>JASAUF010000487.1:360000-5590350 GCA_030180095.1 Magnolia changhungtana
ACCAAGAGGAAATGCATTAGCATCCTAGCATTTTCAATTCTTACAGGTAGGCGATGATCTGGTGGGCCAATGGACCATGCCCCAAAAGTCTCTAATACTGGAAGATCCTAGCTTTCCAGTCTGTGGAATTATTTCAGTTGAATGTGAACTGTCTTGCGTGCGTGTGCGCATGCATGCACACATGTGTCTATTTCCAATCCACCAATTGAAGGGTTAGGATTGGTCCCATTGTGGAGAATTTTAAGGATGGTCCATCCACTGTCCCGTGCATCAGCACCCAGATATGTGCCTCAAATTGAGTAGGGTTTCATAGCTTCATTGCCAACATCATGACGATAATTGAATGACCGAAAAACAATGATTTGAAAAGAATAAATAAATAAAATTTTGCATCCCCCTCCTTGGGGTCTATACAAGAAAAACACCATTTCCTTTCCTATATGTAAATAACATCCAACCTTTTAGATATTTGTGCAAAAAACTCCCGTGCTCAGTGGTTGACAGGAGGATATTCAAACGGTGTTATTTTTTTAGTTTTTAGCATGTTTAAATTACCATTTTACTCTCTTCAATGGGATGACATGCGTCACAACATGTTAAGGCCAAATAATGTCTTACACAGTTTTTTGTGACATGCAATGTGGAGATCATTAAAGCATTTGTGTGTGGGGTATGTCCATTCAAATGGTGTCCCCAAAACACTTCCACATTTTTTTATGTTCATTTGTTTCATTACCCATGGTTGGATGAATGAGTTTTGAACCTTTAAATGTTGATCACTTTCCTATAATTTTCTTTTTATATAGCCCATTGATCACATAATTACCATCAACTTTGAATCAGGACAGGTATTGATAAATTAAAAAAAAAACAGACAAATTTCTTTGTCTGCTGGACATTTCTACATTGATTAATAGACGCTTGTTGAAATCAAATGATTCACTATTTTTCATCAATCATCTAAAAACGAAGATCTATTTGCTAATGAATAGATCAAATTATTGTAATTGTTAGTTTAAGTTACATCTAAATAAGGACTAGTGATATGAATGGTTTAATTTAAGTTCCAAATATGCCACTTGTGCAATTTCTGACATCACTCATATCAACCTCAACAACTTAGTGAACTAACTTTTTCAACTCATGAGGGGCAAAAACGTAATTCAGTAGCTTAGCTCACCCAAGTCAAGCTATAATCCAATAGTTGGGCATGTGTACAATCATTGTTCTGACTTCCGAGTATCAGAGATATTACTGGTATCACAAGCTCGGTGATACCGATAACACTGGCAGTATGAGAAATTTCAGGTATTGGCGCCAATGTATCAATATTGTCAATGTATTATGATATTTTGGACTATATAAATTCCATCGGTTATATTGGTGATGTAATGAATAATATCACCAATGTATCCATATCACCGAAAATCTATTTATTAAAAAAACATTTCTATTTCGAATTTTTTTTTTTTTTTAATGGGTGCATGGTTGCATGATGAAATGGATGGATGGATCATGGATATGTATGTATGTATGGATGGATGGTTGGATGGATGTACGTGTGTATATATATGCATGCATGCATGGATGGATGGATCATGCATGTACCATCGTATGTATGTATGCATGGATGGTTGGATGAATCATGCATGTGTTTGTATGTATGTAAATGCATGGATGGAAAACTTATTGTGCATGCATAGTTTTTGCTATCATTAGAGATTCTTAAATATGCAAATATGAGCATTTTAGCATTTGTTGAAGGGAATGGTGGTAGAGGAGGCTTTGGGAAAGGAAGATTTGGGCTCCAGTAAAAGTTGAGGATGTCTGCAGGGGGGGGAATGGGTTAGTGTGGGAAAGAAGGGGGGAGGAGATCCTATTGGTGTTTTTCCCACTTTGTTTGTGGAAAACTTCCCGGAGGAATGGTCCAACCTCCATTTCCAAAGGGTTTTCGGAAGGGAGGGAGAAGTTCAAGAGGTGGTTATCCCCAATGTTTGAGATATCGTATCATGTTATGTATCGGATCCTTGGGATACAGATATGTATCGGTTATCACACGGGATATATTGTTTGTATTGGGTAATTTATCGTACTTTTTGGGAAACATTGGGGAAATGGTTGAGTTTTTCAATAAAACTTCAAGGATTGTTTAAAAATACCACACTACACACTTTTAAATGATAACATCTCAAAAACGAAGTGCACATAATAGGTTTCCTTTATATAGGATCCTAAGCTATGCAACCATATTCAAATTGAATGCATAACATTTAAGAGTATATGTGATGATCATTTCATCAAACACTCCTAAATATTTCCAAATTAATCTCAATTGACAGCTAGTTGAAGAGAAATTTCAAATATATATATATATATATATATATATATATATATATATAATTTTTTAATATTTTTTAATTAATTTTTAATTTAAAATTATTTTTATTTTTCGAAAATTGACAAGGACTCGACAAATCAACCGATCAGCCCTCATACATGCTTGATTTCATGTTTGGAGTGCAACATTGCAAGTAATTTGGGAGAAATTGGAAAATATTCGAATTTCCCAAATTTCCCCAAATCGGACCACCTACGCTCAAATTTCAAAATTATGGTGTATGTGATTATCATTTCATTAAATACTCCTAAATACTTCAAAATTAGTCTCAATTGATAGTAGGTTGAAGGAAATTTTCATATATATATATATATATATATATATATATATATATATATATATATATATATATATGGAGAACGTGAAGAAACAATGGATATCGAAGTTAAAGCTTGTCCATGATTTTCATGCAAACATGAAGAACCAATGGATATCGAAGCTCGTCCATGATTTTCATGCAAACATGAAGAACCAATGGATTTGTAACTATTTGACACTGATTTAACATAATTTCAACAAAAAAAAAAAAAGGATCAAAAATTGAAGATGCTCACAGGATCGAACATGTGGGATATATCGGCACTACCTGTGCATTTCGTATCGCATAGGTGGGATACAAGATATATTGTGGGATATATCAGCCGATATTGTCGATATTTAAAACATTGGTTATGCTAAGGGTGAAAGGTTCAGGGAATCTAAGAGGCTTTGCGTTTGTCCGACTAAGAAAAGAGGAGGATGTTAAGAAGGCGGCAGAGCGTTGCATTAGAAGAAATTTGAAGGCAAGGAGCTGCAAGTCTAGCGAGCTAAATATGCTTTGGATAGGGCTAACCACCAGATAGTGAGGAAGATTGAGAAGAGGGAGAAAAAGTAGGGGGCAGCAAGATAGTTCCACAGGGAGAAGCCAAAGAGGGTGATAGTTAGGTCTCCGGCCAGAGAACCTAGCTTTCCTTTAGGGACGTTCTCGTTGGGCGCATAAAGGACAAGGTAGAGAGAGAGGAAGATAAGCAACTAAAGTCGAATCCAAGCCCGGAAGGCAGATGGCTTTGTAAGGGAGAGCATGATGGAAAGCCAATTTTACAAGTCCATCCAAAGGTTATTGAAAATGCATGGTGCCTGTTACGATGGAGCTTAGTGGTGGAGGTGAGGTAGGAACTTCTCTGAAAGCGGCGAACCATTGGTTGTTGGATGGTGGAGAAGTGGTCGAAGGGGGACTTCTACCTCAAATATCTTTGTTTGAGGTTTGGATATATTTAAGGAGTAGATGGATCTTGACCGAGTGATGCTTTTGAGGGCCATTTCTGGTGGCCGAGTTGAGTTATGTCTCTAGTGATGGGAAGATGCCTCTGTGTGTGGATGGGAGAACAACTGGTATCAAGTACGAGGGATACCACTAGAACTTTGGTTCCCAAAAACCTTTAACCTCGTCGCTGGGAGTATAGGGGAGCTAATGCCGATGGATCTAGCTACAGAGGAAGGTTTGGAGCTTAGGGCAACAAAGTTATCCATCAAGAAGAGGAAATCATTGCCGGTGCTGGAGAAGATATTGATTTAAGTAGGGGAGAATTGAAGGTGAAGATCTCGATTATCAAGGAGTCGGTGGAGCTTTAGCAAAGACACCACACTTCTACGGAAGTGGTGAGCCCTGTCGTAGATCCGTCTCGAAGCTCCAATTTGCCATTAATGGCAGAAACGAATCATCGTCTTGGGTGATCTCGCGGAGCATCGGATGTAAGTGGGGTGGCATGGCGTCCTCCGGAGGCGCAATACGAGACAACTAGCAAGGAGGCTCCTTTGTTGGTGACATGTAACACCTGCAATAATGGCGTTGTTGGGTCGGTGCCTGAAGTTGTCTCCTTCGAAAATAGCCCTGGGCACAAAACAAGCTCAGTGTTGAAGGTCTTGGGATGAGTGGTGGAAATATGGACATTTATTGAGCAAGCTCAGGAGAAATTTACCGCTTCATACACTAGAACCTGTCCACGTAGCCCGATGTGGATTGAACGTTGTGGATTGGAGGAAGGCTTAGGCAAGGACGTCATGTATCGACTTTGACTTTCAATGACACGTGCCTCTCGGGAAGGGTCAAAATGCTGGACATGCTTGGCCCTTTCACGCGTGCTGGAGATGATTTTTTTTACACCCGCCCAACCACGGCACTCGAACCCATGACTCCGGTATTGAAACACAGAGCGTCTACCATTGAGCCATGCATTAGGACCCACCTGATGTGGCTAAAGGAGACGCTCGACTCATGTCACCTAATGCACATGCGACTGACCTTTCCGCAAAATGTATGGCACCTTGCTTAAGTAAGGGCACATGTGAGGGATCTTTCTTCTCTAGGCCTCTCTTATATTTTTCCTTCCACTTCCTCTTCTTAGTCCAAGTTTGCAACAATTCCTTTAAGAGAAGATCCATCTAGAGGGAAATCCTCAGATCTCCATGAGTCTTCGACAGCAAACCTCTCGTCGGTAGAGTACTCTGTGATGGAGGTGGTTCCCCCTCCTTTGCCGTTGGAAGGAATGTTGGATCCTTCTAGTGAGTCAGTAGTGCTCCAGGTGACAGAGTTCGTAAGTGATGTGTTCCAAGAGGTGTTGGGTTTGACTCCACTACAGGTGGAACATAGATCCAACGGCGAGATTGTGGTAAGGTAGAGCGCTGAAGGGAACTTGAAGACATCTGTGGAGGATCTTGTTGATATCCAAAAGCTTGAGGCCCAAAATAAGAAATGGTTGAGAACAACGATGCATCGGGTGGGTATTTGGGAGTTTGTTAAGGTGATAGCGAAGACGATTATCATGGCCTTTATAGTTTGTTAAAGAGCGGGGTATTGCTAGTACTATGCAAAAAAAGCTCTGAGATCTCCCTGAGGTAGCCATGAGATGTTAATCCTTACCTTTGATCTCAACTTTGTTTCGGTGGCCTATGAAGATGGGCTTAATAAGGGAAGAAGAGGCAAGTCAGTTCCCAAATGAGGATCCCTTGTTGTAATGTTTGAGGGTTGGGATGTCCTCAGAAGGTGGAAAGCTCAAGTTGTTTCGTTTCAAGAGACGAAGTTGCAAGCCATTGATAAAAGAATTATGGATTCTATTTGGGGCTTGAAATCCAAGGAATGGGTGGAAGTTGGTTTTGTTCAGCATGGACATTGTGGTCACATGGGATTCCAACATCTAGCAGAAAGAAGACTGGTGGAGAGGCTGCTTCTCGACTTTGGTGGTCCTACGTGATACAACGATTGATTTCATATGGTGCTTCATGGTGGTGTATGGTCCGACACAAGCAAGCAAAAGAAGAGGCTTCTGGGACGAGCTCGACTCGGTTAGAGGTAGGTTCGATCACCCTTGCTGCTTGGGGGGAGATTTCAACACCACTCAGTTTTCTTTTGAAAAGTCTAGTGGGGGAGGCGTTACCGGAAGCATGGTTGATTTCTCAATGTTGATCAAAGAGCATGATTTAACAGAGCTGTCGATGTCGGGAAACCAGTGTCGGACCATTGCCCAGTTCTCCTTTCGATTGACAGAAACCGTTGGGTCCGAAACCTTTTCTCTTTAGGTTGTCCTGGCTGGAAGTGCAAGGATCCCCCGTCCTAATCACTCTGTGGTCAAGCTCGTTTGTCGTTGGAGGTTTATGCAAGGTATCAACCATCTCAGAAGTTAAAGATGCTGAAAAAGAAAATACTTACCTAGAAAAAGGAGGTGTTGGGGGCGTGGGACCAAGACTTCGATGAGATTCTTAATGAAATCCAAGACCTCGATATGAAGGTTGAAGCTAATATGCTCATGGCCGAGGATAGTTCAAGAATGTTAGATCTTACTCAAGTCTACTCTGGTCACTTTAAGGAGGACAAAATTAAGTGGAGACAACGGACGAGGACTTCGTGGTTGAAAGAAGGGGACAAAAACACCAAGTTCTTTCACAACATTGCTGGTGCGAGAACTAGGAATAACAAAATTGGTAGCATGGTGGTGTGGGAAAAGAGGGTTGGAGAGAAAGAGGTGTGAGGTTGTGGTAAGTTTCTACAGGTCTCTTCTCACTAATTGATGGAATCGCCCAAGTCTAGATAGCTTGAGTTTTGAAAGCTTATCAGCAGACGAATCCCTTAATGTAGAAAAGCCCTTTTCAGTTAATGAAGTTCAAGAGGCATTGGATTATTTAGGAATGGACAAGGCTCCGGGGCCGGACGGATTCCCAATGGACTTCTATCAAGAGTTTTGGGAGGTGGTTAAGAATGACTAGATGGATTTCATGGCGGAGTTTCATGAGAAGGGGCACTTGTCACCTGCTTCAGGAGCTTCCTTCATCAGGAGCCAGATGCCTCAAGGATTTTAGTCCAATTAACTTGATTAGGGGCCCTTACAAGATTTTGGCGAAAACCTTAGCAAGCAGATTTAAAGGCGTGCTAAATTCCGTTATCTCCAAAAATCAGGGTGCTTTCATGGAAGAAAGACAACTCCTTGATAGTGCTCTAATAGCCAATGAGTGTATTCACTCAAGGTTTAAGGAAGGATCTAGAGGAGTGGTCTCTAAGCTTGATATCGAAAAGGCTTACAACCATGTCAATTGGGCTTTTTTGGACCACTTGCCTCAAAGAATGGGATGTGGGCAGAAATGAATCGCATGGATGAGGGAATGTGCTCGCTTGGCTAGATTTTTTATGCTTATTAACGGGGCGCTGAAGGGTTTCTTTAAACCAGCAAGAGGGATTCGCAAAGGTGATCCCCTATTTCCATTTTTATTTATCATCACTACGGAAGCCTTAAGTAGAATGGTTGTAAAAGGTCAAGAGGGAATTATTAAAGGGCTTCAAGTAGTAAAGGAAGCTCCTCCTATATCACACTTACAGTTCGTAGACGTACTATCTTATTTTGTGACGCGAAGGATGACATGATTAATAGGTTGTGGATGGTGATTTTGTGTTTTGAGGCAGTGTCTCAAAGTCAACATCGCTAAAAGTGAGATGCTTGGGGTGCACATCTCTAAGTTGGAGCATGAGAGGCTAGCAAGGATATTTGGATGTCGTGCGGGATCTTTCCCCTTGACCTATTCGAGTCTTCCCCTTTGTATGGGGAAGCTGCCTAAAGACCTATGGGATGTAGTTATAGAAAGATTCGAAAGGAAATTAGCGAAGTAGAAGAGGCGGTATCTCTCCTTGCGGGGTCAAATTCTTCTAATCAAAGCAATCTTGTCAAACCTCCCCCTTTACTTCAAGTCCTTGTTCTAATGCCCGATGTCGGTTTTAGCGAAGTTGGAAAAGTTAAGACTTTCTTTGGCAAGGTTCGGAGGAGAAGAAAAAGCTTCACCCCTTGGCTTTGAAGGAAGGTATGTAGGCCATATGCGGATGGGGAGCTGGTATTAGAGATCTTGAGGTGATGAACTTGGCCCATTTAGGGAAGTGGTTGTGGAGATTCGGGTCAGTAGATTAGGCTTTATGGCGCGAGGTTATAGTGGATGAGTACAGAAGTGAGAATGGCAATTGGGCTACCAAAGCCTCTTGGATTTGGAAAGGTATAGCATGAATCACTGAGTTTCTCTAAAGGGATTGGTTTTGTGGTTCGTAATGGGGAAAGAGTCAAATTTTGGGAAGACGTGTAGGTTGGAGAGACTCCTCTCCAAAGTGTCTTCCAGTTGGTGGCGCGCCTAGCCTTGAGAAAGAACATGACAGTTGTTGAATGCTACACCTTAGTTGGATACCAAGGCGTGTGGAATCCTCCATGCTGTAGCAACATGTTAGATGGTGAAATTGAAGAGCTTGGTGAAATTGAAGAGCTTGCTAAATTCCCAGAGTGCCTTCCAAATCATGTGTTGGTGAGAGAAGAGAGGGATAGTAACTTGTGGGGAGACAAAACAGGATGTCAATTAGTGTAGTCATTTTACAAATTCCTATCACATAAGGATAGGGAAGTTTGACGCGATCAATAGGGCCTTTGTTTGGCATTATGGAGCCCCTACTAAAGTAGCGGCGTTTGGGTGGCTTGTTGGTAGGAGGCAAAGTCCTAACCATTGATAACCTCCAAAAGAGGGCCATGGTTCTTCTGAATGTGTGTTGTGTATGGCGGACACGGAATCTATCAATCATCTTTTCGTTCATCCATATGCTAGGCAGGTATGGAACTCTAATCTTGATCTCTTTGATTTTTCTTGGGTTATGCCAGAATCAGCTCAAGAGGACTTATTTAGGCATGGCACTCATCTTGAGAGGAAAAACTGGATTCTTTGTCGTTCTTTGAGTCATATGGGGAGAAAGAAATAGTAGATGTTTCTGGGATGAGATTACCGAGGAAGGGGAGGTTATGTTCAGGGATAAAAATCTTGTAGTCGAATGGGTTTCTTGTATAGGTGTTTCACAAGACTACAAATTTTTATTTTATTTATTTATTTATTTATTTATTTTTAACTCAGGATTTAATTATTTGTGCCGTTTTGGCGCCTTCTCAATAAATTAACATGTTAACCTTCAAAAAAATCATTGAGAAATTCCACCATTTCCCCTTTCCCCAGTGTTTCCCGGAGTTAGCATTACATGCTTTTGGCTATCATTTGAGATTCTTAAATACACAAATGTGTATTTTAGCTTCTTCTTTTTTTTTAAGTATCATTGAGAAATTCCACCACTTTCTCCATGTTTCCCCGCGTCAGTGTTATTGCCTTACATGCTTTTAGGCCCCATTCAAGGAAAAGTTATAATGTATGCATCTTTTTGCAATTATTTGATTCCTAAATATGCAAATATGTGTATTTTAGCATCTTCTGAAGTTTTCTTGGAGCAATTCCACAATTTTCCCAATGTTTCCCGCAGTCAGCGATACATTTCCAAGTATCGGCGATATCACTACATGTTTTCATATCCCCAGCCAACAATACATGTAACGATACCAATACTACGAACACTGCATACGATAGACAAAATGCAAGATGTTAATTAAAAACTTAAAACTTAAATTTTTTTTTTAAAAAAAATTAAATTTTTTTTTAAAAAAAGGAAGGAAAGAATGGAATTAGCTTTGCCAATCGTCTGTTAGAGGTTAAAGAGGGTTCTCCGTCAATTATGAAACATCACATGCAGTTAGTGTTGAGCTGTCAAGAACTGAAGATAAAGATTAGTTTACCAACTGACAGATTGACACGAAACTTGAAAATGTTAGCGGCAATATAGCAATGGGTCCATTCTAATGCACCATCCAATTGAATTGTGATTGTTAGTCCGATAAAGTGGAATAACCAAGTAGCAGATTCCCTCCCTAGGATTCAAAGTCAGAGTTGTGTTTGGATGCACCATCTAATTGAATTGTGATTATTAGTCCAATAAAATGGAAAAAAACCAAGTAGCAGTTTCCTTGGGATTGATATTCAGGGTCTGGGCTCTTTTTTTTTTCACCCCCTTCAAAGAACGTAAGTCAATGTGACGGCTACTTAAATTACTCTAAATACAAGGAACTATCATTAATACTTGTTGTTTCCTCTTGATTAAACTGAACATCAACAGTTCGGTTCACTTGCATGTCCAAACACAGACCATATGTGAAGAGGATATGGAACTTATATGCAAGTTAGAGAACAAAACAGAAGTAGAAGAAAGATATTTTATGCTACAAACTAGAACCTCGCTAAAACGGAGTCAATTAGGCTTCTTTGGAGAAGGATTTCCCTTAACAGGCGTACTTTTGAGAAGCCAGTGTGTGACTTTGTGCATTTTGGCCAAAACAGAACCAATTCATAATGGTTTCAGCCCTGACCAAATCACGGCAAAACCAAGTTTTAGAACCTTTTTTGAAATTAAATAAAATTCCATGCACGCCCATTGCCTGAATTCAAAGTGCCCAATAGTATAAGCAACAGCAAGGGCAGGATATTCAGCTGTGAGAAGATAGCCCAAAAATGTATGTTATGCAGTAATCACTAAGCGGTAAACTGGAAAAAAAATTAAAAAATAAAAAATAAATAAAAAAATCACTGAGCGGTAAACTGGAAAAGAAAAAAAAAATGCATACCTCTTATCATCCATGGGAATTCCAAGACCATCATGTAACAATGCTACGATGTATGCTGAAGAAAAACAATATGTTAACAAATCTGCCTCATCGATGCCATGATGTTCATTTTTCTGTTTTGCCCAATCATCTTCGCAGTAGTGCCGTCCAGCAGCCTCTATCTCTGATAAAGATGCCTTTGGAACCAGCCCAAAAAGCTGCAGAAATGTTTTAGGAAACAACAGTCAGGTTGGAAAAGATTTTTAAAAAACAAGGAAAATAGTCCCACCTGATCCATGCAATATCATTGAGGATGCCAAAATAGGGAAAAGCTATAAGAGAGAGAAAGCGTTGTGATTCGTTAATTTCACTTAAGAGAAATGCAATGGCTTTTGCAGTTGTAGGATTTCGAATCCTACTCATCTTACACATGCCAATGAGGAACATGTACAAGATCGAGGCCATTCATCAGGTAGCCTCAGCCTTCTGTGGCCCAAAGATCAGCCCACTATGCCATGCCTGTACGAGAAAGATGGATGCTTTAAAAAAAAAGTTTTGACTGGTGATCTACATCCAAATTACATGTCTGCTCCACCTGATGAACAGAATGACGCGATTTTCATGCCACAGAACATACATGATGGCCAACCTCAAAGAAACCCAAAATCACGCAAATGTGGCCCATTGGCATGTGTGGCAAGAGTAGGATTTAAGAGCTTACTCTCACGCGTAGCTTTGGCAGGGTCATTTCTTATACAGAGGGCGTCCCACTGAAACCCAGCTTGCCCACTAACCAAGGATGCATGAACCCAAAGTCATACACATGTGGCCCATTGGCATGTGTGGCAAGAGTAGGATTTAAGAGCTTACTCTCATGCATAGCTTTGGCAGGGTCCTTTCTTATACAGAGGGCGTCCCACCGAAACCCAGCTTACCCACTAACCAAGGATGCATGTTTTTTATTCTTTTTATTCAAGGAAAACAGAAGCTGTGACCTCAATTCTCAACACACTGAGAAGTACAAGAGAGTACCATGTTTACAAACCTCTGAAGTAAAGAAGAAGTTCTCTGCAACAAGAGGCTTGCCTCGCAACTTGGGCATGAAAGAGGAGACTATTGTACAAGGTGGATGCAAGCATGTTTCTGCATAAATATTTGACGATATCAGATTTCAGGATTTAGAAAATGAAAAAAGTATGGAAAAGCTTGAGCTCAAAAGGCAAAGATCGGACAAGAACACCCTTGAAAGACCACATCCAAGCCATACTCCAACAAACTTTACATTAATTTGATATTCAATGATTTATTGTACAAATTAATATTTGATTAATATCTCAATGATTTATAACTTCTATCTTACAAATGATCAGGTCACTATTGAAATTTTTTTTAACCTTTTCTTTTTTAAGTTAAGGAACTTTCTTCAAAAGCTTGAAGGAGCGAAAGTTTTTCCCATTGAAAGAGACAATCCCCCATTGGCCTCCGTTGCTAACATATCGGCAATTTAAATATGTAATTCACACCGCCCTATATAAGCAACCAAATGCTTGGCCTTTCCCTAATTCATAAATCTCATCACATATCAAGAACAATCTTTGTGGCTCTTAGAATTTCTTCGATTCACTAGAACGCTCTTTGTATTTTATAAGGTGACATGATGCGTAGGTGTTGGTTGGTGCGCATTATGTTACCATGGCTATTATCTTCCTCAATGGTAGTGCATAAAGATAGATGAATGTTTGTACGCATCATTTTTTTTAATGAACAATGTTTGAGCACATCATGAGTGCCAGCACATAAAGATAGGTATCATAGCTTTCAACACAAACTTTATATCTTTGACCATGCATAGATACAAGGACATGCTTGCATGCGTCATGGATAAATGAATCCTTGTACACGTCATCAATGCACGCAATTACAGATAGGTATCATTGTTTTCAACACAGATACTGACATCTTTGTCCATGCATAGGATGCACTCTAATTCACAAGCCTCATGCTTCGTAAAGTGAGCTGCTTCCCATGTCTATTGCAATGAAATTCATCAAAACGTACTTTCATGGACCTATTGATGAAAATCAAAATGAAACAGCCATGTTTACCAGGTAATCCAGTGACATACTACAATAAGGAACATAGCAAGGTTCGAAGTGTTGCCATCATTCTAGAAATCAGTTTTTCAAAAAACCACTACGCATCAACTGTAACAGTCAATAAATCAGTGATACTAGTACATGTTGGTCAATATTTTGAACCATGCATATAATGCACTAAGAATGGCATCAACTGATGAACTATATGATCTTCGACTTGATAACAATATTTACAGTATCCTCACTGAGGATTCCTTAGGTCCCTTAGTTTGAACAAGTGGGCCCATATTTTGGTGATCCCAAGGTTGCCTAGATTGCAGGTCGCTCCATACATGGTATCGGTACGGGTATGCAGTTGGCTACTTCAATATGTAGAAAGCTAGGGGTAGAATCATGTGGATTGTTCCAGTGTATACCCTAAATATATGCAATGTAATAATATAAACAAATAGTAATTGTAATTTTATATTAATGATGAATTTTGTTACGATAGATCCCACATGCATGGCATTATATTATACAAATATTAATGCATAAATCGAAGTATAAAACTCTACATTCTAACTGTAAATTTACATTACAAATTAATTATGGAATTTTATTTATTTATTTATTTTTATTGTTTTTTTGAGAAGATGATAATATCATTAGTCTCTCCAAAAACAATATAGAGCAAAGAGCGAGACATGACGCACAGTTGACCCTCTCATCACTCTGCTATGCTCACTGCAACTAAGAAAACAAGCAGGAAAAAAAAAAGCTCAAAAACCCAACTGATGGAACAATAATTTTGTGTCAGTAAATGTGCTGATAGGGATTGCAAATGACCCATAATCCGGATGCACAATTTTGAATGGAAATTATAGGGTGTCATTGACTGATCCACACTATTGATCTGCATGCCTGCAGTGGATGGTGAACCCCCCACATGCAGATAAAGCACCAACAGATGGCACTGAGGAATTATATGATCTTCAACTAGAGAAGGATATGTATAGTTTCCTCAGGTCCTTTGTTGGTTCAACTGGGACCCATGGTTTCATGATCCATACCATTCATCTCAGAGGCCCTGGTGTTTCAGTGATCGTAACAAGGCGGTCAAGAAAAGAAAGACTGAAAAACATTCCTTATTCAACTGAAAAAGCACCAAAGATTTGATGACAGCTGACGTGGGAGACTATGGGGCATAATCAATCCATGGTAATGATCATCGGAGCATCAACCTAGATCATTGAACCAAAGGCCCACTTTATTTTATTTTATTGAAAATAACATCAATATTATAAAAACTCGCAAGAAGCGAGCAAAGAACACAAAGAACAACAACTGAAAACGAAATTTACAAATGAAACACTGACCGGAGATGGACAATGTTCATCGACTTTACATATGGAGCCTATCCCAAAATGCAAAGAGCAATCTTACGAACACACTCCTCAACCAAAACATCCCTATTATGAAAACAATGATCATTTCAAGCCCCCCAAATTACCCAAAAAAACAGCCATGATTAATAGATGCCACATTGCCCCCCAATGCCAAGCCCATAAAAGATCAAAGACAGTACTCGACATCACCCATTCAGTACAAAGTAAGATGAAGTGCTCCCAAATTTGTCTAAAGATGAATAAACCTGAGGATACAGTCCATATCTCAGGTCAATGTTAAAAAAAAAAAAAAAAAAAAAAAAAAAAAAAAAACATTATCTCAGATTGAGGTTGAGTGCCATACAGATATAGTTCTTCAGTATCAACCAACCAAGATACTAAATAATAATAATTTAAAAAAAAAAACTCAGGGGAGTGGATGACATTACTACCTTGTCCTTTTTGTAATAATGTGAGCGCTTTGGACCTACATGCAGAAAAGTTCCCAGCTGAGTGGGATTCTGGGAGTTTATCATCACTTCCCTTCAATGCAATAGCTCGATCTGAAGCTTTATTATACCCTTTGGGAATGCAAGGATTTACAACGCCCCCAATAGAATCTGATGCTGCATATATTGCAAAGAGACTTGACAATTATTAGAATATCATTACCTAACAGTGCATTTGGCTGCAGCAGATATCATGAAATTGACATTTGGTGCAACCAAAAACACCCTAAAAAACATTCTTGGCATAGACCTTGGGATTCAAAAATGCAAAATAAAATAAATAATAATAATAAAGAAAGGAAAAGAAACAAACATAAAAACCACTGTGAAAAGCAGATCATTAACCACTGAAATCTTGCATCTAGCACCGTGCATGTCTGATAAAATTTCAACAATTTTGAAAATTAAAATACACCATGCGACCACCAGGAAAGATTCTATTGAACTAGACTCTCTGCAAGTTTGTTAGTTCACAGTGCCTTTGAAAACTAGCTTCGCAACAAAAGGTAAATTGCATGAAATTTTAAGCAGTATATGGACATATACTAAAATTTTACATATTATTGGAAGGTCATGTTCAGCCTGATCTCAGCCAGCAAGCATAACAACTTGAATAATTTGAATGCAGCGAATAAATGGAACAATTAACAACTAAATATAGGATAAGCACGACATTGAGATACAAAACATCACACCTCTTATCTGCATAGCATCACACAATCCTTCCTTTTTTACCATCGTTCAAAAGATTTTGAGAAATCACTTCAAAATTTAGAAAATTTCTAACCATTAAAAAGTATCACCTCCTCTTTTCCTTCCAAATATTCATATTCACAAGTTACATTGGGAAGACCCAAAACCCTGAAGTTCCTACAAATATGAATTATATGTATATTTTGATTTCGACAGTTAAAAGAAACCTAAGGCATTCAAACTTGTATCTTAGGTTTGCTAGTATTTATGAAATAAACACCAACTAAATAGTGATATCACTCACCTGAGAAATCAGGAAACAGCTAGAGACTACTTCCAGACACCTAAAGGACTTACGGACAATCTCCTTTAGAAAATACTGCAAAAATATCTACTAAAATAGGTAAATAGAAAAATCACATAACTACCCAAATTTGACTCAAAACCTACTAGTGTGTTGGCAAAATTTTATGTTCAATTGAAACCCAAATAAATGGATAGACTAAAACCTTAAATCACTAATATTAAAAAATGACAAAACTATCACTATCGAATAATGAGAAACGCAAATTCTTGAACTTTTATATCCAAATGGGACAACACTAGTGCCACAATTCTTAGAGAAGTATTCTGTTGATGATCCTCTAGCTAGTCCGATCCACATCTTCTGCAAATCCAATAGTATTCCTAGATCCCAACATGCATCATGAAGCAAACCAAATTTCACGCTTTTGAATTTGATTCTTGCATAGTGATCTTTCAAACACATCAGAATCCAGTCGATAAAAAAAGGTACCAGGAATTTTTAAATTTTTTATTATCAGATGAATATCATATATTTTTCATCAAAAGAAGCTTTTCATAAAATTTAAAAGAAGAAGAAGAAGAAGCGCCGGGACTGCAGTTCCAGTTTTTCTCCAGCTGGTTGTTATGTATCTTCTATTTTATTTTTATTTTTCTTAATAAACTCTTATTTATCCAAAAAATAAAAAATAAAAAGACAGAAGAAGAAGTTTTTAGCTTCTTTTTCATCAGAAGAAGTTAGAAACTAAAAGCATTAAAATATATACTACATTCCTGAGACTTGATATTGACTTTGAACCTATGAGGACATTGTGTTCCAAATTCCCAAAACAATGTTCCAGAAGAGAGGCAAAACCATGAAATTGGTTAATTAGAAATATCGATGGCATCTCTCAAGTGTGAGGCAACCCTTTGCCTAGTTAAATCATAAAAATGGTTGTTCGTAAGCCAGTAAAAGCACTGGCATCTAAAGTTGACATCAGTAGTAGGTTTAATTAAATTATGAAAGAAAGTTTACAACTTGATCCAGGGACCAAGTTCTTCTTTTCTTTTCTTTTCTTTCTTTCTTTTTCTTTTTTTTTTTTTTTTTGGTCGGTGAAATAAATTATTTGAGAGAGAAAATTACAAACTAGGAAGAAAGGAGACTTTCCCAATTTTGCAACAACTAGTCCCAAGAACACTCCACATATTTACTTAAGAGACTGATCCAATTCTTTAGAGAGAGCCCAGAAGGATACATAGGATTTGACATTCTTTGTGATGGTGCAATTACTTTAGATAACTTTTTCACCCAAATTATCCATAAAATAAAATAATAAAAATCTCATCTACACATTTTCAGGCATGGTCAAAGCAACGACCACCTATCAGGCTGCTGTCTTTGCTCTCAGGGAGGCTGTGAGATCTGTCCATGGCCATTTACTGCATCAACATATCTATGTGGAAGGGAGTCCATCAAAGGTTTAAGTGGGTGAAGGGGAAGGAATCGGTCAAGAATATATATTTTTTTTAATTTTCCCATATGCTTTTCAAGAGATTAATGCTCTGGCTTCCAGGCTAAACATTTGTTTGCCCTGGCTGCTGGGGTCATTCATCCATCTGTCTTCAAGCTATAGCCTGTTCTGGAGCTTCGAGGACTCTATTGTATTTTGGGAATTCTTTCCCCATCCTTTAATTTATAATTTTCAGTTGTCTTCTCAAAAAATGTATTTATGTATGTAGAACCATGCTAAAACACTGCTGACTGCTGAAGTTAGCTCTTTCACTGCACCTACAACTGTTGTGTACATTGAAGTTTACAACTTTTTTTTTTGGGTAGCTAAGCCACAGTTGAATGCCTAAGGCAGTTTGAAACCAATGTCTTTGGGTTCTGGAACCCAGATTATTCTAACTCCTAACAGCTTCATCACCAGAAAGAAAACTAGGATTGGCAAGCAAGCAACAGCTGGACTCTGAATCTTTAATGGACTCTAGATGTGTAAATAGAACACAAAGCCATGTTGGCAACTCATATTCATAAATTAACGGGTAATGTAGCCACTAACCAAAGCAACCAAACAGAACCATAAAAATTAAAAATAAATAAATAATTGCATTAGTTAAGCACGAGTCACAGGAAACCTAGAAAGATCAGAATCTTATTTGCAAAAATCATGGGTATGAGTGGGTTTGGGTGCAAGCAATGTTTTAAGTATCGACAATATCTGCCCATATATCCCACAATATATCTTGTATCCCACCTGTGCGATACGAAATGCAGTAGTGGGATATATCCCACATGTTCGATCTGGTGAGCAGTTTCGATTTTCGATCCTTTTTTTCCCTTCTGTAAATCATGTTAAATCAGTGTCAAATTGTTACAAATCTATGATTTTTCATGTTTCGCATGAAAAATCATAGATTGGGAGCTTCGATTTCGAGATTTGAAGATGGGTTGAGTTGCAAAAATTGAAAAAAAAAAAACAAAATCAAAATTTACCAATTCCTCGCAGCTCGGTTGCAATTTGTGTGTCCAAACATAAAATCAAAGATGTATGTAACCTAATCTAGTGATTCTTCTTTTGCTTTTAAATGTATTGTTTGTGTTTCCACACATCTTCTTACATTTATAAATTATATGAATATACTTTGAATATATTTGCAGCAATTCAGGTAGACAATGCATAGATTAGGACCCCATACAAAGAAAACCTATTATGTGCAATTGTTTTTTGTAATGTTTTGATTTATAAGTGTGTATTGATAAATTTTTTAACAATCAATGAAGTTTCATTGAAAAATTCAACCAATTTCCCAATGCTTCCCCATGTTTCCAACAACAATGATACATTACGCGATACAACCAATATATCCCATGCGATAACCGATACGTATCCGTATCCCAAGGGAGGGATACGTAATGCGATACTGATATTTTGAACACTGGGTGCAAGAGCTGGGAAGCATCTGTTTCAAAACATGAGTGGGAGCGAGAAGGGTGATTCTGATTGCAGGAGTGGGAGTGTCACTTTTGGTGAAAGGTTCCTGCAACTAAGACCAGAAGTATAAGCCTCAACCAAGTCTCAGTCGCTCCTTTCACTTTATAAGCGTGGTTACCTATGAAAGAAAAACAATAACTGACCATCTACACAGCATGGACAGTCCATCCCAATGAACTGAAGTACAAGATAATAGAAATGGTAGAATGTAGAGCAAGCATGAGTAATGCAGACCTAGATAACTCAGCACATCAGTAGTCAGAATGTTGATAATTTCCTAAGAGGCATGCGCATCACAACTTCCATAATTTAGTTGAAATAATTCTAGCATGGTTAATTTCATGTGCAGGTAATCATTGATCTGACAGCATACATGCTTGGGAACTCTTTCTAACTAAGATACAGTACGTTGAAACAAAGGCTATATCTTAGAAATAAAGAACACAGTAGCACAAACCAAATTTAACCATTTCATTGAACTGATATTACAGCTTCATATGCTAAAAATTGTACTTGGATAATCAGGAATAGGTTTATAATTTATATACAAAGCTTCTCCGGATTCTCAGCCAATCAACAGGGACAGAAGGGGTTTAATATTTAAGGAGACGACATGAACAGAAACAAGAATATTTATGACTAAATGTTTGCAAGCAAGTACCTATGCATATAGGGATTACAGAGATCTCTCATCTAGGCCTGGCAATCAGTCAGATTCAGTCCGGGTTGGGGTCAGCCCAACCCATTTTGATAAACAGGTCAAGAAATCTGGCCATAATCCGACCTTCAACCCAACACTAGGTGACCCGACCCAACCCATTTAAAACTTCTAGAGCTCAAACCCAACCCGTTCCGGCCCATTTAATTGCAGTCAGGTCAGGCTCAGCCAAACCGCCCAGCCTGACCCATATATTAAGTTTAATCTCTTATATTAGACTTCTTCAGCCCCAGTTAGGAGTGAGTTGGTACAAGTTGAAGGCTCCTAAAGGGCAAGTAGAAGGAAGGCCCAAAAGGATGTAGCTGGAGGAAGTAAGAAAAGACTTGATGACCTATGGTCTAACTGAAGTTATGGCCTTTGATAGAGTAGAATGACACAAGAATTCATGCAGCCGTCCCCGATTAGTTGGGATAAGGCTTAGATGATGATGATATTAGCCTTCTTTGTTATTCTTCAAGTTTTCATGCCTATGAAGCTCATTATTACATGCTCATAGCTCATGGGATTGGGTTTTTAATGACGAGTATATGATGCATCTCATCCACACACTCGCAGAAGAGCAATCACACATGTATATTAGGATACTTTTGTTTCAGGTTACAGGGTGGGTCAGGACAGGTCATTTGGCCTAGCCCATTGATTCAATGTATGGGTGGGTTGGGTAGGGTTGGCCTAAAACCGAGCCCGGTCCATTAATCTAAACAGGCTACTTTTTTTGCCAAAGCCTAACCCGCAACCCGACATGACTTGGCCCAAAGCAGGTCAGGACAAGTGACCCATGGGTAGACCCCGTCCATTGCCACCCCCACTCTCATCAAAAGATTGGAAAAATAAAAAATAAAAGAAAAAACTCCATCACAATTATATCTGCATAATGCCAAGGTAAAAGGCTTACATAATAAGAGGAGTCCAGAATTGTGCTTCTCATGCAATAATTCCCAAGTTGCATCCTGCACAAGATGTTAATCAGAACAGAATATAGACTTTTGGTAGCTCATTATTCCCATGGGAACAAGATCAATTAACCAAAATTGTCATGTCATAACAGTAGATGGTAGTTTATACCACTGCTTTATTAATAAAGTTAACCTTGTAACTCGTAAATCCATTCAAGCCTCCTGAAGGTTCAATCATGATATGAAAAGATCAACTCTACTAACTTTTTTCTTTGATTGATGAAACACCATTTCATTAGAAAAGAAAATTGGAACAAACAAAAAGAAAGATACAGAGAGGAAAATGCACTGAAGAGCCAAAAACGAATGACCCTGAAAAGAAAATCATGAAGCTTCAATCATGATCTGAAAAGATCGACTCTAAATTTCTTTCTTTGATTGACGAGGTACCATTTTAATAGAAAAGAAAATTGAAACAAACAAAAAGATAGAAAGAGGGAAATGCACGGAAGAGCCAAAAATGAGTGACCCTCTCGTCGCTTCCTTTGAAACAGCCAAATTGAAAAAGGAGAATCTCAATTCAGATGAGTACCGAGGATCAAACGTAGGCCTGGCAATGGAAGGGCCTGCAGTTGGTTCAGGCCTGGATTCTGAAATAGTTGGATTGTACCAATTCAAATAATTGATTTTGCCTGGCCCAAGCCTAGCCCATTGCCAGCCCTAATCAAACCATAAAATTTCTTCACAGATGCAATGGAAAATAAAAATAAAGGATTGTGGCTTGCTATCCATCAAGCTTCTAGCCATAATGCTAGCAATCAGAATATTCCCCCACTCTTCTTCTATGGTAGGCAAGACATTCCAAAAAAGGATGTGACACTTGCTAAATCCATATAAATAACTTTTTTAATTCTGGCATAACTATATCCGTCTCTTCTAATTTTAACCATCTATTTCACTAAGGGCATGTTTGATTTTCCAAACCATCAGTAATTACATTGCAAACGAGTAATAATTATTCCCTTTGGTAATTCCGTCATTGTTACCAATACTTGATTTGACGCTTACTTTTTTGAGCTCTAAAACTGAGGACACTGCTAAATATATGTGGGGCCACCATGATGTTTGTCGCTTATCCACACTGTCCATCCGTTATGCAAGCTGAATTTAGGGCTTTGACCAAAAAATGAGGCTGATACAAAGCTCAAGTAGACCACACCACATGATTTAGGGAATCAAACATCTACCATTAAAATTTTATCAGTGCCACTGTTTCCTTCGGTGTGGACCAATTGAGTGTTGGATCAACCTCATTTTTTGGCTCGTGCTTCAAAATGTTACACTAAAACAGATGAACGGTGCAGATACATCATATATATCATGGTGGGCCCCACAAATTTAAACCAGTCTTTTTGAACCAGTTTTCGAAACGGAAATACAAGTGCATTTTCAAACAGGGTGGAGTAATAATTACTTATTCACAAGGCATATTTACATTGGATTTGGAACATCAAACAGGCCCTAAGATATTAAAATAATGACCAGAATACCCATGAATATTACATCACAATCATATATGCCTTATGTAAATTGGCCACAACACATTCAAATGGTTTTTTTTTTTTTTTTTGGCCACAACACCTCATGGTACTTTTTTCAAAAAGATACCTCATTAATAGGTATTATTATCATTCCACTACCTTTACATTTTTTTTAAACGGCCGGTTGGGTGGGTGCACAAGTAAATGGGTTGGTTGCTTGGCTGGGCTCTACCATAATGTTTATGTAAAATCCACCTTGACCACCAAGCGTGTAACCTCATGTTAGACCAAGGGCCCAAAAATCACCCCCATCCATGATTCATGTGGTCCACATGATTGGAAACTGTGTACATGATAATGGCCACCCTCTAAACCGTTTCCCTTGGTATAGCCCATTTGAAGCACAGATGGGCCTTACTTTTAAGCCCCAGGCCAAATTTTTGGTGTAGCATCTAATGGTCAGAGTAGATTTCATATAATCATCACAGTGGGCCATATAAAAATCAAAGGTGGACATCTCTCTCACAATTGTTTTCTTTGGTGTGGCCCACAAGTCGGCTTGATTTTTTGGCTCAAGCCTAAACCAGGATTATGCATCTAATGGTCATAGTGGATTCCGCATACACATTACGGTGGGCCCTGCCAAAGATCAAAGTTCAGGCCTGGATCTCCAACTATACAGAGAGTATTTATTGAAAAACGGAATTGCAAGTATGCCACTCTTGATTTTGACGGGGTCCACTGTAATGTTTGTGCAAGATCCAATCTAACCATTAGATATTTAGTCCCATATTAAACCCATTGATAAAAAATCAGGCTGGCATGTAATTCTGGTGAGCCACACCAAAGGAAATAGTTGGGAGAGAGCTGTCCACCCTTGCTTTTTACACTCCAATCATTAGATTCCACACAAAACGTTAGGCCTATGTCCCAAAAATCATACCCATCCATGATTCACATGTGCCACACTAACAGAAAAGGTTTGGAGGGCGAGTGTTGCCCTATACATTGTTTTCAATCATGTGGTCTACCTTAATCATAGATAGAGCTGAGTTTTGGGCCCTTGGCCTAACATGGGGTGACAAACCTAGTGGTTGGGGTGGATTTCACATAAACCTTATGGTAGGGTCTACTCGAGACACCGAGCCATTTTCCTGCACCGGAAGGTAGTAGAATGATAATTATATTGATTAATGAGGTAGCTTTTTTGAAAACCTTTTTTAAAAAGGTACCATAATGTAAATTCCATATTAATTAGGTAGCTTTTTGTAAAATTCCCTTTTTTCCCCTTTTGAAAATTAATGTGCTCAAATGATATTGGCATCACATTATCCTCAACTAGTTGTAAAGTTAACTCGATAGGCTTTCAAATAGGACCAATTTTGTACCATTGGACATCTTTTGATACCTAAAAGGTGGCCCATAAAATAAGTATTAAAAATCTAAGGGAAACTTGTTCTGCAAGCCATCGCTACTAGTTACTCTAACAATTAGAAAAATAGAACCTATGGACATGTGGAACTACGGAATGCAATCAGAACATTGTTGTTAGAGATGATCTAATCCAGAACCCTAACCAGGCCAATCTGCGTGGTTGGATGGTCCAAGTCTTTGATCGGCCAGCTTGTGTGGGCTGGAAGCATCCTTCGATTGATTGTGTCCAATCACAAATGCTTCACCTTCCTACGGAAGAGTATCAACAACTTCATTCTCATCCCTCAAACTTTAGAAAAGTCAAAACTCCTATTCTCATGGAGGTCTGAAACTTTGAAATAATAAAAACTAATTTCAAGGGCTGGCATCAAAGAGGATGCCCACTTGATAGCATAGCTAGTCTCCAGCAAGGAAGAATACCTTCAACAAGGCCATAAAGCCTGCTATATCATCTGCTTTCAGATTTTGTCTAAACGTGATCTTTTTAATGAATTTCTAAAAGTAGTATTCCAAACATTGTTACCACCATTGCGCCTTTATAAGAAGATGTGATGTACAAGAGACACCCGGCTAGATTTCATTCCTGACCCAAATATCTTCCCAAAACCACACCTTATCACCAATTCCATATGGATTGCATATTCGCATTCCATTCTTCATGATGCACCTTGCCTCAGCAGATATGTCCATACCATATATTTTCATTTGTCGCGAAACCCCTTTTCTAGTGGCCTTCTACACCCCCCGAACCATCACTTTCTATTGCCAATCCAAAGAAACATTCCCAAACCACTTCACCATACTTACGATAACTTCTTTCCAAAGAGAGTTCGGCTCCATCTTTCTCCACTATCACTTTCTAAGAGAGTAATTTTTCTAATTGGTATATTTTGGAAAACCTTTAGTGGAGTAGGCTTTGGGTAAATTACTTAAAAAGTGAGTGCATTTTATAACCCTTACAACTTTTATCTATAAAACAAAAGGGAATTCCAATGGCTTTTGAACATCCATCCGATTCATAATGTGGATTCATGGTCCTCACTTCCACCCTCCCAAAGGTAGTCAGTAGTCGCTTTGGATACACCAAAATTTTAAGCACTTCCACCCTCCCAAAGGTAGTCAGTAGTCGCTTTGGATACACCAAAATTTTAAACACTTCCACCCTCCCAAAGGTAGTCAGTAGTCGCTTTGGATACACCAAAATTTTAAACAAGGACATCAAGAGGAGAGGATTCACCAGTATCAATATCATCTTAAGCCATCAAGCATTCAATGTCCATAGACACGTACCCATGTATGAAATCTAGACTTTCATTAGTTCACACTATGTGGACAGGACATGCTCAAAGATCACACTAGTCAGGTGGTCCTAACCATTAGTTGTACTTCGGAGGACTTTTGAAGAGGTGGGTGGTTAGAAAAAGCCCAACCAACCATCAGAGTCCAAACAGCACAAGTCCTTTCAATCGACTGGCTAGGATTCAAGGTGGTTTTTGGCATATGGCCCATCACTGGTAGGTAGAAATTGATGAATGGTCTGGCTTTATTAACATGTAGCACGGAGATTGACTGCTCGATAATTAAGATATTAGCATTTAGCATTTATACTCTCTTTCAAAAGAAGAAGAAGAAGAAGAAAAAGAAGTAACCTTCAATATTCACTATAGTTCTGTGAATTCAATAGATAAGGACTTAAATTGATATCCTATTAAGAGCTACATTCCTATGATAGTTCACCACTGTTTTGAAATGGGGGTGACTCATCCTCCTCACAAGTGGCACTCATGCATGGCTGACACACCATCCAAATTTTGGGGAACATTGTGGATAGAACATATGCATATCTCTAAGATCACCCTGAGCAAGAAATCCTAATTTGGATTATTGGGGCAGGTCATCTACCTACTGGGGCCCACTTGATGCACAGTTCAGATGCTCCGCATATGTTTGGTCATGTAGGGTCGTGTGAATCCTTAGCAAAGATCTGCTTACCTATTGCCAGTAGATTCTTTCCAACACAGTATCTACATGATATTGAATAACAGGATTACAACTAATCAAAGATAACCATAACTCACAAGTCAGGTGTGAGAAAGAGAATGCCAATGAACCTTTCAACAGGGGAATCACCTGACCAAATCGTGGCATGCTTTGGCTGTAAAGGTTGTATGTAACCCCAGCTACTTTTATAGTCCGTAAGAATTCCCTTGGGGGTGGTTCTCTTGGCGCAAATGTAATCTGCAACGAAAAGCAAATTCAGCAAAACTCAATCAGGTATTGTCTAAGCACCTAATCTCAATCTCACATTTTGTCAGTGCCTAATTTCATCCAGCAAAAGTTAAAGAGGAACTCTAAAAAACAGAAACAAATTATGGTATAAGTTCACTATCATGCTTACTAAGAGCAAGTTGGAGGTTAAATAAAATCAAATCAATCCCTCAACCTGGTCCTCCTGTATGGGTGGACCCAATTCAATGGGATTGATAGCCCCTGCATATTTCATTTTGGGCAGGAGATAGAAAGAGAACAGAAAAGTTTCACTTTTAATGCCTCTCCGACTCTCAAGTGGGATTTTGGAGAAACCAAATGATCATGTTTTTACCAATTCAAATGTCGTCAGATAAAAATCCTAATACAGGACTCAGCCCCTGTACAACAAAGAGGCACTAAATTCACCAACTACATGCTAAACATTATTGAAGGGCACTTTGACATTCTTTTCATGAATTGTTGCAACAGAAAACAAAATTGTTCAGTAGATCCAAGTTCCAATAGTCAAATGAAACATAAGGATATAAATCAGAAAGTATGTTTCTCAAGGCCAAAATCTTCAATTCATCAAGTGAGCTTTGAGGAGAAGTTTAGACAACCATTCAAGTGTGATAATTCTTACGGTTATTAAGTAGGTATATTTAAAAAAGCAATAATGACTTAAGCACAGATGTCAGCATTAATCAGCTCAATCAATGTCATCATCTAAGCCTTATCCGACTTAATTTCACTCCGCTAAATGAATCTTATTCCGTCAGTCCACTCTATCAAGGGATATAACTTCAGTTAGACCATAGGTCATCAAGTCTTTTCTTACTACCTCCACCCACGTCTTTTTGGGCCTTCCCCTTGCCCTTTTACAGCCCTCAACTCGTCCTGAGGTATTCAATAATCATAATGGCTGGCTTAACAGCCAGCCATTGGACCGTTACATCACAGGCCCTATGATTGATTTTTTAAAGAAAAAATGTGAAAAAGTACTAGAAATTTTCGGAAAATGAGAGGATTCCAAATATGTATTCTTTTCTGGTTTTGAACATGTTTATGATAGTTTAATGGACCATTCTTTGGTACAAATGTTGTCTCAAGCTACCTTATAATATTATTAAACTGAGAGGCTGAGATTGACCACACAACCCCTATATTTAATATTCTAAATATCTAATATAGTAATATCAATGATTCAATATATATTTGAGGGAAAAAATGAAAATTAAATTCGGATGAATAAAGCCGCGCCAATTTGGGTACACTCGAATGCCACCAAAAGCATATCTCTGACCATTTAATACAATTTCCCGCAAGAAGATTTAAGGAAAAAATTAAAATTGAATTCGGATGAATAGTGTCAGGCCAATTTTGGACCAATCGAACACACTAAAACAGGCCAAAATTAATGAATAGTGTCAAGCTGATTTTGGACCAATCAAATGCACCTAAAACAGGCCAAAATAGAAAGCAGCAAAAAAATTTTGAACAATTATACAAAAATTGCCAAATCGAACACACATCTGGCAAGATTTGGTCAATTTGATAATATAATATTAAATCAATACATTTGCAGCAAGAAAAAACAAAAAGATATGAATTTTCACCTATTTTTTATTTTTCCTAAATTCGGTGTTGTGACTTTGATTCTTCGAAAATAGGCTTAAATCTTGTGTATTAATCGTCACAAATTGCACAAATCTAGAAAATGGGTTAAAAATAGTCTCAAAAAGCAACAAAATGTAAAAAAGAGAACCCGAGGGGATGAAAAACAGCCCCCAATTCACTCCTAACAGGCATTGTTCTTGCTATCCATTGGACATGACCAAACCATGAAAGTCTACTTTCCCTCATCTCAAATGCATTCAAATTGTAATCCAAAGCATGAATACAATTTGACACAATGGTTCACCGATGGATGATATGATTGAGATGAACCCACCTTTGGCAACTAAAGAAAACCCTATAAACATAGAGACTGCCAATAATTGTTAAACTATCCATCTCTTTGACCACCTAGTTGTCGGTATTCTTCATTCAATCAATTCCTTCAGCCAAATCTGTCCATTTATCTTCAGGTTTGTCAATTATTCATCGGATCCATCTGTTGACCAATGAAAAGATGATGGGGACATCAGAGGACCTACTCGAGTGTACCAGATACGGAGACGACTACCAACATCAGTACAACTTTCTTTGTGGATGGGAGGCGAGTTCCAGATGGAGCCTGTCAGGTCATTTTGAAGACCCCACATGCATTGGACGAGCATTCAGAATACCCCACCTTAGGATGATGCATGTGGGCTGCTTAGGAGGCTATTTTAGTCATAGGATTTCTATTTCGTATCGATCCAACCGTTGGATCTCGTCGATCAAGCCATCAGGCCATCAAATCTTTTAGATCACGGCCCCTTGGACTCTGATCTTGTTTTCTTTATGTTATTTGTTATTTTTAGGAGTTATTTGATGGTTGAGATTGATAATATATGTTTTAGTTTTTTTTTTTTTTTTTTTGGATGATGGGCCCCTTTACTTAAGTGAATGGCATAGTTGTAATTATGCTGGATTTTAATTCTGAATTTTTAATTATAAGAGCACAGGGTGGGTGGAGTTCCAACCCTAGTGGTGTTATTGAGAAGAAAAAAAAAAAAAAAGTAGAGCTCTCTTATGTGAAGAAATTTTCCTCTTTATTTTCTGAGGTTTAAATAAATAAATAAATAAAAACCTTCCTTCCAATTAAATTGCGGAAGGTTAGAAACTTATTTAGTGGTGGATTCTCTAAGGTACGTCCTTCCTATTCCTCTTCTTCAAAAGGTAGTCTTCTTCTTACATACTTCCCCTCTCTTCTTCGAAAGGTATTCTCTTCTTCTCTTGTCTTCCTCTTTTCCCTTCCATTACAACCTTCTAAACCCTAGATCTTCAATATCTTATTTTTTCCAATTTCTAAAAACCATAATTCCAAAATCTCCAATTCCTAAGAACCCTAATTCTCCATATTTCAGATTTTCTCCTTCTTAACCTTAATCATAAAACCTACAAATTTGTTCATTTAGTGTGGAACGTGCCTATGTTAAATTGAAAGTTTTATCCTTCCATCGGTCCTAGTTTTGATTGATTTATATGATTTCTTAGCATGCGGGCATGTGATTTAGGTTAAATCAGATTTTATTTCCTATTATTTACTCTTAATTACTTGGTAGGTTAGCATCTTTTGTTAATTAAATTACTTTATGGACTCTTTCATAATCTCCACGTTGCATGCTAGCATTAAATCATGTGTCTTGCATCAAATTTGGTATCAGAGCCCATAGGTTTAGCATAAGATTTTTGTGTTGCATCTAGGTTAGAGTCACATCTAGGGTTAGTAGAGCATTCATTGCATATAGGATCATATTGCTGAATTTTTGTTGGAGTTTCTTATTGCGGAATTTTCAGTTCGCGTCCCCATTTATACCATTGCTGAAATTTCAGCATAGTAATTTCAGGTTGTCACATTGCTAAATTTTCAACTTGTAATTTTCGGATTACACCGGTGCTGAATTTTCAGTTTGGCACCCTCGGATTACTATCTTGCTGAATTTTCAACATAAGATTTGAGGATGGTGACTTGCTGAATTTTCTGGTTAGTGAGTCTAACGTGATCACTAGGTTAGTACTATCATTGTCATCACATTGTCCTAAGACCCAAAGTTTCCTTTAAAGTGTCTCGGTGTATGCCCACTCATTCAGGACATAGCTTTGGTCTACATCACACTATAAATCTAGAGCAAATTAACGAGGCCCTTAACGCTATCAACAACCATCTGACGGCTATTGACACGCACAATAGGACCACCACAACTCAATTGACTGTGATCAATGCACGTGTCAATCGGCTTGAAGCCTCCCTTCAAGCAAACCCCGACACTCGGGAAGATTTGCAATCACATGTCAGGTATCAAGTTGAGACTGTGTCACTTGCAATTATTACACGCGCCTTAAGCCAAATTGTAGAAAGTGATGATTGGCGCAGGGATTCAATTTTCCACACTTATGCCAAGTGTGGTGGCAAAAACTGCAAGGTGATCATTGATAGTGGCAGTTGCATCAATGCGGTATCTGCTCGCACCATGGACCACTTAGGTATGCTAGTTGTTCCTCAACCTCAGCCCTATTGAGTCTCATGGGTTGATACATCTTCAATTCTGGTTTCTCAGCGTTGTCCCCATTCCCATCCAGTTTTATTCCTATATGGACACGTTGTGGTGAGATGTTTTGTCTATGAATATAGGCCACATCATTTTGGGCAGGCCTTAGTTGTATGACATGGACGCAACACTATTCGGTCGCTCGAATACGTGTTCGTTTTTGTATGGAGGCAAAAGGATTGTCCTGAATACTCTCCCGCCCAAAAGCATCCCTAAAAAGGAGGACGTCAAGACATGTGGTCCTGAAGATGTGACGAAACACCAGCTTGAGTCTCTTCCTATGGTTAATGCCAAAGAATCTAAAAGAGAGACTAAAACTAATTTGACGTTGTCTGCCCACGTGACAAGTGAGGTCACACCTAAGGTTATTATGGAGATGCTACCTGAGGTTACACCTGAGGGTAGTGTAAAGTTACCATCTGAGGTGAGTCCGATATCGGAGGAGGCTAGTGTTGTTATTCCAGAGGACATACCGGATGAGCTTACACCCGTGCAGGACATTCACGCATTAACTCTACTAAACCTTCATCACGATCAAATGAATCCTTGGGAGGAAGTAAATTTGGAAAGACAAGTAGATGAGCCTAGGACCCCTATAGATTGCATACCCATGTCTGTGTTCCACAGGCCTTTAGAGTCTGCACATACATCTACCCAACATATGCATGACTTGCATGTGGAGATTTAAAAAAAAAAAAAAAAAAAAGAATCAATATGAGTAATGAAATAGACAAAATGATTGTTGACTCACACCATAGTTTTAAAGAGTTTGTTATGGGTGATGAAGTCATGATTAAAACATGTCTAAAAAGGTTTCCACAGATAACCATAAAAAAATTACAAGCCCGTAGCGCTGGACCATATAAAATCTTGAATAGACCGAGTTTAAATGCTTACTTGATAGATCTTCCACCTAACATGGGTATCAGTTCCACATTTAATGTGGAAGATCTTGTACTATTTCATGGACATTCACCTAACCCTCACATGAACTTTGATGATGATACCCCTGACCTATCCCAAAACCGATGGCCATTACCTGACCCCTCTTCTCAACCTTTACCATCCGTACCATCCATACCTATGAGAAGAGAGGAGATGGAGGATATCTTAGATGAAGAAGCAGTTTCCACACAACATGACAGTTACCAGGAGTACCTTGTCAAATGGAAGGGCAGACCAAAATCAGACAGTACGTGGATCATAGAGTCAGAGCTTCATCGATCTCTTCGAGCATCACTGCAGCTTTATTTCGCGAGAGGCGAAATCTCCTCAGCCGAGGGGAATTGATGGGGACATCAGAGAACCTATTTGAGTGTACCAGATACGAAAACGACTACCCACATCAGTGCAACTTTCTTTATGGATGGGAGACGAGTTCCAGATGGGGCCCGCCAGGCCATTTTGAAGACCCCACATGCATTGGACGTGCATCGGGAAAACCCTACCTTGAGATGATGCATGCGGGCTGCTTAGAAGACTATTTTTGTCATAGGATTTCTATTTCATGTCGATCCAACCATTGGATCTTGTCGATCAAGCCATCGGGCCACCAAATCTTTTAAATCATGGCCCCTTGGACTCTGATCTTGCTTTCTTTATGTTATTTGTTATTTTTAGGAGTTATTTGATGGTTGAGATTGATAATATATGTTTTAGTTTTCTTATTTTAGATGATAGGCCACTTTACTTAAGTGAGTGGCATAGTTGTAATTATGCTGGATTTTATTTTCGAATTTTTAATTATAAAAGCACAGGGTGGGTAGAGCTCCAACCCTAGTGGTGGTATTGAGAAGAAAAAAAAAAAAAAAGTGGAGCTCTCTTGTGTGAAGGAATTTTCCTCCTTATTTTCTAGAGCTTTTTTATTTATTTATTTTTATTTTTTTAAATCTCCCTTCCAATTAAATTGTGGAAGGGTAGAAACTTGTTTGGTGGTGGATTCTCCAAGGTACATCCTTCATCTTCCTCTTTTTCGAAAGGTAGTCTTCTTCTTACATCCTTCCCCTCTCTTCTTCAAAAGGTATTCTCTTCTTCTCTTGTCTTCCTCTTTTCCCTTCCATTACAACCTTCTAAACCCTAAATCTTTAATTTTTTATTTTCCTCAATTTCTAAAAAGCCTAATTCCAAAATCCCCAATTCCCAGGAACCCTAATTCTCCATATTTCAAATTTTCTCCTTCCTAACCCTAATCATAAAACCTACAAATCTGTCCCTTGAGTGTAGAACGTGCCTATGTTAAATTGGAAGTTCTATCCTTCCATCGGTCCTAGTTTTGATTGATTTATGTGATTTCTTAGCATGCGGGCATATGATTTAGTTAAATCATATTTTATTTCTTATTATCTACTCTTAATTACTTGGTAGGTTAGCATCTTTTATTAATCGAATTACTTTATAGACTCTTTCATACTCTCCACGTTGCATGCTAGCATTAAGTCGTGTCCTGCATCAAAAGATTTATAGATGGATCCAATGGTGGACCCAACTTGGATGCACTACTATTAAATACATCCGTCCAGATCTTCAGACATAATGGTGGACCCATCTTGGACCGCACCACATTCAAATACATCTTCACTTAGATCTTCAGACCTAGTGGAGTTGGAGTCATCCCTAGATTCATAGATCCAGTGGCAGACCCAACCTGGATCACGTCCCTTTCAGATACGTCTTCATCTAGATCTTCAAACATGATGTTGGATCCACCGGTGCACCCAGCCTCGATCACAACACCTTTAGATACATCTTCATCTAGATCTTCAAACATAGTGGACTTGGATTCATTAAGAAATTTCCAAGATTCTGCATATCAAAATGGGCTTGGGCTTTCAGGAAATTTCCTACCAATTATTCGAACTTGCTCATCACTTCTTCACGCGTCTTCTCTAACCCCTCAAGTCCTCGTCTCCTCCCATGTGTTTTAAACCCTCTTTGGTTTCTAACATGATTTCTTATAATGAGGCATTTCCGCATATTTTCTTCTTCTTCTTCTTCTTTTTGATATTTGGGGATCTAGGGTTTACGTTAGGATTAAGGTATGGGATTCAAGGAGGTTTCAATGTGGAATCAAGGAGGAATCAAAGGGACGAAGAGTGAGCCATACGACAAGCTATAGGAGTTCACATGCATGGGTTATTTTGGCTAGGGTTTGGGGTTTATATAGGAGGATGTAAAGAGGAAGAAATGAAGGGAATTTGGTGGGTTTTAGGAAAATGGGAAGAAGAAAAGATGAACACTTGAAAGAAATACCTCTTTGATGGAGAAAAATGAAGAATACGAAAAATAAGTGGAAGCCCCACACCTCTGTCAAATAGGAATGGCCGCTCACCAATCCTAATCTCCAAATCACATGGAGAATCCTTCAAATCATATGAAGAAAGAAGATAGAGTTTGAAGTTTTTGAGAAGCAATAGCAAGGAAAGAGCTCAACATGCCCCCTCCCCCCTTTCTTTTAGTCTCAGAAATTCATTTTTACAAAAAAAGACTCTCAGCATAGATTCCTAAAAAAAAAAAAAAAACCCTAATACCTAAAATATTTCCTTTAATGCATAAAACAAAATAAAACCGCAAAATAAACTAAATCTTGATAAAGTAATAAATAAAAACTAAGACACCTAAGTCGTAAAGTGTCAACAATCGAGGCAGGCCATGATCAAAAGTGGGTAAATAGCCCGATATGCCGATCCAACGGTCCGATCAACACGTGCACTTGATCCAATGTCTGAAACTCCTCAATACGTAGCCCACGTGCATCTTCTTAGTGTGAGGTCTTCAAATATGTACAAACCATGCACATGAGGTCTTCTACGACGGTTAGGGATACGATTTGGACCCCACAGACCTCATGTAACACTCGTCTAGCCACAAAGAAGGTTGCGTCGCTATCCTTCGCTGCTGGTACACTCTGTTTGGTCGAATGTCCTCATCAATAATTGTATAAAGCATACAAGTATCAGCCTCTAAGTAACATCTATAAAATAGAATATGGGCTGGAATGGATGGATTTGGGGCTAATTGCTTGGGATGGATTTGACTATAGGTGCAAGATATATGATGCAATGCTGGCGAGCTGAGACCTAAGGGTTGATTTTGGTTTGGATGAAGAGCTTTAAGGTTGTTTAAGATGCACGACTAGAGTTGAGGGCAGGATTTTGTGTAGGAGTGCAGATCTAAGATTTTGGATATGAACAACTACGGATGTAGGGGCTCTTTTGGGGTTACCTTGGGTTTGCAAGTGTAGATCTAGGATTGAGGGAATGTACTATTGAGAAATAATGGACAGATTTGATGTAGGAACCTAGATCTAAAGATCATTAGAAGCAACGATTGAGATTTTTTGGTAAAGGGTGGTAGCCATGGGTTTACGAGCTTAGGGTTGTGGGCAAGAGGGGAAAAATGAGGAAGAAGGAGAACAAAAGGGAAGAGAAGAAAACTCATCGCAGGAAGAAGGAGAACAAATTGATGCAGCCAACCCATCAACAGGCCAATCTAGGTCAAGATCCGCCCTTGATTTGGTGCTACAAATGTCACAGAGTAATCACCAAAGATGAAATCAAGAATGGAAATCAATCCCAACAACCCACAAGTCGAAAGTAGTGATCAACCAAACACCCTTGCCTTTATATAGACCTTTGACAAGGGAAGAGAAACCCAAACATATTAGAGAATAGCCTAAACACCCTTTGAACCCTATCACAACCATAGATCTAGAGCTTCAATGTTGCAAAGTAATGTTGCAGAGTAATCACCAAAGATGAAACCAAAACAACCTACTAATTGAAAAGAGTGACTAATTAACCCCCTTTGCCATAGACCACTAACAAAGAAAGTGAAACACTAACATGTTAAAAAAAATAACCAAAATAACCTTGAGTCCTATAACAACCATAGATCTAGAGTTGCAACATCACAAACTAAAAACCTAGATATAATTCCCAACAACCCACTAGTCGAAACTAGTGATCAATCAACCTCCTTTGCCATAGACCTCTAACAAAGAAAGTGAAACCTAACAAACTAAAAAATAACCGAAATGCCCTTTTTTTAGAAAATGCAATTTATTAGGGTCAAAGGCTAAGAAAAGAAAGACAACCAACAAAACAATAGGAAATAAAAGAAAATACAAAACCCAAGAACCCAACCCCACTAAACCACAAACTTAGGAAGCCCACTACTGGATATACATAGCAGCCCCATTAAAAACCCAACCACGGAGCCTATCTGATTACGAAAGCAACAATTGTTCCTTTCAATCCATATAGTGCCAGGATTGGAACAAGCTCTCGACAGAACTTGGCATTACCCAAGACACATTCGAGGATCAAAGAATGCCAAACCACACCACTTTGGAAAAAGTGCAGTGGATAAAAAAAATGGTCCACAAACTCCTCAGTGCTTAGACATAAGAGACGAGCATTAGGCAGCACCAAAGACCTCTTGTGCAAATTATCAATAGTCAAAATTGATGGGGACATCTCGCACACGCACGCAGTACGCCCCCCTTATGCACGTACACAAAGAGGGCCTCACCTTCGATCTGGATCGATGACGACATCCATGGAGGGCCTCCTAGTTATAGGACTATGTTTTAGTTCCTTGGGGTGGACCCGATCATCATGTGGATCCCATCATTGGATCTCATGATCGTGTCCCACTACCCTAAGTGACCTAGGACTTTGAGTTTTGCTTATTACCGTTATTAGGAACATCATGAACGGTTTAGATTGCATTGATTAGTAGTTATTTTTTATTTCTTCGTCTTTAAGTAATAGTATACGCACATGGCGCGACTTTTGGGATATAGGGTTTTCTTATAAATAGGCAACCCCTTATAGGATTTTTTCATTGAAGATGATTAATAAAATTCTGTGTTTTCCTACTTCTCTAATTCTCTGAGTTGTGGAAACCTAATTGGGTGCGAAACCCTCCCTTCTTCGAAGGGCTAACTACCATGGTGCGAAGCCACACCCATCCCAAATCGCCCCCATCTCCTACCCTCAATATTCCTCATTTCCTACAGTCATCCCCTCATCAAATCCACCCACATTTGCAGCTAATCTTTTCCCTACAGCAGATTTCCAGAATCTGGCCCTGCAGGAGGGTTGAAACTTGGGCGGAGTACCGTGTTCAAACCGATCATCCGTTTGGCCTGAAATTTGGAAATAAGGTGGCCCATCCCTATCCGACTAGGTCCTAGCTGACCGATTCTAGATTTGTGGGCCCCACACACATGCGGGCTGATCACAGGTTCCCTCTCGTCTCTATTTCACTCCTCTTTCGCCTTGTTTCCATAACCCTAACCTTAGATCATCTCAAATCCCCAAGTTCTACTCCACTTTTAAAACCCTAGGATTTCCCGAATTAAAACGTGTGAATCCCTTGGATTGGGGAAGTAATCCTTTGCATGTGTGGATGAATCTACTCTCCTTTGATCATTGTTTGGTCTATAATTTTAATTGATCTAGCCCTAACATATGTAGGCTTGGACCCTTGTAGATTCCCCTTTGTTGAATGCTTGGCTTTATGTGAGATGTGGAAGTTTTGTGAATGTTTCTAAATTAGTATGATCTAAAGTCTGAAATCTTGCATATCATGTTTAATTTCCATGTCCTGCATCAAATTTGGTATTAGAACCTAGGTTTTTCATAGTGGATTGCATTGTATGTTTGGGGTTTAGTCTACTCACATTTAATTTGCAGTAAATCTCATCATATAGGGTTGTTTAAGACCCGCCATTCACATTAGGAACTGCTGAATTTTCTGCTAACAGAAAATCCCCAAATTTTTTGGCTGAATTTTCTGTTGACAGACTCCTTGGGCAGTTAGGTTGCTGAAAATTTAGTCGCATTGTGTAGTTTCCCTCCTATAGAGTCCAGTAGGATCATTTAGTCTTATTTAGGTACATATAGTGTGTTAGAGGGTCTTTGAGTTGAGTGAGTAGAGTATGCCCACACTTACTGGTCATGGTTTTGGCTTGCACCCTACACTAAACATGGAGCAATTGCAAGAATCAATGAACAATATAACTCGGCAGTTTGAGTCTCTGGGTAGGCGCTTGGAACAACGTATTGACCAACGCTTTGAACAGCTTAATGTGCGCGTTACCCAATTAAAAACCTCCGCCCAGGCAAACCCCACCATTGGAGAAGATGTCCAATGTCAGGCAGGTGGTCAGAAGGATAGACCAAGTAATGGAAGTGACTAAGGAATTGGTCATGGGCGCGTACCCGTGCACCCACACCTCGAGGGACATTATGATCATTATGACCCAGATGCGCAACTCCTCAAGGGAGTTAAAGTAGAGGCCCCTACGTTTGATAGTCACTTGAACCCTAAGGCTTTTCTAGATTAGTTGGCAGATATGAACCACTATTTTAAGTGGTATGACATGTCGGATGCTCGTCGAGTCCGATTCACCAAACAAACAGGTTTTGGGCTACTGTAGAGCGAAAGAAAGAAACGTCAAGGGAGCCCCCAATAGTCCATTGGGGAGAAATGAAAGAAACTCTTAAAGAAAAGTACCTTCCTTTCTCTTATCACTTGAGGTTGGTTGAGGAATCGAAGTCCAAGTCTAAGCCTCTCCATATTCTAAATACCAAAGACTTTGAGCGAGAGACTGAGTCGGACTCGATGGTGTACGCCCTTGTGGCTAGGAAAAGTGCACCAGAGGCTAGTGCAGAGTTACCCACTAAGGCCATTCTGGTAGTGGATGAGTTTTGTGATGTCTTTCCCGATGATCTACTGGATGAGCTTCCCTCTATGAGGGATATAGAGCACGTCATTGATTTAGTCCCCAGGGCGACTCTACCAAACCTATCTAAGGTGGTCAATAGGAGTCTAGGAAATTTGCTCAGGTGTTTAATGGGGGAGCACATCAGGACGTGGGACACTATACTACCTATCGCCGAGTTTACATTTAATAGTTTTGTCAATAGATCTACATATTTAAGTCCTTTTGAAGTCGTTACTGGTTATAAACCTAGGAAGTCTATTGATTTTGTCCCTATGTCCCTGTCCCATAGGCCAACGGAGTCTGCAGAGTCCTTTGCCCATCACATTCATTCATTGCATCAAGAAATCAGGCTAAAAATCAATACTAGTAATGAACATTACAAAATTTCTGCTGACCAACATAAACAATTCAAGGAATTCAATGTAGGGGACTCTGTGATAGTCCATATTAGGCCAGAGCGATACCCTCAAGGAGCCGTTCATAAATTACACGCGCATAACGCTGGACCATTCAAAATTATAAAACGAAACGGTCTCAATGCGTATGTGGTAAATCTTTCACTCTCCATGGGAATTAGTTCCACATTCGATGTGGATAATCTAGTTGCATTTCAGGAGACCACTGATACATTGTCCAGCCTGTCACCTAACCATCCTGATTCCCCAGACCTTTCCCTTGATCCATGGCCCCCTCCCAACCCATCTTCCCAGCCTCTACCTCCCATACCTACCTTTCCCACACCCAGAAAGGAGATAGAGAATATTCTAGACCATCAGATAATACTGAAGTCAGACGGCGAATTTCAAAAGTTCCTGGTCAAGTGAAAGTCACGCCCAGCTTCAGACAGTATGTGGCTCACTGAGGAGCTTCAGAAACTTGATCCTGACATCTTTTAGCGATTCAAGAGTTTTGTTTCGTCAGTGGCGAAATCTTCGCAACCGGGGAGAGTCGATGGGGACATCCCGCGCACACGCAAGCCTCCCTTGCGCACGTACGCAAGGAGGAGGGCCCCCCCTTCGATTTGGATCGATGACGACATCCATGGTGGGCCTCCTGGTTAGAAGACTGTTTTTGTTCCTTGGGGTGAACCCGATCATCATGTGAATCCCATCGTTGGATCTCATGATCGTGGCCCACTACCCTAGGTGACCTAGGATTTTGAGTTTTGCTTATTGCCGTTATTAGGAACATCATGAACAGTTTATATTGCATTGATTCGTTGTTATTTTTTATTACTTCGTCTTTTAGTAATAGTATGCGCACATGGCGCGGCTTTTATTACACACGTGCAGGCCGCCATCCACGCACGTGCGTCAAGCCGGTTTGTTGCCCACACGTGCGGGCTGATCACAGGTTCCCTCTCGTCTCTATTTCACTCCTCTTTCGCCTTGTTTCCATAACCCTAACCCTGAATCATCTTAAATCCCCAAGTCCTATTCCACTTTTGAAACCCTAGGTTTTCCCGAATTGAAACATGTGAATCCCTTGATTGGGGAAGTAATCCTTTGCGTGTGGTCTATAATTTTAATTGATCCAGCCATAACATGTGTAGGGTTGGACCTTTGTAGATTCCCCTTGTTGAATGCTTGACTTTATGTGGGATGTGGAAGTTTTGTGAATGTTTCTAAATTAGTATGATCTATAGTCTGAAATCTTGCATATCATGTTTAATTTCCATGTCTTGCATCAAAAATCCTATTTCTTTCAGCAAGCCATGCAAAGGCAACAATTTTCAGAGCCCCATGAGACACACAAAGGCAGTATGACTTCTAAAACCCTCAATCTTAGACTAAGGAAACAATGAATAGAATGATTGCACCAAAAAGATGTTGGACTTGCTGTCACGAGGCATCCCCCATTTGGGAGCTTCTGGAATTCAATTATCAAACTCCAATATGGAGTTTCTGACCATGGTTGGTGGACCAAGGACTCTTCCTTTCACAAGGCATCCCCCATTTGGAAGGATATTCTCAAGATGAAAAGGGAGGTGACTAGAGGCATTGCTTTTGATCTCGGCAGTGGGGCAAAAATTCGTTTCTGGGAAGATATTTGGATCGGAGACTCTTCCCTTAGAGTTCGTTTTCCTACCATCTTTTCTCTCGTCTCTCACAAATCAGCCTCTGTTTCTAAATGCTACGAGTTGAGAAGTGGTTAGCCTGTCTGGAACATCGTTTGCAGAAGAAATCTGCACGATTGGGAAATTGCTGAATACGCTGATCTTCTGGAATGTATGTCAGCCATTAAGCCATCTTCTGAGGCCAACAGCTTGAGATGGAATCCCGATAAGAAAGGTGCGTTCACGGTGAGCTCTCTATTCAACTTTCTGACAGCCGTCAGCCCCACTGATCAGCCCAATCATGTCCCTGTTTTGTGCAAGTACGCTGCTCCCCCTAGGATTGTGGCTTTCGGCTGGCTTGCAGGTAGTAAGAAGATTCTCACAATTGATAATCTCAGGCGAAGAGGGATGGTCATCCCGAACATCTGTCTATGCTGCATGCAGGAAGCAGAATCGGTTGACCACCTTCTTATCTGTCCGTTTATCCAATCTGTTTGGGCTGGAATTTTTCACTCTTTCAACGTTTTTTGGTGCCTGCTGGAGAAGATTGACGCTTTGCTCCCAGCGTGGCACGGTGTGTATTTAGGCAAGTCCAAAACTAAGCTTTGAAGAATGGCGCTCTTAGCGGTCTGGTGGTTCGTGTGGGAAGAGCGAAACAATCGTTGTTTTCGGGACAGGGCTAACTCCGCTGACTTCGTTTTGTCTAAGGCCAAAAGTGTCGTTATTGAATGGGCTGCTAATGTCACTTCTTTTAGAGACAACAATTTTCTTTTTCTATGCTTTTAGTTTCCGATCCGCCATCTCAGCAGATCGTCTTTGTTCCTGTATTCTGTTTTCTTTTAATAAATTCATTATCTTTCAAAAATAAATAAATAAATAAATAAAAAGATGTTGGACTTGCTAAGGCACTATACAAGTGAGTCTCCCACACCCAGTGAAGGCGAGATCTCCTATAAGCAAGAAAGAAAAGAAGCCAGATCATTGATTTCCAAATCACGTAAATCCCAGCAACAGGGAGGAAGCCAACCTTCCCTAGAATCTTAGACCGAAAAACAGCTGGCTACAGGATATCAGCCACAGGGCAGAGGCTCTGCACCAAACATCTTCCCTGACCCTGGACACCTCACCAATAAGAAAACTCAAGCCACCAACCAACAAGGGAGAAATTTGAGCAATAGAGTTCCAAAGGAGGCACGGTACAAAGACAATTCTTTGATAAACTAGCTCATGGGGAAACCAAAATGTCCTTGATTCCCATCACAACCATATAGGCTTGCTGTAAGTTGGCCATAACTCACTCAAGCGATATTGAAATGATATAATATTGCACTCATCTGAAAGATAACAAGCTTTCAAACACGAGAAATTTTGTGTTGTTCCAACATCATTTGATGCCCAAATATGGCCCACCCAAAAAGTGACAAAATTACAAATGGGAAACTTGTTAAATAAGCCATGACTCACTCTAACCCTGACAAATTAAAATAAATAAATCCTATAAATTTGAGGACCATTGGTTTGAAAACCTTAAAGTCAAACAAATTTGGAAGTTCCAAGATTTAGAACTTCGAGCTCATGTGTCCACCTTCTGAGTGGTAGTCCATCAATATGAAGGTAACTTTTCATTTCAGTGGAGTTATTTTCACAAATTCAACTGTTTCATCAATATAGGATTTATTTAGTAACACCAATAAAAGAACATTAGACACATCCTTTTCAGTAACAGGTGGTTCAGGTAAATAAGATCAGGAGATTATAGGGATAGTTTAATCATTATATTTTTGAAGGATAGTTTATCATTATTTAAATATTTAAAGGATTAAAGTAGCTTCTTATTGTGCTTACTTTCCTAGTTAGGCTGCAATTTTGGCTTCTACTTGCTTCCAGACTGTCTATTTCAGTTTTGTCACTACAATTATACTTGGTATGAATCAGAGTTTCAGATTTAAATTTAAAAAGTAAGTTCAGAAATTTCTCTTGCATAGAAAAGTTTGCCACTAAATTAATAAAGTTTTTTCCTGCTAATTAAAAAACAAGAAGGCTAGCGCACCATGCACTTGTGATTGGATTCTAAATGGCATAATGCCTCTAATTCTTACCATGTAAGGCTGGTCTGTTTTTTGATTAGAGAATAGAATAATGTCTATAGATGTAATTTGGTTCATCATTAGAATCTGCTCGTATCTGAGCATAGAAGCATCTGCATAAAAAAATATTAGTTATTTAGAATTCTTACTGAATCTTACCAATTCTTCAACAAATTCAACTTGCGATAAAGTTAAGGCAAGTATCTCAACATGATTATACTCATAGACCGTCACCAATCCTTGTTGTACCCATATCCTGAGAAGTTTGGATTTTAAGGATCCCTTGAACCAAATTTGAACCTTCTGTGCTGCTATTAATAAATTCATTACCTTCCTTGAAAAAATCTTAGTTGCATTCAAAACCCACGCCCATACTCTGGTAAATTAGCACTTGACTATGAAAAGTGCTGAACTTTGTACAATTCAAATAACCAAATTCATGAGTATTAAACCATAAATAATGTCTTGATGTTCTTATTGCCTAGGTAACTGCTTAGTCGTACATTAGCCATTTTCTTTCATTTTGAGTAACCTAGGTTTGCAAAAGCCTTGGAAATCATAGCCCAGGTGAATGACCTAGGTATGGTGGCCCAGGTAATTGATCACACAGGCACTAAGGCGAGTCACCCCTTTGACTAAACACTGTCACTGCCAAAAGATAATTTGGCCATAAAATTTATTTAGGGTCTGTTCGGGTTGGGGATCCTACGAAATCGGGATCAATCCCAATCGTGATTTTTGTAGGCCCATGCCCTCCACGTTGCTAAAGTGGCACTTTCCGCTGCATAAATGCAATTACAGAGGTTTTAGAGAGGGAGAAAAAAAAAAAAAAAAACACACTAAAAATGATGCTAATAGCAATTATGTAGAGGAAAGCACAGTTTTAGTGCGGCGAATCTGACGTGGAGAGCAGGTGGCCACCAGAATCAAGACCAGATTTTATCCCGATTATGTGGAATCCCCTACCCAAGCCGACCCTTCTATACATAAAGGCACAAAAGAGGAAAGATTTTTTTTTCCTTCTTTCCTTTTTTAAAATGGTAAAAAGACAGAGGATGTTTTTATCATAAAGTTAGCAACAACACAAAATATTCTCAAAATTTCACTTGGGGAGAAAGATAAAAACAACTCTTCCAAATAGAGTAGAAAGAATGAGTTGAACCTGCGCAGAAGCCCCACCAAGTTCTATTAGCCCTGTGGTTTCTTGAGGATCACCTCCCAAGGTTCCAAGAGCATAATTTGCAGCTACCCAAGCATAAATACCTTCCTCTTCACCTGATCAAGATTCCAGCCAATTTTGATTATTATTATGTGAATTCATTCACAGCAAGGCTATGAACAGCAAAGAAGCTATGACCATGCATACCATGTAAGTTTATTCAATTTTAATGATAAAAGCTGCAAGTCTCTTCTTCAAATGTAGCAAAACAATGATGGGATCAATAGTTTAAGTCCAAAGATTCGTTGAACCAAACACAACCGGATTAGTTACATTTTATGTGCAAGACACCTATTAGCCTGCATGTAGTAGTTGGGATGTGTGGGACTGGGACAAATTTGGCATGTGCGTGGTATCAATGTGAGCTTCTGCCATGGCCAGCTACAAGAGCCCAGGTCACAAGAAGGTTTATGTCTAGTAGTCTCTTAATTGTACAATCCTTTAACAAGGAGCAGCACCCACTTTGAATGGCAATCCGGGCTCATGCTCTAGCTCCTACTTAATAGATTTTTTTTTTTTTTTTAATTTTTTTTTTTGGAGAGGCAATTCCTAGCTGTTTCTACTGGCTAACATTTTGAAACACATACTTCCCAGCTCCCACACCACCACTTCACATTTTGTGCAGTTATAGGTCAGCTGATCATAAACTTCTGCAGTCTGATCATAAACTTCTGCAGTCTATCATTTGAAAATCAACCCGAAATTGTAGCGAGAAGATAGATTAACTTTTTAGTTCTCTATCAATTTCTTTCTTCTCTCAGAATTTACATGGAATGAAAGCATCTTGGGTAGCGTTTAGATCTTCTTCCTTTTCATCTCTTTTCCCCCCTTCTTATTTATCTTCTCCTTCCCCTTTCCTTCTTTCTCCCTTCTCTTCTTCCTGTCTTTTCTTTTATTGTGTGGCCCTAGGGGCAATCTTGAATCATTGAATCATCGCATAGGCCATCCCATCTGCACAGCAGGCCTCTTCAGCGATCCAATATCAACAGGGTCTGCAGACCCCACTGTCATCAACAAAACATCCAATAAGGATCACGGGTCAAGAGACAAAACGGCAATGGCACTAAGGTCTATGAGACCCCTCAACAGCAGTGACAGGGTCAAAGACTTTACTGGTGATAACTGTGATGTCCATAGGACCATTCGTCATCAGCAGCAAGATAAGAAGACTCCATTGAGAACAGCACTCAGGTTTATGGACCTCAACAACTACAACAAGCACGCTAGGCTCCACAGGTCCAATCAGTGAGCCCACCCAGAATTCCGGCAGGCACAGCTGGACCAATATGTATGCCCAATAGGCTCAGCCAAGACCACCAGCACATCTTGCAGGCCCAACAGGCCCACCAAATGTTGAGCAGGTCAATCCAGGCCCAAACAGATAGCCAGTAGGCCTAACCAGACCAGATGCCCAGCAGGTCAAGCAGGGCCCACCAAGTCTTCCACAGCCACCTCCACCACCATGCCAAGCTAGCCTAGCAATAATCCTTCCATCGACCCCAGCATCACCCAAGGAATCTTTAAAAAACCCCCATCACATTCTCCCAAACCACCCTCGCAATCGGACAATGAATAAACAAGTGTTTTACCATCTCCGCATCACTTGGGCACATGGAATACATGTTGGCAATGATCATCAATCTCTTTTGAAGATTATCAATCCTGAGAATCATATTCTTGCCCCACCAACCAAGTGAAAATTGCTATTTTTGGAGGAGCTCCATAATCCCAAACACAAGCTAGTGGATCTGAATCTGACTGAGTGCCATCTCGAGTGATCAGATAAGATCGAACCAAAAACTTTCCAGATTTCTCCTCTTTCCAAAGCAAAGCATCTTTCACCCCCAGAGAAAGGCTAACACCTTGAAGCATGGCCAAGGCTGTAACAAACTCTTCAGTCTCTTCGTCTGTCAAATTTCTGCCACAAGATGAGGCTATCATCTATCTGCCTTAGAAAAGCACTTATCAATGGCAATGCTAATATTTGGAGCAATCAACATCAATCTAGGAAAATCAGACTGTAGCCTCGAGCCTTCTAACCACACATCGTCCCAAAAACATACCCTTTCTCCATCCCCCACCACAAAGCCTACCCCTTCTTTGAAGATAACCGATACACTTTCAACTGCCTACCAGATATTGGATGCCCGATATAAGGACTGCTTGACCCACCAACCTTCCCCTGACGCACCATATTTGGCCACCAACACATCTCTCCATAAACTTCCTTCTTCCATGCCAAATCTCCACAACTATTTGCCAGGCAAGGCGTCATTAATATTTTCCAACTGTCTAACACCCGCTCCCCCCTCCTTTATCAGCTTGTGAACAATCTCCCACCTAACCAAGTGGAATTTTTGGGAATCTGCCACCCCTTGCCAAAAGAAGTCTTGCCTAAGCTTCTCCAACTTCAACACCGATTTCAGACACATTAAAAGAAACATGAAATATGATGGCATGATAGAAATGACAGCTTTTTATCAGAGTTAATCCCCACCAATGTATAAGTGCTTGCTCTTCCAAGAAGACAATCTTCCTTCCATTTATTCTATAACTTTATGCCATAAGAACTTGGGAGGCTTTCCAATGCATAAATGAAGAACCAAATATGTAGAAGAAATAGAAGCTGTATTGCAACGGAACACACCAGCTAACCTCTCCACCTCCTCCTTTGATGTATTAATCCCCAACATGTTGCTCTTGGAAATATTGACCATTGGACCCAATACTGCTTCAAAGCAGCTAGTGATCTTTCTCAAATTGTCAACCATGTACTCCTCTGCTTCACAAAAGATCAGGTGGCAAACTTTTCCAGTCGACTTGATCATAAGCTTTTCCAAGATCCAGCTTGCAAACTAGCCCATTTTTACCCTCCTTATGATAAGCATCAATGCTCTAGTAAGCAACCCGAAAAAACTAGGGAAAAAACAGCCAAAAATATCTTTCGAATCTCAGCTGTAGGTTTTTTTTATCTTGGCCCCTAAAAGAAACACTTGACAACCCAATTACACATAATTAAATAACTAAAAGTACAGCCCTACAATAAACCACATGTAAAACCCTAAATAAAAGCAAGTGGGATCTGCTTTGGGACCAATTAGAAGGCTCCACCACCTTCAAACCACCCATCCAATCACACGTGTGGGCCCTATGGGTACCACAATCCACCAATCTAAACATTTTGGATCTACAATTTACTAGTAGAACCCTAAAAGTTGTTATCAGCCACCCTTAGACTTTGACATGTGTAGCCCACTTGAAAGATGAACACATCCTTCTTCGGGCTGCATCAACATCACGAATGCATTTGCTCCCCTCAATCCCAAACTGCTACACCCACAAAAACTAACTTTGGGCATGTTCAATTTCTCTGTATGTCAATATCAAGTATCGAAAGTACACAGGTTAAAAATGTCAGCAGTATTTCCAAAACGGTGAGGTGGGGTACGAAGAATTAGCAATTAAAGGATGAGTTGGGAAAGTTAATATATTAGAATTGAGCAGAATGGAAATCGTGCTCAATTATGCTCTTTGCCACATTGAGCTAACATGCCATTTCAAGCAAGTTTTACAGAATTTCTCCATTCTGCTCAATAAGGAATGTGGTTTCTGAACATTCCGGAAAAACCCCAATTCAAATCTTAAAGCTGAACCTTTTAACAAGCATGAAACTGCAATTTGCACCATTCCAAACAGGGCCTAAAGAAAACTTGATCGTCACCATACCTCTCTTTATAGAAAACAATGATGAAATTGCCATGAGTTGGATTCAAATCACACATTGCACACCCAAAACTCGAAATGATTGCATTTTGATTACATAAATCAACTAGCTGACCTGTTACCAGAGACACCCACTCATCTTTGAACATGAACCCAGAAGACCTCAAAACCTTCCTGCACGACTCCAGAATCACCTCCGTAGCATCACGCTGCAGCCCGCCTGTCACCACCATCCTCACCTTCGTATCCTTCCACTCCACCTTCGGGACCTTCTCCCTGGCAAAACCCAGGAGCCCTCGAAGCGAATTCCCAGCATTCTCCGCATTGGCCGCAAACTCCGCCAGCCCAGTGTGGGTCGTCATCAAGTCCGGGCCCCGCCCATCGGCAAAGGGGACAATGTGACCCTCATTGAGGAACTCAAAAACTCGAGCGCGGGTCGCAGTGGGGCCCACGTGGATGATGATGCCGAAGCCCTTGGACTTGGGATCAGAGAAGCGGGAGGAGAGGTGGACGCCGCGGGCAAGGGAAAAGAGGTAGAGGAGGAAGGCGAGGGTTAGAAGGGCAGCCGCGACGTACCACCATTTCAGGTGGTGGGGAGGAGTAGATTGGGAAGGGAGGGGTTTGGAGAGAGGAGAGGAGAAGGAATGCATCCGAGGGTGGAGTTGGGTCCTGTGGGGAGGGATGTAGGCCGTTGAGATTCGAGATTGGAGATTGGAAAAATCCATGATGGAGACGACGACGATGATGACGATGGCGAGAAGAAGCACATGTGTGGGGAAGAAGGATCGGATGGTTGGAAATTGGAATCTGATGGAAGTGACCCTGGTGTGCTATCTCTCTCTCTCTCTCCTGGTATTGGATTTCCAACAGCAAACTCTCTCTCTCTCTCTCTCTCTCTCTGGAATTGGACTTTCTGGAATTGGACTTCTCTCTCTCTCTCTCTCTCTCTCCAAAAATGATTTTTCTCAGCCGGTCTGGTTTTGTTTACTGAGATGCGATGTACGATCGCACAGCATACAGACGTCTGCAAGTCTGAAAGTGGGGCCCATGGTTTCGGTAATCAGGGCCATTCATCTTTTGGGTCTGACATTGGAAGACTCCAGCAACGACCAATATTGGGAGATTTTTCAGTTGAACGTGGACCATTGTTTTGCATCCCTCATCGACCGTCTATCTATGGGCCACAAATCCAAAGGTTAAAACTATCCTATCAAGAACATTTTTAAGCCATACTCCGTCGAAAGTGGGAAATAGTACGGTACCATGGACCCACTCTTCCGGAAATGATAGGCGTGGATGCGTCGTAAAAAGATGCATGTGGACGGGAATCGTGCCACCGTTCTATGGGGCCCGCAATGTTGTATATTTAAAATCTTGACCGTCCATCAGGTGGGAACCCTTATGTACACTGTACATGCAAAAGGTAAGCCTGATGTAAAACTTGTATGGGCTACATACATATTGTCAGTGATCCACAATCTGGACGGCCACGATTGATGTCCACGAATATCATTTACGACCATTCAAGATCCCCTCCGTCCATGGTCCATACCAGGATCTGATGCTCCCACCGTTGATCTCAGGGACCAAAATTAGTTTCAGGTCGTTAAAACAAATGGCTGCGATTGTTACATCGAGGAGATTTTGGGGACGTAGTCCATCAAAGTCATGGTTCAATGGACCAACGGCTTGGATTACAAAACCCTGGGCCCCACTTGTCGGAAATGAAAAGCCGTGTATGGTGTGTTAGATGCGGTTCATTAGATGCTCTGCCAGAGTATAAAACCTTCATGCTCCGGCGGAGTGTAATGAAAGGCACGCGGGCCCTTAGAAAATACTTTCGAACCGTTTAACTTGGACCGTTTACTATCTAAATTGGGGCCACAATTTGGACCGTTTAATTTAAATTAATTTTATACACACAGGCTTAGCTTTGGTCAATACCGATAATGATGTATATGTTTTATCTATACCGTCCATCAATCTTGCTAACTCAATTTAGGGCATTAGATCGTAATCTCAAGGGGACCCACCACAATCAACGGTGGTGATTGAACATTACTATTAAACCTTTTGGAGGCCACGGAAGTTTTGGATCAAATTGATATTTTGACAAAAGATTGGTTGACAAACAAATAAATATTAAATTGTTCCTAATAATTTTTTAACGGTGGGCATTCAATTATCACTATTTTCTATAGTGGGGTCCACTTGAGATCTGGATTTGATTTATTTAAGGGCCTGTGCACTATCATGATCTAAAAAAATAAATGGACCGGCATGAATAGAACACAAACCATGGTGGGCCCTCAATCCGATCAACTTTCAAATCCAATGGCCTTGTTTCAACAAACAGGTGGCCAAGGATGAGAAGTTAAGTTATTCAAAAAATCTAATTTGGGAACTGTCACTTACCGACAGTGTTTACTTTGAGTTGATTTATGGCCCATGTATAATTTTGGAACGCCTGCGTATCAAGCGTCGTATGCTGACGGAGTATCAAACAAATTCCCTTCAAGAGACCAAAGCGCCTTCGTCAACTCCCGAACAGCACCACTGCGAGCGGATTAGGTACTTCTCTGGCCTCACCCAACACGGTACGGCCCTGACCGTGTGACCAACCTTAATACATTTATTGTATATCCATGCCGTTCATCCATTGTTATAACTCATTTTATTGCATCATCACAAAACTGAAGTAGATCGAAATCTCAGTTGGACCACACCACTTGTAACAGTGGTGATTCACCGTTGAAAACTTATTATGGGACACGAAAGTTTTGGATCAAGGTGATATTTGGTTTTACCAATCATCCAGGTCTGTGTTACCGTATCAAGAGATTGGATGGAAAATAAATATTAAATTGGGCGCTAGGAAGATTTTAATGGTGGTCATTTAATCACCACTTTTTCCTATAATGTGGTCCACCTAAGATTCTGATCTTCTTAATTTTTTGTCTCATTCTCTAAAATGATCCTTAAAAACGGATGGACGGTGTTGATATAAAATACATACAACAAGGTCGGATTCACGTTCAGGACTGCACCGTGCTGGGTGAGTCCGGGGCAGCACCTAATCCACTCCCCTCCTCTCCCTGAAAATTCCCAAACTAACCTCTTCCTTCCCCCCAAACTTCCCAAACTAACCCCCTCTCTGCATCACCCCCAAACCCTTCCACCATTCAGCAAAAATTCCCAAACCACCCCTCTCCCATTCTCCTTCCCAACTCAAAATTCCCCAAAGTACCTCTCCACCGACCACCACTCTGTCCACATCCCATCCCCGACCCTCCACCCTCCCAAACGAAATTCCCCAAACTACCCTCTCCCACCACAAGCAAAATCCCCAAAATACCCCTCCATGGAACCCAGCATCCTCTCCTCCGTCGGCGCCGAGCTCCTCCCGATCATCTCCCCCGTCTCCCTCTGCATGCTCCTCGTCGTCGCCCTAATCTCAGCCGTCCATCCCCCCTCAGCTGGCTCCACCTTGGCCCCCATCCGCACCGCTGCCACTCTCATCTACCTCGAGTCACCGTCCGATTCCCCGTCCCACAAGTTCCAGGGCGCGCTCCTGAATGCCGCTGCATTCATCGCTCTCATCTCTCTCGTCACCTTCCTGCTAGTTCTCCTCTACTACTACAATTTCACCTCTTTCCTCAAACACTACATGCGCTTCTCCGCCTTCTTCGTCTTCGCTTCCATGGGTGGGGCCATCTTCCTCTCCGTCATCCGACGGTTCTCATTCCCCATCGATGTGATCACGTGTTTTCTTCTCCTCTTCAACTTCACCACTGTTGGGGTTCTGTCGGTTTTCTCAACCGGGTTCCCGATCATTGTTAGGCAGGGATACATGGTTTCATTGGGAATTATCGTTGCAGCGTGGTTTACGAAGCTGCCCGAGTGGACGACGTGGGTGCTTCTAGTGGCGCTGGCGGTTTATGATCTGGTGGCCGTCCTAGCGCCAGGCGGGCCATTGAAGATCCTCGTTGAGTTGGCATCGAGTAGGGAGGAAGAACTCCCGGCTCTCATTTATGAGGCGCGGCCCACCGTTTCTCGAAGTGTGGGGCGCAGCAGGGGGTCGTCATCGGGGGTAGGGGCAGAATTGTTTCCGCTTTCAGGTATCGTAGTCGGTGGGTCCCCCGGGCCTTCTCATACTGTTGGAGGAGGTGAGCCGTCGTCAAGTTGGCAACCAGGTCTTTTGATTGCTGGGGCTTCAGAGATGGTGTCTGTTGAGCTTCAGCCCATGCCACGGACGAATGTTGGTGATAGGAATCATTCTGATTATTCGGCAGTAAAAATAGAAGACGATGAGACATGGCCTTTGGTCCCTAGCTCCAGTAATGTGGACAATGCTGATGGTCGACAGTTGGCAAGGGCCGAAGATTCCGATCATTCGATCAATGAGGAATCCATGACCGGGACCATTGAGGACGAAGTGGCACCACTCATTGCTAATGCAGATGATGGCAGAGTGGAGATGACTCGTGGCATTAAACTCGGTCTCGGGGACTTTGTTTTCTACAGCGTGCTCGTGGGTAGGGCTGCAATGTATGATCTGATGACTGTGTACGCTTGTTACCTGGCAATCATATCAGGGCTTGGGTGCACCTTGATTCTGCTGTCAGTATGCCGCCGTGCATTGCCAGCGCTCCCCATCTCGATCGCATTGGGTGTGCTGTTCTATTTCTTGACACGGCTGATGATGGAACCATTTGTTGTAGGGGCATCAACGAACTTGGTGATGTTCTAACTGATTTTTTTTATATTTTTTTTTTGTCCTGATGAGGAACATGCTTACTAAATAGAATTTCAATTGCTTCCAATGATACAAGCTGTGCATATAATGAGATTGTTTCCCATGTTGTTTTTGTTTTGTGGTTTGTATGATCCTGTTGAAATTCAAGATATCTGAATTTGAAAATTAGGATGCATCCAATCTGTCATGTTTACTTAATTCAATTTCTATTTGGGTGTGTTTGTATGCGTATGCAAATTACAATTATGGCTTTTTTGACAGCATGGAATTGGAGGGATTTGTTGGGATTTGCTTTTCTTTTCTTTTTGGTCATTCGGTAACAAGGATTTGGAGGGATTTGGATTTGAAAGGAATCGAAATCTCCCAGAAGCGCCCTTTTTGCATTTCCCACCTCAAAGCTGATTTGCAAAATCCACTCAATTCCGCAGGTTGCAAAATCCACTTGATTCCACTGGATTTAAAATCCACACTGCCAAACAAGCCCTTACATTTTCGAGTTGGTCTTAGAGAGAAACATATCTGCAATTTGAGGGATAATTCCTCATTATGAATATCTGGAATCATCCTAACTTCTGTCATTTCCTCTTGATTAAGCTGACTGTTCACAATTGAATTCACTCATACATCCAAACATAGTCACTTAATGCGAAGCTATGTATCGTTGCGTAATTTGATTTAGAATGCATTTGGGATTTTCAAAATTCCCGTTAGGCAGAGTGCTCATTCGGCTTGATTCCCATTACACTCTTTTCCCTTGCAAGAAGTCAAGAACTGATCTCAATGGCTTTTTGGCAGTTTGACAAACAAAAATGCATGGGGCACACCCTCGATCTTTCCCACATCCACTATATCTGCAGCTTCAAGTAGGTGCGCTGGAAATAGTGCTGGATGTCAAATTGCCGTTTTTTTTTTTTTTTTTCCAAACACAAGCATTAGTTATTGTCAAATATCTCTACCTTTAATAGCAAATAAAAACTATCATCTCGTTCTTTCACTAGCAAATACCAACTGGTAGGTCTATCATATCTAGGGTTGCAACTTGGGTTCAGGTCAACCTGAACCCAATTGACGCAACCCGAGTTCTGAGTGGATTGGGAATAATCACATATATTTGGGTGAGGTTGAGAATGGTGGAATTGGGCTGGGCACCACGGGTTGGAATTTGGTCTTGTTGGGTCCTTGAGTTCAGGTCAGGTCTGTGTTGACCCTCAACCTGACCCAACCTGCCCAGTTGCACATTTAGTCATACCATATTCCTTTTTTTTCCCTTAATTGAAAGGTAGGAGCAACTGCATGTATTTTTATTAGAGGAAGAAAAATAATCAACACGGCCCAAGAGGAAGAGCTATCCGAACCAAAGCAACAAAAATGTACTATGCAAGCATCTCTACTTAATATGAAGAGAAGGAAGCCTAAGATAATCTCTGAACAATGCCTTCTTAGCTAAACATGGAAGCTCGCAGGATGAGAAAATTTTGAAATTTCGTAGGAAGTTAACCTTGACCTCAGGCTCAAGTACTATGTTTGTACAGTTCACTCCATAATAACAAGCAAAATCTAGCAAATACCAACCACTTGAGTCATGTTACACTCCACTGCCAACTCGACTACACCATCCAACAGACAGCCTTACCCTTCTTCTATAATGCCCCGTCCCTTCTAGTGCCCTTCCAAGCGCATGTACGCGATGTTTGGTTTAATACTCATAACCTGATCCTACCTGATGTTTGGTTTAATACTCATAACCCGATCCTACCTGAACTATACACCTTTGGTACCTTCCGCAGGTCGTCCGAAGTTTCCGGCGGGACCCGAATCGAGCGTGCATGTACGCATCTAAGATAAGTAGATAACAGAACCCCGAGAGCCGGAAACCTACGTCAACACGACCGCATCGTCGTTATGAATCCAATGGTACCCCTCGCCCATCGAGGTGTACATCTAAACCCGACTTATCATGAGAAGAACGGGTAACATCCATGTGCGCAAGGAGCCTTAAAACCCTCCAATAGTGCTCCAATTCCATCTATTTTGTATAAAAATCATGAGCTAATGAAGTCCCTTAATCAAGTTTTAATTGTGTCATAATGTGGCCCTAAGCTAGCTTAACCTATCATTATTAGCCTTAATAAATGGAATAGTCACTTTTTCATAAAAGTCAATGCTTCCCATTGAAATAAGGAGAGAGTGTCATCTCACATTTTCTAGAAAATGGTTAAGTCTTAGTAAGTCATGTTTAAAAGCCTTGATTCATATATTAGATAGTGTAAAGATGACTTTATTTAATTTAATAAATTAGTAGGAACTGAAAGTCAACAAAATTCATTAAATAAAGGGATCTTGTCAACACGCATTTTCTAAAAATACTTATGTCTAATCTAAGTATCATTAAGACCATATAAGTATGTTAATTTGCCCAAAACAATGGTTAGATTAAAGCTAATAAAGTATATATACCAAAGTCAACTACCTTTTCTATAAAAGCACATTGTATATGATTAGGGAGTCATTAAGCTCCTTGAACCAAGTTTTAGTGAGATAGATCACCCTTAAATCAAGGAGGTGCTTCCACCTATGCCTTAATCTAGAAGCCTTTCCCTAATTACCCATTTTCTCTATAAATCGCCCTCCCTTAACAAAAATTTGTGCACATAAGTATCCAAATTCCAGACCTAGCAAAGAGACTTAGGCCTTGGAGACTTGAAACTTGAGAGTTGAAAGATGGAGAATGTAAGGGAGAATCAGAGATTTGAAAGTATGAGAGTTGAGGAGAGTTTAAGTGAATGTAACTTGCAAATAGAGGGGACTTGAATGCCTTTTTATAGGCAAAAAGTCCAGATTATGCAAATTAATTAATTAATTAAATTCCAAATGATGAAATTTCTGACCATTGGGCACATATGTGATCGCATATCGCATATGCAATCGCATATTCTCGCATGTCCAATGTATGCGATCACATATGCTATCATCACATATGCGATCAGTGCATATATATGCACATATGCGACCGAACATGATAACACTGATCTTATGTATGATTAGGGAGTCATTAAGCCCTTTAAACCAAGTTTTAGTGACACGAATCACCCTCGAATCAAGGAGGTACTTCTACATATTCCTTAATCTAGAACTCTCTTCTTAATTACCCATTTCCTCTATAAATAGTCCTCCCCTAAGCAAAATTTGGGCACATAAGTGCCTAAATTCCAACCCTAGCTGAGAGAGAGTGTGGCAGTGGACCATCCATCAAGGAGATCAAACCCATCCAATCTCTAGATTGAGGTGAGTATACCCTCCATCCCTCTATCAAACTCCAAACCCGGCCTCCTACCTGGCCGATTCACAGTGGCCAAACCTGGCCGATTCACAGTGGCCAGACTTGGCTTGTGACGTGTCGAACTCCAAGTTCGACACCCGACGCCCATACACCAAGTTCCGAGCTTGGTGGCCGACTATAAATTTTAGGGTCAATTTTTTTTTTTTTTCCTTCGCTGATAGATATCAGGCATAAAGATTGACATTTACAACACAAGTAAAATAATCAATTCTCAATATATAATATATTTACATGACAACTATTCCCCAACAATACATAATCGTCAAAATGAGTCGAAAGCGTAGTGTCTAAAAGTCACACGGTAGGTATCATCTGCTACTCCTGTTTTTGGTACTGTCCTGAAATTTTATATATATATATATATATATATATATATATATATATATATATATATATATATATATATATATATATATATATAGATAAGGTATGAGCTTTTAAAAACCAATGAGTACACACATGCATGTGGTGTATCCTACATGCAAGCAAGACAAATATGCCATGGAGGAATCATTTATGACAAAATGCGTGTAATAATAAGGTATGATGCCGATGCCAATGCAATGCATATGCATCATGATCATGATTCGAATCAATGTTGTCAGCACCACCATGTCATGCTACCACATCTCTGTTACCACAACAATAACCTTATCACCCATGTTCGTAGCCACATCATCATCATACTATTATACCTTATCATGGCAACTGTATAATCTTGAGAAACACCATAGTCGACACCCATGCACACTAGGCACCAGTAATCGGCCTTGCATACCCATCATGCAGTGGTGTCGTAAGACTTCCACTTGGCATGCCAATAGTGGACGTCTGTTCACGCTTCTCCTCGTCGGTGGGTCATACTGATCCCTATTTGCACCTCAGCCCTTCAGCAAGTTAGACCCACCTCTTCTCAACCTGACCTAGTTAGTAGGAGTCAAATCCATGAGCCATGTGTCCACTCGGCCCGACGGTGAGGCATTCCTAAGTAACATCAAGGTTTAGGGACTTTCAACCCAAGGAATTTCAATCTACCCCTATTATTTTGCACTTCCGGTGTCTCATTCCTTTTTAGGGATAATCCAAGTCATCATCATGGATACACATTTCATCACCAAGATCCAATTCATGTTGTGCGGCATAATTATGGTAGTAACATCATCAAGTATGTTATGATCATGCATGAATTCACACAATCATGCTAAGGCATACATCCAGGTGCATGTAGTATGCATGTTATGCCATTAGTCTAGGGTTTTGCTTAACCCTTAGGCTAAAGAATCCATATATAATCATCATATGCCACTACTGACTATATCAATCCACGGTCATGTGACCGAACTGTAAAGGACATATCTTATGCATGGATGGATGTATTATGGCACATATGCATATACCATTATTCAATGATGCATGAGTATCATCAACATCAACATGTTTGAGGCATCATATCACATGCCTCTACTAATCCATAATCATCAACACCATCACCATCATCCGTAACTATCACAATCATATGCACTATTTGCTTTGGATCTATCTCATTATTGGGCCTAGGCCACTTTCATAGTTTGACAAAGTGGTTGGTCATCACGTATAGACATTAGTGTGGGCCTCACATGATAGATGGTGTTGATAAAACTCAAATAATCCAATGGGATCCACTTCCAAGTGGGCTACCAATAGGTTGGATTGCATATAAACATTATAGTGAGTTTACAACGGTTTGGACGGCACAAAGGGTGTACTCACCTCAATCTAGGGATTGGATGGCTTGGATCTCCTTAATGGATGGTTCACCACTCTCTCTCTCTCTCTCTCTCTCTCTCTCTCTCTCTCTCTCTCTCTCTCTCAATCTAGGGATTGGATGGCTTCTCCTTAATGGATGGTTCACCACTCTCTCTCTCTCTCTCTCTCTCTCTCTCTCTCTCTCTCTCTCTCTCTCTCTCTCTCTCTCTCTCTCACACACACACACACACACACACACAGTTAGGGCTGGAATTTGGGCACTTATGTGCCCAAATTTTAGTTAGGTGAGGACTATTTATAGAGAAAATGGGTAATTAGGGAGATGCTTTTTTATTAAGGCATAGGTGGAAGTACTTCCTTGATTCAAGGGTGATTTGTCTCTCTAAAACTTGGTTTAAAGAGCTTAATGACTCCCTAATCATATACAATATAATTTTACTGAAAAAGTAGGGGACAAAATACTTGGCCCCCCTTAAATTTAGGAAAAGATAGTTGACTTTGGCATATGTACTTTACCATTGTTTTTGGCTAATTAAACATACTTATATGGTCTTAATGATACTTAGATTAGGTGTAAGTGTTTTTAGAAAATGAGTGTTTGCAAGATTCCCTTAATTTAATGGATTTTGTTGACTTTTAGTTCCTACTATATTAAATTAAATAAAGTCATCTTTATACCATCTAATACATGGATTATGGCTCTTAAGCATGACTTATTAAGACTTAACCGTTATCTAAAAGATGTGAGATGACTCTCTCTCTCTCTCCTTATTTTAAGGAGACGCATTGACTTTTATGAAAAAGTGACAATTCCCTTTATTAAAGCTAATAATGATAGGTTAAGCTAGCTTAGGACCACACTATGGTACAATTAAGACTTGATTAAGGGACTTCATTAGCTCATGGATTTTTTTAAGAAAAATGACAGAATTGGGGCACTATTAGGGGGTTTTAAGGCTCCTTGTGCACATGGACGTTATCCGTTCTTCTCGTGATAACTCGGATTTGGGTGCACACCTAGATGCGCAAGTGGTACCATTGGGTACGTAGTGATGGCGCGGCCCCGTTGACATAAGTTTCAGGTTCTCGAAATTCCGTTCTCTGATATGCATATATGCACACTCGATTTAAGTCCCGCCGAAAATGTCGGACGACTCGCGGAAGGTACCGGAGGTGTACGGTTCATGTAGGATCTGGTTATAGGTATTATACCAAACATTGCGCACTTGTCTTCGAAAGGGCACTAGAAGAGATGAGGTGTTACATGTTTTTTTTTTTTTTTTTGAAGATGAAACGAATATTATTGCGGTCGAGCCTGGAAGAAACACAAGGGAAAAGAAAGAAAAGGAAAAGAAAAGCTATACGAACCATACCCCACCACCCAAAGATCAAAACGAACCAGAATATAAAAATGAAAGCTACAAGAGGAAAGGAAAACCTGAAACCCAACCCTATCAGCACCCAAGGGACAGAAGGGGCAACCTGAAAACTAAGTAGACCATTCATGATTCAACAATACTAAAAGAAGTCCTCCTAAGGACAACCCCAGCTTCCTGAGTAGAATTATTAAACGTCCAATTATTTCTTTCAATCCAGATAGCCCACAGGACCGTCGTAAGAGCCAATCTCCACTTACAATTACCCAAGCAACCCCCACTATCCTCGTGCCAAGCTCTAAAGAAACCTTTGATCGAGCCCGGCACTACCCAAGAGATGCTCTCTTCGCTGAAGATCCCAAACTAAATAATCCTCAAAAAACTACCATGCAGGAAGAGAATCGATGTTCTTCTTTGCCCGTAGATAGAATGCAAGCGTTCAAAAGGATCACATTACGCTTTTGTAGGTTTGCGACAATCAAAATTCTATTCCTTCCTGTCAACTAGGCAAATGCCACCACCTTCGAAGGCGCTCCATAATATCAAACGACTTATGTATGCGAGATGTGCTCGGACCGCAAGTTTTGCGCCAACCTTGAATACAACCCTCTAACGATGAAGACACATGACTTCCCAAACTACTGCTCAAGGAAGCAACAACACCTAGGGACGAGATCATGTCCTATAAACGAGACAATAGGGACATAAACTCTTTGGATTCGATGTTGCTCAAGTTTCTGTGATAGGGAGGGAACCAAGCTCAGGCCATCAAGATAGTGGCCAATCTGCAAATAGCAACAAGAGCTGGGAACTAAGTTCGGAGAGGGGACTCCCCTAGCCATAGGTCATCCCAAAAGTGGATGCAAGCTCCATCTCCTAAAACAAAGGCCCAACCCTCCATCTTTGGGGCCACCATAGAAATACCCCTCCAAAGGAAAGAGAATTGATAAGAGGAGGACATGTTAATCGACCAACCCATGGGAGAAAGACCATACTTTGCCGCTAGGATTCGTCTCCACAAGAACAATGTCTCTACCCCAAACCTCCATGCCCATTTACTGAGCGAGAGATATTAACCAACTGCAGATTGTTGATGCCAACTCCTCCTTGGTCATAAGGTTTTCAAACTTTAGACCACTTGAGGAGATGGAATTTCCCTTTAGAGCATCCTCCTTCCCACGAGAAGTCCCTCCTTAACTTATCATTTCTATTAAGCACAGACTTTGGGCAACGAAATAAGTAGTAAAGAGGTAGACCAGACAAGGAAATTTTAATTAAGGCCAATCTGCCTCCCGAAGAAAGTAGCTTATCTATCCAAGGATTAAGTTACCGATCCATTCGTTCTATAACCTTTTCCCATAGACTCTTCGGGGGCTTCCCCAAGCACAAGGGTAAACCTAAATATGTAGAGGGAAAGGAACCAACCTTACACCCGAAAATATCAATAACGGCAACCAAATCTTCAGGAGAGGTATGGATACCCGGAATCTCTAATTTACTAATATTTACATCAAGTCCCAAATTTACCTCAAACTAACCGATGATCAATCTCACGTGTGCAACCACAGAATCTGCAGCATTACAAAAGAGTATAGTATCATCAACAAATTGCAAGTGAGATATGGGCTATGGGAAACTTCTCAAGGAGAACCCTGAAAAGAGGCCCACAAGTTGACCCCTTCATAGTAACCTGCTCAAGGCTCTGGTGATGATAGCAAAGAGGAAAGGGGACAGAGGGTCTCCTTCTCTAAGGCCACGAGCAGATTTAAAAACCCAAATGGGGACCCATTTAGCAAGATGGAGAATTTAGCATACAAAACACAACCAACAATCCATTTCCTCCACAATTAACTGAAACCCATCCTCCCCAGCAAGTAATCCAAAAAGGCCCAATACACATGATCATACGCTTTCTCCAAGTCTAGTTTACAAATAATACCCTTCAACCTATCTTTCAAATAGTAGTCAATACATTCGTGAGCAATTAGCAAGCTAGCTAAGATTTGCCTCCCCAAAACAAAAGCACTCTAATATGTGGAAATGATTTTGGACAGAACTCCCCATAACCTCTAACTCAACACCTTCACTAGGATCTTGTATGGGCTGCCAATCAAATTGATAGGCCTAAAATTTTTCATTGTAAAGCGACAAAGAGGAAGACAATATATCCAAAGATAATTTATCCTTAAATCTACATTCTGATTTAATCCAGTCAATGAGACAAATAATGGCAAGAAAGGACAATCTTCCTAACTAAAACACACATGGGAGCAGGGTGTCCCGTATCCGTTACAATACGGCCGTATCGGCCGATACGTATCGAACGGCAAGAATCAAGTGGCGCGATACGATAGCGATCCGAACGAGGCACCCCGATTCTGTAAAGAACAGAATGTAACGGTCGTTACCGTAAGACGGTCAAGGCGTAACGGTAAAAAAACGGCCTTTTTTTAAAAAAACTTTTTAAGGTCTGTTTTTTCACTTTTTAAAAAAAAAAAACTTATTTCTTCCGAACTCTTCCTAAATCATTCTATTACTATTTTCGACCACTCTTAGCTTGATATTACAGATAAAAACAACTTATATTAAGGATTTTCTTGATTCGAAGCTCCGTGGGCCATTTTCCAGAAATTCCTCAAAAATAGGTATTTATATTTTTTATTCAATGTTTTGTTGTTTGAATGGTAGAATATGATGTGTTAATCATAATAGAAGGTATTAATGTCCATTTTACAGATTGTTGTTGTCATTTTTTATTTTTTTATAATTTTTTTCTATTTACGCATTATTATCGGCCCTTTTTTTTAATTTGAAAAATCATTTTTTATTGAATGTTTTGCTATTTTAATGGTAGAATATGATGTGTTAATCATAGTAGAACATGTTAGTGTCCATTTTATAGATTATTGTTGTCATTTTGTATTTTTTTATAATTTTTTTCTATTTACGCACTATTTTGGCCTTTTTTTATTTCGAAAAATCATTTTTTATTTAATGTTTTACTGTTTTAATGGTAGAATATGATGTGTTAATCATAGTAGAAGTATTAATGTGCATTTTACAAATTGTTGTTGTCATTTTATATTTTTTTATAATTTTTTTCTATTTACGCACTATTTTCGGCCCCTTTTATTTAATTCGAAAAATCATTTTTTATTGAATGTTTTGTTGTTTTAATGTAGAATATGTTGTGTTAATCATAGTAAAACATGTTAATGTCTATTTACAGATTGTTGTTGTCATTTTATATTTTTTTATAATTTTTTTCTATTTACGCACTATTTTTGGCCTTTTTTTGAATTCGAATATATTACACATGTAAGATATTTTCATATTACATTCATTCTAATATATCTATCATTGATAGTAGATAGTTAGAAAATTAAATATATGAGTTTTGCAGTCAAATCCAGGTTGTCTGGTTCATAAATTCATCAGACAATCCGATACAACTTCTCACCAAAGAGTGGACCGTTACACCACCATAAACATGTTCCAATTTATAAATGAATGCATATTTGGAATGTTTAAAATATTCCGGATTTAATCCATATTTTTTTAACCAAAAAAAAAAAATTTGCACCGTTGCGCCCACGTATCAGTATCAGTATCGGATGGCACCGTTACGCCAACCAATACCGATACGGGATACCTTGCATGGGAGAGAAAGAGGACTCATAAAGCCTCTTGTTCTGCTCTTTCCAGATTCCCTGACAATCAGCCTTGATATAACAGAGATACACCATTCACATTGATTAGATGAACCAGCCTCCAAGTGCCAATCCTCATAACGTTGTAAAAGAGACTGATTGGCCATGCATGAGATGTTAAAAAGAGGACTGAAATGAGACCACAAGGAAATTGTCAACTCACCATTGACAAAGAGGTGATCCAAGCCTTCTAATGAGAAAAATAGAGGTAGCATAGACACTTGGAAGCCATGGACGTACCCAAAGATTTAACTCGACTGTCCACTGGAAACAATTCCTCAGCTCTTTCCACATACACAAAAGAAAAAGAGATAGAAATCCAAGAAGAAGAAGAGAAAAACTCTTAAGAGGAGCCAAAGGATGCCAAGTCCAAGACAATATGGAATTGAGTTGGACATGGTGTCTGATAACTTCCCAAGCCGAAGAAAGCAAGAAATCACCTTCTTCTTCTTCTTTTCTTTTTGCCATATAAGCTTATCCGGCTGATTAGAAAGATAAACATCAGAGCACACAATGTACCGAACAATTTCACGTGAAAGAGAATAAATCAAAAACTTCAGAAGAAATAATAATAATAATAATAATAAATTCCATATTCCACTGACCTTTATTACCAGGAATATCGAAAACACAAGTATCCAAAGGCTGAAGCACAGGGACAAAAACACGTTCCATAAGAGGTCTGTCACCACCATTTATCAAACGAGAAGGATATATTTCCGGCACCAATTTACCTATCGTTTGATCATTGAGCACGTCCTCAGGATCCAACATCCATTTCCACAAATGAGAACTACCCCACACAGCTTCACAGTCAAAAAAAGGTTTATCTTTAACATACTTTCTCATCATAAATTCAGACAAAATAGAATTTGAAGTCAACAAATTCGAGAACATCTTCAAAAAACATAACCATACCAAATAGACTGGCCCTTAATTAGCATTTATTTTTTGGGAAATGATCAAATGAGGGATGGTGTGCATGATGGTTGGAGTGGATTCATGAACACATCAGGGTGAGGACTGGGGCCCACACAACTCGTTTGCACTGTAATATAGTGAAAATGTTTATACTAGATCATGACCAATTTCAATTTAGATGGATACAATCAGCATCCACTGTCATGTTATCAAAGATTCAAGTCAAGATTCCCTTTTTCTATAAATACCCTTATAGTTAAACTTGACTGAGCATGCTTAACATCTCTCTATATGTGTTTTATTTGGTTTCATATTGTAGGGATCTTTACCAAAACATTCCTCAAGAATTCTGATTTTACCAGACAATGCATCGACTTTTTGTAGTCCCAAATGTACTTCTTGGGAAGTGAAATGACTGAAATGCCCTTAAGCATTGTTGCTGAAAAGTGGAGTCGAGCATTGTGGGGACATGTGTGCATGTATGACATATATGTCCAAAAGGTGGACCCCATCATGATGATCGGACGAACAAAAATCAGGTTGATCCTATTGCCATGTTGACCTCACATGAATTCAGAGGTTTTTGGGTGTACTTTTTTTTACGGTGTGGCCCACCTAATAATTCGATTGGCTGATTTTTTTTTGTTGGTTTGATCGTCATGGCGGTGGATGCACCTGCTGTAAGGGTTGGATGTCACTCACGCACCATGTGGGTCACCCAATGCTTGCCTCCACTTTTTAGGGAAAAAATAAATAAATAAATAGAGGGTATCTTGGTCATTTCACCCTCAAGAAGCATGTTTGGCACCTTTAAAAGTCAAGGCAATGTTTGATAAAATATAATTTCATGAGGAATTCTCCATTATACCGTATGTTTAAATTAATGACTGTGGTAGTGTGGATGTGAGCCACTGCCGTGACCGGTTCTAAAGCCTGGATTTAAAAAAAGTAGTGGGCAGTGGGCAGCCAATTATAGGACTTTCTCCAAGGTACAATTCAAAAGCAGACACCTAATTGTTGGGAGAAACGGTTAAAATGATGGTGGTGGTGGTGGTGGTGACCCTTCTCTATGATTCCTGGGCTAGGAGAAGGAAACAGACAAAGCAAAAATAATCTTGGAATCATCTTCTGCTGAAGATCTTGAAACTGACTGTTTTAGGACTTTGAAGAAGCACGAGAGAATGTATGGGTGTGTTTGTGGGATGCTTCCAATATCCATGTATGGGTGTGTTTGAGGGAGTTGGGTTCACCCACCAATTTGCCTCCAGCAAGAGTGGAGCAGAGGGGGAAACAAACTGTTCAGTCAGGCCATGATTGCGGACTCATTGATTGGAAAATGTATTCTGAGGGTGAGGGGCCAGTACCAGTCAATGCTTTATGGAGATTTTTCCTATGAGTTGGACTAACATTTGTGGGGGGATTTTTTGCAACCTCTGGTTGGACTGTGAAAGTTAGTTTTGATGGCTGCAACTCCAATTAAATGTGGTCCCATTGGTTATGGTACGCTGTTTACAGGTTTATGAGGGTGATCCATGTAGGGTTGTCAATGGTTTGACCCAGTTTTAATGGGTCTGGGTCTGCAAAAACAAGGTCCAGACCTGGCAAGACCTGATCCTGATTAAACCGGTACAGGTACTGCAGGACCTAACCCGTTGATAGCTCTAGGTCCATGTTGCTCTAAGAGTGCTGAATGCTGAGAACATAGCTCTCAAAACTCTGTTAAAAAAACAAAAGCACAAAAAAGTAAAAAGTTAGAAGTAAAAGAAAAACTCATATATTTTAGAAGATTGGCAAAAGAACTCATTTTGGGATTGACTGTGGTTATCCATTCATAGAATTGAGTGGAACTTGGGAAATTTTAGTGGAGATGGATCAATTCAAATACGGCTTATTTGGAAAGAAAGGATTTGAGAGAATGAATGATACTATTATTTGATTTTCTATGTACATTACCACTCATGCACATGCAAATAGGAAGTCTAATACATTGTTTGGTAGATGCCTAAGAATGAGTTCATCTCATTTTAGTCAATAGTGATTATGTATTAGAGATCAGTGTGTTTGGACGCTACCTGTATTTTTGTTTCTGATTTAATCTGCCAGGACCGGCAATTATCGGAAAGCTGCCATTTTTAAAATGAGGTTAGCATCTTAATCAGGCGGAGTTGACCATCACTTACATACATGTTCACATGTGACATGTGTTTGAGAATCTGTACTGTTCATCAAACTCAGCATCACAGAAAACACACTCTTCTGAAATTTTCAGGGTTATTGGAGACCTGAGTGGGACTGGTGTTGATGCCTGTCAAGAGAAAATTGTGTTAAAACTCATTCCCGGTGGGCACCCAAATGCCCCTTACTGTTTGTACTGAAATGTTATACAATGCATGCATGTTTACATATGTGCACACATTGTTTTTTCAGTCGTTTTTTTCCTAGTCCAATCCATATAAACCTGACCTTTCCTTCCTTAATTCTTTTTGTGTTTCTGTTTCTTTTGTGATTTTTTTTTTAAGGATTGGAAGCGAATTAAACTCGAACATTTGCCATACTGTTTTCTGCCTCTATGGCATTTTTCTAATGTTGGCTAAGATTCACCTCTCTCTAGTTTGTGATTAGCAGGGCATGAACCTTGTAGTGAAGTGGATTGTATTGCCATTGATTTTTAGTATTGACATTTATTTCACGGTTTTCGCACAAACCTCAAAGCTCATTGAGTTGCTTACAGCCGCATTTGGCCATTTCAGGAGTGGAGATGAGTCATTTGTTTTTTAAATTTCTGGCTTCACAGAGTTTCCAAAGACTTAAAAATGGGTCTTGTCTGTGTCGTGTTTGAAGGAAAGAGAGCTTTCATGATATTTTTGGGAACTCTACCAAGAGGAGAAACCTTGAAAATCACAAATTATTTTTTCTCATGGTCCTAGACCAAATGCAGCCTAAGACAGTGCTTCAATCATCATTAACATTATGGCCTTTTGCCAGCTATTTGTGGTTGGCTTTATGGCTCTCGGCCTCAAATAGCTGTGGCAAGGTCGTGATGAATGATGGTGGTCGAAATGAAATCTTAAGCAACTCAGGTTGTGTTTTGATCATAGTTCTAAAGCTTGACGATGCAACTTGGATAGGCTACATTTAGACTGTCATCTTGTAAACTCAGTTTCTACATGACATGCCTTCCACTTTGACCTACCTCCCTCCCCCTCCCCCTTCCCCTTCTCCCTCTCTACCTCTCTTTTGGACAAGTTTGATGGTACTGGACAAGTTTGATGGTACACACGACAGGATGGAAATTATTGCTTGTTGAGTAATCTATGGGTCATCAATCATCAGTTTTTTTTTTTTTTTCCTTTAAAAAAAAAAAAAAAAATACGCATCAGTTTTTTTTTCTTTCTCATTAAGCTTGCTTTAACAGCAATCATAGGCAAATGTGTTCATTCATCTAAGTTATCCATTAGATGGGCCATTGGCCTAATCCTGAATTGATTGAATGATTAAACCGCAATAAAAATTAGTTTATAGAATCCTTCAATTGTTTGGTCAATACCTTCTTCTTCTCCATTTCTTTTCAAAAAGATGGTCAATATAATTAGCATATGGTCCTATGTACACAAAGCTACATCCCACCCCTTGTATTAATGCGTCGCACAGGTGAAAGTTCCAAGCCATCCATCAACTGGGTCACACCATCAATACCATTGCTAAAAAATTCAGGTCCATCCACTAATCAGGTGCCCACAGCTAATCCAACAAATCTACAACTACAAAGAACTTGTTCAATTTTTTTCATGCCACCCATTTGCTTCTGAAATTGTAAACCATGTATTAAGTGCACCAGCCTAATAGTTAGTGCAATAAATCTATATAGGCTGGCATACCCGAGTACTCCACGGCCCTCTCAGCTCATCTCAAACTCAACCCAAAGCAGGGCAGGGCGGTCTCAGTTTTTAAGCATGTCCGCCCAGCACCCTTTTTGAATAACTCTGCAAATGATTCCATGTACCAGCTGGGTCACAGCTAGGAAAGCTAAAGTTGAGCCCATGATCAAGGCCTATCTCAGACCAAATCATGATCTGTACTGGTGGGTCCCACCAATGTGAAGCAGTCCAGAGGATTATCCCTACTAGCTGGGTCTTTTTGGAGGATGAAAGCCCAGGTCTTAGCCACATGAATTATCTCGACCAATTCTCAGGACTTGTCTGGCCCACTCAGCCCTGAACCAGGACCAAAAAGGGTTGGGCTCAGACCAAGCAAGCTCAGCCCATTCGCCACCCAAAACAAAATACGAGAAGTGTAATAATCTCAATAGCTTAGGGTCCATTTTGTTGGACCAAATATCATGAAATATCAAGATTTTGGTCCTGCCAAACGCAACCTTAAAACTAAAAAGAAAGGAAACTAGACAAGTAGGCTCTGGCACTCTGGCATTTATGCACTCCTATCCTAGCCATCAAAATCATGGGCTGATATTGATGGGGTATAGCCGAGAAAACACCTTTATTGGATGATCCTGTCAGATTGGTTAGAAAGAAACTGGTCAGTGCTCTCCAGATCAGGCAAAATCAGATGGTTAAGATCATCAATGGTGGTGCCCATAATCCAGAATCCGGACCACTAGACAATGGGCCCCACCACTAGTATGAAGTCCATAAAAATAGAGAACAATATTAGAGGAATTAGAAGATCCTTAACCCCTTGGCATTATATGTTACTTCTCAGCAAATGATAAGAATATGGTTGCATGGTTTTGCCATTGTCCCGACCTTTGAGAGCATTAGCAACGGTTCCAAACCTTTTGAATACTACGTCCAATCACCAATCAGAACAGTTCATTCAATAATACCATTGGAGCAAACCATGATGTAAGAATCAGGCCAATTTCATGATCCCAAACCCTTTGAATGGGCACAATTTGTTATAACCAGCTGTTATTTACAAGTCATAAATGATATAGATTACAGTCGTAAAATCTTAAGTGCTACCTCATGTGAAAATATTTTAAGTAAAAAGAAAAGAATTTAAAATAAAAATAAATAAATATTGTCTCATAGCTCGCTTTCATCTCTTCTTCTTTTGCAAAAGGCATAGTCCCACATTGAAAAGATTGAAGAAAAAAGTGAGCCTATATAAGATCTCTCTCCATAATTCTTGTGAAAAGTGCTCAGTTATGTCTAAACCCATATGTGGGTGGAAGTTCGATCGACCTTCTATACACATATGCGCTTGTCCATAGCTGTAGGACTACCTTTTTCAAAAGAAGACATGAGAAAAAGTTTTTTTTTTTTTTTTTTTTTGAAATCTTTTGGTAGCACTTCAATTTTATGATTCTAATTTATATGATTTATGTCTTGTAAATAACAGCATGTCATAACAAATTGGGCTCATTCAAAGGGATAGGATCATCAAATTGCATGATTCTTGTACCTTGGTTTGCTCCAATGATATTATTGAATGAACCGTTTTGATTGATGAGTGGGCATCCAACGTTTTTTAAAACTAATTAATTGGGAAGAAATGTTTCTCACCATTTTCTTTTGAATTTGATGAGGCCTATTATTTTAAACCGCTTCTATGAGAGAAGCGTTTCTCTTTAACCAGGCCCCATCAAATACCATTAGAAACGGTTGGACATTTCTAGTTGTTTCACTTGACCTCTAGTGAAAATGTACTCCCATGTGTGGTTTGTAAAATGGCCCTTCTTAACGTCTCTTTGATACAAAATAATAATAATAATAATAAAATTAAATTAAAATTAAAATAAATAAAATTTAAATTTAAAAAAACCTCAATATAAGACAACAGTATCTCTCATGGCTTAGTAACTGCGGATTTTTGTATTTCTCTGGACATACATGAATCTGGTCTTTTAAGGAGGTAGGTTTTTGATTAACCCACAACCTGTGTGCATCAGAGATAGCCATGTCAGGTGTTATATCCTAGTGGTACCACGTTGAGGAACCTGCTACATCAGTTTAAGTGACCAAGGGGCATGAACTATCTAAAACATAGTGACTAATTTCGCGCCTTGTCTTAGTTGGGAAAAAATTAAAAGAAAATGTTGGTTTCTACTTCCTATTTACAATCATCCTGATTATGTGTGAAGTTCTAATTTTACAGTTTATTTAATTTTTTGAGTTTATTTTTCAATATTATTACAACAAAACTTGACATACAACCCCTCCCACAATGTAAAATTCCTTGAATGATGCTAAGTTTATTCGGCCGAAAATCTTTAACGGGAAGCACTATAAAAGGCGGAGACAAAAATAATGTTTTTCTCAATACCTTACACATGGCCTACATGATTAATAAAAAAATGGCCATCTGACCTTCACGAACTGGAGTTATCGGTTGTACTTGTACATCAAAATTGGGAGAAGGTGGTTGCCTGTGCAAGAACTATATCCTCGGTGCATTATCGAACCAACGGTACGATGTATTCTGTGGTTATTTAACTTTTACTGAAATATGAACCACCCTAGAAAAGAAATATAAACCTGAAGAAGTGGGTGTGAAAAAATATGGTTTTAGCCAGTATTTTATACCAAATGATAAATGAAAAGTCTGTAGTTTAACAAACAAACAAGTTCAATCTGATAGCCCACAAGATCACATCAAATGGGATTAAACTAGATGAACTCTTGCAAGTAGTGACAAGTTATTGAAAAATTACCTCAATTATGAAAAGACTTTAAGAAATCCTTCCATTACAAATCCAAATAACTGTCCAAGGAAAGTCTCATTGTATGCCTTCCTACCAAGAAAGAGGTAAATCATCAAGATAAAAGCAATTAATTTAAGAATGAAGTTTCTAATATCAACCTTGTAAATGAAAAACTCTAGAAAAAACCCATTAACCTGAAACTAAACTAGAATATTCAATAGTCCAAGCAATAGCCCAAGCTATTTTGCTCCAGAATGTTACCATAGTAAGAAGAAACAACCAATCCAAACACCATCACCTCAAATAAATATGATCGAATGACTTAAAATAGCAGTCAAAGTCACAAAAATAAACATACCTCGATTAGAACCATGCAATAAATGGCAGATAGACACGGGTATGCGTTCTGATCGTCATTGATTCAAAAACCTACGAAAGGTTACAGCTAATAGGAAAGTTCAAATGAACAATACAATCACTGCAGACGTGATTAAACTTTAGAAGGTGGAGCTGATATTCATCTCAAGGAAGGCTATCACATTAACCAATGTTCTTCATGTGCCAAACATGTGTAAAAATTTAATCTTAGGTTACCTTTTAAATAAGGCCAATTTGAAACAGGCTTATGATCCAAACCAAATTATTATTACTAAGAATGAGTCGTTTGTTAGAAAATGCTATACAGATCATTAACAAGGCATGTTTAAGTTGAACATTGAAATAAATAAAGCTTCTTTTCTTTATATAGTGTGCAATTTCTTTTTGTGGCATAGCAGATTAGATCATGTGAATGTTAAAGATCTTGTGTGACTTTGAAAAATCCATTAAAAATATGGTAACTAGAAAACATTTTTCCGATATCGAAAGAAATTATGAGTTATTAAGACTAATTCACTTCACTTTGAAAAATAATAAATTTAAAAGCTAATTTTTTTACCTTTAAATCCTAATATATATATATATATATATATATATATATATATATATATATATATATATATATATATATATATATATATATATATAATGTGTTAAAATCAAAGGATAAAGCACTCTTTAAATTCATAGTTTTCAAAAGTGAAGTGAAAAATTAGTTAAACATAAAAAATCAAGAAGTAATAAAGGTGGTAAATGCAGTACTTCAAATAACTTCGATAATTTTTTTGAATCTAATGGAAATCATTAACGAAGTTTGAATCTAATGGAATCATTTATGAAGTTACTACTCCCTATTCACCTCAACGAAATGGTTTTATAAAATGTAAAAATAGAACATTGATTAATATAGTAAATTTAATGTTACTTAGTTTGGATCTCCCTTTTAGCTTATGGGAAGAAGCTTTCTAAACCGTCCATAAATCTCAACTGTTTCCTCTCATGCGGCCCACTTGAGTTTTGGATCCACATAATTTTTTATTTCGCCTCCCAAAATGATCTGAAAAAATGGATGAACGGAGTGGATTTTTTAGAAACATCATGGTGGGCCCCACGTAGCATCCCGTGAGAGCATGAACTTTCTGCGAAAAACTTTCATAGGAAATGGGCGTCCACACGCAAGGCCATGCTCTAGGAATATTCCAGCAGCCCTAAAGAGTCGTTTGGCACCATGGATTGGAGGGGATTTGAGGGATCCCGGTTGTTTGGCAGCATAAAGTTGCCGGGGTTTCAAATCCAGGGGTTTCCAATCCCTTCTCTTCCGGGGGGTTTGTAATGGAAGGCGAGAGCTTGGATTGCACCTAAAATCATTTGAATAGTTGCAGTGTAACATGTGTGTCATTATACACTATCATTCTATTGGAAACATAGCCCACTAATGATGATCAGCAACATCCAAACATTATCCATGTAAATCAGCACCGTCCAAACATTGTCCACTGCCGCTCAAACATTGTCCATGTAAATCATGGATTAAAAATTGTTGGCACTCAGACATGATCTTGTGCTTGTAGCTCATCTGAGATTGGAATTTCATTATTTTCGGGCAAAGCATATATTTCACCAGGCTTCTCACAGCCATTATGTCAAAAATTACATATCTATATCTCAGATATTAAAGTTAATTTAGTAATTAAATCCAAACCCTCTCCAAATACAGGTACTTTTGGATTAAAGTTGATTCACCCTCCACGGTGCCAAACACACGTCCGAATCCACGCTCCTGAACAGGCCCTAGGCCTTACAGGGCAACCCCTAATGTACATCTACACCGTCTAGTGCCCACAGTGATGTTTATTGTTCATCCAAACCGTTGATAAGGTGACTAAAACATAGACGAAGGGAAATACAAAAATTAGGTTGATCCAAAACTTATCTGGCCCCATAAGTTTTAACGGTGAGTGTTCATTCTCTATTATTTCATGGGGTGTGGTCCACTTGAGCGTTGGATTTAACTCATGTTTAAAATCAGGCCTTAAAATTAACTTGTGAAAGATATGAACGGGGTAAATATAATACATGCATCACCATGGGCTCACGGAACTTACGGCTGCAGGCAATCCGCATCCTATCCACGTGCCCACTTGGTGTTCGTCCATTATTTATCCCTCTCGTCATTAAATGCGCGAGTAGGCAGACGCATGTGCAGAAGAGCCTCATCCATATGCCATTAAATGTCTACATAGAGGTATTTTAACAGAAGAGAAATGAGACAGTGGATTAGGTGTATGGAAACCAGGACATGCACATGGTTCTATTTGAAAATTTCATGATTCAAATAAATGATCTGGTCCGTCCATTAGATTTATTATAATATTATTTCATTAATATACATAAATCAAGCAACTAGATGATTTTAAAAATCTGTGATTGGATTTCTTCAGCGAATATTATTATCCTTCAATTTTTACAGGCCATTGTTGGATGGTGTATATCATTAAATCATTATGATTTTTTTAAGAATTCCCAGGAAGAGATAACTGGAGATAATGGACGGTCCAGATAGGTGATATGGATGAAAATGAATCCGAATGCAACTATGTGCATGGTAAGGTTCCGATGTACTCAGCACCTTTGAAAACCTAACTTCTCCAAACGATTATCGCATGTGCTTTCATTTCCAACCTCGTTTCACGAACAGGGCTGTCAGCTGGCCGGGCCTGGGGTAGGTATCGGCCCGGATTTAGAACTGTTTCGGTCCGGGCCTTCGGGTCAATTTTTTATAATTCTAAACTTTAAGCCCGAGCCTGGCCCATTACACCATATTCACGAATCATAGCAACATATTAAAAAATAATAATAATAATAATAATAAACACTTTGATACTCTGGCGGAGTGTGATGGACGATACGTAGGCACTTAAAAATTATGTACAAATTCCATACCTCACGGATAAGTAAATTAAACCAAACTGTCCAAATTATCGTTACCAGCTTCATCATCTGAATATGGGATTTGTGGTCATTTATTAGACAGTTAAAAATGAAAGTATCTGATGATTTTGTTTTAGAGACAATTGTCCATAAATCAAATGTTAGAATTGTTTAAAAAATATGTTTTTTTACGAAAGTAAGTTAAAGACTGTAAGATCCACAATTTATTTTCGCTCAAGTTGAAAATACGACTTGATCTGCATGAAATCTCTGCCGTTCATCAGTTACATCACTGATCTTATGCCTTGATTCCAAAGTTAGGTACTTATCAACGCCACCCCCATAAAATTATACCTGAAAACCTCTATATTGATAAATACAACATTCAAGTATATATTTTTTCGACCAAATAAAATAAATAGAAAATAAAAAAGGTCAATGCACTGTACGTAAATAAATTTTCGATTCCTCTCTCGGAACGAGTACCTAGGTGTGGTTAGCATCCTTTCAAGAGTTTTGAATATATAAATTGTACCCCTATCTTACTCCTCTTCAGCTTAACCGATTCGGTTTTGTCTCTAAGTTTTTCTATACGGTTGAAAATATTCGAAAGACGGTCTCTATAAAATAAAGGACCTTGTCATGAAGGTTAATTTACAAGTTAATATTGTTTATGACATGACCAATAAAAAAATAAGGAATTAGATCGAGAAGAATTTCATAAGAATCTTAATGGGTTGAATATGATCTCTCAGTTGTTACATAGAAAATCGATGTATTTCATCACGAAGACTCCGCATTCGCTTCAACCGATCAGTTTGGAGATCCCGCCTTATCACGCCCCAAACTCGAAAAACGGGCTCACAAAATTTTCGATCACCGAATCCGGCACCGACAACCTCCATAGTGCCCCATTCTCGGCTCCCGACACTCATATGTCAGATTTCGATCCTGGGATCGTACAATGAGGATTTTCAGTATGATTTTTTTTTTTTTTTTTTGTAATGGAGCATAACCACAAGCATAACCAAGTCACAAAACAACATCACCACATATCCACTATATCAAAAACTTTAAGTATAATATGGAAAGAGAAATACAATGTGATCAAAAAGCTCCAAAATAATTTGATGCGCTCTCCTACCTCAGCGCTACTGCGATCCAACGTCACCTGTATGCAGCGGTAGTGCATAAGCTTACAAAAGTTTAAAGGGTAGTGTAAGTGTGTGCGCAAGACAAGTGCCAAGTATGCAGTATTAGAGTAACGCGAAAATATGTTGGTAAATCCATAAATACTATCAGCCGTACCAAGGCTATACGAAGCAAGACATGAATGTTATCGGTCATACCAAGGTCATGCGATGAGAGGCCTACGTAGCTGAATGTCATATGTGAGTTGTAGTGCAAGCATGCTAGTCCTCATCAAGTACATATATCAATATAGTTCCCCTCTGGGATATCACCGGGGTCTAGTACACTCCACACGACTGCCGCCTCCCTAGCCACACAACCCAGCAAGTAGAAGAGACCACACTATTCGGCTGATCAGTAGTCTGCCAATACCTACCTGACTCGTCGATAGCGGACCTATTTGCGAGTTGGTCAAACTCAACCTAGCTTACAACCCCTTCACTTGGGCGGAAAAGGTCACACCCCCTTCCAATCGACCACGACACAATGGGAGATGCGGCCTACTAGTATTCGGCACTCGTGCGCTCGTGTATCCACTCGGTCTAGACGTTGGAGCATCTCATGATACTAAAAGGTTATGAAATTTTCACCCAAGGACATCCTATGTCCCCACAGTGCTAGAGCTAATATTTCCGGTATCCAATCCGATCATCCACGATGTACCTGTGGAGGCCACGGCCGTGATGTCGCTAGGGCGTACAATGATCATGTCACACATATGCGAGATGCATGAGTCACACCGTCCAGTCATGCAGTAATCCTGTGCGTACTGCGCGCTCATGTGGGTAACTTCTATCAGTGAGTCCCATAAACAATCTGCCCAATTGGCATATGCTATGATCAGTCACTACTCATATCAAATATACATATGATGCGTATGGCATGAGTTATGGACTATGCATGCTATATGGTGATGAACTATCCTCATAACGAAGATGGGTCTAGACGGCCTACACACAACAAGTATGGGCCTATCAATGGGCCCTAGGGAGAGTTACAATGCGGACATTTAACCAACATTATTCTTACAATGTGGACGTCAAACTATCATTGCTCCCAAGGCATGACTCGCCATAAACAACATTACATAAACCATGGTGGAATCAAACATTGTAATGAACTTTATATACATCCCATTAGGCCTCAACCCATGGGCCTCAAATACACCAAATGGGCCGCATCACATGGGCCTCATATATATTAAGGTGGGCCTCAACAACGGGCCTCATACACATCAAATGGGCCGCATCATGTGGGCTGCACCGATTACACCATTCATTTAGAAATCTTTTTAGAGTATTATGCAAAAATATGAATCATATCAAGAGATCATTTGGACCATACCACACGTAACAATGGAGGTAATGATTTTCCACTGTTAAAATCACGATGGGCACATCATAACATTTATTTTCCATCCAGCCAGTTCGAAAGGTCACAAGAACCTGAACTGAGAAGAAAAGCAAATATTATATTGGTCCAAAACTTCTGGAATCCAAAGGGTTTCAATGGTAGATGTTCAATCTAACTGTTTCTACAGTGTGGTCCACGTGATACTAGATCTGTCTTATTTTTTTGATCTCAAACCTTAAAATTATCTTTCAAAATGGTTAGACGTTGTAGATACAGCACATGCGACATAGTGGGTCCCACCGTCCAAGGTCCGGACAGTGTGGATAGGACCCACACATGCATACGTAGGGGGGGTGGCACACGGACGGACAGATGGATGGATGGACGAATGCACATACATCACGGTGGGGACTATGGCTGGGACCCACGGTCCCTGTCATTTCCACGGCAGCGTAGCAGGACGCTGCTGCAGCGTCTTTTGGACGACAGCAACAACAACGCCTGCTGCCTTATTATTATTATTTTCTACAGTTTTTCCTAGGTAGGGCCCACATTAAGAGGATTTAACCCATCCGTTGGATTCTATGGCTCAAGACAGACCAAACAAGCCCAATATTTAATATGTTTTAGTGTGTAGAAATATTAAGGTGGGCCCTAACGGATTTTAAAGGTAAGAATCGCTGTTTTCTATGATATGGTCCGCCAGATAATCGGATTGACTTCATTTTTAGCTCAACGCCAAAAATGAGTTGAGAGATATGATGGACGGCATGGATTAGATCCATACGTCAAGGTGGGGCCTGCATGAGCGGCTCACCCAAAATTTGAACCAAGCTGATACTTCTGTTTCACTTTCTAACCTCCAGCGTCTAGGGAGGTTGGACATTAGACAGACTGGATTACCTCTAGCAAGGTAGGGCCCCAAATGGCACTATGTACTTCACATTGGGGTGGGTCCACACGTGTGGGACCCACCAACCTTGGATAAAGTAGATATTTGTGGGACACACGTGTGCGGACCGCTAGGTGGGCCCACTAGGTGGACGACATGGATATGAAACATATCACAAGGTGGGCCATAACATATGGGAAGGATAGAGAGATAGAGAGAGAGACGTGCGATGGAGGGCTCCGCCACTATGAGCCCTCCCTTTCCATGCATTTCAATCATCCAAAGTGAGATCCATACCAACAATCGGTAGGACCCACTTGACCCATCATCAAAACATGAAATCTAGGCCTATAAAACACCCACCGTTCGATCTTCTTGGTCCGATGGAACGCCAAACTCCTTGTGTCTCACTTTGATGAAAGATGATGAGAATTGAAGGGTTAGGATGATGGATCTTGGGATAGGAAGTGGGCCACACACAACACACTTTTGTCTCCTTAGAAGTGCTTGGATATGCACCTCTTTGGTTGCTTAGATAATGTGAAGAGAGAGAGAGAGAGAGAGAGAGAGACAGAGAGAGAGAGAGAGAGAAATGACGGTTGTAAGAGAGAGGTGATGGGTGTGAATGATGGATGTGAGTGATAGATGTACTTAATTTGAGAGTTAACTTAGGGTAGGTTGCTTGTCTTGATGAGAAAGAAAGCATGGGTTGTGTACTTTAATTGATTGATTGATTGATGGGATGAGTTGTAGAGATTCTCTTGGGTTGACAAATGTGCGAGGTTTCTTGGAGATAAACACGGGCCTACATCTCTTGGCCAAAGTATAGAATCGGTGTACAAGACACGACGTTGGAATCGCGGCGACGGCACGGTCGCAATGCTATAAGTCTCAGATTAAGCTGATTCAAATATACGGAATACGACTTAGGGTCATGCAAAAATGTCGATTATAGGTCGCGGGTTGCCGGAATTCGACGGGAAGGATCGCAGGAGAGTCTATGGAATGGTACGGGCTAGGATACGGGCCTTACACGCCTAATATTTAAAACAATTATCTCCATTCTCAATGTTTATTGCCCCCATCATGTAGATGGAACAACCATCTCAACCCCTCTATGTAGCCACTTATAAACTCATTGTACTTTTAAAGGATTGAATGGATGCTATCGAGCAATTAAACATGTACTATGGCACCATATTCATGTACTAGCTCAACATTGCCCTTAAAAAAGTTCTTGTCACAAATAAATCAAAATACTATAAGTTAGATTGGTTCTAATATAAGTTATACGTGCATATCAATAATTGGACATTACCTAGAACATTGTTGTTACAAACATGCATTTCTGATGATATTCTTCAGGATATTATAAACATTGATTGATAAAAAAAATCAATGTATATGTCGATTCCTTGTGCAACCCTCAAATGATCAGTAAACATATATAATATAAAATTAAGTACACAAAAAGACTTTCGTGCCAAAAATTTACTGTGTCATCAAGCCATTAAATATATAAGCTCTATCATGGATTGATCACACCTTCCAAAATCTTTCAAATTGGAAGATCCTAGCTGTCCTATCTTTGCCCTTTTCTTCCCATCGAATCTGGATTGTTTGAATTCTTCTCCTCAACCATCTATTATCATGCCAACAAATGAAGGGTTATCCTACTCTGATTGAAGAGATTCTTCAGAGATTTTCCATCTTTGATGGGATCCAGAAGCTCAGTGGTCTGGATCACCAAGCTATGGGCCCACACTAGAAATTCCGAATACCATAGGGAGTATTCCTGTCAGCGACTAATCTTGGATCCTTAGCTAGCTTTTCAAATATATTTTTGTTTGTTTATTGCTTCTCAACCTACAATCACGATCTATCAGTCCAATAGAAGAAAATCCTGAATCAGATGGGTCCTAACCATTTCATACGTTGGCCGTTCTTTTTCAACCATCCATTGATTTAACGGTTCAGATCTTCCTATTGATGGGGCTTATGGCTGTGGCCTGTTCATAGTACCACCGGATGGTCTGATCGGTGGATGCATGAAGATTGCCCCCTAATCGCTGCTAGAAAATAATCTAAACATAGTGGCCACTTTCTAGCCTTTGAATCAACGTTCAAAAATAATGTAGGGCAAGTGGGCCACATGGAGAGTGTATAAGATGTCTGCTCATCACCATTTAGCTATTTTTATAACCTTTAAAATCACATCATGCATTAAATTCCACGTGTTGGTCAAGAGATTAATTAATTTAATTTCAAGATAAATATTAAATTTTGTTTTATTTATATTAATTTTTGTCAGTCGTTTTTTAAAATCATATTTTCTAATTAAAAAAGTAAATAAATAAATGAGCACATGGCCCACAAAAGGGCAGATTTGGAAAATCACAGCTTTGCAATTAATGGCATGCAAAATGGACGGTAAGAAAGGAAAAAAGAAAAAAGAAAAAAGGTATTACAGGCCATTCGGTGGGCCCTTATTTTAATGGCTGTGATATTCAATCAGGGTGATATTAGTACCAAGTGCGACGTTGGACACTTCCTATCAATGGTCCACCATGATCGTAGGTTGGCCCACTTGATCTCCTCATATAAATTCGTAGTTTGGACTGTATCACGTTACCGCTACTGTAGAGTTGTTCATGAGTCGAGCTTGGCACAACTTGATTCGGCTTGGCTAGTAGGTACTCTAGCTTGAACTCGGCTCGGTCCTTGAGTCTGACCGTCTGATTCACCAGCTCAGCTCGATTTGGTCAGCAACTCAGGCTAGTTCGAGCTAAGTTGGAGCCTGATATTTTCTCAAACATACAAAAGTGTATCTTCAATTTATCACATAATGCAACACAGTAACAACGGTTTACAAGTATCTCATCAAAAACTCGGTTGACAATATCAAAATTAAGATACGAGGGTAGTTTTATAATGTGAAGTTCTTTTTTATGTTGTAATTTATTTCATATTTAGTCCTTCTTTGCCACCGGGTAATCCCATGGAGAATGTATGCACCTAAAACCACACTTCATTGAGTCATTTCATCAAACACCCAGTGAGCAGCAACAATATCAAAATAACCAAGTCACCGAGCAGATTCGATCCAAGTTAATTCAAGTTGAGGTTCGATTCAAGTCGAGTCGAGCTTGGATAGGCTCAAACTTGGATCGAAATTTTTTCAAGCTAAAAAAACCAACTTGACTCGGTCTGAATCCCACTTTCAGCCTAGGCGAGTCAAGCTTTTCCAAGTGGAGTCAAGCGAGCTGACTGTGCTAACTTTATACAGCTCCACTAGCATGATAGATGATACATTTTGGGATCCTTACTCTTGCTCGGGTGGTATGGTAGACTCTCAGGAGTTTCAACACCAGGTCAAGGGTTAGAGTATCCATAAGCGGTGAAATTCCACTTGCGTGAGTGTGTGGGGGTGTGTGCGCGTATGTGAAAAAAAAAAAAAGATGATACATTGAATACATGAATATGCTTGGGGTTCGGAAGTCCGAGATACTTTGGCAGACTGAAAAATGATGTTTGCGATGCAACCAGACGTGATCCAAACCGTCCACCAGGTGGGTCCCACCGTTTAGATCATCTAGGAAAAAAATTTCATGATGTTCAACAATCGTGTACGGCATATATATGTATGGGAAAGAAATGACGGTCTAGAAAAAAAAAAAAACTTGGATCCTCAGGGTAAGGCATTATAAATGAATGTGAGAAGTGTGATCTTGAAGTATGGCTCATGGAAGGCCACAACATATGTCGAGCAGATCTCTACCGACCATTAAGTGGGTCATTCGATTGGCGGTCCATATTTAAAAGTGGAACTTTCGGGTATGGTGGCTATTACAGAAAACAATTAAATGATTAGATGATTGCCGTCCATCCACCTTGTTTACAGCGGGCCGATTAATGATCCAGAAGCAGCCATGTGTTGGCACTTGTATGGAAATGGAAGGAAAATATGTAGCAGAAAACGACCCTGTCAAAAAAGGCCAGGTGATAGAGACATACGGACGACCGGACCAACAAGGCAAATTAAACGGCTCTCACACGATATGTGAGCCCTTGCGTGTAGGGAATGTTCCGCTAACCAGTCCGTAGATATTCCATTCAAGACAAGATTAAAACTATTCTTCAACAAGTTTTGATAAAATGTATACATATATGCATTGGCAATTTTTATTTTTATTTTTAGTCAAGTTTTGATAAAATGTATCCATATATGCATTGGCACTTTTTTTTTTATCAACTTTAGTCAAGTTTTGATAAAATGTATCCATATATGCATTGGCACTTGTGATATGACCATGCGCATGGAGCAAAGTATAGCTCAGGCAGTCCTAATAATGGCGAATGGACTGGATTAATAGATTTGTGGGCTAACCCATCTAATCCCACCCTTCAAAAGTTCAAAACGTATTCCATGATGATAAAATTACCACTTCTGGCTAGCCCGAAGGCCTCAAAAGTCTGGATTGACTAGTGAGGGAGGACCCTTGGCAAGATTCGAAGACGATCAATGAATCGGATTGGTAGGCCATTAGCCAGTTTAGATTGGATGGTGGCAATTACCAATGTGTTGCAGAGTCACAAATCAATCAAGACACATTTTTTAAGACTCGAATGGTACTTAAAATTTGTGAAAGTCAAACCGAAGGAGTCCCTGGTATCTCCTGAAGATGGCTATTGGATCTAATCAGCTAACACTGAAATGGGTAAAACTGAAAAGCTGGGATGCAGACTATAGCCCCTATGAGCCTCGGACCACTAATACACTTCGGCTACCGCATGAAAAAGACAAACTTAAACTACTATAATAAAAGGGTGCCTAAATGCCTAAAAGTCCAATCACAGGCCAGCTTTGAGCCTGTTTAAGGACCACAACAGCAAGCCATTCGAGAGCCAGAGAGTCGAGAACTGAAAGGGGTAAGAGCTGTTGGGAGCATTCCTGGCCAGTTGGAGAGTACACTGGTAGTCTGCCCAACTGAAAGCACGAATAAGTGAATCATAAGAAGCTATTAAAGTCAAAGCATAGGGGTTAAAATCAGGGACATTCAATCACCCCTTTTATATATATATATGATATTTATTTTTCATTTTTTTTCTCATATCTCAAATCAATTTGTATTTCACTTCGTATGTTTTAAGGACATCCACGACATTTACACAAACGAACTCAATCTCCTTCTATTGTTTAAAAAAAAAAAAAATAAATAATAATAATAATAATAATAATAATAATAAAACTTTAGTTTGCCTACATCGGATACCCCACGAAGTATGGGTTAATGTAGTAGTACTGAAGTTTCATTGAATCTTCTAAAAAAAACCATAAAATTCAGTAAATCATAAACAGTGTACTGCACGGGCCAAAAAGGGTGGCTAACCCCTTATTTTTCTGTAACTAAGATCGTTAACCAAAATCTACATTGCAAATCAACCATAGGAGTCACGTGGGTTGGGAATCCAGTAATCTTTGTTATTTTCTATATTGCAGAATTGACGAATCGTTTATGCATCAACAATGGAGATTCAAAACTATAAATTGAAAGCGTACCTGGTTGGGAAGACATTCCGCCGACAGGAATCTTGATCTTCCGCACCTTACACCTTTAGGAGAATTTTCAATGGGACTAGGGTTTTCTCGCTTGTGTTGGTGAGGGGACCAAGACATTAATATATAGGGAAAGAGGGCTAGAAGCTTACCCATCACACTTCTCCCTCTAGGATCTCCACACCGTAGGTTTCCATATCTGTCTTAATAACCGAATATAGGGACATCAGTTCAAGCATCCCTCCCAAACCTATTTATAATGATCACAACTTAAGTAGGGCCTACTAAATCACTCAATCTGAATAATCTAACGGTCAGATCTGATGATCATGTGTGGCCCACCTAATAGGTGTCTTACATTCTCCCACTTGGACTACACTGATCTCTAAAAGAAAATAAAACATTTTATTTTAATTGTGAAAACAATTTTGAAAATGCATTTGCTTTTGAAAAGTTCCTAATGTGCGCCCTACTGAATTTCAAAACAATACCGTTGGATAATTATGAGCAATGCTTGTCAGATCCGGTCCATCAAGACTACGGATATTGAATCGTGGTAGTCGACACAACATTTATACATTTCGAAGTGCGACGAATCACGGTAACGAATACCAATAGCCTCAACGACATGGATCAAAAATATGGGGTGTGGTACGAAGATTGCATATCTAATGTGATCACACATACCTGTCTTCAAGTGGTCCATCTAGACGTGTCATCAAGACACAAACCAAATTCTTGCTTACTCAAAACTGAAAGTGCACACTGAAGGAGAAGCAAGATATGAACTGAATAACAGAATCATCAATGCATATAAAAGAGATCTCTGAAATGTCTGTACATAATCGGATCAAAACTGAAAACTCCCACTACTGAAATACATCCTTGAGATCTACAAGTCCCATAGACGTCACATGTTCCTTAAAGAGCGTAATAGGAAGACCTTTAGTGAGAGGATCTGCTATCATCTACCTCATGCAGATGAGTTCTACAGACACCTGACGATTCTGAACTCTCTCATTCACAACAAGATACTTAATGTCAATATGCTTTGACCTTGATGAATGCTTATTGTTGTTGGAGAAGTTAACTGCAGCTGAACTATCACAATAGATTTTCAATGGTTTCGGGATCATCTGCACAACTCGTAAACCGAAGAAAAAACTCTGAAGCCAGATCGCCTGACTCGTGGCTTCATGACAAGCTACATACTCTGCTTCCATGGTGAAAGATGCCGTAATCGAATGTTTTATGCTTTTTCATGATATGGCTCCACTACCCATCATGAATACATAACCCGAGGTGGACTTCTTGCTGTCGAGACAACCTGCAAAATCTGCATCTGTATATCTAACCAACTCTAAACGGTCGGATCTCCTGTAAGTGAGTGCGAAGTCCTTTGTCCTTTGCAGGTAGCGTAATACTTTCTTAACAGCTATCCAATGGTTCATACCTGAATTGCTAAGGTACCTGCCCAACATTCTAACCACAAAAGCAATATTCAGACGCGTACAAACCTGAGCATACATGATGCTCCCTACTGCTGATGCATACGAAATATCTTTCATCTTGTCCTTCTCTAGGTCGTTCTTAGGACACTAAAATTGGCCAAACCTTTCACCTTTTACAATAGGTGCTTGGCCAGGAGCACATCCTTTCATGTTAAACCTTTCGAGGACCCTATCAATATAGGCCCTCTGTGACAAGCCAAACAACCCATGTGATCTGTCCCGACTAATCTGAATGCCGATGACAAATGATGCATCACCAAGATCTTTCATCTCAAAGTTTTGAGACCGAAATTTCTTAGTCTCACGCAACAATCCAATATCACTACTGGCTAACAAAATGTTGTCAACATATAAGACTAAAATAATAAACTTACTTCCACTGATTTTCACGTATATACACTCATCCACAGTGTTTTCAATGAAACCATATGAAGAAACAACTTTATGAAACTTTAGATACCACTGTCATGATACCTGTTTTAACCCATAAATAGACTTCTTAAGCTTGCAAACCAGATGTTCTGGGCCTTTGGCTTTAAAACCTTCTAGTTGCAACATATATACGTTCTCACTTAGGTCTCCATTGAGAAACGCTGTTTTCACGTCCATTTGATTTAACTCTAAATCCATATGAGTCACAAGAGCCATAATGATCCTAAAGTAGTCTTTCTTAGATACAGGTGAGAAAGTCTCCTTAAAGTCAATGCCTTCATGTTGACTGAAACCTTTTGCAATTAATCTGGCTTTATACCTTTCGATATTGCCCTTAGAGTCCCGTTTGGTTTTGAATACCCACTTACAACCAATCGACCTAATCCCTTTAGGCATTTTAACAAGGTCCTAGACTTTGTTGTCCTTCATGGATTTCAATTCATTCTTCATGGCATCAAACCATTGAGAAGAATTGACACTTTGTTCGACTTGCGAAAAGGATACGAGATCCTTTTCAGCCCCAATGTCAAAGTCATGCTCCTGCAGATAGACGATGTAATCATCTGGAATCGCAAATCTTCTCTCTCTATGTGATCGTCTTAAAGGCTCATTATTTTGAATTGGGTTTTCTGTTTCCTCATCAGTAGGGTTGTATTTGAGGTTCTACATGGTCATCCATAGGGATCTCAGGGTCCGCTGCTGGATGGACAACCATACTACTCTGAATGATTGTGGTGGGAATCACAATCCGTTCCTCCTCAAACACAATATTTCTTAAGTTCGTGCTCCCACTATCTTCAGTATTCTTAATAAACCTAGCATTCGCAGTCTCAATGACTCTTATGGAATATGATCGACAATAGAATTGAATCCTTTAGATCTTTCTGGGTATCCAATAAAGAAGCAACTAACCGTTCTAGGATCAAGCTTTCTTTCATGAGGGTTATACGATTTAGCTTCTATAGGACAACCCCATACAAGAAAGTATTGTAAAGTGGGCTTTCGCCCTATCCACAATTTATATGGAGTCTTCACTATAGCCTTACTAGGGACTCTATTAAGGATATGCACAGCTGTTTTCAACGCATCACCCCATAAGGATTCTGACAACGTTGAATTACTAATCATAGACCGCACCATGTCCTTTAGGGTGCGATTACGTCTTTCCGCTACACCATTTTGCTCTAGAGTACTAGGCATGGTATATTGGGCGACGATGCCATAATCTTGTAGGTATTTAGCGAATGACCCTGGATTATGCCCAGATTCGTCATACCTTCCGTAGTACTCGCCACCACGGTCGGATCTGACGACTTTGATCTTTCTATTGAGTTGATTCTCAACTTCGGCTTTATATATCTTAAATGTATCTAGGGCATCTGATTTATCGTTAATAAGATATAAGTACCCATAACGAGAGTAGTCATCTATGAAAGTAATAAAATACTTCTGCACATTCCAACATGCTGAAGGGAACGGTCCACAGATGTCTGTATGAATCACTTCCAAGAGTCATACGCTCCTAGTGGCACCCTTTTTCTTGGTTCTAGTCTGTTTACCTTTAATGCAATCTATGCAGACCCCAAGGTTTGAGAAGTCCAGAGAGTGAAGAATTCCTTCACGCACAAGTCTTTCCAATCTCTCATGAGAGATATGGCCTAATCGCCTATGCCACAGCATGGAAGAATTTTCACAATCTAACCTTCGCTTAATGCCTTTAGTGTTTCTATGTGATGAGTTAATACTGTAAATATGTGAAACATCTAAATCTAACTGATAAAGGTTATTGACTAAAGTGTCAGAACCAATCATAACTGAATCATAGGAAATACTTAATTTTTTATTTTCAAATTTAAATTCATAACCAAATTTGTCTAAAAGGAAAATGGAAACCAAATTGCGCCTTATAGAAGGTACACAAACAGTATCTACTAGATCAAGAAAGTGTCCTGACGATAACCTAAGCCCATAGACTCCAATAGCTTCCACGTCTGCTCTAATGTCGTTCCCCATATAAACCGACCTTTCTGTATCGGTTGGTGTCCGGATTTGGAGCATATCCTGTGTGGAATTACATATGTGAATAGTTGCACCAGAGTCTATCCACCAGGAGTCTGTGGACATATCAGCTAAATTAGATTCAAAACAGACTAAAACTTGATTCTTTCCCTTAGAAACAACTCATTCTTTAAATTGTGTGTAATCCTCTGCAGGACCCAAAGAACGATTTTCTAAATAGTACTTCATTTTCTTAAAGTTGAACCTAGTAAGCAAATGTATGGAATTAAACTGGTTTGGAATATTAGAAACAATCATGGCTGAACAAATAAAGTATAACACTCATATTAATAGAGTATACAAGTCAGTCCCACAAAATAATACATTAATGTAAACCACAAACATTATGCATGTATAAACATTCGATTGATTTGGGCCTTCAATCAAATGACCCAGAATGATGATGGGCCATATTCATTAAATTCTGGTAAGAGCCTGGTGTATCATCGTGATTCCTCCTTTGGACGAAATTACGACATACAAGAAGCTCTACTAAACATGAAGCTGACTAGTGCTAGTGAAATAAATTTAATACGTCTATTACCTTTGGGCAAAATGAATTTCTCAAACTTATATAACCATCATTAATCACTTCACCCCCCTCGTATGCTGCTAAGTGATGATACCTCTTTATTCTGACCACCACCTGCTATAAAAATGAACGCAACTAAATGCAATTCTAATATGGATGGTCACTGTATTCCATAAACTGAAGTCTGAAAGAAAAAATTTTCGTTGATTGAGGTCACTTTAGTGGCTAACACAACCAACTCAAATCCCTACCCCCAGAATCAAGGATTGTTGCATGGTCCTGCCCAAAACGGACCATTCTGAAATAATTCTATTTTGGTCTAAAATATAACTGATGTTGACCGCCCATAGGCTAAACATATTCTAAAGTAATGGTTGAATTAGATTCTAGATGGTCAACAACTTAATATCAGCCTCAAACATATGGGTAATGGCCCTATTTGGGTCAGATCAGAACCTGAATGATGCATTTAACCATATATGCTTAATTACATGCGCCATCTTTCAAGTAAAACACACCAACCATCAATTAAACCATATGAGCTTTACTTGTGCTGAAAAATGGGCTAAGTATAATAAATCCAATGGCTAAAATTATCATTATTCGACAAGGGGCCCAAAACTAAAGTGGGCCCTAAAAAATCCAAAAGAAGCAATGGGAAATCATTTAATCTGAAATGGCAACAAGTCTAATTATATCAATGGTTAGGATCAGTATGACAAGACATTAAGCCCAAATCACCAAAATAGGTCCCTCAAAATAAAAGGAAAGAAACAATATCCCATATGAGGTTGGGCCCACAATAGTCATAAAAATGGGCCCAAAAGAAATTTCATTCTCTGCTCATGGACCCAAATACCTCGCCATATGCGTGGCCTGCTATCACAGACGACTAGTAATATTAAGTCCCACGCACTATAACCCACTGCCATCAAATTTTATTTTATTATTATTTTTTTAAATTACCATCTGAGGCAGTCTCTGAAAATCAGGGAAAAAAATCCCTAGCCCCAGTCCCTCCTTCCAAAATCATCTCCCGCAGCCCCTCCATCCAAAATCATCTCCGTCGCGGTAAGTCGGGCGTCAACACCACGATCAACGGCAGCGATCCGATATCCGACCACCCTGTCCACCATCTCCATTGCTGCTATCCCAAATCGTTAACGGCAGCAGAGATGGGTTCGGCATCCACCATTGCGGCTGATTGAGAAGATGCATTCCACCATTAATGGTGGATGACTGCCAGTGCTCATCTACCACTAGAAACGACAATCAAATACCGTTGCAGGGTCAGAACTGCCGGGCGGATCTGATTGGGAAGAGGAAGCAGAGGTGGGTTTCTGCCATTAAAGGCCAATGACAGTGCTGAAAGAGGAAAGGAGATGTGCAGAGGGTGGCTGCCATGGAAGAGGAGGACGGTGGGTCTGATGCATCTAGTACAAAGCAGCCATTGGGATTCATGGCAGCTGTTCCATGAAAACCGGTGGGTTTCGGTAGGTGCTGCAACCATGGGTACCAGCTCTAATCGCAGCGAAAGGCAGCCATTAATGGCAACTCCGGTTGTTTCCAGATTTGATTAGAGATGATGGATTTTAAAAAGGGCTCGAAAAACCCTCTGTTCAATCCAGCATCCATATTGCCAATCATCCTCAACAGCGATCAATGACGCTGGATATATGCCCGTGTCCAGATTGCAATGTCCGATTGCAATCGGCAACGGCGGGCAGCAACGACTAATCTAAATCCCCCGATTATGATAAAAATATCAATTGGGACTCTAGATAATCTCCAGGATCAATGCATAAGTGGCTCTGATACCAAATGTTATTTTCTATATTGCGGAATTGACGGATCGTCTATGCATCAACAATGGAGATTTAAAACCATAAACTGAAAGCGTACCTGATTGGGAAGACATTCCGCTGACAAAAATCTTGATCTTCCGCACCTTACACCTTTAGGAGAATTTTCAATGGGACTAGGGTTTTCTCGCTTGTGTTGGTGAGGGGACCAAGACATCAATATATAGGGAAAGAGGGCTAGAAGCTTACCCATCACGCTTCTCCCTCTAGGATCTCCACACCGTAGGTTTCTATATCTGTCTTAATAACCGAGTATAGGGACATTGGTTCAAGCATCCCGCCCCAAACCTATTTATAATGATCACAACTAAAGTGGAGCCCACTAAATCGCTCAATCTGAATAATCCAACAGTCAGATCTGATGATCATGTGTGGCCCACCTAATAAGAGTCTTACAATCTCCTGATTCACAAATGATTTTACAATTTGTAACCGACAGTAGATTCTAAAATTTGTTGAGCTAGTGGCAACTCAAGTCAAGGGATCTAAATCCAATACACAACCCATGGCATTGCAGGATCAAGGAAATAAAAGAGATTCAATCCAATCAAAACCATGTTAAAAATTGTAGCTATTAAGTATGTCCGCTTGTGCAAGGGCATTCACACTGTTATTGTTGGTCTCTCGCATGGCCAATAATCACACGGCAAGCCATTCCGTGGCTTTAATTTAAAGGGAAGTACCTTTGGGGAGGATTTAAGATATTTTTAAAAGCCACGAGAAAATCGGAGTAAATAGTGAAAAGTTATCCGAAGATAGAAATATATCACTCATGGTGGTATGATACAACAAGGACTCTAGTGCCAAGTAGGATAAGATTGCTACATAGTCAGAAGACTCTAGTGTAAGCTACATAATCTTATGCACGACCAACGCTTCTCTAAAATTATAAAAGCAACACTCAAAGAAGAGCTCATGACCTCACTCAATATAATCACACACAAACCTTTCAGCTTTTTTGCTTCTTTTCTCTTTCGTCCTCCATGGACATCTATTAGTTTAATTCTAGTTTTCTTCACCTTTATCCATCACCTTGCTGTAGTAGACTCGGAGTCCCTAGGCAAGCTTCTTAGCTTAGTTTCGCTACTGTCTAGTGCACCGCATTAGTATGCTAGTAGATTAGTATAAATATCCATGACCCTGTCTTTGGATTTCTAAATTAGTGAGTCCTTAGTAGATCCTAGGCCACATCTTAACCTTGCACCACGATTGTCTCATCGATCATTTGGTATTTTCAATGACTGTCTTATAATCGTTTAGGTCTATAAAACTATCAAGACCATGGCCATTTTGTTAGCATGGACTGTTGTAAGTAATCTCTTATACTTATTTTCTTTTCTTTTTTGACGATTGTACTACATTAATATTCTAATTAATAAAATCAAAGATCAAGCCATTATTTTTTCATTTTCTATCTTGTATTGCTTTTATTAGGAAACATGATTTAAGTATAACCGGTGAATGAAAAGTCCTTATGTTCAAGGTTTAAAAAAACTCGTTCAAAAGAGCTAACCCTCCTCTTCACATATCGCCTAATCATGGTAACGATCAGTGGCTAGATAGTGAGATCAATCTTTATAGATCCCGTCCTAATCCAGCTAATTTAGCACATAAGGTCACAAGCATTTAATTTGGTTCAAGTTGAACACCACTTGGATACGCTTGATACCTAATTTATTCACACACATTTAACCGAAATCGGTCATTCATCATATGTGCATGTGCCACATATCTAGATTGAAGAGAAAAACACACCATACATGTGATGCATGTCTGTTAATCCAAACAAACTAAATCATGATTTATAGACACCCCACTTAGGGTGGACAAACTTATTAAAGCACCATGGGACCCTTAAAACTTATCCAAACCCAAGCCCAGTACAAAGCATAGTAAAAGAAGCTAATTCAACATATGAGGTCACAACCTTCCTACCATCTAATCCAACCATCTACAATGATCCATGTCGTACATCCATGCCCTCAGCTAATCACAACCTTTAGAGCCTTCGTTAGCCCTTATATTCTAGAAAATCACTATAATTTCACCCTAATATATATAAATACTGTATTTTACTTCACTTTATCATCACTCACAATTACAAAGAGCCCTTTAAGGAGGAAAGGAGTGAGAGAAGGAGAGTGGGATCTAGTCCATCCATCCACCAATGAGAGAAAATTGTGAAAGGAGAGGAGCCTCCTAGCCCATGTCAACCTAGTCGAGCCTAAATTCTAGCCACCTAAGTCATTCGAAAGACCAATCCAATTCATTTTAATCAATCCTTGCGACAATCTATTCACCCGCTTCCCAAACTTAGATTAGTTTCATTCATATTTATATTAACATTATACATCATCATCTCCACTCCCAAACCACCTACTCATCTAGTTGATTAGAGTATATGCTTTGAGATTTACCGGAATTCTGGATCTTGTTTATAAAAAACTCAAATTGATTGGATCTTGACCGCTTCTTCAAGTAGGTGAGTTCGGGCAAAGAAGTCTTTCTCGGTCTATTTCTTGAAGTAGGCATCACATTACCACATTGCATTCCACACACTACATTTGTATCATTCACCTGTAAGAATTGATCCAATCATTTGTATTTACTCGTGTCCTATAAAGTAAATACATTACGTTCATACGGATAGAGAGGGTGCCTAACACCTTTGTTTGTCTCCATAATCCTTTATCCATAATATAAAGTCGCAAATCAGGAGTCATTTAAGACAAAATTCTTTTATTCTCTAACTTAAGGTTTTTATAGGATATAACTATTGGGAAACTATGGAAGCACATAGAGATGAATCAAGCAAAGCACTCCAATCGCATAACCAAGTTCAAACACAAACAAATCGAATTTTACTTGGAAAAACTCTTACGGAAAAAAACTACGGGACAAAGCGATAGTAATGAACTATGAATCAAAAAATTATAAGATATAAACATTACCGTTTCGAACAAGCTCCTAATCTCCCTCACAAGCTCAATCTATGCTCTTGAAACCCTTCAGAATGAATTAGAAAGCCTAAAACTCATCTGATCTACCCCAAATCTTGATTACACCCGCTATATATAGCTTTCATGAGAATCACAATCGGAATAAGAAACAAATCCCACACTTACGCAATTCTGCCTGTGCGCTTAATGGCACCTTCAATGGCATTGAATACCTTCGATGTCATCAAATACAATACCAAAATTTTCTAGTGATTAAACATGAATTTTCTCAATTTTTTCGATGGCATCTTCGATAAGACTTCGATGGCATCAATAACCTGTTGATGACATTGAAACCCTTCGCTACCATTGAGTAGAACACCACAAAGTGTCCAGCAACCAACATTGGACTTTTCTCGATGGCATCAAGCAACTGTTTGATGGCGTCGAACAATTTCGATGGTATCGAACATCTGTCGATAGCATCAAACGATCTATCGATAGCATTGACAAACCCTGTTGCTAAAAGATTTGAGACATTAACAACAATCTCCACTGTGTCTTCAATCTTCAATCATCATAACTTATTTTCCTCATCTCTAATTCAGCCTTACATCATAGCTTCACCATCACTTTTCGTGCACACTCAGTCTTCCACTTTACACCTTCGCTAAGCCTAAAGAAGTTGTACATAACTTAAACTTCTCTGTGGGAACACCTTTGTAAGCATATTAGCCACATTCATGCTTGTATATATCTTCTCTAGAGTCACGCCTCTTTTCTTAAGCATCTATCAAATAAAATGGTGACGAATATCCATGTGTTTATTACGTGAGTGATAAACAAAATTTTTAGCTAAATTGATCATGCTTTCATTATCACAATTAACCGGCACAACCTCCTGCTGAAGCTCCAATTGATTTATCATCCTCCTTAACCAAACACCTTCCTTAAATGTCTCTATCACTGTCATATACTCAGCTTCAATTGTGGAAAGAGCCACCACAGATTGAAACTTTGATATCCAATTGATCGCTCCACCCACAAGCACAAACGAGTAATCGGATGTCGACTTTCTATTATTCACATTGGCTGCATAATCAGAATCCATGTGGCCTACAAACTTGGCCCTTAATTTTTTAAATGTTAAGACGTAGTCGTGCGTACCTCGAATGTATTGATGTAGCTATTTCACTGTCTCCCAGTGTTGCTTGCTGAGGTTAGACATGTATATATTAACAACACCCACTGTAAGTGAAATATCTTATCTCATACAGACTATGACATACATCAACCTACCAACTGCACTTGAATAAGGCACATGAGACATATCATACTTTTCTTCATCGGTTTTAGGACATTGTTTAGAAAGTCGTCCATATATCTCGCCGGTAACCTGCGATCCCACAACAGATTCATTCTCAAAGATGAATGCTCTACCGGCTCTTGTACCTCTGTTTACATATCTGTATCAGTCCGTTTCTCATCTATGTCTATCTAAACGTCTACAACCAACTTTTTCATTCCTTATGTTCATCCTTACGGAACAAGGATCCTTCATCGAATTTAATGTCATGACTAAGGATGATTTTTTGTGTGACCCAGTCATACAGCCTGTACCCCTTCATACAACGACCATAGCCAATAAAGATGTACTTTTTAGCCATTTGGTCAAGCTTATCTCTCGCAACTGACAGTACATGAGAGTAACCATCGCAATCAAATACAAGCAATACCAAGTAGTCTACCTGTTAACCACCCCACACTTTCTCTGGAACCTTACATTCAATTGGCGTATAATGAGACCAATTCACTAAGTAACGAGTCGTATTAACGGCCTTAGTCCACAATTCCTTGCTCAACCAAGCATTACTTATCATGCATTGGGCTGTCTCCAAGAGAGTCTGATTCATATGCTCAGTCACACTATTCTACTCTGTTGTGTAGCGCATTGTCTTATGCCTCACGATCCCTTCATCTTTTCAATATTGATTGAATTCACCCCTATAAGTGAATTTTCCACTGTTATCCGTCATCAACACTTTCACCTTTCGCTTTGACTGTTTTTCCACCATTGTCTTCCACTACTTGAAGTTATTGAAAACATTTGATTTATTTTTCATAAAATAAACCTACAATTTTTTGGAATAATCATCAATGAAGGTGATAAACTATGACGACCCTCCACCAAAAACCATGGGCGACGACCCCCACACATCAGAATGCACATATTCAAGAAAACCTTTACATACATGTTTTTCAGATTTAAAAGACAACCTTGACTGTTGACCATTATATACAATACTCACATATACTAAAATTAAAACTTTTAAAAGTTGTAATTAAATAACAGTCAGAAAGTACCTTCATGCATCGCTCGCTCATGTAGCCAAAGCGCGCATGCCACATACATACAGACGTAGAATCTGTTACAGACACTCCAGCTCCACCCGATGAAGTGCTCCTGATTAACCTGTAAAGATTTCTATTTCGCTGTGCCTTCATGACTATGAGTTTCCCTTTTGAAACTTTCAGGACACGATCAAACCCAGTGAATTTGCACCTAAGTGCCTTGAGTGCTCTAAGAGATATCAAACTCTTTCTCAAATCAGGAACATGTCTAACTTCAATCAAGATACGCTTCATGCCATCGAATATCTTGATGTGCACCGATCCAACACCAACCACTTTACAACCATTATCATTACCCATAAACACCTGACCACCATCACACTCACTATAACTAGTGAACCAACTCCGATAAGGGGTGATGTGGTACGAAGTCCTCATATCCAAAATCCATTATTTGTTTAACTATCCGGATTTTGATGTGGTCAACTTCCGTTTATCTCTTCACTGGATTTTGCTATGTTAGCCTCCCTAAATTCTGTTTTCTTTTCTTAGGATTTGTGTAATCCTTCTTCATGTGCCCAAACATCCCATAATTTTAAAACTTCAATTTCTATTTGCCATTGCCCTTGGATTTGAACATCGATCGAGAAGATCAATTGTTTCACTCAGAATTTCACCCTCTCATAACCAGTGCATCTGTAGAGGCAACCATGTCACCGCTTTTCTTTCCCATCGCCTTCGACTAAAGGGCTGCTATAATGATTTTGACGTTAATGGTCGATCTACTGGTGCATAACGAGTCCTTGAACAACTCATACGAAGCCAGGAGAGAATTTAACGTGATGCATGCCTGATCCTCATCTTTCATCGTTTCTTTCACATCCAGCAGTTTACAAATTAACTTGTTGAAGTTACTAATATATACTTCAACATCAACCCCCTCTGCCATCGTCAAATTGAACAACTGAAGTTTCAAGTACAAACAATGTTTAAGAGATTTCTTTGCATAGTTTTTCTCTAATTTTTCTCATGTACTTGCTATGGTTTTTCTCTAATTTTGCCCATGTATTTGTTATAGTTTTCTCTCCATGACATTATAGATGACCTCATCCGTTAAACACAATTAGATAGAGGTTCTCACTTTCTTATCAATCTTGTTCCATTTACCTTCAGTCGATTCCAGCGGCTTCTCAAGGAGGATATCGTTCAATCCTTGCTGAACTATGAGACCAATCATCTTGACCTTCCATAGTCCAAAATTATTTTTCCTAGAATATTTTTCAATATCGAAAGTTGGATTAGAAGTCATTGATAATTCAGATTTAGTATGCTTCCCAACATTATCTCTGATACCATTTGTTGGGAAATCATGGAAACACATAGAGATGAATCAAGCAAAGTACTACAATCGCGTAACCAAGTTCAAAAACAAATAAATCAAATTTTATCTGGAAAAACCTTTACGGGGAAAAACCATGGCATAAAGTGACAATAATGCACTATGAAAGAATAAAATTACAAGATTACTGATTTGAATAAGCCTCAAATCTCCCTCGCAAGCCCAAGTTATGCTCTTAAAACCCTTAGGAATGAATTAGAAAGTATAAAATAACTCTAATCTACCCCAAATCCCGATTACACGCACTATATAGTTTTTGTGAGAATTATAATTGAAATGAGAAACAAATCCTGTACTTACGCAATTTTGCACGCGAGCTTGATGGAACCTTTGATAGCAGTTCGATGGCATTGAGTATAACACCAAAGTGTTCCATTGACTAAACACAAATTTTTCAAAATTTTTCGATGGGATTTTGATGGCATTGACAACTTGTTGATGACATTGAACCCTTTCGATGACATCGAGTAAAATACTACAAAGTATCCAGTAACCAACATGAGATTTCTGAATTTTCTTGATGGCATCGACAGATCTTATTATTGAAAGATTTGAAACATCATCAATAGTAATCGATTGTGCAAATACGAATAACTCATTAATAACGACTCTAAGTTAAATAGATAATACCTCAGTCACAAATAAATCTCCAAAGCCTGTAAAGAACATATGAGCAGGATCCGCCCATGATCCATCATCCACAAATATTCTCTCTTCCTGGAGGTCATGAAAAATGGGTGACCTATTCTCACCGTGGCCATTAAGAAGATTTTTGGGCCATCCTCCATTCTATGTCTGCCCATTGTTTAAATGAGTCATATTACATGCATGGCATGTGCGTGATAGAAGTATACGACATCCTATGCGCTAAAATCTACCGGAATAAGGTACGGAATTTATAGTGATTATCATACAGATCTCGACAGGGTGGTATTTGAGCATCTAGTTATGAGACATGGATCGAATTGTTAGATTGGTCCCTTACAACAGTGCTGCCTTTATAAACTATGGACTAAGTGGAAACGGATTGGCTACTCCCCCCTGCCACCAGCCAATGGTTGGTGGTCGGTGCTCTATGGGCCCCACCATGATTTATGTGTTTCATCCATGCCGTCCATCTATTTTTCCAGATCATTTTACGGCATGAGACCAAAAATGAGGCATATAACAATCTCAAGTGGAACACATTACTGTAAACAGTGTTGAATGAGCATCGACCATTAAAAACCTTTTGGGAGGCCATAAAAGTTTTGGATCAAGATGATTTTTGTTTTTTCCCTTCATCTAGGCCTATATGACCTCATTAACAGATTGGATGTCAAATAAACAGTACAGTGGGCCTTAGGAGGATTTTAATGGTGAATATCCAATCACTATTGTTTTCCAGTGGTGTGGTCCAACTGAGATTTATATCCCTCTCATTTTTGGAATAAAGCACTAAAATGATATGTAAAATTGGATGAACGGAATGGATGAAACACATACATCATGGTGGGGTCCATAGAGCACCGATCACCAGCCACCGGGCTAGTGGCTGGGGGAGTAGCCAATTCGTTTCCAGACCAAGTAGCTCACTGACAATCTACATTCAATTTTCAAACCAAGACACGTGGCATTTATTTCATAGTTAGTGGACGCGATATCCTGCCAAAGCCTTCCACAAGAAGTTCCTACTCTGCGAACCTAGGTGGGGGCCACAGTGATGTTTGTGAGAAATCTATCCTGTCCATCCGTTCTATGAGCTCATTTTAAGACATGAGGCCAAAAATGAGCCGGATCCAATAGTCAAGTGGGCCAAAAACATGAGGATTGAACGTCCACAATTGAAATATTTGTTAGGCCACGAAACTTTTGAATCAGGCTAATATCTGGGTTTTCAGTTTATCCCAATAGGAATGGCATTATAAACGGTATGGATGGCATATAAACATCACTGTTGACTTTGGTTGAAAGTCCGGCGGGTTCGACCCAACCGGCCCCTGTATCAACTTTGGTCTCGAGCTTAGGCTATATAAACACCAACCCGATGAAACTTGGGTCATGCTCAGGTTAAAGTTTCGAATTGCGCGACCCAACCCAAACCGGATCGATATATATATAGCTTACTTATAAATTATAATTGTGATAGTTGTCCTCTATTTTAGTTTATTTGTTTAGAAAAAATAAAGTTTTTCTTTTATAGTAAATAACTAAATATATAATTAATAAAATTATAGGCAAAAAATAAGAGGTTTATTAAAATATAATAGACTAATGTAATAACAAAAATATTAGTATATATCCACTTAACCAACTAGAGGAGCCGAATTCCCAGCCCGAGGGTGGGTTGGGTTAGGGTCGAGGTATAGGAACCTTGGGTTGGACTAGGGTTGAGGGCCAACCCCAAGGGAGGTGCATGATTTAACTTGCTCCTGCAACACACCCATTAGATTGCCAGTGACCTGGGGCTGTGTGGTGCCGACAGATATTTCTATGGAAAATCCACACCGTCCATCTATTTTTCCATATCATTTTAGTGTATAAACCCAAAAATTCTACAATTTCAAGTTTCAAGTGGACCACACCACAGGAAGTAGTAGTTATAATGGCACCCACCGTTGAAATCTTCCTAAGGCCTTCATGTTGTCCCACTAGTATGAACGCTTCACATCCTAATATATCTTCGTACTACCGGGGTGCATCACTAACTTTGAATTGTGAGCGGCTTCTAGAACTTCTCTCCTTAGATTGTGAAAGTTTGGGACGCATAGGCGGCCACGATACCGCATACCTCCATCCAAGCCGATCCTCCATTCTGATTCTTCCCCATCGCTTGCACGCTATCTCATCCTCAACAATAGCTCATCTTCTTTCTGAGACACAATGATTCGATCGTTAATTAGTAGTTGTACATGGACGTGCGCCACGCTCTCGAATGGCACTTCCACTGTTAGTCTCTGTTTGAAATCTCACACAAACTCCACCATACTCCACTCTCTTACCATCAATGGGGCTGCAAACTCCATGACTTTCTTACGGTTCAATGCGTCGGCCACAAGATTGGCCTTACCAGGATGGTAGGAGACTTCAAACTCGAAGTCCTTTAATGTTTTCATCCAACGGCGTTGTCTCATATTCAGGTCCCTTTGTGTGAAGATGTACTTGAGACTCTTATGATCGCAAAAGAGTTCGAACTTTTCCCCATAAGGTAATGTCTTCAAAGCTTTAATGCAAAAATGACCGCTGCCAACTCCAGATCGTGATCAATGGGGTAATTTTCTTCGTGTTTCCTCAACTGTCAAGAGGCATAAGCGATCACCCTATCCTTTTGCATAAGCACACACCCCAAATTGACTCGAGAGGCGTCGGTGTAAATAGTATATTTGACCCCTTGCTCTGGCAACACTAGTACGAGCATAAACGTCGGCTTGTCCTTTAATTCTTGAAAGGCCGCCTTTGCTTTCCTACTCCCAGCAAATTTAAGATCTTTCTAAGTAAGTTGGGACAACGGTCGGGCTATCTTGGAGAAATCTTTAATAAATCGACGATAATAGCCGGCAAGCCTGAGAAAACTCCTCACTTCTGTAACTGAGCCGGGCTGCTCCCAGTCGTGTACCACGGTCACCTTGGCAAGGTCCACGATGATTCCTTCTTTGAAAATTATGTGCCCCAAAAATATGACTTCTTCCTTCCAGAAGTCGCATTTTCAATACTGTGCAAACAACTGATTCTGCCTAAGAGTATTAAGGACTGCTTGTTGGTGTTCTTCGTGATCTTTTCGACTTTTTGAGTATATCAAAATGTCGTATATGAATACGATAACGAATCAGTAAAGATACGGCCGAAACACCCGGTTCATGAGATCCATGAACACGGTCGGTACATTTGTAAGTCCAAATGGCATCACAAGAAATTTGTAGTGCCCGAAGCTAGTCCTGAAAGCTATTTTCTTCACGTCTTCATTCCTGACGCGTAACTGATGATACCCGGACTACAAGTCTATCTTGGAGAAGTACTGAGCCCCCTTCAATTGGTCAAACAGGTCATCTATCCTGGGCAGATGATACTTATTTTTTACTGTAACGTGATTTAGCCTACGATAGTCTATACACAATTGTAGTGATCCATCCTTCTTTTTCATGAATAACACGGGAGTTCCCCAAGGAGATACACTCGGCTGTATAAAAACCGAGTCCAATAAATCATCGATTTGCTTCCTCAATTCCTCTATCTCATATGGAGGCATGCGGTATGTCGGCAAGGAGATAGGTGTTGTGCCTGGCATAAGGTCGATGGTAAAGTCGATCTCGCGTTGAGGAGGTAGTTTAGGGATCATTCTGAACACATCCTTGAAATCTTGGACAACAGGCGTGGTTCAAAGTGATGGACCCTCATAACTTTCGAACAGGAAAGCATAACAACGGATGCGGAAGGGACAACTGACCTGAATAGGGAAAGTGAAGGTAGTGCCCTCAGACCAGTGGGTGGTTTGAAAGTGCTATGTTGATAAACGCCGAGTATTGTCAAATTTTGGTGTGTCAAACCAATTCAAGTTTGTATCTTGACTTATATCAAGCTTATGCATCTGTTCATATGGAATCTTCGATGTTCGTTCTATTTGTGCTAAATCTATCTTACCGATATCTACGATGAACTTACCGAGATCTTCAAAATGGAAGAAAGTGAAGACTTAGTTTTCAAGAACATTGCGGTTCAAGATCTAGAACAAGAAAAGTCCAAGAACTCAAGATCTAGTTGAAGATTATGCTTGGTATGTCGAGTTCAAGAATTGAAGATCGTAAGAATTAAAGTTACTGAAGTGATCGATAGTTTGATGGTTCATATGTTCTATCTCACAAGTAAGGTATGATTGACCTAGATTAACCTTAGATCATGATTAGATCATTTCATACTTTCAGTCGGCCATTTTAGTCATTTTATAAGTGTAAAATTTTATTCTTTCGACTAGCCTTAGCACTAGCTCGACCAGTCCTAGAATTTCCTCGACCAGTCCAGGATTTGTTATGGATTTTTGGAATTTTTCTGTTGGTCTACAACCAGTCCTGAAAACTGCTCGACCAGTCGAGTGCTCGACTCATTTTCCAGCAAGTAATCTGGACTCACATGACCAGTCGTGTGGTGTCAACAACCAGTCGAGCAGGCCACTCGACCAGTCGTGGGACCCATGAGGCCAGTCGTGCGACTGAAAAATCTTATCGCGCCAGAATTTTTAAAAATCCATTTGGATAAGGCTAGTCGTAGCTAACCAAAAGCCAGTCGTGCGAACCGGTTTTTCATTTATAAATAGTGCTCGAATTTCAGAGTTTTCTATTCAATTCTTATCATTCTTAAGCAATCACTCTGAGTTAATTTTGAGTACATTCTAAGCTATTTTGTGCATATTTTAGATTCTTCAAAGTAGCTCTTGTAATTTGATTTTGAATCTCTATTCTATTATTATATTGAAAAGAGATATTTGATTTACCCTTCTTGAGATCAAAATCAATACAAAGCCCTTGCTGATTGAATTAAAAATCATCTAAACTTAGAACCCTATATACTTGTGAGACTGAACGTTGAACATCTACGTCATCATCAAGTTGGTTCTACCGGGCTGCTTCAGAATCGTCATACAGATAAGTATTTTACTTTTTCTGTAATTCAATTCTATTTGTTTGGTTGGTGAGATTGTTCTAGAAAATCTCCATTTGTGGTTTGTCTGAGGTGATCCAGAAAACTCAAAGCGTGGGGTTTTTGAATTGTGTAAGCCCACTTGAAAGACATAATTGTGAAGGTTTTAGGTGAACCTTGAAAAGCCTATTTTGATTAGTGAACGCTAATATCCCGAGGGAGTGGATATTAGGAGTGGAGTAGTTGTGTGGCTATTGTTTAACAGTTGGTGTACACACAAGTGAACCACTATAATTCTTTGTGTTTGGTGGATGTGTGATTTATTTCTTTGTCTTTTATGGTTTAAGATTGTGGGATGTATTTGTGGATGTGAATGTTGTAATCTTTACATTTCAGCATTGTGTGGTGAATGTTGTAATAGATTAGTTTCTATTTCTTTTATATCCTCTTTAGTTTAAGTTTTTTATACTCACCCACGTTCTAGTAAGGTTGTCCTGCCATAAACCATTAGTTTTTGGTGTTAGGTTGTCCTTAGAACCAAGTTGGTATCAACTTTTCAATACTTAATTTTTGAGGTTGTTATTTCCTTTGGTTATTTGCTCTTCATTTAGCTATCTTATTGTTTATATTCCGCTTATTAATTTTTATTTGGCATAGTCCTATTCACCCCTCCCCCCTCCTAGGACATATTGCTCGGCCTTTTCATGGTCACCAATCTAGTCTCATAGTCAATCCTGCCTTCATTTTGGTGAGCCAATCCATGCGGAGGATGACGTCGTAATGGTAAATCTTGGTTACAATCAGGTCGATGTGCACCACTTTGCTTCCTAAGTCTATAGGGCAACTCTTACAGAGTTTAGTGGCATCTGAGAAGGTCCCAGCCGGGGTGATGACCCTCACTCCTATCATAAGGGTAGTGTCCAACCCTAAACGCTTGACTACAGAGCATGATACCATAAAAACAGTGGACCCGGTGTCCACTAAAAGGAACACAAGTGTACCTTGGATGTGGGCAGTGACTTCAAATGCTAGTGGTACCGAAATCGCTGATTCAACTACCTCAGCAGTGAGTGCATGTATGCAAGCCTGTTGCGGGTAGTTAGGCGGCGCTGTCATAGGCCGTTGAGGTGGCCTATTTCAGAATGCAGGAGGCTGATTGAATTATTGCGCCGGTGCTACGGCTCGCAAAGAAGGGGTCGAAATAGCATGTGGGGGTTAGCGGTTTATCCTTTGAGGCGGCGTATAGCCATTATCTCTCATCTTGGTGAAGCAGAAAGGGTCAGTGTGACCCGTTCTGCCGCAGTAGGAGCACGTGCGATCGGAATGCCTTTATTGGGTCGGCGGAGCCATCAGTCTGGGATGTGAGTTCATACGCGGCCTCTTGCCGAGAAGTGGCAGGGTCTGCAACTCGGACCTAGGCCTCGGTCCCATTGGTAAGCGTACTCGGGACATCCGCTCACCGTCTTGCTCAACTTGCAAGGACATGTTTACCAGTTCAATATATGTGTGGATGCTAGCACAAAACATTTTGGTGTGGATGTCAGCCCGTAAACCCTCCGAGAATCTCCGCATCCTCATGGGCTCATTAGCCAAGATTAAGGGAGCATATCTAGCTAGCTCCGTGAAGTGGTTCTCATACTTCACCACCGTCATTTCCCCTGCTTGAAGAGGAGGAATTCACCTTCTTTTTCATTGCAATAGGTGAGGGGGAAGTATTTCTCGTGAAAACATACCTCACCCGTCCCATGTCCACACAAATCCCGCGGGAACGACTCTTAAAACATTGTCCCACCATAAGCTAGCTTTCTTCTCGAACATGTATGTAACAAGTTCGACTGTTCTGCCTCGGAGCAGTGTAAGGGCCTTATCATCTTAGATATTCGGTCCAGCCAATACTCGGCCTCCTCGAGTCGATGGGTACCCTCAAACATGGGAGGACAGAGGCGTTGAAAACGATCAAGTAGGCCGCATGTAGCCATTGTCCCGATAGCATATATGTATTGCATCGGCAGGGCCACGTTCATATTCTGTACAATGGCCCTCGCTATAATTGCTAGGACTTGTTGTTGCTATTGCATAAAAAACAACATCTGCTCCAATCTATCTAGGGGCAGGGCTGCCTGAGGCACCGTTGGCGCCGACAAAGAGGCGTGGTTTTGGCCTAGATTCGATGGCACACTTGGCATTGGCCCATATATAGGGCTGGTGGCCGGTTGCGAGCACGGCATTTCCTCGCTATTTGGGCCTAAACTACGGCCCGACTGGCTATCATTTGAGGGAGGGGCTCCGTCAACCAACCTGCCATGTGGGAGACGTATCATGTTCCGACTAGTCTTACAGGCATTCCCTATATACAACATAGGGTACAATATTCATGGAATTAGAGTGATTGCATACGTACATCATCAATTTCCCAAACATTTCACACATAATTTAACAAAAGTAGCTCCATGCATTTCATTAACCAAAATTTGTCATAGTTATACATCTTAAGACATTACATGTACAATGACAGAGAATTCATGATTGCTGATTAAAACAAAAGGATTTCACCATTTACAATCCCAACATCCGAACTAAGCCTATCCAAGGCTATTAAAAAAAAAAAAAAGAAACAACCATATACTATACTCCTAATCCTCCGATTCTGGCGAAGGTGGAGGCGCTCCCTTATCTTGCATGCAGCACAGGAAGGCTTTCAAAGTTCGAGACATCTTCTTGAATTTCTTCTTCAGATATTCCTTGTTCTCCTCAACCTTGGCCAGGCGGGCGTCGTGAGCGGCCCGATCCTAGCGTTCGTCATGAGAGGCAGGAGGCTCCCAGTCGGAGTCTCAGGCTTCAACTTCTTCTTCCTGTTCCTCTTCCTCACTTCCTTCCTCTCCTTCAGCCTCCTCCTCTATCTCATCCCCGAATTCCTTAAGTCGAGCTTGATGTTATCTAGGACATATATTCATGTTATTAAGGGTGTTCTCGTTGACGTAGTGGATAGGGGCGAGATTGTCCATATGTAGTATAAACCCAAAACTATGGGCAATCTTGCAAATCAGTCGGCCAAATGGGAGGGAAAGATCCCCCAAGCAGATTGTGTCACCTTCACAATTTGGGTCAAGACAAGAGTGGGCAGGCACACCTTATCTCCCTACCCTACCCAGTACAAGAAATTCACCATGAATCTAGTGCATTTCGTGCAGTTGCTCGATCTAGGATACACGTTATACGTGCATATATGGTGGAGAAGGTGATAATTATGGGTCATGCGTGTCGTTTTGAGGCTTTTCTTCCTCCTCCAATCAACGAGTCGGCCACAAAGGAAGCGTGTGCGGCGATCTCTCTCCCGCCCTTTAGTGAGATTAATCTCACTGGCATGCATAACGTGGTGCTCTACTCCCATAATGCGGGCTATAATGTCTACATCAACCTTAGTTTCTTCTCTTCTCAGAGGAATAGTAAAATGGAGAGGATCAAGGGTTGGGTCCTTCATGTGTGCGTAGAAGGCTCGCACAAAGCCCTCACTAGCATGTGACTTTCCTTCAAATATAGGATTCTATCCATTCTCCAGAAGGTGGTCGATCACCGAGTATATTCCAAAGAGTTTTTCATCCACATTAGCTTCAAAGACAACTTTACGTTGGTGGAACTTACCTAGCTCAATGCCCGCTGGTAAAGACCTCTCTATTGGGATTTGGGGATCAAGGTCCCGCTTTGACCTCCGCTCGGCGATCGAACTTGCCCCAGTACTCGTCTTCTTCTTGGAACAAGTCGGACGGCTTGGCCCGGCCTCGTCCGGGACTGCTCATTTCTTTTCCATAAGGGAAAGGAGGTAGAGATGGAGAAAATGGCGGTAACTATCTCAAAAAGGACCATGGAGGTGGAAAGGAGTATGGATGGGAGGGATTTCAAAGAGAATAGGGATCTTTAGCGCCCTACGGAGAGGATTTGAGCTAAAACGGATGAGAATAGGCAAGTGTGGGTAGGGTTTAGGAAGATTGTAGTTGAATGAGAGTGTAGGGATGGAGGATGCAAGGAAGAAAATGAAACTAGGAGTTTAGGAATAGAGATTTGGAAGAGAGGGAAGGGTTTTTGGAGGGTTTGGATGGTAGGAAGGGGTTTGAAGAGGGTGGGAATGAACCAAAAGGGGAGGTAGGGCCGTTTGAGGGGATCCTCGCACGTGGGAGGGGTCCACACGCTCGGGCCAGCGGAGGCGTGCCGCCGATCTGGTGGTGCCACCGCACCTGTCTGGAGTTATCGGCGGTGCGCCGCCGATCTGGCGATGCCGCCACACTAATCTGGAGTTATCGGTGGTGCTGCTGCCGATCCGGCAGTGCTACCGCTCCCATCTGGAAGTTCTGGCTGTGGAAACCCCCCTTGGGTCGTTGCTTACATTTCATGGAACCCCCTAGGCCCCACCAATCTTATTGGTTTGGTCCCCCGATAGGTTGGGTCAACCTATCGCGGTACAAAGGGCGTTTCATCACGTCTTCTGGATCCATTTTTTTATTCAAAAATCCGTCAATTGACGACCCAGATGGACTTAGAACCGCCTAGGTCATTCGGAAGCTTCTTTACTTAGTTGGGACTAAATTTTGGCAGCATCTATAAGTAGTTTGAACTATGAGGTTCAAACGTTTAGGTCATCTCGGCCTTGCTAGCTACTTGCGCTATTTAGTCCTTATGTACTCAACTCGAGTCAACTTGGTTCGTTATTCTTAGTTAGGGGTGACTCACACGACCTAAGTTCCCTAATCGCAAGTCCTTGATTGGTCTACAGGGCTCGGTTTCACCAGTCGATGAATCCTTGGGATTCTAAAGTCATCTCTAAGTTTCATCGCCCCCTTCCTAAGTTAGAGTGCGTCGTAATAACCTATTACCCCAGGCCCCATTTAATCCAATCCATGCTCTGATACCAACTTGTAACGCCCTAAATTTCGAGGGTCGAGGAAAGCTCTACTCTTGAGATTCCGAACATCACTTATGTCTTGTGGAAGATAATATTCTACTTTCTTCCACGTTGATTAATTAAGCATGCATGAAATTATACTATACAGTGCATCATACTCCAAATTTAATGAAATTAAGAAAATGCGTAAATCTAAAACGTATATATATATATACGTGTTTCATGAAGTTTCCTTCCAGAGTATGGGTACGCAGTTGGGTTTAATATATACATGTGAAATCCCAAAAGTAAACAAAATGTGTAACGTAAATATAACATCTAACTGGGCCCAGATGCCCAGTGTTCCCTATATGACGACACGTGGCCTACACCGATCTGCCCGAGAGCTGGAAATAGGAGAATTCCTCATCTGCTTCCAAGAAGTCCTGCTCCAATGTATCAATGTCAACTATACATGCATCTACACTAGAGTCTAGTTGGTGTTTTAAAACACCGTCCCAAAGTGGGAGTGAGTGATCAACTCAGTGGTTTTATAAGGCAAAAGTTACACATGTTATCAAGTCAATCAATGCAGTAATGATAAGGCAATAATAAGCAATCACTTTCTAACTACTCTTTTTAATGCGAGAATGGAGTTTATGTAACAATGCATGCCCTCACCCGTCAACATTCCCTCAACGCGCGACTTGACCACCTGTTTCACATATGACAACACTTCCTCAAACGTTCGACTCCAACGCCTTTTCACCACATTCTAACTAATGCAATATGATGCATGATCATGTTAGCCAAGTGATTAATTATGCTCATTCATCCAGTAATTTTGGGAAGCTAGTGTACCTCCCTTTTTAATATTGATCCACATCGAATCACTAGGCATCAGACAACTGCAGCAGTCCTACTCTTGTGTTCTTGATCCGTCTAGGTTCGTCACTCCTAGATAAACACATATGATAGGCAAGTTGTAGGAAGTGGTACTCGCGGTCACTACGGGAAGGCTTGCCACTCCAGTGCAGGCCGACAGCATGAACACAGTGTCCCATACCACCATGCCCAGCTCACGAGTGTTGAGGATCATGGTACAATGATTAAAGGGGATCCTTACAATCGTGAGGGGGTACCTTAGATTCAAACATTTGTGTTCGTTCATGGTAAATACACAATAGGTCAACCAGTTCTTTTGACAAACTTGATTGGTATGGGCACATGCTGACATAATCGACATGAAGCACATAAGCACCCCTCATGGCCTAGCCACTGTCGACAATCGACGTACGACTCGTATTTTTCAAGTTTTACCCAAGGTGGCCAACACAAATCCGACCACCCAAACATGGGCGTTTACCGATTGCCTGGACTACGTTTATAGCCCCGTTCCTATCCAAATCCTACTAACACCCACGCGTAATATTTAACTCAACATTTGATACGCAATCCTGGTGATCAATTTCTCATTTAGGCATTTCATCAAATATAGTGTAACGTCCTGAATTTTCACTGTTTTGGATTTCCAAAAATCATTGAATTTTTTTTATGTAATTAACTTATATTATCACTTACTAACCATTAACACTCAATGTTAGTTTATACACGGGTGGTACTAATAAAGAACTGCACAAGTTTGATTAATCAACTTTTAGGAAGCCAACGAATCCACCCGATCACTTGAACATCAAGTTCAGCCCCATGATTTACTCACATAGGGCCCAAATCTAACCAAACAATCGCTAACTAATCAAGACAATCATAACTAAATTAAAGATCTAACTGAAGTCGAGTCAGATAAGGCCCGGATCTTGACTAATAGACCAAATCAACCCCGTTACTATTTTAGCCTAAAACCGACGGTTTAGAATAATCATGAACAAATCTTCGCTTTCACTAGTTATAAATAGGCCACACTATGAACATAGTTAATCCAAACCCTAATCATTGCCTACGAAAAATCTCAATACCCAACTCATTCCAGAAATACCCCGATTTTCCGAACAAGCTCTAGACCGCTCGTTGGTGGGCTACTAGTTCTAAAACTATAGAATAATGTTTGTCTTACTAGGCTCGACGTCCACCGTGGGAGTCGGACCTGGGTACTGTCCAAAATCGCTCAACTTGAACCAAAGAACAAGTGCATAAGAAGTACAAATACCTTAAAAGAAGAAGCTAAAACTTAAGTGAATTAGGTCATCCACTCTTATACAAAGTTGAGGATTTCGAACCATTGGTTAACGACCAAACTTCTTACATAGAGTAAGGATATTTCCCTGCTCATATCCGTATAGCCGCGGCCCCGATCGACTATCGATGACCATTGAACAAACTTCTAATCATATCTGTCGATCGGCGCATCCAAATGGTGGGCCGATCATATACATACATAGATCATCATTAGGGCTAACTATCCTATGGTGTATATCAATATGTCTGCCCCATAGTGGGCCCTAGAGGTTAGAAAGAACCACTCATAGGGCTAGTATAGTAAAAACCTAGCCCTTGGGGTCATTTACACCAAATCTGGTCCTATATAAGGGTTTCATTTGGGCACCCCTCTCCCCATACGAATTTACCCTAGAAGGAAGAAAAAGAGAAAGAGAGAAAGAGAATAAAGAGGAGAAAGAGAGAAGGGAGAGAAAAGAGAGAAGAAAGAAGGGGGAGAGGGTGAGCCGTAGTTGAAGGTGGGGCCTAAGGGAGGTAAAGTCTTGCAACTCCTTCCCTCTTCCTCAAGAAATCCCTCACCCACAACCACAAGAATAACTCTCTGCTGATTGGATAGGTAATCACTATTCTTCCATAGAAACTCATTGTGTTAAGCTAGACCTTGCATGTATTCTAACATGCAAGTACATTTGACTCAGGATCTCTACAAATTGACCTGCGAGTTTGTTAACCTTAGTTCGACTCCGCAAGCTCCTGACGATCTGTAAGTACGGACTATTATCCTTAGGTGGCTTAGCACCAATTTTACTATAAGCTTAATGATTATGAATGTTAGGATGAGATGCTTGAGTAATCTAGAGAGAGCCTAGCTAAGACCCTACATGATAGGTCCCCCTAAATTCCATGAAATGAATAAGTATTGTTTATTTGTTCTTCAACATGATTGGGTTGATTTGGTGTGGCATGTTCATCCCATATATGATTTTACTAAATTCCATGACATGATTGAGTGTTGTTTATTTGCTCTTCAACATGATTAGGCTTGATTTGGTATGGTATGTTCATCTCGTATGTGATCCTAGTATAACCTTTCTTGTGGCATGCATGATTGCATTAATCCTTGTTGTATGTTTGTCCTATGAATGATGTGTAGCTCTTGTTTTCTTTATTAACCCCACACAACACACATACACATTCATTTCATATTATTGTTAGTAGTTGCAATTGTAGAAAAATCTGAATTTATATGTTTAATGTATGAGTGTATGACATCACTTGTGTTAGATGATGAATTTCGATTCGTTAAAGTGATATTGAATGTCATAAACCCCTGGGTTGGTTAGGGAACTGAAGTGGGAGAAGGTGGTCCCGTTGGTTGGACATCCTGCGGTTAAACCAGCGGGTTTGGGCGGATGCGAATGGGCGATAATAGTTGGACTACATGGGTCGCTTGTACTCGATGTCATCTGTCACGTACTCACACAGTCTAGTTTGTTTACTGACCAACTATGTTTGTCAGCCATTTTTTCTCACGCCTGTATGGAACCTGGAACACCCTTCAACCACTGAAGCCTATTGATAACCATTTAAAACCGATCCATCGACTCGAGAGCTGGGCACGGTGAAATGGGACATTGTGTCTGAGTTGTCGGCCTACGCTGGGGTGACGAGTCTCCCCATAGTGACCACAAGAGATCCCTCTTCTCAGCACTCCCCATGTGCTTAAAATCGGGGATGAGGAATCCGATGGGATCAAGGATCGCGGGGTCCTGGCTTCGCACGTTGAGGGGTTTTGGTCTCGCAACCAGTTGAGGGCAATGATACGTGGTGTGTACCAATTTTCCCAATCTGGTGGATGAATGAAATTAATTAAAAACTTAGCTAATACGATCACGATCACATTGCACTAGTTAGGTTGACGACTCGGCAGTTGAGGTTGCAATAAGGGAGTGCTAGTCATGCGGGATCGTTAGATGAAGTCGCTCGATGAAGTATTGTTGTGAGGTCATGCATCATATCATAATACATGCATATACATTAACAAGACTATTTAAGGATCCGTTAATGTATGCCTTTCATTACATTCATCATATAATTGATGTTTGTTGTAACCTAAGGCTAATAGTAACCACTGAGTTAGCTACTCACTCCCACTCTAAGACGGTATTTTAAAACACCAACCAGACCCTTTACTAGATGCAGGTGAGGCGGTGCTCGATGAGTCGAGCGAGGTGAGCATGGATGGGGAAAAGGAGCTTCCAGACTTTAGGCGGATCCTTCTAATCTGAGTTCGGACTACCGCGGGGTATGGGCCAGGGCTCTAGTCACTTTGGGTCATGTATGGGTGGGACTAGTTTCCTATTTAGATGATTTTGGATTTGTATTTAGATATTTTTATATTTAGTGGTACTTAATACTTCTTTATGACTTACTTATGCTTCATGCCCTGCTAAACTCTCCATTGCTTATGAGATCATCCAAATGTAATTAAAATCTGAAGCCCATTAGGGCACCCATGATACCTAGGAATTCGGGAGCCGAGTTTCTACATGGCCCCTGAAAACCTGAGGTGTTACACATAGACTGCGTTAACTACAACTTGCATTTTATCAATTTATTATATAGAGAAATACATATGCATATGACAATAAAGAATCCCACCCTAACAATCATAGCAAGCGCGAATCATTATCTATCTCTTATTTAGACATTTTATCAAACACATAGGCTACGTTAACTACCATTTGCAATTCGTCGATTTATTCCATAGAGAAATAGGCATATTTAAGACAACACGAGATCCCACAGTAGCAACCATAGCAAACATCAATCATTAGCTATAATGAAAGCATTGATAAACAGCAACCTAAGCGTTTATAGTTCGCACCTTTTGGTAGCAGGCCCGACTTGGACTCGGTCCTAGGACTATGTTTCCAAGGAAAGAACGTCGGTCGCTTAAACGAGTAAACAAGTTAGCTAGGTTGGAGAAAACTATTCGAGGACCTACATTACTATAGGGGTTAGTATTCCTTACCCTAAGTCGCAGCCAGAAGAGTTTCGGTAGTGAAACGTGGCGGTGGTTAGGCCCGTAAATCCATGGGAGAGGATTTCCCACAGTTAGAAGCGATTTCCCAAACTCCCTTTCTCTCTATTTTTCTCTTTTCTCTTCTTTTTCTCCTTAAGGTTTGCAAAATTCGTATTTGGAAGAGAGGGGGTGAGTTAGGAGCTATTTATAGCCATAGACGATGTGCAAATGGCCCTAAGGCCACTTTGTACTATATTTATACTCCACGGGTGACTATTTCTGATTAACGGGGCTCTCAAGAGGGCCCATGGCTAATCTATGCCATGGGTAAGCTCCTTATCCATGGATCGATGCTAGTGCCCAGTTTCGGTGCGATCGGATAAATAGATCGGCCGTGGGATGCCTGTGTCAGATCAACAGTTATATGGGTTCAATCGGGACCGCGGTTGTATGGATGCGTGCAAGGAAACTTCCTTTCTCTATATGTGAAGTTTGGTCATGAACCAACGGTCCGAAATCCTCAACTTAATGTAAGAGTAGACGGCCCAATTTACTTAAGTTTCAGCACATTTCCTTAGGGTATTTGCGTTTCTCACGCACTTAACTCATGGCTCAAGTTGGGCATTTATGGACACAATCTGGGCTTGGTTCCCACGTTGGGTCGAACATTGTCCTACATTTTCAGGGTCAGTGGACCCCCGACGTGCGGTCTAGGTCCCTTACGGAGTTTCAGTGTACTTCCGAGAGGGACGGGCCCACGGGATTTCTCCTGGGTCTTCGAATGGCTTTGGGCCAGTGGTACTCATGACTCTAGCCCTTCCTATTTGTGAAAACGGTGGTCCAAGCTTAACCCACAGAATGCTTAGTATTTAATTAAATCTCGTCTAAATTATATAACCGGGTGTGATCCTTGGATGGTTCCGCCCGAGGTTGTACTCAGGTCTTTGTACGGATTTTTCCGGAACGTTACAATGAAATAAATGCCATTTTTTCTTGATTTTGATGTTGCCTACAAGGTGTTTGATAAAATATTTGCAAACAGTTGCTGCTGTTTTACATACAGTAAGAAATTGAAAGTGCACTCCATGCGTTTGTGAAAATGCCACATAGGCTCGATCTTGGCTCAAACTCAGCTCGAACTGGCTCAAGATTCTGACTAAATTGAGCTGAGCTGGCCAGTCAGGCTCGAAGACTGAGCTACGTTGGCTAGTCAGGCTTAAAGACCGAGCTAAGCCGAGTTCGAGCTGGGGGTCAGCTAGTGGCCAAGCCAAATCACTCGACTTGGCTCAACTCGTGTACACCTCCACCCGCTGCCAATTTTCAGAGAGTGGATTGCCTGCGACCCCGGGCAGAGTGATATCTCTATCCCTGAGGTTGTGTGGAGCCCATAAAGATGTTGGTGATAAATCCACTCCTTCCATCTGTTTTGAAATACCAAAATATTGTGAGATTCTAAAACTCAACCGGATCCAAGACTCAGGTGGGCTACACCAATAAATCAATGAGAACAACACCATTGAAACCTTTCTGTTGCTGGCCGTAGTGTTTGTATGATATCCACACATTCAAACCGTTCATAGAATTATTATAGCTCAGATAAACTCTAGTTACAAATATCATTTTTACAAAGAAAAACTTTATCACCTAGGCGTTATTTCCCTAATGTTTCGTATTGTATGGCCCACTTGAGTTTTGGTTTTATTTGACTTTTAGAACCCCATTCCATTCTGGTCTTGCAAAACAGGATGAACGGAGTAGATTCATCACCTACATCTTTAAGGGCCACGTACAGCCCCGAGAACAGGCGTAATCGGATTGCGTACTGAGTTACTCGGTACGCTTTTATGGTACTGAGTAAACTCAGTTGGGCTTACTATGAATGCATGTGGGTTATCCACACCGTCCATCCGTTTTTCCAGATCATTTTAGTGGTTGCATCCAATGTATAAGTATGCCAAAAGCTTAAATGTACCACACCAAAGGAAACAGTGTGAATAATGACTTCCACCGTTGAAACCTTACTAGGGTCTACAGTGATGTTTATTTGTCATCCAACCTGTTAATAAGATAAAAAAGACATGGATGAAGGGAAAGCACGAATATCAGCTTGATCCAAACTTCTGTGAGCCCCAAGAAATTTTCAATGGTAGAACTTTAATTCACACTGTTTCCCTGGGTGACATCCACTTACATTTTATGTTTGAGTTCAAGCCCTAAAATTATCTTTTAAAATGGATGGACGGAGTAGATAAAATATTTAAATCACGATGGACCCACAGAGTTTACTCAGTACGCAATCCGCGTCCAGAACAGGCAAGAGGCAATCCACTCCCGAGAGAGATGATACGGTAAGCCAGCTGTACCGAAAAACGCTGAAATTGCATTGCGTACTGAGTTACTCAGTACGCTCTTATCGTACTGAGTAAACTCTGTTAGCCCACCGAGAATACATGTGGTTTATCCACGCCGTCCATTCGTTTTTCAAGATCATTTTAGTAGTTAAACTAAAAATTGATACATTTGCAAAGCTCAAGTGGATCATACCACAGGAAGAAGTGAAAATATTCGTTTCCACCGTTGAAAACTTTCTAATGCCCCCAGTGATGTTATTTGTCATCCAACCTGTTTGTAAGGTCAGACAGACATGGATTACGAGAAAAAACAAATATCAACTTGATCGAAAACCTTGGTTGCCCACAAGAATTTTTCAACAGTAGATGTTCAATTCACACTGTTTCCGGTGGTGTGGTCCAATTGGGACGGTGAACGATAGAGAGATGGCTATACCATATTCCCGTCCTACCGTCTCTACCGTATTATCTACCTACTTTTGAATTCAACGAAACGTGTTAAAGTAGCCGTACTTGAAAGGACTCTTTAAAGTATCGTTCTCGATTACTTCTCCAACTGGAATTTATCGAGCGATTTTCAGATTCGGACGTTTTCTCTTAATATATCGGCAAAATATAGTTGAAAATTAAATATTAAAAATATTTACTAAAAATTCATAAATAAATTTAAAATATTAAATACTTAATCTTAAAATGATTTTTGACACTAAAATATTTTTCGTGTTAAATTCTTAGTAAAATCACTAAAATTAAAAAGTAGCCAGATTTGGAAATGTCACGATAATATGGTTTAATCAATTTTAATTAAAAGCACGATAATTTAAAAATCTCGGTGATATTTGTCACGAACCTTCCAACTAACAAAAGGTCCTCATTAACTTTCTGCAGGAAGCCGCGTGGAATAGAAAGCTCTGTCGGGTCCACCTTCATGTGTAGATGAGATCTACGCGGTTCATAATTTTTTACAGCTCATGTTTGTACTTCAAAGCAAAAATCAGAATGATCAAAAGTTCAAGTGGGCCACATCACAGGAAAAGTGAAATGTGAAAGTCCTACCATTGTAAACTTCCCAGGGACCCACCAAATGTTGGTATACCATCCTAACCCATGGTGAGACCCGGATCCACTGGGTGGGACCCTGACCGTGGGGCTAGTGTGATGTATGTGACTACATCTACGCAGTCCATTCGTATATAAAAAAGCATATTTTAGGGCGTGATCCAAGAAATGAAGCAGTTGAGGCTAGGAAACAGTGGTGATTGATCATTAAAGACTTACTTGTGGGCCACAAAAGATTTGAATCAAGATGATATTTTTGTGATCTTTTTATCTAGGTGTTTGCGACCTTATCAACATGGTGGATCGCAAATAAACATTTTGGTGGAATTCATGAAATTTCTAATGGTGGGAATTCAATAACAACTGTTTCTTGTGGTGTGGTCCACCTGAAATTTGAGTCAGCTTCATTTTTAGGATCATGCTCTAAAATGAGCTTTGAAAATGGTTAGATGGTGTGGATTTAAGGTACATACATCATTGTGAGACCCACAGTGAAGGGTCCTACCCACCTAAGTAGATTCAGGTCTCACCTAATTATGGACTGCGCGACGATGAATGCAAACACCAAATACCCGCCGCTATGCTCGACTCGACTCGAAAAAGCTCGATCCGTCTTAGTATAGAATTGATTTCAAACTGAGTCAAGCTAATTATTTGAACTCTGAAAAAATTATGAGCTGAGTTTGAGTTTGTCTGAGCTTGAATAACTTAGTTTGAACGTCAACTCGAATCGAAACTTAGATCGAATCAATTTGGTGACTAATTATTTCGCATATAGATGTTGCTTACAAAGTGTTTGATGAAATAATTCTACAAAGCGTTGTTTCAGGTGCATACATTCTCTGCAAAATCAATTGTTAAAAATGAAGGCATGGATATGAAACAAATCACTACAAAAAAAAAAAAAAAAAAAAAGACTTTACATGATAAAATTATCCATATATCTTGATTTTGATGCCACCTACCGAGTGTTTAATGAAATACCTATAAACTATTGTTGTTGGTTTGAATAGCATAAGAAATTGAAGGTGTACTTCATGTGTTAAAAAAAATATCATACATTCTCGAACTCGGCTCGAACTGGCCAAGTTGTGACCGAGCTGGCCAGTTAGGCTCAAGGGCCTAGCGGAGCAGAGTACGAGTTGAGTCAGCTAGTGGACGAGCCAGGTAAAGCCGTGCAACTTGTTCTTACTCATGTACTTCTCTACTGACGGTAGGGTTCACGCGAATGTATGCATTGTGTATCCACGTCCTCCATTTGTTTTTCCAGCTTATTTTAGGATACAGTGCCTAAAACGAAGCAGGTATAAGTTTCAGGTAGACCACGCCACAGGAAACAGTGGTAGTTGAGCTTCCACCATTAAAAGCTTCTTAACGTCCACCGTAATCGTTATTAACCATCTAACCTATTGATAAGGTCACACAGATCTAGATGAAAGTAGAAAACAAATGTAAGCTTGATCTAAACCTTTTAAGGCCCACAAAAGGTTTTCAATGATCATTAACTACTGTTTCCTGTGGTGTGGTCCAACTGAAATTTGCATCTTCTTTATTTTTGTGTCCATGAACTACAATAATATGGAAAACCAGATGAACGGTGTGGATATACAATACATACATCAAGGTGGGCCCCTACAGTCAGGCTCTCACCCACACAGCTGGTTCGGGGTCTCACCCAAGCTGCGCTCCCAAAACTTTGGTGGGCCCAGGAAGGTCTAAATGGTTGGTATACCATCCCCACTTTCCCCAGCAGTGTGGCCCACTTAGTTGTATATCAGCCTCTTTTTTTTTTTTTTTTGGCACATTGGGACACTTGGATGGTCCAATCAATAAATCTGGAGCGTCCATTATTTCAATAACGCATTTTATTGTTGGCCTTGCAAAAAACAGTACCAATGAAACGATCTAAACCATTTGTATAATTATAGCCGTCCGTTTCCGAAGCATGGATGGTGCTGTTATTTTGACTGATAAAAGCAGTTCTGCAAAACCATGAATAGCCCTTGATATAATACAACAGATGGATGGATCAAAAGTTTTGATTGGTTTAAACTTTAGATAAACAATATCTGCCGTCAATTTTGTAGGATATTTATGTGAATAATTAAAATCATCTGATCCATTAACTTCTGATCTGATAGCCTTATGGACGTAGTGGACGGTTCAGATTGATCATTTGGACTGTTGAAGTGTCCCAATTCAACTAGGAGCACTGTAACTTATAGTGCTCTCTCTTTTCTTTTCTTTTTTGGTAAAAATAACTTATACGGTGAAACGAGAGCATCATTTCTCAACAACGATGCATTAAAAGTACTAATAATAATTTACAGACGCACACATCTTCAAGCGATTGAAAAACGCATTGCAGATGCTAACATGAAATTTTTTTCGAATGATCTCAGACGTTCATAATGTTAATTATAATTGATAATTTCTTGAAAGAAAAATCAGAATGGTTCATTATGAGAAGGAAGAAATAAAGAAATTGACGGTCATAAAATAATATTAAAAATACTACATTTTATGATATTAACCTCAAATTTTTTCTTTACAAAGCACAAAGAACAGAAGTAACCACGCATGAACGTTCCAGATCGGCTTATAATTTCCACGTTGGCAGAATTGGTGCGTTTTCCTTTCGCGCTTTGAGATGGTGCGTCTAGAATCATGAATCCTCATTAAAGAAGTGTCGGTGGACGAGGATTCGGTGGATCTCCGGATCCTCCACCGAGGTAGGTGGATCCCTGACTGTGGGTCCCACCGTGATGTATGTATCTTATATCCACGCCGTCCATACGTTTATCTAGATCATTTTATCGCAGGATACAAGAACTGAAGCAGATCCAAATCTCGGGTGGACCATAACACAAAAACAATGGTGATTGAACGGTTACCATTAAAACCTCCTTGGGGCCACAAAAGTTTTGTATCAAGCTTATATATTTTTGTGATCCTTCGTCCAAGTCTGTATGACCTTATCAAAAGGGTGGATATCAAATAAACATTGCAGTGGCCCCCAAGAAAATTTTTAATGGTGGGCATCCAATAACCACTTTTTCATTTGGTGTGGTCCACCTTAGATTTGGATCTGCTTCATTTTTGGCATTATTACCTAAAATAATCTGGAGGAACGGATGGACGGCGTGGATATAATAAAAATAGTTCAAGGTGGGCCCCACAGTCAGGGATCCTGGAGAGAGAGAGAGAGAGAGAGAGAGAGAGAGAGAGAGAGAGAGAGATTTTCACCCCTATAAATCAGGGTCCATTCCACACCTTGATGGGTCCATCTCTCCAAGTTAGTTTCAATGGAGAGATCTGTTCAAGCTCTCATTCTCCTTCTCCTACTATTCTTTGCAGGCATCATAGCTTCAACTGAGGTGATTTTTGTCACACAATACAACTTCTAATGTTCCACATTTCACACTGGCATTGATATTTACACTCCGAGTTATTGATGCAACAACCCCTTTTTCTACTCTTGGCAAATGGGGTCTGTTATCAATGAGAAGGTGTAAATACCAGCATTTTTATATGTCCTTTTGGTTTTAGTCATGTCTCTTGATGAATGAACAACTTTTTAGGGTGTGTGCATAAAAATGGAGGGTGTAAATATCAGTTCTCTTGTTTTGTAGGGTTTGGTGGAGGAGGAGCATGGAAGGAACTTGGTTTCTGTTGTAAGGAAGGTTTGTGAAAAGAAGATAGAAATGTGTTTGTGTTTTTTTTTTCATGTTCTTGAACTTACAAAAATACATGAAGAAATGTACTTATTCATGTTTTAATGACAGAACAAGCACAGGCACAGGCATTCTGGGTTTTCTCAAGCTGGTATGCTTTTGGGCCTCTCTCTCTCTCTCTCTCTCTCTCTCTCTCTCATTTTGGTTTTTATTTTTGATTTTTTTTATTTTTTATATTGTAAAATGAGTGTGCTTTATCTCTGACTTCTCTTGATTGATGTGGAAATCCACCACCCTCTGGGTCCATCATGTTGTATATATAACATCTGCTCCGTCCATCAGGTAAGAACCATTATGTGGAGTGTACTTACAGAAAATAAAGCCCATTCAAAAACTTACTGGGCCCCACCAACTGGAACAATGTAAAATTGCTCCTAAAACCGTTAAGTTTACACAATGTGGTCGGCCTGAGCTTTTTACCAGGTTGATTTTTGTATTTTCATTTGGTCATTCTGAGTTACAGCTGATTGACGGATCTGATGAAAGATACAATGGACCCTACACGGACACCTATGCTCACTTCCCATCTTTTTGTTCCATGTTGTGTGGCCCATCTGAATTATGGGTCTAGTTGATTTTTGGTCCTAGGGCTTAAAATAGGAGATAGAATCTGATAGACTGAGTGGATTTCACACGCACACAAGAAAAAATGTTCATTTGATTATCTGACTTATTAGATTGGTGGACATTTATTGGACGGTTAAAAATAAAAATCACACAATTTCCTAAGATCAAGGGCTGAATCAGAGGTTAGGATTGTTCAACGAAATCTGATCTTGGGATTGCCACTTGGATGACAGTTTGCTGCAAAATCAAGTCTGTTTTATTTAGGCGCGGGTTATAGGTACTAACCCCACCAGGGCCAAGTTAAAGATGGACGGTCATGACAGGGGCTGTGGGGCCCACTGTGATATATATGTTTTATTCTATCTATTTTGATAGATTATTTTAGGTCATTAGCCAAAAAAGAGTCAGATGAAAGCTCAAGTGGACCACACCACATGAAATAGTAGGGATTTAAAGCCCACCGTTGAAAACTTCTTAGTGTGACCTTATGAATAGGTTGGATTGTAAGTAAACGTAACGGTGGGCCCTAGGATATTTTCAACGGTAAGAATTCAATCCCCACTGCTTAATGTGGTGTGGTCCACTTGAGCCTTCGGTATGCCTCCTTTTTGTGCTAATGCCCTAAAATGATCTATCAAAATAGATGGACAGCCAGGATCAAACATATAGATTACTATGGTCCCCACAGAGCCCCTGACCATTCGTCCCCAGCTCCATACTGGTGGGAGTAGTACCCAATCCGCGGTCGTTTTATTTGAGTAAATATAAGCCACGTGTACAATTTCTGAGTACTGACAGTTTGGATCACCAAACATTTCATGATCCAAGATTAACGGTGGCGATGGCCGGATAGTCCCATGCAGGGCGGGTGGACCTAGCTTGGTCCGTGGGATGGGCTTAGACCTTGCATGCATGGCCTGATTAGTTTTCGAGTGGGGTTTGGGCTTACGTCATTTATGCTGGACCCCACTTTATATGGACGTGTGTTGTATTCCACCAGTATACCATTGCAATCTTCCGTTAAGCTATCCGTTATTGAATGTAGACCGTTCGTTTTACTTCTCTACAATTTATATATCTCTGTGCATATGTGTCCCACTTGATCATCAGATAAATTGGGAACATTCAAGTGCGAATTTTCACCAATGGAGTGATTTCAACCGTCCATCTGGACCATCCAAATTGTTGGCAACTCTGAGAATGGAGCGTAGTTCGAAAATCGTGCCGTTGGAGTGATTTTAACCGTTCAATTTATTGTTATGAAAGTGGATGGCTAAGAGTAAAATAATGATCTATCCAAGCGCAATTGGAAAAAAAAAAAAAATCAGCTGTACGGACGTGGACAGTACCGGGGTGGCTACTGGACAGTTCTCCGTGGGCCACCCCATGATATATGTGTTTTATCCATGCTGTCCATCTATTTTTCTAGATCATTTTAGGGCATGAGCCCAAAATGAGACATATCCAAATCTCAAGTGGACCACACTACAAGAAAACAGTGGTGATTGAACGTCAACTATAAAAAATTTCCTAGGGCCCGCTGTAATGTTTATTTTCCATCCAACCGTTGATTATATCACAAACACTTGAACGAAGGGAAAACACAAATATCAGCTTCATCCACAACTTGTGGCTCCCCAAGAAGTTTTTACCGGTAGGCGTTCAACCACCACTGTTCCCTTTGGTGTGGTCCACCTGAGATTTGGATCTGACTCATGCTAAAAAATGATCTGAAAAAATAGATAGACGGTATGGATAAAACACATAAATCATGGTGGGCCCACAGAACACCATCCAATAGCTACTGGCAACTGACAGCGTGGGTAGGCAATCCAGTCCTATGTATACCGTCTATGGCCCATTTGATCCTTTGGGTTGTCAGCCATACATAATTGGGTCAGCTATTTTGACGGTCTAGATTGCCGTGCATGCAGTGGACGACACACCACCATTTTCCAAAGAGGGAACAAATTATTTTAATTTTTACAAGTGGGCCGATAATTCCTTGATCCAAACCGTTGATTATGTGGCCCACTTTAAGTGGTCCATGCACGGAAAAGATCTTTGAAATGTAAAGAATCTAAACCTTTCAACAGCTTGTCAATGATACACCAACGGTTCCCATTCAACCACTAAATGACCGAGTGTGGACGGCTAGGATATTCCATTTCGAATTTAATTTCGCGCATGGGCCATCCACGTACGAGTAACTAGCTCGATCTTCAGGCCAGGGCGAATCCATGGTGGGCCCCACCTGATGGATCTCAATATTCTTGATTTTGAGATGTGGGTTTTGGATGGATGGTTGCAGATTGCCCTGGGGCATGCTCATTTAGGTGCTCAAAGACACAACACCACAAGCCATGCATGTTCTTCTGCCAGAAGTGTTGCTTCAAGTGTAGATGTGTGCCCCCAGGAACGTACGGCCATAAGGAGGTCTGTCCTTGCTACAATAACTGGAAGACACAGACTGGTGGGCCCAAATGCCCCTAAAGAAGTTAAGAATCAGGACCATTGCCTCAAATTTCAGGGGCAAAATATCTATAATTAGATTCTCATTTTTCTACGGTTTGTGGGCATTACTCTCCTTGTTTAAGGTATTGAAAGAAGGGTCTTGATTTTAGGACCCTTCTTTTTTATAATTAGTACCCTTGAAATCTAAACCTTTTTCTATGGTTTTGATTATTTTATGAAAGTTATTGAAGTTCAATGTCCTTCCATTGCTTTGTTTTTATGTATGCATGTCCATTGTCAAATGATTCATTGACTCCGACTGTCGTGCCCCAAATTCTGATATTTGGAAATGTTACTTTTCGACTTTTGAATCTCGCATCGACAGATTTTTTTTTTTTTTTTTTTATTTTTTTATTTTATATTTGGCACCACAGTTACGCTCCAAATTTGATGAATAGCATAAATCTGATTGATAACAAGAAAATTTTGTTCTACCATTTTTTTTTTTCAATGAGATTTTTAGTTTAAAATATTAATCTACTCTAATGTGAACAATCCCAACAACTTACATATATCAAAATCCAAAATACATTGTTAGATGAAAATATTATAGTCTAAAATCTTCAAAATAAACATACAAAATGCAGAATGATCATTGGGCTCTCTAAGCGAGCCTAGTAATACCTTCCTAAAAAAGGGAAAGAAGATATGGCTTGAGCTCAATGCACTCAATGGGCATATCATGTAGAGAATCAAGAATACAAGTAAGCAAACAACTAAGCATACTATCTGGGTGAGCATGTTATAATAAATTGAATACTATATCCAATATACGGTGTGGTTGGAATAGTAGTGCGTGGTTTCACGAGTTGTGGTGTCCACATAAGAGTTTCTATCAAGTCAGTCATAAACTTGATTTGAATACTGAGTTTTAATGTGGTAAATTCCTGATTTTAGGTTAGTCCCATACCTAACCAAAATCTTAGTTGTTGCGAATGAGCATACAATGGTCTAGTTGCACACTCACCAATCCAAGTGGGTAATGTGAATGAATGCATGGCTCAATGCTAACTTACATTCATTTGTATGGTGTCTCTGAACTGCCTACCATTCCTTACATGAGTCCCAATCTAATTACATAAGTGTAATTCTAACATCTTCAACACAAGCGAGGGACGCATTTTCAAAGAGTCAGGTTATGGAAGTGTCAATCCTTTCCCATCTAGCCATCAACTCAATAATAGGTTTTACCCTACCTGGCATCAGTAGTCGGAATAAAATATCTGTGATGTAGCACACGATGGTAGGTAAGCTCGTCATACCTCTTCTCTTCCCAATCCCAACAGTGTAAGAGACTATTGCACCTAACCTACTGTGCTCACCTCCACCTAACCTATGACGGAAGAAGACCTAGTTGTAACCAATTTAAACAGGCTCTTTAAAGAATAGGCATCTCTAATTACATGACCTATGCCTGGGGTGACACAACGGTACGCCCTTCTCATGCTTCCGAACAATACCATCAAATTGGCCATCTCAAGGCCTCGACACAAACCACCTCGCCTAACTAGCCATCACGCGACTACTATACAAACTATTCATGGGCCCACTTGGGCGTTTCAACTAAAGTAGCCTATGAGGCAATGATTCAGTACGGTCACTAGCTCATTGGGCTTTTACATTACTTTCCCTTTTTTTACCACTAGTGGGCTCACCTAAGTCCCAAGTTCATTTTTAGGGCTTACTCCATCAAGTTCCCAAGATCCATAAATTTGGTCCTTAAAGCATGCCTCAAATATCCAACTACTTTGCTATATTACAAACATTATTATCAACAACCACAGCATACCCACACATTCATCAAATCGGTCCACATGGTCGGTGTGGTTCATGATCATGATTTAAGCATTCATATGTATCGAAGATTGGGCTCCACTAAGTGTAGACCCATGACCAATCAAAGGTACAAGTGACAGGCCTCTTGGACCGTCAAAGGAATAATATATTATAATTACATTGCCAATGGGCTGAAATTAAACTAGATACATCACCATGGAATCACATCCACACGTAAGATAAACAACACACACGAATCAGATGGGCCACACATTTAAAGATACAGAGCCTTATTTTTTGCTTGGAATTTGCCTTAGTTTTGGGTTCCACATGTGGCCCACACATCAGCCCACAATTTCGGTCCACCTGGGCCTTGAAATGGCAACCATTTTGGGTGTAAAAAGGCCCAAATTACATACATCAAAGTGGGCCACATGGGCTGCCCAAAACTAGTGGGCAGCGGTATTCAAACAGATACATCATATTGGGTCCTACGCCGAGTGGGCCCATTTGATGATATCCAAACACATCCACCAGGAGATCTGACGGGAGGTGGGCCCCAACCAGTCCTAGATGGACAGTTGAAATACATAGCACATTCATCTAGATGGGTCCTCGGAATATGTAGGGCCCAAAAGACCAATCAAGGTGGTAGTGTGGGCTCCAATCTTACTATTTTCCATAGTATGGCCCACCTAAGATTTGGATCTGCTGAGCTGAAAAAAACAAAAGATGGAAAGGTGGATATACCACAGACGTCATGGTGAGCGCGAGAGTTTCCAATGGTAGCGCCAAATCCCACTGTTTCTTTTGATGGACTTATTTGAGTTTTGGATCTGTTTCATTTTTGGGCCCATGCAGTGTGTGGTACTGCCTTTTTACTTCCTTTTTTACTTCATTATATATATATATATATATATATATATATATATATATATATATATATATATATATATATATATAGAAATGGTCTCCTATGCACAAGGCCGCATGGAGTTTTAATGCGAACTTGTATATGAGTTGTTAGATTTCACTCACGGCTGAGATTCGACGTGAGAGTGAGAGAGTTTGCAAAACAATGACTTGCGCACATGCCGTACATAGCTAGGAAGCTATTGTAGGGTGCTCTTTTGGTTGATCATAATGTATGTGTTTAATCCATGCCGTCCATCTAAATTTTCCGATCGTTTTCAATTATGAGCCCAGTAACAAAGTATATCTGAATCTCAAATAGACCTCACCACAGGAAAATAGTTGTGATTAAACACCCGTCGTTAAAAACTTCCTAAGCCCACTGTAATATTTATTTGCCATATGGCTGTAGCAGGGTCCCGTGAAATAAAATTGCTCATACTGCGTTACTCACAAAACTATGTTGGGCCCACCATGAATTACTGTATGTGGTTTATCCACATTGTCCATCTCATTTTATGGGTTGAGCCCAAAATTGAAGCATATCTAAAGCTCAAGTGGAGCACACCATAAGAAAAAGTGTGAATTGCATGTCCACCTTTGAAAAATTCTTCAGGCTAGAGAAGTTTTGGCTCAAGCTGATGTTTTTTTTTTTTTTCATTCATCCATGTCTGTGTAATCTTATCTAGTAAAATGGATGAACGAAGTGGATAAAATAGGTAAATCACTACTGTTTAATAGTGGGCGTTGAATCACCACTATTTCATGTGGTGGTCCATTTGAGATTTGGATCTACCTCGTTTTTAGATCATGCCCTAAAATAATCATTCAATATGGATGGACGGCGTGGATTAAACACATATATCATGGTGGGCCCACAAAGTACCTTAAAGTAGCCACCTAGCGACTGGCAAAGTAAGAAGGCAATCCTCGTCCCCAAATGCCCCGGTACCACCTCCATCATAACCGGAAGTGGATTACATGTACTGAGCAACTACGTATGCTTAACATACTGAGTGAACTCTGTGGAGCCCACCATGATTTATCTATTTTATCCACTCCATGCATCCATTTTACTCGATAAGATTACACAGACATAGATGAATGGAAAACACATACATCATGATCAGCCCACAAAGCATTATCCATTACACCATTAAAACTTTCATGGTACCACCATTAAAACCTTCACTGTACCACCGTGATGTTTATATGCCATCCACACCATTCATAAGGTGATTCCTACAAGGATGAACTGAAAACACAGTTATATCCCTGATCCAAAACTTCTGTGGACCCACTAATTTTTCAACGGTGGACATTCAATACTCACTCGTGGGCCCTACGTGAGTTTTGGGTCTCCCTCATGTTTGGGCTCATGTTTAAAATGAGGTGAAAAAACAGATCGACGGATTGGATGCAACAAAAACATAGTGGTGGGGCCCACAGATCTTTGTGTTACAAGAAAGTCGCGGTCCGTTGCCACCTCACCATAATTTCAAGAAATCAGATTGCATACTGAGTTACTCAGTATGCTTTTATCGTACTGAGTAAACTCGGTTGGGCCCACCGTGAATGTATGTAGTTTATCCAAACCGTCCATCCATTTTTCCTGCTACTTTTAAGGGTTGATCCAAAAATTGAAGTAAATCCAAAGCTTAAGTGGACCATGCCACAGGAAACAGTGTGGAATAATGATTTCCACTGTTGAAATCTTCCTAGGGCCCACAGTAATGTTTATTTATCATCCAACCTGTTCATAAGATCAAAAAGATATGTATGAAGAGAAACCACAAACATCAGCTTGATCCAAAACTTCTGTGACCTTTAAGAATTTTTCAATGGTAGAGGTTCAATCACATTGTTTCCTGTGGTGTGGTCCACTTGAGATTTTGATATGCTTCCATTTTGGATTGAAGCCTTAAAATTATCTGTTAATATGGATGAACGGAGTCAATAAAATATATAAATAACAGTGGACCCCATGGAGTTTACTCAGTACGTTAAGGGTATCGAGCGAAGCAATCCCGTGGGATTGCGAAAATCTTGGCGCAAGTCTTTGTTTTGCAGACTTTCTCATTCTCACGGTTGCCAAATCCCAGCCGTTAGTGGAATCTAACCGTTCATATGCAAGCTCGCATTAAGATTGAGTGCGGCCTCGTGCACAGGAGACCGAGACTCTCTCTCTCTCTCTCTCTCTCTCTCTCTCTATATATATATATATATATATATATATATATATATAAATGGTTCTATGCAGTCGACCTCATGGGAACTTCCCATGAGGTTGAGTTGTGTGGGCTCCACCATGATGTGTATCAAACATCAACACCGTGCATTTGATGGTTGCTCTTTAAATTATGGGATAACCCAAAAAACAGCCATATAAGGAAGTCAGGTGGACCATACCGTCTAAAATCATGTGAAGACATTCCTAAAACATATAAAAGCACTTGGTGGAGCCCATCTTAAACTTAGATACATCTGAAACTTGGTCTGACCCCTCATCCAATTGGGACACATATAACAGATGGGCTGTATTTGTGAACCACATCTTGGTGGGCCCAATAAATGATTATGAATATTTTAATGGGAGAGTAACCCCTCTCAACTTTTGTATATGGTGTGGTCCACAAGTCATGGATTGACTTGATTTTTAAGTCCGAGGTCCACCATGGAATGGTGCATTTGACTGATGGGGTAGATGTTCTACACGCATCACGGTGGGGCCACAAAGCTCAACCTCACAGGAAGTTCCCATGAGGTCCACTGCATAGAACCACACACACACACACACACACACACACACACACACACACACACACACACACACACACACACACACATATATATATATATATGAGTAATGCTCACACACAACTAGTTGGACCATTTAAATTGGTCTAACTAGCTGTTAATTAAATGGTAAGAATATCTTTTTTATCAACATGTAATGTCCACTTATCAGAGGTTATGCGACACCCAATTTTATATCCATATGATAAAAATATATATCATAGATCTAATTGGTTTATCAAATTAGGCTTACTAATTTAATTTTATATATCAAAAATTAGTAAATGATCTTTAATATTAGAGACACATATACAAGCTGAATCTAACTTGTTGGAATAGATTTCTTACTGTCCACCTTTTTTGTAAAAGAATAGTTAGCTATCACTTACAAAAAAATAATATTTTATATCCTTCACTTGCTTATAAGGAACTGTACCTAATTAATTGACCGAATTTGTTACATATGCTGTGTATCTTGTGAATGTATCACACACATACAATTTCTCCAGTTGTACCATTTTCTTTCTAAGCATTCCTCTTCTTTCTACTCATTTAATGGACTCTCTTTTAATATCAGGCTCTCTCTTCCTCTACCCTGTGTGATTGGAAACCAAGGGGCAATGTCTACAAAAGCTTAACAGCGATACACTACTAACCTCGCTCATCCAAAGCTAGGAATGTGCAGGGACTCAGAGGGGTTGTCCTGGTATATGAGTTTTATCCACACTGTCTATTTATTTTTTCATATTATTTTAGGGTACAAGCTTAAAAATTAGGAAAAAATACAAGGCTTAAGTGGACCACATCACAGGAAGCAGAGATGATAACGACATGTGCTAGTGAAACTCTTATGGACCACTCTTGAGATTTTTCTCTATTTGATTTTTGGATTCATATATATATATATAAACAATTGATTATCTTAGATAGTTAGTTATGAGCTACCCAAACGCAGAACAGAGCTGTTTTGCTTGTCCCAAAATTCAGATAATCCGATCATCAGGTGGGTCACATGTGTGCGTTGAATGTGGACCATTTGTCGTTCTTTTGACTATCCGTCTCTTTTGTACACATGTGGAGCACCTGATGTTTATCAATCAGAGTGGCCTGAATTGCATCTGCAAGGTAGGGCCCATCTAGTGATCAGGTTGTATTCCTCATATATGTTACATGTTGCCACATATGGAAGTAGTGTTTGCATTGTGAGAAAGAAGCCACCATTCCAACTAGGAGACTCAAGGTCTTTTTCATTGATATTCACTGAGTTGGATGGATAGATGATTGGAATCTTTAAGAGGTGGGTCCATTCATTGATGGATAATAAATCATAGAAATATCAATGGTATACATTAAAGTCCATTTTTCAAATGGTTAAGATGGTTTTTACAGAATAATGAGCCCTACATGGCCTATCCATGGTGGGCCCATCTCTTGAAGTGGATCTTACACCGTTCTACACTTATTCAAATGGACTTTTGGGAACCTTACTTAAACAATGCACAATTAGAGGGGCTTTAAGGCATGTTTGGATGCCGGGCCATAACGTAATGTATCGTATATGTCAATGAAATACATCCTTAAAATCGATGCTATCCAAACACCGCCACGTGGTACGCTGGCGACCCGAGTACGTTGCCAGCCTAGTTTCTCGAAATGACACGTCTCGTAAAACATCAGGTTGTAATACAATAAAGGCGTCAACAAAAGGCAATGAAAGCAACTGCATACCGCCATAGCAGACGAGAGTTTTAAGAAAAAAAATAAAAAATCCTGAGATTGCAAGCGGTTTAGCGGACATATACGATCATCAGTGCCTTTCCTGCGAGCAGATGTCGGGCGAAAGGAAAAAAGTAGCTGAGGAAGGAAGAAATGGCTGGGTTTGCAAGATTGAGGAGTTTCATCGGAAGCATATTTCTGATAGGAGAGCCTTTCGTTTCGAAGCTCTCCACCTTCTCTCAATACGTAGTATTCCTAAGCGTTATGTTCGCCTCCCTTTACTACTGCCCCGAAGACCATCCAAACAAGAAGAAGATTTCCTCTTCCTCTGCCTGACTTCTTCCTCCATCCTTCCCATCCTTTCCAGGTTTTTTGTGGATGAGCTATAGGTAGAAAAAATCACATCCGCTGGTTGAATGTGGACTGTTGCTCTAACCGTTATCCATGTGGTGGGCCATGAGATAGCCTTCAGATCACCAGGCCAATTTGCAACCCGTGTGCCACAAGGAGGGAACTGCATATTAGCGTTCCTCTTTGATGGATGATGTTGAAGCTAGGTTTGCTCATTTGGCTTACAGATCGACACGAGGGACACATGTGCCAGATCAGAATTCCCCTCTGCCATTCTCACTATGTAGATGCCCTATTGAAGGAAACAGGCTCTTCTCATCACTAGACAAATGAATGTTAATTTCATACCTATTTAATACTTGGGAAGTAGTGCGGCTGATGACAACTCCATTCCCAAACATTGATTTCAAAAACCATGGTCTCATGTGATTACAAGTGCACTCTTATCCAAACATTGTAAGTGGTTTGCAATTTGCAGAAGATTTACCGCTGCAGGACCACTAATACCTTGATGGGATAGTTTTACTTCTCTCTACAATACTATACATGAATCCAAACACGCCCTTAATGTGATGGTCCCTCTACTTGCTTGATAGAGATACAATTAGCAATTTAGGGCTGATGGCCCATCAACTGTGGGCCCTTTCATAGGTGGTTTCAGACCAATGAGTAGTTGTAACTCCTTTAGCAATCTATTGATTTGATTACAAAGGATCTAATTCCGGCTTGTTTGGATTACCCATTATCATAATAATATAAAGAAAAAGTACAATAATTACAAAATCCTTTACCTATTTGGTCTCCTGACAACATTTGCTTTTGGCCATCAATTCACATGTTTGGTTTATCATTAGCGAAAGTATATTGATAATACTTTTTCATTACTTTAATATCAAATCATTACATTCATATATTAATACTGTTATTTGGACTCATAATTTTCATTATAATATTATGAAAAGTACAATGATTACAAATTTTTTACGAAAACATCTACATTTGAATTACTATTGGTAAAATCCTAATAGTGATACTTTTTCTTTATATTCTTGTGGTAAGGTAAACCAAACAAGGCCTACTGTTTGAAAGGGAGTGAACTCAACGTTACAATACTTAATTTCAGTTTGTTTTTGTGGTGTGATGCATAGGACCCTACATAGCCATGGATTATAACGTTTAAATTATAATACTTGCTTATTTGTGGAATATGAATATTTTTTATTTTTAAATTGTAGGTGTGCATATGTTGGATAGCAATTGGACCATTATAATAATGATCCCTTCATCAATAAAGATCCCATTTACTTCAGGTTAAGACCTGTGTAGGTTTAGATAGCATATAAAAATTCTAATTTTATTAAATAATGGTTATATTGTGTCTTATATTACTTATGGAAAGAAATTCTTTTCTAAAATTCATAATTTTCTTTACAATTCAACCAACATAATTTATCACATTAAAGAAAATTAATTTTTCCATAATTCTCTGAAATAGGATTGAGATTCAAGTGGTGAGAAGGGATGCGGAGGGTCCTTTGTAAGAACTCTCTAAGGTGGAAATTATTGATCAATAGTCTGGATTATCATAAAGGTTGGACTATGTGAATGGGTAAACCAGTGGGCCCCACTTCACGTGATCGTGTTCGACTTAAAAGGTAGTTTAATATCACGTGCAAATGTGCGTAAGAAGTTTCATTTGGAATGCTATAACTATGATACACACAACTGTTTGTATACAAGTAGGATTGAACAAGTGTGGAGCCATGGGGAGAGAGTTGTGATGGGTTTCAAACTCTCTTTCCCCAGCAACTATATAATATGGTTGGGTCCCCGATCCTACACATAAGTCAGAAAAGCTAGTCCCATCGAATTATCTGAATACGGGTGTAAGGAGAGGAAGATCTGGTTTTCTATTCTCAGCTATGGCCTCTCAAACAGGTATGTTCTATTCCTTTTCAACAGTTGATTTCTCTATGCATGTTTAGGTAAACTACAAGGAGTATGATTCCCTATAAACTACTCATACATATTAATTTCAGCAAACACAATCATTAACTTCAGCTTAGGTTCAATAATTGGCTACCTAAAGATAATGGTCCGCACCTATCATCGACTGGAAGTTCTTGCGGTCGCTCTAGCGATGTCGGGTTTGTAAGTTGACGTGTCGGGGCCCTATGCCACATGAATTGTATGTCACGACGCATGTATGCGACCCTAGCTAAGAAAAATGGAGGGGGGCACGAATTTGTTACCTTAGATCTGCCACACCTCGTTTCTACGGTGGTAGGGCCGAGGTTTCCGGTGAATGTCGGAGGTGGGAGTGCGGGGATTTCACTTCCTAGCTCCCCTAGCACTCACACCCTCTCTCTCTCTTTCTCTCTCTTACCTCTCTCTCTCTCTCTCTCTCTCTCTCTCTCTCTCAGCTACTGAAATTTCGCTATGGGAGTAAGGGAGACAGAGTTTAAAGGGTTTTATACCCTGCAGCTTGACTCAGTTGGCCCTATGTGCTTTTTATTCCCTCAAATGACACTTTGGGCCCACTTGCAGCTTTCAGGGCTGCCCTGATGGCCCCCTGGCCCATCTGAATTATGAAGTGGGTGCCCCAAGGTCTGATAAGGGGCTGTCCAAGGTTGGACGACAAACGGATGCGGAGATTTATCGCAAAGGTCCGATTTGCGATCAATAGTTACTGTTTTCTCGATCAAGGGTCGGATTTGGCGGACAAGTGCAGGAAAATGTTTTCAACCTTTAACATAAATTTGGATGAAATTCGACGGCTAAAATGTCTCAATTCACTGTCCTAAGTGGCAGATCCATTTGTTTTAAATTTTCAGATTTTAAGCCAAAGTTAGGATGAGTTGCACTTTGTAAGTGCCAACTGGATGGCGCGAATTATTTGTTTCTAGGAGTCATCTGAGTTTGTTGCCCGCGATAGGCTGCAAGCCCAGTGAGACCCATGGCCTCCCCAAGTTTCAGATTTTTCCGCCCCTCCTTGGGTGATGCACGACCCGTACAGACAGTCGCCAAACACAAATGGGCAGATTGGCTCTACGGCCTGCGTTCGACCCAAACATAACTCGATTCGATCGTGTTAGAGGCTTAATCCAAGTTAATTTATTGGGACTAAGCCCACATGTGCGATCGGGTTGTGCGGTCCTGCGATAATTCACACGTGGGCGCCTCAGGACACTATCCAAATTGGGCCGGGTGTTACAAGCACGATTTTGACATAGGGGTGGAAAATGATCCTGAATCCTTTACTCAAGTTAAACAAAGTGCTTATCCTTATTGTTGGTTTGATGCTCTGAAAGATAAGTTAAAATCCACGAGGGACAATAAAGTATGGGATCTTATTGAATTACCCACTGGAATAAGGCCGATTAGTTTTAAATGGATATTTAAAACCAAGCGGGACTCCAAGGATAATGTCAAAAGATATAAAGCTAGACTTATTACCAAGAGTTTTAACTGGCGTAAGGGCATTGACTTGAAGAAGACTTTTTCACCGGTATATAAGAAAGACTCATTCAAGATTATAATGGCTCTGGTAGCTCATATGGACTTAGAGTTCAATCAGATGGATGTAAAGACAATATTTCTCAATAGGGATCTACATGAGAATGTATACATGTTACAACCTGAAAGTTTTGTAGCCCATGACTTAAAACATTTAGTTTGTAAACTGAAGAAATCTATGGGTTGAAATAAGCATCGCATTAGTGGTACCTAAAGTTTCATGTGAAGTAATTTCCTTATATGGTTTTGTAGAAAACATTGCAGATGAATGTATTTACATTAAAATCAGTGGGAGTAAGTTCGTTATGATGATTTGTATGTTGATGACATTCCGTTGGCTAGCAGTGATATCAGGATGTTGAGTGACACTAAGAAATTCTTATCTCAAAATTTTGAAATGAAGGATCTTGGTGAAGCTTCTTACGTCATCGGCATTGAGATTTTTTGAGACAGATCTCATGGACTGCTTAGCTTGTCACAGAGGGCCTATATTACTAGGGTACTCAAAAGATATGGCATGCAAAATTGTGCTTCTGGGTAATTGCCCATTGTGAAGGGCGACAAATTTGGTCTATTTCAGTGTCCAAAGAATGATTTGGAAAAGAATCGAATGAAAGAATTTCCTTACGCATTAGTAGTAGGGAGCATCATGTATGCTCGAGTATGTATGCGACCGGATATTGCTTGTATCGTTGGAATGTTGGGGAGATACCTGTCTAATCCAGGAATGCAACATTGGATAGCCACAAAGAAAGTGTTGCGGTACATATAAAGAAAAAGGACTTCGAACTCACATACAGAAGATCTAATCAGTTGGAGTTGATTGGATATTTAGACGCAGACTTCACGGGCTGCATTGACACAAAGAAATCTACCTCATGATACATTTTCATAATGGTTAGAGGAGCTATGTCTTGAAAAAGCGTGAAACAGTCTACCACAGCCTCGTCCGTCGTGGAAGCTAAATTTATTGCTTATCACGAGGCATCTAATCAGACATTATGGTTACAGAGTTTTTTCTCAGGTTTGCGCGTACTGAAGCATATTCTGAAATCATTGAGAATATTTTGCGATAATTCAACTGCTATTTCTTTCTCTAGTAATAACAAACATTCATCAAGGTCGAAGCATATTGACATTAAGTATCTTATTGTAAAGGAAAGAGTTCAGAATCATCGGTTGTCTGTGGAGTTCATCGACACTAAATAAATGATTGCAGACCCGCTCACTAAATGACTCCCTATCACGTCATTTCAGGAACACGTAACATCTATGAGAGTCATTGATCCCGCAGATATTTTCAGTTAGTGGGAGTTGAGCGTATTTTGATTTTCATAAACATTCTAGAGATTTCATTTGATATAGTTTGATGATTTTGATATAAAGATTTATTTTTACTTTTTGTTATATATATGCGTAAAATTTTAAGTAGAACTACAGTCATGTCTCGTTGGAAATATTTGAAAGCTTCAGGACCTTTTAAGGATAGACACACATTATCACACTAAGTGTGTAATCCTTATACCACACTTCTTAGTACTTGATCTATATCATTAAGATTGATAGTACTTGTGACTGCGCTTAGTCTCACTTCGCCTAAATTAAATGTTGTGACGACTACCGCGATTCGATATTGACAGTCCTGATGGACCATATTAAATAACATTACCCATATTATATAACAATTTCATTGGTTAACCATTTGGATGTTTTCCTAAAATCAAAACTTATTTTCAAAAGGTATTTCTACATGTTAATCATTGACATTGCTTAATGTAGCCTAAGTAGGAGAATGTAAGAACTCTATAAGGTGGGCCTTGTTGATCAACGGTCTGGATTATCCTAAAGGTTGGACTGTGTGAATGGATAAACCAGTCGGCCCCACTTCAGTGTGATCCGTGCAGTGTATCTGCGCAAATATGTGTAAGGGGCTGGAATGCTATAGCCATGATACGCACAATTGTTTGTATATAACTAGGATTGAACAAGTGTGGAGCCATGGGGAGAGAGTCGTGATGGGTTTCAAACTCTCTTTCCCCAGCAACTATATAATATGGCTGGGTCTCCGATCCTACACACAAGTCAGAAAAGTTAGTCCCATCGAATTATCTAAATACGGGTGTAAGGAGAGGAAGTTCTGGTTTGCTATTCTTAGCTATGGCCTCTCAAACAGGTATGTTCTATCCCTCCTCCATTGATCACCATATTCTATGCACAATCAAGTCCTTAGGCTTATTCCGCATATAGTATTAGTCTCACATCCTTAACATGACTAAAGAACAAGGCCATGATCGTAATGATTGACGTAGAGAAAAGTGTGAAACAATAAGAAAAAGATTACTATCTTCCTCGAGTGAATAAAACCTTAAGTTAGTAGAGAGTTTTTGAATTAAGAAAAAGATAAGAGAGTGAATTAAGATAATTTTATTCAATAATGTGTATGATTTCTCAATTACACCACAGATAAATAAAATCCAAACCTTGATTTGAAACGACATAAAATAACAAAGCTCTTCTAAATTCTAGCAAAACTCTTAATTACCCAAAATAGCAAAACCTAATTTGCTAAAAATAAAAAGTCTATATAAACATTACCTGAATAATTTTGCCCTAATTATGAGAAAATAAATTTTCTAAAAAAATAATAAAGTTTTTTCCTAAAAATCTTAATCTTGGACTTAATTCTCTAACGAAACACATGAATTTAGCTAGCATAACAGGTTGATTGACCTCAGTAGCATCGTTACATAGGGAATAATAGGTTGTGCATTTTATAATAAAGCCTGGATCAGAAGTTATAACTAATTCACGGTACATACTTGGAACTACAAATTTTCCTATTCCAAGTGAATTTCTTGGAACTGGACTTCCGCTGAAAGCCTAGTTACATCATGCCCTATGTAGGATTAAGCTTGAATATAACTATGCTTTTTTCGGTCCAAACGTGTAAAGAATACAATTGTGGTATACCATAAATCAATGATGGATATGAAGATGTAGATGATGAAGATGATGACCACACAAACAGTGGACCCCACTACCTATCATAATAGGTTGGGTATATATACACCACGTGTGCATGATGTGTACCCTCAATGTCACAAAAGAGAATAATTAGGCAGCCTAACCCACTTGTGGATGGGGTTTTCCTACAGGGAAACCTCTAGTCTCATCAAGGGGCCACCCTTTTTGTTAAGGCTGAAACAGGGCTGTTTCAAATGTAAATTTTCACGTGAGAAAGAGGATGTAGATTATCCTACGTAAGGGATTACGTATTTTCCACACCTCCGTGAGTTAGTACAAGCCCCACACCGTTCCTCAGGTGGGCCCTGCGATAAATACATGTATGGTTGTAAAATCAGGTCTGTACCATCATTACGTCGGCTGGGGAAGGAATAAAAAGACCAACGGTCCACGTGGTCCAAATTCAATGTATATATGTAAGCTGCTGTTGGTGATTGGACATGCCTGATTAAAGGGAGCATCAGAGGGTGGGTACATGGTGGTGGGCCCCATCTTAGATGAACGGATGGATCTAACGGACTCATTGGTACATGTGATTAGAGTAGTTTGTAGTTTTCACATGTCGACTGGATTTGGTCAGGCCATGACCATGGGGCCTACCTTGATGTATGTGTTGTATATCCATGCCGTTCATCTGTTTCCCTAGATCATTTTAAGCATTTGGCCCAAAAATAACGTAGATTCAGATCTCAGGTGGACCACATTATCAGAAACAGTGGTGATTGACTGCCCACCAATAGAAACTTCCTAAGGCTCATTGTAATGTTTATTTGCCATCCAACCTGTTTGATTAGGTCACATAGACCTGGATGAATGGAAAATCCACATATCAGCTTGATCCTAAACATTTGTGGCTGTAAAAAGTTTTTAACGTTCAATCACAACCGTTTCCTGTAGTGTCGGTCACATGAGATTTGGATCTGCTTTATTTTTGGGCCCAAATGAGCGACTGAAAAGAAATTTTAACGGTGAATTTACTTTGTACCTTGTGGCCCATGTGAAGAGTGAAATTGTCTGATTATTTACACGGACGATCCACGCATGCAATTATTTCTAACCGTATAAAACGATCAGATCTCACACGTATTGGAATAGATCTCACACATATTGGAATGTACAACCGCGTGTGGATGTGCACAGCTATATTCATGCACCCAATGAGTAAATCTCTGGGACCCTATTTGGGAATTGATTTGGGCACTGGTGGGTACTGTGGGCCCCACCATGATGTATATATTTTATCCATGCGTCCATCCATTTTTCCAGCTCATTTTAAGTCCCTAGCCCAAAAATTGAGACAGATCCAACTTTCAACGGACCATTCGATAGGAAACAGTGATGATTGAACGCCCACCGTTAAAAACTTTTTGGGCCCACGCAAGTTTTTGGATCAAGCTGATATTTGTTTTTGTCCTTCATCTAGGTCTGTGTGACCTAATCAACAGGTTAGATGGCTGATAAACATTACGGTGGGTCCTAAAATGTTTTTAATGGTGGGTGTTCAATCACCACTGTTTCTTGTGGTGTGGTCCACCTGAGATTTGGGTCTGCCTAATTTTGTGTCTAGTTCCTTAAAATGATTTGATAAAATAGATGGACGGCATGGATAAAATACATACATCATGATGGGGCCCACATAACTGAACAGTACCGAAATTTGGTGACTGGAGGGGCCACTATATCGAATCCGAGTCCAGCTATTTTGACCATTCATTTGATGGGGTTAAAAAAAAAAAAAAAAAAAAAAGCTAATAAAGGAAAAGAAAAAGGTCCATCGAATGTGTTAGGTGGACCGTGCAATTAGATATCCTCTGCTTTGGTTCAATGTCTAAAAGACAAAGATCCAGTGGTGAATAGATAGAAATCACGTGGCTGGTGAGATATAGGTGGACGTGGATGTACGGTGATTGTGGCCCTAACCATTCAAGGACCCTTAAAAGCTACGACAAGAAAGCAACCTAAAAGCCAAGAACGAAAGGGAGAGTAGACCTAAAACCTCTGAGAGAGAGAGAGAGAGAGAGAGAGAGAGAGAGAGAGAGAGAGAGAGAGAGAGAGTGGATGGGCCCACACTTTTATCTATTTCCAGCACCTTAATCAATAGCTTTTTAGATTAAATCAAGAACCCCACACGTGAGAACCTGGCATACGTGTGGGACATTTGAGCCCTGCTGAGTTGGGTCCCACCATGTATATGATCTGGCCCAAAAATCATGCTAGCTGGTCTAATCATCATGTGGACCACCAATATGGAAAGATGGCAACTTTCCAAAACCATCATTGTTTTCATGTATGCTACTATTTTATGGCCCGTGTGATGAGTTGACTAGACTTGTGTAATATCAGGACATCTACTCGGTGGGGCCCACCTGATGTGACGGTTGGATTTCTCACATATTGCGTGCTGGTTTAGCACTTCTAGCACTTCCAAGGGGAATGACGTATTCTTCTTTTAGCCTGTGGCCATGATCATTTGAGATTGGGCCCCCAAGCTATAAGAGTATCTTCCATCCTTGGGAATCAACTTTGATGGTGGGCCGTTAAATCCTGGGAACATTCTGCTGCGATTTTGAGCCACTGATTGAACGGTTGAAAAGCTCTGAACCAGAATATCTTTTGAGGGTATATCGACCATGGTTAGGCCCATCATATCAACGGCCTAGATCAGTGGATCTTAAGCCCCATTTATACAAACCAGCGGGCCAGGACCCGATAGTTCCTCTCTACTCCTATTGGATGAGTTATTTGATACTCCAGATGAGTGTGATGGTATGCACTCAGAAATTCTGTAAACGTGGCATTCTTGTAGCTTAAATCAAAAGGTAATAAGATTGATTGGACGGTTTATCATTTGATTAACTATTTTCTTTTTCAATTTGAACCGTTGGATTTTCTCATTACATTGTTATATTTCCCTCAGCCGTCCAATTAGAGAATCCGTTCAGTGTAATTTTCATTTTATGGCCCATCTAAATGGGTTCTACAATTTGGACGGTTTAGTCTGATTTACACAATATGGCCCATCCAAATGTGAAAACTACAAACTACTCTAATCACAATTTAATAGATGTTGTGCATATTCCGTCATGCAGTGTTAGAGTACCAAAGATATTTTCTCATCAAATGAAATCTACGGCCAGAGTTAAAATTCGATACATCTCTCTACTCGTCAGGGTGATGTATCCATATGGTCCACCCAAGTAATGACATGAGAATGGACGGCTTACATTGTAATAAATAAACTCAGGAGACAATCATATCCATTAATTCTTTTACTGTTTATATCATTTTAAATTGTCTTTCTTACTTCTTTTTTGCTACTGCTGCTTCAATAGCCACATGTAAGATGGATAATATTGTATAATAGGTGTTATTTTTTAGATGGATAAGATTGTCTAATAGGTGTAATTTTTGAGGTAGACCATCCATGCTTGGCTCGTTCACATGGACGGACCGGATTCAGACATTTTCCTATGATATTCACGTTCTACCATTTTCCTTCGCAACCATAAAATAGTACGGGCTATCCATTACCTTGGGAATGTAAATAGAAGGTAAAGGAAAGGAGAATCGGATCGGCTGCTCCCCCTGCCACCGGCCAATGGCTGGCGGTCGGTGCTTTGTGGGCCCCACCATGATGTATGTGTTTCATCCATGCCGTCCATCTATTATTTTAGATCATTTTATGCTATGTGCTGAAAACTGAGATATATCCCAGCCTCAAGTGGACCACATTACAGGAAACAGTGTTGAATGAACATTAACCATTAAAAACTTTTTAGGGGTCATAAAAGTTTTGGATCAATCTTATCTTTGTTTTTTTCCCTTCATCTTGGTCTGCATGACCTAATCAACAGATTAGATGTTGAATAAACAATATAGTGGGCCTCAGGAGGATATTAATGGAGGATATCCAATCACTATTGTTTTCCTGTGGTGTGATCCACGTGAGATTTTTATCCCTCTAATATTTTGGGTAAACCCTTAAAATGAACTTTAAAAATGAATGAACCACATGGATGAAATACATACATTATGGTGGGGCCCACAGATCACCGAACACCAGCCACGTGGCAGGAAAGGGCCGAGGATTAGCTACTGAAAGGTTAAGTAGCCAGATGTGACGTCACCAAGTTACGTGAGTCCCACCATTATGTATGTGTTGTATCCACGCTATCCATGCATTTTGGATAGATCATTTTAAGCCATGATCCAAATAATGAGGCAGATACAAAGATACAATGGACCCCACCACACAAAACAGTGGAGAGAGTGATGCCAGCCATTCAAACCTTCCTAAGGTCCACTATTATTTTTATTTGAGATCTAACCTCTTCATAAGTTAATAAAGACATTAAAGAAGGGAAAGCACAAATATCAACTTGATCGTGAACTTTTGTGGCCCTTAGAAGTTTTTAATGGTGGGCATCACTCTCTCCACTGGTTTATGTGGTGCGGTCCCCTAAAGCTTTGTGGTCTTTGCTTATGGTCACGGTGTGAATATAAAAATACATCATGGTGGGACCCTTTGATCATTTCTCAGACTCCACGTTCAGAAGGAAAGTGTTATCATTATAAACTATCTACTTGGCTTATGCCCTAAAATGGTCTCTTCAAATGGATGAACGGTGTGAATATAAAACACACATCATGGTGGGACCCACAAAACTTGGTGACATCATTTCGCGAGTCTAGCTACTCAACCTGTCGTTAGCTAATCCACGTTCAAAAGGAAAGTGTTATCATTATAATTTATCTACCACCAAAGGAAAGTGTTGTCATTGACTTTAATGGGCAGAAGTACATTAATGAGGCTTAATTTTGTGGGCCCCATCATATGTCCACACCTTCTATTCATTTTGTAAGATCATTTTATGAAAAGAGAAAAAATAAAGCACATTCAAAGCAGAAATTAACCATACCAGCAGTGAGGATTATTGTACGCTTAGCATTGAAAACTTCTTGTAATCCACATAAGCACTAAATGAAGCTGATATTTTTTTTGTATGACCTCTTGAACTATGAACTGGTTGGATGGCAAATAAACATCCTATGTGTGTCTACACAAGCTTTGGATTTTTATTATTTTTGGGGTCATGCACTAAAGTTATATTACAAATGGATGGATGGTATGGATATAACACATATTAGGCAAGTTATATCCACATGTATTTAATCACGGTAAGTAAGGTATTGTTATAGTAGTGATAATCATTATTATTCACGAAACATCTAATCACCGGTACTTTCAATTGACATTGACATTATTATAAAAATTTCAAATCTAAATAGTAACATGTCAATCACTGGTCGAATACAAATAATTGCAAGAGACTACAAATGAATTTGTAATTATTGCAAAAAAAAAAAAAGAATATTATCAAGATAATTGGTAATCCAAAGACCTAATGGCCCACTTGGACCTATCTTAAAGTGGCTTTACTCTGTGGAGTAACAACCTCAAAATCAAATTGATCAGACAATTCTCGATTCTGATTTTCGGTCACTTTATGAAAATAGGACCACTAGATATTAGGATTTTTAACCGTCCAATAAATGTCCAGTATTCTGGTTGTCAGGTAATCAAGTGAGCATAACTTTTTTAGGTTCATGGTACATCTAGATATTGTGCATATTCTATCTTGCAATGCCGGAGTACCAGAGATATTTTCTCCTCAAATGGAAAAACCAGAGCCATAGTTAAAATTGGATATATCTCTCCACCGACTGGGTGATGGATCCGTGACACCCTGATCCATAACTCAAGTGGTAGATGATCCATAGCTTAAGTAGTAGATTGAGTGAAAGATACCTCGTCTCAACAACACTGAGGTCTTGGCATCGACTCCCTAGTGGGGGTGGCTAAAGTGAAGTGTGTAATGACAGTGGGTGTACTAATTAACAAGCTAGCACCAAAAAAAAAAAAAAAGAAAAGAAAAGAAAAGAAAAGAAACGAGGGTGATGTATCCTTGTGGTCCACCCAAGTAAATGCACGAGCATGCACAGCTCACATTGTAATAAATAAACTTAGGAGACATTCATATCCATTAATTCTTTTACTGTTTATCTCATTCTAAATTGGGCTGCTAATTGTTTTTTTTTTTTTTTTTTTTTATTACCGTTGCTTCAATAGCCACATGTAATATGGATAATATTGTATAATAGGTGTTATTTTTTAGACGTATAAGATTGTCTAATAAGTGTAATTTTTGAGGTAGACCATATCCATACTTGGTTCCTTCACTTGGACAGATCACGGGATTCAAACATTATCTGATGATATTCACATTCTACCATTTCCTTTGCAACCATACAGTAGTACCGGGAATCCCATTACCTTGGTACGTAAATATAATGTAAAGGAAAAGTGTTATTATTATAAATCATCCACCACCAAATCGAACATCGGTAAAACTTACATCATTATTCCGTGCCACTGAATCAGCTATCAAATCATGATAATCCATTGAAATTACCACTAATTTAGATGGATGGAAGTACATTGAGATGGCATAGTTTTGTGAGCCCCATGATGCATATGTTATATCCTACCATTCATTTATTTTGTGAGATCATTTAATGAAAAGAGAAAAAAATAAATAAAGTCACATTCAAAGCGAAACTTGACTACACCGTAGAAAGCAGTGGGGATTGAATGCAGTTCATTGAAAACTTTCTATGGTCCACATAATTATTGGATGAAGCTGATATTTGTGTTTTCCCTTCATCCAAGTCTGTATGACCTCGTGAACTAGTTGGATTGCTAATAAACATCCTGTGAGAATTATTGTCCCATTGCCTTTTGGGGTATGTATACCTAAGCTTTGGATCTTTGTCGTTTTTGGGTCATGTCCTGAAATGATATTCGGCAAGTGTATTTAATGACATTGAGTACCTTACATGTTTATTCAACCATTGCCTTCTTTGGTATGTATACCTGAGCTATGGATCTTTGTCATTTTTGGGTCATGTCCTAAAATGATATTGGGCAAGTGTATTTAATGACGGTAAGAACTTTACCTGTATATTCAAGTCAAAATTTAAAGCCTACAAGAGTGGTAGTATATACAACTTTACTTCTAAACTAGTGTGATAGTGATAATCATTACTATTTACAGAACATTACATCACATTAGTTGTTTGTACTTTTCATTACATTGACATTATTGTAAAAATTTTGGATCTAAACAACAACATCAGCATATGAATATAATGATTTAACATTAAATTAATAGAAAATGCTATTGTTATGATTTTTCTAGTGATAAACCAAACATGTTAATTGGTAATCAAATACAGATATTATCAAGAGACTGTAAAAAAATTTGTAATTATTGTATTATTATTATTTTTTAAATTATATATTATCATAGTAATCCGTACTACAAAGCCCTAATGGCCCGTTTGGACACATCTTAAAATGGCTATGGTTGCGGAGTTACAATCTCAAGATCAGAATGATTGGACGATTCTTGATTCTGATTTTTGGTCACTTGATGAAAATAGGACCACTAGATATTAGTATTTTTAACCGTCCAATAAATGTCTACCATTTCCAATTGTCAGGTAATCCAATAAGCAGAACTTTTTTAGGTTCATGGTACATCTAGGCTGGAACTCATGACCTAGACAGCCTGATTTATTTACTTATATGCCACGTGTCTAAGTTTTAAGTACTTGTGTAACATCAATCGTAGGGTGCTAGGTTATAAAGTTCTTCTCACTACTATAGTTTTGGGATGGAACGGTTTGGAATTTCATGCTCTTGTCATACTTCTGTGGTCCCGCGGCCCATAAATGCACGCAACACACACTTCTTTGATTGTGTTGTCATTTTCACGTTCGGCATCAATGTTACACATGCAGACATGCATATGCACTGGAATGAGTGGCCCACACCTCTCTAGAGCTGTCAATGGCTATATAGGCCAGTACTCAATGGACCTGACTGATTTTAATGGGTCTGGGTCCCCTTCTTTGTATTGCATCTGGGACGTCTCACCTTTTGGACCTGGTGAAAATTAGATCCATTAAGACTCCACCCAGACCCATCAACTTGGGTCTGTTTAAGCAGGTTGGATTTAGTTAGTTTTAATTGAGGTTTTCTCTTTTCTATGGTCCATTAGATTTTTGGACCGGGCCAAAAGGTTAGCCTTGAAATTTCATGAGGTGATTCATCTAGTGAACTATTAGATTTTTTACCCACATCAGGAAGTTCTGTGAGAATCAGTTCTCAGAAGAGCTAGGATTTTTCTAAGTATGCATACATACACACATATACATACATGGGAAAAGGTTATATGAGGTCAAGCTATGTGGGTCTCACTGTGATGTATGTTGGACATTTATACCATTCATTTGGTGGGTCCCATTTAGGTTATCGGATTTCCCAACATCTGAAACCATCCAAGCCACAAAAAGATAAGAGAGTCCATTTGCACATGCGTGGCCATCAAATCCATCCATTAGGTGGGCCTTATAATGTAAAAAGCCAACTCATACCATTATAGGACCCACACATCTCCCACCATCTAGTACTGGAAGGTAGAATCTTAACATCAATTTCAAAAATGGCATCTTAAAATTAGCATTTGGAAAGAACTGTGCTGGCCTAACCTTGCGTGGGCAAAAAGAGATAAGGAAGAGTTGAGATAGGGAGCCACCACAAGTACTTGTATGTGGGGTCATAGGAATTTATATCTTCTCTCCAATTGTTAATGTGATGCTTCTCAATAGGTGAAAGGGAAGTTCCAGCAAACAAGCTATTAAAATTCTCAGGTGGGCCACACCGTGTGAAATTAGAGGTTTTAGGCATGATTTTAATAGGCCCACCTGAGATTTGGATCGATTTGATGTTTAGGGTCGACCACAAACATATTGAAAGAATTTTCAAATTTGATGGTGGGAGAAATGCACACGCCTGACTTTTTGTTATGGTTAAAAAAAGACTAGTATTAAAAATAATAATTTTAGTTGTATACAAAATTTTAACCCGGTTTTGTAAAAAAAATGTTAATATGGAAGGACTTTAAACTATATTTCAAAAGTAATGTGTTATTCTAAAATTGAAATTAAATATATAAAGTATCATTCGTCATATATCTAATAATCGAATATCTAAAATATCATTTCACTATTTTATGTTGGTCTATGATTCAAGTGAGGCCTACTATTTAGACAGTTCAATTTGAGTCAAGTAAATCTTGTATTTAGTTCATAATCCATCTAAAGTGGAGTCCTCAAGTTGAATTGTTCAAATTGAGTTATATATTAGTGGTTGTGGGTGAGGGTAGTAATTAGCTGGGTGGCCTAAGGGAGCCCCATTCTAGACCAAGCTTGGACCTATTAACTCAGAGCTGTATATTAGGTTTGGGCGGCTTCTCTACAATGCATGGCCCTGTTGATTTTTTTACCTGAGCTTGGGCGAAGTCATTTAGCTTAATGATGTGGCCCAAGTAGCCTGGCCTTACCCAACTTGAAACATACATCTTATATACCACAAATGCTATTCTAATCTTTAATTAGGCAACCCATGCATGTTGATTGTATACCATTAACTTTGTTCCTTTTACGTGTTTTCTTCTTCTTCTTCTTATTATTATTTCAATGGATTACTTTTTATCAATGGATAGATTAGGACATTCAGGTGGAAATAAAGGATTTTATATCGATTTTTGGGTGGAGCTTGATTGTGCCTGTGTCCACCTGAATTTTCCAGCTAGGGGCCCTGACACAAGGAAGGGCATGGAACAATGATCACCATCTTTCTCCGGTAAGCAAATAACTCCTAATAAGATATAAATTCTTAAAACTCCAAAAAGAGATAATTTTTTTTTTTTCAAAAAATATATATATATATATATATATATATATATATATATATATATATATATATATATATATATATATATATATATATAAATTACAGTGTTGGACTAGAGGGGTGCATTTTCTGGGGAAGCAAATGAATTCGACCGACGTAGGCCTGTTGACCCCAACAGCATCATTATATAAATATCAATATGTCACACGTTTCGTGATAACACTCAGATCAAAAGTTACAACTAATTTACAGTCTAGACTTCGAATGATAATTTTCTCTATTCAAAATGCATTTCTTTGATCCAAACACACCTAAAGCTCAATTATATCATGCCCTACATAGTATTGAACTCAGATTAGGCAGACTCTTTCCACTTCTGTTTAAGTTTCTTTAAGTCTAATTGTGCCAACAATGTATCTCCAACCCGCTCTACATTAGCCCACTATTATAGTCCCATGCTAAGTTTTGTGGAGCTTTGGTGTAGGGCATTAAGCATTGAGTTGAATTAGATTCGGTTCAAACCCAACCTATTACCATCCCTGCTTGTATATTTAAGAGAGGGATAGATATAAAAGTGTTTAAAAAGAAAAACCAATATCAGGAAAGTAAAAAATAAATAATTTTTTAAGCTTGAAAAAACCAATATACTTTTCATTGCTTAACCAATAAGGTTACTAATGGCTCAGTGGTAGACTATGTGGCTTTCAAAGTCATGGGCTTGAATAACCGTGTGGTGGGTGAGTGTAAAAAAAAACAAAAAACACTAACTCTTTGATCTTACAGGTCCAGCGTCCATAGCAACTGCTTCAAAGATCATCGATATTGCAAGATCCTAACTCTTTGATCAATGGCCTACAAATGGACAATTAAGGTAAAATAGTACAACCTCAATAAACCAGGCAAAGATTGGATGGCTGTGATCTTCTAATCTGGAATTTGTTTTTGGGAGCCACTCCATGATGAGGCTCAGCACTCTCCATCCAAGAATCATGTGCCCCACCTGTAAAAGCTGTGCACATCAGGGAGAAATATACATTATAAGAGAAATTTACGACTGTGGACCCCACCTTTTACCCAACGGTTTTTTTGAAACAATACAAACTTAGAATACGCGGTTGGACCTTCTCGTATGGTCTCAACATTTCAGGACAAAAATACCCCTCCGTTTGGCGGAAACAGATTCGGTACTCCCCGTGCCACCAGCTAACGGCGGATGGTCGGTCATCTGTGGGCCCCACCATGATGTATTCTTTTCATCCATGCCGTCCATATACTTTTTCAGATGATTTTATGATATGAGACCAAAAAATGAGGTATATCCAAATCTCAAGTGTACCACATTACAGGAAACAGTGTTGAATGAGCGTCATCCATTATAAACCATTAGGGGGCCATAAAAGTTTCGGATGAAGCCGATTTTTGGTTTTTACCTTAATCTAGGACTGTATGAACTAATCAACAAATTTCTTGTGAAATAAACAGTTCATTGGGCCTTAGGAGAATTTTAATTGTCAATATCCAATCAATATTATCTTCTTGTGGTGTGGTCCACATGAGATTTATATCCCTCTCATTTTTCGGAGTAAGCCCTAAAATGAAGCTGTAAAAATGGATGAACGGAATGGATGAAACACATAAATCATGGTAGGGCTCAATGAACACCGACCACGACCATTGGATGGTGGTAGGGTGAGTAGCCAATCCGTTTTGCATTTCCTAGCTTTCATTAGTTGCTTTCACTCCCTTAACGAAAAAACCTCCTCAACATAACAACATTTCACTCCCTTTCAACTATAAACCAACGTATGGAGGTTATTCTTTACATTTTTCTCATCGAACTCTCCATGAATCATCTAGATATCATCATTCTACATTTTACGTTTGTCATTTTTTGTCTTGGCTAGGGTTACGTGAAATCCCACGAAGTGGCTGCACTTGCAATCCTTGGAAAGGTTCAAAATATTCTGTCACTCCAAAGCACCTCTCTTCAACCTACATTTGACCTGTACTATGGTAGTTGGTGGTATAGATTTTTTTTTTTTTTTTTAAATGCTCTAAGAGTACAATTGCATTGCATGCGAAGTTCGGTCAATTCCATGTGTTAGGCTTACTCAAATTCATGTGTTAGGCTTAGTTAATTTTATGCTTTGATCGGTCAAATCCATGTGAAACTCATTGAATTCCATTTAAAGCCCACTCAATTCCATGTTAGGCTCATTGATCTCATGCTATGCTCACTGAAATTCATGTTTACTACTGCGTAATTTTATGCTAGGATTGCTCAATTTAATGTTTGCCCAACTTAATTTCATGGTAGATAAGATAAAGTCAATTTAATGTTTGCTACGATAAATTTCATGCTAGGATCACTCAATTTAATGTTTGCCCAACTTAATTTCATGCTAGATAAGATAAGGTCAATTTAATATTTTCCTTGATAAATTTCATGCTAGGATCACTCAATTTAATGTTTTTTGACTTAATTTCATGGTAGATAAGATAAGGTCAATTTATTGTTTGCCTCAATCAATTTCATAGTAGGATCGCTTAATTTAATGGTTGCCACTCAATTTAATGGTAGATAAGGTCAATTTAATGTTTGCATCGATAAATTTCATGCTAGGAAAGCATAATTTAATGTTTGCCTAGCTCAATATCATGCTATGCTCGCCGATTTAATTTTGTTCTCCTACCAATATCATGCTATGTTTGCTCGATTTAATGTTTGCCCCTACATTGAATATCATGCTATGTTTACTCAATTTAATGTTTGCCCCGCTAAATATCATGCTATGTTTGTTCGATTCAATGTTTGCCCCACTAAATATCATACTACTACTCGCCGATTTAATGTTTGCTCAATGACTCAATATCATACTATGCTCGCTTCGAAATATTGTTTGTCTAGCTCAATATGATGTTATGCTCGCTTGATTCAATGTTTGCTTGCATGCTATATTTATAGTTTGTACCGCTTCAATTTTCTCGGTTGCCTGTTCAATTTCTAATTGCCTTGTTGATTTTTCGGATTTCTTCATTGAATTTTGTCATTTTTGCCCTAGTCAATTTCTACTTTGTCCCACTTAATTTTCATGTTTGCCTATTTGATTTTCATGTTTGCCTTGCCAAATTTTATGTTTGCCCGCACTGATTTTCTAGTTTTGCCTGTTATTCATGTTTCAATTGATTTTCTAGTTTACTTCATTGAGTTTCATGTTTCCCATGATTTTCTAGTTTGCCCACTCAATTTCATGTTTCCCCATTGATTTTCATGTTTCCTCATTGTTTTTATTTGCCCTCGCTAATTTTCTAAGTTCAGTCACGATTTTCGACTTTTACCTATTGAATTTCTAGTTTGCCTTCGCTGAAATTTCATACTTCCTCGATCAATTCCTAGTTTGCATTGATCAAGTTCCATGCATGCCTCACTCAATGTAATGATAGCTAGTGTCACAAAATTAAACGAGCACCATATGAAATCATTCGTAACGTTGAACGCCTAATCCGTACAAGCTCTAGTTGTTTATTTCATGGTAGCGCGGTGAATTTACTGATGGACTTATTTGATGGTAGCTAAGGTCAATTTAATGCAAGTTGATGCGCATGTGTTAGACTTAATCAATTTCATGCGTTAGACTTATTGAATTTTATGCGTTGATGGGGATTACATACATTTGATTAAATGTTTGCTTGCATAACTTATTTTATAGTTTGCCTTGCAGAATTTCATGCTATGGTCGTTGAATTTCATGTTTACCTCGCTCAATTTCATGTTCGCCCATCTGAATATCATGCTTACCCCCACCGAATTTCATATTTGCCCCGCTTTTAATTTGTACATTGTCTCACAGATTTTTCCAAATTTTACTCTTTATTTCCTTAAGATTTGTATCATTGTTATATATAAGGGAAAGCGAGTTTTTAGATTCTACTATTTAATTGAGTTTTGTCTTATGGCAAGCTTCCGTTGTTTAACGTTTTATCGATAAGTTGTCATTGTATTGATTTCCAGATTATGGCTACGAGAATCATCTGTTGCTTATGGTATGGGAGTTAGAATGTGAAAACAAGCAATGGATGTACAAGAATGGAAGTACGAAAACTATTTCGCTAGATGTCGATACTACGTGCACGGGAACTTCTATCCAGAATATACAAGATTATTAAGAGTACACCAACATGATTGTGATATTCGGATGAAAGTTTTGTATCCTTGCTCCAATAAATCAATCCCTCCAACCGTACTTGAGGACGACGATGACGTGAAAGAGTTCCTGGCAACACAGTTGGAGCATTCGAAAAAGTTTATCCCTTTGGTCATCGAGACAATCCAACACATAAATATGACAACACACGTTGACAGTGTGGCAGAAGAGCATGGCGTGGAATTTGAATATAAGCCAAATCCATTACAAGTAGGAGGAACAAATGATCTACTGCCCGAACCGCCCCAAACATCAAAATTTGTTAGTGCCCAAGTTAGTGATGCACGTGACCTTGACCTCATTTGTGATTACATGGCACCGCCTAAGCAACAATAGCAGATTTGCCGTCATCATCTACAAACCAAGATACACCAATCCTCGAAAACAACATCCCACATCCAGACCTTCCCGAAACATCAAACTTCAACACCCGCCAACTTCCTAGGGTTCTTTGATGATACTGCATTCACCAATGCAGTAATGCTGGAATATACGGATTTGTTAAGTGAATCGATCGAGATAGCGAAAGGGCAAACATTCAAGGACAAGAGTTGGTGCCAGCATGTTTTGAGCCTATTTTCCCTTCAAAATAAATTTCAGTACAGGGTACTGTACTCAAATTTTAGGAGATTTACGGTTGTATGCTTCGAAAATAGATGTGAATGGAGGGTTCATGCATCACGCGTTGGTGATTCAGGATTTTCAAGATACGGACTTATACGGCAAATCACACGTGTGGCATGTCATGGATGAGGAGTGATCACCAAGCAAGCAAGAAGTTAGCATGTGATTTGGTTATTAACCGCATCGAGCAACGCCTGGGTTGAGGCCACATGATATTATCTTCGCCATGAAAGAGAAGTATAATATTGTTATCGATTATAGGAAAGCATGGGCGGCTAGGGAGCTTGCAATCAATCGTGTTATGAGGTCTTATGAAGACTCCTACAATCAACTCCCTTGTATTTGCATGAGTTGAGGACGGTCAACCCTGTGGACAAGGATCGCATCGCGTGTTAACAAAGAGACTTTCGTGTTCGAAAGATGTTTTGTTGCGCTCGGTCATTGTGTTAGAAGTTTTCAAAATTCATTGCGGAGGGTATTAGCCATTGACGGACACACCTAAAGGGCAAATACAAGGGTGTTCTATTCATCGCCACTACTTAGATGGGGACAACCATATATTTCCAGATTTGGCATCGGGGAATCAGAGAACGATAGTAGTTGGAATTGGTTCCTTACTTACCTTAGCGATGCGACAGGGTCTCTGGAGGATCTTGTTATTATATCTGATCGACATAAAGGTTTACTGAAAGAGGTTCACCAAGTCTTCCCACGTGCAATTCATGGCTACTGTGCGTATCATATCTACAGAAACTTGGTGGACACCTTTAAAGACAAGTCATTGAGATGTACTTCTCAAGCGGGCGGAAGACATGTAGGGTGGTCGAATTTGAGAAATTAATGCATGATATCGAAATGGCCAATCCCACAAGACATGCATGGTTGATTAAATCGGATACGAGAGATGGGCATCTTCGCATTTTCCAGAAAAAGATTCAACTTGGTTACTACAAACATTTCGAGTGTGTTAATACCCTCTTCAAAGAAGCACGCGAATACCCCATTACGAAATTGATAAGGGGTTAGATTGAAGATACAAGAGTTGTTTTATAAGAGGAGAGAATCATGCGGCATCGTTTGTAGGGCCATTGACTCCATGGGCGGAGCAACAATTAAGGGATCTTGTGCATGAAGGCGAGATGTTATTCGTCATCCTATTTCTCGAAATGAGTATTATGTTGTGGGAGATTATAATGATACGGTCAAGCTCAGTGAGTTTTCGTGTACATGTCGCGAGTTTGACGTGAAGGGGTACCCTTGTATGCATGTCCGTCAAAGATGTATAAACTATAATCTCTTTCATTACTCATACTACTCCCCATTATACACGGTGCAAAATTACATAGCTACGTATAACGAATCGGTCTACCCAGTACGTGACAAGAGTGAGTGGGAAGAAATTTCAGTGGGCTTTAAGGAGTATTGTGCGCAAATTAAACCCCCAGACAAAGGAGGTCGGTGGAAGACCCAAAAAGCTTAGAATTCCATCTCGTGGAGAGGAATCAAATACAACAAAGTGTGGGCGATGCAAACAAACTGGGCATAATCGCCGAAAGTGCAAGTTTCCCATACGAAAAATAGCATACTTTGTAATTTATTTTGTTTTTGATGTATAGCATACTTTGTAAATGAATGAACTTTTTACCTTGTCTCACCGTATTTGCTCATTCCTTGTCCGTTTGACTCGTCGAAAAGGAAAATGTACATGGAAATCAATGCAAAGCAATCGCGCATATACGAGAATAAGCAAAAGCTCAAACATGTCCTGTAGACAAGAACTTCACAGCATGAAGGGAACTCTTGGCCCACTCATTTTCAGAGGGGCCTCGCTCAATTTCTACGTTTGTCGAAAAAGAAAATAACCTTCCGAGTCCAAATAGCAGATGTGATATCCATCTTATTCAAATCTTCTAATCAAATGTTAAACACGTAAAAAACAACAAGTACGAAAATTTCATCACATTGAACACTGACAATGACAACAAGGAGTGGAAAGACAAACACATCCATATTTAACGTACCTATTCATCCACACCGTTGTTGGCATTCTCGCAACATCAACTACAAATTATATCTAATCATATTATGAACTCTATACTATCCGGGCTATTTTAAGAAGCACTTGTTGATCTTGATCGTGTATGAAGGCTTAATATTTAGAGACTCATATTCATATGTATCCAATGTTCAAGGCCGAATCATGAATGAAGCACTATATTTCGATGATGGCTTCCAAACGATGTAGGGAACAAGAATGGGTCGATCATTCAAAGAATGCAATCCCCAATATAAAGTCCAAAATGAAATTAGAGAAAATAAATCCAGAAAATAAACAAAAACCAATATGATTTGTCCGTTGATATAGTAGGTCAAACAAGATCACATGGTTCTTAATCCAATCCACCGACACCACCATCAATCCCCTTAATTAGTGTTTTCTAGTTTGCCTTACCATATTTGCTTGTTTTGCCCCATTGTTTTGCTAGTTTGCCCTGGCCGATATATTTCACTTGCCCCATTGCTTTTTCTAGTTTGCCCCACGATATTGCATATTTACCCCATTGTTTTACTAGTTTGCCCCGTTGTTTTTCTAGTTTGCCCCTTTTTTTTCTAGTTTGCCCCGTTGTTTTTTTAGTTTGCCCCACTGATATTTCAATTTGCCCCATTGTTTTTAGTTTGCCCCATCGATATTCCAGCTTGCCCTCATTGTTTTTCTAGTTTTCCCATTGCTTTTTCTAGTTTGCCCCGCTGATATTTTAGTTTGCCCCGCTGTTTTTCTAGTTTGCCCTCAATGATATTTGATTTGCCCCATTGTTTTTTCTAATTTGCCCTACTGATATTCCAGTTGCCTCATTGATATTTTCATTTGCCCGTTGTTTTTTAGTTTGCCCCACTGATAATATTTCAGTTTGCCCACTGTTTTTCTAGTTTGCCCCGCTCATTTTCATGTATCCCTCGCTGATTTGATAGTTTGCCTCGCTGTATTTTATGTACGGCTGAAAGTTCGGCGGGTTCAACCTGACCGACCCGACATTGGGTTGGGCTCGGGCAGGTATATCGGGTTCGATCTCAAGTTTGGGCTATACAAACACCAACCCAATAAATAGACAAAGAAATGAATTAAAAGATAGAAAAATATTTTTATATACTTATATATACATATTTACATAATTATGTACTATACAAAAATGTAAGGGCCCGTTTGGCCGGGCGGATTGGAAGGGATTGGAAGTTAAATCATGTGATTGATGTAATTTTTGTACTTTGTATGATACATACTATTGAAAGTTATATATTGCTCCTAGTTGATCTTCATGTATAGCATATCGCGTAAAAATGCACCAACTGTCAGCCCTATCTATATATGCATTCTAAAATGCCTCCTTATATTGTAAAAAGAAATTATCCATATTCGATGTTACGTGCATAATAAGGGTGACATCTGGATAATCAACACCGCGTGCAACTAGATCAGAAGTCACAATAATACGACCTTTAGTTCTACAACTCTCTAGAAGGATTCCACAAACCGATTGCATGAACTTAATTGAAAGTTCAAATATACCCTTTAGTTCTCATCAATGGGCAATCATACCTTTCCTAATGTTTTACGGTGCCTATCTGTCCGTATGCAAAGATGCAGCATCAGAACCTATAAAGGCAGATTTGATCACTAGCAAACACTTTGGGACTCCAAAAATAAAATTACGTAGTTCATTTCAAAGTTTGAGTGAACGAATCCAACTTCACAATTTCACATTGAGTAGCAATTGGGAAATCGCCTTTTCTTTTAGTGTACTTTGTAAACATTATCTGAAATCATTTGCTAATGTCGATGTATTAAAGTTGTCGAAGGAACATATGCACACCATTGAAATCCATCAACATCGATATGTAAATGAAATTGAGAACATGCAACATAACATGAAGTGCATAAATAAATTTCACGTTAACACCATATATAGTAATCAAAATAAGATCCCCAAGTTTGGGCACTAAAATCAACATCCCTTCATCACCAAAGTAAAATTCACCCCATGATTTAAAGAAACAGTTTGAGAATATGAATTTTTATAGGCTGGCTTACCAAAAAGATACACGATGCACAAGCCATCATTCCTGTGTAAATCTAGTCTAGGCCGACGGACCGCCACCCGGTGGAGCAACATCATCACGCCGGCAGTGATTGTGGCAATAAGGTTATCAATTTTACGCCGACCCGATTGATACTATTCTCGATGGCCGCAGAAAACCGCTCCAATCGTGACATCCGTCTATCCCGCTCATCCATGTGCCTAACAATATATGCCCGGCGGTTGCGTGACGGCATCCTTCGACCGGGTACGACCATATGGTTGTCCCGCCTCCTCACGTTGCTCTCCTCCAGTGGGATATTCGGTGTCGGCCGCCTGCTGTCTCTCGGCCGCGTCCGTCTCTGCTGCACCTCTGTCTCCGCCGCCTCTTCTTCTCGTCTCTCCCATCAAAACTTCACCGCGCCTCACCGATGCCGAGCCCCTTTCTTCCCCACTTTCATGCGCTGATGTTGTTTTTTCGTAAACATTCTCACGGGTCCGGGTCCATGCGGTGGTCGGCATCGACCCTACATGACGGGAGAGTAAACATAGAAGGTGTGGGAATGGAATGACATCCCTTCTCGTGGTCGCTATGTTGTCGGCGATCATTTGAGTAATGATTGTGGGCAGACAGAGAGGAATACCATGACAGATGCTGTATAGAATGTCTAACATATACGAAGTAATATCGACTTTGTTCGACTCCCTCGGATAAACATTTGTGCAAAAGATATTGTGTAGCACCTTATACTTGAATTCCATGTGCGATGATCTCAGTGCATTACCCTTATTCCACGGAACATCCTGACCGTTACAAAAACTTCGTCATTGCTAACCGTACAGTTGGGTCATCGATGTCGTGATCGCTAATCCTCGAGATGTGACAGAATCCCCAAAAGATGTGCAACTACCCCAAGTATCAATAGTGACAGAGTTCTCTCCAATGGTCACCGAAAGGAAGGAGGGTGCAATACTCGGAGAGTGACAATATGATAGAAATATGAGAACTTGCTCATTTCGAACTGTCCCTCCAAAATCTAAGATCTTACTCCACCCAACATTTTCCAAAATCTCAATAATTCCAAACCGTTGGATGGACGCTCGGTCGATTTTTTTTTCGTATACAATTTTTCGAACACGAATTTTTTCGTGTGTTCGCAGGAGGAGGAGGAACCCGCCTGGATAACTTGTTCCGGTTGGATTAGTGGATGGGGTCCCTGAATTGGAGCACTGTCGAGTACGAGCTCGCCAGCCGGCGACTCGATTGGAGAGGTCCGTTCTCCGACTGTTCTGCTCTCACGTCTGGATCGAATTTTTGACGAGCTCCCCGGATGACTCTCCAAGTATAGGCTTTTTCCTTTATCCTTTGCCATTATCTCGTAGTGATGATATTGTCTGTTTCAAAAAAAAAAAAAAAAAAAATGATAAGTGAACTCGAAATTATGTCGATATATATGTCCTAATCATGATTTGTAATCGAATAGTGAACTAATGTAATTTTTACGGTTTAACTCAAAGAAAAACACTAATACGAGTGAGCATTTAAAGTAAAATTTTATCAAGCGGGAGATGAGAATGGGTGTTAAAAAAGTGCATGCAATTGCACAACATCAACGATTGTTTGTAAAAAAGGCGGTGTTTAAGCCTCAAACATCCCTTCAAAGGGTGAATCCAAACGGGCCCTTAGAGACTAAAGCCAACGCACTGCATAGTCCTTTGCCACCCCTATTCCACAAATGCTCTTAAACGGATAGTGAAAAGGTCAATTAAAAAATATTGTAGATTTTGCTCTTAAACGGGATAGTGAAAAGGTCAAGTTGGAACCGGGCCATATGATAACCGGTGGTCCGGTGCAGTGGGCACACCCGATTGGAAGATAAAGGATCCATCATTCCTCCTTTGGCATGATAAGGATGTCACTTGACCATAGTGGGATACCTGTTATATGTAACCTTTAACTTGATAATAGTAGGGGAGTTGATGTCAAGGGAATATAAATTTCGGTGGGAATATAAATTTTGTGGACCAAACCACAAAAAAACAATAGTGATTTGATATCCACCATTAAAATCCTCCTAAGCCCACTTTGCATCTTGTTTATTTGACATCCAATCATGCTGATTAGGTCATGCACCCAGATGAAGGAAAAAAACAAAGATCGGCTTGATCCAAAACTTTTATGGCCCCTAAAAGTTGTTAATGGTCGAAGTTCATTCAACACTGTTTTTCTTGTAATGTGGTCCACTTTAGATTGGAATATATCTCAGTTTTGGACTCATTCCATAAAATCATCTATAAAAATAGATGGACGGCATGGATGAAACACATACATCCTGATGGGGCCCACAGAGCACCGACCAGCAGCCATTGACTGGTGGCAGGGGGAGTAGCCAATCCGTTTCCACAGCGGACTCATATGGGAGCTTCTTATCAGGTGGGCCCACACCGAGCTCAAGTGAATCACACCACAAAAGACAAATAGAGAGGAATATGACCGGATACAAAGAACACAGACTTACCGAGATCGTATTAGGAGAAATCGCCCAAAGATTAAGTGCAACTTGGCGGGAGAAATCCGCTGGAGATGAAGTTGTGGGAAGCTTAAAGAAGAAGGAGTGCAAATAAACGTCCGTTTGGTGTAATAACTGCCGGTTGGTGAAAGCGATTATTGCATTTTTTTTGAAAACATACGTGCATCGATATATCGACATGTCGATATATCGTCAGATGATCCTTTTATAATGTTTCGCTTCGGAGACTTACAAATACCCTAATTGATTTTATCGACATACCGTCGATATATCGAAAAGTATCCCATCGATATATCGATAATATGTCGATACATCGTTCAAATCTTGTCATCAACATTGATATTATCGTCAAATTGACGATCTACTCGATCACTTATAACGATTACATCGATCATGTGCAGATTACATCGATAACTTACGCCGATTATATCGACAATATGTCGATCCCATCGACTACACATTTTTCGACATTCTGTCGACAATATATCGATATATCGATAAGTTACACTATCGATATATCGAGATATTAGCGATATATCGATAAATTAGAAATTTGAACCAACTCTTATTGACAATTCCAAACCAAATTCGATATTATCGCCATGTTTTCGATATATCGATATATCAGATCTTGTCGATATATCGACATCATGTCGATATATCGATGAAGTAAATAAATTGGGATTACTTGTCTTTGGTCAAATGGCGACCTAATTCGATATTATCGACATGTTTTCGATATATCGATTTTCATATCTCGCCGATATATTGACGTTATGTCGATATATCGATGAAAAACAAAATTCCTAATACTTGTCGGACAAATGGCGCATCAATTCGATATTATCGACACGTTTCTCGATATATCGATTTCAATATCTCGCCGATATATCGACGTTATTCGATATATCGATGAAAAACCAAATTCCTCGAATACTTGTGGACAATAAATGGCGATCATTTAATTCGATATTATCGACACGTTCGATATATCGATTTCAATATCTTCTTCGATATATCGACGTTGTGTCGATATATCGATGAAAACCAAATTCCTAGAGTACTTGCCGGACAAATGGCGACCAATTCGATATTATCGACATGTTTTCGATTTATCGACAACTTATGTCGATACAATCGATGATATGTCGATATAATCGATAATTAGATCGATATATCGACGATATGAAGGTTAAATCGACGGTACATCTGATATTGCGATAAGTCGATGGAATCTACATTGTGTCGATATATCGATGAATGTTGTCGATTAGATCGTTGATCTGTCGATTATATCGAGGATTGCTACTTGCTATAATATATATATATTTTTTAAATCTTTTTTATTTTTTCGATTTGTTTGTTGTACACACCCATGTCAAGACACTTCCTCTATTATACAAAAATGAGGTATTTCTGATCTCAATTGGACCACATTACAGAAATGTTGTTTAATGAACATCGACCATTGAAAACTTTTTTGGGGCCATAAAAATGATCTGTAAAAATGGATGAACGGAAACCTCTTATTTTTTCCTCGTAGTGTGGTACATCTCGAGATTTAGATCCTCTTATTTTTAGGATAAACCTCTAAAATGATCTGTGAAAATGGATGAACGGAAACGATGAAACACATTGTGATTGGTGGGGCCTACAGAGCACGACCACCACCAAATGTGAATGGTGGGCCCAACTGAGTGGTGTATCATACCTGTGGTGCGTGATTTCTTCCCCGGACCGACCATTTTTCACACTATAAAACCACCATTTTAAGCATGATTTGTGGAAACAAACAATGTAGCAAAATCATCATTATAATCAAATGCAAGTGATGTGAGTCATGTGACCAATGTTGTCAAAATCGTTATCGACGCAAATCGTAGTAGGGGTTGAATTGTATCGAATTACAAATCTTATCGTGAAATCATTTTTTTTTTTTCTTCTCAAAATAAAACTAAAAATGACCCTTACAATCTTATTAAAGATCCTCATAGAACCTTTATACACACACACACACTCCAACAAATCAAGCCCATTCATACATGGAATCTATGTTCCGTTACATTGTTACAGCACATGGATGATTTTCTTGGGCCTACTATGGTTTCAACGGTGAAAATCATTATGCCCCTTACTGTTTGCTCATGGTATGATCCAATTGATCTTTTGATATACTTCAATTTTCGGGCTAAACCACTACAATAAGTTAGGAAAACGGATGGACAATGGGCAACCGGAAAAACAAGTAAGTTAATCTAGAAAACTACGGCGAGGCAAACTAAAATATTGGGCAAACTAGAAAAATAGCGGGTCAAGCTGAAATATCATCGGGGCAAACTAGAAAACAACAGTAGACAAAGTGAAATATCACAGTGGTAAACTACAAAAACAATGTAGGCAAAGTGAAATATCAACAGATAAATTAGAAAAATAACGAGACAAAGTGAAATATCTAAGTGACAAACTAGAAAAACAACAGGCAAAGTGAATTATCATGATGTATGTGTTTCATCCATGCCGCCCATCTATTTTTATAGATCATTTTATGGTATTATACAAAAAAATGAGGTATATCCCGATCTCAATTGGACCACATTACAGAAACAATGTTTAATGAACATCGCCATCAAAACTTTTTTGGGGCCATAAAAAGTATTGGATCAAGATGATCTTTGCTTTTAGCCTTCATCCGGTCTTTATGACCTAATAAACAGATTAGATTTTATAAACACTACAGTGGACCTCAGGAGGATTTAAATGATGGATATCCAATCACTATCAAGTTTTCGTAGTGTGGTACATCTAAGATTTAGATCCTCTTATTTTTAGGATAAACCTCTAAAATGATCAGAAAATGGATGAACGGAAACGATGAAACACATTGTGATTGGTGGGGCCCACAGAGCACCACCACCATTGGCCACAAGGTGTGGGCCCAACCGAGTGTCGATATACTGGTGGTGCGTGATTTCTTCCCTGGACCGACCATTTTCGAAGAAGATGTATCGCCGATATAGGGAGCCCACAAAATGAGTTGACCGGTCTTTCTCGTGGAAAACTGAGTGAGGAAAGGAGGTGAAAGCAACGGTCGTGGAAAGCTTTAAAGGAAGATGAAAGCAACGGCAAGAAGTGGAAAGCAGAAGTGAGAAGTGAGAGCTTTAGCGAAGCCGCAAAGGAAAAGGAAGGGTATTTTCGCCCAAAAATGGGTCTCCGCACGTGGAGGTCTAACTCGCAAAGAAGGTTTGTCTTCTTTCATAAAACCGTCTGGGCGGAAGGGTGGGGTCCACTTCTCTAATTTTCTCATTCGATTTGATGTAGAGCGGATCGCGTACGCTTCATGGCTAGGATGGATCGAAAAGGCACGGCCGGCGACGTAAGTGATCCAGACCATCGGACCTTAAATCGGGCGTATCTCACAATCCGAATAAGTTACCGACGTAAAATATATGATTTTGAGTAGAACGAGCTACTTTAGCCAACCAACCCGTATATACCGGGTTACGACGCCGGAATTGCGAAAGAACCCTAAATCGATCACGTTGCCGTTTCCCTGTTTTAATTTCGTTTTGCTATTAATTGTAAGTTTTAGCTGATTATAACTCTTCATCCGTCGGGCTTTAGGAGTTGCACGCAACGTGAAAAGAGCTTAGAATAATTAGGAGAACGGCCTGGGGGATGCCAAATAGACACTTACTATTTTTGGCCGAAAACCTTGCGCACTAATAGACATCACGACCGTCTTCATATTTTATAAGTTTACTATTTATAGTAAGTCGCTAATTCTAGGAGTTTTAGTTGTAGTTTGATTTTGATTACTTTCCTATTGCTTGGTATCCCTATTTAAAGGGTTGTGAACTCATTTTTTTTCAAAGAATTAATCGTCAATTTATTAGAATTGATTTCTATTTTTCGCTTTTTTCCTCGTGGATTCGAGAAGTCTCGTGAGGAGTCAGAGAAGCCCTGGATTCGAGTATTTTCGTAATCACGCTCATTCATGCGCCAAAATTCTCATAGAACCTTGCGCACTAGTGGACCATACCATAAGGAATTATGATAATTTAGAACATCACGGCAAACTGGGGCAAATTGGAATATCACGGCAACCGAATATCACGGCAAATCTGAAAACAATGGCAAATCGAATATTAGTGGGCAAACTAGAAAACAATGGCAAATCGAAATCGAATATCACGGCAAACCGAATATCATGGGGCAAATCGAATATCAATGGGCAAACTAGAAAAACAATGGGCAAATCGGAATATCACGGGCAAACTAGAATATCGGGGCAAACTAGAAAACTACGGGCAACCGAATATCACGGGCAAACTAGAAAATCATGGGCAAGTAAATCGAATATCACGGCAAACCAGAATATCACGGCAAACTAGAAAAACAATGAGGGCAAATTGAATATCAACGGCAAACTAGAAAAACAATGTGGCAAATCGAATATCGAAGGGCAAATCGAATATCACGGCAAACTAGAAAAACAATGGCAAATCGAATATCATGGGCAACTAGAAAACATGGGCAAATCGGAATATCAATGGGCAAACTAGAAAACGGGCAAATCAAATATCACGGGCAAACTAGAAAAATAAGTGGCAAATCGAATATCGGGCAAACTAGAAAAACAATGGGGGCAATTGGAATATCATGGGCAAACCGAATATCAATGGGTGGCAAACTAGAAAACAACGGGCAAATCGAATATCGGGCAAACTAAAAAAACAATGGGCAAATCGAAAAACAATAGGCAAATAGAAAATATGAGCTGGCAAACCGATGGTGGTGTCGGGCTTGAATGGTTGGTGCTCAACCCTAACCCAACCCAAGGTTCCTATACCTCAACCCTAGCCCAACCCAACCCAACCCAACCCAACCCAATCTCGGGTTGGGAATTCTCAACCAAGCCCAACCCGAGGGGGCTCTACGGTATATACATGCTAATATTTTCGTTATTACATTAGTTTATTATATATCAATATAGGACTTATTTTCTCAGATCTATAATTTTATGAATTATATATGTGACTATTCATTATAAACAACTTCATTTTTTCCTTTAAAAACAAGCTTAAATATAAGACAACTACTCCTTTAAAAGTCATGTAGCATAAGATGGTGTCTATTTGGGGAGAGAGATCTGGCATATCTTGTTAGCTTGAGTCCCTTGGAAATGACATGGACAAATGAGACTCGACATCACTAGTGTGCCTTCGACACAAACGATCCACACTCAATTATAATTTTTAAGTAACTTTTATATTGATCTGGTTCGGGTTGGGTCAACCCTTGAGCCCAACCCAAGATTTATTGGGTTGGTGTTTGTATAGCCCAAGCTTAAGGCAGACCCGAAATATCCCGCCCGAGCCCAACCTAATGTCGGGTCTGTCGGGTTGAACCCGCCCAACTTTCAAAGAAGAAGTCCTGATAGTATGCTATACATCATAACTTACATTTCCGTGAATATGCAAAAATCTTCAAAGTATGCTATCCACCAAAATTACAAAGTATGATATACATCAAAACTTACAAAGTATGCTATACATCATGACGTACAATGTATATTCAACAATGTATATAACATCTTTCCAAAATTCTGCCCATGCCATGGACAAATTTCATCTACAAAGTAGAGACAAACAATCGTACGCTATTGACTTCCTCCAATCGGCGGTGAATTTTTGCATGTCTATTCCCGCCAAGGTGAGACCGCTACACAAAATGTCGATGTATTTCATTATGAATATACCACAGCCATAACCATTGTCCGCTTTTCACAGATTCATCGACTCTAACGGTCCACTTCTTCCTTCAAGCGCTGTGTCGTCTCCAAAGGGCATGGAAGAGAATGGGAAGCGCATCACTCATCTTCTTCATCTTTTGCTTGTACTTCTCGGCGATAAATTGCGTACAAGCTATCCACAACAACAATTTCTCTTGCTCGGGGTAGATGACTAATGTAAACCAATGTGAATTTTCGTGATTGATGGGCGCATAGACTGCTTCATCATTGTCAAAATAATATATTAGAAAAATGATAGAAGACATAATAGTAAGAGATGATGCTCTATGACAAGTGCATTACCCGCTCATAACACTGATTGCCTTGGCGCTGGTTTATCCCGGTGCTTAGCAATTGCATAGGCCGTACTATCTGACCTAATAGCTCGGCCTGTTCTAACGCCGATTTGGAGTCCCGATATGCAATCAAAACAGGCAAACACCCCTCAAGGCTTTGCTGTTACAAACATGATGAAAGTTCAATACATGTAAGAAAATTAAATTTTTAAACAGATTATAGATTAACGCAATAAACAGTTACCGTAAAAAACGTGGGACAGAACTTGCAATCCTGATGATATGCTGTTGAAAGGTCGTTCTGCCTTTTCTCAAGGAACTCGATGTATGTGTCAATAGCCTAATCAATGGGATAGTAGAATGTTAGTCGTAGATTAAAATAACACATAATTACATGTCAATCAATGCATACAGAGAATAAATTAGTAATGCTTACCTCGCTATCAACCCACGCATCCTTCAGCCATATCGTACTGAACCATTTTCCCGCTGCCATGCCCTTGTTTGCTTCATACCACTCCTCTGCCTCTTTCACCTCCTCGTGTGCGGATAGTATCCTGAAAGGATCCATCTGTAGAGGAAATGGTACCGGAGAAGTTGCAAAAGCTGTTACTTGCTCGGATTCAGGAACTGGCCCAGGAGTTGTATCGAATGCAGACAAGGACAAGTACGGAGATATCTTGTAATATGACGGCTTCGGAATCCTTTTGGTTCTCCTTTCATAAACGGGTTGCGAAGTGGACCTCAACTCCTCACCCTCCTCCTCCATTACAAAACATCCCCTCTCTGTACGACTACCTTCCTTCTCCTTATTAAACTCCTCCCTCTCATTAGCTAACTTTTCCCTCTCCTCAAAAAATAATTCCTTCTCCATCCTCAACTGCTCTTTTTCTTTCAGTAACATATTTTCTTTTTCATCAATCATTGTTTCTTTCCGTCTCATCCCTTCCCTCTCTCTTCTCAATTCGCTCCTCTCCTTCTTCAATTCCTCTCTCCCTCTTTAACTCCTCCCTCTCAATCCGAAATTCCTCAATAAAAATAACATTATTCACAACACCCCTCTACCGGTATACCCTCACTCTGGCCCCTCTTCCTCCACACCTTTCTCTTCATTATCATCCGACTCATCATCATCATCCTCCCTATGATCAATCTCGTTACCCTCCTCATCTTCTTCTTGAGTTTCAAAGTTGAGCTACAAAATGTATAGATGAATATGTCGAGTAAGGATAAATTTACTAAATGTAGAAAAAATAAATAGTTTAACTCGTATAACATCTCACCCGAAAATCGTCACGCACCGAACGAATCCAGCATCCGTTTCCCATTCGCGTAGGGTTGGTTCTAATTTCATCACTACCGAAGTCCGCAAAGAATAAGGAGTAATGTTAAATATAAAATTGATAAGGTTGTCAAGTTAAGCAAAGTAATTCATTGGACATATATAAACTTCTGATTTACTGACAATAGCATGTATTCGTTGTACCTCCAACACTTCCAAATTCTCGATATTGAATGAAGCGTGGAATTTGATGGGGAACGCACGAAACAACACACTCTTGTAGGGAAATGGTAGTATCTCTATCGCCCATACCGCTAGAATGAAATTGCACCGTGTTAAAAATTCTAAGATGACTACAGAGGGAAAACATATACAGAAGAAAATGTGTTCTTACTTGTAGAGAAAGGACGCAACCACATATAGTGTACCGAGGGGAACTTGATGCGGCAAGGGCAAATTCGATTCCTTGCAACATTGTAAGGTATCCCAAGCTACCCCAAGGATACATATAGAAATCCTCTAACGAGTCCACCAAGTGCATATAATCCATATTGCACATGGTTTTCGGTTCGGTTTCCCTAAGAAAACACTCCACAACTAGAAGTAGGGCAACCTTCACGACGTCCTCATGCTTATTGGTATCAACTAGTCTATCGAACACACCCATTAGGTGCTTCTTTAATACTGGATATTCTTTAAAGTATTTGTCTCGTAGTGTACGCGTAGTGTTCCTCTTCTTGGGTACAGTAAGATCTCCAATCTTAAGACCGGTGATGAGGGCGAAGTCCATCTCTGAAAACCGCAATCACCTCCTTTGATTTCAAATACCGAATCACCTTTGTATCTTAGTAAAAGTAGGTGAAATATAGCCCCTATAAACCGAAGGATGTAACGTGCAATAAAAAGGCGAAGGGGATTGCCTAAATAGATTTAGGCGACTGTCATGCATCTCCACTCCACCTTTGACTGTCAAACCACCATGTCAATGTACACCTACATGTTGGCTTGGAGTTGCTCATGGAATTTTCATTGCTGCAGAGATGATTTTAAATACATATCAAACATAAAATTCACAAAGTAAAACATCGTATATAAAATCGACGGGCATGATACAAATTACAGGGTAAACTAGAATATCATGGGGCATGCTAGAAAGTTAGCAGGACAAACTAGAAAATCAAATAGGCAAACTAGATATTCAATGTGGCAAGGTAAAAGCTCACGGGTAAACATGAAAATCAATGGGCAAGCTAGAAAGTCAATGTGGGTAATTCTTATAAACGTATCCAATGTTCAAATGGAACACACCAAATGAAATTTGAAATTGAATTGCTAATGTTGATCATTTCTTAGGGGCCACAAAAGTTTTGGATCAAGCTTATAATTGTATATTCTATTAATCCAAGTCTGTATGATCTTATGTCTAGGTTTGATAATGAACAAACATACATCACTGTTGGGCCGACTGATTGCCCCGCTGATTTTAGTGTTTGCCCCGCTGATTCTCATCAAGATATACCAATTTATACATCACAACATAGACATACCTTGCCACATGCCCTTAATTACCTTCAAAGGAAAATACCTTTGATTATAAGTTACAGCTCAAGAAAGTTGTAATATGCATGATACACATGAGCCAAAGATATTAAAGGATCAATTAGCTACAATCGGCTACAATAGGCTCGCCGCTTAGACAACTAGCATTGAGCAATCGGCTACAAGGATCACTCAATGAGGTGTTCATAAGTTTCCTCGTTAGTACAAGGTTACGTAGCTTATTGGTGCAAGGTTGTATAACTTAGTCAACGTAGCACATCACAACGTTATGTAGCTTTGTCAAAGATAAAAGATATGGAACACTTGCCTTTATTCGCCAAAGATAGGCACATGGCCGTATGACCGGGAGTCAAGGCATGTATCTGCTCAAGTTTGTAGCTTTTACAAAGTTGTTAGACCCCACATCATGTTATATACAAGGAGACATAGACATACCTTGGCACATGCACTTAATTACATTAGAGGAACTAGATATTCAAATGAGGCAAACTAAAAGATCATGGGCAAACTAGATATTCAAAGAAGGCAAACTAGAAATTCAATGGGTCAAATTGTAAAATCGGCGGGGGCAAGCATGAAATAGAGCTGGGAAACTAGAAAATGAGCGGGCAAACATGAAAATGAGCGGGCAAACTAGACAAGAAGAAGGGCAAACTTAAAAATAATTTCATGGAACACACCAAATAAAATTTGGAATTCCACTTCTAATGTTGATCATTTCTTGGGGCCACGAAGTTTTGAATGAAGCTTATAATTCTCTTTAGAGTATTGATCCATGTCTCGTATGATCTTATCAATAGGTTTGATAACAAACAAACATCATCGTTGGGCCCACCATAGTTTCAACGGTGAAAATCATTATGGCCCCATTGTTTCCCATGGTATGATCCAATTGATCTTTTGATATGCTTCAATTTGGCGCTAAACCGCTAAAATTAGTTGGAAAACGGATGGACAAATGTGGATATACTCCATACATTCAAAATGGGCCCAACTGAGTTTATGTAGTACAATGGTAGTACGCAATCCGATTACGCAATATTTTGATTCATCTAACCATATACTAGAGCCACTTTTGATTCTGCAATATTTTGTTCATTAATCACTCCAGCATTCTTTCATTTTCATGTAAAGATCATTTCCTTCCTGGGTTGGATGACCATGATTTAATAACGAACCATTCTAATTTGTTGATAGTTGATAATATTAGTTGATAGTTTTGTGAAAGATTGTTTGTGAAAGGTTTCATTCACGCCTAATCCATGTCCAAGTAGACCTTGTCGTTCGAGAATTCTTAATTCATGAGTTGTAGGAGGGACTTATGTCACCAAAAACATAGACTAAAGCAAGTGTTGGATTCAAAGTTGGTGTTAAAGAGTACAAATTGACTTATTATACTCCCGAATATGAAACCAAAGATACCGAGATCTTAGCAAAGATTAGGGTAACTCCTCAACCCGAGGTTCACCGAGGAAGTTGTGGGCCGCAGAGTCACGAGTATTCTACTAGTACATGGACAACTTTGTGGATCGATAGACTTACCGGCCTTGATCGTTACAAAGGACGATGTTACCACATCGAGCCCTGTTCTCGGGGAGGAAAGTCAATTTATTGCTTATGTAGTTTACCCTTTAGACCTTTTTGAAGAAGGTTCTCGTTACTAACATGTTTACTTCCATTGTAGGTAATGTATTTGGGTTCAAAGCCCTACGAGCTCTACATCCGAGGATCTGCGAATTCCTACTGCTATGTCAAAACTTTCCAAGGACCGCCCATGGCATCCAAGTTGAGAGAGATAAATTGAACAAGTATGGTTGTCCACTATTGGGATGTACTATTAAACCAAAATTGAGGTTATCCACCAAGAACTACGGTAGGGCGGTTTATGAATGTCTCCGTGGTGGACTTGATTTTACCAAGGATGATGAGAAGGTGAACTCCCAACAATTTATATGTTGAGAGACCGTTTCTTATTTTATGGCGAAACAATTTATAAACGCAGTCAAACAAGTGAAATCAAAGGATATTACTTGAATGCTACTGCAGTAGCTAACCTGGAAAACTAATGGGGCAACCGCAAAATCACGGGGAAACTGAAAATCAGCTGGGGAAACTAGAAAATCAACGGGGCAAACTAGAAACTCAGCGGGGCAAACTAGAAACTCGACGGGCAAACTGGAAAATCAATGGAGGAAACTAGAAAATCAACAGGCAAACTAGAAAATCAATGGGCAAACTAGAAAATCGGGCAAACTAGAAAATCACGGCAACCGAAAAATCAATGGGAAACTACAAAATCAGTGGGCAAACATGAAAAAGATCGGGCTAGCTTAACAAATAATTTCGTGGCTTTAGCCGAAAAATCTAAACATATCCAATGTTCAAATGGACCACACCACGGGATATTTTGAATTGAACTTCTAATGTTGATAATTTCTTAGGGGCCACAAAAGTTTTGGATAAGCTTATAATTGTGTTTTCTATTAATCCATATCGTCAGATTATCTTATGATTAGGTTTGATAACAAACAAACATCATCATTGGGCCCACTATAGTTTCAACAAAGTGGAAATCATTATGCCCTCGCTATTTCCGTGGTATGATTCACTTGATCTTTTGATATGCTTCAATTGGGGCTAAACCGCTAAAATTAGATGGAAAAACGGATGGACAAATGTGGATATACTACATACATTCAATGTGGGCGCCCAACTCGCTTTACTTAGTACAATAGGAACGAACTAAAAATCAACGAGCTAAATTAAAAATCACGGGCAAACATGAAATTCGGTGGGGCAAACTAGACAATCACGGCAAACATGAAATTGAGCGACTGCTTGCTAGAAAGTCACAGGGCAAACTAGAAAATCGGCAGGATAAGCATGAAATTGAGGTGGGCAAACTAGAAATTCACGGCAACCTGGAAATTCATTATGACCATCAAGCTTTCTCGTGGTATGGTCCACTTGATCTTTTGTTATGCTTCAATTTGGGGCTCAACACTCTGTGTGTGTGTGTGTGTGTCTGTGTATATATATATATACACATACACACACACGCACGGGTGGGTATGCATGCACATGTGTCGTGTGTATATATACGCATATGTGGGAAAAACGGTTCTATATGGTCGAGCTCATGTGAACTACCAATGAGGTCGAGCTGTGTGAGCCCTATCATGAAGTATGTCAAACATCTACCCATCAGTCAGATGCACCATTCCATGGTGGGCCTAGAGCTTAAAAATCAAGTTAATTCATGACTTTTGTAGGCCACACCACGTACAAAACTTGAGAGGGGTTACCTTCCATTAAAACATTCATATTTATGTTTTTGGGCCCACCAAGATGTGTTTAACAAATCCAGCCCATCCATAATGTGTGTCCCACTTGGATGAGTGGTCGACCAAGATTCGAGACACATCCAAATTTCAAGTGGGCCCCACCAAGTAATTTTATATGTTTTAGGCATGTCTTCACGTGATTTTAGATGGTATGGCCCACCGGGTTCGAAGAGGACTGATTTTTTTTGCTATCCCATAATTTAAAGGGGACCCATCAAGTTCACGGTGATGATGTTCGACATACATCATGGTGGGGCCCACATGTGCCGACCTCGTGGGGAGTTCCCATGAGCTCGATCGTATGAACCTTTTCCTCTACTAAAAAGAAATTACATACATTCAATGTGGGCCAACTGAGTTTAAAATATACCTTGGCTGCGTGCTTTCTTCCCTGGACCGACCATTTTGAGAAGAAGACAAAATGCGATTGAGGGGGGCCCACAAAAAGGGTTTTTTGGGGTCTTTCTACCGAAAACACAGGAGTAAAGGGGGTGAAAGCAACAAAGAAGGAAAGCAACGGCAGGAAAGCAACCGTGGAAAGGGAGAGGAAACGCAAGCAGTGGAAATGGGGAGGAAAAAATAAAGCAGTGGAAATGGCAGAGTAAAAGCCGCAGCCGTGAAAGGAGGGGTATTTTCGTCCTGAAATGTTGAGTCCGTACAAGGAGGTCCAAACGCGTATTCTAAGTTTGTATTGTTTCAAAAAAACCGTTGGATAAAAGGTGGGGTCCACAGTCGTAAATTTCTCACATTATAATTCTCATACATACAATGTTTCTGTGGTGGGACATGAAAACCAATCTGGCTGGGGATATTATATATATATATATATATATATATATATATATATATATATATATATATATATATATATATATATATATATATATATATATGACGGCCAGGAAAGAAATATGGCTGATGATCCGACGATCCATATTGTCCAATTATGGCAATCAAACGAACGTGGCAAGAAAATCCACCGACAGATCGATCTAAAATCAACGATGAAAATATGATTACTCGGATCATTTGATGGTGTGGCCATAGTAATGTCCCATGATTTACATGCATGCCACATTTACGTGCATGCATGCGTGCCACATTTACGTGTGCATGCATGAATACGAGTATATTATACATACCATGCGCTTGTGGAATATGGTAGATCCATCTTCCCATGTGGTTCATACGTGTAAAGGTGATTTATCGTTTGGGACCGTCCATCTAGTTACCTCTACCGTAGATAGAAAATCTTTACAATGCATATGCATGGATCAGATGATCGTAGCAATCTAATTGGTGCCCTTCAAACGGACAGAAGGAAACAAAAAATAGTTAACGGTCACATATTTGTGGGCAAATTGAAGAGAAGTGATGGATATGATCATCTAAAAGGTGTGAATTTTGAAATATATCCCATCCGTGATTGGGCACATAAAATGGATGGATCTGATTAATACACCACCTTGCCACACATATACAGCTGAGAGATTTCTCGACCATATTACGGTTACTGGGGCTAACTTATATCAACTCCCGATTAAAAAATAATAATAATCAAAGGACGTGCTTGTGTACGAGTAGGACGTACGGAAATGTACGGACAAGAGTGGACGTGCATGAGGATTTAATAGGGCTTTGAGGGGGATTCCTGACTTTGGGTCCCACTGTGATGTATATGTGACTACATCCACGCAGTCCATCCGTATTAAAAGATCACTTTATGGCATGATCCAATAAATAAAGCAGATCCAAATCTCAAGTAGACAATAATACGGGAAACAGTGGTAATCAACCATTAAAAACTTCTAGTGGGCCACAAAAGTTTTTGGATCAAGCTGATATTTGTATGGTCTCTTCATTCAGATATTTGTGACCTTATCAACTGGTTGGATGGCAAATAAACATTCCGGTGGCCCATGAAATTTTTAATGGCGGGATTCAATCACTACTGTTTCCTATGGTATGGTCCACGTAAGATTTGGATATACTTATTTTTTGGTTCATGCTTTAAAATGAGTTTTCAAAATGGTTGGACGGGCCGGATTTAAGGCACATACATCACTGTGAGCGGTCCACTGTGATGTATGTGATTGCATCCACGCCATCCATCAGTATTGAAAGATCCTTTTAGGGCATGATCCAAAAAATGAAGCACCTCCAAATATCAAGTGGACCATAATACAAGAAACAATGGTAATCGACCATTAAAAACTTCCCATGGGCCACGAAAGTTTTGGATCAAGCTGATATTTGCGTCGTCTCTTCATCCATATCTTTGTGACCTTATCAATACGTTAGATGGCGAATAAACATTCCGCTGGCCTCCATGAAGTTTTTAATTGCGGGGATTCAATCACTACTATTTCCTGTGGTATTGTCCACATAGGATTTTGATCCGCTTCATTTTTTGGTTGATGCCATAAAATGGGCTTTCAAAATGGTTGGATAGGGTAGATTTAAGGCACATACATCACTATGAGCCCCACAGTCAGGGGTCCACCCACTTTGGTGATTTTGGGGTCTCACCTAATCCGCTCCTTTCAAGGGGCATCCAAGTATTTAATGAGTGCGGATCCTCTGTTTCAGTAGTTAGGAACTTAGTGACTCTGTTAGGAATTGATGTTTGGATACACCAAAAATATAAAAAATAAATCAAAAAAAATTTCACTAGGTTGAATCACATATAAAATACGCGGTCCTTAAAGCGTGATTTGCCCCCTTATCAACTGCTGATGGGTTACAGGCGAATTGCTACCAAGATAAGACAAGCCTTATCAGGATCCAGCGTGCAGGAATCACGATAGGTCCATTGTGGAACAATTTTAACGCAGTAGATCTCTTTTGGCAGACTTAGACGGTAGAGATGATAAAGTATTCTATGATGGAGATATGGATCGTATTTGATTTGATGGGAGAGATGGTGTGTTGGGATGATGAAATCGGATTGGAATGGTCTAGTTTATATAGGCATCAAGTATAACATCGTTGCTGTGTGGTATTCAATGTCTAGAACGTTTGAAAATGTTTCTGGCCGTTGTCAATTAATCCCAGACGTTTCTGGTCGTCAGATCAAAGGATCTGACCGTTGGATCATCATGGTCTGTCTGTTTTCGGACCATTTGACTTTCAAGGCAGAGAGTCGTTTTCAAAAACTGCTGAACATTTCAGATTTATGATTCGACCATTCTCAGTCTTCTATAAAACTCAGACCATTTCAGACCCACTGCACAAGGGCACAGACCAGACCTATCACACCGTCTTGCGCCGGTTCGCATAAGGTCGTGAGGGAGCGACCACTCTGCGATACTATGTGCACGTGCGAAGTGCAAAGTGCGCCATCTAGCTCCACTACAGCCTCACTGCCTCATTGCCTACACCTACACCCACACCTGTGCCTGAGCCCGAGCCCGAGCGTGAGCACGCCTCCAAAAACTCTAAGTAAGAATACTCTTCACAATATCTCATATAAACCACACAACCCTTCTTTGTATTTTCGATGTGGTACAAAGCACACACACCGCACTTTTTAATTCAAAATTTTCAAAAGGTGTTTTGGCGGGAAATTCTTGAAAATTTGAAAAATTCGAATTTTCTTTTTATTTTGAAAAACTACTGATTTTCAACAATTCTCCACTAGTTTTTTTAAAACAAAGAAAACTCTGCCAGAATAATAATAGTTATTATGCATAAAAAAAGATATCTTGTGATTTGAATCTTTCCTTAGTATAAGTATTTTAAAGTTATTTCGAAATTTCTGGTTGCCGCAGCATTGAACCAGTTATTCCTATATGATATAACCGAAAATACCACACCCATAATAGCTCTTGCGTTACGTGTTCCTTCATAATCTCGCTTAGCACTTTTAATGGCCATATGCTTATCCTGTTTCATGAACAATCCCAAGATAACTCTAACTCTTATGAGAAACAACACCACTTCTACGTTCACATAGGTTAAATCCTTCCAGTGTTTCCGTTTAAAACACTTGTCCTATTTGACTGGACTTTATTAAGAGTTTAATACTCATCCCTCTTTTATAATGGCCAGCACTATCATCCTGGATGAGTTTATTAATTTATTTAGTGCTGAAACTTTTCACTTATCAGTGAATTATTGTTACCCATTAAACCCAAATTTAGAGATTTTCTAATTTAAGGTTAGGTTTCTTTCACTGGTGAAACTTTGAGTAAAGAGTTTTAACCCCACCCTCTAGATGTTGTCTTTAGTACCTTTCTCATTAGAGGTTTAGTAAAAGGATCAGTCAAGTTATTACTTGACTTTACATATGAGATCGTAATGATTCCATATTGAATCAATTATCTTACATAGTCATGTCTCAAACTTATGTGTCTAGACTTCCCATTATAGGTACCGCTATAGGCTCTCGCTAGAGTGGCTTCACTATCATAATGAAGTGAAACAACCGGTATAGGCTTCGCATAAAATGAGATTTCTAATAGAAGATCCCTTAACCACTCAACTCCTTTGCCTGTAGCAGCTAAAGCTATGAACTCAAATTCCATAGTTGAGTGCGTTATGCAAGTTTATTTTTTGGATCCCCAAGATACAGCTGCACCTCATAGGGTGAATATCCACCTTATAGTGGACTTGTTGTCCCTTGCACTCGATATCCAACTTGGATCGGTATATCTTTCCAATACTGCTGAAAATTCTGAGTAAAATAGCCCTAGTTCTTTGGTTTTTTTAAGATAACCTAGAACTCTACTTACTGCTTTCCAGTGTTCAACACTTGGATTACTCCTAAACCTGATTAGTTTATTCACAGCGTATCCTATATTCGGTCTTGTGCATTGCATTGCATACATAAGACTACCGCACTAGCTTACTCTAGTTGTGCAACTACTATTCCACTGTTTTCTTTTAACTTGATACTTGGATTAAACGGAGTCTTTGCCTCTTTAATTTTCAAGTGATTAAAATTGTTTATTATTTTCTCAATATAATGAGACTGGCATAATGCAAAACCCCCACTATGTTTTTTTTAAAACTTTGATACCTAATATGGTATCCACTTGTCTAAGATCCTTCATTTTGAAAATTGAAGAGAGAAACTTTTTGGTTTCAGTTACACATTCCATTTTATTATTGATAATTAACATATCATCTACATACAAGCATATAATTACAACATAATCATTACATACTTTTGAATATATGCATTTATTAACAATATTATGTTCAAAACTATAAGACAAAACTTTAGAATCAAATTTATCATACCACTATTTTGGTGCTTGCTTTAATCCATATAAAGACTTAACAAATCTACACACTTTTCTTTTATTTTTTGATAAAACAAACCCTTTTGGTTGCTCCATGTAAGCCTCCTCATCGAGATCACCATTTAGGAATGTTGTCTTCACATCCATTTGATGGATATGTAGATGATGTATGGATGCTAGAGCGAATAAGATCCTAATCGATGTTATTCAAATTACTGGTGAATAAGTGTCAAAATAGTCGATTCCTTCTTTCTGTCGGAAACCCTTCGCAACTAACTTTGCCTTAAAGGTTTGAATTGTACCATCTGTGTGATATTTTTTCTTAAATACTCACTTATATCCTATTGGTTTAGAACCTGGAGGTAGATCTATCAATTCCCATGTTCGGTTAGATATTATGGAATCCATTTCATCATTAATGACTTCTTTCCAAAAAACGGAGTCTCTTGAAGTTATAGCTTCACTAAAGTTTTTAGGTTCATATTCTATAGTCAAAACCATAGATATTTTCCTAATCACCTTCTCTCTATTACCCTCAACTAGATGAAAAGAGAGTCGCTAAGAGTCTATTTGATCAGGATTAAGACTCTTTTCTACTCTTACTTTTTGACTCCTACGAGGTTCATTAGGAGTTTTCTCTTCTATTTGTGTTTCTTTTATAGTTTCATTAGGAGATTAAATCTCAGCATTCTTTTTCTCTGTGAATACTGAATTCTCAAAGAATTCTACATCTCTAGACTCTATGATTACATTTGAGTGTAAGTCTAGAAGTCTATAGGCCTTACTATGTTGTACATATTCTATAAGGACGCACTTGATAGCTATTGGTCCTAACTTAGTTCTTTTAGGTTCTGGAGTTCTGCAGTATGTAAGACACCCCCACACTCTAAGATACCCTATGTTTGGTTTTCTTCATTTCCATATTTCGTATGGAGAGGTTTTGGTTTTCTTAGATGGAATTCGGTTTAAAACATAACATGCAGCTAACAGTGCTTCTCCCCATAAGTTCAATGGCAACTGTGCTTATATTAGCATTGAGTTGACCATTTCTACTAATGTCCTATTTTTTCTCTCTGCTACACCATTTTGTTGTGGTGTATAAGGTGCTGTGCACTGATGTATTATGCCGTGTTCTGCACAATAGTTAGAAAATTCATTAGAGAAATATTCTCCTCCTTAGTCACTACGAAGGATTTTAATATTTTTTTCTAATTGATTTTCTACTTCAGATTTATAGATCTTGAATGCACTAAATGCTTCATCTTTCGATTTTAATAGATACACATATACATATCTTAAACAATCATCTATAAACGTTATAAAGTACCTTTTACCTCCACGGTATCATTTAGTTTACATATGTCAGTATGCACTAGGTCTAATATTTGAGATGATCTCTCAACGCTAGGGAATGGTTTCTTGATTATTTTAGACCGTATGTGTACTTCACATTTATCTTTGTCACTATCATTGTATGATATTAGGTCGTTCTTAGCCATGAGTTTTATGGCACTGTATCCAATATGGGCTAGTCTACCATGCCATAGTGTTACAGACTCAATCATATAAGCAGAAGAATTCTTTTCATTTAAAAAAAAACTTGATCATCCCATTACAAGCATAACCCTTACCCACAAAGTTTCCATATTTAGACAAGATCAGCTTGCCTAATTCAAACACAACCCTAATCCCAAGTTTTCTTAAGAGATACCCTGAGACAAGATTTCTCCTTATGTCTGGGACATGCAGTACATTAGTTAGGATTACCTTCCTTCCAGAAGTAAAGAGTAATTCTACGGTTCATTTTCCTGTAACTTTCAATCATCCTTCATTTCCCATTTGAACCTCTTGACCATTAGTCTCGTCTTCATAGGTTTTGAAGGCAGATCGATCATTGCATACATGGACTGAGGCACCTGTATCATACCACCAATCAGGAATTTTCTCTTGAACTAGGTTCACTTCTGTAACCATGACTACGATTTCATCGTCTACTGCATTAGCCTCTTTCCTAGGCTTTTTTCCGTCCCTACAAACTCCGGCAAAATGCTCGATCTTGCTGCAGACATAGCAAGCTCCCTTAGGTTTGGCGTTTTTCTTCTTTTCGGTTTTCTTGAATTTCCCTTGATCTTTGTTAGGTTTAAGGGAATCAGCTTTCTCATAGGAATTATTTTGGGATGGCCGTTCTACTGCGTTCACCTTGGATAAAGATGCACCATTAGTGTCATCCTTTTTGTCTCGGTTACGGGATTCTTCTTCAATTCAAAGATGCTTTTGGATTTGTTTCAAGGTGAACTCTTCGGATTTATGCAGTAGTTTCTTCCTGTAGTCTTTCCAGTTCGGAGGCAATTTTGCGATTATAGCTCTGACTTAAAAGGATTCAAGAAGATCAATTTTTATGGCTTTTATTTTGTTTACAATAAGCTGCAGTTCTTGGATTTGGGCAAGCAGCAGTAGATTGTCTTCCATCGTGAAGTCGAAATACCTGGCAATTAGAAATTTCTGTGTACCTTCCTCTTCAGCCTTGTATTTGTATTCCAGAGCACTCCAAATCTCTTTTGTTGATGTGGTCCCCGTGTACAAATCGTACAACCGATCAGAGAGTATTGAGGATGTGGCCACGACACTGCAGTTCATCTTCTTGTCGCTTAATCCTAGCAGCAACTTGTTCTAGAGTGTCAGTGTCAGTGTCCTTTGCTTTAGGCAAAGGCTAGAGAGTTGGGTTCAGGATATAGAAGATCTTTAGAGCAGTTAGCAGGAATTTCAATTTGTCCTGCCATCTAGTGAAATTTGAACTATCGAATCGGTCCAATCAGATCAGATCCTGGTTCATCAATTTGACTGATGCAACACTTTCGGCGTCCATGGAATCAAGCTTTAAGATTGTTAGGAATTGATGTTTGGATACACAGAAAATATAAAAAATAAATCGAAAAAAATATTTCACTAGGTTGAATCACATATAAAATACACTGTCCTTAAAGCGTGATTCGCCCCCTTATCAACTACTAGCGGGTTACAGGCAAATTGCTTCCAGGATAAGACAAGTCTTATCAGGATCCAACGTGCAACAATCACGATAGGTCCACCGTAGAACAGTTTTAATGCAACATATCTCTTCTAGCAGACTTAGACGGTAGAGATGATCAAAGTATTTTATGATGAAGATATAGATCGTATTTGATTTGATGGGAGAGATAGTGTGTTGAGATGATGAAATCGGACTGGAATGATCCAGTTTATATAGGCATCAGGTATAGCACTGTTGCTGTGTGGTATTCAATGGTTCAGAATGTTTGAAAATGTTTTTGGCCGTTGTCAATTAATCCCAGACATTTCTGGTCGTCGGATCAAAGGATCTAACCGTTGGATCATCATGGTCCGTCCGTTTTCGGACCGTTTGACTTTTAAGGCAGAGAGCCGTTTTCAGAAACTGCTGAACGTTTCAGATTTATGATATGACCGTTCAGTCTTCTATAAAACTCAGAGTGCACCATCTAGTGCCACACTACCTCACTGCCCACGCCCACGCCCATGCCCGTGCCCGTGCCCGTGCTCGAGCCCGAGTGCGCACGCGAGGGCGTGCATGTGTTCCAATGCTACGCACTGGAACACACAATCCAAGTATCACCTCCTTCAAAAACTCCAAGTAAGAATACTCTTCATAACATCTCATATAAACCACACAACCCTTCTTTGCATTTCTGATGTGGGACAAAGCACACACACTACACTTTTTAATTCAAAATTTTCAAAAGGCGTTTTGGCAGGAAATTCTTGAAAATTTAAAAAATTCGAATTTTCTTTTTTATTTTGAAAAACCACTGATTTTCAACAGACTCCAGCGTTTTCATCGGTCCACTTCGTAGGAGTGCCACCTACTAGTTTTTAAATATATTTTAAAAAAAATCTATTAGAATTATCCAACGGAGACAGACGAGGAGGAGACGGATGCTGATTGCGTCCTACCCCCCCAGACGTTAATCAGTCCGGGTAGGGATCTATGGGGTCCACCATGATGTAAGAGTTTTATCCACACCGTTCATCATTTTTCTTAGATAATTTTAAGATAGTATGAAAAAACGTGGCAGGTCCAAGGCTTAAGTGGACCAGAAAGTGGGGATTGAACGTCCACCATTAAAAACTTGTAGGGAGCTGGAGAAGTCTTAAATCAAGCTGATATTTGTTTTTTCACTTCATCCACGTCTAAATGACCTTATTAATAGGTTGGATGGCAAAAAAACATCACGGTGGCCTTTAGAAAGTTTCAATGGTGGGTGTCATTATCACTGCAACTTCCTTTGGTGTGGTCCACTAGAGCTGTGGACCTCCCTAATTTTTAGGATAGTATCTTAAAATAACTTGAGAAAAGTGATGGATCGGCGTGGATAAAAAGTCTTACATCACCATGGCCTCCACAGAGCTCTGCCCAGAATACCACGGAGAGGGCTAGCTGGAAGCGGATTACGTACTGGGTAACTCAGTATAGCGTACGGAGTGAAATCTGTGGGGGTGGAATAACTCAGTAACTCAGAATTCCACCCTTATTTATTTATTTTATCCACTCTGTTAATCCATTTTAACAGATAATTTCAGGGCTTGAGCCCAAAATAGAAGCGCACCCAAAGCTCAAGTAGACCACACCAAATGAAATAGTTTGATTAAACCTCTGCCATTGAAAATTTCTTGGAGGCCATGAAAGTTTTGGATCAAGCTGATGTTTGTGTTTTCTTTTCATCATGTCTTTGTTATTTTATGAACAGTCTGGATGATAAATAAATATCACTGTGGACCCTAAGAAGGTTTCAACGGTGGAAATCATTATTCCACTGTTTCTTATGGTATGGTTCACTTAAGCTTTGGATATAATTCCATTTTCCTCTTAGCCCCTAAAATTAGGAGGGGAAATGTATGGACGGTGCGGATAAACCACATATATTGAAAGTTGACCTAACGAAGTTTACTCCGTACAATAAAAGCGCTCGATACGCAATCCGATTTCGAGAGGGTTGCCTCTTGCTCTGGAAGCGAATTGCGTACTGAGTAAGTACGTTAAGCGTACTGAGTAAACTATGTGGGCCCACCATCATTCATGCATTGTATCAACTCTGTCAATCCCTTTTATCATATAATTTTAGGGCTTAAAATAAAAAAATTAATCATATCCAAAGCTCAAGTGGAGCATACTACTTGAAACAGAGTGAATTGAATTCTACCATTGAAAAGTTCTTAGGGGCCCATGGAAGTTTTGGATCAAGATGATGTTTGTGTTTTCCCTTTTATCTATGTTTATGTGATCTTATGAACAGTTTCGATGATAAATAAACATCACAGGGTGCCTTAGAAAGGTTTCCACGGTGGAAATCAATACTTCCACTGTTTCCTTTAGTATGGTCAATTGAGCTTTTAATATACTTCAATTTTTAGCTCAACTCCTAAAATGATATGGAAAAAATGGATGGACTGCATGGATTAGCCACATGAATTCACAGTGGGCCTAATAGAGTTTACTCAGCACATAAGAGCGTAGTGAGTAACTCAGTACACAATCCGATTTGGGAAATTTCAACCGTACGACCAGTATATGGCCCACAACCTTTTTAAGCCCACTCGTTTTTACCTTCCAAGAATACTCCCCAGCTGTATGGCCCCATTTCTTAGGTCGAAAATGCCCCTGCTCTCCTTCCTGCGGCGGATCGCCTGGTGCTCGAAGACCAGCGCTTACACTCCTTGAACTCCGAGTTGTACGAACGGTTCAAAAGATATCGACGCTGCATGGGCCCCACAGTTATATATTTATTATATCCACAACGTTCATCCATATTTCGAGATCATTTGGGAGCATTATCGGAAAAAAAAAAATCATACCCAATGATCACCTAGACCACACCACAGAGAGCAACGACAAAATTGATTTTCACCGTTAAAAATTTTATAGGGCCCACCACAACATATATTTTCCATCCAATCTATTCATAAGGTCACAAAGACCTGGATGAAGAGGAAAAACAAATTTTGTAATGATCCAAAACTTCTGTAACCCCTAAGAGGGTTTCAATGGTAGACGTTCAATTCCCCAATGCCTTTTAAAGTGTGGTCCACTTGATAGTTAGATCTGTCTTATTTTCCGTCTCAAGCTGTAATACGAGTTCGCCAAAAAGATGGACGGTTTGGATATAACACATACCTCATAATAGGACCCACAAAAAGCGGTGGGATTACAACAACAAAAAATAATAAAATAATAATAATAATAAATAAAAAACTAGGAACTTATGGCTACGGGGTTGTATGTGGCTACGGATAATAACCATAGCCATCGCCCTCGCCCTTGCCATTTCGATATGTCCTTTTATATAATTATATGTATCGAAGGTCTTTCGATATGTACTTCCATATATCGAAGGTCTTTCGATTAATCGAAAAAGGTCTAGAACTGTCCAGCGAGTTTGCTTCGAAAATTCTGTAATTTTCGATTAATCAAATGTCTTTCGATTAATTGAAAAAGGTATTTTACCTTTAACTAAGGATTATAACAGTAGCCATAATTGTAGTCTATGCCAATCTATGAAATTTTTTATTTTTTTATTTTTTACATGGAGAACTTTATTCTACCTACAATTTTCTCAAATACATATTTATATAAATATGTATATATAAGCATATAAAAAAAAATTTCTCTCTTTTTTTCATTTCTTTCTTTATTCATTTAACAAGAATATCTTCTAAACCAAACTTAGTTACTTGATGTACCCTATATGATTTTGGGGTAGGAGAAGCTACTTTAGCCAACTAACCTAGTTATTTTCCAAGATTCCATCAGATCGATGGTCGAAAATCCATTTCATTCACTTTGCGGTCAATTTCAATCATGACCGTGAGGTGAAGGGGCCTGACCGTGAAATGAGCCAGAAATGACCGTGAAATGCGCGGAAATGATCGTGAAGTGAAGGGCATGACCGTGAAATGCACTGAAATGACCGTGAATCAACACGGAATCGGCGGGAATGACCATGGTATGCATGTAAATGACCGTGAAGTGAAGCGATTGGACCGCGAAATGCGCGGATATTACCGTCAAGTGAAGGAGCATGACTAGGGCTGAAAGTTAGGCGGGTTCAACCTGACCGACCCGACATTGGGTTGGGCTCGGGCAGGATATTTCGGGTCCAATCTTAAGCTTGGGCTATACAAACACCAACCTGATAAAACTTGGGTTGGGCTCGGGTTGAGGTCACGGGTTGCCCGACCCAACCCGAACCCGATCAATATATAAGTTACTTATAAATTATAATTGAGTGTGGATCGTTTGTATCGAAGGCACACTAGTGGAGTCTCATTTGTCCATGTCATTTCCAAGGACTCAAGCTAACAAGATTTGTCAGATTTCTCTCTCCCAAATAGACTTCGTGCTATGCTACATGACTTTTAAAGGGGTAGTTGTCTTATATTTTAGCTTCTTTTTCAAAAGAAAAAATAAAGTTCTTTATAATGAATAATCACATATATAATTAATAAAATTATAGATACAAAAACTAAGTCCTATATTGAAATATAATAAACTAATGTAATAATGAAAATATTAGCATGTATATACCCGACCAACCTTATCAACCCGATCGAGCCTACTTGGGTTGGGATTGGGTTGAGAATTCCCAACCTGAGATTGGGTTGGGTTGGGTTGGGTTAGGTTGAGGTATATGAACCTTGGGTTGGGTTAGGGTTGAGCACCAACCTGACCCAACCCGCCTGACTTTCAGCCCTAGGCATGATCGCGAAATGCGTCGAAATGATAATGAATCAATACAGAATAGGCGGGAATGACCGTAATATGCATGGAAATGACCGTAAACTGAAGCGATTAGACCACGAAATGCACGGAAATGACCGTGAAGTGAAGGGTCATGATTGTGAAATGCGTCGAAATGACCGTGAATCAACACAGAATATGCAGGAATGACTGATATGCATGGAAATGGGGGTAAAGTGAAGCGATTGGACTGCGAAATGCACGGAAGAGACTGTGAAGGGAAGATGCGGGACCGCGAAATGCGTCGAAATGACCGTGAATCAACACAGAATATGCGGGAATGACCGTGATATGCATGGAAATGGGGGTGAAGTGAAGTGATTGGACCACGAAATGCACGAAAGTGACCGTGAAGTGAAGATGTGGGACTGCAAAATGCATCCAAATGATCGTGAATCAACACGGAATATGCGGGAATGACCGTGATATGCATGAAAATGGGGGTGAAGTGAAGCGATTGGATCGCGAAATGCGTGGAAGTGACCATCAAGTGAAGATGCGGGACCACAAAATGCGTCAAAATGACCGTGAATCAACTTGGAATATGCGCGAATGACCGTGATATGCATGGAAATGGGGGTGAAGTGAAGCGATTGGATCACGAAATGCGGAAAGTTACCATGACGTAAAGACGCGGGACCGCGAAATGTGTCGAAATGACAGTGAATCAACACGGAATATGCGGGAATGACCGTGATATGCATGGAAATGAGGGTGAAGCGAAGTGATTGGACCGCAAAATGCGCAGAAGTGACCGTGAAGTGAAGACGCGGGACCGCGAAATGCATCAAAATGACCGTGAATCAACACGGAATATGCAGGAATGATCGTGATATGCTTGGAAATGGGGGTGAAGTGAAGCGATTGGACCACAAAATGCGCAGAAGTAACCGTGAAGTGAAGACGCAGGACCGCGAAATGCGTCGAAATGACTGTGAATCAACATGGAATATGCGGGAATGACCGTGATATGCATGAAAATGGGGGTGAAGTGAAGTGATTGGACTACGAAATGCACAAAAGTGACCGTGAAGTGAAGACGCGGGACCACGAAATGCGTTGAAATGCATTCCCGCATATCACTTCACGGTCACTTCCGCGCATTTCGTGGTCCAATCGCTTCACTTCACCCCCATTTTCATGCATATCACGGTCATTCCCGCATATTCAGTGTTGATTCATGGTCATTTCAACACATTTCGAATGGCCCCACGTCTTCACTTCCGCGGTCAATTTCGTGCATTTAAGTGTCCAATCACTTCACTTCACCCCATTTCCATGCATATCACGGTCATTCCCATATATTCCGTGTTGATTCGCGAATCATTTCATTACATTTCGCGATCGCGTCTTCACTTCACGTCGGTCACTACAGCATTTCATGATCTAATCGCTTCACTTCACCCCCATTTTCATGCATATCACGGTCATTCCCGCATATTCCGTGTTGATTCACGGTCATTTCAACATATTTCGCGGTCCCGCGTCTTCACTTCATGGTCACTTCCGCGCATTTTGCGGTCCAATCGCTTCACTTCACCCCCATTTCCATGCATATCATGGTCATTCCCGTATATTCCGTGTTAATTCACGGTCATTTCAACGCATTTCGTGGTCCCGCGTCTTCACTTCACAGTCACTTTCTTGCATTTCGCGGTCCAATCGCTTCACTTCACCCCTTTTTTCATGCATATCACGGTCATTCCCGCATATTCCGTGTTGATTCACGGTCATTTCGACGCATTTCACGGTCCTGCGTCTTCACTTCATAGTCACTTCCGCGCATTTTGCGGTCCAATCGCTTCACTTCACCCCCATTTTCATACATATCATGGTCATTCCTGCATATTTCGTGTTGATTCACGGTCATTTCGACGCATTTCGCGGTCCCGCGTCTTCACTTCACGGTCACTTCCGTGCATTTCGCGGTCCAATCGCTTCACTTCACCCCCATTTCCATGCATATCACGGTCATTCCCGCATATTCCGTGTTGATTCGCGGTCATTTCGACGCATTTCACGGTCCTGCGTCTTCACTTCACGGTCACTTCTGCGCATTTTGCAGTCCAATCGCTTTACTTCACCTCCATTTTCATGCATATCACGATCATTCACGCATATTCTGTGTTGATTCACGGTCATTTGGACGTATTTCGCGGTCCCGCGTCTTCACTTCACGGTCACTTCCGTGCATTTTGCAGTCCAATCGCTTCACTTCACCCCCATTTCCATGCATATCACGGTCATTCCCTCATATTCCGTATTGATTCACGGTCATTTCAACACATTTCGCGGTCCCGCGTCATCACTTCACGTTCACTTCCGCGCATTTTGCAGTCCAATCGCTTCACTTCACCCCCATTTCCAAGCATATCACGGTCATTCCCGCATATTCTATGTTGATTCACGGTCATTTCGATGCATTTTGCGGTCCCACGTCTTCACTTCACAGTCACTTCCATGCATTTCGCGGTCCAATCGCTTCACTTCACCCCCATTTCCATGCATATCATGGTCATTCCCGCGTATTCTGTGTTGATTCATGGTCATTTTGATGCATTTCGAGGTCCCACGTCTTCACTTCACGATCACTTCCTTGCATTTTGCGGTCCAATCACTTCACTTCACCCCCATTTTTATGCATATCACGGTCATTCTGGCATATTGTGTGTTGATTTACGGTCATTTCAACGTATTTTGCAGTCCCGCGCCTTCACATCACGGTCACTTCTGTGCATTCATAGTCCAATCGCTTCATTTCACCCCCATTTTCATGCATATCACGGTCATTCCCGTATATTCCGTGTTGATTCACAGTCATTTTGACGCATTTCACAGTCCCGCGTCTTCACTTTACGGTCACTTCCGTGCATTTCGCAGTCCAATCGCTTCACTTCACCCCCATTTCCTTGCATATCACGGTCATTTCCACATATTCCGTGTTGATTCACGGTCATTTCGGCGCATTTCATGGTCATGCCCCTTCACTTCACGGTCATTTCCGTGCATTTTGCGGTTTAATCACTTCACTTCACGGTAGGACCCGGTCGACCCCGGCTATTTCCACTGTGATGACATTCAATCTCTACTGTTTTCTATTATGGGTCACATCGAGCTTTGGATCTACTTCATTTTTGGGTACATGAGAGTGAGGTAAAGGGAATTGACCGTAAAATGCGTGGAAATGACCGTGTTAGTGAAGGGAATTGACCGTGAAATGCGTGGACTTCTTGTGGGCTATTTTGGATACAGAATGTTATGGTAGAGTGGTTAAGGAATCAATTCCATGCACTTCATGGTCATTTCAATGCATTTCACGGTCATTTCGCTTCAAGTCACGGTCATTTCCATGCATTTCATGGTCATTTTAAACAATTCCGTGTTGATTCATGGTCATTTCCACGCATTTCACAGCCAATTCCCTTCACTTCACGGTCATTTCCATGCATTTTGCAGTCAATCTACTTCACTTCACGGTCATTTCCATGCATTTTGCGGTCAATCCGCTTCACTTCATGGTCATTTCCATGCATTTTATATGCTTATATATACATATTTATATAAATATGTATTTGAGAAAATTGTAGGTAGAATAAAGTTCTCCATGTAAAAAATAAAATAAAAAAATAAAAAATAAAAAATTTCATAGATCGGCACAGACTACAGTTATGGCTATGGTTATCATCCGTAGCTAAAGGTAAAAAATATCTTGAAAGACATTTGATTAATCGAAAGTTGCAGGATTTTTGAGGCAAACTCGCTGGACAGTTTTAGACTTTTTTCGATTAATCGAAAGATCCTCAGTATAACGAAGTACAACTCACTGTCTTTTTAAATTATTTTTTTTTTTTTCCTCTTTCCTTTTGTAATCCCTGTCACTTTTTGTGGGTCCCATTATGAGGTATGTGTTATATCCAAACCGTCCATCTATTTGGCGAACTCATATTAAGGCTTGGACGAAAAATAAGATAGATCTAGCTATCAAGTGTACCACACTGTAAAAGGCAGTGGAGGATTGGACGTCTACCATCGAAACCCTTCTAGGGGTCAAGAAGTTTTGGATCATTATGAAATTTGTTTTTCCTCTTCATCCAGGTCTTTGTGACCTTATGAATGGATTGGATGGAAAATAAAAGTTACGGTGGGCCCTATGAAAATTTTAACCAGTGAAAATCAAGTTTCCTACTGCTATTTGTGGTGTGGTCCAGTTGATCTTTGGATATGATTCTTTTTTTCCGTTAATGCTCTGAAATGATTTTGAAGTATGGATGAACGGTGTGGATATAATAAATACAACATCGTGGGGGCCATGTCGGGGAGCGTAAGCGCTCGTCTTCGCACACCAGCCAATTGGCTTCCCGAAGGGATGAATGACGGGGGTATTTTGGTCCCTTGAAAAGTCGGCCGTACACAGGGGAGTATTCTTGGAAGCTTAAAAAGGGGTGGGCTTCAAATGGCTGGTGGGCCATATACTGGTCGCACAGTTGGAAATTTCTCATCCGATTTCTGCCTCTCTCAGGATGTAGATTTCCTTTGAAAGCCTTCCACAGGAAGTTCCTGCGCAAGGATGCTAGGTGGGACCCGCCACTATGTTTGTGAGAAATCCATTCCGTCCATCCGTTTTTCGAGCTCATTTTATGACATGTGACAAAAAATCAGGAGAATTAAAAATTCAAGTGGGTCTCACGAGATGGCAAATTGGGGAATGAAATTCCTACCGATGAAACCTTTCTAGGCTCCACATTGATGTTTATATGTCATCCAAACCATTTATAAGGTTATTTCCCACTTGGATGAAGTAAAAACACAAAAAATTTAGGTTGATACAGTACTCTTATGGCCAGTAGAATATTTCAACTGTGCTTGCTGAAAATACACTATTTCCTCTCATGCGACCCACTTGAGGTTTTAATCCTAATGATTTTTGTTTGCATGTCATGAAAAAATTTAATTGATGCAATTCTAACTAGCTAGCATTGTTGTGTTTAGTTCACCCATATTCAAATAATAAGGAAGGTTCTTCATCTGGTAATGATTCTACTTTGCAAACATATGCCCTAGAAATGACCATCCACAATGGTAACCCACCAAATGAACTGTCCATAACTTGTTGTTTTCTTGGCATCGGATGTTGGATGGAAAGTGAGGGATTGATTTTTTAGCCAGGTGAGCTATGCAAACCATGGATCCATCCTAGCCTAGAAGTGACACGGTTAGCTAGAGAATGTGTTGAGGATTCAAATAAAAGTGATGCGATGACAATATAAAAAGTGCAGAGGTTACACTAAAGAAATTGACGGGGTTGCCGGTTAAAGTAACGGGCTTATACTATAATTATTGTGTTTTAATCGTAAAAAATGACCTTATGAAAGATATGGACAATATTTAAACATTATAGTGGACTCCATGGAAGTTTCAAATCTCAGGTGTGGACCATAACAAAAGAAATCTCATCATTTGTGTAGTATAACTTGGTCATTTTGCCCAGTAAAGTAGTCACTTTGTGTAGTGCAGGTTTGTTACTTTATCTAAGCACCATGTATCACTTTGTATAGTGTAACACAATCGCTTTGTTTGGAAAATATCGTTATTTTGTAAGCTGGTTCCATTAAACAAAGTAAGGTTAAATGAGACAAAGCGATAGGGTTCCATTAGACAAATTAACTAGACTGTTGAAAAAAGTGACGAGTTGTCCAACAAAGTGACCTGGTTCCATCGAACGAAATGACGAGGTTGTTGTACAAAGTGATGTATTCCATTAAATAAAGTAACGGGGTTCCATTAGATAAAGTGATGTGGTTGCCAAATAAATTGATAGGGTTTTGCTTGACAAAATGATGAGTTTCATTCAAAAGTAACTTGCCACAAAGTGACGGTATTCAGTAGACGAAGTGACGAGATTGTAGTACAAAGTGACAGTATTCACTAGATAAAATGACGTGGTTGATGGACAAAGTGACGAGGTTGTTAGACAAAGTGATGGCCTTCACTGGACAAAGTAATTGGGTTGTTAGACAAAGTGATGACGTTTTACTAGATAAAGAGTTGATGTTGTATCATAATATTTGACAGGGTTTTACTAGATAGAGTGATGGGGTTGTTAGACAAAATGACGAGATTTCACTAGATAAAATAAAGATTCTAGACAAAGTTACAAGGTTGTTATAGAGTCCAATATTAGGCCTACTGCGATGTTTATGTGTGATCCACTATAACCATTGGTCGTTGAGTCCAATATTAGGCCTGGAGATATGCACTAAAGAAAATAGTTAAGGAGAGAAACGTCCACCCTTAATTTTAAAGGATCAAACATTACATAAATGAAAATTTAATCTAACCTATAGATTGTTGAAAAAAGTGACGGGTTGCCAAACAAAGTGACCTGGTTCCACTAAACGAATTGACGAGGTTACAGTACAAAGTGACGGTATTCACTAGACAAAGTGACGAGGTTGTAGTACAAAGTGACGGTATTTACTAGACAAAATGACATGGTTGCTAGACAGAGTGACGGGGTTGTTAGACAAAGTGACAAGGTTCTTGTAGACAAAGTGGCGAGATTACTAGATAAAGTGACAGGATTCCATTAGATAAAGTGATCGGGTTGCCAAGTAAATTGAAAAGAGCATCCAATCAACCAGATGTTAACCGGAGCAATATTGGAGATGGGGCCTCTTTATCTGAAATTTGATAAAATAAAAATTTGAAGAAATTAAAAATAAATACTACTAGAAAGAGGGTCAAAGGCTACGGATAAAAGTCATAGCTAAATATCTATGGCTACAGATTAGATCCGTAGCTATAGAATCAATGGCTACAGATCTAATCTATACTTTCTGTAGTACATGCCTTGATAGATCAAATCATTTAAGCTAATAAAGATAAAGACTTCATGGTTTACAAACCCAGATACCTATCTAAACTAATAAAGATAAAGAATAATATAAAAAATATATCACACTTAATTACATGCACAATGAGAGAGTATTCTGTCTTACAAGCTCTTACAAAAGCCATCATGTCTCTCACTTATGGTTACACAATTATGTTGGAAGAGGGTAGAATGAACCCATAAAAAAAAAATAAAAAAAAAAAAAAAAAAAAAAAAAGTAAAAGGTAAGATAGAAACAGAGAAAAATTCATCTCTATTCCTTACAAATCATCCGCGGCCAGCCACATATGAGCAGAAAGAGCTGCATCCGTTTTTTCATCTAATTTAAGGGGTTGACCATGAAATCGAAGCATATCCAAAGATCAATTGGATCATACCACATGAAACAGTGGGGATAATGATTTCCACCATTGAAATTATGCTAGGCCCAACGATGATGTTTATACCTGTTCACAAGATCATGTAGACACGGATGAATGGAAAAAACAAATATAAGCTTGATCCAAAACTTCTGTGGCCCCTAAGAAATTTTCAACGGTAGAAGTTCAATTCAAGTGTTTCCTATGGTGTGGTCCATTTTAACATTGGATATACTTCATTTTTAGGCTCAAGCCATAAAATTATCCAGTAAAATGGATGGACGGAGCGGATAAAATACATATATGATGGTGGACCTCACGGGGTTTACTCAGTACGCAAAGCGTGTTGAGTCACTCACTACACAATCCGTGTCCCTCTCCGTCGGAAACGTATGGGCTACTCTCCCGCCACAAGCCCGGTGGTCGGTGCTCTGTGGGCCCCACCAGGATGTATGTGTTTCATCCATTTCGTTCATCCATTTTTACAGATCATTTTAGGGCTTGGTACAAAAAATTGGAGGGATATAAATCTCAAGTGGACCACACCACAGGAAAACAATATTGATTGGATATCCACCATTAAAATACTCCTAAGGCCCACTGTACTGTTTATTTGACATCCAATCTGTTGATTAGATCATACAGACCTAGATGAAGGGGAACACCAAAGATCAGCTTGATCCAAAACTTTTGTCCCCCAAAAAGTTTTTAATGGTCGACATTCATTCAACATTGTTTCCTATAATGTGGTCCAATTGAGATTTGGATATACCTCATTTTTGGTCTTATACCATAAAATGATCTAGAAAAATAGATGGACAACATGGATGAAAGATATACATCATGGTGGGACCCACGGAGCACCGACCTCTAGCCATTGGCTGATGGCGGGGGAGTAGGCAATCCACGTCGTCTCTGTTATATAATTCTAATGGATATATATATATATATATATATATATATATAAACTGCCCACGTGGCACTTGTGTGACGTGGACCAATGAAAATGTTGGAGTCAGCGAGTTCCTGACTCCAGGAAACAGAGGATCCGCACTCTTGGAGGGATTGTAGGAAGATCTCTTGTAAGAGTGCGGATCCTCTATTTCCTGGAGTCAGGAACTCGTTGACTCTAGTATTTTCATTGGTCCACTTCATACGAGTGCCACGTAAGCAATTTTTAAATATATTAAAAAAATAAATACATTAGAATTATCTAACGGAGACAGATGACGATATTACGTACTCCCCTAACACCGGCCAATGGCTGGTGGTCGGTGTTTTGTGGGTCCCACCATGATGTATGTCTTTCATCCATGTTGTCCATCTATTTTTCTAGATCATTTTATGGTATGAGACCAAAAATTAAGTATATCCAAATCTCAAGTGGACCACATTATAGTAAACATTGTTGAATAAACGTCGACCATTAAAAACTTTTTGGGGGCCATAAAAGTTTTGGATCAAGCTGATCTTTGGTTTTTCCCTTCATCTGGGTCTATATGATCTAATCAACAGATTGGATGTCAAATAAATAGTACAGTGGGCCTTAGGAGTATTTTAATGGTTGATATCCAATCACTATTGTTTTCCTATAGTGTGGTCCACTTGAGATTTATATCCCTCTATTTTTTGTACCAAGCCTTAAAATGATCTGTAAAAATGGATGAACAGAATGGATGAAACACATACATCATGGTGGGGCCCACAGATCACCGACCACCAGCCACGGGCTGGTGGCAAGGGAGTAGCCCATCTGTTTCGGACGGAGAGGGACGCGGATTGCGTAGTGAGTAACTTAGTACGCTTAGCATACTGAGTAAACCACGTGAGGTCCACCATCATATATGTATTTTATCCGCTCTGTCCATCCATTTTACCAGATAATTTTATGGCTTGAGCCCAAAATGAAGAATATCCAATGTTAAAATGGAGCACACCATAGGAAACACTTGAATTGAACTTCTACAGAAGTTTTGGATCAAACTTATATTTGTTTTTTCCATTCATCCATGTCTGTATGATCTTATGAAGAGGTTTGATAACAAATAAACATCATTGTTGGGCCTAGCATGGTTTTAACGGTGGAAATCATTATCCCCATTGTTTCATGTGGTATGATCCAATTGATCTTTGGAAATGCTTCAATTTCATGGTCAACCCTTTAAATTAGATGAAAAAATGGATGGACGGTGTGGATAGACCACATACATTCAAGGTGGGCCCAACTAAGTTTACTCTGTATGATAAGAGCATAATGAGTAACTCATTAAGCAATTCGATTTCGACGCAGAGGGACGCGGATTGCGTCTTACCCCACCCGGATCGTAATCCGTCCGGGTAGGGATATGTGGGTCCACCATGAGGTAAGAGTTTTATCCACACCATTCATCGTTTTGCTAGCTAGGATCATTTTAAGATATTATCTAAAAAATGTGACAGGTCCAAGGCTTAAGTGGATCAGACAGTGAGGATTGAACATATACAATCTCTTACTGACAAGAATGTTTTAACAGGTGCTCCACTTCCAAGAAGTCAGGTGCTTGCTAAAAAGGTGGTTGAACCCAATGGTGATCACATAGAGGATAAACCAGTAAGTTCCTCAGACTTTTTACTCTTGAATGTCATAAGACAAAAATCATACCATCTGCTCATTGACATTGAAATAAGTTTTATGTAAGCTAATTGCATGATTTAACTCCGTATTTATAGATACAAAACAGGCTTCAATAAATAGTCATGGAAATCATCCATGAAATTAAGCATGAATCAGGCAATGGATCAACTCGGTCATGAGAATGGGGTGAGATCCAATCCCAGATTGCTACTTGGCCAATATGGATCTCCTCCAAACCATTTCAAAATGGAAAACCAGGTTTGTAGGTAATGAGGATTATCTAATGTGATTTTCTCTAATAAAGGTTAAGGCTTTTATTGCCACATTTTCCAACACTTGGCTGGATGTGTCGATTTTTTTTTTTTTTCGTTTTATTATAACGGTTTTGTTTTGATGGTGGTACATGAAGGACAAAGAGTGCATGAATGGTATAAAAATAGGTGGTGGCTTAGATGAGTTAATTTATTAAGGTAGCAGTGGTAAGAGACATCATTATTATAATTTCTTTTTTTGATCAGTTGTTGGAGCTTTTTATTTTTTCCATTTATTTGTTTGTTTTAGATTTTTTTAAGTTGCAAGCCCAGACAGATGATATATGATTGGATGGAGGGATTTCTTTTATATCTATTCAGAACATCTTCAACACATTATTGTAAATATTATATGTTTTTTTATTGTAAAGTAATACAATTTATTTAGTATTCATTTTAATTGTGTTGTGCAACATTTTTTAGGTTGCAGGCCTAGATAGATGATATATGGCTGAGATAGTTCTACAAACACATTTGCTTTCCTCAACTGGGATTCGTCGACATCACATCTATGATAATCATGTTAATTTTCTTTCTCTAATTCCAAGGATGCCATGTGTTGTTCTTGCTTGGCACATGCAAGGAGTAGAACGGCTTTATGGAGCTCTTTATGCTGGCCAAGGATGATTTTTAAGGAATAGAGATGAATTTTTCTTTGTTTCTATCTTACATTATTATTATTATTAATTATTATTATTATTATTTTTTAATGGGTTCATTCTACCCTCTTCCAACAGAATTGTGTAACCATATATGAGAGATATGATGGCTCTTGTAAGAGCTTGTAAGACAGAATACTCTCTCGTTGTGCATGTAATTAAGTGTGATAAATTTCTTATAATATTCTTTATCTGTATTAGTTTAAATAGGTATATGGGTTTATAAACCATGAAATCTTTATCTTTAATTCTTTATTAGCTTAAATGAGTTGATTTATCATGGCATGTACTACAAAAAGTATAGATTAGATCCATAGCCATTGATTTTATAGCTACGGATATAATCTGTAGCCACATATATTAAGCTATGGCTTTTATCCCTAGCCTTTGACCCTCTTTATAGTAGTGTTTATTTTTAACTTCTTCACAATTTTATTTATCAAATTTCACCTAAAGAGGCCCCATCTCCAAGATTGCTCTGGTTAACACCTGGTTGATTGGATGCTCTTTTCAATTTACTTGGCAACCCCATCACTTTATCTGATGGAATCCCGTCACTTTATCCAGTAATCCCGTCACTTTATCTACAAGAACTTTGTCACTTTGTCTAACACACCTTTCACTTTATCTAGTGAAATCTCGTCACTTTGTCCAACAACTCCGTCACTTTGTCTAGTGAATACCGTCACTTTATACTGCAACCTCGTCACTTTGTCTAGTGAATACTGTCACTTTGTTTTGTAACCTCGTCAATTTGTTTAGGGCCTGTTTGTTTTTTCAAAGTGATGGTAAATACACTGTAAATAGTAATTATTACAATTTCACAGTGTTTGAAAATTCATAGGAATTTATGCCTTTGAAACTGGTTCAAAAGAGATCATTTTAATTTTTGAACTGCAAGGTAATGCATATGATATATTCGTTCTGTCCATCTGTTTTATTACAATATTTTGAAGCATGAGACAAAAAATGAAGCAATCCAACACTCAAGTGGCCCACGCAAAAAGAAATAGTGGCCCCATAAAGTTTTTAATGGTAAGTATTCGATTCCCTTTTTCGTATATGACGTGGTCCACTTGAGTTTTGGATATGCCTCATTTTTTTACTCATGCTATAAATTCAACTAGAATAATGGATGAATGGTGTGGATAAGTGAAATGCATCACAGTGGGACCCACATATATTTTGTAATATTCTTGATTTTCATGTCAAAATGTAAGCAGTCAAATTAGGTATGTTGTAAATTTATGGGGAAATAATTATTACTTTTTTACACGGTATTTACCAGTTCACTGGAAAATCAAACAAGCCCTTTGTGAAACTAGGTCACTTTGTTCGATAACCCGTCACTTTTTTCAACAATCTACTAGTTGGATTGGATTTTCATTTAAGTATAATGTTTGACCCTTTAAAATTAAGGGTGGACGTCTCTCTCCTTAACTATTTCCTTTAGTGCATATCTCTAGGCCTAATATTGGACTCAACAGCCAATGTTTATAGTGGATCTTATATAAACATCGCAGTGGACCCCGATAAAATCAATAGTCACACCCCATACAAATAAAATATTTGGAAGAGAGACATTCACCCTTGAAATTTATAGGACCCACCGTGATGATTATATAAAATGGGTACGTTACTTTATATGATGGAACCCCGTAAATTTGTCAAGTGAAATATTGTCACTTTGCGTAATAACATCATCACTTTGTCTAGCAAAATAAAGTTACTTTTGAAGGAAACTCATCATTTTGTTAACCGAGCCCCTATCAATTTACTTGGCAACCCCATCACTTTATCTAATGTAATCCCGTCACTCTGTCTACAATAACCTTGTCACTTTGTATAGCACCCCTTTCACTTTATCTAGTGAAATCCCGTCACTTTGTCCAACAACCCCGTTACTCTGTCTAGTAAAATCTCGTCAAATAGTATGATACAACATCTTTTTATCTAGTAGAACGTCATCACTTTGTCCAGTGAACCCCTTTACTTTGTCCAGCAACCACATCACTTTGTCCAGCAACCACGTCATTTTGTCTAGTGAATACCGTCACTTTGTACCGCAACCTGGTTACTTTGTTTAGTGACTATCGTCACTTTGTACTGGCAAATTACTTTTGAAGGAAACTCATCATTTTGTCAAGTGAAACCCTATCAATTTACTTTGCAACCCCATCACTTTATCTAATGGAACCCCGTTACTTTATCTAATGGAATACCGTCACTTTGTACAACAACTTCGTCACTTTGTACAACAACTTCGTCACTTTGTTTAGTGGAACCAGGTCACTTTGTTTGGCAATCCCTCACTTTTTTCAATAATCTAGTCAATTTGTCTAATGGAACTCTATCGCGTTGTCTCGTTTAACATTGTTACTTTGTTTAGTGGAACCAGCTTACAAAATGACGGTATTTTTCAAACAAAGTGACTGTGTTACACTATACAAAGTGATACATGGTGGTCAGATAAAGTAACATACCTGCACTACACAAAGTGACTGCTTTACTGGGAAAAATGACCAGGTTATACTACACAAATGACGAGATTTCTTTTGTTGTGGTACACACCTGAGATTTGAAACTTCCATGGAGTCCACTATAATGTTTAAATATTGCCATATCTTTCATAAGGTCATTTTTTACTGTTGAAACACAATAATTATAGCACAAGTCTGTTACTTTAACTGACAACCCCGTCAATTTCTTTAGTGTAATCTCTGTACTTTTTATATTGTCATCTCATCACTTTTATTTGAATCCCCAACACATTCTCTGGCTAACCGTGTCACTTCTAAGCTAGGATGGATCCAGGGTATGGTTAAGAAGTTCAACAACTTGAGAATCAATAGGACCATGAACAAGAAATGGCTAGTTCAATTGTGGTCCATGAATCATTTGCATCTTAAAACAATAACTGACTACAAACCAATTCATAGTATAGTGTGCTTCAGCCCATTCAATATATCTCATAAGCTGGAAAAGATCTCGTTCAAGAAGCAATTGTAACATGTGTGAGGCTGCGATTGGACTAATCAGACCAAACAAAAATTCCAGGCCTAACTAGTATTAGGCTGGGATGGGTTTCGATGGTGCCTTGCTATATATGGATGCTCAGAATTCAGTTCATGATCAGATTCTTCCAACCCCAGCTGCCTGGTTACAGGTGATCTAGTCAAAGCTTCAAAAACTAGACCAGACCATCCAGTCTGACCAAACTGGAGCTGTTTCTGGCCTAATTGCATACAGACTATGAGATTTCTCAAAACTGAGGGTAGGAACAAAGTTCAATAATTGTAGCAGAGTGGGCTAAAACATTTTCACAAACTGCTTGTTTCGTTTCAGTTTCACATAAATAGTTTTTATGGTTCAACCGACTGAACTGAAGGGTCCGGACGTGTTTTCTTTTTTTATTTTTTAAAAGCATCTTCATTTCTGTTGATGATGATGCAGCAGCAAAATGACCAAAACAGCTACAATAGCACAATTAAGCCTTCCCGTCCACTTGGGCCATTCCTTCTTCATCTGTTCCCCATTCACAAAACGAAAACCCAATAGACAAATTGTGTCAAAACAAACACATCTTCGGATCCCATAGAAACCTACGCAATTCAAATGAAATCTTAGAATCAACCTCTGATAAAATTCATACCCAAGCATACCCATATACCAAAAATCATCCATATATTGTTACATAACCACAACTAGAAACATAAAATCCATGAAAATTGAGTAAATTTAGGAAATTCATTTTAAGGTATGATCCTAAAAATTAGGCTAGTCCACAGCTCCAGTGGACCATACCAAAGGAAGCTGCAGTGATAATGACACCCACTGTTGAAACCTTTCTAAGGGCCACCGTGATGTTCTTTCACCATCCAACCTATTAATAAGGTCATTTAGATGTGGATGAAGTGAAAAAAAAAACAAATATTAGCTTGATCTCAGACTTCTCCAGCTCTCAAGAAGTTTTTAATGGTAGACATTCAATCCCCACTTTGTGGTCCACTTGAGTCTTGGACCTGCCACATTTTTTAGATAATATCTTAAAATGATCCAAGCAAAACGATGAACGATGTGGGTAAAACTCTCGCATCACGGTGGATCCCATGGAGCCCTGCCCAGATGGTAATGTTCGGGCGGGGGTAGGATGCGGAAGCGAATTGGTTGGTGTGCCTCACACCAGCTACATAGTTGCTGTATTGATGTCAACAAGTTTTGTGGGTCTGATCATGAGGTATGTGTTATATATATCCAAACTGTCCATTCATTTGGCAAGCTCGTCTTAAGGCTTTAGACAAAAAATAAGACAGATCTAACTATCAAGTGGATCACACTGCAAAAAGTAGTGGAGGATTGAATGTTTACCATTGAAACCCTTTTTGGGGTCACAGAAGTTTTGGATTAGTATGAAATTTGTTTTTCCTCTTCATTCAGGTCTTTGTGACCTTATGAACAGATTGGATGGAAAATAAATGTTATGGTGGGCCCTATGAATTGTTTAACGGTGAAAATCATTATCTCCACTACTATTTGTCATGTGGTCCAGATGATCTTTGGATATGATTCATTTTTTTTTGGATAATGCTCTAAAATGATCTCTAAAAATAGATGAACGGTGTAGGTATAATAAATACATCACTGTAGAGCCATGTAACTTTGATCTCCTTTGAACTGTTCGTACAACTCGGAGCTCAAGGAAGGTTAGTGCTCGTCTTTGCACAGCAGTCAGCAGCTATATAGCTGGTGTGTGGTACACCAGCCAATCCGCTTCCATAGGATGCAATCCGGATTTCTCTCTCCGTCAGTCTCCATTATATAAATCTATTGAATTATCATTATTTTTTTAAATGTATTTAAAACTACCTATGTGGCACTTGTATGAAGTGTACCAATGAAAACACTGGAGTCAGCTAGTTCCTGACTCTATGGGTCCTTACTCTTGCTCCGGTGGAAACTAAGGAGAGGATCCCATATGTGGTGAAATTCTCGTATTAAAAAAAAAAAAAAAAAAAAAAAAAAAAAAAAAAAAGGCTTTCAATGGGTAGTGGACCGGACATACTCAATGGACCGAGCCCAATTTAACTGTCCGGGTTCAACATTTTGGACCCGTTTAGAAATAGCTAGGGTTTCGGTACACCATTTTGGACCTAGTTAAAACTTGGGGCTGGTCAGGTCTGGGTTGGCTCTATTAGTGTTTTATGCCCTGAAAACCAAAGATGATCTTCTATTGTTGATCATGATGTTTATTAGTCCTTAGTGGATATGTGATTAATGTTATTGATAATTACATTAATTGTGTATGTATTGAAGGGTAAAGAAGAATGTTTTTTTATTATATATGCTTGAAAACTTTGAATATGGGCATACTGGCCAATGACTAAGGGAGAGTGATGTTTTATAGATCTCAATATTTTATTATTCCATGTTTTATTTCCCTGATTTTACGATGAATTTGTAGTGATTCATATGTAGAGACCGATGACAAGTCGAAATAGAAAGTCTCCGCTATCAAGCTTGATGACGAGTTGGTGCCTTAGCCACACATCACATGAAAACACGAGTGCTCGTGAATGTGTAATTTTTTTTTTTTACATGCACTCACATCACAATGGGATTTCCCCACAATGGGTACCCATGACCGCCTGTTGAAACTCTTGTCAGTCTACCACCGAGGCTTTGTTATTAGACTCTTTGGGCATTTGCATTGGATGATCACTTCGATTCTTTATGTCCAGAGACTATCATGACCTATCTAGCTCAACTTCTTCGTGTAATAGCTTGACTAATACTTAGACTTGAGGACATTTGTGGAATTCAAGTTCTTAATGTAATGTTTTTTGGCCCTTCTCATAGGTCACTTTAATGGCTACATATGTGATTCTAAGAGGGTCCATATTAGGATACAATTGAAGCCCATATGATCCAACGTCTATTAGTTGCATGTTAATACTAGCTTAGATCTTAATGATTAGGCCATCCATTTGGTTATTTTAGTTAGGCCCCACACGTAAATAATTTCAAATATTTTAATAAATATTTTCTTAACTATAGATCTTTTATTTGAACAATTGAGAATGTTTTAATCACACTTGATGTATATCCGATGGTTAAGCTCTCGTGGTCTACCTATTAATTTACATGGAAATTGGATCAAAGGTGGATATCCATTAATTGTTAGTGGAGGATTTATGTCATTTGTGTACATGGATAAATAAAATTACAAACTTTTGATGTAGTAGAGCATACAAAAATCTATAAGAATGAGATACACTAGTACTATAACTTGAGCATTTTTAAAGCCCAAACTCCACCTTATATACAAAATCTATAACCTTACATGTGAATCGGTTCTCATAAGATCTCACGAGGACCCATTGAGAACTCATCTCATATGATGTGCCGAACAGTCCATTAGATGAGTCACTATATAAAACCCTTAGGGTCAAAAAGTCAGTCTAATCTAAAAATAATGTGAGCAATAGCACATGATATAAGTTCTCAAAGTGTTCTCATGGTTTTCGACTCTTAGGACAGAATCTCTCTCTCTCTCTCTCTCTCTCTCTCTCTCTCTCTACCCCCGTAGAGACAAAGAGAGAGAGATTCTCTTCTTTCTTCCTCCTACCTCCATAATTCCACATTTATGGGCCCACATGTCTGAATGGCTCTCGTGTGCATGCCCTTGGCCTTATTGCAAAGGTTGCGCTTGTGGCATCTCATTCAGCTCTCTTCTGGATTTGATCAAGGACAGACCTAATATGAAGGATCAACATCGACAATCCGCGCTTCATCAGATTTTTTGTAGCATGTATTAAAGCTAATCTTAGCAGTATTTTTTTTTTTAATTTTAATTTTTAAAGTTCTTAGAAACTTGATAATATTTAAATGAGAATTCATAAATTAGGGTTTTAATAACATATGAAAATTTGCATAACTTTTAATTTCGCCGCATTTTGAAAATTCTCTGGTAGGGTCCACCATCTTGGATTATATTAAAAACGGGTTGTGTTAGGTTAGATTTAGATTGGTCAGTTAATTTAGACAATAATATTATTTGTATTAAATATTGATTACATCAATAAATGGAATTAGGTTTCATATGCCACATCCAAATAATAGAGCCATTTACACATTACACACATGTCAACTTGGCACATGTGTCCCATTTAATCCATCCATTGGGGCCACCCATGCAAAGGCCATTATTTGACTTGGACCCAACCAATTAGTGGCTATCAAATGCCCAACATGATTGGTAGGAAATAATCTCATGATAGCAAACTTACAAAAGCCATGAATATGATTGTAAAGTAGGTTTGATTTTTGAAAGCAACCCATCTATGATGGGGCCCAGTAGTTGGATAGAAATGATTAATACAACAGGGTCATGGATTTGCTGTGGAGAACCATGTTCTCTTCCGGCTCCACCCATGGTTTTCAGTCTCTGACAAGTCTGAAATGACTTGCCTGAGTCAACTCGAGCGAGTCAGGTTGATTTAGTCCTGACTGGGGCGAGTCAACTCGACTCAAGACTGGAAGACGGGAGCGGATAAGGTTCGGCCCCAGCTCCACCCAAGACACTGCGGCTCTTACCGTGGGGCCCACCTTGATGCATGTATTCTAAATCCATGCCGTCCATACTTTTTTTAGATCATTTTAAGGCATGACCCAGAAATGCAGCAGGTCCAAATCTAAGGTGGACCATACCATAGGAAATAATGGTGACTGACCATTAACATTTATAATGGGCCACGAAAGTTTTGGATCAATCTGATATATTTTTCCCTTCATCAAGGTTTATCTGACCTTTTCAAATGGTTGGATGGTAAATAAACATTATAGAAACATTATGGTAGGCGCAAGGAAGTTTTTAACGGTGATATGTTCAATCATCACTGTTTCTTATAGTGTGGTCAACATAAGATTTGTATTCTACTTATATTTTGGGTTCATACCCTAAAATGATTTGGAAAAACGAATGGACGGAATGGATATAGAATATATACATCAAGATGATCCCCACCGTAAGGGTTACACCTTCTTGGGTGAGGTCCGGGAGGCACCTAATCCGCACCGTGGGAGGCTTCTGATTCTAGTGTTAGTTCTGCACATTTTGAAAACTGGTGGTGACTCTTCATATGCATGTGGGCCATGACATATCAATACCGCAGTCGAAACTGTCTAAATCCCTTACTGAACTATTGATAGAGCATAACCTAAAAACTGGACAGAGAATATGATATTTACCATCTCGCTTTCCATTCCAATTTGTAACATTCACAATTTTAATCTTAACCATCCATTCAATAATCACTAATTGCTTAGTTAGGATTGGTCGATTACCGTGATTTTAGCAATGTGCTTCATCTACAAGGAGACTGATGTAGAGCGGGTCACGTACAATTTCATGGCCAAGATAGACCAAAAAAGGCCCAATCAGAGGCGCGGAAGTGATCCGGACCGTCAAAAGCTTTAAAACTAGCAGATCTTGCAGATCGGAATGAGTCATATCTAGCATGCCATATATGATTTTCAGGTGAAAAGCTACTATTGCGCACGCCGAATTTGGGAGATTCCATCATATCAATGGTTGAATTTCTGTTTTAATTTCCTATTTACTATTTATAACAAGTTTTAGTTTGATTACAACTCTTCAAACTCTTCATCCGCTGGGCTTTAAAAGTTGCATCCAACTGGAGAAGTGCTTAGAAAACTTAGAAGAGTACCATGGTTAAGCCAAATAAGATGGTTACTATTCTTGGTCGAAAACCAAGAGGTCTAGTAGGAATCATGTCCGTCTTTATAGTAAGTCACAATTTCTAGCTTCCTAGAATTTATGTTGTTATTTAAGAGGTTGTAAACTTGTTTTTCATCGTCAATCAAATTCTTACAAATTTTTGAAATTATTTTTATTTTTTTATTTTTCTCTTAGATTTGTGGTATCTTTGTGAGGATTCTAGAGTAATTCTTCAGATTTGGAATAGTTATTCCCCCGAGGAAGATTGTGCTCGACCTTGTCCATACCTGCTCCAGAGACCCACAAAATGGATAGTCAAGATAGCTCTACATCAGTGTCCCACGTGCGAGGACGATCAGTCACCACCATGACGAAAAAGTAACAAAGGAGTCTATCCGTAGGGAGAGAGGTAGGAGAAAAGAAAGTCCAACGTAAGAAAAGCAAAGCCAACATGATTGGGGGGAGATAAATCTCGTGATAGCAAACCTACAAAAGCAACAAAACACACCATATGCTTTGGAGTCTGCCTGCATACCTCTCTAGCTGCACCCTTTTCTTACATCCATCTATGAAATGACTAGTATATATATATATATATATATATATATATATATATATATATATATATATATATATATATATATATATATAACATCATTAAAGTTCCGTGTCTGAGGGTTAATTACCTTCAAATGGATGGTTAGAAATAAAAGTGGGCCTTGAGTTCTCCAATCAGATGGTTCAAATCATTCAATCAATATTGTCCACTAGCTATTTGTTGAAACTTGAAAAGTTCTGATTTTGCACGCATGGTCGCGCATGCATGATTGTGAAGACGTGATTATTGATTGATTAAATGATATTGGGATTCGGTGATGAAGTCATGATTAAGTATAATAATGGGATAATATAACAATCTTGCAAGTGACTCTCCAATGGAAAAAACCAAAAAGCCAACTCGCTTTCTCTTTCTCCTCTCTTTCCTATATAAGAAAAATAAAAATTTGTAAAATCAATTAAGGAAAGTATTTCAACTTATCTCTACTAATAGGAGAGTGGATTGCCATAATCTATCTGGGTAGGGCACTAGGGCTCCGTGAGACCTATCATGATGTGTGAGTTTTACATCTACGTTGTTTATTCATATTTTCAAGATCACTTTAAAGTATTATCAAAAAAAAACAAAAAAAACAAAGGCACATTCATTAATATGAACATAATTGAGGATTGAATGCCTACCATTAAAAACTTTTTAAGAGCAACAAAAGTTTGGATCAAGATGATATTGTTTTCCTTTTATCCAAGTCTACATGACCTTATGAACTAGTCCGGTGGTAAAAAATAAAAATAAAATCACGATAACCCCAAGGAACGTCTCAACAGTGGGTGTGTTATTATCACCTCTACTTTCTATGGTATGGTCCACTTGAGCATTGGATTTACCTCATTTTTTAGATTATACCATAAAATGATCTGAAAAGATATATGGACCATATGGATAAAATCCATACCTCACGACGATGGGCTGCCTGAACTAATTATCACCCAAGCAAGGGTAAGATGCAATCCACTTCTAATAATAGGGCACTGTGATATATGTCTTACAATCATACCATTCATCCATTTTGAAAGCTCATTTCAGGGCAGGATCCTAAAAATGAAACATATCCAAATCTTAAGTAGACCATACCATTGAAAATAGTCGTGATTGAATCTCCACCATTAAAAACTTCATGGGTGACCTACACCCTTGAAAAATCCACCCCAATGTTGGTTGGCTTAGGGCTGTTGAGAAGACATGGACATGATTCAGGATTTTGGATTCAGACTCAAATTTGTTGATCCAATTTCAGACCTAGATATGGTTATCATTTTGTCAAGCCTTATAACTGTTATTATATCTCTTAACGCGAGCCTTTTAATTTTGAATTCTTTAATTAAAAATTCATCAATTTTTATTTATTTATTTTTAAAATATGATTCTAATGTATGACTAATAAAGGTTATTATTATTATTATTATTATTATTGTTATTATTATTAGGGTGGGTAATCAGTATTAGCGAACTGGAATGGACTCATCCGAGTTAACTCGGACTAGTCATATATATCGGACTGGGATGATTGGACAATCCATGCTCTTCACTCAAGGCACCAGTGATTTAGGTCCATCAAGGCCACATAAGCCTTTCCCGCAATAGATTTTGTGAAAGTGCATCTTATATTCTAGAATTGACAAAAATGGACCTAGGGTTTTGCTTATGAATCTATGACGATACAAGCTGTCCACATTAAACCGATTATCAATCATTTGTGGTGGTGGGTGAGTGGGGTTATATATAGTACATCTCTACCAGATTTTTATTTCACTTATAAGAAAAGATGCAGATCGAGTATGATGTCTGCTATCATCATGTGCATTTTTTATACGCAGCCCACGTGTCAACATGCACAGTGCATGGGACACCTGATTCGTTCATAAGGTGGCCCCCACCATGAAGATGGATATACCTAAAAACCAGGTTGGTCTACTCAGCTGCTGGGCCGTCCATGTACAGAAATGATGGACGGTCCAAAAAAAATAAAAAAATTTGCAAAATCGGGTACGTTGAATATGTATGCCTGATGGATGAATCGCCCACTTCCTAGGTTGGGCATTGATGCTTCCTGTAAAGTTGCATGTGGGGCCCAGCCCATCCAGAGAATAGAGGGTGCTGATACAGAACACTGAGGGAGATCCAAGCTTTTCCATCAGGTGGGTCACACTGTTTCGATCACTACTCACGGAAAAAAGGCAGTTCCAATCCTAAGATGGGCCACACTGTACAAAACAAATCGACCACTAAAACATATTACCTCGCCGTTCATTTATTTGGTAGACATTGTCACCCACCTGAGGATTGAAAGGAGCTGATTTTTGCACCATAAGTTCTAAACAGCATGGCCCACACCTGATGGAAAGCTCAGATCTCATACAAATCATCTATGCTAGCACTTGTGCCTGACATGCGTGTGGACTCAGCAAAGCTGTGGAAGTTATGCATATAACATATATATATTCAAAACAAAAAAAATAAAAAAAAAAATTAAAGAAAGAAAAAGAGTCAACCTCTGTCCATCTTAATATCTTTGTGACCACATCAAATCAGTCTCTTTTATAAAGACATTATCATCTAAGATTTCAACACCCACCCCTATCATCAGCAAATGGCTATAGAGTCTTAAATTTCTAGATCTTCATATCAAGTATAAGAAGAAAAAAGCATAGATTTAAAAGGCGTGTGGGGCCCATCTTGTGTGTGTACGGCATCGAATCTGTCCATGAGCATAGCTACTCCATCATGGGGCGCGTGGATTTGCAGGTTTTATCGATGGTTCTCAATTGTTTAATTTCTATGCCTGGCCCAACGTTTTATTGTGTATGTTCCATCTGACACGTGCATTACATGGGGCCATCATTAATGATTGGATAACAAAAAATCAGTAGAAAACAATAGATAACTATCCAGAACCATCTAAATTTGTATAGTGGTCCACATGATAATTTGTTCTTCGTATTTTATGGAGTCAAATTTTCATGAAAGTAGGGCAACCCTGATGGATAGATTGGATGACATACACACACTCTGATGGGCCTCGCATGTAGCACTTGTAGAATAAGCTTATTTGGTAGGAGAGTGCAGAAACACATCGAGATGAATCAAGTAAAGTATTTGAATAAAACAATCATGCTCAATTACAAGGACTCTAAATTTAACATGGAAAAACTCTTACGAGAAAAAACTATGGTACAAAGCAACAGATATGCACTATGAAAGCAAAAAATTATAAAAGAGAGATTACCTGATTTGAACAAGCATCAAATCACCCAAGCTACACCATTGAAATCCTATGAATGAATTAGAAAGCTCTTAGATATCACATGTTCCCGATTACACACACACACACATATATATATATATATATATATATATATATATATATATATATATATATATATATATATATATATATATATATATATATATATATATCATTCAATGAGAATCATAATCAAAGTAGGAAATAAATCTCGCACTCATGCAATTCTACGCGATCATTCAATGACACCTTCAATGTCACTTCGATGGCATCAAACTAAACACCAAAACGTTCCAGCGACTAAACATGCATTTTTCAAAATTTCTTGATGGTGCTCTCATGTCATCAACAGCTCGTCGATGGCATCAAACCCCTTTTGATAGAATTGAGTAAGACATTTAAAGTGTCCAGAAACCAATTTTGAGATTTACAAATTTTTCTAATGACATCGACTTGTCATTGACAAACCTATTGATTTACAAATTTAAGACATCAATTAACATATTCCACCTGGACTTGCAGAGGAATTGGCCTCTAATGGGACTTTGAACTCTATATATGTAAATTGACACCAACCTATCACGGATTTTCTATATTTAGTTAAAATCAGAAAATACACTATAAAAATTTGATTATATAAGTGCTTTTTTTTAAGGAATATGATGTTGTTAGTCAATCATGTTGATTTTTTTAAAATTAAATCAATGGTCATCCGTCCATAGATCTAATTGCGAAATGCATACATACACAATAATGCTAACTCGAAAACCATGAACTAAAAGTGGGATTAACCATATTCCTTAAGACAAAATGTCGGACTTCATGATGAATGACTTTGGTTGTCTACACGCTTTCCTGAGCAGTAGATGCCCTTAGCTCACTTTTTCCCAATTCTCCCTCAAGTGTGTGTAATAAATAGGTAAGCCCATATGTTTTGGGGGGTTAAAAAGACATGGCTAACAGTTTCTTTTATTTATAGATTTGGATCTCCTATTTCATTATAGAAATCAAGTTATACATGGACTCTCATTCATCGAAAATGTTATCTTTCTTCAGTACAAAGTTTTCTTTTGTACCAGTGCTTAGAAATTTTGATCCATTTTTTATTTTTTATTTTATTTATTTATTTTAAGTAGCAACGAATAGCCATATGCGTGTGTTGTGGGCTACTGTAATAGGATAACAATAATATTCTCTCACTTGATCCCGGTGATCTTGTATCTATTAATCGTCTAAATGCTTGTATGTGCACGGTCTAAAAAACTTAGTTTTGATATCACATGTTAATGTTTTTTTGAAATTGAATCAATGGTCATGATTCCATAGCTATGATCCTGAAATGCATAAATACCTAATGATACCAACTAGAAAACCATGAAATAGAAGTGGGATTAGCTATGCATATACCTTGATCCATGCTGAACCAATGATGCATAGGTGGTCGAACTTGATGATGAATAGTTCTTATAATTACTCCACGCATTGCTACATGGTAGACACCTTTAGATCACATTAATCTCTCCAATTCTCCCTCAAATATTGCAATAGAAGAGTAGTCCCACATATTTTTTTTAACGTATTGGAGAAAACCAAGAGTCACTTATTTATAGCCTTGAATATATATTCTCCTTTCCTATTGTAGAAACTAAGTACTACCATAAACTCACATATCTTCCACATGTTAACTTTTCTTCAACGTGAAGTTTTCTTTTATGCCCGGGCTTTAAAACTCAGAGAATAAAATTTTAAAAATATCTAAGGATCCCGTATAGTCATAAGTATGTGCGTGCATATGCTTGTGAATGCGCGTGGGCCACTTTAATGGGAGAGATACTAATAAATCACGCCAAAAAATTATAATCAATTAGTAATACTTGATCACCCAGTCTGTGGGTCACAAAGTATGTTATATCAAAATCAATCGGTTCATGTCATATCCAAATCAATCAATTGTATTGGTGACTTATCTATTCATTGTTCCAAATTAGTAAAGGGAAATCTTTTTAAATTATATATATATATATATATATATATATATATATATATATATATATATATATATATATATATATATATATATATATATATATGGAAAAGGTTCTATACAGTGAGCTTATGGGAACTCCCCATGAGGTCGAGCTGTGGGCCTCACCATGATTTATGTCGAATATCAACACCGTGCATTTGATGGGTCCCCTTTAAATTATGGGATATCCCAAAACTCAACCGTATACAGAACTCAAGTGGGCCATAACATCTAAAATCATGTGAAGACATGCCTAAAACATATAAAAACACTTGGTGGGGCCCACCTAAAATTTGAATGCATCTGAAACTTGGTCTGAGCCCTCATCCAAGTGGGACACACATAATGGATGGGCTGGATTTGTGAACTACATCTCGGCGGGCCCAAAAAATGATTATGAATGTTTTAATGGAGGGTAGCCTCTCTCAACTTTTGTATGTGGTGTGGCCTACAAAAGTCATGGATTGACTTGATTTTTAAGCCCTAGGCCCACTATGGAACGGTGCATTTGACTGATTGGGTAGATGTTAGACATAAATCATGGTGGGGCCCACATAGCTCGACCTCATGGGGAGTTCCCATGAGCTCGACCGTATAGAACCTTTTCACACACACACACACACACACACACACACACACACACACATATATATATATATATATAACATAGTTCAAAAACTTGAAAATTCGATTGGATTTGATGTTGAGCAAAGTCAGGTTCAACTCAAAGACTCAATCCAACTTGACTTGATATTTAATAAATTATAAATTAAAATTCATGATTTGTAATAAATATTTAAAGTTGTTATATGTAGTATAAAAATATAAATATGAGATTAATAATAAATTAACTTGAAAATGCACCTATTAAGTTCTTTTACAAGGTCTTAGAGATTGCTCAAGTCGCAATTAGTGTTAGCCATGGGCCAGGCTACCTAGCCGACCGTGGCAACCCATCCTTATACCGGGGCTTCAATCCCTAAACTTAGTCCAATGGTTGTGCTTGGCTTGAAATCTTGGTCGGGTTAATTGACGTAGGGATGAACGTGATGAGGATAAATACTCCGAATCCACGGAGCTTCTCTGGACTCCTCACAGAGACTTCTCGAATCCACGAGGAAAGAAAGCAGAAAATAGAAATAAATTCTAATAAATTCGAAACTGATTAATTGATGACTAAAAATGAGTTCACAACCCTTTAAATAGGGGTACCAAGTAATGGGAAAGAAATCAGAATCAAATTACAACTAGAACTCCTAAAATCCGTGACTTACTATAAATAGAAAACTTACTATTTATAGACGGTCGTGATGTCTACTAGTGCGCAAGATTTTCGGCCAAAAATAGTAGGTGTCCTAGTTGGCTTCACCAAACCATTCTCCTAATTATTCTAAGCTCTTTTCATGATGGTCGCAACTCCTAAAGCCCGACGGATGAAGAGTTATAATCAAACTAAAACTTATTATTTATAGTAAAAACGAAATTAAAGCAGGGAAACGACCGTCGATCTAGGGGTTTTTCACAATTCTAGGAGTCGCAACCCGGCATAGCCAGGTTGGTTGGCTAAAGTAGCTCGTTCTACCCCAAAATCATATATTTTACGTTAACTAACTCATTCCGGATTGTGAGATACGCCTGATCTAAAGTCCGACGGTCTGGATCACTTCTGTCGACGACCGGGGCTTTTCTGATCCATCTTGGCCATGAAACTGTCCATGACCCGCTCTACATCATTAGGCAACAAGGCCAATGAGGAATGGCCCAGCTCAATCTATTGGCCAAGTTCAATAATCAAGAGAGTCGCTGTTATATAAAAAATGGACAATTTGAAAATAATTGTGAGAAACTTTCATGTATAGTTTAAAGGCATTTTTTAGATCTGCGTTATGTTTTTGTTGTGAAAATCACTTGTATGATAAGACTCATGACAGATCAATGGACCTCAGCTTGTAGGATGATTGGGTCCAACCCCATGGCTCAAAGGTAGATAGACTCTATTTCAACACTGAAATCATGGGATCGAGTAACCATCGTGGTGAGGGTGCATATATTAGCATATATAATTGTGAGTGTATTTAATGAAAAATTAAATGGAATATCATTTAAAAAAATTCTTAAATTTAAATTATTTGATCATGTCGCTATTTTCCTTACAAGGTTGGTCTTGCCTAGCACACCCCATTGGGCTAGAGTCAATGCCTTTTTAGCCTGTCTAGGGCCAGGCTAGTATAGGGCCAGGGCTTAGGTGTGTAGAGCTCAAGATTTAGCCATAGTCCCATGTCGTTCCCTAGCGTGGCCCATTGCCACCCGAGTCTAGAGCTATACTCAGAGAATATTGTACCATTAAAGGCAATGATGATTTGGTGATGACCCATGATCCCCATGATAGCTCTCTCTCTCTCTCTCTCTCTCTCTCTCTCTCTCATGATCCCCATGATAGCTCTCTCTCTCTCTCTCTCTCTCTCTCTCTCTCTCTCTCTCTCTCTCTCTCTCTCTCTCTCTCTCTCTCTCTCTCTCTCTCTCTCTCTCTCTCTCTCTCTCTCTCTCTATATATATATATATATATATATATATATATATATATACACACAATAGAGTCTGGGGTGTGATACCATTTATTATATAAGGGCGAAGAGATAATCAATTCTAAATGAGATTTAACTAATTCCACGCATGTGGTGGTCCATTTCACACACACCTATGTAATACATATGCTTGATCTGAGCTTTTGATCTCGTTGAAACAATGGCTACATATTCTTCCTCACAAATCAGGCAGTTTCACTCCTCAGGTGGGCCTGAACGCTATAATAATCCTTTTCAGTCGTCATTTGTTTTGTATCCTGTGGCCCATCTGAGATATTAAATTGCCTATATTTTAGGTCAGAAGATCTAAACATTGTGGCTCACACGATGGACGGCTCAGATATCACACGTGTCCCATATTGTCCCATATTGACACGAGTGGTTACTTGGGAATAGGCAGGGCTTCTACACGCCTTGTGAATTACCTAGGCTCGAGTATGATAGTGATATTAAATAACCATCATTTTCTTTCGAACGTAAAAGTCAATCATATCCCTTATGGCGTAAGAAGCAACCTCTCTCTCTCTCTCTCTCTCTCATTTTAATAGTGGGCCACGCCATCAGGAACATTGAAAAATCACGTCTAAAACCTATAAATTCACATTGTGTGGCCCACCAGAGATATGGAATTGCCTGAAGTTTCTCATGTACCTTCATCCCAGTTAGTCACATCTAATGAATGGATTGGATGACATATATACAGAACTTTGGACCCCACACGCTGTCTAAAACTTTCCATGCCTTTTTTCGGGATATGAGCTTAACATGGGAGCACGCATTTGATGGACGGCTTGGATAGCACAGAAAAATCATGGTGGGCCCCATATAGCTTGACACTACGGGAATTGATGTCCGTTCGGATGTATTCGATCATACCCCAGATAACAAAGGAGAAAATGACCACTGTAGACAAAACCTTTTACCCAGCGGTTTCTGTGAAAGAATACAAACTTTAGTTACCAATCTAGACTAGCACGTGCGGACAGCGACTTTGAGGACGAAACTACCCCTCCTTTCACGGAAACGGATTGGGTACTCCCCCTGCCACCAGCCAATGGCGGATGGTCGGTGGTCTGTGGGCCCCACCATGATGTATGCTATTCATCCATGCCGTCCATATATTTTTCCATATCATTTTATGGTGTACGACCAAAAATGAGGTATATGCAAATCTCAAGTGTACCACATTACAGGAAACAGTGTTGAATGAGCGTCGATCATTAAAAACTTTCTGGGGGTCCATTGTGATGTTTGTGAGAAATCCTCCTCATCTAAGTTCATTCATAGGTCACAAAGACCTGGATGAAGAAGAAAAACAAATTTCATAATGATCCAAAACTTCTATAACCCCTAAAAGGGTTTCAATGGTAGATGTTCAATTCCCCATTGCCTTTTACAGTGTGGTCTACTTGATAGTTAGATCTATCTTATTTTTAGTCTCAAGCCTGAATATGAGCTCGCCAAATAGATGGATGGTTTGGATATAACACAGACCTCATGATGGGACCCACAAAAGGCGGTGGGGATTACAACAGCAAAAGAAAAAAAAAAGAACTTATGGCTACGGTTTTCATGGCTACGGATTATAACCGTAGCTATAATCGCAGCTACGGATTACTTTCAAAAAAATTCTCTCTTCTTTTTTTTTTTTCATTTATTTCATTATTCATTTAACAGGAATTTCTTCTAAACTAAAATTAGTTACTTGACGTACCACATATGATTTTGGGGTAAGAGAAGCTACTTTAGCCAACCAACCTAGTTATTTTCCAAGATTCCATCAGGTCGATGGTTGAAAATACATTTCATTCATTTTTGTCAATTTCGGTACTTAATGGATCAAACTAGAAATTGAGTGGGACAAATATGAAATTGAATAGGCAAATTGAAATTTGAGTGATGCAAGGTAGGAATTGAGCGAGGGAACCTAGAAATTGGGACAGGTAAGGTAAGAGTTCAGCAAGGGAATCTAGAAATTGAGTGAGGTAAGCTAGAAATTGAGCGAGGCAACGTAGAAAATGAGCGAGGGAACCTACGATTTGAGCTAGGCAACCTAGGAATTGAGCGAGGGAAGTTAGAAATTGAGCGAGGGAAGCTAGAATTTGAGCGAGGGAACCTAGAAATTCAGCGAGACAACTAGGATTTGAGCGAGGGAAGCTACAAATTGTGCGAGGGAATCTAGAAATTGAGCGAGGCAACCTAGGATTTGAGCGAGGCAACATAGGAATTGAGCGAGGGAACCTAGGAAATGAGCGAGGCAACGTAGAAATTCAGCGAAGAATCCTAGGAATTAAGCGAGGGAAGCTAGAAATTAAGCGAGGGAACCTAGAAATTCAGCGAGACAACCTAGGATTTGAGCGAGGGAAGCTAGAAATTGAGCGAGGGAACCTAGAAATTGAGTGAGGCAAGGTAAAAATTCAGCGAGGAAAGCTAGGATTTGAGCGAGGCAACCTAGGAATTGAGCGAGGGAAGTTAGAAATTGAGCGAGGGAAGCTAGAATTTGACGAGGGAACTTAGAAATTCAGCGAGGCAACATAGGATTTGAGCGAGGGAAGCTACAAATTGTGTGAGGGAACCTAGAAATTGAGCGAGGCAACCTAGGATTTGAGCGAGGCAACATAGGAATTGAGCGAGGGAACCTAGAAAATGAACGAGGCAACGTAGAAATTCAAATGAGGAATCTTAGGAATTAAGCAAGGAAGCTAGAAATTAAGCTTTAGGAACCTAGAAATTGCGAGATAACCTAGGATTTGAGCGAGGAAGCTAGAAATTGAGCGAGGAACCTAGAAATTGAGTGAGGCAAGGTAGAAATTCAGCGAGGAAAGCTAGGATTTGAGCGAGGCAACCTAAGAATTGAGCGAGGGAAGTTAGAATTTGAGCGAGGGAAGCTAGAATTTGACGAGGGAACCTAGAAATTCAACGAGGCAACCTAGGATTTGAGCGAGGGAAGCTACAAATTGTGCAAGGGAACCTAGAAATTGAGCGAGGCAACCTAGGAATTGAGCGAGGCAACGTAGAAATTGAGCGAACGAACCTATGAAATGAACGAGGCAACGTAAAAATTCAGCGAGGACTCCTAGGAATTAAGCGAGGGAAGCTAGAAATTAAGTGAGGGAACCTACAAATTCAGCGAGACAACCTAGGATTTGAGCGAGGGAAGCTAGAAATTGAGCGAGGGAACCTAGAAATTGAGTGAGGCAAGGTAAGAATTCAGCGAGGCAACATAGGAATTGAGCGAGGGAAGTTAGAAATTGAGCAAGGCAACCTATGAATTAAGTGAGGCAACCTAGCAATTGAGTGAGGGAACCTAGGAATTGAGCAAGGCAACCTAGGATTTGAGCGAGGCAACCAGGATCTTTCTTCTCTGAGGGCTTTGGATTCAATGATTTTTAAGAGCAAGAGAGAAAAGAAGCGTTGAGATAATACCTTTCGTCATAATCTCATCTACTAGAAAAGGGGGCCCTCTTGATCACCTAAAGAGATTTGTAGGTTCTGTCGCTCAATTTATAGGTTCCTTCGCTCAATTCCTATGTTGGCTCGCTCCAATTTCTACATTGCCTCACTCAATTCCTAAGTTGCCTCGCTCAATTTCTAGCTTTCCTCGCTTAATTTCTACGTTGCCTTGCTCAATTTCTAGGTTCCCTCGCTCGATTTGTAGCTTTCCTCGTTAATTCCTACGTTCCCTCGGTTGCCTCGCTCAAATCCTACGTTGCCTCACTCAATTCCTAGGATTCCTCACTGAATTTCTACGTTGCCTCGCTCAATTCCTAGTTTCCCTCGCTCAATCCCTACGTTGCCTCGCTCAATTTCTAGTTGCCTCGCTCAAATCCTAGGTTCCCTTTGCTCAATTTCTAGCTTCCCTCACTCAATTCTAGGATTCCTCAAATTTGAATTTTTACACTGCCTACTCAATTCGTAGGTTCCTCGCTCAATCCCTATGTTGCCTCGCTCAATTCCTAGGTTGCCTCGTTCAAATCTAGGTTGCCTCGCTCAATTTCTAGGTTCCCTCACTCATTCGTAGCTTCCTCGCACAAATTCTAGGTTGTCTCAATTTCTAGGTTCCCTCACTAAATTTCTACTTTGCCTCGCTCAATTTCTAGGTTCTCTCGCTTAAATCCTAGGTTGCCTCGCTGAATTTCTAGCTTCCCTTGCTTAATTTCTACCTTCCCTTGCTGAATTCTTACATTGCCTCGCTCAATTTCTAGGATCCTTCTAGCTTCCCTCGCTCAATTCCTAGGTTACTTCGCTGAATCCCTACGTTGCCTCGCTCAATTTCTAGCTTCCCTCGCTCAATTCCTACGTTGCCTCGCTCAATTCCTAGGTTCGCTCTTTCAATTTCTAGCTTCCCTCGCTCATTTCCTAGGTTGCCTCGCTCAATTGATAGGTAACCGCATTCAAATTCTAGGTTGCAATGTCGGGTGGGTCATAGGTTGGTCGGGTTGAACCCGCCCAACTTTCAGCCCTAAAATCATATATGGTACGTCAAGTAACTAATTTTGGTTTAGAAGATATTCTTGTTATATGAATAAAGAAAGGGTTCGAGTACCCACTGGTGGTGAAATCCCACGGCGTGCGTGTGTAAGCATGTGTGTGTGCGTGTAAAAAAATAATAATAATAAAGAAAGAAATGAAAAAAGGAGAGAAATTTTTTTTATATATATTTATATATATTTATATAAATATGTGTTAGAGAAAAATGTAGGTAGAATAAAATTCTAAATGTAAAAAAATTTTTAAAAAAATAAAAAGAAAAGTACACAAGATACGGCTATAACTATAGTTATAATCTGTAGCCATAGCCTTTTGTTTGAATCGGGGATCAATCGCGGATTCCGCGATCCATCCCCGAATTCTACAGTGAGTTGCGGTGGAATCGCGAAATCCGCGATTGATCCCCGATTCAAACAAAAGGGTGTTTGGTTTGAGTGTGTTGCACCAGAGCTTCAAAAGCTCTAATGCTAAAAGTATCATTGTAGTTTTATGCATGGAAACCTAAGAGATTCTGGTGTTATGAAATTCATGGTATTGTGTTTTATGAGGTTATTGAGAACAAAAGGGGAATGAATCCCCTTTCCTTTATGCTAGTTTGGTGATATGTTAACTGAAGCCATTTTTTTATTTTCTTCTTTGTCTCATTTATGCTCTGAAAGGTTCACATTCTTATCTATGGGGCATTTGATATTATAGTAGCTTGCATCTTAAGGTGGGTTTAAGTGCATTTCAAATATTCAAAAGTTCTGCAATATCCCCTTCTTCATTTCATTTGTGATGATGCAATGTTGAAAATATCACAAGATGTCATGAAAAATAAAAATTTATAGAAATCCTCAATTTTCTAGAAGTTTTTTTGGGGGGAAATCTCTTCCTAGGAGTGTTTTAACAACACGAGTTGCTTGACAGCAAAATACATTTTTGGTAGAGAAATCGTTATTTAAGAAAAACTTGTTTAAATTTCTTTTCTTTTTAAGTATTAGTATGAAGTCTAGTACAAATACATATGTATATATGATTTCCATGCATTTGGAGGAGAAAATTGAGGAAATGAGGGAAATCATGCGTCCTTTAACATCTCCCGAAATTCCACTTAAATATTTCATCATTTTCTGAATGTTTCACTTGGATACATTCCCGATATGTGTGGTATTATTGACGAAATGAATACATGTTTCGGTATCCCAAGGGTGCGATACATATAACGATAATGATGCATAGAACACTGTAATGAAGGTGCCATTGAATCAATCGGTAAAATCTTTCCACCTACTTTAATCACCTTAAGTTCTGCTTGATTAGAGTTGTTGTTGGCCATTGGCCCAAAGATTTGATCTTGCCTCCAAGCCATTCTCCATCTATTAGAATTCCTCCGATCCTTGACTCCCTTGGATTACCAAGTGAGCTGCATCAACATCAAGTTTCCAAAAGCCTGAAGGAGAGGGACTAATGCATCGGGATGCATGAGGTGTGCTGAAAGTTATAAATAGTCCATTTCCATTCACGAAGAAGCTTGGGCATTGAATAGCCGTGGAAAACATCCGAAGTGTTTTCCCAAGAGGCTAGATGAGTCTTGATCTTGATGAGGAAAACTAGAAATTGAGCGAGGGAACCTAGAAATTGAGCGAGGCAACGTAGGAATTGAGCGAGGCAACGTAGGAATTGAGCGAGGGAACCTAGAAATTGAGCGAGGCAACGTAGGAATTCAGCGAGGTAACCTAGGAATTGAGCGAGGGAAGGTAGAAATTGAGCGAAGGAAGCTAGAAATTGAGCGAGGCAACCTCGAATTTGAGCGAGGGAAGCTACAAATTGTGTGAGGGAACCTAGAAATTGAGCGAAGCAACCTAGGATTTGAGCAACGTAGGAATTGAGCCAGGGAACCTAGGAAATGAGCGAGGCAACGTAGAAATTCAGCGAGGGAAGCTAGAAATAAAGCGAGGGAACCTAGAAATTCAGCGTGACAACCTAGGATTTGAGCGAGGGAAGCTAGAAATTGAGCGAGGGAACCTAGGAATTGAGCGAGGCAAGGTAGAAATTCAGCGAGGAAACCTAGGATTTGAGCGAGGCAACCTAGGAATTGACCGAGGGAAGTTAGAAATTCAGCGAGGGAAGCTAGAATTTGAGCGAGGGAACCTAGAAATTCAGCGAGGCAACCTGGGATTTGAGCGAGGAAAGCTACAAATTGTGCGAGGGAAGATAGAAATTCAGTGAGACAATATATAAATTGCGCGAAGGAACCTAGGAATTGAGTGAGGCAACCTAGCAATTGAGTGAGGCAACGTAGAAATTCAGCGAGGCAACCTACGAATTGAGCGAGGAAAGTTAGAAATTGAGCGAGGGAAGCTAGAAATTCAGCGAGAGAACCTATGAATTGAGCTAAACAGCCTCAGGAATTGAGCGAGGTAAGCTAGAAATTCAGTGAGGCAACCTAAAAATTGAGCGAGAAAACCTAGGAATTGAGCGAGGGAACCTAGGAATTGAGCAAGGGAGACTAGAAATTGAGCAAGGGAGGCTAGGAATTGACCTAAGCCTTATCCCAACTAATTGGGGTTGGCTAAATGAATCCTTTTCCACTATTCTATTCTATCAAGATAGGTAATATATAATAATTATATGTGGGAGGTATAAACTGTATCATGAATTGTATGATAGGTTAATCATTAAAGAGGGAGAGAAAGATGCATCAAGGAAGTGGAAAAGTAGAGACAACCCACACTAGAAGCATTAATGGTAAGGATCAAAAGGTCTTGGTGAAAGTTGGTGAGATTAGGGTGAAATGGAGAGGCTAATTTTAAAGGCTGTTGAATGAAGGAGTACGCATGGAGACAAATTTAGGAGGGTCTTGGACCCTGGAGAGTCGGGATTGCATATATATTTATCTCAAAATTTAGGTAAAGGGAAGTAAAGATAAATTTAACGATGATGCAAAAAAGGAAGGTTGTTGAGAATAGGCTATCATCTATAGAAAGCAGAAGGTACCAAGAAAAATCAGATTAGTTTGGTTACCAAGAAATGAAAAAAGGAGAGAAATTTTTTTTATATGCTTATATATACATATTTATATAAATATGTGTTAGAGAAAAATGTAGGTAGAATAAAATTCTAAATGTAAAAAAAAAAAAAACAAAAAACAAAAAAAAAAAAAAAAAAAGAAAGAAAGAAAGAAAGATAAGCACACAGGATACGGCTATAGCTACGGTTATAATCCGTAGCCATAGCCTTTTATTTGTATCCACGATCCATCCCCAAATCACACAGCGAGTTACGGTGGAATCGCGAAATCTGCGATTCATCGCATATTCTGTTTTTTTTTTTTTTGAAATTTTCGTTGTTTTTTGGGCCCCACCATGAGGTGCGTGTTATATCAAACCGTCCATCTATTTGGCGAGCTCCTATTAAGGCTTAAGACGAAAAATAAGACAGGATCTAACTATCAAGTGGACCACCACCTTTGTAAAAGGCAAATGGGAAATTGAATGTCACCATTGAAACCCTTTTAAGGGTTACACAAGTTTTGGATCATTATGAAATTTGTTTTTCCTCTTCATCCTGGCCTTTGTGACCTTATGAATAGATTGGATGGAAAATAAATGTTATGGTGGACCCTACAAAATCATATCTAAAGATCAACCGGACCACACCACAAAGAGCAACGGAGAAATTGATTTTCACCATTAAAAATTTTGTAGGGCCCACCATAACACTTATTTTCCATCCAATCTATTCATAAGGTCACAGAGGCCTGGATGAAGAGGAAAAACAAATTTCATAATGATCTAAAACTTCTGTAACCCTAAAAGGGTTTCAATGGTAGACGTTCAATTCCCCATTGCCTTTTACAATGTGGTCCACTTGATAGTTAGATCTCTGTCTTATTTTTCATCTCAATGCTTAATATGAGGTCGTCAAATAGATGGACGGTTTGATATAACACACCTCATGGTGTGGCCACAAGCAAAACTAAAATTTCACTAAAAAAAACAAAAAAACAGAATTTGGGGATGAATCGGGGACTCTGCGATTCCACCGCAACTGATTTGGGGATGGATCGCGGAATCTGCGATTGATCCCCGTTTCAAACAAAAGGCAATGGCTACTGATTATAACCGTAGCTATAGCCGTATCCCGTGTACTTTTCTTTTTAATTTTTAAAATTTTAATTTTTTTTAAATTTTTTTTTTTTTTTTTACATTTAGAATTTTATTTTACCTACATTTTTCTCTAAAACATATTTATATAAATATGTATATATAAGCATACAAAAAAAAAAAAAATCTCTCCTTTGTTCATTTTTTTCTTTATTCATATAACAAGAATATCTTCTAAACCAAAATTAGTTACTTGACGTAACATATATGATTTTAGGGCTGAAAGTTGGGCGGGTTCAACCTGACCAACTTGTGACCCACCTAACATTGGGTTGGGCTTGAGCAGGATGTATCGGGTTTGGTCTTTGGGGTTGAGCCATACAAACACCAACCCGATAAAACTTAGAAATGGAATCGCCTGGATTGACCGTCAAATGCATGGAAATGACCGTGAAGTGCATTAAAATGACCGTGAATCTAAATGAAATCGCTTGAAATGATCGTGAAATGAAACAAAATGACCATGAAATGCATGGAAATGACCGTGAAGTGAAGGGAAATGACCGTGAATTTAAACAAAATCGTCGGAATTGACCGTGAAATGCATGAAAATGACTGTGAAGTGAGCGAATTGAACGTGAAATGCGTGGAAATGACCGTGAAGTGAAGGGAATTGACCGTGAAGTGCATCGAAATGACCATGAATCTAAACGGAATCGCTAGAAATGACCGTGAAATGTGTGAAAATGACCGTAAAGTTAAGTGAAATGCATGGAAATGACCGTGAAGTGAAGGGAATTTACTGAAAATTGAGCGGGACAAACTGAAAATTGAGCGAGGGAACTTAGGAATTCAGCGAGGAAAGCTAGGAAGTGAGTGAGGGAAGCTAGGAATTGAGCGAGGGAGGCTAGGAATTGAGCGAGGCAGCCTACGAATTTAGCGAGGAAACCTAGAAATTGAGCGAGGGAACCTAGAAAATGAGCTAGGGAACCTAGGGATTGAGCGAGGGAAGCTAGGAATTGAGCGAGAGAACCTACAAATTCAACTAGGGAAACTAGGAATTGAGCGAGGGAACCTACGAATTAAGCGAGGCAACCTATGAATTTAGCGAGGAAAGCAAGAAATTGAGCGAGGGAACCTAGGAAATGAGCGAGGGGAACCTAGGGATTGAGCGAGGCAAGCTAGGAATTGAGCGAGGGAACCTACAAATTAAGCGAGGCAACCTACGAATTGAGCGAGAGAAGCTAGGAATTGAGCGAGGGAACCTATAAATTTAGCGAGGAAGCTAGAATGAGCAAGGAACCCCAGGTTTGAGTGAAGTAAGCTAGAATTGAGCGAGAAACCTACGATTCAAGAAGGCAAGCTAGAAGTGAGAGAGGAAGCTAGGAATGAGGGAGGAACCCAGGGATTGAGCGAAGCAAGTTAGAATCGAGCAAGGAAGCTAGGAATTGAGCGAGGTAACCTATGAATTTAGCAAGGGAAGCTAGAAATTAAGCGAGGGAACCTAGGAAATGATCAAGGGAACCTAGGGATTGAGCGAGGCAAGCTAGGAATTGAGTGAGGGAACCTACAAATTACGCGAGACAACCTACGAATTGAGCGAGGGAAGCTAGGAATTGAGTAAGGGAACCTACAAATTCAGTGAGGGAAGTGTAACGCCCTGAAAATCGGGGGTCGAGCATAAACTCAACTCCCGAGTTCCAACGCATCACTTATGCAACAAAATGAATGATGATTGAATGTGATCTGTATTAGTGCAATGAACATGAGTGAGATTAAGCCTAAAAAAGATATCATACTCCGTAGATGCAGTTAAATTTGTAAGTTTTAAGATCCATGATAGATAGATAAAATATATAAACTGTGGTGGGTCTCCAGAGTGTGATAAAGTTACCATGTTAAATAATTACAAGTATAATTTTAAATTATACCAAGTTGTGTAGTGTGATCTAGTCAACATCCCTATAGCCCCGACAATCAAGGCACGACTCTCACGAAGCCGCCGAAACAAAGATATACGAGAAAGCATTCTCGTCGTCATAGAAGTCCGGCCCGCCTCGTAAAAAGCATCGCCATCTCGCAATCGACAAAGTCCGGTGGGTGTTCTAACACCGTCCCGTATCGTGGGAGTGAGTGATCAACTTAGTGGAACAATAAAGCATAGGTTAACATGTTATCAATTCAACCAAGCAAGAATGATAAAGCAAGCACAATCAAACAATTTTAACTACTCTTATTTAATGCAAGTATGAAATGACATGATGTATGCCCTCACAAACCACTCTCATGCGACATCATCTTACATTCGCGAACGCGCCCATCCCTCAAGTGCTCCACATCTACCAGGCACATGCAAGGCGATGATGAGCATGATTACCGAGTAATTATTAGTTCATTTCAAACAAAGAAGATTGGGAAACTAAGGTACCTCCTCAGATCATTCTCAAACATGATCCATTCTAGGGTCGTCACCCTAGTTAATCTCATACGATATTATGGTTCGAGAGGCGTAGCGAAGGCATCACAAAGGGCTCGTCACCCGTCGGGCCAGCGCGGATACAGATCTCACCGTATGCGCTCAATTGTGGCCGTCACCGAATACATGGTCTCACCGTATTTCGCTCAATCGCTAGCCGTCACTCGAATACGGATCTCACCGTACTGCGCTCAACTCATGCTCTAGATTCTTTGCCGTGAAGGGCTCGCCGCCAATCACAGACCTTAGAGTATACTCGAAGACACTACGGAGGACTCGTCGTCCGTCAAGACGAATACTGTGTCTCACCGTACGGCTCTCGCCATAGGTGTCGACAAATGACTCGAATATAGTGTTCCATACCACCATAATCGGCTCACGAGTCCGGTTGCTACCTTCGGTCACTGGGAGGCACATGGCCCTCGGCAGAGGCCGACAACGTGCCTCACCACGGTGTCCCATACCACCATGCCCGGCTCATGAGTCTTAGCAGATCCAGGTACCATGGTTAATGGGATTTCAGTAAGTTTGGTACCCCAGGTTCAAGCGGTAGCGCCCAAACATGGTGAACATACATAAGACAGTCGGGTTGCTTGACGAGCTCGGCTAGCTCGAGCGCACAACAAGTTGAACGATATGAAGCGCATAAGTACTTCGTGTGGCCAACCACTATCGTCAACCGCAGTTTGACGACTGTTCGTCGAACACATCTCACGTGGCAAATGGATCATAGCCACAAATCCACTCGTACCGATTGTCCTGACTATAATCATAGCCCCAAACACAATCAATTCCTAACCATAGCATGTGAAGTACAGCATGATAACATGGTAATTCAAGAACACTAGCAATCATGTTATAAAGCATGTCATAAAGCATGTTAATAAACAAGTTACAAAGCATGTTCAAAAGCATGTTGTAAAGCACTATACAAATAGGGATACAAATACATATATTTCATAAGTGAGTGGTTAGAGTAAATAACCACATGAAGGGTATCATACATGACTCTAAGATAGTTGAGAACCCCATCTCAGCACCTACCTAAGACCCTAACACTTAAGCACTTACACTCACAAGCAATTTCACCAACACTTGGAATGCACTAATTCAACATACATGACATATGTTAGAGGAAAGTGCACTAGGGTTGTCCCTTTACCAAACTAGTATTTTATACGTATATATCATATTCATACAGCAAATAATCATAATAATTACATCAGCAAAATTTATACGCATGGGGTATTTTCTAGGATACCCAATTTCGACATACATAGCATTTACAAGGGAACTTGTATTACGGCGATTCCTTTCGCCAAGCAATTATTTTATGCGCACATAATATATTTATACAACAATTAATCATGACAAACACCTTGCTAAAATATACATGTATACGGTACTTCTTACAATACCGTATTTCTACATACATAGTATTTATTAGTAAACATGTATTTAGGCAAATCCTTTCGCCAAATAAGTATTTTATCCATACGTCATATATCCATACGACAAATAAACATGTCAAACACATTTTCATAAAAAATACGTATACGGTATTTTATACGAATACCTAGAGTATGTGAAATTCCAAATTCTACAATTTTAATCGAAACAGAAAATGGAAAGCACTTTGTACATGTGCAATTGCATGTAGATCATGAATCTACCATTATCTGACATTGAAAGCGTTGAAAACCACAACCTATACACCTAAAGTCCTCACCTTTTGTCGTAGAATCGTAACGGAGTCGATAGGTTCGCTAAGCTTCTGTATACGGGAGTTTGGCAACCTAGAGAACTAAAGGTTAGCTATTTCATAACCTACAACCTATATAACCCTAAAACAGGTTAGGGTTAGGGTTTATTACCTAGAAACGACGCAGGAATCGCCGGGAAAGCGATAAGAATCAGGCGGTGGAGCCCGAATAGTGGCACGGAACAGCAGAAGAGGAGTTCCTCCCACATCTCCCATACTTTCTCTCTCTTTTCTCTCTCAAATCCAAATTCGTATGGCTGAAATGGGAGAGGGTTTAAGGTCCTTATATAGTCTAAAACTTCACCAAAATAGACTTTAGACAAGGTTCACCTAGGTTATAACCGAAGCGGAAGTTTTTTCAACGAAGGACTTGGCGGCCTTCGAGCCAAAGGTCGGACTTAAGCTCACCGACACCGGATCTACGTTCTATTAAGTTTTCATTTCGGTCGGATTTACAGATCACGCGTAATTGACTGGGTTTCAAGTTCAACGGTCAGTGGATCTCAATCGGAGATTCCGAGTACATGTAAATGTTTATGAAATTTTTCCTGATCCGAGGGTGTAATTTGGTCAGATTCTGACGGTCTGGTTGTTTAAAACTGATCCGCAACCAACGAGTCTCAGATTACTATTCAAGATATTTATTTTTAAAGAAAACAAGTGTTTTCACACTCTCTCGCTCCGGACTCAAGCGCATGTACCGTGGGACATCGGCTGGATTTGCTTTCCGAGATGGTTGTCAAGCCCAGCGAGGCGGTCCTAAGTCCTTAACCTCGTATTGTTCGGACTCCCGATGTGCGGTCCAGATCAGATACGGAGTTTCGAGATGCTTCCAAGAGTAGCCGGGTAATGAGATTGATCCTAGATTTCAGGGTAACCTAGCGTCAATGATTTTACAAGTTTTGAGTCTTGCAGATCGTATTTAAAGTGATTCAAATGGATTTCGTAGCTAATCTAGTTTAGCACTTAGTTAACTTTGTCAAATTTCTAAAAGATTTAATCCTAAGTGATTTCCGTCTGAGGTAGTATTTAATCCTTTATAGTTTGTATCTAAAGTGATCCAAGTTATACTACTTAGCTAGTTTAAGATAGTGTCTAGGGCGAAAGTGCTTTGAAAAATTGAAAGAACAAGGTAGTGAAGGGTGGGATTTGTGAAGGAAATGGGTTAAGGAGCGATTTTAGACTGTGGGATTCAGTTCGGACAAGTTAATAAAGTGTTAGGATCGACCCATTGCCTAAGGACGTCTAATTCCAGGTTGGCAAAAATCTGGGGTGTTACAGGAAGCTAGGAATTGAGTGAGGGAACCTAGGGATTGAGCGAAGCAAGCTAGGAATTGAGTGAGGGAAGCTGGAATTTAACGAGGGAACCTACAAATTCAGCAAGGGAAACTAGAAATTGAGCGAGGGAAGCTAGGAATTGAGCGAGGGAACATAGGATTTGAGCAAGGGAACCTAGGGATTGAGCGAGGCAAGCTAGAAATTGAGCGAGGGAAGCTAGAATTGAGCTAGGAACCTACAAATTCAGCAAGGGAAGCTAGGAATTGAGCGAGGGAAGCTAGGAATTGAGCAAGCGAACCTACAAATTAAGCGAGGCAACCTACGAATTTAGAGAGGGAAGCTAGAAATTGAGCGAGGGAACCTAGGAAATGAACGAGGGAACCTAGGGATTGAGCGAGCAAGCTAAGAATTGAGTGAGGGAACCATTGCATTGCTTCGGCACAGATTTCATAGATTTGGCGGTCCAAGTCTTCCCTTCAAGCGCGGTGACGTCTCCGGTGGCATGGAAGAGAATCGGGAGCGCCTTCGTCATCAAATTGATCATCTGCTTATACTTTAGGAGAGCATTTGACACTAAGCTATCGATAATAATGATCTCCCGTTGTCTTGGATATAGGACCATCAAGAACCAATGACAGTTATCATGGTTGACGGGTACATAAACCTGACCACTGTAGATAAAACCTTTTACCCAGCGGTTTTTATGAAAGAATACAAACTTAAGTTACCAACTTAGACTAGCACGTGCGGACAGTGAATTTGAGGATGAAACTACCCCTCCTTTTTACTGCCGTTACTTTTCCTCTCCCTCCCTTCCCTCGCTCCATTTTCGAAAAAAAAAAAGACGAAAACATGCATCTAGATTCCATGAATTTCTAGCAATTTTCTTTTTTTTTTTTCCTCCTATCATTTTTCTTCTAGTTATTGCCTCTGTATCCCTTTTTAGTACTTCATTGTAGGGGCTTAACTCTGGTCTGAGTTGCCATGCGATGTCAAGTAATCATCCACTGTAAATATGGCATACATGCATGCATTCAAAGAAACATGCAAATTAAGGTACAATTAATGGTTTATAGCCCAAAAATCACACTAATCAAAGGGTGCTGACTATTAACTGCTTCACTCTATAGACTAAGGACTAAGCCTACTTCAAGACACTCTTGAAGCACCTCCCATTCTTTTCTTCCCACACGAACTACCAGATAGCTAGGAGGGCCATTCTCCATATCGTAGTCTTTTGCTTGCCTAATCTAGCACCTTAATATTGATGGATGATGATTTTATTTATAACTGGTGATGGGAAGAATTGGTCAGGATAATTTGATCTGCAATGTTGGTGGGCCATGCGCTCTGGAGTGTCACTAGATGGATGTGAGATGTTTGGCCGCAATTTTATTTATTTATTTTTTTTTTTTTTTTTTGGGGGGGGGGGGTTAGCTTGTTAGTACACACCCATGTCAAGACACACACTCCATGTTTGGCCGCATTTGGACTAACATACTCTCAACCACAAACATCCTAGCACGCACTCTCACCCACACATTGTTGTATATGTAAATTCACTTCATAAGGTGCCCTCGCTGAATTTCTAGCTTCTCTCGCTCAATTCCTAGGTTGTCTGGCTCAATTCATAGGTTCCCTCGCTGAATTTCTAGCTTCCCTCGCTCAATTCATAGGTTGCCTCGCTGAATTTCTACGTTGTCTCGCTCAATTGCTAAGTTGCCTCGCTTAATTCCTAGGTTCCTTCGCTCAATTTATATATTGCCTCACTGAATTTTTAGGTTCCCTCACACAATTTGTAGCTTCCCTCGCTCAAATCCTAGGTTGTCTCGCTGAATTTCTAGGTTCCCTCGCTCAAATTCTAGCTTCCCTCGCTCAATTTCTAACTTCTCTCGCTCAATTCCTAGGTTGCCTTACTCAAATCCTAGGTTTCCTCGCTGAATTTCTACTTTATCTCGCTCAATTTCTAGGTTCCCTCGCTCAATTTCTAGCTTCCCTCGCTCAAATCCTAGGTTGCCACGCTGAATTTTTAGGTTGCCTCGCTTAATTTCTAGCTTCCCTCTCTCAATTCCTAGGATTCCTCGGTGAATTTCTCTGTTGTCTCGCTCATTTCCTAGGTTCCCTCACTCAATTCCTACGTTGCCTCGCTTAAATCCTACGTTGCCTCGCTCAATTTCTAGGTTCCCTCGCACAATTTGTAGCTTCCTCGCTCAAATTCTAGGTTGCCTACTCGGCACAATTTCTAGGTTCCTCTCTCAAATCCTATGTTCCTTGCTCAATTTCTAGCTTCTCTCACTCAATTGCTAGGTTGCCTCGTTCAATTCATAGGCTCTCTCACTCAAATTCTAGCTTTCCTCGCTCAATTTGTAGGTTGTCTCGCTCAATTCCTAGGTTCCCTCGCTCAATTTTTAGCTTGCTTCGTTGAATTTCTAGTTTCCCTTGCTCAATTTATACGTTGTATCGCTCAATTTTTAACTTCCCTCGCTCAATTCCTAGGTTCCCTCGCTCAATTCCTAAGTTGTCTTGCTCAATTGTGAGGTTCCCTCGCTCAATTCCTAAGTTGTCTTGCTCAATTGCGAGGTTCCCTCGCTCAATTTTTATCTTGCCTCGTTCAATTCCTAGGTTGCCTCACTCAATTCCTAGGAGTGTGTGGTCCTGATTTTTGATAAGATTTTAGATGCACCTTTGGCTGGGGTATGACCCTTTTGAACTGTTCTAAGCTTTAAGATAATAGTCAATATGCCACATGGTTTAGTTCAATTCATAGCATGCTTAGAATACTATTATTTCAATAATTTTTTAAGGCTATTGCAAACTAATCGAATGGGTTAAGTTGTTGTGTCAATTTGAACCTAACCTTTTGTTGGAAGGCTACTTCCACTATGCTGGTTCTGGTTGCACTGACTTTTAGCTGGTTATATTGGAATTTGAGTTATCTCACAGGTGGATGGTTGCTTATGCCCAACTACTGGCTATTCTAACTTTAGGCAGATACATAACATAGTTTTTAACTACCACAAATTAAAAAGCATACTTTAACTAGTACTAAAATACATACTTTGCATGTTGTTGCTCGCAATATTATTAAATCTTATGATTCCTTATCTTTTATTTATACAGTCTGTATCCATGATCAGCAGAGTTTTATTATTTTATTTGTTTAGTTGAATGAGTATGCCTGTCCTGCCATCAATTCATTTCCTCGGTGTCTCACATGGTTAGTTAGTTTTGATGAAGGGTTGTTTGGATGTGTGGAACTCCCCACTTAAGTTCAATGGAATCTGATGAGGCCCACAGAGCACCAAACACCAGCCATTGGCTAGTGGCAGGGGGAGTAGCTAATCCGTTTCATGTAATATACCCACGCCGTCCATCCGTTTTTCTATCTAATTTAAGGGTTTGTGCCCCAAATTGAAGCATATCAAAATATCAAGTGAATCATACCACGGGAAACAGTGGGCATAATTTCCAGTTTGTCCCACTCAATTTTCAGTTTGTCCCGCTAAATTTCCAATTTAGCCCGCTCAATTTCCAATGTCGGGTGGGTCACAGGTTGGTCGGGTTGAACCCGCCCAACTTTCAGCCCTTAAATCATATATGGTATGTCAAGTAACTAATTTTGGTTTAGAAGATATTCTTGTTATATGAATAAAGAAAGAAATGAAAAAAGGAGAGAAATTTTTTTTTATATGCTTATATATACATATTTATATAAATATGTGTTAGAGAAAAATGTAGGTAGAATAAAATTCTCAATGTTAAAAAAATAATAATAAATAAATAAATAAATAAAATAAAAAGAAAAGTACACAGGATATGGCTGTAGCTACGGTTATAATCCGTAGCCATAGCCTTTTCTTTGTATCCACGATTAATCGTGGATTCTGCGATCCGTTCCCAAAGCATACAGCGAGTTGCGGTGGAATCGGGGAATCTGCGATTCATCGCAGACGCTGTTTTTTTTTTTTTTTTTTTAAAATTTTCGTTGCTTCTGTGGGCCCCACCATGAGGTCTGTGTTACATCCAAACCGTCCATCTATTTGACGAGCTCATATTAAGGCTTGAGAAGAAAAATAATACAGATCTAACTATCAAGTGGACCACACTGTAAAAGGCAGTGGGAAATTGAATGTCTACCATTGAAACCCTTTTAGGGGTTACAGAAGTTTTGGATCATTATTAAATTTGTTTTTCCTCTTCATCCAGGCCTTTGTGACCTTATGAATAGATTGGATGGAAAATAAATGTTATGGTGGGCCCTACAAAAGTTTTAACGGTGAAAATCAATTTCCCCGCTGCTCTTCGTGGTGTGGTCCAGTTGATCTTTGGATATTATTATTTTTTTTTGGATAATGCTCCGAAATGATCTCGACATATGGATGAACGTTGTGGATATAATAAATATATAGCTGTGGGGCCATGTAACTTTGATCTCTTTTAAGCCGTTCGTACAGCTCTCAGTTGGAGGAGCGTCAGCGCTCGTCTTCGCAGTGAAAAGGAGGGGTAGTTTCGTCCTTAAAGTCGCTGTCCGCACGTGCTAATCTAGATTGGTAACTAAAGTTTGTATTCTTTTATAGAAACCGCTGGGTAAAAGGTTTTGTCTACAGTGGTCATTTTCTCGATAACAAAGAGGTGGTCTAAAAATGTGTGGTAGTTAAAAAAAAAAAAAGGAAATAAAAATAAAACCTTCTAATTGCTCAAATTGCCTTGTAGTGCTCCTAGCTGCATTGGTTCACTTGCACAATCCAATCGATTGATCTGAACCGTCCAATAAGTTCAGAATACATTTCATAGGCCACCACAAAAAAATATTGCACTGAACGGACAATCTAATCCATCATTTACTTGGCCTTCTTTCTGTAGCCATCGTTTTTCCAAGCAATGGATGGGATGGTTTCAATTTCCTAACAGAAGTGATTCTTTAGAATCATAAACAATCCATGATGGTTCCTAACAAACAGATGGAGAAAACTGTAGTTTAAACTTATTTTTCTTACATGATCTTGACCATCAACATTTAAGGCCATTAATCAAATGGTTAATATTATTCAGATTAATATCACGTTTTCATGGTAGCTTATCAAATGTTCCCTGGACCTAATGAACAGTCTAGATCAAGATATTGGATTGTATAAGTGTCCCAATGCAACTAGGATCACTGTAACTTATAACGGTCCTGAGAGCACTGGAGCATTTCTGAAATTTCTGATAGGACAAAAGGTACTTGGGTATTTTTCTACTTTTAGTATTATCAAGAGCAGCTAATCATGCAAATGGCCCACCTGACAGTGTGGCCGAGATCTTATATCACGGGCCACTTGGGCGGTTGCCGACAGAGCATGTGGTCGTCCTTCTGGAAGACCTTTGTGGATCCGTACTGCTGTCGGATAATGTGTGGACCAGATGCAAAGGCCTGGTGGTTCCTACCATACCAATCGCTCAAAGAGATAATGAAAAAAAAAGGAAAAAAACAATAAAACATAAACATAACAGAGAGAATTATATAATGCTCGGGAGGAATGTTTGTTTACATGTGGGGCCATGGTTGGGTAATCTTGACCGTTGAATGAAGGAACCATGGTGGATGATGACATGTGCAGAAAAATGTACCGAGATGGAAAGATCTCAACGGTTCAATAGGTGGATTGTACACTTAAGAAAGGAAACACAACCGAACCTCACATTCAACTGGAAAATCAAACGGCTACGATTTATCGTGAGCCCTACAGGGTTAGATACATGATATCGATGGTTTGGATCACTGAACCATCATGCAGCCCTCTCGTGAAAACTGAGAAACCGAATATAACGGGCAATCGTACTCGGATTTGGCGGTGACCCCAACAGCACCCACCTAGTTGGAAGAGATCTGTGGGCCCACCATGATGTATGTGTTTTATCTACGCTGTTCATCCATTTATCTAGCTCATTTTAAGGTGTGGCCTCAAAAATGAGGCAGATCCAAAGATCAAGTGGAACACACCACAGGAAAAACTACTGAGGATTGAACTTACCATTGAGAACTTATCGGGGCCACCGTAATGTTTTTTTGCCATCCAACCTTTTCATAAAGTCACATGATCCCTGATGAAGAGAAAACAGAAAATTTCAATTTCATCCAAAACTTTTGCTTCCCTTAGGAAGTTTTCAACTGTGGACGTCCAATCCCCATTCTTTCATGTAATGTGTTCCACTTGAGCTTTGGATCAGCCTCTTTTTTTGTGTTGTGACCTAAATGAGCTGGAAAATAGATAGGCAAAGTGGATAAAACATAGTCATCATGGTGAGGCCCATGGAGCTTTTCCATCAGCTATTTGGGTGTTATTGGGCACCACCCAATACGAATCTCATACAATCTATAAACTCCTTACCGTAGCATTGTATAATAACACTCTATTTAGGAGTTGTTTTCTGTACTATGTGCATGGCAAGTCAGAATTAGAATTATAGCTTTAATTCAAACCGAACAACAATAACACCAAGCGCTAAGATAGACAGATACGTAGTGTATGACTAAGATCCAAAGAGATTAGTTGCCTATTCATCACTCGCTCAATGTGTAAAATCGAATTAGGTGATGTTCAGAGGATGGAGTTGATGGGTTGCGCCTTTAACTTTCGTATGAAAGGGCTTTTCGATACAGACAAAATGGAATAGAAAATAGATTCTTATAGTTGGTCACGAAAAACAACTGCGGAATACTCTTTCGATTGAAGAACTAAATCCAGAGTGCAAGCGTAAACTTAAATTATAGTTAAAGATTATTAGCCACTCGATTACCATTATAGATTAATTACACTATGGAATGTAAAATAGCAGGCTTGGAAAGTAAAGATTAAACTATAAAATGTAATTGGTCCTTACTCTTGCTCCGGTGGTAGACTCTCAGGAGTTTCAACACCTGATCAAGGGTTCGAGTACCTATAGGTGGTGAAATCCCACTATGGCGTGAGTGTGTGGGGGTGTGTGTGTGTTTTAAAAAAAAAAAAAAAAAAAAAAAAAACTGTAAAATGTAATTTGCTTAACAAGGTAAGTAAAAAATTACACTATGGAATATAAATCGATAAGATAATTGATAGGATAATTGAAAGATAATAAATTTTATTTATTATTATTATTTTGTGTTGGTATGAGATAATTTTCTTTCTTTCATTCATATTCTATTTATAACTTTGATCCAACCATTCTAGATCCTTCTCAAGTCCCGACGATTATCATAACCGATGCTTTCCATGTTCATTGTTTCCTTTGTTTCTCCTTTTACCACCTGTCCTATAACCCCTCGAGCATGATCGTTTCTATCAGCCGCTCAAGTAGTACACAACACCAATATGTCCTGACTACGCTTATTAAGAAATCTACTCCGTACATATCTACACATTTCCGAATGCACCATACATACACATACAAATCACACATAACTCTATCTAATTGGTTGTGACAGGGTATGGCAATAATGGGGATGAACAACTCTAAGAAAACAAGCTTACTTCTACACTAATAATAATATATGCCCGAGCACTTGTAACATCCTGGATTTTCACTGTTTTGGATTTCCAAAAATCCTTGAATTTTTTTATTTATTAATTAACTTATAATATCACTTAATGACCATTAGCACTCAATGTTAGTTTATACAGGGGTGGAACCAGTAAAGAACTGCATAAGTCTGATTAATCAATCGTAGGAAGCCAACGAATCCGCCCGATCACTTGAACATCAAGTTTAACCCCATGATTTAATCACGTAGGGCCCAAATCTAACTGACTCATCGCTAAGTAATCAAGACAATCATGACTAAATTAAAGATATAACCGAAGTCGAGTCAGATAAGGCCCGGATCTTGACTAATGGACCAAATCAACCCCGCTACTCATTTAGCCTAAAACTGACGGTTTAGAGTAAACATGACCAAATCTCCACTTTCACTAATTATAAATAGGCCACACTATGAACATGGTTCATCCAAACCCTAATCATTGCCCAAGAGAAATCTCACTACCAAATTCATTCCAGAAATGCCCCGATTCCCCGAACAAGCTCTATACCGCTCATTAGTGGGCCACTAATTCCAAAATTATAGAATAATGTCTGTCTTATTGGGCTCGATATCCATCGTGGGAGTCGAACCTGGGTGGTGCCCAGAACTGCTCAACTTGAGTTGAAGGACGAGTGCATAAGAAGTGCATATACCTTAAAGAAAGGAGCTAGAACTTAAGTGAATTAGGTCATCCACTCTTATGCAAAGTTGAGGATTTCAAACCATCGATTTACGACCAAACTTCACACATGGAGTAAGGATATTTTTCTGCTCATATCTGTATAGCCGCGGCCCCTATCGACCATCCGTGACCATTAAACAGACTTCTGATCATATCCATTGATTAACGCATCCAAATGGTGGGCCGATCATATCCATACGTAGATCATCATTAGGGCTAACTATTCTACAGTGTATATCGACTTGTACACCCCATAGTGGGCCCTAGAGGCTAGAAAAATCCTTCTATAGGGTTAGTATAGTAAAAACCCAACACTTGGGGCCATTTGCACCAAATCTGACATTATAAAAGGGGCTTCTTTGGGGCACCCCTCTCCCTATACGAATTTGCCCTAGAGAAAGGAAAGAGAGATGGGAGAAAAGGGAGAAAGAAGAAAGGAAGAAGAGAGGAAGGGAGAGTGTAGAAGGGGGGAAAGTGGACCATAGATTGAGGTGGGGCCCAAGGGAGTCCGATTCTTGCAACTCATCACTTCTTCCTCAACAAATCTTTCACCCACAATAGAAAGGACCCCTCTCCGCCGATTGAGTAGGTAAATCCCTCATCTCTTAGAAACCCCTCATGTTGAGGGTGGATTTACATGGGATTCTAACATGCAAGTACATTGTCTTAGGATTCCGGCCGATCGACACCGAGTTCGGCACTCCCAGGTCGTTTTCCAATCCTTCAATGGTCCATAGGTGTGGACTATTATCCTTAGGTGGCCTAGCACCAATTTCATTATGAGTTTAATGATTTTGAATGCTTGGATGATGTGTTTGGAGGATCTAGAGAGAAACCTAGGAAGCACCTTACCCTTGATTCTTTAAATTTAACATGGGGTAGTCGTGGAATGTTGTTATTACTCTCATGTTTGGGTAGGAATTTAATGTTGTATGCTCTTGTCTTGTGATTCGTATGTGATGTTCTTTATAGCATGTTTGTTGCCTCTCGTATGATTCGGTTGGAATTTAATGTTTGCATGCCCATGACTTGTTGATCCATATATGAGGTCTCGTATAGCATGTAAGACTCATTAACACTTGTGCTTGTGTTCCTACGATGTATGAAATGCTTATCTTCCTCACTAACCCACACAAGACATTTGCACCTTTATAAGTTCACCTCATGATTAGCTTTGCTTGGTAGAGAAATTGAGATTCTATGTTGGAAGTTATGATGCATGTTTTCACTTATATTAGATGATAACCATGTTTGTGGCATGTTATGAATTACCATCAACCTTAGGATTGGTCAGGAAAATGAGGAGAGTGAAGATGGTCCGTTGGTACGATACCCATGAATTTGGGCGAGTTCGTGTGGGCGACAGTAGCTAGGCTACATGGGTTGCTTGTACCCGATGTCGTCTGTCACGCGCTTGCCTGACTCGTGTTGTCTAACCTATTTACTGACCAACCTTATTTGTTAACCATGTTTGCTCATATATGTATGGAACCTAAAACACCCTACAACCATTGTAGCCCATCGATAACCAAATTGAAGCCGATTCATCGCCTCGTGAACCGGACATGGTGGAATGGGACACTGTGGCCGAGCTGTCGGCCTACGCTGGGGTGACGTACTTCCCCGTAGTGACCGCGAGCGATCCCTTTCTTAGCACTCCCCATGTGCCTGAAGTCGGGGATGGGAAACCCAACGGGATCAAGGATCGCGGTGCCCTGGCCTCGCACGTTGAGGAGCCTTGGCATCGTAACTAATTGAGGGCATTGATATGTGAGGTGTATCAGATTATCCAACCTTCTGGATGAATAGACTTAACTAAGAACTCGGCTAATACGATCACATTGCATCGCACTAGTTAAGGTGGCGACTCGGCAGTCGAGGTCGCTTTGAGGGAGTGTTGATCATACGCAATCATTAGATGGAGTCGCTCGAGGGAGTGTTGTGGCGAGGGCATGCATTATATCATCTGTCATGCATGCGTATTAATAAGATTAGTCAGGTGTTTATGAATGATTGTTTTTCATTAAATTCGTAATATAACTGATGTTTGTTACAACTTAAGACTAATAGCACTCACTGAGTTGATCACTCACTCCCACTTTGGGACGGTGTTTTAAAACACCAACCAGACTCTTTAATAGCTGCAGGTAGCAATGAATTCGAGGAGCCTGACGGTGCGAGCCTTGACGAGGAGGATGAGTTGTCTTACTTCCAGCTGATGGGCGGCTCTCCATCGGCTTGATAGGCAGGATTTGGATCGCTGAGCAGTGGGCTCAGCTCTATTCTTTTTGGACGTATCATTTTTTTTTTTTTGTGGTTTTGTTGGGCAACGCCTTGTGCGAGTCATTTATATTTTTGGACCTGTATATATACTAAATCTCTTTCATTTCAGTAAACTTGTGTGGTCGTGCTTTGTATTCTAGAAAATTTCAGGCTGCGCATTTTAACTTGATTAAATGCATATTAATGAAAATCGGTTATAAGTGATACTCGGGAACTCGGGAGTCGAGTGTATGCACGACCCTCGATTTTTAGGGTGTTACAACACTTTATCATATCAACTGTACGGATCGCTTCACGATGGGACCCACTTATGAAAATTAAAAACCCTAACATACTATAAAAACTCTAGGCCAAGCATCGTATAAAACCTCTACAAATCGAACTATTTAGAATACTGTCACAATGGTGGCCATCGCTTCCATGAACACATCCACCGCATGCTTGCCAATCTAGACCGTTCGAAATGTGTGGTAAGCTGTGGATAGACAGAACCAAAGAAATCAAACTCATCGGATGATCCTAAGCATCCAACTCCTGCAGCTGAATTTTGACCATTGAACGTATTTACTTTTTTACCACCCGTTCGATGACCAAACATTGGACATGTAGGATTGTCTGATTAATTGGATTTTTCGGGTGTGCCCCACCCTTCGTGGGACTCACAATTCAATCAGTCTGGATCAATCGATCCACATAGGATGCATTCCTGCCCATTTTTTGTGAAAAATCATAAAACACCTCCGCAATTTCTTCATTTCTAAAATTAGGACCTCTAAAAAGGTAAACAGTCTTGTTTGAAGTAAATATCTCATCGAAGAAGATCACATACATTATGGTTTTTTTTTTCTTCTTCTTTAAAGAGTTTCTCTCTTTTAATTTGTCTAAGATGGGGTCCATGGGGAAGCTGAGTGAGTACTGAATAAACTCTGTGTTGCCCACTGTGATATATGTCTTATCCAAACCGTTCATTTGTTTATCAAGGTCATTTTAAGGCATGAGCCCAAAATTGAAGCATATCCAAAGCTCAAGTGGATTACACCACAGGAAAAGTGTGAATTTAATGCCTACTGGTGAAAATTTCTTGGGGTCCGCATAAGTTTTGCCTGAAGCTATATTTGTGCTTTCCTTTCATCTCTATCTTTGTGACCCTACAGGTTGATGATAAATAAACATCACTGTGGGGCCATAGGAGGTTTCATCCATATCTTTGTGACTTATAAATAGGTTAGTTGACAAATAAACATCATTATGGCCTTAGGAGTTTTGAACAGTAGATGTCATTATCCCCATTATTTTCTGTAGTGTGCATGGTCCACTTGAACTTTGGATATATATGCTTTAATTTTGAGCTCATGCTTTAAAATGATTTGAAAAAATGAATGGACGACGTGGATAAGACGTACATCAAAGTAGGCCCCATAGAGTTTACTCGCCACATAATCCACTTCCGGTCTATGGGACCCTAAAAGTTTATGATATTGTGACCCATCACACTGTAGGGTTGATCATTTGGGGCCAAAAACCCCACTTTCGAATTTGAATTCGTAGGGTTTAAAGGGCTAATAGAAGAGCCTGACTTAGGGTTGTAAGGGCCATTTAAGGTACATGAATTTAAAAGAGACAAGGCAAGCTACATAATTTTAGTAGACTTTTGTTAATGTTAGGCACAGCTGTGTGTATTTGGCAGAGAGCTTGTGAGGGTCCTCTCATGTGGGGAATTGGGTTTGAATAATTTGAAGACATAGACATAATTTAGAAGGATTGGTGGGCCTACCTCCATGTATGCTAATTGTAACACTTGTCATGATCTATAGCTACCTATGTGACATTCACGTCCGCACAATTTTATTTATTTATTTATTGAATTCCTCCTTTCTTAATTATTAGCATTTTTATGACAGGTTTGCTAGAACAACCTGACCCCACCTAGCTATATGTGGTACATGAGGTCAGGATCTTCCTATGATGCGCCTAATGTTTTTTCATCCATCTGTTTATATTGTAAACTGGGTCCCACTTGATGGGCTGAATCTTGTGGCCGAGGGATCACATGATCATGAACCTGACCCATTTGTTGAATGGCTTAAATTGCATGCTTGTATGCAACAATGCCACATTTAGCAGTGTGTAGATGACAGAGCTCACTCTAGTGGGGCTTGAAAAAGCTCTTACAACATTCCTTCTTCATCATCTCACTAATATAATTAATCTAATGATTTACTACACCTTTTTGAATGGAGTGGTAGTTTAGGGTGCGTTTGGTTGTACCAAATATTACAAAATTTCATGATATTTTTATGTCATGAAGTGATATTTGGTGCAACTAAGTGCAACCTTAGGTAAAAGTAAAATTGTCATGATTATATTTCTTACTCAAGATATTACCTTCATACCTGAGAAATAAAAAGAACTTAAGGCAAAAAGATGAAATCATTATATGAATTATATGGATGGTAGAAGTTAAAACTTTTCAATTTAACATTAACATCGGCAATTTACTCGTTCAGGCTGTTAATGGTATACCAAGATGATCAGTGGGTATTTGCGAGACCCAATTTTAAACGATCTGGATTCAATTTAGGCTAGAGTACTTCGGACCACATGCCATGATTTAGGCTCCGCTCTAATACCACCTGCAGGATTTTTAAAAATAAAATATAAAGAGGTGAATCTGTCATTACTTGAGATGGGATCCCTAGATCCTTGTGTTGGTAAATGTTGCATTGGGTTATCTCATTGGACCCACACCCCTTGGGTGGTCTGATGTATGGGTCCACAAGTACCCTATCTAGAAGTCACATTGGTCCCAAATGTGGGGCTGTGCCAACCCACATACAGGGCCAATTTGAAATGCGCGGCGGGCTGTATTGTTTAGATCTTCTCCTAAAAATATGGCTATTATTGCTTGGGTGGGTCACAACGCATGGAACACACTAGTGGCCAGAAAAGAATATTTTGATGATCAGTATCACTCTATGCATTGTGGCCCACATGAGCAGGGAAATTGCCTATTCCTTAGGCAGAAGATTTAATAAGCATTATTTCCAATTAGTTGAAAAGCTTAGATCTTACACATCTTCTAAATTTTTACATGTTTGGCTGCAACTCTACTCAATTATGTTGTAAAATAGATGGCTTAAATCTTGTTCACTACTTTGCTCGACCAGTCGAGGGACTGGTTCAACTCGAAGTCTAACGACAGTGTATTTGAAAATTTCGGGATGCTCGACCAGTCGAGGGACAGACTGGACCAGTCGAAGCCCTCCTTCGACTAGTCAAGGGTTATGCAAACGGTGTGTGGTTTGTGTGCGGATTGTGTAAATTTGAGGTAATTTCTAGGGGTGTGCGAGGTGGGAGTTCCACATCTATAAATAGGAGTCCCTATAGCCATTCTAAAGTATTATAAGACTTCCTAAAGGTATTCCAAGGGTTTCTAAAAGGGTTCTTGGGTTATCAAAGGGTGTAGCAAGGGTTAAATTCGAGGTTGTTCGAATCTGGTAAGTCCTCTCTCTTTATAATTTCTATTTTCATAGTGGAGATTTGTCGCTTTGTGCCGTGGTTTTTTTCCAAAAAAGTTTTCCACATAAAATCTTTGTGTTCTCTTGTGTTTGTTTGGTGCGCTCTTGGATTGCTATCCTAGATCCATATCTGTGTGATTCCGCAGCACAAATCCCTAACAAGTGGTATTAAAGAAATCGTTGGGGCACAGATCTAAATCTACAGGATTATCAATAATGGTAAGCACTAGTTATGATATTGAGAAGTACTCAGGAAAAAATAACTCTAAGTTATGTAAGATCAAGGTGTTCAGTTCCTTAATCACAAAAGGCAAAGATGGCACTCTTGAGGAGCGAAAGTCTACTATGACTGATGATTATTGGAATACTCTTGATAAGAAGGTCTTATCTTCGATCCGTTTATGTCTCACGGATGAGGTTCTCTACAACGTCATAAGGGAGAAAACTGCGGCTAAGTTATGAGCAAAGTTAGAGGATGTCTATATGAAAAAATTCTCTGAAAATCGCATACACTTAAAGCAGCAGTGGTATAACTTCAAGATGGCAGAGGGTGGAGATCTGGAGGCTCACATCAGCAACTTCAATAAATTGGTTTGCAAATTACTGGATATGGAGGAAGTGATGAAAGATGATGAACAAGTATGTATGTTGCTGAATTCTCTTTCGGTATTGTATGAGTCATTAAAGAACATAATGTGCACCACGAATAAAACCCTGAGTGTCGACACCGTTATCTCGGCCCTTCAAGGCAAGGCTATGAGAAAGCTTAATGTCGACATATGAATATTTTCTAATGCATTGCTTAAAAGGGGTAGGAATTCTGAATAAGGTACTGGTTCTTCAAGTTTTAAATCTAAATTCATGGGCAAGGGTAAAGGAAAGGTAAAGTGCTGGAACTGTGAGATGGAAGGACATGTGAAAAAGGATTGTATAAATCCTAAATCTAAGAAAGAAAAATCAGGCTTTGTATAGAGAGGCCAACATTGCTACGTCAGATGGATCGAATGGATGTGATGGTGATAGTGATGTTTTGTCTATGTCTACGATCAGACGGTTATATGATGATTGTAGGGGCAAGTGGATTCTAGACATAGGGGCATCCTTTCACATGACTCCTCGTCGGAGTTACTTCACCAGCTACAAGGAGTGCAATGGTGGACAGATATTTATGGGTAATGACAGTGCCTGTAATGTTGTGGCTATTGGTATAGTGCACATCAAGATGTTTGATGGGACAGAGCGTACCCTAACTGATGTAAGGCATGTTCCTGACATGAAGAAAAATCTGATTTCTCTTAGTGTACTTTAGGCAATGGGCTGCAAGTACATAGGTATTAATGGTGCTCTTAAAGTATCTAATGGGGCACTGGTAATCATGAAAGCGCAACGACTCAATAATGTTTACAGGTTGATCGAGAGCACTTCAAAAGGTGGAGTTACAGTGGCTGTAGCGGATTCCACCTTTGCACGTGTGTGGCATGCTGGGCATGGCCACATGAGCGGGCAGGGCAGGAAGGATGTGACGTGCGGATAGAGATACAGAGCAGGTAGAGCAGTTACCTGTGAGAAGAATCACATAACATAATCACACGATATCGGCGAGGTACATGGACGACTCCAATATCGCTGGGGATCCGTCCTCTATTCAGATGGCTTTAGATGAACCTGGTGTTGAGAAGTGGAAGGTGACTATGGATGATGTGAGAGACTCGATGTATCAAATCGACACATGGGAGCTGGTGGAGCTTCTAGTGGGTCGGGAAGCGGTTGGATGTAGGTGGATCTTCAAAAGAATACAACATAGATATAGAGCAAGACTGGTAGCGAAGGGTTATGCACAAAAAGAGAATGGATTGATTTCTCAGAGATATTCGTGTCGACGGTATAGCAGGTGTGTATTAGATCTATGATTGGTGTTGGTTAGCCAATGCAATATCGAGCTGGAAGGATGGATGTGGAGTTTGCACTTCTGTACGGGAAATTGGAAGAACAGATCAACATGAAGCAACCAAAGCGGTTTGAAGTTAAAGGATCTAAGAAAAAAGTTTACAGGATGTTGTTACACGACCTGTCGCCTAAGCAGTGGTTTATAATTTGATTCCTTCATGGTGAGTCAGGAATTGTGGAATTGTATGTTGATGATATGTAGATCGCCAATCACGTCATGTCTGAAATCAATGTGTTAAAGACTCGGTTGACATTCAAGATGAGGGATCGGGGGGCTATAAAGATTATTCTCGGCATTGAAACTAAAACAGGAGTAGGCTTTGGTTATCTCAGGCAGAATACCTTGGGTAGTTATTGATCAAGTGTATGATAGACTAGGTAAAGCCGAAAAGTGTCGTTCCCTACGCGTCTCTCTTCAAGTTTTCCTCAAGATATGTCTCAAAACAGATGAGGAAAAACAGGATATATCTCATGAGCTTTATTTGAATGCGGTTGGCAGTGTATGTCATGGTCTATATTAGACCAGTTATTTCACAGGCTATTGGTGTTGTGAGCAAATACCCTGGCAAGTAACATTAGATAGCGGTGAGATGATAAGAAGACTATGTCTTATCTTTTGAGAAGACAGGAATAAAGTTGGAAGGGTAGGTAGATTCAGATTACGCAGGCAGTGTGAATTCTAGAAAGTCGACTTCAGGTTACTCATTTGTACTAGCGGGTGGAGCAATTAGTTGGATGTCCATATTATCCGACAGGTGCTTGAGGAAGGAGGCGTAATACTGGAGAAGATTCATACCAGCATAAATCCGGAAGACATGATCACCAAGGTCGTTCCTGCAGAGAAGTTCAAGTTATATGCAACTTCTCTGGGCTTGACGATGGCGTAAAAGAAGGATGGTGTGTGCACAAGAAGCGTTGATTGAAGCTATGATGCGATGCAGAGATAAGAGAAGAGATCAAGAAGCTAACATAGTTAAAGATTGAAGTCATGGTAGAGATTGTTGTAAAACAGATGTCTTAAATCTTATTCACTGCGCTGCTCGACCAGTCGAGGGACTGGCTCGACTCGAAGTCCAGTGATGATGTATTTGAAAATTTTGGGATGCTCGACTAGTCGAGTGACAGGCTCGACCAGTCGAAGGGGTCCTTCGACCAGTAAAGCCTTCCTTCGACTAGTCGAGGGTTATGTAGATGGTGCGTGGTTTGTGCGCGGACAGCGTAAATTTGATGCGGTTTCTGGCGTTGTGCGTAAGTGGGAGTTCCCCATCTATAAATAGGAATCCCTAGGGCCATTCTAAAGTATTTTAATGCTTCCTAAAGGTATTCCAAGGGTTTCTAAAAAGGTTCTAGGGTTATCAAAGGGTGTAGCAAGGGTGAGATTCGAGGTTGTTCGAATCGGGTAAGTCCTCTCTCTTCGTAATTTCTATTTTCATAGTAGAGATCTGTCGCTTTGTACCGTGGTTTTTTCCCGAAAGAGTTTTCCACGTAAAATCTTTGTGTTCTCTTGTGTTTGCTTAGTGCTCTTGGATTGTTATCCTAGATCCATATCTTTGTGATTCCGCGGCACAAATCCCCAACAAATTATGCTATGATTACTCTCTAGCCTATAATACTTTGTGTTTGACATGTTTCAATGGTCTATGTTTCAACACTGAAGTCCTAGGTTCAAGTGCTCATGCGAGGCGTGTGAGTAGGTGTTTAAAAAAAAAGGTCTCTTTTGATTTTAATCTTTTAGGGCTTTCTTGGATTTGGGCAAAGTTTTATAGTGGTTAGTAAACCATGCTATTAAGGTTAGTTAGTTATGGACATGATGTTGATGACTGATTGTCTTGTTCCATTGTCAATGAAATATCTTGGATCATGAACTAGATGGATTGCGGCACATGTGAGGAAAATAAAATTTGTTCGGTGGAATTACAATTAGATATATGCATGTGTTGTGCATTGACACATGTGCCACTTTTTCCTTGTTTGAAGATCGTTAAGAGAACATATGCAAGTGTGAGATGTTGGAATATGGCACATGTGACACATTAAAACATGTCATTCATGTGCATAGATAATACAATCCTTATATGTATCGAAATTATAAAGTGTCATTAATAAGTAATTTCCACAACTTTATTAGAGAGTCCTACTCCATGTTTAATTTAATAATCACATATTCATGACTACTTATCAAAATGTACGTTGGAACACAACTTTGTCTAAATCTAAATAGACCCATGTTTGGGTATGAGCTAAGAGTGGGTGAAATCAACTTTTCTCTTAAAGACATGATAAGCAGTGCCATCCTATACTGATGGCTAGGACCTGTTTACCCCATTGGCTTGAATTTTTTCAAGGGAGGCTTTTCTAGTTATGGCGCTTTGGAGGGATGGTTTGTATCTTTCACAAGCATAATGCACCCGCACATAGGCCATGAATCTTTTTTTAGCATGTCGGTTGTGTAGGTAGAAATTAAAATTCTCATTTTTTAGATGGCACCCAAGCATGCCTAAATTGAGAAGAAAAAGGCTAAGTAGAAAACAAGTGTTGCCTCAGTTTTAAAATTTGGTCATGTGTGATATTTGTGAGTGTGCTGGAACTGATTGTGTGGCTCGGTTCGAACCGAACAACTTTTACCCCAAGTGTCAAGATAGGCGGATATGTTAAACTCGACTGTATATGATCGAGATCTGAGAAGACCGGTCACCTATTCAACCACTTGTAAGCTGTTTAAGATAATCAGACAATTATCGAAGGGTAGGATTCATTATCCAAAAATGAGTTGTACATTGCCTTCGATACAAAAGGACATTCAGATTCAAAGATAAACAAAAAGGAAATACTTGCAGTCAACTGCAAGGAGTAACTATAAAGCACCTTTTTGAAAGAAGAACTGCTTGTATTGAAATAGAAATCGTCTAACGTAATAGCATAGACTTGGATTACCGCAAAGGATTACAACTATTGGTTTACTGTTGTTCCTAATGTAGGATTAAGCTACTAATTACACTAAGGAATGTAAATGACAGATTATGCTAAGAAACATTAAAGATAATTGATAAGATTATGCTATGATAGATTTGATTGAGTTGGTTTATTTAATTGGGTTGGTGTAGAGCTCATTCGCTATTTATAAACTACCCTGATATAATCATCTGAATGCATCTTCTCACGTTCAACAGTTACAACAATCACTCCAACACCGCTTTGTCCTTCCATTTTCTTCTTTTCCTTCTCGACACCTGTCACGCCCCAAACTCAGAAAACGGGCTCACAGAATTTCCGATTATGAATCCGGTGCCGATAGCCTCCGTAGTACCCCATTCTTGGCTCCCGGCGCCCATACGCCAGGTTCCAATCCTGGGATCTTACAAGGAGGATTTTCAGTGTGATTTTTTTTAAATAAAGGAGCATAACCACAAGTATACCCAAATCACAAAGGCCACATCATCATCACATATCCACTAATATAAAAAACTTGAGTACAATATATGAAGGGAAAATATAAGATAAATGCCAAAAGCTCCAGAAGCTCTGTCGCATGCTCCTGCCTCAGCTTGACTGCGTCCTGTCATCATTTGCATGCATCTATCGTGCAAATGTTTATAGAAAGCTTAGACGGTAGTGTACGTGTGTGCGCAAGATAAGTGTCAAGTACACAAATATCAGCGTAAGCGAAATATTGGCAAGGTTATAAGTCATTCAATATCAGATTATGCAATGAAGATCGACTATGTAATACAGAGTCATAGTGAGTCAAATATCAGATACCAATGATGCAATACAATATGAAATTCTGAAGAGCCAGAATACCATCAGCCTCATCTAGGCCATATAAATGCAGAAACAGAACAACCCAATTGCATATGTCACAGATGTAATGCAATATGCAGATCCTAGCAAGTCCATAATACCATCAACCTTATTCAGGCTATGTAAAATAAAAGTATAGTAAACTAAATGTTATGTGCTGAGGATGCAATGCAATATACAGTGCGAATGAAACGACCAAGCTGAAGTGTGAAGTCAGGATGATAATACGTAGTATTGCAGGCTATGGGGTCCATCATAAGGGACTTCTATCCAAACCAGTCCCATATCTAAATTTGGATAGCTAGATTCAATGTGGTAAACTCCTGATCTCAAGTTGGTCGTATGCCCCAGCCGAAATCCTGGCCATTGCAAAGGTACACATAACAAATTAGTTGCGCACTACCAGCCCGAGTGGATAGTAAATGAATGAATGAATGAGTAGAATGCTTAGTATGCAACTCCTGCACAATAAGTCCACATATCGGTATCGTACATCTCTGGGATCATCACCTGGGTCTAGTGCACTCTATGTCAGCTTGTCACCCTATCAAGCGCACAACTAGGTAAGTGAAAGAGACCTCACTATCTACCTGCCAATATTGGCCCGACTCGTCAATAGCGAACCCATTTATGAGCTGGTCAGACTCAGCCTAACATTGCCTACTCCCTCAGGCAGGTAAGGTCACACCCACTCCCAATTGACCATGACATAGTGGGAGACGCGACCTACTGGTATACGGCCCTCATGTGCTCATATATATCCACTCGGTCTAAATGTTGGGGCGTCCTCTAGTACCAAGAGGGTTTAGAGAATTTCACCCAGAGACATCTATAGCACCCCATGTAGAACCAAACATTTTCAGTATCCCATCTGGCCATACATGACATGCCTGTGGAGGCCACAGCCCTAATGTCGTTAGGGCGTACGATGGTCATATCACAAAATGCGAGATGCATGAGTCATACCATCCATTCATGCATCAAACCTGCGCGTACCGCGCGCTCATGTAGAGCAACTTCGTCTCTCAGGGAGTCCCATAAACAATTAGCCTAATGGCACATGCTATGCTCAATCACTCTTCATAATAATAGAGGCCCATCAATTTGCGTTAGCCCACTAAGGAGAAATGAGAATGAGCCTAATACAATCACAATGAGCCTCATACCATCTCAATGGTTTGTATCATGATCTTATACTAGCACATACTTATAGCCGGCATCGATAATCGTCCTATACACAAGGGGGGACCATAGATGGACAACAGATCTATAATATGAGGGTCAATCCTCAATGTGGATATACCAAATCTGATAGCACAGATCCTTCCATCTACGGTGATGATGAACTTTCCTCAAATCAAGGTTGGGCCTAGGTGGCCTACCCATAATCCTAAGGATCCGGAATGGGCTTCCTTCACCATACTATCATATGGCATGCTAGATGTTCTAGGGGGGCCCAAATAAGTCCTAGATGGATTCTAATATTAAAAATAACCCTACTAGCAACCAATGGGGGGGAGGGGGGCAACATTTTGGGGTTAGCCAAATAAGAATAGATGGATCATGCAATTATCAATGGGACCCAATGATTAGGGTCAAACCACTTAAAGAATGATGAGAATGGGCCTAACAAAGGCCTAAGGGAAGGTCACAATGTAGACATTTAACCATCATTGCCCATCAATGTGGACATTTAACCAATATTGCTCCCAAGGAGTGGCCCATATAGAGCCAAACATGTAGTGGACCCATGACCTCACATAAGGACTTAATATACATCCCATTGGGCCTCACACAAAGGCCTTATATACTCGCACAATGGGCCTCATCATGTGGGTCATATATACATCACATCGGGCCTCATCATATGGGCCTCAAATACATCACATTGGGCCTCATTCAAATGCCTCATATACTTCAGATTGGGCCTCACTCATGGGTCACATATACATTACATCGGGCCTCATCATATGGGCCACAAATACATTACAATGGGCCTCACCAAATGGGCCACAAATACATCACAATGGGCCTCACTAAATGGACGACATAGATGAAACACGTATAACATGATGGGCCCGTGTCCAGCCCATTTGGACGGATGGTGCAAATATACAGCACATACTACAAGGTGGGTGTTGAGGGTCACATATTACATATTAGACCCCATTATTACCTGATTTTATGAACATGATACCTGATTTTAATCGTGTTTATGTCGCAAGGTGTATTTAAGAGCCTGGACTGAAAAAGGGTACTAAAATCATGGATTTAACGTTCATAAATCACCAAGGCAAGGGACGGACCCCAGGGGACAGAGATTGAAGAATTTGCACACCAGAGATCCGAGAAAATCACGCCACTCACGTTAAACAGGCCTGAAAATCCAGAATGCAAGATCACAGGGTTCCCAACATCCGTCCGGCTAACTTTATATATGACCTAAGGAGTATAAATTAATCGTACATGTCAAATTTCAACCATAGGATCCTTATGGAAGTGACCCAACGGACAGATCAACCTCTAAAATCCTGATTTGAGGCCCACCTGATATCTGGATATGCTTCAAATTCAGTCTGAACCCCTTAAACAAGGTGACAGAACGGATGGACATAACAAATTTCTCACGAACATCACAACGGACCCCACTTGGGCATTGCATGTGCACTGTGTGCACACTCCCGCCGCGCACTGTAATCATCCAAGTGGGCCCCACCCATCTCACATTTCGATGATCTGGACCATTCATTGTGTCCAAAGGGAGGGCGTGACAATCGCCTAGGTGGCCATTTGGCCCTATACACATGGACACACGTGGATCACTAGAAAACGCAGGATAAACGGCGAGTTGGTTTGATATATTGGACTGTACTAAAACTCGATAAAATCCACTCCTTCCCGATTGGTTTTTCATCGAAAATCCAATGAACGAGTCAGATTTCTCAAAAAACATCAATATGGGGCCCACTGAACACGTCAGCGAATTCGCATGAGAATGGCGTGCGTCTGAGTTTTCGAAAATCGTGGCTTGTTGTGGCCCACGATCATCCAATATTTTGAGGATCTGGACCGTCCAAGTGGAGCCCAGGACAGCCATGACCCCATTCATGGAGATAAAACGGAGTTTGGGACAATCAATCGTCCCAAAACTCGTCCCAAACATGGTTGTTCCGAGCTTTCGCTGCGCATGCATGTACTGCATAAGGAGGTCGGTTCCGCAGGTTTATGGCCGAGCTAAGGACCTCTTGCTGTTTCTATAAAAGGGAGGGAGAAAGAGAGCCTAAGCTATCCAAGCTTGGATGTGTGGGGCAGCCGTGGAGGCAAGACGGGCAAAGGAGAGAGAGAGAGAGAGAGAGAGAGAGAGAGAGAGAGAGAGAGAGAGAGAGAGAGAGAGGTCACATAGAGATCGGCCATCGTTTAGAGTTTTTTCTTTCCTTCCCCTCTTAGTTATTTGTTTATTTTTTAAGAGATCTAGCTTACTCATGGTCCTAATTGGCTAAACCTCTTAACTAGGGCTAAGAGGTGAAGCTTGTAGTGTGATGGGTTTGGTTTTATGTCTTTGATTCATGATTTACTGAACTGATTTTGATTATAGTTTGATTATGAGAAATATTCATAGTTTTTAATGTTTATTGTGACTTAAATTACAATGGATCTGCGATAGCTTCGGGTATGTTCTTTGCATTATAGGGATTGTGAACATGGGAGCCCTGTTGTTCACCATCGGCATGGTTGGATGACGGAACCCTTCCTAATGTTCATAAATTCTTTAGATTGGATGTGGATTGGTTAAAGTTCTGTTGTTTGCTTTGTCTCATGAGCATGGTTTTGTGATGGAATCAATTCTAATTCTCATACCTCTCATTTCTTGAAAATTAGATCAAAGGAGGTTTTGATTGGTTTTTACTAAAATATCTTCCAACTGGATGAAGAAAGGACTCTGATTCTAGTTGTGTTCGTGAATCAAGCATAGAACTCCCTGATCTCTACAAGTAGATCCTTAGCACCCTAATTTCCCACCTTTGAATTTTACAAATTTTAGTCTAATAATTCACAATTATTCCCTTCATTTTACCTGATTTAGATTACATCTTCACGTAGTTCTAGCTCAAGTTACTTTCAGATTACATACAAGGTTCAATCCCTGTGGATTCAACCTCGGTCTTACGGAGATTATTACTGCATCATAACCCTATACTTGGGGTGTGAACAGTGGGCCCCACCCATCCAGCAAACAGATGGTGCAGATAAGACCCATACATCACGGTGCATCCCACACGGCAGAAAACAGATGGACGGCGTGAATATACAATATATACATGAGATGCGTCCCACCATCCAGAGGGCTGGACGTTGTGGATAAGACCCATACATCACAGCCGGCCCCACATGCATCATCCAGGAATGGACAGTATAGATATAAAATACATACATCAATATGGGGCCCACCCCCACACGTGCAGCATGTGTGGGGTGGGTCACACGTCCTTGCCAATTGGACGGACGGTTGGGATATAACATATACCTCATGATGGAGGCCCACAGACCTTGTTGATGTCATACAACAGCTAATAGCTGATGTGAGGTACTCCATCCAATCTGCTTCCATCCCAGGCCCCACGTGTAGGATGGGTCCTACATAGATGGACGACTGGGATATAGAACACACTCATCATGGTGGGCCTCAAAACTTGCTAACGTCATACAACAACTATATTGCTGGTGTGAGGTATACCAGCCAATCCGATTTCACCATCCAGAATTTAGACGGTGTGGATGGAAAATGCAGATAGTTGGTGGGTCCCACCGTCCATGTGGACGATGGGTAGGGGACTGGGTCCTACGGATGGTAGATGGATCAAAGCATACATCATGGTGGGCTTCCACCGTCCATCGGGAGGGATGCAATGCATACATCTTGTGGGTTCACACATCATGGTGATATTTGGCCTTCATATGGAAACTAGACGGACGACGTCATGGACGGGGCAACATGCGGGCCCAATTCAAGGGTGGCATGGATAAAATACTTGCATCATGGTGGGCCATACAATTAGGGGGGAGAGAGAGAGAGAGAGAGAGAGAGAGAGAGAGAGAGAGAGATGTGTGTGAGGGAGGAGCTCTGTCACTATGAGCTCCTCTCGGTTTACAACGCATACATCAAATGGGTCCCACCACAATTGGGCTCTTAAATAGAAATCAAGGGTAGAATTCCTAAAATCACCCACCGATTTCACTCCTTCTTGGCTTGTTGGAATGCAAAGCTCCTTGACTTCAACTTTGATGGAAAATGATAGATATTGAAGGGATAGGATGAGAGATGAGAGGGGTAGGAAGTGGGCCACACTTGGCCTCTTAGAAGAGCTTGGACGTCCTCTCCTTGGGAATTGCTTGGAATGGAGTGAGAAATGAGAGAGAGAGAGAGAGAGAGAGAGAGAGAGAGAGAGAGGAGTGGTGTGTAAAAGATATGACATGGAAAATATGGGTCTCATTGACTTTTGAGATGAGACGAATGAGCTAAGCATGGGTTGCTTTAACTAGTTAGTGGGAGAGGTATGGGTCAGTGATGTGTTGTACTTGACTTGATTGATGTGATGTTTAGGTAGAGATCCTCTCGAGATTCACAATGTGAGGCGTTTTCTCGAAATATGCGCGGGCCCACAACTTTTGGCCTAGATATTGCATCGGTGCACAAGACGTGGCATTGGATATACATGACGCGATTTAGGGTCGCGGGCAAACGCCGATTACAAGTTGCAAGTCGCCGGAATTTGACGGGGAGGATCACAAAAGTCAAATGAACGGTACGAACTAGAATACAGGCCTTACAATACCTATCTTGGTAATCGCTTCAGCACTGCTTTTCGCTCAACCACATTCTATCTTGCATGGCCACATTACATATTTGGATGACGTGTATAATCTAACCAGTGCCAGCTGTCATTTCTGCAAAACGTGCTTCAAATATCCTCGCATATCTTATGCAAGTTGTATACTCTTTATGTAACAACACACTTCCTTTCCTAATTGGCTCTTTCAAAAATGGTAAAAATAAGGTACAACGACATACACCACTCATCCATTGGCAGCATGCTTACCCTTTCCATGCATACCACACATGCCATCCGACAAGTCCACGGGACATCTAAGCAATATATATTTTACCCAATCATAAACTTAACTATATGGAAAAAATAGCCTGGTTCATTTATCGGTGGGCCAACCCTTTGAATAAGGAGTGGATGGTTTAAAAAGAAGTTACCAACAATCCACATGCAAATATTAATTAAGCATGGACAGTGTAATGTTTAAGGTGCTGGTATAAACTTAGCTAAATTCACAACTCAACTCTCTTTTTACTGAGTGTTTTTTCTTAGGTGATGTACCGTATATTATAATAAATTCTTTCATCAAAGTTGTACAGAGTGAGTGAAAAACGTTAATATGAATATATTTTTTTTATAATAAATAATAATGGACCGCATTACTCTTCCACATGATCTCAACAAGGGATATAATGGGAGTTCATAAATCCCAAGGATGTCATGCACACATCACAGGTTGACTAATCAGCTGCTTGTGAAGGTAGTTATGCTGAGTAAGCTCTGTGTACAAGGTGATGTTTGTATGTCATTATCCACACCGTTTATCTGTTTTTCCAGCTCATTTTATGACATTCAAGCGTATCCAAAGCTCAAGTGGACCACACGAAACTAACAATGGAGATATCGACACTTTTATTGGTTGAATGAGAACCGTTCATGTAATTCCTTTTTACGATGGGCCACACATTTACGATAAATACAGACCGTTGGTCATCTTTTTCTCCAATGGTCCATTTATTTCATTCCCGTGTGGCTACCTGATTACCATTTTGGCCTGAGCCTTAGTCCATGGCATGATTACATTGGTCCCTACATGATAAATGGTGCAGATCTTGCGAATGCATTACACGTTGGCAGATGTGCTGCGAATCGCCTCTTTAATATTTCCTTGCGCGATTCCCCCAAAACCCTACCTGCGTAGACATAAGTTAGTATGCGCGTACAGTACTCGTAATCATACATGTATAAGAAATCCTACAAAATACACGTAGTTACATCAGTACAAATCCTACAAAATAAAGCTTAAATCATCACCATACATCACGTCCGACCACCTACATAAATACGTATGTAAAAGCATATACATACCTATATTTACACAAGTATGCGTACGTATTCATATGTACGTGCATGCACGCAGGAGACAGCTTCAGGTGTAGGAGGCATTGTCTTCATCGCGCTGGATAGGAAGTGTTATTCATCACCCAATAACCTATACATTGCAGCTGATAAAATGGATCCAGACTGTTCATCGGTGGGTCATAGAAAAACACGTTCTATAATTGAAAACTGAAACACAAGAGACAATCACTACAATACGGACGGTCTCCTTCAAACGAACGGTTAATATAATAATAAATTCAAGAAGATAACCTGAAACCTACTATCATTGGTAAGGACTGAATTTTCACCCAAGATGGATGGTTCAGATCTATCTCTTTGCCTTAAAAGTATAAAGTATTGGACGATGATGGTCATCAGTTGCTGATCAAGGGCGACGGATCCAAGTGGGCCACTAGTTCTAGAATAAGCTAGATACTGTACGGTGGGACTGTTGTATCTGACTCTACATATACTAAGAAGGAATTTCAGTAGCAACTGAACTCTTCCTACTTAGAAATTTAGAGAGAGAGAGAGAGAGAGAGAGAGAGAGAGAGAGATATGGAAAGATGCACATTAACAGCAACAACCTCCTTTAATGGCAGCCTCGGCCAAAGGTCCACCTTCCAAACTACAGATATATCTCCTCCTTACACCAGATTTCAATCCAAACCCAATTTCAGAGACGGTTCCTTCTCTTCGTATATCCGTCCTGATACTGCTACAACCGTCGCAAAACCATCCCTCAAACCTGCCGTTGGAAATCGAGCTGACGACACTGAAATCAGCATATTCGATGCGAAGCAGTATTTCGATGAAAACCCAGATCAGAAACAGATCAAGACATCTCAGCCACTCGATCGAATTGCGGAAAGATGCGATCTTTCTACCGCTGCACGCCTCTCCTCTGTTTCTTCTGTAGATGGGTTTGGGAGAAATTGCAGAAGTGGATCTTTCCATGCAACCCCGACAGCTTCTTCAGAAGCTAGTTGGAATAGTCAGTCAGGCCTTCTTTCAAATCCGCCGGGTTCGATTTCAATCTCCATGAAAAGTCTGCCTTTGAATGGGCAGAGAAGAGGGTCATCTTCTTCCAGAAAATGGCTCTTTGGAAGAAAATGCCCCTGTTCTGGGAAGAAATCCGTCGATGTCGAAGAGAAATTCCCAGAACCCAAACACCCAATTCATTTGAATTTAAATCCCAACGGCTCTGTAAATCTTAAGAAACAGAGTTTCAAAGCAGGGGAATCTGTTTCCATGGAGAAAGGAGGTAAAGAGAGCGAGAAAGGAATTGAAATTGAGGAGATGGCAAAATTGAAATTAGTGTCTGGAAGTTGGGCAAAAGATCAGGAGTTTACACCGGATTCAGGCAGTTTTACACCGGATACAGGCAGTTTTTCACCGGAAAATGGTATTGCGGCAGAGATTGGCCACCGGATTGTCCCCTCCGGGAGGTCTTTTGGCGATATGGGTGGTTTTACGTTTCCCATATTGAATCCACCGGCGGCCGGAAAACTGCTTGGGGCGAGTCCGGCGAACCAATTGGAGGACCTGCCACGGGAGTCGCTGGAGGTATTCCGACCGGCAGGAGATGCCGGCAGCGTTCGGAAGTCAACGGAGTTCCAGCATCGGGTGACAGTACCATTCCCAGGAGATAACGGCCGCCGGAGCTTCACCTTTCCCGCGAGCCCCAAAGGCCGGGTGGTGGTAACAGACGACGACGTCGCCAGCGATTCAAGCTCAGACCTGTTCGAGATTGAGAGCTTCTCGACACAGGCAACGGCGTATCCAATGTACCGCCGCCGAGACTCGCTCGATGAGGTGTCAAGCTATGAGGGGCGGCGGTTCGGCGCCCCTTCGCTGGGGGTGTTGCAATTCCATCAGAGCCTCGATGATACAACTGCATCGATGGCTCTGACGGAATGCTATGAGCCCAGCGAAGTGAGCGTCGATTGGAGTGTGACTACGGCAGAGGGGTTCGACCGCAGTAGTGTGGCGAATTTCTCCGCCGTGTCAGAATATGAGGAAATCAGGTTCACACAATTGGAGTCTGAGAAGGCTACCTCCGCCGCAGGCGGTGGGGCGGCTAAGCGGAAGAGTAATGGTCTATTGAGCTGCCGGTGTGAGAAAGCCGTTAGTGTCGGGCCCCAGCCAGTGAAATGTGGGCCTGATCACCAAAGGATGAGCCCACCATCATTCCCTATCGAATCGGCGCGGATTTCAGCCATGTCGAGATTGGCCACCGTTAACTCGGTGCACGCCGCGCGGGTGGTGGCTGCCTCCGATAAGCCACCCCTCGCGCGCTCGCATTCAGCTCGTGTCGCACGTACCATCGCGACAAGGTAATCGGGCCGCACATGCGTTTGCGGTGCGAATGTGACCGCAAGTGCGTGCTACATGCATGCATGTTGTTGGCACATGTGTGGATATGTTTCGTTTATGTGTTTGTATGAGTTAGTGAAATCACATGAGTGATGTATTTTAATTTATTTTATTTTTCATGTTTGCTTTTGTGTATGCAAGTGATTGTTTCCATTCAATTGGTGTAATTCCATTCAATTTTTTTCTTTTTTCTTTTTACTTTTACATGCTTGTAAATCAGATGGCCAGGATTTATCCAATGGAAGGTGGGGCCCATCAGATAATTTCAACCCCCAGTTGTACGGACGGTATGTATCATGACCCCGTAATTACTAAAGTATGCCATTGACACGAACGTATGGAGGTGTGTTGTTTTTAAATGCATGACAATGTTGCTGTTATGATTTTATGAAGTATGGGCGTTAGTTACTTTCACATGGCAATGTTGCTGTCATGATTTTATGAAGTATGCATGTCTATGATGTATGCATGTCGATGGTCCATGGAAATGTTCTAACATAGACATGAGTGCGCATGGGCGTTATCATGCGCCCAAATAACTAGAAACTTGTTACACGTGTGCATGATTTAGTCATGTGGCTAAGGTCATGTGGGGTGCATGGTAAGTACGTCAAGCCACGTGTCACGTTATGATTTTAGCAATACACGTCACTCTTTTCTACTGATGGATTTGATGGATGGTTATGGTAGGTCCCACCATGTAGATGGCCTCTCCAAAATCAGGTTGATCAGATTGGCAGGTGGTCCAGACCTGTACGTCGAATCAGACCGTACGATGGGTTGTACAATGATTTCAACGGTGTGGTCCACCTGATGATCAGAAAGGCCTGATTATTGTTCCATGTGATATTCATGGTGGGGACTACCTTTTCCATGGTAATGATATCTCCACAAGTGGCAGGTAGGCGAAAATGATGGTCCGGTACCACAAGTTGTGGTACTGGTAATTGATCTTTCTCCCACTAATATTACACGTAAACCGGCCAGGCTGTTAATGGGTCAGACAGTTCTAGATGCCATAAGCTTTCACCAACTTAGGTCCATGTATTGAGGACTCAGCAACTAGAGATGGGCACTGGATGACTTGACTTGCTTGACTTGACTTGCCTGACTTGCTCATATCCAACTCAACCTGAATTGAATGGGTGAGTCGGTCCAAATTGAGTAGGCTACGCACAATCGGAACTCAAACCGAGTCTAATATGAGTTACCTAGTAACTCGACTCAACTTGATTCGGCCAGACTCGACTCAATTTGAAACCCGACTCAACTCAGATTCAAGTATATATATAATAAAAAATCATAATTTCTAAATATCTCTAGCCCTATCCGCCGCACCCGATCTAGACCCCGACATGATCACAAACTCTCTCTCTCCCCCTCCCTCATCCTCCTCCTCTTACAAGACCAGCAACCACCCACCACCATCACTGTACCCCTCCTCTCTCTCTTTCCTCTCCACTCCCTCCCTCCTCTTCTAAGCCCGACAGCCACCCACCACCCACCACCATAACCTCTCTCTCTCTCTCTCTCTCTCTCTCTCTCTCTCTCTCTCTCTCTCTCTCTCTCTCCGATTCAGTGCCAACTCAACCCGACTCGGTACTTTTGACCAGTCAGACTCGATCCAGATTAGTCCAGGCCATACCCAGACTCGGATCGGGTCAGTCATGATGGACTCAGTACCAAGGCGGGTCAAGTTCAGGTCAGGCCTATTTCAAAACCGGATCGAGTCGGGTCAGCCTTAACTTGATCCGACTCAACTTGATGCCCAACTCTACTTTTAACACGTCCAATTCAACTTGAACTCAGTTCCTAATCCTGTGGGCCCAATTTTTCTATCATTTATCAAGGTGAAAATGGGCCCGGCACGGAGCTTTTTGGGCTTGGCTATGAGTATAAAGCCCCACTAGCTAACGGGCCATGCGTAGATTCAGATACGCATAAAGCTTCGACATGAAAACCCAGCCCGGCCCAGCTTTTACACAGTTAGAATGGGTGCTGAGCTAGCATGGACCGTGTTGGGGCCCACGTACGCACATCACATGTTAGGCCCAGTATGGCCCATTTACACACCTAATCATGGCCCACTATCTGTAAATGGCCCCAATTAAACCCACATATCGAAGGGAGGTCGACACCTGGGCCAGGCCCACACCATTCAACAACCTATGGAATCTGATGATGGGCATATCATGCATGCATGTGCACCTAGGTAGATGTAGGTTAGGAGCATGGTCATGTGGGGGAAGGGACGGTGAGCTGTTGCTTTCTCTGTTGATGTATATTGCTTTGTTTTGAATGTCAAAGAGACCAAACCCCTTGTCTCCTTACATGAAACAATCAATGTGCAAGAAAAAATAAAAATAATAATGAAAAAACAAAAGGGCTTACTATCCATGTAATCTCCCATATCTTCATGTTTTCAAGAAAGTCATGTATGCATGCATGAATGTGTCATGTAGGCACGCATGTGTCATCATGCATGGTAATGACACTATGATTGACTATGCATGAGTTCTCATGCATGCATGTATGCAATAATTATAACATCGTGCCGACGTGAGTGAACATCATGTATCGCAAGCCATGCAGCATTATGCACATGCGCATCACATGCATGCATGCATTCACGTATATACATGCATTAGACATGTCCTGTCAATTAGGTAACACCAACATGCATGTCATGGAGAATGTCACATGCCATCTGATGATGCAACATACATAAGAAAACATGTATTTATGTTCATGGGAGGAGAAATCTTGTAAAATGGTGAAAAGCTATTTTTGGTGTTTGGAGACATGGAAGAATTTAGAAACATTTATTTATTCTCCTGGAAAGGCTTTTCTCCAAAGATACCATAAGATGTTTAATTCTTTCATAAAAAAGCTGGTAACAGCTACTTTTCTGGAAAATATAAAAGATCTCAATAACAGAGTATTTTTCCTCTTTGGTTAAAGCATAAAATCATAATTCTATAATCCAAACACGATTATTTGAAGAGTATGATTCTATTAAAAAAGCTAGCTTTGACCCATTTATTCATATACATACAAACATTCTTTCCTTCCCAAAAAGCCTTCCTAATTACAGCTCTTCATTTTCACACCATGCCTGTAACTACTTTTTTCTAAAATAATTTTAGAAGATCTCAACCACTGAATGACTTCCTTTTGTTCGAATTGAACATAAATTCATGATTCCATGAAATCACAAATTTATCACTCAAATATGCTAATTCGAACAATTTCTATTTGGAAAAGGTACACTTCCTATTCATTAGATTTTATGCATCGTTGGATTATTTTCTCGAAATTAAAAGGCCATAGTTTCTTCCTTTCATGAGAGCTTATGGTAGAGAGTCATTTTCATGTCTCTGATTGACAAAGAGTGGTGTGACATGCAATACTCAGCCGATAATATTTGTGCTTGTGTTTACACCTGATCTAGTTACTTAGATTATTCCACGTGGCAGTGAAATCTCAACAAGAGAAACAAAAGATCTTTTGGCTGACGTAATGGCCGAATGTGGTTAGAATCTGCAAAGTTATGAGCAACTTGAAAAGGTTAAGCCCAGCAGGCTACAACTATGAGACACATGTTGCATTTATCGCTCATGTGGTGAAGCCAACTATTCATCATAGTGTCCTTTTGACCGAAAATGAGTATCGATCGAAATACAGTCACGAGAAGTGACGAGTTCAGGTAATGCACCCTAACATTTTGTAAAAGGCTTCTCGGGTGAAAACATTTGAGGAGCTGAGTAACAACCACGCTAAGTTGGTTGAGTTTTACAGCGCATTACACATGACCGTGCCGAAAAGGGATAGATATCAACAACACGTGCTCGAGAGAGACTCTCGTCTATATAATAAGAGAAGGATGTGTCGTAACCAATGACCAACTCACGGTAAACGACTAGCACACGTGACATTATTTGATAGTCCATAGCTGTCTTTCGGCATAGATGATTATTTCCACATTAATAGACGTGAGGGGTGACTAAAGATTTCTCTTCGGTTACTAACCCAAGATCCTATAAATAGGAGAAATATCAATGAGCTCTGGACCCTCGCCAACCTAACACAAATCAAATCCATAACACAATGTTGCCTATCCTTTTATTTTATCTTAGCTTATCTTAGACTAAGACAACCCGTCTTATGTTGGATTGACTTTAGCATAGGAGTAATATAATCATGTTCATCTACGCTGCTACATTAGACTAACCTAGATTAGGAGTAGTGTAATTTCCTTCCATCTACGCCAAACGTTGGATCACAACGAAGACTTTTTCTTTTCTTTTTTAGTAGTGTAATTTCTTTTATCCATGCCCTAGTCCTTGGACTAAGGAAGACTTAGATCTAGGGCATTACCATCCACACCACAAACATTAGATAGTCAAGGGATATTTTTGTAAGTTTTTATTTTTATTTCAATTAATGCAACTCAGTTCCTTCTACTCTCACATCACACAAATCAAGTTATCTCTACTATCACAATAAGAACAAATCATTTTAGAAAAAAAAACTCATTAGAAGGATGGACCTTCCTCTTGAAAAATCACCTAATTTCATTTATAGGTAGCTTAATAAACAGTTGAACTACTTCATTTCTTTGTTATAAACGATTGCTCACAATCTCTTCGTCCATCTCAGCACTTGAGGTCATAGGTGTTTAACTCAAATCAAATTGTAAAAGGCTTTGGCATGCTTGGCACCATACACATGTACCAACGACCAAATTTTGAGCCAAAATACTTGTTATGGTAGTAATTAGTAGTTATTTTAAAAATTTGTTGTTATTTTAAGCCTGGGTTAGCTTGGTAAGAGTCTTCAGGGAAGTTGGTTGCATTATAGAGTTTTTAGGCAAGTTTGTTGAGTAGTACTCTATTGTACTCTTTGATATATATATATATATATATATATATATATATATATAATATATATATATATATATAAAATATAATGTAATGACTTGGAAAATGGCCCGAGTATCACCTCGGGCAGAAATCACTTAGGATCAAATCCTTTGGAAATTAGACAAAGTTAACTAAGTGTTAAACTAGATTAGCCATGAAATCCGCTTGATTCACTTTAAATACGATCTGCAAGACCCAAAACTTGTAGAATCATTGACGTTAGGTTACCCTAAAATCTAGGATTAAACTCATTACCCGACTGCTCTCGGGAGTACATTGAATCTCTGTATCAAATCTGGACCGCATATCGAAAGTCTGAATGAAACGAGGTTATAGAATTAAGACCGCCTTGCTGGGCTTGACAACCATCTCGGAAGTCAAAACCAGATAGTATTCCTGGGCTATTCTTTTAAGCCCGGACCGAAGAGTGTGAGAAACCTAGTTTTCTTTAGAAATTTAATTAAATTTAAGTAATCTGAGACTTAATGTTTGCGGGCTAATTATAAGCAATCAGACCGTCGGAATCTGACCTAAATACACCTTCGGATCAGGAAACATTTCCCATATATGTTTGTGTACTTGTAACCCTGATCGAGTTTCTGTGACCGTTGAACTGAAACTGGTCCGCCACGTGTGATCTGGGAACCCGATTGGAATGAAAACTTAACTCGACCTAGATCCATAATCAGTGAGTTTAAGTCAAACCTTTGGCTCAAGGGGGACCTCCAGAAGTGCTTCGTTGAGCTGGAACAGATCCGCTTTGGACATAACCTAAGTATACCTTGATCTCGAGTCTGTTTTGGAGAGTTTTAGGCCTATATAAGGACCTTAAACCCTCTCTCATTCTCACCATACGAATTTAAGAAAACCTTAGGAAAGAGAAGAGAAGAAAGAGAGAGAAAGTGTGACACAAGTGAGGGATTCTTCCTGATACCCTACCCTACTATCCTATGTGCTTAACTACTTCGATCTAATCGCTTTTCCGACGATTCCGGCTTCGTTTCTAGGTAAGAAACCCTGACCCTAATCCATTCTAGGGTTATGATTGTTGCAAGTGATGAAATAGCTAACCTATTTCATGTCTTAGGTTGCCGTTATGCCTTAGACAAAGCGAGGGTGAATGAACTGACTCCGTTACGCATTTATCGGCGTAAGGTGCGGACTTTAGATGTATAGGTTACGGTTTTCAAAGCTTTCAATGTCAGATAATGATAGATTCATGATCTGGATGCGATTTCACATGTACAATGCGATGTTCGTTTTGCGTTTCAGTTACGTATGCGAATTATAGCGTATAGTGTATTCTGTATATTTGTAGAAAATACCGTATACGTATAAATTATGAAAGTATGTTTGCCATGATAAATTACTATATGTACATGTTACATATAAGTGTAATACTTGCTCGGCGAAAGAATTCGCCCTAATACATGTTTTTGCTAATATACATTATATGTTAATAAGTGTATTCTAAGTATTTGTGAAAATGCTTGTAAGAGTAAGTGCTTAGAAGATTGTGCTTTAGGTAGGTGTTGAGATAGGATTCTCAACTAACTTAGAGATGTATATGATTTCCTCCATGTTAGTTGTTTAATTTAACCGCTCAATATGAAATATATGTGTTTGTATTTCCTGTTTACATTATGCTTTATAATATGCTTTATGACATACTTATTAACATGCTTGAATTACTTTGTTTATTCTGCTTTACTCTACATGCCTCTAGTTAAGGATTGATTGTGATTGGGGCTATGATTATAATCCAGACAATCAGTAACAGACTTGAGTTCATGGTTGAGATTCATTCGTCACATAAGATGTGTTTGACGAACCCGAGTCATACTTCGGTTGGCGACAGTGGTTAGACCACGTGAAGTGCTTATGCACTTCATGTCATTCGGCTGATTGTGCGCTCGTACTAGTTTGGCTCGTCAAATAACCCGATCTGTCTAATGTATGTTCACTATGTTTGAACGCTACTGCTTGAACCTAGGGTACCGAACTTACCAATGTAACCCCGTTAACCTTGGTACCTCGATCTGCTAAGACTCATGAGCTGGACATGGTGGTATGGGACACCGTGGTCGAGATGTCGGCCTACGCTGGGGTCACGTGCCTCCCCGTAGTGACCAGTGAGTAACCCAGACTCGTGAGCCGAATACGGTGGTATGGGACACTGTATTCGAGCTGTCGGCCTACACTGATTGGTGACGAGCCATTTGTAGTGACCTCGAGTATACTCTGAATCTGCGAAGAGGCGACGAGCCTTCCCGTAGTAACAAAGTATAAACTAGGCCTGTATTGATAAGGTGATGGGGGAGCGGTGCAACGAGTGCGTGTAACAGCCCTGGTAGCCCTTTATAGCGACCTAAAACCGCATCATCGTATGAAATTATCTAGGACTGACGACCCTAAAATGGATCATTATTTGGGAATGATATAAGGAAGGTACCTTAGTTTCCCAATATTGCTGTATGAAAAGGACTAATAACAACTCGGTAATCATGTTCATATCGCACTGCATGTGCCTGGAAGATGTGGAGCACTGAGGGTGAAAGCATGCCGCGGACGTAAGATGGTGTCGCACGAAGGAGTATGTTGGCGAGGGCATGCATCATTATCGCATCTCATCCTTGCATTAATTATAGTACTTAAGAATGTTGATTGTACTGCTTTATCATTACTGCTTGACTGAATTGATAACATGTTAACCTGTGCTTTATTGTTCCACTGAGTTAGCTACTCACTCCCACGTTACGGGACGGTGTTTTGGACACCCACCAGACCTTGTCTTAGATACAGGTATTGATGAGACGCAGGAGGCTGAGCCTGATTACTATGATGATCAGGATGAGTTCTCCTACATGCAGTTCTCTAGAGGCTACGCTTAAGTCATTCGGATGACGGGGCTACAGGGTGTACCATTCTAGTTGTACCATTTTTGGCATTTTGACTTTTGAAACAAATACATGTATATGGTGACTCAGTAAGGTGTTCATACTCTGGAGACCGATTATGACGTTTTTGGCTTTCTATACATTTATATACATCTTTTAGTCTTCCGCTTGCATTTTATAACTTGATCTGGAGTATGAATTATTTTTTTAGTATAATCTCACTCATGATTATTGCACTATCACAGACAACATTCAATCATAAGCATTTATGTTGCATAAGTGATGTTTTAGAACTCGGGTGTTGAGTTGCTACTTGACCCCCAATTTTCAGGGTGTTAAATATAATCTTCCTCACCTTCAATAGTTAATAAGATCAATTTTCATTCTTGTGTTCAATTAGAGCAACTGGTCAGGGAGTGTTTCAGTCAATCAACTTGAGAAGCAGATCTAAGACAACAGAGACTGGGTGTGGAAGTTGTAAATTTGGCATTTCACGATCTGTAGGTCTTCGTTGGCATGATCAACCAGATGGATTTTGTCAACAGCATTGAGATATTGAAAACACAACTACTAGTATTGGAAGTCTTGCCTAAAATCCTATCTTTGAGGACAAGAATTATGGGAGGTAGACAAAGGTGCTAAAGTCAGACCTCTTAATGGTAATGTAGAGACTACGTGTTGGGGATTTTGACCTGCGAAATCACACAGATCTAGATCTAGGATAGCAATCCAATGACACCCAGCACACACAAGAGAACACAGATTTAACGTGGAAAACCCTTGCGGGAAAAAACCACGGCATAAAGCGACAGATCTCCACTATGAAAATATAAATTACAAAGAGAGAGGACTTACCCGATTCGAACAAACTCGAATCTCACCCTTGCTACACCCTTTAGAAACTCTAAAAAAAACATTTTAGGAACCCTTGGAACTACTTTAGAAAGCCTTTAGAATACATCCCAATCCCACATACACCCCTTTATATAAGTTTAAAAAGAAGCAGACTCGGAATAAGAAATAAATTCTGCAAAATCTGCGTTTCCGCAATCACATCTACGGAACTCTTCAATGTCATCAAAGGTCTCTCGATGACAGTTTCGATATCGTCGACGGTCCTTCGATGATATCGAAACAGGACCAAAACTGTCCAACAACCAGGGGTGAAAAATCCAACAATTATCGATGTCATCGAAGGTCTCTCGATGACAACCTCGATATCATCGACAGACCAACAGACAGATTTAAGACATCTGTCGATATCATCTAAAACCCTGTCGATATCATCGACAGACCACCAGACAGATTTAAGACATCTGTCCATAACAATCTCCACCATGTCTTCAATCTTCATCCGTGTAGCTTCTTGTCCCTCTCTCTTATTTCGACATCATATCATAGCTTCTCTTGCACACTCCGTCCTTTTTACGCCATCGTCAAGCCCAGAGAAGTTACACAGAACTTGAACTTCTCTGCAGGAACATTATTGTTAATCATGTCATCCGGATCTAAATCCACATACCCAACCACCTTTGCTCCTGTCTTTCCAAAAGAAAAAACGTAGTCTTCTTACCATCTCACCGCTACCCAATATGCTTACTGGGGTACTTGCTCACAACACTGATAGCCTGTGAAATAACCGGTCTAATCCAGATCGTGGCATACACTGCCAACCGCATTCAAAATAAGGCTCATGAGATATCCTACTTTTCCTCATCTGTTTTGGGACATGTCCTAAGGAAAACTTGAGAAGAGACACGTAGGGAACGCTCTCAGGCTTTACCTGGCTCATCACATCCTTGAACAAGACCTACACACAAGGTATTCTTCTTGAGATTACCAAAGCCTACTCCTTTTTCAGTCTCAATGCCGAGAACCATCTTTGCAGCCCCCTCGATCCTTCATCCTGAATGTCCTACTTAACCGAGTCTTCAGTACATTGATTTCAGACATATCATAATTGGCGATCTACATGTCATCAATTCCTGACTCACCATGAAGGAATCAAACCACTGCCTAGGTGACAGGTCGAACCACGACCTCCTGCAAAGTCTTTTCTCAACCCCTTTAACTTCAAACCACTCTGGTTACTTCATGTAGATCTACTATTCACTTTTCCTTGCAGAAGTGTAAAGTTCACATCCATCCTTCCAGCTCAAGATCATATTGGCCAACCAATGCCAATCATGGATCTAATAAACACTTGTTATACCGTCAGCGTGAATATCTCTGAGAAGCCGAACCCTTCTCTCTGAGCATAACCCTTCGCTACCAACCTTGCCATGTATCTATGTTGTATTCTCTTGAAGATCCACCTGCATCTAATTGCTTTCCGGCCCACTGGAAGCTCCACCCACTCCCATATGTCGGTCTGGTACAACGAATCCATCAGATCGCCCATAGTCACCTTCCACTTCTCAACATCAGGCTCATCTAGAGCCATCTGAATAGAAGATGAATCCCCTGTGATATTAGAGTCGTCCATGTATCACGCCGATATCCTGCAATTATATCATGTAATTCTTCTCACAGGTGGCTGCTCCACTTGCTCTATATCCCTGTCCGCACGTCTCAGCCTTTCTGCCGTGCCCGCTCATGTGGCCATGCCCAACATGCCACAAACGTGCAGAGGTGGAATCCGCTACATCCACTGCAGCTCCACCTTTTGAAGTGCTCCCGATCAACCTGTACAAGTTACCAAGTCGTCGCACTTTTATGATTATCCGTGCCCCCTTAGATACTTTAAGAGCACTATCAATACTTATGTACTTGCATCCTTTTACCTCAAGTATAACAAGAAAAATCAGATTCTGCTTCAAATCAAGAACGTGCCTGACATCAGTCAGGGTGCACTCCACCCCATCAAACATCTTCTTGATACACACCGAACCAACAGCCACAACATTACAGGTAATATCATTGCTCATAAATACCTGTCCACCATCACACTCCTTGTAGCTGGTGAACCAACTCCGATGAGGAGTCATATGAAAAGATGCCCCTGTGTCTAGCATCCACTTATCCTTACGATCATCGTATGGCCGCTTGATAGTAGACACAGATAAAACATCACCATCATATCCACTTGATCCATCTGATGTGACAGCATTGGCCTCCCTGTACGAAGCCTTAGAATCTTCTCTTTTCAATTTAGGATTTCCACAATCCTTCTTCACATGTCCTTCCTTCCCACAATTTCAGCACTTTACCTTTCCTTTGCCCTTGCCCTTTGTTTTGGATCTATAACCTGAAGAACCCATACCTTGTTCAGAATTTTTACCCATTGTAAATAGTACATCAGAAGATGTCCCCATGTCGCCGTTTAGCTTTCTCATAGCCTTCCCTTGAAGGGCTGAGATAACTGCGTCGACACTCAGGGTTTTATTCGTGTTGCACATAGTGTCCTTGAATGACTCATACAACGCCAGAAGAGAATTCAGCAACATACATGCTCGTTCTTCATCTTTCATCACTTCCTCCATATCTAGCAATTTGCAAACTAATTTATTAAAGTTGCTGATGTGAGCCTCTAGATCTCCACTCTCTGTCATCTTGAAGTTATACCACTGCCGCTTTAAGTACAGGTGATTTTTAGAGGATTTTTTCACATAGACATCCTCTAACTTCGCCCATAACTTAGCCGCAGTTTTCTCCCTCATAACGTTGTAGAGAACCTCATCCGTGAGACATAAACGGATCAATGATAAAGCTTTCTTATCAAAAGTATTCCAATCATCATCAGTCATAGTAGATTTCGCTCCTCAAGAGCACCATCATCGCCTTGCTTGATTAAGGAACTCATCATCTTGATCTTCCATAACTCAAAATTATTTTTTCCTAAGTACTTTTCAATCTCATACCTAGTGCTTCCCATTATTACTAATCCTGCATATTCAGATCTGTGCCCCAACGATTGCTTTGATATCACTTGTTGGGGATTTTGACCTGCAGAATCACACAGATCTAAATCTAGGATAGCAATCCAATGACACCAAGCACACACAAGAGAACACAGATTTAACATGGAAAACCCTTGTGGGAAAAAACCACGGCACAAAGCGACAGATCTCCACTATGAAAATAGAAATTACAAAGAGAGAAGACTTACCCGATTCGAACAACCTCGAATCTCACCCTAGCTACACCCTTTAGAAACCGTAAAAAAACCTTTTAGGAACCCTTAGAACTACTTTAGAAAGCCTTTAGAATACATCTCAATCCCGCATACACCCTTTTATATAAGTTTAGAAAGAAGCAGATTCGGAATAGGAAACAAATTCTGCAAAATCTGCGTTTCCGCAATCGCATCTTTGAAACTCTTAGATGTCATCGAAGGTCTCTCGATGATAGCTTCGATATCAATGACGGTCCTTCGATGATATCGAAACAGGACCAAAACTGTCCAGCAACCAGGGATGAAAAATCCAACAATTATCAATGTCATTGAAGGTCTCTCGATGACAGCCTCGATATCATCGACGGTCTGTCAATATCATCGATAGATCAATAGACAGATTTAAGACATCTGTCAATATCATTGACAAACCATCAGACAGATTTAAGACATCTGTCCATAATACTATGATGCTTCATGGAAGTGGAAGATTAAAGCTGGTAAAGCTACAAATGCTTGAGAATGCAATTGGTTTGTTTTCCCAAAGGAACATAATGATTTCTCGGTACTTCATAAGGGTGAAAGGGATTTTCCATGAAATTTCAAAGCTTGACGAAGAATTAATCTCCAATCACCAAAACATGTATGCAACAGATTATTATTCATAGACTGAAGCCTAAATATAGTTGGTTCGTCATTGTAATCCAAGGATGCGGCCAACTGATCAGCTTAGTCTACTAGAAGTAGAAAGCCTATTAGCTAACTAGGAGAGCCTTGCGAAACAAATGGCTGGTGTCTCATTGAAGGAGGTGCTCTTTGCTGGCCAGGGAAGGAAAACGTCATAAAGATAAGCCTAAGCTTAAGGCCAAAATAAGAGCAAGAAAGTTCTCAAGATGTAGAAGTCTCAAGAAATCATAAGCTAGAGAAGTGAGCTCGGGGCTCACGTTCGAAAAAGCCGTGCTACAACTGTGGAAGACTTGGTCATTTTGCTCGAGATTGTTGGTTTCCAAAGAAGATGAAAACTGAAAAGGAAATGCTACAACCTTGAATGATTGTCAACACAAGGAAAATGATGAGGATAATTGAAGTGCTTTTCTATCCATCATAGAAGAGTAATATGGCCTATGTGAAATAATATTAACACCCCAGAGATAGTTGCTGCTGCTAGCTCAATGGGGAAAAAAAAAAAAATCAGCCTCAATAGACTATTCTATGGATTGGATAGTCGATTCGAAGTGTTCGAATTGATAACAGGAGATAAGGAAATGTTTGCGATGAAAACTGAGTACATGGGATCAAAGCAATATCATATGATGCAATGTGGTTGTCAAGGATCAAAGCAATTTGTCATACAAGCTGCATATTTTATTTTTACAAAATGTGATTAGGTTTACATTCCATTCTTAGAAGATTTATCCCTATTTGAAATTGTAAAATTATATTACATAAAAGAATTTCAAAGCTACCTCTCCATGGTACAATCGGCAAACAACAATCTTGTGTAATCCCTTTGTGGTATTGCTTTGACCCTTGACAGATGCTACTTCCATTATGCGATCTAATGATGAGCGAGCCCTATTCAAGGATGTCTATCATGTTTTTTTTGTTTTTTTTTTTTTTTTTTTTTGGTTTTTTTGTTTTTTTTTTGTTTTTGAGGTTTTTAATCATTCAGAAACAGGGTTTGTCGATTGCATTGATAGACCATTCGATGCCATTGAGCACCGTTCAATGTCATCGAACAATGCTCGATCTCATTGAGAATTTTTCAAAATTTCTCTAGTTGGTCACTAGACTAATTGGGTACTTTTTTAATGCCATCAAAGATGGCTCGATGCAATCGAAAGAAATCCAATTTTCATGTATTGTCCCTAGTTGGACATTCGCCATGAAACGGTATGTCCCAATTGTCAATACGGGAAGACAAATAAGCTCCTTTACATAGATTCGACTTTTTATGGAAAGAAAACAGTCAAACTAGTAAATTTAGATGTGTTTGGCAGAGTAAGAGTGCCCTCTATTGGGGATTTTTCTTGTTACATTTGGGTGTATTTTCTAAAGGAGAAATATGAAGCGATCAGGAAGTTTGAAGTTCCACGATCGAGAAAGAATGATCTTAACAATAAGATCAAATGTTTTAGGAAAGATAATAACGGAGAATTCTCATCGAATGCAACTTCCACCCTTGAAAATGGACTAAGGACCCATTTGGTAGACGCCTAAAAATGAGTTCATCTCATTTGAGTTAATCACACTTATATATTAGAGATCATAATTCTTTTGGGTAAGGATTTGAATAAAAAAAAAAATCTTGATAACCAAAATGAGATGAACTCATTTTCAAGCATCTATCAAACAGTATCTAATAAGAATTGTAGTAAACATTTCAACAAATGGGCATGATTCTCACAAATGCGAGTCAGTAGTATTATTGGTATTTAATGATAAGACGCGTAGTTTAGGGAGGATACAGGATATTTTAATATTACAAAATAAGAAAGCTTAAAACATTTGAATGATGGGATTACCATTCACCCACAAGATGATCATGGTTTGTACCTTTGCAAGAGTAGCCGTTACAAAATGTTTGAATTCAAGAAGAGCTCTGTTTAGGAGGTTATAGATGGTCTTCTAAGAACATGTGTGCAATATCCTGGCTATTCATCTGGTGGGGCCCACTGTTAACAGGCTCCACCCCAAAGAATCTGGTTGGTCCACTCATCAAGTGTGCTACGTGTATGCATTGAATACATGCCACTTGTCACCTTATCTAATGGCTCTCCTCATACACATGCAGCCCAGCTAACGAGTGGACGGGTCTGATTTTCTGGCCATGGCAGTTTCTAGTAGGTCCCAGCTGATGAAAGGCCCGGATATTGCATACATGTGCCATGTTCATCATATAGCCATTAGCCTTTAGCTTGCAAGTCGTTAGCTGATTCAGTCAGTTGCGACATATCTTGTGCATCTGCTCCAGCTACCTTTGCAATCTCCTTGCAGCTGAGCTGGGGTTGTATCTTACCGTCCGATGAGTAATCAACGGCTCCAGAATTTGGAGAAGGAAGATCACTTGATGCAGAAGCTTCATCTGAGGCGTCTGAACTGGGGTCTGAAACTAATGGCTCAGATAGCTGGATAACCGATTCGACGGTTGAAGATTCCGAGATCAAAGAAGAGGACATCTTTCTTTCATCGTCGCCCTTCATTCGGTCTCCGTACTCTTTGTAATCAAACCCAATTGAGTTCCGCCCACCAAACGTGGATTCGAGCTTGTCCAAGTTGAAAAGCTCCTCCATTATCTTCTGACTGTCCATGTTGTCTGAGTAGACGAACCTCGCTTTCTTGTATGTCTTGGGCTCTAGAAAGGGTTTCACAATCTGCAAAATACAAACCATTTATGGAAGTGTGGTCCATGATATAGTACTAGTTGCTTGGTTTTAATACTCGCCATTTGTACCACTCCTGATGTAGAGCGGGTTGCGGACACTTTCATGTCCAAGATGAACCAAAGAAGGCCTGGTGGGAGGCGAAAGTGATACGGGAACCCTAAGGCAAGCACATCTGGCAAATCGGAATAAGTTATTCGACGTACCATATATGTGATTTTGGGGCAGGAGAAACTACTTTAGCCACCCAACCCGCTGCGCCATGTTGCCCACGCCGAATTTGCGAGATTTCATCGGATCGACAGTGGAAACTTCATTTTCATTTCATTTTTACTATTTATATATAGTAAGTTTTAGTTAGATCATATCTCTTGATCCTTTGACCTTTTGGATTGGTGCCCAACATGAAAATGGCTTAGAAAAATTAGGAGAATAGTGTGGTTATGCGAAATTGGACACTTACTATTTTTGGCAGAAAACCAAAAAGTCTAGTAGAAATCATGACCAGATATAAATAGTAAGTTTTCTATTTATAATAAGTCACATTTTTATTTTTATTTTTAAAGTAGTTTGAGTTGGAGATTGATTCTGAAACTTCTTCCTAGGTTTGATATCACTATTTAAAGGATTGTAAATTCAATTTTTTACCATCGATCAATTTATTTTTATTTTCTTTTTCTTCTGTTTCCTCGTGGATTTCATTATTTATTTTTTATTATTATTATCACCAATCAATTTGAGTAGTCTTTGTGATTTGGAGTATTTATCCCCTCCAACAAAACGATGATTGACCTCATCATATCCATCCCTGCATCACATCATTTCCTGGTTCAAGTAGTTACTTGGCCGAGTTAGACGGAGTAGTATATATTTATTTATTATTTTTTATTTTTTTTTACACACCCCACACACTCACGCTAGTGGAATTTCACCACCTATGAGTACTCGAACCCTTTACCAGGAGTTGAAACTCTTGAGAGTCTACCACCCAAGCAAGAGTAAGGACCCAAGTGAGTAGTATATTCTCAATTTGCCTTGTGGTGTTAGACCAGATTGGACCTGATGAAGGGTTTGTTTGTTAAATACGAAGTTTGAATCTGAAGGCGGAAAATTAATAGTGAATCTAGAATAACTTGTTTGTTAACTAACATTTGAATGTTTGAAATATATTAATTTGACACATTTAACTATATGAAACAATTGTGATTGAATCCCTACCTTTAAAAACTCCATGAATTTCACTGAAATGTTTATTTGTCATCTAACCTATTGAAAAAGTCACAAACAACTAGATGAAGAGATGACATAAATATCAATATGATCCAAAGCTTTTGTGGCCTAAAAGAATTTTTAAATGGTCAATCACCATTGTTTCCTATACAAAGGTCCATCTAAGATTTGAAACTAATTTATTTTTTGAATCATGCCCTAAAAAAGCATTCAATATAGATGGACGGTACGGATGTAGTCACATATATCACAATAGGCCTCAAGTGTGAACCGGATTTCATGGGAAAGCCTTTCTCAGGAAGTCCACGACTAGAAATCTAGGTGGGGCGCACCGTGATGTTTGTGTGAAATCCACCCCATCCATCCATTTTGTGAGATCATTTTAGGACATAGTGCTAAAAATGAGCCATATCGAATACTCAAATGGGCCGAAAATGTGAGGATTGGACGCCCATAATTAAAATATTCGTGCGGCCACGAAAGTTTTCAATCATGCTAATATTTGTGGTTTGAGTTCATTTCACTAGGAATGATAGTATGAACGGTATTGATGGCATGTAAACATCAGTATAGACCTCGGGAAGGTTTCAATAATAAAAATTTTCCTACCCACCTTTTTCCTTTCGCGCGGCCCACTTAAGTCTTTTATCCTCCTCCTCCTCATTTTTTGTCTCGAGTCCTAAAATGATCTCAAAACACGGATGGACAGATTAGATTTATCACAAATATAATGTTGGGCTCCACTTAAGATTCCAGCACAAGAACTTCATGCGAAAGACATTTGCACATAATTCGCACCCTAAATTTGGAAGGGACTTGTGTACTATCCTACCAAGATCTACCTAAATATGGACAATTAAAGGCTTTGTGGAGCCTACCATGATATATATGTTTTATCCATACTGTCCATTCATTTTTTTAATATTATTTTAGAAATTAAGACAAAAAAAAAAGGCAAATATAAGGCTTAAGTGGGCCACACTATAAAAAACTGTGGGAATTAGGTGCCTATCATTAAAAACTTCTTGGGGCCACATAAGGCTCTAATCAAGCTGATTTTTGTGTTTTTCCTTCAACCAAGTCTGTGTGACCTTATATAGAAATTTGATGGCAAATAAGCTTTGCGGCGGACATCAGAAAGGTTTTAACGGTAATCGTTCCTGTCCCACTACTTCATGTGGTATGGTTGACTAAGCTTTGGATGTGCATCTTTTTTCGGATCATGCTTTAAAATGATATCGAAAAGTTGATAGACGATATGGATCTAATACATAAGTCATGATGGGCTCAGAGAAGTGCCCCATGTTAAAAGTTGTGATGTGTATAATGTAAGGGAGAAAATCTTTGTCATGAAGGACAATTTTGGATATTAAAAAAATAATGATAATAATCACGGAGAGACTCTTATCACGAAAAAATTTCGGCATAAAATGGTGGAGCACTTTCCTTCTTCCGCATTAACAAACACCACTAAACATGAAACATTTTCCAAATTCCACGTTAAGTGCAAAAATTCAGTGTTAACAAACAGACCGAAGTCCGAGTCAACTCAGAAGAGCCGCAGGGGACTTCTTTTGAGTTTTAAAACCTTAGTGTAGTTGACGAAGTATAGTGTCCTCACCTACAATTATGAACACGTGGGGTCTATGATTTGGTGGTGACAGATACAGATGATCAGACGGTTGGATATGGGATTGCACTATCTCTCATATCAAAGATCCTATTCCGTGTCCTAATAACTCTTCCTCCAGTGGTAGACTCTCAGGAATTTCAACACCCGGTCAAGTGTTCGAGTATCCATAGGTGGTGAAATTCCACTAAGGTGTGAGTGTGTGGGGGTGTGTGCGCGTTTGTATTAAATAAAAAAAAATAAATAAATAAAAAACAAACAAACAAACAAACAAAAAAACAAAAGATCCTATTCCTAACCCTTGATCGGTGGCCTCAAAATAGACATTTCAGTGGAAATGCAGAAATACTTCACATTCAACAGAACCAAGCCAAAAATCAAATGTTACTCCAATTTGGGATGGGGTACCCCACTTCCACCATGGGCCCATCAGATCAATGATCTGAATCACCAAATCATGGGCTGTGACTGTCTAACAAGAGAGAATTTAATACCATTGCCCAAAGAACATGTCATCGATAAGATGAACGGTCTGGATCTCAAAAGGTCCACCCCACCTATAAAAATGCATCCTCAATCTGGTAGTATTTTATAATGAGGAATGGCCCAATGAATCATGTGTCTTCTAACCATCGTTTCTAAGGCCAGCACCAGTAGTCATATAACGATAGCTCGAATCGAAGGCCTTAGATTTGAAGGTTTTAACAGAAATGAAACAGAACAAGAAATCAAATGACATACCTTCCAGAATGATTCGAATATCTTCGGGGGGTTGTAGAGGATTCCCAGGCCAAGCCTCTCAGGGTAGTAGTTCTGCAACACATGAACTGTCTCACGGGTTGCCTTCACAGATATGCTCGACGGATTCCAACCTTGGAAATCAACGAGCCAAACCATCTGCTCCTGATCAGGCCCCAAGTTAAAAATCGCATTCTCGATGCAGTATACCAAGTACTTGATCTGCCCTTTTGATGAGCTTGTGTTCTGATAAAATAACATGGAAGCAAACCATTCAGATGAAATCTCATGCCAATCATGTGAGTTTTATTATATGGCTATGTTGTTCATGTCTCAAATCTTTCAGCAACAGAGTTTGTTAATGCCATCGACTGACCATTTGATTCCATCGACAGCTGTTCGATGCCATTGACGGCTGCTCGATGCCATCGAGAAAATCCAGAAATCCTATGTTGGTTAATGGATACTTTGTGGTGTCTTGCTCCATGCCATCAAAGGGGTTCAATGCCATCGAAGTCCCATCAAAGATGCCATCGGAAAAAACTGAAAAATCTATGTTTAGTCGCTGGAACGTTTTGGTGTTCTATTTGATGACCTTGAGGGTATTCGATGTCATCAACAATTTGTCGATGCCATCAAGCGCGCGCAGAATTGCATAAGTGCAGGATTTGTTTCCTATTTCGATTGTAACTCTCATAAAGGCTATATACATGGGTGTAATCGGAATTTGGGAGGATCATAGAGGTGTGAAGGCTTTTTAATTCGTTCCTAGGGTTTCAAGGGCATAGCTTAGGGAGATTCGAGGCTTGTTCAAATCAGGTTATCTCTCTTGTAATTTTCTTCTTTCATAGTACATTATTGTTACCTTGTGCTATGGTTTTTTTCCTGAATTCAGAGTGTTTGTAATTGGAGATTATGCGATATGAATAGTTTTCTTGATTCATCTCTATGTGCTTCCGCAGTCCCACAACATGCTATACATTCCAACCTGATATGCGTGGGGAGTGTCCATGTTGTGCATCAGGTGGACCCCATGATGTCGATGACCTGCCCAAAAAAAAATTAATCTCATCCATCAACACTTGGGTAGACCACTCATGTGAAACCAATATATGGCTGTTTCTGAAATTGCCAATGTTCAATCTTCAATATACAGAGCGATCTACTGGAGATAATTGGGCCAAGTCATCTCTAAGTGGGGCCCACATTATGAACACTTTGGATGCCTCACCACTTGTCCAGATCATCAATCAAGACAATTTGAATGGTTGGACTAGTTAGATCTTTGATCAACCAGCTTGTGTGGCCTTCTCTCATATAACCATACCTGGAAACCAGGTCTCATGACTAGAACCGTCCTTCCATGCTTGTCAAGGTAATTCGCCCGGTAGATCTTTCCTGTCTCTGCCTCCTGGGCCACGTCTTCCTATCAGCCACAAAACAAACAACTTCAACATATCATACAAACAAGAATCAACATTCAATCAGGCCATTGCACCATCTTAGAAGAGGAAGTAGAAAGCATTGAGTCTCAGAAAATGTGGGTCCCACAATGTGGTGATCTAGACCATTGATCTAATGGACCCCAAGTACATTTGGGTGCTACTGCTCCCTGAAGATCTCACAGATTGAACAATCAACGACCATAACTGTCAATTTGTCGGCCAAAACAGTTGAAATCTTTCTATCAGGGAGATTTTTCAGGCCTACTTCCTCAAGGGAGAATTAAAATGCAAAGCATAACACAAGAACTGCATACCCATTTGATTTTTTCAGGCTTGTGTTCCAGCCTCCACTTCAATGTTTCTTTCAGTATCTTACTTGCCTTTTTAGTATTCCAGTTCCTTGCTCGGAGGTACCTTGATATTGAAGTGTCCGAACAGAAGATCGGCAGCTTTTCATTCAGTGGACCTAAAAGCTTTCGAACCTCGTTGATCTATAGAAGAGTATAGATGCTAGTATTAGATTTTGTTCAACGAGAATGACAGACTACACAGCGATCTTCTTTTCGCAAATTTCTCACACTACAAATTTCAATAGGTATTATATGATGCTCGGTTCGATGAAACAAGAGTGGCCCACCTTTTGACAATCTAATCTGTCCACGTTTCGAATGATTCTATCAATCTGATGAAATAGGCTAGTGGGCCAATACAATGGCTCAGAAGATCCAATGTGGGACTTTTGGTGACGCAGGGATGGACATGATGAGGTTGATCACTGTCTTCCTTAGGAATAACTACTTCAAATCCACTGAGTTTTTCTGGACTCCTCATAGAGATTCCACGAGGGATGAAAACAGAAATAATTTCTAATAATTCGAAATAAATTTATTGATGATTATAAAAAATAAAAAAAAAATAAAAAAAAACGAAATTACAATCGTTTTAATAGTGAACTCAAACCTAAGAAGTTTGAGACTCAAAACTCCCTAAAAAACATGACTTACTATTTGATAGACGATCATGATTCATACTAGACTTCTCCCTAAAAAAATGTGACTTAACTATTTACAGACCATCGTGATTCCTACTAGACTTCATAGTTTTCGGCCAAAAATAGTAAGTGTCCAATTTGGCCTAACCGCATTATTCTCCTAATTTTTATAAGCCCTTTTCATGTTGGACATGACTCCTAAAACTCAAAGGATCAAAAGTTATGATTGAATTAAAACTTACTATTTATAGTAAAAAATGAATAAGTATGACTTTTGACTATTGATTTAATGGAATCTTGCATATTTAGCCTGGAAACACAGCATAGCAGGGTTGGTTGGGTAAATTAGCTTCTCCTACCCCAAAATCATATATGGTATGTTGAAAAACTCAGTTTGTGAGATACAATTGTTTTAAGGTTCTGATGGTCCTGATTACTTCCACCTCCAATCGGGCCTTATCTAGTCCATCTTGGACATGAAAGTGTCCATGACCTGCTCTACATCACATGTTGATCACCAGAGGGTGGGGCCATACATGTACTGTTTTTCAGGCCAAGCAACTGCTTGATCAAACATGTTTAAATCAATTATTTCAGAGACTAGCATTTCATGAACAAGGATCATATACAAATAGAAGTTGCAAAATCTTATGCAATGGACTATATTTAAGTGGGCCCCACTTTAAATTGCAGATGGGAATGTATATTGTTCAGAGAGTGTGTGAACTCCATTAATCCTGCATCGAGCAGAACAGAGAAAGTCCATCGAACTGGCCTCGTGATTGAGTTCATTTTCTCAAATGGAAGAATGGAGTACAATGGCTGTTTTGCTCAATGCATTTCTCAAATGAAATTACGCACCTTTGCTTGCTGTTCTTCCAATGACAATGGTTTCTCCACGCTGCTTGCGCCAGATTTCTTCGACCACATCCTTCCCAAATTCATTGGAGTTACACTAAGGTCTGGAGATGAATTTCCAGAGTCAGATGCATCATAATTCCAAAAACTTCAGTGAGTAGAATGATCAAATAAGAAAACTTGTAAAGCTCTCTGAGTTTTGGGACATCTAATCTATGCATCATGTGGGCCCCACCATGTCAAAGTGGACCAGCCTGATGTTTTTTTTTTTTTACCAAGTCATTTATACAGTTTTACACACACACACACACAAAAAGAAAAAAAGACCTAATTAATATGGAACTTATGTTCTGATGTCTTTTTCTAAAACAGGTTTTTTAAAAGCTACTACCTTCCCTTACCGTTACCATGTGAAGAAATAGGTCAGCAGCTTGGGTGGGCCCCACCCTAATGTTTATCTAAAATCCACCTCAACCATTATGTTCATCACCTTATGTTAGGGAAAGGGATCAAAAATCATCTCCATACGTGATTCAAGTGGACCACATGATTGGAAACAATATACATGGACCATACTTGCTTCCAAACTATTTCCATTAGTGTGGTCCATGTGAGTCAGAGATAGTATGATTTTTAGGACGTAGGGATAAAATTTTGTTTGAAATCTAACTGTTGTAATGGATTTTTTAATCATCATCACAATGACCTTATTAAAATCAAGGGTGGTCATTTCTCTCCCAGCTGTTTCTTCTAGTGCATGTGACCCACTTGAATCACAAATTAGCTTGATGTTTTATCTCTAGCTTAATATGGGACAAAATATCTAACGTTGGGAGTCAATATTACATAAACGCTATGGTGAACTCCTTCAAATTCATGAGCAGCCTCTCGCATTATTTTGTTTTTTTTTTATTAAATAACCTCTCTGTACATTTGGAGAGAGACACCGGGACTTGATATTTGGTGAGGCCCATCATGGTGTGTATGTGAAATTCACTCCAACCATTAGATGTGCATTCCCATTTTAGGCAAAAAAAAAAAAAAAAAAAAAAAAAAAAAAAAGAAAAAGAAGAAGAAGACTTAAGTGGTCCACACCAAAGAAAACTATTGAGAGAGACATCAATCCTTGATTTTTACAAGGCCCACCATGATTATTATATGCAATCCACTCCAACCATTAAATGCCACACTAAAATATAAGCATGGGGCCTAAAAATCAGGCTCATCTCTAATCTAGGTAAACCATGCTAAGGGAAACATTTTGGAGGGCAGTCATTAATTGCCCTATGCACTGCATCCAATCACGTCGTCCACCTAAATCATATATGTTTGTGATTTTGAGGGCCCTTGTCTTAACGTGTCTCACATATTGATTAATTGGGGTGGATTTTACATAAATAATATGGTGGGACCCACCCAAGCAGCCAACATAGTTGCTTGCACCCCCACCTAACCGTCCGTTAAAGAATCATAACCGTCGCGAAACAGTGAAATGATAATTATATCAAATAATGAGGTAGTTTTTTTAAAACCTTCTTTAAAAAGGCACTGGATTGTAAATTTCATATTGGGTATTTGTTGTATTCCATAATAATTCTATCATTTTAATAAATGATGGGCCCCACCCAAGCGGCCAATCTAGTTGCTTGCATGCCCACCTAACCTTCTTTCAAAGAATCACAACTGAAGGCGGTGAATTGATAATTATATGAAATAATGAGGTAGTTTTTATAAAACCTTCTTAAAAAAGGAACTAGAATGTACATTTCATATTAACTGGTTACAAGTTGAGTAGTTGTATTCCATATTAATTATAACATTTTAATAAATTTCTCGATGATGTAATGTTATTAATTAATTAAATCAATTTTATTATTATTTCTTTAACTTTATGCTTAATTATTAGTCTCAATTATTATTTTAGTTTGTGTTTGGTTGTATTATCGTAAAACTTTATTAAATTAAATTAATAACACAACCTAATTAATACAAAATATCAAAAAATTAGTACAATATCTTGATTAAAAATCTAAAAGTAACGCATGCCATGAAACTCCTCTCTCACATTTCAAAGAGTAGATGCTACGCTACACCCCATTCACTACTTAAAATATAGATCTATATATACGGCCAATCACTCAATTGAATTTAGATGGTTACACTAAAATAGCTGAATAATCCATATCTAACAGTCAAACATCAAGTAATCAAATTTATAGTGTTGAAACAAAAAATAAAAATAAAAAGAGAAAAAGAAAAACATTATTCACAAATAAATCAGAAAATACTTTTCCAGTCCACCCGAGTGGATCAAGTTCCACTTTCTACACCATTCACGTGGCCTATGTATATGATAATCTGAACCATTCATTCATTGGAGACAACCATGATGGATCAGGGACCAAAAGATTCAGTGATCAGAAAGTCCTGACCATTTCAAAGATGGTGTACAAAAATCACTAAAATCCAATCAATGATTTTTATTTACTACAAGCATTCTGATTTTCGCTGTATGGTTCCTCCATGGAGGTTGATGATGAACGAACGGTCCGGATCATCATACACACATCTGCAAATTTAAGGAAAATTACACCCACCCATTTTTGTTAGGGGCCAATTCAATATTATATAAAAATAAGAAAATAAAATTGCTCTAATTCTTCTCTGATATCAACTCATTTACTAATTGAAGCAAAGTGTATCATCCATCAAACAGGGAGGGTTTAAATATCAATTCCCAAAAAAATAAAAAAATAATAATAAGTAAATATGATTGCTAAGAAAAAAAATGTCCTTTGAGAAAACATACAAAAACCCAATTCCATAAAATCACTACTGCCCAAAAGAAGGTGATTAATCAACATAAAAATTAAAAAGATAAAAAAATCCAAAGTAAGAAAATAAAGCATAAATGAAAAATCCAAACCCTACAAAAGTTCAAAATTTTTTTGTAAAAAAAAAAATAATAAATAAATAAATAAATAAAATAAAATAAAATAAAATTTACCAATAAAGGAATCATCTGAAACGGACCCAAGAAAATAAAGAAAATAAAATAATATTTAAAGGAAAAAATGCATACCTTGACCATGATACTATAATTCTCTTGTATTTTACTTCATGTAAGAATTAACCAACCTCTCTCTCACAGTCGCTGTTCTTATAGAAAAGCTGTTTTGCGTGCCAGAACTCCAACAATCAAAAAGAGCAGAAGCTTCATGAAATCAAAGGGATTGAAGGATAGACTGGTAGGAAAGATCAATACCATTTTGACCAGCAGGTGGGTTGACAGCTGCTGCTGCATCACCATAGGAATTTCAAATTCCATACATGGTTGGACTCCCAAACTAGTATTACACCAATTAAAAAATGGTAGTGACTGTTCAAACATGGATATGGCATGGTTGTAAGGCAATCCAGACCATCCAAATCCTCAAAAGTAGGTGATGCGTGTGTAACCGAAAAGTTGCATGGCTGTATTAATCTGGTCCACCCCTACACTGGGCCCCAGGAAGAATGGCTTCTTTTTTTTAATTCTGAAGGAAGAATAACAGGGCACGGATTAGGTGAGATCGACCCCGGATCCACTCCTGGACTGATCCACCAAGGTGGGTGGGACCTTGACTGCGGGGCCCACGATGATGAATGTTCCTTAAATCCACACCGTCCACCCATTTAGAAAGCTCATTTTAGGGCATAATCCAAAAAATGAAGTAGATCCAAATCCTATGTGGACCATACCACAGGAAACAATAGTGATTAAATCCCCACTATTAAAAACTTAATGGGGGCCACCGGAATGTTTATTTTTCATCTAACATGTTGAGAAGGTCACAAACATCTAGATGAAGAGACCACAAAAATATCAGCTTTGTTCAAAACTTTTGTGGGCCATGAGAAGTTTTTAATGGTTGATTACCACTGTTTCTGTATTATGGTCCACCTGATATTTGGATCTGCTTCATTTTTTGGATAATGCCTTAAATGAGCTTTCAATACAAATAGACGGTGTGGATGTAGTCACATGCATCACAGTAGGCCCCACAGTCACTGGGACGAGGCCCCACAGTCAGGGGTCCCACCCACCTTGGTGGATCCGGGATCTCACCTAATCGGCTCAAGGACTCACTACTCTATATGATCATATCCGTGTCATGGTGAAATTCGTTGATAAATTTCACTCTCCATTCAATATTTGGCTCACGTGGCCATTGACTAGACATACCAACCAACTTAAACAATGTTTGTGAGCCATTGAAAATAAAATGCATGTGTTATATTTGCACCATTCATCCATTTTGCAACATCATTTTATGATATTACTTAAAACCGAGGTAGAACTAGAATAAATGTAGACCGTAGCACAAAAAGCAGTGGGGATAATAACACCTACTACTCTTGAAACCTTCCTAGGGTCCATCAAGATTTTTATTTGCCATCCAACCTGCCTGTTTATAAGGTGACATATACCTGGATGAAGAGAAAACACAAATATCAACTTGACCCAAAACTTTCATGGGCTGCAAGAAGTTTTCAATGATAGGCATTCAATCCCCATTCCTTTCCTTTAGAGGGGTCCACTTGAGCTTTGGATCTGCCTGATTTGTGGGCACATGCCCTGAAATGATCTCGAAAAATGGATAGAGGGTGTAAATATAGCTGATACATAACTTGATGAAATCAATACAACTTTTTCAATTTTTTTCAAACACTATAAGACGGAAAATCAATGCTACAGCGCCGGAATTCAGGAAGGTTTATTTATATCTCTGTGGGGAGATCATTTTAGAGCATGAGCCCAAAAATGAGCCATATTAATTCAATGCTCAAGTGGAACACACCATAAATAACAGTGTGACAATGATTCCCACCATTAAGGCATTCGTAAGGCCCACCACGATGTTTATTTTCCATACAATCGGTTGATAAGGTCATACAGAAAGGAACAAACAAATATTAGATTGATCCAATACTTCTCTAACCCTACAAAGGTTTTAATGGTAGACGTTCATTCTCCCACTACTGTCAGCAATGTGGTCCACTTGATCTTTAGATCTGTCTTAATTTTGGAGTCAAGCCTTACAACGATCTCGCCAAATGAACTTTAGATATAACACATACCATGGTGGAGCTACAGAACTTCGTGACATAGGTGGTGGTTTGTTGTACATCAGTCAATCTGCTTCCCAAAAATTGGGGCTGATCCAAAGCTCAAGTGGACCACACGTTAGGAAGCAGCACCCACGGTTGAAACCTTCTTATATATTTATTTTCCGTCCAACCTGTTCATAACCTCGCATAAACTTCAATGTAGGGTAAGCATAAAAATCAGCTTGATCTAAAACTTATGTTGCCCACAGGAATTTTTCAATGATAGACATTAAGTCTCTATTTTTTTATTTTTTTTTATTTTGTCCACTTGAGCTTTGGATCCGCCTCATTTTTAAGCTACTGATTTAAGGTAATATGAAAAAAAAAAAAAATGAATGAACGGTGTGGATAAAACACATTCATGATGGAACGGCCACAAAGCTTTGACCAATACATAACTCAGCGCTGAAGCTATCACTGTCAAATCCGAGTCCCAAAACAGGTAAGCAGGTCTAATTGACATGAAGGTTGGATTGAATTACCATGCTAGCGAGCAAAGCTCTATGGGGGATTTGAGCTGCGGAATGACACAGATCTAGGATAGCAATCCAAGAGCAACAAGCAATCACAAGATAACACAGTTTTAACATGGAAAACCCTTTCGGAAAAAAACCATAGCACAAAGCGACAGAAATCCACTATGAAAAGAAATTACAAGAGAGAGGACTTACCCGATTCGAACAATCTCAAATCTCACTCTTGCTACACTCTTTGATAACCCTAGAACCCTTTAGGAACCCTTAGAAAATTTTTAGAAAGCTTTAAAATACTTTAGAATAGCCCTAAGGACCCCTATTTATAGTTTAGGAAACTCTACTTACGCACCTCCTTTGAAAAAGTCTAGAAACCGCCTCAAATTTACGCAGTCCGCGCAAGATCTGCATAACCTCGACTAGTCGAATGAGGGCCTCGACTGGTCGAGCAACCCGCTCGACCAATCGAGCCTGACCCTTGACTGGTCGAGCATCACGGACACCTAAAAAACTGAGCTCGCTGGACTTTAAGTCGAGCCGGCCTCGACTAGTCGAGCAGCTCCCTCGACTGGTCGAGCAGTCCCCTCGACCGGTCGAGCAACCTTGAAGATTTAAGGCATCGGCTCTGACAACAATCTCCACCATGCCTTCAATCTTTAACCGTGTAACTTATTGACCTCTTCTCTTATCTCTGCATCACATCATAGCTTCTCGTGCACGCTCCGTCTTCCTTTTACGCCATCGCCAAGCCCAGAAAAGTTACACAGAACTCGAACTTCTCTGCAGGAACGATCTAGGTGAGCATGTCTGCCGAATCAAAATCTACGTGCTCAACTACCTTTGCTCCTGTCTTCTCCAAAAGAAAAGACGTAGTCTTCTTACCATCTCACTGCTACCCAATATTCCTTATCGGAGTACTTGCTCACAACATTGATGGCCTGTGAAATAATTGGTCTAATCCAAACCATGGCATACACTGCTAACCGCAATCGAATAAGGCTCATAAGATATCCTGTTTTTCCTAATTTATTTTGGGACATGTCCTGAGGAAAACTTGAGGAGAGACGCGTAGGGAACGCCCTCCGGTTTTACCTAGCCCATCACATCCTTGATCAATACCTACACACAAGGTATTCCTCCTGTGATTACCAATACCTACTCCTGCTTCAGTCTCAATGCCAAGAACCATCTTTGTAACCCCCCCTCCCCCCCCCGATCCTTCATCCTTCAGTACATTGATTTTAGAGATGTCATAATTGGCAATCTACATGTCATCAACATACAATACTTGACCCACCATGAATGAATCAAACCACTTGCCTAGGCGACAGGTCGTACCACGACCTCATGCAAAGTCTTTTCTCAGCCCCTTTAAACTTTGAACCGCTCTGCTTGTTTCATGTAGATCTATTCTTCACTTTCCCTTGCAGAAGTACAGACTCCACATCTATCCTTTCAGCTCAAGATCACATTAGCCAACTAGCACTAATCATGGATTTAATAGATACCTATTATACCGTCGGTGCGAATATCTCTGAGAAGTTGATCCTTTCTCTCTGAGCATAACACTTCGCTACCAACCTCGTCTTGTATCTATGTTGTATCCTCCTGAAGATTCACCTGCATCCAACCGCTCTCCAGCCCACTAGAAGCTCCACCCGCTCCCATATGTTGGTCCGGTACAACGAGTCTATCACATCGCCCATAGTCACCTTCCACTTCTCAGCACCAAGCTCATATAGAGTCATCTGAATATAAGATGAATCTCCTTCGATATTGGAATCGTCCATGTACCTCGCCAATATCTTGCGATTATGCCGTGTGATTCTTCTCACAGGTGACTGCTCCACCTACTCAGATCCCTCGTCCAGCGCATGTCACGCCTTCGAAATCCGGCACAAGGTGCACCCTCGCACCGAAGTTTCGGTTCAGAACTCGTACACAAAGTGTACTAATTTAATTTCTTAATCAGTTTAATCAGATCTGATAATTATATTCAATCTAAGTTCCACCATAATCTCAATCACATATACATAACATCTGCCACCAATCAACTATGCATATATAAATCTTGACAACCCTTAAAATAAAATAAAACTTCAAAATCATTCATTTATTATATCATCGTACTATAATTATGTTTATTCCATTCTAACATTGTTTCAATGAAATAAATCTAAATAATTCATTAAAATTTCAAAACTAATAACAATATACATTACACGTTAATCAAACTATGCTAACAAATAAATCACATAATTAAAAATTGTCTAATGCCACCACTTATCTTCAGATAAGTATGGCCACGTTTCACATGGGCTGTGTTTAGGTATGGTACATCCTTTTAGTTCTTACGTACGCCACATCATCTTTTAATGGCTCCTCTGTACGGTTTTTTCATCAATAAAAAGGTAAGTTGGCCAGGCTTAGTGAAATAACCCAGTATGGTTCATAATCATAGTAACTAAAATAACATAAAAATATATGTAAAATGATATGTATGCAAAATGATATATGAATTCATCAAATGGGGTGATCGTCCATCTGCTTGAGTTGAAGGTCGTCAACCCGCATCCACTTGTTGGGTAGGCTTCCACCTTTCGGTAGGCTTAGGCATAGCCCACATTTGATAACGGTCTACCAAGATCGACATTTCTTCCAGGGAGGACCCCTATGATCGACTATGCATTATGTAAATGTAATGAATGGTGGATGATATGTAAATGCATATTTTTTATATTTAGCATAGTTGTCTCGATCAAAATATTCATATATGAATTTATCGTACAATTATCATAACAAAATACTCAAATCAATATATCAATTAATCAAACAATCACAAACAATTTATTTTAATTTTAATGAATTATGAGACAAGTTGGGTTACTCACCTAAGTTTGGTAGTGTAAAATCCATAATATAATTAGGTTGGTTTGAATTCAGAGATCCTATCAATTATATCAACAACATTATTATTCATCTAGTTATTTTACATGTTGTGGCCTACCTTTAATTAACATCATAGGTGGTCAGATCTAAAATAATCAAATAATTAAAATTTTATTTTATATTTCTATCTTTTATTTCTTTTTTAAGATTATAAAATTGATTGAAAATTATTTGATTGGGGTGGCCCATCGGATGATCAGATCATTCAGATTCTTGAGGTTTGATTATGTTTTGCCTCTACACATTGGATGAATGGTGTGGATCTAACCACACATACATCAATGGCTCATCTCAACCTTCTACGCCAAGTGATACTAACACTTGCGTAAAAATCTAAGATTCCTTTTTAAATATTTATATATTTGACTAGTGTAGCCCATCTGAGGGTCAGATTGATCTGAAAATTAGGGTCTTTATATATTTTGGCCTTGGAGATCATATGATCTGTACAGATCTATCTTAACACAATCAGATTACATCCATTCAATTTATTCATAAAATTTTACTAACCAAATCTGAAATCATAAAAACATCACTTTATTAAAATAGACTCTTCACATCTATACGATGATTGTGTGGATGATCCACACCATCCATTGTATAGATCAAGAAGAAATTAACAACATAATAAAAAATAAATAAAAAGATCTAACAATTACAACTTACCTGATCGAGACTTCTTAGAATTTCTTCTTCCTTTTACTTTAGGGCTTCCTATCTCCTTTTTTTTTTTTAATGCAGAAACCTTCCGTATCCCTTTTTAAAGAAAATTCTCATAAGATAGGATGAGCACATCCTCCCTTATACTAAATTTGATTTTTTTTTTTACATTTGATAAAAAAATTATTATTATTATTCCAAGAATCGATCCTTAAACATCTCTCTCAATTAAGAATGTCTCTACCAACTCAACTATTAACTTATTTTTATTTTTTATTTAAAAATAAAAATTTTAAACATTTATTTTAATTTTTTTAATACACCAAAATTTAGAGTTGTTACAGCGTGTTTCAGCCTTCATGCCCTGCCCGCTCATGTGGCCATGCCCATCATGCCACACATGTGCAGAGGTGGAATCCACTACAGCCATTACAGCTCCACCTTTTGAAATGTTCCCGATCAACCTATATAAGTTACCAAGTCATTGTGCTTTCATGATTACCCGTGCCCCTTTAGATACTTTAAGAGCACCATCAATACCTGTGTACTTGTATTCTTTTACCTCAAGTACACCAAGAGAAATGAGATTCTACTTCAAATCAGGAATGTGCCTGACATCAGTCAACGTACGCTCCATCCCATCAAACATCTTAATACGCATCGTTCTAATAGCCACAACATTACAGGCAATGTCATTGCCCATAAATACCTGTCCACCATCGCACTCCCTGTAGCTGGTGAACCAACTCCGATGAGGAGTTATGTGAAAAGACGCTCGTGTGTCTAGCATCCACTCGTCCTTACGATCATTGTATGGCCGCCTAATAGTAGACACAGACAAAACATTACCATTACATTCACTCGATCATCGTGACAGTATTGGCCTCTTTGTATGAAGCCTCAGAATCTTCTTTCTTCGATTTAGGATTTTCACAATCCTTCTTCACATGTCCTTCATTCCCACAGTTTCAGCACTTTATATTTCCTTTGCTCTTGCCCTTGGATTTGAACCTAGAACCTGAAGAACATGTACCTTGTTCAGAATTCCTACCCCTTGTAAGCAATGCCTCAGAAGATATCCTCATGTCAACGTTAACCTTTCTCATAGTCTTCCCTTGAAGGGCTGAGATAATGGTGTCGACACTTAGGGTTTTATTCGTTGAGTACATTGTATCCTTGAATGACTCATAAGACGCCGGAAGAGAATTCAGCAACATACATGCTTGTTCTTCATCTTCATGGTGGATTTCCGCTCCTTAAGAGCCTTAATCTCGCCTTGCTTGGTTGACAGGCTAATCATCTTAACCTTTCATAACTCAAAATTATTTTTACCTGAGTACTTCTCAATATCAAACTTGTCGTTTCTCATTATTACTAATCCTGCATATTTATATATGTGCCCCAACAATTGCTTTGATACTACTAGTTGGGGATTTGAGCTGCGGAATCACACAGATCTAGATCTAGGATAGCAATCCAAGAGCAACAAGCAATCATAAGAGAACACAAAGTTTTAACGTGGAAAACCCTTGCAGGAAAAAACCACGATACAAAGCAACAGAAATCCACTATGAAAAGAAATTACAAGAGAGAGGACTTACCCGATTCGAACAATCTCAAATCTCACCCTTGCTACACTCTTTGATAACCCTAGAATCCTTTAGAAACCCTTAGAAAACTTTTAGAAAACTTTAGAATACCTTAGAATAACTATAGGGACCCTTATTTATAGTTTAGAAAACTCCACTTACGCACCTCCTTTGGAAAAGTCCGGAAACTGCCTCAAATTTACGCAGTCCGCGCAGGATCTGCATAACCTCGACCAGTCGAAGGAGGGCCTCGACTGCTCGAGCAACCCGCTCGACCGGTCGAGCTTGACCCTCGACTAGTCGAGCATCACGGACACCCAAAAAACTGAGCTCGCTAGACTTTGAGTAGAGCTGGCCTCAACTAGTTGAGCAGCTCCCTCAACCAGTCGAGTAGTCCCCTCAACCGGTTGAGCAGCCTTGAAGATTTAAGGCATCAGCTCTGGCAACAAGCTCTTAGCTGGGAAAGAAGCGGATTGGCTGGTGTACCACACACCACCGACAGTGCTGGTGTGTTGAGATCACCAAGTTATGTGGATCCCATTACTATGTATGTATTGTATCCAAACCGTCCGCCCATTTGGCGAGCTCATTGTAAGGCTTGAGCTGGAAAAAATAAATAATAAATAATAATAAAAAAAAAGACTAATCCAAATATCAAGTAAACCATAGTACAAAAAGTCATGGGTGATTCAACGTCTACCATTGAAACCATTTAAGGGTTACATAAGTTTTGGGTCAATATGATATTTATTCGTTCTCTTCATTCAGGTCTTCGTGAACTTCTGAATAGATTAGATGGAAAATAAACATTATGATGGGCCTTACAAATGTTTTAATGGGGAGAATCATTGTCACCAACTGCTATTTATGGTGTGGTCCACTTGAGCTTTTGGATATAACTTATTTTTCGGCTCATGCTCTAAAATAATTTTAGGAAATGAATAAACAATGTGGATATAATAAATACATCATTGTGAAGCCCATTTAACTTTTATTTCCTTTGAACCATTCCGAACGACTTAGAGCTCGCGTCACTTACCCATGGCAGCCAAGTCTATGGTGTGTTGTACAACAGCCAATTCATTTTCATTTTTTAACTGATACCTTAATACGAGCTCCTAAAATAAACCAATGTTGTGGATAAAACACATACATCATACATCATGGATCCATGGAGCTTTTTTAGTACCAACTAATATTGAGCTTGGCACCAAGGGGTACTCCCGTGGAATCTGAGTCTAATGTTAAATAAATCTGGTCCACTTAGCACATGGGTTCATTGAGGGGTGTTTCTTCACATTCTAAGAACATATTTTTATATTCTAAAGAATTGACTTTTTTAATTTCTACAAGGTTTTATTCTAAAAATAAAAACTCTTAAAATTCTGTAATGCTATTGATTTTTTTAATTAAATGGAGGTAATGAAGAGTCACATAATTAATTAATTCCTTTAATAGGTTGAAACTAAATCATTTATAAATTCTGTTATGGGTAAAAATGGACTGCTTGAATATAAGAGGTCAACTCGGACATCTCTACGGGACACAAGGTCAGCTAGCTCCAGTCATGACTAATGAGTTTCTCAATGGCAAAGGAAGATCTCCTACGTCAAAAAGAGGTCGATCACCTACTATGTATGAAGGCAGATCGGCAAGTCGACCGTTTACCTAATGATAAGGGGAGGCTCAAAGCTCATCTGAGTATCCAGGTCGGCCAAGACCACCTCGTATTCTTAAGCTCAACTCCCACAACATATTTTATCTGAACTCTATAAAGGAAATGATCTTGGTCTCACTGCCCTAGCATGAGGGCAGGTCGACAAGTCATCAATCTACACAACATAGAGAGAAAGGTCAATGCTTGCCAGAGAATCCAGGTCGGCATACTACTCCCTAGTCAGGTCGGTAAACTACCCTCTGGTTCGGTCAGCCTCGGCCTCCTACTGCGCACCGCCCCAGTTCCTATTAATCAAGTTTTATCTGAAAGACCAGCTCGAGATCTCTGCCGAAGATCTCGAAGACAACTATGACACACTCAGAATACGAATCTCCCCAGATCTTCGTCGAGGATCTCAGGAGATCATCTCGACATATCCGAGACTCAATTCCCTTTACAATATGAAGATCTCATCTACGCCACCACCTCTTCTCAACTATAAATAAGAACATCTCTAATGGTGAATGGTACGCAGAATCTCTCACCCAAAACCCCTCGACACTATTCAAATTCCTAGCTTGAATTTGGCATCAGAGGTTCCCCTGCTTTAGCCAAGGTCTCCTTTGTCTTCTTCTTGTGCAAGTACTCAAAGGTTTAAAAAGAGTATACTAGATTTTTGAATCAATGGTTTGGTGCCATCTGTGGGAAACGACATCAAAATTGTTCTTGCTTTACCAAAAAACCACAATGGCAAAAGGAAAGAAAAAAACTTTAACTACCATTGTTGCAGTCATCTCAACTCATCCTAAATCATCTGTTGCAGCCATCCTATCTCTTCCTAAATCATCTAGTAGAGCTTTTAATGGTAGGTGTTTAATCCCCAATGTCTTATATGGTATGGTCCACATGAACTTTGGATCTGCCTCATTCTTTGCCTCATGCCCTAAAATGATCTTTTTAATTTGATGGACGGTGTGGATATAACACATATATCATGTTGAGGGCCACAACTTGGTGAGGTCACTTCCGTAGCTAATTTCGCAGCGGACGCACCTAGTAGCTAATATGCATCTCAAAAAATTGCAAAGCCGATTGGCTGGTGTACAACACACAACCGACTTGGTGGTGTGTACCTGGCTTGAAAAGACGAGCGCGTTTGGTCCTCGAGCCCCTTGTACGAACCGGAGTTAAGAGATCAAAGTTACGTGGCCCCAAAATGATGTATCTATTATATCCAAACGGTCCATCCGTTTAGAGAGATCATTTTAAAGCATAAGCCCAAAAATGAGCCATATCCAAAGCTTAAATGGAACACACCATAAGTAACGTGTGACAATGATTCCCACCATTAAAGCATTCGTAGGGCCCACTATAATAAACGTCATAAGGGAACAAACAAATATCAGATTGATCCAATACTTGTCTAACCCCGTTAAGGTTTCAATGGTAGACGTTCATTCTTCTACTCCCTGTGGGCAGTGTGGTCCACACCTTAGGAAGGTTGAAACCTTCCCATATGTTTATTTTCTATCTGACCTGCTCATAACGTCACATAGACTTCAATAAAGGGTAAGCATAAAAATCAGCTTGATCTAAAACTTATGTTTCCCACAGGAATTTTTCAATGGTAAACACTCAGTCTTTACTATTTTTTTCAGTCCACTTTAGCTTTGGATCTGTTTCATTTTTAAGCCACTGGTTTAAAGTAATATGAAAAAATGAATGAATGGTGTGGATTAAACGCATTCATTATGGTATGGAGCACAAAGGTTTTACCTGTACATAAGTCAGCACCGAAGCTATCACTACCGAATCCGAGCCCCAGAACTGGTAAGCAGGTCTGACTGACAAGACGGTCGGATTGAATTACCATGCCGGCGAGCGAAACGGATTGGCTACTCCCCTGCCACTACCCGGGAGGCTTGTGGTCGGTGCTCTGTGTGCCTCATCATGATGTATGTGTTTCATCCATGTCTTTCATCCATTTTTTAAGATCATTTTACATCTTGATGCAAAAAATGAGAGGAATATAAATCTAGGGTGGACCACACCACAGAAAACAATAGTGATTGGATATCCACCATTAAAATCCTCTTAAGGACCACTGTACTGTTTATTCGACATCCAATATGTTGATTAGGTCGTACAGAGCTAGATGAAGGGAAAACCCAAAGATCAGCTTGATCCAAAACTTTAATGGGCCCCAAAAAGTTTTAAATGGTTGACACTCATTTAACATTGTTTCCTGTAATGTGGTACACTTGAGGTTTTTATATACCTTATTTTAGGTCTCATGCCCTGAATTGATTTAGAAAAATAGATGAACAGCATGGACGAAACACATACATCGTGGTGGGTCATACAGCACCGGGGATTAGCCAATCCGTTTCCATTTAGGGCGCAAAGCTCTTAAGTGGGAAGGAAGCGGATTGGCTGGTTTACCAACGCCACCGACCATGCTGGTACATTGAGTTCACCAAGTTCTGTGTATCCCATTACGATGTATGTATTACTAGGGCCGAAAGTGGGTTGGGTTGGTGCTCAACCCTAACCCAACCTAAGGTTCCTATACTTCAATCCTAACCCAACGCAACCCAATCCATGTTGGGAATTCTCAACTCAAGCCCAACCCAAGTAGTCTTGGTCAGGTTGATCGAGTTGGTCAGGTGTATACATGCTAATATTTTAGTTATTACATTAGTTTATTATATATCGATATAGGACTTACTTTTTGTATCTATATATGATTTTATTAATTATATATGTGATTATTCATCATAAAGAATTTCATTTTTTTTTCTTTAAAAAATATGCTAAAATATAGGACAACTACTCCTTCAAAAGTCATGTAGCATAGCACGCAATCTATTTGGGAGAGAAATTCGGCATATCTTGTTAGCTTGAGTCCTTAGAAATGATGTGGACAAGTGAGACCCGACATCACTAGTGTGCCTTCGACACTAACGATCCACACTCAATTATAAATATAAGTAACTTATATATTGATCGGGTTCGGGTTGTGTCTGGCAACCTAAGTTTTATTGGGTTGGTGTTTGTATAACCCAAGCTTAAGATCGGACCCGATATATCCTGCCCAAGCCCAACCCAATGTCGGGTCGGTCACGCGTCGGTCGGGTTGAACTCGCCCAACTTTCAGCCCTATGTATTATATCCAAACTGTCCGTCCGTTTAGCGAGCTCGTTGTAAGGCTTGAGCTGAATTTAAAATAAATAAATAAATAAACAGACATTCAAAGATGAAGTAGATCACTATGCAAAATGTCAGGGGTGATTGAACGTCTACCATTTTAGGGTCATAGAAGTTTTGGATCAATATGATAGTTGAAGTTTTGGATCAATATGATAGTTATTTGTTCTCTTAATTTAGGTCTTCGTGACCTTATGAATAGATTGGATGGAAAAAAAAAAAACATTATGATGGGCCTTACAAATGTTTTAATGGGGATCATTATCCCCAAGAGCTATTGGTAGCATGGTCCACTTGAGCTTTTGGATATAACTCATTTTTGGGCTCATGCTCTAAAATAATCTCAGGAAATGAATAAACAGTGTGCATATAATAAATACATTATTGTGAAGCCCATTTAACTTTGATTTCCTTTGAACCATTCTGTATAACTCAGAGCCCACATCTTCACACGACACGCACCCACAGCTTCCAAGTCAGTGGTGTGTGGTACACCAGCCAATCAACTTTCATTTTTTGGCTGATACCTTAATACACGCTCCCAGAATAAACCAGTGTTGTGGATAAAACACATACATCATACATCATAGGTCCACGGAGCTTTTTCAGTACCAGTCTTGTGGAATTTGAGTCTAATGTTTTGCCAGAAATAAATCTGGTCCACTTAGTACATGGTCTCAATGAGAGGTGTTTCTTAACATTCTAAGAACATATTTTTATATTTTAAAGAAGTGGCTTTTTTTATTTCTAGAAGATTTTATTCTAAAAATAAAAACTCTTAAATTTCATAATGCTATTGATTTTTTTAATTAATTGGAGGAGACGAAGAGTCACATAATTAATTAATTCTTTTGATGGGTTTGCATAAGCTCCACTCCCAAGTTCCAACGCATCACTTACGCAACATAAATGATGATGATTGAATGTTGTCCATATTAGTGCATTAAACATGAGTGAGATTATACCAAAACAGCATATCATACTCCAGAGACAGTTAAATAAGCAAGCGGAAGACTGTGTTAGATATATATAATATATAAACTGTTGTAAGTCTCCAGAGTGTGAACATGTTACCAGGTTAAATATATACATGTATACTCCAAAAATGAATAAAAAGAATATACATGCGTGCTCCAAAGGTGCAAAATAACAAGTGGAATGGCGTCTAATCAACATCCCTGTAATCTCGTCGATCAGAACATGGTTTACATAGACCCGCCTGATAGCTGCATATAGGAGAAACTCTCCTTATCACCATAAAAGTCTGGCTCCGCTTCGTAAGCATCGCCATTATCTGAAACTAAACCAGGGTCTGGTTGGTGTTTAAAACATTGTCCCGTAACGTGAGAGTGAGTGATCAACTCAGTGGAGTTATAAAGCAAAGGTTAACATGTTATCAATTTAGTCAAGTAGTAATGATATTGTAATACAACAATCAGATCCTAAGTACTCTTGTTAATGCAAGAATAATATGAAATAATGATGCATGCCCTCGCCTATACTCCCTCAGCGACTTCATCTCACGATAGCAGCATACAACCCTTCCTCAGTACTTGACCTGCTATGCTAAAGGTACACGTAATGTGGTGCATGCTCGTGATTAGCCAGGTTCTTACTTAGGTTTATTCATAGAGCAGGATTGGGAAGCTAAGGTACCTCCCTTATATCAATTCTCAAACAATGATCCATTCTAGGGTCGTCAGTCCTAGCAAATCTCATACGATGTTGCAGTTCTAAGTCACTACAAAGAGCTCGTCGCCTGATCAGTGTAGGCTTAGTTTATACTCTAGTTGCTATGGAAAGACTCGTCGCCTCAACGCAGTCGTAGAGTATACTCGAGGTCACTACCACCGACGCCCTACCAACTGGCAATCTATTTTCGAAGGCTTGTCACGAACACGACTGGGGACCACAGCCAGGCTGCACCGGGGTAGGCCTATTTCATACTCGAGGTCACTACAAAGGGCTTGCCACCTGATCAGTGTAGGCCGACAGCTCGAATACAGTGTCCCATACCACCGTATTCGGCTCACGAGTTTGAATTGCTCACTGGACACTACGGGGAGGCTCGTTACCCCAGCGTAGGCCGACAGCTCGACCACGGTGTCTCATACCACCATGTCCAGCTCATGAGTCTTAGCGGATCGAGGTAGCAAGGTTAAATGGGCTTTTCACTAGTGAGTTTGGTACCTTAGATTCAAGCAGTAGCGTCCATACATGGTGAACATATATCGGGCCAATCGGGTTGCTTGACAAGTTCGACTGGCACGAGCGTACGCTGAATTAATCGACATGGTACCACTATCGACAATCATCGTACGACTCGGATTCATCGAACGCATCAGATGTGGCGAGACTAATTCAACCACCCGTTGTAAACCATTATCGATTGCCTTGACTATATCGTAGCTCCAAACACACTTTAAGCAATTGTATATGCATGTAATAACCAAAGACAACATGTGGCAATTAAAATTAAATATAAATCTCATTTGGGAATTTCAACAAACACATAATATACATGTTAACATACATAGGCATTTCAACCATAAAGCACATAGTAGTGAGGTAGGTTACATAAAGGAAACTGTAACCATAGATAAGGGGATTGAGAATCTTATCTCAACACCCTCATTACATACATTTAAACGAGCATTTTCTCATTCAGGCATTTTATCAAACACTTAAGCTACACATTTCAACATACATGTATTAGATTAGTTATAACATATATCCTGGCAAGCCCTTTTTACACAAGAGTTAGTACATACACAACAAGCATATATTCATAGTTAATAATCATCGTAAGCACATATTCAAATTCCATATTCATTCAGACATTTTCACAAACACATAGAATACACTATATTCAAACATAGTTCATATATATGTGTAAAGCACGGAAAACATCGTATCTAAGCATGTAATAGCAATCAAGTCAGTCATAAATCATTAACTGACATTGAAAGCCTTGAAAATCATAACCTAAACGTTTATAGTTTGCACCTTTCGCCGGTAGACTCGTAACGAACTCAGTTTAAACATTAAGCTTTTGTCTACGACACCACAACAACTTATAACAGGGAATAGGTTAGCTATTCCACCATCTGTTCTATTTGAATCTCTAAAACAGGTTAGGGTTAGGATTTCTTACCCAAATACGGAGTCGAAATTTCCGGAATAGCGATACAGAAGCAGTAGCTACGCACGTGGAGCGATAAGATTGAATCCCATGAACACTCTCCCACTTTCTCTCTCACTTTCTCTCTCTTTCCTCCTCTCTTTGCTCTCTTCTCTCTCCTAGGTTTTCCAAATTCGTATGGAATGAGAGAGAAAGGGTTTAAGACCCTTATATAGGCCCAAAACTGATGGGAATGGCCCCAGGGCCATAGTATACATAGGTTATAGCCAAATAGGGGCTGTTTCGATCCAACGGAGCACTTCAGGAGGCCCCCTTTCTGCGTGCAGTCAGACTTAAGCTCCCTGGCATTGGATCTAGGTCAAGTTAAGTTTTTGGTTCGTTCAGATTTGTGGATCGACTGTTGCAGGACAGTTTCAGTTCAACGGTCACCGCCACTCGATCAGGGCCACAAGTACACTGACATGTGTATGAAATTTTTTCTGATCCGAGAGTGTTTTTGGGTCAGATTCTGACGGTCTGAAAGCTTAGATTTGGCCCGCAAGCGAACGGCCCAAATCACTTAAATATGAGTTCAATTTCTGAAGATATTCGTGTTTCTCACACACTTCACTCCGAGCTCAAGTTGTGCGCTTCTAGGTATTATTTGGATTTGATTTCTGAAATGGTTGTCAAGCCCAGTAAAGTGGTCATAACGATTTATTTTCGTGGTCATTGGACTTTCAACGTGCGGTCCAGGTCCGATATAGAGTTTCAAGGTGCTCCCGATAGCAACTAGGTTTTGAGATTGATTCTAGATTATAGGGTAATGTAGCGTTAATGATCTTACAAGTTTTGGGTCTTACAGTTCGTATTTAAAGTGGTTCAAGCTAATTTCACAGCTAATCTAGTTTAACACTTAGTTATTTTCGTCTAATTCTAAAGGATTTAGTCCTGAGTGATTTCTACCTGAGGTAGCACTTGGGTCTTTATATGGATTTTTCTGAGACGTTATAGGGTTGAAACCAAATCATCTATAAATTCTGTTATGGTAAAAATGGACACAAGGCATCTAGCTCTAGTCATGACCAATGAGCTCCTGAATGGCCAAGAAAGATCTCCTCTGACAAATAAAGGTCGGTCACTTACTATGTATGAAAGCAGGTCAGCAGGTTGGTCATATACTCAATGATAAGGGGAGGCTCAAAGCTCATCTGAGTAGCCAAGTCGACCAAGACCACCTCGAACTCTTAAGCTTGACCTCCACAATATATTTCATCCAAACTCTACTAAGGAAAGGAGCTCAGCCTCACTGCCCTAGCATGAGGGCAGATCGGCAAGTCATCAATCTACACAGCATAGAGAGAAGGGTCGGAGTTTACCAGAGAATCTAGGTTAGCATACTACCCCCTGGTCAAGTCGGCCTCGGCCTCCTAGTCCGCACTGCCCTTAGTTCCTATTAATCAGGTCTTATCCGAAAGACCAGCCCAAGATCTCCGCTGAAGATCTCAGGGACAACTATGACACGCTCAAAATACGGATCTTCCCATATCTTCACTGAGGATCTCGAGAGATCATCCCGACATATTCGGGACTCGATTCTCTCTACAATATGAAGATCTCATCTACGCCACCACCTCTCCTCAATTATAAATAGGAGCATCTCAAATGGTGAAAAGTACACAAAATCTTTCACTCAAAACCCCTCGATGCTATCAGACCCAAATTTCTAGCCTGACTTTGGCATCGGAGGGTCCCCTGCTCTAGCCAGGTTCTCTTTTGTCTTCATCCTGTGTAGGTACTCGAAGGTCTAAAAAGGGTGAATCAGATTTTTGCATCAATAAATTCAAAACTTTTGGTCACTTTTTCCAACTCGACATTGCAGGTGATCTTCCATCTACATATATGCATCATAGTGAGTTGAGGAGTGAGAAAATCAAAGTTAGTTGATCTTACTTGTTGTGCAAGGCTAAATGTGTCCTATAATGAAGATATAAATCGTTAAAAGTATGCAAGCAATGGCTCATCACTATTAAGTTTCTTCATCCAATTCAACGATGTAAGGTATTTTTTCTAATTTTGTACAATATTTTAGTTTTTATTGAATGTATCAAATTAATATCCTATCGGTTTATATTATTGTAAAACCACATAATTGCTAATCTGACCCACCAATATATAAATGAGTCACTCACTGTGAGACCAATTGGGTGAGCATATTGAGATCGCAAAAAACAACTTCGAGGCCAGGTGTTGTATTTGGCAAAAGTGTTGACCAACTGGTGTGAACTAGCCCTAATTATTCAAAAAGTTAGACCATATTGATTATTGCATATCTTGCTTCATTCATACTCTGTGTATATATTCGCATTGATATCTTGTTAATTTGATTTTTACCTTTTAAACTCACGTAAAGTTTTAACTTTGAATTAATCTACTTTATTTGGATTAACCATTTTATTTTTTCAAAACTTGTGTGGAGATCTACTAAATAAGCTTTGTAGCTTATCTTTTTTCTTTTTGGAAATTTTAAATTTCAAGAACAGGATTTCAAGGTGTTTGAAGAGAGTTGCTTTGTATTTAATTTCTTTTGAGCATTATAAATTTGTTGTAATAAACTTTAAGTAAGAGCTTAAATTATGATAATGAATTGATGTGTGTTAAGACAAACATGGTGATGGTTTTAATAGTTCGGTCACAAATGTTTTATTGTTCTTTAACTGATGCTTATTTGTTTAGTGTTAAAACTGCAATATTCAATGAATGAAATTCATGTGATGATGGATGTGTGAATAATAGAATGTAAACATATATACAATATATAAGTCATGCCTTCATATATGGAATTGGAGCCGAACATAACTGAGTGCTGAATTTTAGGGCGTGACACACACACCACAATGGGCGTCACATGTTATGCGCCTCACAAAAGAAAATTGGAATATGGAAGAGAAAAATTTTGGTACTTAATGAAAATTGTAATGGACTAAATTGATACGCATCACTTGTTTTACATTGATGGTGGCACATATGACATACAAATTAATATTTCAAACTAAATCATTTGAATTGTGCGACACAATTTATATGGATTCATCATCATCATCTAAGCATTATCCCAATTATTTTAGATAGGCTACACGTATCTTGTTCCTCTATTCCACTTTACCACGGGCAATACCTTCAGTGAGACAAGTTATCAAGTTTTTTTCTTATTACCTCTTTTCATACCCTTCTAAGTCTTTACATTACCCTTTCAAAGCTTTTAATTTGCATCAACTCACTTCTAACCAATATGGTTCTTGATCTCCATTGTTCATGATCCAACTATTTAAGTCTACTTCATCATCTAATTATTATCGGGAAGCAAATTGCGTTTTGCCCCACATGGACGATAATCCGTCTAGGTAGTGCTCTATAGTGCCCACCGTAATGTATGATTTCATCCACGCCTTCATCCATTTCATTAGATCATTTTAGGGTATGAACCCAAAAATGGGGTAGATCCAAGGCTCAAGTGGACCACACGATGGGGAACGCCCACCATTAAAAACTTCTTGAGAGTGGTAAAAGTTTTGGGTCAAGCTGATATTTTTGTTGTCCCTTCATCCAGGTCTATATGACATTACGAACAGGTTGTATGGCAAATAAACATTACAGTGGCCCTTAGGAAGGTTTCAATGGTCGATGTCATTATCACAGCTAGTTCTTGTGTTGTGGTCCACCAGAGCTTTGGATCTGGCTCAAATTTCAACTCGTAACCCAAAATGATACCTAAAGAAGGATAGACGGCATGGATAAAACCCAAACATCATGGTGGGCCCCACATACCTTCTACCTATACAGATTATTATCAAGGCGGGACTGGACGCAATCCACTTCCTACTTATTGTTGTTACTTGGAAGTTTTCTCGAATGCATTCATTTCTAATTCCATTCTTCTTCATCTTGCTATTCATCCTTATTAACATCCTCATTTTAACTACACTCATCGCTATAACTTTCATTGTGAATTTAGATGGATCATGAACTAAAACTTTGTGGTGGTTTAATCATTTTATAACAACACTTAATGGATAAGTGAAATGAAAAGTATCCAATGGGCCAAATGCAAAAAAAAAAAGTGTCTAGATATTAAGATTGTTAAACAGTTTTCATTTTTGGGTGTTGGCCTAGTTACAGTGGGTCCCCAATTTGCACAATTTAATTAAGAGTCAGTGCATGCTAAAGAAAAATTCCAATTACCCATTTATAAACCATGGTACGGTATGCTAGTGAGATTATTATTATTATTTAATTCTTTCCGAAATTTTCAAATCATAAATAAGTTACGTAATAGGTTGCAACACCCTTAATGTGTATGGGCATGGTGCCCCTTTCAAGACCAACATAGGTATGGGTATACTTAGCACCCACCGGCTTGCATAGTTCACTCCATGCTCGACCCAAATACTACCCCAACCAGGACCTAGCTAGAGGCGGATGGTCCTGCCAGGGGATCTATGGGCCCACCATGATATATACATACATATATATATATATGGGAAAAGGTACAATGCGCTCGAGCTGATTTTAACGCCCCATGAGGTCGAGCTGTGTGGGCCCCACCGTGATGCGTTTCGAACATCTACCCCATCAGTCAGATGCACCATTCCATCGTGGGCCTAGGTCTCAAAAATCAAGTCAATCCGTGACTTTTTGGGCCACACCACATACAGAAGTGGAGAGGGGTCATGCACCATTAAAACATTCATAATCATTTGTTGGGCCCACTAAGATGTGGTTTGCAAATCCAGCCCATCCATTATGTGTGTTCCACTTGGATGAGGGTTCAGACCAAGTTTCAGTAACATTCAAAACTCAGGTAGGCCCCACCAAGTGCTTTTATATGTTTTTGGCATGTCTTCACATGATTTTAGATAGTATGGCCCGCTTGAGTTCCGTATACGGCTGATTTTTGGGATATCCCATAATTTAAAGGGGACCCATCAAATGCACGGTGTTGATGGTCGACACGCATAATAGTGGGGCCCACACAACTCGACCTCATGGGAGTTTATCATCAGCTCGAGCACATTGTACCTTTTCCCTATATATATATATATATATATATATATATATATATCTTTTAATTCCCTTCCATCATTCCTTAAGTAAACTGTTGAATCAATAGAGAGAATCTTTTCTTCTTAATGAATCAATATTATTACATTCTAATTCATTACCTCTCAAAGAAAATAAAATCATAATTATATATATATATATATATATAGGGAAAAGGTACTATGGCTCGACCTCACGAGTCCGTCCCATGAGTCCGAGCTGTGTGGGCCCCACCGTGATGTGTTTCGAACATCTACCCCATCAGTCAGGTGCACCATTCCATCGTGGGCCTAGGTCTCAAAAATCAAGTCAATCCGTGACTTGTATGGGCCACACCACATACAGAAATGGAGAGGGGTTGTGCACCATTAAAACATTCATAACCATTTTTGAGGGCCCACCGAGATGTGGTTTGCAAATCCAGCCCATCCATTATGTGTGTCCCACTTGAATGAGGGTTCAGACCAAGTTTTAGGAGCATGAAAAACTCAGGTGGGCCCTACCAAGTGCTTTTGTATGTTTTAACGTTGTCTTCACATAATTTAAGATGGTATGGCCCACCTGAGTTCCGTATATACGGCTGATTTTTGGGATATCCCATAATTTAAAGGGGACCCATCAAATGCACGATGTTGATGGTTGACACGCATCACGGTGGGGCCCACACATCTCGACCTCACGGGAGCTTATCGTCAGCTCGAGCGCATTGTACCTTTTCCCATATATATATATATATATATATATATATATATATATATATATATATATATATATATATATATATATGGAAGTGCATCGTACTATGATGTGTGTCGAACATCAACACCATGCATTTGATGGGTTCCCTTTAAGTTATGGGATACTCCAAAAATCGCTATATATGGAACTCGGGTGGGCCATACCATCTAAAACCATGTGAAGACAAGCCTAAGATATATATATATATATATATATATATATATATATATATATATATATATATATATAAGTATTTGGTGGGCCCCACCTGAGTTTTGGATGATGCTAAAACTTGGTCTGACCCCTCATCCAAGTGCGACACACACAATGGAGGGTCTGAATTCGTAAACAATATCTCGATGGGCCCAATAAATGATTATGAATGTTTTAATGGGATGGTAACCCGTAGTATACAGCTTGACTTCATGGGAAGTTCTGGTGAGGTCGACCCCATAGTACCATATATATATATATATATATATATATATATATATATATATATATATATATATGGGAAAAGGTACTATGCGCTCGAGAGTAAAGCGGTCGTCCGTGAGGTCGAGTTGATGTGGGCCCCACCGTGATATCTTTTGAAGATCCACACCGTCCACCAAATGCACGAGACCATAGGGGGCCCACACGGCTGAAAATCAAGTCAATCCGTGACTTTTGTGGGCCACACCATGTACAGAAGTTGAGAGGGGTCGTGCACCATTGAAACATTCAAAACTATTTGTGGGGACCTTTCGAGACGTTTTTTGATGATCAACACCGTCCATCATGTGTGTCCCACTTGGCTGTAATTTTAGACTAAGTTTCAAGTGGTATCCACAACTCAGGTGGGGCCTACCAAGTGCTTTTACATGTTTTTGCGTGTATACTTATGTTTTCAGATGGTATAGCCCACCTGAGTTACGTGGACGGCTGATTTTGGGCCGTCTGGGCCCACCCTGGGCTCGTGCATCTGGTGGACGGTGTGGATCTTCGAACGGTATCACGGTGGGGCCCACATAGCTCGACCTCACGGACGATCGCTTTACGCTCGAGCGCATAGTACCTTTTCCCTATATATATATATATTTATATATATATATATATAATCATTTTAACGGATCATTTTAAGGCATGATCCCACCGTGATGTACGTCAAAAATCTACCCTATCAGTCAGATGCACCATTCCATGTGGGCCACGGGCTTATAAACCAGGTTTAAATAAGGTCAATCCATGACTTAGCTGGACCACACCAAATACAACAGTTGAGAGGGGCTATCCACCCATTAAAACCTTCATTATCGTTTATTTGGCCCGCCAAGATGTGGTTCACAAATCCAAACCATCCATTGTGTGTGTCCCACTTTGATGAGGGGCCAGACCAAGTTTTAACTACATCCAAAACTCAGGTGGGCTCCACCAAGTGCTTTTATATGTTTTAGGCATGTCTTCACATGATTTTAGATGGTATGGCCCACCTAAGTTCCGTATATGGATTGTTTTTGAGATATCCCATAACCCAAAGGGGACCTATCAAATGCATGTTATTGTTGTCCGACACACATCACTATGGGGCCCACTTAGCTTGACCTCATGGGAACTTCCCATGAGGTCGACCTTAGAGTACATGAGGTCGACCTCATGGGAACTTCCCATGAGGTAGACCTCATAGTATCATTTCCCACACACATATATATGGAAAAGGTTCTATATGGTCAAGTTGTGTGGGCCCTACCATGATGTATGTCGAACATCAACACCGTGCATTTGATGGGTCCCCTTTAAATTATGGAATATCCAAAAAATCAGCCGTATACGGAACTCCGGTGGGCCATACCATTTAAAATCATGTGAAGACATGCTTAAAACATATAAAAACACTTAGTGGGGCCCACCTGAATTTTGGTTGCGTCTGAAACTTGGTCTGACCCCTCATCTAAGTGGGACACACATAATGGATGGGCTGGATTTGTGAACCACATCTCAGTGGGCCAAAAAAATGATTATGAATATTTTAACGGAGGGTAACCCCTTTCAACTTTTGTATGTGGTGTGGCCCACACAAGTCATGGATTGAATTGATTTTTAAGCCCTAGGCTGCATCTGACTGATGGGGTAGATGTTCAACATACATCATGGTGGGGCCCACACAACTCGACCTCATGGAACTTCCCATAAGGTCGAGCTGTGTGGGCCTCATATTGATGTGTGTTGGACATCAACACCATGCATTTGATAGGTCCCCTTTGGGTTATGGGATATCTCAAAAATAATCCATATACGGAACTCAGGTGGGCCATTCCATCTAAATCCATGTGAAGACGTGCCTAAAACATATAAAAGCATTTGGTGCAGCCCACACGAGTTTTGGATGTGGCTGAAACTTGGTCTGACCTCTCATCCAAGTGGGACACACATAATGGATGGGCTGGATTTGTGAACCACATCTCAGTGGGCCCAATAACTGATTATGAATGTTTTAATGGGAGGATTACCCCTCTCAAATGTTGTATCTGGTGTAGCCCACCCAAGTCATGGTTTGACTTAATTTTTATGCTCATGACCCACCATGGAATCGTGCATCTGACTGATGGGGTAGATGTTCAACACACATCACAGTGGGGCCCACACAACTCGACCTCATGGCATGATCCCATAAAATGCTCAAGTGGACCATACCGCTGTAGGGATTGAGAGCTTACCATCCAGAACTTCTTTTGGAAGGGGGGTATCTATGTTTTCCCTTCGAACAGGTCTATATGACCTTATGAACAGGTTGGATGGCAAATAAATATCATATTGGACCCTAGAAGTTTTCGACAATGGGAATTCAATCCCCACTGCTTAATGTGGTGCAGTCCACTTGAACCTTCAATCTGCCTCTTGTTTTTTGGCTCATGCCTTAAAATGATCTTTCAAAATAAATGGACAGAGTGGATAAAACATATACATCACAGTGGGCCCCACAGGTCCTCTGACCGGACCACCGGTCTCAAGCTAGATCCTGGTGAGGGTTGTACACAATCCCCGCCCCGCCCATTGCGACTAGTAGCTGTACCTAACGAAGAAAGACGCCAGCATCCAAACCAGTTGCCGTTGCTACTCTCCAACCACCAATCATCCATCTACCCATATTTTCAAATATATGATTCCCGCCACTGATTTATTTTTATTTTAAGGGTATTAATTTACAACCAAATAAATCCTTCTCACTTTATATATATATATATATATATATATATATATATATATATATATATATATATATATATATATATATATATATATATATATATATATATATATGGGAAAAGGTACAATGCGCTCGAGCTGATTTTAACGCCCCATGAGGTCGAGCTGTGTGGGCCCCACCATGATGCGTTTCGAACATCTACCCCATCAGTCAGATGCACCATTCCATCGTGAGCCTAGGTCTCAAAAATTAACTCAATCTGTGACTTGTATGGGTCACACCACATACAGAAGTGGGGAGGGGCCGTCCACCATTAAAACATTCATAACCATTTTTGAGGGCCCACCGAGATGTAGTTTACAAATCCAGCCCATCCATTATGTGTGTCCCACTTGAATGAGGGTTCAGACCAAGTTTCAGGCGCATGAAATACTCAGGTGGGCCCCACCAAGTGCTTTTATATGTTTTAACGGTGTCTTCACATAATTTTAGATGGTATGGCCCACCTGAGTTCCGTATACGGCTGATTTTTGGCATATCCCATAATTTAAAGGGTACCCATTAAATGCACGGTGTTGATGGTTGAAACGCATCACGGTGAGGCCCACACAGCTCGACCTCACGGGAGCTTATGGTGAGCTCAAGCGCATAGTACCTAAACCCTATATATATATATATATATATATATATATATATATATATATATAAAGGCTCAACTTTCAAATCAACTCCTTTTCATATTTCACAGTGACTCAAATTAATACAATTGTGTCTAGACTACAAGAAAAACAGACTCGACAAAACCAAAAAAAAAAAAAAAAAAAAAAAAAAAAAAACCCACCTCAGAAATCTATAAACTCAACAACACTTGACAGAAACTCCTGCCGATGCTCATCTGAGAAACAAAAATACAATGACTCATTAGGACTATGGATAATGACAATAAATAAGAAGACTATTTCAGGAGACCCACCTCTGCAAGAAGATTAGCCTGCCCAAGCTCAACTTTCATAAAAGGTGTGAACTAAATAAGACCTCGTTTACAAGGAAAGCACGTTTTCAACGCCCCAAGCATTAAGATCGGAATATCAGATATCATATCATCCATGATAAACACCTGAACATGTTGGACAATACACCCAAGTTTCGGACAAAAACAGTAAGCACAACCCCCCCTAAAATGCAATAAGACATGTTAATGAACATTTCAAATACTCATACCCCTAAGATATGGGCTTTTAATGTGTGAATTGGGAAGTTACTGATGTGAATCATCAGTACTTTTGGGAACTGAAATGGATACATTTTCAGGCAGTACTTCAAACCTTGCCACGTCGCTTGCTTTCTTCAGACACCCAAGCAATAGCATTTCTAGAGTTGCATTCTGCAATGAGGGACCCTGAAAAGCAATCCTTGAACCTGCTCTAATTGCAAGAATTTTCACAAGACTCAGTATCTCCAAATGCAGCTGTAACTGAGAAAACTGCTTTACCTTGGCAACTGTAGATTACCGTGTCAATACAATAATTTCCTGCTGCGTGTCAGCTAAGCACTTAACGTGCCATTACAGATCTTAGATCATAGCATATGTGAGATTAGCACCCGTTTTTCAGTCAGGGCCATCCATCTGGCAGTTCAGACTATTGAGTGAACTGTGGCCCAGAAATCAAGTGGGTCCACTTGTCAAGCATTCATGGCCACTCATATGCATGGCCTTCCATTGCACGAACCTTCTACCCAGGTGTAGCTCCTGCTCTGAATCACACCTCATACTCGTGCTCATGCTCCAGCTTCCTAGCTGTCTAACATTTTGAAAAACAAATTCTTCACAGCTCCTGCACCTGAATCTACTGCTTCCCTTCACGCTTCATGCAACTATAGTGTGATGGACCACCTGATGGAAGCACTAGATTGATTTTTGGGCCATGAAATGTCCAAGGATGAACCCACCTGATGAATGTCTCAAATGTCTGCAGCAAAGACCTCCGTGCATTTCATACATGCAAGTCCTGTTCAAGGTATTACGAATGGTATTGGCAGGCATATCGGCCAGCAAGACCAATACAGCCCCAAAACAGCCTTCTTTTTTCTTTTTCTTTTTTGGTTTTGGACATGCGTTTGATGGTGTAATGGGCCATTCTTTGATATGAATGCTGTCTGTCAGCGATTCTTTGATTAGCCCACCCGATGAATGTCTCAAATATGCCTGCAGCAAAGAACTACCTTCAAGCCTGTAAAGAACATACAACCTCTTGTAGGATTGAAAGTCACCAGTAATCTTTACAAGAACACCCTCCGTTGACAAACCGATGGAACCGAACTCGGTCCCTAACAATAATCTCCCGGCCGTACACTTTGCTGATGATCTTGGTCACCTCATGGCAATCGCCACAGACCCTCAAGTTCTTCACCACCCGAATCACCACAGGTGCCTTTGTCTTCAACATCCCATAAGCAATGGCCAACCTCTCACTGTGCTCGAAAAGGGCACTCTCTTTCTCCTCTCCACCCACATCATGCAAAACCGTTGATGTCCATGGCTCATGCCCCACAAGGCGGACCTGCTCGGATATGTCCATCAACACTTCCCTTATGTCCTTTGCTTCTGGGTGCGACTCATCACCCATCACAAACTCATGCACAAAGCCATCCACCTCAATCGAGCTACAACCAGGCATGGCCTTAACGCCATTCTCCTTCATTTTCTTCCTCACATAGCTAACCTTCTCCCACTGTCGATTTGATGCGTACAAGTTTGAGAGGAGCACATAATTCTCAGCATTGAGCGGCTCTAGTTTGAGTAAATGCTCAGCAACTCTCTCTCCTTTGTCCAGCATCCAATTGTTCTTGCACCCCACAAGTAGAGTCCTCCAAATAATAGAATTCGGCAAAATAGGCATGGTTTCAACAAATTCATATGCCTCTTCTACTTGTCCACCACAGCAGAGTAAATCAACCATGCACCCATAGTGCTCCATTGATGGCTTGATCCCGTACTCAAGCATGCATGACCAAAATTGCAGCCCTTCATATACTAATCCGCTATGGGCACAAGCGGACAAAACACCTATGAAGGTTACCTGGTTAGGCTTTACCTGCAAGATAATTGCAGATCGACTTGAGAGAAATTAGCAAAAATAGAGGGTATATTAGAGAAATTGACAGGAAATTGATGGAGTCATTATAGAAAGTGCCAAAAAGAAAAGAAAAGAAAAAAAAAAAAAAAGAACATGAAATATTTGAATTTGAATTGAAGGGGAACTCTTGACTTAAGGAATCCAAGAGCCAAAGGGTCAATTGGCCGACAATGATTTCTGTATTCAATCAGATGTAGTTCAAATATAACTCAACCGCTGAGGATGTTGGGTGCATATCAGATAAGGTAGAATCCGCCTTTTTCATGATAGAAGATGATTCTAATCGTGGTAGTGTACTTCAAGTAGACAATGTTTTATATCATGAAGAGCAGCAGAATTTTTCCTTATCCACCACTTTACCAGCACTGCCAAACCCAATGCAGTTGTTTGGCTGTGTGTAAATGACGATTTATGGAAACCATATCTATAACTCAAGCTGTTTCCATGCACGGAAACTCCAGGAAAACATGATCTGTTTCTCATAGTTAGCAAAGTGACATACAGCGGGAAAAAAAAAAAAAAAAAAAGGAATGGGAAATGCATGCATTTAATTCGTTTTTTTTTTTTTTTTAATTTTTTAATTTTTAAAAATCATTTGAAAGACAGTAAAAAAGTCAGTCAAAGAAATGGAAATGCCAAAAATACCAGTGAATGAAAAGTTCGGGTTTAATACAGTCTTGATTCGAAAAAACAGAGTGAAAAAAAAAAAAGGTTACATGTGCACATATATTCGTGGATATATTGTACACGGATAAGCTTAAAATACAACACTACTAATAAAATAGGTAGATTTGTATATCCATGAAAAACAATACGCATCGATAACCAAATGATGGGTTAATACCATTCTTCACCTCTCTCAAATCCTTCATTTTCAAGTATACATAAATGATCCTTCCTGCATTGAGCTGAATGGAAGGAGTTCATGACACTGGCTTGAAATAGCAAGTGACCTCAACATGCAAGCAGGCAAATTGAACAGAAAGATCATTTCGGCCACTTGCATTCCACCTGATGCAAATATAGCCCTTTCAAACACACCCTTAGGTATCTATAATTGTTGCAAAAGAGCAAAAGCTTTCCTTATATTATTAGGAATGTATCTGCTGATATGTAGCACATGAACAGATCAGCAGTATACTATCTACAGCCTAGTGTATCATGAAACTCAACATTCTTTTTCCCCCTTTGAGAAATGACAATTAGCCCATCACAAGTGAATCATTCGTCACTCTGCGACCAAGGCATGAGCTAAAAGGCCAAGCAACCCAAGAAAAGGGACTCTCGAAGGCCCACTCAACAAAAAGAAAAAGACAAACAAACATCCTACAATTAAAGAACCACAATGTCAGAGAGGTCCATCAAAGAACATCCTCGAACCTCCTGCATAAAAAACGCCCAATCCATTATGAATTAGACCCTATTGAATGCAGACACTATTTGGAATTAGACAAGATTCCAAATAAATTAAGATCATATCATATTACCTTGGCCTGTCCCATCCTATAGAAAACCTCTAGTGTATCCTCAGCAAGCCCATGAATAGCCAAGCCAACAATCATCGAGCTCCAAGCTTGTGTATCTCTATTGGGCATTTCATCAAACACCTCCACCGCTCTTTCGATACACCCACACTTTGCATACATATTGACAAGCGCAGTACTAAGCTCAAGATCAAGCTTAATCCTACTCCTGTCAATAAATGCATGGATCCACCTCCCCAAATCCAATGCACCCGCCTTTGCACAAGCTGAAATGATACTAACCATCATAACCTCATCCGGGCAAATCCCCACCTTTTGCGTCTCCCTAAACAAACCGAAAGCCTCATTAACCAACCCAACCCTTGCATACCCACTAATCATTGCACTCCACGCGATCAAATTCCTCTCAGGAATTTCATCGAACACCCCACGTGCACACCCAATCTCTTCACATTTCGCATAGAAATTCAACAGCCCGGTCTGCACGAATGGGCTCGAGTCGAGCCCATGGCGGAAAACATGAGAATGTATTTGCAGGCCTTCTTCAAAAGCCGAAACGACAGCGCAGGCCTTCAGGACAAAGGCAAACGTGAAGCTGTTCGGATAGGCGAAACCCAATTCAAGCATTTCTTTGTAGAGAGAGATGGATTCCTTGGAGGGTTTTTCGACTTGAGTCAATCCCCGAATCATGGAATTCCAAGAGAATACGTTCGGATTCGGGATTTGGGCGAATACCTGGCGAGCATAGGCAAGGTCGCCGGAAGGGGAGAGAGCGCAGAAGGCGAGGATTTTGGTGAGGGCGTAGGATTTAGGGGAGAAGGGAAGGGCGCACGTTAGTACATGGGCGTGGATTTGCCGCAGGATTTTCATGTTTGGGCATTTTCGAAGGAGGGATTGGATGCGCTCTTCCAGCTCTGTTCTCTCAGGTAGTTCTTTTTCGCGGGAGGAAAGAACTACAAGAGATAGATGTTTGTTTGCCACCATTTATAAAAATTTCAAATTCCTCGCCTATGATAGTTTACCACCATTTTCAACCGTACACATGTAAGGCTGTGCATCAAGCCAGAGTCCACTCGGGGTGGGCGAAGCTCGGCTTGACTCTTCCATGCTATAATTGAGCTCGAGCTTGCCCTCGAGCTCAAGCGTGCCTTCGAGCTCAACATTAAAGCATAGCTGGTTTGCCAAAACTTTCGGGTTGAGCCAGTGATTTAAGTCGAGTCCAGCCGAGTTTACTTCAATAGGATAAAGGAAAGAAAAAGAGAGAATAAGGCAGGTAAGGTTAAGTAAAATGTTTTAATAAAATATTTTAAGTTTTAACTTCTTGTTTTTTAAAAATTAAATATATATATATATTATATATTTTTAATATTAATATAATATATATAATATATGTTATTAAAATATATTATTGGAGCCAAGTCAAGCTCGAGCTTGAGCTTCAAGTCGGATCAAGTTCGAGTTGAATCGCATTGAAATACACTGTAGTTGAACTTGGCTTGAATTCAACTCGAACTTTAGTAAACCAGCTTGACTCGCCTTGAGTTGGCCCTTCAAGCCGAGTTGGGCAAGTTTTTCGAGCTAGCTTAACTCATGTACAGCCCTATACACATGGCATAGTCATAGAACAATCCAGACTGTCTAAATCGTGGACCAATTATGGATGGAGCATGTTAAAAAAATTACACCAAGAATATCATGGAAGCCATCTGATTTTGGCCTTTGAATTTGGACGACATACTATTTTAAACATCCCTTTGGTAGCCATCAACTGGATGGCTAGGATTTCAGGATCACGTGATTTAAGAGAAATGCTACATCCACAATCTGGCCTACAGTTTTAATGGTCTGGATATATTGTACATGAATGGTACAGTGAGGACGACAAGGCACCACCACTTCCAAGTGTTGATGGCCCACCTGATAATTGACCTGCGTGATGGTCAATCATCGATCAGAACCGTCCATTCATCGTACCACAAGGACAAGGCCAAGGCCACGATTCACGATCAGGTTGATCGGACGATCCTAACCCTCAATCAGATGATTACCATCATCTAACCAATGCGGGTGGATCAGGGGCACGGCTTCCGAGATCCACCGAGGTGGGTGGATCCCTTGACCGTAGGGCCCACTGTGATGTATGTGCCTTACATCCACGCTGTCCATACGTTTTGATAGCTCATTTTAGGCCATGATCCCAAAAATAAAGAAGATCCAAGTCTCAAGTGGACCACACCACAGGAAACAGTGGTGATTGATCATTAAAATGTTTTGTGGACTACAAAAGTTTTGGATCGAGCTGATATTTGTGTGGTCCCTCCATCCGGGCTTTTTTATATCTTATCAACAGGTTGGAAGGCAAATAAACATTCCAGTGGTCCCAAGACGTTTTTAATGGTAAGTATTCAATCACCACTATTTTCGATAATATGGTCCATCTGAGATTTATATCTGCTTAATTTTTTGGATAATGCCCTAAAATGATCTTTCAAAAAGGATGGACGGTGCGGATGTAAATAAAATATATCACGGTGGGGCCTAGAGTCAGGGATCCACCCACTTTAGTGGATCCGCGGATCCACCGAATCCGCCCCCCTTGGATAAGGTGGTGATGTGTTGGGGCTGGGGGGCCTATCTAGATATATGTTTTTTTATATCCACGCCGTCCGTCCTTTCTACCAGCTCATTTTAGGGCATGAACCCTAAATTGAAGAAAATCCGAAGCTCATGTGGTCCACACCACAGGAGACAGTGGTGATTGTACTCTCACCGTTAAAAACTTCCTGTAGGCCACAAAAGTTTTTGATCAAGCTGATATTTGTATTTTCCCTTCATCCAAACAGATGGACGGCGTGGATATAAAAAATAAAAAAGAAAAAAGTCATGGTGACCCCCACAATGCCCAACACATCACCACACCACCATATCCGCGTCCACTGAATAGATGTTTCAAGATGATGATTCAGTCTCTTTGGTTTCTAATTTCAATCTCTACCGTCCATTTTTTTCAGGATCATCCAATCAGCCGATTTTGGCAAGTAGATGAATAAATGGACGGTCTGGATCGATGATTGACTATCTCATTGCACTTTGTTCAGGTGATTGGATTCAGGTTTTTGTCTATTGTCGTTCTTTGGTTGTTGGGTAGTTTTCTACTCTTAAATGCATGGAAAGCAGGGCTTGTAATTTGGATTTGTTTGAAGCTTAACGGCAATATCAAATTCCAGTAGAGTATGATGGATCATATGCATGCATCCATCCACCATACACGTGGCATATAAGTACTCAATCCATACTGTCCAATGATCAAATGATCGTAGCCATCTCATCACTGACCATCAAATGGACGGTTAAAAATTGTAGCTTCGATGTTCGACAAAAAAAATTGAATGGTTGTATTTACACCAAGCTCCATCCATGATGGAACCTTTGATTTGGATGGTCTGGATGGAAGCACATGTATTCAATTTGTACATTGGATGGGTGCATGAATATAGTCCACCATGGTCCACCAGGTTATGGTACACTCCTCAGTTTGATTCTGCTTTCTGCCTCTGGTGAGAAGTGAGAAATCTACACTCATTGTTTTCATTTGTATGCATGGAATGGAGGATTTGTAATTTGGATGTGTTTGGAGGTTAGTTCAATCACTTTCTGATACATGAAAATCTTTTTACTTCTCTCATTTCCTTCTTGTAAGATGATTGGATTTGGATTACTATACATATTAAGATCTCTCTCTCTCTCTCTCTCTCTCTCTCTCTCTCTCTCTCTCTCTCTCTCTCTCTCTCTCTCTCTCTCATACTTCTAATGGTTGGATTTGAACAGATTTGAAGAAGTTGGTCTTGTTCATGGCATTGGAATATTTTGATTTTGAGCTTCTCGATTTCGTTGTGGCTTTGGAGAGAGACTGAAAAGAAGGTACATTTCTGGTGTTTGTTGCTGCTTTTTCGAAATCACATTCATGAATTATTGATTTTTCTTACATTCGTTACTCTTACAGTTATGTAATTTGATTTGGGTCATTGCTGGATTTCTTGAATTCTCTTCGATTGCTGGTTTTAGACAGAATGGCGGTGAAAGGAAGGTTCTTGTCTGCTGTTCATCACCGCTTTCAAAATCAAATTCATGAATGCTATTGCTTTTTCTTCTAATGGTTCTTATTTACAGTAATGTAATTTGATTTGGGTCATTGTCTGATTTCTAGAATTCCCTTTTGTTGTTGGTTTTAGATAGATGACGATGACAAGAAGGTACATTTCTGGTGTTTGTCACTGCTTTCAAAATCAAATTCATCAACATTACTGCTTTTTCTTTTGCTGATTTCTCTGATGGTTATGTAATTTGATTGCGCCATTGACCGATTTCTAGAATTCCCTTCCATTGCTGGTTTTTGAGAGAACAACGGTGAAAAGAAGGTACATTTCTTTTGTTTGTCACCACTTTGAAATCAAATTCATGAACCTTATTGCTTTTTTTTCCACCCATTCCTCTTAGAGTTATATAATTTGATTTGAGTCATTGTCAGATTTCAAGAATTCCATGCAATTGCTGGTTTTAGAGAGAACGACAGTGAAAAGAAGGTACATTTCTTGTGTTTGTCACCACTTTGAAATCAAATTCATGAACCTTATTGCTTTTTCTTCCACCTGTTCCTCTTATAGTTATGTAATTTGATTTGGGTCATTGTCAGAATTCTATAATTCCCTTTGATTGCTGGTTCTCGAGATGAGATAACGACAGTGAAAAGTGGTGCATTTCTTGTGTTTGTCACTGCTTTGAAATCAAATTCATGAACATTATTTATTTCTTTTTCTTCCTGCCATTCCTTTTAAAGTAATGTGTTTTGGGCCTTTGTTAGATTTCTAGAATCCCTTTTGTTTCCTGTTTAGAGAGAATGACCATGAAATGAAGATAGATTTCTAGTTTCTGTCCCCGCTTTCAAAATCAAATCCATGAACATTATTGTTTTTTCGTCCATCAGTTCCTTTTATAGTTATGTAATTTGATTTGGGTCATTGTCCATTTTCTAGAATTCTCTTTGGTTGGTAGGTCTCTAGTTCAGAGCCATTTGATTCGGTCGACAATATGATTTGAGTCACTGTCCGATTTCTAGACATGCTTTCTCATTTCACTGAAGAAACAAAACAGCAATTTTGGAAAATGACCACTCAAGAATGACAGGAAAAAAGAAGGGTAGATGTCTTTATTACTCTTCTTAGATTCTAATTCCTGAGGATTCTATGCTTTTTCCTTCTTTCACTGTAAAGCATCAGATTTTGTCGACCATTTCTTGCTTGGTGGAAGACAACATCTCCAACTTTTTACTATTCTCCTATAAATGGGTAATTCTACATTGTGTTTCTAAAGAAGAGATTTGCCATTTCTTTTTTCGAAGGCAATTGTGTAGTCTTTCATTCCAAACATCTTTCGAAAAAAGAAACAAAAGAAAAGGAGAAAAAGAATAGAAGGTTGTCGCACTTCTTGGGTACGTTGCTTTAAACCTTAGAGAAGTTTCAAATTTCTTTAATTCTTCTCTGAATTTTAATGCAAAATAGAGGGAGATACAGTCTTTGTAGATCATAAGAACACCTTTTTATTTTAATTGAATTCATGAAAACTCATTTATTTTTCTAAAAGAGAATTGATCACATACAACATTGATTTGGACTTTCAGATACAATGGTTTCTGTTGCGCAAACATGTCACTTAATAATATCCGAGCCGTGCAAAAGATGGACCGCATTATAAAGACCACTTGGGGTGAAAATCTGACCAATCCATGTGATAGATGCTTCATATCTGTACGTTTGAATCAGTACATCAGTTGCCCATGAATTTCATTGGTTTAGCCTGCCTAATGAGCGGGCCATCCTGGTTTTCATCCCAAGTGAACCCACCTTTTGCACGGTTCGGATGTTCAACACAAGTCGCGCCTTTTCTGGAAAAAAAAGAACGTTGTTCGTGAAAATTCACATACTATGTGGCATGTGAATACCTCTCTCCCTAAATTGGATCTGTAATTCTCATCAGTTCTTTGACATTTTCTCTGGTAATTTTCATACAAATAGAGAGATATAGTCTTTTTCAATAATAATGATAATAATAATAAAACATTGTTTACTCTCCCTAAATTAGGTCTGTAATTCTCATCGGTTCTTATTCTTTTTATCTGAATTTCAATGCAAAATACAAAGCTAGTCTTTCTAGATCATAAAAGCACCTTTATTTTACTTCAATTCAAGAAAATCCATTTATCTTTTGAATTGGGTCTGTAATTTGCATTAGTTACGTGATCTTTTTCTCTGATTTTTAATGAAAAATAGTCTTTCGAGATCATAAACATACCTTTTTTGTACTTCAATTCTAGAAAACCCATCTATTTCTCTAAACTGGGTCTTCTTATTGCAATATGAACCAAGTGTTTTTACCTTTTGGTGAAAACCGATTTTGATATATTCATCAACGGGAATTGAGATCTGGAATTCTCATCGGCTCTTGTAGATTTTATTTTATTTTCCTTATAGCCAATACCCATTTTCAAGAATTCGACTTTTTGACTTGTTTGCAGATAAAAGCTGTAGGAATTATTTTTTTTTAATACTGGGTAACTATTAAAGAGTATGGTAGATGCAGTAGAGATGTCAGAACCTCTTTGTCAAAGTAGACAAAAACAAGGACAGCTTACCAAACTGATACAGGTCTAACTAATGAGAAACTGAAGCTTTTTAGTCCTCGTTCATCAGAAAAATCCATCCAAGAATGCTTTCATACAGGCAAACTGATCCGAAATTCATCTCATTGGACTGAATCTCGATCCCCAGTTTGAACTACAAAGAAAACTTTTGCAATCCATTTCAAAATACAACAGAAAAAGAGAAGAAAGAGCAAACAAGGAGAAGATTTTAGAGATTTTATCTTCCTTGGCTAGTTTTATTCTTTCATGTAAAAGTAAGGTGATTTTATATGAACTTTCTCTGTTTTTTCCTCTTCTTTCTCTCAATCTCTCTACCTTGTTTGGCTAAGAACAAAGAAATAGTTTGTGATTTTTGGAAACAAACAGGCCCTTAGAATAATTCCCTTCCAAAAATCATGAAATAGTACTAAAACAGATAAGAGAGGTATTTCTACTGTGATTCTCGAAAATTCTACTAGGTGTAAAAATTCTTTCTTTATTCGTTAAGATTTTTCTTTTCTTTTCTTCTCATGATCTTGATTGCAGAAACACGTACTAGTCCAGGGCTCGTGAGTCTGAATTCCAACGACTTTTGATCTCCAATGTTGAATATCATACGGACAAAGGATTTTCGGTACCATGACATTGAATTCCTTTGTTCGATTCATCATTTTCGATGATTATTTTCTGATAGATTCTCATTCTCTTTGTGGATTCTCTTTTTCCTTACCAGGATTTTCGTTGCAACATGGAACGTAGGAGGAAAATCACCTCACAATGGGCTGAATCTCGATGGTTTTCTATGCATTGATGATCCATCAGACGTTTACATTTTGGGGTATGAACTATTTCTAAGATGTGTTTCAAATTCATGCAAATCACAATCGCCCATGGGTGTGGTCCACATTCGATTGTGCATGTTCCCAGCATCACCCTGATCTGATGATCACAACCATTCAGATGAGGTATAAGACTATTTTAACTCTCACCATCTATTTTGCATGCCCTTAACTGTAAGGCTGTGATTATCTCTTGGATCATGTGCAATCTACAGTGGAATCCTCCTATCAACTGTCTCTGTTGATCGCAGGTGGGTCCACTTTCACCACACATATAAACTTATTTTGTAGTAAGGTACAAAGAAATTGTGCTGGTCAGAACTCTATATGAGGATGGGGGATGAAAGATCACAACCCTCAAATCATGATGCTGACAAATTGATGGTTAAGAGCTAAAAGAGAAAAGCAATAGATTGGGTGGCCAGGATCTATCAATTTGTAATACATTCAGGGCATTCCCCATCCACAGTGATGTGAATCAGATCAATGGTCCAGATAATCAAACTGTGGGGCCCACTTATAAAGATAGGGAGGATTAGGGCCCTATAATTCATGTTGTAGTTTCCAAGAACTAGTCATTCCTGTTTTCCTTAAAATCCACATATAAATTACAATCCATTTGTTATATTTTATTCAATTTGCATAGTGTCTCAACGCGGAGTAAGAATTCAAATCAATGGTCTGGATCATCCAATCATGGGGCCCTACTTATAAGGATAGGGAAGATCAGGACCCTACAATTCCAGTTTGGTTTTGTAGTTTCAAGAACTAGTCATTCCTGTTTTCCTTAAAATCCAAATATAAATTACAATCAATTTGTTTATTTTATTCAATTCGCAGATTGTCTCATATCTGAGTTAGAATCAATGGTCTGGATCATCAAACCGTGGACCTCACTCATAAGGATAAGGAGGATCAGGATCCTATAATTCTTGTTTAATTTGTAGTTTCAAGAACTAGTCATTCCTGATTTCCTTAAAATCCAAAATTACAATTGATTCTTTTATATTTTATTCAATTGGCATATTTTTCTGGTTGTCTTACTAAGACTTCAAACCATTCTGATGAGATTTTCTTTTTTCATGGGGTTGAATCAAATCAGATTTCAGGAGATAGTCCCTCTCAATGCCGGGAATGTGCTCGTTATGGAAGACAATGAACCTGCGGCGAGATGGCTGTCTTTGATCAACCAAACACTCAACAAATCCCATTCCATCAAAGACCCAAACAGCTCAAGCATCCCATCTAACTACACTGGCTCCTTTCCCTCCCAAGCTTCAAGCACAAGACCATTGCTCTCTGACAAGGACTTGAAAAGATCTAGCGGTCTACAATTCTTCCACAAGCCTTCTCTCAAAACAGTCAGTCAGAATTTCAGGACAGTGGAGGGAAGGCAACTCAAGACATGTAACTGCCCGTCCGAAGCAGGAAAGAAACACAAGGAGTCATGTTTCAACTGCCATCAGTCGTACATAGTAGAAGTGGACCATTCATTGGATGATGAAGAGAATTCGAGCCGTTTCATGGCGACAGCCGATGTCGCTAGTTCTTATGCTTTGAATATGAATCAGCTGAACTACAGCCTTATAGCTAGCAAGCAGATGGTTGGGATCTTCATTACCATTTGGGTGCGAAAGGATCTTGTTCAGTACATTGGACACTTGAGATTATTGTGCATTGGACGTGGAATCATGCGCTGTCTTGGAAACAAGGTGAGGATTTAAACTTAGCCCATTGACCTGGTGGGTCCCATTACTGGATGAGCCATCCATTCCATATCGGATGATGCGGCCGTCCAATGGAAAGTGGACTAGTAAAATCAATGCCTGGATATAATGGAGGGCAATGTTCGAATGGTTAGGATCATTCGATGGGCGATAATTTTGGGTGTCTCCCATCCACAGTGGGGCCCATTTATAGTTCATTGGTTTCATGCATTTGATCGATGGCGAATTGCATTTCATGACATTGGTTTTCTTTTTCTTTCTTTTTTTGGGATGCAGGGGTGTATTGCAGTGAGTATGTCTTTGCATCAAACAACCTTCTGCTTTGTTTGCAGTCACCTGACTTCAGGGGAGAAAGAAGGTGACGAGCTTCGGAGGAATTCGGATGTGATAGAGATACTGAAGAATACTCAATTCCCAAATATCTGCAAGACGCCTGGCCAAAGAATCCCTGAGAGAATTCTCGAGCACGAGTGAGCATTTCTCACTCTCCATTAGCCCTTCTGTGGCTACTCACGATGATTGTAGCATCCCCACATGCCAACATGGCACATGTGCACAACATCCAGGCCATTTTCGTGTGGGCCATGTGTGAATTTCACAAGGACCATTGTTCAATTCCTTTAAACCATCCATTTTTTTTTGGTCTGATTTCTGGTCCTACACACAAACACAGTGAGGCCCACACGACGAACAGCAAGGATCGTTTGTTGTTCTGCAATACAAATTCGAATCTATGGACATTATCTTTATGGATATGATCTAAGCTTCTGTTTTGGTTTCTGGATTTCTTCGTGTTCATCAGCCGAGTAATCTGGTTAGGGGACCTGAACTACCGAATTGCGTTGAGCTACTCAGAGACCAGGAAGCTTCTTGAGGAGAATGACTGGGACACACTTCTAGAGAAGGATCAGGTAAGTAGTCTGATTGCCATCGACACTCGAAGGTTGTGATAATTCACAGTTTTTGGGATTTCTGCTCTCAGTAGAACTTCCAAAAATCATGAAGCAAAATTCAATATAGAGATGGAAGGGTTCTTTTTCCAATACATTACTGAAATGGCCAATAACCAAACAAGCAGGTATTATCTGATTCTCAATGGTGCAGGTGGGGTCCATTTTTCAGTAATCTAAGATGTTGGTTTTGCGGGCCACATCATGAGATGGTTCATGCCTCGGTATCTTCCCTGCCAGATGATCCTAGCCATCCAATTTGCATCTCACAAATAGACAAATATAGCCAATGGACCACATTCAGGTGGGAGCTCAGCCTTGCCATTAGGGTCCTCCATGTTTGGACCACCAACATATGGGCCCCACATGTACAGTTCTGTTCAGAAGACCAAACTGATTAATCCAATTTGTGGTTTTTGGGATGTCTACTTTCGATAGAATTTCCAAAAATCTTGAAGCAATACTCTTATGTAGATATGAAAGAACTCTTTCTTTCCAATACATTCTTGAAGTGACCATGAACCAAACAAGCAGTTATTATATGATTCTCAATGGTACTGGTGGGGTCCATTTTTCGGTAATATAAGATGTTGGTCTTGTGGGCCTAATCATGAGATGGTCCATGCCCCAGTATCTCTCCTGTTAGATAATCCTAGCCATCCAATTGGCGTCTCACAGATAAACAATTATAGTCAATGGACCACATTTATGTGGGGAATCAATCCTACTGTTATGATCATCAAATGAAGGAAGTCATTGACTGAGATCATATTTGGACCACCAAAATATGGGCCCCCAAAATGGTGGAAGTAATTTTACTCCACTCCTGAAATGGCAATGAACCAGCAAGCAGTATTACATAATTCTCAATAATATAGGTGGGGTCCATCTCTAAGTGATCTAAGATGTTGGTCTTGTGGGCCCCATCATGAGATGGCCCATGCCCCAGTATCTTCCCTGCCAGATGATCTTAGCGATCCAATTGTTGTCTTGCAAGCATACAATTCTAGTCAACAAACTGCGTTTAAGTGGGGGATCGATCCTACTTATTAAGATTGTCAAATGAATGAAGTCACCCACCAAAATATGGGCTTTCCAGCATTGATTGAAGATCTTTCTTTTGGATAGCTTAAGATGGAAAGAGAAGCTGGGAGAGTATTCACAGGATGGAAAGAGGGGAAGATCTACTTTGCTCCAACATATAAGTACTCCAACAACTCAGACTCATTTGCTGGAGAGACTCTGACAACAAGGAAGAAAAGGAGAACTCCAGCATGGTATGTGTGGGCCATATCCATTTTTTTCCCTTTATATTGGATAGCTAATTTACTTTCCAACCAGTGGATAACTTCCAAACTATTATGTATACAACATCCAACCCGTCCAAATGATTGGGCCCACCATGAGAGTTACCTTGTGGAAAAATCAGCCTGATCCACTCATTACATGGACCATAACTATATATTTATTATATCATATGATGGGGCCCATCTGAAGAGTGGATGGGTCTGATTTTTATATTAGGTGACCATCATGGATTGGCAAAACATTTGGATGGGTTGGATGTTGCACAGGTATAGTAAATTGGAAATATCTGCTGGTTTGATGGTAACCTATTTTCCAACATTTTGGACATGATGTATAGGGAATGATCACATGCAGTTTAGTTTGTGTGGGCCCATTCTATGTGTGGCTCTGACTTCCAACTATTAAGAGCATTCAAGTTGTGGGACCCATTGTGGATGGAGAATATCTCTAATATCCCAACCATCCCAATAATATCTATCAAATGATGTTTAAAAGTAAAATAGTCAGTTGTCCAAATTTGAAGGGAAAAATAAAATGGTTAATGTTATCTTCAGAGTGCAATTTTTTGCTATTCTCCATTTACAATTGTTTCATTGATTTAGACGGTCTGGATTACCAACTACTCCATTTGTACGGTTGAAAAGTCACATCATCTTTTAAATGGTGCAAAACTAATAGGGGAATCAAATCCTTAAAACTAATCACCATAGACTATCTGGGAAGAACACCCAACCTAATCAATTTTCTCTTACAAGACCCAAAATAGTGGCCAACTTAGCCAGCTTTACCATAAATTACCATCTATCACCCATTTTTCTGCTCAAGGTGACATTGCCTAAAACATTTGCACTATGAAAATGGTGGGACCCCCAATTAGATCACAAGGGACAAAAATACAACTAGTAATTTGATCATGTGAGCCACACAAATGGCCTTAAAGGACAATCTATTCCTTGACTCAAGTACATCTATGCCACACATCTGATAATTGGGCCAATAGATTTTTGTAGGTGTTTGGTGAAAAGAAAGATGAAAAGAATTACTTCGTTCTTCCTTTATGATTAACCTCGTATTCACAAGGTAGAATAAAAATCTTTAAAAGAGATTATTTTTAAGAATAATGAAGAAAATTTGATTAAAGTTTGTTTACAATGCCCTTTCATATAGCTTAATGTAAGACCTAACTCATAAATTCATGGCTTTCTTGAAATAGTGATAACTCAAGATTTCTCGATGACTCAAACAAGGACTTTTAAGGATGACAGGACTTCTTCAATCCATAAAACACTTTAAAATATAGCAAAAATTATAACTTATTAAAAATAGTAAATTTTGACTTAAAAATTTAAATTAATCCGAAAATTACATTGTTTCCAAAACTGTTCGAGAGTCAATAGCCTTTTGTATTAGCAAGTATATAAAGCTTATAAAGCTTGTCGATAACTTTCCAACAGCATATTAAAAGTACGAAACAAATAATTAATCACAAAGTTATAACTATTAAAAGCTATGATGTATGCTAGACCCTTGAATCAAACTTTCTAGATTGATTTCTTTTGATCTTAGCCATTTATGTTATTGTCATTGACTTTCTCCTACATTACGCCTCTTCGCTTGTAAAAAATAATCCCTTCCATGAGTTTAGAATGGTAATATTTCATGGTGATGATCCATCTTTGTTGTGCATGTAATCTTCGACAAAATCTAACTATAGAGGACTACATGTCGAATTGAAATTTTATGCTAATGATGGGACCTTAGGAAACAATAATAGATTGCAATTATAAACTGCTTTATTTGTTGTTAAGAAGGTATAAGGGTGTTAATCTTCATAGAGCCTAACAAGATGATCATTAAAGTTTTCATCTACTTAGCCATTGGGTCAACATATTCATTGAACCATCGATCGATTCTATCTATACATTTATCAATTAATGTTTCGAGTCAATTTGAAACTTTTCTAAGCTAACCATGAATACATTAGTTGGTCCATGCATGAATTCATCAATTAATATGATGATGGATTTATCAATAGACATTCTTATGTTTGCATAAGTCCGCCCTTCTTCTTTATTAGTGGATTCCACAAGAGGCCCTCTTTGAGTTATATAAGCGTATACTCTTCTTCTTCAAAATCTAATTAGCCAAAAGGAATTGGCCATAAGCTGACTAATTGCAGTCTCCTTCGATAATCCTGCATCATTTCTTTTATGAACATAATTCCATAGCTTCAATCAATTGTTTAAGTAATTATATAATCTCCTACATTGATCTCAATTTTACATACACACTTTGATGTAGAACGTGTCACAGATACGTTCCTAGCATGGTTGGGCCAAAAGAAGATGGATCGTAAATTGACCATAACTTTTGATCCGGGTATCGTTATGGGGCGCACAACCTATCAATCTTTACTGAAACGGGCAATCCGAGGTGAACTGACTCACAAGGTGGGTCGCATCTATCCGTTTCGTCAGAAAGCACGCGTTTTCAGTTGAAAAATAAATTTTTAGGAAAATTTTACTATTTTTAGTAATTTTGAATTTTTTAATATTTTTAGAGTTTTAGATTTTCTTTCCTTTTAGAAATAACTTTTAGTTATACTAGGACTCTTCTAGAGAAAGTTTATTTGCAATTTTTATTTTTAGAAACTAGGCTTTAGAAGAGTTTTATTAGAATTAGGATTTTTATTAGAGTTAGAATTTTGCTATTTTTGGTATAACAAATTTTAATTTTTTTCTTTATTAATGGTGTAAGGAGACGCATTAGAGGATTATCAATTATTCATTAATCTATTTCAAATTTATTAGAATTTATTTCTATTTTCTGCTCTATTTTCTCGTGGATTCGAGAAAGTCTAGGAGTAAGATAAGTTGATTTAATAGTTATCCTCTTCGACCTCATGTCCTAGAGTATCGAGCAAGGTTTCTCCCGGATCGAACTAACGATGCAGCAACAATCCCATGGGCGGTGCTTCAAGGAATTTACCTTTAACAGCGGCAACGAGAGAATCGACAAGTCATGCAAAGGCTGCATGCTTCCATCGACCGCATAGCGGATCTCTTGGCGGAAAACCTAAGGCAACTCCGTGTTCATGGTGGTGATCCACCACAAGCAATTGCTGGAATTCGTAATTATACTGATCGTAGGGCGATGCTATCAATGAACCATAGGATGATTCAAGAATTTAAGATGAAAGTCGATCTTGCTAATTTTAATGGCCAACTTTACTTCAAAGACTTCCTCGATTGGTTGCTTGAAATCGAAATTTTCTTCGACTACATGAACATCGTAGAAGAAAAGAAAGTTAAACTCGTGGCCTACAAGTTAACGAGCAGAGCTTCAGATTGGTGGGAACAACTTCAACTCGAGCGGATGAGACAGATGAAGGCGCCAATCAATGGCGGATGAAGAAGTTATTGTGCATCGATTCCTCCTCAGATTACGATGTATTATTCCAACAAAACCAAAATTATTATCAAGATAGTCGATTAATAAAAGGTTATGCAGAAAAATCTTATTATTGGTCCGCGAGAAACAACTTCATCAAACGGAGTTCATAAATGTACCACAGGATTCATCATGGCGAACATGTGACCTCTATAGGAATGGAGAACCAACCCAAGACTTCTAAAGTGGAGGGACAATATCTCATCTTTCTTTGTTAAACAATATGAGGAAACGGAAATATATATCCATTAGTTGAAAAGAAAAAATATGCTCAGTAAATATCTTGAGGATTTGAAACCGAAGACGTATCGCGGGGAGTTCAAGAGGGTTGTGCTCGATGAACTCTCTAATAAATTACCTCTCATACGAGATATACAAAATTTCTAATTGTCCATATTATCAGAAAAAATATGAGATCTTGAAGGCAGATGTGAAGGAACTAATCGATATTAGTCAAGTCAAGAAAAGCATGAGTACATGTATTGTGTCAACTCAAGAGCTTAATGCCAAGTACATAAAAAGAGCTAATGAACATCGACGTCGAAAGTCATCTCAAACTCATGTGTCAAGTCTCTTGCGTAACTCGAGGACGAGTTTTTTTCAAGTGGAGGAGTCTGATGTAGAACGTGTCACAGATACGTTCCTAGCATGGTTGGGCCAAAAGAAGATGGATCGTAAATTGACCATAACTTTTGATCCGGGTATCGTTATGGGGCGCACAACCTATCAATCTTTACTGAAACGGGTCATCCGAGGTGAACTTTCGTCAAAAAGCATGTGCTTTCAGCTCAAAAACGAATTTTTAGGAAAATTTTACTATTTTTAGTAATTCCGAATTTTTTAATATTTTTAGAGTTTTAAATTTTCTTTCCTTTTAGAAATAACTTTTAGTTGTCTTTAGGACTCTTAGAAAGTTTATTTGCAATTTTTATTTTTAGAAACTAGGCTTTAGAAGAGTTTTATTAGAATTAGGATTTTTATTAGAGTTAGAATTTTGCTATTTTTGGTAATTACGAATTTTAATTTTTTTCTTTATTAATGGTGTAAGGAGACGCATTAGAGGATTATCAATTATTCATTAATCTATTTCAAATTTATTAGAATTTATTTATATTTTCTGCTCTATTTTGTCGTGGATTCGAGAAAGTCTCTGTGAGGAGTCCAGAGAAGTTCCGTGGATTCAGAATAGTTATCCTCTTGAGGAAGACGGTGCTCGACCTCACGTCCTCCCCTGCATCACACTTGAAACATTGTGTTGGAAGCCATAAACTTGAGAAAAGACCCCGCTTTAATCTCAACTAGCATAGCAGGCGTGTGATGGAAAGGAGGAAGGAAGACATTGCAGTCTTCTTCTGCTATGATGAATCTCAAATCCATGAGGATCCTTGATCATCCATAAGATAAATAATAATAATAATAATAATAATAATAATAATAATAATTTTAAAAATTATGATTAACGCTTGTTTATAAAATCATTTCATATGACTTATATATGACCTAAATACTAAATTTGTAACTTCTAAAATGACAAAGTTTCCTAAAATAGTAAACTAACGTCTTAACTTACTCAAACCTTTTCTCATTATTTGAACAAGACTTTAGGTATAATCAAACTTCTTCGATACCTAAAATATTTTTAAAATAGAAAAAATTATAATTTATTAAAAATAATAAATTTTGACTTAAAACTTAAATTAACTTCTAAAATAACATTGTTGTTGACAACTATTTCAGAACCAATGCACTTTGGCATTGGTCAACATGATAAGCTCATCAATTGCTTTCTAGCGAAATATCATTCACACGAAATGCCAATCACAAAATCATGGCCATTGAAGCTATAATGTACGCTATACCCTTGAATCGAACTTTCTAGCTGAATTATTTTCGATCATAACCATCCATTCAATTGTCCTTGACTTTTTCCTACATCAATCACTTATAAAGTGAGACACACATAATGCCCATGACATGTGATTTTCATTGTGGGAACCACCCTTTGCATGGCAAAAATTTCTACTTATATAAATAGTACATTGGTGGTAAAAATAAATGTTGTTGTATGAAATCCAGCATACAGTCGTCCACATGTCTTTAGTTCTATTCTCTTTCTTCTTCTTTTTCCCTGAAAAGGCCAACACATGCTATTTGCATTACTCTACACTTCTAGCAAATGCAAATGCATAATAGCATATATGAGAGAATGAGAGGTGTATAAATGTAGTTTTTTCTATTAAAATTTCAGGTGTGATCGAATACTATGGTATGGGGATGGAATTCAACAGCTATCTTACATCCGCGGCAACTCGAGGTTTTCCGATCATCGGCCGGTTTGTGCGGTTTTTATCGTTGAAGTTGGTTTGCTTGATCAAAGATCAAATAAGGGATTGACTAGCACAAAGACGCCGGTCGAAAATGAACGGCTCACATGCCTTGATGCTCACCGGATCTTACCACTCAACAATCATTATCTGGCTTTAAAAAGCATGTAAGTAATTGGCCCATTAAAAATGGGACATAGACCCAAAATAATAGTGATTGTAACATCCCAATCATTCATTTCATGGCCATGGAATGTGGATGTTTATAAATAAAATGATTGGTTGTCCACATTCAACTAAAAAAATTCAGAAGGTGAAGTTTTTCTGATCAATGGTGGGCCCACAGAGATTTTCCAGCACCAATCTGTACAGACATCGGTGCTGTGTGCTATGCTACGCAATCCGAGCCGTATGATTTTAAATCTAAAACAGCAACAATGATCAGAAACATACAGCAGAATTTTCCCAGTCAACATGTAACATCTGTAGGATATCCTACCGCGATAAAAAAAATGTGGGCCACATCCAGATCATGATGATAACATAGTATGAAAGTCAATATCAATGGACAGCTGATGGCGTGAGTTACTTAAATGGCGTGGCCCACCCAATGAATCGATCGGCCTAATTTTTCTACCTGATGATTATCATGGTGTGGCTAACCATTTGCTTGGATGGGATATTCTAAAGCTGTGATATATTCGGGGGAAAAGAATGGCTGTATCATAACTTAACAGTACAATGGATGTATCTAATCAATTCTCATTAGCAAATGGATCAGCTCTAGAACTGAATTTTCCTCCTCTTTTTTTTTTGTATTCTCAAAACATTATTCAGGTACTAAAATAGCCAACAAATTACCTACATGGTGGAAGATACACCGAAATCCAGTGTATACAAGTGTGGACAGCTTGATGAAGGGTCCAAAACATCAGATCATGTGGGGAAAGCTCTAATTCTCACATCTCCAATGCAAGATTTAGCAAAAGGGTATTTGATCATTTTACTAACATAACATTGGTAATTAAGCTCTTTCCCCACTGAAAGATCATACATGTTTTTGTAAGAGAAACGACATAGTGCTTTGTGGGTGCACCGTAGGATCAATTGGCCCATCCATCATAACCGTCCGTTCGTACACAAAACACAGTCCAATGCTTTGTGGGTGCACCATAGGATTAATCGGCCCGTACACTGCAACTGTCCACAAAACACTATTGATTGATTCATTTTATTTTTAGAAAAAGATTGTACCATTAACATTTCCTTTGTGTGTACTCTCCAAAGTAACAAAGCCTAATATGATCATAAATTTTATTATTATCATTTATTATTTATTTTATTTATTTATTTTAATGTGGGGAGAAATTGAAGATGGATCCACGGCCCAGAGTGATGGACGCATGACATCCAATCTGTTCATCATGTAGAGCCACTCATGTTATTCTTAGATCCTAAAAATCAGGGAGATACAAAACTCACGTGGCCCACACAATGTAAGAATATATCTAAAACCTCCAAAATCAGGTGGTGTGGCCTAGTTTTGATGGCCTGATTTTGGGATGTCAATTTATTCTGGTGGAGCATGTCTTCTGAACGGATTGAGTGCAATATAAAAAAACATGGTGGGCTCAACACGCAATCCGGAAGATTTTTAACAGTGGGCATCCCCTTCCAATCTGTTAGCTGTGGTGTAGCCCAAATGAGTTTTGGATAGACCTGATTTGAAGATGCCATGGTGAACATGAGTCAGCGCACATGATGGACGGATTGGATGTCATGAAATCATCAGAGTGGGCCCACATACTGCATTGTATGTTAAGCTTGACATATTTATGGAATTTTGGGAATTTTGCAAAATAGTACCTCATTCATATCTTATTTACATTCCAATACCTTTTTAAATTACATTTTCATTAAGCCGGCCTCATTAATTAAATCACGTCAAAAGGGTGCCTTCATCGAGTTTCTTTCTAACTTCTGTCACCCTAAAGTATGATTTTCCCATAATGACAAATCTGCACCGTCCATCCGTTTTTTCAATATCATTTTACTTTAGTAGCCCAAAATCAGACAGATTCAAATCTTAGGTGGACCACAACAAAGGAAACAATTGTAATTCAATGCCCGCCATTAAAAATTTCCTAGGGCCCACTATAACTTTGATTTGCCATCCAACCTGTTGATAAGGTCACACAGACCATGGATGAAGGGGGAACACAAAATATCGACTTTATCCAAAACTTTCATGGCCCCCAGAAGTTTTAGTGTTGGATGTTCGATCACCACTGTTTTCTATGGTGTGTTCCAACTTAGATTTGAATTTGTCTCGTTTTTTAAATAATTCACTAAGATGATCAGGCAAAATGGATGGACGGTGTGGATGAAACTCATACATTATGGTGGAGCCCATAATATCCAATCTTGAAGATTTTCAAAGCCACCTCTCTAGTGATGCTAAGTAAAGCTCTAGATTCGGACTCATGATGCTATAGCATGCTGAGTAAACTTTTGCGGGCTATCAAGATATATGTATGTTATCCAAGCCGTCCATTAGTTGCACCTACTCATTTAGGACATAAGGCCAAAATTGAAGTATATCCAAAACGTAAGTGAACCACACCATAGGAAATCAGTGGGATAATGATCACGACGGCCGGTGAAACCTTCCTGGTTCCTAAACACAAATATCAGCTTGATCCAAAACTTAGTAATTTGCAGAAAGTTTTCAACTATAGTTGTTCAATTCATAGTGTTTCCTGTGATGTGATCCACTCGACCTTTAGATATATTCCAATTTTGGTCTCATGTCCTAAAATGAATTGGTAAAATGGATGGACGGATGTCACTATGGGCCGGTGCTTGGAAAGCTTGGCCCACTGTGATAGTATGTGTCTTATTCATACCATTCATCCAATTTTCATATCATCTTATGCCGGGAGCCCATAAATGAAATAGATCCAACTCTGAGGTGCAGTGGTGATTGAACGCCCACCATTACAAACTTGTTGCAAGCTACAAAAGTTTTCGATTAAGCTTATATTTCTTTTTTCTCTTCATCTAGGTTAGTGTTCTTATTAACAAGTTAGATGGCAAATAAACATTATGATCGGCGTTAAGGTGGCCCTAGGAAGTTTTTAATGGTGGGCATTCAAACAACATTGTTTCCCATGGCACGGGGCACCTGAAATTTGGTTTGCTTAATTTTTGGGTTCATGCACCATGGATGTATAATACATATATTAAGGTGGACCCACATAAGAGCCACGCCATTTTGGGTGTGGCAGTGCTCCATGGGCCCTACCATGATGCATGTGTTTTATACATTTAGCCAAATTATATTGGTGGACCACAGCATAAGAAATAGTGGTGATTGAATGCCCACCATTAAAACCTTCCTGGGATCACAAAAGTTTTAGATCAAGATGATATCTGCATTTTTCTTTCATCTAGATTTGTGTGACCTAATCAATAGGTTCAATGGAAAGTAAATAATATGAAGGGCATTAAGGTGGGCCTTAGAAAGTTTATAGTGGTGGACGTTCAATCATCACTGAGTGGTCCACCTGAGATTTGAATCTTCATCATATTTTGGCTCATACACTAAAATGACATAGAAAATTGGATGGATGATGTGGATAAAACATAGACATTATGATGGGCCTGCATAACACGGACCAAGAGCCATCTCGGCAGTCAAAGCTCTTGATTTATTCTCCTTTTTATGATATTTTTTTAACTTTTATTTTGAAATAACCTCATTAATTGGTGGGTATTTTTGCTATTTTAGAAAAATTCACGCTTCAACGTGACCCAAGGTAGAGAAAATTAACGTACCTCTTTGACAATAACTTGATTAATTAGGTAGGTTAATGAAATTTAATTAAAAAAGACACCGGGATGTAAATACCATAATAATGAGGTACTATTTTGTTAAATTTCTTGGAAATTTTTTTATGAGATTGTTGCTAACATGCGGCATGTGCTTACTGAAATGTTAAAAATCATCTTGGAAGATGCCAAAAAAAAAAAAAAAACCACCTCTAAAATGTCAGAAATTACCATGGCAAATTACAAGGTGGTTGCATTTTTAAATATTTTAAAGATGCTCTCTAGGAAATGTTCATCCCCATTTTAGAAAATAGTGACCTTCCATCATACACGTGTAATCTGAACCGTCCAAGTTGCTGACCCGACCGTTGATGGAGCATGACCCAAAAATGACACCAATTTGCACGATGTACCATTTTAATTTTAACCATCTACCACATAGCAACCGGTTAAATGGTTAGGATTGCTTGATTAATGTCTTTTTTTACCTGAGCTACAGCCACAAGGTGCTGTGTACAGTTTTTGGACGGTCCAGATAAACTCACATGTGTCCCACATGTAACAAGGGGACAGCCCAGGAACATACTAAAGTGGGGGCTGTCAATGGACTGGCCCAGCCCAATTTCCAACAGGCCCAGATACTTCCTACGGGCCAAGCCCAACCACAGCATGGTCTAGAAATTCATTGGGCCTACCTTTGAGGCATTCAGGGCCTTCGCCTAACACGGAACGGTGATTAAATGGCACGTGGATTGCGTCCTACCCTCGCGCGTCTCTAGCCACGAATGGGCAGATCTTTAAGGGGGTCCACCTTGATGTATCTATTTATCCACGCCGTCCATAAATTTTCTCTGATCATTTTAAGTAATAATTTCAAAAATGAGACAGATCCAAAGTTCAACTAGACCACACCATTTAATGCTTTATGCATTTAATGCAACCCAAACTTACTATTTGGTGTGGTCCATTTAAGCATTATATCTATATTTTTTTTGGCATATTACATTAGAATGTTATGATAAAATGGATGGACGGTGTGGATAAGTAGATACTACACGGTGGGTCCCCCAACATATCTGCCCGTTCGTGGCTAGAGTCGGGCGGGGGTAAGGATGCAATCCACGTCCGATTAAATGCCATTGACCTGGGTCAAGTATGCGTTTGCCACCATTTTTGCAGTAGTTTTGTTCTTCCACCGCACGCTTCGCATGCATGAAGGTAATCCGGACTGTTCAAATTGTCTGACAATCACACTGGCCCGATTATCTTAACCGTCCATTTGTTAGGACCAAATGGATGGTTAGGAAGTGACAATCACAATGTCCTTTTTGAGAAAAAGATTAAAAAAAAAAAAAAAAAAAGGTGCCCAGATACACTTCCATAGGTTCGCATGGATGGTGGGGCCCACAGTGCCTTTTACCTATTTGATTAACGGCCTATGTTAAAATTGGGCCCACGGTTTGAACAGTTTGATTTGAAATACATATATTCCAAGCGTATAATTTGTATGTGCACGAGTATGGAGCAGAACACTCTGCCAGAGTATAAATATCTATTTCAACCTGCACGTGTGGGCTTTAGCACATACTTCATTAATTTCACCTTTCACCTGCATATGGGTTTTTTGCTAATCCACAAAAGAGAAAAAATATGGATTCCTATGGTAGAGCTGGAAGAACCGGAGGATGGTGGAGCCATCACTCTGCAGTTCATTTGGCAGTGGATCGATACATCAGGACCGTCCATTTAGTAGGACCTAGCATAGATGGCAAATGATTTAAGATACAAATAGATCGGACGGTCCATCCATCTGAAAAGTGGCCCAAAAAGCGATGGCTGTGAAGAAAAACTGCTGATGGTCTACGTGACATAAATCGAACAAAAACGATTTCGTTGGTCTTTTTATTAGTGTGATTTTCGAAAACTAGGCAATCCATGATGAGACCCACTGTATGGACGGTCCCGATCGACACATACCGCTTCCACGTGTACGATGGATAGATGCTGGTGTATGAAGAGGTGCACTCCTATCTAACATGTTGGGCTTTGAAAAGCCCATGAAAGGCTTCCTTTCGTGGCGGTGCAAAAGCAGAATCCTCCAAAAACAGGTGGGGCCCACCTTTATGGTGCTTACGTGCCCATATCGCTGCCATGTCGCTGTAGTGGGGCCCACAAGCTCAACAGCTGGAGTGTGGACGGAATCAACACAGCCATCTAGTGGGAAGAAGTAATCAAAGTGAAACAAATAAAAGAGATTTACAGCATCTATTAACCGTTGATTTAACTATACATGAATTGACGTGCGAGATGGCCCACCACCCAACTCGCCCCTTCGAGGTCGCCGTGAGCTAGGTTCTTACCCCCAAAGAAATGATAAACTTTCAAAAGCTATTATATAATACTCTGTGAGAGTACGGTAGGTCGTGCTCATGCACAACTCCATACCATTCATATCATGTATCCCACTATCCATTTTGCATACCCAGAAAAAAAAAACACCACCAGATGATCATAACCATCCAAACAATTACAACATTAAAAATGGTAACTAATCCAATTCCAACGGTCGGATGTTCATCGGTCGATCAGTTAGCATCCGTCGCACATGGTGAGTTGTCAGCTACAAGCCATCAACACTGTACCAACAATTTGAACGGCCAGGATCAGTATACATTTATGCTAGGCTCATGATGGTCGATGGACATATGTGCGAGAGTACAAAACCAGGCACACACGCAGAGTATAATATAATTCATCCATTTTTTTAAATACTCTTTAATAAATAAATAAATCTGCCTAACTAAGCCAAAAGAATAAAGTCATTAGCATTGTTTAGCACGTGAGTTTTATCAATTAAAATCATCCAAAGTATTTTTAAATAAAAAGATAATCTTAATTATGGATTCTAATCCATTAGCTTATTGACTAAACTCATCTTTTAAATCTTGGTCATAACTGCGGTTAAGGGATGATAGTTAGTATTTATTTATTTATTGAAAATTATATTTGGTTAGGTTAAATCATTGAATGGCCAAAAATGACTTAACCAACCAATCTGATTGAGCCGGAAAGTTAGGGTTCAAGTCAATCTATTTCTCATATGGGTTGAGTCTGTGTTATGTTTTATTGACCTAAATTAAAGTTGTTGAGTTCGAGTATGGTTGTATGTAAGGCCCACCATAGTATTTATATTAACATCTGACTTGGCTAACAAAGTACTGGGATTAAGAAAATGGATTGTATCGAAAATTAGGTCAATCCATATGTATCAGGTGGGCCACACTATTGAAAACAATAAACAATGGCTCAAAAACCTTTATGTTTATATGGGTCCCCATCTTATAGTTGGATCAACCGTGTCATTGTGAAAGGGTGGAATGGCGTACAAACACCATGATTAGGTCCCACGCACTAACTAGTTACACGTATTAGCTGTAAATGAGTATCTATCGTAATATAATATACAAGTTTAAAGAACATTGAACTTGGTTATGATAGTTGTAATTTAAAATATAATAATGAAATAATTTTATAAACATGTAATTATATAAAATAATTTTAGTTTTTAATAAAATTGGTCAGATAAATTAAATATGGGTTGACTTATTTTTACATGGATTAAGTTAGATTTGAGATTTTTAACCAGTTTAATAAGCGAGATAGATTTTAGCTGGACCAATCTCCTTGTAACTTAAAACCCAAATTGGCCCATTGTCACCCTTATGGCCCGTGTGCAATGAGTCTAAGATGGCACCATGCCCCATCATGGGTTTCAACGCCCGATCAAGGGTTCGAGCATCCATAAGTGGTGAAATTCCATTACGGTGTGAATGTGTGTGGCTGTGTTAAAAAAATAAAAAAATAAAAAAAATAAAAAAAAAAGGGACAGGATCGAAGATTGAAGGGCCATTGATGAAGAGGTATATGGTGAGGCAGTCGATGCATTGAAAGAGACCACCACCACCACTAAACGGTCCAATAAAGATGGAATTTTAGATCTGATTAATTGGGCAGTTATTCCCTGATTACAGGCCTAATGTCCACACGTCTTGAGATCCAGTGATTATTGGTATGCCTTGTGCATATGCAAACTCTCTTTGTAATGTTTTAAGGGGAATTATTTGATACTCTGGCTAGTTGATGCTTGACACACATTCACTTAAAAATTGCACGTGGCATACATTAACTCAAGTTAAACTAAGTTGTGGAGCCACTGTGCTAAGTTATAGCAAAATGTTAGATTATCAGAATAATCCTGACCTCCCATTTATAAAAACTTATTGTTAAAATTCGACAATTAGATATTTTCTCTTTTAACCATTCAATAAATGTTCACTAATCATATAGTCAAATAATAAAATAATAACAAATTTTAGCTCCTGACACAACTAAAAAGTTACTCAAAATTGGACAATTAAACATACTCTTCTTATACAATTTCTAAATAGGCCATTTAAATGCCATCAGAACGGCCGTTATGCACTATAACAAAGGTGCATGTAACAACTCACTAGAATTGCAATTTAATTTCCAGTGGCTGCGTTTGGATGCACAGGTGAAATGGCAAATCACAACTGACCCGTATGCTACAGCGTTTGGCAGTAACCCAAAAGGCTAAATTGGGATTTCAATCCCCACCAAATCTAATGGCTGAGATAAATCAGGACCAACTTGCTTCCTATCTTATCCACATTTTCATGGGATGGAATGGAATGGGACGGGACGGGTTTCGTCCTGATGATTGAGGTGAGGGATGTATCTACCTGTGCATCCCACTAATAGAGTACATCCAAACACATGAACATGTGATTACCTTCCTAACCCATCATTAGGGACCCACCAGGGTGCCTCACCTAGCCATAAGGGGTGCCCTAAATGGGTGCCATCTATAAGGATGGGGCATGAGCCCTACGATGGCAGTTCAAATTTAGGTGGGTCACATCAAAAGAAGTGGTGCCACTATTCACGGTGCAGGGCTTTTCTAACTACAAGATGCAATGATGTGTGAGAGAAAAAAGGAAAATTTTATTACATCCTGTTGTTAGAAAAGTCAAGTGCCTAAAATAGTGGTGTAAGAACCTATATACATTGATTTTTGGTGTAAAATCATGTATATAGTTTCTAATATCATGTGAGTGTTGGAATGACCTAATTTCGGAAGTCTTTTAATCCTGGTAAGGCTAGATTCAATGGCATATATACAAAAATGGTCCAACACCTCACATGCAATTTAAAAGTTTCAATGGCGCATATGGCTATCTTAATGGTTCCCTATGGCATGACCCACTTGAGTTCAAATTAGGTTAATTATCAACTAAGGGGCCAAACATATAATGACTCACTTGATGGGAGACCAAAATTGTCTATAAAACATAATTTGCATGGCGTGCATAATTGCTAAGTTCTCATTGAAACGACATCATGACGTGTCTAAGTGCACTCTCTTTTGGGTTTTGTGTAGGTGAATCTTAGTTTTTTTAGAACATTATCAGGTCTTTTATCTAGTTTATATAAAGAGGACCACAAATACAGAACAATATCATTTGCATTCATTATTCTTCTAGAATATTCCTTTGTGGAAAATTTTTGTACAGAGGAGTTAAAGAAAAGTAAGTCTTATACTTTTATTTATATTATTTTAATAAAGAATAAAGTTCTATATATTTATGTTTCTTGTTTTTTATATTTGATTTGTTAGATTTTTTTATTTTTTATTTTTTTTGGTTTAGCTTATAATACATCAACCATGTGTGTATATTTTTTATATTTTTTCAAATCAATTTTATAAAATTCACCATATTACAAATGTGAAACTCAGTTTTTTTTTTTTTTTTTCACACCCTGACACACTCACACTTAGGGGTGTGCAAAATGGGTCCGATCCGGCGGATCCGACCCGATCCGCCCCGATTCGAACAGGATCGGTAGGTTGGATCGATTAGGTTCGGATACAAAAGGGCAGATCCGAATGCAGTTCGGATCGGATTCGGATAAGCAATAAAACCGACCAACCCGAACCGAAATCCGAATCGAGTTGTTGAAGCTTCTCTTTCTCCCCTTCCAACTAACGAAAGCTTCTTATTTTTTAACGGACGGAGAAGAAGAGACACGATTCTCTATTGGAGACTGCCTTGCGCAAGAAAAGTCTAAAAAATCATATTCCTATGAATAAGACCCTTTCGTTAGACGGTAAGGGAGGAAGGAAATCAAAGAAAGAAAGTAAAAGTAGAGAGAAACGTGGGAAAAAGAAAGAGGGTTAGGGAGAGAGATCGACCGTTGACTGCTTTCCATCCAGCAAAAGAGCCACTACTACTGCCATTTGAAGGAAGAGGAGAGAGAGAGAGAGAGAGAGAGAGAGAGAGAGAGAGAGAGAGAGAGAGAGAGAGAAGAAAAGAAAAGAAAAAAAAAAAAAAAAAAAAAGAAAAGATCGGTCACGGATCGGGTCATTCAATCTACCGTTAGGATCGGATTAGGTCAGGTGACCGGGATCCAGCACCAGATCTGATCAGATTCTAATCAGGAGACCCAAATTTAGGATCTGGTTGGATCTGTCGAAATCCGATCAGACTCGGACCGTTGCCCAACTCTACTCACACTATAGTAGGGTATTTCACCACCTATGGGTACTCGAACCCTTGACCAGGTATTGAAACTCTATTCATCAAGTGAGAACCATTATCATCATTGTATATATAAAAGATAAGTAAAATTAAAAACCCATATGAGCCACACCAATGAAAACAAATTAAAATTAAAATTACTCCTACACTGAGTCAATGGGGGTGTGGATCATCTAAGTTTTGTATATTCTCCTCATACTAGTGGGTTGTACCTGGCCAACAAGTGCCTTGAGAGATTCTCACCATTGTGGAACACACAAACCTATGATTGGCATCTCATCTCATTATTCCACGTGGTCTTGGCCCATTTATGCTGCAAATCTTAAAAAATTTACCGCCCAGATTGCATGTAAAAAAGAATCTAAATAATTTATGGCCTAGATTGCATATGCATTATTTGATACTTTAGGAGAGTGATGCTTCATCTGACTAATTGTACCCACAAAGCCTACATTAATTAATTTGAACCGTCTAAATATTGGATTGGGCTAAGTTAGGTTTTCAAAATTAGATTTGTCTTAGCAACAGAGTCATTGGTTACTTTTCATATTTACCACTAAATAAATGTCTACCAATTGGGTAGTCAGGTAATGAAATCAGACTAATTTTTGGTCCGCTATGCATCTATACTTAAGACTTATAATTTGGACCGTTTAGTTTGAATTACTTGGATGCCATGAATGCAAATTTTAGGTGACTGCATATCATCTATCATCCTCTCGCAGAGTATCAATGTTTTTCTGTTATTATTAACTTCGGTCACATTCGGATGGACGTGACTTCCAGGCAACCTAGGGTTACACTGCTCCCCTGTAACCCAATTCTTTGTGGGGCCCACCTTGAATTTTTTTTATTTTTTATTTTTCATATCCACTCCGTCCATTCATTTCTTCGGATCATTTTAGGACGTAAGCCCAAACATGAGGGACATCGAAAATTAAAGTTTCTCACCATAGTGAGGATTGAATATCTACCGTTGAAATCTTAGTGGGGATCACGAAGGGGTTATGAGTTTTGAATCTCCTTCGTGGATATAAGTGGGCCCCACAGAGTTTTGGGTTACTGACAAGTCAAGTACCATTTGGATGGCCTTTCAATGGTGCGGTTAGCCAGATGAAAGTGAGAAATCCATGTGATGGGTCTTCCCACCCGTGAAAGAAAACAACCGAGAAAGGAGGCGAGGACTTGACTGGCCTCCTCTTTATGACCGTTGAATGGAATCCGCACGTTCACGGAAGTTTCCAATTTCTCTCTGGTCCACCCACCGTAATTAAGAGACCATATTCGCTGAGGGGGCGTTTGGCGCGTGGTATTGGAAAGGATTACGTGGGATGGGATTTTAATTTTATATATATATATATATATATATATGGTGGTGCATCCAATGGATATATCCACCATCATTTGAAACTACTGAGAATAACACATGTATTATATCCAAACCGTTTATCTGTTTTGTAACCTTATTTTATGGCATGGGCCTAAAAATGAGGTGGATACAAATCTTATGTGCTCCAAAGAAGTTTTCAACGGTAGGTATTCAATCTATGTTACTTTCTATGGTGGGGTTCACTTGAGCTTTAGATCTAACTGATTTTTTGGTTCATGCTCTAAAATGATCTCAAAAAATGAGTGGACGATGTAGATATATTATAGTCCACGTATCATGGTGGGACCTACACAACTTGTTAACATTTAGCGAAATTGGCACGAGACACAATGCAATTCCATTTTATCCAATTCCAAGCTTTTTGATCTTCCCAAACATTGAGTGGGATTGGCTAGGGACCAAATGCAATTCCATCCCACGTAACTGACGTGACTATCACAAAGCTGTATGGACCCCACCATGATGCGTGTGTTGTATCCATACTGTCCAACTATTTTTAGAGATCGTTTTGTGGCATTACAAAGAGAATGAGATAGATCTAAAGTACAATCAGACTGCACCATAAAAAATAGTGGGGACAGTGACATCCACCGTTCAAAACTTCTTATGGGCCACGGTAGTTTCCAATCAAGCTGATATTTTTGTTTTCACTTCATCTATATCTATGTTAACTTATGAATAGGTTGGATCTCAAAAATACACAACGGTGGGCTCTATAAATGTTTCAACGGTGGGTGTGACTGCTCCCATGGTTTTCTATGGTGGGTCCACTTGAAATTTAGATCTATCTCATTCTCTTTGTAATGCCATAAAACGATCTCTACAAATGGTTGGACGGTATGGATACAACACATGCATTATGGTAGGGTCCTCAGAGCTTGGTGACGTCACTTCAGTGGCCATTTAACCACTGACCTTATCAGTATCCAATCCGCGCCCACAGAACTCCATCTAATACCATGCGCCAAACGCCCCCTAATGACCCAAATCTCTGTTGGGAAAGTAAAGGGGCCCACACGTGTATTGAGTGGCCCACATATGAAAACAGATGGTCCCCTTATTACAGATGGTATGACCGTGGGATACCAAAACAGACCTCTTTCTAAAAGGCCTAGGTGGGACCTGGCACGTGTGGATTCGCATGGTCCATGCATCAAGTGGGGCCCACTTTTGTGATGGCATGGCCCATAATTCAGACCAGTCAACTCATCAAGCGTGTCTGGTAAAAATATTCTCAATGATAGTTAAAATGCCATACCGTCATGCATTATGCCTATTTTGAAAAGTATGCTTTTAGGTATGGGCCAACTCATTCATAAAACACACGGCATAGATGTCAGGGCCGTCCATGTAGTGGACGGCACTGTTGACGAAATATAATCCAAGCATCACCGCCGAGGTAGAATGATGTAGAGCGTATTGCGGACACTTTCATGTCTAAGATGGACCAAAAAGAGGCCTGTTTGGTCAGAACTCTAACACATGGCAAACTAAAATGAGTTATTCGATGTATTGTATATGATTTTGGGTAAGAAAAAATACTTTACCCGGCTAAGTCTATTACACCGAGTTGCCAATCGATGGTTGAAAAGTCATTTTATTTCTATTTTTACTATTTATAATAAGTTTTAGTTCGATCATAATTGAATACTTTATTATTTTTAGCTGAAAACCATAAAATCTAGTAGAAATCATTATCATCTATAAACAGAAAATATATAGTAATTTTCAAGGAATATCTGTAAGGAGTAGGGCTGTACATCGAGTCGAACCGAGTCGAGCTGGCCTCAGATCGACTCGGCTCAAACACTGGCTAACCTCAACTCGAACTCAGCTCGGCTCGGTCCTCGAGCCTAACTGGCCAGCTTGGCTCGGCTTAGTTCGGTCAACAGCTTGGGCTAGCTTGGGCCGAGTTCGAGCTAAGATCGAGCTGAATTCGGCATTGAAGCATTTCCACAAACACCTGAATTGCAACTTCACAATCTCACTGTTTGTAAAACAAAGGCAATGGTTTTACAGGTATTTTATCAAACACTTTCTAAGTAACATAAATTTTTTTATTTTTTATTTTTTTGTTAAAAAAAAAAAGAAGAAGTTTTTAACGGTGGCAAGGGGTCTTCTACTATTTTATTTACAAGCACAGGTCAACCCCCGCCGCAAACAATCTCCCCGCGGCAAAAATCCACGAAAAATAACTCCAGTATTACAACGGCTATGCCATTCCTTTCTATCCTTCCATCCCTCATTAGACATGCAGAGACACTTGCATCTTTATTGGCTTTAACTTCACCCCCATGCTTTCCGGCCAAACCTTCCTTGCCACTAGCCACATTTGGTTGAGTTATTTTACCAAACAGTTGGTGAACAACATCAATGGCAAAGTAACGAGTCACCAAAACTATTCGATTTGAGTTCGATCCGAGTGGATCGAACTCAGCTTTGAACCGAGTTGAATCGAGCTTTTTCAAGTCGAGCAAGCTAACCGAGCTGGCTCGGTTCGTGTACACCCCTAGTAAGGAGTAAAGAAAGCAGAAAGCTCATATGGATTCGGAGCAGTAATCCTTGAGGAAAACTGCGTTCGGAGTAATTATCTTAAGCAAGACGGTGATTGGCCTCATCATGAATATCTGTAAAGAGTCGAGCTCCCTTGAGATGCGGAGTAGTTATCCTCGTGGAAGAGGGTGATTGACCTCATCATCATAAAAACCATTATGTTATTGATCATTTACGAAGGCAAGATGTCCATGTTATATCCACTCCGTTCATCCATCTCAAAAATGGGTCGGATTCAAAACTCTTAAGTGGACCCCCACAATAAACTGAGGTGATTGAACACCCACCATTGAGAACTTCTTGGGCCCACAGAAGCTCTAGATCACGCTGACATTTGTGTTTTACCTTCACCACAGGAAAGTTTCAACGGTGTGCGTTTGGATCTGCCTCATGTTTGGACCATATCCCAACATGAACTGCCAGAGAGGATGAACAGAGTGGATTTAACACAAACACCACAGTTGGCCCCACAGCAACCACGACTTGGACCACTTTGGTCCAAATCATCAACAGATAAAAATCAATGGCTACAACGCCACTTCATTGGCATCAAATTCAAATAAAAACCAGCCCATCTCAATCAAAAAAGCTTTTACATGTTAGGGTTTTTCTGCAATTTTCAGATCAAGGATTCAGATTTTATGAAAAAAAATTAGAACTAGATGCAGCTCACAAAACATATAAACTTATATAAAATTCAGTTAAAAAACCACATACAAAAGTTCTCAACACTGGAAAAGTTTTATAACCCATTTCAAAGCAGGACCTAATCAAATCGAGCCATCCGTTTCTCGATCCGATCTCGCAACCCGCAATGAATGCAAACCCTAGCAAACCTAGATCCTAAAGGCTATCTTCATCAGACAGTAATTCGATTCTTAACTTCGAGACTGAAGTTTCGATCTCGAAAAACCTACATTAGTTGCAGAGAGTGGTTAATCTGATCACCACATGAGACTGATATAAAGAAGCCTTGTGAAAATGTACAGATGCCCGTGAGCGGACAGAATTTGGCGATGCTTCCCAGACATAAACACAGAGAGATGATCGCCGCCACTTGAACTGAATTCAATCCAATGCTTCTGGGCAGATTCAGTTGTGCTTGATTTGATTATGCTTTTCAGTAGTACCAGAACGAGTTCTCCTGCTTCGGCAGTGACTCAGTCCCTCTAGGTATGGAGTCTGCAAAATCCATGGCCTGCATGTTGTTGAAAGGAGACCCGAATCTGAAGTCGCTGTTGATTTCATTTGGATGAGTGTCGAACGGTTGATCGAAAATCCTGCACTGGTCGAATTGGATGTCATCTCTCACGAGGAGAGGGTTGTTCATGGGGCTGTTGGATTCTTCAAAGATGCTACTGCCCATCCCACTCCCTTGTCCGAACATGTTATCGTCGATCTGAATTCTCGGAGGCTGCAAGGGGTTCTGATCTTCCACAAGATTGATGGTTGCATGACTCGAGTTCTTGTTTGGCTGAAGATTGTTGTCGTAGAATGACATGAGATCGCTGATTGATTTCTGTCCGTCAGTTGGAATTCCCAAGCTAGAGGTGTTCATGGAAGAGGGATTTGCTGTAGGAAGTGAAGGTGGATTGACTTGCGGTGGTGGCTTAGGTTGGGAGAAGGGAATTGAGAAAGCTGGCTGTTTTTCTTGATTGAGCTGGAAGCTTGTAATTCCCATGCCTGAAGAGTAATTGGGTCGGAACAGACACTTCGATTGATGATTATTCCTGGAAGTCATGTCCAGAAATCCCAGGCGGTAGTCATGGTATGGGCACTGGACATTCTCACAGGTATATATCTTCTGATCAAGCATCAAATCCGGCGCATCCGACATCTTCCTCTTCCTGATGAAATCCATACTATCACATTCTCCCTTGATGGAAGGTGATACCAGAAACTGATCTTTTGCTGCTCCCATCCCCATATTGAACAGGTTGATGTCGCGAGGCTTGCACTCCTGCACTTCATCGTCCTCAGCACCGTCGACATCGTACTCGCTGCTGCCGCTGAAGGAGAATGTCCCATTGCAGATCGACGATGGTGGGCAAGCATCGGGGTTGAGGTGGCGACAGAGCGTCTCCTCTTGGTTGATGACGGCCAACCAGGTTGCGCTCTCCTTTGCCGTCATCTTATCCTGCAGACACTTTGATTGCCTCACCAGCTTTCGGATCTTCGCGATGTCAGGTGACATGTGCTTGATCACGGCCGTGAGGACGCTCACCTTCCACGCCTTTTTCAGATCATGAGGCTTCTTGTATGGTGGAGGGCCTTGATCTTTTGGCAAACCCAATTGGGGCCACCAGTCCTCATTGCCAGTGGGCCACCAAGGAGGCGCAACTCCCTTCTCTAAAGGAAATCGCCTCTGAGGCGGGTCGCAGTGCTGCATCAGAGCCGACAGAAGTGAACCTAGTGTTGTATCTTGTAGCTCCTGCAGTGTGTGGGGAGTAGCAATAGTTGAATTGCTATCATCATTCACACCGGGGATGGCGTGATCTGCCTGGTACTTTGCGATCGCTGCTGGTCCATTCCGATCGAACTTCACCTTCTCTTTCCACCACGCTCGTAGATTGTCCGACGCCCCGCTCACTGGCTTCCCCTTCTCCGGGATGATCCCATACACGAACCCCTGGGCCTTACATACCTCCATCATTTTCAACATATATTTCAGGATGCCATCCTGTGCCCGCGACATCTTCTTCCGGCGTGCCTGTTCTTGAGACTGCCTCTGCTTTGCAACATCACCACTCTCCTTCCCTTTGTTCTGTTCCTTGAGACGGCGCAGCCGCATCCGATCCCTCCACATTCTCCTCTCCAATTCATCAACATCCATCTCCTCTTCGCTGTAGTCATCATCTTGCAAGATCTCAGCTTCGTTCTCAGGCAGCGGCTCACTCTCAGCAGAAGGCATATGCAGGAAATCCATGTTCGCGATTTCTTCAAACATTGACATCATTGCACCGAAATTTCAATCTCTGCGTTCCAAAATTCCTTTGCTCGCAGCTTTCGATCCCAAAATCTAGCTCAAATACAACTTCAATTGAAGACGACAACTAATGTGGATTCTGAGAAAACAGTGATAAATCTCAATCCTTCCTGCAAAACAAACAAGAAATTCTTTCAGCATATGTATTCAAATTCAACAAAAAAGACTACTCTTTCTGTCCATCAATATCTGAATTCTTCTAAAAAGTCACATCTCTTCACAAGATCCATTCCCCATGAAAGAAAACATTCAACAAAGAAGAAATTCACATCAAAATACTACAAAATTAGGGGGAAATCCTCATATTCAACCAAAAAAACAACTGATTTGGTCTATCCATATGTTTATTCAAATTCATTATAAAAGGCTACTCTTTCTGCCATCAATACCATTATAATTCTTCAAACAACTCACAACTCTTCCCAAAATCCATTCCCCATGAAGGAATGAATTCAACAAAGAAGAAATTCACATCAAATGCTACAAAATTAGGAAAAAAATCCTCAAATTCAACCAAAAAGACTACTGCTTTCTAAGAAAGATAATCTTTTTCCCCAGTTTAAGAAAGAAATCTAGAAATTTATATTGCAAACATCATCCATACACAACAAGATTTTTTCATATATGATTCATTCAACAAACAAGAAACTCATATATAAAAAAATTACGATTTTTAATGTTCTCATACATGTATAAATCAAGAATAGCATATATGCATTCAACTCCATGGAATTTCCTCTAAAAATACAGAAATTCGAAGAATATCAAGAACCAAAGGAGAAATCAACGGTCAGATCTCAACAGATCATGTAATAAATGTCATCAGATCTCGCTGGTGAAAGAAAATTGCAAATTTCCGGCGTCGATCTGGCAAAAACTGGCGGTTTCCAACAAGTAGATGAAAAACCGTGAGAAAAAAAAAAGCCATTTCTTGCCAAGGAAAACAACAAAGCGAAATTCCGACTGGTTTCCGGCAAAAAGTCAGTGGAAGCAGCACAGAAAAAGCAGATTCCGACATGAATCCGGCTACAATAGTCTAAAAACCAGAAAAAGCTGCGAAATTCCGACACGCATCGGCCAAAACAACAGATCTGCCTGAAAAACGCTACAACAAGCATCTACACTCCCGAGAAAAGCTCTTCTCCAACACGTGTCGCCCGAACGGGATCCGTACAATCGCCGACTCGCCAGATCAGGCAAAAATCAACCTCCAAAAAAATCGAAGAAAGAGCCATAAAATCTCAACATATAAACACAGATAATTAAATTCAATTTTCCGATATTTACAAAACTGAAAATTAAAAAAAAAAAAAAATTAAAATCCAGATACAGAGATCAAACAGACAAAACAAAAATAGAGAGAGAAATCTGAATCAAGAAGAAAAAAAAAAAAAAAAAAACCAAAATTCATAAACATGAAGTAAAATAATAGAAAAATCTCAAAAAATAAATAAATAAATAAATACAAATCGTATATCAAAATTCCAGAGCTAGAAAAGATCAGAAATCGCAACAGAAAACGAATATCACTCTCTTCAATAACAAAAAAAAAAAAAAAAAAAATCAAAATTCAAAAAGAAAATATCAGAAAACAAGCTTCTACAAACACGAGAGAGAGAGAGAGAATCCAGAATCAATTATTCATAGATCTAATAGGATAGAGAGAGAGAGCATCAGATAAGGAAAAAGATTTCTAAACGTAACCTGCCTTTTTAGGTTTTCGTTTCCACCATCAAAGCATCTTCCCGAAGCTCTGGTACCAGCAGACAGACAGAGAGAGAGAGAGAGAGAGAGAGAGAGAGAGAGAGAGGGGGGGGAGGGAGGGACGAGGGTCTGACCAGAAAAGAGAGCGAGAGAGAGAGAGAGAGAGAGAGAGCGGGGGAGGAGACGAGGGTCTGACCAGAAAAGAGAGAGCGAGAGAGCGAGATTGAGAGATAAAAAGCAGACGAGAAGAGCGTCTGACCAGGAGATAGAGAGAGAGGAGAAGAAAAAGGAACAAAAAGACAGACAGAGAGAGAGAGAGAGGTGAAATGGAGGTAAGGTAATAGTGAGATGAGAGAGTGATGGAGAGAGAGAAGTCTTTACTAGAGAGATTAACCGTAGTTAGTTCTCATTTAACCATGGGTTAAGCCGAAGAATGAGAGGCAGCAGCGTCGAGAGCGCGTCCCCAGCGTGCGGAACCACCCACCTTCCTTCCTCGAACCCTCTCCTCACTCTCTCTCTCTCTCTCTCTCTCTCTCCATTAAAATAACAGAAGAGTTACAATCGAGGGTCGCGATTTCTGTAGTTAGGACCTCACCATGATGTATCGTGGTGTGGATTCTCCGTAGGATCCACTTTTATGTATTTATTTTATCCACACCGTCCATCCGTTTTACCAGATCATGTTATGGTATGAGTCCGGAAATGAAATGTATAGAATGCTCAAGTGGGCCATACGAAGAGAAACATCTGGAATTAAAATCTTACCGTTGATAACTTTTTGGGGCTACCGAAGTTTTGGATCAAGCTAATATTTGTTTTCTTCATTCATCCAGGTTCGTGTGACCTTATGAACGGGTTGGATGAAAAATAAAAATCTCTGTGGGCCATAGGAAACTTTCAACGGCTCAAGTCATTATCCTCACTATTTTCTGTATTGTGGTACACCTAATCTTTCGATATACTTCAAATTTTAACGCATGAACTAAAATGATCGGTAAAAACGGATGGACGGCGTGGATGAAACAAATACGTCATTGTGGGCCCTACAGAAAATCCACACGTGCTATTGCGTCACTCCACTAACCGCGTGTACCACAATACATGTCAAAAAGGAGGAGGTGAATCGCCGCACGTGTCAAATTCTTACATGTGTGGGATATCTTATCCATTCACGCAGGGATCCATATGCCCTTCTAGAGAATCCACTCTTTCCTTGCATTAGGTGGGCCACGTGTAGGGTTGTTTCTCACTTTAGCTTAACTTTCCGTTTGCATCATTCTATTGTGGTCCACCTTATCATCGGAATGGGACGATTTTCTTCCAATAAGATCTTCTGGGTTGCATCCACCTGATGAACGGTCGTGATCTTGAACAAGCATTCGACTTCGGCACGTGCTACGACTCGCGTTTCCTTCTGCGCGAATCCTCAGAGAAACTCCAGCAGAATGCGAATTAAAATGAGGTAAGTCATAATTCCCAAAATGCCCTTAACCATCTATCACTTGGACTCACATGCCCCTTTTAAGTCCTTCACCAACCCTTCATGAACACCACCCTAGAAAGAGGATTATATGGATCATTTAAGAGGGCGTTTGGATTGTAAGTTACTTAAGATAAGCCAATTACTTATTAAGTAGCTTATCTTAGTTTCTACTTATTAAGCGGATAAGTTATGTAAACAACATATTTACCAGCTTCTCCTTTTATCTCCTTATGTCTCTCTTCCGTGACTTAAAAAAAAAATAAAATAAAATAAAAACTCATTGAAATAATTAAGTAATCTTAAGTAAAAAGTTGTTTAACTAATTATAAACCAAATTTACTTATCTGAAATAAGTTTCTTATATACTACTTTAAATAGAAAAAGTAACTTATTTTGTGGTATCAAAGCAAACCCCTTAGGGTCAACTCTCTACAAGACATCAAGCGTACTAGACGGAGCCACCTCATCTAACCAATTACTTTTTAGAAAATACAAAAAATAAGATAAAATGGAATTCAAATCCATGACCTCAAATTGGATGGCATGACTCTGTTGCAACACACCAAGCAGCTCATAAAAAAAACACCCCAATCCAATCTAAACTAACCCAAAACTTCATCCAAACAATCGAAACACCAAAATAAAGTTTTTTTTTTTTTTTTTAATGGCTACTTAGTGGCAATGAAAATTTAAATTTTGCTAGCAACTTTTTACATGTACTCTTTCCTTTCCTGAAGACTATCAAGTTTCTCTAGGATGAACAACAAATCAACCATGCCTCTAAACTCACATGAAGAAAAGGTATAGAAAATTCAATTCTGCTACCCTAATTTTCTCTTAAAATTATAGCAATTTTTATATTCAACAACCAAATAGTATGGTGTCAAGATCATGTACGTGAAAGTATCACTAGCGAAAATTAAATTTCCACTTTTAATGACTCATCCAAATATGCCTTCATTTTTAAAATTTTCAAACTTACTTATCATCATCACCCTTATCATAAGCCTTGTACTTATAACTTCCACTTAAATTACAAAGCTTGCCTAACCTTCACCCTAAAAAAATCATAAAAGAAAATATTATACCATTTTACTTATAACATTTACTTATATTACAAAGTTTATCACTCCTACCAACTAATGAAAGAATGCCACGTGTCATAGGGACTTGCAAGAGTCAATCACAACAAGCCATATGGTATTTTGCTCATAACATTCACCTAAACCATTCACCCATAACATTCACCCCCACAACATTCAAACTCCCCCCCCCCCGAAAGAATGCCACGTGTCATAGGGACTTGCAAGAGTCAATCACAACAAGCCATATGGTATTTTGCTCATAACATTCACCCAAACTACTCACCCATAACATTCACCCCCCCCCCCCCCCTTTCATCCTCTATATATCATACACATAACACAAGCCTCAACCCCCCCTCCCCCTTCATCCTCTATATATCATACACATAACGCAAGCCTCAACCATACTATCTTCCTTAGCCTTAGCTATCTTGTCGGTAGTGATTGTATCTAGTGTTCGATCACGTAAATACCAACATAACAGAAGCAATCTCAAAATTGAGCGACGTATATATCACTTTAGCCCTACAATGATAACTCGACCGAACCCCCAATCCGTTTTGTTGGCCCACATAATCACGAACCAAGTTCAACCTACCTTCATTAATGGAGGTACAAAGGTCACTAAGAGAGAGAATTTGTAGAGATGTATGATTCTCTTAAATCACTAGCTTTAAATATAGGCTTTTCATCAAGGAGCCATTAACCAATTACATAATGAAATCTTTCCTACCATTAAGGTAAGAATCTCTCCTGCTAGCTAGTCATCCAATTGCTATCTTTATAGGCTAACACACATGCAAGCCATATTTGACTCACCACGCGTGTAGGTGTTTTGGTGGGCCCCACCATATGGGGTCCATGTCCAACATATCTCTTAGTCATATCCTAACCAGCCATTAGCTAGATCCTAGCTTAATCCTAATACAACACACACATGGACGAAGAGAGAGAGAGAGAGAGAGAGAGAGAGAGAGAGAGAGAGAGATATTCATTCTCTACACATGTCAACCTTAATCTTCCCATGATTTTCTCTAATAAATTTCTTGAGGAGGATCCCAGGAGTAGAGTTTGAAGTGAAGAACTCACTCATCTCCTCAATAGGAAGAGTGTTAGAGTTATTCCTTGACAGAACCCAATATCTTGTCATCCAAATTCATAGAGTAGGGTTGGGGATTTAAGAACTTTGATAATCTCCCTAGTGATAGTTTGAGTTGAGTAGTTCTTTAGTCAGTTTATGATATTGTTAGCAACCAACTAATTAGTTAAATAAGAATATTTTGAAACCTCCAAAGATCCTTTAAGAAATTTAAATCCTGCAAAGTAGAGACTACATATAAGTATCAGCAAAAAATAGTGCCTAACCCACTCTTTCTCCATCACCGAGTCCTTACCTAGAATCCCTAGCTATAGATCATACCCAGGAGCTTAGTTGGGAAAATCTCTGATTCTCCCAACCTAAAGTGATTATATGGGTCTAGCCAACTGTAGATTGTTGGCATATATCGACTACTAGCGACTCCAAGTCTTCAAAATGCACCATTTTGGGTCCACACCACATTCAATTTCAGAATCAAAGGAACATCAATATTCACATTATACCATGCCTCTAGTTTGTGTACACCCACCCCATGTAGAGAGCATAAACACAATGCCCAAATACAAGAATTTGCATGTATTATAGACTCCATAGAGGCTATTTTGTAAACATCAAACAATCCCTAAGAAAAAGATTGAAACTATCAAAATACCAATTCAAGCATCACTTGCATTAATCATCTAATTGTAGATTAATTCATCAGTGTATGCTACGTGTAATTTTAAATAACAAAAGCAAAGAGATCGGAGCAATTAATGTTACAAAATTCATTTCTAAGCGACTCCTTGCAAAATTCAAATCACAAATAATACAATTAAAATAATTGGATGTAATCATTAGAGTGAGCAAGATACAAAAAGGAATCATAATACTCATTGTCTATACTCTTTAATGTGTTTGACCCTTAATAAGATAAAATTGTCAAAAGAATAGAAGAGTGAATCTAAGCTCTCTCATTGATGAACCATCTTCAAAACCTTTAATAAACTTAAATTGAGGATGAATTTTGAGAAGAAACACTGGCTGTTTACTCTTGCTCCGGTGGTAGACTTCCAGGAGTTTCAACACCTGGCCAAGGGTTCAAGTATCCATAGGTGGTGAAATCCCACCACGGTGTGAGTGTGTGGGGGTCTGTAAGAAAAAATGACAAGAAACACTAGTATTAATCTTTTGTCTGCATCCTCGCCAATAGCAAGCCTTAATTAGAATGAAATTATGAGAGGAAGACACATGCATAAAATGTGAAGTAAATGAAAGGAAGAATTTCAAATGAAACTCTCAATGGATTTTCGTACACTTCCGACTGTACAATAATTAGATAGTTGGAAATGGACAATGTACCTGCATTTTATCCATGCCCAACACCTTAAATTGTGTTAGTTGTGTTGTACATGCATCATAGTGATATAACATAACCAAAATTTTACCTTTTGTGTTAATTTTTCACTATTTAACTTGATGATATTAATAATGAATCATATTCCTAATCAAGTTTTAATTTTTTTTAAACTTTAAATGGGTTGAATATTGAAAAAATACATTGATTTGATTTCCTAATTGGCTAATTGGTGGACAGTCATAAATGGTCTTAATTCAATAAAGAATGCCCACTAACAAAGTTTTGGATAGTACAATTAGTAAGAGTTTTGGATGCTTACCTCTATTTTTAATGGTCCCACTATCCATAGCGACAAATCTCCTTTTCAGTATTTTCTCGGCCCAAAATTTTTTGGAATATTTTCATATTTTAAAATATTTCTTTTGATATTGTTAGGTAAATTTTTCCAAAGTAAAATTAACTAAACTATTTATTGTAAATAACAAATATTTAAATTTTATCTATATATTTACATAACAACTTCCTAGAAGTTTCTACTATTTATCATGTTAATGCCATGATCTTGTCATGATAAAAATGCGATATTTTAAAAATACTATCTTTTAAAAATCTCAAGATAAATTTGCTCTTGGTGGTTGAATTTAATTTAATGCATGAATTGTACAATTTTCGATTGCCTGGATATCAACCATCACATTCTACTAGAGTATCAAATGACTTCTCTGTTTTAAAGAGTATCCTACGCATAGGGGTGTACACGAACCGAGCTAGCTCGGTTAGCTCGCTCGACTCAACTCGAAAAAGCTCGGTTCGAAGCTGAGTTCGAGCCGAGTCGAGCTGATTTTTTGAGCTCGAAAATGAGTTAGCCAAGTTTGAGCAAGCCCCAGCTCGACTCAGATCGAATCTAGCTCGAATCGAACTCGGATCGAACTAGTTTGGTGACTCGGTTACTTTGCCATTGATGTTGCTCACCAACTGTTTGATAAAATGACTCAACAAAATGTGGCTGGTGGCAAGGTGGCAAGGAACGTTTGGCTGGCTAGTGGCAAGGAAGGTATGTACATGAAACAAACACCTTTTTTCTCTTCTTCTTTTTTTTTTTTTTTTTTTTTGTGTGTGTGGGGGGTTTATGTTATTTAGAAGGTGTCTGAGAAAGTACCTGTAAAACCATTGTCTCTGTTTGTAAAACAGTGGGATTTTGAAGTTGCAGTTAAGGTGTTTGTGAAAATGCCTTAATGGTGAACTCAACTCGATCTTGGCTCGAACTCGGCCTGAGCTGGCCCATGTTGCTGACCAAACCGAGCCAAGCTAGCTAGTCAGGCTCGAGGACTGAGCCAAGCCGAGTTTGAGCTGAGGTCAGCCACTGTTCGATCCGAGTTGAGCTGAGACCAGCTTGACTCGGTTTGACTAGATGTACACCCCTACCTACGCACCAAATATCATGAAATTTTGGTGATCCATGCACTAATTTACCTAAATTGTAAAAATAAATAAATAAATAACAGAGTTTTTATCCAGGGAAAATTCTTGCACATTATTAGACCAAATGGGGCCCACGTACTATCATCAAAGATCGTTGGATAAGAGGAATCCACCATAGATTGCACAGCAACCCATGATAGGGAAACCAATCCGTCTGATTAGATGCATGCAAAATGGTCTCGCTATCTAACTTTAAGAAGATTATTGAACGGTTGTAATCATATAAGTGATCAGGGTGATTTCCTATCCAACGATGTGCTGCGCAACAATACAATTCTTCCAAACGATACATGAGAAATGTGATTAGGAAGGGGTAGTTTTGTAATTAGGGCCTGTTTGGCTGGGCAGATCCCACGGTAATGGAGGGATGGGATCGCCATATCTCATTCGTTGATCCCACGCGTCTGTTTGGGGAGGCATATATCCCACAGCAAACACATTTTTCATTGGATTTTGAGGGATTGCGAAATCGCTCTCGGGATGCTTCGCCATCCCGCACTGTGACCTCAAGCCCATCCCATGGAAACCTCTCCCATCTAGTGTACGGACCGACGGGATGGAGCTTTAAGCGCGGTCAGGAAGTCGCTGGAGATGGCAAGAGATCATCATTCTAGCGCGAATCCGATATGCATACAAATACCCTGGCCTCCATGTGAGTCATCGTCCTTGTGAGTTTGATCTGAGGAATTGCTTGTGGAAGGTACGCGTTCATCTCCTTCTGAAGGGAAGCCTCTATCTACACTTCTTTGATAATCGCATTTGTATTTCATGTGTTAACTCATATTCATGCTTTCCTGATTGGGGATTTCTTCCTGCACGTATGGTCCAGCTATCAATTTCTATTAGAAATTGGGGCTTTTGCCTCGTGCATGTTGTCATCTCCGTTTTCGAAAATTAATGTCTTCTGGATGAGGATGTTAGTGAATTTCACTGTTGATGCCTTCCTTTAGGGGGTTTTGGTCCCTGCATGTTCATTCAAATATGGATTGAAGCTTCCCATTTAGGGTTTTGCTACTTGCATGTTGTTCTGCCGGATTTTAGTGTTAATGCATTAATCTAACTATTTTGCTGCCTACATGTTCATTCGATTATGGTTTTATACTTCCCATTTAGGGGTTTTCCTATCTGCGTGTTTTATTTGGTGGATTTCAATGTTGATGCCTTCCTCTAGGGGATTTTGATCCCTGTAAGTTCAATCCAAGAATGATTTTAATGCTATAATTTGAGGGTTTTGCCATATGGATGTTGTCATTATCCTTTTCCGTCTAAAATAATCTCTGTTGGACTATTTTCGTTTAGGTATTTTAGGGCGTTCGGCTACGGTTTCATGCCCTGAGGTGGGTGATGATAGAGATGAAATCGGGCAATGTTTGTTATGATTCTTGGGCATCTTGATGTATTTTCAATATGATTTTCATGTTTCTAATGTCATTGCAGTAATCCATTAGGCCATTAAGTTTTTTTTTTCCATCGATCTCTCCCTCTTTATTTTATAATTTCCATGTAAATGTGGTGCGACTGCTATTGTTTGAGGTGTTCTTTTCGATTAAAACATATTCTTATGCTTGATATCATTCATCCATCTGAATATAGATGTAGTGCTCTATGTAGATCTATGATCTGTAATTCTCTAGAAACCTAGAAGTAAATGAGTTGTTTGTCCATTCTTTTCCTCTATTATATATCAACAAGCTATATTTTGAAGCTGTGTATTGTTTTAACAAATGTATAGACACCTGATGAATTGATCGTCTAGATTTTGTGGGCCACACAGGTATGATTCATGTGTTTTTTTTTTTTTTTTGTTATGTTTTGTTTTATCAGAGTTCCTGTTAATATGTCATGGGTAGCTATTCTCCCCAAAATGCTTGAGTGACATTCATTTCATACATGAAAAGGATGGTGATCTCAGGTAGCTAAAATATAAGTTGTGGTAACGCTACTTAGAATGAATCTAGCTATTTATATTGTGAGAGAGGTTATGAATCACAACAACTTTATTTTTTCCAAAGAAATCAGGAACTCTGTCATTGTACATGCAGCAACCCTCTGCCCTTGTGCATGCTATGAATGAATGTATGATTTGGAGCACCTAACAAACCAAAAGTAAATGTCGGTACCATTTACAAAACACTGAATTAGTTTCATATTTCAGATATCAGAATCAGTGGAGAGACTGTTATGGATGTGAATCACAACAATTTTGTTATTTCCTGACAAATCAGAAACTCTTCCATTGTACATGCAGCAACACATAGAGGATTCATAGCTATAACAGTTTTTGTTGCTATAGATGTTTACATTTAGTTTCAGAATGGAAACAGATTCAGATATAGTTTACATAGGTATGTATGTTTAGTTTCAAATTAGCCTCAGATTCAAATTTGAGAACCAGCTTACACTGGTATATATGTACAGTCCTAGTTTCTGTGGACTTTTTCAAGTGGTATGGTTGTTTAGTTTCATGTTTCAGTTTCATTTTCAGTTATATATTTCAGATCCACTTGCGTAAAGGCTTGAGAATTGGTTAAGGGATCGGTTTGAGTTCTCGGATTCCAGATTTAGTTTACATTGGTATATATGTTTACTGTCAAGTTTCAGATTCAGATTCCATTTGAGATTTGAGATCCAGTGTGAACTGGTATATATGTTTAGACTCACTCTCACATTTCAACTTTCGGATTCCGTTTGAACTGGTATAGATATTCACATCCAGTATCAGTTTCAGATTTCTCAGATTGCAGAATTAGATTGAATTGCTTTAGATGTTTACATTCAAATTCACTTTCAAATTCCCAAGCATTTTCACACAACTATATTGTGTCAGCTATTGGATCTCAAAACATATATAACTGGGTAGTTAAGTTCTTATTGTGTATTTGGTCCAAATGTACTTGCCAACCTGAATCATGGCCTAGCTTACTCTGTTTCTTAGAATATGTTGACGTTGAAGTGTATATATATACATGTGTTATCTTGTTTCCAAGATAGCAAATTGTTAGAACAGGGCATTTTTAAAAATGCATTTTCATCATCATCTAGTATCCATATTCCAAAGAGTAACCTCCTATGCACATGATTGATGGCTGAAAAGGTTACATCGAAAAACTTTGAACTACTCATATCCCTTTAGGTAAGAAGATATTGCCAGGGTCTACTATTCAATTAAGCAATGTAGTGGATTTGTATAAAGGAAGTTTTATTTACTTCAATCGTGTACATTCCAACAAATTATTTTGAGTCATCTCAATCATTTATGTTGCTTACACTTCATCTCAAATTTACAGGTACAACCTTGCTTTTTTTTATTTTATATTGATAATGATGGTGATGATGAAGGATGAGGGCTAAGAAAATGCACGGTGTCAATCAATACGAACCAAATAGAATTTAGACGTTTCCCAAGAAAACACAAACTGTCAACCAAACATAATTAGTTGTTTTTGCAAACACCATATTGTTTTAAGTTTCCATGGGTAACCCAAAAACCAAGGAAACGTATTCCCCCATAAATCAAATAGCCCTCAAATTCAAAGTTATATTCTCCATGGAACAGGAAAATCCAATATGAAAGCTTTCACATTGTGGCTAATCACCCTCTAACTTCTAATTTTATACCATGTTTGAAAGGTAGGCTGCAATGCCTCTCTTTTTTTTCTTTTTTTTCACCCAAAGGTTATTTATATATATGAACAGATCTACAATGCCTATTTTCTACAGTACCAGATGAATCTAGAAACAAGATAAAAACTAGTTCCCAGGCATTACACGGAACTTAGTAGCATGAAGGATCATAAAGGAGAGAATAGCATGCATAATTGCTCTGCGCAAGCCTAGAGCTAGAGCATCGTATCCTCTAAGGTTTTGAAGGCATTGCACCAATATATGGAAGAATCCCATCCAGGGATAATGAGAGGGAAAAAATTAGTTATCTATTTTTCTAAACAAATAATCTCTTTCATACGTTTGGACTTGGAGATTATTTATAAGCCTCTGTACACAAAAGCCCTGTCTGGAACTACTATTCCTCAGTTATCTATTCACTTTTAGATTTAGTGAATCAGATTTCTCATTGTAGAATCAGATTGGACTGTTATAGATGTTTACATTTAGCTTCGCTTTCAATTTCAAATTCAGATTTAAGAATTAGTTTGAACTGGTATACATGTTTACATCCAGTTTCAGTTTTAGATTTATCAGATTTCAGAATCAGTTTGAACCGCTATAGATGTTTACATTCAGTTTCACCTTCGGCTTCAGTTTCATATACCAATTTTTGTTAGAACTGGTATATAGATGAATGACTTTTGGATTTCAGATTGCAGTTTCAGTTTGAACTTTATATTTGAGAATTGGTATAGATGAATCACTATGGCTATTTAGTTAATCTGTTTCAGTTTCACAATCAATTTCATATTAGAGATCCAGCTTTAACTGGTATATATGTTTAGTTTCAGTGATGTAGGGTGTGTTATATATTTTGGCCCAACTTCCTCACAGATAGAAGATTAAATATTTTGGGCCATGTTAAATCGTTTACTCCTAATTTTTTGTTATATTTCTGTAAGTTCAGGTTACGGGATCTACTACTTTGATTAACAAACGAAATTCTTCGCACATGGCCTACTTTCAGTTGATATCCAGGTATGTACCGCATCTGGTTAACGCTGGTATTCTTTTCGGTAGTAGACATAACAGGTGTCGGGCATTGCATGATTGCATTGTTTCTTGGATTGTGGTCCAGTTGAACTTTAGATCTTCTTAAATTTAGTAAACGTTGCCCTAAAACGACCTGGCCAGGACCAAGACCAAGCAAATTAAACATCACCACATTCACCTTTGCAAGATGTGTGTTGGGCCCACCATCCGACGTACAATGGATCAGAACATGATAGCTGATATGGACCCATGCACGATATGTGCAAGGCCCACCAAGCAGGCTACTCATCACCATTCCATGATCCCCAGATTTTGTATGGCTTATAACCTAATATAAAAGGTCCACAATTTGAATGAGCCCCACCACTATATGTTAGATTGAAAAACAATAAAAATCAGAAGGTGTGGGAATATGACTTGGTGTTTTATGGTCGTTCATTTCCGCTTCACAAATTCCTCTAGATAAACAATCAAGATTGTTTGATCACAAAACTTTTCCTATGTAATTCATCCGATTGTGGTCTCATTTAAGGATAATTTTGGGATTCATGACAACTTATAAAGTAAATGGAGGAAGTTGTGGTTGGTGTTCATTTGACATCAAACTTGTAGCATTTGTTGGGGGTCGACTGGAGCTTTGGATCTAATATACCTTATAAGATAAGCTTGATCACTTTGAAAATATAATAAAGATCTAATCAGTATAATTGTTGCCATTTCATTGACATATAAATCCGTCCATGCAGCACTGTGTGGGCTCGTCGTGATGTAAGTGTTTTAAAACTTACAAAATTCATTAGGATAGGTGCAAGTGCTATTTGTAATGGACAGTGATGAGGAAGAAGAGAGGGAAAGAGCTATTGTCATGCAAGCGATGGCAGCTTGTGTAGCGGCTGTAGGGGAATACTGTGGCGTATACTTGTTCAGACAGCCGGCGCGACATGGAGATGATGAGCGGGTGAGGTTCATCAATTCTATCATTCGGGCGACAGACGTGGATTGTCTAGCTCAACTCAGGATGAGTCAAGATGCTTTCTTTAAGTTGTGTACTACACTTCGCGAGAAGACACATTTGTGTGACACTCATCATGTGAGTCTCGAAGAACGGGTGGTTATGTTCCTTCATACTGTTGGCCATAATGTTCGCAATAGGGTCATAGGGCACAGATTTATTCAATCTGGCAAAACCGTTAGTTGTCGCTTTAACCGTGTTTTGGATGCGATTGTATCATTATACCTGGAGTTTGTTAAACAACCAAGTTCAGAAACACCACCCGAGATTCAGATGAATATCAGTTGGACTCCATACTTTCAGGTATCAATTTCATTGACAATCAATGTATATGTACGTTGCTATACTCATGCCCCTAATAACAAATCCGACCCTAAAAGAAATTTGATGAAATGCATATAGGACTGTGTTGGTGCAATTGACGGGATACACATACCTACTCAAGTCCAGTCTGCAGATCATGCGAGCTTCCGCAATAAAAAAGGATTCCTCTCACAAAATGTACTTGCGGCATGTTCATTTGGCATGAATTTCCTTTACATATTAGCTGGTTGGGAAGGTTCAGCTTCGGATGCGAGGGTGCTACAGAATGCTCTAACCCAATCAGATGACTCATTACATGTCCCGCATGATATTGATTACATCCCTCCTAGATTAGCCCTCCATTTAATATTTATGAAATATTCGAGTGTCCATTTGATGGAACATTCATTTAAATGTGTAGGGAAATATTATGATGTCGACGCTGGATATGCGCATTCACCCGGTTTTATGGCTCCATACCGAGACGTGCGATACCACTTACAAGAGTATCGTACCGGGAGAGCGCCTTCAAATATGAAGGAGTTGTTTAATTACCGACATGTATAATTACGCAATGCAATCGAGCATTTTTTTGGTGTAATGAAAAACAGATTTTCCATATTGAAGACGGTCATTCAGTATGAATTTCACACATAAGTGAAAATTGTTGTAATGTGCCGCGTGCTACACAATTTCATACAATCCGTACTTCAGTTTCGTGACGATGGATCTTTTCCTGTAAAGGAGAGTAACCCAACACCGCATGAGGTGTCAACAAATGACGAAAGGCAATAGTTGTTACGTGTCACTTTTTTTTTTTGGGTTAGCTTGTTAGTACACACACTGTTAACCACCCCGGCTAGGGATGTTGCTACGTGTCACTTAACAAGAAAAGGATGCTTGGATTCGAGTGCGGGATGATATTGTTGCTCGAATGTGAGCAGATGCGCAATAGAATAGTAGGAGTAGATAGTCAATTTACTTTTACTTCTCCCTTTTGCAATTTTACTTACTGACCGAACAATACTTAAGTCTTCGTAATATTTACTACTTAACTAAGAAAATTTAGCTATGTTGCACATAGATGCACCATATTTTTATCAACAATGTTCCATTTCTCACACGAAGAAGGTTGACATTGAATGTAATTAATATGTACTTGACATGTGCTGCATACATAGGTGACATGGCAGACCCAAGGTCTAATGATAGTTCAAAACCAACACAATCACCGATTAGGACACCTGTGATGCCGACACGAAATTCACCACGTGGGAAGATGGTCAAATCCCTCACTGAGCCTCTGTCTCGAGCAGCTAAAATAAAATGGAGTGCAAAAATGGATCAAGTGCTTTTCGACGTGCAGTTAAAAGAGGTTGCTTTGGGACGTAAGACAGATAATGGTTTCAAGAGGGAAGCCTACCAAGCAATGACAGAAGAGGTCATGAAGCATACGGACATACCCGTCAACTAGCAGAATGTGCAGAACCGTCTAAGGTATTACAAGTGCGAATATATTGCCGTCAAGGACATGCTGGCGGCTAGTGGGTTCGGATGGGATAATGAGCGCGTGGTCGTTACGGCCCCTAATGAGGTCTGGGAGGATTACCTTAAGGTATGATTTATATAAGTGCATCTTCTATAACACATTTACAAACTCATCTATCGAATGTATTTTTCCTAACTTACAACTATATTTTGCAGTTACAGTCTCACTCGCGTGCTACACATCTATGCAGGAAAAGAATTGAGAGAATGGATGACCTTGCGGTGATCATCAGATCTAATCAAGCAACTAGATGATATGTGCAGGGAAGTACAATTATGGCCACATCATCCTCTCAGATTCAGCGAGATCTCAATGAGTCTTGGAGAGACGCTAAAGATGATCTGGAGGATACCATTGACCTCTCTCAGGACCACGTAGCGGACTCGTTAGACGAAAATTTTTCCTCAGATACTCCATCGATGGAAAGACACGGAACCCGTGGTACTCCTAGTCAGACTCTAGATTTAACTGTAACTGAGATGGGAGTGCATCAAAGAAACGTATGCGGCCTCCCCCTGCGATGTGCTCGGCATCTCTCTTAATACCATTGCAGAGGCTATGTGTGATTTTGGCCTAGGCAAGGAGGTAAACTGTACTAGTAAGGTACTTGATGTTCTTGAAGAGGTGCAAGGGTTAACCAACTCAGAATTTATCGAAGTTGGTTAGCTGTTGAGCAGGTACGAGAAGCTGGCATTATTCTTTATTAGTCTCTGACCCGAGAGGTGCATTGAGTGGCTGAGGAGAACACTCCACGTGAACGATCTCAATGCAGGAGTTGGGTCGGTCTGACATGCTCTTACCCGTCGTTGTGTTGATCTGTCGCTTTGTGGGACTGTAATAACTTTTTTATACGCTGGTGACTTTTTTTTTTATGAATTTTTTAGATTGATACAATTGGTATACGGTGTATACCAATTTGAATGATGTGGTAATACTCTAACTTTCTGGTTTAATATAGTTTATATATGTTCTGCCACTTGCTTGTTGCTCAGCACATTAAGATAAATAGAGCCACACACATCGTATGGACGAAGGGTACGTACTATCAGTTATTTGAAATTCAAATCCTCTTATCGTATTTTTGATTTATTTGTCACGGGACAATTTTTTGTATTTAGTATACACACATTCAGACCTGTTGCACCTTGAACATACTAATAATACACATGTCAATGCAGATGGAAAAAGAGAAGTATTATGTTGTTCTCGTGGGCCATCGACTCGGCATTTATCTGACATGGGACAATGCTATGTTGGAGGTTGAGTGATTCAGCGGAGAGAGACACCGAGCATTCAAGAATTGGAGGGAAGCGGTTTCCTACTGGGAGAGTTACTTCGTTGGGACTAGTGCACAATTGCAGCCTACCACAAAAACTCATGCGGTTCATGCCGCCGCACAGTTAGACGAGGTCAACATCCATCGTTCGTCAACTTCGTATATCCATCAGACAACCTGGGTCGTGGTCTCCGGGTCCACGACGACTGATGATCTTGCCCCATCTTGTGGAGAGAGTTTCTGTGGACTTTTGATTGGCATTGTCGTTATTTTCTTCGCGCTGCTTATCATTATTAAATTCTAGCTGTAGATGTTCTATAACCGAATGAATATTATTTTTTACCTTTTTTTTTTTTTGGATTTTGATTGTATGCTTTTGCTATCTTTAGCTATATCTGTAGATTGTATGGTTTTTTTTTTTTTTTTTTTTTTTTTTTTTTATCTATCTTTGATTGCAGATCTATATTAGATTTTGATCCATTATTTAAATTTTATTAATCATCCGATTGTATGGTTTATATCTTTGTTGGTATGGATTTGACAATCACTGTCGAAATGGTTAAATGGGCCCACAGTACTGTGGAGTACGTGTCTGTGAGGATGAGATTGCGTCCTACTCCCGTCCGAACGGTAATCCATTCTCGCAAGGCACTGTGGGGGCCACCGTGATGTAAGTAATTTATCCACACCATTGATCATTTGTATATGATTGTTTTAAGGTATGATCCAAAAAATGATTCAGTTTCAGGGCTTACGTGGACCAGAAAGTGGGGATTGAACGTCCACCATTTACGGTGGGCCCCACAGATCCCATCCCTGACGGATTATCGTCCATGCAAGGGTAGGACACAATCCGCGTCTATGTGCCATTATTGGAGGGAGAAAACCACCTAACATAATAGTGGGGCCCACAACAGAACGTTGCAACAATATTGGATACATAAACACTTATAAAGCAATCCTGAGATGGGATCTGCCCGGCCAAACAGATAGCTGTGGAAAATTCAGAGGGATTGTTGCAATCCCACGGCTAACTAAAGATGCCAAATGTGTATGATCCGGGATATGGCCCACATCCCATGACTTTCATTTTCGTCCCAGGATGTCCATCCCATGGGATTCCCAACAGTCCACTGACACCACCGTAATTACCATAAAATTGATCCCATCCCTCTTAATACCATGGCATCTGCCCGGCCAAACAGGCCCTTAGCTGAGAGGGCATTTTGGTCATTTGAGGAGCCATGTCGGTCTAAGGTTTGAGAAAATGCCACCGCGACTCACATGTATAGATTGAGAAATGCATCGCGAAACAGCTTCTGTCATCGAACACGTATTTAAGATCTGAACCATTGATTTAATGTGGTAGGCTATCAAAATGATTTTTTATTCTTTATTCATATTATTTGAAAATTTTACATTAAAATAGATGGGAAGAAAGAAAATTAAAAGTATTTATTGGATATTACTTGTATTAGTTAGAAAATCAAGTCTTAAATGGATAATAATAACTATAAAAGATGATAAATACATTTTAAACGGTCAAGATCTCTTGTTCATGTGAAAATTATAGGTAAGTGTGTCCCGATTCACCTCCTTAGTCTCTGTTGGCGCGAATCGCTTCGGTACGTGTTATGGTTGAAAGAAGGAAGAATCTGGTAAGACTTCGTTTATCGTCTGTCGCGATTCAGAATCCAGCGTTTGTCGCCAACCACTGTCACCCACAAGATAAGTGGTCCAATGATCTAAACTTTCAATTTTGTTATATCTATTCTTTATTGGAAAATTATAAAATAAAAATTTATTTTAACGGATGATAGTGGCCATAAATTTTTATTCAATACTATTTTCAATGAATCAAGTCCAATTATAAAGTATTAAACTATAATTATCATTGATAATGATTATTTAAACATTAAAGAAAATATGGACGGTTAAGATTATTGTACCATCTCAAATTGAATACCCCATTTGGTGGCGACACACAAAACATCTCCATCGCGACAGACGCAATAAATGCACGTGGGATTTGAAGGGGAAGCCGTTTAATCGGCGGCTTGCGAATCCGTAGCCGACTCATGCGCCGTGCACTACGCCCATGTGCGCCTTCCTTGATTAGCGAATGGAAATCTGCCACGTGGACATCATGGTCCACCAGGTCAGGTCCTAAGGTGGTGGACACGTCATCCTTAAGTAAAACGGTTCTCATGGCGGCGCTCAAGGACCGCCTTTCACCACCGAAGAGACGCTGCGAGTGTACTTTGCAAGTGCGTGCTTCTTATACGTACCTGCATCACACGTATGTGATATCAGAGCACTTCATTATTCAATCCTCACCATTCATCTCTGATTTCTAAAAGTGTAGCCTGATATTATGATCAGTCGCACAACAATCGTACAATATAAATTAAAGGCAAGAAGAAAGTGACCAACGGTTCAAATTCAACATATGTCCACTATATGAGAAATAAACTGGACTAGATTTCAAGAAATAGCGTACAACCATCAGCACCAGATAAACGGCTCTGATATAACACACGTATGCCTCTTTTCCCTGTATGGTGCGAGTGCACCTTAGTATTTTTAGTCCCTCACTCTCTCTCAGCACGTCATGCTTATCCTCTCAAACTGAGACCCTCCGGTCCACCAATAATGAGAAAAAAGAGATCCGATCACATGCAAGCACTGTACGTGAAGCTTTTAAGTACAGCTCCTTTTTTCTGTTAAATACCAACGGCTGTAAAACATCCGAGTGGTGAGAAATAAACATCAGTATCGAAAGCATGTTCTCTATAGTTTCGGACAGTCCAATTCTTAAATGAACATAATACTTTAAGCCAAGTTATTGGCTATAGATGGACTTTCTCTAATGTGGAACGTTCAATGAGTTTAATAATTATATCTTCTGTCATAATTATATAAGTGCCATTTATTATCTTTTTCATGGCTACGATGGGGTGATATATCAGAGAGAGAGAGAACGTGTACCTGAAAGTTACATGCAACTGTATGTACGTGAACATATCTAATGAAAATATAATGTTTGAGGAATATTACTGTGCAAGTAGTTGCATGGTAAGTTCAGTGCAGCTCTCTCCTGACGGTGGACGTGGATGACATACCTGGTGCGGAAACGGATTGGCTACTCCCCATGCCACCAGCAAATGGCTGATGGTCGGTGTTCTGTGGGCCCTACCATGACTTATGTGTTTCATCCATGCCGTCCATCTATTTTTCTAGATCATTTTATGGTATGAGACCAAAAATGAGGTATATCCCAATCTCAAGTGGACCACATTATCAGAAACAGTGTTGATTGAACATTGACCATTAAAAACTTTTTGGCAGCCATAAAATTTTTGGATCAAGCTGATATTTTTATTTTCCCTTCATCTGGATCTTTATGACCTAATCAATAGATTGGATGTCAAATAAACAGTACAGTGGGCCGTAGGAGGATTTTAATGGTGGATATACAATCACTGTTGTTTTTCTGTGGTGTGGTCCACCTAAGATTTGTATCCTTCACATTTTCCTTAGCAAAGCCCTAAAATGTTTTTTTAAAATGGATGAACAGCATGGATGAAACACATACATAATGGTGGGGCCCACAGAGCACCGACCACCAGCCACAGGGCTAGTGGCAGGGGGAGTAGCCAATCTGTTTCCACCTGGTGCCGGGGACTGGATTTTGGGTGGGCCATCACATGGATAGGATATCTTTATACCAGGATGAATTCGATCAGTGGTCCAGCAAAAGAAATGGTTGTTGGGTGCGGCTACGGTGTTTCACGGATCCACTGAGGTGGGTGGATCCCTGACTGTGGGACCCACCCTGATACATTTTAATTACATCCACGCCGTCCATCAGTTTTGAAAACTCATTTTAGAATGATCTACAAAAAATGAATTAGATAAAAATCTCATGTGGACCACACCACATGAAACAACGGCGATTGAATAATCACCATTAAAACACTTGGGAGCCACCCGAATTTTTATTTGTCATCCAACCTATTGATAAGGTCACAATGACTCGGATGAATGTACCAAACAAATATCAGCTTGATTCAAAACTTATGTGGCCCACGAGAAGTTTTTAATGGTCAATTACCACTGTTTCCTACTGTCTGTTCCACGCGAGATTTAATTCTTCATTTTTTTGGGATCCTGTAAAATGATATTTTAAAACAGATGGACGGCGTGGATGTAAGTAAAATACATCAAGATGCGCCCCACAGTTAGCGATCCACTTTAGCCACGTGCATAATGTTATAACACATGGTTTTAGTACAGAGAATAATAATAGAGATGCTCAATCACTCTGATATTTGGGATATATCCCATTTTGAAGGTGGCCCACCAGATCAACAGAACCGATCTCGTGGAAACACAGCTACCTCTGTCGAGCGATGACCTTTTGGACGGTTCAGATATCATAAACATATAACGTGGATCCCATGCTACTTATGGTGGGCCGGTAAAAATGCATCATTTTCCTACAGTCCAATGCTCCATGTCGTCGTGGCAAGATCTGCACCATTCATGAGGTGGGCCAAAACTGTTTTTAGGTAAAATCGGCCTTGTCAATCATCAAATAACCACAATTTTCGCGACGGGTGATATTAATGGCGAGGTCCACCTTTTAAACGGATAAGGATTCCAATGCACGTGACACATGGGCGAGAAAAACGTGTAGTACGGTAGGCTTATGGTACAGACAATAGTATTAGTACCTGACCTGTAAAGCTATATATTTTTGTCACGGTTATGGTACAATTTCCAGGACGTGGATTTCCTGCGAAATTACTGTGCTGGTAAACGAAGTGGGACCCACCTTCATGTTTTTCAGAAATCCACTCCGTTCATCCGTTTTGGGAGCTCATTTTAGGACATTTAACAAAAAATGATGCAGATCCTAAACTCAAGTGGACCGTGCGAGAGGAAACAGTGTGAAATGAGTTACGACAGTTGAAAGATTCATATGCTACAAATATTTTTTATCAATATAAGTATTTCCTCTTTTCAGTTCATCCTAGTGTGAATGACCTTATAAACGGTTTGGATGGCATATAAACATCAACGTGGAACCCAAAAAGGTTTCAACGGTAGGAATTTCTTTCCCTATTTTTTCCTCTCGTGTGGCCCACTTGAGTTTTTAACAAGCCTCGTGATCTATTTCATATCATAAAATGATCTCCCAAAACGGATGGACGGAGTAGATTTCTGAAAAACAAGACAGTGGGGCCCACCTCATTTCCCAGCATCATTTCCCAGCATTAGTAAGTTCCTGGGAAAGGCTTTCGCAGGAGACCAGCCTCCCGATTTTCATACGCAAAAACAGAAAGTTGGGTGACTTTTAGCAGTTGGATGGAGCGTAGATTGAAAAGATACCGTGTAATATGCACCATCACACCAGGTACATGTGCGAAAGAGAAAAGATTTGATACTCCAGTAGAGCGTCAGGATGATACGCAGACATTTTGAAATTAGTGGCATACAATTAATTCTAATAAACTTGCCATAGATGTATTGCGAACCAAAAATTAAATTATTTGATGATCTCGATATCAAAATGAAGAAAATCCAATGGTTAATAGTTCAACAAAAATTCTCCACGAATCAGTGTTTAGGATTAATCAACCGATCTTATTTGAGGGCTAATGTCCACGCGAATCAGTTTGATATACGTTGATGTATGCTGAGGGTTTATTTTATGAATGCGAGTGTATCAAGGACCATACTCTGCCAGAGTATATTCTTGACGGTTCATTGATTTGTGGGAATCCCTAGGCACCTATTTCTGCTGATGACAGGATGCTGATTCTAGATAGATATCGGAAACGGATTGGCTAGTCTCCCTACCACCAGCCGATGGCTGATGGTTGGTGCTCTGTAGTCCCCACCATGATGAATGTGTTTCATCCAATCCGTCCATCAAATTTTCTAGATCATTTTATAGTATGAGACCAAAACTGAGGTATATAGAAGTCTCAAGTAGACCACATTAAAGGAAACAGTGTTGAATTAACTTCAACCATTGAAAACTTTTTGGGAGCTATAAAAGTTTTGGATCAAGCTTATTTTTGTTTTTTATCCTCTATCTGGGTCTTTATGACCTAATCAATAGATTGGATGTCAAATAAATAGTACAGTGCTCCTTAGAAGGATTTTAATGGTGAATATCCAATCACTATTATTTTCTTGCAGTGTGGTCCGAGCTCGGCTCGGCTTAGATCTCAAGCCTAAGTGGCCTAACTTGGTTCAATCAGCAGCTTGGCCAATTCAAGATGAGTTCGACTGTGCATTATTTTCACAAATATATTAACTGCACTTTCAAATTCTCAGTATATGCCAAACAACAAGTACGATTTTATAGGTATCAAACCCTTTGTAGGGTCCTTACACTTGCTCAGGTGGTAGACTCTCAAGAGTGTAAACTCCTGTTAAGAGTTTGAGTACCCATAGGTGGTGAAATTCTACTAGCTTGAGTGTGTGGGGGTGTATGCATGTGTAAAAAATTAAAAATCAAAAATCAAAACCTTCATAGGTAACATCAAAATTATATATATATATATATATATATATATATATATATATATATATATATATATAGGAAAAGGTACTATGCGTTCAAACTCACGATAAGCTCCCATGAGGTTTGAGCTGTGTGGGCCCCACCGTGATGCATATCGGTCATTAACACCGTGCATTTGATGAGTCCCTTTTAAATTATGGGATATTTCAAAAATCAGTCGTATATGAAACTGAGGTGGGCCATACCATCTAAAATCATGTGAAGACATGCCAAAAACATATAAAAGCACTTGGTGGGGCCCACCTGAAATTTGCATGCGTCTGAAACTTGGTCTGAACCCTCATCCAAGTGGGACACACATAATGGATGGGTTGGATTTGCAAACCACATCTCGGTGGGCCCAAACAATGATTATGAATGTTTTAATGGTACACGGCCCCTCTCAACTTCCGTATGTGGTGTGGCCCACACAAATCACGGATTGACTTGATTTTTAAGACCTACGCCCACGATGGAATGGTGCATCTGACTGATGGGGTAGATGTTCGAAACACATCACAATGAGGCCCACACAGCTCGACCTCATGGGACGTTCCCATTAGCTCGAGCACATAGTACCTTTTGATATACATACATTCCTTATCACCCAATGACACTTTGTTGAGTCATTTCACCAAACACTTGGTGAGCAACATCAATATGAAAGTAACCAAGTTATTGAACTGGTTTGATCCGAGTTCAATTCGACTTGGGGTTTGATAGAGGTCGAGTTAAGCTCGGACAAACTCGAATTCGGTTCGAAATTTTTTTGAGCTCAAAAAATCAGCTCAACTTGGCTTGAACTTAGTTTCGAACCCAATCAGGCTTTTTTGAGTTAAGCCAAACAATTTATTCCAAATAACTTGGTTCATGTACAACTCTATCCATGGATATTTAGATCTGCTTCATTTTTTGTAGACCCGGGGAGCCGATTAGGTGTGGTCCAGCCTCATTTAAGACGGTTGGACCTTTATTGTACAGCCTACCTTGACCTATTCATTCTATATTCACGTTATCCACTTATATTATTAAATTAAGGGTGGGCCAAAAAAATAAAGATCCAAATCTTAGGTGGACCATTCTATACGAAACGGTTCCATCTTACCCTTAAAATATTTTTAGTCCACATTAATGTTTGTGTAATATTTATTTGCCATCCAGCCTATTGATAAAGTTACATAAACTTGAATGAAAGGAATAGACTTTCACGACCGTTGTTTTTTATGGAACGGTCCACCTAAGAATTGAATCACATCCTCACGTGCAAATAAATGGACGGTTAAAGAAAGTTGAAAAGGGTTTCCACAGTCAACGCACGTCGATGCTGAACTGTAATTTGCTGTCTTTATGGCACGCGTGCATCGCATCGTCACCGTTCATTTATCATGCCTACCAAATACAGCCGTCACCAGGTTGGGGATTCTAGCCATAACGTTTACCAAACCATCCATTTGGAGGAATGGAATATATTCAACGCCTGCTGCAGTAAGAGCCTGCAACAACATTTCTCCGTGGTGCGTGTGACCCACTCCATCCATCAGCTGTGACATCGAAAAAATGGGTCTCTCCAAAACTCAGGTGGGCCACACCACAGGCAACAGTGGGTATTGGATGCCCACCATATAAACTTTCCTGACCCAACTTGCTGTTTATATTCCATCCAACCCGTTCATCAGTTAGCCCCACCACGATGGACATCCTAAAATCATCATGATCCAAAACTCATGGGTGTCTCACAGCGGGATTGAATCTATTTAGATATTTTAGGTGTGTGGTCCACCTGATGTTTCAATCAAGCGGATTATTTTTATTTGCGGTGAAAATGAGGTGACGAAACTGATGGACGCAGTGGATGTTACAGAAACATCACTGTGGGACCCACAGAGCTCGGGTATTGAACCCGCTTGCTGCGACCATTGTTGGGGATGATTCCTTCCGTCCATTTTATCTAGCAGCGAATTGCCCATGCCCCTTGCCTAGGGGTGTAGGCTGAACCGTGCTAGCTTGGTTATTTTGCTCGGTTTGACTCAAAAAAGCTCGATTCAACTTAGTTCGAAGCAGAGTTTGTGCCAAGTCGAGTTGATTTTTTTTAGCTCAAAAATGAGTTCAAGCTAAGTTCGACCTGGCCCTAACGCGACCTGACCGGTGACTTGGTTACTTTGATATTGATGTTGCTCACTAAGTGTTTGATGAAATGACTCAACAAAGTGTGGTTAAAGGTATGTCTATGAAACAAATATTTTTTTTTTCTTAATTTTTATGTTGTTTAGAAAGTGTTTGATAAAATATTTGTAAAACCATTGTTGTTGTTATATATACATTGAGATTTTGAAGGTGCAGTTCATGTGTTTGTGAAAATGCTACAAGCAAATTCGGTTTAAACTTGACTTGAACTCGGCTCGAACTAGCCTAAGCTACCAACGAAATCAAGCTGAGCTGGCCAGTTAGTCCCGATGAGCTGAACCAAGTTCAAGCTGGAGTCAACTAATGGCCGAACCGAGTCGAGCTGAGGCCCGTTGGACTCGGTGTACACTCCAACCCTTGCCCCACGTAGTTCCCGTGATCAGAAGCTATGTGTAGCCTGAAGAGATTTCCGTAGCAAAGCCACTCCGCCCATAAGTTTCTAAACATCACAGTAGGTCAGAAATCCAAAAATCAGAATTATAAAAAACTCATGTGGGACACACCATATGAAATGTCATCCTATGAACGGTTTATCAATATGATATTGGTCCTTACAATTTATATTAGTTTTTATAACCCTATTAACAGATTAGATGGCCTATAGACATTATGGTCGGATCCAAGAAGGTCTCAATGGTGGACGTTTTTGTTCTCACTTTTTAAAATGGTGGGGCCTACCATAGACTTTTATATTCATAATTTTTATTTTTATGTCCTATTATGATGTTTGGAAACGGATGGACGGAGCGGATTTCTTATAAGAATCTCTATGAGCCCCAGCACAGCTTCCGACTACAGGAACTTCCTGTGGCAGCGGCACAGGCAATTCTCGCCCCATTTATCTTTGCGCGTGAGTGTCGGTACGGGAGCATATTCCTTCCATTTCCACTAAGGAGTTATTTGATACTCTGGCAGTGTATGACGTTAGATACACAGGCACCCAGAAAGGGTATACGTGTTATATACTAACTCAAAATAAACCGTCTAATTTGTGTAATGTATTTTCTTGAAGCTACAACAGAAAAATTATATTATTTGAGAAATCCTGACCACTGATTCGTGGATATCGACAACGGGATACCTTTCATTTTTAACCTTCCAATCAATGTCCACCATAATCTTAATTTTCTGTTGATGAAATAAGTATACTGGGACCCTAATTTGGACAGTTTTATTTGAATTATTTATATACCATGTATCCGATTTTAAAGTAAATTTTAAGTGCCTGAGTATCAGCCATAACACTCCCAAGTATGAAAGTTTTTCTATTTCCACCGACTGCTTTTACTGTTTGGGGACGAACACTCTCTAAATTTAGCAGTTTTCTCGGTACTTGCTTGTCTCGGTAATGCTCGGATGTGGGGCACAACGCGAGCTGTCATCAAATCAAAGCCGTCCATTGCCGCATTCCACGATCTCGACCGTTCGTTTTGTCGCGCAAAACGCCTGGGGTTGGAATTTGGAAGCTTGCATCTCACTTTGTCGTCTACTTGTAGTTGGATGGGCTGACAAAAAGTTTGCTACTCCATACGGGCTCTTGGGAATCACCTCTACACGCAGCCACACGTGCTAAGACGGCATACGTGTAGAGAAATCTAAGCCGTGTATCATGTGGGACATTTCATATTATCTAATGAAATGATGAACGGTGCAAGATAATTGGGTGTTTTGTTTAAACCATCTATTATTTTAGCATTTAAAAAATAAATAAATTAACTGATAGTTGGACAGACTAAATTTTGGACCACACCTGATAAACGGTTCAGATGTGCGCAACCCATGGCACGTGTCTGCGACTAGAGATGGGTGCGGAGATGTGGTCGTCAAAAAGCTACAAATATATTTTTTCGCGTGATATGTATTTATGGCTTCGCGGCACACGTGCCATGTTGGGATACGTGTGATGTATCCATGACATTGATCGTTTAGAGGTCCACGGCAAACATGTTCTGGCCAATTCGCAGGCAGTGGGGCGCACTATATGTTGAATACGTGGTGCGATTGGTAAATTTCTTTTGTGTGTTCATTTCTTTTGTGTGTTCATTTCTTTTTAACATGTCTGGCCCACTTAAAACACGGTCGCTCCGGAACTTTGGGCCATGGATTATGGAGCGTTGGATCCACCTGATGAGAGATTTAGATGTCTTTTAAGTGCCCTAAGTTTCCACGTGTGATTAGCGATTGCATAAAGAGTATACTCGCTCGAGTTCGACTTTTCAAACATCTCCTGATGCGCACTGCACCCACGAGAGAACAACAGCCGCCCACGTGGTACGGACGAAAATGTACAGTGCGCTCGATATGATTTTAACGCCGCATGAAGTCGAGCTGTGGGGCCCACCGTGATGTGCGCACGAGCTCACGATAAGCTCCCATGAGGTCGAGCTGTGCGGGCCCATTTGATGGGTCTCCTTTAAATTACAGGAGATCCCAAAAATCAGCCATATATGGAACTCAGGTGGGTCATACCATCTAAAATCATGTGAAGACATGCCGAAAACATATAAAAGCATTTGGTGGGGCCCACCTGAGTTTTGAATGATGCTGAAACTTGGTCTAAATCCTCATCCAAGTGGGACACACATAATGGATGGGCTGGATTTGCAAACCACATCTCGGTGGGCCCAAAAAAATGATTATGAATGTTTTAATGGTGTAAGGGCCCCTCTCAACTTCTGTATGAGGTGTGGCCCACAAAAGTCACGGATTGACTTGATTTTTGAGACTTAGGCCCACGATGGAATGGTGCATTTGACTGATGGGGTAAATGTTCGAAACTCATCACGGTGGGGCCCACATAGCTCGACCTCATGGGACGTTCCCATCAGCTCGAGTGCATAGTACCTTTTCCATATATATATATATATATATATATATATATATATATATATATATATATATGGAAAAGGTATTATGCTCTCGAGCTCACGATAAGCTTATCGTGAGGTCGAGCTATGTGGGCCCCCACCGTGATGCGTGTTAACCATCAATCACATGCATTTGATGGGTACTCGTTAAATTATGGGATATCCCAAAAATCAGTCGTATACGGAACTCAACTGGGCCATACCATCTAAAATTATGTGAAGACACCGTTAAAACATATAAAAGCACTTAGTGGGGCCCACCTGAGTTTTTCATGCGCCTGAAACTTTGTCTGAATCCTCATTCAAGTGGGACACACATAATGGATGGGCTGGATTTGCAAACCACATCTCGGTGGGCCCTCAAAAATGGTTATGAGTGTTTTAATGGTGTACGGCCCCTCCACTTCTGTATGTGGTGTGGCCCACACAAGTCACGGATTGACTTGATATTTGGGACCTAGGCTGTAACATCCCAAATTTTCACTGTTTTGGATTTTCAAAAATCCTTGATTTTTAATTAACTTATACTACCACGTACTGACTATTAGCACTCAACGTTAGCTTATACACGAGTTAATTAATCCAAGATTAGCCCAATTTAATAGACCAGACAGGCCGTGATAAGGCCTAGTGCGGGCCGCCAAGCCAGATGGCCCGTTTACACTTAACAATAGCCCGTGTGGGCCACCCAAATGACCGAGAAGGGTCGAAAAATCTAAAACTTTAGAGAATCATATATCTCACTGGGCTTGTGGTCCATCGCGGACTGCAGACCCAGTGGACACCCAGAACTGGGATCTGGCACTAGCCGAATGCACCCCACCAATGCCAGATTGGAATCTGGCACTTACAAATAAAATCGGGATACCTGGCGTTCCAGCAGTCGGATTTCTTCCAAATTTACAAAGTGGAGGTTTAATATATTTTTCTACGCCCGTCCACCAAATCTGGGGCCCGATCGTGGCACGATGACCGTTGATCGCGAATCGGACCCGTACGACCAAACCCCGCATCCGTTCGTTCCCAAATTTTGTAAGACCCCTCATCGGGCCATGGACCACTTATCCTATAAATTTCATGGCCAGAGGGCCATCAGAAATGCTCCAATCACCAAAATGGCCCCCACAGGACCACTTAAAGGTCGGAAACACTTTCTCAGATCATATATCCATTCATCCGTTCGTCCTCAATTTTTGCATGGGCCCTAATCGGGCCATAAGGCACTTACACGCCAAATTTGGTGGCCAGAGGGGTGATAGGGCCCTAGATCCTAGAAAGACCCTCCCATAAGTCTAGTATAGTAAAAACCTAGCCCTTGGGGCCATTTACACTAAATCTGGAATTATAAAAAGGGCCTCTTTTGGGCATCCCTCTCCCCATACGAATTTTGCCCTAGAAGAGAGAAAAGGGAGAAGAGAAAGAAGAGAATGGAGAAGAAAGAGAGAGGGATGAAGGCATGGTGGACTCTCAATCAAGGTGGGGCCCAAGAGGATCAAACCCACAACCTCCTACACCTTCTCCAAGGGAAAAACCCATCCGAAAATCATCATCTTCATCTCGTGGGTTGTTTAGGTAAGATCCAACCCTCTTTTCCTTTGAAAACCCTTGTAATGAATGAGATTTGCATGAGAATCTAACATGTGATGGTTGCTCCTAGGATTACGGCCGTTCTACACCAAGATCCACATCTTCTAGGTCATTCCCAAGTCTTCAACAAACCCGAAGGTGCGGACTATTGTTCTTAGGTGACCTAACACCAATTTTACTATGAGTTTAATGATTTTGAGTGCTTGGATTGTTATGTTTAAAATTCTAGAGAGAACCCTAGGGATTTTTCATGTTTGTTGGATTTGTTAGAACATGCATGTTTAACTCCCAATGTGATATATATTGTACCTTCACATGATATTATGTTGAATGATAACATGCTTGTGGTTGTTGATGCATTCCCTCATATGCGGTGCTTCATTGTGTGTGTGACTAATTGTCGTGATGCTCATGATTTCTTGAGATGGAGGAAGGGATAACTTCCTCACACAACCCACACACTCACATGCACTTTAATTTTATGATAATTCTTGCTCGCTTGTTTGAGGTATATGTTTGGTGTGGATAGGATGCTTGATAATATGATATGGATGTGCTAGATGGTAATATGAGTCGTGGGCATGCGGTAGATTCTTTTATTGCGCTCTTGGGATGGTCAGGAACCTAACAAGAGAGGGTAGTCCCATCGGTAGGAATACACTAAGGCTAGGCTCGCGGATGGGGCGGGAGTGTACGGGTGACTGTAGTTCGACTACATGGGACTCTTGTGCCCGAGGTCATTCGTCTCATGCTCGCCTGATTTGTGCGGACTAGCCTACTACCTGATCATCCCTGTTTGTTAACCATGTTCGCACATATATGTATGGAACCTGATGCACCCTACAACCTTTGTGGCCCATTGATGACTAGACTATAACTGGTCCACAGTCTCGTGAGCCGGGCATGGTGGAATGGGACACTGTGTCCGAGCTGTCGGCCTATGCTGGGGTACCGCGCCTCCCCGTAGTGACCGCGAGCGATCCCTTCCTTATCGGCACTCCTCATATGCTTGGAGTCGGGAATGAGGACCCGACGGGATCACGGACCGCGGGGGCTTGGCCTCACGCATTGATGGGGCCTTGGCCTCGCAACCAGATTAGGGCAGTGACATGTAGGGTGAATCAGAATCCCCAACCTGCTGGATGAATGGACTTAACTAAAAACTTGGCTAACATGATCGCATTGCATCGCATTAGTTAGGGTGGCGACTCGGCAGTCGAGGTCGCTCTGAGGGAGTGTTGTCATGCGATCGTTAGATGGAGTCGCTTGAGGGAGTGTTGTGGCGAGGGCATGCATCATATCATCCCGCATGCATGCATATTAAATAAGAGTTATTAGGTGTTGATGAATGTCTGCTTTTCATTAAGTTCATATTACAATTGATGCACTGTTGTAACTTGAGACCGATAGTTCACACCGAGTTGATCACTCACTCCCACTGGGACGGTGTTTTAAAACACCAACCGGACCCATTCATAGATGCAGTAACTCGGGGCATGAGGAGCTCCTGGCGAGGTGAGCTTGGACGAGGAGGACGGACTCTCCTACTTGCGGTGATGGGCGGCTCTCCATCGGCTTGATCGGCCGAATTTAGATTTCTTGAGCCGCGGGCTCGCTTTACTCTTTTGGACTAGCCTTCTATTTTGTTATTCGTTGGACAACGCCTTGGGCGACCCTTTATTATTTTGGACCTGTATATATGTGGGATATCCTTCATTTCAGTAGACTGGTGTGATTGTGCTTCGTGCCTCAGGTAATTCCAAATTATGCCGTTAAATTTGATTAATCATTAAAAAAAACCATAACTGCATGATAAGTGACACTCGGGAACTCGGGAGTCGAGTCTATACACGACCCCCGATTTTCCGGGGCGTTACATAGGCCCACGATGGAATAGTGCATCTGACTGATGGGATAGATGTTCGAAACGCATCACGGTGGGGCCCACACAGCTCGACTTCATGGGACGGACCCGTGAGCTCGAGCGCATAGTACCTTTTCCCTATATATGTATATATATATATATATGTATCTATGGAAAAGGTACTATGCGCTCGGGCTGATATTAACGCCCCATGAGGTCGAGCTGTGTGGGCCCCACCGTGATGCGTTTCGAACATCTACCCCATCAGTCAGATGCACCATTCCATCGTGAGCCTAGGTCTCAAAAATCAAGTCAATCCATGACTTGTGTGGGCCACACCACATACAGAAGTGGGGAGGGACCGTGCACCATTAAAACATTCATAACCATTTTTAAGGGCCCACCGAGATGTAGTTTGCAAATCCAGCCCATTCATTATGTGTGTCCCACTTGAATGAGGGTTCAGACCAAGTTTCAGGCGCATACAAAAATCAGGTGGGCCCCACCAAGTGCTTATATATGTTTTAAAGGTGTCTTCACATAATTGTAGATGGTATGGCCCACCTGAGTTCCGTATACGGCTGATTTTTGGGATAACCCATAATTTAAAGGGTACCCATCAAATGAACGGTGTTGATGGTCGAAACACATCACGGTGGGGCCCACACAGCTCGACCTCACAGGAGCTTATCGTCACCTCGAGCACATATATATATATATATATATATATATATATATATATATATATATATATATATATATATATATATATGGGAAATGGTTCTATGCAGTCAACTTGATGGGAACTTCCCATGAGGTCGAGCTGTGTGGGCCCCACTGTGATGCGTGTCGAAAATCGACACCTTGCATTTGATGGGTCCCCTTTAAATTATGGGATATCCCAAAAATCAGCCATATATAGAACTCAGGTAGGCCACACCTTCCAAAATCATGTGTAGACATCTTAAAACATATAAAAGCAGTTGGTGGGGCCCACCTGAAATTTGGATGTGTCTGAAACTTGGTCTGACCCCTCATGCAAGTGGGACACACATAATGGATGGGCTGGATTTGTGAACCACATCTCAATGGGCCCAACAAATTATTATGAATGTTTTAATGGGAGTGTGATTGATGCTACACATGCACTTAAAACTTAGAAATTGCAATACATAGGATACAAGTAATTCGAATTGAACCGCTAAAATTATAAATCATGCATTAGATGTATGGTTAACAAAAAGTTATGCCTATTGATTATCTAACTGTTGGATTAATGGACATATATAGATGGTTACAAATGAAAAGCATCCAATTATCCAATTTCATCAAACAAGTGTCAACCAATTAAATGTTAGGATTGTTCAACCTTTATGGTATTTTGGGACTGTGAATTAACAAAAGTTTATTTCCCCATTGAGCAAGTGGTGTCTTAACCCCATCCACCAAGGAGTGAGTGTGTGTTGGTATGGTTTTCTCCGGCCATGCGTTTGCTTGTTTTGTTGTACTCTAGCATGCTAGTACGGATGTGGGTCCAATCCAAATCATGATCACTGCTGACCCTTGATCTAGAGATAGGTGATTTGCAGAAGTTGGGGCTCCCCCTCCAATGAGCTCCTTTTGCCTTGTCAATCAAGGACATGTGAAGGCGTAACAGTTATATGATTGAACGGACAAAGGTGGATGGAAATAGATGTTGTTTCCAAGTGTGATCAGTTACAATCTCGTACCACTAAGGTGGGATCCTTGTCTCTGGCTGAGAGCGACACTAACAACATGAGGTGATAGCAATACCAAGGATTACAACAGCTAATGTTAGTCTAGTGTATGAATGTAAGTGGACAGGTCCTAGAGCTAACAGTCTTCCTTCAGATCCAGCATGCAGGCAAAGATGTAAGGGAATTAAAACTACTGATTAAAACTACGAGTCAGTTCGGCATGATTGCAGGGACAAATTGATGCTACTCTTAATCTAATGGTCTATGGCTTACGGGTAGTGGATGGACTAAGCTAAGATGCTATGCTAATATAATCATAAGCATTGCGGTGAAAAGAGGTTTGTATTTGGATTGAGGATTATCGTTATTCTTATTTACTCATACTATGTATAGTTTCTCCAGCTGAAGGTTAAAGATAATTGATGGTCCACGTGGCAAATCTGCATGTAACCAACTGGGAAAGAGCAGTTATCCTTCTCTCGATCGTGGCTTGCCTCGGTTAAACGTGCTTTAGCGCTGACACATCCTTAATGGCTATTCATCCATATCCGGAAATTGTCTGGCTAATGTGGCATCTGAATACTCTCTGCTTTTTAGGTACTTAGGGCATGTTTGATTTTCTAGGTAAATGTAAATGCAGTGGAAAATGGGCAATAATTATTTCTTGGGTAATTACCTTCATCGTTACCTATGTTGATTTGACTCATACCTTTTTCAACGCAACAATTGAGGAGGCTGCCAAATATACGGGGGGCCCACCATGATGTATGTGGATTATCTACATCGTCCATCCATCATGCCAACTGAATTTAGGGCATGAGCCAAAAAATGAGGTAGATTTAAAGTTCAACCAGACCATACCACAGTAAAAATGTAATCAAACATTTACCGTTAAAAACTTCTTAGGGCCACTGTTTACTTTGGTGTGGGCTACTTGAATGTTGGATTTTTCTCATTTTTTAGCTCAGGCCTACGGTAAAACGAATGGACGATGCGAATATGTCATATACATGACAGTGGGGCCCACAAATTTATGCCAGTGATTTTGGACCTTTTTCAAAGCAGGAATACCCGAATATTTTCAAATAGGTGAAATTGTAATAATTGGCTATTTACAAGGTATTTACCCTGAATTTGGAAAATCAAACAAGCCCTTAGTGTACAAGCTAGACATTTGTACATGCCACGTGGCATAATTTTTGCTCTTGACATGATTTGCTAGATTTTGGTATAAACATTGCCCCATCATGTTTCTTGTCATTCGTTAGGGGATGGCCAGAAATGTAATATGATATTAATGGTTGTTCATGTGTGCTTGCTTCATTCGTCAAATCTTCAAATGGCGTATCTACTTTTGCTCTTTTTTAATATATTGCCACGCATCCAACGGAGAAGATATTGCCATATTTTTTTGACAAATTTCGTCTTGAAATTTGCATGCATCATCATTCGACAATTAATGCGCCACATGTGCCTTGCCTATATAGGCCGACTTGTCTTACATTTCTCCTTTTCTCCTCCCACTCGCATTCTCTAAGAACCCCAGCTCTCGTCTTACATTTCTCCTTTTATCCTCCCGCTTGCATTCTTTAAGAACCCTAGCTCCTTCTTACAATACTGGTTATGGCTCCAAATAAATCAAAACTTTCTAACATTTCAGCAATTCTGTATTCTTCTCTACTTTCATTATTGGAGCTGCTTCATGAATCTGCATGCTCAAAGATAATCTTTGAATCAGAGTTTGAATCTTCCAATTCTGCCTTCTATTTAGGGCATGTCTCTCCTCCTTCATATACCCCAAAATTTGAGAATATTCACCCTTATTTCCCACTGATAAGGGAGAAGCTTTCCTGACTAGCTGGGAGTCCCTTAATTGGACCTATTAAGAACCTGATAAAACCCCTAAGTCATGACTGACGTATCATGAGAGATGGATAGAGTGGTATAAATGTGTCAAAGGAAGATATAAGGCTTTCTGGGATATCCTTGGTATAACAAAATGTATCCATCTCTTTGTCTGTAATATAAATCACAATCCTTTTCTTCTTGTCGCCGCTACGTGCTTTTAGAGTCATACGACCAACTACTTCTATTTTAAATGTGCTCTTATGGGTATGAACATTATGGACGTTTGTGCTCTGACCAGTCTACCTAACGCCGATCTTAAATTATACTCAGGGTACAATCTCAAAAATCATCTCGAGAACACATTTAATCACCACAACCTTCGCAAGTCCTATGGTCCCTTCATTGTTGTAAAAGCAAAAACCGACAGTGAAGTCTCTCACTAGGAACACTGTTGCTTCCTTCTAATGTGGATTTGCCATTTTCTTTGTTGTGGTCCGACGGATTCAGTAACAAAAAGTATACTAGTTTGGTCGAAGCCTTAATATTTGGTAATAGAGTAGCTCTAGCCCCTTTTTTGCCATCACATCTGTATCAGAGTCTCCATGACCTTTCATTTAAAGGTCCTCTCTCAATTGAAGGTCCTTTCTAGCAACTTCAATTGTGGCTGTGTGAGTATTTCTCACATCTTAGCGAAGAGATTGCCAAACTGATGAGTTAATTTTTCTTTTATGGCATACATTGGGTTTTTGCATCTATGAAACCTCTTTCCTTTAGTGAGATTTTTAAAATTTTCTACATTCTTCCTTTTGATTATCATGACCAAAAGTTTTGTCCCTTTAAAGGAAGACACATTAGCCTAAATTAGTTTACTGGTAAGCATTTTGATGCAAGTGACTCATACATGGTTGCTAGTTGTTGTTAGATTTAGGCTAGCTATCATGTGGTCAGAGACATACCAATCGATGGTGGTGAAACTAATAGAGGGAAAAATGCGAAGAACGACATGGAGAGTTTTATTCTCTCAATCTTTTCGCTCATCAATTTGGTTTCGGTCAATCCATTCTGTTTCTTTTGTTACCACTTTCTCTCAATCAGCCCCAAATAAGCATCGCCACATTACATCGCTCGGTGAAATAACATTTGTAGCTCACTTGTTACAATCAAGCCCTTTCATCGTTCAAATTTCTTGTAGTCCCCAATAAGCCTGTATCTATAAATTCCTTCAAAGCATGGCGGGATACATATTATGATAACTAGCAGCTTTTGCCGATTCAAGAAGTCATCAAAAGATTATTGTCCGTTCCTTCATCTCCTAAAGCATTACTTGCCAATCCAACTATCTCTCACAAAAGAACAACTCCTTTGACAAGAGGCTCAACACTTTCGGCCAACGAATCTCCATCTCAACCCTATCAAGGCAAAGACCAGAAGCAAAAGTAGAAGCATACTGCCTTTAGGCCAACCAAAGCATGTATTCCTAGCTAAATTTTGGCCCTCCAACGATTTGAATAATTTTACAATTTAAAGTACAATCCTATAATACCATTTGAGGCATATGAACCGCATATACAAGAGACTTTAAGGTTTCATGAATAACTCTTAGTATAATTATGGGAACAAGACCAAATCGACCTATCTATGTTCTTTGAAGAGCTACCTTTGTCCCTAAAAGTTCCTCTTACATTAGCCGAGCCTATTAGATCTGGAGTGAATGTCGTTGGTCATTGGTTTCCAAACCATTAGACAATGATAGGTCAACCGCTGGGTATGTAACGACATGGAGTAGACACCCCACCCAAGGCTGATAAATTGATTAAGTTTGAACTGATGGATGATTAAACAAACCCCAATCCAAAACCCTAACCCTATAAGCCTAAACTCTAGGAACCCTAATCCTAAACCCTAAACTCAGCCCTTTCAACCTTATCAACCCAGTTAACCCAATCAGCCTAACCCTAAACCCTAGGAACCTAAAACCCTATAACCTTGAGTTAGCTTGGCGAGTTAACTCATCCGATCAGCCTACCCAATCCCACAACCCATTCGACTCACCTAGTTAAGCCCAAAACCAAGCTCGAACGCAAGTCCAAAACTAAGCCCAATCGGAGAAATATGCAAAACCCCACCATTTGACTATCTCCTGATCATTTTAAGCAACACTGTGTGAGTGGTTGAATAGGTGAACGACCTTATTAGAACTCGGCCATATACGGTCAATTTTCGATGTATCTGCATATCGTAGCACTTAGGAGTTGTAAGGTATGATTTTAATTGAGCCGTACATTCAATTTTGGCATGCCCACACTAATGATGTGATCGAGATTGAAATAGCAGCAACATCTGTTGACACGCCTGGTGGGACCCTCGCTTTGGTTTACTTACCATTGTAACATTACGATTTGATCAATCAGAAATATGAATAGAAGAAGTAATCAAAATGTGGGGCCTGAACAATACCAACCACATCACCTCCAACCGAGGACGTGCTGGTTCAAACAACCCATGAATCATTGAATCTGAATAATAGTCTAACACTCAGTCCCGTGAACCAAGAAGGGGCATCGACCTCTCGAACTGCATCTTTTGAAGAGATAATGGTCGGACTCTAGGATATGCAAATGAGTATTCAACACGTTTTGGAATATGGGAGAGCTTAGGCATAACTGGTACATGCTTAAGCAGAGCAATTTTCATGTTTAAATTGAGACTATGAATAGATGAATGGCTAACCAAACAAAGGACATGCATCGAATTGATGGCATCATCAGAGAAAGAGCGTGGAAAGCAATGTAGTATTATGCCGAAGGGAGTTCTATCAATAACATGGTTTAACTGCCACCGATACCTCCCATACAACGGAACTCACCTCCCATCTTGATCCCGAAGGCATGGAATGTTCCATTGCATGCCGAGTTTAGGAAACTAGAACGGGAGGTCATGGATTTTGCTTCTAAAGTTAAGAATCACGGTATGCTGGGAGGACAACATTTCCAACATTTTTCCAGAAATCCATTGTTTCATAATGGACATAATTGGGTGGGTCCCGATCCGCCGACAATGGTAAAACCGCGCAGATAGATTGTGACCAGATCATTCAAATGGTTTAAGAGATTGCAGGCTAAGTCATCATCCGTAATACCATCCTGGTCTAAAATAAGCCTTATCCCAAATGGATTGACCGACAACACCCATTACCGAGGAACTACCGACCGGATTTTACCTTATTCTCGGGTGAGCCTGGTCAATTGACTATTCAACACGTTGGTTGATTTACTATGTAGTGTGGTGAACTAGCTAACAATGAATATCACAAGTTGCAATTATTCGGTTATTCGTTGACAGCAACAACCTTCATATGGTACTCCAACTTATTGTCAAATTCAATCTATACCTAACAGGAGATGGAGGAAAAATTCCATGCCCAGTTCTTTTATAGGGACAGAGAGATGACTATGGTCGATTTCACATGTTTCTGACAGTTGTCGGGGAATCTTGTGAGAGTTACATCATCTGATTTAAGAGAGTGAAAAACTGGTGTAAGGGCGACATAATTGAGGTTGAATTTATGCAACTTGTTCAAGATGGTCTGCAATATAAACTCCAAAAGAAATTTATTGGAATGGAGTTTGTGGATTTGTATGATTTAACTAGAAAGGTTTTCATATACGAGGAGCTCATTCAGGAAGGAGCTAGGTGAAAGAATGCAACAATCAAGACATATTATTATGACCCTCACTATGAAGTTGTGATTGCTGAAGTAGTGGCAAAAAAGCTACTTATTTGTTCAATGCTAATTAAGGTGGAAAAAACTGCGCCAACCACGCAAAAGGCTAAAAAACCATACACCTTTGATATCACTCGGGCTAATAAGATATTTGAGATATTACTAGTGAGGAACTTTATTAAAGTCCCTAATAATTACAAAATTCCAAAGGCCAATGAATTAAAAAAGGTTGAATATTGTAAATGGCATGGAATGCGTTCTCACTCTATTAACAAATGTGTTGTTTTCAGGAACATTGTTCAGGGTAATATCTATCGCATCCTATTGAAATTTTTGAAAAAAAGGTAAAAAAAATAATATTGATAGATACTAACCCATTCCCACCAAATTTGGACGTGAAAAGGCCGAGCTTAGAGTCCTAGGAGAGGGAGAGGGGGGGTGAATAGGACTATGCCAAATTAAAACATTAATTGTTGAATTAAACAGATATAAATAAATAAAGCACTAAACAATGCCACAAAGCAGAAATGAATAACAACCTCAGATGTACAAGTATTGAGAGGTTGATATAAATGTTGTTCTAAGGACAACCTTACACCAAAAACAAATGGCTTATGGTAGGACAACCTGATTCCTAGAATGGTTTGTGTATTAAAATCTCAAACCGATACAGAGGAATAAAGAATATAAATAGTAAAAAAAATTAACAAAACTATTATAACATTCCCACACTTGCATAAAAGAGATTACAACATTCTCCACAAAGACTTAAAAAGAAATTACAACATTCTCACAAAGCCACAATCAATCATCCACCACAAGACCTGAAATTATAGTGGTTCGCTTGTGTGTACACCAACCGTTTAGAAAAAAATAGCCACATAACTACTCCACTCCCAATATCCTCACACAGTGGATATTGGCGTTCACTATGAAATAGGTTTTTCAAGGTTCACCTAAAACCTTCACAATTGTCTTTCAAGTGGGCTTATACAATTCAAAAACTCCACACTCTGAGTTTTTTGGATCGCCTCAGATAAACTAAAAAAGAAAGAGAGATTTTTCCTGGCACAACCTCAAAAACCATAAAAGAAATTTACATAAATGTAAATATACTTATCTGGATATTCTCCTTTGATAAAGCCTAGTAGAACCAATTCGAAGTAGATATTCAATGTAGATGTTCAATGTCCACACTCACTTATGAAAAATTTCTAAGTTATAAATGATTTTTAGATTAAATCACCTTGAGCTTGCTTGATTTGATTTTGATTCCAAGAAAAGGGAAAACTAAAATTCATTCTTCAAATAAGATTGGAATATAGAACTCAAAATCAAATGTAAAAAAGCTAAATTAAAGAGAATATTAAATGAGCACTAAATAGCTTAAGAATATTATTAACTTATCTTTCAGAGTGGTGTCTTAATTTTGCTTGAATTCAATGAAAAATTCTAAAAATCGTGCTTTATTTATAAGTGCAGAAACTGTTCACTTGACTGGGCCAGAGGACAGCTCGACTGGTCGAAGGACCAACAAGAATTCAAAAAAAAAAAAAAAACGGGTGCGATAGGATAAGACCGTTTCACGACTGGTCGAGTGGCTTGCTCGACTGGTCGAATGGCCTGCACGACTAGTTGAGCCTTGCTCTCGACTGGTCGTGTGGGACCCAATTTTGTTACTGGACTTTGAGTTGAGCCTTCTCGACTAGTCGAGCACTGTTCACTCGACTGGTCGAACAGTCTCCAGGAATGGTCGAGGTTCCAACAAAAAATCACGAAAATTAGTAACAAACCTTAGATTGGTCGATGAAATTCTTGAACTAGTCGAACCTAGGCGAAGACTAGTCAAGAAAAAGCTTATACAATTATATAGTGACCCAATTTAAGTATGCAATCAATATGACCAAAACTATGGTCAATCTAGGGTCATTCATGCCTTATAAGTGATATTTGAACATTGAATCATCATTCTCTTTGGTTGATAGTTGATCTTGAAGTACATGAAGCTTGATATCTTGACATACTTTGAAGCTTGAACTTGAAGTACTTGTGACTTGTATTTCACCTTGAGCTTTGAGTTCCAAAGCAAAGCACTTTGTCTTAACATAGTTAAAGCTTTGAAAACTTGATTTATCACATGATGATGTACTTGAATATTTTATTCTTGCACTTGAAGTTCTTGAAATAAAGACCTCTGTTCTTGTACTTGATTTGCTTGATCTTGAATATGAGGATGAGCTACATAAGATACAGATTCTAAGAGGTTTTGGCACTACAAAATTTGACAATTATATGAGTTAGATAGAATAACATTTATAAGACGCCAACATGGCTACCGAGGACCTACAAAAATTAGATCGATCAAGGCAAAGAGTTGATCTTGGTCCTTGTCATTCCCACAGTACTCCACAACGACCAAGATCGGAATGATACCAGTCATGCACAACAATCACAAGATCAACAGAACCGTCAAGAACAATGCCACGCGACAGTCAAATCTCACCACTATGCAGTCGATGTGCCGGGATGGTCCAAGACGTGGAGGCTCCACCTCGGCCAATGGGACAGGTCGGCATGCAATTCCGAAGATTACTGACAGAAGAGAGATCTATCGTGGGCGAAAGGCGCTCCCGCATCTTAATGATAGACCTCAACAGAGAACTCTAAATCAGAGGATGGTCAAGCATCCATCAACCCAAAAATAATTCTAGAAAAACATCATGCATGAAAAATTCTTGGCCATCCATGAAGCAATGACTCAAACTCAGAAATGTTGTTGGCGGTGGTGTCAAGCGGCCATGAGAAGGAAATTAACAGAGGTTGAGAATGCATCTCGGTCAGGAGCTAGGTAGTTACAACCATTTTGGAGAATTCCTCAATCTGAGGAACAATTAACCGTAAACATGGTCGAAGCAGTTCTGAAACCTGTCATATATCATCAGATCACATGAGAGGGTACCCAGTCTAATATTACTGCAGAGTTGAACAATATGGGCAATCATGTTGACTTATCTGATTATGTCAGCAAGAAGTGGTTTTTAAAGGATAAACTTGATCTTCTAATGATCATCTTAAACAATACTGTGCAAGTAGTTAAATAAATGATTGATTTAATTTGAACTGGGTTACTTACTATTGATTATTGGTTTGAATCGAGGAGTACATTCAACTCCGGCGCGTGCCCGCACTGATCACGTGATCAAGATTGAAATAGCTGACCCACTAAAAACCTGTATTTTAAGACCGGTGGGTATTCAATAAATGCTTGGACGCAATAAGATCTGGTCTTGGTTTTCAAGAGTGAGACCGACCAGGAAGACTCGAAGCCGGTTAGTACCGGTACCAGTACCGTAAGTCACGATTCGAACCCTGTCTCTTCGGACGCGGTTTGCGTACTAACGCTACTGACACTGTCAGTAGCATCTAGCTACTGGATGGTGCATCATAGCCCGACCATGATTTTTCTGTTTTATCCACACCATCCATAAAATTTATCAGATTTTTTTATTATATTAGACCAAAATTGAGATTGATTAAAATCTCAAGTGGACCACACCACAGGAAAAAGGTTTACCCACCATTAAAAAAGTTCTTGGGAGCACAACTTTTCGATCAAGCTGATATTTGTGTTTTCACCTCATCCACATCTTCCTGACCTAATCAACAGTTTGGATAGTAATAAACCTAACAGTGGGCCTAGGAAGTTTTCAACGGTGAAAGTTTAATTAGCACCGTTTTCCTATCACATGGTTCACATGAGATCTGGATCTGCATAAGTTTTGGGGTTATGCTTAAAATAATAATTGAAAATAGATGAACGGTGTGGATAAAGCGCATACAATATCCTAATTCCGACAGAGACACATCCAGCAGCGATAGTACCAGTACGCAATCCGCGTCCCTCTTTCTTGGGAAGCGGACGGTTGATGTACCAGACACCAGCTATATCGCTGATGTATTGACGTCAGTACGTACGTTCTGTGGGTATCATCATGAGATATGTATTATACCCAAACCGTCCATCTCTTTTGAGAGATCTTCTTATGGATTGAGAAAAGAAAAAAATAAAGACAGATCTAAATATCACACTGTAAAAAGCAGTGGGTGATTGAACGTCTACCATTGAAACCCTTTCGGGGGTTATAGAAGTTTCCGATCAATATGAAAATTGTTTTTCCTCTTCGTACATTTATTTGTGACTTTCTTAACAGATTGGATGGAAAATAAACATTACGGTAATTGTGAAAATCATTATTTTCGCTGCTATTTTTGGTGTGGTCCATTCGAGATTTAGATATGATTCATTTTTTGTGTGTTGCTGTAAAATAATATAGAAAAATGGACGAATGGTGTGGATATAATAAATACATCATTGTGGGGTAATGGAACTTTGATTTCCTTTGAACCGTTCGTACATCCCGGAGCTCGAGAAGCGTCGGCGCTCGTCTTCGCACGACACGTATCGGTACACCAGCCAATCGTCCATGATATATTTGTTATATTCAAACGTTCCACTCATCTAGAGATCTTTTTATAGCTTGATTCCGAATAGAAAACGGATCAAGTTTGAGTGGACCAGGCCACAGAAAGCGGTGGGAATTGAACGTGCACCATTCAAAATATCTTGAGGGCTACCGGAGTTTTGGATCTTTTTATATTTGTTTTTTTCTTTTCCTGCATTCAGGTATGAAATATCTAATAAACGTTTTAAATGGAAAATAAATATCACGTATAAGCCTTAGAAAGGTTTCACATCAGAGATCATTGTCTCATTGCTTCGTGACGAGGTCCACTTGAGGTTTGAATTACCTTTATTTTAGGGCACAGGCCCTGAAATATCTATCCTTATGGATGGACAATTTGAATAAAGGTGTATTTTGAGTCGAGCTAATTTGAGCTGGCCTTAACTTGACTCGGCTCTGCCACTAGCTGGCCTCAGCTTGAACTTGGCTTGGCTCGGTAGCTCGGTACTCAAGCTTATCTGTTCGGTTACTAGCTCGAGCCCGTTCAAACTAAGTTCGAGCTAAAATCAAGCTGAGTTCCCTATCATTTTCACAAACACCTAGACCGCACCTTTAAAATTCCACTATATGTAAAACAACTGCAATGGTTTTATAAATATTTTATCAAATACCTTTGAAACAACATAAAATTCAAGAAGAAAAAAAAAGATATTTATTTCATATATACTCTTTCCTTACCACTAACCACGCTTCGTTGAGCCATTTTATCAAACACGTAGTGAGTAACATCAATATTAAAGTAACTGAGTCACCGAACTAGTTCAATCCGAGTTCAATTTGAGCTCAGTTCAATCCAAGTCGAGTCGAGCTAAGGCCAGCTCGAACTCGAGTCAAACTTATTTTCGAGTTCAAGAAATCAGCTCAACTCGACTTGAACTCAGCTTCCAACCAAGTCGAGTCGGGTCGAGTTGAGCGAGCTAACCGAGCTAGCTTGGTTCGTGTACACCTCTAAGTTTGGATATAACACATGCATCATATATCATCATATATCATGATAAGCCCACATAACTTGCTGACGTAAGCATACCACCGAGCTCAGTGTTGTGCAGCACACGCGCAATCCGCTTCCTCAATGCAGATGGTTTTTTTTTCTTATAGTCGTCCGTTTATTTACCTGTGCGGCCCACCTGATGATCAGATAGGCCTGAGGTAAGCGTGCATGATTTAATGCCTTTAAACTAAACTGGTTATTCTAAGATGGCCATCTGATCAGTGGCCTGAAAAAGGAAAGGTCCAGATTCAACCAGCAAAACTCACGACCATTTGATAATCGGAACCGTCCGATCATTTTGATTCTTGGGCTATAGCACATCCGTACAGTGTCCCACTAGACCAACAGCCCTGATCTGCAATTGTGCTTACCACTTGATAGGCAAGCATCCCTCTCTCTCTCTCTCTCTCTCTCTCGCCAGCTCAGCTTCCACGATTTCTGAAAATGACACGTGGGAACTGTATTTGGCGTTTATTCCTGGCATCATGCGTCGGCGGTGTTGACCCAATTTCTTGCTGAAAATGATAGTTTGCTACGCGCACGCGCGTGGAATTCTTCCGTTCCACGCGTGAACAAATATGCTTATATAGAACTCGTGTAAAAGATCTGACCCTTCCATCAGATGGGAGACACTGTTTATGTCATCTTTCTTTATAATCAGGCAGTTTTAAATCTAAGGCTTGAAAAACTATTTTGGCTGTCCATCTGCACCATACCCCTACCTAAGGAGTTGAAGGACCTGATTTTCATTAAAACAGATCTAAACGGTGTGACCCATCTGATGTGAGGATCGGATCATACACACGTATGACATTTGGGACACGTGCTTGCGCGTGGTTGGATGTCCACACCACTAACGCACTAATCAAAACCTAACGTCTCTATCATGTCCTAACTTTATCCAAATCATCTTAAAAACGCCAACTACTTGGAAACAAAAACTATTGACTGGCATTAGATCTTTCTTATCGGTTTTGAATTAGGGTTTTTATTGTTCAGGCACACATCCACCATATATACATGGTTTGCACGGATTCAATCTGGACTGTGTGTGAAGGGCTGTTTGGATACATCCAAAGTTTTTTTTTCATGGTTAAGAAAAATATCCATATATTGATTTTTAACCCTATTTAATCAATTGACATCTTAGGGCGTGTTTGGCCCACAGACTTTGGAGGGAGTAGGAGGGATAGGATTGTAAAATCCCTCCTATCCATGTAACAGTCCTTTTGTATGCCGAGGGATTGAAGTGGATTGCAGATTTTTGATATATTTGGATGGGACTGAGAGGGATTACGAAATCCCTCCTTGGATACTTCACCGTTGTTCGATCCCTCATTGAGCCCATCCCCCTTCCCTCCGCAGTCCATTGTACGAATTGTGGGATGAGATTTCTCAGGGTGTCGCGTGTTGATGGTCAAATATTGCATATTAGACCCCAGTTATTACCTAATTTTACGAACATGATACTGTTTAACGGCTTATTTTAATCGTGTTTATGCTGCAAGGTAAATTTAGGAGATTTGACTGAAAAAGGGTACTAAAAGCATGAATTTAATGCTTTGAAGTCACCAAAGTAAGGGACGAACCCCAGGGGACTGAGATTGAAGAATTTACACGCTAGATATCTGATAAAATCAACCTATGCAAGAATGGGAACATCAGTATGCTAAGATAGCTGAGAGACACTGGGAAGGGATGTATGATGATTATGATAGAAATCAACTTATGTCTCAGAATTTTCCTGAAACAATTATCGAGAACCAATTAGAGTCTAACACTCCATCGGTTAAGAAGTCCTTACGCGAGCATATATGGGAGAACAATTACACCCCACAGACAGTACGTGAATGTTGGGGTTATCATAACTATGGGAGTGAGAATTATTATCACCCATTTGATAAAAAGAAAATAATGCGTGATTATATTATGAGTGATAATATGTATTACCAACCATCAGATTCTCCCACCTATGATCCGTATGACTATAATCAGTGGCAACATCAATGTTGGGAAGATGAACCAGCAATATATCATAGTGATAATTCTCTTGGGTTCTCTACCTTTAAAACCCAATCAGAAACAATCCAAGATGATTCATTTTAGAAACTCATGAATGCATAAGAGCAGTTTAATCAAATTGTCATACAACCATGTGGATTGCTCAAATCTTCAATTCAAAGAATTCAGTCACACCTTATGTAGGAGGAAGAGGCTAGGTTATCCCAGCCTCAACCCAATCTAGAAGCACAATGTTAAAAAAGTGATCATAACTCGCTTATGGAAGAAACTGAAATTACGAATGAGAAGTTGGATTCTATTAATGAGTATATGGTTCAATTTTTAAATGAGTCGATTTCGATGACTGTCCAAAGGAATGATCAAGAGATGTAGGTGTCTTTTAAATACAATGATAATGACACGCTTCACTCACATGACACACTTGATTTCAATGATGAGGAAGTGGTTAGTTTATTCGAACCTCAACCTAATCTAGGAATAGAATGTGAGGAATGTGATCCCATCCTAATTGTGCACTGTGCGGAATTTGACGATAATGAGTATTGGGATGGCGATTATGAATGTGCAGCCCAAATTCTCCTAAAATCAATCTCAAGTATGGTCTAGGCCAGTGATCAAAAAGTACACGAAGTGACCTGTCATAAGGATCTACTCCACTCATCTGACATGTCTGATTTAAATGTGGAGGATGAGCCCCTCACAACCGACCCTTCTAACACTTGTGAAACATGTTTGGACCACTCCTCTGAATTAAATAATGATATGAGTTAGGAGAAGGACGAGTTACTCGTTACGACTCTGTAATTTGAAACCACCCAATTGAGGCCACCATCTAAGCTATACACTTTTGACGATTCAATGCCTTTACTGAGTAGCTTCAATGAACAGAGTGTTCACATCGATGCTTCCCCTATTGATTTTCAATCTGTCTATGCAGGGTAAGAGCAAGAGAGCATGCGTCCATCCACTTTTAAAGACGATGGATTCCTTGGGCAGATCATCATGAACTTCAATGTGAAAAATAAGTCATTCTCAGCTGAATTTTTCAACTCTTTAGATGATTGCTTAGCACACTTTGTAGATTCAAACGATCCCATGATAAAAGACATAGTGAATGCCTTGCAAGATAATATCTCGGTAGTTGTTACGGATATGAGAAAACCCTTATTCTGAAGCCCCTCATTCCCCAGATCTTAAATGTTTACCATTAAAGGAGGAGGAGCTGACAATGGAACCGAAGTCTGAAACTTCAGAATGTGTTGAGACTACATCACTTCCTGATTTTTTTTTGAATTTTATATACCTGTAGTCTCTGATTCACCATGGGATACTAACTTTGAAACTTTTTTTGACACTGGTGAATCATATATCTTTGGATACCTCAGGCGAATCAACGGTAAATTTTTGCTGAGGTACATAAGTTTCTCTGGACATTCGTACTCCAGGGCATCCAAGCCTATTGCAAAAATGGCTTTTGGATGATCTTGTTGAGGAACCTACTGAGAAATTTATCAAGATACTGGCCGGAAAACGAACCTTTCGGCATGACTGAGTAGTTTCCCACTGCTTTCATAGGATTAGGATAGTTTGCTTGATGTCGTTCTAAGTTAGTTGGTTTTATGTCATTAGGTTAGTGCTTTCTCCTTTTTTTAGGATAGTTAGTTTTACTCTTGTGCCAAGCCGCCTTCACGCTGAGATCTCTTTGAAAGAAGCCTCTTAACTCCGTCATCAGGTACTATCTTTCCATCACTTCTTCTTCAATTTTGTTGTCTCACATGCATTGCATGCTTATCTCTTTTAAATTGAGGATAATGTAAATTTTATGTTAGGGATGGGAGATTAGATTACCTAATCAGTATTTCCTTGGTCTTGAGCAAAATTGTGGAAAGTGGAAAATTTTTAAAATTTTCTGAAAATTCTTCTAAATTCGAAGTGATTTTGACGACCATATTCGATTTAGAATTATAAGATACATAATGTTGGTAATTTATTACTCTTGGATTCAGCCATCTGTTAGATTTCACAGTTAAGTTCGAATTGTTAATTCATGATTAGAAGTTTTAAACATTAATTGAGTCATGATTTCACACGTCACATCTCGCTTACACATTAAGGTTTCAGTTCGATATTAAAAGGTTAACTTGGTAATCACTAAGCATGGAAGGAACCAGCCTGAGAAATTTGCCCATCATGCTCAATAAGAAGATAGAAGAAAAGAAAAAAAAGAAGAATCGAAGAAAAAGAATAAGAAATAAATACCCAACTCCAAAACAGTTGCCTATGGAAAGGGTTAGGCGAATGGTCTTCACCATAGGTTTGCTCCCTATAGGTGAAGGTTCGATTCCCCAAGGGTGACACGGCATGAAAGCCGCCGATAAAAAAAATGATCTGTAAGGCAAGTTTTGGTTTAGTTTTTGGGTGTCCTGAATGCTCTTGTTGGTTACCAATGATATCATGAAGTAGAGAATTGAATCTTTGAGGGTGATAAGTCGAGGTAACACTATACACCCATGGATCTTAATGTTTAGAAGTTTTCTAAGTGATGGATGAATACTTTGAATTTGATTATGAAGTTTACCGTGGGCTTGAGTCCAGGAGAAAGTACTACCCAACATGCATGAATCTTAGAGTTCTATTGACTAAATTGTTGTTCAAAAATCACTCGAGTTTATAGACATTATCCTGTAGCTCTTAACTTATTTTTCGCACACTTTGCTCGGGGCTAGCAAAATGCTGGTTGGGGATTGTGTTGAGGGTCAAATATTACATATTAGACCCCAGTTATTACCTGATTTTACGAACATGATACTGTTTAACGACTTATTTTAATCGTGTTTATACTGTAAGGTGAATTTAGGAGCTTGGATTGAAAAAGGGTACTAAAAGCATGGATTTAATGCTCTGAAGTCACCAAGGCAAGGGAAGGACCCTAAGAGACCGAGATTGAAGAATTTACACGTCAGAGATCCGAGAAAATCAAGACACTCACACTAAAGAGGCCTAAAAGTCGTCCAGAATGCATGATTAGAGGGTTCTCACCATCCGTTCGGCTCGAAACTTTATATCTAGCCTGAGGACTATAAATTAACCGTACACGTCGAATTTCATCCATTGGATCCTTGTGGAAGTGGCCCAACGATCAGATTAGCCAATGAATCATCGATCTGGGGCCCACTTAATATCTGGATTGCTTAAATTTTGGTTTCAACCCCTTCAATTAGATGAGGAAGCGGATGGACGGAGCGGATTTCTTATTAACATTACAGTGGACCCCACTCAAGAATGTGTGCGTGCACAATGTGCACGCACCGGTCGTGCACCATATCTCCCAAAGTCAGTTAGCGCACGCCGACCGACTCTTCTCTTCCAATTCAAGAAAGCATCCGACGGACGCATCACGACTAGCCGTTTTTTAGTAGTGGGGCCCACCCATCATCCAAATGGAAGATCTGAGCTGTCCAATGTGACCAGAGGGAGAGCTTGACCCTCGCTTAGGTGTCCTTTTGGCCCTATACACACATAGACATGTGGATCGTTGAAAAATGCAGGATGAACGACGAATTGATTTTATATAGTGGACTGCACCAAAACTCGACCAAAATCATTTCTTTTCGACTGAAATTTCACTAAGAATCCAATGAACTGGGTGGATTTTGCCGAAAACATCACTGTGGGGTCCACCGAACACGTCAGCGCAAGAAAATCTTCAAAATATGCATGCCGGACACTGTCTCCTCCGTGGGCCGTTCTGTGATCACAACAATGTTCGGATGCAAGATCCAACCCGTTTAGAAGCTTGGTAAGGGGGTTTTTACCCTAACCATGGAGTCAAAATTCATTCTTGGAGCGTCCATCGTCCGAAAATCCACTCCAAATGTAAGTCGGTTGCATTTTCTTGGTTGTGCACGTTCCGTTGCTGCGTAAGGAGTTTTCCACTACCCTTCATGCCAATAAAAGGAAAGGAAAATGTGGAGAGGGGCAGCTGTGGAGGCATCTTGGAGCGAGGGAGCACGAGTTTTTCCTTCCTTTATCTTCATTTTTTTTTTTTTTTTGGGTTTTAGCTTGATCATGTCTGGCTAAACCTCTTAGCTAGGGCTACGAGGTGAAGCTTGTAGCGTGATGGGGAGTTTTTAACGGTTTTGATTTATGTTTATGAACCCTCTTTGATGATAGTTTGATTATATGGAATGTTTTTAGTGTTTATTGGTTTATTTGCGATGGCTCTGAGCATGTTCTGTTCATAATAGGGATTCTGAATGTAGGAGCCCTGTTGTTCACCATCGTCTCTTGGGCATGGTTGGATGACGGAACCCTTCCTAATGTTTATAACTTCCTTAGATTGGATGTGGATTGGCTAAATTCTGTTGTTTGCTTTGTCTCATGGGCATGATTTTGTGATGGAATCAATTCTAATTCTCATACCTATCTTCTATTGAAAACTATATCAAAAGGAAGTTCATATTTGTGTTTTAATGGTTTATCTTCCAATTGGATGAAGATGAGACTCTAAGTCCAGTTGTGTTCTTGAATCAAGTATAGATCTCCCTGATCTCTACAAGTGGATCCTTGGCACCCTAGTTTCCCACCTCTAAATATTACAAGTTTTAATTTAAATAAATTCACCATTATTTTCTCACATTCACCTGATTTAGATTACATCTTTGCCTAGTTTTAGTTCTGGTTACTTTCAGATTACGTATAAGGTTCGGTCCTTGTGGATTCGACCTCGGTCTTACCGAGATTATTACTACATTACAACCCTATACTTGGGGTGGTGAACATCGCGCTTGCGGGAGAGATGCAAAGGATCATGTTTTTGGTGCGAAATCACTGTTATTTAGGGCTGCATGTTGATTGCGGAGGTGATTTCATTGAAAGGGCGTTGTCATCTCGAGCTGACGGTGTCTGAGGGCTAAGGTAGGTCTTCTTCCTCATGTCCGAGTATGAAACGCCCGCATGTACATGATTTGAGGTCCTACATGTTCTAGAAAATGTGGGTTTATTTTAGTGTCCGAAAGGGGCACGATGAAATTTCAGGCCTGATCATCTACCCCTGTCATCACTGGCGAAACAGGCCCTCTGAGATGCATTTGGCCTGTTTGGTTGGCTGCCATGGCTTCGCGATTCCCATGGCATGCCCAAATACCCGCTAGTTAATGGTGAATGGGGCATGCATTCGAAATACATGTATAGTTTCATGTAGGTTTGGTGTTAGTTGGTTTTTTTTTTTTTTAAATTTAATTTTCTATAGATCTCTGGTATGGTTACTCTCATCTAATTTTTGTGGTTTGGTATATGCTTTGGATTTCTGATAGATATGCGCAGTTGGATTTCTTCTTTATACTTCAAATATACTGTTTTTAGAATCCTAAGGCTCTAAGCTTTCTTTGGATTTCTGATGTTTCAACGGTGGTTTCATTATCACGGCACCTTCCTTCGATGTGGTCCACTGGAGATATGGGCCCGCTTGATTTTCCGAAATATGTATATACATCAGTCGCATAGCGTGATGAACGGCGTGGATGAGACAATTACATCACTGTGGGCCCCATAGAGCCTTGCCTGGACGGGCTGTTTGGCCTGGGTAGTGAGATTCAAACGTTTTAAATCGTGCCCCACCTAAACCCAATCTACCCAAATGGGCATGCTTTTCAAAACCATGGGATTTCATGCCATCCCATGCTTTGCCAAACGGGACCATTGTTTGTGATCCCTGGATTAGCCAGGTGTCTCAAACATGACTCATTTTTGGACATGGGATACAACAATACCATGGTATTTGCACCAATCCACTGACCAGGCATCATTACCTTAAAACAGATCCCATCCCTCCTAATCCCATTCAATTCGCTCGGCCAAACAGGCCCTTAATATGGAACAACTTTATAACTCTATTTAAAAAATTAATATACTATTTTAAAATTGAAATTAAATATACAAAATACTGCTGCGAATTTGAGAGCTAAAAAATTAATCCACTATTTTATGTTAGTTTACTATCCATCTAAAGTGGGGCCCCCTATTTGGACGGTTTATATATATATATATATATATATATATATATATATATATATATATATATATATATATATGGGTGTTTGTAGGTAAGGGTGATAATGGGCTCTGCGTTTGAGAGTTAAAATATTAATTCAGTATTTTATGTTGGTTTATGATCTTATCTAAAGTGGGGCCCCCTATTTGGATGATTTAAGTTTGATTTACATAATTTTCATGGGTGTTTGTAGGTAAGGGTGGCAATGGGCTCTGCGGCTTAGCAAATTTGACTTAACCCCTAGCATGTATGGCCAAGCTTGGCCTATGTACCAAGCTTGGGCCTAGCATGTATGGCCAAATTGAGTTTTTGATTCGAGCTTTGGTTCACATCATTTTAGTCTAATTGAGCCTAACTTAACCCCGGCTAGACCCGATTTCATATGTACATCTTATATATTATAAGGGGGTGTTTGGTGCATCTTATTAGGATGGATTAGATGGGATAGACTCTCTAATCCCACATTTTGAGCTGAAGATTGTGTTTGGTCTGGTATATGCTAACAATTTGAAGCTTGAAGAAGGATATGTTGTATCTATTTTAGACTTGCAATATCCATAGACATATCCAGCAACCAATGTTCCAAGTGAAAAATTGGGTGATGTATTACATGTTGTGCCACCATGATGAATGTGTCGTATCCATACAGTTCATCCATTTTACAAGATCATTTTAGGACATGGTCTGTAACGCCTCGATTTTCAGGACTCGAGTATACGACTCGTATCCCAAAAACCCTAGAGTTAATAGAAAAGGCTGTATACGACTCATTCGCTTCTAGGATATCATTTGCAACTACTACAAAAGGCTATCCCTGATCCAGTTTAGGGATGGAAATCTTAAGGGGAAGAAGATCATCACCTTGTAGGGCTGTATTATTATCCTTGGCCGAAGTTCTCGGGAGTGTCTTGTGGCCCAAAATCACACAAGTGATTTCCTAGAGCCAGAGTTTGCATTAGACAAGTATTCCCTATTCTTCTAGAACATCGAAAAGGTGTGGGGATTTGCAAGGGCTCAGTATCACAGAATTTGGGCATGCATCGAGATGACCAGGCCCACCAAGCTTTGTTCAAACAAAGTGGGCTAGATTAGTCCTGAAGTTGCTCATATTTAAGGCCTAAGTGGCCCAACATCAACGCCCACTAAGGTGGGCCTGCTGAACAGGGCGTGGCCCAACAACATCTATGCGGGACGTAGCCCACTAGGCCGGCTGGAACGTCGTCCACCTGTCTTAGGGTGAGACCCACTGTGGTGTGTGGTGCGGCCCACCATGATTTGAGGTGAGGCCCGCAATCTTAAGGTGGTGTGGCCCACTGAGATTGTTTACTAGGTGCAGCCCACTGTAATCATATGGTGAGGCCCACTGAGACCTGGACTCAGATGCGGCCCGCTGGTTTTCAGCTGTGGTGCGGCCCACCTGCTGTTCAGATGTGGTGCAGCCCACCTGAGCTATTAATTTAGATGCGCTGGCCCACAGAGTTGGGACTCAGGTGCGCGGGCTCAGCTCTGGCCCCAACTGACGCTCCAGTCGTCTTCAGATTATCACCATGGCCCATCAGAGGGGCTGGTTTCAGCCTCGATCGGAAGCCGTTCTCGGCCCTGATTAGAAGCTGTTTCTAGCCGAATTCCGGCCCATCTGATGGAGTTTTCAGCTTGCATTTCAGCTTGTATCTAGATGCGTTTTCATGGCCAGCAGAAGGTTCGAATGAGGGCTAGTTTTCAGCATCTTCCATGGCCCATTTGAAAGGCTGATTCAGTCCAGATTGTGGGTCTGATCTCAGCTGAGATTGTGACCCACTTTCAGGCCGTTTTTGGCTCTTCTCAGAGCCCATCCAGGGATCTGATTTCTGTCACAGATCCGGTCCACCTGAGACCCTTTTATCACATGGATTATGACCAAACTTTCGGCCTAAAACACGGCCATTATTTGGCTTGGTTTCGGCCCAAAACTGAACTATTACTTGGCTTGGTTTTGGCCCAAAACACAGCCATTATTAGGCTTGGTTTCGGCCCAAAACTAAGCTGCTACTTGGCCTGGTTTCAGCCCCAAACACAGCCATTATTTGGCATGGTTTCAGCCCATTCAAGGGTCGTTTTCAGCTTGGGCTGAAAGCTTTAAGGAGGAGGAAACGAGTTACCTGACTCGGTCGAGTCTGAGTTGGAGGGTAGCAACACACACACCCACACTTATCTCCCTCTCTTTTCTTTCTCTCTTATTCTCCCTCTCTGGTTGTGAAGCTACAGGCCCACACTAACCTGACTCGCTTCGATTTTTGCACGGGTTGAGTTGGTGCAGTGTGCATTGATTCCACTCGGCCGACTCATTTCTCCTTCACACTCTCTTCCCTGTATCTCTCTCTTTCCTTTCTCTCTCTCTTTTCCTCTCTCTCTCCACACTGGTGTGGATCCCAAGGGCAACAGTGCCCCACCAACGGTTGAAAAAGATCTCTCTAGCGGTAATGGGCTGTGTAACGCCCGAAAATCGGGGTCGTGCATGACACAACTCAGTTCCCGAGTGTCACTTATCATGCATTTATGGTTTTACGATTAGTCAAGTTTAAGCGCACAATTTGGAATTTCTGAGCATGAAGCACAATCGCACCATTCTCTTTGAAATGAAGGTTATAACACATATATACTGGTCAAAAATAATAATAAAAGGGTCGCCTAGGCGTTGCCCAAGTAACAACAAAAGAATGCTATGTCTAAAAATAGTAAAGTTGAGCAGTGGCTCACAAATCAAATTCGGCCCGATCAAGCCGATGGAGAGCCGCCCATCGGTGCAAGTAGGAGAGTCCGTCCTCCTCGTCCAAGCTCGCCTCGCCGGGCTCCTCATGCCCCGAGTCACTGCATCTATGAATGGGTCCGGGTTGGTGTTTTAAAACACCGTCCCGAGTGGGAGTGAGTGATCAACTCGGTGTGAACTATTGATCTCAAGTTACAACAAGCATCAATTGTAATATGAACTTAATAAAAAGCGGAGACAATCATCAATACCTAATAACTCTTATTTAAAATGCATGCATGTGGGATGATATGATGCATGCCCTCGCCACAACACTCCCTCAGCGACTCCATCTAACGATCGCATATGACAACACTCCCTCGGAGCGACCTCGACACGAGTCGCCACCCTAACTAATGCATGCAATGCGATCGTGTTAGCCGAGTTATTAGTTAAGTCCATTCATCCGGCGGGTTGGGGATTACGATTCACCCTACGTATCAATGCCCTAAACGGGTTGCGAGGCCAAGACCCCATCAACGCGTGAGGCCGAGTCCCGCGGTCCGTGATCCCGTCGGTCCTCATCCCGACTCCAAGCACATGAGGAGTGCCGATAGGAAGGGATCGCTCACGGTCACTACGGGGGCGCGCGGTACCCCAAAGATAGCCGACAACTCGGACACGGTGTCCCATTCCACCATGCCCGGCTCACGAGGGCGTGGACCGATTCAAGTGGATTATCATTGGGCACAATGGTTGCAGGTGGTTCGATTCCATACATATGTGAGCACACGGGGTTAACAAACGAGTTGGTCGGTCGGTAGACTAGACCGCATGAGTCGGCCGAGTGTGAGACGAGTGACCTCGGGCACAAGGGTCCCACGTAGTCGAACTACGGTCGCTTCGAGTACACCCGCCCAAGCCCACGGATATAGCCCCACAGCGTAGTCCTACCGATGGGACTCTAGTCTCTCATCAAGTTCTGACCAACCCAAGGGTGTGAGGGGATCCGTAACATGCCAATTCTGATTATCAATTAGCATAGCGACCACATGTTCTCATGCATCTCATATACCATTCAAATTCTCATAACAAGCAAGACTAACCATAACATGTAATAAGTGCATGTGAGTTATGTGTGTGTGTGTGGGTGAGGAAGTTGCGCACTTCCTCCATCACAAGCCATCATATGCATAAGGGTAATGAACCATACATATTATAAAGCACAACATATGGGAAAAACCAATAAAACATGAGCAAGTGATTCATTCATACACACAATCACGTAAGAGGCAAGATCAAAATAATGAGAGAACTAAGCATGCACATTTATACAATTCCAACAACATGTAATTTCCTAGGGTTTTTCTAAAATTTCAAATATAACATCCAAGAATTCAAAATCATTAATCCCACATTAAAATTGGTGCTAGGCCACCTAAGAACAATAGTCCGCACCTAGGATCGTTGGAGGCTTGAGAAAAACGTCCTAGGAAAGAGGGCTTTCGTAGATCGAGGAATCCCTAAAATAACTTCACATGTTAGATTTGCAAGCAAAACCCCCCTCCTTACAAGGCTTTTCAAGGAAAAAGAGGGTTGGGTCTTACCTAAACGATCCATGAGATGAAGAGGCCGATTTTTGAATGGGTTTCCCCTTGGAGAAGGTGTAGGGAGAGGAGAGATTGATTCCCTTGGGCCCCACCTTGATTTAGGGTCCATTTGTCTTCTTCCCTCTCTCTTTCTTCTCCTTTCTCCTCTTTCTCTTCTCCTTTTTCTCTCTTCTCTCTTTCCTTTTCTAGGGCAAAATCGTATGGGGAGAGGGGGTGCCCAAATGGAGTCTCTTTATAATGTCGTTTTGGTGCAATTGGCCCTAAGTGTTGGGTCATTACTATATTAACCCTATGGGAGGGTTTTTCTAGCCTCAAGGGCCTACTATGGGGTGTACTAGTCGATATACACCATAGGATAGTTAGTCTAATGATGATCTACGTATGGACACAACCGGCCCGCCATTTCGATGCGCCGATCGACAGATATGATTGGAAGTCTGTTCAACGGTCACCGATGGTCGATCGGGGCCGCGGCTATACGGATGTGAGGAGGGAAATATCCTTACTCGATGTGTGAAGTTTGGTCATAAATTGACGGTCCAAAATTCTCAACTTTGCATAAGAGTGGACGACTCAAATCACTTAAGTTCTCACAATTTCCCAAACTAGCCTTCTAGGGCTCCCTATTGAAGTTGGGGTGGCCCTAACACCCCTCTGGCCACCAAATTCGGTGTGTAGTTACCTTATGGCCTGACTAGGGTCCATGCAAAAATTGAGGACGAACGGATGGACGAATATATGATCTGAGAAAGAGTTTTTGACCTTTAAGTGGTCCTGTGGGGGCCATTTTGGTGATTAGAGTATTTCTGATGGCCCTCTGGCCATAAAATTTATAGGATAAGTGGTCCATGGCCCGATGAGGACCCTTACAAAATTTGGGAACGAACGGATGCGGGGTTTGGTCGTACGGGTCCGATTCGCGATCAACGGTCATCGTGCCACGATCGGGGCCCAGATTTGGTGGGCAGACGTTGAAAAATACATTAAATCTTCACCGTAAATTTGGAAGAAATCCGACAGCTGGAAGGCCCGGAGTCTCGATTTCTTTGTCGGTGCAGATTTTTAATCACGGCATTAGTGGCGCATTGGGCAAGCGCCAGATGGTACTTCTGGGTGTCCATTAGGTCCGTAGTCCGCGATGGACCACAAGCCCAGTGAGATCTAAGGTTTCCTAAATTTTTAGATTTTTCTGACCTTTCTCGGTCGTTGGGCGGCCCACACGGGCTGTCACTAAGTGTAATCTGGCTACCTGGCTTGACGGCCCGCACATGGTCTGATCGTGACCAGACAGAACCACTCGTATATAAGCTAGCATTGAGTGTTAATGGTTAATAAGTGATGATATAATTTAATTACATTAAAAAAATTAATTTAAGGATTTTTTTTTTTTTTGAAAATTCAAAACAGTAAAAATTCGGGATGTTACAATCTACCCCCCTTAAAAATAATTTCGTCCCCGAAATTGCCTAAGGGTAATAAATACATTTTGTTTGCCTAAGTTTTATTGATTTCAGGTTTATATGCATGGTAGGGTGTATACTAACTATACTAGCTTTGCTTATTATTTTCTACCCCCCTTAAAAAAAAATTTCACCCTTGAGGTTTGAAAACAATGTCAAAATCATGATTATTGTGCTAAGTGTTTGTTGATAAAGTTTACTTAAGGGTGGTGTATTCTACTCTTTATGATCAAGTTAATACGGAAAAACAGTTGTGGTAGACTTTGATCCCATACGTCGATCCTCTGCCTGACCAGGGCAGAAAGATCGTTGTATCCCTTCTTAGTCCTGGTAGATCCTAGTCTTCTGCTCGGTCAAAGCAGTGAGTCCATTGGTATACACCCAGGATTAAGAATTGGGTCAAGCCGCGAATACATCGCAAGTGTATGATCCCGTGATTCCGTAGTCTGATCAATCTTATCATTTGGAAAACATCAAAATTCTTTAACAGTTCAAGCTTCGCATTCATAATATTTTTATGGGTGGTGAGTTTCCCGCGATGCCTATGATCAAACGACTTGTCTAGAGGGGTTTCCATGACCTTAAGGTTCCTCTTGACATTACCATTTTGATCCTATGTTTAGTGAGTTATGAGCAAATCACGTTTTAGTTTCATAAATTTTAACAGGAAAGGAAGAATCGAAAATTTTAAGGTATTCGGTGGTTTAGAGTGTTAATAACATTAAGATGGGCCTTGATAAGGCAATCATACATACAAGCATTTATAAGGTGACAAGAAAATTTAAAAACAATCTATACATTCATATTAAATTCAAAGTGTCATTAGTATGGCTAGTTACATCATACAACATGGATTACATAGTTCTCTAGACATTCCAACATAAGAAAAAAATAACTTAGTCAAGCAAACATCCTAACTATCCTTCAACACAAGCAGGTAGAACTAATCGACTCAAAGCAAACTACTAATTATCGGAAAGGTTATGCTACTACTCTTCTGGATCGGGCAAAGATGGGGATACTTCTTCCCCATGAGGGAAGGAATCACCGGAATGGGGAAGAAGGAAGTAACGGTTGCTAGGAATGCCATTTTCCTCGGCAGGGAAATGGATTTTGGATGAGAATATAGGTGATGGTGGGAGGGGAGATCCTAAGGATGGGTTTGGGAAGGACTTGAAAATGTGTTTAGAATTTGTTTGGGGAAAGTGGGGTGGAATGGGTTTGAGAAAATGAAATTTGAGACTAGCCAGAGTGAAGAGGATTGATGTTGGGTTTCGAGAGTAAATGGGTGAATGGAGTGGGATTGTGGAAGGTTGGAATGTGTATTTGAGATGAATTAGTGGGAGTAGAGGAGGGATTGGGATGAATTTTGTGTTGGGTTTTAGAAGTGGTTGTGTAAGTGGGGTTCGATGGAAGGGGTTTGAGATGGGTTTATGAGAAATGAGGTGGGAATGGGTTTGGAGTTTGTCTTATGAATGGGTTTTGAAGGCAATGGGTTTGTTGAAGGAAAGGTGTTGAGAATGGGTTTTATGTAAAGGGGTTTGGGAGTGAAGTCTAAAGTGATATTGAGAATGGGTTTTGTGTAATGAGAAATGAATGGGTTTGATGGGTTTGGGATTGGAGTTGAGTTTTGAAAGTGATGGAGTGGGATGAAATGGAGTGAAGGTCTTGTAGGAAGGAATGGGTTTGGTGGATTGTGAAAATGAAGTTGGAGGGGTTTAAAGAATGTTGAAAGGGTGTGAATGTTGGTGGGAGTTGGTTGGAAGGGAGGGATTTGAGAGTGATGGATGAATGTTGGGAGTGAATGGAAGTTTGAAATGGGGTTTTGGGAATGAGAACGATGGAGGTATGGAATTTTGAGTGAGTTAGGAAGGAGATGTGAGTGATGAGAGGGAATGAGGAAGGTACTGAAAGAAAAGAAATGAGAGTGGGGAGAGAGGAGGGGTTTTGGAGTTGGGTTTGTGGATTTGTTTGAGAATGGGAGAGGAGAGATCCTTCCTAGGGATTTAGAAGGGATGGTGGAGGGTAATGGGAGTAGTAGAGATATGCTTATATGGAGTCTAGATAATCCTAAATAGCAAAGGAAAAGGGCCCCACCAATGTGTACATTGAGAGAGGGGACATCTTATAACGTTTCTTGCACTTTTAAGAACTGGATTATTTTTAAAATTTTTAAGAACTGGATTATTTTTAAAATTTTTATGATGATTTATCATCAAGTTTTAAGTCATCTCACCAAATTTCATATCATTTGGAGTTGTAAATAAATTATTAAAATTCTAGGAAAAATAGCTGCCTGAATTTTAAAATTTTTGGATAGTTGTCAGAACATCCTAATTTTAACCATATTAAAATTTTTATTTTATTTTTTTCTTATTTTTATATAAAACTAGACTCATCAAGCTTCAATCTGGTTTTTGAATCACCTAAATCGGAGTTGTAACGAAGGAGTTATGGATTTTTGAAGTTGACTAAAAATTGCAGAAATTTTGGCGGGGAACACTTGTCGGCGGGGTGGCCACGCGGGTCGGCGGGGCGGCCACGCGGGTCGGCGGGGCGGCCACGCGGGTCGGAGGGGTGGCCACGCGGGCCTCTGGACCACCGGCGGGGTGGACACGCGGGTCGGCGGGGTGGCCACGCGGGTCGGCGGGGTGGCCACGCGGATCGGGGGGGTGGCCACGCGGGTCATCTGGCTTCCTGGCAGGGGCTCCTTGCAATGGTCATATCTCGCAAACCGGAATGAGTTGTTCGACATTCCATATATGAATTTGGGGTAGAACGAGCTGATCTACACAATGGACCTACTGGTTTTATGAGATTCCTCCCAGTTATAGGCCAAAACCTAGTTTTTCTCCAGTTTCACTATTTTCGGTAAATTTTCATTCACTCCCAAGTCCTTTATCCCAGAATGGGTTTGAACTATCAAATTTGTCCTAAGACTATGGTTTCGACCGTCTAATCCCTTAGTTTCGGTTATACATTTTCTCTATTTCCGATAAAATTTCATTCGCCCCCACTTAATTGTTCCCGAATGGGTCAAGATTAATATGCTTGGTCCGGTATTGGCTCATTGGGCTCAGACAAGGGCTTCTACTGTCCAATCATCCAATATCCAGCTCGTCCCTACCAATGTCCAGGAAAAAACTAAAGGGCAGAGGGACTTAGACCTAATCCTGCTTGACTAGTAGCATTAAGCTACATGAAATGGGATTACAATGCTAATCCCAACTCACGATTGGGAATGGCAAGTCCGGAATGCGTGTGGGGTGAGATTCAAAATTGACTTCATAGGCTTTGCTGAATGAGCCTTGGATTGAGAGGTATGTCGCGGGATTTCCAAATCCCTTGACGATGAACTTTTCAAGTATATTTGGAAGGAAATTCGGAATTTACCTTTAATTGGATACGTTTTGACAAGGCATCATGGAACATGGGATGCGCTCATCCCCGGGGCACTCCTTCACACCTACATTCATCGTTACTCTAAAATCCATTTCACCTAATTCAGTTGGCCCCACGGGCCCTAGGAACTTGGCGGACTAAACTAACTAGACCTCCTATTCAATCAAATCAAAATTTGTTGTCAAGTCAAGACCCTCGGATTCCCCTCTCTCGCTACCCATTCCTAACCCCTTGCAAATTCTTCCTTCCGTCTAAAGTTGTTGGTTCAGGGTCTGGGATGGTTCCTAGCATTATACGTCTCTGTTGCGTTTTCCAATACGTATCCTCTCAAGTCAGCGGACGCGTTGGTGAGTTCATGACCCATGGCCCAAAGGATTCCAAACTATTGCTCTGATACCATCGTAACGCCCGAGGAAAATCGGTGGGTCGTGCATAGACACAACTCCCGAGTTCCCGAGTGTCACTTATCATGCATTTATGGTTTTTACGATTAGTCAAGTTTAAGCGCACAATTTGGAATTTCCTGAGCATGAAGCACAATCGCACCATTCTCTGGCCGAAATGAAGGTTATAACACATATATACAGTCAAAAATAATAATAAAGGGTCGCCTAAGGCGTTGCCCAATGAGAACAACAAAAGAATGCTATGTCTAAAAATAGTAAAGTTGAGCCGTGGCTCAAATCCAAATTCGGCCCGATCAAGCCGATGGAGAGCCGCCCATCACCGCAAGTAGGAGAGTCCGTCCTCCTCGTCCAAGCTCGCCTCGTGCTCCTCATGCCCTGAGTCACCTGCATCTATGAATGGGTCTGGTTGGTGTTTTAAAACACCGTCCCAGAGTGAGAGTGAGTGATCAACTCAGTGTGAACTATTGATCTCAAGTTACAACAAGCATCAATTGTAATATGAACTTAATGAAAAGTAGACAATCATCAATACCTAATAACTCTTATTTAAAATGCATGCATGTGGGATGATATGATGCATGCCCTCGCCACAACACTCCCTCAAGCGACTCCATCTAACGATCGCATATGACAACACTCCCTCAGAGCGACCTCGACTTCCGAGTCGCCACCCTAACTAATGCATGCAATGCGATCGTGTTAGCCGAGTTATTAGTTAAGTCCATTCATCGGGTTGGGGATTCGATTCACCCTACGTATCAATGCCCTAAAGCCGGTTTGCGAGGCCAAGACCCCATCAACGCGTGAGGCCGAGTCCCCGCGGTCCGTGATCCCATCGTGGTCCTCATCCCGACTCCAAGCACATGAGGAGTGCCGATAGGAAGGATCGCTCGCGGTCACTACTGGGGCGCGGTACCCAAAGATAGGCCGGCACTCGGACACGGTTGTCCCATTCCACCATGCCCGGCTCACGAGGCGTGGACGATTTCAAGTGGATTATCATTGGGCTACAATGGTTGCGTAGGGTGGTTCGATTCCATACATATGTGAGCACACGGGGTTAACAAACGAGTTGGTCGGTCATAGACTAGACCGCATGAGTCGGCGAGTGTGAGACGAGTGACCTCGGCACAAGGGTCCCACGTAGTCGAACTACAGCCGCCGAGTACACCCGCCCAAGCCCACGGATATAGCCCTAGCGTAGTCCTACCGATGGGACTACCGTCTCTCATCAAGTTCCTGACCAACCCAAGGGTGTGAGGGGATCCGTAACATGCCAATTCTACAGATTATCAATTAGCATAGCGACCACATGTTCTCATGCATCTCATATACCATTCAGATTCTCATAACAAGCAAGACTAACCATAACATGTAATAAGTGCATGTGAGTTATGTGTGTGTGTGTGGGTGAGGAAGTTGCGCACTTCCTCCATCACAAGCCATCATATGCATAAGGGTAATGAACCATACATATTATAAAGCACAACATATGGGAAAAACCAATAAAACATGAGCAAGTGATTCATTCATACACACAATCACGTAAGAGGCAAGATCAAAATAATGAGAGAACTAAGCATGCACATTTATACAATTCCAACAACATGTAATTTCCTAGGGTTTTTCTAAAATTTCAAATATAACATCCAAGAATTCAAAATCATTAATCCCACATTAAAATTGGTGCTAGGCCACCTAAGAACAATAGTCCGCACCTAGGATCGTTGGAGGCTTGAGAAAAACGTCCTAGGAAAGAGGGCTTTGCGGTAGATCGACCGGAATCCCTAAAATAACTTCACATGTTAGATTTGCAAGCAAAACCCCCCTCCTTACAAGGCTTTTCAAGGAAAAAGAGGGTTGGGTCTTACCTAAACGATCCATGAGATGAAGAGGCCGATTTTTGAATGGGTTTCCCCTTGGAGAAGGTGTAGGGAGAGGAGAGATTGATTCCCTTGGGCCCCACCTTGATTTAGGGTCCATTTGTCTTCTTCCCTCTCTCTTTCTTCTCCTTTCTCCTCTTTCTCTTCTCCTTTTTCTCTCTCTCTTTCCTTTTCTAGGCAAAATCGTATGGGGAGAGGGGTGCCCAAATGGAGTCTCTTTATAATGTCAGTTTTGGTGCAATTGGCCCTAAGTGTTGGGTCATTACTATATTAACCCTATGGGAGGGTTTTTCTAGCCTCAAGGGCCTACTATGGGGTGTACTAGTCGATATACACTATAGGATAGTTAGTCCTAATGATGATCTACGTATGGACACAACCGGCCCGCCATTTCGACGCGCCGATCGACAGATATGATTGGAAGTCTGTTCAACGGTCACCGATGGTCGATCGGGGCCGTGGCTATACGGATGTGAGGAGGAAAATATCCTTACTCGATGTGTGAAGTTTGGTCATAAATTGACGGTCCAAAATTCTCAACTTTGCATAAGAGTGGACGACTCAAATCACTTAAGTTCTCACAATTTCCCAAACTAGCCTTCTAGGGCTCCCTATTGAAGTTGGGGTGGCCCTAACACCCCTCTGGCCACCAAATTCGGTGTGTAGTTACCTTATGGCCTGACTAGGGTCCATGCAAAAATTGAGGACGAACGGATGGACGAATATATGATCTGAGAAAGAGTTTTTGACCTTTAAGTGGTCTTGTGGGGGCCATTTTGGTGATTGGAGTATTTCTGATGGCCCTCTGGCCATAAAATTTATAGGATAAGTGGTCCATGGCCCGATGAGGGCCCTTACAAAATTTGGGAACGAACGGATGCGGGGTTTGGTCGTACGGGTCCGATTCACGATCAACGGTCATCGTGCCACGATCGGGGCCCAGATTTGGTGGGCAGACGTTGAAAAATACATTAAACCTTCACCGTAAATTTGGAAGAAATCCGACGGCTGGAAGGCCCGGAGTCTCAGTTTCTTTTGTCAGTGCCAGATTTTTAATCTGGCATTAGTGGGGCGCATTGGGCAAGCGTCAGATGGTACTTCTGGGTGTCCATTAGGTCCGTAGTCCGCGATGGACCACAAGCCCAGTGAGATCTAAGGTTTCCTAAATTTTTAGATTTTTCTGACCTTTCTCGGTCGTTGGGCGGCCCACACGGGCTGTCACTAAGTGTAATCGGGCTACCTGGCTTGACGGCCCGCACATGGTCTGATCGTGACCAGACAGAACCACTCGTATATAAGCTAGCATTGAGTGTTAATGGTTAATAAGTGATGATATAATTTAATTACATTAAAAAAATTAATTTAAGGATTTTTTTTTTTTGAAAATTCAAAACAGTAAAAATTCGGGATGTTACAGGCTGTGATCGAAGAATGGCCATGCATGGGGCCAATCTGACCTTAGGGATGGGTTGCTGATGCTCTGGCATATTAGAAAAGTAAACTTTTAAGTCTGATGGGGCCCACCTCAAGATCAGGTTCAGGTGGATTATTAGGGAAGATGATCTGGCCATTAATGACATATTACTACCCCATGTATTTCGACATGATCTGGTCCATCTAAGCGGACCAGATGGGACTCTGATCAGCATGGGGCCCACTTTTTGGACCGCAAATGTGAGTTTCGGTTCATCTCGCGAGAAAGGTCGATTCTCACCACTTTCTCACGAGATGAGATGTTCTCTTCTCTCATCTCGTACTACCTTCCAAGGAAGGGGTAGGATTACCCCATGAGGCCCAGGGAACGGCCAGGGGCGTGCCAGCATCCATTTCCTAGGAGGGAAACTTCACTTTTTGCTTTTCTTATGTAGGCCCTTGTTTGGCTATTTCTGAAAATGGGAGAGTGTGACTCTTCTTGGAAAATGGATGGTTGGGATGGTACGATCAGGCCGATCGTGGGCCATCCATGCAGCCATAGATCGGCCCCACATCTCGGATCCTAGCCACATGCTGACTTTTAGATGGTCTTGTCCCAGATTCCTCGTCCCTATGCATGGGACCGAAACCCAACAGGGTTTTAGTCAGACGGACCCCACGAAACTAATGAACGGTTTGGATTGTTCAGAAAGTGTCCAGGGTGGGCCGCTTTGGAGGTTGAAATCCACCAGTTTTGAATGGGCGTTGGTGGGAGAAATCTGCCTTTTTGCGGACGAGTTCAGTCAAAGCTTGTTTGACCGAACCGTCCCAAGGTGCACTCGCACACCATTGTGGGGGCCACCATGATGGTTACATTACATCCACTTCGTCCAATCATTGTGGGGGCCCTATATAGGGGTCCTGGCCCAGTTTGGGGTGAATGTGAGGCCCAGGTGGCCCATATCGCACTCCCAATGGCTTATTTGGCCCATAAATCTCGATCCAAGGGTCAGATTGGTCTGAGACTTTGCTTTGACGGCTAAATGGGGATTTGAGAGGCTTCGAGTGCCTGGTTAGCCACTAATTAATCCTCAAGAGGTGATAGTAGGTGTGTTATCCCACATGACTCGATCAAGTGATCTATAAGCTGCTTTAATTTGAGGTGTTTCATTGAGTTTACCTTTCTGACTGATGTAGGGTTCAACTCAGCTCCTATAGCCTCGGATGGATGACTTCAATGATGACTGAGAGTCCCATCCTGCATTCGTTGAGTTTAAGTTATTCGTTAGTCGAATTTGATGTCCCGTGGTTACTGTCTTAAATGGTAACACCCGCGTACCAGAAATGCGGGGTGTTACATGGTCTAAAAAAAGAGATAGATTCGATGCTTAAGTGGACCACACCCCAAAAGGCACTAGTTGTTGAAATGTCTTGGGTGCTACCGAAGGTCTAGAATAATACTAGAATAATATGATATTTGTTTTTTTGGTTTTCCCTTCATCCAGGTCTATGTGACCTCATGAACAAGTTGGATGACAAATAAACATCATGGTGGGCCCTATTAAGGTTTCAATGTCGGAATCATTGTTCCCACTACTTTTGTGGTGTGGTCCACTTAAGCTTTGGATCTACCTCATTTTTGTGCTCATGACCTAAACTGATCTCGCCAAATGGATGGACAGTGTAGATATAGTACATGCATCTTGGTGGGCCCCATAGAACTTGGTGATGTAAATACACCATGGAGGTTGTTGGTGTGTGGCACTCTATGCAATCCGCTTCCAAAAGCTTCCATAAGATTTGGTATATCACTTCTAATCCACCGACAATACCTGGCACTTCATAATGATTACACTGTGCCAATTTCAGCCCATGTAATCCCATGTACCAAACTCCCCCTAAATGTCATTGTGATCATCAAATAAGTAACTCACGCATCTTGAATTTGTATCATTAATTTTATTCCTTTCAAGTTTTTTTACTCCATGGCTCAATGTTAGATAAACATTACATAGAGATCATGGGATCGAGTGCCTATATGGTGTTGGTTTGTGTAAAATAAAAAAGTAAATTTTATATATATATATATATATATATATATATTTGTGTGTGTGACTCACTTTATTAGTAGTGTTTGGATAATTCAATCTAATACTACACCACATTTGTTTGTTTTGAGGGTCAAATATTGCATATCAGATCCCAGTTATTTTTTGGATTTACGAACATGGTCGCCCAATTTAATCGTGTTTGTGCCGCAAGATATATTTACAAGCTTGAACTGAAACAGGGTGCTAAAAGTATGAAATTAACGCTCAGAAGTCACTAAGGCAAGGGACGGACTTCAGAGGACCAAGATTGACGGATTTGCATGCCAAAGATCCAAGAAAATTGAGAAACTGAAGCTCAAGTGGCATAAAAGTCCACTAGATTGCAAGATCACAAGGTTTCCACCATCCATCCAGCTCAAAACTTCATACATGGACTGAGGACCATAAATTAACTGTACACATCAAAATTTAGCCATTAGATCCTTGCAAAAGTGTCCCAACGGATGGATCAGCCTCTTAAATCCTGATTTGGGGCTCGCCTGATATCTGCATATGCTTCAATTGTGGTCCCAACTATTAAAATGATCTGAGAAAAGAGATGGACGGAACGGATTTCTCATTACCATAATGGAGACACATGTACATCTCACGTATACAAAGTGCATGTGCACTCAACATACACTGGACCGAGATTCTCGGTCAAAGTTGGTTTGATCGACTGTTTTATGAGAATCCCTGTTTATGCAGGGGCATCTGCTGTGGGTGTTAGTGACCCACCACCATTGATCCAATGAAAGATCTGGACCGTCCAGTGCAAACTCACAAGGCCACTGACTAGGGCCTGGGTGGAAGAATTCCCAGAAGTAACGAGGATCGAAAGCCAGTCGTCCAAATGAAGGATGGACGGTGGAGCAGGAAGATCGGTGGACCACACCTAATCCAAGCCAAACAAACCCTTTCCAAACAGTTTTTCAAGGGCATTTCAATGGACGGTGTGGATTTCCTGCCTGACGTCAATCAGTGGGACACCAGCCATCATAGCGTCGACGTACGCCGACTCTGTTCGCAAGCAGAGCCTTCGTCGATCGCTAGTAGGCCTCCATCTTAGTTCAAAAAATCAATCCGAACCATCCATCATGTAGAGGGACTCAATCTGGTCAGAACCATTTTGACCATTTTCAGCCATACAAGCATACATGTCCACTACAACAATCACAAGAGGACCATTCAAATACCGTTACAGTAGGAATTCTTCCCTGGGCTGCATCAACGGACGATCAAAACAGACCATTTCCGGTCAAAATTTTGAGGAGAAGCTAATGGACGGAATGGATCTCTCAAATGATAGCTAAAGTGGGCCCCACCAATCATCCTTATGCAGAAAGCCCTGTTGTTGCGCAATACAGAATCCGGCCCTATTGCAAACAGCCTGCGAAAGGCAGGTTGGTGCTCTACACACATCTACCGTCTTCAGCACCTATAAAGGGTGAGAGAGAGAGAGAGAGGGGATCATCATCCATCCTTGGACGTGAGCAGCCGTGGAGGCATCTTGGAGTGAGGGAGCACGAGTTTTTTTCCTTTCTTCATTTTCTTCTTTTTCTAGGTTTTAGCTTGATCATGTCTGGCTAAACCTCTTAGCCAGGGCTAAGAGGTGAAGCTTGTAGCATGATTGGGATGCTTGTTTGGTTTTGATTCTTGTTTTATTGAACTCTCATAAATTCTAGTTTGATTATAAGGAATATTTTTTAGTTTTAATGGTTTGTTGTGACTCAAATTATAATAGATCTGTGATAGCTTGAGATATTCTTTTTTTAGGTATTGAGATTGTGAACTTGAGAACCGTATTGTTCACCATTGTCTCATGGGCATGGTTGGGTGATGGATTCCTTCCTAACCTTCACAATTCTCTTATGATTAGCTGTGAGATTGGTAAATTGTTGTTGTTTGCCATAGTCTCCTGGGCATAGTTTGGTGAGGGAATCACTTCCAAATTTGTACCAATTATTTCTGCTGATGATTAGATCCACGAGAAGTTCAGAGATCTAACAAATCTCTTCTTACCAATTGGATAGGATAGGACTCTAATTCCAGTTGTGTCCTTGAATCAATGCAAGGTAGCTTCCCTGATCTCTACAAGTGGAACCTCTAAATCGCTAGTTTACTTCCTCTGAATTTTCTACATTTTAGATAAATATTTCATCATTATTTTCTCAATTACATTCGATTTAGATTTCATCTTTGTCTAGTTCTAGTTCTATTTAGTTTCAGATTACATACAGGTTCCAGTCCATTGGGATTCAACCTCGGTTTCACTGAGTTTATTACTACATCACAACCCTATACTTGGGGAGTGAACAAGTTTTTGGCACCGTTGCCAGGGACTGACGGCTACGTATTTTTGAAATTAATTGGTTTTAGAATTAGATTAAAATTAGGATTGTACTAACTTTAATTTTAGATTTTTCTTTTTATTTGATTTTTAGAACTAACTTTCTTGTTTTGTAGGGTTGTTGATAGATCTTCTTAATTGGTAACTTCGTCTTAATTTCTTTACTTTCTCTATTCTTTAGATTTGGTCTTATCTCTTAAATACTAGCTTGGTTTGTTTTGTTTTGCAGGATCTTAACATAGGAACTTCTTATTTGGTAACACCTTTCCTCTTACTTTCTATACTGCTGTAGGAATTTTTTTTAGTATTAGACTCAGAATTAGGGTTCACCATGGAAGCTTGGGTACGTGTATATGCTGAGATGGATAAGCAATTTTGGAAAATGCCCGAGGGTTTTGGAATTCAACGTATACCTCAAGATTTTTCTCCATCGAGAGCTGACTAGAATGTTATGCTCTATCGGTTAATAGGTTTATACACGATTATAATTATGGGAATGATGATTATTATCAACCATCATATTCTTCCATGTATGATCAGTATGGCTATAACCAGTGGAAACATCAAAACTAGGAAGATGAACCAACAACATGTTATAATGATTATTCTCTTGGATACCCTACCTTTGAGATCCAACCAGAAACGATCCAAGAAGATTCATTTCAGCGTAACATGGAGTGTCTTGCGGAAATTAGAAAAGCGATGGAAGCACTTAATTCGCGCCTCGATAAGATAGAGAAAGCTCGTTCATCCCAACCACAACCCATTCCAGAAATACAATGCAAGGAAAGTGATCCTAACTCACTTGTGGAAAATTCTGGAATTTGGAATACAGAGTTGGGTTAGGATAATGAGCATACGGTTCAATTTCCCGATGAGTCAATCTCGATGACGGTCCAAAGGAATGGTCAAGATACGTGGGTGTCTTTTAAATATAATGATGATGACACACTTCACTCACATGACACATATGAGTTCAATGATGATGGAGATGTTAGTTTATTCGAACCTCAACCCAATTTAGAAAGAGAAGGTGAGGGAAGCGATCCCATCCCAGGAGTGTGTTGCACAGAATTAAACAATGATGTGTATTGAGATGACGATCATGAATGTGCTGCCCAAATTTCCCTAGAATCAGTCTCAAGTTTGGTCCAGGTCAATGATTAAGAAGTACATGAAGTGAGCGGTCATAATGAGCTACTCCACTCACCTGACATGTCTAATTTAAAAGTATATGAGCTCCTTACAACCGACTCTTCTATCTCTTGTGACACATTGTAAGTGTTATGTTTTCTAGCTCCTATGATTGTCAAATTTTGGAGTGCCAAAACCTCTTGGAATCTGTATCGTGTTTTATTCATCTTCAAGTTCAAGATGTTTCATTTTTAAGATTCAAGTACAAGTTCAAGATGATTCATTTCAAGATTCAAGCATCACAAGTATAAGACTTCAAGTACAACATCAAGTGTTAGTTCAAGCTTTCAAAGCTTCATCTAAGTCAAGATAATATACTTTACTTTGGTACTCAAAAGCTCAAGGTGAATTGCAACTCAAAGTACCTCAAGCTCAAGCTTCGAAGTGTTTCAAAATCAAGCATCAAAGTGTTATAAGTTCAAGCTTCAACATACTTCAAGATGTCAAGCTTCATGTACGTCAAGATCAATTATCAACTGAAGCAAAAGATGTTTCAATGTTCAAACATTGCTTATAAGGTATGAATGACCCTAGATTGACTATAGGTTAGGTCATATTGATTGTATACTTTAATTGGGTCACTTTATAAGTGCATAGACTGTTTCTCGACTAGTCTTATCCTATGTTCGACTAGTCTTAGTACTGGCTCGACCAGTCTAAGAAATTCCTCGATCAGTCCGAGGTTTGTTACTTATTTTTGGAATTTTTTGTTGGATCTTTGACTAGTCTTAGAGACTGCTCGACTAGTTGAGTGAATAGTGTTCGACCAGTCGAGCAGCCTCGACTCAAAGTCCAGCAACTAAATTGGGTCCCACACGACTAGTCAAGTGTAGGGTTCGACCGGTCGTGCAGGCCATTAAACTGGTCGTGGAAGCCTCCACCAGTCGTGGAACGGTTTTATTTTATCGCGCCCGAATTTTCAAAAGTTTGTTGGTCCTTCGAACAGTCGAGTTGTCCCCTGAACCAGTCGAGTGAACAGTTTTTGCAATTATAAATAGAGCACGATTTTCAGAGTTTTTCATTCAATTCAAGCAAAATCAAGACACCACTCTGAGAGATAAGTTAGTGATATTCTTAAGCTATTTAGTGCTCATTTAATATTCTTTTTAATTAGCTTTTTATATTTGATTTTGTATTCTATATTCCAATCATATTTGAAGAAGGAATTGAAGTTTTCCCCTTTCTTGGAATCAGAATCAAAATCAAATCAAGCTAGCCCAAGGTGTTTTAATCTAAAAAATCATTTAGAACTTAGAACCTTTTCATAAGTGAGTGTGGACATTGAACATCAACGTTGAACTTCTACTCCGAATCGGTTCTATCGGGCTGCATCAAAGGAGAATATCCAGATAAGTATTTTATATTTCAGTAAATCTATTCTTTTGGTTTCTTTGAGATTGTGCCAAGAAAAACTTCTTTATTTTTGGTTTATCTGAGGTGATCCAGAAAACTCAGAGTGTGAGGTTTTTAAATTATATAAGCCCACTTGAAAGACACAATTGTGAAGGTTTTAGGTGAACCTTGAAAAACCTATTTCATAGTGAACGCCGATATCCACTGTGTGAGGATATTGGGAGTGGAGTAGTTGTGTGGCTGTTTTTCTAAACATTTGGTGTACACACAAGCGAACCACTATAATTTCTGGTCTTGTGGTGATTGATTGATTGTGACATTATGTGAATGTTGTAATTTCCTTTTATGCATTTGTGGAAGAATGTTGTAATCTTTTTATGCAAGTGTGAGAATGTTATAATAACTTAGTTTAATTCTTTGCTATTTTTATTCTTTATTCCTCTGTATCGGTTTGAGATTTTGATATTCTTAAGCTATTTAGTGCTCATTTAATATTCTCTTTAATTAGCTTTTTGTATTTGATTTTGTATTATGTATTCCAATTATATTTAAAGAAGGGATTAAAGTTTTTCCCTTTCTTGGAATCAAAATCAGATTAAGCTAGCCCAAGGTGTTTTAATCTAAAAAATCATTTAGAACTTAGAACCTTTTGATAAGTGAGTGTGGACAATGAACATCGATGTTGAACTTCTACTCCGATTTGGTTCTACCGGGCTGCATTAAAGGAGAATATCCAAATAAGTATTTTATATTTCAGTAAATCTATTCTTTTGGTTTCTTTGAGATTGTGCTAGGAAAAATCTCTTTATTTTTGGTTTATCTGAGGTGATCCAAAAAACTCAGAGTGTGGGGTTTTTGAATTGTGTAAGTCCACTTGAAAGACGCAATTGTGAAGGTTTTAGGTGAACCTTGAAAAACCTATTTCATAGTGAACGCCGATATCCACTGTGTGAGGATATTGGGAGTGAAGTAGTGTGGCTATTTTTCTAAACAATTGTTGTACACACAAGCGAACCACTATAATTTCTGGTCTTGTGGTGACTGATTGATTGCGACATTGTGTGAATGTTGTAATTTCATTTTATGCATTTGTGGAAGAATGTTGTAATCTTTTATGCAAGTGTGGGAATGTTGTAATAACTTAGTTTAATTCTTTGCTATTTTTATTCTTTATTCCTCTGTATCGGTTTAAGATTTTGATACATAAACCTTTATAGGAATCGGGTTGTCCTACCATAAACCGTTGGTTTTTGGTGTAAGGTTGTCCTTAGAACAACATCTGTATCAACCTCTCAATACTTGTACATTTGCGGTTGCTTTTCGTTTCTGCTTTGTGGGATTGTTTAATGCTATCTTTATATATATTTGTTTAAATTCTGCATTTAATATTTAATTTAACATAATCCTATTCACCCCCCTCTAGGACTTTAGCTCGGCCTTTTCACACATTTTTAGACCACTCCCTTGAATTGAATGATGATATGATTTGGGAGATGGACGAGTTACTCGATACGACTCTGGAATTTGAAACCACCCAGTTGAGGTCACCATCTGAACTGTTGAATTTGATTCAATGCCTCTTCTGAGTAATATCAATGAATAGAGTCCACATATCAATGCTTCGTCTACTGATCCTCAATCTGTCTGTGTAGGGCTAGAGCAAGATAACATGCGTCCATCCACTTTCAGAGACGATGAAATCATTGGACAGATCATCACGGGCTTCAATATGGAAAATGAGTCACGCTCAGCAAAATTCTCCAACTCTTTGGATGATTGTTTGGCACACTTTGCAGATTCAAATGATCCCATGATAAGAGACATCGTGAATGCCTTGCAAGATAACATCTCGGTAGTCATCACTGACCGAGAGAACCATTACTCTGAAGCCCCTCCTTTCCTAGATCCTAAATATCTACCATTAAAGGAGGATGAGCTGACAATGAAACCGAAGTCTGATACTTTGGAATGTGTTGAGACTACATTACTTCTTGCGAAGTTTTCTGAACTTTATTTACTTGTAGTCTCTGATTCACTATGGGATAATAACACTGAAATTTCTTTTGTCACAGGTGAATCGTATATACTCTGAATACCTCAAGTGATTCAACGAAATTTTTTTGATGAGGTATATAAATTTCTCTGGAATTTCATACTCTCCGGCATCCAAGCTATTGCAAAAATGGCTTTTGGATGATCCTATTGAGAAACTTACTGAGAAATTTATCCAGATATTGGCCAGAAGAGGAACCTTATGACATGACCGAGTAGTTTTTCCCTGCTTTCATAGGATTAGGGTAGTTTGCTTTCTGTTGTTCTAGGATTGACATTTTTATGCCATTAGGTTAGTTTGCTTCCTGCATTGTTTTAGGATAATTTGCTTTCGTGTCTTTACTCTCATGCTGACCTGCTTTTATGTTGTGATCATTGTGGAAACGTCTTTCTCGATTCCGTCGTCCAGGTACTAGCTACACATCACTTCTCATTTACTTTCGTTGTCCCATGTGCATTACATGCTCATGTATCTTTTACATTGAGGACAATGTAGATTTTAGGTTGGGGGTGGGAGATTAGGTTTCCTAATCAATGTTTTCTTGGTCTTGAGCAACAATTTGTGAAAAACTTTCAAAATTTTTTTTGAAATTTCTTGTGAATTCGAAGTGATTTTGATGGTCATCTTTGATTTAGAATTATAAGATAAGTGATGTTGGCAATTTATGACTCTTGGATTCAGTTGTCAGTTAGATTTCACAGTTAAGTTTAAATTGTTAATCCATGATTAGAAGTTTTAAACATTGATTGAGTCATGATTTCACAAGACACATCTCGCTTGCACATTAAGGTTTCAGTTCGATATTGAATTGTAACTTGGTGATCATTAAGCATGGGAGGAACCAACCTGGGGAATTTGTCCATCATGTTTAATAAGAAGAATATAGAAACAGAAAAAGAAGTTTTTGAAAAATAAAATGAAGAAAGAAAGAATGAAAGAAAAAAGAATACCCAACTAAAAAACTGTTGTCATCAGAAAAGGGTTGGGTGTATGATCTTCACCATAGGTTTGCTCCCTACAGGTGCAGATTCGATTCCCCTCCCCCTCGATGGAAAAATTAAAAGCTGGAAGAATGTAAAGAAGAACTGTAAGGCAAGTTCTGGTCTAGGTTTTGGTTGTCCTGAATGCTCTGTTGATCGTCATTGTTATCATGGAAATTGATGATTGGATCCTTAATGGTGATGAGTCGAGGTTGCACTATATATCCATGGAACTCAATGTTTATAAATTTTTCTAATAGATGGATTAGTACTTTGAACTCGATTATGAAGTTTACCGTGTGCTTGAGTCCAGGAGAAAGTAATGCCCAACATTCATAAATCTTAGAATTCTAGGATCTGGATTGTTTCTCAAATATCACTCGAGTTTATAAAATTTTCGTATAAGTCTCAATGTATTTTTCGCATACTTTGCTTGGGACTAGAAAAATGCTGGTTGGGGATTGTGTTGAGGGTCAAATATTACATATCAGATCCCATTTATTGCCAGGATTTTCGAACATGGTACTGTTTAATGGCCCGATTTAAATGTGTTTGTGCTGCAAGGTATATTTACAAGCTTGAACTGAAACGGGGTGCTAAAAGCATGAAATTAACACTCAGAAGTCACCAAGGCAAGGGACGGACTCCAGAGGACCAAGATCAACGGATTTGCACGCCAGAGATCTAAGGAAATTGAGAAACCGAAGCTCAAGTGGCTTGAAAGTCAGCCAGAAAGCAAGATCACAAGGTTTCCACCATCCGTTCGGTTCGAAACTTCATACATGAACTGAGGACCATAAATTAACTGTACACATCGAAATTCAGCCGTTTGATCCTTATGAAAGTGTCCCAATGGACGGATCAACCTCTTAAATCCTGATTTGGGGCCCGCCTGATATTTGGATATGCTTCAATTGTGGTCCTATCTATTAAAATGATTTGATAAAAGAGATGGACGGAACGGATTTCTCATGACCATCACATTGGAGCCACACGTACATCGCACATACACAAAGTGCGTGTGCACTCAACGCACACTGGACTGAGATTCTTGATCAAAGTTGGTTTGACCGACAGTTTTACGAGAATCCTGTTTACGTAGGGGCGTCCGCTGTGGGTGTTAGTGGCCCACCACCATTGATCCAATGGAAGATCTGGATCGTCCAGTGCAAGCTCACAAGGCCGCTGGCTAAGGCCTAGGTGGAAGAATTCCCAGAAGTAACGAGGATCGAAAGCCAACTGTCCAAACGAAGGATGGACGGTGGAGCAAGAAGATCGGTGGACCACACCTAATCCAAGTTAAACAAACCCTTTCCAAACGGTTTTTCGAGGGCATTTTAATGGACGGTGTGGATTTCCTGCCTGACATCAATCAGTGGGACACGAGCCATCATAGCGTCGACGTATGCCGACTTTGTTCGCAAGCAGGGGCATCGTCGATTGCTAGTAGGCCTCTATCTTAGTTCGAAAGATCAATCCGAACCGTCCATCATGTAGAGGGACTCAATCTGGTTAGAACCATTCTGACCGTTTTCAGCCATACATGCATACATGTCCGCTACAACGATCACAAGAGGACTATTCAAATACTGTTGTAGCAGGAATTTTTCCCTGGGTCGCATCTAACGTTCCGAAAAAATGCGTATAAAGACTCGAGTACCACCTCAGGCAGAAATCACTCGGGACCAAATCCTTTAGAAATTAGATGAAATTAACTAAGTGCTAAACTAGATTAGCTGTGAAGTTAGCAATAATCACTTTAAATACGAACTGTAAGACCCAAAACTTGCAGAATCATCGATGCTACATTACCCTATAATCTAGGATCAATCTCATTACCTAGTTGCTCTCGGGAGCATCACGAAGCTTCGTATCGGACCCGGACCGCACGTTGAAAGTCCGATTACCGCGAAACCAAACGATTATGACCGCTTTGCTGGGGTTGACAACCATCTCGGAAATCAAGTCCTAACTGTGTTCAGAAATGTGCAACTTGAGCCCGGAGCTAAGTGTGTGAGAAACGTGAATATTTTTAGAAATAAAATTCAAACTTAAGTAAACTAAGATGTGTCGCTTGTGGCCCAAATATAGGATTCAGACCATCAGAATTTGACCCAAATACACCCTCGGATCAGGAGAAATTTCTCACACATGTCAGTACACTTGTGGCAATGATCGAGTACCTGTGACCGTTGAACTGAAACTGGTCCGCCACGGTCGATCTGTAAATCCGATCAAACTGAAAACTTAACTCGACTTAGATCTAATGCCAGGGAGCTTAAGTCTGATCGTATGCAGAAAGGGGGCCTCCAGAAGTGCTTCGTTGAGCTGAAACAGATAGGTTTTGGTTATAACCTAAGTATACTATGGCCCTGGGGCCATTCCCATCAGTTTTGGGCCTATATAAGGGCTTTAAACCCTCTCTCTCTCTCTCATTCCATACAAATTTGGAAAACCTAGGAGAGAGAAGAGAGCAAAGAGAGAAGGAAAGAGAGAGAAAGTGAGAGAGAAAGTGGGAGAGAGTTCCTTGGATTCAATCTCATCGCTCCACGGGCTTAGCTACCGCTTCTGCATAGCTATTCTGGCAATTTCGACTCCATTCATTGGTAATAAAACCTAACCCTAATATGTTTTAGGGTTTTCAATAGTGTAAGTGATGAAGTACTTAACATATTTCATGCTATAGGTGGCCATTGTGCCGTAGACAAAGGCTTAGTGTTTAAACTGAGTTCGTTCCGAGTCTACCGGCGAAAGGTGTGGACTATAAACGTTTACGTTATGGTTTTCAAGGCTTTCAATGTTAGTTAATGATTTATGACTGACTTGAATGCTATCACATGCTTAGTTACGAGGTTTCCCACACTTTACACTTATATATGAACTATGTTGAACATGTTGTATTCCATGTGTTCGTTGATATGCTTAAATGAGTATGGAATTGGGCTTTGTGTTTGCCATGATTATTCGTCATAAATATATGGCTGTTATGCGTGTGACAATTCCGTGGTGAAAGGAATTGTCCCAATTCCTGTTATCGCCAACATACGTTATGTATGTTATAGTGTGTAGACTAAGTGTTTGTAAAAATGTCTGAATGAATATGGAATTTGGATCTGTGCTTGCCATGATTATTACTATGAATATATGCTTGTTGGGTATGTGGAAACTCCTTTGTAAAAGGGCTTGCCAGGATATATGTTATAACTAGTCTAATACATGTATGTTGAAATGTGTAGTCTAAGTGTTTGATAAAATGCTTGAATGAGGAAGTGCTTGTGTAAATGTATGTAATGAGGGTATTGAGATGAGATTCTCAATTCCCTTATTTATGGTACAGTTTCCTTTATGTGATCTATCTTACTACTCTGCGATTTATGGATGAAATGCCTATGTGTGGTTACATGTGTAGCATGTGTATGTGAAAATGCTCAAATGAAATTTATATTTAGATTTAGTTGTCACATGCTGTCATTGATTATCACTTGTGAATGCTATCATTTGAAGTGTGATTGGGACTATTACGTAGTCCAGGCAATCAGTAATAGTTCCTGGTTAAGTGGTTGAATTAGTCTCACCACATTGGATACGTTTGATGAATCCGAGGTGTACGATGATTGTCGACAGTGGTACCTTGTCAGCTAATTCAGCGTACGCTCATACTAGTTGAACTTGTTAAGCAACCCGATTGACCCGATATATGTCCAATGTATGTTCACCATGTATGGACGCTATTACTTGAATCTAAGGTACCAAACTCACCAGTGGAAAGCCCGTTTAACCTTGGTACCTCGATCCGCTAAGACTCATGAGCCGGACATAGTGGTCTGGGACATCGTGGTCGAGCTGTCAGCCTACGCTGGGGCGATGAGCCTCCCCATAGTGACCAGTGAGTAACCCAAACTCATGAGCCGAATACACTGATCAGTTGACGAGCCCTTTGTAGTGATCTCGAGTATGAAATAGGCCTACCCCGATGCAGCCTGGCTGTAGTCCCCAGTCGGGTTGGCGACGAGCCTTCAAAAATAGATTGCTAGTTGGTAGGGCATCAGTGGTAGTGACCTCGAGTATACTCTAGGACTGCGTTGAGGCGACGAGTCTTTCCATAGCAACTAGAGTATAAACTAGGCCTACACTAATCAGGTGACGAGCCCTTTGTAGTGACCTAGAACCGCAACATCGTATGAGATTTGCTAGGACTTACGACCCTAGAATGGATCATTGTTTGGAGAATTGATATAAGGGAGGTACCTTAGCTTTCCCATCCTACTATATGAAAAGGACTAATAAGAACTTGGTAATCACGCTCATGCACCGCACTGCACGTGTCGTTTGGCGTTGAGTAGAGAGCATTGAGGAAGTGACTGACATGCGCGACTGTTAGATGAAGATCGTAGAGGGAGTGCAAGCGAGGGCATGCATCATTTATACATATCATTCTTACATTAATCAGAGTACTTAGGGATGTTTGATTATATTGTGTTACCATTACTGCTTGACTGACTTGATAACATGTTAACCTTTGTTTTATTGTTCCACTGAGTTGATCACTCACTCTCACATTACGGGACGATGTTGTACACACCAACCAGACCCTATCTTAGTTGCAGGTGGAGGCGATGCCTAAGAAGTGGAGCCGGACTATGAGGATGACGAGGAGGCATTCTCTTTCATGTAGTTTTTAGGCGGGTTCATGTGAGTAGTGACCGGATCGACGGGGACTTCTAGGATGTTGACTAGATGCCCTTACACTTACTATTTTGTCTTTTTGAAATACACATGTATATTCATTTTTTATCCATTTTTTGGAAGTATATATGCATGTATTTAACTTGGTAACATGTTCACACTCTGGAGACTTACAACAGTTTATATACTTTATATATCTATCACAGTCTTCCACTTGCTTATTTAACTGTCTCTGGAGTATGATATGCTGTTTTAGTATAATCTCACTCATGTTTAATGCACAAATATGGACAACATTCAATCATCATCATCTATGTTGTATAAGTGATGCGTTGGAACTCAGGAGTAGAGCTTATGCTCAACCCTCGATTTTTAGGGCGTTATACTGCATCAACGGACGATCAAAACAGACTATCTTTGGTTGCAATTCTGAGGAGAAGCTGATGGATGACATGGATCTCTTAAATGACAGCTAAAGTGGGCCCCACCAATCATCCTTACGCAGGAAGCCATGTTGTTGCGCGATACAGAGTCCGGCCCTGTTGCAAACAGCCTGCGAAAGGCAGGTTGGTGCTCTACACACATCCACCGTCTTCAACGCCTATAAAGGGTGAGAGAGAGAGAGGGGATCATCATCCATCCTTGGACATAAACAGCCATGGAGGCATCATGGAGCGAGGGAGCACGAGTTTTTTCCCTTATCTTCGTGTTCTTCTTTTTTGGGGTTTTAGCTTGATCATGTCTGGGTAAACCTCTTAGCTAGGGCTAAGAGGTGAAGCTTGTAGCGTGATTGGGATGCTTGTTTGGTTTTGATTCTTGTTTTATTGAACTCTCATAGATTCTAGTTTGATTATAAGGAATGTTTTTTAGTTTTAATGGTTTGTTGTGACTCAAATTACAATAGATCTACGATAGCTTGAGATATTCTCTTTTCGGGTATTGAGATTGTGAACTTGAGAATGCTGTTGTTCACCATTGTCTCATGGGTATGGTTGGGTGATAGAATCCTTCTTAACCTTCATAATTCTCTTATGATTAGCTATGAGATTGGTAAATTGCTGTTGTTTGCCATCATCTCTTGGGTATGGTTTAGTGAGGGAATCACTTCCAAATCTGCACCAATTGTTTCTGTTGATGATTAGATATATAAGAAGTTCCGAGATCTGACAAATCTCTTCTTACCAATTGGATAGGATAGGACTCTGATTCCAGTTGTGTCCTTGAATCAATGTAAGGTAACTTCCCTGATCTCTATAAGCGGATCCTCCGAATCCCTAGTTTCCTTCCTCTGAATTATTTAAGTTTTAGATAAATATTTCATCATTATTCCCTCAATTACATTCGATTTAGATTTCATCTTAGTCTAGTTCTAGTTCTATTTAGTTTCAGATTACGTACAGGTTCCAGTCCCTTGGGATTCGACCTCGATCTCACCGAGTTTATTACTACATCACAACCCTATACTTGGGGAGTGAATAGTTAGCAAAGGCTTGTATTTGGTTAAGCATGTGCAATTAGGATAGTGCGGGCATGCTAGAGTATACTCAACTCGAATTCAATTGAACGTTGATGCCCCTCGCACTGAGATAGACCAATCGTTCACCATTCATACAGGGTCATATCAACTATATATAGATTTATTTGTGGGTGGATATAATTCTATCATTCATTTACAATGCCAATTGTCACGTCCCGCACTTTGGATATAGAGCGTACCCTCCGACCTGAGTTACGGTCCATGACTTATACACTAAATGTACATGAATCCACCCATTAGACAATTATTAAGGGGCACAATTTACATGTATTTTAGATCATTACCACATTAATATTCACACATCCAACGGTTTCCACTTCTTTTATTAAAACTCCATCCATAATGTTCACATTCATAAAATAAGTTATTAAAACCAATTTAAGTCCACCCATTTGGGACTTTATTCAATTAAAATAATCAATCTTCATCTAACAAGGTCATGGCTATAAGAAAATTTCAAATTTTAATCAAATCAGCAATAACTAAAATGAATGGAAATTAAATCTCCTAGAATCAATTGCATAATCAATTCATTTGTTTAATGTAGCGGGCTCGTCTTCCACCAAATGTGGCCATTGGTCTTGAGTTTCATCCACAAACCTCGCCTCATTTTTCGGTATCTGATTAGATTATCCTACATCTTCCGTCTCTATATGGTTGTTAATTCATAATGTTGGTAGGCTAGACTAGTGAGTAAATCCAACATGGTTCATACCCAACACAATATAAGATAGTACAATCAAACTAAAATATAGTGTATGCAGTATGATTATGGGTGCAAAAATGTCATTAGATGCATGTCAAGTGGGATGATCATCCAATTGCTTAGGTTAGACATCCATCAACCCGAGAACTATACCCTTCATCCATTAACCCGAAAACTATCAGGAGTAACCATCCAATGAGATCCCCTAAGAACTCGAGGTACGAGATGTGCATGCATCTGTAATGGATACATATAATGTATGCCCAATGTCTATGCATCGACATGTATAGTCAATCATATACATCTATCTTTGAGAGGAACAACAGATTTATGATATCATTGATTAACATGTTTGCATGTTCAGTATTCATCCAAATCTCTCAAGGCATATATCACATAGTAAGGATTAGAAATAGCGCAATAATTTAATAATTACATAGAAATCATATCAACTATAACAATCACAATCAATCACATCATCCATCTTAATTGTACGAGTATGAGACATGTTGGGATTCACTAAACATAAGTCACAAGATTTTTTTTTAAGCTCTAAGCACAACATGATGCTGCCTTTTATGCAAAGGAGTGGGCCACACCGTAATGTTTATATAAAATTCACCTTGACCATTAGGCCCTTTACCACATGTTAGGCCAATGGCCCAAAACTCAGCTCTATCTACGATTATGGTGAACCACCTAATTAGAAATAGTGTACAGGTCTCCTCACCCTCTAAATTGTTTCCATTAGTGCGGCCAACATAAATCATGAATGGATATGATTTTTGTGCCATGGACATAAAATTTCATGTAGAATCTAATGGCTGGAGTGGATTTCATAAGACTATAATGGTGGGCACTATAAAAATCAAGGGTGGACGTCTCTCTCTCATTTTTTTCCTTGGGTGTGATCCACCAAAATTAGTTGTCGACTTGATTTTTTGTTTCTTAGCCTAATATGGGACTAAATATCTTATGATTGGAGTGGATCTTACACAAACATCATGGTGGGGCCATCAAAATCAAGAGCCATCTCCTCTTATAATTCTTTTTTTAATTAATAATCTTTATACACTTAAAACGGTAGTGGCAACCTGATTTTTGGTGTGGCCCACCGTGATGTGTATACAAAATTTATTCCAACCATTAGATGTGTAATCTTGGTTTAGGTGCAAAGCTAAAAACTCAATCTAACTTGTGATTTAGGTGGGCGTCACTAAAGAAAACAATTAAGAGAGAGACATCCACCCTTGATTTTTATAGGACCGACCATGATGACTATATGAAATCTACTTCAATCATTAGATGGCACACCGGAATTTAGGCATGGGGCCTAAAAATAAAGCTCATCCATGATTCGGTCGAGCCATACACAAGGAAACTGTTTGGAGGCCTATCATTGCCTCGTACATTGTTTCTAATCATGTGGTCCACTTGAATCATAGAAGCGGGTTATTTTTGGGCCCTTGGCCTAATATGAGGTGACACACCTTATGGTCAGGTGGATTTTATATAAACATCACGGTGGGGCATACACAAGCATCTAACCCATTTGCTCGCATGCCTACCCACGTCCACCCAACTGGCCATTAGAAGGTAGTGCAATGATATTTATAAGGATAAATGAGGTATCTTTCTGAAAACATTTTTGAAAAAAGTACAAGAATGTAAATATCATATTAATTAAGTTGTTTTTATATATATATATAATTCCTTATTGTTAATACATTTACTAAGAAAATGTAGCGCATAACAACAAGTCATTGGGAAAAAAATATACAAGAGAAAATGAGGGATACCAGTGGCCCACCTAATATGGTCCAAGTGCTTGTTAAATACTAATTGACATAGGGCATAAGATAGAGTTGGCACACAAAATTAAGGAAAGGGATGAGTTTGTCGTGCTTGATGTTTCAATCTTAGGTGGGACTCTATTGATAAGGTTTCAGGTTCACGTAAATGACACATTCCATCACCATATTGTTGGGGAACCATGGAAGCACACAGATATGAATCAAGCAAAGTACTACCAATCACATGATCAAGTCCAAACACAAACAATTTAAATTTTACGTGAAAAAACACTTTCGAAAAAAAAAAACCACATCATAGAGCATCGAGTAATGCACTATGAAAGTAGAAATACAAGAAATAGAGTCTTACCGATTCGAACAAACCTCAAATCCACTTCACATGCCCAAGCTATGCCCTTGAAACCCTTAAGAATGAATTAAAAAGCCCTAGAACTCTTTTAATTCTTACAAAATCCTGACTACACCCGATATATATAGCATCATATAGTATCACAATCGGAATAGGAAACAAATCCTGCCCTTAAACAATTTTCACTTTTCGACATTTGGCTCATCAAGAGCCTCCTGAAGAGTAGATGAATCCTCCTCATCTGTAATGAGGGAAAATGCAACATTAGAGTCATTTATGTTTCTTGCCGGTAACCTGGGATCCTTTGGCGAATTCCTTCTCAAAGGTAGCTTCTCCACCTGCTCATGTACCTCTGTCTGCGCCTCAGTATTAGCCTGTATCTCATCTCTATCTATTTGAACGTCTACAACCAACTTTTTCGTTTTCTTGTGTTCATCCTTATAGAACAATAATCCTTCGTCGAATTCGAAGTTACAACTAAGTATGATTTTTTGTGTGACCTAGTCATACAAATTGTACCCCTTAACACATCCACCATACTCGACAAGGATATACTTTTTAGCCCTTTGGTCCAACTTATTTCTCTCAACTAACGATTTATGAGAGTAAGCGTCGCAATCAAATACACGCAGTCCCAAGTAGTCTATTTGATGACCACTCCACACTTCATTTAAAATCTTACATTCAACGACCGAAGAAGGTAGTTGATTCACCAATCCATGTTAACAACCTCAGTCTACAATTCCTTACCCAACCCAGCATTACTAATCATGCATCGGGCCCTCTCCAAGAGAGTCTGATTCATCGCTTAGCCATACTGTTCTTCTCTGGTGTGTAGCGCACTGTGTTGTGCCTTATGATCCCTTCATCTTTGCAATACTGATTGAACTCCCCAGAAATCAATTCGTTACCGTTATCTATCCTCAACACTTTTACCTTTAAAAAAAAACTATTTTTTCACCATCGCCTTCCACTGCTTGAAATTGGTAAAAATATCAGATTTATTCTTCATAAAATAAACCCATACTTTCCTGAAATATTCATCAGTGAACATGACAAACCATGATGACTCTCCACCAGAAACCACGGGAGACGGCCCCCATACATCATAATGCACATAATCAATAACACCCTTACAAATATATTTTCTACTCTTAAAAGATAACCTTGACTGTTTACCATATATGCAATGCTTGCATATACTAAAATTAATGCTTTTAAAAACTGGAATTAAGTAACTATCAAAAAGTACTTTCATGCCCCGCTCACTTATGTGGCCTAAGCATGTATACCATATACGCGCAGACGTGGAATCTGCTACATATGCTGCAGCTCCACCTGATGAAGTGCTCCTGATCAACCTGTAAAAGTTTTCATTCCTCTGTTCTTTCATGACTATGAGTGTCCCCTTTGAAAATTTAAGGACATAATTAAAATTAGTGAATTTGCACCCAAGAGCGTCGAGAGCTCCTAGAGATATCAGACTCTTCCTTAAATTAGAAACGTGTCTCACCTTGGTCAAGATGTGCTTCATGCCATTAAGCATCTTGACGTGCACCGATTCAACGCCTATCACTTTACATGCATTATCATTGTCCATAAACACATGACCACCATCGCACTAAATGTAACTAGTGAACCAACTCCAATGAGGGGTCATGTGGTACGAAGCCCTTGTATCCAAAATCCATTCTTCGATGAAGTACCCAAATTTTGATGTGGTCAGTACGTCACTACCGTTCGTCTCCTCACTGGATTTCGTAGTTTTAACTTCATTGGAAGAACCACCTGAATTCTCTTTTCTCGATTTAGGATTTTGACAATCCTTCTTCATGTGCCTGGTCATCCCACAATTTCAGTACTTCAACTCGCCTTTGTCCTTTCCCTTGGATTTTGACCTTGATTGTGAAGATCCACTGTCCCGCTCAGAATTTCTCTACAGCACCCATATCACCGCTTTTATTTCTCATAGCCTTCAACTGAAGGGTTGAGATAACAGTCTCGACGCTAATGGTCGTTCTACCGATGCACAAAGAGTCCTTGAACGACTCATACGAAGTCAGGAGAGAATTCAACAGAATGCATGCTTGATCCTCATCTTTCATAATTTCTTCTACATCCAACACTCTTTAAATCAACTTGTTGAAGTTATTAGCATGGGCTTCAATGTCAGCTCCCTCCGACATCTTTAGATTGAACAACTGAAGCTTCAAGTACAAACAATTTTCAAGAGATTTCTTTATATATTTATTTTCTAATTTCGCCTATGTACTTGTTGCAGTTTTCTCTCTTGTGACATTATAGAGGACCTCATCCATTAAGCACAATTGGATAGAAGTTCTTTTTTCCTTATCCATCTAGTTCCATTTATCTTCAGTCATAGATTTCGGTCGTTTTTCAAGGGCGACTTCATTTAATCCTTACTGAACTACCACATCGTTCATCTTAACTTTCCATAGTTCAAAATTATTTTTACTATAGTATTTTTATACATCAAACTTCGGGTTAGATGTCATTGTACCTTACTTTCAGATTTGATTTGCTTCCCAATGTTAGCTCTGATACCACTCATTGGGGAACCACAAAAGCACACAAAGACGAATCAAGTAAAGTACTACCAATCGCACAACCAAGTCCAAACATAAACAATCTGAATTTTACATGAAAAAACCCTTTCGAGAAAAAAACCACTTCACAAAGCAACGAGTAATACACCATGTAAGCATAAATACAAGAAATAAAGTGTTACCGATTCGAACAAGCCTCGAATCCACTTCACAAGCCCAAGCTATGCCCTTGAAACCCTTAGAAACGATTAGAAAGCCTTAGATTTCTTTTACTTTTTACTAAATCCTGATTAAACTCAATATATATAGCATCACAATCAAAATAAAAAACAAATCTTGCACTTGCGCAATTCTGCGTGCGTGCTCGGTGGGACCTTCAATGGCATTGACAATCTTTCGATGACATCAAACACATTCGATGATATCGAATAACAACACCAAAATATTTCAACAACTAACATGTATTTTTTCTGAATTCTTTCGATGGCACCGAACACCTGTCAATGGCATCAACCACTGCTTGGCATTGAGTGGTTTGTCAATGACATTGACAGACCCTGTTACTTATAGATTTAAGACAATAATAACACATATATCTCCATTTCACATGGATGAAATTATGGAGAAATCTACCACTGAGCTCCCATCAAAGTCTATCATACACCTTTCATACACCTTTAAAAAATAAAAAAGTAATAATAATAATAATTAAAAAAATAAAGGTATTCTAAGTGACATTGTAAGTGCTCTAGGGCCTGTTTGGCCGGATGGATCCCATGGGATTAGGAGGGATGGGATGGATTTTAAGGTAATGATGTTGGTGTCAGTGGATTGGTTTAAGATCCATGGTATTGCTTTCACCGAGTCTATTTGGCACACCCGACATATCTCGGGATTTTACCTTCCAATCCCTTCCAATCTGTCCAACCAAACACGCCCCAGGCACGATTGAACGGGATTAGGAGGGATGGGATCAATTTTAAGGTAATGATGGTGATGTCAGTGGATTGGTTTAAGATCCATGGATTTGCTATATCCTGGGACAAGTTCGTTGGGTCTGTTTGGCTCGTTTGGCATATCCCGGGATTTTACCATCCCATCCCTCCTAATCCCATGGGATCCGTCTGGCCAAACACGCCCCTAATGGATTGTGCGGCTTGGGTGTTGTCCGGTGAATCCCTACTGAGGGGCCCACAGTGATGCATGTATCGTACATATACACCATCCATCCATTTTGACAAGCAACAGTGGTGGTCGAATACCCACTATTAAAAACCATCAAACATGTTCATAAGATCAAAAGAACCTAGATGAATGGATCACACAAATGTCATCTTGATCCAAAACTTTTTTTTGGCCCATAAAAAGTTTTTACTAGTCAATCACCACTGTTTTCTGTAGCATGGTCCACTTGATATTTGGAATATTTTTATGAACCACGCCATGAAATAAGTTTTCAAAATGGATGAACAACATGGATGTAACACACATACATCAAGGTGGCCCAACACCGCTATATATATTGGTAATTTTCTACTTATTATAATTTCAGGATTTTAGTACCAGCTTAAAAAAAAAAAAAAGAAGAAGAAGAAGAAGAAGAAAAACACTCACCCAATGGTGGGATTTCACCACCTATGGATACTCGAAGCTTGACCGGGTGTTGAAACTCCCGAGAGTCAACCACCCAAGCAAGATTTTAGTACCAGCTTAAGAAGCCTTTGGCTGTTTCCAACCATGCTGCAAATACTATCACTCACAGTACAAGGTAACACTGAGCATTTCAGTAACGGTAGTGATTGTTGCTTTTGTAGCACCAAGTCAACGGTTAAAGTATCGTCTGAAACTGACACGTATTTCCTGATGATCAGACTGATTTCGTCCACGAACATTCCATTCTTGCATAAGCCTGGCAATGGGCTGTCTCAGACCTGTAGGCTGGAAGCCGATTGCGGAACCGACCTGAGGTGTGATGACATCATCAAGTTTCGTGGGCCCACCATAATGTTTGTGTTATATCCACACCATCCATCCATTTCAAGAGATCATTTTAGGGGATGATCTAAAAAATGAGGTAGATCCAATGCTCAAGTGTACCACACCACATAAAGCATTGGGGACATTGATTCCCACCATTAAAATATTCCCTGGGCACACCATGATGTTTATTTTCCATCCGCCTGCTCATAAGGTTACACAAACATGGACAAAGGAAAAGTAAATAAATATAAGCTACTCCCAAAACCTGTGTTCCAAAAAGTTTTGGATAATATTCATTCAATCTCTACTACTTCGCAGAATGGATGGAAAATAACACATACATTATGGTGAGGCCTACAAAATTTAGTGACGTAAACACACCATGGGGGCTAATAGTATACCATACACTATTGAATATTTTTTAGGCCCAAGCTTAACCTATTGCCTACCTTCACTTCTCTTTAAATTGGGACAATTAAAATTTTTGATTTTTTTTTTTTTTTTTTAAATTTTGATTTTGATTTTTTGTTTTAAGCCAAAGCCTAGCCCATTAACTACCTTAATAAAACCCAAAATGGCCCTATACAAGACATTGTGGATGTAAGCGATATGTGATCATCTATACACATGGTCGAAGCTCGCAAGTAGGAATATGTGAAGAAATATGTGAATCGTCACATTGTTACTACATCTACTTAAAAATTACTGGCAAATCATTCCACTGGCAAATAAAAAGAATATAAGATATAGAAAAGGGTACTTGATCATATAAAGTAAACAAAATGAAAAATATTTTTCATTTGTCTTCAACATTCATCAAAGAGTCTTTAATAAAATCATCACACCTCTTTTCTCTACCTTACCAATATACTATTTTACTACTACAAAGGAAAAACCCTTTTAGACTTCAATAATAATAAATAAAAAAAATGTCATTTCCATAGCTCTTCTAACATATCATGAGTTGAAAATTAAAATTTTGAAATAAAAAGACTCTTTTGCTCTTCAAATATATTCTCTTGCTTAATATATAAAAATGACATCTTATCTTTGGACAAGTAATGCTCATATGAATACCTAGTTTTTAATGTTATAGCAAATATATGTAAGGGGTCAATTGGAACCATGGATTTGGGGGGATTTGATGGGATTAGAGGGGCTTTTAAATTCCCTGGTTGTTTCGCACCATAAAGTAACTTGGGGTTTCAAATTCCGGGGGGGTGGTTTCAAATCCTCTTAAACAGGGGTTTTGAAATCTGCAGTGAAAGCTTGGATTACATCTAAAATCTTTTCAAGAGTTGCATGTGTAACATGTGTATTAAAAGACTATTAATCTATTATACACATGACCCACTAATGATATCCCAAAATAATTAGATTATCAATTGCATCACTATAATTACTTTAATACGATGATCAGCGATGTCAAAACATTATCCATGTAAATCAATGGTTAAAAATCGTTGGTTAGTCACTCAAACGGGATCTTGTGCTTGTGGCCCTTCCGAGACTTGGAATTTCATCATTTTTGGGCAAAGTATATATTTCAGTGGGCTTATTACAACCATTGTGTCAAACATTACATACTTTCACTAATTAGAGATATTAAAGTTGATTTAGTAATTAAATTCAAGCCCCTGTGAATATACTATGCATAGCTACTTTTGAATTAAAGTTGATTATAGATTCAGGGTGCCAAATACAATGAGAGGATTTCAAATCCATGGGGTTCCGAATCCCAGGGGTTCCAAATCCACTCTCCCAAACAGGCCGTAAGAGTGGATTTGGAACCTCATGGATTCAGAACCCCCCCGTAATTGAAATCCTCCCATTGCGTGTGGCACCTTCAATTGGGAATCAACTTTAATCCAAAATTAGGTATGCATGGTATATGTACAATGGTTTGAATTTAATTACTAAATCAACTTTAATATCTCTAATTAGTGGCCTATGTAATGTTTGACACAATGGTTATAATAACCCACTGAAATATATGCTTTGCCTGAAAATGATGAAATGATGAAATTCTAAGTCTCGAATGGGCCACAAGCACAAGATCATGTCCGAGTGACTAACCAACCATTTTTAGCTGTTGATTTACATTGACAATATTTGGACTGTGCTGATCATCATATTAAATTAGTTATAGTGATGCAACTGATAATATAATTATTTTTGGATATCATTAGTGGGTCATGTGCCCAATAGAATAATAATATGGTGACACACATGTTAGACATGCAACTATTGAAAGGAATTTATGTGTAATCCAAGCTCTCACCGAATTTGAAACCCAGTTACTTTATGCTGCCAAACAAACAAGGAGATTTGAAATCCCTCAAATCTCTGGTGCCAAGCGACCCCTAAGAGCTTGTTTGGCCGGGCAGATTGGATGTGATTGGATGATATTAGAGTGGATTGCATGGATTTCAAGGTAATGATAGCTGCGTCAGTGGATTGGTGCAAGATCTATAGGATTGCTATATCTCGGGATTGCAATATCAGGTCTGTTTGGCATGACCGGCCAATCCCAGGATTAAACCTTCCAATCCCTTTCAATCACTCAAACCAAACACGTCCGTGGCAATTTTGAAGGGATTAGGGCGGATTGGATGGGATTTAAAGGTAATGATGGTGATGTCAGTTGATTGTCTTAAGATCCATGGGATTGCTATATCCCGGATCAGGATTCCATGTCTGTTTGGCAGGCCCGGCCAATCCCGGGATCTATCTTCCAATCCCGTCCAATCTGCCAGGCCAGACAGGCCCTAAGAGTGTAACTTCACTGCGAAAATTAACTTATACATCTGAAGAGCATTGCAAACCATGCACACAAGACATAGACATTGTCACGTCCATCAGTCCACATCATGAGCCTGTTCAAGGAGGCGTGCAAATCAGAAATTACTCTCAAAAAACCATCCTAGCTGTCGATTTATTTCAACCAAACGAACAGCCACAATGAGAAATAGACAATGAGGTAGATTCAGGAACAAATATCTACTGACAAGGGGTCACGATCAATCAGGTAATTTCATATTTAGGTGCATCACATCTAAGGAAGGGCCCACCTTTGGACAGGTTCAGATTGAGGTAACAAGCATGTGATGTTTTCATACATATGGATGGGTATTCACACCTACCCCTTGTACTTTTCATTAGTTCAATTGTCCACTCAGAAAACAATACATGGATGTGAGAAAAAAAGGTTTTAATGAACCCTAAAAAGTGCCACGTGTCAATAGTATAAACATTAAATCGATCCCATGTTCTCCTAGGGCTGGATGGTGTGGTCCACATGCAAGCTAATGTCAACTCTACTTCAATGAACCATCTCAATAGTTTAAGAAATTATTCTCCATGAAATGCTAATAATCATTTCTTCATGGATGAATTATATCATACTCAGGTAGGGATGATGCTTGATATGCAAGCGCACATATATTACACACGTGGCATAAATTAACTTAAATAAATAGACTAGATTGTGCAGCCCACGGTAGCCAAGTCTTATTGAACCATCCTAACTGTTGATTCATGAAAACTTGTTATATATATATATATATATATATATATATATATATATATATATATATATGGAGAGAGAGAGAGAGAGAGAGAGAGAGAGAGAGAGAGAGAGAATGCTCACACACAACTAGTTGGACCGTGAGTTTTGGTCCAACAAGTTGTGCATTAAATGTCAAAACTCCTATTTTTCATAGTTGGACCATGTGAGATATTTTGGTCCAATTATATGTTATAGATCCATGCCATTTAAATCACGCTAATGAAATTTTCCTATTTTCATACCATGTAATGCATCACATGTGAGGATATGTGACTCTAAATTTTACATTAGTATTTTGGGAATTATGTGTCATAGATCCAAGCCATTTATTAAATAGAGCACGCTAATGAAATTTTATGTACCGAAAATTAGTAAATTGTTATCACCATTAGAACCATACATGTGACTTGAATATGGATCATTTAGGGCATGATTGGAATAGATTTCTAACGATGGGGAAAGTGAGCTTACCGATTTTACTTTTGTTATAGATGATATCATGTTATCGAAAAAAAATATATTTATTCCTATATACTTACAATGTATTCTTAGTTCCTACCCAATTAATGTGGACTAGGTGATGATTTGCAAGATACATTGCGCATCACCCAAGTATATCATGTGTATACACATTCTTTAGTGGTCCTTTGTGAAACATTCACCCTCCTCTTTTCTCTCTCCTCATTTAAACTATTTTTTCCTTATTTAATGTCTCCATTGTGCTTTGGATCTGAGTTCATTTTTGCATCATATCTGAAACGATTGGGACTCAAATCACGTAACTAAGTTATGTGGGCCCCAACATGATATATGTGTTGTATCCATACTACACATCTATTTGTAGAGATCATTTTAGGACATGGTTTAAAAGAATAAGGTAGATCCAAAACTGGAGTGGACCCCACCACTTAGGAAAAAAGGTGGGGAAGTGAAGCCTGATCATGCCTAAAATGTTAAAACCTTCCTAAGGTCCACCATAATATTTATTTGAGATCCAACCTGTTCACAATATAACATAGACATTAAAGAAGGGAAAACACAAATATCAACTTGATTGAAAACTTTTGCGGCCCTTAGAAGTTTTTAATGGTGGGCGTCACCCTCTCCACTATTTTATGTGGTGGGGTCCTTTCCAGCTTTGGATCTACTCATTCTTTGGCTCATGCCATAAAATAATTTCTCCAAATGGATGGATGGTGTGGATACAAAACATACATCATGGTGGGACCCTAAGAACTAGGTGATGTCATGTTTTTAGTATTTTTAAATTATGCGTCATAGATCAAGCCAAATCGAAAATTAGTAAATTGTTATCACCATTAAACCATACATGTGACTTGAATATGGAGCTGTTGAATAGGTCAAAGTGAGCTCTAGGAAAGTTTCAACGGTGGGCATATTTTTACCATTGCTGGATATGGTGTCCACTCGAGCCTTTGATCTACCTAATAACTTTTGGTCCTATACTATAAAGTGGCATGGGGAAATGAATAGACTGTGCGGATAAAATCCACACATTCAAAACTTGCCTACAAATATTTTAACCTTGGACGTTCAATTATCACGTTTTCAGCCCACTTGAGCCCGAGAAACGGTTCATTTTTGGCTTCATGTCCTTAAGTTTTTAATGGTGGGCGTCACCCTCTCCTTGTTTTATGTGGTGGGGTCATTCTTTGGCTCATGGCATAAATTAATTTTGGCTTCATCAAGCTTGAAAGTTTCAAAAACCGGATGGACGGGTAGATTTCTCACAAACATCATAGTGGGCCCCAATGAATTTGTGCGGTTCCCCATTGCATACAGAACTTCCTGGACGTTCAATTAAAGTCTTTCGTGCCAGAAATCGGGTAGGATTTCTCACAAACATCATAGTGGGCCCCACAGGTGCTAAAGTCTTTCGCATGAAATCAGCGTATTGCAGCTGGCACTGAATGACGTCACCTAGTTCTTAGGGTCCCATGATGTATGTTTTGTATCCACACCGTCCATCCATTTGGAGAGATTATTTTATGGCATGAGCCAAAGAATGAGTAGCTAGAATGGACCCCACCACAGAAAACAATGGAGAGGGTGACGCCCACCATTAAAAACTTCTAAGGGCCACAAAAGTTCTAGATCGAGCTGATATTTGTGTTTTCCCTTCTTTAATGTCTATGTTATATTGTGAACAGGTTGGATCTCAAATAAATATCATGGTGGACCTTAGGAAGGTTTTAAAGGTAGGCGTCACTCTCCCCACTGTTTTCTATGGTGCGGTCCACTCCAGTTTTGGATCTACCTCATTCTTTTGAATCACATCCTAAAATGATCTCTACAAATAGATGTGTGGTATGGATACAACACATATATCATGGTGGGGCCCACATAACTTAGTTACGTGATTTGAGTCCCAAACGTACAGGGAATGGAGAGCATTCAATAAGGAAAAATTAGTTTAAATGAGGAGAGAGAAAAGAGGAGGGTGAATGTTTACAAAGGACCACTAAAGAATGTGTACACACATGATATACTTGGGTGATGCGTAATGTATCTTGCAAATCCGGTCCGTTAATTGGGTAGGGTCCATTGTAAGTATATGGGAAAAAATATATTTTTTTATCGATAACATGATATCATCTATAAAAAAAAAGAAAGAAGTAAACTATTAGAAATCTACTCCAACAGTTTATATTCAAGTTACATGTGTGGTTTTAATGGTGACAACAATTTACTAACTTTTGGTACATAAAATTTCATTAGCGTGCTCCATTTAATAAATGACTTGGATCTATGACACATAATTCCCAAAATACTAATGTAAAACTCAGAGTCACATATCCTCACATGTGGTGCATTACATGGGTATGAAAATAGGAATTTTGAGATTTAATGCATAGGTAGTTGGACCAAAACTCATGGTCCAACTAGTTGTGTGTGAGCATTACTCATATATAAGAATGTTGTATATTTTTCACTTTAATAATCTAATAAATGCCTGGCGACAGCTTAATTTTCAGTCCACGATACATCTATACTAGGTACATAATTTGAGCCGTCTCATTTGATAATTGTCAGAGAGCGTCTTTGGTCAGTTTAGATGGTTTCTTTTATTATTTTATTTATATCGTTTTACATTTGCTATAATATTATACATTTATTATTATTATTATTTTATTCCCTCATATATATATATATATATATATATATATATATATATATATATATATATATATATTCTTTTATTTATTTTTAAACAATAGTTTTAGAATTAAAATATAAAAATTTATAAATTTTATAAAATATAAACTGTACATTTGAACTTATAGAGAAGAATAGGGAAAATTTTGTGAAAATAACTTATTTAAACTATTTAGTGATATGAATATAGATGGCTAAGATCATTATACCGCCTCAAATTGTCAGCCTCAGCTGGTGGGGACAGACATAGAAAATTCACGTGAAATTTGTGAAAGCCTTTTGCAAGAAGTTTCTATGATAGGATACTATATGGGTTCTATCTTAATGTTTGTGAGAAATCTACTTTGTTAGTCCCTTTTGTAAGATTATTCTAGGACATTACACTAAAATTGGAGAAGATTCAAAACACGAGTGTGCTGCACGAGAGAAAATGGTAGAGATTTAGGGCCTGTTTGATTTTCCGGCTCAAGTGTAATTACCATGTAAATGGGTAATAATTATTTACCTAGATAATTACCACATCTTTCTCAATGCACATGTGACAACTTACTGTTTTAAGACTTTAATCGAGAAATTTACAACATTAATGTGGGGCCCATCGTGATGTATGTTACTTATCCACACCGCTCATTTGTTATGCCAACCTAATTTATGATATGAGCAAAAAAATGAGGTAGATCCAAAGGTCAAGTGGACCACAGCATAAGAAATAACGGGAATCAAACGCCTACCATTAAAATCTTCTTGGGGCCCTTAAAAGTTTTTGATCAAGCTGATATTTGTGTTTTCCCCTTATCCACGCCGGTGTGACCCTATGAACAGGTTAGATGATGAAAAACCTCAATGTGGCCTCAGTGAAGAAAATAACTTTTAATGGTTGACGAATTATGTCCATTGTTTCCTTTAGTGTGGGCCATTTGAGTGTTGGATGTATGTGTTTTCAACAGTAGGAAACTCTCTCCAATTTTCTAGCTAAATGGATACATCAAACAACACGTGAACTTCCAACCGGAAACAGATTCGCTACTCCCCTGCCACTTGCCCGTGGCTGGTGGTCGATGCTACGTGGGCCCTACTATGATGTATGTGTTTCATGGTCCATTTTATTCATCCATTTTTACATTTTTAACGATCATTTTAGGTCTTGATCCCAAAAATTACAGATATATAAATTTCAGGTAGTCCACATCACATGAAAACAATAGTGATTGGATATCCACCATTAAAATCCTCTTAAGGCCCACTGCACTGTTTATTTGATATCCAATCTGTTGATTAGGTCATACAGGCCCAGATGAAGGGAAAAAACAAAAATCAGCTTGATCCAGAGCTTTTATGGCCCCCAAAATCTTTTTAATGGTCGACGCTCATTCAACAATGTTTCCTGTAATGTGGTCCACTTGAGATTGGGATATACCTTATTTTTGGTTTCATGCCGTAAAATGATCTGTAAAAATAGATGGACAGCATGGATGAAACACATAGATCATGGTGGGGCCCACGGAGCACACCGACCATCAGCCATTGGCTGGTGTCAGGGGGAGTAGCCAATCCGTTCCCTTTCCTATCGAAGGCTTGGGCAGGAAATCACGCGGCTATGGGACAGCTGCCACGTGGATATTAGTGGCCCACCAGGTCAGTTCATGTGGGGGTGGACAGTACGTCATCTCCTGCGCAAAACGGTTCTCATGGTGGCGCACCATGCCACCCTTGCATTCCATTTATCATACACGCATCACACGTATACGATATCAGAGCACTTCATCATGCAATCCCTACCGTTTATCTGCCTTCTAAAAGCGTAGCCTTATATTATGATCTGTCGGACTACAAGTGGACAATACAAATTAAAGACAAGAAGAATCTGACCAACGGTCCAAATTCGACAAACATGTGTCCACTCAATGAGAAATAAACCGGACTAGATTTTTTATATTTTATATTTTATTATTATTTTTTATTTTAAGCATACAGCCATCAGCACCAGATTAACGGCTCCGATATAACACACATATGCCTCTTCTCCACGTGCAGTGCGAGTGCAGCTAGTATATATAATCCCTCACTCTCGACGGCATGTCAGGCTTATGCGACCCCCAAATACTGAGAAAAAGAGAATCGATCACGTGCATGCACTGTACGTAACGCTTTTACGTACAGCGCCTTTTTACCCATTATAAAACATCTGAATCGTGTAAAAGACTGCATTTTTACATAAGGCTAGACTACATCAGCATGATGGACCGTTCATTGACTTAAATAATTTATAGAGTCCATCGTAATTAATCATATAACTAGAGCTGTACCTGAGCTGAGCCCAATTGAGTTTTATTTAATTTGGTCCAACTATATTAGCCAGTCCAGCTAAGCTGATTAGGTTCACCTTATTTTTTTTTATTAAATAAATAATATATATGATATAAATTACTTTTATACAAAGATGACATTACAAGCATACAATGTATAAGGAAAATCAAGCCAAATCAAATCGAGCTAAATTAAGCTGAGTCGAGCTGATTTTATCCTGATTTGAGCTTAGTGGTTTTTATTTATTTATTTATTTATTTTGTTTTGTAATGTGTTTAACTTCAAGACTTGGTTTAGTTTGAACTTTTATTTGAACCAATTTAAACTGAGCTTTTTCAAATCAATTGGAGTTGAGCTTTCAAACTGTCCAACGGTGTAACTTCCTCTTTTATTATCGTGTTTCACCTAAGCTAATTGTATACTGCCGAGAGTGGATTGGGTGAGACCCCGGCCTCACCCAAAACGGTGGAGCCCTTGCCGTGGGGCCCATCTTGATGTATGTATTATGTATCCATGCCAATATTCATCCGTTTTTCCATATCATTTGATGACATTATTTGAAAAATGAAATAAATCCAATTATTAGGTGGACCATATCACAGAAAACAGTGTTGATTAACTATTAATGGCTCACTAAAGTTTTGGATAAGTTTATATCTTTTTTTTTTTTTCCTACATTTGGGCTTATGTGACCTTATCAACAAATTGAATGGTAAATAAATAGCACAAAAATATTAAGGTGCGCCCTAATAAGTTTTTAATGATGTCAATCACCACTATGGTCCACTTGATAATTGGATCTACTTCATTTTTAAGATAATGTCCTAAATAATCTTTTAAAAAAAATCCATGAACAACATGGATGCATAATACATACATCAAGGTGGGTCCATGGTAAGAGCTTTGTGGGGCCCACATAATGTATGGGTTTTATCCCCGCCATCTACCCATTTTTTTCATATCATTTTAGGTTTGGGTGTAAATATTAAGCAGGTTCAATGACCAAGTGGATCACACCACCATTGAAACCTTTCTAGGGCTGACTTTGATGTTTATTTGTCATCCAACCTATTCATAAGGTCCTATATACCTGTATGAAGGGAAAACATAAATATCAGATTGATACAAAACGTCCACCTCTCAACAGACGCTTTTAGTGGTGGAAGTTCAATTCCCGCCATGTGGTCCAGTTTAGCCTTATATATATATATATATATATATATATATATATATATATATATATATATATATATATATATATGGGAAAATGTACTATGTCTTGGAGCTGATGGGACTGTCCCGTGAGGTTGAGCTGTGTGGGCCCCACACTGATGCGTTTCGAACATCTACCCCATTAGTCAGATGCACCATTCCATCATAGGCCTAGGACTCAAAAATCAAGTCAATTCGTGACTTGTGTGGGCCACACCACATACAGAAGTTGAGAGGGGTCGTGCACCATTAAAACATTCATAATCAGTTTTTTGGGCCCACCGAGATGTGGTTTGCAAATCCAACCCATCCATTATGTATGTCCCACTTGGATGAGGGTTCTGACCAAGTTTCAACAACATTCAAAACTCAGGTGGGCCCCACCAAGTGCTTTTATATGTTTTTGGCATGTCTTCACATGTTTTTAGATGGTATGGCCCACCTGAGTTCCGCATACGGCTGATTTTTGGGATATCCCATAATTTAAAGGGGACCCATCAAATGAACGGTGTTGATGGTCGACACGCATCATGGTGGGGCCCATACAACTCGACCTCACAGGAACTTATAGTGAGGTCGAGCCGCATAGTACCTTTTCCATATATATATATATATATATATATATATATATATATATATATATATATATATATATATATATATATATGAGTTTGGGTGGGTCACCACAATGGATCGACGAGGTTTGGGTGGGTCACCACAATGGATCGACGAGGTTTGGCTAGTGACCCTAACACCAGCCTAGGTTTTGAAAAATTAATTCAAATTTTCAGGATTTTTGCCGCCAAAATGATTTTCGAGAATTTCAAATAGGAAAAATGTAGTGTGTGTTTTTGTCCCACATTGAAAATTATAGAATGAGTTTTAGGATTTATATGTGGACTTGTGTATAATATTCTTACTTGGAGCTTTGGAGATTGAGATGCTCAGGTTGCGTATTCCAGTGTGTAGAACTAGAACACACGCGAGGGCTCGGGTAAGGGCAGTATGGTTGTAGTGGCGCTAGTTGGTGCACGTGTATATCGTGTCGCAGAGTGGCGCTTCCTCGTAACCTTATGCGAACCGTCGCGAGGTGGTGCGAGTGGTCGAGTAGGAGCCTAAAGCCACAACGGTCCAAAAACGGACGGGTCATGATGATCCAACGGTCAGATCATCCGATTCGACAACAAAAAATGGTTAAAATTAATGATCAACAGTCAGAAACATTTTTCAAACGTTCTGAACCATTGATGGCCACCTAGCAACGGTCTACTCCCTGATGCCTATATAAACTGTACCATAGAATATTGTAATCACATCCAATATTGCCAGAAGATCTGTTGCATTGAATTGATGCTAAGTAGACCCATCGTGATTGCTGCACGCTGGATTCAAACAGACTTATCTTATCTTGGAAACAATTCGCCTGTAACCCATTAGCAATTGATAAGGGGTGAATCACGCTTCAAGGACAGCGTATATTTTACGTGATTTAGCTTAGTGAAATGATATAATTAAACTTTGTTTTTTATTTTTCAATATATCCAACATTTTTCTAACAACATGACCTAGTTCATGGTGTCAAAGCTCTTTGAGTCCCAGTACAACATCTGTTTTATTTATTCTGTTCATCCATTTGGCCAGCTCATTTTAGAGGTTAAGTTAACAATATTAGGCAGATCTAACTCTAGGTGTACCACACCACAACAGCGGAGATTGAATGCTTAATCTTGAAAAGTCTTCGAGAGTCACATAAATTTTGGATCAAGTTGATATTTGTATTGTGTAACCTTATTAATAAGTTTGATGACAAATAAACATTAGTAGGCTCAAGAAAGTTTTTAATGGTGAACGTTCAATCAACAGTGTATTCCTTTGGTGTGGGACAAAATACATGCATCATGGTGAGACCCAGACCCACGGAACTTTCACACCAGCTAGCTGGCTAGTGCTGGGGTCACTAGTTTTCGGGAGCAAATTAGGTGAGACCCAGATCCACTAAGGTGGGTGGGACACTTCACAGTGATGGATGTGCCTTAAATCCACACCGCCCAACCATTTTAAATGCTTGTTTTTAGGGCATGGTCCCAAAAATGAAGCTGACTCAAATCTTAGGTGAACCACGTCAGAGGAAACAGTTGTGATTGAATCTCCATCATAAAAACTTCATGGATTCCACCGGAATGTTTATTTGCTATCCAACCTGTTGACAAGGTCACAAACACCTGGATGAAGAGACCACACAAATATCATCTTGGTCCAAAGTTTTTTTGGCCCGCAAGAAGTTTCTAATGGTCAATCACCAGTGTTTTCTATATTGTGGTCCATCTGAAATTTGGAACTACATATTTTGGATCATATGAACAGTGTGGATGTAGTCACATACATCACAGTAGGCTCCACATCAGGGTTCCACCCACCTGGCTGGATCCGGGTCTCATCGAATCCCACATGGATAAGGAAATCTTCAGAAAACCAATAAAATTGGAACCCAGTCAATGGGATAGCAAAGAAACAGTTGTCTTAGCATTTCACAATCAATAATCAATACTTACTAAAGTTTTGGCCCACCCTATTAACAAAACCGATCTCGTGAAAACATAGCTACCTGTGCAGTAAAGTGTACCTTTTGGACGGGACACATATCACGTGGGTCCCATGTTACTTAGTGGTACCCGGAAAGGGAATTAGCTGGTGTACTACACCACCGATATGGCGGGTGTGTACGTCGTCACATGTTCATGAACGCTAGAGCTGTACATGAGCCAAACCGAGACCAGCTTAGCCCATCTCAGCTTGGGTTGGTCTTTAAGCCTGACGGTCTGGCTCAGCTTGGTTCACATAGCAGCTCGGGCTAGCTCAAGCCGAGCTTAAGTTCGATCTTTCAAGATGAGTGCAAATTCGATCCTAGGAGACGAGTTTGAGTTTACGTTTCAGGTTTTCAATATATATAATATATTTTATTTAAATATATAAATATTTATAAAATATTTATATTAAGTGAACTCAATCCGAGTTGAATTGATTCGAACTAAGTCAAGCTCGAGTCAAGTTCAGTCTAGCAAAGACTCGGTCGAAATTTTTTTGAGTTTAAAAAATCAGCTTAACTTGGCTCGAGCCCAGATTCAAGCTGAGCTTTTACGAGTCGAGTTGAGTGATTTAACCGAGCTAACTCGGTTTGTGTACAACTCTAATGAGTGTTGAAGCTCCTCGAGCTCTGGGATGTACGAACGGTTCAAAGGAGATCAAAGTTACATGGCCCCACAATGATGTATTTATTATATTGACACCGTTCATCAATTTGGCGAGACAATTTTAGAGCATGAGACCAAAAATATTGAGTTATATCCACAGTTCAAGTAGACCACACCATAAATAACAGTGGGACAATGATTCTCATCGCTAAAACATTCATAGGGCCTCCCATAATGTTTATTTTCTATCCAATCTATTGTAACGTCTTGAATTTTTGCTATTTAGATTTTAAAATTTATCAAAATTTTTTCTTCATAATTAGTTTATGCTGTCACTTACTGACCTTTAACACTCGATGCTAACTTACACGCAGGTGTTTCTAGTGAAGAACCGCACAAATTCAATTAATTAACTGTAGGAAGCTAATGAATCTGCCCAATCATTTGAACTTCAAGTCTAGCTTCATGATCTATTTATCTATGACCTCAAATCTAACCGACGTATCACTGACTAATCAAGAAAGCTGTAACTAAATAAAGATCTACCTAAAGCCAAAACAACTAGGGGTTGGATATTAATTAAGAACCAAACTAACTCAATTACTCTTTTAGCTTAAGAACTAACGATTTAGGGTGATTAGGTTTGAATCGTCATTTTCGCTAATTGGATGTAAGGTACACTATGAACTTAGCTAATTCAAACTCTAATCATTGTGCACAAGAAATGTCACTATTCAATTCATTCCATAAATGTCTTGATTATTTGAATAAGCTCTACACCAGTCGTTGGTGAGCCACTAAACTTGAGGCTATAAAAAGACGTTCATCTTAGCGGGCTTGACATCCATCGTGGGACGTTGAGCTAATATTGCCTCTCGAATTGCTTAATTTGAACTTACAATTGCAGTGCATAAGCCGTGTAAATATTTTTAAAATTAATCAACAACGTAGGTTAATTGTCTATATTTGGTCTTTGCCAAAGTTGTGACGTTTGAACCATTGGATGGTGACCAAATTTAGAACACCAATCTAACTTAAAACCATGCACATATCCCTATAGCCATGTCCCTGATCCACGATTGGTGACTTTCGAACTGACTTCTAATTATACCCATCGATTGACATATCCAAATGGCGGGCTGATTGTGTCACGCCCCGAACTCGGAGACCGGGCTTACGAAATTTTCAATCGCTGAATCCGGCGCCGACAGCATCCGTAGTACCCCATTCTCAGCTCCCGGTACATATATACCAGGTTCCGATCCCGGGATGCTACAAGGAGGATTTCTAATAATCAATTTGATTTGTAATGAGCATAACCACAAGCATAACTCACGAACAATAACCACAAGAACACCATCACAAAATCCACTATGATCAAAAACTTTGAGTACAAGGCATATGAAGGGAAATACAAGATAGTGATAATAACAAAAACTCCAGAAGCTCAGTTGCACGCTCCAACTGCAGCGAGACTAAGGCTGCGTCCTGACATCAGCTGCACGCATCAATCGTGCATAAGCTTATAGAAAACTTAGAGGGTGGTGTAAGTGTGTCCGCAGTATGAGCGTGCTTAGAATGTAAGGTCAGAGTAATGAGGAAACGTGCTGATAAGTACATGAATGCAGTTAGCCATACCAAGGCTATGAGGTGCAAGATATGAATACTATCGGCCATGTCAAGGCCATGCGATACATAATGCAAGTCAAGCATGCCAATCCATCTCCACATATCAATGCAGCTCCTCACTAGAGCATCAAATCAGTACGGTTCTCAGTCTGGATAATCACCGGGGTCTAGTACACTCTACGCCAGCTTGCCATCCCTATCCGAATGCATAACTAGGAGAGCGAAAGAAACCTCACTATCCGCCTGCCAATATCGGGCCCAACTCGTCGATAGCGGACCTATTCCTCAAGCTGCTCAAACTCAACCTAGAAATTGCCCCCTCACTCAGGCGGGTAAGGTCACATCCCTTTCCAACCGAACATGATACAGTGAGAGACGCGGCCTACTAGTATACAGCCATCGCGCGCTCGTGTATCCACTCGGTCTCGACTTTGGAGTCATCCTCTGGTACCATCGAGTTAAGGGATTTTCACCCAGGGACATCTATGGTGCCCGTATGCTAGAACCAAACATTTCCGGTATCTAATCCAGCTACTCACGATGTGTCTGTGGAAGCTATGGCCCTGATGTCGCTAGGGTATACAATAATCATGATCACACAAATGCAAGTGCATAAATCACCCTACTAAACATGCAACAATCTTACGCGCGTCGCGCGCTCATGCAGGGCAACTCCGCCTATCAGGGAGCCCATAAATAATCCGCCCGAAGGCATATGCTATGATCAATCACTCGTCATATCAGACATACATATGATGCGTATGATCATGAATCATGAGTCTATACTAAACATGTCATAGGGTGATGGGCTTGTGCATAACAAATATGGGCCTAGACGGCCTACTCATTACAAGTATGGGCCTATCAATGGGCCTTAGGGAGAGTGGCAATGCAGACATTTAACCAACATTATCCCTACAATGTGGGCGTCAAACCATCATTGCTCCCAAGGCATAGCCCACTATAATAGTCAACACATAAACCATGGTAGAATCACGTTATAATGGGCCTCATGTACATCCCATTGGGCCTCGACCCATGGGCCTTCAATACATCATATGGGCCTCAAACCATGGTCTCATATATATCAAAGTGGGCCTTAGTGGGCGGGCCACAAATACATTAAGATGGGCCTCAACAATGGCCTAAAAAAAAATCTCAAAACGGTTGGACGGTTGGGATGAAACTCATGCATCATGGTAGGTCCCATAGGGATGGGAGGCATAGATAAATCACATACTCCATGGTGGAGGTCCACGCTGATGAAAGGTTTAGGCACAATACATACATAAGTGGGTCCTCAGTAGGACCCACCAAAATGTTTACTTTTCCACCCAACCTAGGGCCCAACATAATGTTTACTTTCCATCCAAACTGGGGCTCAACATGATGTTTATTTTCCATCCAAACTGGGGCCCAACATGATGTTTATTTCCCATCCAAACTGTTCATAGGGTCACATGGGCCTAGGGCCCACTATAATATTTATTTATCATCCTACCTGTTGGTGAGATCACATGGACCAGGGGCCCGTACTGTTTATTTACATCCAATCTGTTGATAAGGTCACATGGACCAGGGGGCCCACTGTAATGTTTATTTGCCACCCAACCTATTTATAAGGTCACACGGTCAGGGGGAAGGGACCCACAGCAATATTTACTTGCCATTCAACTTATTTATAAGGTCACGTGGACCTGGGGGCCCACCAAAATGTTCATTTGCATCCAATCTGTCCAGGGGCCCATGGTAATGTTTGTTTGCCATCCAAACTGTTCATGAGGTCACGTGGACCAGGGGCCCACGGTGATGTTTGTTTGCCATCCAACCGGTTGATAGGATCACACGGATCTGGATTGAGGAGGAAAAACAAATTTCATATTGATCCAAAACTTCTGACCCCAAAAAGGGTCTCAATGGCAGACGTTCAATCCTCCCTCTTCATGTGACATGGGCCACCCAAGTCCCATGTACAGCTGATTTTTGGGGCAGCCCAAGGCCAGAAGGGGGCCCACTAAATGGACAATGTGGATATCCAACATACATCATGGTGGGGCCCACAATTGGGACCCGTGGTCCCTGCCCGCCAGCGTCCAAGGACGTGGTGGCGTCCTCGTGCCAGGGGCAGTAGCATGCGCTACGGCCTTGGTTGATATATATATATATATATATATATATATATATATATGTATATGTATGTATATATATATATATACATACATACATACATACATACATACATACATACATATATATATATATATATATATATATTCTTCTAAAACCGTTTTCTTGTAGTTTTTCGTGGGTGGGGATTGCATCAGCAAGATCCACTCCGTCCACTCACTTCTAGGGCTCTAGTCAAGCTAAACGAGTCTAATATCTGAGGTATTCTAGTGTATAGGATCATCAGGTAGATTTTTAACAGTAATGACCACCATTTTTCCAAGATAAGACCCACCAGATACTCAGATTCACTTCATTTTTCGGCTCAACGCCTAAAATGATCTGGAGAATGGAATAGACGGCGTAGATTTGACTCATATGTCAAGGTGGGGCCTGCATAAGTGGCCCACCCCATGCTTACTACACCCCTAACATCACTTCACACTTCACTGTTAGCCACACCACACCATGGCTGCACGTCCAGCGTCCCTGGACGCTGGACAGTGATGATACAACACATGCACCGTGGTGGGTCCCACATGTACGTGGCCCACCACCATGCATATATATATATATTAATATAATATTAAAATAAATATAATATATTATATAGCATGTGGGACTTCCCCCCATCCCAAAAATGGACGATGGATTTTGCCTAAAATGTGGTGGGCCACACCATTGATGAATGGAGTGTATTTAACATGATTTGGTGGGGCCCACTTCATTCTAGGGAGAGGAGAGAGAGAGAGAGAGAGAGAGAGAGAGAGAGAGAGAGAGAGAGAGAGAGAGAGAGAGATACGATGATAGAGAGGAGGGACCCCGCCACTATGGGCCCTCCATTGATACAACACATACATCAAGTGGGTCCCATAAAACGTGGGCCCTTAAACTTGAAATAAACGATGGATCACCCACCTCTAGGCCTTCTCCTTGCTCCCTTGGTCTTTTAGGCTCCTTATCTTCACTTTTGATGGAGGTTAATGGGATTTTAATGCTGTGGATAAGAGATGAGGGGGTGGGGAAAGTGGGCCACACTTGTTGTTGTGGTTTGGGAGAGAAGAGAGCTTGGATGTGGGATGTTGCTTGGGAGATTTGAGAAATGAGGGAGAAAATGAGGTGATGGGATGATGTGTGATGGGGATGGGTGGAGTGATATGTTGTAAGAAGGGATGGGTGGAGAGAGAGGTGAAGTGATGTGAGGGTTGACTTTGGACTTGCTTGTGTAAGAGAAAGGTATGGGTTGTTGTACTTGGGTATAGAGTGACTTGATTTGTACTTGACATGAGTGATTGATTGATTGATGAAACATTTCGTAGAGATTCTCTCGAAGTTCACAAGCGTGACTTTTCTTCGAATTGAACGTGGGCCTATATCTTCTACCCTGGGTATCAGATCAGTGCGCGAGTCGTGGCGTTGGAACCGCGGCGATGGTGCGGTCACTAAGGTACAGGTTTTGGTTCGAGCTGACTTCGGTATGCGAGACCCGGTTTAGGATCACGTGTAAATGTCGGATACGGGTTGAGGATTGCCGGAATTCGATCGGTATGATCGCGGAAACCTACGAAACCGTACGAACTAGGGTATAGGTCTTACAAATTATATCCATGCATCGATCATCCATAGGGCCAATTATACTAAGGCATATATCAACCCATGCACTCTTTAGTGGACTCCAATAGTTGGAAATAACCTCCCATAGGGTTATAAAATCGAAACCTAGTTTCTAGAGTCATTTGCACCACTTCTAGTACTATATAAGACCCTCATTTGCGCACCCCCTCTTTCCATACGAATTTGCCTTATCTAAAGGAGAGAATGAGAGAAAGAGAGAAAGAGAAAGAGAAAAAGGAAGAGAAGAAAAGTAAGACTAGGAGTGGAAAAGTTTTGGTACTTTCTTTCATCGATTCCCTCTAATCAAAGCTCTATGATCGACCGTACCCTATTCATGATTGGGAGATAAAAAACAAACCCTACTTCACAACCAAAGTTTTTCTATGATGAATTGTATGAATCTCATATAGTTCTTGGTGTTTGTGATTTTTCCTAAAAACTCAAAGCCTAAGGACGATTATGTCACATGAAACCCTCTAAGGTGTGGACCATTCTTCTAAGTTTCATTTTATCAACCATTGATAGTGTAAGACCCGTATCCTAGTTCGCACTGTTCCGATGAATCCTATGATCATTTCCGTCGAAGTCTGGCAATCCACGACTGATAATCGACGTTGCGATCGATCGTAAGTCGTATCCTTTAGATTCGAGTCGGTTTAATCCGAGACCTATATCATTGCGACCGCACCGTCGCCGCGGTTCCAACGCCGCGACTCACGCACCGATCCGATACACGACCGGAAGATGTGAGTCGGCGTTTATTTCAAGAAACGCGCGCTTTCTCGATCCCAAGAGAATCTCTACGACCCATCCCATCAATCAATCAATCACATCAATCAATCAATCACTTTAATGTCAAGTACAAAGCACCCATGCTTTCTTTTTCCACAAGTTAAGCAAACCCAAAAGTCAAACAATCCATCCCCTCACCCATCACTCACCTCACATCACTCCCATCACACCCATCACTCCCTCTCCTTACAATCTCTCTCTCTCCCTCTCTTTCCCTTCACATTTTCCAACCATCCCAAACCCAAGCAAGAAACCCACGTCCAAGCTTCTCCATGTGAGAGAGAAAAATGATTTTTGGTGGCCCACCTTTCCCATTCCAAAACCCATCATCCTAACCATCCATTTCCCATCTCCACCATCAAAGAGGAGCACAAGGAGGGTGGCGTTCCAACGGACCGAAGAGATCAACCGGTGGGTGTTTTGATAGGGTAGTTTTCATGCTTTCTTAGATGGGCCAAGTGAGGCCTACCGATCAATGGTATGGATCTCACTTGGGACCTTATGATGTGGCTAATGGCCCACTTTGATTACCTTTTTATGTATGATGGAATGCAAGGGAGGGCCCATAGTGTCGGGGTCCCTCCATCACACGTGTGTCCCACTCTCTCTCTTCCTCTCTCTCTCTTTCTTTTTCTTTCTTGTGATATTATGTTTGTATGGCCCACTTGGATGGTCCCCACCATGAAGTATGTGGTTTATCCAAGCCATCGGTAAGAGGGGCCCACTTCCTTTGCATTGAACCCACACCATTCACCCTTGGTGGTCCACCAGAGCAGGGCCCACCCTGAGCCGTCCGGCGTCCAGGGACGCTGGACCTCGCTGGGGAAAAACACAAATATAAGCTTGGTTCTCAAGCCTTGGAGAGGGTGGTTCATTTAGACCCTACCTTGATGTATGTCTTCAATCCATGCCGTCCATCCTTTTCCCTGTATCATTTTAGGCGTTGGCCGAAGCATTGGGTCATTCCGATCTTCAGATGGGCCATAGCATAACAAACGAGGTTGCTACCATTGAAAATGACACTGACGTCTCTGTACATCAAAATACATTGAACATTGGGCTCGTTTAGCTTGTCTTGAGCCGTAGCGATCGATGGCGGGGTCGGATTCTACTGATGCAGGCCCCATACCTGAAAAACCACAACAAAACCCATTTTTCAAAAAAAATAAAAATAAAATTATAACAACATTCTTCTTCTTTGTTGTCGAGAAACGACGGCGCATGTCGTGCGCCGGTGGCGTGGAAACAAGCGAGTCCCACGGCTCCCGGTAGTGGGCCCACCATGATGTATATTTTGTATCCGCACCGTCCATGAGGTGGACCACCCTCTAAGGTAGGTCCCCTCCGAAAATCAGGCCGATCCATGGCTCAGGCAGCCCACACCACAAGAAACAGCGGTGATTGAACTCTACTGTCGAAACCCATCTGGGGTCCACAGAAGTTTCGGATCAAGCTGAAATTTGTTTTTCCCCTTCTTTCAGGTCTGTGTGACCTTATGGACGGAGTGGATGGAAGATAAACTCTATGGTGGGCCCCACATGGGACCCACAGTGATGTATGTGTTTTATGCCCACCGTCCAGACGGACGGTGGGGCCTACTTATGTATGTACACGTCCGCACCGTCCTCCCTGGACGGTGGGACCCCCCCCCTGCGTGTGTATGTGCACGTGTGTGCATGTGTGCGTGAGTGTGCACGTGTGTGCATGTGTGTGCACGTCTGCATGCATGGGTGTGTGTGAGTGTGTACTTGTGTACATGTGTGTGTGAGCATGCACATGTGTGTGAGCGTGTGTGTGAGAGTGTATGTGTGTGTGTGTATATATATATATAATATTATATTATTAATATTGTATATATATATATTATATATATTGTATTATATATATATATGGTGGACCCCACCTTGGTATATACAAAGCCCAAGTGATTAGGCCCACCTTGCCATATTTATGTTTGTCTATGAGGCCCACCTTGATGTGTATGAGGCCATTGTTGAGGCCCACCTTGATGTGAATGTAAGGCCCATGTTATGAGGCCCATGGTGATGTATTTGGGGCTCATGGGTTAAGGCCCATTGTAATGTATTAGGGCCCGTGGGTTGAGGCCCACTGTGATGTATTTGGAGCCCATGGGTTAAGGCCCAATGTGATGTTTTCAAAGGCCCATGGGACATGGCCCATTGCAATGTACTTAAGGCCCATTGATGCGGCCCACTTGATTTATGAAAGGCCCATATGAGGCAGCCCATTTGATGTGTTTGAGGACTTTGGGTCGAGGCCCAATGAGATGTATATAGGTCCATTGCAATGTGTGCTTCCCCATGGTTTGTGTAATGGTACTTTATGGCGGGCTATGCCTTGGGAGCAATGTTGGTTTGACGTCCACATTGTAAGTACAATGTTGGTTAAATGTCCGCATTGTGACGCTCCTTAAGGCCCACTGATAGGCCCATACTTGTACTCTGCAGTCCGTTTAGGCCCATCTTTACTTTGAGCAACGTCCATTATCATACCATAAGTATAGTGCTGCCCCATGATTTATAATCATACGCATCATATGCATGCTTGAGATGAGGGGTGACTGATCATAGCATATGCCTTGCAAATGCTATTCTGCTCCACGATAGGCGGAGTTTCCCTGCATGAGCGCATGGTTTACGAGGCTTGTTCATGGTAGTAGTGTGACTCATGCACTTGCATTGTGTGATTATAGATTCTTGTATGCCCTAGCGACACCCGGGGCCATAGCCTCCACAGACACATCGTGGGTGGCTGGATTGGATACCGGAAATGTTTGGTCTAGCATACGGGCGCCATAGATGTCCCTGGGTGAAAATCCCTAAACCCGATGGTACCAGAGGATGACTCCAATGTCGAGACCGAGTGAACACATGAGTGCGCGAGGGCCGTATACCAGTAGGCCGCGTCTCCCACGCGTGTCGTGGTCGGTTGGAAAGGGTGTGACCTTACCCGCACGAGTGAGGGGGCAATTTCTAGGTTGAGTTTGACCGGCTTGAGGAATCGGTCCGCTATCGACGAGCCGGGCCCGATATCGGCGGCGGATAGTGAGGTCTCTTTCGCTCTTCCGGTTGTGCGTCAGGATAGGGACTAGCAGAGGCAAGCGTAGAGTGTACTTAGACTCGGTGATTATCCGGCCCGATAAGCGTATTGACATGAGGATTGGCATGCTTGAGGCGCATCTTGCATCGCATGGTCTTGGTATGGCCGATTGCACTCATATCTTGTCTTGCATAGCCTTGAGTACGGAGACGCATTCATGTACTCATTGGCACGATTCCGCATTACTCTGACCCTGCATTCTGAGCACGTTCATATTGCGCACACACTTACACCACCCTCTAAGCTTTTGTAAGCTTATGCACGATAGATGCGTGCAGGTGGCGTTAGGTTGCTGCAGCGTTGAGCTCGGAGCGTGCAGCAGTCTTCTGGAGCTTTGGAGTTTTGTCACTTTCAGTATATTGTATTTCCCCTTTTATACGTCTTGTACTTAAAGTTTTTGTTCATAGTGAATTTTGTGATGGTGTTCTTGTGGTTATTGTTCGTGGGTTATGCTTGTGGTTATGCTCATTATGAATTAAATTGATTTTAGAAATCCTCCTTGTAGCATCCCGGATCGGAACTGGCGTATGGGCGCCGGGAGCCGAGAATGGGGTTCTACGGTGAGGTGTCGTATTGGATTCGGTGATCGGGAATTTTGTGAGCCCGGTTTCCGAGTTCGGGGCGTGACAGATAGTGTTGGATAATGATTTTTGGTTGATTATAAGATGTCATATATTATTTGTGTTTGATTTGCCAATTTATTATTATAATCCTAATGTAACTTGTTGATAGTAGCCAACATGTTTGATGAAATACTTCAACAAGATGAAACTCCTATAGTTAGAACTCTTGTATGTAAATTGATAAGTGATATTGATATATGTTGGATTGTATTAATATACATTTAATTGTATTGATTCATACATATGTTTGATTAGTGCACCATATTGTGTTATTAAATTGTTTCATAATTATGTTTATATATTTGATAATATAATTTGTAGTCGCGTTGATTGAGCCATGGAAAATGCTAAGTGGATGATCTACCTTGGGTTGGCTATCCCGAACTTATATGATCGACCGAGTTTGAAAATGGACGACCAAAAATATTTGAAGCTACACGGGATGCTTTGCACCTAATGCCAGTTTCGTTCGGAGTCTCCCGTTATCGATCGGATCAATCCAATTCATGACTCAATTATTCTTATATTTGGTGGTCATATACCATTCAAAGGAATCTATGATACTACTATTATGTAATGTCTCGGATTTTTGCCAACTTGGAGTTGGACATCCTTGGGCATTATCTTTGCTTTAATGATTTGAGTGCATGTCCGAGCATGCATTCATACGTTTTTTAGATCAAAATGGATGATGTTGGGTCTAACAAAACCACCCAAAAGGTGAAAATTTGAACTTTAAAGAGTGGGGACTGACCCTGACGGTACATAAACCAAAAAAAATATATTTTTTGGGACAGTCCTGGGAAGTGCTACCACGAAATTGGCGGTGCCACCATGGAAAATGGACAGCAGGGGGGGTTCCATAGCACCCCCTATTCAACTACTTTTTGCACTCTTGGATTTTGACAATTTCGATGCATTGACTTCAAAAATTCATATCTTTTGATTTACAAATCCGATTGAGGTGATTCAAAAGCTAGATTAAATATTGATGAGTTCACTTTCATATAAAAATAAATAATAAAAAATATTTAAAAAAGTTTAATTTTAGGGTATTTTGGAAACTGTACAAAAAATCTTAGTTTTGGACAGCTAGTACTTCCAAAAATTTTAGAATTTTTTTAAAACTCAAAGATTAATGAAATAAAATAGAGATAAAGTATACATGATGATGAACTTCTAAAAAAATAATAAAAATAATCTAGGAACTAGAAATGCCAAAAAACATTATATGAAATAGAACTATTGAAACTGAAAATTTTCACGTTGTTAATGGGCCGCGCGTATCTTTTTCATCTTAGAGTTTTTATACTCAACATCTTCTTAGAAATTGCTTTTAATCATACTAGGAATCATCCTATATAATTAAATCTAAATTTTCTATTTAAGTATATTTTACTAAATTAGGTAGTTTCAAGTATAGTTGAGTTATGGTTCTTAATTAGGGTAATTATGACCAAATCATAATTTTCGCTAGTTGCGAATAGTCTACATTATGAACTTAGCTAATCCAAACCCTAATAATTTCTCACAAGAAATCTCGATACCCAATTCATTCAAAAAATGCCCTGATTATCCAAACAAGATCTAAACCGCTCGTTAGTGGGCCACTAAATCTGAAATTATAGAAAGACATTCATCTTAGTGGGCTTGACGTCCATCACGGGACATCGAGCCGATATGCCTCGAATCGCTCAACTTGTACTCACAAGGTGAGTGCTTGGGTTGTGCGAATACCTTATATGAAAATTTGTAACTTAAGTGAAACTAGCCACTTTGTTCTTTTATGAAATTGTAGTTTTTAGACCGTCAATTCATGGGCAGAGTTGGGGTACCGACTAATGATATTTTTTTAAACATATCCGTATAACTAGTGATCAACCATCGGTGACCGTTGAATAGACTTCTAATAATATCCGTCAATCAACACATCCAAATGACAGGCCAATTGTGTCTATGCATAGATCATCACTAGGGCCAACTATCCTACGACGGGCATCGACCCCTACGCCTTATAATAGCTCCCAAAGAGTAGAAACACAATCCCCTAGGGATAGTATAGTAAAAACTCAACCCTTAAGGCCATTTGCACCAAATCTGGTGCTATAAATATGTCATTTAGGAGTCTCATTTGCTCTCATACGAATTTGCAAAGCCAATGAGAGAAAGAAGAGGAGAAGAAGAGAGGAATGAGAGAGATGTGAGGCCCAGTGCTGGATCACACCATCTAATTCTCGTGCTCGCCGAATTCGTGTAAGACCTCGTCTCTATTCCCGATCTCATGTCTTCCACGGATGAAATCCAAAGATTTTAGTTTGGATTCTCCACTCACTTGCTAGGTAAGAGATTTTCCTACATGTCTTTCCATGTATTTCTTTCATTTCTTTCATTTTGAGCCATTAGGGTTAGAAACTCCATTTTATTTTCGACGATTCTTGCAAACTCTAATATTAGGATTGAGTATGTTAGGGCTTTAAGTCATATTTATTAATTAAAGCGGTCCATACTCTTGAGGGAGTCATAATCGGGCCCTATTCCATTACGGTTTCGATTGTACGCCGATTACGAGTCCCGATTTGTCGAACCGAGTTGATGGATCAACCAAATTAATTTACTTAAGCCATAATTCATTGTTTAATATTTAATTAGGACTAAATATGTGTCATTAATGATAGTCTTATTCTTTAACTTAGGTGTGGATCGTTTTCCCCAATATTCCTGACGCTAAGGCCGCGTCCGAGTCCAAGATTTTGACTCAAAGGTGAAGATCTACCTCTAAGCTTCTACTTGGTATTTTAAAATTATTAAATACATTTATTTGCTTTTTGATTGATATCTTGCTCGATGAAATGCTTAGATGACATGAAACTCTTAATATTATAAAAATTTTTGAATGTTAAATGCTTAGAAATACTAGGATGATTGAATTGTGTTGTTGCGGTGGATCAAGCTTTGTAAATTAGCACCCAATGCCAGTTTGCCTGGGGTCCTCCGTAGTCGATCGTATGGGTCTAATGTAAGCTCGATCATTCTTATACATGGTGACTGTATAATGTTCAACAGAATCTGGGATACCACTGTTACCATTGATTTAGTCTACTCGTATTGTAAGTGCTATGTTTTCTAACTCTTATGATTGTCAAATTTTGTAGTGCCAAAACCTCTTGAAATTTGTATCTTATGTAGCTCATCTTCATGTTCAATACAATTCTTATACAAGTTCAAGATAATCCATTACAAGGTGTTCCATTTTGAGATTCAAGCATCACAAGTATAAGAATTCAAGTACAACATCAACTAATAGTTCAAGCTTTCAAAGCTTCATCTAAGTCAAGATAATAGTCATTACTTTAGTACTCAAAGCTCAAGGTGAAATACAACTCAAGTACCTCAAGCTCAAGCTTCAAGATATTTCAAGTTCAAGCTGCAAAAGGTTACAAATTCAAGTTTCAAAGTACTTCATGTTGAAGCTTGAAAATGTTTCAAATTCAAGCTTCATGTTTGTCAAGATCAACAATCAACCGAAACAAAAGATGTTTCAATGTTCAAACATCGCTTATAAGGTATGAAAGATCCTAGATTGATCATAAGTTAGGTCATTGTTGATTGCATACTTTAATTGGGTCACTTTATAAGTGTATAAGCTATTTCTCGACTAGTCTTCGACTATGTTTGACTAGTCCTAGCCCTAGCTCGACCAGTCCAAGAAATTTCTCGACCAGTCTAAGGTTTGTTACTAATTTTTAAAATATTTTTGTTAAAGCCTCGACCAGTCCTGGAGACTACTCGACCGGTCGAGTGAACAGTGCTCGACTAGTCTAGCAGGCTCGACTCAAAGTCCAGCAACTAAAATGAGTCCCACACGACCAATCGTGGACAGGACTCGACCGGTCGTGGAGGCCAATCGACCAGTCGAGCAGGTCCTTTGACCATTCATGGAACGGCCTAATCTTATCGCGCCCAAAATTTCAAATGTTTGTTGGTCCTTCGACCAATCGAGCTGACCTCTGGGCCAGACGAGTGAGCAGTTTCTGCACTTATAAATAGAGCACGATTTTCAGAGTTTGGTATTCAATTCAAGCAAAATCAAGACACCACTCTAAGAGATAAGTTTGTGATATTCTTTAGCTATTTAGTGCTCATTTAATATTCTCTTTAATTAGCTTTTTTACATTTAATTTTGTATTATACATTCCAAGCTTATTTGAAGAAGGGATTGAAATTTTTCCATTTCTTGGAATCAAAATCAAATCAAGCTATCCCAAAGTGATTTAATCTAAAATCTATTTAGAACTTAGAACCATTTCATAAATGAGTGTGAACATTGAACATCTACAATTGAACTTCTACTCCGAATTGGTTCTATCGGGATACAACAAAGGAGAATATCCAGATAAGTATTTTATAGTTTTTGTAAATCTATTCTTTTGGTTTCTTTGAGATTGTACGAAAAAAATCTCTTTCTTTTGGTTTGTCTGAGGTGATTCAGAAAACTCAGAGTGTGGGGTTTTTGAATTGTGTAAACCCACTTGAAAGACACAATTATGAAGGTTTTAGGTGAACCTTGAAAAACTTATTTCATAGTGAACGCTAATATCCACTGTGTGAGGATATTAGGAGTGGAGTAGTTGTGTGGCTGTTTTTCTAAACAGTTGGTGTACACGCAAGCGAACCACTATAACTTCTAGTCTTGTGGTGATTGATTGATTGATTATTACATTGTGTGGATGTTGTAATTTCCCTTTATGCATTTGTGGAGAATGTTGTAATCCTTTTTATATATGTGTAGGAATGTTGTAATGGCTTAGTTTCTTTTTTGGTTATTCTTTTCTTTACTCCTCTATATCGGTTTGAGATTTTGATACATAAACCGTTCTAGGAATCAGGTTGTCCTATCATAAGCCATTAGTTTTTGGTGTAAAGTTGTCCTTAGAATAACATCTATATCAACCTCTCAGTACTTATACATTTGAGGTTGTTTTACATTTTTGCATTGTGGGATTGTTTAAGCGCTATCTTTAGTTATATTTGTTTAAATTCTGCATTTAATTTTTAATTTGGCATAGTCCTATTCAACCCCCCTCTAGGACTCTTAGCTCGGCCTTTTCACATAACCGTTATTGATACGATCTCAAGACTCATGAGCCAGGTATGATGGTAGCTGTTGACCTATGCTGGAGTGACGAGCCTCCCTGTAGTGACCAGTGAGCAACTAAGACTCAGGAGTCAGGCATGGTGGTATGGAACACTATGTCCATGCTGTCGGCCTACGCTGGGGTGACGAGCCTCCCTGTAGTAACCATCGAGCACTAATGGAAGTGATAGGTCCTTATTCGAACGGTCCCAATCAAATTACCCGGCCAATGGTTCCATGCTAGAGTATTGTTCGAACGACCCGGACATAAATGGAATTGGGTGACGAGCCATTTCCTTATGTGTTTTTGGTTTTATGTGACAAGCACGCATCTCATAATTGAGTGGTCATACTCAATTTAGGTGACAACCCATACCGAGTTGATCCTCATACATTTAGGTATCATACCATACCTTTGGAATTGTTGATTTGTGAGATAAATGGGTGACACCTAAATTTAGATCAAGGGACACTGGTAAGGAGTCGCTACACGTGACAACGAACCATATGATTTGAATAAGGACTCGTGATATAACGTCGGTATCCTAGCTTCGCCAACTTATTGTATGAATTGAAACTAATAATCACTTGGCTAATCATGTATTAAAATAGGATGTTGCGATTTGGCGTCGGAGTCGCTTGTGAGGAAATTTTGGTCATTTGCGAAATAGGCGTAGAAGTCACTTGTGAGGGAGTATTAGATTGTGAGGAGCATGCATCATTTCATAATCGCATTAATATACTTACCAAATAGATTTGAAAAATGTTTGATTATTATGCAACCATTACTTGCATTTTGTTGTGTTGGTAACATGTGTAACTTGTTTAATAATTGTGCATTAAAGATAACATGCTTGAGTGTATAATATGTACTAATATGTATTTGTTATGAACCTGTTAATCACTTAAATGTCCCAAGTAACAATCTTGTAGATATTTCTTCACTATGTTGGCGTTTGATGCCTTTCATTTGACATATGCAGATAACTCAATAATATAACTATTTGGTGGTGCGCTCGAGGCGCCCAATAGATCTCTAGCATCTTCCCGCTTGGTAGCTGTTCTTTTGATCCTATTGCAATTATTGTGATTTGTATAATTCTCATTTGGACGAACACCATATTTTAATTGTATTTGTACTGTCGGCCCCATATTTATTTATTTTTGTTATCTCTATCTCACTTTGGATCCGCTAACTTAAATTGTGCTACTCTGATTGCTCGTGTGTGGTACTGATGTGAATCTGAACGAGGCCACACGTGCATTTTCATTTGGTTACCACCTGAAAACTCGGGATCGGAGTCTATGTATTCGGGTGTTGATTTTCGAGGTGTTATATATTACCATTGAATTAAGTCCATTAATAAATATTAGTATGTTACAATCCCACAAAGACTTGTGAGTCGGGCATGGTGGTATGTGACATTGTCTATGAGTTATCAGTATACGCTAGGGTGGCGTACCTGCCACATAAGCAAAACATTAGGTGACGAACTTGACATGTTGGTAAAACATTGGGTAACGAGCCTTCCTGTTGTGACCACTGAGCACCGATAAATGTCAAGATCCTACCATGTTATTAATGGTTTGGGTGATATGCGTTCTTTATATTTAGAGTTTGCGTGACGACATTCACCCTAATTGTAATTGTTCTTGAGCGACAAGGCTTAATATTAACCTAATTGAGTTATATGGACTGTTGGATGATGAAATCAAATTTGGATCAAGGGACACTGGTGAGGGGTTGCTACTTGCCACCACGAGCTATGTGAATTCGTTTAACAACTATTGATAGAATGTGAGTATCCTAACTTCATCAACCTGCTGTTTGAATATGAAATAATAATTATTTGACTAATCATGCATATCATTACATTATTAGGTTGTGTTGCAAGCCAGACATTACACATATGTTGACGTCCTCGCTAGCAATAACGTTTATATGGAAAGTTTACGACTGTCATGTTCCCGGGCATTCATCATACTAAACATGGTTGGGTTGTGTTCCATGCAAACCATTGCGTATATCATTACATTATCCATTCATTTAGCTAATTAACTTATGAATTATTTGTTTTATAATGTTATCATTGCCTATACTTGATTGTATTGATAACATGAAAATAGAACTGCTTAGTTAGCTATTCATTCCCACTTGGGACGATGTTTTAAATTACCAATCAGACAATACTATCGATGCAGGTACCAACGACGCCGATGCATTAGACGAGACATAGTGGACCTTGTTAATGGTACCCCGTACTTCCAGTTATCGGATAAGCAGGCTTGAATGGAGTGCCTCGCTTCTCTCCTTTTTGTATATTTTGAGAATCTATATTTTGGAGTCACAAGGTAGGTGAATTATATTAGTTGTTTTGTAGAATATATATTATGGCTCTTATAGTCCCCATTTGGGTGGATACCACTTTTGGAATTATACATTTTGAATATTAGCTATATATTTATGGGCTTAGTTATTTCTGCTTAACTTTTGATACCATTAATTTAAAGTTACTCTGATTGATTGATTGATCATGAGTGAACGTTAATAGGACTGTGTAGGCACATGGGAACTTGCCAACGTGTATTTTTTTGTAAGTTCACACTCAAAAAATTGAGATCAGAGTCTCCTTACTCGAGTGCTGAATTTTTAGGAGTGATAGAATGGTATCAGAGAGGAGTATTGAGATAACAAAGACCTTGAGAATGAGGATTATACAAACCACAATAAGTAAATGTTGAGACACTTAAGATTAGGGGTTTGGACCTGAAGTGGGTTTCCCTGGTTCAAGAGTATACAACGATATAGAAAATTTACTAAATTAGAGACAATGAACTCTAGAAACCAACACCCCAATTTTCCACGTGTTGAAATTCGAAACTTAGAAACTGATCCCTAGAATTAAATTTCCTATTGTTGGATTATTTTGAACTTAAACCTAAAATTGAGTAACTCTAAGTTTGAATCCCCCTGTCATGGATGTTGTTGAACTTAAACTTAGAAGCAATGAACACTAGAATCAAAGTTTCCAAATTTCCTTCAATATTTTCAAACTTAAATATAGGAATTTGAACCCCAGGACCTTGCATAGGAGCGTATTCATCGTTGAACAAATCGTCGGTAAATTAGAGTGCTAGGGGAGGAGTATTAGCCATGCGATCAAGGACCGAGTTGAATGAGTCATCCAAACACGGTGGAAACCCGACCCTTTAAAGAAAATAAATGTTTTTCACATAAGCTTGGATAAGGGTTCACGGTGCCACAATTGTACAGATAGCCGTACCTCACCTGTAAAATTACGAAGCTAATGTAAAACTAGGAAGAGGATTAGCTGCTGTACCGCACACCAGTGACCTCGCCGGTGTATGTATGTGGCGCATGTAAAAGAGTTCTGTAGTCCTCGCGCCTAGTGAAAATACCAGCAGTGGAAAGAATATCAACATTCTGTAGGCCCCATCGTGATTTATTTATTATATCTATACCGTCCATTCATTTGGCGAAATCATTTTAAGGCATGTGCCCAAAATTAAGTCATATCCAAAGCTCAAGTGGACCACATCACAAATAATACTAAGGACAATGATTCCTACCATTAAAATGTTCATAAAGCCTATCATAATGTGTTTTCTCCATCCGATATGTTCATAAGTCACACAAACAAAGATGAAGAGAAAAAACAAATATTCTATATGATCCAAAACTTCTATGACCCCGGGAAGGCTTCATTGGTAGACGTTCAATCTCCCACTATATTATGCAATGTGGTCCACTTGATATTTGGATGTCTTATTTATTGGGCTCAAACCTTAGAATGATATCGCAAAACGGACGGACAATTTAAATACAACACGTATCTCATGGTGGGGCCCACAGAACTTGGTGACCTCAACACACCAACCACGTCGATAGCGTGTGGTACAGCACCCAATCCGCTTCGGTTTGGAAGTGGATTGCGTGTTGTGTAGAGATAGGCATCAGGTTGGTGCGAACTGAGTTAGGGCTGACCCGACTCGATGGGGTTTTATAAAAGCCTGACGAAAACTCGACCCGACTCGTACCGAGTCCACCATGTGTGACTCGAATATGTTAAAACCGTTGTTGGGGAGGATTCTTCCGGTCCATATATCTCTTCGTGGTTTAGGTACGGGAGCATATTCCTTTCATTTCGGTGTTATTTGATGCTCTGGTAGTGAACGACGGAAGATACACAGGCGCCCAGAAATGGTATACGTTTCATACATTCACTCAAAATAAACTGTCTAATTTGTGTAATACATTTTCGTGAAGCCACAACAGCAAAATCAGATTTTTTTTTGGAAAATCCTGACCATTGATTCGTGGACATTGACAATTGGATTCTTCCAAATTTTAACCTTCCAATCAATGTCCAACGTAATCTTAATTTTCTGTTGATGAATTTGGACCCTAATTTGGACAGTTTAATTTGAATTATTTGTATACTACGTATTCCACTTTTAAGTGCCTGAGTGTCATCGATCACACACTCCCGAGTATCAACGATTTTCTCGATCCACTGAATATTCTCGGTACTTGCTTGTCTCGGTAATGCTTGGATGTGGGGCACAAACGCGACCTGTCATCAAATCAAAGCCGTCCATTGCTGCATTCCAAGGATCTCGACCGTTCGTTTTGTCTGCCAATAACGCGTAGGGTTGGAATTTGAAAATTCGAATCTTACATTGTCGTCTGCTTGTAGTTGAACAGGGTGGGAACGGATTGGCTACTCCCCCTCACACCAGCCCCGTGGCTGGTGTTCAGTGGTCTGTGGGCCCCACCATGATGTATGTATTTCATCCAATCCGTTCATCCATTGTTAAAGATCATTTTAGGCCTTCATGATGAAAATAAGAGGGATATAAATCTTAGGTGGACCACACCACAGGAAACAAATAGTGATTGGATATCCATCATTTAAATCCTCCTAAGGCCCACCGTACTGTTTATCTGACATCCAATCTGTTGATTAGGTCATAAAGGCCCAGATGAAGGGAAAAAGACAAAGATCGATTTCATCTAATACTTTTATGGGGCCCAAAAAGTTTTTAATGGTCGACGTTCATTCAACACTGTTTCCTGTAATGTGGTCCACTTGAGATTGTGATATACCTAATGTTTTGTGTAATATCATAAAATGATCTATAAAAATAGATGGACAGCATGGATGAAACACATACATCATGGTAGGGCCCACGGACCACCGATCAACAGCCATTGGTTGGTGGCAGGGGGAGTAGCCAATCCGTTTCCGAACAGGGTGACCAAAGGTTTGCAAGTCCACACGGGCCCTTCACATGCACCTCTACACGCAGCCGCACGTGCAAAGATGGCATGCGTGTAGAGAAATCCAACTCGTGTATCATGTGGGATCGGCATTCCAGATGATTTAATAGAAAATTTTAGTATTTTAAAATATCAGGCAGGACATAAATTTATGAAATGGTGAACGGTGCAAAACAATTGGATATTTTCTTTTAACCATCTATTAGTTTCGCACTTGTTTTTTTGTTTTTACTGATAAGTGGACAGATTAAATTTCGGACCATGTTATCTGAACCGTGTATTCCACCTGATAAACGGTTCAGATTTCTAAAACCTATGGCGTGTGTCTGCATCTAGAGATTGGTGCGGAGATGTGCACGTTAAATCAATACAAATATATTTGCTCGTGTGAAATGTTTGTATTGCTTCGCGGTAAAGGTACCATATTAGGACACGTGTAATGTATCCATGACATTGATCAGTTAGAGGTCCATGACATATATCTTCTGGCTAATACTCAGGCAGTGAAATGCACTATATGTGGAATACACATCGTCGGTGTATCCTTTTATGTGTTCAATTATTTTGTATACGTGTGGTCCACCTAATAGACGGTCGCTCCTGAAATTTGAACCATGAATTATATAAATTTGGATCCACCTGATTAGAGATTTGGATGTCTTTTAACTTCCCTAAGTATCCATGTGTGATTCGCAATTGCCTAAAGAGTGTACTCACTCGAGTTCACTGAGAGTTTTATGACGTTATTTCAAAACTTAAGAAGATCCAAACCTATGGTGGACCATAACATTACAAAAAGTGGTGAATGATAATTAAAAACCTTTTGGAGGATATAAATGTTTTTGGATCAATCTGATCTTTGTATTTTTCCTTCATCCTTGTCTTATTGAACTTATAAACGGGTTGAATGGAAAATGAACATTACAGATCGTCTTAAAGTGGGCCATAGGAAGTTTTTAATGGTGGGGATTCAATCAACACGGTTTCCTGTGATGTGGTCCACATAGTAGTAGTTCCTAAAATGGGCTGAAAAAACGGATGGACTGCGTGGATATACAGCACATCATCCACTATAGTATTACTCGGGTAACACCTTATACGATCCCAGTGCGCACTACACCACAACATCTAGTACGAAGCGGATTGGCTGCTGTACCACACACCGCCAACATAGGTAGTGTGTTGACGTCACCAAGTTCTATGGGTCCCACCATGAGGTATGTGTTATATCCAAACCGTCCATACATTTAGAGAGCTCGTTTTAAGAGTTGAACCAAAAAAAAACAGAGAGATATCCAAAGATCAAGTGAACCACACTGCAAAAGTAGTGGGAGTGTGAACATCTATCACTGAAACCTTTATGAGGTCACGGAAGTTTTGGATCAATATGATACTTAGTTTTTCATCTTCATCCAGGTCTGTGTGACCTTATGAGCAGATTGGATGGAAAATAAATGTTATGGGGGGCCTTACAAATGTTTTAACGATGAGAATCATTTTCCCTACTACTATTTGTAGTGTGGTCCACTTGAGATTTGGATAAGACTTATTTTTGGCTCATGCTATAAAATGATCTTGCCAAATGGATGTGGCCCATGTAAATTTGATATCCTTTGAACCGTTGGTACAACCCAAAGATTGAAGAGAGTCAGCGCTCGTCCACGACATTTACACACTAGCCAAGTCAGTGGTGTGTGGTTAGTTAGACATTCCATTTTCTTACATCTAGCTAGAGCCGGGCACAAACCGACTCGTGACCTGACTAACTCGACTCGACCGACTTGTTCGGATCCAACTCGACCAAAACCGAATGGGTGAGTCGGTCCGAACTGAGTAGGCTCCACCTAATCCGAAATCAAATTGAATCGAGTTCGAGTTACCTAGTAACTCAACCCGAAACTTGATTTGTTAAACTCGACCTGGTCCGAAACCCCACTTGACTCGGGTATATATATATATATATATATATATATATATATATATATATATATATATATATATATATATATATATATATATAATAAAACCTAATTTCTAATCCACTCTATCCTACCCCGCCGCACGCTCCGATCTAAAAAACAAAACTCATTCCCATCCTGCACCTATCGGCGCAACCGTCCGGCCTCTCTCTCTCTCTCTCTCTCTCTCTCTCTCTCTCTCTCTCTCTCTCTCTCTCTCTGGCGGCAACCAGTGGCCAATCAAGTGCGTGTCTGATTTTTTATTTTTTTTTTTTAAATGTTAAGGGGATGGACCACACGGGAAATGGTGGAGATGGAAGAAAGCGGGTTGCAGACTGAGTAAATTCTATGAGGTCCACCATGATTTATGTATTTTATCCCCTCCGTCCATCCATTTTATCCCCTTCATCCAGCCCAATGACCCGATCCGAATCGGTGCCAACTCAATCGAACTTGATATTTCTGACCGGGTCGAACTCGGTTCGGATCAGCCCAGCCCAGACTTAGACTCGGATCGAGTCAGGCATGCTAGACTCGGTACCGAGTTGGATCGAGTTCGGGTCAGACATTTTTCAAAACTAGATCGAGTCAGGTTGAACCTAACTTGGTCTGACTCGACTCGTTGCCCACCTCTACATTTAGCTATAGATTTAAATAGAAAACTCCCTGTTAATGTTAGTAAATACTTCCACAACAAACTAATTTTACTTCAGTATAAAAAAGGGGCTACATCTTGAGTAGGACCCACTGTAGTGTTAATGTAAAATCAACCTCGACCATTAGGTTTGTCACTGATGTTAGATCGAGGTCTCAAAATTTATCCCCATCTGTAGTTCAGGTGGACCACACGATTAAGAATGGTGTACATGAAAAGGTACATCCTCTAAATTGTTTACATTAGTGTGGCCCACGTGAATCACGTATGGACTTGATTTTTGGGACCCAGGCTTATTTTTGGTGTGACATTTAATGGTTGAAATGGATTTCACCGTTTCATTTTGATAGGCCTAGTAAAAATCAAGGGTGGATGTCTCTTTCCTAATTGTTCCAGTTGGCGTGGCCCTCTGAATAAGAAGTTTTTATGTTTTTTCTTTGGGCTATCATTGGATTACACATCGAATGTTCAAAGTGGATCTTACATATATGTTAGAGTAGGCCTACAAAATATTTGGGGTGGGAGTCCGTGAGATATCTGTTCCTAAAATGCTATTACTTGGCCTAATTTTGTGTTTCATCCACACCATCATCTAATTTTTTAGATAATTTCATGGCTTGAATCTAAAAATGAGATGGATCCAAGTCTCAAGTGGACCACATCACAAGAAATAATGTTGATTGAATGCCCACCATTAAAAACGTATTGGGGGCTAGAAAAGTTGTAGATGAAGCTGATCTTTGTTTTCTCCTTTCATCCAGGTAATTATTACCTAATCAATAGGTTGGATATCAAATAAACATTACATTGGTGCCCAGGAGGTGTACATTCAATCAATACTGTTGTCTGGTAGTGTCATCCACCTTAGATCTACTTCTGACTCATTTTCTGAATAAATCCATAGAATGAACTATAAAGGGATGAACTGCGTGGATAAAATACAAACATCATGGTAGGGTCAAAGAGCATCGACTAGTAGCTACCTCACTATTAGTAGTGTAAGTAAGCATAATTTAAGGTGGTAACTAATGCTTATAATGCTGGTAAAGAAGTGGCTTAATATAACATGGTAATTAATCCTCTGTGGAAGTTAATACTGTATGCGGAATAGGCCCACAGATCTGTCTGTGCATGGGACATGGCGATCAGGGTTCAGATGGCTTACCTTGCTATGTCGCCATGGAAGCCGGATAGGAAAACCAAAAATACCAGATAATTTATAGAGCTCAGGATATTCCTCTCCTTCACACCCTTTCTGCAATGCGATAGATGGGACTTGAATTTTGCGGTGGTGTAGGATCGGGGACCCAGCTCTCTTTTATAGAGACTGTGGAGAGAGAGTTTGAAACCCATCACAACTCTCTCTCTCTCCCACGCTCCACATTGTAGTATCCCAGTTCAACTCAAACTGCTGTCTGCGTAAGATAGCTATAGCATTTCAGACCTAGTACGCTGAGTTTGTGTAGATAGGCCGCGCATGACGCATCACCTGAAGTGGGGCCCACTGGTCTACTCAATCATCCAGTCCAACTGTATGACAATCCAGACCGTTGATCAATGAGGCCCACCATATAGAGTTCTTACATTCTCCCACTTGGGCCTCATTGAGCAACGTCAATGATTGTCATAAAATTTTGAAAAACAAGTTTTGATATTAAGAAAACATCTGAATGGTTAACTAATGAAATAGTTAGACAATATGAGTAATGCTATTTAATCTGGTCCATCAAGACTGTCAGTATCCAAACGCGGTAGTCGTCACAACATTTAATTTAAGCGAAGTGAGACTAAGCACGATCATAAGTACTTTCAATCTTAACGACATAGATCATGAACTAGGAAATGTGGTATAAGAATTACACGCTTTAGTGTGATGATATGTGCCTATCCTTAAGAGGTCCTGAAGCTTTTACATGTCTCAAACGAGACACGACTGTAGTTCTACTTACTCAAAATTTCCGCATATATATAGAGAAGTAGAAATAAATCTTTTTATCAAAATCATCCAAATAAACTGTATAGAATGAGATCTCTAAGTGTCCGTGAAAATCAAAATACGCTCAGCTCCCACTAACTGAAAACATCTGTGGGATCAATGACTCCCATGGATGTTACATGCTCCTGAAATGGCGTGATAGGGAGCCCTTTAATGAGCGGATCTGCAATCATCTGCTTAGTGCCGATGAATTCCACGGATACTTGATGATTCTAAACTCTTTCCCTTACAACAAGGTACTTGATGTCAATATGCCTTGACCTTGACGAATGCTTATTGTTACTAGAGAAGGAAATAACAGCCGAATTATCGCAAAATATTCTCAATGGTTTCAGGATATGCTCTAGTACCCGCAAACCTGAGAAGAAACTCTGTAACCATAGTGCCTGATTAGATGCCTCATGGCAGGTAATAAATTCAGCTTTCATAGTGGATGAGGCTGTGGTAGATTGTTTCACGCTTTTCCATGACACAGGTCCTCCCACCATCATGAAGATGTATCCTGAAGTAGACTTCTTAGTGTCCACGCGACTGTGAAAGTCTGCGTCGAATATCGATCAACTCCAGGTGATCGGATCTTACGTATGTGAGTCAGAAGTCTTTTGTTCTTTGAAGATCTTAGTAACACTTTCTTTGCGACTATCAATGTTGCATTCTAGGATTAGATAGATATCTTCTCAACATTCCAATGACAAAGGCAATGTCCGGTAGCGTCTGAGACTTGAGCATACATGATGCTCCCTACTACTGATGCGTACGAAAATTCTTTCATTCGATTCTTTTCGAAATCATTCTTTGGACACTGAAATAAACCAAATTTGTCACCCTTTACAATGGGCAATTTTCCTGGAGCACAATTTTGTATGCCATACCTTTCGAGTACCCTACTAATGTAGGCCCTCTGTGATGGTGAAGCGGATCCAAGTGTTACGTCATGGCGAATCTCAATCTGGATAAGCGTAAGAAGCTTCACCAAGGTCTTTCATTTCAAACTTTTGAGATAAGAATTTCTTGGTGTCGCTCAACATCTTGGTATCACTGCTAGCCAACAAAATGTCATCAACATACAAAATCATCATAATGAACTTACTCCTACTGGTTTTAATGTAGATACATTTATCTGCAGTGTTTTCTACAAAGCCATATGAGGAAATTACTTTATGAAACTTAAGGTACCACTGTCGCGATGCCTGTTTCAACCTATAGATGGACTTTTGAAGTTTGCAAACCAAATGTTCTAAGTCAGTATCTACAAAACCTTCGGGCTGCAACATGTATACATTCTCATTTAGATCCCCATTGAGAAATGCAGTCTTTACATCTATCTGATGTAACTCTAAATCTATATGAGCTACAAGAGCCATTATGATCCTGAATGAGTCTTTCTTAGATACTGGAGAGAAAGTCTCCTTAAAGTCAATGCCCCCACGTTGGTTAAAACCCTTGACAACAAGTCGGGCTTTATACCTTTCGACATTACCTTTGAGTCCCTTTTGGTTTTAAATATCCATTTAGAACCAATCGGCTTTATTCCAGTAGGTAACTCTACAAGATCCCATACTTTATTGTCCTGCATGAATTTCAACTCATCTTTCATGGCATCAAACCAACGAGAAGGATCAGCACTTTGTTTGACTTGTGTAAAAGATTCAGGATCCTTTTCCACCCCTATGTCAAAGTCGTGTTCCTGTAAGTATACGATGTAATCGTCTCGATTTATAGGCCTTCTCTGTCTTTCAGATTTTCTTAATGGTTCAGCTTGCTGGGTCTGATCTTGATTTTCCTCATCAGTGGTTTGTATTTGAGGTTCTACGTAGTGTTTTGCAGCGACTGTAGAATCGACTGCACCATTAATGTCCTCGTGATCTGGATTGACTATGACTGGAGTCATAGTCCTTTGTTCCTCAAATACAAAATTTTTTATGTTCGTGCTCCCATTATTTTCAGTGTCCTCAATGAATCTGGCATTCCCAGTCTCAACAATCCTAATAGAGTGGGAAGGACAGTAGAATCGATAGCCTTTTGATCGCTCTAGATATCCAATGAAGAAACAACTTATGGTTCTAGGATCAAGCTTCTTTTCATGTGGGTTATAAACTTCGGCCTCAGCAGGACAACCCCAAACATGTAGATATCGGAGACTTGGTTTTCTCCCATTCAACAACTCAAAAGGAGTTTTGTTAACTGCTTTGCTGGGAACCCTGTTTAGTATATGAACTGCGGTTTTGATCGCATCACCCCACGAGAGAAGTAATGTCGTGCAAACCATCGCTCCATATCCATAAGGGTGCGATTGCGTCTCTCAGCCACTCTATTCTGCTCTGGAGTGCCAGGCATAGTGTATTGAGTGACAATGCCACAATCCTACAGGTATTTAGCGAATGGCCCGGATTGTATCCTGATTCATCATATCTGTCATAGTATTCACCACCACGGTCAGATCTGACAACTTTAATTCTCTTATCGAGTTGATTTTCAACTTCAACCTTATAGATTTTAAAAGCATCCAGGGCATCTGATTTCTCACTAATAAGGTATAGGTACCCGAAGCGAGAATAGTCATCTATAAAGGTAATAAAATATTTGTGGCCACTCCATGAGACTGTAGGGAATGGTCCACAGATATCTGTATGTATAACCTCTAATAGACTTACACTCCTTATTGCACATTTCTTTCTGGTTCTAGTCTGTTTCCCTTTTATGCAATCAATGCATACTTTATAGTCAGAGAAGTCTAGAGAATGCAAAATTCCTTCTCGCATAAGCCTGTCTAATCTCTCACGAGATATATGGCATAGCCACCTGTGCCACAGCATGGAGGAATTCTCATAGTCTAGTCTTCGCTTGGATCCCACCTTATTTCCATGCAAGGTATTAATATTATAGACGTGAGAGATAATCAAGTCTAACTGGTATAAGTTGTTTACTATAAAGCCGGTTCCAACTTTAATCGAATTAAAGTAAATACCAAAACTTTTATTTCCAAAGTGGAATGAATATCCCAACTTATCCAAACAGGAAATTGAAACTAAATTCGCCTTATAGATGACACACAGAATGTATCTCCTAAATCCAAAAAAAGACCAGACTTTAACTTAAGCCTATAGACTCCTATTGCTTCCATGTCTACCTTGACACCATTGCCTACGTATACTGAGCGCTCCGCATCAGTTGGTGGCCTGACCTGTAGTAATTCCTGCATAGAAGTGCATATGTGAATAGTAGTTCCTGAATCTATCCACCAGGAATCCGCTGACATATCAGTTAGATAAGATTCAAAACAGACAAGAACAGAATGATTACCTTTCTTTATGAGCCAATTCTTAAAGCCTTCACAGTCTTTCTTGAAATGACCCGCCTTATTGCAAAAGAAGCACGGTTTGCCTTTAACCCGTTTATGTTTAGATCCATTTCCAGATTGATTCTCATAGTTTCTAGATGGAGGACCAGAGAATCCATTATTAGAACCTTGTTTCCTCTTCTTCTTACCTTTATTCCCTTGCCCATGCCCATGACCTGAGGTCACCATATTAACATTTTGAACTTTAACCACCTGCCTGATCTTGTCTTCTTCTTGGACACACTGGGTGATAAGTTCATCTAATGTCCACATGTCCTTCAGAGTGTTATAGTTCACCAGGAACGTGCCGAATTGGGGAGGTAGGTTATTCATGATCAAATGAATCAGTTGATCATCAGTGAGTACAAGCCCTAGAGCACGGATCTTAGAAACAACCTCGATCTGCTCTATAATGTATTCATGGATATTGCCTTTTCCATCTTAGGACGAGCGAGTCAACTTATTCAGAAGAATGCCCACCTCAGACATATCAGATTTCTTGAACCGTTTTCCCATTTCAGTCAGGAAAGTTTTGGCATTGTCTGTGTCAGGCATGGCGCCCTTTATAGATTTAGAAATCAAATACTTAATTACTTTCAGGCATGTATCATTTGATCTAAACCATGCAACCCTTCGATTATATTCAGCTTCAGTAGCATCATCAGATGGTTCTGGCAGTTTTAGTGTTATCAGGGAAAGATCTAATTGAAGATAGCCTAGTACAACTTCAATGACATTCTTCCATTGAGCGTAATTAGATCCATTAAGGGCAGGGACTTAATGCGTATTAGTTGGAATTGAGACTGAAATAAAAAAGATACATATATACTCACATTAGTTCATAGTTTCACAAATCAATTTCGTGAATATAAACAAAATTATCAGGCAAAGTTAATCAATTCAGTTGCTAAGGGAGGTATCAACTGAATCATCCAAGATGAAAATGGGCCCAACCATCACATCCTAGTGAGAATCGGTTACATCATCATCATTCCTCTTGTGGGAGGTAATAACAACATGTTAGTGATCCTCCTGAACATGAAGCTAAGTGATGTAAGTCATATAAATCTGAGACACTCAACATCTGTGGGTGAGATGAGTCTTTCAGCTTTACATTACTAGCACCATTTACTTCACCCGTTCACTTGACTGCCAAACGGTAATCGTCTGTATTTTCATTACCATACACATGAAAACGTGAACACAACTGTATGCAATCCGCTTATCCCAATGTTACAAGTCTGTACTTGTAATATTTTTCATCGATTGAGGTCACTATGGTGGCTAACACAACCGAATCCAAAACTACAAATATAGACTTTAAGATTGCTATTATAATCCTGCCTCTTTATGGATTATATCTTAATTAGTCCGATGTGGCCTACAAGATGGTCAGTATTGATCATTGGAGAATATATAAACCTTAAGGTGAAACATGTGGATAGGTTTCATACCATATATTCCAATGGTTTATATCAAATCTTAGGGATGGGTGATGGGCCTATAATAGGGCCGGATCAGTACTATAATTAGAACAGTTCATCATCAATGGGCATTACGTTTTTAACATATTTATGATAGACAACTCTCACTTAATAATTCAGATGGATAGATAGGTCATCGTGGACTAAATGAATGCTCTTCATCAGGGAAACTGCCCAAAAATTTTGTGCAACTAAAGTGTACATGCATGGCCTTCAGATGAGACCCACTGAGTTTATGAAGAATACTTTAGAATGGGCTAAGGTGTGCAAAACGAGCCCTTTACACACGTCAGGCCCAAAGGCCCAATAAAATAGGACACCAATCTCGTTTATCGGGTCCATGAGCTGGACCCGATAGATATACATTCGGGTCCACTGACCTGTCAGATAAAACGGAGAAAAACCCATCTAATGTTTTTCAACAGGGCCGTATGCCCTAGGCTCGAGCTCATCTCCCTGTAGAGAGAGAGAGAGAGAGAGAGAGAGAGAGAGAGAGAGAGAGAGAGAGAGAGAGAGAGAGAGAGGGCGTTCTCCTTGTCCACCTGACGCGAAGAGAAGAGATGAAGACTCTTCAATCTCCGCTCTCGCTGTCTACCTGGAGCGAAGATAAGAGATGAAGACTCTCAATCTCCTGCAGTGCCATGGTCGAATGTAATATGGCATGCCATTACCGTCTTCTACAATTCCTGTTCTTAATGATGATTGACGGCACTCACAAATAGCAGGTAAATCATGGTGAAGTTCTTATGAGATTGAAGTCCCCAATATGGATTTGGTTTTTAATTTGGGATCAAAATCCCTGATTTCACTGATTTGGGATTGGAATCCCTATTTAGCTAGATTTTAGGGCTTTGAAATATGCATGCCCAATACTTCGAATTAGGGAATCGAAATCTCTAATTCCTTGTCTGGATTCGGCGCTAATAAGGAATTCCCCTAATTAATGGATTTGGGGATTCTGATTTAAAAAAAAAAAAACTCTAATTTTCTCGATTTAGGGTTTTAGATCTGAAATCCTTAATAACTGATTTGGGGATTCTGAATCCGAAATCCCTAATTGGTATAACTGTATTTAGGGTTTATCGAATTCAAATCCCTAATCTTAGGATTAAAATAATCCCTAACTACAATTTGTTTGAATTCGAAAATCTCGATGCAGTCTGTTGAGAATTCAAAATCCCTGATTTGATCTGATATAGGTAGATGTGATCATCCATACCTATGCACAGATTGCTCTGATACCAAATGTGGAACTTAATACTGTATGTGGAATAGGCCCACAGATCTGTCTGTGCATGGGACATGGTGATCAGGGTTCAGATGGCTTACCTTGCTGTGTCGCCATAGAAGCCGGATAGGAAAACCAAAAATACCAGATAATTTATACAGCTCAGGATCTTCCTCTCCTTCACACCCTTTCTGCAATGCGATAGATGGGACTCGAATTTTGCGGTGGTGTAGGATCGGGGACCCAGCTCTCTTTTATAGAGACTGTGGAGAGAGAGTTTGAAACCTATCACAACTCTCTCTCTCTCTCTCTCCCACGCTCCACATTGTAGTATCCCAGTTCAACTCAAACTGCTGTCTGCGTAAGACAACTATAGCATTCCAGCCCTAGACTAGAGTCGCATGAGATAGAACGTGCAGCAACGCATCACCTGAAGTGGGCCCCACTGGTCTACTCAATCATCCAGTCCAACTGTATGATAATCCAGACCGTTGATCAGTGAGGCCCACCATATAGAGTTCTTACATCCTCATAATGTCGGCAGGGGAGCGATTTAAAGGCAGCTTTGGAATAGAGTGGCCAGTTTAAGTGGGCCAATCATGGTGTTAATTTTAAATCTACCCCAAATTACATAAATTTCTCAAATTACAATATTCTAGCCACTAATGATGGGATCTTTTTGCAGTGGAATGTGGACCATTATTTTATTTCTCATTTAACCACCTATCATTGTACGAAAGAATTTTAACAGGTCATGGTGTTAGGCATTAAAAAGCTCTAATCTGGGGAAGTAGTGCATATCTAATGACTTTACATGGTTGACGATTTGTTGTTCTTAATGGTAGTGAAGATTGAAATCAAAATAAATCATAAAATTGATGGAACTAGGTTTTGAAGCACATATGCGATATACTTACCGTTATTTACCCCTCTCGTAGGCATGAGATGGCTACTGGGTTATTAATGAATTACTTCCAAGATACGACAATCTTTAGTGATTCTGCATGCAACAATCATGAAGAAGTCATGGTAGGAACTTGGCGACGTAATCCCTGTTCTGGGAAATTATGTATTGTGAAAACAGAATTAAAACGTACTACAAACCTACTACTTTCTTTTAGAGAGAGAACAATACGAAGAGATGTTGTTAGAGAGTTGTCATACTCTCGATTTACAAAATATTTTATAGACAATGAAAGGCCGTGCATTTTTTGCAAAATACGTTTCTTAAAGATGCACTTGAGAAATCACTGGCAATTAAGAGTCATGACTTTTATGAAAAACACATTTGAAATCGTTTAAAACAGTCGACCTAGTGCAAAAAGGAAGAAGTAACCATTTCTTATGGCCAAAAGACGGAATAGAAGGATTCGGCCGGCCGAAACATTATAATGGTCAAAAGTCGACGGTCGATCAATTAAACAACCATATCTGACCGACTAATTGGCTCAATAGTCGGTATCCATTGGCCATTCGACACAATGGTTACAATTAGTTGACATATTGGCATAACATTCGAAGTCTGTCGGCCAATTAGTAAGATGACCACTTTTTACCGGCTGAACAATGCAACTTTAACTCATGGTTGTACGTGTGAAGTGCAAAGTGCACCACTAGTGCTTTTACAACCATACTGCCTCACAACCCTCGCAACCCACCCAACCCATATTTGGGTTTCGCTGGCATGCAAGTGTTTACTGGAACATGCAAACCAGCATTCTCCTCTCCCAATTCTTCAAGTAATAATACTACAAGAGACATCCTATATAAATGCTTCAAGTTCCTTTTCTCTAAATAACGTGGGACTAAAGATTTGCACGAGTTTATTTTTCAAATCTAATTTAGAGGAAATTTTAAAAATTTTAAATCTTTTGAAAATTTAAAACATATTTAAATAAAGTTATAAATAGATGATTGTGCAAATGACTTTGTAAAATTTCTATTATATATAATTTAACTAACCCATGAGATAAAATCTCAACACGGTGTCCTGTAAAGAAAAGTTGAAGATTCTTGAAGAGCTACTGGAACATAATCAACAGTCTATATCATGTGATCAAAGGCTAATAGATAATGTAAGTATACCCACTTTGAATTCCCATGTGGATGTTTTTCCACCATAAAAAACAAACATTTAATAGGGGAGATATGCTAGCTACATCCAATGCGTCCAATTTTTGGCACCCACATCCACATGTGTCAACATGGCACACATGTAAATGACCCAATTCTCTCATTATATGGGCTCCAAAACATGAATGCATGCACCGTATCAAATATTAGGTTGGTAGGCTAATATGTTGGGAATAATCCTATTAAATGAGTTTGGATTCATTTTTATGCAATGAGTGATTTAGTGGGTTTAGATTATTTATTTATTTATTATTTTTTACCTTTCATGAAATTGGGTTGGGACCCAGTTAAAACTAAATCAGGTCGGGACCCAATTAAAATTTGGGTCTACACGAGTTGTGGGTAATGTCCCTCAATCTAAACGGGTTAAACAACAACTCGGGATTGGTTATTATAATTGTTGATGCAATTTTCCGGCAGACTCTTTGCAGTAGACCTTTTTGGACCTGCACAGGTGTAAAAGAGGGACAAAGCAGGCCCTGGATAATAAAGGGGACTCTCCAATGCCTAAGTCAGGATCAAGGTCTTTCGAATAAGGTAGGGTCTCCAAAAAAGAGATACCAGTTGTGTATTAGGGGTTTTCAGTGAATGTACCTTGGACGGTGGGAAATTCCTCTATATTATAGGAGAGTCAGAATACCATTTCAGGAGGATTCTTTCCTGATATCTTGGCTGTAATCTGGGATTTCCATGAGAAGATCGGTTTCCGAGATCATTGGGATCCGATATTATCCTTTGAAGATCTTAAGAGAGATCTTTTAGGACGTTAGGGGATTCCCTGAATCTTTAGGTCGGCCTTAGGTCGGAACTCAAGGCAGGTCTTGACCTGATCAACGAATCAGCCTTTATTATCTCTGTAAGCCAGTTGGGAGCATTATTGACCTTTGATCGTGCTTTAGCCTAACGAGAATCGTTCAGTAGCTAATCTATACTTAATATATGATCGAGCTATGGCCAATCTATAGTCGATCCGTAATCGACTTATGGTCGATCTATGGTCGATTCGTAATCGACCTATGGCCGACCTAATAGTTAGGTCGATAACATGTAGCCACTTAAGAGGGCTTGTAGGTGGGCTTTGAGTGTCCTTAAAGTTGCATCATCCTCCTTGGAGGTTACTTTGTCTTTGGATGTGGAGGCCTCATTAGGCTCGACGCTTAATGAGCCCGAGCTGGTTTAGTAAAGTTGGTCCATTCCATAAGCCGGTCCATGGACTTATATATTTTTCCCCAACAATAATTATTCTAGGAATGGAGACCCTGTGGGTATTCAACGAATACTTAAACCCAATTAGATTTGTTCTTGTTTTCAAGTGTGAGACCCGACTAGGATGACCCAAACCCGGTTAGTCCCAATCCGTTTCCGTCAGTGGTCACGACCGGAAGGACATGGATTTCATGGGAAATGCTCTTGTAAGAAGTTCGTGCGCTGGAAACTTAGGTGGTGCCCACAGTGATATTTGTAAGAAATTCACGTTGTCCATCCATTTTGTGAGATCATTTTAGGACATGGGGCCAAATGAGCTGGATCCAATATTCAAGTGAGCCGAAAGCGTGAGGATTAGAGGTGGGCACGAGACGACCCGATCCGGCTAACCCGACTCGTCCGACTCGGTCCAATCCGACTTGAATCGAACTGAACCGAATGGGTGAGTCTATTCAAACCGAGTAAGCTTCGCCCCATCCGAACTCAAACCGAGTCGAGTTCGAGTTACCCATTAACTCGATCTAACTTGACCCGAAACTCGATCTGGTTAGACTCGACTCGATTCGAAACCCAACTCGACCCGACTCTCTAACCTTACCTTGACCCGATCCCATCCTCTCTCTCTCTCTCTCTCTCTCTCTCTCTCTCTCTCCCTCCTCCCTCCATCATCCTCCTCTTCCAAGCCGGGCAACCACCCACCACCATCACCTCCTCCTCCTCCTCCTCCTCTTCCTCTTCTAAGCCCAACAACCACCGACCACCATCACCCTCCTCCTCCTCTCTCTCCTCTCCACTCCCTCCCTCGGCCTCCCTCCTCTCACCTCCTCCTCTTCCTCTTCCAAGCCCGGCAACCACCTCCTCCTCTTCCTCTTCCATGCTTGGCAACCACCTACCACCATCACCCTCCTCCTCCTCCTCCTCCTCTCTCTCCCTCCCCTCTCCACTCCCTCCCTCCCTCCCTCCCTCATCTCTCAATCCGACTCGGTGGCAACTCGACCCGACACGGTACTTCTGACCGAATCAGTCCAGGCCAGACCGAACTCAGATCGAGTCAGGCATGCTGGACTCGGTATCGAGTCGGATTGAGTTCATGTCAGGCCTATTTTAAAACCAGACGAGTCGAGTCAGCGCTAACTCAGTTTGACTTGACTCGTTGCCCAGCTCTAGTGAGGATCGAACTTACACAGTTGAAATATTCATGGGGTTATAAAAGTTTTGAATCGAGTTAATATTTGTGTTTTCAGTTCATCTAAGTAGGAATAAGGTCATGAACGGTATGGATGGCATGTAAACATTACTTTTGACTCCAGGGAGATTTCAAAGGTTAGAATTTCCATGCCCACCTTTTCCTTTAGGGCGTGTTTGGATGGCCGGCCACGGTGGTAATGTATCATATTTATTAATGAAATATAGTACCAAAGTCGATCGTATCCAAATAGCGCCACGTGGTACAATGGTTGGCTAAGTACGTCGCCCACCCACTTTCGCGAGTGACACGTCTTGTATAACATTACTACAAGGCAGGCTTTTGTCCAGTGCAATGATACCACTGCACCGCCATTGCAGACGATGAGAAAAATGAGAAAAAAATTGGAGAGCATTTCCAAGCAGCTCCGCGGACCATCGTAATCCATCTACTCTCTCTACTCATCTCTCTGCTTGTCTCCGGTGAATCCCGCCCTCCTTTCCTCACTCCTCCTGTCGTGCATCTCACGAAATACCTCCACCACCGCCTCCGACTGGAACCGATTGAATAGGATTCGAGGAACATCCTTACAGTCGCCGTTCTTCTCGCCTTATTCCCTGCATACGTTACAGGTGGGTGTTTTCACGATTATAGGTAATGAACGTCCTAATGACTCGATTCGCTGGGAGAGATTTCCCGTTTGATGCTGTTCGATCTTATTATGCTACATATTTCTCCATCTCTATGTTTATTACCCAAACGCCCAAATGTACATACCTCTTGGATATGCATGCGTGGGTTAAGTAATGACCATGGTGGGGATTCACGCTTATACGATGGACCCTATGTGAAGGCTATTGTCGAGGAGATATTCGTGGCAGAAATATCTTCTCTTTTCAATGCGTATCTGCAGTGTATCCTGTTGGACTGAGTTGATGTCACAGCGACATGCGACTTGACCTATGCATGTCAATGAACAGGGCATCGTATATGCAAAGCGACTCATAACCTTTTGCGTATACTCTATATAAACAATCTTTATCTTCCTTCTTCTCTGATTCGATTCCATCCTCAGATATTGAATTGCTGCATAGACTCCAGGTCTTCTACATTAGGCCAGGTATTACATCCCTATCCAAGTTATGAATTTGTTGCAATGTATTGAAATGCTTCTTCTCATTTGTCATGTTCCGTAGCCTGGTTGAACGCCTTTTGTAAAGGTGCATAGTGTATGTATGTTTTATGAACATTTCCCCAGTTTTTTTTGGGAATGAAAAAACATATGAATATATTGTCCCTAACAATTACTATGGCAACGGGAAAAACCATGACCCGTCTACAAAAAGTACTGAGCCTGTTAGAGGATGTCGATGGTCTCAGCCAGGAGGACCAGGTCCGGGCTGCTAGACTGCTGCAGAGTGACATAGTTAATGCCGGTTTCTTCATCAAGATGGGTCATGAAAGGCAGAAGGAGTGGGTTCAAAAGCTCCTCGACCGCAACATAGATGTTTGAAACATCTTTATCCGAGCGATTTCTGGAACTCTTAAACTACTATTACTGAAATAATTTCTAATGGTTTTTTGTAATTTAAACAGGTGGTTTTTTGGATTATTGTTTTGGTGGCCTGGATTTTTCGGGTACTACATGGGTGGACGCACCCAACTTTTGGGATCTTGTTGATAATGCTTCATTAACTTTGACTCTGCAAATTGATCCTTGATGGTAGGATTACTTTTAATATCTATTAGCAATGTGAGTGAAATGCATGAGTGTAGGTAGAACTGATTATCTACCTTAGAACACAGGAACAATCAACTGATTTCAAATGTTCCCATATATTATGTTTGGATGGTTTTCCATGTTGCATATCGTGTTATATGTGGACTGTCTATTCTTTTGCCTTGCAGATTCAAGTGTCATCTCTTCACATCATATATGTACATTATATTTTCTATTAACTGATGTTATAAACAGTCTGCACTTTATCATTGTTGCAGTACCACCTGGTATGAACTAGGATATTTATATTTCATTTTTTTCTTTCAAGGATTCCATGTAGTTCCTTTTTTTTGGTTATCTGATTCTACGTGGATGGAAGCAGTTGTAGTTATTTATGTTATTTGATTCTTCTAATAATAGTTGAACAAATTCAAAACTATTGGCACACGCTATATTCATGACACTGTAATAATGACTGTTATTTGGAATGTTTTTTTAGCATAGTATGGGTAAATACTACATGGTCTTTGTTGGTAGACATCCTGGATTATATTGCAAGTGGGAGGATGCACGAGCACAGGTGGATCGCTACAGCGGATGTAGCCACCAATCATACAAGTCATATGAGGAGGCTGCGAAAGCTTGGCAGGATTTTCAAGTACTGATGAAACCTATGTTTTGTTTTGCATCTCACATCGTCTCTCTGCTTGTTTAAGCTGCGGTTTGTGTACCATCTCCATCATAATACATTTGAATGTTGTGTTTTTAACTGTTTGTCAAAGCATCTACCAGAATCATGAAAGAACCACCACATGCCAAAATTATGATGGGCCCACCAGGAGATTTCAGACTGAAGCTTCTCCTCATCATCATTTGGCTCATCGGCAGGAGGATTTTGTTGGGACGCAATCTCCATGCGAATCGCACACATGCTTGATAGGAGAAGATGGTGACAATGGGATGATCAATATGTGCTAATCAAAGTGGTGATTGGGGTGTTCCTGATTTATGTAGCCGTTGCCTGGATCGTTTCTTCTATCGGATTTTAAACATGTAGTTGCAGGGATCTATGGCGGGTTAGCAGCAGCTGTAGTATTGTCTGTGATTGTGATGAAAGATAGACGATCCTTTTGTTCTTGTTTCCATTCTATTTTTTGGTTTTCATTCTAGACGTGAACAAGAATCATTGTACATATCTGTCTGGTAGTTCTCTGCTCTCCTACGAACATTTTGACATATTCTTTTATTATTGAGGGCATTAGTATATGTCACAGTGGGGCCACTTCATGTGACGACATGTACGATCAGGTTGGTTACCGATGAACCATAAGGCTATGTCCTAAGAGGCATAATTGAAATCTGGTCCGTTGAAAACTGGACAGTCGTATCTGGATTGATACCGATCTATCCTGGATATACAGAATATATCAAGGATATACATATCAGGTGGACTGTTGGGGATTTACTTACGACATCATGGTGGGACCCACAGTGCTATGTGGACAGTAAATACCTCATGCGAGGGCTGGATGTCTGTATACAACTTTCCTCTCACAGCCCACATTAATTCCAGACCCATGTCATGCTTTGGAAGCTGTGCGGCTGATGACCACTCCATTTCCAAACAGCGATTTCGGAAACCATGCTCTCCCTGCAATATGAGTGCACTCTTATCCAAACGTTATGAGTCGTTGGCAATTTACTGACACATTATTGCTGTAGGACCATTAATATCTTGACGGGACAGTTTTACTTACCTGTATTATGCGAATCCCAACACACCCTTAGTGCCGCACACTTGAGCTTTGTATACAGCTCATTTATTATATCAACTCCTAAGCTCGGCTAAAAGGACTGATGGACAAGATAGATTTCCCACTAACACTACGGTGGGCCCTACCTAGATTTACAAAGCAGGAACTTCCTCAGGAAGGCTTTAACCGAAAATCTGCGTCACGACGGGAACTATCTGTGTCGGTGAAAGCGGATTTCCTGCGATGGGAAGATGGGTGGGCCACCGTAATGTTTGTAGTAAATCTACACCGTCCATCCGTTTTTACCACTCAATTTATAACTTCGAAACAAAAATGAGGTAAATCTAATAATAAAGGAGGTCACACAAGACGGAAAACTGTGAAAAGAAATTCATATCATTGGAACCAGCCTGGGATCCCCTTATGTTTAGATGCCATCCAAACTGTTTATAAGTCATCCAAACCGTTTATAAGGTAATTTCTACTGGGATGAAATGAAAAAAAAAAAAAAATAGAAAACTTAACTTGTAACTAAACTTTTGTGGCCACATAAATGTTTCAATCTTCGTCGCTCATTCTCCATTTTTTTCTCTTGTGCCTAAATTGAGTTTTCGATCTACTTATTTTTGGTCTAATGGGCTAAGATGTGTAGAAAAAAACAGATGGACAGAGTGGATTTATCCGCAACATCACGGTGTGGCCCAACTAACTTGCCAGGGCAGGAACTTTCTGCAAAGCCTTATGCGGGAAATCCGCCTCAATCTGTTTTCAGCCCGTCACTACCCAATTCCCTCAGTCATACGTTGTACCAGACGCATTCAATGCAGATTGTTAGTCTGTTTCTTTCAGTCGTCCATTTATTTACCTGTCCAGCCTAGTTGATATCAGACAGGCCTGAGGTTGGAAAATTACTACCATCTGATAATCGGAACCGTCCGATCATTTTGTTTCTTGGACTATACCCCATCCATACAGTGGCTCACCTGATCAACAGTCCTGATCAGCAATTGTGTTTGCCACTTGATTGGCAAGCATCCCCCTCCTCTCTCTGTCTCTCTAAGTAGTGGCCAGCTCAACTTTCAGGATTTTTGAAAATGACAGGTGGCAAGTGGATTCTGCATTCAAACCTGGCATCATGCGTCGGCTATGTTGACCCAAGCAACCCACTTGCTCTTTTGGATTTTTTCTTTTGCAGGAATCTGAAAGCGATACTTTGTACTAAGCGAGACGCGCGTGTGAAGACCTTAATTCCACGCGTAAACAAACATGCTGATATAGCACATGTGTAATGATCTGATCCTTCCATCAGATGGAAAACACTTTTTAAATCATCTATTCTTATAATCAGGCAGTTTCATATCTCAGGTGGAGTATAGCCTATAAAACAATTAGGTGGCTTGAAAAACTATCTTGACTGTCCATCTGTTTTGGGCGCTATGGTATACCTGAGGAGTCAAACGACCCAATTTTGCTGAAAGCTGATCTAAACGGCCTAAGCCATTCGATGTGAAGATCGGATCATAGATACGTGTGACATATTGGGGTACCTGCTTGCGTGCGGATGGAAGTCCACACGCGTAAGGCACCTATCAGAGGTAAACATCACCTTCCTATCCTAACTTTTTCCAAATTATCTGAAAAAAGCACGTGACGTAAATATAACCTTTCGACTCGCGTTAGATCTTTCTCATCAAAAGCTGATAGCGTACTGACTAAACTATGTGGGGCCACCCTAGATGTTTGCCTCTTATCTACTCTATGAATCTGTTAATTCACATCATTTTAGGGCATGACCCCAAAATTATATCATATATAAATCTCAAGTGGACCCCCCAAAGGAGGAATAATGATGTCCACCGTTGAAACCTTCCTAAATCCCAGAGTGATGTTTATTTGTGATCTAACCTGTCAGTAAAGTCACACGGACGTGGATGAAGGGAAAAATACTGAGCTTGATCCAAAACTTCCGTGGCCCCAAGAATTTTTCAATCTAGATGCTGAAATCGTGCAGCAGTGTGGTCTGCTTAGGGTTGAACACTATTCCAACCTGTTGAGCTTGGCATAGCTCGGCTGGATTACGCAGTAACTAACCCAGCTTCAACGCGGCTTGGCCCGGTCCTTGAGCCTGGTAGGCCATCTTGGCTCTATTTAGTCAATAGCTTGGGTGAGTTCGAGCCTATGCAACAGTTTATTAAACACATAGATTACTTTCAATTTTTCACAAAAGGCAAAACAATAACAGCATTATACAAGTATTTCATCAAATATTAGGCAGGTAACATTAAAATCATGATTTGAGGGTAGTTTTATAACATGAAGTTTTTTTTTTTTTTTTCGTAATTTGTTTCATATCTATTCCTTGCTCACCACTAGCTGATCCGACTGAGAATGTATGCATTGGAAAGAGTACTTCATTGAGTCAATTCATCAAACACTTGCCAAGAAACATAAATATCAAAATAACCGAGTCACCGAGCCGATTCGATTCAAGTCGATTCAAGTTGAGGTCCGATCTGAGTCGAGTCAAGCTTGGGCAACCTCGAACTTGGCTCGGAATTTTTTCAAGCTAAAAAAATCAAACACTCAAAAAATCAAACTTTTTGGAGTCGAGTCAAGCGAGTTAACCGAGCTAACTCGGTTCGTGTACCAAGGTCTACTTAAGCTTTGAATATGCTTTAGTTTTTGGCTTATGCCTTAAAATGATCTATTAAAGCGGGTGGACCACGTGGATAAAGACATAAATCATGGTAGCCCCACACAGTTTACTCAGTACGCAATCCTATTCCTTTCTCATCTAATTGAATTAGGATTTTATGGTGCAGGCACACATCCACCATACATGACCTGTATGGATGTCAATCTGGACTGCCTGCATCCTGGTCTGTTTGCCAGGAGCTGTTTGGATGTAACCAACGTTTTCTCATTATATTTTTTTCGTGGGTAAGGTTAGCAATGGGCTCGGCAGCTCGACAAACCTAACGTAGCTTTGTACAAGTTTGTAGCTTTTAGCTTGGGCCATGTGCTAATCTTGGGCTTGACATGCATGACCCTATCAATTGTTTGAGCTGAGCTTGGGCACAAGTTATTTTAAGTCTAACGAAGCCTAGCACAACTCAGCCCAACCTGACTATATATGTACATCTTATATATATGCTACAAATGTATTATGATGGTTGATTAAGCAACTCATGCATCTTGAATTTATATAATTAATTTTGTTCCTTTCAAGTGTTTTTCTACATGTGTGACTCACTTTATTAGTAGATAGATTAGGAACATTTGGGTGGGCCGGGAAATAATTCATTTTACCAATTTTCAGGCCAAGCTTATTACATATAGGTTCAACCAATTTCTTATAGGGATCAGGCTTGGGCTTGCTATGCAATAGGTCAAGTATAGAGACTTAAGTGTTGGGCTAAGCTAGCTTTAGCTTAGACCTGATCTATTGCCACCCTTAGTTATATATTTAGGAAAGAGGGAGAGAGATGTAAAAGTAGTTAAAAAGAAAAAACTACCATTAAGAAATTAAAACTAAAATAGGGTTTTTTTGGTAAAACATCAACCGTGAAAAAAAATTCCACGTTTCATTGTTTAACCAAACATGCTTATTATGTGGTCGGGTAGGGTTGACAAGTTAGGTGGTCTAAAATGACTTACACATTTATTGCATGATATGAAATATCATGGCTAAACAAAGGAGGATAATAAAAAGAATGAAGAAAAAAAAGAAAAAAAAAAGAAGAAAACTTAATTGAAATATACAAAGATGTTTAGTACATCATTAACTCATTTTAAATTTGTGAAATGCCCCATGTATTATATGGGCTGATACGGAAAAACATTTGTACACATTTGATGCAAGCAAAAAAAAAAAAAAAAAATCACACAAAAATAAATAAATAAAGGGCCAAACCAAAAGCTAAAAGTTAAAGAGAAAAAATAGAGATAAAAGGTACAAAGATTTACGTAGTTTCACAATATGCTTACGTTCAATAACAACAACATGGAATTTTATTCTTCACTAAAGTAAAAGAAATCAAAAGTATAAGGCTTACCTCTTTCTTCAACTTTTTTTTTTTGTTGTTTTTCATATAATGGATCATTAATTAAGAAATCTCATAGAAGTTTACCTTTTTCTCTAATATTTTTTCTTTTTACAAACAACAGACTTGAGAGAGAGAGAGAGAGAGAGAGAGAGAGAGAGAGAGAGAGAGAGAGTTACTTGAAGCCTAAGAAACTAGGCTTCATACATAGGAAGAGATTGGAGGAGAGAACAAAAAATCATTTTCTAAACGGAAATGATTATCCATGTTTTGCTTATACAAGCATTTTGCGATACAAGCATTTTGCGTATACAAGCCACTAACGTAACATTCTTTTGCTTGAACATTTGTTTTTATAATAACATAAAAAATACTCTAATCAAATAGTAGCTTCCCAATGCAACTAGTCACTAGGCCGAACATAAGTCTTACACTAAACAGACATTTTTCATCAAATATGTTTCATTAATATATCTGCACCGTTGTTGTTTGTGTGAATTTTTGCATAAAGAGATCCATCCATTTTCAACCATGTCACGTAAAAGTAATATTATACATCCACGTGCTTGATCTAATCATCTATCACACTAATTTACCATTACTTTATTCTTGAATTTTGGCATTCTTAACATCCAACTAACCTCACTGCTAGCCAAAGAGAAGATATTCTTTTATCACGACCTCCTAAATAATATGCATCTATGAAATCAATTCTAAATTTAGTTACTATATGTCACGCCCCAAACTCGGAAACCGGGCTCACAAAATTTTCGATCGCCGAATCCGGCGCCGACAGCCTCCGTAGTACCCCATTCTCGGCTCCCAATACCCATATACCAGGTTCCGATCCTGGGATGCTACAAGGAGGATTTCTAATAATCAATTTGATTCGTAATGAGTATAACCACAAGCATAACCCACGAACAATAACCACAAGAACACCATCACAAAATCCACTATGATAAAAAATTTTGAGTACAAGGTATATAAAAGGAAATACAAGATAGTACAAATAATAAAAATTCGAAGAAGCTTGCCACACTCCAACTCATGCAAGGCGTAGTCTACTTGCAAACGTCTGGCGTCACCTACACGCATCAATCGTGCATAAGCTTATGAAAATCTTAGAGGGTGATGTAAGTGTGTGTGCAATATGAGCGTACTCAGAATGTAGGGTCAGAGTAATGCAAAATTATGCTGATGAGTACATAAATGCAACTAGCCGCACCAAGGCTATGCAGTACAAGATATGAGTGCAATCGGCCATACCAAGACCATACGATGCAAGATGCAGCTCAAGCATGCCAATCCTCATGTCAATACAGTTATCAGTCTGGATAATCACCGGGGTCTAGTACACTCTACACCAGCTTGCCGTCCCTATCCGGATGCACAACTGAAAGAGCGAAAGAGACCTCACTATCCGCCTGCTAATATTGGGACCGGCTCATTGATAGCGGACAGATTCCTCAAGCTGGTCAAACTCAACCTAGAAATTGCCCCCTCACTCAGGCGGGTAAGGTCACACCCCTTTCCAACCGACCACAACACAGTGGGAGACGTGGCCTACTGGTATACGGCCCTCGCGCGCTCGTGTATCCACTCGGTCTCGACGTTGGAGTCATCCTCTAGTACCATCGAGTTTAGGGATTTTCACCCAGGGACATATATGGCGCCCGTATGCTAGAACCAAATATTTCCGGTATCCAATCCAGCCACCCACGATGTGTCTGTGGAGGCTATGGCTCTGGTGTCGCTAGGACATACAGTAACTACAATCACACAATACAAGTGCATGAGTCACACTACCAGTCATGCAACAGTCCTGCATAAACCATGCGCTCATGCAGGCAACCTGGCAACTCGCCTATCGTGGAGCCCGTAATGTAACAAAAGGTCAGCTTTCGAAGGCATATGCTATGATCAGTCACCCCTCATCTCAAGCATACATATGATGCGTATGATCATGAATCATGGGGCAGCACTATACTTATAGTATGATAATGGGGGTTACTCAAAGTGAAGATGGGCCTAAACGGACTATAGAGTACAAGTATGGACCTATCAGTGGGCCTTAGGAAGAGTGACAATGTGGACATTTAACCGTCGTCACCTACAATGTGGACGTCAAACCAACATTGTCCCCAAGGCCCGACTCGCCTTAAATACCATTAAATAAATCATGGTGGAATCACACATTGTAATGTGCCTTAGGTACATCCCACTGGGCCTCAAATGCATCAAATGGGCCGTATCTCATGGGCCTTATATTCATCAAATGGGCCACCTTAATGAGCCTCACCAATGGGCCTTAGGTACATTGCAATGGGCCATCACCCATGGGCCTTAGAATACATTAAAATGAGCCCAATCACATAAGCTTTATGTGTGTCAAATGGGCCTAATCACATAGGCCTTATACATATATCAAAGTGGGCCTCAACAATGGGCTACAAATACCTCTGACGGGCCTCATAACATGGGCCTTATATATACCAAATGGGCCTAATCCCATGGGCCTTGTATATACCAAATGGGCCACACCAATTGGGCCCCATAGTACGTCAAAATGGGACCAATCACATGGGCCATATGAATAACAAATGGTGGGGTCCACTTGAACTGTTAGATCTGCCTCATTCTTTAGCTCATGCAATAACATGAGCTTTCAAAACTGGATGGACGGGTTGGATGCAACAAATGCATTATAGTAGGGCCCATAAAGCCCACCATAATATATATATGGAAAAACGCATAATGCGCACGAGAGCTAATTTTTAACGTCTCATAAGGTCGAGCTAAGTGGGCCCCACCGTGATGCGTTTCGAACATCAACCCCATCAGTCAGATGCACCATTCCATCCTAAGCCTAGGTCTCAAGAATCAAGTCAATCCGTGACTTGTGCGTCAGCCACACCACACGCAAGAAGGATGAGTGGAGAGGGCCGTGCACCGTTTAAAACATTCATAACCATTTCGAGGGCCCACAAAGATGTGGTTTGTAAATCCAGCCCATCCATTATGGGTGTCCCACTTGATTGAGGGGTCAGACCAAGTTTTAGGCGCATGTCAAATCTCAGGTGGGACCCACCATCCACTGGACGGTGTGCATACACAAACATCACCGTTGGCTCCACCATCCGCTGGATGGTGGAACATAACACATACATTACAGTGGGCTCCCACCATCCACTGGGACGGTGGGGATAAGACACACGTACATCATCTGTGTGGCTCCCACGTGGGGCCCACCATAAGGTTTACCTTCCATCCAATCCAAATTCATAAGGTCCACAGACACGAAAGAAGGGGAAAAACAAATTCCGCCTTGATCCAAAACTTCGTGGACCCCAAAAGAGTTTCAATGGTAAACGTTCATTCACACCTGTTTCTATGATGTGGGCTACCCGGCCATGGATCGCCGATTTTCGAGAGGGGACCCACCTCGGGGGTGGTCCACCTCATGGACGGTGTGGATACAAAATATACATCATGGTGGGGCCACGGATGGAGCCGTGGGACCCCGGTGAACGCACGCTGATTGTGACAGCAGGCATATAAGCCTGGTGATCTGTCTCAACAGAAGAAGCGGCAGTGAGCGCCGCCCTTATTATTTTTTTTGTTTTTTTTTAAATGCGATTTTTCCACGGTTTTTCAGGTGTGGGACCCGCGTCTGATGAATCCATTCCAATCATTGGATTCCACAGCCCATAACAGATCTATTAAGGTCAATATCGGGCCTCCTTCAGCATGTAAAAAAATTCTGAATAGATTTCAATGGTAATAATACTGTTTTCGACACTATGGCCCACTATCTAATCCGATCAACCTCATTTTTCGGCTCAACGCCTAAAATGAGTTGGTAAAAGGAATAGATGGCGTGGATTGGATACATACGTCAAGGTGGGTCCTATATGAGTGACCCTTCTCCAATGCTTGGAAAGCCAAGCTGATACTTGTGTTTTCTTTCCAGCAACATCCAGACGCTGGACGTTTTTGGGCTTAGTAACCATATTTAAGGTGGGCCCTACTTAGGTGGGCCACCAAATGGTAGGTAGGGTGGGTACAACACATACATAAAGTGGGCCCCACCTATGGATGACTTGGGTACAATACATACCTCAAAGTGGGGTCCATCCAAGTGGGCCACATGGCCATATCATCACGCCAAAAATAATGAAAGAGAAAGGGAGAGAAAGAGAGAGATGGAAGACCGAGTGATGGAGGGACCCCGATACTATGGGCCCTTCCTTTCATGATCTACAACATACATCAAGTGGGTCCCAATATATGTGGGCCCATTAAATCAAAATCCATTGGTGGAGATTTCTTCTCCATCATGGAGTGATATTGATAATCAAGGTGGGCCATCAGCCACATCTTAGGATCCAAAGTGAGATCCACACCATTGATCGGTAGGCCTCACTTGGCCTATCATAAAAATATGAAAAACTAGCCTATAGGAGCACCCACTGTCCGATCTTCTTGGTCCGTTGGAAAGCCAATGTCCTTGTGCTTCACTTTGATGGAGAGGATGAGAGATGAATGGCTAAGATGGAGGATCTTGGGAGAGGGAAAGTGGGTCACACAACACTCTTTCTCACACTTGAAAAACCATGGACGTGGGATTTTTTCTTTGTTGCTTTGAAAAATGAAGGAATGAGAAATAAAGGAGAGAGGGAGAGATAAGAGAGAGGGAGAGTAGCTTAGGTAGGTAATGATGACTTGTAAGAGAGGGTGGCTAGCATTAAATGCTTGTAAGAAGGGCTAGGGGTAGGGTGGCTAGCCATAAGTACTTGTAAGAAGGGATAGGGGTAGGTAGGGTGGATATAGCTAAGGTAGGGTGACTATAGCTAGGGTAGGGTGATGTCATCGCTCTCATAATTTCCTAGAGATTGGTGCCACATGGAATAGGTGGGCCCCGCAATACGAGGTCCACGGTCATTATAATGCATGGTCCCCAACTTATGATCTAACCGTTGGTTTGACGCACAAGACGCGGCGTTGGAACCGTAGCGACGGAGCGGTCGCAATAGTATAAGTCTTAGATTAAGTCGACTTAAATCTACAAAATACGACTTAGGGTTATGCGCAAACGTCGATTATAAGTCGCAGTTGTTGGAATTCGTCGAGAAGGATCGCGGACGTCGACGGAACAGTACTGTATAGGATACGGGTCTTACACTATAATAGCACCTAAGAAGTATCATCAAAGTAATGAAGGATTTGCTTTATCTTAGTAAAATGATCACTACCTACGATTATAATGTCTATACTAACTGTTCTTGTTAGTTTTATAATGTCTAGTCTAGTGCATGCTGTATTTTGTTTTAAAATAGTATTAAATTTGAATTTTCAAATTTTCGGTGTTTTCCCTCCACATTTAAATTTTGGTGTTTTTGAGGTGTGGGTTTTGTCTCACGTCAGATTTAACAAAGAAAATTCTCTTGTTTATAATATAGGCTTTTTGCCTTGGGCTTGAGCCCCATTTAGGGGGCATGTGAATTTGGTCCTATGGGGGGGGGGGGTTATGCGGTGCTCTAATCTATGCCATTGACCTCACGCACGCGGGCGCGCAGAGCGGAGTCAAGTCCCTGTGCGTGTGCCCGTGTGCGACACGATGGGCTGGGCCGGGCCGGACTAGGCGCGGAAGCGGGTGCGGGTGCGGTGTGAGTGTACTTGCATGGGTGTGTGTATGTATGGGTACTCGCGGGACTTTATTTGCGAAAGTGTACTTGCACTTGCGCCTTTTTGTTTTAAATCAGAGAGATGTCTCTCGGTTGGTCACACCTTTTGGGTTTAAACCCAACGGACCTAACCTTTTGTAAAGGGTGCTTATGCACCACTTCGGAGTCTATATATAGACTTTCGATTCCAGTTTCAAAAATATGAAAATACTCTCTCTTATAAAACTCTCTCTGATACGGTTTTAAGAATTTTTATTACTGAGTTCATCGCTTAGTCAACTCAGCACTTTCGGATTAAACTGCAAGTAGTTTGAGCCCGTGCACAATGAGTGAACTGCTGGGATCGGGTCATAGTCGTTATATCCTGGAGGTCGATTGCTCTGGAAACCTGTTACACTTGGGATGCTGTCCAAGGGGAGCAAATTCGATTTCAAGCCGAGTGACTTAGTCACGCCTCGACTCAATTCAATAAGTTCTTCTTTCTTAAAAAATTTATTTTCTTTTTATTTCTCGATTTTAATAGTCTATTTAATTCAACCAAATAATTCCAACAATCTTGAAATCGAATTGTTGAATTACATAGACTATGACTATAGCAACAGTAAATGCTTCTACTAAGTTAGCCAAAATCGAACCGTTCGTTGGACAATGCTTTAAATGGCGGAAATGGAAATTGATGTTCGCTCTAACCACCCTGAAAGTTTCATACATTTTATCTGAATCATTTACTATAGATCCAACAAATTAAACAGAAATAACAGATGCAAATAATTGTAAAAACTATATTTTAAACTCTTTATCCAACGAACTATATGATGTGTATGCTTCTTATGTGTCTACTAAAGACATATGGACTGCTTTGGAAAAGAAATATATATTGAAAGATGCAGGCGTTAAGAAACATGCAATCACTAATTTCCTTCATTATGAAATGATAGACGATAAACCTATCACAAATCAGATTCACGATTTTCAAAGTCTAGTTCACGAACTATCGACAGAAGGAATTAAGTTGGATGAAGTGTTTCTGCCGCCCTCTTGAAATGAATATAAGAATACAATGAAACGTAAAAAAGAACGGTGTTTCTTTGGAAACCACTATCGTACACATACGAATAGAGGAGGCCAATAAAATCAGGGACCAAAAAGAAAATGGAAATGAGATATATTCAAAGTCAAATCTTTTTGAATCAAGTCGGGCAAATAATAAGGAAAAAGGGCAACTGTCTTAACTGTAGCAAACTTAGACATTACGCAAATGAATGGAGGCTCAAAAAGAAGAATGCAAATAATCAATTCAAGAAAAAGGGAAAACTGCTATAACTGTGGAAAGCATGGGCATCATGTTAAAACCTATAGGCTTAAGAAAAACAAAGATAAGCCGCAGGCTAATCTTACAGAAACATGAAATGAGTCTGACATGATAGTAACTATGGTGTCAGAAGTCTTCCTTATAAACAACTTGGAGTGGATGCTAGATAGTGGTGCAACTAGGCACGTGTGCAAGGATCGTAGCATGTTTACCTCCTACCAAGTATCAGGAGATGATAAACATGTGTTCATGGGTAATGCTAAAACGTCTCCAGTTATAAGGAAAGGAAAAGTACTTTTAAAATTCACTTCTGGAAAGACTCTTATGTTGAATGATGTCCTACATGTGCCTGACGTTAGATGAAACTTGGTCTCTGGTTCGCTCCTCAATAAGGCTGGTGTCAAGTTAGTATTTGATTCAGATAAACTTGTAATGACTAAAAATGAAACTTTTGTTGTAAGGGATGCTGTAGTGAGGATTTATTCATTGTAAATGTATCCAATGATAATAATAAGAAGACATCTAGTTTTATTTATATCATTGAACCTTTTTATCTATGGCATAATAGATTAGGTCATGTGAATATAGTATCTTTGAAGAAAATGAAAAGATTAGATTTATTACCTAATATATCTAATGAAGAATTCGAAAAATGTGAAACATGTGTAGAATCAAAATTTATTAGAAAACCCTTTAAACGAATAGAAAGATCATCTGTTCTATTAGAATTGATACACAGTGACTTAGGTGATTTTAGAAATCACATATCTAGAGGTGGAAAAAGATATTACATAACTTTTGTAGATGACTACTCTAGGTTCACTAGAGTCTATCTGTTAAGGAATAAAGATGAAGCTTTAGATGTTTTATCTAAATACAAAATTGAAGTTGAAAATCAGTTACATATAAAAATTAAAAGACTTATAATAGATAGAGGAAATGAATATGAATCTTCTCAATTTAGAGAATTATGTAAAAATAGTGAAATAGTTTACGAAATTACAGCTCCTTATACACCAGAAAAGAATGGAATAGCAGAACGTAAGAATAGAACTCTAAAAAAGATAATGAATGCTATGTTAAACAGTTCAGGCTTACCCTCAAATATGTGGAAAAAAGCAATTCTGTCTGCTTGTTATATTCTAAATAGGATTCCTTCTAAATCTTCTGAACAAACACCTTATGAACTTTGGAAGAATCATGTTCCTAGTTATAAATATATTAAAGTATGGGGGTGTCTTGCTAAAGTAGGATTACCTAAAACTAAGAAAAGAAAATTAGGTCCTAAAACGACCGATTGTATATTTATAGGTTACGCACAAAATAATGCGGCCTATAGATTTCTAGTTTTAAAAACTAAGAATAGTATTGTAGATCCTAATACAATTATAGAAGCTAGGGATGCAGAATTCTTTGAGAACGTATTCCCTATGAAATCTAAATCTATAGGAATAGAGAAAGTTAATGAATCAGATATCACATCTACTAGTAAAAGTGCTTGCGAGCAAGTAGTAGAAGAGATACAACCAAGAAAATGTACTAGGGTTAGAAGAGAAACTAACCTAGGAGATGGTTTTTTCACATTCTTAGTAGAAGATTATTCTACAACCTATATAGAAGTAATTAACACTCCAGAAGCAATCTTTTGAAAAGAAGCAATAAATGATGATTTAGAATCTATTATATCTAATAACACTTGAAAACTTGTAGATCTACTACTTGAAAACAAACCAATAGGCTGTAAATGAGTGTTTAGAAAGAAACTAAAACCAGATGGAACTATTGATAAGTTTAAGGCTAGGTTGGTAGTGAAAGGCTTTAAACAAAAGGAAGGAATAGATTACTTTGATACATATTCCCCTTTAACTAGAATTGCAACAATCAGGATCTTAATAGCGATAGCCACCATGTACAAACTGGTGGTACACCAGATGAACGTTAAGACAGCTTTTCTAAATGGAGACTTAGAAGAAGAAATATATATGGAGTAACCAGTTTTAAAATACAAAAAACACTATTATTTTAAAACACGAAAAATACTATTATTTTATAAAATATAAACAATAAATTCCATAAGATATAACCAAGAAAACACAAAGAAAAATAATTAAAGGAATATATGAGGCATTGCTAAACTTTGATAACTAAAACTTCTTCTTACTAAAAGATTTCAAAAGGAAATACATCATCTAATAAAATATTTACGAACTTAATTGACCACTACAAGCTGATGAAGATTCACTATTTTGGTTTACAAGAGTTAATTAGGACAGAAAAAGAGAGGCTTAGGAGATGGTTATGAGAAGGATGGTTTTATCTTCGGAGTTCAGTCCGCTTGAATCATCTTCGAGCTATGCTTATATAGGCGCTGGATTTTTATATGCTTGGAGTCCGGCGGATTTGAATAGGCTTGAGATCCGGCGGAGTTGAATGGTCTTGAAGTCTGGCGGATTTGAACAGGCTTGAGTTCTGACGGATTTGAATGTTCTTGAGGTCCGAAAGCTTGTACACGATTTCTAGAGATTTGATAACCTTTCAATTCCACTCATATAATATTGTGGATTTAAACTAGAATGGAGTCCGTGATCTTTGAAAAAGGTGCTGAACTTGTCTTCTTGTTGTTGTAATAATGATGGCTACAGTATGCATGTTCTGTTGCAGAGTAGGCATGCTATAGCTGTACTTTTGTCTTGTCTTATAATTGAGGTATGCCGTCTATCCCATAACAGTCGTCTTCATTTGGTTGCAAATGGCGAGTACTTGAAACATCTGAATCTTCTTCTGGATTTAAGGCTGATAATGTTTGGTTTAGTATTGCCATGTACTCAGCTTTGGTCTTGGCGACTGCCAATTTTGCTTGAATGGAGGACTTCGAAACTAAGAACTACTAATCTTGTAAAGAAACTATTTCATTTTTTAAAAAATAAAGATTTTCTTAAAAATTCTTTTGAAGTGCTGGTTTTAGAAATCTATATTGTTTAAGTTGTTTCCACCATTTGCTTTTAAAGCGTTTGACTAAATATAAAGCAGGAGATAAAGAAACTTACTGAATATGGTATTCCCATGTACTAATCCATGCGATTGAGAATAATGAAAAAAATACTAAAGATTTTGGTAGTTGATTTTATTGGTCAGAAAACTTGTAAGTGTCTAAAAAGTAAGTAAATCCTTCTTGTACTGGAAGAGGTAAAATTCTTGTATTAGGTCCAAAATAATTCTAAAATGTGTAAAACCATAAAGGAAAATTTAGGGTTATTTTTTTGATGAAAATGGAAGAATCATGAATGTGAAAGATTCAGGTTTTGGTAGAAAAATGCATACAACCATGCTTTTTGGTAATCATAATACGTAAAACTTAGTGGACTAAATACTTGAGAAAATTGTCGTACTGAGTTGGGATTTTGCCCCCAGTCTGAGTAAGTAAGAACTTTTAAAATTTGGCATTTTGAATAAGAAACCTTTGAATTATCTTGTTTATCTGGTACATGAGTGAAAATGAAGGAATCGGTGTCTACTAGAATAAATTCATTGTACTTTTGTATTTTACTTTCGATGGTTGCTGGCCAATGTCAGGATGGGGGAAAGCATTGCTGTATAATGAAGGGGATGGGCTTGTTTTTGAATTCTACTTTAATGGGCATTATAGGATAAGCTTCTAGTTTGTAAAAATACTGTGGTTCTAAAGTGAAAACATTGGTAGGTGATGGAGGGGAATGGGGGATTAATTGGAAAGAGGGAGCATCTTGTAAGCCTGGGTTAGTATCAACCAGTTTACTTGCAAATGTTTGGGGAGTAGAAGAAGAAGAAGTTAGAGAGGTTAATGGACTAAAAGGATTGGGGGAAAGAGGAATAGTGGGTCTTAGTCTTGTTCATATAAGAGATCCTGATTGTTCTCTAAGAGGACTTTCCACTCTTGATTTTACTGGAGAAGGTGTTGCTGGAGTAGGAGATATGGGTTTTATATTCAATGGAGAGGGCATAGCATAATCTTGTTTACTTGTAGACTTCGATCTATCAGCCATTGTTACCTTATAAATACTCTCTGGATAAGAAATCTGGTAAAGAATTGGAATCTCCTTTAATAAATTCAATTTGAAAATCAAAACTTGATAAAATAGCTTGCCATCTGGCAAAAATCTGTTTATGAGCTAGATTTTTAACATCTTTTTCTAAAATATATTTTACACTTTTGTAGTCTATTCGGAGAAGAAAACACTGGTTTAGAAGATCACTTTAGAATTTTGAGATACATAACACAATAGAAAAGATTTCCTTTTTGATAGTACTATATTTTTTTTGGGTTTCATTTCAGGAGCTAAAAGTAAATCTTACCAAATGTTCTGATTCATTTTTCTTTTGTTTTAGGATTCCTCCGCATCCTATTTCTGATGCATCGATCTCTACAATCTTAGGGGCTAATGGATCGTCTATATGTAATAATGGTAACTGTTTAATTTTGAGTTTAATTATTTTTACTATATTAATGTGTTGTTGGGTCCATGGAGGTAGGTTCTTTTTTAATATTTCATATAATGGTTTATATATTTTTTGCAGGTCTTGATAAAATTCTCCTATATAGTTAAGGCTTCAAAGGAATCTTTGTAATTGCGTCTTATTCTTAATTTCATTGGAAAATTTGTTTGCAAATTCTAGGCTCCGTTCTTTGGGTATGATTGTGTCTTGAGATATATGATGTCCTAAAAATCTGATTTTGGTTTGAAATAATTTAATTTTGGTTGCTGAAATGGCTAACCCATTTATTTTGATAACATTTAGAAATATTCTTAAATGTTTCCAATGTTGTTCTAAAGAATCTGAAAATACTAATACATCGTCTATATAAACTATAATGAAGTTAATATAGGGACTGAAAATATCATTCATAATGTTTTGAAATTCTGATGGTGCATTTTTTAATCCGAAGGGCATGACATTCCATTCATATTGACAAAAAGGTACATTGAAAGCAGTTTTATACCTATCTTCTTCTGTGATTTGTATTTGCCAAAATCCTGACTTCATATCAAACTTTGAGAAAACTTTTGCTGAATACAATCTCCTCAATAATTTTTTTATTTAGTATTAGATATCGTATCCATTGTAATACTTTATTTAGTGGTTTGTAGTTTATTACTAGTCTTAGAACTCCTATTTCTATTTCAGCTGATTTGTTAACAAAAAATGCTGAACAACTCCATGATAATTTATTATGTCGTATCAAACCCTTTTGTAATAATTCGTCTATCTCTTTTTTACAATGCTCTAATAATTCTTTTGACATTTGGATCGGTCTAGCTTTTATAGGTATTCGTGATTCATGAAAATATGATTCATATAGTAATTTGACTATGAGCCGTTTTCTACTCCAAAATGCTATTGGTAGATCAGAACATATTTCCCTTTTTACTAATTCTTTAAAATCTTGGATTTTATTTTTTGTTTCAGGTAATTTCAGATCTTCGTTGATTTTAATATATTGGATTTGATTTTTAACTTGTTTAATATGTTCTTTTTTATGCGTGATTAAATTTATAGATTTTGTTATCAAAACTGATTTTAACTGGTTTATATCTCTGATTTTTGAATGGCTGATAAATTCAAACGTTAAGTCTTGGCCTAATAAGCTAGTTTTTATTCTAAAGTTATTTACGTTGGTTTGATTAATTCTAAAAATGGTGTTCCAAGTATAACAGGTTGTGTTAAGTCTTTAATCAATAGAAAAGTTATTTTTAAACATATTCATTGATTACATATTTTTGCTTTTGATAATTTATAATTGATTCGTAGTTTTAATCCATTGGCAGTTGTTAATTATTCTAAAGTTCTCTCAAAATATTTACTGGGTACTAAGCCTTCTTGAATACAATTCATGTCTGCTCCGGTATCTATTAAAGCAATTGTTTAGATATAAAATTCTTTATTTATGACAATAGTTAGGTTGACATGCCATTTTTGATAATCTATGTTGATAATTATATTTAGTACATCTACTTGGTTATCAGTAGCATTGTCTATATGAGGCTCTTTGTTAGATTCTAAGAAGTAGACTTGCTCTTTTAAACTATTATGGTTTTCTACTAAGTTTTTTATTTGTCTTTTTAAATTTTGTATTTCTCTTTTATTTTCTTTTACTTCTAAATATAATCATTTAAAGTTAGCGTTTTTTCTTAAATTGGTTAAAATCTGTCTAAAATTTCTATAATATTATATGGTGTTATTGTGTTATTTATTTCTACTGGTTTAGATAGAGATTCTTGTAAATTTTGTAAATACATTCGTTTTATATCTTGATCATGTAAGTGTTCTGTAAAATTTAATAAAGTTCTCTGTTATTTTATTAGTGTGCATATGGATTTTGTTGAGCACTTTAAACATGTGCTAATCTTTTGTTCTTGTTCTGGTTTGTCCTCTTCTTCTGAACTAGAATTTGCTTCTTGTTCAGAGTCTATTATTTCTATGTTACTTGTATTTTCATTAATATTTTGGATCTTATTTTCTAATTCTTTTGAGTCAGTTTAGCAGGATTCTGAAGAGTCAGAGGATGAATGCTCTTTTAAAATATTATATAACTCTTGTTTGAGGTTTTCATTGATTTCCAATTCATTAATTTTATTTTTTAGGCTGCAGTTTTTTGCAAAATGGCCTATTTTACCACATTTGTAGTAAGTTGGTTTTTTCTGGAAATAGGATTAAAATTGTCTTTTCTTGTTAAAGTTAGGCTGGTAAGCTTTCTTATTTTTGTATATTTTTCTTTTAGGGGTTTGGTATTTTTGTTTCCAATAATATATTATATTAGAATTTTGTTTGTATTTTTTCTTTCTAAAATAATTTTGTTTTAGTCTCCTTTTTCTTTCAGAAGGAGCTACAATTTTTTGGTGTCCAAATTGTTTATGGAAATTTCCTAATTCATGTCTAGTTAATTTTCTTTCGTTTTTCATTTTAGCTTTAAGTCTAATATCTGTGCATAAGGCTAGTCCTTCATTTGTAATAAATGCTATTAGATCTCCGTATGTTATTCGATCATAGGGTATATTTCCATTATAAAGTTGTCTTAATTTTTGTCGGATTGTTTCTGCAAATAGTTTTGGTAATCCTGTAATAAAACGTTCTTTCCAATATGACATGTTACAATCTTGTCGTATCATTACTTTACTGATAAAAGTATCTTTATACCATTTGAAGTCATCTAATGTCGGACATCGAAGATTATTTAAGATCTCACTAGTTCTTTGCCTAATATTATTCGGATCTCCTACAAAATGTTTAATGATGGTATATAAAAGGGTATTTACTGCATCTAGAATACGTTGTCCTGTGGCTTCTAACTTAATAGTGGATAATAAACGGTATCGATCTTGTAAGGTCAGATAGTTATCCCACCAGCCTTTGAGTTGGCCAGTAGAGCCAGAAACAATTAATTGGGCGGCAGTGAAATCATCAACGCCGCGGTTTCGCTTATAAACAGTAACGACCCTGATCATTTCATGAACTAGATTAATAATATTGTATTCAGACATTCCATATATGTTTCATTCATATATAGAACCGTTGGAATAAGAACTTTGAGTTATCTGATTTCGTTCTTCAAATTGGAGATCTACTGGAGTGGGTCTGGAGTAATAATTTTTAGTTGTAGGAAAAGGGGTGCTATATTTAATTTCATTACATTCGAGATCAGGGAGAGTTCGTTCTAAAAGGGATATGTGTTTGTCAGAATGGTTAATTGGTTCAGGAATGGAGATATTAACTCTTTTTTTTTTGTGATTTCTTCTATCATTTCTTCTGTAGAGTCTTTAAGTGTAAATTGCATATTCTTAGGAAATTCGTATGGTTTGAATAGGGGTGTTTGATTGTTAATGTCAGACGAAAATTGTATAGGAGTAGAGTCTAAGAAAACATTATATAATTGTTCAGTTAAATGTTATATCTTATTTGTAATATTTTCCATTCGATTAGTTTGTTCGCCTATGGTTTGTAAATATTGATTTGAGTAATTATTTTGGTGTATTATAGTTTTTATCCCTTTCATAATAGTATAGTTAGTTGGGGTAATAAGATCACTATTTTGTATACTTCTAAAAGGAGTAGCCTTTATTTTAGTATTTTTTATATTAAGTTGAATCGCATCAGAAGGCGGGTGTATGGAAGTAATGGTTTTGTTTTCGGTTGTCTTCCATTCTTAAGTTATTTTTGTTGTTACATTTACTTGTTTATGCTTGGTTTGTGTAGAATAAGATTTATTTTGCCAATTATCAAACCATTGGAAGAACGAGATATTTTCTTTATATTGTTTGTAATATTTAATATGTAATTTTTTTTATATATTCTTGTTTATATTGTTGTGGGAATATTTTGAAAATTTTTTCTCTATTTTGTTTATTATATTCTTGGTTAAACTCATAACTTATATTTTCCTCATTTATGGTAAATTCTTTTTTTAGGGAAAATATTCCTGAGTCCATTTGAGACTGTGTTGGTGATAAAGTTTCTTAGTCTTCTTGATGTGTTGTATAGTATGGCTGAGTGATATTAGATTGTGTCCTCGTTCCTTGTATTCGTGGTTCATCGGTAGTATTGGTTCTTATTTCATCGTCTAGTCGTTTACTTCATATTATGATGTTTGGTTGCAATTGCGGTATTTCTGTTATAGAAAATGATGGTCTTCTACTAATGTCAATATTTCATATGTTTAAGGTGACCCTGTCTAGTAGGATAAAATCATATTTCTACAGATCCATCTGAATGTTTTATTATTTGTTCTAAGTTTCTATTTTCAACTTGTGAGAGAGAGAGAGAGAGAGGGGGGGGGGGTGAGGTTATAGTTATGTTAGATTCCAAATTTGTGGTAATTGGATTTGATTCCAGATAATTGCTTTTGGAATTACTGTATTAGCTTTATTCATGTTTGTTTGTAATAATATAGTTTGACCTTTTTGGCTTGCTTTAATTAATCTTAGTTCTATGCTAGTATTCATTACTTTATAATAGATTCGGTATACTAGATCTAATGGTAAACTTCCGTCCATTAAGTGGTACCCGCTTGTCTTAATATTAAGTGTTAAAGCATGTAAAATATTAGGGTCCTTTAAACTGACACTGAAATTTAGATAGCAATTAAAATAAATAGGTCCATTACATAAGCTGGACTCTATAATTCTTAATGCAGAATCATGAAAATTTAAATGCCTACAGTCTCGTAAACATAAAATATAGAGTCCATTACATAAAATATAGAGTCCATTACATAAGCTGGACTCTATATGTTATGCTTGATCTAATCATAAAATATAGAATTTCATGTAATGTGCTTTGACTATCACACTAATTTACCATTACTTTATTCTTGAATTTTAGCATTCTTAACATCCAACTAACCTCACTGCTAGCCAAAGAGAAAATATTCTTTTATCACGACCTCCTTTATAATATGCATCTATGAAATCAATTCTAAATTTAGTTACTATAATAGCACCTAAGAAGTATCATCAAAGTAATGAAGGGTTTACTTTATCTTCGTAAAATGATCACTACCTACGATTATAATGTCTATACTAACTGTTCTTGTTAGTTTTATAATGTCTGGTCTAGTGCATGCTGTATTTTGTTTTAAAATAGTATGAAATTTGAATTTTTAAATTTTCGGTGTTTTCCCTCCACATTTAAATTTTGGTGTTTTTGAGGTATGAGTTTTGTCCCACATCGGATTTGACAAAGAAAATTCTCTTATTTATAAGATAGGTCTTTTGCCTTGGGCTTGAGTCTCATTCAGGGGGCATGTGAATTTGGTCCGAGAGAGGGAGGGGGGGAGGGGGGTTATGTCAATTACTCTAATTTATGCCATTGACCACACACGCGCATGCGCGTTGAGCCGAGCCGAGTCCATGTGCATGTGCCCGTCTCGTCAGGTGCGGGTGCGGTGTGAGTGTACTTGCATGGGTGTGTGTGTGTGTATGGGTACTCGCGGGACTTTATTTGCGAGATTGTACTTGCACTTGCGCCTTTTCGTTTTAAATTAGAGAGATGCATCCCGGTTGGTCACACCTATTGGGTTTAAACCCAACGGACCTAACCTTTTGTAAAGGGTGCTTATGCACCACTTCGAAGTCTATATAAAGACTTCCAATTCCAGTTTCAAAAATACAAAAATACTCTCTCTAATACGGTTTTAAGAATTTTTATTACTGAGTTTATCGCTTAGTCAACTCAGCACTTTCGGATTAAACTGCAAGTACTTCGAGCCCGTGTACAATGAGTGCACCGCTGGGACCATGTCATAGTCGTTGTATCCTGGAGGTTGATTACTCTGGAAACCTGTTACACTTGGGACGCTGTCCAAGGGGAGCAAATTCAATTTCAAGCCGAGTGACTCAGTCACGCCTCGACTCAATTCAATAAGTTCTTCTTTCTCAAAAATTTTATTTTCTTTTTTGGTTCTCGATTTTAATAGTATATTTAATTCAACCAAATAATTCCAACAATCTTGAAATTGAATTGTTAAATTACATATACTATGGCTATAGTAATAGTAAATGCTTCTGCTGAGTTAGCCAAAATTGAACCGTTCGCTGGACAATGCTTTAAACGGTGGAAACGAAAACTGATGTTCGTTCTGACCACCCTGAAAGTTTCATACATTTTATCTGAATCATTTACTATAGATCTAACAAATCAAACTGAAATAATAGATGAAAATAATTGTAAAAGCTATATTCTAAACTCTTTATTCAACGAACTATATGATGTGTATATTTCTTATGTGTCTGCTAAAGACAAATGGACTGCTTTAGAAAAGAAATATATATTGGAAGATGCAGGCGATAAGAAACATGCAATCGTTAATTTCCTTCATTATGAAATGACAGACGATAAACTTATCACAAATCAGATTCACAATTTTTAAAGTTTAGTTCACGAACTATCGACAGAAGGAATTAAGTTGGATGAAATGTTTCTATCAAGAGCACTAATAGAAAAGTTACCGCCCTCCTAAAATGAATATAAGAATACAATGAAACATAAAAAAGAACAGTATTTCTTTGGAAACCACTATCGTACACATACGAATAGAGGAGGTCAATAGAATCAGGGACCAAAAAGAAAATAGAAGTGAGATATATTCAAAGGCGAATCTTGTTGAATCAAGTCAGGTAAATAATAAGGAAAAATGGCAACTGTCATAACTGTGGCAAACCTGGACACTACGCAAATGAATGCAGGCTCAAAAAGAAGAATGCAAATAATCAATTCAAGAAAAAGGAAAACTACTACAATTGTGGAAAGCCTGGGCATCATGTTAAAACCTGTAAGCTTAAGAAAAATAAAGATAAACCATAGGCTAATCTTACAGAAACATGAAATGAGTCTGACATGATAGTAGCTGTGGTGTCAGAAGTCTTCCTTATAAACAACTTGGAGTGGCTGCTAGATACTGGTGTAAATAGGCACGTGTGTAAGGATCGTAGTATGTTTACCTCGTACCAAGTATCATGAGATGATGAACAGGTGTTCATGGGTAATGCTAAAACGTCTCCAGTTATAGGGAAAGAGAAAGTACTTCTGAAACTCACTTCTGGAAAGACTCTTATGTTAAATGATGTCTTACATGTGCCTAACATTAGACAAAACTTGGTCTCTAGTTCGCTCCTCAATAAAGCTGGTGTCAAGTTAGTATTTGATTCAGATAAGCTTGTAATGACTAAAAATGAAACTTTTGTTGGTAAGGGATACTGTAGTAATGGTTTATTCATTGTAAATGTATCCAATAATAATAATAAGAAGACATCTAGTTTTGTTTATATCGTTGAACCTTTTTATCTATGGCATAATAGATTAGGTCATGTGAATATAGTATCTTTGAAGAAAATGAAAAGATTAGATTTATTATATAATATATCTAATGAAGAATTCGAAAAATGTGAAACATATGTAGAATCAAAATTCATTAGAAACCCTTTAAACGAATAGAAAGATCATCTGTTCTATTAGAATTGATACATAGTGACTTAGGTGATTTTAGAAATCACATGTCTAGAGGTGGAAAAAGATATTACATAACTTTTGTAAATTACTACTCTAGGTTCAGTAGAGTCTATCTGTTAAGGAATAAAGATGAAGTTTTAGATGCTTTTTCTAAATACAAAATTGAAGTTGAAAATCAGTTAAATATAAAAATTAAAAGACTTAGAAAAAATAGAGGAGATGAATATGAATCTTCTTAATTTAGAGAATTATGTGAAAAGAGTGGAATAGTTAACGAAACTACAGCTCCTTATACACCAGAACAGAATGGAATAGCAAAATATAAGAATAGAACTCTAAAAGAGATGATGAATGATATATTAAAAGTTCAGGCTTACCCTCAAATATGTAGGGAGAAACAATTCTGTCTACTTGTTATATTCTAAATAGGATTCCTTCTAAATTTTATGAACAAACACCTTATAAGCTTTGGAAGAATCATGTTCCTAGTTATAAATATATTAAAGTGTGGGGATGTCTTGCTAAAGTAGGATTACCTGAAATTAAAAACAGAGAATTAGGTCCTAAAACGACCGATTGTGTATTTATAAGTTACGCACAAAATAGTGCGGCCTACAGGTTTCTAGTTTTAAAAATTAAGGATAATATTCTAGATCATAATACAATTATAGAAACTAGTGATGCAGAATTCTTTAAGAACGTATTCCCTATGAAATTTAAATCTATAGAAATAGAGAAAGTTAATGAATTAGATATCGTGTCTACTAGTGAAAGTGCTTGCGAGGTAGTAGAAGAGATACGACCAAGAAAAAGTACTAGGGTTAGAAGAGAAACTAACCTAGGAAATGATTTTTTCACCTTCTTAGTAGAAGATTATCCTACAACCTATATAGAAATAATTACTCTTCAAATGCAACCTTTTGGAAGGAAGCAATGAATGATGAGTTAGAATCTATTATATCTAATAACACTTGAGAACTTGTAGATCTACCACCTAGAAACAAACCAATAGGCTGTAAATGGGTGTTTAGAAAGAAACTAAAACCAGATGGAACTATTGATAAGTTTAAGACTAGGTTGTAGCGAAAGACTTTAAACAAAAGGAAGGAATAGATTACTTTGATACATATTCCCCTGTAACTAGAATTACAACAATCAGGGTCTTAATAGCGATAGCCTCCATATACAAACTAGTTATACACCAGATGAACGTTAAGACAACTTTTCTAAATGGAGACTTAGAAGAATAAATATATATGGAGCAACCTGAGGGTTATAAGATATCAGGTAAAGAAAATAAAGTATGTGACTAATTAAATCACTATATGGTTTAAAACAAGCTCCTAAACAATGACATGAAAAATATGATGGTGTTTTAAATCAAATGGTTGTCATATAAATGATGTTGATAGATGTGTATATAGTAAAATTTTTAGAAATGATTATATTATTATATGCCTTTATGTTGATGACATGCTTATTTTTGGAACTAATATTAAATTAGTTAATGTAACTAAGAAAGTCTTGTCATCTAAGTTTGACATGAAAGACTTAGGAGAGGCTAGTATAATCTTGGATATTGAAGTAACCAGGAAAAATGGTGTTATTATATTATCACAATCTCATTATATTAGGAAGATATTGAAAAACTTTAATCATTTTGATTGTTTACCTGTCAGTACTCCTTATGATTATAGTGTGACTCTCATAAAGAATAGAAAAAATAGTGTCTCAATTGGAGTATTCTAGAATAATTGGTAGCCTCATGTATCTAACAAACTGTACTAGACCAGACATAGCTTTTGCAGTAGGAAGGCTAAGTAGATATACACATAACCCTAGAAAAGAGCATTGGAATGCTTTGTCTAGGATTTTGAGATACCTAAAAGGCAGTATAGCCTATAGTTTACATTATAATGGTTTTTTTACTGTATTGGAAGGATATAGTGATGCTAACTAGATTAGTGATTCAGATGAGACAAAATCCACAAGTGGAAATGTCTTCACTTTGGGTGGAGGAGCAGTCTCTTGGAAGTTTATCAAGCAAACATGTATTGCTCGGTCTACAATGGAATCCAAGTTTATTGCCTTAAAAAAGGCTGGATCAGAAGCCGAGTGGCTTAGAAATCTCTTAGCTGATATACCATTGTGGCCAAAGCTTGTATCAGCCATGTCTATTCATTGTAACTGTCAAACAGCTATAGCGAAAGTAAAGAGTAAAATATATAATGGAAAGACCAGACATATTAGACTTAGACACAACATAGTGAAACACATGTTGCGTAATGGAGTCATATCTATTGACTTTGTAAGGTCAGAAAAGAATCTAGTAGATCCTCTGACTAAAGGACTATCTAAAAGGTTAGTCAATGATACATCGAAGGGAATGGGGCTAAGCCTAATATATGAGTTGCCAGTGTCGGCAACCCAACCTATACAAGTGGAGATCCCATGAGATAGGTTCAATATGTAAATAACAAGACACGAGGTAGACAATTGCACTGAGTTGTATGAGCCCCTTTTATGGTGTACAGTGCAAGCAGCAACACAGAAGGATAAGTTGTTAGAACTCTTAATGAATCTATAGCCATATATTTGGTGGTGTATACAGTTGCTGCATACACTTGATGGAATTCACCAATATGGGTGTGAAGGTGGAGGCCATTTTCTATGAGAATCTAGGCGAATTGTCTAGAGCACTCATGAAATCTAGGTAATGGTGTATGGCCGAAACGCACCGAACTGCAAAATCACTTACGGAGGAAGAGTTGTGTGAGTGGAATGTACTTGCGATCTACATTAAAAGGATTCAGGTTCAAGACTATGGTGTCACTTGATTCCTGTAGACCTGTCTTGCTTACTCTAATGTCGGTTCAAGTATATGGTGACACCGACACCATTGCACGACTATTATATTTTAATCCGAAAGAGTTTTATTTTAAAAATGTGGGGGATTGTTGTATTTTGTTTTAAAATAGTATTAAATTTGAATTTTCAAATTTTCAGTGTTTTTCCTCCACATTTAAATTTTAACGTTTTTGAGGTGTAGGTTTTGTCCCACATCGAATTTAACAAAGAAAATTCTTTTATTTATAAGATAGGCTTTTTGCCTTGGGCTTGAGCCCCATTCAGGGGGCATGTGAATTTGGTCCTGTGGGGGGGCTATGCTAATAGCTCCAATCTATGTCATTGACCATACATGCGCGCGGGCGCCGAGCCAAGCCGAGTCCGAGTTGTGTGCATGTGTGCATGCGCGACGCGACGGGCCGGGCTGGGCCGAGCTAGGTGTGGGCGCGGGTGCGGGTGCGGGTGCGGTGTGAGTATACTCGCATGAGTGTGTGTGTGTGTGTATGGGTACTCGCGGAACTTTATTTGTGAGAGTGTACTCGCACTTGTGCCTTTTCATTTTAAATAAGAGAGATGCATCCCGGTTGGTCACACCTATTAGGTTTAAACCCAACGAACCTAACCTTTTGTAAAGGGTGCTTATGCACCACTTCAGAGTCTATATAAAGACTTTCGATTCCAGTTTCAAAAATACGAAAATACTCTCTCTTATAAAACTCTCTCTGATATGGTTTTAAGAATTTTTATTACTGAGTTCATCATTGAGTCAACTCAGCACTTTTGGATTAAACTGCAAGTGGTTCAAGCCCGTGTACAGTGAGTGCATCGCTGGGACCGGGTCACAGTTGTTGTATCCTAGAGGTCGATTGTTCTAGAAACCTGTTCCACTTGGGACGCTGTCTAAGGGGAGCAAATTCGATTTCAAGCCGAGTGACTCAGTCACGCCTCGACTCAATTCAATAAGTTCTTCTTTCTCAAAAATTTTATTTTCTTTTTTGGTTCTCGATTTTAATATTCTATTTAATTCAAGCAAATAATTTCAACAGTGCACACTATGAAAAACATAAGGATCCCTACTGCTAATGAAGATGGTACTTAAGACAATTTTTTCTTTTTCATTTTTGTGCTAAGACACCAATATAAAGACAACTTACAACCTACAAGAAATGAAATATTTCTAAGAATAAATTTCTTCATATTAAAAAGACGTAAAACTCTTTAATTCTTTTAAATTATCGTGACTTTTATATTCTTCACATCTCTAAGTATAAATATGTTAAGAATCTGAGTAATGACAAAGAAATTAAATGAGCTTTTAATGTTGCGACATTATTTTTACTATGCATATAATAAACATACCATGGATATAAAGTAACAAGATAATAAATTTGTCATTATTATTGCTACAAATATAGGTACAATAATCTACCTTATATCTCAAACCACTTATACCAACAAGTTGAAACATGTTTTAAACCATAAAGTGATATGTTTAGCCGGCAAACTAGATTATTTTACCTTTCTTCAATAAATCCTTTAGGTTTAGCCATATAAATTTTATTCATCAAGATTTTTCTACAAACTGGTCGTTTTTGCATTAAAGTATTCAAATTACAAGTCAAGAACTTTTGCTATACTCAATATAACATTTTTTTTTACACATGCACACACACCCCACACACTCACTCCGTAATGGGATTTCACCACCTATGGATACTCAAACCCTTGACCGGGTGTTGAAACTCCCGAGAGTCTACCACCCGAGCAAGAGTAAGGATCCCTATACTCAATATAACATGCATAGCACTCAAACGGACAATTAGAGAGAAGATTTTCTTAGAGACAATACTTGATTTTTAGCATATTCTTTCACTACCAAACGAGTATTATATTTTTCAACGGCCCAATTAATATCTTTCTTCACCTTGTAAAAGCATTTGTAACTAATATGTTTTTTTTTTTTACCTTTAGGTAATGCAACCAATTCTCAAGACTTATTTCATTGTATGCTTTCAACTCTTTTTCCATTAATATTTTTCACTGGCGAACATTCATTGATTCACATGTCTTTTGTTATAAATAAGTTTCACAATCTTTTGTCATGAAAGCATAAGTTGTAATACTATTCTTGAACAAAGTAGAAGGTTTTATAGCAATCTTGGATTTACCTTAATCATTTTGAGTTTCAACACTCATTATTTTATTTATACGCGTTTTGTAAAATCAACTTCAACATTAATAATATCATAAAATTATTGACCTTCTGAGTTAGTAGACTAATTTTAAATATCGTTTGAAGATTTTAACTCAATTATCTCGCGTGGCTCTAAGTTTAGCTATCTATTTTCTTCTACCTCTGATCTTCATTAAAAATAATATCTTGATAATTATACCAACTTGTACGTGATAAAGTTCCATGATGGTTTTATCTAAATAGAGAAAAAAAAATCTTAACCCCGTATTTAACGTATTTTTTATTATTTTAAAAACCACATATAAGTGACACAAACAAAAGGTACGAATGAACGCATAAGTAACATTTTTTTACACCATACATTTTTAAAAATCTTGTAATCTAGCTCAGTCGTATAAGAATAATTTACAAAGTTGTAACCCATATTAATAGCTTCACATAAAGCACTGTTTAATCTTCAGTCAAAATCAACAAAAATCCAATCATGGTCCATATGCATAAGGTTCATACATCTAACTATTTCATTCTTTTATGGCATACTAATGATTATGTTATACTTCATAATACCATACTACAAAAATTCTTAAAAATTTTCAACATATACTATCATCCATTATCAATTATTAGACACTTAATCTTCATTTCCTTAAGCTTTTCAACCAACGCATGATTTAAACTTGATAAAAGTAGTAAAAACATCAATTTTCTTTTTAAGCATATAAACTTCTTCCATTAAGCGTACTGGAAAAAAAAAATGGTTAATAAAAATAATAATACTTTAAACCTCTTAAAAATTTGACCAAAGATTCCAAATATTCAAAATTAATCAGATTTAAAATATTCTTATTTTAAAAGTGGAAAAGGAAAAATAAACTCTATGAAACTTTTCAAATAGGCAATTTTTACAAAAATAAATAAATAGCTTTTTATAATATCTCAAAATTTTCTTATTTTGGATTTCCAAAAACTTTTAAAAATATTTGCTATAATTAACTTATGTCGTCACTTACTGACCCTTAATGCTAGAGGTGAGCCTATACACGGGTGGTACTAGTAAAAAACTACACAAATCCAATTAGTCAACCAAAGGAAGCCAACGAATCAACCCAATTACTTAAACATCAAGTCTAGCCTTGTGATTTGTTCATATATGACCCAAATCTAACCGACCTATTATTGACTAATCAAGACAACTGCAATTAAATAAATACCTACTAAAAGTTGAGACAAATTGGGGTCAGATCTTAATTAACAAATCAAACTGACACAATTACTCTTTTAGCCTAAGAACCAACAGATTAAGGTGATACGGAGAAAATTGTCGTTTCCTCTCATTACAAATAGGCCACATTATTAACTTAACTAATCCAAACCCTAATCATCACGCACAAGAAATCTCGCTACCTAATTCATTCTAGAAATACCTTTATAACATCCTGAATTTTAGAGGTCGAGTAAATATTCGACTCTCGAGATTCCGGGCATCACTTATGCTTTGCAGAAGCCAGTTTCTCAATTACTTCTACATTAGACATTTAAGCATAGATAGAATTATACTAAACAGGGTAACATACTCTGAAATAAACGCGATTAATGCAGGTAAGTAAATCAAAAAGCATGAAATATGATTATCCAGAGTATGGGTCCACAGTTGGGTTTAATATACAATTTAAAAAATTAAACAAAAATGTGGCAATGTGATGTCTAGCTAAGCTCGGGCGCTCATCGCTCCCTGTCGAGAAGTGCACAGCCTCCATCGGCCTATTAGAAAGATGGAAGAACGAGAACTACTCCTTATTCAAGTACACGTCCTCCAGTGCATCTGCTTCAGCGACTCCTGCATCTATGAATATGTCTAGTTGGTATTTTAAAACATCGTCCTAGAGTGGGAATGAATGATTAACTCAGTGGTTCCATTAATATCAAGTTACACATGTTATCGATTCCATAAGCACAGTTAATGATAAAGTAACTTAAACATTCAATTTCTAAAAACTCTTATGAATGCACATGCATGCTGTTATGAGATGACGCATGTCCTTGCAATCCAACACTCCCTCATAGCGACTTTAACGCCTCATTCGCAAATGTTAACACTCCCTCATCACACAACCACAACTCCAAGTCGCCACAACCTAGACTAATGCGATGCGATGAGTGTTCATGTTAGCCGAGTAAATTTATTAAGTTTGTTCATCCAGTAAATTAGAGAAACTGGAACACCTACATTTAGTCAATGGCCTTATCTAGATTGTTAGGCTCAGGGCACTCGTAGTAGCTCTGTGCCTGCCATCCTTGATCCGTATTAGGGTTTACCAACCCGATGACAACTCCTCAATTAATGTGAGGTTAACATTGGCCTGACCGATCACTCAGGACCTGGATGATACAACTCGGATGCACAGAGTTAGACCACCCATCGATGAGTGGAAGGCACCCATAAATTATGTAAGGGCCTTCACTTAAATGCAATTGTGGAGTGGTCATGACATAATTATAGTTTAATGTACTAGGCTCATAGCTTCCTTGATTGCTCATTGGTCAATATGGGGAGGCTTGTCACCCCAGCGTATGCCGACAGCACGGATATAATGTCTCATACCACCATGCCTTGCTCATGAGACTTGATGATCGTAACGCTAATGGTTATTAGTAGACCTTCATAATTGGAAAGGGGGGTCCTATATTTAAACAATTGTGATCGTACATGGTGAACATATATAAGGTTAGTCGGTTCTTTGGACAATTTCGGTTGATGCGGGCGAACACCGACACAACCTGCATGGGGTGTAAGCTCCCTGCATAGCCTAGCCACCGTTGGTCGTCCGTGTTCAACCCAGATCAGTCGAACGTGCCCAGGGTGGACGACCTAATTTGGTCAACTCTTATCCGAGAATTTGCCGACTAACCAAACTACTTTTGTAGTCCTACTTTTTAATCTAATTAAGTCAACGAGTATTAAAGATGATTGGATTCACATTCAATCATCAAATTCACTAATCTACTCATTTGGGCATTTCATCGAACACGTATGTGTTACTATTATAAGATTTACAATTTATGGACTGAAATTGAAATACATATAGGTTATCATGCAAATTTTCAAGTTGAAAATCATAAATTATTAACTGAAACAATATAATTAATAAATGCAACCTAAACATTTATAGTCCACACCTAGAAGTGGTTCACCGAATTCTTAGCATCGCTCCTACGATTTGGGTTCTTAGATCGACTTGTCGGTGCCTTGCACCAACGTGGTTAGCTCGTAAGGGCATATGTAATCAGACATCAAGGCCCAAATCTCAAAAAAGGGCTTGTTAGTTACCTTTTATTGTCATTGGGTCAATTCTGATGGTGCGGCATGGTCGCAGCTATGCCATGGGCTAGCGGGGATGGGGCGAATGTTCCAATCTACCCCCCTCTTACACCTTCTTCCCTTCTCCGCCTCCTCCTCTCTCTCCCTTTTTTTGTAAGTAAAAATTTGTATGAGAGTGAGAGAGAAATTTATGAGCTTTTATAGTCTCAGATTTTGTGCCCAAATGGCCCTTGGGGCCCTCTTTTCCATTATACTTGCCCATAGTGGGTTGGTTTTGGCAATGGGGCCCCTTCAAGGGCCCGTTGACTCATTCGCGCTAAGGGGCAGGTGCCCCATCATAAGATTCGTGATTGGTATCAGATGCTTCGATCAATCACGGGGACCTCATCTGCAATGGACGGTCATCAATGATCGATCGAGGACACAACTATATGGATACGGGTGGGGAAATATCCTTGACTTGTACTTCGAATTTGGTCGCAATCAAACAGTTAGAAGGTCGCAACTTTGGAAATAATGAGTGGTCTATTTCACTTAAGTTTTCAGATATCAGCTTAGGGGATTTGCGCGTTTCAAGCACTTGGTTTCTTGCCTAAGTTGAACAGTTTTTGGCACTTTCTTGGTTCTCCACCCACAATGGGCATCAAGCCCAGTGAGAATGACATTATTTTATAGTTTTGGAACTAGTGTCATGCCCCAAACTCGAAAATCGGGCTCATAAAATCCCGATCGTCGAATCCGTTGCCGACAGCCTCCGTAGTACCCTATTCTCGGCTCCCAACGCGCATATGACAGGTTCCAATCCTGGAATCCTACAAGGAGGATTTTCTAACATGCATTTATCTTGTAAGAAGCAAAACCTCAAGTACACCCAAATCACAAAGGCAACATTATCATCACATATCCATTAATATAAACATTTGAATACAATGTTGAAAGGGAAATATATATGCCAAAATCAAAGCTCTAGAAGACTGTTGCACGCTCCATGCTCAACGCTGTTGTAACCTAACGCCACTTGCACGCATTTATCATGTATAAGCTTATAGAAAGCTTAGAAGGTGATGAAAGTGTGTGCACAAGTGCCAAGTATGCAATATAATGTCACAAATCATACAATATTGAAATAAGTGGAAATACTTACAAGATCACGAATCATATGATATTAGAGTAAGCGAAAATACACTGGTAAGTCCATGAGTGCCATTAGCCGTACTAAGGCTATATGACGCAAGCTGGAGTGAAATCAAGGTGATAGTACGTAGTATTGCAAGCTATGGGGTCCATCACAACGGACTTCTATCTAAACTAGTCACATACCTAAATTTGGATAGCCAGACTCAATGTAGTAGACTCCTGATCTCAGGTTAGTCGCGCGCCCCAATCAAAATCCTTGTCATTACGAAGGTACACAATAATTAGTTGCGCACCACTAGCCCGAGTAGATAGTGAATGAATGAACGAATGAGTATGTAACTCCTGCTCAATAAGTCCACATATCAGTACCGTGCACCTCTGAGATCATCACCGGGGTCTAGTACACTTCAAGCTGGCTGCTGCCCCTGCCGACTACGCAGCCCAGCGAGTGGAAAAGACCTCACTACCCGCCTATCAGTGTATACCAATGCCTACAGACTCGTCGATAGTGAACCCATTTGAGAACTGGTCAAACTTAGCGTAGCTTATAGCCTCCTCACTCGGGCAGATAAGGCCACACCCCATCCCAATCGACCACAACACAGTGGGAGATGCGGCCTACTGGTATTTGGCTCTCGGGTGCTCATGTATCCACTCGGTCTAGACGTTGGGGCGTCTCCTGGCCTCGGAGGTTTAGGGACTTTCACCCGCGGACATCCAAAGTGGCTAGATGCTCGAACCAAACATTTTCAGTGTCCCATCTGGCCATTTACGACATGCCTGTGAAGGTCACAGCCCTGATGTCGCTAGGGAGTATAGTAATCACAATCATACAATGCAAGATGCATGAGTCATGTGGTCCAATCATGCATCAATCTGGCACATACCGTGTGCTCATGTGGGATAACTTCACCTATCAGGGAGTCCCAAAAACCATCTGTACTATAGCATATGTAATGATTAATCACATCTCATAATAAACATGCAGATGATGCGTATGGGCATGTATCATGATGTTATGCTGTCACATACTCATAATCGGTATCAATAACCAGCATCGACAATCGACCTCAACAATGTGGACATTTAACCAACATTGCCCCCAAGGAATGGCTCACATAGAGCCTAATATATAGTCGATCCATGGCCTCACACAAGGGCCTAGTATACAACACCATGGGCCTCACTCAAGAGCTTAATACATATCATGATGGACCTCTCACATGGACCTAATATACATCACAACGGGCTCCATCGCCTGGCCCTCAAATGTACCACAATGGGCCTCATCACATAGACCTCACATACATCACATAGGCCTCAAATTCATCACAATGGCCTCATACACATCAGAATGGGCCTCATTACATAGGCTTCATATGCATCAAGCCGAGGCCAAATGGTCATCACAATGGGCTTCAAATACGGGCCGCATATACATCACATTGGGCCTCGACAATCGGCCTCGATATCCGGTCTCGACCATCAGAATCGGCCTCAACAATTAGTCTCGGCAATCGGAATCGGCCTCGATAATCAGAATCAACCTTAATAATCAGAATCAGCCTTGATGATCGAAATCAGCCTTGATGATCGAAATCGGCTTTAATAATCAGCCTCAACAATCGGAATCGGCCTCGATAATCAGAATCGGCCTCAATAATCAGAATCGGCCTCGATAGTCAGAATCGGTCTCAATAATCGGAATCGACCTCAATAATAATCGATGGACTAGGACCTCCTCAGGGCCCAACCAGAATGAGAATCGGCCTCGATAATCGGAATGGGCCTCGATGAAATACATAACTCACTCGATAATCGCCTCGATAATAATCGATAATCGGAATGGGAATCGACCTCGATAATCGGAATCAGCTTCGATAATTGGCCTCAATAATCGGAATGGGCTCGATAATTGGCCTCAACAATCAGAATTGGCCTCAATAATCAGAATCGGCCTTAATAATCAGAATCGGTAATCAGCCTCTACGCAAGGCATGATCCATAGATGGACGACCGATGATACACCAAGCAATATCAATGGGGCCGAATCATTTGGGGTAACCCCACTAAAGAATAATGAGAATGGGCCTAACCAGGCCTAAGGGAAGGTCATAATGTGGACGTTTAACCATCACTGCCCATCAATGTGGACATTCAACCAACATTGTTCCCAAGGAGTGGTCTACATAGGGCCAAACGTATAGTGGGTCCATGGCCTCACACAATGACCTAACATATATCGCAATGGGCCTCATACAAGGGCTACATAAACATCACAATGGCCATGACATATGGACTAGAAATACATCTCATTGGGCCTTGCCAAACGGGCCAAAAATACATCACAATGGGCCTCATTATATGAGCTGGAAATACATCACAATGGATCTCATCATATGGGCCTCAAATACACAACAGGTGGGACCCGCACATGGGCCTCAAATACATAACGGGTGGGCCCCATCACATAGGCCTTAAATATATCTCATGAGCTTCAAATACACAATAGGTGGGCCCTACATGTGGGATTAATACACATCATAATGGGCCACATCACATGGGCCTCAAATACATAACAGGTGGGCCCCTTACATGGGCCTCAAATATACATCACAGGTGGGCCTTGCACATGCAGCGAGTGGGCCCTGAAAACTGATGGACGACAAGGATAAAACATACATCACAGTGGTCCCCCGTCCCTGGATGGCGTGGATGAAATCTTACATCAAGGTGGAATCCCACATGGCAGACAACGTGGTTAAAATACATACATCATGCAGGGCACTACAGCATCGTCCAAACTGTCCAGCACCGTCTAGATGGTTTGGATGGTGTGGATATAAATCACATATATTAAGGTGGGTACCACATCACTGTTCACCCTTTTTCAGCAAATCAGCATCGTCCAGGCATTGGACGGTGTGATATACAACACATAATCAAGGTGGGTCCCACCCTCACATATGCAACACGTGTGGGGTGGGTCCACGCCTGGCAAAACAGATGGACACCGTAGTTGTACAATACATGCATCCAAGGTGGGTCCCACTATCCTGCAATACGGTGGTCAAATACATAAATCTTGGTGGCCCCGTGTGGGTGTGGGCCACACGTGCTACTGGGTAGGCCCCACCTGCCCTGGCTGCTAAACGGTTTGGATGGACAGATACATCATGGTGGGATCCATGTCCTGATGATGGATGGACAGGATAAAATACATATATCATGATGGGGTCCACGCGGTGGACGGTGTAGATAAAACCCATACAGCATGGTCGGCCCTACACGACACGTCCAGATGGACAGTTGGATGAAACAGATACATCATGGCGCTGTCCCACCGTGCAGATGATGGACGGTTGGGATAAAATACTTACATCACGGTGGACAGCAAGCTAGCTAGGCCGGCCCCACTGGACGAACGGCCTAGATTTACTGATCAGGTGGGCCACATCATCACCAACCAAAAAAGGAAAGAGAGAGAGAGAGAGAGAGAGAGAGAGAGAGAGAGAGAGAGAGACATGAGAAGGAGAGGGACGCCACCACTATGGGCCCTCCCTATACAATGCATACATCAAGATGGGTCCCACCATATGTGGGCCCTTAATCCATCAAAATCACACAAATCAACTCTAGAAAACACCCTCCATTCGATCTTCTTGAATTTCTTCTTCCATCAACGCATCCTAGAGCTCCGAGGGGTGCATTTTAACAATGGAGATGATCTTTGGATGGTGGGATTGAGTGGTAGGGAGGTAGGAAGGTGGGCTACACTAGCTTCTCTCATAGAGATATCTTGGACGTTTCTCTCCTTTGGGGTTTGCTTGAAAAATGAAGAAATAAGAGAGAGGGGGATGGGTGATGGGTGTACTTGACATGTATGGGTGGAGAGAGAGAGAGAGAGAGAGAGAGAGAGAGAGTTGACTTTGGAGTTGCTCATGGGGATGGGACATGTACTTGATTGATGGGATGTGATTGATTTGAAAGGTTCTCTTGGGTTTACAAATGTGCGATGTTTCCTCGAATTGAATGCGGGCCCACATCTCCTGGCCTGGGTATTACCTCGGCGCGCGAGACACAGCATCAGAACCGTGACGATGGCGCAGTCGCTAGGGTACAAGTCTCAGGTTGAGCCAACTTTGAAAAATGAGATATGACTCAGGGTCACGCGCAAATGTCAATTACAGATCATGGGTCGCTGAAATTCAACCAGGAGGACCGCAAAAGCCTATGGAATGATACAATCTAGGATACGAGTCTCACAAGTGGCCCACTAACAAGCAATTTAGAGCTCGTTTGGATAATCAAGGCATTTCTGGAATGAATTAGGTATCAAGATTTTTTGTGCACAATGATTAATGTTTGGATTAGATAAGTTCATAGTGTGGCCTATTCAAAACTAGTGAAAATGACGATTCATTCATAATCATTCTAAACCATTAGTTCCTATGCTAGTCGAGTAACTGAGTCAATTTGGTTCATTAATTAATATTTGACCCCTAATCTTCTCGGCCTTAGTTAGATTTTTAATTAGTTGCAGTTGTCTTAATTACTCAATGATATGTCGGCTAGACTTGGCCCTATGTGAACAAATCATAAAGCTAAACTCGATGTTTAAGTGATCAGTCAGATTTGTTGGCTTTCTACAGTTAATTAATCTTATTTATTTGGTTCTTTATTGGTACCACCCGCGTATAGGCTTACTTCGAGCATCAAAGGTCAGTACGTGAAGACATAGGCTAGTTATATTTTAAAAATTTAAGGATTTTTGGCAATCCAAAATAGAGAAAATTCAAAACTTTACAACCATGATCATCTGAATAAGTTCTAGACTGCTCGTTAGTGGGCCATTAAGCTCGATGTTATAAAAAGACATTTATCTTAGCGGGCTTGACGTCTATTGTGGGACATTGAGCCGAGATCGTGTCTCGAATCACTCAACTTGGACTCACAAGGCTAATGTATGAGATGTGTGAATATTTTTTGAATTAATAAAAAACTTAAGTTAGTTGTGTGTATCCAGTCTTTGTCAAAGTTGTAGTGACCAAATATAGGGCACCAACCTAAGTTAATACTGCATATATCAGTATAGCCATGTCCCCGATCGATCATCGATAACCGTCGAACTGACTTCTAATCATACTCGTTGATCGGTGCATCCAAACGGTGGGTCGATCGTATCCATACATAGATCATCATTAGGGTCAATTATCTTACGGTATATATCGACCCTTACACTCTATAGTGGGCCCTAAAGGTTAGTAACACCTTTCCATATGGCTAGCATAATGAAAACATATTCCTTAGGGCCATTTACACTACTTCTGACACTATATAAGGCCCTCATTTGGGCACCCCCTCTTCCCATACGAATTTTACCCTAAAAAGAAAGAGCGAAAGAGAAAGGAGGGAGATCTTGTGAAAGAGATCTTGAAATGTTCATGATGGATTCCCTTTGATCAAGTCTTAGCCTCGACCGTTCCTGTCCACTGAATCCATCTAACTTGTGATCAAGAGGTAAGAAACAAACCCTACTTCCCCACCTTAGTTTTTCTAGGCTGAATCACATGAATCTCACCTAGTTACTTTGAAATTGGTATAGGGATCATTTTTTCCCAAATTCCTAACCCTAGGAGCTCAAAATCGAAGATTCCTTTGTAAAGGTGCAAACCATTATCTCTAAGTTATATTTTATTGACCCTTGAGGGTCTCAATTAGTGATTATTTTCTTGTAAATGAATTTGTGCAGGCTAATATGTTCATGTTTGATTTTGATATGATATATGTTATTACTTGGATATGGATGCTCACATGTTTGATGAAATGTCTAAGTGGTGGAATGTGTTGCTTTGTTGATGTTCACATGTTTGATTTAATACTTAAGTAATTGTATTACTTTATGCATGATCACATGTTTGATTTAATGCTTTAGTGAATGTAGTACTATATGTATGCTCACACGTTCGGTGAAATGCCTAAATGGTTATGTAGTGGAACCTATGCAATAATTGTGTGATGTAGTGTTTAGTCCATATTAATACTTAAGATTGCTACGATGTTAGGTCAATTGGCTAATTGCCCAAACTAAATGGGTGACCCAAGTTAGGGCAGCCACCCTAGGCTTGTTTGATCGACCCAGGTTGAACACGGATGACCGACAATATCTGGACTACATGAGATGCATGCACCCAATGCCGATTGCACCGAGGTTTAGAGAGTTTGCAAGTAATTTTCAAATTATCTTAATCGATTAACTCTCAAGTTCGATTGATCGAACCTGTCCAAAACAGTCCAACGAGCAATCTCATATATCAGGGTAGTATCGATCAATTGATACAAATCCCCTATTTTAGCATAGACTGGGGACACCAATTTCAACACCTATTAGGGCTATGGGTGCTCATTTATGTTTTAAGATTAAAAACACACACACACACACACACACACACACACACACTAATAGCTCAAAATATTAAAATTTATAGTTAAAAAAGAAAAAAATATGATTTTTTTCTTTATAAAACATAGAATAATAACATGTTATTTTGAATTTTAAAAAAATAAATCCTCTTTATTTTATTTTTAATCCATCATTTGATTAAAAGCTAAAACTATTACTGGGAAATTGCATACATTGAGTGCAAATAATTAAAATATAAACAATCCAAATTGAGGGCCGAGATGAGATGGGGATGGATTGCTTGTGTGGACTTCACATAATCATTACGGTGGGCCCTATAAAAAAAAAAAATCAATAGTGCATGCCTTTCTCCCAACCATTTCCTTTAGTGTGGTCCACCTAAATGACGGTTCATCCTTGTTTTGGAATTGGCCTAAAATGGGATGACATGAAAAATCAATAACGCATGTCTTTCTCTTGACCATTTCCTTTAGTGTGACCCACCTGAATCAGGGTTGATCCTTGTTTTAGAATTGTCTTGGCACATATAATGGTTGGAATGGATTTTCAACTATACAACATGCTGGGACAAAAAAATAATAATAAAATTAAGGTGGGGTTCCCCACATTTCATCTGAAGTTTGTCGAGGGATTTGGATGGGAGCGCATGTAACTCCCATGCCCTATGGTCGGTAGGGGACCGGGTTTGGCTATTGATGCTGCCGATGGCCACTGGCTACTCATCCATACTCTATTGGCCCCACCATAATGTATGTGTTACATCTATGCCATCCATCCACTTTTTGAGATCATTTCATGGAATGACCCTAAGGATGAGGTAGATCCAAATCTCAAGTAGACCACATGACAAGAAAATAATATAAATTGAATGCCCACCATTAAAATCTTTTTGAATGCCACAAAAGCTTTTATCAAATTTATATTTGTTTTTCCCTTCATTCAGGTCTGTATGACCTATGCTGGTGGACATTAAATCAATATTGTTTTCCTTGAGTTAAAGGGGGATAGTGCATCAAGCTGTTCAAAAGGGCCAACTTGATCCTCTTCCCTAGGGATCCCATATGAGGGAACCCTAGGAGAGCCACCTACTCCAACTCCAACTATCGCCCATGTACGATCCATACTAGATCTGACCAACTGCCCATGCTACCTTCTCTACGTTCTTGATAGCCCATCTTTATCATGATAGGTAAATATGCCTCATTTTTTAGTTTAAGCCCTAAAATGATATGAAAAAATGAAATAAAATGGATGCAAGGCATGGATAAAACACATATATTATGGTGGAGCCCACGGAGCACTAGACCACTGCTACTATTAGCCTCACTAGCCAAATCTTGTCTCCATAGTTTCGGTATGGTTGGGGTATATCGAACCTGGCAATGCCAGTCTAAGTTTGGTATCAACCTGTCCAGTAACACCCTTGTAAGTAGGGCTGTCAATGGGCCGGGTTAGGGCAGGCCATGCTATGTTCAAAATCAGCCCGCATTATTTAACTTAATTTCAAACCTGACTCGGGCCTATAACAGGATAAAATAGTCTAGCTCAAGCCTTGTCTGGAATATTTGTAAGGGCTCGGCCCGAGCCCGGCCCAAGCACAAGCCAAAAAAAGTTATATAAAAATAACATTTTGGTGGCCACAAACCTACCAGTGATTTGATGGGCCCCACAATAAAAATCAAGAAAGAGAGAGAAACATGTTTCAATGGTGTGGCACGCGGCTAAAGGAATGATGACAAGAGCTTGCTCGAGACAAGTGCTTAGCTGGATCGAAGAGAGATGAAAGAAGTGGGTTGAGGAGAGATGAATCTAGAAGGTTAGAAAAGGTTGGAGGGAGGAGAGGTGAATCTGGAAGGTTAAAGAAGTTAAGAGAGAGAGGGAGATACATGTTAGGAGGAAGTTACTGTCTTTTAATTAGATTCAGATACACTAAGGTGGATGAATCCTTTGACTGCGGGCCATACCTTTATGTATTTATCTTATATCCATGATGTCCATCCGTTTCAACAACTCATTTTATGGCATTAGCTAAAAAGTGTAGCACATATAATTCTTAGGTGGACCACACCACCGAAGAGAGTGTTGATTGAACTCTTATCATTAAAAACTTCTTAGGGACCACGGAAATGTTTATTTTCCATCCAACTTATTGATAATGTCAAACAGACCTAGATGAAGAGATCACACAAATTTCAATTTAATCTAAAACTTATGGCCCATAGAACTTTTTTAATGGTTGTTCACAAATGTTTCCTGTGGTGTGGTCCACCTGCTATTTATATTTTCTGAATTTTGGGCTAATGTCCTAAAATGCTATGACTAAAGGTATGGATGGTTTGGTTATAACACACATCAAGGTGGGCCACACAGTTGGGGATATGCCGACCTCAGTGGACCGTGGATCCACCGAAGTCATGTCGGAAAAAATCTCCTTTGGAGGAGAGTGGATTATGTTCGGCGTAGCCTTACACAAGATGGTGTGGATCTTGTTGTGGGGCCTACCTCGATGTATGCATTCTATATCCACGCCGTCCATCATGTTTTCAAGTCATTTTAAGGCGTTTTAAAAAAATGAAGCAGATCAAAATCTCAAATGGACCATAACATAGGAAATATTGATGATTGGACATTAATCGGCAACATAATTTTTAGATCAATATGATATTTGTTTTCTCCAATCATACAAGTTTATTTGAACTTACCAACAGGTAAGATGATAAATAAACATTATCCATGTTGGGGGTCCTTGCACAAAACCTTAAGATCTAGCCTCCCAAAAACACCAGAATTATGGGATAATAAAGTAATGAAATAAATCAAAGCACAAACCACACGACACAAGATTTTTACGTGGAAAACCCTCAAAGAGGTAAAAACTATGAGACCTCGTCCAAAGCAACAATTCACTATGAAGTAGAACGTTACAACCGATCACAAGCACACACCGCTTGGATCAAATCTTCTACACTCACGCAGGAGTGAATAAACAATAAGAGAATAATGAAAAATGAAGAGATCTCACTAATTACAATGACGTAGAAGCGCTGAGACGTCGACTGCGAAGTAGATCACCTTTACGAGCAGAACCTCCCTTCCACAAGCTTCCTCTCTCTCTCTTTTTCTCTTTCTCTCACCATTTAATAGCCCTAAACCCTTTAGCAACCCCTTGTAAAGCTTTAAGAAACTCTCTTGCATTACCCTAGAATAACCCTAGGACCCCTATTTATAGTTTAGGCAACTCCCTTTCGCACATCTTAAGAAACCGCCTCAAATTTGTGCAATCTCCACCAAATCCGGACTAGAATCTGCGTAACCTCGACTAGTCGAGCAGGGTCCTAGACCGGTTAAGCAGCCCACTCGACCGGTCGAGCCTGAGCCTCGACTGGTCGAGCACCATGGGATTCTAAAACTAAAAACTCGTTGGACTTTGAGTCGAGTAGCTAACTCGACCGATCAAGCAGCTCAGACTGAGGAGGAAAAATCTCATCAAATCTCCCCCTTTCCGACTCAGTAGGAATTCACCTTCTTCAAGCCAGCTAGGTTTCTACAAACCTCAAACTTAACCTTGAGCAATGCCTTGGTCATCATGTCTGACCCATTATCGTTCGCGTGGACCTTCTCAAGCAACACCTTTTGTTCCAAAGTATCCATGATTCATTGATACCGAATCTCTATGTGCTTTGACTTGGAGTGCTGACTTGGATTCTTGCTCAAGTGTATGGCACTTTGACTATCGCAATAGACCACGTGCTGCTCCTACTTCAGGCTAAATTCCTGTAGGAACCTCTTCATCCAAAGCATCTCTTTACATGCCTCGTTGACTGCAATGTACTCGGTCTCTATCGTCGACAATGCCATGACCTTCTTTAGCTTGCTCTGCCAAGAGACCGCTCCCCCTGTAAACGTGAACATAAACCCCGATGTAGATTTCTTAGATTCTATGTCACCTGCCATATCATATGTGTGATTCTTATGCAAGGATTCCATCTCTTCTTGCATAGCTTTCAACCACTCCCCTTTATGCTCGTCGGCTAGGGCCTTGGAATAATCTTCTAGCTCTCCCCTATCAGTGAGCATAATGTACTCATACAGCGAGTACCTCTTAGATGGATGTCTGTCCCTAAATGACCTCCTCACCTGTGGCTCAATAGGTGGATCAAGTGGGGGCTGCTCTCCCGATACATCTTCTATAGAAACTCTCTCGTCCTCTGCACCCTGCTGTACTCCCCCGTCATCAAGCACCACAGGAAGAATAACTGGATCCATATCCTCTAGCTCTCCTGAACTAGGCTGCGTCTTTTCTGGCTTACAAATGTCTTCAATACTTTGATCTTCAAAGAAAACTACATCTTTGATCCTAATGAGCTTTTTCTCAGTCAAATCCCATAATCTATAGCCGAACTTTTCATCACTGTACCTTAAGAACACACATTATCTGATCTTCATATCGAGCTTGGACCTCTCGCCCTTTGGTACGTGAACGGATGCTTTGCATCCAAACACCCTAAGATGACTGTACGATGGATCTTGTCCGGTCTACACCTTCTCAGGTACTGTGAGACCCGACCCTAGTTCTCATGTTTACATGTATGTGTGTGAGTATGCATCTTGTTCATCATGGTCTCGCGGTCCTACCGGTCGAATTCCGGCGACCCGCGACCTTCAAATTGTGTTTATGGTCACTTTGAGTTCAGTCACGTAGACCTGACTCGGATCGACCCAAGACCTATGTCATCTCGTTCGTATCGTCGTTGCGGTTCCAACGACGCGTCTTGTGCGTCAATCCAACCTATGGATCAAAAGTTATGAGCATTTCATCATGTGGCCCACTTTTGTACAAAAGTATGTGGACCACCTCCATGGCACAATTTCCCATGCACACCACACACACACACTACACTATTGCATGGAATAAACACTACCCACCCTAAACACTACCCATACCTAACCTACCCTAGCAACATTGTTATTGTCACCATAGGTTATTATTACTTCCCTTAAAAAGATTTTCCCTCTCTTTCCCTCTCATTTCTCTCTCTCTCTCTTCTCTTCTTCTCCAGCAACTTCTCTCCCATCTCCCTCTCTTCTCCAGCCCCATTTCCCTTTAATCTTCCAAATCCAACCATCTAAATCCAATCTCACCCATTGAGATGGATCCCTTGGTGCACTAGGAGCTAGGAGGTCCAAATTTGGAGATTCTAAGGTGGGTGTAATCCTAAAAATTAGGATTTCTATTTTCATGTACTTAGATTTCTTTTGTGGGAAGTGTAGGACCCACCAATCCATGGTGGAGATCCTACATCATCCCTTAGTTGTGGCCAAATGGCCTATTTGATGCATGCATGTCCATGCATGGGGTTTTCCCTCTATAGGCCCCCATCATGGAGGATTACTTAGATTTCATAGTATGATAGGTCATCTAGACCCTAGAATCATGGTTGAGATGTCATCCCAACCATTGATCTTGAATCTAGAACATGCATGTGGTGGATCTTTGTTGTAACCTATGAATAAAAGGAATGTATGGTGTGATTGATGAAGGGGAGGGCCTCAATGTGGCGGAGCCCCTCCTCTTGTGGCCGATTCTTCATTTATTTTATTTTATTTTATTTTTCTTTATGATAGAATTCTGATCTTGCATGTGTGGCCCACCTTGTAGGCCAACAAAAATCCAGACCAACCATGGAGCTTGGACACCCATAGCAGTCCATCCTTAGACATGTGGCCCTAAAATCTACCTAAATGGGACACATGCAAGGGGTATTTGATGATGGGGAAGGTCTGGACATTTGTGGGGCCCACTGGGATGGTCCACCACACAAATTCCTAGGGTTAAATCCCATGAAAAATCATGTTTATATTTTAATCATTTCTATTACATATTGCTGTCCAAATCTGCCTGGATAGATTTTTGGGCCACTTTGGGGCCTGATTTATGGGTCTTTGGTGGAAATAATGAAACAAAATAATATGTGATTCTTGTATCCTTATGACCCATCTACAACCATACCAAATTTCAGCCCCATCTGACCTTCATTGGGGTCCCAAAGGTGTGGTCCAAATGAGGTGGACAGTCTGGATTTTCTGCACTATTCCAGCAATATTCCACCCTGGACAGGTTGGAATTCCAAAAATTATTAAAATATTTTTGGGTGTCTAAAAATTATAAAAATTTATAGGAAGGTGGTCCACTCATGGTGGGACCAACCTACAAAATTTTGGGGCCAATGGAAACCTGTACACACCATGGTGGTGGCTGGATTGGCCCATTACAATATGGTGTCCAGATCAGTCCGATTTTCAGGACAGATTGATTTCTTTAAATAAAATAAAATATTTTTAGGTGTCCATAAATTCTGAAATTTTGTGAAGTTGTGGTCCACCCATGGTGGGACCTACCTACCAACTTTCAGGGCCAATGGACCCCTGTGCACATCGTGGCGAGGGCCGGACTGGCCCACCACATTGGGGTGTCCAGGTCTGTCCGATTTTCTGGACAGACTGTCTTGTTTAAATTAATTAAAATACTTAGGGATATTCAAAAATTCTGAAATTTTGTGGGGGTATGTCCTACCTATTGAAGTATCACTCTGAAAAATTTCAGCCCCAACTGACCCTGTTTAGGTATCCAAAAGAATGGGCCAAAATAGTTGGACTACCAGATTTTCTGCTGTGCAGTCCAGCAATGTGCCTTGATAAAAAACCATAATTCAAAAATATTTCCTCTGATGGTGGGCCACCTTTTTGGGTTTTCTCTCATTGTATGCATGATGAGGGACCTTGGCCCTCAATTTTCAGAGTTTTAGAGGCCCTGGGCCCACTCCAATGGAGTGCCCAAATTTAGGACAGCAACATGTTATAATTATGTTTGGCCTTTGGGCTGAAATTTTGAGGAGTGGGGCCCAACACATTGTGAAGAATCTTAGAGGTAATAATTTATACATTTAGTTCCTTAAATGTTGGGCCTAATAAATACACTTTTGAGGCCCACCACAGTTGAATTTAATTGGGTTCATGGATGTGGCTAGTTGTTGAACTCTTTGAGCCCAATTGGGCTGGAACTTTCTTGATGGGCCCATTGAACTCTTGGGCCATTTTTACCATACTATTATGTTGGATTAGTGGGCCAGATTACACAAGTATATGGGCCCTTGATTGCCCACCAAATCAACTTTATACTTGGGCCGGGTTGTAGGCCCAACTTACTTGACTAAGAACATGACATTGCCCATGTGATTTGAGCAATGGGCTGCCCACTAGGCCACAACAATATATGGGATTAGTAGCCTTTATGTTGGGCCCTAACCTTTCCTTGTGGGCCCATAGTGGTATATATGGGTTGGGCTATGTGTGTTCCCCATGGATCCATGTTTTGGATAGGCCTTGGGCCGCCTTTCTGAAGCCCAACATGAATGTATGTGGTATGTAATGGTGTCCATTTCTTATTTCTAATGTTGTGTGGGCCTTGGGCCTTGATCCGTAATCAATTAGAGATGGGCTACCTCTTGGGATCAATTGTGGTTGGATGTCCACATTGGTGGCCCTAAGGTAGGCCCATGGGCTTCTATGGGTGGTTAAAGGCCCACCATAGACCCTTGCTAGGCTCGTTCATCTATTTAGGCCCATATCATTGTTCTCCTTAGTCTCATGGGCTACCCCAGGTATATGGGCCCCCACTAGAGGTTGTATTCCTTATGAGGAATTGGTTAAGTACCTAGACCCTTCATGGTTAGGTAGAGAGTTCATCTTCACCTCATTGGCACCCCTATTCATCTTCATGGCCCACTCCCATACGTATCATATGCATGCTTGGTTGAGGTATGATTGGCCATGGTTATGTCATTGTGTAGGACATGTTGGTATCTCCCCGAGAGATGGATGCTTGGGATTGATGCATGGGTGATTGTGTGATTCATGCATTTGGCATTGCATAGCTTATGGATATCCGCCCTTACTTCATCAGGGGCCTTGCCTCCACAGGGTATTCGTGGATGGTCGTATGTGTGGACACAGGAAATATTAGTTGAGCATACCGGTGCATAGGATGCCCATGGGTGAAATTCCCAAAACTTCCATGGTACCAAGGATCTGCTCCACGCGCCGTGACCGGGTGGAATATATGAGCGCACGAGGGCCTTATACCATTAGGCCGCGTCTCCCACTGTCGTGTAGTCGGTTGGATAGGGGTGTGGCCTTACCTGCCTGATGTGAGGAGGCATTGCTAGGCTGAGTCTGACCAGCTCGTAAATGGGTCCGCTACCTTCAGGCCTTGTTGGTGATTGGCTATCCGCAGGCGGGTAGTGAGGTCTCTTACGCTCGTTTGACGTGTGGGGTGCAGCCAGAGCGACAGTCATCGACGGTGTAATGGACCCAGGTGATTTCCTTATGATTGGAAATGTGCATGACTTGTGGTTTGGATATGAGTACGACATTACTTGCATTGCATTAGCATTGGTTGTACAAGCCCCTTCATGCATTGCCTTGGCATGACACCCAGTACTCATTGCATCTTATTCATGATAAGCCTGGGTAAGGCTAGTGATATCCTCATTGACCATGCTTCTCTCCTTGTATCTCCTACTACCCTTCTGTGCACCATTATCACACACCTACACCACCCTCTAAGCTTCTATAAGCTTATGCACGATTGATGCGTGCAGGATACTCTAGGCAGGCGACACAAAGAAGAGAGCACGGAGTAGAGGCTGAGCATTTGAGGACTCCAGTGTTGCTGACCTTTCTCTCTTTTCCTTTTATCTCATGTATGTCCTTTGGGCCTTATGGATGATTGTAAAAGTTCAAATTTATAGTGGATTTTGCGATGTGTGCCTTTGTTATTCTCAGATGTTCTTGCTATGATCTTGGGTATGCTCGTATTGGAATGATTATACTGTTATGAAAATCCTCCTTGTAGGATCCCAGGATCGGAACCTGCCTCAGGGGCCGAGAATGGGGTACTATGGAGGCTGTTGCATTCAGAACCGGTCATCGGAATCCTTGTGAGTCCGATTACTGAGTCTGGGGCGTGACAGGTACTTCTCCATTCAACGGGGCTGATGGAGACTTGTTTATCAAATACACTGTCATGTGCATTGTTTCTCCCCAGTACGTCTTGGGCAACTTCGCATGGGATAACATACATCTGATTCTCTTTACAATGGTGCGATTCATTCGCTCAGCCACACCATTATGCTGGGGGGTCTTGGGAACCGTTTGTTCATGTCGTATACCCAGGGACTTACAATACTCATGGAAGTCACCAATGTATTCACCACCATTGTCAGTGCGGATGCACTTTAATGATCTACATGTCTCTCTCTCGACCATAGCATGAAACACTTTAAACACACCAAAGACCTTGTCCTTGGATTTCAAAGCATAAACCCACACCCTCCTAGATGCATATAAAAGTGACAAAATACAATGCCCCCCCAATGTTTTTGTCCTCATAGGACCACAAACATCAGAATAAACCAAATTTAATGCATGCACTTTATTAACATGAGAAGTAGATTTAACAAATGAAACTCTATGTTGTTTCCCTGATAAACAATCAATACAGGTTTTGAGAGGTATACTTATCACATCTAGAAGGAGCCGCTTCCTTGCTAATAGCTGAAGCATTTTTCACGCATGTGTCCACTACTAAAAAAAAGGGGCAAAGGATTCAGACCACGTTTGTTTTTTGTGAAGGATATAAACCGTAGCTATATTTGCTATGGTTTTAATCCATAGCTGAAACTCCAGAATCCGTAGCTAAAGTTTCAATTTTTAAGGGTGGACGTTCAATTGATACTGTTTTCCTTTGGTGTTGTTCAACCGAGACTTATTTCGAGCTACTTTTTTTATATCAACCTTAAAAGATTGTTTATAGATGGATTTATGGTTTGGATTAAACAAAAACATCATGGTGGGGCCCATAGAGCCCTGCCAGATCCAAAGCTCAAGCTACCGTTTTCATTTGTACAGTTAAAACGTGTTAGTTTTGTATTTTATGTTAAATAGTGGTGACTCGTTCATAGAAAATGTGGGTTTGATATATGATTATCTAGACCATCCAAATAATGGGTCTTGTTTATATGGTTTATATTTATAATTATTTTATGTGATATTATCTTAACAAGCAACTAAATGGACCATATATTGTACGGTTGTGAATACAGTTTGTTTTATAAACTATGGAAAACTCACATTTTCCGGATTTGGATTCTTATCCTAATTTAGAAGAGGAAAATTCATTTTCCCTAGCTCTTTCGACCGCCCCCTTTTTTCGGCTCCCTTCTCTCTCTCTCTCGTTTGGATGCTGAAATTTCCTGTAAATGCTTTACAGGCAGTAAATCTCTCTCTCTCTCTCTCTCTCTCTCTCTCTCTCGTTTGGATGTTGAAATTTCCGCAAATGCTTCTGACAGCAAATCTCTCTCTCTCTCTCTCTCTCTCTCTCTCTCTCTCTCTCTCTCTCTCTCTAACCAACCGGCGACTCTCATTTGCTTAGGAATCCACCATCTTCTCCAACCGTGACCTGACTCCTCCCACCACACGTATGCTCGTCTCTGACTTTTCTTTCTTTTTTTTCTTTTCTAGGACATGGAGAATTGGTGGGGGATGGGATTGGGCCCCGCCAAATCCTATATAACACCCGTTTCGTGCAGTGCACAAAACACCCGAGATTGTGGGGCCCACTATGTTATATATGCAAAATCCACTCTGTCTAGGCCTAACCTTGCATGTTAGGTCCTAAGACCAAAAATCAGCTAGATCCACAACTCAAATAGGCCACACCACACGGAACAATGGGGATAGGATGCAAAACATTGGTTTCTACATGGGGCCAGCCACCATAGTTCTATGTTACATCCACTAACTCCATCTGTTTTTCCTCTCATGTCCTAAAATGAGTTGGCCAAACTGATGGATGGAGTGATGTCACAAGGACATCATGATGGGCCAAACAAAGTTGTTGGTTATGTGGCCTCCTTGTAATAGGGGACGGCATGATGCTTAATGCCATGCTGCTCTGATTGCTCTTCTTGTATGCTATATGATCTAAAAGGTGATGATTTGGAAGATGGAATGCTTCCCCGCCCTACAGATGCACGCTGACTGGATGAGGGATGCGGTGTGGGCCCCGAATCTGGGGCTCCCAAAATTGACGATTGCGAGTGCTTCTCAGGACAGGACGATTATCATATGGACAATGGTGACTGCAATTTATTTTTTCCTAGTAAATTTCTCAATGTCTTTCTCCATGATTTGGTTTGGATAAATTTGGTTAATATTTGTTAGGTGCGGCCCTTACCATGGGGCCACCTCGATGTATTTATTTTATCTATTTTTCTAGATCATTTTAAATTATGCAGATCCAATTCTCAGGTGGACTGATGTTTTATTTAAACCAACACGATTTAAATGATATTTAAACTCGCAAGTATACGAATCAGATGTAGATACGGTACGTATTACGAGATCGTTCCCACGAGGACTGGTTGTCACAATTCAAATCTATGATTCTTCTTAACTAATCTAATGAAATAATGGAATGAACTACTAAGCACAATTCTAGAAAAAAAACAATTAAGAGCAGGGAAGAAAATTCAATCAGAGAGAGAACACTAGGACTTTCGAATCCACCCCTAATTATCCTAACCCTTGTTCTGTCTGTTGATTCACCTTGATCTAGATTGATACCACTTATACAGAGAAAGCACAATCTGTGTCCTGACTCGGGCATACAGAATGTCTAATTCCTTTAAGCAATGCCATGAATAACATATCCCATGTCCTTGGTCGGGTACATGGAATGTACATTCATTAAAGCATCCTGTTTCTTCCTCTATAGGAAACCTATTCTTGATCAGACCTAAGCACCTATAATAAGCATCCAAACAACATCCATATATTTATACTTTGGTCAAGTTCATAGATGGAGAAGTATAGAATTTAAACCCATAAAGCCTACTTAGAGAAAGAAACAAATTAATTAATATTCAACGTAAATCAACCAATACAAGGCTAATCAAATTAGGGGCTTCATCTCAGCCCTAGCTGAGAGATTAGTGACCCATAAAATCCATCAAAAAGATTAAGCAAAATTCATAAAAAAATGCCAAACCAAACAATCTCTCTCTCTCTCTTCTTTCTTCTCTTTCTTCTCTCCCTTGCTCCAGATCTGGAATCCCCTGGTTCTGAATGCCTTTCCCACGTCCAAAACTCCCCTTTTATAGCTGCTGGATGGCTGGGGTCGGTGGCAGAGTCGTAGAAGGACTCGGAGTACAAATTTTCACAGCCGTGATCGGTGGGCCCCACAGAGGTGTTTTCTGGAAAATCTACCCCGTCCATTGGATTCAGGACGAAATTTCAGTCAAGAATGGGTGGTTTTGAACGTCCATTGACGCGGCCCAGAGAAGAAAATACAAAAAGATCAGATTTGAATGTTACAGGGCAGCCCTTTTGTGGCCTCTGTACCGCACACGTGTGTACGCATGGGAGTGGAATATCAGCATGGTTTTGTAGTTCTCGAAGCCCTCTACACAATGAACGACTTGGATCATCCGTACAGTTGACGAGTGGGGTCCATAAACTCCCGCAAAAACCCGATTTCGTTGACGCGAACAGAGCAGCGGTTTGCTCCACTGTGACAATGGTGGGGCCCATTCCCTTGATTAAATGGAAAATCCGCTCCGTCCACCAAATTTCTGTCGAAATTTCGGTCAAGAAGGACTGATTTTGGTTGTCCGTTGATGTGGCCCACCTTTCTTTTAGCTAAGCCGTCCGTTTGTATTTGAACGGCTGAGATCCCAAAAAAAGCTTCGTTTATTCAGATTTCGTCAGCTAGGCAAGGGTTGTTGCTGACCTAGGAAATGAATGGACGGTTTGGATTGTCCATTTGGACAATAGGTGGGCCCCACAACAGACGACCGCAGGTCGTTTCCGCGGCCGCTGGAACTGAGAAGGAAGGAGCGCGGGTCAGCGCCCGCGCTGACCGTCCTGGCGGTGCTGTGCACGGCCGGTGCAAGTGTACTCAGTGTACACACGCTGTACATACAGCCCACTGTGATGTTTACGAGAAATCGACACCATCCATCCTCTTTCTCATGTAATTTTGGCCATCAATACCAAAGTTTAGGCAATTCCAAATATCAGGTGGACCCCAAATTGATGATTAATGGGCTGATCTGTCCGTTGGACCACTTCCCGAGATCCTCAATGGCTGAAATTTAATATGTACGGTTAATTTACGGCCCCCATCACATGTATGAAGTTTCGAGTCAATCGGATGGCGGGAAACATGTGATCTTGCATTTTGCACCAATTTCAGGCCTCTTTATCGTGCTTTCCTCATATCCCAGGCGTGTAAAATCTTCATTATTGGTTCTCTGGAGTCCATCCCTTGCTCTGGTGACTTCGGAACGTCAAATCCACGCTTTTAACATCAATTTCCAATTAACGCTCCTGATTTCATCCTGTAATAAAAACACGATTAAAACACTCCATTAAACCTTATCATGTACGTAAATTAGGCAATCACTGGGGTCTGGTATGCAACATTCGACACTCATCATGGACAATAGCATGGGAAAAGGTGATGATTGACCATTAATCGGCCACAAAAGTTTTGAATTAAGCCCATCGAAACTGACTCGACCCATCATCAGAACCAGATCTCCTCTTAGGACAGTATCGATCATCAAGTAATGGGTCTTAACTAACCAATCTTCAGTTGTACTAAAAAATGCAATCTGGTTGATAGGCTCAAGTATCCAACCATTCAATGTGATTGAATATCTCTCTCCTACAGATGCAAAATGTAGTGCAAATCTATTAGTTTCGGCGTAAGAAGAGTTCTGTCAACTGTAGCTCAATGGTTTGTATGTGTTTCAATGTTGAGGTCTTGGGTTCAAGACTTCAAGTCCAGCTTTTAACTTTTTTTTTTTTTTTAAGTGTTTGGAAGCTACTAGCGCATTGAGGTCAACTTTTATTTGAAATCCAAATCCGGAGTATTACTCAGGCCTTATAATTGAATTGCCTTTTGAATTGTCACTGTATATAATGAAGTATTTCATAATTGATGCTTATGTTTCGCCTTGTTTGATTGTTTCATTTGATCATTACTAGTATTTGCGATTTGCCCTCAGAAGGAGAAAAAGAATTATAAATAAATTTAAAAAATAAAAAATAAAAAAACTGGTCTTTATTGATATTTGAGAAAATTAAAGGTAGAAATAGCTTAAAATTGTGCCCTTTATATTTGTAATGATGTAAATGAAGTCAGTTTTACAAATATTCATGGATGGAGAAAGTCATAAATTCAGAAACAGAAATACTTTGAGCACTTTATACCATACCCATTGAAATGTACAGTGATCAGGACTGTTGTTCTATAACTGAACTGATTAGATGGTTTCTATAACTCAACCTTGAATTTATTTTTTTTTAATCATGGTCCGTCCAGCCCATGTGGTTGCTGACTTAATCAATGTTCCTGATCCATGTAAATTGGTCACATGTTGTGTTTTTTTTTTTTTTGTTAAACAATTCATTGACCTCCATGAATCCACATGTCAGTGTTCATCACTTGGAGTTAGATTCTATTCCCTATTCTGTTGGTAATGCCACTGTGGCACTTATGATTAGATTGTTTAATAACTTGATTTTTTATCATGGCCTGTCACATGATTGCCAACCTAATCAATGTTCCTGATTCAGGTACATGTGCGAAATATAGTGTGAATGTTTAGATCCACATTTCATGGACCTCCATGAAATGACATGTCAGTGTTCGGAATTAGATTCTATTTCTGGTTTCCTTGGTACTACCACTGTGGCCCATGTGATTTGATGGTTTCCTTTGATCATCTTGAATTTAGTTATTTATTTATCATGGCCTGTCCACATGATTGCAGACCTAATCAAGGTTCCTGATTCATGTGCATGTGCCAAATATAGCACATGTTTTGCTCAGCATTTCATGGACCTCCATAAAACCATATGCCAATCTAGTTCCTGTTCCATTGTAATACTTCCGTGGCCCATTTGATAAAGCGGACGGACATACAAGGAACAACCATAATAAGTTGTATGATTTTATAATTTGAAAATGACATTGCCTCCAAGAGAACCTGATTATTATTATTATTATTATTATTTTGTGTGTTCCATTGCAGCCTTATGTCCCAGGATGTGTCAACATAACTCCAGCGGGCATTGTGAGAGTTGTGGGTATGTTTGGTAACAGTACATGATGAGGTAAGGACCCACTGCTCTTGGGTGTTTAATGCATTCTGTAGAACTGGTCTTGAGGATCCCACGTTACCAGAAGCTGTGGGACCATGTAAAACTGGACTTGGAGGGATCCTATCTAAACCAAAGCTTTGTAGGACCCTGTAAAACTGGTATTGTAGAGAGTCCCTACCTACAACTGCGGTGATATGGAGCCCGCGTGTGACATCTACTTTGTCAAGTGGTTTGGCCCACTCATGATCTTAAGACATGAGAGCTCATAAAATAGGTGGATCCAAGACACAAGTGGTCCACCCACAGGAAATAGTGATGATTAAATGTCTACCATCGAAACCTTCTTAGGGTCACTGAAGTTCTGGGTCAAGCTAATACTAGGGTCTCAACTATATAGCTTATTCGCCATTGAAAACTTTTTAAGGGCTACAAAGGTTTTGGATGAAGCTGATATTTGTGTTTTCCCTTCACCCAAGTTTATGTGACCTAATCAAAAGATTAGATGACAAATAAACATTACAGTGGGCCATAGGAAGTTTTTAATGGAACCATTTAATCACCACTATTTTCTTGTAATATGGTCTGCTTGAGATTTGAATCTGCCTCATTTTTTAGTACATGCATTAAAATGATATGAAAAATTAAATGGAGAACATGGATAAAAAAACATACATTAACGACGTGGCTACTAGCAGCTTCAGTAGGCAATCTGCATCCAAATTGAAATGGTCATCTACTAAAATATTAATTAATATTAATAAATTGTTTAATTTAGATTAGAGATTAAATATTTTAAACAATACATTCATTACCAAAATCCATCTCATGATATATATTTTTTAATGTAGGTATCTTACTAGCAACATGCTGACTGGGGTCATACCCTCTTGGGTCCAAGGTAGCAACCATAACTTGTAAGTATTACTCAGTAAATCTCAAATTACATTTCACTGGCAATAGGATCTATATATTTGCTAGCTTCTTTTTCCATGCATATTAATGTTTTGTTAAACTCTCTTGTGAGATTACTTTAGGCCTTTCAGATTCCTACTAGGTTATTATTTTTTCCACTCCTGAAAAGGCAAAACATAGCATTGCATGATGCTGTCTTGCAGGGACTTATCTTACAACAATTTTACCAGGTCTGATATAACCCAATGCTCAGCAGGAAACTTGTAAGAACAATAATTTTCCACACTTTGTTTGTTTTCCTTTTCCCGGAGTACTATATCCTTAGTTCATTGTTTCATTTATCGAGTTTGGTGGTCGGCATGAAATTTTCTTTCTCACATCTTTTGCTTAAAGTGCATGTATATCTCTTGCAGTGTCATTGTGGAAGCTTTGAAGTTGGATAGTTTGCAAAGACTTTACTCGTCTTTAGAGCCTCTTCTAGGCAGAATTGTGAGTCATACTTTACTATTTCATCAGCATTAGATTATCGGATGTTAGGATATCTTGATTTAGGCAAGTGCTTTAATGGTTTATAGTATACAGTAAAATATTTCATAGCTCGTTATTCTTATCATTAATTTTGGACTTTCCTTACAATTATTCGACATCGAAGCACATTGAATGCTTCATGGTTGTGAATCTCTCAATTTTGTCCTATCAAATTCCCGTAGATGAAGTATAGATATCCTAGACATGACCAATTCGTAGTAGGATGTGTAAAAAATCGAATTTGTTTTGATCAGGTCGTCGGCAGCAGGAAAAATAAAATGTTGCTACATCAGTACAACGACATTTACTCAATGAGTTGACTAGAGACCTGAGCTAGGTTGAGTCAGCTTAGCTGAAATTTGCGTTGAGTCACCTATTGGGCCTTGAGTTTGAACTAAGGTTGGAAAGATTTGCTTTAAAAAATAAAAGACCTGAAATATCCAAATCCTCAGGAGTTAAAATGACCCATCAATCTTGGCTTTAGTTGTATCAGGCTTTCTGACCCTGCGTACATGTACAAGCAGCTCCTTTACCACGTGCATGAACCACACACTTATGGACATGTCTTTGCAAATATCTCTTCTTATGTCTGGCAACATTTATATTCAATGTAAATCCATGCCTTTCGTCAGGTATGTCTGGTTCTCAGTTGGGCCATACATGGGCATCAAATCTGGATTGCCAGTTGACTCGGTTTCCATTCTTACCATACATACATGGCTTATCTCAAAAACAGAACCAACCTGATTTTTCTAGCCACAACACATACACGGTAGCAACCACCAGATAAATTGGATCTTGCATACATGTAGGGATGGTAGTAATTAGAATCCTACTCACACACTTCTTATTGTAATTGGTGCATTCTTGCACACGTAATTGATGCACTCGATTGTGAAAGGATTTATGACCCACGCCTCTCCTTATTCAACAATCAAAACACTAAAACTAGAAAACAGAAAGAAAGAACCAAAATTAAAGAGAAAAATGAAAATTAAACCAAAATTGGACACATGCCATGATGGTTTGTGATCTAAATTTTTGGTGAGGAAACTTGTTTGACAGTCATGTTGAAGGTGATACTTTTGTCCTTCTGTATCATATGTGCTTGATGTGGAAATCTGGCCATTTTGAACCTTTCCTAATTGCATAAGTGGCTGAACCAGCTCTGTATGTTATACATAATTTGTCATCCACTAGTTTCTGTAAATGAAGATAAGAGGATTGATCTTAACAATATGGTCGTCATGCACATAGACAGAAAATACTTGTAATTAATTTTTATGAGTACTTGGTAATTTTGGAGTCATTGGTTAGGGTTTGGGCTGAAAGTACAGTGCTGGAGCCGACGCTTTCGGAGTCCGAACTCATTCTTTTGAAAAATAGAAAAATGGGAATATTAGTAAATATGCATTTTCTTGTTAAGAAGAAAATGGAAGGGAAAGAAGAGACATAACTGAAACTTTCCCCGTTGAATTTGACGTCCAGGAAATGGACCTTTTCCAGAAAACCATAGATTTAAAACCATTAAATCCTTCTCAAAAATCTAAGTTTATTGAACTGAATTGAAATATTACAATTCAATTTTGTTGAATATCCAAACGCAAGGTTTCCATGAATTAGGCAAATGAATTCATTTTAACCCATTTTGTTGAATATCCAAACGCAAAGATTTATTATTTATTATTTATTATTATTATTTTTTTTTTGTGATATGCAATAGTTTTTCAGAATTCATATGTAAGTGCATACTTGTGCTCATTCACATGGAATTTGACTATCTTTCTTAAATTTCTTTGGTTTTTCTAATTTTTGTATCTAATTTTGAATTTTTAGGCCTTAAAACAAGATTCGAGGTGCCGTCAACAATGCTAACAGAATCCTCCAGTCAGATTGTTGATTAGACCTGATTTTATTTAAATGATCTTAATAATTCATTTTATTTAAATGAATAGACCCGGATGTATGTCGGAGCTATCCGGATGTTGAGCGGGGGTCCTTGGAATGTGGGAACTGTTGTTATGACCATGATAAATCTGTCCATTTCCTATGGACAGCATTGGAGTGGCCTGATTATTTGGACAGGCCGTGTTTATATCTGTAGTTACTCGAAATTGATGGAGCAGACCTGGATGTGCGTCGAAGCTATCCGGATGTTGAGCGGGGGTCCCTAGAAGGTGGGAACCGCTGTTATGACCATGATGAAGCTGTCCATTTCCTATGGATGGCATTGGAGGGGCCTGGCCATTTGGACAGGCTGTGTTTATGTTATTTGCTCGAAATTAATGGAGCAGACGCGGATGTACGCCGGAGCTATCCGGATGAGCGGGGGTCCCTAGAAGGTGGGAACCGCTGTTATGACCATGATGAAGCTGTCCATTTCCTATGGACGGCATTGGAAGGGCCTGGCCATTTGGACAGGCCATGTTTATATTTGTATTTGCAGGGACCATACTGTTAACCTAAACCCGAACCCATTCTCAAATCTAAAAACCTATAACATAAACCTAAACCTTAACATAAACCTATAATCTACAACCTAAATCAAAACCAAAACTAAAACTTAAACCTATAACCTATAACCTAAATCAAAACCTATAACCTAAACCTAAACCTTAACCTAAGCATATAACACCTAAATCAAAACCTAAACCTAAACATAAAACCTATAACCTAAACCAAAACCTATAACCTAAACCAAAATCAAAACCTATAGCCTAAACCCGAACCCATTCTCAAATCGAAAAACATATAACCTAAACCTAAACCTTAATCAAAACCTATAGCCTAAACCCGAACCCATTATTAAATCCCAAAACCTATAACCTAAACCGAAACCGAAACCAAAACCTATAACCTAAACCCTAACCCATTAACCTAAACCTTAACCTAAACCTATAACCTATAACCTAAATTAAAACCAAAACCAAAACCTAAACCTATGACCTATAACCTAAATCAAAACCTATAACCTAAACCTAAACCTTAACCTAAACCTATAACCTAAATCAAAACCTAAACCTAAACCTACAACCTATAACCTAAACCAAAACCTATAACCTATACCAAAACCAAAACCTATAGCCTAAACAGGAACTCATTCTCAAATCCAAAAACCTATAACCTAAACCTAAACCTTAACCTAAACCCTTAACCTATAACCTAAATCAAAACCTATAACCTAAACCTAAACCAAAACCTATAACCTAAACCCGAACCCATTATCAAATCCCAAAACCTATAACCTAAACCGAAACCAAAACCTATAACCTAAACCCAAACCCATTTCTCAAATCCAAAAACCTATAACATAAACCTAAACCTACAACCTATAACCTATATCAAAACCAAAACCAAAACCTAAACCTATAACCTATAACCTAAATCAAAACCTAAACCAAAACCAAAAGCTATAGCCTAAACCCGAACCCATTCTCAAATCCAAAAACCTATAACCTAAACCTAAACCTTAACCTAAGCTGTTAACCTATAACCTAAACCCGAACCCATTCTCAAATCCCAAAACCTATAACCTAAGCCGAAACCTTAACCTAAACCTATAACCTATAACCTAAACCAAAACCTATAACCTAAACCAAAACCAAAACCTATAACCTAAAGCGAACCCATTCTCAAATCCCAAAACCTATAACCTAAACCGAAACCTTAACCTAAACCTATAACCTATAACCTAAACCAAAACCTATAACCTAAACCAAAACCAAAACCAAAACCTATAACTTAAACCCGAACCCATTCTCAAATCCTATAACCTAAACCTATAACCTATAACCTAAACCAAAACCAAAACCTATAACCTAAACCCAAACCCATTCCCAAATCCCAAAACCTATAACCTATAACCTATAACCTAAACCAAAACCTATAACCTAAACTAAAACCAAAACCTATAATCTAAACCCGAACCTATTCTCAAATCCTATAACCTAAACCTATAACCTATATCCTAAACCAAAACCTATAACCTAGACCAAAACCAAAACCTATAGCCTAAACCTAAATCAAAACCTATAACCTAAACCTAAACCTTAACCTAAACCTATAACCTATAACCTAAACCAAAACCAAAACCTATAGCCTAAACCCGAACCCATTCTCAAATCCCAAGACCTATAACTTAAACCAAAACCAAATCCTATAACCTAAACCCGAACCCATTCTCAAATCCCAAAACTTATAACCTAAACCAGAAACCTTAACCTAAACCAAAACCTATAACCCAAACCAAAACCAAAACCTATAACCTAAACCAAACCTCGAACCCATTCTCAAATCCTATAACCTAAACCTATAACCTATAACCTAAACCAAAACCTATAACCTAAACCAAAACCAATACCTATAGCCTAAACCTAAATCAAAACCTATAACCTAAACCTAAACCTTAACCTAAACCTATAACCTATAACCTAAATCAAAACCTAAACCAAAACCTATAACCTAAACCAAAATCAAAACCTATAGCCCAAACCCGAACCCATTCTCAAATCTAAAAACCTATAACCTAAACCTAAACCTTAACCTAAACTTGAAAACCCAAACTTAAACCTAAACTTGAAAACCCAACCTAATCTCAACTCCTAACCTAAACCTAAACCTAAACTTGAAAACCCAATCTAAAACCCAATCCCGAACACGAACCCAATTTCCAAAACCTAAACCATAACCCATTCTCAAATCCTATAACCAAAACCTATAACCTATAACCTAAACCAAAACCAAAACCTATAACCTAAACCCAAACCCATTCCAAATCCCAAAACCTATAACCTAAAGCGAAACCTTAACCTAAACCTATAACCTATAACTTAAACCAAAACCTATAACCTAAACCAAAACCAAAACCTATAATCTAAACCCGAACCCATTCTCAAATCCTATAACCTATATCCTAAACCAAAACCTATAACTTAGACCAAAACCAAAACCTATAGCCTAAACCTAAATCAAAACCTATAACCTAAACCTAAACGTATAACCTATAACCTAAACCAAAACCAAAACCTATAGCCTAAACCCGAACCCATTCTCAAATCCCAAGACCTATAACTTAAACCAAAACCAAAACCTATAACCTAAACCCGAACCCATTCTCAAATCCCAAAACCTATAACCTAAGCCCGAAACCTTAACTCGAACCAAAACCTATAACCTAAACCAAAACTCGAACCCATTCCCAAATCCTATAACCTAAACCTATAACCTATAACCTAAACCAAAACCTATAACCTAAACCAAAACCAAAACCTATAGCCTAAACCTAAATCAAAACCTATAACCTAAACCTAAACCTTAACCAAAACCTATAACCTATAACCTAAATCAAAACCTAAACCAAAACCTATAACCAAAACCAAAACCAAAACCTATAGCCTAAACTCGAACCCATTCTTAAATCTAAAAACCTATAACCTAAACCTAAACCTTAACCTAAACTTGAAAACCCAAACTTAAACCTAAACTTGAAAACCCAACCTAATCTCAACTCCCTAACCTAAACCTAAACCTAAACTTGAAAACCCAATCTAAAACCCAATCTCGAACACGAACCCGATTTCCAAAACCTAAACCATAACCCATTCTCAAATCCTATAACCTAAACCTATAACCTATATCCTAAACCAAAACCTATAACCTAAACCAAAACCAAAACCTATAGCCTAAACCTAAATCAAAACCTATAACCTAAACCTAAACCTTAACCTAAACCTATAACCTATAACCTAAATCAAAACCTAAACCTAAACCTATAACCTATAACCTAAACCAAAACCAAAACCTATAGCCTAAACCTGAACCCATTCTCAAATCTAAAAAACTAGAACCTAAACCTAAACCTTAACCTAAACTTGAAAACCCAAACTTAAACCTAAACTTGAAAACCCAACCTAATCTTAACTCCCTAACCTAAACCTAAACCTAAACTTGAAAACCCAATCTAAAACCCAAACCCGAACTTGAACCCGATTTCTAAAACCTAAACGATAACCCACTCTCAAATCCTATAACCTATAACCTATAACCTACATCTTAAACCAAAACCTATAACCTAAACCAAAACCAAAACCAAAACCTATAACCGAAACCTAAATTAAAACCTATAACCTAAACATAAACCTCGTAACCTATAACCTAAACCTAAACCTATAACCTATAACCTAAACTAAAACCAAAACCTATAGTTTAAACCCGAACCTAAACCTAAACACTAACCTAAATGTATTCTCAAATCCCTAAACCTAAACCTACACCTAATCCTAATCTCAACTCTCTAACCTAAACCTAAACCTAACTTGAAAACCCAAACTAAACCCGATCTTGAACCCGAACACGATTTCCTAAACCTTAACCTATTCTCAATTCCCTAAACCTTAACCTAAATGTATTCTCAAATCTCTAAACCTAAACCTACACCTAATCCTAATCTCAACTCCCTAACCTAAACTTGAAAACCCACACCTAAACCCAATCCAGAATCCGAACCCAATTTCCTAAACCTAAACCTTAACCTATTCTCAATTCCCTAAACCTTAACCTAAATGTATTCTCAAATTCCTAAACCTAAACCTACACCTAATCCTAATCTCAACTCTCTAACCTAAACCTAAACCTAAACTTGAAAACCCAAACCTAAACCCGATTTCTAAACCTAAACCTTAACCTATTCTCAATTCCTAAACCTTAACCTAAATGTATTCTCAAATCCCTAAACTTAAACCTACACCTAATCCTAATCTCAACTCCCTAACCTAAACCTAAACCTAAACTTGAAAACCCAAACCTAAACCCGATCTCGAACACGAATCCAATTTCTTAACCTATTCTCAATTCCCTAAACCTTAACCTAAATGTATTATCAAATCCCTAAACATAAACCTATACCTAATCCTAATCTCAACTCACTAACCTAAACCTAAACCTAAACTTGAAAACCCAAACATAAACCCGATCCAGAACCCGAACCGATTTCTAAACCTAAACCTTAAACTATTCTCAATTCTCTAAATCTATAACCTAAACCTAAAACTTAAACCTAAACTCGAACCAAAACCTATAACCTTAACCTAAACCAAAACCTTAACCTAAATGTATTCTCAAATCCCGAAACCTAAACCTACACCTAATCCTAATCTCAACTACCTAACCTAAACCTAAACCTAAACTTGAAAACCCAAACCTAAACCCGATCCCGAACCCGAATCCGATTTCCTAAACCTAAACCTTAACCTTAACTTATTCTCAATTCCTAAACCTTAACCTAAATGTATTCTCAAATCCCTAAACCTAAACCTACACCTAATCCTAATCTCAACTCTCTAACCTAAACCTAAACCTAAACTTGAAAACCCAAACCTAAACCCGATCTTGAACCCGAACCTGATTTCCTTAACCTATTCTCAATTCCCTATACCTTAACCTAATTGTATTCTCAAATCCCTAAACCTAAACCTACACCTAATCCTAATCTCAACTCCCTAACTTAAACCTAAACCTAAACTTGAAAACCCAAACCTAAACCCGATCCCGAACCCGAACCCGATTTTCTAAACCTAAACCTGAACCTATTCTCAATTCCCTAAACAGTAACCTAAATGTATTCTCAAATCCCTAAACTTAAACCTACACCTAATCCTAATCTCAACTCCATAACCTAAACCTAAACCTAAACTTGAAGACCCAAACCTAAACCCGATCCTGAACCTGAATCCAATTTCCTTAACCTATTCTCAATTCCCTAAACCTTAACCTAAATGTATTATCAAATCCCTAAACATAAACCTATACCTAATCCTAATCTCAACTCACTAACCTAAACCTAAACCTAAACTTGAAAACCCAAACATAAACCCGATCCAGAACCCGAACCGATTTCCTAAACCTAAACCTTAAACTATTCTCAATTCTCTAAATCTATAACCTAAACCTAAAATTTAAACCTAAACCTAAACCAAAACCTATAACCTTAACCTAAACCAAAACCTTAACCTAAATGTATTCTCAAATCCCGAAACCTAAACCTACACCTAATCCTAATCTCAACTACCTAACCTAAACCTAAACCTAAACTTGAAAACCCAAACCTAAACCCGATCCCGAACCCGAATCCGATTTCCTAAACCTAAACCTTAACCTTAACTTATTCTCAATTCCTAAACCTTAACCTAAATGTATTCTCAAATCCCTAAACCTAAACCTACACCTAATCCTAATCTCAACTCTCTAACCTAAACCTAAACCTAAACTTGAAAACCCAAACCTAAACCCAATCTTAAACCCGAACCCGATTTCCTAAACCTAAACCTTAACCTATTCTCAATTCCCTATACCTTAACCTAATTGTATTCTCAAATCCCTAAACCTAAACCTACACCTAATCCTAATCTCAACTCCCTAACCTAAACCTAAACCTAAACTTGAAAACCTAAACCTAAACCCGATCCGAACCCGAACCCGATTTTCTAAACCTAAACTCGAACCTATTCTCAATTCCCTAAACCGTAACCTAAATGTATTCTCAAATCCCTAAACTTAAACCTACACCTAATCCTAATCTCATTCCTAACCTAAACCTAAACCTAAACTTGAAAACCCAAACCTAAACCCGATCCCGAACCCAAATCCGATTTCCTAAACTTAAACCTTAACCTATTCTCAATTCCTAAACCTTAACCTAAATGTATTCTCAAATCCTAAACCTACACCTACACCTAATCCTAATCTCAACTCCCTAACCTAAACCTAAATCTAAACTTGAAAACCCAAACCTAAACCCGATCCGAACCCGAACCCAATTTCCTAAACCTAAACCTTAAACTATTCTCAATTCCCTAAATCTATAACCTAAACCTAAAACTTAAACCTAAACCTAAACCTAAGCCTATAACCTTAACCTAAACCAAAACCTATAACCTAAATCTTAACCTAAATGTATTCTTAAATCCCTAAACCTAAACCTACACCTAATCCTAATCTCAACTCCCTAACCGAAACCTAAACCTAAACACGAAAACCCAAACCTAAACCCGATCCCAAACCCGAATCCGATTTCCTAAACCTAAACCTTAACCTATTCTCAATTCCTAAACCTTAACCTAAATGTATTCTCAAATCCCTAAACCTAAACCTATACCTTATCCTAATCTCAACTCTCTAATCTAAACCTAAACCTAAACTTGAAAGCCCAAACCTAAACTCGATCTTGAACCCGAACCCGATTTCTAAACCTAAACCTTAACCTATTCTCAATTCCCTAAACCTTAACCTAAATGTATTCTCAAATCCCTAAACCTAAACCAAGCACCTAATCTTAATCTCAACTCCTAACCTAAACCTAAACCTAAACTTAAAAACCCAAACCTAAGCTTGATCCCGAACCCGAACCCGATTTCCTAAACCTAAACCTTAACCTATTCTCAATTCCCTAAACCTTAACCTAAATGTATTCTCAAATCCCTAAACCTAAACTTACACCTAATCCTAATCTCAACTCCCTAACCTAAACCTAAACCTAAACTTGAAAACCCAAACCTAAACCCGATCCTGAACCCAAACCCGATTTCCTAAACCTATAAACTAAACCTTAACCTATAACTTATAACCTAAACTTATAACCAATAACCTAACCTATGGATTTTGCTATAGTTTAGAAGATTTGTAGGTACAATTTTTATTTCTTTATATATAATTGTTTTTTTTTTCAGCTCTTTTTTTTTTTTGGTCTTTCTTCCTTTTGAGATGTGTACAAAGGCATGCTTGTTTGATTGTGTCTACAATTGTTGTTTTATACAGGCTGATAAGCTAAAGAAGTCAGTGGATGATGAAATTCATTTTCTCAAGGGAAGGGTTTTAAAACTTGAAAGTGATCTTGTGTCGAAGTCTACAGAAGTTACATATGCAGTTTCAAGGAAAGAAGAAGCTCTATCTTCTGTGTTTGTTGAACTTGACCGTCTGAAGAAAGAAAATTCTGTAAAAGCGCGAGCATTATTTAATGCATGAGGGCACACCTTAGTTGTAATTCTTTTGATAGGTTAAGCAAAGTGAAGTATTGTTTATTTAGAAATGTGAATGTAGGATGCATTGTAGATTTGATTGCTATTGCAATAAATGTATCATTTTTTTTCTCTGATTGCATTAAGCTTAGATGAGTTATCAATCATAGCAGGTTCTTGCAATGGAAACAAGGAAAATAGCTACGAACTATAATCCGTAGCAAAGCTACAGCTTTTTGTCGTAGCTATTACTATCTATTGCTACGGATTATATCCGTAGCTATTGGTATTTATAGCTACGGATTATATCCGTAGCTCTCCGTTTGTAGTGCTGCAAATACCATAGATATTTGTATCTATTGTTACGAATATAATCCGTAGCTATTGGTGTATACTGCTACGGATCTAATCCGTAGCTATTGGTATCTATTACTACGGATATAATCTGTAGCTATTGGTGTATATTGCTACGGATATTATCCGTAGCTAATGGTCTCTATTGCTACGGAAAAGATCCGTAGCTAATTGCATCTATTGCTACGGATATTGTCCGTAGCTAGACCTTTAGCTACCCCACCAATTGCGACGGACGTGATACGGACTAGATCCGTAGCAAAAGCCCTTTTGCTACGGATCTAGTCCGTAGCCTTTGCCCATTTTTCTTGTAGTGGTCCTAGACACTTGTGCCACATGTTAGTAGCTGAATCTTCCGCTACGTTCAACCCACCCTTGCACACGCTGACACTTGTCTTAGAAAGGGTGCAACACTTCTTTTCTCTGGCCACGATCAATAAACCCTTGATGAGCTTCCAACGCCCATCAACAAATCGGCTTTCATAACCATCATCATCCAACCTTTCCGTCGACATTAAGTTGAGGCGAAGGTCTGGAATGTGCCTCACATGCCTGAGAACCAATGTGCAACTCACATCGGTCTTCACACAAATATTATCGACCCCTACGATCTTTGATATGGCAGAATTTGCAATCTTCACGGTCCCAAAGTCACCTGACTTGTAGCTTGTGAAGAAATCCCTGCGTGGAGTCACATGAAACGAGGCTCCTGAGTGTATCACCCAGTCGGTGTCCTGACTCGTAGCCGTGAGACAAACATCATGATCTGCTAAAAGAATAACTACAACGTTGCCATCTGAAGCGACCGGAGTGGAGTTGGATTCATCTTCCTTCTCATTTCATTTTCCTTTCTTGTTATTCTTCTTCTTATGACATTCATGCTTGTAGTGGCCTCTCTTGTCACAATTCCAGCATTCAACATCCTTCCCGGTACTCGGCTTGCCTTTTGATTTATCTCGGGCCTTCCTGCCATTTCTATTCTTTCCTCTCTCTCAATCTTGTATCATAAGGGCCTCTTGTTGAGTAGACCCCTAAGACTTCCTCCTTGTCTCCTCATTGAAGAGACAACCAGTTACCTGTTTCATAGACACATTTCCATCCGGCACGGAGTTACTCAGAGACACCACCAATGTCTCCCAACTATCAAGCAATGATCTAAGTAATAGCAAAGCCTGTAATGTATTGTCCAGGACCATCTTCATAGCGGAGAGCTGGTTCAATATATTGCTGACCTTATTCATGTGCTCAGCCACAGAACGACCATCTTTGAACTTGAGATTCACAAGTTGTCTTATCAGAAAAATCTTATTACCAACTATCTTTCTCTCATACAGCCCTTACGGTTTCAACCATAGGCTAGCGGCTGAGGTCTTCGTAGACACATGGTAGAATACGGAATCGTCCAGCTACTGTCTAATAAACCCCACCGCCTTCTGGTCCAACTTCTTTTAATCATCATCTGACATATTCTTTGACTTTGGTGACATACCTTGAATTGGAGAATATAAGTCCTTGTAATAAAGCAAGTCCTCCATCTTAGCCTTCCATATGGTCCAGTTAGAACCATTGAGACTTGATGAGCCACCTTCCATAATTCAGAACCGATCTCACTCTGTTCAACTAACCTAAATGCTCTAATACCACTTTGTTGGGGGTCGTTGCACAAAACCTTAGGATCTAGCCTCCCCAAAACACCAGAATTATGGGATGATAAAGTAATGAAATAAATCAAAACACAAACCACACGACACAAGAGATTTTTACGTGGAAAAATCTCGAAAAGGTAAAACCACGTGACCTCGTCCAGAGCAACAATTCACTATAAAGTAGAACATTACAACCGATCACAAGCACACACCGCTTGGATCAAACCTTCTTCACTCATGCAGGAGTGGATGAACAATAAAAGATAATGAAAAACGGAGATATCTTACTGATTACGAGGACGTAGAAGCGCTAAGACGTCGACTGTGAAGTAGATCACCTGTACAAGCAGAACCTCTCTTCTACAAGCTTCCTCTCTCTCTTTTTCTCTTTCTCTCACCTTTTGAAAGCCCTAAACCCTTTAGCAAACCCTTGTAAAGCTTTAGGAAACTCTCTTGCATTACCCTAGAATAACCCGAGGACCCATATTTATAGTTTAGGCAACTCCATTCCGCACCTCTTGCGAAATCGCCTCAAATTTGGGCAGTCCGCACCAAATCCAGACTAGAATCTGCGTAACCTCAACCGGTCGAGCCTGACCCTCGACTGGTCGAGCACCATGGGATTCTAAAACAAAACATCGCTGGACTTTGAGTCGAGCAGCTCAAACTGAGGAGGAAAAATCCCATCAATTCAAACACTAGGGTGGGCTTTAAGAATTTTTTGATGGTACAGTGTTCAGTTTTTATTATTTCTTACTTTTTGGTCCACCTAAGAATTGGATCTACTCAAATTTACATATTATGAAATAAAATGGTCTAGTTAAAACGGTGAACGGTGTGTGTGTAATATATATATATATATATATATATATATATATATATATATATATATATATATATATATATATATATATAATGGCTCCATTACAAGGGCCATATCCAAGACGGTGCAACGCTGCAAATGCGCTCCCACGTGATGTGGCAGTGTGTGAAATGACTGTTTTGAAACTGTTCTTTATTTTTTAAGGGACCCACCGTGATGTTTATATAAGATCCACGCCGATCACTATACGTATAATAATTTCTTATACCAATGATCATAAAATCAGGATTATTCGTGATTCAGGTGGGACACGCGAAGGGAAGAAGTCTGGAGAAAGCCGTCCACCCATAACATTTATGCGGCCCACCGAGAGAATTATGTAAAATCCACTCCAACCATTAGATATAAAACCTAATCTTAGGCTTGTGGACGAAGAATCAAGCCAGTCCATTATTTATATGGGCCAGACAAAGAGAAATAATTCATGGTGGGGTGGGCCCCACCATGAACACCATGGTAGGGCCCACCCCAACCGAGAAAAGTAGCATTTCCCATCTTGTGAAGGTTAAAAGCCCAGTTGAATTCAAAATTGAATTTTAAAAGCATTTTAAATTTATAAGAGGCTGGGCCGGGTCATTAGGTTTTTGGATGTCTTAACCCGTGTCAAGCCCGATTTAAAATCAGGCTTGAAACTTAAGCCCGAGCCCGACTCGAGGGCTTGATATTCCAGCCCAAATTCAGCCTAAGGTGGACCAAGCCTGATAGCCAGACGGGCCAACCCGGCCCATTAAGACCCGAACTTGCCATTGGCTGGCATCTGGCATCAGATCCTGCTGCTTGGTAACTGATTATGCTAAAAATGGCCATGAAAGTAGGGTCTTTGCCGCTAAATTTAGAGGGTCTCTAAACATGGCCGACATTCAATACTCGAATTAGACCGTATAAATCAAAATACGTATTATATATAGGTTATAAAAATTAAAACAAGATGAATTGGATGATACTAATCTCTTGAATTCCAACTGTTGTTTTCTCTTCATATTTGACCGTCCATTACATAGCAACCAATTGTTAGTTTAAAGGCTTCTTTTATTCACAGTCATTGTTTTTATAAACCATCTAAAGAGGATCCCACTATTTTGACGGTTTATTTGAGCTAAACATTGCCTGCTATATCATTTATGAGTGCCAGCGTATCATACACCACACTCTTTCAGAGCATCAAAGTTTTTCTCCTCAGGGTTATGGGCGTTCTAAATTTAGACGATAGGGTTTTAATTGGCTCTTTCTTGGGCGGAGGGCATTCAAGCAGCCATGGTGCATGGGTCTAGAATATATGTAAGTGGGACCCACTACGTATGGGATATAATCGCCACAAGCAAATTTTTCTTTAGACATTCATAACTTCTGATTGATGGATGTTTGATTATTGAATTTAGACCGTTGATGGTTTTCTGTTTTAAACATCCATTCCATATCCGCCTCTCTTCTTCATTTCAATTTAAGATTTATGATCTTTAATGTGAATTGTAAGGTTTGATTGTCGTTCATGTATTATGTGCATATTGGCACCATGCATGTGTATGGATTATCCTACTCTTCCAGAGTATGGATTTCTTTCCTAGAATAGGAAGGAAGAGCCGGGTAGGAATGGTCACATTAGTGCTGCAGGAAGACTGTCGCGCGCGTGAACTTTCCATCCACTAGCAACTAACACTTTGAAACTTGGCAAATCTTTTGAAGATCCAAGCCGTTGAAAACACAGGAATCTCGTGTAAATTCCCAATTAAATGATCAAAATGGTTCTGGATTGTCATCATCTAGCGGTCAAAATGTGTTGACAATGGACTATCGATCAATTTCTTCCAACTTTCCATTGATGTTAAGCGTACAAGGATGATACTCTGTCCAGTACTGGTATCTGATGAGCGGCTTAGATGTCACATATACGTGCTATCTTGGCACGTGTGAGTAGTTCTACATGCGTAGATGGCAACGATTTGGTTATAACACATGTAATTATGATGGGACATACAGAACTTGCCACGTCAATACAACAGCTATATATGATACACCAGTCAATCTGCTGCAGGCTGTATCGTGTCACAGCTGGATACTTATCCGAAAGGATGCGGATTAGATGGTGCAGTACATCACCGACGTTATCCATTTCAATCCCCTATTTAGCGGAAACGGATTGGCTACTCCCGCTGACACCAGCCCCGGGCTGATGGTCGGTGCTCTGTGGGCTTTACCATGATGTATTTGTTTCATCCATTCCGTTCATCCATTTTTATAGATCAGTTTATGGCTTGCCACAAAAACTTAGAGGTATATATATCTCAGGTGGATCACACCACATGAAAACAATAGTGGTTGGATATCCATCATTAGAATCCTCCTGAGGCCCATTATACTGTTTATTTGACATCTAATATGTTGATTAGGTCATACAGGCCTAGATGAAGGTAAAAAACAAAAATCATCTTGATCCAAAACTTTTATAGCCGCAAAATGTTTTTTAATAGTCGACGCTCATTTAACATTATTTCATGTAATGTGATCCCCTTAAGACTGAGATATACCTCATTTTTAGTCTTATACTGTAAAATGATTAGTCAAAATAGATGGACGGCATGGATGAAACACATACATCATGGTAGGTCCACGGAGCTCCAACCACCAGCCATTGGCTGGTTTCATGGAGAGTAGCCTATCCGCGTCCCTATTTAGCTACTTGCAGTGGAAACGGATTGGCTACTCTCCCGCCACTACCCCGGTGGCTGGTGATCGGTGCTCTATGGGCCCCACCATAATGTATTTTTTTCATCCATGCTGTTCATCCCTTTTAACAGATCATTTTAGTGCTCGATCCCAAAAATGAAAGGGATGTAAATCTCAAGTGGACCACACTATAAGAAAACAATAGTAATTAGACATCCACCATTAAAATCATCCTAAGGCCTAGTGTACTGTTTATTTGACATCTAATCAGTTGATTAAGTAATACAAACCTAGATGATGGGAAAAAATAAAGATAAGCTTGATTTAGAACTTTTATGGCCCATAAAAAGTTTTTAATGGTCAACGGCCAACCAATACCGTTTCCCGTTACGTAGTCACATGAGATTGGGATATGGTTTATTTTTTAGCTCATTTTATGATCTAGATAAATAGATCCACGACATAGGATGAAACACAAGCATGGTTGTGGGGCCCACAGTAGCAAATCCGTTTCCACTTTTTCTTTTTTCGTTTAGCCTATTAGTACACCTACTGTCAGTTCACACTTCACTGATAGCCATCCCCTATAGGGAATCGACGTATCTTTCACTCAGTCTACCGGTCAGAGCTATGGATGTGGAAAAGTCCTTTTCTGTAGCGTGTCCACATGGGCCATGCCGGTGGGTTGAATGCAGATGCTTTAGCCGTGCCTACTAAGGACGGTGATTAGACGTTATCCCACTTCAATCCCCTCCATCATGGGATCGGATTCAATCAGGACGAGGGAACAAAGCTGTGACGTCGCACACAGCTAGATACTTATGAAACAGGGCATACCATCTACCACATGCTACCTATTCGGCTGATGTGTTGACTTAAGACGTCCTACCCACCCGTCTCCATCTGGAAACGGACAACAGCTTTAAATGGCCACCGTGATGCATGGGCCTTATCCACACTGTCTATCCAATTTTCTATTTATTTATTTTTTATTTTTATCGTTTTAGATATTACCTCGAAAGATACAAGACTAAAGTAGTCTCCACCAGGAAGCAACGTTGATAATAATTATCACCGTTGAAATATTTCTAAGCCCACCGTGGTGTTTATTTGCCATCCAACCCATTCGTAAAGTTAAATAAACGTGGATTTAGAGAAAACACAAATATCAGCTCCATCCTAAACTTCGGTGGCTCTCATAAGTTTTTAACGGTAAGAGTTTAGTATATTTGATCTGCCTCATTTTTAAGTTAATACCATAGCAAGATGATAATAACTAAATAAATAAATAAACAAGAAGAAGAATGGTGTGGACAAGACCCATACATCAGGGTGGCCACTTAAAGCTGCTGCCCATTCCCAGCTGGAGACAGGCGTAGGTTGGAAGCAATCTGTCCGGTAACTTTATCTAGTTTTGTAGGCTCATCATATGGTATGTGTTATATCCAAACTGTCCGTACATTTAATTATATTATTATAAGGCTTTAGCCCAAAATTGAGATGGACGGACAGATCAAGTGGACCACGCTTTAGAAAGAAGTAGGAGATTGATCGTCTACCATTGAAACCTTTATGGGGTTACATAAGTATTGGATCAATTTGATATTTGATTTTTTTTTTTTTTATCCTTCTTGTTCATCCATGTCTGCGTGACCTTATGAATAGATTGGATGGGAAATAAATATCACCATGACCCTACAAATGCTTTAATGATATGAATCACCTGCTATTTGTAATGTGGTCTAGTTAAGCTTTAGATATGAATCAATACTCGGCTAATGCTTTAAAAATGATATTTCCAAATCGATGGACAATGTGGATATAACAAATACATCATGGGCACAGTTAACTTTGATCTCCTTTTCCCCTAGTACATTTGCAGGTCCCTAGGACCTCAGGCCGAAGCGGATTGGCTGGTGGACCGCATACCACCAATATGGCCGGTGTGTTGACGTCACCAACTTTTGTGGGTCCCATCGTTAGGTATGTATTATATTCCAACCGTCCTTTCATTTGGCCAGTCGGTCATAATGCTTGAACCAAAAAATAAGACAGATCTAAAGATCAATTAGACTATACTACAAAAAGCTGCAGGGGAATGAATGTCTACCATTGAAAATAGTGGTCACAAAAGTTTTAGATTAATATGATATTTGTTTTTCCTCTTCATCCACATCTGTGTGACCTTATGAATAGATTGGATGGAAAATAAATGCTATGGCGGGCCCTATGAATGTTTTAATGGTGAGGATCATTGTTTACACTGCTATTTCTAACGTGGTCCACATAAGCTTTAGATATGAATCATTTTTTGTGTCATGCTCTAAAATGATCTCGTAAAATTGATGAACAGTGTGGATATAATAAATACATCTTTTTGGAGCCATGTAACTTTGATATCCTTTAAATCCTTTGAACCTTTCTTACAAGTAAGAGCTCAAGGAGTGCAACGCTCGTCTTCGCACGACATGTACCCACACCAATCATATCGATGGTGTACGGTACACCCGCCAATCCGCTTCCACCTTCAGCGGTCAGTCTCCTTTGCACACCACTTACTCAAATTAGCAGTAAGTGGTTCTTGAGTGTGAAATATTACATATTTCCTCCTATTTATACCTTGGTTTTATAAACATGATTGTGCTTAATTAATCTAATTATGCATGTTTTCATGTACGAGGTGATTTTGAGAGCTTAAGGTGAAATTGATGCCAAAAGGAAGATTTATGCTCAAAAGATTACTAAATGAAGATTTGGAGATTTAAAAGTCATTAATGAAGAATTCACATGCCAAAGATCCACGGAAATCGAGTGAGGAATGGAGAGAATCGAAGATTTGAAGGGAAAAAAAAAAGAATCCTGAAAATTGTTTTAAAAAACATATTCCTGAAAAAAACATATTCTGAAACTCTGAGTCTAAAAAAGGAAAGTTCTAGAAGTCTATTTTGAGAAATTGCGTTAGGTGCGTAAATTTGAAGCGGTTTCTAAATTTTTCCAACTCAGTGCGAAAGTTGGAGTTCCACAACTATAAATAGTACTCCCTAGGATGCTCCAAAGCATCTTCTAGGGTTTGGAAAGGTCTCAAGGAGCATAACGCAAGGGTGGAGCAGCCGCCAAGGAGTTTTTCTTCTTCCCTAATTTATTTTTCATGCTTTGTTTAAGAGATTTGGTTTGAATCATGTTTATAGTTGGCTAAACCTCTTAGATAGGGTTAAGAGGAGAAGCTAGTAGCGTGTTTGGATAATTATCTTATTTTGATTCTTGTTCTTATTGGACCTCATTGATTTCTAGTTTGATATTAAAGGAATATTTTTAGTTTTCTATGATTTATTGTGACTCAAATTACAATATATGCTGTAATAACTTTGAATATCTTCTTTTCCAGTTTTGAGATTGTGAAATTGGTAAATCCTGTTGTTCACCATCATCTCCTGGGCATGGTAGGGTGATGAAATCTCTTCCAATCATCACAATTCTCCTCCATTGAGAATTAGGTCAATGAAAAGTTTAGATTTGATTTAAATTATTTTATCTTCCAATTTGATAGGATAGGATAGGATTCCAATTCCAATTGTGTTTCTTGAATTAAGTAAGGTAACATCTTGATAACTACAAGTGGATCATTGACACCCTAGTTCCCACCTTTAAATTCATAAGTTTTAATCAACATTATTCACCATTACTCTCAATTATTCAGATTTCAATTTAAATCTTTTCCTAGTTCTACTTCTAGTTATTTTCAGAATAAGTACAAGTTTAATCCATGTGGATTCGACCTTAATCTTACTGAGTTATTACTACATCGCGACCCTACACTTGGAGTTGTGAACTATCTGGTACACTAGTCAATCCGCATCCAATTATTTGGAAGCAGATTGGCTAGTTTACCACACACCAGCTATATAGTGGTGTATGTACGTGTCGTGCGAAGGCGAGCACTAACGCTCCTCGAGCTCCGAGTTGTACAAACAATTTAAAGGATATCTTAGTTATATGGGCCCATAATGATGTATTTATCATATCCACACCGTTCATCCATTTTTTTAAGATCATTTTAGAGCATAAGCAAAAAAAAAAAAAAAAATCATATCCAAAGTTGTAACATCCTGTATTTTCGTTATTTTGGATTGCCAAAAATCCTTAATATTATATATATATAGAGAGAGAGAGAGAGAGAGAGAGAGAGAGCTTACGTTGCCACTTACTAACTCTTGACGCTCGAGGTGAACCTATACGTTGGTGATACCAATAAAGAACCGCACGGATTTGATTAATCAACCACATGAAGCCAACAAATTCACCCAATCACTTAAACCTCAAGTCTAGCATCGTGTTTTGTTCAACTAGGGCCCACGTGTAGCCAACCTATCACTGACCAACCGAGACAATCATAACTAAATAAAGACCTACTTAAAGTCGATACAACTATGGGTCAGATCTTAATTAATAAATCAAATTAACTCAATTACTTGTTTAGCCTAAGAACCAACAGTCTAGAGTAATCATGACCGAATCACCATTTTTGCTAATCACATCTAGTGGATTGCTTTTAAACCCGTAGTTTCCGAAAAAATAATAAAAATCTATAACCAATGAGTTATGGACCGTACATTTCTTTAGGTTAGTTATTATACATGTTTTATAACTTATAAATTATATTAAGCATTTATATTACTTAAATATCTAAATCAACTAAATATGGTGTCATGCTAGCGAAGGTTCATTATCTTTCTCTCAGCACTCACTATTTAAGGACAATGAGGAACCTTAGTCACCTAATCCATGCATAAGATCATGCAGATGTTAGCAGAGAACTTGCAGGGAGCCAATGTTAAGACCACGCTCACTGTGTAAGGGCAACGGCAAACCTAGGGTCACTCGACCATACTAAGTAGCTAAAGGTAACGTAGTACCACTTTCTTTCAGCAAGATCCAATTCGCCAATGGCTAAGGTCATTAAGGGATGTAGTCTCGCACCATAAGGCCCCATGCATACAACAAAAAGTTGGGCATGAGACTGTTGTTGCTTATGGAAATATATATGTATGTGTTCCTTTTCCCACAAGGATTTTTCCATTCTCACACCTGCAGATCAGGACACTAAGATTCTTGGGACACTCGTGTGGAAAAATTGAAGGGAACATACGCCTTTGACAAACATTTCGCCTACTCAAGATTATCTCCAGGGCTTTTCACTTAAATAGGAAGCGTATAAGTTATTTGCGTCACCCTAGATCAACTTCGAATGACTAGTACATAGAACACACTAAGTGCCTATTTTATGAAGACTCCTTCAGGAAGGCTCCTGCATTAGGCACAGAGCACCTAGGATAAAGAGATGGCACACAAAATTAAGTAAAGGGACAAGTTTGACATGCTTTATGTTTTAGTCAGAACAGATTATCTCAAATGGGACTCTATCGTAAGGATCAAATATGTCACATAAACAACACATTCCATCACCATAGATCTCCGTTTTGCACACATAAAATTGTGGAGAATTCTGCTACTGAGCTCCCATCAAAGTATATCATACACCTTTTTCCTTATAAGTTTCAATACAAATGTTGGAATGGGTTTTCTCTCTTTTCATCCTATGAGAATTGGTTAATGAGGCACTTTTAAAATGGGTGGCCTGTAAGATCTTGATGCGGATTAGCCTTAGGATCTACTGTGCATTGGATATGAAGGACCGATGAAGAATATGGCTTACCTTGTTATGTCACCATTGCTGTGAAATCGGATTGCTGAGATCTTCCTCTTCTTACACCCTTTAAGAAGTTATGATGGGGCTATAACTTCTGACGGTGGTGTTGGATTGGGGACCTAGCTTTAATTTATATTCGAGAGGACAGAGGAGTTTGAAACCCATCAAAACTTCTCCCCTTGAAAGGCACTGCACGAATTGGTAATCCTATATCTATTAGGACACGGTAGTAGCACTCCACCCCTTACACGAATTTCGGATGTATCATAACTTAGTGGGGTCCACTAGTGCACCCGATCATCTTATCCAACCCTTAGGACAATCTATATTGTTGATCAATAAGGCTCACCTTATAGAGTTCTTGCATTCTCTCACTTGGGCCACATTGATCAATGTCAATGATTAATCTTTTGAAAAATATGTTTTGATTTGAAGAAACATTCAAATGGTTAACCAATGTAATTGTTAGATAATATAGGCAATGCTATTACAATTTAGTCCATTAAGACTACCAATATCGGATCACGACAGCCATCACAACATTTAATCTAAGCGAAGTGAGACCAAGCGCGATCACAAATACTATCAATCTTAACGACATAGATCAGGAACTAGGAAGTGTGGTATAAAGATTCCACACAGAATGTGATAATATCTGACTATCTTTAAGAGGTCTTGAAGCTTTAAAATGTCTTCAATGAGACATGACTGTAGTTATACCTACTCAAATTTAGATTGCGCATACTTAGAAAGAAGTATAAATAAGTTTTATATCAAAATCATTAAAACTTTATCAAATAAGATCTCTTCAATGTCTATGAAAATAAAATACGCTCAACTCCCACTAACTGAAAACATCTGTGGGATCAATGACTCACATGGATGTTACGTGCTTCTGAAATAACATGATAGAGAGCCCTTTAGTAAGCGGATCTTGCAATCATCTTCTTAGTGTCGATGAACTCCACAGACACCTGATGATTCTGAATTTTTTCCTTTGTAATAAGGTACTTGATGTCGATCTGCCTCAACTTTGATGAGTGCTTGTTGTTGCCAGAGAAGGAAATCATAGTAGAATTATCGCAAAATATTTTCAATGGTTTCGGGATATGCTCTAGTACCCGTAAACCTAAGAAGAAACGTTGTAACCACAATGCCTGATTAGATACCTCAGGACAAGTAATGAATTCAGCTTCCATGGTGAATGAGGTTGTGGTCGATTATTTAATGCTTTTCCAAGACAGCCCCACCAACCATCATGAAAAATAAAGGACTTCTTAGTATCAATATAGCCAGAATAATATGCATTTGACTATCCAACCAACTCCAAATGATCAGATATCCTGTATGTGAGTTCGAAGTCCTTTGTCCTTTGCATGTAGCATAATACTTTCTTTGCAACTATCCAATACTGCATTCCTTGATTAGATAGATACCTACCCAACATTCTAATCACAAAGGTAATATCCGATCGCGTGCATACTTGAGCATACATGATACTCCCTACTACTGATGTGTATAAAAATTCCTTAATTTGATTATTTTCCAAATCATTCTTAGAACACTGGAATTGGACGAATTTATCACCCTTTACAATAGGCGATTGTCCACGAGCACAATTTTGCATGCCATACCTTTCTAGTACCTTAGTAATATAGGCCCTCTGTAACAGGCTGAGGAGTCCACGTGATCTGCACAGCGAATCTAAATGTCGATGACAGGAGAGGCGTCACCAAGGTCCTTCATTTTAAATCTTTGAGATAAGAATTTCTTAGTGTCGTTTAACATCCTGATGTCACTGCTAGCCAACAGAATATCATCAACATACAAAATCATCATAACGAACTTACTTACTGATTTTAATGTAGATACATTTATCTACAATGTTTTCTACAAAATCATATGAGAAAATCACTTCATGAAACTTTAGGTACCATTGTCGTGATGCCTGTTTCAACTCATAGATGAATTTCTTTAGTTTACAGACTACATATTCTGAGCCATTAGCTACAAAACCTTTAGGTTGTAACATATATACATTTTCATTTAGATCCCCATTGAGAAACGCAGTCTTTTCATCCATTTGATGCAGCTCTAAATCCATATGAGCTACAAGAGCCATTATGATTCTGAATGAGTCTTTCATAGATACTATTGAGAAAGTCTACTTAAAGTCAATGCTTTCACGTTGGTTAGAACCCTTGGCAACAAGTCTGGCTTTATATCTTTCGACATTACCCTTAGAGTCCTCGCTTGGTTTTAAATATCCATTTACAACCAATCGGCTTTATTCCTAAGGGCAACTCTATAAGATCCCAAACTTTATTGTCCCTAATGGGATTTCAACTCATCCTTTATAACATCAATTTAACGAGAAGGATTAACACTGTTTGACTTGCATAAAGGATTCATGATCCCTTTCCACCCCTATGTCAAACTCGTGCTCTTTTAAGCATACGATGTAATCATCTCGATTTACAGACATTTTCTCTTTCAGATCTTCTCAATGACATAGTCTCTTAGGTGTGATTTTAATTTCCCTTATCAGTGGGTTACATTGGAGGTTCATTGTGGTGTTCTTCAGTGAGTACAGACTCTACTGCAACATTTATATCCATGTGATCTTGAGTGACTGTGACCGGAGATGTAGTCTTTTCTTCCTCGAATACAAAGTTCCTAATGTTCGTGCTCCCACTATTTTCAGTGTCCTCAATGAATCTAGCATTTCTAGTCTCAACAATCCTGATAGAGTGGGATGACAGTAGAATCGATAGCCCTTTGATCTTTTTGGGTATCCAATAAAGAAATAGCTTATGGTTCTAGGATGGAGCTTTCTTTCATGTGGGTTATAAATTTTGGCCTTAGCAAGATATCACCAAACATGTAGATATCAGGGACTTGACTTTCTCTCATTCCACAAATCAAAAGGATTTTTTCTTATAGCCATGCTTGGGACCATGTTAAAGATATGAACTGCAGTTTTGATCGCATCACCTCATAGAGATTCTGACAATGCTAAATTACTTATTCTGCTTCGTACGATATTTATAAGGGTGTGATTGCGCGTCTCAGCCACACCATTCTGCTTTGGAGTCCCAGGCATGGTGTACTGGGCGATAATGTTACAATCTTGTAGGTATCTAGCGAATGGCCCTAAATTACGACCTGATTCATCATATCTACCATAGTATTCGTCACCATGATCAGATCTGACGACTTTAATCTTCTTATCGAGTTAATTTTCAACCTTCGCCTTATAGATTTCAAAAGCATCCAAAGCATCTAATTTTTCACTGATAAGATAGAGGTACCCGAAACGAGAGTAGTCATCTGTAAAGGTAATAAAATATTTGTATCTACTCCAGGATGCTGAAGGGAATGGTCCACAAATGTCCATATGTATCATCTCTAAAAGTCCCACACTCCTTTTTGTACATTTCTTTCTAGTTCTACTCTGCTTACCTTTAATGCAATCAATATATGCTTTATAGTCGGAGAAGTTTAAAGAATGAAGAATCCATTCCCGCACAAGCCTATCCAATCTCTCATGAAATATATGGCAAAATCGTATATGCCACAACATGGAGGAACTCTCATAGTCTAGTATTCAGTTAGATCCTATTTTATTTCCATGTAAGCCATTAACATTATAGATGTGTGAGGCATTCAAATCTAACGGGTATAGGTTGTTCACTATAGAGTTGGTGCCAACTTTAATCAAATTAAAGTAAACACTTAATCCTTTGTTCTTAAATTGAAATGAATATCCCAATTATCCAAACGAGAAATAAAGATTAAATTACGCCTTATAGAAAACACACAAGATATATCTACCAAATCCAATAAATAACCTGAATTTAACCTAACTTTATAGACTCTAATTGCCTCCATGTTAACTTTAACATCATTGCCTACGTATACTAAGCACTCTGCATCAGTTGGTGGCCTGGTCTGTACTTAGTCCTGCATATAAGTACATATGTGAATACTAGTTCCAGAATCTATTCCACCAAGAGTCCACCGACACATCTGTTATATTAGATTCGAAATAGTCTATAATAGAATCTTTACCCTTCTTTACGAGCCACTACTTGTACTTTATACAGGTTTTCTTTAAATGGCCTAGCTTCATGCAAAAGATGCAATTTTCCTTTTTAGCCCGCTTATGTCTCAATCGAATCCCAGGTCGATTCTGAACTGGAGAACCTGGAGGACCAAGAGGACGTGATGATCCCTCATTATAACCATGTTTCCTTTTTTCTGTTTTCATTATGCCTAGGCACATGTCCTGAGGTTACGAGATTAATATTTTGACTGTTTTCAAAGGATTTTGAAGGTTCAGATTTTTTTGGAATGTACAAATGTAACCATCCCAGGACTATCTTTATGGATTCTTTCTGTTGAACATAATTGAACCCGATTAGGACATGAACTTGATGTGTTTGAGTTGGAATTGTAACTGGTTACAAAATATACCCACATTAGTAGATTGTTTACATAAAATAATTTATGAATTAAAACTAAATATCAAGCAAATTTTATCAATTCAATTGATTAGGGCCCTCAACTAAACTATCCAGGATAAAGATGGGCCCAAACATCCGATCATGGCGAGAGTCGGTTACATCATCATTACTCCTCCTGTGAGAGGTAGTGATGATATGCATGTAACCCTCCTGAACATGAAGCTAAACGATGCCAATTATGTAAAGCTAAGACACTCAACACCTACAAGTAAGATGAGTCTTTCAGTTTTCAGTTTTACATCATAAGCACCATTTACTCCACCCCATTCATGCTCCTATTAAACGGTGATCATTTATATTTTCATCACTGTTTGCATGGAATGTGAATGCAACTGAATGAAATTCTTTAACTAAACTCCCAATATCATAAGTCCCATGAAAATTTTCATTGATTGAGGTCACTGTGGTGGCTAACACAATCGGATTAAATCCCACAAACTTTGACTTAGGATTACAATTTAATCCTACCCTCAACGGATTATCAATTTAAATTGTCTAATTTGGCCCAGAAAGCAGTTGACATTGATCGTTGAAGTATAAGGGTCTTAAAGGAAAACAAACAATTAAGTTTCTCTCTTTCCTCTCCTTTTAAATCAAAGGTCCATGTCAGCTTCTAAAAGATGGGTAATGAGCCTTACAATTTAGCCAAATCGAGACACCATATGATCTTACCATCACTAATGAGCGATGTGCATCTGGTCCTTAGCATTCATAGGATGATAATCTAGATAGAACGTTTACCTGAATCAAATGGACAAGTGGATCCTTCATTAGGATCCATAAAGTGGCCTGTTTGGATCTAATGCCAGAGTGTCCACACGATGGAAAGTGTAAATGTCCATGTATTCTTCTAGTGAATGATACAGATGGTGGGCCCAATTTATACGAAATAGATGGTTTAGACTTAGGATAACAAGGCCCATATATAAGTCTAAAATAAAATGACCTACTGATATGAGATCAAGCTAATGGGCCACATAGGGGATTAGATTAAATGGCCCAACACAAAACATTGAATGGGCATAAACCCATTCAACTGGTCTGCGAACAAGGCCCATAAACAATCTGAAGTGGGATCGAGCCTAAACAAAGCTCAGCAGATAGGGTCCATAACCAAATCTAAGGTCTGCTGGGAAGCTAAGGCAGGCGCTGGCCCATGTTCCAGATTAGGCTCTTAAGCCTCATTCAACCGAAATCAGAGGTAAAGATAAGAGGGGAAAGAAAAAAAAGATGGCAAAGGGTGAAACCCTAATCCTGGATCTGTCGCAGCCGCTACTGACCTCCGATTGAAGCCAGTCCCCATGGTTGTGATGTCGATCTTTGCCACCCTTACTAAAACCAACCCCAAGGGCTGATGCCCTAACGACAAAGGGTCGAAAGCCTAACCCTAGTCTCAGGCTACTACTGCCACTACATCTCTCCCAGGACCTCAACCGGATCATCCGGTCAAGCTGCTATAGGTGGCGAGATCGACTGGTGAGTGGCATCGTGTCGTGGGCACTCCACCAATCGACGTTCATTCCTTTCTAGCCGAGAGAGAGAGAGAGAGAGAGAGAGAGAGAGAGAGAGAGAGAGAGAGAGATGGGCTTGCCGTTCATGGTTCCTGGCGAAGGCAAACAAAGGTATGCCTCCCCTTGTATTTATTTATAAATGGTTTGTAGAAACCCTTTACTGATTCTCACCAACGGCAACCACTGCCATCCTCTTCTCCCTCGACAGAAAGAGCCCGACAATGTTGAATTCAAAGGGGTTTTATCCCTTCAACACATCAGAATCCAATTATAGAATTGGATCATGTAGGCAAGGTTGTTAGTTGTGGCTGCCGATAATAATATTTATAGTTATATTGATACCTTAATAGATGGATTTAGGAATCATACTCCCTAATAGTTGTTTTTGGGAATTAAAATCCATAATCTTGGATTTAAGATTCAAATCTGAAATCCCCAATCGCTCCTGATTTGGGAATCGAAAACCCCAAATTCTTAGATTTGGGAATTCGAAATCCCTGACTGCTGTATTTGGGGATTCAAATTCCTAATTTCAGAAATTGGGAATTTGGAATCCCTAATTACTAGATTGGTCTTCATACCTGAGGCCCATATGGAGTCTCTGATACCAACTGTAAGATCTTGATGCGGAATAACTGTATGATTTTTTGTGCATTGGATATGTAGGACCGATGAAGAATATGGCTTACCTTATTATGTCACCATTGCTGTGAAATCGGATTGTCGGGATCTTCCTCTCCTTAAACCCTTTAGAGAAGCTGTGATGGGATTGTAACTTTTATCGATGGTGTTAGCTTGGGGACCCAACTCTAATCTCTATTGAGAGGGCAGAGGAGTTTGAAAGCCATCAAAACTTCTCTCCCTGAAAGGCTCCACACGAATTGGTAATCCGAGATCTATCAAGACACCGTGTGAGTATCATAGTAGTAGCACACCACCCCTTACACGAATTCCAAATGTATAACCATCCTGCATATATTGTCACTCAAAATACAAGCTAACACTGAGCATTTGTAATGGTAATGGTTGTTGCTTTTGTAGCACTAACGGGTCAAGGGTCAAAATATCATCTGAAACTGACACATATCATCCTATGGGACTGATTTTGTTCATGAATATTTGAAATTGTGAGCTCACCTTCATCAAATTGGAAAATGAATTGAGCTCCCACTTGCGTGCTTTGATAGGCTTACATCCACGAAAAATGAGTGGAGAAAAAGACACAAGAAATATGTAGCTTATTACAGTGTCACTACATCTGGTGAAAAATTACAGACAAATCATTCCACCAATAAATAAAAAATATAAGTTATGAGAGAAGCATTGATCATATATAGTGAATCAAATCATAAATACCTCTCATATCTTTTCATCATTAATTAAAAGAATCTTTGACAAAATCTTGTAACCTCTTCTCTCTATCTTATTAATACACTATCTTAATAGTAGAAGGGAAAACATTTTCAGACTTCAACGAGAAAGTATCATTTTCTTACCTTTTCTAATATGTTGTGAGTTGAAAATTAAGAAATTATAAATAAAAAGACCCCTTACTCTTTAAAATATGTTTTCACTTGCTTAATATACAAAAATAACATTTTGTCATTAAAAAAATAATATAGCCATGGACCAATAAATATCTAGTTTTTAATGTAGTCGCAAATATATAATGCTATCACTGCAAGAAGATTTAACTTATACATAAGAAGAGTATGGTAAGCCATGCACACATGATACAGCACGTGTAATGTCCTGGGAAAATCCGTACAAAGACCCGAGTTTGACCACGGGCAGGACCGCCCGAGGGCCATACCCGACTGGCTAATTACGATAAGGTTTATATAGATGCTAAGCATTAGGTAAATTAAGTTTGGGCCATCGTTTTTACAAATGATGAGAGGGTAGGATTGTAAGTGCCACTGGCCCAACGCCATCCGAAAACTCGAGAGAAATCCCGAGGGCCCACCCCTCTCGGGAGTACCCTGAAACTCCGTAAAGGACCTAAACCGCACATCGGGGGTCCGCTAGCCTTGAAATTATAGAGAAATGTCCGCCTTACTGGGCTTGACGTCCATCGCGGGTGTCGAACCTGGGTAGTGTCCAGAACCGCTCAACTTAAGCCGAGGGACGAGTGCATGAGAAGCGCGAATGCCCTAAAAGAAGAAACTAAAACTTAAGGGGTCGTTTAGCACTGTGGATTGGAGGGGGTTTCAAATCCCCTTAGTTGTTTAGCGCATAAAGTAACTGGGGGTTGCAAATCCAGGGGGTTTCCAATCCCCTCTTTGAGGGGGTTTGCAATCCATGGTGAGAGCTTGGATTACACCTAAAATCATTTCAATAGTTGCAGGTGTGACATGTGTGTCACTGTACACTATCATTCTATTGGGCATATGGCCCACTAATGATGATCAGCACCGTCCAAACACTGTCCATGTAAATTAGTATGGTCCAAACATTGTCCAGCACCATCCAAACATTGTCCCTATTAATCAAAGATTAAAAATCATTGGTTAGTCACTCAGACATGATCTTGTGCTTGCGGTCCATCCGAGACTTGGAATTTTGCAAAACATATATTTCAGCGGGCTTATCACAACCATAGTTTCAAAAATTATATATCTCACTAATTAGAGATATTAAAGTTGATTTAGTAATTAAATTGAAACCCCTGTGAAAATACCTTGCATAGGTATTTTTGGATTAAAGTTGATTCACACTCTAGGGTGCCAAACACACTATGAGGATTGCAAATCCAGGGGGTTTACAATCCTAGGGGTTCTGAATCCAGGGGGTTTACAATCCTAGGGGTTCTGAATCCAGGGGGTTCCAAATTCATGCTCCCAAACAGGCCCTAAGTGAATTGGGTCGTCCACTCTTATACAAAATAGAGGATTTCAGACTGTTAGTTTATGACCAAACTTCACATGTAGGATAAGAAAAATTTCACGCACACATCCATATTGTCATGGCCTCGATTGAGCATTTCTAACTGTCGAACTGACACAGGCATCCCACGACTATTTATCCAACCGCAGCAAAATTGTGTCTTAGTGTTGATCCTATCACGCCCCAAACTCGGAAATCGGATTCACGGGAATCCCGATCGCCGAATCCGGTGCTGACAGCCTCCGTAGTATCCCATTCTCGGCTCCTAGCATCCATACGCCAAATTCCGATCCTGGGATCCTACAAGGAGGATTTTATTTTATTTTTCATTTAACTTGTAATAAGCATAATCACAAGATTACCCAATTCACAAAGACAACATCATCATCACATATCCACTAATACCATCATTTGGTTACAATGCTATAAGGGAAATATATAAATAAAAAATCAAGCTCCAAAAAACCGCTGCACGCTCCAAGCTCAACACTGTTGCGACCTAACGCCACCTACACGTATCTATCATGCATAAGCTTATAGAAAGCTTAGTGAGTGGTGAAAGTGTGTGCACAAGGTAAGTGCTAAGAATATAATACAATGCCATAAATCATATAATATCGGTAATACAGGCAAGATCATGAATCATACGATATCAGAGTAAGCGAAAATACTGACAATTTATAAATCCATGAATGCTATCAGCCGTACCAAGGCTATGCGATGCAAAAATATAATAACCAATATATTGAGAAAGCAATATAGATCAGCTATGCAATGCGAAGACAGTAAGCCAAATACTATGTGTTAAGGATGAAAGGCAATATGCAAATCATGCTAAGTCTGTCTAGGCTATATAAGTGCTGAAACATAATAACCCAAAATGCCATATGTCGCGAATGTAATGCAATATGCGGTGCGAGTGAAATGATCAAGCTGAAGTGAAGACGGGAGATAGTACGTAGTATCACAAGCTATGGGGTCTATCACAAAGAACTTATATCCAAACTAGTCTCATACCTAAATTTGGATAGTCAGACTCAATGTGGTAAACTCCTGATCTCAGGTTAGTTGCGCGTCCAACCAAAATCCTTGCCATGCGAAGGTACATAATAATTAGTTGCGCACTGCCAGCCCGAGTGGATAGTGAATGAAATGAATGTATGAGTATGTAAATCCTACTTAATAAGTCCACGTATCAGTACGGTTCCTCTCTAGGATCATCACCGGGGTCTATTACACTTCAAACCAGATTGTCATCTCATCGCACGCAACAAGGTGAGTAGAAGAGACCTCAATATCCGCCTGCCAATATCGGGCCCGGTTCGTCGATAGCGGACCCATTCCTCGAGCTGGTCAGACTCAGCCTAACATTGCCCCCTCCTCTCTGGCAGGTAAGGTTGTACCCCCTTCCAACCGACCACGACACAGTGGGAGATGCGGCCTAACGGTATGCGGCCCTCATGCACTCATGCATCCACTCGGTCTAGACATTGGAGCAACCTCTGTAACCAAGAGGGTTTAGGGACTTTCACCCAGGGATATCTATAGCACCTCATGTAGAACAGATTTCCAGTGTCCCATCTGGCCATCCACGAAATACCTGTGGAGGCTACGACCCTGATGTCGTTAGGGCGTACAGTAATCATAACACACAATGCAAGATGCATGAGTCAAACAATCCAGTCATGCATCAATCCTGTGCATGCCATGCTCTCATATGGGGCAACTCCGCCTATCAGGGAGCCCTATGAACAACCTGCCCTATGGCATATGCAATGGTCAATCACATCTCATAACAAACATGCAGATGATGCGTATGGGCATGTATTATGATGTTATGCTGTCACATACTCATAATCGGTATCAATAACCGGCATCAACCATCGGCCTCAACAATGTGGACATTTAACCAACATTGCCCCCAAGGAATGGCCACATAGAGCCAAACATATAATGGGCCCACGACCTCACACAAAGGCCTAATATACAACACGATGGGCCTTACTCGAGGGCCACATATACATAACAGGTGGACCCTGCTTATGGGCCTAATATATATCACAATGGGCCTTGCCCCATAGGCCATATATGAATACATCATAACGAGCCTTACCCATGGGCCATGAACACATCATAATGGGTTTTGCCCATGGGCCTCAAATATATGACATGTGGGCCCTACACATGGGTCTCGAATACATCAAATGGGTCATGCATCATGGGCCTACTACGTGCTATAATGGGCCTCAACTACGGGTCGCATGTACATCATATAGGTCACCACAATCGGCCTTGGCAATCGAAATCGGCATTCGGCCACGGCAATCGGAATCGATCGATAATCAGAATCGGCAAATCAGTCATAACCATCGGGATAGATCAATAATCAGAATCGGCAAATTGGTCACGTCAATCAAAGTCGGTAATCGGTCACGACAATCGGAATCGATCGATAATTACAATCGGTAAATCGGTCACCACCATCGGGATAGATCTATAATCAGAATAGGCAAATCGGTCACGACAATCGGAATCGATTGATAATCAGAATCGGCAAATCGGTCACAACCATCGGGATAGATCAATAATCAGAATCGATAAATCGGTCACGTCGATCGAAGTCGGTAATCGGTCACGACAATCAGAATTGGTCAATCATTAGAATCAGTAAATCAGTCATGTCAATTGGAATAGGCATTCGGCCACAACAATCAAAACTAATGATCGGTATCGACAACTAGCACGTAAACAGGGCGGGGTCCATAGATGAACAACCGATCAACCATAATCTAAAGATCGACCCTCGGCCGTGGGTATATCAAATTCGGTAACACGGAGCCATCCGTCCATGTTGAATGGGGCCCACTTATTTGGGTTAATCCACTAAGAGAATGATGAGAATGGGCCTAACAAGGCCTAAGGGAAGGTCACAATGTGGACATCCAACCATCATTGTCCATCAACGTGGACATCTAACCAACATTGCTCACAAGGAGTGGCCCACATCAGGGATTCATACACAACGTATCGGCCACGCATACATCACGTTGGGTCCCATTCATGGGCCTTTCATATATCACCTTGGGCTTCATACAAGGGCCTCAAACAAATCACAATGGGTACGCCCATTGGCCTCGAATACATCACAATGCGCCTCGCCCATGAGCCTCGAATACATCACAATGGGCCTTGCCCATGGGCCTCAAATACATCACAATGGGCCGAAAATACACAACAGGTGGGCCCTACATATGGACCTATATACATCATAGGTGGGCCTTGCACATGGTCCTCAAATATACATCATGATGGGCCTCGTAGATAGGCCACAAATACATTCAGGTGGGCCTCAGAGATGGGCCACAAAATACATCAAGGTGGACGTCATAGATGGCAAGAAAATACATCAAGGTGGGGTAGGACAGCACCGTCCAAACATTCTGGACGGTGAGGATCAAAATATGCATCAGGGCGGGCCCACAACACTTGTTGTTGTCGGTCAGCAGTGGGACCTATTGTCCCTACTCCAATGGACAACGTGGATGCAAATGGATGAATGGTTGGATATCACACATACCACATGTGGGTCCCACAGACCCTGTTGACGTCTCTCCACGTGGCTGGAGGTGGACGGCCAGGATACAACACTACATCACGGTAGGCCCCACATCCACCGTCCAGATGGTGGACGGCTAGGACAAAGCGCTTACATCATGGTAGTATCCCACTGTCAGATGATGGACAGCTGGGATAAAATATCACATTAGGGTGGGGGGTTTCCACCATCCAGAAACTGGACGGTGTGGATGAAATACATACATACAAGGTTGTCCACCGTCCAGCACCTCTGGACGGTGCAGACCAAAAAAAATAGTTATCAAGGTGGGTCCTGCATACACATGGCAGGTGAATGCCACACGTGCATCACAACAGGCCCCACGTGAATGGACGGTTTGGGTTAAAACCGATGGATGGTGTGTATATAACACACCCTTATGATCAGGCCCGACTTACTGACATCCTCAACTGGACGGTTTGGATCATCTGCCATGGGATGGTGGGCCACGTGGATGGGATCCACGGATGGATGAAACATATACAGTAAAGGTGAGTCCCACGTGGGGCCACCATAATGTTATATATAATATATTATTATTATATTATATACTACACTCCCCATACTCACCGTCCAGATACATCTGGACGGTGCAAATATCATATTAAAGGTGGGTCCTCACGTACATCAGGAGCCACCGAGCTATGGTTCACAAATCCAGCCCATCCATTTAATGTGTCCCACTTATTTAAGGGGTCAGAACGAGTTTCACGAGCATCCAAATTTCATGTGGGCCCCGGAAAATGCTTTTAGATGACTTAGTATGTTTTCACAAAATTGTAGATGGTGTAGGCCACCTGAGTTCTGTTTATGATTGATTTTTGGAGGCACCCCATAAATAAAGGGGACCCATCAAATAGACGGTGTGGATGCTCCACATGCATCACGTTGGGGGCCTGAAGTGGGGCCCACTCTCACTGCCCGTTAGACCAGGACGCTGCTTGCTGTAGCGTCCAGATTCTTCTTCTTCATTTTTTTTAAGTTTTTGTTTTCTTTTTGGCGATTTCTCATAGGTGGGGTCCACATCCGGATGATCTAGTCCCTCGGTTAAATTCTCAAGCTAGTATCAGGCCCAACGAGACCAATATTCAATATATTTAAAGTACATAAACATTACAGCGATTCGTAACTGTTTTGACAGCAAATTCGCTGTTTTCACTGGTGTGGCCTACTAAAGATTCAGATTGACTTCAAATTTCGGTTCGACACTTGAAATGATTTAGGGAATGTGATGAATGGCGTGGATTGAATAGATACATCAAGGTGGGGCGTACGTGAGCAGTCTTCTCCATAAGAAACAAAGCTTTAATAGATATATATATATATATATATATATATATATATATATATATATATATTTGTTGCTTGTCAGTACACCCACTGACGGTTCCTATCCCCACAACGTCCAGCGTCAGGGACGGTGGACTTGAACTTGTTTATCAACGTGGGTCCCATGCCAGGAGACCACGGTTGGTAGGTCTCATGCTTGGACATGACCCACTTGGCTTGGGTCAATCTGATATTTGTGTTTTCCCAACATCAAAGGGTAGGGCCCACGCAATTTGGTCGGCCATGGGTCCACTTGATAGACGGTCGGGACACCACATACACTCATCATGTGGTGTCACGCTCCAAACCCAGGGACGGACAGCTTCCGTGATGCCCCAAATCCAGCACTCGACTTCCATCTACCAAGTCCCAAGTTCGGTGCACCACAAGGAAGATTTTTGACTGGTTTTTTTTATTATACATAATAATAATACCTGAGCATAAAGATCCATGATCAAATTACCAAGCAACACTCTCCAATAGAAATCCTGATGGTTACAAGTACAATGCTTTCCAAAAGGTACACAACGTCAATATTGCCAAATCGAAAAATAGATGCAATGCATCGAGGAAGCAAAGTCTTCCAAGCTACTCTAGTCCTGAAAAAATGGGAAATAGGAGGCTTAGGCAAAAGCCTAGTGAGTACACACGTGTGTGCAGTGTATCCTACATGTAAGCAAGATAAATATGTATAAGAAAATCATATATGTGAAATGCGTGTAGTACGTAAAGTATGATGTCAATGCCAATGCAATGCATATGCATCATAGTAATACTCCAAGTCAATGCAACCAGCATCACCAAGTCATATTTTCATTTCTCCTATACCACAGCCATAACCGTATTACACGCATCTGTAATCACATCATCATCATTATATTGTCATGTCATAATTATACAATATCAGAAATACTGGTAAGATCATGAATCATACAATACTGACAAGTCCATGAGTCATACAATATCAGAGTACGCAATACAGATCAGCTATTCAAATGAGGAGTCATAAAAAGCCAAATATCAGATATCAAGGATGCAATGTAATATAAAATTCCTGATGAGTTCACGAATACCGTCAGCCGTATCTAAATACAAAAACACAGTAACCCAAAATGTCATATGCCATGGATGTAATGTAATATGCGGTACGAATGGAATGACCATGCTGGAGTAAATTTGGGATAATAGTACATATTATCGCAAACTATGGAGTCTATCACAAGGAACTTCTATCCAAACTAAGGATAGTCAGATTCAAAGTGGTAAACTCCTGATCTCAGGTTAGTCGCGCACCCTAACCGAAATCCTGGCCATTGCGAAGGTACACGTAACAAATAATTACGCACTACCAGCCCGAGTGGTAGTAAGTGAATGAATGAATAAGTATGCAACTCCTGCTCAATAAGTCCACATATCAGTACAGTTCATCTTTGGGATCATCACCGGGGTCTATTACACTCTACACCAGCTTGTCGCCCCTATCCGAGTGCACAACTGGGTAAGTGGAAGAGACCTCACTATCCGCCTACCAATATCGGGCCCGGCTCGTCGATAGCGGACCCATTCCTCAAGCTGGTAAAACTCAACCTAGACATTGCCCCCTCACTCAGGCGGGTAAGTTCATACCCCCTCCCAACCGACCACGACACAGTGGGAAACGCGGCCTACTAGTATACGGCCCTCATGCGCTCATATATATACACTCGGTCTCGACCTTGGGGTGTCTCATAGCCTCAGAGGTTTAGGAATTTTTACCCAGGGACATCTATGATGCCCGTATGCTAGAACTAAACATTTTCGGTGTCCCATCTGGCCATCCATGACATGCCTGTGGAGGCTATGGCCTTGATATCGCTAGGGTGTATAGTAATCATAATGCAAGATGCATGAGTCATACAATCCAGTTATGCAGCAATCCGGCGCATACCGTGTACTCATATGAGACAATCTCCGCCTATCAGGGAGTCTCATAATCGTCATGCCTAATGACATATGCAATGGTCAACCACCTCTCATAACAAACATGCAGATGATGTGTATGGGCATGTATCATGATGCTATGCTGTCACATACTCATAATCGGCATCGATAATCGGCCTCAACAATCGGAATCGATGAGAATAGGCCTAACAAGGCCTAAGGAGAGGTCACAATGTGGACATTCAACCATCATTGCCCGTCAATGTGGACATTTAACCAACATTGCTCCCAAGAAGTGGCCCACATAAACATCAATACATACATCATGGTGAAATCACACATCACATCGGTTCTCATATACATCGCGTTGGGTCTCACACAAGGGTCACACATTCATTGCATTGGGCCTCACTCATGGGCCGCATATACATCACATTGGGCCATATCATATGGGCCTTACACATCGCAATGGGCATCAGCACATGGACCATGAATACACCACATCAGGCTTCACAACCCATGAGCTTCAAATACACAACAGGTGAGCCCTACACATGAGCCTCAAATACAACACAATAAGTCACAACCCATGGGCCTAAAATACATCTCAATGAGCCACACCTATGGGTCTCAAATACATCACATTGGGCCTCACCCATGGGCCTTAAATATATTATAAGTGGCCTCAAATCTATTTCATAGGTAGGCCACATACCTGGGCCATATACACATTAGTATCCTGGTTTAGTGACCGCATCTCAAAGCATCCAAGGCGCAATCACAAGCATACCCACCATCCTCGGTAACACTAACTCTTAAACTGTAACCGCCCAATACTTCTTATGGAGAATGACTCAGACTCGGTGTCACATGATCAAGAGGCCAAGAACTAGCTTCCATCACATCAAATATAGTTTAGTGGTCCCCGCATCTGCCTCACCTATGAACATAATATAAGGGTTGTACTTATGTCACATGATACCGAATTGAGGGTCACTCCATTATCAAATTGTATAATTCGACCTATATCATACGTCTCATGACTAAGAAAATATGCACGTATAACCCGGTTGTTCATGGTTTAGGTGACTATGATTATGCCCATAAGTACATGTTCATATCATTGGATGGTCACCAATGCCACCTGACTTCATGTAATTGGTTGGCCTTGTGTACATTTCACAATCATACGGTTAGACGACTACATATGCTTCACAATTGCATATGATTAGGTGGCCATACATACGTCACATGCCCACATGATTAAGGGGCCAAACACGTACATCACATCCTCACACCACTAAAGTCTACATATTTGTTATAATTGAACACGTTTATGGGTTTAAACACATGTCATATGATCCTACTACTTGGGGCCGCACTCTAACCAAAGTGCCAAGTGATCAAGGGTTGTCCACAATCACCCCAATTAAGGGGTTAATCATCATTATTTCAAAAATTACAATACCAGTTCGTCATATATTCAACACATGGAGATTACATATTCCTGTCGAAGAGGCCCAATAGTTGGCCCAAACAAAGCTACCACTAATGAGCCCACATGGCGTTCACTTAAAATGGGCCTTAACATTCTTGGGCCCATACCTCAATGGAATTCACAATGGGTCTTATGCGGTGGAGCTCATGGGGTTATGTATTCATCATACTTACATCAATTGTAGACTATCCACGCACTACATGGTCACATGATTGTACACCATCAATATATAAAAATTTTAACAAAGATCCAGATCATTCACGTATCAATCCAATTTACATAATTAATGGGCCACCAATCCATGGTGGGCCTAGGGCTAAAAAAAATCAAGTCAATCTGTAGCACATGTGGGTCATGCCACACATAAAAGTTGAGAAGATTACCCTCTATTAAAACATTCATGATTACTTGTTGGGCCACTGAGGCATGGATTAAAAATCCAGCCCATCCATTATGTGTGTACCACTTAGTTGAGAGGTCAGTCCAAGTTCCAGATACATCCAAATTTCAAGTGGACCCCACAAGTGCTTTTATATACTTGAGCTCCAAGTTGTGTGGACGGTTCAAGGAGATCAAAGTTACATGGGTCCTAAAGTGATGTATTTATTATACCTACACCGTTCATTTATTTTTAGAGATCGTCTTAGAAAATTATCCAAAAATGAATCATAACCAAAGATTATCTGGACCTCACCTCAATTAGCAGTTAGGATAATGATTTCACCGTTAAACCATTCACAGGGCCCACCATAACGTTTATTTTCCATCCAATCTGTTCATAAGGTCACAAAGACCTGAATTAAGGGGAAAGACAAATTTTATATTGGTCCAAAACTTCTGACCCAGAAAGGGTTCCAATGGTAGACGTTCAGTCCCTGGTGCTTTTGTAGGGTGGCCCACTTGATAGTTATATCTATCTTATTTTTTTTTTACTCAAGTAGCCTTAAGACAAGCTTGGCAAATGGATGGACAATTTGGATATAACACATACCTCATGATCAGATTGGTCCAGCTTCTTTTTTTTTTTTTTTTTAATGGTGTGGGCCACCTGAGTTCCGTGTATGGCTGAATTTTGGGGTATCCCACTTTTTAAAGTGGACCCATCGAATGCACAGTGTAGATGCTTGACATGCATCAAGATGGAGCCTATGGTGGGGCCCACTTCCTTTCAGCGACAGCAGTAGGACGTTGCTTGCTGCAGCGTCAGACGCTTGCAGCAGCAGCGTCAATATTGTTTGCCCCTTTTTAAATTTATTTTTTTTGTAGGTGGGGCCCACATAAAGATGATCTAGTCCGTCTATTGTGTGTGTCCCAATTGGTGGAGGGGTCGGTCTAAGTTTCAGGTGCATCAAAATTTCAAGTGGGCCCCGGTAAGTACTCTTATATGTTTTAGCATGTCGTCACATGATTTTTGATGGTGTGGCCTACCAGAGAACTGGGTTGGCATCATTTTTTGGCTCCATGGCTAAAATGAGTTGGGAAATCAAATGGACAGCGTGGATTGAATACATACATCATGGGTACGGCTAATTGGAGACCCACAGCCCCTTCCCTCTTCTCTTTCAAGTAGCAACAACAGCGTCCACTCCTCATTTTTATTTTATTTTATTTTATTTTATTTATTTATTTGGGTGTGGTGTGCACATGTGCATATGGATGTATGTGTGTGAGAGTTGGGCAAATCCAAAGGGGCCATTCTTGGACAGTTTGGATGACATAGAAATTTTTGGTGGGGCCCGCTATCAATGGGTCCCACAAGAAGTCTAGAACAATTTAATTACATATATATATATATATATATATTTCCTACACATCCACACCATTGATAGCATCATTATCAACATATCATCACAACTATTAAATCATCTTTTTATATGTATTCTCCTATACATCCACACCATTGATCACATCATATCATCAACACATCTCCACCATACATAAGTACACAACAAGAACAAAATAAGAATAAGTAGGGTGGGTGTACTCACCTTGATGGATTAGATGCAATGGTTGAGATGGATGAAAGGGATGGGATTGATGGAGTTGATGGCCCACCAAGATCACTCCTCTCTCTCTCTCTCTCCATGTGTAGAAAAATGGTGAAATGTTAAGGAATGAAGGGATATATGTAGAGAAATTGTTAAAATGTGGTTAGATTTAATTAATGCGATCTTGGTTAGCTTAGATTAGGATTATATCAATTAATTCATGATTTGCAATTAATGGTGGATTAAAGGAGCATGGGATGGCATGGTGTGATGATGTCATGCTTGAGGTATGGAAATGGAGAGGTGTTAACTTTGGGGAGACATGAGAGATGGGAGGTATGGCACATGGGTAGAGATTCTCTCACCCATGTGTGGCATGTGCATGTGTGTATGACATGTGTTGTGCACATGTGTGGAGTGGAGTACATGGTGCCATACGCACATGATACACTAATGATTCTTCACAGCTTATCTCACAAACGGAGTATCGTATAGACACATGGGTTGTACCTTCATGATCACAGCGACGGGGCGGTTGATATGAGATGGGTTTTGAGGTCTTGGGGTTCCGGTCAGTTGGGTGTGTACTATAAACGGTCAATCCAGGTCTAGCTAAGGGCATCAATTATTGTGTACGTATGCATCGAAAATGGTATGGAATGGACAGGGTGTTACATGTGGGCCACCAAATAATTAAAGGAGAGAGAGAGAGAGCACCCACCTTCAAAACTACTCCTCCTTCCACACTAGGGCGATCTAGCTCCAAGGAGAAAGAATCAATGGTCAAGATTGGATTTTAGAGGTTGGATGATGGGGTATGAAGCTTCATGGTGGGCGAAAAGTGTAGAAAAGCTTGGATGTTGGGAGTTTTTTAGATTGCTTGGAGAATGAGAGAGATGAGAGAGAGTGTGATGTAAGGGAAGTGATGAGAGAGAGGGATGGTGAGGTGATGGAAAGTTGACTTTTGAGGTTGTTATGTAAGAGAGGTATGGGTTGTGATAGGGTGAGTGATGTGTTGGGTGATGGGTTGATTGATGTGTTGTACTTGACATGTTCTTGACATTGATGAGATTGATGGGACATGATTTGAAAGGTTGTCTTGAGTTTACAAATGTACAACATTTCCTCGAACTAAACGCAGGCCTACATCTCCTGGCCCGGGTATCGCCTCGGCTCGCGAGACACGGCGTCGGAACCGCGGTGACGGTACGGTCGCTAGGGTAAAGTCTCTAGTCGAGCCGACTTTAGAATACGGGATACAGCTCAGGGTTACGCGCAACTGTCAGTTACAGATTGTAGGTTGTTGGAATTCGTTGGGAAGGATCGCGGGGTTCGACGGAACAGTATGGACTAGGATATAGGTCTTACAGATCCATTGATAGGGAACCTACCACATGGTATAGATGAGCCCGCTGGCCCTCCTAGGGGCCCCGTTAGTCAAAAATGGTCGTCCATAAGGTATAAGTATCAAATAAAGTGGCCCTAGGGCCATTCACACACTATCTGGAGCTATAAATAGCTCCCAATTCCACCCCACCTCCTCCAAATACGAATTTGGAACCCTAAGGTGAGAAAGAGAAGACAAAAGAGAAAGACAATGAAGAATGAGATTGAAGGGGTGCTTGCCGCGAAGGGAAATCCTCTTCCATCGACTCATAAGCCTAACTACCACCACTCCTGCTAGCAGAACTCCTCCAACTATGACCTAGGGTAAAGAATACGAACTCCCTTATAGATGTACGTCTTCAAATGGGTTTTCTCCAACCTTAACTAACTTGTGTACTAGTTTAGGCGGCCAACGATTCTTCCTTAGAAACATATTCTTAGGAGTGAGTCCGAGTAGGGCGTGCTACCGAAAGGTGCGGACTATAAATGCTTAGGTTGCGATTTATCAATGCTTTCACTATGGTTAGTGATTTATGATTGCTAATGTAAGATTTCTTGTTGTCTTAACTATACTTATATTTCTATATAATGAATTGATGAATTGCAAGTTGCAGTTGACATTGTCTATGTGTTCAATGAAATGCCTGAATGAGTAGTTTATCAAATGTTAACTCGTGTATTGTGAATGTTTGTTAATATGATTTGAATAGAAATATGACTACAAGAGTAGTCCGGGTAACTGGTAAATTTTCACATGTGGGTAGTCGAATTAGGTTGGCCACCCTAGGTAAATTCGAACGACACGTGTCGGACATTGATTATCGATAGTGGCTAGGCCACGCGGGGCGCTCACGCGCTCTATGCCGGTTATGTTAGTGTGCGCCCGTGCCAACCAGGAATGCTTAAAGAACCAGTTGACCCATTGTATGTTCACCTTGTATGAACGCAATCCCTCACTATTATAAAGATCCATCATTAACCATTGTACCATGATCCTCAAGACTCGTGAGTCAAGCATGGAAGTATGGGATACCGTGTCCGTTCTGTCGGCCTACGCTGGGGTGACGAGCCACCCCATAGTGACCATGAGGATCGCTTCTTACAACTTGCATATCATATGTATTTATTTAGGAGTGACGAACCTAGACGTATCAAGAACACAGGCGTACGACCGCTGCGGTCGTCCCATGCCTAGTGATTCGGTTGGGATCGATGTTTTAAAGGGAGGTATCCTTATTTTCCCAAATTACTTGATGAATAGGCATAATTAACCACTCGACTAACATGTTCATGCACCGCTTGCATTAGCTTAGAATGTGGTGAAATAGGGGTTGGAGTCGTATGTTGAGGAAGCATTGGCATTTGCAAAACTGGTGTTCATAGTCGCGTGTTGAGGGAGTGTTGATGAGTGAGGGCATGCATCATTTCATAAACCCCATTCTCACATTAAGAAAAGTAGTTAGGAAGTGATTGTTTTACATAACCTTATCATTACTGTATTGATTGACTTGATAACATGTGTAACCTTTGCTTTGTGGAACCACTGAGTTGATCACTCACTCCCACTCTGGGACGGTGTTTTAAAACACCAACCAGACGCTCGTGTAGATGTAGGTACCATTGATGCCGATACTCTAGAGCAGACATTCATGGATGAGGAGGAGGAATTCTCCTACTTCCAGCTCTTAGATGGGCCAATGTAGGCCATATACCTCTAGACAGAGAGTGCTGGGCATATGGGTTTAGCTGGATATTACATATCACATTTTGTTTATTTTTGGAATTGTATATATATATATATATATATATATATATATATATATATATGTATACACTACGCCAAAATGGCCAATTTGCGATGTATTTTTGCGACGGACTTAATCCGTCGCTAAAATCTCTTGGTTTAACGACAGATTTAATCCGTCGCTAACGAAAAAGGTCCGTCGCTAATCCCCTCTTCCTCCAAAATCCATAGTCGGAACGTCGCTGAATTTAGCGACAGACCAAAATCGTCGCTAAAATCTAATTTGACGTGTTTTACACGGATTTGATCCGTCGTTAATAGGCGTGACGGACTAAATCCGTCGCAAATTTTGATTTTGTCCATGTTTGTAAATTCCGCCCAAAACACCAAATGGCGCTTTTCGTTACTTCTGCGACGGATCATGGTCCGTCGTAAAAGGTGTTTTCTGACGGATCATGGTCCGTCGTAAAAGGACTTTTGCCTTTAATATTATTATTATTATTATTTTAAAGAATATGGTGGAAAATTAAGTTTTTTTGTAGTCTAATAGTTGTTTTTTAATAGAATTTCGGTGGTTTAATTGTACATATTTATATCTAAGATTATTTTTTAACAATTGATTGAATGTAAAAGAAAATTTATTACTGTTTTTATATCAAATGAGTGGAATTTTTATTTTTATTTTTTAATTTAAAATTAATATTTAAATGATTTGTAATATCACATGAAAAAGAATATTGAGAAGTTAATAAAATTTAACAATGTTTGAGAAAAAGTATTAGATTTTGAAAAAATAAAAATCATAATTTAATAAAAATATATTTTGTGGGAACAAAAAAGAATTTTGATAAAGTAGATAAATTTGAAAAAAAAAAAAAAAGCATTTGATTTTGAGAAAAAAAAAATAATATCCTGAAAAAGAAAATTAAAAATATTTTTAAAAATGTGAAAATTTTCACAATGTTGAAAAATGAAAATATTTTTAAAAAGAAAATGAGAGTTTGAAATTTGAAAAATAAAATAAATTTCATATTTTAAAAAATGTAAAATTTTATTTTATTTTCACTCAAAATAAAATTTGAGTGAAAAATAAATTAAAACGATATTAAAACAATCAATACTTTATCAAAAAACAAACATTTTGAAACGAAAAATAAATAAGCTGGATAATTTTGTGATTTTGAAAAATAATTAAAAATGTTCAAATTTTGAAATTAAAAGAAAAAGTTATTTATAAAAACTCTAAGATTTTGAAAAAATATATATAATTTTTTTAAAAAAATTGAAAAGTTGAAAACAAAATGATGCTTTTGAAGAAAAAAAAAATCGGCATTTTGAAATTTTTGGGAAAAAAATTTAAAATTCGTGAAAATTTTAGATATTTTAAAAATAAAAATTCAGAATTTGTATTTTAATTTATTTTTTAAAATATTTTATAATAAAAATGATATTTTGTTAAAAGTTTTTAAAGAAAAATTAAGAGTAAAAAAATATACATTTTGAAAAAAATGTTATTTTTCAATGGAAATTGAAATTTATTTGTGACCAAAAAATTAATAAATTATTAGGCACATCCACTAATTGAACATTTAACTTAGTTTTTGGACAATCAAATTAGTCAGTTGAAAAGTAAATAACTTCATATGTTTAAATCAAATTTCACTCAAATTGTTGATCAATCTTGTATGCCCAATATCTTTCTCATATGTAGCTAGCCTGATTGGGGCGAGTAACTAGTTAAATTGAGGGGATCGATCAGTAAAATAGAGTGAATGGGCTAGACATATAAAATGGGCTAAATATTGTTGTCAAAATTGTGACCCAACTTATTGACCTTGCGAGAACCTAAGAATTGATGTTAATAAGTTTTGTAGGCCCCATCATGATGTGTGTCGAACATCAACATCGTGCATTTAATGTGCATTATGTTCATCCATTTTTACTGATCATTTTAGGGCTTGATCAAAAAAATGATAGGGATATAAACCTAAGGTGAACCACATCATAGGAAAACAATATTGATTGGATATCCACCATTAAAATCCTCTTTTACGGGTGGACCCCACTATGATGTACGTGTTTCATCTATTCCGTTCATCCATTTTTTCAGATTATTTTATAGTTTTATACCAAAAATTAGCGGGACATAAATCTCGGTGTACCACACCACATGAAAACAATGGTGATTGGATATCCACCATTAAAATCCATCTTAAGGCCCATTGTCTTGTTTATTTGACATCCAATCTGTTGATTAGGTCATACTGAGGACCGAGATGAAGGAAAAACCAAAGATCAGCTTGATCCAAAACTTTTATGGCCCCAAAAGGTTTTTAATGGTCCACGCTCATTCAACACTTGTTTCCTATAATGTGGTCCATTTGAGATTGGGATATACCTCATTTTTTGGTCTTATACCATAAAATTTTCTAGAAAAATAGATGGACGGCGTGGATGAAACACATAAGTCATGTTGGGGCCCACAGAGCACCGTCCACCAACCATTGGCTGGTCGCCACTTTATAACGGGAATGGATTTCTTGCTAAAGCCCTTGGCATCCTGCCCAAGGATGTTGGGTGGGGCCTAACACCATGTGTTTGAAAAATCTACGCCGTTAATCCATTTTTAGAGATCATTTTAAGACGAGAGACCAAAAATGAGTTGGATACAAAAATCAAGTGGGTCACATGAGATGAAACAGTGGGGAAACAAATACCTACAGTTAAAACCTTCTGGACTCCACCTTGATGTTTATATGTCATCCAAACAGTTTATAAGGTCATTAACACTAGGAATAAGTGAAAATACAAAAGAAAAAAAAAAGAAATAAAAGAAAAGCTTGAAACAAAGCTTTTTATGGCCGTAAGAATGTTTCAACGGTTCTCACTGAATCCCCACTGTTTCATCTCGTGTGACCCACTTGAGTTTTATATACACTTCATTTTTGGTATCTTTTTCTAAAATGATCTCTATAAACGGATTAACAGAGTAGATTTCCCACAAACATGGTGGTGAGCCCCACCCTGCATCCATGTGCAGTAACTTCTACTAAAGGCTTTAACACGAAATCCACGTCCTAAGGACGGACAGGCTACTCCCCGACACCATCCCATGGCTAATGGTCGGTGCTCTGTGGACCCCACCATGATGTATGTACTTCATTCATTCCGTTCATCCATTTTTACGGATCATTTTAGTGCTTGGTACAAAAAATGATGGGGACATAAATCTTAGTTGGGCCACACTACAGGACAAATAATGGATGAATATTCACAATTAAGATCCTCCTAAGGCCCTCTTGTCTTGTTTATTTGACATCCAATATATTGATTTGGTCATAAAGACCCGGATGAAGGAAAAAATAAATATCGGCTTAGATCCAAAATTTTTATGGCCCTAAAGCGTTTTTAATGGTTAAAATTTATTCAACATTGTTTCTGTAATGTGGTCCACTTGAGATTGGGATATTCCTCATTTTTTGTGTATCTAGTAAAATGATCTAGAAAATTAGATGGGCGGAATTGATGAAACACATACATCATGGTGGGGCCCATAGAGCACCGACCACCGACCTTCGGATCAAAAAAGCTCAACCGTATGTTTTTTTTTTTTTAATTGTACAGTGACTATGTGAGTTTTATATTTGTTGTAAAATAGTCTTTGACTTATTCATAACAATAGTGGAAATGAGATGGTGTTATCCAGACCATCTAAATAATGGGTCTAGTTGTAAATGTCTAATATTTATACTTTTTTTCCTATATTAGACTATCTTAATCATCTAGTAAATGGTCCCTTATATATATGGTTGTTATTATAGTTTATAACATAAATGGTGTAAAACTCACAATTGTCGTATTTGAAAGTAACATGTAATTTTAGAAGAGGATTTCCAAATCCGTCTTTCGTGTAGAGAATCTTAGGTCTTCATTCAAACAAAGCCGTTGGAGTTCCTCTTTCAACATTCATCGACGTCGCCATGAAGTTGCGATTGGGGGATTTTCAGGTACGTCGTTTCAAATTCTTCCTCTTTTTCTTTTTATGATTTATCATAATAGAAGAAAATCTCTGCGTTTTGGTGTAAATTTCCCGGAGATCAATTATTTTTAGGGTTTCATATATGCCATTTGATTTTTCCACGGTTTTTGTATTCTCTTTCTTCCAATTTTTTTGGTTGTCTCGATTTCTATTTTTATTTACGGTAGATCATTGTGATTATCACGTTTACGAAAATTTGGGGGTTACGCTTGAAAATTTTCTAGGTTAGGATCTTTGCGGGAAGTTCCACGGATTTTGTACGATTTTCATGAAAATCATTTTTTTTTTTTTTTTTTTGGAGTTTCTTGAGTGATTCCTTGGGAAGATTGCTTACGTAAGCATGTGTAGATCGAATTTTATGGTTTTGCCTACGGGAAGGCAATAATTTTTGTAATTTTTTATTTTTTAAATCATTTTTTGGGTTTTTATATAAACATTCACGAGGGATCTAAATTTTCCCAACTAATGACTAAACAATTATAAATTACATGGAGGTGCTTTTGGAGGATTTTCAAAAACCCCAAAAACTGGACCGTCAATCTAGCATGGGAGCCATGTGTTTGTGTAGAATGCGGACCATTACCACCCTCACTCTTTGGCATATGACCCACATGATGAGTGCTTGATTTTTGGGGAGTCACCACATCTATTTATGATTGGTTATGGGACTTAAAGAACTAGATCCAGACCTATAATGACCCGGGACCTCGTAGGATCTGTACCCTAGTAGTCGGGTGTGGGAACTATAGGACCCGACCAGTCCTTTAACCAAATGCCAGAAATTTATAGATGTCTCACTCAAATTATATAGACTAAATTTCGGAGCATTAAATGCATGCAATTTTGCTTATGTTGAGAGGCCAGATGTATTGTGGATCATTTTACTAGCTGAAACCACTTTACCATACTTTAAAAATGTGGAGGCATTGTTTGGTAAAATTAGTTTTCTTCTTCTTCTTCTTTCAACTATTGTATTAGATTATTAGCTTGTATTTGTGAAAAAAAAAAAAAAAAAAACACCGACTATTTATTGCTTTCTATGAATTGGTTATGGGTCCAAAGGTTTGGTTCTTTTAGGTCTGGTCTTCAAAGAGATGGGTTTTGATTTCACTCCTCTTCCAAAAACATAAGAGGAGCTGTTGGAGACTTCATAACTAATTGCAGGCATCTTACCTTTGTTGGTGGGCATTCATTTAGTGCAGCTGACATTGAATTCATTATTATAAAGATAAAACCTCTAGCACATCGCCCACAAATAGTATGTAATCTATGTTACAAGGACTCCATTCCTCTTTGACTTTCTTTAAATTCACAAAATATTATATTATATTATCAGCATTTTATTTTCAGCCCCAAAAATGAATGTTTCCACCCTAACATGGATTTTTTTTTTTCCTATGAGTGCTTTTAACAATCTCTTTATTGACCAAATTACCCTTGTCCCCCAAAGTGTGTTTAGATGTACACGAAATTCCAAGAATGAATCTTTTGGTCCATTCCGCTGAGCATTTGTGGTTGCGTGAAAACCCAGAACTACATTACATACCACAAATCATATCCATTGTACATCAGTTGGGATCTGAGACCAAATGATGTTATTTGGCAGAAAGCATCCTGCCTACCTACATTTCTAGTTTCTATGGACACCCAAACATACTCTATCCTTCATTTTGTCTTTCTATTTAAATGGATATTTCATTTTGTGCTCTATATGTATGAGTCACAATATTTATGTATGAGTCAATGCTAGACTAGTAGTTATTGCCATCTGAATTCAAATAGTCAATCTAAGCACACCTGTAAGGTTTGAAAATATTTATGAACATATTTTAACTAGGTGATGCTACTTCTGTTTCTTAGTAATGATTTCTTCTTCTTGTTTTTTTTTTTTATTTTTTTTTTTTTTAAAGAAAAAAAACCTTAGATCATATATTTGCACTGCTTATTTCAAGATGCTTTTGCTTCGATAAAAGAAAAGCAAAGCCAAAATAATTTGCTTCTCTCTTGGATATGGGAAAACTTCTGTTGGGTGGCCCATGATTGGAAGGTATGCATCTTGGTATAAATTGTTGTGACTTGTGAGGTAGATGAGCGTTGGATTTTATATAGTCACCACAGTTGGCCTAAAAATCAAGGGTGAATGTATCTTATGCTTCATTTTCCTTGGCGTGGCTGCTCATGGATCGCCCTGATTTTTTGTCCTAGGCCTAATGTGGGATTACATATCTAAGAGTGGATTTTACTTATACAATGCGGTGAGCCCCCTAAAAAATCAATAGTGGGCGACATCATCCAACTATTTCTAAATTTCTGCTGGTATATTTAAATAATAATAATAAAAAATGCTCACCCTAATTTTTCACCCAATGTATGCAAGATCCACCGCCACGTTAGGCTTAGGGATAAGAAAATCAGGTTAACATATGATATAGGTAGGCCAGACCGAAGAAAACAGTTGGGAGAGACATCCACTCTTGATTTTTAGAGGGCCCATTGTGATGATTACATGATGTCAACGATTTGGATGGTGGGCGTTGGACAATCATGTGGTCCACCTTAGTCATAGTGGGGCTGATTTTTGGGCCATGGGCTTGGGGTGACGCATCTGGTGGTGGTCGAGATGGACTTCACATAAACATCATGGTGGGGCCCACCCTAGCCTCCCATAATAATTCTTTCACAAGTTTTGTTTATTGTTTTATGTCTATCATCTGTTTGCTTTATTTTCTTTTACAGGGTTTAGAAATCATATCATGACCTTATAATGGTTGAATGTAAACAATGTATACTGTTGATTTTAAATCTAATGCAATCATTTCTCAGGTATCTCTCCTTCCCTCCCTCTCTCTTTCTCCCGCTTTCTTCTTGTGTGGATCGTTTCCTTCTGTCGAAGCTATCTCCTTCCCTTTTCTCCTGGCTACTAGGAGTTTCCCCTTTCACGCAAGTGCCGATCTGTTCATATTCAAAAGCCCGAATTGGATTCTGCATCTGGATCGGCGCTGCCTGAGATGAAAAGGTCCGAGAGGACGGTGGTGGTCTACGCGGGTTCTCGGCCCAAGCGGAACAACGCTTCTTCGCGAGGTGATACGTAAAAATAAAATCTCTCCTTCCTTTTCTTGTCGGTTCTCTCGGATTGATGAATTCTTCTCGCAAAGGCTTTCTTCTTTAGCTTTCTCTACTGATTCTTCAATTTCTAAGGAGAAGAATCTTTGTAATATGATATGCAGATCAGGATTTTCAAAAATTCCTATTTAAGTTTCAATTCTTTGTTTTAGGTTTCTGTACTATTCTTTTAGGGTATGTTTGGATGTCGGTGTTGGTTTGATACCTTGTTTTACGCCCCAAATAAGAAATCTTATGTGTTTAAGTCCGAGGCTCGTCGATTTCGATCTGGGACAAAAATGTAAAAGTGCGGATTTTGTTCTTTGACTGTCTAGACGGGGAGGGAACGGATAAATATCGTTGGAAATATTACCGCCACTGTTACTTACTGCAGGCATCCGAACGGTCCCTTTCGTTCTCTTGCTTGCTTTCCTTTTTAAGGATACACTTGTTTGATCTGTTGGGATTGATTGAGTTTTGGTGCCTGTTTGGTGTTTGGGGTGAAGGTCGGGCACCCGCCAGTGCACAGAAGCTAACAACGAACGATGCCCTGGTCTATCTCAAGGCAATGAAGGAAATTTTTCAAGATAAAAGGGAGAAATATGATGAGTTCCTCGAAGTTATGAAAGATTTCAAGGCCCAAAGGTTTGAAATTTGATTGCTATTTAACCTTCTTGCCTCCACCCTTTCATTTTCTTCTCACGATCTTTGGCTTATTCAACTGATTTTTTGTTTTCTTGATTTCAGGATCGATACCACTGGCGTTATATCAAGGGTAAAAGAGTTATTCAAAGGGCAGGGATCTCATCTTGGGTTTCAATACCTTCTTGCCTAAAGGATATGAGATCACCCTCGACGATGATCCTCCACCGAAAAAGCCCGTCGAGTTTGAGGAAGCGATCAATTTCATTAATAAAATAAAGGTGAGAATCCCATCTCAATTTGTGTTGCTCAGGGTGTGTTTGCGTGTTCCCGGTTCCCATGGTGGACACAATGAGCCAAAACATTACCCTATGAAAGGATGTTTGAGAGAAAAAAAGGGCCTTCTTGTTGATATTGGAAAATAGAAACACGCTTGATGTGTGTTCGGTTTCACACCTTTGCACAAAACATCAAGTGTGAATATCCTTGGGAAGGAAGCCATAACAACAACGATCTTGAAAAGGCCAAGCTATATGTCCTAGAGGGGGGGGTGAATAGGACTATGCCAAATTTAAATTTAAATCAGCGGAACTAAAGTAAATCAATACCCTTACAATAATGAATCAATTCACAATGCTAAATATAAATCACCTTGATAAATAATTATTGAGAGATTGATACAAATTTAGTTCTAAGGACAACCTTACACCATAATAAACAAGGGCTTATGGTAGGACAACCTTATTTCTAGAACCTCTTTTGAATCAAGAACTCAATGTTAATATAAGTAAATGAAATAGCAAGGAATTGAAAATAAATGCAGAAGTAAAGATCTAAATTATTACAACAATCCCCACACTTGCTTGAAAATGTAAATAGTTACAACAGTCACATCCACTTGTACATTCCACACAATCGAATGAAAATTAAGCAAGTATTCAATCCACAAGACAAAGAGTTATAGTGGTTCTTTGTGTGTACATTTGTTTTACAACAATGACCACACAAAATGCTACTCCACTCTAATATCCTCACACGGGGGATATTAGCGTTCACTATCAAATAGGTTTTCACTGGGTTCACCAAAAACCTTTACAATTGTGTCTTTTTCACTTGGGCTTACACAATTAAAACCCCTTTTTTCGAGTTTTTCTGGTTTTCCTCGGACAACCAATACAATGAGATTTTTACGGCTCAACCTCAAACAAAACCAAAAATAAATGAATTTCTGAAATTGTAAAATACGGATTTCTCCTTTAGCAGCCCGGTAGAACCAATCGGAGTAGTTGATTGAATATCAAAGTTCAATTTCCAATACTCACATTCATAGGGTTCTAAATTCTAATAGATTTTAGATTTTGACTTGTTGGGCGTATCTATATTTGATTTTGATTCCAAGAAGAAGGAATAATATAATTCCTCTTTTCAAATAAGATTGGAATAGAGAAACAAAATCAAATTAAATAAGCTAGCAAAAAGGAATATTAAATAAGCACAATTTAGCTTAAAATAAACACGAGACTTATCTCGAGTGATTACTTGAAAATTCTTGAAAGGAATGGAGTTCTGGATGTAAAAACTCAATTTCGTGTTCAATTTATAGAAGAAAAATCGTTCTACGATTTGGTCTTAGAAACCTAGGGTGGTCGTAGCTCTAACAATTTTTGAAAAATTGAGCGCGATCTTTTGAAAACCGTTCTACGACTGGTCGTGTGTACCCTACGACTGGTCGTGGGACACCTACGGACCAGTCGTGGGTCACCTACGGCCCGGTCGTAGGACCATGAAAATAGGTTCTTTGGATTTTCGTCGTAGCTCCACGACCGATCATGGACAGTCGAAAGCGAACCTACGACGGGTCGAAGGACCTCCGGGGTGGTCGTGGGCGTTCCAAAAAATCCAAAAAATCTTCAACTAATTAGGATCTGGTCGTGGAATTTCTTGGACTAGTCGAACCAATGCTAGGACTGGTCGAACAAGAGCTAGGATTGGTCTTGGAACAGACCAAGCTCATGTAAAATAAACATTTGATTTATGTATCCAAAATGACCTACTTAAAGGGTCAACCTAAGGTCATTCAAACCTGAAATATGTCGTATGGACATTGAACTTCAACCATTCAACGAATGTAGTTTGTAAGAACCAATATCAGGCTTGAAATCTTGAACAATATCAGGCTTGAAGTCTTGAACAATATCAGGCTTGAAATCTTGAACTTCGACATCTTGAGCTTTGACATCTTGAGCTTCGACATCTTGAGCTTTGACATCTTGAGCTTCGACATCTTGAGCTTTGACATCTTGAGCTTCAACTTGTAGCTTTTTGAAGTATTTAAGCAGTGTCTTGAATAAAAATCATCATACCAGCACAAGACACAGATAGATGTTTTGACATAACAAAATTTGACAACCAAAGGAGTATGAGACCATAACCCTTACAATCTCCCCCTTTGTCAAATTTGTGACAAAACACCAATAATATTTCCAAGAGACATAAGAGGTGAGAAACATGCACAGATATATAGACATGATAAGCAATAATCATTTTCCCATAACTCTTGAGAAGTTTAACTCCCCCTGAGTAATAGGACTCCCCCCGAGTAATAGCACAACAAAATTAATAACAATAATCAATAACATTCACCAAACTTCTCCCCCTTTTTGACACAAAATGACAAAGGAAGAAAAACAGTAAATGTGCATAACCAATTAGGAGTTGAAGCAAAAAAAAATAATCCATAACCAACAAAAAGGTTTTGAGATGCAAGCAAATATCAGTAAATATTAGACCGAAAAAAAATTCAGTCAGAACCAGAAGAGGGTGCGAGGATTAGATGGATCAATTTTGTGTAATCCCTTAGCAATTCGCCTCATATATTTACGCATATAAGAAAATTGTGTGTCTTGAGTAACACAATTTGAGCCACTGATCTTGAAGAGAATTCAACCTTTCATCAAAATCGGAAAGGTGAAAATCGGGATCATCCGTAAAGTCGACTCAAGTTCTTCAAATAAGTCATCCATATTCACGTCCTCGGAAGATTACTAGCTTCAAGATTACCGCTTCACCACCATCGCTACCAAGCATCCACTTGGCCTCTAGCCAAATCTAAAGTCATCTTATTAAGATTGGAATTATTAAAAGGGAGATGGTGGATGGGTTTTCTCTAGTAGGCATGGCTATGAGCATATGATTTGCTAACATAGTCGATAAATAACCAAAGGGTATATCACTATGTCCAGGATGGTGACGCTGGTGACAGAATAATGGAATGACAGATTAAAGAAGGGAGGCATATTTTAGCACCAGAGACAATGAATGCAAAACACGAACCATAAAAGCGGTGAGTTCGGTTTTGTTACCGAAACGAGGATAAAGATTTGAAATGAATATCTTATGAAGTACTGTAGTATCCGGGTAACAAATACCTTGAGGGAAGTACATGACCTTTATGAGTCCAATGAACATCCATATTACATAAATCTCTAGTAAGCATTCGTCGTTCAGATTCTGAGAGACTATCATGTAAAATATTAATTGGAATGCTTTCATCATTGATAGGTATTTCCATAATATCTGCAATCAAATGTCGATCTACAACAAACAAACCTTCTTGAGTATCAACTTTAAAAGTTAAATTCTCAAGAGAAAAATCGCAGATACATGCAAACATGGATTGGGCAATGGACCTGGTATGCAGCTCCACCCCAATGTAAGATGTTATCCCATCCCATGATTCCAACAAAGAAGGAATACCAAAAGAAGCAATGTGATTGACATTAACATGACGTTCAACAATTACATTACGCATGCGCAAATCTCGAGCATCGTAGGATCATTTTCGGAGAACGAAGATGACGTTGAACAATAGAAGTTGATCTAGAAGAAGATGGACTCTCAGTAGTTTTCTTTTTACCTCTAGCATCCATTTTCAAAGAAAGATTTCAAGGAAACAACAAGATGCAAGATAGAAGAAATGAGATATAGATAGAACAGATTTTTCAAGAGAAAAACCCCAAATCCTGCAATCAATGATCAAATATATTCCACAAACATGAGTTTTGAAGCACTAATAGTAAGAATCTACAAGAAAAATGTAAAAGAATCACTAACCTTGAAGAACAATGAAGATGGGTTGGGGCAGCCGTAGCTAGGACGGTTGGAAAGAAATGAAGAAATGAAGAAGAAGACTAAAATCCTCAATTTTAAGTGAAATCCCGTGCTTTACTGACGAAGTGTCGTGGTATGACGTGAAATCGGCCGTGGTAGTAACCGGTTGTGTATTCTCACGACAGGTCGAGTATGACAAAAATTTGCAATTTTTTTTTTTTATTTTTTTTTTAAAATAATTTCAAGTTTAAGCAAATAAAACATCAAACTTATGATACACAAAATCATGCAAACTCAATTTAAATTGCACATACCGAGATCAAATTTTAATTTATTAAACGAAGCTTTTGTCGGCGGTTTAGTGAAAATGTCCGCAAGTTGAATCTCGGTTGGAATGTAATCCAAATTTATTAATTTTTCTTCCACTAATTCACGAATGTAATGAAATCTAATGTCAATATGCTTAGTACGTGAATCTTCGAATCGATTTTTAGAGATATTTATTGCATCGGAATTATCACAAAATAAAATCATAGAATCTTGAGTAATTCCATAATCGCTTAACATTCGTTTCATCCAAACAAGTTGAGTACATGCATTTCAGTGAACAATGTATTCAAATTTCAAGATTGATAGCGATATAGAACTTTGCTTCTTGCTAAACCAAGAAACAAGACAATTTCCAATGTAGAAACAACCACCACCGGTTGATTTCCTATCATCAATGTTTCGGCCCACCAAGATCATCTGCATGCATTCTAGCTAATTGAACATTAGTCTCATGTGGATACCAGAGACCCAATTTAGTAGAACTTGCGACATAACGCATAATCCGCTTAATGAAGTTAAGTGAGATTCTTTAGATTTGATTGATAACGAGCACAAATACCAACACTCAAAGCAATATCGGTCTACTAGCAGGTTAGATAAAGTAAGCTACCAATCAAACTACGATACAATTTAGATCCACATCATTACCTGTAGAGTCTTTTGAGAGTCTTACGATTGTACTCATTGGAGTATCAAAATTTTTACCTTTCTCAAATCCAAATTTTTTAATTAAACTCGAGCATATTTGGTTTGTGAAATAAATATTCCATCAGTTGTTGTTTTACTTGCAATCCTAGGAAATAGTTTAATTCTCCAACCATGCTCATTTCAATTTAGACTTCATCAAATCTGCAAACTCAACAAATCATGTTAGTACACAAAGTTGATCCATAAATAATATCAACATATATTTGAACCATTAGAATATCATCGTTATATTTCTTAACAAAGAGTGTCTTATCAACACACCCCATCTGAAAGTTATGACTCAGTAAAAACTTAGTCAATTTTTCGTACCATGCTCTGGGAGCTTGTTTCAGACCATAGAGAGCTTTCTTAAGACGATACACATGATCAGTAAATTTAGGATCTTCAAACCCTGTAGGTTGTTCAACATATACCTCTTCATGTAAATCACCATTCAGAAAGGCACTCTTAACATCCATTTGATAAATTTTAATTTTCTTAAAACATGCAATGGAGATAAAAAGTCTGATTGATTCAAGACGAGCTACAGGGGCAAATGTTTCATTATAGTCAATACCTTCGATTTGTGTATATCCTGTACAACTAGTCTTGCTTTATTTTGAATAATATTTCCAAGCTCATCATTTGTTTTTGAAAATCCATTTTGTTCCAATAATATGTTTATCTTTAGGTCTAGGAACAAGTTGCCGGACATCATTTCGACAAACCGATTAAGTTCTTCTTGCATCGCAAGAATCCAATTTTCATCGAAAGTGCTTCTTTACGTTACCTGGTTCAATGGGATGTAAAGCATACGTAGTTACATATGTCCTCTAATTGTCTACGAGTGCGCACACCGGTGAGAGGGTTTCCAAGTATTTGAGAGGTTGGATGATCTTTAAGGTCCTTAATTCAGGATTAGTTTCACTTGATGAAGTTTCTTGTTTTTCAAGTATAAGAACTTCATCATTATCTAAACTAGGGACAGGTGTCTTCAAAAGATCGTCAATCACAACATTTATTGACTCTTGAATCACACCGGTCCTGTTGTTGAGAACACGATAAGCACGACTGTTTAAAGAATAACCTAAAAGATCCCTTCATCACTTTTAGTGTCGAATTTTCCCAAATTTTCACGGTCCACGCAAAATATAGCACTTCTTTGCCAAAAATTGAAAATATTTGATGAAGGCTTTTTCTCAAACCACATTTCATAAGCCGTTTTATTATTAGATTTACAAATATAAACACGGTTAATAATGTAGCAGTTGTATTCACTTGCTTCAAACCGAGAGATTCTAGGTAGCTTCATGCTATTTAACATAACACTTCCCATTTCTTGAAGCACTCTATTCTTCCTCTCGACAATTCCATTTTGTTGAGGAGTTTTAGGTGAGAGAATTCATGTGATATTCCACGATCGCTACAAAATTTCTCAAAACCGCTATTTTCAAATTCAGATCCATGATCACTACGGATCTTGTGACTTGAGAACATTTTTCATTTGAATCGTTTTATAATCTTTTTCACTTCATCAAGGGTTTCGATTTATCTTTCAAGAATGAAACCCAAGTGTATCTTGTATAATCATCTACAATAACTAAGATGTACTTTTTGCCACCTCGACTTTCCGTTCTTGTTGGTCCTATAAGATCCATATGGAGAAGCTCGAGTGGTCTTGTGGTGATATTGGAGTTCACCTTTTGTGAGAGCTCCTAGTTTGTTTACCATCGGCATTCACCACAGATCTTGTCTACTTTTTTGCATTTTAGGTAGACCTTTTATTAGTTCACTTTTGCTCAATCTATATAAATTTCGGTAGTGTACATGTCCAAAGCGTTTATGCCATAAATCTGTCTCATCGGTATGGACCATGTAGCACGTTTGATTAGATGAGCTACCATTGCTTACAATATAGCAGTTTTCAGAAGTTCTGCGACCAGTTAATATTACAGAACCCTTTTCATTTGTAATTTCACAACCTTGATTAGAAAATTTAACATTATGGTTGTTATCGCATATTTGAGATATGCTCAACAAGTTGTGTTTTAAACCCTCAACATATAACACATTTTTAAATAAGGGAAGGTTATAGAGTTGGACCGTACCTTTGCCAATTATCTTGCAGTTGCTACCATCACCAAATGTGGTGACCCATCATCATATCTTTAAGATCGGTGAATAGAGCTTTGTCGCCTGTCATATGTCTGGAGCATCCACTGTCTAGGTACCATTTTGAATGGCTTGTAGCTTTGAAAGCAGTGTGAGCAACCAAACAAGTAACCTTGGGAACCCATTTCAGTACTGTTTTGGGTTTAGGAGAGTAATTGGTCTTCTTTTGTTTATAGTTATAAGAGTGACCTACTGAGTTAGATTTTAATAGCTCCTTAAGTAAATCAATAATTTTTTCAGCTAGCGGGTTTCGAATCTGATTTTTGAAATTTATATAGCTGCTTTTGTGTTTTTGAAAGGTTTTTGTATTTTTAGAAAAAACTTGATTAGTACCTTTTCCTTTTGAGTTAGAAGTCTCTCTTTTCACAAAAATGGAAGGAGCATTCTTCTGTTTAGGAGATGTGTTTTTGTCAAAGCCCAACCCGGATCGATCACCACATTTTCTTGATCCGGATAATAATTTCTCTAATTTTGGATCACCTTGGGCATATCTCCATGTGTCCTTCAAACTCAAAAGAGAAGATACTTCATTTTTAAGTTTCTCATTTTCAGATTTCAAATTTTCAACTAGAGAGGTTTTGAATTCTAAATCACACTTTGATTTTTCAAAACAATCTGAAATTTGAGATTTTTCTAAAACAAGGTTTTCAAAACATTCTTTAAGTTTAAAGAACTTTTCTTTTTGAAGTTTAAGTTTGACAGCAATTTTACAACTTTCTTTATATAAGGCATTGTAAGCATCTTGTAGATCTTCATCATTTTCATGATCACTATCCAAATTTTCTTCACTTGTTGAATCATCGTGATCTGAAAAGGTAAACTTGGCTAGAGTCATAAGGGCCTTAAGTTCACTGCCCGACTCGTTTTGAATTTTCGATTCGGGAAGAGGCTTTAATCGACGATTCATCCCAAGTAGCCAACATACCCTTCCTTTTGGATCTGTCCTTTTAGGACATTTGTTTGCTAAATGCCCATATTCTTGCAATTGTAACATTGACTATCTTTCAATGACTTCCAAGATTTAGACTTAGGTTTAGAACGTTTCTTTTCATTTGCCTTTTGAAAGTCAACTCTTTTCTTACTTTTGAAAATCTTATAAAACTTTTTTTGCAAAGGGCCATATCATCTTTGAGACTTTTCCGAATCGAATTTTCTTGAGTAATACTTTTAGATGACTTCAAAGCAATAGACTTACCTTTAGGAGCTTTAAAACTTAATTCATAGGTTTGCAAAGAACCAACTAATTCTTCTACCTTCATATTGTCCGTATCACGAAGTTCCTGGATTGCGGTTACCTTTGAATTGAACTGTTCAGAAGAGAGCGTAGTATTTTTGCACACTTTACTTTCTCGAGATCTTTTCACCAAGACCCCACATAGAGTTTACAATGTCATTCAATCTAGTGTAAAAGTCCATAAACATTTCATTTTCCTCCATATGAATTTCTTCAAATTTAGTTGTGAGGAGTTGGACTTTAGATTTCTTGACAATTGTTGTACCTTCGTGTGTCATTTCTAAAATATCCCAGGCTTTGCTTTGCAGTATCACAGGATATGATTCTTTTGAACTCATCCGGTGATAGTGTGTAAGTGATTGCATTTAGTGCTTTAGCATTAGCACTACTCTCATTTTTTCGAAGTGTGGTCCATTGGAAATATGGTGTAATTTTCATAGATTTTGAACCATCAACACCAGTTACTTCCATGGTAGGAGGATTCCATTCAGTCACTGTGGCTAGCCACACACTTTCATCCATTGATCTAAGGAAGATTCTCATTCTGGCTTTCCAATAGGCATAGTTGGAGCCATCAAAAGGTGGAGGCCTAGTAACTGAAAGGCTATCAAAATTTGACATCTTTTTATATAGCTTAGATCGTTAGCTCAGGAATTAAATCCAAATAAAAAGCAACAAAAAATGAGCTATTAGGCTCTGATACCACTTGAAAAGGCCAAGCTATATGTCCTAGAGGGGGGGGTGAATAGGACTATGCCAAATTTAAATTTAAATCAGCGGAACTAAAGTAAATCAATACCCTTACAATAATGAATCAATTCACAATGCTAAATATAAATCACCTTGATAAATAATTATTGAGAGATTGATACAAATTTAGTTCTAAGGACAACCTTACACCATAATAAACAAGGGCTTATGGTAGGACAACCTTATTTCTAGAACCTCTTTTGAATCAAGAACTCAATGTTAATATAAGTAAATGAAATAGCAAGGAATTGAAAATAAATGCGTAGTAAAGATCTAAATTATTACAACAATCCCCACACTTGCTTGAAAATGTAAATAGTTACAACAATCACATCCACTTGTACATTCACACAATCGAATGAAAATTAAGCAAGTATTCAATCCACAAGACAAAGAGTTATAGTGGTTCGCCTGTGTGTACACCAACTGTTTTACAACAAGCCACACAAAATGCTACTCCACTCCTAATATCCTCATTGGGGATATTAGCGTTCACTATCAAATAGGTTTTCACACAGTTCACCAAAAACCTTTACAATTGTGTCTTTTTCACTTGGGCTTACACAATTAAAAACCCCTTTTTCTGAGTTTTTGGTTTTCCTCAGACAACCAATACAATGAGATTTTTCTGGCTCAACCTCAAACAAAACCAAAAATAAATGAATTTTACAGAATTGTAAAATACCTGGATTTCTCCTTTAGCAGCCCGGTAGAACCAATCGGAGTAGTTGATTGAATATCAAAGTTCAATTTCCAATACTCACATTCATAGGGTTCTAAATTCTAATAGATTTTAGATTTTGACTTGTTGGGCGTATCTATATTTGATTTTGATTCCAAGAAGAAGGAATAATATAATTCCTCTTTTCAAATAAGATTGGAATAGAGAAACAAAATCAAATTAAATAAGCTAGCAAAAAGGAATATTAAATAAGCACAATTTAGCTTAAAATAAACACAGACTTATCTCAGAGTGATTACTTGAAAATTCTTGAAAGGAATGGAGTTCTGGATGTAAAAACTCAATTTCGTGTTCAATTTATAGAAGAAAAATCGTTCCTACGACTGGTCTTAGAAACCTAGGACTGGTCGTAGCTCTAACAGATTTTTGAAAAATTGAGCGCGATCTTTGAAAGCCGTTCCACGACTGGTCGTGTGTACCCTACGACTGGTCGCACGACTGGTCGTGGGACACCTACGACTGGTCGTGGGTCACCTACGACTGGTCGTAGGACCATGAAATAGGTTGCTGGATTTTCAGTCGTAGCTCCACGACTGATCGTGGACGAGTCGAAGCGAACCTACGACGGGTCGAAGGACCTCCAGATCTGGTCGTGGGCGTTCCAAAAATCCGAAAAATCTTCAACTAATTAGATCGGTCGTGGAATTTCTTGGACTAGTCGAACCAATGCTAGGACTGGTCGAATAAGAGCTAGGACTGGTCTTGGAACAGACCAAGCTCATGTAAAATAAACATTTGATTTATGTATCCAAAATGACCTACTTAAAGGGTCAACCTAAGGTCATTCAAACCTGAAATATGTCGTATGGACATTGAACTTCAACCATTCAACGAATGTAGTTTGTAAGAACCAATATCAGGCTTGAAATCTTGAACAATATCAGGCTTGAAGTCTTGAACAATATCAGGCTTGAAATCTTGAACTTCGACATCTTGAGCTTTGACATCTTGAGCTTCGACATCTTGAGCTTTGACATCTTGAGCTTCAACTTGTAGCTTTTTGAAGTATTTAAGCAGTGTCTTGAATAAAAATCATCATACCAGCACAAGACACAGATAGATGTTTTGACATAACAAAATTTGACAACCAAAGGAGTATGAGACCATAACCCTTACAGATCTGGCTGTTCAACCAAACACATCCATAATCATGTGAGGTCCATAGTTTCAATGGCGCTTGTTTCTTTCTATTGATCCTTATGATTTGACTCATACTCTATTTTGTAGACTCGGTTCCAAAATGATGAACAAGTTTACAAATCTTTCCTAAAAATTCTAAATATGTACCGAAAGGAGCACAAATCTATTACTGAGGTCTACCAAGAGGTATATACATGCGACAGTATACTTCTATTTTTGGCATTAGGAAAGGACTTTGCTTGTTTTATTTTCTTGTTGTTGAAGGCTGAGTTTGGGATGCATCGGTCTGTTTCATCTGCGCAGTAGCCTTGCTTTTCCAGGAACATCATGATTTGCTCGAGGAATTCACTCATTTCCTACCTGATGCCTCTGGGACAGCTTCTATGCAGCATGCTCCTTCCGGAAGAGCCTTACCTGGAAATTTCTTGCGTCGGGATGAAAGGAGCTTGGCTATGCCCACGGCCCGGCAAGTGCATGGAGAAAAGGTAGTTGCTCTCTCTCTCTCTCTTGTGAATTTCGTTGGATGCCCTGTCGAAACCAGCCTAACCGACTATTATGTGCCATCTTGTTAGAAGGAGAGAGGTGAATTACCACACCGATCGCGATCTCAGTGTTGACCGTCCTGATCCAGATGATAAAGCAATGACTAAAGTTGACAAGGAACGGAAAAAAGACGTGATCGGGATGATAAAGATTTGGAGCATGACAGCAATAGGGAGTTAGATAATATGCAGCGGTTCTCTAACAAACGGAAACCTGGTAGGAGGGGTGATGACTTTGTTGCCGAACAGTTACACCTGTGCAGTGGGAAGGAGCAGAGAAAACTTTGGAGTGCATCCTGTTTCGGTTCTTCCTATGATGATAAAAATGCCTTGAGAAGTGAGTTCTCAATGATGCCATATGATACTATGCATATGTATGTTGGTAGCATGCAGTGCTTCTTGTTTTTGGGGTTTATATCTGCTGTAGATGTACATGTGCCTGTTATAGTATGCATTATATGTTTGTTATTGAGCTATAATTTCATGGTTGAATATCCATCATTACTCATAACGATATATGCATAAGTATTTACGTTAATCAGATCATGTTTAAATGCAATTCGCAATATTCTTTGCCTACTATATCCAACACCTCTGTATCTATCTACTAATTTATCTACCTGTCTCTCAGTATCTATCTACTAATTTATTTTGAACTGCTTTCCTTTTATAGTGATGCTGGATTCAATAGCATTCACAAGTGAAATCTATCTACTATTCAATAGTACCAGTTCTTGTTTACATATTGGATCAACTCATGTGCAGGTTGTTTACAATCCAGATTGTCCATTTCAAGAGTTAGCAAACTTCCTAAAGGTCAAAATTCTCGCACTGCTTGCTAATTATGTTGTGTATGAATCAATGGGAGGATCCTTGTAAATTGTTCATATTCCAGGAAGCTTACAAGGTTGCAATGCATTATCTATACCATTATCCTTGGTAATTTGTTATTATATCCTAGAGGAATTTCAATCTTTCTTTGAAATCATCTGCAAATTGTTGTGGTCTTGTATCAAGCTAGAACAGAGAGGTCTTTTACTCGCTATTGCATTTATGCACATTATGTTAGTTGTCATCTGTTGTTAATTTGCTTTAAAGGCAGAGAAGTTCAAGATACACTTTTGGATGCATCCACAACTTGTTACCAGTTTCCATTGAATAGATGAAGTTGTAATTTCCTTTGAAGGTAGAGAAGGTGTGTTTTTTTTTTTGTTTTGTTATTTAATGTAGGTGCTTGACAAACATGGAGTGACTCTTTCATGCAAATGTTCTGCAACGAAGATGGTGGAAAACTTGAGCTTCGAAGGCAAGTATTATGCCTTCCTCTAATCAATTTTGACTGTCTATTTTCATTCTAGTTGTCTGAAATGTAGGATAATGCCTGAATTTTGAACTTTGGCATGCATGCGCTAGTCCTTGTGTCTTTGCATTGTTGGAAGCCGTGTGGTTTATTTCCCACAAGGTCATAGCAAGTATTTCATGTATTGGATTGTGGGTAAGAATTACTGCCATGCATGTATTTCATGTTCAATTCGTCATTTCTTCACCCTCAACTTCTCTTGAAAGAGTTTGCACTGAATTATAATCATTAATTTGATGTCTGGCTGTGTAGGTTCTCAAAGAAAGTAATTCTTGGTGGAAGCAACTAATGGATATCTTCATAGGGAGCTTCATGAATACCACATCAAATGTCCTCCGCTTGAGAAATGGGTGGAACCATCACTTGAGAAATCACAGGCTCAAATGTCCTCTGCTTGAGCATGCAAATCACACACATTCCAGCTCAAGTTGAAAGAACCGATGTGGGTCCCACATCCTGCTCGAAAGTCAATGTGGCACAACTGAGTACATGAATGAGAAAAGGCAGAGGATCATAGTCATGAGCAGCCCCATTGATTTATCTCATGTTAGAAATGATAGTGTATAAATGGTTCATTTATCTTATGGGCCACAATTTTAGAAATGAATGATAGCCCAAAAACTTACCCATTAGATGAGTAGTCTAGCATGGTATGTGCACTATGGAATCTTCAGATGGACATTTGTGTAATATATCTTCTGCAAATGACCAAATGCATGCATCTTGTTCTTCTTACCTTTGTGGTTAAAAACTATATTTTTGTGGTTTTTAGATGAGGTTTTATGACTTGGTGACCAAGCAGGATGAGATGCTTAAGCAAGTTTCTTTCCCTTCTTCACGCTACTATCTAGGAAACTCTAGGAGTTTTGCCACTTGTAAAGAGTGGGATCAATGATTTATGCTACTTTTCTAGATCTAACTTTTTAGATTTTTGAGAAAAAATGGTTTCTTTCTTTGTTTGTTTCTGTGTAATACTAATAACAATTCAAGGGGATTGCAGATTATGGCAATAATGGATTTCTCTCTTCCACAGACTGGGGAAAAGGTTGATCTCTTTGATTGCTTTGGCTTTGAACTTGGATGAAAGCTTCTTTGAGCAAGTGGGTGCACCCATGGGATTTGTCCGTCTTCTACACTGTCCAGTGTCTGCTAGCATATTCAGACAACAAAAATATAGTAATCTTGTCTTGTGAATTGCTGAATCTTATGCAATTTCAAAGAATTGGCAGTCAGTGTATAATCATTTTTACAAGAAGATACTAATAGGTTGGTGATAGGGTTGCATCTGATATTTTGGTTTTGGTATTCTCAGATCCGTAGGAAAAGGATAAGGTACCTCATGCCAACGGGTAAGTGCATTCATATACAAGTTATCTAAATAAAATTTATAATTTTAAATCTCAACGTTGTGTGTACATATTTTTTTTTCTTCTATGCAATGACAAAACATCCACAGATTGTAAGGAAATTTTCCATTGCCTTTTCTATAGATGCCAATCATGTCAGATCCACATTGTTTCATGGAGGTTAGATAAGCATGAATGTGGGTATAAGTTAGCCCATCTACACCACCTTCCTAGCTAGTGGGTGTGAGATCCAAGATGTTGATCATGTGGCATACAGTGTAGAGATATCTGGCATAAAAATCAGGCTTGTACAATTATCATGTGGACCGTCCTTATTTTGAGTCGGGAACTTAGAAGATCAGACAATTGATGAACGTCTTGGATCTTGCACCCATATGCCATCGACAGATGCTCCACAAGGTCAGTCTTAATCATACTAATTAACTCCATAAAAATTCTTGCATTTCCATGATGATAGGCTTGGGGATTCAACTACTCTTGTTAATTCGACCATTTATAAAATCCATGAAATGTAATGCATGATGAGATGTATATACAATAAACAGATAAATCCTATGGCTGGGGTTACCTTTGACCAATGTTATTTATCTTCAATTTCAATTTTCTTTTGTGTAAAATAGGCACTGTGAAGACTTTGATGAGTTTGATACTAATTACGAAGATGAAGTGGAGGTTGTTGATGAGTTTGACAATGACGACTTTGATGAAGATGTGAGTATTTTTACATTTTTTTTCCTTCATTCATCCATGAGTAGTTCACATTTCAAGTCTTGAATGGGCCTTCTTCTTTGGAACAAAAGAAGAATTCTATATGACCCATCAGTGGTGTGCCATGCTCCAATATCCACCCTATCAAGTGATAGTGATATCCAATGAATATGGAGAATTATAACCAAGACAATTTGATGGTGCTAAATGGGCTCTCATCCGATGGGGAAGATTTTGGGTATATTCCATCCCCATGGGAACTGGCATTTGAATGATTTAGATCACCAAAAGATGCGCCTCACATGTATAGTTTGTTGGGTGTGAAAACAACCAATTAAAAACTTTCTATTTCATCTTTATTCTTTCATACCTCACAAGTAGTTCTTGTTATGATCAGAACCCGAGCCTGATGATGAGGAGGAAAATGATGTTGATGAGAGGTTTGATTTCTTCCAACTGAAGTGGATTATTGAGAAATTCAAGTTTATACAAATAATGAGAGCTCGACTATTCCTCGTAGGACATGGACTAAGAAGCGGTGAATGTTTCCTGGACGCAAATCATGGATGGTCAACATTTATGGTAAAGCCTTTTCTAGTATAATCAATATGGACCAACTATTCTCCAAGCCATTCATCTTGTGGTTAGGATAATCTGATAACTATGATTCTTGATGAGATATTTCCAAGGTGGAACACATACTGGGAAATGGTACTATGAGGTTGACCTCATGGGAGCTTCCCATGAGGTCGAGCTGTGTGGGTTCCACCTTGATATGTATCGAACATCCACACTGTGCATTTAGTGGGCCCCTCTAGGTTAATGGATATCCCAAAAATCATCTGTATCCGGAACCCAAGTGCACCATACCATCTGAAAGAGTGTGAAATCGTGCTTAAAACATCTAAAAGCACTTGCTGGGGCCCTCCTAATTTTTGGGCCAGGGAGCAGACAACATGAGGCCCCAACAAGTGAATGGCTGGGATTTACACACATGGCATGTTGGCAGGGTGTCCCGTATCTGTTACGATATGGGCGTATCAGCCGATACGTATCGGTAACGGCCATGGCCGTTACGCGATACAGGGGGAGAGATATAATGCGCCTTTACTATGGCCTGGATAAAGGATCCCATACATGGGAAGACATTAGTAGACAGTAAGTAGCTGAAGTTTTTGTCTCATTTTTTTTTTTCATTTTTTAATGAAAAATGACAGGGTGATGCTTATCTAGCCACGGGCTGCTACAACCTCCTATGCTATGATGTGTAAAATTGTAATAATGGGATTGGCACTTTCACTTGGGTTGAGTTGTTTAGTTATTAATGGATGGGTGGAATTTTGGTGTTGGGTGTTTTGAGCATATGGGCTTAGGTTTTTCTATTAAGTTTTTTACGTGTTTGGATGCTCAGTTCAATTGCATATCAATTTATTAGGATTGTTGTGTAATTTGGAGTTGGAAGTCTTCCAAAGTGAGGGGAAGTTGGGCTAGCCCCAAATTCATTTAGGACTTGTTTGCTTGGATGGGCCTGATGAAAATGGATAGGATAGGCCATCCATTTTGTTTCTAGCTTTGATGAAAGGAAGCAAATTGGAAATGGGTGCGTTTTTAATCCTTACTTGCTTTCAAACAGAACATTTTGATAGACCAAACACCTGATTCTTTTAATGATGAGTTCAATCACCACTTCTTTCAATCTAATGTTTATGTATCCTCATCATAGATGTGGAGCTGAAGGCGAGTGGTGACCTCACCAAGGATGTAGAGCTAAGGGGGTGTTCTTAGCCATTGGTTAAGAGTGAGAAGCTACAGGGGCTATTGATGTCTATTGGTTGAAATTTAAGTTTGTTCAGGTAAGCATGATTTTTGAGCATGGATTTTCTTAGACTTGAGTATATTTCTATGATAAGAGTACTCATCTATACATAAATGTGGCAATGCTTATTAGTTGAAATGGGTTTTATATGTGGCCATGGGCATTTGCATAATATAGTTGATGTGGGTATTTCCTTAGCATGGTTAAAAAGTGAGCTTTAGACAAGGACTCGTTGGATGTGTATTTGGCATGGTCACTTTTTATGTGTGTTTTTTTTTTTTCTTTTCACTTGTATTTACTGAATGGTTTGTGTATTTGGATGTTATCCTCATTGTTGCAGGTTTGAGGTAGTTGGAATGCTGAAGTTAAAAGAATTAGCAGAGGCTTCTATTGTGGTTCTCGGTGTCGAAGAGCATCAAAGCATGCCTGCCCTATTGCCGACTGGGTCTCATCTTCTGTTTTATTGCTGTGATTTACCTAGGAGATGTTGCAGCTACTTTTAGTCCCAACTGATGTATGGTTTTGCCTATGACATATGTGCATTTATAGTCTGAAAACATTAAATAGACCGTTAATTGTTTTATTGGTATTGTGTTGATTATAGTCTTGATGAATGTTAAATGGGTGAAATGTGCATGCACATGTTTAATCATTAATTGATTATGATTGTTTGAATTATTTTTTGAATGACTAACAGGTGTAAGATACAAAAAAAAAAAAAAATACAAACAAATCGGCAATTTTTTTTAATTCGCAGATATTTTTAGCGACGGACTAAATCCGTCGCTAATTTCAATACAAGTCTGGACGACGGATTGAGGTCCGTCGCTTTCCTCATATTTGACGGACCTAATCCGTCGCTAATATTTTAAATGACGAATAATTTAGTGGTTTTTTTTAGCATTTCACCGACGGATTTTTTATTTTTTTGACGGATCTTATCCGCTTCAGTAAGAGATGCGACGGACCTTATCCGTCAGATTCAACGACGGATTTTATCCGTCGGAAACAAAAAACGACCCAATAAACAACGACGGACGAAATCCGTCGTTTATTTGGTTTTACGACGGATTTCGTCCGTCGCAAATCCGCGATTTTGGCGTAATGATATATACATTAAACCCAGCCGTGGACCCATACTTTGGAAGGAACTTCACGATATATGTATATTTTGGTTTACACATTTGCTTTAATCACATTAAACCTGGAGTATTGTAATTTGTTTAGTATAATTCTATACATGCTCAAATGGCCAATGTGAAAGAAATCAGGATATTAACTTTCGCAAAGCATAAGTGATGTCCAGAATCTCAGGAGTCGAGCTTTCCTTGACCCTCGAAATTCGGGGCGTTACAAGTTGGAATCAAGGCATGAATTTAAGATTAAACTAGACTTTAGACTCTGGACTCACCATAATACATTCGCTGACATAGATGGGGGCACTAAGACTTAGCGACGTGAAACTCTAGGACCAAACCCTTAACCGTCTTGAGTAATTGGACTTTAGCTCAGAAAATTGACCTTAGAAAGGGTTGAATTAAGGGAGAATAGTTACGATAACATTAGAGTTAGGGTCTTGGAAGCACTGAGAAGTACTTCGGCCCGCACTTAGGCGAGAACTCACAAGTTGCGCATTCACCAAACAATCAAATAATCCCCACTCGTACGATATAAGGAAATTTTTTTTTAGTCCAGTAAGGGCACTTTGACAGTCTTAAGGATAGTTTTTTAAAAAAATGTGAATTTAGGTATGTTTAGGATTGTTTTAGATCAAATGACAGTCATATCATGATGTTTTAGATCAAAAACCATGCTACCACTTATTTTTAAGGAGAATACATACATATGAGTTGGAGAGTGCCATACTAGGTCTAGTGGGAGTGGTAAGTCTTCATCAATTTAGCTAGTGTTATGCTAGGGTGGAAATGCTCGCTGAAACCAATACAATTCTAGCAATACCAAATCGTATCAAGTGATATTAAATACATGATCCAGACCCTTGACCTCATGGAGCTTAACGTGGATGGTGTTGTACCAAATGACCAAATATTCACTCTGTAAAACAATCCCATTCATCATATCAGTGGACTTTTTCTACTACAAGGGTCATTGTTTAACTTCTAATCTAACTACACATCATACTAAGGTCTACCAGTTGATACATCAATTAATTTGTCCAATGTGATCTTCATGGTGAGGCCTATTGCTTTAATGGCACTGATGTCCTACAAAAGTGGCATGCTAACAAGAAACACGTACGTTACCGCAAGTTGCTAGGGTAATTTACATGTAGGAGATTAGTTCTCTAATGAATTTGGCCCATTGACAACTGTACTTTTATAATGCCCACTTGGTGACCACCGTTCACAAGGCTAGGATCATCCAATTAGTGTAGAACTTGCCCCAACCAATCTCAGCACCATCCATCTCACCCTCATCACACCATCATCATCATCTCACCCCTTCAATCTCAGCACCATCCATCTCACCCTCATCACACAATCATCATCATCTCACCCCTTCAATCTCAGCTACACAGCGGTAGCCATTTCTGCTGCAAGAAAGTGCATCCATCATCATCATCATTATCATCTCACCACTTCATCAACACAGTCACCCCATCATCATCATCTTCACCATCATCATCATCATCATCACCATGCCAAAATAAGGCAGCAACAGCCATGGCTACCGTCTCCAGACTGATGCACCACCGCCGCCTAGGACAGGCGGGCGAGGTGCTAGCGCAAGCCAGGCGCGTTGTCGCCCCTCTCCCTCAACACGCTATGGCGTGGTCGTGCCAAAACCAGCGTGCCGCCGCCGTTGAAAGGCAGCAGCCTGTGTGGCCACAGCCGCTTCTGCGGCATCACGCCGCTAGAGGGCAGCAGCCCGCGCGGCCACTACCGCGTCCACACGCCACTGCTAGAAAATGGGGCTGTGCACATAGGTAGCACGTGTGGGGTCCCTTAAACCCCAAATCTCCTCCCTTTTGCTGCCATATCTCTCAAAATCCCTAACCCTACACCTCTCCAAATTCCTAAAATCTTTGCTACTCATCTTCTTCTTCTTCAAATCCATCACCAAGAAAAACCCATTACAAGAAAATCCCTTCTCCTTCTTCATTTCTTCAACTCTTCCCAAATCTTTACAACCCATTTCCAAAATCTCAACATTTTCCAACCCAACTACACCCATTTTCACATTTTTCATATCTAAATCCAATCTCAACCATCCAATCACTCATCTCAACCATCCATTCCTCATCTTAACCATCCATCATTCATCCAAACCATCCATTGCTCTTCTAAACCATCCATTACTCATCTCAACCATCCATCACTCATCCAAACCATCCATTATTCATCAAAACCATCCATTACTCATATCCAAGTCCAATTCTTCAAACCAAACTCCAAAACCCTTCATTTTCTAAACCTATTGCAAGTCATCCCTCCAACCACACACTTCAACGCCAATTTGAAGTACCCAAGCCCCCAAAGCATAGAGAAGATGGCCCTACTTAGAGCCATTGCTTCATTCTTCTCCTTCTCCTTGATCCTTTGCCTCGTGGAAAAGAGGAAAGCGGCCCCGATAAGGCGGGACCGAGTCGCGATCGAGGGATGAAGAAAGGTAGTGAGCCATGTTCAATGTCAGCTCCCGATGAAGTGGGGCCAAGCCGGGAGAAGCGATCGAAGCAGAGTCACGATGAGCAAACGACAATGTCTCCTTCCACACAAATCGAGCTAGGGAGATTCTGAAAACGAAAGGTTGCATTCAAAGTTTCCATCGAAGACAAACTATTCACTGAGTTTGGATTGCTTGATCGCCTCCTACACAACGATTGAGCGCACATGTTTGAGGGGACTTACCGCTCCAATGCAGGTTTGGTAAGGTTCTTCTACGCCCTAATTTGTAAATCCAAGTACTGACCCTTTAGGATTCGACATCCCTTTCGGTAGACAATCGGTCCGTATTGATGTGGAAGCCATCTAAAAAATCCTCGACATGTCCCTAGGGAAAGTGCGTATTGATGTGAAGAACATGAAGAAGAAGTGGAGTTAGGATGAGCACTTCATGCACTTGTGTGGTAAACTAGTTGAGTGGAGATGCGGTAGCAGTATACATGCTTCAGACTTGCTCACGCCGTATCGATTGCTCCACCATATTTGCACGTACAATGTATATCCAAGAACAAGCAACCGTACTGAGTGCAACCGTTACATGATCGAATTCCTTTACCAAGTGAGCCTTGGAGTGCAAGTATGCCTCCCCACCATCGTGCAAGTATGCCTCCCCACCATCGTGCTTGCCCAAATCGTGAAAGCGCCAACATCAACTCAAAAAGATGTAGGACTTCCATTTGGTCATTTGATTTGTAGGATTGCTCGCAAGTATGGGGTCAAAGGATCCAATGGGGACCTTGAACTAGTGAAAGTCATTGACAAAAACATGCTCAACCACATGAGAGTGGGCCCAAAGCAGAAGATGGCTCAATTCGAGGAGTTTGGGGATGAAGCGGATGAAGAAGAAAGGGAGGAAGAAGAAGAAGGGAGGGAAGAAGGAAATGAAGGCTAAGAGAAAGCTGGAGCTGAGGGCGAAGGGACGAACGAAGAACCCCTTGCCCCACAGGAGATGCGAGAGCGCATGGATGCGTTTGAGACCAGGCTTGACAGGCAAGAGAAATTGAGTAAGAAACTGTACCACACAATTAAAGTTATCTTGTGCTGCGTACAGAAGGAGGGAGCATCCCCTCCATCGCTTAATTCCGAGGGCCAGTAGGCCCCAACCCGAGTTATCGTAGCCTTATTAGGATTAGAGAAGTTATTGCTCTTTCCTTTCTTGTTGCTTGCGTATGTTAGTTCATTGTAGTTGCAGTTTCATTTCCTTCCTATGTTATGTATGCGGGAGGTCTTTGTTATGTCAATTTTATCGGTCGATGTAATGTAAAGCCTTATATTATGAATGAAATGTTATAGTTAACAAATTTATACGAATGGATGATTGAGCATGCTAAAACTTGTGGTGATTACTTGCCTCATGAAAGTAAATCACATATTGTTGTCGTGTGATATCATGTAACTCCTTAGCCAAACTTAACACGCCCTATGTTGAATATAGGGAATGCCTCCTAAGAGTAATCGGACCATGATACATCTTGCACATGGTAAATTGGTTGACGAGGCCCCTCCCCCGAATAATAGCCAACAGGGCCCTAGCTTGGGTCCAAATAGCGAGATAATGCCGGACTCACAACTGGCCACTGACACTACAAATGGGCCAATGCCAAATATGATACCGGTTCTAGGGCAGAACCATGCCCCGTCTTCGGCGCTGCCTGTGCCTCAGGCAACCCCACCCCTAGATATAATGGGGCAAATGTTGCTTTTAATGCAATAGCAGCAACAGGTCCTAGCAATGATAGCGGGGGTCATTGTGCAAAACATGAACGTGGCCCCACCGGCATAACATGTGCAAGCTCCTGGGATAATGGCCGCATGCGGGCTATTTGAGCGTTTTCAGTACCTCCGTCCTCCCACATTTGCGAGTACCCATCGGCCCGAGGAGGATGAGTATTGGCTCAACCGAATAACTAAGATGATAAGGCCATTACACTGCTCCGAAGTAGAGCAAGTAGAACTCGTTACCTATAGGTTCGAGAAGGAGGCTTCCCATGGGATTCGTGTGGATGGGGGACGAGTTCGAGACACGCTTCTATGAGAAATACTTCCCTCTCACTTATCGCAACGAAAAAGAGAGAAAATTCCTCTGCCTCAAATATGAAGGAATGATAGTGGTGGAGTATGAGAATTGCTTCACAGAGCTATCCAGATATGCTCCCCTAATCATGGCTAATGAGCCGATGAGTATGCGGTAATTTTTTGAGGGGTTGCGAGCTCACATCCGCACAAAGATGTGTTGTACTAGCATTCATACATATGCTGAGATGGTGAACATGTCTCTGCGATCTAAGCAGGACAGTGAGCAAGTGTCCCGAGCACGCCTACCAATAGGTCCGAGGCCTAGGGCCGAATTGCAGACTCAACCGCTCCTTGGCAAGAGGCCATGTGTGAGCTCGCCTTCAAGGCTAATGGCTCCGCTGGCCCAACAAAGGCGATCTGATTGCGTATGCACCTATTGCAATAGAGTGGGCCACACTGACCCCTTCTACTTCACCAAGAAGAGGGATAATGGCGATGTACCGCCTCAAAGGATCAACCGCCAACCCCCCCCCCACTATTTTGGCCCCTCCTTTGTCAATCGTGGCACTAGTATAACAATTCAATCAGCTTCCTGCATTCCAAAATAGGCCACCCCGATGACCTATGACAACGCCGCCTAACCATTCGTAACAGGCTCGTGTACATACACTTGCCGGTGAAGCGACCGAATCAGCGGATGCGGTACTACTAGCATTCGAAGTCACGGCCTACATCCAAGGTACACCTATGCTTCTTTTAGTGGACACCAGGTCCACTGTTTCATTGATATCATGCTCCACAGTCAAGCGCATAGGGTTGGATACTACCCCTATGACTGGGGTGAGGGTCATCGCCGCGGCAGGGACCTTCTCGGCGCCACTAAATTCTTTAAGAGTTGCCCTATAGATTTAGGGAGCAGAGTGGTGCACATCGACCGATTATAACCAAGATCTACCATTACGACGTCATCCTTGGTATGGATTGGCTCACTAGGATGAAGGTGGAGATTGACTGTGAGATTAGATTGGTGACCACCCATGGGCCGGAGTGCACATCCTTCACCTTCCCAGTTCAGATCAGTCATCCCTTCCGGATCCGTTGTTATGCTTCCCTATTAGAGAATTATGATGGTCCGTCACTTGGGGCCACGCCAATGGTCCAAGATTTTGTGAATGTGTTAGGAAGATCCATGGACTACCTCCTCAACGCGAGATCGACTTTACTATCGACCTCGTGCCAGGCGCAACACCCATCTCCTTGCCAACGTATCGCATTCCTCCATGTGAGATGGAAGAATTAAGGAAGAAAATCGAGTGGACTCGGGTTTCATACAGCCTAGTGCATCTCCTTAAGGAGCTCCAGTATTGTTCGTAAAGAAGAAAGATGGATCACTATGATTGTGCATCGATTATTGTAGGCTAAACCACGTTACAGTGAAGAACAAGTATCCCCTGTCTAGGATAGATGACCTGTTTGACCAATTGAAGGAGGCCCAGTACCTCTCCAAGATAGACTTGCAGTCCGGGTATCATCAGTTGTGTGTCAGGAAGGAAGACATACAGAAAATGGCTTTCAGGACTAGCTTCGGGTACTATGAATTTCTTGTGATGTCATTTGGACTCACAAACGCACTGGCCGTATTCATAGATCTCATGAACTGAGTGTTTCGGCCGTATCTCTACCGATTTGTCATTGTGTTCATAGACAACAATCTGATATACTCAAAAAGTCAAGAAGATCATGAAGAATACCTATAAGCAGTCTTTGATGCTCTATGATAGAATCAGATGTTTGCGCAATTCCTAAAATGCCACTTTTGGAAAGAGGAAGTCAAGTTTCTAGGTCATGTAGTTTTGAAAGAAGGAGTCGCCGTGGACCTCGCTAAGGTAACCATGGTAGAGGACTGGGAACAACCTAGTTCAATTATAGAAGTAAGGAGTTTTCTCAGACTTGCCGGCTCTTATTGTTGATTTATTAAAGATTTCTCCAAGATAGCCTGACCATTGTTCCAGCTTACTCGGAAGGACATTAAATTCGCTTGGAATGAGAAAGCGGGGGCGGCCTTCCAAGAATTGAAGGACAAGATGACGTCCACTCCCGTACTAGTGTTGCTAGAACAAGGGGTCAAATACACCATCTACACTGACACCTCTCGAGTTGATTTGGGGTGTGTGCTTATGCAAAAGGATAGGGCGATCGCCTATGCCTCTCAACAGTTGAGGAAACATGAAGAAAATTACCCCACTCACAATCTAGAGTTGGCGGAGGTCATCTTCGCATTGAAGTTTTGAAGGCACTATCTTTATGGAGAGGAGTTTGAACTCTTTCGTGACCATAAGAGCCTCAAGTACATCTTCACACAGAGGGACCTGAATATGAGGCAATGTCGTTGGATGGAAACATTGAAAGACTTCAAGTTTGAAGTCTCCTACCATCCTAGCAAAGTCAATCTTGTAGCCGACACATTGACCCATAAGAAAGTCATGGAATTTGCACCCCCACTGATGATAAGAGAGTGGAATATGGTAGAGTTCATGCGAGATTTTGAACAGAGACTGATAGTGGAAGAGCCATTCGAGAGCGTTGCACACCTCCATGTACAACCATTAATCGACGATCGAATCATTGAGGCTCAGAAAGAAGATGAGGTATTGTTGAGGATGAAAGAGCGAGCGGGTGACGGTGAAGAATCAGAATGGAGGATTATCTTGGATGGAGATTTGCGGTATCGTGGCCGCCTATGCGTCCCAAACCTTCACAATCTGAGGAGAGAGGTGCTAGACGCCGCCCACAGTTCCAAGTTAGTGATGCACCCAGGTAATACGAAGATGTATTGGGATGTGAAGCATTCATACTGGTGGGACAACATGAAGGCCCAAATAGCAGATTACGTGTCTCGATGCCTTAAATGTCAACAAGTCAAGGCCGAGCACCGCCGACCCCCGGGTCTACTTCAACCCATGCCCATAGCCGAGTGGAAGTGGGATTTCATATGTATGGATTTCATTTTCGGATTACTAAGAAAAAGAAAAGGGCATGACTCTATTTGGGTGATTATGGACCGGTTGACGAAATCGGCCCATTTCCTTCCGATTCGGGTTGTTAATTCCACAAATGAGCTAGCCAAGCTGTACATCAAAGAAATAGTACAACTGCATGGAGTCCCTCTAGAGATTATGTCAGACCGAGACACACAATTCAAGTTTATTTTCTGGACCCGAATCTAAGAAGCGATAGGGGTGAAGCTGAAATTTAGTACCGCGTTCCACCCTCAAATCGATGGGCAGACGGAGCAGGTGAATCAGATACTCGAGGACATGTTGCGAGCGTGCGTGCTTGACTTCAAGGACACCTGGGATGACTACTCCCCTTGTGCCAAATTTGCCTATAACAACAACTTCCAAGCAAGTAATGACATGGCTCCTTATGAGGCTTTGTATGGACGCCCATGTCGGGCTCCACATTGTTGGGCGGAAGTCGGCGAGAGGAGCTTAGTTGGCCCAAACTTGGTTCAGGTGACCTAGGAAAAGATAGATATTATCAGGCACCGACTCCTAGTGGCCCAGAGTAGGCAAAAGAGTTACGCCAATACGAGACAGAGACATTTGGAATTCGAAGTTGGAGAACATGTATTCCTCAAAGTTTCTTCAATGAAGAGAGTTCTCCGTTTTGGCAAGAAAGAGAAGCTCACGCCGAGATTCATTGGGTCTTTCCAAATTGTGGACCGAGTGGGTGTTGTGGCATATCGTCTTGCCTTGCCCACGCCACTCATAGGCGTGCACAATGTATTTCATGTGTTAATGTTGAAGAAATATATTCCCAACCCTACTCATATCATCAAGTGGGAGAAAGTAGAATTAAGAGAAGACGCCACCTATGTGTTGCGGCCCACACGTGTTCTAGATAGGAGGGAACAAGTGTTGTGCAGAAAAGTCATCTCACTCGTGAAAATATTATGGACGCATCACACCGAGGAGGAAGCCACTTGGGAGATGGAAGCCGAGGTCCGCAAGAACTATCCACAAATTCTCGAGGAATATGAAAAGGTACAAATTTTGAGGATAAAATTTTCTTTTAAGGGGGGTATATTGTAATGTCCTGGGAAAATCCGTACAGATACCTGAGTTTGACCACGAGCAGGATCACCCGAGGGCCATACCCAACTAGCTAATTACGACAAGGTTTACATAGATGCTAAGCATTAGGTAAATTAAGTTCGGGCCACCATTTTTATAAATGATGAGAGGCTAGGATCGTAAGTGCCACTAGCCTAATGCCATCTAAAAACCTAGAGAAATCCCGAGGGCCCGCCCCTCTTGGGAGTACCTTGAAACTCCGTAAAAGACCTAGACTGCACATTGGGGGTCCGCTAGCCTTGAAATTATAGAGAAATATCCTCCATACTAGGCTTGACATCCATCGCAGGAGTCAGACCTGGGTAGTGTCTAGAACCGCTCAACTTGAGCCGAGGGACGAGTGCATGAGAAGCGCGAATGCCCTGAAAGAAGAAACTAAAACTTAAGTGAATTGGGTCATCCACTCTTACGCAAAGTTGAGGATTTCGAATAGTCAGTTTTTTACCAAACTTCATATGTAGGGTAAGAAAAATTTCACGCACATATCTGTATAGCCATGGCCTCAATCGAGCATTTCTAACCGTCAAACTGACACAAGCATCCCACAACTGATTTGTTTATCCGACCGCACCAAAATTGTGTCCTAGTGTTGATCCATTGATAGGGAACCTACCACATGGTATAGATGAGCCCACGAGCCCTCCTAGGGGCCCCGTTAGTCAGAAATAGCTGCCCATAGGGATAAGTATTAAATAAAGTGGCCCTAGGGCCATTCACACACTATCTGGAGCTATAAATAGCTTCCAATTCACCTCACCTCCTCCAAATACGAATTTGGAACCCTAAGGTGAGAAAGAGAAGAGAAAAGAGAAAGACATGGAAGAAGGAGATTGAAGGGGTGCTTGCCACGAAGGGAAATCCTCTTTCATCCACTCACAAGCCTAACTACCATCACTCTTGCTATCGGAACTCCTCCGACTACGACCTAAGGTAAAGAATACGAACTCCCTTATAGATGTAGGTCTTCAAATGGGTTTTCTCCAACCCTAACTAACCCGTATGCTCGTTTAGGCGGCCGACGATTCTTCCTTGGAAACATATTTCTAAGAGCGAGTCCGAGTCGGGCATGCTACCGAAAGGTACAGACTATAAATGCTTAGGTTGCGATTTATCAATGCTTTCACTATGGTTAATGATTTATGAATGCTAATGTAGGATTTCTTGTTGTCTTAAGTAATTTATATTTCTATCTAATGAATTGATGAATTGCAAGTTATAGTTGACATTGTCTATGTGTTCGATGAAATGCCTGAATGAGTAGTTTATCAAATTTTGATTATTAAGTGTTAACTCGTGTATTGTGAATGTTTCTTGATATGATTTTAATAGAAATAGGACTACGAGAGTAGTACAGGTAACCGGTAAATTTTCACACGTGGGTGGTCAAATTAGGTTGGCCACCATAGGTAAATTTAAATGACACATGTTGGACATTGACTATCAACAGTGCCTAGGCCATGCGGGGTGCTCACGCACTCTATGCTGGTTATGTTAGTGTGCGCCCGTTCCAACCAAAAATGCCTAAAGAATTAATTGACCCATTGTATGTTCACCTTATATGAACGCAATTGCTTGAATTTATGGTACCTCCTCACTATTGTAAAGATCCATCATTAACCATTGTATCATGATCCTCAAGACTCGTGAGCCGAGCATGGTGGTATGGGACACTGTGTCCGTGCTATCAGCCTACGCTGGGGTGACGAGCCTCCCCGTAGTGACCGCGAGCATCATTTCTTACAACTTGCTTATCGTATGTATTTATCTAGGAGTGACGAGCCTAGATGGATCAAGAACACAGACGTAGGACTGCTGCGATCGTCCCATGCCTAGTGATTCGGTTAGGATCGACGTTTTAAAGGGAGGTATCCTAGTTTCCCCAAATTACTGGATGAATGAGCATCATTAACCACTCGGCCAACATGTTCATGCACCGCTTACATTAGTTTAGAATGTGGCAAAACAAGCGTTAGAGTTGCATGTTGAGGAAGCGTTGACATTTACGAAACAGGTGGTCAGAGTCACATGTTGAGGGATTGTCGATGAGTGAGGGCATGCATCATTTCATAAACCCCGTTCTCGCATTAAGAAGAGTAGTTAGGAAGTGATTATTTTACCATGCCTTATCATTACTGCATTGATTGACTTGATGGCATGTGTAATCTTTGCTTTATGGAACCACTGAATTGATCACTCACTCCCACTCTGGGACGATGTTTTAAAACACTAACCAGACGCTGGTGTAGATGCAGGTACCATTGATGCTGATACACTGGAGAAGGCATTCATGGATGAGGAGGAGGTAGTCTCCTACTTCCAGCTCTCAGATGGGCCGATGTAGGCCATGTACCTCTGGACATGGAGCGTTGGGCATATGGGCTTAGCTAGATATTATATTATCGCATTTTGTTTATTTTTGGAATTATACACACACACACACACACATTAAAACCAGTTGTAGACCCATACTCTGGAAGGAACTTCACGATATATGTATATTTTGATTTACACATCTGCTTTAATCACATTAAACCTGGAGTATGGTAAGTTGTTTAGTATAATTCTATGCATGCTCAAATGTCCAACGTGAAAGAAATTAGGATATTAACTTTCGCAAAGCATAAGTAATGTCTGGAATCTCGGGAATTGAGCTTTGCTCGACCCTCGAAATTCGGGGTGTTACACCACATGAGACGAACATTGTCACATCCCTCGGTCCACATCATGAGCCTGTTTGAGGAGGCGTGTAAACCACAAATTACCCTAAAATACCATTCCAGCTTTCTTTATACCAAATGGACGACCATAATGAGAAATAGCCAATGAGGTAAATTCAGGTAAAAATATCTACTGACAAAAGGTTATGATGGACAAACTAATATGATATTTACACACATCCCATCTAAAGAAGGGCCCACCTAGCGATGTTTGTGGACAGGTTCAGATTGAGGTACATGTATATGATGTTTGCATTCATATGAATGGGTGGTCATACCTTGCCATTGTATAAATTTCTCATGAGTACAGTCGTCCACCCAAAAGACAACACATGGATGTGAGAAAACGAGGTTTCAATGAACAACAAAAAAAAGTGCCACGTGTAAATAGTAAAAGCATCCAATGGATCCCATTTTCTTCTTGATGGTGTGGCCCACATGCAAGCTAAGCTAGTGTCAACTTCAGTTCAACGAACCATCCTAATAGTTTAAGAGAATATTCTTCACAAAATGCTAATCATTTTTCGGAGAGAGGAATTATGTGATACTCTGCGAATGACTACGCTTGATATGCTGGCACTCAGGTGTTGCACACGTGGAATATATTAACTCAAATAAATTGACTAGATTGTGCAGCCTAGTGTCACCAAGTCATCCTAATATCATATTGGTTGAACAATCCTAATATTTTATTTATGGACACTTGTTTGGAAAAATAGGAAATGTTGTATATATTTTTTGTTTTAACTGTCTAATAAATGTCCGCCAAAGTTTAATTTTTAGTTTATGGTACATCTACACTGGGTGGCCTAATTTGGGTGGTTTAAATTAACTACTTGTATGCTACGTGTGCAATTTAAAAGTAATTTAGAAATGCAAGTTTACCGTCCATCATACTGCCAGAGTATTAAAGTTCCTCTCTTATTCAGATGTGATGTTTAGTGCAGGATAAATAATGGTAGAACTACCATCTCCACATCTCATGGAAAGCTTGGTCAGAGACAAACACCACATTCTAAGGATCTCACCGTGCTAGAGTAGCTAAGCTAGTCGATCTGCTGACACGTCTCATGTCCAAGGACAATGATGTTGTGGAAAGGTAAGGCTGATGTAGAGCGGTTTACAAATACTTTGGTGGGAAAGATAGACCAGAAAAGCCCAATCGGAGAGGGAAATGACCCGGACCAGTCGACCATGACCTTAAATTCGTCGTATCTGGCAAGCCATGCACACAAGATAGACATGAGATTAACATTGTCACATCCCTCAGTCCATATCATGAGCCTGTTTGAGGAGGCGTGTGAACCTCAAATTACCTTAATTCCAACTTTCTTTCTAACAAATGGACCACCACAATGAGAAATAGTCAATATATAACGTAAATTCAGGTACAAATATATACTGACAAGAGGTTATGATGGTGGACAAACTAATATGATATTTACACACATCCCATCTAAAGAAGGGCCCACTTAGCCATGTTTGTGGACAGGTTCAGATGGAGGTACATGTATATGTTGTTTCCATGCATATGGATTGGGTGGTCACATAAACCTTGTCATTTACTTCAGTTCAATGAACCATTTCAGTAGTTTAAGAGAATATTCTTCACAAAATGCTAATCATTTCTCAGAGTGAGAAATTATATGACAACTGTGTAGTGGGATTACACCACCTATGGGCATCGAACCCAAGATCTCATGTTGAAACTCCTCAGGGTATACCACTGAGGCAAGGACCGGAACCCATATTAGCCACATTTACAAAAAATCTAAAACTATTAGTACTATCTAACCATTAGTTATCAAAAAGGCGTTTGGCGTATTGAGATGGGATTAGCTGGATAGAATTGCATTTGGTCTCATTCCATCTAGTATATGGAAAGGATGGGAAAGGTTGGGATTAAGTGGGATGAAATTGCATTTAGTCCCATGGAATTGCATTTGGTCCCATGCAGGAATTTCATGGATTTGGAAATCCACTACACATGTGGGCCTCACATTGATGCACGTGTTTATCCATGCCGTCCATCCATATACACCATTTACACGTGACATTCTAGTTATATATGTGTACAAGTGAACAACATCCATTGTGAATTTGGTACGTTGATTACAATTTCATGGTCCACCAAACATGATTTTGCTTAATCTAATGTTTTTCTTAGCAAAATTTTTATCCCAAATATGGGATTGGATGGCTACAATACCATGGTATTTCCATACATGTAATCATTGTGCAATAATGATGTTAATCCCATCTAATACAATTCAATACCATTCAATTCTATAGACCAAACTAGCCCAAACAAACATACTCAGTAGGGGCTTGTCCCGTGAAAGGTCTAAAAAACAAAAGGCTATATGCACGTCAATGATGCTTAAGGGCGACAGAACTAGACCAAACCACCTATCTTGCCGGATCCAATCTAGAAAGTTATAATGAGATAAACCCATTCGCTATATGAGTTGTGTAGGTTGTATTTTGCCAATTCAAAATCAAACAGGTTGGGTTCGAATTTACTAAGCCAAACCCAATGGGCCGTAATTATGGTTTAAGTATCATAAACCATATTATTTTTGTACACCACATCTGATGGGTGATTCTAAACTTAATAATTCATATATTTAACTAGTTGTAATTTAGATTATATTAAAGATTTGATTTTATATCACTTAAGAATTCTAAATATGTTGTTGATATTTTTATATTTTATATAAAATGATAATATTTTTATATTGTAATTTATTTTTTATTTTAAATTAAATGGATTAACTAAGTTGACTTTGAGTTTGCCCCTTTATAAATGGGTTGATTGGAATTGATATTTTCAATTTGTGTAATAAATAAGTTAGGTTTAGGTCGGACCCATCTTCGTTATGACCTGTGTTAGCATTGTGCATGCCTTGAAAAATCAATGAAGATTGTTATGACATGGACATTGATGACCACGTGTTTTGTTTTTATCATGGATGCCATAACTAAATGCGTGGAATATCACAACTATCTATGATTTTGTAGTTTAAGATGGTTCCTTTTGATTATCTTATGTGAATATGAGTTTGTACACTAATTGCCACCAGCTAAGAGAGAATTATGTTTCATAGATCTTGATACCTTAAATTTCATAACCAAGTTGTTGGACTAAGGTAAATCCGCCATCTTATGTGAGGAAATCACCTGACAGTTGGGATAAAATGTCTCCACCAGCTCAGCGACGAGTTGGTCCTGTGCCCTATCCTGCACAAGAGTGTGAATGTTCACATATGAGAGTTCATATACCTTTGGTAAAAGGGTTGGGCTTGGACTCGAACTGCACCCAAGCTCAACCATTGCCACATATTCCTAGAGTACTCTTTTTTTTTTTTTCATTTCTTTTATTTATTTATTTATTTTTTATTATTTATTTATTTTTTATTATTTTAAACCACACGCACACACACCACACGCACTCATGCTAGTGGAATTTGACCAATTTTGGGTACTTGAACCTTTGACTGGGAGTAGAAACTCCCGAGAGTTATTTTTTATTATTTTAAACCACACGCACACACACCCCCACACACTCATGCTAGTGGAATTTGACCACTTTTGGGTACCCGAACCTTTGACTGGGAGTAGAAACTCCCGAGTCTTACCACCCGAGCAAGAGTAGGGACCCTTTCATTTCTCCTTTTTTGTAAGCTTGTTAGCACACCCCACTGTTAGTTCATACTTCTTTGTTAGCCACCCTCACTAGGAAATCAATACCAAGACATGTGTGTTGAAATGAGGTATCTATCACTCAGTCTACCATTTGAGATAAGGATCAGGGTTCACATATACCTACTAGAATACTCAACCATCCCTTAGGTTGGGAATCTAGAGCACTCAACCATACAAACCTTATTCTAATGAAGACCAAACCATTTCATTATTCAAACCATTCAAATGGTAACCCATGATGGTTGGACTCATCCCAAAAATTTTCCCAATCGAACCATCTTGACCATCAATTTTGCTCATGTTGAACATGGACCATTGATTGTAATTGTTCAATTTCATCCCATCCCTATGGAAATATGAAAAGGACAATATATGGGTTTAGCCCATCACATGATTTGTCCTACCAGATTCAATAGCCGAAATTAACAAAAGGTGGCCCCACCTCTAACATCATTTTTTTCATCAAGTGATACATCTAGGGCCTGTTTGGCCGGGCAGGGTGGATGGGATTTAGATTGTATTAGGATAGATTGGAAGGAGCAATCTCAGGATTTTTTTCATCAAGTGATACATCTTGTCTAGTTTTCCCATGTCTTCCTATGGAACTCCGCCTATGTGTATGCCTCTGTTCAGCATATGCTAGCAAAATGTACGGTGGAGATTGAAGGCAGCAACCTACCTCTTGTCCTTATTTCTCATGGGCCAAAGTGGATCTAAAACCCATGGGCCCTTTGGATCTAACGATGTGATTGTACCCAATATAGCTCTGCTCAGCTCTGGCCCACCCAAACTCACCCTCCGCTCAAATCACGGGTCATAAATGAACGGTGATCTGTAAATGATGGACGGCCCATAAATGATTGAAAGCCCAAGATTGTAATATATTCATAATAAATAGGTTGCGGTCAACTCGCTCGAGTGCACTTTGTAAGTATACCTCAAAGCACTAGAAAGCGAAGCACACGTGTATGAGATCAGAGATGCTCATCCAGAGATCTGCACCGTACAGATGCAATATCTCAAAATCAGGATGATATTATCATAAGGTGGGCCTCACGCACACAAAACAAATAGATGTTTAACAAAAATTGATCGACGGTTAAAACCATACGTTCATGTGTAGCCAACCTGATGATCAGATGGACCATATTTTCTAGACGTGGCATCTGCTCACGAGGATCTCCTGATGAGCGTCTCTGACCCAATACACACTTGCCTCATTCACACATGTGAAGCAAGTGCATTCAAGAAGTATATGTGGAACTATGCGCTCGAGCTCACGGTAAGCTCCCATGAGGTCCAGCTGTGTGGGCCCCACCGTGATGCGTGTCGACCATCAACACCGTACATTTGATGGGTCCCCTTTAAATTATTGGATATCCCAAAAATCACCCGTATACGGAACTCAGGTGTGCCATACCATCTAAAATCATGTGAAGACATGCCAAAAATATATAAAAGCACTTGGTGGGGCCCACATGAGTTTTGAATACTGTTGAAACTTGGTCTGAACCCTCATCCAAGTGGGACACACATAATGGATGGGCTGGATTTGCAAACCACATCTTACTGGGCCCAAAAAATGATTATGAATGTTTTAATGGTGCACGGCCCTTCTCAACTTCTATATGTGGTGTGGCCCACTCAAGTCACGGATTGACTTGATTTTTGAGACCTAGGCCCACTATGGAATGGTGCATCTGACTGATGGGGTAGATGTTCGAAACGCATCACAGTGGAGCCCACACAGCTCGACCTCATGGGACGTTCCCATCAGCTGGAGCGCATAGTTCCTTTTATATATATATATATATATATATATATATATATACGTATATATATATATATATATATATCACACGGAAATGCTCATATGTGAACCAGTTCATGTACTAATACAAACTTTTTGAGAACCCATCATACGGTGATGTGGATCCACATATATAATATATATATATATATATATATTAAATATATATATATATATATATATATATATATATATATATATATATATATATATATATAAATCAAGCTAGTCACCCTGCCATTAGCCAATAGCCAGTGGTCGGTTCCCTATGGGCCCACCATGATGTATGTGTTTCATCCATGTGTCCACCCATTTTTTCACATTGTTTACCCATTTTTTCACATCGTTTTATGAATTGAACCTAAAAATAAGGTAGATCAAAATCTCAAGTGAACCACAAAGTGTTGATTGAACTCCCACCATTAACAACTTCTTGGAGGCTACGAAAGTTCTAGATCAAGTTAATATTTATTTTTTCCCTTCATCCAGGTCTGTATGACCTAATCGATAGGTTGATTGTCAAACAAACACTACAATCGGCCCTAGGAGGTTTTAAATGATGAATATTCGAGATTTAGATCCGCCTCATTTTTTTGGGATCAAAAGCCCTCAAATGATCTTTAAAAATGGATTAGATCATGGATTTTATTTATTTTTTACACACGCACATACACCACCACACACTCATGCTGTAGTGGAATTTCACCACCCATGGATAGTTGAACCCTTGACCGGGTGTTGAAACTCCCGAGAGTCTACCACCTGCGCAAGAGCAAGGATCTTTAAAAATGGATTGAAGGTGTGGATAAAACACATAAATAACAGTGGGGTCTGCCGAGAACCGACCACTAACTACCGCGTCCATTATGAGAGAAGCATTGCTCACGTACAATAAACAAAACGATAAATGTCTCTTATTTTTTCATAATTGATTAAAAAAATCTTAGTAAAATCAATCAACCACTTCTCTCTACCTTGTCAATACACCTAGACTTCAATGAGAAAATGACATTACTTATTTTTATAAGATACTATGAGATAATAATTAAAAAATTATAAATGGAAAAACACCTTATATGTAAAAATAATATTTTGCCTTTGGAAAAATAACTATGATAATGGACCAATAAATTTTTAGTTTTTAATATAGTAACAAATATTGTAGATGAGGGTATACCATATTCAGTGCAAGAAGATTAACTTATATATCAGGGGCGTGGATTAGGTACCACTCAGGTGTCACTGTAATGTTTATCCATACTGTCCGATTCATTTTTTTTAATATTATTTTAGAATACTAGACCAAAAATAGGGCATATCCAAGTCTCAATTGGACCAATTGGACCACACAATGGGGATTAAACATTTACCATTGAAAATTTCTTACGGTGCATGGAAGTTTTGGATCAAGAAGATATTTATTTATTTTTCACTTCATCCAGGTATATATGATCATATCAACAGGTTGGATGGAAAATAAACGATAGGGTGGACCCTAAGAAGTTTTCAACGGTGGGATCCTTAGTACCGCTTCTTCCTATAGTGTGGTCCACTTAGGTATTTGATCTTCCTTATTTTTGTCAAAATTTTCTTATTTTTGTCAAAATTTTCTAAAATGATATGAAAAAAATGGATGGAAGGTGTGGATAAAAGCCACACATCCGGTGAACCCCCGACCCTCAGATCCTTCCCCTGTCCCGAGCTAATCCGCGCCCATATACCAGGCCCGCCCCTAGCTCCGAACCGGTAGGTCTGTGCGCGGGCCTATCGTGATGTATCTGTACATCCAAACCGTCTATTCCTTTTATCAGATTATTTTAAGGCATCAAACCAAAAATAAGGTAGATCCAACGATCAAATGAACCACACCAAAGATGACTCTTGCATTTAATGTAACGGACATTTAATGCCTTGTGCATTTTAATGCAACCAAGCCTATTATTTGGTGTGGTCTACTTGATCGTTGGATCTTCCTCATTTTTGTATGCATGCCTTTAAATAATATGAGAAAAAAAATTGACGGTTTGAATTTACAGATACATCACGGTGGCCCGCCCACAGACTTGCCCGTTCGGAGATAGGGACGGGCGGGGGTAGCACCCAATCCGCGTCCACAACAGAAGAGCACGGCAAGCCAGGCAACAAGATACACATGACATGTGGACATTGTCATGTCTTCCAGTCCACATCATTAGCTTAAGGAAGCGTGTAAACCAAAAAATAGCCCACAAAGTCATCCCAACTGTCCATTTGTTCCTACCAAATGGACGGCCAAAATGAGAAATAGTCAGTAAGGTAAGTTCAAAAACAAATATCCACTGACAAGATGTTATGATTGACCACTTAATATGATATTTACATATATCCTATTTAAAGAAGGCCCCACCATGGGACAGGTTCAGATCGGAGTACATGCATGTGACGTTTGCATGCATGCATATGGATGGGTGGTCATTGCCTTTGTACTTCTCATGAGTACAGTCGTCCACTCTCAAGATAACACATGGATGTGAGAAAAAGATGTTTTAATAAACCACAAAAGGTGTCACGTGTAAATAGTAAAAACATCCAATCGATCCCCTCTTCTCCTTGATGGTGTGGCCCACATGCAGGGTAATGTCAACCTCGATTCAACGAACCACTTCAATAGTTTAGGGGAATATTCTTAGCAAAATGCTAATCAATTTTCAAAGAGTAATCATATGATACTCAGGCTGCAATGACACTTGATATGCAGGCACTTCAATATTGCACATGTGGTATACATTAACTCAAATAAACTAACTAGATTTTGCAGCCCTAAGTCATATCTTGATAATCTTTTATTTATAGACGTTGATTTATGAAAATAGGATTATTATTATTATTATTATTATTATATATTTTTCATTTTAATTGTCAAATAAATGTCTACTAAAGCTTAATTTTTAGTTCATAATACATCTACACTAAGTACCGTAATTTGGGAGGTTTTAATTGACTACTTATTTGCCACGTGTGCAATTTTTAAGTGCTCGTGTATCATCTATCACATTGCCAGAGTATTAAAGTTTTTCTCTTCCTTAAGATGTGCTTCTTGGAGTAGGATAAATAATGAACTCCACATGTTATGTCAAGGACAATTGACATTGTGATAAGGTAGGGCCCACCTTAAAGATAACTTGGTGTGAAGAAGGTCTATCTATTTGCCGGGTGGCTGAAACCGTTGAAATAGTTGGATGGACGAAGATCAGAGCACACACGTCTCCCATCTTGTGGGTTGAATGGCTTGATTTTCGACCAAGGCTATCTTCAAGATGTCCTATCTTCTGCATGGCTATATAGCTGATGTAGATACGTGTTGTGCGTAGACAACCGCCAACGCTCCTCAAGCTCTAGTTAGTGGTTCAAAGGATATCAAAGTTACATGGCCACGATGATGTATTATTATATCCACACCATTCATCCTTTTTTTGAGATCATTTTAGAATAATGAATCATATCCAAACCTCAATTGGACCGCACAAAAAATAGCAGTGAGGATAATGATTTTCACCGTTAAAAAATTTATAGGGACCACTATAATATTTATTTTCCATCCAATATTTTAATAAGGTCACAAATATATGAATAAATAAGAAAAAGAAATTTCATATTAATCTGAAACTTCTGTGACCCAAAAGGGTTTCAATGGTATACGTTCAATCCACCACTGCTTTTTACCTGGTGGTCCAATTAATCTTTATATCTGTCTTATTTTTTGGCTCAAGCCTTAAGACGAGCCCACCAAACGGATGGGACGGTTTGGATATAACACATGCTTCACCATGGGACCCACAAAACTTGCTAACGCCAATACACCAGCTATATACCTGGTGTGTAGTACACCAGCCAATCCGCTTCCGCAGCAGGTTAAGCTGCCATGCCATGATTGCATGTGTCTTTTCTCTCAACAGGACTAGTCACATGTCAAAATCTAAAACCTCTATCCAACCGTTAGTTTTTAAACAAGCGAAATTGGTAGGTGCTTGTCCTGTGATAGGTCCCAAAAACAAAACGTTATATTCAAGTCAATAATACTTAGGAGTGACAAAACTACACCTAACCACCTATCTGTCCAAAACTAATTTAGAAAGTTATGTTGGGATCAACCCATTCACTGTATGGGTTGGTCAGGTTGTATTTTGTCATTTCAAAATCAAATATGTTGGGTTTGAGTTTATTAAGCCAAACCCAATGTGTCCTACATGTGGTTCAAGTATTACACCGTATTATTTTTGTACACGGAATGTGATGGGTGATTGTGAACTTAATGATTCACGTATTTTAATAGTTGTAAACTTAATTATGGTAGTTGTAATTTGGATTATTGTAAGGATTTGATTATATATATATCACTTAAAAGAGTTTTAAATATGTTCTTAGCATTTTTATATATTATATAAATTGATGAGATTTTTATATTTTAATTTATTTTTATTTTTAATTAAATGAATAAACAAAGTTGGGTTTGAGTTTGTACGTTTATAGACGGGTTAGGTTGGAGTTGAGATTTTCAACTTGTTTAAATAAATGGGTCGAGTTTAAGTTAGACCCATTTTTGCATTTTTTAAAAAAAAAAAATTTTGTTATAATCTGCGCATTAATTTGTGCATCTTGAAAAGTGAGTTAAAATTGTTATGATGATGTATATTGATGATCGCATGTGTTTTGTCTTATCATGGTTACCATGACTAAATGTGTGAGAAATCTCATCTGTAATTTTTAGTTATTTTTATTTTTAAAAAATATTATTAAGGAGGGTTCCTTTCGATTTTTCATTGGTAACATTAGTTTCGATACTAATTACGACCTGTTAAAGGAGAGTTATGTTTCATAGATCTTAATAACCTAAATTTTATGATGGCGTGTGTAAAGTGAATTGGCCATTGGCCATCCTATGTGAAGAAAACGACAATGAGCTGGGATGAAATTTCTCTACCATTGAACTCAACAACGAGTTGGGATGATAGTTCTCTACCGTCGAGCTCAACAACAAGTTGGTTCTATGCTGATCTTACATTGGAGTGTAAATATTGACATATGAAAGTTCTTGTGTCTTTTACCTACCATACTTGTATTAGAGGATAAACCAGATTGACCTAACGATGTTTTGACTTTACCTAACTTACCTGAAGTCATGTAAGGACTATATGATCCTTAGTATGGTGTGCCCATCATGCCTAAAATGGATTGACCTAATGATGTATTGACTTTACCTAACCTCAAACGTGAAGTCATGATCCTTAGTATGACGTGCTGTAACTCATCTCATGAGGTTACATTAGTAATTAACATGAGGGTCTAGTTGGATGCATGCATTAGGATAAAATAAGAAACTCACATGCAAAACTTATTTGTGGCTTTGATCTTAGTGATCGAATCATCTATCGAGTTGTTATTAGCTACATACAATGCTTAAAACATTTGTAACATTTAATCAAAAGTTTTTAACCATTAAAATTTTCTTTTAACTGTGTTAAAATTACGTGATTGTGCTTAATAGACTTTTGATGGTTAAGATTTTTATGGCCCACATCTTAGAATGACATAATTTTACTCGAGAATAGATGCTATTGGTTGGTAAAAGGATTTAATAAATTTGAACCCATGGCTAAGGAAGGCATACATACTTTTAATCGTGCAAGGCATATTAAAGTTTTGCAAAGGTAAGATACACTATGTAACGCCCTAAAAATTGGGGGTCATGTATACACTCGGCTCCCAAGTTCCCGGGTATCACTTATAGCCAATTTTTACTGTTTTGTGTTTAATCCGGTCTAAATACGCAGTATGGAATTACTTAGAACATGAAACATAATCACCACTAGTCTATTGAAATGAAAGATGTCATATATATACAAGTCCAAAAGAATATAAATGGGTCGCAAAAGGCGTTGCCTAACAAAGTCACAAAAGAATGACAAGTCCAAAAGAATAGTGCGCTGAGTCCACCACTCAGCGACCAAAAACCCGTCCACTAGGCCGATGGAGGACCGTCCATCAGCTAGATGTAGGACAACTCGTCCTCTTCCTCAAGACTTGCGCCACTAGGCTTCTCGTACTCTGCATCACCTGCATCTACGAGAGAGTTTGGTTAGTGTTTTAAAACACCGTCCCAGAGTAGGAGTGAGTGATCAACTTAGTGGGTGCTATTAACATTAAGTTGTAATCAAGCATTAATTATATTATGAATTTAATGAAAGGCAAGCATTCATAAATACCTAACTAATCTAGTTAACGCATATGCATGATAGATGATATGATGAATGCTCTCGCCACAACACTCCCTCAAGCAACATCGTTTAACGATTCCGTATGCCCAACACTCCCTCAATGCGATCTCGACTGCCAAGTCGCCAACTTAACTAGTGCGATACGATGTAGTAATGTTAGCCGAATTCTTAGTTAATTCCGTTCATCCAGGAGGTTGAGGCAACTTATACACCCCACATATCAATGACCCCAACTAGTTGCGATGCCAAAGCCCCTCAACATACAAGGCCAGGGCACCGTAATCCTTGATTCTGTCGGGTTCCCCATCCCCGACTTCAAGCACATTGACGCAGGGATGAACGTGATGAGGATAACTACTCCGAATCCACGGAGCTTCTCTGGACTCCTCACAGAGACTTCTCGAATCCACGAGGAAAGAAAGCAGAAAAATAGAAATAAATTCTAAGAAATTCAAAATTGATTAATTGATTCTTAAAAATGAGTTCACAACCCTTTAAATAGGGGTACTAAGCAATGGAAAAGAAATTAGAATCAAACTATAACTAAAACTCCTAGAATCCACGACGTACTATAAATAGTAAACTTACTATTTATAGACGGTCGTGATGTCTACTAGTGCGTAAAGTTTTCGGCCAAAAATAGTAAGTGTCCTCTTTGGCTTCACCAAACCGTTCTCCTAATTATTCTAAGTTCTTTTCACGTTGGGCGCAACTCCTAAAGCCCGATGGATGAGAGTTATAATCAAACTAAAACTTACTATTTATAGTAAAAACGAAATTAAAACGGGGAAACAACCGTCGATCCAGGGGTTTTTCGTAATTCCGGGTGTTGCAACCTAGCATAGCTGGGTTGGTTGGTAAAGTAGCTCGTTCTACCCCAAAATCATATATTTTATGTCAGCTAACTCAATCCGGATTGCGAGATACGCTCGATTTAAGGTTCGACGGTCCAGATCACTTCTGTCGCAGACCGGGCTTTTTTTGATCCATCTTGGCCATGAAACTGTACGCGACCCACTCTATATCAGTCCCCTCCACTTCAAAAGAACTCGTCCTCGAGTTCTCATCCTGCGCTGGTTCATGATACTCGGTCAGGTCCGCGACTTTGAAAGTCCGTGAGATCGCCATGTCATCTGGAAGATCAACAACATATGCATTGTCATTGATTTTTTGAATGATTGAGACAGGTCCAATCTTCTTATTTTTCAACTTGTTGTACGTTACGGTCGAAAATCTCTCTTTTCGCAGATGGACCATAATGCGGTCGCCCACCTCGAACACTTTTTGTCGCCGGTGCTTGTCCGCTTGTTCCTTATACTTCTCGTTCAAGGCATGTAACTTGGTCTACACTTCCGCATGGATGCCCATGATCTTGTCTGATATATGTTCTGCTGCAATGCTGGTGCCTGGGTGCTTGGGCAGAGGGACTAAGTCAAGCGTGTGGAGAGGCACTCGTCCATAGATAATCTTGAACGGTGATTTCCCTGTCGAGCGATTCACCATGTTGTTGAATGCAAACTCTGCTTGAGATAAGGCCAAATTCCACTGCTTCGGTTTTTCTCCTGAAATACAGCGAAGGAGATTTTCCAACGTGCGATTCACAACTTCGGTCTGCCCATCAGTATGTGGGTGGTAAGCACTGCTGAATTGAAGCCGTGTATCGAATCAAGTCTACAAAGTCCTCCAAAAGTGGCTAATGAACTTCGTGTCACGATCAGAAGTAATGGTCTTGGGGGCCCCGTATAGCCATACGACCTCCCTGAAGAATAGATTCCCCACGTGTGTTGCATCAAGGGTCTTCTTGCATAGGATAAAGTGTGTCATCTTGGAGAAACGATCTACCACCACGAACACCGAATCCATATCGCGTTGTGTTCATGGGAGACCAAGTACGAAGTCCATTGATAAATCCTCCCAAGGACCATCAGGCACAGGTAACGGGGTGTAGAGGCCTGTATTCTGAGATTGACCCTTGGAGGTTTGACAAACATGACAACGTTGTACGGCCTTTCCCACATCACGTACTAATTGCGGCCAGTAATACCGCTCTTCCATAAGAGCTCGCGTCTTGTCTCACCCAAGGTGTCCACCGAGGCCACCTCCATGTAGCTCATGAATAATCTACTCCCTCAGAGAATTTTGAGGGATGCACAATCGATTCCCTTTGAAGAGAAAATCGTCCTGTATATGAAGGTCACTGGGGTGACCTTCTTGGCACTTCATCTAAGAATCTCTAAGGTCCTCATCCTCAGCATACAACTCCTTAAGACAGTCGAAGCCGACCACCTCGTTGCTCATCATAACAAGTAGTGATGCACGACGACTAAGTGCATCAGCCACCTTGTTCTGCTGCCCTGACTTGTGCTTCAGAACGAACATGAATTCCTGTAAAAACGCAACCCATCTAGCTTACACACGATTCACATTTGTCTGACTATTAATAAACTTTAATGCTTGATGGTCAGTGTACAGAACAAACTCTCTTTGAATCAGATAATGCCGCCAATGTCGCAGCGCCTGAACAACTGCGTACAACTTAAGCTCATAAATCGACCACTTCTTTCGGGCTTTGCTGAGCTTCTCGCTGTAGAAGGCTACCGGCCTGCCTTCCTGTGATAATACTCTCCCAATTTCGACGTATGAGGCGTCACACTCAACCTCAAACAATTCATCGAAATTAGGAAGTACCAAGACCGGTGTTATAGATAAACGATGTTTGATCTTATAAAAGCTCTTGTCAGCTTTATTGATCCACTAGAATGGTCCTTTTTTCATGCAATCTGTTATAGGCGCGACTATGGTGTTAAAATCTCGTACAAATCGACAATAAAAAGTCGTCAACCCGTGAAAATTCCTCACCTCATGAATGTTTGTCAGGATTGGCCATTCCCTAATAGCTCACACCTTTTCATCGTCCGCACGAATGCCTGTGGACGTTACAACAAATCCTAGAAACAATAGGCTGTCAGCTAGAGAACTACACTTCTTCAAGTTGATGTACAACTTGTTAATTTATAGGACCTGCAGCACCTGCCTGAGATGTTTCCTGTGCTCCGCCTCATCCTGTCTATATATCAATATGTCATCAAAATATACTACCACAAATCGGCCAGTGGACGGTTTTAGAACCTTATTCATCAAACGCATAAAAGTACTTGGTGCGTTCGATAGGCCGAAGGGCATGACCAGCCACTTATACAACCCTTCCTTTGTCTTGAATGCCGTTTTCCACTCATCACCAGGTCGGATACAAATTTGATGGTACCCGCTCCTTAGATCTAGTTTAGAGAACACCTTCGCCCCTCCTAGCATATCGAGCATGTCGTCCAACAGTGTTATTGAGAACCGATATTTGATGGTAATTTTGTTGATTGCCCGGTTGTCGACACACATGCACCAACTTTCATCTTTTTTGACGTTAATAATGCTGGTGCGGCACCTAGGCTCATGCTCTCTCTCAGGAGACCCTTACGGATCAATTCCTCCACTTGCCCCTGAAGTATCTCACACTCCTTCGGACTCATCCGATAATGAGGGCGGTTGGGCAGGCTAGCCCTAGGGACGAGGTCAATGTGATGTTGGATGTCCCTTATGGGGGGCAATCCATCAGGTAAATCCTCAGGCCAGACTTCTTTGAATTCGTTTAGCAACAGTCTTAAACTTGGAGGGATGTTTGAGGGTTCTTCTTCCTCGCCCTTCACCACTACGGCGTATACCTCGCCGGTTTCTTTGGATTCCTCCATGAAATTCTGAATAGTCAAGAGGGAACTCCCCTCCACTTTAAAAGCTTCGGGGTGGTTCTCTGGTGTCATAGGGGCAAGGATTATTTTTCGACTATCTTTGACGAATACGTAAACATTGTCTCACCCCCGATGGGTTGCATCGTGGTCCGACTGCTAGGGTCAACCGAGTAACATGTGGCAAGCTTCCATGTCGACCACGTCACAAAGTATTTGATCCTTATAATTTTTATCAATTGAAAATGAGATAGTGCATTGTTCAGTTACCTTGGTCTCATTCACCTTTTTTATCCAGCCAATTGAGTACGGGGAAGGATGTTTCGTCGTTGGTAGCCGCAACTTATCCACCATCACTCTTGAGACGATGTTCTCGCTACTACCACTGTCTATGATCACATCACAGACCTTTCCGTTGACAGTGCACCGAGTGCGAAATATATTGTGTTGCTGTGGATGTAATTCCTTTCGTGGGGTATACGTAATCGCCTCACAACTAGAAATTCGCCATGATCCTCTCCATCAACTAGAAATTAGCCATGGCCGTTATTTCTTCTATTCGTTCATCATAGCCATGGCCTTCTTCTACGGCCTCATCTTCAGTACTCCCTTCGTTTATAGTCAAGTGTGTTGCGGGATGTTGAGGACATGTGTTTAATAAGTGGCCTAGCTGGCTACAGCAGTAACAATTGTTCGACCTTGGCCGAGCATAAGGATTTGAAATCCTACTCGGGCCCGCTGTCATGGGTGTTGCGCACTGAGGTCTGGATGAGCTGCTCCCCGTATCACGGCTTGCGGTTGTAGGAGGTTGAGGACGTTCTCTTACTAGATCTTTTCCTCGTAACAGTACTAGATCCTGCATGGGACCCGCCATGGGGGGTCGAGTTGAAGGATAGGGACGAGCAGGAACTCTTGCAAGTTATGTTTCTGCCCTACCCACCAATTGAACTGCTTCATCTACGGTCCCGACTGGGTACATCTGAACTCGATCCTAAATTGTTGGTCGCAACCAACCTATAAATCGTGCCACCTTTTGTGACTCAGATTCTGACAGATCGTTTTGTGTAGCCAACCACTGGAATTCTTCAATGTAATCTGTGACGGTTCGATTTCCTTGTCGGTAATTTTAGTATTGCTGGAATAATATCTGCTCATAATCACTGGAGAGAAATCGTGATCGAAGAAGACGTCTTATCCGTGGCCATGATGAGATGGGCGCCTTGTTCTGATGGGCTTGTGAGAGTTGTAATTGTTCCCACCATGCGGAAGCACCAGATTTTAACTTAAACGCTACCAATTTTACTCTTTTATGATCTGGCACATCCATATAATCAAAATATCTCTCTACTTCGGCTAGCCAATCGAGGAAATCTTCTATACGTAATAAACCATTAAACTAGGAAGTTCAGCCTTACCTCGATAGTCTCTTTCAGCACTGTAACGCCCTGAAAATCGGGGGTCGAGCATAAACTCAACTCCCGAGTTCCAACGCATCACTTTGTTCACTCCCCAAGTATAGGGTTGTGATGTAGTAATAAACTCGGTAAGACCGAGGTCGAATCCACAGGGGCTGAAACCTGTATGTAATCTGAAACTAACTAGGGTTAGAATTAGAATAAGATGAATTCTAAATCAAGTGTGATTTGAGGAATAATTGTGAAATTGTTATCTAAAACTGAAGAGAAATTTAGAGGAGGAACACTAGGGATTCAGAGGATCCACTTGTAGAGATCAGGGAGATCTTATGCCTGTTTCAAAAACCATGAAGATAAAATTGAACTCACTTGATATAATTTCCAAGAGATGAAAGGTATATGAATTAGAATGGATTCCATCACCAAACCATGCCCAGGAGACAAAGCAGACAACAGAATTAAATTAATTAGCAACCAATCAATCATATCATGAAGGTTAGGAAGGGTACTGACATCCAACCATGCCCAGGAGACGATGGTGAACAACAGGGCTTCCTGACGTCAGACACATAAAAAGGAAAGAAAATACTCAAAGCCATCGCAGACCCATTGTAATTTCAGTCACAACAGACCATTAAGAACTAAAAAATATTCTCATAATAAAATTAAATCAAAACTCATTCAGTCTAAATTAAAGGCATGAAATAGAATCTCCCATCTCACTACAAGCTTCACCTCTTAGCCCTAGCTAAGAGGTTTAGCCCCACATGAATGGGCCCAATCCCTTAAACAAATATATAAAAAAAATAAAAGAAAAAGCAAATAAAACAAAACTCTTCCTTCTCTCCCTGTCTTTCTCTCTCTCACGTTCCTTGCTCCCGCCGATTGGATTTTTCTCTCTTTCTCCTCTTCTCTTTTTATAGGTTGGGAGGTTGGTCTGTGCAGCTTCCTTTCCGTAGCTGGAGTCGGTGCGGACGTTTTACGTAGATACATCCTGCTTAAAGGAAAACAGCTAGCGTTAAAGGCAGATTTTTCGCCTTCTTCTGGTGTGCGACGCATCCATGAGTGGCTTAGATAAAAACGTCACTTAAGACGTTTTTATCTTCTCTATCAGATAGACGGTGCTGATCGGCCATCAGATTGTTGATGGTGGGCCAAGAAAATTCGAAAATCTGATTTTTGCGGACCGCGAAACAGAGCCTTCACGTCTTGCTTTGGCTATCGGTGGGCCCATGATCAATATCAGTGATGAAATCCGGTCCGTCCACTGTACTCGTCTCGAAAAACCAGTCGAATATGGTCAACTTTGTATTGGATTCGGTGCTGCTCACAGAGTTTCTGTTTCACCGTCGGTCTTTCATTTGGACGAACAAAACCTGATATTTGTTGTTGTTTGCAATTCCGTCATCTAGGCGGTGGTAAGCAGGCCCTTATAAGTCTGATGAATGGTTTGGATTCCCCATATGGACAATGGGTGGGGCCCATAGCATCAACCGACGGTTGATGCAAAATTTCGCTGCCGATTTTGCGAAAGAAGTCGATCACCACCGACTTTGACCAGGTGCAGCGGTCCAGTGCACTTCCAGTGCACTAGTGCACTATGCACTGGCATGGTCGGTGGGGTCCACATGTGATGTTTTTAAGAAATCCAATCCGTCCATCCGTTTTGTAATATAATTTAATGGATAGGTCTCGAGTTTGAAGCATATCTTAATGTCAGGTGGGCCTCAGATCAGTAATGCATGGGCTGATCTGTCCGTTTAGCATCTTTCATAGCAATCTGGGAGCTGAAATTCGACGTGTACAGTTTCATTTATTGTCCTCATGCCCTGTATGAAGTTTCGGGCCGAACTGTTGGTGGAAACCCTATGATCTTGCATTTTGGCTGACTTCCAGGCCACTTAAGCTTCAGTTTCTTGGTTTTCTTGGTTCTCTGACATTGATCTTGGTCCCCTGGAGTCCGTCCCTTGTCTTGGTGATTCTAGAGCATCAATTCCATGCTCTTGGTATTTTATTTCGATCCACGCATAAAAATGTAACCTGCATCACAATCACGATTAAATCAGGGCATTAAATAGCATTATGCTTGTAATTCCAGGCAAAAACAGGGGTCTAATATGCAATATTTGACCCTCAATACACTTATGCAACAAAATGAATGATGATTGAATGTTGTCTGTATTAGAGTAGTGAACATGAGTGAGATTAAGCCAAAACAACATATCATACTCCAGAGACAGTTAAATTTGCAAGCGGAAGACTGTGATAGATAGATAAAATATATAAACTGTGGTGAGTCTCCAAAGTGTGATAACGTTACCAGGTTAAATAATTACAAGTATAATTCTAAAATAAACCAAATGTGTAAGGTCCTCTAGTCAACATCCCTATAACCCTGTCGATCAAGACACGACTCACATGAAGCCGCCAGAAACTGCATAAAGGAGGAATCCTCCTCATTCTCATAAAAGTCCGGCTCCGCTTCGCAGCATCACCATCATCTGAAACTCAAACAAGTCTGGTTGGTGTGTACAACACCGTCCCCTAATATGGGAGTGAGTGATCAACTTAGTGGAATAATAAAGCATAGGTTAACATGTTATCAATTCAGTCAAGCATTAATGATAAATACAATCAAATAATCCTAACTACTCTTATTTAATACAAGTATGAAATGACATGATAAATGCCCTTGCCAAACCACCCTCATGAGACACCATCTTACGTTTGTGACATACGTTCATCCCTCAGTGCTCCACATCTACCAGGCACATGTAGTGCGATGATGAGCATGATTACCGAGTACTTATTAGTCCAATTCAAATAGCAGGATTAGGAAACTAAGGTACCTCCCTTGTATCATTCCCAAACATGATCCATTTTAGGGTCGTCAGTCCTAGTTAATCTTATATGATGGTGTGTTTCTAGGTCGCTGCAAAGGCTGCCAGGGCTGTTATGCACAATGGTTACACCACTCCCCCATCACCTCTTTAACAGTTCATCACTAAATTGAAACAGGCATAGTTCATACTCTATACACTGCGGCAAAACTCGTCGCCTCACCGCAAATTTAGAGTATGCTCGAGGTCACTACAAAGGGCTGTCAGGTCTGTTACATGCATTCGTTGCACCACTCCCCCATCACCTTATCAATGTAGGCCGATAGAACGAATATAGTGTCCCATACCACCATAATCGGTTCACGAGTTTAGTTGCTCACTGGTCACTACGGGTAGGCACATGGCCCCAACGTAGGCCGACAGCTCGACTACGGTGTCCCATACCACCATGCCCGGCTCATGAGTCTTAGCAGATTGAGGTAACATGGTTAACGGGATGTCACTAGTAAGTTTGGTATCCTAGGTTCAAGTAGTAGCGTCCAAACATGGTGAACATACATAAGATAGATCGGGTTACTTGACGAGCTTGGCTAGCTAGAGCGCACAACGAGTTGAATGATATGAAGCGCATAAGCACTTCGTGTGGCCAGCCATTATCGCCAACCGAAGTATGACTCAGGTTCGATGAACACATCTCTCATGGTGATTGAATCTCAACCATGAACTCAGTTTCATTGCTAATTGCCTGGACTATACCATAGCCCCAATCACATTCAATTGTAGATAGTTAAAGCAGTAATGGATCAAGATTCAAATCATATAATCAAAGTCTGATAATATCCGCTTAGGGTTGTCAGGGCTGTTGCACGCAATCGTTACACCACTCCCCCATCACCCTTCACAGCTCTCATGGAATACAACATAAACATGAATTTAAACATATGCATTACACAGATAAAATCATACAATCAGTTGAACATGTTATGAAGTACAATAAAAGCATGAGTTTGTACATATTCAATTCCTAATCACACAGATATCTAAAGAAATCATACACATAGTTAAAGAAGTTGAGAATCATATCTCAACACAATTATACATTACAATTTACTAACTACTACTCATTCAGACATTTCAACAAACCCTTTAAACTACATACATCAACATACTTGACATATGTTGATTACATAGGCATTAGGCCAAATCCTTTCACTAGAGAGTTGCCCCAATTATAACACGTATGCACCCACGACGGATAATCATGGCAAGCATGAATCCAAGTTCCATATTCATTTGAACATTTTCACAAACACTTGAGCTACACATTTCAACATATATAGCGTATAGTGGCCGTGGCGTAATTAGGGTAAATCCTTTTGTCAAAGGGGTAACGCCAATAGAACAATCATATATCCATGACAATTAGTCATGGCGAGCATGAATGAGAATTCTATACTCATTCAGTCATTTTCACAAACACTTAGAATGCACTATTTTCACATACATAGTGTATATTAGCAAAATCTATATTAGGGTGAGTCCTTTCGCCAAACAATTATTTTATCCATACATAATATATTCATACAACAAATAATTATCGCAAACACATTTCCAAAATTTATACGTATACAGTACTTTCTACAAATACCTAGAGTATGTAAAATTCCATATTCTTCATCTTTAATCGAAACGGAAAACAGACAGCACTTTGTACATGTGCAATTGCATGCAGATCATGAATCTATCATTATCTGACATTGAAAGCATTGAAAACCATAACCTATACACCTAAAGTCTGCACCTTTTATCGTAGAATCGTAACGAATACGATAGGTTTGCTAAGCTTCCGTATTCGGCAGTTTGGTAACCTATAGAATGAAATATGTTAGCTATTTCATAACCTACAACTGTCAAAACCCCTAAACAGATTAGGGTTAGGGTTTCTTACCTAGAAATGATGCCGGAATCGCCGGGAAAGCGATCAGAATGGAGTGGTTAAGCTCGTGAAGCGGTAGGGAAGCATGGCAGGGAGATGCTCCCACATCTCCCACTCTTTCTCTCTCTTTTCTCTCTTCTCTCTCTAGGGTTTCTCTAAAATTCGTATGGCTGGAGAGAGAGGGTTCTAAGGTCCTTATATAGCCTAAAACTTCTTCGAAATAAACCTAAGGTCAAGATATACTTAGGTTATAACCAAAGCGGGTTAGTTTCAGCTCAACGGAGGACTTCTGGCGGCTCCCCTTGAACCAAAGGTCGGACTTAAGCTCACCAACACTGGATCTAGGTCGAGTTACGTTTTCGTTTTAGTCGAATTCTTAGATCATGCGTGGCGGACCAGTTTCAGTTCAACGGTCAGCGAAACTCGATCGGAGATTTCGAGTACATAGATATGTTTGGGGAAATATCCATGATCCGAGGGTGTAATTTGGCATGATTCTGACAGTCTGGTTGCTTAATACTGACCCGCAAGCGAAACGTCTCAGATTTATTTATTTTGAATTTAATTTAGAATTATTTTCACATTTCTCACACTCCCTGCTCCGAGCTCAAGCGAATAGTGCTGGGACACTATCTGGATTTGATTTTCGAGATGGTTGTCAAGCCTAGCAAGGCGGTCCTTAACTTCGTGTTAATCGGACTTCCGACGTGCGGTCCAGATCTGATACAGAGTTTCAATGTGCTCCCGAGAGCAACTGGATAATGAGATTGATCGTAGATTTTAGGGTAACCTAGCGTCAATGATTTTACAAGTTTTGGGTCTTGCAGATCGTATTTAAAGTGATTCAAACAGATTTCATGGGTAATCTAGTTTAGCACTTAGTTAACTTTGTCAAATTTCTAAAGGATTTAGTCCTGTAAGATTTCTGTCTGAGGTGGTACTTGGGCCTTTGTAGTTGGCACATACAGTGATTCAAGTTATAATACTTAGCTAGTTTAAGATAGTGTCTAGGGTGAAAGTACTTAGAAAAATTGAAAGAACAAGGTGGTGAAGGATGGGATTTGTGAAGGAAATGGGTTCAAAAGCTGCTTTAGACTTTGGGATTGAGTTCTAACAGGTTAATAAGGTGTTAGGATCAACTCATTGCTTAAGGACGTCTAATTCTACATTGGCCAAAATCTGGGATGTTACAAGCACGATCTAGGTGATTGCCTCCATGGATCGGTCGTCGAAAAAAATCCTCATTAAGGTCCTCATCGCTAGAACTTGAATCATCTGGTGTAGCCCTACGGTTTGCCACTGGTAATGCTCTACGAAAATTGGGGTTGTGTCGTACAACAACCATGGGTGGTGGAGTCACCCTAGGTGGTGGAGCAACCATAGGTGGTGGAGCACCGCCTAGGGATCGGGGTGGAAGTAACACATCCACAAGACGGTCGAGGGTTACCTGCAGCCCTTGCATAGTCAACTGACTCTCCCGGTAGAAAGCTTCCATTCTTTCCGAAAGATAACGAACCCTGGATCGCCGTCCACAAGATTTTGATTCATACCTTCATTATTTGTCATCGACCCGAGGGAAAACCTCAATTTGATACCGATTGACGCAGAGATGAATGTGATGAGGATAACTACTCCGAATCCACGGAGCTTCTCTGGACTCCTCACAGAGACTTCTCGAATCCACGAGGAAAGAAAGCAGAAAAATAGAAATAAATTCTAAGAAATTCAAAATTGATTAATTGATTCTTAAAAATGAGTTCACAACCCTTTAAATAGGGGTACTAAGCAATGGAAAAGAAATTAGAATCAAACTACAACTAAAACTCCTAGAATTCGCGACGTACTATAAATAGTAAACTTACTATTTATAGACGGTCGTGATGTCTACTAGTGCGTAAAGTTTTCGGCCAAAAATAGTAAGTGTCCTCTTTGGCTTCACCAAACCGTTCTCCTAATTATTCTAAGCTCTTTTCACGTTAGGCGCAACTCCTAAAGCCTGATAGATGAAGAGTTATAATCAAACTAAAACTTACTATTTATAGTAAAAACGAAATTAAAATGGGGAACGACCGTCAATCTAGGTGTTTTTTACAATTTTGGGCATTACAACCCAGCATAGCTGGGTTGGTTGGCTAAAGTAGCTCGTTCTACCCCAAAATCATATATTTTACGTCAGCTAACTCATTTCGGATTGCGAGATACGCTCGATCTAAGGTCCGACGGTCCAAATCACTTCTATCGTCGACCAGGCCTTTTCTGATCCATCTTGGCCATGAAACTGTACGCAACCCACTCTACATCACACATGGGGAGTGCTAAGGAAAGGAATCACTCGTGGTCACTACGGGGAGGCTCGTCACCCCAGCGTAGGCCGACAGCTCAGATACAGTGTCCCATTCCACCATGCCCGGCTTACGAGTTGGTGGATCGGCTTCAATTGATTTGCAATGGGCTACAATGGTTGAAGGGTGTTCCAGGTTCCATACGTATGTGAGCAAACAGGATTAACAGACAAAGTTGATCAGTAAGTAGACTAGACCACACGAGTTCAGGTAAGCACGTGGCAGACGACATCAGGTACGAGCGTCCTATGTAGCCTAACTACTGTCGCCCACACGCACCAGCCCAAATTCATAGGTTTAGCCTTAGTATAGTCCTACCAATAGGACCACCTTCACTCGCCTCATATTCCTGACCAACCCAAGGGTCCTAATGATGATCTGTAATATGCCAACATTTAGGGTTATCATCTAGCATATGCAATATCACGCATTCATATTTCTCAACATAAAACTTGAAAGTTCTACCAAGTATGCTAACATTGTTGTGAAATCAAAGTGCATGTGTGTTGTGTGGATTAGTGAGGAAGCTAAGCATTTCACACACACACACAGATATATATATATATATATAGATAATACCATAGGAACAAATGCACATGGGTTAATAAATCATACATGTTGCAGGGTAACATCATACACAAATCAACAAGACATGCACATGCAACATCAAATTTATATCATTCATGTGAGAGATAACAACATTCCATATTTATTCTATGTCGATTTGAAGAATCAAGGTAAGGTCTCTCCTAGGTTCTCTCTAGATTCTCCAAATACATCATCCAAGCAATCAAAATCATTAAACTCATACTCAAATTGGTGCTAAGCCACCTAAGGATAATAGTCCGTACCTATGGATCATTGAAGGCTTGGAAAACAACCTAAGAGCGCCGAACTCGGTGTCGATCGGCCGGAATCCTAAGACAATGTACTTACATGTTAGAATCTCATGCAAATCCACCCTCAACATGAGGGGTTTCTAAGAGATGAGGGATTTACCTACTCAATCGGCGGAGAGGGGTCCTTCCGGTTGTGGGTGAAGGATTTGTTGAGGAAAAGGTGATGAGTTGCAAGAATCAGACTCCTTTGGGCTCCGCCTCGATCTATGGTCCACTTTCCCCCCTTCTACACTCTTCCTTCCTCTCTTCTTCCTTTCTTCTTTCTCCATTTTCTCTTTCTCTCTTTCCTTTCTCTAGGGCAAATTCGTATGGGGAAAATGGTGCCCCAAAGAAGCCCCTTTTATAATGCCAGATTTGGTGCAAGTGGCCCCAAGTGTTGGATTTTTACTATATTAGCCTTATGGGAGGGTCTTTCTAACCTCTAGGGCCCAATATGGGGTATACATATTGATATACACCACATTATAGTTAGCCCTAATGATGATCTACGTATGGACATGTTCGACCCGCTATTTAGATGCGCCGATCGACAGATATGATGAGAAGTCTGTTCAATGGTCACCAATGGTCGATTGGGGCCGCGGTTATACGGATATGAGTAGAAAAATATCCTTACTCCACGTGTGAAGTTTAATCGTAAACCGACGGTCCCAAATCCTCAACTTTGCATAAGAGTGGACGACCTAATTCACTTAAGTTTCAGCTTCTTCCTTTAGGGTATTTGCACTTCTCATGCACTCGTACTTTGGCTCAAGTTGAGCTGTTCTGGATAGTACCTAGGTCCAACTACCACGATAGATGCCAAGCCCAGTAAGACGGACATTATTCTATAGTTTTGGAATTAGTGGCTCACTAATGAGCGGTTTAGAGCTTGTTTAGAAAAATCGGAGCATTTCTGAAATGAATTTGGTAGTGAGATTTCTCATGGGCAATGATTAAGATTTAGATTAACTATGTTCATAGTGTGGCCTATTCATAACTAGTGAAAGTGGAGATTAGGTCATGATTACTCTGAACCGTCGGTTTTAGGCTAAAAGAGTAACGGGGTTGATTTGGTCTATTAGTCAAGATCCGGGCGGATTCGTTGGCTTCATACGGTTGATTAAACGAACTTGTGTGGTTCTTTACTGGTACTACCCTTGTACAACTGACATTGAGTGCTAATGGTCAGTAAGTGATATTATAAGCTAATTACATATGAAATTTTCAAGAATTTTTTAGAAATCCAAAACAGTGAAAAATCCAGGATGTTACACACTAAAACCAGCGTTCCTTCTAAAACATTTTCTATCCTTATAAATATATCATATCTCGATATGTAAGTTTGGTCAGACAAATATCAAATGAAGAAGTTCACAAAATATAAACTAGGCCAGACTGATTTCTACATCAGGCTGAGCTAACCCAAGCCTATATTAGGCTAGAACCCCAAACCTATAGGATCAATCTGGCCCATATCTGTACTTATTGTGAAGTTATGGCAGAAGACTATCCAAAGAGTACACAAGGTAGCAGTGGTAATGGGTTAGGTCAGTCCACGGTCAACCGACCCGACCTACTTCTTATACAGGTCTGAGTTGAACTTGACCTGCCCATATAGCTTATCAATGGACTGGATCAAATGACCTGACTACTAGCTTAAAACCCAAAATGTACATATATATGGGCTGCCCATGCCTTTGTCCATTATTCCATTCTTAAACCCAACGGTGGTAATGCTGAATTGAGTTGAGTTGGGCTTCAAATCGATGAATTTTAAGTTGGGTCAAGCAATTTAATATAGAATTTTTGGCTCATTTAGTAAAAGGGTCATGCTCGAATTCTAACTAAAACTTAAGCATCTCTAAGGCTAGGACTACAGAGTACTCAATCATGCAAAAACCTATTCCAATGAGGTCCAATCTTTCCATTCTCCAAACCATTCACATGGTGGGCCAAGATGGTTAGACATACCACAAAAATCTTCCCCATCCAATGATCTTGGCCATCATATTTGGCTCATATTGAACATAGACCATTGATTGTAATTGTCCAATTTCATCCCATCCCATGGGCAATATAAAGGGCTTATATTAGAGGATAACATCAAGTCTTATGTCGGAGAGGCCCATGATGCCTGAACTAGATTGACCTAAGGATGTATTGACTTTACCTAACCTACCTGAAGTAATGTAAGGACTTTATGGTCCTTAGTATGGTGTGCCCATCATACCCAAAATGGATTGACCTAATGATGTATTGACTTTACCTAACCTCAAACCTGAAGTCATGCTCCTTGGTATGGCATGCTTTGACTCATCTCATGAGGTTACATTAGTAATTAACATGAGGGTCTAGTTGGATGCATGCATTAGGATAAAATAAGAAGCTCACATGCAGAACTTATTTGTGGCTTTGATCTTAGTGATTGAATCACATCTATCGAGTTGTTGTTAGCTATATACAATCCTTAAAATATTTGTAACATTTAATCAAAGTTTTTAACCATTAAGATTTTCTTTTAACTGAGTTAAAATTGTGTGATTATGCTTAATAGACTTCTGATGGTTGAGATTTTTATGGTCCATATCTTATAATGACATAATTTTACTCGAGAATAGATGCTACTGGTTGGTAGAAGGATTTAGTAAATTTGAACTCATGGCTAAGGAAGGCATACATACTTTTGATGGTGCAAGGCGTATTAAAGTTTTACAAGGGTAAGATACACTAAAACCAGTGTTCCTTCTAAAACCTTTTCTATCCTTATAAATATATCATATCTCGATATGTAAGTTTGGTCAGACAAATATCAAATAAAGAAGTTCACAAAATATAAACCAGGCCAGACTGATTTATACATCAGGCTGAGCCAACCTAGGCCTAGGCTGGGACCCCAAACCTATAGGATCAATATGGCCCATATCTGTCCTTATTGTGAAGTTATGGCAGAAGACTATCCAAAGAGTACACAAGGTAGTGGTGGTAATGGGTTAGGTCAATCCACGATCAACCGACCCGACCTACTTCTTATACAGGTCTGAGTTGAACCTGACCTGCCCATATAGCTTATCAATGGACTGGACCAAATGACCTGACTGCCAGCTTAAAACCCAAAATGTACATATATATGGGCTGCCCATGCCTTTGCCCATTATTCCATTCTTAAACCCAACGGTGGTAATGCCGAGTTGAGTTGAGTTGGGCTTCAAATCGATGAATTTTAAGTTGGGTCAAGCAATTTTCTTAACTCATTTAGTAAAAGGGTCATGCTCGAATCCTGACTAAAACTCAAGCATCTCTGAGGTTGGGACTACAGAGTAAACCATATAAAAACTTATTCCAATGAGGACCAATCTTTCCATTCTCCAAACCATTCACATGGTGAGCCATAATGGTTGGACATACCACAAAAATCTTCCCCATCTAATGATCTTGGCTATCATATTTAGCTCATGTTGAACATAGACCATTGATTGTAATTGTCCAATTTCATCCCATCCCATTGGCAATATAAGGGGCTTATATTAGAGGATAACATCAAGTCTTATGACGGAGAGGCCCATGATGCCGAACCAATTGACCTAAGGATTTATTAAATTTACCTAATTAACCTACCTGAAGTCATGAAAGGACTTTATGGTCCTTAGTATGGTGTGCCCATCATGCCCAAAATGGATTGACCTAGTGATGTATTGACTTTATCTAACTTTAAACTTGAAGTCATGATCCTTAGTATGGCGTGCTTTGACTCATCTCATGAGTTTACATTAGTAATTAACACGAGGGTCTAGTTGGATGCATGCATTAGGATAAAATAAGAAGCTCACATGCAGAACTTATTTGTGGCTTTGATCTTAGTGATTGAATCATCTATTGAGTTGTTATTAATTGCATACAATGCTTAAAACATTTGTAACATTTAATCAAAAGTTTTTAACCATTAAAATTTTCTTTTGACTGTGTTAAAATTATGTGATCGTGCTTAATAGACTTCTGATGGTTGAGATTTTTATGGTCCACATCTTAGAATGACATAATTTTACTCGAGAATAGATGCTACTGGTTGGTAGAAGGATTTAGTAAATTTGAACCCATGGCTAAGGAAGGCATACATACTTTTGATGGTGCAAGGCATATTAAAGTTTTGCAAGGTAAGATACACTAAAACCAGTGTTCCTTCTAAAACCTTTTCTATCCTTATAAATATGTCATATTTCGATATGTAAGTTTGGTCAAAAAAATATCAAATGAAGAAGTTCACAAAATATAAACCAGGCCAGACTGATTTCTACATCAGGCTGAGCCAACCCAGGCCTATATAAGGCTGGGACCCCAAACCTATAGGATCAATCTAGCCCATATATGCCCGTATTGTGAAGTTATGGCAGAAGACTATCCAAAGAGTACACAAGGTAGTGGTGGTAATGGGTTAGGTCAGTCCACGGTCAACCGGCCCGACCTACTTCTTATACAGGTCTGAGTTGAACCTGACCTGCCCATATAGCTTATCAATGGACTGGACCAAATGACCCGACTGCCAGCTTAAAACCCAAAATGTACATATACATGGGTTGCCCATGCCTTTGCCCATTATTCCTTTCTTAAACCCAATAGTGGTAATGCCGAGTTGAGTTGAGTTGGGCTTCAAATCGATGAATTTTAAGTTGGGTCAAGCAATTTAAGATAGAATTCTTGACTCATTTAGTAAAAGGGTCATGCTCGAATCTTGACTAAAACTCAAGCATCTCTAAGGCTGGGAAACCATGCAAAAACCTATTCCAATGAGGACCAATCTTTCCATTCTCTAAACCATTCACATGGTGGGCCATGATGGTTGGACATACCACAAAAATCTTCCCCATCCAATGATCTTGGCCATCATGTTTGGCTCATGTTGAACATAGACCATTGATTGTAATTGTCCAATTTTGTCCCATCCCATGGGCAATATAAGGGGCTTATATTAGAGGATAACATCAAGTCTTATGTCGGAGAGGCCCATGATGCCTGAACTAGATTGACCTAAGGATGTATTGACTTTACCTAACCTAACTGAGGTCATGTAAGGACTTTATGGTCCTTCGTATGGTGTGCCCATCATGCCTAAAATGGATTGACCTAATGATGTATTGACTTTACCTAACCACAAACCTGAAGTCATGATCCTTAGTATGGCGTGCTTTGACTCAACTCATGAGGTTACATTAGTATTAACATGAGGGTCTAGTTGGATGCATGCATTAGGATAAAATAAGGAGCTCACATGTAGAACTTATTTGTGGCTTTGATCTTAGTGATTGAATCATCTATCAAGTTGTTATTAGCTGCATACAATGCTTAAAACATTTGTAACATTTAATCAAAAATTTTTAACCATTAAAATTTTCTTTTAACTGTGTTAAAATTATGTGATTGTGCTTAATAGACTTCTGATGGTTGAGATTTTTATGGTCCACATCTTAGAATGACATAATTTTACTCAAGAATAGATGCTACAGGTTGGTAGAAGGATTTAGTAAATTTGAACCCATGACTAAGGAAGGCGTACATACTTTTGATGGTGCAAGGCGTAATAAAGTTTTGTAAGGGTAAGATACAGTAAAACTAATGTTCCTTCTAAACCTTTTCTATCCTTATAAATATATCATATTTCAATATGTAAGTTTGGTCAGACAAATATCAAATGAAGAAGTTCACAAAATATAAACTAAGCCAGACTGATTTCTACATCAGGCTGAGCCAACCCAGGCCTATATTAGGCTGGGACCCCAAACCTATAGGATCAATCTGGCCCATATCTGTCCTTATTGTGAAGTTATGGCAGAAGACTATCCAAAGAGTACACAAGGTAGCGGTGGTAATGGGTTAGGCCAGTCCACAGTCAACCGACCCAACCTACTTCCTATACAGGTCTGAGTTGAACCTGACCTGCCCATTTAGCTTATCAATGGACTGGACCAAATGACCTGACTGCCAGCTTAAAACCCAAAATGTACATATACATGGGTTGCCCATACCTTTGCCCATTATTCCATTCTTAAACCTAATGGTGGTAATGCCGAGTTGAGTTGAGTTGGGCTTCAAATCAATGAATTTTAAGTTGGGCCAAGCAATTTAAGATAGAATTCTTAGATCATTTAGTAAAAGGGTCATGCTCGGATCCTGACTAAAACTCAAGCATCTCTAAGGCTGGGACTATACAGAGTACTCAACCATGCAAAAACCTATTCCAATGAGGACCAACATTTCCATTGTCCAAACCATTCACATGGTGGGCCATGATGGTTGGACATACCACAAAAATCTTCCCCATGCAATGATCTTGGCCATCATATTTGGCTCATGTTGAACATAGACCATTGATTGTAATTGTCCAATTTCATCCCATCCCATGGGCAATATGAGGGGCTTAGCCCATCACATGATTAGTCCTATTAGGTTCAATAATCTAAATTAACAAAAGGTGGGCCCCACCTATAACATTGTATTTTTCATCAGGTGATAAATCCAGATTTTAGTTGCTAACATGTGTGCTTGATCTATCATCCTAGTTTAAATAACGTAAAGAAAATGTAGGAATGCGATCTCTCTCCCTATTGCATTGAATATGTCATCATAGGTAGTAATTGATACTCTGATTGAATATGAAGCTTGATACGCGGGTACAGGAAATTGTACACGTGGCATATATTGACCCAAATCCAACCAACTAAATTATGGAAACTAGGTCACAGTCCCAAAGTTCTGATCATGGACGCCTGTTCGTTGAAATAGGACCGTTGGATACTTTCACTTTTAACCTCCCAATAAATGTCCACCAATCCTCTGGTTAGATACTCAAACAAGTGTAATTTTTTTGTCGTGATACATCGAAATTGGAATTTACAATTTGGACAGTTTAATTTGAATTGCGTTCTACCACCTATGCATTCTTAAGTAATTTATAAGTGCCTGCGTATCATCCATCACACTGTACCAGAGTATCAAAGGTTTTTCATTATTTATTATAATCTTTGAGTGAGAGAGTACACAGAGAGAGAATCAAGAATCGGAACGCCGGTCCAGTGTCCAAGTTCAAACCATTTCACCTCTTCGATGATGGTGTATGGTTTGAGAGCGTATGCACGATCCAGACCGTTCATTTGTCAGAGCCAGCCACTTCTGACTCATGGCCTGAAACTAATTGGCTTGGCAGACGGTCATAAGCGCTTGATTTGTTGTGGGGCCCAGTGGACGAGCGGTTTGGATCTTGTCTAGTTTTCCCACGTCATCCCACGGAACTCCCCCTATGTGTATGCCTCTGATCACCATATGCTAGCAAAATGTACGGTGGAGATTGAAGGCAGCAACCTACCTCTTGTCCCTGTTTCTCATAGGCCAAAGAGGATCTAAAACCCTTGGGCCCTCTGGATCTATCGATGTGATTGTACCTAATCTAGCCCTGCTCAGCTCTAGCCCACCCTCCCACTGCAAATCACGGCACATAAATGAACGGTGATCTGTAAATGATGGACGGCCCATAAATGATTGACGGCCCAAGATTATAATATATTCATAATAGAGAGGTTATGGTCAACTCGCTCGAGTGCACTTTGTAAGTATACCTCAAAGTACTAGAAAGCGAAGCACACGTGTATCAGATCAGAGCCGTTCATCCAGAGATCCACACCATATAGATGCATTATCTCAAAATCAGGCTGGCATTATCATAAGCTGGGCCTCACGCATACAAAAAACAAATGGATATTTAATAAAAACTGATCAACGGTTAAAACCATATGTTCACGTGCAGCCCACCTAATGATCATATTGATTTTATTTTCTAGACATGGGTTCCGCCCATGAGGATCTCCTGATGAGCGGCTCTGATACAGTACACACGTGCCTCATTCACACATGTGAAGCAAGTGCATTCAAGCATGTGGCCAAAACCTTGTCATAACCAGAAAAGGTGGGCCATAGCCCATTTCAAAAGAAATGCACCATCTGGAGCATCATAATCAGACCATGAGCGAATTTATAGCCATCTAAAAGGTGGACCGTTCAAATCCTATTTTTGATTGCCCATGTGCAATAGACGGATCCGACGATTAGGATCCCTCTATAGAGAAACCATTAAACAATAGCCCATCCAGGGTGGCACCCTGGAATTAGTGGGGCCCAGGTGGTTTTATAAATTAAAATGTGGCATGTGAGATACCATAAAGCGCGGCGTACGGCAAAGACTACATGCATCTGATGTTGCCTTTACGCAACTAGGAAGGACAAGGACGTATGAGGAAAACATTGATACTCTGGTAGAGGCTAATGGATGATACGCATGCACTTAGAAATTACTTAACAATTGCATATGGCATATAAGTAATTCAACTTAACCTGTCCAAAAAACTAGGTTCCAGTTAGATGTATTGTTTAACAAAAAAATGAGATAATTTTTATCATCTGACCACCGGATTGGTGGACATCAATTGGACGGTTAACAATAAAAGATATCTAGTTCTATTTCAACAAACAAGCATTCACGAATCAACGGTTGAGATTGTTCAAGTAACCTAGTTTTGGGTACGTGATTTAGGGATGGTGCGTTCCACAATCTAGTTGCTTCTGCATGCACAATTTCGAAGTGCCTTCATATCAAGCATCATACGCTGCTGCTGCCAGACTATCAAACAAGTCCCTGAAGGCACGCATGCCTAGGGCTGTCGACAGCCGGAAACGGATTGGCTACACGTACACCCCTGCCACCAGCCCATGGCTGCTAGTCCGTACTCTGTGGGCCCCACCATGATGTATGTATTTCATCCATTCCGTCCATATATTTTTCTAGATCATTTTATGATGTGAGAGTAAAAATTAGATATATCCAAATCTCAAATGGACCACGTTACAGGAAACAGTGTTGAATGAATGTCGACCATTAAAAACTTTTTGGTGGCCATAAAAGTTTTGGATCAAGCTGATCTTTGTTTTTTCCATTAATCTGGGTCTGTATGACCTAATAAACAGATTGGATGTCAAATAAATAGTACAGTGGTCCTTAGGAGGATTTTAATGGTGGATATCCAATCACTATTGTTTTCCTGTGGTGTGGTCCACCTAAGATTTCTATTTCTCTAAGTTTTGTTATCAAGACTAAAATGATATGTAAAAATGGATGAACGGAATGGATAAAACACATACATCATGGTGGGGCCCACAGAGCACCGACTACCAGCCACCGGGCTGGTGGCAGGGGAGTAGCCAATCCGTTCTCGGCTAGCGCCGCGTAATGTCTACGCAACTCTAGCCTCATTGCTGAACCTAAGCCCGAACTTATTTTGGGCCTGTGATGGGCTAAAATAGCCCAAGCCCAAGCTTGAGACCAAATTAATTATGTAAAATAAATGGGTTTTTGGTAGGCCTCAGGTAGGATCCATTAAATAAGCTAATTTGGGAAGGGCCCACATGTTAGATTTTTGGGTAATTGTAATTCTATTCTCAGCCTACTTAGTTATTGGGTTCAAACTAACAGCTTCAGACTCAATCCAAACTCAGCACTAAACCATGTTATACTTAAGCTAGGCAGACTGACCTTATGCAATTTGATTTCCAGCAATTGATATTAGGGTTGTAGATGGGCTAGACCAACGTCTATCAAGCCTGTCCTCCGCTCAAATTTGACCTGGGCCTGAGAACTTACATAATCAACTATACAATGGGCATTATGTTGATTCAAACCATTGGTCTATTAGCCCACATTGCAATTTTTATTTTATTTTTGTTTTTTAGAAAGATGGTAGTAGACCACCTGTAACTTTATTAATATGAATAAAAAGATATTATACAAAATAATTTGGTGGGCTCCATCCATAAAATGAAAAGTGGGACGACACCTAACATATAAGCCTCTTTACAGCAGAAACACTTAAATAAAGAGAAGAAGCCATCCAAGAGCCATCACTCATCAGCCCCAAAAGTTGCATCTCCGCGTAACGATATACCAAGGCCAGTAGTCAAAACTAACACTTCCAACTCCCAGCCATAGCCAGCCATGCACCATTAATAAGCCTTCAGAACAATTCTCAATTGGACTACAACAATACTGACAACAACACCCATGAACCACCATGCAAACAATAAGGTAGATGTAATAACTTTCATTGATTAAAAATAATAGGAAGAAGTAATTACTTAAATTCATTAATGAAAATTCTACATATAGTTTTATGTATAGCATCTTTCGAACAAGATGCACCGTGAACCAAATGATTTGTGATATTATCGTAGATGACAGGAGCATCGAGAATCTTGTGCCGAAGACCGATGATAAATTAAGTTGCAATTGAAGGTAGAAAAGCACTCCTCTCCGTTGCAAAATAAAAGTAACTAAATAATGTTGTATTCTCTTTTCTATTGTTAAATACAATAATGACTAAGTAATATGTGACATAATCGACGTGGGAACTTACGATATATTACTAGGTTGACCATGACAATAGTATATTGATGCATGCTACATATAAAGATCAGGATAACAAATTTATATTTGTTAAAGATGTAGAAAGATTATCCATAATGTAGCCCAAAAACAAGAGCGGTCAAGTAATCCTAGCTATCCGATTATTGACCCACAAATGGACGGTTAAAAAGAGTTGACAAACAACAATTCACAATTCATAACCCTTTCAGTACATGGGAAATGATCAAATATACCAAGTGAATGGAAACCTTCCCATGCAATTAGTTGCAGTTGGACGTGTTAGCATACACATCTTGACCGTCCATTGGGTGCAGTCACCTTTGTTTTCACTGCTATGCAAAAATTACAATAATCGGACGGTCCTAAACATCTTTGAGTAGACCTATCTTCTGGTGTCGATCTTTTCCATCCAGTTTTGCATGCCAGTGTCCGGTAACCTAAGAAAGTGAGCTGCAACTAATGAACGTTCCAGATTGGTGATGTGAATGCTAACCAATCCAAACACCCGGCAACCACAGCCTACCGTGATGTTTGTGAGAAATACACCCCGTCCATCCGTTTCGCCAGCTCATGCTTGGACATTAACCCGAGGCAGATCAAAAACCCAAGTGGGCCACACGAAAAGAATGAAGTGGGGAGGGAAATGCCAACCGTTGAAACATTGGTGGGGCCACATAAGTTTTTTTATCAGGCTGATATTTTTAATTTTTCAGTTTATGCCAGTGAGAATGACCTTATTAACGGTTTGGATGGCATATAAACAGTTCAACGGTATGCATTTCCCTCCCACTTTTTCCTGTCGTGTGACCCACTTGAGCTTTGGATCTTTCTTATTTTTTGACTCATGATCTAGCATGTTCTGGCAAAACGGATGGACGGGGTGGATTTCTCACAAACATCACGGTGGGCCAGGGTCTCAGGCAATCCGCGTTCCAGGGGAATGCTTCCATGCTCTTAATATGCACGTTACAGATCCCACGGTTGAAACGGCCCTTACAAATCTACAGTTAGCTTTTAGTTATAAAGAAAAATAAAAAAATGTTCCAGTGCTCTGAGAGCTTTATAAGTTATAGTGCTCCTAGTTGCATCGCTTCACTTAGATAATCCAATCAATCGATCAGAACTGTCCATTAAGTTCAAACCAGATTTCAAGGGTGACCATACAAAAATCACACTGATCGAACCATCCAATCCACCGTTTGTTTGGTCTTATTTATTTATAGCCATCATTTTTCAAGCCATGGATGAAATGGTTACAATTATCTAAAAAAAATTATTCTTTTGAATCATAAGCAATCCATGATGTTCCCTAACAAATAGATGGACCAAAACATTGCTTAAACTGAAATTTTCTATAAACAATCCTCACCGTTCATATTAAATCCATTGATCAAATACTCAATCTCCGTCAGATTACTAGGATATTTTCATGGTACCCCATAATATATTCTTTGAACCTGATGAACAGTCTAGATCAATAGATGCAACTGTCTAGATGACCCACTGCAACTAGCATCACTATAATCTGAAATCATTTAACCATTTCTCAAAACTAAAATACAATTACTTTGAACAAGTCATCAAACTGTTTTAAACCCAAACGTGCCAAAACTCTACACGTGTTGAGTATTCCCCACATCCAAAACCTAGTCAAATTCAAATCTCCCAACAAAACCGCCAAATTCATTTCCCATTCTCACTTCATTCCTTCACTCTCTCTTAAAAAACTAAAACTAAAACAAAACAAACCCCTCCAAATCCTCTTACACCATTTCCACCACCTTCCCATACCTCCAAAACCACCAAACCACCCTCCCAAAACCACCCATGTCATCCCCAAAACCACCTCCCCTGACCCCCCACCCTCCCCAACCCCACCTTGGTGAAAACAACATCAAAGGCCCATTCAGCTCTCCAATCTCTCTATCTTCTCTTAGGAGACCCACTCCCACCTTCTCTCTCCTCATCAGAGACTCCTCTCTCTCTCCTTCACAATACCGAAGTAGCCCAAAAAATCACTTCCCTCCTCCGTCAACCCCTCTCTGGGGCTGGCGACGACAACATCTGCCGTTGGTTATACGACACCTTCCAATCATCCAATCAAGACCTTCAACTCACCGTCCTACGTTTCCTCCCCACTCTCTCAGGTGTCTATCTAATCCGAGCCGTCGCTCGTAAACCTCTCGCAGGCTTCGAAGCCGTTTTACTAGCACTTTATGCACATGTAACAATGTCACGTTCTGCTCATCCATTAACTGTTACAATACCAGATATATCAAATCCTAGTCTATATCATGAAAGTAGTATTCAAACTAAATCACTCTCTAAAAATAGCGCCACTGAGCTAACTATAGCGGTTGTTTCCCCAAGTTTAGAGCCACACGGCACGGTGCGGTCCACTCGAAGAGCTAGGATTGTTGGGGTTGCCTTAGAATTGTATTATACCAAGATATCACTAATGCCGGTCCAATCTAAGATAGAATTTTGTGAGTTTTGTGAGGTTTGGGCTGGACAAGATGGGGACATGTTTAAGGGGTGTGAAAGTTCAACTACATTGAGTGGGCCTGATTGCATTGAAGATGATATCAACGGTGGTGATGGAACTAGTAATGAAGATGATGGGACTACAAGCAATGTGATGCGTAGTAAAAGTGTTAAGGAGGAATGTGGGGAGAATGGTGGGAGGATTCCTCTCCCATGGGAACTCTTGCAACCTTGTTTGAGGATCTTGGGTCATTGCCTTCTGGGCCCCACGAGATCGAAGGAATTGAAGGAGGCGGCGTGGGCCACCGTTCGGAGCCTGTATGCTAGGGCGTTGCATGACGTGGACCCTCAAGCAATTCTGGCTACCGGGAGCCTTCTCAAGCTGGGGAAAATGGAGATTGATTCGATGAACGAGCCGTTGGATGATCAGAAACCTTCGTCGAGTTTTGGACAGAATGAAAATCTAGTGGTCTTCTCTGCCTGATGGTTTTTTTTTTTTTTGTATTTGCTACTGCTCTCTGGCTAGAAATTTTCTTCATAAGCGATTTGAACATCATGTGGCCCACCAGTTTGTGGGCCAAACATGCCACATCAGATGAGTAGGTAATCCCCGTGATGCAAACATCTTTCAACGGTTGGATGATCTACCAAAAATCAGTGTTTTGGATTCATTTGATAGAGGTATTTTTTACTGGTTCAAGTGGGCCATGGGCCTGACCAAACTCAGCCTGGCTGGCCCATTTAAATTTCTGGCTAGAAAGGCCTGGCCATGCAATATTAAATGGCCTAGTTTTAGACCTAGGGCTGGCCATGCAAGAGAGGATGTTGGGAAATCTCTCGTTTTGAGGCGGGAATGTGCGCTGACCCTGACTCATGGGCCGAAAAGTACAACCCAAGCCTAGTTATGGCAGGGTTGGCCCGAAAATCATCCTTGTTAATCTTACAAGTCGGCCCAACTAATTAGACAGACATGGTTTTTTTTTTTGCAATGTGTTCATCATGATTGGGTCACGTTTTCCACGGCTCTGATGTCCTGCACATGTGAAATGTTGGCATGTGAGACGGTGTTAATGGGTGGCAAGTGATAGTTGATTGTATGAAACATTATATGATCATAACACGCATTGGACATGCACAAAAGATCATGAACAAGGTTTTGTCACTACAAGAAAGTAGGCCTTTAGCCTCAATTTTTTAGCCTCGGTTCAAAAAAAGGAGGCTAAATATGGTTTTTAGCCTCAGTTGTAAAGGAACTGAGGTTAAAAATTCACTTTTTGCCTCGGTTGATGAGAAATTGAGGCCAAAACTTTGCCCTATTGCCTCGGTTGGTGAGAAACCGAGGCCAAAAGTGCCATTTTGCCTCGGTTGGTGAGCAATTGAGACCAAAAGTCTACCTTTTTTTCTTGCCTCGGTTGGTGAGCAAGAATCGAGGCTAAAATCTGCCATTTTGCCTCGGTTGTTGAAAAGAATCGAGGCCAAAAGTCTGCCCTTTTGCCTCGATTGGTGAGCAATTAAGATAGTAAGTCCGCCTTTTGCCTCGGTTGGTGAGTAATCGAGGCTAAAAGTCTGCCATTTTTCCTTGGTTGGTGACAGCAACCGAGGCTAAAAGTCCCCTTTTGCCTCGGTTGTTGAGAATCGAGGCCAAAAGTCCGCCCTTTTGCCTCGGTTGATGAGAAATTGAGGCCAAAAGTCCGCTTTTTTGCCTGGTTGATGATTAAACCGAGGCCAAAGTCCGCCCTTTGCCTCGGTTGGTGAACAACTGTGGCCAAAAGTCTGCCTTTTTGCCTCGGTTGTTAAGAAACTAAAGCTAAAATCTGCCCTTTTACCTCGGTTGGTGAGAAACTGAGGCTAAAAGTCTTCCTTTGCTTGTTGGTGAGCAAGCGAGGCCAAAAGTCTGCCTTTTGACTCGGTTGGTGAGCAACTACGGTTAAAAGTTTGCCCTTTTGCCAATTTTTTAGCCTCATTTGAAAAAATGGAGGCTAAATCAATGCCTTTTTTAGCCTCGGTTGTTAAGGAACCGAGGCTAAAAGTTCAAATCTTCGCCTGGGCTATGACAGGAACCGAGGTGAAAAGTCTACTTTAGCCTCACATTGCATAAGAACCGAGGCGAAAAAATCTACCTTACCAACCTCGAGTTGCAAGGAACCGAGGCGAAAAGTCTACCTTTTATCCTCAGTTACATAGGAACCAAGGCGGAAAGTCTACCTTTTGGCCTCAGTTGCATAGGAACTAAGGCGAAAAGTCTACCTTTTATCCTCAGTTGCATAGGAACTGGGGCGAAAAGTATACCTTTTAGCCTCAGTTGCATACAAACCAAGGCGAAAAGTCTAGTTTTTAGCCTCACTTGCATAGGAATCGAGGCGAAAAGTCTACCTTTTAGCTTCAATTGCATAGGAACCGAGGTGAAAGGTCTACTTTTTACCCTTAGTTGCATAAGAGCCGAAGTGAAAAATCTACTTTTTAGCTTCCATTGTATAGGAATTGAGGCCAAAAGTCCATATTTAAAAATATTGAAAAAAAAATGAGAATATTGAAAGAATTAAATTTTTTTAAAAATTTTGACAATTTTGAAAAAAAATTGAGACAATTGGGAAAAAATTAAAAATTTTGAAAAAAATTGAGAGTTTTGAAAATGATTTGAATTTTGAATTTTTTAGGTACTAAGAATTTTTTTTTTAATTTTGAGAACTTTTAAAAAATTAAGAATTTTTTTAAAAAAAATTAAGAATAAAAAATGATAATTATGAAAAAGTACGATTTTTTTAAAAAAATTTGGAATTTAAAAAAATTAAGAATTTCGAAAATTTTTGAAATTTTTGAAAAAAAATTGAATTTGAAAATCTTGAAAAAATTTAAAATTTTTAAAAATTGAGAAATTTCAAATAATTAAAAATTGAAAAAAAAAAAAATTCCAAATGAAAACGAATGTATGTAAGTAAGAGATTTCAAAAGGCTAGATGTCATTTTTTTAGCCTCGGTTGCATAGAACCGAGGCTAAAAGTCTAAATTGGAATATAAATTGCTTTAAGGGCGCATGGGTGCTTTTTTCCAGTCCTTTTCGCCATTTCGCAAAACCATAACCCTAGCCCTAAAACCATCAACCCAATCTCCATCTCTCGCTTCTTTCCCGCCATCTCCATCCATTCGGCCATGAGAAGAAATGAAGCACATGCTCTCTTTTCTACGGTCTTCGGTCTACCGAAGGTCGGGTTTTAAAATCGTTCGAAGAAGATCAATACGTTCAGAAACCCTTTCTTGTCTTCGAACAAAGTGAGGATTTTGATCCACGCCTCGATCATCTGACGAAACTCAAGGCCATCAGAATGCAGTTCTCTGCCATCTGTTCGATGAAATTCCATGGTCTCCAGTCGTCACATGAAGCTCTAGACTAAATCGGTAGGGTTTTCCTGAATCTCTATCCTTGGAATTGATTTATCGTTTTCCTGAATCTCTATCCTTTGAATTGATTTCTCCATGATTTGTTGATGATTTGAGCAAGTAGATGGAGACATAGCATTTGTGGAGATTACGATCCTTTGAAAATCAGATAATGAAGTTGAAGATCAACAAGGCATGCGATCTAAGCTCCATTTCTGTCCTTCCACCACATTCTAGGTCCAGATTTATCAAGAAAACCCAATCCAGTCACATTTATAGTCTTCTTTTGTGGTGTTTTCTTACTCTGTTCGTGCAGGAGAGGAAATGCAATCCCACCAGGAGCAGATACTTCGGTTTTTGGTAAAAGCCAAGGTTCTTCGCATTCGGCCGCATTCACAAGTCATTTTCATTGTGGCATGTCAATGTCTCACTCTCACATAATTCTCAAGAGGAAATTGTGACAAATGAACATGTAAGGAACTTAGATATTGCCTTAATTTTCCAGATATTTTACATGAATTTATGATGCATTTTATTTTCATTTCCTGCTAATATGACATTATGATGAAATTTTAAAAATTAAATAAAAATCGAATTTTCTATGGTTTTTCCTTTCCTGATTCTGGAAAGCTCACAGGAAATTAAATTAGTCGCTTGAGTTTACACTAGATTTCCCAAGGAAGCTGTGGTAATCTTTTACATGAATTAGGGTGGTGATTTTGCATGAAGTCATCTCTATTTTTATTTTCTTGTTATTTGAGATTGTGATGATGAACTTGACAAAGAAAATTGAACTTGCTTTGGTTTTTCCCATATTGAATCAGATCATGGCAAATAAACACAAGAAACTCGATTTTGCCATCAGTTTCTAAGTTTCAGAGGAATAAGTAGCACTCATACATGTCTTTGGTATGCTTTTGATTTCCTCTTAATTGAGTTGTGAGGATACAATTGAAAGGAGTGAATGCTTTAATTGATGTGATGCTAAAATTTTTTCTTCTCATCTTTGAAAGTCATCGAGAATATTTTAGGAAGCCCAATTTTGCCTGAAATTCAGGGTTTGGAGGAATTAGGTGTGACTTTTAGATGAATTCATCTTTAAGTCACTTTCTTTTCCTATACTATGAGAAATTTATGATAAATTTTCTAGCATAGAAAAATAATAACATTTCATTTTCCATAAAAATTCACAAAAAACCAATTCAAATTTTGTTCAAGACAAGTTGCACTCAAGTATTTCGCTTTTGAAGTTTGGTATTATGGAGAGTTTCCACTATGCATGAACTATTATAATTAATTTTTGTAAATAAATTGTGCAGGATGAGAATGATGTCTGGTATAAAAAATAAATGAAAAGAAATGTTATCCTGCATTAATTAGATCCAATTTTTTCATGTGTATGGGTGCATGTTTGGGTCTTGCAAGACTGGAATTCATAGCAGTCCACTAGATTTAAATTTATCAAGAATTTTTTCCAAATTTAAGAAAATATTGGATGCATATATCTGGATTGATGAGTATAATCTTTGCTACCATCTCTGTTGCTGCTGCCAAAATTTCCTGATCCTTCTTGAGTTGTTATTTCTTCACATCTTTAGCAACACTTGTTTTTCTTCTTGACTAATCATGTGCACATTGTAATTTTAGAGATTTGGTTCTCAAGACAACTCATTGAAGAGGATTTCTTGCTTGGCGCCTGTTACTTACATGCGAGAAGATACTCAGATGCCAATGTCAAGATCATCCAACAATGTTATCCGCAGATGGAGTTCAACTTCTGCTCCAAATAATAGATGTAAGGGTGCATTTAGAATTTGAAACTCTGTTTTCTCTGTTTTGATTTTACAATGTGGAACTTCTTACAAGATCCTGGTTTTGCATCAGGTGGGCCCCACTGTGCCTTTGCCATGGCCCAAAAGACATCAGGATGGCTAAAAATGAAAAAATATCCAACAGTCCTATTTCTACAATCAAGTGTCCATGAATCAGAGGTTAGCATTGTTCACCAAACATCTTCAAAATTTTTGTAGCTCTTTGATAGTAATTCATTTCAAATTAAACTGTCCAAATTATATGGTGGTGATCCAATAGGCTATTGATCCCTGTTTCAGACTCTACTTCAAACTGGGTTTATGCTTGCAGACTGGGTACATGTGGACCTATGGTGTGGTGATCCAATAGGCTATTGATATGGTGGTCCCCACTGTGGATTGAAGTGTTGGATTGAATCATTGAAAAAGTTGAATTGTGTGGGGCTTGTAGAGGTTCCCAACGTATAGACCCTCCTTGCGTCCCTATGGTCATTGGCGTGGGACAATAGGGAGTGATGTCATCACCCTTCTCTTTCTTCTTTTGTTTCTTATTTTCTTTTTTCTTATTTAAGTTTGATTGAGTTTCTATTTGGGTTGTTTCAAATTCCTAATTAAATTAATATTTCTTAATACAAAAATTAAGGTTTTGAAAATTTTGAAGTTAAGAAAACTTTCAATCTTGGAGTCCCACATGTCCATACATAATCTAATTCATCCATCATGTTCATTATGTATGTATGATATATTTGTGTCCAATCTAAGATCCCGTGCTTAGATTTAACTGTTACCACTTGGAAGTGTGGGGCACATAATCTCTAGTTCGTTGGATCATTATGTAGGGCTCATGAAACTTGTGTGTGTTGGCCCACTCCTAGCCTTCATTGCATCACTAACTTGTGTTGTTAACCCTTTAGGAGATATGATCCAACCATCTTGTTTTACTCGTCGAGAGCTTCAAATTGAGTAGTTACTTATCTACATCAAAGATTGGATTGCGAAATTAAATCTATTGGTCATAATGAGATGAAATTTGGTCTAACTTGGATCCTCGAAGCGCTTTTCAAGATGGATCTTCATATATTCCAAAAGGGATAACGTGATTCAAAGAATGTTGTAGTCGTTGACATTTCATACAGACGTACTTTACGAGAACTTCTATGAAAGTATTTCATTTGCTTCTCTTCCATTTAAGTTTCATTTTCCCCAAATGTATCAAAAAATTTGGACTAATTCTTCTTTTGATGATTGATTCAACCTTTGATTTTTGATTTTTATTTTTTAATTTTTAAAAGATACCTTGATTGATTTAATCTCTTCAACTAGTCTAGTTTGAAAGATAACCATCTTTCCTGAACAATTTTCTAACACATTTGGATGGTATAGGTGACTAGCTGTAAGTCTTCCCTCTAATAAAGGCAAGTATGTTGGAGGAGTCCCTGGTAACATTGGTGTGGATATGAAGTCTTCCACTACCCATGAACTCATACAAGTTCTAAGGGAGCAGGCAACTTGGGGACAGAGTTTGAATATCATGTGAAACAATTGATAGAGACCAAATCAGTTGTAATCCCGAATAGAAGGTGCAAGAGACGGAATGAAGCCTGCTAGAAATATTGACTAAGGTCAATATTCTTTAGGGTTCCTTTGTTTTATTGAAATTGGTTTCAGGTTACTGAAATAAGTATTTCCGATTTTCCATCTTTGCTATTCAACCCTGCTGAGGTATGTATCGCATGCTCCCAAGAATTCTATATGATCATGACAGATGTCATACAACACTCCCCATTTATATACATTTCTTTAGCTACCATGTAGAGAATTATTCCTGGTTGTATATGTATAGTAGTTTAGTTGTATCTTAGTCCAATTCTTCCCAAAATGCCCCTTCTCTTATATATCCTCTTTTTTTTTTTTTTTTTTTTTTTTTTTTTTTTTTGTGTGTGTGTGTGTGTGTGTGTGTGTGTGTGTGTGTGTGTGTGTGTCACAGTGCTTCAATGTGGGCCATGTTACATAGTCAGATTCCAATATATGTTGTCGCGGGGCCCGGTGGCACGATCAACATGTGATAATCCTTTGTTAGTTTTTCTAAACCGTGGTTCAAGTTCACCGCCTGAAATCCCCTTCCATATTTGTAGAAGTCTATAATTTAGCAACTGGAATAATGCAAATTGGTTAATTTTCTTTCCATTTTATTACTTTCTATACCTATGTTGAAAGATATACTTCAATGTGACCCTGTTTTGTAGGTACTTCAAGCTGAAAACAAGTGTCGTGAAGCTACCCTCTCTCAAGAAGAAAAAATCTTTGTTGCGATTTAGGTACCATTGGTTAAAATCACTAGTTGGTTCCCTTGTAGCCTAAAAAAATATGACTAAGTACAGCTTAGCACTGAAAATTTAAATTGAGAACATGTTATTTTGTTGATATTCTCATTTCTTTTTCATAGAGGAGCTTCAGAGAAATTTGTCATTACCAACTTAGAAATAGATAGCAGAGACAGATTATCCTTCTCATCTCCAGTCAATTTGTTTCTTAAATCATAAGCTTCTTCAGCGTTTGGTCTTTCCACAGGTGGGCTATACGGTTTAGATCTTCCCCTTAATAAGGTGATTTCACCCATCAGGGAGGCCATATAAAAATAATAATAAAAATAATTTGAAAAAAAGCAAATGAACGGCTAGGAAAAAATTGTTGTAACCATCAGTTTTCTTTATATATTTTGATCCATCAGGAGATTGAAACAACTTGTTTTTAAGGCGAGAAGATCTAAACATTATTTCCAACCAGATGGAGGGTTTGGATCTTGCATACATGATCCGTTGGTCAATCCTTTCTGAAAAACTAGAACCTTGCAATATTTTTCATCACCGTCATTCATTTTCCATTCTCACAAGTGTTGGCAAGTTTTTCTTGCTTTCCTGGTTCATGCCCATGAAATTTGGTCCGTGTCCGTTTGTCTTGTCATGAAATGCTGCTTGTCCTCATGGATGATGTTATATGGTTTTTGTTGACTTTGACAGTTGCATGTGGAATGCGTCTTGAATGGTTTCTCGTCTATTTTTTGTTCTCATCCTTCCTCCTTAGGATGTGCCTGTAATGACATTGGTTTGCTTAATCCACACAACTATCCTTATTGGAGGTGTGAACAGTTCCTTAAAGATTAATATTTTATTTTCCTTTTTGGTTGATTCACACTGCTGTTATTTTCTGCTTGTTGTTGACCCATTCAAGCTGCACTTTTCTTATACATGTGATTGGTTCAGACAAAAGCTCTTAGATGTTGTACCCGTGCTTTCTTCTATTTCATTACATATTTTCTTTTCCAAGATTTTCGCATGATATGGAACAAAAACATGTTTTTTGTTCTTTCTTCTATCTCTAAGTTCTTCCATTGAGGACCTAGTTCATCTTCTTTGATCATGTTTGTCTTGCCTATGTCAGTCAATTCCTTTCAATAACATATTGCAATTTCTAGGCAACCTCATTGTAGTTTTCATTGCTTCGTACCTCACTAGGGCACCGAACTTCTATTGGGAGCAAAGCAATATTCAACTGACTATTAACATGTGGTCGCTAGGTTGTATAACGGCAGAACTTTTAGCGAAGGAACCGTTATTCAATGGGAAAAGCTGAATTTGATCACTTGACAAGGTTTCTACTCGCACAACTTCTTCTCATGCCTATTATTAGTCTGACTTGCATTTTAATCACTTATTGTGGTTTTACTTCATTTCAGATATTCGAAACTGGGCACACCAAGCGCAAAGATATGGCCGGAGTTTGTTGAATTGCCTGGGGTCAAGGTCAACTTTGTAAAGCAGCCATAAGTACTTGTTCTCCCTATTTCTGATATTCATTTAAATTCATTAAGAGGCATACTAGATATTTAGTTGTGTTCTTATTCTTCTTGCCTTTGTTTTCCCAGGCTTCCAGCTATGGGTGATCTTGGTCGAGCTTTCTGGTTTGCCTTGTTGGCAATTTTGAGCTTGCGCGGATGTAGCTTATGTTTGGAGTAACCACCGACTGCTTTTTTCGGGTATAACAAGCTCGCGTGATAAGTTCCCACCCACATCTTTCTCTGGACGCCCAACCCTTTTCGAGGTGGATTTGACTTATTGAACAAGCGCTTACATATGACCCTAAAAAGTATTTTCTTAAAACAAATAACACAATAGTTTGGAGGAAAAATGTGTTGACTCGTTGTTCTGCACTCTGGTTTCTTTTTTTGTGTTGTGATGAGTTATTTGTTGTTTGTTATTTTGTAATGCAAACGGATAACAATGAGTATGTTGAAGATGGACTAGGCGTGTTATCTGAGTGGTCCGCCAACATGACGGCACCGGTGATGATGACGAGTGCGACCATGACTTTGTATTATTTGTGGAACTTAATGTTGTGTAACAATTTAATTGAGTTAAACTTTAAATATTTGTTGTTAACTGTTTTGTTGGTATTGTGGCTTTCATGATTGATTGTTTCATGAGTGGATTGAATGAATGGATTAGTAGTTTAAATAAATATTTATATATATATATATATATATAAAATTTAGCCTCAATTTGTAACTGAGGCTTGAATTTAGCCTCGGTTATTGATAACCAAAGTTGAAATTCCGTGGCTAAAGGCTTTAGCCTCGGTTGTTGAGAACCGAGGTTAAAAATAGATTTAGCTTCGGTTGGAGGCAATTGAGGCTAAAATTTGGATTTAGTCTCACTTGAAAACAATGGAGGCTAAAATTTTGATTTAGCCTTATTTCGAGAAAAATGTAGCTAAAAAGGTTTTTAGCCTCACTTGAAGAACTGAGGTTATAAAAGTCATTTTAGCCTCGGTTGCTAAAACTGAGGCTAAAGCCTTTAGCCACGGGGTTTTCAACCTCGGTTTGGATAACTGAGGCAAAACTGAGGCTAAAGGCTTTAGCCTCAGTTTTTAACCTTTTTAGCCACAGTTTTGAAGTGAGGCTAAAGCCCCCTTTTCTTGTAGTGTGTCTAGTGCATGGGATTACTGCCAACTAGGGAGTTGAATGTACTTGAGCATTATCTTTGATTCTTTAATTTGAGTGCATGTCCTTACATGCATTCACACCTGTTTAGAATCCAAAGGAGGGATGTGGGTTCCATTAAAACCGTGCAAATGAGTGGAAGTTTGAATTTAATAGAGTATGGCCTGACCCCGGCCGAAAAAAAAAAAAAAAGTTTTTCCATAGACCCTGGCAATGCCACTAAACTAGACAGTATTTGGCGGTTCTACCACTGAATCGGTGGTACCATCACCACCTACCTGTTTAGCACTAAACGAATCTTAATGTGTCTAGTTTCATAGAGAAATAAGATAATTTAAAAAAAAAAACTCAAAAGAGGTTAATTTTAGGATGTTTTGAAAAGTATATAAAAGATCATTGGCTTTAAGCGGTTGTTACTTTTGAAATTTTAATAAACAATTTTGAAACTTGAAATGGAATGAAAATTGGTATAGCTTAAGTATATTTGATGATGAATTACTAAAAAAATATAAAAATAATATAATCACTAAAGTGCCGAAAAATTAAAATAATAGACTTATTAAAACTGAAAATTTCTACAACTACACATTATCAATGAACTACACATATCTTTTTCATTTTAGAGTTTTTGTATTCGGTATCTTCTTAGTGATTACTTCTAATTATACCAGAAATCATCATATATGATTAAATTAGAATTTTCTATTTTTAGTATATGTTACTAATCCGAGTAATTTCTAGTATAGTTCAATTAAGGTTCTTAATTAGGTTGATTAGATCTGAATCATCGTTTTCACTAATTACAAATAGGTCTTGCACTATGAATTTAGCTAATCCAAACTTTAGTTGTCGTGTACAAGAAATCATGCCAACCAGTTCATTTTAGAATTGCCCTGATTAACCAAACTAATTCTACGTCACTTATTAGTAGGCCGCTGAACTCGAAACTATAGGAAGATGTCCGTCTTAACAGGCTTGGCGGCCATCATGGGGCATGGAACCGATATCGTGTTTCGAATCGCTCAACTTAGGCTCATAAGGTGAGTGCATGAGATGTGTGAATTCCTTAATTAGAGTTTGTTGAAAAATTAAGTGAAAATTCCAATTTTCACTCTTGACCTAAGTTGCACCTTTTGGGTCATTATATCGCAATCAAACTTAGGATGTTAACTTAAAGTAATGTCCTACATATATCCATGTAGTTGTCGCCCCGATCGATGATATGTGACCATCGAATTGACTTTTCATCACATTCGTCGATTGGCGCATCCGAATGACGAATCGATCATATCTATATGTCGATCATCTTAAGGCTCAACTATCTTACAACATAGATTAACTCGTACACCTCCTAATGGACCCTAAAAGTTAGAAACACCAAAATCTTGGCCCTTGAGGCCAAATGCACCCCTTATAGTTCTATAAAATGGCCTAATTTGGGATCCCCCTCTTCCTATACAAATTTGCCCTAGAAATGAAAGAAAGAAGAAGAGAAGTGGGGAATGGGAGACATGGTGGGGCCCGGTGATGGATCACACTGTCCATTCCCCGTGCTCACCGAATCTTGAAAGATCCCACCTCTACTCTCGGTTTCACGTCTTCCATGGCAAAAAAAATCCGATGATTCCGAGTCAAATTCTTCATTCCTCGCTAGGTAAAAGGTTTCCTAACTATCCGTCTACCTCTTTCATTCATTTTCTACATTTTAAAGCCAATATAGTTAGAAACCCCCTTTCATTTTCGTCGTTTCTTGTAAACCCTAACTCTAGGATTTGTCTATGCTAGGACTTGGGGTCCCGACAATAGATTAGGCGTGGTTCATGCTATTGAGGAAGCCATATTTGGGTATGGCCTCATGTGGATGCTAGTGTACACTAATTTCAGGCCCCGAGTCATCAAATTGAGTTGGGGTTTACTCGAATTAAGTTAGGTAAAACCTTTATCTTTAATTAAAATATAATTATTTTAAAATTAACATTATTAAAGATGAAATTGTCAATAAATTAGGGTTTGGAGTGTTTTTCCCAACATTTTAATACTAAGGCCGCATCCGATTTGAGGATTTTGGACTCTAAAGTAAAAAATCTACCCTCAAGCTTATACCTAGCATTTAAAAATGATTAAATGTCTCTATTTGCTATTTGGTTAATTACATGCTTGATGAAATGTTTGAGTGATATGAAACTCATAATTTTAAAACTCTTCGGTGTTGAATGTTAAGAAATATTGATATGGATCAAATTGTATTGATGTATATTGAATTATATTTAATTGTACATGTGTTCAATTGTCATGTGTTGATATAGATAGGATTGTGTTGATGTTGGTTGAAATATTGTACCGATTCATACATATGTTCAATTGGTATACCATGGTGTGGTATTGAATTTCCTTGTGATTATGTTAGTGTAGTTGATAAATTTAAATTGTTATTATGGTGGATCGAGCTCCACAAATTATTTAAATAAGTGAATAGATCACTTTAGGGTGACTATCCTAAGCTTATACTGTCACGCCCCAAACTCGGAAACCGGGCTCACAAAATTTTCAATCGCCGAATCCGGTGCCGAAAGCCTCCGTAGTACCCCATTCTCGGCTTCCAACATCCATACGCCAGATTCCAATCCTAGGATCCTATAAAGAAGATTTGTAACGTACATTTATTTCATAACAAGCATAACTACAAGTTTACCCAAATCACAAAGACAGCAGCATCATCACATATCCACTAATAAAAATAGTTGAATACAGTCCTGAAAGGGAAAGACATATATTGAAATTAAAGCTCCAGAAGATCGTTGCACGCTCTATGCTCAACGCTGCTGTAACCTAACGACAGCTACACGCATCTATCGTGCATAAACTTATACAAAGCTTAAAGAGTGGTGTAAGCATGTGCGATGCACGTGCTAAGCATATAGATATCAGAGTAAACGAAAATACTGGCAATCTATAAATCGTACAATATTAGAGTAATGTGGAAACATGCTGATAAGTACATAAATACCATCAGCTTTATCCAGGCTATGCGATACAAAAATACAGTAAACCAAGTACTATGTGCTGAGGATACAATGTAATATACGATGCGAATGAAATGACCAAGTTAGAGTGTGAAGTCGGGATGATAATATGTAGTATTGCATGCTACGGGGTCCACCACAAGGATCTTCTATCCAAACCAGTCTCATACCTAAATTTGGATAGTCAGACTCAATGTGGTAAACTCCTAATCTCTAGTTAGTCATGCGTCCCAACCGAAATCCTGGCCATTACGAAGATACACATAACAAATAGTTGCACATTACTAGCCCGAGTGGATAGTTAATGAATGAATGAGTATGCAACTCCACTCAATAAGTCCATATATCGGTACCGTACATCTTTGTAATCATCACCAGGGTCTAGTACACTCCCAACCCGATTGTCATCCCATCGTGCGCAACAAGGTGAGTGGAAGAGACCTTACTATCTGTCTACCAATATTGGGCCCAGCTTGTCGATAGCGGACCCATTCCTCGAGCTGGTCAAACTCAGCCTAACTTTGCCCCTCATCTTGGGCAGGTAAGACCGCACCCCCTTCCAACCGATCACGACACAGTGGGAGGCGCGACCTAACGGTATACGGCCCTCAAGAGCTCATGCATCCACTTGGTCTAGAAGTTCGAGCAACCTTTGGAACCAAAAGGGTTTAGAAAATTTCACCAAGGGATATCTATAGCGCCCCATTTAGAACAGATTTTCAGTGTCCCATCTGGCCATCCATGATATGCCTGTGGAGGCCACGGCCCTGATGTCGCTAGGGCGTACGGTGGTCATATCACACAATGCGAGATGCATGAGCTACACTATCCAGTCATGCGGTAATCCTACGCGTACCGCGTGCTCATGTGGACAATTCCTCCTATCATGGAGTCCCATAATAATCTGCTCAATGGCATGTGCTATAATCAATCACTCCTTATATCAAGCATACATATGATGCGCATGGGCATGGATGTGAAGACTAAGCATGTTATAAGATGATGGTGTACTGTCCTTATATCAAGGATGGGCCTAGACAGCTTATTCATAACAAGAATGGGTCTTACAATGGGCCCAAGGGAAGGTCACAATGTGGACATCTAACCATCATTGCCCATTAATGTAGACATTTAACCAACATCACTCCCAAGCAGTGGCTCACATAAATATCATTACAAACATTATAGTGAAATCACACATTACATCGGTCCGCACATTCATCGCATTGGGCCTCACTCGAGGCCACACATATACCATATCGGGCCTTATCAGATGGGCCACAAATACATCACAATGGGCCTTATCAGATGGGCCACAAATACATTACAACGGGCCACATGCCTGGGCCTAATACGCATCACTATGGGCCGCATGACATGGGCCTAATACACATCACAATGGGCCGCATGACATGGGCTTAACATATATTACAATGGGCCGCTCAATGGGCCCCACCAATGAGCCTCATATACGCCAAGTGGGTCGCATCAATGGGCTGCACCAACGAACAGCATAGATATACAATACATGCATCAATGGTAGGCCCCACGTGGAATCGTCCAAAGGTGGATGGTGTGAATATAGGATGCGTACACCAAGGTGGGCCCCATCACATAGGCCTAATATACATAACAGGCGGGCCCTACATACACAGCAAATGGGCCTGATCAAAACACATACCTCTGGCGGGCCTACAAACTGATGGACGGCAAGGATAAAACATACATATCATGATGGGGCTTGGCCTAGCTGGTCCGAACGACATGAATTTACAACACATACATCATTGTGGGGGGTCCACGTCCCACGTGGCATGCTCCACCTAAGATTTGAATCTGCATCATTCTCCAGGCCTGGGAGGCCTAAATGGACGGTGTAGATACAACACACATGTCATGGTAGGCCCCACATTATCTGGACGGTCTGGATCAGACACACCAGCAGTGGGTTTCCACAATCCAAACCGTGGACGATGTGGATATAAAATACATGAATCATGTGTGGGCACCACATCCATGTGTGGATGGTTTGGATGAAGCACTTACATCACGTGTGGGGCTCCACAGATGGACTGTGAAGATGCAAAACAGGAGGACGGCGTTGCTGCAAAAGCACATACGTCATGGTCGGCCCATACAACACTGTCTAGATGGACGGTGTGGTATAACACATACCTAATGATCAAATCCACCAAACTTGTTGTTGTTGGTGCAGTAGTTATAGAGGTGGTGTGACCGGCTGGGATGGACGGTCTGGATTTAACATCCACCGTATGGGTATTACAGATGGACGGAGTGTATAAAACACATACATCATGGCTGGCCCCACCGTTCACGTGGACAGTGGGGATGAAAACATTCATCAAGGTGGACCCGTAAACCCGCTGACATTAGCTATAGCTGCTGAAGCTACTGGAGGTGCACACGTCTCTAGATGGACGGCTTGGATTAAACCATACATCTAGGTGGCTATTCAAAGCTCCTACCCATCCCAGCTAAGTGGAGGGATGGTGTGGTTATAATATATATAGAAGGTGGGTCCCACCTGCCACACGTGTCATACGTGTGGGGTGGGCCCACACCATACAACGGATGAGTGGCGTGTATATAATACATGCGTGAGGTGGGTCCCACCGTCCATGAACGCTGGACAGTGGGGAGTTATACATCAAGGAGGGCTCCACCGTCTAGGAGTTTAGACAGTGGAAAGTATGAATGAAATACATACTACATAGGTGGATCCACATGTGTGGGACCCACCAGCCTCTCCTTTTTGGAAAGAGCTGATATTTGCATTTTTACTTCGTCTAGACCTATCCAGACGAGAAGCCAGGTGGACCCACTCAACAGACTGCATGGATAAAATACATACATCATAGTGGGTCCACGATCGATGTGGATCTAGTGGGCCACGCCCATCACAAGAGAGAGAGAGATCAGTGAGAAGGGGAGGGACCCCGCCACTATGGGCCCTCCCTATACGATGCATACATCAAGATGGCTCCCACCATAAGTGGGCCCTTAAATCACAAAATCAAAACATAAAATCACGCACCTTTGATCATGGACTTCTCCTTCCACCAATGCATTTTAGAGCTCCAAGGGATGTATTTCAATGGTTGGAATGATCTTTGGAGGGTGGGATTGGATGGTAGGAAGTGGGCCACACCTAGCTTCTCTTCCTTGGACGTTAGAGTTTTCTCCTCTCCTTGGGGTTGCTTGAAAATGGAGAGAGAATGAGAGAGAGAGAGAGGATGGGATGTAAAAGGAGAGAGGGATGGGTGTGAGTGAGTGATGGGAAGTGATGGGTGTGTACTTGACAGTATGGGTTGTGTAAGAGAGAGAGTTGACTTTAGGGGTTACTTTTGGGGATGGGACATGTGATGAGATGTGGTGTGATTAATTATGGGACATATTCTCTTGGGATTGCAATACGAGGCATTTTTCCCCGAACTGAATGCGGGCCCACATCTCCTGGCCTGGGTATCGCCTTGTCACGTGAGACGCGGCGTCGGAACCGCGGCGACGACGCGGTAGTAAGGGTACAAGTCTCGGCTCGATCCGACTCTAGAATACGGGATGCGATTCAAGGTCGCGCGTAACTGTTATCTACGCATTGCGGGTCGCCAGAATTTGACTTGGAGGACCGCGGAAGCCTACGGAATGGTATAGGCTAGGATACGGGTCTCACATATACAGTCGGCTGAAGTTAAACATAGACGATTGTCAGTAGTTGGAACTACACGTGATGCCCTGCACCAATGTCAGTTTGTCTATCGTTCTCCATAGTCGATCACATCAGTCTAATGCAGGGCTCAATCATTCTTATGTTTGATGATTGTATAACATTTGATAAAATCTAGGATACTACCATTACCATTAATTTAAATATATTCATAATCATTAATGTGTTATGATCCTACAAAGACTCATGAGCCGAGCATGGTGGAATAGGACACCATGTTTGAGCTGTCAGCCTATGCCGAGGTGACGAGCCCCCACATAGTGACTAGTGAATATTAATAGAGATGATATATTGTTGTTCAAATGACCCTCATCAAATACCCAGCCGATGGTTGCATGCCAGAGTACCATTTGAATGACCCATACGTGAATGGAATTGGGCGATGAGCCATTTTCTTTATATCAATTTAGTTTCAAGTGACAAGCCCGTACCTCTGAAGTGAATATCCGTACTCGGTATTTGGATGATGACCATTACCATTTTAATTTATATACTATTAGGCATCATGTCATTCCTTTGGAATGATTAATTTATGAAATATAATGGATGATGTCTTAATTTGGATCAAGGGACACTGGTGAGGAGTTTTTATGTACCGCAATGAGCCATACGATTCAAATAATGACTCGTGATATAATAACGATATTCTAGCTTTTCTAACCTGCTACTTGAACTGAGAATGATAACAACTTGGTTAATCATGCATAGAATCATGACAATATTATTGGGTTGTACCCCGATGGCTCAACCATTACGCATATCGTCATAGAAATTATTGTTGAGTTGTGATGTAGACCAACCATTGTGCATAACATCACATCATGCACCAAATAACTAACTTAAAAATTGTTTGTTTTTTATTGTTATCATTGTTATGCTTAATTAATTATGTTAATAACAATTTTAACTTGCTTAGTATTTATGTGTTGGAGGTAACATGCTTAAGAGCATTACGTATATAAATATATATTTGTTGTGAATCCGCTTATCACTAAAAAATGTACTGAGTATAATTTTATGAATATTTCTTCACTATATTGGTGTTTGACGCCTTCTATTTGACATATACAGATGACTTAGGAATATGACCATATAGTAGTGTGATCGAGGTGCCCTAGTAAACTCATAGCTTCATCACTTTGAGTAGTTGTATTTTTCATAAATATTGCATTTATTATGATTTGTATAATTCTCATATGGGTGGACATCACGTTTAGAATTGTACCTTTGCATATTAGCCTTATATTTTTGAATTTTGTTATCTCTATCTCGCTTTGGATCCGCTAGATTATTTGTGTATGGAATGAATGTGAATTTAAATGAAGACATGTGTATTTTTATTAAATTCGCACCCGGGAACTTGGGATTGGAATTTCTGTACTTGGTGTCAATTTTCTGGGTGTGTCATTTTAACAAGGGGAGAGACGTGAATTGCCTGTGTTCCTGGTGCGGGATCCACCGAAGTGGGTGGGTGGATCCATGACTATGGGGCCCACCTACATGTATGTGCCTTACATCCATGCCGTCCATCTGTTTGGATAAATCATTTTAGTGCATGATACCAAAAATGAAGCAGATTCAAACCTCAGGTGGACCACATTACAAGAAATAGTGGTGACTAACCATTAAAAACTTCTTCTGGGACACGAATGTTTTTTTATCAAGCTGATAATTGTGTGGTCCCTTCATCCAGGTCTTTGTGACCTTATTAGCTAGTTGGATGGAAATTAAACATTTTGGTGTCTCCCAATAAGTTTTTAATAGTGGGTAGTCAATCACCACTATTTCTGTGGTGTGGTCCACATGAGATTTGGATATGCTTAATTTTCAGGGTCATGCCCTAAACCAAGCTTTCAAAATAGATGGACGGTGTGGATGTAATTAACATAAATCATGGTGGGCCCCACAGCTAGGGATCCACCCTCTTCGATTGAGCGGGGATCCACTGAAGTCATGCTCTATGCCCTTTGTCTGAAGCCGTATGGTGCCCATAGAGATTATCATGAAAAATTCACTTGGTACATCAGTTTATAAACATCAAAATAATACAGGAATCGAAAGCTCAGGTGGTTCACACCATACAAAACAGTGGAGATTGAACGCCCATCATTGGTAAGTTTGTGAGGGCCATAAAAGTTTTGGATGGCAGTGGGGATGATATTTGTTCCTACATCTTATCTCAGTGGTAATAACCCTATGAAAAGTTTGGATGGCATATAAATGTCATGGTTATCTCAAGAAAGTTTTCAACAGTGGATTTTCCGCTCTCACTATTTTGTGTGGTGCGACCTACATGACTATTTGATTTGCCTAATTTTTTTACGTCTATCTTATTGTGATGTTTAGAAACTGATGGATGTAGCGGATTTGTCCCGAGCATCTCTATGGGACCCAAATACCTTCCTCCCAGAGGAGATTCCAATGCCCCAGGGCACAGGCACTTCGAGTTCGAATGGTGCCATCGTAACATATTATGGTACTAGGCCAGGATTCTACCCGAGTGCATTTTAAACGCTGATCTAAACCGTTTATGTTCTAGGCATTACGCTACCTAGGCCATCATAAGAAGGAATTGCTAAAGGGGTGATTCTGTATGAAAATGAATATTTAATGACTCGTCAAATCCAACATTCAAAGTTCAAGATCATTAATGGAGCATGATTATAAGACCATAGTAATTCAACAATGGTAATTAGGATATGAACCATTAAGATCATTTTAAGTAAATAACTCAAGGGTGGAAATTAGAAATCAGCCATTGTTTGTGCAATTCAATCAAACACGAGGCTACACGTGTTAACGAAGGCCTATATTACGTTAATGTGTGCGATTATGATAGTGTTGGCATTCTAGAGTTGTACTTGACTCAAGTTTAATTGAGCGCAAGGCTCACGTTCTCATGAGGTTGGTCGCTTTCTCAACCATTGGTGCGCAGTTACAATGATTAGGTGATTTGTAGAAGGGTAGGAGTTAGTTCTTTCAAATTAATGAATTTTTCTTGCGTAATGTTAAGGACTTTCCTTTCAACGGTGATAGCAGACTTTGTATTTCTCAATAAAATAATAATGGAAAGATTTAAAAACTAAAGGTTAAAAATGTCGATTTTGTTGATGTGAATCTGGAGCTAAGTACAATAAACAAAATAAAGAAATAAATGAAAGATATATACCTGCGATCACTCATGTAGACAAACAATCGAGGTAAATTGGTTAGCAGGATGTGATCTTTCAAGTAAGAATTGAATTGATTGAGGATCCAGCGACAGTGAGTCAAGAATATTTACACTATTCATAAGCGTAATATAGTGATGGCGTTAGACAGTAGCGATCTAAAGCTAACCTAAACCTCAAACGTTCTACAACATTGCGATGTGTATATTAATTAATGTGTATGGCATCAGCCTGGAGATCTTCATCATATATATGCTCCTTTTATACCTTTAGAGAGGCGGTGAAACCCTCGCCATATTTCCTTACTGATATAGGATCCTTGGTAGTTACAATGCTCAATTGTTCACTTAGCATCTAAGCATGGCCAAAGATATCTTTGGAGATCAAAAATCATTTTCAGATCTCTTGCCAATGTGACCACCGAGATCCATGGATCTTACAACATCAATTTCACTAGACCTAGATCAATTATAGTGTGCTTGGTTTCCATTTGCTCCGAAAACTATCTGTTTCTTGAATCTTCATAATCGTCGTGAGAGCACCGATCGTCTCTAGGAGGATTTCTTATTTTGGAAGAATTCTATAAAACAGTCTTACTATGCATATTTAAATTTGTGATAAGATACCTATCTCAGCTGATCTTTTATAGCTTCATCAAGCATGCTACCTCAATTACACATGCCACACATTAATGTCATGTGCCATTAATCATGATGTCTTAATCGTTGGGTTGGATCGTACAATTCTACACTACTCTACTTTTGACAGGTAATTACCACTAAACGAGGTGGGGCAAAAGATATCCTTGATGCTACAGTTTGATTTCGTCCATCATTAAACGCATAGTACCAACATGTGCTGGCGTCTCATTGATACAAGTGTATGCACAAAAAATGGGTGTAAACAGCCGCGGGGAATAATGTGGTACATGCATACATGCACTCACTGTACACGTGACGTACACAAACCTTAATTCACATTATCTAAATCATGGGGCCACTTTAAATTCAAATCATGTTGATTGGACAAGCTAGACCATTGTAGTCTGGGTTTTATGTAAGTAGATTGCCAGCAGCACGCGCCACATAGATACCCATGTGGCCCGACATGGCCCATGATCTGTGGAGCCAACTGTGATGTGTGTGTTTTATCCACTCCGTCCATCCATTTTTCCGGCTCATTCCTGGCCACGAAATTAAAAATCATGCAGATCAAAAGCTCAAGTGGACCACACAACAGGAAAGAGTAGGATGATGAGATCCACCATTGAAACCTTCCTAGGGCTCACAGTGGTGTTTTATTTATCATCCAACCTGTTCATAATTTCACACAGATCTGGATGAAGAGAAAATACAAATATAAGCTAAATTCAAAAGTTCTGTGCCTATGTAAAGTTTTCAATGGTGAGCATTCAATCCCCGCAATTTCCTTTCTGAGATGGTGACCTAAAATGAGGTGGCTAAAAAGATGGACACTGTGGATAAAACACGTAAATCACAATAGGCCCCACAGAGCTTGAGCCATGTTCATCCGCTGCCGTACGTTACAGGGTGATGGTGTCCTGCTAAAGCAAAGAAAGGGTTAGCAGTTCGGGTGGGCCCCACACGGTGACGTGTTTCCAAGATCCATCTGTCCTGTCCCAATTTTAAGCTAGGACGAAAACCAGCCCAATTTATAATTCAAGTGGGCCACGCCAAGTGATACAGTTGGGAGGCGAATGCCCACCTTTGACTTTTGATAAGGTCCACCTTGATGCGTACGTGAAATCCACTACAACCGTTACATGGGTCGTCACAAGTTAGGCCGGACCGTTGATTTTTTACACCACCCATGTGATGATGATGTAAAATCCAACCCAGAGCCATTGGATGCCACACCAAAAGTTAGGCTTGGGACCTAAAGTTAGGCCCGACTGACTTTTGGGCATGCCATGTGAGTGGGCCCCACACATCATGTTATTACAGTGGATCGGTTATCAAAGTGAAGGAAATTGTAGCTTGCCCTATTGAAGCATCAGTTTCAAACCACAAGCTATCCTTAATTAGGGCCGTTAAATGTGTGGCTCACCGTGATGTATGTGTTTTATCCACGTTGCTCATCTGTTTTGCCAGTTCATTTTAGGACGAGAACCCAAATTTGTAGCATATCCAAAGCTCAAGTAAACTTCACCATAGGAAAGAGTCGGGATTGAACATGTATCGTTGAAAAGTTCTCAGATCAAAGATAATATTTATGTCTCTATTACCCTATAAATAAGTTAGATGGCAAATAAATATCACAGTGGGGCCTAGGTAAGTTTCAATGGTGGATGTTATTATCCCCACTATTTCCACTTGAGCTTTGGATATGCTTCAATTTTGGGATCATGCCCTAAAATGAGCTGGTAAAGTAAATGTCGGCGTGAATAAAACACGTACATCATGGTGGGTCTGACAGAGTCTGATGGTCACTGGGGATATCATTGGTGTTTCGGTACCGATTCATTTAGGTGGGCCACTCAAGAACCAACTCAATAATCTCCCTATGAAAACTCATATTATTTCCAAATTCAGCTACTCAACCTCAATATGCTTTTTCTTAAAGAATCCTAAGTTTGAGGAGGCTATTAATGTACATCGGTATCATATCTGATGCATAGAGTATATTTTCTCTCTTCTTTGCTGTTAGAGAAAACACAGTGGAGGAAAGAAATAATTAAGATGAATAAAATCAAATTTTTGAGTTTAAATATGGACTTGAATAGCTAATATTTCAATACGGATTTGGTATCCTTTTATAAAGATTATTTTCACGTAGAAGGAAGATTTAAGAGCACTGGACAATAGATGAACCTAAAAAGGGACCTGAAGTCCTTGGAGAGGACATGGCCCTTTGTCCTGCCACTCTTAATCAAAAAAACCTTAAGCATTAGTGGGTCAAATCTCATGCTGCACCTTGGTTCACTTTAAATTGCACCATGGCTTAGAGGGGTTTGAACTGCATGTCTTTTAAGGAAACCTTAGTTCCAGCCCATGGGCAAGCAAGCATTCCAGTGTAAAGTATTGTCCTTTTAAAGATTTGATCCCTATTTGTAGTAGCAAAAAGCTCTTCTCTTACCACTAATTTAATGAGTATTTAAAAAATTAAATATAATAAATATATTATTTTTAAATTTAAACATTTTATTTTTAAAATTTATTTTGTATTATAAAAATATAATAGTAGTTATGCATATATGCAGTCATATTTATTTTTTTCACTTATAAATGACTCCCTATTTGCTATCTTAATAAACACAACATTTTTATATCATCTCTTATATATCACAATTACATTGAAGAATGACTTTATGTTTGGAGTGAAGAGAAGTGAGGAAAATCACAAATTGAAATCTTTTAATATTTCAAAAGCAAGATATCATTATGATGAAAATGCTTTGTTATAGAAATAGTAAGTTAGCTTTTGCCAAGAACGCCTTCGAAGGAAATAAGAAGTTGTGAGCAATTCGATGCATGCAAAGACATTAAGAAAGAAAAGAAACAAAGAGTGCCGGTTGGCTATAAACCAGCAATGTAGGTGGGACATTGACGGAGGGCCCACCTTGATGTTTGCATTCATATCCATGTTGCCCATCAACCTTGGCAACTTATTTTAGAGCATGGTGCCAAAAAAATTCAAGTGGACCACATAACATAAAATTATGATTATTGACCATTAAAAACCTTTTATGAGCCACAAAAGTTTTGTATCAAGCTGATATTTATCTATTTTTCCTTTCATCCACATCCATGCGACCTTATCAATAAGTTGGATGGTCAACAAACATTGTAGTCAACCTAGAAAGTTTTTAATAGTAAGCATTATCAACCACCGTTTCGTGTGGGAGGTTCATCCGAAATTTTTACCAGCTTTATTTTTTGGGCCATACTCTAAAATAAGCTACCCAAACATATATATGGATAGCATCAAAATATATTCACCCGTGCCCTACGGTCAGGGTCCCACCCACATTACTAATCCTTGGGACCCACTTTTGAAAATCTCTACTACTAAATCTGTTTCTATAATAGTTCTAAAGCTCGCTGAACTCAACTGAGTCAACTCGATTTCTTGAGATAAAAGAGTCAGTAAGAAACTGGATCTTTGGTGTGACTCAGCTGAGAATGAGAGCAGATAAGTTTCAAAGAGAGACTCATTGTGTCGACCGAAGCAGGTTTTCGAACTGTGGGGCCCACCAAGATGTATGTATTTTATTCATGCCGTCCACTAATTTTTTTAGATCATTTTAGTATATGAACCTAAAAATAAGGCAGATCTAAGGCTTGAGTAGACCATACCACAAGAAGCAGCGGTGATAATGAATCTCACTGTTGAAATATAAGTTTACATAGACATGGATGAAGAGAAAATAAGAATATCAGCTTGATCCAAACTTCTGCAACTCACCATGAGCTTTGAACGGTGGGTGTTCAATCCCCACTATGTGGTGCACTTGAGCCTTTGATCTGTTGAAATGGATGGACGGCGTGGATAAAATACATACATCATGGTAGGCCCCACAGAGACCCTGCCATGAGCTGGACGAAATCTGAGTTTGTCTGTAGCTCCATTTTCAACCGTTAACTACAAAAGTTGGTTGGGTACATAGATGGCCTATTTAATGCTTTTTAATACTTAGGTGGTACACATGGGAAAGGTGTTCGAGGATTTTAAAGCCCACCTCTATACAGATACAACTGGGCCTCACTCTTTTATTTAATGTTCATATTATAGGTTTTGACCGCCCACCGCTCTATTCAATGCCTTCTCTACGTTTGGATTGTGCTAACTTGCGCCCTGGGAAAGCGGATTGTCCGCAGCACCCTTCTCCACTGATGTCCCTGTAGAACGACTTAGCCGAAGCTCTCTGGGGCCCACCGTAATGTATGTGTTATATCCACTCCGTCCATACGTTTTTACACTTCATCTTAGAGCATGGTCAGAAAAATTAGTCAGATCCAAAGCTCTAGTGGACCCACAACAGGAAACAGTGGGATAATGATATCTACCGTTGAAACCTCCATATGGCCCAGATGTTTATTTGTCATCCAACCCGTTAATAATGTCACACAGATCATGATGAAGGGAAAAACACAAATATCAGCTTGATCCAAAACTTCTGTGGCCCCCAAGAAGTTTTCAACGGTGAGTATTCAATCCCCATTGTTTCCTGTGGTGTGGTCCATTTGAGATTTAGATCAGCTGCTTCGTTTATGGGCTCATGGCCTTAAAATGAGCTGAAAAATGGATCGAATCGATAGCGTGTATAAAACACATTCATCACGGTGGGCCCCACAGAGCTTGTGCTACGTTCTCCTCCAAGGAATTTTCCCTGGAGACGGACGGCGGAGGCAATCCGCTTCCTACCATGGGTGCAGGAACTTATAACTAGGGATCGGTGGAAATGGAAATAATAGATACTCATGACAAATCCAACGGCTCATATTAATTTGTCAGAATATCCAAGGAGAGATCATCCTAACCATAGATCTGGCCTGACCGCTACATTTCTATTCCAGATATTAGTGGGGCCGACAATGATCTACGTGGAGGGTGGTCCATAGCCCGGCCAATTCGTGAGACCTTCATGATGGAATTTGGCCCACTTGAATCTTATCCGGATGATCTGCACGGTCCATTTTATTTCTTCTGCATTGGATGGGTAACTGCATAAATATCACATCAGTTACACAATCTTATATCTCCAATTAAGGGCCTTCAAATGGACGGTTAAATGCAAAATAAGATCAACGAGGCGGCAAAGATTATCCCAATGGTGTAATATTCGTACAGTCTCCAATCCATGGTGGGGCATGCTCTATGGACGGACTGGATTATCAGATCATGCAACCACGGAGGCCCACCATGGTTTGAATTATCAGACCGTGCATTGGTGCCTAGATTTTACAGTCGAGAGCACTATAAGTTATAGTGCTCCTAGTTACAACGGTTCAGTTGGACAGTTCAATCAATCGATCTGAACTGTCTATTAAGTCTAGAATTCATTTTGTGGGCCACCACATAAAAATTACACTGATTGGATAATTGAATCCATCCTGACTTGGGTTTTTTCATCTAGCCGTCCATTTTTCAAGCTATTGATGGAATAGTTATGATTGCCTAACAACAGTGATTCTTTAGAATCATAAGCAATCCATGATGAGCCCTAACACATAGATGGATGAAATTGCTTGTTGGAACTATTTTTTGCGAAAATAATCTTGACCGTCCATATTAAAGGCCACTGATCAGACGGTTAATTTTTTTTCAGATCTATGTGATATTTGCATGATCCTAGAAGAAGATAATTATATCAAAGGGAAATGCTCCGGTCCTAAAACAAAAGAAAAGCTTTTATACTGTAAAGTATGATAGTTCATACACATGCACTAAGGAATCATACACGTGGCAAGCATATAACTCAAACTAATCAATCCAAATCACAGGCCCCAGCGTAAATGGGTCGTGTATCAAAAACTACATTGAAAAATTACATTCCAGATGCCTATCGATGGCCATTTGATGGACGGTTGAAATGAAAAACAATCAATGCTACAAATCCAAGGAATAAATGTCCATCAATATAAAAGGCTAAAACCATCCAGTCAGTCTGATTTCCAACTTAGGACCCATCTAAAGTGGGTCCCACCATTTGGAATGATTAATTTAATATTTACTTTATTGCTTAAACAAAATACCTTAAAATGAGATTATTAAATATTACTAATCACAAGCAGTCTCAGACTCACAATGTAAAAATGGGGAAAATAGATGGAATAAAAACTAAAACCCTAAAATAGAATGGCCTAATGAGGCTTAGAGGAATGAAAGCCATTGAAATTTTAGAATATTGCAGCTGCAACACCGGATAAACTAAAGACAATGGCAAGCGCGGAGATCGAGAAGCGGGACCCGCCTCGACTTTTCTCCGGTGGAGGGGCAGTTGGCGATGACGGTGCTGTGGATCCACCTGGAGAAGTAATTTTGGCTTGAACATATTAATAACTCAAAAAAAAAATTATAAATGAAAAAAAATAATAATAATAATAAATAAAAATTAATAGAATAATTGGATGCTTATACCTAGTACAAAAATATTTAGGGCTTGTCAAATTTATTAGTTTTTTTCACACATAATGACTCTTTGGTACCAAAGTACTCTTATAAGTGCCTAAACACACAAATAACTCTTGCATAAGCACTCAAAATCAGGGCTTCATTGTTGAAAGAGCATCTACTTGGCTGAATGGGTCTCACAAGAGTTTTGACAGGTCGTAGGTTCGAGTACCCATTGTGGTGTGTGGGTGTGATGGGGTGTGGGGAGGGTGTGTTTAAAAAAATAAGTGTCGAAAACTTACGTGGCCGTTACATATCAAAGGAGTGCATGCGCGATATCTTGCATATGTTATGCGGGTTTAGGAAATGTTGAACTATATATGTAATTGAGAGTAGGAGTGGTAAAATACAATATATACATATACACACATGGAAAAGGTTCTACACAGCCGAGCTCATGGGAACTTCTATGAGGTCGAGATGTGTTGGGGGGCCCCACCACGATGTATGTCGAACATCAACACCGTGCATTTGATGGGTCCTCTTTAAATTAAGGGATATCTCAAAAACAACAGTATACGGAACTCAAGTGGGTCATACCATCTAAAATCCTGTGAAGACATGGCTAAAATATATAAAAGTACTTGGTGGGGCCCACCTGAAATTTGGATGCGTCTAAAACTTGGTCTGACCCCTCATCCAAGTGGGACACACATAATGGATCAGCTGGATTTGCGAACCAATTCTTAGTGGGCCCAACAAATGATTATGAATGTTTTAATGGAGGGTAACCCCTCTCAACTTTTGTATGTGGTGTGGCCCACGAAAGCCACGGATTGACTTGATTTTTAAGACCTACACCTACCATGGAATGGTGCATTTGACTAATGGGGTAAATGTTCGACATGCATCACGGTGGGCCCACACAGATCAACCTCATGGAAAGTTCTCATGAGCCTTCACACATGTACATATACAAACTGATTGACACAAATAGTACATATGAGGCACTTGAAGATTGATAGCAACGGGCATAGGATGTGTGAGAGCTTAAACATGAATGGTTATATATGCAAAACATCCAATGCATCATCACATCAATAAAGAACATTAAGCATGTGTAAGGTATTCTATCTTTTTTTAAAAAATAAAAAAGGGGGGGGGGGAGATTCTATCGTTAAGGGTTAATTTTGTTTTTCGGAATTCCTTGTAAAGTTGTGTGAGTAGGTTATTATTATTATTTTTTTTATTTAAATAAGTATTAGAGCACATAAATTAATAGTCAAATACATATGTAATAGAAAATAGATAAATGTTTTTGCAATCGTTACATTTTTGCACTATAAAATCTTAATTGTACAATTTTACATGGCTTAAACAAACAATAAAAACATGTCATAATTATAGTTAGAAATTGGTGCTATTATTCATAATAAAACAAATTGTAATCATTGCCTATTTTTCTTTATTTACTAAGGGCCCATTTGATTTTTCATGTCAACTATAATTATCTTATAAATGAATAATAATTCTTTACTTAGGTAATTAGTGCATCTTTCCCAATATAGAGAGTGACGATTTACTTTTTTAACACTAAAATAAAAATAAAAAAAATTACAAAATAAACATGGGGGACACCATGATGTATGTGGCATATCCACACTGTCTATTCATTATGCTAGCTGACTAGGGCACAAGGCCCAAAAATTAGGCAAATCCAAAGCTCAGTGGACCACAAAATTGTGGAATCGAATGCCTACCATAAAAACTTCTCGGGGGCTTTATAAGTTTTGGATCAAGCTGGTATTTGTGTTTTCCTGTCATCCATGTCCGTGTGACCTTATGAACTAGTTAGATGACAAATGAATTTCAATGTCAGCCTAATGAAGGAAACAACTCTTAACGATTGATGAATTAAAGCCATTGTTTCCTTTTGTGTAGGCTTCTTGAGCATTAAATTTGGCTCATTTTTCAGCTCATGCCTATAAATGTTTATAAATGTTTTGACAAAACAAATGGATGACATGAATATATATATATATATATATATATATATATATATATATATATATATATATATATATATATATATATATATATATATATATATCACATTGGGGCCACAAATTTAAATCCATACTTTTGGACTGATATTCGAGGTGGAATTACTTGCCCATTTTCAAAGCAGGTGAAAAAGTAATAATTACTTACTTACCAAGGATTACATTAAATATAGAAATTCAAACAGGCCTTAAGGTAATTGGAGAAATAAAGATGCCTTTAATACATAAAAAATTCAAAATGTAGACATGAAAAACTATCATTAAATCCTCTCCAAGTATAGGATTTTATATTTTAATAGTGATTCCATTGTTTGGTTTAAGTTGCATTTCTTTTCAAAAATATTGGAAGGTCAATTATAAAAATTTAAGAAAAGTCTACAATTAATCAAGAGCATTATTGTCATTTTCAAGGGAATTAAGATGAGTACTTACCACCTGTTGTGGGGGCTCCAACTGGAACTCCAATCACTGCAAAAAAAAAAAAACGGTCAGCTAAATGATCTGAACGGTCAGATTAGCTTTTAACGGCTCAGATCTCTCTCAGATTATAATGTATTGATGATGAACTTGCCCTCCTGGAGAAAGAACCGTTAAAAATGGTGGACAAAATCTACTGCAAGCAATCGAGAGAAATAACAAAGTGGAGAAAGCAGGTAGTCCGCGGACTACTGAAGTGAAAAGGAGGTCTGACGAACGGGCAATGTGGACGATCCTCTTTTAAGTGTACCGTTGAAAAAAGATAGACTTGAGTGCAAAACAGCTACGATCTTGACTGTCCATCGATTGAACGGCTATGGTTGTTCGTAGTGAATGTACTCCTCAGGCCGGTAAGTACTTTTTGAACTGTCCAGGTAATCCACAACATGGTCCAGCTAGTGTTTTGCAAATCCACTTAAATAGTTCCGCGGACTACGAGATCAAATTTCGCTACTAAGTAAAAATTTCTCTACCAACGAAATTCATGCGGTCATGTACGAGATCTGAACCTTTCATCTATTGGGAATCACAGTAGATGGGACGAATCCACAAAAATCACATACATCAAGTGATCCTATCCGCTGATTGGAAAGACTCTTGTTTAATAGAAATAGATGGTTTAGGGAGAAGTCCAACCAATGCTGGAATTTCAATAGGCACAAATCCTGCAATATGCACCTTCAATAATCTGAATGGGCATGATTTTCAGATTATTTCCTATCCATGGTAGAGAACCATAGATGAACGGTTAGGATCTCAAACACGTGTGCCCCATGTGCGTGTATTGTGCTCCACATCACTTGACATTAACATCAGTGTCCGCATCCTTCACCGTGTACAAGTCTGACCCAAGGTTTCGGTGATCCATACCGTTTATTTGAATGTGACCATCCTAACCGTCAGATCTGCACCCCGCAAATGGACGGTTTTGAAAAGAAAGGTATAGTGGTGTTCAGATGTGGCCCAAAATCAAATCAACGGTGCTTGATTAAAAGTAAAACTACTGGCGCATTTTTAACAAATTGGTCCTATGGAGTTCTAACGTGAGCCAGGTGGTCATAAATAAAAATTAGTAAAAGAGATTCCACCTCTGGACTCAGATTTTCTACGTATTGATGCAGCCCAACGTCACTCGTCCTCCAAACCACTCACAATCTCGCGCATTTTAGTGTAACCCGGCAGGCATAAAGAATCTACCCAGGGAGTAAAGATAACACAGGTTAAAATTCCATCCTGGCGTATTTTAGAGGAGCACATCGTCTTAAGGAAATTGCGTGCAGCCAAACCAAAACGTTAGCGTAACATACACCCCCTGCTTATTGTAGACTAAACCTTCGTAAACCTACTACCCTGCGCACCAACCCAGATCCCCCCATTCGGCGTGTTTCGGAAAAGACGCGCGACCAATTCCAAAACTCGGAACATCCGTATACCCCAGCGCATTGTATACTAAACCTGTATAAAAACACTAACCTACGCAAACGTATTGGCTACTCACCCTGCCACTAGCCAATGGCGAGTGGTAGGTGCTCTGTGGACCCCACCATGATGTATGTGTTTCATCCATGCCGTCCACTCATTCTTCCAGATCATTTTATGCTATGAGCCCAAAAACAAGGTTGATCCAAATTTCAACTGGACCGCACAGTGTTGATTGAACGCCCACCATTAAAAACTTCTTGGGGGCCACAAAAGTTTTAGATCAAGATAATATATTTTTTTTCCCTTCATCCAAGTCTGTGCGACCTAATCAAAACGTTAGATGTCAAATAACCATTACAGTGGGCCCTAGGATGTTTTTAATGGTGGAAATTCAATCACTACTGTTTTCCCATGGTGTGGTCCACCTGAGATTTAGATCTACCTCATTTTTACAACCAAGCCCTAAAATTATATTTCAAAATGTATGGACAGCATGGATAAAACAAATACATCATGGTGGGGTCCACATAGCACCGACCACTAGCGCTGTCACCAGCCAAACCGCCTCCCTAACCTACGCAGTATCCGGCGCATTTCAGAAAAACCAAGTACAAAACGCTAACATGCGCCATTAAAGAGAGAGAGAGAGAGAGAGAGAGAGAGAGAGAGAGAGAGTTACTAACGTGCGCACAGGCTGACGGAAGTGTCGGTCTTGCAGATGGTGGGAAGTTTGCGGGCCTTGGAGGGATCGACCTGAACACCAATGGTGGTGCTGGTGATGTTGGGGTTTGCAAGAAGCTCGCACAAGCACTTGGGCGAGCTCCCAATCAGGCCCACCAATCCAGGGCAGCACCCCTTTTCCGGCTTCGTCATGTTGCTTCCAGACTCTACGTACGTCAGGCAATCTGATAAATTCAAGAGCGGCGTGAAACAATCCTCAACGGCTGGGGCGGGCGCTAGTTCTGGGCCCGCTGCCGGTTCTGGAGCCTGACCACTTACAATGCCGCACATCATGAAAGATCCAACGGTGGCGATTATCATCATGGAAATGATCGACTGGATATTCGCCATTGATTTGTTTCGATGAAACTTCTTCTGCTGCTGCTGCTGCTTTTCTTCCTCTTCTTGTGATGTTAAAAATGAGAAATACTCACCTATCTACGTCTATTTAGGCTGAATTGGAAATTACTAAAATACCCTTACAAGTGGTTGGGTAGCCACAAACACGTAACGCGGCCTTGTGATGGAAGAAAATTTATAGTGGGTCAGGAGAGCGGAATAACTATGACCGAATAGAGATATACGTGAGAAATCCACTCCGTCCATCTATTTTTTAAAAAGTATAATAAAACAGGATTCTAAAAATCAGGCAGATCCAGTGAGCCACGTCAATAAAACAGTTGGAACAACGACATCCACCGTTGAAGCCTTCCTGGAGCTGATCATGATTGTTTATATGCAATCCAAATCGTTCACAGAATTATTACCACTCAGATAAACTGAAGGAATAAATAATAACTTGATAAGAAAAACTTTTGTCTATGCTGAGAGTTCAATCTCCACTGTTTGGTATGGTATGGCCCACACGAGTTTTGGATCTGCCTGGTTTTTAAATCTTCTCTTTCAAAATAGATAGATGGACGGAGTGGATTTTGTTTTCCTCCATTTAAGGGCTCCGAAACAGGGCCCTATATGTAACTCACACAAAACGCTTCATTATGAGATCGGAAAACAAAGGGTATGTGAGCCCCATTTTGATGTTTGTGTGCCATTCACCGTAATCTCTTGCATCGGCTTATGGGAATGGAAAAAAACAAACCTAAGGGATCGTTTGGCACCTTAGATTGGAGGGGATTAGAAGGGGTTTCAAATCCCCTTGGTTTTTTGGCAGCATAAAGCAACTAGGGATTGCCAATCGAGGGGGTTTCCAATCCCCTCTTGGAGGGGGTTTCTAAACCACGGTGAGAGCTTGGATTACACCTAAAATCATTTCAATAGTTGTATGTATAAATGTATGTCACTGTACACTATCATTCTACTGGGCACATGGCCCACTAACAATGATCAGCACCGTCCAAACATTGTTCATGTAGATCAGCACCGTTCAAATATTATCTAGCATTGTCCAAACATTGTCTATATTAATCAACGATTAAAAATCATTGGTTAGTCACTCAGACATGATCCATATTAATCAACGATTAAAAATCGTTGGTTAGTCACTCAGACATGATCTTGTGCTTGCGGTCCATTTGAGACTTGAAATTTCATCATTTTAAGGCAAAACATATATTTTAGCGGGCTTATCACAACCATAGTGTCAAAAATTATATCTCTCAGTAATTGGTGATATTAAAGTTGATTTAGTAATTAAATTCAAACCCCTATAAATAGGCCATGTATATGTATTTTTGAATTAAAGTTGATCCACACCAAGAGGATTGCCAATCCAAGGGGTTTCCAATCCTGGGGGTTGCGAATCCAGGGGGTTCCAAATCCACGCTCCCAAACAGGCCCTAAGTAGCCCATCATTCTCCTCTCTCTAGGGAGCACACAACACCTTCACGTAACTTACATTTTCATATATATATATATATATATATATATATATATATATATATATATATATATATATATATATATATATAAGGTACTATGTGCTCGAGCGTAAAGCGGTCGTCCATGAGGTCGAGTTAATGTGGGCCCCATAGTGATGCCGTTTGAAAATCTACCCCCTCAGTCAGATGCACCATTCCAGAGGGGGGCCCACACAGCGGAAAATCAAGTCAATCCGTGACTTTTGTGGGCCACACCACGTATAGAAGTTGAGAGGGGCCGTGCACCATTGAAACATTCAAAACCATTTGTGGGGACCTTTCGAGACGTGTTTTGTTGATCAACACCATCCATCATGTGTGTCCCACTTGGATGTAATTTTAGACCAAGTTTCAGGTGGTATCCACAACTCAGGGGGGGCCCACCAAGTGCTTTTATATGTTTTTACGTGTATACTTATGTTTTCCGATGGTATGGCCCACCTGAGTTACGTGGATGACTGATTCTGGGCCGTGTGGACCCACCCTGGGCTCGTGCATGTGGTGGACGGTGTGGATCTTTGAAAGGCATCACGGTGGGGCCCACACAGCTCAACCTCACAGACAACCGCTTTACGCTCGAGCGCATAGTACCTTTTCCCTATATATATATATATATATATATATATATATATATATATATATATATATATATATATATTCCTTTTTAACATACACCACACATACTTTTGGGCACTCACGCCAAAACGAGTGCTCAATCCTATGACCTCATTTTGAAACTCCATCGAGTTTACTACATGTAGAGCTAGGCACCGAGTTGAGTTGGACTCAATTAGTACTAACCTGACTTGACCGAATTTTGAAATAGACTTGACCAAAACTTGACTTGACTTGGCACCGAGTCCAACATGCTTGACCCTATCTAAGTTTGGGTCTAGCCTGGACCAACCTAGATTGAGTTTGACCCCATCATAGATACTGGTCGGGTTGGGTGCGGCTGGTATCCATGGGTGGTATTGTAGGCTCTCCATCGGCTACATGATATCTCATATCTGAAACATCAAATTTAGTGATTTTTATTTTTTATTTTTTATTATGTATCCGAGTCAAGTCAATAACAAGTCCAATTTCAAGGTGAGTCTTGTTGAATCGAGTTAGTGGTTGACTCGAACTCAACTTGGTTTGAGTTTGGATTGGACGAAGTCTACTTGGTTTAGATTAACTCACCCACTCAATTGAGGTCTGAGTCGAGCATGAACGAGACTGGACGACTTGAGTCTTAAGGGCCTGTTTGGTCGGCCGGATTGAACGGGATTAGGATGGATGTGATCAATTTTGAAGTAATGATGGTGATGCCAGTGGATTGGTTTAACATCGATGGATTTGAAATATCTCGAGACAAGTTCACTGGGTTTGTTTGGCACGTTTGGCATATCCTGGGATTTTACTTTCCAATCCATCCGTCCAAACACGCCCCATGCCGGATTGAACGGGATTAGGAGGGATGGGATCAATTTTAAGGTAATGATGGTGACGTCGGTGGATTGGTTTAAGATCCATGAATTTGCTGTATCCCGGAACAAGTTCACCGGGTGGGGTCTGTTTGGCACGTTTGGCATAACCCCCGGAATTTTACCATCCAATCCCTTCCCATCCGTCCGTCCGTCCAAACACCTCCTTAGAGTCGAGTCATCCTGCATCCAGCTCTATCGACTTTCATCTTCCCCCTTAACTTCTCTCCGTTTTTATTCTGTTGTACGGAACTTTCTACTTTTCTCTCTTTAATCCGGACGCGGATTGGGTTCTACCACCGGCCGTCCCTATCCCTGAGCCGGCAGTTCTGTGGGCGGGCCCACCGTGATGTATCTGTTTATCCAAGCCATCCATCACTTTTCTCGGATCATTTTAAGATATGAGCACAAAGAAGGCAGATCTAATGCTCAAATGGACTGTACCACAGATGACTCTTGCATTTAATGCAACTAAGCTTATTATTTGGTGTGGTCCACTTTAGCCTAGGATCTACCTTATTTTTGTGTTCATGACTTCAACTGATCTTAGAAAAGTGATGGACGGTTTAGATAAACAGATACATAACGGTGGGCCCGCTCACAGAAGTGCCCTTTCGAGGTTAGAGACGGGCCGGGGTAGGACGCAATCCGCGTCCCTTTATTCCCTGAGACCACCATCTTTGGTGCATTTTAAAGGACTGTTAAAGAACTTTAATAAAGCCACCAGCGTGAGTTGGATACGGATCAGGTGGTATTGCCAAACACTGCCGCAAGCAATGGTGTGTCGATGTGTCAGGCGTTGTAGGGTGTAACGTGATGGATGTGTTTTATATCCATGCCGTCCATTCGCTTTGCACCTTCATTTTAGATTATAAACCCAAAATATATCAGATCTGAAGATCAGGTGTGGACCACACTATAAGAAATAATGGTAATTTAATATCCACCTTTAAAAACTTAGTGGGGGATCAAAAGAAAGTTATGATCTGGCTGATGTTTTTGTTTTCCCTTTATCCAGGTTGAGTGAACTTATCGATAGGTTGTATAGCAACTAAACATTATATTGGCCTTGGAAAGATTTCAAAGATGGGTATCATTATCATCACCGTTTCCTATGATGTGATCCACTTGAGCTTAGGAACTACTTTATTTTTGGGTTCATACCCTAAAATAAGCTGGAAAAATGGATGGATGGTGTGGATATAAAATAGATATATCATGTTGGGCCTCACAGCTCCCAACATGTATGGGTGTGCCACTTCCAAGTCAGCTAGACTGAAAGAGCCTTACCATGTATGGTACTTAGTAGGGGTGCACACGGGTCATTTCAGTTTTGGGGTGAAATTAGAATTGAACCATTCCTAATGGTTCTAAGATTTTCAGAACCAGAACCGAACCGTTAGCACTTTAGAACCGAATTGAAACTAGACTGTTAAAACCGGTTCAATTCTGGATCGGTTCCACAATTTTGTGAGAGAGAGAGAGAGAGAGAGAGAGAGAGAGAGAGAGAGAGAGGACTGGCGACATGGAGAGGGCAGCCGCACTAGGGTCGGGTCAGCATAAATAAGGGTTAAAGACTTAGGATTTAGGTTTTTTTTTTTTTTTTTTTTTTTTTTTTTTTTTTTAATTTAAATATAAGTTTGGTTCCACGGTTTGGATCCACAGATTGGTTAACGGTTTAGTTCTACATAATCCAAAACTGAGAACTGAACCGAACAAAATGGTTCTTTGATTTTTGAAATTGGAACCGGAACCGGTGCACTTTAGAAGCAGACCAAACCAAACCATTTGCTGGTTCCGGTCCGGTTCCATGGTTATACCGGTTTGATGTGCACCCCTAGTACTTAGGATAAAACTCGCGCAAACTTTTTTGAGAAATCATATGTGATGCGACTCCAAAATCTGAACAGTCTACGTGGAGCAGCATCTCATGAACCCCCTTGGGCCCAATTTTTACTTTGATCCAAAACTTTGATGGGCCATGAAAAATGAAAACAGTTTCCTCTCTTGATTTGCATTTCTCTTTGCTACGCCCTATCAGAATTTTATATCAGGGTGAAAATTTATCCCTTGAAGTTTCTTGGGATTCCGCATCACATGTATAGTTCAGATTAGATGCCCATGACACGTGTGCAAAATATATATATATATATATATATATATATATATATATATATATATATATATATATATATATATATATATATATATAGGAAATGGTTTTATGAGGTCGAGCTTAAGGGAACTTTCCATAAGGTATGAGGTCGAGTTATGTGAGCCCCACCATTATGTGTGTCAAACATTAACATTGTGCATTTGATAGGTTCCCTTTAAATTATGGGATATCCCAAAATCAGCCGTACACGGAACTCAAGTGGGCCATACCATCTAAAATCCCATGAGGACATGCCTAAAACATATAAAAGCACTTGGTGAGGCCCACCTGAAATTTGGATGTGCCTTAAATTTGGTCTTCATCCAATTGGGACACACATAATGGATGGGCTGAATTTGTGAACAATATCTTGGTGGGCCCAAAAGACGATTACAAATGTTTTAATGGGAGGAATAACCCGGCCCCCTCAACTTTTGTATGTGTTGTGGCCCACGGACGCCATGGATTGACTTGATTTTTAAACCCAAGGCCCACTATGGAATGGTGCATCTGACCGATGGTGTTGATGTTCAACACGCATCATGGTGGGGCCAACACAGCTTGACCACATAGAACTGTTTCCACACACACGCGTGTGTGTTTGATCCAAAATTTTCATGGCCTATTATACGTTGGTAATTGTCAATCGCCACTGTTTCCTATATGGTATGGTCCACCTGACATTTGAATCTGCTTCGTTCTCGGGGCCATGCCCTGAAATTATCTGAAAAAAATTATGGACGGTGTGGATATAGAATAAATACAACAAGGTGGACCCCACAGTAAGGGCCGCACCTAATGTGCTCCACTCGACCACGAGAATATTATACCCACGGCGCAAGTTAGCGTGTGCTTCACCGTCTTCATTGAATGCTTTTCATTCACACCTTGCAACTAGAATTGATTTATACTGTCACACCTTGCAACTAGAATTGATTTCGTGTAGTAAAGAGACATCTAAGAGTCCGAACTGTCACACCTTGCAACTAGAATTGATTTCATATAGTAAAGAGACATCCAAGAGTCAGAACTGTGGCCATGAAGCTTTGGATACGTAGTAGAAATATAGGGGAATCTTTCATACTCTGGCAGAGTGTGATAATTGATACGCAGGCACAAATAAATTGTACAAGTGGTATATACTAACTCAAACTGAACCATCCAAAACTTCATTAATCTTCGCCGATCATTCATCATCTAAAAATTAGACTTATAGAACTATCCTAACCTCTGATTAATGGACATTTGTATGTTGGACTTAGACCGTCAAATATTATTTACTTCTGCCGTTCATTTAAAAGCCATCAATCGGCGAGTTGAAATATCTAATCAGTCTAGTCTTTTAGTTAAGAGCTCTCTAAATTGAGGTCCACGACCTGGACGGCTTATTTCAAGGTACTGCTTTCCCACGTGTGCTTTTTCATGCCTGTGTATTAACCATCTCAGTCTGCCAGTGTTTCACAAGCTTTTCTGGCTCTTTTGAGTTAGCTGTAGACAGGAAAAAGTACTGACAACCACACCCAGTTTTATATTGACAAAAATGCCCCTATTTCTATTGTCCTTTACATAAGCTAAAGGGACTCAATTATTTAATTATCATTTTGTGGTACTAAATTTTAATTAAATATCTAATGCGTGTGATTCCATTTCCATGTCTTTTATTTACCACTTGTAACACAAGCAATTCATTGCATCATGTCAATTCCAAGTTAGGCTGTGTTTGGATGCACTATTGAATTGAATTGCGATATAATTGTCTTTACAACTAGCAATCAACCAAATTGCAACTACCTTCCTAAGTTTGTTAGATTACATCTTTAGCCTTTGGATATGGAGTCATCTTTCAACTTTCACAAAATCATTTATAAGATGGTTTCATTTTCGGCTAGGGATATTAAGAAAATAAAATCTCTTGAATTATAATATTGCAATATTTTAATTATTTTTTTCTTTTTCTTAACATGGATGTGTCTCGGCTATCCAATCAAACATGGGGTCACACATGTTAAAGAAGGGTCATTTTCAATCAAGCATATGTAATTAGGAAAGTATGGGTATGCTGGAGTTGTACTTGACTTAAGTTTAATTGAATGCTAATGACCCTAACATTGAGACAGACTAATTAAGACCAAATTCGTGAGATTAATCGCTTTCCCAATCACAGATAGCTACAGTGATCAAGCCATTTAGAAGGATAGGTGTTGGTCTTTTTAAATGATTTTTTTTTTTTTTTTTTTTTTTTTTAATTTTTTGGTGATTACCAGTCTTGTACTTCTTAAAAGAATAATAAATGATAAAAGAATTAAAACTGAAAATGTTAACAATGCCGATTTATTAATATATATTTGAAACTCAGTACAACCAATAGATAAATAAAATAAATGAAGAAACAAAAGATAAATATTTATAATCGATTACGTGGACAAATAATCAAGTTGGTTGGTCAACAAGATGTGATCGGTGATTAGCGATGGTACCAGAAGCAATTTAAGCTAACCTAAAGTTCGAACATTCTGTGACGTGGTTGGACAAAAGTGGAGGAACTAATGTAAGATAAGCATCATTGCATTTGTGTCGAAAGATTGTATATGGTGTAAGCCTTAAGCTATTCATCGCGTGGTCCTTATATAGCTCGGACGGTGGACAGCTTCTTCCAGCTCAGCTTACTCGATAAAAAATTCCCACATCATCACGTGAGAAAATAGCGTTAAGGACGGTTCAATAAGAATCCCACACGCACAAACAATTCAACCACTTCAGTGGCCGCCAAATTAGCTATATTTCCACACGCGTGGCCTATAATAGCCTTCCATCAAGAGGGCCATAGAATTCCGGTGTCCTTGCCTGGAAATCAGGGGATTTCTCTTGTTAAGTAGACCACTATTAGCAGCTGGTTTAGCCGTCCATTTTGTTCCTAAACAGTAGGCCACTGATGAACGAACAACGTACCTGTCCAAGGCATCAGAACTGTGAGGCCCACCTGATGGACCGATCGGATATTCCACAAGTGTTCCACATTGGGACACGTGCGAACATGCAGGGCTCGGCCATAAGAAAGGGATTGGCTACTCCCTTGCTCTGTGGGCCCACCATGATATATGTGTTCCATCCATGCCGTCCACCCATTCTTCCACATAATTTTATACTATAAGCCCAAAAATGAGATTAATCCAAATCTCAAGTGGCCGGCACAGTGTTGATTGAACGCACACAATTAAAAAGTTCACGGGGCAACAAAAGTTTTGGATCAAGCTGATATATATATATATATATATATATATATATATATATTCCCTTCATCCAAGTCTGTATGACCTAATCAACAGTTTATATGTCAAATAACCATTACAGTGGGCCCTAGGAGGATTTTAATGGTAGACATTCAATCACTACTGTTTTGTCATGGTGTGGTCCACCTGAGATTTAGATCTACCTCATTTTTTGAATAAATAAATAAAATTATCTTTAAAAATGGATGGACAGCGTGGATAAAACACATACATCATGGTGGGTACACATAGCACTGACCACTAGCCACCTGGCTGGTGGCGGCGTCACTAGCCAAACTGCGTCCTCCACCATACGCTGTGTGGTACCGTGTGGGAGTGGGATAGCAAGCTGGCGTGATGTGCGAAACTTGTTTGAAATAGTGAAAAATCACGTGAAGAAGAAGCAATCGTGGCCGTTGACGGGGCTTAGTGAAGTGGACAAATCAGATGAAGTCATCTATAAGACAAATCTTTGAAAAAGATGATACGATGGAGCCGTAGAGCCATCTATAGGTGTAAAATAAGCCAGGTGCTATTTCAATCGGGACCGTCCGTTTGGCAGGTTTTATCCCGGATGCCTAACATAGTGAAAGTTACACCTGTTGGGCAGTTATATTTATCACTTGTACTTACTCTAATGTGGACCGTTAACAGATTTTGTGTTGTTAATATCCTTCGAATGTGAGTGTATCAGATGGCTAGGATTATCCATCTCTCTTCGCTTTATTTAATTATCTGCCAACCAAAGCACTGACAACTTGATGAACAGTTTCGAATGAGAAGTAACTTGCCAGGTGTCGTCCAATAACACTTGTCGACAAAAAGTAAAAGTACAAGAAAGCCGAGGCGGTTTGGCTACTAACGCTGCCACTAGCCAGGTGGCCAGTGGTCGGTGCTATGTGGGACCACAAAATGTGTTTTATCCACGCCGTCCATTCATTTTTAAATATCATTTTAGGACTCGATATAAAACAAGGCAGATCTAAAACTCATGTGGAACAAACCACTGGAAAACAATAGTAATTGAATTTCCACCATTAACCTTAAGATCCAACCTATTGATTAGGTCATGCAGACCTCGATGAAGGGAAAAAAGAAACATCAGCTTGATACAAAACTTTTATGGCCCACAAGAAATTTTTAATGGTAGGCGTTCAATCAACACGTTATGCTCTACTTGAGATTTGAATCTACCTCATTGTTGGGCTCATATCATCAACACGTTGTGCTCCACTTGAGATTTGGATTCACCTCATTGTTGGGCTCATATCATAAAATGATCTGAAAAAGATTCGTACAGTAGCTAATTTCCTGCAACAGCCTTCCACGTAAAGTTCCTGCGCTGATAACCTAAGTGGGACTTACTGTGATGTTTATGAGAAATCCATCCGTACATCCCTTTTGTAAGCTTATTTTAGAACGTAGGTAAAAATGAGCAGGATTCGGTACTCAAGTGGGCTGAAAATGAGGACTGGACTTCCGCGGTTAAAATAGTCATGAGGCCACAGAAGTTTTGAATCCGGCTAATATTTGAGTCTTCAGTTCATCACGTAGGCATGATGCTATGAACAGCATCAATAGCATATAAACATCACTGTCGACCCATGTAGGTTTCAACTGTAGAAATTCTCTTACCACCTTTTCCTTCAGTGCAGCCCACTTCGAGTCTTGGATTTGCTCCGTTTTCGTCTCATGTCCTAAAATGATCTCATAGAACGGATGGACGGGTGGATTTCTCACAAACATCACGGTGGGCCTCACTTATGTTTCCAAGCAGGAAGAGTTCCTGCCAAAGGCTCTCGCAGGAAATCCGCATCCAGACTCGTCCTCCATTGCAACAGAGCACAGGCTTTCTGCTCCACTCGCAGCATCTTCATCTCCCGATTTCAAATCCCTACCACCACCTTTATCTTTTTTCTCTTTCTCACCTGCAATGGCAAATTCGTCTCTCTCTATATCGGTCTGGGCGCGGGCAGGGCCCTGTTTAGATAGTGAGGATCAGGCTCGGGTGGGACCTTTTTAGCCTATCACAGTTTGGGCTTTTGTTCAAGTGCGGGTCAGATTTAAACAGAGCTTGACCCACCCTTAACCTACTATTGTTGGAATATTTGGTTGAATTAAACAAATTATTTAAAATAAAAAATCAAAAGAAAAATAAAAGAATTGGTTGAATTGAATAAACTATTTAAAATAAAAAATTAAAAGGAAAATAAAAAAATAAGATAGAAGACTAATAGAGTTGAGTCTATACGTGACGTGAGTTACTCAGCTTGAAATCGAGTTTCTTCCTTAGGACAATGTTCCAAGTACAATAAGTTTCCAGAGCAATTGACCTCTAGGATATAATGACTATGATCCGGTCTTAGCAATGCATTCAGTATTTGCGTGAGCTTGAATCACTTGCAATTTAATCCGAATGTTGAGTCAACTCAATGACGAACTCAGCAAACAAAACTTGTAAAACAAAAAAAGAACCAAAAAAAATCACAAGAGAGCAAAAAGATTTTTCGTGTATATATATATATATATATATATATATATATATATATATATATATATATATATAATGGAATTGAAGTCCTTACATAGACTCTGTGTTGTAATAGATGTCTAAAATCAAGTTTATAACTGGGCTTATCGATGCCATCGACAGACTGTTCGATGTCACCTTCGATGACATCGAACAGTGCTCAATCCCATCGATATTTTTTGAATTTTCTCCAGTTGGTCGCTGACCTATCTTGGCATTTTTCGATGCCATCGAAGGGTATTCGGTTGCACATTTGATGACATCGAACATTATAACGCCCCAAATTTCAAGAGTTGAGCAAGACTCAACTCCCGAGATTCTGGACATCACTTGTGTTTTTTGGAAGCCGATTTCCCGATTACTTTTACTATGGGCATCTGAGCATGCATAAAATTATACTAAACAGTGTATTATATTCCAAGTTTAATGTAATCAAAGTAGATGTGCAAATCAAAATGTATATTGTGAAATTTCTTCCAGAGTACAGGTCCACAACTGGGTTTAATATATATATAATATATATATAGAAGGACTTGAATGTCCCAATAATGAGATTTCTTGGACAATCTCATTAAAAAAGAAGAAGAAGATGGAGATGACTCAAATTCAAAGGGGTGTAAATGAAAAAGAAGAAGAAGAAGTAATAATGAACCGATAATTTAACCACTTGTTCAGTGGGAATGAAGTGGACGGTTAGAATCATCTATCCTAATTGCTCGTGTGTTTATTCTCTTGTGAGTTTGCTCTCCTAGGCAACCTTTTAATACTTTAACAGAGCACCATGGTTCATACACATGAAATCTATAATTTTATATGCTATATGTCTTTCGATAATCTAATCTGGGTCTAATTTTGATGATCAAGACTATTCAGCTAATGTGCCAGACCATGTATAATGTGTGTCACCAAAATATTCTCCTATTGGACAATCTTACATGTCCAACTTATGGACTGCAAGTGGATGGTTTACCGTCTACTTTATGATGTGAGATTTTAAGAAAATATTTGATGGCGACCGATGGTAGGTCGCAAAAGAGTGCATAGTCTGAATCGTGAAAAGATGGGGCCTACAATATTGTTGGTGCTAGAACACATATAACATGTCATTTTGATCAAGTGCAAATTAAGGAGTTGATTTTTGTGTGATTGATATGCATAGAATGAATAGCTATATTGATGTTAATCTTTAGAAATGCAGTAGAATGCACGGTTACAAACTGAGGCGTCACTACACACATGTTTGTAATATGAGTAGTTCATTAGTGGATCCTTCTTTATATTTATAGTGACTTAAAAATTAAATTATAACGTGGACCAACTATTGGTATGAATGACCTTTATGATAATGAGTGCATACAAGAAATAAATAAGCATGCTATATTGAACTTGATCAGATCAATGGCCAAGTCTATCAAACCATGGGCCCACTTATCACTGTGTATCTATAGACAAACAGATTATTCCTTTTGTATCATTGCATATATCTTGTGGCTTTTGATCCATATTATGTGGGTTGATGATTGATATGTTCGAGTCTTGTATTCATGTATTACATGTACAAAATATATTCTTCCTATTATAATATGAAACATTAAACATTGTATGACTCTTGATACATAGGCACTTAGAAAATGTACATATGTGGAAAAAATTTTATTTATAAAGATTTTAAATTGTAGGGGTTATGTACTTAAATGCACTACAAGGGTCCAAAGTTATAGATCCATATAAATATTATATTGGCCCATATGTGATGATTGAAATGAAGTAGTTTTTAAATATTACCTTTTATGGATCGAATAGATGAGAGGTCTAGATCTTACATGTGTACTACTTTTCTAAATATCAAGTACTTAATAACTCACATTATATGAATGATTGTCTCTCTAGAGTTTCACTTACTATGAAGCAAAGGGTGCCTTAATTCAATGTTAATTCTGACTTACATTTTATTATGTAGAAAGTGATATTATAGAATATTGAGTCTAATAATAGATGGACCGTCGGCACATATCACTTAACTGTTTGATACACTTATCGTTGCTTTTTTATAAACGGTTCATATTTTTACTTTTATACATAAAATTGTTGATAGGGTGACGAGTGCGCATGTTTAATTTATGAGAAGTTACATTCACTTTTGGCACTATTCACTATACTTTCTAGACAATATTACTTGCTCAGAAAGGCAGAGAAAATGTTGTTTACATCCGATCATGTACCAACCTAGGACATGTGTTAGATCTAGTCAATTTATATGATAGTTCCTACGAAAGATTTTTCTTAACTCTTGATTAATAAATTTATCAGGTGGGCAATAGATATATCTATCAAGGCTAAATATGAAATTGTGGGAGTGCACTCGGATGCATAAACTACTTAACACATGGGATCCAAGTTTAGTCAATATGTATTTGATAAATAGATTGACATAAAATTGAAGATTTACACTAATGAAACTATATGTTGAATGTTATAAATCAATGTGCACATATTTTACGTTGATGTGTAGGTCTTTGAGACAGGGTGTCTAGAATTAAACAGATTGCATGTTTTAATGATCAAATTGGTAACTATCAAATGAATGGTCAGAAAGAAAATGGTCAATATTGGTCTAAATTCAACAAATGATTATTCGATCAATGGAATTTTCAAGTTGAAGTTTATTCTTATTGGAGACCAAGTTTGGTGTAAGTTTATTTATAATATTTTACTTTTTATGATTAATAGATTTTTGCACTTGTGGGGGGCCATGTGGGGGCCATGTTTAATGAACAAACCATCGATCAATATGCTTGATCATAGATTGAGAGGTCCTAACTATTTAGGATCTTGGACCCTTTTCTTCATATTCAGCCACTAAAATTTCGTTGATTGTATTGAATTGTAATCATTAATCGATTAACTGGCCAACCTTTCATGTGTCAAGAAATATATGATAACATGATAATGTTACAATATGATTACATGAAGATTATACTCTATTTTAGTTGTCATATGCTAGCCTCTTTGTACTGTAGATACAATAAGTTTGTTTGACTTTACCACCAGTTGGTTAAATAGTGGGCTAGTGAAGTTGGTTCATTGGTAAGAGTACATTCAGGGCTAAGAAAGTTAGTTGTATTAAAAGCTGGTGATACAAAAACTATTATAATAAAAGTAATGTTCAATATCTGTTGTATGATAAAGTCGTAATTGTTGACTCTATGAAATTAGAAAATGGTTTGGTATGTGTTAATTTGAGATATGAATAGGTAAAGAGGATGCAACTGATTGTTGAAGACATGACTAAGGAGCAAAAGGAAAAATCCACCTAACCAAAGGCTCGTTTCTGTGTAGCTAGTTGATGAACCAATAGCTTATCAATTAAGGTGATGATCCGTAGCTAGTCCAAAAGGATGATCAGCCATATTGGAAGTAAGACATGGCCTAACTATTACGAAAGGTAACAATGGTTAATTTTTCATAATAGGCAAAAGCCTGATGGATCAATGATGGGTGGAGGTAAAAGGCCTACGGGTCATAAATCCTCTGACCAAATAATTATCCAAAAGATTAGTCAATGATACATCGAAAGGAATGAGACTGAGCCTAATATATGAGATACCAGTGTTGGCAACCTAACCTATACAAGTAGAGATCCTATAAGATAGGTTCAATGGATAAACAATAAAATATGAGGTAGACGATTGCACTAATATAAATGAGCTCCTTCTATGCTTTACAATGCGAGCAGCAATGAAGAAGGACGAGTTTTTGAACTCTTAATGAATCCATAGCCATATATTTGGTGGTATACCCAATTGCTATATACACTTGATGGAATTCACTTATATGAGTGTGGAGGTGGAAGCCGCTTCCTATGAGAATCTATATGAATTCTTTAGAGCACTCATAAAATTCAGGTAATGGTACATGGCCGAAACGCACCAAACCGCAAAATCACTTGTAGTGGAAAAGTTGTGTGAATGGCATGTACTTGCGATCTACATCAAAAGGAATCAAGTTCAAGACTACGGTGTCACCTGATTCCTGTATACCGTTATGCTTACTCAAATGTTGGTTCAAGTATATGGTGACACCGGCACCATTGCACAACTCTTCCATCTTAACTCGAAATATCAAAAATTTTGAAACATGTGGGGGATTATTGTATTTTAAATTATTTTAAAATAATTTAGTGTTTCAAAATATCCGTTGGGACGGGACATGGCCGTAGCCATAGGTGCGCATGTGTCCTACGGATGTGTCTTTTCACATCAGTCCGAAAGGTTGCATCCTTTCATATTTTGTTTTGAAAAGTTGTTTTTTTAAAAAACCTTATAAGGGTTGCACCAATTGGGTTAAAACCCAATAGTCACAACCCTTTTTGAAAGGGTGTCTTTATACCCTTAAAGGTGTCTTCACAAAGTCTATAAATAGACTTTTTCTCATTTGTTTTAGTGTGTAATAAAAAAATTGTTTTACGTTAAAAATATAGTTTAAGTATTTTCTAGTTCGGGTTAAAACTACAAGTGGTTCGAGCCCGTGTACAGTGAGTGCACCGCTGGGACTGGGTCATAGTCGTTGTATCCTGGAGGTCAATTTCTCTGGAAACCTGTTGCAGTTGAGACGCTGTCCAAGGAGAGCAAATTCGATTTCAAGCCGAGTGACTCATGTCACACTTCGACTTCTATAAACCGATAAGTTTTTTCTTATTCTCAATTTAAATTTATTTTGTTTAATTAGTTTTCCAAACTCCATATCCCAACAGTTTTGAGCATTGCTTTCACACATGGGACATGACACCCCGTGGAATATTCAAGTAGCTTATCTTGCAGATCCAATAGTGCCTTTGGCTCAATGACCAGTCAAATCTTGAGGATAAAGTCAAGGACAATCATATGAATGGTTAGAATGGAAAGAAGTTAAATTAGAAAGTTCACTTGATGGTTTAGCGTGCATTATAAATTTTGATCGTTTAGTGTGCATTATAACTTTCGACAGCCATAATTTTATGGTTGATTATCCATTTTAGCAGTATAACACCCGTCGTAAGCTATTAAGAGATTTATGTGTTGAGGGCTGTTGCACAAAACCTTAGGATTTAGCCTCCCAAAAACACCAGAATTATGGGATAATAAAGCAATGAAATAAATCAAAGCACAAACCATACAACACAAGAGATTTTTATGTGAAAAACCCTCAAAGAGGTAAAAACCACAGGACCTCGTCCAGATAAAAAATCCATTATGAAGTAGAACGTTACAGCCGATCACAAGCACACACCGCTTGGATCAAACCTTCTTCACTCACGTAGGAGTCGATAAACAATAAGAGAATAAAAAAAAATGAAGAGACCTCACCGATCACGAGGACGTAGAAGCGCTGAGATGTCGAGTGCACAGTATATCACTTCTACGAGCATAACCTTCCTTCCACAAGCTTCCTCTCTCTCTTTCTCTCTCTCTCTCTCTCTCACACATACCTTTGATGGCCCTAAACCCTTTAACAAACTCTTGCAAAGCCTTATGAAACTCCCTTGCATTCCCTATAAAAGCCCTAGGAACCCCTATTTATAGTTTAGGTAACTCCCTTTCTCATTTCTTGCGAAACTGCCTCAAATTTTCACAGTTCGCACAAAATTCAGACTCAAATCTGCGTAACTTCGACTGGTCGAGCAGTGTCCTCGACCGGTCGAGTGGCCCACTCGACTAGTCGAGCACTTCCCTCAACTGGTCGAGCACCACGAAGTTCTAAATCAATTTGCTCACTGGACTTTGAGTCGACACTCGACTGGTCAAGTGGCCCACTCGACCTGTCGAGCACTGCAGTGATTCCACTATTTGTGGCATTCGAACTGCACCACATCTCCTCTGACCTGAGGAGGAAAACCCCATCATTATGTCCTATAATGCAAAAGGCAATTACATTCTCGACAATTAAAAAAAATATATTTGAAGGGTTAATTTTCAATTTTAAGTCAAATTTATTATTTTTATTAAGTTGTGAATTTTATTGCTTTTATGGTGTTTTAAGTTTTGAGTGTTCTTGAATAGCCTAAAGACTTGGAAAGAGTGTAGAGATATAAAAAAAATTATTATTTTGAAAAAAAATTACTAATTAGGGTTTTATAAGTTATTAATGGCCTTATATTGAGACTTTATTTAAAATTTTAATTAATAATATCAATTTTACGTACCATTGGTCTTTAAGAAATTTGCTCTCCTTGTAAATTCAAGGGCTTTCTTAAGAAAAAGACGATGATCTCTTTTTTTTTTATCAGCACATCCCATACATTAGATATGATGATCACAATTGTATGTTAAATTTGAACTATGGTCAATCTCTCAGCCATTTAGTTATTTTACGATAGACACATCTTATGTTTAGACAAGTTGTGAAACCTGTATCCTAGACCGTACCGTTCCGTAGGCTTCCACGGTCTTCTCGGTCAGATTTCGGCAACACGCGATCTGTAACCGACGTTTGCGCGTGATCCTCAGTCCTATCTCGTATTCCAGAGTTGGCTCCACTCGAGACTTGTATCATTGTGACCGCGCCTACGCCATGTATTACGTGCCAAGGCGATACCCAGGCCATGAGATGTGGGCCTGCGTTTAGTTCGAAGAAAATGCCCCGCATTTGCAAAACCCAAGAGAACCTTTCAAATTTATCACATCACATCCCATCAATCAAGTACATGTCTCATCCCCAAAAGCAACCCTTAAAGTCAACTCTCCATCTCTCTACCCATACATGTAAAGTACACACTCATCACTCCGTCACCTTTCACCCATCCCTCTCTCCCATCACTTCTCTCCCATCTCCTCTCTCTCTCTCTCTCTCTCTCTCTCATTCTCTCTCCATTTTCAAGCAACCCCAAGGAGAGGAGAAAACTCCAACATCCAAGCTCCATGAGAGAGCTTTGTGTGGCCCACCCTACCTCCCATCTCCACCATCCAAGCTTCATCTCGACTGTTGAAATACATTCCATGGGGCTCTACGATGCATTGGTGGAAGAAGAAGTCTAAGAAGATCTGACGGTGGGTGTTCATAGTACCTTTTCTTTTGATTTAGGGTCCACATATGGTGAGACCCATCTTGATGTATGTTTTGTATGTAGGAGGGGTCCATAGTGGCGGGGTCCCTCTCCTTCACACATTTCTTCCTCTCTTTCTCTCTCATATGTTGGGGACCCCACTGAAATGTATGCATCCACATTTTCCAGCCGTAGGCTGCCCACTGTCCAGCGGCAGCGGGCCACCTTGCTGCTGATGGCCTGGATGAAGGGAAAATGTAGATATTAGTTTGATCGTGGGGTGGCCCATTCACTTGGGACCCACCTGATGTGTTGGATCCACCGTCCAGCATGTGGGTCGTGGACCCCACCTGGATGTACGTGCCTTACATCCTAGCCTTCCATCCATTAAAAAAGAACAGTGGACCCTACTGTAATGTATGTATTTTATCTACAATCCAACCGTTTTTGGTTGCCATGAGACCCACTCCACACGTGCTGTACGTGTGGAGGTGGGGCCCACATATGTATGCATTGTATATCTCACCGTCCATTCTTGGACGGTGATTTGGTGGGAGGATGTATTGTACATCCCAGCTGTCCGTCCAACACTCATGGACGTTGGATTATTGTAATATTTAAATTATATATATATATATATATATATACACCTACATATGTATGTTATGGTGGCCACACGTGGGTCCTCTATCGATGAGCTGAGCCTGATATTGGCAGATAGATAGTGAGGTCTCTTCCACTCACTTTATTGGTGCGATGGGGCGGCAATCTGGTTTGGAGTGTAACAGACCCCGGTAATTTCCCAGAGAGGAACCTTATTGATATGTGGACTTATTGAGTAGGAGTTGCAAACTCATTCATTCATTCACTATCCACTTAGGCTAGTGGTGCACAACTAATTGTTGTGTTCCTTCTTAATGACAATGATTTCGGTTGGGGCGCACGACTAACCTGAGATCAGGAGTCACTACATTGTGTTTGGCTATCCAAATTTAGGTATGAGACTAGCTAGTTTAGATAAAAGTCCCTTATGATGGACCCCATAGCCTGTGATACTACGTATTATCATCTCGACCTCACATTCCAGCTTGGTCATTTCATTCGCATTGCATATTGCATTACATCCGCAACATTTAGCATTTTGGGTTACCATGTTTCTACATTTATATGGCCTAGACGGACTTAGCAGGATTTGTTTATTGCATTGCATCCTTAGTATATAATATTTGCCTTATTATGATCTGCATTGCATATTCTGATATTGAATGATTTATTAATTTGTCAGTATGTTTCCGCTTACTTTGATATCGTATGATTCATGATCTTGCCAGTATTTCCAACATTATATGATTATGGTGTTGTATTGAATACTTGACACTTATCTTGTGCACACACTTTCACCACCCTCTAAGCTTTCTATAAGCTTATGCACAATAGATGCGTGCAGGTGGCGTTAGGTCACAGCGGCGTTGAGCTTGGAGCGTGTAGCGGACTCCTGGAGCTTTGATTTTGACATATGTATTTCCCTTTCAGCATTGTATTCAAATGTTTTTATTAGTGGATATGTGATGATGATGTTACCTATGTGATTTGGGTATACTTGTAGTTATGCTTCTTACGAGATAAATGTACGTTGAAAAATCCTCCTTATAGGATCCCAGGATCGAAACCTGGTGTATGGGTACTGGGAACCAAAAATGGGGTACTACAGAGGCTGTCGGCATCAGATTCGGCGATCGAAAATTTTGTGAGCTCAGTTTCCAAGTTTGGGGTGTGACATAAGTGGTCTAGACACCAGCCAATTGATGGAGTTTTATCACATACGTGCTACATTCTACATGTGAGAGGCAAATGGTAAAAATGTGAACTTGGTAGAGCTTGTTACCATTTCAAAGTTATACTTACTTAACACAAAATTTACAATATAATAACCTTTTCAAAAAAAAGTTTTCAATAAACTAACCCTTATTACTCTCTCTCTCTCTCACACACACACACGCACACACACCCACCTTGGTTGGGTCTGCTTGTGCCACCAAATGGGGTGCATGGCAGTCCCATTAGCTCCCACCATAATGTTTACATAAAATCTACCTCAACCACTATGTATGTCAAACCTACTAGACCTAGGGTCCAAAAATCAACACCATTCATGATTCAGATGGACCATAGGATTCGAAGTAATGTCTAGGGCAATCTTCACTGTCCAAACTATTTTCCTTAGGTGACTCAATTGAATTATGAGCAAGCCTAATGTTTGAGCCCTGAGCATTAATTTTTGTGGGACATCTAATGGTTGGAGTGGATTTTATAAAATCATCATGGACCCTATAAAAATTAAGGGTGGACCTCTCTCCCGACTCTTTCCATTAGTGTAGCCCGCATGAGTGACAATTTAGCCTAATTTTTTCCCCAGGCCTAGCATGGGATCACATTTCTAATGATTGGAGTGGATTTTACATGCATTAGGATGAGCTCCAAAAAAAGGAAAAAAGAAAAATCAAAGGTGACATCCTTTGCAACTGTTCCATAAAAATAGTGTTTTTTTTTTTTTTTTTTTCTTGTGTGTGTGTGTGGAAAATTTAGGGGACGCCCATCCTTGGTTTTTGATGAGTACACCTTGATGTATATGTGAGATCTCCTCCGACCACTAGATGTGTAATCACTTATTAGGCTTAGGGCAAAAAAAAATAAAATCAGGTTAACTTGTGATTCAGGTGGACTACACCAAAGGAAACAATTAGGAGATAGGCATCCACCCTTGATTTTTATATATAGGCCCACCGCAATGATTATTTTAAATCCACTCTAGCCATTGGATGCCACACAAAACTTTAGGCCTCATCCCAAACATCAAGTCCATCTATGATTCAAGTGGGCCGAATGAAGAGAAATAGTTTAAAGGGTGAGGATTGTCTTGTACATTGTTTCCAATCATTTGGTCCAACTGAATCACACTTGGGGCTGACTTATGGGCCTTGGACCTAAAATGGCGTGACACATCTATTGTTGGGGTGGATTTCATATAAACATCAAGATGGGGCTCACCTGAGCTGTCCACCCTCTTTGCTCTCAAAGCAACCCAACTTAAGAAATTTAATGAAAGCAACTCCAATGATAATTACTTAAATTATAGCTTATTGAATTTATTTATTTTTAAAAGGTATCAAAATGTAAATTCTTAATTTATTGTCAAATTCCCAAATAAATATAAGGGACGTGGCTAACAAATTCTTAGCAAAATTGTTAATGCGGTCCTACCCACTTGGTAAATACACCCACAGTTTCTCCTTTTTAGCATCACAAAGTACGAAAGGAGAAAATAATAATGTTATATTTATCAGTGAACGAAGCCTTAGCTAACACAGACTTTACCCTGACATGGTAAGATTTGATGGGGCCATGCAAAACATGTTTGAAAGTTGTTAGGTTGAGGGACTGGCCTCATCAAATATGATTGAATAGGGGTTGTGGCATCCTTATCTATCAATGGGGAATACTCTCCGACACACCTATTGTAGGAAAAGCGTGCAACATCCATGAGCTATGTGCGAACCACTATGTGTGTGATATCCACTCCCCGTTGAAAAAATAAAATGGCTGAAATCGAAACCAAACAATTGGAAATGTGAAAACTTTAAACTAGGCTTAAAACAAGAACTAGATACACTTTCCTTAAAGCATTATTTGCCATCTCTCATCGGTATGAGATCACTATTAAGTTTCTAGCGAACAGCTTCCAGGATATGACAAACCTTAATGGTCCTGTATGCAACAATCATGAAGAGACCACAACAAGAACTTGGTACGTAGTTTACAATTCTAGCAGACTATGTATTGAGAAAATAGAAAACCCACTTCGAGTGCTTATAGAGAGAAAAGAAAGAGAATCTAAATAGAGGATTCCTATCTTTGGAAAGACGAATCCAATGTATATATAATCCTCAATTTATACGCAATTTTATAGAGAACGAAAGGCTATGCATTTTTGCAAAGAGGCATTTTTGAATAGACAATTCCATAATCGTTTAAAAGAGTTGTCTTTTATAAACCGATTAGTACACCGGATCACATTAGCCCATTGTAGGTCATGTGGGAACACCACTCATGACATGATGCACATGTGCAAAGTGCAAAGTGCACTACTAGTGCCCCTACAACCTCATTGCCTACATTGCATGTGCATGTACACGTATGCGTGCGCCAATGCCAATGTGAGTGTGGGTGTGCGAGTGCATTCGCACTAGAACACATAAGCTAACCTTCTTCTCTCTCCATTTTCCAAGTAAGAATACCAAAGAACTCAATGCTTATAAACTCTAACTTTTTATCTCTAAGCAATGTGGGACTAAAGATGTTTTAAAGAGTTTTGCATTTTCAAACATTTTTAGAGAAAAAATAAAATTCAAATACTTTTCAATTTTCGTAGATAAAAGTGCATGTGCAAATACTCTAACCAATTTTATTATCTTAATTAATCAATCCCAATGAGATAAAATCTCAACACTCCATCCATTAATTGTGCCATCTCATGTTCATCGTCCAAAACAAAACTCAATTCCACCCAATACTTATCTAGGCCACACCATTGGCACAAAGTAAAATCACAACTATTAAATTAACACTTTATGGCCCAACCAAGTTTTAGATTAGGCTAATTTTTTTTGTTTCCATTCATACTAGTGGATATGCCTGATGAGCAGGTTCGATGGCAATAAACAATAGATCGGGCATTACATGGAGCCTCTATAACCTAAGCTTTATATGGTCCACCGACATGAACTAAAAAAACAGGCGGATTCTAAACACAAGTGAGCCACACGTAACATGGGATTGGATGCCCACCATTAAAACCTCCTTGGGTTCTACAAAAGTTTTGGATCGGGTTGATCTTTGTTTTTTCCCTTCATCCTGGTGGGAACCACCTTATAAACGGCTAGGTGGTATATAAATGTCTCTGTAAGCTAAGGAACCTTTCAATGATGGGTATTTCCATTCCTGTTGTTTCCTATGGTGTGGCCTACTTGATTCTTCGATCTTCATCATTTTTAGGCTCATGTTCTCACATGGGCCTACGAAACTTATGTAAGTCATGGATGTAACAGTAATATCGTGATGGCCCCACAGAGCTTAAAGTTATAAGCTCTCAGCTGTTTACAGTCGATCCATCACGACACGGTCCAACAAATAGTATGCCACCATGTGTTGACACACTTATATAGAAGCTATGAAAGGTACTCATAGAGTCAGAAGAGAGCATGAGAATCTGAAATACACCACTGCCGCATACACATATGTCATGCCAGGAATGACATAGCGTCGAGAGACATACGTATAGCCGAAATACTAGACGCGATCATCCTCCTGGTGGCATGTGCTAAGAAGATGTACAGGCTGCACATATCCAAAAAGCATGCGTCATTCAACGTAATGCCAAGTGACATTTGATGACACATGTATGGCCAGATTTAATTAGCCATGCATGGCTATAAACCTCTAAGCAGTGCACCAGGAAGAAAAAATTGTATGGAAAAAGAAGCATAAGTATACATGGAAACTAATGGTTGGATGGCTTCTTAAAATAGAAGTACCTAATTAGGCCGCTAACCAATCAATCTGTCAATCTCGAAAGCCAATGGTCAATACGCAATGTCACCACTTAACCCAAGTTAACGCAGGGATGAACGTGATGAGGATAACTACTCCGAATCCACGGAGCTTCTCTGGACTCCTCACAGAGACTTCTCGAATCCACGAGGAAAGAAAGTAGAAAAATAGAAATAAATTCTAAGAAATTCGAAATTGATTAATTCCTCTTAAAAACGAGTTCACAACCCTTTAAATAAGTGTACTAAGCAATGGAAAAGAAATCAGAATCAAACTACAACTAAAACTCCTAGAATCCGCGACTTACTATAAATAATAAACTTACTATTTATAGACGGTCGTGATGTCTACTAGTGCGTAAGGTTTTCAGCCAAAAATAGTAAGTGTCCTATTTGGCTCCACCAAACTGTTCTTCTAATTATTCTAAGCTCTTTTCACGTTGGGCGCAACTCCTAAAGCCCGACGGATGAAGAGTTATAATCAAACTAAAACTTACTATTTATAGTAAAAACAAAATTAAAACAGGGAAACGACCGTCGATCCAAGGGTTTCTCGCAATTCTGAGCATTGCAACTAGGCATAGCAGGGTTGGTTGTCTAAAGTAGCTCGTTCTACCCCAAAATCATATATTTTACGTTAGCTAACTCATTCCGGATTGCGAGATACGTCCGATCTAAGGTCTGACGGTCTGGATCACTTCTATCGTCTACCGGGCCTTTTCTGATCCATCTTGGCCATGAAACTATCCGCAACCCGCTCTACATCAGTAGTCTATAAAAGCATCATAGAATGAAGAGATTCGGGCCTTTGTCAATCTAATAAAAAAAATATCTTATTTAGCTCAATATTGTTTATAAATCTTACGTCTAACACGTACATCTATCTTAGCTTAGCCTAGTTTAGACTCTCTAGTTTTGTCCAATACCATGCTGCAGCAAGTCCGAATTGATTAACATACCTTTAGTTAGTCTTTTAATTTCTATCCAGTGCATCGCCGCAACAAGTGAGATTTAGTTTAGTTCATCCACGAGTTGGTCGTTAGAACCTAAATTCTGAAGTCCTTGGTAATTCTTTTGGCCACAATTTGCTGTTTAATCCATGACCGTATAGGTTTAGATAACCGTCTCGCGACTATCTAGATCCATAAGACTGTTAACCATCCTGATTACCTCGCTCGCTTAAACTGTCATCGGTAATTTCATCCGCTTTATTTATTTTTTTACCGATTATACTACATTCCCGTTTAATTTAATCAAATTTGCATTTAACCTTATATTTCTTGTTTTCTCTTTAAATATTTATTTTATGATAACATAATAAAATTATCATCATTGTGACAAAAGTCTTTGTTTTTAAGACAAAAAGGACTTATCTAAAGAACTAACCTTCCCCTTCACAAATCGTCAAATTCCTTGTTAATTCGTGGATGAGTAGTCAAGCCAATCTTCGTAGAGTTGGTCCAAATCTAACTATATCGGCACCTAAAGTCACAAGGTGTTTGGTTTGATTTGAGTTAAATACGACTCTAGCATGCACAACACATACATACTCACACACCCACAATCAATAATGGGTCATTCATTTCATGTGTAGCCATGTATCTAGAGTTGAAGCCCAACACTAGTAGAGGAAAATTCGGTTCATATTCCCTGAATATTTTTTTGACAAACCCACCTACCCACCCACCCACCCACCTACACTACATGGGCATATCCCATGTAGCGTCCTGATTTCCATATAGCTAATTATAAGCACACCTAAACATATATATCTACCTAACGAGGAATATAGTGAAATATTAAACATAATGAATCAGTGTAAATGGAACAAGTAAATAAATTTCGAGGATGAAATTTTATTTAAAGGGGGTAGATTGTTGATCAGGGTCGAATATTGCATATCAGACCCAGTAATTACCTGATTTTACATACATGATAATGTTTAATGCCAGATTTTACTCGTGTTTTTATTACAGGATGAAATCAGGAGTGTGTATTGAAAGATGATGTTAAAAACATGGATTTGGCGCTCCAAAATTACCAGAGCACGGGATGGACTCCAGAAAACCAATAGTGAAGATTTTACACGCCTGGGATTTGAGGAAAGCAAGCCAAAGGGGCCCGAAAAGGGTCCAGAATGCAAGATCACCTGGTTCCCGCCATCCGATCAGATCGAAACGTCATACATGTGATGGGGGCCATAAATTAACCGTACATATTAAATTTCAGCCCTCGGATCACAATGGAAGTGTCCCAACTAACAAATCAGCCCATAAACCGTTGATTTCAGGCCCACCTGATATCTGGAACTTCTCCAAAATTTACCTGGACGGGTTAAATAATATGGGAAAAGGGATGGACGGTGCAGATTTCTCAAAAACATCACGGTGGGCCCTGTGTATGAGGAGTGTGCACCCTGCACGTGTGCACCAGTGGCGCACCGCACCGCTGCTTCGGTCAAAACGACCGCTGACCCGACTCGTTTTCACGCGGTTGCTGTCTCCAGTGCTGCGAACCGAACAGAGAAGCATCGGTTGATGCTGTGGACCCCACCCTTCATCAGAAACGCTGATCTGGACCATCCATCGGTCTCCTAACATATTTTTTATGACTGCCTAGGTGGCTGAATTTCAGACTATAGCAGAGGATGGTTTTCCAACCGTTCAAACACCAAACGAACGGTCGGGTGAGATCTCTGGTGGACCACACCTAAATCAAACTAATCTGGTAATTTCCGACCGGTTTTCCGTTCTCATCCCAGTGAACGTAGTGCATTTTGGGATTTCCATCGTTCATGGGCCCCACCATTGCCACGGCAGTCGCTGTTGACGTCCGCGTAACGTCCGACCACTGCCGATTTTTACGGGAGTTTTTGGGCCCTGTACGTCGTCCTTCCGGCCGATCCAAGCCGTTCATCGTGTAGAGGGCTTCGAGAACTACAAAACCATGCTGATATTCCACTCCCATGCGCACACATGTGTGCGGTACAGAGGCCACAAAAGGGCTGCCCTATAACGTTCAAATCTGATCTTTTTGTATTTTCTTCTCTGGGCCGCTTCAATAGATGTTTAAAACCACCCATTCTTGACTAAAATTTCATCCTGAATCTAATGGATGGGGTGGATGTCACGCCCCAAACTCGGAAACCGGGCTCACAAAATTTTCGATCGCCGAATCTCACGTGACCTCGTAGTATCCCATTCTCGCTTCCAGCGCCCATACGCCATTCCGATCCTGGGATCCTACAAGGAGGATTTTCAGTATGAATTTTTTTTTGTAATGTAATGGAGCATAACCAAAAGCATAACCAAGTCACAAAACAACATCACCACATATCCACTATATCAAAAACTTTTAAGTACAATGCAGAAAGGGAAATACAGGGTGATCAAAAAGCCCCAAAATAGTCTGGTACGCGCTCCTGCCTCAGCGCTGCTGCTGTCCAACGCTACCTGCACGCAACGGTCGTGCATAAGCTTACAAAAGCTTAGAGGGTGGTGTAAGTGTGTGTACAAGGCAAACGCCAAGTGTACAATATCAGAGTAATGCGGAAGTATGCGGTAAGTCCATGAATACTATCAGCTGTACTAAAGCTATGCAATGCAAGGTATGAATGCTATCGGCCATACCAAGGCCATGCGATGCGAGGCCTATGTAGCCAAATGTCATATGCGATATGCCATACAAGCGTGCCAGTACTCATCAAGTATACATATCAAGTACAGTTCCTCTCTGGATATCAAGGGGTCTAACACACCTCACACCGATCGCCTCCTCTCTGTTGCCGCACGGTGCCAAGCAAGTGGAAGAGACCACACTATCCGACCCGGACCGCCAATACTACCCGGCTCGTCATCAGCGGACACATTTGTAGTGGTCAAACTCGGCCTAGCTTATAGCCCCCTCACTCGGGCGGATAAGGCCACACCCCATTCCAACCGACCACGACACGGTGGGAGACGCGCTCTCGGTATTCGGCACTCAGCGCTCGTGTATCCACTCGGCTAGACGTTGGAGCATCTCCTGGTACCAAAAAGGTTCTGGGACTCTCACCCAAGGACATCCTAAGTGCCCACAGTGCTAGAACAAAGTATTTTCGGTATCCGATACGGTCATCCACGATGTGCCTGTGGAGCCACGGCCCCGATGTCGCTAGGGCGTGCAATGATCAAGTCACACATATGCGAGATGCATGATTCACACCGTACAATCATGCAAAGAATCTCACGCGCACCACGCGATCATGTGGGGCACTCCGTCTCATAAGGAGTCCGTAAATGTCTCACCAATGGCTTATGCTATGATCAAACATTCCTCATATCAAGCATACAAATGATGCGTATGGGTATGAATTATGGAGCTATACTAAGCATGTTATAAAGTGGTGGACTATCAACAAGTATGGGCTTATTAATGGGCCCTAAGGCGAGTTATAATGCGGACATTTAACCAACATTATTCTTACAATGTGGACGTCAAACCAACATTGCTCTCAAGGCATGACCTGTCATCAAACATTATTATACACACTATGGAGGAATCACTCATTGTAATGGACCCTAAGGACTCCCTGTTAGGCCTCGACCCATGGGTCTTATATTCATTAAATGGGCCGCATCATATGGGCCTTTTATAAATCAAGTGGGCCACATTAAAGGGGCCTTATGTACATTGCAATGGGCCATGTCCCATGGGCCTTTGAATACATCACAATGGGCCTTGTAACATGGGCCTTATATACATTAAGGTGGGCCACATCAATGGGCCGCACCAATATAAGTGGTGATAATGAATTCCACCATTAAAATCCCTAGGGCCCACTATAACATTTATTTCTCATACAATCCGTTCATAGAGTCACCAAGAACTTGGTGGCCCAAGGGTCTAATGGTGGACGTTCAATCGTCACTGTATAATGTGGTCCACATGATAAATAGATCTATCTTATTTTTGGCCCCAAGCCTTAATACAAGCTTGCCAAATGGTGGACTGTTTGGATGCAACACAAGTATCATGGTGGGGCCCACATGAGGACCCACCATCCCTTATAATATAAATAATATAGCATATAATTTATAATATATATATATATATATATATATATATATATATATATATATCTATACACACATATACACATGCACCCATATACACTCACACACACACACACACGCATGCACACACACGTGCACACTCACACACGCACGCACACACTCACAAGGGACCCCACCGTCCACTTGACGGTGTGTTACAACGCATGCATCAGGGTAGGCTCCCACCGTCCGCTGGACGGTGGGAATGAAGCACATACATCACTGTGGGCTCCACGTGGGGCCCACTGTAATTTTTACTTACCATCCAACCGTTCATGAGGTCACGGACACTGGAAATGAAGGGGAAAAATAAATTTCAGATTGATCCAAAACTTCGGTGGGCCCAGGGGAAGGTTCCGATGGTGGAATTCAATCTCTCGTGTTTCTTGTGGTGTGGGCTACCCGAGCCATGGATCGGCCCGATTTTTTTTGGGGGTGGCCCACCGTCCCGAGGTCCCACCATATGGACAGATTGGATGACAAATAAACATCAAGGTGGGGCATTTACAGTGGAGCCGTGGGATCTCGCCCGTTTCACGCCAGGCGCAGCGGCCGGGTGGCCAGTGTGGCGGCGACGTGACAGCAGACGCCCTCCCTTTTTTTTTTTTTTTTTTTTTTTTGTTAAAACCCATGTTTTTGGGGTTTTTCACGTGTGGGGCCGGTTCGGCCAAATCCATCCCAACCACTGGATTCCACAGCCCGGTACCATTCCATCAAGACCAATTTAGGATATTTTTCGGTGTGTAGGAAGATTTAGATGATTTTAAACGGTGAACATCACTGTTTGCTAAGGTATGACCCACCAGATTCTCCGATCAACCTCATTTTTCGGCTCAACGCCTAAAATGAGTTGGTAGATAGGATAGACGGCGTGGATTGAATACAATCATCAAGATGGATTCTCTACGAGTGGTCCCTCCTTCAAGGCTTGAGAACCAAGCCAACACTTGTGTTTTCCTTTTCACGTCAGAGTCCCTGGACTCTTCCTTCTTCCTTTTTTTTTTTTTTTTGTTGGGCATCTAATGCCTCTGGGGTGGGCCCTTTGTAATGGGCCACCACATGGTGAGGTGGTGTGGTCACCGTACTTATGTAAAGTGGGTCCCACCTTTAGATGGTTTGGATTCCAATGCACGCTCCTTTGTGGGGTCCATCCAAGTGGGCCACACAACTATATCATCATAAGGAAAGAAAAATGTAAAGAGAGAGGGAGAGAGAAAAAGAGTGGGACACACGTGTGATGGAGGGACCCCGACACTATGGGTCCTCCCTTGCATTCCATCATACATAGAAAGGTAATCAAAGTGGGCCATTGGCCACATCATAGGGTCCCAAGTGAGATCCATACCATTGATCGGTAGGTCTCACTTGGCCCACCTAAGAAAGCATGAAAACTACCCTATCAAAGCACCCACCGTTCGATCTTCTCGGTCCGTTGGAACGCCGGTCTCCTAGTGCTTCTCTTTGACGGTGGAGATGGGAAATGGATGGCTAGGATGAGGGGTTTTTGAGAGAGGAAAGGTGGGCCACACAACTCATTTTTTTGCACTTGGAAAAAGGCTTGGACGTGTGGGCTCTCTCTTGCTTGGAAATGGTGTGAGAAAATGAGAAGGAGAGAGAGAGAGTTGTAAGGGAGATGTGAGTGAGTGATGTGAGGTGAGTGATGGATGTGAGTGATGGATGAAGGGATGGATTGGTAGACTTTTGGTGGTTGCTTTACTTGTGGAAAAAGAAAGCATGGTTGCTTTGTACTTGACATTTGATTGATTGATGTGATTGATTGATTGATGGGATTGATTTGATTGATTGGATTGATTTGACATGTTGTAGAGATTCTCTCGGGATCGTAAAAGCGCGGCGTTTCTTGAAATAAACGAGGCTCACATCTTCTAGTCAGGGTATCGGATCGGTGCGTGAGTCGCGGCGTTAGAACCGCGGCGACGGTGCGGTCGCAACGATACAGGTCTCGGATTAAACCGACTCGAATCTACATGATACGATTTACGGTCGTGCGCGACGTCGATTATCAGTCGCGGATTGACGGACTTCGACGGAAAGGATCGCAGGATTCACCGGAACAAGTCATTTAACTAGGATACGGGTCTTATAACTCTCCCACCTAATAAAAATTTCGTCCTCGAAATTTATACTACCATCGCAACTAAATGTAACTCATAAGAAAATAGGAAACATAACGTCATATATAATCAAAACGCAGCATATCTCATAATAAAACATCTAAGGGATAGGGATAATGCCCACAAATATCAAGCTCTAACTCACAAGGCGCATCATTCATAAGCAATCTAACGAGACGGTGTAGGGGCCAAGTCACATGAATCGTCGACGATCGCCGCCCCGATGGCGAGGATCTGGCTGGGCGGCATAAAATCGCCACAGGCTCTTTGGGAGGTGTAGGTCCCCTTTGAGGTCTCTGGCCGCTGCGGGGAGGTCCGGGAGGTCGGTCTTGCATGCGGTCGTTGCGATTCTTTGTGGGGGGGGCATGCCGCAGAAGGCTGATACGGTGTCATCGGCTGCTGATGCTGTGGTGGCTGTCGCGGAGGTGGATGCGGTGCCCTCGGTTGTTGCTGTTGCGGATGGGGACACTCGTGAACGCGATGTCCTGTCCTACCGCATCCAAAGCAGGTACCGGTGAATGGTCCCGAAGGTGGTGCTCGGGGTACTGCCGGCTCTCGGAATGCTGGGCGGGTCGTGCGTCGTCAGCTGCGTGAATGATCTTTCGTGGGCGCGAACTATCGAGGGCGCCTTCCTCTTCTGATCTCCCCTCTGATCACGGGCTCTCTGCACACCAGCCCAATCTGTCTCATATATCAGGGCTCTCTCCACTATCTGCTCAAACGTCGGAAGCATGTGTCCGATCACACGACTCCGGAGGGCAGGACGCAAACCGTTCTCAAAACGGCGGGCCTTCCGCCCCTCATCATCCACAAGATATGTCGCGAACCTCGAAAGTGCGACAAAACGTGCCTCATACTGGGACACAGTCATGTCCCCCTGGACCAGAGTCTCAAACTCTAGTGCGCGCTGCTGTCGCACATGCTCAGGAAAGAACTTCCGGTCAAACCGGTCCATAAAGTCCTCCCAGGTCCACTCAAAGTCGGCCGCTACCGACCGGGCTACAGATGCCCACCAATACTGAGCCTCACCCTGTAGGAGAAATACGGCTAATGGGACACGCTGCTGGGTAGTACATCTCATGGTGTCGAATATCTTCTCCACCTCGGAACACCATATCTCTGCAGCAGTAGGGTCTGGCTCACCCCTGAAACGTGGAGGATCATGTCGTCGAAAATCCTTGAGAAGGGCGCTCGCACGCTCCTGCTCGGCCTCCGCTGGTGTGACAGTGGGACGCCTGCTCTGCCCCTTAAGAATGGCAGTCATCGCCTGAAGCATCTGCTGCAACTGGGTGGCACTCACAGGTACGGTCGGATCCGCACCGGTCTCAGGTATAGGAGTGGCATCTACAGGCTGAAAATCAGGAATATCTGGTGATGAAGCAGGAGTCACAGGTGGTAGAGCGGGAGTAGCAGGTGGTGGAGCGGGATTCGCTCGGGTCGGTCTTCTAGCCATTACGTCCTACAGGAAGCAACAAGGGCCTATCAGCCTTAAGAATCCTTGAAGGCATAAACGTCATAGGCCTAAGTCGGAAAATTGCTAAATTATCAAGACTCGAAACCTATTCGTTCTAAGTTCATAATAGATATGTGTTGTGATCTCAGGTATTCCCAAGTTATGCTCTGATACCAACTTCTGTCACGCCCCAAACTCGGAAACCGGGCTCACAAAATTCCCGATCGCCGAATCTGCCGCTGACACCTCCGTAGTATCCCATTCTCGGCCCCGGCGCCCATACGCGATTCGATCCTGGGATCCTACAAGGAGGATTTTCAGTATGAATTTTTTTTTTGTAATGTAATGGAGCATAACCAAAAGCATAACCAAGTCACAAAACAACATCACCACATATCCACTATATCAAAAACTTTTAAGTACAATGTAGAAAGGGAAATACAGGGTGATCAAAAAGCTCCAAAATAGTCCGCAGTAGCGCTCCCGCTCTTTATAGCTGGCTTGTCAACGCTACGCACCGCACGCAACGGTCGTGCATAAGCTTACAAAAGCTTAGAGGGTGGTGTAAGTGTGTGTACAAGGCAAACGCCAAGTGTACAATATCAGAGTAATGCGGAAGTATGCGGTAAGTCCATGAATACTATCAGCTGTACTAAAGCTATGCAATGCAAGGTATGAATGCTATCGGCCATACCAAGGCCATGCGATGCGAGGCCTATGTAGCCAAATGTCATATGCGATATGCCATACAAGCGTGCCAGTACTCATCAAGTATACATATCAGTACAGTTCCTCTCTGGATATCACCGGGGTCTAATACACCTCACACTGACTGCCTCCTCTCTAGCTGCACAGTCAAGCAAGTGGAAGAGACCACACTATCCGCCTGACCAGTAGTCTGCCAATACCTACCCGGCTCGTCAATAGCGGACACATTTGCGAGCGGTCAAACTCGGCCTAGCTTATAGCCCCTCACTCGGGCGGATAAGGCCACACCCCATTCCAACCGACCACGACACGGTGGGAGACGCGGCCTCGGTATTCGGCACTCGGGCGCTCGTGTATCCACTCGGTCTCAGACGTTGGAGCATCTCCTGGTACCAAAAGGTTCGGGACTCTCACCCAAGGACATCCTAAGTGCCCACAGTGCTAGAACAAAGTATTTCCAGGTGATCCGATACGGTCATCCACGATGTGCTGTGGAGCCACGGCCACGATGTCGCTAGGGCGTGCGGTGATCAAGTCACACATATGCGAGATGCATGATTCACACCGTACAATCATGTGCGAAGAATCTCACGCGTACCACGCGATCATGTGGGGCACTCCGTCTCATAAGGAGTCCGTAAATGTCTCATCCAACGGCTTATGCTATGATCAAACATTCCTCATATCAAGCATACAAATGATGCGTATGAGTATGAATTATGAAGCTATACTAAGCATGTTATAAAGTGGTGGACTATCAACAAGTATGGGCTTACTAATGGGCCCTAAGGCGAGTTATAATGCGGACATTTAACCAACATTATTCTTACAATGTGGACGTCAAACCAACATTGCTCTCAAGGCATGACCTGTCATCAAACATTATTATACACACTATGGAGGAATCACTCATTGTAATGGACCCTAAGGACTCCCTGTTAGGCCTCGACCCATGGGTCTTATATTCATTAAATGGGCCGCATCATATGGGCCTTTTATAAATCAAGTGGGCCACATTAAAGGGGCCTTATGTACATTGCAATGGGCCATGTCCCATGGGCCTTTGAATACATCACAATGGGCCTTGTAACATGGGCCTTATATACATTAAGGTGGGCCACATCAATGGGCCGCACCAATATAAGTGGTGATAATGAATTCCACCATTAAAATCCCTAGGGCCCACTATAACATTTATTTCTCATACAATCCGTTCATAGAGTCACCAAGAACTTGGTGGCCCAAGGGTCTAATGGTGGACGTTCAATCGTCACTGTATAATGTGGTCCACATGATAAATAGATCTATCTTATTTTTGGCCCCAAGCCTTAATACAAGCTTGCCAAATGGTGGACTGTTTGGATGCAACACAAGTATCATGGTGGGGCCCACATGAGGACCCACCATCCCTTATAATATAAATAATATAGCATATAATTTATAATATATATATATATATATATATATATATATATATATATATATATCTATACACACATATACACATGCACCCATATACACTCACACACACACACACGCATGCACACACACGTGCACACTCACACACGCACGCACACACTCACAAGGGACCCCACCGTCCACTTGACGGTGTGTTACAACGCATGCATCAGGGTAGGCTCCCACCGTCCGCTGGACGGTGGGAATAAAGCACATACATCACTGTGGGCTCCACGTGGGGCCCACTGTAATTTTTTTACTTACCATCCAACCCGTTCATGAGGTCACACAGACCTGGAAATGAAGGGGAAAAATAAATTTCAGATTGATCCAAAACTTCAGTGGGCCCAGGGAAGGTTCCGATGGTGGAATTCAATCACTGCTGTTTCTTGTGGTGTGGGCTACCTGAGCCATGGATCGGCCTGATTTTTTTTGGGGGGTGGCCCACCGTCCTGAGGTCCCACCATATGGACGGATTGGATGACAAATAAACATCAAGGTGGGGCCCACGGCTGGAGCCGTGGGATCCTGCCCGTTTCACGCTGGCGCAGGCAGCGGGCTGCTGTGTGTCAGCGGCAGCAGACGCTGCCTCCTCTTTTTTTTTTTGTTAAAACCCATGTTTTTGGGGTTTTTCACGTGTGGGGCCCGGTTCGGCCAAATCCATCCCAACCACTGGATTCCACAGCCCGGTACCATTCCATCAAGACCAATTTAGGGTATTTTTCGGTGTGTAGGAAGATTTAGATGATTTTAAACGGTGAACATCACTGTTTGCTAAGGTATGGCCCACCAGATTCTCCGATCAACCTCATTTTTCGGCTCAACGCCTAAAATGAGTTGGTAGATAGGATAGACGGCGTGGATTGAATACAATCATCAAGATGGATCCTCTACGAGTGGTCCCTCCTTCAAGGCTTGAGAACCAAGCCAACACTTGTGTTTTCCTTTTCACGTCAGAGTCCCTGGACTCTTCCTTCTTCCTTTTTTTTTTTTTTTTTGTTGGGCATCTAATGCCTCTGGGGTGGGCCCTTTGTAATGGGCCACCACATGGTGAGGTGGTGTGGTCACCGTACTTATGTAAAGTGGGTCCCACCTTTAGATGGTTTGGATTCCAATGCATGCTCCTTTGTGGGGTCCATCCAAGTGGGCCACACAACTATATCATCGTAAGGAAAGAAAAATGTAAAGAGAGAGGGAGAGAGAAAAAGAGTGGGACAAACGTGTGATGGAGGGACCCCGACACTATGGGTCCTCCCTTGCATTCCATCATACATAGAAAGGTAATCAAAGTGGGCCATTGGCCACATCATAGGGTCCCAAGTGAGATCCATACCATTGATCGGTAGGTCTCACTTGGCCCACCTAAGAAAGCATGAAAACTACCCTATCAAAGCACCCACCGTTCGATCTTCTCGGTCCGTTGGAACGCCGGTCTCCTAGTGCTTCTCTTTGACGGTGGAGATGTGAAATGGATGGCTAGGATGAGGGGTTTTTGAGAGAGGAAAGGTGGGCCACACAACTCATTTTTTTGCACTTGGAAAAAGGCTTGGACGTGTGGGCTCTCTCTTGCTTGGAAATGGTGTGAGAAAATGAGAAGGAGAGAGAGAGAGTTGTAAGGGAGATGTGAGTGAGTGATGTGAGGTGAGTGATGGATGTGAGTGATGGATGAAGGGATGGATTGGTAGACTTTTGGTGGTTGCTTTACTTGTGGAAAAAGAAAGCATGGTTGCTTTGTACTTGACATTTGATTGATTGATGTGATTGATTGATTGATGGGATTGATTTGATTGATTGGATTGATTTGACATGTTGTAGAGATTCTCTCGGGATTGTAAAAGCGCGGCGTTTCTTCGAAATAAACGCCGGCTCACATCTTCTAGTCAGGGTATCGGATCGGTGGGTGAGTCGCGGCGTTAGAACCGCGGCGACGGTGCGGTCGCAACGATACAGGTCTCGGATTAAACCGACTCGAATCTACATGATACGATTTACGGTCGTGCGCAACGTCGATTATCAGTCGCGGATTGCCGGACTTCGACGGAAAGGATCGCAGGATTCACCGGAGCAGTACGAACTAGGATACGGGTCTTACAGTGGATTTTCCAGAAAATACCTCTGTGGGGCCCGCCGATCACGGATGCGAAAATTGCACTCCATGTCCTTCTACAACTCTGCCACCGACCCCAGCTCTCCAGCAGCTATAAAAGAGGAATTATGGACGCGGGAAAGGCATTGAGAAACAGGGAATTCGAGATTCAGAGCAAGGGAGAGAATAGAGAGAAGAAAGAGAAGAAAGAAGAGAGAGAGAGAGATCGCTTGGTTTGGTGTTTTGTTTATGAATTTGTTTAATATTTTTTTTAATGGATTTTATGGGTAATTAATCTCTCAACTAGGGCTAAGATGAAGCCCCTAATTTGATTAACTCTTGTATTGGTTGATTTACTTTGAACATTAATTAATTTGTTTCTTTCTCTAAGTGGGCTTGATTGGTTTAAATTCTATACTTCTCCATCTATGAACTTGATCAAAGTATATATATGAATGTTGTTTGGATGCTTATTATAGGTGCTTGTGTCGATCAAGACCAGGTTTCCTATAGAGGAAGAAACAGTGCTTTAATGAACTATACATTCCATGTACCCACCAAGGACATGGGATATGTTGTTCATGGCACTGCTTAAAGGAATTAGACATTCTGTATGCCCGATTCAGGACACAGATTGTGCTTTCTCTATATAAGTGGTATCAATCTAGATCAAGGTGAATTAACAGACAAAACAAGGGTTATGATATTTAGGAGTGGATTCGAAAGTCCTAGTGCTCTCTCTCTGATTGAATTTTCTTCCCTGTTCTTAATTGTTTTTTTTCTTAGAATTGTGCTTAGTAATTAGTTCCATTATTTGTTGGATTAGTTAAGGAGAATCATAGATTTGAATTGTGACGTCCAGTCCTCATGGGAACGATCTCGTAATACGTACCATATCTACATCTGATTCGTATACCTGCGAGTTTAAAAATCATTTAAATCATGTTGGTTTAAATAAAACATCAATTGTAACACCCCGAACTTTTCAATACCCGAGTATTGAAAGTTCTTGAGTGTTATCATAAAATTTAACTTATTATGTACATGTGCACATACCAATCTAGTTATCCTTACCTTACATCTATTTTCCAACACGAATCTAATCGTTGATTTTAAGATAGGATCATCATATACCAAAATTTTCTCACTTGTCTATCATAACCATTCGCTTAGTCAAATATACGCTACTAGATAGAGACATCTAATCGTCCACTTTGATTTTGGACCACCTGATCGTAGTTAACTAGCTACTTGATCTCTACATCCACTCATACGCACATCAAGTTGAGATTCTGATCCATTCATCTTGTTCATCACCTATGAATATGTTTAACCCACCATCAAATTTATAATCTAAGAAACTTACACATGTGAACAAGACACTCGAACCTAGCAATACACATGTTCTATCCCCTAATCACTCCAATAACCATTATGTTAGTTCTTTTTATTTTATTTTTATTTTTTTTACACACCCCCACACACTCACACTATAGTGGAATTTCACCACCTATGGGTACTCGAACCCTTGACCCGGTGTTGAAACTCCTGAGAGTCTACTACCGGAGCAAGAGTAATATATGTACATTTCCTTAATTAGTTTGGTGAATAATTTCTTATTCATAATAATTTAGATATAAGTTCTTTTGTAAGAATTACTTAGAAACATGCCTACAACTATGTAGAACCATTAGATTTCTCAAAACTCTCATATTAGCAATAATTATGAAAATGCCATTAACTTAGACCCCTGAATTCTAGATCACATGGTTCCTACGATCTGTTTGATGTAAAATTTTATACCATTCCTATGTATCATAAATTAATCATACATGTCAAATTTTAGCCCTTAGATCATTGTAAAAGTGACCCAATTGATAAATCAACCCTTTAACCGTTGATTTTGGTGTTCATCGAGTGAAAAAACTTTGTGGATAATGGTAGTAGGATATTTCCCTTCATATGAATGATTTTGATTGCCCATAATATGGATCAAGTGTGAAATATGAAGACCCCACTTTGATGGATTTTTCCTTAGGCGCGAAGTTATCCTTTCAAGGCCTACCAACTCCTTATAAATTTGAATCTTCCGATTTAACTACTTCCTTTCATCCATCGCAACTCAAATTTGGACCACACTTTGGTCTCATTAGACTACGAGGTTATACAAAATTTAGGCCCTGATCTATAATCTACATCGTTGAAGGTTGAAGTCATCTCCTACAAATTTTATATTTAGGCTTTTTCCACCATCGATCAATCACCAAATTTTGTCCAACCATTTTCCTAACCGTTTTTCTATCCTAACTACACATCTCTCTCAAAATTGGGCTCTAATCATTAAGTGTGGACCGTTAATTGAGATCAAGTTCGTTTTGATACCCGTTAGTAGATTTTTTAAGATAGGCCAATTTAAATTTCAGATTACCAAGAACCCTATTATATTTAATGACCCTGACATAATGGACGAATTAGATTTGAAGAAAGATCATCAGAGAATGAAAAATTGGAGAAACTCAATCTAAGCGGGATATGAAACACGCCCACTCAATCTAAGCGGGATGTGAAACACGCCCTCTCACATGCCCACTCCTTTTAAAAAGGAGTGTGCATCCCTTCTCCACTCACATGCCCAAGCTTCCCAACACCCAAGGAAGAGAGAGAAAGAGAAAGAAAGAGAGAGAGAGAGAAAGAAAAGAAAGAGAATAAGAAAGAGAATGAGAAGCCTAGACGCCCTATTCCTTCTCCATATATATGATGTTCCCTCTTGCTCAAGTAGGGCTGTACATCGAGCTAAGTCGAGTCGAGGTGGGCCAAGCTTGGCTTGAATCATCCATGTTATACTCGAGTTTGAGCTCGCCCTCGAGCTTAATATTAAAGCTTGGCTTGTTTCCCAAAGCTTTCGAGTTGAGTTTACCTCGGTAGGGTAAGGGAAAGAAAAAGAGGGAATTGGGATGGGTTGGGTCGGGTAGGATTTTTTAGTAAAAACTTTTAAGCTTTAACTTATTTTTTTAACTTATATATATATTATATTTTTTAATATTAATATAATATATATTATTAAAATATATTACTCGAGCCGAGTCGAGCTTGAGCTTTGAGTCGAGTCGAGTTGAAATACACCATGGTTGAACTTGGCTTGAACTCAACTCGAGCTTTAATAAACAAGCTTGACTCGCCTTGAGTCGGCCTTTCAAGTCGAGTCAATCCGAGCTGAGTCGAGCCGAGTGGAGCGAGCTTTTCTAGCTAGCTTGACTCATGTATAGCCCTATGCTCAAGTGATGTCGTGATTCATGTGAAAGCTTTTCATAAAGAAACTTTCCTACTTGGGTATCTACCTAAAGTTTAGATCTAAGGCTAAGGTAAGAGATTCCTCTAAGCTTATATTAACTTGAGTTGGTTTGATTTATTCTGTTCCCCTCACATGCTTTGAATCATCTCTACAAATATTTAATTTACCACCATCAATTATTTATCTTTTGGGAATAATGGTTAAGGTGTAATGCCCTGAATTTCGAGGGTCGAGTAAATGCTCGACTCTCGAGATTCCAAGCATCACTTACGCTTTGCGGAAGCTGGTTTCTTGGTTACTTCTACATTAGCCAATTACGCATGTATAAGATTATACTAAACAGTGTATTATGCTCCGGAATAAACATGATTAAAGCAGAAAATTAAATTGAAACGCATGTAGCATGATTATCTAGAGTATAGGTCTAGCTGGCCCCAATATACAATTCCAAAATCAACAAAAATGTGAAAAGGTGGAGTCTAGCTAAGCCCGATCGCTCGACTCTACCTGTCGAGAAGTGCGCAGCCTACATCGGCCTATCAAAAAGCTAGAAGTAAGAGAACTCCTCCTCATCCATGCCTGCCTGGACCAATGCATTGGCCTTGGTGGTCCCCGCATTTATATCAGTGCCTGGTTAGTATTTTAAAACATCATCCCATAGTGGGAGCGAGTGATTAACTTAGTGGTTCAATAAAGCATGGGTTACATATGTTATCAAGTCTACGAGCACAGGAATAATAAAGCAATGTAAAATAGTCACTTCCTAATTATTCTTATTAATACAAATAATGGAGTTTATGAAATGATGCATGTCCTCACCATCTAACACTCTCTCAACATAGTACTCCGACCACCCGGTTTGCAAATGATAACAACTCAACATGCAACTTCAATGCCTGTTTCATCACATTCTATACTAATGCGAAGCAGTGAATGATTATGTTAGCCGAGTTATTAATTATGCCTATTCATTTAGCAGTTTGAAGAAGCTATGATACCTCCCTTTTAGTTATTGGTCTCAGCTGAATCACTAGAAGCAGAATGACCACAACGGACCTACGCCTGTATTCCTTGATCCGTCTGGGTTCGTTACTCTCAGCTGAATACATACGAAAGACAAGTTGTAAAAGTAATGCTCGCGGTCACTACGGGGAGGCTCGTCACCTTAGCATAGGCCAATAGCACCGACACAGTATCCCATACTACTATGCTCAGCTCACGAGTCTTAAGGATTGCGATGGTAAAGGTTAATAGTAGACCTTTGTAAATGGTAATTAAGGGGGTGTCCTAGATTCAAATAGTTGCGATCATACATGAGAACATATATAGGGTTAGCCAGTTCTTTGGACAATTTCGGTTGGTACAGGTGAACATTGGCGTAACAGGCATGGAGTGTATACGCACCCTGTGTGGCCCAGCCACTGTCGATCATCCGTGTTCAACCTGGATCAATCGAACGTGTCTAGGGTGGCCAACCTTATTTGGTCAACCCATATTCAAAAATTTGTCGACTAACCAGACTACTCCTGTAGTCCTACTTCTTAATTTAATCAGTCAATGAGCATTAAAGATGATTGGATTCACATTCAATCATCAAAATCAATAATCTACTCATTGATGCATTTCATCGAACACATAAGCATCATTACACAACAACTAGCAATTTATTGGACAAAAATCAAAATGCTCTTAAATCACCATGCGCAAACTACATTAGCAATAATAAATCATTAACTGGAATGGTGACATTGATAAATCGTAACCTAAACACTTATAGTCCGCACCTATTGCTAGTACGTCCGACTCTGGGTTATTTCTAAGATTACGTTTCCAAGGAAGGATTGTCGACCACCTACACGAGTACACGGGTTCGTTAGGGTTGGAAAAAATCCTTTTGAAGACTTACGTCTACAAGGAATGTTCGAAATCTTACCCTTAATCGTCGTTGGACTAGTTCTGACAGCGGAAGTGGTAGTAGTTGGGCTTGTGGGCCAAAGGGAAGTGGGTCACCCTTTGTAGCATGCACTCCTTCGATCTCTTTCTTCCTTATATCTCTCATTTCTCTTCTTTTTCTCATCTTACGGATCTCAATTTCGGATTTTGGGGGGGGGGGGGGGGGGGGAAGTTGGGTGATTTGGGAGCTATTTATAGTTCCAGATGGTGTGCAAATGGCCCTAGGGCCACTTTATTTGATGCTTATACCCTATGGACGGTCATTTCTAACTAACGGCCCCCCCAGGAGAGCCTGCACTCTCATCTATACCATGTGGTAGGTTCCCCACCAATGGATCTATGCTGAGACACAGTTTGGGCACGATCGGATACGCAGATTGGCCGTGGGAAGCCTGTGTCAGATCAATGGTTGACAAAGTGCAATCGAGGCCGCAGTTATACAAATGTGTACTTGGAATTATCCTTACCCTATGTGTGAAGTTTGATCGTAAACCAACAGTCCAAAATTCTCAACTTCGCAAAAGAGTGTACAACTTAAATCACTTAAGTTTCAGGTTCTTCCCTAGGATATTTGCACTTCTCATGCACCCACCTTTCGGCTCAAGTTGAGCAATTCTAGACACTATCCGGGTTTGGCTCTCGTGTTGGATGTCGAACCCAGTAAGACGAACATTATTCCATAGTTTCGAAACTAATGACCCACTAACGAGCGATCTAGAGTTTGTTTGGATAATCAAGGCATTTCTATAATGAATTAGGTAGTAAGATTTTTTGTACATAATGATTAGGGTTTGGATTAACTATTTTCATAGTGTGGTCTATTGGTAATTAGTGAAAATGATGATTCAGTCATAATCGCTTTAAAATGTTGGTTTGTAGGCTAAATGGATAATTGGGTCACTTTGGTTTGTTAATTACGATCTGACCCCTAATTGTCTCAGCTTTGGGTAGATCTTTAATTTAATTGTGGTCATCTTGATTAGTTAGAGATACGTTGGCTAGATTTGGGCCCTATGTGAACAAATCACGAGGTTATACTTGATGCTTAAGTGATCGAGCGGATTCGTTGGCTTTCTACGATTGATTAATCAAATTTGTGCTATTCTTTATTGGTACCATCCGCGTATAGGCTCACTTCGAGTGTCAATGATCAATAAGTGCCAACGTAGGCTAGTCATATCGAAGGTTTTTGGAAATCCATAATAATGAAAATCCCAGACGTTACATAAGGTGTGTTGTTAATTATACATGACTTTCTGAATTTATGTGAAAGATTCCTTTAAGCTTACTTTAATTTAAGTTGATATGATTTATTTTACCTTTTATATGCTTTCACGTTACTATAATTTTCTTCTTGCAATTGTTTAATTTACCACCAACAATTATTTACCCTTTGAGAATTATGGTATGATGTTAATTACGAGTGATCTTCATTATTTTTATGTGGGGCGATGGATACAAGCCTTACCCTTGCCTTTACCAATTTTGTTGAATTAGCCCTTGCTACTCTCCTCTTTGTTGAGTTAGTCATCGCTACTCTACTCCTTATTTTATTAGCCTTGTGCTATATACTTTTATAGCTTGGGCATGTGTCTTAGAATTCCAAAGCTCCCATAATTTAATTTTTTAATTCTTTGGTGTAAGTGATGTGTTAAAAGTATCAAAACTAGTGATTCAAATATTTATTATGGACGTAATGCGCTCTGGGTAGTGATCCTCTTGGTTGACGCATAATTTCATGGGTTTGGGTAGTAGTGCACAAATCGATGTAAGTAATTCGCAATGCGTGTTACATCACTTCTGGGATTAGATGTCACAAATAGTCGCTCCATGAACAAATCGTGTCATGTAATTCATTTGACTCATATGTTGTGCCGCCTCGAGGTGTTCACGTAAATCTACAGTAGCGTCGGACACGCCGGTGAATCTTCGTTGTTATGGGAACCGGGGCGAGTTGGGTTTTTTATGAATTATATATATTCCACATTGTGATGATCAATACGTATGATGAGTCGTACACACTTTGCTAGAATGCATTCATGTAGATTGGTACCGCATGTTGATATCTCTCGTAGTGGTGGAGTACGAGATGTATCAGAACCCTTACATTACTTTTATGAATCTCTTGAGTTATTGTTAATCTTAAAGGATAACCATCACTATGAGTAGGGCATTGACCTTCTCCAACCATACAGATGATGTAAGTGATGTAAAGATTGAAGACCTAGAGGAACATCTCCCTATGGAAGCTTATACCGAATGAATAAGAAGATATTTTTATACTTCCGCCGTAAACTCAATAATGTAATAAGCTCCCATTGAGAGGGCATTTGATAATTTGTTGAATTCTTTCACTCTGATGAAATAATAAATACTGTCAATTTTATTCTCGTGAATGGTTACCTTTATGAATGTAACTGGATGTGATCTAAATGAAAAAAATAATAATTTATGGTGTTGTTTTTAAAGCATCTAATTCATTCAATTATTAACACCCGATTTCCTCAGGCACGAGTATAAACTTTGGCAGTGAAAATTCAGGATGTTACATCCTATGATCTCAATGTTGAAGCACAGTCTATCTAACATTGAGCCATAGAGCTGGACCCAAACTCCATGAACAACTTGATGAGCGGCCCACCAAGGTTTCTATAGTGGGCGCCTTCATCCCCACTGCTCCCTGCAGTGTGGCCCACGTGATTTTTGGATCATCTAAATAATGGACATAAAGTTCTAACATGAGGTGTCTCAGTAGATGGAAAGAGTAGTTGTCACGCAGACATCATGGTGGGCCCACACTGCTTGGGTGTTGCACGCTCTTTCTGTAAGCAGGTAGCCGATAGCACCAGAATATGGGAGAGCTATCTCTTCACAGTGTAATCCGGTTTTTATTATGTATCCATATAAGAGGGCCCCATGGATATGATCGAGACCGATGATGTGATGACCCTCACCGATGATTTCCCCACGTGCTTTAAATTCTACCACGTTTGAATATCTCAACTGTTCGTGAACATTATTGCCAATTCCTACAAAAGCCAATTAGAGTGAGTTGTGTGAGATCTAGATGGATTTGCGTGATGTATTTGGCGATCTATGGGGATATATGATGATGATCCTACAATATTGCAACTGCAGCGCATTGAGCGATGCCACGATGTTGCTTAAGCGGCCGATTGAAGAACGAGCATGTAAAAACAATTATAGGACAGATAGCAAAAGTAGGATCAAAGAAGGCTAAGTAGTGTTGAATGATTATAGTAACCGTATAGGAATGTGGGAATGATCTAGATGGCCACGGTAATGTTATAAATAGCAGAGGAATTTAGCAAGAAAAATTAATCTCATATAAACCCAATCAAACCTAATATTATCTTTCAATTACCCATCATTTATATTCTTTGGTGTAATCGCTCTACATTTTTGCCAGTCAATTATATTTCTAATGTAATCTTTTACTTTTTCTTGCTATTTATATTCTATAGTGTAATCCATATATAACGTTAATCAGGTTGCTAACAATCTTAGCTGTAATTTGAGTCTACGCTCATGTGTTGGATTAAGTGATCCATCCAGGAAAGTGCTTCGCAGTTGCTCTTCGTGGCCAACTATAAGAATTCATTTCTCATTTCTCTTTTATCTGTACTGAATTGTCCTTTTGTACGGAAGGTAAAGTTGTGATCCATCATTGGAGGGCAAACCCTACCATATGAATATCGCCTAATTCTATTTACATACCGAGTGAGTGGCTGAAATTGTGGCCAATCTTGATCTCAATCATATACTGCATATCTTTTTATCTCGGTGCTTGGGATTATAGTTGTTTGGTTCGAATTGAGCCACAAATTCAATTCCAGCATGCCTGCACTTACCACGTGACCAAATTACCCGAAAGCAACTAGCAACACCAACCATTGAGTATTTGAACTTTTACCAGTTTATCGCAAGTTGTTGCTATTATTATTTTTTTCCTTTGTGGTCACCCTAGGGCTAATTCTAGTTCTATCTAGGATTTTTTTATGGGCCATCCATAAGTGGGCCCATCATATCAACCGTATGGATCACTGTAACTTGGTCCCCGCCTCTACGAACTGAAAACCCGAATAAAATCTAGGTACTCCCTACTTGTACCTCGTCTATAGAATTGAGATTTTGACTTCCTCATCCTGCACAATCCCTTGCTGGGCCCCAAACCTGATTGGATGATGGTGTCTTCATGGCCAGATATATGTACCTTTCATCGGATGAGTCCCACCATTTATGAGAAACTGCATGAAATTACACTAATTCGACTATCCTAACCATCTACTTGTCTTGTTAAATGTGGAGAACTGGTCATCTCATTTATGATCGAAGGCTGATGGATAAGATAATCCAACGGATGCGATGTTTCTACATTTGCTCATCCACTTCAGGACTGATATTGACAGTTTAGATCATCCTTTCCTTATATTCGACTGGCCTATCCTTTTCCATCATGACGGATATGAGTCGTCTCCTGTTGAGAGAAAAACACGTGTAGGTTAAGGTTAATTACAACACTATGTGTGGGGCCCATTGTGATGTGCTCTTGACATCGGTGGAGCCTGTTATGATGTGTTGATGGCATCAAATCCATTATCATGCATGCACTCTCATCTTCACCTTGGAACCACAAAAATCAGCCCCATCCAAAACTCAGGTGGGTCCACCATTTAAACACCCTCCTAAAACCTTTAAAATCATTTGGCATGGCCCACCTGAGTTTTGGAATGGACTGATTTTTAAGGTATCCATTCATCCTACTGGGAATGATCTTCTGAATGGATTGGATGGTATGTAGAAAACATGGTGGGCCCTACACAACATATGGAAGGTCTTTACAACATCCAATCGTTCAGTAAATCTAGACGATCTGATATTCATGCAGCTGACCTCAATTACTTGGAATAAGTCTTAGGTGATGATGATGAACATGGTGGACGGACTGGATGTCATGAATACATCACGGTGGAACCATACATTAGTTTTTTTTTTTTTTTGGTTAAGCCTAACTTTCAAAGCTTTATTCACTTTCTACCATTTCTTCATTTGTGATGAGTGGTTGAAAAGCAGTAGGACGGTGATGCAAGTTGAGACAAGACGAGTGGGGCCCACCCCTACGATCGTGACTCTTGCACAAACATTCCTTTTGGAAATGGGATTTGAAGCTTTACGGATAGAATGGAAAGCATCCATCATAGCCATGCAAGTTTGGTAAAAGGCCTCTCCTGCCCATAACTATTTTTGAACGGTATCACGTGCATGACGTGTTCATGTGTCATCCCCAACACGACGTGCATTTAGGACTGATGCCTTTTGCTGGGGGTTTGGGTTACATGCAAACGTGCTGCCTCTGTGTGAGATCTGGACCGTTCATCAGGTGCGGGCCACCTTGAAGATGCCATGGGTGGGGATAGGGTACTAACCCAGCTCCACCAGGACCTAGCTAGAGAGGGACGGTCTTGTCAAGGGTCCGAGGGGACCACCGTGATGTATGTATTTTATCCACTCCGTCCATCCATTTTGAAAAATCATTTTAGCTGATGGGCCCAAACATGAGGCAGATTGAATGCTCAAGTGGACCACACCACAGGAAACGGTGAGGATTGAATGGCCACCGCTGAAAACCTCTTGGGGGCCACAGAAGTTTTTGATCAAGCTGATATTTATGTTCTCCCTTCATGTATTTCTATGTGACCTTATGAAGAGGTTGGATGGCAAATAATCATTACGGTGGGCGCCCTTAGGAAGTTTTCAACGGTAAGGATCATTGTCACCGCTGCTTCCTGTGGTGTGGTCCACTGGAACTTCTTATCTACTTCGGGTTTTTTAGCTCATGGTCTAAAAAGATATTTCAAAATGAATGGACGGCTTGGATAAAACACATATATCACTGTCGCCCCACAGAGCCGGTCCTGGTGGGGGTAGTACCAATCAGCGCCAGATGCCATGGGCTGAAAATCATGTTGTTGTTTTTTTTTTTCCCTAAATATGAATCTCGACCGTTGGTTAATCTTTCACTAACTGCTCATTCTGCCAAACAGGACCGGTCACAGGAGTGGATTAGGTGCGGCCCTTATCCCAGGGCCACCTTGATGTGTGTATTCTATATCCACGCTGCCATCCATTTTTTAAATAGGATTGGGGAGTTACTCAGTCGGCTTCTATCGTACTGAGTAAACTCTGTTGGGCCCACCGTGAATTCGCGTTGTTTATCCACGCCGTCCATCCGCTTTTCTATCTCATTTCAGCGGTTGTGACCAAAATTGAAACATATATATCGAAACCTCAAGTGGCCGTGCCACAGGAAACTGTGGGAATAATGATTTCCACCGTTGAAACATTCCAAGGATCCACCATGTTCATAATATCAAAAAGACATGGATGAAAGGAAAACACAAATATCAGCTTGATCCAAAACTTCTGTCGCCCCAAAGAATTTTTCAACGGTAGACCTTCAATTTACACAGTTTCATGTGGTGTGGCCCACTTGACCTTTGTATATGCTTGATTTTTAGTATAATAAACTAAAATTAAAATTAAAAATAGATGGACAGAGTGGAAAAAATAAATACATCATGTTGGGTCCCACATAGTTTACTCAGTACACTTAGGGCCCATTTGGATGGGCAGATTGAGTGGTACTTGGACGTATTAAGATGGATTCGTCCGGCAAATCCGCCAGTGTAGCGTCTGTATGAAGTCCTGTTTGGGCGGCGACTGGATAAGAACGAAAGGGGATTTACTTGGATTGAATGTTGGATTGTCAAATCCAGCAGGATCGTTCTCTCCCTGCGATGGATTTCGCCTCAAGCCCATCCTAGACCCGTCTACAGTCCAGCGTACGGACTGCGGGATGAGATTGGAGATGGCAAAGACATGGCGGGAGTCATGGCGGGAGGATGATTTTCCCGCGAAAATGGCTTATAAGTAAGTTGCGGGAAGGTCATGATGGCCATATTCATCCACCGCTGTTGCCATCGTGATCTGACGGTTGGCCTGAGGGCAGAGGTAGGTCTTCTTCCTCGCTCCCAGCATGATACGCCATGCTGTACTGTAGATCCTTCATGCATGTTTATTTTTCATGTAGTTTTTGTAGCATCTGAGGGGTCGAATGGGGTTTTTTTTTTCATTTTTGTGAAACCCCCCTGTGACTATCACAGGGCCATGGCCCTTCGAGATCCATGTGTGTTGTCTGGTAGGATGTCATGGCTTCCGATTTTTGTGAAATAGGTGTGCATGTTCAATTTTAGTATCACACTTCTAAATATATTGGTATATTTACTCTCAACATGCTTTAATCCTGCTGTAGGAGTATGGCCGTTTGGGTTTTCTGATATTTTGCATTAGGATTTCGGTTATTTGGGGGTTTTGAAAACGCAATTTCTCAATCTATGAAGTACCATGAAAATGAGGGTTTTGGGTTATCTGAATAATTTTGTGGAGATATATATGGGTTTTTTGTGTATTGCCTTCGACTTGAAGCCAAACCCCCTACTTTCTAGGTTCAATGTGACTTTAACATATACCGTCTTGGGTTGTAGTAGGGCCCATTGTTAAATTGCTAATGAATCAGACGATATTGCAGAGAAATTATTGGTCTTTTGACCTCTATGGATCTCTGGTATGGTTACTTTTATCTATTTTTGTTGGTTTGGAGTATCTTTTGGATTCCAAATACATATGTGTAGTTAGATTCCTTCAAAATACTTCAACTATATTGACTTATTATACCTAATGCTATAAGCTTTTTGTGGAAATATGTTGGTTACTCCCAGCATGGTTTCACTGAATTGAAGGTCATTGATCTCATCCCTTGGATTTGAGAAAGATCTCTAGCATGGTCACTAACATCTATCTTACTTTACTGTTTCTCAGAATGTCATATTACTTAGGATTTTCTCAGAACTTGCTTGGATTGTTATTCGTGTATTTCTCTTTACTACCTTAGTGAGTTATTTGGGTGATCAATGTGTCTACCATTGGACCTGTAAGTCTGCCTTTTCTTGTAGTTATCAAGTGTTACAGATCTTTGTGATTTCTCCTTTGATTTTTTTCGAGAAAGCAACTTCAATTGGATTTTCTATTCATGTCTGATGTAACTATTGTTGGAAGGAAGCTGGGATTTGAGTCTGGAATGTCGTGTTGAAATAATCTAATCCATTTTGTGTTGTTCTCCATAGATTTTGGTTTTTGGGTCTCAGGAATCTGTTCGTTCTTCTGAGTTTGGGTTCTGCATTTTGGGGTTTTAAATATTATTTTGTTATTGCAACTTTTGAATATCTTTCTATAAGTTTGAGTTTGGATTTTGAAAGTTGGACTTTTTGGATTCTGTTGATACTAGATTTTTAGTTTTACTCTTCAATGGATGTTAGTGGGTTTATTGGATTCTGTTCATGCCTAATACAGTTGTTGTTAGGTTTGGTTGGGATTTTAGTTTGAAATGTGGGGTTAAAAGAATCTAAGTGTTCTATTTTCTATAGATTTTGGTTTTGGGGTTTCAGGTATTTGTCTGTGTTTTTGAGTTTGGGTTTTGAATTTTGGGGTTATTTGGATTCGATGGTATTGTAATTTTGAGTTCTGATTCTGTGTAATGCTCCATGTTTTCAGGACCCTAATTTATGACCCGTTTCCCAAGAATCCGAGTGTTAACATATAAAGAGCCAAATTTCATATATATATATGTGTGTGTGTGTGTGTGTCACTACAAGAATTATGATTTTTACCTACGAAACTTTTACCTACGAAAATTTTTTTCGTAGGTAAAGATGACTGATTTTCGTAGGTAAAAGCCTACTTTTACCGACGAAATTATTTTTCGTAGGTAAAAGCCATCTTTACCTACGAAAATTTTCGTAGGTAAAGGTTCTTTTGTCTTTATCTTCGCAAAAAAGATTGAAAACTTTACTTTTACCTACGAAATTAGATTTCGTAGGTAAAACCCATATTTACCTACGAAAATATTCGTAGCTAAATTGTATTTTAAAATTTTCAAAAAAATAAAAAATCTAAAAATTTACTATTACCTACGAAATTTAATTTCGTAGGTAAAACCCTTATTTACCTACGAAAATATTCATAGCGAAAGGGCCTACCAAAAGCAACCTTAACCTACGAAAATATTCGTAGCTAAAGGGTCATTTGACTTATTTGAAATTAGTGTTTTTGAATTTACTTTTACCTGCGAAATGAAATTTTGTAGCTAAAACCCATTTTTACCTACGAAAATATTCGTAGCTAAAGGGTCATTTGAATTTATTTACTTTTACCTACAAAATCAAATTTAGTAGGTAAAACCCATATTTACCTATGAATAAAAGCCATCTTTACCTACAAAAATATTCGTAGCTAAAGAGTCTTTTTAATTTTGAATTTACTTTTATCCTTTTCAATTTTGAATTTACTTTTACCTACAAAATTAAATTTAGTCGGTAAAACTCATATTTACCTACAAAAATATTCGTAGCTAATGGGTCATTTGAATTTTTCGCCCACACCCAAAAATCGAAAACTTGTTTTGAATTTACTTTTACCTATGAAATCGAATTTCGTAGTCAAAATCCATTTTTACCTACGAATATATTTGTAGCTAAAGGGAGTTTTAAATTTAAAAAAAAAAACAAAAAAATGGAGAACTTTACTTTTACCTACGAAAGTTAATTTTGTAGCTAAAAGCCATTTTTACCTACGAAAATATTCGTAGCTAAAGGGTCATTCGAATTTCCTTTTGCCTACGAAGTGAAAATTTGTAGCTAAAAGCCATTTTTACGAATATGCCCTATTTACCTACGAAAACATTCGTAGCTAAAGGCTCATTTGAATTTTTCATTGGGCCTTTTCAATTTTGAATTTACATTTTGAAATTACTTTTACCTACAAAATCGAAAGTCGTAGGTAAAACCCATATTTACCTACGAAAATGTTCGTGGCTAAGGGGTCATTTGAATTTTCCACTCACACCAAAAAGACCGAAAAACTTGTTTTGAATTTACTTTTACCTACGAAATCGGATTTCGTAGCTAAAAGCCATCTTTACCTACGAATTTATTCGTAGCTAAAGGGTTTTTTAATTTTTTAAAAAACAAAAAATTCATGAAAAATGTGTGTGTGTGTGTGTGTATATAAGGTAATATTTAAATAATTTGTAATATCTCATGAAAAAGAATATTGAAAAGTTTAGAAATTTTAAATATGTTTAAGAAAAATTTTGAGAACAAAATAATGCTTTTAAAGAGAAAAATTGGCATTTTGAAAATTTTAAGAAAAAATTAAAATATGAGAAAATTTTTGATTTGATGCAAATAAAAATTTAAAATTTGTATTTGAAATATTTTATAATAAAAATGATATTTATTTAAAAGAGTAAAAAAAATATACCTTTTGAAAAAAAAAATGTTAAATTTATTTATGAAAAATAAATTTACTAAATTATTAGGCACATCCACTAATTGAACCGTTAATCGTTTTTGGATAATCTAATCAGTTTAAATTAAAGAGTACATAACTTCAGATGTTTAAATCAAATTTCACTGAAACCGTTGATTAATCTTGTATGCCCAATATCTTTCTCATATATAGTCTGATTGAGGCGAGTAACTAGTCAAATTGAGAGTATTGATCAGTAAAATAGAGTGAATGCACCAGACATGTAAAATGGGCCAGATATTCTGGTTAAAACTTACTGACCTCGTGAGAACCTAAGAATTGATGTTAGTAAGTTTTGTGGGCCCCATCATGATGTTTGTCGAACATCAACACCGTGGATTTGATGTCTCCCCTTTAGGTTATGAGATATCTCAAAAATCATCGGTAAACGAAACTAAGTGGGCCATACCATTTAAAACTATGTGAAGACATCCTAAAAAATATAAAAGTACTTGGTGGGGCCCACATGAGTTTTGGATGCGGTTGAAACTTGGTCTGACCTCTCATCCAAGTGGGGCACACATAATGAGTGGGTTGGATATGTGAATCACATTTAGGCAGGCCCAATATATGATTACATATGTTGTAAGGAAACCTTCTCCACTACATTTAAGTGAGTTACTCGTTACCCTTACCAAAGTGAACTTTGTGGGGTCCGCTGTTATTTATTTATTTTATCCACTCCATTCATCCATGTTAACAGATAATTTGAGGTCTAAAGAACAAAAAGGAAGCATATCCAAGGCTCAAGTGGACCACACCATAGGAAATAGTGTGATTGAATCTCTATCATTTAAAATTTCTTAGAGGCCATAGAAGTTTTGGATCAAGCTGATGTTTGTGTTTTCTATTTATTTACATATTTTTGATATTATGAACAACCTTTAACTGTTTTTGGATAATCTGATCAGTCTAGATTGAAGAGTAAATAACTTCAGATGTTTAAATCAAAATTCGCTCGAATTGTTGATCAATCTTGTTTGCCCAATATCTCTCTCATATATGTAGCATGATCGGGGTGAGTAACTAGTTAATTTGAGGGTAATGATTAGTAAAATAGAGTGAATGGACCAGACATGTAAAATGGTCCAAATATTTTGGTTAAAATTGTGACCCAACTTATTGACCTCGTGAGAACCTAAGAATTGATGTTAGTAAGTTTTGTGGGCCTCATCATGATGTGTGCTGAACATCAACACTGTGGATTTGATGTGTCTCCTTTAGGTTATAAGATATCTCAAAAATTATCGGTAAACGAAACTCAAGTGGGCCATACCATCTAAAACTAATTGAAGACATCCTAAAAATATATAAAAGCACTTGGTGGGGCTCACATGAGTTTTGGATGCGGTTGAAACTTGGTCTGACCCCTCATCCAAGTGGGACACACATAATGAGTGAGTTGGATATGTGAATCACATTTAGGCAGGCCCAATATATGATTATGAATGTTTTAAGAAAACCTTTCTCCACTACATTTAAGTGAGTTACTTATTACCTTTACCAGAGTAAACTTTGTGGGGTCCACCGTTATTTATTTATTTTATCCACTCCGTTCATCCATGTTATGAGATAATTTGAGGTCTAAAGAACAAAAGAGAAGCATATCCAAAGCTCAAGTGGACCACACCACAAGAAATAGTGTGATTGAACCTCTACCATTGAAAAATTCTTGGAGGCCATGAAGTTTTGGATCAAGCTGATGTTTGCGTATTCTCTTCGTTCATATCTTTTTGATATTATAAACAGGTTGGATGACAAATAAACATTACTATGGGCCTAAGGAAGGTATCAACGGTGGAAATCATTATTCCACACCGTTTCACGTGGCATTGTCCACTTGAGCTTTGGATTTGTCGAAAATTTGGGATCAACCTATACTATTCATCCATTTTTCGAGATTATTTTAGAGAATTATCCAAAAAATGAATCATATCCAAATATTAAATGGACCACACCACAAATACCAAAGCCAGGGAGATGATTTTCACCGTTAAAAATTCGTAGGGCCCACCATAACATTTATTTTTCATCTAATCTGTCCATGAGGTCACAAAGACATGAATGAAAAGGAAAAACAAATTTCTTATTGATCTAAAACTTCTGTCACCCCAAAAAGGTTTCAATGGTAGACATTCAATCCCTCATTGCTTTTGATCGTGTGGTCCACTTGATAGTTAGATTTGTCTTATTTTTCATCTCAAGTGTTACGACGAGCTCACCATATGGACGGACGGTTTGGATATAACACATACCTCATGATGGGACCCACGTAACTTGTTGACGTCACACACCCCATTCCCATCGGGACGTGGATTAGCTAATGACAGGTTGAGTACATAGACTTACTACTGAAGTGATGTCACTAAGTTTTGTGGGCCCAACCATGTTGTATGTATTGTATCCACACCGTCCATCTACTTGGAGATATCATATTAGGTGATGATCCAAAGAATGAGTTAGATTAAAATCTCGAGTGGACCCTACCGCATAAAACAGTGGGGAGAGTGACGCCCACCATTAAAAAGTTTTAAGGTCCACAAAAGTTTCAGATCAAGCTGATATTTGTGTTTTCCTTTCTTCCATGTCTTCGCTAACACATGAACAGGTTGGATCTCAAAAAAACATCATGATGGACCTTTGGAAGGTTTCAACGGTAGGCACCACTCTCCCCACTATTTTCTATGGTGGGGTCCACTCCAACCTCGGATCTGCATCATTCTTTAGTCCATGCTCTAAAATGATCTCTAAAAATGTATGAACGGTGTGGATACAAAACATACATCATGGTGGGGCCCACACAACTTGGTGACGTCACTTCAGTAGCGAGTCTCGCTACCCAACCTTCCAATATCAACAGTGGGGTGCGCCCAAACTCCTCCCTCTCCCTCCGTCTCTCCTTCTCTCCCTTTGCGCCTCTCCCTAGAATCCAGACACTGCAACCCTAGAATCCAATTTCCCATTTCAGCCGTCCCCTTCTCTCGATTCATTTCAAAAGCATTGCTTCTCCGCTTTCCTTCGTTCGACACGCGATCCGAACCTTCCCAAACCCTATTTCTCTTCCTCGCTCATCGCTCCAGTTTTGAATTTCGATTTATCACCGCAGATCCGAAGTGCCCGTAGTGTGACTTCGCTATCTATTTCCTCAATCTTCGCGGCGATGTCCTCATCAATCGCCTCTATCGTGACGATGTCGGGTATGACCTTCCAATTCCTCCCTCCATTTTCTAGGGTTTACATAGATGAATCTTTGCGATGATTGAAATTAGGGTTTGATACATGCCTTTTAATCTTTGGTGGAATCGATTAAGAGGAATCTCATAAAAATGTGAAACCATAGAGCTCCGGATGAATTACCGAAACTGAATTGCTCATTTGTTTCAACCTACTATCTTTCGTTGATCCATGTCCTGAATTTTCAGCTCTGATTCTTCTCATTTTTTTTTCTTTTCTTTTAATGCTGGATATGGATCCTTCAGTGGCAATATGGTGGATGCATTTCGGACGCATATAATGCAGACGAAGGAGCTCGGTACATGCCCTGTTTGGCAGATCGGAGGCTATTGAATGTCATATTATCTCTTTCATTAGATTGGTTTTGCTTTAATCTTTGCAATCATTCTCTACTTGAAAATAAAGAACTGATAATATATATATATATATATATATATGTTATCAAACCTAATGACTTGAAAGTTCTACTTCTACTTTGTTACATTAGCTAAGAGCCTAAGATAAAAATACTTCTAAGAATTAGTGAAAGATCTCATGTTAGCGAACTACCGAGAAATTTTTTCCCACTGATATGGTGGATTAGTTCATCTTTTTGAGGAATATGAGCAATATTTTTTTCTTGGATTTCTTTGAAATGAGTATCTGTATCCCAAGTGAATCTTACAGTTTAACTTTGATATAGTTCATTAAAAAAGAAAATGAAGAAGAAAAGATAAGTATCATACTGGATACACATATCGAGATTTTTTATGGGCACAAGACAATGTGGGTATCAAGGAAAAGCTTCGATTATGGCTTGGTGGTATTATGCATATACTTGTTTATGTAGTTTAATGTATTGTGCATAGATCTGTTTCTGACTCAACAACATGTCCATGTCCAAGTTTCGTATAAAAATGCACAATTCGGGGCTATAAGTTTCTATAGTGACCTTGATCCAAGGTATTTCGTAATGGTATAAATCAGCCAAGATATTGTGCTAGCTTGTTGGTCGATATAATATGGCCCCTATAATGGCCTTTTTTGGGAAAAAATCTTAAAAATTATTAGTATGTTTCATGACATGTTGCTTTTAGGAGTAGAGATTCAATGCATCTCTTCCATATTCCCATGGCTCCACTTAAAAATACTTTGGACAAGCATTTCTTTAGCTTGGTCATGAGAGAAATCCATTGATAGATTCAAATGCATTCCCACTGTTTGTCAAAGATGTGAAATTTATCAAATTGATCTAGAAGAAATCCTAGCATTTCCATGACGTATGTTTTTCTTTTGTGTTTTGCATGATCAAGTTCAGGTGAGACGTAGGAGGGCTTGATGCGCTTGGTGAAGTGGTTAACACCAAAGCTTAATTATCCATATTTTTAATTCTTTCGTTTGTATTAAAGAAAAAAGTTTCTGGTTCACGACTTCCTTTTATCATTCACCGTGCTTTCAAATTGCAGGATGATTTGCAGGCTTTCTAGTCGATGGCATCTCCACCTACAAAGCCAATGAGAGTTGCATGTGTGAGGCTTTCTGGAAGGAGGGATGATTGTGATGGATTTGAGAAGCCTGCTTAATTGTTTTTACTTGTTGGCTCTAGCGAGTGTATCTGCATCTAAACCTGGGTAAGCTCTCGCCTCTCTAGATCCTTTTGCTTATACTCTCATCTTTTTTTATTTCTTCCTTGTCTTTTGTATAATTTCCTCTCTATGCTTGGGACATTTCAAAGGATGTAAAATCAAGGTATTATAGGCCTACTAACATGACAAACTTTTTCATCTCTTGGCGATGGGCATCCTTGCCTTCATTTTACATTTATCATTTGTATAGGAATTATCTCTTGTTTTAAGTAGTGACAATAGAATTATACCTGAGGACTTTCTCATCTTGCAATATTGTAGACAAGGCCCATCTAAGGCTTGCTTCAAACAAAAAGTCGTCTTCATACCACAAAGTACTGGGATAAAAAATACCGATTGATTGGAGGTTCGATTTTCGTTATCATAACTTAAAATTTAAAAATGGGGAATGCCATTTTGATTGGAGGTTCTGAATTTCATTTTTATGGTTGTAGATCTTCGTCGACTCTTTCTTAACAAAACTGCCCCCATCAGTAATATTTAAAATCTACATGCAAACCGTGTTCCTTATGTTGGTTAGTTGCATTTTTGTTCCAGAAAATGCATGCCTATTGTTTAAAAAGGTGCATGCAATAGTTGATGTCATAAAAAGTATCTTCCCTAGTGACTATCATCGTCTATTCGGTATGCATTTTCTTCCTTTTCTTCTTCTTTAAGCTGTTGTATAATGAATTCAATGCCATCATCTTCTATTCTTCTTTCTTTTTTACTTTTTGGTTGGAGATACTCTATACACACAATGCTCGAGTGCATGGTTGGAGGGTTCAACTGATTGGGATTACAGTTTGTACAAGTGGGGTCATGGTTCAATGATCCAAAGCCCAAACCACCGAAACCATAGACATGATGAACCTTACCGAATGGTCGATGCACTAATATTCGTCGATTGGAAAATCGTAGCAATAAGTTTTTCGACCTTTTTTCCAGTTGAATATGAACCATTACTGTATTTCAATGTAGAAATGCAGGTTTTGAGGCTTGTTTTCCTATGCTTTTGCAACCTTTCAATAAAAAATAATAATCAGTAGAGAACAGGAGGTTTTGAGGCTTGTTTATGTGATCTATTGGGATTAGCCAAAGGTCTTTACAATTGGCCTTGGTTTTGCAAGGTTTCTTTCATTTCTATATCAAAGTGACAATTTTGGAAATAACACAAATAGATGAAATGAGTGGGCATCCTTCAAATACAAATGGCAAGTGAGCTTACCTCATCAAATAGAAGAAATGAACACAATGGCCATAATTTTCTATAATTCGCTTTTTTTTTTTTTTTTCCTCATTCTTGCTATTTCTGTGTCATTTTTATTTCAAAGCAGAATTTTTTCTTGGTTCATTTGTCTCCCCTTTTCACCTTAAGCCTCTTTCATATACTTGCAGTTGGAAAGGATGAAAAGTGAGAACCTGACTTCTCTTCTACCACAAGATGAACATCATTCAGACCCAGCTTTTCAAGGTTTAGAAAGAGAGTTGTTGCAATTACACACAGTATATATGCGCACACTATGCCAACCTAGCAAGTCATGATTACCTCCCTCAAGTCTCATAAATCATTCTCTTGCTTGCTTTTCCACTGGAAAATGAACAATTGGGGAGCATATTTCCTTTATTTAATGAATTTTCAGTGCAAAGTGGAAATGCATTGGAAAGGGTACTTGCACTGAAATTCAGCTCACGGAAGCATTGGAAGCAAAGAAAAAATCGAGTGTTCATTTTCAGAGGTAGACTATAGCATGGATGGTAACAAACATCAATGACCTTATTCATTTTACTGCAGTATGTGAATTTTTTTGCCCATATAGTTAGAGCACGAAACAGTGTGTTGTGAAGAGCATGCTTACTACACAACAAGACTTGATATTGACTTTCAACTAGCTGCAAGTTCCCACAAATTTCACCGCCAATTTGAAAATTATGGTGACTCATTTGATCAACTTGGAGTTAATTAAGTGATCTAAATATTTAATCTAAAGTTGGGTAATGATTGTGGTCAATATTGTTTAGTTACTTTTTACAACTGTCTGGAATCTCTAAATCATCTTCACCCACCAATATCTCATAGCATGAAGGCCTAAAGTATGTTTTCTGCTATCCTGGTTTACACTTTTCCCTCCTCTTTTCCTCACAGAGCCTTATTGGTCTTTTATGATATTCCTGAATCTCAATTCATCTACAAACTTGCATCCAGGTAGTTACCGAATGTTCTACTTGTAGGTAGCTGACATAGAGACTCAGTGTTAGACACTACAAACCTTGAGAATCCAAATGCAAACATCTCTGTATGGGCTATATGTTATTGTCGAACTTAGAAGATACAATCATCATACTTAGATTTCATTTCGTTCACATTTGCAATAGGCTCTTGCAAAGACATTGACTGTGGATGAGCTTTTTTATATGAAAGAGCAATTTGCACTATTGGAGCCAAATAAGAATGGGTGCATCTCACTAGAAAACATCAGATGGGGCCCACCATGATGTATATGTTTTACATTCTCATGTCCATCCATTTTGGACAACTCATCCGGTGTGATCCAAAAAATGAAGTAGATCCAAATAGCAATAGTCGCAGAAGGAGAGTGACTTTTGCACAATAGCAAAAGCATAATTTTGGACAACAAAAAGTTCAGTTCATAGGAATTTGCAGAGTTCTCGTAGTTTAAAAATGCATGTTCTCGCTAGAGTTGCAACTCGAGTTCGGCTTGATCCATAGTCCATCGGAAAATTTAGTTCAATAGCAATGAATTTAGCAATGCATTTGATTCACGAAATTCCAATGGTATGGACTTCAACAAAATGTTCGATTCAAGCTACACCACATTCCAGTTCAAGTTCGGTTCACAAATGAGTTCCAAAGGTACGATTTGTCGAGTTTAGTCTATGAATCAGTTGACAAATTAGATTAGGATATCTTTCTTAATCACATGATGCAATCCAGTTCACATGAGTGCATGAATCAGTTTACAAATGAGTGCAAGAAAGAAAAGTAACCATTGATTTGAAAAAACCATTAATGTGCATCACTTCACAAAAACCTGCAACCCATCACTAGTACTAACTTACTAACATCAATTAGCATGTGGGGGTTTATGTATGTAGAGTGTTCGAAAAGCAGGAGAATGTGTAGGAAATGCAGGTGTGTCAATGAGGGAGAGAAGGCATGATTACTTCTCAAATGAGAGTGAGTTGCTGGATGACAGTGGGAAGAGCTCAGAGATGCCATTGTTTGATCTTTTGAAGTTGTGAATGCTACTGATCACTTCTCCGATTCAACGACTTGGTGAGGGCGGTTTTGGCCCCTGTTTACAAGGTAATGAATGCCACGCACCTATTTTCATACATCCATTGCATTACGTCATAGTAAATCATGGTCTTAATACTCGGGCGAGTCGATTTGGCTTGTCCGAGTTGACTCTGATTAGGTGGGGGCAAGATCTAGTTTATTGGATGGATGTGGTGCAACAAATAATCTATTGTTGACCCATCCAGTCCATGGATTTGGTGATTATAGATCGGCCTACATGGGCCCCACACAGGGAAATCTGTGTTACAAAATAAAATTGAAATTATTTTGGATTGTGGATTGCAGGGAAGCTGAGGAATGGTCAGCAAATAACAAATGAAAAGACATTGAGAAATTCAAGACAAGGAATAAAAGAATTCAAAAATGAAGTGGCACTTATATACAACAAAATTGCAACACGTAAATCTAGTTAGAATACCTGGGTCAGTCAGCATACAAGGAGAAGAAAAGATGCTGATTTTTTAATACATGCAAAACAAAAGCCTTGACTCTTTCATCTTTGGTATGTTTCCTTTGTTTTATGTATGTGTTATATGCATCATTCATCCATTCATCTAAGTTATCCACCTCAGACAAAGGGATATCACAAAAATTAGTCTATTCTAAAACTCAAGTGGCCTTAGCAGAAATATATGGTTGGGGTCCCTATCTTTGATAGAATTAGTGGCCATCAAATGGATGGTTGAAATGGAAATTGGATATGATTCCCATTCCCACCTGATAAACTCCATTACTCCCCCAAGAAATATGTTGGAATACCCAACACATTTTCATTTCTCACGTGTCATGTGTTTGCATTCATTTCACACCTCCATGAAACGTTGGCAATGTCCCAAAGCTTTTAAATTACATGTGGAACTATCAATCACCAATTGAGCTGTCGATTGGCAAGCCTACAGGCCTAATGGTTGAATGCTATTGATTCTAAAGAAACACTTCATATCATCCAATGGACAGCTCATAAAAGCACATGGTTATAATAAATGGCTAATATTTGAAGGATTAGGATCATTCAATTATCATTTTATCATTTCTCATATATGTGTGACAGGTGAGAAAATTAATTTCAAAATTTCATTGATGTTTTTTTTTTTTTCTAGATATATTGAGAGGTATTTATAGATATTAAGAGATAGAGAGTTGTGTTGTAAAAAATAAAATAAAATTATATTATAATGCAATTATTTACAAAGGAGAGGAGAGTCCTAATCATACAGACATCAACTTCTAAAATAATCTTTACCGTTTTTAAAATAATCTTCAACACGTGTGTGTATATGTTTGTAATTAAATTTATGAATGTATAAAGAAAGAAGAAGCGACATGGAGACATTGAAATGACAGATAAGACAAAACGCACTTGTTGGATTGGAGAAAGTGCTTTGATATTATCATTAGGATTGCTCGAGGGGTTCTTTATCTTCACCACGATTCTCGGTTGAGAATTATTCACAGAGATTTGAAAGCCAGCAACATTCTTCTAGACGATGAAATGATCCCCAAGATATCAGATTTTGGTATGGCTAGAATTTTTGGCGGAAATCAGACCAAGCCAACACAAATAGAGTGGTTGGCACTTGGCACATAGTAAGTACCACAAACACATGCATGATTCTATACATTGCTAAGTACCACAAACACTAAAAATGGCGCCACTCATGTGTTGGTCATTTCTTCCATATTGAGTTAGATTATTGCAGTTCATTTGAAATGAGCAACCCAATGCGACCTTTGAACTTGATTTAAAATATGTTTTTCATGGCACAAATGCTTACATATAATTATCGTTCATAAAGAATTTTTCTTCCATTAGGAAATGCTATCATGTTACCTATTTCATAGAAGTTATATGAAGAATATCCTGCACATGGCAAGTATATATGGTGATTGGGACTTCGTTGGTTGTCACTACATTGGTGAGCAATGAGCCAAAATGACAAAGATTGGACTGCTCTAATCACCCATTTATGGCAAGTTTTGCCTGTTGAATGTGGAAGGATGTTTGTATTTTGAGTTAATTGTACCTTTTTCAGAAACATCCTCACTGTATAGAGCCTCCTCTCTTTGGAAAGTGGTGGCCTCATTAAAGGTTAAAATTTGTGAGGGAGTGGGCTTTTCTTAGGGCAATTGGGAGGGGGCAAATGTATCAAATTAACAAATTTCATACATCGTAGATGTTTGTTAACAAACGGGTTGTTTCATATTCCGTACTTAATTTTCGACTTTGGCACTTCTTTCAAATAGTTACCAAACAGGTTTTCGGACTTCAAATTCATACTTCAGATTCAGATTCGGGCTTCAGACTTCAGACTTGATTTAATAAACAGCCATAAGTTGAATTAGTAGTGTCTTAGGCCTTGTAAGTTGGGGTTTGTAGAGTTGTTTAGGTGTTATAAATGTGGCCCAAGGGAAGTTTTCTTTAGTGCTAGTTTTATAGCTTTTTGTAGTGGTTTTTCCACTATCAGGTTGTCGAGTCCTCTTAACAGTCCCTATTTATGTACGCGTGATACATTTCCACATCATTGAAGTCTAATTCTTCTCTAGAATCTAGCATGCACAATCTAATTCACTTTCATGTTCGCTTTTGCTTTGACCTTGCATCAACCCACATCATGGAACTCCATGATGCATGCGAGTCTTGGTAGCATGCTAGCATTCATCGATGCAATATTATTAGAAAGAGCTGGTAAGCAAATGGTAGTATGAATTGGAATGTGGCCTTTTGAAGAATGTAGTGAACACAGAGAAGCCCAAAACATGTTTAACTATAGTAACAAAGGCTCTCTGAAAAAAGAAGAAGAGTAGAATCTCTCTTTTTTTGAAAGGAAAAGTAGAATTTATTATCAAGGCAACTATTTTAAAATTGAAGAATGCAATGGGGAAAAATGAAGAGCAGATTATGTGGGGTTGAAGTTATGTTTCTTCTAATAGAGTAGAGAGGTACAGAATGCATGCATGCATGTACGCACACACGCAACCTATCACCAGATAGAACTCAAGCAGCAGTGTACTCTTATGGCTGTTCCAATACTAAGATTTATGGAACATGCACTCTCTCTACGGTGAGCTAACATTGCCATTAAAGAGACTAGTGTTTGCAAGGTTCACCCAAAGTTTCCAGGTGATTGGTTTTGCCACTTGGCTTTCTCGTGGTGGTGACTACCGGAAAGACACTTGTCATTCTGATGAGGTTAATCTACTTAGGTGCATCCATGTCCTGTAGAGCACCATATACTATGTTTATAGGCTTAAAACTCTAATGATAAAAAATTGTAAAAAACTATCTAGTTCAGAAACTCGTAAAAGGTACCGAAACCGATAAATGACCTTCGATCTTGTATCACCAATGACTACTTTATTTTGACCAACTCCAAAGCAACTATATAGGAAAATTTCCAAGTTAATAACTGAATGGTTACTCAAAAGGGCATAATCCAAGTTTGATATCACTCTTAGTGCTATCAGTTTACTTTTCTCCTTTGTCGGATTTTGGTTTCCTGTACCATATAACAACTGTTGTATTACTATGTAGGTCTGGTACGTGGGAGGAGAAGAACCTTAATACATGGGCAAGCAATATGATAAAGGTTAGTACCAATACAAACTCTCTAGTAACACTATGTTTTGCTTTGCTTTGTTTTTTTGGGTGTCCTTTTTTTTTTTTTTTTTTTTTTTAATATAGATAATCGCCTATCGATCGCTTTTTGTCGCATTGAAGGGCCTCATCAAGCTAAGCTAACAATCAGCTATCAGATTAGTTTTTTGTGCTGCATTGACCTCACCTGCAAAGAACAACAAATAATTTTAAAAAAAGAAAAAAGAAAAAGAAAAGAACCATTTCACCTCCAATCCAAAAGGAAAATCGAAACATGTTTAGGCTGCATTTGGAAGATACTATTATTTGCGAAATAGGGCCTAGAATTTTGCCACAAGAACACTCTTGCAAGTAGGCTTAAATAGGTTCCTCCTTTTTCTCTGTGAGTTTTGGAGAAACCAAATGCCCAACTTCCATCATGAGCGACCTACATTTGTATTGCATCAACCCATCATGACATCTGCTTGCTACACAAGCATGTGCAAGATCACTTTCTTTTAACCATCCATTTTATAGCCATCAAATGCATGGTTAGGATTTCTTGGTGATCAGTGTGATTTTGGAGATTTTCTCTATCCACAATGTGCCCATCATTTGGATGGTCTTGATAGACGTACAAGAGTGCCCCATCCATTTTCCTATTTCTATCTTTGAATCTTGCTTTCTCTTTATCAGGTGGTGGAAAGAAATGGACCTTGTAGCAAAAAGTAATCCTGCTTCTAGGATGACCAAGTGTGGATGATGCCCTTAGAGGTACTAATAAAATTAAAAAATTACTTAAGTTTTATGATAATTATGAATATCCTAATAACTTGATTTACAATGTTTTACCGTTGGTTGGTTCTGACAGTAGAGGGCGAATGCGGGGTCTAGGTTGCTCAATAAGAGATCCTGAAAATGCAGTGAGTATCTCTGGTTTTATGGTTTTACTTGTAGATTCTTGTATTGATTACTCAAGCATGATGGTTATACGCATTCTTTCAGGTGGATATTGCATGTGTAAGGATTGGAACTGCATATTTCAGATTCAAGCTTCTGGTACGTCTCTTGTCAAGAATGCACATGATTGGAGTGGCCTAGCCATTTGGACAGGCCATATTTATGTATTTGCTCGAAATTGATGGAGCAGACCCGGATGTGCTCGGAGCTATCCGGAAGAGCGGGGGTCCCTGGAAGGTGGGAACCGCTGTTATGACCATGATGAAGCTGTCCTTTTCCTATGGACGACATTGGAGGGGCCTGACCATTTGGACAGGCCGTGTTTATGTATTTGCTCGAAATTAATGGAGCAGACCCGGATGTGCGTTGAGCTATCCGGATGAGCGCTGGGTCCCTGGAAGGTGGGAACCATTTGTTATGACCATGATGAAGTGTCCATTTCTTATGGATCGGCATTGGAAGGGCTCCTGCCATTTGGACAGGCCATATTTATATTTGTATTTGCAGGGACCACACCCGAACCCATTCTCAAATCCTACAACCTATAACCAAAACCTATAACCTATAACCAAAACCAAAACCTATAACCTAAACCTAAATCAAAACCTATAACCTAAACCTAAACCCATTCTCAAATCCTATAACCTATAACTTAATCCTATAACGTAAACTCAAATCCCTAAACCTAAACCTATACTTATAACCTAAAACTATTCCCAAATCCCAAAACCTATAACCTAAACCTAACCTTTTCCCTAAACCTATAACCTAAACTCAATTCCCTAAAGCTAAACCTACACCTAATCCTAATATCAACTCCCTAACCTAAACCTAAACCTAAACTTGAAAACCCAAACTTAAACCCAATCCCAAACCCGAACCCGATTTCTAAACTTAAACTATAACCCATTCTCAAATCCAAAACCTATAACCTAAACCAAAACCAAAACCAAAACCTATAACCTAAACCCGAACCCATTCTCAAATCCCAAAACCTAAAACTAAAACCAAAACCAAAACCAAAACCTATAACCTAAACTCGAACGCATTCTCAAATCCCAAAACCTATAACCTAAACCTAAACCTTAACCTAAACCTATAACCTATAACCTAAACCAAACTCGGAACCAAAACCTATAACCTAAACTCGAACTCATTCTCAAATCCCAAAACCTAAACCTATAACCTAAACCTAAACCTTAACATAAACCTATAACCTAAATCTAAACCTTAACATAAACCTATAACCTATAACCTAAATCAAAACCTATAACTTAAACCAAAACCAAAACCGATAACCTAAACCCGAACCCATTATCAAATCCCAAAACCGAAACCGAAACCGAAATCGAAACCAAAACCTATAACCTAAAGAACCCATTCTCAAATCCCAAAACCAAAACCTAAACTTAAACCTAAACCTAAAACCTAAACCTAAATCAACACCTAATGCTAATCTCAACTCCCTAACCTAAACCTAAACCTAAACTTGAAAGCCCAAAGCAAAACCCGATCCCAAACCCGAACCCGATTTCCTAAACCTAAACCTTAACCAATTCTCAATTACCTACACTAAAACCTATAACCTAAACCTAAAACCTAAACCTAAACCTAAACCTAAAACCTAAATGTGTTCTCAAATCCCTAAACCTAAACCCGCACCTAATCCTATTCTCAACTCCCTAACCTAAACCTAAAACTAAACTTGAAAATCCAAACCAAAACCCGATCCCGAACCCGAACCCGATTTCCTAAACCTAAACCATAACCGATTCTCAATTCCCTACATCTATAATCTATAACCTAAACCTTAACCTATAACCTATAAGCTATAACCTAAACTTATAACTTATAACCTAACCTTAACCTAAACCTAAACCTAAGCCTATAACCTAAACCTATAAATTAAAAATTAAACCTAAACCTAAACTTAAAACCTAAATGTATTCTTAAATTCCTAAACCTAAACCTACACCTAATCCTGATCTCAACTCCCTAACCTAAACCTAAACCTAAACATGAAAACCCAAACCTAAACTTGATCCTGAACCCGAACCCGATTTCGTTAACCTAAACCTTAACCTATTCTGGATTCCCTGAAGCTATACCCTATAACCTATAACCTAAACCTAAACCTAAACCTTTACCTTTTAACCTAAACCTAAACCTAAACCTAAATCTAAACTATACTTATAATTTGAATTTATTTGATAAAAGTTCATTTACGGTTAAGTAGTTTTCTTAATAAGTTTATTGCCTTAATCTATTATTTACGAAATTGCAGGATAAATTTGAATTGGATTTGAGTGTTCCGCACATTTCCTTTGCCGTCAACGACATGATCAAAGAGCGGTTCAAGGAGTACCGCTCCTTGTTACACAAGCGGTACAAGCAGTGCATGAGTAGCGAGGAGGGCACACTGTCCCCACCGCCGCACCTAATTGGATTTTTTGTATTTTATTTACGATGTTAAATTTATATGTATTTATGCATAATGTAGTTTATGTTTGGATGGATTTATTTATGTACTTTGGAGTTAAATGGACGTGAATGTGAATATGAATATGATGAAATATATTATATAACAGGTGTATATATATCAAGAAATATATTGTAACAGGTATATATCAGGTGCATATCAAGAATTTAGTGTGGGAAAAAAAAATAAAAAAAATTTTACCTACGAAAATTTTCGTAGGTAAAAGTCTCATTGAAGTTTTTACCTACGAATATTTTCGTAGGTAAAAGTCTCATCCAGGTTTTTACCTACGAAAATTTTCGTAGTTAAAAGTCCCATCCATGTTTTTACCTACGAAAATATTCGTAGCTAAACATTTTGTAAGTATTTTTACCTATAATATCATTCGTAGGAAAATGTTTAGTAAATATTTTTACCTAAAATAGTGGTAGGTAAAAGTTTTCTAAGTACTGTTACCTACGAATATATTTGTAGGTAAATGTCTTATAAATACCTTTTAGCTACGAAACTATTGGTAGGTAAAAAGTGTTTTCATTATTTTTAGTTACGAAAATATTCGTAGGTAAAAGGTTTTGTAAATATTTTTAGGTACGAAATTGGTGGTAGGTAAAAAGTGTTTAAATATTTTTAGCTACGAAATTGTTGGTAGGGAAAAAGTCTTGTAAATATTTTTAGCTACGAAATTGTTGGTAGGTAAAAAGTGTCTTAAATATTTTTAGCTAGTAAAATATTCGCAGGTAAAAAATCTTAAAAAATTTTTAGCTACGAAATTTTTGGTAGCTAAAAAGTCCTGTAAATATTTTTACCTACAAAATTATTCGTAGGTAAAAAGTTTTGTCAATTTTTAAGTAATGTTACGCTATTTGAATATATTTCATCGGCAAAAGTCTTATGCCAACGAAATTTTTTTTTTTTCGTGGGTAAAAGTTTTCCCACGGACTTTTACCAAGGAATTTGCCAACGAAAACTTTCGCGGGTAAAACTTTTTGCCTACGAAAATTATACTTTTGCCTACGAAAATTTTCGTTGGTAAAAGTGGCTTTTCTTGTAGTGTGTGTGTGTGTGTGTGTGTGTGTGTGTGTGTGTGTGTGTGTTCCTTTATCATTCAGAGTTAGCAGTTAGCATAGTGTGGACAAATTAAATGTAAAGGAAAGTTGCGTGATCATTTAAATATACAAGAAGCTACCCATAATGATTTGTACAACCAATGTCTCTGAAATTAATAATTACAAAATGAAATAATATTACATGTGAAACAGAATAAATTACAACAATCTTGGGATGTAAAATCCTCTGTCACCCTCCAAACTCGGAAACCGGACTCACAAAATTTCCGATTGCCGAATCCAGCGCTGACAGCCTCCATAGTACCCCATTCTCAGCTCTCGACACCCATACACCAAATTCCAATCCTGGGATCCTACAAGGAGGATTTTCAATATAAATTTGTTTCACAATAAGCATAACCATAACATATCCAACGAATAATGACCACAAGAACACCATCACAAAATTCACTATGATAAAAAAACTTTTGAATACAAGGCGCATAAAGGAAAATACAATGGTGATAATAACCGAAAACTCCTGAAACTTTGCAGCACACTCCTACTCCTGCTCAGCTATGGCCTAGCATCACCTGCACGCGTCAATCATGCATATGCTTATAGAAATCTTAAAGGGTGGTGAAAGTGTGTGCACAACATGAGCGTGCTCAGAATGCAATATCAGAGTAATGCGGAATAAGCTGGTGAATCCATGAATGCTAACAGCCATACTAAGGCTATGCGATGCAAGGTATGAATGCTATCAGCCATACCAAAGCCATGCGATGCGAGATGCAACTCAAGCATACCAATCCTCATCGAAATCCACATGATCATACAACTCATCTCTGGGATATCACCGGGGTCTATTACACTCTACGCCAGCTTGCTTCCCCTATCCAAGCGCACAACTGGGTAAGTGGAAGAGACCCCACTATCCGCCTGCCAATATCGGGCCCGACTCGTTGATAGCGGACCCATTCCTCGAGCTGGTCAAACTCAACCTAGATATTGCCCCCTCACTTAGGCGAGTAAGGTCACACCCCCTTCCAACTGACCACGACACAGTGGAAGACGTAGCCTCCTGGTATTTGGCCCTCACGTGCTCATACATCCACTCGGTCTAGGCATTGGAGCATCCTCCATGGTACCATAAGGGTTTGGGGACTTTCACCCTGGGACATCCTACGCGCCCCCATGTTTAAATAGAATTTTCGGTATCCAATCCTGTCGTCCGCGTTATAACTGCGGAGGCTACAACCCTGATGTCGCTAGGGCGTAGGGCTGTAAATGGGTCAGTGGACCCAATGGGGTACCCGGACCCGACCCATTAAGACCCGACCCAAACCCGATCCGTTTGCTAAATGGTACGGGTCCGGGTCCAAGGATAGACCCATTTGTCAAACGGGTCTAGGTCCGGGTTCTTTCATTTACACCCGACCCGACCCGACCCGAACCCTGTTAGTAAATGGGCGGGTTTGGTCTACCTTACATGAGACCCACCTGCACAGGACCGCCTGCACCCATATCCTTCCCACTTCCCTATATATTTTACTGGCGCTCCCACTTCCCTATATATTAAGCAAGTAACCACGTTCCCACTTCAAAATAAAATACAAACTAGTTTGAAAATAAGATACACCTCCTTAATTTTTTATCTGGCCCACCATGTTGTTTATTTGAGATCCACTCTAGCCAATAGATGTATAATCATTAGTTAATCCTGTGGCAAAAACATTAGGCTGACTTTAGATTTAGGTGGGCCACCTCAAAGGAAATAATTGGGAAAGAAAGGTCCGCCCTTTATTTTTAATCGGCCCACTGTGATCATTATATGAAATACACTCCATTCATTAGATGTCACACAAAATCTTAAGCCCTTTCTAAAAAAAGTTTATAATTTCAGTTGGTCTAAAATTGAATCCTAAGGTATATCTTGTTTAATTTCTCAAATTTTTAATTTTATTTTATAACTTTAACATTTACAAACATTCAATTTGAATGATATTTAAAATAATTTCGTGTTTTGGAAAAAGTTTATTTATTTAAGGCTAAAAATAGAACTACACTTCTCATACATCAACAACTGTTGGACCCGTTAGGCCCGTTGGACCGCTTTTAAACGGGTTTGTTCAGTTGGTCCGGATCTCCCTTAACCAAACTCGTTACCACCCATTTATAAATGGGTCTCAGGTGGATCTCACTCTACTGCACCGGACCCATTTATAAATGGGTCTAATGGGTTGACTCGATTGACCGACCTGACCCACCCATTTAATAAAGGGTCTGGGTCTAAAATTTGGACCCAGACCCGTTTAGTAAATGGGCGGGTCTGGTTTTGGCTAAACCCGCCCCGAACCCGACCATTTACAGCCCTACTAGGGCGAATGGTAATCATAATCACACAATGCAAGATGCATGAGTCACATAGTCCAGTCATGCATCAATCTTGTGCATGTCGTGCGCTCGTGTGGGACAACTCCGCCTATCAGGGAGTCCCATGAACAACCTGCCCAATGTCATATGCAATGATCAACCACATCTCATATCAAGCATGCAGATGATGCATATGGACATGTATCATGATGTTGTGTTATCACATGCTCATAATCGACATCGATAATCGGCATCGACAATTGACGTCGATAATCGGTATCGATAATTGGCTTATATGCAAGGCGGAATCTATAAATGATCTGCTGATCTAACCATAATATAAAGATCAGCCCTCGACCGTGGATATACAAATCCGATAGCACGGATCCATTCGTTTACGGTGATGATGGATTATGTAACATTGATGAGGCCCAACGATTTGGGTCAACCCATTAAGGGAATGATGAGAATGTGCCTAATAACGCCTGAGGGAAGGTCACAATGTGGACATTTAACCATCATTGCCCATCAATGTGGACATTTAACCAACATTGCTCCCTAGGGATGGCCCATATAGAGCCAAACATATAGCGGGCCCGTGGCCTCACACGAGGGCCTAATGTACATCACAATGAGCCTCACTCACGGGCCACATATGCATCACTTTGGGCCTTATGAAATAGGCCTCATACATCACATTGGGCCTCATCATATGGGCCTCATATGCTACACATCAGGCCTCGTTATAAGGGCCTCATATACATCAAATTGGGCTTCACTCATGGGCCATAATTACATTATATTGAGCCACACACAAGGGCCTCATACACATCCCATTGGGCCTTACTCATGGGCCTCACATACATCATAATGGGCCTTATAAAAGGGCCACCAATACATCATATTGGGCCACACATAAGGGCCCATGGGTTAGGCATAAGGGATGGGTAGTGGGTGCATCACATACATCATAGTGGGCCTAATGGAGTAACCCATAAGTCCAGAAAATTAGGTGGACAAATTGCCTACAATGCATACTTCAAGGGGGGCTTGATGTACCACTAAAATGGGCCTAATGGGGTAGCCCATAATTCGGGAAAAATGATGGGCAGCCTGAATCATACATCACGGTGGGCCACACGAATGGACAGCATAAATATACAATACATGCATCACGACGGGCCGCACAAATGGACATCCTAGATATACAATACATGCATCACGGCACGCCCTACAACACGTCCAGGTGGATGGTGTTGATGTGCAACACATACATTAAGGTGGGCCTCACCTCAGAAAAATGGATGGATAGCGTGGTGAACACATACATACATCAAGGTGTGCGCCACACAACACACACACGTTGCAGGGGGGTCCCACCGTCCCCAAACAGATGGATGGCAAGGATGTAAGGCACGTACATCAAGGTGGGTCCCATCCCACACGTGTAGCACGTGTGGGGTGGGCCCCACACAATATGAAAATATGGCTGGACAGTGTGTATAAACACATACATTAAGGTGGGGTCTGCACCAAAGGACAAATGAACGGTAGTGGATATACAATACATTCACCAAGGTGGGTCCCACCCCCACACGTGTGGGGTGGGCCCACACCTCCAAATGGAAGGACAATTTGTATATAAAACATACACATCATGTTGGTGCCACAGCGGCTGCCAACGGATGAACGATTGTATACATCTCGGTGGCCCCTCTCTGCACCGTCCATAAATGGACGATGTGGATATATGATACATACATTAAGGTGGGTCCCACCCACACGTGCAAGGGTAAGCCACGTCCTTTAGATGGATGGACGTTTGGATATATCAATGCATCATGGTGGAGTCCACCGTCTTGGCCAATGGATGGCTGGATGAAACCATACATCATGGTGGGGCACGCACAACAACTGGTGAGCTGGGACTCACCATTTGGAGGTACGGTGGAAACAACACATACATTAAGGTGGGTCCACACATGTGGGACCCACCAGCTTGTAAGACCAAGCTAATATTTGTATTTTTGCCTTCATCTGGGCCTGTCCAAACGGATAGGCAATGGGCCTGCCGCTGGACGAGCAGCAAAGTGGCCCCCATCATGTGGACAACATGGATATAACATGTCATGGTGGGCCACACACACACATCAAGTGGGCTACACACCACTCAGAAATTAACAACATGGGCCTCCAAAAAAATCTGGGCAGCAATGCATGTTGTAGCCCAAATAGAAAAAGTCCAGCAACATATCCTTCTTGTTCATCAAGGTGGGGCCACTTAGATGGGCCACACACACCCCGATCATGGCCCCAAATGATTCAGACCTTGCATGAAAAAGTGGACAACAAGTTTGATCTCCCTCATCTAGAAAATGTGTAAGGCCCGTATCTTGAAGTACCGTCGTTGGTTTTGCACACCGTCAACTCCTCGCCGAGAGATCCGTGTTCCTTCCGTCACGTTAACTCCGACAACCTACGACTTATAATCGACGTTTGCACGTGACCCTAAGTCGTATCGCATAGATTTGAGTTAGCTTAATCCGAGACTTGTACCATTGTGACCACACCGTCGCCGCGGTTCCGACGCCATGTCTTGCACACCGATTCGATACCCTGGCCAGGAGATGTGGGCCCGCATTCATTCTGAGGAAACACCGCACGTTATGGATTCTGAGAGAATCTTTACAACCAATCCCATCAATCAATCAATCAATCAATCAAAGTACACAACCCATGCTTTCTTTCTCCCCAAGTCAAGAAATCACCCTAAGTCAACTCTTACGACAAGTATATCTTTCACCTCACATCCATCACCTCTCTTACAACCATCCTTTCTCTCTCTCTTTCTCTTTACTTTTTCCAAGCAACAAAGAAGAAACAAAAAAAAAAGAAGTGCACATCCAAGCATTTCCAAGAGAGAAAAGTGTTATGTGTGACCCATTTCCTCTCCCAAGATCCGCCATCCTAGCCCTTCGTTTCTCATCACCCTCCATCAAAGTGAGACACAAGGAGATCGGCGTTCCATCAGACTAAGAAGATCAAACGGTGGGTATTTCTATAGGCCTAGATTTTATTTCTTGATGATGGGCCAAGTGAGGCCTACCGATTGATGGTATGGATCTCACTTTGGACCCTAGGTGTGGCCGATGGCCCACTTTGATTCTCATGATCATTCCATGATAGGGCCATTCTCCATAGACCCCATCATGATGTTTATTTTCCTTGCATGAATAGGGTCATGTAGACCTTGCATCTTGGTGGAGAAAGGATTTCCAACATTGATTTTGATCGGTGGGCCCATAAGTAATGGGACTCACTTGATGTATGTTATAAATCATGGAAGGGAGGGCCCATAGTGCCAGGGTCCCTTCATCACTCGGTCTCTCTCTCTCTCTCTCTCTCTCTCTCTCTCTCTCTCTTCCCTTGATTGTTGGCCCCATGATTTATCCAAGTTGTCCACCTTCGTGGGACCCACTTGATGGACGTGTTGGATCTACACCATCCAAACCATGTGGGCCCTACCTTATGGCAATGGGAAGACACAAATATCAGATTGATCCTATCAAGTGGGCCACATCCATGTGGGACCCACCTTGTTAAAATGTATTCATGACGTCCGTCCAGCGTCCAAGGACGCTGGACGTGGCTAGTGAAATGTGAACAGATAGTGAGACGTACTCACAGTAAGAAAAAAATATATAATAAAATAAACTTGCTTTAAGGTTTTTGGGTGGGCTGCTCATGCAGGCCCCACCCTGGTGCATGAATTCAATCCACGTCATCCATCCTATTTCCCAACTCATTTTAGGCATTGAGTCGAAAAATGAGGCCAATCCGATTATCCAGCGGGCCATTTCATAGAAAACAGTGGTTTTTACCATTAAAATCCACTGATGTTTCGGTACACCAAAACATGCTGAATATTAGGCTCGTTTGGACTGTCTTGAGCCTTAGAATCCAATGGGTGGAGCGAATCCACTTGATACGGGCCCCACCTGGGAAAAACTGTGGAAAAATGTCTTTTTCAAAAAAAAAAAATACAAATAAGGCAGCAGGCATTGCTGCTGTTGCCGTCCAGAGGACGCTACAACAACGTCATGCTGCGTTAGGTGTGGTGTGTAGGGATGTGGCTCCCAGCCATGGACCCCACTGTGATGTGTGCTACACATCAACACCGTGCATTTGATGGGTCCCCTTCATATATGGGGTGCCCCCAAATATCAGCCGTATACATAACTCAGGTGGCCCACGTCACAGGAAGCAGTGATGATTGAGCGTCTGCCATTGAAACCCTTTTGGGTGTCACAGAAGTTTTGGATCCTTATGAAATTTATTTTTCCTCCTCATTTGGGTCTATGTGACCTTATTAACAGATTGGATGGCAGATAAACATTATGGTGGGCCCCACGTGGGACCCACTGATGTAAGTGTTTTACCCACACCGTCCCCGCGTGTGGAGGTGGGACGCCTGGTGTACCTCACTCCAACTACATAACTGTTGTAGTGGCGTCACCATGTTCCATGGGTCCCACCTGTTTCATCCACGTCGTCCATCTATGGGACCCACCATGATGCATGTGTTGTATCCAAGCCGTCCAACCATTTTGAAAGCTCATTTTAAGGCTTGAGATAAAAAATAAGACAGATCTAGTACCACGTGGACCACACTATAGAAATAGTGGGATTGAACATCTACCATTGAAACCCTTGGATTCCAGAAGTCTTGGACCAATAGGGAAATTGTTTTCCTTTTAATTCAGGTCTATGTGACCTTATGATCAGATTGGATAGAAAATAAATTTTATGGCGGGCCTTGAGGATTTTAATGGTGGAAATCATTGTCACCACTGTTATTTGGAGTGCGGTCTAGTTGATCTTTTGGTATGATTCATATATATATATATATGTATGTATACATACATACATATTGATGTACTTGTAGCCGTCCGTTGAGACCCACCTTAGTATATATGAGGCCCATATGATGCGGCACATTTGATGTATTTGAGGCCCATGGGTCGAGGCCCAATGGGATGTACATAAGGTCCATTGTAATGTGTGATTCCACCATGGTTTATGTAATGATGTTTATGGCAGGCTATGCCTTGGGAGCAATGATGGTTTGATGCCCACATTGTAAGTACAATGTTGGTTAAATGTCCACATTGTACTCTCCCTATGGCCCATTGGCAAGCCCATACTGGTTGTGTGTAGGCTATCTAGGCCCATCTTCGTTGTAAGGACAGTTCATCACTCTATAACATGCTTAGTATAATTGCATGACTCATGCCATACGCATCATATGTATGCTTGATATGAGTAGGGATTGATCATAACATATGCCATTGGGCAGATTATTTATGGGATTCACTGATACGAGTTACCCACATAAGCACGTAGTACGCGCAAGATTGCTGCATGACTGACGGTGTGACTCATGCATTTCACATATATGTGACATGATCATTATAAGCCCTAGCGACATCAGAGCCGTGGCCTCCACAGGCACATCGTGGATGGCCGTATCGGATACCAGAAATACTTGGTTCAGCACTGTGGGTACTTAGGATGTCCTTGGGTGAAAGTCCCAGAACCTTTTTAGTACCAGGAGATGCTCCAACATCTAGACCGAGTGGATACATGAGCGCCTGAGTGTCGAATACTAGTAGGTCGCGTCTCCCACTATGTCATGGTCGGTTGGAAGGGGGTGTGACCTTATTCGCTCGAGTAAGGGGGTTGTAAGCTAGGCTGAGTTTGACCAACTCGCAAATGAGTCCGCTATCGACGAGTCGGGTAGGTATCGGCAGACTACTGGTCAGGCAGATAGTGTGGTCTCTTCCACTTGCTGGGCTGTATGGTTAGGGAGGCGGCAGTCAGTGTGAAGTGTATTAGACCCTGAAGATATCCCAAAGAGAAACTATACTGATATGTGTACTTGATGAGGACTGGCATGCTTGCTTTGCATCTCGCATATGACATTTGGCTACATAGGCCTCATATCGCATGGCCTTGGTATGGCCGATAGTATTCATGCCTTGCATCGCATAGCCTTGGTAGGGTTGATAGTATTCACGGACTTACCGCATATTTCCGCATTACTTTGATATTGTATACTTAGCACTTGCCTTGCACACACACTTATACCACCCTCTAAGCTTTTGTAAGCCTATGCACGACCGTTACGTGCAGATTTCGTTGGATCGCAACAGCACTTAGGCAGGAGTGCGTATCGAATTATTTTGGAGCTTTTTGATCACCTTGTATTCCCCTTTCCTCATTGTACTTAAAGTTTTTGATGTAGTGGATATGTGGTGATGTTGTTTTGTGACTTAGTTATGCTTGTGGTTATGCTCCATTACAAAAAAAAATCACACTGAAAATCCTCCTTGTAAGATCCCAGGATCAGAATCTGGCAAATGGGTGCCAGAAGTCGAGAACGGGGCACTACGGAGGCTGTTGCCACTGGATTTGGCGATCGAAAATTTTGTGAGCCCATTTTCCAAGTTTGGGGTGTGACAAAATGGGACAAGGGGAAACGTCCAACAAGGGTGGACGGCTAGATGTGCACTGCACATCAAGTGGCCACCTTGATCAGCAAAAATGGGAGAAAATTGGGAATGAGAGAGAATCCGGTCATACACAGGGATTTTGCCACTAAGATCCCTCATATAAAGATCTAGTCATACATATTCACAACTTGGGTCCATGCATGCATGGACCCCACAATAAGAATTGCAAAGGTAGGGATACCATCCCCACCATAAAATGAAGGTCTAGATGACCTTAGAATGGTTGGGATCATGAGATACATCATGATGGGGTCCATGGAGAATGGCCTTATCATTGGATAATGCATGCATGTAAGATGCGCCAAGGGCCACATCCAAGGGATCAAATGAGATCCCCACTATGGATTGGTGGGTCCCATATGTCCCATATGAAAAGAAAAGAGAGGATCAAAGAAGAAAGGAGAAATCAGCAACTTGAAAACACCCACCTTCAAAACTACTTCTTCCACACTAGGGTGATCTAGCTCCAAGGAGAAAGAATCAATGGTTAAGATTAGATTTTAGAGGTTGGATGATGAAATATGAAGCTTCAAGGTGGCTAAAAAATGGAGGAAAGCTTGGACGTTGGGAGCTCTTGTTGTTAGAATGGGAAGAAAGAGAGGGTGGGAGAGAGATAAGAGAGAGAAGATGAAATGATTGTGGTAGGGTAATCATTGCTTGGGGAAGAGAGATGTCATTATTACATGTAAGAAGGGTTTACTTATGAAGAGAGGCCTCATTACTTGTGTAAGGGCATGACATCACCCACCTAGGGAATGGTGCTAGTGGGTCTCGTAATGTGCGGTCCACAGCCATTATTATGCGCGGGTCACATGTTATGATCTAAGGGTCGCATTGACGCACGAGACGCGAATTTGGAACCGCGACGACGATGCGATCGCAATGGTATAGGTCAAGGGTCAAGCCAACTCGGATATACAAGATGCGACTTAGGGTTGTGCGCAATTACTATCTATGCATCGCGGGTCACCGGAATTCGACTGGGAGGACCGCGGGGCCCTAAGGAACGAAATGGTCACTAGGGCACAAGCCTGACAGCAATCCTTAGCAAATACAATCATGCGCCCTTGTCAATTATAACCTGCTCCTCATCAATAAGAACGTGAATATCATTTAGGCCACCTGTGCTACCTGTACGGTTATATATTTGATGGATGAGTGGCTAACTCAATGTGAATGCCCCTCAAGATTACACACCGCCGCATTAGGTAAGCATAGTTATACAAAACATAAAAAAACAATACATGATGCAGTCTTATTATATGCATGGATGGGTGAATGCAATCATCACCCCGGGATGCTCATCAGTGCGGACATTAGGCTCGTCACCTATAACACCCCAATTCCCAGAACTCGAGTACACTACTTGTTTTCCAAAAACCCGAGTGTTAACCTCTAGAAACACCCAAATTCCACGTACATTTTTTTCTTTTATTATCAGAGTTAATAATATAGCGGGATGAAAATAAATCAGATATTAGAGGGAGTCCAAATATACATAACCAAGATTTTCAAGTGGTTACCCAAAAACTTATACAAACCAATGTCTTAACTTATTACAAACATAGCAGTATAAATTAAAATGAACTGAAGTCAGGAAAGAGAGTCGCAAGTTCCTCTAGCTCCTCCTAATCCACATAAACGCCAGTATGCGTATCATCTATGCCTCCTGCACACTGAATATGGTTCGATAGCATCAATGGCTATCGTAGTGAGGTACACCCCTCAAGATTTATAGTAATATCGAGAAAATTAAGCATAGTTAACAAAGGTAGTGTATAACAATCATTACACAATGATTATCATGAATATCAGATAAGGTTCATCAAATGCATATTCATTAAATAAATTACACAAAGATGATCCTGTTTAAATGCGTGGATGCATGCACATGCTCACAAATCTGGGGATGCACATCCAGCTGGTAAAAAGTCTCCCAAGGAGATCTAGTCACCCGGAAAAGACTATGATATATAGATTACCTAAGGAGGACTACTCACCTAGAAAAGTATACAAAGGTACACCTGAGGAGAACTAACCACCCGGAAAAGACCGTAATAATACATAGATCGCCCAAGGAGGATTAGTCACCCGAAAAAATACGCAAAGGTATGCCCGAGGAGAACTAACCACCTGAAAAATACTGTAATAATACATAGATCGCCTAAGGAGGATTAGCCACCCGGAAAAAATATGCAAAGGTACGCCTAATGAGAATTAACCACCCAGAAAAGACCGTAATAATACATAGATCGCCCAAGGAGGATTAGCCACCCGAAAAAATACGCAAAGGTACGCTCAAGGAGAACTAACCACCCAAAAAAGACCGTAATAATACATAGATCGCCCAAGGAGGATTAGCCACCCGAAAAAATATGCAAGTACGCCCAAGGAGAACTAACCACCCAGAAAAGACCATAATATATGCCATGAAAATGCATGATTAGCCCAACCATTATTATTCCAATTTTAAACAATCACTTTAAGAAAGCTCAGAGGTCCCTATGAGGGGTTTGTCACCCAGCACAGGTCGACAGCTCAGGCATAGTGGCCCATTCCACCATCCCTGGCTCATGAGACTAACAAATAGGATGTTTAAAGGTGACCTACACAATTAGTGGCCAATCGTATTTCTACAAGTGCAACATATCGCCGCAAAGATATATATAAAATAAATCATTAAAGCCTCATAGGGCAATTTTTCCATCAAAGCCGCAAGGGCCAAATGTTCAATTTAATGATCCGATCAGAAGGGATTATTCCCTAAAAGCCACAGGGACCCAAATGATTCCTGAGGTGGTAAATCCACACCAAACTTCCTTTTAACCTATTAGAGATCACTAATTCGAGGACCTTCAAGCATTCTATCTAGTAATCACATATAATAATTTAAATTACATCTAATATTGATAGTGCAAGCATGTTTGAAGTATTTGTTTTAAATTAGAATAGAAGTATTTAAATCACATGCATATTCAAATATTGAATTTAATTCTAAATCATCAGTCATTTATAAGAAATCAAATCAATAAGAGTGATGAATCACATTAAACAATCAATAAGATAACTGAATGAAGATAAATGAACAAGCTAACTATCAAGATGATGAAAAGCTTGAAGGGTGATCCTCACCTTTAAATTAAGTGATTGCAACATGAATGCTCCAAAGCACGAATCCAACTTGGACTGTTTAGATCTAAGTTCCACACGCCATCTATGGCTAAGATCTAACCTCAGGCTTTGATCTCCAACCTATGTTTAAGGTTGGCCATTTTAGGAATTCTAAAATGTAGGTTGCACAACGGATGAAAATTTGTAGTAGCGGTTATAATCGACGAAGATTACTAATAATAACCCTAGTTAGTATACAACATAAAATAGATTTGTAATCACAATTATAATATTAGGCAATAGTAACAAAATGACACTAACTATTAATTTTAGATGATGTTAATAATAAAGCTATTTAATAAAGAATCTGATTTGTGAAAAGAGTGAAAGGTAACTCACGTACGTCGACCCAGTTGAGTCGGCTCACCATCATATCTTCTTCCTAGCTTCTCTCTTCTTCTTTCTTCCACTTTTCTTCCTTTCATACTTTGACATGCACTTCTAGCAGTCTGGACCTGAATAGACAATGAGTCAGAGACTCGGGTCGTTTCTAACCGAGTCGACTCGATGACTCGCCTCACTTCCTCTTTTCTTCTCTTTCTTACTCTCCATCTTCTTCTTCTTCTTTCCTTCCTACTTCCATTCTCTTTCTATATCTTTCTGGGCCTGAACCAAAATAAGACCAAGCTTTACTTGTTTAGGTTGAAACGAGTCAGCTACTCGACTTGACTCAGCGAGTCCAAACTCATTTCTCCCCTTCTTCCTTCTGTTGTCTCTTCTCCTCTCCATCCCTCTGCTGGAAGACATTCAGCAATGCACGCCCAAGTTGATTTGACTCAGATCCAGTCGGACTGAGTCAACTCAGTGCAGTTCGAATGATGGGACAAGGATAGTCACGCCCATGCTCCTCCTCTCCCTCACTTCTTCTTCTCCTTCCTTCTAATTTTTCCCTTCTCTTTCTCTGGTTTCTCTCTTTCTTTCTTCTGCCCTCTCCTAGGATCCGCACAGAGTCTAGGCAGACAGCTCAAAACTCGATGGCCCAAGTTCGCAATCCAGGCGAGTTGAGATAGTGCAGCTCACCTAAATCATTTTCTCCTCTTCCTGGTTCTGTTCTCCTCTCTTCCTTTCTACTTCTATCCTTCTCTTTCTATGCTAGGAAGATCGAAAGCAGTGCTGGACTTGGAATGGGCTCACAGTAACTCGATCTGAGTCGACTAGATGAGGTGCGGCTTCGAAAACGGCGCTCTCCCTTTTCCCTTTTTCTCATTCTCTTTCTCCCTTTCCTTCTTTGGAGAGGATTACCCTAAATGGCTACCTTTTATAAGGCTTTTCTTAATTCTGTTCTAGACGGTTCGGGCGTAATTAATCCGGTGATTAGTTACGGGTTGGTTATCTTATCTAAGGAGTTTTAGTTGTTAAACTCAGATTTTGTTAGCATTGCTTCAATCCGACTCCGTAGGTTGTCTCCTGGCAACATGGGCCACTAGATGAATGTTCTGGATTAGTGAATAGACCCCATCGCCAGATGATGGGTTTCTCGAGTGAATGTAGGAGATGACGGGACTGTTGATGGTGGACTTTGATTGGAGGGATTTTCCTTTGATCTATTGATTATAGACGGTTCGGATGGCTTCTAGAAAGCTTGTGGGACCCACATTTTGGCCAACCAGAAAGGATACCTAATGGTACATGATATTTTTTATTGCACATGGTATAACTCGTGTTGACGAGATCACGCATGAGAACTCGTTATCGTAGCGAGATGTGCTCCTTGATGCCCTAGACTAGACAATGTAGATTGGCTGGGAAAGCTTCTAGAAGTTAGGGAGTGGTTGAGATTGTGCCAGCGCATGAGAGTCTACACGTAGGCGAGATTCTTTCTGCCGCACTCCCTTGTGGTTGAAAGAGGAAAAACTTAAAGTAGCTTAGGTTGTGCGGCAGGGATTACTCGTAATGGAGGGTCGAGATAGAAGGAGAGATATTCTCTTCGGTTGCCAACTCACTATAGATCGTGGTTTCCATATTCGGCAAAACTCTCAATGCGTCTCTACTTGTGTTCAACATTGTGCACGTGCATAAATGCGTTTTCGTGTGAAAAAGCCAAGGGTTCGATTGCACCCTCCTTATAAATCGGTTGGACGGTTCAGATCAATAGTATGATCTCAACTAGGGCCCACTTGATCGAGATCCTCGAACACGGCCTGCTTGCTTGCTGTTTTAAAAGAAAAAGAGAGGGAAATAGCTTCCCTTTTTCGAAAAGCATCGGGTCAACACTCCGTTGACCCAATTTTTGGTTTGGTGCATTGTGGGTGCACACTCAACACATTTGTGAGGCCCACAGTGATGTATTCTTCAATCCACCCTGACCATTTGATGTTACGTGTCCACTAGGAACCTCCGACTCAAGATCAGGTAGATCCAAAGTTTGGGTGGGCCATATCAATTGAAACTTATGGTTTGAAGGTGTCGATCATGTCGATCCGACGATTAGATCATTCTGAATTTGGATGTCAATGGTAAAAAGGTTCTAGGGCCCACTTAAATGTAAGTCAATGGTTTGATTAGCGATCAGATAAACTAATATGCATTTATGTATTGAATATTATTATACTATTTTTAATATCATTCTCAAGTTTATTATTTTTCTATATTTTTAATCACTAAATGTTTATATTTGGTTGTTCTTCCTTGAGAGGATGTTTTATTTTCTTTTACATATATATTATCTATTTTTATTCTTCCTTAAACTATTTCTGTGGGTCTTAATGCACAGTTATTGATTTATTTAAAATTAGCAATTGGGTTTGAAAATTCGATGTCTTGATTACTGAAATTTAGTTCTACGTTATCCTATGGGAAATTAAAATCCAATGAGCAGTTTGATTTGTTTATTAAGATGATTAAAATCCTAAAAATAGTTTTACTCGATGATGTAATGGACTCTAATTAGGGTTAACGGTTGAAATGGGCGGATTGTCACTTATCAACAATGGTGAATAACATGGGGTGTATATTCATACCGTATGCTAAATTAGATTATAACGGCAACATCTGAGTATGAAAACACACAGGGCGTTACATCACCCATACAATCATCGACCTAGGAATGATCATCCAGTCGGACAAAATACGTACATCACGTACGATAACGTAGACGCTGGTCTGTGCCATGTATGCATGATTAGCCAAACCATTATTAGTCCAGTTACAATCAGCTGGTTTAAATAAGCTCAAGGTCACTACGGGGGCTCGTCACCAGCGTATGTTGACAGCTCTAGCATAGGTCCTATACCACCATCCCTGGCTTATGAGACTACCGCATTAAGATGTTTAATGGAGACCCGTCGACTAGTGGCCAATCATATTTCATTATATGGGGCCTACCCTCGCATGATTGCACAAAATAAAACGTCGAACCCATATAGGGCAAATACAGAAACAAAGCCACATAGGGCGAATATCAAAACTAACCCGTATAGAGTAAATATAAAAAATATGCAATAAAAGACCATCCTTAAAAACCACATAGACCAAGCAACCCATAGATGGTAGGCCCACATCAATATCTAGCTTAACCCATCATTCAAGTAACCACTAGATCGAAAGCCCATTATAAACACTATCAGTTAAGTTACATCCCAAGTGTGGGTGTACATTTATAGGTGGGGGTTTCCCACGGATGTACCGGTTTAAGTTCCATAAGCAATCCACAAGTAATCCGCATGTATAAGAAGATATGCAAGATAAATATTTAGTATATATTCTAGCAATTCAAATCCAATAATTTACACATGTGATTATAGAATGAGGGTATCATTTATCAATTGTAATTAAAATAAAAATTACAACTTAAGCTAATGGGAAAATGGAAAGCTCAAGGAGAAGAAATCATCACCTTATGTCTTGAACCGCCTACGTCATTGCTAGGAGGTGTGTGCGCCCTTAAAATTGAATCCTACCACAAATCATGACTTGTGCAATTAGATCTAAATTCTATGCACTGCCTAGGTTTAAGGTCATGGCCTAAGGCTTATTTATTTTTAGGGTTAAGGTCTTATCTTACAGTTTAGTTTGATGCTTAGATTCTAAGATTTTAATCTTAAATTAATAATAATATTATTATTGTACAGTGGATCAAATAATACTCATAATAAAAGCATCAATCCATCAATATTAGTAATGATGGTTCATAAGTTCATATTTAGATGTACCGACATTATCTAATATTCATATAATGACTAATAATCTCTTAAGTGATACAGGAATAATAATAGTAAATTCACTAATGATAATATAATGAGGACTAATACTAATAATTATACTACGAGTATTATACTAATCCCATAAGGAAAATGATAAATATCTTCTAATGCTAATAGTCATAACTATCCCTAATGAATCTAGTCATGATAATAGATGATACGATCTACCATGAATTATGAAGTTCTATAGTTTAGCTCAAACCTAACACACTACCTATGTTTAGGGCATTGACCTAGAGTCTAGATTATTTAGGTCTAAGATTTCATCCTAGAGTTTAGGTCTGGGCTGGATTTTTAGGGTTTGAATGCTAGTTGATGTAAAATTAACTACTATGTTAATTTAGTAACTATAACATAAGTATCAACATTAATGGTATAATTAATATTAACTCATCATGGTAATAATAATCATTCTGATGGTAGAAATTAAGACACTCCTACCGTTAACGATAATATGGTGAGTAGAATTCAAATGTCTAATAATTGTAGTTTTATTTATAATAACAAATACCACTTTGAGAAACTTGCTAGTGGCTAATCATGTTTAATAATCACGATAACCGTGGCAATACAAATGATAGTAATAAACCAAAATAATCTAATTTGGGAGGAAGAGTTAACTTACGTTAGTTGACTCAGGAGGGTGGGTAGGATCAACGATCCGATTCAACTGAGTCAACTCGGTGACTCTCTCCCTCTCTCTTTCTCATTTCTCATTTCCTCTTTCTTAACGAATAGGACCCACTAACAGCGACGCCCAACCACCCTAGACTTCATTGGATTCAGTCTGGACCCGACCGAACTTGGTTTGAGTTCGAACCGAGTTGACTTAACGCCTACATGGTAACAACCTCACTCTCCCTCATCTCCTTCTCCCTCTTCTTCTCTGTCTTCTTCTTCTCCTTTGCTTTCCCCTTCACCAGACCTGTCCAACGGGTTTGCTGGACTAGAACTCTTTTCTCCTCATGTCTCAGTGAGTTAAACCCACTTGACTCGGTTGTGACATGCTTGAGTTGCTCTCGAACTCGCTCTATATTCTCCCCTTCTTCTTCTCCCTTTTTCTCCATTTTCTTTCTCTATTTTTCTTCCCTTTTTTCCTGCTTCTGTTGGGCTTCCAGCAATGTGGGCCAAGCTCAGCCTGACTTGACCCAAGCTCGGCTCGGTTTGAGTTGCAACAGTGCAGCCACTCTCTCTCTCTCTCTCTCTATTCTTCCTCTGTTTCTCTTTCACTCTCTCTATCTCTCAACTCTTTTGAAGGCCAGTAGCACCACTGGAATGACTCTGCTCGTCCTAACTCGAATAGGGGCCATTGCTGTTTGAACAAGGAAGGAGGAGGGAGTCGTTAATGACGTTTCCTTCACGAGGGCTTCCTCTTCCCTTTTCTTTCTTCAAAACAATCTGCAGGGATTGCGTGAAGCTCAGAGCATGGTTGGAGTGAAGCTCTGAATGCATTTCTCCGATGGGTTTGAGCTTGGAAGCTCTCGGCCTGACTCTCTAGGGCGGCCGCACTTACGAGATAGGAGGATGTTGTAGCTAAATCCCCTCTCTTCTACACCTTTCCCTAATTCGTCCAGGCCGTTGGATGAAAAATAAATGGTCAGGATTAAGTTGGCTTACATCAGTCCCCAAATATGGTTGGCAAAACCAAACCGTCTGTAGTTTCTTTTTACTGTGGGTAGAAAACCCTAAGGTGGTTTGAAATGGATGGTTAAGATAATCTTAAACGAATGGCTAAGATTGAGAGGCTCCACTTTGGGCGGATCGTTCTCCAGGCAAACCGAAATAGAAACGTCAGTTTTCCCATTTTTGGAAATGTCACACATGGCTTTATTTGGGGCCAATTTGTGCACACGCATGTGTGCATAAGCGTGTACGGACGGCATGGATTTGGTCAGATGGAACTGATCTATTAGATGCATGGTTTGGATCAGCTCGAGGTGGCCCACCTTAATCACAAGGGAATGGTTTTGGAGAGGCTAGAAGCACAATCTCACCCGTACGTCAGCCTCATTCAGTTGAAACTGTGCGCATGCTTGTAGGTTTCAACATGCCAAAATTGCTAGGTTTTGGTGAGGGCCATGCCCTAAATATGATGGATGGATCGGATCATTCAATAGGATGATCATGGTGGCCCACTTACCAATTACATGGAGGGCGTCCGTTTTGAAAATCTAGTAGGCGAGAACTGCAGAAAGACAGAGAGGTTTCTCTCATTTTCAGAACCTGTCGGGTCAAGGACTTTTGACCCGACCCTAGTCTAGTACACCTCTGTTGCATGCAAGACATGTACACATGCCGCATAATGTGGGGTCCACAGGATGTTTGTGATAAATCCGCTCCATCTACTTCACTTGGCGGGCCCTATCATAACCATTTTTACCAAAGATGGGGCAGGTCCAAGGTTTAGGTGGGGCTCATGACTTGATCTGTTGTCCTAGTGGTGGTTTCCCATCAATCTAATGGTTGGATGATTCCGAAGCTGAACGCCAACGGTTAAAAAGGTCCAAGGAGTTTATTCAGACGGCCGGGACCACCTGTACTATAGATTTAGAATATTAAAGGTTATTATTAGAATGAGTTTTAATATTTACTATTATTATTATTATTATTATTATCAAATTATAGGGCCTTATTTTAAGGCGGTCATGTAGATAAGTGGGCCACAAGATGATTTAAGTAAAATCCCTAGTAGTTGGTTACGAGTCTTTGAAGTTCTACAGTTTTATTGGTTTCAATTTGTTGGCCCATGTAAATCAAATGGTTTGGATTGACTAATATTTGGATCGACTAATATTTGACTAATATAAATCAAATGGTTGGATTGATTTAATGTTGCCCATATAAATCCAATGGTTGGATCGACTAATATCTAATTACCAATAACCCTAAGGGTTCTAAAGAGCATTTGGGTGTGGTCCCGAGGTTAATTATGAAATCAGATGATATGATTTGTGTCTTCAAAGGGTGGAGCGTCTAACAGGATGTTGTAGACCGACGAATGGTGGATCTTGTGATTTTGATCCCTAAATTTTCTTTACATGATTTAATCATACTAAATAGGCGTATAATGAAATGTCATCGTGATCAAGATTCTAAAGATAGAATTTTCATTTATTTAAGTACATGGTCAACTATTGATAGTCAAATGGACAGATTGATCTCAAATCTTATAATGGTGTTTTGAGTTGTCATAGTCCCAAATCTAAGGGTTAAGATGGATAGGTTGAGAGTCATTGGATGGTGACGTGTAAGGAAAATTACGTGGGTTACCACATATGTGTAAGTTAATTTAGATCTACGTGGTGACACCCGAGTACTGAAAGTACAGGGTGTTACATTCTGTTAATGGATTTTTCTTTTGGGGGGTTTTTAAGAATATGCCTGTAATTCTAAATTTGGGTTAAAATTTTGGGGTTTTTGGATTCTTTTGGTTGTTTTTCCAAAAAAAGGTGGTTGATTTATTGGATTATGTTCATGTCTATAGTCTAATCAATCTGTAAAGTGTTTCAAACGCATTTTAGTTTCTGTGTTTGAATAATCTCTCTGTAATTTTGTGTTTTGGTTTTGTATTTTGGATTTTTAGGTTCTGCTAGTAGGGATTTCTGCCCTTCTTTTGTTGAAGAAAAAAGAAAAAAAGAAAGAAATGTTGTAGCTATATTCGATTCTGTTCATGTCAACTACAACTATTGTTGGACATTGTTGGGCTTTAAGTTTGGGTTTTATGGTGGAAAAGAGTCCAACCTTTTTTCTAATCTCTCTTTATGGTTCTCGGATTTTGAGTTTCAATTTCGTCATTATAGTTTTGCATGTTGTGAGATGTGTCTGTATTTGGATTTCCATGCATTTTTTGTAATTCCTTATCTGGTGTTGGAGGTTGGAGCTTGTGTGTTAAAAACCAGTCTGCAACTTCACTGCAGGGGTTTTGGATCTTGGAGGACTCATTTGGGTTTGAATGTCCTTACTAGTTTTGGTTTAACATTAGATGCCAGTAATGAAATCTTTGTTTTGCAATTTCAATCTATTTACTAGGCTTGGTGCAACTTGGATGCCAGTTGTGAAATCTATACCATACTAGTGGACATTTATTGGACAGTTACAATCAAACAATATCATATCCAACAGTCCTATTTCCACAGACATAACCAATCTGATCTTGGGATTCTGACTCAGAGACTGAGCTGTATAATGTAACTGGTTTATTAGAGTTAATATGCCACATGTGTAATCTCAAAGTGTGTGTGTGTGTGTGTGTGTGTGTATCAAGTGTTAGACGTAACCTAAGTATCATTTGACACATAATCCAAAACAAGAAGAATGGCATCTACAGTTACAGGCACAAGTGATCAAGATAGCAATACCATGCTCCTATTTGCAGAAACACATATCCTATCTTTTGTGATTTGTTTTGTTATTTCTTTTTATCCTACAATTACAGGCACAATTGATCAAGACAGCAATAACATAAGTCATCTGACAAATTCCTATTTTTTGTTATTTCTTTTTATATACCGATGATAGGGTAACAATATCATACTCCTATTTGCAGAAACACATATGGAAACAGTTCACCCTGTTTAACCGATTATGTCTTTCTTATCTAGGATTGTCTAGTCAACTCATACTTGGACCTGTCAGTCTTGTACATGTGAGCGAGGAGGTCGAGACACAGTCTAACTTAGAGTGAGAGTTGGAGTTAATTGAAACTCATCAACAAGAGGTTAGCACCTGATCTTGAAAGATGATTATGTTACTATATTTCTTAGTTTCTATTTCCTCGGTTGTAATATAATGCAAGCTTTGTGTTGACTTCTCCACGCATGATGTTTAAGTTCGGTATATTGATTGCATATATTGCAACACCTAGGCGCTCCTTGAGATTAAAATATTACAAACTGTTCAGACATTTATTGATTGCATATTACAAAATTAAACATATTACAATATGTTTATTGATTGCATATTACAAACTTAAACATATTACAATATGTGGGCATATAGCCTAGCTCATGGATCTGCATGATTTTTAGATTCATGTACTATCTTTCAAATCAGGTGGACGGAGTGGATTTGTGACATATATCCCACACAACCCCTGGCATAGGGATATTTCTATTCTAGGGTCACAGGCAATCGCATTGGGTAAATATTAACGTTTGCTGCAACAAGCTTAGATGTGTATTGTTGGAATATAGCAGTTGGATCTTGGATTATGTTGGTGATCCAAGCCGTTGATCTGACAAGATAGCCCAGCTCATGGAGTACATCTGGGTAGGACCCTGGAACAGTGACATGGTGAGACCATGGTGGCATGTTCATTTGATATGAATTTTACATATGTATTGGCCGGTTAGGAGGGTTCTGCTTCGGATGCAAGGGTGCTACACAACGTATTGATCCGATCAGACGATCCCTTATTTGTCCCAAACGATACTGGTTATCTGTTCAAAGATTGCCAATCTATTTCATAACTATGAATTCTTCCAGTTTTTCACTTAATAGAATATTGATTCAAATGTGTAGGAAAATATTATGTTGTCGACGCTGGATACACTCATTCACCCAGTTTTATGGCTCAATTTTGGGGCGTTCGATACCACTTACAAGAGTATCGAATCGGGAGAGCACCTACCAACATGAAGGAGCTGTTTAATTACCTACATGCACAATTGCATAATACAATCGAGCATTGTTTCGGTGTTTTGAAAGGCAGATTTTCCATATTGAAGAGCGCTATGCAGTATGAATTTCAAACTCAAGTTAAGATTGTGATAGCCTGCTGTGTCCTACAAATTTTATACGTACCAGAAATGAGTCTCCTCAGGACCGCGAATACGCTGGTATATCTGTTGTCGATGAGGAGGGTATCCCAACACCTCACGAGGTTCAATGAATGACAAGCGACAATGGTTGCTTCATATTTTTGGATTGATATATAATGGTTTCTACGTAGTGTATACCATTATGACTTCTGTGATGATGAGTGTATCTGTTATTTAACATCTTTGATATATGTACTTGTTTTGCTTGTGATTTGCACATTAAGACGGAACGGACCACACACTTCGTTTGGAGGAAGGGTACGTACTTACAACTTTTCTATTTTTAAATAATTAGTAAGGTTGTAATGTACTTCTTCTGTTCGGTAGTAGAATAATGCATGCCAATCTATTTTGCGATCCTAATCCAATTCCTAAATGTTGTCCCTATTCCCTTCATGTCATTGTAGATGGGAACTGAGAAGTACTATGTTGTCTTGGTGGGACGTCGGCCAGGTATATATCTGACATGGGACAATGCTCGATTTGAAGTGGAGGGATTTAGCAAGGGGAGACACCGAGCCTTCAAGAATTGGAAGGAAGCTATTGCATGTTGGGATAATTATTTCAATAAGGCCAGTGCACCGTCCAGACCTCTCATAGAATCTCCAACGCTTCAAGTTGCCACTTATTCTGATGAGGTGGACATCCATCACTCTTCGACTTCGTCTATCCGACGGACGACCCAGACGAGCCAAGACATGGTAACCAAGGCCACGTTGACTGATGATCTTGCCCCATTAGATGAGAGAGAGAGAGAGAGAGAGAGTCGTGGCAATTTTGGTTGTCGTCTTGGTTATTTTTCTTGCCTTGATTGTAATTTTTAAATTCTAGATATTATTGGTATTATAACTTGGGGATTATTACTTCTGGATTTTAGGGTTGGTGTGGTGTATGACGTATGATGACATTGGCCATATGAGCCATGTAGATCGTTTTGATTTATGTCTACTTCGGTTACTCTCATCTAGTCCTGTATCACACCACCGTCATATGGTGTGGTCCAGTGGATACGTGAACATGTCATATGTGAGATCAACTTTGATCGATGGTACCAGACTTCGGTGTGGTCCACTGGAGATATGGTTGTGCTTCATGGAATGAAATTTATATTTACTTGGATTCCATTGGCGCGATGAACGGTGTGGATGAGACAAGTACATAACATTGGGCTCCACAGAGCTTACCCTACCACATAGAGCTAGGCATTTGTTACCCGATCCGCCAGATCCGACCCGATCCGGCCCGTTCTGAACAGAACCGACGACCAAGATCAGGCCTGATTGGGTTCGTTTGTTCAGATCCATTTGCTTTTCGGGTCTATTCCGGATAGACGTCTGTCCGGACCGACCCGACCCGTATACCCGAACTGAAGAGACCCGACCCGGGTGAGCGGGCAATATAAATAAAAATTTTATTTTATTTTTACCCTAACTTTCTCTTTCCCCTCTTTTCTTACCCTACCCATTTTTACCCTCTTTTCTTACCCTAACCCGAACGATGGACGATTGTCGATCCCGTCGGACGATCTTCTTCCTCTTCTTCTTCAGCGCCGACGTCCGTCATTGTCCTGCCGTCCGTCACTGTCCCACCGTGAATTTTACAGTGCCGTCCCCGTCTGCATCGATCGGGTATGTATTTTATTTTATTTTTTTTAATTTTTATAAGAAGAAAAGGCAAGAGAAAGTGGCGAAAAAGCGAGCTTCTTTTTTAGGGTTTTGAAGCTTACCTTTTGGAGAGAGAAAGAGCGAGAGAGATCTTATTCTATATGAGATGTGATTCAGAAGCTGTTGGAAATTTAGGATTTTCCTTTATAGTCTTTTGGGTCATGGAATTTTTTGTAACAATGAGAGATATAGAAGGGTAAGAAAGGAAATGAAAGATTTTACAGGTTTTGACTCGATGGAGATTTGAGATTTTGGAGATTTTTCTTTTTTCTTCTTTTTCACGAGCTTCTCTTGATAGACTTCTACAGTGTCATCTTACTTTTTCTCTCTCTCCTTCAGTTCTTCATTTTTTGGATATGAGCTGATATTTACACCCCTCCTCTTGATCGATGCGCTCTTTCTTCTAACTTTTTTGTAACATAATGGTACATATTTTTAATGTTTTATAGATTGAAGTAGTAAGGAAGGGGTGTTTACCATGATGGCTGGTTAGGTGCGGCCCCGGACCTACCCAAGACCGTGCGATACTTACTTTGGGGCCCACTTTGATGTATCTATTCAATATCCACTCCGTTCATCCGTTCTTCCGTATCATTTTAGGGAATGACAACAAAAATGAAGTTAGGTGGACCATACTATACGAAACAGTAGTAATTTAACGCCACATCATTAAAAACTTCTTAGGGCTCACCATAATGTTTCTGTTACGTTGATATTCCATCCAACCTATTGATAATATCACAAACCTGGATGAAGGGAAAAATAAAATATCAGCTTTATCCAAAACTCTTGTAGCTCATAAACAAATGTTAATGGTCAATCACTACTGTTTGATATGGTGTAGTCCACTTGAGATTTGAATTTATTTCTTTTTTGGACTTATGACCTAAAATGATCTGGAAAAATGGATGGACGAAGTGGATATAGAATACACGAATCAAGGTAGGCTCATGTATTTGTAGGCCACAGGAAAACTACGGATCCGAACCTTGCACAATCCGATCCGACTCGGTTTTTCTGACCGAGTCGGACTCGGATCGGGTCAGACCAGCACATATTCGGGTCTGTCCGAGTCAGCTGAGTCAGACTCGGTCCCGGTTCTGTCTGAGTTCGGGTTGGGACATAAAAAAGTAAGATCTGGTCGGGTTGGGCCAAATCCGAGTCGACTCGGTCCGATGCCCAGCTCTACTACCATAGTAGGTGGGGCATACAATAACATACATTAGTTTCATCCATGCCATCCATCTATTTTTCCAGATCATTTTATGGCACAAGACAAAAAATGAGATATATAAAAATCTCAAGTGGACCACATTATAGGAAAATGTGTTGAATGAGCGTCCACCATTAAAACCTTTTTGGGGGCCATAAAAGTTTTGGATCAAGCTAATATGTGTTTTTTCCTTCATCAGGGCCTGTATGACGTAATCAACAGATTGGATGTCAAATAAACAGAACACACTGCCTTTGGAGGATTTTAATGGTGGATATCCTATCTCTATTGTTTTCCCGTGGTGTGGTCCACCTGAGATTTATATCCCACTGTATTTTTGGTATGAAGCCCTAAAATGATCCGTAAAAAAAGGATGAAACACATGCATCATTGTGGGGCCCATAGATTATCGACCACCAGCCACAGGGCTAGTGGCAGGGGGAGTAGCCAATCTGTTTCCACCAACGCCCATGCTTCCCAAACATGCCAGCCGTTGGAATACATGGGATTGCATGCAATCCCATGCCCTACCAAACAAGAAAGCTCAATGGCATCCCTGGATAAGCCTGCCGGTCCAAACGGCCACAATATTGGACGCTGGATTTTTTAAAACCGTGGGATTGGAGATGATCCACTAACACTGCTTTAATTACATTGGTATCTGTGCAATCCACCCGAAACCGATCCAATACCATTCAATCCGCCCGTCCAAATGGGCCCTTAGGGTACCGAGTTACTCGGATTCCTCAATTTTTTGAGATCATTTTAATGTATGATCCCAAAAATGAAGAGGATCCAAATCTCAGGTGGACCATACTATAGGAAGCATTAGTGATTCAACCATTAAAAACTTCCTAGGAACCACGGCAATGTTTCCATAATGTTTATTTGCCATCCAACCTGTTGATAGGGTCACATGAACTTAGAATAATGGTAAAAACAAATATAAGCTTGATCCAAAACTTTCATCACCCATTAATGACTAAACCACTGTTTCTTATGTTATGGTCCACCTGAGAATTGGATCTGCTTCCCACTGGTTTTTACGTTATGATCCGCCTGAGAATTGGATCTGATCTGGCAAACAGATGGACAGCGTGGATATAGAATAAATACATCAAGGTTGGCTATATGGCGAGGGCCGCACCATCTTGGGTGAGGTAGACCTGGACACAAACCAAGCTAGCTCCAAAGCTCCAGTTGGTTTGAAAAAGCTCGGCTATGGGTTTGAATAGAAGTTCAAACTAAATTAAGCGTCGCAGTCAAGCTCATTTAAAATAAAAAATAAAAAATCAAGCTCAAACCAAAAAAGTACTCGCTCGACCGGGCTCAGCTGAAAGCTCGGCTTAATTCAGCTTGGTTTGACTCAGCTTGATTTGGCTCGTAATCGCATGCACACTATTTCCTATGGTGTGATCAATTTGAGCTTTGGATATGATTCAATTTTGGGATCATGTCCTAAAATGATATGTAAATATGGATGGACGACATGGATAATATATATACATGATGACTAATGACGTGGATAATATATAATACATATACATGCACACTATTTTTGTGTGGTTTGGTCCACTTGAGCTTTGGATATGATTCAATTTTAGATCATGTCTTAAAATAATATACATATACATGCCCACAAAGTTTACTTAGTACCCTAAAGCGGGATTCGAATTGGCTGGTGACCCCATTAACACCCGCTATGTATCCAGTGTCAAGGCTCCGTGGGCCCCACCATGATATATATATATATATATATATATATATATATATATATATATATATATAATATCGTGTATGTTACAAAATTGCAAGCCCTAATAGGCCAAGCCGGGTGGACGGGCTGTTGTACACCATCTAAATCCAGCCCAATTGAAAATGGGCCTGAATTTTAAGCTTGAGCCTAGCCCTCGGGCCTAATACTCTAGCCCAAGCCTTAACTGTAGGCCCATTGACAGCCCTACATACATGATCATACGCATCACACAAGGAGACCCTTCACTCTCTCATGAACCCTGTCAACTTCTCTGCATGCATGGGGCTGTCTTTTCATCTCATGAAGCCTCCCCAAGCACTTCACACAAATTCCGAACCTTATGTTGGCATCCTTACCTTTTCTAAGAGCATAATGTTAGGGTTTATTTGAATTTGTGAGAAGGATAGTAAAGGAAAATGTATTTTCCAAAAAAAAAAAAAAAAGCCTTATTATTAGGAAAGTATGGGAAATTAAGAAAATACTATTTGTCATGTTTGTTAATCAACAACATTTTTTCGAGAAAATTCAAGTCTTTTTCCAAATCATATGTTTAGCAAAATAAAATTCTATTGAAAAATTCTTTTGGTTACAACTTCAAGTCTCAAAGTATTTAGGATACAATGCAAGCCCCACTATAAGATCAAACATGTTATCATAGCCATCCACTCCCTAACATGCAACGAAAGATTCATGATCTATGACAAGTCAAAGAAAATTATATTGTTCCTGTGACATCCGGTCTATACATCTGGTGTGGCTTCCCCTACTTATTTTATAGCTGAAGCTAAAGGCGATCCAAAACTCAAGAAGGCACTTAGGGATCAATGATCAGATCAACAAAACCCTGAAACAATATACCTAAGAAGTTGCATTCTCTTAATTAGCAGCTCCCATCTAATAGATGTGCATTTTTGAGAGGCCAAGTAAAAATAATAATAATTGTACATTGTGATCATGGACCAAAAATAATATTGGTCTACTAATTTGGTGGTAAATCACGCTTGTGTAAGAAAGATGGATGGTTGTGATCATGGAACATGCACAGGATGTGGTGCTCATGTGTCAAGTGCCTGAAATAGGATGTCTCGAAGCAATAATTAATATTATTTTTGAAGTTTTCCTTTAAGGACACGTGATCAATGGCTTAGATGGAATATCTGGTATCCACATACAAACTCATGTTCATCGTGTCCCTTAGTTTCTTGTGGACGGGCCCACTTAAGTTGTCGATCGGGCTATTTTTCTTTTGTGGAGTGGATTGGACATAGAGGACATGGTGGGGCTATATGAAGCTCACTTAACAAATGTTGCCGAGCTCCTTGCATTTTCAATAATAATAATAATAATAATAATAATAATAAATAAATAAATAAATAAATAAACGGAATGCAAAGAGCCAATGTACTAAAAGTTGATTATGTGCAGCCACGGCCTCATGCAAGACAGTGAGGCCCTTAACACGGTCCCACCTTAATGTTTTCATTATGATTTGACAGAGCGACAACTACTTAGATATGTTGGAAAAGCTGAAATTTTTTGCCAGATCATTTTAGGGCATGATCACAAAAATGAAATAGATTCAAATTTCAGGTGGACCACACCATAGGAAACAGTGGCTATTGACCATTAAAAACTTCATGTGGGCCATAAAAATTTTGGATCAAGCTTATATTTATTTATTTCTTTTATCTAGGTTTGTTTGACCTTCTAAGGTTGGATGGGAAAATAACATTTTGGAAACATTATTGCCAGCTCTGGGAAATCTTTAATGATGGGGCATTTGATCACCATCGTTTCCTATAGTATAGTCCACTTGAGATTTGGATATGCTTCATTTTTGTACTCATGCCCTAAAATGATCCAGGAATCCAAATGAATGACATGGATGTAGAATATATATACATCAAGATGGCCCAAGAGCAAGGGATACCATCTCCCTGTTTCAGTAGGATAGGTAACCCTCCCATACCAGGCCTATACCGTATGGAAAAGATACTTAGGCCCCACCATGATATATATATATATATATATATATATATATATATATATATATATATATATATATATATATATATGTGTGTGTGTGTGTGTGTGTGTGTGTGTTGTGTGTTTTATCCACAATGTCCATCCATTTTATTAGCTTATTTCAGGCATGAGCACAAAAATGAAACATATCCAAATCTCGAGTGGAACATGCTATGGGAAACAATGGTGGTCAAATGCCCACCATTAAAAACTTTCTAGGGCCCATTGTCATGTTCAATTGCTATCCAACTTGCACACAGACCTGTACTAGGAAAACACAACTATGAACTTCATCAAAAACTTACGTGGCTCCAAAGAAGTTTTTAATGGTGGGCATTCAATTACCACTATTTCCCATGGTGTGGTCCACCTGAGATTTGGATTTGATTATGTTCAGGCTCATAATCTAAAATGAGCTGGCAAAATAGATGACCGACATGAATAAAACAAATAAATCTTGATGAGCTCAAAAACATTCTCCAGCACCAACCTGAACAGACACGTACAGAGGGGCCACTAACAAATACGGGGAGTGGATTAGCTGTGGCCCGCCTCTCATAAGACGGCGAGGCTTTTACCGTCGGGCTCACTTGATGTATGTAATCTATATCCATACCATCCAATTGTTTTTTTTTTTTTTTTTTTTAAATCATTTGAGGACATGATCCCAAAAATAAAATAGATCCAAATCTCGGGTGGACCATACCATAGGGTGGTGACTGATCATTAAAATTTTCTTGTAGGCCACGAAAGTTCATACAAGAAGTTTTGGATGATGGAGATATTTGTTATTTATCTTCATCCAAGATCATTTGGATAGAAAATAAACATTATGTAGACATTAAAGTGGGCTCCAGGAAAATACGATTTCTTGCAGGCCGATCAAGGCAATTGTGGGTAGTTTGGTTAGACATTGTACTCTTAGATGAGCCCTATAATATCATTTTGGCCGAGTGGCCGTTGCTGGCCTGACAGATTTTTCTGGTTAAGATATCTTGGCAGGGCTACTTAGGATTTGGTTCCTATGTCGCATGTGGTATGACTATTGGGAGAGGTTCGATCAGGCATTGCCCCCAGGCACTTCTATCCTTTGATGATGGTCATGGACCAAAAAAGAGGTCAGAGGTTGCCCATTGGGTACCTCTGTCATGTCATGTCTTTGATAAAAGGGAGGTGTGGCTAGAGGTTGGCCCCAAGCACCTCAATCCTTTGATAGTCGATATAGTACAAATGTATTGTTAGTGCCTCAGTTTTTTCAATGATATGAGATAGGGTATCTTGAGTCGGTTGAGCCTCTATAAGGAGACACTGAAGACTGGAGACTTGAAGCATCAAGGCCAAAGACAATAGGTAAATCATGAGGTGCCTTGGTAATCCTAGGCCCAGACCCCTTTAGGTCCAAAATAACATACCCTAGATGATTTGATCCATATATGAAAACCCTCAGTCATCAAGTTTGTGCCGATTAGTTCTTTTGTAAAAGAAAGAAAACCAAATACACAAGTTCGATTGATCATCGATTAATCAAATGAATCCTCAATCGAGGATCGAAGGCCCTTCGCTCGATCGATCAAAGGTGCATGAAAATGTCCAGCAAACTTCCTACCCAGTTTCGTAAAAACCTTGATCGATCGATCGATTGAGAGTGCGCAAAAGTGTTTAGCAACTTTCTACCATTTTATCGAATTAAATTCAATTGAGGTCGCTTAATCGATCAAAGTTACTGTTATAGATCCATTGGAGCCCTTTTTTCTATAATTCTAGAACTAGATCTTTGCAAAGTTGATGATTTTTAGTGAATTAAAAGCCTAGTGTATCCCAATACTTTCCAACACTCATAGGCTATCACCCAAAGAGATTCATTCCATCTTCATTGTGATTAATCACTCTAATGAACATTTCTAGCTCCATTTGATGAAGAACATGGTATCTTGCATTCTCTAGAGTTTAGACTCCACATCTATAAGTAAATCCTTATCTAAACATCCTCTAGAATACCCATCTAGGTGAATCCATAATTGAAAACAACTATCTCATAGTTGTAGAAGATTCAACCTCCCCCATTACCTTGGTAGCCTTATTGGAGCATCAAGTGTAAGGTAGTTAATTCAAAGAAGTAAACGAAGACAAACTTCAATGACCAGGAGTGCATGAGAGAAGAAAATTTAATAAGTGAAGATGTATATCAAGTAAGGTGAATAAAAGGAACTCAATCCAATAAGTAAAGTTGTCAATTTAGAGTTCACAAACTCTTTCTTTATATAGGATATAGTATAAAGTTTATGACCCAAACTCACATAGGTCTTTGCGTAGGCCTCTAATTAGAGTGTATGTTTGTTAAGTCCTTGTTTAGGCCTCCAACAGAAGTATATATGTGTAAGTGTAACATCCCGAAAATCAGGGGTCGAGCACAAACTCAACTCCCGAGTTCCAGAACATCACTTATGCAACAAAATGAATGATTATTGAATGTTGACTGTATTTGTGCATTGAACATGAGTGAGATTAAGCCAAAACAGCATATCATACTCCAGAGACAATTAAATTGCAAGCGTAAAACTGTGATAGATAAATAACATATAAAAATTGTGGTGAGTCTCCAGAGTGTGATAAAGTTACCAGGTTAAATAATTACAGTACAATTCTAAAATATACCTAATGTGAGGAAGTGTAATGTCTTCTATCTTAAGTACCATAGCCCCGTCAATACAATACCAGGTCTTCATAGACTTGCCAGAGAGATACAGATAGGAGAACTCCTCCTCATCATCATAGAAGTAGTCTGGCTCTACTTCATAAGCATTGTCATCACCTGAAACTTAACAAATCTGGTTGGTGTGTATAACACCGTCCCGTAACGTGGGAGTGAGTGATCAACTCAGTGGAACAGTAAAGCATAGGTTAACATGTTATCAATTCAGTCAAGCAGTAATGATAAAGCAGTAAAATCAAATACTCCTAACTACTCTTATTAATGCAAGTATGAATGCTGGCATGATGTATGCCCTCACCACACCCTCCCTCGTGCGACACCATCTCACGTTTGTGGCATGCTTTTATCCCTCAGTGCTCTACATCTTCCAGGCACATGCAATGCATGATGAGCATGATTACCGAGTATTTATTAGTATATTTCAAACAGCAGGATTGAGAAACTAAGGTACCTCCCTTGTATCATTCCCAAACATGATCCATTCTAGGGTCGTCAGTCCTAGTTAATCTCAGACGATGGTGTATTTTTCTAGGTCACCTTCTTACGCTGTGGTACATTACGCACAAAGGTTACACCACTCCCCCATCACCTCTTAAACGATTCATCACTATACAGAAACAGGCCTAGTTCATACTCCATATACCGCGGCAAAACTCTAAGGCTCACCGCGAGTTCAGAGTATGCTCGAGGTCACTACAAAGGGCCGTCAGGGCTGTTGCTCGCATTCGTTGCACCACTCCCCCATCACCTTATCAATGTAGGCCGACAGCACGAATATAGTGTCCCATACCACCATAATCGGCTCACGAGTCTGGTTGCTCACTGGTCACTACAGGGAGGCACGTGGCCCCAGCGTAGGCCGACAGCTAGACCACGGTGTCCCATACCACCATGCCCGGCTCATGAGTCTTAGCGGATCGAGGTACCATGGTTAAAAGGAATTTCACTGGTAAGTTTGGTACCCTAGATTCAAGCAGTAGCGACCAAACATGGTGAACATACATTAGACAAATCGGGTTACTTGACAAGCTCGACTAGCTCGAGTGCACAACAAGTTGAACGACATGAAGCGCATAAGCACTTCGCGTGGCCTAACCACTGCCGCCAACTGAAGTACGACTCGGGTTCGTCAGACACATCCTACGTGGCAAAAGAATCTCAGCCACAAATTCAATCCCATTACCGATTGCCTGGACTATAATCATAGCCCCAAACGTAATCAATCCTTATTCAAAGTATGAAAAGTAAAGAATAATAAACAAAGCAATTTAAGCAAGGTAATAAGCATATCATAAAACATGTTATAAAGCATGTTATAAAGCATGTTATAAAGCACTACTTAAATAAGAATACAAACACATATATTGCACAAGTAAGTGATTTAAGTAAACAATCTCATGGAGAAAAAGCATACATGTCTCTAAGGTAGTTGAGAATCATATCTCAACACCCTCCTAAGGCATCAACATCCAAACACTTACTCACACAAGCATTTTCACAAACACTTAACATACACTATTTCAACATACTTAGTGTATGTTAGTAAACATGTATAAGGGCGAGTCCTTTCGCCAAGCAAATATTTTACGCATATATAGTATATTTATATAACAAATAATCATGGCAAACACATCTCTAAAATATAGATATATACGGTACTTTCTACAATATAGTATTTCAACATACATAGTGTATATTAGTAAAGCATGTATTTGGGAGAATCCTTTCACCAAATAAGTATTTTATCCTTATACCGTATATTCATACAACAAATAATCATGTCAAACACATTCCCAAAATTTATACATATACGGTATTTTCTACAATACGGTATTTCCACATACATAGTGTATATTAGTGAAACATGTATTTGGGCGAATCCTTTCGCCAAATAAGTATTTTATCCATATATCATATATTCATGCAATAATTAATCATGTCAAATACATTTCTAAAATTTATACCTATATGGTATTTTCTACGAATACCTAGAATATGTAAAATTCCATAATCTACATCTTTAATCAAAACAGGAAACAGAAAGCACTTTGTGCATGTGCAATTACATGCAGATCATGAATCTATCATTATCTGACATTGAAAGTATTGAAAACCATAACCTATACACTTAAAGTCCGCACCTTTTATCGTAGAATCGAAACGGAGTCGATAGAATTGCTAAGTTTCCGTATTCAGCAGTTTGGCAACCTAGAGAATGAAATAGGTTAGCTATTTCATAACCTACAACCTATACAGCCCCAAAACATATTAGGGTTAGGGTTTCTTACCTAGGAACGAAGCTGGAATCGCCGGAAAAGCGATGAGAATGGAGCGGTTGAGCTTGGATACGGCAGGGAAGAATCTCCCACTTCTCTCTCACTTTCTCTCTCTTTTCCTAGGGTTTTTCTCAAATTCAGATGGCTGAAATGAGAGAGGGTTTAAGGTCCTTATATAGCCTAAAAACTCACCGAAATAGACTTGGGAACAAGGTATACTTGGGTTTTAGCCAAAGTCAAATTTGGTTTCGACTCAACCAACGGAGGACTTCTGGCGGGCCTCCTTGAGCCAAAGGTCGGACTTAAGCTCACTAACACTGGATCTACGTTTAGTTAAGTTTTCATTTCAGTTGGATTTCCAGATCACACGTGGCGGACCAGTCTCAGTTTGACGGTCAGTGGGTCTCGATCGAAGATTCCGAGTACATGTAAATGTTTATGAAATTTTTCTTGATCCGAGGGTGTAATTTGGCCTGATTCTGACGGTCAGGTTGCTTAATACTGACCCGCAAGCGACGAGTCTCAGATTACTATTCAAGATATTTATTTTGTAAAGAAACTAGTGTTCTCACACTCTCTCACTCCGGACTCAAGTGAACAGCCATGGGACACTATCTAGATTTGATTTCCGAGATGGTTGTCAAGCCCAGTGAGGCGGTCCTAAGTCCTTAACTTCGTGTTATTCAAACTCCCAATTTGCGGTCCAGATCTGATACGGAGTTTCGAGATGCTCCCGAGAGCAGCCAGGTAATGAGATTGATCCTAGATTTTAGGGTAACCTAGCGTCAATGATTCTACAAGTTTTAGGTCTTACAAATCGTATTTAAAGCGATTCAAATGGATTTCGTAGCTAATCTATTTTAAAACTTAGTTACTTTGTCTCATTTCTAAAGGATTTAATCCTAAGTGATTTCTGGTCGAGGTGGTACTCAGGCCTTTGTAGTTTGTATATAAGGTGATCCTAGTTATAATACTTAACTAGTTTAAAATAGTGTCTAGGGTGAAAGTACTTAGGAAAATTGAAAGAACAAGGTGGTAAAGGGTGGAATTTGTGAAGGAAATGGGTTCGGAAGCAATTTTAGACTATGGGATTCAGTTCTAACAAGTTAATAAGGTGTTAGGAGTGGCCCATTGCCTAAAGACGTCTAATTCCAGGTTGGCAAAAATCCGGGCTGTTACAGTAAGTTTCTGTAAGAGCCTCCAACAGGAGTGTATGCTTGTAAAGGTTATGGGTGAACCTGAACCTTGTGTTTGTGATTGTGATTTAAGCATATTTCTATTAATACTTATGAGTTTAATTAGTTGAATTATATGAATACTTGAACGGATTGTCTGTTAAGCATTTGATTGTTGGCACGCACACACAAGATGTCTATCTCGCACATACAGTAGTGACTCAACTTGGTGCATCATTTGTAGTTTACGCTAGGAGTGCACATCGAACTGATAGAACCGTGGAACCAAACCGAAACCGATCAAACAGTCTAGTTTGATCCGGTTCTAGACTGCACCAGTTCCGGTTTCAGTTCCAAAAATCTAAGAACCGTTGGATACAGTTTGGTTCCGGTTTAGGGGCATATAGAACTAAACCAAACCGTGAACCAACCTGTTGATCTGAACTGTGGATACGAACTGTGGACCCGAACCTTGGATCCGAACCGTTGATCCGAACTTAAGTTTAAAACTAAAAAAGAAAAAAAAAACCCTATCTCTCCTTCTCTCATTGTCTCCCTCTCTCTCGCTGTCTCTCTCTCTCTCTCTCTCTCTCTCTCTATCTGCGTGCGGCTGCCCAGGCCCTTGCCCACTCTCGTCTCTCGTCGTCGTCGTCTCTCTCTCTCTCTCTCTCTCTCTCTCTCTCTCTCTCTCTTCTCTCTCTCTCTCTCTCTCGTCATCTCCCTCTCTCTCACCATCTGCGTGCGGCTGCCCAGGCCCCTTCTCTCTCTCTCTCCATCACAGAAAGGTCATTCCTCTTTTCATCATTTGATTTGCCTTCTTCCTTCTTATCAACAAGTCCAATTTCCTCCTTTCCGTTAGCTATGGAATCAGGAACGCAATTCTGAGAGTTCTTTTCCTTTGCATTGTCTACTTCTGTTGCCTTAGATACATCTTCCAGAGGATTGTCAGCAATGATCGGTTCTATTGCTTCTTTTCCAAAATTTCCACTCAGCAGTTGTCTGTTGTCCAAAAGGTCTTCTTTCAGATTTCTGACTTGCATATTCTTAGCAATTATGCCTGGAGGTGCCAATGCTACATCCTTGTAAGAAGGGGATCTCCCAAGAGTTATGGTCAAATTTCCCTTCATTTGAGTTGTAACTTCAAATGGATGCGTGCAGTAATCATTCGATGCAGAACTTGGCCGAGGCTCTAGAGGTGAATTAGAAGTCTTACTATCATTTGTAGAGCCATCCGCCACCTCGGCATTGCTTGACGAAGGTGTAGACTTGACCCTGCACGTCACATACTTGACTATTTTATAGCTGAATTTGGCAGCTCCACGTGAGGAACTTTTCACATGTTGATAGTCTGCGTAGCTTCCAGGAGTTACTGTTCATTTTTCCAAGAGATAATAACTACTATTTGGATAAGAATTACTTGTTTTGGAGTGAGAATTTTCAGTAACAATATCAATGCTCAGATTGCCCTCTCCTGGTTGGCCATCCCTTAAAAAATGACTTATGTTGGATTTTAAATGCATCTCATACCAATTGGGCTAGATTTTAAAAAGTCCAGAACTGTGGAACCAATCTGGTTTTCACAGTCCGGTTCCAATTCAATTCTAGAGTGCTAACGGTCCAGTTACGATTCTGAGAATCCTAGAACCGTTAGGAACAGTACTTTGGTTCTAGTTTCACCCTAGAACTGGACCGAACCGACCCGTGTGCACCCCTAGTTTACACAATTGGACCCACTTGGCTTGGAAGCCTAAGTATTAATTATTTTTAATTGGCATAAAGTTTTAAGTGATCCTATTCACCCTCCTCTAGGACAATCATAATTCTAAGCTCTAGTAAACTTCAATGTGCTATGATAAACAATCGACGCAATTTTTGGTGTAATGCTCTAAATTTTAGGGGTCGAGTACACATTCCATCCTCGAAATTCCATGTGTTACTTTTGTATTATCAACACTTTGTTTAATAGTATTATCAAACTGGCATCAAAAATAAACTGTGAAGAACCAACCAAACAATGTATAAAGTCTGAAAGTAAAGCGGTAGCATGATAATCACACAAATATCCATACAGTCATCCAAACCAATAATAGAGTCCACTCAGTTGGGGACTTAATATACATATACAAAATATATCAAATTATCTGATAAACCTAAACAACTACTCCCAAAATCATAACTAAGCATAAACAAAGCTTGACTAGGCCTGCCCATCGAAGATCTAAAAGTACTACACTTCCTCTGTTGAATCTATGTAAGCCTCGTCTAAGACCCCGACCTCGATGGTATCTACACCAATGATATCTAGGTGGTATTTGAAAACATCATGTTGAGGGTCAAATATTGCATATTAGACCCCAGTTATTACCTAGTTTTATGTACATGATAATGCTTAACGCTTTATTTTAATCGCGTTTGTGTTGCAAGATGCATTTAGGAGCCTGGACTGAAAAAGGGTACTAAAAGCATGGATTTAATGCTCAGAAGTCATCAAGGCAATGGACGGACCCCAGGGGACCGAGATCGAATGATTTACATGCCAGAGATCCGAGAAAATCAGGCAATCCACGCTAAAGAGGCCTGAAAATCATCCAGAATGTAAGATCGCAGGGTTCCCACCATCCGTTTGGCTCGAAACTTTATATCTGGCCTGAGGACCATAAATTAATTGTACACGTCGAAATTCAGCACTTGGATCCCTCTAGAAGTGTCCCAACGAATAGATCAGCCCACATATCAGCGATTTGGGGCCCACCTGATCCCTGGACATACCTCAACTTTGGGCTCAACTCCTAAATTAAATGAGGAAAGGGATGGACGGAGCAGATTTCTCATAAACATCACAGTGGACCCCACTTGGGGTTGTGCGCACATACAATGCACACACATGCAGTGCACCAGATCAGCCAGCCCGATCAACAGAGGGCTGACCCGTCTCCTTCTCCAGAACGGACGACCAGCGAATGCACCACGTCGTCCAATTTTTGGCTAGTGGGCCCCACCCATCATTCATTCGGATGATTTAGACCACCCATTGTGTCCAGGGGGTGTCCATGGCCCTGTCCATGCTTTCCTTTTTGGCCCATGTACACATACACACATGGATCATTGAAAAATGCGCGATGTCTCTCCAGCGAAAAAACTCTCCACCGCCTTATGAAGGCTATAAAAGGAAGAGAGGACGTGGGTAGCACTCATCCAAGCAGCCATGAAGGCAAATTTATCTTTGGAACGTGGACGTGAAGAAGGAGAAAGAGAGAGAGAGAGAGAGAGAGAGAGTGTGTGTGTGTGTGTGTGTGTGTGTGTGGCTGACGCATGAGGAGTCCTCCTTCTCCCTTTCTTCTTTAATTTCTTCTTTCTTTTGATGATTTTAAGAGTCTTTAGCTTGATCATGTCTGGCTAAACCTCATAGCTAGGGCTAAGAGGTGAAGCTTGTAACGTGATTGGGATGTTTGCTTGGTTTTGATTCATGTTTTGTTGAACTCTTTTGGATTCTAGTTTAATCATGAAGGTATACTTTTAGTTTTAAATGGTTTATTGTGAGTTAAATTTCATTAGATCTGTGATAGCTTTAAGTATGTTCTTTCCATTATTGAGATTATGAAATTAGTAAGATTTGTTGTTCACTATCGTCCCATGGGCATGGTAGGATGATGGAATCCTTCCTAACTTTCACAATTCTCTTATGATTGGCTGTGAGATTGGTAAATTTCTGTTATTTGCCATCGTCTCCTAGGTATGGTTAGGTGATGGGATCACTTCCGAATCTTCACTAATCTTATCTGTTGATGATTAGATCCATGAGAAGTTCAGAGATCTGAAAAATCTCTTCTTACCAATTGGATAGGATAGGACTCTGATTCCAGTTGTGTCCTTGAATCATGCAAGGTAGCTTCCCAATTACTAGAAGTGGATCCTTGGCACCCTAGTTTCTCACCCTTGAATTTTACAAGTTTTAGTTAATTAGTTCACAATCATTCTCTTAATTTTTCCTGATTTAGTTTACATCTTCACCTAGTTCTAGTTATAGTTACTTTCAGATTACGTACAAGGCTCAGTCCCTATGGATTCGACCTTGGTCTTACCGAGATTATTGCTACATCGCAACCCTATACTTGGAGTGGTGAACAAGTTTTTGGCGCCGTTGCTGGGGATTGACGGTTGCATTTTTCTGAGATTAACTAGTTTTAGAATTTAGTTAAGATTAAGATTTTTTTTAGGATTAGGGTTTTCTATATTATATTTTTAAGATTAGGGTTTTCTGAGTTATTTTAGAAACTAACTCATCTTTCTATGTTTGTTTTTAGAACTTATTAATTTAAGAATTTTGTTTTTAGGATTTTTCTTGTATTATTTTAGAAACTAACACTGTTTTTCTATTTTTGTGGGATCCTAACATAGAACTCTCCAACTGGGTAACTTCTTTCTAACTTCTTCACTCTACTTACTTTCCATATTGTTATAGGATTTTTCTTTTATTCTCTTTTAGGATTAGGTTGAGGATTAGGATTTTACCATATATATGCAAGAGTGGGAACATCAATATGCTAAGAAAGTAGGGCTGTTAGATGATTATGTTAGGATACAACCCATGTCTCAAAATTTTTCTAAAACCATCATCAAGAACCGACCGGAATATAAAGCTCCACCGGTTAAGAAGTCCTTACGCGATCATATACGAGAGAACAATTACACCCCATGGATAGTACGTGAGTGTTGGGGTTATCATAACTATGGGAGTGAGAATTATTATCACCCACCAGACAAAAAGAAAACAATGAAAGATTATATCATGGGTGATAATATGTATCGACAACCATCAAATTCTCCCACCTATGATTCGTATGACTATAATCAGTGGAAACATCAAAATGGAAAAGGTGAACCAACAACATGTTATAATGATTATTCTCTTGGATCCCCTACCTTTGAAATCCAACCAGAACCGATCCAAGAGGAGTCACTTCAAAGTGACACAAACTCTTCTGCGGATATGAGAAAATTATTAGAAGGTTGTTCGGGCCTTAGAAAAACAATAAAAGCGCTTGCATTGTGCATCAATAAGAAATTGGAGGCTCGTTTGTATCAACCACAATTCATTTCAGAAATACAGTGAGGAAAGTGATCCTAACTCGTTTTTAAAGAACTCTGGAATTTGGAATAAAGAGTTGGATTATATTAAAGAGCACATGGTTCAATTTCCTGAAGAGTCGATCTCGATGACGGTTCAAAAGAGTGATCAAGAGACATGGGTGTCTTTCAAATATAATGATGATGACACACTTCACTCACATGACACCCTTGATTTCAATGATGAGGGAGAGGTTAGTTTATTCGAACCTCAACCTAATTTAGGAGTTGAATGTGAGAGAAGTAATCTCATCCCAAGTATGTACTGCACTGAATTGGAAGATGATGAGTATTGGGATGATGATTATAAATGTGTAGCCCAAATTCCTCTAGAATCAAGCTCAAGTTTGGTCTAGGTCAATGATCAAGAGGTACAGGAAGTAGTTGACCATAATGATTTACTCCACCTATTTGACATGACTGATTTAAATGTGGAGAATGAGCCCCTTTCAACTGACCTTTCTAACTCTTGTGAGACATGTTTCGACCACTCCCCTGAATTGAATGATGATATGATTTGGGAGATGGACGAGTCGCTCGATATGATTCTGGAAATTGAAACAATCCAGTTAAGACCACCATTTGAGTTGTCAAATTTTGACGATTCAATGCCTCTTCTGAGTAGTATCAATGAACAAAGTTCTCACATCAATACTTCATCTACTGACCTTCAATCTGTCTGTGCAGGGCTGGAGCAAGAGAGCATACCTCCATCTACTTTTAAAAATGATGGAGTCCTTGAGCATCTCATTACAGATTTCAATGTGGAAAATAAGTCACTCTCAGTTGAATTTTTCAACTCTTTAGACGATTGCTTAACACACTTTTCAGATTTAAACAATCCTATGATTAAAGAAATAGAGGATGCCTCGTAAGACAATATCTCGGTAATTATGACAGACCAAGAGAACCCTTATTCTGAAGCCCTCCATCCCCAAATCCTACATGTCTATCATTAAAGGGGGAGGAGCTGAAAATTGAACTGAAGTCTGATACTTCGAAATGTGTTAAGGCTACATCATCCACTATAAATTATTCTGAATCTTATCTACTTGTAGTCTCTGATTCACTATGGGATACTAACTTTGAAACTTTTCTGCCACAGGTAAATCATATATACTTTGGATACCTCAAGCGACTCTACGACAAATTTTTGATGAGGTCCATAAATTTCTCTAGAAGTTCATGCTCTAGAGCATCCAAGCCTATTACAAGAAGGGCTTTTGGATGATCCTGTTGAGAAACCTATTGAGAAATTTATCAAGATACTGGCCGGAAGAGGAACCTCGCGACATGATTGAGTAGTTTTTCCCCTGCTTTCATAGGATTAAGATAGTTTGCTTGATGTTGTTCTAGGATAGTCAGCTTTATGCCATTAGGATAGTTTGCTTTCTAGTCGTTCTAGGATAGTTTGCTTTTGTTGGATTAAGTCTTATGCCGAACCACCATCACGCTGAAATCTCTTTTGGAAGAAGCCTCTTAACTCCTTCATCAGGTACTATCTTTCCATCACTTCTCCTTTACTTTCGTTGTCTCATGTGCATTACATGCGTATATCTTTTTACATTGAGGACAACGTAGATTTTAGTTTAAGGATGGGAGATTAGATTACCTAATTAGTGTTTTTTCAGTCTTGAGCAAAAATTTTAAAAAATTTTGAATTTTTTTTTGAAAATTCTTGTGAATTCGAAGTGATTTTGAGGGTTATCTTGATTTTAGAAGTATAAGATACATAATGTTGGTAATTTATGACTCTTGGATTCAGTTATCTGTTTAGATTTCACAGTTAAGTCAAATTGTTAATCCATGATTAGAAGTTTTAAACATTGATGAAGTCATGATTTCACATGTCACACCTAGCTTACATATTAAGGCTTCAGTTCGATATTGAATTGTTAACCTGGTAGTCACTAGACATGAAAGGAGCCAACCTGGGGAATTTGTCCATCATGTTCAAAGAAAAAAATATAATACTTAGCTAAAAAAGCAATTGTCTTCAGAAAGGGTTGGGTGAATGGTCTTCACTATAGGTTTGCTCCCTATAGGTGAGGGTTTGATTCCCCTCCTTGGCTTTACCTTTTAAAGGTTAACATTGCGTGAAAGCCATCGATGAAAAAATCAAAAGCTGGAAGAATGAAAAGTTGAACTGTAAGGCAAGTTTTGGTTTAGGTAATGGTTATCCTGAATGCTTTTCTGATTATCAATGTTATCATGAAAATAAAGAATTGAGCCTTTGATCGTGATAAGTTTAGGTTTCACTATACACCCATGGAACTTAATGTTTAAAATTATTGTAATTGATGGATTAATACTTTTGAACTTGACTATGAAGTTTACCGTGCGCTTGAGTTTAGGAGAAGGTAATGCCCAACATTGATGTATGTCGGAATTTTACTGCTTTTCAAAAATCACTCGAGTTTATAGAATTATCCTATAGTTCTCAACTTATTTTTTACATACTTTACTCGATACTAGCAAAATGCTGGTTGGGGATTGTGTCAAGGGTTAAATATTGCATATTAGACCTCAGTTATTACCTGGTTTTACGTACATGATAATGTTTAATGCTCTATTTTAATTGTGTTTGTGTTGCAAGGTACATTTAGGAGCCTGGACTGAAAAAGGGTAAAAGCATGGATTTAACACTCAGAAATCACCAAGGCAAGGGACGGACCCTAGGGGACCGAGATCGAAGGATTTACACGCCAGCCTGAAAATCGTCCAGAATGCAAGATCACAGGGTTCCCACCATCCGTCTGGCCTGAGGATCATAAATTAACCGTACACGTCGAAATTCAGCCCTTAGATCCCTCTGAAAGTGTCCCAATGAACAGATCAGCCCACATATCAGTGATTTGGGGCCCACCTGATCCCTAAACATACCTTAACTTTGGGCTCAACTCCTTAAATTAAATGAGGAAAGGGATGGATGGAGTGAATTTCTCATAAACATCACAGTGGATCTCACTTAGGGATGTGTGCACATACAGTGCATGCACACATGCAGTGCATCTGATCAACCAGCCCGGTCAACAGAGGGTTGACCCGTCTCCTTCTCCTTCTCTAGCATGGACGACCACTGAACGCACCACGTCATCCAATTTTTGGCTAGTGGGCCCCACCCATCATTCATTCGGATGATCTGGACCGTTCATTGTGTCCAGGGGGTGTCCATGACCCCAACCATGCTTTCCTTTTTGGCCCATGCACACATACACACGTGGATCGTTGAAAAACGCACAATGTCTCTCCAGTGAAAAAACTCTCCACCACCTCATGAAGGTTATAAAAGGAAGGGAGGACGTGGGTAGCACTCATCCAGGCAGCCGTGGAGGCAGATCTATCTTTGGAACGTAGACGTGAAGAAGGAGAAAGAGAGAGAGAGAGAGAGAGAGAGAGAGAGAGAGAGAGAGTGGTTGGCGCATGAGGAGTCCTCCCTTTCTTCTTTAGTTTCTTCTTTCTTTTGATGATTTTAAGAGTCTTCAGCTTGATCATGTTTAGCTAAACCTCTTAGTTAGGGCCAAGAGATGAAGCTTGTAGCTTGATTGAGATGTTTGCTTGGTTTTGATTCATGTTTTGTTGAACTCTTTTGGATTCTAGTTTGATCATGAAGGTATACTTTTAATTTTTAATGGTTTGTTGTGACTTAAATTACAATGGATCTGTGATAGCTTTAAGTATGTTATTTCCATTATTGAGATTGTGAAATTAGTAAGATCTGTTGTTCACTATCGTCCCATGAGCATGGTAGGATGACGGAATCCTTCATAACTTTCACAATTCTCTTATAATTGGCTGTGAGATTAGTAAATTATTGTTGTTTGCCATCGTCTCCTAGGCATGGTTAGGTGATGGGATCACTTCTGAATCTTCACCAATCTTATCTATTGATGATTAGATAGGATAGGACTCTGATTCCAGTTGTGTCCTTGAACCATGCAAGGTAGCTTCCCAATTACTAGAAGTGGATCCTTGGCACCCTAGTTTCCCACCTTTGAATTTTATAAGTTTTAGTTAATTAGTTCACAATCATTCTCTTAATTTTCCTTGATTTAGTTTACATCTTCGCCGAGTTCTAGTTCTAGTTACTTTCAGATTATGTGCGAGGCTCAGTCCCTGTGGATTTGACCTCAGTCTTACCGAGATTATTACTACATCGCAACCCTATACTTGGGGTGGTGAACACATCGTCCTAAGAGAGTGAGTGGCCAACTTAGTGTTACCATTCCTCTAAGTTACTCACAATATCAACACAATCAAGTACATGTAGTGATGACACAACATAGCTAGCAATATCTTATTCTAGTTAATTAAATGCATGTCATGATGTGTAAATGCATGTCCCGAGAATCACTACGCCAAATTGCCTCTTGGTTTAACGACGGATTTAATCTGTCGCTAACGGAAAGTGTCTGTCGCTAATCCCGTGTTTCTCGAAAATCCGTAGTCGGAACGTCGTTGAATTTAGCGACGGACCAAAATCCGTCGCTAAAATCTGATTTACGATGGATTTTGGTCCGTCGTTAATAGGCGACCGACGAAATCCGTCGCAAAATTTGATTTTGTTGCAACTGTAAATTCCCGCCCAAAACATCAAATGGCGCGCGTTTCAGTTGCTTTTGCGACGGATCATGGTCCGTCGTAAAAGGACTTTAGTATTCACATTAATTTTTTTTCATTTTTTTAAGAATATGGTGGAAAATTAAGTTTTTTTTTGTAGTCTAATAGTTATTTTTTAATAGAATTTTGGTGGTTTAATTGTACATATTTATATCTAAGATTATTTTTTAACAATTGATTGAATGCAAAAAGAAAATTTATTTTGTTTTTATATCAAATGAGTGGAATTTTTATTTTTATTTTTATTTTTAATTTAAAATTAATATTTAAATGATTTGTAATATCACATGAAAAAGAATATTGAGAAGTTAAAAAAATTTAACAATGTTTGAGAAAAAAATTTGATTTTGAAAAAATAAAAATCTTAATTTAATAAAAATCTATTTTGTGGGAACAAAAAGAATTTGGAATAAAGTTGATAAATTTGAAAAAAAAAAAAAAGCATTTGATTTTGAGGAAAAATAATATCACGAAAAAGAAAATTAAAAATATTTTAAAAAATGTGAAATTTTTCACAATGTTGAAAAATGAAAATATTTTAAAAAAGAAAATGAGAGTTTGAAATTTGAAAAATAAAATAAAATTTCATATTTTAAAAGTGTGAAATTTTATTTTATTTTCACTCAAAATAAAATTTGAGTGAAAAATAAAATAAAACAATATTAAAAAAATCGATACTTTATTAAAAAACAAACATTTTGAAACAAAAAATAAATAAGTTGAATAATTTTGTGATTTTGAAAAATAATTGAAAATGTTCAAAATTCGAAATTAAAAGAAAAAGTTATTTATAAAAACACTAAGATTTTGAAAAAATATATATAATTTTACAAAAAAAATTTAAAAAGTTGAGAACAACATGATGCTTTTGAAGGAAAAAAAAAACGGCATTTTGGAATTTTTGGGAAAAAAAAATAAAATTCATGAAAATTTTAGATATTTAAAAGTAAAAATTCAGAATTTGTATTTTAATTTATTTTTTGAAATATTTTATAATAAAAATGATATTTTGTTAAAAGTTTTTAAAGAAAAATTAAATGTAAAAAAATATACATTTTGAAAAAAAATGTTATTTTTAAATGGAAATTGAAATTTATTTGTGAAAAAAAATAAATAAATTATTAGGCACATCCACTAATTGAACATTTAACCGTTTTTGGACAATCGAATTACTCTAGATTGAAAAGTTAATAACTTCATATGTTTAAATCAAATTTCACTCAAATTGTTGATTAATCTTGTATTCCCAGTATCTTTCTCATATGTAACTAGCCTGATTGGGGCGAGTAACTAGTTAAATTGAGGGTATTGATCAGTAAAATAGAGTGAATGGGCTAGACATATAAAATGAGCTAGATATTGTTGTCAAAATTGTGACCCAACTTATTGACCTTACGAGAACCTAAGAATTGATGTTAATAAGTTTTGTGGGCCCCATCATGATGTGTGTCGAACATCAACACCGTGCATTTAATGTGCATTATGTTCATCCATTTTTACCAATCATTTTAGGGCTTGATCAAAAAATGATAGGGATATAAACCTAAGGTGGACCACATCATAGGAAAACAATATTGATTGGATATCCACCATTAAAATCCTCTTCTACGGGTGGGCCCCACTATGATGTACGTGTTTCATCTATTCCGTTCATCCATTTTTCAGATTATTTTACAGTTTTATACCAAAAATTAGCGGGACATAAATCTCAGGTGTACCACACCATATGAAAACAATGGTGATTGGATATCCACCATTAAAATCCATCTTAAGGCCCACTGTACTGTTTATTTGACATCCAATCTGTTGATTAGGTCATACAGGACCAGATGAAGGAAAAAACCAAAGATCAGCTTGATCCAAAACTTTTATGGCCCCTAAAAGGTTTTTAATGGTCCACGCTCATTCAACATTGTTTCTTGTAATGTGGTCCATTTGAGATTGGGATATACCTCATTTTTGGTCTTATACCATAAAATTTTCTGGAAAAATAGATAGACGGCGTGGATGAAACACGTACGTCATATAGGAGCCCACAAAGCACCGACCACCAGCCATTGGCTGGTTGCCACTTTTTAACAGGACGTGGATTTCCTGCTAAAGCCCTTGACATCCTACGCAAGGATGCTGGGTGGGGCCCAACACCATGTGTTTGGAAAATCTACTCCGTTAATCCATTTTTAGAGATCATTTTAGTACAAGAGACCAAAAAATGAATCATATCCAAAGATTAAATGAACCACACCACAAATACCAGCAGGGGTGATGATTTTCACCGTTAAAAAATTTGTAGGGCCCACCATAATGTTTATTTTCCATCCAATCTATTCATAAGGTCACAAAGACCTGGATGAAGAGGAAAAACAAATTTCATATTGATCCAAAACTTCCATGACCCCAAAAGGGTTTCGATGATAGACGTTCAATCCCCTACATGCTTTCGATCGTGTGGTCCAGTTGATAGTTAGATTTGTCTTATTTTTTGTCTCAAGCCTTATGACTAGCTCGCCACATGGATGGACGGTTTGGATATAACACATACCTCATGATAGGACCAATGAGAACTTGCTTGGCGTCACCACAACCCCTCTCTCTCTCGACAGATTGGCTACTCCCAGACACCCGGCCGTCTTTGGTGGTAGGTGCTCATGGGCCCCATTATAATGAATTTGTTTCATCCATTTCGTTCATCCAATTTTACAGATCATTTTATGGATAAATGAAAAAAATGATAGGGATATAAATCTCAGGTGGACCACACCACAGGAAAATAATAACGATTGGATATCCACCATTAAAATCCTCCTAAGGCCCACTGTACTATTTATTTGGCATTCAATCTATTGATTGGGTCATAAAGACCCAGATGAAGAGAAAAAATAAATATTGGCTTGATCCACAACTTTTATGGCCCCCAAAACGTTTTTAATGGTCACCGTCCATTCAACACTTTCCTGTAATGTGGTCCAATTGAGATTTCAATATACCTCATTTTTTCTCTCATAATATAAAATGATCTATAAAAATAGATGGACGACATGGATGAAACACACACATCATGGTGGGGCCCACAAAGCACTGACCATTAGCCATATGCGGATTGGCTACCGACAAGTTGAGTAGGGAGACCCGAAGCAGATTGCGTACTGAGTAAACTCTGTGGGGTTCACCATGATCTATGTATTTTATCCGCTCCGTTCATCTATTTTATTGGATAATTTTATGGCATGGGTTCAAAATTGAAGGATATCCAAAGCTCAAATGCACCACACCACATGAAACAGTGTGAATTGAACTTACACCATCGTAAAATTCTTGAGTGTCACAAAATTTTTGTATCAAGCTTATATTTGTTTTTTTCCCTTCATCCATGTCTTTGTGATATTATTAACAACTTGGATGATAAATAGACATCACTGTAGGGCTTAGGAAGGTTTCAACGGTGGAAATCATTATTCCCACTGTTTCCTGTGGTATGATCCACTTGAGAGTTAGATATGCTTCAACTTTGGGCTCAACCCCTTAAATGAGCTGAAAAAATGTATGGACGGTGTGGATAAACCACTTATTTTCATGGTGGGCCCAACTGAGTTTACTCAGTACGATAAGAGCGTACTGAGTTACTCAGTACGCAATCCGATTCTAGGGAGACCGCTACTAAGTGACATCACCAAGTTCCGTGGGCCCCACCATGATGTATGTTTTGTATCCACGCCGTCCATTCATCTGGAGAGATCATTTTAGGGTAAGATCCAGAGAATGAGTCACATCCAAAGCTCCAGTGGACCCCACCAGAGAAAACGGTGGCGAGAGTGACACCACCGTTAAAAACTTCTAACCTAAACTGGTTAGGGCCAGTGCCCTAACCATCCCGTCTCTCATCCACGCCTCTCTCCCTCTGTATCTGCGCCTCTCCCTCCCTCTCCCTCCATCTCTCCTTCTCGCTCTCTCTACGCCTCTCCCTCTCTCTCTACGCCTCTCCCTCTCCCTCTCCCTCCATCTCTCCTCCCTCTCTCTCTGCGCCTCTCCCTCTCTCTCTACGCCTCTCCCTCTCCCTCTTCGATCACCTCTCTCTATCTCTTTGTTTGATCTAAAGGAGGGAGATGAAACCCTAACCCTATCACAACCACACGCCCCAATGAAATCTAGTCGCCGGATTCTATCCAAAGATGAGAAATCCAGCCAACAATCATCGAATCCAAGTATCTGGTTTGAGATCTTTTGGGTTTTTCTTGTGCGTTGGTGCATTTTCCCTATTTTGGATTTTTTTTTCTTTTTTGTACAATTATGGAATGAAGTAATTGAAACTCTTATACAGAGATTCATTGGGATTTAAATAGAATACCCGTTTTAGATTAATGCTCCTTATTTTCCAACCAGGCTCTAACCTTTTTTTTTTTTCATTTGTTTCATGTAGGTGTTGGAGATTAATGCTAATCCTCACAGATACTTGCAAAATCTTGCTCGATTTCAGTCATAAATCAGCCAAAATCATCTACAAATGCATCAAAACAAGTTGAAAATCTGAAGTCGCAGGTGAGAAACCTTTGTGACGATTTTCTATGTATTTTTATTTTTTATTAATGTAAATTTTCCTTTACTTTCTATGTATTAATGTCAATTTCCTAATTTGAGGAATTCAGGGTAGAGAATGGCTTTCAGGTTTTTTGTTTTTTTAAATGGGATTTGAGACTTTTGAATTGTGATGCATACCAAATGTTTGACGAAATGCCAAAGGGGACGTGCATACCAAATGTTTGACTGCTTACATGTCTTTGCCATTTACCAAAAATGTAAGTTTCACTATCTTGAGGCAAGCATTCATTTGGAATATTTTCTCATAGATTTAATTGTGGACACTAGTTTCTTATTAAGAGAAAATATCAGGTTTATAGGCCATCTACCATTATGCATCATCTTTCCAGGTGATTAACGAAACTCTACGAATGACAAATATTATCAATGGGGTATGGAGAAAAGATTAAAGGTATTTGTGATGGTTTAAAAGCTTTAGAGATGCAATGTATATCATTGGACACATATGAATAAGTGTGTTACTGGGCCTACCTAAATCTGATAGAAGTCATAAAATTTTAATGGTACTTTAGAGATGCAATGTATATCATTGGTGCATGCATATGTAGATGCCTGGTTTTTTGTTGATCCTTCACATGGGTAAGGTTCCTTGTTTGTTTGATTTTTTTTTGTTGCATCTTCACAGCGCTAAGGTTCCATGTTTGTTTGTTTAGAGTACCCAAGAGACAACAAAGTATATGCAAAAAAATGCTCTGCATTTGCTCCCTCCATATGCTCGTAGGTGTCTTATGCTTGCATCATCTGAAGTTTCTACTTAAATTTTGATGCAATCAGTTTTTTGCGTTGCTGTAATACTAATATGACATGGGCGGAATAGTCGATTGTCCTAGTTGGGTTAGCATATGAAAATGGAAGATGCTCCGTAAGATGTCTTTGTTGTGCAAGTCTTGTCTTAACTTTGGAGTTGTGTTTGGATGCTCGGTTGAAATTATTTACACAAATGACTCAATTCAAACAACAAGGACAAATGTAGGGCTAACCCATTCAACAATTGTCTGCCAATCCAATGGTCAGATAATCAAATAAGCATAATTTTTGCTACATGATACATCTAGACTGGGATCGATAATCTGGACAGTTCACTTTGAAATGCTTGTATGCCAATTATGGATTTTAAAAGTAATTTTTGGTGCTTGTGTATAATATATTGAACTCTGCAGAATATAGAAGTTCTTCTCTTGTTTTCTTGCTTTAATTTGAGAGGATCCGAATTGTTCATATGCCAGGATCCATAGCGTGTTGTGGACCATGCTCCAAAAGTCTCCTCGATGAGACAATCCTAAACCTTTGAGTATGTGGCCTGCAAAGCATTAATTATCTACATTCATTGGAGGAAAGATAAGGATTGGATGGTTCAGATCTTCCTATCTGGGACATTTCACACAATGTTCAATCCATAGTGGGGGTTCATTCTTTCAAACTTCAATAGTCTGGATCACCTAATTGTACAACCTGCTTATACAATGCTAGCCTCTCATAATTCCTATTAATTTTATGCCTTGAATTGTCTTTCATGTAATATCTGCAGTTTTCAACATGAGAGTATATGATTTTAGCAAACACTTGTCTAAAGACAACCACTGGGATTTGAGCCTCTTTGAGGTATTCTTAAATGCATTGTTGATTCTATTACATAATCATCTAAGCCTTATTCCAACTAATGGGTCTGTTTGCATGAATCATTTTTTGCCATTCCACTCAAGAGTGACAACTTCAGTTAGACCATAGGTCATCAAGCCTAGTTGATTCCATTATATGAAATATTTATGTATAAGGGCTGAATAATTATTAGTCGCTCGGTTAAAGACCCCACATATTTAATTCAACCATCAGAAGGGAACTCGCGTCAGGATCTTGAATCCTACCCTCCCTGCATGTGCCATGTGGCGCTTGTAGGATCTTGATCATTCATCAGGTGGGTACCCCCATGTGTGTATCGTAACCTGAAAATCAGACTAGGTGTTCATGAGATGGGTGATACGTCTACTTTGAATATGGGCCATTTGTTAATTCTTTTTAACTGTCCATCTTCCATACGGTTGTGGATTGGAGTACTATATGATATGATTCCACTACTTGTGAATGTAAGTTGGTTTTCCTTAATAATGCTTGGTTTTCTGTAAACAGAGGATTACAAAGTATGTACTATTAATTTTCTTTATGTTTTCTTGGATAGATTCATGCAACCCATCATAACATAATAGCCAATGTGTGATTCTAAAATTTTAACATCATAAGATGTCACAAACTTAACTGAGGTTATGGTCCCCGATAAAGTGGAATGGCAGAACAAGATTTGTGTCGCTGACCCCAAGTACTTGGGGTAAGGCTTAGATGATGATGATGATAACATGTCACAAATTTTTATTGTTTTCAACATCTTTTTCTTGTGTGACTTTGTATGCATTCCAAACATATTGCGCAAAGCTCATGTTTTGCCTCCAAAAATAAAGAAATTTTTTTTTTTTTCAAAACATGGAAAGACTAATCAGTCCTACTTCTTGTAACTTCAGCCACTGCTTCAAATGGAAGGACTGCAGAAAGATTTGGTTAGGGAGATTATTGATGGTGAACTAGCAGCTGCAACAAATATGAGAGTTGCAAAGGTGAAAAGAAACATTAGGCGATCGAGTTGCAAGAAACAAGCTAATCAAGGTACCACTCTCTTTTACTCTACTCACACCTAAGGCAAGATATCTTCTCTCCTGACAAGCCAGTAGAGTGAAAAACATAGATTGTATCTAATCAAGTTGCACACAACAAAAACCATCTTTGAAGATAGAAGCACTCTGAAAATGGAAAATATTGCACATATATAGTGGTGATATTATTCCTTTTTCTTCCTGTATAGTGATAATGGTTGTAGAAAAAATGGATCTATCTATGCAATGATCACCATTCATGTGTAGGACTGTAAAATCAAAGAAAAGGTCACTGTGTGCTTAATATGGATGGCCATGAAAGCTGCAATTGGGTCTTGATATTTATTATGTGTCAGAATCTTTTTCTAGTGTCTTCCTTCCCACCAAAACCTTTTTCAACGCCTCTATCATTCTTGCCATCCATCTTCTCGCAAATCCAAGATCATCCACTGGATCTTTCAGCCCCTTTGATGTGATAGAAAGCCTATTCTTGGAATCCCACTTGCATGACGAGTTCTTTTGTTGCTCCAGCTTCACTGGAAACCATTTCTGGGCTCATTGTTGTGTGCTGGCACCAATTCTGAGAACAAGTACCTGCAAACTTCCCGGATCTTTGGTCTAGCATGTTGTGTGGTTCATATCCTGTTGCTTCTAGTTGTGCCAACCGCTCTTCTTGGTAACGTTGGAAGCAAATTTCAGGTTTCATCCTATTCATATCAGCAGTAGTTGGTTGGATTCATTTGATCTATTTGGTTTTCTTTTACAATGGCGGAAAAGCCCACATCTTAACAAGACACGTGTCCTTTAAAAAATTGTCCTTTAAATGTTGTAACCTTGAGCATCTCATTGTTACTGTGTTATTCTTTTGCATTACTCAGGTTCCTTCAGTTGTAGTTACATATACCTCCGTTCGTAGCATAGGTACTTGGTTCATCAGATCGAGAGCAGACACATCGACTCTTTTCTTGCAATCTCTTGGATGCATAGCACAAACTACAATGCCTGTTTATGAAACCAAAGAGGGGGAAATGTGGGTTTTATAATGAGCAAAATATTAGAGTGCGGTAGCGTATGCTTTCCTTGGCCTTTACAAAACTGAACCATCTTATGCATGCTATTGTATGTTTCTCCCATTTTGACAAGATCTCTCATTTGGAGATATTTCTCTGTTCCAGGAACTAAAACCTCTTAGGAAAAACAAAGTGAACTTTGTACATTGAAGGTTAGTCAGGGTATGACTAGTTTATTATCCTCTAGTTATTTCATGTTATGAATCTTAATACATGAACAACAATTTCTTTAAATTTTTTATGATTTTCTGCAATCCAGTTACCATATGATTTGCTTTCACTGCTAATATCCCCACTTTATTCCTTTTCATTGTTTCTCTCTAGTTTTGCATCGCAGGTATTTGGTATTAAAACCTTGGTGAAAAGCTTTTTACCTATTAAAGATGCTCATCTATGGCCGGGGATGGAAACCCTTTTGGAAATCCCAAAAAAACATGCTCTCTTTTGGAGACATTTTAAAGGTTGTAAAATCAAGGTATTATAGGCCGACTAACATGACAAACTTTTTCATCTCTTGGCGATGGGCATCCTTGCCTTCATTTACACTTATCATTTGTATAGGAATTATCTCTTGTTTGAATAACTATCAAGCGTAAGATTCAAAAAATATATATATAAACAAATCCGACAATTTGGCAGCACCTGACATTCTTTACAAGTTTAAAAATAACATAAACAGTTGAAAAAACTGATTATATTATGTCTTGACTCTTGATTACTGCAGAAGGATCCACATGATAGAAGGGTTGGAAACTGTGGCTAACCTCAATATACCTAAGGATCTTTCAAGTCAAGAAGCAAATGAGTATCTGCGAGATGCATGTGCAAGATTTCTTGGAGGAGGCATGCGTAAATCCTACTTTTATCATAAATCATCTAGAGATAATGAGCCCATTGGCTAAGTGGCACAGATCAAAACCCTGCTTGACAGAGCGTTTTGAACTCTTCGTAAACAAGCATGAGGTATGCTGGTGCCATTTTTTTCTTAGGTTCTAGATATATTTCCTCTCTTACATTCTAATTCAATGCTTCCATTAATCCAACTGGTCAACACATGTGAACTAGAATACATCCATGTGCCAGCATGGCATGGCAGAGAGGTATAATAGTCAAATGGTGAAACAATTAAGATGGTTACTAGAAATGGGCTATGAAATGCATCGTAAGAAGTAAAATGGTGAAATAATTAAGATGGTTACTAGAAATGGGCTATGAAATGCATGGTAAGAAGTAAAATAGTGAAATAATTAAGATGTGCCAGCATGACATGGCAGAGAGGTATGAAATGCATGGTAAAAAGTAAAATAGTGAAATAATTAAGATGGTTACTACTAACAGAATACAGTTTAGGCAAACTCTTGCCCAAATAGGGTCATGTTAGTTTTGCTGGATGAGAATTCCAGCAATTAGGGGAATTCCAGCCAAATGTAACTACCCACATATGAAGTTCTGATGTGATTGTGGTGATAATAAACCAAAGAGAATTTGTTGCACACATTCCAACCTGGCATGTTTTGGTAGGAACTGAATAGATAGTTTAATGTTTTCTTTTCTTTTCTTTTCTTTTAATGCGATTTGTGTGATGGATGGTTGCAAGTGTTCAGTTTATGTGATTGAATTTGCTATTTTTTTCCTTATTTTTTAGTTTCAAAGTTATCTGGAGTTTTTTTAGTCTAATACCATCCCTTGCACTTGCATTAAGCACTTTTGTGGGCATTTTCAAGTTTTGTATCTTTTACAACATACATGGCTGACTCCAATGGTGATGGTTATAGTAAAACTGAAGATGTTAATGCAACTGACAATCATGGGTTTTTTTTTATTTTTTTTGTTTTTTTACCTCTGTCACAACTTGACAGTCATTGAAATCAACTGATTCAGGTAAGATTTTACGAGGACATTGGTAATGAACTCCACATGCATTGGATTCCTTTCTTTAGTTTGATCTCCAAATTCTTGCATTTTACTACTGACAGTATTTGTTTTAGTTGCAATGCATGTTTGGGGATCTATTTATCTTTTCTTCTATTCCATTGCACCTAGAGCTCTTAGCTCTGGAACTATTTGCCTCTCTATTTATTCATTGGTTGCTGGCATCTTTGGCGTGAATCTCTCATATACATGGAATCTAAACCATGGATATCTATTTAAATGGGTACATTTTCTCCTGTTTTTTTTTCCCTTTCAAATAGACAATCTGTGCTTGAACAAACACGATGTTTTCGTATATAAATCAAGTTTCTTCATATGGTCCCAAACAATCAACATGCATGTGGGACCAGCTTGATGAGCATACCAGCCTGAATTATGGGCCAGGGCATCTATACATATAGGGTTCATCTAATGCATGGATTGTGCTGATTTTTGCACAAGGTGCTGCTCATGGTAGGCCCACCTTTTGGACAAGTTGGATGTTGCATGCATGACAAGTTAGAAGTTGTCCACTGGCTTGACAATAACCTACGGTCCAACTTAGCTGAACTTGATGCATTATCCCTGCTCGTAAAAGAGTTCGGATTGTTGGGAAATAGGAATTTCCCAGTTTCTACACTTTCATTTGGTCATGTCGTTAGACACTAGTGCATTAAATGCTGATTGCATTGGGCTGTTGTGTATTGATTTCAACATCTAAAGATCTTTTCAAGTTGTATTGTGCTCTCCCAGTGAATGCTATGAAGTTAAGAAACGCTCTTTTACCTGAACCTCTAATGGGTAGGATGAATACTAATCTTTTATTTTGTTAATTGGTTTCAGTTGATTAAACTATTCACTTTTCATGGATTTGAGCTGGTTATTTGAAATATATGAAGGGTTGACTGAACTAGTCTTTTCTTGGATTGAATCTGATTGTTTGTAATATATGTAGGAAGGGCTCAAAAGAAGGTTGAACAAGAGCAGATACCAAGTAGCCAACAGTTGGAAGTTCCAGGTAAATTCTTTTGTATGAGTCCTAGTTTAGGAGGGGGACGTGTTTAGTTAGGAGGGTTAAAGTCAATTTGGGTCATTTCCTCTTTTATTGAATTGAGTTGTTACCAATTTTGTGAATAGGACTCTTATAAAACAATAGTGTGAATTATTTTTTGAATGACTATCAGGTGCAAGATTTTTTAAAAAATAATAATAATGTATCAATAATTTTTTATATTTACAGATATTTTAGCGACAGACCTTATCCGTCGCTAATTCTAACCCAACGACAATTTTGAGGTTCGTCGCTTTATTTAAATTAGTGACGGACCTTATCCGTCGCTAATGTTTTCAGATTTTTTATTTTTTACGATGGATCTTATCCATCGCTATGATGCGACGGACCTTATCCGTCGCAGAGTAAACGACAGATTTTAATCTGTCAGAAATAAAAAAGACCCAGTAAACAGCAATGAACCCAGCGACGGACGAAATCCGTCGTTTATTTGGTTTAACGACGGATTTGATCCGTCGTAAATTTGAGATTTTGGCGTAGTGAATAATCTGAAATGACAGTGATATGGCTTGTCACTAAAATCAATTGCAAAAATATCCAAACCGACTGTAATATAGCTTGTCACAAATATTATCCGCGATGCATTTCCGAACAAACAATAATGTGAGTCGTCACCAACATTACCCGTAAATGACATGATATACATGTTTTAACTAAGCCCTTATTAATCCATTTATATATACAACCATACTGAGGATGCTATGATGCCACAATTATATCACAAGTTAAGTAAATCGGATCACATTGTTTGTCGTCAGTGCCCCTTTATCCAAATTAAGGTTTGTTATCCAAATATCTAATATGAATAATAATTCCAAAGGTAAGGAGTTCGTCTCCCAAAGATAATCAACATGGTAAGGACTCATCACCGATATAGAATAGGAATAATCAAATCAAATGTATGAGCTCGTCACCCAAAACTTAATCAGCATGGTAAGAGCTTGTCACCCAAGACTAGGGTTGTACACCAGGCCCAACTTTCAGCTTGATCCAAGGCTCTGCTGGGTCATACCAAACAAAATCATATATTTTTTTTCTGGATCCATACAATTGCTCGGGTGGTAAACTCTCAAGAGTTTCAATACACGGTCAAGGGTTCGAGTATCCATAGGTGGTGAAATCCCACTACGATGTGAGTGTGTGTGCGTGTGTATTAAAAAATAAAAAAAGGGAACTACTTTTTGTAATGCCCCTAAAATTGTCACCGAAGTATATAGACTCCGATCCCAAGTTCCTGGGTGTTAACCAAATGAAAACGTACATGTGACCACATTCAGATTCACATTTATGTCACACACAGATAATCAGAGTTGCGCAAGTCAACTTAGTAGAACCAAAATGAGGCAGAGGTAACAACAGATTAAGAAATATAAGGCTAAGAATCAAAAATACAATTTCAATAATGATGATCGCCCAAAATGGAATTATACAAGCCACAATCTATAATATACATACCCAAGACAGTTAAAGTCTAAAGTCTTCAGTTTACGCCCAATTCTCCAAAACATAATGGCGTTAGCGTAACCCGATAGAAGCCTACCTGTTTGAGGTCTCACTAGTACCTACATCAATGATACGCATAGTTGGTGCTTTAAAACACCATCCCAGGTGGGAGTGAGTAGCTAACTCAGTGGTTCCATTAGTTTTAAGTTACACATCTTATCAACCCAATCAACACAGGTAATGATAAAATAAGAAATCAAATATTTCCTAAATACTCTTGTTAAATGTGTATATGAAGATATGACGAGATGCATGTTCTTACCATTCGACATTCCCTCAACACGTGACTCTGACCACCTGATTCGCGAATGACAACACTTCCTCAACATGCGACTTCAACGCCTGTTTCGCCACATTCTAAACTAATGCGATGTGGTGAATGATCATGTTAGCCGAGTAATTATTAAGTTCAATTCATCCAACATATTGGCGAAGCTAAGATACCGACATTATATTACCAGTCCTTATCCGGATCACATAGTTCGTTGCCACACGTAGTGGCTCCTTACTAGTGTCCCTTGATCCAAATTTAGGTATCACCCGTTTATATCATAATCAATAATTCCAAAGGTACGGTATGATACCTAAATGTATGAGGATCACCCCAGCATGGATCGTCACCCAAACAGAGTATGATCACTCAGTACCGCTGGCTATCAAGCTGCCCCGACCGACTTGAGCGCTATTTTCGAATGGGGTCTGGATCAAACGGCTCATCCCAACCCACGCTCAAACCATAGCCCGGATGAACAGTGGTTGGGGCATTACGGAGGTGCAGACTTATCACATAAAACAAAATCACTACAAGGAAAGGGTGTATCACCCAATTCCATTCACGCCCGAGTGATTCGAACGGTACTTTGACACGCAACCATCAGCCGATTAATTTGACAAGGGCCGTTCGAATAATGGTTTATCACCTCCATCAATGATCACCAGTCACTATGGGGAGGATCTTCACCCCGGCATAAGCCGACAGCTCGGACACGGTGTCTCATACCACCATGCCCGGCTCATAAGTCTTAGCTGCTCACTGGTCACTACGGAGAGGCTCGTCACCCCAGCATAAGCCAACAGCTTAGACACGGTGTCCCATACTACCATGCCCGGCTCATGAGTCTTGGGATCATATCACTAACGGTTATGGATAGACTAAATCAATGGTAACGGTGGTATCCCAAATTCTATTGAATGTTATACAATCACCAAACATAAGAATGTTAAAACCTCCCCCCCCCCAACACACACACACATATATATAGGCATGCTCAGCTACGCACCGATTCGCACATCATTACGTACGAACCTTCCTATCAACTGTCAAATAAGGTAGACGATCGGGATGAAGGCGCTCTTAGCGCGAGCTTAAAAAATTAAGTTTCCTTCTCTCACACACCTCTTCATCCACTCTCCCAAGGATGCGACGAAAGCCTTTTCACATAAAATTCTTCCGCTAGAATGTTAGGTGGGTCCCACCAAGATGTTAGTGATAAATCCACGCTATCCATACATTTTTTAAAATAATTTTATGGTATAAACCCAAAACTGAGGTAGATCAAATTCTCAAGAGGGCCACACAGAGTTGATTGAACTCTCACCATTAAAGACTTCCTGGGGCTACCAAAATTTTGGATCAAGCTGATATTTTCTTTTTTCCATCATCCAGGTCTATATGACCTAATCTACAGGTTGAATTTCAAATAAATATCACGGTGGGCCCTAAAAAATATTTAATGGTGAGAATCATTATCACCACTACTTCCTGTTGTGTGGTCCACTTGAGATTTAGATCTGCCTCAGTTTTGGGATAATGCCCTGAAATGATAAGGAAAAATGGATGGACAGGGTAAATTTCTCAAAAACAACATGGTGGGCCCCACCTAGATTTCCAACAAACTTTGCAAATTGCGTGCGTCATTAGGGGACGTGGATTGGATACTGACATAGGGATGCGGATATCCTGCGAAAGCCTTTTGCAGGAAGTTCCTGCGCTGGGAACCCAAGTGGGCCCACTATCATATTTGTGAGAAATCCTCTCCGTCCATCCATTTTTTGAGATCATTTTAAGGGATAAGACCAAAATTTATCAAGATAAAAGACTCAAGTGGGCCGCACTAAAGGAAAAGGTAATTAGGGAAATTTCTACCGTTGAAACCTCCCTAAGTTCGACAGTGATGTTTACATGCCATCCATACCATTAATAACGTCATTTGTACTGGGATGAATTGAAAACACAAATAATAGCATGATTCAAAACTTTTTTGGCCCCACAAATATTTCAACTATGGACATTCAATTATCATGTTTTCGGCCCACTTGAGAATTGGATACGGTTCATTTTTGGCCTCATATCTTAAAATGAACTCAAAAAACGGATGGACGGATAGGATTTCTCAAAAATATGATAGTGGGCCCCACCTAAGTTCCCAGTGCATGAATGCTTTTGCAGGAAATCTACGTCCCCGACGGAGGTTGAGTATCTGACGTGGATGGGATACTGATAGAGGTTGAGTAGCCAGAGCCGCTACTGAAGTGACGTCACCAAGTTCTGTGTGCCCCACATGATGTATGTGTTATATCCCTACCGTCCATACATTTGGAGAGATCATTTTAGGATATGGTCCAAAGAATGACGTTAATCCAAGGCTGGGGTGGACCCCACCATAGAAAACAGTGGTGAGAGTGACGCCCACCATTGAAACCTTCAAAAGGTCCACCATAATTTTTATTAGAGATCCAATCTGTTCATGTGTTAACGCAAACATGAAAGAAGGGAAAACACAAATATTAGCTTGATCGAGAACTTTTGTGGCCCACAGAACTTTTTAATGGTGGGCGTCACTCTCCTCATTATTTTTTGTGGTGGGGTCCACTAGATCTTTGGATCTAACTCATTCTTTGGATCATGCCCTAATACGACCTCTCCAAATGGATGGGCGGTGTAGATACAAAACATACATCATGGTGTGGCCCACAGAACTTGGTGACGTTCACTTCTTTAGGGAGGCTGTTACTCAACCTATCAGCAGCTAATCGGTGCGGGAGGTGAGGGATGTATATCACGTCCTTACCTTCGCCCGTCTCTGGGAACAGGCGGTAGCTTTGAGTGGCCACCTTGATGTTTTCTACAGTCTTATCCACACCATCCATCCATTTTTTTCATCATTTTAAGCTATTAGCCCAAAAATGTGGCAGATCCAAGATAGATGTGGGCTACACAGTGGGAATTAAACCCTTACCATTGAAAAATTCATGGGGGCCAAAGAAGTTTTGGATGGAGCTGATATTTGTGTTTTCTCTTCATCCATATTTATGTAAATTTATGAATAGGTTGGATGGCAAATATAAATCACGATGGGCCCTAGAAAATTTTCAACGGTGAGAATTATTATCACCGTTGCTTCCTATGGTGTGGCCCACTTGAACCTTGTATCTGTCTAAATTTTGGTTCCATGCTATACAATTATGCTCAAAATGGATGAATGGTGTGGATAAAACCCATACTTCACGGTGGCTACAACACATACATCATGTATGGACGGTGGGGATACAACACATACATCATGTGGGGGCACACAGAACTTGGTGACATCACTCCAGTAGCTACTATGGCTACTCAACCTCTGCTAGTATCCAATCTGCGTCAGCTACTTAACCTCAGACATGGATTGGCTAGTCCCCCCACCAATAGCTCTTGGGCTGGTGCTCATAGCTGGCGCCTTACCATTGGTGTGTCAGAGTGGGTCCCATCACGCTTATCAAGGTAAGTGAAACGACATTAACAAATGACGTTAGAGCCCGTTTCACCCGAGCACCTGCTCGAGACGAGAAAAAACATCCAAATTCTCTCCCGCCTCTCCCTCTCTCAAGTCCAACAAAAACCCAATTTCTCTCCCGCCTCTCCCTCTCTCAAATCCAACAGAAACCGCTATGTCTCTATTGCATCTCACGGTGTGCTAACCCCAACGCATGAATCAGAGCTCGAATCCAAAGCCTCTCTCAAGCACACCATAGGAGCCCTCCATTGTCCGAGAGAAACCCAAACACTCCACATCAAGTTTGTCTGATTCTCTCTCTCTCAATCTTATTTGCAACAGCCTGGGGATTTGGAGATTTCTCATTTTCGAATGTGGATTTGGTCATTTTTCAGCTTCGTATGTCGATTTTTAGGATTTGGGGATTTTTCAACTTCGGAGGTAGATTTTAGAATTTGGGGATTTTCCAACCTAAATGTGAAAATTGATTTGGGGAATTTAGCATATTCTTTGGGATGCCTAATCTAGACTTGGTAAGGAGCAAGGAGTCTACAAGCACTGGGGATGCATGGTTCGACTTCACATTCATATTCGACTGATAATGGAGGGCTCAACCAAACATAGATTACAATCTGTTTAGAGACCAAATTCATTGTTAGACTTGAATATGTTTGAAAACTAGCCCACCCTTTTGGCGAGAAAAAGCAAACTTTTCAAAGTTTTCTTATTGGTATAGTTCTGTGAGCAGAAGATCTACTGAGAATGTCTTGAAAGCTGAAAATTCAAGTGCATCAGACTCCTGAAATAGCTACCAAGTCCTGCAAGTTTTTAATGGGCCTGTATGGATGACCTTTGGTTGGCAGAAGGGGCATGTTCACTCCCCAAGTATAGGGTTGTAATGTAGTAATAAACTCGGTGAGACCGAGGTCAAATCCCAAGGGACTGGAACTTGTACGTAATCTGAAAATAAGTATAACTAGGACAAGTCTAAGACGAAATCTAAATCAAATAAATTTAAGGAATAATAGTGAAATATTTATCTAAATTTTAGAAAGATCAGAGGAAGGAAACTAGGGATTCAGAGGATCCACTTGCAGAGATCAGGGAGATCTTATGCTTGATTCAAGAACTCAACTGGACTTAGAGTCCCATCTTCATCCAGTTGAAGGGTGTAACAATGAAAATCAAACTGAACTTTCTTTGATATAGTTTTCAAGATATGAAAGGTATATGAATTAGAATGGATTCCATCACCAAACCATGCCCAGGAGACAAAGTAAACAATAGAATTAAACTAATTAATAACCACTCAGAGAATTATGAAGGTTAGGAAGGGTACCGACATCTGGCCATGCCCAGGAGACAATAGTGAACAATAGGGCTTCTTAACGTCATAATCATAAAAAGGAAAGGAATATACTCAAAGCTATCACAGACCCGTTGTAATTTTAGTCACAACAGACCATTAAAAACTAAAAACATTCCCTTAATTAAACCAAAATCAACATCAGTTCAGTCTAAACAAAAGGCACAAGCAAAAAGTCTCCCATCACGCTACAAGCTTCACCTCTTATCCCTAGCTAAGAGGTTTAGCCACTCATGAACATGATGAGGCTAAACATCTCAAATAAACATAAGCAGAAATTAAGAAAAGAGAAGAAAAAGAACTCTTTGAAGCTTGCCCGTGCTCCATCCTTTCTCGGCTCCACGTTCACGTCCCAGATCCGGATTCCCCCTCTCTTCCACTTATCCTTTCTTTTTATAGAAGACGCAAGGCGGTGGGCGTTTCTGTAACAATATCGGAGACCCACTCTGTTTACGCAGCAGGCTCAAAAGCATCTTACGCATCTGTCATGATTGGTGGGCCCTTGATTGAGGTCAGACAGGAAATCCACTTCGTCCAGTGGGTTCACGTCAGATTTTTGGTCGGGAATGGACCGACTAGGCTTGAATTCGGCATGGCCCATGAGACTTATGCTTCTATCATTCGTCTTCGTTTAGACGGTTAACAATGGATCTCCGTTGTTTCTTAAGAATTCATCACCTAGGCTTAGATAGGAGGGCTCTTGGGCTCCTACTGGACGGTCCGGATCAAATCGTTGATGCCCGATGGGGGCCCACAAGGATCGGCCGCAAGCTCTGTTTGTGAACAGAGCTGACGCAAGCCTTTTCGTTATTGATGTTGAGGCCGTGATCGACGTAAACGCAGAAATCCAGTCTGTCCATTAGAATGCTCGTGAAAAACCATTCGGGAGTGGATTTTTTCGGCTTGGATTAGGTGTGGTCCAACGATCTGTCCATTTCACCATCAATCTTATGTTTAACAGCTAGTAACGTGCAATAGCTTGCATAGTGGCAAAAAGACACCTAGATGAGGGTCGTGGCCACCTCCTGAGACAAGTAAACGGTTCGGATCATCGAACCAAATGATGAGTGGGACCCACAATGCATATCAGCATTCGCATGGTGCGGACGTTGTTCTTAGTTAGAAGCTAGGTCGAGTCAGCGCTCGTTGACCGACCCAAGAGGTACGATGCAGCGCCTGTGGTCCCACTTTGGTGCTCGTGCATCACACATGTGGGTCCACTGAGATGTTTATGAGAAATCCTCTCCGCTCATCCCTTTTCTCATCTCATTTAATGTGTTGAGACCAAATTTGAAGCATATCCAGATCTCAGGTGGACCCCGAATCATAGATTCATAGGCTGATCTGTCTGTTCGGCTACTTTCACAGGGATCCAATGGCTGAATTTTGATGTGTACAGTTAATTTATGGTCCTCAGGCCATACATGAAGTTTCGAGCCTAATGGATGGTGAAAATCTTGTGATCTTGCATTCGGGTTTACTTTCAGGCCACTTGAGCTTCAGTTTTCTCGATTTTCTCAAATCTCTAGCGTGTAAATCCATCGATCTTAGTCCCCTGGGGTGGGTCCGTCCCTTGCCTTTGGTGTCATCAGAGCGTTAAATCCATGCTTTAAGCATCCTGTTTTAGTCTATGCTTGTAAATACATCTTGCAGCATAAACACAATTAAATTGGGCTGTTAAACAGTACCATGTTCATAAATTCAGGCAATAACTGGGATCTGATATGCAATATTTGACCCTCAACACAACCCCTTGCCAGCATCTTGCTAGTCCCGAGCAAAGTATGTGAAATATAAGTTGAGAATTATAAGACAATTTTTTATAAACTCAAGTGATTTTTTGAAAAACAATGTAGATACGAGAATTCTAAGATTCATAAATGTTGATCATTAATTTCTCTTGGATGCAAGCTGTCATGCCCTGAACTCGAAAACCGGGCTCACAAAATTCCCGATTGCCGAATCCGGCGCCGACAGCCTCTGTAGAACCCCATTCTCGGCTCCCAGCGCCCATACGCCAGGTTCCGATCCTGAGATGCTACAAGGAGGATTTCTAATAATCAATTTGACTTGTAATGAGCATAACCACAAGCATAACCCACGAACAATAACTAAAAACTCCATCACAAAATCCACTATGATCAAAAACTTTTGAGTACAAAGCGTAAGAAAGGGAAATACAATATACTGAAAATGACAAAAACTACAAAAGTTCGGCTGCACGCTCCAACTGCGATGAGACTACGGCTGTCCTGGCATCACCTGCATGCATCAATCGTGCATAAGCTTATAGAAAGCTTAGAGGGTGGTGTAAGTGTGTGCGCAATATGAGTGTGCTCAGAATGCATGGTCAGAGTAATGCGGAAACATGCTGATGAATACATGAACACAGTCAGCCGTACCAAGGCTATGCAATGCGAAATAAGAATACTATCGGCCATGCCAATGCCATGCGATGCATAATGCAAGTCAAGCATGCCAATCCACATCCAAATCCTCATGTCAATACAGTTCTCAGTCTGGATAATCACCGGGGTCTAGTACACTCTACGCCAGCTTACCGTCCCTATCCGGACACACAACTGGAAGAGTAAAAGAGACCTCACTATCCGCATGCCAATATCGGGCCCGGCTCGTCGATAGCCGACCGATTCCTCAAGCTGGTCAAACTCAACCTAGAAATTGCCCTCTCACTCAGGTGGGTAAGGTCACACCCCTTTCCAACCGACCACGACACAGTGGGAGACGCGGCTTTCTAGTATTCGGCCCTCATGCGCTCATACATCCACTCGGTCTCGACGTTGGAGTCATCCTCTGGTACCATCGGGTTTAGGGATTTTCACCCAGGGACATCTATGGCGTCCATATGCTAGAACCAAACATTTCTGGTATCCAATCCAGCCACCCACGATGTGTTTGTGGAGGCTATGGCCCTGGTGTCGCCAAGGCATACAGTAACTATAGTCACACAATGCAAGTGCATGAGTCACACTACCAGTCATGTAATAGTCCTGCGTAAACCATGCGCTCATGCAGGGCAACTCCGCCTATCAGTCTGCCCGAAGGCATATGCTATGATCAAACATTCCTCATATCAAGCATACAAATGGTGCGTATGGGTATGAATCATAGAGCTATACTAAACATATTATAAAGTGGTGAACTATCAACAAGTGTGGGGTTACTAATGGGCCCTAGGGAGAGTTATAATGCGGACATTTAACCAACACTATACTTACAATATGGACGTCAAACCATCATTGCTCCTAAGGCATGACCTGTCATCAAACATTATTACACACACCATAGAGGAATCGCTCATTGCAATGGACCCTAAGGACATCCTGTTGGGCCTCGATCCATGGGCCTTAGATACATCAAATGGGCCGCATCATATGGGCCTTTTATAAATCAGGTGGGCCGGATCAAAGGGGCCTTATATACATTGCAATGGGCCATAACCCATGGGCCTTTGAAAACATCACAATGGGCCTCGTAACATGGGCCATAAATACATTGAATGGGCCTAAACACATGGGCCATATATACATTAAGGTGGGCCTCAACAACGGCCACAAATACATATCCAGGGGGGGCCTCAACAACGGCCATAAATACACATCCAGGTGGGCCTCAACAACGGCCACAGTTACTCATCCAAGTGGGCCTCAGCAACGGCCACAAATACACATCCAGGTGGGCCTCAACAACGGCCACAAGTACACATCAAGTGGGCCTCAACAACGGCCATATAGTTGAACAACTTGGATGCAACACATGCATCATGGTGGGGCCCATAGTGGCCCACCATCATATATATATATATATATATATATATATATATATATATATATTAATATATAATTTATATATATATGTAAATATATACAATATTATATATAATAATAATATAGTATTATATATATATATATATATATGTATATCCACACACACTCACACACACGTGCACACTCACGTGCAGCAGGGAGGGGGGTCCCACAGTCCAGGGAGGACAGTGCGGACGAACACATACATCGAGTAGGCCCCACCGTCCGTTTGGACGGTGGGCATGTAACACATACATCACTGTGGATCCCATGTGGGGCCCACCATAGCGTTTATCTTCCATCCGATCCGTTCATAAGGTCACATGGGCCAGGGTGAAGGGGAACAACAAATTTCAGCTTGATCTGAAACTTCTGTGGACCCAAAAAGGGGTTTCAATGGTAGAGTTCAATTCACACTATTTCTTGTGATGTGGGCCACCCGAGCATTGGATTGGCCTAATTTTTTTGAGGGGCCCACGTCAGGCAGTGGCCCACTAAATGGGCAGTGTGGATACAAAATATACATCATGGTGGGGCCCACGGCTGGAGCCGTGGGACCCGCCAGACGCTGACGCTAGAAATACGACGTCGAGTTAAATGAGCCGATCTTTTTGTGGTGTTTATCTTTTTTTTTTTTTTTTGAAAACCAGGTTTTTCTGAGGTTTTTCGTGGGTAGGGCCCACATCGGGTGGATCGTACCCAACCATTGGATTCAATGGCCCGACATCGTCTAATAGAGCCCAATATTGGATATTTTTCAATGTACAGAAATATCAGGGAAGTTTTCAATGGTGAAAATTACTCTTTCCAAAGGTATGGTCCCCCTGAGAGTCAGATTGACCTCGTTTTTCGGCTCAACGCCTAAAATGAGGTAGGAAAGAGGATGAACGGCTTGAATTGAATCCAATCATCAAGGTGGGGCCTACATGAGTGGCTCGCCCAATGAGCTTTGAATTCAAGCTAATATTTGCGTTTTCATTTCAGTCCAGGGACGTCCCTGGACGTCTGGCCGTAACATATGCCCAAGGTGGGCCCTACTCAGTTGGGCCACACAATGATGGACGATGTTGGTACAACACATAAGAAGTGGGCCCCACTTATAGGTGGCTTGGATACAATTCGTGCCTTAGGGTGGGGGTCCATCCAAGTGGGCCATACATTCATATCATCACATAAAAAGAAAGAAAAGGTAGGGAAAGAGAGAGAGAAGGAGAGAGTGGGACACGTATGATGGAGGGCTCCCGACACTATGGGCCCTCCCTTGAAATCATTCATACATCAAGTGGGTCCCAATACATGTGGGCCCATTAAATCAAAATCTAACGGTGGAGATTTCTTCTCCATTAAAATAGACGGTCTAGATGACCTCTATTCAAGCTAGGAAAGTAAACATCATGATGGGGTCCATGGAGAATGGCCCCATCATGGAATGATATTGATAATCAAGGTGGGCCATCGGCCACATCTTAGGGTCCCAAGTGAGATCCACACCATTGATCGGTAGGCCCCACTTGGCCCATCATAAAAACATGGAAAAAACCTATCCTATAAAGCACCCACCGGTTGATCTCTTCGGTCCGTTGGAACGCCACCCTCCTTGTGCTCCTCTTTGATGGTGGAGATGGGAAATGGATGGATAGGATGATGGGTTTGGAATGGGAAAGGTGGGCCACAAAATCACTTTTTTTCTCATGGAAACCATGGACATGTGGGCTCTCTCTCTTGCTTGGAAATGGTGTGAGAAAAGAGGGAGAGAGAGAGAGTTGTAAGGAGAGAGGGATGGGAGATGTGAGGTGAAAGGGTGATGTGTACTTGACTAGGTATGGGTGTGTAAGAGAGAGGGTGAGAAAGAGTTGACTTTAGAGAGAGAGCATGGGTTGCTTGTACTTGACATTGAAGTGATTGATTGATTGATGTGATTGATTGATTGATGGGATTGATTTGACATTGTGTAGAGATTCTCTTGGGATCATAAAAGCGCGGCATTTCTTCGAAATAAATGCCGGCTCACATCTTCTGGTCAGGGTATCGGATCGGTGCGTGAGTCGCGGCGTTGGAACTGCGGCAACGGTGCGGTCGCAATGATACAGGTCTCAGATTAAACTGACTCGAATCTAAAGGATACGACTTACGATCGATCGCAACGTCGATTATCAGTCGTGGATTGCCGGACTTCGACGGAAATGATCGCAGGATTCATCAGAACAGTACGAACTAGGATACGGGTCTTACACAAGTGCAGGGTAGACTTCATAATCAAGTTCAAAGGTATTAATATATCAATTAGAAAATTTTGAAACATTGAGTTTCATGAGTGTATAGTGTAATCTCGGCTTATCATCATTAAAATTCATTTCACTATTTCATGATACCATTGGTAAATAAGAAGAGCATTCAGAACACTCAAAAATTAAATGTGCCTCATAGATCATTCTTTCATTCTTCCAGTTTTTTACTCTCTTTTTTTAACTTTTAAAGTAACGCTGAGGGGAATCAGATCTTCACCTATAGGGAGCAAACCTATGGTGAAAACCAGTAGCCCAGCTGTTCCGAATGTCAACCTTGGGAAATCAAATCTTCATCTATAGGGAGCAAACCTATGGTGAAGATTATTCGACCAACCCTTTCAATTCTTCTTTATAAATGATGCTAAAAATTTTCAGGCTGGTTCCTTTCATGCTTAGTGATTGCCAAGTTAATCATTCATTATCGAACTGAAACCTTAATGTGTAAGCGAGATGTGTCTTGTGAAATCATGACTCAATCAATGTTTAAAACTTCTAATCACGGATTAACAGTTCGAACTTAATTGTGAAATCTAATAGATAACTGAATCCAAGAGTCATAAATATAGCATTACGTATCTTGTAATTCTAAATCAAAGATGGTCGTCAAAATCATATCGAATTTACAAGAAATTCAAGAAATTTTTTTTTTAAATTTCACAATTTTTGCTCAAGACCAAGAAACACTGATTAGGTTACCTAATCTCCCACCCCCAACATAAAATCTACATTGTCCTCAATGCAAAAGATATATGAGCATGCAATGCATATGGAACAACGAAAGTAAATGAAACATGATGGGAAGATAATACCTGAACGAAGGAATCAAGAGAGATTTTTCAAGAGATCACAGTGCGAGAGCAGGTCAACACGAGAGAGAAACTAACAAAATCAAACTATCCTAAAATAACTGGAAAGCAAACTTAGTGGCATAAAACCATCTAACCTAGAATAACATAAGCAAACTAACCTAGTCCTATAAAACCGATAAACCTACCTATATCTCCATCAGACTAGGAGATCAATCCTGATAAACAGGATCAGTCAGAGGCATGGACAAGTCCTCTGAATCAAATTTCTCGACGAATGGCTTTAATCGATGTCCATTTACTTTAAACTCCTTGCCATTGTCGGGATCTCTTATCTCGACAGCCCCATGAGGATAAGCAGTAACAACAATGTAAGGGCCAGTCCAACGAGCTCGAAGCTTACCTGGAAAGAGATGTAGTCGAGAGTCATACAAAAGGACTTTCTAACCTGACGTGAATGATTTCCACAGAATATGTTGGTCATGAAACGCCTTCATCCTTTCCTTGTAAATTCTCGAGTTCTCGTATGCGTCATTCCGGATTTCTTCAAGTTCATTCAACTGAAGTTTGAGTAGCGAGCCAGCATTGTCCAGATTGAAATTCAGATTTTTGATCGCCCAGTACGCTTTATGTTCCAACTCCACAAGCAAGTGACAAGCCTTCTCATAGACAAGTCTAAAGGGAGACGTTCCAATAGGGGTCTTAAAAGCAGTACGGTACGTCCATAAGGCATCGGTCAATCGGGTTGACCAATCCTTACGATCAGGGTTAACTGTTTTCTCCAGGATATGTTTGATTCCCGATTAGAAATCTCAGCTTGTCCACTTGTTTGTGGATGGTATTGGGTGCTCACCTTATGAGAGATACCGTATTTCTTCATTAAGCTCTCGAATGGTTTATTATAAAAGTATGAGCTCCCATCACTAATGATGGCTCGAGGCGTTCCGAACCGAGAAAGGATGTTCTCTTTTAAGAATTTAATGACTATGCGATGGTCATTGTTTTGGCACGGGATTATTTCAACCCATTTAGTGACATAGTCTACAGCAAGCAAAATATATAAATTTCTAAAGGATTGAAGGAATGGTCCCATGAAATCAATGCCCCAGCAATCAAATGCTTCTATGATAAGGATGGTATTCAAAGGCATTATATTTCGATGGGACAATGCTCCCAATTTCTGAAAATGCTCATAAGCCTTGCAAAACTCATGAGTGTCCCTGAACATAGTGGGCCAATAAAAGCCACATTGCAGAATCTTGGCTATGGACTTTTTAGCAGAAAAGTGACCACCACAGGCCTATGAGTGACAGAAGGAGATGACACTCTGATGCTCATTGTCTGGCACACATCTCCTTAGGATTTAGTCTGGGCAATATTTAAATAAATATGGATCATCCCAGAAAAAGTTGTGCACCTCGGTAAAGAATTTCTTCTTATCTTGTGCAGTTTAATGTGTCGGTATGGAACCTGTGGCAAGATAATTAGCAATATCAGCGAACCAAGGTAAATGGGAGACTCTGAACAGTTGTTCATTAGGGAACATGTCATTGATATGGGTCGCCTCAAGGGAGTCAGAGGTATTAAGGCGAGAAAGGTGATCGGCCACTACGTTCTCTACTCCCTTTTTATCTTTAATTTCTAAATAAAATTCTTGAAGTAGAAAGATCCATCTTATCAGGCGGGGCTTAGAATCATTCTTAGAAAGAAGATACTTGAGTGCTGCATAATCTGTGTAGATAATGATCTTGGATCTGATCAGGTAGGACCAAAATTTGTCCAAGGTGAACACTACGGCTAAGAGTTCCTTTTCTGTAGTCGAGTAGTTCACTTGGGCAGGATTTAGAGTCATACTCACATAATGAATGACGTAAGGCCTTTTATCTTTTCTTTGACCTAGAACTACCCCAAGAGCATAATCAGAAGCATCGCACATAAGCTCAAAAGGAAGGCTCCAGTGGGGTGGCTGCATGATAGGTGCAGTGGTTAACATGCCCTTAAGCTTGGTGAAAGCTTCCTGGCATTGCTCAGTCCACTCGTATGGTACATCTTTTTGAAGAAGATTACATAAAGGACGAGAGAGGAGACTAAAGTCCTTTATGAATCGTCTGTAAAACCCTGCGTGTCCTAAGAAGGATCGCACGGCTCTAATGTTCTTGGGTGAAGGTAAGTTAGAGATAAGATCAATTTTTGCCTTATCTACCTCGATTCCCTTGGACGAGATAATATGCCCAAGGACAATTCCCTTCTGAACCATGAAATGACACTTCTCCCAATTAAGTACCAGATTCTTTTCTTCACATCTTTTCAGCACATATTTAAGACTCTCTAAGCACTCACTGAAAGATGAACCGAAAACAAAGAAATCATCCATGAAAACCTCCAAATATTTCCCCAGCATGTCAGAAAAAAATACTCATCATACATCGCTGAAAGGTGGCAGGGGCATTACATAACCTGAATGACATCCTTCTGTAGGCAAAGGTGTCATAGGGACATGTAAATGTAGTCTTTTCCTGGTCCTCAGGGGTGATTTCAATCTGATTGTATCCCGAATACCCGTCAAGGAAACAATAATAGTAATGACCAGCTAGCCTTTCCAAGATTTGATCAATGAAGGGCAAATGAAAGTGGTCCTTCCTCGTGACGATATTCAACTTCCTGTAGTCAATGCACATTCTCCAACCAGTAGTAACTCTGGTTGGTATGAGTTCATTATTAGCATTGGCTACGATGGTGATTCCGAACTTCTTAGGAACCACCTAAGTTGGACTCACCCATTAACTATCGGATATAGGGTATATGATACCCACATCCAATAGTTTCAGAACATCGGCCTTAACCACTTCTTTCATATTAGGATTGAGTCTACGTTGTGATTGCCATGAGGTCTTCGCATTATCCTCAAGATATATGCGGTGACTATAAATCGAGGGGTCGATTCCCTTGAGGTCCCTTATCGTCCATCCCAGGGCTCCCTTATGCTTAATGAGGTAGATATGAGTATACTCTCCTGTTCTTTCTCCAGGTGGGCAGAGATCACCATCAGGTATATCTCATCTTGACCTAAATAGACATATTTCAAATCAGAGGACAAAGGTTTTAGGTCAAGCTTCAGTGGCTTGAGGTTAGACGGTAAAGGCACGACATCAGTTTGGGGCAATTCTTCAAATTGTGGCCTTCACTGGTTAACTTCAAGTACCAGCGCAGTATCAAGTAAGGCACACGTCTCCCTAATTATGTCATCATCCAAGTTATGAAAGTGGGTCAGGCACGTCTCTAGAGGGTCAGAGGATAAAGTCAGAGCATTCTATCCTCCACGAAAGAATCAATCATGTTAATGTCGTGGAAATCATCATCATCCTCAGAATTTCTACCATTATTGAAAAATATGTTTGACTCCAATGTCATATTCCCAAAAGACATGCTCATGACTCCATTCCTGCAATTGATAATTGCGTTTGAAGTGGCCAGGAATGGGCGACCAAGAATGATGGGAATCTGAGTGCTTCCATTATTAACGGGTTCAGTATCCAGGATGATGAAATCTACAGGGTAGTAGAATCTATCGACTTGAACTAACACATCCTCAATTATCCCTCTTGGTATACGAACAAAACGATCAACAAGTTGTAACGTGGTTAAGGTGGTTTTCAATTCACCCAACCATAGCTGTTTTTATACCGAGTAAGGAATCAGATTGACGCTCGCTCTTAAGTCAAGAAATGCGTGCTCAATGCAGTAGTTACCGATCATACATGATATGGTTGGGCTACCAGGATCCTTGTATTTTCGCGGCACGTCTTCCTTTAGGATGGTACTCACTTTCTCAGTCAAGAAGATCTTCTTTTGAATACTTTGCCATCTTTTAGTCGTGCATAAGTCCTTCAAGAATTTGGCATATGAAGGTATTTATTTTACAGCATCAACTAGAGGAATGTTGACTTTCACTTGTTTCAACACCTCTAGAATATCCTGAAAGTTAAGAGAGAGGTTTTGGTGCAACAAACTATTGGGGAAATGGAGCAACTGGCTTCTCTAGAAGTTCTGGTTCTAATTTTTATGGGGAATCACTAGATCCATCATTGTTGCCCTCTTCTGGTTCTTGAGGTTTTTCGGGCCTAACCGGAAAGGTTTTATCAATAATCTTCCCACTCCTAAGAGTGGTGATGGATTTAATATGCTCCATTTGATTTAAAGAGATAGGATCACTTATCTCGTATTGCGGTTTAGGATTGGAGAGCAGTTGTACAGGAAGCATCCCCTTTTTTATAACCGTCATACGTGAATCCATCTTTTGCATAAAATTTGTAAATTCTCGCACTGCCTGAGCCAGCTCTTGTATGGAATTTTGAACCAGTTCTTCTTAAGGTTTCTCCTGATTTGGATTTTGATTAAAGAAACCTTGGGGGTAGCAGTTTGTCCATTCCTCTAACTAAAATTTGGATTACTTTTCCAACCAGGATTGTACGTATTAGAGGTAGGTCCATTGAAAGGTCTTTGATAGTTATTTACGGCATTGGCTTGTTCATTTAACACTCCTCAAAAGGTAGATATTGTAGGACAGTTTTCGATTGTGTGAATGTTGCCATCACAGATGTCGCAAACAATTCCATTAACCTTATCCTTTTTTCCTTCCATGACCTCGAGTTTTCTTATGAGATTAGTCACTTTATAATTGAGATCATCCTCTTCTTTCAGGAGATACAATCCACCTTTCTCCTTAGATTGAGTCGGCCTAGACGTGGTGTTCGATTTTGGTTAATGGTCCCATGATTGGGCATTTTCGGCAAGATATCGAGGTAATCTCATACCTCATCGACATCTTTATTCATGAATTATCCATTACACATTATCTCGACCATTTAGTGCATGGAAGATATCAGTCCATCATAGAAAAAATTTATAATGCACCACGTTTCAAAGCCGTGTTATGGGCATGAACTGACAAGATCCTTGAACCTTTCTTAACATTGGAAAAATGTTTCATCCTCCTTTTGGGTGAAGTTCATGATTGCTTTTCTAAGGATAATCGTTTTATGATGTGGAAAGAATTTTTTTATGAATTTCCTCTGCATATCATTCCATGTGCCAATGGATCTAGGACGCAGTGAATGTAACCACTTCTTAGCCTTCTCCTTCAAAGAAAAGGGAAAGAGTTTCAGCCTGACTGTATCCTCAGATACATTAGGAAAGTATAAAGTGGTTATGATCTCATCGAACTCTTTCAAATGTAAATATGGACTTTCTGATTCAAGTCCATGAAATTTAGGAAGGAGTTGGATAACCCCTGGCTTGATGTCCATATGTCCTGTATTTTTAGGAAAAATCATGCATGAGGGCATACTCACCCCAGTCAGTTGTAAATAATCTCGTAAAGTACGAGGTGGGGGTGCTTGATGCACCTCATTCTCATCCTGAGTGTCCTCCACCTTAAGTGGAGGGAGTTGATTTGCTGCCATTACTTCAACTAACTCTGGGGATCTCGAGCGATATCTAGTCCTATGATGGACAATCAACCCCTCAACTAATCCTCCTTCAGTCAAGAGACGTCGAGTGTTTTCACGAGCCCACTTGGGCATGAAACACTCGCAGCCCTCAATCAAATTCTAAACCTAATCCTAAAAAAGGAAATAAAAATCTAGAAAGAGAAGGTTGGAAAGAAGTTACCAAATTGGAGTCCTAAGTTAAAAACCTGCAAAATAAAATAAAATAAGTTAGTTTTTATAAAATAGAAAGTCTAAGAGTAGAAAGTAAACTATTTTCTAAAAGCGGAAAAATTCTAAAGATAATCTAAACTAGAAAGTTTTTAAAAAGGAAAGTTTCCTAAACCTAGAAGCTAAGTTAGTTTCTAAAATTAAAAGAATATTAGAAAATGGAAAGTTACTTAAAGGAAGAATCTAAATTTCTAAAATTAGATAATAGAAAAAAAAAAAAAAAAGCCTAGAATTAGAAATTTTTTAAAACTAAAACCTCAATTCTAAAAATAGAAAAAGTAGAGAAATTGGAAAAGAATTACCAAATTTGAAGCTTATGTCATGATCCTACAAAACAAGAAAAATAGGTAAATAGAAAAAAATTCGGTGAGACCGTCAATCCCAAATCTAGTTAATCTCATAAACATAACCGTCAATCCCCAACAACGGCACCAAAAACTTGTTCACTCCCCAAGTATAGAGTTGTGATGTAGTAATAAACTCGGTGAGACCGAGGTCGAATCCCAAGGGACTGGAACCTGTACGTAATCTGAAAATAAGTAGAACTACAACTAATATAAGACAAAATCTAAATCAAATAAATTTAAGGAATAATGGTGAAATATTTATCTAAAATTTAGAAAGATCAGAGGAAGGAAACTAGGGATTCAGAGGATCCACTTGCAAAGATCAGGGAGATCTTATGCTTGATTCAAGAACTCAACTGGACTTAGAGTCCTATCTTCATCCAGTTGAAGGGTGTAACCATGAAAATCAAACTAAACTTCTTTTGATATAATTTTCTAGAGATGAAAGGTATATGAATTAGAATGGATTCCATCACCAAACCATGCCCAGGAGACAAAGTAAACAATAGAATTAAACTAATTAACAACCACTCAGAGAATTATAAAGGTTAGGAAGGGTACCGACATCTGACCATGCCCAGGAGACAATAGTGAACAATAGGGCTTCTTAACGTCATAATCATAAAAAGGAAAGGAATATACTCAAAGCTATCACAGACCCGTTGTAATTTTAGTCACAACAGACCATTAAAAACTAAAAACATTCCCTTAATTAAACCAAAATCAACATCAGTTCAGTCTAAACAAAAGGCACAAGCAAAAAGTCTCCCATCACGCTACAAGCTTCACCTCTTAGCCCTAGCTAAGAGGTTTAGCCACTCATAAACATGATGAGGCTAAACATCTCAAATAAACATAAGCAGAAATTAAGAAAAAGAACTCTTTGAAGCTTGCCCGTGCTCCGCCCTTTCTCGGCTCCACGTTCACGTCCCAGATCCGGATCCCCCTCTCTTCCACTCATCCTTTCTTTTTATAGAAGACGCAAGGTGGTGGGAGTTTCTGTAACAGAGTCGGAGACCCACTCTATTTACGCAGCAGGCTCAAAAGCATCTTACGCATCTGTCATGATTGGTGGGCCCTTGATTGAGGTCAGACAGGAAATCCACTCCGTCCAGTGGGTTCACGTCGGGTTTTTGGTTAGGAATGGACCGACTAGGCTTGAATTCGACATGGCCCATGAGACTTATGCTTCTATCGTTCATCCTCGTTTAGACGGTTAACAACGGATATCTGTTATTTCTTAAGAATTTATCACCTAGGCTTAGATAAGAGGTCTCTTGGGCTCCTACTGGACGGTCCGGATCAAACCTTTGATGCCCGATGGGGGCCCACAAGGATTAGCTGCAAGCACTGTTTGTGAACAGAGCCGACGCAAGCCTTTTCGTTATTGATGTTGAGGCTGTGATCGACGTTAACGCAGAAATCCAGTCTGTTCATTAGAATTCTCGTGAAAAACCATTCGGGAGTGGATTTTTTTGGCTTGGATTAGGTGTGGTCCAACAATCTGTCCATTTCACCTTCAATCCTGCGTTTAATGGCTAGTGACGTACAATAGCTTGCATGGTGGAAAAAAGACACCTAGATGAGGGTCGTGGCCACCTCCTGAGACAAGTGAACGATTCGGATCATCGAACAAAATGATGAGTGGGACCCACAATGCATATCAGCGTCCGCATGGTGCAGACACTGTTCTAAGGCAGAAGCTGGGTCGGGTCAGCACCCGCTGACCGACCCAAGCGGTATGGTACTGCGCTTATGGTCCCACTTTAGTGCTCGTGCATCACACATGTGGGTCCACCAAGATGTTTATGAGAAATCCTCTCCGCTCATCCCTTTTCTCATCTCATTTAATGAGTTGAGACCAAATTTGAAGCATATCCAGATCTCAGGTGGACCCTGAATCATAGATTCATAGGCTGATCTATCTGTTCGGCTACTTTCACAGGGATCCAATGGCTAAATTTTTATGTGTACGGCTAATTTATGGTCTTCATGTCATGCATGAAGTTTCGAGTCGAAGGGATGATGAAAATCCTGTGATCTTGCATTCTAGCGGACTTTCAGGCCACTTGAGCTTCAGTTTTCTCAATTTTCTCAGATATCTAGCATGTAAATCTGTCGATCTTAGTCCCCTAGGGTCTTTCCCTTACCTTTGGTGTCATCAAAGCATTAAATCTATGCTTTAAGCATCCTGTTTCAGTCCAAGCTCCTAAATACATCTTGCAGCATAAACATAATTAAATTAGGCCGTTAAACAGTACCATGTTCATAAATTCAGGCAATAACTGGGGTCTGATATGCAATATTTGACCCTTAACAGGGCACGACTTGTTTTCACCCAAATTAACAGCTATACTACATTGATTCTTTGAAAATAATCACCATCAGTCTTGTCTTCATCATAATCATAGCCTTTTCCCAGCGGGTCGGAGTTGCTGTGAAAATTTATAATGTGCGTACAAATATAGAAGTGGAAAAATTAGGGAAACGTAGGGAGAACTCCAAAGCTTGTTGTATCCTATAACCAAGTTTCACATTGTAACACTAACAAATTGAAGTTTGGAATGTTTCATTTTACCTTCCATCATTGTTGATTTGTGTTAACATGATTTGAAAACTAGTTTTCCCTTGTCGACACAGCCAATGTATGCATGTCAGTTGAGCTGCTAGTGAATCTCCCTTCTAGTGGGGCAACCTGGGCTTGACTCCCACTGATGTACTAGTTTCAGTGCTGCCTGTCTGATCATGAAATCCAGGTTGAATGAAAGGAAAAAAAAAAAACTGCCTAGAGAGATTAGGTCAGGTTTGATATAGTATTGATGGTAATTACACAAGCCTACAAGAAGCCCAATAGGCTTCTTAGCAGCAGATGTTTTCGATGATAACTAGTTCAGGTATATAGACTTGCAGCTAGGCTGTCAACAAGGATGCAAATTATGTACTGAGTTACTCAGTGAGCCAACTGTTATGTTCTTGACTTATCATGAAGTATGTAACATACAAGGGTGACTCTTTGTGCATGCATGTACACCTCGCAAATTATTTTTTTAAGGATTTTGCAAGCTTGAAATTTTAAATGCTCAAAGAGGATTGCTATGATAAGAGCAACTGATGATTTTTGGCCAAGAGTCCCAGCATCACATATAATCCATATTACATCTGTTGCCTACAACACCTTTTTCCTTGGAGAATTCATGCAGCCTGATTGGGATATGTTTCATGTAAGCTACCATAATCCTGTTTCCTGATAGCTTTATCTTTCAACATTGGCTGAGTTTTTAGGAAATCATGATTGGTTATTTGGTAATTGATGTCATTCCTCGGAGCATTCACCCGATGGTTGAATACCATGGAGCAGCTCGTGCGGTCAGAGGAAATTTTGCATAAAGCTATGGTAACTCTTTTACAGCTCGTGATTAGTTTTCTATAATGTGGAAATTTTGCATAAAGCTATGGTAACTTTATTTGCAATGTTTCCAGTTAATGATGTAGCAAGACGAGACACATTTACAAATCTTACAGATATAAGGGCTAAGGAAATCGATCTCTACTCAACTAATCAAGATTGCATCAAGATGCTTGTTGGAAACAAAGTTGATAAGGTAATTCCTACAAAGGTTTACAACAACTATACCTCCATTCTCAGAGGACTTTTCGGTGTAGGGTGGCCTCAGAACTTCTATGTTGTAAATGTGGTTTAAGTGTACTTCCAATCACAGCCTTATTCTTTTGAATTATATATCATAAAGATTTCCACAGTTTAAAAACAAGATATGCATCTTGATGTTTAATTTTGCAGGAAAGTGGTAGGGTTGCCACAAAGAAAGAGGGAATTGATTTTGCTCGGGAGTTGGATGTCTTTTCCTTGAATGTAGTGCAAAAACTCGAATTAATGTACAGCAATGTTTTGAAGAGCTTGTTTTAAAGGTGCATGCTCTATCAACATTTATTTTTATTTTATTTCAGGATGATCATGTGGACATGGAAAAAGTTATCCTTGGCATTTGTGATGGAAGAGTGGTCTAACGAATCGATTTCTGTCAAAAAAACTGCATAAAACAGATAGCCCACTTATTTCAACTCATAGTAGAAACCAAGTAGAAATGAGTGGAGTCTGTTATTTCAGGTCATTCAGCAGGAACTAGAGAGCCTAGTTGTAAGACCCGTATCCTAGCCCATACCGTTCCGTATGCCTCCGCGGTCATCCCGGTCAAATTTTGGTGACCCGCGATCTGCTATCGGCATTTGCACGCGATCCTAAGTCATATCCCGTATTCTAGAGTCAGCTCAACCTGAGACTTGTAACCTTGCGACCGCACTGTCTCCACGGTTCTAATGTCGTGTCTCGTGCATCGAGACGATACCCGGGCTAGGAGATGTGAGCCCGCGTTCAGTTCGAGGAAAACACTGTGCGTTGCAATTTCGAGAGAATCTCTACGACGCATCACATCAATCAATCAAAGTACAACCCATCACTCCATCCCACCCTAAGTACAACTACCCTCCCCAAAAGTCAACACTCTCTCTTACACAAGTACACATCCATCACTCACTCACCCATCACACCCCATCACTCACCCATCCCTCTCTCTCTCTCTTACACCTCTCTCCCTCATCTCTCTCTCTCTCTCTCTCATTCCCCAAGCAACTCTAACGTCAAAGCCTTCCAAGAGAGAACTAGGTGTGGTCCACTCCCTACCTCCCTTAATCCTCACCATCCAACCCTTAGATCATCATCTCCACCATTGAAGGAGCTTCTTAGGAGCCTTGGAGCACTAGGGAGGAAGAAGAAGGAAAGGTGAGTGATTTTATTATTTGATTTGTGATTTGATGGCCCACATATGTGGGACCCATCTTGATGTATGTGTTGTATCAAAGAGGGACCCATAGTGGCGGGTCCCTCCGCTACTCCGATCTCCATCACGTTTCTCCCTCTCTTTTTCTCTCTCTTGATATCTTTTATGATAAGGATGAGGTGTGTGGCCCACAAGTGGACCCACCTTGGCATGCATACTTCATCCACGCCGTCCGTATATCGGATGTGGACCCACCTTGATGTGTGGTGTGTGTACCGTCCATAGGACTGGACAAGGGACCCACCATAGTTTTATATATATATATATATATATATATATATATATATATATTCACACCAACTGTGGGAAGGTTGGACCCACGACTGTAGTGATGTCAGCAATGCCTTGGGTCAGATAAAGAGGTATGTGTTATTTCCATCGCCCATCTTTGGGACGTAGGGCCCACACGTGTGGCATCCAAGCCGTCTAATAGCTAGGACGTGGACCCTACCCATGATGTATGTAGTTCATATCTGCACCGTCCATCCACGGTGGGAACCAGCCACCATGATGTACATGTGTTAGCCATCCATCCAGCGTCCAGAGGGTCTGGACGCTGGCCTCTCGTCCACCCTCACACACACGTATAATATATATATATATATATATATATATATATATGTAGATGATATATATTATAATATAATATATATAAGATATATATATATATATATAATATATATATATAATATAATATATATTATAATATAGTATATGGTGGGTCCCACGTGGGGACCCACTTGTTTCGAGATATATATAATGTATTATAGTATAAATGCTATGGTGGGCCCCACGTGGGGACCCACCCGTTTTGAGAAATGATGGCCGTTAAGTGGACCCCCTTATATGAACCGTCCATCCAATCCAGGCCGCTGGACCCATTCTGCTCCGTCCATCAAATTTCGTGAGGACCACCGTGATGTATGGGTCTTAGCCGCACCGCCAGATGGCTGGACGGCGGGTCCTACCCACTGATGTATGTGTTACATCTGAACCGTCCATCCATTTGGCAGCTTGTCTAAGGCTTGAGACTAAAAACAAGACAGATCTGATGATCAGGTGGACCCCACAGTAGAAAACAGTGTTGAGTGAACGTCCACCATTAAAACCCCCTTTTTTTTTGGGTCACGGAAGTTGTGGACCAATATGAAATTTGTTTTTTCCTCCTATTCAGGTCTTTATGACCGTATGATCAGATTGGATGGAACGTAAATATTATGGTGCCCCTTGGGAATTTTAATGATGGAAATCATTTTCACCACTGTTATTTGGAGTCTGGTCCAGATAATCTTTCGATATAATTTTTTAATGCTTTAAAATGATCCCTAGGAATAGATGAATTGTGTAGATGGTGAGACCCACTTGATGTATGTTAGGCCCCCCTTTGTAATGTGTATTAGGCCTACTAGTGCGACCTATATATATATATATATATATATATATATATATATATATATATATATATATAAGGCCCAGTGGTGTAGCCCATTGTGGTGTATTCAAGGCCCATTGAGATGTATCTGAGGCCCATGGACAAGGCCCAATATGACGTATTTAAGGTCCATGGGCGAGGCCCATTGTGATGTATTCGAGGCCCATGGGCGTGGCCCATTGTGATACGTTTGTGGCCCATGAGTGAGGCCCAATGCGATGTATGTGAGGCCCTTGAGTGAGGCCCATGGTGTTGTATATTTGGCCCTTGTATGAGGCCATGGGCCTACTATACGTATGGCTCTATGTGGGCCACTCCTTGGGAGCAATGTTGGTTAAATGACCACATTGATGGGCAATGATGGTTGAATGTCTATATTATGACCTTCTCTTAGGCCTTGATAGTCTCATTCTCATCATTTTCTTGTGGGTTAACCCTAATCAGTGGGCCCCATTCCGCATAGACGGATGGCTCCGTGCTATCAGATTTGATATAGTCACGGCTGAGGGCCAATCTTTATATTATGGTTGATCGGCTATCCATCTATGGATCTCGCCTTGTTTATATATGCCGATTTCGAGGCTGAGTATCGAGGCCGATTCTGATTTATCGAGGCCAATTGTATAGGCCGATGCCGATTGTCGAGGCTGAGTATCGAGGCCGATTCTAATTTGTTGAGGCCGATTGTATAGGCTGGTTCTGATTGTCGAGGCCGAGTATTGAGGCCGATTTCGATTTGTTGAGGCCAATTGTATAAGCCGATTCTGATTTGTCGAGGCCGATTCTGATTTATCGAGGCTGATTATATAGGCCGATTTCGATTGTCGAGGTTGAGTATCGAGGTCAATTCCGATTATCGAGGCCAATTTCAATTATCGAGGCCGATTGTATAAGCCGATTCTGATTGTCGAGGCTAAGTATCGAGGCCGATTCCGATTTGTCGAGGCCGATTCCGATTATCGAAGCAGACTATCGAGGCCGATTCCGATTGTCGAGGCAGAGTATCAAGGCCAATTCTGATTTGTCGAAGCCGATTCTGATTATCGAGGTCGATTCCGATTTGTCAAGGCCAATTCCGATTGTCGAGGTCGATTCCAATTCTGATTGTCGAGGCCGATTCCGATTGTCGATACCGATTCTGATTAATGATTCTGATTCCGATTGTCGAGGCCCAATGAGATGCATATGCGGCCTGTATTTGAGCCAATTGTGATGTGCATTCGGCTGGTGTTTGAGGCCCAATGAGATGCATATACGACCTGTATTTGAGGCCCGTTGTGATGTGTATTCAACCCATGTTGAAGGCCCGATATGATGTATATGAGGCCTATGTGATGAGGCCCATTGTGACACATTTGAGGGTCAGACGATGAAGCCCAATGTGATGTATGTTAGGCCCATGTAAAAGGCCCATTGTGATGTGTATTAAGCTCTTGAGTGAGGCCTATGGTGTTGTATATTTGGCCCTTGTGTGAGGCCATGGGTCCACTATATGTTAGGCTCTATGTGGGCCATTCCTTGGGGGCAATGTTAGTTAAATGTCCACATTGTCGAGGTCGATTGTCGATGCCGGTTATTGATACCGATTATGAGTATGTGACAGCATAACATCATGATACATGCCCATACGCATCATCTGCATGTTTGTTATGAGATATGATTTACCATTGCATATGTTATAGTGTCAGTTATTTATGGGACTCCCTGATAGGATGAGTTGCCTCATATGAGCGCATGGTACGTGTAGCTTTGATGCATGACTAGATGGTATGACTCATGCATCTCGCATTTTGTGATATAACCACCATACACCCTAGCGACATCAGGGTCGTAGCCTCCACAGGCATATCGTGGATGGCCAGATGGGACACCGAAAATATGTTCTACATTAGGTGTTATAGATATCCCTGGGTGAAAGTCCCTAAACTCTCTTGGTTTCAGAGGTTGCTCCAACGTCTAGACCAAGTGGATGCATGAGTGCATGAGGGCTGTATACCATTAGGCCGTGTCTCCCGTTGTGTCATGGTCGGTTGGAAGGGGGTACGGCCTTACCTGCCCGAGAGGAGGAGGCAATGCTAGGCTGAGTCTAACCAACTTAAGGAATGGGTCCTCTATAGACGAGCCAGGCCCGATATTGGCAAGCGGATAGTGAGGTCTCTTCCACCCACCTTGTTACACGCAATGAGGCGGTAATTTGGTTTGGAGTGTAATAGACCCCGGTGATTTCCTAGAGAGGAACTATACTTATGTGGGCTTATTAAGTAAGAGTTGCGTATTCATGCATTCATTTCATTCACTATCCACTCAGGCTGGTGGTGCGCAATTAATTGTTGTGTACCTTCGCATGGTCAGAATTTTGATTGGGCGCGCGACTAACCTGAGATCAGGAGTTTACCACATTGAGTCTGACTATCCAAATTTAGGTATGGGATCGGTTTGGATAGAAGTCCCTTGTGATGGACCCCATAGCCTGCGATACTACGTACTATCATCCCGACTTCACACTCCAGCATGGTCATTTCATTCGCATTGCATATTGCATTGCATCCTCAACACATAGTATTTGGCTTAGTGTCTTTACATTGCATAGTTGATCTACATTGCTTCCTCAGTATATGATATTGATTATTATATTTTTGCATCGCATAGCCTGGATAAGGTTGATGTATTTATGGGCCTATCAGCATGTTTTCGCATTTTTCTGATATTATATGATTTATGGGCCTACCAGTATTTCCGCTTACTCTAATTACTCTAATATTGTTTACTTGGCACTTTCCTTGTACACACACTTTCACCACCTACTAAGCTTTCTATAAGCTTATGCACGATAGATGCGTGCAGGTGGCGTTAGGTTATAGCAGCATTGCGTTTGGAGCATGCAGCGAACTTATGGAGCTTTGATTTTTGACATATGTATTTCCTTTTCAGCACTGTATTCAACTGTTTATATTAGTGGATATATGATGATGATGTTGCCTTTGTGATTTAGGTAAACTTGTGGTTATGCTTCTTACGAGATAAATGTATGTTAGAAAATCCTCCTTGTAGGATCTCAGGATTAGAATCTGTCGTATGGGCGTTGGGAGCCGAGAATGGGGTACTCGGAGACTGTCGGTACCAGATTCGGCAATCGAGATTCGTGTGAGTCCGATCTCCGGGTTTGGGGCGTGACACTAGTACTTGGCTTGTCATTACTGCAGCATATATATCAGTTTTTATTTATTCAATCAATCAATCATGTTCTTCTTTCTTACAGCGAATTTTGGGTTAGACTGATTTTTAAGATCCAGGTGAAAATATGGCGACACATCTAATGGATGAGTGGACTGGATGAAAATTCTCCACCATGCAGCTATATGCTTAACTATGTTTGTTAGTTCCTTAAATTCTCGTATGTATGTGTGGAAGCTGCTTTAGTGCTGGATTCTTTTTTTTTTCTTGTTTGATATACATGATGGAAATATATTGGTAGGATCATCCAATCAGTCCTACAAAAAAAAAAGTGTGATTTTGCACTATGGGAATGAAAAGTTGGTGGTCCACATCAGTTGATTTGTATGTCCAGAGGTTTCCAAAAGCTAGCATGGCATAGGGAGCTTCCCTACCGATCCATCCCCATAGTATGTAGAATGTACATGCTTGCTTGCATAATGCTACCACCAGTATGATTTTCTTGAACTGTAAACTTTAGGATGCAGGAAATTATCTACTCCAAAGGGAGAATTTTCATCTTCGCTCCGTGTCCAAGGCTCTTGTTGGCAAAAAGAAATTTGATTTGTTTTGTATACTTCCTTATCCAATCATTTTCATGATGGATTTGATTTTTTAAATTCCAACACTTTTCAGAAGTATCTTTTCATGCAGTGTGATTTTTTTTCTTCTTGTTTGATAGATGATGAAATTAGGGGTGCACATTCAATTGGTTTTTTGCAAGAATTGTAATTAGATTCTTCTCAGCATGTTCGCGCTGCTTCTTCCAAGGCTACTCTGAATCAACCAACAATCAGAGTTGTAGCTATAATAGCTGAAGGTTATAAAGAAGCCTCCACCTACTCTAATGGAGAACACATAATCAAAAGTGAAAAATAAGCAAGAGGAGCCCAAAGCCAGTGAGATGAAAGCGGTTGGGGTTGGACTAAAAGTTAGTTGGAAATTTGGTTAAAATGCAAATCTATAGGCCAATCTTTCTACAAAAGAGAGAAGTAATGGTATGGCCTTTCTAATGATTTAATAGGCTAGAACATTAGTTTGTTATGTTCCACCGTGGATGGACTCTGACATGCTCCAAAAATCTACTCAGCCGGATAATCTTAAAGTTTTTCTTCAGGAGAATCTCAACCATAAGGTTTCACATGTAAACTCCTAGAACCCAAATCTTGTTTTTTAGTATATAAAACTTCCCTACCATTATTTCAAATCATAGGTGATGGACCACATAATTTGTGGGCTTGATGTTTGTAATCTAGATGTAAAATACCTCTGTTATGAGTGGTCTAGATGTTACACAAGTTAATATTGGTTTGTGTACTGCAAATTGCCTCTTCAATCTCTCCTCATGCCAGTCAACCTAGCATTTCTCATTGATATTTTCAAAACTTGACCTTTTTTTAGAGATTTCTTTGTTTGGATTTTTTTTTTCAATTTAAGGAATTGCAGTGAGTTGTGAAAACCATCGTGGATCTGTTCTAGCTTGCTCATTTTGAGTTTTCCTCACATGACTTGTGAAAAACCCATGAGTCACGTCGTTATTTAGTAGGAAGGAATGCCTGGGTTCATTTGGTTGTCATGTGTGATATTCCTTTCCTTTCTCTTTAGTTTTTATTCCTCTATTATTACTGTATTAGAAATTTGATTTGGTATGTCAATTTGCAGTTTTTTAAGGTTGAATGTAGGTTGTTGCCAAAAAAAAGGGACCATTCTATGTAGGTGTTTAGTTTACTTGTTGGGATCTGCTATGGCAGATGATGAAGTGATTCTGAGTAACCAGAGAATAGGCCTATGCTAAGTTATTTGTTTGGATTGTGTTTGGATGCTCCATTGGATTGGATTTGTTTTAGTTCAATAAAGTCATGTAATATCAACTCAACTCCTTTTCTTTTTCTTTTCTAAATTAACACATGCTGAATTTTATATTGAAATCTGAATTCCCTTTTTCTGAAGGTACATTCTTATTGGATGCTTGTTTTGGTCTTTTGGATATGCATGTATTAAATTTTTGTAACAAAAACATGATCTTTGCACTAACAATAACATGCTTTATAACTTGGCTATGGAACAAACTTTTTGGGAACAAAATTATTAGAATTTAGTGTTCTATGTTTTGGGAATAAAAACTATTTGGCTCAACATTATAAATCCTACTCAGCCAGAAAAATCGAAATAAGGGAGCTTTACAAATCATTTTCCACCAGAAAGATTCGAAAAGAGAATCTCATGGATGCTTGACAAAAGTTCAACAACTAGCCATCCACCTAACATCAACAATCCTCCTTCACCCCAACTGCTGACAGGTTGAAGCAATTGCTACCAGGCATAGTTAATGGTCAAAATGGTGTTGTTTTGCTCGGTATTAGGGTTTAGCTGTTCGGCATGGTAGTCTACTTTCTCTAGTTGTTGTTTTCCTGTTCATGGAGAAAGTGGTTCTTGTTCTTGTTTGATTTTGAATTTCATACTTTCTGGGTTTATATTTCTCTCTAAAATGGATAATAACAAAGATATATGTGTGAATTTCAGCTTAACCGCTACACCAAATTTCAGTTTTGTCCATTGCCTGTTTTGATCAGGGGCTGTGCTACACAAAATTTCAGTTTTGCACCTATTTATGTGAATTAATCTCTTCCCTATTCTCCTTCTTTAATTATATACTATTACATTGCCTTTTCTCATATTTGTGTAATATCATTGTAACTGGTTCAGAGGCTTATATAATGGCTAGGTCTTTATGATTGAAAAAGGTTGGGGGTATGTTTTATGCGGAGAATCATATGTGGTGCACGGTTAATTGCAAACATGCTCTATTGGTATGACTATGGGCAATTAGAGCAGTTGATTCCCTATAGTTCTTTACTGGCTCTCTTGTTTTCTGCATTCTAAGTACAATGTAGGAAGTTTGAGGTTTCTCCACATATTATCAATATAGCTCACTTCAGTGGTGAGATGACATGGCAAGATTTGATTGATAGGGTCGCATGCTTATAGATACCCAACAGTGTAAGGTCCACCGATCAAATCTTTCCACATCATATCACCACCCAATTTAGGTCTTACCTTAGAAAATATCTAATCCGTGACTACGTGAATGAGACCATAAATGATGAAATTAGTTTAATGCCACACAACATGGATACCATTTGATATTGAATTTGGACCGTCAATAAATTTTTCATAACTACTCATTTATTTTGTCCTTGTGTGGCCCAACATGTCTTTTCTGAAAATTTGTTTTGAGGAATTTGTTTGGAGCATAAATTTAGTTTTGAGTTTGTTGTTTATTTCATGCAGGAGCTGGCATCGAGATACAGGACAAGATTTTATTTATGATTAATAATATTTCAGCTTCAAATATGGATGTCAAAGTAAAAGAATTTACCGATGTCCTAAAAGAGCAGTACTATCCATGGTTTGCTCAGTATATGGTGATGAAAAGGTGAGAAAAATCTTATGAATAACCTTTTAGTTTCATTAGCTGATTTTTACTTTACTGAGACATTATATTTGACAGAGCAAGCATTGAGCCAAATTTTCATGAGCTGTACTTGAAGTTCTTAGAGAAAGTTAATTCAAGAATGCTGAACAAGGAGATTGTCAAAGCTACTTGTGAGAATTGCAAGGTGCCTTAGCAAAACTTTTTGTTACCCCTAGTTGTCATTGTCACCATACACTTTTTCCAATCTCCCATAGACAAGGACAAATGAGGTCCAGCCAGAGCTTATAACAAGGGATCTTCAAGTGCTTGGAATGCAGTTTTGTCATTAGGAACGTCGAACAACAATTCAAATACACTGAGGTGCTTTCAACTCCTTTCAAAAACCAACCATCCACTCTTTTTTTTCAACTTCCACAAAAAGAAGTGTGGCCGTAAGCACACCAATGACTACGAGGAAGATAGTTGCACAATAACTGAATAAAAATTTCTACAACCAGCCATAAGGAGGTGGTGGTGGTGGTGTTGGGCCAATTCAACCCCTTCTTCTAAAAATTGATCATATCAGATAAATGTGACAACACATTGCTCAATGTAATATTTTGGTAACATAGCCAATCATGCTTCTGGTTGTTTCGGTTCTCATGTTTAAGCAGCCGCCTTGGCTTTAGACTTCTTTCCTTTCGTCTTTGGCTCTGGGCTGTTTTAGAAGGGAAGGAAGGAAGTACCTGTGAAGGGTTGCAAAGGTGCCGGAATCTCAACGCCTTCTTCCTTTTGGCAATTTTCAAAAATACAGCAAATGGTCCTTTTTGTTGCTATGAGGGTAGAGTTCAACAAATGACTGCTTGTTTTTTCTTTCTTTTGAGGAATATTGCAGAGTTCACCTGCTTTCATGAATTACTAGGAAACTAATTTTGTAATTGTAATTGTAATTGATTGAATGAAGGATTGGAATTGAATGAATGATTGTAATTGAATGAATGAATGATTATGCAGGTGGTAATTGAATGAATGAATGATTATAAATTTTTCTTTTTAATGTAGGTAATAGCTACAGATTAAATCTGTAGCTATAGGTTTCAAATTGGCTCGGCACTTACGACTACGGTCAGGTTACAGACTAGAACCGTAGCCATAGATCTGTAGAGCAGTTCTTGAGGACTCGTAATAAGGTTTTTGCAATTTTAGACTTTGGTTGCTAGTCTTCTGTTTCTTTCAAGGAAAGGTAGAGGAGCACACTAGTTGAAATTTGTTAATATGGCATAAATCTATACAAGCCAAAGAAAACAAACCTTCAGATGATGGAATGACATTTGTCATTCAATTCTTGGGAATCACTTGTTTGAATATGTACATTAATAAATAAGACTGACAGAAGATACAGACTGTCAAATATGTTAGGCCTATTGTGGATTGCACACACACAAAAATTCTCCAAATCAATGAAAATTCCAAACATGGTCCCATAATATAAGCTTAAGGAAGAGAGTGCAGCATATCAAAGGTGTTTTATATTTTACAATGACTATCAAGGTTGATGTAGGGCATACTTGAATAATGAATGCATTCCAATGTTCTTGCAAAATATGGTGAGCAGTTTGACCCCTTTTATTGGGAGAACATACCCATAGCCTGCGTAACAATCCTGCTTACCTTCAAATAAACATCTAGGAAACTTACATATTTCAATGCATTCATCATATTGACAAGGCTAAAGCAACAAAAAGGACTTGATTATTTGCCAAAACTCAGACAAAGGAACAACTAGAAACATATTTCAATGTGCTCATCATACTGTCAAGGCTAAGGCAACTGAATTGCAATTATTTTTTCGAAAAAAAAAAATTTAAGAACAAAAAATGAGATATGTTAGAAAGGTTAGATCTCTAGTGCATGTGGACAGCATTCGAGAATGCTTGCATCATGGGGCTCATTAAAGACAACATAGTCCAAATATCACACCAACGAAACAAAAGGGGCAATAATCCAAATCTATTTGCTTCGGCATCTAAATCACCCGCATTTACATTCAGTTACACATGCAATCCACATTCAACCTGTTAATCACTCAATTACATATTCAATCCACATCTAAATCACATATTCAAAATCCAAATCCTGCCCATATTGATATATACCCATTCTTTCTTCTTCTTTTTCTAAAGGTGGGAAGCACACCACCCAAGATTATTGAGTGGAAATGCTCTGTACAACTATTCAGGCAAACGCCAACAAAAAGGGCAGCAGTCACGCCTTTCATTTAGAGCACTTGTACAAAAAAAAAAAAAAAAAAAAAAAAAAAAAAACAAAACAAAACAAAACAAAACAAAACAAAACAAAACAAAAATAAAAATAACCAAAACAACACAAAACAAAAAACTATACAAGGCTGAAAAAAATTAAAATATTATAACAGACCCACAGCCACCAATCTGGCACCCCAAAGCTAATCTAAATCTTCAATGATACCCACCAACTACCATCCCTACAAACTAGCTGCACTCCACAATAAGACCACACCAAACCCACAACAGCCCAAGACAAAACGACCAGGGTAGCTCCTATCCAAAACTTGCACAACATCAGCCGTAGGACAACCGCAAGGAGCAAAAGAAGGCCACATTGATTTGAAAAGAACATGTTGCTTCTGCTGCTACATACAGGGGTTGTTGTTGAAAACCACATCATGTCCTACACGAAGAGCCATGAGGGTTGCGACTGCTCCTGCTATGAAGCCACATGCAGCTTAAAAACCCAAAAGTGCTGAAGAGCAATGTAATCTTCTCATATACATCTTGTACCATCATTTTAGACATGTAGAATTTACCTGCAACATTATCAACAAGAAAAAATCATCAGGTAAAAAGCATTCTATGCAAATAGAGTAGAAAAGCAGTTATAAATTGGCAAAGTATAATGGATGATACACAATCAGTTAGAATTTACTAAAACATTACATACATGAATACAAGTAATTCAAACTATGATGTCTCAATTAGATATGTCATGAACAAAATATTACACTTCATTCATTATCCATCAATAAGATTTTTGAATGATTATTGGATGGCTAAAATGGAAAATATTGGAAGGTCTTATTGAAAAACAAGCATCGGCATTTTGTAATGTACAAATTTAACTTCACATTTTTGACGAAATTTAGGAACAAATTTTGACTTTCCATTGTTGACAAATTTGACAACAAAAAGCCATTGTATGACATATTTGACAACAAAAGCCTTATGGAAGTTTTGACCCCACATTGTTGACAACTATGACATATTTGACAACAAAGGTCTTATTACGAGCACATATATTACTAATTTTGACAACAAATTTGACTCCAAATTTATTGACAAAATTCTGACTCGATAATTTCAAGTGGCTTTTTGCTATTAGTAAGGCTGGCATAAGCATAGTAGATGGAAAAATGGGTGCTCACTAAAATCAGTTAAAATTTTGTAACTTGCCAACCTATTTATATCACAACTCACCTTCTAAATGGACCACCTTGATTTTTTATTTTTTTATTTTTTTGCAGTAGTCCACCTAATGGATGCCTTAAACATTTGAATACCATTATGGGAGTTCCCACCAAAGAAGCCAAATCAACATCTCTTTTGATTTCCCATCTTAAAATTCCACATAAGTGGAGAAAACATGCTTGTGAAAATCAGATCCTTTCCACCTCAAAAATTCCCATGAAGGACATGGATGGTGCATCGGTCCCTTCTTACCTTAATATCGCAAACTTTTGCACACAAAACACAAAATTTCTTCTTCTTTTTCTTTCGTTCGGTTAAGAGAAAAGAAAGTAAACAGATTGCACCAATCAAGTTGCAATCTTTTAGCTTTTGCAAGAAGAGTTAGAACATACACTCACCTTTGAGGAAAGAAAATCTATTTATTCAAACATAGGTTGTGTTCTTCACACCGTAACGGTTGACTCTTATCACACGATGCTGATGATAACTGCATATAGGGATTTCAAATTTCAATGAATAAGACGTCTCACTGTATTGAAAATTAAAAGGTTCATTCAATACTATAAATGATAGAGATTAACAGTTTTACATGCTGAAATGCGATACTTCCTATAGATGTATCTTCACATAAATGTGCCAATTGCGGGTTGCTTGAGGAAATTTGATTGTACAAGTTTGTACTTGGTTGGTAGCCACGAGCAACCAAAGGGCAACTAATTGATCCACTAGGGCCGATCTTAGGTATCCCAAAACGACTCAGACTAGTACCAATTGAAGTCTAGCATAGCATAAACACAATAATGAAAACTTTAATGAGCACAACTTACATGAATGTCAACTCTTATAAATGTTACTCTAATATTAGAAATATACAAAATTAAATTGCACTTTTACTTGTGGTCCAATGTTAAAGAGATTTTGTTGAAACATGCCAAAATGAGGTGCTTGGTATTGAAATTGAACCAGTGGTGCATTTATGGACCCACTAGAGGCAAGAGTGTAGCCAATCACCATTTGATGACTGGGTCCTACATGGGATCCTATCGGTACTTCTGAGGGACTCATGACAGCAATATGTGTTCCCTGATGAAGGGGGAAAAATCAAGAATTTAAAGAACATAAACATGTTACATGACAATATTTAGTAAATAAGTTCTCATTGATACCTGATTAAGATTACTCAGTTCAGGAGATGGAATTGAATAATTTGAAGGTTGAAATGAAGTAGGGTGCATTATGTTTGGTGCTTGAGCAGTTTCTTTTCTCTCTTGATTTGCTTGGGCTGAACGGATTCAGTACGAGATTTTTTCTTCCATACTTTATCCAGCGGATTTTGATACACATGACAGCTGCCCCCAACTCAAGGCTTTACTTTAATCTCACTTACAGTTTGTGAACTCTGGCTATTAACAAAAGTAACTTCTTTTTCAATAGGCTCAGGGTGTGTTGTTTCTATATCTATGCTTTCAGTTGGCTCATGGCATGCACCTTTAGTATCAACGTTTTCATTTTATCTAGAGTGTGCACGTCTAGTCTCTTCACTTTCGGTCGGCTCATGGTGTGCATGTTCAATCTCTACGCTTTCATCAACGGATTTAGACAACCCTAGTGGAGGTTCATTCATCCCTTCATATGTTTCATCATTTCATCGTGGAATTTATCTGTGTATTTTTCAGCGAATTTGAACAACTCATCATGTTCCTCAGCCATTGCTGCAATTCTATGAAGCTTGCTACACAAATATTTGTACCGCTTACCTAAAACAATATTACGCTCGCCTTTTGTTGGTACCCTAGTATGATCTCTACCAAAACCTTCTTTTGCATCTCTTCTCCATCTTTTCATAATATACCAAGGATCAACTTCTTTTATATTATAAAAATCTAAAACTTTTAATGCATGACTACATAGGATCCCCACAAACTCAAATTTCTTGCAACTACACGTCATTGTACCATCTAAAGAGTCGAATCTAATAGTACATCTTTCATCTTTATCATTATATACACAATACTCTGCAACCGTGCCAAATTCACCACATTTAGAAATTGAATAACTAAGATGTTTCTTATATTCTTCTTGAAATATTTCAAATACCTCTGGAGTGTACACCTTTGCCGTTTCATTAAAAATCTTCACATCGAGAAACATTACTGGGGTACTTTGCCTCATTTTGAAATCAGCCATGGATTCCTTGTATCGTCAACTAGCCACTACCCGTTCATAATGGGTGAAGAAACACAGAAGATCGTATTTAGAGTTCGGATAATTTTAAACAAATTATTCATGCTTTCACTCCGTTGTGTGCTTTTCATGTCTGCACAAAATGTGTTTCTTCCATAAATTAAAGCCCATTTTTCTTTTTCCTTAAATAGATTTTGTAACCACTTGTTATCCATTAAATTGTACTTCAAAATCATATTATTCCATGCAGTTAGAAACTCTTCCTCGTACTCATAATCATATATGCATCTATTCAAATCATGTTCGAAACTTGTTGAACCTTTAAATACATGACTAAGGTGCTTGGCAACATTCTGGTAGATATGCCAAATACATAAGTAATGATATGTTCCTAGCATAACTGAGGCTATTGCATTTGCCATTACAGCATCATGGTCAGTAAGGATTGTCATTGATTGTTTTTCGGACATGGCACTCAAAAACATTTCGAACAACCACTTGAAAGATTCAATCGTTTCATCATATAGCAAAGCCCTACCAAATATTATAGTTTTCTTATGATGATTCACCCCAATAAATGGGGCAAATGGTCGTCCATAACTATTTATTCTATATGTGGTATCAAAGCAAACCACATCTCCAAAAACACTATAGTCCATTATTGAAATTGCATCTGCCCAGAATATATTCGTGATCTGATCATCTTCATCCACATGTATTGCATAAAAATAAAAATTAAAATAAAAAAAAGATGGATTATCCACTTGCATTTTTTAAAATATTGTAAAACGGCCCCTGCATCACCCCTTTCCATCACTTTCATTCGCTTTTTCTGCAAGTAATTTTTGTAGTCAATGGATTGGAAACCCAGATTCTCTCGACCTCCAGATCGTCTACTAAAATTTTCTATAGCTTCCCTAGCAGCATTATCCGCTTCGTTTTTTTGAGCATCTGTCATGCCTCTGTGTGACCTTAACATGTGTACCTTTGTTGGTGTGATAACTTTGTGGTTATGCTCTGCAACAAACTTAGTCACACTATATTTTCCATCATTTGAAGCTTAATCATCATGGATGCTAGGCAATTAGTTCTTGTAATCGGACGCCTAAACTTTGGAGGCTCACCTTGTTTTTTGTCATGTTTTTTACCTTCTTTATAACAACGGAATCTTCTCTTAAGTATGGTGGTATCATCATCTGCTTTCTTTACCCATCCCCTTCAAGCACTGAGCTCTGTATTCTTAGCATACTGATTGTAAAACTGAAATGCACTCTCGTCAGAAGTAAACTCCATACCTAGTTTTGGCTCTTCATCTAAATTCTCATCTACATTGACCAATACATGTTGACTTGCTTCTTGGCCATCTATTTGTTGGCTTGCTTTTTGAACATTTATTTCGGTGTCAAATTCTAACATTCGACGTGGTTCATCAAATGCTTGACTCTTCAATGAATTACCATCCATTTTACCAATCAACCTTCAAAGTAAAAAAGCATTCACCAAGCTTGAATTTGTGGATCATGCCCTGGTTTATGTTCTTCCTTAACCATCCTCTTCACTTTCCCTTTCCTACACATTATAGAGAAACATAATTTGTATTTGATTTCAACCCAACTCATGAAAATGATAGCTCTGTAAGCTTTTAAAGGTATAACATATCAACTTCAGATTTTGTGCCATCCCTAATCTAAAGCCCAATTGGTGTTTTCATCTTCTAACAAAAAACGTAACAACTTACCTGTTTCAGAAATGTTGAGGCTCTCCTTACTAGCCCACCATATGATGATCCAGACGATTCCAAAAGCTCACCCCATACATGGACCACTTGGGAAGGAATCTCAACGACCAAAGATGCTAACCATCCAAAAGAACTGCTCATATGGAATTCCGACATTTCTAACCGACCTCTGTATTGAGTCTCATGGACTGAGATAAAAGTTTTGCCATGTGACCCACATACAGTGGGGAATTCTAAATGATTACATTGTGGGAACAGGCAAGCCTCAGCATTTTTATACATGTTCATCTATCTATAGAGGGAGAAGAGGGAGGGAGGGAGGGGGGGAGGAAAAAGAAAAAGAAAAATGCAGCCTTCTCCTTCCCACCAACATGTCACATGTTTTGAACCCCTTCCTTACTCGAATATCATGATAACATTATGCTCCCAAGCCCTAAAATCTAGGCTACTCATCAGGTAGGTGCCACTTCCTTTTTTTTTTCAGACAAACGAATACTTCATTTCATCCGGGGAAGCGCACAAGGCTATACAAAAGAGGGTTTCAGGTAGGTGCCACTTTAAACAGCCCTTCAACAATTAATTTGAAAACAAAAATGGAAAAGAAAAAGTCAAAAAAGAAAAAAGAAAAAGAAAAAGAAAAAGAAGATGCTAAATTTCCCAAATTAATTTCCACGTTCAGGTTGGAAAATCCCCAAATTCTAAAATCTACCTCCGAAGTTGAAAAATCCCCAAATCCTAAAAATCGACATACAAAGCTGAAAAATGACCAAATCCACATTCGAAAATGAGAAATCTCCAAATCCCCAAGCAGTTGCAAATAAGATTGAGAGAGAGAGAGAGAGAGAGAATCAGACAGACCTGATGTAGAGTATTTGGGTTTCTCTCGGACAATGGAGGGCTCCTATGGTGTGCTTGAGAGAGGCTTTGGATTTGAGCTCTGATTCATGCGTTGGGGTTAACACGTCGTGAGATGCAATAGAGACATAACGGTTTCTGTTGGATTTGAGAGAGGAAGAGCGGGAGAGAAATTGGGTTTTTGTTGGACTTGAGAGAGGGAGAGGTGGGAGAGAATTTGGATGTTTTTTCTCGTCTCGAGCAGGTACTCGAGTGAAACAGGCTCTAACGTTGTTTGTTAATGTTATTTCACTTACCACGATAGATATGATGGGACCCACTCTGACGCACCAATGGTAAGGCGCCAGCTATGAGCACCAGCCTAGGAGCTACTGGTGGGGGGACTAGCCAATCCGCGCTCCTCAACCTCTGTCGTGACTCGGATTTCCTGCAAAAGCCTTTGGCAAGAATCCCCTGGGCAAGGATGCTGGGTGGGGCCCACCACCATGTTTTTGGAAAATATATTCTGTTCATCTGTTTTGCAAGCTAATTTTAGGACAAGCGATAAAAAATGAGGTGGATCCAAGACTCGACTGGGCCACACGAGAGGAAATAGTAGGGATTCAATGAGAATCGTTGAAACATTTTTATGACCACAAAAGTTTTTTTTTTTTCAGGATAAATTTTTTGTATTTTCACTTCATCCCTGTGTTAATGACCTTATAAACGGTTTTGATGGCATATAAACATCAAGGTGGAGCCCAGGAAGGTTTCAACGGTAGGTAGTTCTTTCCCCAATTTTTCCTCTCATGTGGCCCACTTTAGTTTTAGATCCATCACATTTTTGGTCAATTTTTCTAAAATGAGCTCAACAAACGGATGAACAGAGTATATTTCCCAAAAATATGGTGGTGGGTCCCACCAGCATCCTCGCGCCTGCGAAAGGCTTTCGCAGGAAATCAAATCCGCCCCCAATGACGCACACAATTTGCAAAGTTCATTGAAAATCTTGGTGGGGTCCACCATGATGTTTTTGAGAAATCTACCCCGTCCATCCATTTTTCCTTATCATTTCCTGGCATTATCCCAAAATTGAGGCAGATCCACACCACAGGAAGCAGCGGTGATAATGATTCTCATCGTTAAATATTTTTTAGGGCCCACCGTGATATTTATTTGACATCCAACTTGTAGATTAGGTCATATAGACCTAGATGATGGGAAATAAGCAAATATCAGCTTGATCCAAAATTTTGGTAGCCCCAGGAACTTTTTAATGGTGAGAGTTCAATCAACACTGTGTGGCCCACTTGAGAATTTGATCTACCTTACTTTTGGGTTCATATCATAAAATTATTTTTTAAAATGTATGGACGGCGTGGATTTATCACTAACATCTTGGTGGGACCCACCTAGCATTTCAGCGGAAGAATTTTATGTGAAAAGGCTTCCGCCGCATCCATGGGAGAGTAGGTGAAGATGCGTGCGAGAGAAAAAAAACTAGCTTTTTTAAGCTCGTCAGCCGACTTTATATATATATATATATATATATATATATATATATATATATATATATATATATATATATATATATATATATATATATATATAGTCATGCTCACCTGCACACCTTTGCACAAGTGTCATGGGTGTCGAATCCGAACAGTCCATGTGACACAGAATCCCATGAAATCCTAAGGGACAAGATTTCACCCTGATCTAAAATGTTGGTGGGCCATAGCAAAGAGAAATGCAAATCAAGGGAGGAAACTGTTTTCATTTTTCATGGCCCACCAAAGTTTTGGATCAAAGTAAACATTGGGCCATGGAGGGTTTCATAAGGTGCTGCTTCACGTGGACCGTTCAGATTTTGGATACACATCACGTATGGTGGGTTTTAAAAAAAAGTTTGCACGAGTTCCATGCGAACTGGTGCGCATCAGACCATTCAGCTATATGTGTGTGTGTGTGTGTGTGTGTGTGTGTGGGTGGGAGGGGGGGAGACTATGAGGTCAACCTCATGGGAACTTCTCATGAGGTTAAGTTGTGTGGGCCGCATCGTGACGTGTGTCAAAGATCTACCCCATCAGTCACATGCACCATTCCATTGGGGGCCACAGGCTTAAAATTCAAGTCAATCTATGACTTGGGTGAGCCACACCACATATAACATTTGAAAGGAGTTACTCACTCATTAAAATATTTATAATCATTTATTGGGCCCACCAAGATGTGATTCATAAATCCAGACCATCCATTGTATGTGTCCCACTTAGATGAGGGGTCAGACCAAGTTTCAGCTGCATCCACAACTCTGATGGATCCCACCAAGTACTTTTATAAATTTTAGGCATGTCTTCACATGGTTTTAGACGTTATGGCCCACCTAAGTTCCGTATACAGCTGATTTTTTGGATATCCCATAACCTAAAAATGACCCATCAAATGTACGGTGTTGATGTTCGACACACATCACTGTGGGGCCCACACAGCTCGACCTAATGGGAAGTTCCCATGAACCTCATTGTACCATTTCCCATATACATATATATATATATATATATATATATATATATATATATATATATATATATATATATATATATATATAGGAAAAGGTACAATGCGCATCTAAAGCTGACGATAAGCTCCCGTGAGGTCGAGGAAACTTAGTGTGAACCCTCATTAAAGGCCCCACCGTGGATGCGTGAATTTCGACCATCAACACGGTGCATTTGATGGGTCCCCTTTAAATTAAGGGATATCCCAAAAAGTCACCATTAACTTGATTTTGAACTCATGATGGGCCATACCATCTAAAATTATGTGAAGAGACACCTTAAAACATATAAAAGCACTGGTGAGGCCCATGAGGTCCGAGTTTTGCATGCACCTAAAACTTAGTCCAACCCTCATTAAAGTGGGACACACATAATGGATAGGCTGGATTTGCAAACCACATGGAGAGGGCCCTCAAAAATGGTTATGAATGTTTTAATGGTGCACGTCCCCTCTCCATTTTAGACGTATTGTGGTGTGGCCACATCACAAGTCACGGATTAACTTGATTTTTGAGACCTAGGTCCATGATGGAATGGTGCATCTGACTGATGGGGTAGATATTCGAAATGCATCACGGTGGGGCCCACACAGATCAACCTCATGAGACGGACTCATGAGGTCGAGGGCATAGTACCTTTTCCTCTATATATATATATATATATATATATATATATATATATATATATCCAATATATATATATATATATATATATATGGGGTCCCACCGTGTCGTGTCGACCATGTGCATTTCGAGCTCACTATTAGCCCCCGTGAAGTCGGTGAGCCATACCATCTAAAATGTGTGGGTCCCAAAAACATATAAAAGATGCGTGGTCACCATCAACACCGTGCATTTGATGGGTTCCCTTTAAATTATCATCAAAGGGATATCCCAAAAAATCGGTCAACAAATGATTATGAATGAACTTCGTATGTGGTGTGGCCCATACCATCTAAAATCATGGAAGACATGATGGGGTAAAATCACATATAAAAGCACCTTGGGGTGGGAGCCATTACACCTTTTCCCATATATATATATATATATAATATATATATATATATATATTATAATATATATGGGAAAACTTGGTCTCGAACCCTCATCAAAGTGGGACACACATAAAGGATGGGCTGGATTTGCAAACCACATCTCGGTGGGCCCAACAAATGATTATGAATGTTTTAATGGTGCATGGCCCCTCTCCAAAATCAAGTTAATCCGTGATGTTGTGTGGCCCACACAAGCCACGGATTGACATTTTTTGACGTTTTTGATGAGATCTAGGCCCATGATGGAATGGTGCATCCACAACTCGATGGGGTAGATGCATTTATTGAATCGTGTATACATGTTTCGATGGTTGGGGCCCACACGTGTGGGCCCACTCTGGCTTGCTCACCTCATGGGTAGCGTTAAAATCAGCTCGAGCACATAGTACCTTTTCCTATATATATATATATATATATATATATATATATATATATATATATATATATATATAATTAAAATTTTAATTTTGCTCAATAATTTATGATAAATATTTTTTCTCCCAGATTTTAATAATGATGTTCAAAGAAATTTTAACCTACCACGCAGACCTGACCCATTATTGGAATCGTTTCTGAGCGTGTATTGCTGGAATTATGGGCCACCTGTCGCATTTCCTTGTCGGCCATTAAATGGAATGGATTGGCTGGTGTACAACACACCACCGACCTGGCTGGTGTGAGTACTGTCGCTCGATGGCGACCGCTGACACTCCCAGTTGCACGAACGGTTCAAAGGAGATCAAAGTTACATGGCCCCTAAAATGATATTTGTATTATATCCACTCCGTTCATCTATTTGGGGAGATTATTTTAGATCATAAGTCCAAAAATGAGTCCTATCCAAAGCTCAAGTGAACCACACCACAAATAGCAGTAGGACAATGATTGTCACCGTAAAAACATTCATATGACTACGTTTATTTTCCATCCAATCTGCTCATAAGGTCAAAAAGACCGGGATGAAGAGATAAAACAAATACATATTGAACCAAAACTTCTGTAACCCCCAAAATAGTTACAATGGTAGACGTTTGATCCCCTACTACTTTTTGCATTGTGGTCCAGTTAATCTATGGATCTTTCTTATTTGTCAGCTCAAGCCGTAAGACGAGCTCACCAGATAGAATGACCGTTTAGATATAATACATACCTTATGATGGGACCCACATAACTTGGTGACGTTAACACACCAGCCAGAGCGGTGATATGTGGTACACCTGCGGGTCCGCTTGCGGGGAGTATGTACATCTCTATCGGACGCCGATTAGCTAATGACACGTTGTGTAGCTAGACTGGCTAACTGAAGTGACGTTACCAAGATCTGTGCGCCCCATAATGATGTATGTGTTGTATCTACATCGTCCACCCATTTTTAGAGATCATCTTAGGACACGAGCCAAAGAAAAAATGCATATAAAAAGCTGGAGTGGACACATCACAAAAACCAGTGAGGAGAGTAATGCCCACCGTTGAAGCCTTCCTAATCAGACAGCGAGTCTAGCTACAAGATCGTGTCATTAGGTGATCAGCGTTGGATAAAGATGTACACACTCCATCCATTTTTAGAGATCATTTTATGACATGAGCCAAAGAATAATACATATAGAAAGCTGGAGTGGACCCACCCCAAAAACCAATGGGGAGAATAATGCCCACCGTTGAAGCCTTCCTAAGGTTCATGGTGATGTTTATTTGAGATTCAACCTATTCATAAGTTAACAAAGATATTAAAGAATGGAAACCACTAATATCCGCTTAAGGGAATCCCATGGGATTAGGAGGGATGGGATGGATTTTAAGGTAATGATGGTGGTGTCAGTGGATTGGTTTAAGATCCATGGGATTGTTATACACCGGGACAAGTTCACTTTTGGCATGCCCGGCATATCTGGGATTTTACCTTCCAAATTGTCCAACCAAAGGATGGGATCAAATTTAGGGCCTGTTTAGCCAGGTGGATTGAAAGGGATTAAATGGTATTAGGGTGGATGGCATGGATTTCTAGGTAATGATGGTGTTGTCAGTGGATTGTCTTGAGATCTATGGGATTGCTATATCCCTGAATTGCTATATCCATTCCGTTTGGCACGCCCGGCCAATCCCGGGATTAAACCTTCTCATCCCTTCCAATCCCATCGAACCAAACGCATATAAGGCAAATTTGAATGGATTAAGGTGGATTGGATGGGATTTAAAGGCAGTGATGGTGTTGTCAGTGGATTGTCTTTAGACCCATGGGATTGGGATCAGATCACCGACACTGTTTGGTAGGCCCGACCAATCCTGGGATTTAACTTCCAGTCCCTTCCAATACCATCCAATCCCTTCCAATCCGACCGGCCAAACAGGCCTAAAGGTAATGATGGTGATGTGAGTGGATTGTTTTAAGATCCATGGGATTGCTTATATCCCAGGACAAGTTCACTGGGTGTGTTTGGCTCATCGTACATATCTTGGGATATTGCGATCCCATCCCTCCTAATACGGTGGGAGCGGTCTAACCAAACAGGCCCTTGATCAAAAACTTTTGTGGCCATTAGAAGTTTTTAATGGTGGGTGTCACTTTCTCCTATTTTCTGTAGTGGGGTCCACTAGAGCTTTGGATCTAATTCATTCCTTGGTTCATACCCTAAAATGATCTCTAAAAATGGACGTACGGTGTGGATACAAAACATACATTCTAGACCCACATAATTAGGTGACCTAACTTCGTTAGCCAGTCTTGCTACTCAACGTGTCAGTAGCTAATCCGCGTACATCTCTATACGTATTACGGGACGCGGATTGGGTACGGACAGCGACGGTGATCTGTGAGGCCCAAGATGATGTACGTATCCTGTCCACGCCTTCATCCATTTTTTCAGACTATTTGATGACATGTTACTAAAAACGATGTAAATCTAAATCTCATTTGGACCTCACTTTTATGATATTAAAAACGATGTAAATCTAAATCTCATTTGGACCTCACCACAGTAAAAGTGGTGATAAAACATTCACCGTTGAAAACTTCTTAGGGGCTAGAAAAGTTTTGGATTAAGATGATATTTGAGTTTTCTCTTAATCCAGGTTTACGTGAGCTAATCAACAGGTTGGATGAAAAATAAACATTACAGTGAGCTTTAGGAAGTTTTTAATGGTGGGCATTCAATTGCCTTGTTTTCTTGTAGTGTGGTCCACTTGAGATTTAAATCTCCCTAATTTTTGGGATAGTACTATATAATGATCTGAAAAATAGATGGACTGCTTCGATAAAACACAAAAAAATCATGCGGGGCCAACTGAGGACTGTCAGTAGCCGCCTACTACTGACGCTGTCAGCACGTAATCCGCGTCCGTCTCAGAGTATCAAACCCTTTTAAGAGAGTAGCCTTGCTCCCTTCTTTCAAGTGGTGAGAGGGAGCGGAAGGCAGAGGCATTATCATTTTCTGCGTTGAGTTTCCCAATCAGAATCCATGGCTCATGCAGGTACACTTCTCTTATCCTGCATTCTATATGATTATCCAAACTCTTACATTAGCAATTGGATGCCGATTGAATACTGATGTTGTAAGTGGTGCCGTTTATATATTTTTCCATATCAAAATGAGGCAGATCCAAATCTCATGTGGACCACTCTAGAGGAAAATGTAAAGATAGAACACTCACTCTTAAAAACGTCTCAGGGGCCACAAAAGTTCCGGGAGTTCAATCGCAACTATTTTCTTATGGTGTGGTTCGTTTGAAATTTGGTTGTGTCTGTTTATCCTTTTTTAGCTCATGCCTTAAAATGGAGTCCGGATCCTCTTTTACCAGCTCAACAGAGAATTCCTAATACCCTAAAAATCATTGGTCCACACCAGACTCGCTGAAAAAATAAAAATAAAAAAATTTTAAAAAGCTTCGGACGCCAAACCACTAGGATTACAGGAAAATCCTGTTGACCCGATATCAGAGGATCCCGACTCCTTAAAATGATATGGAAAAATAAATGTGTTGTGTAGATAGTGGGGTCCACCTTGATGTATGTGACTACATCCACACTGTCCATCTGTGTCGAAAAACTCATTTTCAAGGTATGATCTAAAAAATGAAGCGGATTTAAATCTCAAATAGACCATAGTATAGGAAACAGAAGTGATTGACCATTAAAAACTTCTTATGAGCGGCAAGCTTTGGATCAAGATGGTATTTGCGTGGTATCTTCGTTTACGTCTTTGGGAGCTTATTAACAGGTTGGATGGCAAATAAGCATTCCGGTGTAATCAATGAAGTTTTTAATGGTGACAATTCAATAAAGACCGTTTCCTTTGTTATGGTACGCCTAATATTTGGGAATGCTTCATTTTTGGGATCATACACTAAAATAAGATTTGAAAATGGTTGGACGGTGTAGATTTAAGGAACATATATCACTGTAAGCCCCACAGTCAGGGTTCCACCTGTCTCGGTGGACCGGGGTCTCAACTCTCGTTATCCGCTCCGGACGCGGATTGCGTCCTACCCCCACCCGGACGGTAATCCGTCTGGGCAGGGCTCTGTGGGGTCCGCTGTAATGTAAGAGTTTTATCCACACTGTTCATAGTTTTTATCATATCCTTTTAAAATGTGATCTAAAATATTAGGCAGGTAAAAGGCTTAAGAAGACCACAAAGTGGGGATTTAACGTCCACTGTTAAAAACCTCATGGGAGCTGGAGAAGTCTCAGATCAAATTGATATTTGTGGTTTCATGACCTCGTGAATAGGTTGGATGGTAAAAATACATCACGGTGGACCTTAGAAAGGTTTCAACGGTGGGTGTCATTATCACTGCAGCTTCCTTTGGTGTGGTCCACTGGAGCTGTGGACCTTCCTAAATTTTAGGATGCTACCTTTAAAATGATCTGATAAAAGCGATGAACGGCGTGGATAAAACACTTACATCAAGATGGGCCCACATAGCCCAGCCCGGATGGATTAGTAGGAGCGTTCATCCGCTCCACGGAAAAACAGGCAGTGGGCATTAAATATTAATAAAAAACAAATGTCACTGTAGCTATCAAATCTTCCATGATTCTCACTAATATAATATTATATAATAGTAATGAGAAATGCTCCAGTGGAGCACTCTCAGTTATAGTACTCTCAGTTGTAATGGGCCACTTGAATAGTCTAATTGATCAATCTGAACCATGCATTACTCCTATCACCCATTTTATGGCCCACCAGAGAAAACTCACACCATCCAACCATCCTATCAATAGCCCATGAAATGGACGGTCAAAATCGTTTACCGCAAAGTAAATTGAAAATTAATTTGTTCCATTTATTTATCAGACCCAATGGCAGATTGGCCATGCTTCTATATAATCATCCATATCAGGCACTCCTAGCCATCTCAACCATGCCTTGGAAATCAATAGCCATTAAGAAAAAGGTATTATGTGGATGGATCAGATCGTCCAATCTGCACTACAATTTGGTGAATTATTTGATACTCTCGCAGAGTATGACGCTTAATACGCAGGCACTTGAAAAATGTACACGTAGCATACAGTTACCGAAACTAAAGGGTTGATATAGGACCGTTGAAGATTTGATATATGTCCAATAAATGCCCATCAATCCAATAGTCAGGTAGTCAAATAAGCATAATTTTTGGTCCATAATGAGAGTGCTCCAAAATGATGTATTTATCATATCTACGTTGTTTATCCAATTGGCAAAATCATTTTAGATCTTTATTTCAAAAATAAGTAATTTCTAAGTTGAAGTGAACCACACCATAAATAGCTGTGGGGACAATGATTCTCACAGTTAAAACATCCATAGGGCCCACCATAAATTTTACTTTCCATCCGATCTGTTCATAAGGTTATACACACCTGGATGAAGAAAAAAAAAAAAAACAAATATTATATTGATCCAAAAATTTTATGACCCCGTTAGGGTTTCAATGGCAGGCCTTCAATCATCCACTACTTTTTACAGTGTGGTCCAATTGATTTTTAGATCTGTCATAGTGTAGTCCAATTGATTTTTAGATGTATTTTATTTTTCAGCGCAAGCCTTACTGCTAGCTTACCAAGTGGACAGACCGTTTGGATATAATTCATACCTCATGATGGGAACCAGAGAACTTGCTGATGTCAGCACATCAGCTAGGTTGCGTGTCAGTGGTACACCAGCCAATCCGCTTCCATTTTTTAGACATCCAAACGTGCGCACATCACAACTTAGGAGTTTAAAGCTGAACTCTCATTCTCTTTCCCAGTCAGTAAAAAAGATGTGCATCAACAACAGCAGCAGCAAAACTGAAGAGAAGCAAGTGAATTTTCGTAATTCTATTTCATTTGAAACACAATCCAATATGTTTCCAATTTCATAGAATGTGTACAAGTTCTGATAGTGGCATTTTCTGTGGGGGTAGGATTGCAGTGGTCACTGGGGCCAACAAAGGAATCGGGCTCGAGACCGTTCGCCAGCTAGCCTGCCAAGGTGTTACAGTCATATTGACGGCCCGAGATGAGAAGAGAGGGACTGAAGCAACGGCATCGATTAACGGCGAGGCGGGCCACGTGATTTTTCATCAGTTGGATGTTCGTGATCCTGATAGTGTTGCCTCACTAGCACAATTCATACAAACAGAATTTGGTAGGCTTGATATCTTGGTAAGTAAAAAAACAAACTCTAGGTAAGATTAACAACCTATGATTTTATTTATTAGGAGCCTGATAGGCTGGACCACTGTCCAAGCCCGGACCGCAAACTAAAACTTACTAATGAGGTTGGGCTAATCTCCTGGTGGCCCAAAACTATCAGGCCCAGGCCCCGCCTCACAAGATCTGAGTTGTTCATAAAACTCTAGATGGAATGTGGGATCCACCATGTTGTTTGTAAGTAATCGAACCCAGTCATCAGGTGCGTCCCACCATTATTAAGTGATGCCAGGATCAAGGCATTCAAAAAATTTATATAGGTCACGACATTGAATGTATGGCTTTAGGCATATGATTGTACATTGCTTCCAGTGATGTGTCCCACCTGTGTTTTTTGTTGCGATGATGTACGTTGCCGACGATTAGTTTCACCAGATGCACGGCTTGGATTATAGTACGGCGGAACCCCACACGGCTGGAATGTATGGTAATTACCATGCCTTCAAACGCATGTGATCATTCACGTGTATGCATGCATGCAAGCATCCATTTGAATGTACGTGTGCACGAATGCCAATACACTGACTGAGCCTGCAGCGTCCGGCTGCATAAAGATTATTCAGCCCTATGCTGTGAGGGGCCCACCGTGATGTATTTGTTATATCTAGGCCGTCCATCTGTTTCGCCTGCTAATTTTAGGTGATGGGAAGCAGATCCAAATCTCAAGCGGACCACAAAACAGGAAACAATGGGGATAATTACGCCTACTGTTGAAACCTTCCAAGGGCTCATCATGATGTTTGTTTGCCATCCAACCCGTTCATAAGGTGACTCAGACCTGGATGAATGGAAGACACAAACATCAGCTTCATCCAAAAGTAGTGTAGCCCTCAGGAAGTTTTTAATGGTAAGATTTCAATCCCCACTCTTTTCGCTCGTGTGGTCAACTTGAGCCTTGGATCTGTATCATGGTTAGGCACATGCTCTAAAATAAGCCAGCAACACAAATGGACGGCCTAAATATAACATATACAACACAGTGGGTCCCACAGAGGGCTGCAGGAATCCCTGGCAATCCACATCCCACCATGGGATCATAAACCAGTCGAGACTCAAGATCGATAATAGGCCTAGGCCCATCCCATAGGCCCACAAACATCTCAAATCAAGCCCAAAATCAGGCTAGGTCTACGCGCACGGGCCCATTCAAATTACAGCCCTACTTTTCTTTTTTTTTTAATCTTGTTAGTACACCCACTGTCAGTTCGCACTTCAGTGTTCCACCCCCACTAGGGAATCGATACCAAGACCTCAGCGTTGAAACGAGGTATCTTTCACTCAGTCTACCACGTGAGTTATGGATCTGGGTGTGTGATTACAGCCCTACTTGCTTACTTTCTCAATCATCTTGTTACAGGTGAACAATGCCGGAGCAACAGGCGTCATAGTCGACGTAGAAGCCTTGAAAGCCTTAAAGATCGATTCCGTGACTTGGGTAAACGTTATCTAACACACAATCATCATATTTCTATGAGATTGAGATGTACGGTTCTGATCACTTCTGATCAATGCAGCTCTCAGGCAAGGCCACCAATATAGTCCAAGGAGTGATTCAGCAGACTTACGAGGCTGCAGAAATATGCTTCGATACCAACTACTACGGTTGCAAACGTGTGACCGAATCGCTCATCCCACTCTTACAACGGTCCACTTTCGGCGCAAGGATGGTGAACGTCTCTTCCCTCAGAAGCGAGCTGTGGGTAATAGCCCAGGCCCACCCATAATTTAGCAATCTACTATTTCTTACTATTGTTAGTTTTGTGCATTTGGGGTCCTTCGTTTGGGGATCTAGACCGTTGATCTACTGATCATCATCCAAACAACCCAATGTTTAAGCACTAACCAGTTTTTCATCTGCCTCCAGAGGATTCCCAATGAAGAGACACGGAACAAACTAGCAAACGTAGATAATCTAACGGAAGAGGGATTGGAGACACTACTTCAAAGGTTCCTAGAGGACTTAAAAAATGGTGTGATTGAAGCGAAGGGATGGTGTATGATGCTCCCAGCTTATAGCATATCGAAGGCAGTGTTGAATGGTTACACTAGGGTCCTCGCCAAGAGGTACCCCGACATGTGCATAAACTGCGTGCATCCTGGGTTTGTCGATACTGATCTCACTTGGCATACAGGGACTATGACTGTTGAAGAGGGAGCTAAAGGACCAGTAATGTTGGCTTTGCTGCCCAATGGCGGCCTGTCGGGGCGTTATTTCTTTGAGACAGAAGTGGCGGAGTTTTAATGGAGTTTCTGGTCGTGTTTGGACGGACTGTTGAATCAAATTGCAATAGTAGTTCAATAAAGTGGTGGTCATAAATTGCAATTTCAAAAGTCTTTTGTGTTAGTGGTTTGTGTTTATTTACTCACAAGTTTGTCTGTGTCGTCAGTGGAATTATGGAGACAGGGCCTGTTTGGCCAGTTGCATTAGATGGGATTAAGGTAGATGGAATTGTAAAAGTTACAATAAATGTATGTGTAAGGTATTGTCCCTAGATTGGGTGTATCACATGTTTTCTAATACCATGTTTGGAATGTATTAGTTAAAAAATAAATTCCAGGATTTACTTTCAAATTGCGTTTGGATTGAACTTGGATGAAGCAGAAATAGATCACCCATGGGATTAGTAATCGCATCTCACACTTTCCAACACAAGGCACATTTTCCAAAGCCTACAAAGTTAATTTTAATCCTGTTGGAAACAGTAGATTCTAGCAAATCCAAAACCGTGTAGAAGATGTATAGCTGCCGTGTGTGCTAGCTGTGTAAAGATAGCAACAGATTTCTTTTTCTTAGATTTTTTATATATTTAATTGTCCCTATGAACCATCTAGATAGGGGTATTTTAGTCATTTTACATGAGGAGAAAGCCTATAAAAAGGCATCATTGTAATCGTTTTTATTCATTCAAAAAGTTCAGCAAAACAGCTCTCTCTCTTTCATTTTTTATTCTATTTGATGGTGGCTGCAGCCACACGTCAGCAGAAAGTGGGTTTTTTAACCCAACAAACTGGTATCAGAGCCACTGATCCTTGGGCCTCATCAGCAAGAAGTAAGTCCCCTGCACTCCTTGTTTTGAGTCTGCAATACCCAACAAACAGGTATCAGCATCTTCCTACAGCAACAATAGGCAGCAGCGTCTTCAGACGGCAACAACAGGCAGCATCATCTTCCTATAGCAACAACAGACAGCAGCAACAACAAACAGGCAACAGCAATAGGCGGCAGCAGCAACATGAGGCAATTTTTTTTTAGATTTCTAAAATCTGTCCAGATTTTTAGATTTTTAAAATCTCTCAGTTTTTTTTTTCTTCCATCATCTCAAGTGGTGGACGGTCTTTGCACTCTTGCAATTTCTAGTAGCATATATATTGAAATATTTTAAAACGATAAATATAATACAACCTCAAATACCCAAGTTGTCTAAGGATAACTACAAAAATGGTGCACACAAATGAAATCCTTATTTGGATTTCAAGATCCTTGGGAGATCATCACCGACGGATACGAAGAGCACACAACGGAGCAAGAAGCCTCCTACACCGCCAAACAAAAAGTCAATCTCAAGGATCAAAGAAAGAAAGATAAGAAGGCTCTTTTCCTCATCTATCAAAGGTTGGATGATTCCACTTTTGAACGGATCATCAAAGCGACATCATGTAAGCAAGTATAGGAGAACCTTAGCACCATCTTTAAAGGTGTTGATCGTATCAAAAGAGTTCGGCTCCAAACCTTTAGAGCTGAGTTCAAAGTGACTCACATGAAGGAAGGTGGGAATGTTGCCGATTTTTTTTCGTGATTGCTTGTAACTGTCAATAACCTAAAAAGAAATAGTGAGAAGATTGAAGATATTTAGGTTATTAAAAAGATACTTCGATCCATCATAACCAAGTTTGACCATGTGGTTGTGGCGATCGAAGAATCAAAATATATTAAAAAACTCTCCATTGATGATCTGATGAGGTCGTTGCAAGTTCATGAGCAACGAATGCAGAAGAATGTCAGTTCCATGCCGATAGAACAAGCTTGGGAGTCAAGATTGACTCTGAATTATCACGATGGCGGACGTGGAAGTTCACAACGTGGTGGACGTGTTGCTAGCAATCGTGCAAGAGGCAGAGAGCACGAATACCAACAAAGCCATAGCCAAAATCAGCAAAAAAATACTAATTTTCATGGAAGAGAAAATTGTAGAGATAGATCGATGCATGGACGAGGAAGTACAAAGAACATCCGGTGTTATAATTGCAACAAGCATGGTCACTATACATCTGATTGTTGGAGCAAATCGGTAAAGCAAGACGAGCAATCCAACTATGTCGAAACATTAGGCCATGAACAAGAAAACTCCACACTTATCCTTTCACAAGAGAAAAGCAGTGATCAGCAGGATGTATGGTATCTTGACATGGGTGCAAGCAATCACATGTGCGGCGACAAGAAACTCTTTGTGGAACTCACAGAAGGAATTCATGGCGATGTAACGTTTAGAGACTCATCAAAAACTCCGGTGAGAGGTAAAGGTAAAATTAAAATTTACCAGAAAAATAGTAAGCAACAATTCATCTCTAATGTGTATTATGTACCCAACATAAAAAAGCAACATACTTAGTCTTAAACAACTCTTCGAAAAAGGGTATATAGTACATATGGAGAATTCAATTATGTCTTTGAAAGATACAAGCAGGAGACTTGTGGTGCAAGTCCAAATGGCGAAGAAAAGAATGTTCCCTCTCCATATAAACATAAGGCTCGAGAAATGTTTTTATGGAAGCACAAATAATGATTCATGGAAGTGGCATCTTTGGTTTGGCTATCTGAATTTTAATGGCCTTAAACTCCTATCTTTATCAAGCATGGTGCATGGTTTGCCTGTTATTAAAACTACAAAACATGTGTGTGAGGCCTGCACACTTAGCAAGCAGCAAACGAACTCATTTTCAAGTGGAGTGCCCCAAAGAGCAAAGGAGCCACTACAACTAGTTTACACTGACATTTGTGGACCATTAGATCCACCCTCTTTGGGAGGTAATAAATATTGTATTGGATCAACACATTGATATATGTATAAGGCAAGAGAGAACCCTATCTTAACACTTGTAATATATACAAATCATCAACAATTTCTCATTCAGACAATTCATCAAACACTTAGACTACACTTCACCAAATACCTAGACTAGGTTAGTTACAACACATACTTTAGCAAATCCTTATACAGAGAGGTTAGCATACATATGGCAACGATGAATCCTAAATTAGTAGTCATGACAAGCACAAATCATGTTTACATGTTCATTCAAACATTTCAACAAACACATGAAAGGCATATTTTGTTCAACATAGTTCACACATGTATATTATATCGAAAGCGGCGTATCTAAGACAATATGGCAGCAATCAAGTCATACATAAATCATTAGCTGACATTGAAAGCATTGATAACCATAACCTAAACATTTATAGTCCGTACCTTTCATCGGAATACTTGATTCGGACTCGGTTCAACTATATGTTTCCGAAAACGGAACGTCGGGTACCTAAATGGTGAAACTAGTTAGCTAGGTTAGCAAACAACCATTCTGGACCTCAACTACGGTATTAGGGTTAGGATTTCTTACCCAAATCGTAGCCGAAACAGGTCGTGTAGCAAAACGGGAAGGTGATTCGGTGCGTGGAGTCGTAGAAGAGAATTACTGCAACAATCTTTCAAGATCTCTCTTCTCTCCTTCCTCCTTTCTCTTCTTTTCTCTCTTCTCTCTCCTAGGATTTGGAGAAATTCATATATGAGAGATGTGGGGTGACATAAGGGCTATTTATAAGCCCAAAAGTGATGTAAATGGCCCCAGGGCCACTATATGCATGGGTTATAGCCTTTGGGCAACTGTTTTTGACAAACAGGGCTCACAGGGAGTCCCACGACTCACCTACATCATAGGGTAAGTTCCCTGACAATGTATCTATGTCAGGATGTGATTTCGGTGCGGTCGGATAAGCTGATCGACCGTGGAGGACCCGTGTCAAATCAATGGTCATAGTTACTCGATCGGGGCCACAAGTATACCAATACGTGCAGGAAAATTTCCTTTTCCCATGGGTGAAGTTTGGTCAGAAACTGACGGTCCAAAATCCTCAATTTCGCATGTGATCAAATGGCCCAATTCACTTAAGTTCCATTACGTTTTCTAAAGATATTCGAGTTTCTCATACACTTCACTCAGGGCTCAAGTTGTGCGTTTCTGGACACTATCTAGGCTCAATTCCCACGATGGTGGTCAAGCCCAGTGGGATGGACATAATCCTATAGTTTTGCAGTCATTAGATTCTCGACGTGCGGTCCAGGTCCGATACGGGGTTTCAATGTACTCTTGAGAGCGACAGGCTCTTGGAATTTCTCTTAGGTCTTTAAGTGGTGTTGAGTTAGTGGTATTAATGGTTTTAGACCTTGCCATTTGTGGAAATGGTGTTCGTGCTAAATCCACTGATTATTTAATTTGGCACTTAACCAATTTTCCCCTAAATTACGACTGGATACAGTCCTTAAGTATTTCTGCCTAAGGTGGTACTCAGGTCTTTGTACGGGTTTTTCCGAGACGTTACACTAAGACCTTCGCTCTCTGTAACCGCAGTCCTTACCCTGAATCTTTAAACGCAAATCAAGAAGTCATCTTAGGGTGGAGAATCTTCGGATCCTCTCTCTTAGCATTTCTATAGGGTTTAGCCGACTGTTGAAATGAACCAACTAGCTTGTGACGACTCTAGGCAAACATAACACCATTTCAAACATACTAGTGCAAAAGCCCTTGAAAGAGACAGCCATGAAAGCCATGAGTCGATTTCATTCGACATACTAGTGGCCCACCAAAATTTTGGATCATGGTAAAAGTTGGGCCCCAAAGGTTTCATGGGGGTGTTGCATCATGTGGACAGTTCAGATTTTGGGCTCATATCACATGATATGAGTTCTCAAAAAAGTTCTCGTGACATCTAATGCGCGGGTACACATTTCATATATATAATGAGAGAGAGAGAGTCATGCTCACCAAAGTCTTTACTCATGTCTTAGTGGTGGACTCATAAGAGTTTCATAAGAAAGTCATGGGTTCAAATGCCCATTGTGGTGAAATTACACTGTGGTGTGAGTGTGTGTAAAAAAATAAATCACGTTGACCTATGCACCTTCTTAAGTGGCACAAAATTCGAATGATCCATTTGATGCAACACCTCATGGAACCAATAATACCGAACTTTCAACCTTATCCAAAACTTTAGTGGGCCATGGCAAAGTGAGAGGCAAAACATGTAAACATACTTAGTGGGCCCATCTGAGTTTTAGAATGGCCTAAAATTTAGTGTGGCCCCTCATCTAAGTGCAAGAGAGGAAGTTTCAATGAGCAGGCATCCACTCTCAACTATTGTATATGATGTGGCCCACCTAAGTCATGAATTGGACTTATTTTTAGGATAATGGCTCACCATAAAAGGGTGCATGTGATTAATGAGATGGATGACCCTCACATATCACAGTGGGCCCACTAAACTCAATTTTATGGGAAGCTTCCAATGAAGTGGACCTTATAATACATTTTCCTCTCACTATGCCCTTAGGAAAAATTTTTAAGATCTCCTGATAGAGGAAGAAGTTAATAAACTCTTAAGGGGCCATTTGGATGGGCGGATTCGCCCATATTAGGAGGGATTACGCGGGATTGGATTGTCAAATCCACCAGCGTCTGTATGCCAGCCTCTTTAGGCGGTGAGGGATGTCTGGTGGATAGGGTATAGCGCTGGATTTGAGTTGATGAGATGAGGGATTCACAAATCCCTCCCTGGTTTTCTTGTTGCTGGCGATATCTTCTCGGGCCCATCCCTAGATCGTCCACGGTCCATCGTACGGACCGCGGGATGGGATTGGAGGGAGTTACTTGCTAGCGAGAGTCATGGCGAGAGGAGGGTTTTAGCGCGAAATCCTCCTATAAGTAGGGTGCCTTCAGGTCGCGATGGCCATATTCATCCACTGGTCGGATCCATCACAAGCTGACAGACGGTCTAAGGGCTAAGGTAGGTCTTCTTCCTCGCTCCTGGCATGAAACACCCTGGTGTTCCTATCGAGTGGTCCTGTATGTTCTGTATTGTTATATTTTTGTGGTTTCTGAGAGGCCAAGTGGGGGTTTTTCATGTGTAACACCCTGAAAATCGGGGGTCGAGTATAACTCAACTCCCGAGTTCCAACACATCACTTATGCAACATAATTTATGATGATTAAATGTTGTCTGTGTTAGAGCAATAAACATGAGTGAGATTATACCAAAACAGTAATTCATACTCCAGATCATTTGTATCAAAGCAAGTGGAAGACTGAACTGTGTATATATATATATATATATGTATGTATGTAAAGAAACGAAAATCGTTTCATTCTCCAGAGTATGAATCTATCTGAGTCACCATATACATGTCTGTTTTATAAACAAAATGTCAAAAATAAAACTAAGTAACAATCCCTGTGAAACCCGTCGATCCTGGCAGCCGAGTCGAAGCCGCCAGAGTACTGCATATAGGAGAACCCCTCCTGGTCCTCATCATAATCAGGCTCCGCCTCCTGAGTCATCGGCTCACCTAAACCTGAGACAGAGTCTGGTTGGTGTGCCCAACACCATCCCGTAATGTGGGAGTGAGTAGTTAACTCAGTGAAACAATAAAGCATAGGTTAACATGTTATCAATACAGTCAAGCAGTAATGATAAAGCAGTAAAATCAAACACTCCTAATTACTCTTATTAATGCAAGTATGAATGCAGGTATGATGGATGCCCTCACCACACCCTCCATCGTGCGACACCATCTCATGTTCGCGGCATGCTTTCATCCCTCAGTGCTCCACATCTTCCAGGCACATGCAATGCATGATGAGCATGATTACCGAGTTTTTAATTAGTCCATTTCAAACAGCAGGATTGGGAAACTAAGGTACCTCCCTTGTATCATTCCCAAACATGATCCATTCTAGGGTCGTCAGTCCTAGTTAATATCAGACGATGGTATATTTTCTAGGTCACTGCAAAGGCTGTCAAGGCTGTTACGCACAAAGGTTACACCACTCCCCCATCACCTCTTAAACGATTCATCACTATATAGAAACAGGCCTAGTTCATACTCTATATAACGCAGCAAAACTCTAAGGTTCACCACGATTTCAGAGTATGCTCGCGGTCACTACAAAGGGCTATCAGGGCTGTTGCTCGCTTTCGTTGCACCACTCCCCCATCACCTTATCAATGTAGGCCAACAATACGAATATAGTGTCCCATACCACCATAATCGGCTCACGAGTCTGGTTGCTCACTGGTCACTACGGGGAGGCACGTGGCCCTGGGCCAGAGGCCGATGCTCGACCACGGTATCCCATACCACCATGCCCGGCTCATGAGTCTTAGCGGATCGAGGTACCATGGTTAAAAGGGATCTCACTGGTAAGTTTGGTACCCTAGGTTCAGGCAATAGCGACCAAACATGGTGAACATACATTAGACACATCGGGTTACTTGACGGGCCTGACTAGCTCGAGCACACAATCAATTAGACGACATGAAGTACATAAGCACTTCGCATGGCCTAACTACTGTCGCCAACTGACATACGACTCGGGTTCGTCAAACGCATCTCACGTGGCGACATGAACCTCAGCCACGATCTCAAATCTGGTACCGATTGTCTGGAATATAGACATAGTCCCAAACTCAGTCAATTCCCATCCATAGCATGTAGAGTAAAGTATGATAAACAAAGTAGTTTAAGCATGCTAGTAGGCATGTTGTAAGGCATGTTATAAAGCATGATATAAAGCATGTTGTAAAGCACTACATCAATAAGAACACAAACACATGTATTGCAAGTAAGTGGTTTAAGTGATCAACCTCATGGAGGTAATCATACATGTTGCTAAGGTAGTTGAGAATCCAATCTCAACACCCTCCTAAGACATCTACATCCAAATACTTACTCACCCTAGCATTTCCACAAACACTTCACATACACTAATTCAACATACATAGCGTATGTTAACAAACATGTGTTAGGGCGAGTCCTTTCGCCAAGCAAATATTTTATGCGCACATACTATATTTATACAACAATTAATCATGGCAAACACATCGCTAAAATATACATGTATACAGTACTTCTTACAATACCGTATTTCTACATACATAGTGTATATTAGTAAACATGTATTTAGGCGAATCCTTTCGCCAAATAAGTATTTTATCCATATATCGTATATCCATACGACAAATAAACATGTCAAACACATTTCCAAAAAAATACGTATACGGTATTTTATACGAATACCTAGAATATGTGAAATTCCATATTCTACAATTTTAATTGAAATAGAAAACGGAAAACACTTTGTACATGTGCAATTGCATGCAGATCATGAATCTATCATTATCTGACATTGAAAGCGTTGAAAACCGTAACCTATACACCTAAATTCCTCACCTTGCTCCTTGGAATCTCAACGGATCGGCAAGGTTTGATGAGCTTCCGTATTCGGGAGTTTTCTAGCCTAAAGAGTGAAATTGGTTAGCTATTTCATAACCTGTAGCCTATACACCTCAAAACAGATCTAGGGTTAGGGTTTATTACCTTAAAACGGAGTCGGTATCGCCAGAAAAATGCCAAGGAAGGGGTGGTGCAACCCGTGTGGTGATTTGAAACAGTAGGAGGGAGTTTCTCCCACAACTCTCAAGCTTTCTCTCTTTTTTTTTTCTCTCTTCTTCTTAGGGTTTTATCCCAAATTCGTATGGCTGTGAGAGAGGCTGCCCTAAGGTCCTTATATAGCCTAAAAACTCTCTAGAATAGACTTATGTTCAAGGTTTACTTATATTATAATCAATTCGGCATTGTTTCAACTCAAAAGAGGGTTTCTAGCGGCCCTTCTCAAGCCAAAAGTCGGACTTAAGCTCACTAACCTTGGATCTACGTGGAGTTATGGTTTCGTCTCAGTCGGATCCCCAGATCACGCGTGGCGGATCAGTTTCAGTTCAACGGTCAGTGGGCCTTTATCCGAAATTTCAAGTACATGTAAATGTTCCTGAAATTTTTTCTGATCCGAGGGTGTATTTGGGTCAGATTCTGACGATCTGGTTGCTTATAAATTGATCGCAAGTTTCAAGTCTCAGATCACTATTCCAGATATTTATATTCTAAAGGAATAGTGTATTTTCACACTCCTTCGCTCCGGGCTCAAGTGAACAGCCGTGGGACACTGTCTGGGGCTGATTTCCGAGATGGTTGTCAAGCCCAGCGAGGCGGTCCTAATTCCTTAACTTTGTATTATTCGAACTCTCGATGTGTGGTGTAGACCTGATACGGAGTTTCAATGTGGTCCCGAGAGCAGTCGGGTAATGAGTTTGATCCTAGGTTTTAGGGTAACCTAGCGTCAATGATCCTGCAAGATTTGGGTCTTGCAGATCGTATTTAAAGCGATTCAATTGGATTTCATGGCTAATTTAGTTTAGCACTAGTTAACTTTGTCAAATTTCTAAAGGATTTAATCCTAAGTGATTTCTGGTCGAGGTGGTACTCGAGCCATAGTACGGAAAATTACGAGTCGTTACAATCTACCCCCCTTAAACAAAAATTTCGTCCTCGAAATTTGTACCTTTTCGTATTCCTCGAGAATCTGAGGGTAGTTCTTTCTGACCTCGGCCTCAGTCTCCCACGTAGCTTCCTCCTCTGAATGATGCGTCCATAGTACCTTCACAAGTGGAATGACCTTGCTACGCAGTACCTGCTCCTTCCTGTCAAGGATACGCGTCGGGCGCAACTCATACGTAGCATCCTTGCTCAGCTGTACCTGCTCCCATCGGATGATATGTGAAGGATCAGGAACGTACTTCTTCAGCATAGATACATGAAATACGTTGTGTATAGCTACAAGCGGTATGGGCAAAGCAAGACGATAAGCCACAACACCCACTCGATCCAGTATCTGAAATGGACCGATAAACCTCAGTGTGAGCTTCCCCTTCTTCCCGAACTGAAGGACTCCCTTCATAGGGGAAACTCGGAGGACCACGTAGTCTTCGACCTCGAACTCAAGCGGTCGCCGCCTCGTATCGGCGTAACTCTTCTATCTGCTCTGCGCTTTAAGAAGCCGATGCCTGATAATGTCGACCTCCTCTGTGGTCGCCTATACCAACTCTGAGCCGATCAGACTACGCTCACCAACCTCAGCCCAACAATGCGGCGTTCTGTAAGGACAACCATACAGGGCCTCATATGGTGATATACCAATAGTCGCCTGGAAGCTGTTGTTGTAGGCAAACTCTGCATAAGGAAGACAGTCATCCCAACTGTCCTTGAAGTCCAACACACATGCTCGCAACATATCCTCCAGAATCTGATTCACCCGCTCTGTCTGCCCATCAGTCTGAGGATGAAATGCCGTACTGAACTTCAACTTCACACCCATCACTTCCTGGATACGAGTCCAGAAGATAGATGTGAACCTCGTGTCTCTGTCTGACACGATCTCAAGTGGAACTCCATGAAGACGCACAATCTCTCTGATGTACAATCTAGCCAGCTCGTCTGCAGAGTTCGTAACTCTAATAAGGAGGAAATGGGCCGATTTGGTCAACCGGTCCACAATCACCCAAATGGAATCGTGTCCCTTCCTCGTCTTCGGCAGCCCTGATATGAAATCCATGGAGATGAAGTCCCACTTCCACTCTGCTATGGGCATGGGCTGAAGCAGTCCAGGAGGTCGGCGATGTTCTGCCTTGACCTACTGGCACGTCAGACAACGAGACACATACTCAGCGATGTGGGCCTTCATGTTATCCCACCAATACGACCGTCTCATATCCCGGTACATCTTCGTGCTACCAAGATGCATCGCGAGCTTCGAGTTATGAGCAGACTCGAGAAGCTCCTGTCTCAAGTCAAGACTATTAGGAACACATAGGCGGCCACGGAATCGTAGACCCCCATCAGAACCAACTCTCCACTCGGAGTCCTCGGCGTCGCTAGCTTGCTCTCGAAGCTCAGACAACCGCGCATCGCCCTTCTGGGCCTCAACGATCCTATCATCCACCAGTGGTCGCACCCTAACGTGCGCAACACACTCAAATGGCTCCTCCACGGTGAGTCTCTGCTCGAAGTCCCACACGAACTCAACCATGTCCCACTCTGTTACCATCAACGGAGCCGCAAATGCTATAGCCTTCTTGCGGCTCAACGCGTCTGCCACAAGGTTCGCCTTGCCCGGACGGTAGGAAACCTCGAACTTGAAGTCCTTCAAGGTCTTCATCCATCGGCGTTGTCTCATATTCAAGTCTCGCTGTGTGAATATATACTTAAGGCTCTTGTGGTCACAGAAAAGCTCGAACTCCTCTTTGTAGAGGTAATGTCTCCAGAGCTTCAATGTAAAGATGACAGCTGCCAACTTCAGGTCGTGTATAGGGTAATTCTCCTCGTGCTTCCTTAATTGTCTCGAGGCATACAAAATCACTATGTCCTTCTGCATAAGGACACAACCCAAACCAACGCGAGACACGTCAGTGTATATCGTGTACTTAACCCCTTGTTCTGGCAATACTAGCATAGGGGCGGACGTCAACCTATCCTTCAGCTCCTTAAAAGCTGCTTCCGCCTTCTCATTCCAGGCAAACTTCAGATCCTTCCGTGTCAACTGAGACAACGGCCTGGCAATCTTCGAGAAATCCCGAATGAAGCGTCTATAATACCCTGCCAAACTAAGGAAACTCCTCACCTCGGTGACCAAGCCAGGCTGCTGCCAATCCTGGACCGCGATTACCTTAGTAAGGTCCACTGCTATCCCATCCTTGGACACCACATGTCCGAGGAACTTGACTTCCTCCTGCCAGAAGTCGCACTTCTTATACTGCGCGTATAACTGATTCTTCTTCAGCGTACCCATCACCGCTCTCAGATACTCTCCGTGCTCCTCTCGACTCGTAGAGTATATCAAAATGTCATCAATAAAGATGATGACGAATTGGTATAGGAAATGCCGAAATACTCGGTTCATCAGGTCCATGAACACAGCTGGTGCGTTCGTAAGACCAAACGACATCACTAGAAACTCATAGTGCCCAAAGCATGTCCTGAAAGTCGTCTTCTGCACGTCCTCATCTCTGACGCGCAGCTGATGATACCCTGACTGCAAATCAATCTTCAAAAAATACTTTGCCCCCCTCAACTGATCAAACAGATCATCTATCCTGGGCAAAGGATACTTGTTCTTCACCGTCACCTGGTTTAACCTGCGATAATCAATACACAATCGCTGAGAACCATCCTTCTTCCTCACAAATAACACGGGTGCACCCCAAGGAGAGACACTAGGTCGAATGAAACCCTTCTCTACAAGCTCACAACTGCTTCCGCAGCTCCTCCATCTCACATGGAGGCATACGATAAGTCGGCAATGAGATAGGTGTCGCACCAGGCGTAAGATCAATGGTGAAGTCGATCTCGCGCCGAGGTGGCAAACCAGGAATCGTCTCAAACACATCCACAAATCATCAACATCTTTCAGCAAGGAAGCATAACTAAGAACTCGAAAAGGGCAACTTACCTGCACGGGAAATGTAAAGGACATGCCGTCAGGTCCGTAAGCTGTCACTAGACGAGTTTCGCAGTCAATCTCGACCCTCGCTTCAGTTAACCAATCCATACCAAGGATGACGTCGAAATGGTATATGGGGGAGACAATCAGATCAATGTATATAGTCCTGCTCCCTAGATCTATCAAACAATCCTCACACATCTTGGTAGAATCCGTAAAAGTCCCAGGTGCCGCAATAACTTGTACCCCAGCCATTGGGATCTTGTGCAACCCAAGGCGCTTGACTGCAGAATCGGATATCAGTGAAATAGTGGATCTCGTATCCACCAAAAGAAATATAGGGGTACCTTCAACATGGGCAGTGAGCTCAAAGGCCAACGGTGCTGTGGTAGTGGAGTCAGGCGCCTCCGCTATAAGTGCGTGCACACGCGCCTGCTATTGACGGTTCGGCGGTTGAACCATAGGCCGTTGAGGCGGCGTGAAGCGTGATACAGGAGGTCGGAAGGAAGGATGAGCAGGGGCAGCCTGTAGAGGTGGAGTCGATAATGCCTGTGGGCTAGAACGACCCAACATCTGCGGCGGAGAGAAACCACTATCCTTCATCCATGCGAAACAACTCCCAATAGGATGACCCTGTTTCCCGCAATACATACAGGTCACAATAGGGCGTCGCACCGGAGCCACTAGCGCTGCGATCCTGGGGGGCGAGTCAGCACGAGGCCTCTTGCCTAGAATAGGCCTACTCTGTACTCCTGTCGTGGTCTCAGAACCATGGTACCACGAGAACGGGCCAACCGGTCTGCTCGGCCGTCATAGACATGTGAACCAGCGCTTCATAAGTAGGTATACTGATACAGCATATCTTTAACCGTATATCAGGTCACAAACCCAAAGAAAAATGACGCATCCGCATCTGCTCATCAACCAATATAGTTGGGATAAAATGGCCAAACTCTGTGAAGCGGTGCTCGTACTCCGTAACCGTCATGCCTCCCTGCCTGAGGCGTAGAAACTCATCCTCCCGCTCATGTCGGTACGTCTGCGGGTAGTATTTCTCATGGAACCGGAACTCGAATGCCTCCCAAGTCCACATGTAGTCCGCTACGACAGACCGCAGCACACTATCCCACCATAGACTGGCCTCCCTTTCAAACATGAAAGCGGCCAGCTCAACCTGCTCTGCCTCTGAACAGTGCAGCATCCGAAGCATCTTAGAGATGCGGTGTAACCAAAACTCTGCCTCCTCGGGTCTGTGAGAACCCATGAATGAGGGAGGCCTCAAGCACTGAAATCGCTCGAGTAAGCCACGGGTACCGACATCTCCAGTAGGAGGTGCAACAGGTAAGGGCAGAGGCACATCTTCAAACTGAGCAGGAGGCGCCGAATGCTCAGCAGGACGTGCAGATGTCGTAGGTGGAGTCGCACTACCACCCTGGGATAAGGCCTCAGCAATAGTGGCCATAAGCTACTGGTGCTGCTGCTGCTGTATCTGCTGCTGATGCATCATCAACATCAACTGCTCGATCCTATCCGTAGGCGGAGCAGCCTATGAGTCATGCTACGCAGATGATGATGCCCGGTACTGCTCACGAACCGGGGGCGTGTAAGGTGGCAGCCCACCGGTAGGACCAGCAGCAGGCTGATCAGAATCTACCCCACGATCCACAGGACCACCCCTACCAGAAGGAGTCTGGTCTATCAAGCCGGTAAGAAGAAGGTGTGTCGTGCTCCGCGTATACTGCCGCGGCATACCCTATACAACATAAGGTGTAACGTTGGTGAGATTTAAAGCATATCCACACATTATTTAAGCACTTTAAGCATTCCACACATCTCATAACAAAAGAGGCTACATGCTTTTCATTTACCCAAAATTGTCATAATACATGGACTACCGAGTTACATGAATCATGGCAGAATTTACTTGCAAGCCAATTACATCCAAAGCATCAAACACTTAAAACATGTTACTAACTACTATATCATTAGCATGAAAGCATAAACCGCCTAATGCGGTAAGCAAAACAACCAAAACAACAACTCGGATGACTAGGCATCCGAATCCGGCGATAGAGGAGGAGCATTCTTGTCCTGTAGACAACACAGGATGGCCTTCAAGGTGTGAGACACCTTTCTTAGCTTGGTTTGGACCCGCCCGACTTCCTGTCGCAGGGCGGCTTGGCCCTCCTCGAGACGTGCTAAACGAGCATCTATGGAAGCCCGATTGGTGCCCTGATTTTGAGCCGCAGCAGGTGAACTCTCCTCTGTATCATGGGCCTCAGGTTCCTCTTCCTCTTCTTCAGCTTCACTCCCATCTTCACTCTTGTCTTCTTCGCTCTCAATCTCATCCTCACTCTCCCCATGTCAGGCCCGTTGTCGCTGTGCCCCAATTTTCATCTGCTTGAGAGTATTCTTGTCGATTTGGTGGACCGGTACTGGCATTTCCACCCCCAGACTATAGCCATACTCCCGTGCAATCCTGCATATGAGTCGGCCGAAAGGAAACGAATCAGAGCTCCTGGTGGAGCGTGCAATATTCACGATCTATCGCAACACGAATGTGGGTACACACAAGTTCGCCCTCTGCCCCACTTGGTACAGAAAGTCAACTATAAGGCGCGTACACTCGTTGCGATTACTGTGTCTGGGGTAGAGGTTGTATGTGAAGATGTGATGTAATAGGCGGAAGTCGTCTAACATGTGGGACGCTAGTAGGCTTTTGTTCGGCTGCCACTCAGCTAGTCGGCCGCCACAAAGGTATCGTGTGCGACGATCCCTTTCACGAACAGTCCCCAAATTCAGTTCGCTAGCATGTATGTCACCAAGGGGCATATTCATAAGCCGTGTGATCACCCTCACATCAATGGTGACGAACAGATCCACCCCAACTAAGAGCCAGAATTGTAAAGGTTCTAGTGTAGGCTCACGAATGTTGCCGTAGAAGGCTCTGACAGTGCCAGAATTGGCGTGACCTCTGACCTCAAATAGAGGACCCCAGAGGGCCGCCTCCACTTGCTCGAACAAAGAGTATTCCCCAAATAGCCGACCATCCACCTGGGCTTCAAAAAGAACTCTGCGGTCCTCATAAACTCCATGAGGTAGCGCCGCCAACTGTACCCGTTCAACAGGGATCCGGAGATCAAGGTCCCGCTTCGTGCGAAACTCCCGGGCAAAGCTCGAGCTAGTGGCGGTATCTCTCGGCCGCCTTGATCGTGCAAGGCGACTAGGCCCAGCCTCATCAGCGGCACCCTTTCTCTTGCCCATCAGAGAGAGGATGGTGGAGATGGAGAAAATGGTCACCACAACTTCAAAAAGGGCCATGGAAAAAGACGGAATAGGGGAGAAAGGGTTGGGAATATTGTTTCTCCATGGATTTAGGGCCCAACAGATCTTGTAGGGGCCCAAACGAGAGGGGATTAAAAAGGAGAATGGAGAGGACATGTGGGTGAGGAAACTCCCACGAGTTTTGGAGCTCCAATGGCGTGTGGGGGGTCCAAATGAGAGAAACGAAGAGGGAAAGGAGAGGAGGACTACAATGCACGATGGGAAAGGATGGGTGATGGTCGAAAATGAGAGATTGGGCATTTAGAAGGGCGATTTACGAGAGAGGGTAGCAATGCAAGAAGAAAAAAATGGCTTGGGGAGGGAGTTTGTGAAGGAGGTGTGGGTTTGGGTAAAGGAATTAGGACGGGAGCTAGGGCAGGGGGTTTTAAGGACCCCTAAAAGTGATCGGCCCGAGCCGCGGGCCCGGCCCAACTAAAAAAGCGGCGAGGGCCTCGCCAAAAAAATTTGTAATTTATGAAATGGGGCCCCAAGGTTGTGATCCTCCAGTCCCCTGGGCCCCAAAAATCATTGGGTCCCACCCTGGGTACCTCTGGATTAGCGTGGGTAGGCCCCCGACCCTGATTCACTCTATTTCAGGCACTTTCGGGCACTTTCAGACACACACTGACATTTATAAATTTTTGACTGCTATGGTAAGGTGTATTGTGATCTAGACACGTCAATAGACGGTCTAGAAGTGATTTGGGTTCGATACATGCGGTTAGGATCGAGTACGAACTCGATCAAAATGCCTATTTTTGATGAACTTCGCCGAATGACGAAATCGAAAAAACCTAGGACTGTTTCTATATTTTTCTCACACCCTCGTAGGTTGTAATGCATTAGCGTATGTCGTGGGAACATAACTCAGGTCCGGTTTAATCAAAATCATGCTCTGATACCAACTTGTAACACCCTGAAAATCGGGGGTCGAGTATAACTCAACTCCCGAGTTCCAATGCATCACTTATGTAACATAATTTATGATGATTAAATGTTGTCTGTGTTAGAGCAATAAACATGAGTGAGATTATACCAAAACAGTAATTCATACTCCAGATCATTTGTATAAAAGCAAGCGGAAGACTGAACTGTATATATATGTATGTAAAGAAACGAAAATCGTTTCATTCTCCAAAGTATGAATCCATCTGAGTCACCATATACATGTCTGTTTTATAAACAAAATGTCAAAAATAAAAGTAAGTAACAATCCCTGTAAAACCCATCGATTCTGGCAGCCTAGTCGAAGCCGCCAGAGTACTGCATATAGGAGAACTCCTCCTGGTCCTCATCATAATCAGGCTCCGCCTCCTGAGTCATCGGCTCATCTAAACCTGAGACAGAGTCTGGTTGGTGTGCGCAACACCGTCCCGTAACGTGGGAGTGAGTAGCTAACTTAGTGGAACAATAAAGCATAGGTTAACATGTTATCAATACAGTCAAGCAGTAATGATAAAGCAGTAAAATCAAACACTCCTAATTACTCTTATTAATACAAGTATGAATGCAGGTATGATGGATGCCCTCACCACACCCTCCCTCGTGAGACACTATCTCACGTTCACGGCATGTTTTCATCCCTCAGTGCTCCACATCTTCCAGGCACATGCAATGCATGATGAGCATGATTACCGAGTTTTTAATTAGTCCATTTCAAACAGCAGGATTGGGAAACTAAGGTACCTCCCTTGTATCATTCCCAAACATAATCCATTCTAGGGTCGTCAGTCCTAGTTAATATCAGACGATGGTGTATTTTCTAGGTCACTGCAAAGGCGGCCAGGGCTGTTACACACAAAGGTTACAACACTCTCCCATCACCTCTTAAACGATTCATCACTATACAGAAACAGGCCTAGTTCATACTCTATATAACGCGGTAAAACTCTAAGGTTCACCGCGATTTCAGAGTATGCTTGCGGTCACTACAAAGGGCTGCCAGGGCTGTTGCTCGCTTTCGTTGCACCACTCCCCCATCACCTTATCAATGTAGGCCGACAGCACGAATATAGTATCCCATACCACCATAATCGGCTCACGAGTCTGGTTGCTCACTGGTTACTACGGGGAGGCACGTGGCCCCAGTGTAGGCCGACAGCTCGACCACGGTGTCCCATACCACCATGCCCGGCTCATGAGTCTTAATGGATCGAGGTACCATGGTTAAAAGGGATCTCACTGGTAAGTTTGGTACCCTAGGTTCAGGCAATAGCGACCAAACATGGTGAACATACATTAGACAAATCGGGTTACTTGACGGGCCTGACTAGCTCGAGCGCACAGTCAATTAGATGACATGAAGTGCATAAGCACTTCGCGTGGCCTAACCACTGTCGCCAACTGACATACGACTCGGGTTCGTCAAACGCATCTCACGTGGTGACATAAACCTCAGCCACGATCTCAAATCTGGTACCAATTATCTGGACTATAGACATAGTCCCAAACTCAGTCAATTTCCATCCATAGCATGTAGAGTAAAGCATGATAAACAAAGTAGTTCAAGCATGCTAGTAGGCATGTTGTAAGGCATGTTATAAAGCATGATATAAAGCATGTTGTAAAGCACTACATCAATAGGAACACAAACACATGTATTGTAAGTAAGCGGTTTAAGTGATCAACCTCATGGAGGTAATCATACATGTTGTTAGGGTAGTTGAGAATCCAATCTCAACACCCTCTTAAGACATCTACATCCAAATACTTACTCACCCTAGCATTTCCACAAACACTTCACATACACTAATTCAACATACGTAGCATATGTTAACAAACATGTGTTAAGGCGAATCCTTTCGCCAAGCAAATATTTTATACGCACATACTATATTTATGCAACAATTAATCATGGCAAACACATCGCTAAAATATACATGTATACGGTACTTCTTACAATACCGTATTTCTACATACATAGTGTATATTAGTAAACATATATTTAGGCGAATCCTTTCGCCAAATAAGTATTTTATCCATATATCGTATATCCATATGACAAATAAACATGTCAAACATATTTCCAAAAAAAATACGTATACGGTATTTTATACGAATACCTAGAATATGTGAAATTCCATATTCTACAATTTTAATCGAAACAAAAAATGGAAAACACTTTGTACATGTGCAATTGCATGCAGATCATGAATCTATCATTATTTGACATTGAAAGCGTTGAAAACCGTAACCTATATACCTAAAGTCCTCACCTTGCTCCTTGTAATCTCAACGGATAGGCAAGTTTGATGAGCTTCCGTATTCGGGAGTTTTCTAGCCTAAAGAGTGAAATCGTTTAGCTATTTCATAACCTGTAGCCTATACACCTTAAAACAGATCTAGGGTTAGGGTTTATTACCTTAAAACGGAGTCGGTATCGCCGGGAAAACGCCAAGGAAGGAGTGGTGCAGCCCGTGTGGTGATTTGAAACAGTAGGAGAGAGTTTCTCCCACAACTCTCAAGCTTTCTCTCTTTTTTTTCTCTCTTCTTCTTAGGGTTTTATCCCAAATTTGTATGGCTGTGAGAGAGGTTGTCCTAAGGTCCTTATATAGCCTAAAAACTCTCTAGAATAGACTTATGTTCAAGGTTTACTTATATTATAATCAATTCGGCATTGTTTCAGCTCAAAAGAGGGTTTCTGGTGGCCCTCCTCGAGCCAAAAGTCAGACTTAAGCTCACTAACCTTGGATCTACGTGGAGTTATGGTTTTATCTTAGTCGGATCCCTAGATCACGCGTGGCGGATCAGTTTCAGTTCTACGGTCAGTGGGCCTTGATCCGAAATTCCAAGTACATGTAAATGTTCCTAGAATTTTTTCTAATCCGAGGGTGTATTTGGGTCAGATTCTGACGGTCTGGTTGCTTATAAATTGATCGCAAGTTTCAAGTCTCAGATCACTATTCCAGATATTTATTTTCTAAAGGAATAGTGTATTTTCACACTCCTTCGCTCCGGGCTCAAGCGAACAGCCGTGGGACACTGTCTGGGGCTGATTTCCGAGATGGTTGTCAAGCCCAGCGAGGCGGTCCTAATTCCTTAACTTCGTATTATTCGGACTCCCGATGTGCGGTCTAGACCTGATACGGAGTTTCAATGTGGTCCCGAGAGCAGTCGGGTAATGAGTTTGATCCTAGGTTTTAGGGTAACCTAGCGTCAAGGATCCTGCAAGATTTGGGTCTTGCAGATCGTATTTAAAGCGATTCAATTAGATTTCATGGCTAATTTAGTTTAGCACTATTTAACTTTGTCAAATTTCTAAAAGATTTAATCCTAAGTGATTTCTGGTCGAGGTGGTACTCGAGTCATAGTACTGAAAATTACGAGTCGTTACATCATGCCTGTGATGTACCCCTATTATCACTAAGCCATGGCCCTCCGAGATGCATTTGTGCTATCTGGGAAGATGTCATGGCTTCCGATTTTGAATTAGATAGGTGTGCATGTTGGTTTTCTATATCACACATCATATATACTGTCTTTTTTTCTTCTCCATATGCTTTAATCTTACTGTAGGCCAGTGGCCGGTTGTGTTTTCTGATATTTTGCATAAGTGTTTCGCATATTTGAGGGTTTTGGAATCTGTTTCTTACATTCTATGCCATATCAGAAAATTGGGGGTTTTGCGTAATCTCAATAAATTTGTGGATTTTGGCCATTTGGGTTTTCTGTGTACTGTTGTTCATGAATTATGTTAACGTCTTTGAGCCTTATTTCGGATACATGGCATATGTCGATTCATTGGACTGCAAGTTCTGCTCTTTCTTCTTGTTGCATCTGTAGCCTGGATGATTTGTAGCCTGTCAAGAGGTATCCACCATTTACAAAAAAAATGGTGGATACTAGAGAGGTTCTTTTCATTTTTTTCTTTTTTGTTTTTTATTTTTTGAAATCACGCTGGTATTGCTTTTTTTAATTTATCCTAATGAGCTAACATTTGTGTGTGTTTTTATTTTCACATTTCAAGTTATGGGGAAAAAATCATGCCACTAAGGTGATTTTAAGGATCTTGGATCCATAACAAATGGAGAACCAAGATCAAAGGAGAAATGAAATATGTTTATTCCTTAAATATTTCTTTTGATTTTGAAAAAACACCTTGGTCTACAATGATTTTAAAAAATTTATTGCTCATGTAAAATAGATGGTTACAACAAATTGACTCCATTTAAAAGGCTACGATTATCTGATTGCACTGTAACATGACTCATTTTTGACACATTGCTCATAGTTTTGATGGCCAGCTACCTGGACTTGAACTCAAACCAATTACTTGCTGGGTCCAAAATGACTTCAACCTATACCAGTTAGTATTTAGTAGGGTCCATTATTTTTTAGTTACTGAATCATGCCGTTGAAATTCTGGTGGAGCATACCTGTTAAAATCCAGGTTTGTAGAGGAATTTGTTACTTATTTGTTCTCTATGGATCTTTGGTATGATTACTCTTATATAATTTGTTGGTTTGGTGTATCCTTTGGATTCCAAATAAATATGTGTAGTTGGATTCCTTCTTTATACTTCAAATATACTAACTTTATATACCTAATGTTATAACCTTTTTGTGGAAATCTATTGGTTACTCGCAGCATAGTTTCATTGACTTGAAGATCACCGATCTCATCTCTGATGTAGAGCGGGTCCCGAACAGTTTCATGGCCAAGATGGATCAGAAAAGGCCCGATCGACGACAAAAGTGATCCAGACCGTCAGATCTTAAATCAGGCATATCTCACAATTCGGAATGAGTTAGCTGACATAAAATATATGATTTTGGGGTAGAACGAGCTACTTTAGCCAACTAACCCAGCTATGCTGGGTCATTTCCCTGTTTTAATTTCATTTTTACTATAAATAGTAAGTTTTAGTTTGATTATAACTCCTCATCCGTCGGGCTTTAGGATTTGCGCCCAATGTGAAAAGAGCTTAGAATAATTAGGAGAACGGTTTGGTGAAGCCAAATAGGACACTTACTATTTTTGGCCCAAAACCTTGCGCACTAGTAGACATCGCGACCGTCTATAAATAGTAAGTTTACTATTTATAGTAAGTCGCGGATTCTAGGAATTTTAGTTGTAGTTTGATTCTGATTTCTTTCTGATTGCTTGGTACCCCTATTTAAAGGGTTGTGAACTCATTTTTATTAATCAATTAATCAATTTTTGAATTTATTAGAGTTTATTTCTATTTTCTGCTTTCTTTCCTCGTGGATTCGAGAAGTCTCTGTGAGGAGTCCAGAGAAGCTCCATGGATTCAAAGTAGTTATCCTCATCATGTTCATCCCTGTGTCAATCCCTTGGATTTAAGACAGATCTCTGGTATGGTTACTACTATCTTTTTTGCTTTACTACTACTCAGAATGTCATATAATCTAGTAATTTCTCAGAATTTGCATGGATTGTTTTTCGTGTATTTCTCTTTACTTCCTTGAAGAGTTATTTAGTAGATCTCATGTGTTTATCCATTGGACTTGAAATTCTACCTTCTCTTCTTATTATCAGTGATTACAGATGGATATACTAGTGCTGGTCTCACTTAGATGCCAGTTATGAAATCTTAGGTAAACTAGGTATATTAATCTTTGTTGAAAATGAGCTATCTTCATTTGCTGAAAGATGCCCATGTGAGCTACTTTTGTTTCCCAGTTATGATATTTGGTGTCCATTTGTGGTTTGGTGTATCCTTTAGATTCAATCCAGACATGTGCAGTTAGATTCCTTCTTCATACTCCAAATTTACTAACTTTAAAAACCTAATGCTATAAGGTTTATATGGAAATCTGTTGGTTAATCGCAGCATGGTTTCATTGACTTGAAGTTCACTGATCTCATCTATTGGAGTTGAGACTGATCTCTGGTACGGTTACTCCCACCCATTTTGTTGTACTGTTTCAACGAATGTGGGCGGATGGTTTCTGTTTGTTAGATTCTATGTAATTTTATTTTTTTTTAATTCTCTGCAATCTCATCTTACCCGATGTTTGGGTTCTCTGACTATCTTTGAATTTGGCATGGACTGAACTTCATGATTATCTGGTTATTTATATTCTATGCAATTTCATCTTACCCAAAGTTTGGGCTATTGAATATGAGTGAACTTTTTGTTATATGGGTTTTGATTCAATATGCATGGAGGTGGCAACTGTTATACTCTAATAATTTCTCTGAAAATCTATTCTGATTCAACATCTGCTCTCATGCCATCTTTCATATATTTTTTCATTTTGTTTTGATTCAACATATGTTCTCTTGCATGTTCTATATTGATGTGTAAAGATTGCTCACGATTTTCTGTTTTTTAGATTCTCTAGCAATCTCATCTTACCCAATGTTTAGGTTCCTGACCGTCTTTGAATTTGACCTGTTTTTTAGATTCCCTGGCAATCTCTTCTTACCCAATGTTTGGGTTCTCTGACTGTCTTTGAATTTGGCCTGAATTGTTCTTCATGAGTATATAGTTTCTATATTCTCTAGTATTTCATCTAACCAAAGTTTGGTTATTGAATGTGAGTGAACTTTTTGTTATATGGGTTCTGATTCAATATGCATGAAGGTGGCAACTATTATATTCTAGTATTTTCTTTAAAGATCTGTTTTGATTCAATATCTGTTATCATGCCATTTTGAATATTTTGTCATAATGGTTTCCTTCATTATGCATAAAGGAATCAGCTCTTATACTCTAATGTTAATGTTGAAATTGATGTTCAAAGATTGCTCATGATTTTCTGTTTTTTAGATTCCCTGGCAATCTCATCTTACCCAATGTTTAGATTCTCTGACTGTCTATGAAATTGGCCTGGACTGTTCTTCATGAATATCTGGTTTTCTATATTCTGTAGTATTTCATCTTACCAAAAGTTTGGTTATTGAATATGAGTGAACTTTGTTATATGGGTTCTGATTCAATATGCCTGAAGGTGGCAGCTATTATACTCTAGTACTTTCTCTGAATTTGGCCTGGGCTGTTCTTGATGAATATCTGGTTTTTTATATTTTGTGCAATTTCTTCTTAACCAAAGTTTAGGTTCTCTGACTATCTTCGAAGAACAATTTTTTTCATATGGGTTTTCTTCAATATGTATACAGTTGGCAAATATTATAATGCAGTTAGATGTCTGAAATTGATGTGTCCCATTCCTCATAAATTTCTATTTTTTTTTATCCTGTGCAATTTCATCGAACCTAAAGTTTGGGTTATCTAACTATCTATGAATATTTTTTTATATGGGTTTTCTTCAATATGCATAAAAGTGAAAGTTTTTATACTCAAGTGCTTTTTCTAAGTTAGGTGTCTCGTATATGGTCAATGGAGTTATCTGATGTAAGACCCTACCCTAATCCGTACCATTCCGTAGGCTTCTGCGATTCTACCGGTCGAATTCCGGCAATCCTCGACCCGTTTCCGACGTTGCGTGCATCCTAAGCTGAGTCCTGCATACCAAAGTCGGCTCGAACCGAAACTTGTATCCTAGCGACCGTGCCGTTGCCGCGGTTCCAACGCCGCAACTCACGCACCGATCCGATACCCAGGCTAGAAGATGTCGGCCTGCGTTTAATTCAAGAGAAACGCCGCACGTTGCGGACTTCAAGAGAATCTCTACGGCATATCAAATCAATCAAATCAATCACTTTATGTCAAGTACAAAGCAACCCATGCTTTCTTTCTCCACAAGTCAAGCAACATCATAAGTCAACTCTTTCTCACCCTCTCTCTTACACATGTCAAGTACACTTCACATCCATCACCCATCACTTCTCTCAACCATCACACCTCTCTCTTTCTCGAATTCAAGAAAATCCCAAGCAACCAACAAGCTTCACACGTCCATAATTTTCTAAGGAGAGAAAAAGAGAAGTGAGTAGTGTGGCCCACTTTCCATCCCAAAATCTTCCATCCTAGCCCTTGAATCTTCATCTCCCACCATCAAAGTGAAGCACAAGGAGGTTGGCTTTCCAATGGATCAAGAAGATCGGACGGTGGGTGCTTCTATAGGTGTAGATTTCTTGTTTTGATGATGGGCCAAGTGAGGCCTACCGATCAATGGCATGGATCTCATTTTGAACCCTAAATGTGGCCAATGGTCCACTTTGATTTCAAGATCAATCCATGATGGGGCCATTCTCCATGGACCCCATCATGATGTTTACTTTCTTTGCATAACATGGCCATTTAGACCATCCATTTCGGTGGAGAAAGGATCTCCACCGTTGATTTTGATTGGTGGGCCCATATGAAATGGGACCCACTTAATGTATATTGTAGATCATGTAACGGAGGGCCCATAGTGGCGGGGTCCCTCCACCACACATTTATCTTTCTCTCTCTCTCTCTCCCTCTTTCTTTCTTTTTGTGTGTGTATGAGATGATATGGCCTTGTGGCCCACCCGGATGGACCCCACCATGAATCATGTATTTTATCCAAGCCATCCGTAGGTGGGACCCACTTTGTATATGCATTGTGCCCACACCATCCACCATGTGATGGCCTACCTTAGCAAGGGCCCACCTCAAAGGTATGTGTCATGTAAACCATCCAGGGACGTTGGACTCCCTGAACGTGTTTTGGAAAAACACAAATATTTGCTTGATTTACAAGCTTGGTGTAGGGGCTACTCCTGTAGGCCCCACCTTGATGTATGAGTCCGATCCACGCCGTCCATTCTATTCCCAAGCTCATTTTAGGCGTTGATATGAGAAATAAGATCAATCCGACTATCTGGCGGGCCGTAGCAAACAAAACAATATTTACACCGTTAAAATATACCCCGATGTTCTGTTCACCAAAACCCATCGAATATTGGGCTTGATGGGTTTGTATTGAGTCATGGGGAATAATGACGGAGTCGGATTTCATTGATGCGGGCCCTACCCCAGTAAAACCTCAAAAAAACGTGATTTTCATAAAAAAAATAATATATATAACGGCAGCAGCCGTTGCTGCTGCCATCTTCAGAGGCGCAGGCAGCGCGCCTGCGTGCGCTGATAGGCGTGAATGGGCAGGGACCCACGGGTCCCAGCCGTGGGCCCCACCATGATGTATGTTAGAAATCCACACCGTCCATCCTTTGGCCCCCCTCAGGACAGGGGGCCATGCCAAAAATCAGCCATATAGGGGACTCGGGTGGTCCACATCAGAGGCAACAGTGAGATTGAACGTTTACTGTTGAAACCATTTTTGGGGTCGCTGGAGGTTTTGGATCGAGTGTGAAATTTGTTTTTCCTCTCATCCAGAGGTCCACATGACCCTGTCCACAGATTGGATGTGAAACAAACGTTGTGGTGGGCCCCACTGGGACCCACATGCTGGTATACCCACACCGTCCACACCATGGGACGGTGGTGGTGGGACACACCCAGATCCATAGCTCCGTGGCAGGCTGAGTGGAGATACCTCGTTTTCAACACTTGAGGTCTTGGCAGTTATCCCTGGTGGAGGTGGCTTGCATGGAGCCTGTGTGCTGACGGGGTGGGACCCATCGCGATGTATGTGTTTTCTCCTCACGGTCCATTTTTTGGGACCTACCATGAGGCATGTGTTGCATCCAACCTGTCTAGCCATTTTGGATTCCATTTTTTTGCATGAGTTCAAAATAATAATAATAATAATAATAATAATAATAAAGATAAAATAAGAATGAATCAGATCTAGAGTTCAAGTGGACCCATACCATGATGCATGTGTTGCATCTAAACCATCCAATCATTTTGGAAGATCCTTTTCTTTGGCATGGGAGAAATATATGTTTGGCAGGCCTTGAAAGAAAATTTTGGTGGAAATCATTGCCACCACTGTATTCGGAGTGCGATCCAATTGATCTTTTGATGAGATTCATTTATACATGAGGCCCATCTTGATTTACTTGTGGCCATCCATTGAGGCCCACCTTGATATATATAAGGCTCATATAAATAGGCCCATCTTGATCCATTTATAGCACGTTGTTAGGGCCCACATGATATGGCCCATTAGACGTATTTGAGGTCCATGGGTCGAGGCCCATTGGGACGTACATAAGTCCGTTGAATGTAATTCCATCATGGTTTATGAAACGATGTTTATGGCGGGCTATGCCTTGGGAGCAATGATGGTTTGACGCCCACATTGTAAGTATAATGTTGGTTAAATGTCCGCATTGTAACTCTCCTTAGGGTCCATTGATAGGCCCATACTTGCCGATAGCTTATCATCTTATAACATGCTTAGTATAGTTCCATGACTCATGTCATACGCATCATATGTATGCTTGATATGAGTAGTGACTGATCATAGCATATGCCATTGAGCAGATTATTTAGGGGGACTCACTGATAGGAGTTACCCACATGAGCGCGTGGTATACGCAGGATTGTTGCATGATTGGACATTGTGATTCATGCATATCGCATTTGTGTGTCGTGATCCTTGTGCGCCCTAGTGACATCAGGGTTGTGGCTCCACAGACACTTTGTGGATGGCCGTATTGGATACCGAAAATACTGATTCTAGCATTGGGGCGCCATAGATGTCCCTGGGTGAAAATTCCTGAACTCGATGGTACAAGAGGATGACTCCAACGCCGAGACCGAGTGGATATATGAGCGCACGATGGCCGAATAACAGGAGGCCGCATCTCCCACTGTGTCATGGTCGGTTGGAAAGGGGTGTGGCCTTACTCGCCTGAGGGTAGGGGGCAATACTAGGCTGAGTTTGACCAGCTCGTGAATGGATCCACTATCGATGTGCCGGATAGGTATTAGTAGACTATTAGCCAGGCAGATAGTGAGGTTTCTTACGCCCACTTGGACTGTGCGGCTAGGAGAACGGCAGTGCCATTTGGAGTGTACTAAACCCCGGTGATTATCCAAACTGAGAACCGTACTGATTTGATGCTCTAGTGAGGAGCTGCACTGATATGTGGAGGTGGATTGGCATGCTTGACTTGCATTATGCATCTCATAACCTTAACATGGCCGATAGTATTCATATCTTGCACCGCATAACCTTGGTACGGCTGACTGCACTCATGTACTCATCCGCATGCTTCCGCATTACTCTGACCTTGCATTCTGAGCACGCTCATATTACGCACACACTTACACCACTCTCTAAGCTTTCTATAAGCTTATGCACGATTGATACGTGCAGGTGACGCCAGGATGCAGCTGTAGTCTTGCCGCAGTTGGAGCGTGTAGCCGAGCTTTTGGAGTTTCTACTATTATCATTATCTTGTATTTCCCTTCTACGCTCTGTACTCAAAGTTTTTGACCATAGTGAATTTTGTGATGGTGTTCTTGTGGTTATTGTTCGTGGGTTGTGCTTGTGGTTATGCTCATTACAAATTAAGTTGATTATTAGAAATCCTCCTTGTAGCATCCCAGGATCGGAACCTGGTATATGGGTACCAGGAGCCGAGAATGGGGTACTATGGAGGTTGTCGGTGCCGGATTCGGCGATCAGGAATTTTGTGAGCCCGGTCTCCGAGTTCGGGGCGTAACATCTGACTATCTTTTTCTTTTCTTTTTTTTTGAGGCCAACTCTCAGAGGAAGCGCTTTCTCCCATGGCACTTTTCCTGAAGAGGGTGATCGTAGCACAATATTTTTTTCACATGATTACCAGTGCCATGGGTAACGCAATTTCTATTTCCTCTCTGGCTGTCGATGGCAAGAATATGCATAAAGGTGAAAGTCGCTGTACCACTCCTGGTTTCTCACATGCCATATATAAATCATATTCACTGGGCTACTGTTATTTTCTTCAATATGCAGCTGTTGGGGAATACTGTTATTTTCCAGGAGGCTAATTTTCTGGATATCAGTTGGCTAATTTTTTAGTAGGCTAAGTATCTTCTTGAATAAAACAAATAACTTCCTACAGTGGAAGACTTTCAAATAATCCAAAACACGCATATGTTTTTGGGAATATGGCCTGGAAACAAAAGTTGTTTCAAGATGTTCCTGGCAAATTCATATAGCTCCATCTGTCAGGTGGTTTATATGTGCAAAGATTCTTAACTATCCTGTTTTTCAGTTTAGATTGGAACAACTTTGTTGGTTTAAAATGTCGAAGAGCTATTTTCATTTTGGTTAGTATACATGAAAATTGTAGTGTAATTGGTTTGGTGTATCATTTGGATTCGATCCTGACATGAAAATTGTGATCTTATGTGGTTTGGTGTATCTTTTAGATTCCCTGAACTAGATATGTGCAGTAGGAATTTGAATGATATATAGAGTAAGAAATATATTCATTTCGATCAGTACATATGAAAACTTGTTGTCTTCTGCAGACACCCTAATCCATAGCTCAAGTGGTAGACTGAGTGAAAGATACCTCGTTTCAACACTTGAGGTCTTGGTATCAATCCCTAGCAGGGGTGCTAACAGTGAAGAGTCAATCGACAGTGGGGTATACTAACAAGCTAACAAAAAAAAATGTTGTCTTCTACGGTTGAATTCCTTCTTTGTACTCCACATTTTTTGACTTTACAAATCTAATGCGCTAGTATTTTCTTTAGAAATTTGTTGGTTACTTGCAGTAGTGTTGCATTGTCCTGAAGTTCATTGATCTCAACTCAGGAATTGCTATAGACCTCTGGTATGGTTACTCTCATCTATTTCGCTTTACTTTTTCATGGATTTAGAACAAATGTAGCCTACTATTCTTTACTTTTGTTACATGGAATGGGATGTTCTTTAGCAAAAATTCAGTTGAATTAGTGGCAATCGACTGAGCTTCTTTAGCCAATTTAATTCACTTGGATTGAGTGGATCTCAATAAATTCTTCGGTGCTTGAAAATCAGACTGCCTGGGTGGATATCTTCTGTCGGCTGAGCCTCCTATCAACAGCCATAGGTTTTGTTGGGGATTTATCAGGTGTACTGCGGTCAAATGCCTTATATAAGACTGAACTGTATGGCATCTGCTTGCTGTAGAGAGGTGATTTACAGAGGCTTGCACTGTAGTAGAGATTGATGCCGAGCTTAACTGCCCAGAGGCGATTTTCTAACGTTTGTTCCCTTATATTTCTGCTCACTGTTACCAAGTAAAATTATATATTTTCTAGTCAAAAAATCTTATGTTATATATTCTCTATAAATATAATACATTTTCAACTTTTATTTGAAGGATTATAATATATTTTAAATTATTTAATATTATTATTTAGATGCTTCTTAGGTATCTTAATGTTGCAAATTAAGACCTGTATATACTTCTGCTCATGCGGCTGATCGTGTACCAACTTCATGCAACTCCTATTCCAAGAACTAGGCAGGGAAAAAAAAATTTAATGAGTATCATTTTATGTTTCCTCCATTTAGAAATGTTGATGTGTGTGTGTGGACACACACACACACTGTTATCACTTTCCTAAAATAGGACATGGACTTCTAATGTAACGTAAACCAATGATTTGTAATATATATTTAAAAGACATCCGCACCTACGAGTGTAGGTTATCAGTTGGCGATGGATAATGAAGATGAGGAAGAGATGGAGAGGTCTATTATTATTCACGCGATGACAGCTTGTGTAGCAGTTGTTGGGGAATACTATCGCATATACATTTTCAAACGACTGGCCCGTCATGGGGATGATGAGCGAGTGAGGTTCATCAACTCTATCATACGGCTAGCGACGGGGATTGTGTCAATCAACTCAGGATGAATTGAGAGACATTTTTAGAACTATGTACGAAGCTACGCGAAAAGACACAGCTGCGTGATACTCGTAGTATTAGTCTTGAAGAACAAGTAGTTATTTTCCTACACACGTTAAGGCATGATGTTCAGAATCAGGTCATAGGCCACAGATTCATTTAATCGGGTAAAACCGTGAGTTGTCACTTTCACCGTGTATTAAATGCACTTGTATCGATGTACCCCGATTTCGTTAAATAGGCCAGATCAGAGACGCCCTCTGAGATCCAAACAAATGTAAATTGGTCTGCTTACTTTCAGGTATTATTTCCATTTGGTTGGTTTTCTATATATGTTATTTCCATTTCCCTCCAATCATACCTTCAGCCTAAACGACATTTGATTCAATGCATTTAGGATTGCGTTGGTGTAATTAATGGTATACACATTCCAGCGCATGTGCTCGTAGTCGACCAGGCAAGCTTCCGGAATCGGAAAGGGTTCCTCGTCCAAAACGTACTTGCGGCATGTTCATTTGATATGAATTTTACATATGTATTGGCCAATTGGGAGGGTTCTGCTTTAGATGCAAGGGTGTTACACAATGCATTGACCCGATCAGATGATCCCTTGCTTATCCCACACGCTACTGGTTATTTGTTCAAAGATTGTCAATCCATTGCATAAATATGAAGTCTTTGATTGTCCACTTAATAAAACATTTATTCGATTGTGTAGGAAAATATTATGTTGTCGACGCTGGATACGCTCAGTCACCCATTTTTATGGCTCCATTTCGGGGCGTTCGATACCACTTACAGGAGTATTGAACCGGGAGAGCGCCTGCCAATATGAAGGAGTTGTTTAATTACCGACATGCACAATTACATAATGCAATTGAGCGTTGTTTCGGTGTTTTGAAAGGCAGATTTCTCATCTTGAAAAGAGTCATGCACTATGAATTTCAGACACAGGTTAAAATTGTGATAGCCTGCTATGTCCTACACAATTTTATACGTACAGGGCATGAGTCTCCTTAGGACCGCGAATACGCTGGTATATCTGTTGCTAACCTAAAGAGTAACCTAACACCTCACGAGGTATCCACAAATGACGTGCGACAATGGTTACCGTGAGCAACTCAGCATGAAAAAGATGCTTGAATCCGTGTGCGCGATGATATTGCAACCAGAATGTGGGCAGATGCACAGCAAAATAGTAAAAGTAGATAGTCGATACTTTATGTTTACATTCCATTACTTAGTTGCTGATATTTAGTTTAGAGAATAATCAAGTACCTTACAATAGAATTATGGTCTCCCAAAATCTTCCTGGGTTAATTCATCATAAGTAATGGCATGTGAATTTTTGAATCTCCATATCGTTTATAATCATCGCCATTGTAACGATTTCAGTTGTCATTTGCAAAACATCGTACATACTTGACATGTGTTGTATTCAGGTGGAATTACAGACTTCTGGTGCAATGATACATTGACACCAACTCAATCACCAATTAAAACACCAGTGATGCCCACTCGATGTTCTCCACGCGCGAAGATGGTGAAATCCCTAGCCGAGCCTCTGTCCCTAGCCCCAAAAACCAAATGAACTGTTGTTATGGATCAGGTTCTTTTTAACACATTGCTTGAACAAGTTGCAATGAGACGTAAAGCTAATAATGGTTTCAAGCGGGAGGCGTACCAAACAGCTGCAGAAGAAGTGATGAAGCATACAGACATAGTCGTCAACTGGTAAAATGTGTCGAACCGGCTGAGGTATTACAAGAGAGAGTATAATGCGGTGAAGGACATGCTAGCAGCCAGCAGGTTTGGATGGGACAATGAGCGGATGGTGGTCACGACTCCTGATGAACTCTGAGAGGAATATCTTAGGGTAAGATTTACAAGAGTTGAACTTTCCATCGGACCTAAATATGTATTATTTACTACTGCAGTCTCACCCGCGTGCTAAAAGACTCCGTGGGAAATACATCGATAGAATGAATGACCATGCAGTTATCGTCGAATCCGACCAGACCACAGGACGTTATATGCAAGGTAGTAAGTGTAACGCCCTGAAAATTGGGGGTCGTGCATACACTCAACTCCCAAGTTCCCGGGCATCACTTATAAATAATTTTTCACTGTTTTGCGTCAATCAGGTTTAAATGAGCAGTATGGAATTACTCGGAGCATGAATCGCAATCACAATAGGTTTACTGAAATGAAAGAGGTTAAATATATACAAATCCAAAAGGATGTAAGCGAGTCGCTCAAGGAGTTGCCTAACAAATCACAAAAAAAAAATGATATATCCAGAAAATAAAGCTGAGTCCACTACTCAGCGATCCAAAATCCCGTCTACTAAGCCGATGAAGACCCGCTCATCAACAGGAAGTAGGACAACTCGACCTCCTCCTCGAATCTCGCCACACCAGGCTCCTCATATCCTGAGTCACCTGCATCTATGAACGGGTCTGGTTGCTGTTTTAAAACACCGTCCCAGAGTAGGAGTGAGTGATCAACTCAGTGGATGCTATAGTCTTAAGTTATAACAGGCATCAATTATAGCATGAATTTAATGAAAAGTAATTAATCATATACATCTAGTTAATCTTATTAATGCGCATGCGTGCTGGATGGTATGATACATGCCCTCACTACAATGCTCCCTTGAGCAACTCCATCTAACGATCGCGTATGACAATACTCCCTCAGAGCGACCTCGACTTCCGCGTTGCCACCCTAACTAACGCGATACAATGTGATCGTGTTAGCCGAGTTATTAGTTAAGTCCATTCATCCAGCAAGTTGGAGAATCTGATACACCCCACGTATCAATACCCTAAACTGGTTGCAAGGCCAAGGCCCCATCAACAGGTGAGGCCGAGGCCCCATGGTCCGTGATCCCGTCGGGTTCCACATCCCCGACTTCAAGCACATGAGGAGTGCCGAGAAAAAGGGATCGCTCGCGTCACTATAGGGAGGCGCAGCACCCCAGCGTAGGCCAACAGCTCGGACACAGTTTTTTATTCCACCATGCCCACCTCACGAGGCTGTGGACCAGTTGTGATCGGTTATTAGTGGGCCACTACGGTTGTAGGGTGTTCCAGGTTCTATACATGTGTGAGCAAACATGGTTAACAATCGAGATTGGTCAGTAATAGGCTAAACCGCACGAGTCAGGCAAGCACATGACGAACGACATTGGGTACAATAAACCCATGTAGTCGAACTACTGCCACCCATATGCACCCACCCAATCCGCGGGTTTAATCTTAGGATAGTCCAACCAATGGGACTACTATCTCGCCTCATGTTCCTGACCAATCCAAGGGTTTGATGATGATTCCTAGCATGCCAATAACAAGGTCATCAACTAGCATACAGTATTATGTTGCATACATTCTATCATACAATTCAAATATTCTTAACAAGTATGTTACATTATCTTAAACAAGGTGCAAGTGAGAGGTGTGGATTAGCGAGGAAGTGAAACACTTCCTACGTCTCAATGAATCAAAATACACGAGGGCAAAGCATCATACAAGTCATAAGCATCAACGTATGAGAAAATCATGCAACACATGAGTATATAATCATCCACTAGAACTTAAGCACTTTGAGAGGCACAAACACAATTATAAGAGAACTACAAGCATACAATTCCATAGAGAACTACAAGCATACAATTCCATACTTCTCCAAACAAACACCCAAATCCTACGGTTTCTCTAGATTTTACAAATGCCTCATCCAAACAAGCAAAATCATTAGACTCATGATATAATTGGTGCTAGGCCACCTAAGATTAATAGTCCGCACCTTCGAATCATTGGAGACTTAGAAAATGACCTAGGAATGAAGGCTTATGGGGTCGGACGACCGGAATCCCTAGAGCAACATTTGCATGTTAGAAATCCATGCCAAATCCTTTCTCAATACATGGGTTTCAAGAAAAGAGGGTGAAGGATCTTACCTAGACGACCCACTGATGATTGTTAAGGTTGTGGAGGAGCGTTTCCTTTGGAGGAAGGATAGGGAGTTGAAAGGGTTGATCCCCTTGGGCCCCACCTCAATCTAAGGTCCACCATAGCTCTCCTTCACTCTCTCTTTCTCCCTTGGCAATGGTGGTTGTGGTGAGGGTTATGAGATAAGGGTTAGGGATTTATTTGCTAAAGTTGGGCCCTTTGGCCTTAAGTTTCTACAATTTCCCAAAATAGTCCTCTAGGACTCCCTATTGGTGTTAGGATGGCCCTAACACCCCTCTTGCCACCAAATTTGGTGTGTAGGTGACTCATGGCCCTATGAGGGGTCATGCAAAGTTTGGAAATAAACGGATGAACAGATATTGGGTTTGAGCATACAGTTTCGATTCTTTAAATGGACCTGTGGGGTCCATTCTAGTGATTGGAGTGGTTCTAGTGGCCCTCTGGCCATGAAACTTGTAGGATAGGTGCTTCATGGCCCAATGAAGGGCCATGCAAAATTTGGGAACGATAAGATATGGTGTTTGATCGTACAGGCCTGATTTACGATCAACGGTCATCGTGTCACGATCGGGTCCCAGATTTGGTGGACGGGCGTAGAAAAATACATTAAACCTTCACCGTAAATTTGGAAAAAAATCCGACAGCTAAAAAATTTGGTATCTCGATTTTATTTGCAAGTGTCAGATTCCAATCTGGCAATGGTGGGGTGCATTTGGCAAGTGTCATATTCCAATTCTGGGTGTTCATGAGGACCGTGGTCCGCGATGGACTACAAGCCAAGTGAGATCTTCAGTTCTCTAAATTTTTAGATTTTTCTAACCCTCATCGGTCACTGAGTGGCCCACACAAGCTGTTGCTAGGTGTAAACGAACTATCTAGCTTGACGACCCGCACTTTGTCCCATCATAACTAAACTGGTCTACCCTAGCATAAACTAACATTGAGTACTAATGGTCATTAAGTAATATTATAAGTTAATGAAAAAAAAATTAAGAATTTTTGAAAATCTAAAACAGTGAAAATCCAGGATGTTACAATCTACCCCCCTTAAAAACAATTTCATCCCCGAAATTGCCTAAGGGTAACAAGTAAAGATGTTATTATTTCGTTTGCTTAAGTTTTACTGGTTTCGGGTTTATATACGTTTCAGGGTATATATATTAAATATGCTAGCCTAGCTCATTATGATCTACCCCCCTTAAAAGTTTTCACCTTTGAGGTTTGAAAATAATGTCAAATCATCATTATCGTGCTAAGTATTTGATGTTAAAGTTTACCTAAGGGTGGTATATTCTTCTCTTTATGATTTGGCTAATACGGAAAGACAGTCGTAGTAGGCTTTGATCCCATACGTCAATCCTCTGTCTGACCAGGGCAGAAAGATCATTATATCCCTTCTTAGTCCTGGTAGATCCTGATCTTCTGCTCAGTCAAAGCAGTGAGTCCATTAGTATTTACCGAGGAACGAAAATTGGGTCAAGTTGCGAGTACTTCGCAGATGTGTGGTTCTGTAATTCCATAGTCCGATTATTCCTAACATTAGGAAGATCTCAAAATTTATTAAAAGTTCAAGTTTCACATTTATAATATTTTAGTGGGTGGTGAGTCTCCCACAGTGCCCATGATCAAACGACTATCCTAGAAAAGTTTCCAGGAACTCAAGGTTCCTCTCGACATTACCATTTTGATCCTATGGTTAGTGAGTTATGGGCAAATCATGATTTGGTTTCATAAATTTTAACAGGGAAGGAAGAATCGAAAGTTTTAAGGTATTTTGGTGGTTCAGAGTCCTAATAACGCTAATATGGATGCAGTAAGGCAATTATTCATAGAAGCATTCACAAGACAACAAGAAAATTTTAAAACAATCCATACATTCATATTGCATTCAAAATGCCATTAGTATGGCCAGTTATATCCTACAGTATGGATTTACATGTATTACTAGATACTCTAAACATAAAGAAAAAAAAAAAGCAGACAAATCAAGCAGGAGTTTTAACTATCTTCAATACATGGTAGTAGTCCTAACTAACTCAAAACAGCTACTAATTTTTGTAAAGTTAAGCTATTATTCTTCTGGGTCGGACAAGGACGGGGGCGCCTCCTCCCCTTTGAGGGAAAGGATCACCAGAATGGAGAAGAAAGAGGCAATGGTTGCCAAGAACGCCATATCCCTTGGCTAGGATGGATTGGCTTGTGAGAAATGTAGGTGGTTGTTGGAGGGGAGTCCCTAAGGATGGTTTTGGGAGGGTCATGAGAATGTGTTTAAAATCAATTTGGGGAATGTGGGTTGGAAAATGAAATTTGGGAATGGATTTGAGGTGATGTTGAGTGAGGAGATTTGAAAATGAGTTGAGGATTTGGGACTTGGGAAGGGATTTGGATGGGTTTAAGGAAGATAGATTTGAGGGATGGGTGTAAAGAAATGATTTGGGAATTGAGCTTGAGAAGAAGTTTGAGAAAAAGTTTGGAAATGGGTTTGTGAAGGGGTTTTAAGAGTGGGGTTTGAAGTTGAAATGGTTGGGTTTGAAAAGAATTTTAAAATGGGTTGTTGAATATAAGGGGTTGGGAGATGGTTTTTCTTTTAGAAGAGGATTGAGATCTTGAAAATGGTTGGGAGAGAAGTGTTGAAGGTGAGGTTGTTGAGGATAGGTTTTGGAGAGAGTGATTTGTTGAAGAGAAAGGGGAGATGGGATGGTTTTAGAATGATTTGGGAGATGATAGAGGGGTGTTTTGGGGTTCGGAGGGGAGGACCTTCCCATTTGGAAGGGTGTGAGTGAAATGAGGGAGAGGGGGTGAAGGTCCTTAAGTGCTCAAGACAGTGTGGCCCCTCTAAATCGGTAACTGGATTATTTTCAAAATTTTTATGATTATTTACCATCAAGTTCTAAGTCATCCCACCAAATTTCATACTATTTGGAGTTGTAAATAAATTATAAAAATTCTAGAAGTAACCCCCTCTAAAACTAATGATTTTTGTAGAGTTGTCAATTCATTCCAAATATAACTATATTATAATTTTTATTTTATTTTTATATGAAAATAGACTTGTTAAGCTTCAATCAAGATTTTGAATCACTTAAATCAGAGTTGTAACGAAGGAGATATGAATTTTTAAAATTGACTCAAATTTGCAGAAATTTTCGGCAGGGGCAACGAGGGTCGGCGAGGCGGCCACGCGGAATCGAGAGGGCCACGCGGTCCTCTGGACCATTGGGGGGGCAGCAACATGGATCAGCGGGGTGACCACTTGGATCGGCGGGGCAACCACGCGGGTCGGCGGGGTGACTACCCGGATCAAGCACTCGGATTGTTTTCGGCATTCCTGGGCGTCAGAAAAGCTCCCTGGGAAGTGCCATATATGATTTTAGGGTAGAACGAGCTGATCTACGCAATGGGTCTATCCGTTTCGTGAGATTCTTCCCAGTTCGAGGCCCAAAATCTGATTTTCCTATATTTTAACTATTTCTGGTGAATTTTCATTAACCTCAACATATTTATCCCCGAATGGGTTGGAACTATCAAGTTTGGCCCGTATTAACTCATTTGGTCTAAAACGACAGGTTCGTCCGCCCAAATCTTTCGATTTCTGGCTCGCTCCTAACAATGTGCTGGGGGAATTAAGGAACAGAGTGATGGCTAGTGAAGATTTCTAATGAGATAGATGGGAGAGAGGAAATTTAGACTTAGGCCCGTTTGGCTAGTGGCATTAAGCGGTACTAAATGGGATTACAATGCTAATCCCAATTCAAGATTGGAAATAACAAGTTTGAAATGAGCGTGGGATGAGACTCAAATTTATTTCACAGGCTTTGCTAAATGAGCCCTGCGTTGAATGGTGTAATGTGGGATTTTCAAATCCCAGGAGGATGAATTTCTAAGTATGATTGGGAAGGAAGACCCGAGATTTACCCTTAATTGAATACATCCCAACAAGGCATTATAAAACATAGGATGCACTCATCCCAGGGACAATACCTTACCTACATTTATCGTTACTCTAAAATTCATTCCACCCTGATCCCCCCTATTTCAGTTGGCCCAACGGGCCCTAGGAACTTGGTGGACTAAACTAGCTAAATTTTCTAGTTAATCGAATCAAATCTTGTCGTCAAGTTTCCAATTTCTTGCCTGGGAATGGCCGTGGCATTGTAAGACTCTCGGATCTCCTTCTCTAGAGTCACTATTCCCTCTCTCGCTGCCCATTCCTAACTCCTTGGAAGTCCTACCCTCCGTTTACAATTGTTGGTTCAGTGTCTGGGATGGTTCCTAGCATTCTAAGTCCCTGTTATGTTTTCTAATACGTATCCCCTCAAGTCAGCGAACGCGTTAGTGAGTTCATGACCCATGGCCCAAGGGATTCCAAACTATTGCTTTGATATCATCTTGTAACGCCCTAAAAATTGAGGGTCATGCATACACTCGACTCTCAAGTTCTCGGGCATCACTTATAAATAATTTTTCACTGTTTTGCATCTAATCAGGTTTAAATGCGTAGTATGGAATTACTTAGAGCATGAATCACAATCACAACAGGTCTACTGAATTGAAAGAGGTTAAATATATACAAATCCAAAAGGATGTAAGCGGGTCACTCAAGGCGTTGCCCAATAAATCACAAAAAAAAATGATATATCCATAAAATAAAGCTGAGTCCACTACTCAGCAATCCAGAATCCTATCTACTAAGCCAATAAAGACCCGCTCATCAACAAGAAGTAGGACAACTCGACCTCATCCTCGAAGCTCGCCATACCAGGCTCCTCATGTCCTGAGTCACCTGCATCTATGAACGGGTCTGGTTGGTATTTTAAAACACCGTCCTAGAGTGGGAGTGAGTGATCAACTCAGTGGATGCTATTAGTCTCAAGTTATAACAGACATCAATTATAGCATGAATTTAATGAAAAGCAGTCAATCATATACATCTAGTTAATCTTATTAATGTGCATGTATGCTGGATGGTATGATGCTTGCCCTCACCACAACACTCCCTCGAGCGACTCCATCTAACGATCGCATATGACAACACTCCCTCAGAGTGACCTCGACTTCCAAGTCGTCACCCTAACTAATGCGATGTAATGCGATCGTGTTAGCCGAGTTATTAGTTAAGTCCATTCATCTAGCATGTTGGGGAATCTAATACACCCCACGTATCAATGTCTAAACCAGTTGTGAGGCTAAGGCCCCATCAACACGTGAGGCCGAGGCCCCGCGGTCCGTAATCCCGTCGGGTTCCTCATCCCCGACTTCAAGTACATGAGGAGTGCCGAGAGAAAGGGATTGCTCACGGTCACTACGGGGAGGCGCGGCACCCCAGCGTAGGACGACATCTCGGACACAATGTCTCATTCCACCATGCCCGGGTCACAAGGCTGTGGACTAGTTGCAATCAGTTATTAGTGGGCCACTACAGTTGTAGGGTGTTCCAGGTTTCATATATGTGTGAGCAAACATGGTTAACAATCGAGATTGGTCAATAATAGGCTAAACCGCACGAGTCAAGCGAGCACGTGACGAACAACATCGGGTACAATAGACCCATGTAGTCGAACTACTGCCACCCATACGCACCCACCCAATCCGCGGGTTTAATCTTAGGATAGTCCAACCAATGGGACTACCGTCTTGCCTCATGTTCCTGACCAATCCAAGAGTTTGATGATGATTCATAGCATGCTAATAACAAGGTCATCAACTAGCATACAGTATCATGTTGCATACATTCTATCATACAATTCAAATATTCTTAACAAGCATGTTACATTATCTTAAACAAGGTGCAAGTGAGAGGTGTGGGTTAGCGAGGAAGTGAAACACTTCCTACATCTCAAGGAATCAAAATGCACAAGGGCAAAGCATCATACAAGTCATAAGCATCAACGTATGAGAAAATCATGCAACACATGAATATATAATCATCCACTAGAACTTAAGCACTTTGAGAGGCACAAACACAATTATAAGAGAACTACAAGCATACAATTCCACACTTCTCGAAATAAACATCCAAATCCTAGGGTTTCTCTAAATTTTACAAATGCCTCATCCAAACAAGCAAAATCATTAGACTTATGATATAATTGGTGCTGCCACCTAAGATTAATAGTCTGCACCTTCAGATCGTTGGAGACTTGGAAAATGACCTAAGAATGAGGGCTTATGAGGTCGGACGGCCGGAATCCATAGAGTAACGTTTGCATGTTAGAAATTCATGTCAAATCCCTTCTCAATACATGGGTTTCAAGAAAAGAGGGTGAAGGATCTTACCTAGATGACTCATGAATGATTGTTAAGGTTGTGGAGGAGCGTTTCCTTTGGAGAAAGGATAGGGAGTTGAAAGGGTTGATCCCCTTGGGCCCCACCTCGATCTAAGGTCCACCATAACTCCTTCACTCTCTCTTTCTTCTCTCCTTGCTCTCTAACTCTCTCTTTCTCCCTTGGCAATGGTGGTTGTGGTGAGGGTTATGAGATAAGGGTTAGGGATTTATTTGCTAGAGTTGGGCCCTTTGGCCTTAAGTTTCCACAATTTTTCAAAATAGTCCTCTAGGACTCCCTATTGGTTTTAAGACGGCCCTAACACCCCTCTTGCCACCAAATTTGGTGTGTAGGTGACTCATGGCCCTATGAGGAGTCATGCAAAGTTTGAGAACAAACGGATGAACGGATATGGGGTTTAAGCATACGGTTTCGATTCTTTAAATGGCCCTGTGAGGTCCTTCTAGTGATTGGAGTGGTTCTGGTGGCCTTCTGGCCATGAAACTTATAGGATATGTGCTCCATGGCCCGATGAAGGGCCATGCAAAATTTGGGAACGATTAGATATGGGGTTTGATCGTACGGGCCTGATTTGTGATCAACGGTCACTGTGCCACGATCGGGTCCCAGATTTGGTGGACGAGCATAGAAAAATACATGAAACCTTCACCATAAATTTAGAAGAAATCCGATGGCTGAAAAACTTGGTATCTCGGTTTTATTTGGAAGTGCCAGATTCCAATATGGTATTAGTGGAGTGCATTTGGCAAGTGTCAAATTCCAATTATGGGTGTCCACTGGGTCCGTGGTCTGCGATGAACTATAAGCCCAGTGAGATCTTTAGTTTCCTAAATTTTTAGATTTTTCTAACCCTCCTCAGTCACTGGGTGGCCCACACGGGCTATTGCTGGTGTAAACGGACTATCTGGCTTGACGGCCCGCACTTTGTCCCATCATAACTAGATTGGTCCACCCTAACATAAATTAACATTGAGTGTTAATGGTCATTAAGTAATATTATAAGTTAATGAAAAAAAAATTAAGGATTTTTGAAAATCTAAAACAGTGAAAATCCAGGATGTTACAGTAAGAGTATGGCCACATCAGCATCATCATCTCGAATTCAAGGAAATCTTAATGATGCATGAAGAGAGCTCGATGATGATATAGACGATACGATTGACCTCTCAGAGGATCATATAGCAAACTCCACAGGGACCATTCCATTTTCGTCAACAGTCCTTCGATGGAACATCGCGGTTCCCGTGGTACTCCTACTCGCACAGTTGATTCCGATGGTAGCCGAGGTGGGACCATAACAAGAAAACGATCGCGCCCTCCTTGTCCCTGTGATGTACTCGGCACCTCTCTCCAGCCCGTTGCAAGGGCGATGCCCAATTTTGGCCTAGGCAAAGAGGTGAATCGCACTAGGAAAGTACTTAATGTACTAAAAGAGGTGCAAGGCTTAACCAACTCAGAGTTTATCGAAATTGGTCAGATCTTGAGTAGGGACGAGAAGCTGGCATCGTTCTTTTTCGCTCTTCGACCTGAGTGCTGTGTGGAGTGGTTGAAGAAAACACTCCGTGATAACTTTGGTGATGGAGGTGTTGGATCCGTCTTATAGGGTGTGGTCCCTAGTTTTGCTTTTTTCTTTCTTATCTGGGCATGTAATAACTTTGTTAGACATGATAATTACACAATTTTCTTTTTCTTTTTTTTCTTTTTTTGGGATTAATATATGTGGTATACATAATAGTGTATACCATTGTGACTTTTGCGATGATGACAACCTTTTGCTGGTTACATTCTATTTCATATATGTAATCACATGCTTGCATCATGCACATTAAGACAGATAGGACCACACACTTCGATTGGAGAAAGGGTACGTACTCACAACTTTAAAATAATAATTAAAAAAAATAGTAAGTATTTTGTACTTACAATAATAATGTTGTTATACTCTATTTCGCGATACTATTCCAAAACGTGGATCTCATGTCAATTCCCTCCATGTCATAGTAGATGGCAAAGGAGAAGTACTATGTTGTCTTGATGAGACGTCGACCAAGTATATATCTGACATGGGACAATGCTAGATTGGAGGTGGAGGGATTTAGCGGAGGGAGACACCGAGCCTTCAAGAACTAGAAGGAAGCTGTTGCATATTGGGACAGTCACTTCAGTAAGGCCTCTGCATAGCCGAGACCTCGCATAGAATCTCATGTGATTCGGCTTGCTGCAAATTCCGATGATGTAGACATCCACCATTCTTCGACTTCGTCTATCCACTAGACGAACCAGACGACCCGAGGCATGGTTTCAAGGTCCGCGTCGACTGATGATCCTACCCCATCAGATGGAGAGAGATTCTGTATACTTCTGGTTGTCGTCATGGTTCTTTTTCTTACCTTGATTGTTATTTTTAAATTCTAGTTATTACTGGTACTGTTTTTTTGAGATTATTACTTGTTATTTTTTGTCGCTTTGTGGTGTATGAGTTACAATGACATCATCTATATGAGCCATGGAGATGATTTACATTATCAACTGCTTCATATTTACCCGTTAGTTTTGTATCACACCACCGTCATATGGTGTGGTCCACTGAGGACATGTCCCACGTGAGAGTGATTTTGATTGAATACACCTGATTTTAGGATCGGATCCACTACATTTTTGGATGATAACATACGACATAAAGGTGGCCCATGGAATGGTTTCAACGGTGGTTTCATTATTACCGCACATTCCTTCGGTGTGGTCCACTAGAACTATGAACCCTCTTCATTTTTTGGAATATATAGATACATAAGTCCATTGGCGTGACAGAGGTTGTGGATGAGACAAATACATAAGTCCATTGGCGTGACAGAGCCTTGCCCGGACGGGATGTTTTCGGTCCTGGCCGCTCTGGTAAGTTGTTTGGAATATCACCACACATTCATTCGGTGTGGTCCACTAGAGATATGGAGTTGCTTCATTTTTTGAGACTTGTATATATATCAATTGCGTGGCGCAATGAACAGCGTAGATGTGACAAATACATCATAGTGGGCCCCACAGTGCACTGCCCAGGCGGGTTGTCTGGCCTGTGCGGTGTAGATCACTAGATTTGAGTTATTGAATCCTGCCCCACTACACAATCTGTCCGTCCAAACGGACAGCAACATGCAATCCCATGGCCAACCAAACGGGATAGGTTGTTGCCATCCCTAGACATGCCTGTCATCCCAAACAGGCTGCTATTTTGGACGAGGGATTTCCAATTCCATGAGATTGCCCGAAATTTACTGACGCAGCCATCATTACCTTAAATTTGATCCCATCCACCTTAAGCCTGTTTGATTTTTAAGGACAAGTGCAAATACCTGCTAAATGACTAATTATCACAGTTTCACTAGTTTGAAAATTTTCGGTAATTCTTGCCTTGAAACCAGTTTAAAAGTGTTAGTTATAATTTTTAAACCTCACAGTGATGTATATGATATATCTATTCCGTCCATCCATTTTACCACAAACTTTTGAGATACAAGTCAAAAAATCACGTAAATCCAATACTCCAGTGGCCCACACCAAAAGAAACAGCGGCCCTTAGAAGTTTTTAACGGTAAGTGTATGATTTACTTTTTTCTATGGCGTGGTCCACTAGAGCTTTGGATATGCCTCATTTTTTGGGTCATGCCATAAATTCACCTGATATAATGGACGAATGGTGTGGATAAGTGAAATATATCACAGTGGGACCCACGGATATTTTGCAAGATTTTGAATTTTCGTATTAAAAAAGTAGGTAGTCAAATCAAGTATGGGTGACATGGATAAATGGGCCGGAAATAATTATTACACTCTTTCCCTGCGTATTTTCCAATTCCCTCCAAATCAAACAGGCCTTAATATCCGCTCGGCCAAACGGGCGTAAGTATTTTTCCTGTTCAGTCCTCAACAAGAACTACGGAGCAGGGAAACGCATGAGCCATCCAACCTGACCGACCATCCATAGCAAGCCCACTGACAGTACCGAGTGGAAAGACTCGCGATGCAATTCGCTGCTGACACGTGTACGGGAAAAAGGTATGTGAGAAGGTATCATTCTCAAGTAGGAAACATGAAGGTGATTATATTGATAGTTTAGTACCATTTTAACTATTGCTGACATCGGGTTCAGACCCAATCAGGCTCAGCCCAAGCCCTACCCATTTTCTAGACAGGCCAAGAATTTTGAGAGCGGATCAGTGGTTGTTACCCTTACCGTGGGACCCACCTTGATGATGTGTTGTATATTGACGCCTTTCATTTGTTTCTACAGTCATTTTAGAATGGGTCCAAAAATTAAGCAGATCTAAATCTCAGGTGTACCCCACCACCGGAAACAGTAATGATTGAGTGCCTCACCGTTTAAAACTCCAAAGGGCCCATTGTAAGGTTCTGGTAATTTTCGTTTGCCATCCAAACTGATGATAATGTCCATAAGATCTTTATTAAAGGAAATTAAAAATTAAAAATTAAAAAAATCATATTTGATCCCAAACGTTTTTGGCCCGCAAAAAAATTTTAATAGTCATTCATCACTATTTCTATTAATGTGGTCCACCTGAGATTTGGATCTTCCGAATATCTAAGATAACTTCCTAGAATGAGATGGAAAAACAGATGAATGGTGTGGATAGACAACAAATGCATCAAGGTGGGACCCATAGGGTTAGCGGGTAACAGCTAATCCGCTCCCAAGAATATTTGCTCATATCTAACCCACCATGACGTGGACGCCCATTGTCCACTGACGCTGTCATTGGACGATGCTATGTGGACCTCTTCATGGTGTGTGTGTTATATCCATGCCGTCCATCCATTTTTCCAGATCATTTTATGGCATTACCCAAAAAAATGAGACAGATCCAAATCTTATGAGAACCGCACCACAAGAAAGAGTGGTGATTGATAGCCAACCATTAAAAACTTCTCGACGGCTACAAAAGTTTTGCATGAAGATGATATTCGTGTTTTCCCTTCATTCCAGTCTTTATGACCTAATCAACAAGTTGGATGGCAAATAAACATTACAGTGATCCCTAAGAACCATTTTATGGTGGGCTCAATCGTCATTGTTTTCATGTGATGTGGTCCACTTAAATTTTGGATTTGTTTCATTTTTAGGTTCATGCCATACAATGATCCAGAAAATTATATGGTTGGCTTGAATAAAACACATATTATGGTGGTCTCACATAATATTGTCGATGGCCACCTCCTTGGAATTGTGACCCTTTAGGTGGGCCCCACAGAGATGTTGATGTAGGGATGAAAGTGATGAGGATAACTACTTCGAATTCACGGAGCTTCTCTGGACTCCTCACAGAGATTTCTCGAATCCACAAGGAAAGAAAGCAGGAAATAGAAATAAATTCTAATAAATTCGAACTTGATTAATTAATTCCTTAAAATGAGTTCACAACCCTTTAAATAGGGGTACTAAGCAATGGAAAAGAAATCAGAATCAAACTACTACTCCTATAAATCGCGAGTTACTATAAATAGTAAACTTGCTATTTATAGACGATCGTGATGTCTACTAGTACGCAAGGTTTTCAGCTAAAAATAGTAAGTGTCCTATTTGGCTTCACCAAACCGTTCTCCTAATTATTCTAAGCTCTTTTCACGTTGGGCGCAGCGCAACTCTTAAAGCCCGACGAATGAAGAGTTATAATCAAATTAAAACTTACTATTTATAGTAAAAATGAAATTAAAACAGGGAAACGACTGTCGATCCAGGGGTTTTTCGCAATTCCAGGCGTCGTAACCCGGCGTAGCTGGGTTGGTTGGCTAAAGTAGCTCGTTCTACCCCAAAATCATATATTTTACGTCAGGTAACTCATTCTGGATTGCGAGATACGCCCGATCTAAGGTCCGACGGTCCGGATCACTTCTGTCGTCAACCGGGCTTTTTCTGATCCATCTTGGCCATGAAACTGTCCGCGACCTGCTCTACATCAAATGTATATACATCTTTATCTTTATGCCTAAGTACCATACCTCAGTAGCATATCTCTTCGGTTAAAAGGGGTGTATTTGAAATGGATTTCCTCTCTGTGAATTTCGAACATTAGGACCTGTTAGGATTAGCGATTATAATATTAATAAGCTATAATGTATGATAAAAAATAATGATTATTATTATTGTTATGGAAAGGTCTAAGCCGACTCCATACTCCGAGGCTGAGATTAAGACGGACGTCCCTCGGACTTGCCTCACTTACCAAAAAGGTTCGAGCCGATCTTATGCTCCGAGGCGGAGGTTGAGGCGGGTATCCCTTGGGCTGAACTTACCTTACCTACTGAAAAGGTCCAAGCCGACCCCATGCTCCGAGGCGAAGGTTGAGGTCGACGCTCCTTGAGCTGAACTTAGAAACTGCGATAAGAGGACATGGGCGATAATGCCGCTCACAGATACGCACGATGCGCATATCGTGTTACGTGATCCTCGGATTGTGTACAGTATCTCCATGATCTTAAAATCCCCCTGATTAAGGGAGTCATGCCGTGATTAGTGAATAATCATCATACAGTCAGGTATAAATACACAAAGACGCCATTACTACAGGTACGCAATATCTGGCACTCTCCCCCTACCTTACAACTTAACACTCAGATTCCCTTGACCTAACTTACGCATCGGAGGGTCCCCCGGCTTAGCCAGGGTCTCCTTTGCTCACCCTTTGTGCAGGGTCAGGGTTTATCCGAGGAGTGGAAAGCGATCCAGATTTTGACCTCAACAATTTTGGCGCCGCTTGTGGGAAGCTGATACAAAAAGTCAGGTTCCTATTCTCGAGTATAATGGCGAGAGGGAAGAAGAAAACAGTGGCTGCGGAACCAGAGCAAAACGAACAAACTCGTTCCTCATCACTGCTCCATGCAGAATCGGCCCCGGGGCCTTCCCAGCGTTCGCGCAACAGGGCAAGCAAGTATCGAGCCACGGAGGGCGAGATACAAGCCTTGCATGATGAAGTGAACAGGTGAAGCAGCAACAGGAGCCGCAGTTACCGGCTCAAGAAGATCCCGTCCCCGAACCAGTCGGCTCGGTTGTAGAAGCCCATTCCGTGTCGAGGAGTGTAAGGCCTGAGGCACTCCAGCATCCGCAGGTGCCCATATCGAGTCAACATCCTCTTTTGACTCAAATCCGACCCTCGGCTCGAAACACTGCAATGCGAGCTCCGACTAATGCCTCGATTACTTCAGCTTTAGCACCAACAGATCTCCGTCATCGATTGGAATGAAGGAGGGGGAGGAGAAGCCCAGAAAGAGAGAACACCCAAGAGATTGTGGCGAAAAATAAAGATCCATGGGAGAAGCGGTTCGAGGAGCTCAACAATAAGTTCTTAGCTCTAGAAAAAAAATAGTAACTAACGTCAGTTTCCGCCGCCGTCCAGGCAATGATGGAAGAGACCGAACGTCCCTTCACCTCAGAAATCATGAACGAGGTGATGCCTCAGAGGTTCTGGATACCTTCCGTCATTCAATATTCTGGATCTGGGGACCCCTGCTCCTGGATGCAGATCCAGACAGCGACGGATGCAATGATGTGCCGAGGGTTCTCGATTACACTAACGGGATCTGCTCGGAGTTGGTACCGGCAACTCAAACCAAACTCCGTCAGCTCCTTCGCAGAGTTGAGCCGACTATTCCTAACCCAGTTCATCAGTGGTAAGAGAAGTCGAAAGTCCAACACTCACCTGCTTACTATCAACCAGGGAATTACATCGCTCGTTTCAACGAGGAAGCATTACTAGTGGAAGACTATGATGACAAAATGACCCTCGCCGCTATGTTCAGTGGCTTGAAAGAAGGCAAATTCACCTTCTCCATCGGGAAGAATCCACCAAAGACACTGGCTGAACTTGTGGCCAGAGCTCAGGAATTCACCAATGCCCGTAAAAGTGTCCAAGTAACCGAACCGAATGGTAAGGGAAAAAGGCCCAAGAACGAGGAATCTCATACGTCTAACAAAGGAACCGACGAACGCACCTCTCACGATTGTCGCCCGTGTAGGAGACCAGAGGGAAAATTTCGCTCCTACACCCCCCTTAACACATCCGCCGGACAGATCCTGCTAGACATCCGAGGAGAGAAGTTATTGAACTGGCCCATCTGCATGAGGGCCGATGCGGACCATCGAGACAAACGCAAGTACTGCCGCTTCCATCGTGACCACGACCACAACACGGATGATTGTGTTGACCTCAAGGATGAGATTGAAGTTCTCATTCGGAAAGGGCACCTGCGTCGATACACAAAGGAAGGAAAAGCCCCTCGAAGAGAGGAAAAGGAGCGGAAGCAGCAAAATAATGCCGCAGAGGAGCCCGCAGAAATCCGCACTATCTTCGGGGGTTCTTCTAGCGGGTGAGATTCGAATAGGGCACGAAAGGCACACTCCCGAAAGTCCGAACCAGAACACTACGTCCATTTGGCCGAACGGCCTAGTAAGAAACTTCGAGTCAGTCCGTGTACTCTGACTTTCACGGAAGAAGATGCGCACGGGATTCAGCACCTGCACGATGACGCCTTAGTAGTCACCATGACTATAGCGAATCGCAAAGTATACCGTATTTTAGTCGACACCGGGAGTTCGGCTGATATACTCTACTCTGAGGCTTTTGAAAGAGTGGGGATTCCACGATCTCATCTAAGACTTGTGCAGACCCCTTTGTATGGCTTTGCCCGAGAAAGAGTGATTTCCGAAGGAGTTATTTCCCTCCCAGTAACTATGAGAGAAGGACAGCATTAAGTCATACTTATAGTGGACTTCTTGGTTGTCAATGTGCCATCCGTACACAACGTTATTCTGGGCAGACCTTCTCTCAATACAATAGGAGTGGTCGTTTTTACCTACCATCTGATGATGAAATTTCGCGCTGAAGGTGGGATAGGTTACCTTCGAGGAGACCAGCGAGAAGCTCAGAGATGTTATGCGGTGGCGGTAAAAAAGGGGTCAGTTAAGCAAGCGCTTTTCATCAACGTCCTAGGCCTCAAGGGGCCTGTGGAGTGCTCATCCGTGGAAGACCTAGAGAAAGTGCCGCTTAATGAAGCCGATCCGAGTAGAACTGTTCAACTCGGGACGTCACTGAATCCTGAACAACAGCACGAAGTCCTAACGTTCCTGCGATAGCACAGAGACGTCTTTGCATGGTCTCACGAAGATATGCCCGAAATTTTTCCGGAAGTCATGGTCCATAGGCTAAATGTGGATTCAGATCATAAACCCATCAAGCAGAAAAGAAGGTCGTTCGATGCCGAGCGGTATGAGGCAATAGCTGACGAGGTCTCCGTCCTACTGAACGCAGGATTCATAGAAAAAGTGCATTATCCCGATTGGATCGCAAATATAGTCCTCGTAAAGAAAGCCAACGGGAAATGGTGAGTCTGCGTAGATTACTCGGATCTGAACAAATCTTGCCCGAAAAACAGTTTCCCACTGCTCGGATCGATCAGCTAGTGGACAGCACAGCGGGGCATGAGTTGCTCTCTTTCCTGGATGCCTATTCCAGATATAATCAGATCGTGATGCATCCCCCAGACAGGCAGAAGACTACCTTTCTCACAAACAAGGGGCTCTACTGTTACCGGGTCATGCCATTTGGCCTGAAAAATGCTGGGGCTACGTATCAAAGGCTAATAAACCAGATGTTCTCCAAGCAGATCGGACGCACAATGGAAGTATATGTCGATGACATGCTGGTAAAGAGTTTCAAAGCCGCCGATCATCTGACGAATCTTGGAGAAACGTTTGTCGTCCTCCGAGAATACCAGATGAAGCTGAATCCAACAAAGTGCATTTTCGAAGTCGGCTCGGGAAAATTCATTGGCTTCCAGGTCAATCAGAGAGGTATTGAGGCGAACCCAGATAAAATCAAGGCACTCCTCGACATGAGTTCGCCTCGATCCATCAAGGATATACAATGCCTTACGGGTCGAGTCGCAGCGCTCGGACATTTCATTTCCAGAGCGATGGATAAGTGTCTTCTCTTCTTCCAGCAATTGAAGAGTCGTAAGAAGGCGGAATGGACGCCGGAGTGCGAGCAAGCCTTCCAGCAGCTGAAACAATACTTGGGTTCACCCCCTCTACTGTCCAAACCTGAAGAAGACGAGCCCCTATTCCTCTAACTGGCAGTCTCAGCCTCGGCCGTCAGCTCGGCTCTGATTAGGGAAGTTAGAGGCAAGCAACGCCCTATTTATTACGTGAGCAAAGCTTTGGTGCCAGCAGAAACAAGATACTCACCCCTGAAAAGGCTGGCACTTAGCCTCGTTATTTCAGCTCGGAGGTTACGCCCATACTTCCAAGCTCACTCGGTAATAGTGTTAACCGATTCCCCTCTCAGGCAAGTTCTCTAGAGGCCCGAGGTGTCAAAACGGGTAACTAAATGGACCATCGAGCTCGGTGAGTTTGATATCCAGTTTCATCCGAGGATAACAATCAAAGGGCAGGCCGTAGCCGACTTCATCGCCGAATTCACTTCGAGCGCCGAAAAGATCGGCGCCGAAGCCGAAGCAAGTTTGTCCGCTCCTCCGAGCAACCAAAAAGTAATATCAGATCTAGGATGGGTTCTCTATGTGGACGGGTCATCCAATGCAAAAGGGGTTGGGGCTGGGATCGTCTTGACTGCACCCGACTCCACAACCGTCCAATACGCAATCAAATTGGGATTCAGAGCCTCAAACAATGAGTCAGAATATGAAGCTTTGTTAGCCAGACTCAGACTGGCAGCAAGTTTGGGCGTTCAGTCTCTCCGGGTCCGATGCGACTCTCAGCTGGTAGTAAATCACATCTCTGTCGAGTACGAAGCTAAGGAAACAAGGATGATGGCCTATCTTGATGAGGCGAGAAAGTTGATCGAGAAATTTCTGAACTACACGATCCATCAAATCCCGAGGGCAGAAAATTCATGGGCCGACGCCTTAGCGTGACTCGCCTCAGCTGCGGAGGGGAAGATCTCACGAATCATCCCCGTCGAATTTTTGGAACAACCAAGCATCAGCAAAAAGGAGAAAGAAGTCAACCCAGTTCGAGCGAGTCCGAGTTGGATGGATCCGATCCTTAATTATCTCGTGACAGGAGAGGTTCCCTCGAACAGGCTGGAAGCTAGGTGGCTCAGAGTCAGAGCAGCTCGATACATCGTCCTGAATGGTATCTTGTACTAGAAGGGATATTCCCAACCCTACCTCAGGTGTCTCCGAGTCGATGAGGCGGAATACATAATGCGAGAAATTCATGAAGGAATCTGCGGAAACCATTCCGGCAGTCGGGCTTTGGCCCTGAAGATACTCAGACAAGGGTACTTCTGGCCAACTATCAAGGAGGATTCTAAAGATAACGCCCAGAAATGCGATAAATGCCAGCAATTTTTGCAGCCGTGCCGAGGTAACCGGCAGAAGAAATGACCCCTATGAGCAGCCCTTGGCCATTTGCTCAATGAGGAATCGACATTATCGGCCCTCTACCCAGGGTAAAGGACAAGTCAAATTCGCCATTGTTGCTGTGGATTACTTCACCAAATGGGCTGAGGCCGAATCGGTCGCCAAAATAACAGAGAAGAAGGTGATCAACTTCGTCTGGAAAAACATCATCTGCCGATTCGGGATTCCATGAACCATCGTATCAGACAATGGCCGACAGTTTGATAACAACAAATTTTGAAACATGTGTCGACGGCATCACGAATGCATACTCTTCTCCCTGACATCCCCAGTCGAACGGACAAGTAGAGGCAGTCAACAAGGTCATCAAACATCATTTCAAGACAAAACTGGAAAAGGCAAAAGAAAGTTGGGCAGAAGAACTTTCGTTTGTTCTCTAGGCCTATAGGACCATAGCTCAGTCCTCAATAGGAGAAACTCCATTCTCACTCTCCTATGGTTCGGAGGCAATGGTGTCAGTAGAGATTGGTCTTCCTACAGCCCGAGTCGGGAGTTTTTAGGAAAAACAGAATTCCGAGCAGATTGCTGCAAACTTAGATTTGCTTGAAGAAACTAGAGATACCTCGAAGTTCAGAGTCGCCTCTCGGCATCAACAAGTGGGGCGGTTCTACAATTCGAAAGTCAAGGCTAGGCAATTCCGACTAGGGGACTTAGTCCTTCATCGAGTGTTCCAGAATACTGCCAAGCCGGGGGCTGGTACACTCGGACCAAACTGGGAAGGGCCTTATCGGGTCGTTCGATCAACCAAACCAGGCTCCTACCATCTAGAAGACCTCGAAGGTCGCAAGCTCCCCCATCCCTGGAATGCCAAGCATCTGAAAGTTTATTATCCATAACAGGCTAGCCTTTAAGGCTTTCAATAAATGTATGCCTCCGAGCAACAAGCCTTTAAGGCTCTTAATAAAATTCGCCTCTTCTCATCTACATGAACGGATTCTCGACTAAAGAAAAGTTGCCTCTCATATGCAGGGGCGGATTTAACGGATTAATCCCTTGAAAAAAGGGTCAACACGTTATCCCACATCCTACACGGTATCCCCTAAACTAGGGAAAAAGCCTAAGCGCCAAGTCGACTCCCTTAACATAGGGGTTGGCTCACGAATTAACGGATGAAACAGAAGAGTCACCGATTTAGTCTCGCCGATTGTGAGATGAGCTAACCCCCCAGGGGCCCAGACTCAATAAACGAGCCTTAATAGCTCAAGACTGAGATGGTGTTAGGAAACGCTAGCATGAGATCAGCTCAGGCTACATCGTAAGCAAGATTAACCGCTCGTCTTGATATCTAAGAGATTTGCAATCAACATTCAAAAAGAATTCAGCTACAGATTAACATATGAAAAATCATCATCCACACCTTCATCAAAAGATCAAGAGAGCAACCAAAAAGAAGAATTCCAACCAGTTTAAGTTACAATTAAGCTTTAAAAAAAATAGAGTAAAAGAAAATCTGAACTACGCGGGTGGCGGGAGAGATTGAGCATCAGGGGCAGAATCCGGGCGGACCTCATTTGCAGGTGGCTCTTCAGCTTCTTCAAGGAGTATTGAGTCGAGGTTAAGGTCCGGGTATAAACCCAGGACCGCCTCAATGCAATCATCATATCCACGGCCATAGAACTTGACGGCCTCAGCATCCCTCTCCTTTGAAACTTTGAAGGCCTCTACTGCTTCAACCACCGCCTTGGCCAAAGAGGCTGCATCCTCGACTCGTTGAGCTTCCTTCGCCTGAGCGATGACTCGGGCCTGTTCCTCTGCCACCTCGGCCTTGGCTCGATCAAGGGCTTCCCCCAGTCGAGTGTTATCCTGGGCCAGCGAGCCCGCATGGGCCCTAGCCCGGGTCAGCTCGGCAGATGCAGCGTCACTTCGAGCCGTTAAGTCCTCTATCGCCCCTTGCAACCGCCGCTCCCTAGCTTTGAGGTCGACAACAGTCTCCTGTAGCTGACGCTCCTTGACTTTCCCTTCTTCAACTCGCTAAAGTAGCTCGCCTTGCGAAAGTCGGAGGGAGGTTTTCTCCTCCTATAAGACCCCTATTTGAGTTTTGAGGGCCTCCAGCTCGGCTTCTCTTTTTTCCACCTCTCGCGCGCTCCCCCGAGCCGATAAAAGCTTTGGGACATACTGTACAAAAATAAATGAATCAAACGTTTGAAAATCGCAAGTGCAGGGAAAACGACAAAAGGCAGTGAAGATATAGTATAGAAAACAGAAGCCAAGTCATTCAGGAAGGAGCTGTCTGACTTGTCAAGGAGGTTAGTTATACTCTCCTCAGGGGCATGCTTCGCAGCCCAGGGGGTTAAGTAGGATAGATGGTAGCCCAGTGCGAATTTTCCTCCGCTCGTTCCCATGTGAGCATAGTCGGTTGCTGCCACAAAATCGGTACCACTACCAACTGAAGCCTGGGCCTCAGCCCCAAGGTCACCTCCAACCTCGGGAGGGGGGGTAATCATGGCGTCAGCCATCCGAACAGCTTCCTCCCGCTCGGAGGATGAAGGGATAGCTATGCAAGGAGCCGACTGACGGACCTCCCCGACGAGGGGAACGATTGCAGGCAGAATGGAAGGAGCACTGGTCGCGGGAGCTGAACTGACGACTGCTAAGAGATGGTCCTCAACACACACTGTCGCGAGAGTTACCGGAGCGGGAGACGGGGCTGTAGTAACCACAGCCGCAGCCGCAGGGACAGTCGCGACTACAATTGTAAATGGAGTCAGAACTGCAGCACCCAGACCTCGAGGGACCTTCTTCACGAGGGGTTATTCACCTCCTCTGAACAGTTGTTTTCGTCCGGACCACGGGCTTCAATAACTCCTCTGTTGTCAGGGCCACCCTCCTCTTCCGAGAACCCGACGCCTCAGCCATACCTATAAAAGCGACGCGTTAACGGCCTAACTTATGAGTCCTATTCAGCCATAATGAACGAAAGGAATACTCACTGAAAGAAGTCGGGAGGGGCGGGGATTTGCACAGCCCGAACCGGTGAAGATTGATGGCAGTGATCAGATCCGACCAGGAACGAAGTTCCCCGGATCTAGCCTTTGCCTTGGCAATTTGGTTCTTCTGATCCGTATCAAGGATGGGCGGACCTCTAGCGAATTCTGCCAAAAATGGGAATAAAAAGTTCAGTCCGACTGATGTAATAGAAGAGGATATAAAAAAAAATTAATTGGTCCGACCTGATTTTGAAAAACGAGTGGGTATACAGGCCGTCAAAGTCCCAACTTCGGATACAGGTGCCTCCCATTCACCCGCTGCCTAGAACCATTTATTCTTCCAGTCTTTGTTGGAGGAAGGAAGATTCAGAACCAGTCGCGACTCCTTACTGCCTCGAGTCGCAAAATAATACCATGGCTCATTACAATCATGCTTGACTAAGTACAAACTCATTATCTCCTATGGGGTCAGCTCTGGGTTCCCTACTTGCCGCCAAATGATGAAATCAGAAATGAGCACCCTCCAAGCGTTGGGGGTCAACTGCCCAGGAGTCAAGCCTAGGTGATCCATCATGGTTCGGATGAAGGGATGCAAGGGAAGACGGACTCCACATTGCAATGAGCAAAGAAAAATGGCGACTTCTCCCTCAGTAGGCGCGCTGGCAGCTTCGAGTGGCCCAGGGGCCCTTATTCGGACGGAGGCAGGAATTTGAAACTCCATGCGTATCCACTCTATTTGATTGTCCGATAGCACGGAACCTCTGGGGACTACCTCCGAGGCCCTCCCACTTGTCGGCATCTCAGTAACCCCAATGGATACAATCTGGGGGGCCCGAGCAGATTTCTTCCTGCCAGCCCCGCGAGCCTGGGCCCCCGTCTTCTTTTGCCGTTGAGGCGGAGGATACAAGGGTATTGTTTCTAAGGGGCCCTTAGAGTCCCCTCTCCCGTTGTCGGAACTCTCTTGCTCGGAGTCATCACTGTAACCTCGCACGGTCTCCAGGTCGGACGACATCTTAAGCAAGAAGTAGGAAATGCAAAGAAAGGCAAGAGGACTCACCAGAAGGTCACCGGAAATCGCTTCTGCCGGAAATATTTAATCCGTCGGAATCGCCCAACCAAAAATTACTGAACGGTCGGAATCGCCTTCGCCAGAAATCGCCCCTTTGGATGTCAGCTCGAACACAACATATGAGAATGAAGTGAAGAAATCTCCGAAGGACTTTATAGACCGCGACAAGCCCCTGCATTAATGGCCGACAATGATGGTCGCAGCCGAATCGCCGTAAATCGGCTTCAAGACTGACGTGGCCACACACCATTGGCTCGCACACTGTCTGACCGTACGTATCTGACATCAAACGGCGTGCTTCGGATAAACAAAGCGACGCCTAAATAAGAAAAAATGTCATCCGACGCATTACTCCAAGTATACGCGGCAATAGGTCATAGGTGGGCAGTGATTTGAGATCTAAACCGTCGCCACGCATCCGCTGTGCAAGAACTCATGGGCAGGAAACCCCACAGGCGTAAGAATTTGAAATGCAAGAATTACAACGCGCTCAGAAGAGCTGCTAGACAAAGCGATTGATCTCCCGAATAATTACTCTCCGAGCCCTTAGCAGACCTCGAAGAGTAGGGGGCTTTTGTTATGGAAAGGTCTGAGTTGACTCCATACTCCGAGGCAGAGATTAAGACGAACGTCCCTCGGACTTGCCTCACTTACCAAAAAGGTCCGAGCTGATCTTATGCTCCGAGGCGGAGGTTGAGGCGGGTATCCCTCGGGCTGAACTTACCTTACCTACTGAAAAGGTCCAAGCCGATCCCATGCTCCGAGGCGGAGGCTGAGGTCGACGCTCCTTGAGCTGAACTTAGAAACTGCGATAAGAGGACGTGGGCGATAATGCCGCTCATAGATACGCACGATGCGCATATCGTGTTACGTGATCCTCGGATTGCGTATAGTATCTCCATGATCTTAAAATCCCCCTGATTAAGGGAGTCATGCCGTGATTAATGAATGATCATCATACAGTCAGGTATAAATACACGAAGACGCCATTACTATAGGTACTCAATATCTGGCACTCTCCCCCTACCTTAAAACTTAAGACTCAAATTCCCTTGACCTAACTTAGGCATCAGAGGGTCCCCCAGCTTAGCCAGGGTCTCCTTTGCTCACCCTTTGTGCAGGGCCAAGGTTTATCCGAGGAGTAGAAAGCGATCCAGATTTTGACCTCAACAATTATTATTGTATTATGTAAAATAAAGTAGTTGATCATAGGTGATATAATCTCCTGCATCTCAACTTCTCATGTGTAAAATACTTTCGTTGGTTAGATACATTTGAACACAATTTTACCGGGACGTAGATATTTATTCATTTTGCAATATCATTTTATACTGTCTTCCAAAAATTGAGCTTACTCTAACACTTACGTGGACCCCGAGAAGTCGATAATGACAAGTGTTCAATCCCCATATTAGTTATGGTGTTGCTCATTTCTGCTTTGGACGTGCCCCATTTTATCTCGTCTAATAAAATGATTGTGCAAGAGGGATGAATGGGGTAGATATAACATATAAATAATAATGTCGTGAGTTTTACCCTATATTACTATATTATCATGATAGACCATGATCTAAATATGCTGTTCACTGTCAAATCAAATTATGAGAGAGTAACTTTCGTCCTATCTGCCGATTCAAAATATAAGAGAGTATCTTCGGTCCTATCTTTACTTGGGCCCATTTGGCCGGTCGGATTGGAAGGGATTGGATGGTAATGGAAGGGATTGGAAGTTAAATCCCGGGAATGGCCGGGCCTGCCAAACACAGTCGGTGATATGATCCCAAACCCATGGATCTTCAGACAATCCACTGACAACACCATCGTTACCTTTAAATCCCATCCAATCCACCCTATTCCGTTGAAATTTACCTGGGGCGTGTTTGTTTGGTGGGATTGGAAGGGATGGAAAGGTTGAATCCCCGGATTGGCCGGCCGTGCCAAGCGGATTGGGTATAGCGATACAGGGATATAGCAATCCCAGGGATCTCAAGATAATCCACTAACAACACCGTCGTTACCTAGAAATCCACGCCATCCACCCTAATACCATTCAATCCCTTCCAATCCACCGGCCAAACGGGCCCTCAGTGTTTTATTGCAACAATAGCTCTTTTCAGGCAACGAGAGAAAGGGAAGAGGCATGTATCATCTTTTTCAGCTAGTATCCTTACTAAAACCCATGGCTGATACTTACGGTGTCAATGGGCGGCTCGGGCTTGAAAAATTAGAATTTTGAATAAGACTGTCCGGCGGTGCATCCAAAATAATTCAAAATTATACGTAGGTAGACTCCTGTTATGTTATCTTGTATTCCGCAATGTTAAAAACTAGATTTTTATTTTTTTTAACACACGGACACACCACCACGCACTCATGCCGTGGTGGGATTTCACCACCTAGGGGTGCCCGAACCCTTGATCAGGTGCGGAAACTCCTGGGGCTTGTTTGGGCAGTGGGATTAGAAGGGATTAGGTGGGATGGGATTCATATGGTCCTATGCCAATTTCACTCCATGTGGTGGATTAGAAGAATGAAAAAGCTTGAAATTAGATTAGATGGAATTACATTGGTCCGTGCCAATTTCACTCAATGTTAGCAAGTTGTGTAGGTACCCCATGATGTGTGGGCTATATCCACACCGTCCACCCATTTTTCGAGGTTATTTTAGAGCATAGGCCAAAAAATCAGGTAAATCTAAAGCTCAAGTGGAGCCCACCATAGAAAGCAACGGGGATTGAATACTTACTGTTGAAAACTTCTTTAGACCCACATAAGTTTTGGATCTACCTCATTTTTATGGCCATGCCATAAAATGAGGTTACAAAACAAATGAACGGTTTAGATATAAGACAGGTGTGTTATTCTTAGTAATTTCAAATGATAATGGATATATCCATTCAATGTACCACCATGTTACCAACAAAGCATAGCATTAATCTTGTCCCATGGCAACAGCGGACAATCCGTGCCATGGTTAATAATTATATTTTTTGAATCCCATCCCACCTGATCCCTTCAAAGAGTCTACCGTTGGAGCAAGAGCAAGGACCCTAGATCTAACATACATTCGAAATTACCATAGAAAATAGGAAAAATGTGCCCCCTAAATATTAATAAAAACAAATGTCACTGCAGCTATCATATCTTCCACGATTCTCACTAATAGAATACCATGTGATGGTAATGAGAAATGCTCTAAGTAGGGCACCGTCATTTATAGTACTCCCAGTTGCAAAGGGGCATTTGGACTGTCTAATTGATCCGAATCGATCGATCTGAACCATGCATTACTCCCATCACCCATTTTATGGTCTACCAGACAAAAATCACACCATCTAACCATCCTATCAATAGCCCACGAAATGGACGGTCAAGATTTTTTTACTGCAAAATAACTCAAAAAAACAATTTGTACCATTTATTTATCAGACCCCATGGCGGATTGCTCTATATCAGGCAATCCTAACCATCCCACCCATGCCTTGGAAATCAATGGCCATTGAGAAAAAGGTATCCCGTGGATGGATCAGATCGTCCAAATCGGTCGATTGCACTGCGCTCTGTCCAAGTGTCCTCATGTTAGTAGGAGGGTGTTAACTTGTGGTGCTTTGGGTGAATTATTTGATACTCTGGCAGAGTATGACGCTTAATACGCAAGCACTTTCAAAATGTACACGAGGCATACATTAACCGAAACTAAAGGGTTGAAACAGGACCGTTGGATGTTTTAATATCTAACGGTCCAATAGATATCAATCAGTCCAATAGTCAGGTAATCAAATAAGCATTATAAGTGGGGCCCATAAGTCTACGTATGCAATTTCTAAATGCAGGAGTACATCCATCACACACTGCCCGAGTATCAAAGCTCTTCTGATATAAATTATTATATTTTTCGGACCTCCAAACACGCCCACATCATGTCAAAACTCGTCTTATAAATAATCATATTTTGGGGACAACCAAACGTGCCCACATCACGACCCAGGTGTTTAAAGCTGAATTCTCCATCTCTTCCCCAAACAGCGAAAAAAGATGGGCATCAACAGCAACAGCAACAGCAGCAGCAAAACTGAAGAGAAGTAAGTGAATTTTTATAATTCTATTTCATTTGAAACACAATCCAATCTGTTTCCATTTTCATAGTAACCCTACGAGTTCTGATAATGGCCTTTTATGTGGTTGTAGGATTGCAGTAGTCACTGGGGCCAACAAAGGAATCGGGCTCGAGACCGTTCGTCAGCTGGCCCGCCAAGGTGTTACGGTCATATTGACGGCCCGAGATGAGAAGAGAGGGATTGAAGCAACGGCATCGATTAATGGGGAGGTGGGCCGTGTGATTTTTCATCAGTTGGATGTTCGTGATCCTGATAGTGTTGCCTCACTAGCACAATTCATACAAACAGAATTTGGTAGACTCGATATCTTGGTAAGTAAAATACATAACTCTTGATAAGATTACCAAACAGGTAGTGGCCCGATGGGCCAGCCTGGCCTAATTCCGAGCTGGGATGCGTGGAGAGACTCAAGAGGATGATCACCACGCATGTATTAAGGGCCTGTTTGGCCGGGCAGACTCGATGGGATTGGAAGGGATTGGAAGATATATCCCGGGATTAGCCAGGCGTGCCAAACAGACACGGGATCCTGATCCGGGATATACCAATCCCATGGATCTTAAGGGTGTGTTCGGCCGGGCACTAGATATGGTATTAGATAGAATTAGGAGGGTTATCCTGCGCCTCCCAATCGCATCCGCTGTTTGGAATGGCGAGATGTGCCTTGCCCTCATAAAACAGCGCCCAAATTTAAGATGGATTCTGCCAATCCATGGATGCGAGGGTTCACTACTACATGGGGCCCACCGAGATATCACTGAGATATCCACTCCCCCCCATCATTTTCACCGGCCTACATTCAGCCAATAACCCATTTGAGGCAGGTACAAAATAGTGAGTGGGGCACACCACAAGAAGATGTAGAGATAAAAACCCATCCACTTGTGACGGTCCAAACAGGACACTGGATTTCCCATGGGCTATCCCAAACCCATGAAATCAACAGACAAACACTGACACCACCATCATTACCTTAAAATCCATTCTATGCCAACACGCCTTAAGACAATCCACTGGCATCACCATCATTACCTTTAGGGCGTGTATGGCCGGGCGCTGGACGTGGGCTATCCTGTGATTAGGAGGGTTATCCTGCGCCATCTCATCCCGTCTCCCGTTTGGAATGGCGGGATGTACCTCGCCTCGTAAACACCGCCCTTTGACTAACATGGATTCTGCCAATCCCAGGATATGGATTTTCACCTCTATGTGGGGCCCACCAAGATATCAATGAGATATCCACTCTGTCTATCATTCTCACCAGCCTACATTTAGGCATAAATCTGTTTCAAGGCAAATATAAAAAAATAAGTGGAGCACACCACAAGAAGCAGTGTAGATGCAAACCCATCAATTTACAACGGTCCAAATAGTCTGCTTTATATCCCATGGGCTATCCCAAACCCATGGGATCAAGGGACAAACACTGACACCACCATCATTACCTTAAAATCCATTCCATCCCACCTAATCCCATGGAATTGGTCCGGCCAAACACACCCTTAGATTAGATCCCATCAAATTCTTGGGCGTGTTTGAAATTGAAAGGGATTGGAGGTTAATCCCGAGATCCGGGCATATCCTGGGATATGCAATCCTGGGATATAGCAATTCCATAGATCCTGCACCAATCCATTGACGCAGCTATCATTACCTTGAAATCCGTACAATCCACTCTAATACCATCCAATCCCGTCCAAGCTACCTAGCCAAACAGGCCCTGGCCAGGTAGATCCCACGGTATTAGGAGGGATGGGATCGGCAATATCCTGGGATAGGCATGACGTGCCAAACAGATCCGGTGAACTTGTCCTGGGATATGAGCAATCCTACGGATCTTTAGACAATCCACTGACATCACCATCATTACCTTAAAATTGATCCTATCCCTTGGTTGGATGGATTGGAAGGTAAAATCCGAGGATATGGAGGGCGTGCCAAACAGACCCAGTGAACTTGTCCTCGGATATAAGCAATCCATGGATCTTAAGACAATCCACTGTCACCACCATCATTACCTTAATTGATCCCATCCCTCATAATACCATGGGATCTGCCGGGCCAAACTGGCCCTAAGTATATGCTTTTGGTGATTTTCTTTCTAACCATCCATTTCACAGTATATGCTTTAGGTGATTTTATTTCTAACCATCCATTTCACGTCTAGAAGTATGGCCCACCTAATTGGTAGATTTGCCTGATTTATAGGCTACAGCGTGTTCAGCATCAAGGTGTTGGGGGCGGCATCGGTGGGTCCCTGACTGTGGGACCCACCATGATGTATGTGCCTTACATCCACGCCGTCTGTTCATTTTGAGAGCTCATTTTTGGGCATGATCCATGAAATGAAGTAGATCCAAATCTTAGGTGGACCACACCTCCACAGGAAAAAGTGTTGATTGCATACCCACCATTAAAAGTTCTTCGAGGCAACAGGAATGTTTATTTTCCATCCAACCTGTTGATATGGTCACAAAGACATGGATGAAGAGACTAAACAAATATGATCGTGATCCAAAAATTTTGTGACCTAGAAGAAGTTTTTAACGGTCAATCACCACTGTTTTCTGCGGTGTGGTCCATCTAAGATATGGATCTACTTCATTTTCGGGATGATGACCTAAAATGTGCTGTCAAAACGTATGGACAGCGTGGATGTAAGGAACATACATCAACGTGGGCCCCACAGGACCAACCGATCTCCATGGATCCGAGGATCCACCAAGCCGGGGGAACGGGTTGGCTACTCCCCCTGCCACCAGCCCTGTGGCTGGTGGTCGGTGCTCTGTGGGCCATCATGATGTATGTGATTTATCCATACCGTTAATCCATTTTTATAGATCATTTTAGGGCTTTATACCAAAAATTATAGGAATATAAATCTCAAGTGGACCACACCACGGGAAAATAATAATGATTGGATATCCACCATTAAAATACTCCTAAGGACTACTGTACTGTTTATTTGACATCCAATATGTTGATTAGGTCAAACAGACCCAGATGAAGGGAAAAACAAAGATAAGCTTGATCCAAAACTTTTATGGCCCTCACAAAAAGTTTTTTAATGGTTGAAGCTCATTCAACACTGTTTCCTGTAATGTGGTCCACCTGAGACTGGGATATACCTTATTTTTGGTCTCATATATTAAAATGATCTAGAAAAATGGATAGACGGAATGGATGAAACACATATATCATGGTGGGGCCCACAGAGCACCGACCAACAGCCATTTGGCTGGTGGCAGGGGGAGTAGCCAAGCCGCACCCCAATGTGTCAGTTCACTGTCAGTGTGTCACTAGGCTACCTCTGCGAATCTTGTGTCTGTGTGTATGCATGAGAAATGATCACACCACAGCTACCGTACATTCAAGCTTCTGGGGCCCACCGTGATGTTTGAGTGCAATCCAATCAGTCTATTAAATGTGCCCCTCATGATAGGCTTAGGTCCTAAAATGCATCCTGACGCATAACTCAGGACAATGGGGGACAATGGAGAGGGGACGACCACCATAGAAAACTCTAGATGGAATGCGGGGTCCACCGTGTTGATTGTATGTGATTGAACCCATCAGGTGCGTCCCAACAGTATTAAGGGATGCCAGGACTCAAGACATTCAAAAATTTTATGGAGGTCACGACATTGAATGTATGGCTGTTGGCATGATTGTATATTGTTACCAGGGATGTGTCCCACTTGAGTTTTTCATAGGGATGATTCTCCGGAGGTAAGTTGGAGATGATGGGTCTCACCAGATGCACGGCTTGGATTATACGAACGGAGGATCCCGACACAGGCTGGAATGTATGGTAGTTACCATGCCTTCAAATGCATGCGATCATTCCCATGTATGCATGAATGTATCCATTCACGCGGATTGGGATATACCTATTTTTTTTGTCTCATACCGTAAAATGATCCGTAAAAATAGATGGACGGCAGGGATGAAACACATACATCAAGGTGGGTCCCACTGAGCACCGACCACCAGCCATTGGCTGGTGTCAGGGGGAGTAGCCAATCCGCGTCCCATTCACTGACTGAGGCTCCACATGGAGGGCGTGGACTGCCTGCAGCGCCCGGCTGCATAAAGATTCTTCAGCCGTGAGCTGTGTGAGGCCGATCGTGATGCATTTGATATATCTAGGCCGTCCATCTATTTCGCCTGCTCATTTTAGGTGATGGGAGGCAGATTCAAATCTCAAGCGGATTACAAAACACGAAAGTGCGGATGATTACGCCCACCGTTGAAAGCTTCCCAGCGATCACCGTGATGTTTGTTTGTCATCCAACCCGTTCATAAGGTGACTCATACCTGGATGAATGGAAGAAACGAACATCAGCTTCATCCAAAAAGTAATGTTAGGCTCATGGTGTGGTCAACCCGAGCTTTGAATCTTCACCATGTTTAGGCTCATGCCCTCAAAACAGATAAACGGCCTAAATATAACAAATACAACACAGTAGGTCCCAAAGAACTTAAGGCAATCCACATCCCACCATGGATTCATTAGCCTAGTGTGTGTGTGTGTGTGTGTATATATGTGTGTGTGTGTGTGTGTGTGTGTGTGGGGGGGGGGGGGGGGGAAAGGTACTATGCGCTCGACCTCACGATAAGCTCCGTGAGGTCGAGTTGTGTGGGCCCCACCGTGATGCGTTCCCACCATCAACACCATGCATTTGATGGGTACCCTTTAAATTATGGGATGCCCCAAAAATCAGCTGTACACGGAACTCAGGTGGGCCATACCATCTAAAATTATGTGAAGACACCGTTAAAACATATAAAAGCACTTGGTGGGGTCACCTGAGTTTTGCATGCGTCTGAAACTTGGCTGAACCCTCGTTCAAGTGGGACGCACATAATGGATTGGCTGGATTTGCAAACCACATGTCTGTGAGCCCTCAAAAATGGTTATGAATGTTTTAATGGTGCACGGCCCGTCTCCACTTCTGTATGTGGTGTGGCCCACACAAATCATGGATTGACTTGATTTTTGATACTTAGGCCCACGATGGAATGGTGCATCTGACTGATGGGGTAGATGTTCGAAACGCATCACGGTGGGGCCCACACAGCTCAACCTCATGAGACGGACTCATGAGGTCGAGCGCATTTGTTGGGCCCACCGAGATGTGGTTTGCAAATCCAGCCTATCCATTATGTGTGTCCCACTTGGATGAGGATTCAGACCAAGTTTCAAGAGCATTCAAAACTCAGGTGGGCCCCATCAAGTGCTTTTATATGTTTTTGGCATGTCTTCACATGATTTTAGATGATATGGCCCACCTGAGTTTCATATACGGCTGATTTTTGGGATATCCCATAATTTAAAGGGGACCCATCAAATGCACGATGTTGATGGTCGACATGCATCACGGTGGGGCCCACACAGCTCGACCTCATGGGACGTTAAAATCAGCTATATATATATATATACACACACGGAAACGCTCACCTGCGAACCCGTTCGTACACACTACGTACGAACTTTTTCGAGAACCCAATCATATGTGATATGGATCCATGATGTGGATCCAAAATCTGAACCGTTCATGTGAAGCAGAACCTCGTGAAACCCCCCGGGCCCAAGTTTTACTTTGATCTAAAACTTTAATGAGCCATGTAGAATAAAATAGTTTCCTCCCTTGATTTGCATTTCTCTTTGCTATGGCCCACCAGAATTTTAGATCGTGGTGAAAATTTTTCACACAAGGTTTCATGGGATTATGCATCACATGGACCGTTCAGATTAGACACCCATGGCACGTGTGCAAAGGTGCGCACATGCGTAGGTGCGCAGGGGAGCATGACTCATATATATATATATATATATATATATATATATATATATATATATATATATATATATATATATATATATATATATATATATATATCCTTCTTGGCTTCCTGGCCGCCATGTGGGCCAGGCATATCTTGATTGATAATCAAGATCAAGAAAAGGCCTGGACCTATCCCATGAGCCCACAAACAGCTCAAACCAAGCCCAAAATCACTCCAGGTCTAGGTGGGCCCATCCAAATTACAGCCCTACGTGCTCACTTTCTCAATTATCTTGTTACAGGTGAACAATGCCGGAGCATCAGGCGTCATAGTCGACGTCGAAGGCCTGAAAGCCTTAAAGATAGACCCCATGACTTGGGTAAACCTTATCTAACGCATCATCATCGTATTTCTATGAAATTGAGATGTACGGTTCTGATCACTTCTGATCAATGCAGCTCTCAGGCAAGGCCACCAATATAGTCCAAGGAGTGATTCAGCAGACTTACGAGGCTGCAGAAGTATGCCTCGATACCAATTACTACGGTTGCAAACGTGTGACCGAAGCACTCATCCCACTCTTACAACGTTCCACTTTCGGCGCGAGGATAGTGAATGTCTCTTCCCTCAGAAGCGAGCTGAGGGTAACAGCCCAGGCCCACTCATAGTTTAGAAATCTAGTATTTCTTACTATTGTTAGTTTTGTGCATTTGGGGTCCTTCGTTTGGGGATCTAGACCATTGATCTACTGGTCATCATCCAAACAGCCCAATGTTTAAGCACTAACCAGTTTTTCATTTCCTTTCAGAGGATTCCTAACGAAGAGACGCGGAGCAAACTAGCAAATGTAGATAATCTAACGGAAGAGGGATTGGAAACACTACTTCAAAGGTTCCTAGAGGACTTAAAACATGGTGTGATTGAAGCCAAAGGATGGTGTATGATGCTACCAGCTTATAGCATATCGAAGGCAGTGTTGAATGCTTACACCAGGGTCCTCGCCAAGAGGTACCCCGACATGTGCATAAACTGCGTACATCCCGGGTATGTTGATACTGATATCAATTGGCATACAGGGCCTATGACCGTTGAAGAGGGAGCTAAAGGACCGGTAATGTTGGCTTTGCTGCCCGATGGCGGCCCGTCAGGGCGTTATTTCGATCAGACAGAAATGGCGGAGTTTTAATGGACTTTCTCGTCGTGTTTGGATGGACTATCGAGTCAAATTGCAATAGTAATTCAATAAAGTGGAGGTCACGAATTGCAATTTCACTAGTCTTTTTTGTTAGTGGTTTGTGTTAGTGGAATCAAGGAGACTATAAACCAATGAAGTGGTTTGGATTGAGTGCGCTCTAATACATCCAATGCTTTGTGATTTCAACATAATGCAATGCAATGCTGTATGACGTGATGCATCTGCCACGTATGCATAGGAAAGCGTTTTTGTATGCACAAGTAAATTGATTTGTGAAATGCTCCACGGCACTTGGTTCAGTTGAGTGGAAATAACAAGATTTGCAGTAGCATTTCATGGGATTCTTAATGAGCAAGCAGCAAAAATGTTCCTTCAACCCAAGTCCAGAGGTATGGACTCATTCTCTGGAGAGAACTTCTAAACAAATGGCTTTAATCGCTGGCTGTTTACTCTAAAAGCATTATCATTTACTAGAGCCCTTAAAGGATAAATAGCTAGTTTTATTCCAAAAAAAATGGCTATTCTTGGCTGGTTTACTATTATCAAAAAGCTTATTATCTGGACCTCCTTAACTCTAGATTTTCAATTTTCTTTGTCTATATTGAAATTGAATGTCTTAATAGCCCAATATGCTTTATGTTCCAACTCCATGGGCAAATGGCAAGCTTTTCCGCAGATGAGTCTATAAGGGGACATACCAATAAGGGATTTAACTTTCTAGGTCATTATTGTTTCAAAAGAAAATTAGAATTTCAGATTTTCTCCAAGATTTGTTTAATTTCTCTATTTGATATCTTGGCTTGACCGTTTGTTTGCAATACACTTTGTATTATCCATATTTCCTCATTAGATACAAAAGTAAAAATTCTAATAATGCTCTTCTAAATCTAGACAAAATATTTTCTTTTAAGAACCATTCGGTGATCATTGGTTTTACAAGGGACAACCTCCACCCATTTTGAATCATAGTCAACATCTAAGAGGATATAGAGGTGTCCAAAGGATGGGAGAAATGGCAATGAGCAATGCATCACTTATACAATATAGATAATGTGTTTAAATGTTATCCATATAGTGCATTAAACATGAGTGAGATTATACTAAAACAACATATCATACTCCGAGAGATAATTGGCATATAAAGTATATAAGTGTTTCTAAATCCTCAAAGTATGAGTATGTTACCAGGTTGAATGTATACATGTATTGATCCAAAATTAACAAATACCAAAAATGTAATTGTCCAAATAATCCAGCTATAATTTTCTACGAAGCGCATGCTAGTCTGAACATAGGGACATACCAGTCCATACGCTAGGGATTAAGGTTGGTATGGAATGAGTAGTCATGGAACTATAAAGGAAAAGGTTAACATTCGGAATGATTAATCAACAAGCCAGGTACTCTGGTTAATGCAAGGATGATATGTATTAATGATGCATGCCCTCGCCTGCACTCCCTCTGTGACATCATCTCACGATCGTGCATGTAACCCTTTCACTGTGCTCAAGTCCTACGCTAAAGGCACATGCAATGCGGTGCATGATCGTATTAATTTCATTCATTCATTTGGGATATCTATATCATTTACCTAAACAATGATCCATCTAAGGTTCAATCTTAGTTAATCACATAAGATAGACAAGTGTGTGACTCTAGAGCGCTACGAGAGGGTACTCACTATTTTGTATGTCACACCAATACCATATTTCGGGAAGGCTCATTAAGATTATAAAAGTAAGAATAAAGTGCTCTACACCGTATTCGGCCCACGAGTTTGGGCTAATATGGGGAGGCTCGTCACTCAACGTAGGTGTTCATAAATCTGATGAGTCAAAATATGGTTTCTTTACATTAGTAAAGGGTACCTTAGATCAAGGTGATCATTGCACAATAGGCCAATCGATTATTTACAAAGGAGCAACGTTAAATTGATCGACATGGAGCGCGTAAGCACTTTGCTTGTCGAATCATAGTCATCATCTAAGAGCCCACTAAAGGAATATAGAGGTGTAGTCCCAAACATACTCAAAGGATGTGGATACATGTGATATTCATAACAAACATTTAACGGACAATTTAAATATAATTCGATCAAGCATTTCATTGAACAATAGAACCTATAGTTATACATACGCATTTCAATCATAAATCGCGTAATAGAAAATACATTACATGAAAGAAACTAAAGCATGTGGATAAGGTAGTTGATCTCAAAGGCATTATCAAATCATTCAAACATTTTATCAAACACTTAGACTACATAATACCATATACACAAACTAAATTAGTTATAGCATATATCTTAGCAATTCCTTTCATAAAGGAGTTGTCATGCACACAACACACATTTATTCTAGATTAATATTCATGGCAAGCATAAATCATAATTTACTTTCATTGGGAATGCATAATATATTGTCACACACATATATAAATCGAATACATAAAGTCATTGGCAAAGAATAGACATTAAAAGGCTTAAAAACCATAACCTAAATATTTATAGTAACCTTTCATCAAGTAGTGGTTTTCCTCTACGGCATGTCGACCGAAAACGATATCATCACTCCACACTTTTTCCTTTTCTTCTCTCTCCTGCGTATGAAATGAGAGAGGGGTGTTAACTTATATAAGCAGGAATTGATGTCAATTTAGGCCATGGTATACTTAGGTTATGCCAAAAGTCGGGGACGGAGCTCTAGAGGCCCATTACCTGCATACGATCCGAAAAAAGTTCCCTGACAATGGATCCATGTCAGGTTAAGATTTCTGTCCGATCGGATTAGTAGATCGACCGTATTCAACGATCATCCCGATCGAGCCAAAAATGTGTAGGAAAATTTCTCGATCTAAGAGTGTATTTCGATAAAAAAATTTGGCTCGCAAGCGAATAAATTCACTTAAATTTGAGTTCATTTTCTAAATATATGTTTCGATAAAGGCCAAGTTTCTATTTGGACTTGATTTCTCCGAGATGGTTGTCATGAAGGTAGTCGCCGTATAGTTTAGCTTATCGGATTGCACATGTGTCCATACAAAGTTTAATGTGCTACAATGGGTTTTGAGACTGATCCTAGGTTTCTATGTAATGTTGGGTTAGTGATTATAATAGTTTTGGGTCTTGCAGTTCGTATAGAAAGTGGTTCAAGCTAATTTCGCTGATTATTTGGTTTAGCTCTTAATTAATTTTTCATCTAATTTCTACATAATTTGACCCTTAATGATTTCTGCCTGAGGTGATACTTGGGTCTCAGTATGGATTTTTTCGAGACGTTACAATCTACCCCCTTAAAGAAAAATTTCGTCCCCGAAATTGCCTAAGGGTAATAAGTAAAGGTTTTATTATTTCATTCGTTTAGTTTCGTTAGTTTCAGGTTTATATATATATATATATATATATATATGTGTGTGTGTGTGTGTGTGTGTGTGTGTGTGTGTGTGTGTGTGTGTTGTTAAGTTATATAATAAGTACATCAGCCTAGCTCATATTGCTCTACCCCCCTTAAAAGTTTCTACCTTTGAGGTTTGAAAACAAATGTCCAAATCATTATTATCGTGTCAAGTGTTTAATAATAAAGTTCACCTAAGGGTGGTATAATCTACTCTTTATGATTGGGGTAATACGTCAGCTTGTGGTAGGCTGAATCGATACGTCGATTCCATCTAAGCTCGAAATGACAACACGTTATATCACTTCCTAATCCTGATGGATCCTGGTTTTCTGCTCGATCAAAGCCGTGAGTCCTTTAGTAATCACCCAAGATTGAGAATTGAGTTAAGCCGTGAATGCCTCATAGGGATATGGTTCTGAAATTTCGAAGTCTGATCATCCTAAGTATTTAAGGGGTATTATAATTCATTAGGAGGTTCAAGCCTCATGTTTATAAGGTTGTCCTTTGGGTCTTGTTCAACGAGAGTTCTTGTTTAACATATGTTTAACTTGGTGGATAATAAGTTCTTCTATGGTGCTCATAGTCAAAAGGCTAAATTACAAGGGTTTTCAATCTCCTAAAATTATATTTGTATGTCAATACTGATTTTTTCAGGATATTACAAAATCTATGCCCCAACAATCAAATACTTTAATTATCAAAATTTGATTCAAAGGCATTATATTTCTATGAGACATTGCCTAGCTTCTGGCATCACTCACATGATTTACAAAATACATGGGTGTCCTTAAACATGATTGGCCAGTAAAAACCACCATATAATTTTCGTAGTGGTTTTCCTTGTCGAAAAATATCAACCACATGCATAGGAGTGACAAAAGGAGATTACTTTAGATTGTTCATGAGTAGGAACACATCTCCTAATAATTTGATCTGGGCAATATTTAAACCGATAAAGATCATCCCAAAAAACGTTAGGTACCTTGATAAAAATAAAAATAAATAAATAAATAATAATAATAATAATAATAATAATAATAATAAAATAAAACCTTTCTTTTATCTCACGCAATCTAATGAGTAGAAATTGCACATGTGGCAACATAATTTATAATATTAGCATACCAAGGTAGACATGAGACTGAAAAGAATTGCTCATCCAAGGATGTGTCCTTAATGGGAGTTGTCTGCAAGGAATCAGAGAGGACAAGGTGACAGAGATGGTTATCCACTACACTCTCTACTCTTTTCTTATCTCGTATTTCTAGATTAAACTCTTGGAGTAGATGAATCCATCTAAGTAAACGAGGCTTAACATCCTTTTTGGTAAGAGGATACTTAAGCGTCACGTGATCAGCCCGCCCGATCATTAAACAATTGTATCTAAGCTTAGATCGCTTAGTGGAACACCTCTCCCAAGGCGTAGATTGATTCGTACACCTCCCTTTGGGTCCCATTGGTCAGAAATAACTTCCCACAAGGTTAGTATAATGAACAAAGGGCCATTGGGGCCATTTGTGTACAATCTGGCACTATAAATACCAGTTCATTTCACACCTCCTCCCCTCATATGAATTTTTGTGCCCTAGTCCTAGAGTTGAGAGAAAGAAGAAAGAGAGGAGAAAGGGAGTGAGAGAAGTGTTGATTGGGAGAGGCTGCTCTTCCCTTCTTCGATCCTCGTCCGTACCGCAACCGAAACCCTTGTCGGATCTTTGCCGATGGCGATTGAAGGTAAGATCCAAATCTTACTTCCAAACCCCAGGTCAAGTATATTGATTTCTCCAAAATCCTCACATGACCTTTGTGATTTGTTTAGGTCTCAGCGATTTTCACAAAGGTACGGACCATTATTCCTAAATTGCCATTTATCGAATCGTATGGGTCTCAATCATGATGCTTGATAGTGAATGGTGTGCCGCATGATAACATGTCTATGCTTGATTTCTTTATTGCATGTCATGCTAATTCTCGTTATAGATCCTTCATGTTCGATGAAATGCTTAAATGAATAATTTGCCAAAATTAGGGTTTATACTAAATTTTGTTATGATCGTTGGATGAATAATTAATCTATAATTAATATTTAGAACTGCTTAAGATGTTGGGTTAGTCGGCAAACCACCAAACGAAGGGGTTTCTCGAATTACGTCTGTCACCCTAGACTCGTTCAATTGATCCAAGTCAAACACGGATGACCAACAGTAGCTAGACTACATGGGATGCTTACACCCAATGCTAGTTGCGCCAAAGTTCTCCCAGGTAAATCAAATGTGTCTAACGGCCAACTAATCACATATGATCACCATGCATCACCACAACTAATTAAAGCTGGGATACCCCATGCCCATTAAATGAGTCCACTGATAACAACTAGTGATACAATCCACAAGACTCATGAGCCAACCATAGTGATATGAGACACCATGCTCATTCCGCCGCCCTACGTTGGGGTGATGAGCCTCGCCATAGTGACCGTGAGCAATGTTATTAACAACTTACCTATCGTATGTGTTCAATTGGGAGTAATGCAAGGAGCTGCTACAACCGTTCCACGCTTAGTGATCCGATTGAGCCTAATGATAAAAATGAAAGTACTCTAACTTACCTAAAGTGCTGGACGAATGAGACTTAATAACTACTCGGTTAAACATACACATCCACTGCATCGCATGAGATTGGGTGTGACAAGTTGGCATTATAGTTGCATGATGAGGGAGTATTGACTTCGGGAAATAGGCGTCGTAGTAACTTGTGAGGGAGTGTTGGATTGTAAGAGCATGCATCATTTCATAACTCCATTTATACATATTAACAAGAATACTTAAGAAATGGGTGTTTACATACTTTATCATTACTTATGTTGATAGAGTTAATAACATGTATAACTTAGAACTAATAGAACCACTGAGTTGATCACTCGCTCCCACTCTAGGACTGTTTTAAAACACCAACTAGATAATGTTGTAGATGTAAGTGTTACCGAGGCCGACGCATTGGAGGAGGCATACATGGACCTGGAGGAGTTCTTGTACTTTTCACTTTCCGTACTTTTTGCTTTCTGACGGACTGATGTAGTCAATACGCTGCTCGGCTAGGAGTGACACATGTTTTGGGTGTTGGACAAACTTGACATTGACACATTTTACTTACTTTTTGAACTGTATATTGGGACCCAATTGTGGACCCATGCTCTAGATGGATATGTATCATAGTTTCTAGTTGATTAATTTACTTCAGATGCCTTTATTACAAAGTATGTTACACTTCTTAGCTTAGTTTTATGATTGCCTGGATATCATGTTAAAGATATAGAAAGGTCACACCACCACAATGTCTAAGTGACAACCGAAATATTGGGCGTCGAGTACGTACTCAACTCCTGAAAATCGAAGCGTTACAAGTTGATATTAGAGCATGAGTTTAGAGTTAAACTCGACCGTGGGCTGGGGACCTACCATAACGAATATGCTGACACAGTTAAGAATCTAGAAAATAAAAAACTTAAACCTAGGATGCAATCTCCTGTGTGATATGTTGTGGAACTTAAAGCATAGAAACTAGTATTATAGGATTTAACCTAAAATCTTGTATACTAAAACGCCAACATAGTGGTCTGAGTGATAGAACTCGCCTTGAAATCTGATCGGGTTCATAGGATTGTAAGTCATTTGTAGGAGCACGAGGAGCTTCTTAGGTGGTGCATTGAAGTGCAAGAAGGAAGGCGTCGACCTTAAGCCTTTAGAAAGTATCTAAAATGGAAGAAAATTTGGAGTTCGACGCAAAAAAGAGGGGAGAGGGTCGACCCTCAAAATTGAGGGTCGACGCCCAAACATAGATAGTGACCCAAGTCAACCCTCAAAATTGAGGGTCGACCCCCAACATGGATAGTGAGCCAGGGTCGACCCTTAAAATCGAATGTTAACCCCCAAAAAGTGGACAAACCCGGGGTCAATCCTCAAATCAGGAGTCAAACTTCGCTTATTAAACCAAAATAAGTCCAGAGTTCGAGGGTCAACCCCCGATTGTCCAAAGACTGAGGATGGATTGTTGAAATGAGGTGCAGTTTGTGTGTGGGGGGGGGTGGGGGGGGGTGTATAAAACACGATTAAGTCTTCATTTCCACTTCCTTCACTCATAAGCACCCATCTCTCACCTCTAATGGAAACCCTAGCCTCCTAAGCTAGCCAAGCCTCCCAAAACTCCTTATTTTCACATTGATTCCTTCATCCCCTTTTGGAATCAAAGCTCTCGGGTTGGCAAAGATGGTCGTTCTCTCTTCTTTTTCATCTTAGTTCATGGTTCCCTTGATTTTGACACTAACGACGAAGAAAAGAAGCACAGAAGCAAATGAGAGCCCACTTGCGAACACCGCACAAAGCAAAAGGAAGATGTGGGTGCTTCCTCTTCCGATCCCACCGCGAGTCACAATCATGGGGGTCCATCATCCCACGCATCGCCTGTGGGTGAAGAAGCCGCCCCACCACTTGCTACAAACCAAGGAAAGTTTAGACACCACCCCATCTACTTCAAATGTCATGTGGACGATAAATTATTCACTAATAACATGGCGCTCGATTGGCTATCGGTACTCGGATGGGACCCCATCTTAGTGCCCAAGGAGGAAACGAATGAAGATTTGGTGCACATATTCTACGCTGCCATTAGGAATGTGTAGACACTGAAAATTGGCGCCCACGCTATATTTGGCATTTGTTATGGGATTAGGGTGATTCCTGATTGTTGGAGTCGCTACTAGCCAAAAAATCTTAGAATCCCGAGATTGGCTAGAATCGTGAAATTCGTATGGTTAGAGAAATCTGAAGACTCACCTTCCTTAAATTGACTCCTGGTCTGTGATCAGAAATTCCAGGTAAGGGACCTCTGTTACAAAGACGGAAGGTGTTAGGCACCCTCTCTGCCCGTACGAATGTACAATCTCTACTTGGTGTGGTAAAATAATCTCAAGGGATGATAATGTGATGTGGTCATGATGGGACTAGCCACACGTAGAGATTGTACATTCGTACGGGCATACGTCCAGCAGCATGTCCAGAAGGCGGATGTGATGTTTATGCAAAGAGATAAAGAGAATGGACTAGGTCTCTAGAAATTTCTGATGTGACAGGATCCAGTGCTCGGCAAGTCACAGAGCATACGTTCACTAGAGATCTAGAGAAGCAGGGAGGTTAAGAGGAGAATGAATGTCATGATGAATGCATGTAAGGTAAATGGGTCTTCGGCTTGATCTTGAGTAGGCTAAAACATAAACTGGACCATGACCAATTTGGATTAGGCTTATAGGTTGGATAAGGTTGAGTTGAGGGCTAGGGGGTGGCTGGAAAAATCTAAACTTTGAGGGGCTTGGGAGCTCCTTCCCTTTCCCTCACTCTCTTCTTCACTCACTCTCTTCCTCTCTTATTCTCTCTCTCTCTCTCTCTCTCTCTCTCTCTCTCTCTCTCTCTCTCTCCCTCTCTCCCTCCTTCTCTTAGTTGTTGTGTAAATGAGAAGAGGAGAGGGCTATTTATAACCCTCCCCAATAGTAAAATGATAATTTTGGGGCTTAGGATGGGTGAAAGCTGATGTGGCAAGTAGTGGTAGGTGGAGAGGAGAGAGACGCCACGTGGCAGGCTCCCATTAGCTCATAGGGCTGGTAAAACTAAAAATAGTGAATATGGAAGGGTAAATCTGAAGGAAAGTTAACTTTTGGTCGCTGAAACAGCTGTCCACACGTGGGCCGCGAGCGACGACAGTTGAAGTACCGCCTAGGCCTGATTCGGGCTGGTTTCGCATGTGTGAGCTTTGTGTGACACTCTGGTTCTTTCGGTGGTCTCCATTTTGGGTTTCTGAGACTCAAAGTGGCAGATTTAGGCATGGATAGGGAGTTCTGGCCAGGGTATAGGCGAGGCTGTGTGTGTTGAATGGCTTGGATTAGGGTTTCGAGCCGTGGATTGGGAGTTTGGGGATTTTGGACTAGGGTTTATAGCTAGGGTTCGGGTTAGGGTTAGGGTTAGGCTATGATCATGGTTTCCGGACTGTCTTAGCTTTCTCAAGATGTTAGCCTGGGTGAGGTGTCTACAGATGCCCCTCTTTGACCGAGGTTGTGGCCAACCAAAGGTCAAAGCAAGTGGACACCCCACCCTTCTGGTCAGAAAGGATAGTGATTCGAATCTGTTGCCTGCCATCGTATCATTATCAGTTGACTGTTTGGAAAAGAGATGACTTGCACATATCATGAGGGTTGAGGAAAACGTTGTGATTGTCCCCTGCACATTTGTCGTGGCTTTACAGATCACCAATCATAACCTTTTCATGTCAGATTGTTGATAGCATTGGAGGGTAAGTCTGAAAAGTAGGGTCTTTACGTGTTGGTGTGGCTTTACGAGAAGTCTCATACTGTTTGATCTGTCATTTCCATGCAGTCTTCTGATTCTGATATTTTGGTTACAATGGATTATTGTCACTTTGAGTTTGATTATTCTTTCCAGAGATAGATCCAATCACTTTTACTAGCATCCGTACGACTGTCTAGATATAGAGATCAGGCCAATCGTACATGTATCATGTACGGATTCGGTCATCCTCTGGGGAAACCGGGAGAGGTCGGATCTTATTTAATTATTTGCACTGACCGTAACTAGAGAATATGAAAGATTCCTCAGTGTACTGCGCGTCGCATGCATTTTTTGAAAGTTTTTGTTCGAAAACTAATCTCTTTGGAACTAGACTCTTTGGAGATTTATTTAAAAAATATCCGTTCGATTTTGCCGGTGGGCGTTGTCGTTCGGTTTTTATTTGCAGCGAAGTCAGATAGCCTCCACTAATAAATTAATGGAGTTAATAGCTTGGAGAAGACAATCCTTTTTGGGGCCATACTCACTAGGGATTTATTATTTTGACAATTTTTGGTAACTTCTGGGACTTTTTTTAGATTTTTGAAATTTTTCGGAATTTTTTTTTTTTTAGAGTTTTTAGAACTTTAGGATTTTGGAGATTTTTTAGATTTTTTTGAAATTTTTGAAGACTGTTTTGGTAACTTTGAAGATCCGGGGGTTGTTTTGGCAACATGAAAATTTGGGATTATTTTGGTGACTTCTGAAATTTTGGGGCTGCCTTGAAAACTTTTAAAAGCTTAGGACTATCTTGGTGACTTTTGAAATTTTGGGGGTTGTCTTGAAAACTCTTGAAAACTTATGACTGTCTTGGGGACTTTTGAAATTTTGGGGAAGTCATTGAAAGCTTACGACTATTTTTGAAAATCTTGCGGGTATTATCCAGTGGTTAAAGGGAAAAACCGTTGTTTATAACCGTCATAGGGGACAGCCCGCTGCCCCATGCATGTTTTTAGTCGGGCGGTGGTCGGACTGCCACGGGCGGCAGTCCAGCTACCGCCGATCCGTTGTTTGGACCGTTGGTCCGTTCAGTGCACTGGTCCGTCCGGTACCATCTCCCCCTTTATTTGAGTCTTTCATTCGGGACGTCCAGGGACCCATTGTGGTCCCTGGAGCTATCTTTGGAGAGGTTTTTTTTACTCGTTTCTTTTTCATTTTTCTTCCCTCCTTCCATTTCAGGTAATCTTGGCCATTGAACTTTTGCTAGATCTTACTGGGCCATTCACTTTGGGGTTTTTTGATGGATTGGATTTCCTCTTGAGTTTTGGATAGGGCCATGATCAGGACTGCCTTGATTAGATCTGCACCATTGGATTTTTTGGTTTCGAGCCATCTTGTTGGCTGGATTTTTTTTTTTAAAGGAGTGGGGTGTGATAAGAAAGGGGGCCCCACCCTTTTGAATATTGTTTATTGATTGATTTTTTTATGATCTGAACCGTTGGATGGATGATTTGGGGCCTTCTTGAGTGGTGGATGATGTAGACTTTATCTTGTAAACAATGGACGGATGAGATTCCCCACGTGAGCCTCGCATCATGATCTAGTCATGTCCAGATGCTTGTTGTGGATGAGATTTTTGGATGATTTGGACCGTTAGATGGGTGTTGTAGGGCCCATATGAGTGGTTTGGATAGCTTGAATCTGACTCATGATGGACTTTCTATAGATGGATTGGGTCAGATCTTTGGCATATATTTCGAAGAGCTGATGGGACAGGCCGTTGTTATCGATGATCAGGATGCAGGTCTTGTCGGCCTTGCGGGTGTTACAGTTCCCGGGGCATGTGTATTCCAGTCAGCTTCTAAGGTGACAGTTATTGGTGGCTCAGGCCCACCTGTTGCCGCTTTTCAGGACACCTTGCGTGATGCGATGGGTGATGTCGGCTTCTTCCGTCAACATGAGATAGACCTGCTGGACGAAGGGATGCCTATTTTTGATGACTCTCTTACCGATCCGGGGATCCTGATTGTTGAAGGCGTGCCTGTCCGGACCTGTCGGTTACAGCCCCGTGGTACATGTTCTGAGCGATTGCATCTCTAGATTGAGAGTTTGACCTTGGGCTTCCAGGAGGTTCTCCACTTCCACCGAGTCTACCTAGTTTGGTGGTTGTTGAGTGCGGTGTTATATGATTGGGTTCCATCCCTAAATTGGTTCTCCTTTAATGACTTGGAGTTGGGCCCGTCATTGGAGGAGTTCTCCCGTTTATCTGGTCTGCCTCTTACTTGGGAGCCTTACATTCCTTCATCTGAGCCGGTTCATTCTTCTGATCTGATCGCCTGGTTTGGATTTCTTACGGCTCTCCCCACTGCAGAGGGTGAGGTTGGTGAGTTGTCACTCGAGATGTTGTATAATCATTGCTCTGCTTCCCGAGGTGCCCCTGGGTCTGATCGTCAGCTTCAATGTCTGAATGCGCTGATTTTTTATGTCTTGGCCGAGCTGCTCTTCTCAGGATGGAGACAGTCATCGTTAGGAGCTTTGTTGGACGTATTTCGTCGTGTATTGCATCGCAGGAGTATCATTTTCGTGGTGCTTGCGGAGCTCTTCCTCGGGTTGACTGAGTATTCATTGGGACGGACTCGCATCCTCCGGGGTTGTTGTACTTTCCTTCAGGTATTTCTCACCCTTTTCCTCTTCCTAGCGCTTGTTCTTTTGCTTCTCCTCCTGAGTAATGCTGTCTTATAGGTGTGGCTGTGGGAGCATCTCTTTATGACCCCTCCGCTCGTGTGGCCCAATTCCCGTCGTGGTGATATGTTGTCCCTTCTGCTTGATGGCCTTCCCCTGGGTGTTGAGGCCACAGAGTCGTTGTATCACAGCATGCTCTCTCAATTGAAGGGGTGGGAGATTAGTTGGGAGACTCCCTGGCTCTGTCGTTCGCCACTGATTTGTAGCGCTACTCGTACCCCTTTACCGTTGTTAGGGCTTCAGAGATATTGCTCCTACCACCCTGTGTGCTTTTTTTGGCAGGATATCCCAAACTTCGTCTTTTCTGGATTTAGGCACACCCCTCTTTCATCTAACTTGACGGCCTTGTATAGACGGGTATGGATATCTTGGCAGGGCTCCTTGGATGCAATGGCGTTGGACCTTGAGTCTTGGGCTCCTCCCATGGCGACAGCTCCATATCAGCGGTGGGTGGCAGAGCAGTCGGTGTATCGCCAGGTTCCTAGTTGGCATTTAGAGGATGAGGCTGCTGACCGGGATATGATAGGTGATGCCTCTTCGTCCTCCTCATATGTTGATGATTCTTTTGAGGCCTTTGAAGAGCGCCCTTTCATTGACCCGTCCTTCCTGCTGGCCACACATGGTCACTTGATCTCCGAGATTGCTATTCTTTGCCATACGTGCGAGGATATGGCTCGTCACCTAGCGGTGGGACGACGGTATGATGATAGCATGTTTACGGCACATCGTCTGGAGAGGGATGAGGTCTTTTATCTGCGCATGGAAGTAGAGAGGCTCAGGCAGAGATTATCGCTATACGAGAGGTAAGAGCTTACCTGTGGCTCTTTGACATTGGTCAACTGCTTATATGCATGAAATTCTTATTTTTACTTTTGTGAAGAAAACAATGCTCTTGTAAGAAAATCCTTTAAAGAAATGAAAGGAACTTTTGTTTATGCCAATTTTGTCTATGTTTACCTAGGTTTGGATTTGTACTTTGGATGATTGGGATCAGAATTTTGGGCTCAGCCCACATTGTGTGCAGTAATCTAGATTGTGTTTCCGGGTCCCGTTTTCCCTGAGAAAGCGTCTGAGGTCGTATTCCCCTGGATTTGAACAAAATTTGATAGAGTACTGATCCGGAGCTAATCCTTCTTTGTATCTCATTGTGACATCTGCTGGCTCAGCTTCTTCTGCACCTGCGCTTTTATTTATTTATTTATTTTCTTTTCTAGCCATTTTTGCCCGTAGCACCCTTTCAAGTTTTCGTTACGTCCGGCTCTCCCGTCATTTTTGCCCGTAGCGTCCTTTCAGATTTTCACTACGTCTCGAGTTTTTTTATCTTGCTTGCCCCTTGGCAGCTGTGCTGTTTTTACCCTTGGAGCCCTTCCGGGTTTTCACCAAGTCGGTTGTATGCCCGCTATTTTTACTCGAGCTGCCCTTTAAGGTTTTCAACTCGCCCATTTTGCTTAGGCATGTTTTTCTCTTCTTCCTTTTTTTTATTTTTTAAAGTACTGGGAATGATGGAGAAACTTCATTGCTGGCTAGCTGGTTACCTTCTTATCCTTGTCTTTGAGTACAATTGTGAGCTGCTTTTTGGTTGGCTTATGTGGGGGTATGGGAGGGACTTACTCTCTACAATTTAAGTTTGAGATTTCCTGTCTTTTTCTCCTTTTTCCCTTTTTTTTTTCTTTCTTTCTTTTCTCTTTTTTTTTCTTCTTTTGTTTCTTCTTTTGTTTCTTTTTTCTTTTTTTGTCTTCCTTTTTTTATTTTGTGGGAGAGATAACTGGTGTTTCTAATGGGAGAGATGGTGGATATACATCATTTCCTTTTGGTGGGGAAGTGAGGGATGCAGCCTTGCGATTATGATCATTGACAAGGTTAGGTAGGGCTACCCATGATAGATTTTTATGTTGTCGGCGTTGATGGGCTCGGGAAGTTTTTTCCCTTTCAGATTGGTGAGCCGAAGGGTGCCTCCTGGGAGTAATTCATAGATAATCAGCAGTTCGTCCCACGAGGGTTTGAACTTTCCTCTGAGAGATCCGGTAAATGGGGTGGCAAGATATGCTTCATGACCATGTCACCGACTTTGAAGCTTCTCTTTCGAACCCTCTTATTGTAGGCCCGAGCAATCCTTCGTTGGTAACATTGGGAGTGACTTAGCGCTCGCATGAGCTTTTCATCTGCCAGATGCAGTTGATCATACCTTGCTTGTTGCCACTCACCTTCCTCGACTTCACTTTTCAGCAATATCCACAGTGATAGGATTTCAATTTCGACTGGCAGCACTGCTTCCATTCCGTATACTAGTTCGTATGGAGTTGCGCCTGTAGCAGACCGTACAGAAGTTCGATAGGCCCAGAGTGCATAGGGAAGCATTTCTGACCAATCACAGTATGTCTTCACCATCTTCTCCAGTATGCGAATGATGGTCTTATTTGCAGCTTTGACCCCACCGTTCATTTGGGGACGGTAAGGGCTTGACTGATGACGTTGAATTTTAAATTTGTCGAGAAAATCGTCCATCCTTTTATTAGAGAAGGGAGTTCCGTTATCAGTGATGATGGCCTGAGGGACCCCATAACGGGTGATGATGTTGTTCTTCATGAATTTGACCACATGAGATTTAGTGATGGTGGTGTAGGATGCCGCCTCTATCCATTTGGTGAAGTAGTCTACAGCCACCACGATGTATTCATGCCCATTTAAAGCTTTAGGGCTGATCTTGCCGATGATGTCTAGCCCCCATACAGAGAAGGGCCATGGTGCTATCAGGTTGTAGAGTTCGGAAGCAGGTGCATGGATCTAGTTTGCATGTTTCTGACACTTGAAGCATCTCCTAACGTGCTTACAGCAATCTGTCTCCATTGTGAGCTAATAGTATCCTAGCGATAGGATCTTCTTTGCCATCATGTGTCCATTCATGTGTGGGCCGCATAGTCCTTCATGAATTTCTGACATGACCTGTACCGCTTCTGTCTCATCCACACAGCGGAGAAGGACCTGGTTGAAGGATCGTTTATAGAGGATGCCACCAGTGATCACGAATTATGCTGCTAGCCGTTGGATAGTGCGTTGATTAACTAGTGTTGCTCCTTCCGAGTACTTCTGATGTTTGAGGTATTCCTTGATGTTCGTGTACCAGGGCTGATCACTCGAGGAAGTTTCGGCTTCATTGATCTATAGGTAGAATGCAGGCTCTTCTTGGAGCTCGATAGTGAGTTCCCATTCAGCAACTCCTTTTGAGATCTCCAGCATTGAAGCGAGGGTAGCCAGAGCGTCTGCAAATTGGTTCTTAATTCGAGGCATGTAAGAGAATGTGATCTCTTCAAATTCTTCGATCAGATTTTTCAGATATACATGATAAGAGATCAGCTTTTCATCTTTGGTCTTTCAATCGCCATTTATCTGATTGATGATGAGCTGCGAGTCCCCGAAGACTCGTAACTTCTTCACATTGAGGATTATGGCCTCTCTTAGCCCAGCGATGCATGCTTCGTATTCGGCTACATTGTTAGTGCACTGGAATGCCAGTCTTCTGGATATAGGAACTAGGATGTCTTCGGGAGAGTAGAGTATGGCGCCTACTCCATTCCCCTTCGAGTTTGCAGCTCCATCGAAGAAGAGGGTCCACTCTCCTGTCTTCCTTTTTTCTTCTTCCTCAATCAGGAGGATATCCTCGTCAGGAAAGAAGGTCTTCAATGGTTGATAGTTAGGCAGAGAGTGGGCTGCTAAGTGGTCGACCAATGTTTGTCCCTTGATTGCCTTCTGAGTGACATATGTGATGTCAAACTCTGAAAGCAATAGCTGCCACTTTGCGATCCTACCCGTTAGTGTTGGTTTTTCGAACAAGTACTTCAACGGGTCCATGCGAGCGAGCAGAAGGATTGGGTGAGCAATCATATACTGTCGTAGTCGTTGTGTTGCCCAGACTAGGGCGAGGCACGTCTTTTCTAAGCTGGAGTATTTGGCTTCATAACTCGTGAATCGCCTACTTAGATAATAGATTGCTTGCTCTTTTCTTCTTGTATCGTCGTGTTGGCCGAGAACACATCTGATTGCTTCTATTGCGATGGAGATATATAACAGTAATGACCTTCCGGGAGTAGGTGGCATGAGCACTGGAGGATTTAGCAGGTATTTTTTTATTTTGTCGAAGGCTACCTGACAGTCGTCATTCCATTCTTTTGGCGAGTTTTTCCGTAGAAGCTTAAATATGGGTTCACAGACCGAAGTGAGTTGTGCGATGAACCGACCGATATATTGGATCGGCCTGAGGAAGCCCCGAATTTCTTTTCAATCTTGGGTGGTGGCATTTCGAGTATTGCCTTGGTCTTAGTCTCGTCCACCCGGATACCATCTCCACTGACAATGAAGCCTAATAGTTTGCCTCCGGTTGCACTGAAGACACATTTTTGTGGATTGAGACGGAGCTTGAAATTTTTTAGTCTGTCGAAGAGCTTTTTAAGATCTTCAAAATGTCTTTCGATCGTGCGAGACTTGACGATCATATCGTCCATATAAATTCCATTTCCTTGTTTAACATGTCATGGAATGAGGCAGTTATGGCTCGCTGATATGTAGCCCCTGTGTTCTTCAATCCGAAGGGCATGGCCCAGTAGCAAAAAGTCCCCTATGGTGTGATAAAGGAAGTCTTCTCTCGATCTTCAATGGCCATCTTGATTTGGTTGTAGCCTAAGAAGCCATCCATGAAAGAGAAGATCTTGTGTCCAGCAATATTATCTACCAGTGTGTCAATGTGAGGCAGAGAGAAATCGTCTTTAGGGCTTGCTTTATTGAGGTCCTTGAAGTCGATGCACATTCTGACTTTTCCATCTTTCTTTGGTACTAGTACAATATTTGCGAGCCATTCCGGGTAATTAGAGACTACCAGGAATCCCGCGTTGTATTTCTTAATGACTTCATCACGGATTTTCAGGGCCCATTCTGGCTTCATTCTTTGTAACTTTTGTTGACAGGCTTCATGTCTGGTTTTGTTGGCAAATGGTGTACCACCAAGTCTTCATTGAGCCCTAGCATGTCTTCGTATGAGAAGGCAAAGTTGGACAACCTTGGTTTCAGAAACTCAATCATCCTCTGCTTGTATTCCAGGGACAACGATCTACCGATGTGCACCTCTCTGGGGAATTCTGTTGACCCTAAGTTCACAATTTTGAAATCTTCTGCTACAACATTGGCCTTTGTTTCGAACTTTTCGAGAGAATCCTCGAGCTCATGAGCAGTATCATCATTTCCCACATCCAGGGCTTCATCCAAACCCATGAGTTTGAAGTCTAACTCCAGATCGAAATCATACGAGTTGAGCTCAAACTCCTGCGACGTGTGTGAGATATTTGGCACAGTGGTTTTTGAAAGTTTTTCTATTATTTTGGTGTTTTGAGGATCTTTTGATATTTTGTGATTTTGAAAAATATTTGATTTTTTGTACTTTTGGGAATATGTGATGTTTTTATGTTTTGAAAATTTTTTAATTTTTTTGTGTCTCCTGGGGGTCCCAAATAATATAGTATTGCGAACCAAGATTAGTCTTATCCTAAGTCGGGGTACCAACTGCTATTTACATTAGCATTTTTTTTGGGACTGGTATCCATGGGCGGTTCACCGGCTGATTCGATCGTCAGGGGGATGGCTGTCCAGTTTGGTTCTTTCCCCCTTTTGATCCTGTTACTCTGCTCCGTCTGTTCCTGAGGGTCACCTGTCCTGATGACCATGATGTCTACTGGGCTGGGCTCAGAATTGGAATCTGGTTCGATCTCTTCGCTCAGAATTTGGAGCTCTTTGGGCTCCTCGGACTCTTCTTGTGATGGGACCTTCACGTCTGTCCAGTCAAGGGCAGGCCACTTTCCCTTGTCGATCCAGTGGATGGGTTGCTTCTACCCCTTGTGTTGCTGAGCTGGTGGTGGGGCTTTGTCCCCTTGACCATGGGTGGAAGTGGGTGTCTCTCCGTTCTTTCCCATGTTCCCTTCAAGGGGCGCTCCTAGTTCTGGGTCTCCTGTGGATGACCCTGTTTCCTTGCCCCTAGCCTCATGTGATGGGTTTGGGGGTTCTACCCCTGGCTTTAGGTGTGCTTTTGATGCCCTGAGGATCCTATCCCACCTTATTGGTGGCCAGATAGACTCCCGGTTAGCATGTTTTGTGAGTTTGAGTTATTGGAGTTGATCCTCAAAAGACATCATCATATCCTCACAAACTGTCCTAGCTTTGATGAACTTAATGGGTGTGCATTTGAATGGTTGACCCTTCTTTGGCCCTTCAGTCTGATCCTCTGGTGTCGGTTAATATCCCAGTCCCTATCTCTGCACGTTGGCAAGTGCTGGTTTCACCACCGTACCTTTTTCATGGAACTCGGTACGATAGTTTAGGATTAATTGTTCAGCAGGGGGAATGACGTATTCGGTAGTAAGAGGGCATGGGTTGGCGATTGCATTTACATTTTCGAATTCAAAGCTGTGGTATGATATGTCACCCTCTGCATGCTGAATGTCAATCACAGGGATGTCGATTTCTGGGATACTAACCGTCACCGGTAGGATCGTTTCTGGCTCAGCCAATACTGAAATGATTTGATTTCCTGAAGGAAACTTAACCCTTTGATGGAGGGTAGATGGGATGGCTCCGACAGCATGGAGACACGGCCGCCCCAGCAGAAGGTTAAATGAGGCGGGAATGTTGATGAACTGAAATGTGATAATGGTCATGTCTAGTCCGATTTGCAATTCTAGGTCAATTTCTGCCTCAACCTGTCTCCGAAAGTTATCGAAGGCTCTAACGCTCATGGTGCTGGGCCTGAAAAAAGACAGTTCTATCCCTAATCGTTCGGCAGTCCTCAAAGGGCAAACATTTAGGCTTGATCCGTTGTCAATGAGTATGAGTGGAACTTTGAAATTCTCATAACGGACAGCTATATTTAATGAGCGCCCATGTTTGCGACCTTCAGGTGGCAATTCCTCATCAGAGAAAGTGATAGCCCGTGGTGCGAGGAGCTGTCCAATCATACTTGCCACCATTTCTGAGGGTACGTCGGGAGAGATATGTGCATCATTCAGGGTTTTCGTAAAGATTTCTCGATGCAATCTTGATGTGCATAAGAGTTCCAGATAGATATTTGGGTAGGAATGGTTTTCAATTGGGCTGCTATGTCGTATAGCAGCGTCGATTTTGTAAGTGGTTCCCGACAAAGTTTCCCTGGTTTCTCTTGGGTTTTGATTATCTCTCTTAAAATATCTCACATTGTTACCCACTTCAGTGCATTCTGGGTAATGCCATGGGACTGCTTTTGGGTTGTAGGAAGGAACCGCTCTTTCTTTCAGGTATATTATGGGTTCCTGAGGTGGAAGGGTTGTGGCTGGAACAGTTTGTGGTAGACTTGACGATTTTCCCTGAGGTGTTACCAAATCTTGGTGAGACTTGACATTGAGGTTTTCTTCCTCCACCTGATGTGTGGGGGAAGTCCTCTGGGTATGTGCCAATTGGTGAGGCATCAGAAATTCTGGGGCTTGAACCGGGGGTGCCCCTTGCAAGGTTAGAGGGATTAGATCAGGGAGACCTATTGGAAGAATGACAGGTCCAGGATTTGACCTTTTTGGAGGTACTGGAGTTGAGCGTGCCCCTTGAGGGACAGGATACTGAGGGTATGACCTGTCGAGTGCGGCTTTTAGGGTTACGAGAAGCTGTGTTGCTGGTGCTGCTTCGAGGAATACAAGAGGTTGTGTTGCTGGTGCTACTTCGAGGAATACCTGTGGTCCTGGTGATGACGCCTGTTGGTATCCTCATGTCTGATTTACTGTATCGGGCATGATTGCTTGTATGGAGTGATGTGGAAAGGAGTATGCAGGTTCTCCCACTTCAATGTGGTTTACGGTAGAGGTGCTGGATGTACTGGGTTCCGCTTGATGCGACAGTAGAGGATTTTGGAGAATATTGGCCTGTCCTGTATTGTTGGCCTGTAGGGAGATCGCAATCTTCTGGCTCTCAATTAAATCTTGGACCGCATGTTTCAAAGCAAAGTAGCGGTCCATTGGGTGGCCAGGAGCCTGGTGATATGCGCAATATTGATTTTCATTGTAACCTAGTGGCAAGGGGTTAGGTGGAAGTCGAGGCTGGAGTGGAATTAAGAGTTGCTTTTGCATTAGCATTGTCAAAACTTGACTGTATGTTTGTGCTAAAGGGGTGAATTTCCTCCCTAACATTGTCTGCTTGTATGGTCCTTGTGCATTTCCCCTACGCTGTTACAATTGTTGCTGAGACGGCTGTCCCTGACATCCCTATTGGGCTTGTTGTGGTTAGTGCTGCTTGTTTAGCTGTGGTTGCCTGTCTTGTCGTGGCTCCGATTGCAAAGTATACTCGTTGCCTTTAGTGTTAGCGATGATGTTGTTAACTTCTGTAGTGCATTGCACGGGAGCAGTGCTATTTCCATTTCCATATCCAATGGGTTTCCCCTCGATTCTGTTTCTTTTGATTGAGGGGGCCTGGTGTGGCCGTGGAAAAATGGTTCCAGCCCTGATCCCGGCTTCGACTTGTTCTCCAGCCCGGATGAGCTGAGAAAAGTTGACGTATGGATATGAGATTAGATACCCTAAAATGCTAGGATTTGCTAAATGTACGATCATTGATATCTGCTCCTCATCATCGATAGGGTTTCTCATTCGAGCTGTCATGGCTCGCCATTGTCCTACGTAGGCTGATAAGGACTCGTCACTTTTTGGTCTCAAGGCAGCCAGATCAGATCTTCTCGGAGCTATGTTCAGGTTGTACGAGAACCTATCAATGAATGCCTGGGAGAGTTTTTCTCAGGTTCTGATTTGATGGCTATCTAGCGAGGTGTACCAATCCAAAGCGTCACCCTTAAGGGGTTTTTGGAAAAGCCGTATCAAGGCTCCATCGTTCCCTACTATCGCATTGAGTTCCCCACAAAATGCTTTTAAGTATGCTGTAGGGCACCCATTACCGTCATACCTTTTGAATTTTGGTACTTCGAAGTTTAGAGGTACCCGGGCATCTGGGAAGGGACAAAGATCCCTGAACTTGGTGGATGGATGATCCACTCCTTACTATCTTTGTAGCTGATTTTGCACCATTTGTAACTGCTCTCGTAGTTCCTCAATCTTTGACTTGCCCTATTGCGGATATCTTGCCCCTTGCTGTAGGGCTTGTGCTGCTTCCTCTTTATATAGATCAAGAATGAGTGGTTGCTGGAAGGATGGTGGACTCCTGGTGGCAGGAGGTAGCTGAAATTGAATACCACTCCCTTTCGGAGGAGGGTATAATATTCGGAAATGGCTCCCGCCTGGGGTATCTGTCGTCTCCGGAATGTTACTCCTGTTAGGGGGAGTGAACTGGACTCGAAACTGGCCCCCTTCATGGGCATCCGCCAGTTCTTGTCTGTGGTTCCCGTTAGGGGGAACTTGTGTTGTTGTCACGCCCCGAACTCAAAAACCAGGCTCACAAAATTCCCGATCTCTGAATCCGGCGCCGACAACCTCCGTAGTACCCCATTCTCGACTCCCGGTACCCATATACCAGGTTCCGATCCTGGAATGCCACAAGGAAGATTTCTGATAATTAATTTGATTCGTAATGAGCATAACCACAAGCATAACCCACGAACAATAACCACAAGAACATCATCACAAAATCTACTATGATAAAAAACTTAAGTACAAGGCGTATGAAAGGGGAAATACAATATACTGAAAGTAACAAAACTCCAAAAGCTTGGCTGCACACTCTAACTGCGGCAAGTCTACGGCTGCGTCCTGGCGTCACCTACACGCATCAATCGTGCATAAGCTTATGGAAAGCTTAGAGGGTGGTGTAAGTATGTGCGCAATATGAGCGTGCTTAGAATGCAAGGTCAGAGTAATGCGGAAACATGCTAATGAGTACATGAATGCAATTAGTCGTACCAAGGCTATGTAGTGCAAGATATGAATATTATCGGCCATGTCAAGGCCATGTAATGCATAATGCAAGTCAAGCATGCCAATCCACCTCCACATATCAATGCAGCTCCTCACTAGATCATCAAATCCATACAGTTCTCAGTCTGGATAATCACCGAGGTCTAGTACACTCTACGCCAGCTTACCGTCCCTATCCGAACGCACAACTGGGAGAGCGTAAGAGACCTCACTATCCGCCTGCCAATATCGGGCCTGGCTCGTCGATAGCGGACCTATTCCTCAAGCTGGTCAAACTCAACCTAGAAATTGCCCCCTCACTCAAGCGGATAAGGTCACACCCCTTTCCAACTGACCACGACACAGTAGGAGACGTGGCCTACTGATATACGGCCCTCGCGCGCTCGTGTATCCACTCGGTCTCGACGTTGGAGTCATTCTCTGGTACCATTGGGTTTAGAGATTTTCACCCAGGGACATCTATGGCGCCCGTATGCTAGAACCAAACATTTTCGGTATCCAATCCAGCCACCCACAATGTGTCTGTGGAGGCTATGGCCCTGGTATCGCTAGGGCATACAGTAACTACAATCACACAATGCAAGTGCATGAGTCACACTACCAGTCATGCAACAGTCCTGCGTGAACCATGCATTCATGTAGGCAACCACCTATCGTGGAGCTCATAAACGCGATTCAAGGCATATGCTATGATCAGTAACTTCTCATATTAGTCATACATATGATGCATATGATAATGAATCATGGATCTATACTAAACATGTATGTAGGGATGGGCTCTGCGTATCACAGAGATGGGCCTAGACGGCCTACTTACTACAAGTATGGGCCTATCAGTGGGCCTTAGGGAGTGTGATAATGCGGACATTTAACCAACATTATCCTTACAATGTGGACGTCAAACCAACATTGTTCCCAAGGCATAGCCCACCATAAAGTATCATTACACAAACCATAGGGAATCACACATTACAATGGACCTATATATATCTCATTAGGCCTCGACCCATAGTCCTCAGATAAATCAAATGGGCCTCAACCCACGGGCCCTAATACATCACAATGGGCCTCAACCCATGGGCCCTAATACGTCACAATGGGCCTCAACCCATGGGCCTAACACAGGGACCTTATATATACCAAATGGGCCACTCCAATTGGGCCCTATGGTACGTCAAAATGGGACCGATCACATGGACCATATGAATAATAAATGGTGGGGTCCACTTGAACTGTTAGATCTGCCTCATTCTTTAGCCTGTGCAATAACATGAGCTTTCAAAATTGGATGGACGGGTTGGATGCAACAAATGCATCATGGTAGGGCCAACAAAGCCCACCATAATATATATATATATATATGGAAAAGGGCACAATGCGCATGAGTTGATTTTTAACATCCCATAAGGTCGAGCTAAGTGGGCCCCACCGTGATGCATTTTTGAACATCTACCCCATCAGCCAAATGCACCATTCCGTAGTAAGCCTAAGTCTCAAAAATCAAGTCAATCCGTGACTTGTTTAGGCCACGCCACATGCAGAAGTGGAGAGGGTCGTGCACCATTTAAAACATTCATAACCATTTTGAGGGCCACTGAGATGTGGTTTTGCAAATCCAGGCCATCCATTTTACGTGTCCCATTTGTACGAGGGTTCAAACCAAGCTCCAGGCGTATGCCAAATTTCAGGTGGGGCCCACCGTCCACTGGACGGTGTGCATGAAACATAAACATCACCTTGGGCTCCACCGTCTGCTGGACAATGGAATACAACACATACATTATAGTGGGCTCCCACTGTCCGCCTGGACGGTGGGGATAAGACACATACATCACCGTGGGCTCCCACGTGGTGCCCACCATAACATTTATTTTACATCCAAACTGTTGATAGGGTCGCACAGACCTGGGTGAATAGGAAAAACAAATATCAGATTGATTCAAAACTTCTATGGGCCCAAAAAAAGTTTCAATGGTAGAGTTCAATCACCGCTTTTTCGTGTGGTGTGGGCCACCTGAGATCTGGATTAAGCTGATTTTCGGAGGGGACCCACCTCAGGGGGCGGTCCACCTCATGGACGGTGTGGATACAAAATATACATCATGGTGGGGCCCATGGCTGGAGCCTTGGGTTCCTGCACATTTCATGCTGACGTTGGCAGCGTCCTGCTGCAGAGCAGCAGCTGGCGCTACCCTTATTATTTTTTTATTTTTTTTATTTTTTTTTTGAAATGCGGTTTTTTCGCAGTTTTTCAGGTGTGGGGCCCGCGTCTAATGAATCCATTCCAGCCTTTGGATTCCACAGCCCATAACAGATCTATCAAGACCAATATCGGGCCTGTTTCGGCGTGTAAAAAAAATAAAAATGCTTTTTGAACAGTAAGGATGCAGTTTTCAACGCTATGGCCCACCAGATATTCCGATCAACCTCATTTTTCAACTCATTGCCTAAAATGAGTTGGGGAAAAGGATGGACGGCTTAGATTGGATACAAATATCAAGGTAGGTCCTATACAAGTGGCCCCCTTTCCAAAGCTTTGAGACAAGCTAATATTTGTGTTTTCAAAGACGTCCAGGGAGCGTTCCAGCGTCCCTGGACCGGTTGGGTGCTCTCGTGCACGAGGTGGGCCCTGTTCAGGTGGGCCACCAGATGGCGGATGGTGTGGGTTCAACATATATAAAAGTGGGTCCCACCTATAATCGGCTTGGATCTAAAACATGCTTCATGGTGGGGTTTATCCAGGTGGCCACATAGCCACATCATCATCATTTGAAAGAAAATGAAAGAGAGTGAGAGAGAGAGAGAGAGAGAGAGAAAAAAGAGTGGGACACACGTGTGATGGAGGGACCCTGACACTATGGGCCCTCCCTTACATCCCATCATACATCAAAAGATAATCATAGTGGGCCATTAGCCATATCTTAGGGTCCTAAGTGAGATCCATACCATTGATCGGTAGGCCTCACTTCGTCCATCATAAACATAGAAAACTACCCTATCAAAGCACCCACCACTTGATCTTCTTGGTCTGTTGGGAAGCCACTCTTCTTATGCTTCACTTTGATGGTGGAGATGAGAAATGGATGGTTAGGATGAGAGATCTTGGGATGGAAAGTGGGCCACCAAAAATCACTTCTCTCTCTTAGGAAAGCTTGGACGTGTGGGCTCTCTCTTGCTTGAAAATGGTGTGAGAAAAGAGGGAGAGAAAGAGAGAGTTATAAGGAGAGGGATGGGTGTGACGGGTGAAAGGGTGAGGTGAGTGATGGATGTGGTACTTGACATGTAAGGTGGTGTAAGAGAGAGGGTGAGAAAGAGTTGACTTTAGAGAGAGAAAGCATGGGTTACTTGTACTTGACATTGAAGTGATTGATTGATTGATGTGATTGATTGATTGATGGGATTGATTTGACATTGTGTAGAGATTCTCTTGGGATTGAGAAAGTGCGGTGTTTCTTCGAAATAAACGCCGCTCACATCTTCTGGTCAGGGTATCGGATCGGTGCGTGAGTCACGGCGTTGGAACCGCGGCGACGGCGCGGTCGCCAAGGTACGAGTTTCGGATCGAGCCGCCTTCGGTAGGCAGGACTCTGCTTAAGATCTATCGCAACGTCGGATACGAGTCGAGAATTACCAGAATTCAACCAGAAGGACCGCGGACATCGAAGGAACAGTACGGACTAGGATACGGGTTTTACAGCTGTAGCCTGTTTGTTGTAATGTGCTGAGTAAGGATGTGCAGGAGGGTTGCTCCCGATTGCTGATTGTTGTTGATCTTATGCCGACTCTTCGGGAAGAGAAAGCACAGGATTTATTGGAAGGATGAGAGAGAAGGCAAAAGGTGTCTGTGGGAGTGAACTATTCTGTACACTAGGCTGGGTTGCCTGTGTATTTGGTGCAGCATTTGGCACTAGGCGAAGTAGTAACTCTTGCATTGCTCGAAGGCTTTGGACCATTTCTTGCATAGTGGTATTGGCTTGGGGGTCTGTTTGAACCGCTGGTGGTAATGATACGGATATCGGTGCAGGTGCGGGTGATGATGTTTCGGGAGCTGGTTGAGCTGCCGGCTCTTCTTCATGGGTTACTTGAGAGGCCATGGCTGCACAGGATCGAGTGGTCATGGTTCAAATCTATGCCTAAGAAAGTACAAGTCAAAGAGTTTTTTTTATTGTGAATGTAGTAATGAATGTCCTTCGAGATTGAGATACCACACGTTTTCGAGTCAGGTCTCAACTAGTGCGAGCTAGCATCTCCCCAGCGGAGTCGCCATTCTGTAGACACTGAAAATTGGTGCCGACGTTGTATTTGGCATTTGTTATGGGCTTAGATTGATTCCTGATTGTAGGAGTCGCCACTAGCCAAAAAATCTTAGAATCCTGCGATCGGCTAGAATCGCGAAATTCATATGGTTAGAGAAATCCGAAGACTCCCTTCCTTAAATTGACTCCTGATCTGTGATCAGAGATTCCAGGTAAGGGACCTCGGTTACAAAGAGGGAAGGTGTTAGGCACCCTCTCTGCCTGTACGAATGTACGGTCTCTACTTAGTGTGGTAAAATGATCTCAAAGGATGATGATGATGATGTGGTCATGATGGGACTAGCCACACGTAGATTTCTGATGTGAAAAGATCTGAGATTTTGGCAAACCATAGAGTATACATCCAGCAGCGTGTCTAGAAGGCGGATGTGATGTTTATGCAAAGAGATAAAGAGAATAGACTAGGTCTCTAAGAATTTCTGATGTGACAGGATCTAGCGTTCGGCAAGTCACAGAGCATACGTTCACTAGAGATCTAGAGAAGCAAGGAGGTTGAGAGGAAAATAGATGTCATGATGAATGCATGTAAGGTGAATGGGTCTTCGGCTTGATCTTGAGTAGGCTAAAACATAAACTAGACCATGACCAATTTGGATTAGGCTTATGGGTTGGAAAAGGTTGAGTTGAGGGCTAGGGGGTGGCTAGAAAAATCTGAACTTTGAGGGGCTTGGGAGCTCCTTCCCTTTCCCTCACTCTCTTCTTCACTCACTCTCTTCCTCTCTCTCTCTCTCTCTCTCTCTCTCTCTCTCTCTCTCTCTCTCCCTCCTTCTCTTAGTTGTTGTGTAAATGAGAAGAGGACAGGGCTATTTACAGCCTTCCCCAATGGTAAAATGGTAATTTTGGGGCTTAAGATGGGTGAAAGCTAATGTGACAAGTAGTGGTTGGTGGAGAGGAGAGAGACACCACGTGGCAGGCTCCCATTAGCTCATAAGGCTGGTAAAATTGTAAATAGTGAATAAGAAGGGTAAATCTGAAGGAAAGTTGACTTTTGGATGCTGGGACAACTGTCCACATGTGGGCCGCAAGCGGCAGCAGTTGAAGTGCCGCAAGCGGCAATCAGACTATCGCCTAGGCCTGGTTCAGGCTGGTTTCGCCTGTGTGAGCTTCGTGTGACACTCTGGTTCGTCCGGTGGTCTCCATTTTGGGTTTATGGGACTCAAAGTGATAGATTTAGGCATAGATAGGGAGTTCTGGCTATGGTATAGGGTATAGGCGAGGCTGTGTGCATGTTGAACGGGTTGGATTAGGGTTTCAAGCTGTGGATTGGGAGTTTAGGGATTTAGACTAGGGTTTACAGCTAGGGTTCGGGTTAGGGTTAGGGTTAGGCTATGATCATGGTTTCCGAACTGTCTTAGCTTTCTCAAGATGTTAGCATGGGTGGGGTGTCTATAGAATACAAAGCAAGAACCGTTTTACTTTAATGTGTTGCACAGTGGCCGTGTGTACCATTTTGACGTGAAAGTCGTTTTAAGAGTTATAGGGGTGCCATGGGGAATGTAATTGTATCAGAGAAGGACACGAAGAGGGAGAGGTACAAGGACACTAGGATCGCATTCTATGTGGGGAGCGTAAGAGTTAGGAGTCTAAGACATTCCTTAAGGCTTTCAAAATTCTCCCGGTGTTTCGGATGTTGCATCTCATTTTCACATATAATGTGTACCCTAAGGTGGGAAACTGCACTCAAGTAATGCAGTATATTTTGGACATATTGTATTTAGTGGGCAAAGGCGAGCACGTTTACCTCCCAACCGTAGCACTTTGTCATATCGTGATCGCCGCCACTACCTCCTGGAAGTAAGCCTTACCTTCACCCGCTTGGTTTGCAAGATGGCCATGCAATGTGGGTTTGTGAGTCTCGCCAATTCGAGACTGATACCACTGTGTACCATTGATTCTACCACCCTTGCCCAAATGGGCCTCACCAAGCAACAAGAGGAGGGAGACCAACCCCAAAGAAGAGGATGAAGAAGCAGAAGAGGAGGAAGAGCAGACTGAGGGCGAGAGTCGAGAGTCGAGACGAAGAGTTTTGAGCACCCTTAGACGTCGAGGCGCGCTTAGATCGCATGCAGCATGGGCCGACCGAGGTTAGGGCCGACCTAGCTAGGGTCAAGGCCAAGCTAACCAAGATGGAAGAGAAACAAAATGGTTGGAACAAGAAGATTTTTTAAACCCTAAAGAGGGTCCTATGTTCCCCCTGATTTCCCTCCCCAGTAGCTCCTAACGATAGTTTAGATCTGTATCAGTTAGGATTGAAAGCTAGTTTCACCGAACATCCTTGTTTCTCACCTTGTTTTGTTTCTATTAGTTATTGTTGTTCTCTTTACCTTCTCATTTGAATTACTGTAGCGTATGTAAAACATTGTAATTAGTCAGTGTGGTTTATCAATGAAACTGTTCCCAAATTTGGTTTGTTTGCATACTTGCTACTATGTATAAAATTGAAAATATAACATGTCCAACGAAAATGTACAATCCAATTCCATGTTTGACGTTCGCCCTGTAATTAAATACAGGTAATGTTGCCCAAAGGCAATCGGTATCTAGTTCAACTCCCACATGGCAAGTTAATTGACGAGGGTCTCTCCTCCTCTAGTGGCCAGTAGTGCCCTGACTCGGATCTAAGATCCGAGACGATATCTAAGCAGTCATAGCTCATGCAAGGATTGCAACACTCAGCAGCACCGGATTCGCATCAAGCCGCCAGTGCCGCTCATGGGGCAATACCAGATTTACTATCGGCCTTTGGCCAGAATCACACTTCATCCTCTACCCCACCTACGCCTCAAGTAGCCCCTACCCTAGATATGATGGGGTAAATGTTGCTACTAATGCAACAACAACAACAACACTGGGCAGTGATGCAACAGTAACAGCAGACCCTGGCTGCGCTCGTGGGTGCTATCCCCAAAATCTAAATGCCGCCCCACCAACGCAGTCGGTGATAGCTCACGTGACAACCACGATGGGTAGCTTATTTAAGCACTTTCATAGGCTCAGACCGCCCACCTTCGCAAGCACGCACCAACCCGAGGACACCACGTATTGGCTTAATCAAGTCTCTAAGATGATTAAACCACTTCATTGCTCCGATGTTGAGAAATTCAAGCTTGTAACATACAAGTTTGAGAAGGAGGCAAACCTATGGTGGGGCAGCGTGCTAAGGGTTGTCCCTGCTGGATTTGCGTGGACTTGGGATGAGTTTGAAACTTATTTCTTCAAGAAGTACTACCCACTCACCTATCACTATGAGAAGGAAAGCGAGTTTCTTTACCTCCAACAAAGGGGGATGTCAGTGGTGGAGTACGAGAACAATTTCATGGAGCTATCGAGGTGTGCTCTAAGAATCATGGCCAATGAGCCAATAAAGATGCGATGTTTCTCTGAGGGCCTATGGGTGGGCATCCGCAAGAAAATGTGTTACACCAACATCTACACATATGTTGACCTTGTGGATATGTTCTTGCGATCTGAGCAGGATAGAGAGCATGTTTACCGAGCTCACCTATAGATGGGTATGAGGTTTAGATCTGAGGTGCAGCCTCCGCAACTTCATGGCAAGAGGCCGCGAGCAGACTCGCCACTGAGACTTATGGCACTACTTGCCCCTCAGTCGAGGAAAGACTACATTTGTACGTATTGCAAGAAGATGGGCCACACCGCCCCCTCAACAGATCAACTGATAGCCCCAGCATGCTCTTACGGCCCTTCCCTCTTAAGTAGTGTGCCCTGCGCAACAATTCAGCTGCCCCCATATGTACCAAAATTAGCCACCTCAATAGCCAACGACTATAGCACTAAACTTTCTTAGGGGGCACAAAATCCGAATGGCGTGAGTGTGTGTAATAACAGAAGTCATGCTCACCTGCACACCTTAAGGGGCACAATATCCGAATGGTCCATATGATGCACCACCTCATGAAATTAACAAGACCCAACTTTCGATCTGAACCAAAACTTTGGTGGGCCATAGCAAAGAGCGAGGCAAATCAAGGGAGGTAACAGTTTTCTTTTGCCAATGCTCACTAGAATTTTGGATCATGTTGAAAGTTGAGCCTTGTGGGTTTCATGGAGTGCCACATCACATAGACTGTTTAGATTTTGGGTTCACATCACACATAAAAAAATGCTCACGAGCTCTCGTGAGAACTAGTTCCGCCACACCTTGATGAGTGATGGGCATCCACTCCCTGCATTTGGTAGGTGGCATCTAGGTTTTGTTATGTGCCAAAAATTAGCTACATTTGAAACTCAAGTGGATCATACTATCTAAAATCACAGGAAATTATGCCTAAAACATCTAAACACACTTGGTGGGGGCTATCTGAGTTTTGGAATAGCTTAGAATTTGGTGTGGCCCCTCATCCAAGTGGGACACACACAATGGATGAGCTGGATTTTTAAACCACATTTCACTGGCACTAAACGCAGTTAGAAAGTTTCAATGGCCAAGCAACCACTCTCGAATGTTGCCTGTGGTTGTTGAGGGTCAAATATTACATATTATCCTCCATTTATATCTTGGTTTTATGAACATGATAATGTTTAATGTTCTATTTTACTCATGTTTGTGTTATAAGGTGAATTTAAGAGCTTGAATTGAAAAGGGTACTAAAAGCATGGATTTGATACTCAAGAATCACTAAGGCAAGGGATGGATCTTAGGAGACCAAGATTGAAGAATTCACATGCTAAAGATCCAAGAAAACCAGGTGAGGAATAAAGAGAATCAAATATTTAAAGTGAAGAAAAGGAATTCTGAAATCGCCCTGAAAAAATGTATACTGAAACTCTGGATCATTTTATGAAATTGTACAGAGTGAAGTCTATTTTGAAAAACTGCGCAGACTGAAGTCTATTTTAGTAAACTGCATAAATTTGAGGCGGTTCTAGAGTTTTCCAATTAGGTGCGAAAGTTGGAGTTCCACAACTATAAATAGGACTCCCTAAGATATTCATAGGCATCATCTAGGGTTTGGAGGAGCAAAGCACAGGGGTAGAGAACCGTCGCCAAGCATTTTTCTTCTCTTTCTCCTTGATTTTTCATGTTGTCTTTTAGGATTTTAGATCCAATCATGTCTATAGTTGGCTAAACCTCTTAGCTAGGGCTAAGAGATAAAGCTTGTAGCGTAATGGGATGTTTCTATTGCTTTGATTCATGTTTATGTTGAACTCTCTTTGATTCTAGTTTGATTATAAGGAATATTTTCAGTTTTTAATGGTTTGTTGTGACAAATTACAATAGATCTGCGATAGCTTTGAATATCGTTCTTTTCTATTTTGAGATTGATGGATTGGTTAATCATGTTGTTTGTCATCATCCCATGGGCATGGTTAGGTGACGAAATCCCTTTCAATCTTCCCAATTCTCCTTCTTTGATGACTAGATTTATGAGAAGTTCAGAGATCTGACCATCTCTTCTTCCAACTGGATAAGATAGGATTCCGATTCCAGTTGTGTCCTCGTATCAAGCATAGTATCACCCTGATTGCTACAAGTGGATACTTGGAAACCCTAGTTCCCACCTTTAAATTTCTTAAGTTTCTAATTAAATCTCTCACAATTACTTCCTTTTATTTCATATTTAGATTCACATCTTTTTCTAGTTCTACTTCTAGTTACTTTCAGAATACTCACGAGATTAGTCCCTATGGATTCAACCTTGGTCTCACCGAGATTATCACTACATCGTGACCCTACACTTGGGGTTGTGAACAAGTTTTTGGTGCCGTTGCCAGGGATTGACAGTTACATTTTCTGGATTTGATTAGTTTTAGAATTATGTTAAATTAGGATTTATTTACTTTCTATTTTTAGGTTAGGGTTCTTTCTAGTTTGTTTTTAGAAACTAACTTTTCTTTCTATTTCCATATTTAGAAACTTTCCTTTTTTTTTTAGAAACTAACTTTTCTTTCTATTTCCAGATTTAGAAACTTTCCTAATTTTTTTTAGAAACTGACTTTTCTTTCTATTTCTAGATTTAGAAACTTACCTAATTTTTTTTTAGAAGCTAACTTAGCTTTCTATTTCTAGGTTTAGAAACTTTCCTTTTCTGTTTTTAGAATCTAATTTACTTTCCTTTTTTTAGGATAAAAACTTTCTTAATTTGTTTTTAGAAACTTTCTTAATCTGTTTTTTGAAACTAATTTCCTTTCCTTTTTCTTTTTTTAGAAACTAGTTTACTTTCTATTTTTTGAAACTTTCCTTTTCTTTTTTAGAAATAAGTTGCTTTTGTAATTGTTGTATACACTTTTGTTTGTCAAATTTTGATGAGACAAAACTCTGACGTGATGGAAAGTTCACCTTTAAATGAAACTTCAAATGGACCTTCAAAAGAACCTTCAAATGAATCTTCAAGAGAAGCAAGATGGAAAGTTTACCTTCAAGAAAGATGGAAAGTTCACCTTCAAGAACAAACCATGAAGTTGGGAAGTGCAAGCACAAGTTCACGTCATGGATAATTCAAGCCAAAGAATATTCAAGTTCTACTACTTTTCTACTAGAATAATAAAAGATCAAGCTCCACCTTCAAGTACAAGATTCATCCTATACACTTTAATGTCCAGTTTTCTCAAGTATAATTGACACTAGAAAGACCTTAGACTTAGGTGCTTTCAAATGTTAAACTTATACGGGTTTTTATACTTTGGTTAGGCTTTAGTTCAACTAGTCTAAGCCTTGGTTCGACTAGTCTAAGCTATGGCTCAACCAGTCTAAGTATATCTTCGACCAGTCTAAGATTCAAGCTCAAAAAATGAATATTTTTAGTGATTTCTTGACCAATCGAAGGGTGCTCGACTCGAAGTCCAACAACTAAATTTTAGCACCCTCGACCAGTTGAAGGCTATGTTCGACTAGTCTAACAGGGCCCTGGACCAGTCGAGTAGGGCCTTCGACCAGTCGAAGAACTGTTTTATCCTATTACGCCCAAATTTTAAATTTTAGTTGGATCTTAAATGAGTCGAAAAAGACCTTAGACGAGTCGAAGCAACAACATTTCAGCTTATAAATAAAGGCCTTCTCTCATTTCAAAATTAGCAATCTAAGTTAAGAAAAGCTTTTATTTAGAAAGAGAGAAGTCTCCACTATTATCAAGCTATTGCATAGTATTTTATATTTCTGTTTATATAGCTTTTGTTTTGATTTTTTGATCTCTCGTTTATAAATCTTACCTTTTAAAAAAGAGAATAATTGCTCTTCTTTTGAGATCTAAAGGATTCAAACAAGTAGTTAAGATTTGAATTAATTTAAAATCAATTTAGAACCTAAAACCTTTGATTGTATTACTAGACATTAAACATTCTACATCAAATGAAGAGGTTCTACGGGCTACATCAAGAACGTCTTCAAGAAGAAGATAAGTATCATTCTGTACTTTTATTTTTTGGTTTCTTTAAGATATCCAGAAAATCTCATGTATTGGTTTTGACTGAGATAGCCAAAAAATCTTAGCGTGGGGTTTTGTTTATGATAACTCATCTACAAGCACAACTATATAGGTTTAAGGTGAACCTGTGAAAACCATGTTTATTAGTGAACGTCAATATCACGTGAGTTGTGATTATTAGGAGTGGAGTAGGTGTGATTGTTTGAGAACAGTTGGTGTACACACCAAACCACTATAACTCCTGGTGTTTGTGGCGAATGGTTTAAGTTGTGTATCTGTGGCGAATGATTGTAATTTGTTTATGCTTATTTGGTGAATGCTTGTAATAGATAGCTCTCTCTAGTCTCTTACTTAGTTTGTGATCTTGATCTTTACTACATTCATGAAATCAGGTTGTCCTACCTAAAACTTTGTTTTTGGTATAAGGTTGTCCTATGAACAAAGTTTGAATCAATTTCTCAATACTACTGCTATTGAGATTAGTGATTTATTCTAATTTATTTATTATTTCAGTATCTTGAAATTTTTATTTGGCAGTCCTATTCACCCCCACTCTAGGGCTGTTAGCTCGCCTCTTTCAGCTTTCTTAGTTCCTTTTTAGAAACTAATTCACTTTCCTTTTTCTTCTTCAGAATCCTAATATAGAAACTTCTAATTTGGTAACTTCTTTCTAAATCTCTCTCTTTCTATTTCTAGATTTATATTTTTCTCTTTTTTTTTAGGTTTAGGTTAGATTCTGAAATTGAGGGCTGAGAGTGTTTCCTGCCCAAGTGGGTCCGTGATAACACTCAACGTCTCTTGAGTGAAGGAGGATTAGTTGATGGGTTATCTATCCATCACAGGATTAGACACTACTCGAGATCCACAGAGTTAACTGAAGTTATGGCTACCAATCAATCTTCAAATACACCTCAACCTAGGGTTGAGAAAATTCAGGATGAGAATGAGGTGCATATGCACCCCCGCCTCGTACTTCGTGAGACTATTTACAACTGGTGGGGGTGAGCACACCTTCATATAAGGTTTTTCCAGAAAATACAGGACATATAGATATCAAGCTAGGGGTGATCTAACTCCTTCCAAAATTCCATGAACTTGAATCTGAAAATCCATACTTATAAATGAAAGAGTTTAATGAGATCATAGCCACTCTATATTTTTCGAACATGTTTGAGGACACGGTTAGGCTGAAACTCTTTCCCTTCTCCTTAAAAGAGAAAGCTAAGACGTGGTTGCATTCATTACGTCCACGATCTATTGGCAGATGGAAAGACATGACAAGGGAGTTCATAAAGAAATTTTTCTCATATCATAAAATGAACACCCTTAGAAAATCGATCATGAACTTTACCCAAAAGAAAGAAAAACATTCTTCCAATGTTGGGAGCGGTTCAAAGATCTTGTCAATTCATGCCCACAACATGGTTTTGAAACTTGGCAAATAACAAGTTTTTTTTACAATGAGCTAACTTCTTTCATGCGCCAAATGGTCGAGACAATGTGCAATGGGGAATTCATGAACAAAGAGGTCGATGATGTGTGAGATTATCTTGACAAGCTTTTTGAAAACACACAATCATAGGACATCTCCCCAAAATCAAGCACCACTTCTAGGCCTACTATATAAAAGGAAAGGGGCAGAATTTATCTTCTGAAAGAAGATTATGATATAAATGCTAAAATGGCTAATCTCACAAGAAAACTCGAGGTCATGGAACTAAAGAAGGATATGGCTACGAAAATTGTTTGCAATATTTGTGTAACACCCTGGTTCTCAAAACCTGAGGATAGTCGCTCCTCATGAAGAACTCTAGTATTACGTTATAAAATTGACTAACATGCATTCAATTAATGGTAAATTTCAAAGCATGAAGTAAAGCAATCATTACATAAGTCAGGGATATCAAGAGTAACAAAAAGGAAGTCTAATACATATAAATGGGAACAAAATGAAATCTCACAACAGGAAAATTATTTTACAACTCAAACAAAACAAATAGTCTTAAATATGAAAGCGAGTAAATCCTAAAATATCAGTTGAGTTCCAACGGCTCAACTAAATCGTTATGAAGGCTCTCCTTGCCGAGCTCCTCCTCAGTTATCCCTAAGTTTCCGTCATAGGGGTCTCCGCCTGTCATCAATCCTGCATCTATTTGGTGCAACCGCATAATTAAGTGAGTGAAAACTCAGTGAGAATTTCCCACAAGGATTCATACATGTCGAGTCATTCCAAAATAGTTCAAACCAATATATTAAATCATAATGAAAAGAATATGAACTTATATGTAATGTATGGAGGTACGAATGTATGCTCAAGTCACAGTCTAGGAATGCACATCCAGCTGTCAAAATAAAGGGTCGCCCAAGGAGAAACTAGTCACCAGAAAAAATACTCATAGTTACGCCCAAGGAGAACTAGCGACCCCCTCCCCCCGGAAAAGACCATGCAGGCGGCTCGCGGTAGATTATCTACCTGGAAAAAGCCATGTAAGTAAGTGTGCCCAAGGATATCTCTTAAAATAATACACGGGGTATGCCCGAGGAGTGTCTAATCCCAAAAAAGCCTCATGTAAAGAAAGAGCGCCCAAAGTGGCACAAATGCACATGCTCTATAAGTTTAACTGAAGTGCTAGAACCTTCAGGAATTCAATCAGAGTGTGACTTATATCGGGGACTCGGAAAAGCTCATATGTCATGCGTGAATGTCATGTACCATGATGCTCATGCACATTCCATAGGATTAACAAGATTACTCTCATAAGCATGATCAAGACTTGTAGTCCTTTATTAGGATATCTAGCATTCAAATATGAGCTCAATATAAATTCATTTACTTTCCCAAGGTCCAAAGGAAGGCCCACAATTATTACATTTCAAGCATATTAAATTATTAACAATTCTATTCAACATTTCTCATGAAAGATAGTGTTCCATCCATAACTTTAGTTTGTAAAATAGGATGAGATGGGATATCATGACCCTTGTCATTACTAGTAGGACTATGCCCAAAATCAAGCCATTGCAAAAATATCATAGAGAGTACAATACTAGATTCCAACTACATGGTTATCAACTGTGGGGCTTGAGTAATGGGATTTGATATACTAACTCATATTCATCACATCCATATGGAGACTAAAGAGTTACTTACTATTGGTATTAACTTCATTAGTATCAAATTATAACAATTCTAACCCATATAATGAGAAATGGAGTAAACTAATCATTGTAATGGAAGAAAGATTTCTTACATTTAATGCAACTATATATGTACTTAAGTAATTTCAAATGTGGCATAATGTATGTATAACAACCCTTATGAGATGAATTAGAGTAACATACTTTAAGGCATTCCCACATGTTTATTCATGTCAATTCAAAGTTAAAGGGACACAACTACTATTATATAATATCTTTCTACAATTATTTTAGAATTCCATGAAATGATGAAGCCATGTGGGATATCCCTCACCTTAAATGGATGTTCCTCTTGATTTGAGATGTTCTTATGAGGTGGATGAAAAGATCTTGATTAGACAAATTGAAGGAAGAAGTGTCTTCTAAGGTAAAAATCTGCTAGTAGCACTTGGATGATCTGATCAGGGCACCAGTGAGTCACAACTGAGTCGACTCGGTTGAGAGTTCTCAACTAATCAACTAGTTGGGTTAAGGGATCTACTAACTGGAAGGTTAAATTAATAATCCATTGGATTTAATGCCTACCGGATCCTCCTCAGATGGTTCTGATATTAGAGTCAACCTAACTCAGTGGGAAGACTAGCCGAGTCAGCCCACAACCGAGTGTAGGGTTGACTCAGTAGAAAAATCGACCGAGTCAACCCACAAATGGGCAAATTTTGAATCGCTCATAATAGGTTTTTAAGTTACCTGGGAAGAGCTACTACCCAGGCTCAACTGAGTCAGGTTTTATTTACCTGAAACCTTCTTGAGTTTGTTGACTCAGCAGTGACTCGACTCAATCGATTTCTTCGACAAGTTACATTCGACATTTATAAATGCCTCTGAGATCGATTCAGGTTGCTGATCATTGCTCGAGACAAACCAATCTTAGCCATGGATCTTGATCAGGGTTTTTATCACGAGAAGAGGATCTGAGTCACGCCAACTCGTGACCAAGTCGGGAGCGACTGTGAACAGAGTCGGTCGAGTGGGTGAGAAATCCTCCATAACTGAGAGAGAGAGAGAGGGGTCACTTGTGGTACCTAATCAGGGCTGTTTCTGGTGTTACAAGGTCTTGGGTGTGTGTGCTTAGCTCCGGGTTTGCCGAAAATCATAATCAAGCCTCCCAGACTCGATTTCAGTCACCTCTTTGAGGTGATGCTGGCCTGGATCGGGCTGGGAACTCGAGCCCATTGGAAACAGGGCATGAGGCGAGCAGTAACAGCCACTGGAAACCGGTTCCAGCAGCTGTCTCCTCTCTCCCTTCTTTTATCTCTCTCCCTATCTTCTCCCTCTCTCACACTCTTATTTTTCTCTCTCTGTTCTCTTCCCAGCAGACGGACTACTCAGCCGAGTCGGCTAGGAGCTCGTAACAGAGGCTGGCATTGCCTTTGTCCTCTTTCTCTCCTTGCTCTCTTTCTATCTTCTCCCTTCCTACTCTCTCTCTCTCTCTGTTGTGAATGACTTGGGCCGAGCTGCAATCAGACCTGCAACGTCTCAGCGGCGGTAGACATACCATCTCCCTTTCTTTCTTTTATCCTCCCCCAACAATGCCCTATTATCCGGCTATTTATAGCCGTTCTTTTTCTGGAAATTTCCTCGATTAATCATGAAGATTAGCGTGGAGATAATACATGATAGCTGGTAATAACTAGCCATTAGGATCTTCCCATGAGTCAGATCGTGTACAGGGACTGCAAATTTAAACTCCGATGAACATTAGAGAGGGTGGGCCACACAATGGATGGCTTGGATCAATGAATGGGTTCAATTTTTCAGAAGGTGGGTCTCACAGTCAGTTTAAGGAAGATGAAGGTGAAAATGGCATTGTTTTAACCGAGTGGTTAATCCATAGATCAGGGCCATTTGGACGGTCCTGATATGGCCTAAAGGTGATGTGGGGTCCATTTCACGGTGAAAGGTGGGCCGTAGGTTAAGCTATTAGCTCCATAGGCGAGAACTCCACGCCGCTCCAATTTCTCCTTAATATCTCAGTTTATTAGAAGCTTCCCTGACAGACCTAATTTTGACACTCCAAAATGCTCGATCGGTCCTTCTAGAAGCTAAGGGTTGAGATTAGCATTGCTAAAAATGGAATATATTCCTTCCACTTTTTGTTAAGTAGGGTGCTATAACCGGAAATGGTAGGGGTGACGAGGCTACTGTAGTGTGCATGGCTTTCGTCCAACGCTCTCCAACGGCTGGATTTGCCAGCGCATCTGCGGACGTGGATCTTCTCTCCTCGTAAGTGCTTTCTCCTTGCAATGTTTGATCATTAGCCAACAAAGGTGGCACGGGCGATTTTCAATCGCAAAAATCAGCATGGTCAGGGTCGGTGGGACCCTATCTCTCAGATGGACGGTCTGGATCTACCTTCTGTATTCGGAAGGATGGCCATTTACACCGTCAAACGGATGGTCAGGTTTGAACAGGCAATGGGTGGGAGGAATTTTTTTTGAAATTTCACCACTTTTGTGGTTTCTGTCGAGTCAACATTTGTTTGACCCAACCTCTAGATTTCGTGCACGGCGTGTGCACACTATCTATGCACACGCATAGGTCTGATGTGGGGTCCACAAGTATGTTTTGGGAAATCCATTCCGTCCAACTGGTTTTAAGTCCATGATATGACTTTCAGACCGAATAGGACAAAAATCAGAAACTCAGGTGGGCCATATCAATGGGATCGAGTGTAATAAATGATGATATCCGACGATCATTGGAGATTGACGGTTAAATCTTTTCTTAATCTATTCATTAGTGATTCTTAGGGTTTCTAGCCCTACCTATATGGAAATCCTTAGTAGGCTTGATGAATCTTGGGGTCCAATTGCAATGATCGAGTGATGGATCATTAAGTTGCGTATAATGGCCCAATCATTTGTGGTTCGGTTATTTGAAAAGGTTATCTGATATACCTTTTGATAATTAGTAATTGATACCCAACAATCTGATGGTTGGATCCGTTTAAATTTCTAGTTCATAGATTTAAGACTATTGAAAGGTATCTAGTTACGCTTATTCATAGTGTAGCGGTCAGATTATTTCGAATCTGAACATCAATGGTCTGTGTGTGATGATTAGGTGGAAGGTCTTCAAGTTGGACTCTGACGAATGGTGGATTTGGTTATTTACGACTTGATTCGATACTTATTGTTCAGTTTCAAGAGAACGTGGTTGTTCCTCTTAAGGATTAAGAGTTGGAACGGATGAATTTTGAATTATTACTTCCTAGGGAATGTCATAGATTGGGTGTGTATGTTTACCCAAGTTTGTTAACTTGAACCATAATGGTAACACCCGAGTACAGAAAAGTACAGGGTGTTACAATTTGTGCTTGCAACATTCACACAACTGAAAATTGTCCAACAATACCTGCTTGTCAAGAGGTACTGCATGAGCAATCTAATGCCGTGAATAATTATCAAACACCTTTCAGTGGATCCGCTTCATACATAAAATCCTAGTTGGAGAAATCATCCAAATTTCAGTTGGAAGAATGACAAACTGCTACTCCTCAAGGATTCCCTAATCAAATTCTAAATCAAGGGAAATCTCAAGAGGATCTGGTTCTTAAGCATCTTCAAAATCATTCAATCAGGGTATGCTACAATCCTTTTAAGACCTTACAAAGGCCATACAAGGGCTTGAGATAAAAAATGTGATTGGGGAAAAGGGAAACCTTCTAGCTCAACCTGTTCCCAATCCAAAACAGCAATATAAAGTCAGCGACCCAAGCTCTTCAAATCAAATGGAGCAAGCAAAGTCTATCACCACTCTTATGAGTGGGAAAACAATTGACAAATCTATTCCGGTAAGGGCTGAAAAGTCTAAGGACCCGAAAATAGATGAAACTGATAGACCTATCAACACTCCACATGAGTTAGAACTAGAACCTCAAGGCAAGCCGATTGCTCCATTTCCCCAACAGTTGATTGCAACAAAACCTTTTTTTAACTCTCAGGACATTCTAGAGGTGTTGAAACAAGTGAAGGTCAACATTCCAATACTGGATGCCGTTGAACAAATACCTTCATATGCCAAATTTCTGAAAGACTTGTTTACGACTAAAAGACAACAAAATATTTAAAAGAAAATCTTTTTAACAGAAAAAGTGAGTGTCATCCTAAAGCAAAATGTGCTACAAAAGTACAAAGATTCTGGTAGCCCAACCATCGCTTGTGTAATTGAGAATTACCGGATTGAGCACGCGCTTCTTGACTTAGGAACGAGTGTAAATCTGATCTCATACTCGGTCTATAAACAACTGGGTCTAGGTGAATTAAAACTCACCCGGACCACATTACAACTTGCTAATCTCTTAGTTCGTGTACCGAGAGGGGTAATAGAGGATGTGTTGGTCCAGGTTGACAAATTCTACAACCTAGTAGATTTTATCATCTTGGATACTCAACCCATCGTGGATATGAGCACTCAAATTTCCGTCATTCTTGGTCCCTCATTCCCTGTCACATCAAATGCAATCATTAATTGTGGAAATTAAGTCATGAATTTATTTTCTAAGAATATGACATTGAAGCTCAATATTTTTTTCAACATGAGCAAACAAGCAGAGGATGATGAAGATGCCCACAATGTTAATTTGATTGATCCTTTCGTAGAAGATAGAACACTTCTAACCTTATCCTCTAACTCTCTAGAGATGTGTCTGGCCCACTCCCATAATTTAGATGATAATGTGACTAGGGAGATAAGAACCATGCTGGATACTATGCCGGTACTTGAAGTTAACCGGTGGAGGCCACAATTTGAAGAATTACCCCAAACCGATGTAGTGTCTCTAATGTTTAACCTCAAGGCACCGAAACTTGACCTGAAACCTTTGCCCTCTAAATTGAAATATGTCTATTTAGGTCAGGATGGGACATAACCGATGGCGATTTCTTCCCACCTTAAGCCAGAACAGGAGAGTATACTTATCTCTACTCTCATTGAGCACAAAGGAGCCCTTGGATGGTCGATTGCGGATCTCAAGGGAATTGACCCTTCGATTTGTACTCACCGCATTTATCTAAAGGATAATGTTAAGACCTCATGACAACCACAATATAGATTAAATCCAAACATGAAGGAAGTGATTAAGGCTGAGGTTCTTAAGCTATTAGATGTAGTATCATATACCCTATATCGGATAGCCAATGGGTGAATCCAACTCAGGTGGTTCCTAAGAAATCCGAAATCACCATAGTAGTCAATGTCAACAATGAACTCATGCCAACTAGAGTTACTACTGGTTGGAGAATGTGCATTGACTACAGGAAATTGAATACTATCACGAGGAAGGACTACTTTCTTTTACCTTTCATCGATTAAATTTTAGAAAGGTTAGCTAGACACTCATACTATTGCTTCCTCGATGGGTATTCGGGCTACAACCAAATAGAGATAGCCCATGAAGATCAGGAAAAGACCACATTCACATATCCCTTTGGCACATTTGCTTACCGAATGATGTCATTCAGACTGTAATGCCCCCGCCACTTTTCAGCGATATATAATGAGTATTTTTTCTGACAAGGTGGGACAATATCTAGAGGTCTTCATGGAGGATTTCTCTATTTTTAGTCCATCCTTCAGCGATTGTTTGGAGAATCTTAAAAGTGTCCTAAAGTGATGTGAGGAAAAGAACTTGGTACTAAATTGAGAAAAGTGTCATTTCATGGTTCGTAAGGGAATTATCCTGGGACATATCATCTCTTCCAAAGGAATTGAGGTATATAAGGCTAAGATTGATCTTATCTCTAACTTACCTCCACCCAAGAACATACGTGACGTGCGATCCTTCTTAGAATACGTCGGATTTTACAGAAGATTCATAAAGGACTTTAGTCACCTCTCTCATCCTTTATGCAATTTACTTCAAAAGGATGTACCATACGAGTAGACTGAATAATGCTAGGAAGCTTTTTCTAAGCTCAAAGGCATGTTAACCACCGCTCTTGTCATGTCGCCACCCGATTGGGCATCCCTTTTAAACTTATGTGCGACGCATCCGACTACGCTCTTAGGGCGGTATTAGGTCAGAGAAAAGATAAGAGGCCCTATGTTATACAATATGCAAATAGAACCTTAAATCCTACCCAAGTGAATCACACTACTACTGAAAAGGAACTCTTAACCGTAGTATTCACTTTAGACAAATTTAGGTCCTACCTTATTAGATTTAAGATCATCATCTACACAGATCATGCGGCGCTCAAGCATCTTTTTTCTAAAAATAATGTTAAGCCTCGCTTGATAAGATGGATCCTTCTACTCTAGGAATTTGATTTAAAAATAAAAGATAAAAAGGATAGCAAATGTAGTGGCTAACCACCTTTCCCGCCTTGATCTCTCTGATTCCCTTGAGACGACACATATAAATGACATGTTTCCTGACGAATAATTGTTTAAAGTCTCTCAATCACCTTGGTTCGCGGATTTGCTAATTATCTTACCACAGGTTCCACGCCGACACATTGGACTGCACAAGATAAAAGGAAATTTTGTCGAGGTACACAAATTCTTCTGGTATGGTCTATTTTATTTAAATATTGTCCAGACCAAATCTTAAGGAGATGTGTGCCAGACGATGAACACCAAAGTATCATTTCCTTTTATCACTCTTAGGCCTGTGGTGGTCACTTTTCTATTAAAAAGACCACGGTCAAAATTCTGCAATGTGGCTTTTATTGGTCCACTATGCTCAGGGATATTCATGAGTTTTACAAAGCTTGTGAGCGTTGTCAGAAATTGGGAGCATTATCCCATACACTACCAGAAAAATGGGCAAAGGCTACGGATAAAATCTGTAGCCATAGCTCTATGGCTACTGATCTAGTCCATAGCACGACCATAGTCGTAGGTCCCATAACAATAGGTCTGGAACCTATGGCTACGGATTTAATCCATAGCTATAGGTTCCAACAGCTACAGATATGATTCGTAGCAATAACTACCAGAAAACAAGCAAAGGCTACAGACCAAATCTGTAGCCTTATACCTATGGCTACGGTTTTAATCCGTAGCAGGACCGTAATCATAGGTGCGGTAACAATAGGTCTGGAACCTATGGCTATGGATTTAACCCGTAGCTATATGTTCCAACAGCTACGGTTATAATCCGTAGCAATATATCTGTCGCAAAAACTTCAAACAGCTACACCTGTCATATTAGTGGCTACGGTCAATATCCGTAGCTATTTTGTATGTTAAAAATTTTTATATAATCATTTGTTCATTCAATTACCACCTGTACAATCATTCATTCATTCAATTACAATCAATTACAATCTTTCATTCAATCAATTACAATTACAATCCTTCATTCAATCAATTACAATTACAATTACAATAATATTGAAAATACAAATCTTTGGCTTCATTAGAGAAATGTGCTCGACTTCACCATGAAATTTCAACAGCTTCGTATATTCCATCATCCTACAAACAGTCATGTCACTCACAAATTAGAACACCCATTGGAGAAAAGAAAGACAAAGTGAAAGAAGCGCATCATGTATAACCATTTATTTTCTTAATGAATTAAAAAAAAAAACTTAAAGAGGAATGAAATTGACACAAAAGAAATGGTCTCACCATATGATTATAGGTTTAGGTTTAGGTTAAGGTTTAGGTTTAGGTTATAGGTTTTGGGATTTAAGAATGAGTTCGGGTTTAGGTTATAGGTTTTGGTTTTGGTTTTGGTTATAGGTTTTGGGATTTGAGAATGTGTTCGGGTTTAGGTTATAGGTTTTGGTTTAGGTTATAGGTTTTGGTTAAGGTTTAGGTTTTTGGATTTGAGAATGGGTTCGGGTTTAGTTTATAAAGTTTTGGTTTTGGTTTAGGTTATAGGTTTTGGAGATTTGAGAATGGGTTCGGGTTTAGGTTATAGGTTTTGGTTTTGGTTTAGGTTATAGGTTTTGGTTTAGGTTTAGGTTAAGGTTTAGGTTTAGGTTATAGGTTATAGGTTTTGGGAATTGAGAATGGGTTCGGGTTTAGGTTATAGGTTTTGGTTTAGGTTTAGGTTTTTGAATTTGAGAATGGGTTCGGTTTAAGTTATAGGTTTTGGTTTTGGTTTAGGTTATAGGTTTTGGGATTTGAGAATGGATTCGGTTTAGGTTATAGGTTTTGGTTTTGGTTTAGGTTATAGGTTTTAGTTAAGGTTTAGGTTAAGGTTTAGGTTTAGGTTATAGGTTTTGGGATTTGAGAATAGGTTCGGGATTAGGTTATAGGTTTTAGTTTTGGTTTAGGTTATAGGTTTTGATTAAGGTTTAGGTTATAGGTTTTGGTTAAGGTTTAGGTTTTTAGATTTGAGAATGGGTTAGGGTTTAGGTTATAGGTTTTGGTTTAGGTTAAGGTTTAAGTTTTGGATTTAAGAATGGGTTCAGAGTTTAGGTTATAGGTTTTGGTTTTGGTTTTGGTTTTGGTTATAGGTCTCGGTTACGGTTTAGGTTTTTAGATTTGAGAATGGGTTCGGGTTTAGGTTATAGGTTTTAGTTTTGGTTTAGGTTATAGGTTTTGGTTAGGGTTTAGGTTTTTGGATTTGAGAATGGTTCGAGTTTAGGTTATAGGTTTTGGTTTAGGTTAAGGTTTAAGTTTTTAGATCAGAGGAGAATGGGTTCGGGTTTAGGTTATAGGTTTTAGTTTTGGTTTAGGTTATAGGTTTTGGTTACGGTTTAGGTTTTGGATTTGAGAATGGGTTCGGGTTTAGGTTATAGGTTTTGGTTTTGGTTTAGGTTATAGGTTTTGGTTAAGGTTTAGGTTTTGGATTTGAGAATGGGTTGGAGTTTTAAGGTTTTGGTTAGGTTTAGGTTTTGGTTTAGAATTTTGGTTAAGGTTTAGGTTTTGGATTTGAGAGGTTATGGTTCGGAGATTTGAGGTTATAGGTTTTGGTTTTGGTTTTAGTTTAGGTTTAGGTTTTTCAATTTGAGAATGGGTTCCGGTTTAGGTTATAGGTTTTGGTTTTGGTTTAGGTTATAGGTTTTGGGATTTGAGAATGGATTCGGGTTTAGGTTATAGGTTTTGGTTAAGGTTTAGGGTTAAGGTTTAGGTTTAGGTTATATAGGTTTTTTTGGGATTTGAGAATGGGTTCGGGATTAGGTTATAGGTTTTGGTTAAGGTTTAGGTTATAGGTTTTGGTTAAGGTTTAGGTTTTTTGATTTGAGAATGGGTTCGGGTTTAGGTTATAGGTTATGGTTTAGATTAAGGTTTAGATGGTTTTAGGTTTAGAGAATGGGTTCGGGTTTAGGATTTGATAGGTTTGGGTTTCGGGTTTAGGTTATAGGTTTTGGTTTTGGTTTAGGTTGGGTTTAGGTTATAGGTTTTGGTTTTGGTTTAGGTTATAGGTTTTGGTTAAGGTTCGTGTTTTGGATTTGAGAATGGGTTCGGGTTTAGGTTATAGGTTTTGGTTTTGGTTTAGGTTCTTGGATTTGAGGTTTAGGTTTTTTTTTTGAGAATTGGTTCGGGTTTAAGTTATAGGTTTTGGTTAAGGTTTAGGTTTTTGGATTTTGAGAATGGGTTCGCAGTAGAGGTTATAGTTTTGGTTTTGGTTTGGTTAAGGTTCTAGGTTTTGGGATTTGGGAATGGGTTCGGGTTTAGGTTATAGGTTTGGTTTTGGTTTTGGAATTTTGGTTTTTGGATTTGAGAATGGGTTCTGGTTTAGGTTATAGGTTTTGGTTTTGGTTTAGGTTATAGGTTTTGGGATTTGAGAATGGGTTAGGAGTTTAGGTTATAGGTTTTAGTTTCGGTTTAGGTTATAGGTTTTTGTTTAGGTTTAGGTTAAGGTTTAGGTTTAGGTTATAGGTTTTGGGATTTGAGAATGGGTTCGGGTTTAGGTTATAGGTTTTGGTTTTGGTTTAGGTTATAGGTATTGGGATTTGAGAATAGGTTCGGGTTTAGGGTTATAGGTTTAGGTTAAGGTTATAGGTTTTGAGATTTGAGAATGGGTTCGGTTTAGGTTATAGGTTATGTTTTTGGTTTAGGTTATAGGTTTTGGTTAAGGTTTAGGTTTTTGGATTTGAGAATGGGTTTGAGTTTAGGTTATAGGTTTTGGCTTTAGTTTAAGTTATAGGTTTTGGGATTTAAGAATGGGTTCGGGTTTAGGTTATATATTTTGGTTTTAGGTTATAGGTTTTGGTTTAGGTTTAGGTTAGGTTAAGGTTTAGGTTTAGGTTATAGGTTTTGGATTTGAGAATGGGTTCGGGTTTAGGTTATAGGTTTTGGTTTTGGTTTAGGTTATAGGTTTTGGGATTTGAGAATGGGTTCGGGTTTAGGTTATAGGTTATGGTTTTGGTTTAGGTTTAGGTTTAGGTTATAGGTTTTGGATTTTAGAATGGGTTATGGTTTAGGTTTAGGAAATCGGGTTCATGTTCGGGATTGGGTTTAAGTTTTGGTTTTCAAGTTTAAGTTTAGGTTTAGATTAAGGAGTTGAGATTAGGATTAGGTGTAGGTTTAGCTCTAGGGAATTGAGTTTAGGTTATAGGTTTAGGGAAAAGTTAGGTTTAGGTTATAGGTTTTGAGATTTGGGAATAGTTTTAGGTTATTAGTATAGGTTTAGTTTAGGTTATAGGTTAAGGTTTAGGGATTTGAGTTTAGGTTATAGGTTTTGGTTTAGGTTATAGGTTTTGGTTTAGGTTTTTGGATTTGAGAATGGGTTCGGGTTTAGGTTATAGGTTTTGGTTTTGGTTTAGGTTATAGGTTTTGGTTTAGGTTTAGGTTAAGGTTTAGGTTTAGGTTATAGGTCTTAGGGGAATTGAGAATGGGTTCGGGTTTAGGTTATAAGTTTCGGTTTTGGTTTTGGTTTAGGTTTTGGATTTGAGAATGGGTTCTGGTTTAGGTTATAGGTTTTGGTTTTGGTTTAGGTTATAGGTTTTGGTTAGGTTTAGGTTTTGGATTTGAGAATGGGTTCGGGTTTAGGTTATAGGTTTTGGCTTTAGTTTAGGTTATAGGTTTTGGGATTTGAGAATGGGTTTGGGTTTAGGTTATATGTTTTGGTTTAGGTTATAGGTTTTGGTTTAGGTTTAGGTTAAGGTTTACGTTTAGGTTATAGGTTTTTGGATTTAAGAATGGGTTCGGGTTTAGGTTATAGGTTTTGGTTTTGGTTTAGGTTTAGGTTTTTGGATTTGAGAATGGGTTCTAGTTTAGGTTATAGGTTATGGTTTTGGTTTTGGTTTGGTTATAGGTTTTTGGATTTGAGAATGGGTTATGGTTTAGGTTTAGGAAATCGGGTTCATGTTCGAGATTGGGTTTAAGTTTTGGTTTTCAAGTTTAGGTTTAGGTTTAGGTTAGGGAGTTGAGATTAGGATTAGGTGTAGGTTTAGTTTCTGGAATTGAGTTTAGGTTACGGGTTTAGGGAAAGGTTAGGTTTAGGTTATAGGTTTTGGGATTTAGGAATAGTTTTAGGTTATTAGTATAGGTTTAGTTTAGGTTATAGGTTAAGGTTTAGGGATTTGAGTTTTGGTTATTGGATTTGAAAATGGGTTCTGGAATTTAGATTATAGGTTTTGGTTTTGGTTTAGGTTATAGGTTTTGGTTTAGGTTTAGGTTAAGGTTTAGGTTATGGGTTTTGGGAATTGAGAATGGGTTCGGGTTTAGGTTATAGGTTTTGGTTTTGGTTTAGGTTTAGGTTTTTGGATTTGAGAATGGGTTGGTTTAGGTTATTGGTTTTGGTTTTGGTTTAGGTTTAGGTTTTTGGATTTGAGAATGGGTTCTGGTTTAGGTTATTGGTTTTGTTTTGGTTTAGGTTATAGGTTTTGGCATTTGAGAATGGGTTCTGGCTTAGGTTATAGGTTTTGGTTTAGGTTTAGGTTTAGGTTATAGGTTTTGGGAATTGAGAATGGGTTCGGGTTTAGGTTATAGGTTTTGGTTTTGGTTTTGGTTTAGGTTTTGGATTTGAGAATGGGTTCGGTTTAGGTTATAGGTTTTGGTTTTGGTTTTGGTTTTGGTTATAAGTTTCAGGGATTTGAGAATGGGTTCGGGTTTAGGTTATAGTTTTTAGTTTTGGTTTAGGTTTAGGTTTTGGATTTGAGAATGGGTTCGGTTTAGGTTATAGGTTTTGGTTTTGGTTTAGGTTATAGGTTTTGGTTTAGGTTTAGATTAAGGTTTAGGTTATACGTTTTTGGATTTGAGAATGGGTTATGGTTTAGGTTTAGAGAATCGGGTTCATGTTCGGGATTGGGTTTAAGTTTTAGGCTTTCAAGTTTAGGTTTAGGTTTAGGTTAGAGAGTTGAGATTAGGATTAGGTGTAGGTTTAGCTCTAGGAATTGAGTTTAGGTTATAGGTTTAGGGAAAGGTTAGGTTTAGGTTATAGGTTTTGGGATTTGGGAATAGTTTTAGGTTATAAGTATAGGTTTAGTTTAGGTTATAGGTTAAGGTTTAAGGATTTGAGTTTAGGTTATAGGTTTTGGTTTAGGTTAAGGTTTAGGTTTTGGATTTGAGAATGGGTTCGGGTTTAGGTTATAGGTTTTGGTTTTGGTTATAGGTTTTGGTTAAGGTTTAGGTTTTTGGATTTGAGAATGGGTTCGGGTTTAGGTTATAGGTTTTGGTTTAGGTTATAGGTTTTGGGATTTGAGAATGGGTTCGGGTTTAGGTTATAGGTTTTGGTTTTGGTTTTGGTTATAGGTTTTGGTTTAGGTTTACATTAAGGTTTAGGTTTAGGTTATAGGTTTTAGGAATTGAGAATGGGTTCAAGTTTAGGTTATAGGTTTTGGTTTTGGTTTAGGTTTAGGTTTTTGGATTTGAAAATGGGTTGGTTTAGGATATAGGTTTTGGTTTTTATTTAGGTTATAGGTTTTGGGATTTGAGAATGGGTTCGGGTTTAGATTATAGGTTTTGGTTTTGGTTTAGGTTATAGGCTTTGGATTAGGTTTAGGTTAAGGTTTAGGTTATAGGTTTTGGGAATTGAGAATGGGTTCGGCTTTAGGTTATAGGTTTTGGTTAAGGTTTAGGTTTTTGGATTTGAAAATGTGTTCGGGTAGAGGTTATAGGTTTTGGTTTTTGTTAAGGTTATAGGTTTTGGGATTTGAGAATGGGTTCGGGTTTAGGTCATCGGTTTTGGTTTAGGTTAAGGTTTAGGTTTTGGTTTTGGTTTTGGATTTTTGGTTATAGGTTTTGGTTAAGGTTATAGGTTTTGATTTAGGTTAAAGGTTATAGGTTTTGGGATTTGAGAATGGGTTCGGTTTAGGTTATTGGTTTTGGTTTTGGTTTAGGTTAGAGGTTTTGATTTAGGTTATAGGTTATAGGTTATAGGTTTTGGTTATAGGTTATAGGATTTGAGAATGGGTTCGGGTGTGGTCCCTGCAAATACAAATATAAACACGGCCTGTCCTAATGGCCAGGCCCTTCCAATGTCGTCCATAGGAAATGGACAGCTTCATCATGGTCATAACAGCGGTTCTCACCTTCCTAGGACCCCCGCTCTTCCGGATAGCTCCGACGCACATCCAGGTCTGCTCCATTAATTTCGAGCAAATACATAAACATGGTCTGTCCAAATGGCCAGGCCCCTCTAATGTCGTCCATAGGAAATGGACAGGTTCATCATGGTCATAACAGCGGTTCCCACCTTCCAGGGACCCCCACTCTTCCGGATAGCTCCTACGCACATCTGGGTCTGCTCCATTAATTTCGAGCAAATACATAAACACGGCCTGTCCAAATGGCCAGGCCCCTCCAATGCCGTCCATAGAAAATGGACAGCTTCATCATGGTCATAATGGCGGTTCCCACCTTCCAGGGACCCCCTCTCTTCCGGATAGCTCCGAGCACATCCGGGTCTGCTCCATCAATTTTGAGCAAATACATAAATACCCCCACTCCAATCATGTGCATTCTTGATAAGAGACATACCAGATGCTTAAATCTGAAATACGCAACTCCAATCCTCACACATGCAGCATCCACCTGAAAGAATGCGCATAACCGTCACGCTTGAGTAATCAATACAGGAATCTACAAGCAAAACCATAAAACCAGAGATACTCACTGCATTTTTTTGTTTAGGTTTAGGTTATAGGTTATATGTTATAGGTTATAGTTTTAGGGATTTGAGAATAGGTTAAGGTTTAGGTTTAGGTTTAGGAAATCGGGTTCGGGATCGGGTTTAAGTTAGGGTTTTCAAGTTTAGGTTTAGGTTTAGGTTGAGGTTAGGGAGTTGAGATTAGGATTAGGTGTAGGTTTAGTTTTGGGATTTGAGAATAGGTTAAGGTTTAAGTTTAGGAAATTGGGTTCGGGTTCGGGATCGGGTTTAAGTTTGGGTTTTCAAGTTTAGGTTTAGGTTTAAGTTAGGTAGTTGAGATTAGGATTAGGTGTAGGTTTTGGTTTAGGATTTGAGAAAACATTTAGGTTTTAGGTCATAGGTTTAGGTTTAGGCTTAGGTTTAGGTTATAGGTTTAGGTGTAGGTTCTAAGTGTAGGTTATAGGTTTAGGTTTAGGTTAGGTTGTAGGTTAAGGTTTAGGGAATTGAGAATAGGTTAAGGTTTAGTTTAGGAAATCGGGTTCTGGTTTGGGATCGAGTTTAAGTTTGGGTTTTCAAGTTTAGGTTTAGGTTTAGGTTAGGGAGTTGAGATTAGGATTAGTTGTAGGTTTAGGTTTAGGGATTTGAGAATAGGTTAAGGTTTAGGTTTAGCAAATCAGGTTCAGGTTCGGGATCGGGATCGGGTTTAGGTTTGGGTTTTCAAGTTTAGGTTTCGGTTTAGGTTAGGGAATTGAGATTAGGATTAGGTGTAGGTTTAGGTTTAGGAAATCAGGTTCGGGTTCGATCTTTTTTTGCCCAAATCCATATCAATGCATGAGAATCATGCATAAACATGGATTTTTACCAAAATGCATGAGGGGAATTACAACATAGATATCATGCACACGATATCACATAATGTATTATTTGATTAACTACACATGTGCATTCTTGACAAGAGACGTACCATATGCTTGAATCTGAAATATGCAGCTCCAATCCTCCCACATGCAACATCCACCTGAAAGAATGCGCATAACCGTCATGCTTGAGTAATCAATACAAGAATGTACAAGTAAAACCATAAAACCAGAGATACTCACTGCATTTTCAGGATCTCCTCCATAGTTGACGATCTCATTCTAAAGCCCTTCTCCCTCCTTTATCCGGGCTTGGGACCGGCAATGTAAGGAGTTGCATTGGCGGAGTTAAAAAAGGGCTTAGGCTCCATTTGGTTTTTTTTTAAAAATGCTTTCATAAACACTAATGTGATGACCAAATGGAGCCTAAGACTATAAATACATTCAAATATAGAGTACAAAATTCATTTAATATTTTTTTTAAAAAAAAAGTGCCAAGTTAGTTCTAAATTAGTTCAAAATGCACACTACATGTTCAAAATTAGTTCAAAATGCACACTACACATGTTCAATTATAGAGTACCAAATTTGTTCAAATTATTGAATTCTCAAAGCCTCTTTCCCCCATTGCACATATGTAGAGAGAGGTTCTTCCTTTCATGTAGCATGTAGATATATTCCAACATATTTATACATGGGCATGAAATTGTGTCCACTGCCAAAAGTCCATAGGCAAAGGAGTCAATGAAGCTTATTTTGCACTCATCTTTCTAGAAGAGTACCCGAGTCGAAGCCAACAACTTGTAAGGATGATTTTAACATGAAAGATATTTGTCCATCTCCAACAAAATGTATTCAAAATAATCCAATTGGAATGAAGGATGAAAATTTTTTTTTTTTAAACACAAACTCACACTCACACCCACACCACATGGGAAATCAATCTCATGACCTCCCAATTAAACATCTTTAAATAATAAATAAACAACTATATTGCAGTTGTGGTTCCTGACAAACAAAATTCTAGATATTAAAATAATCAGCAGCTACTTTAAATGCCAGATAAATCAAACTCACAAGTACATGTCTAAAAAAATCAGAGTCAAGATTTGTTGTTGAAACCCTCACTCTACCATTATTGTCATAACACGAAATGTCAAGAAACTACATGCGAACATTGTTTCCTTCACGGCATCAATGGGCCAACATGGCATACTTGTAAGAGACCCTAAGTGGGCATCAACATTCATTAGAGATAAAAAAAAATTAAAAATTAAAAAAAAAAAAAAAAGAAAGAAAGAAAGAAAGAAAATAAGATCATGTGCAAATCATGCATACACATAACAAAAATGTCCAGAAATGCTTCAAAGCAATGAATTATTAAAACTGAAATAGCACATCATTCAGTTCAACTTTTAAGACAATATCATTGAGAATTTAAAAAATAAAACCTAATCAGAAATTGGAAAGGTCCCAGATGAGAACTCTGTAAGTATTAGTTGCACATAAACTGTGTGGCATTTTTCCATAGCCGAGCATTTGCCTTCATTCAAGATTAGAGCCTCTTCATTCACAAACATTTTTTGAAAGTTGGGGAAGCAGACAAAACTGAAGCATTCCATTTGCCTTCTTTCTTTAAGTGTTAATGGTTAATGGCATTCTCATGCAACATGGTCTATATAATGATTGATGAGACCATAAACAGTGCCAATTTCTAGTTGGAGAAGCAAACAAAACAATCAATTAAAAATTTAAGTGCTTTCTAAACGTGATTGGTTGCCAGCTGGAAAGAAACTGCCAACCGCTGAAATGCATAGCATCAGTCATTAAACAACCCCTGTGGCTCCCATTGGAACCTCACATACGGCATCGACTGGTCTATTGTACCACTTGCAACATTGGAATGCCATGAGTTTCATATTTACACTTTAAATTGAAGTATAGGATGATATATAATGCAAATATGTTAACTATTTGGAGTATCTTTGTATCCTAATTGTAAGAAGGGGAATGAATGATGTGTCTTATATGAAAAATGCAGAACGGATGAGCCCACATTAAGAGAAATAAAAATACTTTCATTTCTTACTGGACTTGGAACAGGATGGATCATAGCAATAGGGACCTCAAACTGTGGAATATCATCAATGAAGGGCTCATTTTTGGGTTGTTCACCAAGTGCGGACCACCATGAATAGCAACCAATATCACATTATTTTGAACCAAACACCACTCCGGCCAATATCTTTACTTGCAACACATTTATAAAATCAGCAATTTCATTTTATTTAACAAAATCCAACCCATTTATAAAAGTACACGACCCGTTTATAAAATCCAACCATTTCTCTTCACTGCAGGTATGATATGAAAACAACAGATGGACCAAAAAAATTTGCAACTTGAAACTGTTCTAGACCATCCAATTTTATTTTATTTTTTTAGAAAATGTATGGTCTACATGACAATTAACTAGCCTGAAATGAAATACACTGTTGGTTCCACCTGATTTGGAGATAAACGAAAAGAAAACAAAATGGCTAAGCTAGTTTTTCCCAATATTCGTGTATACATCCCACTTATTTTCCTTACCCAAGAAAATGTGAGGATATCTGCAGTTTCATGACGACCTGTCAATCTTCTTTCATTGCCCTCTTCATATGCAGAAATGTGTTCCTTGTGTCGCAAGCCTAGATTCTCGATGGCTTTCTTGATCACATTAATTCCTCCATCATCTCTCATCGACTTGGTGGTGACAAACAAAAAATAATAATAATAAATAAGAGAGAGAGAGAGAGAGAAAGGAGAAGAAGATTGGATGGATGTGTTAATGTTTAGACTACTAGTAATATGTCCTTGCAGTAGCTTAACTCGTTAAACATATATACTTGAAGTATGGTTGTTTTTTGCTGTGCTGATGAGGCTTTACCAGTTGGGGAAATGGCAACTCCATCAGATGAGCTCCCACAAGATAGAGAGATTATTCAAATTGCAGGGAAAAAAAAAAAGAAGAAGAAGAAGTCTTGGCACAGAATGAAGACAACATATACGCAACGAAATTTTTTTATTTTTACCTCCCCTGCATAATGAGAAATAGTAAAATCAGTATGGAAATGCTTTGGTTTGATAAACCGCCTGTTACTTTTAAATGTCTGGTACAACTTCTGAGCAAAGGTTTCATGTGTGGATTTAGGAAACATGCTGCATGACACATGGAGACAAACATGAAAATGTTTTCCTGTTCATTTATGAAAATGAAAAAAGAAAAGGACAAAAAAAAAATCCTTTTAGAACCCAAAACCAATGTCATCCTAGCAGTAGCTTAACCGATGATGAGACCAGCTAAAATGCTACACTAGCAACATACCAGGCTTCATCTAAAAGTGAAATAATCCCTCCAAGGTTCGCAAAAAAAAAAAAAAAAAAAAAAAAAAAAAAAAAAAAAAAAGAAAAAAGAAAAAGGACATGTCATATTGACGAAAAATGTATATTCAACATGAATCACACACATGCAAGGAAAATTAACCCATCGCTCGTATAAAGCCAACCAAAAACGGCTTCACATTTCACATTTATGGAAGAAGAAAGAAAACATGCAGCAATATGAGTTTAATTTACATATGATATGAGGTATCTAGCATGTCAATCTTGGCAAATTGCAACAAGTACATACATGACCATTGTGTAAAGGATGAAGAGAAATTTGTTTAAGAAGAAGCACACATGAAATTTAAAATGCAAGTTAAGAAGAAGAACAAGACAAAGTCAACCTCAGCAAATTGGAATTCAAGATGAAGAAGAAGTCAACGTCAGAAAATTGAAATATGCATACGGCTATAGATGATATTAAAAGATGCATTATTATATGACTACTACATATACAAAAGATGAAGAGAACCGATTGGCTAGAAATGCATGTGAAATTTAAAATACAAGTGAAGCAAAAGAAGACTTTGGATATCATCAAATTGATGTTTTGCATGTCAACTAGTGTCACACTTCAGTTCCGTACCATTTGTTGTTTCATTTTTTCCAAGTGGAACTTGGCAAATGCTGAAGAAGAAAGAAAACATAGGATTTCATCAAATAAAACTTACCTTGTGAGCTGTTGCCTCAGTGGCAAACCTCAACATGGTCGAATCCCTTGAAGTCACCCTCTTCATTTGACGCAAATCGGACATCAACAACTTCACCAGCACCTTTGAAGAATTCCTCTCTGCCGGTGAACAAAGGAAGCAAATTATCTCATTTTATCAGATGTAGCCATCTTATTTCCCATATACATTGAGAAATTAAAATCTTGTCACAAGAGTAGTTCTCTGTTATTAAATGATATTTACACATCAGCTCTTTCGACATAATAGGATAGGTTGCCAACAAATAGGGTTTTAATCTAGAAGTCTGGGCACTAGGCATTGCAAGTGTTTTAGGCTCTATCAATTTAGTACATGGCCGTCAGGTTTTGTAATACATAGCTTTAAAAAGTATCATAGCCACATAGTCAAGAAAATTACTGCCTTCTTTTCGGTCTTTGCCGTTGTTGCATCTGCCATTTTTCCATCACCACCCTACAGGGCAACATAAACAGTTTGCATGAGGAAATAGAAACAGTGCATGTGCCAGCCAAGGACCCCTTGACTAGTGGCGTAATGGGTATATAAATGCTAACAAGAAAGACATCAAGGAAGATTTCACTAAAGGGAATGGTTTTACCTTTTTCCATGCTGCTTTTTCTATTCCTTCCAATAGTTTGGATTGGTGGAGAACTCTAGAAAATAGTGGAGATGAAATCAACTTCCATAGATGTGATGTTTTCCTGTGATTGTAAAAGCAAAAATAGGTGTGGAAATCGATTTCCTTTTCCACCATTTCCCAAAAAATGAATGATTTTTTTCCCAAAAGAAACCTGTTAAATTAGATTTCCATGGTTATAAGAGTATAAGAGCCTATCCTCTACATCCCTATCAATCCTCAATTCAAAGTAGACATACATTCTAGAAGATAAATAGAGTTACCTGACATTTCCTTCCACCGCAACCTCAGAACTCAAGCTTTGACAGACAAACTGCATTCCAAACCATGCTAGTGGATATCAATGAAAACTGCATTGAAAAAATCAATAGAAGTGATGGCTAGATATTAGAAGTGATCCGTGGCTCCATCATCATGTAGTTATACACATGACTAGATTAGAGCTTACTTAAATAATGAAGATATATGCAGCAGTACAAAGGCCTACAATAAGTTCATAATGGCTGCATCTACAACTGTCGAATGGGATAACCACATTCTATACTACTCTGTAACCATCAATCTCAGAGTTAGAGAGAAGCATATAAGAAATTTATCTTCTCTAGTGAAGAATGTCAGAAGAATATGGATACAGTGAAAAAATAACCTCAAAATACAATAGTGAGATGTTTTTAGTGGAAAATTTTGCCTCAAGATATGGGCCTCTTTGTTATCAGATCAAGCAATCCATATACACCAAATAGCAAAAAGTCTCACAAATCACCTAGTTTAATCAGGTTTCAGTTCCCATCCAAATTATCCATTTGATGGGTCTCCTACTGTAGATGGACTATAATCCAAATATCCCCAAACTAGAATATCATAGCCATCAGCAATATATAGCATCTTTACACTTAAATGTGAGAGGAACTCCACTATCTCAACATCATCTTTAAAGACTTCTATGAAGCGCTTCCAATCAAAAGGGTCCTTAAAATCACTACAAGATTCTATTGAAACTACATTAAGCCCTGTTTTTTCAGTTTTCTAGTCTACCAAAACTAATGAAAGATTCTCATGGTTGTTGTAGGCAAGAGTTCATACCTCGGATCTGTCCAAAAGGACTTGTGATCAAGAGAAGGAAGGACCAATGTTGCATTCATTATCTTTGTTATTGCAGCCATATCTCATATCTGCACAATTAAATCCCAAATCTGTTGTAAGTGTAGATCTGCAAGCTAAATCTCGATAGTGCCATAATAACAAACACAAAACCATCAATTCAAAATATTTGCTAAGCTAAATGAATGAACTAGAGCTAATACATGCAACATAAATCAGATCTGATCTGTGAAGCACAGAAAGCTACAAACCAGAGAAACAAAGACAATCATAGATCCGGAAAACATTAAAAAAAAATCCAATGGAATGAAATTGATATAGCTAGATCCAACGCTTTTAAGAAGCTTTCTAGCCAGATATATAAGTATTGACATATCTAGATCTGGATCTATGGCTTAAAAACACAGATCAGCAAAGAAAATAGCATAAAATGAGGAAATTCAAAGTAAAGGCAAAAATAAGAACAAATTAAATATCCACCATTGAAAAGAACAAACTCAAAACGGTAACCCAGTCATTGTAGCCCATCTCCGCTTCAAATATCAATCCGAAAACCCCCAAATTTGGAAACCCCTAAATCTAAAAACCTCCAAATTCGAAAACCCCCAAATTTGAAAACCCCTAAATCCAAAAAAAAAAACCTCCAAATTTGAAAACCCCCAAATATATCAACCTTTCGCTTTCGAATCAACGGCCTTAAGGGGAGTATTCTGCCATTACCAATGTTGCTACCTCCCAGCTGAGGAATAAACTAGAGTGGTTGCCCCTCCTTTGAGCCACGAGCTAGAATGAGAAAACCCTATGTAAGGGGTTCACCAAAACCCTAGGGAGAGGGAGATGCGTGGGTTGTTTAAGGGAAATGGAAATGCATGCGCTGTTGGAGGGAGAGGAAGGGAGAGGGAGAGGGAGAGGGAGAGACATGGAGGAGAATGAGAGAGATGGAGGTGATGGATGAGAGATAGAAGAGATGGTAGAGATGCATTGGAGAGAAAGGGAGGAGAATGAGAGAGATCGAGCAGAGATAGGGAGGGAGAGAGAGAGTTGGAAAATGAGTGAAGTGGGCGGGCGGGCGGGCTTCTTGTGTTTTTGTGCGCGCGGCTGCCAAATTGAGATGAACCGTCATGTTAGGGGTTCCGTGTGGCCCACTATGATGTATGTCATTTATCTATGCCTTCCATTCAATTCAAAGAATTATTTAGGCATTTATCCCAAAAAATGAGGCAAATAGAAGACTCACATGGACAACACTACAAATCAACAAAAGGTACTTAATCTCCATTGTTTCTAATGGTGTGGTCCACTTGAGCTTTAAATTTACCTAATTTTTGAGCTAACACATTACAATGATCTGTCAAAATTGATGGACGGCTTAGATTGAACACAAAAATTGTGGTGGGCCCCCCATAGAACTTCTAAGTGGCCATCAATACAAGCAAAGGCTACGGATGATTGGAGTCTACAGCTATGGATTAAATCTGTAGCTATATTGTTATGGATTTAATTCGTAGCTGTAGACTCTAATCATCCATAGCCTTTGCTCGTTTTTTTGGTAGTGATAGAAATATGATGTCTTTAAACCTCATTTTTATCATAGAAGTATTTGATTACTGTGGTATCGATTTTAAGGGACCATTCCCCCAATCCTTTGAAAATTTATATATTTTGCTAGCAGTAAATTATATCACTAAATGGGTTGAAGTGATCCCATGCTAGAACAATGACCATCAAACCATCATTGAATTCTTAAAAGAAAACATCCTTTCCAGTTCGAAACGCCTCGAGCCATCATTAGTGATGAAGGATCACACTTTTGCAATAGGCCATTCGTATATTTAATGAAGAAATATAACATCTCTCACAAAGTGAGCACTCCATACTACCAACAAACAAGTGGGAAAGCTGAGATTTTTAATAGGGAAATTAAATACATACTGAAAAAATAGTTAACCTGGACTGCAAGGATTGGTCAATCCACTTGACCGATGCTTTATAGGCTTACCGTATAACATTTAAGACTCTTATTGGAATGTCTTCCTTTAGACTTGTCTATGGGAAGGCTTGTGACTTACCTGTGGAGTTGGAACATAGGGCCTACTCGGCGATTAAAAATCTGAACTTTAATTTAGACAACTCTAGCTCACTACGCAAACTTCAATTGAATGAACTTGAGGAAATCTAGAATGATGCATCTAAGAACTCGAGAATTTACAAGGACAGAATGAAGGTGTTTCATGACCAACACATTCTTCAAAAGTCATTCACACCAGGTCAGAAGGTCCTTTTGTACAATTCTTGATTACATCTCTTTCCGAGTAAACTTAGATCTCGTTGGACCAGCCCTTTCACTGTTACTAATGTCTATCCTCATGGGGCCGTCGAGATTCAGAATCCAAACAATGGCAATGATTACAAAGTGAATGGACACCGTTTAACATTTGTTAAAAATTTTGATTCAGAGGACATGTCCATACCTCTGATTGACCTCCTAGTCTGACGAATGTGTAGTTAGGTTTACTGCTTTTTGCTATTTATGATAGTTTATTTTTCGATGTTTTAGGATAGTTTGCTTATTATCTGTTCAAGTCTTATGTGCTAACCCATCTTCATACTGAGATCATTGGAAAAGCTTTAGAATTCCTTCTTTAGGTACTATATTTCCACCACTCCCCTTTTCTTTTTCGTTGCCTCTCTTGCATTACATGTTTATTTCTTATATATTGAGGACAATGTAGATTTTAGGTTGGAGATGGGGGATTAGGTAAACTAATTAGTTGTTTTCTTAGTCCTTGAGCAAAATTTGAGAAAAAGTACAAAAAATTTTAAAATTAGAATTATAAGATGCTTAATATTGATGATTTGTCTCTTAAATTCGGTTACTTGAAGATTTTGAAGATAAGTTCAAATTATTAATCTATGAGTAAAAGTTTTAAACATTGATCAAGTCATGATTTCACATGCCACATTTACCAGTCACATTAAAGTTTTAGTTAACATTGAATTGTTAACTTTGTGATTATTTTGCATGAAAGGAACTAACCTGGAGAATTTATCCAGCATGTTCGATGAGAAGAATTGAAAAAAAAAATGCCCAACTAAAAAATAGTTATTTAAAAAAGTCACTTATTAGAGATCTTTAAAAAGATTGACATAGCGTGAAAGCCAGTGATGGAAAAATCAAAAGGTGGAAGAATAAAAGAAGAAATTAAAAGTGAACTGTAAGGCAAGTTTCAGTTTAGGTTTTGGTTGTCCTGAATACTCTTTTAATTATCAATGTTATCATGAAAGTGAATAATTGAGCCTTTGATTGTGATAAGTCTAGACTTCATTATACACCCATGGAACTCAATGTTTTGGAATTGTTTTAATTGGAGGATTAATGCTTTGAACATGATTATGAAACTTATTGAGTGCTAGAATTTATAAGAAGGTAATGCACAACATCAATGTATTTTAAAATTCTATTATCTAGATTATTTTTTTAATCACTTGAGCTTATAGAAATTATCCTGTAGTTCTCGAAATATTTTTCGCATACTTTACTCGGGACTAGCAAAATGCTGGTTGGGGATTGTGTTGAGGGTCAAATATTGCATGTTAGCCCCCATTTATATCTTGGTTTTATGAACATGATAACGCTTAATGTTTTATTTTACTCATGTTTGTGTTGCAAGGTGAATTTAAGAGCTTGGATTGAAAACAGTGCTAAAAGCATGGATTTGATGCTTAAGAATCACCAAGGCAAGGGATGGATCTTAGGAGACCACGATTAAAGAATTCACATGCCAAAGATCTAAGAAAACTAAGTGAGGAATGAAGAGAATCAAAGATTTGAAGTGAAGAAAAGGAATCCTGAAATCGTCCTGAAAAAGCATATTCTGAAACTCTGGGTCATTTTGTGAAATTGTGCAGAGTGAAGTCTATTTTGAAAAACTACCTAGAGTGAAGTCTATTTTAGCTAACTGCGTAAATTTGAGGCAGTTTCTAGAGTTTTTCAATTAGGTGTGAAAGTTAGACAACTATAAATAGCCCTAGGATGTTCTTAAGCATCATCTAGGGTTTGGAGGAGCAAAGCACAAGGGTAGAGAGTCATCGCTAAGCGTTTTTCTTCTCTTTCTCCTCAGTTTTTCATGTTTTCTTCTAGAGTTTTAGATCCAATCATGCCTATAGTTGGATAAACCTCTTAGCTATGGCTAAGAGGTAAAGCTTGTAGCATGATGGGATGTTTCTATTGCTTTGATTCATGTTTATATTGAACTTTCTTTAATTCTAGTTTGATTATAAGGAATATTTTTCAGTTTTTAATGGTTTGTTGTGACAAATTACAATAGATCTGCGATAGCTTTGAATATCGTCCTTTCCTATTTTGAGACTGATGGATTGGTAGATCCTGTTGTTTGTCATTGTCCCATGGGCATGGTTGGGTGACAGAATCCCTTCCAATATTCTCAATTCTCCTTCTTTGATGACTAGATTCATGAGAAGTTCAAAGATTTGATCGTCTCTTCTTCTAACTGGATAAGATAGGACTCCGATTCCAGTTGTGTCCTTGTATCAAGCATAGTATCACCCTGATTGCTACAAGTGGATCCTTGGAAACCCTAATTCCCACCTTTGAATTTCTTAAGTTTCTAATTAAATCTCTCAAAATTACTTCCTTTTATTTCAAATTTAGATTCACATCTTTTTCTAGTTCTACTTCTAGTTACTTTCAAAATACTCACAAGATTAGTCCCTGTGGATTCGACCTCGGTCTCACTGAGATTATAACTACATCGCAACCCTACACTTGGGGTTATAACAGTGGTATCGCCCACCTAAGTCATGAATTGTTCTTATTTTTAGGCTAATGGATCACCATAAAAGAATGCATTTGATTAATGGGATGGATGACCCTCACATATCATGATGGGGCCACATAACTCAACCTTATGGAAGCTTCCTATTAGGTGGACGTCATACTATCATTTCATGTCATGATGTTTAAGGAAAAATTTTAGAGATCTCTCAACAGAGGAAGAAGTTGATAAAGTCGAGGTAATCTCCTATTCGGTTCTCAATGTTGATAATGGGAGTTAGTAAACGTCTTAGTCATTGAATCCAACCTGACTGACCATCCATGGCAGAGCTCACTAGGGCTGTACATCGAGCCGAGTCAAGTCGAGGTGGGCCAAGCTCAGCTCGACTCGTCAGTGCTATACTCGAGTTTAAGCTCGAGCTCAAGCTTAACATTGAAGCTTGGCTTGTTTGCCAAAGCTATCGAGTTGAGCTAGTGGTTCGAGTCGAGTCGAGTCGAGTCAAGCTTGTTCATATGTCAATTTATTACATTTTTTGCAAAAAAATACAAATTAATTGTCAATAATGTTAAGTCTAAAATGTATCATATGCCACATTACTAAGACAAAAAAAGAGTGTCACAAAAACCTCTAAATACTATCATACCACATGTTGGTCCTCGACATCAAATCCAAAGAGTGAAAATATATTACAAAATATAAAAAGTTAAACAAAAATTTTAAAGCTTAAATTCCTTCAAACAGTTTTAGATGCATTCTGGACCTCGTCTTCACTTCCATTCTCCTCCTCATACTCTTCAACATCGAAACTGCTACCATCCCAAACTAGATGCAACCAATCTTGCGTACATATCAGTGTTTCAATTGTATTCGAGGCGAGTGAGATTCGATACTTGCTAACTAACATGCTCCCAGTGCTAAAAGTTGATTCTGATGCCACAGTCGAAATTGGAATTGATATGTCTTGTGCCACCACTGAAAGTCTAGGGTATTCACGAGCTCTCGACTTTCGCTATTGTAAAACATCAAAATCATCTTCTTATAGCCTTATGACCGGCTCCTTTAGATACTTCTCCACTTCGGATTCAGTTTTATGCGTCTCCTTTACTTCTTCGTTTAAAAAAGATATAAAGTCATGAAGTCACTTGCCCGCAGTAGAATTACTACCCGTAGTTTGAGAAGTACCTATTATACTTGATGTTTCGGACGAATTACCAATATATAAAGTGAATAGTTCTTCAACAGCAGCATTAATAATGGTTGTTTCTGCTGAAACTCTTTCGAAACTAGAATAAAGTGATCTGAAAACAAATCTAACCATTGTCATCTTATATCATAGATCCATAACAACTGTAATGGCCATTAACAAGTGGCATTCAGCCCAATACTTATTGAATTTCATCTGCATTCCTATAACCATCGCTTGTAAAAAAAAAATTGGACCCTTAACAACACATTTTTTTAGCATGTCCATAATGAAAATAATTTCTAGAAGAAATTAATTTGCTTTAGAATACTTATTTCCTGAAAAAATCTTCGTGCAATCATAAAAAACTTTGAGAAAGTGATGAACATGTTCATATTTCTTCCAATCTTCATCACTAGGCACATATGTGTACATTTTATCGAGCGCCGCAAGTTCAAGGAATGCAAGTTTAAATTCTAAAGTCGTATCCAACATTTTATAAGTTGAATTCCAACACGTGCAAACATCCAACTTCATCTGCTATTTAGATTTTAAATCCAAACGTTAGATTATATCATTCCAGGTACTCAGTCTTGAAGGTGACCCCTTTATATATTTAACGTTATCTCGTATGTTGGCAATCGTTGAATCAATTGCTTTCAGCCCTTCCTACACAATCAAGTTGAGTATGTGAGCACAACATCTGACTTAGAATACTTTACCCTTGAACAATAAATTTTTGGTAGCCATGAATTGAGTACATAAGAAATAAACCAAAGTATCGTTGGAAGAGGCATTATCTAAAGTAATTGAAGATATTTTCTTTTCAATGCCCTACTCAAGAAGACAATTATAAATGCAGTCGAACAGTACCACACCGGTATGAGAAGGAGGAACGTAGTGAAAGTCTATAGTCCTCTTTTGTAGTTTCCAATCCGCATCAACTAAGTGTGCGGTCAATAACATATATCTCTTTCTTTGATTCGATGTCGTCCACAAATCCGAAGTCAAACTTATTCTAGATACGAATACCAGAAGAGCTTTCAAGTTTTCTTTCTCAATTGCATACATCTTCATGCACTCTCTTTTCATAGTAATACGAGAGGCCTTCTCACATTTAGGATTTAGAAATTTGCAAATTTTCATGAAAATTTTATTTTTTATCATACTAAATGGCTTCTCATTAACTATCACCAACCTCGCATACCACTCTTTCAGCTTTTCCGAATCATAATTAAATGTGGAGAGTGTAGCTTGAGAGTCGTTATATTTAAAAATAGTAAATGAAAGCAGTTGCTAGACTACACCCTTCAATGTTCTTGATCTCTTCACACATTTATCAAAATGTTTCTAATAGTGAGTTGTAGAAGTATATATAAATATATAATACAAACAATATCGGGCCCCTCCATAAACTGCAAGACACAAGTGTCTTAAATAGTCTCCTAATAAATAAATCTACTGGGATATACACATATGCATAATTATAAATTGTTTATAATTGTTTCAAATTTTGTTTACTAATTGTCTCTAAATATCTCATATCTTCCTAATTGTCTCTATCTAGATGTGTTAATTGTTTTTATCCTATTCGATAACATACCATGTATTGTCCCCAAACAATTTACATGCGAGCTGAAATTTCGGCAGCACCTCCCTATATTCTCCATATATATGTAAAATTTAATACTAATTAGTTGCCACATTCACATATAATTCATTACACATGTAGTGGAAACCAACTAATTAATAAATAACCATATATCCAGATAAAATATAGGAAAACACTACCGAAATTTCAACTACATGTAAATTGAATGAGGACAACCTAAGTACATGGTATAGTACCGAACTGTCCAAAATGAGACAATTTAGGAATCCATAAAGAACAAGTATTTTTAGTCGAATGATTGTACATGTTCAATATAAATTCCTGAACGAGGGGTATATTGTTAAACCAATAGGTAGTCTAAATACTAATTAACAACATCAGATGACAAAGAATCATAAGCGTCAATATTTAAAGAACAAATATCGAAATATATAAGAAAAAGTTTCTCTATACAATTACAAGTCTACAAGTAAAAAATTTAAAAACAAATAAGAAGATAATGCATTTATGGTAGACAAGTTAAGTTAGAGCATTATAGTAGAAAAAGTTAAGTCAATATATTTACTACATACAAGTACAACTACAAGTCTATAAGACTAAAAAAAAAAAAAAAAAAAAAAAACACTTAATACATCAAAGTTAAGTTTTAATATTCTCCTTATTCTAGATCAGATCCATAATTTTCATCGTCCAACCTCGGGCTGGTGGTATCCTTTCTAATATGTTCATTAACCTCCCCTGAATCAGAAGGTGGGGAGACTTTTCCACCATGCTCTTATATATATTCAGCTAATTTTTTCAAACTATTTTTATGAGCTGATTTATGCGGAATACCCAAGATCTTGTAGAATGCGGTGAGTTTGGAAATAAACTTTGATGTTTTCTTACTTGTCGAGCTCGATCTTTCTTCTGCGTCATGTTGTTAAGGAGTACATCATTGATATCTTGATGCATCTACCTCTTCCTTGCTTAACTTCACGGTTATTTGTAATTGCTCTTCTTCTAGTCTTCTTAATCTATCTTCATTGTCCTCTTCCTCTTCCCTACTAATTCTTTTCACCATCTTTACTTCAGATTCTTCGTTAATTAGAATGGGTCTGTTATGGTATATCTTGTGGCTAGTTGTATTCGGTGTGGAGAAGGGGGTGGAAGGCTTCTTATTGGAGTATATAAGAGCTTGGAATAAAAATCGTACCTCCTCTAATGCTTTAGGACATGGTTTTGCATCTCTCCCCGACCTAATAAGTGTAGTTTAAGCCGATTTATTTTGTTAACAAATCTTGCCCCACATAAATTACATTGAATTTTCATTCTTTCAGAGTTTGTAAAGTAGACTTGGGATCCATAATCCCAAATATTGGTGGATAGATCATATGAAGACATTGCTACACACCATTTAGAATATTGTTATAAACAAATATTGGTGTGAAGTGTTCGAGTGTGGTGCTTATTGATCGTGCTAGGTCCATCCTGCATTTTTCCTTGTGAGGTACTCTTCCCTTATGTGTTATGGACATAAAAACTAAAAAGTGACCCAACTCTGCACCCGACTCAACCCAGCGCCCAACCCGACGCAACCCAGCCCCCACCCCAACCCAAACCAGCACCTGACCCGAACCAACCCAGCGCCCAACCTGACCCAACCCAACCCCCACCCCGACCCAAACCAGCACCCAACTCAACCCAGCGCCCAACCCGACCCAACCCACCCCCACCCCGACCCAAACCAGCACCCAACTTAACCCAGTGCCCAACCCAACCCGACCTAGCCCCCACCCCGACTCAACCCAACGCCCAACCCGACCCGACCCCGCACCCAACTTGTGTACAGCCCTATAGCTCACCCAATGAAGAGAGGAAGCAGATTGGCTGGTGTATCACACAGCAATATAGCTGGTGTGTTGACATCACCAAGTTCAGTGGATCCCATCATAAGGTATGTGTTATATCCAAACCATCCATCCATTTTCAAGCTCTACGTGAGACTTGTGACGAAAAATAAGATAGATTTAAATATCAAGTGGACCACCGCAAAAAGCAGTGGGGGATTAAACGTCTACCATTGAAACCCTTTCGGGGTCACAGAAGTTTTGGATCAATATGATATTTGTTTTTCTTCTTTATCGAGGTCTTAGTCAGCTTATGAACAGATAGGAGGAAAATAAAAGTTGTTGTTGGCTCTAGGAATGTTTTGCCGGTGAAAATCATTATCCCGATGCTATATTAATTATGGGTGACATCGGGTTCAAACCAGGTCAGGCTAACCCCAAGCCCTACCCATTTTCTAAACCGGCCAAGAATTTTGAGAGCCTATTAGTGGGTGTTACCCTTACCGTGGGACCCACCTTAATTATGCATTGTATATCTATGCCTTCCATATGTTCCTGCAATTCATTTTATAATGCGCTCCCAAAAATTAAGCAGATTCAAATCTCAGGTGGACGACACCACAGGAAACAGTGGTGATTGGAAGCTTCACCATTAAAATTTTCAAATGCCCCGTCGTAATGTTATGGTCATGTTTATTTTCCATCCAAACTGTTGATAATGTCAAGAAGAGAAGGATTAAGGGAAAATACAAATATTAAATTGATACCAAACTTTTTGGCCCACAAAAAGTTTTTAATGGTCTTTCATCACTGTTTCTAGTAGTGTGGTCCAGCTTAGGTTTGATCCTCCTAAGGTTGGGATCGCTTCCTAAAATGAGATGGAAAAACAGACGAACGGCGTGGATATACAACAAATGCATCAAGGTAAGACCCACAGGGTCACTGGGTAACAGCTAATCCGCTCCCAACAATATTTGTTCATGCCTAACCAACCATGCGGACGTGGATTGCCTACTCACGCTATAGCTGGACGGTGATCTGTGGACCCTTTACAGTGTATGTGTTTTATCCACACCGTCTATCCATTTTCCAGATCATTTTAGGGCATAACCTAAAAAATGAGGCAGATCCAAATCTTCTTTAGACCACACCACGGGAAAACAGTGGTGATTGATCGGCCACCTTTAAAAAACTTCTTGGGGGCCACAAAAGTTTTGGATAAAGATGATAATTGTGTTTTCCCTTCATCCAAGTCTTTGTGACCTAATCAATATGTTGGATGGCAAATAAATATTACAGTGGGCTCTAAGAACCATTTTATGGTGGGGTTCAATCGCCACTGTTTTCTTGAGGTGTGGTCCACTTAACAATTGGATCTATTTCATTTTTAATTAGGTTCTGGCCATAAAATGATCTCGAAAAGTATATGGACGGATTGGATATAACACATATTATGGTGGGTCCACATAGCATAGTCAGGAGAGTGCATTATTGGAATTATGAGCCTTCAGGTGGAGCCACAAAGATGGATGCATACATCTGTCTTTATGCCTCAGATTACCCTATCGCTTTTGTTAAAAGGTGTATTTGAAATGGGTTTCCTCCCCATGAATTCCAAAGATTATGACCTATTAGGATTAGCAATTATATCATTAATATGCTACGAGGTATGGTTTTAAAAAAAAAAATTGATTATTATTACAATCATATTTTGTAAAACAAAGTAATTGACCATAGGCAATATTCCTTTGCATCTCAACTTACCGTACTCTCATTAGTTAGATACATTTGCATGTAATTATGTCAATATATAAATATTCATTCATTTCGCAATATCATTTTAGGATCTTGAGCTGAAACTTTTGTGAAGCTCAAGAAGTTTTAAATGGCAAGCATTCAATCCCCATGTTAGTTATGGTGTTGCCCATTTCTGCTTTTGATCTTCCCCATTTTATCCCATTTAATAAAATGACCATGCAAGAGGGATGAATGGTGTGGATATAACATATAAATCATGGGGGGCCCACAAAACTATGCCACGATCCATGTCATGTATAATTAGGAAGGAATACCATGATTTAACAGCCAACAATATCCAATCAAAGATAAAGAGTAATGATATTAATAGTATATTATTGTGGTAGTCCATGATCCAAACATGCCCCCACCAATACAGAATATAAGAGAGTAGATTCAGTCCCATCTTTATACTCACGTGTTATTTCAACGATAGCTCCATGGCAATGAGAGGGAGTGAAAGGCAGAGGCGTATGTGATATATCATCTTTTCCATCTAGTACTGCCGAGTGGGCAGGTCTCCGGCCTGAAAATCAGAATTTTGAAAAGGGCCGGTCCTACGGCCCAGCCCGAAAGAGGTCAAAATCTGGGCTGAGACCTACTCCCGGCCCGGCCTGTTAACACCCATAGCTGATACAGGTAGGCTCCTCTCTTGTATTATCCATTGTTAAATACCCAGATCTATCATACATTGCAATTACCATGGAAAATATGAAAACAATAGCCCTTAAATATTAATAAAAACAAACGTCACTACAGCTATCATATCTTCCACGATTCTCACTAATATTATATAATGGTAATGAGAGATCCAGTGGAGCACTGTCAGTTATAATATTCCCAGTTGCAATGGGGCATTTGGACAGTCTATTCGATCTAAATCGATCCATCTGAATCACGCATTACTCCTATCACCCATTTTATGGCCTACCAGACAAAAATCACACCATCTAAACATCCTATCAATAGCTCATGAAATGAACGGTCAAGATCGTTCACATAAAATAATTTGTACCATTTATTTATCAGACCCTATGGCGGATTGCTCATGCTTCTAAGAATCATCTATATCAGGCAATCCTAACCACCCCGCATATCGCTTAGAAAACATTGGTTATTAATAATTTAAATAAATAAATAAATAAAAGACATGCTATGAATGGATTAGATCGTCCAATCTGCATAATTTTCCCATGGTATCTCATTTGAATCTACTGGACAGTCCAGATCCATCGATTGCACTGCCCAAGTGTCCCCATTGTACTAGGAGCACCGTAACTCGTAGTGCGATTACAACACTACAATTAGGAGAATTATTTGATACTCTGGCAGAGTATGATGCTTAATACGCAGGCACTTCAAAAATGTACACGTAGCAGACATTAAAAGAAACTAAAGGGTTGAAATAGGACCGTTGGAGGTTTTCATATCTAACCGTCCAATAGATCATGTTCATCAATCTGATAGTCATGGAATCAAATAACTATACTTTTTAGTCCATGGTACATTATAACTGGGGCCCATAAGTCTGTTGGAATCAACTGTATGCTAGGTATGCAATTTCAAAATGCCTGAGTACATCCATCACACACTGCCCGAGTATCAAATCAAAGCTCTTCTAATATAAATTATCATATTTTTCCGACATCCAAACACACCTACTTCATGTCAGAGCTCGTCTTATAAATAATAATATTTCTGGGACATCTAAACGGGCCCACATCTCCACTTAGGGCCCGTTTGGACGGGTGGATTGAAAGGTATTGCTGTGGCTTTGGATGGATAGCACACATTCCAAGGCTCTTTAAGAGCTGTCAGTGGATTGTCCCTAATCCCATGAACTTCCTAGATCCCACTCCCATTACCCGTGCGTGTTTGGACGGTCAGGGTAATCCAAGGTTGGCAACAACCCATCCTGTTTGGACTGGGATTAGGCGTCAATCCCATTTCATTGCAGGATATCGGTCCTACTGGTAAACACGAGTCACACGTGTCTTGGATTGTGATTGAACAGGCGAACCTAACCATGCGGATCCCATGCATCCAAAATCGACATGTAACATCATTAGGTGACTCGAAGCTTGAAACATCGTTCAGTTTCTTCACACGTGTCTTGGATTGTGATTGAACAGGCGAACCTAACCATGCGGATCCCATGCATCCAAAATCGACATGTAACATCATTAGGTGGGCCATACATTGACTCGAAGCTTGAAACATCATTCAGTTTCTTCCCACCGTTCATTTTTTCTTGCACATGTGCGAGTCACGTGATGATCATATAAGCTTTGCAACACCCACACGCGTATGCAATGTTGCTTGTGCCAGCACGGCACGTGGGTACGAGATCCAATCCATTGTCGTGGCTCCCACTATCCAGATGCCTTGGTCTAAAAATCAGGTGGGTCACACTGTCATAATTCATGAAAGAATATATGACTGATGAAAACGTGTAACATTGTGGCCCACCTTATGAGTGGATCAGCCTGATTTTTGGGAATGGATATATTCAAGGTTGGGCCCACATGGTGGGCGGCTCGATGCTGTTCCCATCTGCTGCACGAGCTAATGTGGTGGAATGTAGATGGGATCCCTCGTAGACGCGGGTGGCTTGGGAAATCTCTCATCAGATGAAGCTACTTTTCAATGTGGCCCTACCCCAGGAGTACGTCTAATCAAAAGCTGATGGGGTCATCCGTCCGACATCCACTCCGGCCAGTAGTTTTTCCAGCCGTGGCCCACCGAGGAAACGATAGAGATGGAAATCCCACCCTTAAAACCTACATGCACTATGCTAGTAGTGAAATACACCGTGGCCTTCCATGGCCCACCGTAATGTTTTTCTCCCATCCAACCAGTTTATAAGGTGATTCTCACTGGGATGAAGCGAAAACTCAAATATCGGCACGATAAGGTTTCAGTGGTCGGTGTTCAATCTCCACTGTTTCTTGTAGTGTGACCCACTTGAGTAACGAATATCCCTGATTTTGGAGCTCAAGTCATTACATGAGCCGGCACACGGAATGGACGGAGTGGATATAACACAGACATAACAGCAGACCGCACATAGCTTCAACTTTTGGTGAGCGTGGCTCCAGTAACACGGGTTGTTGGAAGTACGTGGATTGCGTCGTAACCCCGCGTGTGACTCATGTTTACCGGTAGCGGATCCAAGCAAATCCAACGGGAGAGAGAGATAGAGAGGCAGGAAACCAAGCAATCCGGCGGCACAGACTGCCCTGCTCATCTCTATCCCGTCCAAACAGGCTACGGGCCGTACTCTATTGGATTAATAACACCTATCCAACCTATTACCACCAACTCCACCCTAATACGCCCGTCCAAACGGGCCCTTAGGAGCTTAAAGCTGAATTCTCCTTCTCTTTCCCAAACAGCAAAAACTATGGGCATCAACAACAACATCAGCAGCAAAACTGAAGAGAAGTAAGTGAATTTTTATAATTCTATTTCATTTAAAACACAATCCAATCTGTTTCCATTTTCATAGTATGTGTACAAGTTCTGATAATGGCATTTTTGTGGTTGTAGGATTGCAGTGGTCACTGGGCCAACAAAGGAATCGGGCTCGAGACCGTTCGCCAGCTGGCCCGCCAAGGTGTTACGGTCATATTAACGGCCCGAGATGAGAAGAGAGGGATTGAAGCAACGGCATCGATTAACGGCGAGGCGGGCCATGTGATTTTTCATCAGTTGGATGTTCGTGATCCTGATAGTGTTGCCTCACTAGCACAATATATAAAGACAGAATTTGGTAGACTTGATATCTTGGTAAGTAAAAAACATAACTCTAGGTAAGATTACTGATTTTATTTATTAGGAGCCCATTGAGATCTGTCCAAGCCCAGCCCGCAAAACAAAACTTAAGCTCGAGGTTGGGCTAATACCATGATGGCCCAAAATTATCAGGCCCAGGCCCAAGCATTGACAGATCGGGGTTGTTAAGAAAATTCTTGATGGAATGAGGGGTCCACCGTGTTGTTTGTAAGTGATCGAACCCAGTCATCAGGTGCGTCCCACCAGTATTAAGTGATGCCAGGATCGAGGCATTCAAAAAATTTATTAGGTAACGACATTGAATGTATGGTTGTAGGCATGATTGTACATTGCTTCCAGTAATGTGTCCCACCTGAGTTTTTCATTAAGATGATTCTTGGGATGTACGTTGCCGATGATGAGTCTCACCAGATGCACGGCTTGGATTATACGTACGGCGGATCCCCACACGGCTGGAATGTATGGTAATTAAACGCATGTGATCATTCCCATGTATGCATGCATGCATCCATTTGCATGTACACGTGTGCTCAGATGCCAATACACTGAGTGAGGCTTCACATGGAGGGGGCGGACTGCCTGCAGAGCCAGCTGCATAAAGATTCTTCAGCCCTTAGCTGTGTTGGGCCCACCATGATGTATTTGTTATATCTAGGCCGTCCATCTGTTTTGGCTGCTCATTTTAGGTGATGGGAGGTAGATCCAAATTTCAACCGGGGGATGATTACGCTCACCATTGAAAGCTTTCTAGAGCTCACCGTGATGTTTGTTTGCCATCCAATCCGTTCGTAAGGTGACTCAGACCTGGGTGAATGGAAGACACAAACATCAGCCCTCTGGAAGTTTTAAATGGTAAGATTTCAATCCCCACTGTTTCTGCCCGTGTGGTCAAGTCGAGCTTTGGATCTGCATCATCATGTTTAGACTCAGGATCCGTACTCTTGCTTGGGTGGTAGACTTTCGGGAGTTTCAACACCCGGTCAAGGGTTGAGTATCCATAGGTGGTGAAATTCCACTAGCGTGAGTGTGTGAGGTGAGAGTGCGTGTGTGAAAAAAAAAAAAAAAAAAAAAGCTTTGGATCTGCATCGTCATGCTTAGACTCATGCCCTGAAATAAGCTAGCAAAACAGATGGACAGCCTAAATATAACATATACAGCATAGTGGGTCCCATAAAACTTAGGGCTGCAAGAAATCCTGGCAATCCACATCCCACCATATGGAGTCATATCCCAGTCGAGATTCGAGGAATTACTATATATATATATATATATATATATATATATATATATATATATATATATATATGGGAAATGGTACAATGCGTTCGAGCTGACTATAAGCTCCTGTGAGGTCGAGCTGTGTGGGCCCCACCGTGATGTGTTTCACACCGTACATTTGATAGGTACCCTTTAAATTATGGGATATCCCAAAAATCAGCCGTATACAGAACTCAGGTGGGCCATACCATCTAAAATTATGTGAAGACACCGTTTAAACATATAAAAGCACTTGGTAGGGCCCACCTAAGTTATGCATGCGCCTGAAACTTGGTCTGAACCCTCATTCAAGTGGGACACACATAATGGATGGGCTGATATATATATATATATATATATATATATATATATATATATATATATATATATATATATATCCTTCTTTGCTTCTTGTCGGCATAGCTTGATTGATAGTCAAGAGAGAGAGAGAGAGAAAAGGCCCAAGCCCAGGCCCATCTAATGGGCCCATGAGAAACTCAAATCAAGCCCAAAATTAGGCCAGGTCAAGGTGGGCCCATTCAAATTACAGCCATACTTGCTTACTTTCTCAATCATCTTGTTACAGGTGAACAATGCCGGAGCATCGGGCGTCATAGTCGACGTCGAAGGCCTGAAAGCCTTAAATATCGACGTCGTGACTTGGGTAAACCTTATCTAACGCATGATCATCGTATTTCTATGAGATTGAGATGTACGGTTCTGATCGCTTCTGATCAATGTAGCTCTCAGGCAAGGCCACCAATATGGTCCAAGAAGTGACTCAGCAGACTTACGAGGCTGCAGAAGTATGCCTCGATACCAATTACTACGGTTGCAAACGTGTGACTGAAGCGCTCATCCCACTCTTACAACGGTCCACTTTCGGCGCGAGGATTGTGAACGTCTCTTCCCTCATAAGCGAGCTGAGGGTAATGACCCATAGTTTAGCAATCTACTATTTCTTACTATTGTTAGTTTTGTGCATTTGGGGTCCTTCCCCAAACCGTTGATCTACTGGTCATCACCACAGACGGTAGATTGCCTCCAAATAGCCCAATGTTTAAGCACTAACCACTTTTTCATTTCCTTCCAGAGGATTCCTAACGAAGAGACGCGGAGCAAACTAGCAAACGTAGATAATGTAACGGAAGAGGGATTGGAAACACTACTTCAAGGGTTCCTAGAAGACTTAAAACATGGTGTGATTGAAGCCAACGGGTGGTGTATGATGCTCCCGGCTTATAGCATATCGAAGGCAGTGTTGAATGCTTACACCAGGGTCCTCGCCAAGAGGTACCCCGACATGTGCATAAACTGCGTTCATCCCGGGTATGTTGATACTGACATCAATTGGCATACAGGGACTATGACCGTTGAAGAGGGAGCTAAAGGACCAGTAATGGTGGCTTTGCTGCCCAATGGCGGCCTGTCGGGGCATTATTTCAATCAGACAGAAATGGCGGAGTTTTAATGGACTTTCTCGTCGTGTTTGGATGGACTATTGAATCAAATTGCAATAGTAGTTCAATAAAGTGGTGGTCATAAATTGCAATTTCACTAGTCTTTTGTGTTTATTTACTCACAAGTTTGTCCGTGTCGTCAATGGAATCAAGGAGACTATAAACCAATTAAGTGCTTTCGATAGAGTGTGCTTTAATACATCCAATGCTTTGTGATTTCAACATTCTAATACATCCAATGCTTTGTGATTTCAACATCATGCAATGCAATGCAATGCTGTATGACGTGATGCATCTGCCACAGATGCATAGCAAAGTGTGTTTGGATGCGCAAGTAAATTGATTTCTGAAATGCTCCACAGCACTTGGTTCGGTTGAGAGGAAATAACAAAATTTGCAGTAGCATTTCATGGGATTCATAATGAGCAAGTAGCAAAAAATTTCCTTCAAGACCAACTTGAAGTAACCATGATTTGCAATTCAATTCAATTGCACATCCAAACACAGTTCAAGGGCCAGTTAAGAAGCAGGCAACTCCAATCCAATCAGATCTTCGAGCGGAAAAGAAAAGAGAAGGGATGATTTGGAGAACCCAAACAACATTTTTTTTTTTTTCAAATTCAAAAATGTAGCCGGTGCACCCAGCATGATCCTTGATTTATGATCCGAAATTCCTCTCTTGAGTATGAAAGGCATAGCATACAAACATTCATGAGAAGAAAAAAATGCAGATTATCCCATTGTGTTGGGTACCAATATGGTCATTTTGAGTGGTCAAGAACCACCATGGGCCCATTCAGGAAGAGATGCATATATCAAACTGATTGGACAAGGTGCATAAGTTCCCAGCCTCTCATGTCCGTGTGATATCCAACCTACCCAATAGGCTGGTCCAGTCATAAGACACAGCAAGTGCAAAAATCAACTTGGTGGGGCCACACCATAAAAAACAATTGAAGCTGCTAATATGATAAGATAATACTTGAGTGGCCTAATCCTCATAGTGGGTCCAACCTTTTTTCTGTCACTCAAACATGATTGGATGAGAATTGTCCACATGGTCAACATGGAAATAATCTCACTAATCAAAAGATTATCACCATTCATGCAAAGGTGCATTGGAAATGTTTCATTGGACCTTTGATTTTAGTTCATTTTGGTATCTACAGGTGAGATTTTTCAGAAAATTCTATTGACGGGGCTCACCACATTGTCAACCCTATCAATTATGCACTCTATGCCTTCAGTGGCTGTGATCACAATTCCCTCCCTCCCTGGTGGGTATGCTGGATTTCAATGGAGATTACAAGAGCATTTCACGGCGATACAATGATCATGTGAAAAAATCATGCACCAAAACCATAGTTCTAAAACTCAGTTGGTCAAATCAAAACTCAGCCAAGTCAACTTGATTAGGTTTTGAGCTCTCTTGCAAAATTGCCGACGAGCATGACTCGCTCAGGACTCAACACGACTCATCGAGTCAGTCCAAAAAACTCAGTCAACTCGATATGACTAGGTGTGACTCACTGAGTCACTCACCCAACCAGAGTCTATTATATATTATTAAAAAGCGGAATTTTACAAAGAACTACCTAATTAAAATGGAATTATTAATGTGTCACCCCATTTTTGGCCAAGGTCACAAAAATCTGTTCCATCAACGATTCAAGTGGACCACATGATTGGAACGTATACAAGGCAACACTCACCCTCTAAACAGTTTCCATTAGTGTGGCCCACGTGAATCACCAATGGGTATGAGTTTTAGGCCACAGGCCTAAACTTTTGCGAAATCTAATGGTAGGGAATGGATTCTCTATATTTACTAGTGGGCCCTATAAAAATCAAAGGTAGACATCTCTTTCCCAATTGTTTCCTTTGGTGTGGCCCACCAAAATCACAGGTCAGCTTGGTTTTTTGTTGCTAGGCCTAATACAAGACTAAATATCTAATGGTCCGTGAAAATTAAGAGCTGCCTCTCATACCATTCCTTTGTTTTTTTTGTCTTTCTCAATAATCTCCTTGTGCAGGATGCTGGGACTTATTTTTGACAGGGCCCACAGTTATATGTACGCTAAATTCACTCTCACAGTTAGATACGTAATCCCAAATTAAGCCCAGAACCAAAAAATCAGGCTGACTTGTGATTCAGGTGGACCAACCAAATAAAAGCGTTGAGAGAGTCATGTACCCTTGATTTTTACAATCAGGCCCATCTATGAGTGGGTCATACCAAGGGAAACAGTTTTAAGGGCAATCATTGCCCTGTACAGTATTTCCAAGCATGTGGTCCACCTGAATCACAGATAGGGGTGACTTTTGAACCCTTGGTCTAACATGAGGTGACATAGCTGGTGGTCAGGTGGAGTTTACATAAACATCACAGTGGGACCCACCCAAGCAGCCAACCCATTTGCTCGCACGCCCATCCAACCGACCATTACATTAAATTTAAAATAAAAATAAATAAATAAATAAACGTGACAAAAGGTAGTGAAATGATAATTATATCGATTAATGAGGTAGCTTTTTGAAAAAGGTACCGGAATGTAAATTCCATATTAATTAGGTAGTTGTTTGTAAAATTCCCAAACAAAGAAAAAAAAAAAAAAAAAAAGCTGAAGAGGAATCAAACAAGTGACCTTGTCAGTGACCAGATGAACATGCAACCATCTGCTTTTAAATTGGGTTATTATTTCCCACAATTTAAAAAAATTTCTCATTAAACTATATTACTTTAAACTATGAAACATAAAGACTCAGTCAAGTCTTCGAGTTGAACCGACCCAGCTAGACATCTAGTCGAGTCAAGCTTTCGAGTTTTAAAACTAAGACCTAAAACACATCCTTCTTAAATTTGCCAATCAAGCTATCAGACATTTCCCAAAATCAACGCTCCAAATGCCAGATTACCAAATGACAGCAAAAGCCACTACGTCAGGTGCTCCCTACTGCACTGAAATCTAACTCAAGAGTCGAATGCAAAATGGGAGTTGCTTTTGTTACCTTCTTCCCAAAGAATAGCTGCTCAACGAACTCAACAAGCTGCTCTTAATGCTATGAAGGAGGCCGAACCAATGAAAACAGCAGCAGGTAGAATAAAAAAAAAAAGCTCATGCCTGGAAAAAAGATGGAAGAAGCTTCCTCTACTCTCCAATTGTCATGCCAAAGCCGAATTTGTAGTCTTTCTTTTTGTGATCAATCTGCAAGGCACCCATATAGATTGATCCAAGCTCCAAACTGACAAATGACATAGGATATCTCGACTGTGCATTCCAAATTAACGGGTTTTGCTGAGCCCACCCACTCTGCACAATTGGACATCTGTGCATACATGGGCCCCACCATGTAGAAGACCTGGTCAAAAAATCAGGCCAGTTCATTCATCTGCGAAGCACTCAGTTGGCAATTTTTTCAAACCAATCCATTGTTTTTTTACATGTAGTCTGCCTGATGGGTTAACTGGCCTGATTTTTGAGCTGGGTCATTGGGGATCACATGATGCATGCGTTGGATGCAAACCACATAAAGGTGTGTGGACTTCAACAAATCTTAATCATTTTAGGTATGAAATTTGTATATTAAGAACTAGCATATGATCGTGCTCACCTCGGCAGAAAGAAGAAAATTGACACCCATATTTAACCGCTCTTCCAGAAGGGCACCAACACACCCATTGGAATCCAACTTCCCCCTAAGACGACTCTGCAAGAATCGTGTGAGATTGAATGTTATTCACATGATTAAGCATACATTTCAATATATTCAATATAGAGTTCTGTGACTGATAGAAAGATTGAAAGGACAAGGAGCTACAATAGCTTGAGGGCTATGGTTGAAAACTCAGAGAATCTCTGTGGGCACATTATATCAATATTGGATGTAGCCAATACACGATAAAAAGGGTGTGTTAATGAATGTGGCATGGGCGTACATAGGCCTACATAGATAGGTTATTTTGGTCTAGGACAGGAGTTTTGCATTTTCTATTAATGGCATTTCCGTAATTGTGAAACTTTCATAATATAAACGTAGATTGGTGGGGGGGGGGGAGCCTAACTCAGTCCATTCTCCTCTTCGGGGTGAAGCCTAACTCAGTCCATCATTCTCTTCCCTTCTCTATCTTCTTCTCTATTCCATCTCTCTTTGCACTATTTTACATGGTATCAGCTTCATTGTTTCTGATCCTCTTATTTCTTCTTTTATTTTATTTCTTGGTGTCCCTTATCTTGCTTGTGCTAAAAACTTCTTAAGAAACCTAGAGTTTCTTTTTTGTTTCTTTTGTGTGTTGGACCTTTTGTAATGGCCCATGTGTGCATGGGGAAATGAAGACATCAACTTCTTGAATAATATCACCTCACACGTGATCATTGCAAACATGTGACTTGTTTACCTGTGTTGGATGTTATGTTCATGACTACATTTCTCCGTGATCGGTTGGAGGTTAAGCAACGGACATGTGGGCTCATCGTTCTTCTGTCTGAGGTGATGCGTACATCATGTGAAATGTTCAAGTGTGGTGCTTATCGATTGTGTAAGATCAGCACATGTTTGTACATGTGAAGTACTCTTCTTTCATTTGTTATGGAGATAAAAAAGAGACCAAAATTTGGATTTATAAACCCATCTAAATTTTTAGGGATCTACTCTATTGAGTTAAATGGGACAAACTATTTACAGTGATCTAAGTCCATCCAAGTTTTTCTCGCGGCCAAGGGAAAATTGGAATATCTACCCACAGAGAAACCTAATGATGAATCCAAGACTTATAACCAATAAATCCAAGAAAACGCTCAAATTATGACCTAGTTATGGAATAATATGAAAACTTCTTAAGTGCAAATTTCATGTTTCTGGATACGGCGAAGTGTGGGATGCTCTACAAGAGAGATTTATCTAATAAAAACATCTCTCATACTTATGAGTTATATGAAGAAATATTCAAGCTCCAACAAGAAGATAAGTTGGGTGAATACTATTCCAAACTCAAAAGGAATGTGGGAAGAGTTAAACGTGCATCAGCCCTTGACTACCGATTTGGATAAATTACGCAGCAACATGAAGAGTTTCGGGTGGCCAAGTTCTTATCTGAGTTGAAATGTGAATATGAACCAGTTCATACACGGATTTTGAGTAGCAAAGATGTGTCATCTTTAAAAGAGGTGTATGCACGCCTCCAACGTATACCTTTGGGCTCCACAAGTGGAGCTTATAAATAGCTCTCAACTCTAGCATCATTCTCTGGTTAGGGCCGCAATGGTGGCTGCGGTGACATATGAGGTGGTCATGGTGGAAGTCGTGGACCTAAGAAGTGCACACATTGTGGGCTCTCCTCTCCAATCATTCTGTTGAAAAATGTTGGGGCCTCCATGGAAAGGCTGCTTGAGCTAATCAAGCTTCCCATACTGGAGAGAGTAATGGGCCTCCTCTGGCTAATTTTATATCTAGGGCTACACAGACACGTGTGACTGGTGAGATGGTTACTCTAACTCAAGAAGAATATTCAAAGTTGTTGAACAATCTAGAGAATCAGTCTGTTCCTACTATTTCAACAACTACTTCCACCCCTACAGCTACATTCATGACCTCTAGGATGACTTGTTTATGATCCACTTCTCATACTCCATGTGTAATTGACTCTGGAGCGTGCAATCATATGACGGGTCAATCTTAGTGTGTTTTCGAATATTGAGGGCTCATTAACAGGCTTTTCCGTCACTCTAACAGATGGTACACAATTGAAAGTATGTAGAATGGGTATCCTTCATACAAGTCCCTCTCTTTCATTATTCACTACTTTATTTGTTCCAAAATTTCATTTGAGCTTTCTGTCTGTTAGCAAACTTACCAAATCCCTTAATTGTTGCATCGTTTTCTATCTTTCACATTGTATTTTCCAAGACCTAAAGACGAAGTAAAAGATTGGTGGAAGACATGAGCATGATGTTGTGGGTGCAACAACACAAAAAGATAACTTAGCATATTAATGGCACTATCAACTTGGTCATCCATCACTGAAGATTCTTAAACATGTCATTTCTTGTCATCAGTGTCATGTTTATAATGTGGTGTGTGTCAGCTGAGCAACCATCACCATTCTATTTTGCCACCATTTGTTGAGAAGCATCATTTAGTTCCTTTCTCTTTAATTTATTCAGATGTTTGGTGTCTAGTTAGAATATTTAGTAGGTCTGGATATAAGCATTTTTTTTTCTTTTTTTGAAGCGATACATTTGTTAAGTCCGTTGATGATTATTCGAGAATAACATGGCTTTATTTAATGAAAGATAGATCTGAATTATTTCTATTTTTAAGACTTTCCACATGGAAGTACAAAATCAGTTTAATTCGGTAGTGTCTGTGTTGCAGTATGATAATGCCAAGGAGTACATTTCTCAAGTTTTTTGTCTGGTTTGTATTTATATGTATATGGACACACACACACACACACACACACACACACACACACACACACACAAGATTCATACATCAGACATCATGCACGCACACACCACAATAAAACGGGGTGCAGAACGGAAAAATAATCACCTCCTTGAAGTAACTCGTGCTCTTTTAATTCACGCTAATGTTCCTAAAAGCGTTTAGAGTGATGCGGTACTCACAGCATGTTTCTGATAAATCGGCTTCATCTGTTTTAAAGAGTCAATCACCTCATCAAATTTTGTTCCTAATAGTCTATTGTTTCCGCTACCTCCTAAAGTGTTTGGATGTGTTTATTTTGCCCATTAGTTAAAGTCTGGTAGTGATAAATTTGATCCTCAAATAGTTGAATGTTTTTTTCTTGGATATTCTCACACAGAGGGATTATCATTGTTATAATCCATCACTTTGAAGATAATATGTATATGAAGATGTTAGCTTTTGTAATCTACTACATTCTTCTCAAAGGATAGCAAATCTCTTAATACAGAAATTGTTCCCATAACTATTGCAGTAAACGAAGACATCCAACCTCCATCATCTACTGCCTCTTCTATTCCCTTTGTGCCTCAGCTAAAGGTCTACTCACGACAAAAACGGAAAGATGATACACTGATCATGACGTGCCGTCCAGCATATCTTCTTCAGAGATTTATGGTCTAACGCGTTCTCCAAATATATTTGATATTCCTATTGACCTAAAAGAATGTAAGCATACATGTACCGATCATCCCATCTCTAAATATATTTCCTTTCATTGCTTAAACTCCAAATTTCCACAACTTTGCCACATCCTTGTCTTTTCATTTTGTTCCCAAGTCAAACGAGGAAGCTCTATTACATAAAGGGTAGAAGCGGGCTATGGAGGAAGAGATAGATGCACTTCATCGGAATGACACATGGGAACACAATCGAGTTTTATCCTAACGGTACGGTTGAAGGCTTGCATAGTCACTAAGGGGTACCACTCAAACACTTTTGTGTTGATTACAATAAAACCTACTCCTGTGGCCAAGTTGAATCCCATTTGGGTTATATTGTCTGTAGTAGTTAATCATGGCTAGCCCCCCTTCCAACTGGACATAAAAAAATGCCTTCATCCATGGTGAGCTTACAAAGGAAGTCTATATGAAGCAACATCCCAGATTTATTGCTCAAGGGGCGTTTAACAAAGTATGTAAACTGTGAAAGGCAATTTATGAGTTAAAACAGTCTCCACATGCATGGTTTGACAAGTTCAGTAAGGTTATATGAAACTATAGCTTTGTTAGAATTCATGTTGATCATTCCGTTTTTGTACAAAAGGGTACTCAAGTCTCATTGTGCTTGTAGTATATGCGGATGATAGTGTTGTTACTGGAAGCAACAATAAGGGGATTGAAGAACTTAAGAAGTATCTTCAACAGCATTTTCTCACAAAAAATCAGGGTCATCTTCGATATTTCTTTGATATATAAGTAGCCATATCCAAAGGAGTTCATCTATCTCTACGGAAATATTTTATGAAGACCAAGCTAGTTGACACTCCAATGGATCCTAATCACAAGCTTGCAAGTGATCAAGGACATGCAATGGAGGATCTGGGGAAGTACAGAAGATTCGTTGGAAAACTTAAGTAAAACTTAAGTATTACTCGACCAAATATATCATATGCAATGAGTATGGTAAGCTAATTCATGAGTTCTCCAAAAGTACCTCACATGGAAGCAATTATTCGAATTTTGCGTTAGCTGGAAGGAGCATCAAGTTAAGAAATTTTGTATAAACGAAATGGTCATCTCCAAGTCCTAAGATATTCAGATGTAGATTGGGCATGTTCCGTAGCAGATAGACAATCCACTACTAGATATTGTAAATTTGTAGAGGAAATCTAGTCACTTGGACGAGCATGAAGCAGTGTGGTGGCCTGATTAAGTGGCGAAGCGGAGTACAAAGCAATGGCTCATACCTCTTGTGAGTTCATGTAGATCAAGAAATTGTTGCAAGAAATGGGATTTACAATACACCTACCTATGTAGTTATTTTGTAACAATCAAGCTACTTCACATATACCAAACAATCCAATCTATCATTAAAGAACTAAACACATCAAATTCGAATATCACTTCATATGTGAGAAAGTTTCCAAGGGCAAAATCCCTACTCCATACGTTCGATCTCAGGACCAACTTGTTGATGTGTTCACCAAGGCTCTTCGTTCCACTCAGGCAGCGCATATATTCCAAGCTTGGCATAGATAATATCTATGCTCTAGCTTAAGAGGGAGTGTTAGTGAATGTGATATCGGCCTACACAGGTTCACTTAGATGGGTTATTTTGGTCTATGACATAAAGGGAATTTTTTCTTTTATTATTAATGGCGTTTCTATAATTGTGAATCTTTCATTTTTTTTTTTTATTTATTTATTGGGGGGGGGGGGGGGGGGGGGGGCTAACTCTCTTTTCACTTCTCCCTCTTTCTTCTTCTCTATTCCATCTCTCTTTTCACTATTTTACAGGGTGAATTAGGCATGTCTCAAAAAATACAGGTTGCATCAACGTGTATCAACACTGATATAACTTTTCAAATTTTATTTGGGGTTAAAAACTTTTCAGCCAATACAAGTTCAATATGGTCCCATTCGACCCATAGCATATTGTTTTGGAGCCCGGCTGATATGCCCCACAATACGGATATTCAGAACCTTGGGACACATTCAGGCTTAGTTGACTCATTCGACTTTACTCGACTTGACAAAACCAAAAAAAAAAAAAAAAATCTCAATAAAACTTGACTCAACAAGACTAAAATATTCAAAAAATTTAAATACTAAATATTACCAAGTCTTCGAGGTCAAGACTCGAAAAACTCAACTGAGTTACTAAACTCAACAGACTCTCAAGTTGAGTCAAGTTTTAGTTTTAAAACTTGGTCGAGGACAATTATCAGTTCTTGAAATTCTCAAATATAAGATTCATGTATATTTACACAAATCATCACCATTTATTGAGTCATGACCAGTGTTCGAGTTGTCGGTATCGCTACAAGTTTCGCTGGCCAGAGATAAAGATATAATATCGTTATCGCCGATAACCGGAAATATGGGGAAAAAGAGGAAAACATGGGGAAAACGATGAAATTTTTCAGTGAAACTTCAGGACATGCCTGAATACACATAGTTACATATTCAGGAATGAAATTTTCATTATTAGAATGCATTAAATAATAAGTGAGGCCCACCGTGAAAATAAGTGGTTTATCCACACCGTCCATACATTTTTTCAGCTTAGTTAAGGAGTTAAGCCCAAGGTTGAACCATATCCAAATCTCAAGTGGATCCGTTGAAACCTTCCTAGGCCCTACAATGATGTCTATTTGTCATCCAAGCTGTTAATAGATTAACTGTGTAGATATTTCCACCGTTGAAACCTTCGTAGGCCCTACAGTGATGTCATCCTTGGATATGATTCATTTTTTAGATAATGCTCTAAAATGATCTCTAACAATAGATTAACGGTGTAGATATAATAAATACATCACTGTGGGGGCCATGTAACTTTGATCTCGTTTGAACCGTTAGTACAACTCGGAGCTCAAGGAGCGTCAGTGCTCGTCTTCGCATGAAAACGTACCTACAGCAGCTATATAGCTGGTGTGAGGTACAACAGCCAATCCATGGAAGTGACGTCACCAAGCTTTGTGGACCCCACCATGATGCATGTGTTGTATCCATACCGTCCAACCATTTGTAGAGATTGTTTTAAGGCATGAGAAAAAGAATGAGATAGATCTAAAGTTCAAGTGGACTCACCATAGAAAACCGTGGGATCCGTCACACCCACCATTGAAACATTTATAGGGCCTACCATGATGTAATTTTTAGATCCAACCTATTCATAAGTTAACATGGAGATAGATGAAGTGAAAACAAAAATATAAGCTTGATCGGAAACTTCTGTGACCCCTAAGAAGTTTTGAACGGTGGATGTCACTGTCCCCACTGTTTTCTATGGTGGGATCCACTTGAACTTTAGATCTATCTCATTATTTTTCTCATGCAATAAAACGATCACTCCAAATGGATGGATGGTATGGATACAACACATGCATCATGGTGGGGTCCACAGAGCTTGGTGACGTCACTTCAATAGCTATTTGGCTACTGACCTTGTCCTTATCGAATCCGCGCCCCTGCTCAACCTGTTACGTAGCTAATCTACTTCCTCAAGTTGGGGTCCATGTGGGGTCCACCATTATTTATTTATTTCATCGACTCCGTTCATCTATTTTAACACATAATTTTATGGCTTTACTACAAAACCGAAGAATATAAAAAACTCAAATAGACCATACCACACGAAACAGACAAATGGTGGACATTTAATCACTACTGTTTTCCTGTGGTGTGGTCCACCTGAGTTTTAGATCTGCCTCATTTTTTGGATCAAGCTCTAAAATAATATTTAAAAATGAATGGGAAGCATGGATACAACAGATGCATCATGGTGGGGCCCACGGAGCACCGACCTGCACCAACAAAGCCCCGCACAGATTGAGTAGCGAGACTGGCTATTGAAGTGACGTCACCAAGTTCCGTGGGTCCCATCATGATGTATGTTTTGTATCCACACCTTCCATCCATTTGGGGAGATCATTTTAGGGCAATATCCAAAGATTGAGTTATATCCAAAGTTCCAGTGGACCCCAGCACAGAAAACAGTGGGGACAGTGACGCCCACCGTTAAAAACTTCTAAAGGCCGCCAAAGTTTTAGATCAAGCTGATATTTGTGTTTTCTCTTATTTCATGTCTTTTTTAACTTTTGAACAAGTTGGATTTCAAATAAACATTATGGTGGGCCTTAGGATAGTTTCAATGGTGGGAATCACTCTCCCCACTATTTTCTGTGATGGGGTCCATTGCAGATTTTTATCTGCCTCGTTCTTTGGCTCATGAATTAAAATGATATCTCAAAATGGATGGACGGTGTGGATATGACACATACATCATAGTGGGCCCCACAGAACTTGGTGACGTAGCCAACTCGCTACTCAACCCGTCAGTATCTAATCCACGTCCGTCAAACCCAGAGCCCGATCCCCAATTTCAGCTTAAACACTGAAAATCCCTCTCCCTCAACTTAAATTTTCAAAAATTCCTCTCCTTTCCACCCATATCTCCAGATTTTCAACCCGAAAATCCTTCTCCCTCATCTCCAATATATAAAAAAAAAAAAAAAACCACTGGCATCCGAGAAGATCTCGAGTTTGTCATCGGCGATAACCAGGTATTACCGAAATCAAAGATTTAAAAAAAAAAAAAAAAAAAACTTTTTTCCGATTTTTACGTATTTACGCAAGGATACAGTCGATATTCTCGGCGAGAATCCAAATTATCTACAATATCGAAAATTTCACCGATATTTCGTCGATATTCCGTAGAGAAACGAAAAATTGGGGTTTCGGTTTCGCCAGTGCAGCGACACCGATATTATCGGCGATATTTCGATAATATCGCCAATAATTTAAACACTGGTCATGACTAGTTCTTCCCAGAGTGAAACGCTACAAAAGCACTAAGGGTTCATTTGATGAGGAAAACAGAAGTTATCTGTGTATCTTTCGATCCTGTATGTGGCCACAGAAACGGCTTAGCTAGAGCCCATTGGCTTGCGCACCCCATCCATAAAATAGAATGGAAGGAGTCAATACTATTTCATCCTACATTTTCTGGCTGGAACTTGCATGATGACAGGATCATGTTCATGTTGAGCTGTCAATGTGAGACCCATCCCATAACCAGAAGAAAAGAAATCCATCTATCTTTGCATTCCTCACAAAATGAAGCTTAAGTTCTCCCAAAAAACAAGAAATTCAAATAGCTGGGTGGAGTGGACTTACTGGATTTGGAGAAAACTATAGTCGCATAATGCGTGAAGAGAAGTGGCAGCAAATACAGGTGAGTGGAGATTAAAGTCTGTTTGGAATGTACAAACAGCCATGAGGTGGGAGCATGAGTGGGAGAGTGAGTCTGAGCGTGATTCAAAGCACGAACTGCACCTAGGTAGAACGTTGGTGCAACTAAAGAGAAAACTAATGCTACAAAGATTTCCTAAATATTAGGATACTTACCTCCATATGATACACAAGGTATGCACAAGCAACCCACCATAAAAGTTCCATTCCACAACAAAATGAAGGATCAAAACTCGAGATGTTTAACCTTGACATGCAAATAACACACAGCAAAAATACCTGTCGAAGCATGTAATCATAACCAACACTTGCAGTTGCATCTCTTGTCATTGGATTGTATAAGAAATCTGATGCGAGAGAAACCTGCATGTCAATAGGAACACGAGACCACATAAATACAGAATTTGTCAAAATCTGAACACCTGCTTAATTCAACACGTAACATATATCCCAACCCCCTCTCAACACCAAATCAAAGGCAACATGCCACATGCCCTGGCCCAAAATTCAGACAGGTTCGCTTGTCCAGGTGGTTGACAATGTCACCATTAAATAAATAAAGCTGCGCAATAATTGGTTTTGCTTCTTGCACTCTGGCCCACATGACGAAGTTGCCAAACTTGTTTGAAGTCTAGGACATTGACATGATGGGGCCCAACAGATGAGAGGATGGCACAAGTTTTAATGCCATCAGGATGGTGGGATCCACCAGATGGACAGCTCAAATTTTCAACACAGGTAATACGTACAGTGGACATCTATAAGCACATGTGGAATTAGCAAACCTCCAAAACTCAAAAAGTAATTCTTTTTTTATCTAACGCAAAAAATAATTAGTCAATCTTTCTTACCTTCTCGGATACCTTTTGCACATAGCTCAAAGCAACTATCCCAGTGCTGGCAACTTGCCCTGCTGCAACCTGCAGTACCTCTACAGTGTTAACCATCACCCATTCTTAACATTGCATCTACCGCACTTGCAGAAGTAATAACTTCAAAGATTAAAATAACTCAATTAAAATTTTTCACAGCCACTTTTTTTATCCACATCTCAGCATGAAAATAGTACGTGTTATCTTCTTTCTAAGGACTGGAACCGGCACAACTCCATGCAGGCAATATGCAACAGTACCTCATGGAGAAGTAATGGGAGATTCAATGCCAATTAGAAGAAATGAGGAATGCTAACTGAATTCAAAATAGTACACTTTTCAGGCACTTGCCCCCCAACAAATGGCAATGAGGCAAATTTGAGAAAGATCCAAATCACTTATCAGACAGGTCCCACTGAAGATTCCTTGGCCTGAAAATATGCCAGTTTGCTCATTAGGCAGGCCACACATGTACAAAGGAAATTGTTGGTTAAAAGAATATGACCAAGGTCATATTCTAAACACAAGCGTCACCTACCTGATAAGAGGACCAGCCAGATTTTTGGGCCAACGTGTGACCATAGCATGCCCCACTGGATGGATATCCTAGACCCTGCAACAATCATACCATGCTGGCACATGTGCCACAAAGTCCTCCAACCATGGTAGAAATATTCTGTAATGAATAGTGTCAACTTTTTCTTCTATTTTCTTTTGAGCGTGGATGGTTGGAATACACGTAGAATCTTTAAGTCTTACACATGCATGACTTAGTTCAATTTTTTGCATCCCATTTTCATTTTTTGTAACTTTCTATTTTCAAGTAATTTTTGGAATGAATGGTGTCAATTCATAAAATTCAGCAAAATTAGTTTTTTTTCTTCTTCTTTGAGTGTGGATGGTTGGAATATATGTAGAATCATTAAATGTACAAATCCATGCATTAGATCAGATTTTCGCATCTCATTTTCTATTGTTTTTATATTTTATTTTTAGCTAATTTTTCAAATGAATGGCGTCAGTTCATAGAATTTGGCAAAAATAGATTTTTCTTTTCTTTTCTTTTCTTTTGAGTGTGGATGGTTGGAGTACATATAGAATCATTAGATCTACACATGCATGCCTTAGCTCAGATATTCACATCTCATGTTCTATTTATTTATAATTGTTTATTTTCAGATAATCTCTGTAATGAATAGTGTCACTTCATAAAATTAGCAAAATTGGTTTTTTTTTTTCTTTTCTTTCGAATGTGGATGGTTGGAATATATGTAAAATCTTTAGTTTTACAAATGCATGCCTTAAATAAGATTTTCGCATCGCGTTTTCTATTTATTTATAATTTTTTGTTTTCGGGTAACTTCTGTAATGAAGTGTCAGTTCATAAAATTTGGCAAAATTAGATTTCTTTTCTTTTCTTTTGAGTGTGGATGGTTGGAATACATATAGAATGATTAAATCTACAAATGCATGACTTAGATCACATTTTTGCATCTCGTTTTCTATTTTTTATAATCTTTTACTTTGGCTAATTTCTAGAATGAATAGTGTCAATTCATATAATTCAGCAAAACAGGTTTTTTTCTTTTCTTTTCTTTTAAGTGTGGATGTTTGAAATACTTGGAATTTAATTTTGAAATTCTGATTTGCCTAATTGAATTTGTTTATATGTTTATATTTTGACAGGAGAGGAGCTGATTCCTTTAAAGTAGTTTGGGGTTATAGTGATTTGTGAGCAAGATATTTTAAATCCGTTTCGGCCCCATTATGTCCTGCAGGACCATTACAAGCCATTTTTTCTATAACAGTTGTTACAGCCATTACAAAACTGTTTTGGCATACCATGCTTGTGAGTTGTGGACTTATGTTGACTTGCATTGTGAGCAGGAGAAAATGGCAGCCCAAACAGGCAGTGAAGGTATTCGGTGGCATCATTTTGAGAGAGTGATTGGGGGCAGGCACTCCACGGAATGCAAGTATTGTGACAAAATAATAACCGGTAGCATTTACACGAGTCAAACAGCATTCGCCACATCAAAAAGGACAAGTTGCGTGGTGTACAAGCATGCTAAAAGAGGTAATATAGATGATGCGATGAAATTTGGAAGAGATGAAGAAGAAGAAAGCTAGCATAAAGAAGGAAAAGCAAGATGCTCTTGGTGCAGCCTGACAAGAGGTGTTTAGTCCTGATTATATGGGCATTGGTGATGACAAAAAACATTGAGTTCGATGAGGATTTAGATCAAGAGGTGATGATGGTAAGCGGAAGAGAAGTTGTAACGGCATTCTAGGATTTTGAAGAACCGCATCGTTAGCACACTGTTTGGGGGGCGAACATGATGTGGGGGCCGTGAAAATGAGAATGGGGCTAGGATCGATTCCACGGTGGGATTTTTCAGGGTAGGAGTGGGAGTTGAGATATCCCCATCTTTCGACTCGCTTTTCACCCGTTGAGAAAGTGAAACTCCCCATGGGAATGATGATGTTTTGAGCACCCTACAGATCATGTGACGAATTTGTTCGGATCGCGAAAAGGGATGATGGGTGGGGCCAGATTAAGTCAAAAGCGTAAGTCAGCTATTCATATATGCACGTACGCTCCAAATGTTACCAATTCCTCCTTTGCATGGTTTCGATATTTTGAAAAAAATAAGTGGGGCACCCACTTACGATGGCATTCTGAAGAAGTGGATAGATCATCCTAAAATTCGTAGTAACGTCCACCGTGTAAGAAGAGGTAGGGACCAGGTTCCACTATTATGGCGATGGTTAAATTACCCAACCCGTAAAGCATGATTAACCGAATGGTGTATCCAATTGGTTCTTGTAATTTTGGGCAGAACCGGGGGTGTTGACTCGATCCGACCAATCCGACCGATCCAACGGTCGTAAGTCCGGTTCCACGGTTCTACCGGTTAAATGTGCACCCCTACTGATTATATGGGCATTGGTGATGACAAAAAACATTGAGTTCGATGAGGATTTAGATCAAGAGGTGATGATGGTGACAAGAGAAGGTGTGCGCATTGCTCATGAAGATGAAGAGCATCGGTGCATGTTTGGGGGGAGGGCACACATGATGTGGGGGCAGTGGGAATGAGAATGGGGCTAGGAGTGGGAGTGGGAGTGGGAGTGGGACTGAGGGTAGGAGTGGGAGTTGAGATATGTTTCATGGTTTACGACGTGGCTTCAACCAGACGAGAGCCTTCAAGTGCCTCCCCCATGAATGATGATGTGGTGGAGCCCAAGAGACCCTCATGTGATCTGAATTTGTTTCAGGAAGGAGACGAAAAATAAGAAGAGGTAAAAACGTGGGGTACAACTGCAGTTAAGAAGCTTGGCAAAGCAGAAGTCAAGCTATTCATATATAGCAACATAGCTCCAAATGTTACCAATTCCTCCTACTGGCAAGTGGTGATCGATGCAGCGGCAGAGGCAGGCAAACAAGTTAAGGCACCCACAGCTTATGAGATTATGAAGAAGTGGATAGATGCGGAGCACTAAAATGTGAGAGCGTAATGTCCACCTTTAGAGCTGTAAGGCAAGCCAGAGGATGCACTATTATGTGCGATGGTTAAATTACCCAACCAAACGTAGCATGATTAATTTTATGGTGTACTGCCAATTGGTGTTTTAGTTGTCGGCGACAATATCTAATTGTCGCTCATAATTTCGGTATCAATGGCTCTCCAGAACCGAACACTGTATATTTCATTTCTCTTCTAGATATCAGTGAATTTTCACCGATTTTTTCAGATTTTTCAACAACTTAAAATTATCATCAATAAGTTACTATTGTTTTCCAACAATTGCCCTATTATCGTCGATAAAAAGGGGAAAAAAAAAAAAAAAATCAACATTTTCATTCAGCAATAAATTCAAGCCATGTCCAGATTAAATACTCAAAAATAAAATAAAAATAAAAACAACAATTACCTTTTTTTACTTTCGAATTGTTTGACAAATTTAATTTCAGCAACTTTGAAATACTTTTGGAAGATCGAGAAGTGCTTAGATTGCATATTGACAGTCCGATCTTCGAAGGTATGAAAAAACAAGAAAATTTAAGGATTTTAGTGAGGGCGTAGGAATCTTCTTGCGATCTTTCGTCGAAATTTCCTCCTTTTGCCAACAATCCACATTTTTTGCATTTAAGGGGGTTGAAAATGCTTCGATTTGAAAGAGAGAATCTGATTTTAGGGCTTTGAAATGGTCAGCTTTGACCCTCACTTTCCCTTTTTCGTTTTTATTTCTTATGGATGCAATGATCATAATACGCGTGACTGTGTGCAACTCACCTGGATGTATGCATCATATGTCTGCACCGTTCATTTGTTGTTCCATGTCATTTTAGGGCATGGTCCAAAAAACGAAGCAGATCTAGATCTTAGGTGGACCACACCACAAGAAACAGTGGTCATAGAACACCTACTAGTAAAAACTTCATAGGGGCTAGGGTCCACTGTAATGTTTATTTCCCATCCAAGTTATTCATAAGGTCACACGGACCTAAATGAAGGAAAAACACAAATATCGACTTGATCCAAAACTTGTGGCCCACAAAAAGTTTTTAATGGTCAATGACCATTATTCCTTGTGGCGTGGCCAGTGGGCCACTTGAGAGTTGTATCTACTTCATTTTTTAGGTCATGCCTTAAAATGAGCTAGTAAAAGGATGGACTGAGTGGACATACAACACATACATTGAGGTGGGCCCCACAGACAGGTATCGTCCCACCCACCTCGCTGGAAAAGGACGTGGATTGGTTAGCGACGTTGCCAGTAACCCGCCAAAGGCTACTAGTCTGTGCTATGTGGGGCCCACCATGATGTATGTGTTTTATCCACGCCATCCATCCATTTTTCAGGATCATTTTATGGTATGATCCCAAAAATGAGGTAGGTCCAAATCTCAAATGGACCACATCACAAGAAATAGTGTTGATTGAATGCCCACCATTGAAAACTTCATGGCGGCCACAAATTTTGGATCAAGCTTATTTTTTTCCCTTCATCCAAGTTTATATGACCTAATCAACAGGTTGGATGTCAAATAAACATTATAGTGGATCCTAAGAGGTTTTTCATGGCGGACATTCAATCACTATTGTTTTCCTGTGGTGTGGTCCATCTGAGATTTAGATTTGCCTCATTATTTGGATCAAGCCCTAAAATGATCTGGAAAAATGGATGGACAGCATCCACTGGAAAGCCATACACAAATTAGGTACTACCCACTTGTCTCGAGCTCGAAACAGGATGGGGCTCTAAGGGGCCCATTGTGATGTATATTTTTATCAACATCGTTCACCTATTTTTCCTTATCATTTTAGAATATAAGCCCAAAATGAGGCAGATCCAAGGCTCAAGTGGACCAGATAGTGGGGATTAAAAAGCCCACCATTAAAAACTTCGTGGGAGCTGTAGAAGTTTTGGATCAAGCTAATACTTGTGTTTTGCCTTCGCCCAGGTCTATGTGACCTTATAAATAGGTTGGATGGCAAATAAACATCGCAATTGACCCTATGAAATTTTCAACGGTGGGCGTCATTATCACCAATGCTTCTTGTGGTGTGGTCCGCTTGAGCCTTGGATCTGCCTCTTCTTCTTTTTTTTCTTATATCCTAAAATGATATGGCTAAATGGATGGGCGACGTTGATAAACTCATACATCACACTGGGTCCCTCAAAGCCCTAGCTTGTTTCAAGCTCGGGACAGCAAGGGTAGTACCTAATCTGCGCCCTGGATAGCCGAGCACAGCTTTAGTGGATCCTTGAAGGTGGGGCCCACCATGATGTTTGTTAGAAATCCACCCCATTCGTTTCTTTTGCCATATCATGTTAGGACTTGGGCCCAAAAATGAAACAAATCCAAAACTCGAGTGGCCCACACAATAAAAGATCAAGCATTTAAGGATCGTCGAATCGCTTGAATGTTTCTAGGTATGGCCCACCCATGTGGTTGTCCACTATATCAATCGTCTCAATACATGCCATATTTGCCACATGTATTAGTAGGGGCCACAAATCATAAAACTCCCATGAAGAGTGCACCCTTACAGCTAATTTTGCCCATGGAGCCTTGCTAAGGCCACATGCATGTGCAATAAAGCTCATGTACACAACGTGCGTGCCTACATGGCATAATACGTCCAAGATCTAATCCATCCATAAAAAAGGCACCACTATATTGATGCCCTAGGCTTAGAATTAGGTTGATCTACTGGTCAAGTGGGCCACATTCAGCAAAACAAATGTACAGCTCTAAACAACTAAGGTGAAGTTTTTTAACCGGTCCACATGTTTACCATGTTGGGGCCCGCATGCTGAGTGGATCATATTTATTTTTGAAATATGTGTATAAGGTTGGATCAACCTAATGGATGGATTGCATCTCGCACTTATGTGCCATGCTAACACGTGCATTGTGTACATCAACTTTATCGAGAGCATATTAGGTATTACTTAGGTAACACCGTAGTGGGTGTTTCCCTAACCATGGGGCCCACCTTGATGTATGTGTCGTATATCCACGTCGTCCATCAATTTTTCCAGCTCATTTTAGGGCATGGTCCCAAAAATGAAGCTAATCCAAATCTCAAGTGGACCACATGGTAGGGATTGAATTGTACACCATTTTTTAATTCAATGGTTTAAATAAAGCAACGTGGCTGATGAACAAGGTGGATCTCATGAAAGTTGCACCATTTGTACATTGTGGCCTACCTTAGAGTGAAATTGTCTGAATTTTTTAGACGTGTGGTGCGGCCGCATGACTATACGTGGAGATGAGGGGTGGCAGAAAGGTGTGCTTTTTTAGTTCATTTACTTTTACACGTCTTAATTATTGTATGGTAGCTGCATTTTGGTTACTATTGGAGTGATTTCTTACGACAGTGCATGCTTTTAGGCACTCATTACAATTTTCTTATTCCTAAATATGCAAATGTGTATTTAGGCATTTCCTGAAGTTTCACAAAAAAAAAAAATCCATCGTTTTCCCCATGTTTCCCCCGCATTTCCTGTTATCAACGATAACCATATTGTTTCTTTATCTTTGGCCAACGAAACTTGTGGCAATACTGACAACTCGAACACTGACACCAATTACAAACAGTGTTTCATAAATCAATTGATGCATTAAAGACAACAAAAAATGCATATTACATTTTCACTCTTATGAATAAAAGGGTGGAAGAGATTTAAGGGGAAAAAATGTAGTATAAATTGTGACCGACGATGAAGCAACATACTAGTCAATGGGAAAAATGTTGATGGAGAAGAGAAAAATTATTCTAAACACCAAGTGTCGCCTAATGCATCGACCTTATATTACAAAATATTGAAAAGATGAAGAATGTTGCAAACTAGGTTAAACAACGAGCAAGACAAGTGGCAACATTCATCTACAAACATAACCAACTAGTCACCATAACGAGGAAGTTCATGCAAGGGAGAGAGCTTCTTGCTTGCAACAACTTGATTTGCGACAAACTTTATTACTCGTAAAAGTTTGTAAGATCATCGCAGAGAGGTGAGCAAGATATTTGCTTCTTAGGAGTGGCTCAACACAAAACATGAATAGAAGATGTCGAAGACACCAGTTGAGGTTGTGCAAACCGTCAGAGACAACAAATATTGGAAGAAGGTTGCAAGTATCCTCAACGTGATAACCACCGATAAGAATCCTTCGTCTTCTTGAATCTAATGAGATACCTACCATGGGATTCATCTATGATGCTATGGATAAAGCGAAGCTTGCTATTCTCCATGATTGTAAACATTATTAACATTACTGGAAGATGATCAACAAGCATTTGGCAAATCAGCTTCACCACGACCTTCATGCGGCTGGTAAAGTCCCATTCTAATAATGCCTCATGCACATTCATTATACACTTGTTTTTATCAGTTATTACCAAGTAATTTTTATCAGTTCATTAAAGTCTTTGTTGTCATTACTACAAAGTAGGATACTATTCAAATCAGTGATAACGTTATATGCTTCATTTGTCGAGGATGAAGAGGTTCGTGTTGATCTAAAAAACTTGATAAAGATATTAGACTAGGCACAAATTTGCATATTAAGGACGTTGAACGAAGTGAGTACAAGTCTTTGATTATTGATCTTTAATTTTGCCATTTCAGTGCTTAGAATCTTTTTTACATATTGTCCACGATTGGAAATATACGGTTCGCCGAGGAAGCTTCTCCAATGCACTTGCAGGTAGGGCAGTCTTTCAAACAGCTCTACTTAAGAAACTGATGTTTTAATACTATTATATAATTGTAGAAATCATTGTATTAGTGATGTAAAATGGTGCATAACATAAAGGGCTTCTTTAATTCTATACAAATGATTAGTCGATGCATTTTGGAGAAAGTGTAAAGGCTCTCAAGACAATAGCAGTGAAAGCGTTAAGCCAGGCAACTTCTTCCATTGGTTGCTAGAGGAACTGGAGTTGTTTTGCACTCATCCATTCAAAGAATATGAATAGCTTGCAAGCTAGGACATTGGATTGGCTCACCTACATGCACTACAACATAAAGCTGAAATTACGGAATTCAAAGCATGAGACAAACCTAGTTAAAGAAGGTGACTTTTATAAAATAAACTTACACAACATTTACAATGTAAAGGACCCACATCTGCCATGGTTGGAAGAAATGGAGAAAGAACGTTGTGGTGCACGACCCAATGTTATACACGGGGCAGTAAGAGAGTCGTGCAGTTGTCTTAGAGCCGAGTAGCAGCAGTAAAACTGAGACAAATAATGATGATGATGATGATGATGATGCACATGTTGATCCTACCTTTAGAGTTATTGAGCACAAGGGGTAAAACCATTGATAAAGTTCAAGCCCAATGTGCATCGATTGACCAAAGGTCGAACTTGTGAGTGTATTGAATCATGATATGACCAACCATGGGAGGAGCATCATGGGGAGGCAGACACCAATGGCACTGGAGGAGATGAAGCATTAGGACATCAGTAGGCTTACGATATGGATATGGATATAACCATGGACAAAATGGGGAGCCTGAGGCACTTTCTTGTTGGACTAGTCCTGATCGATATGATCAATATGGAGCAGGTCGATACAGGGGATATGGATACTCGGATCCGAATCCAAGTTATTATCATTGCAGCCTCACTCTCAGTCTCAGTCGTGCAAGCAGTACTAGGGGCAGTGTGGGTATGACTATGACTATCGGTCTACATATAACACTGGTGGATATTCTTACGTGGGTTCAACATAGCACATTCCTAGTGGCAATGCTAGTTATAATCGTAATCAATCATCCTTGGATTTCATTAACATGGTCTTTCCCTCCAGCTCTAGTTATTATGGATATGCGGCAATTGTTCCACGGTTGCAGCCGAATGATCACTAGTCAAGGTCGAGTAACCATAGGCATCAAGATCCTCATTTTGGTGGTAACACAATTGGTGTGTATAAATTGTAATATTTTATATTTATGTTTGCCCATTGAGCTTTTTATGACTTATGTTTTGACTTATAGTTCACTTTCTAGTTAATACTTAATGTATTAACATCTAATGGTTTTCTATGGTAAAATGGTTATTTAAATATATAGTTGTCTCATTATTATATTCATGCTCATATCATCTTATTTATATTGAATCGTTGGCATTACATATTTAGGAAATCATGAGTTTAATCAATCTACGTTTGTCAAGTTTATAAAATTCAAACAGGCCGAAACAGCATTCTTACCAAAGAGAAGACCATTAAGCCATCATGAACATGTCCAAAACCATAAAAGAATACATATTTGAATCTTCTAAATATTTGGAATTTTTTCCATATTTTTCTGAAATTTTTGAAAAAATAAAAAATATTGCCCGTTACGAGCTGTATCGACCATATCGGTAAATAGTTTTCAACCCATTGTTACTGTTACGGAAGGCCTTGCTACTGCTTAAATCTTTTAAGCGATGAAGATCATATAGACATGAATGTTTGAAGAGGGCATGTGATACTCATGACTCGATCAATCACATTATCTATGTTCTCCACGGTGAAACAGACATATGAGGGTTATTGGGAAGGTAACACTGAAACATATGCATGACCATCAAATATGAATAAAGTTGCATCACTTTTGTCAAACCCCATAGTTTGGGCCTCCATAAAAAGGAAACCAACATACAGAAAAGGGACGACTTCTGGTATGAGCACTCAAGACTCTGACAAGGAATTTGATGATGGGGGCATGCTAGAAGAAGAAGCTTCGCTAGCCATCAAAGCCATAAATCTCGAGAATTGCCTGCTTGAAGAAGCCTTGATCGTAACTACATTGTGCGCAACGAAAGGACCAAAAAGAAACACGGCCATCTCTAAGATCTCGATAGGCTAAATCGATACTTCTAAACACCATGAAGAGATCAACCTATCCGAGGCGCAAATAAATTGGTCAAAAGGATATCCTTCAGAGGGTCGGTGGTATGGTCAGTAAGTCGTTTGGAGTCCAAAACAAGGATGTTTTTTATTTCATTCCTTCATCAAAGCGAAGGGAGCTCAAAGAATTCAGGAAGAACAATTGTTGAAAATGAAAAGATCTCCAAATAGAATGTTCGACTAATTACGATGCTTCCCGTAAATCTGGTGGAAGCAAGAGGGCTAGAATGAGTAGAGTTGGTGACAAATGTTAATTCTATCTTGGAATGTTAGGGGGTTGGGTTGTAGCTTGAAAAGAGCACAGGTCAGGAAGATTTGCAGGAAATCGAAGGCTGACATAATAGCACTACAAGAAACCAAGCTACAGTCATTCGATAAAGGTATGTTGAAATCCATTTGGGGATTTCCGAACTTTGACTAGGTGGCTTTAAATGTGTTTGGTTCCGCGGGGGGTATTGTTGTCGCTTGGAAGACACAAGTATGGAAATTGATTGAAAGCTTCTCTAGCTCTTATTTCGTGTTTGTGGTTCTCCAATGTTGTTCCACTAATTTCACTTAGGTCTTCACTCCAGTTTATGGCCCTTGTTCTCCTTCTATTCGAGACCAACTATGGGTCGAGCTCTCCAACATCAGGCAGAAATGGAGCTTACCTTGGTGCATAGGTGGTGATTTCAATATAGTGCAATTTTCTTACAAGAAATCTAGCAGGGGTCAAGTAACTAACAGCATGCGAAGGTTCTCCGAGTGGGTGTCAAAACACGATTTCGTAGATTTGCCTTTAGGGGGAGCAAAATTTACATAGTCCAACAATCAATCATATCTGATCCTATCAAGGTTAGACAGATTTCTTACTTCTCAGGATTGGATAGAGAAATTCCCACATCCGACTCACAGAAATCTCCCGCATCTGATTTCTGATCATAGGCCGATTATTCTGGAAGTGAAGAATGAAAACTGGGGACCAGAACCTTTTAGATTCGAGTCAACATGGCTGGAAATTGACATATTCAAAGATTTGATTGGGGAATGGTGGTCCACTTTCGAGGTTGAAGGTTAAGCCGCAAGCTCAAGATGCTAAAAGAAAAAATTAAAATTTGGAAAAAGAAGAGGTGTTGGGTACTAGGGAAGCAGAATTCAAAAATCCATGAACTTGAACGAAGAAATGGGTCAGCTTTCTGAAGAGGAAATGTCCGAAAGACTAGAGATATCAACCAAATACTCAGCTTTCTCTAAAGAAGATGAAATAAAGTGGCGCCAGCGGTCTAGAGCTTTGTGGTTGAAGGAAGGGGATAAGAATACCAGTTTCTTTCACAGTATGGGTAGTGCACAAGCCCGAGTTAACAAGATCAGCAATGCGGTTGTTGATGGTGTCTGAACTACAACAAGAGCACAAATATGAGATTCCATCATCCGGTTTTATGAAAGTTTACTTACATGCAATCGTTGGAGGCGAACGAGACTTAATTTAACCTTCCCTTGCCTATCCTCAGAGGACATGGACTATGTTAAGAAACCTTCTTCAGAAGAAGAGGTTAAACTCGCTCTCAATTCTATGTGCGAAGACAAAGCCCCCAGACCCGATGGTTTCCCAATACCCAATACTATTTTTTCAAAAGTTCTAGCTGCTTCTTAGAAAGGATATCTTGGACTTATGGATGAATTCTTCAACAAGAGCCACCTCTCTAAGGATCTAGGTGCCAGATTCATAGCCCTCATCCCTAAGATTGAAGGGGCGGATAAATTGAAAGACTTCATTACCCATTAGCCTCATCGGAAGCCCGTACAAAATCCTTGCGAAAGTCCTCGCCACAAGATTCAAAGCAATTCTTCCAAAAGTCATATCGGAAAATCAAGGCGCTTTTACAGTAGGTAGGCAAATTCAAAGTAGAAGAGGCAAGGGCACAAATTTTTCATCTCCGGTTGCAAGGGACTCATATGAAAGCTTGACCTCGAAAAGGCTTACGACCACGTAGATTGGACTTTCCTTCATTACATCCTGAATCGGATGGGCTTTGGGGAAAAGTGGATTTGATGGATGGGGGAATGTGTCTGCTCTGCCTTCTTTTCCGTATTACTTAATGGATCCCAAAAAGGATTCTTTAGTAGTTCTAGAGGATTGAGACAAGGCGACCCTTCATCCTCATTTTTATTCCTAATCGTTGGCGAGGCCTTGTTTAGAATGTTGAGAAAGGGTCAAGAAGAAGGCATAGTCAATGGATTCAGGGTGAAAGGTATGGAAAACTCGATATCTCATATTCAGTTCGCCGACGACACCCTCCTATTTTGTGAAGTAGAGCAGACAAAAGTGAGTAATTTACACACTATAGTTCGATGCTTCGAGGCAGTCTCGGGTCTCAAAATCAATCTTACAAAATCAAAAATGTTTGGTGTAAATATGGAGGAAGAAGAAATACAAAGATACGCTGACCATTTCGACTGTCCGATGGGAACTCTTCCAACAACGTTTGTAGGCCTGCCTTTATGTATAGGGAAACCCTTATGGGACTAAATTATTGAAAGATTTGAGAAATATCTGGCTAGATGGAAGTGCAGATACCTATCTTTGGGAGGTCGGCTAACTTTGATAAAATCAGTTGTATCAAATCTGCCCCTATATTTCATGTCATTGTACAAATGCCTGGCATCAATTCTGCTAACTCTTGACAGCCTTATAAGAGACTTTCTATGGCATGGAAATGAGGGAGAAAAAAAACCTCCATTTGGTTGAATGGAAGGAGGTGTGCAAGTATGTGCAAGATGGTGGTGCAGGAATCAGAAATCTCAAAACAATGAACCGAGCACTTCTAGGTAAATGGTTTTGGAGACTCGGAACTGAAAAAGGGTCATTGTGGAATACGCTCATCAAGAGCAAATATGGCAGCTCAGAGGGAGGTTGGTGGACAAAGGAATCATCAGTCTATAAAGCCTCAATTTTATGGAAAGGAGTTCTTTCTTCAAAGACGGAGGTTATCAAAGGTATTGGCATAGCAATAGGAAAAGGTGATAATACATTGTTCTGGGAAGACATATGGGTGGGGAACTCAACCTTAAAAGAAGATTTCCTAAATATTTTCCACCTCGCTCCAAATCGATCCATCCGGGTGGCTGACTGATTTTCTATTATAGGGAACGAAACAGTATAGAATCCCATCTGCAGAAGAAATCTCCAAGCCTGGGAGATAGAGACCATGCGGCCCTGCATGGCCGCATCATCAGATGCAAGATAGATCAGGAGAGAGAAGACAGATTAATAAGGAGATTCAACAAATCAGGCTCCTTCTCGGTAAAGTCCCTATACAGCTTTATTGATAGGAAAACATCCTCGGTGGCAAAAGCTAGGACAGACATAGTGTGGAAATACAAAGTTCCCCCAAAGATAGCCGTGTTCGGCTGGTTAGTCGGGAAGAACAAGGTGTTAACTGTCAACAACTTGAGGAAAAGGGGTATGACAATTACAAATATTTGCCTTTGTTGCATGGAAAGCAAAATCAGTGGACCATCTATTCGTCCATTGCCCTTTCGTAAGTCAGGTGTGGACGGCTATTCTTCAATTCTTCAATATTTCTTGGTCCTTCCCTGAATATACTGATAGCCTGCTAAAAACCTGGCATGGGCCCAAGTTAGGAAAAGAAAGGACCACAGTCTGGAGAATGTTCCTTTTAGCTGCTTGGTGGTCAATGTGGGAAGAAGAAACAGGAGATGCTTCAACGGTGTATCCAACTCGACAGGTTCAATAGTTCAGAATGTGCAACAGTATGCAGTCGAGTGGGCTTCTTACACTGTTAATATAAAGGGTTGTAATTTGTTTCATGTTGGAGGATAATCTTCTCGCATTCTCAACGGGCTGATCCTCTTTTTTTGTAACCCTCTTTTTAATCAAATCATTGTTACCTCTAAAAAAAATAATTAATAAATAAATGCGAACAACACAATCCTTTTTTGTGATGCAAATTTGAAATCGGTCGACAACCTCAGGAAGATCATTATATGCTTCGAAGTGGTATCGGGTCTAAATGTTTTCTTTTAGAGGTAACAACAAATTTATTAGAAAATCCGCAAAAGTGGGAGAAGAATACAAACTAAAAAACGGTCAACACTCCCAATAGGAGGAAGGAAGAGCCCCATGGGCCACTTTAACAAAGGGAACCTAATCCTTAACAAAAACATTTAACCATACAAATCATGGCCTCCAAAGTAGCCTTCCCATTTATAAAACTTCGCTCATTTCACTCTTTCCAAACCGCCCAAAAAATCACCAGAATAAGAAGCCTCCAAACAACCTTCTCGGCTTTCCCAATACCCACCCCATGCCAAGACCAAAGAAGGGCCTCTACCGAACTCGGCATCACCTAGTCCATGTGAAGCACACCTAGGAAGTAATTCCGCATAAACGGGTCACCTTTTGGTTTCTTTAGGGCTTCTCATGGGATACGACAAGGCAACCCTCTCTCTTCATATCTCTGTGGTAGTTGGTGAAGCTTTCAGCAAGATGCTTGACAAGGCAGAGGAAAACGGTTTAATTAGTGGTTTCAAAGTAGCAGAGGCAGGGGCACAAATTTTTCGTCTCCAATAGGTGGACAACACAATCCTCTTTTGTGATGCAAATTTGACGTCGGTCAACAACCTCAGGAAGATCATTATATGCTTCGAAGCGCTATCAGGTCTAAATGTTTTTTTTTTTTTAGGTAACAACAAATTTTATTAGAAAATCCACAAAAGCGAGAAAAGAAAACAAACTAAAAAACAGTCAACACTCCCAATGGTAGGAAGGAGTCCCATGGGCAGCTTTGACAAAGGGAACACAATCCTTAACAAAAGCATTTAACCATACAAATCACAGCCTCCAAAGTAGCCTTCCCATTTATAAAACTTTGCTCATTTCACTCTTTCCAAACCGCCCAAAAAATCACCAGATTAAGAAGCCTTCAAACAACCTTCTTGACTTTCCCAATACTACCCCCATGCCAAGACCAAAGAAGAGCCTCTACCGAACTCAGCATCACCCAGTCCGTGTGAAGCACACCTAAGAAGTAATTCTACACCCTCTGAACAAAGGGGCAGTGACTGAAGAGATGGTCAATCAATTCCACATCCTCCATACACATCAAGCAAATGTTAGGGAGAATAAGCGATCAATGTTGAAGATTATCTATGGTCAAAACACGCTCTCCACCCACTAACCGGACGAAAATCGCAACTCAAGGAGGGCAGAGATGGTCGAGTGAGATAGAAGATTGAACATCGACCAAACTGAGAATTTCCCGGATGGATGATCTTTCCGGATCATAGGCGGTTAACACATTTGAGGTAACCGAGCAACCCAATAAGCTCAAGGATTTCATCATCGAGAAGACTTCTCTGGCATAGGGGACTCCAAACAATGGAGCCGCCATGAAAAGAATAACACTGGGAGACTAAAATGAAGCAATCCAGAGCAAGAGAAGACAACCTAGGGAGATTCTTGCAATAGTCTATCCCCACACCAGACATCCGACCAAAAATGTATGCGGAAACCATTCCCTAAGGCAAACAATCCCTTTACGAACAAGCTGCTCAATCGAGGCAATCGTTTTCCAAATGCTAGAAGCACAATAGAGGGAGGAGCTCTTAACAAACCAATCGCCTTCACAAGTTCCATATTTGGTAGCAATGATCGCTCCAGAGCCTACCATGCTCGTTGCTGAATCGCCAAATCCATTTCCCAACTAGAGTTGTATTCTTAAGGTTTAAACTTTTTATACTTGCACCATCTTCAACTATCGGTTTACAAACCTCCCCCCAAGAAAGGAGGTGAAACTTCCTACTCTCGTTCGCTCCTTTCCAAAAAAAGTCCCACCTGAGTTTCTCCAAATTGTAAATAACCGATGTTGGGCACTTGAAAAAAAAAAAAAAAAAACATGAAACACATCGGCATGTTCGAGAAGGCCAATTTAAGAGGATTAACCTTCCTCCCAACGACGAATGTCTGCATTTCCAAGATGTCAATTTCCTTTCAATTATCTCTATTATCTAAATCTTGTTCTAAAGATGTTTCGCAGGCTTTCCGATGCACAAAGGTAAACCGAGATAGGTGGAAGGGAACGTCTTACACCCAAAAATCTTAGTGAACGGGTCCAAATCTTGAGGAGAAACATGGATTCCTAAAAGTTCGATCTTGTCCACATTTATCTTGAGGCTAAAGACTGCCTCGAAGCAAACCGAGATTTTATGAAGATTCTCGACTGAAATAGCATCTACATCGCAGAACAGGAGTGTCATCAGCATATTGGAGATGGTTGACATGCAACCCGTCTTTAGACACAGAAAAGCCTCTAAAAAGACCATCTTCAACACCTTTTGGGAGCATCCTGCTGAAAGCCTCTTCGATCACGGCGAATAAATACGGTGAGAGGGGATCCCCTTGTCTTTAGGCCCTTAGACACCCTAAAAATAATTATTAAAAAAAAAAAAATTAAAAAAATTAAAAAAAAACTTTAGGTGAACCATTAACAAGGATAGAGAAGGAGGCGGATTGCACACAAGAACACATCCAACCCCTCCACTTCTGACCACGGCCCACTCTCTCCAGCATATAATCCAAAAATTCTCAATCGACATGATCGTAGGCCTTCTCCAGATCTAGCTTACAAACGAATCCACTCTTCTTTTCTCTGTACCTGGAATCAATACACTCGTGAGCAATTAAAACACTGTCGAGAATCTGACAACCTAGCACAAAGGCCCCTTGGTTAGTAGCAATAACCTTAAATAGAACCCCCCCTGCACCTAATAGCGAGGATCTTTACCATAATCTTGTAAGGACCTCCGATTAGACTTGTGGGACGAAAATTTTTCATCTGATCGGCTCCTTGAAGCTTCGGAATAAGGACTATAAAGGATGTTCCAAGCTCCACCGATAGCCTACCCCGATCATAAAATTCTGACACATAATCCATAACATCCTTCTGAACGGTATGCCAAAAAATCTGATAAAACGCAATTGGGAAACCATTGAGACCAAAGGCTTTCTCCCCACACATCAAATCGATAGTGGCTTTCATTTCGTCTACGGAAAAAGGTGATTCCAAAAATTTTATGTTTGTTTCCAAGAACTTATCAGACAGCAAATTATTCAATCGAGGCATGTTCCAACTATCGGCAGAAAGCAGGGACGTGTAGAATCTGATGATAGAGTCGCAAATATTTCCTTTGTCAGAGATCCTCTCCCCATCGATGATCAAGCTACTAATACAGTTGCACCTAGCTCTAGCACTCGCAATACTGTGAAAGAAGCGGGTATTCTTATCTCCTTCTTTGAGCCAAATTGCCCTCGATCTTTGCTACCATCTAACTTCCTCCTCCTTTGCTCGGTTGAAATATTTAATCAGAAGGGCAGCCCTTTTATCCCTATCCTTGTCTGAAAAGCAAAATGTTGGGAATCCATGTCAACCAAGACAATCTTACTCATCTAGCAAAGGTATTTGGGTGTAAGAGATGGTCCTTTTCGTCAATTTATCTTGCCTTACCCCTTTGTATTGGTAAGTCGACAAAGCATTTATGGGATAGGGTTATTGAAAGAATTGAGAGAATTTTATCCAACTGGAGACATGACTATCTTTCTTTGGGAGGTAGGCTGACTACTTATCAATACAACTTTTTCCAACATGCCGGTATTATTTTTTATCCCTCTTCAAATGTATGAAGGCAATGATAGATAGGCTTGACAAAATGAGAAGAGACTTCCTATGGAAAGGGAACGAGGAAAGAGGGAAATTTCATCTACTCAAATGGGACCAAGTCTACAAACCAATCAAAGAAGGTGGTGTTGGTCTGAAGCAGTTAAACCATATGAATATTGCTCTCCTTGGGAAATGGCACTGGCGATTTGGAACTGAAGCGGGCAAGTCATGGAGGGAGATCATGTTTCCAAATATGGCATTCAAAAAGACAAATGGAGCACAAAAACATCTTCTCTTTATCGCGCTTCGAACGTCTAGAAGGCAATCATGTCTACCGAATCTTCATTCCGCAGAGGTATCTCTTTTGGACAGGCATTTGGAGTGGGGATAGGCCGTTGAGATTGGCCTCTCTTGCCCCAAACCAGTTCGTTACAGTGCATCATTGCTATTCTATACAAGGAGGGATTGGTGTCTGGTCTCCCCCTTGCCGGCAGAATTTATCAAATAGCGAATTCTATTAGCTCCTTGGTCTATTAAATCTTCTAAAACCGTACACTCCCTCATATCAAGATGATGATTCGATGGTTCGGAAAATTCATAGCTCTAGGTCCTTCTCAATGCATTCGTTTTATAGTTTGATCTCCAACTCATCATCGCCTTCCTCATTCCCTTTCCTTTAGTGGTGCTATGGAGCCCCTCCCAGAATTGTGGCTTTTGTTTGGCTCATGGGAAGGAAAAGAGTTCTAAGTATAGACAACTTGCAAAGGAGATCCCTAGTTCTTCCTAATATTTGCTTAATGTGCATGAGGAACGCGGAATCTATAGAACATCTATTTATTCATTGCCATTATGTCTTTAAAGTCTGGGAGCACTTCCTCAATCTTTTCCATATGTCTTGGGTGATGCCTGAGTCAGTGAATCAGCTCTTATGGGCTTGGCATGGAGGAGAAGCAAGGATAGAAAAGTTGTTTGGCGTCTCTTAGCAATGGGCATTTTCTGGCATATTTAGAGGGCCAATAATGGTCGGAGTTTTCAAAACAAGGATATCTCTGTTGCGGAGGTCATTCATTTGTTCGAAGCTGATGTCACTAATTGGGTCATGTATGTTAAATCAGCTTCGCCTGTTGATACCTCAGTCTGATTTTCTTTATCTACCTTGTGTATTATTTTCTGCCTTTTTGGCGTGTTTTCAATAAATTTTAAGTTACCTCTCAAAACCAAAAAAAAAAAAAAAAAAAACGTAATAGTTGAGAGTAGCAAGGCAATTTGGTACACAATAACTGCCACAAACAACAACCTGAAAAATAAATACTGCATCATGTGCATCAAAGATTTCAGGAAGAAATGGGAAGAAAGCCATCATACCATCTTATCTGTGTTGTATCGAGCAGCGAGACCAATACCAGATTTCCTTTGATGACCAAGCCAAAACACTTCAGTTCCCAAAGATAAATGTGGTGAAACACTCTGCAAACCAAAATACACTTTCAGTTGGAATGCAAAGCGATTATTTTCTCAATGAAAAAGTTGATGCTCTTTTATACACAAGAATTAAAAAATCATGGCTTAGTAATTTGCAGTGCCTTGATGAATAACAAACATAAAAACATATTGTTTGAACAGAACGCCACTAACAGTCAGCCTGACAAAGGATCTTTGTGAATCAAGTGCTGAGGAGAATCCCCCACAGAAAATGGTTGGGAAACAAAAACAGATGCTTCATCACAAAAATGATCTATAACAGCACATTACCCACTGCACTTGACCTTGCAGAATAACACAACCATTGACTGGAACAATATTGGAGCTCTCAACGTTTCAAACTGGAATCTATTGCCCACCCGATTGGGGTAATCAACAGTTCAGAACAACATGAAGACGAGAGGATATACAAAACGCATAGAGATGAGAGAGATTTCATTCACAATTTTCTTTATAGACAACAACGGCTTAGTAAAGAAGAAAAGGATGAGAAAACATGCATGAGAACAGATGAGAAAACTCAAACAGCCACCAAGACACAAATGAGAGACAAATGATTGCCCGGGTAAAACATGACAAAGAACTCAAAGGGAATAGATAACCAGATCAAGCAGCAAAAACAAGAGGGCAAGACTTCGACCAAAGATGCTAGAGAAGAGAACACTAATCATCTGTACCTGCAAAAGCAAAAAGACCATGGGCAGTAAAATGAGCAAGAATGTGGCAGAATGGGCAGAAAAAACCTAGAAACCCCCCTCCCGACCCCACATCTGGATTCTGCCTAGAAAAATGTATATGTCCAGGAGACAGAAAATGCAAAAGAAAAATAAACAAACAGCAAGCTGAAAGTACTGTAGTAAGATTAAGATGATACACTAAACCTCACCTGCAATTTTGGAATACAACATCATGCCACAAGGCCAAGGACCTCAAGCTACAATTTGCAATACCAAAAACTAAGACTTAACACATTTCTTAGATACAATGCAACATCTATCAGCAGAATGTAATGCATACGGATGTACCTGGATGTAATTGACATTGTAGAAGGCACCATTCCCCATTTGGAACTGAGATCTGAAATCTTTACCCTGGACCCAAATTTAAAGAAGAAGAAGAAGAAGGAAAGTAATTCCAGTTAGTAGCAAGCCAAGGATAGAATTAAAAATGAATGCATTAGAAAGAACATAGGAGTCACACCAATAGGTAATAAGATAAGGGAACTTAGATGGTTTGATCATGTGCAACGGAGGCCTGCAATGGAGGCCAAGAACTGCGCCGGTTAGGAGTGAGTTGGTACAAGTTTAAGACTCTAAGAGGGCAGGGGGAAGGCCCAAAAGGATGGATGGAGGTAGTAAGAAAAGACTTCATGACCTATGGTCTAACTGAAGTTATGGCCCTTGATAGAGTGGAATGGCGAAAAAGCATTCATGTAGCCAACCCCAATTAGTTGGGTGAGGCATAGATGATGATGAATTCCAGTTAGTAGCACTCAAGTAATGATGCCTGGAGAAAATACCACTATGCTCTAGAAACAAGCTAGTTATACAAAAAAAAATCTTTTCATGAACTTATTGATTTTGCAATTAGCTTTCATATTTAGAAAGAACTAAAATAATTAATACAGAAGTTTCCCCAAAAGACTGAAGAGATGCCATTTGTATATGTGTGTTAAAAATCTAGTCAGTGAAACTGTGAGAGGGTTCAACTACAGCAAATGCTAGCATATGCCAGAGAATATATAGCACAGAAGATTAGTAAAGTATGCAATTCTGATATTTTTGGGCCCCGCAAGGGAAGTTGTTGGGTGTGAAAAAACATGATGTTGGCACCAGATTCCTGGTCCATCATTAGCATACCAGATTCTGTCCCTCAGCATATAATTGCATCAAACAAGGCAGTGATAAACTTCAAAAGATAGGGCATACATCCAGCAAGTTGAACCTTCATAAAACATAAATCAAAGAGATTGACCTTGTAATCAAAGTTGAACGTTCCCTGTGAGAAATGTGGCTCATTTTGAATCTAAAAAAGAAACATGACAAGTACAAAGTAAGTGCATGACCACATAAGCAAACAATATCCAATCTTCATGAATTTCCAAGAGTGCCAAATACCTGAGCATTGATCTTCAAAGTAAGGTTATCAGTCAAATCGCATTTGACTCTTGCAGTAAGCCTCCCGTCAGTCAGTATCCTCCCAACGAGCATCATCTGTAGAACATCCATCGAATACCCCACGCTTTAACAAGATATCAAAGAAGAAAAGAAAAAAGGTCCCAAAGGTTAGAAAGAACTAAACCGGTCGAATATGGACTGTTAAAAAATTACAGCAGGTGGTTCAGGAATATTCATTTCTTTAAACAAACACTCATTAATAGGGATGTCAACATGCCAGGCTCAGCAGCACCTAGGCCTGTCCAAGCCTGGCCCACAAAGTTTATCAGAGGCCCAATTCCAGGTCTGCGACAGGCCAAAACCATTAGGCCCAAGCATTGCCCAAGATGTTTATGCTAGCCTGAACCACAAAGTTGATCGTAGGCCCAGGCCCATGATGAGCCAGAACAATTAGGCCTGAAGTTGGCACAAGATGTATATGTCAGGCCCAAGCCCGAGCCTGAGCCCAGTACAAAATGTTCACCAATCTTTTTAACCATCCATTTTCATACATGTACAGTCCACTTTCAAATCAATAGTTTGGACCATCCAAAGAATCTGGATTTTGGGTAGTAGCATATGCAAGAGGCAGCCATTCAAATGAATTGCCCAGATCCATGAACACATTCAACTATGTGTGTCTAAGGCAGACCATCCATATGCAACTACATGTGCAAGGATAGTATATGTATGCAAGATCCGAACCGTCCATTAGGTGGCCGAGACTATGTACATGATCCAACATTTAAAAAAATAAGGTTGCTATACTAATCAAACGAGCACCAATATTAGAAACAATCAAGCAGCTTAGCAAAAAAAACACCAGGCATATTTCAGCCATCCACAGTGGGGCGCACATGATGACCGGTTTCAACCCTGTACTTGGGTGCCATGCTGTAGGAAGAACACCAACCAGATTCTCCACCTTCAAATAAAAAAAGTGAACTTGCACTGATCTCTCTTATCTTCTCATTTTTGTCCTCTCCTTTTATTTCTCTTCCCTTATTAAAACCTTTCCACTAATTAATTTATATCTTGTTTTGAGGAGAGAGTTTTCGAACTAGATAAAGTTTTAAGGAGAGTTTTGGAACTAGAGAAGTTTCAATTTTGTTAAAAAATGATATCAGTAATTAATCTCAAAATTGGGTGTGCATATCACCATCCATGTATGTATTATTTTACAGACATGCCCCTCAAACGTGCTGAGCCAATGGGCTTCGACAAACAGCCTTGTTTCTTAGGCCCAGGCCCAGCCTTTGGACCTGAAACGCAAACCTAACCCCAACCCAATGCAGGCCAGCCCAGTCCGTTGATAGCCCTACTTGCTAAAATAGCCCGTTGCAATTACATACCTTCTTATTAACATAACATGAGTTTAAAAACAATTAGGACTACATAAAGAAACTCCCACCTACCTTTGGGTCAAGAAAATTAGCCCCAAACTCATAATGCGCAGTTGGAACTTTGATGGGTTCTGCCGATTGAGAAGGAATAGCCGCTGATCCCATGAACAAACTGAAGGATGGTTGATAAATGACAATCATCAAAACCAGTAACAAATCAAAATCATCACCACCGAATGCTATACTTGTATTCATATATATTCAGAGTGAGAGAGGTATTGAGACTGAAGCTACCTGTGGCTGAGTGAGAATTTTGGGCTTAGTCCTTTCGTAAAATCAAAGCGCATACCCTCAAATAGCTCAGGCTTCAAAGACACTGTATTCACACGGTGTTACAAGTACTAAATCAGATTCTATGCAAAATTCATTGTAATGAGAACATTTACACAAGCAAAATCAGTATCTCCAAGCTAACGTTTTACAAGAAAGTCAAAGTAGAGGCAGGTAGGCCACGTGATGCAAGGTGTGAGCCTCAAGGAGGGTAGTGGCATTAACCTCAAAATATTTAATAAAACCATATGAAAATAGAAAGTAAGAAAAGGGTAAAAGTATAACAATGCTGCAGAAATAAGATAGTAGAAACAATAAGAAATGAAATTCAATTAAATATTCATTTATAAGTATGGAATTGTTCCAAACCGCTCTATTTTGGTGGCTGATTGTATCTCTGATATTGGGGAAGACCAGACCTGGAACATCATATGTAGAAGAAATCTTAATGACCGGGAGACAGAGGATTTCGTGACCCTTCAAAGTCATCTATCCTGCAGTAAGCCTGACCAATTTCGTGAAGATTCCCTAGTCTGGAGGCGTGATCAGTCAGCTCCTTTTTCAGTTAAATCTCTCTACGACTTTATTGCTTCTAAATCAGCAGCAAAGAATCAGGATACGTTATGGAAAATATGCAAGCTCAAAGTTCCCCCAAAGATATCTGTGTTCGGTTGGCTAGTTGCTAAAAAGAAAGTGCTGACAGTGGATAACCTGAGGAAAAGGGGAATTATAATTCCAAACATATGCCTCTGCTGTATGAAATCTGAAGAATCAGTGAATCATTTATTCGTCCATTGCCCATTCTCTTCTCGATTATGGTTTGTTGTCCTCAGGCTCTTGAACATATCCTGGTGCGCCCCCTGTTCAACGGAAGATTTTTTCAAAGCTTGGCTAGGATCCAATTTAGGAATCCAAAGAAACAAGATATGGAAAATCTGCCTGATGGCAGTTTGGTGGTCGGTCTGGGAAGAAAGAAATAGGAGATGTTTCAACGATAAATCCAATTCAGTGGATTCTTCTCTTCAGAAAGTGCAGCAGTACATAGCAGATTGGGCCAATAATTTTCTCAACATTAGATTCTGGGACGATATCTAGGTAGGGGACAGCCGGCTTAAAGATTCATTTCCGAACATCTTCCGCTTAGCTCCCAGCAAAGATGTTCTGGTGGCTGATTGCTATTCTGAGGCAGATGGTAAGACGGTTTGGAACATTGGCTGCAGAAGAAACTTGCAAGACTGGGAGATCAGCGAGTTTGCTGATCTGCTATAATGTATCTATATCTCTTCTCCTTCCCGGTCCTGTGTAGATAGCATAATTTGGAGATTGGAAAAATCCAACAGATTTTCAGTCAGATCTTTGTGCAATCAGCTCCATCGCAATCTGACCGCCAGCGAAGTGCAGAAATCCTATTCCATCTGGAAATATTCTGCCTTTGGATGGATAGTCGGCAAAAAGAAAATTCTCACAATAGATAATTTGAGGAAGAGGGTGATGATTCTCCCTAATATCTGTTTGTGTTGCATGCGGGATGAAGAAACAATGGACCACCTGCTGCTGCGTTGTCCATTCATCTTCGCAATTTGGTCAGATTTCTTCACTCGTTTCAACATTAGTTGGTGCGTCCCTAGTATGGTGAATCATCTCCTCCAAGCTTGGCATGGGGTATTCATTGGTAAGATTTTGACTAGGTTTTGGAGGATGGCTATCCTAGCGATTTGGTGGGTAGTTTGGGAAGAGAGAAATGGCAGATGCTTCAGGGATTCTTTCAACTCCCCAAAGGTTGTATCGTCTAAGGCTAAAAGATTACTGATTGAATGGGCTTGTATCGAGGAATCCTTTAAGGATTTCGATTTTCTTTTCTTAGGAGTTTAGATGCATCTACTTTCTTAGCAGACTCTCTTCTTATACCGTTGTATCTTTTTCTTTTCTTAATATAATATCGTCATCTTTCAAAAAAAAAAAATATCTCGCTAACTCAACGGGAATTTCCTCCCTTTCTGTAATCCACTTCGGTTTTTAATATATTCTCTGTTACTTTAAAAATAATAATAATAATAAGTATGGAATTGTAATTAATTAATAAATAATTGAATAAGTGACAATATGGTAAAAATGGTGTAGGGATATGTGATGGCCTAACCCTAAATTCATGTATTATCAGGATGACGAGATTCAAGTAAATAAATTAATCAACCAATTGTTTTTTAATCAAAGAGATTAGGCAAATCTCAACACAGAGATGAGATCATTCTGTTAGGATTATGCCCCTTAGCATAAAATCACATAAACAGTAAAAAGAGAGGGCCTATGGATATGAGGATATTCCAGATCTAGCATAATTCAATCCGCGGACAAGTTTAGATCTGATTTCGTTGATTAGTCATCCCTCTTTTCCGTTTAAATCAAAAGGGAATGTCCAGAAGAAACTACAAGCCCTTTGTCATCAAAAGAAAAGAAGGCGGATTTCTCACCTTTTCCTGCACCTCGAAGATCTGGAAAGAATGAAACCTGAAACCGGGGTGGAATCCTCAACACCCAAGAGTCAATTCTAAAACCCTAATCTCCTAATAAAAGAGGAAGAAAATGATACCAATTTCTATTCATTCAATAATATAAAATAGGACTCCTCATAGTGTATATATAAGCCATAATAAATAAATAAATAAATAAAAGTAAAAGTGCACTAAAGCCCCTGAAAACAAGAAAATAATTAAAGACGAAAAAAAATAACAAAAATGCAATAAAGCCCCTGAAACAAAGAAAAAGAACAAAAAATGTTTAAAACTAAAACACCCATGCGATAGGGTGTGAAATCTGACCAATGGGCCTGTGGTCAGGGTGCGGTCATGCCACTCCTACACTCGTAGCACGTTAGAAATTGGGTCCAATGGACCCAGCGTCCATCCACATCAACTTATCAGCTCCAGTACTCTATCGACGACGCCTCCTCCTCTGGTATACTCTAAAGAGTGCATCACTAATGTCCGCATCAAAAAATCTCCCTCCACCTACCACCTCGCCTAGCCGACTGATGGGAAGGATCGGTCCAAGCATAGGCACCTTCAATTTAAGCATGAGAACCACACAAAATAGAAAGAAGCAAGCTCAAAATTTTTATTCAATTGAAAGGTGCCTTGATAGTACTCATGTCAAGCCCTTATATAAACTTTAAAACATATATAAAAGGAAGACTCATAATGTCATTGACAACCAATGACATATTATAATATGGAAAATAAATAAAAAGGATTTGACTAGTGGATTATTCATAGCTATCTGATTGATTTCTCTAGCTAATTACCTAAATAGGCTAGCTGCCTAAATAGGAAAATTGGATCTCCTTATTGATGGGCCAACTGTTGGGCTTGGACTTAATGAGCCTGGGCATGGCCCATGGATTGTGGGCCCATATTAGCCTGCATCAGTCCTCCCCCACTTGAAAGAACTCAACTCTAGCAAGTTAATGGCTTGATATTGCTCATAGAGGTCAGGATTCAGACGCTGATGAACAAGGCAAAGTCAGTCAACGTTCCCCACACTGCTCATTTTAAGCTTTCTTCTTAACAGTGTCCTGAAACAGATGAAGAAAAGTAAGATATGTCTCATGTGCCTTATTTGAGCGCGGTTGTCAGCTTGATGTATGACATGGTCTGTACAAGACCGAATATTTCGCATGCGGTGCGTGTCGTTGGCAAATACATGTCCAACTCCGGCAAGCAACACTGTGAGGTAGTGAAATGGCTACTTCGATATATTCAAGGTACGTAGGAATATGTCTTTTCATTTGAAAAATAAGGAGACAAGTTAGTGGGCTATGTAGATTCAGATTACGCGAGCAGTGTGGATAACAGAAGGTCGACTTTCGGTTACTCGTTTGTGCTAGTGAGTGGACCGATCCGTTGGGGATGTCGAAGCTTCAGTCTGTGGTGGCTCCTCCACGACCGAAGCTGAGTACATGGCAGTGACATAAGCAATCAAGGAAGGTGTTTGGTTAAGGGGAATGATAAATCAGTTGAGCTTCAACAGGAGGCCGTGTCAGTCAATTGTGACAGCGAAAGCGCAATCAGTTTCGCTAAAAATTTTGTTTATCACTCGCGTGCTAAACATATTAATGTGTGCCATCATTTTATCCGATAGGTGCTTAATGAAGGAGGTGTCTCTAAAAAAGATCCACACAAGTGTGAATCCAGCTGACATGCTTACAAAGGTAGTTCCCACGGAGAAGTTCAAATTATGTGCAATTTCTTTAGGCTTGGCGAAGGCGTAAATGGAAGACTGAGTGTACATGAGAAGCAATGGTGGAGCCATGAAGGAAGGCAAAATTAGATACGATGATTGATAAAGCTATAATGAATGAATATTGAAGACATGGTAGAGATTGTTATTGACGTCTTAAATCTATCGGTGACAGGGTCTGTCGATGCCATCAACAGATGCTCGATCCCGTCGAGAAAATCTGGAAAATCCATGTTGGTTGTTGGAACGTTTTAGTGTTGCTACTTGACAGATCCTCAATGGGATGTCGATGCCATCGAAGGTCCCATCGAAGATGTGTGCATAATTGCATAAGTATGTAAGTTGTTTCCTATTCCGGTTGTAACACTATATATAACAAGTGTAATCGTGCTTTCTAAATCATTCATAAGGGTTCAAGGGTATAGCTATAGCTTGTAAAAAGAGATTTGAGGCTCGTTTGAACCGGTAAGACTCTCTCTTGTAATTTCTGCTTTCATAGTGCATTACTCGTTTCTTTGTGTCGTGTTTTTTTTTTAAACAAGGGTTTTTCCATGTAAAATTTGGATTGTTCTAGTTTGGACTTGGTTGTGCGATTGTGTGTACTTTGTTTGATTTGTCTCTGAGTGTTTCCGCGGTTTCCAACGCTTACCACCCACTCCATTGACACCGAAAGGATAGCGAGGACCACTGTCGATCAGTGTAACTCTTGAGCTACACTCCATCCACAACGCAGTGCACAATTTAAACAGTCTAGATGGACAAGTATGCATACCACGTGTAATGTGGATGGGTTGATAACACCCCCTTACCATGTAGCAAACTCATACCATGATCTTTAAAGAAAAAAACATCAACAGATAGCAAATGAGGGTTTCACAATGACCTACTTCAATTTTTAAATCAGAATCAGTAGAAATATAGAAACTACAATCGAAATCAAAACAAACGCAAAACCAAATATCACAATAGCAGAAAGTACAAAAGAACAAAAAATTCGAAAATTTGAATGTATGGAGAGAGAGAGAGAGAGAGAGAGGCAGATACGTACTGAGAGCTTCTCGTTGGATTTCTTCAAACGGAACGGGGCATGGAAGATTCAACCAGTCCACCTTCTCCTCCGTTCTGCTCTCTCCACCCTTCGCGTCGGACGGAGGAGGAGCGGCGCCCGCAACGAACGGTGGAGGAGGAGCGTGGCCGACGGACGACGCCATCTCTCAGATTCCAAAATGGAGGGAAAACCTGAGGATGAGAGAGAAGAAATGAGAGCTTTTTTCAAGCGGGTCAGGTTTTATAGGCGTACAGGGAGAGAAAGGGTGCGTATGTTAAACGAAGGAAGGCGTAGGTTAAGCAAACGTTCGCCCTCTGAAGCTGCTGATGTTAGAAATGAAAGGAGTGGAAGAAGAGACCGGGCCCCAGCTGAGCGGCGTCGGGGGTTTTGGGAGGGCTTTTTGTGTTCTTCTCTGACTGTGGGTGATTGATATATGCGCGTGTAATGTATGTATACGGGAGGATTTATATGCACGCGTGTTCAGTTCTGACAGGTGGGCCCATTCCGTGATCTAGACCATTTAACAAGAACCTCCCAGATTGGAAGATCCTAGCCATAAATTTTACGACCTTTTTCAGTTTAATGGGGACTGTTATGGTGTTTATTGTCATAACCGTCTATCTGTCGACCGCCAATCAAAAGGTTACGATTATCGTTTCAAGTAGAATTTTGTGGCATCGCCCATCCACGGTAGGATACAACATACAAGTGGTCTTGATTGGTGAAGCATGGCTTTCTTTCTACCATTTAAATACATGTGCCAGGAGAGGGGCCACGTATCATGCATGCAGAGAAAAAACTTTGATACCCTGGCAGAGTGTGATAAGTGATACGCAGGCGCGTTTTGCTTGGATATTGGATGCGCGACGTACACGTATTTCAAAATAAACTGTCCATATATGCTTCCTAGTTTAAATATATCACGGACCGAAAATTAAAATTTGTATCTGACGGTTGGATTGGTTGACATTTGAGAGGCCGTTGACAATGAAAATATCCAACGGCTCTAAGAACAAGTATCCGCAAGTCAGAGGTGAAGATTGTTCAGGCAATCTGGTCCTGAGACTTTGAGTAGTGTTTATTTGCCATCCAACCTGTTGATTAGGTCACATGATCTAGATGAATGGAAAACACAAATATGCCTTGATTCATAACTTATATGCCCTTGAGAAGCTTTCAACGGTAAAGATCTCAATCCCCGCTGAATAATGTGGTGTGGTCCACTTAACCTTTGGATCTTTTTCTTTCTTTTTTAGCTCATGATGTAAAATTAATTTGCAAAATGGATGGACACCATCGGTAAAACAAATATATATCATGGTATGGCAAGGCCCTTGGAGTTTGACACTAGCTAGCTGGCTAGTGGTCGAGTCGCCGGCAGGTTTTCCAATCAGGACCATTGGCTTGTTGGACCCCGCCCTGTATGGATGCAGATTGGGTGGTGTTACCAACACCACTGGCTGTGGAACCTACTTCATTTTGCCAGCCACCGTATGGGGATGCAGATTAGGTGGTGTAATCAACACCACTAGCTGTGGAACCTACCCTTGTGTATGTGTTTTACATTAGTCGTCCATTCATTTTGCCAGCTGGTTTTAAAATGGATCTAAAATTAACGGTTGATAAGTCCACGCAAAAACTTGGACAAAAAGAAAATACAAATATTATAATGATACAAAACTTCTGTAGCCTTTAAGGAATTTTCTATGATGGGCATCCAATCTAAGGTCCACATAAGTTTTGGGTATGCATCATTTATGAGTTCATGCCTTAAAATGAGATCATAAAATGGATGGATGACATGGATATAAAGCGCGATCATCAATGTGGACCCTACAACGTCCAATGATACATCACATGCCACCTAATCTACATCTATTATATATGAATCATGCCCTAAATTGCCATGATAATTCCAAGCTTCGCAATCTGCAAGTGGATGGTGAGGATTGGAAATATCCAATGGATGGCATTTTATTCATACTTTTTAGTTAGTTATTTATAGTATAAGGTTTGGCTAAAATCCTATGGTTAGGGGTGAAGTTTTTTGTGAATTTATAATGTTTGGTTTGTCTTGATTTAACAATGGTAGTTTGAATGTTTGAGTTTTACCTAACTGATTGAAATATCTACTTTAGCAAAAGCAATTGATTTGCAAAAATTTTTCATTCATTAATTGTTGACTTTGAGCATAATATATGCTTTGAATTTCCTACAAATTAAGTAGCTAATTATGATAAGATAAAATTATTGATATGTAACATTTTTAATTCATTGTAAACTATGGGTGCAGTGGATGCTTGTAATTCCCAACAATTAATTGGCAAATATTTCACGGCAAAATCAATCAATTATAAGGATTCCTATTTTTTGGGGTATGCAATTAATTTCATGATTTTGTGTTCTTCATCGATTGAATTAGTTTATCAAAATTAGTGATCTATAACATTCTTTGATCCATTGTTGACTTTATATACAATGGATGCTTAAAATCCATTGTTGAGCCCTTTGTGGTCAACTTGGTTGATTGATATATATATTTTATAAGAATTATATAATTTGTTTATTAGTTTCATCTTCCAATTGGAACAAATCTTTACTTGATTTCAATTGAGTTATAACTGGATTAATGAATCAAAGATGGATCCCTAATCAAGCATTAGCCATTTATTGTAATTCTTTATTGCCATACACACACTTTGCTCCATTCGTGTGGATAAATTAAATTTCGTTGACTCTCCTCTAGAGTAATTCCGTTAAGTATTCTTGTTTCCCAAATTCTCTATTGTTGGACCTCAATCTCACAAATTATTTACTATTTTGCCACCCACACTTAGGTGTGCGATATTTGAATTGTAGCACATGTTGCAACCAATTCAAGGATACACTTGTCAATATCTATAGGAATCTCTCTATCAACTCTAAAAATGCCTGAGTGTGTTGTTACTGTGTTCAACTAAAAACACAAGTAGTCGAATAAGAATAAGTTATTAAAGTCAACGAGTATGGTTATAATAAAGGACGTATAACCATCCATTTTGTTAAAAAAAAAAAAAAGGGTGTTAGACTTCCCAATTTCCTTATCACATCTCAAACCAACCCATAACCAACTCCGCACATTCTAAAGAGATACACAACATTGGCAAGCACACATTATATATGTCTCTCTTACGTTGTTTTTTCTCATTTTTCTTCTTATAAATTAAATTTTTTAAAAAAAAAAAAAAAAAAAACTCTTACTTTGCCTACGTAGGTCCTACTACCTTGAGCGATATAACGTAATGCTAAAGTTTCATTGATTCCCAAAAAAATACCATTAAATTATACAAAATAGAGACCATGTAATGCACGAGTTAAAATGAGATACCTTACTTCTTCATTTGTCATAGCTGAGCCCCTTACCTTAAATCTATGGTGTAGATCAACCATGATAGTCATATGGGTTAGGAAATCAGGTAATCTCCCGATTTACGAGCAATTTTACAGTTTTTTGATCGTAGATGTTATAGCTTATTTTGCTAGATGACTCCAACTTGTTTGTCAAAATCTAAGACTCACCTCATGAGTCATGACATTGTACAATGTTGTTGATGTCTTAATTTTGTGAGTAATAAAGCATGTCGACCGTTTGATGCCATCAAGCAGATTTCGATGCCATTGAACAGGTGCTCGATGTTATTGGAAAAACTTGATAAAATTTGTGTTTTCTTGTTAGAACGTTTTGACAATTTATTGATGTCATTGAAGGAATTCAGTGTCATTGACAGACAATTAGTGCCACTGAACTACCATCGAAGGTGCCATTGAGTGCATGTAGGTTTACGTAAGTGCGGGACTTATTTTCGATTTCAGTTGTGATTATTAGGGGTGTACATCGAGTTGAACAAACACCTGGACTGCACCTTCAAAATCTCATTGTATTTGAGACAACATCAATGGTTTTATGGGTATTTTATCGAACACCTTATAAGCAACATAAAAATCAAGAAAAATGGGTGTTGGTTTCATATACATACCTTCTTTGCAGCCAGACACACTTCTTTGAGCCATTTCATCAAACACTTGGTGAGCAACATCAATGTCAAAGTAATCGAGTCATCAAACTGGTTCGATCCGAGTCGAGTCGAGCTAGGGCTAGCTCAAACTCGGCTCGAACTCATTTTCGAGCAAAAAAAATCAGTTCGACTCGGCTCGAACTCAGCTTCAAACTGAGTCAAATCAAGCTTTTTTGAGTCAAGTCGAGCGAGCTAACCGAGCTAGCTCGGTTCATGTACACCTCTTGTGATTATCATAGAGGTTACACACACACACACACGGGTGTAATTGAGATTTGGAGATACATAGCTTGGGGCGATTTGGGCGATTTGAGGTTTATTCGAATCGAGTAATATATATCTCTTGTAAATTGTTGCTTTCATAGTATATTATCATCGATTTGTGTTGTGATTTTTTTCATATAAAAATCAAAATGTTTGTGATTAGACTCGATTATGAGATTGAAGTACTTTGCTTAATATAATTTCGTGATCTCCTAACATACTATTGATGAAATAAAAAGCGATTCCAATCAAAACACATAACAATAATCACAACCGCTGAGTATGTCCACTTGCGTGAGGGCATTCATATAGCCCAAAATTAAAGTATATCCAAAGCTCAAGTGGACCACATCTCGAATAGAATGGGGATAATGACAATCCACCATTGAAACCTTTATGGGCAGAGACGTTTATATATATATATATATATATATATATATATATATATATATATATATATATATAAACATGTTTATAAGGTCATAGTAACTTGATCAAACAAAACATTCCATGATCCAAAACTTCCATGGCCCCTGGGAAGCTGTAGGTGTTGAATTCATGGTATTTCTTATGGCGTGGTCTACTAAACCTTTGGATATGTTTAAAATTTAGAATAATGAATTTTAAAGACGATATACTTAATCTTTAATCTTTGGATATGCGTAAAGACTAAAGAGGATGAACTAGGGGTGCACATGAGTCGGTTCAGTCAGGTATTGGGGTGAAATCAGAACCGAACTGTTCCTAACGGTTCTAGGATATTTGGAACCAGAACCGAACTGTTAGCACCTTATAACTGATCCAGAATTGAACCGTTAAAACCGGTTCAGTTCCGGAACGGTTCCACGGTTATGGGCTTTTTATGATCCAGCTCAATTGCATCTTTTATTTTATAATTTAGCCCATGTTCATTCATGTTGTGATCCATTTGATGAATGGTTTAGATATTGTATAAGGTGTGCAAAAATACATTTATAGAAACAATCAAATGATGCATTGTAAACCATAAACCATGAGTCAAATATGGAAACGATCTAAGCGTTCTTGGTTTGGTTCCAAGATCGGTTCCACGGCTTGGTTCCGCGGTTCGGATCCACGGTTCGGTTATATGGATTGGTTCATGGTTTAAAACCAAATCGATGTAATCGGTTCTTTGATTTTTATAACCGGAACCGGAACTGATATACTCTAGAACCGGATCAAACCAGACTATTTGGTTAGTTCCGGCCCGGTTCGATAGTTCTACTGATTCGATGTACACCCCCAGGATGAACCGATGAAATTAGATTGCGTACTGAGTTACTCATTTAGTTATTATTGTAATGAGTAAACTCTGTTGGACCCACCTTGGATGTGTGTGATTAATTTACACCGTCCATTCATTTTTCTAGCTCATTTAAGGAGTTGAGATCAAAATCGAAGCACATACAAAGCTCAAATGGATCACACCACATGAAACAGTGAGAATAATAATTTTTACCGTTGAAACCTTGCCAAGCTCTTCAGTGAATTTCATTTGTCAACCAACTTGTCCATAAGATGTTTTTTTTTTTATTATTTTTTTAAAAAACATGGATGAAGGGAAAACATCGATATATGCTTGATCCAAAACTTTAGTGGCCCTCAAGAAATTTTCAATGATAGATGTTCAATCCACCGTGTTTCCCGTGGTGTGGTCCATTTGAGATTTGGATGTGCTTAATTTTTGATATCAAGCCTTAAAATTATTGATAAAATGATGGGAGGAGTGAGTAAAATATATAAATCACTGTAGATCCACAGAGTTTACTCAGCACGCTTATCGTACCGTTTCCAAACGTAATAAGACACGTCCGTACGCTAAGATAGTGGGTAAAGAGGATGAACGTGACAAGACACGTGCATCACATGGGTCTCACGGAGTTTACTTGATATGCCATTCCGTCTCGAGGGAGTACGCTGTCCGCGTCCAAGAAACCTAGCAAGTAACCTAGCGTGAGGTAGGATTAACTGGGATGGGATTAAAAAAAAATTGTAATTATTACATGCGGCAGCCCCTGTTAGCATGGGATGAACTTAATTTCATTACTATGTCCGTAATATGGTGGTATATTAAATGAATATATTTACCATCATTTAAAATTATTGAGAATAATACATATGTGTCATATCCAAACCGTTCATCTATTTTGTAACCTCATTTTATGGCATAAGCCTAAAAATGAGGCAGATCCAAAATTTATGTGGCCTAGAGAAGTTTTCAATGGCGGGTATTCAATGCCTGCTACTTTCTATGGTGGGGTCCACTTGAGCTTTAGATCTACTTGATTTTTTGGCCTATGCTCTAAAATAATCTCGACAAATGGGCGGATGGTATGATATAGCCCACACATCATGGCGGGACCTACACAGCTTGCTAACATCGAGTGAAATTGAGACTGACCCAATGCAATTCAATCTAATCTAATTTCAAACTTTTCCATTCTTTCCGTAGAATTGGCAGAGGACTAAATGCAATTCCATCCCACAACAATTTAATACCACGCGCAAAACGCCCCCTAGCGCGGTTCGCAAGGGTGCTCTATGGTGGTAACGATACCTCCCGAGCTTAGGGCGGTAGGTGGCAGAATTGGAGCTCAGGTAATCTGCATATAACATCTAAACCGTCCACCAGATATTTCCACTTAAATTACCTCCAAATCCTGAAAAATTACATTGATCCAAAACTCTGGTGGGCCACAGCATACAGAACAGTGATGGAGTGACGCCCAGCCTTGATTTTCACCGGTGCCAACCTGAGATAGAGAACAGCATTATTTACATCCTTACCTTTCATCCAAAACAGATGAAAGATATGGACGTTCTGGATTCCACGTACACAATAAGATGGGTCTCAATCAAATCAACGGTACGAGTCCCTTTTTCAACTCGTCCCAAGCTCTGTAGCCTACTTGATATTATTTTGGCCGATTTTTGGGAAACAAAGAGGGGAAGCATCTGATGGACGGATCAGATGTTGTGAATTCATCATGGGGCCCCACATCTGCCGGCTAACACCGTAACCGTACAGGAACCACTTGAGCGCGCCCACGGCTCATGTGGATTCCACACGAGCCTCAGTAGCAAAAACAGGCGAGCCCCCCATCTCTCTCTCTCTCTCTCTTCTCTCTCTGTCAGAGACTTGGAGATGGCGAGCGGAGATATTCTAATGCTGGAAGCCCCTCCTCCTACTAAACCCTCAGTGGGCCCCACAGATATCATCATCGACTCACTGCCGTACATCGATGACGACTATGCCGATCCGACCGTCAAATCAGAGGTTGATCGACTCGTGGAAGACGAGATGCGAAGGAGCATCAAGAAGCCTGCGGACTTCCTCAAAGACCTTCCTCCCCTACCCAAATTCAACTTCGAGGTGTTCTTTTCTCTCTCCCTCCACTTATACCAATCCACTTTCCATGGATTGCGACGGTCCAGATCAATTCTTGGGGTTTTATGGGCGAACTGGATATTAGGGTTTTAGATCGAGGAGCGATAAATTTTTTTTTTTTTTTATGAACTTTTTATTGGGCAATGATAGAGTAGTTAGATTCTACCGTATTATTCCTTTTTGGGGAGTTATACGGTACTCTGGCAACGTAGGATGCTTGATACACAGGCACGTAGAAATTGTACACGTGGCATGTATTAGCTCAAGCTAAACGGATAAAACTATGGGTCGTTTGGATGGTGGTAAATGGTATAAGTGGTAAACGATTTACAGCATGTCTGTTTGGCTTTAAGAAGTACAGTGTTTGGATAGCCTGTAAATGATTTATATCCTGTAATTGCATATTCACACCTGAGATATTTTAGAGAAGTAATTCATTAAAAAACATTTAAATGGCATATAGGAGTGGATTTTAAAGTGGATCATTGGTTTAAAGCCACTCACCAAAGCTCAGGGTTGATCCTCACATAAAACCAATCAGTAGGTGAGCCATAGAAGTAAAGGGCCGGTAGTAAGATTTGTTGCCATTGGCAGAGAGAGAGAGAGAGAGAGAGAGAGAGAGAGAGAGAGAGAGAGAGAGAGAGAGAGAGAGAGAGAGAGAGAGAGAGAGAGAGAGAGAGAGAGAGAGAGAGAGAGAGAGAGAGAGAGAGAGAGAGAGAGAGAGGTGCGTATCTCCCGGCCTTAAAAAAAGAGCTGTTGGAGGCTTCTTGCTGGTAAATCATTTGCTATCAAATGAAAAAGATGCGTATCTCCCGGCCTTAAAAAAAGAGCCGTTGGAGGCTTCTTGCTGGTAAATCATTTGCTATCAAATGAAGAAAGGGAAAATATGGTAAATCATTTACAACTAGTAAATGATTTACAAGCATTTTAGGGCATCCAAATGCAAGTTGTAAATGATTTATTAATAAATAATTTACAACTTGCCTCATTTAGCACCATCAACGACCCCTATGGAATCCGCTATAGCTAAGATACATTTGCAAAATCAAATTGGTTGGACAACCCTAACATGGGTTCACGGACACTCTTTTGTTGAATATGACCATTGGATATTTTTTCATTTTCAACTTCAATAAATGTCCTCCAATCCCAATAGTTAGATGATCAAATAAGATTATTTTTTTGGTTAATACCGTTGCTATTCAATTTGGACACGCGACCACACGTGTAACGAATGGCCCGATTTCGATTATGCGTGTGCGAGTATGTATGTGTCGGGCGTGTTAAAGTCGTATTTGACTTGAATTGAACCAAATGCCTTGTGATTGTAGGTGCCGAAATAGCCAGATTAGGACTAGATTTGTGAAGATTGGCTTAACTACTCAACCACCGATTGGCAAGGTGATCGGACAATTTATGAAGGGGAGGGTTGGTCCTTTAAATGGATTCTTTTTCTTACCTTTTGGTCGAAATGACTTCAATATTTGTGTGATTGCAACCGTAGTTTAGCTACAGAACAATAGAAAAAGAAGATACAACTAGATAAAAGCTGAAAGTATTTAATGAATGATTCTACAATATGGACAATACACTCATGATCAGATTGAGGAATGACGATCCGTTCATTACCCAACGTAGATTGAGCTTTATAGCAATATGATCGTGAAGTGCGGGATGATCGTTTGTTTGTTGCTTGGTCGAAAACTGGGCTTTATGGCGAGACATATGATGAAGGACAATTTTTTGACAATCTGTTCATCGATTGGTCGGAATCGAGCTTCGTGACGAGATGACCAGTGGAGTGACATTCTGTTCGAGGACTTAGTGAGAACCAAGCACGTAGTGAGATGGTTGTGATTCAACTATTCGTTTGTCTTTTGGTGTGAACCAAACTTCGTGATGAGATTGACGGCAAAATCTCTTAGTAAATAGTAGGAAAGTCCCGTAGCCTTCGGTTTAAAACTGAGCGATCTTACTTGCAATCTTACTCACGATCCAATGGAATGCCATAAATGAAGGTCGGAGAGATAAACTAAGGATAAAAACTACGACCTGCTATGATCAATATTGTACTGATGAGCAATGGGGAGCTAAACTAAAATATAATAAAAAGATAAGTGTCCATGGGGGATGGATAGATAAATAACGTTGCGGTAGGTTTGGTTGTATTGGCATGAGGTCCAGAGCTCTTTGTTTTGTGCTCTATTTATAATCTTAAGAGGTAGTGACTTTGAGTTGTCTTTGACAGCGTGAGAGATTGGGCTAGTTGACTGTGTAAATTTTCTTGAGTTTTCACGTAAGTGTAGCCTATCGCATTAGGCTACGTGTATGAGAGAGATCACGTTTTCTTTAAGTAACATGATATACTTTCCTCTTGATATTCGGGTCTTGCAACATGTATAAGAGGCTTTATTGGAGTTTTCACATTGCTGGGCTCTTGCCTTCGTAAAAAGTTGCTTTTGTGGTCTTTAGCATTTAATACTTGCTAGAGAATTGCTTTTGTAGGACTAGTATTTAATGCTTGTTAGAGAGTTGCTTTCGTAGGGCATTAGCATTAATACTTCCCATATGTACACGTGTCTAGTTCATTCTCATTTTCTTTGAAGTTCATCTACACCATATGTGGCATATAGTTGCTACATGGCATCTTCAGGGCCGTCTGATCTATCGTGCTGGGCTAGACGTTAACAATTGTTTACACCTAACCTGTTGTAGGCAAATCCGACGAAAGGGATGCTGTCATATCTCGACACGTTCATACAGAGGTGCAGGAAAAAGTACTCGCGAAGCTAGAAAGGGAAATCGTGAAGATCTCGAACACCTCTCCCCAAAAGATGCGTGTTATACTAGAAGAGTTGGGATATTCAGTGACGTACGTACGACCGGAAACCTAGAGGCAGTTGCTCTTTCAGCAACACATGGTAAACAAGCAATAGAGAAGAATATGCACCATATTTCTAAATACGTATTTGATGCCACGACGATAACCTAAGATACATGGTCAAATATAGTTGGTCAAGCATCTACAAAATTGGAGTATTAATAAAGATATTATTCAGAATCACAGATGTACTATGATATGAGGTTATATGCGTGGCTACTCCTTAAAAGAAACATATCAAGCTAAGATCGCTAACTTGTTCAATTTGACCATGGGAATCCTAGATGGCAACAAAAGAAATGGTTGTCCTAACGGCCGATTTGATCAGGATCTCCTTCATAATGAGAATCGCAGGGACAACAAAAGAAACGACCGTCCTAACGACCAATTTGACCAGGATGTCCTTTGTAACGGGAATCCTGGGGCAATAGAACAAACAACGGAAACGACCGCCTCATAGCTTATGATGAAAAGCCGAGGGAGCTCTTGTGTCTCTGATTCCTCCAAGATCTGCAATAGAAGAAATAACGGAAATGACCATCTCCACTCCCGTTTCTTCATCCCCCAACAGGTTAGCGGCCTTTAGCTTAATGCTTTTTCTTTTAAGGTGTGGCCAGCTACGCAATACCCTCGTATTTGAGTGCGTTTCTGATTATGGATGATTTCTTTATCTTAACACTCTATTTTGTAGATGCGTGACCAATTGTATTTGACTACGTGTCCTTGGGTATCGTCGTGGCATCAAATACATATTCAGAAATATGGTGCATGGACTTCTTTTTCGTTTGTTTGCCATGTGTTACTGGGAGGGCAATTGCCTCTGGGATTTCGGTCGTGTGTGTCTCTGAACATCCCAACCCTCTTAGTATAACACACATCTTCAAAGGAGAGGTGTTTAAGATCTTCACGATCTTCCTTTCTTGCTTCGTGAGTACCTTTTCTTGCGCCTCGATACGAACGTGTTGAGATGTGACAGTATTATGTTCGTCAAATCTGACTACAATAGGTTAGGTGTAAACAATTGTTTACACCTGACCTATCACGATAGATCAGACGGCCTGAAAGATATCATGTGGCAACCATATGCCACACATGGTGTAAATGAATTTTAAAGGGAAATGGAAGGACTTAAATACATGCACATATAGGAAGCATTAAATGTTAGTCCCCACAAAAGCAACTCTTTAGCAAGCATTAAATGCTAGAGTATTACAAAAGCAACTTTCTAACAAGTATTAAATGCTAGTCCTACAAAAGAAACTCTCTAGCAAGCATTTAATGCTAGAGACCAACAAAAGCAACTCTTTACAAAGGCAAGAGCCTAACAGTGTGAAGACTCTCCAACAAAGCCTCCTATATACGTTGCAAGACATGAATATCAAGAGAAAAACATATCACACTATTTGTTGGAAACATAATCTCTCTTGTACATGTGGCCTAATGCGATAGGCTACACTTATGTGGAAGCTCAAGAAGATTTGCACTAGTTAGCCTAATATCTCATGCTCCTGAATATCGCTTAAGGCCACCGTCTCTTAAGTCTTTAAATAGAGCACATAATAAGGAGTTTTAGGTCATACGCCAACACAATCAAACCTAACGCAACGCTACTTATCTATCCGTCCCTCATTGACGCTTATCTTTTTATTTTATTTTAGTTTAACTCTCCATCGCTCATCAACACAATGTTACTCATAGCATGAGGTAACAATTTTTTATTATTAGTTTATTTCTCCACCATTCATTTATGGTATCTTGTTAGATTGTAAGGAAGATCGCTCAGTTTTAAATGGAATGTTGTAGAGCTTTCCTGCTACGTGCTACGAGATTCTGCTAGCCATTTTACCATGAAGTTTGCTTTACACCAGAAGACATAGATAGTTGAATTATGACCATCTCACAACGTGCCTGGTTTCCATCGAGTTCTCGAATAGGCTGCCATTAGCTATCTCGCCACAAAGCTTGGTTCCAACTGAGTGACGAGCATATTGTTGAAGATCCGTCCTCCATCGGCCGTCTCGCTATGAAGTCCGATTTTCGACCTAGTGACGAACAAACAACCATCCTGTACTTCACGATTGTCTTGCTACGAAGCTTAGCCTACACTGGGTGACGAATGGATCGTCGTTCTTTTAGCTAATCGTGAGTGTCCTATTGTAAAATTATTAATTAAATACTTTCAGCTTTTATTTGGTTATACCTTCTTTTCATATTGTTTTGTTATTGAACTGTGGTTGCAATCATGCAAATATTGAAGTTTTTTTTGATTGAAAGGCAGGAAAAAGAATCTATTTGAAGGACTGACTCTCTCCTTTATAAATCGTCTGATAACCTTGCCAATGGATGGTTAAGTAGTCATGCCAATCTTCACAGATTTGGTCTTAATCTGGTTATTTCGACACCTGGGGTCATAAGGCGCTTAGTTTGATTCGAGTTGAATACGACCTGGCTTACCCGATGCATATATACTTACACATGCATAATCTAAATCGGGTCATTTGTTACACACGTTGCCGCGTGTCTGAATTGAATAACAACAGATACATCTAAACTGGAAACCATAATTTGGACAATTTAATTTGACTTGTATGCCATGTTTGCAAATTTAAAGAAATTTCTAAGTTTCTGCATATCGTCCATTAGATTGCTTACAGTGCCTCTCTAGGAATATCCATGGAGTAGGATGCGGCCCACTTTCTGTGGAACACCAATACTATGATGTATGTGTTTTATGTGCGTTGTCCATCCATTTTGCTAGATCATTTTGGGGCATGAGCCCAAAAATGAAAAAGATCCAAAGCTGAAGTGGACCACACCACAAGAAACAATGGGGACTGGATGCCCACCATTGAAAACTTCTTAGGGGGCACAAAAGTTTTGGATCAAGCTAAAATTTGTGTTTTCCCTTCATCTAGGTGTGTGACCTTAAGAATAGGTTGGATGGTAAATAAACGTCACTGTGTGCTTAGGAAGGTTTCGATGGTGGGTGTCATTATCCACATTGTTTCATGTGGTCTACTTGAGCTTTGAATCTGCCTCATTTTTGGGCTCATGCCCTAAAATGAGCTCGCAAGACGGATGGACAATGTGAATAAAATACATACATCATGGTGGGCCCTAGAGAGCTTGGTCCACATCCTACTCTAGGGAATATTCCTAGAGACGGGCACCATAGGCAATCTGCATCCTCTCCTTTATACTGATTTCAGGATTAGCTAGGGTTGGGCAGGTTGGGTTGAGGGCCCAACCCGATTTCGCATTAGGTCCACCTGTGGCCCAACCCAACCTGAGTTTCCTAACCCATGCCCCACCCCATCTACCATATTCCCAACTCTAACCCATCTTGGAATGGGTCGGGTTGGGTCTGAGTTGGCTGTTCCCTTTTCAAGTAGGGTTTTGGTAGAGTACGGGTTACCGCACACTGCCAGTGTCCACACCCGGGTTAAATCTTAGATGTTGATTTGAACCGTTCAAGTTCCAAATCTTATGCTACAGGGGTCATAGGATTTTTTTTTTTTTTTTTTTGGTTAGAGTGATTGTGTATTAAAATGAATATGGAAAATTGAATGGTGACTTTTCTAATGGCTCATATTCTAATCCATGGCTTCTCTATGGTAGTAATGACAAAATGAATGGTTCAAATCAATTGAAGGATGCAATCTGGAGGTGGAAACCGGCCACCAAAAGGTACTATGCTACGGGAGCACTATAATGAGTAATTGTGCTTAATTGAATATTAAGTAAGGGGAGTTATTAGATACTCGGGTTGCATATGACGTTTGATGTGCAAGCGCTAAAAAATAGTACATGTAGCATGTTTTATGTCAAATTAAACCAACTAACTAGTGAAAATCATTGTGGCTAATTAATTGTCCAAAATCAGATTGGTTGAACTTTTCTAATGTCTGATTCGTGGACACTTGTTTGTTGAAATAGGACCATTGGATATTTTACAATTTTAACTGTCCAATAAATGTCTACTAATCTGATAATTAGATTTTCAAATAAGCACTATATTTGGTCATGACACATGTTAATTGGGATCCATAATTTAGACGGGTTTAATTTGAATTTATTGCATTTGAATTATGCAATATGTGTGTAATCTCTAAGTGCCTGCATATAATAGATCACATGTTGGAGTATAACACTTTTTAATGCGATAAATGGTAATTTTGTGAATTACACGTTGAGTTGGTTTTGCCTACTTAGGATCCAGCATGTACTGCCACCTTTTCGGGCCCACATCCTGAGAGGGTCTGTTGATTTCAACCGTCCATGTTCTCTTTATTACCATTATTAAAATATTTTCCCATAATTAGGCTTTAATTATGATCATTGTGTTGGATTTTTTAAAGATTTTAATTGGTGCCATTGAAAATTTTCTTCTCATGCTTCTCAATTATTTGTAGACATTGATAGTAACAATCATCCATTAAAATTTTCATATGGCGGTCTAGTAGAAAACTCCACTTGGACAGTTAAATTAGCAGAAAACTCCACATGTGGGTGGCAAAAGAGGCTTGATCCTTAGGTGTGATAGAGGCATTACATACTCTTGCATATGATGATGCCAGCATATACGAGTCACCACAACGCTGGTGGTAGTTATCTAATACTCCGGTTGATACTCTAGTGGGAAGAAAGAGAGTGTTGACTATTGACAATTTACAAAGAATATCCTTTGTCCTCCAAACACTTGTTTGATAACCAATTCATTCACTACTTATTTGCTCAAAGGGTGTGGGACTACTTGGATGCTTTTCACACTTCTTGGGTGATGCCGAAGTCTGTTGCGGGTTTATTATGGGCTTGGCACGGAGGTGGGGTGAGTAAAGTTGGGAAAGCTGTGTGGCGATTGCTCATTTTAGCGATTTTTTGGTCCATTTTTTGGGGGGGGGGGTAATAATAGGTGTTGTTTCCGGAACGGATGCATTCATCTTTTGAGGTCATTAGGGAAATTAAATGTGATGTTTTGGGTAGGGCTCTTTATGTAAAAGTAGTTAAATCGGTAATCTCTCCTTTACTTTTGAGTTGTAGAGTTCGGTTGTATTTTTTCATGCTTTTTGCCATGCTCCTAATAAAATTCAGTTTCTCTCTCTCTCTCTCTCTCTCTCTCTCTCTCTATATATATATATATATATATATATATCTATTTTTAAACATATATGTAATATATGTATTGCTAAAAAAACATGTAATATAGGGCCGAGTTCAGGTTGGGTTGATCGAGGCCTCAATCTAAGCCTAACCCAAACAGGGGACAGGTAGAGGATTTCCAGCCTGATCACATCCCAACCCAACCCGACTTGACCTAAATGTGTTGGGCTAGTTGGATTCGGGCTGGGCTCGACCCGAGCTACTCCTAGCCTTAGCTTATCATTGAGGAATAAAATAATGTCTAGTTGTAAGTTGAGCTACAAATGTCCTAGAAGGGTGTGAATAGGACTAAACTAATTTTTGATAATCAATCGCGGAAAATAAATTCATAATAACAATAGATATTGAAATCTTGATTTCAATTTAGTCGTAGGGCAACATTCACATAAAATCTTACGTAGGACAACCTTATTTCACGACGTTCTTGAATTCAATATTTCAAGATAATAAAAACAAGAATAAGATTATCAATTACCACAATACACACAGAGTTATAGTGGTTCGGTGTTTAACACACACCTACTCCACTCCCAAAATTACTACATGTAATTTTGGCTTTCCACTATTTTCAAGGTTTTTACAGGATCACCTCAATAACCTCTTACAGTTCTTGTGATTTTCACAGGCTAACCACAACAAAACCTCAAGTAATTTTCACGGGCTTATCACTCCTCAACCTAATAAGATTTTTGGGCAATCTCAACAAACCCAAACTGAAAGTAATATACTGAAAAAAAAAAAAACTTCTCATAGACGTAAGTCGAAGCGAAGATATCGATGAAGCCTTCGAAGTTGAAGCTTCAGTAGATGCAAAGATCATTTTTCTTAGATGATGAAGAACCAATGTATGCTCAACCAAGAAGGATATATGGATATATGATTTCTCAAAGAATAAAACTCTAAAAGCTGCAGATTCAATCCTCTAATCTCAAGTTGAGTATAAACCACTCTCTAGTTAGATTTAAATCTACTTGAGAAGAGAATTAAATAAGCTACAAAAGAAATATAAGAATAATTAAGCAAATAGCTTGAAAAAGACTAGGATCTCTCTCTCTCTCTCTCTCTCTCTCTCTCTCTAGAAGATTTCTCTTATTTTCGTGCTTTGAAACATTGAGAAATGATCTCTATTTATAATGAAAGATAGGATCTTCGGTCAGCCTAAGAATCCCTTCGGCTGGCCGAAGTTCCTTGATACTCTTCCAACGACTGTCAGATTTCGTGGGATTTGATTTTATCTAAACTTAGGTTGACTCGAGCCAAACTTTGGCTGGCTGGAGATAGGGTTCGGCTGGCCTAAGAATCTGGGAAATCAGAATTTTGCATTGTTGTAAACTTGACTTGGGTCACTCTTGGGGTGACTCGAGCTGGGTTCAGTTGGCCGAAGGCAGGTTCGGGCTGGCCAAAGTTCCATAAGAAACAAGTCATTTGTTGCTGGAAACTTGACCTAGGCATCTTGGGCTGACCCAAGATGGTTCGGTTGGTCGAAGGAATGGTTGGGCTGGCCAAACGCCCTTGATTTCTCATGTAAAATTGTCATGAGTTGAAGCTTAGAAAGCCATAATGATGCACTTTAACCTAGGGTCTTTTCTAAGGTCATCTATACCTGTAGGTTGGCATACAAATGATTCTTCTTTTGAAATCCTTCCAAGCCTTCTAATCTTGAGATGTTGAGTCGTGCTCGTCTTGAAATGTCGAAGAGAGTTGAAGTGTGCTGAAGTTCCATACCCTATACATTTTGTCTACGAAATTTGACAACTACTCGTGTGCTTAAAACATTAGCACTTATAATATTTCCCTTTGTCAATTTCGTGACAAAACATAACATATTATACATTCATCACATTCCACATTCATCACACTCATCACCTTACAAATACCCAATGATTACGTAGACTCAACAACTATATTCAGAATACTGAAGGCTTCGAATCATGAACATTTAGCGGAAGATTTCTTATGAAGAATCTGTTTATCTACTCCTCCTGAAAAATATACTAAATACAATCTTGTTCCCCCCCCCCCCTTTTGTCACAATTTGACAAAGGAAGATGAATTTCAAGAAACATATAGGAAGCCGTAATAGGATCAAATGTTAAACATTAAACATTAATCATTATCAAAGTTCAAATATTAACTAAGTATTTCAAGTTAATATGATCATAAGTTTGAAAAAGTAAAGCAAGACATCCAAGTCAGAAACTCAAGATAATACAAATCATTCAGACTCGGTTGAAGACGGAGCAAGCATCTCAGGATCAATATTCTTCAAGCTCTTGCTTAAACGATGAAAGTACTTTTTCATGTACTTCATATTAAGCTTTTGATTTAAAGCTAGAGCTTCCTGAGAAACATGCAACAAATCCATCATATGCTTCCAAGAAGATAATCACTCATCAAAACTAGAATGACGATAGTCAGAATCATCCTCATCTTTAGCTGATTCTTCCTCCAATTCTTTGAAAATGTCATCCATGTTAACTTCTTCCTCTTCCTGCCTATCACCATGTGTGCCTTGTTGCTTAGGTAGAGGAGTTAAGTTCATCGTATGTAAATTTGAAGAGTTAAAAGGAAGCTCGGATTCCGGTGCCTCAATGGAAGGAATTTGGACATTAAAAAATAACGCGAGAGATGTTATGAGGTAACCGAATGGAAGAGAACCATGCTTTAGGTGCATCTGATAATGAATGGAGTAACAAATGAGAGTTGGAAGACAATTTTAACTCCAGTAGCTATCGCTTGAAGGATACGAACCATGAACGTAGTAAGATCGATTTTGTTACCGGCTCTTGGATAAACATTGGAAGTAAAAATGCGATGAAGAATGCGGTACTCAGGAAAGAGTTTTCCAATAGGAAGGGCATTACCCGATCTCCAATCTACATCAAAACCACATAAAACTCGGGTAATGGATTCTCTTTTAGAATTTGACATTTTGTTCATAAGAGGAGCAATTGGAATTCCATCCCCCGCTAATTCAATTTCCATAAAAAAAATGCAATGTTGAAGGGTGTAATTGAAATTGTTTCCTCTATTTTCTAAAGATAGATTAGAAATAGAGGCATACATCCCTTGCACTATTGATTGATATGCATTTCCTCCCTATTAGAGAACTTTTTCCCGTCCAACTTCAGAAAGAAGTTCATGCAACCCATAATCAGCAATGGGATACAAATTTACAGACCTTTCAATGATAATGTTCATTGATCTAAAATCCCGAAGATTTTCGGGGTCATCATCCGGTGGATGGATGGTCCGAATATCATGGGAACCGGATCGAGACGAGGAACCGGCTTGTACTTTGCGTACGACATGTTTAGATCGATGTTCCATCACTTATAATCACGAAGGAAACAAGAAGATCAATTAACTCAATTCTATTCGAAATAACCCAACACAAGGGTTTCAAAAACTCAAGAAAAGAGACGGAATCAAAATGAAAATGCAATGAGCAACTTAAATCAACAATAAAATGGACTCAAATGCACTTACAAGCAAGTAATGGAAGATGGGTAACGGAAGGAGGCACCGGCGAGCCGAAGAAGAAGAAGATTTGGGGAAAAATGAAAATTTTCCACTTTTAAAAAGTGGACAATGCGGTCCTCGGCTGGCCGGACATCATGTCTGGCTAACCGGACAGTCTGGTCATTGTTTGGTTGGTCGAATAAAAACTTTTTTTTTTGTTTTTATTTTTTCATTTTATTTTTCTTTCAAAATCCAAAATAAAAATAAAGATAAAGAAATAAAAAAAAAGCTTTATGAAAATAATATATTATGCCTTAAATTAGAAAATTTAAAACTGTCAAGTGGCTTAGTTAGAATATCTGCAAACTTCTTTTTAGTTTGAATGTATTTTAGCATAATGATCTTTTCTTCAACTAACTCTCGTATATAGTGATATCTGATGTTAATATGTTTTGTACGAGAGTGTTGGATATGGTTTTTGGATATATTAAATGCACTGGTGTTATCACAATACAAATTCATTGTATCTTGAACTATGTCGTAATCAATCAACATTTGCTTAATCCACATAAGTCGATAACAATCATTTCCTGTTGCAATATATTCCACTTCTACAATAGGTAAGATACTGAGTTTTGCTTTTTGTTCATCCAGGAGACTAGACAATTTTCAATGTAGAAACATTTACCACTAGTGGATTTTCCATTATCAATATTTCCTGCCCAATTTGCATCAGTATATCCTACTATTTGAATAGATGTATTGTGCGGATACCACGAACCAAGATTGACAGTGCTTGCAACATATCTAATTATGCGTTTGACAGCTGATAAATGAGATTTTTTAGGATTAGATTGATATATAGCACAAATACCAACACTAAATGATATATCAGGTCTACTAGCAGTTAAATAAAATAAGCTACCAATCATGCTTCGATAAAGACGAGCATCAACACTTGTACTCATAAAAGTATTGAAATTTATACCTTTTTCAAATCCAAACCTTTTAACTAAATTTTGTGCATACTTGGTTTGGGAGATAAATTCCATCTTCGAGATGCTTAACTTGAAGTTCAAGAAAATATGTTTGCTCGCCAACCATACTCATTTCGATTGTTGACTTCATAAGTTTTGCAAACTTAGAAGATAGATTAGCACATGTAGATCCATAGATTATATCATCAACATGTATTTGAACAATCAAAATATCATCATTGGATTTTTTAACAAACAGAGTTTTGTCAACACTTCCCATCCGAAAGTCATGGCTAAGTAAAAATTTAGTTAACTTTTCATACCATGCTCTAGGGGCTTGTTTCAAACCACACAAGGCCTTTTTAAGATGGAACACATGATTGGGAAGTTTGGGATCTTCAAAACCCTTAGGTTGTTAAACATATACTTCCTCATTCAAGTGACCATTTAGAAAAGCACTCTTGACATCCATTTGATATATTTTAAAATTTTTATAGCAAGCAATGAAAATAAATAGTCTGATTGATTCAAGGCGAGCAACCGGTTCAAAGATTTCATCATAATCAATTCCTTTTGTTTGTGTATACCCTTGCACAATCAGTCGTGCCTTGTTTCTAATAATATTTCCAAGTTCATCCGATTTATTTTTAAAAATCCACTTGGTTCCAATAACATGTTTATCAAATGGTCTAAGAACAAGATACCACACATCATTTCTTACAAATTGATTCAGTTCATCTTGTACATCCAAAATCCAACTTACATCAGCCAACGCTTCATTTATGTTGGCCGGTTCAATTTGAGTGGTAAAGCAACCATGATTGCAAATATTTTCCAATTGTCTTCTGTTTTGAACACCAAAAAGAAGGTTACTAAGTATTTGACTTGTTGGATGGTCTTTTACCAACCTTAAATCAATAGAATTTGATTTGGCTGATGGTTCACTTTGATTAAGCAGAATGATATCACCATCACCATCATCTTGGTGAAGACTGTGATTGATCGAATGATCATCAATTACAACATTTATCGATTCTTGAATTACCTCACTTTTCTTGTTTAGAACTCGATATGCACGACTATTTAATGCATATCCTAAGAATATTCGTTCATCACTTTTTGCATCAAACTTTCCCAAATTTTCACGATCACGTAAAATGTAATGCTTGCTTCCGAAAGTACAAAAATATTTTACACTGGGCTTTTTCTCAAACCACATTTCATATGTTGTTTTATTTTTTCCAACTCTAATATAAACACGGTTGATTATATAGTAGGCGACGTTCACCGCTTCAGCCCATAGATATTTAGACAATTTCATACTATTCATCATTGTGCTTGTCATTTCCTGTGACACTCTATTTTTCCTTTTAGCAACTCCATTTTGCTGGGTTGTTTTAGGAGCTGAAAATTCATGCAATATACTATGGTCATTGCAGTATTTTTCAAAATTGCTATTTTTCAAATTCCGTTTCATGAACACTTCTTATTCTGACTACAAATAGTTCTTTTTTAGTCTGGATGCATTTAATAAGCTTTTTGACCTTGTCAAAAGTATCCGATTTTTCTCTTAAGAATGCTGCCCAAGAATATCTTATGTAGTCATCAACTACGACTAAGAAGTATTTCTTTCCTCCTTTACTCTCCGTTCTTGTTGGTCCAACTAAGTCCATATAGAGAAGTTCAAGAGGTCCAAGGAGTTCACTTTCTTGTGTCAACTCCTAATTAATTGCCAACCTAACAAGCACCAATACTTTATTTTCTTTATTTCCTAGCTTAGGTAAGCCTCGCAAGTGATCTCTTTTGCTCAATTTGTAAAGATCTCTATAATTTACATGTCCAAGACGTTGGTGCCATAATTCAGTCTCATCTGTTTAGACCATGTAACATGAAAGGTTTGTTGAGCAAGTGTCATCAATAATATATCAATTTTCAGAAGTTCTGTGACCATTTAATATTACATGTCCTTATTTATTTCTTATCTCACATCCATTACCAAAAAATATTTCACTATGATTATTATCACATATTTGAGATATACTAAGAAGGTTATGCTTTAATCCCTTAACATACAAAACATTTTCCAATATAGGTAAGTTAGGAAGATGTACATTACCTTTACCAATGATCTTGCAGTTGCTACCATCTCTGAATGTAACTGAGCCGCCATCAATTTGGTTGATATTTGAGAGAACAACTTTGTCACCTGTCATATGTCTAGAACATCCACTGTCCAGGTACCATCTTGAATGGCTACTTGCTTTTAAAGCTGTATGGGTAACAAGACACTTTACCTTTGGAACCCACTTCATGACGGTTTTCGGTTTTGGAGGGTCTCTTTCCTTTTGTTGTGTTTTGGAGTTAGGATTTCTCCTATTCCTGTTTACTCCTTTCTTACTTGAGTTGGATTTCAACAACTCTTTGAGGAAGTCCACAATTTTATCAGCAAGAGGAGGATTGTTAATTTTTCTCCTTGGATATATGTGGTTGTTGGCAAATGTTTTCTCTTTAGAAATTTCTCTGAAGGTTTTTTATTTTTTATTTTTTTATTTTTATGAATATATTCTTTTTGCGATCAAACTCATTTAGAGTTTCTACTTTAGAGTTCGTGGATTCTCTTTTCACAAAAGTAGGAGTAGAAGTCTTAGGCTTTAGATTGTTATATTTGTTATAGCCAAGGCCAAACTTATCACCATACCGGCGAGATGTAGTAAATTTTCAAGTTTATGGTCTCCTTGGGTGTACTTCCAAGTGTCCTTTGAACTCTGAAGTGAAGACACTTAAATTTTCAATTTCTTATAATCAAATTTAAGATTTTGCAATTCTGTATTTTTCAAACTTATATCTAGTTTTGATTTTTTTAAAAAATAGTTAGAAAAATGAGATTTTTCCAAGACAACTTTTTTAAGATCTAATTGTAGTTCCTCACATTTTTTCTTTTGTGTTTTCAACTTTGCCGCAATTTTGCATCTTTCTCTGAAAAGAGCATCATAAGCTTCTTGAAGGTCTTCTTCATTTTCCGAGTCACTTTCAAGAGTTTCATAATCAGATGTTTCACTATCTTCTGAAGTAGTGACTGTGGCTATTATCATAAAGGCATTTTGTTCTTTTACCTCTTCATGGTCTGATTCATCAGTTTCTAAATCAATTTCAGATTCTGATGATTCATCCCCAGTGGCAATCGTGCCTTTTTAAAAAGAAATCATTTTTAGGATATTTTGAACTAAGATGCCCAAACTCATAGCAGTTGTAGCATTGGGTGTCTTCGGATTTAGATTTCAAATTGCTTCAATTTCCCTTTCTTTTGTCAAAAGGTTTTTGAAAATAATTTTTCCTCTTACTTTTGCAAATCTTATAAAATTTCTTTGCCAACAATGGTATTTCATCCTCATTTTCCTCATTATCTGAATTTTCATTTAACACATTTAATTTGGACTTAGAGGATTTGAGGGCGACAGACTTGTTCTTTGGAGCTTTGAAATTCAACTCATATGTTTAAAGAGATCCAAGCAATTCCTCAACCTTCATTTTGTCGGTATTCGTCAATTCTTATATAGCAATAACTTTGGAATTAAACCTGTAAGGAAGTGATCTTCGTATTTTTGTACAAACCTTGCTTTTAGGATACTTTCACCAAGACCCCACATAGAGTTAACTATGTCATTTAATTTTGTATATAAGTCTATGAATGTCTCATTTTCTTCCGTACGAATTTTCTCAAATTTGGTTGTGAGGATTTGGATCTTAGACTTTTTCACAATATTAGTTCCCTAATGGGGTCATTTCAAGTATGTCCCAAGCTTGTTTTGCCGTATCACGCGAAATGATTCTTTTGAATTCATCTAATGAGGGCACAAGTTATAACATTTAAGGGTTTTGCATTAACACTACTTACACTTTTCCGAGTACTTGTCCATTGATTATAGGCTATTTCTCTTATGGATGTGGTTTTATCCTCGACTACTACTTCCATTGTAGGAGGGGACCATTTAGTCACGGTGGCTTGCCACACACGTTCATCTATGGGTTTGAGGAAGATCCTCATCCGTGCTTTCCAATATGAATAGTTTGAGCCATCAAAAGGAGGTGGCTTGGATATGGATAAGCTTTTGAAATTTGACATCTTATAGGTCTGGATCTAGCTTTAGGATGTGAATCCAAACAAGATCAACCTCGCTTTGATACTACTTGCAAGTTGAGCTAGAAATGTCTTGGAGGGGGGTTGAATAAGACTAAACCAATTTTTGATAATCAATCGCGGAAAATAAATTCACAATAACAATAGATATTGAAATCTTGATTTCAATTAAGTCATAGGACAACCTCCACTTAAAATCTTAGGTAGTACAACCTTATTTCACGACGTCCTTGAATTCAATTTTTCAAGATAATAAAAACAACAATAAGATTATCAATCACCGCAATACACACAAAGTTATAGTGGTTCGGTGTTTAACACACACCTACTCCACTCCCAAAATTACTACACGTAATTTTGACTTTCCACTATTTTCAAGGTTTTCACAGGATCACTTCAACAACCTCTTACAATTCTTGTGATTTTCACCGGTTAACCACAACAAAACCTCAAGTGATTTTCATGGGCTTATCACTCCTCAACCCAATGAGATTTTCGGGCAATCTCAATAAACCCAAACTGAAAGTAATATACTTAAAATAAAAAACTTATTTTATCGTAGACATAAGTCGAAGTGAAGATATCGATGAAGCCTTTGAAGTTGAAGTTCAGTAGATACAGTGGTCATTTTTCTTAGATGATGAAGAACCAATGTATGGTCAACCAAGAAGGATATATGGATATACGATTTTTCAAAAAATAAAACTCTAAAAGCTGCAGATTCAATCCTCTAATCTCAAGTTGAGTGTAAACCACTCTCTAATTAAATTTAAATCTACTTGAGAAGAGAATTAAATAAGCTACAAAATAAATATAAGAATGACTAAGCAAATAGCTTGAAAAAGACTAGGATTTCTCTCTTTTGTCTCTAGAAAATTTCTCTCTTTTTTTCGTGCTTTGAAACAGTGAGAAATGATCTCTATTTATAGTGAAAGATATGGATCTTCGGTCAACATAAGAATCCCTTCGGCTGGCCGAAGTTCCTCGATACTGTTCCAACGGCTATCAGATTTCGCGGGATTTGATTTTATCCAAACTTAGGCTGACCCAAGCCAAACTTCAGCTGGCCGGAGACAGGGTTTGACTGGCCTAAGAATCCGGGAAATCAGAATTTTGCATTGCTATAAACTTGACCTGGGTCACTCTCGAGGTGACCCCAGCTGGGTTCGGTTGGTCGAAGGCAGGGTCGGGCTGACCAAAGTTCCATAAGAAACAAAGTCATTTGTTGCTGGAAACTTGACCTAGGCTGATCTTGGGTTGACCCGGGATGGTTCAGCTGGCTGAACCCCCTTGATTTCTTATGTAAAATTGTCATGAGTTAAAGTTTAGAAAACCATAATGATGCACTTTAACCTAGGATCTTTTCTAAGGTCATTTTTACCTGTAGGTTGGCATACAAATGATTTTGTGTTTGAAATCCTTCCAAGCCTTCTAGTCTTGAGATGTTAAGTCGTGCTCTTGTCTTGACATGTCGAAGAGAGCTGAAGTGTGTGATCCATACCCTATACATTTTGCCTATGAAATTTGACAACTACTTGTGTGCTTAAAACATTAGCACTTACACTAGTGAAGCGATTTTTGTGGTCTAACACGTGGGGCCGCCTTTTGGTGATCCAATCCATTGGTATGATGGGCCTTGCTGCATACGGGAAGTAGCAACGAATATCCCCCATCAGTTCAGATTTGTTGTTTGACCTTTTGTTGCAATCATTCACTTGAGGCATGGCCTAGGGCCATGATGGGACCATTGGATGTATAGTCTGGATTGCTGAATGGTGTATGATGGATTAGTAATGAGAAAAGAAGAGAAGAATGGATTTTTTGCACAACCCACATGAATCAAATATGTTGATTTTTTAGAATTTGTCACTCTACAATTAGAATATTCTCTCTCAAAACTCACAATTGTTTATTACATTTTGTATTCATCAACTCTCTTCATACATATAGCACATAGGGGTCTTATATAGACCAAAATACAAAAGATAAAGATCCAAAGAGACCTTATAAATATGGAATTTAAACTAATTTTAGATATATCATATCCTAAAGTTTGACATCTAATTTCAATAAAAGGGGAAATAACAATTAAAAAGATTCTATATCTTAAAAATCTTATCAAGATAAAAAAACTCTACTAATGATTTTATTATTCATAAGATTCTATGAAAGATTCATGATGACACAATCTCCCCAAATAGAAAAGGGGCGCGCTCTAGTGGTACCAGGAAGATACGGGGCTGACGTGCTGTGTTGACACCATCCAACCTGTCTATCAGATGCATCACCTTAGAAAACCCCTATCACTCAAAATTCAGCATGATCCAAAATTAAGGTGGCACAACAAAGGGAACAAGTTGGGAGGAAATGCCCACCCTTGATTTTCACAGGGGCCCACAGGAGTCGCAAAATAGCCTGAATCTGGGCCTGGCCTTAATTGTATGTCACAACATGGTGGGCCCCAAGATAATCAACGGTGGGTGTTCCCTCTCAATACATTCCTTGTGTTGTGACCATCTGAATTTTGGGCTCTGGGGTTTTTTGCGAGATGACAGATCTTATGGATGGGTTGGATTCTGTGAACCGATCACTGGGGCCCACATCTGCCTGGTACCACTTGAGTGCGCCTCAATAGAAAATTAATGACTTAATGACACATAAGATCCTATTAAAGATCTGCTCCCCTCAATCTTTACCAAATAAAGACTACAAAGAATCAAGTAACAATGACACATCTCATTAAAAAATTCTAAACACAACTTCATGTATGGAACCCACCAAACGGGTTGTAGGATTAACAAATTGGGTTTTTTGGATCCACATCTTCATTACATGTTTCTCGCAATCGTTCTTGCTTGCATTATGAAAGATGGAACTCACCTGTGGCAATTGAAGGGTCGAACATGAATGATTATCCTTTCTGATAATGCCGTAATACCTCTCTTCTTTGATATACATGTCTCAACATGGTTTAAAGTAGATGCATTTGGGATAAATGCTTCTTGCTAGAATTCAGTCTAGAATGATCCTGTGATCCAGATTGTTCACCGGTGGGCTTCATACATATGCAGCAGCCATATGGGTGGAATTGTCCAATGGCACTGTGCCAGTGTTTTTGGTCCATTGGGGCTGGTCATACAAGGTTGGCCTAGTAGATGAATAATCTGGATTCCCAATAGACGGTCCCAAGATATTGAAGGTCTGAATGAAATGATGTTTGTTCAAGCTGAACTTTGTATATTACCACTTTGAAGAATTCATGATCATGGTGCTTAACTGCTTACGTATCTATTTCGATGAAGTCTATTATATCGATTATAGTGAGTCTAATCCTAGTAGTTCTGCATCTCAGAAGCACCCTATGCTTGCCCGAGAATATGAGCGCGTGAGAGCTGGAAAGCCTCCGGTAACGCTGGAGATGTCCCGATATGGATTGGAGCCGCCACCCATAAACAAGCGAAATGATGTTAGCGCTTGGAGGCATTCCCTTCGAAATGCTCAAAGTCTACTGCAACATCAGATAATAAGGTAATTACAGATGATATGATGCATTTCCTTTGATGATCTCTTAATCTAGTAGAGCTTTTATGATGATGGTACCATAGTTACAATAGTTTGAATATTGTGAGGCTGTAGTCCAAAATTTTGTCAGTGCCCACATCAAACTGCTTGTCTGCTCCTGAAGTGGATACATATAACATATTTTGAGAATTTTGACCAGTTTAGTGCCATCTTGGCCTTGTGTGCAAATATTGTATCATTTCGGGTAATGCATATTGTGCCAGATGATATTTCAATCAATTTGTAGGACTAATTTGGTATCTAGGAGCAAACAATATTTTCCTTCTCTCTTATCATCACCTGAACACTGTTCACACATGCACAGGTATCACCAAATCAGTCTTACACCTTGCTTAAAATATCATCAGGCAGAATATGTTTGTAGGATACAATATTTGTATTCATCATCACAAATGCAGCACTAAACTGGTCAAAATTCACATAATGTGTATGGGAACAGACAACATCATCAAATGACCATATGCTACATCACGCTTGCGTATGCATGTGCTTTTAATTCTCTATGGTATAAGGCCAGATTGATGGGAATAAATACATTGGATTTAAGATATAATTTGTCATGGGCTGATGAATATTTTTGTGCACACACTCGCATTTTGGACATGTTATCAAAATCATCATTTTAGCTTACAGTGGCTGATGTAGTTGTTGCAGCCTAGTCTCCTAGTTTTCATTGTCGTGGGCAATGCTGTGTTTTTCAGAAGCAACTAGACATTATATGTGAACTATGGCTGTGGATAAAATAATGTGAATGATTGAATGACTTAATTCGAAGATTTATTTTAGCGTCTCCAATATAAACCAACCCTCCCACCCCCAAGACATTAAATGTGAATTACGGCTGTGGACAAAACAATGTGAATGATTGAATGACTTGAGTAATTTGAAGATCTTTCTATTAGTATGTCCAACTTAGACACTGCCCCCAACTCTTTTTTGAGAAATAACGAGAGAACTTACTGATATGGAAAAGTGAATAACTATCCATTATGATAATGGATAAGAAGTTCCCGTACAGAGGGTGCTCTTGGAAGTGCCATTCAGTGAGCAAATCAGCTAAAGTCTTAGCTTCCCTAGAAACATGCCTAACAAAAGCCAATAAAAAGGAATTTAGCCCTAATCTTTTACTCAACTGATGCATGCTTCCATGAGAAGGGTTGAGTAGTTACCCATGTGAGGGCTCTCTTCAGATCCCCTCACTGTGAGCAGGCTTCTGTGGGAATCAAAGTAGAGATGGAGCACAAATTTAACTTCAGGAATTTGCAATACTCACGGTCCAGGAAAACGAGAAATCTCTCCCTAATATAGCCATCCCTTTCTATATATGTATCTGTGCGTGTGCGTGCGCGTGGGTGGGCGTCCATGGTGTGGGTGCATGTGTGCATGCACGGCTCGAGTATGGCTGTCAACGGGCTGGGCCCGGGGTTGGCCTCAGCCCAGATTTTGAACTGTTTTGGGCTGGGCCTATTCAAAAGTTTGATTTTGGCAGGCATGAGCCTGGCCCATTGACAGCCCTAGGCTCAAGTGGGCCACACCATGGTGTTTAAGTGATATCCACCCCAACCACCAAGTGTGTCACCCCATGTAAGGCCCAGAGCCTGGAAATCAGCCCCATATGTGATTTAGGTGGACTATACGATTGGAAACAATGTACATGACAACATTCACCCTCCAAATTGTTTCCATTCATGTGGCTCATTTGAATCGTGGATGGGGTTGATTTTTCGGCCCTAGGCCTATTTTTTGGTGTGCATCTAATGGTTGGAGTGGATTTCAAATAATCATCACGGTGGGCCATGTAAAGGCGGACTTGAGTCCCAACTATTTCCCTTGGTGTGGCCACCTGAATCACAATTTAGCCTATTTTTTTGCCCATGGGCGTAACATAGGATTACGCATCTAATGCTCAGAGTGGATCTCACATACACATCACGGTGGACCACGTAAAAAATAAAGGGTGGGCGTTCGTCTCCCACTTGTTCTGAGAAAAAAGTGATTTCTTCGAGTTTTAAAGTCCAGCCAGTTGGACCACAGATACAGTCCAGTCAATGGTGAATTTTATCTACAAATTAAGTGGGCCACACCATATAAACCATCCTCCAGACATTGGTAAATAGTGAAACACAAGTGTGGCCCATTCAATGAATGGATGTTTCGAAGTTTTCTAATAGGTGATTCGTATAATTGGGGCCAACCTATTAGACGGTTGGATGTTGTACACACTGATGGTTGGAAGTTATCTTTTGGTTGGATCTTAACCTATAGCCTAGTATCTTGGATGTGAGACTTTCTCGTAGCCGTGAGAGTTTCTCATTAAAAACAAGAATTTAGCATATGCCCGCCCTGATTTTTGATGGGGTCCACTGTAATGTGTATGTGAGATCTACTCTGGTCCATTAGATGTGTAATCCCATGTTACGCCCAGAGCCAAAAGATCAGGTTGACCTGTGATTCAGGTGGGCCACACCAAGGAAACAGTTCGGAAGGTGAGGTTTGCCGCTGCACATTGTTTCTAATTGTGTGGTCTACCTTAATCACGGATGAGGCTGATTTTTGCGTCATGGGCCTAACATGGGGTGACACACATGGTGGTCGGGGTAGATTTTACATGAACACTATGGTGGGGTCCACCCAAGCCGGCAACCCCATTTCCTTCTCTACCTTGGCATTTATTAACGCTAATTCTATGTTGGTTGGACCTTAGGTATGGTCCAACCAGTTGCACTTGAGAGTGTAATTTTGAAACATTAGCCACTCATCCCTCTCATCTCATCCCATTTTCTTATAGAACATTTAGCTTCCAAAATCTCAAAGCTGGTGTTTCCAGCTGACATTTTTTTATGGCTTCTTTCTATCATGAATGGCTTACAACCAACTTATGTCCATGTCCAGAAAGTACATACCCAAGAATTCCTTGGAGTCCTGCCCCAACTCTGAAACGATATATGATTCCCGTGCGATAACTAATACATATTTGTATCCCAAGGATGCGATGTGCATCGCGATACCGATATTTTGAACACTGCTCAACCCTTTTCAAAGGGGTAACACCTCTGCCCTTACAGGATTACCATCGCCAATGGGACATAGAGAACGGGAAAAGATCTCTCCTTCACCATTTCTCAATGTGCGACCAATTCTGCTATGATCAGTTTTTTTGCAGAAAGACATCATAGTTAGGTTTCCAACAACTTTAGGTGGGCAATTCCATATAGGAAACACTTCCATCTTTGGTCAGTTCACTGTCCAAAACCAATGGCCAATTGCTCAACAGATCCAAGTAAGAGGTTCCCCAAAAGGAAGGAACTCTCTCTCACACGCACACTCTCTCTGTTTTAAATAACAGCATCAGTCAGTATTGCCAAAAAAATTTCAAAACCATGCATCAGAGCCAACCAATATCAAACATGAATGGATCACAGGGCTTCTAGCTCCACCGAACTATAACCTTCCAAGGCTGCGACATCTTTAGCCCACATAAAACCATTCCTACCAGTGTGGAGGAAAACGTTTTTGGCCCTATTTAGACTTGTTGTTTAAACTTCTATCATTATGTTCCTTCCACATCCAGTCCCTCTAGCAGTGTTAGCTCCCACATAGACTTCCTCCACTCATTAAGACACCCCTATTCTACGCTTCTGACGAAGCTGCATTCTAGTCTGTCATCACCCAAGATAAACCAAATATATTGAAGAATCTCCACCAAATCATCAAAGCTAATGGACAATGCATAAATAGTTGCTCCAATGCTTCCCTGTCCTGGAGTTGCAGACATTCATTAGCCAGTAGAATCTTGTACCGTCTCAGAGCAGCCACCCTAGGTGAGCCATGATACTGCCAAATTGCAGCTGCTGGGGCGACTTCCTCTATTATCTTCTCCTTCCAATGATTTGTAGAATGACTTCATGGAAAAACTCCCCAATTTTTCTGAGGGTCGAAGTCCACCGATCATTTTCACCGACACTTCGCTTAATGAGTTTGAAATCTAGTTGAGTTGACTCAGCTTGAAATCTTGTTGAGTCAATTTGACTCGTTGGAGATCGGGTGAAGTCAGCAGTTTCTAGAATTATGAATGCTTTATGTAGGTAAGCATATAGTTTTGTTGGTAAGGAAATACACCCGAACTTGTGACCTCTAGTTGTTGATGATCACTCTATATGCTAATTGCTAAGATAGTCTTGCTTTGGAGGATCATCATTTTTTGAATTCATGTAAGTTTTTGTTATCTTTTGAGGTTATGGATTGATGGTTGTAGGGCTGTCAATGACCTGGGCTTGGGCCTAAAATTAAGTTTGTTTGATAACCGGGTTGGGCTCGGGCTCGGGCTCCATTGAAGAGCTCACCAGCCCGACCTGTTTAGGATTTCAAGTGCATTTTTGTCAAATTCATGCATGATGGGCCACACTTAATGAAAAATGGGCAATGCAGACTTTGCCAAAAGTGGGTGGCTGGGCTTGGGCCTGTTGTTTTGGTCCGACACAAGCCCGGGCCTAAATTTACATTGTGGGTTGGGCTTGGACAGGCCCTGGCCCATCCCAAGCCCGGTCCATTGACAGCCCTAGATCTAGATGGGCATTCTAGACTGGAAGAAGATATCTCTCCATCTCCTGTTATATCCATGGGGTGCTATGAAGGCTATTACGTAAAGGTAACGGTGGCAATCATTACATGTTACAAGGTTCTAAAGGCTGTAACAATCGTTACGGAAAAAAATGACCCGTAAAGGCCATTACAACCCCCTAACAGCCCGTTACACCTCCCATAAAGGCTGTAATGGACCATTATAGGGCTGATATAGGTTTTTCGGAAAATTTTTTTTTCAATAAAAGAGAGAGAGAGAGACCATGACGGCCATTACAACTCTCATAACGGCTGTTACACCTCATATCGTAAAGGTAACAGTGGTGGCCGTTACGGCCACCGTTACTGTTACGGAATACCTTGGTTATATCACTCCTGTTTAGATTTTCCAACTATCACAATATATTATGTTTGTTTCATATTGTTGTATGTCTAGACCAAATTCTACACATACCTAGACAAATGCACCACTTTATGTGTGTGCACATATGCACTTTCGAAATCTGAAATCACTTGCTAGTTTTGCAGAATTGAGAATCTGGACCTAATGTTGAATCACGGTGTTGATGTTTGGAAGCATCATAATCAACGGTTGGAGGCATTCTTGTCCAGGTTAATCTACTTGCGATGCATCATCTACTTGCATGAAATAATAATCTATATGCACAATCAACAATTGGAGGCATTTTTTTCTTCTCTATCATTTTAGACAAATTGGCATCTAAGGCTCCGTTTGGATGCACATGGGAATTGTTGAAAATTTTCAATTTAATGCAAGAGGAAATGACAAAAATTATTTATATTTCCCTGCATTCATTATGGGGAAGTTTATTCATTATGGGGAAGTTTCCTTCTCATTGGATTGTAGTTGCTTTTCTTTCATGCCCAACTTAAGAGCAATTAGTTGCAATTTGGAGCCCAGACCCTCAAAACGAATGCTAAAGAGGGAAAATGCAATCTTTTTATATTGCCACTTTATTTGATTTAGAATTGCAATTCAATTCAATAGTGCATCCAAACACTCACTGACACAATGGGAAGGCCAGTCAGCTTCAAATCTAGACTCTTATATTCCGATTCTTCAACCCAATCCTTCTATATCATGGAATCGAAATCAGAAAAATCCACACTTGAGTAGGGCAAAAGAAGAAAATATAGTCATGGGAGAATCCTGACAGCCATCTGGTCAAGCATTATATATCATGAATTCCCCTTCTTACTTATACCAAAGAACAAGGACAAGCACAAATCTCAAAACTCAATTCTTATTCTCCAAAGCGACATATGTTCACGTCCACTAGAGGCCAAGAGAAACCTTAAAGGTAAGCGAAATGACTATTGTGCCCTTTGGGCTTGTTTGGCATTGCTTTTAGATTCTTTGGAATTGTTTCTTGAGAATTGCATATGTGAAAAAGCCCCATAAAGGTTTCAGTGGTGAGCGTTGAATCCCCACTGTTTCCTATAGCGCGGTCCACTTAAGTCTTGGATCTACATTATTTTGGAGTCATACCCTAACATGATATGGCAAAATGGATGGATGGGTTTGATGTCGCATGATCATAGTGGTGGTCCCACAGTGCTGTAGGTGGTGGTTATAGGAAAGTGGTGTCCATCCGGCTTCTCCAGAGATGAGATTTGCTATGCCCACGCGCTGTGCAATACAACTCATGTACGCTCCTCGCATTTGCCATCATGTCATGTAGGTCCAAGATCCAATCCATCCTTTAGAAAGGCACCTCTGTATTGATGCTCTAGCCTGAGAATTAAGTTGGTCCACTGGTTTGGTGGGCCACAATATGCAAAACAAATGTATGTCTCTAAAACACTAGGCTGAAGTTTTCTAACCCATCCAACCTGTTTCCAATATTGGGGCCCACCTTGTGAGTGGACCAGATTAATGTTAGGGAAAACATGGTTGGACCAACTGGTGGATGGATTTTGATATCGGACCTGTGCGCCATGAGTGATGGCACATGTGCCTTCCAAACAAGAGAGAGATCGTCAATTTTATGACTTTTTTTTTTTTTGCAAGTTTGTAGAAGCGGAAATGATATTAGAAAACAAGGGCTAAGCGTTGTGGAAAAAAGTGCAAATTTAGAAAATTGTTTTTCTAAAATTGATTGATTAAGTAGCTAACCAAACATGCTTAAAGCCTAACAAAGTGATTTTTCAGAATCAAAATCACAAAAAAAAAAAAAACCTTTTTTTTGCAAAGCCATATAGGTCCTTGTGGCTTATTCACATTTAACCATAAGGGGTATTTTGGTCATTCCGTTGCCTAAAAGAACTAAAGGACAAAATAAAACATTTAATCACTTGGTCTAGAATGCACATGATCACAAGGACCAACCTGTGTAATCATGTGGGGCCCACTCCAATCCACTTTGTGATACACATGTTTGAGGGTCCTAGTTGCAATCACTAAGCGATCCTATTACATGCTCAAAATAATTTAAAGAGTTCCAATAGTTGGGTGGTTGACCCTTGTCATATGCTGCTAAACAATTGATTTTGATGCATTTCCTCCGAGTTTGCATAACATGAAACACGGACACCTGCCTCTACCTAACATTGTTCTTCAAACCAATTTCTTAGAACTCAGATTGGACCCCAAACTGTTGTTGTGGGCAGGGTCTGACTACCCATCCAAGTGGTCCTTCATGTTCAGGTATGGGACACCTGCTTGGAGTATTACTGAATAAGATAAACAAAACAGCTATAAACAAATGAAGTGTCTCTGGCTCAGCGGACAGTCGTTTGATTTCTAATGGGAAGGTTCATGGCTTGAGTGACCATACATTTTTTGTCAACAAAAATGCTTGATCACTAACAGTTCGAGGTTTTTCAGTGATCTGACCCATTGTTGTTGCCAGTCCAGTCCAAACTGGTCTGGTCTGGGATTTAAACATTTTAAGAGGGTTGCTGCTGCGAGCCAATTACACGATAAGATCCATTTGAGCATACCTATGAATGTGGGTGCAGCCAACCCCTGGATGAGTAGCAATGGTGATATCTCTAAACCGTGGTCATTACATTTTTATTTTGGGCTTGATTTTGCGGATGTGGGCCCACCGAGTGTTTAGTGCATCCCACCATCTCCATTTTGCAGGATGCTCCTAACAACTGAAATCCTGCAATTCACGTGGGGTGAACCTCATTCCATTCGGTTCTAGTTTGGGGGTGTGTCCAAACAGTCCTCAAGACATACACATTAATGTGAAATGCCAGTAAAATTATAGTGTACAAGTGTAAGAAAGAATAGACATGATTTTGTCATTATTCCCGCGTGCATGTAAGGTGGTTTCTTTTACATTGCTAATGCTCTCATCATCTTTCACAGAATGCAAGCAATAGCCCTGGGGCACAACGAAATGATTGAAGTTGTGAATCGTGAGAGAAAATTTCATCAGGTGAGTTTCTATGGCTTACAATTGCTATGAATAATAGTTCTAAAACTCAGTGGGTCGACTCGAAACTTGGCTCAGTCAACTCAACTAGATTTCAAGCTGAGACTCTTGAAAACTTTCTAGAGAGCCTGAATCAACTGGGACTCGCCAAGACTCGTCTCGAGTGGACTGGAATGACTCGGCATGGCTTGAGTGAGTCAGTTGGCCAGACAACAGTTTGACTGCTAAAAAACTGAGGTGCTTGCAAGAGGATTCAAACAGTAACCTCTATGGAGGAATTACAGTCTCTACCAGCCCCACTGACAGCAACTTGATTTTCTTTTGGATATTTTATTACTTGCACACTTCTAAGAAATTTAAGATTTTCTATCTATCTAGATACTTTAAATTTGATTATTAAAATATTGAGTCGAGTCCTTGAGTGGACCTGACCCAGATAGACACCAAGTCGATTTGAGTTTTGGAGTTTCTGAACTGTGCTATGAACAGTACTGCATTTGATCGAATAGAGATATTAAGCATCTTGACATGGTCCAGCAAAACACATCTGTTGAACTCAATGCCCTTGAGGCTCAATGGAAGGAGCTCTGTGCGAAGAACATAGAGATCCAAGCTGCATGTGCTAAAATCGAGAATCACATTGAAGAACTTGGGAGGGAAGCTGCAGAGAGGTACAGTTTAGTGCTCTTCTGCTGGTTTGCTTGGCCCACTCGTGTTACTCCACATGCATCTTTGCAAACAGCATATGTGTGGGACACATCTGAGATGTGCATCAGATGGGCCCCACCCGTAACACCTGGTTCACTACTCAGGCCTGTCAAAAAAGAAAAAAGAAACAAAGATTATCAGGTGGATTAGAAATCCATGGACTGGTTATTAAAATTTGCCAGAGTATAAATTCCTTGTACACATGACCTCTGCCTGATAGTTCACCATGCTGGTTTCTGAGCCAGTGCAGGAAGGGGCCCACTTGATTCATGCTTGGATGTCCGACATGCTCACCAGGTTGGCACCTATGGCAGCATGCAGGAAAGCTCCTTTTATTCAGTTTGCCTATCTTTTATGCATGTGGGCCGGCCCGAATCCCTTGACCTTTTGGCCAGGTCGGGTGCATGGTGGGGTCTACCTCATTCACTGCTTGGACATCCCGCATATGCCGGATTGTATTCTAATGCAAAGTTTACCTGTCCAGAGGATTGAACTTGGAGGCTAATACGGAAAGCGGACAGCCACTGCGCTTGGGTGATTGAGATATCTCGTCAATGGTCAGTGGCAGTCATTACAGTTCATTTTTCCCCCCACCATATCATGACCGTACTTATTTTTCAGTGATTTAGAGAACTACTAAACAGATATCAAGGGGCTCATTTCTTTTAGATGACCGAAGAATATCGACTGATATTTATGTTGTTGTTCTACTTGGCCATAGTGCAGCTAATTGACAACTTGAAGCATGCATATCTACAATTAGGCCCCATTTTAGGTACACACGTCGATCAATCCGGACTGACCAATTGATGGGCACTTCATGGATCCGACAATGCTCAAAGATTCCAAGAAATGGATGTTTTCTAGTCGTTTTGTAGACTTCATGGATCACAGAACTGTGTGCCCCACATGTATGGAACTCAAAAGTCCTCAGTGTACGTTTGCTTAGTCTCAGCACCCTATAATTCCTTGGGATAGTAGAAAATATGGAAATGCGTATTACCTGGTGCTGCATTTTCGCATTGGTGTTGTGGAAGGTATTATTGAGGTCACATTTTTGCGTCATCAATTTCTATGAAAGGAAATGTCATTTATCAGAAGAGAAAAACTTTGATATTCTTGCTTGTGATGGATGATAGGCATGCACTTATAAATTGAAAACTCATGTACCTCTCGTAGGTGTGGAGAAACAATTTAACTTGCGTGAAATCAAACCCGTCCATCAATACACCAACTCCTGTTGGGCTGGGATCCCGAAAATCAGGCGGATTCAACACTCATGCAGTTTGAAGTTACACAAATCTCTAAATCTTCTTTCATGACCCACATGAGTTTTGGAATGCTGTGGTTTTTGGGTAATCATGTCATCCTGATGAGGCACATTAGATGAATGGGTTGGATGACATATATACACTATGGTGGGCCCTAGAGAAAACTAATGGTGGATATCTAATCCCAACTGTTTCCTGTGGTGTGGCCTACCTGAATTTGGATCATCATGATTTTTGGGGTCTAGAACAAAAATTGAGGTGGGTTACCTGATGGGCAGGGTGGATCTCATGAAAGTTCCACCGATACCTAGGCGAGTGGAATATAAATAACTCAGATTATATTGTCCAAACTGTGCCCCAGTTTTATGTGCCATTAACCAAACATGATCATGCTCATTTAATTATATGACTATTCATTCATCAACATTTATGATTGACATTTATTGGACGGTTAAAAATGGATTTTCAATTGCTCATATTCCAAAAAACAAGTCCTTCCTGAAAAAAAGTGTCCTTTCTCCCCTAGCGTTTTAGGGTTGACTGGAGAGCCATGGGAATCCTGCTTCCGGCAGTTGTGGGTTGTGTGGGGAGAAAGAAATAACCAATGCTTAAAAAACACCAGCATTTTAAATGCTGGGTTTTCTCGAGGGTTTTAGTTTTATTTAAGGATTGGGCTCCATGGTTTTGGTAAGTCAGGCAGAAGCCTGGTTCTGTATTTTTAATTTACTTTTTTCTTTCCTTTTCTATTTTGTTTTTCTTTCAACCTCATTTGTGTTTTTCTTCTTTTTGTTTTCTGTTTCTTTCTAGTTGATAAAATTCTCACGTTACAAAAAAAAGCCCTTCAGAAAGAGGTTAGGGTAGCTAGATCAATCTAATTTGAAATTATAACTCAGGTGTTGTTTGATAAACTGAAAAATAAGCTCTAAAAATAAAGTGTTGAAATGCGATTTTGAAATAATTTTAGGGATATTTTAGTAAGATGAAAAGAATGTGAGTTTAGAAATATTTTATTAATTTTAAACCTTAGAAAAAAAGCTTGTGAACCCATGTGTAATGTTTTTCTAGCATCCACTCCATCCATCACCCATCTATTGCGCTGGCTCATGGTAAATAATGTTAAGTTAAAAAATCAAGCAATTTCAAAATAAATTGAGATAGACCACAAGAAAGGTGAGAACTGACACCCATGATGGCAAACCTTTGTGGGCAACCTTTGTGTGCCCACGGGGGTTTTGTCTCATGATAACGTGTGTTTTCATTCCTCCTTATGAGGATTATGTTGTCAATGGGTTGGATGGCAAATAAGCATCACAGTGAGTTCAAAAAGGTTCCCATCACCACTGTTTCTTGTGGTTTGGCTCACACAAGTTTTGGGTCTGCTTGAGTTTTGGCATTCTTAACATCACCTGAGAAAATTGATAGCAGAGTGGATTTCACACCAACATTGTGGTGGGGCCCATAGAATTTTGTTGCACTCTCTTTAAACAGGTGAGAAAGATGACGCCACTAGGGTGCCGGAAAGAGAAGGGAAGTGGGGAGTTATTTAATACTCTGATTGCATACAACTCTTGATACATAAGCTTACAAAATTGTACATCTAGCATAAATGAACTCAAAACTAAAACGAGTAAATTGTTGAAAATATGTCAACAAGTAACAATTCAAAAACTAATTGGTTAAACAATCCCAACCCCTGATTCGTAGGCACTTTTTGGTTGAAATAAGATCATCGGATATCTTTGATTTTGATCATCCAATATACGACTATTGATATGATGGGCAAATGATCAAATCTGCAAAAAATTTTGGATCATGATACATCTATTGATATGATGGACACTTATTTGTTGAAATAAGATCATGGGATAAATTTTTTGGACCATGATATATCTAAAATGGTAGATGAAATGATAATGAATTCTAATTATACAATTTTAAAGTAATTTCTAAGTGTCTGTGTATCACCATCACAGCATGCCAGAGTATCAAAGTTTTTTATTTTTATTTTATTTATTTATTTTGCATAGGCTTGGAAGATTCTACCTTCTAGAGTGATCTACACATTAAACGGATTTAATAAGATTGATGATTTTTCTTTATATGATTGCCATGCAAGTTAGATAAGGACATTTATCAGAGGTAATGTATCAGATGTGGGGCCCTGTAAAAAACCAGCATCCTAACCTGTCCATATCATAGTTCTAAAACTCAGCGATTCCACCAGAAACTTGACTGAGTCAACTCGGCCAGATTTTGAGCTATGTTGTTAGGAAACTCAGTCTTGATTGTAAGTGGTTCAAGACACGTCTGGTACACGCACTGGTTAACTCCAACCGAGACACTTGATTGAATGAAACCTGCAACGGTTGGTCAGCTGTTTTTTTTTTTTTTTTTTTTTTTTTTTTAAAGAACACGCCACACACACCCCCCCACACTCACGCTACAAAGGAATTTCACCACTTTGGATACTAGAACTCTTGACGGTGATGTCAAACTCCCGTTTGTTGATAGAAATGGTCACTAGATGGGATGGTACAATCTCACCTTAGTTTGAACTTTTTTTCTATGACCATTATTTCTCCGTTAGGATTCATGTTCTTCTTCTTCTTTCCGATAGGATTTTTTTTTTTTTTTTTTTTTTTTTTTTTTTTAAATAACTATTAGGTGAATTTTTACCTATACTCGTTCAGTTTTTTTTTTTTTTTTCAATCAATTCTTCTGTATTCAATCAATTTCACCGAGATAGAGATATTCAAGGAGAACTTGATTAATTTCGCTGTGTAAGAACATATTCATTTTTATTCTTATCTCTCATTGCCATCATTCCAATGAAACATGATTTAAAGAAGTCAAAAAATAGTGTGGTGAAGTGAAATACGATTTTAAGAGAGAATTTTTATGAACAAAACCTAAAAGATTTTAAAATTATCAATGTGACTGATTTGAAGCAATGAGTAGAACCTCAGAATGCAAATATAGAATAAAAATAACTGAAAATTCAATGGAAGATTTCAGGAAGGAAAATGAAGAGAAAGATGAGAGGATCAACTTTTGGATATAGCCCAATGAAATGAATGTAACTCAAAAAATAAAAATACTTCAGTAAAAATAAGTTAATTCATACCGCATAAGTTCAGAAATGAGAAGTTTTAAAAGTTTAGTTAAGTTGGTAAGTTAAAAGAAGTTTTTGAGGAAAATTTCTCTTAAGACTACATACAAAGAATATCTTAGCTATTTGATGAGTGGCAGCGCGCATAAGCTGTAGAAAACCAAACTAATCAACTGTCCATAAGAAGGGAGGGAAAGTCAGAAAAGTGAAGGACATACATATTTAATATGTAATCATAATCCATCCACCAGAGGGCCCACTAGATGGAAGGTTACGATTGATAAGTAATCATGCTGACATGTACTGTGCATAGGGGTGCACACAAGTCGGTTCGGTCCGGTTCTGGGGTAAAACCGGAACCAAACCGTTCCTAACAGTTCTAGGATTTTCGGAACTGGAACCGGACCGTTAACATATTAGAACCGAACCAGAACCGGACCGTGAAAACCGGTTCGGTTCCACGGTTCTGGGTTTTTAGAAAATTCAACAAAAGAAAAAAAGGTGAAAAAAAAAAATCACCATGTCATAGGGCCACGATGAGTACATGTATCTGGTATGTAGACTCTACAAAATCACCATGTCATGTGGCCACGACGAGTACATGTATCTGGTATCCCATGTCTTCCTTTCACATCTCAGCTTTTAACGGGCACATTTGGGCCTGCCACATGGTGGACCTTGGGCCTAATCTTTAAGTCCTACAGATATATGGGCCTGGCCATGGCCTTGTCTTGGACAATAGCGGATCTTGGACCCAGGCATGACTTGGTTTACAGTAGGGTTGTCAATGGGCTGAGCCCAGAATGCAATGTAAAATCCAGATCTGACACCAACCTGGCCCGGCTTGTGATGATTATGGATGGATAAGGCCTGAGTCTGGCCCAACCTAAGCCTGACACCCTTGAGCCTACACGTATCTCATGAATGACGGGGAAAAGGAGATGCTGAAGTGGCTCCACGTGTTCAAGTGACTCCTTTTCCCACACTTGAATCACCACACAAAAAATCTCACATATTATTGGCCTGGTGGGCCTCATCAGAGATAGTCATACATGAACGATGGGATTAGTAGGGCTGTAAATGGGCCGAGGAAGCAAGGTATAAAAAATAAAAAATGGAATGGTTCTGGATCAATAGTTTGGATGCAAGGTTTAGATCCATGGTTTTGGGCCATGTTTCAATGGATCGGTTCCACGGTTCGGTTCGGATCTACATGCCCCTAAACCGGAACCGAACCGTATCCAACGATTCTTGCAATTTTGGAACCGGAACCAGAATTGGTGCTGTCTAGAACCGGACCAAACTGGACTGATCCAACGGTTTCGGTCCGGTTCCATGATTTTACCGGTTAAATGTGCACCCTTAACTGTGCACACATGGGACTCCACCATATGTTGTACCAGATCGACTATATTATCTCCTTCATGTATAGTCCCACATCGACTATAATCTGAGAAGCGGAGAGAGCCTGCTAGGAATAAAAGAGAGGGAAATGCATGGTTTGAAGCATACCTTTCTCGGCCTTTTGGCTAAGATCAAGTGTAGTATCTGTTCTTATCAGTTTAATATCTGATACGTGGGCCATCGGCTCACATGATATTAAATTAATTTCTTGTGGGGGAGGGCCCACCACAGTAGCTTGCTGCTGGGGCTCTCAAGTGTCGCCCATGTGTTGCACTACTGCACGGGCTAGGCGCACCCCTCCCAAAACTAATTACAAATGGTTTATAGGTCCATTTGATCAGATGGTCTGAAATCACTATCGTTTGAATTTCACCGTTGGCTACTTTTCTCACTGGCTGGCTGCGAACCTTCTAGCATAATTGTTGGACGGTTAAGATGGTTTGCAGAACTTTTGTAAGATTGTTGATCCATGAGATGGCCCATGAATTGTGGTTGAACTTCCAACGGTGATCAACTTGTATTATTTGCAGCTTCCGGTATGGGGAATGGATGGCTAGACTTTTAGGCAATTTGATCATCAATGTTTCCTGTGGTGTGGCTCACCTGATATTTGGATTTCCTTCACTTTTTCTTTAGAGGCGCGTGGATTTATTTGAATGGACCATAATTACAAAGAGGAAAGGTGTTCCGTATTCTCTCTGCCCATACAAGTGTACAGTCAGGAATGCAGTGATAATGCTATGCCTATGATAAGCGATGGCTTGGGTTAAATAAATTTATCCTAACTCAGCCACTTGATGAACAATGGAATAACCAATCAATCTAAGTTTTTGATGGGCATAATCTGATATTTGATATTTCGGTAAGCTGCAGATGCATGCACTTGAATCGACTGCAGATGCGATATATGCAATGTATGCCGATGGCAAGGTAAGCAAGAGAGTTGAGGAGGGAATGAATGTTGCACGATAATGATGCAAAGATAAATAAAGCTGATTAAAGTTGGACGAATGAATGAACGATCTTATCGTAAGAGTCAGATTAAGAGGCTTGGATTGGAGTTTTCAATTTGCTCAGATGAGTAAGGGTTGGGCTAGGCTAGGTTGACCTGAGTTGGATTCCTCTCCTTTACCTCTCACTTCCCCTTGGTGGAGAGATGAGATGGGTTTGGATGGCTTGGAAAGATTGGAGGGTTATGGGTTTTCTGGTTTCTGGGATGTCCTGGATGATTGGGTTGACTTGCTTTGATTCGGTTTGAGCGGGGTTTAATTGGTTTGAGTTGAGTTGACTAGGTTGGCTAGGTTGAGTTGGATTGATTGGGTTTGATTTGAGTTGACTAGGTTGTTCTGATCAGCTTGTCAGCCTTGGGTGGGGTGTTTATATATGGCCACATTTGACAGAGGTTGTGCGCAACCGAATGACAAAGCAAGTGGACACCCCACACTCCTTAGTCAGACTTAGGTGTGATATGGATTTGTGGTATTCCTTGTGTCCGTGTCAACTGATTGTTTGGAAGTAGATACACATATAACGTAAGTTGGAAAAAATGTTGTGATTGTCTTGCAGTTTTTGTGGCATTATGGGCAACCAATCGCAGTCATTTCACACCTGATCCATACTAGCATTGGAATGTATTTGGAAAGTAGTGTCACCATGCTTTGAGCGGCCTTACCTTACGGGGATCCACCTACTGATTGGATCTAGAATGCCCTTTGCTTAGATGATTACCCAATGAGTACTTGTTTCACTTGATTGTCAAAGTGGTTAGTTGACCTATGCCTTTTGTGGCCTTAAGGGAACCCACAACGCCGACTTGGACTCGATCAAGTTTTGCAAGTATCTAGGACTAGGTATATATGGGTGACCTTTTTTCTATGCAATCTTCTGGCTTCGACACTTAGGTTACAATCTATCTTTTCTACCATCTCGAGCAGTTTCTTTTCACCAGGACTTAGCTTATCATTCATTTTCTCATTGAGCATTCTGTACGACTGTTCTGAGATTGGAGTTCAAACCGACCATATTTTGTGTGCATATAGATCCAATGACTTTGGTGAAACCGCGAAACGTCAAATCTTATTTTGGTTTGGCGTTGGCCCTCACTTAGAGGTATGGAAGATCTCTTAGTGTCTCAAATGCCTGGCGCATTATTTTGGGTTTCTTTTTAGAATTTTTAAAAAGTCGCCTCACCTTGGGAAGTGATCTCTGTGGAGGTTTTCATTGTAAAAGATTTTTGAAATAAGTCCAGCTTGCCGGTTACCTCAACTGGGAATGCCAGTGGGACTTTCCAGCTAGTTGGCTTCTATTGAAAGCATGTAGAGCGTGCTCGTTCATCTTCTTATGGTTGGACGGCTATGATCGGGACCAATCTTTATTAGAAACACTATTTTTGTGATTTTTGAGATGTATCTGATCTGTTGTCTCGTGACTTGACGATTGCGATCAGGATTCAAATTCACAACGATCCTAAACTCTAATGGACATAAGTGTGGACTTGAAGTGGGCTTTGGGCTTGGACCTGGTTTTGGACTGATTTGACTGTGTTGACTAGGTTGGATGGATTGATTAGGTTGAACGGAGTTGACTGGGTTGAATTGAGTTGATTGGGCTGGACTGTGTTGACTGGGTTGGACTGAGTTGGTTGGGTTAACTGGGTTGATGGTGCTCTAATAAGCTTGTCAGTGTACACACCCCAACCCGGGTCAACAAGTTGATCAAGTTAAATGGAAACTCTAAACCTAATCTAAACCCTAAACCTAGCCCTAATCTAAACTCTGAACCCAATCCAAACCCTAATCAAAACCCTAAACCCAATCCTAGCCCCAAGCCAAGACCCAGTTAACCCCGTTAGTCAAAATTCAATCAAAACCCTGTTGGAACTCGGTCAAACCCTGAGTCAACTAGCTGAGTCAATTCACTAAGTCAGCCTACCCAATCCAACAATGCAGTCAACCCACCTAGTCAAATGTTCGATAACCCCAATTGCAGGGTTGCACTGCAGTATATGCTCTGTGAGACCAAGATCGTTCCACAAGGGACTGGTTCGAAACACTTCTAGTTCTAACAAGAGGTCTGGATTTTTAATCTAGTTAATAAATAGGTGTAAACAATAATTAAAAAGCACTAAGGATTCAGGAATCCCTACTTAGAAAATTCTTTAGTAATTCATCTGATTTAATTAGATAACTCAACTAGAATCGAATAAGGATTCTTTATATTCGTAAGATGGAACGATTAATTCAACATGCAATACCTAAGTAATATAGATGAATTGAGATATGTCGATCTCTCATGAAAATCTAGGCAGTTGATTGTAGGGAATCAAAAACATCTATACTACCCAAAGTTAACAATAGATTAATCAATTCCTTCACCAAACTAGGAATTCAATCAACACAATCACAATTCAACATTAAAAATCAATAAATTCGAATTAAAATGAATTAACTATAAGAATTCATCAAGAGGTTCATCCCTTAGCCATAGCTAAGAGATGAGCCTAGCATGACTAACATCTTAGAAGAAAAACAAAAGAAGATAAAAAATAAAACTAGAATCGAAGGATTCGAGGAAGAAAAATGACTTCGAAGAACTCTACCCTAGCTCTCTCTCTCTCTCTCTCTAAACATTAGAATATCCCTAAGATCGTTTAAAACAACTCCTTATATAGATAGGAGCTCTAAACTTTCGCACTGACTTTGAAAAACTGCAAACATTCATAGCTACAACCATTGCCGATCAATGTCGTTGATCAACCAAGAGCGATTAAAGAATCTTCGATCAATCGAACTTCAATTCTTGATCAATCAAACATGTTAAAAAATGTCCAACAAGCAATTTCGAATATCCATTGCATTATTGATTGATCAAACCCTGTACTTTCGATCGATTGAAGACTTTGGTCGATCAATCGATTTTTGCTATTTTTTAATTTCTTCAATGTACTTCAATCTTCATATTTCTTTCTTTGACATTTGCTTTCCTTGGGTTTTCATTGCTTTAAATATTTAACTTTACCATGCCAATCCTTCAATTCTTCATTGATCTTCTTTTGAGCTTTAATTCATCATTTTATGCACGTATTCGCTTTAAACTTCATGATCCTTCTTGTAATGTCCTGGAAAATTTCCAACTTCGAAGAAAAAAATCCTCAAACTTTTTTTTTTGCTAGAATTATTTTATTTTATCATCTAGTGATCTTTAATACTCGATCCTAGCATATACGCGGATGTTAATGGTAAAGAACCCTACAAATTCGATTAATTAACCGTAGGAAGCTAATGAATACGCTTGATCACCGAAATCTTGGGTTTAACCTTGTGATCTATTAGTCGAGGGCTAAGATTTAGGTGACCCATCATTAATAAATCAGAGTAATCATAACTAAATGAAGATATACCGAAAACCAAGATAACTGTGGATCAGATCTTGATTATCTTATCTACATAAACAAAATTGACCGGATTACCCTTTTAGCCTAAAAATTAATGAACTTTGGGTTTTGCTAGAATAATTTTATTTTATCATCTAGTGATCTTTAATACTCGATCCTAGCATATACGCGGATGTTAATGGTAAAGAACCCTACAAATTCGATTAATTAACCGTAGGAAGCTAATGAATACGCTTGATCATTGAAATCTTGGGTTTAACCTTGTGATCTATTAGTCGAGGGCTAAGATTTAGGTGACCCATCATTGATAAATCAGAGTAATCATAATTAAATGAAGATATACCGAAAACCAAGATAACTATGGATCAGATCTTGATTATCTTATCTACATAAACAAAATTGACCGGATTACCCTTTTAGCCTAAAAATTAATGAACTTTGGGTGATTAGTACCGAATCATCATTCTTACTAATTGAGAAAATCCCACACTATGAACTCAGCTAATCCAAACCCTACTTTTCATGCTAAAGAAATCTCGTTGTCCAATTTATTCTAAAAATGCCCGTATTAGCCGAACAAGTCCTATACTACTCATTAGTGGGCCACTAGACTTGAAACTATAAAAAATGTTCATCTTAGCAGGTTTGACATCCATTGCAGAATAGACAACTGAGAATGTGCGCCGAATCATCCAACTTGGACTTGTGAGTACATGTGACGTGTTCTTAAAAATAAACATGGACAAGAACTTAAGCTAATTGTCCCCGTTCAAACATTATTGAAGTTGTGGCTTTCAGAATGTTAGATCATGTGTAACATCCTGAATTTTTGCTATTTTGGATTGTAAAAAATCCTTAAATTTTTTATATATATAACTAACCCACGTTATCACTTACTGACCCTTGACGCTCAAGGTGAGCCTATACGTAGGTCATATCAGTAAATGTAACGCACTAAAAATCGGGGGTCGAGCAGGAGCTCTACTCCCGAGTTCCAACGCATCACTCATGCAACATAAATAATGATGATTAAATGTTGTCGGTATTATCACATTAAACATGAATGGGATTAAGCCAAAACAACATATCATTCTCCAGAGACAATTAATTTAAGCAAGCGGAAGACTGTAATAGATATATAAAACGTATAAGTAATCGTAGATCTCCTGAGTATGATCATGTTACCAGGTCAATAATTACATGTAAATTCTCAAAATATACAGAATGGTAATGTGTAATGTCATCTAGTCCAAGACCCTATTGCCCCGTCAGTGCAACTCCAGGTCTACATAGACCCGCCAGAGAGTTGTACATAGGAGAACTCCTCATCATCATCATAATAGTCCGGCTCTGCCTCATAAGCATTGCCATCACCTGCACCTAAGACAGAGTCTAGTTGGTGTTTAAAACACCATCCCAGAACGTGGGAGTGAGTGATCAACTCAGTGAAGCTATAAAGCAAATGTTAACATGTTATCAATTCAGTCAAGCAGTAATGATAAAGTAATACAATCAAGCATTCCTAAGTACTCTGGTTAATGCAAGGATGATATGTATTAATGATGTATGCCCTCGCCTGCACTCCCTCTGCAAACTTCATCTCACGGTCGCGGCATGCACCCCTTCCACAGTGCTCAACTCCAACGCCAAAGGCACATGCAATGCGGTGCATGAATGTGATTACCGAGTTCTTATTAGACCTTTTCATATAGCAGGATTGGGAAGCTAAGGTACCTCCCTTATATCATTTCCAAAACAATGATCCATTCTAGGGTCACCAGTCCTAGTAAATATCATACGATGTCGCGGTTCTAGGTCACTACAAAGGGCTCGTCACCTAATCAGTGTAGGCCTAGTTTATACTCTAGTCACTACAGAAAGGCTCGTCGCCTCAACGCAGTCTCAGAGTATGCTTGAGGTTACTACAAAGGGCTCGTCACCTGATCAGTGTATGCCGACAGCTTGAATACAATGTCCCATACCACCGTATTCAGCTCACAAGGCGATGTTGCTCACTGGTCACTATGGGGAGGCTCGTCGCCCTAGCATAGGCCGACAGCTCGACCACGGTGTCCCATACCACCATGTCCGGCTCATGAGTCTTAGCGGATCGAGGTACCAGGGTTAATGGGGCTTCTCACTTGTGAGTTTGGTACCTTAGATTCAAGCAGTAGTGTCCATACATGGTGAACATACATCGGGTCAATCGGGTTACTTGACGAGCTCGACTGGTATGAGCGCACATCGAGTTAATCGACATGAAGTGCGTAAGCACTCCGTGTGGCCTAACCACTGTCGACTACCAAAGTAGGGCTCGGATTCATCGGACACGTCTTGTGCGACGAAGCAAACTCAGCCACCAAACCAGGACCGGTTACCGATTGCCTGGACTACGTAGTAGTCCTAAACATATGTAAATATAACAAGATAACACATGTGGTAGGCATATCAAAGTTAAACAATTAATTCAAGTAACGTAACCAATTAAACATTTCACAAAATACAAGGTAAACATAATTTGCACAAATGCATTTTATGCTAAATCCCACAATTTAATCTAAGTTACATGAAGGGATATATACACATAGCTAAGGTAGTTGAGAATCTCACCTCAACACCTATATAACATACACCTTACTAAATATGTACTCATCTAGACATTTTCACAAACACTTAGACTACACATATCAACATACATAACATATGTTAATCACAACATGTATTAGGGTAAATCCTTTCACTAAGGAGTTGTCGCGAATATAACACGCATATATCCACGATGGATAATCATGCCAAGCAGGGATTCAAATTCCATACTCATTCAATCATTTCCATAAACACTTAGACTACACATTTCAACCTACACGGTATAACTCAGTTATAACCTATATTAGGGCAAATCCTTTCATAAGTAGTTGTCACGTATTCAACAATTACATGTTCACGGTGAGTAATCATGGCAAACACAAAACCAAATTCCCGACATATCCCGTCATTTCAACCTACATATGGAATAGCCTATATTCAACATAGTTTATATATAACCGTAAAGCGAGGAAAACAGCGTATCTAACATGTGAAACGGCAACCCAGTCGGTTATAAATCATTAATCGACATTGAAAGCCTTAAAAACCATAACCTATACGTTTATAGTCCGCACCTTTCACTGATAAAATCGTAACGGATTCAGTTTGAACACTCCGCCTTTGTCTACGGCACAATGGCAGCCTATAGTATGAAATAAGTTAGCTATTTCATCACATACCCTATTTGAATCCCTAAAACAGATTAGAGTTAGGATTTTTTACCCGAAAATAAAATCAGAATCGCTGGAATAGCGATACGGTAGTGGTAGCTAAACATGTGGAACGACGAGATTGAGTCCCGAGAACAATCTCCAACACTCTATCTCTCTTTCTCTCTCTTTCCTTCTCTTTTCTCTCTCTTCTTTCTCTAAGGTTTGCAAATTCGTATGTAAAGGGAGAGAGAGGGTTTAAGGCCCTTATATAGTCTCAAACGTGAGCTCAATGGCCCTAGGGCCATGGTATACTTATGTTATAGCCAAACCCATCTATTTCGGCTCAACGGAGCACTTCTGGAGGCCCCTTTTCTACGTGCGGTTGGACTTAAGCTCCTTGACATTGGATCCAGGTCCAGTTAAGTTTTCGGTCCGATTGGATTTACAGATCGGTCGTGACGGACCAGTTTCAGTTCAACGGTCACCGGTGCTCGATCAGGGCCACAAGTGTACTGACATGTGTTGAAAATTTTCCTGATCCGAGGGTGTAATTGGGTCAGATTCTGACGGTCTGAATCCTTAGATTCGGCCCGCAAGTGAGACGACTTAATTCACTTAAGTCTCAGTTCATTTTCTAAAGATATTCGTGTTTCTCATACACTTCACTCCGGGCTCAAGTTGTGCGTTTCTGGATACTATTAGGACTTGATATCGGAGATGGTTGTCAAGCCCAACAAGGCGGTCATCACCGTATAGTTTCGTAGTAATCAGACTTTCGACGTGCGGTCCAGGTCCGATACGGAGTTTCGGTATGCTCCCGAGAGCAACTGGGATTAGAGATTAATCCTAAGTTTTAAGGTAATGTAGCGGCAATGATTCTGCACGTTTTGGGTCTTGCAGATCATATTTAAAGTGATTAGTACTAATTTCACAGGTATTCTAGTTTAACACTAGCTAATTCTCGCCTAATTTCTAAAGGATTTAGTCCTGAGTAATTTCTTCCTGAGGTGAAAATCAGGTCTTTGTACGGATTTTTCCCAGATGTTATAGTAAAGAACCGCGCAAATTCGATTAACCAACCGTATGAAGCCTATGAATCCGCCTGATCACTTAAACCTTAAGTCTAGCCTTGTGAATTGTTCATCTAGAGCCTAAATCTAATCGACCTATCATTGACTCATCAAGACAACCATAACTAAATTAAAAAATCTACCCAAAGCCAAGCTAGTTATGGCCCAAATCTTAACTAATAGACCAAGTCAACCTATCTACTCATTTATCCTAAGAACCAGCAATTTGGAGTGATCATGACCAAATCACCATTTTCGCTAATTTTGAATAGGCCACACTGTGAACTTAGTTAATCCAGACCCTAACAACTATGCCTAAGAAATCTCCCTACCTAATTCTTTTAAAAAATACCCCGATTATCCGAACTAGCTCCAGACCGCTGACCCACTAGTTCTAAAATTATAAAATAATGTATGTATCACTGGGCTTGACGTCCATCATGGCTAGCGAACCAAGAAAGTGCCTAAAACTGCTCAACTTTGGCCAGAAGACAAGTGCTTGAAATGCTCGAATCTCCTAGGCTAAAATCTGAAAACTTAAGTGAAATAGACCTTCCACTCTTTCGCGAAGTTGTGGGTTTCCGACCATTAGATCGCAACCAAACTCGAGGCGTGAGTCAAGGATATTTCTCTGCTCATATCTGTATAATTGTGGCCTCGATCGATCACCGACGACCGTCGATGGCAAATAAAGCCCTCGCGGTAAATTGAGTCATCCGTTTGCCTTCAAATTCAGACCAATCGCTCATCCGACAATGAGGCATTTGCCCCATGGAACAGATGAGCCAGGGGGTCACTAGAATGACCATACAGATTAAAATTCAGCCCATTAGGGGCATGCATGTTAGAAAAAGGGCCCCCAGGGCCATTTAGACACAAAAACTAGACTATATAAAGCCTAAAATTTCACTCTCCCACTCCCATCCGAATTTTTAATTGCAAGGGAGTGAGAGAGAGGGGAGAAGAGAAGGAGAGGGCTTATTGAGGAGCTGATTTGGGGAAAAATTTCCCTTACCGTTGCCCACAATTGACCCCGCAACCGTACCCCACCATAGAGAGCGGCCCACCGGCAATAGAAAGGTAATCAATCTAGCCCCCTTTCAAATTTTAGATGTCTTAAACCACTTGCATGAACTTTAACATGCAAATTCTTTTGGCACCAGGCTCCATTACGCCAACTCGTGGAACCAACATCTTATGAGTGGCTGCATAAGCCATCAAGCCATTCCTAGATACTGACCATTATCCTTAGGTGACCAATTATCGAACTTAGGATGAAATTAATGATTATGTGTGTGCAGTTGCTGGTAAGAAATTTGTTGGTAGTTACTTCCCTTTAAATTTGCCTAACCATGTGTAGAATAACCAATGTTTGCTTCTATGCTAGATTAGGCCAAGATATTAAATTGCTGCCATTCTTTACTTAAATTTCCATTATATGAAATTGATTTCGATGTATCCCCAAATTTGTGATGATTTGGGGGTAATGTACCTGCATGTCGTTAATATGTTTCGATTGGGTTGAATGCCTATGTTTATTGATATGCATGCTTAAATTTTCTGTGACTAAGAATAGTTTATGATCTCCTATATAATGCTAAATGATTAAATCCTTTTATGGGTTAGCCTATGAAACTACAAGACCCGTACAAGCAGCCCCACTGGTTGGGCCACCCAACGACCAATCTGAATAATTTAGGTCAAACACGGATAACCGGCAGTAGTTAGACTATGTGGGATGCTCACACCTAATGCCGGGTGTTCCGCGGTTCACTTAATTTGAACAAAATGGCCCACTAACCGACCAACCATATTTGTTAACCATATATGATCATGCCTGTTTGAACCGGAGACACCCTACGCCCATGTAGCGCTCACTGGTAACAACTATGATGCAATCCACAAGTCTCGGGAGCCGAGCATGGTGGAATGGGACACTATGTTAGAGTTGTCGGCCAACGCTGGGGTGACGAGCCTTTCTGTAGTGACCGCGAGCAATCTAGGATACAAACTTGCCTTGTGATCCGGGTGTGGTAGAATGAGACATTATGCTCGAGCTGTCGGCCTACGCTGGGGTGACGAGCCTCCCCGTAGTAACCGCGAGTGATTCAACTTACAATCCGCCTTTGTATGTGTTATCTGGGAGTGACGAACCCAAAAAGATCAAGGATCGCGGGTGAAAGACCACTGCGGCCTCCCAGGCCTAGCGATCGAGATAAGGCATTAACTTCGTTAGGGTGTCCCGATTTCCCTAAACTGCTGGATGAATGAACGTAACTAAATACTTGATTAACATATTTACATCGCATCGCGTTAGTGAAGCAATCGAGGTTACATTGAGGGAGTGTTGGGCATTGCGAACGTAAGATGGTGTAGCTCGAGGGAGTGTTGGATGGCGATGGCATGCATCATATCATAATAACATGCATATGCATTACAAGGAGTAGTTAGGAACTTTGTGTATATATGCTTTTCATTACTTGCTCCTATGGAATTGATAACTTGTGTGACTTATTGCCAATGGAACCCACTAAGTTGATTACTCACTGCCACTTTGGGACGGTGTTTTAAAACACCAACTAGACACTTTCGTAGATGCGGATACTAAGAATCTGATGCGTTGGTGGAGGCTCACACAGACTCGGAGGAGTCCTTGTACTTCCAGTTGCTGGATGGGCTGATGTAGGACACTTTCAGGACGTCAACGAGATTTTTGGGTTGATCCATTTTGTATTTTTTAAACTGTATATATTGCTCGGTTATAGTCCCATACTCTGGATAAACATATTACTTGCGTTAAAATTTATGTTTATTCCAGAGTATGTCGCATAGTCTAATTTAATTCCATGAATTGCTCAAATGTCAGGAAAACAAACTATAGAACCCCGCTTCCGCAAAGCATAAGTGGCACCTGGGATATCGGGAGTCAAGTATCTACTTGGCCCCTGAAATCCAGGGCGTTACAGGTGGTATATGGTTTGGAATTAAACTGGGCCGTGGGCTGTGTACTCGACATAACGCATTCGTTGACATGGATGTGAGCATTGAAACTTAGCAATGTTGAACCCTAGGGCCGAACCCGCAGTCATCTCGAGTATTCGAGTCATAGTTTAGAAATTTGAACTTAAAAGGGACTTAAATGAAGAGAGAGTAGCTATGATGATAGTAGAGGCTGGGTCTAGGAGCACTAAAATGTGTTTCGACCCACAATTAGGCAAAAACTCACAAATTCAGTGTGTACAATCCAGTGTAGCAGGGTTGGGTAACTAAAGTAGCTTGCCCTACCCCAAAATCATATATGGTGCACCCAACAATTCATTTCGGTTTATGAGATACGTCTATTTTAAGTTATGATGGTCCAGATCATCTTCGTTTCCAATCGGGCCTTCTTTCGGCCCACCTCGATCATGGAACGGGAAAAATAGAGTCGGATTGGGATAGATGGTGAAGTATAAGGTGAGAAAAAATTAGGTTTGCTGCGAACTGGTACCCCTAAGCCCAAATGGGCCACCGCCAGATCTGTGCGACCCCGCCGTCACCCATGCTTTGTGGGGCCCCCCTACACGTGTGAGTCCCTTTTTTGTTCCTTCTTAGCCCTTTTAAAACCTAATCCCTACCCATTTCTACCCCATTCCAACCCCAAACATCCTCATTTCAAATCGAAGCCTTCACATTTCGAAATTCCTCTAACCCCTCACTCTCAAGGCCCAAAACCTTCCTCTAAACCCATTCCCTACATCCAATCCTCTCCACCCAACCCCTCATTTCCTAAACCCATCTTCCTTAAGGCCACCAACTTCTCACATTTCACCACTTTATTCCTCTAATTTTTCTAAGCACTTTTCATGTTAGCACAAATCCTAAAGCTCAAGGGATGAAGAGTTATAATCAAACTAAAACCTATTATAAATAGTAGTAAGGGAAATAAAATAGACTTTTGACCATCTACTTGATGGAATTTGACAAAATAAATAGGTTTTTTGGGCTAAAGTAGATTCTCTTACCCCAAATACATATATGGCACGTCGAGTAACTCATTCTGGATTAACAGATACACCTGTTTCTAACAACGAGTGGCAGGGCCACCGCCGAAATGGCTCGCCCCCGTCGATTTAGTCCAGTGGGTGGCGGGGTCGCCACGGAATCGGCGCAACCCTGCTGACCCATCCAGAAAAAGGCAGGACCACCGCAGAATCGGAGGGACCCCCCCGGCGTGACCTCGCCGAAATTTTTGTGATTTTCTGTTTTTTCGGGTTAATTTCAAAAAATCATATCTCCCTCAATATAACTCTGATTGGGGTGATTAAAAAGCCAGATTGAATATTAATAAGTATATTTTCATATAAAAATAAATAAATAATAAAATAAAATTTTAAATATGGTTAATTTTTGGATATATGGACAATTGTCCAAAAATCAATAGTTTCAGATAGCTGTTACTTATAGGATTTTAATAATTTTTATAAAACTCCAAATAAATTGAAAATTTTTGAGATGAATTTAAAATTAATGATAAATCATCATAAAAATTTTAAAAATATTTTACTAACTGAAAATATAGAAAATATTATAAGGAATAAAGACATTTTGGGATCATACAGAAAATCATTGGTTTTGGACAATCGGTAGTTCCAGAATTTTTATAATTTTTATGGAACTTAAAATAAATTAAATTTTTGTGAAATAAAATTCAACTTAATAATGAATTACCGAAAAAAAATAAAATAATTTAGTAACTAAAAGTTACAAATGCATTGCTAATGATAGACGAGTTGAAATCAAAATTTTTATAACTATGAGTTGCCGATGGACTAGACATATCTTTCCATATTAGAGTTTCAGTATTTGGTGTCTCTTAGGAATTTTTTTTAATCATACTACAAATCACCTTGCGTAATTAAATTATATATATATATATAAAATTTCTACTTTAAGTATTTTTTCGGTACAGCTGAATTAGGACACTTGAGTAGGATTTAGTTTCATCATTTAAGACTTTGTAAGCTCGTATTAGAGCTAAACTATAGTAAAATATTTTGAGTTTTATTATTCACTTGTAGATTTAAGGTTCATAGCACGTTGAGGAGACACTATTTTTCCCCTTTCCTTTCTACGATTTTTCTGCGTCACCATCCATTCAAACCTCTGAAATATCTTAGAACTTTTGATTCTTCCTCCTCTCTCGAAATCAATGAAATCGAAGCATGATATGCTTATAACTCACTGGCCAAAGGATCGAAACGATAACATCGAGAGAAAACCTTAGGCCCTTGGAAACCTTTCTAGGATAGTCGTTTGATCATAAGTGAAAAGGCCGAGCTAAGAGTCTTAGAGGGGGGGGGGGGTGAATAGGACTATGCTAAATTAAAAAATTAAATGTGAAATTAAATAAATATAAATAAATATAGCATTAAACAATCGACAAAGCAGAAATGAATAATAACCTCAGATGTATAAGTATTGAGAGGTTGATACAGATGTTATTCTAAAGACAACCTTACACCAAAAATCAATGGTTTATGGTAGGATAACCTGATTCCTAGAATAGTCTGTGTATCAAAATCTCAAACCGATACAGAGGAATAAATAAATAAATAGCAAAGAAAATAAACTAAGCTATTACAACATTGCCACACTTGCATAAAAGATTACAATATTTTTCATAAATGCTTAAAAGGAAATTACAACATTCACAGAAAGCCACAATCAAACAATCACTACAAGACCAGAAATTATAGTGGTTCGCTTGTGTGTACACCAACTATTTAGAAAAATAGCTACACAACTACTCCACTTCTAATATCCTTACACAGTGGATATTAGCGTTGATTATGCAATAGGTTTTTCAAGGTTCACCTAAAACCTTCATAATTGTGTCTTTCAAGTGGCCTTACACAATTCAAAAACCCCACACTTTGAGTTTTTTGGATCACCTCAGACAAACCAAAAAGAAAGATATTTTTCCTGGTACAATTTCAAAAAAACCAAAAACATAAATGTAAAATACTTACCTAGATATTCTCCTTTGATGAAGCCCGGAAGAACCAATTCGGAGTAGATGGTCAACATAAATGTTCATTATCCACGCTCACTTATGAAAAAGTTCTAAGTTCTAAATGATTTTTAGATTAAATCATTTTGGGCTTGCTTGATTTGATTTTGATTTCAAGAAAGGGGAAAACTAAAATCCCTTCTTCAAATAAGATTAGAATATAGAATCTCAAAATTAAATACAAAAAGCTAATTAAAGAGATTATTAAATAAGCACTAAATAGCTTAAGAATATCACTAACTTATCTCTCAGAGTGGTGTGTTGATTTTGCTTGAATTGAATGAAAAACTCTGAAAATCATGCTTTATTTATAAGTGAAGAAACTGTTCACTCGATTGGTCTAGGGGACAACTCGACTGGTCGAAGGACTAATAAAATTTTGAAATTTCAAGCGCGATAAGATAAAACCATTCCACGATTGTTCGAGTGGCTTGCTCGACTGGTCGAGTGGCCTGCACAACCGATTGAACCCTGCACTCGACTAGTCGTGTGAGACCCAATTTAGTTGCTGGACTTTGTCAAGCCTGCTCGACTGGTCGAGCACTGTTCACTCGACTGGTCGAGCTGTCTCCAGGACTGGTCAAAGATCCAACAAAAAATCCTGAAAATGAGTAACAAACCTTGGACTGGTTGAGGAATTTCTTGAATTGGTCGAGCCAGTACTTGGACTAGTCAAACATAGGCTAAGACTAGTCGAGAAACAGCCTATAAAATTATATAGTGAACCAATTTAAGTATGCAATCAATATGACCTAACCTATGGTCAATCTAGGGTCATTCATACCTTATAAGTGATATTTAAACATTGAATCATCATTTGCTTTAGTTGATAGTTAGTCTTGAAGTATACGAAGCTTGATATTGAAGTACTTTGAATCTTGAACTTGAAGTACTTGAAAAGTATTTCACCTTGAGCTTTGAGTTTCAAAACAAAGCACTTTGTCTTGTCATAGATGAAGCTTTGAAGCCTTGACCTATCACTTCATGTTGTATTTGAACTTTTATATCTCTTATACTTGTGATGCTTGAATCTTGAATTGGAACATCTTGAACTTGTACCAGAAGTTCTTGAGGTAAAGACCTTTGTTCTTGTACATGAATTGTATGATCTTGAATATGTAGATGAACTACACAAGATACAGATTCCAAGGGGTTTTGGCACTATAAAATTTGACAATCATAGGAACTAGACAAAATAACATTTACAATAAGCACCGTGAGAGACTCATCACCCACCAAGTTGAACATAAATTAAACAAGGATTCTCCTTAAAAAAAAAAAGAGACCCGATGAACAATCTTATAAATGTGAAACTTGAAATTCCTAATAAATTTTGATATCCTCCAAATGTCTAAAATAATCAAACTACAGAATTATGGAACCATATACTTGTGAGACATTCACTGGTTAACCCATTTCTCAATCCTGGGCGACCATCAATGGATTTACTGCTTCGACCGAGCAGAAGACCAGGATCCACCAGAACTAGGAAGGGATACAACGAACCTTCTACCTTGGTCAGGTAGATGATTGACGTATTGGGATTAAGCCCACTACAACCGTCTCTTTGTGTTGGCCGAACACTAAAAACAAATATTGTTACTCTAGATAGAGGGGAATCGTTGTCATGAATCCAAATCTTTTGAAGAATTGTAATAAACCATCAGGGCAGAAAAAGTTTTAAGGGGGGTAGACTACAATAAGCCATACTAACATAGTTAGTGTGCACCCTACCATACATATAAACGTGAAATGAACGAAACTTAGGTGTACAAAGTTAGAATATCTTTACCTATTTACATTAGGTAATTTCGGGGACGAAATTATTTTTAAGGGGGGTAGATTGTAACATTCTGAATTTTCGCTATTTTGGATTACCAAAAATCTTTAAATTTTTTTATATAACTAGCCCACGTCGTCACTTACTAACCCTTGATGCTCGAGGTGAGCCTATACGTAGGTGATATCAGTAAAGAACCGCACAAATTCGATTAACCAACCGTATGAAGCCAATGAATTCGCCTGATCACTTAAACTTCAAGTCTAGCCTCATGAATTGTTCATCTATGGCCCAAATCTAACCACCTATCACTGACTAATTAAGACAACTGTAACTAAATTAAAAAATCTACCTAAATCCGAGCCAGCTATGGCCTGGATCTTAACTAACATACCAAGTCAACCTATTTACACATTTAGCCTAAGAACCAACGGTTTAATGTGATCATGACTGAATCACCATTTTCACTAATTTCGAATAGGCCAAACAGTGAATTTAGTTAATCCAGACCCTAACAATTGCACCCAAGAAATCTCCCTACCCAATTCATTCAAAAAATGCCCTGATTATCCGAACAAGCTCCAGACCACTCGTTAGTGGCCCACTAGTTTTAAAATTATAGAATAATGTCCGTCTCACTGGGCTTAACATCCATTGCTGGTGGAGAACCAAGAAAGTGCTAAGAAGTCCTCAACTTGGGTCAGAAGCCAAGTGCTTAAAACACGTGGATCCCTTAGGCTGAAATCTGAAAACTTAAGTGAAATAGACCTTCCGCTCTTTCGCGAAGTTGTGGCTTTCCAACCATTAGATCGCAACCAAACTTGAGGCATGAGTTAAGAATATTTTCCTCATCATATCCATATAATTGTGGCCTCGATCGATCACCAACGACCGTCGATCGCAAATAAGGCCCCTGCGGTAAATTGAGTCATCTGTTTGTCGGTGAATTCAGACCAATCGCTCATCCGACAATGGAGCACTTGCCCCATGGCACAGATGGGCTAGCAGGCCATTGGAATGACCCTAGGATCAAAATTCAGCCCACTAGGGGCATGCATGTTAGAAAAAGGGCCCTCAGGGCCATTTAGACACAAAAACTAGACTATCCGAATTTCTAATTGTAAGGGAGTGAGAGAGATGGGAGAAGAGAAGGAGAGGGTTCCTTGGGGAGCTGATTTGGGGAAAATCCTCCCTTATCGCTGCCCACAACAGACCCCGCAACCGCGCCTTACCATAGAAAGCAGCCCACCGGCGATAGAAAAGTAATCAGTCCAGCCCCCTTCCAAATTTTAGGTATCCTAAACCACATGCATGAACTCTAACATGCAAATTCTATTGGCACAAGGCTCCGTTACGCCAACCCGTGGAACCAACACCTTAAGAGTGACTCCGCAAACTGTCAAACCATTCTTAGGTGCAGACCATTATCCTTAGGTGACCAATTATCGAACCTAGGCTGAAATTAATGATTGTGTGTGTGTGAAGTTGTTGTGCATGTTGATTAGTAAGAAATTCGTTGGTAGTTACTTCTCTTTAAATTTACCTAACCATGTGTAGAATAACAAATGTTTGCTTCCATGCTAGATTAGGCCAAGATATTGAATTGCTGCCATTCTTTACTTAAATTTCTGTTATATGAAATTAATTTTGATGTATCCCCAAATTTGTGATGATTTTGGGGTAATGTGCTCGCATGTTGTTAATATGTTTCGATTGGGTTGAATGCCTATGTTTATTGATATGCATGTTTAAATTTTCTATGAATAAGAATAATTTATGATCTCCTGTATAATGCTAAATGATTAAATCATTTTCTATGTTAGCTAGCGAAACTACAAGACCCGTACATGCAACCCCACCGGTTAGTCCGCCCAACGACCAATCTAAACAATTTAGGTTGAATACGGATAGCCAGCAGTAGTTAGACTACGTGAGATGCTTGCACCCAATGCTGAGTGTTCAGCGGTTCACCTGAATTGAACAAATTGTCCCACTAATTGACCAACCATGTTTGTTAATCATATATGATCGCGCCTGTTTGAACCTGAGACACCCTACGCCCATGTAGCGCCCACTGGCAACAACTATGATGCGATCCGCAAGTCTCGGGAGCCGGGCATGGTGGAATGAGATACTATGCTCGAGCTGTCGACCTACACTAGGGTGACGAGCCTGCCCATAGTGACCATGAGCAATTCAGGGTACAAACCCACCTCATGAGCCGGGCATGATGGAATGAGATACTATGCTCGAGTTGTCAGCCTACGCTGGGGTGACAGCCTCCCCATAATGACCGCGAGTGATTCAACTTATAATCCACCTTCGTATGTGTTATCTGGAAGTGACGAACCCAAAAGGATCAAGGATCGCGAGCGTAAGGCCGCCACGACCACCTAGGCCTCGCGATCGGGATAGGTCATTGACTTCGTTAGGGTGTCCCAGTTTTCCCAAACTGCTAGATGAATGAACGTAACTAAATACTTGGTTAACATATTTACATCGTGTTAAGGGTCAAATATTGTATATTATCCCGCATTTATTACTTGGTTTTATGAACATGATAATGCTTAATGTTTTATTTTAATCATGTTTGTGTTACAAGATGAATTTAAGAGCTTGTATTGAAAAGGATGCTAAAAGCATGGATTTAATACTCAAGAATCACCAAGCCAAGGATTGGATTTTAGAAGACCAAGAATAAAAAATTCACATGCTAAAGATCCAAGGAAACTAAGTCAAGAATGAAGAGAATTGAAGTTTTGAAGTAAATTTGTATGATCTTCGGCTAGTCCAATGTCTGCTTCGACTCGTCTAAGCTCCTGCTCGACTAGTCGAGGAAACTTTAACTCGAACTTCAGCAATATCAAATTCTAAAATCCCGTCATCCTCGACCAGTCGAAGGCTGTCCTAGACTAGTCGAGGGTTATGTAGGTTTTGCGCGGACTACATAAATTTGAAGCAGTTTCTGGATTTTTTCAAGTCGGAGTGAAAGGAGGTGATGCACAACTATAAATAGGAGTCCCTAGAATGTTCCTAGGCATCTTCTAGGGTTGGAGGAGTGGAGCAAAAGCGTGGAGAAGCCGTCGCCAATAGTTTTTCTTCTTCTTTCTTAGTCATTTTTCATGCTTTCTTCTAGGGTTTTAGTTCCAATCATGTCTATAGTTGGCTAAATCTCTTTGCTAGGGCTAAGAGGTGAAGCTTGTAGCGTGATGAGATATTTTTTATTGCTTTGATTCATATTTAAGTTGAACTATCTTTGATTCTAGTTTGATATTTAAGAAATACTTTCAGTTTTTAATGGTTTATTATGACTCAAATTACAGTAGATCTGCAATAGCTTTGAGTATCTTCTTTTCATGTATTGAGATTATGAAATTAGGAAATCTTGTTATTCACCATCGTCCCATGGGCATGGTTGGGTGACGGAATCCCTTCTAATCTTCATAATTCTCTCATGTTGGTTGTGAATTGGTATATCCTATTGTGGCCATTGTCTCCTAGGCATGGTTTTATGATGGAATCACTTCAAGTTCTCACACCTCTCATCCATTGAGAATTAGGTCAAAGGAAGTTCAGATTTGGTTTTGCTGAGATATTTTCCAATTGGATAAGATGAGACTCTGATTCCAGTTATGTCTTTGAATCAAGCATAGATCTCCCTGATCTCTACAAGTGGATCCTTGGAAACCTTAATTCACACCTTTAATTTCTTAAGTTTCTAATTCTATACATCACAATTACTCCCTTTATTTCTATATTTAGATTTGCATCTTCTTTTAGTTCTACTTCTAGTTGCTTTCAGAATTACTCACGAGATTAATCCCTGTGGATTCGACCTTGGTCTCACCGAGATTATTACTGCATCGCGACTCTACACTTGGGGTTGTGAACACATCACATCACATTAGTTAGGTTGGTGACTCGGCAGTCGAGGTCACGCTGAGGGAGTGTTGGGCATTGCGAACGTAAGATGGTGTCGCTCATGAGGGCATGCATCATATCATAATAACATGCATATGCATTGAAACGAGTAGCTAGGAACTTTGTGTATATATGCTTTTCATTAATCGCTCCTATGAAATTGATAACTTTCGTGACTTATTACTAACGGAACCCACTGAGTTGATAACTCACTCCCACTCTGGGACGGTATTTTAAAATACCAACCAGACATTTTCATAGATGCAGTACTAGGAATCTGATGCATTGGAGGAGGCTAACACAGACTCAGAGGAGTCCTCGTACTTCCAGTTGCTAGATGGGCCGATGTAGGACACTTTCAAGACGTCAATGAGATTTTTGGGTTGATACATTTTGTATTTTTGAAACTGTATATATTGCTCAGTTGTAGTCCCATACTCTGGATAAACGTATTTTACTTATTGGTTGATTTACTTGTGTTAAAATTTACGTTTATTCTAGAGTACGTCGCATAGTCTAATTTAATTCCATGAATTGCTCAAATGCCAGGAAAACGAACTATAGAACTCTGCTTTCACAAAGCATAAATGGCACCCCGGGATATCGGCGGTCGAGTATCTACTTGGCTCCCGAAATCCGGGTGTTACATTATGACCCTATTAAAGACACTCACCTAAATTAATATCTTACAATTATCCCTATATTCGCGACCCTAATCGATGAACATTAATCGCCAAACTTACTTCTGATCATATCCGTCAATCGTCGTGTCTGGATTATGGGGCGATCGAAGCCTTACATAGATCACTCATAGAGATAACTATTTTATTGTATAGATCGACCCAGAGGATAGATATAACTTTTCACAGGGTTATAATACCAATTTCTTATAACTTAGGGACATTTAAACCTCATATGGGCCTATAAATATCCTTCTCTTGGGAGTCCCTTCACCCCATACGAATTTAAAGAGAGAAAGAAAGAGGAAGAGAAAGGGGGGGGGGTTCGGGGACTTCTTATTCTCGGGTGGCGCAATTGCTACAAACACAAACCCTAGTTACTACCTAACCCTCACCGACCTCCATTTGCCATCGAAGGTAAGAATCTCTTCTAACATTTTGATTTCGTAATATTAGTCGTAGATTTCTAGTTATTAATGATGATCCCTTGAATTGGTTTAAGATTTAGTAATTTCTCCCAAAAACTCTAACCCTAAGTGTTATAAGGTCGCGTGAAACCCTATTAAGGTGTGGACCATTGTTCTATATTTCTCTTTATTAATCCTTGATAGTATTAGATATTATTTTTTGTTTGTTTATAAGATTTCATATGCTATTTGCGCTTGAATTGCTTTATTATTGCAACTTTAATGTTACTTGTAGTTGGTAGCCATCATATTTAATGAAATGCTTGATCAATATAAAATTCCTAATGTTAGAACACTTTTATGCTATTTGATAAGTGTTGCTGATTCACATTGGTTTGTATTGATACATATTGGATTATACTGATTTGTACATATGTTCTGTTAACCTACCTTGTTGTGGTATTAAGATGTTTTGCGAATATGTTTACATATTTGACAATTTGAATTGTAGGTGTGGTGGATCAAGCCCTAATAATTGCTTAAGTAAGTGGATGGCCCACCTTGGGTTGCCTATCTTAGAATTATACAATTGACCGAGGTGAACACAAACGACTAACAATAGTTGGAAATACACCGGATTCTTTGCACCTAATGTCGATTTTGCCGGGGTTATCTGTAGTTGATCGGATCAATCTAATGCATAGCTGATAAGTCATATGCATACAATATTTGATGGAATCTGTGATACCACTATTACCATTCGATCTAGGTCTATTCATATGCATGGGTAAAATCGTCATTTTATAAATAAAATTTATACTTTTCATTGTAGGTCTCACGCCTCTACATGTGCACATAACAGTGGACTAGGTGTGTCTAACACCCCTAGATGCAATTCTCATCACAGTTCATATTCTATTAGGATGAAAATTGCATCACATTGCGTTTGATGCACCCAGTCCAACACTAATAAAAAAGTGCCACATGATCCACAACAAAATAGCAAAATTATTATTTCATGCCAGACATGCACATGATGCTTTTCTACTTGTGTTGAATGTCCACATGCCTATGTAGGGCATAGACCCATGGTAAAAAGGGAAAAATTATCCTTTGATTCAAGAAAATCTTTACTTTTCACTAGTGCGGTACACGAATAAAGCTAGATTGAAAAGCTCGCTCAGCTTGGCTTGAACGACAACTCGAGGTGAGCCAAGCTTTATATGACACAACTCGTTTTGAAAACGAGTCGAGTTCGAACACGGTGGAGCTTGACTCAGCTCGGATCGAACTCCGCTCGGCTCAAAGCTTGAGCTCGATTTGACTCTATATATATATAATATTTAAAAATAAAAAGAAGTTGAAACTTAAACCCTACCTCACCCGTCCGTCCATTTCTTGCCATTTCCCTACATTACCCAATTTGCCATGCCTGAGTACCTCTCTTTCACTCTCTCTTACGCCCGAGCTTCAGAAACTCTCTCTCTCTCTCTCTCTCTCTCTCTCTGCACCAATAATAAGGTATTTTTATAGCTCTATCTAATATTATATATTATATATTATTATTATTATTATTAATTGAATATTTGATTTAGAGGTTGGGTTGGGTGCGAGTTGGGTCAATTGAGTCAGGTGGCTGGGTTGAGTTGGGTGCGAGTTGGGTCAGGTTGGTAAGTTGAGTCAGGTGCGGGTTGGGCATTGGGTTGGTTCGAGTCGGGTCGAGTTGGGAGCAGGCTCGACTTGAAAGGTTTGACAAACAAGTCAAGCTCCAATAGTAAGCTTGAGGCCTAGTTCGAGTTCGAGCTCAATCTTGAACTTGAAGAGAGCAAGGATGAGTCAAGCCAAACTTGGCCTACCTCAACTCGACTCGACTTGACTCCACGTGACGTACAACCCCACTTTTGACGGTAGGTCTCCACATAATGCTCCTCACATTCAGAGTTCCCTCCGCTGCTAACGCAAGTATTGAGAGTGCACTTGTGAAGGAAATTGTCGGATTTCACGCCCACCCATGCACTCCCTGAAGAAATAAATGGCTTTCAGTTGCCCTCTCAAGTGAGCTTTGGATCTCTTCTGCACTGAACTCGTCTTGGATATCAGCTGTGAACTGCAAAAAGCTTCAAACTAGCACAAAGATCTTAACTATTTGATCAGTGGCAGGCAGCATTAGCTGTAGAAAACCAAACTAATCAACTGTCCATACCAAGTCAGTGTGTAAAAACTAATCACAAGTGAAGGACATGTATTTAATACATCCAAATTTTTAATCACAACCCATCCACCGGAGGGCCCACTAGATGGAAGGCTACGATTGATAAGTAACCATGCCGACGTGTATTGTACACACATGGGACTCCACCATATGTTGTACCGGATCTACTGTTTCATCTCTTCATGTATAGTCCCACATCGTCTACGAGCTGATAAGGGAAGAGAGCCTGTTAGAAATAAAAGAGAGGGAAATGGAACGTTTAAAGCATACCTTTCTCGGCCTTTTGGCTAAGATCAAGTGTAGTATCTGTTCTTATCAGTTTAATATCTGATACGTGGGCCATCGGCTCACATGATATTAAATTAATTTCTTGTGGGGCAGGGCCCACCACAGTAGCTTGCTGCTGGGGCTCTCAAGCGTCGCTCATGTGTTGCACTACTGCACGGGCCAGGCGCACCCCTCCCAAAACTAAATACAAGTGGTTTTTATACTTGATTGGATAGGTTCACTTGATCAGATGGTCCGAAATCACTATCGTTTGTGGTGCAAGTAAAATTCTCTTCCAAAAATGTACTCCAAAGGTTTTCTTCGCCCGTTTGGTTAGGCTGGAATTCTCTCAGACCGATTAGATTTTACCGCGGTATCGCACGAAGTGGTTGCCAAAAGGATATTTGCCTTCAAATCAATCCACACCTTCCGATCATTTTGATTGCTCAGTTTAATGCATGATCTCAAAGATGAAGCTGACCCAAATCTTAGGTGGATCTAAAATTTGGTGACGTACCTTAAATCTACACCATCCAATGGATCAAACAATTGGTGATGTGCCTTAAATCTACACCGTCCAATGGATTAAACAATTGGTGATGTGCCTTAAATCTACACCGTCCAATCATATTGCCCCATCATTAAATCTTCACGGGAAAGTTTATTTGCCATCCATCCTCTTGATAAGGTCAAGAAGACGAAGACGAGATCACACAATTGCCATCCAACCTCTTGGTAAGGTCAAGAAGGCCATTCAACCTGAGATCACACAAATATCATCTATATCCAATCCAACCTCTTGATAAGGTCAAGAAGATGAAGACGAAGAGATAACACAAATATCATCTATATGCATTATTGCTGTTTTTAACCACGGTGCATTTGAGATCTGCATTTTTTAGATGATGCTTATCTCATTTTTTAGATGATACGCTAAAATGATCATTCAATGCCGGTGGATTAAAATGAGCATTCAATACCTATGAACGGTATGGATGTAGTCACATAATCACATAGTGGGCCCATAGTCAAGGGTCCAACCAACCTCGGTGGATTGCGGTCCGATCAACTTGTATCATGTGTAGCTTATTGGAGTTTTCAACAAAACAACTTTCCATATGCGTACATGCTAATCAAGACCTTTACTTTTATTGATGAACCATAGTTGAACGCCCTCCCATGTGTTTGTGTACACATGGTAGAATGATGTCTTAATTTTTGTTGCATTTTTCGTATATCAGTTAGTTTTGATTTGATTTAAATATAGGGTTGACTTAGATATAAAAGTACATTTGACTTGGATTTGTTACTAACCAAATGAAGCTTGGGATCTATAGTTGGCTAGAAATCGTAAAATCGCTTATGAGAATTGTAAGATTTTTCAACTTGAGTGATTTCAGTGGTTGGTATATGACTATAGATTCTGAATAAGGGTCTTGGTTACAAGAGATGAATGAATTATGCACCCTCTCTTCCTTGCACTATATGTGATCTTTACTTTAAGGGATTAGTGACTATTAGGGGAATTAGGTATCTACAAATATGTTAATCATATAACTATGTTTCACATAATCCCACAAGAGGGCTGGGCAGACGAAAAGAAAAATAAAAGAGATCTTAGCCGTACTTTGCAAAGTCAAAAGAAAATGGACACGCAAACAGAATAAAATAAAGGCAATAGAAAGCAAACGCAATAAAGAAAGGAATGAAACAAGAAGCAATGTTGGCTGTAATGGAATATGCGGAATGAATTGAGCTTTATTGAGATGTGACAAAGAGAAAATGGAAGTCAAACACTCTTTTCTTAGGTAAAAAAGGGATAAACGGACGTCCCTAATCCTAACTCTATTCCTGACTCAACTGGCTAGCTTTGATGAGTTAGATTTCGGTGTCTGACTGAAGTAGAACCTAGGCATTAGTATGATAGTTGTAGAGCATCTTAGGTGGAAGACTCTCCTCGTTGCTAGGGAACAGAAGCCAAGAAAATTGGCGAAAATTTCTCAGAGTTTTTATATTGTTTTCTTTTGCTGTTTTTATGCCTCTATTGAACAAGGGGGCGAGCGCTGCTGGTTATTTAGGCCAGAAAACTATCGGCTCATGAGTGGCCACCGTACACTTATCAAGAATTTTTCATGAAGGTGGACACTTGTCAAGAACTAACCATGCAGGGTGCCAGGTGACCGTTGGGTGGTGAACAATTGATGGTAGTCTCTCTCAAAGTTGGGTGTTTACAAACTTTCCTCTTTGGTAGAGGTTGTTGGCAACCGAATGGCAAAGTAAGTGAACACCCCCACTCCTAAGGATGGTGCAATTAAGACTTAGCTGGTCATAGTATCTTGATCGAAATGCTCGTCTGGTTGAGTATTGATTTGAATGGCTCTTAAGTGTTGTGGAAGACGTTGCAATTTATTCCTGTGCTTTATGCGGCTTTATAGGTTGTTAAATCGCAACCCCTTCACGTCGTGACTGATACGTATGCATCAAAGGTACTGGTGGTTTTGGATTTGGAATGGTTAGAGCCCAAGTGCTTTCTGCGGCCTTACGAGGGTAATCGTCTGATTTGAAGTAGTTACATAAGATGCATGTATAGTTCATCGAAGTCACCTGGAGTCAGGTATGACTAACGAGCAATTGCTTGCGTATTTTGCAGCTTTGCGGATCTCTTGCGTTATCTATATCGAGCTTGATAGATGTTCCTAACTAAAGCCTTCAAATTATTTCCCTTCAATACGGGGCTTTGAGCTTGATACTTTGGTTGAGTTAAAGCCTTTTCGCCGTGAAAGTGCAATCATGTCATCTCAGTCATTGCTCAGTACGCGATCCAGGACATCTGGGTTGGCACTGAAGGTTCAGGTCGACTGTCCCATGTTCCTCATATGATTTCCAGGAAAATCAAAAATTCAGAAAGTCCTCTGAATCAATTATTGCTTGTGTTGGTACTCACCGAGGAGTTTGAGGAACTACCTAGTTGTGGGGTGTTCGTACGCTTTTTTGTTTTGTTTTTATTTTTTTAAATATAAGTCCCCACCTATAGGATGTGGTCCCACAAGATTTTTATTGTAAACATTTTTTGAAAGTTTTTTATGAGATTTTTTATTTTTGAAGATGTCTACATGATCTAGCAGGTGGGCGTTGTCATGCATTTTTTTTTGCCTCGTCTTTTATATATATATATATAAATAAAATAAAAAATTTCAAATACGTCTGACTTGCTCTCGTTTCCACTGGAGGTTGCAATGGTTACGATCATAGTCAATTTTTATTGCAAATATTTTTTTTTTTTGGATTTTTTGAAAATAAATCTAACCTATCATTTCATGATCCAATTGATGCGATCAAGATTAACTTTTATTGAGATGGGCTCCCTGATCAGCGTCCAACTTCAGGCATGTTTTTAATCAATGTAACAATTTTTTTTAAAAAATACTATCAAGGGTGCTTTTGTCCCCGTAAAGAGAAAGAGATTGCTTTAGTCATCGAAGGGTTAAAGAGTTGGAGTAGAGGGAGCGATACTCACGTAGGTAGTTGGCTGAGGTTTTTGTTTAATTGGGCGTTGCCCAGTACTTGAATAATGCAACCTATAGAGATAGATTTGTGTTTTTTCTTTGTGTTTATTTATATACATGCATGTGCACCCCCCTATTTTTTTAAAAAAAAGTTAAATATAGCTTTCTATGGAATGAAATGAAAAGGTTTTTTTTTTGCTAGTCTTGTCCATACAATCAGTGGTTTGGATTTTTGGTGCTTTGGATTATGGGGATCAGACACTTGACTGTTCCAACATCTATTCTCTACAAGATTTGAGCTGATTCCTGAGGGTGTTAAAATCCCTTAGAAGTACGTGTTGGAAGTCTTTCCAAAATGAGTTGAAAGTTCTTGAACATCATGGTTTTCACGTCTTGCCTTCAACATACGAATCCAGCTTAAGGTCCTTGCACCCTATTTTTTTGTTACCATTTTTACCCATAGCATCATTTCGGGTTTTCATTATGTTTGGTTTTACCTGTCATTTTTACCAATGGTGCCTTTTCAGGTTTTCGCCACATCCCTTTTCCTACCTTGGCAGCTTTGCCTTCTTACCCATGGTGCCCTTTCAAGTTTTCACCAAGTCCGTTGTGCATCCATTATTTTTACTCAAGGTACCGTTGCGGGTTTTCACTTCGCCCACTTTGCTTTACCTGCATCTTTCTCTTTTTTCTTTTGCTACGATTTGGAATTCCATCATTGCTGGCCGACGAGAGTTTCTAGGATAACGGGTGGACTTGAGATGCGCTGCTCGAGGTCAAAATTTTTTTTCAAGGGTGGAGGAGGTTGGTGGGTTTTGCTCCCAGGGATTTTGTGTTGCCTTTCTTTTTTCTCTTTTTTTATGCCCTTATTTTTTAGAATTATGGGCTGCTTTTTTTCTTTTTCTTTTTGTACAAATTTTTTTTTCTAGGGGATGTTGTAGAGAGGGATGAGGCTCGACCTCAGGTGGTATTTCACATCCATCCCAAAGCTCCTAGTGAATTTTGTCATGGTCGGCATTGATTGGCTCAAGAAGATCTTCACCCTCCATGTTGTTGAGGTGGAGTGTGCCTCCAGTGAGTACTTCTCGAAAGATGAGCGGGCTTTCCCAATTGGGTTTGAATTTGCCTCTTGGATCGGGCAAGTGAGGAGGTAGGATTTTCTTCATTACCATGTCTCATACTCTGAACGTTCTTGTGTGGACCCGCTTGTTGTGTGCTCGTGCGATCCTTTTTTAGGTAGTCTGAGAATGACATAGAGCTCGCATGCACTTTTCATCTGTTAGATGTAATTGATCGTAACGAGCATGTAGTCATTTTCCCTCATCAACTTCATTTTCCAAAAATATACGTAGCGAGGGAATCTCTACCTTGACTGGTAAAACAACCTCCATTCTGTAAGTAAGTTGGAATGGAGTGGTGGCCGTCGCAGTGCGTATGGGCGTTTGATATGCCCAAAGTGCATATGAAAGCTTCTTTGTCTAGTCACGGTATGTTTTTACCATCTTTTCGAGGATGTAAATAAGTGTCTTGTTGGCAGCTTCAACCCCTCCATTCATCTGCAGTTGATAGGGGCTTGATTGGTGCCTCTAGTCTTTGAATTGTTCGAGAAAAATTTTCACCTTTCAGTTTACGAAGGGTATCCCATTATCTGTGATGATGACTTGTGGGATCCTATAATGACTGATGATGTTGTTCTTTAGAAACTGTACTACATGCGAGGTTGTTATAGTGGTATAAGATGCTATTTCCACCCATTTGGTGTGAGACCCATATCCTACTCCGTACCATTTCGTATGCCTCCGCGGTCCTCTCTGTCGAATTTCGGAGACCTGCGATCTATTATCGGCGTTTGCACGTGATCCTGAATCGTATCCTGTATATCAAAGTCGGCTCAACCCGAGACTTGTACCCTTGCGACCGCGCCGTCACAGCGGTTCTGACGCCGCGTATTACGCGTCGAGGCGATACTCGGGCCAGGAGATGAGGGCCCGCATTCAATTCGAGAAAAACGCCACGCTTTACAATACCGACGGAATCTCTACGATACATCACATCAATCACATCAATCAAGTACACATCACTCCCATCACTCACACCCATCCCCAAGTACAACCACCCTCCCCAAAAGTCAACTTCTCTTACAACAAGGTACACCCTTCCATCACTCACCATCCATCTCTCCCATCACTTCTCTCCCATCACCTCTCTCTCATTCTCTCCCTCATTTTCCAAGCAATCCAAGCCCCAATGTCCAAGCTTCTCAAGCTTTCATGAGAAAAGCTAGTGTGGCCCACCTTCCTACCTCCCATCTCCACCATCCAAAGTCTATCTAAACTGTTGGAATCGTTCTCTTGGAGCTCTAGATCGCATCGGTGGAAGGAGGAGTCCGAGAAAATCAAAGGTGGGTGATTTTGTTTGGTGATTTTGCTGATTTGAGGACCCACTTGTAGTGCAACCAATCTTGATGTATGATTTGTATCAGAGGGGCCCATAGTGGTGGGGCTCTTCCATTACTTCGATCTTCTCTCTCTCCCTCTCTTTTTCCTTGATTGCATGGCCCACCATGATGTATATGTTTCAGATCCGCACCGTCCATTAACTGGACGGTGGGTTTGATCGTGTGGCGTATGCAATATCTGGACCGTCCATTTGATAGATGGTCAGCAACTTGCCTGCTGTTATTGACGTCAGCGGATTTGTGGGTCCCCTTTTTGATTCACCACCGTCTGTGCTAATGCACGTGGGGCCCACCTCCTTGTGAGACCACCGTGATGTGTGTGACTCATCCTCACCGTCCACTGTTAAGGATGGTGGAACCCACTAGACGCTGGACACTACATTCCCCTTTCAAATAAAAAAAATTATAATAATTATATATATTCAGTGGTTGGGTCATACCTTCGTGGACCCCACTGATATTTATATTCCATCCATGTCGTCCATTATTTTGGACGATGGGACCCACCACGTGTACGTGGGCCCACTGGATATATGTATTTTATTCATGCCATCCACCGTCCAGACCCTAGACGGTGGGGCTTGCTGTGAGGTGTGTGGCCATCCACACTGTACACATGGTCGTGGGACCACCTAGATGAAGGTGTTTCATCCACACCGTATATCTGTGGGACCCACCTAACGTATGGATTCCATCCACACGGTCCATTTGCCCAGGACGGTGGGACCTCATGTGAGGTATGTGTTTTATGCAAACCGTCCATGTATTGAGGACCCAACAGTTACAACTGCTGTCCTGGAAGTGGGGCGTGGGACCAACCCTCAGCACATGTTGCATCTCCACCGTCCAGCTGGGACGGTGGGATGCACTTGCTATATATATATATATATATATATATATATATATATATATATATATATATATATACCGTCCATCTACTGGACGGTGGCGATCATCTTGATGTGTGTGGATTTTTCCACACGTGGGGACTGGGACCCACTGATGTAAGTGGTTTACCCAGGACGTCCAATCCTTGGATGTGGGGCATGGACCCACCTCAATGATATATGCGTATCATCCTCACCGTCAAAACTTTGGATGGTGGGATGCAGCTGCTGTTTGTAACGTCAGCAAGTTTCATGGGTCCCCTTTGATGTATATGTGTTTTAACCAAGCCGTTCGCCTATCTTGCCAGCATGGACACTATCATGATGTGATTATTTCATTCACACTATCCAAATTATGCTGGATGGTGTTGGACAATGTTTGGACAGTGCTGATTTACATAGACAATGTTTGGACGGTGTTGATCATCATTAGTGTGCGGTGTGGGACCACCATTGATGTATTTATTCTATATCCACGCTGTCTATCAGGTGGATGACTACAGAAAACAGTGGAGGTTTGAACGTCCACCATCGAAACCCTTTTTGGGTCACATAAGTTTTGGATCTATATGATATTTGTTTTCCCTCTTAATCTAGGTCTTTGGACCTTATGATCAGATTGGATGAAGAATAAACTTTATGGTGGGCCCTGTGATTTGTTTAACTGTGAAAATCAATCTCACCACTGCTATTGTAACATCCCAGATTTTTACTGTTTTGAATTTTCAAAAAATTCTTAATTTTTTTATATATAATTAACTTATATTATCACTTACTGACCATTGACACTCAATGCTAGCTTATACATGGGTGATTACAACGTCTCATCCAACCAGCACAGTGTCCTGGGGTGTCCACGTCGGATTTGTTGCAGGATCGTTCGTTTAAACTACTCTGGGTGAGGTATCACAAGTAAATTAAATATAGGATTAGCCCATTAGACTAGACCAATCTGGTTATGATTGAACCAAGTGCGGGCCACCAAGCCAAATGGCCTGTTTACACTTAACAACAGCCCGTGTGGGCCACCCAGCGACCGAGGAGGGTTAGAAAAATCTAAAAATTTAGGAAACTAACTATCTCACCGGGCTTGTGGTCCATCGCGGACTCCAGTGGACACCCAGAATTGGGATCTGACACTTGCCAAATGCACCCCACCAATGCCGGATTGGAATCTGACACTTACAAATGAAACTGAGATACCAGGCTTTCCATCCGTCAGATTTCTTCCAAATTTACGAAGAAGGTCTAATGTATTTTACTACACCCGTCCACGAAATCTGGGACCTGATCGCGGCCTGGTAACCGTTGATCGCAAATCTGACCCATACGACCAAACCCCATATCCGATCGTTCTCAAATTTTGCGTGGCCCTTTATCGGGCCATGAAGCACCTACCCTATAAATTTCATGGCCAGAGGGCCACCAGAAATGCTTCATCAATCAGAATGGGCCTCCTATGGCCATTTAAAGAATCGGAACCCTATGCTCAAACCCCATATTTGTATATCCGTTTGATCTCAGATTTTGCATGGCCCCTCATCGGGCCATGAGACACCTATACCCCAAATTTGGTGGTGGGAGGGGTGATAGGGCCGCCTCAACATCAAATAGAGTCATTGTAGGCTATTTTGGGAAATTGTGGAAGCTTGGGGCCAAAGGGCCCAACTCTAGCAAACAAATCCCTAACCCTTATCTCATAACCCTCACCACAACCACCATTGCCAAGGAAGGAAGAGAAAGCTAGAGTGCAAGGAGAGAAGAAAGAGAGAGTGAAAGCGGCTATGGTGGACCTTAGATCGAGGTGGGGCCCAAGGGGATCAACCCTTTCAACTCCCTATCCTTCTTCTAAAGGAAACGCTCCACCACAACCTCAACAATCGTCCGTGGGTCGTCTAGGTAAGATCCTTCACCCTCTTTTCTTGAAACCCATGTATTGAGAAGGGATTTAGCATGAATTTCTAACATGCAAGCGTTGCTCTAGGGATTCCGGCCGTCCAACCCCAAAAGCCCTCATTCTTAGGTCATTTTCCAAGCCTCCAACAAATCCGAAGGTGCAGACTATTGCTCTTAGGTGGCCTAACACCAATTTTAGTGTGGGTTTAATGATTTTGATTACTTGAATACTATGATTAAATAATTTAAAGAAAACCCTAGGGGTTGTATATTGTTGAAATTGTATGGATTGCACGCTTAGCTTTCATAATGGTGTTGATCTTGCCTCTCACATGATATTATGTATGGGTGATAGTTTGCTCATGATTGCTCTATCCTTTTCCCATATATGTGGTGTTTTGATGTGTGTATGATTTATTACCCTTGTGCACATGATTTCTGAAATTGGAGGAAGTGCTTAACTTCCTCACACACACGCACACAACTCACATGCACTTATTTCATAATATGGTTAGTCTTGTTAGCTATGAGAATCAGAATATATGGTTGTTATGCTAATTGATAATCTGTAGAGTTGGCATACTGTGGATCCCCTCACGCCCTTGGGTTGATCAGGAACATGAGGAGAGACGGTGGTCCCATCGGTAGGGCTATGCCATGGTTAGACCCGTGGGTTTGGGCAAGTGTGTTCGGATGGCTGTAGTTCGACTACATGGATCTCTTGTGCCCCATGTCACTCGTCTCACGCTCGCTTGATTCGTGTGGTCTAGCCTACTGTCTGATCAACCCTGTTTGTTGACCTTGTTTGTTCACATATGTATGGAACCTAAACCACCCTACAACTATTGTAGCCCACCAATAACCCACTTGAAACTGGTCCACAGCCTCGTGAGCCGAGCATGGTGGAATGGGACACTGTGTCTGAGCTGTCGCCTATGCTGGGGTACCACGCCTCCCCGTAGTGACCGCGAGTGATCCCTTTTTCTCGGCACTCCTCATGTGCTTGAAGTCGGGGATGAGGAACCCGATGGGATCACGGACTGCGGGGCCTCGGCCTCACGCGTTGATGAGGCCTTGGCCTCGCAACCAGTTTAGGGCATTGATACATGGGGTGTATCAGATTTCCCAACCTGCTGGATGAATGGACCTAACTAATAACTCGACTAATACGATCGCATTGCATCGCATTAGTTAGGGTGGCGACTCAGAAGTCGAGGTCGCTCTGAGGGAGTGCTGTCATACGCCATCGTAAGATGGAGTCGCTCGAGGGAGCGTTGTGGCAAGGGCATGCATCATATCATCCTGCATGCATACATTCTAATAAGAGTTGCTAGGTATTTATGATTGACTATTTTCATTAAATTCATATTATAATTGATGCCAGTTATAACTTAAGATTAATAGTACCTACTGAGTTGATCACTCACTCCCACTCTAGGACGGTGTTTTAAAACACCAACCAGACTCATTCATAGATGCAGGGGATGCGGAGCATGGCGATGCGAGCCTCAAGGAGGAGGACGAGTTCTCCTATTTCCAGCTGATGAGCGAACCCTCATTAGACCAGTTGATGGCACGTTGGATCGCTGAGCAGTGGGCTCAACTCTATTCTTTTTTGACCTGCTATTCTTTTACGATTTTGATGGGTGACGCCATGTGCTCCCTTTTCATTCTTTTGGACATGTATATGTGTATATATATATGTATATATATATGTTAGTTCTCTTTCATGTCAGTATATGTGTTGTGGATGTGATTCATGTCCCAAGTATTTCCATGCTGCGCATATTAACGAAAATCGATGTTAAGTGACCCCGGGAACTCGGGAGTCGAGTTTACACACGACCCCCGATTTCCAGGGCGTTACAGCTATTTATGGTATGGTTCAGATGATCTCCCGATGTGATGTAAGAAAGGCCCATTAATGCGGCCCATTGATGTAGCCCACTTGATGTGTATGAGGCCCATTAATGTGGCCCATTGATGTAGCCCACTTGATGTGTATGAGGCCCATTAATACGACCCGTTGATATAACCCACTTGATATGTATGAGGCCGATTAATGCGGCCCATTGATGTAGCCCACTTGATGTGTATAAGGCCCGATGTGATGTATTCGAGACCCCTGGGTGAGGCTCAATGTGAGGTATTTGAAGCCCATTGTGATGTATTCGTGGCCTATGGGTTGTGGCCCAATGTGATGTATTCGAGGCCCATGAGCAAGGCTCAATGTGAGGTATTCGAGGCCCATTGTAACGTATTTGTGGCCTATGGGTTGTGGCCCATTGTGATGTATTCAGGCCCATGGTTGAGGCCCAACGCGATGTATGTATGACCTATTACGTTGTGTATGGGCCACTCCTTGGGAGCAATGTTGATTAAATGTCCACATTGATGGGCAATGATGGTTGAAAGTCCTCATACTGACCTTCCCTTAGGCCTTTGGTTAGGCAGATTATTGGCTCTGATTGATGAGGCCAATTCCGATCCCGATTGTCTAGGCTGATTGTTGAGGCCGATTCTGATTGTCGAAGCTGATTTCGATTGTCGAGACTGATTTTGATTGTCGAGGCCGATTCCGATTGTCGAGGCAGATTTCGATCTTGATTGTCGAGGCCGATTGTTGAGGCCGATTCCGATTGTCTAGGCCGATTATTGAGGCCGATTCCGATCGTCGAGGTCGATTCTGATTGTCGAGACCGATTCTGATTGTCGAGGCCAATTTCGATTGTTGAGGCCGATTCCGATCCCGATTATCGAGGCGATTGTTGAGGCCAATTTCGATTGTCGAGGCTAATTCCAATTGTCGAGACCGATTCTGATTGTCGAAGCCGATTCCGATTCCGATTGTCGAGGCTGATTGTTGTGGCCGATTCCAATTGTCGGGCCGATTGTTGAGGCCAATTCTGATTGTTGAGGCTGATTCCGATTGTCGAAGCCGATTCTGATTGTCGAGGCCGATTGTCGATACCGATTTCGATCATCATGGCTGATTGCCGATTCATTGTGGCTGATTATTGAGGCCAATTATTGATCAATTTCGATTTTCGTGGTCGATTACCAATTAGCGATCGAGGTCGATTATCGATCGATTTTGATTGTTGTGGCCGATTGCCGATAGGCCGATTTCGATTGTTGAGGCAGTTTATATAGACCGATTGTCAAGGTCAATTCTCGATGCTAATTCTGATTGCCGATTCCGATTATCGAGGTCGATTGTCGAGGCCCAATGTGATATATATGCGGCTCATATTTGAGGCCCATTGTGATGTACATTTCTCCTATGTTTGAGGCCCGATGTGATGTATATACTACCCATATTTGAGGCCCATTGTGATGTGTATTCAGCTCGTGTTTAAGGCCCAATGTCATGTATATGTGGCCTATATGATGAGGCCCATTGTAACACATTGAGGCTAGGTGATGGAGCCAATTGTAATGTATGTTAGGCCCATGTGAAAGGCCCATCGTGATGTGTATTAAGCTCTTGAGTGAGGCCCATGGTGTTGTATATTTGGCCCTTATGTGAGGTCATGGGCCCACTATATGTAAGGCTCTATGTGGGCCATTCCTTGGGGGGCAATGTTGGTTAAATGTCTACATTGTCGAGGTCGGTTGTTGATGCCGGTTATGAGTATGTGAGAGCATAGCATCATAATACATGCCTATACGCATCATCTGCATATTTGTTATGAGATGTAGTTGACTATTGCATATATTATTGGGCAAGTTGTTATGAGACTCCCTGATAAGCGGAGGTTATCTCACATAAGCGCACGATATGCGCATGATTGATGCATGACTGGATTGTATGACTCATGCATCTTACATTGTGTGTTGTGATTACTGTACGCCCTAGCGATATCAGGGCCATAGCCTCCACAGGCATATCATGGATGGCAAGATGGGACACCGAAAATATTTGGTTCTAGCATACGGGCGCCATAGATGTCCCTGAGTGATAATCCCTAAACCTCCGTGGCCAAGAGATGCCCTAACGTCGAGATCAAGTGGATATATATGAGCGCATGAGGGCCGAATACTGGGAGGTTGCGTCTCCCATTGTGTCATGGTCGGTTGGGAGGGGGTGTGGCCTTACCCACCCGAGGATAGGGGCATTACTAGGCTGACTTTGACCAACTCATGAATGGGTCTGCTATCGATGTGCTGGGTAGATAGTGGCTGACTACTGGCCAGGCAGATGGTGAGGTCTCTTCCACTTGCATGGTCGCGCGTCAGTGGGTGACGATTTGCATGTAGAGTGTATTAGACCCCGGTGATGATCCCAAAGAGAAATTGTACTGATATGTGGACTTATCGAGTAGGAGTTGCATATTCATTCATTCACTATCCACTCGGGTTCATGGTGCGCAACTAATTGTTATGTACCTTCGTAATGACAAGGATTTCGGTTGGGCGCGCGACTAACCTGAGATCAGGAGTCTACTACATTGAGTCTGGCTATCCAAATTTAGGTATGGAACTGGTTTGGATAGAAGTCCTTTGTGATAGACACCATAGCCTACGATACTACGTACTATCATCCCAACTTCACTCCAGCTTGGTCATTTCATTTACACCGCATATTGCATTATGTCATTAGCATCTAATATTTGGCTTACTGTCCTCGCATTGCATAGCTGATCTACATTGCTTCATCAGTATATGATATTATTTTTATTATATTTTTGCATCGCATAGCCTGGATAAGGCTGATGATATTTATGCGCCTATCAACATGTTTTTGCATTACTCTAATACTGTATGATTTATGATCTTGCCAGTATTTCTAATATTGTATGATTATGGGCTTATCAGTATTTTCGCTTACTCTGATTACTCTGATATTGCTTACTTGGCACTTGTGCACATACTTTTACTACCCACTAAGCTTTCTATAAGCTTATGCACGATAGATGCGTGCAGGTGGTGTTAGGTTGCAACAGCGTTGAGCTTGGAGCATGCAGCGGACCTCTGGAGCTTTGATTTTGTTATATGTATTTCCCTTTCAGCACTGTATTCAAATGTTTATATTAGTGGATATGTGATGATGATGTTGCCTTTGTGATTTGGGTAAACTTGCGGTTATGCTTATTACGAGTTAAATGTAAGTTGAAAAATCCTCCCTGTAGAATCCCAGGATCGGAATCTGGCGTATGGATGCTGGGAGCTGAGAATGGGGTACTACTGAGGCTGTCGGTACCGGATTCGGCAATTGGGAATTTTGTGAGCTCGGTTTCTGAGTTTGGGGCATGAAATTTGGTGTAGTAATCGACTGCCATCAAGATGTACTCATGGCCATTAGATGCTTTGGGGCTAATTTTGTCGATGATATCGATGCCCTACATTGAGAATAGTAAAGGTGTCATCAGGTTGTATAATTCAGAAGCAGGAGCATGGATCAATTCGCATGCTCCTGACATGCTGGCAACAATGTAGACACCCCACCCTAGGTTGATAAGCTGATTGAGTTTGAATCCATGGATGGCCAATCAAAGCCCCACCCTAGAGGCTTAAACCCTTGGAACCCCAATCTTTAACCCTAAAGTCAACTCAGTCAACCCAGTCGACCTAATTTTGAACCCTAAGAACCTAGAACCATCGAGCCTTGAGTCAACTTGACTAGTCAACTCACCCAATTAACTCGCTGAGTCAACTTGACTAGTCAACTCACCCAATTAACTCGCTGAGTCAACTTATCCGGTCAGCCTATTTGATCCAACAACCCAATCAACTCACCTAGTTAAGCCCGTACCAAAGCCTAAAATGAAGCCCAATTGGAGTACCATTGTGTGGTGGTTCATTAGCGTGGCACTTTCTGGTTATACCCACTCTTTCACATATTTCTTGATGTCGGTATACCAAGGATGTCCGTTAGGGGGCATTTTTGCCTATTCGATTTGCAGGTAAAAGGTCGATTCTTCCTAAGTTCAACTATGAGTTCTCACTGAGTTGCTCCCTTAGGAATTTCTAGCATGGATGCCAATGTAGCCAAAACGTCTACAAATTAATTTTTGGTGTGTGAGATGTGTATGCAAATGAGACTCTAGGAAATTCATCGATGAGACTTTCGAGATAGACATGATACGGGATCACCTTTTCGTCCTTCATTTTCCAATCACCATTCGTTTAATCAATGATGAGCTGAGAATCACCGAAGACACTCAGCTTCTTCACTCCTTGGATGATGGCTTCTTTGAAGCCTACTGTACATGCTTCGTACTCAACTAAATTATCCATGCATTCAAAAGCTAGAATTCTCAAGATAGGGATAGGGATGTCATCTGGAGAGTAGAGGATTTTCCCTACTCCACTTCCTTTGGCGTTGGTTGCACCATCGAAGTACAAGGTCCATTCGTCTGCCTTGGGTCCTTCGCTTTCGAGGTATAGGATACCCTCATTGGGGAAGAAAGTCTTCAATTGTTGGTAGTTAGGTAGAGAGTGTACTGCAAGGTAATCAACTAGTGCTTGCCCCTTGATCACTTTTTAGGTGACATAGGTGATATCGAACTCAGAAAGCAACAACTGCCATTTTGCTATTCTACCAGTTAGTGTTGGTTTCTCGAACAAATACTTCAATGGATCCATATGTGGGAGCAAGAGGATATGATAAGTGATCATATACTGACACGGGCGTTGAGTGGCCCACAAGAGGGCAAGACATCTTTTCGACTGTGGAGTATCTAGACTTGTAATCATGAATCGATGGCTGATATATTAGATCGCTTGCTCTTTTCTTCCTATGTCACCACGCTGGCTAAAGATGCACCCGATGATAAGTGCAATCGAAGTCCCCGACAACGGTGTTAAAAATTTGTTCACAACCCCAAGTACAGGGCTACGCTATAGTAATAATCTTAGTGAGATCGAGTCTATATGCATGTTTTTGGAAATAAACTAGAACTAGAATCTGAACTAAACTGGACTCTAGAATAAAAGAGATCAATTATGAATGATTTATCAAAGATAATGAGAAACTATAGTGGCAATGATCCACTTACAGCTATCTTAATGCTACCTTACTTGATTCAATCAATACTTCAATTAGAATCGAAGTCCTATCCTATTCAGTCGGATAATGGATTAGTTAAAATATAATGAAATTCTAAACTTTCATTGGATTAGTTCACTCATATAGCACCAATCTAATGATCGAAGGAAATTCAAAGCATCTATCATGCCCAGAGATACTTGAAAATCACTGAATTTTACAGATCACATAATTGCAAAACAAATAAGAATATATCAAAAGCTTCCTAAGCATCTATTGTGACTAGAATCGATAATAGATCACATGAAACTGAAAATATTTCTTCATTCAAACTAAAAATTAATAGAAGTTCAGCATAAACTTGAATCAAAGTAAGATAAGCATTAAAATAAACTACAAGATTCACCTTTTAGCTCTAGCTAAGAGATTAGTTAACCATATACATGAGTAAACTAAAACTCTCAAAAGAAAATATTAAAAACTAACTAGAAAAGAAAGAACTCCTTGCTATACTCTTCCCACCCTAATTCGTGCCTAAAAGAACTCAGAAAATCACTTTACATAGGCTTTGTTCGGACCGACTTCATAACTGACTTCAATTTACGCAGGTTACGCATCTTCGATGGGACTTCGATGGGATCAAAGTTCCACCTCCAAGTATGATTCGAATTCGAAAACTATCAAAACTATTTGAGTAAGTCCTTTAATGAGATCGCTCAACGTTCGATGGCATCAAACTGGCTTCAATGTCATTGAACACGTGCTCGATGGGATTGAGAAACGTCTGAAACAGTCCAACGAGTTCACCCCAAAATTCATGATAATTTCGATGTCATCGAACTGGTTTCGATAGCAACGAACGTGTCTTCGATGAGAACAAGAATTGCACCCATATGTCCAACAACCAAACTTAATTTTCTTTGATTTTCCGATGGGATCGAGCCTCCTTCGATGGCATCGAAGATGTGTTCAATGTCATCAAACTACCAAATTCAGTAATTCTAAAATTTTGCACTTTGCAATCTCGAATTTCTTCATTCGCTTGGTTTTCTTGGATCCTGGACTCTTGAAATCTTTAATCTTGACCTCCAAAGATCCAATCCTTACTTTGATAATTCTTGAGCATCAAATCCATGCTTTTAGCATCATTTTTACTTTATGCTCTCAAAATCACATTGTAAGAGAAAACATGTAGAGTTATATCGATTAAGCACTATCATATTCATAAAACTAAGGAATAATGAGGGAAAATATGCAATATTTCACACTCAACACTCGTCACCTAAATTTTTACCTATGTGGTGGGCTCATCGTCCCATTTTTTGCCAATATGTCCCACACCACCATGCTTGGCTCATGAGTTTTTGTAAGATCATAACGCATTAAAGCGTATGAATGGAATTAATTCAATGGTAACAGTGGTATCTTTTATTTCTTTAAATATTATACATCCACTAAACATAAGAATGATCAGGCCATGCATTGTACTGATCTGATCGACAACGGGGGACCCCGAACAAAGCTGACTGGGGTGGGAAGCATCCCGTGTAGCTTCAACCACTATCGGTTGTCTAGGTTCAACCTTGGTCGACCGTATAAGTTCGGAATAGCCAACTTAAAGTGGGCCATCGGCTTACTTGACATTTTGCAGGGCTTGATCCACACACTACAAATCAAATTATCAAATACATAAACATAATCACAAAATTGTTTCGACAAGAAACAAAATGCCTTTGGTTTAGGAGATTGTCTTATTTAATCATAACAGAGAAAATGTGTAGAGAACAATCATCATATTCATTCATACTGAGTTCGTTTACATCGTCTGATTTCCCTTCATTCTAAGATAGCATATGCATAATACAAGAATTGAAAGAATTTAAATGTCAAATCTAGATATCAAATCCGGCATCATTTCGGCTTGTGATTTGATCATCTCATTGAGAGGAATGTTGTGTGAATCTGGTCATCGGATCTCTCTTTCTTGAGCTCATGCTCCTATACGAAAAGAAGATTAAAGATCATATTCCATTTAGCCATTTCAACAATATTATGGCTCTTGAATTATTCACTCTCGTGCAACAATAAGGTGTTGCGTGGGCCCGTGCAACACTATGCTGTTGCGTGGCCCGGCACAAAGCCTCCTTTCTCTTCTTCCTCTCTTCTCCTCCTAATACTTTCAGACTTCTCTTCTTCTCCGGAGCTCTGATCTTCTTCAGAATCTTCAATCTGCAAATGAGAGGGGGAGTGGGGTATTTATAAGCCTCTACACGTGCGAACCCTCGATCTTCATGCCATGGGGCCCACCTTCCATTAAATCTCAACCGTCCGAACAATTCTGCCTGATTTTCTTCTGCGCAACTGTGCGCAACCATCTAGACTGTTTGTGCAGTCCAGCGTAATCACTGGGGTTTACGCGGGTCTGCACAAACACTATGAACTTTTGTTCTATTCTTCACTTTCTTCCCATATTTCTTCTTCTCGTTTCCTTTTCTGATTTATTCTTGATCCTTCATTTTATGCCTCAAAAAAAATACCTCAATAACATAATATGGCGCATCAACCAAACATATGTACGAATCAGTATAATCCAATGTATATCAACATCACTTATTAATTTGCATATAGGAGTTCTAATAGTAAAAATTTCATCTTGTTCAAGCATTTCATCAAACATGTTAGCTACCAACTTCAAATAACATTAAGAATGTAATAATAAATAATTTAAATATAAATAACATATAAAATCTTAACAAAAATAAAAATAATTATCTAACACTATCAATAGTTATAAAAAGGAAACCTAGAAGAATGGTTCGCACCTTTGGAAAGAATTTCCCAATTTTCGAGCACATAGGGTTAGGGTTTTAGAGAAATGTCGATTTTAAATCACATAAGGAAGTATATAAGATTCATTGGATTTATCATAAAAGAATTTTATATCGGAAGGTATGATACACTTCTTACCTACTATCATAAAGGAAAATGGATCCAATGTAGGAAACGGTGTCACTCAAGATTTGTTGCGGCAATCACAACACTTGAGAACAATGATTGTGAACCTAAGCTCTCAATTCCTCACCCTCTCTCTTTCTTTTCATCTTTCTTTTCTTAGGGAAAAATTGAATGGGAGCAAAGGGTTGCCCTTATTGCCCTTTTTATAGCACCAAAATGGTGGAAATTGCTCTAATGGCCAAGGGTTCGGTGCACTAACCCTATAAGAGGTTGTCTCTAAATACTAGGGTGTATGGAGGTATATGGGTCAATATATGTCATGGGATAGCTAGCTCTAGTGATGATCTATGTAAGACTTCGATCGCTCCGACCTTCGAAGCATTGATCAATGGATAAGGTCCAAATTCAGTTCGACAGTTATCGATCATCAATTGGGGTTGTGGTTATATGGAAGTGTGTAGGACAATACTCTAAGTTATTGTCTTAAGTTTGATTGTGATCTAATGACCCAAAAGTCATAACTTCATAAAAAAGATCAAATGTGGACAATTAACTTAACTTCTTACTTATTTTATCCTAGCCTCACACAACACATGTGCTACCTTTTAGCTCCAAATTGAGCGATTCCGTGCACCACCTTGGCTCAACGTCCGCGATGGACGTGAAGCCCACTAAGACGAAATCTTCCTATAATATCGAGTTCAGCGACCCACTAACAAGAGCTAGTTTGGTTTATCAGGACATTCTCGGAATGAATTGGGTCACAAGATTTCTTATGTGTCTAGGGTTTGGTAATGATGATTCAATTAGAGGAAATGATGATTCAGCTCTAATCATCCTAATCAAGAACCCTAATTCAACTATTCTAAAAACTACCCAATTTAGTAAAATATACTAAAAATAGAAAATCTAATTTAATCATATAAGATAATTCCTAGTATCATTAGAAGAAATTCATATAAAGACACCGAATACAAAAACTCTAATATTAAAAAGATATGTGCGATCCATCCGCAACTAGCAGTTGCAGAAATTTTTAGTTTCGATAGGTTTATTCTTTGTAATAATTTTGAAACTTTTAGTTATTGAATTATTTTTATTATTTTTCTTATAATTCATCATGAAGTCTAATTTATCCTTCCATTTTGAGTTTCATAAAAATTCTAAAAGTAACAGTTATCTAAAACTAATGATTTTCTATACAGTTTCCAAAAGTCTAAAATTGACCCCTTTTAATTTTTCATTTATTTATTTTTATAAAACTAGACTTATCAAGCTTCGATCTGATTTTTGAATTAACTAAATCGGAGTTATATTGAAGGAGATGCGAATTTTTAAAGTTAGCATACTAAAATTATAAATTGATGAACATGTTGTTTATCTCTAAATAGTAGGTGGCGGTGGCACCGTCGACTGCTGTCCAATTTTGGAAGTGCCATTGCTGTTCTAGTGGTGGCACCACTAGGGTCTGTAAAAAAACCTATGTTTTTTTTATAGTAGCACCGCCTTGCTTTATAAAATTTGAACTTCCGTCGTTTTAGACAGTTTTGGTGGACTCAAAATCACTCCTTTTGATTCTAAATACGTGCGAATGCATGCATGAACATGCGCTTAAATTAAAAAATTAAAGTTAACACCCAAGGATGTCTAATTCCTACATTGGTAAAAATCTGAGACATTATAAAGGATGATGTTTGTGAGACCCGTATCCTAGCCCGTACCATTCCGTAGGCCTCCACGGTCCTCCCGGTCGAATTCTGGCGACCCGCGATCTATTATCGACGTTTGCATGCGATCTTGAGTTGTGTCCTGTATATCAGAGTCGGCTCGACTCGAAACTTGTACCTTAGAGATCGCACCATCGCCGCAGTTTCGATGCCGCGTCTCGCGCTCCGAGGTGATAACTGGGCCAGGAGATGTGGGCTCGCGTTCAGTTCGAGAAAATGCCGCGCATTTGCAAACCCAAGAGAATCATATCACATCAAGTTAAGTACATATCCCATCAATCACCTCAAGCAAGTACAACCACCCCTCCCCTCAAGTCAACTCTCTTTCTTACAACCCATACATGTCAAGTACACCCATCACCCATCACTCACTCAGCTATCCCTCTCTCTCCTTACATCCCATCCTCTCTCTCTGTAACGCCCTGAAAATCGGGGGTCGAGCAGGAGCCCAACTCCTGAGTTCCAACGCATCACTTATGCAACATAGAAAATGATGATTAAATGTTGTCCGTATTAGTGCATGAAATATGAATGAGATTATATCAAAACAACATATCATACTCCAGAGACAAGTGAAATTGCAAGCGGAAGACTGTGATAGATATATGAAATATATAAACTATGGTAAGTCTCCAGAGTGTGATAATGTTACCAGGTTAGATAATTATATGTATAATTCTAAAATATACAAAAGGTGTAATATCATCTAGTCAACATCCCAGAAATCCCCGTCGATCAGGACACGGCTCACATGAACCCGCCTAAAAACTGCATGCAAGAGAATGCTCCTTGTCATCCTCACAGTCCAGCTCCGCCTCGTAGGCATCGCCTCCACCTGCAACTAAGACAGGGTCTGGTTGGTGTGTACAACATCGTCCCGTAACGTGGGAGTGAGTGATCAACTCATTGGAACTATAAAACAAAGGTTAACATGTTATCTCAGTCAAGCAGTAATGATAAAACACTATAATCAAACATCCCTAAGTACTCTGATTAATGTAAGAATGGTATGTATAAATGATGCATGCCCTCTCCTGCATTCCCTGTGCGATCCTCATCTAAGGGTCGCGCATGTCAGTCACTTCTTCAGTGCTCTCTGCTCAACGCTAAACGACACATGCAGTGCAGTGCATGAACGTGATTACCAAGTTCTTATTATTCCTTTTTATATAGCAGGATTGAAAAGCTAAGGTATCTCCCTTATATCATTTCCCAAACAATGATCCATTCTAGGGTCGTCAGTCCTAACAAATCTCATACGATGTTGCGGTTCTAGGTCACTGCAAAGGGCTCGTCACCACTATGCAGTGTGGGCCTAGTTATACTCTAGTTACTACGGAAAGGCTCGTCGCCTCTATGCAGGTTCAGAGTATGCTCAAGGTCACTATAAAGGGCTCGTCACCTTATCAGTGTAGGCCGACAGCTCAAATACAGTGTTCTATACCACCGTATTCGGCTCACGAGACTGTGTTACTCACTGGACACTACGGGGAAGCTCGTTGCCCCAGTGTAGGTTGACATCTCGACTACGGTGTCCCATACCACCATGTCCGACTCATGAGTCTTAGCGGATCGAGGTACCAAGGTTAACGGAATTTTCACTAGTGAGTTTGGTACCTTAGGTTCAAGCAATAGTGTCCATACATGGTGAACATACATCGGGTCAATCGGGTTACTTGACAAGCTCGACTAGTACGAGCGCACCTCAAGTTAATCGACATGAGGTGCGTAAGCACTCCGTGTGGCATAACCACTGCCGACAACCAATGTACGACTCGAATTCATTGAACATGTCCTATGTGGCGAAACAACCTCGTCCACCAAATAAGAGTCTATTACCGATTACCTGGACTATACCCTAGTCCCAAACACACTCCAGATCGATAACACTCCAATGTAATAGTCAAGACAGCATGTAAGATCACAATCAAATATAGATCACATACTAGCATTTCAACAAATACGTAGAATACATGTTAACATATAATTCACAAATCACATAGCAGTAAAATAGATTACATGAAGGAAACTATAACCTTAGATAAGGGGATTGAGAATCCTATCTCAACACCCTCCATAAACACGTTACATTAAGCATTTTCTCACTCAGGCATTTTTTCAAACACTTAGACTACACCTATTACATACATGTAATAAGTTAGTTAAAAACACATAGTAGCGAATCCTATCACGAAGGAGTTGTCACGTATACAAGGATCATGCATTAACATCCAACAAGCATGGCAAGCATAAATCATAGTTCCATATTCATTCGAACATTTCAACAAACACTTAGGCTATACACTTCAACATACATGACGCATGTTGGTTCTAGCATGTATTTAGGCAAAACCTTTTGCCAAGGAGTTGTCGTATATACAACAAACATATATGCACGACAGATAATCATGTCAACTGTAAATCCAAAAACCATACGTATTCAATTATTTCAACAAATACATAGAATACACTATATTTGACATAGTTCATACATATTCGTAAAGCGAAACAAACATCACGTTTGGCATGTGAAATGACACCCATGTCAGTAATAAATCATTAACCGACATTGAAATTTTTAAAAATTATAACCTAAACGTATATGGTCCGCACCTTACGCCGGTAAACGCATAACGAATTCAGTTTAAACGCTAAGTCTTTGTCTATGGCACCACAACAACCTATAATAGGGAATAGGTTAGCTAATTCACCTATTACACTATTTGAAACCCTAAAGCAGATTAGGGTTAGGTTTTCTTATCTAAGAACGAGATCGGTATCGCCTGTATAGCGATGTAGGAATGACGGTTAAGCACGTGGAGCGGCGAGATTGAGTCCCGAGAACAATCCCCCAAACACTTTCTCTTTCTCTCACTTTCCTTCTCTTTCTTTTCTCTTCTCTCACTTAGGTTAGCAAATTCGTATGGAGTGAGAGAGAAGGGGTTTTAAGCCTTTATATAGACCCAGGACTGATGGAGATGGCCCCAGGGCCAAGGTATACTTAGGTTATAGCCAAAATCCATCTGTTTCGGCTCAACGGAGCACTTCTGGAGACCCCTTTTCTGCGTGTGGTCGGACTTAAGCTCCCTGACCATGGATCTAGGTCAGGCTAAGTTTTTGGTCCAATCAGATTTACAGATCAACCGTGGTGGACCAGTTTCAGTTCAATGGTCACCAGTACTCGATCAGGGCCACAAGTGTACTGACATGTATGAGAAATTTCTCCTGATCCGAGGGTGTATTTGGTTCAGATTCTGACGGTCTGAATCCTTACATTTGGCCTGCAAGCGACACGTCTCAGTTTACTTAAGTTTGGATTTTATTTTAAAAAATATTCATGTTTCTCACACGCTTCGCTCCGTGCTCAAGTTGTACATTTCTGGACACAGTCAGGACTTGATTTTCGAGATGATTGTTAAGCCCAACAAGGCGATCATAATCGTTTAGTTTCACGGTAATCAGACTTTCGACGTGCGGTCCAGGTCCGATACGGAGCTTCGTGATGATCTCAAGAGCAACTGGGTAATGAGATTGATCCAATATTATAGGGTAATGTAGCGTCGATGATTCTGTAAGTTTTGGATCTTACAGTTCGTATTTAAAGTGGTTCAAGCAAATTTCTCAGCTAATCTAGTTTAACACTTAGTTAATTTCGTCTAATTTCTAAAGGATTTGGTCCTGAGTGATTTCTACCTGAGGTGGTACTCGGGCCTTTGTAGTTTGTATAGAAGGTGATTCAAGCTATTAATACTTAATTAAATTACGCCCTAATCATGGCGTTCTACGTCCAAGGACGTCCATTGCCAAGTTAGGAAAAATTTGGGGTGTTACACACACACACACACACACACACACACTCTCTCTCTCTCTCTCTCTCTCTCTCTCTCATTCTCCTAAGCAACCCAAGCACCCAACGTTCATGGCTTCCATGGAGAAGCTAGTGTGTCCCACCTCCCTACCTCCCATCTCTACTATCCAAGTTTCATCTCGACCGTTGAAATGTATTCCATGGAGCTTTAGGACGCATCGGTGGAAGAAGAAGTCCAAGAAGACGATCGGTGGGTGATTTTTGTTTAGATTTGATGATTTAAGGGCCCACATGTTGTGGGGCCCATTTGATGTATGTATTGAGGGGCCCGTAGTGGCGGGGCCCCTCCCACAACCGATCTCTCTCTTTTTCCCTCTTTCTCCCTCTCTCCATTTTTCTTATTTTGTTGGCGTTGATGATCCGTGGGGCCCACCTTGATAACGTGCTAAGTGCAACACATGGGGCCACCATGATGTATCTATTGATCCCAGCCGTCCATCATCTAGACAGTGGGCCAACAACAATTGATGTTTTATTGACACAACAAGTTCTGTGGGCGCTGATCATGAGGAATGTATTATCTCCACACCGTCCACCCTCAGCCATCCGCACGTGGGACGTATGGACCCCAGGCCACGATGCATATATGGGTTTTTCCCACCATCCAGATCAATGGGACCCCACATGAAGTATGTGTTTTATATACACCATCCAGCATCTAGGGTCTGGACGCTGGACATCTTTCCAAAAAAATAAAATATTAATAAAATATAATAATATACTCCACGTGTAGGACCCACCTGATATAACTGATATGTGTGTGTGTGTGTATATTATATCCATGTCGTTCGTCCCTGGAATGGTGGGACCCACTCTGCACGTGTGGGGTCACCACCGTCTAAGGATGTGGACCCATCTCTGATGCATATATTTCATGCCCACCGTCCATCCGTTTGAGGACGGTGGACCCCATTTCCGATGCATGTATTTTATGCACATCGTCCATCCGTTTGAGGACGTGGACCCCACCATGACGCAGTGCTCCATCTGCACTGTTTTTCTGTGGAAACCCACTGTGATGTATGTTTTGTATTCCACGCCATCCATCTGGACAAGTGTGACCCGCATGATGCATGTGACATATCCAAACCATCCAGCCATTTGCAAAGGATGAGACAGATGCAAATATCAGGTGGGGCCTACCTTGTTGTATCCAGCACGTGAGACCACCATCATGTATGTGTTTCCTTCACACTGTCCAGCTGAGGACGGTGTGGCCCACTGTGATATATGTGTTTCATCCTTACCATTCATCAGTGAACCACATGACGTCAATAGTTATGTGGGGCTCGCTGATGTATGTGTTACATCCAAACTGTCTATCCAATTGGCAAGCTCATCTCAAGGCTTAAGACAAAAATGGGGCAGATCTATCAGGTGGACCACACTACAGAAATTAGTGGAGATTGAACATCCACCATTGAAACCCTTTTTGGGTGCACAGAAGTTTGGATCAATATGATATTTGTTTTCCCTCTTAATCCAGGTCTTTGTGACCTTATGATCAGATTGGATGGAGAATATACGTTATGGTGGGCCCTACCTTGATGTATTTATGGCCCATCAGTGGGGACCACCCTAATGTATTTATGGCCCACCCTAATGTATTTGAGGCCCATCTTGCAGGGTCCACCCATTGTATATTGAGGCCCATGGGTTGTCGCCCATTGTGATATATTTCCGGCCCAGATGGCAAGGTCCGATGTGATGTATGAGAGGCCCCATTGTAATGTATTTGAGGCTCACATGATGTGGCCCGATTTGATTTATTTGAGGCCCACATGATGTGGCCCGATTTGATGTGTGTTAGGCCCATGTGAGTGGCCCATAGTGATGTGTATGTAGCCCTTATATGAGGCCCATGCATGTGGTCCATTGTGATGTATTTAAAGCCCTGGAGTTAGGCCTATGGTGATGTATATTAGGCCCTTGTGTGAGGCCATGGGCCCATTATACGTTTGACTCTATGTAGGCCACTGCTTGGGAGCAATATTGGTTAAATGACCACATTAATGGGCAATGATGGTTTAATGTCCACATTGTGACCTTCCCTTAGGCCTTGTTCGGCCGATCATCGAGGCCGATTGTCGAGGCCGATTCTGATTACCGATGTCATTTATCGAGGCCGATTCCGATTGTTGAGGCCGATTCCGATTATTGAGGCCGATTCTGATTGTTGAGGCCGATTCCGTTTATCGAGGCCGATTCTGATTGTCGAGGCCAATTCCGATTGTCGAGGCCGATTATTAATGCCGATTATGAGTATGTGACAACATAGTATCATGATACATGCCCATACGCATCATCTGCATGTTTGTTATGAAATGCGGTTGACCATTGCATATATCATTGGGCATGTTGTTATGAGACTCTCTGATAGGTGGAGATTGTTTCACATGAGCACACGGTATGTGCAGGATTGATGCATGAATGGATTGTATGACTCATGTATCTTGCATTGTGTGTTGTGATTACTGTACACCCTAGCGACATTAGGGCCGTAGCCTCTACAGGCATATCGTGGATGGCCAAATGGGACACTAAAAATCTGTTACTAGCATCGAGCCGGAAGAGATGGCCTTAGGTGAAAATTCTTAAACCCTCTTGGTACCTGAGGACGCCCCAACATCGAGACCGAGTGGATATATATGAGCACATGAGAGCCGTATACCAGTAGGCTGCGTCTCCCACTGTGTCGTGGTCTGTTGGAAGGGGGTGTGACCTTACCCGACTGAGTGAGGGGGCAATATTTAGGTTGAGTTTGACCAGGTTGAGGAATGGGTCCGCTATCGATGAGCCGGGCCCGATATTAGCAGGCGGATAATGAGGTCTTTTTCACTTACCCGGTTGTGCGCTCGGATAGGGGTGGCAAGCTGGTGTAGAGTGTAATAGATCCCGGTGACAATCCTAGAGAGGAACCGTACTGATATGTGGACTTATTGAGCAGGAGTTACGTACTCATTTATTCATTCACTATTCACTCAAGCTGGTGGTGCGCAACTATTTGTTACGTGTACCTTTGCAATGGCTAGGATTTCAATTGGGGTACCCGACTAACCTGAGATCAGGAGTTTACCATATTGAGTCTGACTATTCAAATTTAGGTATGAGACTTTTTTGGATAGAAGTCCCTTGTGGTGGACCTCGTAGCCTGCGATACTACGTACTATCATCCCGACCTCACACTCTAGCTTGGCCATTTCATTTGCATTGCATATTGCATCACATCCGTGGCATATGGCATTTTGGGTGCTATGTTTCTGCACTTATATGACCTAGATGGACTTAGTAGGATTTGCATATTACATTGCATCCATTGGTATATGATATTTGGTTTACTATGTCTCCACATTGTATAGTCGATCCGCATTGTATATTCTGATATTGAATGATTTATAGACTTGCAGTATTTCCGCTTACTCTGATATCGTATGATTCATGATCTTGACAGCATTTTTGACATTGTATAATTATGACATGATATTGAATACTTGACACTTATGATTCAATAAGTGTCATAATTATGATTTGGGTGCACAAGGTAAGTGTCAAGTATTCAATATCATGTCATAATTATGATTTGGGTAAACATATAGTTATGCTTATTACGAGTTAAATGTATATTAGAAAATCCTCCTTATAGGATCACAAGATCGAAATCTGGCATATGGACGCTGGGAGCCGAGAATGGGGTACTACGGAGGCTGTCGGCACCGGATTCGGTGATCGAGAATTTTGTGAGCCCAGTTTTGGAGTTTTGTGCGAGATAATGTTGGCGAGCCATTTTGGATAATTAGATACTACTAAGAAGCTTATGTTGTATTGCTTGATCTCTTCTTCCAATATCTCCAGGATCCATTCTGGTTGCATTCTTCTCAACTTCTGCTTGACCGACTTGATTTTAGGCTTCGTAGGAAAATGATGTATAGTCAGGTCTTCATCGAGCCCCGGCATGTTTTCATAAGAGAAGGAAAGTTTGATAATTGTGGTTTTAGGAACTCGATCATCATCTGCTTATCATCGGGGGACATGTTATTTCCAATGTGTACTTCCTGAAGATTCTTAGAGGTTCCGAGATTGATCACCACAAAGTTGATAGGTGTAAGATTAGCTTTGGAATTGAACTTTTTGAGGAGAAACTCGATTTTGAAAGTCAAATCATCATTTCCCTCATCCTTGATCTTTTTCAAACCCATGAGTTCAATGTTTAGTTCTACGTAAAAATCATAGATATCGACTTCAAACCCCATGCGGCTCGTCAAACAAGTTTGACACCTTATTGCTTATATTTTGAACTGAATTTTTGAAGATTTTTTTATTCTTGGGTTTTTATTTTATTATTATTTTTGAATTTGTTGGTCCCCGAGTAGGACGACACTTCGAATCAGGAGCTGCCTTGATTTGGCTCGAGGTGCCGATGGCTACTTACATGGACATTGTTAAACATTAATTTGGATGGTCAATCAACCGTCATGGGGATCGTGAACCAATTGATGCCTTGCACTCCCTCCCCTTGGAAGGCATGGCCTGAGAAGGCAGTGGATGGATTTGATCCAACGCGCCTAATCATCATGATGAAGCGGGGGCTAAGTTCTAACTTAATGTTAGACAAGAAAAATCTTCTTCATTTATGAGGTCTAGGCATTAGGGTTATTGTAGTTCTGACGGCACCATGATGGAGGTCCAATCAAGGTGGGGTAATTCTTGTCCCTTGCCCACATGTTCCTTGGGCAACTCTGTGAGGGTGAGACTATGATTACGATTTGGCGGGATGGGATCGGGATTCTTGTCTGGGTGGATGAACCCAACATTGGTGAACTTGACTGGTGTGAAAGAAAGAGGGTGACCTATCTCCTGGCCTTGCCATCTCCTTTTGGGATTTGGCTCTTCTAGCTCGTCTTCTGAGGAAGACTCATACCCAAGTCTTGTCTTGCCTATCTTTTTTCGTACCTCAATTATGTTATCGGTATCTTGGTGTTCGAGTCAATAATTTTAGATTTGATGCTCAACTAGAGTGAAGACATAGTTTGATCCGAGAGGACATGCCGCTGATACGTGATTTACCACCTTAAATTGGGAACATTGGTACATGTTATCTCTCTCTAGGTACCATGCGTTAATAATTGGGATGTTAAGTTCCCCCGAATGGACTGTTTCCATGGAAACAGAGTTGTTCAAGTTTAGCAAAGATGGAGAGCACTTTATCCCTTAGGACATACTTAACTCTATGGTAGAGAGTTGAAGGGATGACTCCAACCTTGTGTAACTAGGGTTGATTGAGGAGAAGATTGGATGATGAATGGATGTCTAGGACTTGGAATGTGATTGTAGATGTGTTTGGACCGATTTGAAATTCAATGTTAATCATCCTTTGGACTAGTCTTTGGAAATTGTTAAATACTCTAATATGCATATTGCTCGTCTTGAACATGTAGTTCGAAGTGGCATACGTTTAGGCTCATAAATACCAGTGGGATGCTATAGTCACTGTGACAAACTATTCTAAATTTAGAATTTTGGTGTAGTACTCTATTAAAGAGAAGAGAGAAATGCCAGTTATATATGCGAGGAAACTTTCAGCTCATGGTGGCCACCGGACACTTATCAAGAAATTTTCACGCAGGTGAATACTTGTTAAGCAACGTAGGGACGCAGATTAGATACTGACACGTTGAGTCGGCCATTGAAGTGACTTCACTAAGTTCTGTGGGTCCAAATTTTGTGGGTCCCACTATAATGTATGTGTTATATCCACACAGTCCATCCATTTTTAGATATCACTTTAGACTATGAACTAAAGAATGAGGCAAATAAAAATCTGTAGTGGACCTGTAGACACACCACCCAGGCTGACCTCTCAAGAATGTTAAGAACCATGATCACACCTTGAATCAAACCCAAATCCCACCTTAAACCTAACCCTCACCCAAGAACCTTAAAAACCTCCAGACTAAGACCCGAAACCTTGATCCAAGCCGTTCAGCCCGCGTATGACCCCCGCCTGTACCCTATACCTTGACCAAAACCTCTTTACCTAAGCCGAAACTCATCCGTCCCAACAAGAAGGCCCCAAAAGGAAGTCACCGTGCGAACTCGCACGCTAGGCAAAGCCCGCACGCATAAAACCGGCTTAAACGGACGCCGGGCGGTAGTCTGACTACCTCCAACGGCAGTCTGACTACCTCCAGCGGCAGTCTGACTACCGGCGGCACTCCGAGTACCTCCACATGCGGCTCGCGTGTGGACAGCTGTCCCAGCGTCCAAAAGTCAACTTTCCTTTGAATTTACCCCTCCAAATCTCACTATTTACTGTTTTACCAGCCCCTTTAGCCAATGAGAGCACGCCACGTGGCGCCTCTCTCCTCTCCACCAATCACCATGTGCCACATCAGCATTTACCCCCCTCTTGTCCTCTATTTACCAAAAAACCATTGAAAAGGGCTATAAATAGCCCTCTCCCCTTTCATTTTCAAGGCACCAAGGAGAAGCCACCAAGGGAGGGAGAGAGTGAGAGAGAGAGTGAGAGAGAAAGAGAGGGAGGAAGAGAGTGAGGGTGAGGAGGTGCTCCCAATCCTCAAAGTCCAGATTTTTCAGCCATCTTCTTAGCCCACTCCTTGCCTTCCTAGCCATCTTAACCCCCTCAACCTAGCCTAGTTGATCATGGTTCAACACACATCCTAGCCTATTCAAGAATCAAGCCAAAGATCCATTTACATACAAGCATTCATCATGACATCTACTCCCTTCTCAACCCCCCTGCTTCTCTAGATCTCTAGTGAACGTATGCTCTGTGACTTGCCATGCATCGGATCCTGTCACATCAGAAATTTCTAGTGATCTAGTCCACTTTTCTTACCTCTTTGCATAAGCATCATCACATCCGCCCTCTAGACACATTGTCGGACGTATGCTCTGTGGCCTGCCGAAATCTCGGATCTTGCTACATCAGAAATCCACGTGTGACTAGTCCCATCATGACCACAGCATCATCATTATCCCTTGAGATTATTTTACCACACTAAGTAGAGACCGTACATTTGTGCGGGCAGAGAGGGTGCCTAACACCTTCCCTCTTGTATGGCGAGGTCCCTTACAGGAATCCCGGATCGTGACAGGAGTCAATCTAAGGTAGGAGAATCTTCGAATTTCTCCAACCTTACGTATTCCGTGGGTTCTAGCTGACCGCGAGATTCTGAGTAATATTGGCTAGTGGCGACTCCAACAATCACAAATCAGCTTAATCACCCCCCACCATCATCACAACAACACTTTTTACCAATGTGGGCGCCGATTAGATTTTCAGTGTCTACAGAATGGCGACTCCGCTGGGGAATGAGTCTAGGATGCACTAGCTAAGACCCGACTCGACAACGTGTGGTATACCAATTTCAAGGGACATTCATCACCGCATTCATACAAAACAAAAAAAATCTTTGGCTTACACTTGCTTGGGCAAAGATTCGAACCATGACCACTCAATCCAGCGCAGCCATGACTTCTCAAGCAACCCATGAAGAAGAGCCTGCACCCCAACCAGTTCTTGAAATATCCGCACCTGCACCTGCACCCGCACCCGCACCCATACCTACACCCGTACCCTTACCAATAGCTCCGACAGATTTGTCAACCAACGTCACCACACAAGAGCTACTACTTCGAACAATGCAAGGGCTGCTACTTCACCTGGTGCCAAGTGCCACACCGAATATACAAATGACCCAGCCTAGTGTGCAGAACAGCTCACTCCCTCAGACTCCTTTTGCATTCTCTCTCATTCCTCCAGCAAATCCTGTGCTCCCTCTCCCAGAAGAATCAGCACAAGATCAACAACAACAAGCAATCGGGAGCAACCCTCCCCCACATCTCTACTTAACACATCACAACAATCCAGTTACAGTACATACAAATCATAGACAAGAACTGGCGGATGCCCATGAAGGGGGCCAGTTTCGAGTCTAGCTCACTCCCCCTAACGGGAGTAACATTCCAGAGATGACAGATACCCCAGGTGGGAGCCATTTTTAAACATCCTACCCTCCTCCGAAAGGGAGTGGTGTTCAATTCCAGCTACCTCCCGCCACCGGGAGTTCATCGTCTTTCCATCAAACCCCCGTTCTCGATCCATATGAAGAAGAAGCAACACAGGCCCTATAGCAAGGGGCAAGATATCCGCCGCAAAATAAGTCAGAGATTGAGGAGTTACGAGAGCAGCTACAAATGGTGCAAAACCAGCTTCAAAGACAACAAGGAGTGGATCACCCATCCACCAAGTTCAGGGACCTCTGTCCCTTCTCAGACGCCCGGGTACCTCCAAATTTTGAGGTACCAAAGTTCAAAAGGTATGACGGTAGTGGGTGCCCCACAGCACATCTAAAAGCCTTTTGTGGGGAGCTCAATGCGATAGCAGGGAATGATGGAGCCTTAATACGGCTTTTCCAGAAATCCCTTAAGGGTGACGCTTTGGATTGGTACACCTCACTAGATAGCCACCAAATCAGAACCTGGGAAAAGCTTTCCCAAGCATTCATTGACAGGTTCTCATACAACCTGAACATGGCTCCAAGGAGAGCTGACTTGGCTGCCCTGAGGCAAAAAAGCGATGAGTCTTTATCAGCATATGTAGGGCGATGGCGAGCCATGGCGGCTCGAATGAGAAACCCCATCGATGATGAGGAACAGATATCCATGATCGTACATTCAGCAAACCCCAACATTTCAGGATATCTGATCTCATACCCCTACGTGAACTTTTCTCAGCTCATCCGAGCTGGAGAACAAGTAGAAGCTGGGATCAGGGCTGGAACCATTTCTCCATGGCCACATCAGACCCCCTCAATCAAAAGAAACAAAGTCGAGGGGAAACCTGTTGGATATGGGAATGGAAACAGCGCCGCTCCCACGCAGCGTACTACCGAAGTTAACAACATCATCGCTAACACTCAAGGCAACCGGTATGCTCCACAACCAGAGCCACGATAGGACAGGCAATACCAGTCATAGCCAAATAGGCAGTACCAACCTCAGTAAACCCAGCAGGGATATCAGGCACAACCGTCTCAACAACAACAACGTAGGGGAAATGCGCAAGGTCCATACAAGCAGGGAATGTTAGGGAGGAAGTTCACTCCGTTAGCACAATCATACAGCCAAGTGCTGACAATGCTCATGCAAAAGCAACTGTTGACACCCCTCCAGCCTCGACTTCCACCTAATCCCTTGCCTCCCGGTTACAATGAAAACCAGTATTGCGCATATCACCAGGCTCCTGGCCATCTAACGGATCGCTGCTTCGCTTTGAAACATGCGGTCCAAGATTTGATCGAAAGCCAGAAGATTGCGATCACTCCACAGGCCAACAATACACCTCAAGCCAACATTCTCCAAAATCCCCTGCCATCACATCAAGCAGGACCCAGCACATCTAGCACCTCTACCGTCAACCACATTGAAGGAGGGCAACCCACACATTCTTATCCACATCATTCCATCCAAGCAATCATGCCCGACACAGCAAATCGAACATGGGGATACCAGCAGGCGCCATCGCCTGGACCACAGGTGTTCCTTGAAGCAGCACCAGCTACTCAACCTCTCATATTTCTTGAAGCAGCGCCAGCATTTCAGTCTCTCATGACTTTGGAAGCAGCACCCAATAGGTCACACTCTCAGCATCCCGCCTCTCAAGGGGCACATTCAACTCCATCCCCAGTACATCCAAAAGGGTCGAATTCTCAACCCGTTGTTCTCCCGATAGGTCTCCCTGACCTAACCCTGCTAGCCTTGCAAGGGGCACCCTCAGTTCAGGCCCCGCAATTCCTGATGCCTCACCAACTGGCATACGCCCAGAGGATCCCTCCCCCACATCAAAGGAAAGAAGAAAAATCCATGGCCAGAACTAATCAAAACTTGGTGGCACCTCAGGAGACATCACTGAGTCTACCACAAACTGTTCCAGCAATAACCCCTCAGCCTCAAGAACCATTGGTATACTTGGAAGGAAGAGCGGTTCCTTCCTATAACCCGAAAGCAGTCCCATGACACTACCCAGAATGCGATGAAGTGGGTAACAATGGGAGATACCTCAGGAGAGATAGTCAGAACCCGAAAGAAACCCGGGGAATCTTGTCGGGAACCACTATCAAAACTGACGCTGCCTATGATATAGCGGCTCAACTCAAAACCATTCCCGCACAAATATCCATCTGGGAACTCCTATGCACGTCAAGGTCACATCGAGAAATCTTCGCGAGGACCTTGAATGATGCCCATATCTCTCCCGACGTACCCCCGAAATGGTGGCAAGTATGATTGGTCAACTTCTCACACCACGAGCCATCACTTTCTCTGATGATGAACTACCACCTGAGGGTCGTGAGCACAGGTGCTCACTAAACATAGTGGCCCATCACAAGAATTTTAAGATCCCACTTGTGCTTATTGATAATGGATCCAGTCTCAACGTTTGCCCTTTAAGGACTGTTGAATAGTTAAAGATAGAACTGTCTTCCTTCAGACCCAGTACCATGAGTGTCAGAGCCTTCGATAATTCCTGAAGGCAAGTTGAGGCGGAAATTGATCTATAATTATAAATTGGACCAGACACGACCCTTGTCACATTCCAGGTCATCGATATCCCTGCCTCATTTAACCTTCTCTTAGGGCGGCCATGGCTCCATGCTGTTGGAGCCATCCCATCTACCCTCCACCAAAGGGTTAAATTCCCTTCGGGAAATCGAATCATTTCGATCTTGCTGAGCGAAACCATCCTCCCGGTGACGGTCAGTATCCCAGAAACTGACATCCCAGTGATTGATGTTCAGCATACAGAAGGCGACATTCCATATCACAGTTTTGAATTTGAAAATGTGAACGTGATCGTCAACCCTCGCCCTCTAGCTGTTGAATACGTCATTCCCCCTGCTGAGCGATTGATCCTAAATTATCGTACCGAGTTCCATGAAAAAGGTATGGTAGTGAGACCAGCACCTGCCAATGTATAGAGATAGGGACTGGGATATTAACCAACACTGGAAGATCAGGTTGAAAGGCCAAAAAGGGGGTCAATTGTTTAAATACACACCCATCGAGTTTGTCAAAGCTGGGACAGTTTATGAGGACAAAATGGTGTCTCTTAAGGACCAACTCCAAGCACTCAGACTCGCAGAACAGGCTAGCCAAGAGTCCATCTAGCCACCAATAAGGTGGGATCGGATCCTCAGGACACCAAAGGAACACACGAGGCTAGGGGCAGAACCCCCAGATTCATCACATGAGACTAGGGGCATGGAAACAAGTCTGCTCGTGAGTGACCCAAAATTAGGAATACCCCTTGCAGACAATGTAGGCCAGAACAGGGAGACACCCATTCACAGTCAAGGGAACACATCCCCACCATCAACTGAGCAATACAAAGGGCAGAAGCATCCCACCCATTGGGTCGACAAAGGTAAGTGGCCTGCTCTAGATTGGACGGATGTCCGAATCCCGTCCCAGGAGTCCGAGGAACAAGAGGAACTTCAACTTCTGGGCGTAGAGGCCGAATCAGATTCTGACTCTGAGCCCAGCCCAGCAGACATCATGGTCATCAAGACAGGTGACCCACAGGAACAAACAAAGCAGGTTAGCGAGATCGAAACGGGAAAAGAGCCAGGATGGTCAGCCATCCCCCTAACGATCGAATCAGCCGGCGAACCATTCGCTAGCACCGGCTCAAAAAAAAAATGCCAATGTAAATAGCAATTGGTATCCCGAACCAGGACAAGACCAATCATGGTTTGCGACACCGTCCTGTTTAGGATATCTTGGCGACACAAAAAAATCAAAAAATCTTCCAAAAACAAAAACATCATATATTTTCAAAAATACAAAAACATCGCATATTCCTCAAAATCACAAAACATAAAAAAAAACTTCCAAAATACAAAAACAATAGAAATTTTTTCAAAAATCACTGTGTCAAGCATTTCTCATGACAAGCACGAGTTTGAGGTCGACTCATATGATTTCGATCTAGAATTGGACTTCAAACTCATGGGTTTGGATGAAGCCTCGGATGGGGAAAATGATGATACCGCTCTTGAATTCGAGGATTCCCTCGAAAGATTCGAAACAAAGGCCAATGTTGTGGCAGACAACTTCGAAATTGTTAATTTAGGGTCAGCAAAGTCCCCCAGAGAGGTGCACATCGGGAAATCGCTTCCCCCGGAATATAAGCAGAGGATGATGGAGTTTCTGAAGCCGAGGTTGTCCAACTTTGCCTTCTCCTACGAGGACATGTCAGGGCTCGATGAAGACTTGGTGGTGCATCATTTACCAACAAAGCCAGACATGAAGCCAGTCAAGCAAAAATTGTGAAGAATGAAGCCAGAATGGGCCCTGAAAATCCGTGATGAAGTCATCAAGCAATACAACGCGGGGTTCTTGGTAGTCTCCAACTACCCGGAATGGCTCGCAAATATCGTACCAGTTCCAAAGAAAGACGGGAAAGTCAGAATGTGCATCGACTTCAGGGACCTCAACAAAGCAAGCCCTAAAGACGACTTCCCTCTGCCTCACATCGACACACTGGTAGATAATACTGCTGGGCACAAGATCTTCTCCTTCATGGATGGCTTCTCGGGCTACAATCAGATCAAGATGGCCATCGAAGATCGAGAGAAGACTTCCTTCATCACACCATGGGGAACTTTCTGTTATCGGGTTATGCCTTTCAGGCTAAAGAATGCGGGAGCTACGTATCAGCGAGCCATGACTGCCTTGTTCCATGACATGATAAACAAGGAGATGGAAGTTTACGTGGACGACATGATCATCAAGTCTCGCACGATCGAAGGACACTTTGAAGATCTCAAAAAGCTCTTCGACAGGCTAGAAAAATTCAAGCTCCGCCGCAATCCGCAAAAATGTGTCTTCGGTGCGACCGGGGGTAAACTGTTAGGCTTCATCGTTAGCGAAGACGGTATCAGGGTGGACGAGACCAAAACCAAAGTAATCATCGAGATGCCACCACCCAAAACTGAGAAAGAAATTCGAGGCTTCCTCGGACGAATCCAATATATCAGTCGATTTATCGCACAACTCACTCCGGTCTGCGAACCCATATTCAAGCTGTTACGAAAGAACTCTCTAAAAGAATGGAATGACGACTGCCAAGCGGCCTTCGATAAGATCAAAAGATACTTACTAAATCCTCCGATGCTCGTGCCGCCTACTCCAGGTAGGTCACTTCTGCTGTATATCTCTGTCGCAGTGGAAGCAATCGGATGCGTTCTCGGCCAACACGACGATACAGGAAGAAAGGAGCAAGCGATCTACTATCTAAGCCGACGGTTTACAAGCTATGAAGCCAAATATTCCAGCTTAGAAAAGACATGCCTCGCCCTAGTCTGGGCAACACAGCGGCTAAGGCAGTACATGATCGCTCACCCGATACTTCTGCTCGCTCGCATGGACCCGTTGAAGTACTTGTTCGAAAAACCGGCACTAACGGGCAGAATCGCAAAATGGCAGTTACTGCTTTCTGAGTTTGACATCACATATGTCACCCAGAAGGCAATCAAGGGGCAAGCACTGGCCGATCACTTAGCAGCACACTCCCTGCCTAACTACCAACCCCTAAAGACCTTCTTCCCGACGAAGACATCCTCTACATTGAGGAAGAAGAGGAAAGAAAGGCAGAAGAGTGGACACTCTTCTTCGATGGAGCTGCAAACTCAAAGGGGAGTGGAGTAGGCGCCATACTCTACTCCCCCGAAGACGTCCCAGTTCCTATATCCAGAAGACTAGCGTTCCAGTGCACCAACAATGTAGCCGAATATGAAGCATGCATCGCCGGTCTAAGAGAAGCCATCATCCTCAACGTAAAGAAGTTACGAGTCTTCGGAGATTCACAACTCATCATCAATCAGATAAATGGCGATTGGAAGACCAAGGATGAGAAGCTGATTCCTTATCATGTCTATCTGGAGAATTTGATCGAGGAGTTCGAGGAGATCACATTCTCTTACATGCCTCGGGTCAAGAATCAGTTTGCGGACGCTCTAGCTACCCTCGCTTCAATGCTGGAAATCCCAAAAGGAGTTGCTGAATGGGAACTCACTGTCGAACTCCAGAAGGAACCTGCATTCTGCCTACAAATCGAAGAAGCTGAGCCTGCCCCAAATGATCAGCCATGGTACACAGACATCAAAAAATACCTCGAACATCAGAAGTACCCGGAAGGAGCAGCTCTGACTGATCGACGCACTATACAAAGACTAGCAGCTTAGTTCGTGATCACTGGAGGTATCTCACTGGAGGTATCCTTTACAAGCGATCCTTTAACTAAGTCCTCCACTGTGTGGATGAGACAGAGGCAGCCCAAATCATGTCAGAAATCCACGAAGGACTATGCGGCCCGCATATGAATGGACACATGATGGCAAAGAAGATCCTACGACTCGGCTACTACTGGCTTACAATGGAGACAGATTGCTGCAAGCACGTCAGGAGATGCTTCAAGTGTCAGGAGCACGCAAACCAGATCCATGCGCCTGCCTCCGAACTCTACAACTTGACGGCACCATGGCCCTTCTCTGTATGGGGACTCGACATCATAGGTAAGATCAGCCCTAAAGCTTCAAACGGGCATGAATACATCCTGGTGGCAGTAGACTACTTCACTAAATGGATAGAAGCAGCATCCTATACCACCGTCGCAGCATCTCATGTGGTCAAATTCATAAAGAACAACATCATTAGCCGATATGGGGTCCCTCAGGCCATTATCACTGACAACGGAACTCCATTCGTCAATAAAAGGATGGGCGATTTCCTCGACAAGTTTAAAATTCAACGCCATCGGTCAAGCCCCTACCGTCCTCAAATGAATGGTGGGGTGGAAGCTGCAAACAAGACTATCATCCGCATACTGGAAAAGATGGTGAAGACATATCGTGACTGGTCAGAAATGCTTCCTTGTGCACTCTGGGCTTATCGCACGTCTGTACGGTCTGCTACAGGCGCAACTCCATATGAGCTCGTTTATGGAATGGAAGCAGTACTACCGGTCGAAATTGAAATCCCCTCACTGCGGATACTACTGGAAAGTGAAGTCGAGGAAGGCGAGTGGCAACAAGCAAGGTACGATCAGCTGCATCTGGCAGATGAAAAGCGCATGCGGGCGCTAAGCCACTCCCAATGCTATCAAAGAAGGATCGCTCGAGCTTACAACAAGAGAGTCCGGAAGAGAAGTTTCAAAGTCGGTGACATGGTCATGAAACGTATCCTGCCGCCGCACTTGCCAGATCCCAGAGGAAAATTCAAACCCTCGTGGGACGGACCACTGATCATTCGGGAAGTACTCCCAGGAGGTGCTCTTCGGCTCACCGATCTGAAAGGCGAGGATCTTCCCGAGCCCATCAACGCCGACAACGTGAAAATCTATCACGGGTAACCCTACCTAACCTTGTCAACAATTACAATCGAAAGGCTGCATCTCTCACCTCCCTACCAAAAAATAAAACTATATATATCCACCAATTACCCCTTCCAGAAACACCCATCATGTTCCCCCAAAAAAAAAAGAACAAAAAAAAGGAGAAAGAGAAAGAAAACAAAACAAAAAGGAAGAAAAAAGGAAAAGAAAGGAAAAGACAAAAAGAAACCTCAATAAGAAGACCCAGAAAGAAAATGAAGAAATCCATCCCGCATCCCTAGTAATCCATCCTGTATCCCCAAATAATTTCAAGCAGCTTACGATTGTGCTTAAAGACAAGGACAGGCGGGTAGCCAATCGGCCGGCTATGAAGGAAGTTCCCCTATCACTCCTAGCACTCCGACAAAAAAGAAAAAAAAAGAATAAAGGCATGCCTAAGCAAAAGGGGCGAGTTGAAAACCTGAAAAGGCAGCTCGAGTAAAAACAGCGGGCATGTAGCGGACTTGGTGAAAACCTGAAAGGGCGCCAAGGGTAAAAATAGCATAAGCTGCCAAGGCGGAGGCAAGATCAAAAACCTGGGACGTAGTGAAAATCTGAAAGGACGCTATGGGCAAAAATGACGGGAAGAGTCGGACGTAATGAAAACCTGAAAGGGCGCTACGGGTAAAAATGACAAGAAATAAAAAAGAAAATAAAAAGTGCAGGTACAGAAGAAGCCGAGACAGCAAGCACCGCAACCAGGTACAAGAAAAGGCAATTTCGGATCAGTACTCTATCAGATGCTGTTCAAATCCAGGGGATGCAATCCTGGACACCTTCTCAGGGAACCAAGACCCTAAAGAAACACAGTCTAGAATACTGTACACAACGTGGGCTGAGCCCAAAATTCTGATCCCAATCATTCAAAGCATAAATCCAAAAGCAAACACTGGTCAATTTGGCACAAACAAAATTTTATTTTCTGTAAAAATCTTTTTACAAGTACTTTGCTTTCTTTCTTCATAAAAACAAAAACAAAATGAAATTTTCTCATGCATACGGGACAAGCAGATGATCAACATCAGAGATTACAGGTAAGCTCCTACCTCTCATATACCAACAATCTCTCCCTGAGCCTCTCTACCTCCATGCACAGGTAGAAGATTTCATCCCTATCCAGACGGTGTGCCACAAGCATACAGCGCTGCACTCAGCAGTCAGGAGGACCTGAATCCCCTATAACTGCTACATCAAGGGTGGTCTGAAAGGAACAAGCCCCAAGAGCTGCAACGTCTAGAGCATCCCAGTGGCACGTAGGAGCTGACTGTCCCATCATCGCCTCAAAATCTGTGCCAAAAGTCTGACTCAGGTAGTCCATCGGAAGTTCATCGTCTACCAGATCCAAGCCATCTAAAGCGCCAAGAGGAGGACCGCCACCCACCCAAATCTGATCCATACCATCCATAGCCTCAATCAAAGCATCCATAACCATCCCTCCATCAATCAAAGCATCTGCACCATCCACAGCCATCCCTCTATCAATCAAAGCATCCACACCATCCATAGTCATCCCTCCATCAATCAAGCCATCCACACCACCCTATGACCATCCCTCCATCAATCAAACCATCCACATCATCTATCGCCATCCTTTCGTCGGTCGCCATCATCGAGCCATCCCCACCCTCTAAACCATCCATCCTCATCATCGCAACATCTGCGAATCCTGGCGACCCATCAAAACCATCCAACTCCATCAGTCCATCGGTGGAAAAAGGATCCAAGCCATAATGTCATTCACTTCTTCAAAAGGGCCCATCACTTCTCCATCTACCCCCATCAATCCACCTATAAACTCCTTGCCACTTATGGAGCCACCCACCTCTTCATCATCAATAAACCTACCTAACCCATCATCATGATTGGCCATGATGAATCTAAAAAAGAGAAAGGAACAAGGGAAGAATGAGACAAAGAAGAAAGGACAAAAGAGAAGGGGACAAAGGAGAAAGATCGGATGGCCTAGACAAAAGGAATGAGCAGAAGGAGACATGAAGGAATGAACAGAGAAGAAGAGGGCTTGCTGGAAGAAAAAATGAACGGAGGAGGTAATTGGATTACCGCTAGCGGTACTCGGAGTATCGTTTTTCACTGTCATTGAATCACCCATCACTTCTGATGAAGGGAGAATAGACAAATGTCAATGAGCAGAGTCCGTTTAATGATGAGTCCGACTAACGTGTGATACCGGTCCACGCTTCATGTGGGCATACAATGTGGGTGGGCCCCATGTGTGGCTAGCGGTACCTGTCCAAGTCATCGAGCCTCAAATCCGTATCGTAACTTGTCCCACATCGGAAGAGTTGTCAGAGTTGAAGTGGGTTATATGTTGGGTTCCTCCTTAATAGAAATGACGCGTTTTAAAGTTTCAAATAATGTCTTTGTGGGGGGTTTACAAGTGAGGAAAAATGCGGATAATGTGACGCCCAGCCACCTTCATCATGGGCGGGCACAATGGCGGGCCCCTGTGTGTGGCCGGCGTCTTGTGTGGTGGCAAAAAATTGTGCTGATCAAAAAACTTAACATCGAAGAGTTGTCTGGAGTTGTGGTGGTTAAATATATATAGAATATCCCAAAAAATTTCGTAAAAAAATCTCAAAAACCTGGCCCAAAAAAAATTTGTTAAAAAGATAAATAAAAAAATTTTCAAAAATCTCCAAAAAAATCTCCAAAAATCCCAAAAAAATCCCAAAAAGATAAATAAATAAAAAAGTCCCAAAAAATTCCAAAAATCCCAAAAATCCCAAAAATTCCAAAAAAAAAATCCTAAAAAAATCTAAAAATCCCAAAGAATTTTCAAAAATTTTAAAAAATCCCAAAAAGTCTCCAAAGTTTTCAAAAATTCTAACAAAACCTCCAATTTTCTAAAAAAAAAAAATCTCAAAATCTTTAGAAATTACCAAGTAACTCTAAAATAAATCCCCAATAAGTATAGGCCCAAAGGGTTTGCTTCTTTTAAAAACGTTAGCCCCATTGATTTATTAGTGGAGGCCATCTGACTTTTTTTTACAAATAAAAAATCATTAGCCCCATTAATTTGTTAGCGAAGGCCATCTGACTTTTTCTGCAAAAACCGTTAGCACCGCTAGTCCATCTGTGGAGGCAACACAACTGTTTACTTAACTTGCGAAAATAAAAACCAAACGACGACGCCCACCCGCGAGATCGAACGAATATTTTTCAAAAAATCTAAAAATAGTTTCAAATAAAATCCTCAAGGAGCCTAGCACCAAAGAGGATAGTTTTCAAAAGACGCACGTGGCGCGCAGTACACTGAGGAATCTTCCATATTCTCCAGTTGCGGTCAGTGCAAACAGCTAAATAAGACCCGATCTCTTCCGGTTTCCCCGAAGGATGATCGAGTTCGTACATGATATATGTACAATTGGCCAGATCTCTATAACTGGGCAGTCACAAATGCTAGTAAGATGAGTGGATCTATCTCTGGAAACAATAATCAAACTCGAAGTGAAGACAATCCATTGTAACCAAAGTGTCAGGCTCAGCAGATTGCATGGCAAACAGATTACCTGCACATACTTAGTCCGGGATGTTCGCAAAATTTGATCGAGTCTAAGTCGGCATAGTGAGTTCCCTGTAAGGCCACACCAACGCGGGCAGCTAACCACTTTGACGATCAAATGGAACGAACACTCCTAGGGTGATTACATAGCAAAGGAACGACAGACCTAACAGTACGGGAATCCTCGTAAAGCCGCGACAAATGCACAAAGGCCCTTACTTTTCAGACTTACCCTCCAATGCTGTAAACAATTCGATGTGAAAAGGTTGTGATTGGTGATCCGTAAAGCCGCGATGAATGCGCAGGAGATAATCACAACGTTTTCCTCAACCCTCGTGATATATGCAAGTCATCTTTTTCCAAACAGTCGACTGACAATGATACAATGGTAAGTAATAGATTTGAGTCGCTACCCTTCGTTCGACGGAAGGGTGGGGTGTCCACTTGCTTTGACCTTCGGTTGCTCGCAACCTCGGTCAAAGAGGGGCATCTGTAGACACCCCACCCAGGCTGACCTCTCAAGAAGGCTAAGAACCATGATCACACCTTGAATCAAACCCAAATCCCACCTTAAACCTAACCCTCACCCAAGAACCTTAAAAACCTCCAGACCAAGACCCGAAACCTTGATCCAAGCCGTTCAGCCCGCGCATGACCCCCGCCTGTACCCTATACCTTGACCAGAACCTCTTTACCTAAGCCGAAACTCATCCGTCCCAACCAGAAGGCCCCAAAAGGAAGTCACCGTGCGAACCCGCACGCTAGGCAAAGCCCGCACGCACAAAACCGGCTTAAACGGACGCCGGGCGGTAGTCTGACTACCTCTAGCGGCAGTCTGACTACATCCAGCGGCACTCCGAGTACCTCCACATGAGGCCCGTGTGGACAGCTGTCCCAGCGTCCAAAAGTCAACTTTCCTTTGAATTTACCCCTCCAAATCTCACTATTTACTGTTTTACCAGCCCCTTTAGCCAATGAGAGCACGCCACGTGGCGCCTCTCTCCTCTCCACCAATCACCATGTGCCACATCAGCATTTACCCCCCTCTTGTCCTCTATTTACCAAAAAACCATTGAAAAGGGCTATAAATAGCCCTCTCCCCTTTCATTTTCAAGGCACCAAGGAGAAGCCACCAAGGGAGGGAGAGAGTGAGAGAGAAAGAGAGGGAGGAAGAGAGTGAGGGTGAGGAGGTGCTCCCAATCCTCAAAGTCCAGATTTTTCAGCCATCTTCTTAGCCCACTCCTTACCTTCCTAGCCACCTTAACCCCCTCAACCTAGCCTAGCTGATCATGGTTCAACACACATCCTAGCCTATTCAAGAATCAAGCCAAAGATCCATTTACATACAAGCATTCATCATGACATCTACTCCCTTCTCAACCCCCCTGCTTCTCTAGATCTCTAGTGAACGTATGCTCTGTGACTTGCCATGCATCGGATCTGTCACATCAGAAATTCCTAGTGATCTAGTCTACTTTTCTTTTCTCTTTGCATAAGCATCATCACATCCGCCCTATAGACACATTGTCAGACGTATGCTCTGTAGCCTGTCGAAATCTCGGATCTTGATACATCAGAAATCCACGTGTGACTAGTCCCATCATGACCACAACATCATTATTATCCCTTGAGATTATTTTACCATACTAAGTAGAGACCGTACATTTGTGCAGGCAGAGAGGGTGCCTAACACCTTCCTCTCAGAATCGAGGTCCCTTACAGGAATCCCGATCGCATCAGAGTCAATCTAAGGTAGGAGAATCTTCGGATTTCTCCAACCTTACGTATTTCGTGGGTTCTAGCCGACCGCGGGATTCAGATCAATATTGGCTAGTGACGACTCCAACAATCACAAATCAGCTTAATCACCCCCCACCATCATTACAACAAAACTTTTTACCAACGTGGGCGCCGATTCGATTTTCAGTGTCTACAAGACCCCATCTATTAGATTATAAATCTCTCCAACTATATACCTTTCAAGAGTACCATCTGAACGAAACTTGAGTTTATACACCCATTTATAACTAATTGGAGTTTGGCCAGGAGGCAATGAAGTGAGAGTCCACGTCTTGTTGTGCTCAAGGGCTTTTATTTCAGCAGCCATAGCTTCGCGCCAATTTGGGTCTTTCACAGCCTGAGAATAGCTAGTAGGTTCGACAAGAGAAGAAATACTAGCAATGAAAGATTTATGGGAGGAAGAAAAATTAGTGTAAGAAAGAAAATTAGATAAGGGGAAGGGACAGACCTTCGTGAAAATAGACAAGGCCTGAGAAAGAAGCAATCAACTGTTTCTTGTTCTTCTGCAGAGGCCGAGTATCGTTCCATGGCCTCTACGAGTTGTGAACTCACTTGACTCCTTTATTTACTTCACGATCTTAATGTTCGCAATGTCGGCCCAGCCTTATTATTTTTTATAATCAAGCTGCTCTTCTTATAGTTGGTAATCCTGTCTTTCATGAACGCACAAAACACATTGAGCTTGATTGCCATCTCGTTCATGACAAGATTCAATCAGGATTACTTCAGACATCCTATGTTCCATCACGTCTTCAAATTACTGATTTATTTACCAAACTTTTGGGAAAAGAACTATTCCACTGTTTGAGCTCCAAGTTGAGAGTCTTTAATGCTCACTCTCCAACTTGAGGGGGAGTATTAGATTATAAATCTCTCCGGCTATGTAATATTCTCTCCAGCTACATAATATCCTATATTTAGCACCTAGGACTATATTTAGCACCTAGGATCTTTCTTCTAGTTTTGCATATTGCCTATCAATAGGTTGTAATCATATTATAAAGAGGGTGTTTTTCCTCCAATACAATACACACATGGAAATTCCAAATGTATTACCATTAAAAAAAAATAGTGGGGAGAGTGATTCCCACCGTTGAAAGTATTCTAATGCCCATCATAATGTTTATTTGAAATCCAACCCTTTCAAAAGTTAAAAAAGACATGAAATAAGGGAAAACACATGTCACGCCCCAAACCCGGAAATCGGATTCACAGGAATCCCGATCGCCGAATCCGGTGTCGACCTCTTCAGAGACCCATTCGCCTCCTAGCGCAACCATACGCGATTCGATCCTGGGATCCTACAAGGAGGATTTTCAGTATAAATTTTTTTTTGTAATGAAGCATAACCACAAGTATACCCAAATCATAAAGGCAACATCATCATCACATATCCACTAATATAATCGTTTGAATACACACTTTGAAAGGGAAATACATATATCGAAATCAAAACTCCAAAAGCTCCAGAGGTCACCTACATGCTCCAAGCTCAACGCCGCAGCATCTAACGCCACCACGCATCTATCGTGCATAAGCTTACAAAAGCTTAGAGGGTGGTGGAAGTGTGTAAGGTAAGTGTTAAGTATCAATAAAGCACATAAATCATACATCATCTGGATAAGCGTAAATACTAATAAGATCATGAATCATATGACATCGAGTGTTTTAAGTGTACTGTAAGTCCATGAATGCTATCACCGTACTCAAGGCTATGCGATACAAAACATAACAAGATAATAACTGAGGTTTGGAGATGCAATGCAATATGCAAATCGACGAGCCATGAATACCATCAACCTTATCTAGGCCATATAAGTGCGAAAACATAGTAACCCAAAATGCTAAGTACCAGCAGATGCAAAGTGATATGCTGGTGCGAATGAAATGACCATGCTTTGGAACGTGAAGTCGGGATGATAGTACGCAAGTATCACAGTTATGAGGTTCATCACAGGACTTCTATCCAAACTAGTCCCATACCTAAGTTTGGGATAGTCGACACAATGTGATAAACTCCTCGATCTCGTGTTAGTCGCTACCAACCGAAATCGTGGCATATGCGAAGGTACACGAATAAATAGTTACGCACCACCCCAAGTGAATAGTGAATGAATGAATGAATGGGTATGCAATTCCCGCTCAATAAGTCCACGTATTACGGTTCCTCTCTCGGGATCATCACCGGGTCTATTACACTCTACGCCACCACGCCCTATCCGAGCGCACAACCGGGTAAGTGGAAGAGACCTCACTATCCGCCGCCAATATCGGCCCTGGGCCGTCGATAGCGGACCCATTCCGCAAGCCGGTCAAACTCAACCTAGATATTGCCCCTCACTCAAAGTGTAAGGTCACACCCCTTCCCAACCGACCACGACACGTGGGAGACGCGACCCGGTATTCGGCCCTCGTGCGCTCATATATCCACTGGCCTCGACGTTGGAGTCATCTCCTCGGCCACGGAGGTTGTGGATTTTCACCTGGGGACATCTATGGCGCCCGTATGCTGAACCAACATTTCCTGTCCCGTCCGGCCATCCACGATATGCTCGTGGAGGCCACGCTCGATGTCGCTAGGGCGTACAATGATCAAGTAACATGTATGCGAGATGCATGAATCACACCGTATAAACATGTACCATCTCGCGCGTACATGCGCTCATGTCTGCACTCCATCTCATATGGAGTCCCGTAAATGTCTCAAATTTCAACTACTCATGTTATAACCAAACATTCCTCATATCAAGCATACATATGATGCGTATGGGTATGAATCATGGAGCTACACTAAGCATGTTGTAAGGTGATGAACTATCCTTACAACTCGATATGGCCTATGCAGAGTACAAGTATGGGCCTATCAGTGGGCCTTAAGGAGTGTGACAATGCGGACATTTAACCAACATTATCCTTACAATGTGGACGTCAAACCAACATTGTTCCCAAGGCATAGCCCACCATATAGGTCAACACATAAAACACGGTAGAATCACATTCAATGGGCCTTATGTATACCCTATTGGGCCTCGACCCATGGGCCTCCAATACATCAAATGGGCCTCACAACATAGGCCTCATGTATATCAAGGTGGGCCTAAACAACGGGCCATAAATATGACAAGTGGGTCATATGTATATACCAAGGTGGGCCTCAACAATGGCCACAAATACATTAATATGGGCCCCATCACATGGGCCTTATGTACATCAAGGTGGGCCTCAACAACAGCCTCAAATACATTCAGACGGGCCCCATCACATGGGCCTTAAATACATAACAGGTGGGCCTCAACAATGGCCACAAGTACTCATTCAGGTGGGCCTCAATAACGGCCATAAATACACATCAAGGTGGGCCTTGACAACGGTTCATAACCATATCAAAGGTGGGCCTCACAGATGGGCCTCATACATATCAAAGGTGGACCTAATCATACATCCCACAAAATATCATATTGGAGGGGCATTTGGACCATACCCTAAGTAACAGTAGAGATAATAATTTTCACTGTTTAAACAATACAGGGGGGCCCACCATAAGGTTTATTTTCCACCCAACCTAATTATAAGGTCTTAAAGACCTGAACCAGGAGGAACTTCCATGGCCCCAAAGGGTATCAATGGTAGACGTTCAAATCCCCACTATTTCTTTCTGTGGTCCACCTGATCAAAAGGCTAGTCACATCACGGTGTGGCTCGTAGTGATGTACTGAAATCTAACCTATTCATAAGTTAACATAGTGATAGATGAGGTGGAAACAAAATATAAGCCTTATCAACAACTCAAAGGGCCCCCAAGAAATTTGACATGCACGGTGGGTGTCACCGTCCACCGATCTTTGGAGTGTTTCGCCTCATTTTGTCTCAAGCCTTAAGCACCTTGCAACCGGACGGATGGACGGTTTGGATGTAACACATACATTAAAAGTGGGGTCCACTGGCCATCCAGCAACCCAATAAAATGGCTGGATGGCATTGGGATATCACTACTGCTGGATGACATATATACAACACATGCATCCTGATGGGGCACATGAAAGCCCACCAACACATGCACACACACACACGCACACACACGCATGCACACACGTGCACACACATGCACACACACGCACATGCACACGAACACGCACACCCCACACGCATCACAGCAGGGGGGGTCCCAACGTGGACGGTGCAGACGAACACATTACATCAAGGTAGGCCCCACCGTCCGTCTGGACGGTGGGTATGCAACACATACAACACTGTGGGTCCCATGTGGGGCCCACAATAGCGTTTACCTTCCATCCAATCCGTTCACAAGGTCACACGGACCTGGATGAAGGGGAAAAACAATTTCCAAGCTTGATCTGAAACTTCTGCTGTCCCAAAAAGGGTTTCAATGGTAGAGTTCACTCACCACTGTTTCTTGTGGTGTGGGTCACCTGAGATCAGGATAGGCCTGAAATTTGGAGGGGGCCCACTTCAAAGGGTGGCCCACCACATTGATGGAGTGGATACAAAATATACACCATGGTGGAGCCCCTGGAGCCGTGGGTCCTCGCTCGCCATGCCGTCTTTTCTTGTCGAGAGCAAAGAAGTTAAAGATGTCTTCTGTTATATTATATATATATATATATATATTTTTTTTTTGAAATCCCTTTATTTCTAGGGTTTTTCACGGGTGGGGCCCGCTCCGGTCGACCTACCTCGGCCATTGGTTTCCATGACCCATAACAACTCCATCAAGCCCAATATTGGGCCTCTTTCTGCGTGTAAAAAGAATCGGAGGACTTTAAACGGTGGAGATCATCGATTGCTAAAGTATGGCCCACCAGGAAGATTGGATCAGTCCCATTTTTCGGCTCAACGCCTAAAATGAGTGGTAAATAAGATGGACGGCGTGGATTAAGTCCAATCATCAAGGTGGGGCCTAAACAAGTGACCATTCTCCAAAGCTTGAGAATCAAGCCAATATTTGTGTTTTCCTTTCCAGCAACGTCCAGACGCTGGACGTTTTTGGGCTTAACAACATATTTAAGGTGGGCCTTGTTTAGGTGGGCCACCACATGATGGACGGTGTGAGTTCAACGTATATAAGATGGGCCCCACCCACGGACGGCTTGGATAAAATACTTATTTCATGGTGGGGTCCATTCAAGTGGGCCACACAATCATGTCATCTTAAGAAAAGGAAAATAAAAAGAGAGAGAGAGAGAGAAAGTGGGACACACGTGTGATGGAGGGACCCCGATACTATGGGTCCTCCATTGCATTCCATCATACATCAAATCCATCAAAGTGGGCCATTGGCCACATCTTAGGGTCCCAAGTGAGATCCATACCATTGATCAGTAGGCCTCATTTGGCCCATCATAAAAACTAAGAAATCTAGCCTATAGAAGCACCCACCGGTTGATCTCTTCGGTCATGGTTGGAACGCCACCCTCCTCGTGCTCCTCTTTGATGGTGGAGATGGGAAATGGATGGCTAGGATGAAGGTTCTTTGGGATGGGAAGGTGGGCCACCAAAAATCACATTTCTCTCACTTGGGATGGCTTGGACGTGCACATTTTTTTTTTCTCTTGGTGTTGCTTTGAAAAAGTGTTGAGAAAGAAAGGGAGAGATGGGATGTAAGGAGAGAGAGTGATGGATGTGAGTGATGGGTGAGGTGATGTTGTACTTGACTAGGTATGGGTGTGTAAGAGAGAGGGTGAGAAAGTATGGGTTGCTTGTACTTGACATTGAAGTGATTGATTGATTGATGTGATTGATTGATTGATGGGATTGATTTGACATTGTGTAGAGATTCTCTCGGGATAAAGCGCGGCGTTTCTTCGAAATAAACGCCGGCTCACATCTTCGGTCGTGGTATCGGATCGGTGTGCGCGAGTCGCGGTGTTGGAACCGCATGCGGTCGCAATGATACAGGTCTCGGATTAAACCGACTCGAATCTAAAGGATACGACTTACGATCGATCGCAACGTCGATTATCAGTCGCGGATTGCCGGACTTGACGGAAATGATCGCAGGATTCATCGGAACAGTACGAACTAGGATATGGGTCTTACAACACAAATATCAGCTTGATCTAAAGCTTTCGTGGCTTTTAGAAGTTTTTAACGGTGGGCGTCATTGTCCCCCTGTTTTCTATGCTTGGTCCACTGGAGCTTTGAATTTAACTCGTTATTTGGATATTGCCCTAAGATGATATCTCCAAATGAATGGAAGGTGTGCATACAAAACATACATTATTGTGGCCCACCGTACTTGCTGACGTCACTTCAGTAGCTAGTCTCGCTACTCAACCTGTCAGTAGCTAATCCGCTCTCAGGGTGCCAGAGGTCACCGTCTCCAAGATGGTGTGTCTGCACGTAGCAAAAAAATGGGCAATCGGACTCCGGTACGGCTAATGGATGGTTGGACTTTTAGCCAATGGTGTAGATTCAACAAGCAGAACTCACGGTTGATGAAGTGATTGTCCAATCAGTGAAAATTTTGGGTAATGGCCAATCGATGCGGTGGTCCTCTCCCGTTGAATGGACCAACCTGACCATGGTTCCAGGGCCTGTTCCCACCAGCAGTGGTTGCATCTGGCACACGTGTGCATCACCTCTTCAATTTGGACGCGGATTCAGCGAGGCCAGGGATACACCAACATCGGTGAGGCTGGACCACAGAGCCCACATTTTTTTTTTTTTTTTTAGGTTAGCTTGTTAGTACACACCCCGACACCCATGTCAGTACACACACTCCATGTGAGCCACTCCCACTAAGGATCGATACCAAGACCTCAAGTGTTGAAACGAGGTATCTCCACTCAGTTTGCCCGTTGAGCCCACATTGATGTATGTGTTATCCACGCGGCCTATCCTTTTTTTCAAATCATTTAAAGGCATGAGCCCAAAAATGATGCCTCGATGTATGTTGTATACATCCACAAGGTTTATCCATTTTTCTTGATCATTTTAGGGCATTTTTTTTATGGTGCCTTTTTTTTTTTTTCTATAACACACGCACGCACACCCCACACACTCACGCTAGTGGAATTTCACCACCTATGGGTACTCGAACCCTTGACCGGGTGTTGAAACTCCTGAGAGTCTACCACCCGAGCAAGAGCAAGAGTAAGGATCATTTTCGGGCATGAGCCTAAAATGAAGCCCATACAAATCTTAAGTCTAGGGGTGTACATCGAGTCGAGCTGACCTCAGCTCAACTCGGCTCAAACACTGGTTGACCTCAGCTTGAACTCGTCTCAGCTCGGTCCTCGAACCTGACTGGCCAGCTCGGCTCGATTCGGTCAGCAGCTCGGGCTAGCTTGGGCCGAGTTCGAGCTAAGATCGAGTCGAGTTCGACATTGAGGCATTTCCACAAACACCTGAACAACTTCAAAAACTCATAGTTTTACAAACAGAGGCAATGGTTTTACAGGTGTTTTATCGAACACTTTCTAAGTAACATAAAAAGAAAAAAAGAAAAAAAAAAGGTATTTGTTTAATGTACATACTTTGCTTGCTACCGGCCAAACCTTCCTTGCCACCAGCCACATCTCGTTGAGTCATTTTATCAAACAGTTGGTGAACAACATTAATGGCAAAGTAATCGAGTCATCAAACTGGTTCGATCCAAGTTCGATTTGAGCTGGATTCGATCCAAGTTGAATCGAGTTGGGGCCTGCTCGAACTTACTTTCATGCTAAAAAAATCAGCTCGAATCAGCTCGAACTCAGCTTCGAACCAAGTCGAATCGAGCTTTTTCGAGTCGACTCGAGCGAGCTAACGGAGCTAGCTCGGTTCGTGTACAACCCAACTCAGGTCTACCATACCATAAGAAACTGTGGTGATTAAATGGCCACCCTTCAAAACTTCTTGTGACAACCTGTTGATAAGGTCCATGAGGTCAACAGACCTTGATGAAGGGAAAATACAAATATCATCTTGATCTAAAAGTTTTATGCACCAGCAAGTTTTTAATGGTCGGCATTCAATCACTATTGTTTCTTTTAGTGTGGTTACTTAAGATTCAGCTATCCTTCAATTTTTTATATCACCCCTTAAATGAGCTGGAAAAACTGATGGACGGCGTGGATGTACAACACATGCTTCAAGATAGCTCCCACAGTCACAGCCTCATTGAATGCGTGTTCAATCTCCACGCGCGCGGATTGCCGGTGCACGTTCGCTCCGAGTAGCATGGACGCGGCTTCGGTGGATCCCTGACTGTGGGGCCCAAAGTGATATATGTACCTTACATCCACGCCGTGCATCCGTTTTTACAGTTCATTTTAAGTCATGATCCCAAAATGCAAATCTCAGGTGGACTTCATCACAGGAAACAGGTGTGATTGAATGCCCATCATTAAAAACTCCTTGGGACCATCGGGATGTTTATTTGCCATCCAACTTGTTGATAATGTCACAAAGACATGGATGACAGGACCGCTCAAAGATCAGCTTGATCCAATGTTTTTGTGGCCCACAGGAAGTTTTTAATGGTCGATCATCACTGTTTAGGTGTCATTGGCACAGTTGCAGCAGGTGAGTCTCTTGTTGGCCTCATCTCCACCGTCCATGTGGCTGGTGGTAAGGTGGATCTGGCCATCCACCTTAAGGGTCCAATGGGCCAGGTTGGGCCATCGGGTTTCAGTTCACGGGGTTGGGATTATCATGGATCGGAGATGGGCCTGATGTGGATCCCTAGCCAGACCATGCACCCGACCAGGCCGCATTCATGATATTAAATAGAGCTGTATATGAGTTGAATTGAGTCAATCTTGGCACAACTCAGCTCAGCTCAGCCATAAGCTAACCCCAGCTTGAACTTAACTTGGTCTGGTCCTTAAGCCTGTCTGGCTAGCTCGGCTCACTCTAATAATCAACTCAGTCCGTTCAAGCCAAATCCAAGTTTGTTGGACATTTTTCCAAATAAGTAGAATGCATATTCAATTTCCCACATGATTTAAAATGATAACAATCTTTTATAAATATTTCATCAAACACTTAAAAAGTAACATCAAAATCAAATGCTCAGGCAAGCAATATCAAAATCAAATAGCCAACCTATCTGCTCCTTCCTCACCAACATTTCGTTGAGTTATTTTATTAAATACTGGGCGAGCAATATTTATATAAAAATAGCTGAATTACTGAGCTGATTCAATCCGAGTCAATTCGAGTTGAGTCGAGCTTAGGCAAGCTTGAAAAGTTTTTAATCTTTAAAAGCCAGTTCAACTCTATCCAAATTCAATCCCAAGCTGAGATGTGTCGAACTTTTCCTAATCGAATTGAGCGAGCTGACCGAGCTAACTCGACTCGTGTACCGCTCTCAACGGATGGGCTGGAAGGGCTTGATTCCCCTTACATCTCAACCGTTCCATTTGAAGGCCACCAATCAGATGGGTAAGATGATGGTTTCATTTAAGTGAATTTTAATTAATAGGCCATTGACGGTGTGGCCTACCAGGTGTAAGGTCCCTGTCCACCGTTTACCACGCCACGTGGATGGTGCCATAAGGCTCTATCTTATGAGGTCTGTTAATCCCATACCGAAAGCACACATGCCAACATGGCACACGTGTGCAATACACAGGCCTTCCATCAAGCCGTGAAAGCCATTTTTTTCACTTCTTTCGGACACGATTGCCCATCTTAGGAATCAAAGAGCCTAATTATCAGGGCAGGATTTCTAGGAAGTGTGGCGCACCTGAAGCTAAGTTCTTTCACACGTGGGGTCAAATTGGCACATATGCTTGCTTAGAGACTCGTGTGAGCTTAGCTCATGTCCGTTCTTCCCTATATAAAAGAGACAGCGCTTGTCTCTTCCTCTCGTTTCCTTCCGAGATCTGATCAGATCTCTCTCTCTCACAAAATCTCGGCTCTGATTCGAGAGATACGATGGGGCTGACATTCACGAAGCTTTTCAGCCGTCTGTTCGCGAAGAAGGAGATGAGAATCCTGATGGTGGGCCTCGACGCCGCTGGTAAAACCACCATTCTCTACAAGCTCAAGCTTGGAGAGATCGTCACCACCATCCCCACCATCGGTACCCCCTCCTCTCTCTCTCTCTCTCTCTCTCTCTCTCTCTTTCTCTCTCTCTCATGATCTCCATCTGACCGTTGGATTTTTAGGTTCTCGCTGCACTTATTTTGTGATTCTCGGCCCGAGGATAGACGCAGTATCCTTGGGCCTTGAGTTTGTACGAGTGGGATCCCTTGTCTAGTGATCCAGGCCGTTGATCTGACGGATGCTATCCAGGTTGGAAGATCCCAGCGCTTGGATCCGTGTATTTTGAATGGAGGGTTAAGAGTATGCTTGTAATGATCTGGATTCAAAGGAAAGAGGGCTGAAGATTGGATGGTGAGGATATTCCATTCTGGCAGATTTTTGGGCGTGATCCATCTGCATTGGGGCCCATCAGATCAACCGTGTGGATCGTGGGACTATAGGCCTTCTTTCAGGAATTCATGGCCTTGGGAAACTATTCATAACCTCAGGCGAGGAACTTATAATTCATCCTTTTTGGGATCTCATTTCTGAACAATATCAGCCTTTTTGCAAGAGCTATGCATTCTCTGTGCTTTCTGGATGAGAAATTTGTGGTTAGATTTCCATATTAGTTTTTAATTGCTTCAGATTGGCGCATTTGGTGTCTGAGAACAAAAATTGGACATCAACGGCATGTTTGGATATCCAATTGAATCATGATCCAAACAGATCCAGCATGCCGGATTACAATCTGGAAAAGGCTACTTGAGTGGCACATGTTTTTTATTTTATTTTATTTTTATTTTAATTTTAATTTGAAGAAAAGCATGTTTATCATGATCGAGGCAGAAGACATTGGTGTCACCTGGACATGTGTGGGTGGGGGTCAGGCTTGACCTGACCCATTTACTAAATGGGCTAATTTTTTTAGCCCAAACCTGACCCACGACCCATTACCCTCTGACTGGAACCGACACAGGTTTAAGAATGGAATATGAGGCTAAGGTTATGCACAACCTAGCCCAATCAGTGGATACATCATCATTTTGGAGAAACACAATTTTTATTTTTATTTTTGGAGAAACATACATCGTCATCGTCATCTAATTGTTATCCCTACTAATTGGGGTCTTCTATACATTATGAAGTTATGGCTGCCAACTTGATGCAACCTCCTTTATCCAGGCTTGGAACTGACAATGAGAGCACAAAACTCCCACAGTCGCTATTTAATAGGCTATTACATAGGTTGATTACAATCAAGTGCTATCAAATAGTCTATTTATAGAGGTTGATTACAATCAATGAATTTAGTGGATACATACACACACAAAAAAAAAAAATCATCTATACTTTTCCTTTTTATTTTGTTTTAGGTTTTGGGTCGGATCGGGCTGGGTCATCTGCACTGACCGATTGATAACCTATATGGCTGGGTTGGGTTGGGTTGGGTAGGGTTCAACCCAAGCATTACCCATTTACTTAAATGGATCTCATTTCTAGCTTGAGCCAGACCTGCTACCCATTTAGCATTTTTTAGCCTGAATCTGCCTCGAAAGCTGGTCAAGTCAGTTGATCTGCAGGCTGACCTGACTGTTGCCACCCCTATGTGGCATGGATGCCTAGTGTCAAAGTGTCTTAACGTGCCCGGCGCAACAAATAGGCATGGGGAAACCTCCGTATACACAAAATGATCTCTTGATAAAATAAATTTGTTAAAAATGCGTTGGCTCTTGAAATTGCATTGACGGGTGAGTTTCCCATCCATATTGAGCGCAAAAGCATTGGCTCTTGAAGCATTCTTTGAAGTGCTGGGATGCTTTTCAGGGAGATTTTATGGAGGTCTTCAACGAGTTTTTTGCTAGAGCCTCTTTTATTTGCCTGATCTCTAAGAAGTCTAGGGTATATCTGCACGAGGCATGAAGTGAAACAGCTTATGGACTTAGTTATGGGAGCGATGGAAGCATCTGTTTCAGAATGTAAATAAGTATGAATAGGTAGGAAAGCAGGAGCGGGAGCGGGAGTACAAATTGGGATTCGAAGTGGTAGTGACACCTAGTTGGATGGATCTTGCAACTAAGCTTAGAGGCAGAATCGCTAGTAGAAAACAGGCTGATCAGCTTGGAGTTTGTATAAAATTATTGCAAAGGTCCTTGCAGAGTGGTTGAAGAGACTCATGTTGAGGATAAGGTCTCCTTTCCAAGGAGCTTTTGTTTCTAAAAGATAGATCCTAGATGCTATTCTAGTTGCAAACAAATGTATCCAAAAAGGAGAATGTTAAGGGAGGACGGAATTGTTTTCCATATTGACATGGAAAAAGCATATGATCTGTGGATTGGGGTTTCATCATTTACGTGTTTGAGTGAATGGGGTTTGGTGATAGAGGGCATAGATGGATTAGAGAATGTATCTCTTCGACCTCATTCTCAATTCTCATCATTGGATCTCCAAGTGGTTTCGTTATTAGCTTTAGAGGACTCAGGTAGGGGATCCTTTGTCCCCCTTCCTATTCTTGATTGTTGCTGAGGGTCTGAGCAGAATGCTTAGCAGAGCAGATGAGTTTGCCTTATCAGCTGATTCCAAGTCAGTTCTTGTATCTCCATATTGCATCTGTAGTTTGCCAGCAACACATAAATCCTATGCGACACTCATGTGGTGTAGATCCCAAACCTCAAAGGTATTCTCAGAAGTAATGAAGACTATTGGGGCTGATGTGATCTTGAGACAGAGCATGGTGGTCGGGGTTGAAACTGATGATTGATGTCAATCAGGTTGAGTTGTAGTCTCCTTGTTAGGTTGCAAACGTGGGAAATTTTTCGTATTTTTTTTTACCTTGGCCGCCTCTCCCTGGGAGTTAAGAGTGGCAGTGACCTAGACCTCGTCCCCTGCCATTGGCAAATTTGAGAAAAGGCTAGCCTCCTAGAAAGGCGACCTGTCCCTCGGTGGTCATATCAATCTGATGAAGTTAGTGTTGACAAATTTGCCTGCCCTTCTTCAGAATGTCTTCAGCAGTTGAAAAGAGGCCCGAGAAAATCCAGTGGATTTCCTTTGGCAAGCTGCAATGAGCATAAGAAACTTTACTTGGTAAGGTGGGTATATGCAGAAGATGTTGGGTGAAGGTGGGTTGTGGCTGGGTAAAATCAGGGACAAAAATTGAATCCTTCTCCGCAAGTGGGGTCGAGATTTGATACTGAGAGAGGCGCAATGGAGAAGAGTTCATGCGAAAAATTACAGTATGGAAAACAAAGTGGGATCCAAATTTTGATTAGGTGTAAATAATCCAAGGTGTGGTCAGCCATAACAAAATGGGGGACCACAATCAAGTGTGGGGTGAGTTTGCGATAAGGTTCGATTTGGTGAGATGAATGGATATGCAATGGTAAGTTGGCTATTGGTTTTCCAGATCTATTCAGAGTTGTTATTCGTCTCGAGGCTCTTGTGAAAGATTGTGTTGAGGTTATTGGTTGGAAAATGGTGTGGAACATGGTGTGCCGTAAAGGCCGTTACGGGGCCGTAAAGGCTATTACGTAAAGGTAACGGTGGCAACTGTTACACGTTACGGGGTCGTAATGGCCGTAATAACTGTTATGAAAAAAAATGACCTGTAATTGCTGTTCGCGACATTACATCCCCTGTAAAGGCCATTATAGCCCTGTAATGGTCTATGACGGGACGGTCGGGACCTATACATATTTTTCATACTTTTCGATCAACCGTACGAGGCAGATACAGGTTTTTCGGGATTTTTTTTTTCAATAAATAAAAAAATAAAAAAGAGAGACCGTAACGACCGTTACGGGGCTATAACAGCCGTTATGCCCCATATCGTAAAGATAACAGTGGTGGCCATTACGGCCACCGTTACCGTTACGGAACACCTCAGCGTAGAATATTACCTTTAGGAGAAACCTCAAAGATGTAGAGATTATCAGCTTCATGGATCTTCTGCACCTTCTCAAGCCAATTCACTTGATTCCAAGTTTTGGAGATGGGCTGAATCAGGCAAATTCATAGCCAAGTCCTACTTTCATAAGTGTTGAAATCAGGCCTCTTGCTGCAGGATTTGAACATTTTGTTTGCCCAGGCTGGGAATGCAGTCACTTAGCTTGTATGAACATTACTTGCTCTCTTAAAAAGCTTCGGAGAACCCAACAAAAGAACAAAAAGCAAAAAAATAGCAAGACTTGTGATTCTTTTCTTTTTTATGTGGGTCATGTACTTGTAATAAAAGCATAACACAAACATAGTGTTAGAGTGAGTCCATATGAATTATTTTGACAGCAAGAGAATGGAGGCATGCTTGAAGGCAAGGTGTGAGAACCTTAGGCTTGACAAAGGAAATTTATGAAACAAAAAATTAGAAAATGGATGCAAGAAACTTTATGGAGGATATGTCTATACACCTCACTTAAAGTGCATAACACATGTCACTTTTTGTTGACATCACCAGGACCATTTGTGCCTATATGGTTTGAAATGTCAAGCTGTGTTGAGGAGTGTCTGAGTGCTGACATGTCAAAAAACCTAGAAGTAAAATTGTTTACGTAAAAGCTAAACACCAAGAAACGTCTATCATACTACATATGGTTGCATGGAGTGTGAAGTGGGAAGTGAACAGATTCAGGTGCTGGAGCAGGGAAGCTTCTGTTTCAAAAGTTTAAATTGCTAGAAGCAGGAGTGGGATTTCGAGTCTGAAGCATGAGTAGAAGTGGGAGCAGCACCTAGGTAGAAGGTTTTTGCAACTAGCCTCAACAATTATGCTCACTTTTTCAAGCAGAACTTGGACTGGATATCAGTCCACTTTTTTGGGTGGTTTGGTGCAAATAGGTCCGACCCGTGATGTTTATGTAATGTCATGGATGAATAAAGCCAAAATAATAAAAGTTTGATAAGTTGACCAGGACGGTTGGACTGCAGGACTGCCTTACCTGGACTGTTGTACCAGTTGATACCAGTTGACCAGGATCGTTCAAATAGTTCCTTTACCAAAATGGTTTTTCAGTGATCTGACCTGTTTTGGTTTCCAGGTCCAGTCTGAAACACCCCCCCAGGAGGATGAAGAATTGATATTGATACCAAAAAAATAAAACAAAATTTTTTTCCCCAGTCTTTGGGGTTCGGCATGCAGCATGGGAACCTGTTTATAACTCACTTCAATTAAACAAGCTAGTTTACTGCTCATATCATTATAAAGCAATTTATGGTCTCTTAATTTCTTCTTCATTGTCCCTAGTGTTATTGAAAACCCTACAAATTTTTAATGACCACTCATAACTTGGTCAGCTGCATGTTTTATTAAATGTATATATACTTTTTTCTTCTAAAATTTCACCCTATTTAGTAAGATAATTTCAGCCCCCTGCTGATCTGTTTCTGTTGGACCCATCTATGTCCAGATGAAAAGATATGGATGTATCACTTTTCTTCTGGGAACCAACATAGTCTTGTCCTCTCCAACAGTGCAGACAATGCTTTCACTCATAAAACTTGGTTAACTACCCATTTCATTTGGAAGTACCCAGGCCCTTCTAGGGTGGCGGCGTTTGGTTGGCTGGCTGGCAAAAATGAGATCCTAAGAAAGAGAGATGATCCTTCCTAACGGATGCATTCTGTGCTTGCAAGATGAGGAAAATGTGGACCATCTTTTCTTGCATTGCTCTTTTTCCAGAGAAGTGTTGTGTACGGTTTTTTGAGCTGCTGGAGATTCACTGGAAAGCACTACATTAAGGGATAGCTTTCGGCAACATAATCCTTTCTGCCCCTGATGACACTGCTGCAAAGACAGCACCTACCAAGCATCCTCTGACTGTGAGCTGAGGTAACAAATTGCACATAGGTGGCACCACATGAACACTTACAAGTGTTCGATTTGTGAAATGAGTGAACCCTTAAGTGAAATGATGAGTCAATATCTAATACTTAAGTGTGTTAAAAGCATGGTATTAGAAAAATGGTTGTGCTATGGTTGTATTGGCTGTTATGTAAAGGGAATGATCACCTCCGCTATGTGATACAGGATGAATCGGTCCATAATTAAAAAAAGGGCTGTATCAGCTTGTCTTGGACGATACAGGTGCATCAGCACTGTTATGGGGCTGATACTGGTAGGATCATTACAGGCCAATATGACCACAAAGCCCATTATGAAAGTTCTTATTTTCAAAAATTTCTCTTGTTTTTCTACTTTATTCATTGAACCATGAAGGAAGCCTAGAAACTAATTTTAAATAGATCTAGGCCTATTCTGAGGATCAAAACACAAAATTTGAGTAGAATTCGATGGACCGAAGCAGAGCAGCCCATTTTGGGAAATATTGGAAGAAGGGGTAAGCATCACTTTTTTTTTTGTTTTTTTTGTTTTTCATTTTCCATCTTTCCGTGTTGTTGTATTTATATGTAACGGGCTCTAATCTGCCAGATCATGCTTGATTTATGTTCGATTAGGGCCCTTTAGGTCGACTTTCAGTAGGTCAAGCTGACATTGCCTGACAATGGCATCGTTACCAAATAACAATTAGTTACACTATCAAATACATGCCCAAAAACAAAACAGAATACAGATTTGGGATCTTCATATTTTTTACTAATAATTTTTGAGATTTTCCCCAAGGAAGAAAATTTTAGCCATTGCAGGGCCGTATTATATCGGTCAGCAAGCTGGCCAATACTGTAATGTAATGCCTTGGTTAAAGGGAGGCATGTTTCTGAGGTCTTCCGCCTTTAACCATAGAAGTGCGTTCTCTACTAATGACATTTCTTTTTAGGTACAATACCTGGAAGTCACATTTCAGCAGTTGTAACTTTGTTTAATGCAGGAAATATATGTAGAAATACTGTTTATTGTTTATTTCTGTTCTCATGGTTCTTATTTTGCTTATTTATTTATGCTTCTCCTATATTTATTTTTTTAGCAAAAGAAGTACATGTATCATTTTATATGTATCTAATCTGTATATTTTTGGAATGAATAATTGAACTAAATTGCAGGCTTGTCGAAGCATCCAACTATGTTATTGATTGTCTGTATTGTGCTTCTTGAATGCAGGTTTCAATGTAGAAACTGTGGAATATAAGAATATCAGCTTCACTGTTTGGGATGTTGGGGGTCAAGATAAGGTAAATCTATGTACATATACTAACAGTTTGTGATTGTACTGCTAAGATATTTTATTTTGGACACTATCTGCTGCTGTTTCTCTGGGCCAGATGCTTGCATAGTTTTGTGACTGTCAAATCATGTTGAGTTGCTTTCAATTATATAATTTATATCAATATACAAAAAAACAGAACCTCTTTTTGAATGTAAAAAGGGTCACTCATATAGTAGGGAATAGATATCGGGTGGATTGTGTACTTTTGACCTTAACCTTTTTTTTTTTTGGAATGGCACTTGTCGCCATTTAATTCTCACGTTATCCGTCCATGCTACTCAACTTCTTGTAACCATCACAATCATGGTCATTAAATAGATATCTTCCTAGTTCTTACCATTATCTTAATGGTAAGATGGTTCTTTGACTAATTCTCTGGACAAGAAGCGGATGTATGCCAGTGTCACTTATCCGTTATCTTAACAGATGGTGTCTCCTGCCTTTCTTAATAAAATTCTGTTGCTTACATTTAAAAAAAAAAAAAAACCATCTTACCCTTTCCCATACTTTTTTCTTGCTGTTGTTTTTTGTGCCATTAGTAGCATCTGTGAATGTATCACCTGCAAAATGCAAATAGCTGAGATAATGGTGTGAGTTGCATCTGCTGATGTATTATTACTCTTTCTAGGTTTGCTGTCTCTTCTATGTTTGGTTTCCTGATATGGCTGCGAGCAATATCTATTATCTTTCTTTTCATTTTGTCTGCTGATATGCATTCATATATTTTCATGCTATTTGACTGTTCTATGGTGCTATCTTTCTGAAAACAGATCAGACCACTATGGAGGCACTATTTCCAAAACACACAGGGCCTTATTTTTGTTGTTGACAGCAATGACAGAGACCGTGTAGTTGAGGCAAGGGATGAGCTCCACAGGATGCTTAATGAGGTAAATGTTCCCTTCAAAAGTAGTGAATGGGGATGGGAAAGGTCATATTTGTTTGGATAGTTTGCTGGGATCCTATTCCTATAGAAATTTTACCCATCCAAAACTGTTCTTTTTGGAGACTGATGTCTGATCTTACAAACATTGAATTTGGTTGGGGTGGTTGCAGGATGAATTACGAGAGGCCGTGTTGCTTGTTTTTGCTAACAAGCAGGACCTTCCTAATGCAATGAATGCTGCTGAAATCACTGATAAGCTTGGCTTGCATTCCCTACGCCAGCGACACTGGTAAAGTGCTCTTTCTTTCCACAAAAATGAGCACTATCTGAGTCTTTATCAGGATGAAATACATGGACATATCAGTATCGTATCGGCTGATACGGCCGTATCGTATCCGTATCAGCATGAGACGATACGCGATATGGGGTCGCATCGGCCTGATAAAAAAAAAAAAAAAAAAAAAAAAAAAAAAAAAAAACTGACCAGTAATGGCCGATATGTGGTGTATCGGCACCGATACAGGGCCGATACAGCCAATACAGGCCCATACGCCTTTAAAAGCTCGATTTTGATTTTTTTTTCTTTTTCAAAATTTCATTCATGTCTTCTCTCTCTCTCTCTATTCCATGTAAACCATGAAAGAAGCTTTAAAACTCATTTTAGGCTAGATCTAGACTTGTCTTAGGACCAAAACAAATGATTTGAATGGTATTTGACAAATTGAAGCGAAGTAGAACATTATGGGAAAAATCGGAAAGAAGGGTAAACTTTCACTTTCTTTTTTATATTTTCATCTTCTTTTTGTTGTATTTCAATGTAATGGGCCCAGTTCACCAAATCATGCTTGATTTGTGTTCAATTATGACCCATTTAGTTGATCTTTAGCAAGTCAAATTGACAAACAACATTCTCATTAAAGAATGGTCCGATATACCATTGAATATATTGTCAAAACACAAGAAAGATAGATTCTTGGATATCTCATTTTTTTTCCCCTAATATTTTCCTTTTTTTTTGGTTTTAAAAAAATCTGACCAATATAGGCCGATATGACCCCGATACCGATACGCAACGTTGTATCGTATCATTTTTTCCATCGGGCTGATACACCGACTGATACCAACATCCAGAACCATGATCTTAGACTAATAACTCATTGGGTCAACTTGGAACTTGACTGGTTCATTAAAAATTGAGCCAACTTGACAGAACTCAATTTTAATGACTCTATTGAAACTTGTAAAAAGTTTGTAAGGTTGAAACCAAGGGATTAACAAACAGTTAAGTAATGGCTGTTACGCAACGGTAACGGTGGGAACCGTTACACATTATGGGGCCGTAATGGCCGTTATAGAAACAGTGGCCCATAACGGCCCGTAATAGGGTCGATACAGTAAAAAAATGGCCATAATAGGGCCATATTGGCTGTTACTGCCCCTATCGTAATGGTAATTACGGTGGCTGTTATGCCCACTGTTACCGTTATTGAATACCTTGGTTGAGGCATAAATCTAACCGAGTCAAGTCCTGAGACCCAATTGAGTTTTGACATTTTGGGTAATTGGGTCTAGAGTGGAAACTCGACAGTTCACCTACATTTATCTGTGCTTCTATGTTTTTGTTTTTGGCCCTTGATCTTACTCTCAAGAGGAATATATGATCCTTGGCCTGAGGATATGTATCATATATTCTTGGACCGAGTTCTTGTAATTGTGTCCCATGAATTGGTGTTCCAGATTGTTCATCTGATTGCCCCCACCATGATGGACTGTGGCCTCAAAAAGTCCCCTAGATTGTATGATCCTAGCCATCCAAATGCTCGTGTTTTTTCCTTCAAATGGGGGGACCATGCCTTGCAGGTCACCTTCGAATGGTTAACATTGCCCCATTGGAGTTCTGGGGCATGGCCTTGCAAGTCGCCATCGAGTGGGGGACCATGTCTTGCAGGTTGCATTAAATGGTTAACATTGCCCCATTGGAGTTCTGGGGTGCAGTGGGACTGATCAAATCAACCGTTTGGATAAATTAACCACAGGCACCATTACAAAATCAGGGCCTGATGTTGCCATACATCTCTTAATAATTTGTTAATGGTAGTAAAAGTTCCTTGCTATTTTTCTCATCCTGTGGATTTCGTAGTATCATATCTAGTATATTTGCCAGGAGAATTGACCATCCTTGACTGGTCATATGTTAACTTAGCATATGGCCTGTTTGACAAGCATTTTCCCCTTGGAAAATATCTGATAATTTCAAGGGTAAAAGTAAGCATTTCAACCTTGCAAATATCTGATATTTTCAAGGGCAAGTCTAGAAACAAAAATCCAGAAGAGACTGGGTTGTAGCTTACGAGACCGGTCTTAGGTGATCAGTTCTCATGTAATGGTATTGTGTCTGAATAGCTAGGGCTGTTCACAACTATATGCAAGAATATTTTGGGTCCGATTCATTGGTGAATAAAGATTGAATTTTGTTCCATAATAACTAGGGATCTTTTAGTTGACATCATTCAGGAATCATGGTTTTTTCCTTCTTCTCAGGTATATCCAAAGTGCATGCGCTACAACTGGTGAGGGATTGTATGAAGGGCTTGATTGGCTCTCCAACAACATTGCGAACAAGGTATTTTCTCAAACCCACAAAGCTCATAAGAGAACATGATGGTTATCCTCAAAAGTACAAAACACCTAAATTACACATCATGAACGATAGGGTCCGCTCCATCCATGTGGAAGGATGTGGTTTGGTGATCCAGACTTGCACTGATGGCCCCACTGCTAATGGGATGCCTCAAAATCATCCCATTTTTTTTTTTAATTTTTAATTTTTATTTTATGTCCTAACCTCTGGCTTTTAAAAAAAAAAAAAAAAAACCTTCTTCCCAGCTGACTGAAGGGCAAGCATCTTATAACATTGGATTTTTTGGGGCATCCACCATCCAAGGTGGGGGTGTATCTGCTAGGCCCAAAAATGATACAATACAAGGTGTATTGGACAGTATCAGATGATACAGGCCCATATTGGCCTCTTTTTTTTTTTTTTTTAAATTTTTTTTGTGAAGGGTACTGAAATTTTTATTCAAAAAAGAAAAAGGAAAAAGAAAAGAAGAAACTATACAAAGGATGATGAGAGATCATCCAAATACAAAAGGGGAAGGAAAGCCCCACAACGCCCCTACAAAACCTTCACACTCAGTCCCAAAGATCTCGGACGCATAGGCCTGCCCACTCAATTGCCATCCGCTCAGCTTTGAGGAATACCACTTCATGGGGCACAAAGAATTCCTTAAAACGTAATTGTTTTGCTCATTCCATACTACCCAAAGCACAACAATAAAAGATATCATCCAAAGCATTATCCTTTTCTTACATCACTTCCTTCCACCATGCCAGGCCAATATGAGATCCCTCAGAGTATTGCACCACCTCAAGAAATCTAAGGAATCTCCGCCAACTTTGATGCATCAATTTGCAATGAATGGACAAATGATTCATTGTTTCCTCATCCTTTAAGCACAAGATGCACCCATTTGGAATATCATTTTCTTTTCTTTAAATTGTCAATGTTGACTTCTTTGTTCTTCCCTACTAAACAAGACAAACACAAGAACCCAATGTGGACATCCAGACTTCCAAATGAGGCAAATAGAATCTGACCTCTACTGAAGCACTTGCACAGAGGTGATCTCCACACCGCCATCTAGCCAAGACCAAACATTAGAATTGACTCCCAATATAAAGGATATCTCCCTTTTGAATGAAGGATCCTCAGCCCCGCCTTCCAAACCCCGTGGCCCCATACTGAACTGAAGTTCCAGGGAACCCGCCTTCCTTGGAACCATATTCATTAGATATGGTACGATTCTAAAGACCACCCATCTCTTCTCCGAATTTCCATGGCTATTTCACCAAAAGTGCTGAATTCATAGAGATTTCAAGCATCTTATCCCAAAACCTTCCTTCTTAGATTTACACACTTCTTTCTAGTTGACTAAATGGAACTTTTTCTTGCTCTCCGTGATGTAGGACATGAAATGTAAATATGATATGCAAGATTTCAGGCTTAGATCATACCATTCAGAAACAATTACACAAATTCCACATCCTACATGAAAATCCAAACGTTCAATTAAAGGGGAATTTATCTTTGGTCAAGAGCCTACACATGATAGGGCTGGATCAATAAAAATTATGAAGCAAACGATACTCAAAGATAAGAAATAATCCTTCACACATACATAGTAATCAGTCCCTAATCCAAGGGATTCACCAGTTTCAAATCAAGGAACCTTAAGGAAATAAAAGGGGCATATAAGTTAGGGAAAACATAATTTAGGGCTAGGTTTCATGAAAAAAAAAGGCTATGAGAGGATAAAAGAGGATAAAACACGAACGAAAAGACGATCCAGCGTATGGATAGCGGGCTTGGGGCGCCCGTTGAAGTTTCAACTCGCCTCTGGTGAAATCTGAAACCTCAGTAATGAAGAACTCCGATGCAAATGAAGGACGAATTGAAGTATGGATGGTGGGGAAGATGAAAAAAAAGAAGATGATGGGGGATGGGGATGAATGGGGTCGATGTGGCTTCGCACCACGGTAGTTAGCCCTTCGAAAAGGAGAGGGCTTCGCACCCACTTTTGAATTCTTCCACAACTCACGAAGAGAGCGTAAAAACTAAAGGAGAATTTTTATTAAACTTCAATGAATCAAAAGAACTACAAGGGTGCCTATTTATAGGAGAGCCCTATACCCAAAACTTCGCACCATGTGCGACACCTATTACTTGGCGTGATGAAGTAAACTAAAATAAAAACCAAACACAGAAATCTAAAGCGTTCACAATGTTCTAAATAATAACAATAAGCAAAACCTAAAAAATGAAATCAATTCGACGAGTGAGCCACGATCATGAGATCCCATGATGGGCTTTTCTTTACTATCGGGCCCACTTTTCTGAACCAAAACTTGTCTTCTAACTAGGAGGCCCTCCTCGAACGTCGTCATCGAGCCAGATCGATGATGGGATCCTCCTTCTGCGTACATACGTGCGTAGGGGTGGTGGTGTGCGGCCGTACGTGTGCACGATGTCCTCATCAACTCTCCTCGGCTGCGAAGATTTCAGTCATGTGGCGAAATAAAACTCTCGAACCGCTTTCCAGGATGTCAGGATCAAGTCGCTGGAGCTCCACCTCAGTGAGCCATGTGCTGTCTGAAGCTGGACGTGACTTCCATTTAATAAGGTACTTCTGAAACCCGCCATCCGACGTAGAAATTATCTCATGGTCCAGGATATCCTCTATTTCCTCTCTTGGGGTGTGAAGGCTAGGTATGGGAGGTAGAGGCTGGGATGAAAGGTCGGGAAGAGGCCATGGATCAAAGGTTAAGTCTGGAGAATCAGGACGGGTGGGCGAAGGGCCGGACAAAGTATCGGTGAGTCCCTGAAAAGCAACTAGATCCTCCACATTGAATGTGGAACTAATTCCCATGGAGGGTGGAAGATCTACCTCATACGCATTGAGGCCGTTTCGCTTTATAATTTTGAAGGGTCGGCGCTACGCGCGTGTAACTACTTAACGGCCCCTGAGGGAAGTCTTGCTCGGGACGATGCGGACTATCACGGTCCCAATATTGAACTCTTTGAAACGTCATGTTGGTTGAGAAAATTTGTATTGCTCATTACTAGTAGTGATCTTTCGCCCTTTGATTTCTTGATGCAATGAATGTATGTGATATGCAAAAGACTCCGCAGACTCTGATGGCCTATGGGGTAATGACATGGGGATAAGATCAATAGGCTTCCTAGGCTTGTAACCGGTAACGACTTCAAAAGGACTTAGACCTGTGGACCTATTGACAGAACTATTGTATGCAAACTTGGCTATGGGTAGTACGGCGTCCCACGTCCTGGTATGCTCCTCTACTAAACATCGAAGTAAACTTCCTAGGCTTCTATTAACCACCTTAGTCTGGCCATCGGTCTGAGGGTGGTAGGCAGAAGAAAATTGGAGCCTAGTATTCATCATGTGCCATAGTGTCTTCCAAAAGTAACTCATGAATCTTACGTCATGGTCAGACACTGGTTTTTGGTAACCCATGCAGTTTGACAACCTCACTAAAGAACAGCTTGGCAACATGAGAGGCGTTGGAGGTCTTAGAACAAGGAACGAAGTGGGCCATTTTGGAGAAACGGTCCACGACAACAAATATGGAGTCATGCTTTCGAATAGTCTTGGGAAGTCCAAGCATGAAGTCCATACTGATGTCCTGCCAAGGGATGAAGGGGACTGGCAAAGGTGTATATAATCCTGTATTCTGTTTCCTCTGCTTTGCCAGTTGACAAGTACGACATTGCCCTATAATTTTGGCCACATCCCGCTTGAGGCTTGGCCAATGAAATCTATCCTCCACTAGGGCAATGGTCTTGTCACGACTGAAATGACCCGCGACCCCCCCCTGAATGTAACTCCCAGACAAGAAAATCGCGAAGGGAGGTGCGTGGTATGCACAAGCGGTCACTTCTAAATAAATATCCGTCCAGAATCAAATACTCAGTGTTAGCTCCTGACGAACTCTCTAATAAAGACGTATACACAACCCCAAAATCTGGACACTCAAAATACTGTTCTTTGATGCGCTCAAGGCCCGTAACTTCAACGCTCATGGAGTTGAGTAATACGACTCGACGACTCAACGCGTCAGCAGGCTTATTCTCTACACCGGCCTTGTGCTTAAGCACAAAAGTGTACTCTTGAAGGAATTGAACCCACTTAGCGTGCCTGAGGCTTAATTTCTTTTGAGAGTTCAAGTATTTTAAGGCCTCGTGATCTGAGAATAAGACGAATTCTTGCGGTAATAGGTAATGTCGCCAATGGCGCGGTGATTGCACTACCGCATAAAATTCCTTGTCATAGGTGGAATATCTCTGCTTCGCCTCGTTCAGTTTCTCACTAAAAAAGGCGACAGGGTGCCCTTCCTGGCTAAGTACTCCTCCTATGCCGACTCCTGACGTGTCACATGCGACTTCAAAGGCTTTTGAAAAATCTGGAAGTTGCGTGACTGGAGCTTCGGTCATCTTGACCTTTATCTCCTTGAAGGCCTTCGAGGCGACCTTTGTCCATTGAAACTCTCCCTTTTTTATGCAGTCCGTGATGGGAGCCACAATGGAACTGAAGCCTCGAATGAACCGCCTATAAAAAGTGTCCAAGCCATGAAAGCTGCGCACCTCATGAATATTGCGAGGTTCAGGCCAATTAACGATGGCCTTGACCTTCTCGGGATCCGCCGATACGCCCTCAGTTGACACAATAAAACCTAAGAAGATCACACTACTAGATAAGAATGCATACTTCTTTAGGTTGGCGTACAACTTCTCGGCCCTAAGGATCCCACAAACTTGCCTCAAATGGTTGAGGTGTTGCTCCTTAGTCATGCTATAAATCAAGATATCATCAAAGTATACGACTAGGAACTTCCCCATGAAGGGTCTCAACACTTGGGTCATCACCCGCATGAAAGTGCTTGGGGCATTAGTTAACCCAAAAGGCATAACTAGCCACTCATATAGCCCATCCTTCGTCTTGAAGGCCGTCTTCCACTCATCACCAGGGCGTATACGGATTTGGTGATACCCACTTTTGAGGTCAATTTTGAGAAGATAGTAGTATTGGCCATCATATCTAGCATGTCATCAAGACGCGGTATGGGAAATCGATACTTGATTGTGATTTTGTTGATGGCCCTATTATCAACACACATCCTCCATGTGCCATCCTTCTTAGGTGTAAGAAGGGCGGGCACGGCACACGGACTCATGATCTCTCGAATGAAACCCTTCTCTAGGAGTTCATTAATCTGCCTCTTCAACTCAGCGTGCTCCTTCGGGTTCATTCTGTAATGCGGGAGGTTTGGTAGAGTTGCCCCAGGGATTAAATCAATGGCATGCTGTATATCCCTCATAGGGGGAAACTCATTCTGTAAATCATCAGGAAAGACATCACGAAACTCATGTACTACCTGAATGGCCTCAGTGGGTAACTCTACGCTAGTCTCTGGTACACTCTCCCTAGCCATAAGGGCGTATATCATCGAGTCCACCTCCGTTTCACGCTCAAAGTCTTTGGCATTCAAAATATGGAGCGGTTTGGACTTGGACTTCGACTCCTTCACTTCTTTTAGGCCGCTCACACTACTCTGTGTGGTGAACTCTTTTCCAGTTGTATTCTTGGGTGGTAGAGGATTTAACTTGACCTTCTTGCCCTCAAACCAGAATGTACACACATTTGAACGACCAAATATGGTAACATCCCTGTCATAGAGCCACGGTCTACCCAGAATGATATGGCCCACATCCATAGTAACAACATCACACCAAATTGTATCCTTATAAGATCCGAACTGAATAGGGACAAGACAGCGGTGCGAGACTGGAATGGATGTCTCATCAACCCAGGAGACTCTATAGGGCTGAGGATGGGCTTCCAGCTTCAAGCCCAAACGACTCACAGTGCTAGTCGATGCCACGTTGGCACAACTACCACTATCCACGATCATCTTATAGTTCTTTTCCCCACATTTTGCATAAGTGTAGAAGATCGTGTTGCGGCGCCAGTCATCAGTGTTCTTGGCTTGAGTCAGGGCGCAACGCACAATTGCGAGGGTCACAGACTCTTGTGCTCCCTCTTCCTCATCACTAGGGGTTCCGACTGGCTCATATTCCTCCTCCTCACTATCACTCTCTGGGGTCACTACTTCTACTTGCCCATCAATAAAGAGTACTTTGGTGCCCTCTCTGGTGCCGCACTGGTGAGCAAAATGACCAAACCCCTGACACCTAAAACACCTAGTGGCCCCACTTCCACGTGAATTAGACCCGACAATCTCTTTACCCTTATCATCCTTAGGTCAGAAATTTGAACATTAGGGGAATGTTTGTTTTGGAATCCGTGTTAGGTCGCTCCAGAGGGGTTGGCCTTAGTACCGGATTAGCGAAAGTCAAACCGCCTTCCCACGATGCTTTAAGGTATTGCTCAACATCTAACACTACTTGGTACAACTGTTCGATAGTGTCTATGTCTTTGGCGAGCAATTCTCTCCTAATGTCAGGACGGAGGCCCGTTTTAAAACGAGCAAGGGTGAGTACAGGGTCCTCATCAACCTCACAACGGGTCAAGTACTCTTCGAATTTCTCAATATAGTCAGCAACACTCATGGAACCCTCGTCGAAGAGATTGCCACTCCTCAATCAAGCAGCGATAAGAAAAAGGGAGGTACTTCTCTTTAAGTGTTTCTTTCATTTCGCCCCAATGGACTATTGGGAGTTCTCTCGCTCTTTCTTTCTTTCGCTCAACCGTCGCCCAAAACCTCTTTGCTTGACCTACAAGCTTCATCTTGGCGAATCGGACTCGTCGAGCATCCGACATATCATACCACTCAAAATAGTGGTCCATATCCGCCAACCAATCTAAAAAAGCTTTAGGGTCTAAGTGGCCATCAAAAGTAGGGGCATCTACTCTAACTCCCTTGAGGAGTTGTGCATCTGGGTCATATTGGTCATGATATCCCTCACGGGGCGGGTGCACAGGTGCGCGCCCATGACCAACTCCTTGGCCGCCTCCATTCCTTTGTCTAATCTCCTGACCACCTGCTTGAGAATGGGCGTCTTCCCCAATGGTGGGGTTTGCCCTGAGGGAGACCTCTATTTGAGTAACGCGATCATCAAATTGGTTAAGGCGTTGATCCATGCGTTGTTCCAAGCGCTTAGACATAGACTCAAACTGCTGGGTTAACTTGGCCATTGATTCTTGTAGTTGCTCCATGTTTAGAGTAGGGTGCAAACCAAAACCGCGACCCGTTCGTGTGGGCATACACAAGCTAACTCAACCTAAGGACTGCTATGGCAACTATATGCATCTAAAAAAAAACTAAATGACCCTATGAGACTCTATATGAAGGCGATAACACACCGCTACTAAAATTCAGCTATATATGATGGTGAATGCATGATGAACTCAAATAAACTAAACCCTAAATATGTGGTGAATTCCCCTACAAGAACCCTAGGCTCTGATACCAAATTTGATGCAGGACATGAAATGTAAATATGATATGCAAGATTTCGTGCTTAGATCATACCATTAAACAATTACACAAATTCCACATCCCACATGAAAATCCAAACGTTCAATTAAAGGGGAATTTATCTTTGGTCAGCCTACACATGATAGGGTGGATCAATAAAAATTATGAAGCAAACCATACTCAAAGATAAGAAATAATCCTTCACACATACATAGTAATCAGTCCCTAATCCAAGGGATTCACCAGTTTCAAATCAAGGAACCTTAAGGAAATAAAAGGGGCATATAAGTTAGGGAAAACATAATTTAGGGCTATGTTTCATGGAAAAAAAAGGCTATGAAAGGATAAAAGAGGATAAAAACCTGAACCAAAAGACGATCCCGCGTATGGATAGTGGGCTTGGGGCGCTCCGTCGAAGTTTCAACTCACTTACGAGCTGAAATCTGGAAACCTGCTATAATGAAGAACTCCGATGCAACAGAAGGACAAATTCGAAGTATGGATGGTGGGGGAAGATGAAAAAAAAAAAGATGATGGGAGATGGGGATGAATCGGGATCGATGTGGCTTCGCACCACGGTAGTTAGCCCTTCGAAAAGGGAGGGCTTCGCACCCACTTTTGAGTTCTTCTACAACTCACGAAGAGAGCAGAAAACTAAAGCAGAAATTTTTATTAAACTTCAATGAATTAAAAGAACTACAAGGGGTGCCTATTTATAGGGAGAGCCCTATACCCAAAAACTCGCACCATGTGTGACACCTATTACTTGGCGATGAAGTAAACTAAAATAAAAACCAAACACAGAAATCTAAAGCGTTCACAATGTTCTAAATAATAACAATAAGCAAAACCTAAAAAATGAAATCAATTCGACGAGTGGGCCACGATCATGAGATCCCATGATGGGCTTTTCTTGACTATCAGGCCCACTTTTCTGAACCAAAACAGGTAAGGCTATTTCCCCCCAGTAGCTCTATTCTTTGCACCACAATGCTCTAAAGATGCTTGGTGGGCTTTCCAGTGCAAAGAAGAAGACCCATATAAGATGACGGAAGATTTCTAAGTTTGAAGCCTGCGAACCTAGAAAGCTTCCAGTTGCAGCCAAATTCCTGGGCAAAGGCCACTACCTTCCCTTCGTTGAGCTGTAGTTCCAATGATTCACTTTTTTGGATGTTGATTCTTATACCTGAGATACTCAAAGCACCTCAGAATTTAAAAAAGAAAAAGAAAAAAGGTTGCAGTCTGGCTGGAGGGTATTCTCTTTAAGTCTTCACTGAGCTGGCTCAGGCTTACGACTATAAGCAACAGGGGGGTGCGCCTTTCATTGAATTGAATTTCAGTGAGGGTCACAGGTGAGGGTTGTGGGGTAAGGGAGGCTGAATCTCCTCTCAAAACAAAAGAGAATCGCTGGTGAACTGTGTTGAGTGATGTACATTCGCCTGCTTGACCTCAGAGCCTTGAACGAGGCCCACGTTGCTTGCCGTGTCTAAACATTTTGTGGAGTATCTCTGCTGCCTTCATAAAAATGAAGGGGGAAGGGGGTTCACCTCGCCACAGCTCTCTGGGGCTTTTGAAAAAGCCCTTTGGAGAGCCATTCATAAGTATAGAGGAATGTGCCGCACTAATACACACCCTATCCAAATTCTTCATTTAGAACCATGTGTTGCAGGAATTTCCACTCCACATAGTCAGAGGCTTTCTCTGAACCCAACTTGCATATAATCTGTGCCTTCTCTGACTTGAACTAGGAATCAGTGCATTCATAGGCATAGGCTCCACAAAATTTGTCTTCCAAAGACAAATGCTTCTTGAGTTTCTAAGATAATGCCCCCAAAACCTTGCGGATTCTCAAGGTAAGAACTCAGGTGTGGTTTTCTATAGGGGCCTCCAATGAGGTTGATAAGCTGGAAATCTTTCAAACACTCACCGCCTCTCTTTCAGGGATATTGAGGTGATAAAAGATGCCCCACTTTCTGTTGACAGTCTCCCCTTCGCATGAAATCCTGAAACAAAAGCCATGACCTCCCTTTTGATGTCCTCCAAAAAAACTTGGAAGAAGGCGATTGGGAAGCCATACAGACAGGGGTCTTGTCTCTACCAAGGCTTCTAATCGTTTCAAGCACCTTTTCCTCCTCAAATGGTCTTTACAACTTAGGTTGATTTGGTTGGAAGGGAAATTGTCTAGCCAAGGTCTGCTACATCCTTCATCTGAAAACAATTTCGAATAGAAGTTTAGAATTGTGTCACACATTTTATCAAGCTGTGAATGTGGTTCATTCTTTTAGCATAGGCAATTCTTTAGAAGAATTTGGTGTTTTTGTCACTCTCTTTTAACCATATGCTCTATAGCATATCCTCCAACAGATTTTGAAGGAGATGCTTTGCAAGCTCAACTTTCAACTTCTGTATCTCCAAGATGTTGTCCTCCCCTAGGGGACCTTCCTCACCATCAATACACTGGATAGCTTCTAATGTCATTTTCTTCCCCTCAATCGAGCCCCTTATGCTTTTAACGGTTTCACCCACTCTTTAAATTTCTCTTTTAACCATCTGAGCTTGAGCACAACTTTGTGATCTGCCCAACCTTCCACTTGAAACCCGACTCACCAATCTTTGACTCAAGGGTTGTGATGCAGGACGTGTGATTTAACTACTTGAATGCGGGAGATTATTAACAGATTAACCACAATCACAATAAATCAAATCTAATAACATTCTATCTAACCATGATCTAAGGAGTACCAAAGAGGTGATAAAATTCAGATTTATGATAAAATCACAATCTGACATGAGTATGAATCATATCAACATGAAAACCTTAGGTCCCATGAGAGATTGGAACTCTCACACTTAGCATAAAGTTCAAAGGGCAGATTTGTTGCAACAATTCAAGGGTTAGGAAATTGGGAAATAAGTTTAGGTTTTCAGATTTGGGGATTTATGGTTGGGGATTTAAGATTAGGGATTTGGGGATTTAGGAATTAGGGTTTGTGGGGAAGTAGGGTTTTGAGAACTGGGAAATTAGGCAGATTTGTTGCAATTCAAGGGTTAGGAGATTGGGGAAATAAGTTTAGGTTTTCAGATTTGGGGATTTATGGTTGGGGATTTAAGATTAGGGATTTGGGGATTTAGGAATTAGGGTTTGTAGGGAAGTAGGGTTTTGAGAACTGGGAAATTGGGTTAGGGTTTCAGGCTTAGGGTTGGGGATCTTAAAGGGGAAAAGGAGCAATGATTAAGAGGGAAAGAGGGAGAGGGAGGGCTGGCTGCACGGACGGATGCGCGGTCACACCTGTACGGATATATGGTCTAGGGTTTGGTCCGTACAATCGTATGGTATGAATAGGTTAGGTTTATGTGGGTTTTGGATGTGATGGGGATGGGTTTTGGTTGAGAACAAAAGAAAGAAGAAGAGGTAGAGAGAAGTAAAGAGGGATTGAGAGAGATGAAGAAGGGGAGAGTATAAGAAAATACCTTGATTGTAGAGAATGAGAGAAAAGAATAAGATAATGGGCTTCACACCCTTAGATTTACAAAAAAAAAAAAACCCTCTTTTCATAAGAGGATCTAATCTCACTTCACATGAGAGAAGATACTTTTTCTAAGCAAAAGAGAGCTTTTCATTCAATTTCTAAGGGCTAGGGCTGGACGTCCTCCTTTATAGTCTAAAAAAGTTTTTTTTTTTTTTTTTTTTTTTTTTCCAAAAAGACGCTCTTAGGAAAGATTTCTTAAAAAAAAAAAAACACAGGTAAATAAAAATGTCTCACTTGTCCTATGACACCATAAAACATAAACTTGCTAATCCTAAGTTATGAATAATCAACAAAAACATAAAACATGCTAATCTAAACACTCATGATCACAATGATCCAATTGTCCGATCGAAGGATCTACACAATCCAATAGTCTGATCATCGTATCCTCGTGATCTGACGGTCAAGACTCCTTAGCTAAGCAACCCACATGCATCTTCCTAGTGTAGGGTCTTTGAAGATGCACGAACATGCATGGTGGGGTCTTCAAGGCCTCAGTATGGCCCACCCGGGCCCATGTACAAGTCATCGAGCCAAAGTGAATGCCAGGCTAATCTCCTCCTCCTTTGGTATACTCTAAATGGTCGGTGTCCTCATTAGGTTGAAGGTGGCATCTTCCAGCCAGGCAAAATCTCAAAGTTGAATGGTTTTGGCACTCGTGAATTTCGCTAGATTCCAGAACTATTGGGCGGTGATCCGAAACTGCAGGTCATAGCATATCGAATGATTCCTATAAAGCGTTCTTGCTAATCAGGAGAGATAGGGAAACCTATCCATTCTAGACATTGTGAGTCTGTATTGGAGGTTGGACTAAGTGAACTTCGAACCAACAAAGTAGAAAGTCGATAAGCTAATGATCCTCTATCCAATCAGAAAACTCACACTTTTCGGAGACAAATTGTTGTTCTTCTCATGCTCCCAAAGCAATTGCCTTCTGTTTGGATTGTTTGAGCCTTACACAACATAAAGAACCCACCTAATGCCAATATTCAAAATTTTGAAAAGGATTAATACTGAGAATTCCCCGACTTGGTAGTCTAACTTGACTAGCGCATCCATGTGTGGATGCTCGATCACGAGTAGATTGCGCTTACGGGTGCCTTTTCGTAGGCTTTTGTTTGTATTTGTGGCTTGGGATATTGTATATATGACTTGAAGTCGGCACAAGCCAATTACTTAGATTTCCATAATTGACTAAACCCTGTAGAAATCTTAAGAGAAGGATTCATAGGATTTTGTCTTAAAATGACTCCTAATCTGCGATCAGAAATTCTGGATAAGGGACTAACGTGACAAAGAGGGAAGGTGTTAGGCATCCTCTCTGCCCGTACAAGCATACAGTCTTTACTTCACAAGATAAGATGAAATATCAGGGATTAAGTTAGCTCTTGTGCACGGATGATGCAATTGTGTGTGGAATGCAGCGTGGCAATGCGGTGCCTACTGAAAACAATGGACTGAGTCAGATAGGTCTACCTGAACTCCCCCACTTGGAGAAGTGGTCGAAGCCTAGTCGATCCGAGTTTTTAACGAGCAAGATCCGGTATACTGGCGAGCTGCAGAGCATATACTTGGACTACTAGACGAGCAGGTGGGTTTGGAGTGGAAATGATGATGCACAATGCTAATGCAAGTATGAATTAAGTTAATTGGAGTATAGCAAATGGGTGAATGGGTTTGTCACAAGGATTGATTTGAGTGGATCGGATCGGTCCCTTGGGTGGCTCAGGTGGCTAAGGGTTAGGCTTGGTTGGGCTCCATTGGGCTAACATGGGCTAGAAGCTCCTCTCCTTTTACTCTCTCTCCTTCGTGGATGGATGGGCTTGTGTATGTGGTGAAGGGTGAGAGATGGGAAGTGAGAAATATGGAAGATATGAGATGCTTTAGAAATGGAAAGGAATGAGGGTATTTATATGGTCTTTGGGTGGTTTTTCGGTAATTCATAGGAAGTCTAGGGGTCAAAAGGGCTTCAAGGGTTGGGATTGGTTGTTGGAATGGGATTGCCATGTGGCGCGATGTGTATTGTTGGATCGGGTGGCAAAGAGTGTAATTTTGGGCAAAAGTGAGGGTAGAGGGGTCATTCCAACTATGGCGAGTTGCCCGATGCATGCTTGCTTTGTCATCACCCCACCTAACCCTGCAATAAAATATTGCGGGGTTCCATGTGTGGATGGGACACATTTTCTGCAGGACCCCTTGTGGGGTGGTATTTCTCCTCTGATCCACTCTAGTTTTGCCTTATTGTGGTCTTAAATACTAATGGCTTTACCCAATACACGTGGTTGTGGGTGATTGTGTGTATCCGCAGGGATTAGTCTCAGTTCAAAAATGAGGTGGGGACACCCTGTGTCTTTGAAAACAAAAAAAAACTAATGGGCCTAGGCTTGGACTTGAGCTTATGTTTTGGTTGGGATTTAGGGTTCTACGGAGGTTCCTACAGTGCTCTGATCAGTCCGTCAGCCCTAGGTGGGGTGTCTACACCATGTCCCACACCACCAAGATACCACCCGAAGCACTTTGCATCTTTTAGCTAACCAATCACCATTGGATCTTCCCAAAATTGTATTAAAAGATTACTGTCTGTATTGCTCTTTCTCGTCTCTTGGAATGTAGTGAGCTGAACTTTTTGCCAGAAAAATCTTGACAAATTATTGGGAAAATAAGAAAAGATGTAAAACACTGGAATCTATCCTTTTTTTTTTTTTTTTTTGGCCCATTTACCTTTTACTTTATGTAATTTTTTTTTAACATGTATTAAATGGCATCCTTTGATAAGAATGTTGATTCTCCTTTGACCTGCTGAAAGTCAAATCTATTAGGCCTTGATTACCCAAATCAAGCATAATTTGATGGATTATGGTGCATTTCATTGAATTACAGTGAAAGGAATATGTAAAAACTATATGTTGATGGTTTACCTGTTCTTCAGATTTTTGCCAAAATATTTCATTTTGCTTTGAGTAGTTAAATCCCACTCAAATCTTGTGTTTCAATTCCCAAAAAATAAACCTAGATCCAGTATAGAATAAGTTTCTAAGCTTCTTCCCGGTTCAAACAAAGAAAAATGGGGACAGCTTCTATTGGCTGACATGGCCCCTTTCATCGGTGGGGACTGATACAGTTACAATATGGCCATATGGCTGTATTATAATTGTTTTTTAAAACCATGATCTGGATTGATGAACCATGGTTCCGCATTTGCAACACCTTGTGCCAGAGTCGACAGTACATTTGCTGATGCTCAGGACCTGTAATGTTTCATCAGATATCAGTATGTTGTAGCATATGTATGGTAGTTCCTGCTTCCCAAGGTCTACCTTTGATTTGGGGCAGATAAAGCAGAAAATGGAAACCCACTTATTGCAGGTTCGATATTCTGTGTCATGTCAAACACAAATTGCATCTTGTTGGCTCAGATATGTATCAGGAACAGATTTGCTCCTCCTGTCATTGCGAATTTGCATAATCTCGTGCTCTTGACATGCAAGTAACATGATGCTCTCTCTCTGTTTCCAGGCTTGAAACAGTCACTGTGCTTTGTTCAGTCAGGGATTACATTGCAGGCATTCGTCTTTTTACAGATGGACGAACACAGCATTGCAGACTTCGAAAACCATCTAATTTTTTTCAGTATTATTTCTATGAACTCCGTATTCCTTTTTGTGTTTGTGGATGTGCGATTTCTTCTCAATATGAAATCTTGTTATCGGTTTATAGGACTGTAAAATCCTTTTTGTTATGGGTTTGTTTGGATATTGTTCGTATACAAATTATATTTTGTTTGTCTCGCTGCTTTTGATATGTTCATTGCCTTGTGGCTATTGAGAGAGAGGATGTGTTCGAAATGTCTCCAAGGAACAGTTGGCTACGGTTGAGATAAGAATGAAACTTTCCCATTCTCATCCTGCTTGTGATTTGGCTCGGTGAAAAGCAATACCGCCAGAAATGTTGTTCTAAAACTTGCTGACTCAACTCGAAACTTGGCTGAGATTTTTGAGCTGTCACTGGGAAACTGGTTTGTTTCTGTTTCTCAAACCTCACTCGGGATGACTCGTCGACTTTGGTGAATCATGGTGTTATTATTAGTAAAAGGAGGTGGAATGAGGGATTGGAAGTTTGGAACCATGACCCCTTCTGCTGTTAGATTGTTTTTATTTTTTATGTTTTTATCCCTATAATGTTTACATATCAACTTTGTCTATGCTTTGAATCAAGCAGACCCGGCTGAAAATCAAGTCAAGTGAGTTTTGGAACAGTTTTTGGCACTAGACTCGAACCATATAAATGATCCGTTTTTCAAACTACTATTTTCATAAAAGTCCCTGTATTTCAGGAGATGAGCCATGCTGCCTTGCTGTGCACACATGTGCAGTATAGGCCGAGTGCTTACCACTTGAATGATTGATGGGCCTGCTTTTTCAGTGGCCCTGCCTGAATTTTTGTATGTCATATAATGGTTAGAGGGGATTTCACAAAACCATCACGGCGAGCCTTGTAAAAATCAACGGTGGACGTCTCTCTCACAATTATTTTCTTTGGTGTGGCCTGCCAAAATCACAAGTCAACCTGATTTTGTTGGCCATGGGATTACATATTGGATTTTACATACATCATGGTGGGCTTGCTAAAAAATAAGGGTGCCTTCCTCTTCTAGTTGTTGAGAACAACATAGAGATTTATATTAAAAGAAGGGAATTTGATGGAGGCCCACCCTTGATTTGTCATGGCGCCAACGGTGATGTGCATGTGAGATCCACTTCAGTCATTATATATGCAGTCCCACCCCACGTTAGGCTCATACAAGCCTATAGCCCACGGTGATTATATGAAATTCATTCCAACCATTAGATGCCACATAAAATTTTAGGCATGGCCCAAAAATAGGCCCATCTATGATTCCAGCGGGCCACACTAAGGAAAACATTTTGGAGGGTTAGTGTTACTCTGTACACTTGCCGATCTTGTGGCCTACCTGAATGAGTTTTAGCTTAAAATGAGATGAAGAACCTGATGGTCAGGGTGGATTTCACATGAACATCATAGTAGGTCCTACCAGAGCCAACAACTTATTTGGTCGTGCAACCCTTGATAAATTAATCGGAAATATAAGGGTGATAATTGCATAGATTAATGGGGTACTTTATCAAAAAGATTTTAGTAAAAATGGAGTTTCCTGTATAGCCTCCTGCCCTTTTGGCTATGGACCGAAAAACTCTTGCTTTTAAACTATTTTTCAAAATCGAACCATGTCGTGCAACTACTTATGCCATGTGCGTGTTTGGATGCACGGTTTGCATTGTATTATAATGTAATGTCCCATGGAAATTTGTGTCTAGTATTGGATTGAAGTAAGTAGTTGTGAGGTCCTCTGCAGACAATTGTTTGGGAAGTTGGAATTGGGTGGGGCTTGCTCATTTATATCCATAGGCAACCGTTTGGATCAAACTTTTTGCTGGTGGACTGCACAAGCACAATGAGCGTAGTGGTTCTACCATAATCCATCCCATGCATAATCCACTTGAGTGCGACTTGGCTACCACCTCAGAACTAATGACGTGGTTGTAACCCTGTCTATGGGGCCCACCTCGATGTATGCATTGCATATCCACGACGTCCAGCTAAGGAATGAAAGGCTATGTCTTGGGGGAGGGGGTGAATATGACTAATTAAAAATTCTTCAATTAAAATAATTACCTACTTAAACTCAATGTTTTAAATATTGATGGTATCGGCCGATATATCCTGCGATATATCTTGTATCCCACATGTGTGATATGAAACTCACAGATACTACGATATATCTCACATGATCGATCTGGTGAGTATTTTCGATTTTTAATCCTTTTTTTTTTTTTTTTTTCTTCCGTAGATCATGTTAAATCAGTTTCAAATTATTACAAATCCATGATTTTTCATGTAAATATGGAGCTTCAATATGAGATTTGGGAGAGATGGGTCGAGTTGTGAAAAATTAGAAAATAAAATAAAATAAATAAATTCCCACTTTCTCGCAAATCAGTTGTAATCCTTATGTCCAAACATAAAATCAAACATGTATGTAACCTGATCTAGTTATTTTTCTTTTGATTTTGAATGTATTGCTTGTGTTTCCACACATCTTCTTACATTTATAAATTATACGAATAGACTTTGAATATACTTGCATCAATTCAGTTAGACAATGCATAGATTAGGACCCCATACAAAGAATACCTATTATGTGAACTTATTTTTTGTAATGTTTTGATTTATAAGTGTGTGTTGATTTCTTTTTTAATAATCACTGAAGTTTGATTGAAAAAATCAACCAATTTCCCTATGTTTCCAACAACAACGATACAGTACGTGATACAATCAATATATCCCATGCGATAACCGATACGTATCCGTATCCCAAAGGTGCAATACGTAACGCGATACGGAAATTTCGAACACTGCTTAAACTAATATACCAGTTTAAACTAAGAAGACAATTAACACCAAGGCTTCCAAGCTAAAGTGGGTCTAATCACATAGACTATAAGAGATATGCCAATGAAGCAACTAGCCTATAAATATAATGAGCTTATATATGCATTACAAGTTAAGTGCCTAACACCTAACATATAATCCAATTTAAGCATTCAAATGATTTAACTAATCAAACATATAAGCATGAATTAAATATGTACGCAATTCACAATTACAAATACAAGCATGTATAGTAGTTTAATTTTTCTACTCCACTTCCGACGGACACACTCTCCTTAAGTGTATCGATATTCATTATTGGAGGTTTTCAACAAGTTCGCATCTAAACTTTATGACCCTACATAAGGACTTAGGTCCTATACAAGAATCTAACGCATACTCCCGTTGAAGGCTCTCTCGAAGACTTAGTTGGTTTTCTATAAGCAACCTCAACCTTAGTCTAAAGACCTACTTTTATTCTCGTCAGATTATCTTACAGAAACTAACACATATGCACCCGTGTCTGATGAATTCGATCCTACACAAGAGCCTAGGTCTTATACAAGAACCTATTCGAGTTTAAGTTACAAACTCTTACCCTCAATCCTACACAAGAAAAGAGAGTATTGACTCATTAATTGATAACTCACTCGTCGGATTGAACCTATTTGATGCGATGTGCTTAAGTTACTTCTTCAAAGCTCTCTCATACTTGAATTCACTCCTCAATTTCTCCCACATCTGTTGATACCAATGGTTCAAATCCACAAACAAATACCTTGCATGCGATGCTTCATTTGAGGTAACAAAGGTAATGAGAAGGTGGTAGAATCTCTTACAACCAATGAGATAGTTGAAATCCTATGGGATTCACCTAAAAGGATCTTCTAGAGATTTTAAATAAAATATACCAATAAGATTGGGTCTAATCTCAAGAAAATGGTGGAGTTCAAGTTCATCTTCTCATTAGAGGTTGAAATCCTCATTGGAATGTTAAAGCTTATAAAGATGACTTGAAACTCATGTGATTAGAGGTCTAGGATATGAGATATCAATGAAAAATTACATGGTCTTCTATTGCACCAAAAACCCTTACAAATGCCCAAAAATTGAATTCCATTTATAAAAAGTTTCAAGCTCCAATCTTAAAAAAAGGGCTAAAAATGGCTCATTTGATGGGATCGAGTTGGTCGTCGATGAGATCAAGGGCCCTTCGATACCATCGAATGTTATCCCAATGCTGTCGAAAAACTCAAATCAAATTATCAAACCTTCTTGGACAGATTCAAGTTTACTACTCGATGCCATCTAAGGAATCTTCGATGCCATCAACTAACTAGAGATGAGATCGAGAACCACTTGAAAATTATTGTTTTGAGTAGTATAGTTTATATCAATGAGATTAAGAACCACTTAAAAACTGCTGTTTTGAGTGGTATAGTTTATAACAACTTTGTATCTCCTATAGCCTTCTTACTATGTTCCAATTTGGTTCCCAAGGCTATGGATGATCAAATAATGTTTACCTATAAATGTTAGGATAATCTAGATGTTTGGGTTGTTTTGGGTTTAAGGTTTAGTATACGGCCCGTACCCACAACACATGATATTGTTTGCTTTGCCGAAGCTCACGGATTTAAAACGCGTCATACTTATTAAAGAAGGAACCCAATTTATAGCTACCACAACTTTGGAAGATGCTTTCAATGTGGGGACAAAGTTTCACCTTTATTGTGTGCATAGTAGCCTAACAGCATAATAACCTGCCAGCCACCTTGGGGCCCGCCCACGTGTGCTCGCCCACATGTGACCACATAGTGAAGGGGCGTCACAATATCTCCCACTGAGGACAGAGCCGTCCTCGGATTTGATACCACTTTGTAAGGTCCGTCTCCATAGTGCATGATATTGTCCGTTTTATCGAAGCTCACGGATTTAAAATGCATCATGCCTTTTAAGGAAGGAACCCAACTTATAGCCACCATAATTTTAGACGATGCTTCCGATGTGGGGACGAAGTTTCATCTTCACTGTGTGCATAGTAGCCTGCCAGCCACCTTGGGGCCTGCCCACATGTGCACCCGATATCACCACAGTGACGAGGCATCACAATATCTCCCATTGAGGGCAGAGCTGTCCTCAGCTCTGATACCACTTGTAAGGCCCGTCCCCACAACACATGATATTGCCCCGCTTTGCCGAAGCTCACGGATTTAAAACGCTTCATACCTATTAAGGAAGAAACCCAACTTATAGTCACCACAACTTCGGATGACGCTTTCGATGTGAGATAGAATTCCACCTTCATTGTGTGCACAATATCCTACTAGCCACCTTGGGGCCCGTCCACATGTGCGACCGCCCACATGTGACCACAGTAACAGGGTGTTACAATATCCCCCAACGAGGGCAGAGCTGTTTTCGACTTTGATACCACTTCTAAAGTCTATCCTTACAACACATGATCTTGTTCGCTTTATTGAAGCTCATAGATTTAAAACGTTTCATGTCTATTAAGGAATGAACCCAATTTATAGCCACCACAACTTCGTACGACGCTTCTGATGTGGGATAAAGTTCCGCCTTCACTATATGCAGAGTAGCCTGCCAGCCACCTTGGGGCCCGCTCACGTGTGCCCGCCCACATGTGACCACATAGTGACGGGACATCACATTTAAGGTCACTAATGCACCTCGTATACTTGTTCTTCGTTCATTGATGCACATGTTCGCTTGTATCTTCAATCTTCAGCTTCTAAGGGCTCAACAGACTCCTTAACACATGGATTCATGAAATTGATGAACAAGGTGCATAGATAAGTGCACTAATACCATCTACTTTGCCATTTTATTTTAACGCATAGTCTTTAAATTGAAGCATATAAAAATCTCCAATGGACCACAACTCAGGAAAAAGTGGTTACTGACTATTATCTGTTTATGGGCCACATAAGTTTTGGATCAGGTCGATATATGTTTTTTTTTTTTTTTTTTAAAAAAATTTTCATTTAGTTATGTGTAATCAAGCTAATGATTAGCATGTTATCTAAGGTAAAAATATATTATAATCAAGCTAATGAATGTTTTTAATGGTGGGCGTTCAATGTCCATTGTATCCCTTGGTGAGGTCCGCATAAAGTTTGTATATGCTTCATTTATTAGACCATGTGCTAATTTAAGTTGGCGGGCAAAATGACACCATGGATTTACACAACATGTTGAGAAGTGGGCCTATTCATTATGTTCGCACACATATCGTTGTTTCTAGGGTCATAGCCAAGTTGCGCTCCACCCACCATATGAGTGCATATAGTGTGATCATGGCTTCATCAAAGGCCTCTTGATTTAACATCAAACATTTTATTTTATTTTTTTTTTTTTTGTGGGGGAGGGGGCATCAGGAGGGACCTCAGCTCAGGGTCAAAGTAACATTTATGGTTTCGAGTATATCCCCGTTACATAAATTGAATTAAAACCGATCATCTTAGTAGAATACCAATTCACAATATGGGTTAAATAAATATATAATAAACTTTACAATATATAATATTAAAATGTGAAATGTGACATGGTTAATTTGTGTCCACCTGAGCCATATAATAATTGCTGATGTTAGCAGGATTCATCCATTAATGAGTAAAATGTTAAAAAAAAAAATTCTAAACTTCATAATTTAACAACATTCACCACATATTTGGTTAAAAAAAAGTAATCGATATGGTGAAATCATAAAAAAACATGGTAACATATTCACCAGTAAATAACATCATAAAATCTAACTCACATGACGATGCCTGTAATGAAAAGACAGACAACAAAGTCCACATTACCAGCAAGTAAGGCAGTGTCATCAACTTGAGCATAGGTATGCTCCACCTCTTCTTCCTCTGGATTCAAGTCAACCTCGACACCTGACGTGGGTGCATTGGGCGTTGCTATTCCGGACATAGAGGACAATGCCTGATGTGCTACATAACATGTTGGCGGAGCCACATTCAATGGATTAACAAATTGCACATGCATAAGAGAAAAACTTCCAAGATAGAGCTATCATGCAACATATGCATCGGAGTATGAAACAAATGAGTGGTATACATTACTTAAGTGACCAAGTACTTTCTCATGACACTCGTGCTAGTTAGTGAAAACACTCATCATCATGCCTACAGAATTCATATAATACTTTCTCCATTTGGATGTCTTCAATATTAAAATATTATGTAGATCAACAACTCTCGGACAGAGGATGATAATGTAGAAAAAAATCTTACAACACTATAACTAATAATGTACTATTAAAAGGTCAGGAATGAATATATCATACCCTATAAACATGTTACGTATACTTCAGGGAGTCCATCACTGTATGTTACTATGTGAAAATTATATATAAAAAACTAATAATATCGATTATATATAATATTAATGATTATGAATAAAAGCATCCATTCACCAAATATGAGATTTAACCACCAACATTTTGCGAAGATGGATGCCATGATCCCAACTATTATATCTATACATCTGTCGTGCGTATTGGTGATGCAGAAATTTGGTTAGCCTTGGACCAGCGAACCTGCATAAAGGACAACCAAGAAAAACCCTGGTTAGTGTAGGGGACTCTCCGATGCCTAAGTCAGGAAAGGAATCCGGGTCTAGTTGAATATTGAGGGTTTAGGGCTAGAGATTGTGTGTACCTTTTACCATTACCTTATTTATAGCTTTAGGAGAGGTGGTGGCGTAGAGAGAATCTCCCTATTTAGTAGGTGCGTATTGGAGGTGGATTCAGATCCCTGATTAGTAGGAGGATCTTTCGAGATCCTTGGCAAAGATCTCGGGGGTTCAAGCGTGTCGCAGATATCGTCCGGGATTCTTGGAGAAAACCTTGGACGGATCTCTCTTTAGTGAGATCCGAGACCATCAGAGATGTGCAATGGGAGGTTGAGGTAGCCTTGGTTGACTTGGCCTGGGGGTGGCATGTTGCTTTACACCGACTTGAGCTATGTTGACCTGGGTCATGCCGACCTATCTCCTTAGTTGAGCAACAGGATGGGATGTTCCCAATGAACTATGAGGATCTTGGAATTGACAAGACATAATGCTCTTTCTGGTGTTTGGGCAGGTCGGTAAGTGTTCCGATCTGGTGATGAGATGCCGAACTCGATCTTACTTCTTACTCAGTGTTTTGAGTATGGGATCCGAGACCACTATCGTGTCCGACATGGGGAAGTGTGTAAGGTTCCGACCTGATCTTTAATCATTGGTTGATCTACTTGTTAAGCCCACTACGTGAACCTTGCACACTTCCCCAGGTCGGACATGACAGCGATCTTGGATCCCATACTCAAAATACCGAGAAAGAAGTAAGATCGAGCTCGGCTTCTTGTCACCAGATCGGAACACTTACCGACTTACCCAAACACCAGAAAGAGCATTACCTCTATCGATTCCAAGATCCCCAGAGCTCATCGAGAACATCCCGTCTTGCTTCTCAACTAAGGAGATAGGTTCGCATGACCCAGGTCAACATAGCCCAAGTCGGTGTGACCCAGGTCGGTATGGCATAAAGAGGCATTGTCAATTTCGAAGAGAGACAAGAAAGAAGGAAAAGTAAAAGAAAATGTGGAGAGATGACCGCCATGATGGTTAGCGATAACACTTGTAATAGAATAGAGGGAAAATTGTTCAAATTTGGCAAACTTTGATATGAATTAGATTATTGACCTGGGAGCCTCTTATCATACTATACAATGTAAAGACTTGTTTATCTTCTTCAAGTCAAGAAAGTTTGGTGTTGTCTATATAAAAAATTAAGGAACATCTCAAAGTATTGGCATGGGTAGTATATGTATAGAAACAAGCATTAGAGCTAAGTTAATGCTAAAGGAAGTGCGATATGTGTTAGATTTGCATATGAATCTCATATCCATGGAAAAGTTAGACGATGAAGGTTATACTACTATCTTTGGAAAGGAAATGTAGAAGATTACTAAGGGTACGCTTGTGGTGGTGAGAGGCAACAAGTGTGACACTTTATATTATATGAAGGGGTGTTAATGAGAGGGAGAAATAAATGCTACAACCAAAAGTACCTTCATAGACCTATGCCATAAGAGACTTAGCCACATGAATGAGAATATGATAAAAGTCTTTGTAAAGAAGAACCTCATGCGATGATTATTTAATTAGAGAGATCTTGGATAGAGTTTATTTGAATGTTTGTGGTCCCATGAAAAAAATGTTACAGCCGATGGTGCCTCTTATTTTGTAACCTTTATTGATTATGCATCTAAAAAAGTATGAGCTTACTTTATGAAAAATAAGAATAATATATTTGATATCTTTAAAAAGTTTCATGTTTCAGTTGAAAGGGAACATGAAAACTTTTGAAGTGTTTGAGGACAAACAATGGGGGTGAATACACTCCAAGGCATTTGAAGAGTATTATGAGAAACATTGGATAAGGAATGAGAAGAGACCACTTCATGTACTCCACCATATGATATGGCCAAGCCACTCACTTTTAGATGGGTAGAGTACTTGAGTCATGTATCTTATATTTGTTCATGTGTGTGTTTGTTTCAACATCTGTTGAAATCTCTTACATAAGAAGAGAGTTGTAAAGAAGAGTATGTGAGAAAAAACTGAGATATTTTTTCCTCTTATATATATCAAAAACGACTCTAGAAGGGGATCTTCACACACGTGAAGAAAAATCCCAAGTTAGACTTGAGAGAGCTTGTAATCTTCAAACATTGCATAGTTGATTCTTCTTTGATGGCCCTATGATTTTTCTTTCTCAGATTGAAAATGTTTTTCATGTAAAATCAGTGTGCATCTCTCTCTCTCTCTCTCTCTCTCTCTCTCTCTCTATATATATATATATATATATATATCATTTAATTTTCTTTTCATTTTACACTTGTTATGCATGATATGATTTTGTAGGTTGCACAAATAATGCACCATATGTATTTGTATAAATTTCCAAGTGGTTTACATAGAGGAAAAGAGTTTCACATCTTCCTAATAGGGGTCACGTGACTGAGCATGGGGAGTTAGTAGATGTTGGGGGTTGAGAGTAACATCATAAAAAATTTCGACCGACAAAATATGTGGGTAGGATTTGATGTTTTAAGTGGAAATATAGGGTTTGGGAATGCTGATTCTAGTGATGTAATTGAGAATTTACACCATTGAAACATTCTTAGGGCCACAAATGGTTTGTGACAAATCCACCCCATACACCTTTTCCAACTCATTTTAGGGCATGGCAAAAAATCGAGGTAAATCCTAAGCTCAAATGGGCCACATGATAAGAAACAGTGAGAAAGAATGCTCACCATTGAAATATATTAAGTTTATTATATGACCCACTTTGAGTTTTGTATTTGCCTCAGTTTTGGGGCCATTCCCTAAAATGATTTGATAAAACAAATGGACAAACTGGATTTCTCATAAACATCAATGTGGGGTACATGTACTGCTAGTTTAAGGTTGCATGGCAAGCCATGGGCCCAAAAATGAGTTCGATGCAATGCTCAAATGGGCCCAAAGAACAAGATAGATTGCGGATTGAACACCCACCGTTGAAACATTCATGGGGCCACAGATTGTTTGTAAAAAATCCACCTCGTCCCTATGTTATTCTAGCTTATTTTAGGGCATGGGTCAAAAAATGAGGCAGATCCGAAGCTTAAGTGATCCACACAACATGAAACAGTGGGACATATTAGGGCCATTGTAGGGCCCACATCGAGCTATGGACCTTCCTTATTTTTTGTCTCATTCCTTGAAATGAGTTTGAGTCTCACAAACATCAAGGAGGGACATGTACGGTCAGGGATTAGGTTACATGCCAATCATTGGTGAATATTTAAGTCCAACTATAAGTGGGGCCCACCATGATGTTTGTGACTAATCTCCTTTGTCCATCGGATTTGCAATCTCATTTTAGGGCATGGGCTGAAAAAGGCCGTAAAATGAAGCCGATACAAAACTCAAGTAGGCCAAAACAAACATAAAAAAGAAAGGTTGAACCATCATTGAAACTTTCGTGCACCATAGGATGTTTATGATAAATCCACCCCATCCATCTGTTTTTCCAGCTAATTTTATGGCATGGGAAAAAAATGACGTCCATACAAGCTCCAGTAGAGTATATGACAAGAAACAGTGGTATTGAACGACCACCATTAAAACATATAGGAGTCATTGAGTGGCCCACTTTTAGCTTTGGATCTGCCTCATTTTTTAGGCCCATGCCCTGAAATTAGGGCTAGAAAAATAGACGAATGAAGTGGATTTCTCACAAACATCAAGGTGTGCCCCACGTACAATTGAGGTTAGGTTGGCACGACAATGAATCCACTATTGAGTGTAGATGAGAGGCCAGTTTCGTCAATACAAAATATATTCATACAGGTAATTTACAGGCACACAGTTTACAGCAGACGGTTTAATATCTAACAAAGAAAACTATGGGCAGATTTTGAGAAATAGTTTAGAAGGCGAAATGTTTTCAATCCATAGCAAAAAAATGTAGGCCGCCATATCAAAAAATGCCTTAAAAAACTACCCAAGGGCTTGTTTCTTTGGCCAGCTTTCATGGAAATATAATGTAAATAGATTATTATTATTATTATTATTATTATTTCACAACGTGGATTCAATATTCAACATTGAAGTAGTGTAAAATTATCATTATTATAAAACATAGTAAAATACAGCTGACGCATATGACATGTAATTTATAATAACTTATAATCATTATAATTATTTTCTGTTTCCTTTATTTACGATCGTAATTGAAATGAACTCATCCAAAATGTAAAATTTATATTAATTAAGTTTGTTTTTTTTTTTTTTTTTTTTTTTGTGGTCTTATTCTTTCTTGCATAGGGCTTGTTTAAGGGCAATCAATGATCCGTGAGTACCAATTACATCGTGTTGAAACTTAAAACTCTTGTAAATCTACACCTGACGCATGAGTAAGAACCCATCCTTGAGTACTCCTTAAGAGTGTAAAAGTGGGACCAACGGTTTGGTGATCCAGACCATTGATCCAATGGACTACATGGATCATCGCTTCCTAAAACTTTCTGGTGAAATCCTAACCCTTCAAACAGTGGCCTGCAGGTCAATGGTTTGGTAGGAAAGACATCAATCGCCCACGTTCAAAGAAGAGCAAAAGATGGAATAGCTTCTTCGGATTTCGGGATTCTTGGGGAATCTCCCTATCACAATTGTGACCACCTGGCTAACCGTCTGGATCACCCATCCATTGGCCCTACTTCTACAAATTCAAATGCTCGAGGGTTATACGACAGTAGTCCGTCTGAATCGTGTTAAGAAATGTTTCACACATGTAAAGAACAAATACCAATCCCAGGAAAATGTCCCGAATCCCAGGACGTGGATACACATGGCTAACCATCAAACGAAAAAATACCCTCCAATTTCGAACAAGGGTCGTGCAGCTCCTGCGCCTGGATTCTCACCCATATAAGGGTATTAAAATCCATGGGGCTTTCATTTTGTACTTGCAGCCACAGCCGTCAGATCTTCACAATCTCAGGCCCTTTGGGGATTGGATTTAAACAGTTGGCTGACTACCATTCCCATCGTTGGATGCCGGCACGCTCCACTTGTTCACACGTGCAAGAGCATTGGCTACCTGCAAAAATGGGCCATGAAAAATGTTTAGGATGTTAAAAACTAGACCCTATTTCTTCTTAAGATTTTCGGTGGGCCCGGGCTCGGACTGGACCATGATCAGGCTTTAAAGTCATGATGGCCCACTTTTGAATGGTCAGATTGGCCATCAAACTGAGCAGAAAAGATGAGTTGGGTCCTACAGCCAACGGGTACCAACACGCATATGGACTGTCAAAAATACAAACGAGTCCATTTTTCTACACGTGTGACTCATGTTTCGGCAATCCATACTTAGTCCGTGCTCCTCCATCCTGTATGAACTATTCGTCCAAATACTCCTTCATAAGATAATCTTAACCCTTCGTTTCGTGGCCTAATGATAGGTGGTGAAGGAGAGACAACATACAACGAAGATCCATATTGATCTGGGAGATTTTTGGAGCATTGTCTATCCACAAGGGGATGTAAGAAGTGAACGGACCAGATTACCAAAAGATAGGCCTCACTCAACAGAAACTAAAACCCAAGTGTACAGTGCAAAGATACAGGAGCGAAGTATTATATAATAATTCCATCTTACGTGCACTGCGAATCCATGCACATGCATAGATATGAAAGGCAGAAATCCAAAATCGAAATGTATTTTTGATTCCTTTGCATACACATCTCCCATCGTCTAGATTCGATGGGCCAATCATATCTTGACGATGGGAGATGTGGGCCCAACGAAGCGGTCAGGTCCAATGATCCAACGTACCTGCTTATTCCAGTCAGTTCTCCAAGTAATGTACATCAGCACGAGAGTCTGAATAGCTGTGCCAATCAGCATTCCTATCCAAATTCCCTACAAAAAGAAAAAAATAGAAAAATCAACTTCTTAATGCTTTCAATTAATTAATTAATTAATTATTTTTTCTTTTCATGACACAGATAGGCCCACCTAAGCAAGGAAAAGTTTGGTATTGAACAAAATATCCCCAAAAGCCTTCATTAGGTGGGCCCCATATACTTAGGTGGACCAATCTGTGAATGTTTGGACACGATTATCATCATGATCAGTTTCAATGATCTTTCGACCGCCTCGACCCACCAATAGATTCTTCTGTTATGGGCTTTGATAGGATGGGCCAATGGCAATCTGGGCCCATCATTATAGCCATTTCAAGGAATCACAGTGGGCTGTAAAATAATATTCTATGTTGTAACTCATGATTTTTCCATGAGAGTAGGAAACAAAAGTGATCATGCTAGACTTTGGCTGAAGATAATGGCCTATGGATGGCCTGGGCCTTCGCATAAGGCCCAGAAGCATAAGCAAGCCCACGCCACAGATCGATGACTCTACGAGTTGAATGCAACTCATCTGGGTCATCTCTCATTGAGTCTGATCAGGTTCAGCACCATGAATCAGTTTTCTTGAGTCAGTTAAGTTCTGGCTCGACTTATGACCAAGGTATTCCATAACTATAGTTGTGTCCGTAACCGATACCACCATTACCTTACAGTACTAGCTATAACTGTTATGCTCTCTCTCTCTCTCTCTCTCTCTCTCTCTCTCTCTCTCTCTCTCTCTCTAATTGAAAGACAATAGAAAAACCTTTATTGACCCATAATGGACTGTTACGAGGCCGTTATGGCTTTACAGGTCAACAGCCGTTAGCGGGTCCGTTACAGTTGTTATGACCCGCTAATGGCCATTACAGCACACCATGCTCCTGACCAATCGAGCCTCTCTGAGTTGCCAAGTCTTAAAACCATGGCCCATACTTAGGTAGCAGGTCGGGCTATGTTTGGGTCTAATGCTTATCTAATAGGCTGATTTGGGCATGAACCTGGGCTAGTAATCTTGTTCGCTTATTGGGCTTGGACCGCATCACGACATGGTCCAGCCCATTCAAGTTCCAAGTTTGAATTCGGGCACCTAACACTACAAAATTCTTACTTTAACTCGAAACCCGACCGCATATCCGAGAATGGCCCCGATCGGTATCCCAATCAAGTAATAACATGTCAGGTTCACGTATGCGACCACGCTCTGCCAACCGGCACCAACGGCAACCCCTGATGATTTAAAAAATAAAAATAAAAAATAAAAAAAAACCACAATCAACAGTCATTAACATTATAATGTAAGATGGGTCCCACCAATTTTCAAAATCAAGCTGATCCCACTACTTGATTCCTCATCTCCGATCATTAGATGGGCCACACGGCCTCGTACATGTTGAATTTGGACCACTGGAGAGTGGAGGCAATCTGATGAGTGGATTGGATCTTGCAAAAATGAGGAGAGTAGGGAAGGAAAACTGACCAGAGAGGACCGGTTGGACACTGTTGAGAAGGATGGAGATGGCGAGGAGAGGAGAAAGGTCTGCCACTGCCAAGGAAACTACTTCGCTCTCTGTGAAAATATAGGAGATCTTGCCGCGGAACAGCAAGAACATTATAAAAAGCACGAACCCAATGGCTAACGACGTTGCCGTCACGACAATGACAGAGAATTTCGCAGCCTTGGCACTGCCTCTTCCCAGCTCATTTGATACCCGCACACTGCGAAATTTCAATAAAATGAAGATGCAAATCTTGCCTGGGAAATCAAATTTTCAATAAGAATGATGAAAGCTGTAGTAATAAAAACAAATATACATGGATGCATACATACATACATACGATGTTACAATCTAATCAATACATTCCCATACATTCATGTGTCACCAGATGAACGTTTCTATCATAGTCTGAGAACCAAAAACTCTACTCGACGGCTAACTTGACTCAACTCAGTCCAATCTTATTTCTTCAAGACCCAAGAAAAAACTCGAGTCGATCATAACTCAGTCAAGACTCAAGAAAAACTCAACAGAACATGGAGAGACTCAAAACCTTGACAATGTTGGGAGAAGAATCCCTTCTCGACCACTAATGTTGTCAAAATCGTTATCGAATCACAAATCATAGTTGGGAATCATATTGAATCCCGTATAGTAAATCACAAGATTTTTTTAACAAATTTCTTAATTTTTTTAATTATGAAAAATATAAATTAATCAGATTTTTTTAGAACTCATCTATCTTCCATTTGTCATTAATGTGCACCAAGTAATACCATGTCGTGATAGTGCTAAGGGATTCTTATTTCTTCTCTTTTTGTCTTCCATGAAATTTTCCTTAAAAAAACATACACGGTCCTTTAATAATTTATGTTCTTGTTACCTTTTTCGAATGTAGAATCATGTTGGAAACATGACATTTTATACTGTAGACCGACGAAAAAAGATATTTTGATTTCTAAATATCATTCCATAATATATATATAAGTCAGCGTGATTATAACCATTCATAAGTCATACATAAGTTTAGTGTTTCAATCAATTAAGTAAGAAATCACAAAAAAAAAAAGCTACATGATTTAACATCAAAGAGAATATGTCATTTAATCTCTTATAAAGAACAAATAAAAATAAGAATTGTACATAGAAGAGAATATATGTCATTTATACCTTTTCTGAACGATTCTTAAAGCATCCACTAATTTAAAAACATAAAATGCAAACCAAGAGAAAATTAAAATGGAAGAGAAATAGTATATTTTGAATCCTAAATCGTAGGATTCAAATCATAGAATTGTAGGACTCATAAAAAAAGGGATTCAAGGTTAGGATTCAAATCGTTTTATTTAAGATTAAACTAAAATTGTATATCGTAAATTGTAGGATTTTGACAACACTGTCAACCATACACATACCAATATCGGAAAAAAAAAAAAAAAAAAAAAAAAAAAAAAAAAGAAGAAAAAAGATGCAAAGCACAACATAAGTTTACATGATTCCCTTTTGGTACCATCCACAAATTCACACCAATAGGCTATGCTCAATGGCAAATAAAAAAAACATATAAACAACTCTCGATACAATGATACCTCTCTTTCTCACAACAGAATATATATTATCATAAATTGAACTAGGGTTTAAATAAAACACCGTGTCAACGGTACATTTTCAATGATCAAGCTCCACCGGTCCTAACAAACAAAACCCGACTCCCATGTCTTGACAATATATATATATATATATATATATGAGTAATGCTCACACACAACTAGTTGGACCATTTAAATTGGTCCAACTAGCTGTGTATTAAATGATAAGAATATCTTTTTTGTTATTAACATGTAATGTCCACTTATCGGAGGTTATGCGACACCCAATTTTATATCCATATGATAGAGATATATATCGTAGATCTAATTGGTTTATCAAATTAGGCTTACTAATTTAATTTTATCTAACAAAAATTAGTAAATGATCTTTATTATTAGAGACACATATACAAGCTGAATCTAACTTGTTGGAATAGATTTCTAAGGCCTACTTTTTTTGTAAAAGAATAGTTAGCTATTACTTACAAAAAATAATGTTTCATATCCCTCACATGCTTATAAGGAACTGTACTTAATTAACTGACCGAATTTGTTACATATGCTGTGTATCTCGTGAATGTATCACACAGCTACAACTTCTCTAGTTGTTCCATTTTCTTTCTAAGCAATCCTCATCTTTCTACTTTCTCTCATCATTTAATGCACTCTTTTATTATCAGGCTCTCTCTTCCTCCACCCAGTGTGATTGGAAACCAAGGGGCAAAATCTACAAAAGCTTAAAACCGATACACTACTAACCCCGCTCATCCACAGCTAGGAATGTGCAGGGGCTCAGAGGGGCCGTCCTAGTGTATGAGTTTTATCCACACTGTCTATTTATTTTTTTCATATTATTTTAGGGTACAAGCTCAAAAATTAGGAAAATACAAGGTTTAAATGGACCACATCACAGGAAGCAGAGATGATAACGACACATGCTAGTGAAACTCTTATGGACCACTCTGAGATTTTTCTCTACTTGATTTTTGGATTCATGCCCCCAAAGTAACTATTAAAATGGATGGACGACATGGATATACAATACATGCATATAGGTGGTCCCCACTGTCAAGGACTCACCATGTTCGGTGAGGTCTCAAAGACACTTAATCTGCTCTCAAAATAATTCATAAAGTGTCTCTGGTGTTGATCAAGTTCGTAGTACATTGACATTGCAAAAATTTTGCAAGCCCCATAATGATATCATATACAATCCATCCATCCATTTAATTTTTTTTTTTTTTAATCATTATTTTTTTAGATCATTTTAAGTATGAGCCCAAATATGAGGCAAATGGGATGCTCGAGTAGACAGTGGAGATTGAATGCTTATCATCTAAAACTTCTTGGACGCCGTAGAAGTTTTGGATCGAGCTGATATTTGGGGCTGGATTAGCTACTGATAGGTTGAGTAGCCAGACAGGCTACTAAGTGAAGTCACCAAGTTCCATGAGCCCCACCATGATATATGTTTCATATCCACACCTTCCATCCATTCGGAGATATCATTTTAAGTCAATATCCAAAGAATGAGTTAAATTCAAAGCTCCGGTGGACCCAACACAAAAAACAGTGGGACAGTGACGCCCTCCATTAAAAACTACTAAAGGCCACAAAAGTTTTAGATCAAGCTGATATTTGTTTTTTCCCCTTATTTCATGTCTTTTTTAACTTTTGAACAAGTTAGATTTCAAATAGACATTATGTGGGCCTTAGGATAGTTTCAACGGTGGGAATCACTCTCCCCACTATTTTCTTTGGTGGGTCCACTACAGATTTTTATCTGCTTTATTCTTTGGCTCATCCCCTAAAATGATATTTCAAAATGGATGGACGGTGTGGATACAAAACATACATCATAGTGGGGCTCATAGAACTTGGTGACGTCACTGCAGTAGCCGACTGGCTACTTAACCTGCCAGTGTCTAATCCGCTTTTGGACATTTTGAATAGGTTGGATGGTAAATAAATATCATGGTGGGCCCTAGGAATGTTTTAATGGTGGGTGTTCAATGTTTACTTTTTTTTTTTGGTGGTGTGATCTGCCTCATTTTTAGGATCTTGCACTAAAATGATCTTAAAAAACTGAGGGACAGACAAATATGTGACACATACATCATGGTGCACGCCCACGATTATGGACACGTACACTTGCCCGTAGGTGTTACTACTTAATCCACTTTCTGTTAATATGGGAAACGTAAGATTTTTCTCGGAACCAACAATAGTTTGAGATACGCCCACCCTTCAAATTTTAAGGGCCCCACCGTGACATTTTTTAGAAATCCACTTCGATCATTAGCTATGTAATCCCATGTTAGGCTAAGTCAAAAAAAAATCAGGCTAATCAATGATTTAAGTGGGCCATACCAATTGAAACAATTGAGGGAGACTTCCACCATTGATTTTTACAGGCCCTGTCATGATGAGAATATAAAATCCACTCCAACCATTAGCTCCCACACCAAAAATTAGGCCTCCAACCTTAAAATTTGGCACATTAGTGATTAAAGTGAATCACACCAAGGGAAAGAGATTAGAAGATAAGCTTTCTACATACACATTTTTCAATTATGTGGTTCATGTGAGCTCGGGACGAGGCTAATTGTTTTGCACTAGGTCTAACTTGAGGTGGCTCACCTAATGATCGAGTGGATTTTACATAATGCTACAATGAGGCCCACTTAAGTAAGCAACTCTTTTTCATCAATTGAAATAACTTTTATATGGAAATTTTTACCATTAACTGTTCATTAAATGCCCAGCTAGTTGGATGAAAATGAATCATCCAACTAGTTGTGTGTGAGCATTTATATATATATATATATATATATATATATATATATATATATATATATATATAGAGAGAGAGAGAGAGAGAGAGAGAGAGAGAGAGAGAGATGCTCACACAACTAGTTGGACACTTCATTTTCGTCTAACTAGTTGGGCATTTAATAAACAGTTAATGCTAGTAAAATTTTTTATATAAAAGTTATTTCAATCGATGAAAAAGAGTTGCTTACTTAAGTGGCCCCACTATAGTATTATGTGAAATCCACCTGACCATTAGGTGAGCCACCTCAAGTTAGACCTAGTGCAAAACAATCAACCCCATCCCCGCTCACATGAACCACATAATTGAAAAATGTGTATATAGAAAGCTCATCCTCCAAACTCTTTACCTTAGTGTGATTCACTTGAATCACTTATGTGCCAAATTTTTAGGTTCGAGGCCTAATTTTTGGTGTGGGAGCTAATGGTTGGAGTGGATTTTATATTCTCATCATAACAGGGCCTATAAAAATTAAGGGTGGAAGTCTCTCTCTATTGTTTCAATTGGTATGGCCCACTTAAATCATTGATTGGCCTGATTTTTTTGGTCCTATCCTAACGTGGGATTATATACCTAATGATCGAGCTGGATTTCTAAAAAATGTCATTGTGGGGCCCTTAAAAATTTGAAAGGTGGGCATATCTCAAACTAGTGTTGGTTCCGAGAAAAATCTTATATTTCCCAGATTAGCAGAAAGTGGATTAGGTATTATCCAAGTAAACACCTACGGGCAAGTGTTTCGATAAACCTGGACGCACCATGATGTATGTGTCACATATCTGTGCCGTCCGTCAGTTTTTAAGATCATTTTAGTGCAAGATCCTAAAAATGAGGCAGATCTAAATCTCAAGTGGACCACGCCACGAAAAACAGTAAACATTAAATGGCCACCATTAAAACATTCCTAGGGCCCACCATGATGTTTATTTACCATCCAACCTGTTCATAATGTCACATGGACCTGGATGGATGAAGGGAAAATACAAATATCAGCTTGATCCAAAACTTCTACACCCTAAGAAGTTTTCAATGGTAAGCATTCAATCCCCACTCTCTACTCCAGCGTTCGATTTGCCTCAATTTTGGGTTCATACTTAAAATGACAAAAAAACTAATGATATGAAAAAGTAGATGGATGGTGTGTATATGATATCATTGTGGGGCTTGCAAAATTTTTGCAACGTCAATGCATTACTAACTAATCAACGCGAGAGACACTTTATGAATTATTTTGAAAGCAGATTACATGGTGAGTCCTTGATAGTGGGGACCACCTAGATGCATGTACTGTATATCCATGCCGTCCATCCATTTTAACAGATACTTTGGGGCATGAATCCAAATATCAAGTAGATAAAAATCTTAGAGTGGTCCGATAAGAGTTTCACTAGCATGTGTCATTATCATCTCTACTTCTTATAATGTGGTCCACTTGAGCGTTGTATTTTCCTAATTTTTGGACTTGAACCCTAAAATAATATGAAAAGATAAATAGACAGTGTGGATAAAACTCATACACCACGACGGCCCCTCTGAGACCCAACACATTCATAGCTAAGGATGAGCGAGGTTAGTAGTTTATCGATGTTCTTTAGCTTTTGTAGACATTCCACCGTTGGTTTCCAATTACACAGGGTAGAGGAAAAGAGAGCGTGGTAATAAAAGAGAGTACAATAAATGATTCGAGAAAGTAGAAAAAGGAGTATTGCTTCAAAAGAAAATGGTATAATTGGAGAAGTTGTACATGTGTGATATATTCATGAGATACACTGCATATGTAACAAATTCAGTCACTTAATTAGGTACAATTCCTTAAAGCATGTGAAGGATATAAAATATTATATTTTTGTAATTAATAGCTAACTATTCTTTTACAAGAAAAGTGGGCTGTTAAAATCTATTCGAACAATCTAGATTCAACTTGCATGTGTATATCTAGTAATAAAGATCATTTACTAATTTTTAATAAATTAAATTGAATTAGTAAGCCGAATTTGATAAACCAACTAGATCTATGACATGTATTCCCATCACATGGATACAAGACTGGATGTCACATAAACTCCGGTGAGTAGGCATTACATGTGGATAAAAAATATATTTTTACTATTTAATGCACAACTAGTTAGACCCATTTAAATTGTCCAACTAGTTGTGTGTGAGCATTACTCATATATGTGTGTGTATTGTATTTAAAACTGGATAAATTCATAAACCTAGTTTGAGTTACTTAACTCGATGGAGCCACACGAAAGAGTTGAGTTTTCAAGTTGTTATTTGTATCATAGTCCTAAGGCCTAATACCTGGACTCAACCTGATGTCTAGCCCGGTCAGGCCAACTCGAAGGCTAGACTAAGTCTTAAATACTTAATAATATTTAAGTTAGTAATAACTAAATATTTTCAACGAGAAAGGCTAACGTCACATAAGTTCTAACAATGTGCGTTAGTGATCAAAACCTGTCCAATAGGTGGTCCCACCATGATAACCTGGTGCGAAAATCAGCCCGATCTACTCATCATGTGGACCACATTACAGAAAACAATTCATAACCATTGATTCAATTAAAAAAATAATAAAAATAGAGGTGTTTCCAGCTCATGGGTGGATCAGGCTGTTTTGCATCATGGTCTTGGTGGTGGGGGCCAACCTTTTGGACAGGTTGGATTCTGCACACATGTGATAGGATCGAAATATTCATTACTGTTTAAAAATTACTTTGAAATTGCAATGACTGCATGCAAATCAAGTTAAACCGTCCAATTTATTATTCCCAATATAGAAGTATGATAAAACCATAAGTTACACTTGGTTGATTACAATTGAATTGGTGGACACTTATTTGACGGTCAAGAGAGAGAGAGAGAGAGAGAGAGAGAGAGAGAGAGAGAGAGAGAGAGAGAGAGATGTACCTTGCTGCAGCCAAGAAGCCTACTGATATCATCATCTCCCAGCCGTTGATGTTGAGGCTGTCCATGAGCGAATGCATCCAGTGAATATAAAGCATGAACTTGTATGGAAGATGAAAGGAACCGATAGGGTAATACGAGCTTTACTGACCCCACATGCGTGCCATTGTGGTAAGCGTGTACAATAATCAAGCCTTCCATTAGGTGGGCCCAAAAAATCAAGACACTCCAATCATCAGATGGGCCAGACAGTCAGCATAAGTGGATCAGTCTCCCACTTCAATCATTTAGGCGAGGCCTAGGGCTGATGGCATCAAACCAAACTTTTACCCCGGTGGGGCCTGCCTAATGGATGGGTAAGAAGTTGCCACCACCCCCATAATCAACATATAGGTGTGTGGTCCACCTGATGATGGGATCACACTGATATTTAATCCAGATCATCCACATGGTGGGGCCCACCTCATTGACGGCTTGGATCATGCGCATCGCACGGATCCTACCCGTGGGCCCAGCAAAACTAAAAAGAAAGGAAAGATGTGATGATTTCAAGTACCAGATGGAGAGAGCATCTATTGCAACTTCAGCATATTTCATGTGGCCTGTTAGCAGAACCAACACAGTGTTGTACCACAGCTCCAGACTGTTGCAGACAAAACAGATCACAAGGTTAGAAATGTTGTTTGTTTTGGTCAAGGACCTAAAATCATAATGGGCCTGGGCTGGTTTCTATTGGGCTTTTTCTATGGGCCTTTTTTCTCTTCTGATTTTTCTATTAAATAAAGATGAGTGTGAAAGACGGTCTGGATTTGCATCCACCCATGCCCCATCGACTCCGATTTTAAACTGTTTAAGCTGGGTCATGTGGGCCGGCCCTGTTCAAAATTTTGAGCCAGACCCATTGACGGCCCTACATTAGTTCTTAGAAACATACCACTGCAATATGTTAGTTTGTAGCATTTAAAAATCAACTGCGACTCTTCATCTGTACAGATGGTGTAATTGTTGGCAATCCACACCATCAAAACAGCTAACGCAACTGTGGATAGAGCATAACTGAAATATTGCACTGAAAATATAATACTATCAATCTGATTTCTCATTTTGAATTCGGATCACTCCTTGTTTTGCTTTGAACCAGCCATTCAATAGAAATTAAGCAAATGGTTAGGATTGTTTATCCATGTCATTTTAGACATATGCTCCATCTACATTGGGACCCACAATTTAGATGGTCTGGACATTGCATCAGTGCCACATGTGAAGATGATGAATCACCATAATTTAAAAAACGGTGCAAAACTAACATAAGAGTCTAGACCATGCACAGACCCATTGCTGTGAAGAACCAGCTAAAAAAGCCCAAAGGGTTGCACCAAAACAGCCCAAGCTCAGAACTAATTTCAATGGACATTTAAGAAAGGCCCAGCCCATGGACCTTGATCTTAATCACGAACCGTCAACAACATGGTGGGCCCATTGATAATGGTAGACATCGAAAATAGTAGTGGACCCAGGCTCCAGGGTCAAGCCCATCGATAACAGATGGAAATGGGCACGGATTCATGATTAAGCTGGGCCTCAAATTAAAAATAATTTGAATTTCATGCACATATTTCTTCTCATGGAAATCAGGCCTGAGTCGAGCAAGAAGTCTAAACATTAAAACCCAAGCCCAGCCCAATACAGCCCAAATCAAAATACAATGGGCCAGATCAAAGAGAGTAAGAAAAAGCTCACCAAATCATTGCACCAGATGAGAGGGACAGCTTGATCACAGGACACAGATCCTTAAAAGCCAGCATTGAGAACCCCGTCCAGGTGTCCAGGCACCCGCCCCAGATCACGAATCCCATCTGGCCAATGATCGGGATCCAACACGCCAAGATCATGGACAACATCACACCCGGGATGCCCAAATCCAGCTTTACGGCCATGAGCCACGAGAGAAAGATGTGGAGTGACAGTGTGAGGGCTGCCAGATAGGCTATGATCATGTTCTTGCTCTGGGCCTGGAGGTACATTTGCAATGTGAACGAGAAGACATAGGAGAATATGATTGGTATAAACCACAGGGAAATGGTCCCCGCCACTGATGCAATCTCTGCTTCCTGGCCCAGCAGACGGAGGATCGGGGCTGTGAATATGAAGATCGGGAGGAGGACGATGGTGCAAACGACCTCGACGATCCACGACCGTTGAAGGTAGATCCCGAGCATGTGGTACTGCTTGGCACCAAATGACTGACCACAGAGTGTTTCAAGTGCGCTGGCCATGCCCAGCTGTTATCAAACAAGGAAATCTGATATCAGAGATGAAATCCAGATGGGCCTTAATGGGCCCACATGGAATTGGCCCATGATGCACACGTGCTGACATGGCATGTTTGTGCAAGATCCGAAGCACTCATCAGGTGGGGACCACCTTGAACGTATCTTGACACAAAAAACAGGCTGCATTACCTGTTAGGTCTGACACGCTTGCATGAGATGAATGGACGGTTGGGAAAAAAAGTGACCAATGGTCCACGTTTTTCATACGTAGAAACTTTATGGCAGGCTCCACATATGAACAGTTTAGATCTCACGTATGTAGCATGTCAGCACGTGTGTGGCATTGCCTATAGTACCCTTGTGGTTATAAAGATTTTCGCCTATTTACTTATGTGGGACCCAGACTACTTACTGTAGCAAACTACTGAAGCGTACGTGAATCGACGCTCGCAAGATAAAAATGTGAATCCTACGTGGCCCATCTGATGACCAGACCAGCTTGACGTTTCTCTCATTGGCGAGTAACGGCTGCTGCCTGCTCGTACGTGTTTTATCCATGCCCATCCATTTTGGGAAAATGAGGCAGAACCAATGTACGGCTTAGATAAAAACACGTACATCACGGTGGGCCCTACAGAGCCACTGCCACGAGACCGTGATGTGCTGTAAATGAATAATGATTATTAGAGCGCGGCTTGGATGGATGCCTGGATCCACCGAGGTGGGTGGAACCCTGACCGTGGGGCCCACAGTGATGTATGTGACTACATTCATGTCATCCATCCATATTGAAAGGTCGTATTAGGGCATGATTAAAAAAAAAATGAAGCAAACCCAAATCTCAGATGGACCATAGGTCCATAGGACAAGCAACAGTGCTAATTGACCATTAAAAACTTCCTGTGAGCCACAAAAGCTCTGGATCAAGATAATATTTGTGTGGTTTCTTCATCTAGGTCTTTGTGACCTTATCAACAGGTCAGATGGAAAATAAACATTCCGGTGGAATCTATGAAGTTTTTAATGGTCGGGATTCAATCACGACTGTTTCTTGTGGTGTGGTCTATCTAAGATATGGGTCAAATTCATTTTTGAGATCATGACTTGAAATGCGCTTTCAAAATGGTTGGACGGTGTGGATTTAAGGCACACACGTCACTGTAAGCTCCACAGTCAGGGATCCCACCCACCTCGGTGGATCCCGTGCCCTATTATTATTGCCACTGTAGTTGGAAGCCGTACGTACGCAGTATCACTCTCCCTCCGCTTCCGATCATGGATATGCATAGAAGGTATTTGCCGTGGCTATATATACATGAATATAAATTCTTTTATATGTGTTATATTTATAGCGTACATTCATTTTGCAATTTCATTTTATGGTACGACAGATAAATGAGACAGATAGGAAGCTCAATTAGGCCACATCACAGAAAGTAACCGATGTTTATTTGCTTTTTAAAGGAAAAAAAAATGTAAATATCAGCTTGATTTGGCACTTTTGTAGATCCTAAGGGTCGGTGAATTTGAAACCCTCTGGATTTGAAATCCTCCTATTGTGTTTGGCACCTTGGATTGGGAATCAACTTTAATCCAAAAGTAGCAATGCATGATACACTTACAGGGTTTGAATTTAATTACTAAATCAACTTTAATATCTCTATAATCAGTGACGTATGTAATGTTTGACACAATATTTGTAATAAGCACACTAAAATACATGCTTTGCCCGAAAAGGATGAAATTTCAAGTCTCGGATGGGCCACAAGCACAAGATCATGTCTGAGTGACTAACCAACGATTTTTAGCCGTTGATTTATATTGACAATGTTTGGACTGTGCTGATCATCATATTAAAGTAATTATAGTGAGGCAATTGATAACTAATTGCTTTTGGATATCATTAGTGAGCCATGTACATGATAGAATAATAATATGGTGACACACATATTACACATGCAAAGGATTTTAGTTGTAATCTAAGCTCTGGAATTCAAACACTCTCTTTGAGGGATTTAGATTTGAAACCCCCAGTTAGTTTGTGTTGCGAAACAACTAGGGGGTTTAAAATCCCCTCAAGTCCTCCCAAATCCATGGTGCCAAACTACCCATGAGAAGCTTACAAGGGCAGGGGTTCAATTGTCACCGAGAATATCAGCTTGATCAGACACTTTTGTAGATCCTAAGAAGTTTCCAATGGCAGGCGTTCAATTGTCATTACTTGTTGTGGTATGGTTCATTTTCACTTTGGATCAGCCTCAAAAAATTTTTTTTGTCTCACTTTATGATCTCGACAAAATGGATGGACGATATGGATACAACACATACATCATGGTGTGGTCACATGACTATGTCACATAAACACACCATAATATATCATGGTGGCCCCCGGAGAAGTTTTCAATGGTGGATATTCAATCACTACTATTTCTTGTATTTTGGTCCAGATTTGGACCTGCTTTGTTTTTTAGATCATGCAATCGGTAAAAACAGAGGGATGGCATCTATATAAGTAGGGTTGAAAGTTGGGCGGGTTCAACCCAACCGACCAGACATTGGGTTGGGTTTGGGCTGGATATATTGAGTTTGGTCTTAGGCTTGGGCGATACAAACACTAACCCGATAAAACTTGGATTGGGCTCGAGTTGAGGTCTCGGGTTGCCCGACCCAACCCGAACCCATCGATATATAAGTTCCTTATAAATTAATTATAATTGAGTGTGAATCATTTGTGTTGAAGGCACAGGAAATTCCAATGCCGTTGGATTTCATTGGTCCATGTCATTTCCGACAAATAGAATGCGTGATACACAGTACGACTTTAAAGGAGTAGTTGTCCTATATTTTAGCTAAATTTCGTTTAGAAAAAATGAACTTATTTATAATAAATAACTGCATATATAATTAATAAAATCATAGGTACAAAAAATAATACGTGTATTGAAAATATAATAGACTAATGCAATAACAAAAATATTAGCATATATCTACCCGACCAAGCCGGCCAACCCAACTGAGCTCGCTTGGGTTGGTGATGTAGAGTGGGTCGCGGACAGTTTCATGGCCAAGATGGATCAAAAAAGGCCCGGTCGACGACAGAAGTGATCCGGACCATCGGACCTTAGATCGGGCGTATCTCGCAATTCGAAACAAGTTACCTGACGTAAAATATATGATTTTGGGGTAGAACGAGCTACTTTAGCCAACCAAGCCGGGTTGCGCAGCCCGGAATTGCGAAAAACCCCTGGATCGACGGTCGTTTCCCTGTTTTAATTTTATTTTTACTACAAATAGTAAGTTTTAGTTTCATTATAACTCTTCATCCGTCGGGCTTTAGGAGTTGCACCCAACGTGAAAAGAGCTTAGAATAATTAGGAGAACGGTTTGGTGAAGCCAAATAGGACACTTACTTTTTTTGGCCGAAAACCTTGCACACTAGTAGACATCACGACCGTCTATAAATAGTAAGTTTACTATTTATAGTAAGTAGCGATTTCTAGGAGTTTTAGTTGTAGTTTAATTCTGATACCATTGCTTGGTACCCCTATTTATAGGGTTGTGAACTCGTTTTTATTCATTCATTAATCAATTTCAAATTTATTAGAATTTATTTCTATTTTATGCTTTCTTTCCTCGTGGATTCGAGAAGTCTCTGTGAGGAGTCCAGAGAAGTTCCATGGATTTAGAATAGTTATCCTCTTGAGGAAGACGGTGCTCGACCTCACATCCTCCCCTGCGTCAGTTTGGTATCAAAACGAGGTTTCTCCTCGGATCGATGGCTTCTAACGACGGGTCGGGCAACAATCCCATGGGCGGTGTTCTAGGGAATTTACCTTTAACGACGGCAGCTTTCAAAGTAGTGCAATAAGAGAATCGATAAGCCATACAAGGGCTGCAGGCTTCCATCGACCGCATAGCGGATCTCTTGGCAGAAAACCTAAGACAACTCCGTGTTCCTGGTGGTAATCCTCCACCGCCAATTGCTGAAACTCACAATCGCCCTGATCACAGGATAGTACCGGTAGTACATCTAAGGGTCATTCTTGAGGAAGGGGGCTCCAGTGAGGAGAAAATCGACGACATAATCTTCCAACACTGTAGGCATGGCGGCGATCGAGTAGATCGAACAGATCGAGAATTCAAGATGCGGGTTGATATTCCTAGCTTCAATGGCCAATTACATATTGAGGATTTCCTCGATTGGCTTTCTGAAGTTGAGCGATTTTTTGACTATATGGACATCATTGAAGCGAAGAAGGTCAAGCTTATGGCCTACAAGTTGAAAAGAGGAGCTTCAGCTTGGTGGGAATAACTACAACTCGCACGAACCAGGCAGATGAAAGCACCAATCTGCACCTGGCAGCGGATGAAGTAGCTACTACGTACTCCCTTCCTCTCTAGCGATTACAATCAGGTATTATTCCAACAATACCAAAATTGTCGACAAGGTAGTCGGTCGATGAGAGAATACGCAGAAGAATTTTACCGCCTAGCGGTGCGTAACGAATTGGTCGAGACTGAATCGCACCAAGTCGCCCGATTCAACGGTGGATTGCATATGACTATCCAGGATTGGGTCCAGATGCAGTCTGTCTGGACGATGAATGATGCGATCAAGTTGGCTACTCGGGCAGAAGCGCAACTTCAACGTCCTAACACACGGACCTATTCTACTACAAGGATCCCTATGGCAGGTCCGCCCAGGGAACTGCACAGCCCAAGGGAAGGAGCCCGTAGGAGCACGCACTCAACCTCCTACGTCTGAGAACTGAGATAAGGGAAGCGGACAAGCTAGACCCCAAAGGGGCGTATCGACTGCTGCTAGTCCAAGTAGAATCCCGAACCCTTATGCTCGGCCAAGGCCTGACAACTGCTATCGTCGTGGCCAGCTGGGCCACCTATTAAATACTTGTCCCAGCAAAAAGTGGCGAACCTCGCCATCAATGATGATAGTGCTGATAACGCTTATAAAGATCCAGATATTGAAGAACATGAGCATACCACCGAGGACGAGATAGATGATTCAGATTGGGTTCAGCATGATCACGGCGAGCCGCTCGTCGTGAGGTGACTATTATATGCGCCAAGAAAAGAAGTGCATCCACAGTGGCATAACATCTTCCGCACTAGGTGTACGGTGAATCGAAAGGTTTGTGACATGATCATTGACAGTGGGAGCAGCGAGAACATCGTCTCCAAGGTCATGGTGGAAAGATTGCAATTGAAAACGTAGCGTCATCCCTCTCTATATACAATAGGTTGGATCAAGAAGGTTAGCGAAACAAAGGTAACTGAAGTGTACCATATTCTTTTCAATTGGCAAACATTATAAGGATGAAGTAGTATGCGATGTGGTTGACATGGAAGCATGTCACATACTACTCGGTTGGCCCTGACAATCTGACCATGACGCCACTCATAAAGGGCGCCTAACACATTTATGAGATTGATTAATCAAGTTCTGAAACCTTTAATTGGACGGTTCGTTGTGGTTTATTTCGATGATATTTTGATATACAGTCAAGACGAAACCACCCATATAGAACACCTCAAGAAGGTCCTTCAAGTGCTCACTAAAAATAAACTGTATCTCAATTTAAAAAAGTGCAGCTTCATGACTGATAGCCTACTATTTCTGGGTTTTGTCGTAACATCCATGGGCATTCGGGTGGATGAGGAAAAGGTGAAGGCAATCAAAGAATGGCCGGTTCCCACGAATATTCAGGAAGTGAGAAGTTTTCATGGACTGGCGACATTCTATCGTCGGTTCGTGAAAATTTTTAGTACCATCGTGTCACCAATCACAAATTACATGAAGAAAGGGTAGTTTCAGTGGACTGACAAAGCCGACAGGAGCTTTGCCGAAATCAAGCGCAGATTATCCACGACCCCGGTTCTTGTACTTCCCAACTTCGACAAACTGTTTGAAGTCGAATGTGATGCCTCATATATCGGAATTGGGGGAGTTTTGTCTCAAGAAGGTAGGCCGGTAGCCTTCTACAGTGAGAAACTTAGTGATGCACACAAGAAGTGATCTATATATGAGATCTGATCTACATATGAGATCAAGTTATACGCGGTGGTCCAGGCACTACGACACTGGCGACATTATTTGATTCAAAGGGAATTCATCTTTATACGGACCATCAAGCTCTAAATTCATTAATAGTCAAGCTAACATTAACCGTGTGCATGCTAGATGGATCTCGTTTTTGCAAGAATTTATGTTCGTATTAAAACATAAGTCAGGACAACAGAACAAAGTAGCTGATGCACTGAGTCACCGTGTAACTTTATTAGTCACTATGAGCAATAAAGTTGTCGGGTTCGAGCGCCTCAAAGACATATATGTTGATGACGACGACTTCAAGGACGCATATGTTAGATGTCAAGAAGGTCACCCCGGTGACTTACATATGCAAGACGGGTTCCTTTTCAAGGGAGATCGATTGTGCATCCAGAACAGTTTGCTAAGGGAACAGATAATCCAAGAGCTACATGAATGTGGCTTAAGTGGACACCTTGGATGAGATAAGACGCAAGCTCTTATGGAAGAACGGTATTACTGGCCGTAATTGGTACGTGATGTGGGAAAGGCAGTCCAACGTTGTTATATTTGTCAGACCTCCAAGGGACAATCTCATAATATGGGCATCTATACCCCGTTACCCGTGCCTGACGGCCCTTGGGAGAATCTATTTATGGACTTCGTGCTGGGTCTCCAACAAACACAACGCGGCATGGATTCGGTGTTCATGGTAGTAGATCGTTTCTCCAAGATGACGCACTTTATTCCATGCAAGAAGACTCTCGATGCAACACATGTGACGAATCTATTCTTCAGATAAATTGTGCGGCTACACGAGGTTCTCAAGACTATTACTTTTGACCGTGACACGAAGTTCATAAGCCACTTTTGGTGGACTTTGTAGATTCGATTTGATACACAACGTCAGTTCAACAGTGCCTACTACCCACAGACTGACGGTCAAACTGAGGTTGTGAATTGCACGTTGGGAAACCTCCTTCGATGCATTTCAGGAGAAAAACCGAAGTAGTGAGATTTGAATTTGTCTTAAGCGGAGTTTGCATTCAACAACATGGTGGACCGCTCGACAGAAAAATCCTCGTTCCAGGTTATTTACCGACAAGTACCTCGCCACACACTAGACTTGGTCACTCTGCCCAAGCTCCCATGCATGAGCATTGCAGTAGAACATATGGCTGACAAGATCATGGGCATTCATGCGAAGGTATAAACTAAGCCTCATGCCTCAAATGAAAAGTACAAGGAGGAAGCGGACAAGCATCGGCGACAAAAAGTGTTCGAGGTGGGTGACCAAATAATGGTCCGTCTACGCAAAGAACGATTTCCGACCGGAACGTACAACAAGTTGAAGAATAAAAAGATTGGACCGGTACCAATCATCCGAAAGATCAATGACAACGCTTATGTTGTTGATCTTCTAAATGACATGGTGATCTCACGGACTTTCAATGTCCCGGACCTGACCGAGTATCATGAACCAGTGCAGGATGAGAACTCGAGGATGAGTACTTTTGAAGTGGAGGGGACTGATGTAGAGCGGGTAGCGGACAGTTTTATGGCCAAGATGGATCAGAAAGGCCCGGTCGACGACAGAAGTGATCCGGACCGTCGGACCTTAGATCGGGTGTATCTCGCAATCCGGAATGAGTTACCTGATATAAAATATATGATTTTAGGGTAGAACGAGCTACTTTAGCCAACCAACCCTGTTATGCTGGGTTGTGCAGCCTGAAATTGTGAAAAACCCCTGGATCGACGGTCGTTTCCCTGTTTTAATTTCGTTTTTACTATAAATAGTAAGTTTTAGTTTGATTATAACTCTTCATCCGTCAGGCTTTAGGAGTTGCGCTCAACGTGAAAAGAGCTTAGAATAATTAGGAGAACGGTTTGGTGAAGCCAAATAGGACACTTACTATTTTTGGCCAAAAACCTTGCGCACTAGTAGACATCACGACTGTCTATAAATAGTAAGTTTACTATTTATAGTAAGTCGCGATTTCTAGGAGTTTTAGTTGTAGTTTGATTTTGATTTCTTTCTCATTGCTTGGTACCCCTATTTATAGGGTTGTGAACTCGTTTTTATTCATTCATTAATCAATTTCGAATTTATTAGAATTTATTTCTATTTTATGCTTTCTTTCCTTGTGGATTCGAGAAGTCTCTGTGAGGAGTCCAGAGAAGTTCCGTAGATTCGGAATAGTTATCCTCTTGAGGAAGACGGTGCTCGACCTCACGTCCTCCCCTGCGTCAGTTGGGCTTGGGTTGAGAATTCCCAACCTGAGGTTGGGTTGGGTTGGGTTAGGGTTGAGGTATAGGAAACTTGGGTTGGGCTAGGGTTGAGCACCAACCCGCTCGACTTTCAGCCCTATATATAAGGCACACAAGTATCCTAAGCCATGTCCATGCACAAGAAGCGGATTGCACATGACCCGGGATAGATATCAGGAGCTGTGTGGGGCCCATAGAGATGTTCATGATAAATCCATTCCGTCCATCGATTTTGCAAGACCATAATAGGACAGGATTACAAAAATTAGGCAGATCTAAAACTCAGGTGAGCCATACCACACAAACAGTAGGGATTGAACGCCTGGCGATGACAGACATTTTATCAGGATGATATTCGTTTCTACAGTTTATCTTAGCGGTAATAATTCTATGAACGGTTTGGATGGCATATAAACGTCATGGTCAGCTCCAGAAAGATTTCTACCGTGTACATTATTATTCCCATTGTTTTGTTGGTGTGGTCCACCTGATCTTCAGATCTGCCATATTTGAAGGATTGGATTTATGAACCCGGGCACAGAAATATCTCTGCAAAATGTAGCGCTGCTCGGAAGCGGATTGGCTTAGAGGTGTACACGAACCATGCTAGCATAGTTAACTCGCTCGACTCGACTCGAAAAAGCTCGATTCGACTCAGTTCGAAGCTTAGTTCGAGCCGAGTCGAGCTAAATTTTTGAGCTCGAAAATGAATTCGAGCTAGCCCCAACTGGACTCGACTTGGATCGAACCCAGCTTGAATCCAACTAGTTCGGTGACCTAGTTACTTTGATATTGATGTTGCTCACCAAGTGTTTGATGAAATGACTCAAAGAAGTGTGGCTTGTGGCATGGAAGGTATATATATGAAACCAACACCCTTTTTTCTTGATTTTTATGTTGCTTAGAAGGTATTTGATAAAATACCTGTAAAACCATTGTTGTATCAAATACAGTGAGATTTCAAAGGTGCAGTCCAGGTGTTTGTGGAAAAGCTGCAATGGCGAACTTGGCTCGATCTTGGCTTCAACTCAGCTTGAACTAGCTGGAGCTGCTGACCGAACCGAGCCGAACTGGCTAGTCAAGCTCGAGGACCGAGCCGAACAGAGTTCAAGCTGAGGTCAGCTAGTGGCCGAGTCAAGTCGAGCTGAGGCCAGCTCGACTCGGTTCAATTCGATGTGCCCTATGTGTGACCTTATGAACATGGATGGAAAATAAACGTTATACTGGGCCCTACAAACGTTTTAAAGGTGAGAATCATTGTCCCAGTGCTATTTGTGGTGTGTTCCACTTGAGCTTTGGATATGACTTATTTTTCTCTCAGCGGGCCACTTGAGCTTTGGATATGACTTATTTTTCTCTCATGACCAATGAAGTGGATATAATAAATACACCAGTGTGTGGCCCGTTAATTTTGATCTCCTTTGAACCGTTCGTGCAACTCGGAGATCGAGGAGTGTCTCGCATGACACGTACCCACACCAGCCATATTGGTGGTGTGTGGTACACCAGCCAGGACGCTGGAAACCTGGGTGGGACCTAACGTGATGTTCTTAAGAAATCCACTCGGTACATCCGTTTTATGAGCTCATTTTAGGACTTGAGACCAAAACTGAGTAGGATCCAAGACTCAAGTGGGCCGCACTAGAGTAAAAGGTGGGTAGGAAAATTCTTACCGTTGAAACTTTCTGGGGTAGAAATTGATGTTTACATGACATCCATGCCGTTAATAACGTCATTCCTACTTGGATGAACTGAAAACACAAATATTAGCCTGATTCAAAACTTTTGTGGCCCTCGAATATTTCAACTGTGAACGTTCAATACTCACATTTTTGGTCCACTTGAGGATTGGATACCGTTCATTTTTGGCCTATTACCTTAAAAATATCTTGGAAAATAGATGGCCGGGGTGGATTTCTCAAAAACATCACGTTGGGCTGCACCCAGGTTTCCGGCGCAGGAACTTCCTGCGAAAGGCTTTGCAGGAAATCCGCGTCCCACCAGCCAATTCGCTTCCACGAATAGTCAGACCTTGAAATTTCCTGCCTGGCCATATATGGGACCACAACGGACTAATGATAACCACTCGATTTTTGAATAATGATAACCACTCGATTTTTGAATGCAATCAATTGCATCTGTACCTATCTTTTCATTTGATAGGGTGGTGAATACGTATCTTCACACACTCGTAATCTCGCACGTGTGAAGTATTTTGGTCACTCATTCGGTCTCCCCACTCCGCCTAGCCTGTGCGATTACCTAGTGGGTCCCATTGGATCCCAACCGCAGTTTAAAGTAGGGCCCACATGGGGAAGGATAGTGTATGCATAGTTATCAAAAGGGCACAAGTAAAAACAGTCCGTTCGGAAAGTGTGTTCTTGTTAATTAAAATGTGGTTAAAAATTCAGCCGCAGTAAAGCAAAATTCAAAAACCATGAAAAAAATAAGAAGTTATCAATTAACTGTTGCTAAAGAAAAAAAGAGTAAAAAATTATACATGATTACATATATTATATATAAATAATGTTAAAATATAAAATTTTAATTAAAATAAATAGAATTTTTATATATGAGGCAACAAATGAAACATTAGGCCAACCAGATGTATTTCTTTGATCCACACCGTCCATCCATTGTTTCAAATCATTCTATTATCTGAGCCCAAAAACAAAGTAGATCCAAAGCTCAAATGGACCCTAACAAAGGTAACGGTAGGAATTGGACACCTACCAAAGCTTTGATCAGGCTGATATTGTATTTTCCCTTCATGCAGGTCTATGAATTTTGATGGCAAATGAGCCCCGCAGTGGGCCTTAGGATGGTTTGAATGGCACCCGGTTCAATCCCGACTGCTTTAAGTGATGTGGTCCACTTGAGCTTTGGATGTCACTCATTTTTAAGCTCATGCTCTAGAATGACCTGAAAATATTGATGAATCTAACCCATTAATCATAGTGAGAATCAAAGAAGTTCCATTCGTTCAAACTTGCATTGTGTAGTACACAATCTCCTGGGAGATGGAAAATCTACGGAATTCGCTATACATGGGTTTCGTTTCGTGCCAAAGCCTTTGGCAGGGAGTTCTTGTGCTGGGATGCTAGGTGAGGCCCATCATGATGTTGGGGAGAAATTCACTCTGTCTATCCAACTTACCAAATCATTTTAGGACATGCAACAAAATATGAGTCAGATTTAAAACTCAAGTAGGCCATGCCAAGGGGAAAATGAGGGAAATCTGGGATCTAGCTAGAAATTTACCCCCCATGAGGTTATTAATCCTTTGCAGCCGCATGAATGTTTTAGCGGTAGTCAATAAATCCCCACAGTTTCCTATCCCTATCGCATGGCACAGTTGAGAAATGGATGGACCTTGTGGATTTCTCCCAAACATCACAGTGGACCCACATAACATCGAACTTCTTGCAAAAGGCTTTTGGCAGGAAACCTGTGTCTCTTCAGGGCTTGTTTGGCTGGACCAATTCCACGGTATTAGGAGGGATGGGATCGCGATATCCCAGCATATGCATGATGAGCCAAACAGACCCGGTGAACTTGTCCCGGGATATAAGCAATCCCATGGATCTTAAAACAATCCATTGACATCACCATCATTATCTTAAAATTGATCCCATCCCTTGGCTAGAAGGATTGGAAGTTAAAATCCCGGGATATGCTAGGCGTTAGCAATCCCGTGGATCTTAAACCAATCCACTGACACCACCATCATTACCTTAGAATCCATCCCATCCCTCCTAATCCCATGGGATTCGCCTGCCCTCATATACTATCCACATTCCAATGCCTTTATATTTGGCCGCTTTTGAAGTTTGCTAAGTACAGCAAATACAACGTATAAAACAAGCCCTTAAGAAAAAGAGGGAAACGGATGGGCTACTCCCGTTGCCACCAGCCAATGGCTGGTGGTTGGTGCTCTGTGGGCCCCACCATGATGTATGTGTTTCATCCATGCCGTCCATCCATTTTTACAGGTTATTCTATGGTATGAGACAAACAATGAGGTATATACCAACTCAAGTGGACCACATTACAGGAAAAAGTGTTGAAAGAGGGTCGGCCGTTAAAAACCTTTTGGGGATATAAAAGTTTTGGATCAAGCTAATAAATTTTTTTTTCCCTTCATCTGGGCTGTATGACCTAATTAACAAATTGGATGTTAAATAAACAGTACAGTAGGCCTTAGGGGGATTTTAATGGTGGATATCCAATCACTATTATTTTCCTGTAGTATGGTGCACCTGAAATTTATATCCCTCTCCTTTTTAGGATAAAGCCCTATAATGATATGGAAAAGTGAATGAAACACGTACATCATGGTAGGTCCAATAGACCACCCGACCACCAGGCTGGTGGCAGGGGGAGTCGCGTCCGTTTCCGAAAAGAGTTACGGCAGCCCTATCCTGCTGTACCACAGCCTAGGATTCATCCCCGTGAACAACTTCTTGGGGTCCAAGCATAACTTATTATTGATTGTGACATCTTGGGGTCTATTCTGGGAATAACTTCTAATTTATTAGCTTCCGGTCCACACTGGAAACAAAACAATCAAATGCATCTGACAAGCTGCCCATAAATGTGGACCCACCGTTTCAATTCACTTAAATTGCATACTACCCACCAGTCCCTAGCTCCAAACGGGCAGTTATGTAGGCAGGCCCACCGTGGTGTATATGCATGTTCAAATACTTTGTTCCTTTTCTTAAGCGCCTGTTTGTTTTTCAGAAAAATGGGAAATGCAAGGGAAACGGTGATTATTACAATTTCCTATGTTTGAAAATTCATAGGAGTTTACGCCAGTAAAATTGGTTTAACGGATGTAATTTTAATTTATTTACTGCAAGGTAATGCGTATGATATATTCATTCCGTCAGTCTGTTTTATTACAATATTTTAGAGCATGAGACAAAAAATGAAGCAGATCTAACACTCAAATGGCCCACGCCAAAAGAAACAGTCGCCCTACAAAGTTTTTAGCGGTAGGTATTCGATTCTCTTTTTTGTAGACGTGGTCCACTTGAATATTGGATATGCCTCAATTTTTTACTCATGCTATGAATTCAAATATAATAATGGATAAACGGTGTAGATAAGCGAAATACATCACAGTGGACCCACAGATATTTTATAATATTTTTGATTTTTGTGTCAAAAAGTAAGCAGTGATATCAGGATGCCGTGAATACACGGGGAAATAATCATCACTTTTTTACGCGCGATTTACCATTTAACCGAAAATCAAACAGGCCCTAAATTATCTCAATGCATTGAAACAAAAATAGGTCACATCCAACAATCAAATAAACCAAACCAGAAATGACTCTTGCATTTAATGCAATTGACATTTAATGACTTTTACATTTAATGCATCCAAGCTTATTATTTGGTGTGGTCGAGCGGATCGTGGGATCTGCCTCATTTTCTGTTCACGCATTGAAATAATTTGAGAAAAGGGATAGATGACTTGGATGTACAGATACACCACAGTGGGCCAACCCATAAAACTGTCCATTTAGAGCTAGGGACAGGCAGGGTAGTATGCAATCCGCGTCCCTTAAATATGTGCCATGTGAACGGTGCTGATTGGACGTGGAGTATCTACTGAACTCGACAGTAGCAAGTCTGGCTACTGATGTGCAATCGCCATGTTATGTGGGCTCCACCGTGATGTCCGTGTTATATCCTCAGTGTCTTCATTTGGAAAATTCGTTTTAAGGCATAAATAATAAGGTAGATCCAAAGCTCAAGTGGACCCACCACAGAAAACAGTGGGGCTCAAACACCTACCATTAAAAACTTCTTCTGGACCACAGAAGTTTCCGACCAAGCTATATATGCGCTTTCCCTTGTTCCATGTTTGTGTTAACTTATAAAAAAGCCATATCTGAAATAAATATCATGGTGCTCCTGTGAAGGTTTTAACGGTGACGTTACTGCCCTCACTGTTTTCTGTGGTGGGTCCACTTGAACTTTGGATCTGCCTCGTTATTCGGCTCATGCTCTAAAATGATCTCTCCAAATGGTAGTGTGGATACAACACATGGTGGGCTCAAAGAACGTGGTCACGTCACTTCAGTAACAGCTAGACTCGATACTGTCGGGTTGAGAGTATGTATCTTCGCACGTGTGAGGTGTTTTGGTCACTCCTACGGTCTGCCTACTCTGCCTACGCCATTTCCTAATGTGACTTACATTGGATCCCGTCGGCAGCTCAAAATATGGCCCACTTTGGTAAATGTATTATGTATATCCACACCGTTCATCCATTTTTAAAGAACCTTATAGGGCATTATCTAAACAAATGAAGCAGATCCAATTATTAGGTGTACCGTACCATAGGAATCAGCGTTGATCGACCTTTAACTGGCCACAAAAGTTTTGCATCAAGCTGATATTTGCTTTTTCCCTTCATCTAGGCTGACGTGACCTTATCAAGGTATTCGGCTAGAAATAAACACTATTGGGACATTAAGGTGCACCCTAAGAAGTGTTAACAACAAAGGTGTTCAATTACCACTGTTTCTTTCACATGGTACTACCAAATGTTGTACCTTACCGTCTGATATTGAGAAATGTTAATAGAGAGCTGACATGTGGCATTACAAGTGAGATATCTGTATGAAAATATTTCCTGAGATACTTAAAGTATTGTTTTTAATTTTTTTTTTTTTTTTCTAAGAACAGAATTATGGCAGGCATATATTTAATATTGCACATCATCACGTGACTGACAAAGTACTGTGGTCGAGACATGTAGGAGCAGAAAGCGGTCAAAGAGCAAGCTATGGCCGAGAGAAATAAAACTTGGCCGAGAGAAGAGGAACAATTAGAATGAGAAATGTAATAAGAGAATGATCTAGATGAAGACGCTTTAATTGCTATGACCGTCCAATAAAGAAAAAAATATATTGAAAAATTAGATACAAAAAGAAATTTATAAATAACAGAAAAATTAGTAGAAAAAACACACAACAACCAAATCCAACAAATAAATCAAATCAATCAATTTATCTTAACTTAGTCTATCTGATGAATAGTGATAATCGAGTAATGCTAATTTCTTAGTTGTAATATAAGTTTATGCTCATATGCGACACTTTATCTTTATCCAATACAAGCAGTTCTTTTAGAATAATTATTCTAGCTGTTGTTCTAAGTGACCGACTATAAGTTTTTCTTTTTGTTTGATTGTATTGTTATACTGAAAAGTTCTTTTTTTGTGAAAGGCAAAGTGCAACCTATCTTTGGAGAAAAAACTCCACACTCTGATTATCGCTTGATTATTACAAATATTCCGCAAGTGGCTAAGTAGGTAATTGATCTCCTCATATTCAGTTATATACTATCAAGTTTAATGTATTTGCCTATTTTGACACTTGGGGTCAAAGTTGATCGGTTTGAATCCAACCGTTATATCAATTCTAGTATGCCTACACACACTACACATGACAAAAAATAAATTGAGTACCAACAATTTTTGGCACACGTGGTGGAACTCTAATTATACTTATTGGTGCAAAAGTTCAGTGAAATCATGGGTCAAAGAAGTAGTCAAAATGCATGTTTTTGTAACTACTAATGCTGCAGCTAATGAGCCTCCTACCCAAGAGGGAGAGCTGCAGGTTTAACAGGTACAAAAGCAAGTGAATCCACTACTCAATCTAATGTATGCTCTACCAAATTCAGATAGAGCATCGACATCTAGGGTTAAACTCCTTGCGATTATGTTAACTAGAGTGGTCGATATGTAAAGGGAAATTCAACATATTGTGGAATATTCTCATGTTGACAAGTCACAAATTCATATTGAAACCTATAATACATGTATGGGTAATCACACTGAGAGCATTAACCGGTTGATGGCTATGTTTGCCGAAAGGGCACTTGTCACACCTCAGCAACAGTTTGACGCTAGTTTAATTAGGAATTTGGGACCAGTACCTCTGGTACAACCAGTACAACAGACACCCCCTTTGCGATGAAATACACATCATGCCCCTATTCCAGTTCAGGACATGCGAAATTCGTTAACTCGGGTAACCTTGGCATTCTAATTTGTTACCAAATTCGATACAAATTTGGCAAGAAATTAAAGAAAAGTTTCATACCTAGTTCCTTTATAAGGACAAGAAAATTTCTATGGCCATTTTTGCACAGTTTCATCAATTGCCAAGAGAATTGGTCGAAAGTTATATCGCTCAGTTCAAAAGAGCAAAACGTCAATGCAAGGTAGTCACGACCGAAGCAGAATTCATTCAATTGGCTTAAGATGGTATAGACTTTAAATTTCGAAAGAAGTTTATTGGAACAAAATTCACATATCTTTTAGATCTAACTAAAGATATCTCGATATGAAGCTCTGCTTCAGGAGGGTACACGATAAAAGAATTCGTCAGTAGAAATATACTATTATGATCCTAACTATGACATCGCAGTGGTCGAAATAGTGGTTAAACAACTATTTGTCTATCCAACTTTAGTTAAAACAAAGGCGAGTATTGTTCACTCAAAAAGTTCCAAAGACGTATACATTCGATATTACTAGGGTTGACAAAATCTTTGATATCATGTTAGATAAGAAATTTATCAAAGTTCATATTAATCATAAGATACCGACACCCAAAGAATTAAAGAAAATCAGTTATTATAAATAGTACGAAATTCGATCTCATTCCATTAACAAGCGTATCATTTTCAAAAATGTTATCCAAGACAACATGGCCTAAAGATTACTGAAGTTTTCAGAAAAAAGATAAAGATGCAATGTTGATTGATAGCAATTTATTTCCATCTAATATGAAAATCGCCTCTCGAAGCTAAAAATGCTACTTTTCGCAAATAGTTACTTACTTAGGATAGACCATTTATAATGGTAAATGTTCTCAATGAAAGTGCTTATGTTCTTCACCTTACATGCAGAATCATAAATAAATAAATAAATAACCTATAAACGGTCAAATTTTTAAGGCTTATCTCACACCAGTTTGTGGGAGTTGTGGAAATATGAATCCAAACCACTAACACGCCCGCACACATCGCACGTGTCAGGAGACAGGAAGGGGCGACCGTCATAATCAACCCATGTGCCCGCTTCTGTTCAGGGAATAGTCGGCAAAGCTGAAAACGTGGCATAAGAAGGAAAAAGGTGCGCCAAACGTCGACCATGGAAAACGTGTGGGACGCGTGTCGGAGAAAGGATCCCAATGTCCGGATGTGCGGTACTAATCGAGCTGAGGTGGAGCCCACCGGATGTGTGGTAATCATCGAGCTTAGATGGTCCCCACATGTTAGGACGAGTTTCCAAAATCCAAAGGAAAATGGAGACCATTGGGGAGGATAGAAAGCTAACCCACCACAGAAACTTTCAGATGGAGTGTGGGTCGCACCGTGTGGCGTACATTCCATCAAATCAGGAATCCGGATCCTCTGCTTGCCGCAAACAGATTTTTCGTGCAGACATCAGGTGGAACATACCACTTGAATAGCTACGTGTTCGGCGTGATCGTACATTGCTCCTGGTAGTATATCCGGAAGCAGATTGGCTGGTGTACCACACACCAGCTATATTGCTGGTGTATCGACGTCAGCAAGTTATATGGTCCCATTATGAGGTATGTGTTATATCCAAACCGTGGGACACACCACTTGAATAGCTACGTGTTCGGCGTGATCGTTCATTGCTCCTGGTAGTGTATCCGGAAGCAGATTGGCTGGTGTACCACACACCAGCTATATTGCTGGTGTATCGACGTCAGCAAGTTATGTGGTCCCATTGTGAGGTATGTGTTATATCCAAACCGTCCATGCATTTTGCAAGCTCGTCCTAAGGCTTAAACCAAAAAATAAGATAGATATAAAGATCAATCGGACCACACTCCAACAACAGTAAGGGATTGAACGTCAACCATTGAAACCCTTTCGGGGACACAGAAGTTTCGGATCAATATGAAATTAGTTTTTCCTCTTCATCCATGTATTTTTTTTTTTTTTTTTAAACCTTATTAACAGATTTGATGGAAAATAAACGTTATGTCGGGACCAACAAATTTTTTAACGGTGATAATCATTATCCTGGCTGCTATTTCTGGTGTGGTCCATTTGAGCTTTGTATATGATTCGATTTTTGTCTAATGCTCTAAAATGATCTCTAAAAATGGATGAACGGTATAGATATAATAAATACATCATTGTGGGCCATGTAACTTTGATCTTATTCGAACCGTTCGTACAATTAGGAGCTCGAGGAGCGTCGGCGCTCGTCTTCGCACGACACGTATCTACACCAGCTATATAGCTGGTGTGGTACACCAGCCAATCCGCTTGGTGTATCCCACCAGTGTTTTCGATCAGGTTGATTCTTAACCAGATGAAAGGTGTAGATTCTATACACGTATCACGGGTGGGCCCTACACAGCTCGAACGGATGGTAATTATCATACATACGAACGCATTGATCATTTCCCGCCATTCTCTTCTCGAGTCGGGTTCCTCTGTTATCGGGTCAACAGGATTTTCCTGTTAGACCAGTGGTTTGGCCTCCGAAGCGTTTTATTTATTTATTTATTTTTTTTTAAGTGAGTGTTGACGTGGACCGATGAATTTTAGGGTATTAGGAATTCTCTGTTGAACGGGTACCAGAGGATCCGGACTCTTCTCAAAATCTGGACGTGGGCCATATTGGGCAGATGATCATCTCATGACGGAAGCCGCACCCTTGGATTCTTCTGACGCGTTCGATAGTTATCCACAAATAAACCGTTTAAACCTATCTACAGTGGGGCCCACTAGTTAGACGGCTAAGCTTTGATGGGCGTGTATGCCGTGCGCCAAAAAATATGTGTGCATGTGTATGGAGTAACAAGCTTTCAGAGTCCCCAAACAGGAAACAGAAGAGAGAACGGTAACGGAGCGCTTACCAGGATTCCGTTAGCGAACCTGACAAGAACGGTGGCGACGAGAGCGAAGGCCGCGAGCTCCGTTGAGCCGATGTGGCCGATGAAGGCCTGGCTAATAACGGTGACGCCGAACGTCGAAAATCTCGTGAAAATACCGGGACCCGCTACGATCCAAAGCTTCTTCGTCTCCGTCCATAGCTTTCTCCCCAAACTCTCCTCTTCTTCTGAGTTGGTTTCCAGAAGCTTCGCGTTTAAATCGCCCTCCATTTTCTCGTTTCGTTTCAAAATATCGAGATCGGATCCTGAAAAGCCAAAAGTAAAAGACTGTCTGAAATAATAGAGAGGAGAGAAAGCAGCGATACCTTTTATCTGGACGAAATGCGTACTGCGTTTCTGAAAGCATGGAGCCGAATTTCTTTGACGAAAATACCCCGGGCTCGTACAAGTCAAATCGAGGTGTTTTCGTCGTTTTCGGAAGATATCAGGGACGCGGATTTCCTGGGAAAGGCTTTCTCAGGAACTGCGCTGGAAACTTAGGTGGGGCCTACCGTGATGTTTGTGAGAAATCCACCCCGTCCATCCGTTTTTTGAGATCATTTGAGAAGGATCCAAGACTCAAGTGGGCCGCAATAAAGAAAAATGTGTATTGGGAAATTTCTGCCGTTGAAACATTCCTGGCGTGGACGTGCCATCTATACCGTTTGTAACGTCATTCTTACTGGGATGAAATGAAAACAAAAATATTATTCCGATTTAAAGCTTCTGTGTCCACACAAATATTTCAACTGTTGATGTTCAATACTCACATTTTTGGCCCACCTGAGTATTGGATACGGTTCAGTTTTGTCTTTATGTCCTAAAATGAACTCACAAAACGGATGAATGGAGTAGATTTCTGACAAACATCACGGTAGGCATAACCTAAGTTCCCAACGCATGAACTTCCTGCTAAAGCCTTCCACAGGGAATCCCCGTCCAGATATTAGGGGTATATGTGTTTCATCCAATCCGTTCATCCATTTTTAAAGATAATTTTAGGGTTTCATTTAAAAAATCAGAGGTATATAAATCTCACGTGGTCCACACCACATGAAAACAATAGTGATTGGATATCTACCATTAAAATCCTCCTAAGCCCCACTATACTATTTATTTGATATCCAATCTGTTGATTAGGTCATACAGGCCCAGATGAATGGAAAAAAACAAAAATCAGCTTGATCCAAAGCTTTTATGGCCCCCAAAATGTTTTTAATGGAAGACACTCATTCAACACTGTTTCTGTAATGTGATCCACTTAACATTGGGATATAACTCATTTTTGGTCTCACATTGTAAAATGATCTGTAAAAATAGATGGACAGCATGGATGAAACATATACATCATGGTGGGTCCCATAGAGCACGGACCACCAGCTATTGGCTAGTGTCAAGGGAGTACTCAGTCCGTTTCCCCAGCTTAGACCTTTTATGTACGGACAGAGCATTTGAGGACAAAAATGGAAACGGATTGGCTACTCCCCCTGCCACCAGTTCCGTGAGTGGTGGTCGGTGCTCTGCGGGCCCCACCATGATGTATGTATTTCATCCATTTCGTTCATCCATTTTTACGTATCATTTCATGGCTTGATCCCAAAAATGAGAGGGATATAAATCTTAGGTGGGCCACACCACATGGAAACAATAGTGATTGGATATCCACCATTAAAATCCTCTTAAGGCCCATTATACTGTTTATTTGACATCCAATCTGTCGATTAGGTCATACAGACCCAGTTGAAGAGAAAAAGCAAAGATTGGCTTGATCCAAAACTTTTATGCCCCTGAAATATTTTTAATGGTCAACCCTCATTCAACACTGTTTCTTGTAATGTGGTCCACTTGAAATTTGGATATACCTCATTTTTGGACTCACACTATAAAATAATCCGTAAAAATATATTGACGACATGGATGAAACACATACATCATGGTGGGGCCCACATAGCACTGACCATCAGTCATTGGCTGGTGTCAGGGGGAGTAACCAATCCGTTCCCGACAAAAATAACCTGAGTGGCAGTTAAAAGCGGAAACAGATTAGCTGATGTACCTCACACCATAGCTACTGTACGTACGTGTCGAGTGCGAAGACGAGCACTGACGCTCCTCGAGCTTCGAGTTGTAATAACGGTTCAAAGGAGATCAAAGTTGCATGGCCCACAGTGATGTATGTAGTATATCTACACCATTCATTTATTTTTAAGGATCATTTTAGAGTATTATTCAAAAAAATAAATTATATCCAAAGATCATCTGGACCACACCTTAAATAGTAGCAGAGATAATAATTTTCATCACACCATAATGTTTATTTTCCATCCAATTTACTAATAAGGTCACAAATACCAGAATGAAGAGGATAAACAAATTTCATAATGATCCAAAATTTCTGTGTCCCCAAAAAGGATTTCAATGGTAGACGTTCACTCCCCCCACTGTTTGCAAAGTGGTCCACTTTATAATTAGATTTGTCTTATTTTTTGTCTCAAGCCTTAAAACGAGCTAGCCAAATGGGTGAACAATTTGGAAATAACAGACACCTTGTGATCAGACCCACAAAACTTGCTTACGCGAATACAACAGCTATATAGCTAGTGCGAGGTACACCACCCAATATGCTTCCGTGAAAAGCGGACGTGGATTTCCTGCAAAAGACTTTCACAGGAAGTTCTTGCGCTGTGACCTAGTGGGGCTCACTGTAATGTTTGTGAGAAATCCTACTCACATCTCCGTTTTTTGAGTTTATATTAAGACATAACGCCAAAAATGAACTGTTTCCAAAGGTCAAATGGGCCGAAAACATGATAATTGAATGTCCAAAGTTGGATCATTACTCTTGCTCGGGTGGTAGACTCTCAGGAGTTTCAACACCCGATCAAGGGTTCGAGTATCCACAGGTGGTGAAATTCCACTAGCGTGAGTGTGTGGGGGTGTGTGTGCGTGTGTAAAAAAAAAGAAAAAAAAGTCCAAAGTTGAAATATTCATGGGCCAAAGAAGTTTTGAATCATGCTAATATTTGTGATTTCAGTTCATCTCAACATTAATGAAGTTATTAACGGTATGGATGGTATGTAAACATCACTGTCCAACCTAGGTAGGTTTCAACCGTAGGAATTTTCCTAACCATATTTTCCTTTAGCATAGCCCACTTTAGCTTCAAATACGGTTCATTTTTGGCATCATACCCTGAAATGAACTCATGAAACTGATGAAAGGGGAGGATTTTTCACAAACATCACAGTGGGCCCCATCTGGATTCTCAACGCAGGAGCTACACGAGGAAATCCGAGTCCGTGAAAAGCAGGGATATTTTCGTCCTCAAATGCTTTGTCCGTACGTGAAAAGTCTAAGTTAGGAAGGTAAGCTTTGGGCTGTTGAGAAAAGAAGCTAGGTAAAAGGTAGCGTCTACAGTGATAATTTTCTCCAGAGTCGGGATCCTCTATTACTTGGTCAACAGGGATTTCCTGTTACCCTAATCCTCATTGGTCCACATCACCACTCACTTAAAGGAAAAAAATAATATAAATAAAGCTTCGGATGCCAGATCATTAGGGTAACAGGAAATCCCTATTGACCAAATAACAGCGGATCTAGACTCTTTTCTCCACCAGCCATGCCGTGCTTCGTGGTACACTAGCCAATCTGCTTCCGAAGTCACTGTAACTACGAACATGAAAATGGGAAGCGGATTTGCCAGTGTACCACAAAACATAGGCTATATAGCTGCTGTATTGACGTCAGTAAGTTGTGGGTCCCATCATGAGGTATGTGTTATATCCACACTGTTCATCCATTTGGCAAGCTTGTTTTAAGGCTTGAGCTGTAAAATAAGATGGATCTAAAGATCAAGTGGACCACACTGCAAAAAGTAGTTGGGGATTGAACATCTACCATTGAAACCCTTTTGGGGGTCACAAAAGTTAAAAGTTTCGGAGCAATATGAAATTTGGTTTTCCTCTTCATCTATATATTTGTGACCTTATTAGCAGATTGGATGGAAAATAAACGTTATGGTGGGCTTACAAATTTTTTAACGATGAAAATCATTATCATCGCTGTTATTTTTGGCGTGGTCCATTTGAGCTTTGTATATGATTCATTTTTTGTCTAATACTCTAAAATGATCTCAAAAAATAGATGAAAGGTGTGGATATAATAAATACATCATTGTGGGACCCATGTAACTTTGATCTCTTTTGAACCGTTCGTGGAGCTCCAGGAGCGTCCGATGCTCGTCTTCGCACAACACGTATCCACACCAGCCAACCCGCTTCCATGAAAATGGAAGGCGGATTAGCTACATGTACTCGTTACTGAAGTAACATCACTAAGTTCCGTGAGCCTCACTTTGATGTATATGTTGTATCCACCTCGTCTATTCATTTAGAGATATCATTTTAGGGCATGAGCCAAAGAGAGAGGCATATCTAGAGCTTTTGTGGATCCCGTCACAAAAAACAGTGGAGAGAGTGATGTCCACCGTTGAAACCTTCTTAAGGCCCACCATGATGTTTATTTGAAATCCAACCTACTTACAAGTTAACACAGAGATAAAATAAAGGAAAACACAAATATTAAATTGATCGAAAACTTTTGTGGCCGGTAGAAGTTTTTAATCTTGGGCATCACTTTCCCCACTGTTTTCTGTGGTGGGGTCCGTTGGAGCTTTGGATTTGGCTCATTCTTTTTCTCTTGCTCTAAAATGATCTTTCCAAATGGATGAATGACGTGGATACAAAACACCCATCATGTAGGGCCCACATAACTTGGTGACGTCACTTCAATAATGAGGCTGTTACTCAGCTTGTCAGTAGCTAATCCGCGTCCATGAAAATAACGGGTGCACCGCAGTTGTAACGATTTCTCGACGTCATGCATTAGCATGAGAGATTAGAAGCGCAGCGCCCAATCAATTGTCCCACAATGGTTTCCATGGTCGAGTGGGTTTGAACATTAAGGTCAGATTTAGAAACACAAATCGTATTGTAAGTGCTATATTGTATAAAGCACACCGTTGTTTGTCAAATTTTGTTTAGACAAAATAGCTTGAGTTATAGTCCATCTAATGTGGATCAAGATGAAAAGTTAGAGTCTCAAGTCATTCAAGTTCAACATCTACTATGGAGATCAAGCTTAAGTACAAGTTATAAAGTTGGAAAATTTAAGCTTAAGTATAAGTCATGAAGTTGGAAAGTTCAAGCTGAAATAAGTTCAAGTTCTACTACACTTATAGTAGAAGATCAAGCTCCACCTTCAATACATTTCAAGTTGAAGTCTACTATGCTCTATTAAAGATTTAAGAAGAAGAACAAGCGTTAAACTTCAATGTTCTGTCTTTTCAGATATAATCGACCCTAGAAAGACCTCAGACTTAGGTGTTTTCAAAAGATAAACTTATATGGGTTTTTATACTTTGGTTAGGCATTAGTTCGACTAGTCTAAGCCTTGGTTCGACTAGTCTAAGCTGTGGCTCGACCAGTATAAGATAATATTCGACCAGTCCAAGTTTGAAATCCAAAAATGGATATTTCTGGTGGTTTCTCGACCAGTTGATGAGGGACAGTTTGACTAGTCAAGGGTTGCTCGACTCGAAGTCCAACAACTAAAATTTGGCACCCTCTACTAGTCAAAGCTCATGCTTGACTAGTTAAGCAGGGCCTTTGATCAGTCGAAGAAAAGTTTTATTCGATCGCGCCCAAATTTTAAAATTTAGTTAGACATTAGACGAGTCGAAGGTGACTTTAGATGAGTTGAATGTGACTTTAGATGAGTCGAAGTAACAACTTTTCAGCCTATAAATAGATGTCTTCTCTCAATCCGAAATTAATCATCCAAGCTAAGAAAAGCTTTCACTAAGAAAGAGAGAAGTCCCCACTATCTTCAAGCTATTGCACGATATTTTGATATTTAGTTTATATAGCCTTTTATTTTGATTCCTTGATCTCTTTTCGTGAATCTTACTTTTTAAAATAGAGTAATCACTCTTCTTTGAGATCTTAAAGAATTCAAACAAGTAGCTTTTGGTTTGAATTAATTTAAAATCAATATAGAACCTAAAACCCTTATTTGTATTACCGGACATTGAACGTTCTACTTTAAGTAAAATGGTTCTACCGGCTATTTTAAGAGATTCGTCTTCAAGAAGAAAACTACATTTTTATATTTTGTATTTTTAGTTTCTTTGAGATAGCTAGAAAATCTCATGTGTTGGTTTTGACTGAGATAGCAAAAAAATCTCAGCGTGTGGTTTTTGTTTGTGATAGTCCTTCTAAAATCACAACTGTATAAGGTTTTAAGGTGAACCTGTGAAAACCTTATTTTTTGTGAACGTCAATATCACGTGGGTTGTGATTATTAGGAGTGGAGTAGGTGTGGCTGTTTGAGAACAGTTAGCATATACACTGAACCACTATAACTCCCGGTGTTTATGGTGGATGTTTAGTTTTTACATATGTGGTGAATGATTGTAATTTATTTATGCAAATGTGGTGAATACTTGTAACAGATAGCTCTCTTGTCACTTGCTTGGTTTGAGATCTTGATCCTTACAAATGTTCGTGAAATCAGGTTGTCCTATCAAAATTTTTGTTTTTGGTGTAAGGTTGTCATACGAACTAAGTTTGAATCAATTTTTTAATTATAATGCTATTGAGATTTCTAATTTATTTATTATTTCAGTACTTTTAAGTTTTTATTTGGCATAGTCCTATTCACCCTCTCCTCTAGAACTGTTAAGCTCGCCTTTTTCACATATGATAGTAATGACTTTTTTCTTATTACGTTTTTATGCAAGCTATTTTGATTTTTCATATCCATTTTAAGGATTGTGATCGGACGGTTATGATTCTTACGTGCATGGTTTTCATAACATTTGGCCATACATCGAAGGTCTTATCTCTTGAACGGTTATGATCATCGATACATGCTGCTATGTGGACGCGGATTTCCTGTGAAAGCCTTCCGTAGGAAGTTCCAAGTTCCTGTGTTGTGAACTTAGGTGGGGCCCACTGTAATGTTTGCCAGGAATCCACTCCATCCATCCATTTTATGAACTAATATTAGGAGATTAAAACAAAATTGATCAGGATCCAGGACTCAAGTGGGCCGTATTAAAGGAAAAGGGTTCTTGAGGCGTATAGGCCTCAGGTATCACCCACCAAGTTTACTCACCGCCAGCAAACCTTAATTTGCGAACTAGACCAGGGTTATATGGCTGAACCCAAAAAGATCAAAATATCCTAGACCAAGGTTATACGGCTTTCCCTGATAGTCCAGGAGTATTTTGGTCTTTTAAGCAGGTGCCGAATCCTAAAAGTTCCATTTGCCTATAAAAAGTTTCTGCTCCGTGAATAACCTAAAGGAGTCTAAGGGACTCGTCCGTTCGCCCGATTATTTCAAAGGAAAAGGCGGTTAAGGAAATTCCTATTCTTTCGGTTCTACGGTGCTGTTTTCATGCCATCTATACCGTTAATAACGTCATTCCTCCTGGGATGGACTGAAAACATAAATATTAGCATGATTCGAAACTTCTATGACCCCACGAATATTTCAACTGTAGACGTTTAATTATCACGTTTTCAGCCCACTTGAAAATTATATATGATTCATTTTTAGCCTTATGTCCTAAAATGAACTCACAAAACGTATGAACGGTGAGGATTTACCACAAACATTCCAGTGGACCCGACCTGCGTTCCGTGCGCAGGAACTTCCTGCCAAAGGCTTTCGAAGGAAATCCGCGTCCCTGCTCTGTCGTGGAAGCACAAGTTTCAAGGACGCAGATTGTGAACTGTCTGCCAGTATTAACCTCGCTACTAGACGGTGCTCTTTGGGCTTCACGATGGTGTATGTGTTTCATCCACGCTGTCCATCCATTTTCGATCATCATTTGAAGCCATGAGACCAAAAATCTGCGGTAGATCCAAATCTCAGGTGGACCACACCATAGGAAAACACTGGTAATTGAACGCCCATCATTAAAAACTTCTGGCCAACCATAATATTTATTTGGCATCTAACCTGTTTGATTAGGTCCGCAGACCTGGATGAAGGGAAAACACAAATATCAGCTTCATCCAGCACTTTTGTAGCCACTAAGAAGTTTTTAACCGTTCCTGTTTAATCATCACTGTTTCCTATGATGTGATCCACCTGAGATTTTGATCTAACTTGTTTTTATCTAAAATGAGCCGAAAAATGGATAGACGGCGTGGATTAAACACATACATCATGGTGGGTCCCACGGAGCACCGTCTGGCGCAACAGGCGTCCCAATTTCAATCGGTGCACACAATCCACACCGTGGGAGTACTGATTCTACACGATTGCTTCTGCAAAGAAACCTCATCACTCGTGTGGAGACCAAGACCAAGACTTGATAATAAAGCACTCGCACGCGCATCCGTAAAAACAACACGAAACACAGGCATGCCGACGCTAACACTCGCATGGAGATTCCTTACATGTGGTCGAAGCACACCTGCTCCGCACACGTGGATTCGAGCTTTCCAAGCGCACACGTTTTGGGGCTGGCCCAGCAATCAAACCGTTTCACTCCTCAGGTGGGCCACAGCTTACAAAATGCCTGGATGGCTGGGTTCTTGAGGCGTATAGACCGCAGGTTTCAGCCAGCAAGTTTATTCGCTGCAACGAAACCTTACTTTGCAAACTATACACACGGTTGTACGGATAACTTATAAAGACTAAAATACCTCTCCTACAACTGCGCAGTACTTAACCGTAGTGTATTTTCATAAAAATAAGCAGCCGCCGAACTCTAAAAACGTCACTTTTTCCGTACTAACTTTACGCCCAGTAAAAATCCTATCGTACGGACTCGCCCGTTCGCCCTATTATTACCGGATGTGGCCAGACAAAATGGTTTTTCATGTTCGTTTGTTTCCGTACGCTGAGTAAAACCCCTCGATTCGAGGCAAATAAGATCGGAATAGTGTGGCCCAATTAAGGGAAAGCTCCGATCCTTCACACGTATCTCATATTGGCACGTGCTATTGCAAGTGGACGGACAAGACACTCGTGTGTAGGCTTAGCAAACTTCATACACGCCAAGATGCGCGCAAGATCCCAGCTGTTCATCAGGTGGACCCAACGAGAACTGCACCTCACTCCTCAGCTGGGCCAAACGCCGTAGGAAGAAGTGGACCGTTAGTAGGATTCAACCAACGGCCCATCTTCAATGTTCAGGTGCGACCCACCTGATGAGTAGATCCGTCTAGTGTGCCGCTGATCGTTCCTCAATTCAAGTAAAATTCCTCATCATGCATCATTAAAAAAAAATGTCTAACGTGCGCCTGAGGTGTACCGTTCAACGCATCGGCGTAAATCGGAAAAAAAAACCCACAGCCCTTCAGATCGCATCCAACGCCTATAAATAAATAAGTAAATAAGAAAAATAAAAAGGGGTAATTTACCTAGAGGCGCAAGTTAGCGAGCGTCGAGGAACGGCAATGGCTGAAAATCCTACGTGTAAAACGGGCCGAGCGCAAGGCGTTCACCTGCGCAAGCGGGAGATTTTCCCAAGCAGAGGCGGGGAGATTTTCACGCTTGCAGCGAGCAGAGGATCCGGATTCGAGATGTTTTCCTCCTACCCTTTGAAGCAGAGAGACTGTTTACGTTTACAGACGTGTCTAGTCCGTGGCCGTAGAAGTTGCAGAGCTCCCCTCCTTCATGTTTCGTTATACTTATGTTATTAATGATGGCCAGTGGGAGTGGGACCCACAATAATTTTCATAGACGTGTGAAAAGCTGAGCCTTCCACTGATAATGACATAACAAAATGCAGACGCGGATTGCGTCCTACCCCCGCCCGGACGGTGATCCGTCCGGGCAAGGATCTGTGGGGCCCACAGTGATGTAAGTGTTTTATCCACGCCGTTAATCACTTTTCTCAGATCATTCTAATGTATGATGAAAAATATTAGGCAGGTAAAAGTATTAAGTGGACCACAAAGTGGGGATTGAACTTCCACCATTAAAAAGTTCTTGGGAGCTGGAGAAGTTTCTGATCAAGATTATATTTATGTTTTCAAATCATCCACGTTTACGTGACCTTATTAATAAGTTGGATGGTACAAAAACATCACATGGCCCTCATAAATGTTTCAACGGTGGGTGTCATTATCACTGCAGCTTCCTTTGCTGTGGTCCACTGGAGCTTCCAGCTTCCTTTGCTGTGGTCCACTGGAGCTTTGGACCTGCCTCGTTGTTTTGACCATAGCTTAAAATGGTCTAATAAAAGCGATTAACGGCGTGAATTAAAATAATTACATCACTTTGGCCCCACAAAGCCCTGCCCGGACAGCTTACCGTCCGGTCGGGGGTAGGACGCAATCCGCGTCCACAAAAGGTTGCACCTACCACCGCATCCGAGGGACGTAGTTTGTCTAGTGATCTAGGTAGCTAGTGTCAAAGCTCCTTGGAATCCACCATGATGTTTCTGTTTGATCCACGCCGTCCATACATTTTTCAGATCATTTTAGATCTTGAGCCTAAAATTGAGACGGATCAAAATCTCGTTTGGATCACACCAAAGTAAAACAGTATTGATTGAAGGTCCACCATTAAAAACCGCCATAGAAAAGTATGTAATATTTATTTGCCATCTAACCTGTTAACGAGGTGACACAGACATGGACGAAGGGAAAACACATATATCAGCTTGATCAAAAACTTCTCGAGCGGCCCCAAAAATTTTCAACGGTAAGCGTGTAATCTCCACTGTTTCCTGTAGTGCGGTCCAGCTGAGATTGGGATATGCCCCAGCTCATGTCCTAATTTGATCGGTAAAAATGGATGGACGGTGTGGATGAAACACATACAACGTGGTGGGGCCTACAGAGCTTTGACCTGGCTAGTGAGGCCGCGTCCGCATTGGAGCCGTTTAAGTTGGTGACCTTTCAACGGCTAAAGAAAGCGTGTTAGGAGTTCCGGGAGTTCATTGAGTGGGGCCCACCAATCCGGATCATGCCATGGACCTTGTAGGGTTGTCTGCTCATCGGGTGTGCCACAGCATACGTGTGGAATTGGTGCAGGTGCAGTGGGAGTTCAGGTCTTGGTATCGATCAATAGTGGGGGTGGCGAACAATGAAGTGACAACTGTCAGGTCTTGGTATCGATCCCTAGTGGCGTGGCTAACAAAAGTGTGAACTGACAGTAGGAGTGTACTAACAAGCTAATAAAATAAAAAGAAAATAATTTGCCGATATTTTGAAAATGTCGCGGAACTCATGGGAAAATATCGGAAGCCGTATTTTCGCTATAACTCGCGTTATTTTCAAAATATTGGCATGATTTAAACATTCCGATTTTACCCAAAAATGCTAAAAACCTTGTAAAAATTCACTATATGAATATATTAAATTTAAATTATTTATCTCTCACACACATGATTTATCTCTCTAACACACACATAATATATATATATATATATATATATATATATATATATATATATATATATATATATATATATATATATATATATATATATATATATATATGTGGGAAAAGGTACAATGCGCTGGAGCTGATTTTAAGGGCTCATGAGGTGGAGCTGTGTGGGCCTCACCGTGATGCGTTTTCGAACATCTATCCCATCAGTTAGATGTACCATTCCATCATGGGCCTAGGTCCCAAAAATCAAGTCAATCTGTGACTTTTGTGGACCACATCACATACAGAAGTGGAGAGGGGCCATCCACCATTAAAACATCATAACCATTTTTGAGGGCCCACCGAGATGTGGTTTTCAAATCTAGCCCATCCATTATGTGTGTCCCACTTGAGTGAGGGTTCAGACCAAGTTTCAAGCACATGCAAACTCAGGTGGGCCCTACCAAGTGCTTTTATATATTTTAACGGTGTCTTCACATAATATTAGATGGTATGGCTCACCTGAGTTTCATATACTTCTGATTTTTGGGATATCCCATAATTTAAAGGGGACCCATCAAATGCACGGTGTTGATGGTCGACACGTATCACAATGGGGCCCACACATATCACGGGAGCCTATCGTCAGCTAGAGCGCATTGTATATAGGGAAAAGGTACAATGCGCTCGAGCTGACAATAAGCTCCCGTAAGGTCGGTCTATGTGGGCCCCACCATGATGTGTTTCGACCATCAACACTATGCATTTGATAGGTACCCTTTAAATTATGGGATATCCCAAAAATCAGCTGTATACGGAACTCAGGTGGGCCATACCATCTAAAATTATGTGAAGACACCGTTAAAACATATAAAAGCACTTGGTGGGGCCCACTTGAGTTTTGCAATCAAGGTGTAGGGTGTCTACATGCTAAAATTACGTCATTCCCTTGATCCGGATGGGACTCACCTTATGGACGGGCAGGATGGAATATTATAAACATTATGGTGGGTGTCCACAACCCCACCATTCATTGTGGTGTGGCCCACTTGAGTTTGGATTTGGCTTTCGGTTCACGTGCTCACATGAGCTGGCATGAATGATGGATGCGGTGGATGTACCACATACATCATGATAAATCACCACCGAGCTTTTTGTTGCACGGTTGTTGTAGGAAATCCGCACCTTTAATCAAACGGTGGCAGATATATCTAGCATACGTCACTGGACCATCAAAATAGTGGGCCAGGGGTGGATGTAATGTAGCAAAAAATGACTCTGATAAAACTATCTGGTCATTTGATTTTTGACTGTCGTATTTGAAACAACAACCGTTCATTTGATCGACGCCAATTGGACGATTAAGACAGTCTGACTAGCCATCATGTTCTTTTAATGGGCTCCATCCAAAAATGGCCCATATTTTAGACGGCTTAGATTTGCATACATGATTGCAACGTGTGAGTGGAATTTTTACTATGGTCACCGAAATCAACACCGTAGGACAGACTAGGATTGTAACTGATCGGTCCCAGACAGCCCAAACCATGTTTGGGCTCGACTAGTAAGCTCAAGCAACCAATCCAAACCCATCTCAGTTCTGGAGCTAAAAAGCTGGGTCCAAACCCACTGGTCAGATAATCCATTACCGTTGAATGTTGTGGGCCACACCGGGCTAAAGTACCTGGCATTTAGAAAGAGTCGAGCTAGGCTCAGCCCATAGAGAAAAGTCAGGCCAGTAAAAATCCGGCCCAACTGGTATGGGTCACCAGAAGTCAGACCGTACCCAAAAGAGAATTAATCACGTGCCACAACTTGTGGTACCGTACCATCTTTGTTGCCATACTCGCTACTTGTGCAGGACATCAGTACCATGAAAGACTGGAAATATAAAATACGCAAATCCGCTTCCATTCGGCTGCCCCCGTTGATTGCCCGAGATCCTGTACGTGCACGCGGCTTTTCCGCATTTTCTCGTCGAGGATACGCAACATGCCGGGACAAGCAGGAAATCGGACTGCGTACTGAGTTACTCAGTGCGCTCTTATCGTACGGAGTAAACTCAGTTGTGCCCACTCTAAATTTACGTGGTTTATCCACACCTTCCATCCGTTTTTCCATCTAATTTTAGGCGTTGAGCCTAAAATCGAAGCTTATAGAAATCTCAAGTGGACCATTCCACAGGAAATAGTCGAAATAATGATTTCCACCGTTGAAACATGTCTAGGCCCCACAGTGACGTTTAGTTTTCATCCAAACTGTTCATAAGACCAAAAAAACATGGATGAAGGGAAAAAAACAAACATAATCTTGATCCAAAACTTCTGTGGCCCCCAAGAATTTTTCAACAGTATATATTCAATTCACACTGTTTCTTGTGGTGTGGATAATTTTAGCCTTGCATATGCTTCTTTTTTGAGCCAAGGCCCTAAAATTATATTTTAAAATAGTTGGACAGACTGGATATATAAAATACATAAATCACGGTGGAATCCACAGTTTACTCAGTACGCTTAACGTACTGAGTTACACAGTACCCAATCCGCTTCCGACAAGCAGGGTACATCGTGAGTAATCCGAACCATTGATTGGATGGGGCCTCGGATAAACCTCGCCTCAGAAATTTCCTCCATAAGAGTGTTTCCTCCGGCTTTCAAATTTGATCATGTAGTTTGTGCAGGCTTTAAGGAATTGAACGTGCAGCTCAATTCAAACCGAGCAACTAAGAACGAAATCGTCGATACATGCGGATATGTCCAAATAGAGAGCACGCGACCCAAATGGAATAATATCAATTACCTATTCAGTCACTTGAACAATAATGTTTAAGATTATCGGAAGATTATTAGAGTGCCTGGTTTATCTTCCCAAGATGAGTTGCAAAATAATTTATCTTTATCATAAAAGAAATAAAAGAACTTTTTTAATACAGATAAAATAAGAAAGAAATTTTTATGCCCAGGAAATTCTTACACTAGGCTGTGAAGAACAACGGCAAAGCACCTTTCTAAATAGAGAAATGGCTTGATATTCAAACTAAATACAACATCTAAGCATAAACCTGAATTACAACTAAAGTACAGTTACTTGGTTACTGCTACTTATTACACTAAAGAATATAAACAATTAATAATGCTATAGATCATAAAGTAATTAAAAGATATATTTGAATTGATTTGGTTGGTATGATACATTTCTTCTACTGGATACCCTTGCTATTTATAACTTTAGATTTATCATATGGAGGCTTTCCACATTTTGACAGTTATTATAACCGCTCAATACTACTAATCTTCCGAAGCTTCTTTCTAAGCTTGCCACCTATCTTGTAACTGCTCCATGCTTACTCATTAACTCGACCATGCCCTGCTTGGGTACTCTTACTTTGTGGATAACGTGGCATCGCTCGATAAACGTTAGTTGTATTACCACAAAATCCTCTTCGGGTTATCTTCGCAAATCTCGAATACACCACGCAATTCTTGTAAAATTACACGTGCTTCTTTCTTATTGGCTCTCGTAGGAACAGGCAGAAATAGGGTAGAACATTGCCCCCCACACCGCTTCACCTTTGGGTAAAAGGTGAAAGCAATGCGTGACTCCTCATAAATACGACCGTCCTCTAGGTCATGTGACAAAGCTTCATTTACCACGCCCGATCAAGACAATTTGAAATGACAGTTATTTTTTCCTTTTTTTGAATAGAGAGTTATTCTTGTGGCGACGCGTGTATAAGCATTGTACCATACGGGATCATGATTATATCTTGGACGTCGCCCCCATGAGTCCAATAATTCTGGACGCCACCCCCAATTGATGGGCATATTTTTTGAATGGTGGGGGGACCATTACAAATTACTAATTGCTAAACTCATTGAGCTCATCACTGCTCAACTCTACTCGTCGATGGATTTATGAGGAAAGAAGAAAGATACATCCCAATCGGTCGCGATTTCTAGCTGAAGAACAACTAGGTCAAAGAATGTATTGGCTGACACTACAACCACAACAACAGCTCAAGTGGTTGAGACTACTCCTAAATGCCAAAAAGTCACGATGAAGGGTCTTATTTTTTGAAAAAAACTCTAGCCTAATCTTCTCCATCTGTTCCCACAAGGATCACTAACTTGGAATCTCCTCTTGGTTAGGCTTCCAACCTCCTACTCTAGTCATTGTTCGAGCTGACCTAACCACAAGGCCGGCATCAACGAGTCATCCAACATCAACCGTAACATGGGGGCGAGTGACATTAACGAAATCAGGTAGTTCTTCGACCAATGTTGCATCTTCTTTTGAAAAATATTTCAAAAATAAGTATTAGTGAGGGCCCTCCATTGAAGATTATGCCACAGAAATTAAGGAAGGCCTCAAATGTCATAAAGGCACTCATTATAATTGGTGCTAGACCAGATGGTGACAAGATAGGGAGGGATTGAATAACCAAAATCTTCTTTTCGATGAAAAATATCCTACGCTATTTAAACCCAATCTGCCACCATTCCCAACTTCTGCTTGTAAGTGCTATGGTCTCATGGCTTTTTTGATTGTCAAATTTTGTGTGCCAAAACTTCTATCTGTCTGTCTTGTGCTTGTATGTTTTTATATATGTGACTCAAGACGACATCACAATGGTTCAAGACATGTACGGTGCTCGACTTCAAGAAATGCAAAGTTATGTACTGTGTGCTCTTCCATATGCATCAATGTTCAAGCTACGTCAATAAGAAGAGTGTTTGTTTTAAAGACTCAAGTGCTTTTCAAGACTCAAGTACATTTCAAGACTCAAGTACAACTCAAGTCGAAGTTTAAATTCAAGCTATAGAAGATCTCAAGATTAAGCTACATCAAGTAAAGTCCTCAAGCTTCAAATGTTAAACCATCATCTGAAAGAATGATATTCAATATTCATACTTCATGTTCCAGGTATGATAGACCTTAGTTTGACCTTAGGGTAGGTCATTTTGGATACATAAGTCAAGATAAATCTTTATACATGAAGTTGGTCTGTTCTAAGACTAGTCCTGGACCTTGTTCGACCAGTCCTAGACCTGGTTCGACCAGTCTAAGAAATTCCACGACCAGTCCTAAGTTGTTGAAGATTTTTGAAATTTTTTGGTTATTCTTCGACCAGTCCTGGAAACTGTTCGACTGGTCGTAGGGGTGTCACGACTCGTCCTTTGACTAGTCCTAGAACTACGACTCAAGCTCTAGCAACCAAATCTGATTTCCTATGACCAGTCTTGGGTTTCCTTCGACCAGTCATAGGTGGTCTACGACCAGTCGAAGACTGCCCACGACCAGTCGTAGAACTGAATTCTAAGATCGTGCTTAAAATTTCAAAATGCCGTTGGTGCTACGACCAGTTGAAGGTTCCTAAGACCAGTCGTAAATGCGATCTTTTCTTCTATAAATTGAGCATGAATTTTAGAGTTTTTCATCGATTAATTTGAGAAAAGTCAAGCCTCCACTCTGAGATAAGTTGTGTTCATTTTAAGCTAATTTGTGCATATTTAATATTATTTTTGTTAGCTTTTCTTATTTGATTTTATTCCTAAATTCCAATCTTATTTGAAAAAGAGGAATTGCTGTATTCCTTCTTCATTGGAATCAAAATAAAAAAGAGCTACGCCCAATTTGGTTTAATTTAAAATCAATTAGAAACTAGAACCATTTCTTAAGTGAGTATTGGACATTGAATGTTGATTCGAACTTCTACTCTCATTGGTTCTACCGGGCTGCTACAAAAGGAGAAATCCAGGTATTTTACAATTCTGTAAAATTTTTATTCTTTTGGTTTTTGCTTGAGATTCGCCAGAAAAATCTCATTGTGTTGGTTATCTAAGGAGAGCCAGAAAACTCAAAAAGTGTAGGTTTTTGGATTGTGTAAGCCCAAGTTAAAAAGACACAATTGTGAAGGTTTTAGGTGAACTTGTAAAACCTGTTTCATAGTGAATGCTAATATCCCCAGTGTGAGGATATTAGGAGCGGAGTAGCATTCTGTGTGGCTGTTTTTGAATAGTTAGTGTACACATAGGAGAACCACCATAACTCCTTGTGTTCTGTGGATGTGAGTTTTATTTTCCTATTCTTTATCATTCAGAATTGTGGATTGTATGTGTGGATGTGAATGTTGTAATTTTTACATTTCCAGCACAGTGGGAATGTTGTAATAATTTAGGTTTAAATTCCTGCAAGTTGTTTCAATTCTTTGCTATTTCATTATTCCTCTTTGGTTTGAGTTTGTGATACAAAGGACGTTCTAGAAATAAGATTGTCCTGCCATAAACCCTTGGTTTTTATGGTGTAAGGTTGTCCTTAGAACTAAATTCGTATCAACCTCTCAATTCCTGTTTATTGAGGTTGCTTTTAATTAAGCATATAGAATTGATTTATTTATTTGGTTATATCTTTTGTTTTATTCCGCTGTTAAAGTTTTAATTTTGTCATAGTCCTATTCACCCCTCCTCTAGGACATATAGCTTGGCCTTTTCAAGTGGAATCAGAGCCAAATAACTCATTTTTTAATTCTTTATTCTTGGATTCATTTCCTGAGCTAACAATCTAAGCTATATATATAAGATGTCAAATTTTGATAGCCTTTCAGTCACTAGGCCTCCACCCTTTGATGGCTCTAACTATGCCTATTGGAAAGCCGGGATGAGGATTTTCCTCAAATCAATGGATGAGAGCGTGTGGCTTACCATAGTGACTGAATGGAACCCACCTACTGGTATTGATGGTTCAAAAACAATGAGAGTAACACCATTTTACTCATGGACCACTCTTCAGAAAAGTGAGAGTAATACCAATGCAAAAGCACTAAATGCAATCACTTGCGCACTATCACTGGATGAGTTCAAAAGAATCATATCCTGTGATACTGTAAAGCAAGCTTGGGATATATTAGAAATGACACACGATGGTACATCAATTGTAAAAAAATCTAAAGTCCAACTCCTCACAACCAAATTTGAAGAAATTCATATGGAGGAAAAGAAAATGTTTATGGACTTCTACACTAGATTAAATGACATTGTAAACTCTATGTGGGGTCTTGGCGATAAAATCGCAGAAAGTAAAGTGTGTGCAAAGATATTATGCTCACTACCTGAACGGTTCAATTGAAAGTAACTGCGATCCAGGAACTTCATGATACGGACAATATGAGGGTAGAAGAACTAGTTGGTTCTTTACAAACCTACGAGTTATCTTTTAAAGCTTCTAAAGGTAAATCTATTACGCTTAAATCTTCCAAATGTATTTCTCAAGATTCTGATTTAGAAAATTCTGAAGATGATATGGCCTTTCTTGCTAAAAAGTTAGCTTCATTTCCTCTTATGTCTTCGGTCTTTAGCTTCCATGGGCTTAACCGACTCACTGACACATGGACTCACGTGATCGACAAATAGGTGCACAAATAAGTGCACTAACAATTTCATCTTTTCATTATTTATTTTACGATTTCCATATGAGGATGATTGGTGGGGTCATCAATCATGTGTGCTTGACTACTTTTATCCTAGGATTGCTAGGGCTACACTTTATGCTTAGGCATCACCTGTATAGTGGCATAGTCAGTTAGGTCATTATTCTTTAGCATTTTTAAAACTCATAGTTCCATCTAATTTGTCTATAATTAGTTAATTATGAGGCATGTCAATTAGCCAAACACCATTGTTTTACTGTTGTTCTAAGACAAGAGAATGCAAATTTTGTTCCATATGCATTATGATATTTTGGGTCTGTCATGCTCCAAAATTCGGATACCCGAATAGGGTGTCCAGGACCCGAATTTCAGACCCATGACCTATATAAAATAAATAAATAAATAAAATACAAATAAAATATGACAATTTCATACACATTTCATTTTCTCCCACCATAGTCCAAAATTTTAAAATCCAAACACAGACTAAGATAACTAATTACATAGTTTGTTATTACATCGATGCATGATTATTGAACTTAACTTGAAATAAGAAAAATTAAGTCAAACATTACTATATTCAGAGTTGTAACGCCCTGAAAATCGGGGGTCGAGTGTAACTCAACTCCCGAGTTCCAACGCATCACTTATGCAACATGTTTTAATGATATTTGAATGTTGTCTGTGTTAGAGCAGTAAACATGAATGAGATTATACCAAAGCAGTAATTCATACTCCAGATCAATTTTATAAAAGCAAGCGGAAGACTGAACTGTATATATATGTATGTAAAGAAACAAAATAAACGATTCATTCTCCAGAGTATGAATCCATCTGAGTCCATATACATTTCTGTTTATATTCAAAAGTCAAAATTAACTAGGTACAATCCCTGTAAATCCCATCGATCCGTGACCTAGTCGAAGCCGCCAATGAAGCGCATATACGAGAACTCCTCTGGTCCTCGTCATAATCGGGCTCGCTCCCGAGTAGTCGGATCGCCTAAACACGAGACAGAAACGGTTGGTGTGCTAACACCGTCCGTAACGTGGGAGTGAGTAGCTAACTCAGTGGAACGATAAGACATAAGTTATCATGTTATCAATACAGTCAAGCAGTAATGATAAAGCAAGTAATCAAACCACTCCTAGTTACTCGATTAATGCAAGTATGAATGCAGGTATGATGGATGCCCTCTCCGACATACTCCCTCAAGCGACACCATCTCACGTTCGCGCATGCTTACATCCCACAAAGTGCTCCACATCTTCTAGGCACATGCGATGCATGATGAGCATGATTACCGAAGTTTTTAATTAGTTTGTTTCAAACGGCAGATTGGGAAACTAAGGTACCTCCCTTGTATCATTTCCAAACATGATCCAATCTAGGGTCGTCGATCCTAGTTAATATCGAGACGATGGTGTGTTTTCTAGGTCACTGCAGAGGCGCCTGTGGCATTACGCACAAAGGTTGCACCACTCCCCATCACCCCTTAAACGATTCATCACTATACATCTATACGTAAACGAGGCCTAGTTCATACTCTATATATCGCGGCGAACCCTAAGGCACGCCGCAACTCGAGTATGCTCGCGGTCACTACAAAGGGTCGCTGTGGCCATTACGCACAAAGGTTGCACCACTCCCCCATCACCTTATCAATGTAGGCCGACAGCGCGAATATAGTGTCCCATACCACCATAATCGGGTCACGAGTTGAGTTGCTCACTGGTCACTACGGGGAGGCACGTAGCCCCAGCGTAGGCCGACAGCTCGACCACGGTGTCCCATACCACCATGCCCGGCTCATGAGTCTTAGCGGATCGAGGTACCATGGTTAACGGGATTTTCACTGGTAAGTTTGGCACCCTAGGTTCAAGCATTAGCGACCAAACATGGTGAACATACATAAGACACACGGTTTACTTGACGTGTTCGGCTAGCTCGAGCGCACAACAAGTTGGGCGATATGAGGTATAGAAGCACCCCGTGTGGCCAACCACTATCGCCAACCCGAAGTACGACACGGGTTCACCAACACATCATGCGTGGCGGAGCGAATCCTAACCACATCTTCAAGTCGATCCGGATGCTGGACTACGAACATAGTCCCAAGCTCAGTCAAATCCTAACCATAGCATGTGAAATACGGCATGATAACATGGTAATTCAAGAACACTAGCAAGCATATTATAAAGCATAACATGAAGCATGTTAATAAACAAGTCACAAAGCATGTTCAAAAGCATGTTATAAAGCATTATGTAAATAGGGATACAAATACTTAAATTTCGTAGGCGAGTGGTTAGAGTGAACAACCACATGGAGAGTGTCATATGTGACTCTAAGGTAGCCGAGAATCCCATCTCAGCACCTACCTAAGATTCTAACACTTAAGCACTTACACTCACAAGTGAGTGCACCAACACTTGGAATGCAATATTTCAACATACATGACGTATGCTAGGGAAGTGTGTACTAGGGTTGTCCCTTTACCAAACTAGTATTTTATACATATACATCATATTCATACAGCAATTAAACATAGCAATCACATCAGCAAATTTTATACGTATAGGGTACTTCCACGTATACCCAATTTCGACATACATAGTGTTTACAAAGGAACATAGATTTCAGCGATTCCTTTCGCCAAGCTAGTATTTTAATCATGTATTGTATAATCATACATTAAATAAATATGTCAAACATTATTCCAAAAGAAATACGTATACGGTATTTCTACAATACGTAATTTCAACATACGGTGCATTTACAAGTAAACATATATTTTGGCGATTCCTTTCGCCAAACTAGTAATTTATTCATATATTATATAATCATACATTAAATAAACATGTCAAACATTTATCCAAAAAAAATACGTATACGGTATTTCTACGTATACCTAGAATATGTGAAATTCCATATTTCACACCGTTAATCAAAACAGGAAACGGAAAGCACTTTGTACATGTGCAATTGCAAGCAGATCATGAATCTACCATTATCTGACATTGAAAGCGTTGAAAACCGTAACTTATAAGCTTAAAGTCCTCACCTTTGCCTTTGGAAACGAAACGAATCAGCGAGGGTAATGGAACTTCCGTCTACGGATGATTTCTAGCCTAAAGAGCGGAATCGGTTAGTCGATATACATCCTACATCGATCCCACCCCAAATCAGACCTAGGGTTAGGGTTTCTTACCTTCAAATGAGATGGATACCGCCGGGAAAGCGTCTAGAATAGGGCGGTGTAGGCCGTGTAACAAGCCAAAGCAGGAGGAAGATTGGCAACAATCTCCAAGTCCTCTCTCTTTTCTCTCTCTCCCTCTAGGGTTTTCTTCAAAATTCGTATGGCTGTGAGAGGGGCTGTTCTAAGCCCCTTTTATAGCCACAAACATTACGAATTTAGACTTAGGTTCATGGGGTATTGCTTATATAGGATATTCGCCGCTTTTCCAGCTCAAAAGGGAAGTTCTGGTGGCCCTCCTTGAACCAAACGTCAGACTTAAGCTCACCATCGATGGATCTACGTGGGATTACGTTTTTGACTCGATCGGATACCCAGATCGCACGTGGCGGACCACTTTCAGTTCGACGGTCAGTGGGCCACGATCAGAAATTCCAAGTACATGTAAATGTTCTTGAAATTTTTCTTAATCCGAGGGTGTAATTTGGTCTGATTCTGACGGTCAGGTTGCTTAATACTGACGCGTCAACAAATGATGCCAGATCACTATTCCAGATATTTATTTTGGCATATGAATAGTGTTTTTCACACTACCTCGCTCCGATTCGAAACGAATGGCCGTGGAACATCGGATAAAGCTGATTTTTGAGATGTTTGTTAAGCCCAGTGGGGCGGTCCTAGTTCTTTGGGTGATTGTGGACCGGTTGACCAAATCGGCCCATTTCCTCCCTATCAGAGTTACGAACTCTGCAGACGAGCTGGCTAGATTGTACATTAGGGAGATTGTCCGTCTGCACGGGGTTCCTTTGGAGATCGTGTCGGACAGAGACACGCGGTTCACATCTATCTTCTGGACTCGTATCCAGGAGGCGATGGGTGTGAAGTTGAAGTTCAGTACAGCGTTTCATCCTCAGACTGATGGGTAGACAGAGCGGGTGAATCAGATTCTGGAGGATATGTTGCGAGCATGTGTGTTGGACTTCAAGGACAGTTGGGATGACTGTCTTCCGTACACAGAGTTCGCCTACAACAACAGCTTCCAGGCGACTATTGGCATGGCGCCATATGAGGCTCTATATGGTCGACCTTGTAGGGCACCGTACTGTTGGGCAGAGGTTGGAGAGCGTAGCCTGATTGGCCCGGAGTTGGTACAGGTGACTACAGAGAAGGTAGACATTATCAGGCGTCGATTACTCACAGCACAGAGCAGGCAGAAGAGTTACGCCGATACGAGGCGGCGACCGCTGGAGTTCGAGGTCGGTGATCATGTGTTCCTTCGAGTTTCCCCTATGAAGGGAGTCCTTCGGTTCGGGAAGAAGGGGAAGCTCACACCGAGGTTTATCGGTCCATTTCAGATACTGGATCGAGTGGGTGATGTGGCGTATCGTCTCGCCTTGCCTACACCACTTGCTTCCGTACACAACGTATTTCATGTATCTATGCTGAAGAAGTACGTTCCTGATCCTTCGCATATCATCAGATGGGAGCAGGTACAGTTGAGCGAGGATGCTACATATGAGTTGCGCCCGACGCGCATCCTTGACAGGAAGGAGCAGGTACTGCGTAGCAAGGTCATCCCGCTTGTGAAGGTGCTTTGGACACATCATTCCGAAGAAGAAGCTACCTGGGAGACTGAAGCTGAGGTCAGGAAGAACTACCCTTAGATTCTCGAGGAGTACGAAAAGGTATAAATTTCGAGGACGAAATTTTTTGTTTAAGGGGGGTAGATTGTAACGACCTGAAAATTTCCGTACATTGGGTTGAGTACCACCTCGACCAGAAATTACGTAGGATTAAATCCTTTAGAAATTTAACAAAGTTAACTAAGTACTAAACTCAATTAGCCATGAAATCCGTTAGGATCGCTTTAAATACGATCTGCAAGACCCAAAAATTGCAGAATCATTGACGCTAGGTTACCCTAAAGTTTAGAACCAAACTCATTTCCCGTCTGCTCTCGGGAATGAAACGAAACTTCGTATTAGGTCTAGATCGCACATCGGACTGATACCAACTTGTAACGCCCTGAAAATCGGGGGTCGAGTGTAACTCAACTCCCGAGTTCCAACGCATCACTTATGCAACATGTTTTAATGATATTTGAATGTTGTCTGTGTTAGAGCAGTAAACATGAATGAGATTATACCAAAGCAGTAATTCATACTCCAGATCAATTTTATAAAAGCAAGCGGGAAGACTGAACCGTATATATATGTATGTAAAGAAACAAAATAAACGATTCATTCTCCAGTATGAATCCATCTGAGTCCATATACATTTCTGTTTATATTCAAAAGTCAAAATTAACTAGGTACAATCCCTGTAAATCCCATCGATCCCGGACCTAGTCGAAGCCGCCATAATCGCATATACGAGAACTCCTCCTGGTCCTCGTCATAATCGGCTCCGCCTCCAGAGTAGTCGGATCGCCTAAACCTGAGACAGAGTCTGGTTGGTGTGCGCAACACCGTCCCGTAACGTGGGAGTGAGTAGCTAACTCAGTGGAACGATAAGACATAAGTTATCATGTTATCAATACAGTCAAGCAGTAATGATAAAGCAGTAAATCAAACACTCCTAGTTACTCTGATTAATGCAAGTATGAATGCAGGTATGATGGATGCCCTCTCCGACATACTCCCTCAAGCGACACCATCTCACGTTCGCGCATGCTTACATCCCACAGTGCTCCACATCTTCCAGGCACATGCGATGCATGATGAGTATGATTACCGAGTTTTTAATTAGTTCGTTTCAAACAGCAGGATTGGGAAACTAAGGTACCTCCCTTGTATCATTCCCAAACATGATCCAATCTAGGGTCGTCAGTCCTAGTTAATATCAGACGATGGTGTGTTTTCTAGGTCACTTGCAGAGGTCGCCTGTGGCTATTACGCACAAAGGTTGCACCACTCCCCCATCACCCCTTAAACGATTCATCACTATACAGCTATACAGAAATAGGCCTAGTTCATACTCTATATATCGCGGCGAACCCTAAGGCACGCTGCAACTCAGAGTATGCTCGCGGTCACTACAAAGGGCTGCCAGGGCTGTTACGCACAAAGGTTGCACCACTCCCCCATCACCTTATCAATGTAGGCCGACAGCGCGAATATAGTGTCCCATACCACCATAATCGGCTCACGAGTTGAGTTGCTCACTGGTCACTACGGGGAGGCACGTAGCCCCAGCGTAGGCCGACAGCTCGACCACGGTGTCCCATACCACCATGCCCGGCTCATGAGTCTTAGCGGATCGAGGTACCATGGTTAACGGAATTTTCACTGGTAAGTTTGGCACCCTAGGTTCAAGCATTAGCGACCAAACATGGTGAACATACATAAGACACACGGTTTACTTGACGTGTTCGGCTAGCTCGAGCGCACAACAAGTTGGGCGATATGAGGCGCAGAAGCACCCCGTGTGGCCAACCACTATCGCCAACCGAAGTACGACACGGGTTCACCAACACATCATGCGTGGCGGAACGAATCCTAACCACATCTTCAAGTCTGATACCGGATGCCTGGACTACGAACATAGTCCCAAGCTCAGTCAAATCCTAACCATAGCATGTGAAATACGGCATGATAACATGGTAATTCAAGAACACTAGCAAACATATTATAAAGCATAACATGAAGCATGTTAATAAACAAGTCACAAAGCATGTTCAAAAGCATGTTATAAAGCATTATGTAAATAGGGATACAAATACTTAAATTTCGTAGGCGAGTGGTTAGAGTGAACAACCACATGGAGAGTGTCATATGTGACTCTAAGGTAGCCGAGAATCCCATCTCAGCACCTACCTAAGATTCTAACACTTAAGCACTTACACTCACAAGTGAGTGCACCAACACTTGGAATGCAATATTTCAACATACATGACGTATGCTAGGGTTGTCCCTTTACCAAACTAGTATTTTATACATATACATCATATTCATACAGCAATTAAACATGGCAATCACATCAGCAAATTTTATACGTATAGGGTACTTCCACGTATACCCAATTTCGACATACATAGTGTTTACAAAGGAACATAGATTTCGGCGATTCCTTTCGCCAAGCTAGTATTTTAATCATGTATTGTATAATCATACATTAAATAAATATGTCAAACATTATTCCAAAAGAAATACGTATACGGTATTTCTACAATACGTAATTTCAACATACGGCGCATTTACAAGTAAACATATATTTTGGCGATTCCTTTCGCTGAACTAGTAATTTATTCATATATTATATAATCATACATTAAATAAACATGTCAAACATTTATCCGAAAAAAATACGTATACGGTATTTCTACGGATACCTAGAATATGTGAAATTCCATATTTCACACCGTTAATCAAAACAGGAAATGGAAAGCACTTTGTACATGTGCAATTGCAAGCAGATCATGAATCTACCATTATCTGACATTGAAAGCGTTGAAAACCGTAACTTATAAGCTTAAAGTCCTCACCTTTGCCTTTGGAAACGAAACGAATCAGCAAGGGTAATGGAACTTCCGTCTACGGATGATTTCTAGCCTAAAGAGCGGAATCGGTTAGTCGGTATACATCCTACATCGATCCCACCCCAAATCAGACCTAGGGTTAGGGTTTCTTACCTTCAAATGAGATGGATACCGCCGGGAAAGCGTCTAGAATAGGGCGGTGTAGGCCGTGTAACAAGCCAAAGCAGGAGGAGGAAGATCGGCAACAATCTCCAAGTCCTTCTCTCTCTTTTCTCTCTCTCCCTCTAGGGTTTTCTTCAAAATTCGTATGGCTGTGAGAGGGGCTGTTCTAAGCCCCTTTTATAGCCACAAACATTACGAATTTAGACTTAGGTTCATGGGGTATTGCTTATATAGGATATTCGCCGCTTTTCCAGCTCAAAAGGGAAGTTCTGGTGGCCCTCCTTGAACCAAACGTCAGACTTAAGCTCACCATCGATGGATCTACGTGGGATTACGTTTTTGACTCGATCGGATACCCAGATCGCACGTGGCGGACCACTTTCAGTTCGACGGTCAGTGGGCCACGATTAGAAATTCCAAGTATATGTAAATGTTCCTGAAATTTTTCTTAATCCGAGGGTGTAATTTGGTCTGATTCTGACGGTCAGGTTGCTTAATACTGACGCGTTAACAAATGATGCCAGATCACTATTCCAGATATTTATTTTGGCATATGAATAGTGTTTTTCACACAACCTCGCTCCGATTCGAAACGAATGGCCGTGGAACATCGGATAAAGCTGATTTTTGAGATGTTTGTTAAGCCCAGTGGGGCGGTCCTAGTTCCTTAGCTTCGTGATAATCGGACTCCCGATGTGCGATCTAGACCTAATACGAAGTTTCGTTTCATTCGAGAGCGAGAGGGAAATGAGTTTGGTTCTAAACTTTAGGGTAACCTAGCGTCAATGATTCTGCAATTTTTGGGTCTTGCAGATCGTATTTAAAGCGATCCTAACGGATTTCATGGCTAATTGAGTTTAGTACTTAGTTAACTTTGTTAAATTTCTAAAGGATTTAATCCTACGTAATTTCTGGTCGAGGTGGTACTCGACCCAATGTACGGAAATTTTCAGGTCGTTACAGCAGTTCTAAAATAAAATAAAATCCATCCTATGTAAAATAACATGTCACGTGCATCAAATCACATTCCATGCTCCACTACTAATAGAAGTACCTTGCATCTTCAAAATATTCATAACCTGAAACGGTTAAAACATAATGAGTTGACAACTCAATAGGATCACATCAATCCCGAGTTGAAAAATCTCACAAATACTACTAAATTTAATCTTGACATATTAATCAAAATAAGACGAACATAAGATGTAAAAATCATAGTTAATAATTTGACATTCATGAATATGAAGTAAATAAATTATTTAACATAGCTTTCTAAAAATGCTAAGATTTGGAGTGGCAAAACACTCATATGTACTGATCCTTTTAAGGGATGACCACGGCAGAGCACCGGTGTTGATCCTTTCAGGGTATGACCCTCGGCAGAGCACCGGTATAACCTTTAGGGACAAAAGCCCAGGCAGTGCACCGTGCGTACTGATCCTTTTAGGGAATCACCCAGGGCAGAGCACCCGTGCTGATCCTTTTAGGAATGACCCTGGGCAGAGCACCCATGTTGTGCTGATCATTTTGGGAATGACCCTGGGCAGAGCACCCGTGAGAATCATTGTACAAAAAAATAATAATTATTCACATACGATGCATCTAACTTACAAGGAAACATTGTAAAAATTAATATCAGAGTGCCTATAACAGATAATACGGTGATCCTTTTAGGGCATAGCACCCGTAAAAATTAAAAATAATAGTTCACATAATAAATATTCATCATCACTAACAAATAATATCAAATGCAAATAATAATAATAATAATAATAATAATAATAATAATAATAATAATAATAATAATAATAATAATTGCATTTGTACAGTAGTCAAATAAAGAATTTCTTTCAATAAGAAATTATTTATGAATATTTCAATGTCTAGATTATATAAAGCAATATATATGAATTTTTCAATTTGGGAAAGATCACCTACCTGATATGGAAAAATAGTGTGATGGAAAGAAAATAATCTGAAGTGCTGATTTTTACGTGTACTAGCTTAGCTTGGATTGCTCCGAACTTGATGTCGAACCCTCACGGATACTCTCCCTTTTCCTGAACTCCTTTTTTTTTTCTCACAAACTTTCTTATATGATTTTCTCTCTTGTTTCCTCTAGATAGCATGAGAAAATGGGGTATAAAAATTAATCACAGGTGAGTTAGTGGGTTGAGAGTTTAACGGACGGTTTAGATTGAGGAATGGGTCCCACCATGATGATGGAAATCATGGTGAATGGGTTCGTGTGCGCAACTAAGTCGCAAAGAACAAGGAAGGAGAGAGAAACGTGGAGGAGAGGAGATTGCTTGTGGGTGACGTGCGTTAGCACGTCACTTGCTTCTTTTTTTTCTTTTTTTTTTTTTAAAAGAAATGGGCCCCACAGGAATAACATGATGAATCCACACCATTCATCAGTTTTGCCCTTCAAGGTTAAGGCCTGAGCCCAAAAATGAGGGTCATCCACAACTCAGGTGGGCCACACCAAAAGCAACGGTGGAACCCACCGTTTAAAAAAAATAACGGAGTATTACATTCTACCCACCTTAACAAAATTTCATCCTCGAAATTTATATACCTAAAAGAGGTTAGGATACTTTTCTCGAATTTCTTGTTCTCGCTCCCATGATGCTTCTTCCTCGCTGTGATGACTCCACTGTACCTTCACAAGTGGTATAACCTTCGTCCGAAGTACTTGCTCCTTACGATCGAGAATGCGCACAGGTTGCTCTTCATATGTGACATTTTCTTAAATCTCTAGCGGCTCCCATTCGATAACATGAGAATCGTCCGGCTTGTATTTTCGAAGCATGGAGACATGAAATACATTGTGGATATTGGATAACTGAGGCGGTAGGGCCAACTTATATGCTACAGCTCCTACTCTTTGTAAGATCTCGAAGGGTTCGATAAAACGTGGCGCGAGCTTCCCTTTCTTTCCAAAACGCATAACTCCTTTCATTGGAGAAACTTTTATAAACACATGATCTCCCACACAAAACTCTAAGTCTCTGCGTCGATTATCTGCATAGCTCTTTTGGTGACTCTGGGCGGCGCGCATATGTTCCCTAATGATGTCAATCTTCTTGGAGGTCTCTTAAATAAGTTCTGGTCCCAACAATGTCCTTTCTCCTACTTCGGTCCAGCAGCTTGGTGATCTGTAGGGTCTTTCGTATAAAGCTTCGAATGGTGCCATACCAATGCTGGATTGGTAACTATTATTATATGCGAATTCCACCAGCGACAGATGATCGTCCCAATTGCCCTTGAAGTCGAGAATGCAACTGCGTAACATATCTTCTAAAATCTGGTTTGTTCTTTCTGTTTGCCCATCGGTCTGCGGGTGAAATGCTGTGCTGAAATCGAGAGTAGTTCCCAAAGCTTCTTGTAGACTTGCCCAAAACCGCGATTTAAACCTAGGATCTCGGTCGGAGACGATGGATACTGGAGTACCATGAAGTCGGACGATTTCTTTAATATAAATTTTACTCAACTCCACTGCAGATGTAGAAATCTTTATCGGGATGAAGTGTGCGGATTTGGTTAATCTGTCCACGATCACCCATATAGTGTCATGGTGTCGACCTGTCTTCGAAAATCCAACTACGAAATCCATGGATATATGCTCCCATTTCCACTTGGGGACCGGTAACGGCTGTAAGAGTCCTGGTGGTCTTCGATGGTCTGCTTTCACTTGTTGACATGTCGCACATTTAGTTACGTACTCGGCGATTTCCCGCTTCATATTGTTCCACCAGTATTGGCGCTTAACATCGTGGTACATTTTGGTCTCCCCTGGATGGATAGTGAATCTTGATCTATGAGCCTCGTCCAAAATCTCTTGCTTTAAGTCAGGTTCGTTTGGAACACATAGCCTTCCACGAAACCTAATCCCTTCATCAGTGCCAATTCGCCATTCTGCATTCTCCTTCCCCATTCCTTCCGCTCCTTTTTCTTGTAGCCAAACGTCTTCCTTCTGGGCTTCTAGAATACGCCGAATCTAAGAGAAAAGTTTATCATGATCTAATCTCAAATAAGTTAAACTTAGCTATTAAACTTAAGAAAATAAAAATAAAATTACACACCAGGGCAGGCTGTGCTACTAGGTTACTTAGATACGCCTGAGGTTCTTCAAGCTGGAGCTGCAGATCGAAATCCTTGATGACATTTAACATCTCCCACTCTTTGATCATTAAGCTGGCCACAAGTCTCCGTGTCTTTCTGCTTAGGGCATCGGCCACAACATTTGCTTTTCCCGGGTGATATGAAATATCGAAATGGTAGTCTTTCAAAAATTCCATCCATCTTCTCTGATGCATATTCAATTCATTCTTATTAAAGAGATACTTTAAACTCTTATGGTCTGAATATAAGTCGAATTGTTCCCCATATAGGTAGTGCCTCCAAATTTTCAAAGCAAAAACCACTGCTGCTAACTCCAGATCATGCGTTGGGTAATTTCGCTCGTGAGTCTTTAACTGTCGAGATGCGAATGCGATAGCTTTGCCTCCTTGCATAAGAACACATCCTAACCCCTGATATGACGCATCGGTATAAACGACTAATCTTTCTCTTTCGGTCGGTAATGCCAGAACTGTGGCTGATGTCAACCGCTTCTTCAGTTCGGTAAATGCCTGCTCAAAATCTTGATCCCACTTAAAGTTCGTATTCTTCTTAGTTAGATTAGTTAGGGGTCTTGATATATTAGAGAATCCTTCTATAAATCTTCGATAGTAACAAGCAAGGCCTAGAAAACTTCGCACTTCAGACACATTCGAGGGCTGCTCCCATTCTAATATTGCTTCAATTTTAGCTGGGTCTACAGATATCCCTTTCTCTGACACCACATGCCCCAAGAATTTTACTTCATGCTTCCAGAAGTCACATTTTGATAACTTGGCATACAATTGATTTTCCTTTAACGTTTGCAGAGTGGTCCTGAGATGTTCCTCATGCTCCTCATGAGTCTTGGAGTATATAAGAATATCATCGATAAATACAATAACGAATCGATCTAAATAAGGTTTGAATACTCGATTCATAAGATCCATAAATACCGCTGGAGCATTTGTCAATCCGAATGGCATTACCAAGAACTCATAGTGCCCGTAACGAGTCCTAAAAGCCGTCTTGTGCACGTCTTCGTCCTTGATTCTCAACTGATGGTAACCTGACCTCAAATCTATTTTAGAAAAAAACCTCGCTCCCTTAAGCTGATCAAATAAATCCTCAATCCTAGGAAGAGGATATTTGTTCTTGATTGTCACTTTATTTAACTGACGATAATCGATACATAATCTCATAGTTCCATCCTTCTTCCTTACAAATAAGACGGTGCTCCCCATGGCGACGTCATCGGGTCTAATGAAACCCCGATCTAGCAATCTGTTGGATCGATCTTTTAATTCTTTTAATTCTACGGGGGCCATGCAATAAGGTGCTCTAGAGATGGGTGCGATTCGGGCGTTAGATCGATACCGAAGTCCACATCTTTCTTTGGAGGTAACTTTGGAATATCCTGAAAAACTTCTGGAAACTCCCTTACCACAGGTATTTGTTCAATCCCTTCTTCTGATTGCTCAATTCCCACAATAGCCGACAAACCAATCGGCGCTTTCCTTCTTCGTGTCCCACAAAATTTCAGTGGAGATCGTCCTTCTATGTTCAACGTAATTGTCTTCCTGAAACAATCTATCTTGGCACGATACTGGGACAACCAATCCATTCCTAAGATGACATCATATTCCCTCATAGGCATAATAATGAGATTTGCTGGCAGTATTTCATTCTTAATTATGATGGGACATTCTTCACATATTTGCTCTAAATTCATGGACTTACCGAGAGGGGTTGCTACGATAATTTTCTTATCTAATCGTATGGGTGATATACCAAGTGAGCATACGAAGAAATAAGATATAAATGAATGTGTAGCTCCTGAATCGAATAATGCTCTGGCAAGAGAGGTGTAAACCAAGATAGTACCTTCCACCACATCATTAGTAGCTTCAACACCATGTTGAGGAGTGATATCCGCAGGTTATGCTGGGTCCTCATAAGTAGAAATAGTAGTCTCATACATCTGTGTAGCATCATCTTGATGTGGCGTTGGATCATCATAGCTTCGGTTTGGATCCTCATACTCCTGAAGTCGGGCTGGATTATTTGTGAATGAAGATAGAGCGTAAACACGTCCTTGAGCTTGAGGTCGGGGCGCCTGACTTTCTGGCCTCAGTTGCTGATATTGGGGAGGCTTGACCTGTTGTTGCCATTGTTGAGGTGGTCTCGGATAAGCTTGAGGGGGTCCAGGCGGCTGGGATCGTGGATGTAGCTGTGCAGGCCTCTGAGGATAAGGTTGTGCTGGTCTCGCAGCTGGATGAATCATCTGAGAAGGCGGCGGCGGAGGTCGTTGATATGATGTAGACGGTGCATAATGAAGAGGCGGCCTGTAAAACGATCGTGGCGGTCCTTGATTCCCTGGATATTGGTGACGAGGTGGTAGAAGACAATGGCGGGCAGGATGGCCCACCTTTCCGCAATTATGGCAAGTCCCAGTGAATTACGTTGAAAATTGCATAGTGGCATGACTGGGTACTAATGTTGGTATCATTTTCTGTCGCTTAGTTGATTCATGTTGTGTGGGAGATAAATGGGGCGTGGTCCTAGCTCCACTCCTCATGTCCTTCCTCTGCTCGCGATTCTTCCAATGCTCATCAAAATCCTTTTCTATTGCGCTGGCGCGTTCCACTGCTTCTGCATACGTTTTAATAAGAAATGGCGCCAGTCGAGTACGGATAGAAGGTTTCAGTTCTTCAACAAACTTCTGCCCTTTACGAAGCTCATCCGGTATGAGAAATGTCGCAAATCGTGCCAACCCTGTAAACTTTGCTTCATATTGATGCACCGTCATATCTCCTTGTTCTAATTTCATGAATTCTGTAACCTTTTGAGCACGCACATAAGCTGGAAAGTATTTATTTTCAAATTTTGTACAGAATTGGTCCCATGTCCACCTTTCTATGCTCGGGGTTCTCCTTAGTCGTAGATTCCCACCAATGATCGGCTTCTCCTTCCAACATGTATATTGCTAATTCAGCCTTTTGTTGCTCATTACATCTCATAGCTGTGAAAATTTTCTCCATCTGCCTTTTCCAACCCTCAGCTTCACTTGGGTCAGGCCCACCTTTAAACGTAGGCGGTCTCTGCCTCTTAAAATTTTCCAATAAGGACCCCGTCCCTTCAGGGGCTATAAGCGTCGCTTGAGTCTGCTCCTGAGATTGACTTATAAGTACTTGTGTTCCCATAAATGAGGCAAACCCTTCCATCGCCTGGAGGATCTTGTCAATAATTGTTCCTTGCCTCGGCTGCACGGTACTTGAGTCTCCGATGCGGCCCCGAGGTTCATACTCTGATCCGTCATAGCCTAGGATAAATAAAGGAAATTATGAATTTTATTGAATAATTTTAAGATTATAAGAAATTAGACGGTTCAATGTAGGCATACATGAAGATCTAAGAGAAGTTAAACTAAAATGTAGTTTAGAATTATGTGCAGAAATTTCTGGTCATAAGGGTTCTATTCTATTTGATATTTTTGATATTTGTAGACATTATTTTAACTTGAAAATTTTTATATAGATATATCTATAAGTATACTATACCCTTGTAAAATTTTATAATATTTTGAAGCCTGTAAAATTTTTAAAAATTCAGAGAGTACACGCTGTCCAGATTTGAACTATTTCTGTACAGGTTTTTTCTTAACTTCAAATACATATATGAAGGGTCAGTATTTTTAATTTTTACCTATTTTTTTTATAAAATTATACTGATTAAGCTTTAATTGAGTTTTTGAATCATCTCAATCGGAGTTTTACTTAAATAGTTATGATTTTTCAAAGTTAGACATTTTATATGAATTATTACTGTCCAACTCAATAAATAGTTAGAAAAATTCTCAGAAAATTTCTAATGTCCAGATTTGATTTCATATGTTAATATACAGCCTAAATGAGATCTAAGTGTTATATTACAATAGATGAAAATGTCCTACATAGGTATTCTAAATTTCTCACCTCCTAGTTAAGGCCACATAGGAAGACTTAGAGCTAAATCTCTATTCTAGGTCCATTGCTTAAGATCAACCTGGCTCTGATACCAACTTTGTCATGCCCCAAAATTCGGATACCCGAATAGGGTGTCCAGGACCCGAATTTCAGACCCATGACCTATATAAAATAAATAAATAAATAAAATACAAATAAAATATGACAATTTCATACACATTTCATTTTCTCCCACTATAGTCCAAAATTTTAAAATCCAAACACAGACTAAGATAACTAATTACATAGTTTGTTATTACATCGATGCATGATTATTGAACTTAACTTGAAATAAGAAAAATTAAGTCAAACATTACTACATTCAGAGTTCTAAAATAAAATAAAATCCATCCTATGTAAAATAACATGTCACGTGCATCAAATCACATTCCATGCTCCACTACTAATAGAAGTACCCTGCATCTTCAAAATATTCATAACCTGAAACGGTTAAAACATAATGAGTTGACAACTCAATAGGATCACATCAATCCCGAGTTGAAAAATCTCACAAATACTACTAAATTTAATCTTGACATATTAATCAAAATAAGACGAACATAAGATGTAAAAATCATAGTTAATAATTTGACATTCATGAATATGAAGTAAATAAATTATTTAACATAGCTTTCTAAAAATGCTAAGATTTGGAGTGGCAAAACACTCATATGTACTGATCCTTTTAAGGGATGACCCACGGCAGAGCACCGGTGTTGATCCTTTCAGGGTATGACCCTCGGCAGAGCACCGGTATAACCTTTTAGGGACAAAAGCCCAGGGCAGTGCACCCGTGCGTACTGATCCTTTTAGGGAATCACCCAGGGCAGAGCACCCGTGCTGATCCTTTTGGGAATGACCCTGGGCAGAGCACCCGTGTTGTGCTGATCATTTTGGGAATGACCCTGGGCAGAGCACCCGTGAGAATCATTGTACAAAAAAAATAATTATTCACATACGATGCATCTAACTTACAAGGAAACATTGTAAAAATTAATATCAGAGTGCCTATAACAGATAATACGGTGATCCTTTTAGGGCATAGCACCCGTAAAAATTAAAAATAATAGTTCACATAATAAATATTCATCATCACTAACAAATAATATCAAATGCAAATAATAATAATAATAATGATAATAATAATAATAATAATAATAATTGCATTTGTACAGTAGTCAAATAAAGAATTTCGTTCAATAAGAAATTATTTATGAATATTTCAATGTCTAGATTATATAAAGCAATATATATGAATTTTTCAATTTGGGAAAGATCACCTACCTGATATGGAAAAATAGTGTGATGGAAAGAAAATAATCAAGTCTTTGATTTCTACGTGTACTAGCTTAGCTTGGATTGCTCCGAACTCGATGTCGAACCCTCACGGATACTCTCCCTTTTCCTGAACTCCTTTTTTTTTTTTTTTTTCTCACAAACTTTCTTATATGATTTTCTCTCTTGTTTCCTCTAGATAGCATGAGAAAATGGGGTATAAAAATTAATCACAGGTGAGTTAGTGGGTTGAGAGTTTAACGGACGGTTTAGATTGAGGAATGGGTCCCACCATGATGATGGAAATCATGGTGAATGGGTTCGTGTGCGCAACTAAGTTGCAAAGAACGAGGAAGGAGAGAGAAACGTGGAGGAGAGGAGATTGCTTGTGGGTGACGTGCGTTAGCACATCACTTGCTTCTTTTTTTTCTTTCTTTTTTTTTTTTTTAAAGAAATGGGCCCCACAGGAATAACATGATGAATCCACACCGTTCATCAGTTTTGCCCTTCAAGGTTAAGACCTGAGCCCAAAAATGAGGGTCATCCACAGCTCAGGTGGGCCACACCAAAAGCAACGGTGGAACCCACCGTTTAAAAAAAATAACGAAGTATTACAGGGTCCCATTTGGATGCCTAGTTTATATGTTTTTTCAGTATTTTATCACCTTTATTGATGATTACCCTCATATGACTTGGATTTATATGATGAAAGAACGGTTTGAGGTTTTTGATATTTTTTGATCATTTCATAGTGAGATTCAAAATCAATTCAACACAATTATATATTAGTATTTTGGTTTGATAATGTACTGGAGTACTTGTTCACCTCATTTCGGGCATACTTCATCTAGAATTTTACACAAGGCTTCTTGTGCCTACCTCTGGAACAAAATGGGGTGCCTGAAAGAAAAATCTGACACTTGTTGGAGGTGGCCATATCTCTTTTTAGCCATATGCATGTTCCCTAACGGTTCTAGGGGTATGCCATTCTTACTACATGGCACCTCTTTAATAGTTGCCCTCTTAAGTGTTGAAAGGTAAAACCTCTTTTTTTGCATTGTTTTCTAAGTTGATTGTAACACTCAGGGGAGTTAGTTTTTCAGTTTATTGATTCTTCTATGATTTATGGATTAAATTTTGATGTCTAACTTAGATATTCATGATCTGATCCAGTAGATATAACCCATTTTGAAATTTTAGTTCTTTAGGGAATAATATTTTTCGAGATGACCTAAGTGACTTTATTTGTGGATTCTAGCCCGTAGACTTAATCTTTCGTCATTTCAACCATAGAAATAACTTGATAACCTTAAATCTCAAAATCCATCCAATCACACCACATAGTTTGTCACTCCATCATAGTAATCTAACCATCAAAGCATCACATCTGTTTACATAACTAGCCACCCGAGAAAGTGAACCATTCATATTGTCCTTAAACGTTGCTCAAGTCACTCCTATAGTTGAAATTTGGATATAACCACCACATTGTAAGATACCTCAATTTTAATGCTTTTAGGATATTTTAAGGCTTTCATGCTTTGAACTTCATGAATACATGGTCGTTTGACACTCCATTTGGCAACATCCTCTATCCACCACTGATTTAGCAAAATTTTTTTTTTCATTCTCTTGATCATGGGACCACCTTATCACTACGCCAAATTGGTTAATTTGCGACATATTTTTGTGACGGACCTAGTCCGTCGCTAAAATCTTTTGGTTTAACGACGGATTTAATCCGTCGCTAACCCAAAAAGTCCGTCGCTGATACCACTTTTGTCAAAAATCCGTAGTATGAACGTCGCTGAATTTAGCGACGGACCAAAATCTGTCGCTAAAATCTGATTTACGATGTATTATTGATCCGTCGTTAATAGGCGACGGACGAAATCCGTCGGAAAATCTGATTTTCTGTCAGCTACAAATTCCCGCCCAAACCACCAAATGGCGCGCTTTTCATTTGATTTTGCGACGGATCATGGTCCGTCGTAAAATGACTTTTTTATGACGGATCAGGGTCCGTCGTAAAAGGGTTTTTGCCTTAACATTACTTTTTTTTTTTTCATTTTTTTAAGAATATGGTGGAAAATTAAGTTTTTTTGTAGTCTAATAGTTGTTTTTTAATAGAATTTCGGTGGTTTAATTGTACATATTTATATCTAAGATTTTTTTTTAAACAATTGATTGAATGCAAAAAGAAAATTTATTCTGTTTTTATATCAAATGAGTGGAATTTTTTTTTAATTTTTAATTTAAAATTATTATTTAAATGATTTGTAATATCACATGAAAAAGTGCATTGAGAAGTTTAAAAAATTTAACAATGTTTGAGAAAAAATTAGATTTTGAAAAAATAAAAATAGTGATTTAACAAAAATCTATTTTGTAGGAAAAAAAGAATTTTAAATAAAGTTAATAAATTTGAAAAAAAAAAGCCATTTGATTTTGAGAAAAAATAATATCCTGAAAAATAAAATTAAAAATATTTTTAAAAATGTGAAAATTTTCACAATGTGGGCCCCACCATAATATTTTATAACACTGAGATTTTGAAAAAAAAAATATATCATTTTAAAAAAGAAAATTGAAAAGTTGAAAACAAAATGATGCTTTTAAAGAAAAAAATCAGCATTTTGGAATTTTTGGAAAAAAAAATTAAAATTTGGAAATTTTTTGAGATTTTGAAGAAAAAAATTCTGAACTTGTATTTTAATTTTTTTGAAATATTTTATAATAAAAATGATATTTTTTTAAAAGTTTTCAAAGAAAAATTAAGAGTAAAAAAATATACATTTTGAAAAAAAAATGTTATTTTTAAATAGAAATTAAAATTTATCTGTGAAATAAAAAATATTTGTTAATAAATTATTAGGTACATCCACTAATTGAACCTTTAAACGTTTAAATCAAATTTCACTCAAATTGTTGATCAATCTTGTATGCCCAATATCTTCCTCATATGTAGCTTGATCGAGGTGAGTAACTAGTCGAATTGTGGGTATTGATCAGTAAAGTAGAGTGAATGGACCGGACATATAAAATGGGCCAAATTTTTGGTCAAAATTATGACCCAACTTATTAACATCGTGAGAACCTAAGAATTGATGTTAGTAAGTTTTGTGGACTCCATCATGATGTTTGTCGAACATCAACACCATGCATTTGATGTGTCCCCTTTAGGTTATGAGATATCTAAAAAATCATCCGTATACGAAACTCAGGTGGGCCATACCATCTAAAATCATGTGAAGACATACTAAAAAATATAAAAGCACTTGGTGGGGCCCACATGAGTTTTGGATGCGGCTAAAACTTGGTCTGACCCCTCATCCAAGTGGGACACATAATGAGTGGGTTGGATATGTGAATCACATTTAGGCAGCCCAATATATGATTATAAATGTTTCATGGAAACCCCTCTCTACTATATTTAGGTGAGTTACTCATTACCCTTACCAGAGTAAACTCTGTGGGGTGCACCGTTATTTATTTATTTTATCCACTTCGTTCATCCATGTTAACAGATAATTTGAGGTCTAAAGAACAAAAAGGAAGCATATCCAAAGCTCAAAAGTGGACCAAACCACGGGAAATAGTGTGATTGAACCTCTGCCATTGAAAAATTCTTGGAGGCCATAGAAGTTTTGGATCAAGCTGATGTTGTGTTTTATCTTCATTCATATATTTTTGATATTATGAACAGGATGGATGGCAAATAAATATTATCGTGGACCCAAGGAAGGTATCAACGTGGAAATCATTATTCCACATTATTCCATGTGGCATGGTCTACTTGAGTTTTGGATTTACTGAAAATTTAGAATCAATCCACATCGTTCATTCATTTTTCGAGATCATTTTAGAGAATTATCCAAAAAATGAATCATATCCAAAGATTAAATGGACCACACTACAAATAAGGGGAACGGATTGGCTACTCCCCTTGGCACCCGCCAATGGCTGGTGGTCGGTGCTCTGTGGGCCCCACCATGATGTATGTGTTTCATCCATGCCGTTCATCTATTTTTAAAGATCATCTTACGACATGAGACCAAAAACGAGGTATATCCCAAGCTGAAATGGACCATATTACAGGAAACAGTGTTGAATGAGCGTCAACCATTAAAAATGTTTCAGGAGCCATAAAAAGTTTTCGATCCAGATGATTTTTGTTTTTCCCCTTCATCTATGCCTATATGACCTAATAATCAGATTGGATGTCAAATAAACAGTACATTGGGCCTTAGGAGGATTTTAATGGTGGATATCCAATCACTATTGTTTTCCTATGGTGTGGTCCACCTGAGACTTATATACCTCTATTTTTTGGGATCAAGCCCTAAAATTATCTGTAAAAATGGATGAATGGAATGGATGAAATACATAGCTCATGGTGGGGCCCACATAGCACCGACCATCAGCCACTGGCTGGTGGCTGGGGGAGTAGCAAATCCGTTTCCTACCATAATGCGTAAGTTTCCTGTGTTAGTTTTGCACCATTTGAAAGATGGTGGTGATTCATCCTCGTCACATGTGGCACCGAAGTGCAGTTATCCATGCCATCCAAATTGCTTCTCCCATTATTGATGGAGCATGCAAAACTTACAAAACAATCCTAACTATCCAATTAATGTCTATGAAATGGATGGTTACAACAAAAATTGTGAGCGGTCCAAATTCAAAATGAAAATTCAGATAGCTAATTTTATTTTCTCGTTGCATATTTTCTCTTATGATACACTCACAGGTGGGTCAATAATTTGGACAGCCTGGATTACAGTACAACTTTGTCATATATAAGGTTCAAGGGTCACCACCATTTAGGTCCAAAACTAACACAGAAACTAGCCTGATTACAGGCTTTTCTCTAATCCTGCACGCACGCACAAGGCAGGCCCTCAATGTGCTATGTGCCAAGGTGGCACACGTGCAGGACATCTAAGCTGTCTATCAACTGTTTAGGTGGGCCATGTTATTATATCAAATGGACAGCCTAAAAAAGACCGTGAGTGAGAGAGACTGCATTAATAGAGGGGCCCAGTTGGAATTGTCATCTCTCAACCGTCCATGATCTGTTGGACCAATACGTCCAACCAATAATGTTTTTTGATTGTGTGGTCTAACCCAAATTTATTTCAATCTAGTTTTTGGGGATATTATACAAAATGAATTCGTTAAATGGATGGACGGCGTGGATGAAACAAATCTATCATGGTGGGGCCCATAGAGCGATGCCAGGTCCAAAGGTTAACTTACCGTCTTGAATCCAAATTTTGCAGTGTGAGTCTTATATTTTATGTAAAATAGTGGTGACTCGTCTATAACAATAGTGGCTAAGATACAGAGTTATCCAGACCATCCAAATAATCAGTCTACTTGTAAATAGTAAATATTTATAATTTTATTATGTAAAAAAATCTTAACCATCCAGAAAATGGTCCCATGTATGTACGATCGTTAATAGAGCTTGTGTTATAAATTATGGTAAACTCATAATATACGGATTTGAAAATTTTATTTTTAAAATAAGAGGAAAACCATCCCACGCCCGCTCCTCTTTCCCACTCTTCCTCTTTTCCCTTTCGTTCATCTTCCTTCGAGAATCCTTCCAGATTTCTCTAATGCGTCAGATTCTCACAAGCAGAAGAATCAACAGGAGCCGATTCATTGGCATATGAGGCCGTTTTGCTTTTTTATGAATCTCTCTCTCTCTCTCTCTGTGATATGTTAGGAGGAAATGTCCAATGCTGGTGTTTTTCTTCTGGGCCAGCAATGTGTAAGATGGCGCCACCTTTTCTTTGCTCCAAAGATCTGGTGGGCCCCAGTTTGGATGGTGCTGCTGCAAAAAACACTGCAGACAGTTCAGGTTGTTGGGGATAATCATGAATGGTTTGAAAATGCAAAAGAGGTCGGATTGGATCATCCTATTAGTGTGATTTTTGATGGACGGTTCAGGTTGATCGGTTGATCTGATGGAAAGTGGGCGAGGGCAAAAGAGCCCAATGGGTGGAAGGAGTGACAGAGTACTTTGGTGGGCCCAACTTGGCATGTGTGCTACTCACCTAGTCAATGTCTCCTCATACTTATCACCTTATCATTGCTCTTTAAGTTGTCATTGAACATTCAACCCATGATGGTTTAACATATCAGATCACCTTAGCATCTGTTTTCAAGTTTAAGGTGTTATTTAGTGTTCAAACTATCAAGGTGTAACATATCGTAATACACTCACCATAGTACATTACTTTGTGTTGAAATCATTAGCGCTTTCAATTTTCACCTTTCTCTATAATTTATAGAGCCTTTAGTAATATCTTGCATCATATGCTGTGTTTGGATGCACCGTTGAACTGAATTGCTACAATTAGTTCATCAAATTCGGAATGATCTAATTGCTATTACTCAGTCCCCCACATTGTTCGAAAAAAATTGCTGGGTTGACTCGAAACTTCGCCATGTAAGCTGGGCTGAGTCAACTCAATGGGTTTTCACCCATCCATGGCAAAACTAACTCATGAGTATGACTTCTCAACGGGTCGGATCATACCCTCTCACTTGCATGGGATCTAAAATATGCACCTTTGGAAGAGGGAAAATGTCATATGGGGCCCGTTTGGATACCACCAAATAAGTTACTGTTTCTACTCATGGCAGTAGATAAGTAACTTATTTCTGATAATTAAGTTTGGTTTATGATTAGTTATAAGTAACTTATTTCTGATAATTAAGTTTGGTTTATGATTGTACATAGATTAAGACAATCAGTTACCCATTTAAGGGTTTTTATGTGGCCAAGCATAGATACAGTGTGCTCCTTGGTGCATAAAAATCCTTAAATTGTCCATGTTTGGACAATTCAAGACCGGATAGAATGTAATGCTTTCATTTTAGCAATTCAAATGCACTTGCCTTTTCTATGCGTCATCTCTCTTTTTCTCTCTGGATATGTTTCTTGCATTTATTTCCATTGTCAAATATCCTCACTTTGTGTTGATACCTGACTTGGGAATCAAATACAAGATCAATATATCTGGAGAGATATGGGGAGATGCTGCCGGAATTTAGGTGTAGGCATTTAAATTTGAAAATGAAAGCGTTACAATCTATTTGGCCTTGGATGGGTGACTGATTTAGTCAGTTAGATAGACATACTCATTCGTAATCTAACTTAAACACATCATGTATGCGTTACCAGAGATGGCTTCCACGACACCATGCAAGAACTGGATAAGGGCAGGAAGGTTAACTGTTGAATACATGGAAGGTGTTGCAACATTTCTAAAGTACGTGAAACAAAATTCAAATGGGGAAGACTGGCACAACTGTCCTTGTGCCAAGTGTTGTAATATACGTGGGAAGATGACATTAGAAACCATTTCCGAACACTTGGTTTTTAATGGCATAGATCAAACGTAAATGACGTGGTTTCTCCATGGGGAACAACGTCTTGAAACAGGTGCGAGTACATCTGTCAATAATCGTAATGAAGATGTGTTGCCCAGAATGGTCGATTTGGTGAATGCTGCTTTCAGTCGTTTTCAACCCATTGAGTTAGATGCATGTATGGATGAGGTTAATAATGAAGATGATATTGAACCTCATGATGACTTAGGCGATGAGGCTCGGTATAGGAAGTTAATGGAGGATGCAAAACAACCCCTATATCGTGTAAACCGGAGCATACAAAGTTGTCTGTGACAGTGGAGTTGCTGAGTATGAAGGCTAGGTTTCGTTGGTCAGACAATAGCTTTACAGAGTTGTTAAACTTGCTCAAGAAAATTTTGCCCAATGAGAACTCTTTGCCAGATAGTACTTATAATGCAAAGAGGCTGATCAGTTCATTAGGTATGAAGTATGAGACAATATATGCATGCCCTAACGATTGTATTTTATACTGGAAGGACCATGCTGATAAGGAGTGTTGTCCAAAATGTGGAGCAAGCAGATGGAAATTTAAAAGTGTTGTAAGGTCAACCGCCCCACATGTACCTCATAAGGTGCTAAAGTACTTCCCATTAACACCGAGGTTAAAAAGAGTCTACACTATACCAGAGATTGCAGAGAATATGATATGGCATTCAAAGTCGGCTCAAGATGATATTTGCATGCATCATCCAGTGGATTCGTTGATTACGAATCTACAGAAGAGGCGAAGTCTTGTCGTGAAAAGGGAAAGGAATCTAGAAGAGAGATGAAAGTTCCCTCACACGACTGGTCGATGGGGGTCTGCTAGGACAACAGAGTTGATTGGAAGTTTTTTAACATAACTTTAATTTCTTTTAATCCAATTTAAGAATACAGAGTAATTAACATGATTTCTCAATGTAAATTACAGCAACAAAAAAATCCAGATACTCAAATCACGAGAACTGAAATGTTTCTGGCAACTCATACTAGATCTGATGGGTCTCTCCCTTCACAGGAGCTGAGCATCACAACGGAAAAAATAAAAGAAATAGTTGCCAATGACCTGGCTTGTATGGTTAATGATTTAAATCACGACCCGGTTGCACAGGTTTTTCATTCATTCTCTTCACTTTGACATACTTAGCTTTGTGAACATTTTTTATTACTAATATACATGAATTACTAATAATGGCTGATTATCATTTAGGTTTGTGGTCTTGATATTTGACAGATATTTGTAGTCGAGTTGTTGCATGTGGGTGTTTGATCAGAGATAATGCAGGCATCCCTCCAGAGTGCATCAAAGTTATACTGGATGTTGTTGAAGTTCCTAGTGCCAATGTGTTTGGGGCCGTTGAGAAGACATTAGCCGATTGTGATGTTGGTGATGTTCTTGTTTGGCCTAGGGTGCTAACGAAAACATAAATATGAAAGGAGTTTACTTAAAACTTTTCTTAAGTCAGGAACATATTTTTGTAATTTGGTCAGGACATATGGATTGTGTTTGAGGTTATTTTGGATATTATTTGACTAAATCTTTATCTTGAATTATTTAGTAGTTTTGCTTGACTAATCTAGTGATTTGTTTAAGCTTTTCCTCTTCTTATGCATGACAGAAGGTACACATATTTCTATTATGATTTGTTTTGATTTTTTCTTTCCTTATGCGTAAAATGTTCTGATTTAAATATTAAGAACTACGTAGTGGCTTGATCCCAATCTTCCAACATTGGGTACGTAGGCAGCCGTTCATACTAGACCGTATCGGTGCAGCCACAATTTTTTATTTTTTTCCCCTTCTCGTAGTGTGGATGCATTTTCATCAGGATTACTTGGCAATAAGAGTGAGGTGGATGTAAGTTCTCGAAACCTTTAATTAATCTTGAATCATTTATATCTTTATCGCTTCATTTATATGCTGTCGTCAGGGTCAACTTGTGCTTCCACAAAAATTGGACACATGCCATGATGGTTTGTGATCTGAATTTTTTGTGAGGAAACTCGTTTGACAGTCATGGTCTGCTACAACGGTTGAGGCCACATGCACGCACATGTTGAAGGTGATACTTTTGTCCTTCTGTATTATATGTATGCAACTGATGCTTGATGTGGAAATTTGGCCCTTTTGAACCTTTTGAACCTTTTGAACCTTCCATAATTGCATAAGTGGCTGAACCAGCTCTGTATGTTACACATAATTTGTCATCCACAAGTTTCTATAAATGAAGATAAGAGGATTGATCTTAACAGTATGGTCGTCATGCACATAGACAAAATGTTTGCAATGAATGTTTATGAGTACTAAGTGGCCTATTAATGAAAACAATGTCTCCGTCCATAATACGCGCGCCTATTTATGATTTGACCAACTTTCAAATATGTATGTCCTTTTGAACCTTCCCTAATTGCATAAGTGGTTGAACCATCTCTGTATGTTACACATAATTTGTCATCCACTAGTTTCTGTAAATGAAGATCAGAGGATTGATCTTAACAGTATGGTCGTCATGTACATAGACAGAAAATGCTTGCAATGAATGTTTATGAGTACTAGGTGGCCTATTAATGAAAACAATGTCTCCGTCCATAATACGCCTGTTTATGATTTGACCAAATTGCTGATTTCAAAGAAATCATGTTAGGAAACAATTTATGTCTTAGCAGCAACACTCGTAGAAGGAAAGAGGTCTTAACTATTCTCTACTTCTGCCACTGATTGATTTTATTTATTTATTTATTTATTTTTATTTTTTTACCGCAAACTTTTAGAATCTCATCATGCATAGCTGATTGAAGTGACTTGTGCTGTTTTATTTTGAAAGAATAAGAGGAGAAATCGAGTAAGAATTGTAATGCAGAAGTGAACTTGGGTTTTGACTAGGATGTTCAATCGAAAACCAACTATTACGAGGGGGAACTCTTGGATTATTTATTTTTGGTTCTGCATGGAAAATATGAATAATATCTAGGTGCTGCCACTCGGCGTCACTTTTATATTGCTTTTGCTTTCGGTTTGTTTGCATTTTTATTTTTAATAAAATTTTGTAGTCTTTCAAAAAAGAAAAGAAAAGAAAAGAAAAAGAAGCAATTTTTTTTTCCTTTTGAAAGAGGTATCAAGAAAAAGGTGCATTTGTTTTATAAATGACAAACATATTTAAAAACAAAGGAAGACACAACCCTGGGACAGGCAAGACATTTCCAATGATGACCGACCCTCTTGTCATTCTGTTCTTAGATATCAAGAGTTGGTAACCTCATTTGCTCTCTCCACACATGAAAAGAAGACATGCTTTAAATCAGAAAGAAGATGGATCTTCATATATTCCAAAAGGGATAACATGATTCAAAGAATGTCGTAGTTGTTGACATTTCATACAGATGTACTTTACGAGAACTTCTATGAAAGCATTTCATTTGCTTCTCTTCCATTGAAGTTTCATTTTCCCCTAATGTATCCAAAATTTTGGACTAATTCTTCTTATGATGATTGATTCAACCTTTGATTTTATTATTATTATTATTATTATTATTATTATTATTATTTTTTAAAGATACCTTGATTGATTTCATCTCTTCAACTAGTTTAGTAATGAGCATGGGTACCGTGTTGAGGATTTGAAAAATGGGAAAGAAGTACCGGTCAGGTAATATTTCTAAAGGAGTTGTGACCAAGCAGTAAGGTAATGGGTTTTGGTTCCATTACTCAGGTTCGAATCCTTCCGTGTGGACCGATTCTATCAGAACAAAGATTGTTCTCTTTTCTTAAACAATCCTCTGTTTAAGAGTGTAATGTTGGATACAATGTATTGTATTGTCAATTATTTCAGTGCAAATTGGAAAATTCTTTTGCTACATTATCATAGAAAATAAAATTGATTTGATTTAACTCAGCCTTTCATGGGTTTTGTTCTATTATACTAAACAGGGTTGTGCTAGGAATCCTATTCATGCATTCATGGGGCTTGTCAGCAAGGGTCTTGAGCTATGGATATATTAGGTATGAAACCTGCACTTTCTAAAAACCGATTTTTTTTTTCTCGATTTTCTTGCAAAATATTGCAAAAACTGGTGCAGAACTCAAGGTACTGTCATCCTTGATCCCTACCCTGATTAATTGTCTATTTGCTTTGAGTTTGGAGTTCCCAAAACACCAATTCACATAGGGAACAATGTAGTAAATAGTTCCACTGAAATTCTTATTCCATGCATATTCTGTTTTTAGGCTGTTTGCACAGAGGGGAGTGTCACCCATATGCTAGCAATAGTCCACTATGTTAGAAGATCCAAAACCTTCAACTGGAGTATGGCAAACATATTTTCCATTCAGGACTGAAAATTAGGCAATGTGTTTCTGAACAGAGGATTCGCCAAGTGTGAAGCTCAGGTACATAGCTTACTATGAGCAGTCCTAATAACAGGGTAGCATAGTAAGCATAGCATCCAATGTTTGTACGTGATCATTCCTCATTGATTAGAGAGAATTTTCTTATGATTAAAAGCAGGAATCGGGTCATGGGTTGGGCTATTGCGTCACCATCATCAACATATGGCTGATTTAATGGCCATGTAGCCACATTTCCAACATGGGACGTTTATTGGAAAGTTAAAAAGTGAAAAATCCAATGTTCCTGTTTTAACAAAAAAGATGCCCACTAATTCATATGTTAGGACTGTTCAAACAATATGATGTTTGGAATGTGTCTTAGAAGTGTAGTAGTGTTGCCTATTTTCATCCATCGTTTTCGTATGGGCTCACCATCTTGTATGCATGCATTTTGTAACATATCTGCTATCACATTGTAGCAGCCAGTTTGAATGGTTGCATGGCAACTGTAACCAAGTTGAAAAATTCGGTGAACAAATGGTGTTATGGTGTTGCTCTTATTACGGTGGGATATCCATTCCTTTTTAAAATTAGAATCCAAACTGTCATTAGTTATGATTGCTGCAGCCAAATTTTATTCATTATTTCCTGTTCTGAACTTGGTAGCACAATAAACTTATGTGATATTGAAATCATTTCTTCTTGCACTAGAAAAGACTCGAAAGGTGGTCTTCTTGGTTTTTCATGTTATCATCAACATATGGTGATTGAATTAAAGCACCCTAGATGTGGTTCATAATTCAGAAAACTTGGAATACAAATATAGTCGTGGTTGTATTTTCAAGCTTGTGAAAATGGACAGATGGACTGGGAGGAATAGTATAATGCCAACTTAGAAATTGTGATGATTTTTTTTATATGTTGTAGGCACAAGTTGATTTGCTCTCGAAGAAAACCTCATAAGTTGAAGCTTCTCAAGGATTTGATTGTTCAGGTAGTTTTTATATTTGTATTCTGATTTTAAAAAGTTCTGAGCATGATCATTACTGCCATTTTTATTTATACTATAAGTATACTGACATGATGATAATAACATGGAAAACATGGGAATTCATGGATTGTTGGCTCCATTAAAGCCTTTTGGGTAAATAGTTTCAGACCTTTTCTGTGATGTTTTCTTGCTCATGTTTGAAAAAATGAAATAAATCACCGGGTTTCCTTATTCATGATATACATTGTAGAAGCCCTGAAGATGCTATTGAGGTCCATGGCAAAAGATGGTACTGAGGCTCTTGGGCTCAATGGGAAATGATGCTCCTTTGGCTGTGATGTCCAACAGAGAAACTTACATTTGAATATTTCAAGCAGATGTTTGCTCAGGTTACAAACCCACTGAATTGAGTATCATTAATATATTTTCCTATCATTTTTTTAATCTTTTATTTTGCATGCTCCAAGGAAATCTATGTAAAAATTCAGGGCAAGGCATAGCCAACAGTTGAAGTTTCAGGTAATTTCTTTTGTATGGGTCCTAGTTTAGGGGGGGAAGTGTTTAGTTAGGAGGGTTAAATTCAATTTTTGGAGTGGGCCACTAGGGTCATTTCCTCTTTTATTGAATTGAGTTGTTACCAATTTTGTGAATAGGATTCTTATCAAACAATAGTGTGAATTATTTTTTGAATGACTATCAGGTGCAAGATTAAAAAAATAATAAGAATAATTTATCAATATTTTTTTTTTATTTACAGATATTTTAGCGACGGACCAAATCCGTCGCTTACTCATATTAGCGACGGACCTTATCCGTCGCTAATTTCTGACCGTACGAAATCAACGACGGATAAAACGTCCGTCGCTTACTGATATTAGCGACGGACCTTATCCGTCGCTAATGTTTTTAGTGACGACTAATTTTTTGAATATTAACGACGGATTTTTTTATTTTTTACGACGGATTTTATCCGTCGCTATGAGGCGACGGACCTTATGCGTCGCAGATTAAACGACGGATTTCATCCGTCGGAAAACCAAAAACGACCCCGTAAATAGCGACGGACCTTGCGACGGACGAAGTCCGTCGTTTATTTGCTTTTACGACGGATTTGGTCCGTCGCAAATCAACGATTTTGGCGTAGTGTATTATAGTAAATCTAATCATTATATCCATTCATACACACATCTATTTAAAATTCTATTATGTTCATTTATTCATCACCTATTTATATGCTTAACCTACCATCAAATTTCCTTTCTAACCACTCATATGTCCACCACACACGTAAGGAATACATGGCATATAAGTTCAAATCACTTGCCTCTCTTATATCTTTTTATGTAGAAGTCTAATAAAAAAAACCTCCATACATTAATCTAGTAATCATATAAGGATCCCAATCAACCATTTTATTTTCCACCTACTTAACTTTAAGATCATCGATCTTGAACCAAGGGTTAAGATCTCATTGATCACTCATCGAACACTAAACATATAAACACCAATGTAGCTATTGTACGAATATTCATTTTTATAAGTCTATTTTTCATTGAATGTACAAGCACAAGTCATAGGACCAACCTCTCAATATGTAATTATAATTATAATGGTGTACACATTTTTACCCTTAGACATTCTAAAAAAACTCCTTATACGCATGTCCAATTCTAATGAAAATTTAACCTATGACTATTCGACCCAATTCAACAGCACAACTTTAATTTTCCTGCCTAGATCACAAAATTCAACCGTCCATCAAAACTTGCCATCGTATCCATTGGATTACTCATCCAAAAATTAAATAAAAACCACTAACACCATCTTTACATTTTTCTTGACGAACCTATCAGATTACCCGTCGCATCGGGTAGCATTTGGCAATGTTTGCAGAGCCATCAGGCTTTTTAAGAAGAATCTTCCAATTTTGTAACATTATAAAAAAAATTAATAATAATAATAAAAATCCATACATATGTCCACACCCTACCTTATATCCTTAACCTGTATACCACAATATGGTAATCGATCAACAAAACTAACCATATATTGATCCCTTTGTTCATCAATGAACCTCAAGAACGGCTTGCTGTCCATTTTTAAAATCTATCTACCATCAATTTCAAGATCAACCTCCTATAACCATTCGTTCAAAAAGGCCTATTTAATATCATCCTTTCACCGATTCAAACCATCCAATTATAAGAACATCTAGACAAGAACCATATGTACAGTGTATGCCACCTAATCTATTAAATGCCATACGCGTATAATGGCAATAGACATCAATATATACCGTTTTCGCGTGTAAGAGTGTGGAACATTAGATTCTGTAAGTTTTTAGAAACTATAGAGGTATAGCATGTGAGGTGAAGTGGCGTGCATGACTTGAATTGGACATATCGGCTATGTCTCCTTAGTACCTACGTAGTCCAGTGTATGGAAGATGTGAGGCGTGTTAGTTGCCGATGAATCTCTTGTTATAAAAAAATATATAAAAAAGAGAAGAAAGAAGAAGTACGTAGAGATGCTTGTGAACAGCCAGTGGATCGCGTACGAGCATAATACACCAATTCAACAATGTTTTATGGGGGGCCCACCAATTCAATTCAGGCGTACATCGTGGGGCCCACTAGTCCAGTCCATCTACAAAAGTTAAAAAGAAGAAGAAGAAGGATCGCCCATTTAACTGCTCGATCAAATCTCAACCGTCCAATGCTTCAACCATCAACGATCCACCTCATTCGATCTTAACCATCTAAACAGTAATGTGAGTTTTCTAAAGCAGTTATTGGTGACGACATCACCTAACGAGGTGAGGGTGAAGTAGCGTAGGAGGGTTGAGTTTTATTGAGGTCACATCATGATGATATCATCAGGTATGTGAGATGTGTATAGGTGATGTGATGAGGAGGGGAATTAAATCAATTCAGATAAATTTAAGTTGTAATTTAGAGTATTTTCTAAATTTTAGAATTGTTGATTTGAAAAAAAATTCAGGTTATAGTTTGATTTAATTTTTAAACTTTAGATTTTAATCGAATTAACTTATTAGGTTGAATTTAAATGGTAATTTAATTAGAGGGTTTTTACCTGAAAATTCCCAAGAGCATATGTTATTCTCATCACATGCTTTAATTCTCTATATTTACCAAAACAATCCTTTGACCGTTTGGATGGAGGATCAATAGTCAAAATTAATCCGACATGAGAGTTTACCTAGGACAAGAAGCCCCACCCTTTCTAAGGCTAGTTATATGACCTAATTTTAGGAGTAAATATAAAAAATGAGCCTCATCAGTGATTTAAGAGGACTAGAGAATTGGAAACAATGTACACGGAGATGCCACCTTCCAAACTGTTTCCCTCTCTGTGACCCACCTGAATCATGGATTGTCTTGATCCTTACGCCCTAGGCTTTTTTTTTTTTTGTTAAATCTAATGGTTGGAATGGATTTCTTATAATCCTTACATGGCCATGTAAAAAATCAATGTTAGACATCTCTCCCAATTATTTCCTTTGATGTGGCCCATCAATCTAGGCAAGGAATGAAGTGGAGCAGAGTTCTAGCCGTTGGTTTAGATTTAATTTTCTTTTTTAGATTGAATTTATTGTAAAAAAAAATTATGAAATAATAAATTAGATTTTGGATTATTTAATGATGTTTCAATATTTAATGAATGTCTTTGATGTTATAAATGTGAAAAAAAATAAATTGATAATGTTATTAGGATTCGGGTCTTGAGTAACCCTACTTAGGCACTTGGATTTTAGGACGTGATGCTGATATGTGTGTGTGTGTATATTATTTTTATTTATTTATTTATTTATTTTTATTACTTGTGTATTTGGATGACTTCACGGGTCTATAAATTTAAAACCAGAAGTGATAAACTGGATGCTCATGTAATAGAGTATGTTTCTTGGATATTCTCGTACCTAAAAACTGTACAAATGTTATGACCGCATTGTTCATCATCTATATATGATGGCCGATGTTATGTTCTTTGAGGATACTTCTTACTTCACCCACTACTTCGGTGAGGAAAGTTATATTCCATGGTCGTTTTACTTGTGGTTCCTCATCTGGGGGTTGACAATTTTGGAATACTGATCCTATTACTTTGGACATACCACCACCGGCACCCGTTGGGGACGAGGTTGGTTCCAAGCGCCCCTCCACCTTCTCATTCATTTGTAGGTCCACCATCAAAACCTTTTGACTTGGAATTACCATTTGCATTAAAAATGTATCCGACCTTCCACCTTACATCCTATATTTCACTTTATTTTTTAATTTTTTATCATCTATTGAGTCCTAATTTATATGCCTATACTATGTCCTTGTGATCACATGTACCTATGCCCACAACTTACCATGATGTGCTCACACATCCTAGTTGGCGTAAAGCCATGTAAGATGAGTTGGCTATTATGTACCAAACTATACATGAGAGTTAGCTGATTTGCATATTGGAAAAATGGCAATAGAGTATCGGTAGCTTTACACAATTAAATTCGGCTTCATTGTTCCATTGAGTGACTTAAAGCCCAATTGTTAGCTAAAGGTTGCACTGTAACATCCCGAATTTTGAGGGTCGAGCAAATGCTCTCGAGATTTTGAGTATCACTTATGCTTTGCGGAAGCCGATTTCTCGGTTACTTCTACATTAGACAATTAAGCATGTATAGGATTATACTAAACAGTGTATCATACTTTGGAATAAACACGATTAAAACAAAAAATTAAATTGAAACACATGTAGTATGATTATCCAGGGTATTGGTCCAATTGGGTCCAATATACAATTCCAAAATTAAGAAAAATATGGAAAGGTGGCATCTAGCTAAGCCCGATCGCTCGACTCTACCTGTCAAGAAGTGTGTAGCCTACATCGGCCCATCAGAAAGCTGGAAATAAGAGAACTCCTCATCCATGCCCGCCTAGTCCAATGCATCGACCTCGGTGGTCCCTGCATCTACATTAGTGTCTGGTTGGTGTTTTAAGATACCGTCCCAAAGTGGAGGTGAGTGATCAACTCAGTGGTTCCATAAAGCATGGGTTACACATGTTATCAAGTCAACTAATACAGTAATGATAAGGCAATGTAAAACAATCACTTCCTAATTACTCTTCTTAATGCGAAAATGGATTTTATGAAATGATACATGCTCTCACCAATCAACACTCCCTTAATACGCGACTCCGACCACTTGGTTCGCAAATGTCAACACTTCCTCAACATGCGATTTCAACACTTGTTTTGCTATATTCTAAACTAATGCGATACGATGAATGATCATGTTAACCGAGTGGTTAATTATGCCTATTCATTCAGTAGTTTGGGGAAGCTAGGATACATCCCTTTTAGTCATTAGTATCAACTGAATCACTAGACATGAGACGACCACAATAGTCCTACGCCTGTAATCCCTTATCCGTCTAGGTTCGTCACTCCTAACTGAATACATACGAAAGTCAAGTTGTAAAAGTAATGCTCACGGTCACTACGGGGAGACTCGTCACCCTAAAGTAGGCCGACAACACAGACACGGTGTCCTATACTACCATGCCTATCTCACGAGTCTTGAGGATCGCGATGGTAATGGTTAATAGTCGACCTTTGTAATTGGTAAGGAGGGTGTCTCAGATTCAAACAGTTGTGATTATACATGGTGAACATATATAGAGTTATCCGGTTCTTTGGACAATTTCAGTTGATACGGGCGAACACCGGCGTAACTGGCATGGAGTGTATAAGCACTCCCCATGGCTCAGCCACTGTCGGTCATCCGTATTCGACCAGAATCGATCGAACTTGCCCAGGGTGGCCAAACTAATTTAGTCAACCTATATCCAAAATTTTCTGACTAACTGAACTACTCTTGTAGTCCTACTTCTTAATCTAATCAAGTCAACAAACATTAAAGATGATTAGATTCACATTCAATCATCAAAATTAATAATCTACTCATTCAGGCATTTCATCGAACACGTAGGTATTACTATCTTAGGATTTATAAATCATGGACTGAAATCGAAATACACATAGGTTATTATGTAAATTCTAAGTTGGCAATCATAAATCATTCACTGAATAGTATAATTAATAAACAACAACCTAAACATTTATGGTCCGCACCTCTTACTAGTATGTTCGACTCAAACTCGTTTATAGGGTTATGCTTCCAAGAAAGGATCGTTGACCACCTAGAGTACATAGGTTCGTAAGGGTTGGGTGAAATCCATTTAAAAACCTACATCTACAAGGAAGGCCTGAAATCTTACACTTAATTGTCGTCAGAGTAATTTTGACAACGGAAATAGTAGAAGCTAGGCTTGTGGGCCAAAGGGAATAGAGAAAATCTCTTCTAGCAGCCACTTCTCCGATCTCTCTCCTCCTTTCTCTTTCCCCCAAGCTAAGGTTGCTAAAATCGGATGGGGAGAAAGGGGTGCAATTTGGGAGGTATTTATAGCTCTAGATGGTGCACAAATGGCCCTAGGGCCACTTCTTTGTCATATATGCTCTATTGGAGGTCATTTCTAATTAATGGGGGGCCCACGGGCTCATCTACACCATGAGGTAGGGCTCCCACCAATGGATCTATGTTAGGACACAGCCTTGGCATGATCAGACGCATTGATCGGCCATGGGGAGCCTAAGTCAGATTAACGGTCAACAATGTTCGATCGGGGTTGTGGTTATATAGATACGGGCGGAGAAATATCCTTGATTCATACCCTAAGTTTGGTCTTAAACCGACGGTCCGAAATTCTCAACTTCGTGAAAGAGTTTACAAAATAAATCACTTAAGTTTCAGGTTCTTCCTTAGGATGTTTGCACTTCTCATGCACTCACCCTTCGGCTCAAGTTGAGCGATCCCAGACATTATCCAGGTTTGGCTCCCGAGATGGACGTTGAGCCCAATAATATGGCCATTATTCTATAGTTTTGAAACTAGTGGTCCACTAACGAGCGGTCTAGAGCTCGTTTGGAAAATCAAGGCATTTCTGGAATGAATTAGGTAGCAAGATTTCTTGTGCACAATGATTAGGATTTGGATTAACTGTATTCATAGTGTGGACTATTCACAATTAATGAAAATGACGATTCAGTTACAATCACTTTGAACCATTGGTTCGTAGGCTATATTGATAATTAGGTCACTTTGATTTGTTAATTATAATCCGACCCCTAGTTGTCTCAGCTTTGGGTAGATCTTTAATTTAGTTGTGGTCGTCTTCATTAATTAATGATAGGTCGGCTAGATTCAGGCCTTATGTGAACAAATCATGCGGTTAGACTTGAGATTTAAGTGATCGGGTAAATTTGTTGGCTTTCTACGGTTGATTTATTGAATTTGTGTGGTTCTTTACCAGTACCACCTCATGTATAGGCTCACTTCGAACGTTAAGGGCTAATACGTGACAACATAGGGTAGTCATATTGAAGGTTTTTAAGTTTTTTTTTTTTTGAAAATCCAAAATAGTGAAAATCTGGGACGTTACAATCTACCCCCCTTAAAAATAATTTCATCCCTAAAATTGCCTAGTGTCAACATGTAAAGATATTTTAATTTTGTACGCCTAAGTTTCTATTTCATATACATGTTAGGGTATATACTAACTCCACTAACTTGGCTTATTGTGGTCTACCCCCCTTAAAAGTTTTCACCTACGAGCTTCGAAAATAGATGTCGAAATTATTATTATCGCACTATATGTTTGTTAATAAAGTTTACCTAAGGATGGTATATTATGCTCTTCATGATCGGGCTAATACAGAAAAACTGTTGTGGTAGGTTCAAATCTGATACTTCAATTATTTGTCTGACTAGGGCAGACAACTCGTTGTATCCCTTCTTAATCCTTATGGATCCTGGTCTTCTACTCGATCAAAGCAGTGAGTCATCGGTAATCGTCCAGGATTGAGAATTGGGTTAAGCCGCGAACACTTTGCAGGGTATGCTTCTGAAATTCTGTAAGCCGATCATCTTAAGCATTTAGGGAATATTGTAATTCATTGGTAGGTTAAAAGCCTCATGTTTATAAGGTTGTCCTTCGGGTCTCGATCAAAGATTGTTCTCATTTTAGTTCATATTCAAATTAATGAATAATAAATATTTTACTATGCCTATGGTCAAATGATTATCTCAGAAAGGTTTCCAAGGGCATAAGATTGTATTTGTATGTTGCAGTTTTGATCATATGGCTAGTAGGTTATGAGCAAAGCATGGCTCATTTTTATTAATTTCGAGAGGGAAGGAAGAATCGAAAGTTCTAAGGTATTTCAGAGGTTTGAAGTGCTAATAATGCTTAAGAAGGACGCGAAAATTTCGGCAGGGTCGCACTAAACGCTGTCTGGAATCGGCGTAATTCTTTTTGTCTACATTGGATCACTAAGAGTCGACGCCTGATGATATCTATCTTTTCTGAGGTAGTGTCGCCTTAACCAAATCTGGACCAATTAAACTCCTTTCTGGAGCATTATATCACAAAGCTTTAATGACTCGTGAATCCAACCTTCCCTATAATACCCATCTACAAGAGTATTATAATTGTAAGAATCTAGTTTCAAACCCCAAACTCCCATCTCCATTATCATCCTCCCTGCTTCTCTGATTCTTCCCAGTTTACAATTACCATTGATTAAGGCATTGTAGATCTATAAATTCACCTTCATTCTATTGGTCAACATCCCGTCCTGAATTCTAATAGCATCATCCCATTCTTAAAGCAAGCATTCACCATCATTGTAAAAGTGAAAACATCAGGCATGATCCCAACTCTAATCGTCTGATCATACACATGAATCGCCATACGGGCTTCACGGCTCCTAACCAAATTACTCAAGAGACTATTATATGATCTTAAACTAGGCCTACATCCACAACTCCCCATATTATCAAACACATAGAGTGCATTCTTTGACATGCCATTTTCTACATATACCTCAAAATTATTATTATTCTTATTATTTTTTTGTGGTGGGAGTTCAATCCTCACTATGTTGTTCACTTCAACCATCTATTTGTTTGGCTCATACCCTAAATTGATTCGGAAAAGATTTTTTTTTAAATGAACGGAGTGGATACAATCCATACATTACAGTGGCCCCATGGAGCCCTTGGATTTGAGAGAGGTGAGTGAAATAGGGAGGAAATGGGGTGGGATTTGGAAGCCTAAGGGCTTGTTTGGTCAGTGGAATGGAATGGTATTGAATTGTATTAGATGTGATTAACATCATTATTTCACAATGATTGCATGTCTGGAAATACCATGGTATGGCAGCCATCAAATCCCATCCAATCCCATGTTTGGGATAAAAAAAATTGCCACGGAAAACATCGGATTAAGCTAAATCATGTTTGGTGGACCATGGAATTGTAATCAACGGACCAAATTTACAACGAATGTCGTTCATTTGTACACATATATAACCAGAATGTCATGTGTAAATGGTGTATATGGATGGATTGCATGGATAAATGCATGCATCAATGTGGGGCTCACATGTGTAGTAGATTTCAAAATCCATGGAATTCATGTATGGGATCAAATGCAATTCCATGGGACTAAATGCAATTCCATCCTACCTAATCTCGTCAAATACCATGTGCCAAACACCCCATAAGGGCTTGTTTGGGAGCGTGGATTTGGAACCATTGGATTTGGAACCTCCAGGATTTGAAATCCCGTAGATTTGCAATCCTCCCAGTGTGTTTGGACAGTGGTATTAAATGGGATTGCATTACTAATCCCACTTTGAAATTGGAAGTGACATGTTTGGAAGCAGTGTGAGATGGGATTAAAATTAACTTTGTAGGCTTTGGAAAATGAACCTTGTGTTGGAAAGTGTGAGACAGAATTACCAATCCCATGGATGATGGATTTTTGCGTCATCCAGGTTCAATTCAAGTGTAATTTGAAAGTAAATCCTGGGATTTATTTTTTTAATGCAGACATTCCAATCATAGTATTAGAAAACATGGGATACACCCAATCCAGGGACAATACCTTACACATGCATTTATTGTAACTTTTACAATTCCATCCATCTTAATCCCACCTAATGTAGTTGGCCAAAAGTACTAATCAACTTTAATCCAAAAGTACTTATGCATGGTATATTCACATGGGTTTGAATTTAATTACTAAATCAACTTTAATATCTCTAATTAGTGAGATATGTAATTTTTAACACAATAGTTGTGATAAGCCTGTTGAAATATATGCTTTGCCCAAAAATGATGAAATTCTAAGTCTCAGATGGGCCACAAGCACAAGATCATGTTTGAGTGACGAACTAACAATTTTTAATTGTTGATTTACATGGAAAATGTTCGAATGGTGCTGGACAATGTTTGGACGGTGCTGATCATCATTAGTGAGGCATGTGCCCAATAGAATGATAGTGTATAGTGACACACATGTTACACCTGCAACTATTGAAATGATTTTAAGTGTAATGCAAGCTCTCACCATGGAGTCAAACCCCTTCAAAGAGGGGATTTGAACCTGCCCCCTCCCTCTCCCGTTACTCCATGCTGCCAATCAATTAGGGGATTTGAAACCCCTTCAAATCCCCTCCAATCCGTGGTGCTAAACAATCCCTAAGGGAGGCCCCAGACATGTGTACATACTCCCACACATGTTAGTCTGGCAGTGGTCCTGCGCAAACAACGATGGGGCCCTGGTTTTCTGTCTAGCTTGGGCAGTGGAACCCGCTTCCGATGATGGTACCGCAGTCAGCTGCCAGTTTGGGGTGGTGGCACCGCACGATGGGCGGTGGTACCGTGGTCCACTGCCCCATTCCAGTAGCAGCACTGCACTTTCGACGGCGGTGCCACACTCGACTGCCCCAAATGGAGGTGGTGGTGGTGCTGGGTTGAAGAAGACGAGGAGATGGAGTGATGGGTTGGCTGCAGCAATGACAGTAATGTTCCAAGAAGAAGAAGAGGATGAAGTGATGGGTTTTGCTGGCCCTTTTTGTTGGCCCTGTTTTGATGGTTTGTGGCCTTTAGGTGAAGAAGATGAAGAAGAAGAGTTGGTGGTGGGTGCAAAATGGTAGCAATGGTGGCTCCAAAATGATGGTGTTAGTGGTGGGTTGGCTATAGAAGAGCGAAGATGGGTTGTGATATTCAGGAGCTTAGAAATTGCACCATGGCATGGATTAAATCAAATTAAACCGACTAAATTGTAAAACACACTGCCACTTAAATCCCGAAGGCTGATTCGTTGAACAATCCCAATCTCTGATTTATGAATACTTCTTTGTTGAAATAAGGCCATTGGATAATTTTCATCTTTAACCGTCCAATAAATGTCCACCAATCCGGTTATTAGAAATTAAATAACCTTAATTACTGGGCCATGATACATTTAAACTGGGACCCATAATTTGGACATTTTAATTTGAATTACCTGTATTCTAGGCATGCAATTTCTAAGTGCCTGTGTATCATCCATCATAGGTTGCAAGAGTGTCAAAGTACTTCTACGTGTTAATATGAGTCGGCGGTGGCACATTTGAGCAAAATTGTATTGGTTTTCGCTGAAGTTAGATTTTTCTTAATCTGCATCTTTGCCTCTTCTCATTTCCAACCTCTTTCGATCATTTCGGGGTCAACATGAATCTCAACGACCTAGTAGAAGTCGGTAGTGGCCCAAAATGGGTCAAAAGGCCAGATCTGAGTCGGTGGTGGCCCATTTGGGCAAAATTTTATCGATTTGTACCGAAATTAAAATTTTCTCAATCTATTCTTCCCCCCTTTTCCAAATCCAACTTCATTTTGCCCATCCCATGATTGAGGTGGGCTAGACGAAGGCCCGATCAGAGGTGAAAATGATCTGGGCCGCTAGAATTTAAAATGGACGTATCTCCTAAACTGAAATGAATTATCGGATGTACCAATATGATTTTGGGGTAGGATGAGTTACTTTAGTCACCTAGACTTGTTATGCTGGGTTAAGATACCAAATTTGTGAGTTCTTGTCTGAGTGTGGGCTGAAACACCTCTTAGTGTTTCCAAGACCCTGACTTTACCCTCATCGTAACTATTCTCTCTTAATTTAACCATTTCCAAGATTTATTTCCTAAGCTAAAGTCCAATTTCTAAACATGAATAAGGGGGAGTTTTAACATCGCTAAGTCTTAACACTCCCATCTATATCAGCGAATGCATCATGGTGAGTCCATAGTGCACGGTCCAGTTTAATCCTAAACTCATGCTCTGATACCAACATGTAATGCCCCGAATTTTAAGGGTCGAGCAAATGCTCGACTCCTGAGATTCTGAGCATCACTTATGCTTTGTGGAAGCTGATTTCTCAGTTACTTCTATATTAGACAATTAAGCACATATAAGATTATACTAAACAATGTATCATACTTTGGAATAAATACGATTAAAGTAGAAAATTAAATCGAAATGCATGTACTATGATTATCCAGAGTCCAACTGGGTCCAATATACAATTCTAAAATGAAGAAAAATGTGGAAAGGTGACATCTATCTAAGCCCGATCGCTCGACTCTCCCTGTCGAGAAGTGCGCAGCCTACATCGGCTCATCAGAAAGTTGGAAGTAAGAGAACTCCTCCTCATCCATGCCCGCCTGGTCCAATGCATCGGCCTCGGTGGTCCCTGCATCTGCATTAGCGTGTGGTTGGTGTTTTAAAACACCGTCCCAAAGTGGGGTTGAGTGATCAACTCAGTGGTTCCATAAAGCATGGGTTACACATGTTATCAAGTCAACTAATATAGTAATGATAAGGCAATGTAAAACAATCACTTCTTAATTACTCTTCTTAATGCGAAAATGGAGTTTATGAAATGATGCATGCTCTCACCAATCGACACTTGCTCAACACGTGACTCCGACCACTTGGTTCGTAAATGCCAATACTTCCTCACACGTGACTTCAACGCCTGTTTCGCCACATTCTAAACTAATGCGATATGGCGAATGATCATGTTAGCCAAGTGGTTAATTATGCCAATTCATTCAGTAGTTTGGGGAAGCTAGGATACCTCCCTATAACGCCCTGAAATTTGAGGGTCGAGTAGCAACTCAACACTCGAGTTCCAAGATATCACTTATGCAATATAGAGAATGATGATTGAATGTTGGCTGTGTTAGTGAAATAAACATGAGTGAGATTATACCAAACCAGTAATTCATACTCTAGATCCATGTATAAGCGCAAGAGGAAGACTAAAAGATGTATATAGATGTGTATAAAACAAAACAATCTCGATCTTACGTGTATGAATATCAACTGAGTCACCATATACATGTATTTGTTCTTGAATCAAAATGTCCAAAATGGTACAACTATAACCATAAACCCTATAGCCCCGTAAATCTGGATAGCCTATGCGAAGCCTCCAGCGAATTGTATGAAGGAAAACTCATCCTGATCATCATAATAATCAGGCTCAGCCTCCTGTAAATCGTCGGTATCTGCGTCTAAGATAGAGTCTGGTGGGTGTCTAGAACACCGTCCCGTAACGTGGGAGTGCGTAGCTAACTCAGTGGAACAATAAAGCATAAGTTAACATGTTATCAAATCCGTCAAGCAGTAATGATAAAGCAATAGAATCAACAATCTTAAGTACTCTTGTTAATGCAAGTATGAAATGCAGTCGTGATACATGCCTCTCACCAATGCTCCCTCATACGGCACCATCTTACGTCCGCGACATGCGTTCATCCCTCAATGCTCCACATCTTCCAGGCACATGCAGTACAATGATGAGCACGATTACCGAGTTATTATTAATACCTTTCAAACAGCAGGTTTGGGAAACTACGGTACCTTCCTTGTATCATTCCCAAACAAAGATCCATTCTAGGGTCGTCAATCCTAGATAATCTCATAGGATGTGTGGTTCTAGGTCGCTGGAAGGGCTGCCAGGGCTGTTACACGGAATCATTACACCACTCTCCCATCACCTTATCAATACAGGCCTAGTTTTGTACTCTTGTTGTTACGGAAGGGTTGTCCCCTCCACGTAGACTCTGAGTACGCTCGAGGTCACTACAGAGGGCTGCCAGGGCTGTTACATGGAATTGTTGCACAACTCCCCCATCACCTTATCAGTATAGGCCGACAGCTCGAATATAGTGTCCCATACCACCATAATCGGCTCACAAGTCTAGTTGCTCAATGGTCACTACGGGGAGGCTCGTGGCCCCAGCATAGGCCGATAGCTTGACCACGGTGTCCCATACCACCATGCCTGGCTCATGAGCCTTAGCGGATCGAGGTACCACGGTTAACGGGATTCCACTGGTAAGGTTTGTACCTTAGGTTTAAACAGAGGCGTCCAAACATGGTGAACATACATAAGACAGATCGGGTTACTTGACGAGCTCGGCTAGCTCGAGTGCACAACAAGTTGAATGATATGAAGCCCATAAGCACTTCGTGTGGCCAGCCACTATCGTCAACCGAAGTACAACTCGGGTTCGTCAAACACATCTCGCATGGCGAATGAATCTCAGCCACGCATTCATTTCTGTTTCCGATTGCTTGGACTATAATCATAGCCCCAAACATAATCAATCCTTGACCAGAAGCATGTAGAGTAAAGCAGAATAAACAAAGTAATTCAAGCATGTTAACAAGCATGTCATACAACATGTTATAAAGCACAAAATAAATAGGAAATATAAACACATAAATTTTATAAGTAAGCGGTAAAATTAAACAACCAACATGGAGGAAATCATATACATCTCTACGTTAGTTGAGAATCCTATCTCAACACCTACCTAAAGCACAATCAACTAAGTACTTACTCTTACAAACATTTTCACAAACACTTAGAATACACACTTTCAACATACATAGCGTATACTAGCAAGAACATGTATTAGGGCGAACCCTTTCGCCATGTGTTATACACATATATAGCATGTTCATATAGTGATTAATCATGGCAAACACACTTTCAAAATTTATACGTATACGGTACTTTCTGCAAATACGAGGAATATAGTATATTCAACATAGTTAACGTATAACCGAAAAATGAAACGGACAGCACTTTGTACATGTGCAATAGCATACAGATCATGAATCTATCATTATCTGACATTGAAAGCGTTGAAAACCATAACCTATACGTCTAAAGTCCGCACTTTACGTCGTAGAAGCGTAATAAGTCTGTTAGGAATGCTAAGGCTTCTTTCACGATAGTACAACGGCCTAAAGCACAAGTAGTGTTAGCTATTTCACTAATTGAAGCAATTAAACCCTAAAACAGGTTAGGGTTAGGGTTTTCTTACCTAGAAATGAAGTCGGAATCGCCGGAAAAGCGATTAGAATGGTGTAGTTAAGTTTGTAGAGTGGCAGGGTAAAATAGCAGGGAGATTCTCCCACTTCTCTCACATTTTCTCTCTCTTTTCTCTCTTCTCTCCCTAAGGTTTTCTCAAATTCGTATGGGCTGAATGAGAGAGTGTTTAAGGTCCTTATATAGCCTAAAACATCATCGAAATAGACCTAAGGTCAATGTATACTTAGGTTATAATCAAAGTGAGCTTGTTCCAGCTCAACGGAGCACTTCTGGCGGCTCCTTTTTTGCGTGCAGTCGGACTTAAGCTGGATCTAGGTGGAGTTAAGTTTTCGTTCCAATTAGATTCTCAGATCACGCGTGGCGGAGCAGTTTCAGTTCAACGGTCACCGAATCTCGATCAGGGTTACAAGTATACGGACATGTGCTAGGAAATATCCTTAATCCGAGGGTGTATTTGGGTCAGATTCTGATGGTCTGATTGCTTATATTTGGCCCACAAATATTAAGTCTCAAATTACTTAAATTTGATTTAGTTTTTAAAGAAAACCCAGTTTTCTCACACTCCTCGCTCCGAGCTTAAGCGAATAGCCCTGGGACACTATCTAGATTTGATCTCCGAGGTGGTTGTCAAGCCCAGCGAGGCGGTCCTAATTCTATAACCTCGTATCATTCGGACTTTCGATGTGCGGTCCAGATCTGATACGGAGTTTCAATGTGCTCCCGAGAGCATTCGGGTATTGAGTTTGATCTTAAATTTTAGGGTAACCTAGCGTCAATGATTCTACAAGTTTTGGGTCTTGCGATCGTATTTAAAGTGATTCAAGCGGATTTCATGGCTAATCTAGTTTAACACTTAGTTAACTTTATCTAATTTCTAAAGGATTTGATCCTAACTTTGTCTAAGTTTGTCTCCCAGGTAGCTTCCTCCTCTGTATGATGCATGCAAAGTACCTTCACTAGTGGAATCACTTTACTACGCAACACCTGCTCCTTCCTATCTACGATACGCGTCGGACGCAGTACATACATAGCATCATCACTCAACTGCACCTGCACCCAATGGATGATGTGTGAAGGATCAGGAACGTATTTCTTTAGCATAGATACATGAAATATATTGTGCATGCCCACGATTGGTGTGGGCAAAGCGAGACGATATGCCACCACACCCACTCGGTCAAGTATCTGAAATGGCTCGATAAACCATGGCGTAAGCTTCCCTTTCTTCCCAAACCGAAAAACTCCCTTCATAGGGGAAACTCTGAGGAATACGTGATCTCTAACCTCAAACTCGAGTGGTTGCCGCCTCGTATCGGCGTAGCTCTTTTATTTGCTCTGTGCTGTAAGAAGTCGACGCTTGAAAATGTCGATTTTCTCAGAGGTCGACTGAACTAACTCTGGGCCAATCAAGCTCTTCTCACCAACTTCTGCCCAGCAATGCAGTTCTCTACAAGGGCGCTCATACAACGCCTCGTAAGGAGCCATGCCAATACTCGCCTGAAAGCTGTTGTTGTAGGCGAACTCTGCATACGGAAGACAGTCATCCCAACTGTCCTTAAAGTCTAAGACACAGGCCCGTAACATGTCCTCCAAAATCTGATTCACCCGCTCTGTCTGCCCGTCGGTCTGAGGGTGAAACGCAGTACTGAACTTCAGCTACGAGTCCAGAAGATAGATGTGAATCGCATGTCATGGTCCGACACGATCTCTAAAGAAACTCCATGCAGACGGACTATCTCTCTGATGTACAACCTGGCCAAGCCGTCTGCAGAGTTCGTCACTCTAATAGGGAGAAAATCAGCCGATTTGGTTAATCGATCCACGATCACCCAAATAGAGTCATAACCCTTTCTCGTCTATGGCAGCCCCAAGATGAAGTCCATAGAGATGAAGTCCCACTTCCATTCAGCTATGGGCATGGGCTGAAGGAGTCCAGGAGGTTGGCGATATTCTACCTTGACTTGCTAACACGTCAGATAACGGGAAACATACTCAGCGATATGAACCTTCATATTATCCCACCAATATGATCGCCTCATGTCTTGGTACATCTTCGTGCTACCAGGATGCATCACAAGCTTTGATCTGTGGGCAGTCTTGAGAAGCTCCTGTCTCAAGTCATGAATATCTAGAACGCATAGGCGGCCACGGTATCGTAGACCCCCATCTGTGCTAACTCTCCACTTGGAGTCCTTGGCGTCACTAGCATGCTCTCGAAGCTCAGACAACCGCTCATCGCCCTTCTGGGCCTCGATAATCCTATCATCAATAAGTAGCTGCACCCGAACGTGCATGACACACTCAAATGGCTCATCCACGGTGAGTTTCTGCTCGAAGTCCCGCACGAACTCCAATATATCCCACTCTGCTATCATCAGTGGAGCCGCAAATGTAATAGCCTTCTTGCGGCTCAACGCATCTGCCACAAGGTTGGCCTTGCTAGGATGGTAGGAGACCTCGAACTTGAAGTCCTTCAAGGTTTCCATCCATCGGCGCTGCCTCATATTCAAGTCCCGCTGAGTGAATATGTACTTAAGGCTCTTGTGGTCGCAGAAAAGCTCGAACTCCTCTCCATAGAGGTAATGTCTCCAGAGCTTAAATGCGATATGACCGTTGCTAACTCTAGGTCGTGCGTAGGGTAATTCTCCTCGTGCTTCCTTAATTGTCTCGAGGCATATGCAATCACCCTGTCCTTCTCCATAAGGACACAACCCAAACCAACAGGTGACGCGTCAGTGTATATAATGTACTTAATCCCTTGCTCTGGCAATACTAGCACAGGGGTGGACGTTAGTCTGTCCTTTAGTTCCTGAAAAGCTGCTTCCACCTTCTCATTCCAGGCGAACTTCAGATCCTTCTGTGTCAACTAAGACAATGGTCTGGCTATCTTTGAGAAGTCTCGAATGAAGCGTCGGTAATAGCCTGCCAGACCAAGGAAACTCCTCACCTCACTAACCGAACCAGGCTGCTTCCAGTCCTGAATGGTAGCTACCTTAGCCAGGTCTACTGCTATCCCTTCCTTGGACACCACATGTCCTAGGAACTTGACTTCCTTCCGCCAGAAGTCGCACTTCTTATACTGCGCGAACAACTGGTTCTTCTTCAAAGTATCCAACACCGCTCTCAGGTGCTCCTCGTGCTCTTCCCAACACGTGGAATATATCAGGATGTTATCAATGAATACGATGACAAATTGATATAAGAATGGTCGAAATACCCTGTTCATCAAGTCTATAAACACGGCCGGTGCGTTCGTAAGACCGAACGACATTACCAGGAACTCGTAATGACCAAAACAGGTCCTGAAAGCTATCTTCTGCATGTTTTCATCTCTGATGCGCAACTGGTGGTACCCTGACTGCAAGTTGATCTTTGAGAAATACTTTGCCCCCTTCAACTGATCAAACAGATCATCTATCCTGGGCAAAGGATACTTGTTCTTCACTGTGACTTGGTTCAACTTATGGTAATCAATACACAATCGTAGTGGGCCATCTTTCTTCTTCACAAACAGTACAGGTGCTCCCCAGGGCGACACACTAGGTCGTATAAAGCCCTTCTCTACTAGCCCATCAATCTGTTTTCGCAGTTCCTCCATCTCACACGGAGGCATACGATAAGTCGGCAGAGAGATGGGTGTCGCACCGGGCGTAAGATCAATGGTGAAGTCGATCTCGCGCCGAGGTGGCAAACCAGGGATCGTCTCAAAGACATCCGCAAAATCCTAGACTACAGGCATCTTTATGAGCACCAGACCATCAATATCCTTCAGTGAAGAAGCGTAACATCTCAACCAAGTAACGTGACTGACCTGAACAGGAAAAGTAAAGGTCGTGCCATCAAGTCCATAGGCTGTCACCACCCTAGTCTCGCAGTCGATCTCTGCTCGCATCTCAGTGAGTCAATCCATACCGAGGACAATGTCGTAGTGCTATAGTGGAGCGACAATGAGGTCAACTAATACCGTCCTGCTACCCAAATCCACGGAGCAACCCTCACACATACTAGTAACATCGGAGAAAGTCCCTGTGGCAGTGATGACCCTTACTCCCTTCATAGGAGCAATATCCAAACCCAGTCGCTTGACTGCCGTGCATGAGATCATAGAGGTAGTGGACTTAGTGTCCACTAATAAAAAGACAAGAGTACCTTGGACGTGTGCAGTGACTTCGAAGGCCATAGGTGCTGAAGGTACTGTTCCTGGCTCCTCCGTAATAAGTGCATGAATGCGTGCCTGCTGAGGTCGGTTGGGCTGAGGCACCATGGGCCGTTGAGGCGGCTTGAAGCATGGTGCAGGAGGTCTGAAAGATGGGTGAGCAGGTGCTGTCTGTAGCGATGGAGATGATATAGCCTGTGGGCGAGGACTATCTATCCTCTTAGGCGGTGAAAATCCGCTGTTTCTCATCCGCTCAAAACAGCTCTCAACAGGGTGACCCGGTTTCCCGCAGTATGTACAGGTCACACCTGGACGCCTCATCGAAACCACCAGTGCTGCGATCCTGGGAGGCGAATTAGTACGAGACCTCTTGCCGAGGAAAGGCCTGCTCTACGTATCCGGTTATGGCCTAGGCACCATAGGGCCACGAGAGCGTGTCAAACGGTCTACATCCTGCTCCGCCCTCATAGACATATGTATCAGCTCGGCATAGGAGGGTATATTGACGCAGCACATCTTTGACTGGATGTCAGGTCATAAGCCCTCAGAAAAATGCCTGGTCCACATCTGCTCATCAGCAAGGATAGTTGGAACAAAGTGGCCCAACTCAGTAAAGCGATGCTCATACTCGGTAACTCTCATGCCTCCCTGTCTGAGGTGTAGGAACTCGTTCTCCCTCTTATGTCGATAGGCCTGAGGATAGTATTTCTCGTGGAAACGAAACTCAAAGGCAGCCCACGTCCATATGTATCCTACTGCAACGGTCCGCAGTATACTGTCCCACCACAAGCTAGCCTCCTTCTCGAACATAAAGGCGACTAACTCGACCTACTTAGCCTCAGTACAATGCAGCATCTTCAGTATCTTAGAGATGCGGTCTAACCAGTATTCAGCCTCCTCGTGTCTGTGAGAACCCAAAAAAGTAGGAGGCCTCAAGCGTTGGAATCGCTCGAGAAGACCGTGAGTACCCACATCTCCCGCAGTGTACGCAGCAGGTGAAGGTGGAGGTACATCCTCAGCCTGAGCAGGAGGCTTGGCAGTCTCGGTAGGGCATGTAGATGGTGGAGGTGGAGTCGCACTCCCACCCTGAGATAAGACCGTCAAGAGCTGCTGGTGCTGCTGCTTCATCAGCATCATCATTTGCTCAAACCTATTAGTAGGTGGAGCAGCCTATGACTCATACTGTGTCGAAGAGGATGCCCGGTTCTGCTCGCGAACCGGTAGTGTAAAAGGTGGCAGTCCACCTGTAGGACCAGCAGAAGGCTGATCTGAGCCTAAACCTAGGTCCATAAGACCACCTCTGCGAGGAGTCTGGTCCATCGAATCAGTGAGCAAGAGGGGTGCCGTGCTCCTTGTATACTTCCGTAGCATGACTAATAAAGCATAGGGTACAACGCATGTAAGATGAAGCATAATAATACAATACACAACCACTTAAGCATTCCACACACTTCATAGCAAAAGAGGCTGCATGGATTTTATCTACCAAAATTATCATAATACATGGATAACAGGGTTGCATGAATCATGACAGAAGATGCATGTGAGCTAATTACAACCAAGCTTCAAATACTAAAAACATACTACTAACTACTACATCCATTAACATGAAAATATAAACCGCCTAAAGCGGTAAGCAAAACAAACTACAAACAATAGCATGGATGACTAGGCATTCGAGTCAGGCATGGAGGAGAGGCATCCTTGTCCTGTACACAGCACATGATAGTCCTCAATGTGAGAGACACCTTCTTAAAATTCTGTTTCATGAAGGTTTCGGCCTCCTCAAGCTTGGCTCAGGTCTCACCAAGCTCGGCCCGAACCTGCCCAATCTCTTGCTGTAGGGCGGCTTGGCCCTCCTCAATGCGAACCATACGAGCATCTCTTGCAGCCTGAATCGCGTCCTGCTCTGGTGGTGTAGGAGGGGAGCTCTCCTCGGTATCCTGAGCCTCTGGTTCCTCTTCTTCTTCTTCTATTTCAACTTCACTCCCTTCCTCACTCTCTTCTTCTTCGCTCTCCGCCTCATCCTCGCTCTCCTCATCTCGGGCTCATCGTCGCCGTGCTCCGAGTTCCATCTGATGGAGAGTACTCTTGTCGATTTGATGAATCGGTGCCGGCCTTTCTATTCCCAGACTGTAGCTAAACTCCCGTGCAATCTTACATATGAGTTAGCTGAAGGGAAGCGAATCAGAGCTTCCGGTGGAGCGTGCAGTATTCACTATCTATCACAACACGAATGTAGGCACGCACAAGTTCGCCCCTCTGCCCCACTTGGTACAGAAAGTCTACCATGAGTCTCATACGCTCGCTGTGGTTACTGTGTCTGGGGTAGAGGTTGTATGTGAAGATGTGATGTAGTAGGCAGAAGTCGTCGACATATGGGATGCTAGAAGGCTTTTGTTCAGCTGCCACTCAACCAGTCGGCTACCACGAAGGAAACGTGTGCGATGATCTCTTTCACGTGCACTCCCCAGATTTTGCTCACTAGCATATACTTCGCTAAGGGGCATATCCATAAGTCGCGAAATCAATCTAACATCAATTGTGCCAAACTGATCCATTCCACAAGAGAGCCGAAACTGCAAAGGTTCTAGTATAGGCTCGTGAATGTTGGCGTAGAAGGCTCGGACAGTACCTGCATTGGCGCGACCTCTAGCCTCAAATAACGGACCCCAATGGGCCGCCTCCACTTGCTCGAATAAGTAGTATTCACCGAAGAGTCGCCCATCCACCTGGGCTTCAAAGAGAACCCTACGGTCCTCATAAATTCCATGAGGTAGTGCCGCCAACTGAGCTCTTTCAGCATGAATCCAGGGATCAAGATCCCGCTTCGTTCGAAACTCCCGAGCGATGCTTGTGCTAGCGGCGGTGCCTCTCGGCCGCCTTGAACATGTAGGGCGACTAGGCCCAGCCTCATCCGCAGCACCTTTTCTCTTTCCCATAAGAGAAAGGATGGTGGAGATGGAGAAAATGGCCAAAACAATAGTAAAGAAAGCCATGGAAAGTGAAGGAAAGGAAAGAAAAAGGGCTGGAGGGTTGGTTCTCCACGGACTTGGATCTCAACAGAGGTTGTAGAGGCCCAACAGATAAGGAGTAAAGAAGGGAAATGAAGAGAAGGGATGGGTCAGTGGCTTACACGATTTGGAGACACGAATGGGAGGTGTAATGGCTCAAATGAGAGAGAATCCAGTGAGTAGGGAGGTATGGATAGCTGGAAATGTTGGAAGGGAATGGGTTGTGGTTGAAAATGGTAGATTGAATGATTGGAATGGAGATTTGAGAGAGAGGACAACACGTTTAGAGAGAAAAGGGAGCTTGGAGGTGGGTTTTATTAAGGAAGTAGGGTTTTGAGGTGGTTGCAATAGACGACCCACATACTAAGGGGGTCCTAATACCCCCAAAGACGATCGGCCTGAGCTACAGGCCCGGCCTGGCCCATTGACCGGTGAGGCCTTGCCGACCGGGTGAGGGCCTCGCCACTCCCTAGACCAATTGGCGAGGCTCACCATTTTACCGATGCCCTCCTGCCCCCTATGCCCCAAAAACATGTTGGTCCCACCCTGGGTACCCCTAAATTAGCGTGGGTAGGCCCACGACTCCGTTTCACTACGTTTCGGGTCAGTTCGGGTGTTTTCTGATACATATCAGCATTTACTGATTTTTAACGGCTGGGATGGGGTGAATTGTGGTCTAGACCCGTTGTGTGATGGTCTAGAAGTGGTTTGGGGTGGCCTCGTGGGGTCACGGATGAGTACAGACTCAATCAAAGTGATCAATTTCGATGAACTTTGCCGAATGGCGAAATCGGGGAAATCTAGGCTGTTTCTATATTTTTTCGCACCCACCTAAGTCGAAATGCGCCAGCGTACGTCGTGAGATCATAACTCAGGTTCGGTTTAATCCAAATCATGCTTTGTACCAACTTGTAACGCCCAAAAATTCGAGGGTCGAGTAGCAACTCAACACTCGAGTTCCAAAACATCACTTATGCAACATAGAGAATGATGATTGAATGTTGGCTGTGTTAGTGCAATAAACATGAGTGAGATTATACCAAAACAGTAATTCATACCAACTGAGTCACCATATACATGTATATAGATGTATATGGATGTGTATAAAATAAAACAATCTCGATCTTAAGAGTATGAATACCAACTGAGTCACCATATACATGTATTTGTTCCTGAATCAAAATGTCCAAAATGGTACAACTATGACCATAAACCCTGTAGCCCCGTAAATCTGGATAGCCTACGCGAAGCCTCCAACAAACTGCATGAAAGAAAACTCATCCTGATCATCATAATAATCAGGTTCAGTCTCCTGTGAATCGTCGGTACCTACGTCTAGGACAGAGTCTGGTGGGTGTCCAGAACACCGTCCCGTAACGTGGGAGTGAGTAGCTAACTCAGTAAAACAATAAAGCATAAGTTAACATGTTATCAAATCAGTCAAGCAGTAATGATAAAGTAATACAATCAACAATCTTAAATACTATTGCTAATGTAAGTATGAAATGTAGTCGTGATGCATGCCCCTCACCAATGCTCCCTCATACGGCACCATCTTACGTCCACGGCATGCGTTCATCCCTCAGTGCTCCACATCTTCCAGGCACATGCAGTGCAATGATGAGCATGATTACCGAGTTATTATTAATACCTTTCAAACAGCAGGATTGGGAAACTAAGGTACCTTCCTTGTATTATTCCTAAACAAAGATCCATTCTAGGGTCGTCAATCCTAGATAATCTCATACGATGTGTGGTTTTAGGTCGCTGCAAGGGCTGCCAAGGCTGTTACACGGAATCGTTGCACCACTCCCCCATCACCTTATCAATACAGGCCTAGTTTTGTACTCTTGTTGCTATGGAAGGGTCGTCGCCTCCACGTAGACTTAGAGTACGCTCGAGGTCACTACAAAGGGCTGCCAGGGCTGTTACACGGAATCGTTACACCACTCTCCCATCACCTTATCAGTGTAGGCCGACAGCTCGAATATAGTATCCCATACCACCATAATCGGCTCACGAGTCTGGTTGCTCAATGGTCACTACAGGGAGGCTCGTGGCCCCAGTGTAGGCTGACAGCTCGACCACGGTGTCCCATACCACCATGCCTGGCTCATGAGTCTTAGCGAATCGAGGTACCACGGTTAACAGGATTCCACTGGTAAGGTTTGTACCTTAGGTTCAAACAGAGGCGTCCAAACATGGTGAACATACATAAGATAAATCTGGTTACTTGACGAGCTCGGCTAGCCCGAGTGCACAACAAGTTGAACGATATGAAGCGCATAAGCACTTCGTGTGGCTAGCCACTATCGTCAATCAAAGTACAATTCGGGTTCGTCGAACTCATCTCGCATGGCGAATGAATCTCAGCCACGCATTCATTTCCATTTCCGATTGCCTGGACTATAATCATAGCCCCAAACACAATCAATCCTTGACCAGAAGCATGTAGAGTAAAGCAGAATAAATAAAGTAATTCAAGCATGTTAACAAGCATGTCATACAACATGTTATAAAGCACAAAATAAACTGGAAATATAAACACATAAATTTTATAAGTAAGCGGTTAAATTAAACAACCAACATGGAGGAAATCATATACATCTCTACGTTAGTTGAGAATCCTATCTCAACACCTACCTAAAGCACAATCAACTAAGTACTTACTCTTACAAACATTTTCACAAACATTTAGAATACACACTTTCAACATACATAGCGTATACTAGCAAGAACATGTATTAGGGCAAACCCTTTCACTAAGTAAGTATTAAACACATATATAGCATGTTCATACAGTGATTAATCATGGAAAACACACTTTCAAAATTTATACGTATACGATACTTTCTGTAAATACGAGGAATACAGTATATTCAACATAGTTAACGTATAACCGAAAAATGAAACGGACAACACTTTGTACATGTGCAATAGCATATAGATCATGAATCTATCATTATCTGACATTGAACTGAAACTCATCCGGTGATATTTGGAATGTATTTGGGTCAGATTCTAGCGGTCTGATTGCTTATATTTGACCCGTAAACATCAAGTCTTAGATTACTTAAATTTGATTTAATTTCTAAAGAAAACCCGATTTTCTCACACTCCTCACTCCGGGCTCAAGCGAATAGCCGTGGGACATTGTCTGGATTTGATCTCCGAGGTGGTTGTCAAGCCCAGTGAGGTGGTCCTAATTCTATAACCTCGTATCATTCAGACTTTCGATGTGAGGTCCAGATCTGATACGGAGTTTCAATGTGCTCCCGAGAGCAGTTGGGTAATGAGTTTGATCCTGAATTTTAGGGTAACCTAGCGTCAATGATTCTACAAGTTTTGGGTCTTGCAGATCGTATTTAAAGTGATTCAAGTGGATTTCATGGCGAATCTAGTTTAGCACTTAATTAACTTTGTCTAATTTCTAAAGGATTTGATCCTAAGTGATTTTTGCTTTAGGTGGTACTCGGGTCTTTGTACGGGATTTTCTGAGACGTTACACTACCTTTTAGTCATTGGTCTCAACTGAATCACTAGACGCGGGACGACGACAACCGTCCTATGCCTATAATCCCTTATCCATCTGGGTTCGTCGCTCCCAACTGAATACATACGAAAGACAAGTTGTAAAAGTATTGCTCACAGTCACTACGGGGAAGCACGTCAGCCCAGCGTATATTGATAGCACGGACACAGTATCCCATACCACCATGCTCGACTCATGAGTCTTGAGGATCATGAAGGTAATAGTTAATAATAGACCTTTGCAATTGCTAAGGGGGGTGTCCCAGATTCAACTAGTTGTGATCATACATGGTGAACATATATAGAGTTAACCGGTTCTTTAGACAATTTCAGTTGATACGAGTAAACACTGGCGTAACCAACATGAAGTGTGTAAGCACTCCACGTGGCCCAGTCATTATCGGTCATCTGTATTTGACCAGAATCGATCAAACTTGCCCAGGGTGGCCAAACTAATTCGGTTAACCCATATCTGGGAATTTTCCGACTAACCAGACTACTCTTGTAGTCCTACTTCTTAATCTAATCAAGTTAATGAACATTAAAGATGATTGGATTCACATTCAATCATCAAAATCAATAATCTATTAATTCAGGCATTTCATCGAACACTATCTTATGATTTATAAATCATGGACTGAAATCGAAATACACATAGGTTATCATGTAAATTCAAAGTTAGCAATCATAAATCATTCACTGAACAGTAGAATTAATAAACTATACCTTTTGCTCTTACGTTCGACTCAAACTCGTTTATTGGGTTATGCTTCCAAGAAAGGATCATTGATCACCTACACGAGTACATAGGTTCGTAAGGGTTGGGCGGAATCCATTTGAAAACCTACATTGACAAGGAAGGCTCGAAATCTTACCCTTAATCGTCGTCAGAGTAATTTTGACAACGGAAATGGTAGAAACCAGGCTTGTGGGCCAAAGGGAATAGAGGAAATCTCTTCTAGCAGCCACTCCTCTGATCTCTCTCCTCCTTTCTCTTTCTTCCAAGCCAGGGTTGCTAAAATCGGATGGGTAGAAAGGAGTGCAATTTGGGAGGTATTTGTAGCTCTAGATGGTGCACAAATGGCCCTACGGCCACTTATTTATCATATATGCCCTATGGAAGGTCATTTTAACTAATGGGGGCCCTAGGAGGGCCCGCGGGCTCATCTACACCATGGGGTGGGTTCCCACCAATGGATCTATGTAAGGACACAACCATGGCATGATCAGACGCACCGATAAGACTTGGGGAGCTTGAGTCAGATTAACGGTCAGCGATGTTCGATTGGGTTCGTGGTTACACTAATACAAATTGGCCTTTTACTGATGAAGTTATTACTGACGAAATACATTTCGTCGGTAAACATGACTTTTGCCAATGAAATATAATTTCGTCGGCAAAAGATTCCTGCCACGACCAAATATCTTCCCGCCACCATTTACAACTACGTCCTGGAAACTTTTACTGATTAAATTATTTATTGTCGGGGAAAACAATTTTCCTGATGATTATTTCATCGGTAAATGTAATTGTTCTTGACGAACCAAATAGTTATCTGAGGAGAACCAGAAACTCAGAAAGTGTGGGTTTTTGGATTGTGTTAGCCTAAGTTAAAAAGACACAATTGTGAAGGTTTTAGGTGAACCTGTAAAACTTGTTTGATAGTAAACGCTAATATCCCCTATGTGAGGATATTAGGAGTGGAGTAGCAAGCTGTGTGGCTGTTGTTTAACAGTTAGTGAACACACAGGCGAACCACTATATATCGGTGTGTTTTGTGATTTGAATGTTGTTGAGGGTCAAATATTACATATCAGACCCCGATCATTACTAGATTTTACGTATATGATAATGCTTAATGGAGTATTTTAATTGTATTTTTGTTACAGGATGAAATCAGGAGCGTTAATTGAAAATTGATGTTAAAAGCGTGAATTTGACATTCCGAAGTCACCAGAGCAAGGGACGGACTTCAGAGGATCAAGATTGAAGAATTTATAAGTCAAGGACCCGAGGAAATCAAGTTGTCACGTTTACAAAGGCCCAAAAATGGTTCAGAATACAAGATCACATGGTTCCCGCCATCCGATTGACTCGAAACTTTGTACATGGGATGAGGGCCATAAATTAACTGTACAAATAAAATTTCATCCATTGGATATCTCGGGAAGTGGGCCAATGGCTAGATCAGCCCCTTAACTCATAAGTGGGGCCCACCTGATAACATGATATACTTCAACTTTGGTCTCAACCCCTTAATCTGGGAGACAAAGAAGATGGACGGTGCAGATTTCTCATAAACATTATAGTGGACCCCATATGTGATGCATGTACACCATGCATACACACACGAGCCGTGCACCAGATGGCTGAGACGGTTAGCGAAGCGCTGACCGACTCTTCCTCCCTCAAAATTCAAAATCGGCAGCTGCCGTTCTAGCGTCCGCAAACCGACCTGCGGTCGTCGGTTGTGGGTCCACACCGTCCATCAAACCACCAATCCGGACCGTCTATCAGGTCTAAATGAAGGCTGTTATCACTGCCTAGGTGTCAGAATCGTAAATCATCATCAAGGGTGAAATCTAGCCATTCAAACATGGAATGGACGGTGTAATGAGATCTTCTGTGGCCCAGACCAAAACGGAGAAAAATTATGTATTTTCAACCGAAATTTCGATAGAAATTCGGTGAACGGAGTGAATTTTTCTGAAAATTTGGTTCACGGACCCCACCATCACCACAGCTACCATTTTCGCATCCGCGTAACGAACGGACGCTGTCCATTTTTGCGGAAGTGAGTGGGCCCCGTACGTCATCCTTCTGGACGATCCAAGCCGTTCATCGTGTAGAGGGCTTCGAGAGCTTCAAAACCATGCTGATATTCTGCTCTCATGCATGTACACGTGCATGATACAGAGGCCACAAACAGACTGCTCTGCAATGTTCAAAACTGATCTCTTCGTGATTTCTTCTCTGGGCCGCGTCAATGAACATTTAAAACCACCCATTCTTGACTGAAATTTTGTCCTGAATCCAATGGACGGGGTGGATTTTCCAGAAAATACTTCTGTGGGGCCCACCGATCATGGGTGCGAAAAGTTACACTCCGTGTCTTGCTACGACTCTGCTACTGACTCCAGCCCTTCAGCAGCTATAAAAGAGGAATTTTGGACGTGGGAAAGGCATTCAGAAACAGGGGATTCCAGATTCGAAGTAAGGGAGAGAAGAAAGAGAAGAAAGAAGAGAGAGAGATTGATTGGTTTGATGTTCCTTTTTTATGAATTTTGTTTATCCATCTTTTTAATGGATTTTATGGGTCACTAATCTCTCAGCTAGGGCTGAGATGAAGCCCCTAATTTGATTAGCTCTTGTATTGGTTGAATTTACTTTGAATATTAATTAATTTATTTCTTTCTTTAAGTGGGCTTGATTGGTTTAAATTCTATACTTCTCCATCTATGAACTTGACCAAAGTATATATATGGATGTTGTTTGGATGCTTATTATAGGTGCTTGTGTCTGATCAAGAACAGGTTTCCTATAGAGGAAGAAACAGGGTGCTTTAATGAACTATACATTCCATGTACCCGATCAAGGACATAGGATATGTTATTCATAGCATTGCTTAAAGGAATTAGACATTCTGTATGCTCGATTAAGGACACAGATTGTGCTTTCTCTATATAAGTGGTATCAATCTAGATCAAGTTGAATCAACAGACAAAACAAGGGTTAGGATAATTAGGGGTGGATTCGAAAGTCCTAGTGCTCTTTCTCTGATTGAATTTTCTTCCCTGTTCTTAATTATTTTTTTTCTAGAATTGTGCTTAGTAGTTCATTCTATTATTTGTTGGATTAGTTAAGAAGAATTGTGAATTTGAGTTGTGACGATCAGTCCTCGTGGGAACGATCTCGTAATACGTACCGTATCTACATTTGATTCGTATACTTGCGAGTTTAAAAATCATTTAAATCATGTTGGTTTAAATAAAACATCAAATGTTCTTTTAATTTCTATATCTTTAATCATTTAGATTTGTGGAATGTATATGTGGATGTGAATGTTGTAATCTTTCCATTTCAAGCAAAGTGGGGAATGTTGTAATAGTTTAGAATTTATTTCTTACTATTTCCTTTATTTACTTTCTGTTTGAGTTTTGATATTCAATTTGTTCTAGAAAGGTTGTGCTGCCATAAACCCTTGGTTTTTATGGTGCAATGGTTGTCCTTAGAACAATATTAGTATCAAGCTCTTTATTTAAGATTGCTTTACATTTTAGTTCTTTGATTTATTTAAAGTAATATTCTTTATTTTTATAAGGCTCTCGTACTTCTATTCCGCTGTTAAAATTTTAATTTAGCACAGTCCTATTCACCCCCCTCTAGGACATAACTTGGCCTTTTCAAGTGGTATTAGAGCCTAATAGCTCGTTTTTAATTCTTTATTCTTGGATTCATTTCTTGAGCTAACGATCTAAGCTATATTTAAGATGTTAAATTTTGATAGCCTTTCAGTCACTAGGCCTCCACCCTTTGATGGCTCTAACTATGCTTATTGGAAAGCAAGGATGAGGATTTTCCTCAAATCAAAGGATGAGAACCTGTGGCTTGCCACCGTAACTGAATGGAACCCACCTACCACTGAAGTGACTGGTATTGATGGTTCCAAAAAATGAGAGTAACACCAGTTTTCTCATGGACCACTCTTCAGAAAAGTGAGAGTAGTGTCAATGCAAAAGCACTAAATGCAATCACTTGCGCACTATCACCAGATGAGTTTAAAAGAATTATATCTTGTGATACTGCAAAGCAAGCTTGGGATATGTTAGAAATGACACACGAGGGTACTTCAATTGTCAAAAAAATCTAAAGTCCAACTCCTCAAAACCAAATTTGAAGAAATTCATATAGAGGAAAATGAAATGTTTATGGACTTCTACACTAGATTAAATCACATTGTAAACTCTATGTGGGGTCTTAGCAATAAAATTTTAGAAAGTAAAGTGTGTGCAAAGATACTACGCTCACTACCTAAACGGTTCAATTCTAAGGTAACCGCGATCCAGTAACTTCGTGATCTGGACAATATGAAGGTAGAAGAGTTGGTTGGGTCTTTATAAACCTATGAATTAAATTTTAAAGCTCCTAAAGGTAAATCTATTGAGCTTAAATCTTCAAACTGTATTTCTCAAGATTCTAATTTAGAAAATTTTGAAGATGATATGACCCTTCTTGCTAAAAAGTTTTACAAGATCTTCAAAAGTAAAAAGAGGGTTGATTTTCAAAAATTAAATGATAAGAAACGTTCTAAACAAAAATCTAAATCTTGGAAATCTTTGAAAGATAGTCAATGTTACAACTGCCAAGAATATGGCATTTAACAAACAAATGTCCTAAAAAGGACAAATCTAAAAAGAAAGGAATGTTAGCTACTTAGGATGAATCTTCTGGCACTAAAGCCTCTTCTGAATTAGAAGATTCTGAAATCGAGTCGGGCAATGAAGTTAAGGCCCTTATGACTCTAGCCAAGTTCACTTTTTTAGATCATGATGATTCACCTAGTGAAGAAAATCTGAATAGTGATTATGAAAATGAAAAAGATCTTCAAGATGCTTACAATGCCCTATACAAGGAAAGTGGTAAAATTGCCATAAAACTAAAACTTCAAAAAGAAAAGTTTTTAAAACTTAAAGAAAATTTTGAGTCTCTTGTTTTAGAAAAATCCCATATTTCAGATTGTTTTGAAAAGACTAAATGTGATTTAGATTTCAAAACCACCCTGATTGAAAATCTTAAATTTGAAAATGACAAACTTAAACTTAAAAACTCTTCACTTTTGAGTTCAAAGGATACATGGAGGTATGCCCAAGGAGATTCGAAGTTTGAGAAACTTTTATCCGGATCTAGAAAATGTGGTGACAAATCCGGATTGGGCTATGAAAAAAATGTACCTTCTAAACAGAAGAATACTCCTCATAAGTTTGTGAGAGGAGAAGCCTCTAGCTCAAAAGGGAAAAGTATTAATCAGAGTTTTTCTATAAATCTAAAACTTTTTAAAAACCTAAAGCAATTATGTCAACTATAAAACAAAAAACCAAAACCCTTTAGCTGAAAAAATAGTTGATCTGCTTAAGGAGCTCTTAAAATCTAACTCAGTGGGTCACTCGTACAAAAGTTACAAATGCAAGAAGACCAATTATACTCCTTAACCCAAAACAGTAATAAAATGGGTTCCTAAAGTTACTTGCTTGGTTGCCCACACTGCTTTCAAAGCTACAAGCCATTCGAAGAGGTACTTAGACAGTGGATGCTCAAGGCATATGACAGTCGACAAGACTTTATTCACCGATCTTAAAGATATGACTGATAGGTCAGTCACATTTGGTGATGGTAGCAACTGCAAGATTATTGGCCAAGGTATGGTTCAACTCTATAACCTCCCCTTATTTAAGAATGTTTTGTATGTTGAGGGGCTAAAACACAACCTGTTAAGCATATCTTAAATATGCGATAACAATTACAACGTAAAATTTTCTAATAAAGGTTGTGAAATCTTAAACAAAAAGGGTTCTATAATATTAACTGGTTACAGGACTTCTGAAAACTGCTATATTGTAAGTGATGGTAGCTCATCTAATCAATCGTGCTACATTTCCACATCGATGAAACTGAAATATGGCATAAACGCCTTGGACATGTACACTACTGTAATTTATACAGATTGAGCAAGGGAGAACTAATAAGAGGTCTACCTAAATTATAAAATATAGACAAGATATGTGGTGAATGCCAATATGCAAGCAAACAAGGAGCTCTCACAAAAAGGTGAACTCCAATGCCACATCAAGACCACTCGAGCTTCTCCATATGGATCTTATAGGACCTACCAGGACGGAGAGTCGAGGTGGCAAAAAATACATCTTGGTAATCGTGGATTATTTTTCTAGATTCACTTGGGTAGCCTTCTGAAGGGATATATCAGAAACCTTTGATGAAGTTACAAGGATTCTTAATGGATCCAAATTGAAAAAGGTTCTCAAGTTTGTAAGATCCGTAGTGATCATGGATCTGAGTTTGAGAATAGCAGTTTTGAGAAATTCTGTAATGATCAGGGAATATCGCATGAATTCTCTGCACCTGAAACTCCTCAACAGAATGGAATTGTGGCAAGGAAAAATAGAGTGCTTCAAGAAATGGAAACTGTAATGTCAAATAGTATGAAGCTCCTTAAAAATCTTTGGGCTGAAGCAGTAAATACTGTTTGCTATGTTATTAATCGGGTTTATATATGTAAATCTAATAATAAAACTGCTTATGAAATATGGTTCGATAAAAATTCTACTATTAAATACTTTCGAGTTTTTGGTAGTAAGTGCTATATTTTGTGTGACCATGAAAATCTGAGGAAGTTTGACACAAAAAGTGATGAAGGAATCTTTTTAGGATACTCTTTAAATAGTTATGCATATCGTGTACTAAATAAAAGAACCGGTGTTATTCAAGAATCAATTAATGTAGTCATAGACGATATTTGAGTATACCTGCCCCAAGTTTAGATAATGATGAAGTTCTTCTAATTGACAAACCTGATACTCCATCAAGTCAAAACAATTCTGTATTAAGGACTATTAAAGATCATCCAACTGCTCAATTTCTTGGTAACCCTCTCACTGGTGTGCGCACTCGTAGACAACTGGAAGACATACGTAATTACGTGTGCTTTACATCTCATATTGAACCGGTAAACGTAAATGAAGCTCTTTCTGATGAAAACTGGATAGTAGCTATGCAGGAAGAACTTAATCAGTTTGTTCGAAATGATATTTGGTATCTTGTTCATAGACCTAAAGATAAACACATTATAGGAACTAAGTTGATTTTCAAAAATAAGTTTGATGAACTTGGGAATATAATTCGAAACAAGGCAAGACTGGTTGTACAAGGGTACATTCAAATAGAAGGCATTGATTACGATGAAACCTTTGCTCCAGTTGCTCGCCTTGAATCAATTAGACTTTTTATATCCATCGCATGCTTTAGAAAATTTAAAATTTATCAAATGGATATAAAGAGTGCTTTTTTAAATGGTGATCTACATGAAGAAGTATATGTTGAACAACCTACAGGGTTTGAAGACCCTAAGTTTACTGATCATGTATATCATCTTAAAAAAGCTCCATATGGTTTAAAACAAGCTCCTAGAGCATGGTATGAAAAATTGACTAAGTTTTTACTAAGTCATAATTTTCAAATGGGTAGTGTCGATAAGACGCTTTTATTTAAGAAACATAATGATGATATCTTAATGGTTCGGATCTATGTTGATGATATTATTTATGGATCAACTTGTACTAACATGACTGTTGAGTTTGCATATTTGATGAAATCTAAGTTTGAAATGAGCATGGTTGGGGAATTAAATTATTTCCTTAGGTTGCAAGTAAAGCAACAACCAGATGGCATTTTCATTTCTAAAACAAAATATGCTCTAAACTTAATCAAAAAGTTTGTATTTGAGAATGGTAAGAATTTTGATACTCCTATGAGTACAACTTTAAGACTCTCAAAAGACTCTATAGGTAAAAATATAGATCCTAAATTATATCGTAGTATGATTGGTAGTCTACTTTACTTAACCACTAGTAGACCTGATGTTGCTTTAAGTGTTGGCATTTGTGCTAGATATCAGTCTGATACTAAAGAGTCACATTTTTCTGTTGTCAAGCGGATTATGCGATATGTCACAAGTTCTGCTAAAATGGGTCTCTGGTATCCATTTGATACTAGTGTTCAATTGGCTGGCTACTCAGATTCTAATTGGGCTAGAAATATTGATGACAGAAAATCAACCAGTGGTGGTTGTTTCTATATTGGAAACTGTTTAGTTTCTTGGTTTAACAAGAAGCAAAGTTCTATATCGCTCTCTTCTGCTGAGGCTGAATACATCACAGCAAGAATTCATGTACTCAACTTGTTTGGATGAAACGTATGTTAAGCGATTATGAAATTGTACATGAATCAATGAAATTATATTGTTATAATTCCAGTGTTATAAATATATCAAAAAATCCAATCTAGCATTCACGTACCAAGCACATTGACATTAGGTATCACTATATTCATGAATTAGTGGAAGATGAAATTATATCCTTGGAGTATATACCGACCGAGACTTAACTTGCCGACATTTTCACTAAACCGCTCAACAAAAGCAGGTTTAATAAATTAAAATTTGATCTCGGTATGTGCGTTTTAAATTAATTAATCATGTATGTTTGTATCCTACTGTGTATATATATTTGATAATTTATTTGTTTAAATTTCAAATTTTTATGAAAAATGCATATTTTTTTTTTGTTTTTCATGACCAGTCGAGGAAGTGCTCGACCAGTCGTGGTACGACCGGTCGAGAATGGTCCTCGACCAGTCGTGTAGCGCATTGGAATCTTTTAAAATAGGGGGAAATCTCATCTTCTTCATTTCTTTTTTCTTCTCCAACGAGTCGAGGCACGACTAGTCGTACCCACCTTCCTAGACTTCAAGGTTAGTGCATCATTTGTGTTTCTCTTGTAGATTCTAGTTCTTATTACTTCATTTTCACTCTTGGAGTAATCTATTTTGAGATTTATTGCAATTTTGGGGCTTTTTCTTGAAAAATCTGATATACCAAAACCCATTTTTTAAATCTTTTGTCTCTACTAGATCTTTTGATTTTCATTCTGATAATGTATGCTAGAGGGAAAAAGAAAGCTTCCTGTGGTCTATCTTCTTTTAGATCAGCTCCTCTTGCTAGGCGCTTTTTTCGTTCACCTGAGGATGATCCCTCTGATGTACGGGATTTGCGTATGTGTAAAGTTATTGTTGAACGGTCTGTCTGTATTGAACATATTGCTCCTTTTGGTATTCTGCCTCTACTCTAAGCTATAGGATGTGATAACATTTTACATTGGGGTGGGCCTGCATACCAACCTATTGATACTATAGAAGGTCTATTTGAAGTTGAACGTTATTTGATTGCAGGATTAATGGATATTCCTGTTAATGAAGAGGGTATTCCTATTAATAATTTATCTGAAAAACCCTCAGAATCTGAAAAGCGTATGCTAACTAGAGATTTGTGTAATATGAATGTGCAATGGACTCATAAAGGGAATGCGCTCCCTGCAAAGTACTTATTACCCAAATATATGGTACTTCATAGGATTTTTACTTCTAACCTGTATCCTCGTTCTGGTAATAAGACTGAATTAACTGCCTTTATGGTTCGTGTTTTGCACTCTGTCATTTCTGGTTCTAAAATTTGCCTTCCTTCCTTGATCTGTCATTCCATTATTCATTCTTATCTCCATCCAGGTCATAGTGATATTCCTTTTGCCTATCTCTTGACTGTTTTACCTACTCACATGCTCGTGGCTATGCCTGTTGGAGAAGTTCTCATCCATCATCTTATTTTTAATAATTCGAATATTAACAAAATGAAATTGGAATTGGCTCGTGGCCAAGTGGATGTTGGTAGAGCTGAAGCTGGGGATGAAGAAGCTGGTGATCTTCCTCCTGACGACGTGGATATGGATGATATTTTCAATGAACTTGAATCTGATTCTGAAAATGATCTTGATTTTGAGCCTTCTGATTTTGATGCTCGTCTTCATGCTTTAGAAGAGAAGGTAGAGAATATGAATATTGCTCATGATCTTCAGTTTAAACATATGCGCACATATCTTAGGCGCTTGAACAAGGAAATGCATAATCTTGATCCTACCATTCCTGCTCCTTCTTCAGGATCCGATTAAGTGTTTTCATTCTTGGTATGTAATAACGTTCATACTTATGTTGGATTGTACACTCTAGTTGGTTTGATGACTTTTTAGTTATACAAGTAACTAGATTATGGATGTTTACTTTTATATATATATATATATATATATATATATATATATATATATATATATATTGTCAAGTTACTTCATCTATTCCTCCATTACTCATCCTTAACTTTGTTGCTTCCTTTGTCATATTGTGACAAAAAGGGGGAGAAGGTTTGATTTGATTACTTATGGATATGAGTGGTTTAATTGCTTTATAGATATGAAAGGTTGCTTATGGATATGAGTATTTTTGGATATGTGAGATGTGCTGCTACTCAGGGGGAGTAGTATTTAACGAGTTTGTGCTACTTAATGCTTAAGGACAACTGGTGCATGATTCGTTAATATGCATGTTGTACTTTTTATTATACATGTTGTGCTTCTCTTATTGAAGTATGTTTTGTCACTAATTTGACAAAGGGGGAGATTGTAAGTGCTATGGTCTCATGCTCCTTTGATTGTCAAATTTTGTGGTGCCAAAACCTCTTGTGTGCTAAAACTTCTATTTGTGTCTTGTGTTTGTATGTTGATATTTATATGTGATTCAGGACGACATCACAATGGTTCAAGACATGTACGGTGCTTGACTTCAAGAAATGCAAGGTTATGTTCTTTGTCCTCTTCCATATGCATCAATGTTCAGAGCTACATCGATAAGAAGAGTGTTTGTTCAAAGACTCAAGTGCATTTTAAGACTCAAGTACTACTCAAGTTGAAGTTTAAATTCAAGCTGTAGAAGATCTCAAGATCAAGCTACATCAAGTAAAGATCTTAAGCTTCAAAGGTTAACCATCATCTGAAAGAATGAAGTTCAATGTTCATACTTCATATTTCAGGTATGATAGACCTTAGTTTGACCTTGGGGTAGGTCATTTTGTATACATAATTCAAGATAAATCTTTTTACATGAATTTGGTCTGTTCTAAGACTAGTCCTGAACCTTGTTCGACTAGTCCTAGGCCTGGTTTGACCAGTCTAAGAAATTTCACGACCAGTCCTAAGTTGTTGAGGATTTTCAGAATTTTTTAGTTATTCTTCAACTAGTCCTGGAGACTGTTCGACCAGTCGTAGGGTGGTCATGATTCGTCCTTCGACCAGTCCTAGAATTACGACTCAAACTCCAGCAACCAAATTTGGTTTCCTACGACCAGTCCTGGGTCTGCTTCAACCAGTCGTAGGTAGTCTACGACCAGTCGAAGGGTCCCTATGACCAGTCGTAGAACTGATTTTTCAGATCGCGCTTAAAATTTTAAAATGTCGTTGGAGCTACGACCAGTCGAAGGGTACCTAAGGCCAGTCGTAGACATGATCTTTGCATCTATAAATTGAACACGAATTTCAGAGTTTTACATCGATTAATTTGAGATATTCAAGCCTCCACTCTGAGATAAGTTGTGTTCATTTTTTTAGCTACACTGTACATATTTAATATTCTTTTATTAGCTTATTTATATTTAATTTTATTCCTATATTTCAATATTATTTTGAAAAGAGGAATTGCTGTATTCCTTCTTCATTGGAATCAAAATCAAATAGAGCTATGCCCAATTTGTTTTAATTTAAAATCAATTTGAAACTAGAACTATTTCTTAAGTGAGTATTGGACATTGAACGTTGATTCGAACTTCTACTCTCATTGGTTCTACCGGGCTGTTACAAAAGAAGAAATCCAGGTATTTTACATTTATTGTAAATTCATTATTTTAGTTTTATTTGACATTCACCAGAAAAATCTCATTGTGTTGGTTATCTGAGGAGAGCCAGAAAACTCAGAAAGTGTGGATTTTTGGATTGTGTAAGCCCAAGTTAAAAAGACACAATTGTGAAGGTTTTAAGTGAACCTGTAAAACCTGTTTGATAGTGAACACTAATATCCCCTGTATGAGGATATTAGGAGTGGAGTAGCAAGCTGTGTGACTGTTGTTTAATAGTTGGTGAACACAGAGGCGAACCACTATATATCGATGTGTTTTGTGATTTGAATGCTCTTTTAATTTCTATATCTTTAATCATTCAGATTTGTGGAATATATATGTGGATGTGAATGTTGTAATTTTTACATTTCAAGCAAAGTGGGGAATGTTGTAATAGTTTATAATTTATTTCTTATTATTTCCTTTATTTACTTTCTGTTTGAGTTTTAATATTCAATTTGTTCTAGTGAGGTTGTCCTGTCATAAACCCTTGGTTTTTATGGTGCAAAGGTTGTCCTTAGAACAACATTAGTATCAAGCTCTTTATTTAAGATTGTTTTACATTTCAGTTCTTTGATTTATTTAAAGTACTGTTCTTTATTTTTATAAGGCTATCGTACTTCTATTCCGCTGTTAAATTTTCACCCTCCCCCCCCCTCTAGGACATATAGCTTGGCCTTTTCAAATATATATATATATATATATATATATATATATATATATATATATATATATATAGATATCATGAGTGGATTTTTTAAAATTAAATTTAAAAGTAATAGTTAAATAATTTGTAATATCAAATGAAAAAGAATATCGAGAAGTTTAAAAATTTTAACAATGTTTGAGAACAATTTTAAAAAGAAAATGATGCTTTTGAAGGAAAAAAAATGGCATTTTGAAGTTTTTGAGAAAAAAAAAATATGAGAAAATTTTGAGATTTTAAAAATAAAAATTCAGAATTTGTATTTTATTTTTTTTGAAATATTTTATAATGAAAATGATATTTTATTAAAAGTTTTTAAAGAAAAATTAAGAGTAAAAAAATATACTTTTTGAAAAAAAAATGTTATTTTTAAATGGAAATTGAAATTTATCTATGAATTTGTTTTAAAACTAAATTATTAGAGACATCCACTAATTGAACCTTTGACTGTTTTGGGACAATCTAATCTGTCCAGATTGAAGAGTAAATAACTTCAGATGTTTAAATCAAATTTCACTCAAATTGTTGATCAATCTTGTATGCCCAATATCGTTTTCATATGTAGCTTGATCGGGACGAGTAACTAGTCAAATTGAGTATTGATCAGTAAAATTGAGTGAATGGACCAGACATGTAAAATGGGACAAATATTCTAGTCAAAATTTTGACCCAACTTATTGACCTCGTGAGAACCTAAGAATTGATGTTAGTAAGTTTTGTGGGCCCCATCATAATGTGTGTCGAACATCAATACCATGCATTTAATGTGTCCCCTTTAAGTTATGCAATATCTCAAAAATCATCCGTATACGAAACTTAGGTGGGCCATGCCATCTAAAACCATGTGAAGAGATCCTAAAAAATATAAAAGCACTTGGTGAGGCCCACATGAGTTTTGGATGCGGCTGAAAATTGGTTTGACCCCTCATCCAAGTGGGACACACATAATGAGTGGGTTGGATATGTGAATCACATTTAGGCAGGCCCAATATATGATTATGAATGTTTTAAGGAAACCTCTCTCCACTACATTTAGGTGAGTTACTCATTACCCTTACTAGAGTAAACTCTGTGGGGTCCACTGTTATTTCTTTATTTTATCCACTCCATTCATCTATGTTAACAGATAATTTGAGGTATAAAGAACAAAAAGGAAGCATATCCAAAGCTCAAGTGGACCACACCATAGGAAATAGTGTGATTGAACCTCTACCATTGAAAAATTCTTGGAGGCCATAGAAGTCTTGGATCTTGCTGATGTTTATGTTTTCTCTTCATCCATATCTTTTTGATATTATGAACAGGTTGGAATATGGCAAATAAACATTACTGTGGTCCCAAGGAGGGTATCAACAGTGGAAATCATTATTCCACACTGTTTCGTGTGGCATGGTCCACTTGAGTTTTCGAGTCACTACAAGAAATAGGGTTTTTAGCGACGAAACTTTTAGCGATGAAATTTTTTTTCGTCGCTAAAAGTGACTTTTAGCAACGAAATTTTTTTCGTTGCTAAAAATAACATTTAGCGATGAAAATTTTCATCGCCAAAGGTTTTGAACAGTTTTTTAAAAAAATCGAAAGGTTTACTTTTAGCTACGAAACTTTTCGTAGCTAAAAAACATGGATGGGACTTTTAACGATGAAAATATTCATCGCTAAAGGATGTGAACAGTTTTTACTTTTAGCTGCGAAATTATTCGTCGCTAAAAAACGTGTATGCGACTTTTAGCGACGAATACTTTCGTCGCTAAAGGCTGTGAACAGATTTTAAAAAAAATCGAAAGGTTTACTTTTAGCTATGAAAATTTTCATAGCTAAAAACGAGGATGGGACTTTTAGCGACGAAACTTTTCGTCGCTAAAGGATGTGAGTAGTTTTTCAAAAAAATTGAAAAATTTACTTTTAGCTACGAAAATTTTCATTGCTAAAAAACGTCTTTCTCACTTTTAGCGACGAACATTTTCGTCGCTAAAGGCTACGAACAGTTTTTGAAAAAATCGAAAGGTTTACTTTTAGCTACGAAATCTTTCGTCACTAGAAGGCGTGTGTGGGACTTTTAGCGACGAATACTTTCGTCGCTAAAGGCTGTGAACAGTTTTTCAAAAAAATCGAAAGGATACTTTTAGCTACGAATATTTTTGTCGCTAAAAAACGTGTGTGGGACTTTTAGCGACGAAAATTTTCGTCACTAAAGGGTCTCTTTTTTAAAAAATATTCCATCTAAAATTTCTAATTTTGATATACACATGTTAGAATATAATTCATCATATTCTTCCTGATATACACTTGTTATATAATATATTTCATCATATTCATATTCACATCCATCTAAACCCAAACTACGTAAATCCATCCAAACACAAACAATCTTATGGAAAAAAACAAATAAAAAAAGAGAGAACATATGAGAGGTGATCCAGACAAATGAAAAGAAAAACAACCTTAACCTAAACCTAAACCTATAACCTACGCTTATAGGTTTAGGTTATAGGTTATAGGTTTAGGTTTTAGGTTTAGGTTAAGGTTTAGGTTATAGGTTATAAGTTTAGGTTATTGGTTTAGGTTTAGGTTTAGGTTATAGGTTTAAGTTTTAGTTTTAGGTTTAGGTTAATGTTATAAGTTTAGGCAGATTGACTAGTACACCCAAGACAGTGTGGATAAGACACACACATACATCATCGTATCCTATAGAGCTTTGACTCGTGGACTGCTGGTGTTGGGGTCACTCGCTAAACCGCGTGCAAATCCTACACCTCCACTCTGTCCATCTATTTTGACAGATCATTTTAGGTTATGATACCAAAAAGGAGGAAAATAGGAGACTCTGGTGGACCACACCACGGGAAACGGGGGTCACAACTGTAGTCATTTAGGTGGGGCCTATATAGTTCCACAATAATGTCCACCACAAAAATTCATCTATATAGATCATTTCAGGGCATGGGTCAAAGAATAAGGCAGATCAAAATCTCAAGTTGATCCACCACAAAAAAAAAAAGAAAAAAAAAGTGTGGATTGAACGCTTACTAATAAAAAATTTCAGATGGCTACAAAAGTTTTGGATCAAGCTTATATTTGATTTTTCTCTTCATCCATGTCTTTTTTTAAAACTTATTAACAGGTTAAATCTCAAATAAACATCGTAGTGGCCTTAGGAAAGTCTCAACTGTGGGTGTCACTGTCCCCATTGTTTTCAGTGGTGGGGCCACTTGAGATTTGGATCTGACTCATTCTTTTGATCATCTCATAAAATGAATGGATGGAGTGGACAAATAACATACATCACGGTGAGCCCCACAAGACTTAAAAACTAGGAGACAGATTGGCTACTCCCGCTGACACCAGCCTCGTGGCTGGTGGTCGGTGCTCTGAGGGGCCCACCATGATGTATGTGTTTCATCCATTCCATTCATTCATTTTTACAAATCATTTTAATAATTTACCAAAAAAAAATTTATAGGGATATAAATCTTAGGTGGACCACACCACAGGAAAAAAAATAATGATTGGATATCCACAGTGATGTAAGTGTTTTATCCACACTGTCAATCCATTTTTATAGATCATTTTAGTGGTTGAGCCTAAAATTAAAGCATATCCAAAGCTCAAGTGGACCATACCATAGGAAACAATGGGAATAATGATTTCCACCGTTGAAATCTTCCTATGGCCTACAATGATTTTTATTTGTCATCCAACTTGTTCAATAGATCACAAATATATGGATGAAGGGAAAACTAAAATATCAACTTGATCCAAAACCTAAGTGGCCTCCCAAAATTTTTCAATGGTAGACGTTCAGTTTATACTATTTCCTATGATGTGGTCCACTTCAAATTTTTATAGGCTTCATTTTTGAGCTCATGTAATAAAATTATATGTTAAAATGGATAGATGGAGTGGATAAAATGAATAAATCATGGTGGGCCCCACAAGATTTACTTAGTATGCTTGGGACAGATTAGCTACTCCCCCAATGCCAGTCCATGGCTGGTGGTTGGTGCTCTGTGGCCCCACCATGATGTATGTGTTTCATCCATGCCATCCATATATTTTTACAGATAATTTTACAATATGAGACCAAAAATGAGATATATCCAAATCTCAAGTGGACCACACCACATGAAAACAATAGTGATTGGATCTCAACCATTAAAATCCTCCTAAGGCCCACTATACTGTTTATATGACATCCAATCTGTTGATTAGGTCATAAAGGCCCAGATGAAGAGAAAAAAACAAATATCAGCTTGATCAAAAACTTTTATGGCCCCCAAAATGTTTTTAATGGTCGACCCTCATTCAACACTGTTTCCTGTAATGTGGTCCACTTGAGATTTGGATATATCTCATTTTTGGACTCATAATGTAAAATGATCTTTAAAAATAGATGGATAACATGGATGAAGCACATACATCATGGTGGGGCCCACATAGCACCGGCCATTGGCTGGTGTCAGGGGGAGTAGCCAATCCGTTCCCAACAGCGATGGGGTGCTCTGTGTGGGCCCCACAATGATATGTGTTCTTCGTCCATTCCGTTCATCCCTTCTCTTCTGCAGATCCTTTTAATCTAACATTTGGGCAAGGAAGGTTTGGATAGCATATAAAGATCAAGGTGGAGCCCAGGAAGGTTTAACGGTAGGATTTTCTTTCCCTCATTTCCCCTCTTGTGTGACCCACTTGAGTTTTGTAACCACCTCATTTTTGGTCGCACGTACTAAAATGAGCTCTCGAAACGGATGGACGGAATGGATTTCTCACATATATTTCAGTGGGACCCACCCAGCATCCTTGCAATGGAACGGGAAATCCCGCCCGAAATTTGCGTGGGGTACATAGAACCCGAGCCCAGAAGCTAAAAAAATCCCGCCCCAAATTCATGCCTAAATCTCTCTCTCTCTCTCTCTCTCTCTCTCTCTCTCTCTCTCTCTCCTTTTCGAGGGTTTTTCCTCAGACGAGCTTGTCTCCTCTCCTTATCCTACACCCCCATTCCTTATCCTGCGCCTACCTCGACAACAACAGCTTCACCATGCACTCTCCTTCTCAGCTTCCCTCCCTCAAATGTAAGTTCTCAAACCCCCAATCTTCTTCCTCTTCCCTCTCTCCGATTCTCTAAATTGAACTCCACGTTTTGTTTGATAACGTCGTGTTTCCCTTTCCCTTTATAAATCCTTGACGTGGATGGAACTTTGCCATTTTCGATGTGCTTCGAAACCCCCAATCATCTCCTCTACACGGGACCGTTGTTTTACGTTCGTCCTGGTTAATTTTGATACACCCATTTTCCAGCGTTGGAATTGGAAGGGCACACTTTTCAGATGGTTATATGTAAATCAATCAAGGTTGGGTGTTGAGGGATCAATGTCTACACTCTCCATAGTTGATTGATGCCACCCTCTTCTTTCTACTTTTGGTAACAGAATAGTATAGTTTTGTACTACTTTGGTTACCCCAAAAAAAAAAAAGAAAGAAAAAAGAAAAAGAAAAGGAAAAGAAAAGAAACGATATTGGGTGCGTATGACGTTCCAAGTGTTAAAATGAATTTCTGTACATGGGAGCCCTATATTCATGCCGTTTGATTGCACGCACTAGTTGTATGTTATAGGAATTGAAGCAGTGTAATTTTGTACTGTTTTGATTCCCAAGATGGGATATATAATTCTATACATTTCAACCAGGGTAGGGTAGTTATGGATCTATGTTGATAACATTAGAATAGATAGTCACAGTCTCCCTAGTGGATAGATGCACCTTTCTTCTACTTTTGGCAATATATCAATGCAACTTTGTACTCCTTGTATTATCAAAAACAAAGGAAAGGGTATGTTTGCAAACACACATTTTCCATTTTGGAAATTGAAATGGTAAAATTTTGTATTATGTTGATTAACATAATGGAAATGCATGTATGGAACTCTATGACGGCAGATGTAGATATCAATTCCTTTATATATGATATAAGAAGCAATTGATATCTACATCCACTCTAGTTGATGGATGCACCCTCCTTTTCTACTGTTGTTGATAAACTGTACTGTTCTGTATGCCAAAATAAAGAAAGAAAGTAATGGTGTGTTTGACATTAGGGTGGGGGCAACAAGTGGTGACCCCAACCAGTCATGAAGTGCCAATCATGCTCTAGAATCTCATTAGTGTTGCAACAATTTGCTCGAGGTGAGGCTGAAGAGGTATTTTACAAACGCATCCCCATATTTCACCCATATCTGTGACATATGGTTGAATAATCATCAGGTGGAGATGGGCTTGACATGCCTGACCATAAAAACAGGCCACCTTGATGTTTATGGGTGAATAGTCATATGTGTTTTTGCTAACTTTCTTTTATTTCAAACCCTAAAAATGGTTTTATTATATAGTCTTTATGACACTTGGGTGGGATTTAAATGGATGAGCTGCAGGATGAAAGTAGAGGGAAAAGAAATTAGTGCAAAAGCTTCTTGAGTAGCATCTTATGCTGTAAGACCCGACCCAAGTTCCCATGTGTGCATGTGTGTGTGTGAGTATGCATCTTGTTCATCATGGTCTTGCGGTCCTACCGGTCAAATTCCGGCGACCCGCGACCCTCGGATTGTGTTTATGGTCGCTTTGAGTTCAGTCACGTAGACCCAACTCGGATCGACCCAAGACCTATGTCATCTCGTTCGTATCGTCGTTGTGGTTCCAACGACGTGTCTTGTGCGTCAATCCGACCTATGGATCAAAAGTTATGAGCATTTCATCATGTGGCCCACTTTTGTATAAAAGCATGTGGACCACCTCCATGGCACAATTTCCCATGCACACCACACACACACACTACACTATTGCATGGAATAAACACTACCCACCCTAAACACTACCCATACCTAACCTACCCTAGCAACATTGTTATTGTCACCATAGGTTATTATTACTTCCCTTAAAAAGATTTTCCCTCTCTTTCCCTCTCATTTCTCTCTCTCTCTTCTCTTCTTCTCCAGCAACTTCTCTCCCATCTCCTCTCTTCTCCAGCCCCATTTCCCTTTAATCTTCCAAATCCAACCATCTAAATCCAATCTCACCCATTGAGATGGATCCCTTGGTGCACTAGGAGCTAGGAGGTCCAAATTTGGAGAATCTAAGGTGGGTGTAATCCTAGAAATTAGGATTTCTATTTTCATGTACTTAGATTTCTTTTGTGGGAAGTGTAGGACCCACCAATCCATGGTGGAGATCTTACATCATCCCTTAGTTGTGGCCAAATGGCCTTTTTGATGCATGCATGTCCATGCATGGGGTTTCCCTTCTATAGGCCCCCATCATGGAGGATTACTTAGAGTTTATAGTATGATGGGTCATCTAGACCCTAGAATCATGGTTGGGATGGCATCCCAACCATTGATCTTGAATCTAGAACATGCATGTGGTGGATCTATGTTGTAACATATGAATAAAATGAATGTATGGTGTGATTGATGAAGGGAGGGCCTCAATGTGGCGGAGCCCCTCCTCTTGTGGCCGATTCTTCATTTATTTTATTTTATTTTATTTTTTTCTTTATGATAGAATTCTGATCTTGCATGTGTGGCCCACCTTGTAGGCCAACAAAAATCCAGACCAACCATGGAGCTTGGACACCCATAGCAGTCCATCCTTAGACATGTGGCCCTAAAATCTACCTAAATGGGACACATGCAAGGGGTATTTGATGATGGGGAAGGTCTGGACATTTGTGGGGCCCACTGGGATGGTCCACCACACAAATTCCTAGGGTTAAATCCCATGAAAAACTATGTTTATATTTTAATCATTTCTATTACATATTGCTGTCCAAATCTGCCTGGACAGATTTTTGGGCCACTTTGGGGCCTGACTTATGGGTCTTTGGTGGGAATAATGAAACAAAATAATATGTGATTATTGTAGCCTTATGACCCATCTACAACCATACCAAATTTCAGCCCCATCTGACCTTCATTGGGGTCCCAAAGGTGTGGTCCAAATGAGGTGGACAGTCTGGATTTTCTGCACTATTCCAGCAATATTCCACCCTGGACAGGTTGGAATTTCAAAATTTATTAAAATATTTTTGGGTGTCTAAAAATTATGAGAATTTACAGGAAGGTGGTCCACTTATGGTGGGACCAAACTACAAAATTTTGGGGCCAATGGAAACCTGTACACACCATGGTGGTGGCTGGATTGGCCCATTACAATATGGTGTCCAGATCAGTCCGATTTTCAGGACAGATTGATTTCTTTAAATAAACTAAAATATTTTTAGGTGTCCATAAATTCTGAAATTTTGTGAAGTTGTGGTCCACCCATGGTGGGACCTACCTACCAACTTTCAGGGCCAATGGACCCCTGTGCACATCGTGGTGAGGGCCGGATTGGCCCACCACATTGGGATGTCCAGGTCTGTCCGATTTTCTGGACAGACTATCTTGTTTAAATCAGTTAAAATACTTAGGGATATCCAAAAATTCTGAAATTTTGTGGGGGTATGTTCTACCTATTGAAGTATCACTCTGAAAAATTTCAGCCCCAACTGACCCTGTTTGGGCATCCAAAAGAATGGGCCAAAATAGTTGGACTGCCAGATTTTTCTGCTGTGCAGTCCAGCAATGTGCCTTGATAAGAACCATAATTCAAAAATATTTCCTCTGATGGTGGGCCACCTTTTTGGGTTTTCTCTCATTGTATGCATAACGAGGGGCCTTGGCCCTCAATTTCGAAAGTTTTAATGGCCCTGGGCCCACTCCAATGGAGTGCCCAAATTTAGGACAGCAACATGTTATAATTATGTTTGGCCTTTGGACTGAAATTTTGAGGAGTGGGGCCCAACACATTGTGAAGAATGTTAGAGGTAATAATTTATACATTTAGTTCCTTAAATGTTGGGCCTAATAAACACACTTTTGAGGCCCACCACAGTTGAATTTAATTGGGTCCATGGATGTGGCTAGTTGTTGAACTCTTTGAGCCCAATTGGGCTGGAACTTTCTAGATAGGCCCATTGAACTCTTGGGCCATTTTTACCATACTATTGTGTTGGATTAGTGGGCCAGATTACACAAGTATATGGGCCCTTGATTGCCCACCAAATCAACTTTATACTTGGGCCGGGTTGTAGGCCCAACTTACTTAACTAAGAACATGACAATTGCCCATGTGATTTGAGTAATGGGCTGCCCACTAGCCCACAACAATATATGGGATTAGTAGCCTTTATGTTGGGCCCTAACCTTTCCCCTATGGGCCCATAGTGGTATATATGGGTTGGGCTATGTGTGTTCCCCATGGACCCATGTTTTGGATAGGCCTTGGGCCGCCTTTCTGAAGCCCAACATGAATGTATGTGGTATGTAATGGCTGTCCATTTCTTATTTCTAATGTTGTGTGGGCCTTGGGCCTTGATCCGTAATCAATTAGAGATGGGCTACCTCTTGGGGACCAATTATGGTTAGATGTCCACATTGGTGGCCCTAAGGTAGGCCCATGGGCTTCTATGGGTGGTTAAAGGCCCACCATAGACCCTTGTTAGGCTCGTTTCATCTATTTAGGCCCATATCATTGTTCTCCTTAGTCTCATGGGCTACCCCAGGTATATGGGCCCCCACTAGAGGTTGTATTCCTTATGAGGAATTGGTTAAGTACCTAGACCCTTCATGTTTAGGTAGAGAGTTCATCTTCACCTCATTGGCACCCCTATTCATCTTCATGGCCCACTCCCATACGCATCATATGCATGCTTGGTTGAGGTATGATTGGCCATGGTTATGTCATTGTGTAGGACATGTTGGTATCTCCCCGAGAGATGGATGCTTGGGATTGATGCATGGGTGATTGTGTGATTCATGCAGTTGGCATTGCATAGCTTATGGATATCTGCCCTTACTTCATCAGGGCCTTGCCTCCACAGGGGTATTCGTGGATGGCTGTATGTGTGGACACCGGAAATATTAGTTGAGCATACCGGGTGCATAGGATGCCCATGGGTGAAATTCCCAAAACTTCCATGGTACCAAGGATCTGCTCCAACGCCGTGACCGGGTGGAATATATGAGCGCACGAGGGCCTTATACCATTAGGCCGCATCTCCCACTGTCGTGTAGTCGGTTGGATAGGGGTGTGGCCTTACCTGCCTGATGTGAGGAGGCATTGCTAGGCTGAGTCTGACCAGCTCGTAAATGGGTCCGCTACCTTCAGGCCTTGTTGGTGATTGGCTATCCGCAGGCGGGTAGTGAGGTCTCTTACGCTCGTTTGACTGTGCGGGGTCTGTAGAGCGGCAGTCATTCAGCAGTGTAATGGACCCCGGTGATTTCCTTATGATCGGAAATGTACATGACTTGTGGTTTGGATATGAGCATTGACATTACTTGCATTGCATTAGCATTGGTTGTACAAGCCCCTTCATGCATTGCCTTAGCATGGCACCCGTACTCATTGCATCTTATTCATGATAAGCCTGGGTAAGGCTAGTGATATCCTCATTAATCATGCTTCTCTCCTTGTATCTCCTACTACTCTTTTGTGCACCATTATCACACACCTACACCACCCTCTAAGCTTCTATAAGCTTATGCACGATTGATGCGTGCAGGATACTCTAGCAAAGGACGACAAAGAAGAGAGCATGGAGTAGAGCTGAGCATTTGAGGACTCCAGTGTTGCTGACCTTTCTCTCTTTTCCTTTTTTTTCTCATGTATGTCCTTTGGACCTTATGGATGATTGTAAAAGTTTAAATTTATAGTGGATTTTGCGATGTGTGCCTTTGTTATTCTCAGATGTTCTTGCTGTGATCTTGGGTATGCTCATATTAGTAATGATTATATTGTTATGAAAAATCCTCCTTGTAGGATCCCAGGATCGGAACCTGCCTCAGGAGCCGAGAATGGGATACTATGGAGGCTGTTGCGTTCAGAACCGGTCATCGGAATCCTTGTGAGTCCGGTTACTGAGTCTGGGGCGTGACATATGCCCTTTTCTTTTTCTCTAAGAAGGGAGCAATCATAAATACATTCCCATTCTTTACTAGCAGTGTGTGTTCTGAGATTGAGATCTATGGATTTGATGTAAATGAGTGAAACTTAATCTTGTACACATGAATGGTCTTGAGAACTGTTCCTATACAAGTCTTGGTAGAATAAGCTTTATTCCATGAGTGCTGCATTGGGGCCCACTTGTGTGTGTATGGCATCCAACCTATCTATCAAGGCAGCTTCACCATAGAAGTTGTTACTATCCATCAAAGTTGTTGCTATCTATCAAGGTTACTATCCATCAAGTTTGCCACACCATAAAAGTGTAAATTCAACTGGGAATTTACTTATGTGGAAATTATTCGTTTAAGGTCCTTGACTTGATTGTTTCAGATCTTTGTGTATTGCTTGATGGTCATGTGTTGTTTATGTAGTCACAGGTCCCATGATCATGCTAGGATGTGTGCTTATGCTATTAATTGTGTTCCTATAGAATGTGCATGCGTGTTTAGTTTCATGTGGATGCAGTGTAGCAATACTGAAGAATGTAGTGTAGTACCCATGGAAGGATCTTGGGAAGCAATCTTTAAGTGCTTACATTTAATAAAATGCACATTTAAGTTATTGATTATTGTGCTTACTGAAACACTAAAGATTTAAACTGAAGATACAATGGTAGTTCAACACCATTTAGCTATCAAATTGGCATTTAACAAATAAAATGGCTAGAGGCCCGAATTCAATGAGCAATATCAGATTGTTAAGATCGCAGAATCAAGTGTGGATTTGGGCTACATTCAACAATGGGGCCTCAATTTGTTATTTTGTATGCTCTATGTTTTTTTTAAAGGGTAATTTGTATTGTCTGGGGTTGCCAACTTGCCATGCATTTATGCCATATGGTGGATGAGAACCAGACATCAAGAATTGTGCACTATTTGAATTCTAGCTCATGTTTTAACGGTAGCTACATTTTAGACAACAAATGCTACAAATGTCACACATTTGCTTGCTAAATGGGACTCAACAAAATTTATTTATTTTTACTTTTATTTGTAAATTATTCATTTATAAATGGAAAGGGTGAATTTGTGAACACATGGTAGTGACCTAGCATTAGCTAGCAAATAGAGAGCGAATGATTTTGGCATGAGTGTGGGAATCTTTGAACGAGTGGCACAATTGGTGATATGTACCATATGCATATACAATTTAATTTCCCTTAAAATGAAGCAAAACCTGTTCAATCTTAATTCTTTGCCGGAATGAGCTATCTATACCAAGTTTCAATTTTTATTTTTATTTTGTCTCACTTTATATCTTTGTACAGACTGGATAAAAACCAAAACTGAGTTGAAATGGATAAAGTCCAATATGGAAGAAAAATGTGCCTAAAATTGAACCCTTATTGCATTTTTATCACTCTAGGCTACCTAGCCTTGAGAAATTCTAGAAATTCTATACTCCCATAAGTTCGATTCAAAAAAACAGAGAAGACAGTGTAGTTAATATGTCCATCTCATCTTTCAATCGAAATTGCATTTTTTTTTTTCATATTTCAGAAATAGGAAAATACTTGTTCTTTGGGTGTCTTTTCTAATACTTTCAGGTGCTTTCTTGTACTAGCCAAGAAATCAAGTGCATGAATATTCAAGTACTAGAAATCAAGTGATGCTAGCAATGATCTGCAGATTTTCAATGTTGAGAACTTATAGAACAACAGTAAAATCTACTACAGGTTTGTTTTCACAAGCAAATTTAGGTGGATGCCCTTTTTTGTTGGTGGATTGGTGGTGATTGTACTGATTTAAAAGTAAGCCTCCTACTTTGTGATCCCAGTAGAGAAGGTTGATGCTTGTTCTCCTGTTTTTGCTTGCTGCAGGCAGATAAATTGCATAAAATTTATTTTGTTGTGTGGATCTGCTGATGAAGACAACTTGCTTGGGGTTTCCAAATTGCCCAAGTATGATGACTACAAGCCACAAAGTCCAATGGAGAGACTTATTAAGGAGGTTGTCAAAGAGTAAGTAGTTCTAGATGAGTAGACTCTGTTCAAACTATAAGTTCTGGTATTAAAGTTGTCTCTGTTTCACTCATTAGTTCTCTTGTTGCGGGGCTTAATTTGTATTCCCTTTTCTCAATAGTGTTGACACTCCTACTTTGGAGTTATTGGACAAAATGCTAACTCTCCGTCAAAGGTATCACCTTTCTAACTTTTCAACTTATTTTGATTTTTTTTTTCTTTTTTTTGTCAGATTGATCTAATCACTTGTGGTAGTGACTAGTGGGAATTTGGACTTCATGTGCCCAATGCTTATCATGACTATGTAATTAAAAGTTTTATGCACAACAGTATATTAAAAGCTTTCAATTACAAAGAGGAGCCAGACTTAGATGCAGCCTTGAAAAGGCAAGTTTTTGAAATTCATATGCAATGTGTTTCTAAAATTTATCATCATCACCAGAAAAAGGTAACATGGTCTTTTTGCCATTGTCTAATCTTTTATTTTCCCTTGAACAACTTTTACCTTGCTTTCAGAGCTTGCTAGTTTCAAGTTAAAATCCATATACACTGCAATGAATATTTTATATTGCACAAAATCTTCTTTCTGTGGGAAATAAAAGAAGAATGTTAACATGTCGGTTCAAATGCAATTCTAATTCCATGTGCTATTTATGCTCAGTTTCCATGAATAATTTGCATTATTTGGTTGCAACAATGATAATCCTCTCACCAAATGGAACAAGATTGGATCATCAAGCTGATCATTTTTTAACAATGATCATCTGGCCTTAGAAAGACCAAATTGGGGTGATCTTAGCAATGGAACTGACTATTTTTCTCGTGTTTATTGCACTCCCAATCCGGTCGCTCTTCACCAATCTGATCATCAGCTTCTTCAACATCAATAAAGGCATTACCAACATCGTGGCCACAATTAACATCAGGATCACAACGTAGTGTAAGTTCCTCTTTATATTGGTTTTCAAGCTATTTTTTTTCAAGAGGTGGTTGTGCAAAACACATGCTGATGTGGCATATGTGACTGAGATCTGAGCCATTCATCAGTGGGAGCCACCACAAACATAACCAGGCCTAAAAACAGGTGAAGATTCGTGTATCTGACTGTCAGTTGATGGAGGAACAACAGTTCTTTTCACTTATCCCCTTGATTTAGTCTGGACCAAGTTGGCATACCAGGTGAAGAACTTTGAATCGTTAGCTACTTTACTACTTCGCGTTGCCTTATTCCTCCACCTCTACCTCCACTGTCTCTACCCTATGGTTTTGCATCTACTAAAATTTGAAAGTTCGGCTGTTCTGTTTCATTTCCTTGTGGATTTCCTTGTAGAACTTGTCTATTACACAGTTTTGGGTAGATCAGCTAGGACCGAGCCATAACCCCAAAGTTGCTACTTGGGTGTAACTGGACTGAACCTGGGTTGTTTTGGTTTTGCTTAATTCAAGCCAACACCCATCTACAATATAATCTATTGATTTTTTTTTCTCCTATAGTTTTTGAGTCTTTTCAGTCTTTATTTGGATCGAGTTTATCTTACTTTTACATAAGCTTTGATGGAGATGTGAGTACAGGTTATATACACATAAGTTTTCTTAATATTTTTGACATGGGTTTCTCTTATCTTCTGATTTTTCTACAATTAATTTGGAATTTCTTTCTTACTTGAATTGGGTTCTTATTTTTCCATAAGTTTTATTCAGATATTATCACAGGCTCACAGCATTTTCCTCAATGTTAGGGACTTGGTTTTTGCAGTCATTTGATTTTTTGTGCTGTTTTGAAAACATCTCTCTTGCTTTAAATTGGGTTCTTGCATGCTCATAAGCTTTCATGGATATGATACTACTAGTTATCAGTATAGTAGTTCACTCAGTGTTCTTTATTTGGGTGATAGTAGAATTTTTCATGGAGTGGAAGAGATGTTTAGATGATGAAGAAATAAAACATGAAGCTTGATTGATAGAAAATCTATGGTTCTAAGTGAGGTTGTTGTTCTTTGTAATGTTTTAATCTCTATTTCCTATCTGGGTTTTCTTGTTTTTGAGACATTGCGAGCAGCTTCAAGTTTTTCCACCCTATCATTCGGTCAGCTACATGAATCATTATGTCTTTTCACCTTATCATTGAAATGTTAGCTTGTCAGGAATATGCACTAGATGAGGCTTCCAAATTATCTAGTCTACAGACTGATTTGTATACTTTTTTATCTGGACAAAAGTTGCAATACATCTAATTATGGGTATCTAAACCCTAAACCCACTACACCAAATAATGCCGAAAACCAACCATGTAATATGATATTTCAAGGATTTTGTCAGTCATTAAGCTTCGTTCGTTTACATATCTTTTTAAAAACTACAAAAAATGATTTGTCATAGTATCTGGCTGCAATTTCACTTAGTTGATTGCATTGACATAAAATCTGTAGATAATTCTCCATGATTATGAAGTACAACATTAGACAGTGACATGAAATTTCGTTGATGATCATTTTGCTTATGCAGCACACTACATATATTTGATTCTGATAATTGATTTTTTTCTTCTTTCTTTCTTCCGATTCGCTTATAGCCACAATTTGCAGATATTTGGATGTCTTTATGGATCAGTTACTTGACGTTAGGAGACGAATGTGCTCAGGAAAAGGATCAGTTGAAAGAAAAGATGATTGAGCTCGCCAACATATATTATGATGCACTAGATGCTTCAAAAACTGGATTGAAGGTTAGTTGAATAATAGATGTTGAGTTTCAAGTTTATTTGGAAATATAAAACCGATGTCTCCATGATATTCTCGTTTATTTGGTATATAAAACCCATATCTATGAGACACTAAATTATTAATACAACCTTTTGGCAATCAGAAAATATACAAAAACATAGATGGGCCCCATCATGTATTTGTTGTGGCCTGAAAATAAGGTTCGTCCAATTTTAGTGAGCTATACATGTATGGAAATATTGTACAAATGCTACAACTATATTATCCATGCAATCTATTTCTAGGCCATTGTGAAGGCTGATCTTCCATTTTGGATGTTTTCAAGAAATCCCCCATTCATCCTATGGTGCATCAGATCAACGGTTTGGATCACTGAACCACAGTTGACGACATGATCAAGGAGCAGTTCAAGGATTACCGCGGTAAGTTGTTTCAGGCTCTCGCAGCACGCTTACCTATCGATGCCCTACCACCTCCGCCTTCATCTTTGTGATTTTTTGTATTTTTGTTTATGATGTTAAATTTATATGTATTTATGCGTGAATAAATGTGATGTGGATAAGATTGTTTGTGTTTGGATGAATGTACTTTTATGTTTGGATGGATTTACTAGTTTGGGTATATATGGATGTAAATGTGAATATAATGAAATATTATATAACAGGTGTATATCAGGAAGAATATGATGAAATATATTATAACAGGTGTATATCAGGAAAAATATTCCAGCAATTTTGTGCTGGAGTATATTTTTTAAAAAAGAGGCTTTTAGCTACGAAAATTTTTGTTGCTAAAAGTTTGACAACTTGTTTTTAACCATGAAAATTTTCACTGCTAGAAGTCTTGTAAAAATTTTTTAGCGACAAAAAATTTCATCGTTAAAAGTAAAACAAATATTTCAAATTTTTTTAGCGACAATAATTATCGTCGCTAAAAGTGGAATATTTTTAGCAGAGGAAATTTTCGCTGCTAAAAGTGTTGTAAAGTTTTTTTTATCGACGAAAACTTTCATCGCTAAAAGTCTAACAACTTGTTTTTAGCAGCGAAAATTTTCGCTGCTAAAAGTCTTGTAAATTTTTTTTATTTTTAGCAGCGAAAATTTTCACTGTTAAAAGTGCTGTACAGTTTTTTTAGCGACGAAAACTTTCATTGCTAAAAGTCTAACAACTTGTTTTTAGTAGCAAAATTTTTTGCTACTAAAGTCTTGTAAAATTTTGTTATTTTTAGCAGTGAAAATTTTCGTTGCTAAAAGTCTTGTAAAGCATTTTTAGTGACGAAAATTTTGCTGCTAAAAGTGGAACGTATATTTTTGGCAACGAAAACTTTCGCTGCTAAAAGTCTTGTGAAGTTTTTTACGATTATTTTTAGCAGCAAAAATTTTTGCTGCTAAAAGTCTTTTACAGTTTTTTTAGCAACGAAAATTTTCGCCGCTAAAAATCTTGCCTTTGGCGACGATACGAATTTTTCACCGCTAAAACTCATTTTGCGTTGGCCTTTTAGCGACGAATTTAGCGATGAAAATTTTTGTCGCTAAAACTCTTTAGCTACAAAAATTTGACTTTTAGCAACGAAAATTTTCGTCGCTAAAAGTGGGATTCTTGTAGTGAGTTGCCGAAAATTTGGGATCAACTCACAATGTTCATCCATTTTTCGAGATCATTTTAGAGAATTATCTAAAAAATGAATCATATCCAAAGATTAAATGGACCACACCACAAATAAGGGGAATGAATTGGCTACTCCCCCTGACACCAGCTAATGGCTGGTGGTAAGTGCTCTGTGGGCCCCACCATGATGTATGTGTTTCATTAATGTCGTCCATTTATTTTTAAAGATCATCTTATAGCATGAGACAAATAATGAGTTATATCCCAATCTAAAATGGACCACATTACAGGAAAAAATATTGAATGAGCGTCAACCATTAAAAACATTTTGGGGGCCATAAAAGTTTTAATTTGGATCAAGATGATTTTTGTTTTCCCCCTTCATCTAGGCTTGTATGACCTAATAAATAGATTGGATGACAAATAAACAGTACAGTGGGCCTTAGGAGGATTTTAATGATGGATATCCACTCACTATTGTTTTCATGTGGTGTGGTCCACCTGAGATTTATATACCTCTCATTTTTGGAATAAATCCCTAAAATGATTTTTAAAAATGGTTGAAATACATACATCATGGTGGGGCCCACAGAGCACCGACCACCAGCCACAGGGCTGGTGTCAGGGGGAGTAGCGAGACTAGCAAATGAAGTGACGTCAGCAAGTTCCATGGGCACCACCATGATGTACGTTTTGTATCCACACCTTTCATCCATTTGGACAGATCATTTTGGAGCAATACCCAAAGAACAAGTTAAATCCAAAGCTCTAGTGGACCCCAACACAGAAAATAGTGGGATAGTGATGTCCACCATTAAAAACTTCTAAAGGCCACAAAAGTTTTAGATTAAGCTGATATTTGTGTTTTCCCTTATTTTATGTCTTTTTTAACTTTTGAACAGGTTGTATTTCAAATAAACATTATGATGGGCCTTATGATAACTTCAACGGTGGGAACAAAGCCTATTTTTACCAACGAATTGTGAATAGTTTTACCGACGAAAATTTTCTTCGGCAATAAGCTTATATTTTAAAAACCGAAATGACTTCAGCGCTCTCAGTCGCTCTCTTTCTCTCTCTCACTGCCCCTCCATCTCCCTCTCCCTCTCCCTCTCCACTCGCTCACTATCTCACTATCCAGCTGTTGCTCTCTCTCTCTCTCTCTCTCTCTCTCTCTCTCTCTCTCTCTCTCACTCTAGTGCCCACCCTACCATTGCCGAACGTTGTACCCACGCATGCCCTCTCTCTCTCTCTCTGACAACCGTGAGGTCTCTCTCTCTCTCGCTCTCTCTCTCTCTCTCTCTCTCTCTCTCTCTTCCAATCTCTCTCAATCTCAATATCGATTTAGGGATTTAGCAACTTGTGGATTCCTAATTCGATGTGGACCCTCATTCAGGGATTTGGGGATTTTAGGGCGCATTACTTCACATTGTTGAGGATTTGGGGATTTTAGGGATTTGGGGATTTAGGGGTAAAAGGTTTTTTTTATTTATTTTCAAACTGTTTGGTGCTTGTTGGGACCCACTTACTGGGCTGATTTGTGGGCTAAATTGGCTCCTCTCTTTGGACAGTTAGTGGTTCAAGTTGGTCCCACACTTAATGGTCCAGATGGCTTCATATGTTATATCATTTAAGAGGCCAAATTGGGTCCACATGCTGAACCATTTAAGGGTCCAGATTGGTTGTCCCTTGGGTGTTAGTTTGAAGGTCCCAATTTGTCAATTTTATATATCCAAACATTGAAATTGGATAGATTTGAAGGTCATTCCACTATCCAATTTGGGTGATAATTTTCAAATTACAAGTGGACAGCTGCTGGACGTCCATGAGTGGCCAATTCTGACCATTTTACAATAGTTGATTAATGGCTTAAAGTGGGCCAATTCAATGCCTCAACTAAGGGTTTATTTTAGATAGTTTTGAAACATTCCAGCAGTGTCCCAATCGGACCAGCTCAACTTGACAGATTCAAGCACTAAAAAAAGAAAAAAAACCACAATCCGAATCGGCTGTTTTGGAGGTAATTGAATTGAGAGTAAATGGCTTACAAGTTGTGTTTAGATAGGAAAAAATGAAATGCATTTAAAATTAAAATATTTTGTTTAAATGGGAGTAAATGGGAGGAATTAGAATGCAGTTAATTTTTTTTTTTTTAAAATATTCACATAAATATATGTAATACGCCAACTGAGCTTGAATATCCCAACTTAGTCAACATATGTGTTATTTAATAGAATGATTGTAATAAGCCTATTGAAATATATACTTTAGCCAAAAAAGAGAAAATTTTGAATTTTTGATAAGCCACAAATGTGCCAACATTTTTTAACCATCTATTTAGATAACCATCCTTTGGGTGGTTTGAATCATTCTCTTGATGTGAGTTTAGTAATATAACCAATATTTGCTTCGTTTTGAAGTATCAATAGTGTGAACATGTGCATATGGGAACATTTGTTTACACATGCAACTCTCCAATTGAGCTTAAAAATGTATTTTGTCTCATTTACTTTTAAATCTTTTCTCATAGAGAGGATTTCATTTACATGCACATTTGTTCTCATTTAATTCTTTTATATGTAATTACTTCTCTTTAAACATACCTCAACAACATTTTCATTTAGAAGAGCAATTCAATTTAGATGGTTGGAAGATGTAACCCAATCAAATCTCTACCATCTATGGTCCACCATCTTAGGACCAATATAAAGAAGATGGTCCAAACACCTGTCATGGAATAAAATCCGTGTCGATGCAACACCAAAACCACTTGATTGATCAACTAACAAATGTGGCCCACTCTCTTCCAGCCTGTAGTTCAGTGGTAGACAAAAGTGCATTCTCCATCCCATATGTGGCACATGTCTAGGGCGATTGGGTTCGTCGGTGGCCCACCACATTTTCGAGCCGTAGCTAAAAAATAAAAAAAATGAATGATGTAGTTTGAAGGGGCAGAAGCTGTACCAATCAGACATGTGATGTGATAGTCCAATTGCCTTGATTTTCTTAGTTGTGGTTCATGCACATGGTTGTTTATCAGATCGAGAGTGCCATCTTCCAATCATCTCTGACATGTGTTGCTTGTACTGTGCATATGGTAGGTAGGGAGTCGCTTTTCATCTCTTGCATGAGTATATCACAAAGGTTACCTTGATTTTTTTTTTTAAAATTTTTTATTTAGCTGTGGTCCATTCACATAGCTCTTTACCAGATCAATGGTCCCAACTTCCAATCACCCCCATACATGTGTCACTGTACTGTTCAGATGGTAGGTAGGAAGTCAGCTTTTCATCTCTTGCATGAGGCATCAGCCCCATTCAGCTTTATATTGTGGACTTTTTCAGGAGGAATTTATTTATTTTTCTTACTCTTATGTTATTGTTGTGGATTTTCAGATATTTTTGGTTTCGTAGATTATTTTTAGGTAATTTTCTTACGCTTTCATATGTTGTTGTATCTGATTATGAATCTATGATAGGATTTTTATTAAAATTTGTCTGTTTTTTCTTTGAAAAGTTTGACCAATCTTATAGCTAGTTCATGAAATCTCTCCTTCAATTTGATTTGTATGTAGTGGGTACACAAAAACTCTAAAAGCACAACTCCATTTCATCCATCTTGCTTTAATTTTATGGCTAACTTCTTTCTCAATCATTATTGTGAATTATCAATCTAAGATCAGATGCCCCATTTATGATTTGATATTTTTGTAAAAAGAAAAAAGAAATCTCTTATGTACCTTGGAGTTATTTGATACTCTAGAAGAGTATCATGGCTGATACTTAGCAATTTGATGTCTCAAGCATCAAGTGAATCCCAACATGATGATATGATCTAAAAAATTAGAACTATCCAATCATCAAGTGGGCCATGCCATATAAATAATGGACAATTATCTAAAAACCTCTAAATTCACATGGCTTGAACATGATGATTGCGTTAGCTTGAACTTTTGGCTGCCCACTTTCATGGTGTAGAGACTCGAATGGATGGGTTGGATGGCATACACACAACATAAACTGCGGGAATGTATGTTTTTAAAGCTCAACATCCACCCTGGAAGGATGCAAGCCCCATGACAAGTGGTCCACACAATCTTGGCAACTACGTGGGTGGACCCTCGTTCGATCAAAAGGCAATGTGAGAGTCACTTAATTGGTACTGAGAGGACACACAAAACCCAAGTCCAATAAGCCCATGGCCTCGAAAGCTCGGGTCTCACACATGGGCAAGGGCTTCCGTGTGGATGGACAGGTCTCCGCACACTTTTAAGGGCTTAAATTCAACCAGGAAATATAACTAAACTTGCATTAAAAAAAAATCCAATTAATACTCCTTAGTTATTTTTTGTCCACGCATAGTAGTATAATACAATCAGTTAGCCCATTTATGAAACTTATCATAATAATAATCATATGATGTATACTTTGTATGTTTATTGAGTTGACTTATATTGCAAGGTCATATCAAAATTTATGCAAATCCAGTGCTCACGTGAGTCATAATAGGAAAATACAAATTTGGGCAGTTTGTTTAATACGTATTACATTTTTTTTCTTAAATTATTATTGTGACTTGTTAGTTTATAGTTATGACTTGTGATTGTGATTTGTAAGTTAGATAATTAGTTACCCGTTTGAGGATTTCTATGTGGCCATACATAGATATGGTGTATTTTTGGTAGCATAAAAATCGCTCATATTGTCCCATTTTAGATAGTTAAAGGTTGATGGATAGTATGCTTTCATATAATCTATTTAAATGTTCTTGCCTGATCCATGGTCTATCTCCTCGTTTCTCTCTGGATATGTTTCTTCCATTCCGTACTAATGCCAAATATCTTTACATTGCTTTAGATATTTGACATCGGAATGCAACGTAAGATGAACTTATCTGGAGAGGTATGAGGAGATGCTACCGGATTTTTGGCGTGGACGTTTAAATGAGAATATGAAAGTATTACAATTTATCTAACCTTGGATGGATAACTAATTTATAATTTAATTATATTAGCTCGAAATTGACGGAGCAGACCTGAATATGCATCGGAGCTATCCGGATATTGAGTGGAGGTCCCTGGAAGGTGGGAACCACTGTTATGATCATGATGAAGCTGTCCATTTCCTATGGACAACAATATGGGTGGCCTGGCCATTTGGATGGGCCTATGTTTATGTATTGCTCAGAATTGATGGAGCAGACCCGAATGTGTGTCGGAGCTATTTGGATGTTGAGTGGGGGTCCATGGAAGGTGGGAACCGCTGTTATGACCATGATGAAGCTGTCCATTTCTTATGGACAGCAATATGGGTGGCCTGACCATTTGGACAGGCCCGCGTTTATGTATTAGTTCGAAATTAATGGAGCAGACCCTAGTATAACCCTAAAACTAAACCTATAACCTATAACTAATACATAAAACTAAACATCATGGTGGGGACAGTGTCCCCGACCATTGATACCTTCCTGGGACCCACCATGATGGTTATTTGAGATCCAACCTGTTGGTAAGTTCACACAGACCTAGACCGGAAGAAGGGATAACACAAATATCATCTTGATCGAAAAATTTTTTGGCCCCAATTAGTTTCGAGGTCCACTTGAGCTTTGGATCTACCTCATTCTTCAGCTCATGCCCTAAAATGATCTCTCCAAATGGATGGACGATTGGATACAACATATACATCATGGTGGGATCCAAATCTTAGGTGGACCATAATACAGTAAACAATGGTCCATCAAGATTTATGTATTTCATCCACTCCATTCATCCATTTTAATAGATAATTTTGTCTTGACTCTCTAACCTAAACCCAAAACCTAAACCTAAACCAAAAATCAAATTCCTAACCTAAACCTAAACCTAAACCTAAACCTAAACCTATAACCTAAACCATAACCGAAACTTGAAAACCTAAACCTAAAACTAAACCTAAACCTATTACCTAAACCTATAACCTAAACCTATAACCTTAACCTAATCTTAAACCTATAACCTAAACCTATAACCTATAAATTATAACCTACACCTATAACCTATAACCTTAACTTAAGCCTAAACCTATAACCTAAACCTATAGCCTAAACCTATAATCTATAACCTATAACGTAAACCTAAACCTATAACCTAAACCTAAACCTAAACCTAAACCCATAACCTAAACTTAATTCACTTAACCTAAACCTACACCTAATCTTAAACCCATAACCCTAACCTAAACTTAAACCTAAACTTGAAAACCTAAACCTAAACCTGATCTCAAACTCGAATTCCTATACCTAAACCTAAACCTATTCTTAAATTCCTAAACCTAAACCTAAACCTATAACCTACATGTCACGGTCCAAACTCGGAAACCGTGCTCACAAAATTTTCGATCGCCGAATCCGGTGCCGACAGCCTCTGTAGTACCCCATTCTCGGCTCCCAGCACCCATACGCTAAATTTTGATCCTAGGATCCTACAAAGAGGATTTTCCAACGTACATTTATCTCGTAAGAAGCATAATCATAAGTTTACCCAAATTACAAAGGCAACATCATCATCATATATCCACTAACATAAACATTTGAATACAATGTTGAATGGAAAATATATATATGTCAAAATCAAAGCTCTAGAAGTCTGCTGCAGGCTCTAAGCTCAACGCTGCTGCAACCTAATGCCACCTACATGCATCTATCGTGCATAAGCTTATAGAAAGCTTGGAGGGTGCTGTAAGTGTGTGTGATTCACGTGCCAAGCATATAGATATCAGAGTAAGCGGATATATTGGCAATTCATAAATTGTACAATATCAAAGTAATGCAGAAACATGCTGGCAAGTTCATAAATACCATCAGCTTTATCCACGCTATACGATGTAAAAACATAATAGGCCAATATCATATGCTGAGGAAGCAATTTAGATCAGCTATGCAATGCGGAGACATATTAAGCCAAATATCAGATACCGAGTCCATGAATACCGTTAACCTTAATCAGGTTATGCAATATAGAAGCACAGTAAAATAAATGTTATGTGCTGAGGATGCAATGCAATACGCGATGCGAATGAAATGACCAAGCTGAAGTGTGAAGTAGGGTGATAGTACATAGTATCGTAGGCTACGGAGTCCACCACAAGCAACTTCTATCCAAACCAATCCCATACCTAAATTTGGATAGTCAGACTCAATGTGGTAAACTCCTAATCTCAGGTTAGTCACGTGCCTCAACCGAATCCTGGCCATTGTGAAGGTACACGTAATAAATAGTTGCACACCACCAGCTCGAGTGGATGTGAATAAATGAATGAATGATTATACAACTCCTGCTCAATAAGTCCACTTGTTAGTATTGTACATCTCTGGGATCATTACTGGAGTCTAGTACACTCCAAACCAGATAGTAGCCCCATCGAGTGCAACAAGGTGAGTGGAAGAGACCTCACCATCCATCTACCAATATCGGGCCCGACTCATCGATAGCAGACCAACTCATCGATAGCGAACCCATTCCTCAAGCTGGTTAAACTTAGCCTAGCTTTACCCCCTCCTCTCAGGCAGGTAAGGCCCCACCCCTTTTCAACCGATCACGACACAGTGGGGGACGTGGCCTAACAGTATATGACCCTCATGCGCTCATACATCCACTCGGTTTAGACGTTAGAGCAACCTCTGGAACCAAGAGGGTTTAGAAAATTTCACCTAGGGATATCTATAACACTCCATGTAGAACAGATTTTCGGTGTCCCATCTGGCCATCCACGATATGCCTATGGAGGCTACGACCCTGATGTCGCTAGGGCGTACAGTTGTCATATCACAAAATATGAGATGCATGAGTCATACCATCCAAGCATTAAACCTGCGCGTACCGCGCGCTCATGTGGACAACTCCTCCTATTAGGGAGTCCCATAATAATTTGACCAATGGCATGTGCTATGATCAATCATTCCTCATATTAAGCATATAATGATGTGCATGGGCATGTATCGTGAAGTTATACTAGGCATGTTATAAGATGATGGTGTACTCTCCTCATATCAAGGATGAGCCTAGACAGCCTACTCATAACAAGAATGAGCCTCACAATGGGCCCAAGGAAAGGTCACAATGTGGACATCTAACCATCATCGCCCATCAATATGGACATTTAACCAACATCGATCCTAAGTAGTGTCTCACATAAACATTATTACATACATTATACTGAAATCATACATTACATCGGCTACACATTCATCTCATTGGGCCTTACTCAAGGGCCACATATACACCACATCGGGCCTTAACAAATGGATCACAAATACATTGTATTGGGCCTCATCAAATGGGCTAATATACATCACAATGGGTCGCTCACACGGGCCTAAAATATACATCGCAATGGGCCTTATCAAATGGGCCAAAAATACATCACAATGGGCCTTACCAAATGGGCCGAAAATATATCACAATGGGCCTCATCACATAGGCCGCAATTGCATCAAGGTGGGCCTTAACGGATGGACCACAAATACATCAAGATGGGCCTCATGGATGGGCCGCACCAATGGGCCTCATATACATCAAGTGGGCCGCATCAATGAGCGCACCAATGGGCCTCAAATACATCAAGTGGGCCACACCAATGGGCCTCATATACATCAAGTGGGCCGCATTATTGGGCCACACCAATGGGCCTCATATACATCAAGTGGGCCGCATAATGAGCCGCACTAGTGGGCCTCATATACATCAAGTAGGCTGCATTAATGGGCCGTACCAATGGGCCCCATATAACAAGTGGGCCGCATTAATGGGCCTCATATACATCAAGTAGGACGCATCAATGGGCAGAACTAATGGGCCCCATATATAACAAATGGGCCGCATCAATGGGTCGTACCAATGGGTCTCATATACATCAAGTGGGCCGCATCAATGGACCGCACCAATGGACCCCACCAATGGGCCAATATACATCAAGTGGGCCGCATCACATGGGCCGTACAAATGGACAACGGTGGGGATCAAACACATATAACAAGGTGGGCCCCACCCGCACATGTGCAGCATGCATGGGGTGGGTCCCACATCTAGAGAAGATGGATAGTGCTGATGAAACACACGCATCACGGTGGATGCACGACGTGGATCAAACACATGCAACATGGTGGATCCCACATTTCAAAGGTGGATTCCCACCGTCCAATTCACTGGACGGTGAGGAAGGGAGATGAAACGGATACATCTGGTGGGTCCCACGTGGGCCCACCAGCTATACATATTATATATATATATATATATATATATATATATATATATATATATATATATATATATATATATATAAAAGAAATGCTTATATCTGGTCGGTCCCACGTCAGTCCACCAGCTATATATATATCATATTATATTATATTATATTATATTATATGTAATGCTAATATCTAGTGGGTCCCACGTGGGCCCACTAGATACATATAATCTAATATATTATATATTCATATTATATTATATTATATTATATCAGCTCCAGCGTCTAGGCCGTCTAGGGCTTGGATACAAGACACACATTAAGGTGGGGTCTGCACGTCCCACTTGATGGACGGCTGGATAAACTACGTGCATCAGCAAGGTTGGCCCCACCCATCACCGTCCAGTTGGACGACTGGATATAGCACATGCCTCAAGATCAATCACTCCAGCGGCTACAGGGCCCGCCTGCATACGTCCAATGGTCAGGGCCTGGATGGTTTTTTTTTTATTATTAAAAATATATAATATAATATATTATATAGGTATATGTGGTGGGCCAGGGAGTGGCCGACCCCCATCCTCTCCCAAATAGGTGGGTCGTGAGGATAAAACAAATACACCCCTGCCCGCTGGTTCTGATCCATTCTTTGGCTCATGCCCAAATTGATCCCTCCATGGATGGTGTGGATAAAAATACATGCATCAAGGTGGGCCATGCAATCAGGGGAGAGAGAGAGGGAGAAAGAGAGACGACGTAAAGGAGGGACTCCGCCACTATGGGTCCCTCTTTGCTGACAATCACATACATGAAAATGGGTCCCAAAATCGTATCGACCCTAAATCAAAATATAAAATCTAGCTCTATGAACACCCACCTTTGATCTCCTCTTCCTTTTTCCACCAACACATTTTAGAGCTCCAAGGGATGCTATTCAACGGTCGAGATGATCTTTAGAAGGTGGGATTGGATGGTAGGAAGGTGGGCCACACTAGCTTCTCTCCCATGGAGCTAGCTTGGACAGTGGGTTGCTTGCTTGAAAATGGAGCAAATGAGAGAGCAAGAGAGGATGAGATGTAAAGAGAGAGAGAGAGAGGGATGGGTGTGAGTGAGTGATGGAGTGATGGGTGTGTATTTGACATGTATGGGTTGTAAGAGAGAGAGAGAGTTGACTTTGTAGTTGCTCTTATATTTGACATGATGGGATGTGTACTTGATTGATTTGATAGAAATTCTCTTGGGTTTTGTAAAGTACGACATTTTCCTCGAATTGAACGCGGGCCCACATCTCCTGGCTTGGGTATCGCCTCGGCGCACGAGACGGGGCAACAACGCAGTCGCAAGGGTGCAAGTCTTAGGTCGAGTCGACTCTGAAATACGGGATACGACTTAGGATCACGCGTAAACGCAGGTTACAGATCGCGAGTCACCGGAATTTGACCTAGAGGACCGTAGAATCCTACGGAATGGTATGTGTTAGGATATGGGCCTCACATTACACTTATAATCTAAACCTATAACCTAAACATAAACCTATACCTAAACTTAATTCACTTAACCTAAACCTACACCTAATCCTAAACCTATAACCCTAACCTAAACCTAAACCTAAACTCGAAAACTTTAACGTAAACCCGATCCTGAACTCGAACCCGAACCCAAACCCGAATTCCTATACCTAAACCTAAACCTATTCTCAAATCCCTAAACCTAAACCTATAATCTAAACCTAAACCTATACCTAAACTTAATTCACTTAACCTAAACCTACACCTAATCCTAAACCTATAACCCTAACCTAAACCTAAACCTAAACTTGAAAACCTATACCTAAACCCGATCCCGAACCCGATTCCTAAACCTAAACCTAAATCTATTCTCAAATCCCTATACCTAAACCTACGCCTAAACCTAAACCTAAAACCTAAATGTAAACCTATACCTAAACTTAATTCACTTAACCTAAACCTACACCTAATCCTAAACCTATACCCTAACCTAAACCTAAACCTAAACTCGAAAACCTTAACCTAAACCCGATCCCGAACACGAACTCGAACCCAAATTCCTATACCTAAACCGAAACCTATTCTCAAATCCCTAAACCTAAACCTACACCTAATCTTAAACCTGTAACCCTAACCTAAACCTAAACCTAAACTTGAAAACCTAATCCTAAACCTGATCCCGAACCCGAACCTGAACCCAAATTCGAATCCCTAAACCCTAAGCCTAAACTTAAACCTATTCTCAAATCCCTAAACCTAAACCTAAACCTATAACCCTAACCTAATCTTAAACCTATTTTCATAAACTGACTCTAATATTTTCATTGTAGAGATGGATAAGAGCTATCTGGAGAAGATGTGATTGAGACTTGTTCATTGTCATTGAAGCATGGTAAAAAAAAATGTGTTATATGGGCCATTGTCACTTCCTTCTGAGCGATCATAGTTGGCGCAGGAAGACGATGATCTTTGATGGCAAACAAGAGTATAGGCTACCACCGAAAGAGCTATCTGGAGAAGATGTGATACAACAACTGAGTAACATTGGAGAAGTTAGATTTAGTAAGGCACCACATTTGAAAAAGATGAAATGTACAGTATTGAGTCTAACTAGAGGAAGAAGAGCATTTTTTTTGTTGCCCTATTGGAGTGATCTGAAATGCGACACAACTTGGATGTTATGCATCTTGAGAAGAATATATCTGACAATGTTTTTGGAACATTGATGAATATAAAGAAGAAAACAAAAGACAGTTTCAAGGCTCGATTGGATCTACAAGCAATGGGTTTAAGGAAAGAGTTGCACTTGCAACCACATGGAAATTCATATACTATACCAGCAGCCTGCTACATATTGACAAAACTAGAGAAAAAGCGTTTATGTGAATGGTTGAGATCGGTGAAGTTTCCTGATGGGTATGTGTCAAATATTTCTTAGCGCGTAAATATTACGGACTGTAAGGTAACATGAATGAAAAGTCATAATTGTCACGTCCTTCTGCAACATCTACTTTCGGTTGCGATTCGTGGATTCCTGAGCAAGGATACAGTACGATGCTGATTGAGTTGGAAATATTATTTAAGGATTTGTGCTTGAAATCGTTGAATGTAGAGGTTATTAAATGACCAGAGAGGAACATTATCATAATCCTTTGCAAACTTGAAAGAATATTTCTACCTGCATTTTTCGATGTCATAGTACACTTAGTGATTCACTTACCACACGAGGCGAAGCTTACAGGCCTAGTAAAGTATCATTGAATGTATCCGATTGAAAGGTGGTAGAACCTATTAAAATTTTTATTTGTTCCATAAACTACATATTTCCATGTTTTCATACGTATAACATAGTGGGTTTGTGTACAGATACCTTTACACACTAAAACGATTTATGAGGAATAAGGCATGTCTAGATGGATCTATTTTTGAGGTGTATATTGATAATGAGTGCCTGACATTTTGCTCCATGTATCTTCGTGGCATAGAGACTAAATTCAACCGAGAAGATCGGAATGCTGATGAAGGGCAGAAGCATGAACAAGGACTCATATATGTATTTACACATAATGTCCGTCCTTTAGGATCCCCAACGTTTCAAGATATGGATCTTGGGGATCAAGCAAAGATGCGGTGGTATGTGTTACATAATTGTGAAGAAATAGAGTCGTACTTTGACTAAGTCATCCCTCGATAATTATATCTCTACATACGATGATCTTAATGTTTCTTGCTGATGACGTGCCAATTATGTGTAGCGAACACACCGAGGAGATGAAGTCCCAATACCTGACAAATTATGATCGAATGTATCAAGATCAATTTTCAGAATGGTTCGCAAAACGTGTAAGATTTCACCTTGTATCTCACCATACTTAGAATTTTGTTGTATTGCACAATATTTAAACCTAAGAAAATCCCTAAACAATTTTATTCTGTACGTGATAATAGATGAAGACGTTGCATGCTAGCAACTCTGTGGATGCGTCTGATGCACTTTACTCACTGGGGTGTGGCCCTGATAGATGTTTATATAGATAAATAAGTTGTATTGTAAATGAGATTCGATTCCACATTGAAGAGCATGAGAAGTATATGACCACACAAAATAGTGGGGTGGTTGTGGAAGGAACGTATGAAGAGGTAGAAATTGACTTTTATGGGGTTTTAACGTATATTATTAAGCTAAGTTATTGCATGAGAAAGCGAGTGTACGTATTTAAATGTGATTGGTGGGACATTGGAAATAAGAAGTTGAGAATACAGATTGACGACTACTTTACGAGATTATATTTATCTTGGAAGTGGTTTAAGGACGACCCATTTGTCATTGCCAGCTAAGTCGAACAAGTATTTTACCTCACTGACACCAAGTTAGGCGGTTCTTGGCACGTGGTATAAAAATAAAGCTCGGGAACGTATTTGACATTCCCGAACCAGACGTTGAAGATAACGAGGATGAGGGAAATAAAACGTCTATGGTTGAACAAGAATATTAAGAAGACATGCCATATGGGGATAAAGGGACTGATCCAAATGGTGATATTGATGTGGTGCAATTGGATAAAGATGATGTGCCACCTGATCATGTTGATGCCTCAATAATACATGACATTGTTAGAGATGATAGCGGTTTCATTGATGACGATTTTGCAGACAATGAAGAGGAAATACTGATCAGTGATAGTGATGGTGAAGAAGAAATAGTCCTAATCAATAGTGATACAGACGACGATTATTAAATGTACACATGATTTACATGTCATTTTTGAATTAAAATAATTTGATTATTACATGTATACGTGAAAATTACAAGTCATGATTTATTCATTTAATTGACTTGTTTATAATCCACATTTGCAGTTGAGTCAATTTCTGATCATGTCCTCCCTAAACTGGAGCATAGTGGAACACGCAGCATGCTTCATTAGCTATTGTGGATGGACTTTCCGGCCCTATCTTTTTCTGGTAGGGCCAAAGAGATACCCGGTCTGGTCGAGGAGTGTAGGGAGGAATATATCAACGATGACTCAGATGAAAGATTATACAATTTCAAAGAAATTTTGGACCTGTTAGAGGAATATAACTGCAGGAAACTTCTTATGGAAGATGCAGTTTTGTCACTTGCACATCTGAATGGAGTCCTGAGAGACCAGATTTCTCTTATTGTGACTGGCATTTTGGCTATAACAATGTCAAGTGCTCCACATAGCTTGACATATACTTCTGCAGTGTATGATACTTAACAGGGAGTACTTCGGATAATTGATTCGAAGTTGTTTCATATTAAAATGAAATACATGTATTTAATATAAAATGACAATGTGTAATAGAATTTTCAAATTTTATTAGAATGTTTACGGTTTTATTATATTCTACTTACATTATAGTGTAATGGTCTAATCATATTTTAATCATCTCTTTAAGATAAGCATAAATTCATTCTATCATCAATATTACTTGTATAATGTTTTAGTATATTTCACTTGCATTGTAAAGTTTAATATGTTTATTATATTGATGTTCATACACTTGTACTGACATTTTTGTAATTTATAAGTTCGTAGTTCGCACATATTCAGCCATGGCACCAGGTCGGAGATCAGGTCGTTCGCACACTGCATCTACTCCTTTCACCCGTGAGACAGTGTCGACATCGCTTGCTGCTTCACAGGCGTCTGAGCCCTCGGTTGAGTATACACCAAGTACTGCATGTAAGTTTAGACATATATTTATTTAGTGACTTCTATTTATGTTTGACTTACATATTTCTTTTGCGACGGCATCGTCGACCAGCCGACGAGGATGTGGACCCACCCGTGAGTTAGTTTTAGAGCGACTTACGGGTGTGGGTAGGGTGATAGTAGAGTTCCCATAGGACTGCCTTAGATCAGTTGGGGACAATGCTAGGTTGTTTACGTCGGAGGTCGGTGTCTTATATCGATCTTTGATCCTCGCTACCACCCCCGTTGGACAAACGTGAAAGATGATGTGCGATAGCTCATCTGTCAGTGCCTTCAGGTAAATATTAGTAAATTAAATTTTCTTTTGTGAAAGCTCATTTATGGTTAAGTTATTTTCTTAATAAGTTCATTGCCTTAATCTATTATTTAAGAAACTGTAAGATAAGTTTGTCTTGGATTTGAGTGTTCCTTACATTTCCCATGTCGTCGATGACATGGTAAGGGAGCAGTTCAAGGAGTACCATGGAGAGTTACACTAGCGGTACAAGCGATGCCAAACCCACAATGAGAAAATACTGTCCGCACTGCCGTACGTGACCATAGACGACTGGCGGATACTCTGCGAGAGATTTTCATCTGAGGCTTTTTAGGTAATATTTACATATTTACGATATCTTAAGGTAACAATTAAATTCACAATTAATAATAATGTATTATGAATAATGTGTTCAAAAGAGGAGCAAAATAAATTCTACGAATAAGGAAAAGTTAGAAGTGAACCACATAGCTGGTTCAAAGTAATTTGTACGACATCGTCACGACATAGTAAGAAATTACTGGTGATTATTAAGTTAATATATTTTTTTCACGTATTTATATTAACTCTATTGTCCTTTTAATTGCGCAGTGAGATTCCATCACCAACCAAGAGCCTAGACCAAGTAGACCTCTACAGAGGGACTCACTCTCGGCAGGCAACGGGATCTTGGGTTCATCTTAGAGCTAGCGAGAATTGGGTAAAAATCCTTATATTGCATTAAATTATAATAATGTCGTTCGTTATGAAAATTATTCACACCCCAAGTATAGGGTTGTGATGTAGTAATAATCTCGGTAAGACCGAGGTCGAATCCACAGGGAATAAACCTTATACGTAACCTGAAAGTAACCAGAAATATAACTAGAAGAAGATGAAATCTAAATTAAGTGAATATGAGGGAATAATGGTGAAATAATAAACTAAAACTTAGAAAATTCAAAGGTGCGAAACTAGGGATTCAGAGGATCCACTTGTAGAGATCAGGGAGATTTACACTTGATTCATGAACTTAATTGGACTTTGAGTCCCATTTTCATCTAGTTGGAAGATATCACATTAAAAACCAAATCTGAACTTCCTTTGATCCAGTTTTTAATAACAGATAGGTATGAGAATTAGAATTGATTCCATCACAAACCCATGCCCATGAGACAAAGCAAACAACAAAATTTATCCAATCCACATCCAATCTAAGGGATATATGAATGTTAGGAACGATTCCGTCATCCAACCATGCCCAAGAGACGATGGTGAACAACAGGGTTCCTAAATTAATAAACCTTATAATGCTAAGAATATGCACAAAGCTATCACAGATCCATTGTAATTTAAGTCACAACAAACCATTAAAAACTGAAAGCGTTTCTTAATATTAAACTATAATCAAAGACAGTTCAACTTAAACATGAATCAAAGCATAGAAATCAGCCCATCACACTACAAGCTTCACCTCTTAGCCCTAGCTAAGAGGTTTAGCTAGACATGATCTAGCTAAAATCTCTTCAAAACATAAAAGGAAAAGGGTAAAAGAAAGAGGGATAAAACTACCTAGTCAGCCATCTCTCTCTCCTTCTCTTCTTTACCCGTCTTGCCTCCACGGTTGCCCCACTTGCCCTTGGATGTTGTTCCCTCTCTCTTCTCTCCTTTGATAATATTATGAAGGTCGGTTGGTGGAGTCTACACACAAGTTAAGCAGCTGCATGCGTAATGGGTGCCAATTCTTGATTTTTCGGCGTCAGTGGTACCCATTATCATTGTTATAAGAGAAATCCGACCCATTCATTTGATTCCTGGCGAAAAACCGGTCCGAAAGGAGTGGTTTTTATCAGGTTTTGGTGCAGTCCACTGTATTAAATCAATTCGTCATCCATCTTTCATTTTCTAGCGATCCACGTGTGTACGTTTGCAAGGGGCCAAAGGGACACCTAGGAGAGAGTCATGCCCCCCTCTGGACACAATGGATGTCCAGATCATCCAATGGAATGATGGGTGGGGCCCACTATCAAAACCCAATCTGCTTGGGTGCATCCACTGGGCTTTAAGTGCGAGAAGGGCACTGTTCATATATTTTGTTCAAAAAATAGGTGGGGCCCACTTCTAATGATATTCGTGGAGATCTACTCCGCTCATCATCTTCTTAGTAACTTGTAAGCCCATGGGTTAAAGTATGAGGGAGATCCGAGCTTTAGGTGGGCCATACCATCCACCTGTGATGAGGCAATATCCACCGTTGAAGCAAACCTCTTTTCTCACTTACGTGCATGCATATGGAGTTCCTTAAATTACAGATTTGTCATCTTTCTAGCCATCGTCTTCCGAAGTGCATTATGTTTGAATGCACCATCCGATTTCCTTGAAATTGAGCAAGTATTCCTCATTTTTTGTGTTCTTTTCATCGGTCAAGTTTGAGCCCTAATCTCTCAGGGATGACTAATATGCTCTTTTAATGGTTATTGTTTGATCTTGCCGATCGGGTCACTTATACAATGATCCAAGGGCTGAATTTTGATATGTACAGTTAATTTATGGATCTCAGGCCAGATATAAAGTTTCGAGCCGAATGAATGGTGGGAACCCTGTGATCTTGCATTCTAAATGACTTTCAGGCCTATTTAAAGTGAGTTGCGTGATTTTCTCGGATCTCTGGCGTGTAAATTATTCAATCTTGGTCTCCTGAGGTTCATCCCTTTCCTTGGTGATTATAGAACGTTAAATCCATACCTTTAATACCATTTTTCACTCTAGGCTTCTAAATTCACCTTGCAGCACAAACACGATTAAAATAGGCGTTAAATAGTATCATGTTCGTAATTTCAGGTAATAAATGGGGTCTAATCTGCAATATTTGACCCTCAACACAACTCCCAAGCAGCATTTTGGTAGTCCCGAGCAAAGTATGCGAAAAATAAGTTGAGAATTACAAGACAATTTCTATGAACTCGAGTGATTTTTGAAAAACAATCCAGATATTAGAATTCTAAGATTCATGAATATTGACATTACTCTCTCCTAAATTCAAGTGCATGGTAACTTCATAGTCAAGTTCAAGATATTAATCCTCCAATTAGATAACTTCAACATTATGATTCATGAGTGTATAGTGTAATCTCAGCTTATCAACATTAAGATTCACTTCTCTATTTCATGATGTCATTGGTAACCAACAAGAGAATTCATGACAACAAAAACCTAGACTAAAACTTGCCTCGGAGGTCATTTTTTCATTCTTTCCGCTTTTGATTTTTCCATTATAAGTAACGCCAAGGAGGGGAATCAAATCCTCACCTATAGGGAGCAAACCTATGGTGAAGACCAGTCGCCCAACTCTTTCCGAATGTCAACCTTAGGGAATCGAACCTTCACCTATAGGGAGCAAACCTATGGTGAAGACCATTCGCCTAACTCTTTCAATTCTTCTTTATAAGCATGATGGAAAAATTCCCTAGGGTGGCTCCTTCCATGTCTAATGACCACCAGGTCAACAATTTAATATCAAACTAAAGCCTTAATGTGTAAGCTAGGTGTGACATGTGAAATCATGACTCAATCAATGTTTAAAATTCTAATCATGGATTAACAATTTGAACTTAACTGTGAAATATAACAAATAACTAAAATCTAAGAGTCATAAATTACCAACCTTACGTATCTTATAATTCTAAATCAACGATGGCCATCAAATCACTTCGAATTTTCAGAAAAATTTTAAAAATGTTTAAAATTTTCACAATTTTTGCTCAAGACTGAGAAAATACTGATCAGGTAACCCAATTTCTCACCCCTAACCTAAAATCTACATTGTCCTCAATGTAAAAGAAAGAAGCATGCAATGTACATGAGACAACGAAGGAAAAAGAGAAGTGATGGAAAGATAGTACTTGAAGAGAAAATTGAATGACTTTTCCAAAGAGATATCAGCGTGAGAGCGGGTCAGCACAAGAGTGAAACCAACGAAAGCAACTTATCATAAAACAACTTAGAAAGCAAGACAACCTAACTGCATAAAGCCGACTATCCTAGAATGACATGAAATAAACTACCTTAGTCCTATGAAAGCAGAGGAAAAACTACCCAGTCATGTCGCAAGGTTCCTCTTCTAGCCAGTATCTTGATAAATTTCTCAGTACGTTCCTTAGCAAGATCATCTAAAAGCCCTTTTTGCAATAGGCTTGGATGCCCTGGAGCATGAATGTCCAGAGAAACTTATTTACCTCAGTAAAAATTTGTCGTTGATTTGCTTGAGGTATCCAAAGTAAATATGATTCACCTGTGACCGAAAAAGTTTCAATGTTAGTACTCCATGGTGAATCTGAGACTATAAGTAGATAAAATTTAGAAAAATTCTCAGGAAGTGATGTAGTCTCAACACATTTCGAAGTTCCAGACTTCGGTTCAATCTTCAGTTCCTCTTCCTCTAATGGTAAACATTCAGGGTCTAGGGAAGGAGGGGCTTCGGAATGAGGGTTCTCTCGGTCCATGACAACTATTGAGGTATTGTCTTGCGAGGCATTCACTTTGTCTTTTATTATGGGATCATTTGAATCTATAAAGTGTGCCAACCAATTATCCAAAGAGTTGAAAATTCAGCTGAGAGTGACTCATTTTCCACGTTGAAGCTTGTGATGATTTTTCCACGGATTCTATCTTTTGTGAAAGTGGATGGACGCATGCTCTCTTGCTCTTGCCCTGCATAGACAGATTGAAAATTAACAGTGTACAGCTTAGATGGAGGCCTCAATTGGGTGGTTTTAAATTTCAGAGTCATATTGAGCAACTTGTCCTTCTCCTGAATCATATCATTTTCAATTCAAGGGAGTGGTGTAAAGATGTCTCACAAGAGTTAGAAGGGTCGGTGGTAAGGGGCTCATCCTCCACATTCAAATTGGCCATGTCAAATAGGTGGAGTAGATAACTTTGGTTAACAACCTCCCGAACCTCTTGATCATTGATGTAGGCCAAACTTAAGATTGAATCCCAATACTCATCATCGTCCAATTCAGTGCACTACACACTTGGAATGGGATCGCTTTCCTCACATTCGACTCCTAAATTGGGTTGAGGTTTGAATAAACTAACCTCTCCATCATCATTGAAATCAACTGTGTCATGTGAGTGAAGTGTGTCATTATCATTGTATTTGAAAGACACCCACGTCTCTTGATCATTCCTTTGGACTGTCATCGAGATCGACTCATCAGGAAATTGAACCATAGCTCATTAACATAATCCAACTCTTCATTCTAAATTCCAAAATTCTTCAAAAGTAAGTTAGGATCACTTTTCTCGCATTGTTTCTCTGGATTGGGTTGAGGTTGAGGTAAACTAACCTTGTTGCTCTCATTGAGGTGTGATTCAATTGCTTTTAATGATTTCATCATATCTGCAACATGTTGGTTGAATAGTTTTCGATTTTCCATGATTTCCAAACATGAATCCTCTTGGATCATTTCTGGTTGGATCTCAAAGGTAGGAGATCTAAGAGAATAATCACTATAACATGTTGTTGGTTTATCTTTCCAATTTTGATGTTTCCACTGATTATAGTCATACAGATCATAGGTGGGAAAATCTGATGGTTGTTGATACATATTGTCACCCATGATATAATCACACATTGTTTTCTTCTTATCTGATGGGTGATAATAATTCTCACTCCCATAGTTATGATAACCCCGACACTCACGTAATGTCTGTGGGGTGCAATTGTTCTCCCAAATATGATCGTGTAAAGACTTCTTAACCGATGAAGCATTATATTCTGGTCGGTTTTTTATAATGGTTTCAGAAAAATTTTGAGACATAGGTTGATTTCTGTCATAATCATCATCCTGATATATATTATTCTTCTCAGCATACTGATGTTCCCACTTTTGCATATACATGGTGAAACCCTAACTCTGAATCTAACCCTAAGAAAAATAAAAGAAAAGATCCTACAACAGTATGGAAAGTAAAATGAGAAGTTAGAAAGAAGTTACCAGATTAGAGTTCCTATGTGAAGATACTATAAAAGAAAACAAAAGAAATTAATTTATAAAGTTATAAAGTTTCTAAAATTAGAGAATAAGTTAGTTTCTAAAAATAAAAGAAATCCTATAATTAGAAATTTTCTAACAATCAAATAAAACCTTCAACCTAAAAGTAGAAAAAGTAGAAAAATTAGACAAAGGTTACCACTTTAGAGAGTCTATGTCAGGGTCTACAAAATAAAAAAGTTCGGTTAGTTTCTAAAAATAAAAAAATAAGAACCTAATCCTAAAGTTAAAAAATTCTAATCTTAACCTAATTCTAAAACTAGTTAATTTTAGAAAAATGCAACTGTCAGTCTCGAGCAATGGTGCCAAAAACTTGTTCACACCCCAAGTATAGGGTTGTGATGTAGTAATAATCTCAGTAAGACCGAGGTCGAATCCAAAGGGACTGAACCTTGTACGTAACATAAAAGTAACCAAAATTAGAACTAGAAGAAGATGAAATCTAAATCAAGCAAATATGAGGAAATAATGGTGAAATAGTAAACTAAAACTTAGAAAATTCAAAGGTGGGAAACAAGGGATTCAGAGGATCCACTTGTAGAGATCAGGGAGATCTACACTTGATTCATGAGCTCAACTGGACTTCGAGTCCCATTTTCATCCAGTTAGAAGATATCACATTAAACACCAAATATGAACTTCCTTTGATCCAGTTTTCAATAGCAGATAGGTATGCGAATTAGAATTGATTCCATCACAAAACCATGCCCATGAGACAAAGTAAATAACAAAATTTAGCCAATCTACATCCAATCTAAGGGATGTATGAATGTTAGGAAGGATTCCGTCATCCAACCATGCCCAAGAGACAATGGTGAACAACGGGGTTCCCAAATTAACAAACCCTATAATGCTAAGAACATGCTCAAAGCTATCGCAGATCCAATATTGTAATTTAAGTCACAACAAACCATTAAAAACTGAAAGCATTCCTTATTATTAAACTATAATCAAAGACAGTTCAACTTAAACATGAATCAAAGCATAGAAATCAGCCCATCACACTATAGGCTTCACCTCTTAGCCCTAGCTAAGAAGTTTAGTTAGACATGATTTAGCTAAAATCTCTTAAAAACATAAAAGGAAAAGGAAAAAAAAAAAAAAACTAGAAGAAAGAGGGAGAAAACTACCTAGCCGGCCATCTCTCTCTCCTTCTCTTCTTTGCCCGTCATGCCTCCACGGCTGCTCCACACGTCCTTGGATGTCGGTCCCACTCTCTCTCTTCTCTCCTTTTATAATATTAGGAAGGTCGGTCAGTGGATCTACGCACAAGTTACGCAGCTGCATGCGTAATGGGTGCGAATTCTTGATTTTTCGGCGTCGGTGGGACCCATTATCATTGTTATAAGAGAAATCCGACCCATTCATTGGATTCCTAGCAAAAAACCAGTCGAAAAGAAGCAGTTTTTATCGGGTTTTGGTGTGGTCCACTGTATCAAATCAACTCGCTGTTTATCTTATATTTTCTGGTGATCCACGTGTGTACGTTTTGCTAGGGGCCAAAGGGACACCTAGGGGAGAGTCATGCCGCCCCTCTGGACACAATGGACGGTCCAGATCATCCAATGGAATGATGGGTGGGGCCCACAATCAAAACCGAATCAGCTTGGGTGCGTCCGCTAGGCGTTTTGAGCGAGAAGGGCATTCTTCATATGTTTTGTTCAAAAAATAGGTGGGTGTCACGCCCTAAACCTGGAGATCGGACTTACAGGAATTCCGATCATTGAATCTGGTGCCTACAGCCTCTGAAGTACCCCATTCTCGGTTCCTAGTGCCCATATGCTAGATTTCGATCCTAGGATCCTACAAGGAGGATATTCCAACGTACATATATCTCGTAAGAAGCATAACCACACGTTTACCCAAATCACAAAGGCAACATCGTCATCACATATCCACTAATATAGTCATTTAAATATAATACTGAAAGAGAAATACATATATCGAAAATCAAAGCTTCAGAGGTCCACTGCATGCGCCAAGCTCAACGCAACTGCAACCTAACGCCACCTGCACGCATTTATAGTGCATAAGCTTATAGAAAGCTTAGTGGGTGGTGAAAGTGTATGCACAAGGTAAGTGTCAAGTAAGTAATATCATAGTAATCAGAGTAAGTGGAAATACTAACAAGCCCATAAATTATACAATATCAGAATAATATGAAAACATGCTGATAGACCCATAAATACCATCAGCCTTATCCAGGCTATGCGATACAAAAATATAATAAACCAATATCATATAGTGAGCAAGCAATGTAGATCAGCTATGCAATGTGGAGATAGTAAGCCAAATCTATGTGTTGAGGATGCAATGCAATATGTAATGCGAATGAAATGACCAAGATGGAGTGTGAAGTCGGGATGATAGTACGGAGTATTGCAGGCTACGACGTCCACTACAAAGGACTTCTATCCAAACTAGTCCCATACATAAATTTGGATAGTCAGACTCAATGTGGTAAACTCCTGATATTAGGTCAGTCGTGCGCCCCAACCGAAATCCTGGCCATTGAGAAGGTACACGTAACAAATAGTTGCGCACCACCAGCCCGAGTGGATAGTGAATGAATGAATGAATGAGTATGCAGCTTCTGCTCAATAAGTTCACATATCAGTACGGTTTCTCTCTAGGATTATTACCGGGGTCTATTACACTCTACGCCCGCTTGCCGCCCCTATCCCAGTGTACAACTGGGTAAGTGGAAGAGACCTCACTATCCGCATGCCAATATCGAGCCCGACTCGTCGATAGCGGACCCATTCCTCAAGATGGCTAAACTCAACCTAGACATTGCCTCCTCACTCAGGTGGGTAAGGTCACACCCCTCAATTGACCAAGACATAATGGGAGACGCAACTGACTAAGACACAATGGGAGACGCGACCTACAGGTATAAGGCCCTCATGCGCTCATATATATCCACTCGGTCTCAATGTTGGGGCGTCTCCCGGTCATGTAAGTTTATGGATTTTCACCCAGGGACATCTATGGCATCTGTATGATAGAACCAAACATTTTCGGTGTCCCATTTGGCCATTTACGATATGCCTATGGAGGCCACAGCCTTGATGTTGCTAGGGTGTACAGTACTCACAACATACAATGCAAGATGCATGAGTCATACAATTCAGTCATGCATCAATCCTACGCATACCGTGCGCTCATGTGATACAATCTCTACCTATTAGGGAGTCTCATAGCAACCTGCTCAATGACATATGCAATGGTAAATCACATCTCATAATAAATATACAAATGATGCGTATGGGCATGTATCATGATGCTATGCTGTCACATACTCATAATCGGCATCAACAATCAACCTCGACAATGTGGATATTTAACTACCATTGCCCCCAAGGGATGGCCCACATAGGGCCTAACATATAGTGGACCCATGGCCTCACACAAGGGCCAAATGTATAATACCATGGGTCTCACTTAAGAGCTTAATGCACATCACGATGAGCCTTTCACATGGGCCTAACATACATCACAATGGGCTCCATCCCCTGGCCCTCAAATGCATCACAATGGGCCTCATCACATAGACCTCATATTCATCACATTAGGCCTTAAATACAGGTTAGATACATATCACAATGGGCCTCAACTACGGGTTGCATATATATCATATAAGTTTCGACAATCGGAATCGACCTCGACAATCAAAATCGGCCTATACAATCGGCCTCGGCAATTAGAATTGACCTCGACAATCGGCCTCAACAACCGAAATCGGCCTCGATAATCAGAATCGGTCTTGACAATTAGAATCGGCTTCGACAATCGGTCTCAACAAACGAAATCGTCCTCGACAAACGGAATCGGCCTCGATAATCAGAATCGGAATCGGCCTCGACATTCGGAATCGGCCTCGATAATCAAAATCGGAATTGGCCTCAACAATCGGCTTTCATAATTGGAATCGGCCTCCACAATCAGAATCCACCTTGACAATCGGAATTGGCTTCAACAATCGGCTTCCATAATCGGAATCGGCCTCCACAATCAGAATCAGCCTTGACAATCGGAATTGGCCTTGACAATTGAAATCAGCTTCAACAATCGAAATCGGCCTTGACAATCGGAATCAGCCTCAACAATTGGCCTCAACAATCGAAATCGGCCTCAACAATCGGAATCAGCTTCGATAATCGAAATCGGCCTTCACAATCGGAATTGACCTCAACAATCGGAATCAGCCTCGACAATCAGCCTTTACAATCGGCCTCGGCAATCGGAATCAAAATCGGCCTCAACAATTGGAATCGGCCACAACAATCAGCCTCGACAATTGGAATCAGCTTCGACAATCGGAATCGGCCTCGACAATTAGAATCGGCCTCAACCATTGGAATCGCCCTTGACAATCGGAATCGGTCTCGACAATCGAAATTGGCCTCAACAATCGGAATCAGCCTCGACAATCAGAATATGCCTCAACAATCAGAATCGGCCTTGACAATCAAAATCGGCCTCAACAATCGAAATCGGTTTCGACAATCGGAATCGGCCTCAACAATCGGCCTTTACAATCGGAATCGGCCTCGACAATCGGAATCGGCCTCAACAATCGGCCTCGACAATCAAAATCGAAATCAGCTTCGACAATCGGAATCAGCCTCGTTCATGGGCTGCATATATGTCACATTGGGCCTCATACTGGGCCGCATCATATGACCCTGTTGACTGCATATCTGGGCCTGGCCGTTGAGGCCCAGGCATCAAAATGATCTGAAACTGGTGGACAATGTGGATGTAACACCTACATCATTGTGTGGTCCATGGATGGCGTAGATAAAACACTTACATCACGGTGGTTTCCACCGTCCTATAGACAGTAATGGTAAAACCCATACATCAGGGCCCACATCCTCAGATGGACGGTGTGATTACAATACATACATCCTAGGTGGGCCCAATGCCTATCTGTATGAATGACAGGTAGGATATACATCACATTCATCAATGGTGGGCCACAGAACTTGCTGACGTCAATTGCAGCGGCAATAAAAATAACTGCTGGCCGTCCAGTAGATGGATGGCCCAGATATAAAATACATACATTAAGATGGGCCCCACCTGCTGCCAGGTAGGCGGTTGGATAAACACATACTTTATGATTGTTTGATGTCCAAACAGATGGATGGTAGGGATATAATACATATCCATGATCAGACCACTTCTTACTGACGTCCATGCAATGGACAGTTGGATATATCACATACGTTATGTGGGACCCACAGAACTTGCTAACGTGCAGCAGCTGCTGCTGGGCCCCACAGGACCTATTGATGTCACACGGCAGCATCATAGGAGGGTGGTCCCCACCGTCCAGATGGACGGTGAGGATTAAAACCCATATCTCTTGGTGAGATGCCACATACACATGGTGGGTCCTAGGTGAAATTTATATCTATCTCATTCTTCCTGTAATGCCATAAAAAGATAATAATAAAATAATAAAATAACAAAATAAGTCTCTGTCAATGTTTGGACGGTGTGGGTATGAAACTGATACATTGGTGGGTCTCATCCAGATGGACGGACGGAGTGGGTGATATCACGCATCAAGGTGGGTCCCACCTGCTTACACGTGTCACACGTGTGGGACAGGTCCCACGTCCACAACAGAAGTATGGGGTGGATATAAAACACATTCATTAAGGTGAATCCCACCCGTTCAAAATTTTGGACGGTCTGGATCAGACCCATACATTTGGTGGGTCCTACGGGCCTGCTGACTTCATAACATCAGCCATATGCTGGTGTGAGTACGGCAGCCAATCTGCTTCCATATGAGGTGGGTCCCACATACATCAGGGCCCATCGTTATATATTATAATATTATATATTAATATAATATCATATTTGTTATTATTATTATTTTAAAGACCGGTGAGTACACCTCACTGTCAGTTCACACTACACTATTAGTCCAAATCCAGTGTCCTTGGACGCTGGATGGACTAATGGTGTGGATGACATAGATCACGGTGGGTCCCAGGTGGTCGTCGCCCACCTGATTTGGTTCAACCTAATATTTGTGTTCCCTGAGCCCGCTGGACGGCCTGGATAAAAACGGATAGGTGGCGTTGATAAAATACATACAATATGGTGGGTCCACGTGGTGGCCCACCCGAGCCGGGATCAAGTTGATATTTGTGATTCCCCTTCATCCAGATCAGGCAACGAGGCTGTCCCAATGCCTATCACACATGCACAAAATAGGTGGACCACATTAACAAGGAAGGATAGAGAGAGAGAGAGAGAGAGAGAGAGAGAGAGAGAGAGAGTAGTGGAGGGACCCCACCACTATGGGCCCCTCTATACAATGCATACATCATGATGGGTCCCACCATATGTGGGCCCTTAAATCATCAAAATTTCACAAATCGAATCCTAAAATACACCCACCTTTAGATCTTGGACTCCTCCTTTCACCGACGCGATCTAGAGCTTCAAAGAATGCATTTCAACGGTTAAGATTGATTTTGGAGGGTGGGATTGAGTGGTAGGGAGTGGGCCACACAGCTTCTCTCCCATGGAAGCCATGAATGGTTTCTTGCTTGGAGAATGAGAGAGAGAATGAGAGAGAGAAAGGTGATGGGACAGAAGTGATGGGAGAGAGGGATGATGAGTGATGGATGGGTGTACTTGGTTGTAAGAGAGAGTTGACTTTGGGGGCGGGGTGGTTGTACTTGGGGATGGGGTGATGTGTTCTTGACATAAAATGTGATTGATGGGACATGTTGTAGAGATTCTCTTGGAATTCGCAACGCGCGATATTTTTCTCGCACTGAATGCAGACCCACATCTCCTGGCCTAGGTATCGCCTCGGTGTGAGAGACGCAGCATCGGAACCACGGCGACAGCGCGGTCGTACTGGTACAAGTCTTAAGTCAAGCCACTCAGATCGACATGATGCAACTCAAGATCATGCACAAATGCCGATTACAGATCGTGGGTCACCGAAATTTGACCAGGAGGATGGTGGAAGCCTAAGGAATGGTACGGTCTAGGACACGGCCCTAACAGCGGGGCTGACTTCTGATGACATTCTCAGTGATCTACTCTGCTCATCATCTTCTTAGTAACTTGTAAGCCCATGGGTCAAAGTATGAAGTTGATCTGAACTCTAGGTGGGCCGCACCATCCACCTGTGATGAGGCAATACCCACCGTTGAAGCAAACCTCTCTTCTCACTTTCGTGCATGCATATGGAGTTCATTAAATTACAGATTTGCCATCATTCTAGCCACCGTCTTTCGAAGTGCGTTATGTTTAAATGCACCATGCGATATTATTGAAATTGAGCAGGTATTCCTCATTTTTCATGCTCTTTTCAAAGGTCAAGTTTGGGCCCTTTAATGGTTATTGTTTGATCTTGCCCATCGGGTCACTTATTCGTTGATCTAAGAGCTGAATTTTGGCGTGTATGGTTAATTTATGGTCATCAGGCCAGATATAAAGTTTCGAACTGAACGGATAGTGGGAACCCTGTGAGCTTGCATTCTAGACGACTTTCAGGCCCGTTTAAAGTGAGTGGCTTGATTTTCTCGGATCTTTGGCATGTAAATTCTTCGATCTCGGTCCCCTGAGGTTTGTCCCTTTCCTTGGTGATTGTAGAACGTTAAATTCATGCTTTTAGTACTATTTTTCAGTCTAGTCTCTTAAATTCACCTTGCAGCATAAACACGATTAAAATAGGCGTTAAACAATATCATGTTCGTAATTTCAGGTAATAAATTAGGTCTAATATGTAATATTTGACTATCAACAAAAATTCTTATGTTTTTATTACAGGCGGCAATGGACACCATATGCAGTCAGCCCACTCTTAATGGTAGTTAGTGGAGTGAGCCAGATATCCTGAGCGAGGTGCTTGGCACTTGTTCTAGATATATATGTGGGCTTGGTCATGGTGCCAAGCTCATGACACCCGCTAAACCTACTTCCAACCGATCCGTTGCTGGCGAGAGCGCCCCACACCGAGCTGATATCGTAGAGAGAGAGAGAGAGGTTCAACAGATACGAGTCGTTGTCGATGAGATCAGAGAGCAGCTGAAGAGTCAGAGGGAGGAAGACGAGAGGCGACTAGAGGAGCATGAGAGGAGGATTGAGGAGATGCGAGTGGAGCATGAGAGATGGATACAGGAGATGTTTCAGGCTCTCGCTGCATGATTAGCCACCGGTGCCCCACCACCTTCGCCTTCATCTGATGCCCTACCACCTCCGCCTTCATCTTCGTGATTTTTTTTAATGAATTTTTTTTTTTAATGTTTAGATGTAGTTTGTGTTTGGATGGATGTGGATGTGAATATGATGAAAATGTATTGTAATATGTGTATTTACAGGTGTATATCAGGAATTTTTTCTTGAATTTTGAAAAAAAAAAAAGAGAGACTATTACCGATGAAATATTTCGTAAGAAGAAATTAATACAAAGATTTATACCGACGAAATATTTCATTGGTAATATTAGGTTAAAACTTATACCGACGAAATATCTCGTAGGTAGAAATTAATACAAAAATTTATCTCGACGAAATATGTCGTTAGAAATAGTAGGTTGAAAACTTATACCGACGAAACATTTCATAGCTAGAAATTAATACATTTATACCAATCATCTATATATGAGATATACCGACGAAATATGTCGTCGGTAATAGTGGGCTTATGCCAACGAACATACTCATCGGTAATGTTAGTATTAGCGGGCTTATGCCGATAAACATACTCGTCGGTAATAGCGGGTTTATGGTACAAGCTCGATATTAGCGAGCTCTAGACCACTCGTTAGTGAGCCACTAGTTCCGAAACTATAAAATAATTTCCATCTTACTGGGCTTGACGTCCGATGAATATATGGTGTGTTGGCTGAGGAAGAGCTTATATGGGCTGAAACAAGCTCCACGACAGTGGTACAAGAAGTTCGACTCATTTATGTTAAAGCATGGGTATGATAGAACGGAGTCGGACCACTGTTTGTTCACGCGCAAGTTTTCAGATGGTGATTTCTTAGTTCTACTGTTATACTTTGATGACATGCTCATCATGGAAAAAGACATCAAGAAGATTGATAGGCTAAAACAAGAGATGGGCAAGTCATTCACGATAAAAGACTTGGGCTCAACTAAGCAAATCATATAAATGGAGATAACCGGTGATAGAAGTAGAAGGAAGCTTTGGCTGTCATAAGAGCGGTATATTGAGAAAGTCCTAAAGCGGTTCAATATAAATGCAGCGAAGCCGGTCAGTACTCCACTAAATGGTCACTTTAGATTGAGCAACAGGCAGTGTTCCAAGACGAAGGCAGAGGTGGATGAGATGCACAAGATACCCTACGCATCAGCAATAAGAAGTTTAATGTATGCTATGGTGTGTACGCGCTTAGACATAACATATGCGGTTGGTGTTGTCAGCCGATATCTTGCCAATCCTGGCAAAGAGCATTGGGCAGTGGTGAAATGGATACTGCGGTATCTAAGAGGCTCGTCCAGGTTCAGCTTATGCTATGGTGACGGAAAACCTGTGTTAGAGGGTTACACAGATGCAGATGTGGCAGGTGACATAGACTCCAAGAAGTCTACATCGGGGTTCATGTTCACGTTTGCAAGGGGAGCGGTCTCTTGGTAAAGCAAGCTACAGAAGGTCGTAGTATTGTCAACGACAGCGGCTGAGTGCATTGCAATTACAGAGGCATGTAAAGAGATGCTTTAGATGAAGAGGTTCCTAAAAGAACTTAGCCTGAAGCAGGAGTAGTACGTAGTCTATTGCGATAGTCAAAGTACTATACACTTGACCAAAAATCCAAATCAGCACTCCAAGTCGATGCACATAGAGATTTGGTATCACTGGATCAGGGATACTTTACAATAGAAGGTGTTATAGCTTGAGAAGGTTCACACAGACGATAATGGGTCAGACATGATGACCAAGGTTTTTCTCAAGGGCAAGTTTGAGGTTTGTAGAAACCGAGCTAGTTTGAAGAAGGTGAACTCTTCCTGAGTCGGAAAGGGAGAGATTTGATAGGGTTTTCCTCCTCAGTTCAGAGGAGAGATAGTGCAGCAAGGTGAAAATCGAAGTATTTTACCATGCTGCTCTACCAATCAAGGGTGGCGCTCGACCAGTCAAGTGGGGCTCGACTCAAAGTCCTGCGACCAATTGAATTAATTCCTCCGAGGTGCTTGACTAGTTGAGGGAGGTGCTCGACCGCTCAAGTAGGCCGCTCGACCGGTCGAGGACATTGCTCGACCAGTCGAGGTTATGCAGATTTCCACGTAAAAATCTCGTGTCAAAACAATAGACCGTGAGAGAATGGAGCAGCCGTGAACATTCAAACGAAAGAAAGAAAAAAGGCAAATGCTATAGGCCTTGATTATTGAAATTTGGGTAATTCTGGTGGCACAGGCCATCCAGCACATGATAACCGTCAGATCAACGGTTTAGTTCAGGGACCATATGTCCCTCCTAGGAAACGTGAAAGCCCAAAAGGTTGAGATCACGGAAACATGTATAATACCACTCCGTCCAAACCACAATGAACAAATCTCGTTCATCAATTTCTCGGCCAAGAATTTTCTCCCGAGATTTTCAGGTTTTGAGGTTTTCACGGAATATTGTTTGGAAAATCTCTCCAAAAATAAAATATTAAAAAATAGTTATTGTAAATTATTAAACGAGTTTAGAATTTAAATATGGGTCTTGCACAGGTCCAAAATCTCCAAACTTTAAGAATGATTTATGGAACATCAATCATCAATCGAGACCCTTCATTCAATAGTACCCTTGGGAGCAAGCCACTGTGTAAGAATCATACAAATCAAATGATCCTGACCTTTCAAATGGGGTTAATTTTTTTTATTTATAGTTATACGTTATTTAAGAGCCATAAATCATACAGTCGGAATGGTGAAATCAAAGTGATAATTCGTAATCATAAACAATGAAAATTGATATTTATCAAATAGATGTTTCCGGATGATGATTAGATCTATTTTATTTCTCTGCACAATTTTGAGAGTACATTTTCCATGCTATTGATCAGATATTCAGGATCATCGATTTTGAATGATTTTCATTTAAAAAATTTATGCACATAGCAAACTTACCAATAGCAAAACCCTTTAAATATGTATTAAAATAACAAATTCTACAATATTTTGATTTTTTTTTTTATATATGTTAATATTGCAATAATATTGTCATAAAAATGCGTTACTTCAAAATATGCCGAAAATTTTAAAAATCTCCTGATTATATTGTGATAATATCATCTGGTGTACTTCATCATCTAATATCGAAATTTAGAATGTCAAAATCTAAGGAGAGATTTGTTAGAGTAGACACTTTATTCACGAGGTGGTCATGCACAGGAAAACACGTTCGGCGTTTAACATTTTAGTATTCCATCAGGAAAGGTCTATTGACTAATGGCGTATGTTCTCTAAAATATAAAAGAAAAAGTAAAGAAAGGACCCACCTATTTAAAGTTGCGGTCACTTTCAACTTTACGCACTGCATGATTGCAGGACAGGCTGTCCAGTAAAATATAGACAGGCAGTAACAAAAAATTTACACTGAAAACAACCTAAGGAAAAAAGCAAAAAAAAAAAACACCGGAAGCGGGAGAATAAGGATACCTGGGTAAAAGGTGGAAATTTGCGTCGGGCTATAGTCGCATGTATTTGTCATCTAACTTATTTATAAGGTCATAAAAAGACATGAATGATCTATAAACACAAATATAAGTTTGATCTCTTGTGGCCCCCATTAGGTTTTAATAGTAGGTGTTCAATTGCCACGGTAGTGTATGGCGTGGTCTATACGTACTTTGGATGTCTTATTTTTGGACTCATGGCTGAAAATGAGCGGATAAAATGGATGGACGGTTTAGACCAGACACACATCAAGGTGGTCCCATATATTTTAGGTTTTTCGTTCTTCTCCAGGTGGAATTTTGTAAAAGTGAAGATGTCAACGTCAAAACCCACTTCACAAGAATTTCCAATGGTAATTCCATTTACCGGTAATTACCGGGGCAAAGCAAGGAATCCCGATCATTTGCTAGCCGGAAACGAATTGGCTACGCTCCTTGAGACCAGCAAATGGCTGATGGTCGGTGCTCGACGGGGCCATCATGATGTATGTGTTTTATCCATGCTGTCCATCTATTTTTTCAGATCATTTTATTAGATGAGATCAAAAATAAGATATATAAAAATCTCAAGTAAACCATATTACAGAAACAGTGTTAAATGAGTGTTGACCATTAAAAACCTTTTGAGGGCTATAAAAGTTTTGGATCAATCTAATTTTTGTTTCTTCCCTTCATCTGAGCTTGTATGACCTAATCAATAGATTGGATGTCAAATAAACAGTTCAGTGGGCCTTGGAAAGATTTTAATGTTGGATATGCAATCACTGTTGTTTTCCTGTGGTGTGGTCCACCTGAGATTTATATCAATCTCATTTTTGAAATAAACCCTTAAAATGATTTGTAAAAATGAATGAATGGAATAAATAAAACACATACATCATAATAGGGCCCACAGAGTACCGACCACCAGCCACCGGGCTGTGGCAGGGGAACTAGCTGATCCGTTTTCCTGCTTGCCATACGCAGGATTTCTTGTTTTGTACCGTGATTACTTAATATTAATGATGATGTTATTTTCTGTTTTTTTAATTGTCATTTGTCACTGTCAATAACGGTGTTATCAAACTGTTCCATTAAGAGTACGATGATGCGACTCTTTCATTAAATGCAGTGTACGATGATGCAACCAATCACATCGACAAGAAACAGTTACTGCCTGCTTGTCCCAGATTGGCTGGTGTACCTCACACCAGATATATAACTGGTGTACTGACGGTCAGCAAGTTCTGTCGGTCCAATTAAGAGGTATTTTGTTATATCCAAAACGTAAATTCAATGCTAAGGCTTGAGACGAAAATTAAGACAGATATAACTAAGTATTAAGTGGACCACGCTACAAAAAAGAGTGGGGGATTGAACGTCTACTATTGAAATCCTTTTCAGGGTAACAAAAGTTTTGGATCAATATGAAATTTATTTTTCCTCTTGGTTCAAGTCTTTGTGATCTTATGACCAGATTGGATGGAAAATAAATGTTATGGTAGGCCCTACAAATATTTTAATAGTAAAATCATTACCTTCGCTGCCATTTGTGGTGTGATCTAGAAGACCTTTGGATATGATTCAGTATTTGGGTAATGCTCTAAAATGATCTCTAAAAATAGATGAACGATGTAGATATAATAAATACATCACTATGGGGCCTATGTAACTTTGATCTCCTGTGAACCATTTGTACAACTTGGAGCTCGAGGAGAGCGTCATTGCTCATCTTCGTAGGACATGTACCAACAACAACTATATAGCTGGTGTGTGGTACACCATCTAATCCGTTTTTGTTCAAAGGAGATCAAAGTTACATGGGCCCCATAGTGATGTATTTATTATATTTACACCATTCATCTAGTTTTAGAGATCATTTTAGAGCATTATCCGAAAAATAATCATATCCAAAGATCATCTGGACCACACCACAAATAGCAGCAGAGATAATGATTTTCACCGTTAAACAATTCGTAGGGCCCACCATAATTTTTATTTTCCATCCAATCTATTCATAAGGTAACAAAGACCTGAATGAAGAGGAAAAACAAATTTCATATTGATCCAAAACTTCTGTGACCCGAAAAAGGGTTTCGATGTTAGACGTTCAATCCCTCCGTGCCTTTTGCAGTGTGGTCTACATGATAGTTAGATCTATCTTATTTTTCATCTTAAGCCTTAAGACGAGCTTGCAAAATGGATGGACGATTCAGATATAACACATACCTCATTATCAAACCCACAAAATTTGCTAACGTCAATACACCAACTATATAGCTGGTGTGACCAGCCAATCCGCTTCCCCCTGTCTCCAACCATGAATGAGAAGCAGATTGGCTGGTGTACCACACACCAACTATATAGCTGGTGTAGATACATGTGTTGCGAAGACGAGCGTCGACGCTCCTTGAGTTCTAAGTTGCACGAACGGTTCAAATGAGATCAGAGTGACATGGCCCAACAATGATGTATTTATTATATCCATACCATTCATCTATTTTTCGAGATAATTTTAGAGCATTGTACAAAAAATGAATCATATCCAATGCTCGAATGGACCACACCAAAAATAGTAGCAAGGGTAATGATTTTCACCATTGAAAAATTTGTAGGGCCCACCACAACGTTTATTTTTCATCCAATCTATTAATAAGGTCAAAAATACAGGGATGAAGATGAAAAACAAATTTCATATTGATCCAAAACTTCTATGACACCCCAAAAGGGTTTCAATGGTAGATGTTCATTTCCCCACTATTGTTTGAAGTGTGGTCCACTTGATCTTTATATCTATCTTATTTTTTGGCTCAAGCCGTAAGATGAGCTAAAAAAATGGATGGACAGTTTGGATATAACACATACCTCATGATGGGATCCATTGAACTTGCTGACGTCAATATAGCAACTATATAACTGGTGGGTGGTACACGAGCCAATCCGCTACCCCACGAACGGGCAGTTCTATGGGCAGGCCTAACATGATCTATCTTCTAATCCACGTGGCCCATTCTTTCTCTCGAATCATTTTAATGTATGTGCACAAAAATGAGACAGATCCAATGCTCAAGTGGACCACACCATCTATGGTGCGGTCCATTTGAGCATTGGATCTATCTCATGTTTGTGCATATATCCTAAAATGATATGAGAGAAGGGATGGACGGCGTGGATTAAAAGATAGATCACGGTGGGCTTGCTCGCAGAACTGCCTGTTCGTGGCTAGAGACCGGCAGGGGTAGGTGTTGAGGGTCAAATATTGCATATTAGACCCCAGTTATTACCTGAATTTACGAACATGATACTGTTTAATGGCCTATTTTTATCATGTTTATGTAGCAAGGTGAATTTAGGAGCCTAAACTAAAAAAGGGTACTAAAAGCATGGATTTAACGCTCATAAATCACCAAGGCAAGGGACGGACTCCAGGGGACCAAGATCGAAGAATTTATATACCAGAGATCCGAGAAAATCACGTCACTCATGTTAAACAGGCTTGAAAATCGTCTAGAATGTAAGATCACAGGGTTCCCACCATCCATTCGGCTCGAAACTTTATATTTGGCCTGAGGACCATAAATTAACCATACACGTTAAATTTCAGCCATTGGATCCTTGTGGAAGTGGCCAATGGATAGATCAGTTCCTAAAATGCTGATCTGGAACCCACCTGATATTTGGATATGCTTCAATTTTAGTCTCAACATCTTAAATGAGGTGATAAAATGGATGAACGGAGCGGATTCTCATGAACATTACTGTGGACCCCACCCCAAGAGTGCGCGTGTGCATAGTACACGTACACAAGACGTGTACCAGTCAGGTAGCCTGGTCAAAGTCGGGCTGACCTGACCTCTCTCGTGCAGGCAGTCCAACGGGCGGGCACTGGACCGTTGTTTGATGATTGTGGGCACCACTCGTTGTTCGAATCAACTATCAGAGCAGTCCAATGTGTCCCTGGGGTAGGGACGACTTTAGCCATGGTGGCCTTCTAGCCCCGTGCACTTGTACACACGTGGATCGCCAGAAAATGTAGGATGAATGACGAATTGATTTTATACAGTGGACCGCACCAAAACCCGATAAAAATCACTCCTTTCTGACTGGTTTTTCGCGAGGAATCTATGAATGGGGTGAATTTCGCTGAAAACATCACTGTGGGGCCTACCAAACATATCAGCGCAGGTCCGTTCACACCATACGCACATCCGGTTTTTTCGGACGGTGTGGGGAGTTGGGGCCACTGTTTGTGGTCGGATGGGTGATCCAAATTATTCAAAACCTTTATAGGGGGGTTTTTACCCCAACCATGGAGTCCAAATTGATTTCTTGGACGTCTATTGGCGGAAAACTTGATCCAAATACAAGTGCGCTTCTTGTGTCCTTACTACGTAAACACGAATTCCACCGACCTCCAGCCCTCTAAACCGCCCTTGGTGCCTATATAAAGGAGATGAGAAGAGAGAGAGACCATCATCTGTGATGTGGAGCAAAGGTGGGAGCAAGAGAGAGAGATAGCGTGGGACGGCTCGGGTTCCTTCCTCCTTTTCTTTCATTGCTTTCTTTATTTCTTTCCTGTTTATGATTTTTTAAAAGAGATTTTTATCCTAATTATGTTTTTGAGCGGCTAAACCTCTTACCTAGGGCTAAGAGGTGAAGCTTGTAGTGTGATGGATGGTTTTCTCTGCTTTGATTCATATTTTAGTTGAACTGTTGTTGATTCTAGTTTGATATTAAGGAATGCTTTTAGTTTTTAATGATCTGTTGTGACTTAAAATACAATGGATCTGCGACAACTTTAAGTATGTTCTTTGCATTATAAGATTGTGAATTTAGGAGGCTCTGTTATTCAGCATGGTTAGATGATGGAACCCTTCCTAACATTCATAACTCTCTTCAATTGGTTGTGGATTGGCTAAATTCTATTGTTTGCTTTGTCTCATGGGCATGGTTTTGTGATGGAATCAATTCTGATTCACATTATTCTCATCCATTGAAAACTAGATCAAAGGAAGTTCATATTTGATTTTCATGATTATATCTTCTATCTGGATGAAGATAGGACTCTACATCCAGTTGTGTTCTTGAATCAAGCGTAGATCTCCCTGATCTTTACAAGTGGATCCTTGGCACACTAGTTTCCCACCTTTGAATTCTACCAGTTTTTGTTTAAGATTTCACAATCATTCCCTTAAATTTTTCGTGATTTAGATTACATATTCGCTTAGTTCTAGTTCAAGTTACTTTCAAATTACGTACAAGGTTTAGTCCCTGTGGATTCGACCTCGGTCTTACCGAGATTATTACTACATCACAACTCTATACTTTGGCTGTGAACATGTTTTTGGCGTTGTTGCCGGGGACCGATGGTTACATTTTCTGGAATTAGCTAGCTTTAGAATTAGGTTAAGATTAGGGTTTTTCTAGTTTTAGGTCTAGGTTTTTTTGTTTGATTTTTTTCAGAAACTAACCTAACTGTCATGTTTTGTAAGACCCTGATATAGGCTTTCTAATTCGGTAATCTCTTCCTGCTTTTTCTTCCTTTCTATTTCTATATTAGGATTTATTTTATATTTTTTTCCTAATTTTTTTTATAGGATTTCTTTTATTTTTAGAAACTAACTTCCTAATTCTAGGTTAGAACTTTCTTGATTAACTTTTAGAAACTAGGTTACTTACTTCCCTTTTTAGAAACTCTTTCTAATTTTAGAAACTAACTCTTCTTTCCTTTATTTTATTTTTAAAAACTTTCTAATTCTAGGTTTTCTTTTAGAAACTTTCTCAATTTCTATTTTAGGTTTTTAGAAGTTTTTCCATTTTTAGAAACTAGTTTACTTTTTATTTTAGGAACTTTGTAATTTTAGAATTTCTGTTTCAAGAAACTAACACTACAAGAAACAACGCTTTTACCAACGAAATTTTTGCCGACGAAAAAATTTCGTTGCTAAAAGTATGTTTTTACTGACTTTTTTTTTCGTTGGTAAAACTGCACTTTTACCGACGAAATTTCTTTTCATCGGTAATAATATTTTTACCAACGAAAATTTTCGTCGGTAAAAGTATTTTAACTTTTAAGTTAGGAAATTTTCGGGTTATTTTGAAAATTTCACGGTAAGAGTTTTACTGACAAAAATTTTCGTCGGTAAAAAGTAGAAAACAACTTTTACTGACGAAAATTTTCGTCGGTAAAAATATTATATTTTTCACTTATAAAATCTTGGCAAAAATGTAAAGGAGACTTTTACCTACAAAAATACTTGTAGGTAAAAAACGTGGATGAGACTTTTATCGACGAAAATTTTCGTTGGTAAAGGTGTTATATTTTCACTTAAAATTTTTTGGCAAAAACGTAGAGGAGACTTTTACCTACGAAATTATTCGTAGGTAAAAAACGTGGATGAGACTTTTACCGATGAAACGTGTCGTCGGTAAAAGTGTTATATTTTTCACTTAGAAAATATTGAAGGAGACTTTTACCTACGAAAATATTCGTAGGTAAAAAATGTGGATGGGACTTTTACTGATGAAAAGTTTCGTCAGTAAAAGTGTTATATTTTTCACTTAACAATTATTGGCAAAAATGTAGAGGAGACTTTACCTACGAAAATATTCATAGGTAAAAAACTTGGTTGGGACTTTTACCGACGAAAAGTTTAGTTGGTAAAAGTCTTATATTTTTCACTTAGAAAATATTGGCAAAAACATAGAGGAGACTTTTACATACGAAAATATTTGTAGGTAAAAAAGTGGATGGGACTTTTACCGACGAAATATTTTGTAGGTAAAAGTCTCTCTTTTTTTTTTTCCACCATAAAATTCCTGATATACAACTGTTACAATATATTTTTCCTGATATACACCTGTTATATAATATATTTCATCATATTCACATTCACATCCATCTAAACTCAAACTACGTAAATCCATCCAAACATAAACTACATTCATCCAAACACAAGCAATCTTATCCACATCACATTCATCCACGCATAAATACATATAAGTTTAACATCATAAATAAAATACAAAAAATTATTCATAGCCTATTTCTTGGTGTGGCTCACAAAATTCGGTGTGGTGAACGCATCGGGGACTATGCACACACACCTAGGTCCTTACTCATGCCTTCATGGTAAATTCAAAATAGTTTCAATACAAGGTCATGAGTTCAAGTACACATTGTGGCTGTCAGCGACTCTGGTGTATGAGTGTGTGTTAAAAGAAAAGGAAAGAAAGAAAATGCTGATTTATCTTTTGGGTTGAGCCTAATGGTACTTGGTGATTTCTCATTAGGTAGAAATTATTATTAGTTGTTTTTAGAAAGATAAGATTAGGCCACTTATAATTATATTAACATGATAAAATGTTGTATGTATATTTGAGTAGACACCACAAAATAAACAATCCTATGGGAAAAAACAAATGAAAAGAGAGAGAACATATGAGAGGTGATCCTTTTCTCCTTTGATGGATTTTAGCTGCATGTTCCCTATGCAACTTCCTATAAGGAGAAGTTATATGGGTATTGGAATAATGTTGGTGACAAATCCACCTTGTCTATTAATATTATCATATTGTATTAGGACATAACTCTAAAAATAAGAAAAATCCAAATCTCAAATAATCTATGCTATAAGAGAAAGATAGTGGAGATGGAAATAGATGTATTGTGATGCTTGAGTTCGAGTATGCTTGCTAACAAAGCAAGATTTTCTGGTTTGTTGCCATGTGATTGGGATACATTATTACATCAATCGGGTTCGGGTTCGGGATCTGGTTTAGGTTTGGGTTTTCAAGTTTAGGTTTAGGTTTAGGTTTAGGTTAGGGATTTGAGATTAGGATTAGGTGTAGGTTTAGGTTTAGGGATTCGAGAATACATTTAGGTTTTAGATTTAGGTTTAGGTTTAGGTTTTAGGTTATAGGTTTAGGTTATAAGTTTAGGTTTAGGTTTTAGGTTTAGGTTAAGATTAGGTTATAGGTTATAGGTTAAGGCTTAGGTTATAGGTTTTGGTTTAGGTTAAGGTTATTGGTTTAGGTTATAGGTTTAGGTTTAGGTTATAGGTTATAGGTTATAGGTTATAGCTTTAGGGAATTGAGAATAGGTTAGGGTTTAGGTTTAGGAAATCGGGTTCGAGTTTAGGTTTAGGTTTTCAAGTTTAGGTTTACGTTTAGGTTAGGGAGTTGAGATTAGGATTAGGTGTAGGTTTAGGTTTAGGGATTTGAGAATACATTTAGGTTTTAGGTTTAAGTTTATGTTTTAGGTTATAGGTTAAGGTTTAGGTTTTAGGTTTAGGTTAAGGTTAGGGTTAGGGTTAGGTTATAGGTTGTCACGCCCCAGACTCGGTAACCGGATTCACAAGGAACCTGATGGCCGGTTCTGGCCGCAACAACATTCGTAGTACCCCATTCTTGGCTTTTGAGGCAGGTTCCGATCCTGGGATCCTACAAGGAGGATTTTCATAATAGTATAATCATTTTCGATGGAGCATACCCAAGATCACAATAAGTACATCTGAAAATAATAAAGGATACACATCACAAAATCTACTAAGAATTTGAACTTTTACAAGCTTTCATCAGGTCCGAAAGGATGTACATAAGATAATGGGAAAAGTGAGAAAAAGAATCAACAACACTGGAGTCCTTAAGCTCAACTCTACTCCATGCTTTGCTGCTACATCGCCTGCCCAGAGTCTCCTGCACGCATCAATCTGCATAAGCTTATAGAAGCTCAGAAGGTGGTGTATGTGTGTGATAATGGTACACAAAAGAATAGCAGGGGGTACAGGGAAGGAAACATGCTCAATGAGAATATCACTAGCCTTACCAAGGCTTATCATGAATACAATGCAATGAGTACTGGACGCCATACCAAGGCAATGTATGAAGGGGCTTACACAGCCAATGCTAATGCAATGTAAGTAATGCTAGTGCTCATATCCAAACCACATATCAAGTACATTTCCAATCATAAGGAAATCACCGAGGTCCAATACACTGCTGAATGACTGCTGCTCTACAGACCTGCACATTCAAACAAGTGTAAGAGACCTCACTACTTGCCTGTGGACAGCCAACCACCATCAAGGCCTGGCAGTAGTGGACCCATTTCACGAGCTGGTCAGAATTAGCCTAATAATGCCCTCCCTCACAGGCGGATAAGGCTACATCCCTACCTAACCGACTACACGATAGTGGGAGTCGCGGCCTAACGGTATAAGGTCCTCGTGCGCTCATAGTTTCCACTCGGTCATGGCGTTGGGGCATTCCCTTGGTACCATAGAAGTTTTGAAAATTTCACCCATGGGCATCCATGCACCCGATATGCTCAAATAATTTTTTCGGTGTTCACAGATTTGGCCATCCACGAACGTTCCTATGGAGGCAAGGCCTTGATGAAGCAAGGGCGGTATCATCATGAAATGCGATGGTAATGCATGAGTCACGAACACAAATCATCACTACCAAAAAAATGAGCAAAGGCTATGGATGATTGGAGTCTTTAGGTAAGGATATAAACCGTAGCTATATTACTACGGATTAAATTCGTAACTTGATACTCTAATCATCCGTAGCCTTTGCTGGTATTGATGGTCTCTTAGAAGTTCTATGGGGGCCCACCACAATTTTTATGTTCAATCTAAGTTGTCCATCCATTTTGACAGATCGTTTTAATGTGTTAGCTCAAAAATTAGATAAAGTTAAAGCTTAAGTAGACCACACCATAGGAAACAATGGAGATTAAGTGCCTTTTGTTGATTTGTGGTGTGGTCCATATGAGTCTTCTTGCCTCATTCTCGCGCGCCCACTTCTCTCTTTATCTTCTCTCGTTCCTTTCTCTCTATCTTCTCCCCACTTCTCTCTCTCACTCCCTGCCCATCCTCGACTGCATGAGGGACTCGTTCGGATGGCTCCACTTCTCTCTCTCTCTCTCTCTCTCTCTCTCTCTCTCCCTGCCCATACTCTACCGCGAGGTATGACTACCAACAAAACGGGCAAAGGCTATGGATAAAATTCGTAGCCATAGACCTATGACTACGGTTTTAGTCTATGGCTACGGTTTTAGTCCGTAGCTAGTCCGTGGCACAACCGTAGTCGTAGGTACCGTAACAATATGTATGGAACCTAAGGCTACGGATAAAATCCGTAGCCATAGACCTATGGCTACGATTTTAGTCCGTAGCTACTCCGTGCACAACCGTAGTCGTAGGTGCCATAACAATAGGTCTGAAACCTATGGCTACGGATTTAATCCGTAGCTATAGGTTCCAACAGCTATAGATATAATCCATAGCAATTATATATGTAGCGAAAACTTCAAACAACTACAGATATTATTTGTAGCTAAAAGTCCGTAGCAATATGCCGAATTTAATAAAGCCTACACCTGTCAGATTAGTGGCTATGGTCAATATCCGTAGCTATTTTATACATTAAAAAATTATATATAATCGTTTGTTCATTCAATTACCACCTGTACAATCATTCATTAATTCAATTATAATCATTCATTCATTCAATTATAATAAATTACAATCCTTCATTCAATCAATTACAATTACAATCCTTCATTCAATTAATTACAATTACAATCAATTACAATCCAATTCATTCAATCAATTACAATTACAATTACAATAATGCTGAAAATATAAATCTTTGGCTTCATTGGATAAATGTGCTCGACTTCACCATGAAATTTCAACAGCTTCGTATATTCCATCATCTTACAAATAGTCATGTCATTCATAAATTAGAATGCCCATAGAAAGACAAAGTGAAAGAAGTGCATCATGTATAACCATTTTTTTTTTCTTAATGAATAAAAAAAAACTCAAAGAGGAATGAAATTGACATAAAAGAAATGGTCTCACCATATGATTATAGGTTTAGGTTTAGGTTTAGGTTTATAGGTTTAGGTTAAGGTTAGGCTATAGGTTATAATTAAGTTTAGGTTATAGGTTTTGGTTTAGGTTAAGGTTATAGGTTATAGGATATAGCTTTTGGGAACTTAATTATAGGTTAAGGTTTAGGTTTAGGAAATCAGGTTCGGGTTCGGGATCGGGTTTAAGTTTGGGTTTTCAAGTTGAGAATAGGATTAGGTGTAGGTTTAGGTTAAAGGATTTGAAAATACATTTAGGTTTTAAGTTTAGGTTTAGGTTAAAGGTTTAGGGAAAGGTTATAGGTTTAGGTTTAGGTTTAAGTTATAGGTTATAGGTTATAGCTTTAGGGAATTGAGAATGGGTTATGGTTTAGGTTTAGGAAATCGGGTTTAGGTTTGGGATTGGGTTTACGTTTGGGTTTTTAAGTTTAGGTTTAGGTTTAGGTTAGGGAGTTGAGATTAGGATTAGGTGTAGGTTTAGCTTTAGGAATTGAGTTTAGGTTATAGGTTTAGGAAAGGTTAGGTTTAGGTTATAGGTTTTGGGATTTGGGAATAGTTTTATGTTATAAGTATAGGTTTAGGTTAGGTTATAGGTTAAGGTTTAGGAATTGAGTTTAGGTTATAGGATTAGGTTAAGGTTTAGGTTATAGGTTTTGGGATTTGAGAATGGGCTTGGGTTTAGGTTATAGGTTTTGGTTTTGGTTTAAGTTATAGGTTTTGGTTTAGGTTATAGGTTATAGGTTTTTGGAGTTGAGAATGGGTTCGGGTTTAGGTTATAGGTTTTGGTTTTGGTTTAGGTTATAGGTTTTGATTTAGGTTATAGGTTTATGTTAAGGTTTAGGTTTAGGTTATAGGTTTTTGGATTTGAGAATGGGTTCGGGTTTAGGTTATAGGTTTTAGTTTTGGTTTAGGTTATAGGTTTTGATTTAGGTTATAGGTTATAGGTTTAGGTTAAGGTTTATGTTTAGGTTATAGGTTTTGTGATTTGAGAATGAGTTCGAGTTTAGGTTATAGGTTTTAGTTTTGGTTTAGATTATAGGTTTTGATTTAGATTATAGGTTATAGGTTTAGGTTAAGGTTTAGGTTTAGGTTATTGGTTTTGGATTTAAGAATGGGTTGGGGTTTAGGTTATAGGTTTTGATTTTGGTTTAGGTTATATGTTTTGGGATTTAAGAATGGGTTCGAGTTTAGGTTATAGGTTTTGGGATTTAAGAATGGGTTTGGGTTTAGGTTATATGTTTTGGTTTTGGTTTTTTGGGTTAGGTTATAGGTTTTGGTTTAGGTTATAGGTTATAGGTTTAGGTTAAGGTTTAGGTTTAGGCTTAGGTTATATGTTTAGGTTTATGTTATAGGTTTTTCGATTTGAGAATAGGTTCGGGTTTAGGTTATGTGAGACCCGACCTGAGTTCTCATGTGTACATATGTGTGCATAAGTGTGCATTTCGTTCATTTTGGTCCCACGGTCCTACCGGTTGACTCTCGGTGACTCGCGACCCTTAGATTGTGTTGCGGTCATCCTTAAATTTGGTCACATAGACCCAACTCGGATTGACCTGAGACCCATGCCATCTTGTCCGTATCGGCGCCGCGATTCTAATGCCACGTCCCATGCGTTAATCCGACGTGTACATCTCAAGTTATGAGAATTTCATCATGTGGCCCACTTTTTGTACAAATGCATGTGGACCACCTCAATGGCACAATTTCCTATGCACACCGCACACACTATACAATTTTTATGGAATAGACACTACCCACCCTAAACACTACCAATAGACCTACTAAGCATAGCACTTTGTTATTGTCATCATAGGCCATTATAGTTTCTCTAACCAAGGAGAGAGAGGCCATGATTGCCTCCCTACAACTCTCTCTCTCTCTCTCTCTCTCTCTCTCTCTCTCTTTCTTCTCACTCCCTCATTTCTCTCCTTCTTTCTCTCTTGAAAAAAAAATCAAGCAACCTTCTCCCCATCTTCCCTCCATTCCAGCCCCATTTCCCCTCTAATCCTCTCAATCTAACCATCTAAATCCAATCTCACCCATGGATATGGACCCCTTGGTGCACTAGGAGCTAGGAGGTCAAAGTTTGGAGCAATCTAAGGTGGGTGTACTCATAGAACTTAAGATTTCTAATTTCATGTTCTTAGATCTCCTTTGTTTTTTTTTATGGGAAGTATAGGACCCACCAATCAATGGTGGAGATCCTACATCATCCCTTAGTAGTAGCCAAATGGCCTATTTGATGCATGCATGCCCATGCATGGGGTTTTTCCTCTATAGGCCCCCATCATGGAGGATTACTTGGATTCCATGGCATGATAGGTCATCTAGACCTTAGAATCATGGTTGGGATGGCATCCCAACCATTGATCTTGAATCTAGAACATGCATGTGGTGGATCTTTGATGTAACATATGAATAGAAGGAATGTATGGTGTGATTGATGAAGGGGAGGGCCTCAATGTGGTGGAGCCCCTCCTCTTGTGGCCGATTCTTTATTTATTTTTCCTTATGATAGAATCCTGATCTTGCATGTGTGGCCCAGCTTGTAGGCCAACAAAAATCTAGACCAACCATGGAGCTTGGATGCCCATAGTGGTCCATCCTTAGACATCTGGCCCCTAAATCTACCTAAATGGGACACATGTAAGGGGTATTTGATGATGAAGAAGGTCTGGACATTTGTGAGGCCCACTGGGGTGGTCCACCACACAAATTTCTGGGCTTAAATCCCATGGAAAACAATGTTTATATTTTAAATCCTTTCTATTATATGTTGCTGTCCAGAATTGTCTGGACAAATTTTTGAGCCATCTTGGGGCCCGATTTTTGGACATTTGGTAAGGATATTTATACCATCTAATACATGATTCTGAAAGGTTCATATCTCACCTAAAAGTCTATCAAATTTCAGTCCCAACTGACCCTTTTTGGACCTCCAAAAGAGTGAGCCAATATGGGTGATCAACCAGATTTCTGCTACATATGTTGTTGTCCAAATCTGCCTAGACAGATTTTTGGGCCATCTTGGGGCCTGATTTCTAGATCTTTGGTGGGAATACTGAAATAAAATAATATATGATTCTTGTAACCTTATCACCCATCTACAACCATACCAAATTTCAGCCCCATCTGACCTTCATTAGGGTCCCAAAGGTGTGGTCCAAGTGAGGTGGACAGTCTGAATTTTCTTCACTGTTCCAGCAACATTTCACCCTGGACAGGTTGGAATTCTGAAATTTATTAAAATACTTTTGGGTGTCTAAAAATTTTAAAAATTTATAGGTAGGTGGTCCACCCATGTTAGGACCCACCTACAAAATTTTGGAGCCAATGGAAGCCTGTGCGCACCATGGTGGTGGTTGGACCGGCCTACTATAATATGGTGTCTAGATCAGTCCAATTTTTAGGATAGATTGTTTTATGTGAATTAATTAAAATATTTATAGGTGTCCAAAAATTTTAAAATTTTGTGGAGGTATGGTACACCCATGGTAAGATCTACCTACTAAATTTCAGGGCCAATGGACCCCTGTGTACACTGTGACGAGGGCCGGACTGGCCTACCACGTTGGGACATCTAGGCCTGTTCAAATTTCTAGACAGACTGTTTTGTTTAAATTAATTAAAATACTTAAGAATATCTAAAAATTTTAAAATTTTGTGGGAGTTTGGACCATCTATGAAAGTGTCACCCTACAAAATTTCAGACCCAACGGACATTTGAGTTGACCGTGATGCGGCTGGGAGTGGCCCATTAAGCAGGGACACCAGGCTGAGGCGTCCAGCCTACTTCGTGGGCCCACCTTGATGTGTTGTATATCCCACCACCCATCCATGTGTGGTCCTTAGAGGATTGATCATTGTCCCTTTTTGGTATTCAATTGGGGCCCATTAGGTAGATTTTTGGGCCTGATACCCTGGGCTCATAGGGCTGCTTACACATGGAACGCCCCTACCTTGGGCTGCTGGGCCTGCATTCTAATGGCATGGCCCACTTGAAGTAAGTGTTGGATATTCCCCCCTTCTTATCTGGTGGGACCCACTATAATATGTGTGGGTCACCATGGGTCAGTAACCCATTTAAATTAAATAAATTTTTGGACTCCAGCAGGCCCAAGAAGTGGGTGGGCTGGAATTCCAGTAAGGGCCTAAATTTACTGTATAGTTGATCTTTTAGAGCCGTGGCGGCCCACCATATTTAAGGGAGTGTTGCACACACTCTTTTCCCCCCCTTCCTTAGACATTTTGGGCTTAATGAGTGCCCTCTTGAGGCCCACCTTTGTGGTAGTTTTGTGGGCTAGCCTTAACCAGAATTTTTGATAGTTTTGTAGGCTCAATGGGCTAGGAACTTCTTTCTTAAGCCCAAGTTTGTACAAGGGCTGACCTTATTGATTTACGGGCCCAATGGGCTGTCTACAAGCTGATCATGTGCATTTATTAGCCTTGATGCTCTCATAAAATGCTTAATTGTGGGATGACTTGCAAGGCCCACATAAATGTATATTGTGGAGGGCCTTGCTAAATCTTTGGGCTGATGTGGCAAGGCCCACACTGTCAGTATAGGCCTTGCCCATGTGTATCATTGGACTTATGGGCTGCCCTCAAGTCCACCATAATGTATGAATTGGATGGCTTTTATTTGGGCCATTTCTTTTGGGCCTATTATGTGATATATTGTATGCATGTTGTGTTAGCAAGTAGGCCTTGTGGACTCAGTTCTTTTGGATAGACCTATTGATCTTGGGCCTATACTCTCCTATCTATTGTGATGGGCTTAGGGACAATAATACACAAGAGGTTAGGCCCTTGGCTGCCCACTAAACTGACCCTGTACTTGGGCCAAAAGTGAGGCCCAACTCACTTGTGTTAAATGTGAAACTTGCCCATGTAAATGAATTACTGGGCTGCCCAAGAAGCCCACCACAATATATGGATTTATGACCTCTATGGTTGGGCCCAAACCTTTTTTAAGGGCCCACCATGCTACCTAAGTGTTGGGCATTGAGTATAAACCCACTAGGCCATGGATTTGCCTTAGGCCTTGGGCCTTAGTTCATGTTCGAGTAGTGGTGGGCTACCTCTTGGAAACCAGTTGAGGTTGGATGTTCTCCTGGGTGATCCTAAGGTAGGCCTATAGGTGTCTCTATGGGTGGTTAAAGGCCCACCATAAGCCCTAGGCCATTTGTTTAAGGATCAATGTGAATGTATGTGTAGCCTACCTTAACGCATGTTTGGTCCAGGCCATCCAAGCCTTGGATCGCCCGATCATGGAGGCACTCTCGCCTTGGGTTCACATCTTGGATTCACACCCAAGAAGAAGAGCCCACTTGATCTTTTCTTGATGTATACACACTCTTCATCTGGTGGGGTCCCCCAGTGAGTATAGTTGGCCTTCATGAGATTATTCCCATATAGTTAAGTAATTTCTGGACCTTAGCAGACCCAGGAAGTCAAACGGGCCAAAAGTTTATTAAAGGGCCTTAAATGTACATTGTTATAGTTGAGACTTTAATTGGCTGTGGGGCCCACTATATTGAGAACTTGTGTACGTGTTACATGCTTATGTTTTCTTATAATATTTGGACTTAATCAGTGCTATCCACTAAGTCCAACTCAATGCATGAATTCTATGGCCATTGGGAATCGAGCCTTGGGCCTGAATTCTCCTCTTAGGGCCCAGGTTGTTAAAATTGGTATTATATCTTCTTATGGTCTATTATGAGGGATATATGTGTGTGGTTACCTATGTTCTTATCGTGAATGTAGGGCCTTGGGCCTTGTATCCATATAGTTCGTGGTTGAGATGCCTCTTGGGGAATGGTGGTTAATGTCCCCATTATGGACCCCTCTAGGCCCGATTGTATCTAAATGTGATTAAATACTCATCTTAGACTCTTGTTAAGCTCATTTCCACATTACTTAAACCTGTAGCTTGTATACTTAGTTCGTGGGCTACCCCAGGTAAATGGGCCCCCACTAGAAGTTGGATTCCTTAAGAATATTGTCAAGTACCTGGTCTTGGTTCCTTCTTGGATAGGAGGAATGTAATATACATTTTGTATCGCCCTATAGTGTGATTAAATTCATCCTCATGACCATGCGCATCATTGTATGCTTAGTTGACACTGTGTGTGTGGTCATATTGTGTCATTGGGCATTGCATGATACCTTCTTCGAGGGACGTAGTATCCCCTCTTGAGCACGTTGAATGCTTGGGATTGATGCATGGTTGATTGTGTGATTCATACATCTGACATTACATAGCATATGAGCATTATCGCCCTCGCTTCATCAGGGTTGTAGCCTCCACAGATACATCATGGATGGCCATGTGTGGACACCAAAAATGTTACTTGAGTATACTGGGTGCATAAGATGCCCATGGGTGAAAATTTTAAAACTTCCATGGTACCAAGGATCTGCTCCAACGGCGTGACCGGGTGGTATATATGAGCGTATGAGGGCCTTATACCGTTAGGCCGCGACTCTCACTGTCGTGTAGTCAGTTGGATAGGGGTGTGGCCTTACTCGCCTGATGTAAGGGGGCATTGCTAGGCTGAGTCTGACCAGCTCGTGAATGGATCCGCTACTTTCAGGCCTTGCTGGTGATTGGCTGTCCACAGGCAGGGTGGTGAGGTCTCTTACGCTCGTTTGACTGTGCGGGGTCTGTAGAGTGGCAGTCATCCAGCAGTGTAATGGACCCCGGTGATTTCCTTACGATGGAAATGTATTTGATATGTGGATTGGATATGAGTACTGACATTACTTTGCATTACATTTGCATTGGCTGTGTACGCCTCATATTGCATTACAGTACTCATTGCATTACAGTACTCATCGCATTGCAGTACTCATGGCATTACAGTACTCATTGCATTATATAGCCTTGGTATGGCTTCCTACATTATTGTACTGCCTTAGTATAGTTTCTTGTATTCATGATAGCCTTGGTAAGGCTAGTGGTATTGGTATTGATCATGACTCCCTTATGCATTCTCTATCTTCTTCTAAGCACCATTGTCACACACTTACACCACCCTCTAAGCTTCTATAAGCTTATGCACGATTGATGCGTCAGGAGATCCTAAGCAGGCGTTGCAGTGGCAGAGTTTGGATTAGAGCTGAGCTTGAGGACCCAGTGTTGCAGATCATCTTCCTTCTTTCTTCCGTTATCTTATGTATGTCCTTTTGGACCTTATGAATACTTGTAAAAGTTCAAATTCATAGTGGATTTTGTGATGTGTGCCTTTGTTATTCTCAGATTTACTTGTTGTGATCTTGGGTATGCTCATATTAGAATTGATTATATTGTTATGGAAATCCTCCTTGTAGGATCCCAGGATCGGAACCTGTCTCAGGAGCCGAGAATGGGGTACTACGGAGGCTGTTGCAGCCAGAACCGGTCATCGGGTTCCTTGTGGGTCCGGTTACCGAATCTGGGGCAAGACAGGTTACAGGTTTTAGTTTTGGTTTAGGTTACAGGTTATAGGTTTTGGGATTTGAGAATGGGTTTGGGTTTAGGTTATAGGTTTTGGTTTTGGTTTAGGTTATAGGTTTTGGGATTTGAGAATGGGTTCGGGTTTAAGTTATAGGTTTTGGTTTTGGTTTAAGTTATAGGTTTTGGGATTTGAGAATGACTTGAGTTTAGGTTATAGGTTTTGGTTTAGGTTTAGGTTTAGGTTATAGGTTTTGGATTTGAGAATGGGTTATGGTTTAGGTTTAGGAAATCGGGTTCATGTTCGGGATTGGGTTTAAGTTTGGGTTTTCAAGTTTAGGTTAGGGAGTTGAGATTAGGATTAGGTGTAGGTTTAGCTTTAGGGAATTGAGTTTAGGTTATAGGTTTAGGGAAAGGTTAGGTTTAGGTTATAGGTTTTGGGATTTGGGAATAGTTTTAGGTTATAAGTATAGGTTTAGGTTAGGTTATAGGTTAAGGTTTAGGGATTTGTGGTTAGGTTATAGGATTAGGTTAAGGTTATATGTTTTGGGATTTGAGAATGGGCTTGGGTTTAGGTTATAGGTTTTGGTTTTGGTTTAGGTTATAGGTTATAGGTTTTTGGATTTGAGAATGGGTTCGGGTTTTAGTTTTGGTTTAGGTTATAGGTTTTGATTTAGGTTATAGGTTATAGGTTTATGTTAAGGTTTAGGTTTAGGTTATAGGTTTTTAGATTTGAGAATGGGTTCGGGTTTAGGTTATAGATTTTGGTTTTGCTTTAGGTTATAGGTTTTGATTTAGATTATAGGTTATAGGTTTAGGTTAAGGTTTATGTTTAGGTTATAGGTTTTGTGATTTGAGAATGAGTTCGGGTTTATGTTATAGGTTTTGGTTTTGGTTTAGGTTATAGGTTCGATTTAGATTATAGGTTATAAGTTTAGGTTAAGGTTTAGGTTTAGGTTATAGGTTTTGGATTTGAAAATGGGTTCGGGTTTAAGTTATAGGTTTTGATTTTGGTTTAGGTTATAGGTTTTGGGATTTGAGAATGGGTTCGAGTTTAGGTTATAGGTTTTGGTTTTGGTTTAGGTTATAGGTTATAGGTTTTGGATTTGAGAATGGGTTATGGTTTAGGTTTAGAAAATCGGGTTTATGTTCGGGATTGGGTTTAAGTTTGGGTTTTCAAGTTTAGGTTTAGGTTAGGGAGTTGAGATTAGGATTAGGTGTAGGTTTAGCTTTAGGGAATTGAGTTTAGGTTATAGGTTTTGGTTTTGGATTAGGTTATAAGTTTTGGTTTTGGTTATAGGTTATAGGTTATAGGCTTTGGGATTTGAGAATGGGTTCGGGTTTAGGTTAAGGGTGTGGTCCCTGCAAATACAAATATAAACACGGCCTGTCCAAATGCCCAGGCCCTTCCAATGCCGTCCATAGGAAATTAACAGCTTCATCATGGTCATAACAATGGTTCCCACCTTCCACGGACCTTTGCTCATCCGGATAGCTTCGACGCACATCCGGGTTTACTCCATTAATTTTGAGCAAATACATATCCAATGCCATCCATAGGAAATTGATAACTTCATCATGGTTATAACAGCGGTTCTCACCTTCCAGGGACCCTCGCTCATCTGGATAGCTCCGACGCACATCCGGTTCTGCTCCATCAATTTTGAGCAAATACATAAATACGGCCTTTCCAAATGTCTAGGCCACTCTAATTATGTGCATTCTTGACAAGAAACATACCAGATGCTTGAATCTGAAATATGCAGCTCCAATCCTCCCACATGCAACATCCACCTGAAAGAATGCGCATAACCGTTATGCTTGAGTAATCAACTACCTACTCAATGAAAAGAGCACAAATACCTTTTCATGATTCAAAGAAGGGAACTTGAGGGTTTTCCTTACCTTCCATTGTATGCTTCCATAGTTTTTCTTATAGACCAACAAAATTAATAGCAAGAAAGAACCCATCACAACAATTTATATTCAAGAGAGCCTCAAATCTCAGGAACTGAGGAAAATTTTCTAGTTTAGTACTACTACCTATGTAACATGTAGATCCACTTCCAAGAAAAAAGATCTAGACATGTTAGTAACAAATAACTATTCATCAATATCATGTAATTGAAATGTTGCAAGCTCAGTGAATGATAAGAAATTCTTACTTGCACCATTATTGGTAATTACACAAACTCCTCTTTCCACAGCCAAAGGTAGGAGTAAAGACATCCAATCTGAAATTACACAAGCATTGGAAAGCGGGACTGAAGAAACTAAAGGACATTTTGTCAGAGTGAAGATCCCACATCTGTGGGCCCATGTTGATGCATGTGTTTTATCCACGCCATACATCTATATGGGGCAAATAAAAGATGTCCAAATGTTCAGATTCAAGAGTGAGGTGTGTAAAAATTAGATGCCAATACGATTCAATTAACAGACATATACAAGTTATAACAAAGGCAAACAGAAAATGATCGATGGAGACAATAAGCATATAGACCAAATTCAACATTTTGAAACTCATAATGGCAAAGAAAATTGAGCTTCAAAGGTTTAAACGGATATTGCCTCCCAATTGTCTCGAGTTCCTTCTGGCATTTCCCATTCAAACTGTCCAATATTGTAATGAATAAACGGTCGACATGTCCAAGATCTGCAGGTCCACGAATAGTTTCTCACCAATGCAAATATAAGTTATATAGCTACAAGATATTCACTACAAGAAGCCTAGCCTATGCTCCACCCTAACATTACTTGAGCCAAGGTTTAGCTACGATCCAATTCAATTGGCATGCAGAATTCTCAAAAACTAAGTCATGCTTAAAAAATAATAAAATAAAATCAAAGACAACCTAATAGGGCAAAGAACTCAAATTGCAAAGGCATGAAACAAAGATGCCTCTAATTCAATCATGTGCCGAAAGGCATGAAACAAAGATACTTGTAATCCAATCATGTGCCCAAAGGCATGAAATAAAGATACCTCTAATTTCTTGTAATGGTTGGAAGCATGCTTGCGAGAGTAAGCAACATCAGTAGAGATCCAAGAGTGCCTTTTTGGGTTTCTTTCTCTTTTTACCAAATAACTAAAAGAAAGCAAAATCATGTTAAAAAAGGATACAAATGGTGTCTAAAATGGCTTCGTTATTACATGCCATTTCTTTGCACTCTCTCTCTCTCTCTCTCTCTCTCTCTCTCTCTCTCTTTTCAGAAATCAATTTAAAAAACAAAGATTTTTAGAAAAACACTTTCTCCTTCCAAACAATTACTTCCATAAGTACTCCTTCCAAACAGTTGCTTCCATAAGTAATATAGCCTACATTCCTATCAACTCATTTCTAATATGCCTATGCTTTCTCTCATGTTTGCACAGGGAAACATCATAGGAATAAGGAATTATAGCAGCATGCGTGCATTGTCGGTGTCCCTTTCTGAATGGAAACCAACTAAATGGTTGTAAAAGGTAGATCAGAAAACAGAATTTTAACCTTCATCATCTAAAGGACGGATAGATTTGGCAATGGGAGGAAGGTGCATGGTAGTAAAAGATTCAAGAGATGGGACTACCAAGGGAGTATATATATATATATATATATACATGGGTCCTAATCTTCGACAAAAGTACAGTCTTTAATAGGAAGACTATTGATCTGATGGACCTTGTGCTAATGGGAGGCATACAAAATGCCCATAGATTGGAAGATCCTACCCATTTGATTGGTGAGCTAGAAACAATGATTAATCATTAGAAGGAAACAAGAAGAGTTCCAACAAATCAAGTATTAATATTATTCCTAACTAGCATTTATCTCTAAAATGAAATGCCAAAGAACCATAAATAATAATAAATAAAAGGAAAAAAATGAATAAAACATACTCCCCACATTCGCAACAAAACCACACAAGGGTGCTCCTAATAAACCTCATAGATTTCAAGTGGGACTAAAATGCCTCTATAATACGTACAGTTGAGAAGAACAGAAACATTTCCAGGTTAAATAAGCAGGAAATGATAGTATGAAATTCTGTAAAACACAAGTTCTTCATCAGTAGTCAATTGGTGAATCAAGATGGCTCTCTCAGTGGTATATGACTCTTACCTGTATGTGGTGGGACCTGTTTGGTTTAAAAACCACATGGAGGTGAAGTTGATGGCCAATCCAAGTAATCCACTAGCTGTTGCCACCACCTAAAACATCGATGTCCTAATCACATGTCTGCAAATGGAAACTAAGAAGACATCAGGCAAAAACATGGATGAACTAATCACATGTCACCCTAAAAATTATATCCAAAGAAATTATTATGTCGAATAACATGGATGAACACAACTGTTAGGTAAAAAGTTCTACAACTATAGAGGCAAATGTATGAGGAAATAAATAGCAAATGTATAGAGGCAAATGATAGTCAGACCTTCTTTATTCTTCTTCTTCTCCTTCTTTTGTATATGAATTAGTATCCTTATAAACAGTGAAAATCACAAAGAAAAAAAGAAAAAGAGGGAACAAAAAAAAGAGAAATCTTGATATGGAAGCAAGATATTCAAACAATCAATGCTACCAGATGAGAAATTGCAAAATCTATTACCAATTAGAAGGCACCTAATGACTCTGTAAGCCGGAAGAAGCTTGAAAAATCAGTAATCTTTTATGAGATTGAAAACAAACCAAGAGGAGTTATATGATCCTTTGTCTAATGACATGTAGAGTGAGCTCATGTTCTGATTTGAAAGCCATAAATACATCATAATTAAGCTCATTTGCATAAACGTGGAACTGATCTAGCAGTTAAAATTCTAGGTTCATTCCTGCCAATCAGTTGTTAGATGGTTTTTAAAAAATCTCCTAATGGGAAAATAAAAACAATTCATTAGGAAGTAACTAAAATATATTTTGCAGCTTTGCGCCAGTGAAATCTACAGTAAGATCGATCTGCAGTTTCTAGTAGATTAAGGATCTCCATTTCCTCCTCTGACCAGAAAAAAAAAAACAAAGCAGATGGACCATAGGAGAAGGTAGCTTTTATGATAAGGTCCAATAACTAAGGGACCAAAAATGAGACCTGAAGAATTAGCATCATTTGAACTAGGTTCCGCTACTAGAACATGTTATGACCAATCTAGCGAAAAGCCCACATGTTATAAATAAGCAAACATAAAATGACAAAGAAGTATGAAGGCTTATCAACATCTGCCACTGCCACAAGTTTTGAGCATGCCAAACTACATGGTTCAATGGTTCAAATTGTTGATGTAATGCACTAAAAAAAAGAGAGCCAAGATTGCCAGATCCTAGTCATTGATATTTGGCCAGTTTTCTATTGAGTTCGAACTATCACTATTTTTTCTTTCTTAAATGTGTACTTCTTGGCTGGGTATTGAAGGGTTGGAATATTTCAATCTTGAGGAACTTTGGTGTGTGGGTCATCAATAGTGAATCTCATCATATTAGTCATTTGGATAACTGAACCATGAGCCACACTAGCACAAATTCAAGGCATGAGGATCATATAAGAATTGAGGCTCAAAGTAGGCTAGACTACTACTTCCCTATTTTACACCATCTCAATTACCATGGTGATTCATCCAGCCCACTGCAAGAGCACAAAATTATGGGCTCCATTGTTGATATAGGTTATCCAGAACATCACATTGATTGGAAAATCCTAGCCATCTAATCAGAGGTCATCAAGTAGAACATTAAAAGAAAATTATCAGAAGGTGAAATTCAACAGTGGATCCGTCTGCCCATGATGGGCTAACTATTTTAGGTGTTTGGATTGGCATGTGGGTAAGACCATGTGTACAGTGGATGAGTCCCACAAATTAAGAAATGCAGAAAATGTGGTTAGTAATCTAGCCCTTTTCAAATGTGCTTCATCAGCTTCCACCTAAAAAATAGAAAAAATAAGAGTTCCCAAAAAAAAAAAAAAAAAGATCATACAAATAAATGAAGGTTAAATTTATTAAAAAAAAAAAAACTTACAGTTATTTCCTTCCCAAATTCAAAATAACCCAACTTTTCCTCATAGAATAAGTCCTACAAATCTGACAAATTTTGAAAGCGAGGATCACTTCTAAGAATTAAGTTTGAGAATATAAACAACTTGATTAGTACAACAAAATTGAATGAGTATCAAAAATTGGAATTTAAACTCCACCTTTATGCTATCCATTGTAATCAAGGAATTTTTACTCCCTCTCTCACGAGGATAGTTGTTGGAAGGCCATCAGCTTGCTTCCATTCTTTCTATCTACTGCAACTACCCAATGACCAAAAAAATGACGGATTATTTATCACTACAATTTACTCCAATGTATACGATCTATTTCCAAAAAAAAAAAACTCCAATGCGGTAATTTCAAATTGAATGACTCCAAATAGAACTAAAGAACACATCCAAACAAAATAATGTGTTACCTCTGCATCCAGTATGAAAATCATGGCAGCAGGCTTACATGATTCCTTGACTATATTCACCAAATTTGGAAATCTAGATGTTGTTTCTTCACCATTTCGTGAAAAGACTTGCACAAACCCATCCATTAATTTATGAATCTGAGCTTGTTGGCCATCATACCTACAGTAAGGATAAAAGAAAATCAATCTGACAGTTTATGCTTTGAAAAAAGATGGAACTATCCAATCAAATAACAAGAGAAAAAGCTGTCTTTCAAAAGACAATAAATAAATAATCAAATGATAAAAGAAAAATATCAGAACTAGCGAAAACCTTCTCATATATTTTCTAAAATTTACAAAATTCAGAAAATTAATCAGGTCATGGCTTCTGTTTGTGAGCTTCTAAGTCAACTGACTGTCATGTTAAAATGTATAGTTGCATTCCTTCCATTTGCACCAGTTGCCATCAACTGTCGACTTTGTGCAATTAGTTAAGTATATCTTGTATTTTTTACTTATTGAAGTACCAAATTCATGGAAAAATAATTGACAAACATAAACATCAAAAAAGAAACAAATAAAATCATCTCAAAAACCTAGTTTTGCCTCTTGAAAATTGATACATATCACTCACTCTCAAATTACATTCATTTGCTATATCCATCCATATATATATATGGATATATGGATGGATGTTTGTATGTGTGCCTAAATGAGAAGAAGCAAGAGCATGTCCACAAGCTATAAATCACCTCGCCTTGTATGCAAACACATGATTTTTTTTTCAATGGTGTAAGCAAACGCATGATTAGAATATTTAAAGCTACAAAATTTGAGAAACCATAAATGAGAAGCGCAAATCCCTGGATCTATCCCATACACAATTCCTAACTTAGTGAATGACTTTTTTTTTTCCATTCATAATGAATAGGAGAAATGATTCACACAGTCCCCTCCTTCCCACCAACTTGTCATGTTTGCTAACATCCCACTTATGAAAAGATGGACCCCACCAAATATCACCTGCTGTAAAAATCAGTTGACCTATTTACTTAGCTAGGCAACACCTGTTGATGGACCCTACTGAATTTTGGATGTTCTACACAAGTGACAGATTGACAAGAAAAATAAGATTTTTGTGATCACATATAATAAGAGTAATCATGGGAAAAAGGTTTTCTGGATAGTAAAATAGAAAATGTTTAAACTAAAGAAAACCCACAATTTCCACATAGAGTATTAAATAACACTCATCCCACAATCGTTTCACTCCTCTGCAATATGTAGCTTGAGATTGCTTGTATTTTTAACATAAAAAAAGAAAACCCAAATCAGGAATTTTCTCACATGTACTGAAATTCCAACAAACACCTAACTTCATCAATCAGATCAAAATATCCACAACCAGAAATAAAATAAAAACATAAATAAAAATCAATATATATATATATGGAGAGGAGAGAGAGAGAGAGAGAGAGAGAGAGAGAGAGAGAGAGAGAGAGAGGGAATGTACCCGATTCATCTTCTTCAATAGAGGGATTAGATTGAGTTGAAGATGGATCCATGAAGTGGTTGATCATGGATTTCAATTTCTATAGGGTGAAAAGGCCCACCACTTCCCACAAATACCCAAAGAGAGAGAGAGAGAGAGAGAGAGAGAGAGAGAGAGAGAGAGAGAGAGAGAGAGAGAGAGATTTCAAAGAATTACAAAACCTAAAAAATGAGAAAAAAAATAAGCAGATGTAATTTCAGGATTGAAAAGAAAAACCAAATCAAAGGATTCTTAGATAGACAACAAATACACAGACAAATTTTTTAAAATTACAAAAATAAAACAAAAAATTAGAAGAATAAAAAAAAATAACAGATATGGTTTCAGATCAAAAAGAAAAACCCAAATCGTTTTAAGGTCAATGAGAAAAAAACCCAAATCAATGGAAGTTCAGGGAGAGAGATAGAGGAAATCTAGTGCTTTGAAGAGGTTCGCAATTGCGGGAAGATGATAGAAGTTAAGGGATATGGGACGTGGGTTGCTGGAAGATGAACGATTTAACGAGAGAGAGAGAGAGAGAGAGAGAGAGAGAGAGAGAGAGAGAGAGAGAGAGGGGGAAAAGGGTAGGATCAAAGAGAGAGAGGCGTGACAAAGCGGGTGAAAAGGGTGGGGCTTTTTTTTATTTGGGCGCGGAATCTATTTGGGCATGGGGAGATTTTTTCGGGCGCGGGACGGAGTGGAAACAGAGGGTCCTATTAAGCGCTCCGTGGGCCCCATTATGATGTATGTGGTCTATCCACACCATCCATTCATTTTGAGAGCTATTTTTATGGAATCATCCACAAAATGAGGCAGATCGAAATCCCAAGTGAACCACACCACAAATCAATGGTAGGCGCTTAATCTCTACTATTTCATATGATGTGGTCAACTTGAGCCTTCGATTTACCATCTTTTTTACATGCATGACTGAAACAAATTATCAAAATGGATGGACGGCTTAGATAAAACATACACACTGTAGTGAGCCCTATAGAGTCCCTAAAGAACGTAAGTCTCTAGTCATGACATGGAGTAGGTTGTAGCTTTTAGCTACGGATTAAAACCGTAGCTATATAGCTATGGTTTATATCCGTAGCCAAAAACTTTCAAAGTTCGTAGCCTTTGCTCAATTTTTTGGTAGTGTATTTCTCTCTCTCTCTCTCTCTCTCTCTCTCTCTCAATCTCTCTCAATCTCAATGTTGATTTATGAATTTGGAGATTTTAGGGCTTACAGATTTGAATGTGGACCCTAAATTTTGGTTTTTCTGATTTTACAAATTGGGGATTTGGGGATTTTAGGATTTCGTTTCATAGGCCGTGGATATTGTGAAGAAAACATTGATGGACCTTTAAGATTATGAAGAGAATGTTGAATCAATGGTTTTATCAAATTCCGAGAACATCGAACGGTTGACAACAACTTTTTTTTTTTCAGCATCTGCATACTCATGCATCGAAGCACTCTCTCACTATCTAGTTCTATGCTTGCCTATTCAGAACTCGCTATGGTTTCCACCAGCTTTCCATCTAATTTCATGGTCTTCTCATTTGGAACAGCATCGATCCCTATAGCTAGATCGATATTTTTACATTTCGTGTCTCCACCCACATCTGATGTAGAATGAGTGGCCATTTGAATTTGATCAACCTCATTGGTCATCACCTTTTCTATGTTCCTTGCAGCTGTTTGAGTCTGATTAACCTCATCCATCGCTTTCTCTTCCATCTTCACTGCAGCCAAGTTACCATCGTCTCCTGCAGTAGCTGTCAGGGGATGACCAACTTTCTTGATAGGAAGAGCATCTAAGTTTCGGCCTTCTGAAACAGAGGAATAATCCTCAACCAGTAACTTAGATTCGACATAACTATTACTATTTGCTGTAGTATGTTCTTCACCTGCAGCTTCAACATGGTTTCCTGAATCACGAGCTTTATCTTCCTCTACAACTTGAACATCATTTCTAGAATCACCTGCTGGATGATCAACTGGCATCTTCTCTTCCCTAGTCATTGAGTTCAGAATGGCAGTCCCATCAAGACCCATGTCAGCTTGAAAAGGAATAGAGGGATTTTCGACCAAAGCGCCTATCAGGTTGTCGCCACTCCCAACAGGGAACTGATCTCCACTAGCATTAATATCTTTGTGATTCTCACTGTTTAACAGAGTCGCTTTTTCCTCATTCACAGTGGTAGCATCATTATCAGACAGGCTCATATTCATGCTAGTAACTGACTGAGGCTCTGCTTTGTGTCATTTGTTTGCTCCCTGTTTGTAATAGGTCTATGGCTATGACTTTTATCCTGAATTTTCGTATGATTTTCAAGTGATAAAAATTAAAACCAAACTTAAAAAGTAAAGCCGTGACAAGGGTGTACTTATTATTGTATCACTACACCAATTGGGCCTGGTTTGCCTTTTCTCTCCTTCGTGTATTAGTTGCATCTTTATAGTTAAACTATGAAGTCTTCCACATGTTCTTGGCCTTTTATGCACTCTGGTGATAACGATTGTTTGTAATTTTTCTAGCTTGGTGCCAAATGCTATGCTAATAGCATCGGTTATTACTTGCAAAGCAGGGCTAGTGTAAAGAAGGACCCCTTATACAAGGTATATAACACATCTCTATTTGTTATTTATTTTATGATTTTGACTTTTAGAATTCTCTTCTAGTGATTTTAAATTCCAAGATGGCAATGATGCTTTTAGAATTGCATCTGATTCATTTCAAGTTCGACTTTTGAGTTCCTCTTTATTAAATTAATTATCAAAGATTATAAATAATGTGGATATACCCATTTAGGGAGATATAATTGTAAAACAGTGTGGTTCAAGCCTTTAGCTATTATCACCTAGTTGTTTTAATCTTGCTCTTTTTGAAACTACACAAGGCATTTAATTCCTTGACAATTATCAACTTCAATTTTTGCGTCTTTTGGTCCTTCAAATTAATGTAGAGATAGTACTTCTGAATAAAAAGAAGTTTTCTTGAGTTAGACAAAGTATTAGAGGTAAATATTTAGTACTTTGCCTACCACACAAGATTCCACCAAAACAAGGGTAAATAATGTTGGGGTTAATTGATACTCTAGAAGGGTGTGGCACTTGACATACAACCACTTAAAAATTTTACATATTGCACATATGAACTCAAATTAAATTATCTAAATCACAAACCTATTGTCATTAAGTTACAATCCAAAAATTAAATTAGTTGTGCAAAACTAATTTCTAATTTTATTCGTAGCCTTTGCCCAGTTTTCTAGTAGTGGAATCTTCAAAAAAGAAAAAAAAAAGAAAAAGGAAAAAAAAAGGTGGTGGTGGCAATAGGCTGGGTACCTGAACCTGGCTCGAAATATGCTGGGTATGGGGATGGTTAGATGGGTGCAGGTGCAGGTATGGGTATTAATTTAAGCCCATTTGATGGTTTGTTGTGCAAATAGAACAATCCATTCTATAGGGAAGCACATGGACTTTGCGCATCCATCTCTGTGCATTATTTAGAATTTTAGAAATACGATGAAACTAGAATTGGACTAATGCATCCCTAACTTACAATTGGGTATTATCCATTGAATCTTTGAAAATAATCACCATCAGTATTATCTTCATCATAATCATAGCCTTTTCCCAATCACCATCAATATTATTTTCATCATAATCATAGCCTTTTCCTAGCAGGTCGGAGTTGTTGTGAAAATTTATAATGTGCTTACAAATATAGAAGTAGAAAAATTGGGGAAATATAGGGATAACTCCAAAGTTTGTTGTATTCTATAACTAAGTTTTACATTGTAACACTAATAAATTGAGGTTTGGAATGTTTCATTTTACCCTCCGTCATTGTTGATTTGTGTTAACATGATTTGAAAACTAGTTTTCCCTTGTCGACATGGCCAATATATATTTTCTCTATTAAGAGCCATTTATACCATGTTTACAAAAACATCTTATAACTGAAAGTATCTTTCTTCTGAGACTTTTTATGAAATATCTCATTGTAGTCGTTTCACAAAAACCACATTGGGTAGAGCAAAATGTTAGCAACATTATTAATTTGTTGTAAAAATACAACGATTGCAAACTCCTTAATACAATGTATTTGGTAGATAATATTTGTATTGGTTCAATTATCTGATAGCACTTCCTTCATTTCCAACTTTTGAGGAAGATGGTGCATGAGGCTAATTTCCAACTTTAATTTTCTGTAAGGCGCAGGTTGAAAATGGACCCCTTGATTAGTAGAGATCCGGCTGTAATGAATAGGGAGTGGATGACACTAAGTTTTACAGACCCATGTTTTCTTTCTGGAATCAGAAGTTTTTCAAAGTTTGCACAAGAAAACCTTCCTAGTAAAGAATCCGTTCCTTGTCCATGCACCACTTGCAGATGTGCACTTTTTCCGATTTCTTATGATGATATGGAAATACATCTAATGAAAAATGGATTCGACCAAAGCTATAAGGTTTGGAACATGCATAGGGAGCATGTATCACCTAAGTGTACTGTACGTGAATCAAGTTCCCAATAATACCATAGTGTCTCGAACTTAAATGAGGTTCACAACGCGATCGTTCAAGAACTTGGTGGTAATAACCTAGATGAAGTTATACAGGATGAGCCCAATGTGACCCCTATAGTTGAAGGCATCTTTGGAGAAAATGAACTAATGAGTTTGAAGCAAATCTATGAGACGCAATGACTGAGCTATACCCTGGGGCCCAAGATTTCACCGTGCTGACTTTCATTGTACAGTTTTTCAAATTAAAGGTGAATCATGGATGAAGTGAAAAAAGCTTTATAGAGCTCCTTCAATTACTCAAGAAGGTGTTACCTTCCGATAACAAGGTCCCAACTAATACCTACCAAGCAAAGAAAGATCATTACAAAGTTAGGTCTTGATTATGTGAAAATCCATGCTTGTCCAAATGACTGCATCTTATACTGAAGAGAGAACAAGATGAAAACCATTTATCCAAATTGTAAAACTTCTAAGTACAATACTGAAATGGATTCTGAGAAAAAACAATCTCAAATACCTATGAAGGTGTTAAAGTATTTTTCATAAACACTTAGGCTACAAAGAATGTTCAGTGTGCCATGGTTGGCGAAAGAAATGTCTTGGCACTCAACTAGGAAATTTCAACATGAAAAGATGGAGCATCTGGCTGATTTTATTGCATGGAAGAATCTTAATGACAAGTATACAGATTTTTCAGCTGAGCCTCGCAATGTTCAATTGGGTTTGGCTACAGATGGGTTTAACCCATTGACACTTTCAGTATGTCATACGACCTTCCACCAAAGCTTTGCATGAAACCTCAGTTTACTATGTTGACTTTGCTCATTGAGGGTCCGCAACAACCGGGAAAGGATATTGACGTTTATTTATAGCCATTGATTGATGAACTGCAAAAGTTATGGCGAGAAAGGGTGACGACGTTCGATGTATACCATAAAAATAAATTCGACATGCATGTCGTTCTGCTTTGGATAATCCATGACTTTTCAGCGTATGATAATGTTTCTGTTGTAGGACAAAGGATAAGTATGGTTGTCCTGTATGTGGTCCTCACACAGATTCTTTACGACTCCAATATGGAAAGAAACATGTTTATATGGGCCCCAGACGATAGTTGCTAATGTCAGAACAGGCTAGGAAGGACACAAGTGCTGGTATGTTCAACAAGAAGGTGGAGATATGACGTCAACCGATTCATCTAGATGGGATTGAGGTCAAAAGACAAACCGCGAACTTGAGTATGCAGTGGGGGAAGACTGGGAAGAGTAATATAAGGGGTATTGATGGAGGCCGACAAGAGCTAGCAGATGATATTGAATCACCGTGGTTCTTTAAACGGTCTATATTATTTGATCTGGAGTATTGGAAAGATATTCTCGTGCGTCACAACCTTGATGTCATGCATATTAAGAAAAATATATGTGAAATCCTTGTTGCCTTGATGTTAAACATGCCTGAAAAAACCAAGGATGATGTAAATGCATGCAGGGGCCTGAAACAATTGGGAATTAAGAGGCGTCTATGGCTGAAAAAGAACAATGGCAAGGTGATTTAGAAACAAGGTCCTTTCTGTCTAAGAAAAGAAGAGAAAAAACTTTTCATTCAGACTTTGCATGAGCTGTGTGTTCTGATCGGTTTTAGTGCAAATTGAAGGACCATTGTAAAGGAAGATTATGTGGATTTAAAGGGAATAAAGTTTCATTCTTACCATGTGTTGATGCAACATCTACTCCCAGTTCTCATCTAGCATGCATTCAGGGATAGGAAGGTCATTAGTCCTATAATTACAAGCTTTTGCACCTTCATTAATACCTTGTGCTCAACAACCGTAGACCTTCAAACACTCCTTACTCTTGAGAGGGGCATGGCTGTGATGTTATGTCATCTTGAGACTATATGCCCGCCATCGATTTTTATTATTATGATGCATTTGTCGATCCATTTGGCTTACGAGGCTCGCATATGTGGTCCTGTATACTATCGATGGATGTATTCATTCGAAAGGTACGCTGTGAACTTAATAAGAATAAATCGGCTTAACATTTACATTTGCATGTATATATAATGTATCATTAACTTTGTCAGGTTCATGAAGACATTTAAGGCTTATGTCCGTAATAAGACACGACCTGAGGGTTGTATTGCAGAGCAGTATATCCAAGAGGAGACAGTTATATTTTGTAACCAATATAAAGGAAAACATAAAACAAGCCTATTGGAAAAGCTGGAAAAATGGTTTAACAGAGTCATTCCAGGACTACGTAAGTTGAAAGATATCGTTAATGATAACCCTAATGATGACGACGTTGGTCCAGTAGGTTCAGGTCAAAGTGTTATCCTAGCGGGTATCGAATATGAATAAGCTCATACATGGGTATTGAAGAGTCATCCCAGCTACGACGAGTGGGAAGGGTATGTACAATAAGCTCATATATATATATATATGTGTGTGTGTGTGTGTGTGTGTGTGTATCTTCCTTTATGCGATTTCAATATAATGAGTTATCAAATATCGCATGGGAAGCAGAAAGATTTCTTACAACAATGTTATAAGAGGACCAACAGGGTTCTTAACAAGGATGAATTCATATCTTGGTTGAAGAGGCAACCAGAGTTCATTGAATCTGACGATAATGAATTTAAAGATGTAGTGAGAGGACCTCTATCTTTTTCTATGCAATACAATAAGTATTGTATTAATGGTTTCCTCTTTGTCACTAAGGACTGTGAGGAGAATAAAATGAACCAAAATAGTGGGGTTAGGACAGAGGGTATGACAACCTTTCGATCAAGTGCTAAGGATATCAATACAGTGGATGAAAATCAACCTTACTACGGTGTCCTTAGTAGAATTATCTAATTGGAGTACCGAACAGGGTACGAGCCCGTCCTATTTAAGTGTGATTGGGTAAAAGTGACACATCATGGTGTTTCTTTTGATGTTGAAGTGAATTTGAGATTAGTAAATTTGTCTAGTCTTTATAGTTCAGACAAAGTCGGTGATAACCCGTTCATTCTTACAATTATATTATAAACATTAATAATACCAATGTCATTTTATGCGTAAATGTAGCTGGATATTATATATATTGGTAAGAGATGCGATTTGCTTGGTTTTGGAAAATGTGGTGTAGTTGCTCGTGGTGAAGTACACGAAGTTAATCCAAATGCAACTGTCCATTGTGAACCGTTGGAGGATGGAACTTTTGTTGTTGTCTTGACTGAGGTTATACAACCTCACGCTCCTTTGTGGAAAGAAGATGGGTTCGCATCTACACTTGGAGAGGCCAGTCTAGGATCATTTGTGCAATGGGGGAAAGAGGCTTTAAGAATTCAATAATTTGAACAAATTTGATACTCTATAATTGAACATGTGTAGTGTGCATTTTGAACGTACAGTATGCATTTTAAGCTAATTTTGAACTAATTTGGCACTTGTTTTTTTTTTTTTTTTAATATTGAATAAATTTTGTACTTTATATTTGAACGTATTTATAGTTTTAGGCTCCATTTGGTCATCACATTAGTATTTATGAATTTTTTTTTTTTAAAAACCAAATGGAGCCTAAGCCCTTTTTTAACTCCACCAATGCAACTCTTTGCATTGCCGGTCCCAAGCCTGGGTAAAGGAGGAGGGAGAAGGGCTTTAGAATGAGATCGTTAACTATGGATGAGATTTTAAAAATGCAGTATCTCTGGTTTTATGGTTTTATGTAACACCCTGAAAATTGGGGGTCGAGCATAAACTCAACTCCTGAGTTCCAACGCATCACTTATGTAACAAAATGAATGATGATTGAATGTTATCGGTATTACTGCATTGAACATGAGTGAGATTAAGCCAAAACAGCATATCATACTCTAGAGACAGTTAAATTGCAAGCAGAAGACTGTGATAGATAAATAACATATATAAACTATGTTGAGTCTCCAGAGTGTAATAATGTTACCAGGTTAAAGAATTACAAGTACAATTTCAAATTGTAACAAATTGAGGAAGTGTAATGTCTTCTATCCCAAATACCATAGCCCCGTTAATACAATACTAGGTCTTCATAGACCTATTAGAGAGTTACATGTAGGAGAACTCCTCTTCAACATCATAGTAGTAGTCCGGCTCTGCTTCATGAGCATCGCCATCACCTGAAACTTAACAAATATGGTTGGGGTGTACAACACCATCCTGTAACGTAGGAGTGAGTGATCAACTCAGTGGAACAGTAAAGCATAGGTTAACATGTTATCAATTCAGTCAAGTAGTAATGATAAAGTAGTAAAATCAAACACTCCTAACTACTCTTATTAATGCAAGTATGAATGCAGTCATGATGTATTCCCTCACCACACACACCCTCGTGCGACACCATCTTACGTTCGCAGCATGCTTTCATCCCTCAGTGCTCCACATCTTCCAGGCACATGCAATGCATGATGAGCATGATTACCGAGTTGTTATTAGTCCATGTCAAACAGAAGGATTGGGAAACTAAGGTACCTCCCTTGTATCATTCCCAAACATGATCCATTCCAGGGTCGTCAGTCCTAGTTAATTACAGACAAGGATGTGTTTTCTAGGTCACTGCAAGGGCTGCCAGGGCTGTTACGCACAAAGGTTACACCACTCCCCCATCACCCTTTTAACGGTTCATCATTATACAGATACAGGCCTAGTTCATACTCTATACACTGCGGCAAAACTCATCGCCTCATCGCAAATTTAGAGTATGCTCGAGGTCACTCCACTAACGTCCTACCAACTGGCAGTCTATTTTCGAAGCCCGACCAATCCACTTATTGACAATGGGACCCGGATGCAACCCAACTGGGGACTACAGCCAGGCTATGCCAGTGTAGGCCGACAGCTCGAATATAGTGTCCCATACCACTATAATCAGCTCACGAGTCTGGTTGCTCACTGGTCACTACGGGGAGGCACGTGGCCCTAGCGTAGGCCGACAGCTCGACCACGGTGTCCCATACCATCATGCCCGGCTCATGAGTCTTAGCGGATCGAAGTACCGTGATTAAAAGGGATTTCACTGGTAAGTTTCAAGCAGTAGCATCCAAACATGGTGAACATACATTAGACAGATCGGGTTACTTGACGAGCTCGGCTAGCTCAAGCGCACAACAAGTTGAACGACATGAAGTGCATAAGCACTTCGCGTGGCCAACTACTATCGCCAACTGAAGTACGACTCGAGTTCGTCGAACACATCTCACGTGGCAAATGAATCACAGCCACGAATTCAATTCTGGTACCGATTGTCTGGACTATAATCATAGCCCCAAACAAAATCAGTTGCAGATAGATAAAGCAGTAGTGGATCAAGATTCAAATCATACAATCAAAGTCTGGTATCGTCTGTTTAGGGCTGCCAGGGCTGTTACACGCATTCGTTACACCACCCCCCCACCACCCATGACAGATCATACAACATAAACATGAATTTAAACATACACCTTACAGAAATAAAATCATACAATCAGTTGAGCATGTTAACAAGCATATCCTAAAGCATATTATAAAGCATGTTATAAAGCATGTTATGAAGCACTATATAAACAGGAATACAAACACATATATTTCATAAATAAGGGGTTAAAGTGAATAACCCAAATGGGGGAAATCATACATGTTTCTAAGGTAGTTGAGAATCCCATCTCAACACCTACCTAAGGCACCATCATCCACACACTTACTCTCACAAGCATTTTCACAAACACTTAGAGTACACTATTACAACATACATAGTGTATAATAGCAAAACATGTATTAGGGCGAGTCCTTTCACCAAACAAGTGTTTTACGCATATATAATATATTCATACAGCAAATAATCATAGCAAACACATCTCCAAAATTTATACGTATACGGTACTTTCTAGAATACACTATTTCTACATACATAGTGTATATTTGTAAATCATGTATTATGGCGAGTCCTTTCGCTAACTAAGTATTTTATCCATATATATTATATTAATACAACAAATAATCATGGCAAACATATTTCCAAAATTTATACGTATACGGTACTTTTTACAAATACCTAAAGTATGTAAAATTCCATATTCTTCATCTTTAATCGAAACGAAAAATAGACAGCACTTTGTACATGTGCAATTGCATGCAGATCATGAATCTATCATTATCTGACATTGAAAGCGTTGAAAACCATAGCTTATACACCTGAAGTCCACACCTTTTATCGTAGAATCGAAACGGAGTCGATAGAATTGCTAAGTTTCTGTATACGGTAGTTTGGTAACCTATAGAATGAAATAGGTTAGCTATTTCATAACCTACAACCTATACAACCCCAAAACAGATTAGGGTTAGGGTTTCTTACCTAGAAACGGAGCTGGAATCGCTGGAAAAGCGATTATAACGAAGTGGTGGAGCTCGTGGAGCGGCAGGGAAGCATGACAGGGAGATTCTCCCACATCTCCCACACTTTCTCTCTCTTTTCTCTCTAGGGTTTCTCTTAAATTCGTATGGCTACAATGAGAGAGGGTTTAAGGTCCTTATATAGCCTAAAAACTTACTGAAATAGACTCCAAGTCAAAGTATACTTAGGTTATAACCAAAGCGGACCTATTTCAGCTCAACGGAGGACTTCTGGCAGGCCTCCTTGAGCCAAAGGTCGGACTTAAGCTCACTAACACTGAATCTACGTTTAGTTAAGTTTTCGTTTCAATCGGGATTCCAGATCGCAAATGGCGGACCAGTATTAGTTCAACGGTCAGCGGATCTCGATCGGAGATTCCGAATACATGGATATGTGTATGAAATTTCTCCTGATCCGAGGGTGTAATTTGGTCTGATTCTGACGGTCTGGTTGCTTAAAACTGATCCGCAAGCGAGAGGTGCCAGATTACTATTTGAGATATTTTATTTTGAATTAATTTCACATTTCTCACACTCCTTGCTCCGAACTCAAGCGAATAGCGTTGGGACACTATCTGGATTTGATTTTCGAGATAGTTGTTAAGCCCAGCAAGGCGGTCCTAATTCCTTAACTTTGTATTATTTGGACTCCCAATGTGCGATCCAGATCTAATACGGAGTTTCGAGATGCTTCCAAGAGCAGCCAGGTAATGAGGTTAATCCTAGATTTTAGGGTAACCTAGCGTTAATAATTTTACAAGTTTTGGTTCTTGCAGATCCTATTTAAAGTGATTGGTGCTAATTTCACAGGTACTCAAGTTTAACACTAGCTAATTCTCGCCTAATCTAAAGGATTTAGTCTTGAGTAATTTCTGTCTGAGGTGATACCTGGGCCTTTGTAGTTTGTAAATAAAGTGATCCAAGTTATACTACTTAGCTAGTTTAAGATAGCGTCCAGGGTGCAAGTACTTAGAAGAACTGAAAGAACAAGGTGGTAAAGGGTGGGATTTGTGAGAGAAATGGGTTCATAAGCGATTTTAAACTTTGGGATTAAGTTCTGACAAGTTAATAAGGTGTTAGGAGTGACTCATTGCCTAAGGACGTCTAATCCCAGGTTGGCAAAAAATCTGGGATGTTACATTTTACTTATGCATTCTTGTATTGATTACTCAAGCATGACGGTTATGTGCATTCTTTCAGGTGGATGTTGCATGTGAGAGGATTGAAGCTGCGTATTTCAGATTCAAGCATCTGGTACGTCTCTTGTCAAGAATGCACGTGTAGTTCATCAAACAATACATTATGTGATATCGTGTGCATGATATCTATGTTGTAATTACAGTTATCTATAATAATATTAATTTGTTCATTATAGTGCATTCACAATAGTTATCATTGTCGTTACAGTTATTCATTATGTAACAGGTTTTCAGGTGAGATGAACGAGTTTCAAAACAAAACAGTCTACGATTTTGAGAAGCGATTCCTAGGATATATGTGTGTTTCAGGGGCCATCTACACCTTGAAAGCATATAATGGAAGGTAAGGAAAACTCTCGAGTTCCCTTCTTTGAATCATGAAAAGGTATTTGTGTTGAATCCCAAGCATTAGTAATATTAGGCATGCTCATGAGCAAGGCATGCATAATTTCGTAAAAATTGATGGAGCAAATCCGAATATGCATTGGAGCTATCCGAATGCTGAGTGGGGGTCCTTGGAAGGTGGGAATTATTGTTATGACCATGATGAAGCTATCTATTTCCTATAAATAGCATTGGAGTGGCCTAGCCATTTGGACAGGCCGTGTTTTTGTATTTGCTCGAAATTGATGGAGCAGACCCAAATGTGCGTCGGAGCTATCCGGGTGTTAAGTAAGGGTCCTTGAAAGGTGGGAACCATTGTAATGACCATGATGAAGCTGGCCATTACCTATGGACAACATTGGAGTGGCCTGGCCATTTGGACAGGCCGTGTTTAAACCTGTATTTCCTGGGACCACACCCTTAACCTAAACCATTCCCTAAACCTATTCTCAATTTCCTAAAGCTATAACCTATAACCTAAACCTAAACCTAACATAAACTTGTAACATTAACCTAAACCAAAACCTATAACCTAAACCTAAACTTAAACCTAACCTAAACCTATAACCTTAACCTAAACCTAAAACCTGAAGCTAAACCTAAAACTTAAATGTATTCTCAAATCCTTAAACCTAAACCTACACCTAATCCTAATCTCAACTCCTTAACCTAAACTTAAACCTACACCTAATCCTAATCTCAACTCCTTAACCTAAACCTAAACCTAAACTTGAAAACCCAAATCTAAACCCGATCCCGAACCTGAACACGATTTCCTAAACCTAAACCTTAACCTATTCTCAATTCCCTAAAGTTATAACCTATAACCTATAACCTATACCTAAACCTATAACCTTAACCTAAACCTAAAACCTAAATCTAAATGTATTCTCAAATACCTAAACCTAAACCTACACCTAATCCTAATCTCAACTCCCTAACCTAAACACGAACCTAAACCCGATCCCAAACCCGAACACGATTTCCTAAACCTAAACCTTAACTAATGCTCAATTCCCAAAAACTATAACCTATAACATATAACCTATAACCTAAACCTAAACCTAAACCTAACCTAAACCTAAATCTAAACCTATAACCTTGACCTAAACCAAAACCTATAACCTAAACCTTAACATATAACCTATAACCTATATCCTAAACTTGTAACCTATAACCAAACCTTAACCTAAACCTAAACCTATAACCTAAACCTAAAACCTAAATTTATTTTCAAATCCCTAAACCTAAACCTACACCTAATCCTAATCTCAACTCCCTAAGAAAAACCTAAAACCTAAATTTATTCTCAAATCCCTAAACCTAAACCAACACCTAATCCTAATCTCAACTCCCTAACCTAAACCTAAACCTAAACTTGAAAACCCAAACTTAAACCCAATCCTAACTCGAACCTGATTTCCTAAACCTAAACCTTAACCTATTCTCAATTCCCAAATGCTATAACCTATAACCTAAGCCTAAACCTTAACCTAAACCTAAACCTATAACCTTAACCTAAACCAAAACCTATAACCTAAACCTTAACCTATAACCTATAACCTAAACTTAATTATATCTTATAACCAAACCTTAACCTAAACCTATAACCTAAATCTAAAACCTAAAACCTAAACCTAAACCTAAAACCTAAATGTATTCTCAAATCCCTAAACCCAAACCTACATTCAATCCTAATCTCAACTCCCTAACCTAAACCTAAACCTAAACTTAAAAACCCAAACTTCAACCTAATCCTGAACCCGATGTCCTAAACCTAAACCTTAACCTATTCTCAATTTCCAAAAGCTATAACCTATAACATATAACCTATAACCTAAACCTAAACCTTAACCTATAACCTATAACCTATAACCTAAACTTATAACCTATAACCTAACATTAACCTAAACCTAAACCTAAAAGCTAAATGTATTCTCAAATCCCTAAACCTAAACCTACACCTAATCCTAATCTCAACTCCCTAACCTAAACCTAAACCTAAACTTGAAAACCCAAACCTAAACCCGATCTCGAACCCGAACCCGATTTCTAAACCTAAACCTTAACATATTCTCAATTCCTTAAAACTATAACCTATAACCTAAACCTATAACCTTAACCTAAACCTAAACTTAAAATCTAAATGTATTCTCAAATCCCTAAACTTAAACCTATAACCTATAACATTAACATAAACTTATAACCTAAACCTATACTTATAACCAAAACCTATTCTCAAATCCCAAAACTATAACCTAAACCTAAACCTTAACCTATAACCTATAACTTAAACATATAACCTATAACCTAAACTCAATTCCCTAAACCTTAACATATAACCTAACCTAAACCTAAACCTATAACCTACACTTAGAACCTAAACCTAAAGCTAAAACGTCAATGTATTCTCAAATCCCTAAACGTAAACCTAAAACATAAATGTATTCTCAAATCCCTAAACCTAAACCTATAACTTACAACATTAACATAAACTTATAACCTAAACCATATGGTGAGACCATTCCTTGGGAAATGGGTACTTGTGGCTACTGATGGTCCTCCTTGCGGAAATCGTCCACACGTTTATTTTGGCCCTACAAAACATATGGTGAGACCATTCCTTTTGTGTCAATTTCATTACTCTTTGATTTTCTATTAATTCATTAAGAAAAAAAATGGTTATACATGATGCAATTCTTTCACTTTGTTTTTCTTTCCCCCAATGGTCATTCTGATTTATGAATGCCATGACTATTTGTAGGATGATGGAATTTATGAAGCTATTGCAGGAAGTGACTTTGTCATTACTAGAGTTGCGTTTCGAGACAACTCTTCAAAGTACTACATAAATGACTATGGAAGTAATTTTATAGAGGTCACTAAGAAATTGAAAGGAAAAGGAGTGAACTTGGACAACAATCGGTTTTGATTCTTTAGGTGGGTGATGGCTAAAAAAGGCCTATTTACTTGTGAAAAAATATCATACCGTCAAAATATATCTTCTCTTTCAATTCTTTATCATTGAAATTTTAGGGTAAAGTTGAGCAAATTTTTTTAATGAAGCCAAAGATTTGTATTTTTAGCATTATTGTAATTGTAATTGTAATTGATTGTAATTGTAATTGATTGAATGAAGGATTGTAATTGATTGTAATTGAATGAATGAATGATTGCAATTGATTGTAATGGAATGAATGAATGATTATACAGGTGGTAATTGAATGAACAAATGATTATATATATTTTTGTAATGTAAGAAATAACTACGGATATTACCGTAGCCGGTAATCCGACAGCTGTAGCCATTATTAAATTTGGCATATTGCTATGGACTTTTAGCTACAAATAATATCCGTAACTGTTTATACTTATCGCTACAGATATAATTGCTACAGATTATATCTGTAACTGTTACAACCTATAGCTACAGATTAAATCTGTAGCTGTTGCAGCCTATAGCTACAGATTAAGTCCGTAGCTATAGGTTTCAGACCTATTATTACGACACCTACTACTACGGTCGTATTACAGACTAGCTACGGACTAGAACCGTAGTTATAGGTCTAAGGCTACGGATTTTATCCGTAGCCCTTGCCCCTTTTTCTGGTAGTGCATGGCTACTGGCACACAATGTGCATGAGGGGAGAAACTCCATCCCTCAATGACCACCACACAATGCAATCAATTCATATAGATGGTGCACATAGGTCACAAGAATGTAAGCGTGTTACCTGTGAAATATGGAATCCTCCATCCTAAGGAGGGTCAAGGTTTAAGCACATAAACAGGTGTTCTAAGGATAAGAAAAATCCTCTAGTGGGATCCTAGTTGTAACACCCTGAAAATCATGGGTTGAGTAGGAGCCCAACTCCCGAGTTCCAACGCATCACTTATGCAACATAGAAAATGATGATTTAATGTTGTCTATATTAGCACATTAAACATGAATGAGATTAAGTTAAATCAGCACATCATACTCCAGAAACAATTAAATTACATAAGCGGAAGACTGTGATAAGTATATAAAGTATATAAGTGGTAAGTCCTCGGAGTATCAACATGTTGCCAGGTTAAATAAATTACATGTATAGTTCTCAATGTTTCAAAATGATAAAGTGTAATGTCTGCTAATCTATATCCCTGTAGTCCCGTTGGCACAACTCTAGGTATACATAGACCTGTTAGAGAGTTGCATGTAGGAGAACTCCTCCTCGTCATCATAAAAGTCAGGCTCCATCTCGTGAACCTCGTCATCACATGAAACTGCAACAGAGTCTGGTTGGTGTTTTAAAACACCATCCTAGAGTGGGAGTGAGTGATCAACTCTGTGGAGCTATAAGGCAAATGTTAACATGTTATCAATTGAGTTAAGCAGTAATGATAAACCAATACAACAAACATTCCTATGTAATCTGGTTAATACAAGGATGATATGAGTTGCGTACCCTCGCCTACACTCCCTCAGCGACATTATCTCACGATCACGGCATGCACCCCTTCCTCTGTGCTCAACTCCAATGCCAAAGACACATGCAAATGCGGTGCATGTGCAAGATTAGTCAAGTTCTTAATTAGACTCATTCATAAAGCAGGTTTAGGAAGCTAAAGTACCTTCTCTTTATATCATTAACCCAAATAATGATCCATCTAGGGTCGTCGATCCTAGTTAATCACATACGATATACAAGTTCATGAGTTTATACTATAGGTTGCTACGGGAGTCTCGTCACCCGAGCGTAGGCTTAATTCACACTCGAGGTCACCCCACCAATGCCCTACCAATTGACAGTCTATATTCGAAGGCTAGTCACCAACCCGACTGGGGACCACAGCCAGGTTGTGCAAGTGTAGGCCGATAGCTCGAATACAGTGTCCCATACCACCGTATTCGGCTCACGAGTTTGGGTTGCTCATTGGTCACTACAGGGAGGCTCGTCACCCCAGCGTAGGCCGACAGCTCGCCCACGGTCTCCCATACAACCGTGCCCGGCTCATGAGTCTTAGCAGATCATGGTACCAAGGTTTAATGGGCTTTACATTAGTAAGTGGTACCTTAGATTCAAGCAGTAACATCCATACATGGTAAACACATAATAGGCCAATCGGTTTATTAGACAAGTTTGACTAGTATGAGCGTACACTGAATTAATCAACAAGGTACCACTGTCGACAATCATCGTACTACTCGGATTCATCGAACGCATCAAATGTGGCGAGGTTAATTCGGCCACTAAACAGGAATTGTTACCGATTGTGTGGACTACGTAGTCGTCCCATTCATACTCAAATGCAGCATTCACGTATGATAGTCAAAGATGGCATGTGACAACCAATCTAAAGTATAAATATCAATTGAGCATTTCAACAAACAAATAGACACATGCTATCATACACAGGCATTTCATCCCTAAATCACATAGTAGTAAGATAGGTTACATAAGGAAAATTATAACTATAGATAAGGGGATTGAGAATCCTTCTCAACACCCTCATTAAATACAATTTAACAAGCATTTTATCATTCAGACATTTTATTAAACACTTGGACTACACATACCAACATTCATATAATATATTGGTTATAACATATATTACAGCAAATCCTTTCATAAGGGAGTTGCCACACGTACAACGATAATTTATTCTCAACCAAACAATCATGGAAAGCAAAAATCATAATTCCATATTCATTCAAACATTTCAACAAACACTTAGAATGTATTAAAATCAACATAGTTACATATATATGTAATATACGTAAAACATCGTATCTAAGCATACGTGATAGCAATCAAGTCAGTCATAAATCATTAACTGACATTAAAATCCTTGAAAACCATAACCTAAACGTTTATAGTCCGCACCTTTCATCTGTAAACCCGTATCGAGCTCAGTTTGAACACTAAGTCCTCGCCTACGACACAACGACAACCTATAGCATGATATAGGTTAACTATCTCACCAGGTACTCTATTTGAATTCCTAAAACAAATTAGGGTTAGGATTTCTTATGTGAAAATGGAATCAGAATCGCCAATATAGCGACACGGAAGCGGTGGTTAAGCACGTGGAGTGGTGAGATCAAATCCCAGGAACGATCCCTCACTCACTCTCTTATTTTCTCTCTCTTTTCTTCTCTTTTTTCTCTCCTCTCTCCTATTGTTTGAAATTCGTATGTAATGAGAGAGGGGTGGGTTGAGGCCCTTATATAGGCCTAGAACTGATGAAAATGGCCCTAGGGCAATTATATACTTAGGTTATTGCTAAACGGTGGTCGTTTCGGTCCAACGGAGCCAATATGGAGGCACCTTTTCTGCATACAGTCTAGGGGAAGTTTCCTAACATTGGATTTAGGTCAGGCTAAGTTTTCGGTCCGATCGGATTTACAGATTGACCGCGGAGGACCAGTTTTAGTTTAACGGTCACCGCCACTTTATCAGGGCCACAACTACATTGACCTATGTTGGAAAATTTCTTTAATCCGAGGGTGTAGTTGGGTCAGATTCTGATGGTCTGGAACCTTGAATTTGGCCTGCAAGTGAACAGCCCAAATCACTTAAGTTTTAGTTCATTTTCTAAAGATATTCGCGTTTCTCACACACTTAGCTCCGGGCTTAAGTTGTGCGTTTCTATACACTATCTGGATTTGATTTCTGAGATGGTTCTAATGCCCAGTAAGGCGGTCATAACCATATAGTTTCACGGTAATCAAACTTTTGACGAGCAGTCCAGGTCTGATACAGAGTTTCAAAGTGCTCCCGAGAGCAACTGGGTATAGAGATTGATCCAAGGTTTCTAGGTAACGTAGCATTAGCGGTTCTACTCATTTTGGGTCTTGTAGTTCGTATTTAAAGTGGTTTAAGCTAATTCCACTAATGATTTAGTTTATCACTTAATTAATTTTTGTCTAATTTCTAAAGGATTTGGTCCTGAGTGATATCTACCTGAGGTGGTACTCGGGTGTTTGTACGGATTTTTCTGAGATGTTACAATCTACCCCCCTTAAAGAACAATTTCGTCACCGAAATTACCTAAGGGTATTAAGTAAAGGTTTTATTATTTCATTTTTCTTAGTCTTGTTGGTGTCAAGTTTATATACGTGTTAGGGTATATAATAACTACATTAGCCTAGCTCATATTGATCTACCCCCCTTAAAAGTTTCTACCTTTAAGGTATGGAAATAAATGTCCAAATCATTGTTATTGTGCTAAGTGTTTGATGAAAAAGTTTACCTAAGGGTAGTATAATCTAGTCTTTATAATTAGGCTAATACGGAAAGACAGTTGTAGTAGGCTCAAATCCGATACGTCGATTGCCCACCTGACCAGGGCAGACAACTTGTTGTATCCTTTCCTAATCCTAATGGATCCTGGTCTTTTGATCAGTCAAAGCAGTGAGTCCTTTGGTAATCACCCAGGATTGAGAATTAAGTTAAGCCGTGAATGCCTTGTAGGGATATGGTTCTGAAATTCTGAAATCTGATAATCCTAATTATCTAAGGAGTATTATAATTCATTAGGAGGTTCAAGCCTCATGTTTACGAGGTTGTCCTTCGGGTCTTGTTCAACGAGAGTTCTTGTCTAACCTATGCTTAACGTGGTAAATAATAAGTTTCTCCATAGTGCTCATAGTTAAAAGACTATACTATAAGGGTTTTCAATATCCTAAAATTATATTTGTATGTCACCATTTTGATCATACGGTCAGGGGGTTATGGGTAGATTGCACTTCTTTTTCATTAACTTTGGAAGGGAAGGAAGAGTCGAGAGTTCTAAAATATTTTAGAAGTTTGGAATGTTACCTACATAAGGCCACAGAAAGGAAAGGAGAGGGACATCTCCTCGACGCGGTATGAATTTTGAATTTTCAATGGAATAAGAAACTTATAATATTTTACTGTAGTCCGCCACTAACATGAGCTTACAGAGTATTAAGCTATGAAACTCATTCCTACTCTAGGGTCCTAATTTAATTGCACAATATATATATATATATGTATATGTATAATTTAAATTTAATCACAGGATGATTCCTAGTATGATTACAAATGATTACTAAATAGACATCAAATACTAAACTTTAATATAAAAAGGTATGACCAGTCTATTGATAACTCGAAGTTATAAAATTTTTTCGTTTCAACCCTTCTATTATTTATAACATATTTGTCACATCTAGTTATCATATTATTTTTATAACTTTTATAGTAATCTATTGTTAGGCCTATTCTTTCATATGAATTGGTTTAATAGACCTAGTGTCTACCAATAGGAATATAGGTGTACCTTGAATGTGGGCAGTGACCTTAAAGGAAAAAGGCACTGCAATTACTGACTCAGGTGTTTTAGCTATAAGTGCATGCACACGAGCTTGTTGAGGATGATTTGGTTGCGCTGCCATAGGTCATTAAGGCAAGTACAGGTGGTCGGTAAAGTGGCTACATTGGTGGTGCAGATCGTAGAGGTGGAGTCGCTATATCACGTGGTGGCTGACGGTCAATCTTCTGAGGTGGCGTGATACCATTGTCTTTCATCTTGGTAAAATAGAAGGAGTCAGTGTGTTCCCCTTTGTTGCAGTATATATACTAACGACTTGTTCATCTCTAATGGGTCGGCTGAGCCATGGGCATGGGAGGCGAGTCTACATGTGGCCTCTTACCTAGGCCGGCCTGTGCTGTAATTTGGGACGAGGCCTCCGGCCCATTGGTATATGTGTTTGAAAAACTCTGTCTCCATCTTGCTCAGCTCGTAGAGACATGTTAATTAGCTCACTGTAATTGGAGATGCCAGCGCAACACGTCCTAGTGCGGATATCGGGTCGCAACCTACCTGAAAAATGCTGCATTTTCATCGGTTCATCTGCTAATATCAAAGGGGTGTATCTGGCTGGCTCCATGAATTTGTTCTCATATTCTGACACGGTCATCCCTCCCTATCGGAGGCGAAGAAACTCACACTCCTTTTCATTACGGTATGTGAGGGGAAAGTATTTCCCATGGAAGTGTGTCTCAAATACATCCCATGTCCACATGTGTCCTATGGGAACTGTTCGTAGGATGCTCTCCCACCATAAACTAGCCTCCTTCTCGAACATATAGGTGGCTAGCTCAACTTGTTCTGCCTCAGTGCAGTGTAGCGGCTTCAACATCTTAGAGATGCAATCTAGTCAGTAATCAGCCATCTCGGGTCTGTGAGTACCCGTAAAAGTGGGAGGACAGAAACACTAAAAGCGCTCAAAAAGCCCGTGGGTATTTATGTTCCCAACAGGGTGTGTAGGTGATGCAGGTGGAACCACACTCATATTCTGGGCAAGAGCCTCTGCTATATGGCGAAAACCTATTGTTGCCGCTGCATCAAGAGCATCATTTCCTCCAACCTATCAGGAGGAGTCAGCTAAGGTATGTGTGGCGTCGAAGTGGACGCATCGTTCTGTTTAGGAACTGGTGGTGCAAAAGGTGTCGGCCCATTGGTGGGACCAGTGGCCGGTTGTGAATCCGGCATCATCCCAAAGTTCGGGCCCATGCTAGGGTCCGTATGGCTACCATTCAAGGGAGATGCCCTGTCAATCAATCCGTCAAGTGCAAGACGAGTCACACTCCGAGGGGTTTTCAGAGGTGTTCCCTATATACAACATAGGGTGCAACACGTGTAAGATTTAGCGTAACATTACTCAACTTGTCAAGCATTCTGCACATTCCATAAACAAATGAGTTTCATGCATTTCATTTAACCAAAATCGTCACAATACATGGGATGTAGCCTCACATGGATCATGACAGAAGATGTACGTGAGCTAACTTAAACAAGCTTTAAACACTAAAACACACCAACAAACAACCAAGCCTGCCAAGGCTAATACAAATGAAGACTAGCAATAAGATAATCTAAGAGACGACTACACATATGACTCGTCGTCCGAATCTGGTGATGGAGGAGAGGCACCCTTGTCCTGCATGCAGCACAGGAGAGCCTTCAAGGTGCAAGACACTTTCTTGAATTTCTGTTTCATGAAGGCCTTGGCTTTCTTCAGGCTTGGCCCAGGTCTCATTGACCTCCTGTCGCCGGGTAACTTGGCCCTCTTCAATCTGAGCTAAATGGGCTTCTAAAGCAACCCGATTACTGTCGCAGTCATGTGTAGCAGGAGGAGAGCCCTCATCAGTGTCTTAGGCCCCTTCTTCCTCCTCTTCATACTCTTCCTCACTTTTTTTCTCTATTTAATTTCCGCCTTCTTCATCATTCTTTTCCTCTTCACTCTCCGTCTCATCCTCACTCTCATCGAGTTGGGCTTGATGTTGTCGTGGCCCAATATTCATGTTGTTGAGAGTAGTGTCGTTGATGAAATGGATCGGCGCAGGGTCATCCATATTAAGTTTATAGGCAAACTCTCGAGCAATCTTGCATACAAGTCAGCTAAATGGAAGTGAGACATCATTCCTAACAGAAAACGCAGTCTGGACTATCTGTAGCAGGGCGAACATAGGGAGACTATCTTTCTAAGTTCTTATGCATAATAGGTATGCCAGAATGGTCAGTGAATCGGAACCTAATTCCTAACTATCTGTTAACCTAATTTGAATTTAACTATGCTCGAGCACTACACATATGCTCATACCAACTAAGGAGGTCCTAGGGTTCACATTATTAATGTATGGGAGTTCCTATACTGTCAGATTTTTTTCTTTAAAATCCAGGAGTGGTTTATATAATCCTCATTCCCAAGGTCCTAGAGTGGTTCTATGCCCTTATCAGGTACTTTTAGTTAGTATATTATTCTAATTATTTTTCTAGTAGTTCTTCATCAAGTCTACTTCATCTTTCTCAATTTTTACTAAATTTCATGTTGTAAAAAAATTCTAGAAACAGCAGCTATCCAAACGAATAAGTTTTGGATAGTTATCACAACAACCCATTTTATCTATATTAAAAATTTTATTATATTTTTCACTTATTTTTATATGAAACTAGACTTATCAAGCTTCAATCTTACTTTTGAATTACCTAAATTAGAGTTATAATGAGAGAGATATGATTTTTTGAAGTTGGATGATAAGTGTAGAAAAAATCGTAGAAAACGGGCCACCCGGTCCGCTGTGGCTTGCTCGGCCGGCTGGACCGGGGAGCGTTGCATTCAGCGCGGTGGCACGGTGGTCCTCGGGAGCATCGGGCGTGGTGCGCTGCGGTCAGCGCGGTGGCACCGTGCCCGCCTGGTGGTGGTTCTGCCACTCAGTTTTTGGAACGGGCGTATCTCTCAATCTGTAATGAGTTATGCGACATGTCATATATGATTTTGGGGTAGGAGAAGCTGATATAACCAAATAACTTATTTATTTTATGATATTCCATAATTTTAATGGTAAAATTCTGATTTTATTTATAAATTTACCATTTATAATAAATTTTAGTTTGAGTATTGTTCTTCATCATTTAACCTTTAAGATTTGTGCCTCTTATGAACATACTTAGAAAAACTTGAAGAATAAGGTGATGAAATATGAGATTTTGAAGGAAAGGGGTGAAAAAAGAAATTTTAGACTTTAGGATTGAGTACGTACCCGTATTCGCACCATTTGGATCCATTTTAGGTTTAGAATTTGTCAACTAATGAGTTAAACCGTCAACTGATGTCCTAAAGGCGACCTAAGTCGATCCACGTGATCGGAGATATGTTGTGGACTAAATTATAGTATCCAATCTCGCCTGTCGGTGAAATTTAGGATTCCAATGTGGTTTTTAGATTCCATCGCCCCCTCCCTAAATCAGAGTGCGTCAGAGTGCGTCATGTGGCCTATAACCCAGGTCCAGTTTAATCCAAATTCTGCTCTGATACCAACTTGTAACGCCCTAAAAATCGGGGGTCGAGCAGGAGCCCAACTCCCGAGTTCCAACTCATCACTTATGCAACATAGAAAATGTTGATTTAATGTTGTCCATATTTGCACATTAAACATGAATGAGATTAAACTAAATTAGCATATCATACTCCAGAGATAATTAAATAATGCAAGCGGAAGACTGTGATAAGTATATAAAGCATATAAGTGGTAAGTCCCCAGAGTATCAACATGTCGCCAGGTTAAATAAATTACATGTATAGTTCCCAAAGTTTCAAAATGATAAAGTATAATGTCTGCTAATCCATATCCCTGTAGTCCCGTTGGCACAACTCCAAATCTACATAGACTTGTCAGAGAGTTGCATGTAGGAGAACTCCTTATTGTCATCATAAAAGTCAGGCTCCGTCTCGTGAGCCTCGTCATCGCCTGAAACTATAATAGATTTTAGTTACTGTTTTAAACACCATCTCAGAGTGGGAGTGAGTGATCAACTCAGTGAAGCTATAAGGCAAAGGTTAACATGTTATCAATTCAGTCAATCAGTAATGATAAAGCAATATAACAAGCATTCCTAGGTAATCTGCTTAATGAAAGGATGATATGAGTTAATGATGCATACCCTCGCCTACACTCCCTCTACGACATCATCTCACAATTGCGGCATGCACCCCTTCCTCTGTGCTCAACTCCAACGCCAAAGGCACATGCAAATGGGGTGCATGTGCGTGATTAGCCAAGTTTTTAATTAGACTCATTCATAAAGCAAGTTTAGGAAGCTAAGGTACCTCCCCTTTATATCATTAACCCAAACAATGATCCATCTAGGGTCATCAATCCTAGTTAATCATATACGATAAGCAAGTTCACAAGTTTATACTATAGGTTACTACGGGAGGCTCGTCATCTCAGCGTAGGCTTGATTCACACTTGAGGTCACCTTACCAACGCCCTACCAACTGGCAGTCTATTTTCAAAGGCTCATCACCAACCCTATTTGGGACCATAGCCAGGCTTCACCGGGGAGGCCTATTTCATACTCGAGGTCACTCCGTTAACGCTCTACCAACTGGTAGTATATTTTCAAAGGCTCGTCACTAACTCGACTGGAGACCACAGTTAGGCTGCACCAGTGTAGGTCGACAGCTCAAATTCCGTGTCCCATACCACCATATTCATCTCATGATTTGGGTTGCTCACTGGTCACTACGGGGAGGCTCGTCGCACCATTGAGGGCCAACAGCTCGACCGCGGTGTCCCATACCACCATGCCTGGCTCATGAGCCTTAGCGGATTGTGGTACCAAAGTTTAACGGGCTTTACATTGGTAAGTGGTACCTTAGATTCAAGCAGTAGCGTTTATACAAGGTAAACACACAATCGACCAATCGGTTTATTAGACAAGTTTGACTAGTATGAGCGTACGCTGAATTAATCAACATGGTAACACTGTCGACAATCATCGTACGACTCGGATTAATCGAACACATGAAATGTGGCGAGGCTAATTCGGCCACTAAATAGGAATTGTTACCGATTGCCTGGACTACGTAGTCGTCACAATCATACTCAAATGCAGCATTCATGTATGATAGTTAAAGATGACATGTGACAACCAATCTAAAGTATAAATCTTAATTGAGCATTTCAACAAACAAATAGTACACATGCTATCATCTACAGGCATTTCATCCCTAAATCACATAGTAGTAAGATAGGTTACATAAGGAAAACTATAACTATAGATAAGGGGATTGAGAATCCTATCTCAACACCCTCATTAAATACAGTTCAACAAGCATTTTCTCATTCAGGCATTTTATTAAACACTTGGACCACACATACCAACATTCATATAATTTATTAGTTATAACGTATATTACAACAAATCCTTTCATAAGGGAGTTGCCACATGTACAACGATAATTTATTCTCAACCAAACAATCATGGCAAGCAAAAATCATAATTCCATATTCATTCAAACATTTCAACAAACACTTGGAATATATTAAAATCAACATAGTTACATATATGTGTAATATACAGAAAACATCGTATCTAAGCATATGTAATAGCAATCATGTCAGTCATAAATCATTAACTAACATTAAAAGCCTTGAAAACCATAACCTAAACATTTATAGTCTGCACCTTTCGCCGGTAAACGCATACCGAGCTCAGTTTGAACACTAAATCCTCGCTTACGACACAATGATAACCTGTAGCATGAAATATGTTAGCTATTTCACTAGGTACTCTATTTGAATCCCTAAAACAGATTAAGATTAAAGTTTCTTACATGAAAATAGAATCAGAATCGCCGATATAGCGACACGAAAGCGGTGGTAAGGCACGTGGAGTGGTGAGATCGAATCCCAGGAACGATCCCTCACTCTCTCTCACTTTCTCTCTTTCCTTCTCTTTCTTCTCTCCTCTCTCTATCCTAGGGTTTGAAATTCGTATGGAATGAGAGAGGGGTGGGTTAAGGCCCTTATATAGGCTTAAAACTTATAAAAATGGTCCCACGACCATGGTATAGTTAGGTTATAGCCAAACGGTGGCTGTTTCGGTCCAAGGGAACTCATCTGGAGGCCCCTTTTCTGCATACGGTCCAGGGGAAGTTCCCTGACATTAGATATAGGTCAAGTTAAGTTTTCAGTCCGATCAAATTTACGGATCGACCGCGGAGGACTAGTTTCAATTCAACGGTCACCGCCACTCGATCTGGGCCACAAGTACATTGACATGTGTTGAGAAATTTCCTTGATCCGAGGGTGTAGTTAGGTCAGATTCTGACGGTCTGGAACCTTGAATTTGGCGGCCCAAATCACTTAAATTTTAGTTCATTTTCTAAAGATATTCGCGTTCCTCACACACTTAGCTCTGGGCTCAAATTGTGCGTTTCTGGACACTATCTGGATTTGATTTCTAAGATAGTTGTCAAGCCCAGTAAGGTGGTCATAACTATATAGTTTCACGGTAATCGGACTTTTGACGAACGGTCCAGGTCCGATACGGAGTTTCAAAGTGCTCTCGAGAGCAACTGGGTTTAGAGATTAATCCTAGGTTTCTAGGTAACGTAGCGTTACCGGTTCTACCCGTTTTGGGGCCTTGTAGTTCATATTTAAAGTGGTTTAAGCTAATTCCACCGATGATTTAGTTTAGTACTTAATTAATTTTCGTCTAATTCTTAAAGGATTTGGTCCTCAGTGATATCTACCTGAGGTGGTACTCGGATCTTTATATGGATTTTTTTGTGATGTTACACTAGTACTTTGGGATGACCTACGAGCTAAGAGAGAGTCATGTTCTTAAAAAGGAACGATTCTAGTCAGGCCCAAGGTGGACTTGCAACCACCTATAAGGGCCTCTATGGGCCCACCTTAGCGCTACCAAGGAGGACATCTAACGTCAACTGGGTCCTAAAAGATAGCCCACTATGCATATAATGTAAGGTCTAAGGCTTAAGCAATGTATGGTCTAATGGGCCATACTTCAAGCCCAATCTTATAGACCATATAGTGGGCCCTCAAGTGAGGTTTGGGCCCAACCATACGGGTTATAAACTCATATGTTGTGGTGGGCTTCATGGGTAGCCCGATAGTTCATTTACATGGGAAATTCTCACATTTAACATAAGTGAATTGGGCACTTTTTAGCCCAAGTATAGGGTCAATTTTAATGGGTGGCCAAAGGCCCAACTTCTTGCATATTCTTGCCCCTAAGCCCATCACAATAGATGGGAGAATATAGGCCCAAGATCAATGTGCCTATCCAAAAGGACTTAGTCCACAAGGCCTAATTACCAACACAAAAGGGCGGCCATGCATATATATAATATCACATAATGAGCCTTGAGGAAATAGCCCAAAATCCATTCAATTCATGCTTTGTGGTAGACTTAGAGGGCAGCTTATAAACCTAAGAATACACATGGGCAGGGCCTAAACTAGCTGTGTGGGTCTTGCCATACTAGCCCAAAGGCTTAACAAGCCCCTCCACAACATGCATCAATGTGGGCTTTGCAAGTCAGCTCATAATTAAGTACTTCAAGAGGGCACCAAGGCCCATAATACACATGATCAGCAAAGGTCAGCCCTTGAATAATGTTGGGCTCAAGGAAGAGGTTTACAGTCCATTGGGCCTATAAAACTACTTAAAATCTAGTTAATGTTAACCTATAATATCACCACAAAGGTGGGCCTCAGGGGGCACTAATTAAGCCAAAAAATGTCTAAGGAAAGGAGGCTAGAGTGTATGCAATACTTCCTTAAATCTGGTGGGCCACATCAGCCCCAAAAAGGTCAACCATGCAACAAAATTTGCCCCCCCCCCCTTTTTTTTTGGGTTAGCTTGTTAGTACACACCCATGTCAGTACACACACTCCATGTTACCCACCCCCACTAGGGATCGATACCAAGACCTCAAGTGTTGAAACGAGGTATCTCCACTCAGTCTGCCAGTTGAACTATGGATCTGGGTGTAAAATTTGGGCCCCTTGCTAGAATTCCAGCCCACCCATTTCTTGGGCCTGCTGGAGTCCAGAAATTTATTTAATCTAAATGGATTACTGACCCATGGTGACCCACACATATTACAGTGGGCCCCACTAGATGAACAGAGTGAATACAACACGTCTAGGTGAACCCATAAAGTAGGTTGGATGGCCCACCAAGGCTGGATGCCCTAGCCTAGGCGTCCTTACCTGGTGAGCCACTCCAATCCGCACCACGGTCAGCTCGAATGCCCATTGGGTCTGAAATTTTTCAGAGTGACACTTCCATAAGTGAGTCACACCCCCACAAAATTTTAGAATTTTTGGATCTTCTTAAGTATTTTAATTAATTTAAATAAAATAGTCTATCTAGAAAATTAGACTGACCTAGACGTCCCAACGTGGTGGGCCAGTCCGGCCCTTGCCACGGTGTACAAAGGGGTCCATTGGCCCTGAAATTTGATAAGTGGGTCCTACCATGGGTGAACCACATCTCTGCAAAATTTCATAACTTTTGGACATCTAAAAGTATTTTAATTCATTTAAAGAAATCAATCTATCCTGAAAATCAGACTGATCTGGACTCCATATTATAGTGGACCGGTCCAGCCACCACCATGGTGTGTATAGGATTCCATTGGCCGCAAAATTTTGTAAGTCGGTCCTAACATGAGTGCGTCACCTATCTATAAAATTTTAGAATTTTTGAGGTAGTATAAATATTTTATTTAATTCATACAAATTATGGACAACAAGGTCTAGAAATAATTCCTGCTGAAACATGCTACTGCCCCTGACTTGTGCACCCCATTTGAGTGGGCCCAGGCCTATGTAAATTTGGAAAAATGCAAAGCCAACCTTCCTATACAAGTATACAGCAAGGTGAGGTCCACAAAGGTGGCCCACCATTTCAAGATCGGGCTGATATTTTTGTTTTTCCAGCAAACAGTGTGGCTGGATAGTCTAGAAAAATCTAGACCGTCCACCCTCCTTGGTCCACCCTTTTGAGTGATCAAACAAGGACATTTGAGGGTGAGGTTTAACATACTTTTAGGTGGGATATACGCCTCAAATAAAAGTCTAGAAAATCAGGGAAAAAGAAGACACAAACAAGGCCTACAACCCCTACATTACAACATAAAAAAAATTCCAGCAATCTGGACAGTAATATGTTGCTGTCTAGATCAGCCCATAAATTTAATAAATAGGAAATAAATCATAGATTTCACAAGGTGGGATCCACCTTGATGTGTCATACAACTCTCAGGCCCAGCCCCTCCCCAAGAAAATCCATAAAATCAGGCCCAAGGGCCTTGCAAATCAAGCAACAAAACTGGGCAGCACAGTTGGGCTTGGGTGTCCAGCAACTTGGGCTTGGATGTTCCAAAATCTGAAAATCCTGGTTACATGGCACATCAGGTGGGCCACATAATCATCACATCCAAACCACATAAAGGGAGAAGAGAAGAAGAAAAGAAATCTCATCAAGATGGCGTCCATGGAGAATGACCCCATCAAGATCGCATGCATGCAAGTGATAGCTAAAAAAAAAAAACCTTATCCAAGGAGTGGTGTAGGACCTCCACCATTGATGTGGTAAGTCCTACACTCTCCATATGAAACAACAAAGGATCCTTAAAGAAAAACCATATAGTCTTTTCTACATGCTCACCCACTTATTGGATCTTTAAGATTCTTCAACCACCATGCTCCTCAAGCTTCAAGGAATTATGTTCAATGGTGATGGTATAATTTAGAGGGTTAGATTTGGAGGGTTTTTGGATGAAAAGGGCTGGAGAGAAAGCTCTCTCTCATGGACATCCAAGGGCTTTAGCAAGGAGAGGAAAGAGAAATGAAGAAAGAGGGAGAGAGATGGGAAAGTTGTAGCGATAGAAGGGAAATGATTGTTTTTTATAAAGAGGAAATGATGATTTTTTTCCTCTCTTGAGAAGAGAAAATCCATCTTTTTACTGAAAAAGGGGATTTGGGTTAGAGCAACCCATCATTAGTTATTATGAAAGAGGCTATCTTAGCCTTAGATTAGAGAAAACTCATAATAGGTATGTCATGATTACTATAGAAAAAAGAACTCATAAATGTTAGGCTAAAGGTAGCTTACATGAGGAATAGTGCACATGGGGAAACGTGCACATGGGTAAAGTGGGCCCCACATCATGATCAATGGCCTGAATAATGCGCGGCCTACATCTTTTGATGGACAAGTTAGATTTATGCACGAGAAGTGGCGTTGGAACCGCGGCGGCAATGTGGTCACAATGGCATAGGTCCTGGGTCAATCCGAGTCGGGTCTATGTGACTGAACTCAAGGATGACCGCAAACAATATTCGAAAGTCACGGGTCACTGAAATTTGACTGGTAGTACCGTGGGACCAAAATATATGAAATGCATACTCACACACATACATGCACACATGCGAACTCGGGTCGGGTCTCACATAAGTTTAAGTTATAGGTTATAGGTTATATGTTAAGGTTTCAGTCATAGGTTTTGGTTTAGGTTAAGGTTATAGGTTTAGGTCTAGGTTAAGGTTTAGGTTTAGGTTATAGGTTTAGGTTAAGGTTTAGGTTTAGGTTATAATAGCTTTAGGGAATTGAGAATAGGTTAAGGTTTACGTTTAGGAAATCGGTTTCGTGTTCGGGATCGGGTTTAGGTTTGGGTTTTCAAGTTTATGTTTAGGTTTAGGTTAGGGAGTTGAGATTAGGATTAGGTGTAGGTTTAGGTTTAGGGATTTGAGAATACATTTAGGTTTTAGGTTTTAGGTTTAGGTTATAGTTTATAGGTTATAGCGTTAGGGAATTAAGAATAGGTTAAGGTTTAGGTTTAGGAAATCGGGTTCGGGTTCGAGATCAGGATCGGGTTTAGGTTTCAGTTTTCAAGTTTAGGTTTAGGTTTAGGTTAGGGAGTTAAGATTAGGATTAGGTGTAGGTTTAGGTTTAGGGATTTCAGAATACATTTAGGTTTTAGGTTTAGGTTTAGGTTTAGTTAAGGTTAGGTTATAGGTTATAAGTTTAGGTTATAAGTTATAGGTTATGGGTTAAGGTTTAGGTCATAGGCTTTGGTTTAGGTTAAGGTTATAGGTTATAAGTTTAGGTTATAAGTTATAGGTTATGGGTTAAGGTTTAGGTCATAGGCTTTGGTTTAGGTTAAGGTTAAGGTTTAGGTTTAGGTTATAAGTTATAGCTTTAGGGAATTGAGAAATGGTTAAGTTTTAGGTTTAGGAAATTGGGTTCGGGTTTGGGATCGAGTTTAGGTTTGAGTTTTCAAGTTTAGGTTGGGTTTTTAAGTTTATGTTTAGGTTTAGGTTAGGGAGTTAAGATTAGGATTAGGTGTAGGTTTAGGTTTAGGGATTTGAGAATACATTTAGGTTTTAGGTTTAAGTTTAGGTTTTAGGTTTAGGTTATAGTTTATTGATTATAGGTTATAGCCTTAGGGAATTAGAATAGGTTAAGGTTTAGGTTTAGGAAATCGGGTTTGGGATCGGGTTTAGGTTTGGGTTTTCAAGTTTAGGTTTAGGTTTAGGTTAGGGAGTTGAGATTAGGATTAAGTGTAGGTTTAGGTTTAGGGATTTGAGAATACATTTAGGTTTTAGGTTTAGGTTTAGGTTAAGTAGTTATAGGTTATAGGTTAAGGTTTAGGTCATTGGTTTTGGTTTAGGTTAAGTTTATAGATTTAGGTTTAGGTTAAGGTTTAGGTTTAGGGTATATGTTTAGGTTAAGGTTTAGGTGAAGGTTTAGGTTTAGGTTATAAGTTATAGCTTTACGGAATTGAGAATAGGTTAAGGTTTAGGTTTAGGAAATCGAGTTCGAGTTGGGATTGGGTATAGGTTTGGGTTTTCAAGTTTAGGTTTGGGTTTTAAAGTTTAGGCTTAGGTTAGGAAGTTGAGATTTGGATTAGGTGTATGTTTAGGTTTAGGGATTTGAGAATACATTTAGGTTTTAGGTTTAGGTTTAGGTTATAGGTTATAGGCTATAGCTTTAGGGAATTGAGAATAGGTTAAGGTTTAGGTTTAGGAAATTGGGTTCGGGTTCGGGATCAGGTTTAGTATTTGGTTATCAAGTTTAGGTTTAGGTTTAGGTTAGGGAGTTGAGATTAGGATTTGGCGTAGGTTTATGTTTAGGGATTTGAGAATACATTTAGGTTTTAGGTTTAGGTTTAGGTTATAGGTTATAGGTTATAGGTTAAGGTTTAGTTTAAGGTTAGGTTATAGGTTATAAGTTTAGGTTATAGGTTGTAGGTTATAGATTAGGGGTTAAGGTTTAGGTCATAGGATTTGGTTTAGGTTAAGGTTATAGGTTTACGTTAAGGTTTAGGTTTAGGTTATAAGTTATAGCTTTAGGGAATTGAGAATAGGTTAAGGTTTAGGTTTAGGAAATTGGGTTTGAGATCGGGTTTAGGTTTGGGTTTTCAAGTTTAGGTTTGGGTTTTCAAGTTTAGGTTTAGGTTTAGGTTAGGGAGTTGAGATTAGAATTAGGTGTATGTTTAGGTTTAGGAATTTGAGAATACATTTAGGTTTTAGGTTTAGGTTTAGGCTATAGGCTTAGGTTATAGGTTGTAAGTGTAGGTTATAGGTGTAGGTTTAGGTTCGGCTATAGGTTAATGTTTAGGGAATTGAGTTTAGGTTATAGGTTATAGATTTAGGTTATAGGTTATACGTTATAGATTAAGGTTTAGGTTATAGGTTAAGGTTATAATTTTAGATTTAGGTTATAGGTTTAGGTTAAGGTTTAGGTTTAGGTTATAAGTTATAGCTTTAGGGAGTTGAGAATAGGTTAAGGTTTAGGTTTAGGAAATCGGGTTCGGGTTCGGGATTGGGTTTTCAAGTTTAGGTTTGGGATTTCAAGTTTACCTTTAGGTTTAGGTTAGGGAGTTAAGATTAGGATTAGGTGTGAGTTTAGGTTTAGGGATTTGAAAATACATTCAGGTTTTAGGTTTAGGTTTAGGTTTTAGGTTTTGGTTTAGGTTATAGGTTTATGTTATAGGTTTAGGTTTAGGTTATAAGTGTAGGTTATAGGTTTAGGTTTAGGTTAGGTTATACGTTAAGGTTTAGGGAATTGAGTTTAAGTTATCGGTTATAGGTTATACGTTATAGGTTAAGGTTTATGTTATAGGTTTAGGTTTAGGTTTAGGATATGGGTTTAGGTTTAGGTTTAGGTTATAAGTTATAGCTTTAGGGAGTTGAGAATAGGTTAAGGTTTAGGTTTAGAAAATCGAGTTCGGGTTCGGGATCGAGTTTAGGTTTGGGTTTTCAAATTTAGATTTAAGTTTAGGTTATGGAGTTGAGATTAGGATTAAGTTTAGGTTTTAAGGATTTGAGAATACATTTCAGTTTTAGGTTTTAGGCTTAGGTTTAGGTTATTGGTTTAGGTTATAAGTGCAAGTTATAGGTTTAGGTTTAAGTTAGGTTATAGGTTAAGGTTTAGGGAATTGAGAATGGGTTAAGGCTTAGGTTTAGGAAATCGGGTTCAGGTTCTGGATCAGGTTTAGGTTTGGGTTTTCAAGTTTAGGTTTAGGTTTAGGTTTAGGTTAGGGGTTGAGATTAGGATTCTGTGTAGGTTTAGGTTTAGGGATTTGAGAATACATTTAGGTTTTAGGTTTAGGTTATAGTTTATAGGTTATAGGTTATAGCTTTAGGGAATTGAGAATAGGTTAAGGTTTTGGTTTAGGAAATCAAGTTCGGGATTGGGTTTAGGTTTGGGTTTTCAAGTTTAGGTTTAGGTTTAGGTTAAGGAGTTGAGATTAGGATTAGGTTTAGGTTTAGGGATTTGAGAATACATTTAGGTTCTAGGTATAGGTTTAGGTTTAGGTTTAGTTAAGGTTAGGTTATAGGTTATAAGTTTCGGTTATAGGTTATAGGTTATAGGTTAAGGTTTAGGTCATGGTTTTTGTTTAGGTTAAGGTTATAGATTTAGGTTTAGGTTAAGGTTTATGTTTAGGTTAAGGTTTAAGTTTAGGTTATAAGTTATAGCTTTAGGGAATTGAGAATAGGTTAAGGTTTAGGTTCAGGAAATCGAGTTCAGGTTCGAGATTGGGGATAGGTTTGGGTTTTCATGTTTAGGTTTGGGTTTTAAAGTTTAGGTTTAGGTTAGGGAGTTGAGATTTGGATTAGGTGTATGTTTAGGTTTAGGGATTTGAGAATACATTTAGGTTTTAGGTTTAGGTTTAGGTTATAGGTTATAGGTTATGGGTTATAGCTTTAGAGAATTGAGAATTGGTTAAGGTTTAGGTTTAGGAAATCGGGTTCGGGTTCGAGTTCGGAGTTTAGTGTTGGGTTTTCAAGTTTAGGTTTAGGTTTAGGTTAGGGAGTTGAGATTAGGATTAGGTGTAGGTTTAGGTTTACGAATTTGAGAATACATTGAGGTTTTAGGTTTAGGTTTAGGTTATAGGTTATAGGTTAGGGTTTAAGTTAAGGTTAAGGTTAGGTTATAGGTTATAAGTTTAGGTTATAGGTTATAGGTTATAGGTTAAGGGTTAAGGTTTAGGTCATATGATTTGGTTTAGGTTAAGGTTATAGGTTTACGTTAAAGTTTAGGTTTAGGTTATAAGTTATAGCTTTAGGGAATTAAGAATAGGTTAAGGTTTAGGTTTAGGAAATCGGGTTTGGGATCGGGTTTTCAAGTTTAGGTTTAGGTTTAGGTTAGGAAGTTGAGATTAGGATTAGGTTGCGATTTAGGTTTAGGGATTTGAGAATACATTTAGGTTATAGGTTTAGGTTTAGGTTGTAGGTTTAGGTTCTAGGTTTAGGTTTAGGTTGTAAGTGTAGGTTATAGGTTTAGGTTTAGGTTAGGTTATAGGTTAATGTTTAGGGAATTGAGTTTAGGTTATAGGTTATAGGTTTAGGTTATAGGTTATACGTTATAGGTTAAGGTTTAGGTTATAGCTTAAGGTTTAGGTTTAGGTTATAGGTTTAGGCTTAGGTTATAAGTTTAGTTTAAGGTTTAGGTTTAGGTTATAGGTTTAAGCTTAGGTTATAGGTTTAGTTTAAGGTTTAGGTTTAGGTTATAAGTTATAGCTTTAGGGAGTTGAGAATAGGTTAAGGTTTAGATTTAGGAAATCGGGTTCGGGTTCGGGATTGGGTTTTCAAGTTTAAGTTTGGGATTTTAAGTTTACGTTTAGGTTTAGGTTAGGGAGTTGAGATTAGGATTAGGTGTGGGTTTAGGTTTAGGTATTTGAGAATACATTTAGGTTTTAGGTTGAGGTTTAGGTTTTAGGTTTTAGTTTAGGTTATAGGTTTAGGTTTAGGTTTAGTTAAGTTTAGGTTTAGGTTGGGTTATAGGTTAAGGTTTAGGAATTGAGTTTAAGTTATAGGTTATATGTTTAGGTTATAGGTTATACGTTATAGGTTAAGGTTTATGTTATAGGTTTAGGTTTAGGTTTAGGATATAGGTTTAGGTTTAGGTTTAGGTTATAAGTTATAGCTTTAGGGAGTTGAGAATAGGTTAAGGTTTAGGTTTAGAAAATCGAGTTCGGGTTCGGGATCGAGTTTATGTTTGGATTTTCAAATTTAGGTTTAAGTTTAGGTTATGGAGTTGAGATTAGGATTAAGTTTAGGTTTTAAGGATTTGAGAATACATTTCGGTTTTAGGTTTAGGTTTAGGTTTTAGGCTGGTTTAGGTTATTGGTTTAGGTTATAAGTGCAAGTTATAGGTTTAGGTTTAAGTTAGGTTATAGGTTAAGGTTTAGGGAATTGAGAATAGGTTAAGGCTTAGGTTTAGGAAATCGGGTTCAGGTTCTGGATCGGGTTTAGGTTTGGGTTTTCAAGTTTGAGTTTAGGTTTAGGTTTAGGTTAGGGGGTTGAGATTAGGATTACGTGTAGGTTTAGGTTTAGGGATTTGAGAATACATTTAGGTTTTAGGTTTAGGTTATAGTTTATAGGTTATAGGTTATAGCTTTAGAGAATTGAGAATAGGTTAAGGTTTCGGTTTAGGAAATCGGGTTCGGGATTGGGTTTAGGTTTGGGTTTTCAAGTTTAGGTTTAGGTTTAGGTTAGGGAGTTGAGATTAGGATTAGGTTTAGGGATTTCAGAATACATTTAGGTTCTAGGTATAGGTTTAGGTTTAAGTTTAGTTAAGGTTAGGTTATAGGTTATAAGTTTTGTTTATAGGTTATAGGTTATAGTTTAAGGTTTAGGTCATGGTTTTTGTTTAGGTTAAGGTTATAGATTTAGGTTTAGGTTAAGGTTTATGTTTAGGTTAAGGTTTAAGTTTAGGTTATAAGTTATAGCTTTAGGAATTAAGAATAGGTTAAGGTTTAGGTTTAGGAAATCGAGTTCGGGTTCAAGATTGGGATAGGTTTGGGTTTTCGTGTTTAGGTTTGGGTTTTAAAGTTTAGGTTTAGGTTAGGGAGTTGAGATTTGGATTAGGTGTATGTTTAGGTTTAGGGATTTGAGAATACATTTAGGTTTTAGGTTTAGGTTTAGGTTATAGGTTATAGGTTATGGGTTATAGCTTTAGAGAATTGAGAATTGGTTAAGGTTTAGGTTTAGGAAATCGGGTTCGGGTTCGGGTTCAGGTTTAGTGTTGGGTTTTCAAGTTTAGGTTTAGGTTTAGGTTAGGGAGTTGAGATTAGGATTAGGTGTAGGTTTAGGTTTATGAATTTGAGAATACATTTAGGTTTTAGGTTTAGGTTTAGGTTATAGGTTATAGGTTAGGGTTTAAGTTAAGGTTAAGGTTAGGTTATAGGTTATAAGTTTAGGTTATAGGTTATAGGTTATAGGTTATAGGTTAAGGGTTAAGGTTTAGGTCATATGGCTGATTTGGTTTAGGTTAGGTTATAGGTTTAGGTTTAGGTTATAGGTTTAGGTTAAGGTTATAGGTTTACGTTAAGGTTTAGGTTTAGGTTATAAGTTATAGCTTTAGGGAATTGAGAATAGGTTAAGGTTTAGGTTTAGGAAATCGGGTTTGGGATCGGGTTTTCAAGTTTAGGTTTAGGTTTAGGTTAGGGAGTTGAGATTAGGATTAGGTTGTGATTTAGGTTTAGGGATTTGAGAATACATTTAGGTTATAGGTTTAGGTTTAGGTTGTAGGTTTAGGTTCTAGGTTTAGGTTTAGGTTGTAAGTGTAGGTTATAGGTTTAGGTTTAGGTTAGGTTATAGGTTAATGTTTAGGGAATTGAGTTTAGGTTATAGGTTATAGGTTATACATTATAGGTTAAGGTTTAGGTTATGGCTTAAGGTTTAGGTTTAGGTTATAGGTTTAGGCTTAGGTTATAAGTTTAGTTTAAGGTTTAGGTTTAGGTTATAGGTTTAGGCTTAGGTTATAGGTTTAGTTTAAGGTTTAGGTTTAGGTTATAAGTTATAGCTTTAGGGAGTTGAGAATAGGTTAAGGTTTAGATTTAGGAAATCGGGTTCTGGTTCGGGATTCGGTTTTCAAGTTTAAGTTTGGGATTTTAAGTTTACGTTTAGGTTTAGGTTAGGGAGTTGAGATTAGGATTAGGTGTGGGTTTAGGTTTAGGTATTTGAGAATACATTTAGGTTTTAGGTTGAGGTTTAGGTTTTAGGTTTTGGTTTAGGTTATAGGTTTAGGTTTAGGTTATAAGCGTAGGTTATAGGTTTAGGTTTAGGTTGGGTTATAGGTTAAGGTTTAGGGAATTGAGTTTAAGTTATAGGTTATACATTTAGGTTATAGGTTATACGTTATAGGTTAAGGTTTATGTTATAGGTTTAGGTTTAGGTTTAGGTTATCGGTTTATGTTTAGGTTTAGGTTATAAGTTATAGCTTTAGGGAGTTGAGAATAGTTTAAGGTTTAGGTTTAGGAAATCGGTTTTGGGTTTAGGTATGTGTTTTCAAGTTTAGGTTTAGGTTTAGGTTAGGGAGTTGAGATTAGGGTTAGGTGTTGGTTTAGGTTTTGGGATTTGAGAATACATTTAGGTTTTAGGTTTAGGTTTAAGTTTTAAGCTATAGGTTTAGGTTTTAGGTTTTGGTTTAGGTTTTAGGTTTAGGTTAAGGTTATAAGTTGAGGTTATAGGTTATAGGATATAAGGTTTTGGTTTAGGTTAAGGGTATAGGTTTAGGTTTAGGTTTAGGTTAAGGTTTAGGTTTAAGTTATAGGTTTTGGGATTCGAGAATAGGTTTAGGTTTTAGGGTAGATCCAAAGCTCAAGTGGACCTTAAAACAAATTGGGGCCACAAAAGTTTTCGATCAAGCTAATATTTGTGTTATTCCTTCTTCAGGTCTAGGTTTGTATGAACTTACCAACTGGATGGATCTTAAATAACCACCATGGTGGGTCCTAAGAAGGAATCAACGATCGAGGGCACTGTCCCTACCATGATGTTTAGTTTTAGGTATTAGTTTTTGGTGCAGGTTTAGGTTTAGGGTTATACTAGGGTCTGCTCCAATAATTTTGAGCTAATACATAAACACGGCCTATCTAAATGGCCAGGCCACTCCAATGTTGTCCATAAAAAATGGACAGCTTCATCATGGTCATAACAGCAGTTCCCACCTTCCAGGGACCCCCGCTCAATATCCAGATAGCACCGACGCACATCCAGATCCTCTCCATTAATTTTGAGCAAATACATAAACACGACCTGTCCAAATGGTTGGGCCTCTCCAATGTTATCCATAGGAAATGAACAGCTTCATAATGGTCATAACAGTGGTTCCCATGCATCTTCTAGGGACCCTCGCTCAACATCTGGATAGCTCCAACACATATTCGGTCTGCTCCATCAATTTCGAGTAAATATATAAACACGGCTCGTCCAAATGGCCAGGCCACTCTAATGTTGTCTATAGGAAATGGACAGCTTCATCATAGTCATAACAGCGGTTCCCACCTTTCACGAATCCCCACTCAACATCCGGATAGCTCTGACATACATAATTAAAAATTATTATGAAAGAAATTCAAATATTCCAAACAAAATGTAAAGATGGATGAGGGAGAAACTTTCTCAGCTTCACGGTAACTGAGTGGAGTCTTCAAACTTAGCCAAGTCGAAGAAGTCAACTTGCAGAAGCTAGGCCCATATTCTTTTTTATTTTTTACTCTCTTTTTTTTTTCCGCACTTCCTATTGCTTATTTTCTTCTTGAAAATTTAAAAATTAAATTGATTGACTTGCAGAGTTCCAAGTTGGCTAAACCTGGTTAACCAGTTCTATTTTTCAAGCCTTTTTTAGCATGGGTATCAACCAAGAATTGTGAGGTAATGAAATACCGTGAAAAGAGTTACAGGCAATTAAAATAAAGGCAGCTTGTCAAGGATGCATTGAATGGCAACCTGTAAAATGAATTTCAAAATGAACTCTTTTAAACAAAGTCACTTCCTTAATGCTTACCTGCAAGATTTGTCTGCGAGAAAGTCGAGCGGAGCTCCAATTAACGTACTAACAACTTTAAAGAAGCATGAAATAAATGAGCCCACTATATTTTCCATTGAGTTAGTGACTGTGTATGCATTTAGCTGTTGAGAAATATACAATTCTAGTCAAATGGGTTCACTTTCTCTTAATCGCACAGTTCTACATGAGATAAGAAAATATAAATTATGGCTCATGTGAAAAGACAGTCCATGAATTACTCTCCCATTGACAAATAAGCTCATTTTGAGTCCCTACAAATGAGTCCCTACATGAACAAATGCATGAAATGGAAGTAGGTGCATGTCATCACTATAAAATTAAAAAAATGACTTCTCTCCATTTTGGTCATTGCCTATATAATTCCGGTCAAACTTGAGCATCCAAACACACATTTAAAGAATTGCGAGATTATCTTCACTCTAGCTTTTTGCTGAGAGAAACGAAAACAGAAACCATCAACAAAGAAAAAATGGCTTCTCTGACTTTTCCCTGAGAGCATTCTCCTTTATTTGACAAATCTCACCTGATTGCAGAAGGAAAATACCTTCCCAAGTTCTCATGGTCTAGATTTTTTGTAACGACACCACCAATATGATGATTATGGTGTCTTAATACTTCCCAGTCAGCTTTTTGTTGTCTGAGCATTGAAAGGAGAGGAGATTGGTGTATGTGTGTGGGCATATGTTGGCTGAGGCATGATTTACAACACATGTATGTCCTAACACATGTATGTTGAATATAGACCCTTGGTCATTTACAAACTAGCAGAAAGGAAAAAAAAAAAAAAAAAGGCTGTATTGTTACAACGTGTAGAGATCATCAGGTTCGAAGATGTTGACTCAGGCCATCCACACCATAGCTAAATACCAAGTTCAAGAAATAGCTAAGTCAGATTCATGATTATAACTACTACTATACATGAATTCCAAATTTAGATGTTTGTAAATGTCAATAAAGAAAATAAAAATAAATAAATAAAAGGCAGAAGGTGAAATTCCCAATTCCAAAATTACTCAACTCCCCAAAATTCTAAAATCCCCAAATCCCTAATTTGTTAAATCAGAAAAACACCAATTTGGGGTCCACATTCAAATCTGTAAGCCCTAAAATCCCCAAATCTAGTTCGAATTGTTGGGTAAGGCAGGCTACATAGTCCATTATGACTAACATCATTGTGGGCCCCACCTAGCATATCAACATGTTGTATGGTAAATAAACATTCCGGTGTAATCCACCCTAAAATCTGAAAAACCCTAAATCAGAATTGAGATTAAGATAGATTAAGAGAGAGAGAGAGAGAAATATCTCAACGTTGCTGGAGATTTAATCTTCAACCATGGATTCAGAGAGAATGAGAGGGCATGCGTGGGTAGGGCGGTCGGCAACAGGATCGAGCAAGGAAGAGAGAGAGAGAGAGGAGAGATAAATTGACAGTAAGAAAGAGAGGAGGGAGAGATCTGTAGGAAGAGAGAGAGAGAGAGAGAGAGAGAGAGAGAGAGAGAGAGAGAGAGAGAGAAGGGACCAAGAGCAAGAGAGGGATGGGAGACTGGTTAGGGCGCCGGCCCTAACCCGTCTTTAAATGAAAGGGAAGCGGATTGGCTGACGTCAGCAAGTTTTGTGGGTCCCATCATGAGGTATGTGTTATATCCAAACTGTCCATCCATCTGGCAAGCTCGTTTTAAGTCTTGAGATGAAAAATAAGACAGATCTAACTATCAAGTGGACCACACTGAAAAAAGCATTTTAAGGATTGAACGTCTACCATTGAAACCCTTTAGGGGTTCACAGAAGTTTTGGATCAATATGAAATTTTTTTTCCTCTTCATTTAGGTCTTTGTGACCTTATGAACAAATTGGATGGTAAACATTATGATGGGCCCTACGAATTTTTTAATGGTGAAAATCATCATCCTACTGGCATTTGTGGTGTAGTCCATTTAATATTTAGATGTGATTCATTTTTTAGATAATTCTCTAAAATGATCTCGAAAAATGGATTGCATGATGAGTGTCTTGATTTTTTGGATTGCATGATGAGCGTCTTGATTTTTGGCCCAGATGATACTCATGGTGTGGCCCATCTTTTGAGTGGCTCATGAGTCATGCACAAGTTGCATTTGTTCACATGCAATGCATTTTGGTGAATGGTAAGTTACTTTCCAACTAGAGTATGATTGTTGATGCATGCATACAAAATCCAACTTGTTGCGATTGAAGCCCTCAATCCAGGGTCATGTTTTGAGGATCTAAACAGTTTATATTGATTGGCCTCCCCATGGATGGGAGATGCCAATTAAAACTACTCAAGATTGGAATATTTCAACCCTTTGATCATTTAGCTCTTTTTCTTTAAAAATGGAATATATCATTAACAGTTGTGTTTTATGGACCATTGGTTGAAAGTTGGGTGTTTGAGACAGCCTTTATCAGCTTTGTATCTTGTCAATATTAATGGTTTGGATCAACGAATATGACCAAAACGGAGACCAAAAATGAGATATTTATTTTATCCACTTCATTCATCCATGTTAACAGATAATTTGAGGTTTAAAGAACAAAAAGGAGACCAAAAATGAGATATATCCAAATCTTAAGTGGTCCACATTCCAGGAAACAGTGTTGAATGAGCGTCAACCATTTAAAAAACATTTTGGGGCCATAAAAGTTTTGGATCAAGTTGATTTTTGTTTTTTCCCTTCATCTGGCCCTGTATGACCTAATCAACATATTGGATGTCAAATAAATAGTACAGTGGACCTTAGGAGGATTTTAATGATGGATATCCAATCACTATTGTTTTCATGTGGTGTGGTGCACCCGAGATTTATATACCTCTCATTTTTGGGATCAAGTCATAAAATGATCTTTATATACCTCTCAATTTAGGTGCGGCCCTAACTGTTGGGTCTACCTTGAAGTAAGTATTGTATATCCACACCATTCATCCATTTTGTCAGCTCATGAAGCATATCCCAAATATTCTGGTCAAAATTGTGACCCAACTTACTGACCTCATGAGAACCTAAGAATTGATGTTAGTAAGTCTTGTGGCCCCCATCATAATGTGTGTCGAACATCAACACTGTGGATTTGATGTGTCCCCTTTAGGTTATGAGATATCTTAAAAATTGTCTGTATACGAAACTCAAGTGGACCACACCACGGGAAATAGTTTTATTGAACCTCCATTCATCCATGTTAACAGATAATTTAAGGTCTAAAGAACAAAAAGGAAGCATATCCAAAGCTCAAGTGGACCACATCACAGGAAATAGTGTTATTGAACCTCTACCATTTAAAATTTCTTGGAGCCCATAGAAGTTTTGGATCAAGCTATGTTTGTGTTTTCTATTCATTCATATATTTTTGATATTATGAATAACTTTTAACCATTTTTGGACAATTCGATCAGTCCAGATTGAAGAGTAAATAACTTCAGATGTTTAAATCAAAATTCACTCAAATTGTTGATCAATCTTATTTGCTTCATATTTTTCTCATATGTAGCATGATCGGGGCGAGTAACTAGTCAAATTGATGGTAATGATCAGTAAAATAGAGTGAATGGACCAGACATGTAAAATGGGCCAAATATTTTGGTCAAAATTATGACCCAACTCATTAACACCCTGAGAACCTAAGAATCAATGTTAGTAAGTTTTGTGGGGGCCCATTATGATGTGTGTTGAACATCAACACCGTGCATTTGATGTGTCCCCTTTACCTTATGAGATATCTCAAAAATCATCCGTATACGAAACTCAGGTGGACCATACCATCCAAAACTATGTGAAGACATCTAAAAAAATATAAAACCACTTGGTGGGGCCCACATGAGTTTTGAATGCGGTTGAAACTGGGTCTGACCCCTCGTCCAAGTGGGATACACATAATGAGTGGGTTAGATATGTCAATCACATTTAGGCAGGCCCAAGATATGATTATGAAAGTTTTATGGAAACCCCTCTCCACTATATTATGTGGTGTGGCCCACCCAAGTCATGGATTGACTTTATTTTTAAGCTCTTGGCCCACCCAAGTCATGGATTGACATTCTTCATACCATTCAACGCTTTTCTCGGATCATTTTAAGATATTAAATAAAAAAATGAGGCGGGTCCAAGGCTTGAGTGGACCACAAAGTGAGGATTGAACATCCACCATTAAAAATAACATTCATAGAAGTTTTAGATCAAGCTGATGTTTGTGTTTTCCCTTCATTCATATCCTTTTGATATTATGAACATGTTAGATGACAAATAAACATTACTATAGCCCCAAGGAAGGTATCAACGGAGGAAATCATTATTCCACATAGTTTTGTGTGGCATGGTCCAATCACTATTGTTTTCATGTGGTGTGGTCCACCCGAGATTTATATCACTCTCATTTTTTGAGATCAAGCCCTAAAATGATCTTTAAAAATGAATGAACGGAATGGATGAAACACATACATCATGGTGGGGCCCACAGAGCACCGACCACCAGCGGTGGGGCTGGTGTAAGGGGGAGTAGCTGTAACAGCCCGGATTTTTTCCAACTTAGAATTAGATGTCCTTAGGCGATGGGTCAAACCTAACACCGGTTTAACTTCTCAAACACTCAATTAAAGCCTCAAATCCATTTTCAAACCATTTTTCTTCACAAATCCCACCCTTCACCACCTTGATCTTTCAATTTTTCTAAGTACTTTCACTCTAGACATTATCTTAAACTAGCTAAGTAGTATAACTTGGATCACTTTATATACAAACTACAAAGGACTAAGTACCACCTCAGACAGAAATCTTATAGGACTAAATCCTTTAGAAATGAGACAAAGTAACTAAGTGCAAAACTAGATTAGCTACGAAATCTGCTAGAATCGCTTTAAATACGATCTGCAAGACCCAAAACTTGTAGAATCATTGACGCTAGGTTACCCTAAAATCTCGGATCAAACTCATTACCCGACTGCTCTCGGGAGCACGTTGAAACTTCGTATCAGATCTGGACCGCACATCGGGAGTCTGAATAATACGAGGTTAAGGACTTAGGACCGCCTCGTTGGGCTTGACAACCATCTCGGAAATCAAATCCAGCCAGTGTCCCACGGCTATTCGCTTGAGTCCGGAGCGAGAGAGTGTGAGAACACTTGTTTTCTTTCTAAAATAAATATCTTGAATATCTGAGATTTGTCGCTTGTGGGTCAGTATTAAGCAACCTGACCATCAGAATCAGGCCAAATTACACCCTCGGATCAAGAAAAATTTCATACACGTGTCAGTGTACTCGGAATCTCCGATCGAGATCCGCTAGCCGTTGAACTGAAACTGGTCTGCCACGTGTGATCTGAGAATCCGACTAAAATGAAAACTTAACTAAATGTAGATCCGGTGTTAGTGAGCTTAAGTCCGACCTTTGGCTCAAGGAGGCCTGCCAGAAGTCCTCCGTTGAGCTGAAACAGGTCCGCTTTGGTTATAACCTAAGTATACTTTGACCTGGAGTCTATTTCGATGAGTTTTTAGTCTATATAAGGACCTTAAACCCTCTCTCATTGCAGCCATATGAATTTGAGAGAAACCCTAGAGAGAGAAGAGAGAAAAGAGAGAGAAAGTGTGGGAGATGTGGGAGAATCTCCCTGCCATACTTCCCTGCCACCCCACGAGCTCCACCACTCCGTTCTAATCGCTTTCCCAGCGATTCCAGCTCCGTTTCTAGGTAAGAAACCTTAACCCTAATATGTTCTGGGGTTGTATAGGTTGTAGGTTATGAAATAGCTAACCTATTTCATTCTATAAGTTACCAAACTGCCGTATACAGAAACTTAACAATTCTATCGACTCCGTTTCGATTCTACGATAAAAGGTGCAGAATTTAGGTGTATAGGTTATGGTTTCAATGCTTCCAACGTCAGTTAATGATAGATTCATGATCTGCATGCAATTACACATGTACAAAGTGTTGTCTGTTTTCCGTTTCGATTAAAGATGAAGAATATGAAATTTTACATACTCTAGGTATTTGTAGAAAGTACCATATATATATAAATTTTGAAAATGTGTTTACCATGATTATTTGCTGTATTAATATAATATATATGGATAAAATACTTAGTTGGCGAAAGGACTCGCCATAATACATGATTTACTAATATACACTATGTATGTAGAAATAGTGTATTCTAGAAAGTACCGTATACGTATAAATTTTGGAGATGTGTTTGTCATGATTATTTACTGTATGAATATATTATATATGCGTAAAATACTTGCTTGGCGAAAGGACTCGCCCTAATACATGTTTTGCTATTATACACTATGCATGTTGTAATAGTGTACTTTAAGTGTTTGTGAAAATGCTTGTGAGAGTAAGTGTGTGGATGATGGTGCCTTAGGTAAGTGTTGAGATGGGATTCTCAACTACCTTAGAAACATGTATGATTTCCCCCATGTGGATTGTTCACTTTAACCACTTATTTATGAAATATATGTGTTTGTATTCCTGTTTATATAGTGCTTCATAACATGCTTTATAACATGCTTTATAATATGCTTTATGATATGCTTGTTAACATGCTCAACTGATTATATGATTTTATTTATGTAAGGCGTATGTTTAAATTCATGTTTATGTTGTATGATCTGTCATGGGTGATGGGGAGTGGTGTAACGAATGCGTGTAACAGCCCTGGCAGCCCTAAACGGATATTACCAGACTTTGATTGTATGATTTAAATCTTGATCCATTACTGCTTTACCTATCTGCAATTGAATGTGATTGGAGCTATTGTATAGTCCAGGCAGTCGGTAATGGGATCGAATTTGTGGCTGAGATTCATTCGCCATGTAGGACGTGTGTGACGAACCCGAGTCATGCGTTACTTGTCGACAGTGGTTAGGCCACACGAAGTGCTTATGCACTTCATGTCGTACAACTCAACGGGCGCTCGAGCTAGCCGAGCTCGTCAAGTAACCCGATCTGTCTAATGTATGTTCACCATGTTTGGACGCTACTGCTTGAACCTAGGGTACCAAACTTACCAGTGAAATCCCTTTTAACCATGGTACCTCGATCCACTAAGACTCATGAGCCGGGCATGGTGGTATGGGACACCGTGGTCGAGCTGTCGGCCTACGCTGGGGTCACGTGCCTCCCCGTAGTGACCAGTGAGCAACCAGACGCGTGAGCCAATTATGGTGGTATGAGACACTATATTCGAGTTGTCGGCCTACACTGATTGGCAACGCGCCCTTTGTAGTGGCTTCGAGCATACTCTGAATTTGCGATGAGGCGACGAGTTTCACCGCAGTGTATAGAGTATGAACTAGGCCTGTATTTGTATAGTGATGAACCGTTAAAAGGGTGATGGGGGAGTGGTGCAACCTTTGGGCGTAACAGCCCTGGCAGCCTTTGCAGCGACCTAGAAATACACTGTCGTATGAGATTTACTAGGACTGACGACCTTAGAATGGATCATGTTTGGGAATGATATGAGGGAGGTACCTTAGTTTCCCAATACTGCTGTTTGAAATAGACTAATAACTACTTGGTAATCATGCTCATCATCGCACTGCATGTGCCTGGTAGATGTGGAGCACTGAGGGAGGTACGCATTCGCGAGCGTAAGATGGTGTCGTATGAGAGTGGTTTGGCAAGGGCATTCATCATGTCATTTCATACTTGCATTAATAAGAGTACTTAAAATTGTTTGATTGTACTGCTTTATCATTACTACTTGACTAAGTTGATAACATGTTAACCTATGCCTTATTGTTCCACTGAGTTGATCACTCACTCCCACGTTACAGGACAGTGTTTGTAACACCAACCAGATTTATTGAGTTTCAGATGATGGCGATGCTTATGAAGCAGAGTCGGACTACTACTATGATGTTGAGGAGGAGTTCTCCTACATATAACTCTCTGACAGGTCTATGAAGACCTGGTAATGTATTGACGGGGCTATGGTACTTGGGATAGAAGACATTACACTTCCTCACATTTGGTAAATTTTAGAATTGTACTTGTAATTATTTAACCTGGTAACTTTATCACACTCTGGAGACTCACCACAGTTTTTATATTTTATATGTCTATCACAGTCTTCCGCTTGCAATTTAACTGTCTCTAAAGTATGATATGCTGTTTTGGCTTAATCTCACTCATGTTCAATGCACGAATACAGTCAACATTCAATCATCATTCATTTTGTTGCATAAGTGATGTTCTGGAACTCGGGAGTTGAGTTTATGCTCGACCCCCGATTTTCGGGATGTTACAGTAGCCAATCTGTTTCCGTTTTTAGGTCGAAAGAGGATTACGTCCTACCCCCGCCCGAAGGGTAATTTGTCCGGGTAAGTCTCTGTGGGCCCCACCGTGATGTAAGTGTTTTATCCACGCCGTTCATATTTTCTCCCAGATCATTTTAGGATTTGGAAAAAAAAATTTGAAGTAGGTTCACAACTCCAGTGGACCACACTAAAGGAAGTTGAGTGATAATGACACCCACTGTTGAAACCTTTGAAAGGGCCACCGTGATATTTTTTTTTACCATCCAACTTATTAATAAGGTTAGTTAGACATGGATAAAGCGAAAAAATAAATATCAACTTGATCCGAAACTTCTCCAGTTCCCAAGAAGTTTTTAATGGTGAAAGTGCAATGACCAATTTGTAGTCCATTCAAGCCTTGTTCCTACCTAATGTTTTGCATGATACCTTATAATGATATGAGAAAAAAGATTAGGTTATAGGGCTCTATAGGGCCTACAAAAATATATGTTTTATATTGAAGCCATCCATCTATTTTGAAATATTATTATAGGGCTCTATAGGGGCTTTATAGGGCCTACAAAAATATATGTTTTATATCTAAGTCATCCGTCTATTTTGAAATATTATTATAGGTCATGAAACTAAAAATCAGCTATATCGAAGGCTAAAGTAGACCACACGGTAGGAAACATGGAGATTAAATCACATGTGCTTCCTATGGTGTGGTCCCCTTGGGCCTTCAATCTACTTTATTTTTTGGATCATGTACTAAAATTATTTATTAAAATTAATGGATGGAATGGATAAACAAAATACATCATAGTGGGTCCCACGGAGCTCCGGACGAGACATCCATGTCTGTCTTACCCCATCCACTCCCAAAATTGGGCGCGTGCTCAAAACAGAGCCACGCTAAAAAATCCCTCTATTTCTCTCTCTCTCTAACCCTATCTCTCTCCCAATCTTGCTCCAGCTCTCTCATCTTCTTCCCTCTCTCTCCGTTCCCCAATCTCTCTCTCTCTCTCTCTCTCTCTCTCTCTTTTTCTCTGTTCCCCAGTCCGTCCCTCCCTCTCGTCTCCTGCTCCATCTCCCTCTTTGTCTCGTGCTACCTCTCCCTCTCCATCTCCCTCTCCCTATCTCGTGTTCCATCTCTCTCCGTCTCTTGCTCTAAGTCCTTCTCCGTCTTGTGCTACCTCTCCCTCTCCATCTCCCTCTCCTTGTGTTGTGTTACCTCTCCCTCTCCCTCTCCCTCTCCCTCTCGGCGCATCATCTTCATTGCCATCATCATTATCTCCAGATCTGGTGCGGCCAGCAGCTCCCGCCCTTGACATCTTCCCCGACAGGTACTCATTTCTCTCAGATGGAGATTTAGGTTTTTTTTTGTTTATAGATCTACAAATCCATAGATTATAGAGAAACAATATTGGAATTAGGAGTTTCCTAAAATCTGTAATGGGAAAAGGAATAGGGCTTTCCCAAAAAAATTACTTCTATAGTGTATTGGTTTGATTTTCTTATGTGCTTCTCATTATTCATGATATGTGCTTCTTATTATTCATAATATGATCTCAATTTCACGGGTTGGGATTTCGAACTAGTATTTGGAATTTCGTGGAAATCGGTTACTTACAAATGGATTTTTTTAAGTGGAATTTTATTGTTTTATGAAGATTGAGAGATATCGAAATCGATTCTTCGGGGCCATTTTTTCATGAGTGGCGGGAAATCTTACATGCGCTATTGTTACACGGTTTTCTAAGTGATTGGAATGAGAGGAAATGATAAAAAATGACTGAATGCCCTTTATAGCGGCCAACATCGGTGGTTGCAGCAGAAATGATGAAAACATGAAAAAAAAGGGGGAAAAGATTGACTGTAACACCCTTCTCTGTATCCAGCTGAGATGGCCAAAAGGTTTTCTATTATATAATAGTAGAAAATAGCTATTTTGTTACCCTTTTTCTTTGAGAAATTGGTGCCAGTATATGTGAACACACACACATGCGCCAGCAGGTGTTTGTGTATATAGGTCACATATACGTGTATGTATGTATATCCTGTTAGGGGCCTTGCACAAAACCTTAGGATCTAGCCCTCTAGAACAAACTAGAATTATGGATAATAAAGTAATGAAAATAATCAATGCATCAATCACACACCACACAAGAAATTTTTACGTGGAAAACCCTCAAAGTGGTAAAAACCACGAGATCTCGTCCAGATCAACAATCTACTATGAAGTAGAATGTTACAAACTTCTTCACTCACACAAGAGTAGGTAAACAATAAGAGAAACAAAGAACAGAGAGATTTCACCGATTATGAGGACATAAAAGCACTGAGATATAAATTGCACAATAGATAACCTCCAGGAGCATAGTCTCCCTTTTATAAGCTTCCTCTCTCTCTTTTTCTCTATCTCTCACCTTTTGATAGCCCTAAACCTTTTAGCAAATCCCTTGTAAAGCTTTTGAAAACCCTCTTGTTATACCTAAAAAGCCCTAGAAACTCCTATTTAAAGTTTTAGGAAACTTCTTTTCGCATCTCAGTTGTGAAAGGCCTTGCGACATGAAATCCGTGCAAAATCACAAAACGAATCTACGTAACCTCGACTAGTCGAACCAAGTCCATGACCGGTCGAGAGCCACCTACGACCGGGAGCAGCTCCTTCGACTGGTCGAGGACCTCAGAAAAAAATAGTTCACAGTCGCTAGACTTTGAGTCGTGCCATGGCTCGACTCCTATGACTGGTCGAGACTAGCCTTCGACTGGTCGAGCAACGCTCACGACTGGTCGACGATGGGTAAAAAAACCCATTAAATCTCCCCCTTTTTTATCCAGGAGGGATCCACCTTCTTCAAGCTAGCTAGGTTTCTACAAACCTCAAACTTGTACTTGAGCAAAGCCTTAGTCATCATGTCTGACCCATTATCATCCGTGTGGACCTTCTCAAGCTGTAACACCTTCTGTTCCAAAGTATCCCTGATCCAGTGATACCGAATCTTTATGTGCTTTGACTTGAAATGCTGACTTGGATTCTTGCTCAAGTGTATAACACTTTGACTAGCGCAATAGACCACGTCCTCCTCCTGCTTTAGGCTAAGTTCCTGTGGGAACCTCTTCATCCAAAGCATCTCTTTACATGCCTCTGTGACTGCAATCTTCTTGGCCTCTGTTGTCGACAATGCTACGACCTTCTGTAGCTTGCTCTGCCAGGAGACCGCTCCCCCTGCAAGCGTGAACATGAACCCCGATGTAGACTTCCTGGAATCTATGTCACCTACCATATCTGCATCTGTGTAGCCCTCTAACACAAGTTTACCGTCATCATAGCATAGGCTCAACCTGGATAAGCCTCTTAGATACCGCAGTATCCACTTAACCGCTGCCCAATGTTTTTTGCTAAGATTGGTAAGATACCGGCTGACAACACAAACTGCATATGCTATGTTTGGGCGTGTACACACCATAACATACATCAAACTTCCTACCGCTGACGCGTAGGTTATCTTCTACATCTCTTTCACCTCTGCCTTCATCTTGGGACACTGCTTGTCGCTCAATCTGAAGTGACCATATAGTGAAGTACTGACCGGCTTCGCTGCATTCATATTGAACCACTCTAGGACTTTCTCAATATACCACTTTTGTGACAGCCAGAGCTTCCTACTGCTTCTGTCATGGGTTATCTCCATTCCTAGAATTTGTCTAGCCGGGCCCAAGTTTTTCATCGCAAAAGACTTACCCAGTTCCTGTTTTAACCTATTGATCTTCTTGATGTCTTTTCCCATGATGAGCATGTCTTCAATGTATAAGAGTAGAACTAAGAAATCACCATCTGAGAACTTGCGCGTGAACACACAGTGGACCGACTCCGTTCTGTCATACCCATGTTTCAACATGAACGAGTCAAACTTCTTGTACCATTGCCGCGGAGCTTGTTTCAGCCCATACAAGCTTTTTCTCAGCCTACACACAATACGCGCTTTGGCCTTAACTTCGAACCCCTCTGATTGGTGTATGTAGATCTCTTCTTCCAGGTCACCATGGAGAAAGGTAGTTTTACCATCTAACTGCTCTATCTCCAGATCCATGCTAGCCGCCTAACCCAAGCAACACTCGTATGGATGTCATTTTCACCATTGGTGAGAATATCTCCTCGAAGTCTATGCCTTTCCTCTGACCGAACCCTTTTACCACAAGTCTGGCCTTGAACCTCATCTGTGAATTCTTCTGCTCAACCTTCTTTCTGAACACCCACTTGTTGCTCAAAGCTTTCTTGCCTTTAGGCAATTTCACCATATCATAGGTTTCGTTCATACGCAAGGATTCCATTTCCTCTTGCATAGCTTTCAACCACTTCTTATGCTCGTCGGCTAGGGCCTCAAAATAGTCTTCTGGCTCTCCCCCATCAGTCAACATAATGTACTCATGTGACGAGTACCTCTTGGACGACTGTCTGTCCCTAGATGACCTCCTCACCTATGGCTCAATAGGTGGATCAAGTGGGGGCTGCTCCCTTGGTCCATCTTCTGAAGGAACTCCTTCATCCTCTGCACCTTGTTGTACTCCCCCATCATCAGGCACAACGGGAGGATAACCGCATCCATGTCCTCTAGCTCACCTGAACTAGGCTAGTTCTTCTCTGGCTTACTAATGTCTTCTATACACTGATCTTCAAAGAAAATCACATCTCTGCTCCTGACGAGCTTCCTCTCGGTCGGATCCCACAATTTGTAACCGAACTTTTCATCACCGTACCCTAATAACACACACTGCCTGATCTTCATATCGAGCTTAGACCTCTCGTTCTTTGGTATGTGAATGGATGTCATGCATCCATACACCCTGAGATGACTATATAATGGATCCTGTCCAGTCCACACCTTCTCAGGTACTTCTCCATTCAACGGGGCTGATGGAGACCTGTTTAACAAATACACCGCCGTGTGCATTGCTTCTCCCCAGAACGTCTTGGGCAACTTTACATGGGATAACATGCATCTGATTCTCTTTACAATGGTGCGATTCATTCGCTCAGCTACACCATTATGCTGGGGGGTCTTGGGAACCGTCTGTTCATGCCGTATACCTAGGGACTTGCAGTACTCATGAAAGTCGCCAATGTATTCACCACCATTATCAATGCGGATGCACTTCAATGGTCTACCTGTCTGACTCTCGACATGGCATTAAACAATTTAAGGCATTAAACAATTTAAACACACTAAAGACCTCGTCCTTGGATTTCAAAGCATAAAGTTAAACCCTCCTAGATACATCATCTATAAAAGTGACAAAATACAATGCCCCACCTAAGTTTTTTGTCCTCATAGGACCACAAACAACAGAATAGACCAAATCTAATGCATGCACTTTATTAATAAGAGAAGTAGATTTAATAAATGAAACTCATGTTGTTTCCCTGATAAACAATTAAGATAGGTTTTGAGAGGTGTACCTATCACATTTGGAAGGAGCCGCTTCCTCGCTAGTAGCTGAAGCCCTTTTTCACTCATATGGCCTAGACGCCTGTGCCACATGTCAATAGTTGAATCTTCTACTGCGTTCAACCCACCCTTGCACATACTGACACTTGCCTTGTAAAGGGTGTAACACTTCTTTCCTTTGGCCACGATCAATGAACCCTTGATGAGATTCCATCGCCCACCCGCAAACCGGCTTTTATAGCCATCATCATCCAACCTTCCCGTTGACATTAAGTTGAGGCGAAGGTCTGGGATTGCTTCACATCCTTAAGAACCAATGTGCACCCCACATCGGTCTTCACACAAATATCACTGACTCCCATGATTTTTGATACGCCAGAATTTCCCATCTTCATAGTCCCATAGTCACCTGACTTGTAGCTTGTGAAGAAGTCCTGCGTGGAGTCGCATGAAAAGAAGCTCACGAGTCTATCACCCAGTTGGTGTCCTGACTCGTAGCCGTGAGACATACATTATGATTTACAAAAAGAATAACTACAACATCGTCATCTGAAGCGACCATAGTGGAATCTGATTCATCTTCCTTCCCTTTTCCTTTCTTGTCGTTCTTCTTACCACAACATTCATGCTTGTAGTGGCCCATCTTGCCACAATTCCAGCAATCAATATCCTTTTTGTTACTCGATGTGCCTCTTGATTTATGTCGGACCTTCCTGCCCTTCCTGTTCTTTCCTGTCCCCCGTTCCTATGTCACAAGGGCCTCTTGCTGAGTAAACCCCTGAGACTTCCTTATTGTCTCTTCATTGAAGAGACAGCTAGTTACCTATTTCATGGATATCTTTTCGTCTGCCACGGAGTTACTTAGAGACACCACCAATGTCTCCCAACTATCAGGCAATGAACTAAGCTATAGTAAAGCCTGCAATTCATCATCCAGGACCATCTTCACAGAGGTGAGTTGGTTCACTATATTGCTGACCTCATTCATGTACTCGGCCACAGAACCACCATCCTTAAACTTGAGATTCACAAGTCACCTTATCAGAAAATTTTTATTACTGACTGTCTTCCTCTCATACAGCCCTTGTAATTTCAGCTATAGGCTAGTGGCTGAGGTTACCGTAGACACATGGTGGAACACAAAATCATTTAACCATTGTCTAATAAACCCTATCGCCTTTCGGTCCATCTTCTTTCAATCATCATCAGTCATATCCTTGGATTTTGCTGATATGCCTAAAATTGGGGAATATAGGTCCTTGCAATAAAGCAAGTCCTCCATCTTAGCCTTCCATATGGTCCAGTTAGAACCATTGAGGCTGATCATCCTTGATGAGCCACCTTCCATAATTCAAAAACTGATCCTACCCATTCAATGAACTTAGCTTTGATACCACTTTGTTAGGGGCCTTGCACAAAACCTTAGGATCTAGCCCTCCAGAACAAACCAGAATTATGGATAATAAAGAAATGAAAATAATCAATGTATCAATCACACACCACACAAGAGATTTTTACATGGAAAACCCTCAAAGAGGTAAAAACTATGGGACCTCGTCCAGATCAACAATCCACTATGAAGTAGAACGTTATAAACTTCTTCACTCACGCAGGAGTGGATAAACAATAAGAGAAATAAAGAAAACAAAGAGATCTCATCGATTACGAAGACATAGAAGCGCTGAGATATAGATTACACAGTAGATAACCTCCACGAGCATAGTCTTCCTTCTATAAGCTTCCTCTCTCTCTCTTTTACTCTATCGCTCACCTTTTGATAGCCCTAAACCCTTTAGCAAATCCCTTGTAAAGCTTTAGGAAACCCTCTTCTTATACCTAGAAAGCCCTAGGAACTCCTATTTAAAGTTTTAGGAAACTCCTTTCCGCATACCAGTTGCGAAAGGACTTGCGACACAAAATTCGCGTAAAATCGCGGAACGAATTTGCGTAACCTTGACTGGTCGATCCAAGCCCACAAGCGGTCGAGAGCCACCTACGATCGGTCGAGCATCTCCTTCGACTGGTCGAGCACCTCGGAGAAAAATAGTCCACAGTCGCTAGACTTTGAGTCATGCCATGGCTCGACTCCTACGACTGGTTGAGACGGGCCTTCGACCGGTCGAGCAGGGCTCACGACCGGTCGATGATGAGTCAAAAAACCCATCATATCCATGTGTGTATGTATGTTGTCCAAGCACACAAGTGCAAAAGGGGGACATCTTTATGGTACACCATGTGCCAACGTGGCAGACTTGTTTAATATCCAGTCAGTCAGGGTGAGTCCCAAGTCCCAACTTTGTAGATGAACTATCTTAAAAATCACGTCAGTCCACCCATCAGACAACCCCTACAAACAAAAGGATAGCTAAGAAAAATCAGGTCATTTACAGTTTTGTATATGGTAGCCTAACTGATCTTGATTTTTGGTCAAGGACACTTTCATGGTGGGACCATCTGATGGATGGTCTGGATGTTGTGCACATGAGGTGGCATGTAACTAGGCTCCATTGTCCACAAGTGTGGTCTCAGCAAATCTCATACACTACATACATATATGCATAGGTGCACACATGCACATGTATATATGCATGCGGTAGCATAGATTATAATGTTTTAACAACCACTATATGATCTTTTTCTTTTTTCAAAGTTGTGAGCTATTATAAATCTCACTTTGGTCTACTGTAGTAAAAACTTTAGAGCAGTCATTATCGTGAGCCATGATTTATAACAATAAAAATATGCTAGATCATGAATTGTCTTTTTTGATATGTGTGTGTGACAACAACATATGCTTGAATCTGAATTTGTAGCAATATGATGCTTTGTATCCTTTCATGTAATTGAAGTTTCGCTGGTTCATTTTTTCCCTCACTGATTCTTATTTCTAATTCTATAATATGTGATTGCAAAAATGATTAGTTTTGAGTTGAAGTAGTTGATTAAGTAAGAGCCTTCTCCAAATAGCTAATTAGTTTTGGTAAATGTTTACCTGCACATAAAAGTATAGAGAGATTTGATGTCATGATTGGGTTTCATGCTATTACATATGCCTAACTTGCTTCTATTCTATGGATCTTTCATTTATTTACTATTCATGCTTTTCCTTCTTTTCTTTTCTTTTTTCAAAGGGATTTTTTGTTCCTTGTTTTATATTTCTTTTACTTGTTTATTTATGTTTCAAGGTGAAGTTGATGACAAATCTGATTAATATAGTAGTAGCTGAAAATTTTGTTGACATGGGATCTTTCCTTGAAGGCTATCGATTTTTGAACCATTAGCCTTCAAGGAATGCTATGAAGCAAGAAACATTCCAGATATTACTTCTTGGGTTTGTACGGCATGTGAAACACCTTATGTCAACCAAAAGTGTTGCCTTTGTCCTGTCAAAGGAATGTTTTCTAAAAATTTTAGAAGATCACAACTTTCTGAGTCTATTAGATAATATCTACTACAGTTTTAGATTAAGGAAATACAGGACGTCTCAGTCAATGGAAGGAAATACATATCATAATTAGTTTGGTTTAGAGCTCATACTTGAAGATGAGTTTGTTTTCCTCGGGAATCAACTACAGGTTTTGTATGCTCCTCAGGAATCAACATAAACATCTTTAAGTATGAGCTCTAAACCAAACTGATTATGGTATGTATTTCCTCCCATTGACTGAGACATCCTGTGCCTAATCTCATATAATATACAATATGTATCAAGTTTCCTTCAACTCATGGCAAGGACAATTCACCATGTCATAGGTAAGCAATATGAACAAATAATGACATGCCTTAAGGCATATATCCCAACATCTTAGTCATAATTAACTCAAAATCAACCTAGTACATAGAAGGAATATAGATACACTAGTAATTCCCCTCAATATCTTCATATGGATGTTTCTTACTTACCTTTTATTTTGTTTTAAAATTTATTAACTCGAAATTGATGGAGCAGACCCGGATGTGCATCGGAGCTATTTGGTTGTTGAGCAGGGGTCCTTGGAAGGTGGGAACCGCTGTTATAACCATGACGAAGCTGTCTATTTCCTATGAACAACATTGGAGTGGCCTGGCCATTTGGACAGGCCATATTTATGTATTTGCTCAAAATTGATGGAGCAGACCCGGATGTGCATCGGAGATATCCGGATGTTGAGCGTGGGTCCCTAGAAGGTGGGAACCGCTGTTATGACCATGATGAGGCTGTCCATTTTCTATGGACAACATTGGAGTGGCCTAGACTTTTAGGCAGGCCGTGTTTATGTATTAGCTCGAATTTGTAGGAGCAGGCCGGTGTAAATGTATTCTCAAATCCCTAAACCTAAACCTACACCTAATCTTAATCTCAAATCCCTAACCTAAACCTAAACCTAAACCCGATCCCGAACGCAAACCCAATTTCCTAAACCTAAACCTTAACCTATTCTCAATTCCCTAAAGCTATAACCTATAACCTAAACCTAAACCTAAACCTATAACCTTAACCTATAACCTTAACTTAAACTAAAAACCTAAACCTAAAGCTAAAACCTAAATGTATTCTCAAATCCTTAAACCTAAAAAATCTCAACTCCTTAACCTAAACCCGATCCCAAACTTGAACTCGATTTCCTAAACTTAAACCTTAACCTATTCTCAATTCCCTAAAGTTATAACATATAACCTAAACCTAAACCTAAACCTAAACCTATAACCTAAACCTAAACCTAAAACCTAAATGTATTCTCAAATCCTTAAACCTAAACCTTCACCTAATCTTAATCTTAACTCCTTAACCTAAACCTAAACTTGAAAGCCCAAACCTAAACCCGACCCAAACCTAATTTCCTAACAATACAAGAAAAGCCACTTTTACCAACGAAAATTTTCGTAGGCAAAAGTCTTAATTTCGTAGGCAAAACGTTTTACCCACGAAAATTTTCGTTGGCAAATTCCTCGCTAAAAGTCCGAGGGGAAAACCTTTTACCCACGAAAAAAATTTTTGTTGGCAAAGGTAAGACTTTTGCCGATAAAAATTTTCGTAGGTAAAACCTTTTACCAACGCTAATTTTTGTAGGTAAAAATATCGACAAAACTTCCTACGAATATTTTCGTAGGTAAAAATATTTATAAGACTTATGCCTACGAATATTTTCGTAGCTAAAAATATTTACAAAACTTTTACCTACCAAGATTTTCGTAGCTAAAAAGTATTACAAGACTTTTACCCACGAATATATTCGTAGCAAAAAATACTTAGAAAACTTTTGACTACAAACATTTTCGTAGCTAAAAATATTTACAACACATATATCTACAAATTCTTTCATTGGTCAAAATATTTACAAAACATATACCTACGAATGTTTTCGTACCTAAAAATATTTACAAAAGTGTTACCTACGAATTGTTTCGTAGGTAAAAATATTTACAAAACTTTAAACTACGAATAATATCGTAGGTAAAAATACCTACAAAACTTATACCTACAAATATTTTTGGAGGTAAAAATACTTACAGAACTTTTACCTATGAAAAATTACGTAGGTAAAAACATGGATGAGACTTTTACCTGCAAAAAGTTTCGTAGGTAAAAACATGCATGAGACTTTTACCTACGAAAATATTCGTAGGTAAAAGTTTTTTTTTTCAATATTCCAAAGAAAATTTCTTGATATAGACCTGAGATACACCTGTTACAATATATTTGATCATATTCTTCCTAATATACACCTGTTATGTAATATATTTCATCATATTCTAACTTAGGCATCAGTCTGATGAAGGGCATAGAAAATAAGACAAAAATGTGATGCTGGCCTGAGAAATTTGTTTAGGGACAACCTTACGTGTTTAAGGCGTGTTTACAATTTATCAATCTCCTTATTAATGGGAACCAATACAACAATTAGTAACTGTACCTTCACTTATACCTGTGATCAAGTTTTGACTCATCTGTCAACCAAGTGAATCTGCATTCCTAGTTTTCAAAAAATTTGTCAAAAGCCTATTCTAGCCATATGTTTAAAGTAAATGCTTAAAGTAGTGCTGGGTACGGAGGTTTTGATATCATTACCTCAACCAAGGGCTTTTTACCATGGAGCAACATATCAACACTCCTTTCAGTCTGCATAGAATAAAAGAATAATATAAGATGCATAGATTAAAAGAATCATATAAGATGCAAGGATTATCACCCATGATCATGTCTCGAAATATTTTGAACAAATGTGTGCAATGAGCCAATGACAAACATATAACATGAGTTCTTTTACTTTTAGATAGGAAAAGACCTATATCTGGAGCTAATAATTCATAAATAGAGTGCAAATGAATGAAATGTAAATAGAGTACATAGATGCTGAGAATATCAAAGTTTGAAGGCATGTTTTCTTTATGGGCTACACAACTGTATTTTCCACCATTTGCTTCAAATGGTGGAGAAGACTGATCCACTGTACATGCAGCATGAATGGATGTCACTCCAGGCCATCCAAATTATGGTCCCAATTGTTGACGTACCCGATGTGTAACATCCCGGATTTTTGCCAACCTGGAATTAGATGCCCTTAGGCAATGGGTCGATCCTAACACCTTATTAACTTGTCAGAACTCAATTCCACAGTCTAAAATCGCTTTTTAACCCTTTCCCTTCACAAATCTCACCTTTCACTACCTTATCCTTCAAAAGTAACTAAGTGATAAACTAGATTAGCTATAATGATCCACTTTAAATATGATCTGCAAGACCCAAAACTTGTAAAATCAGTGACACTAGGTTACCCTAAAATCTAGGATCAATCTCATTACCTGGCTGCTCTCAGGAGCATCACGAAACTCCATATCAGATCTAGACCGCACGTTGAAATTCTGATTAATACGAAGTTAAACGGTTAGGACCGCCTTGCTGGGCTTGACAACCATCTCAGAAGTCAAATCCAGATAATGTCCCACGACTATTCGCTTGAGCCCGGAGTGAAGAGTGTGGGAAAATGTAGATTTCTTAAGAAATCAAGTCTCATTTAAGTAATCTGAGACTTGTCACTTGTGGGCCTGATATAAGCAATCAGACCATCAGAATCTGACCAAAATACATCCTCAGATCAGGGGAAATTTCATACACATATCCATGTACTTGTAACCCTGATCGAGTTCCGGTGACCATTAAACTGAAAATGGTCCACCACGTGTGATCTGAGAATCCGACTGGAATGAAAACTTAACTCCACCTAGATCCAAGGTTGGTGAGCTTAAGTCCGACCGCACAGAAAATGGGCCGCTAGAAGTGCTCCGTTGGATCGAAACAGACCCGCTTTGGACATAACCTAAGTATACCTTGTTCCTGAGTCTATTTTGGAGAGTTTTTATCTTATATAAGGACCTTAAACCCTCTTTCATTCAGCCCATACAAATTGGAGAGAAACCCTAGGAGAGAGAAGAGAGAAAAGAGAGAGAAAGTGTGAGAGAAGTGGGAGCATCCCCCTGCCGTTCTACCCTGGCGCTATACAAGCTTAACCATCTCGTTCTAATCACTTTCCAGGCGATTCCAGCTTCATTTCTAGGTAAGAAAACCCTAACTCTAACCTGTTTTAGGGTTTGAATTGATTCAAGTAGCGAAATAGTAACGTATCACGTACTATAGGTTGATATACTGCCGTATACGAAGACTTAGAGATTCTAGCGTATTCGTTACGATTCTATGACAAAAGGTGCGGACTTTAGACGTATAGGTTATGGTTTTTAACGCTTTCAATGTCATATAATGATAGGATCTGTATGTTATTGCACATGTACAAAGTGCTGTCCGTTTTATTTTTCGGTTGTATGTTAACTATGTTGAATATATTGTATTCCCCATATTTGTAGAAAGTACCGTATACATATAAATTTTGAAAGTGTGTTTGCCATGATTAATCACTGTATGAACATGCTATATATGTGTATAATACTTACTTGGTGAAAGGGTTCGCCCTAATACTTGTTTTTGCTAAGTATACGCTATGTATGTTGAGAGAGTGTATCCTAAGTGTTTGTGAAAATGCTTGTAAGAGTAAGTGCTTAGGGAATTGTGCTTTAGGTAGGTGTTGAGATAGGATTCTCAGCTACCTTAGAGATGTATATAATTTCCTCCATGTTGTTTGTTTAATTTAACCGCTTACTTATGAAATATATGTGTTTGTATTTCCTGTTTATATTGTGCTTTATAACTTGCTTGTTAACATGCTTGAATTACTTTGTTTATTCTACTTTACTCTACATGCTTCTGGTTAAGGATTGATTGTGTTTGGGGCTATGATTATAGTCCAGGCAATTGGAAACGAAAATGAATGCGTGGCTGAGATTCATTCGCCATGCGAGATATGTTCGACGAACCCGAGTCGTACTTTGGTTGACGATAGTGGCTGGCCATACGAAGTGCTTATGCGCTTCATATCGTTCAACTTGTTGTGCACTTGAGCTAGCTAAGCTTGTCAAGTAACCCGATCTGTCTTATGTATGTTCACCATAGTTGGACGCCTCTGTTTGAACCTAAGGTACTAACCTTACCAGTGGAATCCCGTTAACCGTGGTACCTCGATCCGCTAAGACTCATGAGCCGGGCATGGTGGTATGGGACACCGTGTTCGAGCTGTCGGCCTACGCTAGGGCGATGTGTCTCCCCGTAGTGACCAGTGAGCAACCCAGACTCGTGAGCCAAATACGGTGGTATGGGATACTGTATTCGAGCTATCGGCTTACACTATTTTAATGGGTGATGGGGGAGTGGTGTAACGATTCTGTGTAACAGCCCTGACAGCCCTGACTGTACCCAGTGTAGTGACCTCGAGCATACTCTGAATCTGCGGAGAGGCGACGAGCCTTCCCATAGTAAACAGAGTATAAAGTAGGCCTGTATTGATAAGGTGATAGGGGAGCGGTGCAATGAGTGCGTGTAACAGCCCTGGCAGCCCTTTACAGTGACCTAGAACCGCATCATCATATGAGATTATCTAGGACTGACGACCTTAGAATAGATCATTGTTTGGGAATGATATAAGGGAGGTACCTGTAACATCCTGAATTTTTGTCAACCTATAATTAGACGTCCTTAGGCAATGGGTCGCTCCTAACACCTTATCAACTTGTCAGAACTCAATCCCACAGTCTAAAATCACTTTTTAACCCATTTCCTTCACAAAGCTCACCTTTCACCACCTTGTTCTTTAAAGTTTTCAAAGTACTTTCACATTAGACACTAATCTTAAAGTTTAGGTGATGAAGAATAATACTTAAACTATAAATTACTGTAACTAGTAAATACAGAAATAAAATGGGCTTTTAACCATTACCCTTATGGAATCTCACAAACGAATAGGTTATTTGGAACATCAACCTCTCTTGCCCTAGGATCTTCTTCTGTTGTAATTAAGGCGTGCTTTAGTTGAGTATTAATAACTTGGATCATCTTATATACAAACTACAAATGCCTAAGTACCACCTCAGACAGAAATCACTCAGGACTACATCCTTTAGAAATTAGACAAAGTTAACTAAGTGTTAAACTAGATTTGCTACGAAATCTGCTTGATCCACTTTAAATATGATCTGCAAGACCGGAAACTTGTAGAATCATTGATGCTAGGTTACCCTAAAATCTAGGATCAATCTCATTACCCAGTTGCTCTCGAGAGCACATTGAAACTCTATATCAGATCTGGACCACACATCGAAAGTCCGAATGATACAAAGTTATAGACTTAGGACCGCCTTGCTGGGCTTGACAACCATCTCGAAAATCAAATCCAGATAGTGTCCCATGGCTATTTGCTTGAGCTCGGAGCAAGGAGTGTGAGAAAACCTAGTTTTCTTTAGAAATTAAAGGAACTTTAAGTAATCTGAGACTTGGTGTTTGCAGGCCAAATATAAGCAATTAGACAGTCGGAATCTGACCCAAATACACCCTCAGATCAGGAAAATTTTCATACACGCGTCAGTGTACTTGAAATCTCTGATCAAGTTTCACTAACCGTTGAACTGAAATTAGTCTGCCACGCATGATCTGGGAATCCAACCGAAACGAAAACTTAACTAAACCTAGATCCAGCGTTAGTGAGTTTAAGTCCAATCTTTGGCTCAAGGGGGGCCGCCAGAAGTGCTCCATTGAGATGGAACAACCTCACTTTGGCTATAACCTAAGTATACCTCAACCTGGAGTCTATTTTGGAGAGTTTTGGGCCTATATAAGGACCTTAAACCCTCACTCTCTCATCCCATACGAATTTGAGAAAAACTTAGGAGAGAGAAGAGAGAAAAGAGAGAGAAAGTGTGGGAGATGTGGGAGGATCTCCCTGCCACTCTACCCTGCCGCTATAGGTGCTTAACTACTCCGATCTAATCGCTTTTCCGGTGATTCCGACTTCATTTCTAGGTAAAAAGCCCTAACCCTAATCTGATCTAGGGTTATAAACATTATAAATTATGAAATAGCTAATCTATTTCATTCCATAGGTTGCCAAACTGCCCTATATTAAAGCTCAGCGAATCTATCGACTCTGTTACGATTTTACGGCAAAAGGTGCGGACTTTAGGTGTATAGGTTATGGTTTTCAATGCTTTCAATGTCAGATAATGATAGATTCATGATTTGTATGTTATTGCACATGTACAAATTGCTGTCCGTTTCATTTTTCGATTATACGTTATCTATGTTGAATATACTGTATTCTTCATATTTGTAGAAAGTACCGTATACATATAAATTTTGAAAGTGTGTTTGCTATGATTAATTACTATATGATCATGCTATATATGTATATAATACTTACTTGGTGAAAGGATTCGCCCAAATACATGTTTTGGTTAATATACGTTGTGTATGTTAAGAAGTGCATTCTAAGTGTTTGTGAAAATGCTTGTATGACTGAGAACTTAGATGATTGTACTTTAGGTAGGTGTTGAGATGGGATTCTCAATTGTCTTAGAGACACATATGATTTCCTCCATGTTGGTTGTGTAATTTAACCGCTTACTATGAAATATATGTGTTTGTATTTCTTAATTATATTTTACTTTGTTACATGCTTTATGACATGTTTGTTAACATGCTTGAATTACTTTGTTTATTATGCTTTACTCCACATGCTTCTGAATAAGGATTGATTGCGATTGAGACTATGATTATAGTCCAGACAATCGGTAATAGACTTGAGTTCGTGGTTGAGATTCATTTCGCCACGTAGGATGTGTCTGACGAACCCGAGTCGTACTTCGGTTGGCGGTAGTGGTTAGGCCACGGGAAGTGCTTATGCACTTCATGTCGTTTAGTTAGTTATGCGCTCGTGCTAGTCTAGCTCATCAAGTAACCCGATCTGTCTAATGTATGTTCACCATGTTTGGACGCTACTGCTTGAACCTGAGGTACTAACCTTATCACTGGAATCCCGTTAACCGTAGTACCTCGATCCGCCAAGACTAATGAGCCGGGCATGGTAGTATGGGACACTGTGGTTGAGCTGTCGGCCTACACTGGAGCCACGAGCCACCCCGTAGTGACCATCGAGTAACCAGACTCGTGAGTCGATTGTGGTGGTATGGGACACTATATTCGAGCTATCGGCCTACACTGCTTTGATAGGTGATGGGAGAGTGGTGCAACGATTCCATGTAACAGCCCTGTCAGCCCTGACTGTACCCGGTGTAGTGACCTCGAGTATACTCTAAATATGTGGTGAGGCGACGAGCTTTCTCGTAGTAACAGAGTATAAACTAGGCCTGTATTGATAAGGTAATGGGGGAGTAGTGTAACGATTCTGTGTAACAGCCCTTGCAGCGACCTAGAAACACACCATCGTATGGGATTATCTAGGACTGACGACCCTAGAATGAATCATTGTTTGGGAATGATATAAGGAAGGTACCTTAGTTTCCCAATACTGCTATTTGAAATGGACTAATAACAACTCGGTAATCATACTCATCATCGCATTGCATGTGCCTGAAAGATGTGGAGCACTGAGGGTGCCAGCATGCCACGGACATAAGATGGTGCCACACGAGGGAGTATGTTGGTGAGGGCATACATCATAATTGCATCTCATCCTTGCATTAATTACAGTACTTAGGAATGTTGATTGTACTGCTTTATCATTACTGCTTGACTGAATTGATAACATGTTAACCTATGCTTTATTGTTCCACTGAGTTGATCACTCACTCCCACGTTACGGGACGGTGTTGTACACACCAACCAGACCCTGTTGTAGCCACAGGTGATGGCAATGCTTATGAGGCGGAGCCGGACTTTTGCGACGATGAGGATGCCTTCTTGTATGTTTGTATTCTGGCGGCTTCATATGAGTCGTGCCTTGATCGACGGGGTTACAGGGATGTTGAGTAGAGGACCTTACGTATTTGGTATCTTTTGGAATTGTACTTGTAATGAATTAACCTGGTAACATTATCACACTCTGGAGACTCACCACAGTTTATATATTTTATATATCTATCACAGTCTTTCGCTTGCAAATTTAACTGTCTCTGGAGTATGATATGTACCTGGAAGATGTAGAGCAATGAGGGATGAACGCATGCCACGGACGTAAGATGGTGTCGCATGAGGGAGTATGTTGGTGAGGGCATGCATCATGACAGCATTTCATACTTGCATTAACAAGAGTACTTAAGATTGTTGATTGTACTGCTTTATCATTACTGTTTGACTGAATTGATAACATGTTAACCTATGCTTTATTATTCCACTGAGTTGATCACTCACTCCCACGTTCGAGACGGTATTGTACACACCAACCAGACCCTGTTATAGCTGCAGGTGATGGCGATGCTTATGAGGCAGAGCTGGACTTTTGCGACAATGAGGATGCCTTCTTGTATATGCTGCATTCTGGCGACTTCATGCGATCCGTGTCTTGATCGACGAGGTTACAAGGTTGCTGATTAGATGCCATTACATTTTTTTTTATATTTTAGACTTGCACATATAATTATTTAACCTGGCAATGTTATCACACTCTGGAGACTCACCACAGTCTATATATTTTATATATCTATCATAGTCTTCCGCTTGCAATTTAACTGTCTCTAGAGTATGATATGCTGTTTTGGTATAATCTCATTCATGTTTCAATGCTCTCATCATAATCATCATTATCTATATTGCATAAGTGATGCGTTGGAACTCGGGAGCCGAGCTTTGCTCGACCCCCGATTTTCAGGGCGTTACACGATGTGTGACCCAATATTTCCTTTCCCTTATTTCAATCAGAAAATGGAAGGTTGGAGGAGCTTTTCTCTTAAGAATGCTTTTCTAACAATCTCTAGCACGGGCTTCATCATCTCCAAGAGTAACAGTCTCAACTACCCCAACCTGGATATAAATTGACTCAAGTCAAACTGAATAAATTGTAGAAATCGTTGTCTCAAGCTTGCAGCCCAAAAGCTATATTCATTGAACAAATCCAACATCCAACTTGATACAAGTGTGTGCATAATCAGAATGGCTCATCAGTCAATCCCCAAACGAGGTTTCTCACCTATCGGATGTTCAAATTCCATTGCTGACTCGGGTCCAGTCCCAGATTTGCTCTTTGTTTTTGTGCCGCCATAGACAAAACTCCCAACTATTAAATGTACAAGACCAATAATCATCTGGTTTTGTTAAAAAATATAAGCTAAAGATCCACATTTTTCAGTAACAGAGTTACTATTCATATAAAAAATGCTCCAGATAACCAAACTGCATCAAAATGTGATTAACCATTGCCTTGATAACGAAGTTGCATTAAACTGTGATGTGTCGATCTGTGCATGTGTTATATAACTACAGCATGTGTTTTTCCTAACTTCATTGTGTTTAACACGCATGATCCTTATTAACATCACCCACCTGTAACCAAAAATAAAAACTCGCACTGCTCCATTTTCTCTGCTTCTCTTTCTTTCAAGCCCTCTAAAAATCCTAAAAACCATTTTCATTGCTTAAAATCTTCAACAACCAAAAAAAAAAAAAAAAACACCAGCTTTTTGTCTCTTATTCCTCTTTTCTTCTAAAAAAAAACTCCAAAACGTTATAAGAACCAGAAACCAACATTCCAATAATAGCTGGAGAAACCCAGCAAAGAAATCCCCAAAAAAAAAAAAATCCCAAACAAATGGAAAATACAAATTAAACAACTTTTTTTCTGAAAAGAAACAGAGATCCCACATGAGAAAAAAGAAAAAGAAAGCAAATCCAACCCCAAAAAGAATTAGAGAAAAAGAAAAAGTAACCTGCACATATATGGTGTTTGGATGAGCAGTAGCTTTGAGAACATAATCAGTACCCCAACAAATAGCTTCCTACAACGAATATCATCATATAGAAAAGTTATGCAGCAAAATTGAAGAACTAAAAATATAGAAAAAGATAAGGATGAGAAGTCATAAGAAAGAGAGAGAGAGAGAGAGAGAGAGAGAGAGAGAGAGAGAGAGAGAGGCAATACTTCAAGAGCACATGCTCATCTTCTCAATTATAAACTCTGGAAAACTAAGCAAAATCTGCATTATCTAAAAACCAAATAAACATCCAACAATTCATGGGTTGAAGTGAATGCTTCCCCATACTTTTGTTCAAATATTAATCTTTCCCGCTCTTTCTTTAGATCCATAGGAGCCTCAAACTTGTTGGACAGTCATGGCCTGAACAAAATCAAGAATACATAGCCTCCAAAATAGATAGTATTCAGTTATCAACTTTCTTTCAGAAAGTTTTAAATCTCAAGTTTGTAACAATGGAGTAAAATGCGAAATATGACATGGACATTTCAAACATGAGAATTATCTTCAAATTACCCCACATTATGATCCCAACCATTGAATGAGTGGGCCTTTCTAAAACTTGTTGTCCAACTATTTTTGGGCACTCAGAAACATCCAACCAGTAAGATATTACAATGTGTGACCCATAGATTGGTAGATTTGGAAAAGCCAAACAAATGCACCAAATGGACAGAAAAGATAGCTTATGTGTTCAATGTCTTGTGCATCTATTTTTATTTCATGTTGGGAAAACACTACTTTTGCAATTGGTACAATATTTGAATGGAAAGTTCTGTTCTCGCACCTTATGTTATATTGGTACATGCAGCTGTATGTTGTTGCAGAAGGCTCTACCCATGTGTAGGCTTAGCAAACTTCACCTACAAAATATGCCCAGGTCCAAGAATCAGGTTGGTGTCAAACTAGGTGAGCTAAATGTATGCTAAAGAAATGGACAGTCAAAATTTAATCTATATATATGGCTTATCAAATGATAAGAGTTAGACTGACCTAAATTTTGGGTAGGGAAGGTGGGATTGTGACCTGCACCTGCACCTGTTGGGTAGCTTTGATCATGGACCTATGTAAACTCCCCGGTGAAGCATTGTGGACCTCCTCCCGAGCCTACACTCTAAATAATTGTTTCACTTTGAATGAGCATATTACATCCAAACACAGATAAAGTATTAATACATCTCAAGCATTACAGAAACAACTTATTGTATTGAAGTACTGAACATTAGTAGCCAAATCAAACTAAAAAAAATACACACACACACACACAAATGCCTATCCTTAAAGCATTATTCCACTTTTCAGGCTAAAAATTCAAATAAGGGTGCCTAAAAGCCCATCCTTGTAGTGTTTTGCCTACTTTTCAAGATAAAAATCATGGTAAAGCCACAGGCTATTCTTGAGGCATTTTGCTCTCTATTCAAGTTAAAAACCCAAACCTAAACCCGACCCGAACCCAATTTCCTATACACCTAAACCTTAACCTATTCTCAATTCCCTAAACCTTAACCTATAACCTAACTTAAACCTAAACCTATAACTTACACTTATAACCTAAACCTAAACCTGTAACCTTAACCTAAACGTAAAACCTAAACCTAAACCTAAAACCTACAACATTAACATAAACTTATAACCTAAACCTATAACCTATAACATTAACCTAAACATATACTTATAACCTAAACCTATTCTCAAATCCCAAAACCTTAACCTAAACCTAAACCTATAACCTAAACCTAAACCTTAACCCATAACCTAAACCTTAACCTATAACCTATAACCTATAACCTAAACCTATAACCTATAACCTAAACTCAATTCCCTAAACCTTAACCGATAACCTAACCTAAACCTAAACCTAAAACCTACACTTATAACCTAAACCTAAACCTGTAACCTTAACCTAAACGTAAAATCTAAACCTAAACCTAAAATGTAAATGTATTCTCAAATCCCTAAACCTAAACCTATAACCTACAACATTAACATAAACTTATAACCTACCAAATTAACCTAAACCTATACTTATAACCTAAACCTATTCTTAAATCCCAAAACCTATAACCTAAACCTTAACCTATAACCTATAACCTAAACTCAATTCCCAAAACCTTAACCTATAACCTAACCTAAACCTAAACCTATAACCTACACTTATAACCTAAACCTAAACCTATAATCTAAACCTAAACCTAAAACATAACCTAAAAACCTAAATGTATTCTCAAATCCCTAAACCTAAACCTACACCTAATCCTAATCTCAACTTCCTAACCTAAACCTAAACCTACACTTGAAAACCCAAACCTAAACTTGATCCACGAATCCGAACCCGATTTCTAAACCTAAACCTTAACCTATTCTCATTCCTCCCTAAAGCTATAACCTATAACCTATAACCTAAACCTAAATCTTAACATAAACCTATAACCTAAACTTAAACCAAAACCTATAACCTTTACCTAAACCTTAACCTAAACCAAAACCAAAACCTATAACCTATAACCTAAACTTATAACCTATAACCTAACCTTAACCTAAACCTAAAAACTAAACCTAAACCTATAACCTAAACCTATAACCTAAAACCTAAACCTAAACCTAAAACCTAAGTGTATTCTCAAATCCTTACACCTAAACTTACACCTTATTCTAATCTCAACTCCTAATCTAAACCTAAACCTAAACTTAAAAACCCAAACCTCGTAAAACCTAAACCTATAACCTTAACCTAAGCCTAAAACCTAAACCTAAACCTAAAACTTAAATGTATTCTCAAATCCTTAAACCTAAACAATCTCAACTCCTTAACATAAACCTAAACTTGAAAACCCAAACCTAAACCCAATCCCAAACCCGAACCCGATTTCCTAAACCTAAACCTTAACCTATTCTCAATTCCCTAAAGCTATAAGCTATAACCTATAACCTATACCTAAACCTAAAACCTAAACATAAACCTAAAACCTAAATGTATTCTCAAATCCCTAAACCCGAACCTACACCTAATCCTAATCTCAACTCCTTAACTCCGAACCTAAACTTGAAAACCCAAACCTAAACCGGAACCTAAACCCGAACCCAAACCCGAACCCGATTTCCTAAACCTAAACCTTAACCTATTTACAATTCCCTAAACCTTATCCTATAACCTAACTTAAACATAAACCTATAATCTACACTTATAACCTAAACCTAAACTTGTAACCTTAACCTAAATGTAAAACCTAAAACCTAATTGTATTCTCAAATCCCTAAACCTAAACCTAAACCTAAACTTATAACCTAAAGCTATAGCCTACAACATTAACATAAACTTATAACCTAAACCTATAACCTACAACATTAACCTAAACCTATTCTCAAATCCCAAAACCTATAACCTAAACCTAAACCTAAACCTTAACCTAAACCTAAACCTATAACTTAAACCTAAACCTTAACCCATAACCTAAACCTTAACCTATAACCTATAACCTATAACCTAAACTCAATTTCGAAACCTTAACTCAGTAACCTAACCTAAACCTAAACCTATACCCTACACTTATAACCTAAACCTAAACCTGTTACCTTAACCTAAACGTAAAACCTAAACCTAAACCTAAAACGTAAATGTATTCTCAAATCCCTAAACCTAAACCTAAACCTATAACCTACAACATTAATATAAACTTATAACCTACAACATTAACCTAAACCTAGACTTATAACCTAAACCTATTCTCAAATCCCAAAACCTATAACCTAAATCTTAACCTATACCTATAACCTAAACCTTAACCTTAACCTTAACCTATAACGTATAACCTATAACCTAAACTTAAAACCTACAACCTAAATTCAATTCCCAAAACCTTAACCTATAACCTAACCTAAACCTAAACCTATAACCTACACTTATAACCTAAACCTAAACCTAAACCTTAACCTAAACTAAAACCTAACCTAAACTTATAACCTATAACATAACCTTAACCTAAACTTAAACCTATAACCTAAACTTATAACCTAAAACCCAAACCTAAACCTAAAACCTAAGGGCCCATTTGGACGGGTGGATTGGAAGGGATTGGAAGTTAAATCCTGAGATTGGTTAAGCATGCCAAACTGATGGAGTGATCTGATCCTAGGATATAGCAATCCCATGGATCATAAGACAATCCACTGACAACACCATCATTACCTTTAAATCCCATCCAATCCACCCTAATCCGTACAAATTTGCCTGGGATGTGTTTGGCTTGAGGGATTGGAAGGGATGGGAAGGTTTAATCTCGGGATTGTTCGGGCGTGCCAAACAGACTCCATATAGCAATCCGAGGATATTGCAATCCCATGGATCTTAAGACAATCCACTGACAACACCATCATTACCTTGAAATCCATGCCATCCACCCTAATACCATTCAATCCCTTCCAATCCACTCGTCCAAACGGGCCCTAAATGTATTCTTAAATTCCTAAACCTAAACCTACACCTAATCCTAATCTCAACTCCCTAACCTAAACCTAAACCTAAAGTTGAAAACCCAAATCTAAATCGATCCCAAACCCAAACCTGATTGAATGGGCCCACACACAATATTAAAGAATTATCCTTATTCAAGTAGATTATTCATAGCCTATTTCCTGTATAATTTCAATTGAATACCTTGTTAGGACATTAGTTGTTGTCTCTTATTATGATGATTTTATCCTCTTTTGTAGGCATGGAAGGTGGTTAGAGGGGGATTCGAATTGCGTATGTTCCCCACCAAGGTGGAATCTAGGTGGGGCTCACTCTGATATTCTTGAGAAATTCATTGTCTTTCAATTTTATAATCTTATGTTAGGACATGTGCCTAAAAATGAAGTAAATCCATACTCAAGTGAATCACATGGCAAATAAGAATAGAGATTGAACACCTACATTTAAACCTTCTTTGGGATATAAGAGTTTAGGATTAGCAAACTTTTGCATTTTTTCAGTTTATTTTAATGGTAATGACTTTAGAAACAATTTGGATGACATATAAGCATCACGAATCTAGATCCTCTGCTTACCATTGATACAAATAGAAATTTCTCATTTTCTTGCATTGTGACTGCAAGTCCTAGTCATCATTAATGTTGCTAGCATTGCTGCATCAAACGTAGTATATAATAATGTAGCCTAATCACATGGCAACAAACAAGAAAATCTTACTTTGTTAGCAAGCATACTCGAACTCAAGCATCACAATGCATCTATTTCCATCTCCACTATCTCTTATAGCATAAATTATTTGAGATTTGGATTTTTCTCATTTTTAGAGTCATGTCCTAACACAATATGATAATATTAATAGACAAGATGAATTTGTCACCAACATTATTCCAAGACCCATATAACTTCTCCTTATAAGAAGTTGGATAGGGCACATGCAGCTTGAATCCATCAAAGGAGATAAGGATCACCTCTCATATATTCTCTCTCGTTTCATTTATTTTTTTTTCCATAGGATTGTTTATTTTGTGGTGTCTGCTTAAATATACGTACAACATTTTATCATGTTAATATAATTATAAGTGGCCTAATCTCACATTTCTAAAAATAACTAATAATAATTTCTACCTGATGAGAAATCACCAAGTACCATTAGGCTCAACCCAAAAGATAAACTAGCATTTTCTTTCTTTCTTTTTCTTTTAACACACACTCACACACCAGAGTCGATTACGACCACAATGGGTACTTGAACTCATGACCTTGTATTGAAACTATTTTGAATCTACCATGAAGGCATGAGTAAGGACCTAGGTGTATGTGCACAGTCGGTGATGTGTTCACCACATTGAATTTTGTGAGCCCCACCAGGAAATAGGCTATGAATAATTTTTTGTATTTTATTTATGATATTAAACTTATATGTATTTATGCGTGGATGAATGTGATGTGGATAAGATTGTTTGCGTTTGGATTAATGTAGTTTATATTTGGATGAATGTAGTTTGTATTTGGATGGATTTACGTAGTTTGGGTTTATATAGATGTGAATGTGAATATGATGAAATATATTATATAATAGGTGTACATCAGGAAGAATATGATGAAATATATTGTAACAGGTGTAAATCAGGAATTTTGTGCTAGAATATTGATAAAAAAGAGACTTTTACCTACGAAATATTTCGTAGGTAAAAGTCTCATCTATGTTTTTACCTATAAAAATTTTCGTAGGTAAATGTTTTGTAAATATTTTTACCTACGATAATTTTCGTAGGTAAAAGTATCGTGAAATATTTTACCTACGAAAAAAATTGTTGGTAAAAGTTCTGTAAATATTTTTACCTATGAAAATTTTCGTAGGCAAAAGTATCGCGAAATATTTTTACCTACGAAAGAAATCGTCGGTAAAAGTTTTTTACTTATTTTTTACCGACAAAAAAAATCGTCAGTAAAAGTTTTGTAAATATTTTTACCTACAAAAAACTTCGTTGGTAAAAGTTTTTTACTTATTTTTTACCCATGAAAAAATTCGTCGGTAAAAGTTTTTTACTTATTTTTTATCGACGAAAAAATTCATTGGTAAAAGTTTTATAAATAGTTTTACCTACGAAAAAATTCGTCAGTAAAAGTTTTTTACTAATTTTTTACTGATGAAAATTTTCATCGGTAAAAGTCTTACCTTTGCCGGTGAGCCGGCGAAAAAAAATTTCATCGGTAAAAGCCTTTACCGTCGGTCTTTTACCAATGAAAATTTTCATCGGTAAAACATTTTTCCTACGAAAAATTGTCTTTTAGCAATGAAAATGTTCGTCGATAAAAGTGGGATTTCTTATGGTGTAACTTGTTTTGGTTTGTTTTGCATGTCTTTAACTTAGGGACTCCAATTTGGTAACTTCTTTCTAACCCTCTCTTTCTTTCTAGATTTTTATTTCCTTTCTTTCTTTTAGGTTTAGGTTTAGAATCTAAATTGAGGGTTGCAAGTGTTTCTTGCCCAAGTGGGTTCATAACAACACTCGACGTCTCTTGACTGAATGAGGATTGGTTGAGGGGCTAACTATCCATTGCATGACTAGACACCACTCGAGATCCCTAGAGTTAATTGAAGTGATGGCTGCAAACTAACTTCTTCTACCCCAACCTAGAGTAGAGGACATCCAGGATGAGAATGAGGTGCATCAAGCACCCCCGCTTCATACTTTATGAAATTTTTTACAATCGACGGGGGTGAGCACGCCCTCATGCATGGTTTTTCCTGAAAATACGGGACACATGGATATCAAGTCAGGGGTGATCCAACTCCTTCCTCAATTTCATGGGCTTGAGTCAGAAAATCAATATTTACACCTGAAAGAGTTTGATGAGATCATAGCCACTTTATATTTTCTAAGCATATCTGAAGACACTGGCAAGCTGAAACTCTTTCCCTTTTCTTTGAAAGAGAAAGCTAAGACGTGGTTGCATTCACTACGTCCTAGATTTATTGGCACATGGAATGATATGCAAAGGGAGTTCATAAAGAAAAAAATTTTCCACATCATAAAACGAACACCCTTAGAAAATCAATCATGAACTTCACCTAAAAGGAGGATGAAACATTCTTGCAATGTTGGGAAAGGTTCAAGGATCTTGTCAATTCATGCCCACAACACGGTTTTGAAACGTGGCACATTACACACTTTTTCTATGATGGACTGACATCTTGCATGCGCCAATTGGTTGAGACAATGTGTAATAGGGAATTCATAAATAAAAATGTCGATAATGTGTGGGATTACTTAGATAGTCTTGCTGAAAGCACACAATCATGGGACATACCTAAAATCAAGCATCATGTGTAGACCGACTCAATCTAAGGAGAGGGGTGGAATGTATCTCCTGAAAGAGGATGATGATATCAATTCTAAAATGACTAATCTCATAAGGAAATTCGAGGCCATGGAATTAAAGAAGGATAAGGTTAATGAAACTGTTTGTCGTATTTGTGATGGAAACATTCACGCAACTGAAAATTGTCCAACAATACCTACCTTTCGAGGGTTGCTGAATGAGGAATCCAATGCCATGAACAATTATTAAAGACTTTTAATGGACCTACCTCCAATACATACAATCCTAGTTGGAGAAATTATCTAAACTTCAATTGGAGGAATGGACAAACGGCTACCCCTCAAGGTTTCTTCAATCAAATTCCAAATCAAGTGAAACCTTAAGAGGATCCGGTTTAAAAACATATTCGAGACCAAGAGCTACTCAAGTAGGACATCAGACCGGCTTTGGGATCACTTACGACATCTATTCAAAGAATAGAATTGCAATTAACAATTGGGGGAATGGGGATGCTTCCTACTTAACCTCTCCCCAATCCTAAACTACAATATGAGATAAGTGATCCAAGCTCTTCAAATCAGATGGAGCAAGCTAAGTCTATCACCACTCGTAGGAGTGGGAAGATAATTTACAAATCTATTTTGATAAGGGCTGAAAAGCCTAAGGACCTGGAAGAGGATAACGATGATAGACCTAGCATTGCTCCATAAGAATTGGACCCGGAACTTCAAGGGAAGCCAGTTGCTCCATTTCTCCAACGATTGGTTACACCAAAACCTCTCTCTAACTCTCAAGATATTCTAGAGGTGTTGAAACAAGTGAAGGTCAATATTCCTTTACTTGATGCCGTAAAATAAATACATTCATATGCTAAATTCCTGAAAGACATGTGCACGACTAAAAGACGGCAAAATATTCAAAAGAAAATCTTCTTGACTAAGAAAGTGAGTGTCATCCTAAAGCAAGATGTGCCGTAGAAATTCAAAGATCCCAGTAGCCCAACTATATCTTGTGTAATCGAGAACTATTGAATTGAGCACGCGCTTCTTGACTTAGGAGCAAGCATCAATTTGATTCCCTATTTGGTGTACAAGTAGTTAGAATTTGGTGAATTAAAACCCACCTTAACCACATTACAACTTGTTGATCGCTCTATTCGTGTACCGAGAGAGATAATTAAGGATGTGTTGGTTTAGGTTGACAGATTCTAATACCCTGTAAAATTTATCGTCCTAGATATCGAACCCATCAGTAATATGAGTACTCAAATTCTCATCATTCTTGGTCGCTCATTCCTTGCCACTTCAAATGTAATTATCGATTGCAGGAATGGTGTCATGAGTATGTCTTTCGAGAATATGATATTAGAGTTAAACATCTTTTTCAACACAGGCATACGATTAGAGGATGATGACGATTTCCATGACATTAACATGATCAACTCTTTCGTGGAAGATAAAACGCCTCTGACCTTATCCTCTGATCCTCTAGAGACATGCCTGGCCCATTCCCATGATTTTGATGATGATATGACTAGGGAGACGTGGCCATGCTTGATGCTATGTCAGTACTTGAAATCAACCGGTGGAGGCCACAATTAGAAGAGTTGCCCCAAACTGACGAAGTGCCTCTACCGTCTAACCTTAAGCCACCGAAGCTTGACCTAAAACCTTTGCCCTCTAATTTAAAATATGTCTATTGAGGTCAAGATGAGACATACCTGGTGGTGATTTCTGCCCATATGGAGAAAGAACAGGAGAGAATGACCATATTTACTCTCATTGAGCATAAGGGAGCCCTTGGATGGACGATTGCGAACCTCAAGGGAATTGACCCTTCAGTTTGTACTCATCGCATTTATCTCGAGGATAATACGAAGCCCTCTCGGTAATCACAATGTAGACTAAATCTAAATATAAAAGAAGTGGTTAAGGCCAAGGTTCTTAAACTATTGGATGTGGGTATCATATACCTTATATCTGATAGTCAATGGGTGAGTCCAACTCAAGTGGTTCCTAATAAGTCTAGAATTACCATCGTAGCCAATGCCAATGATGAACTCGTGCCAATTAGAGTTACTACTGGTTGGAGAATATGCATTGACTATAGCAAGTTGAATACTGTCACGAGGAAGGACCACTTTCCATTACGCTTCATTGATTAAATTCTGGAAAGGTTGGCGGGCCATTCCTATTACTGTTTCCTTAATGGGTATTCGGGCTACAATCAAATAGAGATAGCCCCTGAAGATCCGGAAAAGACTACATTTACATGTCCCTACGATACCTTTGCATACCGAAGGATGCCATTCGGACTATGTAATGCCCTTGCCACCTTTCAGCGATGTATGATGAGTATCTTTTCTGATATGGTGGGGCAATATCTAGAGGTCTTCATGGACGATTTCTCTATCTTCGGTCCATCTTTTAACAAGTATGTAGAGTCTTAAATGTGTTGTGAAAAGATGTGAAGAAAAGAACTTGATACTTAATTGAGAGAAGTGTCATTTCATGGTTCGTAAGGGAATTGTCCTTGGATATATAATCACATCCAAAGGAATCAAGGTAGATAAGGCTAAATTCGATCTTATCTCTAACCTACCTCCACCCAAGAACCTACGGGACATGCCATCCTTCTTAGGATACGCCAAGTTTTACAGATGATTCATAAAGGACTTTAGTCTCATCTCTCATCTTCTATGTAATCTACTTTAAAAAGATGCACCATATGAGTAGACTGAGTCATGCAAGGAAGTTTTCACTAAGCTTAAGGGTATGTTAACTACTACACCTATCATCCAGCCATCCGACTAGAGCCTTCCTTTTGAACTTATGTGTGATGCGTTTGATTATGCCCTTGGGGCGGTTTTAGGCCAGAGAAAAGAAAAGAAGCCCTATGTTATTCATTACACAAGTAAGACTTTAAATCATGCCCAAGTGAGCTACTTGACTTTGGAAAAGGAACTCTTAGCCGTAGTGTTTACCTTGGACAAATTTAGGTCCTACTTGTTCAGATTTAAGATCATCACTTACACAGATCATGCAGCGCTCAAATATCTTCTTGTTAAGAATGATGCTAAGCCCCACCTAATAAGATGGATTCTCCTACTCCAAGAATTTGATTTAAAAATTAAAGATAAAAAGGGAGTAGAGAACGTAATGGCTGACCATTTTTCTCGCCTTAATCCCTCTGATTTCCTTGAGACGGCACATATCAATGACATGTTCTCTGACGAATAAGTGTTCAGAGTCTCACATTCACCTTGGTTTGCTGATATTATTAATTATCTTACCACAGGTTTTCTACCAACACATTGGACTGCGCAAGATAAGAAGAAAATTTTCACCGAGGTGTGCAACTTTTTCTAGGATGATCCATATTTGTTTAAATACTGCCTAGGCCAAATCTTAAGGAGATGTGTATCAGACAATAAGCATCGGAGTGTCATCTCCTTCTGTTACTCATAGGCCTGTGATGGTCACTTTTCTGCTAAAATGACAACGGCCAAGATTTTGCAGTGTGGCTTTTACTGGCCCACTATGTTCAAGGATACTTATGAGTTTTGTAAAGCTTGTGAGCGTTGTCAGAAATTAGGAGCATTGTCCCATCGAAATATAATGCCCTTGAATCCCATTCTTATTATCGAGGTATTTGATTACTGGGGCATCAATTTCATAGGACCACTCCCCCAATTCTTTGGAAACCTATATATTTTGCTCACCGTAGAATATGTCACTAAATTAGTCGAAGCGATTCCGTGTCGGAACAATGACCATCGTACAGTCATTAAATTCCTAAAAGAAATCATCATTTCCCAGTTCAGAACGCCTCGAGCCATCATTAGATATGGGGGCTCACACTTTTGTAATAGACCATTTGAGAGTTTAATGAAGAAATACGGTATTACCCATAAGGTGAGCACCCCATACTACCCACAGACAAGTGGCCAAGCTGAGATTTCCAATAGGGAGATCAAACACATCTTGGAGAAAACGGTTAACTCTGATCGTAAGGATTGGTCAATCCGATTGGCCAATGCCTTATGGGCTTACCGTACTACATTTAAAACCCCTATTGGAATGTATCCCTTTAGACTTATCTATGGGAGGGATTGTCACTTGCCTGTGGAGTTGGAACATAGAGCCCACTGGGCAATCAAAAATCTGAATTTCAATCTGGACAACACTGGCTCGCTGCGTAAACTTCAGTTGAATGAACTTGAAGAAATCCAGAACGATGCGTACGAGAACTCAAAAATTTACAAGGACAAGATTAAAGCATTTCATGACCAACATATTCATTGAAAATCATTCACGCCAGGTCAAAAAGTCCTTTTATATGATTCTTGGTTACATCTCTTTCTGGGTAAGCTCTGATCTCATTAGACCGGCCCTTTTACCGTTATCAATGTTTATCCTCATAGGGCTGTCGAGATTCAGAATCCAAACAATGACAATGGGTTAAAGTAAATGGACATCGATTAAAGCCATCAGTTGAGAAATTTGATTCAAAGGACATGTCCATGCCTCTGAATGATCCTGTTTACCAGGATTGATCTCCTAGTCTGATGGAGGTATAGGTAGGTTTATTTCTTTTATAGAACTAGGGTAGTTTACTTTTTGTCGTTCTAGGTTAGTCGGCTTTTTGCCATTAGGTTAGTTTGCTTTCCCGTGTTTTATGATAGTTTTCTTTCATTGGATTAACTCTTGTGCCGAGCCGCCTTCACGCTGAAATCTCTTTGGGAAAAGGCGCTTAACTCCGTCATCAGGTACTATCTTTCCATCGCTTCTCCTTTACTTTTGTTGTCTCATGTGCACTGCATGCTTATATCTTTTACATTGAGGACAATGTAGATTTTAGGTTGGGGATGGGAGATTAGGTTACCTAATCAGTATTTTCTTGGTCTTAACCAAAATTTGTGAAATTTTTAAAAAAATTTATGAAAAGTTTTGTGAATTCGAAGTAATTTTGACGAACATTTTTGATTTAGACATATAAGATATGTAATGTTGGTAGTTTGTAACTCTTGGATTCGGCTATCTGTTAGATTTCACAGTTAAGTGGAATTGTTAATCCATGATTAGAAGTTTTAAACAATGATTGAGTCATGATTTCACATGTCACACCTAGCTTATACATTAAGGCTTTAGTTCGATATTGAATTGTTAACTTGGTATTCATTAGACATAGAAGGAGTTAGCATGGGGAATTTGTCCATCATGTTCAAAGAAAAAATAGTACCTAGCTAAAAAATAGTTTTCTTCGAAAAGGGTTGGGCGAATGATTTTCACCATGGGTTTTACTCCCTGTAGGTGAGGGTTCGATTCCCCTCCTTGGCTTTACCTTTAAAACGTTGACATAGAATGAAAGCCATCAATGGAAAAAAAAAATTAAAACCTGGAAGAATGAAAAGTTGAACTATAAGGAAAGTTTTGGTTTAGGTCATGGTTATCCTGAATGCTCTTGTGGTTATCAATGTTATCATGAAAATAAAGAATTGACCTCTTGATTTTGATAAGTTTAGGTTTCACTATACACCCATGGAACTCAATGTTTAGAATTGTTCTAATCGATGGATTAATACTTTGAACTTGACTATGAAGTTTACATTACACTTAAGTTTAGGAGAAAGTAATGCCCAACATTCATGAATCTTAGAGTTCTAGTATTTGGATTAAATTTTAAAAATCACTTAAGTTTATAGAATTTGTTCTGTGGTTCTCAACTTATTTTTCACACACTTTGCTTGGGACTAGCAAAATGCTGGTTGGGGATTGTGTTGAGGGTCAAATATTGCATATTAGACCCCAATTATTACTTGAATTTACAAACATGATACTGTTTAATGGCATATTTTAATCATGTTTATGTTGCAAGGTGATTTTAGGAGCATGGACTGAAAAAGGATACTAAAAGCATGAATTTAATACTCATAAATCACTAAGGTAAGGGACGGACCTCAGGGGACCGAGATTGAAGAATTTATATGCCATATATCCAAAAAAATCATGCCACTCACGTTAAACGGGCCTAAAAATCGTCTAGAATGTAATATCACAGAGTTCCCACCATCCGTTCGGCTTGAAACTTTATATCTAGCCTGAGGACCATAAATTAACCGTACACATCGAATTTTAGCCATTGGATCCTTATGGAAGTGGCCCAATAGACAGATCAGTTCCTAAAATGCTGATCTGGGGCCCACCTGATATCTAGATATGCTTCAATTTTAGTGTCAACCCCTTAAATGAGGTGATAAAATGGATGAACGGAGCAGATTCTCATGAACATCACTGTGGACCCTACCACGAGAGTGCGCGTGTGCATAGCACACGTACACAAGACGTGTATGGGTTGGGCAGGCCGGTCAAAGTCGGGCTGACCTGACCTCTCTCACACAAGCAGTCCAATAGGCGGGCGCTAGACTGCCATTTGATCATTGTGGGCCCCACCTGTCGTCTGAATCATCTATCAGAGTCATCCAATGCGTCCCTGGGGTAGGGACGACCCTATCCATGGTGGCCTTTTGGCCCTGTGCACACGTACATATGTGGATCGCCAGAAAATGCAGGATGGACGACGAATTGATTTTATACAGTAGACCGCACCAAAATCCGATAAAAACCACTCCTTCCTAACTAGTTTTTCGCCAAGAATCCAATGAACGGGGTGAATTTCGCTGAAAACATCACTATGTGGCCCACCGAACACATCAACACAGGTCTATTCACACCATATGTACATCCAGTTTTTTCGGACATTGTGGGGAGTTGTGGGCCACTGTTTGTGGTTGGATGGGTGATCTAAACTGGTCAGAACCTTCATAGGGGGATTTTTTTACCCCAAACCATGAAGTCCAAATTGATTTCTTAGATGTCTATTGGGAAAATTCGGTCCAAACACAAGTTGGTGCGTTTCTTGCGTCCTTACTGCATAAACACGAATTGCACCGACCTCTAGCTCTATAAACCGCCCCTAGTGCCTATATAAAGGAGAGGAGGAGGAGGAGGAGGAGGAGGAGGAGAGAGAGAGAGAGAGACCATCATCTGGGATGTGGAACAAAGGCAGGAGCAGGAGAGAGAGATAGTGTGGGACAGCTCGAGTTCCTTCCTCCTTTTCTTTCATTGCTTTCTTTATTTCTTTCCTGTTTATGATTTTTTTAAAAGATATTTTTAGCTTAATTATGTTTATGAGCGGCTAAACCTCTTACCTAGTGCTAAGAGGTGAAGCTTGTAGTGTGATGGATGGTTTTCTATGCTTTGATTCATATTTTAGTTGAACTGTTGTTAATTCTAGTTTGATATTAAGGAATGCTTTTAATTTTTAATGATCGGTTGTGACTTAATTTACAATGGATCTGAGATAGCTTTGAGTATATTCTTTGTATTATAAGATTGTGAATTTAGGAGGCCTTGTTGTTCACCATCGTCTCCTGGGCATGGTTAGATGATGGAACCCTTCCTAACGTTCATAACTCTCTTCGTATAGCTCGACAGAGGGTTTGAGAATAGGGTAGGGTTCTGTCCTATCCTTAAAATTCAGAAAAGAAAAGAAGCGGGTCCCTTTATGCATGCACCTCCGTACAAGTGTTGTGATTGGTTGTGGATTGGCTAAATTTTGTTGTTTGCTTTGTCTCATGGGCATGGTTTTGTGATGGAATCAATTCTAATTCACATCCTTCTCATCTCTTGAAAACTAGATCAAAGGAAGTTCAGATTTGATTTTCATGATTATATCATCCATCTGGATGAAGATAAGACTCTAAATCGAGTTGTGTTCTTAAATCAAGCGTAAATCTCCCCGATCTTTACAATTGGATCCTTGGCACACTAGTTTCCCACCTTTGAATTCTATAAGTTTTAGTTTAAGATTTCACAATCATTCCTTTAAATTTTTCTTGATTTATATTACATCTTCTCCTAGTTCTAGTTCAAGTTATTTTTAGATTACCTACAAGGTTCAGTCCCCTGTGGATTCGACCTCGGTCTTACCAAGATTATTAGTACATCACAGCCCTATACTTGGGGTGTGAACAGTAGGACGCAATCTGCCTCCGCTTGTGGCAAGTAGAGGATCCAAACTCGCAAGCAAATAGGCTATGTGTGTACAATAAGGTGTGTACATTCACCCATTTGGGACTATTATTATTAAAATGTATGATATTTTAGTTTAATGAATTTCAGAGTTTAGTTGAGGACCCACTTGCATGTGTGTGATAAAGCTCATGTGTGCATCACATACATGCCATCATGTCAAGATATATATGAAATTTGATCCATCCATCGTATTAATGCATTAGCCCAACAATTAGGTTGATCCACCCATCAGGTCAGTCTCGTCCATAGTTTGCAAAAGGCACATAAAATTTTGAAATATATATATATATATATATATATATATATATTGAAAATTTCTAACCCATTCACTTGTTTCCAACATTGGGCCCACGTGTTGATTGGGCTAGATTTTATTTTTGAGAAAACATTTACAACGCATGGGCCTAATATTGAGTAGATGCCCAATGGCTTATGCGATCTATAGGGCTCGCTAATGTGTGACTAAAAATCATTCAGTGGACATCTATAGATGGTATCCAAGGTTCTCCAAGTCGATGCACAGTGCTATATTAAATACACATCATCTGGGCCCCACAATCTGGCCATGAATTTGGAAGGCCAACGTGTTTAGTCACAAGACTACTAGTTGAGTCCATAACAAATAATCACACTACAACAAAATGGGCCTTTCCCAACGGTCAAAACCGCCGGCAAACGTCCCAAAAACTGCCGCTAAAGGAATCACTGGCGGTGTGGAAACTGCTGGCAAAGGCTCAGTCGGTAAAGGTGTTGCCGACGGCCAGCTCCTTTTACTGGCGGTTTTGTAGGCCGCCCCTAAATTGTCATTAGCTATGTTGAGGGTCAAATATTGCATATCAGACCCTATTTATTGCCTGAATTTACGAACATAGTACTGATTAACGGTTTAATTTAATCGTGTTTTCGGTGCAGGATGTATTTAGGAGCTTAAACTGAAATTGGGTATTAAAAGCGTGGATTTGGCACTCCGATATCACAAAAGTAGGGGACGAACTCCTGGGGATCAAAATCAACAGAATTACATGCCAGAGACCCGAGAAAATCACGAAACTGAAGTTCAAGTGGCCTGAAAGTCAGCCAGAATGCAAGATCACAGGGTTCCCACCATCGGATTGACACGAAACTTCATACATGGCCTGAGGACCATAAATTAGCTGCACATATAAAATTTTAGCCATTGGATCGCTGAGGAAGTGGCCTAATGGATAGATTAGACCATGAATCCCTGATTTGGGGCCCACATGAGATCTAGATATGCTTCAATTTTGGACTCAATGTCTTAAATGAGCTGGCAAAAGGGATGAATGGATTGGATTTCTCGTATCCATCACCGTGGACCCCACTTGAGTGATATGTGCACTGTGCACAAGTGCACACGCTGTGCATGGCAACTCCACAGCAATGCAAAGACGGTCAAACCGCCTCTTGACCGAAGATAAAAAAAGGAAAGAAGAAGTTTCCTTCTTCAGTCTGCGTCGTCCGTCCGCTGCTACATCAGTGGCCCACCTTCATCATCCGGATGAATGATCCAGGCCATCCAAAGTACTCAGGAGGCAAATTCGACCAAACCTTGATCAATCCCATGCATCCATGTATACATTCAAGATCATAACGGCAAGTAACTAGTCACCACGTTGATTAGTGGTGTGGTTCACCCGAAGCTCAGTTCCACTTCAAATTTTGTAGAATGTCCTAAATCGACTCTATGAGGCCAATGAACGGCCCTGATCCATGAAACAAATACTAAAAGTGGGCCCCATAGAGATCAGCGCAACTACCGTGCGCAGGGACAGCGTCCGCAAGATCCGGACGATCCGAGAATTAGTGGGCCCCACCCATTAATCATATGGAAGATCAGGACTATAAATTGTATCCGGACGGTGGGGACGACCACAACCATGGTGCCCATTTGGTCCCTTGCATACACTCACGAAATCTCCACTGTAAAACGGAGGATGGACGGCAGTGAGAAAACCCCTGTGGGCCACACCGAAATCAACCGGTCTCGGCCTTCCCGAACGGTTTTTCGCCCTGAAGACAATGGACGGAGTGGATTTCCTTGAAGATATCAATCATGGGCCCCACCATCAAAACAACGCAAGAAATTACACAAACCTCTACGTTCGTGAAAACCGATTGCGGTGGGCCTTAATGTGATCTTGGCGGTGATCGGATCAGGAATCCAGACCGTTCAAAACCTTACAAGGAGGATTTCAGTCACTCCCAAGAAGTCAGACTGAGGAGTTAGACAATCAGCCATTCCAAATTCGGATCAAACGCAAGAGGTTTCCAAATCTTTTGCTGCGTAGAAGAAGTTCCGCACGACTCCAGCCTGCGTAGGCTATCCACTGACTTTCTCCACCGTTTTCCTGCTGCTATAAAAAGAAAGAGAGAGTTGAGAAAGGGGGCAGCCGTGGGAGCTTGAAGCTCGGCTTGGACGTGGAGGCAGGGACGTGAGAGGGAGTAGATTTGTTTTTTTCTTTTCCTTTATTTTTATTTTTATTTTTATTTATTTATTTATTTTATTTTAAGGGTTCCAGCCCACTTATGTGTGGCTAAACCTCTTAGCTAGGGCTAAGAGGTGAAGCTTGTAGCGTGATGGGATGCCTCTTTGCTTGTGCCTTTATTTAGACTGAATTGATGTTGTTTTGGGTTTAATTAAGGGAATGTTTTTAGTCTTTAATGGTCTATTGTGACTGAAATTACAATGGGTCAGCGATAGCTTTGAGCATGTTCTTTTCCTCTTTATGTTTATGACGTCAGGAAGCCCTGTTGTTCACCATCGTCTCCTGGGCATGGTCGGATGACGGTACCCTTTCCTAACCTTCATGGCATGTTGATTGGTTGGTAATTGGTTTAATTCTGTTGTTTGCTTTGTCTCCTGGGCATGGTTTGGTGATGGAATCCATTCTAATTCATATACCTCTCATCTCTTGAAAACTTTATCAACGACAGTTCAGTTAATTTCCCTGATTTTTAATCCAGGCATAAGATCTCCCTGATCTCTACAAGTGGATCCTCTGAATCCCTAGTTTTCCTTTTCTGATTTTTCCTAAGTTTTAGATTATTATTTCACCATTATTCCTCAAATCATAATTGGTTTAGACTTCATCTTAGCCTAGTTCTAGATCTGGTTATTTTCAGATAACGTACAGGTTTCAGTCCCTGTGGATTCGACCTCGGTCTTACCGAGTTATTACTACATCACAACCCTATACTTGGGAGTGAACAAGTTCTTGGCGCCGTTGCCGGCGACTGACGGCTACGATTTTCTCAGATTAATTAGTTTTAGGATTAGATTAAGATTAGGATTGTACTAACTTTAATTTTAGATTTCTCTTTCTTAGAACTAACTTTTCTATTTTGTAGGGTCTTTGATAGATTGTCTAAATTGGTAACTTCGCCCTAATTTCTTTACTTTTTCTATTTTTTAGATTTGGTCTTATCTCTTAGATACTGACTTGGGTTACTTTGTTTTGCAGGATCTTAACATAGGAACTTCTTATTTGGTAATACCTTTCTAACTTCTCCTCTTACTTTCCATACTTCTTTGTAGGATTTCTCCTTTAGATTTAGATTCAGAGTTAGGGTTTCACCATGTATATGCACGAGTGGGAACGTCAGTATGCTGAGAAGAATAACATATATTGGGATGATGATTATGATAGAAATCCATCAATGTCTCAAAACTTTTTTGAAACTATCATCGAGAATCGACCGGAATATGAAGATCCACCAGTTAAGAAGTCCTTATGTGATCATATACGGGAGAACAATTTCACCCCACGGACAGTACGTGAATGTTGGGGTTATCATAACTATGGGAGTGAGAATTACTATCACCCATCTGAGAAAAAGAAAACAATGCGTGATTATATTATGAGTGATAATAAGTATTACTAACCATCAGATTCTCCCACCTATGATCCGTATAACTATAATCAGTGGAAACATCAATGTTGGAAAGATGAACCAACAACCTATTATAATGATTATTCTTTTGGATCCCCTACCTTTGAGATTCAACCAAAATTGATCCAAGAGAATTCATTTCAAAGTGACACAGACTCTTCTGCAGACATGAGGAAATTACTAAAAGAACTTGAATCACGCCTTGATAGGTTAATGGAGGCTAATGCACCTCAGCCTTAACCCAATCCAATTCTCCATACACAACTCCATACCTTCGATCAATGGAACCATCAAAATTTGGAAGTTGAATCAATAATGCATCAGGATAATGATTCTCTTGGGTCCTATACCTCTGAAAGCCAACTAGAAACGATCCAAGAGAACTCATTACAGCATAACATGGAGTGTCTTGTGGAAATTAGAAAAGCAATGGAAGCACTCAACTCACGCCTCGAGAGGATAGAGGAAGCTCGCTCATCCCAACTACAATCCAATCCAAAAATACAATGCCAGGAAAGTGATCCTCACTCGCTTTTGACGAAATCTGGAATTTGGAATGAGGAGTTGGATTCCATTAATGAGCATACGGTTCAATTCCCCGATGAGTCGATCTCAATGACTGTTCAAAAGAATGATGGAGATACATGGGTGTCTTTCAAATATAGTGATGATGACACACTTTCCTTACATGACACACAGGATCTCAATGATAAGGTAGAGGTTAGTTTATTCGAACCTCAACCGAATTTAGAATGTGAGGAAAGCGATCCCATCCCAAGTGTGCACTGCACAGAATTAGACGATGATGCGTATTGGGATGATGATCCTAAATGTTCAGCCCCAGTTTTCCTGGAATTAATCTCAAGTTTGGTCCAGGTCAATGATCAAGAAGTGCACGAAGTGAGCGGTCATGATGAGCTACTCCACTCACCTGACATATCTGATGAGCTCCTTACAACCAACCCTTCTATCTCTTGTGAGACATGTTTGGACCACTCCACTGACTTACATGATGATATGATTCAGGAGATGAATGAGTTACTTGATACGACTTTGGAATTTGAAACTACCCAGTCGAGGCCACCATCTGAATTGTTGAATTTTGACGAGTCCAGGCCTCTTCTGAGTAGTATCAATGAACAAAGTCCGCACTTCAATACTTCGTCTATTGACCCTCTATCTGTCTGTGCAGGGCTGAAGCAAGAGAGCGTACCTACGGTTAATTTTAAAGACGATGGATTCCTTGGGCAGATCAGCACACACTTCAATGTGGAAAATGAGTCACTCTCAGCCGAATGTTCCAACTCTTTGGATGATTGCTTGGCACACTTTGTAAATTCAAACGATCCCATGATAAGAGACATAGTGAATGCCTTGCAAGACGACAGCTCGGTAGTCATCACAGACCAAAAGAACCCCTACTCTGAAGGCCCTTCTTCCACAGATCCTGAATGTTTACCATTAAGGGAGGAGGAGCTAAAAATTGAACCGAAGTCTGATACTTCGGAATGTGTTGAGACTACACCACTTCTTAAAAATTTTTCTCAATTTGATCTACTTGTAGTCTCTGATTCACCATGGGATACTAACGTTGAAACTTCTTCTGTTACAGTTGAAACGTATATACTATGGATACCTCAAGCACTTCAACGAAAAAGTTCTTATGAGGTACATAAGTTTTTCTGGGAAATCATGCTTCAGGGCATCAAAGCCTATTACAAAAAGGGCTTTTGGATGATCTTATTAAGAAACCTACTAAGAAATTTATCACGATATTGGCCGGAAGAGGAACCTTACAGCATGACTGAGTAGTTTTTCCCTGCTTTCTTAGGACTAAGGTAGTTTCCTTTATGTTGTTTTAGGATAGATGGTAAACTTAGCGCTACTGGGAGGCAACCCAGTTTTTCAATTCATTTTATTTTTCTAGTTAGTTAGTTCAATGTTTGTGGGTAACATTACTGCAAACCCTCACGAGACTACAACTCGTCCACTAGGGGCAACCTAGGGGTTTAAAGGCTTGTTGCATACGCTAAATGCAATCGAGAGCACCTGCGAAAGTGGTATAAGTAGGACTTTATTTCTTGTTATTTTTGTGTTGCTTTCTCTCTCGTGCTCACCCGCTCTCATGTTGAGATCTCTTGGAAAGTCTCTCACGATTCATTATCCAGGTACTATCTTCCCATCACTTTTTCTTTACTGTCGTTGTCTCATGTGCATTGCATGTCTATATCTTTTACATTGAAGACAATGTAGATTTTAGGTCGGGGGTGGGAGATTAGGTTACCTAATCAGTGTTTTTCTTAGTCTGAGCAAAAATTTGTGAAAATTTTTAAAATTTTTTCTAGACTTTCTGGTGAATTTGAAGTGATTTTGACAACCATCTTTGATTTAGAAGTTTAGGATATGGAAGGTTGGTGATTTACTACTCTTGGATTCAGTTGCTCCTTAGATTTCACAGTTAAGTTTGAATTATTAATCCAGGATTAGAAGTTGTAAACATTGATTGAGTCATGATTTCACATGTCACATCTCGCTTACACATTAAGGTTTCAGTTCCATATTGAAGGATTAACTTGGTAATCAATAAGCATAGAAGGAACCAACTTGAACAATTGCCCGTCATGATCAATTGAAAGGAAAAGATACCATTGAAAAAGTTATGAAGGATCTACACCATAGGTTTGCTCCCTATAGGTGTAGATTTCATTCCCCATGGATAATATGTGAAGAAGATTTAGGTGTACGGTCTTCACCATAGGTTTGCTCCCTATAGGTAAGGACTGGATTCCCCTCTTGGCATTACTTTTAATAAAAAATAAAAATAAAAATCAAAGGCTGAAAGAAAGAAAAAAAAAGAATGATTCATGAGGCACATTTTAGTTTAGCCTTTGGTTATCATGAATTCTCTTGTTGGTTACCAACGATATCCTGAAATATAGAATTGAATATTAATGTTGAAAGTTGGGATTACACTTTACACCTGTGGAACTCAATGTTTAGGATTATTCTAATTAAGGGACTAATACTTTGAACTTAGTTAGGAAGTTTACTGTGTGCCTGAGTCTAGGAGAGAGTAAGGCCCAATATTCATGAATTGTTGAATTCTAAGTATTTGGATGGTTTTCCAAAAATCACTTGAGTTCATAGAAATTATCCTGTAATTCTCAACTTATTTTTCGCATATTTTGCTCGGGACTAGCAAAATGCTGGTTGGGGGTTATGTTGAGGGTCAAATATTGCATATTAGACCCTATTTATTGCCTGAATTTACGAACATAGTACTGATTAACGGTTTAATTTAATCGTGTTTTCGATGCAAGATGTATTTAGGAGCTTAAACTGAAATTGGGTATTAAAAGCGTGGATTTGGCACTCCGATGTCACAAAAGCAGGGGACGGACTCCTGGGGATCAAAATCAACAGAATTACACGCCAGAGACCCGAGAAAATCACGAAACTGAAGTTCAAGTGGCCTGAAAGTCAACCAGAATGCAAGATCACAGGGTCCCCGCCATCAGATTGACACGAAACTTCGTACATGGCCTGAGGACCATAAATTAGTCGTACATATAAAATTCCAGCCATTGGATCGTCGAGGAAGTGGCCTAACGGATAGATCAGACCATGAATCCCTGATTTGGGGCCCACATGAGATCTGGATATGCTTCAATTTTGGACTCAATGTCTTAAATGAGCTGGCAAAAGGGATGAATGGATTGGATTTCTCGTATCCATCACCGTGGACCCCACTTGAGTGATATGTGCACTGTGCACAAGTGAACACGCTGTGCATCGCAACTCCACAGCAATGCAAAGATGGTCAAACCGCCTCTTGACCGAAGATAAAAAAAGGAAAGAAGAAGTTTCCTTCTTCAGTCTGCGTCGTCCGTCCGCTTCTCCATCAGTGGCCCACCTTCATCATCCGGATGAATGATCCAGGCCATCCAATGTACTCAGGAGGCAAATTCGACCAAACCCTGATCAATCCCATGCATCCATGTATACATTCAAGATCATAACGGCAAGTAACTAGCCACCACGTTGATTAGTGGTGTGGTCCACCCGAAGCTCAGTTCCACTTCAAATTTTGTAGAATGTCCTAAATCGACTCTATGAGGCCAATGAATGGCCCTGATCCACGAAACAAATACTAAAAGTGGGCCCCATAGAGATCAGCGCAACTACCGTGCGCAGGGACAGCGTCCGCAAGATCCGGACAATCTGAGAATTAGTGGGCCCCACCCATTAATCATATGGAAGATCAGGACCATAAATTGTATCCGGATGGTGGGGACGACCACAACCATGGTGCCCATTTGGTCCCTTGCATACACTCACGAAATCTCCACCGTAAAACGGAGGATGGACGGTAGCGAGAAAACCCCTGTGGGCCACACCGAAATCAACCGGTCTCAGCCTTCCGGAACGGTTTTTCACCTTGAAGACAATGGACGGAGTGGATTTCCTTGAAGATATCAATCATGGGCCCCACCATCAAAACAGCGCAGGAAATTACGCAAACCTCTACGTTCGTGAAAACCGATTGCGGTGGGCCTTAATGCGATCTTGGCGGTGATCAGATCAGGAATCCAGACCGTCCAAAACCTTGCAAGGAGGATTTCAGTCACTCCCAAGAAGTCAGACTGAGGAGTTAGACAATCAGCCATTCCAAATTCGGATCAAACGCAAGAGGTTTCCAAATCTTTTGCTGCGTAGAAGAAGTTCCGCACGACTCCAGCCTGCGTAGGTTATCCACCGACTTTCTCCACCGTTTTCCTGCTGCTATAAAAAGAAAGAGAGAGTTGAGAAAGGGGGCAGCCGTGGGAGCTTGAAGCTCGGCTTGGATGTGGAGGCAGGGACATGAGAGGGAGTAGATTTATTTTTTTCTTTTCCTTTATTTTTATTTTTATTTTTATTTATTTATTTTATTTTAATGGTTCCAGCCCACTTATGTGTGGCTAAACCTCTTAGCTAGGGCTAAGAGGTGAAGCTTGTAGCGTGATGGGATGCCTCTTTGCTTGTGCCTTTGTTTAGACTGAACTGATGTTGATTTGGGTTTAATTAGAATGTTTTTAGTCTTTAATGGTCTATTGTGACTGAAATTACAATGGGTCTGCGATGGCTTTGAGCATGTTCTTTTCCTCTTTATGTTTATGACGTCAGGAAGCCCTGTTGTTCACCATCGTCTCCTAGGCATGGTCGGATGACGGTACCCTTTCCTAACCTTCATGGCATGTTGATTGGTTGGTAATTATTTTAATTTTGTTGTTCGCTTTGTCTTCTGGGCATGGTTTGGTGATGGAATCCATTCTAATTCATACCTCTCATCTCTTGAAAACTTTATCAACGACAGTTCAGTTAATTTCCTTGATTTTTAATCCAGGCATAAGATCTCCCTGATCTCTACAAGTGGATCCTCTGAATCCCTAGTTTTCCTTTTCTGATTTTTCCTAAGTTTTAGATTATTATTTCATCATTATTCCTCAAATCATAATTGGTTTAGACTTCATCTTAGCCTAGTTCTAGATCTGGTTATTTTCAGATAACGTACAGGTTTCAGTCCCTGTGGATTCGACCTCGGTCTTACCGAGTTATTACTACATCACAACCCTATACTTGGGGAGTGAACAAGCTACGAATAAAATCCGTAGCTATAGAACCTATGGTTACCGACAATCCGTAGTCATTACAATTTTTGTTGTTTCAATTTTTCCCACTAGGAAAAAAAAACAATTGCAGGTAAATCAGTAATGTGTACAAATATAAATGTTTAAAGCACACAAGAACTTAATTCAAATTTATTTTTTTTTGTATAGAATAATTGTAAGCAATCCTTAGTTTTCATCTGATGAACTGCTAGAATCTAGTTTGTCAATGCAAAAGAAAAAGTGTAGAAAGATCTCTCTACACCACCTTATTTACAATGTTGCAAGTGAAAGAACTACTCTAATAATACAATCCATGCCCACTTAATCCTGTCTCAAAGCATATGGAAAAAAAAAAAAAAGAAGGATTAACAACAATAAACATGAGCTTTCAATCAACCAGTCTTCAACTGGCTTCAAAGCTTCCATGGTTTCCTTCTTCGTGGCCCCCTTTCCCTTTGCTACCTTCATTTTAAGGAAAATTTTTCCTGTAAGAATGAAAATATAAATTAGCAGTAGTCAATAAAATAGTAGAGCCTAAACAAGAACTCCAATTTGGGGATCACTTCCTAAGACTTCCTGTCCTCAACAGACAGATTAAGATGTGTCAAGTCTAGTTTGCCTCTTATTTAATGTTTTCTTCTCTCTCTCTTTTTTTTTTTTTTTTTACAATTTTCTTTTGCCTGATTAATAACATTCAACAATTATGAGAGAGAGAGAGAGAGAGTAGAGCAGAGCAGAAAAATGAAGCAAAAGAATTGCTAAAAGAATGCTTGCTTTCATAAGACGATAAAGGTAAAGCAATCAAAAGCAGAACATCCATATTAGAGACTTCAATACCTGAAAATGAAGCATGGGCACCTAAAATTAAGCAAATAGATTAAATGGTTAAAGCCAAAAATACCAAGCTCTTTGCCAAATGACCAAAAAACACTAAACTGCATGAAGATATTGCCAAATGCAAAGGCAATCTGAATCCAAGACAAATGAGTACAATAGCTCAGGAGAATAGATAATATTAACAAAAGATATGTGATACTTTTGTAGTGTAAGAATATGCTTTAGGACCTAAACATTCTTTCAAAACATTTAATAATATATTTGAGACTCATAAATGAGTTTCTACTTTCTAATTTTTGTAAAAGAACCATATATCTATATATATAGATATATATATATATATATATATATTGAGAAATATGAGTTTCTACTTTCTAATTTTTGTAAAAGAACCAGATATATATATATATATATATATATATATATATATATATATATATATATATATATAATTTCAAGATTGCATGCATAAAATGACCATTTCTAAAAACAAGGGATCATGATTGGGATTGCACATCTGTTGGAATATCAGGGTATGTTCATGCTTTCCCTATTAAAACCCACCAAATGTCAAGAATGGAGCAAAGGAGTTACCAGCCATAGGATGAATCCCATTCTGTATGGGGCCAGAGGAACCTTTGGGGGCATAGGGTATTTCATCAGATGGTACTGGCGCTCAAGCAAGTGATTGAACATGAAATGTAAGAGATCAAATCCCTATTTAGAGAAAAGATGGATTCAGTCATGAGTCCTTCAAAAACTTAACAGCACACGAGTCATGGGAAAATGTATGAACTTGTCTTACAAGTTCAATGTCCTGGCGAGAAACCTTCCCGCCATCATTGCTGGAGATGGATAGTGAACCTGAATTTTCTCTAGGAACCTCAGCTGGAGATCCAGGCCATTCACCAGCACTCTTTACTTTATGTTGTCTCATCCACCATACACATAGCATAAATTCATGTGAAAACAAACCAATCAAATTATATAGCCCATTGTTGGTTAGGTATAGATCGAAAACACTCCCATTGATAATCATAACCATCCAATTGCTGACCGTTGAGTGAACCACTAAAAGAAAAATATTTAGTGGCTTAAATTCAACAAGAGAAAAGAAAATGGCTAAGATCATCTGATCACTGGCAATTCGGTGCTATTTTTCACAATGGGGACCACAATTTGGACTTGGTTGTTACAGTGAGTGAGACTGTAATTTTCCTTTAATTTTCCTAATCCACGCTCCTCACTCATATCCCATCTTCTCTTTCTTTTAATTTTCCTTTTTATTCTTAAGATACCCTCCCTGTTAGACAATAATTCAAGTGTCCTTCATGACAATAGTAAAAGGATAATTCAAGTAGTGAACCTAGATTCATTGTTTTACCCAAAAACAACTACTTAAACCTAATACATAATGATTTGATTTTATCGGAAAAAGAAAAACAGTTGTATTGTCTGAAGTAGCAGAGAACAAATTGACAAATCATATCTGGCCAATTCATATGAAGTCAAAGCATCGACTAACTGTGATTAGCTGATACATGCAAAAAAGGAGAATGCCATGTTGCTCATACATTCCTAAACTTCATTCCAAAACTATAACTATTATTCACTCTCAATCATGACATATTGGAAACCAATACTTCTTATTTAAATGCAAACTATTAACAGAATCCCTGGGATCATGAATGGGCAATTACCAGGAAAATGACTAAGCATAGAGCACCCACCCGCATCAAAGGTCATGCTCGAATAGTTGGCTGCAAAGAAATGGATGCATAGATATTGCAAAGAAAGAAGCAAAATAAATATAATTCAGTTCCAAGGTGGAAATAAAATGCTAATGACAGAATATATGAAGGATGGAATTGAAACATGGAATTGTACAAAAACACTTATGGTGCACACTTCATGGAACTATACGAAAACACCCGTTGTAGAAGCATTTCTCTATAACAATATAATAGAAAAACTAGAAGTTTAATGAACGAAAAGGTGAGAGAGATGGCCTGGTTAGAGGTGGGCTTATCCTAAAATAGATGCGCGGAACTCTGGAGTAGAATAACTGAAGGAGTTATTTCAACAAGGTAGGCCTTTATAGGGAGCCGTAACAGCCCTTACAGGTCATTTTTTTCCATATCGGTCATTATGTGATAGTTGCCACCAGTACCTTTACGTAATGGCTGTTATGACACACCATACATCAGACCAACATTCTATCACTGAAACATGCAACTTTTACAAAATTGAAAACCAGGTATATTGTATCCTTGATTTTAAATTAGTAAAGGAGGATTTGGGAATGTCAGCATGGAATCTAATTGTCAGCTATAATGACCTAATAAAACTAGATACACTGACCCATCTAGGCAGTTCATTAGTAATACTGAAGTGTTTGTCATTATCAAATTATGATTCATATTATGCAAGTATAGAATATGAAAAACTGTATCTAGTTATTTAGACTTATATGTCAAAATTAAGATTGGGGGTGAACAATAGATAGATATAGCTAAGATTGAGAGAGAGAGAGAGAGAGAGAGAGAGAGAGAGAGACTGGTATTCTAATGCGTATCCACGTGGCAGATGCATGTGCTCGACATGTCATTTCTTTAGATAAAATGTTGTGCCCTTGTTAGTTGCTATCTTAAAACCTGTCATGGATTTAGCCCTGCATTAGGATTCCAAATTGGTTTGGAGGAAATCAAGGAACATCAATGTTGCTTTGTGTTTTCTGATGCTTTTTTTTTCAAAGGTGGTTCATAGCAATTAGCATTGGCTTGTGAATCTTGATAGAAAATTTTGAACTGTTTTTTTCTTTTCTTTCTTTCTTTCGTTTTAGTTTTCTTTTGTAGTTCTGAACATGCCTTTGTTTATTCCTTTTTGTAAACGAGGACATTTGGTATTGAGTTTCTCACCTAAATATGGATATTTGTATCTAAACATGTTTGCTCTAAAACCTTACATTCCATTTATCTACTTGTGAATCAATGGAAAGCTTGTTAAGATTTATTTGTTTGCTCTATCATTGCAGCTATTGACCATTATATCTACTATCGATGACTTGAATTATCCAGAGAAGATGGAAACATATTATATAGTTAATGCTCCATATATATTTTTAGCATGTTGGAAGGTGAGTATCCATGCTTTTCCTTGAATTTGATTTTCTGGCTTTTATTTTATATATATATATATATATATATATATATATATATATATATGGAAAAGGTACTATGCGCTCAAGCTGATTTTAACGTCCCATGAGGTCGAGCTGTGTGGGCCCCACCATGATGCGTTTCGAACATCAACACCATTCATTTGATCCGTCCCCTTTAAATTATGGGATATCCCAAAAATCAGCCATATACGGTACTCAGGTGGGCCATACCATCTAAAATCATGTGAAGACATGCCAAAAACATAAAAAAGCACTTGGTGGGGCCTACCTGAAATTTGCATGCGCCTGAAACTTGGTTTGAACCCTCATCCTATTAGGACACACATAATGGATGGGCTGGATTTGCAAACCACATCTCGGTGGGCCCAAAAAAATGGTTATGAATGTTTTAATGGTGCACGGCCCCTCTCAACTTCTGTATGTGGTGTGGCCCACATAAGTCAGGGATTGACTTGATTTTTGAGACCTAGGCCCACGATGGAATGGTGCATCTGACTGATGGTGTTGATGTTCGAAACGCATCACGGTGGGGCCCACACAGCTCGACCTCATGGGACGTTAAAATCAGTTCGAGCGCATTGTACCTTTTCCCATATATATATATATATATATATATATATATATATATATATATATATATAGTCTCAGGAAAGAAAAAAGCTGTAGAATCAGCCACATTGTGATGTTTCCATTCATTTGCTGAATTCTAATCCAAGTGAAAATTCAGCAACTAAAGAAATGGCACTCTTTTCATGCTTTTCCAGATTCTTTCCTTGAAAGTGAAGAGATGCAAACCATCATTTTCAATTTTTGGAAAAAAGAAGTTAAAATTCCACATTGTAGCCTTCACCTAAAAGCTATTTTAGAGTTTCCTTAGGAGACATGCCGTCCACATGCTCATTATCCACTGGTTATAAAACTTTTTTTTTTTTGTTAATTCACTAAAAAAATTATATTTTTTATTTTAAGTTTTTATAAGATAACAACATATATATATATATATATATATATATATATATATATATATATTTATGCATAGCAATATATAAACACTTTCTTTTTCTTTCTTTTTTTTACTACTAACAGTTATATAGTGATGATCAGCTCGTCTTTGGTCAATATTAGACCCAGATGACATTCAAGGCAATAAATTTGAATCATATTTAAAAGAGAATGCATTGATTCCTTTGAATATTAGAATCTACAAACTAAAATAATTATTAGGAATGATCAATACAAATGATGGGAAGTTCATTGTGTTAATCTATTGAACACCTCATTGGATTCAAAGAGCAACATACATCAAAAAGAAATAAATGCTTGGAACAGTATCTGACCTAGAATTGTTATTTGTAATATTTTAGCATTGCCAAATGCTTCAAGAACTGGATTCAACTGCTATCATATCAATTAATACAATGTCAAATTCACTAAGAAGAGATGGGTTCAATGTATTCTAATTGAAAATAAAGGAAGAAAATCCATATAAAAGGATAGATGAAATAAAATGGCTTCCATTTTAGTAAAATAATTTTATAAGAGTTAATGATTGATATGACTACAATCGAATCCATTATCTTGGGGATCTTTAACGTTATTTTATAAGAGTTTTATATGCAAAGCTGCGAAAGCTAGGTGTTTGCAAATATAAGGTTTGGGGAGATGTTGCTCCTAACCTTTCCTCCTGTGACATTCCAAAGTGGATGCAGATAGATGGGAAGTTACATTCCACAAGCAGCTTGTTCAGCTCAGCTGCCCTGCTTACACTTTTGACAAAGAGGACAACCTGATTAAAATCCAAGGCATCTAGGAGATCATTCAACTTGCGGTTTTTTACCAATTTGCAAAATTTAATGTAGTGCTGCCACAAATCAACAATTTATCAGTCAAGAGAAAAGTAGAAAACAAGTAATACAGATACATGTATTAAATACACCTTTTTATGTAAAATATCCCAATGCCTGCATGCTGCGCCAAATTAAAACTTAAATCATCAGAATGCGGCTTTGAGAGCACTCAATGTAGGAAGAGATTAAATTCTCACCATTTCTAGTGCCCCTCTGATAACTCCACTCAAGATGTTGTAACAAGATAGGCCTTGACATGTATCAGGAAGCTCGACAAAGTCTACCAAAGGGTTGTCCTCCAAAACAAGAGGGTAATATTTGGATGAACAAAATAGCATCTCTAAAAAAGAAAAAGAAAAAGAAAAACTAAGTAACTTTGTAGCATCCTGCTATTTAACAATTTGATGGATCGTAGCTATCAGAAAATTTGAATGTTGGTCAATGTGTGGTTATAAAATATATGGATATATATGGGTGATGTACTTCATATATATGGATATCATATCATAGTGTAAATGTGTAATAGAATTAATTAAGGTGTACTTTATATTTTGTTATACGTGATTGCATATGATTTTTTTTAATGGAATATGATTGCATAAATACCCAAATCTATGATGCCTATCAAATAAATAAATAAAATAACAATACATATCAGATTCCTTCACAAAAACAGCTGTAGAAAGCAACCCCCAAACCACAATAGAGGAAAGAATGAATTATCAGAGTTCTGAGTATAAGAAATGAAGCAGCAAAAACAGATAAAGCAGTGCCATGGCTACTCGTGCGAGGTATCCATCCAAATCCTACTCTCCCCAAAGTAGCATGTCCGCACATGATTCTACCTGTTCATCCATTGGACCACATTTAGTTGTGCCAAGGCCCAAGAATCAGGCTGGCGGTATGTCATCAGGTGGGTAGCATGTGTACATTGAATGTGGACAACATGCCAATTTTTGAACTTTTCATTTCTTTCATACAAGTGCAAGACACGACCTCCAGTCAAGCTTGGTATTTTGGGCCTGATTGTGCCCACCGGATGAATTGCACTGGATTTCACACACACCAGATTGGCACATGCATTAAGACTGATGGTTACATTCAGAGTAGCAATAGCATTTCACAAACAGAATGCTAAAGAACGAACTTGAGAAGTACAGTTATCACCATCCACTTCATCTATGTAAATCAAAGTCCTAGAATCATGGGTAAATCAAGAAACCTCTTATGTTTCCATCTCCAAAGATCTTGACTCTATCTCTTGGAGGTGTATTAAGACCTGGTTGTGCAAGTGATGGAAGTAAATATCTTGTGAAGAAGTTACAGGAGATGTAGGTGTATGGAATGCCTTCCTTTCCTAGAACACATCAGATCGCTGATTTCTTTGCATAGAAGCCATAGTCAAGGTCGGGAATTCAGGCTTTATCAGGATCTGCTCCAAATTCTGATGGAATGAACCTCTACAACCAATTATAGCTATTTCATCAGATCAAACAATCTTTTGCAACTGGAATTCTCTTTCATCTGTTTCTTTTTCCTGAACTTTCTCTTTTGTTTTGAAGGAAAAATGGTTTCCATAATACATGAAATTAATATATGGGAACCAATCATCGAACAATGGGCAAAAGTTGTCCTAATTTACTGTAATATATACATGAAATCTGGTTCATTGATTACAATTCCATGGTTCACCAAATGCATGTTTCACTTAATATAATGTTTCTTCCTGAAGGAACAATTTGATACCAAACATGGGATTGGATAGTCAAGATATCATGGAATTTCTAGATATACAATCATTGTACAATAATAGTGTTAATTCTACCTAATGCAATTCCATACCATTTAATCCCACATTCCAAACAGGTACCCTCACATAGGTTGGAAGTCCCTTCTAAGTTGTAATATCCCCCTAGCTACTGCCTTTCTGTATTAGTGGAGTTGCGCGTGGAATGATGGGGAGCTAGACTTATGTGATAGGTCACCACAATTTCGAAGATGGTGATGACTCATCCTCCTCACATGCAGCACTGTGTTCTACAGCTATCCAGACCATTCAATTTGTGGGACACATTGTGAATGGAAAATATATTGAAAATCATGCTAATCAGAAGCAACAATAACCATCCAATTGATAGGCATCAAATGGATTCATTGAAATTAAAATGCTAAGTGGCCCAAATTCCAAGGGCAAAAATCAGATGGTCACTATCGCTCCATCCACAAATGGGTCAGCTTTTTGGATGGTCTGTTTTGCCGTACAACTATGCCATCGTAGAGTTGAAGAGTCACAACCATTCGTTAAATGGTGGTAAACTATTATAGTAGTCCGTTGCAGGAAAAAAAAAAGAAACAACAACAAAAAAAAAAAAAAAAAACAAACAAACAAACAAACAAGCAAACAAGCAAACAAGAGAAAAGCTACGACTAACCTTGATGCATCCAGCTTCTTTGATAGCTTGAATGGGAAGCTTCTGATCGAGGACATTTTTGGAAGGAATGGCGCAGATCACGATTTCTACTTGCTTTATCACTTCAACAAGACTCTCCAGATCTTGCAGCGAACCCTAATTTGAGAAAATGAAAAAAGAAAAAGAAAATAGGAAATTAGAGAGAGTAGATATTATTTGAGAAAAATGAGAAAATCGATTTTCTCTGTTTTAGAAGTAGAAACAGAGACGAAAAGATACTACTGATGGATTGCACCTTAGTCCACCTCGATCTTGCGACCAACCCCGTTGCCGCCTACTAATAGACCATCATCATGTTGAATTAAATGAGAAATGAAGCATCTCCTAATGAACAAAATGCAAGAAAAAACAAACAGATTTCAAGTCTAATTGCAGGGAGAGAGAAGAAGAAGAAGAATCAGAGGAAGAGGGAGAGGCAGAGAGAGGGAGGGAGAGGGAGAGGAGAGGGAGAGCTTGAGGGAGAGGAGAGGGAGAGGTAGAGAGAGAGAGAGTCGACGCGCAGCTGGAGATGAAAGAGCGGAAATGAGGATTAGGTTTTTTCTTTTCGTCTTTATAGGGACCCTTTGCCCGCAGCTGTTAAAATTGGCCGCAGGCAAAGGGTAGCCCCGTCCGTCGACTAAGCTACATTTTCTTGTAGTGTCATCTTCGTCAATCCCTCTTTTATACCGTCAACAATGGCAAAGATGGCTGAATTGACCATTGCCACAAATGATATCCATGATCATAATATCGATGCTAGGGTATTCAACAATGAAGAGGACCGTTGTTGATATTAGATGCCACGATCATCAGTGACAGTGCCTGCAATTGTTATTAATACAATTGCCTAAAGGAGATATTTGTCCAGTCATATGCCTCATGATAGTGTATGGAGGAGTTCTGATACCAGATATTGTCATTTCCTGATGCAGGGATGGACGTTATGAGGTGGAGCACCGTCTTCCTCAAGGATAACTACTCTGAATTCGCTGGACCCTTCGTATAGATTCCTCGAATCCAAGAGAAGAGATAGAAAATATAAATAAATTCTAAATAAATTGATTGATAAAAGAAAAAAAAAAAAAAAAAGAAGAGAGAGAGAGAGTTTAGAATCCCTTTAATAGTGATATGAATCCTTGGAAAAAGTTTCAGAATCGAACTCCAACTCAAACTCTCTAAAATCGTGACTTATTATAAATAGTAAAAACTTATTATAAATAGTAAAAACCAAAATAAAAAGGATTTTTGACCGTTTGGCATAGGCAACCCAATGTAGTAGAGTTAATTAGCTAAAGTAGCTTCTCCTACCTCAAAATCATATATATATGTATATGTATATATATGTATATATATATATGCAGCATGTGTGTGTGTGTGTGTGTGTGTGTGTGTATATATGAGTCCCGGTCTCCTACGAACTATACCGCAGGATACCATGTTGCAGTCCAACTCCCACCGTAAAAGACCTTTTTTTTTTTTGGCCCCACTATAATATATGTTTTGTATCCACGCCGTCCACCCATATGGAGAGATGATTTTAGGGTGAAATCCAAAGAATGAGTGACATCCGAAGCTCCAGTGGACCCCACTACAGAAAACAGTGGGGACAGTGATGCCACTGTTAAAAACTTCTAATGGCCATGAAAAGTTTTTTGTTATCTTGCTCATATTTATATTTTCCCTTCTTTAAAAATAGATGAACGAAGTAGATGAAACACATACATCATGGTGGGACCCAAAGAGCACTGACCACCAGCAATGCCGGAAAATCAGATTGCCTATTGAGTTACTCAATATGTTCTTGTCGTACTACATAAACAAAGCTGGGTCATGTTGAATGTATGTAGTCTATCTACGCCGTCCATCAATTTTTCCATCTAATTTAAGGGGTTAATCCCAAAATTGATGCATATCCAAAGATCAAGTGGATCATACCAATGGAAACAGTGGGGATAATGATTTCCACCGGTAAAACCTTTCTAGGCCCCATAGAGATGTTTATTTTTCATCCAACCTGTTCGTAAGATCATACGGACATGGATGAAGGGAAAAAATAAATATAAGCTTGATCCAAAACTCCCGTGGCCTTGCAATTATTTTTCAACGGTAAACATTCAATTCAACTGTTTCCTGTGGTGTGGTCCATTTGAACATTGGATATATCTCAGTTTTTGGTCCAAGTACTAAAATTATTTGTTAAAATGTATGAACAGAATAGATAAAATAAATAAATCATGGTGGACCTCACAGAGTTTACTCAGTACGCCAAGCGTAGTGAGTTACCATGCAATCCGCTTTCGTACCTCACTCTGTGGAAAATGACGTCACCAAGTTCTGTGGACCCCACTATGATGTATATGTTGTATCCACAACATCCATCCATTTGGAGATATTATTTTAAGCCATGAGCCAGAGAACGAGGCAAATTCAGAGCTTTAGTGGACCCCACCACAAAAAATAGCAGGAAGATTGATGCCCATCGTTGAATCCTTTCTAAGGCCCAATATGATGTTTTTACAAAATCCAACCAGTTCAAAAGTTAAAAAAGATATTAAAGAAGGGAAAATATAAATATAGGCTTGATTGAAAACTTTTTTAGCCTTTAGAAGTTTTTAATGGTGGCATCACTCTCCCCACTGTTTTTTGTAGTGGGGTCCATTGGAGCTTTGGATGTGACCCATTCTTTAGATTTCACCATAAAATGATCTCTTCAAATGGATGGACAGTGTAGATATAAAACATATATCATAGTGGGGCCACCAATTCAGTAGCAGTCTCTCTAGTCAGCCTGTCAGTAGGCAGTCCGCGCCCCTGCAGATGGATCTCTTGCTGTGGAAATTGTACCGCACCAAGGTATCCTGCGGGATGGTTCGCAGGAGACCATTACTATATATGTGTGTGTGTTGGGGGGGGAAGGTACAATGCTTTCGAGCTGACGATAAGCTCCCATGAGGTCGAGCTGTGTGGGCCCCACCGTGATGTGTTTCAACCATCAACATGGTGCACACTACGTGAAAAATGGAAAAAAATGACGGATTTAGAGACGGTTCTGGACCGTCTCTAAAATTGCTTGGTTTAAAGACGCTTTAGAGACGGTCGTAAACCGTCCCTAAACTTTTAGACGGCCCTTGACCGTCCTTAATATTGTCTTAAAAATTTTAACGTACATAAATCATTTAAGACGGTCAAAAACCGTCGTTAACTGAGGATAAAAGACGGCCATTGACCGTCTTGAATAAGAGACGGTCTCTGACCGTCTTATATGCAGCCATTTGAGACGGTCAAAGACCGTCCGTATTAGAGACGGTCATTGGCCGTCCCTTACTTGCAATTTGAGACTGTCAAGGACCGTCTCAATTAGAGATGGTCATTGGCCGTCTTTTCCTGTACTATGAGACTGTCTGAAATAGTCGATATTAGAGACGGTCCTCAACTGTCTTCATTTGAGACTGTCTTCATTTGAGACTGTCAAAGACCGTCTTTATTAGAGACGGTCCTTGGCCGTCTTGTTGTGGTTATTTGAGACTGTCAAAGACCGTCTGCATTAGAGACGGTCCTAAACCGTCTCTAATGCTCAGGTGAAAAATTAAGAACAAAAAAATTTATGAATTTCGAAAAAAAAAAAAAAAGTTTAAAAGCTTAGAAAAATAATTAACGTTTAAGAAAAAAAATTAGATTTTGAAAAAAAAATGTAATTTTATAAAAGTTTAGATTTTGAAAAAAAAATTAATAACTTTGAATAATGTTGATAATTTTGAAAAAAAAAAAAAAGAAGATTTCGATAAAAAATGATATTTTGAAAAAAAAAAAATTTTTAATTAAATAAAATTGTGAAAAAATTGACAAATTGTAAAAAAAATATATTTTTTTTAAAAAGAAAACTAGATTTTATATTTTGACAAGAAAAATTAAAAAGTTATATAACAAGATTTCGATAAAAAAATGATATTTTGAAAAAGAAAATTTTTTAAATTAAACAAAATTGTGAAAAAAATTGATAAATTGTAAAAAATATATATATGTTTTAAAAAAAGAAAACTAGATTTTGTATTTTGACAAGAAAAATTGAAAAGTTATACAACAAAAGTGAGATTTTAAAAATGATATTTTGAAAAAGAAAATTTAAAAAATGAAACAAAATTATGAAAAAATTGACAAATTTTTCAAAAATATATATTTTTTAAAAGAAAGCTAGATTTTGTATTTTGACAAGAAAAATTGAAAAGTTAGATAACAAAAGTGAGATTTTGATGATGTGTTGTATGTCCTTGCCACCCCTATGTTTCTCCAACCCATTTTTGGGGCGGGTATAAAAAATTATGTAGATTTAAATCTTAAGTGGACCACACCACTGGAAAGAATGATAATATAGTACCTCACAATTAAAAATTATAAAGAGCCCATCGTAAGGTTTTAGTAATGTTTATTTGCAATCCAACCTATTGATAATGTAAAGAAGATCTAGATGAATGTAAACTACAAAGATCAAATTGATCTAAAACTTTTGTGGCCTTTAAAAGGTTTTTAATAGTTATTCATCATTGTTTTGATTGGTATGGCACTCCTGAGATTATTGAGTTCTTATGATTTGAAATCACATCCTAAAATATGATGGAAAAATATATGGACAGTGTCGATATACATAAAATATATTAAGGTGGGCCCTACATGGTTAGAGTAACACCCATGAAGGAGTTACCTAAATAGTGAAATGGTACTATAAGGTCACCTCATGGGAACTTCACATAAGGTTAATTTGTGTGCACCCCACAATGATGTGTGTAGAACATCAACACCATGCATTTGATGTGTCCCCTTTAAGTCCAAAAATCAGTCGTATACGAAACTTAGGTGGGCCATAGCATCTAAAACTATGTGAAGACATCCCTAAAACATATAAAAGCATTTGGTGGGGCCCACATGAGTTTTGGATGTGTATGAAACTTGGTCTAACTCCTCATCCAAGTGGGACACACATAATGAATAGGCTAGATCTATGAAGCACATCTAGGTGGGCCCAATAAATGATTATGAATGTTTTAATGGGAGGGTAACCCTCTCAACTATAGTATGTGGTGTGGCCCACCCAAGTTATGGATCGACTTTATTTTTAAGCTCTAAAACGTACCTCCCCATAGAATCTTATTAGAGACTGATGATGTTTAAGGGGCTCCATGGGGCCCATTTCAATATATTTGTTTTATTTAAGTCGTCCATGAATTTTAAAATATTATTTCAGTGCATGAGCTCAAAAAGTAGAAAATATTAAAAGTCTAAGTGGACCACACCATAAGAAATAATGGAAAATAAATTTATAACATTAGTATGTGGTGTGGTCCACCTACAGCTTCAATTTGACTCATTTTTTGCATCAACCCTAAAAATGAGCCATTAAAATTAATGGACGGAGTGGATAATTAACATACACAATGGTGAACCCCACAAGTCCTAAAATAATGAAAATTCGGGATCAATCCACTCTGTTCATCCATTTTTCGAGATCATATTAGAGAACTATCTAAAAAATGATTCATATCTAAAGATTAATTAAATGAACCACACCACAAATAAGGGGAACAAATTGGCTACTCCCCCTGACACCATCCAATGGCTTGTAGTTGGTGCTATATGGGCCCCACCATGATGTATGTGTTTAATCCATGTCGTCCATCTATTTTGATTAAAAAAATAATATAAAAAATTAAACAAAATTGTGAAAAAATTGACAAATTGTAAAAAAAATATATTTTTTAAAAAAGAAAATTAGATTTTGTATTTTGACAAGAAAAATTAAAAAGTTATATTACAAGATTTCGATAAAAAAATGATATTTTCAAAAAGAAAATTTAAAAAATTAAACAAAATTGTGAATATTTTGACAAATTGAAAAAAAAAATATATTTTTTTGAAAAAGAAAACTAGATTTTGTATTTTGACAAGAAAATTTAAAAAGTTATAGATAACAAAAGTGAGATTTAAAAAATGATATTTAAAAAAAGAAATTTTAAGAAATTTAAAAAATTGTGAAAAAATTGACAAATAGTAAAAAATATATATTTTTTTAAAAAGAAAATTAGATTTTGTATTTTGACAAGAAAATTTGAAAAGTTATAGATAACAAAAGTGAGATTTAAAAAAATGATATTTTAAAAAAGAAATTTTAAGAAATTAAAAAAATTGTGAAAAAATTGACAAATTGTAAAAAAAATATATTTTTTAAAAAAGAAAACTAGATTTTGTATTTTGACACGAAAAATTAAAAAGTTAGATAACAAAAGTGAGATTTTAAAAAATGATATTTTGAAAAAGAAAATTTAAAAATTTTTAAAAAAATTGTGGAAAAATTGACAAATTGTAAAAAAATATATATTTTAAAAAAGAAAACTAGATTTTCTATTTTGTTAAGAAAAATTGAAAAGTTAGATAATAAAAGTGAGATTTCAATTTTAAAAAATGATATTTTGAAAAATAAAATTTTAAAAATTAAACAAAATTGTGAAAAAGTTGTCAAATTGTAAAAAAATATATTTTTTAAAAAAGAAAACTAAATTTTGTATTCTGACAAGAAAAATTGGAAAGTACTTGGATAACAAAAGTTAGATTTTGATGATGTATTGTATATCCTTGCCGCCCATACGTTTCTCCAACCCATTTTTGGGCCGAGTATAAAAAATTGTGTAAATTTAAATCTTAAGGGGATCACACCACTGGAAAGCATGATAGTATAGTACCTCGCCATTAAAAATTATAAAGAGCCCATCGTAAGGTTTTAATAACGTTTATCTGCAATCCAACTTGTTGATAATGTAAAGAAGATCTAGATGAAGGTAAACTACAAAGATCAAATTGATCCAAAACTTTTGTGGCCTTCAAAAGGCTTTTAATAGTTATTTATCATATTGTTTTGATTGGTATGGCCCACCTAAGATTATTTAGTTCTTATGATTTGAAATCACATCCTAAAACATGATGAAAAAATATATGGACGATGTTGATATATATAAAATATATCAAGGTGGGCCCTACACAATTAGAGTAACACCCATGAAGGAGTTACCTAAAATAGTGAAATGGTACTATAAGGTCACCTCATGGGAACTTCCCATGAGGTTAATCTGTGTGCGTCCCACGTACCATGATGTGTGTACAACATCAACACCATGCATTTGATGTGTTCCTTTAAGTCCAAAAATCAGTCATATACGAAACTCAGGTAGGCCATAGCATCTAAAACTGTGTGGCCCACCCAAGTCATGGACTGACTTTATTTTTAAGCTCGTGGCCTACCATGGAATGGTGCATTTGACTGACGGGGCAGATCCAAAGTTTAAGTGGACCCACACCATAGAAAAGAGTGGGATAGTGACACCCACTATTGAAACCTTCTTAAGGTCCGCCGCGATGTTTATTTGAGATCCAACCTGTTTATAAGTTAATACAGACATTGATGCGGTTGAAACTTGGTCTGACCCCTCATCCAAGTGGGACACACATAATGAGTGGGTTGGATATGTGAATCACATTTAGGCAGACCCAATATATGATTATGAATGTTTTAAGGAAACCCTTCTCTACTACATTTAGGTGAGTTACTCGTTATCCTTACCAGAGTAAACTCTGTGGGGTCCACTGTTATTTATTTATTTTATCCACTCCATTCATCCATGTTAACAGATAATTTGAGGTCTAAAGAACAAAAAGGAAGCATATCCAAAGCTCAAGTGGACCACACCACAGGAAATAGTGTGATTAAACCTCTGCCATTTAAAATTTCTTGGAGGCTATAGAAGTTTTGGATCAAGTTGATGTTTGTGTTTTCTATTCATTCATATATTTTTGATATTATGAATAACCTTTAACTGTTTTTGGACAATAATTTCAAATTGTTAATCAATCTTGTTTGCCCAATATCTTTTTCATATGTAACATGATTGAGGTTAGTAACTAATTAAATTAAGGGTAATGATCAGTAAAATAAAGTGAATGGACCAGACATGTAAAATGGGTCAAATATTCTAGTCAGAATTGTGACCCAACTTATTGACACCCTGAAACTCTAAGAATTAATGTAAGTTTTGTAGGGCCCATCATGATGTGTGTCGAACATCAACACTGTGCATTTAATAGAAGTTTTGGATTAAGCTGATGTTTGTGTTTTCCCTTCATTCATATCCTTTTAATATTATGAACATGTTGGATGGCAAACATTACTGTGGGCCCACCATAATGTATGGCCCTACGACCATTTTTTTTAAAAAAAAACTTTTGAACCAGTTGGATTTCAAATAAACATTACGATGGGCCTTAGGATAGTTTCAATGGTGAGAATCACTATCCCGTTGTTTTCTATGGTAGGGTCTACTACAGATTTTTATCTGTCTCATTCTTTGGCTCGTGACTTAAAATGATATCTCAAAATGAATGGACGGTGTGGATATAACAAATACATCATAAGTTTTTATATTTTTTAAATATTATATATATGGAAAAGGTTTTATTCGTAGAGCTCATGGGAACTCCCCATGAGGTCGAGCTGTGTGGGCCCCATCATGACGTGTGTCGAAAATCAACACCGTGCATTTTGATGGGTCCTCTTTAAATTATGGGATATCCTAAAAATCAGCCGTATACAGAACTCCAGTGGGCCATACCATCTAAAATCATGTGAAGACATGCCTAAAACATATAAAAGCACTTGGTGGGGCCCCACCTGAAATTTGGATGCGTCTGAAACTTGGTATGACCCCTCATCCAAGTGGCACACACATAATGGATGGGCTAGATTTGTGAACCACATCTCTGTGGGCCCAAAAAATAATTATGAATGTTTTAATGGAGGGTAACCACTCTCAATTTTTGTGTTCGGTGGTTTGTAGGCCCCACCATGATGTATGTGTTTCATCCATGCCGTCCATCTATTTTTATAGATCATTTTATGATATTAAAAAAAAAAAAAAAAAAGAGTTATATCCCAATCTCAAGTGGATCACATTACAGGAAAAAGTGTTGAATGAATGTCGACCATTAAAAACTTTTTGGGAGCCATAAAAGTATTGGATCAAGCTGATCTTTGTTTTTTCCCTTCATCTGGGCCTTTATGACCTAATCAAAGATTGGATGTCAGATAAACAGTACAGTGGGCCTTCAGAGGATTTAAATGATGGATATCCAATCACTATTGTTTTCCTGTGGTGTGGTCCACCTAAGATTTATATCCCTCTTATTTTTATAGCTAAGCCTTAAAATTATATTAAAAAATGGATGAACGGATCAGATGAAACACATACATCATGGTGGGGCCCACAGCCCACCGAACACCAGCCACGGAGCTGGTGTCAGCGGGAGTAGCCAACCCGTTCTACCCCAAATCCACCACCCGCGCGCCCATCTCCCACAACGCCAAAATCCAACCCAAAAATTTTCTCTCGCGCTCCCACCCGCCCCCCTCCCAAAACCAACCCTCTCCCTCTCTATCAACCTCACTCTCACTCTCCGTCTCTCTCTCTCTCTCTCTCTCTCTCTCTCTCTCTCTCTCTTGGTCCCTCTCTCTGTCTCTCTCTCTCTCTCTCTCTCTCTCTCTCTTTCTCTCTCTCTCTCGGTCCCTCTCTCTCTGTCTCTCTGTCTCTCTCTGTCTCTCAGTGCTCTCTCTCTCGCGCGTCCTCTCTCTCTCTCTCTCTCTCTCTCGGTGCCCTCTCTCTCGCGCATCCTCTCTCTCTGTTTCTCTTGGTGGACCGTGATCGGTGGACCGTGATAGGGGCTCCAAATCAAACAGGTATCTCTCTCACTCTCTCTCAATCTCTGTCAATCTCAATACCGATTTGGGGATTTGGGGATTTGGGGATTTGTGGATTTAGGGATTTAGGGATTTGGGGATTTAGGGATTTGGGGATTTGGGGATTTGTGGATTTAGGGATTTGGGGATTTAGGGATTTGGGGATTTGGGAATTTACAGATTTGGGGATTTGGGGATTTAGGTGGGCATTTCTATCTCCACTGTTTCATGCGGTCCACCTTGATGTATATGTTGTATATCCATGCCATCTCTGTTTTGCCAGCCCATTTTACGTAATGGCCCTAAAAATGAAGCCCATTGCACTACAGGAAACTGTGGAGATTGAATCCCCACCAATGAGAACTTCCTGCAGGCCACAGAGAGTTTTGTATGGGAGTTGGATTGTGTACTGAGTAATTTCTGTGGGGTCCACCTTGATTTATGTATTTTATCATCCCTGTCCATCCATTTTACAAGATAATTTTATGGCTTAAGCCCAAAAATGAAGCATATTCAAAGCTCAAATGGACCACACCACGGGTAACAGTGTGAAGTGATCCTCTGTCGTAGAAAAACTTCCTGTGGGCCCTAGATATTCACCAGCACTTTTTTTTTGTTGCCCCCTTTTCTGCTTTTGCTGCTCATACCTATATTTGCCGTAAAAATAGGAATTGAGTGTTTAGATACTTCACTTCTATCGACATAACCAAATGGGAATATCCTGCTTTATGGTTTGTGTAGATGTTCCCAATGGCAGTGACATGTGGCAATACATTTATTTTAAAGCCATCGAGAAAGATCCGTGTGATCTGGTTTCTCCCGACGATCTTTGCATTTATGTTCGTCTTTGTCATTTAGACCTGTGACTCCATGAAGATTCTCTCAAGGAACAATTAATGGTTCATCGTCATCGTCTAACCCTCATCCCTACCAATTAGGATCAGCTACACAAATCCTGTTACATCATTCCACTCAAACAAGTGATGGTTTATTTATCTTTTATTAATGGAAGAATCATTGTAACATGGGCCTTTAAAACTTAGAAAAAAAAAAAAACTATTGGCGACCCTAGGAAGCTGAGAATGACAAACAAATCAACAAAGGTATGGTCTTGGAAGTATATTCTAATATTAATTGGAATCCAATAAATATTGGAAATGTATGTCATATGAAAATTAGTTAGATATTTGGAAGTCAATTTTACTATGTAAAATTGTAAATCAATGTCTTAAAACCCAATCCAGAGGCAGAACTGTTTTAGTGGGCGGTCCAGTTCATACTGGCCCAACCGGGTTAACCTGTGACATCATGTTGGTGTAAATTTCTACCTTGTATAATGAAAAACTATGTTCTGCTGTCTATATAGCACTCAGTTTCCCATATATGACTTCAACGTCTGATTTAGAAGGATGGAGTCATTTACCTAGAACTTCTCTAGTAAAATTCTTATGCATGTAACTAACTGTAAGCTGGTGACAGGTTGTAGCGATAAACCTCTACTTACAATCCAACTACAATACTTACAGGAATCTTTTTTATTTTCCTCCCAATTCATGAGGTGGCTAAAGTAAATTACCGAGTAAAAAGATGATGGCTAAAAATCTGTTATTCTGTTATTCTTTTAGGAGCTTCTATGATTCTTGCAGAGCTGGCAAACTAGGCTGAGAAAGAACTATATTAAACTTCTAAGACAACCAATCATAATTCATGAACAGTATTTGATAGTCCGGTAAAGTGTGACTGAAGATCTTCTCCTCACACATTGTTAATGCATGTGATGACTTGCTTTACGTATTACCAAACAAGTATTTTGCAATATCAATATTCAGATCAAAATTCGAAACTTTTCGTGTATTAAAATACGAAAGTGCTTGTGCAATCGAATCCTTGAACAACTATGTAGCATGTAGCTTACGCTATGTAGTGTAGCTTAGCCTTATCGCTACGTAGCTCATGAAAATAGCTTGAGTTGTGTAGCCTATGCAACATGATAATTTGCATATGCTATTCGCTACAAAGACTAGGCTACATGCTATGTAGCTTACATTACAAATTATTTTTCACTACATTAAAATCAATAAATGTTTTCAATGATTTATTACATTTTTCTATTTTCAATCAAAATTAGTTAATCTTTTCAATGCTTTTAGTAAAATAATACAAGTAACTAATTCATGGCTTGGTTTTATTTTCAATTCTCCTTGGCAATTTGTAAGTAACTAATTCCTCAACCATCTCATGGCCAACATCAATTTGAGTCAGCATAAACCTTGGGATCCTCTTTTTGAAAGGTATATTCACTCTAATCCAACTCCCAAGCCCTCAAATAAATTCAGCCCACAAATGTATTTCTTGCAATATTCCAAAATCTGAATGATATTTGTTACATTGTTGACAGTAACATTGTTTTCTAATATGTGTCACCAAAAAATTTGTTTATATAAAAAAAATTTCCATTTAATTTTTTTGTATAGATGCATCATGCATGGTTTTATGATAAAACACATGTATAAAACAAATTATTTGTTCCAAACAGGACATTTATGATAAAACAAATTATTTGTTCCAAACAGGACATTTATCAAAGGAGCACTATCAGGTAATATTTAAGATTTTCATTATAAATAGATTAAGAGCCAATGATAATTATAAGTAGACTTGCAGAAAAAAATAAAGAATTTGATTTTTTTCAAAACATGGAAAGACTAATCAGTCCTACTTCTTCTAACTTCAGCCACTGCTTCAAATGGAGGGATTGCACAAAGATTTGGTTAGGGAGACTACTGATGGTGAACTAGCAGCTGCAACAAATATGAGAGCTACAAAGGTGAAAAGAAACATAAGGCGGTCGGTAAGATAAGATAGATTGACAATACTTGTTTCAATTCTCTTGGATGGATGATGAATGTATTTGGGAATGTAAATGAAAATAAAAAACTTATAATATATATATATATGTTATCAATGGAGGATACCTTGTTTAGGGGGACATGAAATTCTTGTAGCTTATGGTATGGTGCCCCAATATTGGTTGTACGTTACTAGTATGTAGTAGATAATACTAGGTTCAATAGTAGATAATACTAGAGATCCCGAACCCAAACCTAAACCTAAACCTAAACCTACACCTAATCCTAATCTCAACTCCCTAACCTAAACCTAAACCTAAACTTGAAAACCCAAACCTAAACGCGATCCCGAACCCGAACCCGATTTCTTAAACCTAAACTTGAAAACCCAAACCTAAACCCAATCCAGAACCCAACCCGAATTCTTAAGCCTAAACCTTAACCTATTTTCAAATCCATAAACCTAAACCTAGACCTACACCTAATCCTAATCTCAACTCCCTAACCTAAACTTGAAAACCCAAACCTAAACCCGATCCCGAACTCGAACCCGAACTCGATTTCCTAAACCTAAACCTTAACATATTCTCAATTCCTAAACCTATACCTAAACCTTAACCTTAACCTAAACCTAAACTCGAACCTATAACATATAACCTAAATATATTCTCAAATCCCTAAACCTACACCTACACCTAATCCTAATCTCAACTCCCTAATCTAAACCTAAACCCGATTTCCTAAACCTAAACCTTAACCTATTCTCAAATCTCTAAACCTAAACCTAATCCTAATCTAAACTCTCTAACCTAAACCTTAACTTGAAAACCTAAACCTAAACCCAATCCGAACCCAAACTCGAACCCGAATTCTTAAACCTAAACCTTAACCTATTCTCAAATCCCTAAACCTACACCAACACCTAATCCTAATCTCAACTCCCTAACCTAAACCTAAACCGGATCAGAACTCAACCCAATTTCCTAAACCTAAACCTTAATGTATTCTCAATTCCCTAAACCTATAGCTTATAAGACCTAAAACCTTAACCTTAACCTAAACCTATAACCTTAAAACCAAAACCTATGACCTAAAACCTTAACCTATAACCTATAACCTATAACCTAACCTGTCACGCCCCAGACTCAGTAACCGGACTCACAAGGATTCCGATGACCGGTTCTGAACGCAACAGCCTCCATAGTACCCCATTCTCGGCTCTTGAGGCAGGTTAGATCTGGGATCCTACAAGGAGGATTTTCATAGCACAAGTATAATCATTCCAATACGAGCATACCCAAGATCACAAAGAAGAACATCCGAGAATAACAAAGGCACACATCGCAAAATCCACTATAAATTTGAACTTTTACAATAATCCATAAGGTCCAAAGGACATACATGAGATAAAAGAAAAAGAGAGAAAGGGTCAGCAACACTGGAGTCCTCAAATGCTCAGCTCTACTCCATGCTCTACTTCTTTGTGTCGCCGCACTAGAGTATCTGCACGCATCAATCGTGCATAAGCTTATAGAAGCTTAGAGGGTAGTGTAGGTGTGTGATAATGGTGCCAGAAGAGTAGTAGGAGATACAAGGAGAGAAGCATGATCAATGAGAATATCACTAGCCTTACCCAGGCTTATCATGAATAGGATGCAGTGAGTAGTGGGTGTCATGCCAAGGCAATGCATAAAGGGGCTTATACAACCAATGCTAATGCAATGCAAGTAATGTCAGTGCTCATATCCAAACCGCAAGTCATGTACATTTCCAATCATAAGGAAATCATAGGGGTCCATTACCTTCTTGAATATTTGCCGCTCTACTGAGACCCGCACGGACAGTCAAACGAGCGTAAGAGACCTCACTACCCGCACGTGGACGCCCAATCACCAACAAGGCACGAAGGTAGCGGACCCATTTACGAGTGGTCGGACTCGGCCTAGCAATGCCTCCTCACATCGGGAGGCGGTAAGGCCACACCCCTATCCAACCGACTACACGACGGTGGGAGACGCGACCTAATGGTATAAGGCCCTCATGCGCTCATATTTCCACCGGTCACTGCGTTGGAGCAGATCCTTGGTACCATGGAAGTTTTGGAAATTTCACCCATGGGCGTCCTATGCACCCGGTATGCTTAAGTAATATTTCTGGTGTCCACACATACGACCATCCACAAATATCCCCGTGGAGGCAAGGCCCGATGAAGTAAGGCGGATATCCATAAGCTATGCAATGTCGATGCATGAATCACACAATCACCCATGCATCAATCCCAAGCATCCATCTCTCGGGAGATATACCGATATGTCCTACACAATGACACAACCATGGCCAATCATACCTCAACCAAGCATGCATATGATGCGTATGAGAGTGGGCCATGAAGATGAATAGGGGTGTCAATGAGGTGAAGATGAACTCTCTACCTAACCATGAAGGGTTTAGGTACTTAACCAATTCCTCATAAGGAATACAACCTCTAGTGGGGGCCCATATACCTGAGGTAGCCCATGAGACTAAGGAGAACAATGATATGGGCCTAAATAGATGAAACGAGCCTAGCAAGGGTCTATGGTGGGCCTTTAACCACCCATAGAAGCCCATGGGACTACCTTAGGGCCAGCAATGTGGACATCTAACCACAATTGGTCCCCAAGAGGTAGCCCATCTCTAATTGATTACGGATCAAGGCCCAAGGCCCACACAACATTAGAAATAAGAAATGGACAACCATTACATATCACATACATTCATGTTGGGCTTCAGAAAGGCGGCCCAAGGCCTATCCAAAACATGGGTCCATGGGAACACACATAGCCCAACCCATATATACCACTATGGGCCCACAGGGGAAAGGTTAGGGCCCAATATAAAGGCTACTAATCCCATATATTGTTGTGGCCTAGTGGGCAGCCCATTGCTCAAATCATATGGGCAAAAGTCATGTTCTTAGTCAAGTAAGTTGGGCCTACAACCCGGCCCAAGTATAAAGTTGATTTGGTGGGCAATCAAGGGCCCATATACTTGTGTAATCTGGCCCACTAATCCAATACAATAGTATGGTAAAAATGGCCCAAGAGTTCAATGGGCCTATCTAGAAAGTTCAGCCCAATTGGGCTCAAAGAGTTCAACAACTAGCCACATTCATGGACCCAATTAAATTCAACTGTGGTGGGCCTCAAAAGTGTATTTATTAGGCCCAACATTTAAGGAACTAAATGTATAAATTATTACCTCTAAGATTCTTCACAATGTGTTGGGCCCCACTCCTCAAAATTTCAGCCAAAGGCCAAACATAATTATAACATGTTGCTGTCCTAAATTTGGGCACTCCATTGGAGTGGGCCCAGGGCCTCTAAAACTCTGGAAATTGAGGGCCAAGGTCCCTCATTATGCATACAATGAGAGAAAACCCAAAAGGTGGCCCACCATCAGAGGAAATATTTTTGAATTATGGTTTTTATCAAGGCACATTGCTGGACTGCACAGCAGAAAAATCTGGCAGTCTAACTATTTTGGCCCATTCTTTTGGATGCCCAAACAAGGTCAGTTGGGGCTGAAATTTTTCAGAGTGATACTTCAATAGGTAGGACATACCCTCACAAAATTTCAGAATTTTTGGATATCCCTAAGTATTTTAATTAATTTAAACAAGATAGTCTGTCCAGAAAATCGGACAGACCTGGACATCCCAATGTGGTGGGCCAGTCCGGTCCTCGCCACGATGTGCACAGGGGTCCATTGGCCCTGAAAGTTGGTAGGTAGGTCCCACCATGGGTGGACCACAACTTCACAAAATTTCAGAATTTATGGACACCTAAAAATATTTTAGTTTATTTAAAGAAATCAATCTGTCCTGAAAATCGGACTGATCTGGACACCATATTGTAATGGGCCAGTCCAGCCACCACCATGGTGTGTACAGGTTTCCATTGGCCCCAAAATTTTGTAGGTTGGTCCCACCATAAGTGGACCACCTTTCTGTAAATTTTTATAATTTTTAGACACCCAAAAATATTTTAATAAATTTTGGAATTCCAACCTATTCAGGGTAGAATGTTGCTGGAACAGTGCAGAAAAATCCAGACTGTCCACCTCATTTGGACCACACCTTTGGGACCCCAATGAAGGTCAGATGGGGCTGAAATTTGGTATGGTTGTAGGTGGGTCATAAGGCTACAAGAATCACATATTATTTTGTTTCATTATTCCCACCAAAGACCCATAAATCAGGCCCCAAAGTGGCCCAAAAATCTGTCAGGCAGATTTGGACAGCAACATGTTACTGTCCAAACCACCCCAAAAGATAATTAAAAGAAAATAAATCAGCATTTTCTCAGGGTGGGGTCCATCTAGATGGGTCACACAACTCTCAGACCCAATCCCCTTCCAATATCATCCATAAAATCAAGCCCAAAGGCTGTCCAAAACATGCCAACAATATGGGGCAACAAGGTGGGCTTGGATGTCTAACCACTTGGGCCTAGTTGCATGGCACATCAAGTGGGCCCCACATACATCAGATTTACTATAAACATAGGAAAGAAAATATGGAGAAGAAACATAATCCGGCCATAGGGTAGGGCCCCGCCACTAATGGGCCCTCCCAAGAAAGAATCATACCCATATAACTACATTGATTGTACATGCAACATGAAATCACTACATGCATGATCTATAATTGCTATGGATGGTTGAAATGTCATCCCAACATGATCCTTAGGTCTAGATGACCTTGAGATGGAGTGGATCATTACATACATCATGATGGGGTCCATGGAGAATGGCCCCATCATGGATCATGACATGCATGTAGGATGGGCCAAAAGGCCACATCCATGGGGTCAAATGGGGTCTCCACCATGGATTGGTGGGCCCCATATGATCCATACAAAAGAAATAAGAAGATTTAAAGATATAAAATTAGATCAGCAAGATCATAGTTACCCACTTGTGATCTCACCCCCAAACTTCTACTCCATGAAGCTCTTGGAGCAAAGAATGGATTTCAATGGTGGAGATCTAGTTCAAATGGAGGGATTGAGAGTATAATGGGGGTAGGGGGCTGGAGAAGAGAGGGAGGAGGAAGAGAAGTTGCTGGAAATTTCAGCAATGAAGGAAAATGAGAGAGGGGAAGAGAGAAAAAAACTATTTAAGAGAAGTAATCATTGCCTATGGTGACAATAACAATGTTGCTAGGGTAGGTTAGGTATGGGTAGTGTTTAGGGTGGGTAGTGTTTATCCCATGCAATAGTGTAGTGTGTGTGTGTGGTGTGCATGGGAAATTGTGCCATGGAGGTGGTCCACATGCTTTTGTACAAAAAGTGGGCCACATGATGAAATGCTCATAACTTTTGATCCATAGGTCGGATTGACGCACAAGACGCGTCGTTGGAACCGCAACGACGATACGAACGAGATGGCATAGGTCTCGGGTCGATCCGAGTTGGGTCTACATGACCGAACTCAAGGTGACTGTAAACACAATCCGAGGGTCGCGGGTCGCCGGAATTTGGCCGTAGGACCGCGAGACCATGATGAACAAGATGCATACTCACACACACACACGCACACATGGGAACTTGGGTCGGGTCTTACAATCCTCCCCACCAACAAAGAAATTTCGTCCTCGAAATTGACCAATCCAGGACAAAAGAAAAAAATAAAACACCACCATCATATAACAATCATCACACAAGGATGGTAATACAAGCAATCATATATCTATCAATCATCAAACAAATGGGGATAACGCTCTCTAATCTCGGCCTCGCGTTCCCAAGACGCCTCGGCCTCCGAATGATGACCCCATTGCACCTTCACCAAGGGAATGACCTTGGTCCTGAGGACTTGCTCCTTCCGATCGAGAATACGAATTGGCTGCTCAATGTAGGAAGCATCCTCACGAACCTCAAGTGGCGCCAATCAATCACGGGAATAGTGTCCAACCCACATTTCGCAACATAGAAACATGGAATACATTGTGGATCGCGGACAACTCGGGAGGTAAGGCAAGCTATAGGCCACGGCGCCTATGCGCTTGGTAATCTCAAAAGGTCAATAAATCTTGGGGCGAGCTTGCCCTTCACACCAAAGCGTACCACACCCTTCATAGGTGAGACCTTGAGATATACCATATCCCCAGGCTGCGAACTCGAGGGGTCGACGCCGACGATCGGCAAAACTCTTCTGCCGGCTCACGGAGGCGTGCGCATCCTTTGCCTAATAACATCGATAGCCTCGACGTACGCGGCACTGAGCTCGGGACCTAAGAGACGACGCTCTCCAACCTCGGTCCAACAACTAGGAGATGCGCACGGTCTACCATAAAGTGCCTCAAAAGGAGCCATGCCGATAGTCGCGATAACTATTATTGTAGGCGAACTCTGCGAGGCGCATATGCTCATCCCAACTACCCGCAAAGTCGATCACACAAGCTCGAGCATATCCTCAAGGATCCGGTTGACCCTTTCGGTGCCGCCCATCCGTCTGTGGATGATAAGCGGTCTTTGAGGCGCAAAGTGACCCCCAACGCTGCTTTGGAAACTCCTCCAAAGCGAGACGTAAATCTAGAGTCTCGGTGCGAAACGATCAGCGGGACGCCGTGTAGTCTTACTATCTCCTCAATGAATATCCTCGCTAACCGATCCATAGACCAAGAAGCACGCATTGGAATGAAATGTACCAACTTTGTCAGACGATCGACGATAACCCGGATAATATCATGATCGTGCTGAGTCCTCGGCAAACCTGCCATGAAATCCATCGAAACATGCTCCCACTTCCACACAGGAATGCTCAACGGCTGCAAGGGACTAGGGGGTCTCTAGTCATCGGCCTTGACATGCTGGCAGGTGTCGCACTCGGCCACAAAACTTGCAATCGACGCTTCATCCCCTGCCGGGAAATCGCCTCCTCATATCACGATACATCTTCGTGGAGCAGGGTGGATAGTAAGTCTCGATCGGTGTGCCTCGGTCATCAGATCACGACGTAACTCTGGCACATTCGGGACACATAATCGGCCTCTGAAGCGTAATCCACCATCGGAACCAATCACGCGGTCGGCTCCACGGATGCGGCCTCGCTCGGTACTCAAGTGACTCATCCGTCTGTGAGCTTCGATCACCCTAGCCACCAAAGAGGGTTGAATCGACAAGCTCGAAAGGCGAACAATGGAAGGCTGAGACCGAACTCAAAGTCAAACTCGAAACATCCTCGAGCATACGCCTTTGTCGAACCATCATATGTGCCACCAAGCCTCGTGGGCGGCGGTGGCGCATCCGCCACCACGTTTGCCTTACCGGGTGGTGCGAAGGTCAAAATCATAATCTTTCGGCAACTCCATCCATCGCCTGCGTCGCGGGTTCGGCTCGGATTTGCGAAAATAGATACTTCAAGCTCTTATGATCGAGAAGAGCTCGAACACGACCCCATATAGATAATGCCTCCACACCTTCGGTGCGAAGACAAGCTGCTGCAAGCTCCAAATCATGAGTGGGATAGTTCACCTCATGGACCTTGGTGGCGCGAGGCATACGCCCCGGCTTCCCATCTTTGCATCGGTCGGCACCCAAGCCAACTCTAGAGGCATCGGTGAAAACAACAAAACCCTCACTCCCATCGGGAAGAGTGAGAACGGGAGCGGACGTGAGGCGGTCCTTCAACTCCGCAAATGCCTCCTCACAGCGTCACTCCCGACGAACTCGACGCCCTTTCGCGTCAGCCGGGTCGGCGGTCTTTGCAATACGGGAGAAACCCTCGATAAGCCGTCGATAATATCCCGCTAGACCAAGGAAGGCTGCGAATCTCGGACGCGTTCGTGGGCGGCCCCCCGACGCATGCGCATCAACCTTCGAGGGGTCCACGGCGACACCCTCCCTCGTCACTACGTGGCCAGAGGAACTTCATCTCCTCTGCCAAAACTCGCACTTCTCCAGCTTCGCATACAGCTGGTGGGCACGGAGGGTCTCAAGCACAATCCGCAAGTGCTCAGCATGGTCCTCTCGGGTTCTCGAATATACAAGAATATCATCAATGAATACCACCACGGGCGATCGAGGAAGCCGAAAAACCTCGTTCATCGGTGCATGAATACGGCGGGCGCGTTGGTCGGTCCGAATGACATGACCGAAACTCAAAGTGACCATAGCGTGTTCGGAAAGCCGTCTTCGGAATGTCCTCCTCTCGGACCCGAATCTGATGGTAACCGAACGCAAGTCTATCTTGGAAAAATCTGCGCACACACTGCAGGCGATCAAACAGATCATCAATACGGGGAGCGGGTATCGATTCTTGATGGTGACTCTGTTGAGCTCACGATAATCTACACTGCAGTCGCAACGAACCATCCTTCTTCTTCACAAACAATACGGGGCTCCCAAGGCGAGCTGGGGACGAATAAAACCTAACTCCGGAGCTCATCTAAGCGCTCCTGCAGTTCCCTCAACTCTAACGGTGCCATCCGGTAGGGGCCTTCGAGATAGGTGCGGCACACGGCACCAAATCAATCGGAACTCCACACGCCGACGCGGTGGCAAACCCGGTATCTCTTGAAACACATCAGGGTACTCACAAACAAGCCCAGCGGTACTCAATACTCTCTCGCCATAGAATCCTCAACGACCGAAGCCAATAAACTAGATAGCGGCTCTCCTCGGGCTCGGCGACGAACTGGAACCTGGCAAGCACTGGGATATGAAACGTGACTGTCCTCGCGGCACAGTCCAAGATGACACGATACTCTGCAAGCCAGTCCATACCCAGAATCACATCAAATCCTACCATCGGCATCATGAATAGATCGGTAGGGAGGAACATCTCGCCCACTAATACCGGGCAAGAAGGACAGTGACGGGTTAACACAATAGACTTCCCTATGGGAGTCGAAACGGTCAAGGCCTCAGAAACGGCCTCCGACGGAATACCGGTCGATCAGTAAAACTGCTCGGTCACAAAAGAATGGGAAGCACCAGAATCAAACAAAACATGAGCAACACAAGCGAAGCAAAGAAGAATACCCTCAACGACTCCACCGGTCGATGTGCGGGTCTGGCTTTGGCGCGCTGTGCGCTTGAGAATAAAACGGCCCTGAGTGGTAGGGGAAGCAACCCAGGAAGGCGAGGGTCTTGAATCGAGCTTTCTTGGGCTGCTATACACACTGGACCCAGGGATCGAACAACATATGGATATCCCCTCTCTTTGGTCTTTGTGGTGGCTTCTTTGTCTTCTGCTTCTTTGTCTATCTTCTTCTTGTCTCTCTTTGAGGTGGTCTGCACGGTTGCCTCTCTTCTTTGAGGAGGAGCCCTAGGAGTGGCCGGTGGAAGCTGTGCTCTCTGCTGCTGCTGAGGAGGACGAGGAGGGGGCACAAGCTGCGGTGGCGTGGCATTCTTCTTGAATGGGGAGAGGGCACTCACGCCTCCGATGCCCGGCCTGTCCACAACCGAAACATACACCGGTAAAGGGGTCGGAAGATGAAGCAGCTGGCGGTGCTGATGACGATGAAGAGGCTCTTGGACCGAGCCGTTGTGTGCCGATACCACGATCGCCCCTCCGCCTCTGCGACGATCTTGCCCTAGAAGCTATTTGGTGGTGCACTCCTCTTAGGTCTCCACCAGGAACTCTCGCTCTCTCGATCTACGGGTCATAGCCCGGTCCTCCTCATAAACTAGTGCCCGATGCACAACACGGTCAAACGTCTCCAAGCAATGCCCCACCACACACATTGCGAAAGGCGGGACGTAGCCGTCCTGGCGACGGGCCCTCATCTTCTCATTTGGTGAGATGAGGAGCAAATCTAGACAAGGCCAAGAAACGGGCCTCATGCGAGATACTGATCATATCGCCCTGCACTAGGGTCTCAAACTCGATCGCCATTTGGATGCGAACATGCTCGGGAAGAACACGGTCGAGCGGGTCACAAACTCCTCCCATGTCCAAACGAGGCGAGCCCCAGGCCATCACGGACACGGATGACCACCGGTGTCGGGCCTCACCCTGAAGAAGGTAGGTGGCAAGGGATACTCTCTCGGCCGCGCGGACACTTGAATAGTGTCGAAAATCCTCGCAACCTCGGTGCGCCAAGCCTCGGTAGAAGGGTCGGGATCACCACTAAACCTCGGGGATCATCTTTGGCGGAACTCTCGGGCTATCGCACTAGCATGCGGTAAGTCGACCGCCAGGAAACCTCGGTGGTAGGTGGTGAGTGTGCAACAATGCGTGGCAACCAGTGCATCGGTGTTGGAAATGCTCGGCTCCTATCGTCTTGTCGGAAAAGCAGGGGTGGCACTCGCCTCAGGCGGAGGCACGGGTACGGCCGTCGGAGCGAGAGCCTCGAAGCCGGAGCAGACCGAGGAGGGGAATAGGGGGGGGGAGCTGGAGCCTCAGAATTGGAGCCTAGGTGGCGGGCTGAGCAAGCTGGAGCCTCAGAAGGTGAGGGAAGGTGAGGAGATGGGATAGGTGGGGGGCTGGAGCAAGCTGGAGGTACGGGTGCTACGGGCTCAGCCCGGGGAGCGGCGGGATAGGGACCTCAGGAATCGGTCCCCAACAACGGGAGCAGGATGTGCTCGAGTAGGATGGGTACCTCGAGCGCCTCGACCACGGGCACCACGACCACGGGCGCCACGACCACGGGTGCCACGACCACGGGCGCCACGTCCACGCGTCATCGTCTACAAAATAATGACGTCGCGAGGAATCAAGACAATTATAGGCTCAATACGGAGCGAAGAGAAGAATCTCGGGACACTACTTGTCTTATGTTCTTGTGTAGACATGTGATGTTATCTGAGTTATTCCGAATTACTTGCTATGCTCGATACCAACTCTGTCACGCCCCGGACTCGTGCTTAGGACTCACTGAGGATTAGATGACCTGGGTTCGAGCACGCAACGACCTCCATAGTACCCCATTCTCGGCTCCTGAGGCGGGTTAGATCTGGGATCCTACAAGGAGGATTTTCATAACAGTATAATCATTCCAATACGAGCATACCCAAGATCACAGCAAGAACATCTGAGAATAACAAAGGCACACATCGCAAAATCCACTATAAATTTGAACTTTTACAATAATCCATAAGGTCAAAGGACATACATGAGATAAAAGAAAAGAGAGAAAGGTCGGCAACACTTGAGTCCTCAAATGCTCGGCTCTACTCCATGCTCTCTTCTTGTGTCGCCTTTGCTAGAGTATCTGCACGCATCAATCGTGCATAAGCTTATAGAAGCTTAGAGGGTAGTGTAGGTGTGTGATAATGGTGCACTGAGAAGAGTAGTAGGAGATACTGAGGAGAGAAGCATGATCAATGAGGATATCACTAGCCTTACCCGGGCTTATCATGAATAAGATGCAATGAGTCTTGGGTGCCATGCCAAGGCAATGCATGAAGGGGCTTATACAACCAATGCTAATGCAATGCAAGTAATGTCGGTGCTCATATCCAAACCACAAGTCATGTACATTTCCAATCATAAGGAAATCATAGGGGTCCATTACACTTCTTGAATGACTGCCGCTCTGAGACACTTTGCGGTCAAACGAGCGTAAGAGACCTCACTACCCCCTTTGTGGACGACCAATCACCAACAAGGCACGAAGGTAGCGGACCCATTTACGAGCTGGTCGGACTCAGCCTAGCAATGCCTCCTTACATCGGAGGGTAAGGCCACACCCCTACCCAACCGACTACACGACGGACGGGGAGACGCGACCTAATGGTATAAGGCCCTCATGCGCTCATATATTCCACCGGTCACGGCGTTGGGAGCAGATCCTTGGTACCATGGAAGTTTTGGGAATTTCACCCATGGGCATCCTATGCACCGGTATGCTCAACTAATATTTCCGGTGTCCACACATACGACCATCCACGAATACCCCTGTGGAGGCAAGGCCCTGATGAAGTAAGGGCGGATATCCATAAGCTATGCAATGTCAGATGCATGAATCACACAATCACCCATGCATCAATCCCAAGCATCCATCTCTCGGGGAGATACCAACATGTCCTACACAATGACACAACCATGGCCAATCATACCTCAACCAAGCATGCATATGATGCGTATGGGAGTGGGCCATGAAGATGAATAGGGGTGTCAATGAGGTGAAGATGAACTCTCTACCTAACCATGAAGGGTTTAGGTACTTAACCAATTCCTCATAAGGAATACAACCTCTAGTGGGGGCCCATATACCTGGGGTAGCCCATGAGACTAAGGAGAACAATGATATGGGCCTAAATAGATGAAACGAGCCTAGCATGAGGGTCTATGGTGGGCCTTTAACCACCCATAGAAGCCCATGGGCCTACCTTAGGGCCACCAATGTGGACATCTAACCACAATTGGTCCCCAAGAGGTAGCCCATCTCTAATTGATTACGGATCAAGGCCCAAGGCCCACACAACATTAGAAATAAGAAATGGACAACCATTACATATCACATACATTCATGTTGGGCTTCAGAAAGGCGGCCCAAGGCCTATCCAAAACATGGGTCCATGGGAACACACATAGCCCAACCCATATATACCACTATGGGCCCACAGGGGAAAGGTTAGGGCCCAATATAAAGGCTACTAATCCCATATATTGTTGTGGCCTAGTGGGCAGCCCATTGCTCAAATCACATGGGCAAAAGTCATGTTCTTAGTCAAGTAAGTTGGGCCTACAACCCGGCCCAAGTATAAAGTTGATTTGGTGGGCAATCAAGGGCCCATATACTTGTGTAATCTGGCCCACTAATCCAATACAATAGTATGGTAAAAATGGCCCAAGAGTTCAATGGGCCTATCTAGAAAGTTCCAGCCCAATTGGGCTCAAAGAGTTCAACAACTAGCCACATTCATGGACCCAATTAAATTCAACTGTGGTGGGCCTCAAAAGTGTATTTATTAGGCCCAACATTTAAGGAACTAAATGTATAAATTATTACCTCTAAGATTCTTCACAATGTGTTGGGCCCCACTCCTCAAAATTTCAGCCAAAGGCCAAACATAATTATAACATGTTGCTGTCCTAAATTTGGGCACTCCATTGGAGTGGGCCCAGGGCCTCTAAAACTCTGGAAATTGAGGGCCAAGGTCCCTCATTATGCATACAATGAGAGAAAACCCAAAAAGGTGGCCCACCATCAGAGGAAATATTTTTGAATTATGGTTTTTATCAAGGCACATTGCTGGACTGCACAGCAGAAAAATCTGGCAGTCCAACTATTTTGGCCCATTCTTTTGGATGCCCAAACAAGGTCAGTTGGGGCTGAAATTTTTCAGAGTGATACTTCAATAGGTAGGACATACCCTCACAAAATTTCAGAATTTTTGGATATCCCTAAGTATTTTAATTAATTTAAACAAGATAGTCTGTCCAGAAAATCGGACAGACCTGGACATCCCAATGTGGTGGGCCAGTCCGGTCCTCGCCACGATGTGCACAGGGGTCCATTGGCCCTGAAAGTTGGTAGGTAGGTCCCACCATGGGTGGACCACAACTTCACAAAATTTCAGAATTTATGGACACCTAAAAATATTTTAGTTTATTTAAAGAAATCAATCTGTCCTGAAAATCGGACTGATCTGGACACCATATTGTAATGGGCCAGTCCAGCCACCACCATGGTGTGTACAGGTTTCCATTGGCCCCAAAATTTTGTAGGTTGGTCCCACCATAAGTGGACCACCTTTCTGTAAATTTTTATAATTTTTAGACACCCAAAAATATTTTAATAAATTTTGGAATTCCAACCTATTCAGGGTAGAATGTTGCTGGAACAGTGCAGAAAAATCCAGACTGTCCACCTCATTTGGACCACACCTTTGGGACCCCAATGAAGGTCAGATGGGGCTGAAATTTGGTATGGTTGTAGGTGGGTCATAAGGCTACAAGAATCACATATTATTTTGTTTCATTATTCCCACCAAAGACCCATAAATCAGGCCCCAAAGTGGCCCAAAAATCTGTCCAGGCAGATTTGGACAGCAACATGTTACTGTCCAAACCACCCCAAAAGATAATTAAAAGGAAAATAAATCAGCATTTTCTCAGGGTGGGGTCCATCTAGATGGGTCACACAACTCTCAGACCCAATCCCCTTCCAATATCATCCATAAAATCAAGCCCAAAGGCTGTCCAAAACATGCCAACAATATGGGGCAACAAGGTGGGCTTGGATGTCTAACCACTTGGGCCTAGTTGCATGGCACATCAAGTGGGCCCCACATACATCAGATTTACTATAAACATAGGAAAGAAAATATGGAGAAGAAACATAATCCGGCCATAAGGTAGGGCCCCGCCACTAATGGGCCCTCCCAAGAAAGAATCATACCCATATAACTACATTGATTGTACATGCAACATGAAATCACTACATGCATGATCTATAATTGCTATGGATGGTTGAAATGTCATCCCAACATGATCCTTAGGTCTAGATGACCTTGAGATGGAGTGGATCATTACATACATCATGATGGGGTCCATGGAGAATGGCCCCATCATGGATCATGACATGCATGTAGGATGGGCCAAAAGGCCACATCCATGGGGTCAAATGGGGTCTCCACCATGGATTGGTGGGCCCCATATGATCCATACAAAAGAAATAAGAAGATTTAAAGATATAAAATTAGATCAGCAAGATCATAGTTACCCACTTGTGATCTCACCCCAAACTTCTACTCCATGAAGCTCTTGGAGCAAAGAATGGATTTCAATGGTGGAGATCTAGTTCAAATGGAGGGATTGAGAGTATAATGGGGGTAAGGGGGCTGGAGAAGAGAGGGAGGAGGAAGAGAAGTTGCTGGAAATTTCAGCAATGAAGGAAAATGAGAGGGGAAGAGAGAGAAAAAAACTATTTAAGAGAAGTAATCATTGCCTATGGTGACAATAACAATGTTGCTAGGGTAGGTTAGGTATGGGTAGTGTTTAGGGTGGGTAGTGTTTATCCCATGCAATAGTGTAGTGTGTGTGTGTGGTGTGCATGGGAAATTGTGCCATGGAGGTGGTCCACATGCTTTTGTACAAAAAGTGGGCCACATGATGAAATGCTCATAACTTTTGATCCATAGGTCGGATTGATGCACAAGACGCGTCGTTGGAACCGCAACGACGATACGAACGAGATGGCATAGGTCTCGGGTCGATCCGAGTTGGGTCTATATGACCGAACTCAAGGTGACTGTAAACACAATCCGAGGGTCGCGGGTCGCCGGAATTTGACCGGTAGGACCGCGAGACCATGATGAACAAGATGCATACTCACACACACACACGCACACATGGGAACTTGGGTCGGGTCTTACATAACCTTAACCTAAACCTAAAACCTAAACCTTAACCAATAACCTACAACCTAAACCTAAACCTAAAACCTAAATGTATTCTCAAATCCCTAAACTTAAACCTACACCTAAGCCTAATCTCAACTCCCTAACCTAAACCTAAACCTAAACTTGAAAACACAAACCTAAACTCGATCCGAACCCGAACCCAATTCCCTAAACCTAAACCTTAACTTATTCTTAATTCCCTAAACCTATAGCTTATAACCTAAACCTAAACCTAAACCTTAACCTAAACCTAAACCTAAACCTAAACCTTAACCTAAACCAAAACCTATGACCTAAAACCTAAATGTATTCTCAAATGTCTAAACCTAAACCTACACCTAATCCTAATCTCAACTCCCTAACCTAAACCTAAACCTAAACTTGAAAACCCAAACCTAAAACCCGATCCCGAACCCGAACCCGATTTCTTAAACCTAAACCTTAACCTATTCTCATATCCCTAAACTTAAACCTACACCTAATCCTAATCTAAACTCCCTAACCTAAACCTAAACCTAAACTTGAAAACCCAAACCTAAACCAAAACCTAAACTTGAAAACCCAAACCTAAACCCAATCTTGAACCCGAACACAATTCCTAAACCTAAACCTTAACCTATTTTCAAATCCCTAAACTTAAACCTACACCTAATCCTAATCTCAACTCCCTAACCTAAACCTAAACCTAAACTTGAAAACCCAAACCTAAAATCCGATCCCGAACCCTAACCCGATTTCTAAACCTAAACCTTAACCTATTCTCAAATCCCTAAACTTAAACATACACCTAATCCTAATCTAAACTCCCTAACCTAAACCTAAACCTAAACTTGAAAACCCAAACCTAAAATCCGATCCCGAACCCTAACCCGATTTCTTAAACCTAAACCTTAACCTATTCTCAAATCCCTAAACTTAAACCTACACCTAATCCTAATCTAAACTCCCTAACCTAAACCTAAACCTAAACTTGAAAACCCAAACCTAAAACCCGATCCCGAACCCTAACCCGATTTCCTAAACCTAAACCTTAACCTATTCTCAAATCCCTAAACTTAAACCTACACCTATTCCTAATCTCAACTCCCTAACCTAAACCTAAACCTAAACATGAAAACCCAAACCTATACTCGATCCCGATCCCGAACCCGATTTCCTAAACCTAAACCTTAACCTATTCTCAATTCCTAAACCTATAGCTTATAAGACCTAAAACCTTAACCTTAACCTAAACCTATAACCTTAAAACCAAAACCTATGACCTAAAACCTTAACCTATAACCTATAACATATAACCTAACCTTAACCTAAACCTAAAACCTAAACCTTAACCAATAACCTACAACCTAAACCTAAACCTAAAACCTAAATGTATTCTCAAATCTCTAAACATAAGCCTACACCTAATCCTAATCTCAACTCCCTAACGTAAACCTAAACCTAAACTTGAAAACCCAAACCTAAAACCGATCCCGAACCCGAACCCGATTTCTTAAACCTAAACCTTAACCTATTCTCAAATCCCTAAACTTAAACCTACACCTAATCCTAATCTAAACTCCCTAACCTAAACCTAAACCTAAACTTGAAAACCTAAACCTAAACCCAATCCGAACGCAAACCTGAATTCCTAAACCTAAACCTATTTTCAAATCCCTAAACCTACACCTAATCCTAATCTCGACTCCCTAACCTAAACCTAAACCTACACCTAATCCTAATCTCGACTCCCTAACCTAAACCTAAACCTAAACTTGAAAACCCAAACCTAAACCCGATCCCGAACCCGAACCCGATTTCTTAAACCTAAACCTTAACATATTCTCAATTCCCTAAACCTATAGCTTATAAGTCCTAAAACCTTAACCTTAACCTAAACTTATAACCTTAAAACCAAAACCTATGACCAAAAACCTTAACCTATAACCTATAACCTAAACTTATAACCTATAATCTAACCTTAACCTAAACCTAAAACCTAAACCTTAACCAATAACCTAAAACCTAAACCTAAACCTAAAACCTAAATGTATTCTCAAATCCCTAAACCTAAACCTACACCTAATCCTAATCTCAACTCCCTAACCTAAACCTAAACCTAAACTTGAAAACCCAAACCTAAACCCGATCCGAACTCGAACTTGAACCCGATTCCCTAAACGTAAACCTTAACCTATTCTCATTCCCTAAACCTATAGCTTGTAACCTAAACCTAAACGTTAACCTCAACCTAAACCTAAACCTTAACCTAAACCTATAACCTTAACCTAAACCAAATCTTATGACCTAAAACCTAAATGTGTTCTCAAATCTCTAAACCTAAACCTACACCTAATCCTAATCTCAACTCCCTAACCTAAACCTAAACCTAAACTTGAAAACCCAAACCTAAAACCCGATCCCGAACCCGAACCCGATTTCCTAAACCTAAACCTTAACCTATTCTAATCCCTAAACTTAAACCTACACCTAATTCTAATCTAAACTCCCTAACTTAAACCTAAACCTAAACTTGAAAACCCAAACCTAAACCCAATCCCGAACCCGATTCCTAAACCTAAACCTTAACCTATTTTCAAATCCCTAAACCTAAACCTACACCTAATCCTAATCTCGACTCCCTAACCTAAACTTGAACCTAAACCTAAACTTGAAAACCCAAACCTAAACTCCGATCCGAACCCGATTTCCTTAACCTAAACCTTAACATATTCTCATTTCCCTAAACCTATAGCTTATAAGACCTTAAAACCTTAACCTCAACCTAAACCTATAACCTTAAAACCAAAACCTATGTCCTAAACCTAAACTTAAAACCTAAACCTTAACCAATACCTAAAACCTAAATGTATTCTCAAATCCCTAAACCTAAACCTACACCTAATCTTAATCTCAACTCCCTAACCTAAACCTAAACCCGATCCCGAACCCGAACCCGATTTCCTAAACCTAAACCTTAACCTATTCTCAATTCCCTAAACCTATAGCTTATAACCTAAACCTAAACCTAAACCTAAACCTTAACCTAAACCTATAACCTTAACCTAAACCAAAACTTATGACCTAAAACCCAAATGTATTCTCAAATCTCTAAACCTAAACCTACACCTAATCCTAATCTCAACTCTCTAACCTAAATCTAAACCTAAACTTGAAAACCCAAACCTAAAACCCGATTTAGAACCCGAACCCGATTTCTAAACCTAAACCTTAACCTATTCTCAAATCCTAAACTTAAACCTACACCTAATCCTAATCTAAACTCCCTAACCTAAACCTAAACCTAAACTTGAAAACCTAAACCTAAACCCAATCCCGAACCCGAACCCGATTTCCTAAACCTAAACCTTAACCTATTTTCAAATCCCTAAACCTAAACCTACACCTAATCCTAATCTCGACTCCCTAACCTAAACCTAAACCTAAACTTGAAAACCCAAACCTAAACCCGATCCCGAACACGAACCCGATTTCCTAAACCTAAACCTTTACATATTCTCAATTCCCTAAACCTTAACCTAAACCTATAACCTTAAAACTAAAACCTATGTCCTAAAACCTATACTTATAACCTATAACCTAACCTTAACCTAAACCTAAAACCTAAACCTTAACCAATACCTAAAACCTAAAAATAAACCTAAAACCTAAATGTATTCTCAAATCCCTAAACTTAAACCTACACCTAATCCTAATCTCAACTCCCTAATCGAACTCAAACCGATCCGAAACCAAACCCGAACCCGATTTCCTAAACCTATATCCAGTAACCTATTCTCAATTCCCTAAACCTATTGCTTATAACCTAAACCTAAACCTAAACCTAAACCTAAACCTATAACCTTAACCTAAACCAAAACTTATGACCTAAAACCTAAATGTATTCTCAAATCTCTAAACCTAAACCTACACCTAATCCTGCGTGGATGAATAATGTATTGTGGATAAGATTGTTTGTGTTTGGATGGATGTAGTTTATGTTTGGATGGATTTACGTAGTTTGGGTTTAGATGGATGTGAATGTGAATGTGAATGTGATGAAACAGTGTATATCAGTTCTGTTTGGATGAAAACAGTGAATGTGAATGAAACAGGTGTGAATGAAACAGGTGGATATCAGTCCTGTTTGGATGAAACAGGTGAATGTGAATGAAACAGGTGTATGTCAGTCCTGTTTGGATGAAACAGGTGTATATTAGTCCTATTTGGATGAAACAGGTGTATAGTAGTCCTGTTTGGATGAAACAGGTGTATGTCAGTCCTGTTTGGATGAAATAGGTGTTTGTGAATGAAACAGGTGTATATGTATATCAGTCCTGTTTGGATGAAACAGGTGTATATCAGGTGTATGTCAGTCCTGTTTGGATGAAACAGGTGTATATCAGTCCTGTTTGGATGAAACAGGTGTATGTGAATGAAACAGGTGAATGTGAATGAAACAACATTTGTATATCAGTTCTGTTTGGATGAAACAGGTGAATGTGAATGTGATGAAACAGTTTGGATTTACGTATGTGAATGAAACAGGTGTATATCAGTCCTGTTTGGATGAAACAGGTGAATGTGAATGAAATAGGTGTATATCAGTCCTGTTTAGATGAAACAGGTGAATGTGAATGTGAATATGATGAAACAGTTTGAATTTACGTAGTTTGTATAACAGGTGTATATCAGGAAGAATACTGTAACAGGTCAAATTTGAAATGTCCTTTAAGGGTCATAAGAGACGGTCCATGACCGTCCTTTTAAAGGACGGTCCATAACCGTCCTTTGAAGCCTCATAAGAGACGGTCCACGACAGTCCTTTTTAAGGATGGTCTATGACTGTCCGTTTAAAGGATGGTCCATGGCCGTCTTTTGAAGGCTCATAAGAGACGGTCCATGACAGTCCTTTTTAAGGACGGTCCATAACAGTCCTTTTAAAGGACGGTCTATGGCCGTCCTTTTTAGGATCATACGAGACGGTCTATGACAGTCCATTTTAAGGACGGTCCATGACAGTCTTTTTTTCGTCAATAAGAATGACGGTTTTCAACCGTCCTTTAAAAAATAAGACACGTCAAAATTTGACGGCCTATGCGACGGTCCATGACCGTCCTTTTTGGTCATTTGAGACGGTTTTGGACCGTCCTTTTTTCGCTGTTTTGGCGTAGTGGCATTTGATGGGTACCCTTTAAATTATGAGATATCCCAAAAATCAGCCTTATACGGAACCTATAAAATTATGAGATAAGCTCCCGTGAGGTCGAGCTGTGTGGGCCATACCATCTAAAATTATGTGAAGACACCGTTAAAACCTATAAAAGCACTTGGTGGGCCCACCTCTGATCAGGCATTCTTTGATCCATCTTAGCTATGAAATTTACCAGAGCAAGACTTTGTTGTTCAAACGGCGTACTTGATTTGACCACTAATTAATCCCAACGAAAGAGCTTGCTGAAGATGAAGATGATAGTAGCAGACACTCGAGTCTTTCCCTCATCCTCTTTTCGATGAGGTATTCACTTCTTGAGTTGAGATGACTAGAGAGAGGACCTATGTACGTGACACTTATAAAGGTTTTGGATTGGCGATGGAAGCAATGGGTAATCCTTCCTCTCCATGCCTCCCTCAAAGAGGGAGAAGCCCTTGTCATTTAAAGCTCTTGAAAAAGAGTTGGGTATGGTACTCTATGATGTGCGGGGCACACCCAGATGGTTATCATACTGATCTAAACCGTCCAAATATTCCATCCTGGTACATGTAGCATATGTGGCCCATCTTTGGGTCTACTTCAAACACAAGTATGAACGTATGACCCACAAATTTTATGGCATGTGCAAACATGTACTCACTCAAGCACAAATTACGACCCAGTTCATTAATGGAAATTGTGGACCCAGTTCATTAATGATCACACATGGACCCTGCTGATGATGGACCCTTCAGATCAATGGCTTGAAATAACCAACCACGGGCCCCACGTGTACAAACTCAATGCAGTAAAAGGGAACTCCGTCTTTTATAATAATTAAAATTTTATTTTGAGCATTTGACACAATATGTAGCAGGTGGAATCCGACACTAACCCACTACATGTGCTTCTGTGATTGGGTGATCCTGGACCGTCCATTCATTGGATCATACCATGGATGAATCCATTCCAACAAAACGCAATAGACATGCAATCATATCCTTTGATCTGTGGCCTTTAGATGGATGCATGATAAGAAGTGAAAACTTTCAACTTTCGTTATCAAAAGGGGAAAGCTTGTTAATCAGACGCAGGTGGTACAATGTATCATAAGTTCATGGGCTATCAGTTGGACAATCCTTATAAACGGATGTACGGTCAGTATACCAATAATCTTAGCCTTCTGATCAATGGACCTCTCTCCTTGTGAAAAGGTACCATTGATCGTTTTATATTTTCATTGCATGCTTTAAGGCCGCATGGGTACGTACGTTTCCTGCAGTGGGCCATCCCTTATAGTGATCTATTACTTAAAATATTTCTCAATAAACAGAATATTTTCCTTCAATCGGTATCAGAGAAGTTCAAGACGATAACGACTATTACTATCAGAAAAATCATCGAATACTCTGACGGGCCCACTACTTGCATTGGAATTGGAAGTGACCGTTCAGTTAAGAATGCCTTGGAAATAAATAGAGAAAAGTAAGTTTTCACAAATAGAAAAACACATAACAACACAATAAACAGAGCATAGGAATCAACTTGAAGAGATGAAATGGGCCTAGGTGTGGCGATTAGTGAGCTTAGGCCTGCGATGAGTGGGCCTGGGGATGGTTTCCACTCAGATTTTGAACTTTTCAAGCCGGATTGCATGGCCCAAACGTAGAACATTGCCAACCGTACATGGGTCTTTTAGAGAGCAATCTTTTAGGCGATGATATTATCGAATTCATTGGAAGGTGGGATAAGCCATCTATTCACACGTGCCTTTGCTATCAATACCTGCAAATATTGAACGAAAAAAAAAAAAAAAGGAAAGAGAAGAGTAAGAAAAGAGTAGTCTATTGCACTTGTTGTGGTGTGGTCCACTTTAGCTTTGGATATAACTCAGTTTTGAACCCATGTCTTAAGATGATAATGGATGAACAGTGTGGGTATAACACATACATCATGATGGGACCGACAAAGCTTGGTGATGTCAACACACCACCGGAATGGTGTGTGGCACACCACCTAATCCATTATCGTAGCAACCTAAGTCAGCCAATCGGCTTGATCCAGGCCTAATTGGGATTCAACCCAGTCAGTCAAAATCATGAATAACAACAAAATGGACAGTTTTAAGGGCTATAGGTCTTGAGGTTTAAAGTATTGTTGGGAGCCAAGGTGTGTGTATATATATACACACACACCATGTGAAAATGCAGGAAAAACAAATAAATAATTCGACGATGATTGCCGTCGAATGCGTTTTTAGTTCTTCAAGGACAACTATTGTCAATAATTTGATATTAGGTATTAAAAAATTTAAAAATTAGGCAATAAAGCCCTCATTTCTACCTCCCGCCCTCTCTCCCTCTCCCTCCGATCGAACCCCAACCCTAGCCCAGCACTCTCTCTATCTATCTATCTATCTCTGAGCTCTCTCGCATGCTCGCACTTGGTGCTCGGTCAACGTTCTCTCCCTCCCGCTCACTCCCTCTCTCAGTGCGTGCTCTTTGTATCGCGGTAAGCCCTAATCCAAGCTAGTGGGACCCACTATAATATATGTTGAGTCTATTATGTGCTCCACTGTAATGTATGTGGGGACTACTGTGGTCCCCATTGTGATGTTAAATTAACTTGTTTATCATTGTTGGAAGTTTGAAGCATTGTTTAATTATATATGTAATCTATTCACTATTTTGGATGTCATGTAAGTATTTTGAATTTAATGTAAACTATACACTATATACTTGTTCACGTAATTTCTACACCAATTTGGATTTCATGTAATTTGTCTACTTTTGGATTTCATATAATTTATACACTATTTTGGATTTCATGTAATCTATACACTATTTTGGATTTCATGTAATCTATCCACTTTTGGATGTATTTTATATAATTTGTATACTATTTTGGACTTCATATAATCTATCCATTGTTTGACTTCATGTTACCTGTACACTATTTTGGAAATCATGTAATCTCTCGAATTTTACATTTCATGTAATTTGTCCAATTTTAGATTTTATGTAATATGTCTACTAATTTGGATTTCATGTAATCTGTAAAGTATTTTAGATACATGTAATATATATATATATATATATATATATATATATATATATATATATATATATATATATATATACACTATTTTAGAGTGAATGTAATTTGTCCATTATTGGATTTCATATAATATGTACATTATTATGAATTTCATGTAATTCGTCTAATTTAGGCATGCACAATGCATTCCATATAGTGATTACTGTTCACAAATTATGCATTTTATCCTCAAAATTTTACCTACAAATCATGAAAATTTATTCTAATTAATTACTTTCAATTCTACAGTTCCAAAAATCAATCGCATCTGAAACTCGGTGGTGCAATACCAACTGAAAATATGTAAAATCATACTTAAAATATCTAAAAGCACTTGGTGAGTCCTACCTGAGTTTTGAAATGGACTAAAATTTGGTGTGACCCCTCATCCAAGTAGGTCAAAAACAATGTATGGGTTAAATGTCAAAGCCACATTTTAGTGGGCCCTATGTGCAATTTTGAAGGCTTTAATGGGCGAGCACCCACTCTAAACTTTGATATGTGGTGTGGCTCCACCTAAGTCATGAAGGTCCATGGCTTATCATTAAAGGTTGTATCCGATTAATAAGATAAATATCCCTCACATATCATGGTGGGGCCCATACACATCAACCTCATTTATACCCTCTCTCTCTCTCTCTCTCTCTCTCTCTCTCTCTCTCTCTCTCTCTCTCTCTCTCTCTCTCTCTCGCTATGTGTGCTCGCTCTTGGTGCTCTGTAGGCATTCCTTCCCTCTTGGCTCACTCCCTCTCTTGGTGCTCTCTCGATCATGGTAAGCCCTAACCTTAGCAGGTGGGACCCACTATAATGTACGTGGAGAATATTGTGGGCCCCACTTTAATATATGTGGGGTCTAATGTGAGCCCTATTGCGATGTTAAATTAACTTGTTTATGATAACTGGAAGTTTAAACCATAGTTTAATTATATATGTAATATGTTCACTATTTTGGAATTCATGTAATCTCTTAAACTATTTTAGATTTCATGTAATCTGTCTACTTTTGAGATTATATGACCTATAAATGATAATAATGGCTCATTTACGTTGTACTAAAAACTCAACTTGTATTATATATTTTTATATTAAAAAATTTTAAAAAAAATATTTGATTTTAGTTATTTTAGATTGTATAAAATGTGTTTATCAAGTGTATGGTGGATTATGGTGATTTTAGGTAATGTAAAATCTATTTTTCAAGTGTACGGTGGATTGTGGTGATTTTAGATAAAATAAAATATTTTTTTCAGGTACAATGGCATAGCTATAGCCCAAAGGTTCCAAATTTCAGCTTCTTTCCATATTGGAATCAAATTCAATGGCATATGCTGTGGAATGCTAAAAAATATCAACTTAGAGCGATGGTTTTGAACCATCAAATAACTTCCTAGAACAACAGCTTAGAACCACCAAATATTTCCCACGCCAGCAAACTCATTCGACGGTACTCTTGACCTGATGAAAAATAATTGGCAGTAGATCGACAGTTCATACTCGTCGAATATATTCTCCGTTAAAACTCATATTTGACTACTCTACTAAATTGACAAAAAGTATAAGGCGGTTTTGAACCGTCGAATTTAGTTTTCGACATCAAAAAATTTCGATGGTCCTTCTCGACCCCAATATCTATTGATTTTCTTTAAAATTGATGATTTTGGACCAACAAATTTGGCCCTTTTTCACATAATGACATATATATATATATATATATATATATATATATATATATACACACACACACACACACACACACACACATATCCCATGAACGATATGTGTATATTTACCCAGCATTGGCCCAAAAAAGCCCAATACAGGGTTATGTGTGTGTGTGTGTCCCACAGATGATATGGGTGTATTTACTGTGTATTGGCCTGAAAAATCTCAATACGGGGTGATGTGTAACATTATCCGTGGTAAACAATACATTACATAAGACACCCATTTTAAACCTTAGTTCGGGTGCCACTTGAAAATGTGTTCATCCCATGTTAATTAGAGATGATAAGGATTAAAAGCAATACTGATATCCAACCATTTATATGCTCTCTAATATGTAATTGATATTAAATAAAATGACCTTTTAGTGGCTACCAAATAGGCCCTTAGTTGATTTGAAATAGATAAGGCAACATCTCAACGAGGGCATTTTCATTAGTCATGGACCATTTTAATCACGTTATTAGTCTTTGTAGAGTTTTGAACTTTGCTTTTAGAAGGACAATGAAAGCTATTTTATTAGTAAAGATTTGATTTTTATTATTTTTTCATGTATATTTTTCCTTTTCCATTTAGATTTGATCGGGATGTAATTTATTTTAATTGATTGTTGTATCTCTTGATTTGAGTAATTCCTCCACTATTTATTCTATTGATGAAATTGAGAAAATAATATCAAATAAAATTTCCAAAATTCATTTATTTACTTTTTCTACGAGAGATGATTATCTTTGTTTTCAATCCTCATTACTAAGATATGTCTCAATCATATATATATATATATATATATATATATATATATATATATATATATATATATATATATATGTTTTTTGCATGTGACCATTCTCTGAATCAAATATGTTTTGCTCACAGCCATCCTAAAACTCCCCTCCAATACAACACATCAAATCTGCTCAGAATCAAATCTATCTATTGTTACTTTGAATTTGTCACTCGTTGCTTGAACCTAGCATTGCTACCCATTTTCTGCAACTTGTATCACACTCACAGGAAAGTATCTTTATTGTTGTTGCTGCTACTATTCATATCACCTATCCTTGGAATCCAAAACCATTTGGACTACCACCATGTTGTATTTTAAATTATTTTAAAGTAAGTGTTTCAAAATATCCTATGGATGTATCTTTTCACTGAAAGGTTATATCCTTTCAATTTTGTATTGAAAAGTTATCTTTTGAAGCCTAAGGGTCGCACCAATTGGATTTAAATCCAATAGTCACAACCCTTTGTGAAAGGGTGTCTCTAGGGTGTCTTCACAAAGTCTATAAATAGACTTCTGATTTTAAGTTTTGAAATGAATTAGAAAATTAGGTTTCCTCTTAAAAATGTGTTCAAGTATTTTTCTAGTTCGGGTTAAGACTACAAGTGGTTCGAGCCCGTGTACAGTGAGTACACCGCTGGGACCGGGTCATAGTCGTTGTATCCTGGAGGTCGATTGCTCTGGAAACCTGTTACACTTGGGACGCTGTCCAAGGGGAGCAAATTCGATTTCAAGCCGAGTGACTCACATCACGCCTCGACTTATACAAATTGATAAATTTTTTAACTTTTTTATTTTAATTTTATATGATTTTAAATAGTTTTTCAAAATTCAATTTTCAACAATCTTGAAATCGAATTTGATTTGGAAAACTATTTAAGAATTACGGTTACATCTATTTGGTTGGAATAGCCCAAAATGAAACCACACCAACCCGATTTGTGGGCCATGACTCATATAATCTAGAGTTGTCATATCTCACATAATGGTCAAGATCTTGTAGATACTTATTATGTAAGTTCTTTGGACCACATGTACAAAAGTGAACGTATGTACCGACTGAGTGGGATATACATTGATCTTAACATCCCTATACAATAAAGATCAACCCATATAATCTAGAACCCTCATACACCATCTAATAGTTAGGATCTTATACATATTTTGTGTACATATTTTCTGGACTACCTGTGCAAATCATCTAAAAGACTTAAAGTTATGCACTGATGCTATAGCTTATTGATTGTTTTTATATTTATGTCATTAACAATGTCAGTTTATCACACACAACAAGATCAAGTCATATGTGGTGCCACACCAAGTAGGTACCCAGTAATATTCACCATTTGTGTACAATGATGATTGATTTGGGATGTATATAAAACTAGGATATCAGGGTGGGACACAAGTATTAGGAATTTTTTCAACCACCATGCATGCATAAACAAAGAAGAGCCACTTTCATATAGAATCTTTAAAATATAAATGATAGGAACCATGTGAACTAATGATGGTACTATACACATGAACATTATTATACATGTGCAAACTAGAAGTAAAGAACATCATGATTATTTCATGTTATAAACCTTGCTTATGCCAAACACATATGATGATCCAAACTGTTCATCTTGGGCTCGTTGTTGTTGTTGTTGTTGTTTATATGTATAAATCCCGATCCGAATTCTGGATTTGTAACGTTGTGAGAATGGATGACAGTTGTAAATGTGGGGGGATCTAATGGCTTTAAGGCCCTAAGATTTTAAAGAGAAAATAAAAGATTTCCTCATTTCTATTTTCATCTCCAAGGTTCTGTACGGTTAGGATTATTCTACTGTCTATCCTTTAGTTATGTCTATTGTTGAACTTTTGCATGCACCAAAATTCTTAATGCTTAATATTCGTTACATACATCAAGTGTGTCCCTTGATGTCATGTTATGGGGTCAAAATATCATGTTTGGATCTCTGGTTACTATATAATAAGAAACAGTTCATGTAATAAAAATAAATAAATAAATAGATGACTGAGATTTTTCTCTACTATTCACCTATAAAAGTCCACTAGATGAACCATCTGGATCACTGGGGTGATGCTCCCATCTTTATGATGAAATACCGTCTTGATCCGGTGTTGATTCTTGCCGAAACCATATATTAGGCACAAAGTTTATTAATTGGATGGCTAGAATCATTAGTGCAATTTTGAAAAACTGGCCATTAGATAGTCCAAATCGACTCAATGTATTATAAAAAAAATTTATCCTAAGAATTTCCAAATAAGCGGTCACGATCATCTCTTGGTGGGCAGAAAGAGCGAATCCCTTTAAAAGCAATATCTCCACAATTGTTGTTATAAACTGCTACATGAGTAGTGTATATCCTGTTTAATTTAGCATAATTTAAGTTATGTTGATGTTAACATACAGTTGGGCGATGTTACTCTCTAAAAGTTCTCATGTTAGTATGGTGCATGTGTGAGAGATCCCGACCATTTACCTAGTAGGGCTATAGATAAACATGTGTTGCAAGTCATATGAAGTAGGCATAACACTTCTCATTACTGAAATAATTATCTGTCACATGATTTCATGCTTATTTCGAATTATAATTTTCGATCATCTTTATGTCATCTATGGTGCCTACTGCATGCATAGAATCCATGATCTAAAATATCAATCTTAATCATGTCATTTTTCATATGGTACATGTAAGAGTGAAAATATTATTTAGTGTGTTTTGCCTTTAATGGCCTAAATGGAGGGGTATTCATATCGGACACATGACACATGTAGATGATGCATCAATGCTAGTCATTGATGGAAGTAGCATCATGTGAAGGCAAAAGGTCAAAAGGTGAATAATAATTAAAAAAATACTCTTATGGTTTTCAACTAAGGGAATTGGTTAGAAAGACCCACTAAATGCATAGTTTGAATTCACCGCTAGATGACAATTGGATTATAGTTACAATTCATTTTAGATGTGGCTCATCATTAGTTGTTTTATAGAGTGATGGTTCTCACATGCCTTGATTGGAATGACTTTAATGGACATGATCAGATTGATAATTAAGTCAATTAAACCATGAGACTAGTTATAACTATATTATTATATAAATACTCACATTTTCCTCTTGTACGAATAAATCCGCTTGTAATCACATCCATCATCAACATCGTTCTATGGTAGGATCCAATACTTTTTAGGAAAATATTATATTCATCCAATCATATGCCAATCTAGAACACATGTGTTAGATCTAGTCAATTCATATGATAGTTCCTATGAAATCCTCAAAATCAAAATTTGGTTAATAGGTTTATCAGGTAGGCCATAGATATATCTATTTAGACTAAATTTGAAATTGTGGGGGTACACTTGAATGCATTTAGATAAACCACTTAACCCATGGAGTACAAGTTTAGTCAATGAATATTTGAGAAATGGGTTGACATGAAGGTTTGTACCAAAAAAGGTATATGATGAATGTTATGAATCAATATGCAGATGTATTACATTGACATCATGTTGGTTTTAGAAACAAGATATCTGGAATCAAACTGATTACATGTTTTGATGATCTAATTGGTAGCCATCGAATAAATGGTCAGAAAGAAAATTGTTAGTGGTTTGAATTCAAAAGATGATTGTTAGGTCAATGAGATTTTCAGGCTATATTTTATTCTCATTGGAGGCTGAAATTGGACATTTGGGATTGGTATTCATATGAGACTATAAGTTCATTTGATGAACTATGTTATTTTACTATTAACAAATGTATTTATTGGTCAAATTTATGCACCTATGGAGCCCATTGTTCAATCCATCAATTAAGATACTTGATAATGAACTTGGACATTTATCATCCATATTCAGTTACTAAATATCCATTGATTGTATTAAATTCTAATCACTAATTGATAAATTGATCAACCTTTCATGTGTTAGGGAACATATGATAACATGATTATGTTGCGATATGATTACATGAAAATTATACTCTATTTTAATTGTCATATGTCTATGCATGACAGATTACTCCAGCCTATTTGTATTGCAGATATAATAAGGTAGATTGACTTTACCATCAGTTAGTTGAATGGTGGGCTAGTGAAGTTGCTTGAATTATAAGAATACATTCAAAGCTAAGAAAGTTAGTTATATTCAGAGCCGATGATATAACAACTATCATAATAAAAGTGATGCTCAGTATCTGGTACTTGATGAAGTCATAATTGTTGACTCTGTGAGGTTAAAAATGAGCTCATTATGCTTTGGCTTAAGATATAAATAATCAAAGAGGCTGCAACTGACTGTCAAAGACTTGATTGAGGAGCAAAATGAGAAATCAGCATAGGCAGAGGATCATTTATGAGTAGCTAGTTGGTGAGGCAATAGCTTGTCAATACGATGATCCCTAGCTGATCTAAAAGGATGATTAGCCACAATGGGACCAAGTGACTATCTAAAAGACTAGTCAATGATACATCGAAGGGAATGGGGCTGAGCCTAATATATGTGCTACCAGTGTTGGCAACCCAACCTATACGAGTAGAGATCCTATTAGATAGGTTTAATGGGTAAACAACATGACACGAGGTAGACGATTACACTGATGTAAATGAGCATCTTCTATGGTGTACAGTGCAAGCAGCAATGAAGAAGGATGAGTTTTTGAACTCTTAATGAATCTATAGTCATATATTTGGTAGTGTATATAGTTGTTGCATACACTTGATGGAATTCACCTATATGGGTGTAGAGGTGGAAGCCACTTCCTATGAGAATTTAGGCAAATTCTCTAGAGCACTCATGAAATCCTGGTAATGGTGCATCGCCGAAACGCACCGAACCACAGAATCACTTGTAGCGGAAAAGTTGTGTGAGTGGCATGTACTTGCGATTTACATCAAAAGGAATCAGGTTCAAGGCTATGGTGTCACCTGATTCCTGTAGACCTGTCATGTTTACTCTAATGTCGGTTCAAGTCTATGGTGACACCGGCACCATTGCATAACTCTTCTATCTTTAACCTGAAATGTCAAAAATTTTGAAACTTGTGGGGGATTGTTGTATTTTAAATTATTTTAAAGTTAAGTGTTTCAAAATATCCTATGGATGTATCTTTTCACTGAAAGGTTATATCCTTTCAATTTTATTTTGAAAAGTTGTATCTTTTAAAGCCTAAGGGTCACACCAATTGAATTTAAATCCAATAGTCACAACCCTTTGTGAAAGGGTGTCTCTACACCCTTAAGGGTGTCTTCACAAAGTCTATAAATAGACTTCTGATTTTAAGTTTTGAAATGGATTAGAAAATTAGGTTTCCTCTTAAAAATGTTCAAGTATTTTCTAGTTCGGGTTAAGACTACAAGTGGTTCGAGCCCATGTACAAGTGAGTGCAATGGGACCGGTCATAGTCGTTGTATCCTGGAGGTCGATTGCTCTGAAAACCTGTTGCACTTGGGACGCTGTCCAAGGGGAGCAAATTCGATTTCAAGCCAAGTGACTCATGTCACGCCTCGACTTATACAAATTGATAAGTTTTTTAACTTTCTTATTTTAATTTTATATGATTTTAAATAGTTTTTTAAAATCCAATTTCCAACACACTACACCTCCTTCATAGCCCTTTAGAAGTACTCTCTACCCCTTGTCTAAATTTCTTTCAAATAGTTGTTCTTCCATTAATCATGTTACACTGCCTTTCTTTATTTCTTCTCATGAGGACTTGACGTCCTTTTTTCAAACTGTTAAACTGCCTTATTGGCATAAAGCAATGGTCGAACAAATCCAAGCATTAAAGAAAAATTAAACCCAGAGTCTGCAACCCTTACCACTAGGCAAAGAAAAATTAAACCCAGAGTCTGCAACCCTTACACTAGGCAAAAAACCTATTGGGTCTAAGTAGGTGTACAAAATCATATATCATGCTCATGGAATTATTGAATGCTCCAAAGTACGTCTGGTAGACAAAAGATAAAAACATATTGAGGGCCTTAATTTTTTCAAACTTTCGCACTTGTTTCCAAAGTTGTTACTGGTTGATGTCTATTGGTTGTAGCAGCTATTCGCCATTGGCCAATCTATCAAATTGATGTCAACATTGTTATCTTTTTTCTATGGAGATCTTAACAAAGAAGTCTACATGAACATTCCCAACGAATTTATAAAACAGGGATAGCATTGAGTTTGCCATCTTAATAAATCCCTCTACGGTCTCAGACATGCATACAAAAACTGATTTATGAAGTTTTTATGTACACTCAAAGAAGCTAGATATCACCAATCTTTAACAAACTATTAATTCCTTTTTTATTCATTTGAAAGATAACCTCTTCACTAGCTTCTCATATATGTTAATGATATTATCCTAACAGAAAATGACTCAATCGCCATTACCACGTCAAAGGAATTCCTTCGCAACAAATTTAACATAAAAGATCTCAGCCCACTAAAATACTTCTTAAGCATTGAAGTGGCTCATTCTCGCATTGGTATTTTTCTTAGTTAACCCAAATTTACTTTTAACATTCTTAAGGATAATTGTCATCTTGGATCTTAGCCTACCTCTATTCCTGTGAAGCAAAATTTGCATTTTTATTAATGATCAATTGTTTATCGAAGATTTGTTGGACACCTCATACACTTAACCATCACTCGCTCCAATATTGTCCATGTAGACAACATTTTTAGCTAGTTCATGGACAATCCTTATCAACATCATTATGATGCAACCATTCAGGTGCTATGATTTATATCTCAATCTTCTCACGACATGGGCATATTTCAACCCACTTGTTACTCTCTCTACCTATCAGCTTACTGCAATTCCAACTAGGCTAATTACCCCAAGAAATGATGATTTAGTATGGGTTACTTTAAGATGCTTGGAAAAAACCCTATCTCTTGGGAAAAAGAAAAGATCATTGTTTCCTAGTCATCTACTTAGGCTAAGTACAACGCCATAACCAATGCTACTATGAGCTTAACATGACTCAAAACTTTCATGAAAGATCGAGGCATTCTATACCCCCAACCTATGCGCATTGATTATGATAATCAAGTAGCTCTTCACATTGCTACCAATCGTGTCTTCATAAATATACCAAATATATAACGATTAATTAATTGTCACCTTAGTTGTGTGTATATATATATATATATATATATATATATATATATATAGAGAGAGAGAGAGAGAGAGAGAGGAACGCTCAGCTACGCACCAGTTCGCACGTCATTACGTGCGAACCTTCCTATCAACCGTCGGATTAGGCAAATGGTCTAGATGCGCGAGTTTAAAAGAGCGAGTTTCCTTCTCTCGCACGCCTCTTCACCCTCTCCGATGGATGCTGCGGAAGCCTTTTCACATGAAATTCCTCTGTTGGGATGTCAGGTGGGTCCCACCAAGATGTTAGTGATAAATCCACCCTGTCCATACATTTTTTTTAATAATTTTATGGTATGAACCTAAAACTGTGGTAGATCAAAATCTCAAGTGGGCCACACAGTGTTGATTGAACTCTCACCATTAAAAACTTCCTGGGCTACCAAATTTTTGGATCAAGCTGATATTTGTGTTTTTTTCATCATCCAGGTCTTTATGACCTAATCTACAAGTTGGATGTCAAATAAATATCACAGTGGGCCCTAAAAATTATTTAACGGTGAGAATCATTATCACTACTGCTTCCTGTGGTGTGGTCCACTTGAGATTTGGATTTGCCTTATTTTTGGGATAATGCCCTGAAATGATAAGGAAAAATGGATGGACGGGGTAGATTTCTCAAAAACATTATGTCGGGCCCCACTTAGGCTTCTAGCGCGCAAAATGCTTTTGCAGGAAATCTGCGCTTAAAAAATTATGCTACGAATTTTATGCGAAATCCTTTCACATTGCGCTGGAAACCTAAGTGGGACCCACCATGATGTTTTTAAAAAATCCAATCCGTCGATCTGTTTTATGAGATCATTTTAGGACAAGCGTACGAAAACGAGCCGAATCCAATACTCAAATGGGCTGAAAACATGAAGATTGAACTTACACAGTTGAAATATTCGTAGGTCACAGAAGTTTCGAATAAGGATAATATTTGTGTTCTCAGCTAATCTTAGTAGGAATGACGTTATGAATGGTATAGATGGCATGTAAATATCACTATAGACCCAAGGAGGTTTCAACGGTAGGAATTTCCCTAACCACATTTTCCTTTAGTACGACTCACTTGAGCTTTGGATATTGTTCATTTTTGGTAAAATGTCCTAAAATGAACACACAAAACAGATGGACGGGGAGGGTTTTCACAAACATTATAGTGGCCCCCACTTGGGTTCCCAGCGTAGGAACTTCTTTGGTAGGAAATCCACGTCTGGCGCCAATTAGCTACCGACAGGTTGAGTAACCAGACTCCTTAAGGAAGTGACGTTGCCAAGTTCCGTGGGCCACACCATGATGTATGTTTTGTATCTACAATGCCCATCCATTTGGAGAGATCATATTAGGGCATGATCCAAAGAATGAGTCAGATCCAAAGATCTAGAGGACCCCACCACAGAAAATAGTGGGGAGAGTGACACCCACCATTAAAAAGTTCTTAGGGCCACAAAAGTTTTCGTCAAGCTAATATTTGTGTTTTCCCTTCTTTCATGTATGCGATAACACATGAACAGATTGGATCTCAAATAAAAACCATGGTGGACCTTTTGAAGGTTTCAACGTTGGGCGTCACTCTCAACACCATTTTCTATGGTGGGGTACACCCCAGCCTTGGATCCACCTCATTCTTTGGACCATATCCTAAAACGATCTCTCCAAATGCATGTACGACGAGGATATAACATATACATCATGGTGGGGCCCACGGAACTTGGTGACGTCACTTCCGTAGCGAGTCTGGCTACTCAACCGCTGTCTGTATCCAATCCGCATCTCTACTCAACCTCTGTTAGTATCCAATCCCCCTCAACTACTCAACCTCTGAATCCAATCCGCATCTTCTCATGATGCACGCACTTTGCTAAGTCAACTATAAATCTAGGTGGGGCCCACCATCCGTGTTTTTGAGAAATCTATCCCGTTCATCCATTTTTTAGCTCATTTTAGGACTTGAGACCAAAAGTGAGCGGCATACTATACTCAATTGAGCCGTACTAAAGGAAAAGTGGGGTAAGGAAATTCCTACCGTTGAAACTTCCTTGGGGTATACAGTGATATTTACATGTCGTTTATACCATTCATAACGTCATTCCTACTAAGATTAGCTGAGAACACAAATATTATCTTGATTTAAAACTTCTGTGACCTACGAATATTTCAACTATGTAAGTTCAATCTTCATGTTTTCGGCCCACTTGAGTATTGAATTCGGCTCTTTTTGTATGCATGTCCTAAAATGATCTCATAAAACGGATGGACGGATTGGATTTCTCAAAAACATCATGGTGGGTCCCACTTAGGTTTCCAACGCAATGTGAAAGGCTTTCGTAGAAAATCGGTAGCGCTATTTTTTCAAGCGCGGATTTCCTGTGAAAGCCTTTTGCGCACTGAAACCTAAGTCGGGCACACCATAATAGTTTTGAGAAATCGACCCCGTCCATCCATTTTTCCTTATCATTTCAAGGCATTATCCCAAAATTGAGGCAGATCCAAATCTCAAGTGGACCACACCAAAGGAAGAAGCGGTGATAATGATTCTCACTGTTAAATATTTTTTAGGGCCCACCGTGTTATTTATTTGACATCCAACCTATAGATTAGGTCATAAAGACCTGGATGATGGAAAAAAACACAAATATCAGCTTGATCCAAAAATTTAGTAGCCCCAGGAAGTTTTTAATGGTGAGAGTTCAATCAACACTGTGTGGCCCAGTTGAGATTTTGATCTACCTCAGTTTTGGGTTCATACCATAAAATTATTTTTAAAAATGTATGGACGGCATGTATTTATCACTAATATCTTGGTGGGACCCACCTAGCATCCCAACGGAATAATTTCATATGAAAAGGCTTCCGCCGCATCTTTTGGGGATGGTGAAGAGGCGTGCGAGAGAAGGAAACTCGTTCTTTCAAGCTCGCGCTAAGAGCGCTTTCATCCAGACCGTTTGCCGGATCTGACGGTTGATAGGAAGGTTCGCATGTATGCGACGAATCGATGCGAAATGGCGTTCCTATATATATATATATATATATATATATATATATATATATATATATATATATATATATATATTATATATATATGGATGGGATTCTCTGCTTTGCACTTCATACATACATCCCGATAAATAACTTATGGGCATATTCACGAAACCTCTTGATCGATACTAATTTTATCTTTTACTTAGAAAATTGGGTCTTACAATCTCCACACACCAACTTTAGAAAGAGTATTAGGAAAGTTTTTTCTAGTTTTCTATGTATATTTTTTCTTTTCCGTAGATTTGATTAGGATGTGATTTATTTTAATTGACTTTAATCTTCCTCGATTAGGTCATTCTTCATTTATATATACAAAATATTGCACTCGATGAAATATAGAGAAAAAAAAATTGCAAAATAGTTTTTCTAAACTTTATTTCTCCTTAACTTTTTTTGCATTTGGAATACATCAAGTGGTACTTACATAATTTGGGCATCTCTACCTCTTAGCTCAGTGGCATTTGTGAGGGAATTTGCAAGCATGTGATTGAGTATTTTAGTTGAAGAATGTAATTAAGAAGAAAATCAGCACGATAATTAAATGATAACTTACCTGCTTATCCCAATCAGTTTTGCAAGTGAAGTACAGAAGCACCAATGTCTGAGAAGCAGTCCCTCCTATCATTCCCATCCATATTCCCTGTTAAGGGAAAAAATGAAATAAAAATCGCGGTAGTTTAAAAAGAAAAGTCATTTCATACTCTAACATGGTATGATGCTTGATACACAGGCACATAGGAATTATATACACTGCATGGGAATCCTGAAATCATATTAATTGAATAAACCTAACTCTGATGCGTGGACAATTGTTTGCTCAAATAGTACCATTGAATTTTTTAACGTGCATCTTCCAATTAATGTCCACCAATCTGATACTTATCTGATTAGTAAACCGTTGTTTCTGATACATCAAAACTGGGACCCATCATTGGGACAATTCAATTTGAATGGCTGGTATGCCGTGGGTATTATTTCTCAATGCCTGCATATCATCCATCACATTCTGCCAGAGTATAAAAATTTCATCATTTTAAAGAGTGCTCCTATCGTCCAAATGAAACTACATCTGGAAGATCTCTTGACACATGGATATAACCCATGAGCCGTTATTGAAATTCTCAAAATGACTGGACCCATCATGGGGGTCACGGTGTGGATTGCTAACAACTGACAGATCATTCATCGCATACCATCAGATTAGACGGACAGGATCGTCCAATTGGTCACCAGAGTAGTCAATTTGATAGTTTGGGCTGGGCCTCTTGAGAAAACTTTTTAAAAAGGTCCATTGAAGCCCATTTATTTGTTGGGCCTGTTTTTGGGTCAGCTTCTGGGTCCAAGGCTGACCAGGACTAAAAGCTGATGTTAGAATCCAGACCATTGTCTGATGGGCCAAATGCCTAACAGATCATCCTGGACAATTTTCACCCTTCTTGTCAAGTGAAGCACTTTCTTTTGACCTATTTGGTTTAGTTCACTTGGATCCATGACCACGGACCCAATTAACACTACTAGGGTTTAGGGTTTCCTTGTAATGGAATATGAGAGAGAGAGAGAGAGAGAGAGAGAGAGAGAGAGAGAGAGAGAGAGATTTCCGTATCTTGGTGAACTGTTAGCTATAAGCTATCCAATTGGGTTATTTACCATCTACGATCACGGATCAAAAGTGTGGCCTACATGAACCTGGAGTATCTATCATGTGGGCCCAACAATGATCCCACTGAGAGAGAGAGAGAGAGAGAGAGAGGTCCCCAAACTTTCTTCGGGAAGCACGTACGACCTGTTCTAGTAAGGAAATGTTCCCTAACACTTAATTTTTTAGTTTTTATTTTAAAGCTTCTATTTTGGAAGATGCTTTGCTAGAAGAGGCTTCTATGGTGTTACCAAACGCACCCTTTACTATCAACGCTACGTCGGTCCTTGAGTCCTTTGAGCCTGAGCTAAATCTGTAAAACTATGGCTTATCTCAGGAATGAAACCGCCGGATTTCCAAGGCAGAAGAAATGTGCATTATTTCCAACCGGATGGAAAGCTCAGATGTCAAACACGTGTTCTACATTTACTAGTGTGCCTGCATGAGGATGGATAGGACTCCATGCATGCGTGCAGTACGCAGACCTCCGTTTATATATATATTTCCGTGTTCTCGTGTGTATGACTACTAAAACGAGCTTTTAGCTTATCAGACGGTGCATGTGGTAGCAGCCAACATGAGCCTCCACTCAAGCACCAATCAAAGTTTCCATGCATAAGGTGTGGCCCACCATGAAGGGTCACTTGCAACAAAGATCGAGCTGGTTCACCCATCATGTGGGCCACATTAGTGCATTGAATCCCACCACATGATCTTCCTAGTAGGTCCACTACCATGCACACGTATTAGGAATAGGAAAAGGGTACCAACCTTTACGCCGAGTCCAGCAACAAAACCAAGTAGAATACCGAGCGGAAGCCCTATCAAGTAATAGCAGATGATATTAACGTAAGCCACAATGCTTTGCCATCCAGCACCCACAGCCACACCTGTCAATTTTTAAAAAAGAAATGATAAATATATAAATCCAAGATGGTGCAATGAAATATAGTTTGGCCATGCAATCCCAACGTGCCATGATATAGGCACCACACACAGAAATATCAGCCAATATATGTATCATATGTATTCGTCATCCCCAAATCAAAAAATCAATGCTTAATGTGTTTGAAAGATATATATATATATATATATATATATATATATATATATATATATATATATATATATATATATATATATATATATATATATATATATATAGTCCTTAAAGGAAGCGTAGCATTATTAATTTCTCAGTACATAACATATTTTTTAATGAAAGAAAATGACAAATATGCACATGAGAAGTGCTCACGAATAACTAGCTGTATGTGCAATTAATTGGAAAGTGGGGCCAGTTGTGTTATTATGACTTTGCGCCCATGAAACAAGGTTGCCTCATCATGAAAACGAGATGATTTGTCTAAAAATAATTATCAAAGAAATTTACTGAGACTTCCATAATTAAATTTACTTACGTTTACAATTAAATATTTAATTAAAAACCTTAACAATAAAAATGGTAAAATTCTCATTTTAATAAATTTGAAATTAAATATTTAAAATTTGCAAAATAAATAATTAGAACTATAAAGAGGTATCAAAATTTTAAAATAGTTAAAATTTAAATCATTTTAAAATATTGAATCATAAATATTTATAATTGTTTTAATTAAAATAAAATTTAAATTTATTTTTTAATTAAAACGGGATAAGGATAAAGTAGACTTCCCCTCCTTTTTAGACCAATTGCCTCTAAAAACTTTGATTCCAACAAACCTTGTATGGACGGCTATTTCTATCAGCTCTTTCTATGAAGATTTCACATTTTACCCCTTCACTTTTTCTCTAAATCAATGTCAGCAAATGAAACCTGAAACAAACCCACGTCTTTGGTATCCGTCTTTCCCTCTTCCTAATATTTGAAACTCACTCTTAGTGCCTATGACTCTGTAGGCCCACTGAGTTATGCGTACTCCATCCAATCAACACATTAAGTGGGCCCACATGATGATGAAATGATCTACAAGTCAAATCGATCCAATCACTATGTAAGTCATAGAAAATAATTGACAAGCATCCGAAAACATCTAGAATCATTTGGTGGTTAATATGATGGTTGGAACCGTTGTTTTTGGAGCGTCCAATCTTCAGTAGGAAATCCTTTCTAGATAGGTTAGATGCCATAAACAGAGACCGTGGCCCCCACACATGACACTTGAAGAACAAACTTGTGAAGAACTTGCTGAGGAACTGCCCTTTTCTTAGAAGAAAAATGTGACTGCAATTTGTGCAAAACCTTGGCCACGTGTACAATGGATAGGTTTTTAAGGGTCGTCCACCATTTCAATAGAGTTAAAGCATTTTATAACTTGATATGCAGCAATGAGTTGTGTTGGAGTTAACTGGGGTTTATCTTACACAACTATGATGTAATCCCAAGCCCCAACAAACCTAGATCAACTCTAAGTATTTGAAATTTGGATCTAATACTACTGTTAATTAATCCGGTCACTTTGTAGAAGCACATTCATCAAAAATAGAACAATTGAAAAAACAATAACCAATAAAGTAATTATACAAACATAAGACATTTAACATGAAAAGCCCTTTGTTGGAAAAAAAACCACAGTATAAAGCGACAGAGATCCACTATAATCAAAAGCCTTAGAGTTTACACCACTCGCCTTCTTCAATTATTGGATCACCCAATCTCCCCTTGTGATGCGCATCTACGAAAATCCTAGCCCCTTAAGAAAATCCATTCCCAAGCATTTACAAGTGTTTAAAACACCCTCACCTTGCAAAACCCTTCCCTTCGTGAGAAAACACTTGCATTAATCGAGCCCTACTCGAAACTAGACTTAAATTCAACAATTTGCGCTAATTTACATAACCTGTTTGTCAGATGAATGAAATCTTTGGTCGAACTGAAATAAACCGACTCACACATTTCGGTCAAACCGAAAACGTAGAAATCTTAATATCGTGCAAACTAGAATCCACCCCTAATTTGGTTGGAAAAAAAAAAAAAAAAAGACACCAGTCAAACTGAGAAAGGCTTCTCTGCACTAGTAGATTAATAAAATCAAAGGCATCTCACACAACAATCTTCATCTTAACTCACATTTTACCAAGTCACCCTGAAGGTCTGTAATACAACCTTCACCTTGAGTGTAGAGTGTTCCCTGCATTCTTGATGCAGGGATGAACGTGATGAGGTCGATCACTGTCTTCCTTAAGGATAGCTACTCCGAATCCACGAAGCTTTTCTAGACTCCTCACAGAGACTTCTCGAATCCACGAGGAAAGAGAGTAAGAAAATATAAATAAATTCTAATAAATTTGAAATTTAATTGATTCATGAAATAAGTGAGTTCACAACCCTTTAAATAGGGATACCAAGCAATGGGAGAGAAAACAGAAGCAAACTACGACTAAAACTCCCAAAATTCACAACTTACTATAAATAGTAAACTTACTATTTATACACGGTCGTGATGTCTACTAGTGCGCAAGGTTTTTGGCCAAAAATAGTAAGTGTCCTATTTGGCTTAACCAAGCTATTCTCCTAATTATTCTAAGCTCTTTTTGCGTTGGGCGCAACTCCTAAAGCCTAATGGATGAAGAGTTATAATCGAATTAAAACTTACTATTTATAGTAAAAACGGAATTAATATAAGGAAACAATTGTCGATCTGGGGGTATCTCACAAATCCGGCCTACACAACCCGACACAGCAAGGTTAGGTGGCTAAAGTAGCTTGTTCTACCCCAAAATCATATATTTTGTGCCCGATAACTCATTCTAGATTGTGAGATACGCCCGATCTAAGGTCTGATGGTCTGGATCACTTCTGTCATCGACTGGGCCTTTTCAAATCGATCCATCTTGGACATGAAACTGTTCGTGACCCACTGTACATCAGTTCCCTCTACTTCAAAGGAACTCGTCCTACTCTGGTTTATGATACTCGATCAGGTCTGCAACATTGAAAGTCCGTGAGATCGCCATGTCATTTGGAAGATCAACAACATAAGCATTGTCATTGATCTTTTGGATGATTGGTACTCGTCCAATCTTCTTATTCTTCAATTTATTGTATGTCCCAGTTGGAAATCTCTCTTTACACAGATGGACCATAACGTGATTGTCACCTTGAACATTTTTTTTGTCACCGATGCTTGTTCGCTTGTTTTTCGTACTTCTCGTTCGAGGCATGGAGCTTGGTCTACACCTCCGCATGGATGCCCATGATCTGTCTACCATATGTTCTGTTGCATTACTTGTGCCTATGAGCTTGGGTAGAGGGACCAAGTCAAATGTGTGGCGAGGCACTTGTTTGTAAATAATCTGGAATGGTGATTTTTCTCTTGAGCGGTTCACCATGTTGTTTAGTGTAAACTCTGCTTGAGACAAAGACAAATTCCACTGCTTCAATTTTTTTCCTGAAGTACAGCAAATGAGGTTACCCAATGTGCGATTCACAACCTTAGTCTACCCATCAGTTTGTGAGTGGTAAGCGCTGCTAAATTGAAGTCATGTATCCAATCGAGTCCATACAGTCCGCCAAAAGTGGCTAGTGAACTTCGTGTTATGATCAAAAGTAATGGTCTTGGAGACCCCGTGTAGTCGTATGACCTCCTTGAAGAATATATTGTATCAAGGGTTTTCTTGCATGGAATAAAGTGTGTCATCTTGGATAAACAATCTATTACCCGAACACCGAATTCATGTCGCGTTTTGTTCATGGGAGACTAAGTACGAAGTTCATAGATAAATCCTCTTAAAGATCGTTAGGCATAGGTAACGGGGTGTAGATGCCCGTATTCTGAGATTGCCCCTTAGAGGTTTGACAAATATAACAACGTTGTATAGATTTTTCCACATCACGTATCAATTGCGGCCAGTAATACCGCCCTTCCACAAGAGCTTATGTCTTGTTTCGCCCAAGGTGTCCACTGAGGCCACCTTCATGTAGCTCCTGAATAATCTGCTCCCTCGAAGAATGTAACGCTCCGGATTTTTGCCAACCTGGGATTAGACGTCCTTAGGCAATGGGTCGATCCTAATACCTCATTAACTTGTCAGAACTGAATCACAAAGTCTAAAGCCACCTTTGAACTCATTTCCTTCACAAATCTCACCCTTCATCACCTTGATCTTCCAATTTTTCTAAGAACTTTCACCCTAGACACTATCTTAAACTAGCTAAGTAGTATAACTTGGATCACTTTATATACAAACTACAAAGGCCTGAGTACCACCTCGACCAGAAATCACTTAGGACTAAATCCTTTAGAAATGAAACAAAGTAACTAGGTGTGAAACCAGATTAGCTACGAAATCCGTTTGAATCGCTTTAAATACGATCTGCAAGACCCAAAACTTGTAGAATCATTGACGCTAGGTTACCCTAAAATCTAGGATCAATCTCATTACCCGGCTGCTCTCGGGAGCACATCGAAACTCCGTATCAGATCTGGACCGCACGTCGGAAGTCCGAATAACTCGAAGTTAAGGAATTAGGACCGCCTCACTGGGCTCGACAACCATCTCGGAAATCAAGTCCAGACAATGTCCCATGGCCATTCGATCGTGTCCGGAGCGAGGGAGTGTGAAAACCACCATTTCCTTTACAAAATAAATATCTTGAATAGTGATCTGGCATCATTTGTTTGCGGATCAGTATTAAGCAACCAGACCGTCAGAATCTGACCAAATTACACCCTCGGATCAGGAAAAATTTCATACACATTTACATGTACTCGGAATCTCCGATCGAGATCCGCTGACCGTTGAACTGAAACTGGTCCGCCACGAGTGATCTGGAATCCCGACCGAAATGAAAACTTAATAGAACGTAGATCCAGCGTTAGTGAGCTTAAGTCCAACCTTTGGCTCAAGGAGGCCCGCCAGAAGTCCTCCGTTGAGCTGAAAAAGTTCCGCTTTGGCTATAACCTAGGTGAACCTTGTCCAAAAGTCTATTTTGGTAAATTTTTGGGCTATATAAGGACCTTAAACCCTCTCTCACGGTAGCCATACGAATTTGGATTTGAGAGAGAGAAAAGAGAGAGAAAGTGTGGGAGATGTGGGAGGAACTCCCTGCTGCTGTTCCTTGCCACTATTCGGGCTCCACCGCCTGATTCTCATCGCTTTCCCGACGATTCCGGCGTCATTTCTAGGTAAGAAACCCTAACCCTAACCTGTTTTAGGGTTGTATAGGTTGTAGGTTATGAAATAGCTAACGTATTTCGTTCCATAGGTTGCCAAACTGCTGAATACCGGAGCTTAGCAAACCTATCAACTCCATTACGATTCTACGACAAAAGGTGCGGACTTTAGGTGTATAGGTTATGGTTTTCAACGCTTTCAATGTCAGATAATGATAGATTCATGATCTGCATGCAATTGCACATGTACAAAGTGCTTTCCGTTTTCAGTTTCGATTAGAATTGTAGAATTTGGAATTTCACATACTCTAGGTATTCGTATAAAATACCGTATACGTATTTTTTATGGAAATGTGTTTGACATGTTTATTTGTCGTATGGATATATGACGTATGGATAAAATACTTATTTGGCGAAATGATTCGCCTAAATACATGTTTACTAATAAACACTATGTATGTAGAAATACGGTATTGTAAGAAGTACCGTATACATGTATATTTTAGCGATGTGTTTGTCATGATTAATTGTCGTATAAATATATTATGTGCATATAAAATATTTGCTTGGCGAAGGGAATCGTAGTAATACATGTTTGCTTGTATACATTATGTATGTTGAAAATGCGTATTCTAGAAAATACTGTATACGTATAAATTTTGGAGATGCATTTATCATGATTATTTGCTGTAGTAATATATTATACATGGATAAAATACTCACTTGGCTAAAGGATAGCCCTAATACATGTTTTGCTAACATACACCATGTATGTTGTAATAGTGTATTCTAAGTATTTGTGAAAATGACTGAATGAGTATAGAATCCTCATTCGTTTTGCCATGACTAATTGTCATGGATTCATGATTGTTGTATTGGCGATACCCTTTGACGAAAGGATTTTTCCTAAATCACGCCACGGCCAATATACACTATATATGCTAAAATGTGTGGCCCAAGTGTTTGTGAAAATGACTGAATGAATATGGAACTTGGATTCTCGCCATAACTATCCGTCGTGGGTGTCGCGTGTTATGATTGGGGCAACTCCCTAGTGAAAGGATTTGGCCTAATGCCTATGTGATCGACATATGTCTTGTATGTTGATGTATGTTTGTTTAAGTGTTTCTTGAAATGTCCGAATGAGTAGTAGTTAGCAAATTGTAATGTATAAGGGTGTTGAGATATGATTCTCAACCTCTTTTAACTATGTGTATGATCTCCTTGGATTGTTGTGTGATTAGGAATTGAACATGTATAAACTCATGCTTGTGTTGTGATTCATAACATGCTCAATCGCTTTATGATTATAACTATGTAATGCATATGTTTAAATTTATATTTACGTTGTATGATTCGTCATGGGTGATGGGGAGCGAGCAACGAGTGCGTGTACTTGCATCATTCTAAACGGATAATACCATACCTTGATAGTATGAGTTGAATCTTGATCCATTATTGCTTTATCTATCTGCAAGTTATCATGTTTGGGGCTATAATTGTAGTCCAGACAATCGGTACCAGAATTGAATTCATGGCTGTGATTCATTTGTCACGTGAGATGTGTTTGACAAACCCGAGTCGTACTTCGGTTGGCGATAGTGGTTGGTCACACAAAGTGCTTATGCATTTCATGTCGTTCAACTTGTTGTGCGCTCGAGCTAGCCGAGCTCGTCAAGTAACCCGATCTGTCTTATTTATGTTCACCATGTTTGGTATTCTTCGAACCTAGGGTACCAAACTTACCGGTGAAATCCCTTTTAACCATGGTATCTCGATCCGCTAAGACTCATGAGCCGCGCATGGTGGTATGGGACACCGTGGTCGAGGCTTGTCGGCTTACGCCGGGGCCACGTGCCTCCCGTAGTGACCAGTGAGCAACGCACTCGTGAGCCGATTATGGTGGTATGAGACACTATATTCGATTTGTCGATACTACATGGCGAGAGCCGAGTACGGTGAGACACGTGCTCGTCTTGTGGGCGATGAGTCCTCCGTAGTATCTTCGAGTATACTCAAGGGTCCGTGATTGGCGACGAGTCTTTCACAAAGAACTAGAGTATGAGTTGAGCCGAGTACGGTGAGACCTGTACTCGAGCTGATGGCTAGTGATTGAGCCGAGTACGGTGAGACCTGTACTCGAGCTGACGGCCAGCAATTGAGCCGCATACGGTGAGATCTGTATCCGCGCTGATGGGTAACGAGCCGTTTGCGATGCCTTCGCTATGCTTCTCGAACCATAATATCGTATGAGATTAACTAGGATTGACGACCCTAGAATGGATCATGTTTGGGAATGATACAAGGGAGGTACCTTAGTTTCCCAATACTGCTGTTTGAAATGGAATAATAATAACTCGGTAATCATGATCATCATCGCACCGCATGTGCTTAGTAGATGTGGCGCACTGAGGGAGTTAAGCATTCGCGAACGTAAGATGATGTCGCATGAGGGTGGTTTGGCAAGGGCATACAGCATCATGTCATTTCATTCTCGCACTTAATAAGAGTAGTTAGAATTGTTTAATTTGTACTGCTTTATCATTACTGCTTGACTGAGTCGATAACATGTTAACCTATGCTTTATTATTCCACTGAGTTGATCAGTCACTCCCACGATACGGGACGGTGTTCCAAACACCCACCAGACTTTGTCTGATTGCAGATAGCGACGCTACTTCTGAGGCGGAGCCGGACTTCTATGACGACGAGAATGCTTTCTCGTATATCTTCGATATCTGGCGGCCGTGAGAGCCGTACTTGATTGTCGGGGCTCTGAGGATGTTGACTAGATCATACTACACAACTTGGTATAATTTACTTGTAATTATTTAACCTGGTAACTTTATCACACTCTGGAGACTCACCACAGTTTATATATTTTATCTATCTATCATAGTCTTCCGCTTGCTAATTTATTGTCTCTGGAGTATGATATTCTGTTTTGGCTTAATCTCACTCATGTTCAATGCACAAATACAGTCAACATTCAATCATCATTCATTTTGTTGCATAAGTGATGCTCTGGAACTTGGGAGTTGAGTTTATGCTCGACCCTCGATTTTCAGGGCGTTAAAGAGAACTTTAGAGGATGCACAATCGATTCCCTTTGAAGAGAAAATCGTCCTTTATATGAAGGTCATTGGGATAACCTTTTTGGCACTTTATCCAAGAATCTTTAAAGTCCTCATCTTCAACATACAACTCCTTGAGACAATCAAAGTCGACCACCTCATTGCTCATCGTAACAAGTAGTGAAGCACCATGGCCAAGTGTATCAGTCATCTTGTTTTGTTGCCTTAACTTGTGCTTTAGAACGAATGTAAATTCTTGTAAAAAAGCAATTCATCTAGCATGCACACGATTCATGTTAATCTGACTATTAATACACTTTAATGCTTGATGGGCAGTGTACAGAATAAACTCTCTTTGAATCAGATAACGTCGATAATGTCACAGCGCCTTAATAACTGCGTATAACTCAAGCTCATACGTCGACCACTTCTTTCATACTTCGCTAAGCTTCTCACTGTAGAAGGCTACCGGCCTACCTTCCTGTAATAATACTCCAATTCTTATATACGTAGCATCACAATGAACCTCAAACAGCTTATCGAAATTAGGAAGCATCAAGAACAGTGTTGTGGAAATTGATGCTTTATCCCATGAAAGCTCTTGTTAGCTTCATCGGTCCACTAAAACGGTCTTTTTTCATGCAATCTATAATAGGCGGGACTATTTGTTGAAATTTCATACGAATCAATGATAGAAGGTCACCAACCTATGAAAAGTCCTTACCTTATGAATGTTTGTTGAGATCGGTCATTCCTTGATGGCTCACACCTTTTCATCGTCCACACGGATGCCCGTGGACGTTACAACAAATCCTATGAACAACAGGTTGTCATTAAAAAGCTATAATTTTCAAGTTGAGGTATAACTTGTTAATTTGTAGGACCTGCAACACTGCCTGAGATGTTTTCTGTGTCCATCTCATCCTGGCTATATATCAATATATCATCAAAATAAAATACCACAAATCAATCAATGAACGGTTTTAAAACTTGATTCATCAAACGCATAAAAGTACTTGGTGCATTTAATAGACCGAAGGGCATGACCAACCACTCATACAACCCTTCCTTGATCTTCAATGCCGTTTTCCACTTATCACCAGGTCAGATACGAATCTGATGGTACCCGCTTCTTAGGTCTAATTTAGAGAACACCTTGGTCCCTTATAGCATATCAAGTATGTCATCTAACCGTGGTATTAGGAACCGATATTTGATAGTAATTTTGTTAATTGCCCGGTTGTTGACACACATGTGCTAGCTTTCATCTTTTTTTTTGGCATTAATAATGCTAGTATAACACATGGGCTCATGCTCTCTTAAGAGACCCTTACGGATCAATTCCTCCACTTGCCCCTAAAGTATCTCACACTCCTTCGGACTCATCCAATAATGAGGGCGGTTGGGCAGGCTAGTCCGAGGGACGAGGTCTATACGATGTTGGATGTCCCTCATGGGTGGCAATCCATCGAGTAAATCTTCATGCCATACTTCTTTAAATTCATTTAGCAATAGTCTTAAACTTAGAGGAATATTTGAAGGTTCCGATTCCTCGCCCTTTACCACTACGTCATATACCTTGCTAGTTTCCTTGAAATCCTGAATAGTCATGAGGGAACTCCCCTCCACTTTAGAGGCTTCAGGATGGTTCTCTGGTGTCATAGGGGCAAGGATTATTTTTTGACTATTCTTGATGAATATGTAGATATTATCTCATTCTTGATAGGTCGCATCACGGTCCGATTACTAGGGTCGACCAGTAGCATATAGCATACTTCCGTGTCAACTATGTCACAAAGTATTTGATCCTTATAATTTTTGCCAATTGAAAATGAGATATTATATTGTTCAGTTACCTTGGTGTCATTTACCTTTTTTATATAGCCAATTGAGTACAGGGAATGATGTTTTATCATTGGTAGATACAACTTGTCCACTATCACTCTTGAGACGATGTTCTCGCTACTACCACTGTCTATGATCACATCACAGACCTTTTCGTTGACAGTGCACCTCGTACGAAATATATTGTGTCGCTGTAGATGTAATTCCTTCCGTGAGGTATACATAGTCGCCTCATAGCTAGAGATTCACCATGATCTTGGACCGTCAACTCATCGTCATATGCTCGTTCCTCAATGGCTTGCTTATGTCATCAAAGCCAGGGTCTTCTTTTGTAGTCTCGCCTTGAGTGCTCCCTTCGTTTATAACCAAGTATGCTGCGGGACGTTGAGGACATGTGTTTGATAAATGGCATAGTTGGCCATAGCACTAACAATTGCTCGACCTTAGCCGAACGTAAGGATTTAGAATCCTACTCAGTCTCACTATTGTGGGTGTTACACGTTGAGGCCTAGATGAGCCGCTTCTCGTATCACAGTTTACACTTGCGGGAGGTTAAGGATATTCTCCTACTGGTTTTTTCATCGGGCAGCACTGGATCCTGCGCGGGACTCGTTATGGGGGGATCGAGTTGAAGGATAAGGCTGATTCGAGACTCTTACAAGCTGTGTTTTTGCTCTACATGCCAACTGAACTGCTTTATCCACGGTCCAGACTAAGTGCATCTGAACTCGATCCTGAATTGTCAATCGTAACCCTCTTATAAATCGTGTCACTTTCTGTAACGTCTCAGAAAAATCTGTATAAAGACCCGAGTATCACCTCAGGTAGAAATTACTAAGGAACGAATTCTGTGAAAATTAGACAAAAATTAATTAAGTACTAAACTAAATTAATCAGTGGATTAGCTCGAACCACTTTCTATATGAACTGCAAGACCCAAAACTATTAGAATAACTAACTTAACATTTCTTAAAAACTTAAGATCAATCTCAAAACTCAGTTGTTCCCGAGAACATATTGAAACTCCGTTCTGGACCTAGACCACGCGTCGAAAGTCCAATGACTACGAAACTATAAGGTTATGAACACCTTACTGGGCTTGACAACCAATGAGGGAATCGAGTCCAAATAGTATCCAGAAACGCACAACTTGAGTCTGGAGTGAAGTGTGTGAGAAATGTGAATATCTTTAGAAAATGAACTCAGATTTAAGTGAATTGGAACGTTCGCTTGTGGGTAAAATTGAAGACTTCAAACCGTCAGATTATGACCAAACTATACCCATGGATTAGGAAAATTTTCCTGCACATGTCAGTATACATGTGGACCTGATCAAATGACGATGACCGTTGAATTGAAACAAGTACGCCACAATCGATCCACTAATCCGATCAGACTGAAATCTTAACTTGGCATAGATCCATTGTTAAGGAGCTTATCCTAGATCATATGTGAGCAATCGACCGCCAGATGAGCTCCGTTTGACCGAAACGAATACCCTTTGGCTATAACCTAAGTATACCATGGCCCTAGGGCCATTTACACCACTTCTAAGCCTATATATAGCCCTTAAACCACCCCTCTCTCATTCCATACGAATTTTCCTAACTCTAGGAGAGAGAAGAGAGAAAAGAGGAGAAAAGAGTGAGGAGAAGAGAGAGAGTTCAGGAGATCATTACTGGGATTCATTCCCACTGCTCCTCGTGTTGAATCACCACCCAACTATCGTTACATCGTTAATTCTAGCTTCAATTTGGGTAAGAAATCCTAACCCTAATCTCATTTTAGGAATCTAAATAGAGGAATCGGTGAAATAACTAACCTATTTCATGATTTAGGTAGCTGTTGTGTTGTAGATGGAGATGCAGTGTACGAATCGAGTTTGTAATAAGCAAACTGATGAAAGGTGCAAACTATAAACGTTTAGGTTATGGTTTTCAAGGCTTTCAATATCAGCAATGATTTATGACTGACTTGTTTACCACCACATGATCTTAGTTACGATGTATTCGGTAGAATATATATGTGTGTGAACTATGTGAATATATAATGCATTCTATGTGTTTGTTGAAATGTTTGAATGAAATTACTATCATGATTTGTACTTGCCATGACTAGTAATCTAGAATACATGTTTTTTGCATGTATGACAACTCCTTTACGAAAGGATTTGCTATAACTAAGTTAGGGCATGTATGTAGTAATGTGTAGGCTAAGTGTTTGATAAAATGTTTGAATGAGTAATTGTTTGTTGAATTGTAATTATTAAGGGTGTTGAGATAAGATTTTCAACTACCTTATCTATGTATATAAATTCTTTCATGTAACCTTAATTTCACACACGTGATTTATGTATAAAGATGCCTATGTATAGTAGCATGCTTTATGTGTTTGATAAAATGCTCAAATGATTATTGTATTTGGATTATTTGTTAAATGTTGTTATGACTATTACATGTGATTACCTATTGCAATTGAATATGATTGGGACTGCTACGTAGTCCAGGCAATCAGTAATGGATCCCAGTTGAGTGGCCGAACTAGACTCGCCACATTGGATATGTTCGATGAATCCGATTCATACAATGATTGTTGAAAATGGTTAAGCCACGTGGAGTGCATACGTGCTCCATGTCCATTAATTCAACGTGCGCTCATACTAATCGAACTTGTCAAATAACTCGATTGGCATATTATTTGTTTACTATGTATGGACGCTACTGCTTAAATCTGAGGTACCATTTACCAATGTAAATCTCATTTTAACCACGGTACCACGATCCACTAAGACTCATGAGCTGGGCATGGTGGTGTGGGACACTGTAGTCAAGCTGTCGGCCTACGATGGGGTGATGAGTCTCCCCATAGCGTCCAATGAGTAACCCAAACTCGTGAGCTGAATACGGTGGTATGGGACACTGTATTCGAGCTGTCGACCTACGCTAAGGTGACGAGCCTTTCCGTAGTGACCTCGAGTATAAACTAGGCATACGTTGAGGTGATGAGCCTCCCTTAGCGATCTGAACTTGCCCATCCACTGCTTTTAAATTAGGGGTGATGTTGTCATATAACTTGCATATCGTATGTGATTAACTAGGATTAACGACCCTAGATGGATCATCGTTTGGGTAAATGATATAAAAGGAGGTACCTTAGCTTCCCGAATCTGCTATATGAATAAGCCTAATTAAGAACTTGGCTAACACGACCATGCACTGCATTGCATATACTTTGGGGAGGAAAACGCACATTTAGGGAGTTTTTCATGCGCAACCGTGAGATGAAGTCGCTGAGAAAGTGGAGGAGAGGGCATGCATCATTACATCATACCATTTTTGCATTAACAAGAGTACTTAGGACATGATTGTCGTATTGCTTTATCATTACTGCTTGACTGAATTGATAACATGTTAACCTTTGCCCTATAGTACCACTGAATTGATCACTAACTCCCACTCTGGGGCAGTGTTTTAAAATACCAACCAGACTTTGTTATAAATGCAGGTGGCGACGATTTTTACGCTGCTGATTGAGATTTCATAGATGAGGAAGAAGAATTCTCTTACGTTCAGCTATCAAGCAGGGCTATGTAGACCATGTACTGATCGATGGGATTACAGGGATTATAAGGATTAGTTGGAAATTTACATTTTTGTATTTTGTAAATTTTGGATCAACATGTATATATTCAGCCTGGTAACATACTTATACTCTGGGGATTGAGAAACACTTATATACATTATATACTTATCTCAGTATTCTGCTTGCTTAACTTAATTATCTCTGGAGTATGATATGTTGTTTTAGTATAATCACACTCATGTTTAATGCACTAATATGGACAACATTTAAACATTATTATCTATGTTGCATAAGTGATGCATTGGAACTCGGGAGTTGAGCTTCAACTTGACCCCTGATTTTTAGGGTGTTATACTTTCTATAACTCAGATTCTGATAGATCGTTTCATGTTGCCAACTGCTGAAATTCTTCAGTGTAATCCCTAACGGTTCGATTCCCTTGTCGATAATTCTGGTATTGGTAGAATAATATTTGCTCGTAATCACTGGGGTGAAATTGTGATCGAAGAAGGCGTCTCATCCATGGTCATGATGAGATGGGCGCTTTATTCTGGAGGGCATGTGAGAGTTGTAATTGCTCCCATTATATAAAAGCACCGGATTTTAATTTAAATACTACCAACTATACCTTTTTATGATCTGGAACATCCATGTAATCAAAATATCTCTCTACTTCGGCTAACCAATCAAGGAAATCTTCTGTGTGTAATAAACTATTAAAATTAGAAAGTTCAGCCTTACCTCGATTGTATCTTTCAGCACGATCTAGATAATCACCTACATGGATTGGTTGTCGGGCAAAGCCTTCATTAAGGTCCTCGTTGTTAGAACTTGAATCATCTGGTGTAGCCCTACGGTTTCCCACTGGTAGTGCTATACAGAAATCAGGGTTGTGTCGTACAGTAACCACAGGCGGTGGTTAACCATAGGTGTTAGAGCATCACCTATGGCTCAGGTTAGAAGTAGCGCATCCGCAAGATGGTCGAGAGTTGCCTACAGCCCTTTCATGGTCAACCGACTCTCTCAGTGGAAAGCTTACATTCTTCCCACAAAATAACGAATCCCTGGATCACCGTCCATAGGATTTTAACTCATACCTTCATTGCTTACCATAAGCCTGAGGGGAATCCTCACTTTGATACTAATTAACGCAGGGATGAACGTGATGACATTGATCATTGTCTTCCCTAAGGATAGCTACTCCGAATCCATGGTGCTTCTCTAGACTCCTCACAGAGACTTCTCAAATCCACAAGGAAAGAGAGCAAGAAAATATAAATAAATTCTAATATATTCAAAATTTAATTGATTCATGGAATAAACGAGTTCATGACCCTTTATATAGGGATACCAAGCAATGAGAGAGAAATTAGAAGCAAACTACAACTAAAACTCCTATAATTCACAACTTACTATAAATAGTAAACTTACTATTTATAGACGATCGTGATGTCTACTAGTGCGCAATGTTTTTGGCCAAAAATAGTAAGTGTCCTATTTGGCTTCACCAAGCTGTTCTCCTAATTATTTTAAGCTCTTTTTATATTGGGCGCAACTCCGAAAGGCCAACGGATGAAGAGTTATAATCAAACTAAAACTTACTATTTATAGTAAAAACAAAATTAAAATAGGGAAACGACGGTTGATTCGGGGGTATTTTGCAAATCCGTCTTGTGTAACCCAGCATAACAAGGTTGGGTGGCTAAAATAGCTCATTCTACCCCCAAAACCATATATTTTATGCCCGAGAACTCATTCCGGATTGCGAGATATGCCCGATCTAAGGTCTGATGGTCTGAATCACTTTTGTTGTTGACCAGGCCTTTTTTGATCCATCTTGGCCATGAAACTATCCGCGACCCACTCTACATCAATTCTCCCCCTAGAACGTAGCTCCATCCACACCTATGTACAAGAGTGCCCAATCTCTTCAATGGCTGGGGATATTGATCAAGCCCAAGTAATGCTTAAATTTCTCTATGGTCATTTGCTTTATCAACATGTCTGTGGCATTCTCAGACATGTGAATGTTTTGAAATAAAATCTCTCGTAAAGTAATGAGTTCCATATCTTGTGAAACCTCACATCAATGTGATTGGTTCTCGCATAATACACATGACTCATCGTTAGATAGATAACACTTTAATTATCATAATGTAACTGAATTGCCTCCTGCTTCAACCTAAGTTCTCCTATCAGACCTTTAAACCATAATGCCTCTCTCGTAGCCATATAGTCCACCTTATTTGTAGAAAAAACTATCGTAGACTATAGTATAAATCTCCAACATATCGGTCTGCCAGCTAATGTGAAAACATATCCCTTAGTGGACCTCATATTGTCCAAATAACCTGCATAATCCAAATCCATATAGCCTAGAACTCCACCTGAAGCTCCATGTCCCTTTAACATGATCCTAATATCGACTGTACCCTGAGATACCTTAGAATCTACTCAATAGTATTTCAATGTTGCTTTCCTAGATTCACCATATATTTGTTGACCACACTAATTGCCGACAAGATATCCGACCTCATGCAAACCATTGCACATTATTATTATTATTATTATTTTGAGGGTTAACATGGCTAGAAACTGTACACGAGTTGACCCGAGTCGAGTATTGCCCAGCTCGTGCTCGGCTCGTCCGAGTTCGAGCAGATATCGAGCCGAGTTCGAGTAGAATTTTCGGCAGGAACGACCGACACCGGATGGGAGATCGAGGCGGAGGAGAGGGAGTTCATCAAGAACCACTACAAAGCTTAGAAGAAGAATCGCAGGGAATGGTAATTCCCCATTTTCTTCGCATTCTCATTCCCTTTCTGGCAAAAAATCGAACACCTCCCATTCATTTCCTATTCGGTATACGTCACCATGGTCTCTCTCGATCTCTCCTTCCCCTCCCCTTCGGTTCCTATTGACGAATCTTGAGCTGCTGTTCCCGCTGGATATTAATGTTAGTTTGATCTCTCTCCCTCTAGAAATGATCGCACAAGTTGTCTTTCCGTCGGACACATGATCTCCGTGAAAAATGGGTCACACCGGGAGGATTAGTTGTTGCAGAAATCGGGTTGATCCGCTCATTGGGTGGGGGCGTTGCACATTGATTGGGTATATATACCCTTGATCAAGTACTGAGTCGAGCCGAGTCGAGTTGATTTCGAGTACTATTCAAGTCAAGCCAAGTCAAGCCGAGTCAAGCTCATGCTCGGCTTGAACTCAATTCGAGCACCAAAAATTAGCTCGTGCTTAGATCGAACTCATTTCGAGCGAGTTATCGAGCTAACTCTACTCATGTACAGATCTAAATACGGACCATCTCTTCTACTACAATTCAATAAGTAGCCATCTAGCAAATACTCTACCCACCAAGGTTATAAAATCTAGGGTTCGAGGGCTACTATCTTATACTGATCAACCCTTCAGTGTTAAAATTTTCCATAGTAGGCCTGATTAATCTAGGATCCTAAAATTGTTTTGTATATTGATTGAACATTACAAAATCTAGACTGTTCCCATACAAAACAACAGGATCAGATTATCATAGATCAATATCAATCAATCAAAGACCCATTGCAAGTCTAATACATGTGTGTGAATGCAATCACAATCCGATGGTGGGCATTAAACAATGGGATTTGCAATGCACACCCATATGAAATTATCCACAGCGTTATGCAACAGAATTTGTATATAATTGTACAAGGCCCATTTAGGCCCCAAAACACACCTTGATCCATAGCTCAAGTGGTAGACTGAGTGAAAGATACCTCGTTTCAACACCAAGGTCTTGGTATATATCAATCCCTAGTGGGGGTGGCTAACAGTGAAGTGTGAACTGACAGTGGGGTGTACTAACAAGCTAACGAAAAAATAAAGGCCCCAAAACAGACAACTCATAAGCATCTATAAAACATATATATATATATATATATATAGAGAGAGAGAGAGAGAGAGAGAGATTCATGCTCCCCTGTGCACCTACGCACGTGCGCACCTTTGCACACGTGTCATGGGTGTCTAATCTAAACAGTTCATGTGATGTGGAATCCCATGAAACCCCATGTGACAAATTTTCACCCCAATCTAACATTCTGGTGGGCCATAGCAAAGAGAAATGTAAATCAAGGGAGGAAACTGTTTTCATTTTTCGTGGCCCATCAAAGTTTTAGATCAAAGTAAAACTTGGGCCCGGGGGGTTTCATGAGGTGCTGCTTCACATGAACGGTTCAGATTTTGGATCCACATCACGTATGATGGGTTCCTAAAAAAGTTCGTACGTAGTAGGTACGAACTGGTTCGCAGGTGAGCATTTCCATATATATATATATATGACAGAGACTAAAAGCATGCATTAATTTAAAAATGATGTGTATTAGTGTGAACTGGTTTTATCCAATGGTGATTAATGGGTTACAATCATCATAGTCAATGTCATAATCATCAGTACATGTATGTATATATATATAGAGAGAGAGAGAGAGAGAGAGAGAGAGAGAGAGAGAGAGAGAGAGAGTCATGCTCACCTGTGCACCTAGGCACGTACGCGCCTTTGCACATGTGTCATGGGCGTCTAATCCGAATGGTCCATGTGATGCGGAATCCCATGAAACCCGAAGAGACAAAGTTTTCACCCTAATCTAAAATTCTGGTGGGCCATAGCAAAGAGAATTGCAAATCAAGGGAGGAAACTGTTTTCAATTTTCATAGCCCACCAAAGTTTTGGATCAAAGTAAAAGTTGAGCCTGGGGGGTTTCATGAGGTGCTGCTTCACGTGGACTGTTCATATTTTGGACTCACATCTCGTGTGATGAGTTCTCAAAATAGTTCACGATAGTTCCATGTGAATTAGTACACAGCTGAGCATTCATATATATATATATATATATATATATATATATATATATATATATATATATATATATAGTATGAGGTCAATTGTTCACAAATCCAGCCCATCCATTGTGTGTGTCCCACTTGGATGATGGGTCAGACCAACTTTCAGCTGCATCCAAAACTCAAGTGGGCCCCACCAAGTGCTTTTATATTTTTAGGCATGTCTTCATATGATTTTAAATGGTCTAGCCGACATGAGTTCCGTATACGGATCACTTTTGGGATATCCCATAACCTAAAGGGGACCCATCAAATACATAGTGTTGATGTTCGCCACACATCACGGTTTGACCCACACAACTCGACCTCATGGGAAATTCCCATGAGGTCAACCTTAGTACCATTTCCATATATATATATATATATATATATATATATATATATATATATATATATATATATATATATATATATATATATTGCCTATGTATATATATAGGCATCCAACTTTGTGGACCTAGCAATTTGAACTGGACATAGGACCAGGCAACAATATTTTCAACAAGGGCAAACAACAATTTTAACAATTATAAAACGTTATTCGATTATTGAAGATGTGTGATTCAAAATAGTAAAGTAACATCAATTTATGGCACAATATTGAGGCCCCTATTGATAGTCTAAAATGAGGCTAGACTCGACTCGTTGGCCCATTTCTTAGCCCAACCCAATAGAGTCTTCTTCTCCAATCTCCTAAACAAAACTTGTTGAGATGTGGAGTCACATCTAAACAGGGCTACTCGACTGGTCGAGTGCCCTACTCGACTGGTCGAGTGCCCTACTCGACCGGTCAAGTGGCCCACTCGACCACTCGAGGGCTGGCTCGACTCAAAGTCCAGCGAGCTATGGTTTTTTGGGTCTGCGGTGCTCAACTAGTCGAGGCCCTTGCTCGACCAGTTGAGGATCCACTCGACTAGTCGAGTAGCCTGCTCGACCAGTTGAGGTTACACAGATTCGTTTTCGGATTTTGCACGGACTGCGGATTTTTGAGACGGTTTCCCAAGAGGTGTGAAAGGGAAGTTGCCTTTTCTAGAGTTATGAGAGTTATTTTAAAGTATGGGCAAAGGGTTTTCTCTATACATCCAAGGGAAAAGGTTAGTATATTGCTTGTAATCTAGTTTTCTTCATATTAGAAGTTTGCACCCGCGTTTCTTTTTTACCCTTGTTTGGAGTTTTTCCACGTATATCTTGTCTTGTGGCTTGTTTGGTATGCTTTGATTCTACTTCTAGATTATATTTATTTCTATTTATCGTTTGTGGGTGAGATCAAAAATTGGATCTCGGTTCACTGCATTGTTGGCATGCTACACAACAACTGGTATAAAAGATATTGGTTTAGTTCTATTGGGAGTGATGATGGAAGAAGAGAAGACTAGAATTGAGAAGTTTGATGGTTCAAATTTTGTCTTTTGGAAGATGCAAATGGAGGATTATCTATATCAGAAGGACCTTTATATTCCTCTAAGAGGAAAAGAGAAAAAACCAGAAAAGATGACAGATGATGAATGGTCTTTATTGGATCAGAAGGCTTTAGGAACAATCTGATTCTCTTTGTCTAAGAGCGTCGCCTTCAATATATCCAAGGCAAAAACCATAAAAGAATTAATGAAAATCCTAGCTACGATGTATGAAAAACCCTCAGCGTCCAACAAGGTTTATCTTATGAAGCAACTATTCAACATGGAGATGTCAGATGGTGGGAGCATGGCTGAACATCTAAATGAGTTCAATACAATCACAAGCCAGTTGGAATCCATTGGCATTATTTTTGAGGAAAAGGTCAGGGCGTTAATGATCTTGTTCAGTCTACCAGACAGTTGGGATGGTTTGGTGATTGCTGTGAGCAATTCTTCAGGGTCGAAAAAGCTGAAATTCGATGATGTAGTCGGTCTAATTCTCAGCGAAGAATCTAAAAGAAAGGCATCAGGAGTTTCAGGGGATTCAAGGAATGCTCTAAACGTTAAAGGAAGAGGAAGATCACTGAACAAATGAGGCAATAAACATGGACGTTATATGTCGAGGAAGAAGTTCAAGGGACCGAAAGACAAAGATGGGTGTTGGCATTGCAGTAAGAAGGAGCATATAAAACGTGATTGCAGGACGCTTAAGAAATAAGAAGGAAGCTCTCAAGGTGGGAAGGATTCAATGAATCTATCTGGGGAAAGTGACACAGAGGCGTTAATCTTGTCTCTTAATGCGATGAATGAGTATTGAGTTATAGACTCAGGTGTTTCGTTTCATGCCACTTTGTGAAAGGAAGTTCTACGTGATTATCTGTCAGGTGACTTCGGGAGAGTCCAGCTGGGTGATGATGAGTCATGCAGTATTATTGAAAAGGGAGACGTTCATATAAATCAGAAAGACGGAATGACTTTAAAATTGAAGGATGTCAGACATGTACCAAGTTTAAAATGGAATTTGATCTAAGTGGGACAGTTGGCCGATACTGGATATGTGACGACATTCACTAGTGATTCCTGGAAGATCACAAAAGGTGCCTTGGTGATATCTTGATGCAAGAAGGAAAGAACTTTGTACATGACTTAAGGATCGTATAGTTCACTCGCAATCGCATCAACTGGAGTGAATGGGCAGTTATGGCATCAGAGGTTGGGACATATGAGTGAGAAATGGATGAAAGTGTTATTGTCAAAAGGGAAGTTACCAGGGCTGAAGTCTATTGACTTGAAATTTGAGAGGACTACGTGTATGACAAGCAGAAGAGGGTAAGTTTCAAAAAAACAGGATGCGCTCCAAAGACACATCTATTAGAGCTTATACACACTGATGTGTGGGGACCGGCACAGGTATTATTATTTCTTTTATTGATGATGCTAGTAGAAAATTGTGGGTCTATTTCTTAAAACATAAATTTGATGTATTTGATGTATTTAAGACGTGGAAAGTAATAGTAGAAAATGAGATAAGTAAAACAGTAAAATGTCTCAGATCAGATAATTAGGGAAAATACCGTGATAAGAGATTTGAGGAGTATTGTGCAGCAAATGGAATCAAATATCAGAAAACGATTCCAAGGACACCACAGCTGAATGGTGTGGCTGAGCGTATTAACAGGACCATCCTTGAGTGCGCTAGGAGCATGAGGTTACATGTAGGATTACCCAAGACGTTTTGGGTAAATGTTGTGAATACTGCTGCATATCTCATCAATAGAAGTCCCTCAGCACCATTGGATGGTGGGCTACTATAAGAAACGTGGACTGGGAAAGAAGTGAACCTTACACATCTCAGAGTATTTGATTGCACTTCATATGTTCACATTGATGCAGAGCATAGAAACAAGCTGGATGCGAAGTCTAGGAGGTGAACATTTATAGGCTACGGGCGTCATGATTTTGGCTACAGGTTTTAGGATACAAAAAACAAGAAAATCATCAGAAGCAAAGATGTAGTCTTTAATGAAAAAGTGATGCATAAGGATAATGTACAACAAAACAAGACCGAGGAGAAAGAATTCATAGAGTTGGAAGAGTTACCAGACACGGGTTTTACAACGCCACAGGATGATCATGCATGAGAGTATTATGAGGTAGAGCCCAGACACTAGTTGTGAGAAGGTCTACTTGAGAGAGGAGACCCATGGTCCAATACTCACCCTCCTTACATTATCTACTGCTGATAGATAGTGGTGAAATAGAGTATTTTGAAGAGGTATTACAGTCAGATACACGGGTTAAGTGGGAGCATGTCATGGATGATGAGATAGACTCTCTTGAGTTAAATCGTACATGGGATTTAGTCAATCTACCTAGGGGTAAGAAAGCTCTTCATAATAAGTGGGTTTACAGACTGAAGGAGGAGCATGATGGTTTAAAACAGTACAAGGTTAGATTGCTTGTGAAAGGGTTCCAACAAAAGGCAAGTATCGACTTCACCGAAATATTTTCACTAATGGTGAAAATGTCTACAATTCGTATGGTCTTAAGTATAGTGGCTACAGAGGACTTACATCTCGAGCAGCTAGATGTTAAGACAACCTTTCTTCATGGGGACCTTGAAGAAGAGATATATATATCCGATAGGATACGTGGCACCAGAAAAGGAGAATAAGGTGTGTAGACTAAAGAATAGTCCATATGGCCTAAAGTAGGCCCTGAGGCAATGGTACAAGAAGTTCGACAGTTTCATGTCGGGAAACGGTTTTAGGAGATGTTATGTAGACCACTGTTGCTATTTGAAGAAGCTTGATACGTCGTACATCATCCTTCTTCTGTACATTGATGATATGTTTGTGGTTGGTTTAAGCACGAACGACATCTCAAATCTCAAAAGAGAACTGTCTAGAAATTTGCCATAAAGGATTTAGGATCTGCAAAACAAATCCTTAGCATGAAGATAAAGCATGACAGGAAAAACAAGAAACTAGTTTTGTTACAAGTAGAGTACATAGCCAAGGTACTGATCGATTCAATATGAAAGGTGCTAAGCCGGTTAGCACTCCATTAGCCAACCACTTCAAGCTTTCTAAGGAGCAATGTGCAAATTTGCAGGAGGAACGGGACTACATGGCTAAAGTCCCATACGCGTCAGCTATTGGGAGTCTCATGTATGCTATGGTGAGTACGAGGCCAGACATTGCTCAAGTAGTGAGAGTTGTTAGTAGGTTCATGAACAACCCCGGGAAGGAACATTGAGAAGCTGTAAAGTAGATCCTTACATACCGGGTAGGTACTGTGGATGTAGGGCTGTGTTATAGTGGATCGAAAATTAAGCTACAAGGTTACGTAGATTCAGATTTGGTAGGAGATATCAACAGCAGAAGAAGCACTATAGGTTATTTCTTTACTTTAAGTAGTACTGCAGTCAGTCGGACTTCTCAGTTACAGAAGATAGTATCTATCAGTACAATAGAAGAAGAATATGTTGCAGCTACAAAAGCGTGCAAAGAGATGATATGGATGTAAGGTTTCATGGAAGAGTTGAGTAAGAAGCAGGCAAATTACAAGCTGTATAGTGACAGTCAGAGTGTAATACACTTGGCTAAGAATTCAGCATATCATTCAAGGACCAAGCATATTAACATCAGTTATCACTTCATACGTTCGTTACTGGAAGATGGATGAAGAATATTCATATAAGTGAGAATCCTGCAGATATGTTGACTAAGGCGGTCACACAGGAGAAGCTGAAGTTCTGTTCAGCTTTGATTGGTCTTCATGCTTGAAGACGAAGAGGTGGTGTACTCCGAATGTAAAAAATAAAGGTTTACGGTGATGTGTCTCCAAGTGGGAGATTGTTGAGATTAGAGTCACATCTGGATAGGGCTACTTGACCGATCAAGTGCCCTGCTCGACCAGTCGAGTGGCCCACTCCACCAGTCGAGGGCTGGCTCGACTCAATGTCCAGCGAGCTATGATTTTTTGGGTCTGCGATGCTCGACCGATCGAGGCCCTTGCTTGACCAGTCGAGAGTCCATTCGACTAGTCAAGGTTATGCGGATTCATTTTCGAATTTTATACGAACTACGGATTTTTGAGACGATTTCGCAAGAGGTACGAAAGGAAAGTTGCCTAAACTATAAATAGAAGTTCCTAGTACTTTTATAGGGTCAAGAGAGTTATGCTAAAGTGTGGGCAAATGGTTTTCTCTATACATCCAAGGGAAAATGTTAGTATATTACTTGTAATCTCGTTTTCTTCATAGTGAAAGTTTGCACCCGTGGTTTTTTACCCTTATTTAGGGTTTTTCCACGTATATCTTGTCTTGTGGCTTGTTTGGTATGCTTTGATTCTACTTTAAAATTATATTTCTTTCTGTTTATCGTTTGTGGGTGAGACCAGAGATTGGATCTCGGTTCATTGCATTGTTGGCATGCTGCGTAATAAAACTGATATCGTGTAAACACCAACCAAGGAATATTAAAATCGGTCATTGTTGACGCACGACCATTAATAACAAAGAAAGGAGGAGATGACATGCCCCATGGACAACCCTTTAAATGGCTTTTTTTTTTCTTTTTTTCTTTTTCTTTTTTATGAAGCTTATATTGAGAGAGTTATACAACAATATTAATTACATAGGGATGGCTTTGATACCACATGTAATATATCTAGTTTGGATTGTTGTACGCTGAACAATGGGGCAAAAAAATAAAAAAGAGTTCAGATGGCGTACTTGGTTCTGCCATTAATTACAGAAATGGAGCTTGCCGAAAGATGCTTGAACTTCTTCTTCCACGCGCGTTAACAATGTGTGGTTATGCTTTTCGCTACGTATAGAATCAAGGATCCAACCTTCATATTTAAGCTTATGTAGGTCGTTGTTCGAGACCTACCCACCGTCGGACTCGTTGTTGATATCCTTGCTACCACGACTCTCTCTCAAACACGAGAGGGAGAAGCCCTAGTTCTAAACATCTCTACCATTAAGAGACAATATGGTACTCTGCAGTATGACCAATGGCGTGTGTGTATAGCTCCCTTCGTGGACCGAACCTTTGTTCTCACTGTTTTGATCCAAACCAATCATGGCGCTGTCCTGATAGCTAATGCCATGTATGGCCATGGATTTCTTACAGGAAAAACTACCTAGCAGACAATATAGCCTCAAAGTAATATAACTCGGTGATCTATTGTAGGAATTACTATAATAAAATATTATTGGAAACATAATATAAGGCTCCAAGAGACATGAAATAAGGTTGTTTAGAAAATAAAATATTAGTATAATTAAAGTCAAACTTTACCAGTTTTATTCATTTTAAAATTAACTACTTTCACTCGTTTTAGAGTTTGAAGAGTCGAGCCATATTTTAAAGTTTTTATTTGAATAGTTTAATTTAATTATAACATCTTTATTATCTTTAATAAGTTTACTATTTTAAGAATATTTTTTATTTAACATAAATTGAGAGGTCTAAGTTTATATAAGCTTATTAAAACTGAGTTTTAGAGAGAATTGATTCCTATTTCAGGTTATTTCACATAAATTGAGGATCTATAGTTACAAAAGCATATCAAAATTGCATTTTAGACCCAACATTTCGTTCTTATCAATTTTACTAGAGTTCGAGAGTCTCTCTCTCTCTCTCTCTCTCTCTCTCTCTCTCTCTGTGTGTGTGTGGATTCAAGGCTTAACATGGAAGAAGAGAATGGTGATCTCGTCCTTCCCTTTCTCCATGGTCCCGCTATGTAAAGCATGGACCATAACTTAACAAATAGTGCTTAAATCTTCCACCTAAAAAATTATACCATTTCTCTTAAGGGAGCTAGAAAGTACAAAGTAACCTGCTCTTTAAAACATGTTTTGCTCATTTTTTCACTTATTGTGACCCACCTATGGTATGAAATGACCTAGCATTTAGGCCAAATAACATAAACATCGTAGCCCACCTAATGGGATATATGTGATCTTGAACATGCATTTGAAATTGGCTTGTATACATGTATATATGCCAATAGGAAAGGTTGCACAATGCGTTGCTCGTTATTTTCTACGTGTGGACCATCCAATTCACACAAATCCAAATCAGTCTGACGGTTAATTGGTTTCTACTGAGTGGACCATCCAATGATGCCCCAGGTGACCTTTATCGTAGTCCAACCATTTGATGAGCTTACATCTAGAGAGGAGGCAAGTCAACTCACCTGAGAGAACTGGTTGAATGCTATTCAACAAAATAGAGAAAGCAAGCAAGTTGGAGAGATCGGACACTGCATCTGCCACCGCAGCGCTGTTTGAGAATATGTAGGAGAAGTTTTGTCGAAACCCCAATATCAAGGCCCAAATCACCACTCCAATTGCGAATGAAGTTGCAACAACAACCACGATTGCGAACTTAATTGCCTTTGTATTCCCTCTCCCTAGCTCATTTGCCACCCTCACACTACATTCCCCATACAAACATCTTAGTCAGCATCATATAGCAAGTGGGTCACATACATACTCTCTCTCTCTCTCTCTCTCTCTCTCTCTCTCTCTCTCTCTCTCTCTCTCTCTCTCTCTCTCTCTCCCCGTGTGTGTCTATATATGGAAATGGTACTATGAGGTCGACCTCATGGGAACTTCCCATGAGGTCAAGTTGTGTGGGCCCCACCATGATCTGGGTCGAACATCAACACCGTGCATTTGATGGGTCCCCTTTAGTTTATGGAATATCCCAAAAATCAGCCTTATACGGAATTCAGGTGGGCCATTCCATCTAAAACCATGTGAAGACATGTTTAAAACATATAAAAGCACTTGGTGGGGCCTAACTGAGTTTTGGATGCAGTTGAAACTTGGTCTAACCACTCATCCAAGTGGGACACACAATGGATGGGCTGGATTTTTGAACCCGCATCTCAGTGGGCCCAATAAATAATTATGAATGTTTTAATGGGAGGGTAACCCTTCTCAACGGTTGTATGTAGTGTGGCCCACCCACGTTATGGATTGACTTGATTTTTAAGCATGTGGCCCACCATGGAATGGTTCATCTGGCTGATGGGGTAGATGTTCGACCCACGTCACGATGGAGCCCACACATCTCAACCTCATGCAAACTTATATATATATATGGGAAAAGGTACCATGCGCTCGACCTCACGATAAGCTCCCGTGAGGTCAAGCTGTGTGGGCCCCACCGTGATGTATTTCGACCATCAACACCGTGCATTTGATGGGTCTCCTTTAAATTATGGGATATCCAAAAATCATCCGTATACGGAACTCAGGTGGGCCATAACATCTAAAATTATGTGAAGACACCGTTAAAACATATAAAAGCACTTGGTGGGGCCCACCTGAGTTTTTCATGCACCTGAAACTTGGTCTGAACCCTCATTCAAGTGGGACACACATAATGGATGGGTTGGATTTTCAAACCACATCTCGGTGGGCCCTCCAAAATGGTTATGAATATTTTAATGGTGCACAGCCCCTCTCCACTTCTGTATGTGGTGTGGCCCACACAAATCACGGAATGACTTGATTTTTGAGACCTAGGCCCACGATGGAATGGTGCATCTGACTGATGGGCTAGATGTTCAAAACGCATCATGGTGGGGCCCACACAGCTCGACCTCATGGGATGGGCTCGTAAGGTGGAGCGCATAGTACATTTTCCCATATATATATATATATATATATATATATATATATATATATATATGGGAAAAGGTACAATGAGCTCGAGCGTACTATAAGCTCCCTTGAGGTCTTGCTGTGTGGGCCCTACCGTGATGTGTTTCGACCATCAACACCGTGCATTTGATGGGTATCCTTTAAATTATGGGATATCCCAAAAATCAGCCGTATACGGAACTCAGGTGGGCCATACCATCTAAAATTATGTGAAGACACCGTTAAAACTTATAAAAGCACTTGGTGGGGCCCACCTGAGTTTTGCATGCTCCTGAAACTTGGTCTGAACCCTCATTCAAGTGGGACACACATAATGGATGGGCTGGATTTGCAAACTACATCTCGGTGGGCCCTCAAAAATGGTTATGAATGTTTTAATGATGCACGGCCCGTCCCCACTTCTGTATGTGGTGTGGCCCACACAAGTCACAGATTGACTTGATTTTTGAGACTTAGGTCCATGAGGGAATGGCGCATCTAACTGACGGTGTTGATTGTCGAAACACATCACGGTGGGACCCACACAGTTCAACTTCATGGGATGGACGTGTGGCTTGAGCTCATTGTACCTTTTCCTATATCTATATATATATATATATATATATATATATATATATATATATATATATATATATATATATATATGTGTGTGTGTGTGTGTGCGCGCGTCCACCATTCATCTGATGACCCTACCTTGAATAGTTCATAGTCTACACAACTCATTTGTGGCTTCGACTTGAAATTCATATTTGATTAGATGATCATGACCATTAGTCAGACTGTTAGGATCATCTTGCTGGTGTTACTTTTGTACTTCACTCATCTAAAGTAGGGCCCACATGATGATGGATAGTTCATCACATCCAACCTTGATGCTAATGTAGTCGACTATCGAAGAGATGAATTTCACCCAGTAAGGACCCACCAACATGTGTGGTGGGCCGGATGGATGGGCCATAAACACAGCAATGGTTACAAAACCTAGGTGGGCTAATACCAATTCGTGTTGAAAAAAAGTACCTTGCAGCTGCCAGGAAGCCAAACGATATTATCAGCTCCCAACCATTGATATTAAGGCTGCATACCAACTGAACATTAGCTATTAAAGAAAAACAAATAAAATCATCAATGATATTAGCATCAAAGGCTGATAATGCTGAAGGATTGGAAGATCCAAGGTCCACTAAGCTTGGCCCATTTCAATTTCGGGCCAGAAAAATAGTCCCGGCCCCTCCATTATGACTGAAAGTTAGACCCAAGCCCCGCATCAGATACAAATGGCCATTGATCCGATCTTTGAATAGAAAATGTCGATAGATTGAAGTTCGACCCCACCCATTTATTTTTGGGCTCGAAAATCAAGCTGAGCCCGGCTAATGAGCCCATGCCCATCCTTTCTTCGTATTAGCCAGGAGATCGGATCTTTCACTACAATTTCTGTATCCGATATCACTTTAGACAATGGATGCCAATACAGATATTGCCCAAAGAAGTCAGATGTAGATATAGGTTGGATATAGATATTATCTACAAAAGTCGGATATAAGTTAGATAATATAGGTAATAAAAAATATAAAAATTAGTTAAATTCAAAACAAATTAATAAAAATATTTATAATAGAAAATATATATATATATATATATATATATATATATATATATATATATATATATATATATTTCATAATATAATTAGCTAATTTCAAGCTGCAAAGCTTTAAAATAATACTTACCAACTTCGATAAATAAATAAAAGAATGTTAGTCGACACTGTAAATTTTAATATATCATTTATTAGCATTTAATATTTCAGTTAAAATATTATTAGTTGAGTAAATTATAAGAATGCCCTAGAACAAACAGGTAACTGGAGCACACCGTTTCCATGGATCTGATGACAGATTGACTAGAATGATGGGCTGGCTATAGAAATTTGGGCTACTTACCAGATGGAGAGGGCGTTGATTGCAATGGTTGCATCTTCCATGTGGCCCGTCAGCAGAATCAATGCTGAATTATACCAAATCTCCAAACTGCTTTTAGCAAAATAATTTGTTAGTTAGGAAACGAAAAATACATAAACTGTCCAAATAATAGGCCCCATTGTGGATGGACCATAGCTCAAAATTCACATTGATCATGATACCTTAATCATCCAATTTTACCCATTGGATTAATATGAATGGACAGAATTTGCAGGATGACTGGTTTGGATCATCATAAACAAATGCCACATGTAAGTTTCTAATATTCGAAATACGAGTTCTGAGGAATAGTTGGACTTACCAAAGCATCACACCCGAAGACACTGATAATTTCAAGATAGGCCATAGATCATTAAAGGCCTGCATTGAGAACCCGTTCCATGTATGTGGACAATAGTAGAAAACATAGATCAACTGTCCGATTATCGGCATCCAACTGGCCAAGATCATCGACACCATCAAGCCGGCGACACCCAATCCGATCCCCTGTGCAAGGGCCCAGCAACCGAGAACGTGGAGGCCCAGTGATAGCATGGCCAGCCATGTGATGATCATGTTCTTGCTTTGGGCCTGTAGGTACATTTGGAGGGTGAAATTGAAGATGTATGATAATAAGATGGGGATGTACCAAAGAGAGATCGTGTTGGCCATCAGGGCTATATCTTCTGTCTGGCCTAGCCATATGAGTATTGGAGCTGAGAAGATGAAGAGAGGAATTATGAGCAACGAAAATCCAGATTCGATTATCCATGATCTTTGTAGATAGATCCCTAGCATGTGGTATTGTTTGGCTCCGAATGCCTGCCCGCATAGAGTCTCTAGCCCACTTGACATGCCCATCTGCAATGATGAAGGGTCAGATCGGGAGACAATCAAGCTATTATATTGTAAATGGACTGTTAGAACGAGTGTTTTAAAACACTGGTTATAAAAAATGGGCCACCTTCCACATTCAATGGATATATATGGAGCGATTAGGATCATCTAGTTCGGATGACTATGGGGTAGTTGGCCCATTACGCCATGGCCTAGCTCTCAGGCTTGATTATCAAATGAACTGATTATGCAGATGTGGCCCACCAAATGGGTTGATTGGCTGAATTTCCTGATGAGGCCCATGTTTTTGCATGGACCTGACAGCAGATGCCCTACATAAGTAGGAAATATGGGGCCATCGGCCACGTAACAAGAAAACATGCAACCGGCTGGAGTTAATTGCACATTAATGAACAACATGCAATCACAAGTGTTGATCCGGGCGGCGGGCTTGATTTCAGATCTCTTAATGAACAGGCTTACAGTGGCCTAACCATGTTCGCGATTAATGAAATCCTTGTGGCATGAGTCCACTTCCTAAAAAATAAAAATAAAATAAAATAATAAAAACCATTTTCGAGATAGACACATTGCCACCCAAATGCGGGTTTTGGATCATGACCTATACATGGTGGGGCCAACTGAATCAGTGGTCATCGAATGGGAGGCAGATCAAGTGGTGTTGCCAACACTACCCCCATGTGTGGATGTGTTGGGCGATGTGGGGCCCAATGTGATGCATGTGTTTTATATCCATGATGTTCATCTGTTTTTTCAGCTAATTTTTTAAGGCAAGGAACTAAAACTGAAACAGACCCGGAGCTCAAGTGAACCACAACACAGGAAATAGTGGTAATCGAACGCCCACCTTTAAAATTTTCTTGAAGGTTATAAAAGTTTTGGATATATTTGTATTTTCCTTTCCTCTAAGTCTCAGTGATCTTATCAACAAAATGGATGACAAATAAGCAATACAGTGGGCCATAGAAATGGTTTGATTATATTTGAGGCACCGTCAGTGTCTCGATTGAGCACATTCCGAGGAAGGCAAACAGAGTGGTGGACGGCCTGGCCCGTATGGGCAGCACCAATCAGTCGGATAAGGTCTTCGCAGAAGTTTCTGGCCTTATGCTCCTTACCCGAGGAGAGCTTGTCCTAGACTAGACAGGGCTAGGAACGGTTAGGGAAAGTTAGCCAGTCTTTCCTGAGTTAGACGGTGAGGTTACAATAGGCATGCTCCATTCCACTTTTTGTAGTAATGGGCCTGTGCGAAATGTAATTTTCATGTATAGTCACCTCTAAGTTGGAATAAATTTATCAAGTTAAAAAAAAAAAAAAAAAAATTATTCCTCACTGCATCTCCACTATTTCCTATGATGTGGTCTACTTAGCTTTGCTTCATTTTAGGTTAGGCTTACAAGGCCTAAAATATATTACAAAGACATATTTGCCACTCTTAAGATTCAACTCTCAGATTCAAACACTTTACCCTTCACTCTGATACAATGTCAAGTAACCATGGCCTCTAAAAATTTGAGCTAATGTATGATGTATATCAAGGGACTTAAACATATGGCCACACGAGCATGTTTGATAGTTGTTGTGATACGGTCACACGAGCATGTTTCATAGTTGCTTAATTGAGTAAATTAGACTGCATCTCTCATAACGACGGCGTTGACTAGTGGGTATTTCATTTGTTGAATTTTAGTCATTAATAATTTTCATTTGAAATACTCATTGATTAGATGTCCTCAATCACATTTAGTACATCCTACATAGGTAGGATGTATGGTGTGTTGCCCATGATTTTGATAGTTTGATTTGAGTTCCAGTACACACGTCGCTTTGTTGGAATCTATTTTTAGAATGAGCAACGTGCTCAAGCCGAGATGAAGGATGTGGATGGGACGCGGATTAGCTACTGAACTTGAACTAGACAGGTCTCACCACCCATGTTCTGTGGCCCCACCATGATGTATGTGTTGTATCCACACCGTCCGTCCATCAATTTGGAGAGATCATTTTATGGATGAGACAAAGAACGAGGCAGATCTAGAGATTAAGTGAACCCCACCACAGAAAACATTGGGGATTGAATGCCTACCATTAAAAACTTCTTTTGGCCACGGAAGTTTTCGATCGAGATGATATTTGTGTTTTCCTTTATTTCATGTCTTTGTTAATGTATAAACAGGTTGGATCTCAAATAAACATCATAGTGGGTCCTAGGAAGGTTTCAACGGTAAGCGTCACTGTCCCAGTGTTTTCTACGGTGGGGTCCACTTGAACTTTGGATCTGTCTCATTCTTTGTCTCATGCACTAAATTAATCTCTCCAAATGGATGGATGGTGTAGATACAACAATACATCTTGATGGGGCCCACATAACACGGTGACGTCACCTCAGTAGTGAGACTCGCTATTGCCAGTTCAGTAGCTAATCTGATGGGTTTTTTTTTTGACCCGTTGTCCTTTCGCAACTAGGATGCGCAAAGTCCTTTCGCAACTAGGACGCAACTAGGATGCGCAAGTCCTTTCGCAACTAGGATGCGCAAGTCCTTTCGCAACTAGGATGCAGAAAGGAGTTTCCTAAAACTATAAAAAGGGGTCCCTAGGATTTTTCTAGATATATGTGTTGATGAGAAAAATACAAGAGGGCTATCAAAGGTGAGAGAGAGGGAGAAAAAGAGAGAGAAGCTTATAGAAGGGAGGTTCGCTCGAGGAGGTTTTTCTACTTTGCAATTTATATCTCAGCGCTTCTATGTCCTCATAATCGGTTAGATCTCTTCGTTTTCTCTATTTCTCTTATTGTTCATCCACTCTGCGTGAGTGAAGAAGGTTGTAAACGTTCACTTCATAGTGGATTGTTGATCTGGACGAGGTCCGTGGTTTTTACCTCTTTGAGGGTTTTCCACGTAAAAATCTCTTGTGTGGTGTGTGATTGATGCATTGATTATTTTCATTGCTTTATTATCCATAATTGGGTTTGTTCGGAGGGCTAGATCCTAAGGTTTTGTGCAAGGCCCCAACAAAGTGGTATCAAAGCTAAGTTCATTGAACGGGTAGGATCGGTTTTGAATTATGGAAGGTGGCTCAAGGATGATCACTCAATGGTTCTAACCTGGACCATATGGAAGGCTAAGATGGAGGACTTGCTTTATTGCAAGGAACTATATTCTCCATCTCGGGCATATCACAAAATCCAAGGATATGACCGATGATGATTGGAAGAAGATGGACCGAAGGCGGTGGGGTTTATCGACAATGGTTGGATGATTCGTGTTCCACCATGTGTCTACGGAAACCTGTACCGCAAGCCTATGGCTAAAATTACAAGGGTGTATGAGAGGAAGACAAGTGCAGGTAATAAGATATTTCGATAAGGCGACTTGTAAATCTCAAGTTCAAGGATGGTGGTTCGTGGCCGAGCATATGAATGAGGTCACAATATAGTGAACCAACTCACCTCTATGAAGATGGTCCTGGATGATGAATTGCGGGCTTTACTATTGCTTAGTTCATTGCACGACGGTTGGGAGACATTGGTGGTGTCTCTAAGTAACTCCGCGCCGGACGGAAAGATATCCATGGAACGTGGTAACCATTGTCTCTTCAATGAGGAGACAAGGAGGAAGTCTCGTGGGTCTACATGAAGAGGCTCTTGTGACGCAGAACGGGGAGAGGAAAGAACGGGAAGGGCGGGAAGGCCCGAGATAAATCAAGAGGCAAGTCGAGTAACATAAAAGAGGTTGAATCTTTGGAATTGTGGCAAGAAGGGCCACTATAAGCATGAATGTCGTGGTAAGAAAAACGACAAGAAAGTAAAAGGGAAGGAAGAAGAATCGATTCCACACTGCGGTCGCTTCGGATGGCGACATGGTAGTTATTCTTTCTACAGATCACGATGTATGTCTCACGGCCACGAGTCGGGCACCGGCGGGTGATAGACTCGGGAGCTTCTTTTCATGCGACTCCACACAGGACTCCTTCACAAGCTACAAGTCGTGACTATGGGGTGTGAAGATGGGAAATTCTGGCGTATCAAAGATCGTGGGAGTTGGTGATATTTGTGTAGAAAACCGATGTGGGTCGCACATTGGTTCTCGAGGATGTGAGGCATATCCCGGACCTTCGCCTCAACTTGATGTCGACGGGAAGGTTGGATGATGATGGCTATGAAAGCCGGTTTGCATGGTGGGCGATGGAAGCTCATCAAGGGTTCATTGATCGTGGCTAGAGGAAAGAAGTGTTGCACCTGTACAAGCGCAAGTGTCGGTATGTGCAATGGTGGATTGAACGCGGCGAAGATTAACTATTGACATGTGGCACAAGCGTCCCAGGCCACATGAGTGAAAAAGGGTCAAATTTACTAGCGAGGAAGCAACTCCTTCCACGTGATGTATGCCTCTCAAAACCTGTCTTGATTGTTTATCGTGGAAACAAGATAGAGTTTCATTCATTAAAGCGCTTCTCATGTTAATAAAGTGCATGCATTAGATTTGGTTTATTCGATGTTTGTGGTCCTATGAGGACAAAACCTTGGGTGGGGCATTGTATTTTGTCACTTTTATAGATGATGCATCTAGGAGGGTTTGGGTTTATGCTTTGAAATCCAAGGACGAGGTCTTTGGTGTGTTTAAGTTGTTTCATGCTATGGTCGAGAGAGACAGTAGACCATTGAAGTGCATCCGCACCGACAATGGTGGTGAATACATTGGCGACTTTCACGAGTGCACCGCAAGTCCCTGGGTATACGGCATGAACAGACGGTTCCCAAGACCCCCAAAGATAATGGTGTAGCCGAGCGAATGAATCGCACCATTGTTGAGAGAATCGGATGTATGTTATCCCATGCGAAGTTGCCAAGACGTTCGGGGAGAAGCAACATAGACGGTGTATTTGATAAATGGGTCTCCATCGGCCCGTTGAATGGAGAAGTACTGAGAAGGTGTGGACTGGACGGGATCCATCGTACGGTCATCTCAGTGGTGTTTGGATGCGGGACATCCGTTCACGTACCAAAGGACGAGAGGTCCAAGCTCGATATGAAGATCGGGGCAAGTGTGTGTTCTTAGGGTACGGTGATGAAAAATTCGGTTACATGGTTATGGGATCCGACCGAGAAGAAGCTCGTCGGGAGCGAGAGATGTGGTTTTCTTTGAAGATCGGTGTATCGAAGACATTGGTAAGCTAGAGAAGAACCAAACTTAGTTCGGGTGAGCTAGAGGACATGGATCCGATTACTCCTCCCGTGGTGCGATGACGGGGGAGTACAAAGAAGGTGCAGAAGAGAACGAGGGAGTTCCTTCGGAAGATGGACCAGGGAGCGGCCCCACTTGATCCACTGTTGAGCCACGGTGAGGAGGTCATCTGAGGACGGACGCATGTACCGTCAAGAGGTACTCGCCGCATGAGTACATTATGCTAACCGATGGGGGAGAGCCGAAGATTATTCTCGAGGCCCATGACGAGCATAAGGAGGAGTGGTTGAAAGCTATGCAAGAAGAGATGGAATCCTTGCATAAGAACCACACCTATGATATGGTGAAAGCGCCTACAAGGGCAAGAAAGCTCGAGCAACAAGTGGGTGTTCGAGAAAGAAGATTGAGCGGAAGAATTCACAGACGAGGTTTAAGGCCGGACTTGTGGTGAAAGGGTTTGGTCGGAGGAAAGGTATAGACTTCGAGGAGATATTCTCACCAAGTGGTGAAGATGACATCCATACGGGTGTTGCTTGGGTTGGCGGCTAGCATGGATCTGGAGATGAAGTTAGATGTTAAACCGCCTTTCTCTATGGTGACTGGAAGAAGAGATCTACATGCACCAACCAGAGGGGTTCAAGTCAAGGGCAAGGAACATATGGTGTGTAGGTGAGGAAGAGCTTGTATGGGGTGAAACAAGCTCCACGGCAAGAATGGTACAAGAAGTTCGATTCGTTCATGTTACTGACATGGGTATGACAGAGCAGTCGGACCATTGTGTGTTCACGCGCAGTTCTCGATGGTGATTTCTTAGTTCTGCTGTTATACGTTGATGACATGCTCATCATGGGAAAAGACATCAAGAAGATTAACTGGCTGAAACAGGAGTTGGGCAAGTCTTTTGCGATGAAAGACTTGGGCCTGGCTAGACAGATCCTAGGAATGGAGATAACCCGTGACAGAAGCACGAGAAGCTTTGGCGTCACAAGAGCGGTATATTGAGAAAGTCCTAGAGCGGTTCAATATGAATGCAAAAGTTTCTGGTCAAGATCTCACTAGATGGTCACTTCAGATTGAGCGAGGCGGTGTCCCAAGACGAAGGCGAGGTGGAAGAGATGCGAGAGAAGATACCCTACGCGTCACCGTAGGAAGTTTGATGTATGCTATGGTGTGTACACGCCCAGATATAGCATATGCGGTTGGTGTTGTCAGCCGGTACCTTGCCAATCTGGCAAAGAACATTGGGCAGCGGTAAAATGGATACTACGGTATCTAAGAGGCTCAAGGTTGAGCCTATGCTATGGTGACGGTAAACTGTGTTAGATGATATGGCGGGTGACATAGACTCGGGAAGTCTACATCGGGGTTCATGTTCACATTTGCGGGGGAGGCGGTTTCTTGGCGCGAGCAAGTTACTGAAGGTCGTAGCATTGTCAACTATGAAGCCGTACATTGCGGTTTGAAGCATGTAAAGAGATGCTTTGGATGAAAAGGTTCCTACAGAACTTAGCTTTGAAGCGAAGGGAGGAGCACGTGGTCTATGCGATAGTCGAGTGCTATACATGAGCAAGAATCCAAGTCGGCATTCCAAGTCGAAGCACATTGGATCGGGATACTTTGGAACAAAAGGTGTTACACTGAGAAAGTCACACGGACGATAATAGGTCAGATATGATGACCAAGGCCTTGCTCAAGGGCAAGTTTGAGGTTTGTAGAAACCTGACTGGCTTAAAGAAGGTGAATCCCTCCTGGGTCAAAACGGGGGAGATTTGATGGATTTTTTTTTGACCCATTGTCCTTTCGCAACTGGGATGCGCAAAGTCCTTTCGCAACTAGGACGCAACTAGGATGCATGCATAAGTCCTTTCGCAACTAGGATGCGCATGAAGTCCTTTCGCAACTAGGATGCGAGAAAGGAGTTTCTAAAACTATAAAAAGGGGTCCCTAGGATTTTTCTAGATATATTGTGTTGATGAGAAAAATACAAGAGGGCTATCAATGAGAGAGAGGGAGAAAAAGAGAGGAAGCTTATAGAAGGGATCGAGGAGGTTTTTCTACTTTCAATTTATATCTCGCTTCTATGTCCTCATAATCGGTTAGATCTCTTCGTTTTCTCTATTTCTCTTATTGTTCATCCACTCGCGTGAGTGAAGAAGGTTGTAAACGTTCACTTCATAGTGGATTGTTGATTGGGACGAGGTCCCGTGGTTTTTACCTCTTTGAGGGTTTTCCACGTAAAAATCTCTTGTGTGGTGTGTGATTGATGCATTGATTATTTTCATTGCTTTATTATCCATAATTCTGGTTTGTTCTGGAGGGCTAGATCCTAAGGTTTTGTGCAAGGCCCCCAACATAATCGACATTCCTATGTGACAATGAGTAATTACTGTACTGCATACCCATGTGACATGGTGCATAAGAACCGGAGAAGGTGCATAAGAATGGGCAACGTTCATTATCTTATTCGGCAAGCTTTCAACAGCAGCATCCATGGTGGAAATATGTTTAGTACTTGTTTGGTTTGTACAGATACGATGCATGGGATCCTCGGGTCTATGCAAATCCACACATGCAACTTTTTCTATTTTTTTTTTAGTGTATGAGCAAGAAACATCAATCTCTATCAGAGTCGGAGAAGTTGCATAAGAATGGGCAACGTTCATTATCTTATTCCGCAAGCTTTCAACAGCAGCATCCATGGTGGAAATATGTTTAGTACTTGTTTGGTTTGTACAGATACGATGCATGGGATACTCGGGTCTATGCAAATCCACACATGCAACTTTTTTTTTTTTAGTGTATGAGCAAGAAACATTAATCTCTATCAGAATAAAAAATAAGAGGTTATCCCCTTCACACCAGGCAAAATAAAATAGATTTCGTTATTTATGAGGAAGGAGATTCTTAAAAAAAAATTAAAAAAAAAAAAAAAAACAAAATAATTCATTTTTCAGCTAGCCGCACTTTGTTCAATAAATGCGCTGAATTTTGAAACAGTCCATGGCTCTATTACATAAATGGCTTTTTACCAATATATACCTCAAGTTTCGTGGGAGTACTCAAACAGCATCGCCTTTTAAAATACTATTTTTCTATATGTATGTGACCTAACCATATATATATATATATATATATATTCTCTCAACAGAATTGCCCTTAAATACATTTTGTAAGCCTATGTGCAATAAAACCTTCTCATGTCATTAGCTTATGAAAAACTCTTCTACCCATATACTTTTTTGTTTCTCTATTAACTTTTTCAATTTCTTATGTATCACAAAAAAGAAAATGGATTAGGCGGGGGTCCAACCTCACCCAAGATAGTATGAGCCATACTGTGGGGCCCACTTTGATTCATGGATTGTATATCCATGCTGTCCATTCATTTTTTTCATATCATTTTAGGGCACAAGCCTAAAAGTGAAGCAAATACAAGTCTTAGGTAGACTATGCCATAGGAAACAATGGAGATTGACCATTAGCAACTTATAATTGGCCACGAAAGTTTTGCATGAAGTTGATATTTTTTTCCTTCATCTAGGTTCATGTGAACTTATAAACATGTTGGATGGCAAACAAATATTTCGGTGGGCCATAAGAAGTTTTTAATAGTGGGATGTTCAATCACCACTATTTCCTATAGTACAATCCACATAAGATTTCGATCAACCTCATTTTTAAGCAAGTAGCCTACAATGATCTAGCACAATGGGCGGATGGATTAAATATAATACAACTATATCAAAGTGGGCCCCATGATAGGAGGTGCATCGCATTGGGTGAAGTTGGCCTCTCATATAATCCAACTCTCCTCAGAAAATGACTTCTTCTTCTTTCTTTAAAAAACATACATGAATGAGTCTTTTGCTAAGAAATAATAGATAGAATGAAAAAAAAAAAAAAAAGATAGCAAAAAATGAAAGAGTTCAGACTATTTTTATGGGTCACTCGATATTAAAAATGAGAACAAACATGACCTCATAATATCATAAAATTTAGGCTAACTTTTGAATAATCAAATGGTATTCAAGTGATATGATTCTATATTCATATAAAAATTTACCAAATTATCTTTCCAACTAGCACAAGATCACACCAATTTGACTTGTAACGAGAGAGTTATGACCATTTTTGTGAGATCTAGCGTAGTTAAAATGAGAGTGAATATGACGACTTTAGACCCACTTTTTGAATATCTAAATGGTGTCTAAATGATATGAATCTAAATCTATTTGAAGATTCATCAAATTATATTTTCAACAAGTATAAGATCGTGTCAATAAGAGCTTTAACGAAAGAGTTATACTAGTTTTATTCTGTGAAGCTGGATAAAAGACAGAGCTCGACTAATGTCATGATGGAGTTTAGGCCGCATTTTTTATAGTCAAATAGTTTCCAAACGAGAAGACTCTAAATCCATTTAAAAGTTAATCAAATTATCATTCTAATGAGCATAAGATCACCCCAATCGAAGATATAATGAGAGAGTTATGACCTTTCAAAGTTGGGGCATATCAAATTGTCCATTTTCCATGTTATTGATCAAATGCTTATGATCATTTGATTAGTGTGAATTTTACACCATGGATTGCTCCTAGTCTTATGAACCAATGAATGGTTTAGATCGATGATGGGTTACTTGTCATGCCATTTAAAAGCTTGGGGGATGCTGCTAATGATTGTAAGAACATTAACAAAACCATTCATCTTTTAACTATCTACTTGCAAGATAAAAATTGAGGGTTAATATTTCTTTGTTAATAAGATTTTTAAGGAATAGTCCATCCACTCTGGATCCAAGCAAACTAGCGGTTGAGATTTCAGGATCATGGGCAAAAACCTTAACTGCTATCCACCTTATATATATATATATATATATATATATATATATATATATATATTTGAGGATGAACGTGATGAGGATAAATACTCCGAATCCACGGAGCTTCTCTGGACTCCTCACAGAGACTTCTCGAATCCACGAGGAAAGAAAGCAGAAAATAGAAATAAATTCTAATAAATTCGAAATTGATTAATTGATAAATAAAAACGAGTTCACAACCTTTTAAATAGGGGTACCAAGCAATGGGAAAGAAATCAGAATCAAACTACAAATAAAACTCCTAGAATTCGCGACTTACTATAAATAGTAAACTTACTATTTATAGACAGTCATGATGTCTACTAGTGCGCAAGGTTTTCAGCCAAAAATAGTAAGTGTCCTATTTGGCTTCACCAAACCGTTCCCCTAATTATTTTAAACTCTTTTCACGTTGGATGCAACTCCTAAAGCCTGACGGATGAAGAGTTATAATCAAACTAAAACTTACTATTTATAGTAAAAATGAAATTAAAATTGGAAAACGACCGTCGATCCATGGGCTTCTCGCAATTCCGAGCATCGCAACCCAGCATAGCTGGGTTGGTTGGCTAAAGTAGCTTGTTCTATCTCAATATCATATATTTTACGTCAGCTAACTCATTCCAGATTGCAAGATACGTCCGATCTAAGGTCCGACGTCCGGATCACTTCTGTCATCGACCGGGCCTTTTCTGATCCATCTTGGCCATGAAACTGTCCACGACCCGCTCTACATCGTGTGTGTGTGTGTGTATATATATATATATATATATATATATATATATATATATATATATATATATATATATATATATATATATATATATATATCCTTTTTTAGGGTCATTTACCAAAACCACCTATCTTTTGGTTGATTTTCAAAAACCCGTCTAGTTTTAAAATATTTAAAGGTAAAAAGTACTTAAAGTTAACCTACCTACCTTTTACTATATTATCGAAATAATTGCTTGGATTTTATTTATTTATTTATTTATTTTTATACACACGCTCACACACCACCACACACTCACGCCATAGTAGGATTTCACCACCTATGGATACTCGAACCCTTGACCAGGGGTTGAAACTCCTGAGAGTCTACCACCCAAGCAAGAGTAAGGATCCAGTTGCTTGGATTTGTATGATGTTATGATTGCTACGATACTAAAACTATATTTTATAGAAGTCTAAAATGCCCTTCATTAAAAACATATAATGTATGAGGCAGAGTGGAAGTCCATCTTAAGGGATCCCAAGGTTGGTGGGGCCCATTATAGAGTTTGTCTGAAATCCACCACATTCACATGTTTTGCCAAATTATTTTATGGCGAACCCAAAATTGAAAAGGATCCAAAGCTTAGATGGGCCACAAAACAAAAAATAGTGGACATTATATATCCACCATTAAAACATTTGTGGGGTTGTTGAAGCTTTGAATTATGCTAGTATTTTTGTTCTTTCAATTCATCCTAGTGGTAACCTTACGAATAGTTGGGCCGCTTTATGAACATTTTGTATTGCATATAAATAATAAGATTGAGCTCAAAAAATTTTGAAGGGCAGGTGAAATATGTCATTCAAACATCAAATTAGCGAGTTGTAATTTTAGCCGGCTCTAGCAAAGAGAGGGGAATGGGTTAAGCATGCTTGTCTCATCCAACATAGTGCTTTCTTGACCATGGGGCCCACCTTAATGTACCAACTATATATCCACACAATCTAGCTGTATTTTCAGCTCATGTTTGGGTGTTATCCCAAGGCTGAAGCAAATCAAATCTTAGGTGGACCACACCATAGGAAATAGTGGCAATTTAATGTTCATAGTTAAAAACCTTTTGGGGGCTACATGAGTTTTTAATTAAGCTGATATTTGTGGTTTCCCTTAATCCTGGTCTTTGTGACCTTATAAATTGGTTTGATGGCAAATAAACATTACTGTGGGCCCTAAGACGTTTTCAATAGTGAGTGTTCTATTATCACCATTTTCCCATCATGTTGTCCACCCGAAATTTACATCTTCAATATTTTTCCGACCACGTCTTAAAATAAACTAGCAAAACATATGGACTTCATGGATATACGATGCATGCATCGAGGTGGGCCCTATGGTTAGGGTGCCACCCATATAGCTGGTTCTAGGGCCACAGCCACAGTGTTGCTCCCCCATGGGAGGGATGCGGATTGCTTCTGACACTGCCAATAGCTAATAGCTACTGGACGGTGCTGGTGCTCTGTGGACCCATCATGGTGTGTGTTTTATTCAAGCTGTCCATACATTTTTTTAGAACATCATAGGGCATGATCCAAAAATGATGCAGATCCAAATATGATGTGGACACACCATATGAAACTGTGGTGATTGAACGCCCACTATTAAAAACTTATCGGGGCACAAAAGTTTTGGATGAAGCTGATATTTGTGTTTCCCCTTCATCCATGTCTGCGTGACCTAATCAACAGGTTGGATGGTAGATAAACATTATGGTAGGCCATAGGAAGTTTTTAATGGTGGGAGTTCAATTGCCACTATTTTCCAGTCGTGTGGTCCACTTGAGACTTGGATGGGCCTCATGTTCTTAAGCTCGTGACTTAAAAATAATTATAAAAATGAATGGATGGCATGGATAAAATACATATATCATGGTAGGGCCCACAGAGAACCCTCCAGTTGTTGCCTCGATGCTGGCAACGTGAGTAGGCTATTCATGTCCCCTAGGGAGGGAGTGGATCCGTCTCATTGTACATAGTGCTTCCCTGACCGTAGGGCCCACCTTGATGGATGTATTGTATATCTGCACTCCATATTTGCATATCATTTTAGGGCATGGGCCAAAAGCTTAAGCATATACAGATCTTAGATAGACCAAAACATAAGAAAGAGTAGTGTTTGATCATTAAAAACTTCTTCTTAGCCAAAAGATTTTTGGATCAAGCTAGTATTTATTTTTTCCTCAATCTAGTTTTATGTGACCTTATCAAAAGGTTGGACGATGTAGATATACAATAAAAGTATAGGCCCCACTATTTGAGCCAGGCGGTGTTGTCTAATTCCAAGGTCACACCTACTCCACTCCACATCCTTGGGTGGTAAGTTAGGTGGGCCCACCATGGTGGTTGTGAAAAATCCACACTGTCCATACATTTTCCTAGATTATTTTAGGGTGTGACTCCAAAAATAAGGTAGATCCAATGCTCAAGTGGACCACACTAATTAAAATTATTTTACAACTCTAAGATTGTCCACAATTGAAACCTTCCTAATGCCCACCTTCAATTTACCTCATTCTCTTAGCTCATGGCTTAAAATAAGCGTACAAAACGGATGGATGATTTCGAGACTTGTATATGTAATAATTGGCTCATAGACTCTTTTGTATGCTGTCCACCAACAACAGTATAGATTCGTATAAACAAATGCCCTTAAAGATAAATAGACTTTTTCAAGGGAGTTTTTGATCTACCTCCATTAGTCAAAGTTAAATATCACTTTTTTTCTATATATATATATATATATATAAGCAGATTACTTTTAAATACTTTAAAAGTAAGCGGATTTTCAAATATCAACCAAAATACACGCCGATATCTACAAAATAACATTTTTTAAGGGAAAAAAAAAAAGCCTGGGATCCTTAAACTAGAACCTATGGGATCAGATTGGTGTAGGCGAATAACGTTAACTTTCATTGGGCTGTGACAAGGTGATATTTCTTTGGCTCGCTAGGCACTTTTTAGAAATGGCCCATCAACCGTTAAAAATTTGCCGGATTAAATACATACTGACCGTACTCTCGGTAGGCCCAATGCATGTACAGGACTCCACATTTGCCAGCATGAGGACAGGTACAATATCTAAGCCATCCATCAGAAGGGTCCCTCTATGTGAATTTATTATATTCCAAGAATCAGGTCAGTCGATGATTCAGGTGGGCCCATTTAACTGAACTAACGTATGATTGTGAAAATATAATCTGATACAACTTATTTCTGATATCATGGCTCACATACTCAATGGACCACCTTTATCTTTGGGCAGTAATATCTATACAGTGAGGTCCACCTGATGGATGGCCTGAATATTTCATCTGTCTGCCAACACGGCATCTGTGGTGGCGTGGCCATTAACTAACTGGTATACGGTGGGCTCAATAAAGCTCTCCATGAGCGGGATAATTTAGCACCTAAGGAATGATGATAACGTGTGACTCAGATGACAAGTGGGCCGGCCTGATTTTGGACTAGGGTATGCTTACGGTGATCCCCACCTGATGAACGGACCCGATCTTGTAAAAGTATGCCATTTCGGCATGTGGTCTACAAAACGCAAAGAAACTGAGTTTAAGTGGGCCCAAGTAGGAAAAGGTGGGACATTACCAGTATTCCAATGGAGAATCGGACGAGGACATGGAAAACAAGCGACAGGGCAGCCATCTCGGTGTTCCCGATGTGTCCAATGAACGCTTGGGCGATGGCGAACACCCCAAACATCGATACTCGGGTGAAGATGGCGGGCCCTGCAACAATCCATAGCTTCTTTGATTCAATCCACACCCTCCACCATAAGCTTTCTTCAGTCCTGTCTGTGTCCGAAAGAAGCTTGGCCTGCACCTCCCTATCATCCTCCCTATCCATCTCTCTCTCTCTCTCTCTCTCTCTCTCTCTCTCTCTCTCTCTCTCTCTCTCTCTCTCTCGACTTGGATACCGGTCTCCCGCTCTCTTTATCAAGAGATATATATAGAGAGAGAGAGGGATGGCCCGCTTGTGTTGTTTGGTGCCAATAGCAATAGTTTAATGGACCACTTGTGTTGTTTGGTGACAATCATTGCTAGGAAATGATACAGTAGAGAGCCGGTGGAACTGGACTCGTAGAGCCAACTGTTCCAGGTACATGTGGCTAGGTGAATTCTCAATCAGGGCCATCCATATAATTGACCCTACTATAGATGGCAAATGATTCGAGATAGGCATGGATCGGATGATTATTTTGCATATTATCATAGGCCTTTAAATAAACGGTAGAAAGGAAATTATGGTTTCCGGTTCCAGTTTAAAAAGCTAAGAAACGGGATGGCTGGGATTGTCTAATTAAGCATGATTTTCTTTTCGTTAAAATGTCTACCTTCTTTGATAGGGCCCACAAACGAGCCGTTCTGTTTGATAGATCAAACTGCCATCTCTCTTGTCATCTTCTCTCGTAACGATAATCCATACATCGTGACTAGTTCTAGCCAAGTGCAATGGTACCATGAAGGCATTTAAATATAAAAGAACTTTTTTTTTTTTCCTGTTCTGTACACTCGTATGTTTGTTACGTCAGCAAGAGCTCCCCTTTTAGCGCGTGGATTTAGGTTTGGTACAGGGCTCTCTTTCTTAGCGTGGTATGAATAAGGAGGAGCTCCTTTAAAGAGAAACATCCTATTTAATTCAGTTTTTGGTTACTTTTAAACGTGGAATATTTTTAATAAAGAAAACTGTTTTAGGTTGCTACCTTATATAAGCATATTGATGAACCATGTAAATTTGATGTACAGTGAGTCATAGATAATTTCATAGCCAAGATGACCTAGAAAAGGCCTGATCGGAGACAGAGATGATCCGGACCGTTAGAACTTAAAACAGACGTATCTCGCAAACCGGAATGAATCATCGGACATAACATATATGATTTTGGGGATGAGCTACTTTAGCCACCTAACCTGCTACGCCGGGTTGCACAAGCCGGATTTGTGAAATACCATCAGATCGACGATCATTTTTCCTATTTTAATTTTGTTTTTACTATAAATAATAAGTGTCCTAGTAAATTTTGTCTCTTAATTTTTATTTGGCCATTTAATCTTTTATTTAGCTCTTTTTTCTTTTTCTTTTTTAGTTTCACATATATTGATAATGCGCAGGTGTTCTTTCACAACAATTAATTGGTATTAGATCCAAAGGTTGAAAAACCTTTTTAGTATAAGATAGGTATTGACGTTTATTTTACAATTGTGTTTCAGTTGGTTGGATTAACATTTTTCAAGGGGACTAAGGTTTCTGCTTCTAAGTTAAGACGACCAACCTGCCATTTCCCAAGGGGTTCTAGATTCTTTCCTAGGTGATTCATATTCTAAGTTCCTTCTAGCTATTGAGGATTTCTTCATAATTTCAAGTGTTTATTCTGCTAATATCTAAGGGGCCTAAGTGTTTTGTCTTTACTTATCCTTCCTACTTCCTAAGGGAAGTGTCTAAGTTAATCCCTTAGGCCGTGTTTGGATTCGCGTTTAGTATTGTAGAGGGAAGTAAAACTGTCCCATCAAGGTATTAGTGGTCCTGTAGCAGTAACGTGTCTGCAAATTGCAAACCACTCACAATGTTTGGATAAGAGTGCACTTGTAATCACATGAGACCATGGTTTCCGAAATCAGTGTTTGGGAATGGAGTGTTCATCAGCCGCACTGCTTCTCAAGCACTAAATAGGTATGAAATTAATGTTCATTTGCCCGGTGATGAGAAGAGCCTATTTCCTTCAATAGGGCATCTACATGGTGAGAATGGCAGAGGGGAATTCTGATCTGGCACATGTGCCCCTCGTGTCGATCTATGAGCCGAATAAGCAAACTTAGCTTCAATATCATCCATCAAAGAGGAACGCTAATATGCAGTTCCCTCCTCGTGCCACATGGGTTGCAAATTGGCCTGGGGATCGGAAGCCTATCTCATGGCCCACCAAATGGATAATGGTTGGAGCTGTGGTCCACATTCAACGAGCGGATGCGATTTTTTTTTTTGTACCTGTAGTTCATCCATGAAAAACCTGGAAAGGATGGGAAGAATGGAGGAAGAAGTCAGGCAGAGGAAGAGGAAATCTTCTTCTTGTTGGGATGGTCTTCGGGGCAGTATAAAGGGAGGAGAACATAGCGCCTGGGAATACTATGTATTGAGAGAAAGTGGAGATCTTCGAAACGAGAGGCTCTCCTTTCGGAAATATGCTTCTAATGAAAATCGTCGATCTTGCAAACCCAGTCATTTCTTCCTTCCTCAGCTGCTTCTTTCCTTTCGCCCGACGTCTGCTCGCAGGGAAGGCACTGATGATCATATATGTTCGCTGAACCACTTGCAATCTCGGGATTTTTTAATTTTTTTTCTTAAAACTCTCGTTTGCTATGTCGGTGTAGTGCAATGAGGCTTTCATTGCACTGCACAGACACCTGCGTTGTAACAGTGTTTTACAAGATGTGTCGTTTCGAGAAACTGGGCTTGTGACGTACTCGGGTTGCCAGCGTACCACGTGATGGTGTTTGGATAACGTCGATTTCAAGGATGTATTTCATTGACATATACGATACATTACGTTATGGGCCCGGCATCCAAACATGCCCTTAAGGTTTTGTATATTGATCCCACAGCCAGGCTATCTCATGCTCCGCTTTAATACCAACTTGTAATGCCCCGGTTTTCAAAACCTGAGTATACACTACCAAAAAAACAATCAAAGGCTACGGACTATACTGGTTTTTGGCTACGGATATAGACCGTAGCTTAATTGCTACGGCTTAAAACCGTAGCGAAAAGGTACCCAAACCGTAACTGAAAGCTAATACCTCCGCACGCACTTACTACCTGGGATAGCCCCATAAGGGACTCTACTAGGCCCATTAAAATTTGTGTGCTCCATCTAATACGTCTATCCATTTTGAAAGAGAATGTTAGGGCAAAAGCCCAAAAAAAGAAGCAGATCGAACGCTCAAGTGGACCACACGTTAGGAAACAGTGGAGATTAATACCTACCATTGATTGATGGTGTGGTTTAATTGGACCTTTGATTTGCCTAGATTTTGGGGTCATTCCTTATATAAAAAAATTACAAAATTAATGGACGGAGTGGATATATCAAATGCATCAAGATGGACCCCACAAATCCCTTGAAAAAACTGTCCGTCCAGAACCCGCTAGACATACGAACGCAGAGGGGCTATGACGGATGGCACAATGGCTACGGTCAAGAGTGCTTTTAGCTACGGTTTTAGACCGTAGTAGAACCGTAGCATGTACAAAATGCGGAAACCGCGCTCATTTTTCTTTTCCGCCCTCTCACGAAACTTTCATTCTTTCCCTCCACTGCTTGGGGAAACACCCCATTCCCTCTCACATCTGTCCCTTTCTCTCTCACTCTCGATCTCCTGCACCTCCTCTCTCTCTCTCTCTCTCTCTCTCTCTCTCTCTCTCTCTCTCTCTCCCTCCCGTACCATTGTTCCAAACATAAAAATCATCATCAGCGCATTCGTTAGATTGCATCGTCAGAGAGGATTTTGGTATGCTGCAACTTGTTTAATTTCTTCTATTTATTTCTTTTGCCCTCTTTTTTATTTATTTATTATTTTTTAATATCCGTTTGGCTACACCAATATTGTATGTGTTTGGGAGTCTTGAAATCGAGAATGGGTTTGGGAGTCTTGAAATCGCATTCTAGTGGAATTGATTTCATCCAAAAATATGTGTTTGTGAGGATGGTTTGGATTGCCGGAAGGTGGGCCCACCTGTACACTTGCCGAGCTGAATAGAAAACCCTATTTTTTCCATCCTTTTTTTTTTTTTTTTTTTTTTTTTAAATATCAGATTCTTGGATTGATTCTTTCTCTCAAAAAAAAAAAAAAACAAAAAAGAGAAAAGGAAAGAAAAGAAAAAGGGAAAGATTCTTGGAGTGATTAGTTTTGTTTGGATGAATAGAAAGATCTTAGTTATTGGGAAAGTATTTGCATTTGAAAGATCTTAGTTTGGATTAAATAGAAAAATCTTAGTTGTTTGGATGAATAGAAAGATCGTAGTTATTGGGAAAGTATTTGCATTTGAAAGATCTTAGTTTGGATTGAATAGAAAGATCTTAGTTGTTTGGATGAATAGAAAGATCTTCGTTTGGATTGAATAGAAACATCTGGTCAATGTGATTTCAGGCTATGATCCATCCACAATGGGGACTGCGATTTCATTTCCTCAGGCGCATGCTTCATGAGGATATATAGCTGGTGCCATTGATTCCTACTACCATGGTGAACGGGCTAGAAATACAACCACATACAGAGATGTATGTAATCATCTGCAACTATCATGTATTAGTTGGATAAGGAGATTTTCTTTTCATGCAGTCACAATCTTTAAAAAAAAAAAAAAAAAAAAGACTATGTGGTGTTACTTATATTTTTCATGCTTCCATTTAAAGTATTTGAAATAAAAATAGACAGTTATTTAGCAAGTATCATGTCTTAATAAAATAGTCGGTTTCAGTTGTTGATTGGTTACTGGAATTTGAATGCAGGCTCTTGTATCTTCTTGGAAGACTGGTGATACAATGCATTTCATATTTGATACAGTAATCTTTGTGGCCTTTTGTTTTCTAGCGGATCATATGTGCTTCCTTCTTCTTTTTCTTTTTTCTTTTTTTTAATATTTTTTTAAAACTTTTTTTTATTTATAAATCAAGTTACATTCAATTTTAGCCTTGAACAATTCTTCCATGGGATTTTCAACAAATAGGATTATAAAATCATAGAAGCAGGTACGGAATCAAGTTACTTTTGAAGCAATGAAGAGAACATTGGGCTGGAATGGGATCTTCCCCTACTTCTGTTTGAGGAACTGTTGGGTATTTGTCTATTTGATTTGGGCTGGATGAGTTTGTATCTACTCATGTCTTTTGGTAATTGATCGTAATGTTACAAAATTTCACAGTTTCTCAAATTCATCTTTTTAAAAAAGCTATAGATATGGCTATGCAGAGGGACGCACACAACATCTTTCTTTCTTATTTTCTTTTTTCTTTCTTTCTTATTTATTATTATTTTTTTCTTTCATCCAAATTACTGAAAAATGTCTTCGGAATTTTAGTCAATTTTACTGGTGATGGAATTGTTTGGTTCTAAGATGGACTTGTGATACCATACTCAGGGCTGACATTTCTTTGCTCGGTGTTTGATCACTAGGTCATTATTCCTGGTGGCCCTCTAGACAAAAGCATAGTCCTCTAGCTGCTCAGAACGCCCCATTCAACACCGTGCTTGTGAGTTCATGGTAAAAACAAGGTGTCAGAAGGTGAGTGCTTGTAAAAAAAAAAAAAAAAAATTAAGGCCAACAAATGCAGATCTTTGTTTCTTTCGCATTTCCTACGCACCCAAAGAAGACTTCAATAGATCTTTGAAATATCTATTGATTTTGTTATTGAGAGAAGGAATTTGGGTATGTCTGTGGCAAAGGAGAGGAAAGACAAGGTTGGAGAACAAATATCAGCTCTACAAGAGCTCATCTCCCCTATGGGAAGGTAATTTGTAGTTTGTTAGATGCCATTATAGTGTTCTTTTTTAGCCCATCCATGTACATGCCTCTACATTTAGCCATTCATTCAACAGGCCCTGACTACTAGATGCCTGACCCAGGAAAAGAGCTGGACAACTTATTGAGCGGGCCTCGGCCTACAAAACAACTGGATAAGTTACACTATGGGAAATGGTCCACATTCAACTGTATAGGTGCATCAGCAGATTGAGTAGACTGGCCTGATTCTTGTGGGCCAAGGCATCTACATGTTGGGTCCCACCTGGATGGTCAACATATCATATGACATTTGGCACACATGGAAGCATCTAATTGCCACCAATGCATTTGATATAAAGAAAATTTCTTTTCTTTTTTATTTATCTTTTCTTCAATTGCTTTGATTGCAAACATATACAACTTCATGTCTTAGGTATGCAAGGATGAGTTCTGCATTGCCATGCATATACAACAATTAACTGTCTCCTTTCACCCTTCATTTCGTCTCTCCTATCCTCGAATTTTGGGTTTGTTTTCTTTTATTATACAGAGATGGAGAATTGCACATCTCAGAAGCATTGCATCTGCAAATGGATGTTCAAAAGAGTTTACATGAGCATTTGGAGGTACATGTAAAATAAGGGGAATGAGACTTAAAGAATGATATTCTTTTCTAATGTTTTAGCTACATATATTCTATGCATTTGCTGAAAAATCCTTCAGTGAAGGAAAAAAATCATCTAGTGCACAGGAAAAAAAAATTTCCTCCACACCTTGCATTAAAATCACCCAATTGATAAATAAGATCATCTTATTGAAATTTCTATCAAGATACCAAATTAACAAGGTAAAATTATCATCCCTTGAGTACTCTTGTTCCATGAATTGGATTTGCATGGCTCTAAAGGATGGAAGACTAATGGCCTGTTTGTTAAATTTGAAATTCGAAGTCTGAATCTAAAATCTGAATTTGAAGTCGGAAAACTAATCACATATGGATTTCAATGGGCCAAGCCTGGGGTCAGCTTCTGCCCTGATTTTGAACTATTCAGGCTGGACCAAGTTTTGATTTTACTTTGCCTCATGCAGCCCCTTGACAGTCTTACTTCCACATAATATGATCTAGATTTCCAAAATCATAACCAACCATTTTAGCTCTCCTACTTGATATGGTTTTCAATTTTGACCCATTGGTTTTAGATTTCAGATGGGTTAAACAAGATTGCATTTCAGCCCTTCCAACATTTCAGCCTTTAAATTTAGATGTTTTCAGTTGTAGGCAAATGCTTCTTATCTATGTTAATTGGGATATCCATTGGTCTGGATTATTGAACATAGGCCCCATTTCAAAGATTGCCTCATCTATATGATGCTCACATGATGGAGCAATGCAAAGGTGCAAGATTTGGTGAGCTAAGTCCACATGTTTTTTGATTACAGGTGATGTTTACTGGTAGGATCATACTCATGTTTTGTAGTGAAACATATTGTTTCTTCTTCTTGTTTACTGATATGATTCACTGGAAACAGGGCAATGATTATTCAAGTGATTAACAACAAATGTTATGATGGGGCTAAGGCAAATCTTGGCTGCAAATTTTCATGTGCAATTAGGCATCCTAAATATGGTGCACTTCATAGTGCAACAAGAATTCCACACTTGGATATTGCTCAAACTACATTCTTCTATTGTTCTTCTTTTAACACATTTGTGATTTGCCATTTTCAGAAAGCTTGCATTTGGTAGTTTTCTATGCTGAAGTTGGGCTAAAAGGATTTCTTCAACTGATCGGCAGTTTTCTATGCTTGAGCATTTGGTAGTTTTCTATGCTTGAGGCCAAAAGAAAGCTTTCTGAAAATGCTCAAGCATTCCAGTTGCCCCCCATGGTGAATGTGCTTTAGCCCAAAATTGTTTGTGGTCCACTTATCAGGTGGGCCACACATTTATGCTAAATGTGGACAATTTGTATATTTTTAACTTGCAAGTTAGCTTGCTTAATTTTTGGACTAGGTGATAATCAACATCAAGCATTTTGGTTCCCCCTTCCCCCCATAGGTTGCGGCCTTCACCTGGCTTTTGTTGGTAGGAAAAGGGTGCTCACTACCAACAATTTGCGCAAGAGGGCTATGATTATCCCAAATATCTACTTGATGTGTATGGAAGATGTGGAATTGGTGGACCACCAATTCATCCATTGCCCTTTCACTTGGAGAGTGTGGGCTGCTCGTCTTGACTCTTTCAAAGTTTCCTGGGATGTTCCTGTATCCACTTGGCACGAAGGTGGTCCTAGGAAGGAAGGAAATTCTAGGTGGCAGATGGCTTTACTAGCTGGTCTTTGGTCTCTTTGGGAAGAGAGAAATAACCATTGCTTTCGTAATTGCAAAGCAGCCCCTCTTGAAAGTCCTTAGGAAGGTTTTTATATGTATCGTGGAGTGGATGTTCTGAGTTTTAGCTAGTGTTTTTTGCTGGCTATGGCTAGATGTTGTAGTCTTTTGTCTGTTGGTTCTTTTAATAAGTTTTTTGCTTCTCAAAAAACAAAACAAAAGGAAAAAAAGAAAAAGAAAAAGAAAGAAAAGAAAAGAAAAGGAAAAAGCCCCCCCCCCCCCCGATGAATTGTCAGATCTTGTGCATATGCTACTCTTGCATGTGCAGGCGCTTCTGTTTTGTCACTCGCAGAGGGTCATTTGCACTCTGCAAGTACTAATTTCTCTTGGGTGGGTTTTAATTGCTTTCTAAATTATTGATATATTTACAGGGGGTTCGTGCTTTTAACAAATTGGGAACAGCCATCTCCCGCTCTTCAGTGCTTTGCCACAACATGCTTTAATTTATTAATAGCCTTTTACATTATTTGACATTTGAGGTAAGCTCTATCTTATTTTCAATGGCATATCATTTTATTATCATTTTTTGGAACCAAAGTTCTTTTGTTCATTGCAATAATTCCTTGTACGCCATTCATAGGTTCTTGAACCCAATTGGCATGTGATGCACAAATAGACTTCTAACTGCAAAGAGCATAGATGAGGTCTTCTCATCATTCTCCTAGTTTCCTCCTCTTAAATGTACTTTATTTGCTATATGTAGGGGCTTGTTTGGATGTGACTCCCAGTAATGGTTGGTATGGAGCTTTCGGCTAAAGCTCCCCGCTTTGAGTTGGCATTGGTGCAGAAAACAGAAACTATAAGCTGGATTCCTTCTTCCTGAATTTCTGGTCTGAACCGATAGAGTGAGATAGGAATATCTCAATACATATTTGTGTAGAGTACATCCCATCTGCTAGCTGTTGGAAGTGGAACATCCAAACACACCCTACGAGAACAAACTTTACTCATGGGTGATGCATGGCAAGTTATCCAACACCATGATTTTTTCCTTAAAAAATGTCTGAAGGAGTGCCTGCTTCTCTTGCCTCAACTTCTCAAGGTCAGGAATTTGTTCTCTTGTCTAATGGATATGAACAGTGTATCCTACTTCATTACAATTCAATCCTTGTTTCTTGAAATGGAAATCAAATTCACTGGGATCATCTGAAATTGTGTGTTGCCTTTCAACAGCAACAGATTTGTTTTGATTAAAGTCCATCTTGTTAACTGAGTGGCTTAAGACTGGTGATTAATATTTTGTTGGCTTGGGATCCCATTTGCTTCATTCAATTAGCAATTGTATGCTAAATGTCTATTTGCGTCAGCCATAAAATAGATGTGGCTGATTTTTATGGATGTCGTCTCATCCCAATTTTGAGGACATGACTTTTTTTTTTTTTTTTTTTTTTTGGGTCTTTCTTGTCGATTTTCAATTGATGCAGGAGCATGAGAAGGAAGATGCCCAGGTGGAGGAGGTGACAGGACAGATGGAGGGTAGGGCAGGCAAGCCTCTCGCTAAGGCGCTTCTAGACAAGTTGGAAATAACCCAAGAAAGAACAACACCAAGAAAGCCAATGAAGCAGATACTGTTGTTGAATCTGTAGCATCAGTTAGTACTACAAATTAAAGCTGGTAGGCATCATTCTTTTCTGATGAATAAAAAATCATCTTTGTCAATAAGCCAGTGTTTGGACGTACACGCCAATCGGTAGCACAGAAATTGAAACCCAATTGGCGTGTTTGAACGTACACGCCAATTGGCAGCACAGAAATTGAAACCCAAAATGGGTGGATTGTCAGGTACCATTTTTTTTCCCATCTTGAAGATTTCATTCATCTCAATGCATGTTATCTTTTTCTATCCGTAGGACATGTTTCCGAGCAAGGGGGCAAAACCCAAAGGCAGGGGAGCTCCGAAGAAGGCTCCTACTAGAAAGGTGTGCTTGCAAATATTGAAACTTCTTATTTCCCAAGTATCTCCCTGTTTTTGTGAACTTCTCATTGCCTTTTCGGTTTGGGTCTTTCAGTAGAAAATGTCGATTGCTGTTGATAGTGAAGAGGAAGATGATGAGGTGCTCAAGCTGAAAGAACAACTGGCAGCGTATAACATTGATTCTCCTTCGGATCAAACAAGTATATGATCATTCATGTGCAGTAAGCTTTCAGATCAAAGCGAAGCTGAGAATAGGGTGTTAGTTGATTGCAAATTGATAACTAGTAGATGCACATCCATGGAGTTTTCACTTGCGATTGTTGAGAAGCTATTTGGCTGCGAGAAGGCATTGGATCTTGCTGTTAATGAGAACTTTCAATAGACATATACTATTATGTTGGCATTATACTTTTGTGAATGGAAATGAATGATTGTGTTTGATTGAATGAATGAATGATTGTGTTTGATTGAATGAATGAATGATTTAGCCATGAAGTATTTATCTATATTAGCTTATATGAGTTATCAGGGTGTACTACAATGGTAAGAATTCATAGTTGTATATAATTTTAAGCTACAGGTAATATTGCTACGGATTTAACCTGTACCTATTGTTTAATTAGCTACGGCTATTAACTGTAGCTTTGTATCTAAAAACCGTAGCTATTGCTAATTTAAGCCCATTGCTACGGTTCTTGCTTAACTTTTAGCTACAGATGTAATCCGTAGCTGTAAATACTTTAGCGCTACAGAAGCAACGGCTACGAATTTAATCCGTATCCATTATCTCTATGGCTACGGATTATATCCGTAGCCATAGCTTTTAGACCTATGGCTACGGCACCAATGGCTACGGTCGTGCTACGGATCTTAATCGTAGCCATAGGCTTTTAGCTACGGTTTTTATCCGTAGCCTTTGCCCTATTTTTTGGTAGTGATATGACTTATTTCCTGAAAACCCGAGTGTTAACTGATAATCTAAAAAGGTAATCAAACCAAATCAAAGTGTGATTTACAGAATTAAGCATAGTATAGATGTGATCAAAATGTAAACAATATTCAGGGCCACTCAGCTAGGGCCCATATACAAAACCTCAAATCTCTAAATGTACTGAAATGATAATAAGCAAATAGTCTACTGATTTAATCCAAAATAAGCAGCCGACTCCTGATACAACTCATCATTGTAAGGCTCCTCCTCGACTGCAGCCGCCTCCGGATCTACCACGAGTCCATCAGCCCCTGTATCCTCTGTACGGTTGAATATTGATGAATTGAGTGACCAACTCAGTGTGATCTCCCCTCAAGATTACACACCGCCACCCTAGACAAAAATAGCATAAAAAATATAGGCAATCCAAAACATAACAAATGCAGTCTTATTATGTGCATGATTGCGTGAATGCAATCATTGCCTCAGAGATGCTCATCCGTGTTGACATTGGGCTTGTCACCCATGCAATCATTGTCCCAAGAAAAACATCCAGATGGACAAATACGTACATCACATACGATAGCAATAGATGCTAGTCTGTGCTATGTACGCATGATTAGTCAAACCATTATTAGTCTAATTACAACAAGTCAATTTAAATAAGCTCAAAGGTCACTTTGGGGACTAGTTGCCAGCGTAGGCCGACAGCTCGGGCATAGGTCTCATACCACCATCCCCGGCTCATGAGGCTACTGCCTTAGGGTATGGATAGAACCCATCAACATGTGGCCAATCAATTCTCAAGATAAGGGGACCACCATTGTACACTGACTAGGAATGAAGTGTTAAAATATAATGACTAAATGAGGCGGTATGTGTGATTCAAATATGAGTAAACATCGGAGATGGCAAATGTCGCAAGGTTCATTCATTAGTCAGGTAAACAGGACCACTCCATAGATGGCGAACCCCATGAGTCACATGTCACAAATTATAACCTCCATGTTAAGGATTAAATATTATCATAGTAAGTTTGGTTACACCCTAAGCACAGACTCTCTTTCAATAAGAGTTTTCACAGAGAGATTTAAAGTAATAAATGTTTTACAACCAATACAACCTTATAGAGACTCAGACATGCTTTAATATTTGAAATAAACCTTGTGTATACAAACAATTCAAGAATCCTACAATCCTAACTTATCAAGTTCAAAAGTATGCATCTCAATTTAACAATCAAGTATTCTAGTAAATCCAAGTCATGCTTCTAAGTTAAGTTGATTAGTGATTTAATAGGTTCCAGGAGCATATGATAGATTGGTCCTATGACATATGACAATATAGATTAAGGGTTTAATCCATTCTAAAAATATGCATATGATTGTTAACCCATGGTAACTAAACTATGAGGCACGTATCTAATTAAACAAGTTGAATGATCACCCACTCCTGAGAGATCATTAATGACTATAACAAAAGACCATTTCTAATCTAGTTTAGAGATTGAAAGCTCAAGGGGAAGAAAATCATCACCAAACAAGTTGTAGCGCATCCCTTGATACGAATTCCCTTAAGAAGTTAGCAGTCCCACGCTGCTCAAGTAGTTCCCTAGAGAAATTTGTTCACATTAGATAGCAAGTTCTTAGAACTTCAAGTACATGGAAAGTTGGTGAGGTTTGGAAGGTTTCATGTATTAGGCTATTTGTGCTCAACTTAGGGTAGCTAGGCCCATTAGACTCTTGTTGAAATCGGTGACCCAGCTTTGGGCCCAAGTCAAGCCCAAGATGGGTTGGATGACTCTTTGTGATAGGGCCCACAGCAATGTGGTGAGGCCCACAGCTTGGTGCAGCCCGCTGAAATATGTAGTGTGGCCCACTGTCATATGCGGTGTGGCCCACCTGTTTCAAATGGGGTGCAGCCCACTGCCTCATGTAGTGAGGCCCACCTGTCATTAGTGTGTGGCCCACCTATCCTTCTTGTGGTGCGGCCCACTATTTTAAATAAAGTGCGGTCCACCAATCCTTAGTGTTGTGCAACCCACTGTTTTAAACAAAGTGTGGCCCACCAATCCTTAGTGTGGTGTGGCCCACTATTTTAAACAAAGTGCGGCCCACCTGCTTTGAGCATGGTGCGGTTTGAGCTTGAGTTCAGCCCAATCCCTGCCTATCTCTTGGTAGAATCCAAGGTCCAGTTGTTAGCCATTATCAGCCCATTACAGGGCCCTAATACGGGTCTGCCTTTGGTCTGTTCTAGGACCCATGTTGAGGTTTGGTTAGGAGTTGCTTTTAGCTTGGATGGAAGGCTAACTCAGGGCCTTTCGCAGCTGGGTTTGAGGCCCGATTCAGGACTCATTCATGACCCATCTTCTGCCCAGTCCTTGAGGCCGGATTCGGCCCAACAAAAGGGAACGCACTCTCTTCACTTCAAGGCTTGATTGAATGTTTTTAGCTAGCTTCCATCCCATCCTAATCAAGGGCCTAACTGAGAGCCCCAGCTAGCGCTCATCTGAGGTTTATTTCCAGCCTAACCAAAGCTCATTGGAGGGTTAGTTTCACTACCTATTTACGACCCAACCATGGCTATTATCTAGCCTGATTTCAGCCCGAGACACAGCCATCATTTGGCATGGCCTCGGCCCAAAAACGCACTCATCGCTCAGCCCGAATTCAGCCCGAAACACGGCCATTGTTTGGTCGGTTTCAACTTGACTCCATGGCCTGCTGAGGGCCTGATTTCAGTCCAGCTGAGGGCCTGATTTCTCCTCAGATTCCCGGCCGAACTGAGGACTGATTTCAGCTTAACTTGGGCTAGCAATGGCCGATTTTTGTCATGGTTTTTGGTCAGCAGTTGTAACACCCCATACTTTTCAGTACTCGGGTGTTACTTTGTAACCTAGCTTAGTATAAGTAGAAGCCTAACCTATTAGAATAGTTACATTCAATCTAGTTCAAATTGACCATTGGAAATAGCCCCCGCCCATATATCGAGTTATCCAAACCGTTGATTTTGAAGATAAGCCATCACACCATCATGAAACCACATTTTAGCCTGAATCTAACCACTAAGATTAATCTACATTTATAGATCAAGTCCATAATGCACGATTTTCCAATCCATCGCTAGATTATTAAACCGATCGTTAAACTCCCAACTAACAATCCATAGGGACCTAAGAACCCACATGAATCAAATATGGAATAGATCTAACTAGTAGGAGTAATTTACACCAAGAATTCGAGTCATCCACTCATTAATCCCCATGATGAACCATCACACTATCTAAGAAAACTTATTCACACAACCTTAATCTACTTGATTGATTAACTAACCATCTATTTCAGATTATCAAATCAAATCTATAAGATCCACCATACATCATATTATGCACAAAACCATCAAATTAAAGGATTGATCTACCGTGAGGACAATGCTAAATAGGTGTAAACATTACAATGTTAAATTAAGTTAATAATGATAATAATTTATATTATGAAAGAAGTTATAATAAAGGTATTAATTATGGAAGCGTATAGATTAATTGTCATAGTTATCCAAACAAATTCCTAAGACCTTTTGACCGTTGGAATTCGGATTGAAATTAATCTGATCATTAGATTAATAGAAATTAAGAGAACAACACAAAACCTAGTTTCTATAGACCACTTAAGCTTTGGATCAGCCTTATGTTTTGTCTAATGCCTTAAAATGATCTGTTAAGGTTGATGGACGGAGTAGATTGATCAAATACATCATAGTGGATCCCACAAAGTGTGTTGTGTACACCAAGGGTGGTGCTCCCATAGCTCACCGAACACCCGATAAAAATAGGAAAAAGGAGATTTTTCTCCCTATTTCTCCAGCCAAGATGCCGTTTAAATAGACATCGTCTGTTTGGGCTCGCCGTGGGCCACCATCATGGTCATATGAGATCATCCAAACCATCCATCAGGTGCAACACCCAAATCTAACCAACCGTAGGTAGTTCCACATGCAACTGCATGCGTTTAGGCGTGCAATGCCAGTATACAACACAACTGTCCATTAGATCTAACTGTGGCCCATCTTGAGAAAACGTCTAGGTGATCTGAACCATTCATCTTCTCTAGGAGGGATTTTCGTATAAAACCCAACCCATTTCAGACATTGAAGCACGGATGCTTGCTCACGGCTATCGATGCAAGCGGGTGTGTGTACAACATCCCTTCAAAAATGGAAACTAACCGTGACAGTCTGGCAATCTGCGTGTGTTTATCTCCTTTCATCGCATCCATCCACGTGGAATCACCTTAACCCTCCACCCCAGGGCTTTCCAAGCCGCGGTTAGGGCTTCAGCAACCAAACCTCTTGCTGCTACCTGCTGGCTTCGAACCCACCGAGAAATGGTGGTTAGCCATCGAAAAAGTGGACCCCAAATGATCCTAAGTCTAATCAGGACCACCCATAAGCCTCAGATCGTAAGATCAGGCCTTTGATCAGAAACTGCCATGAGCGCCATCATCTTCCCCATCTATTCGAAAAATTGATTTCCTTTAAGTGGACCCCATCTCCCAATCAAGGCCGTCCATATGGTGGATCATGATGTCAAAGATCCAGGTATAGTGTTAGATCTCAGCCATATAAACATAATCTGAGTATACTATTGTAAACTCCCACGATTAAGAGCCACTGGTGCGTAACTAATCCAGCGATTAGTTATGGTCGACCATTCGAGAAGGAGATTAGAGAAGCCTTATAAAAGGCTGCCTTTTAGGGCATCCTTTCCAAAAATGGAGAGAGAGAGAGAGAGAGAAGGAGCCATCTATCATGCCGCACGAGACTGAGTCGACTCGATTCGAGTCATCGCGAGTTGAGGCGGGCCGTGCTCAGTCTAGTTGCTGGACATGAATTTCAAAAGGGAGAAGACGGAGAGAAAGCTGAGGAGAAGAGAAAAAGAAAAGGAAGACGAGAGAGAGGAAGAGAATCTAGAGAAAGAAGGAGAGAGGGAGCCAGCCGCTGGAACAAGTTCCAACTCAGGCCCAACGGGAGTCGAGTCAGAATTAGATTTGGCCGTCCATTTTTTGAGAAGAAGAAGGAGAGAGAAAGGGAGAGGGAGAAAGCTCTGTCTACCCCAGCAAAAGCCCGATCCCTGGATCGATTTAACTCCATTGCGGACCCAGCGATTCCACATCAACTCGGCCACCTGGAAAACTAACTAGGCTCGCCATAGATCCTGACCATTCCTGCTCGATTCTTCAAGTTCAGCAATGTCTGTCTGTTGTAGATCGAAAGGACCTGATTAGCTGTGGAACAATCTCAATCAGTAGACGATTTCAGGTGACAAACCGTTAATCCGACCGAGTTAGTGACTGAGTCGCTGTCACATCCTTAGTTTTTTGACCTGGGCAAACTCTGTATTGCAGTTTCGATTTAGTAATATCTGTCCGAACCTACTCCACACCATTGACTAGATCAAACGATAACCAGGTATGAGACCCAACATTTCTGCCTACGTTTGAAATTCTTTCTCAACTCGGTCACGAGTTGACGCACTTGGTCTCTTAAGTGGGTTGAATCTAATCTAATTCTAGCTGGACATTACTAGAAATCTGAAATATCACCACAGATCCAGAAACCCAGTAATCGATTACTACAACAAATGGTTTTCCTAGATTTGAGACTCAACTAGTTGTGGGTTGAGACGTCCAACTGAGTCAACTCAGTCATGACTCGCTGGAATCTGGTAACATCTTGTTCAAAGTTGTTTACAACTGTGATCCTTGAAGGATACTTACCTTCAATCGATTTCAAATCAAATAAGTCAAGGCAATCTCCAATCACACATTGTCCATACATGTACTAAGACAGTAATTAATTCTCATTGCTTTGATTTAGGAACTCATAAACTCACCTTATAAGAACGATCAAACTAAGAGGAATGTTCCTTCGAGGTGAGGATCACCCTTCAAGCTTTTCTATATCTTGATAATTAGCGTAGCTTATTTATTTCATCTCTTGCCTAAAATAATACTTAGTGAAATTGTTAATAGATGCTAATTTCTAATTGAGTAATTATTTATAATGACTGATGGTTAGATTTACATTCAAATATGAACATACGATAGGTCTCAAATATTCTACTTTACATATGTAATTACTTTTGACAATATACTTAGTTTGTTTTGCCACTTACGGTTATTTTATTGTGTTTGTGGAAGTCCTTGAAATTAGTGGCCCTGCTGCCAAATAGATTAAATGGAATTTCCTTGTCGTGGGCTTACCACCTTGTTTATCATTTGTGCCTACATGACTTTTAGGAAATAATCCCTTTTATCACACCATTAGGTGGATTATTTGGCCCTTGCGATTTTTATGGAATAACTGCACCACATGGCTTTAATGGATAATTTTATATAACTTTGCGGTGGTAAGTTCAACTTATTGAACTACAATTGGCCACTAGTTGAAGGGATTACTCTTAAAAATCATATTTATTAGCCTCATGAGCTAGGGATGGTGGAATGGGACACTATGCCTAAGCTGTCAACCTATGCTGGGTGACAAACCCCCCCATAATGACATTTGAGCTTTCTTAAAATGATTGTTTGAAATTGGAATAATAATGGTTGGGCTAATCACGCATTTTCATGGCATATATTATGGTCTTTTCCGGGTGGTTAGTTCTCATTGGGCGTACCTTTGTGTATTTTTTCGGGTGACTAATTCTCCTTGGGTGATCTATAAATTGTTATGGTCTTTTCTGAGTAGTTAGTTCACCTTAGGCGTACCTTTGTGTACTTTTTCGGGTGACTAATTCTCCTTAGGTGATCTATATATTATTATGGTCTTTTTCGGGTGGTTAGTCTCTCCTTGGGCGTACCTTTGTGTACTTTTTCAGGTGACTAGTCCTCCTTAGGCGATCTATATATCATATTCTTTTCTGAGTGGCTAGTTCCCCTTAGGTGTACCTTTGAGTATTTTTTCGGGTGGCTAGTTCTCCTTGGGCGACTTTTTACCAGCTAGATGTGTGTCCCCAGGTCTGTGAGCATATGCATACATCCATGCATTTAAATAAGATTATCTTATATAATTTATTTAATGAATGCGTATCTGATGAACCTTATCTGAATTCTATGATAATCATTGTGCAATATTTGTTATACACTGCCCTTGTTAACTATGCTCAATTATCTTAGTGATACGATAAATCTTGAGGGGTATACCTCACTACGATAGCCATTGACGCTATCAAACCGTATTCAGTGTGCAGGAGGCATAGATGATGCACATACTGGCGTTCATGTGGATTAGGAGGAGTTAGAGGACCTTGCAAATCTCTTTCCTGACTTCAGTGCATTTTAATTTATACTGCTATGTTTGTAATAAGTTAAAACATTGGTTTGTATAAGTTTTTGGGTAACCACTTAGAATCTTAGTTATGTATATATGGACTCCCTCTTGTACATAATTTGTTTATATTCCGCCTAAATTTCCTACTCTGATAAAAGGAAAAAAAATATACGTGAAATTTGAGTATCTTTAAAAGTTAATACTCGAGCTTTTGGAAAACGAGTAGTGTACTTGGGTTCTGAGAACCGGGGTGTTACAGCAGTGGCCTAGTTAAAGAGTGCTAAACAGCCCCTTCAATGCTGAAAATGGAAGTGGGGTGGTGGGACCGAGCGTTACCTGTACTCTACCATCTGATGCTTAACTAAGGCTCGACCCGAATGATCCAATAGAGGTGTCACTGGCCTTCACTGGCTCGACTCAGTTTAGACGGCTGCGTTGACTCAGTGTAGGACCGAGCTTTCACCTGCAAACTCTCTCTCTCTCTCTCTCTCTCTCTCTCTCTCTCTCTCTCTTTCCTTCCTTTCTCCCTCTCTTTTCTCTTCTCCTTTCACTCTTGCTGGTGAGGATCCCAAGGCTACAGGACCTTTTTTATGGTAGTGGGAGAGAGCCTCCAACGGTTAGAAAATGGCCCACTTTACAATCGTGGTGATCAAAAAGTGGCCTTGCATGGGGCCCATCCACATGCTAGGATGGGTGGCTGCCACCCAGGCCCACTAGAAAAGTAACTTTTCTGATCTGGTGGGGCCCATCTCATGGTGGGGTCCAAATGGTTTAACGGAGAAGATGAGAGAGCCATTAATGACAACTTCCCATTCATAACATATTCTTGAGATCTGGTCCATTTGGACAGACTAGATGAGGCCTCTAATCAATGTGTAGTCCACTTTTTGGCCCCCAAACCTTAGTTTCAAATCATCTTACGAAAATATCCGGTTTTCTCCATTTTCTCGTGAGATGAGATGCCCCCTCACTCATCTTGTACTATCCCTCAAGGGAGGGCTAGGATCTTTCCACGTGGCCAAGGAATGGCTGAGATTGAGCTAACAATTGCTTCCCAAAAGGGAAGTTCTCCTTTTTGCTTTCCTTGGTGCAGGCCATTGTTTGGTCGTTTCTGGATATGGGAGAGCATGCCTTTCGCTGGAAAATAGACATCTAGGATGGCACGATCGGGCTTATTATGAGCCACCCATGCAATCCCAAATTGGTCCCACACTTTAGATCCTAGCCACTTGTCAACCTTTGAACGGTTCCGTCCGATCTTTCATATCCCTATGCATGGGCTTAAAAGCCTATACCGTTTTGGTTAGATGGACCCTACGAGCTTAATGAACAGTTTAGATCTTTTGAAAAGTGCCCGGGGTGGGCCACTTTAGAGCTCAAAGGTCGTCAGATTGAAACAGCTCGTTGGCAGGAGAGGAGTTTGGGTTTTTGGTGTTTTGGCACGGTCAAAGTTGGTTTGACAGGTTTTACCGATCCAGTGCACCTTCGTGTGGAGTGTACACGCACTCCGTGTGGGGTCCACTGTGATGTTTAGGACAAATCCAATCCATCCATTCATCTTAGGGCCCTGACGTAGGCGTCCCGTCCCATTTTGGGGCGGGGCTAAGGCCCAGGTAGGCTATAACGTCTGTTCACACCCTTTGTTGGCCCATGTACTTAGATCCCAAGGTTGGATCATCTTGAAATTGGGTTTTAACGGTTAATATAGGGTCCTGGTCACGGTGAGGGTTTGATTTGACACTAACTAATTCTCAAGAGTTGGTTGCAGGAGCGTTGCTCATAATATTGTTTAACTAATTAACACAGAGTTTCTATAAGCTGGGGTTTTTTTGTGTAGATCTTACCTTCTCGGCCGTTATGGAGTTTGTCTCAGCTCCTAGGATCCCCTAATGGATAGCTTTAATGCTGGCTGGAACTCACATCCTGTATGCGTCAAGTTCAAACTAACTAATTAGTCCGTTTTGCTATCGGTTGATATGGTTTAAGAAGGTAACACCCGTGTATCAGAGGTACGAGGTGTTACAGTCTACCCCCCTTTAAAAAAATTTTATCCTCAAAATTACCTGTGAGGTGCCATTGAAAAGGTGAGGGTACTTCTCCATAACTTCTGCTTAACGTTCCCAAGTTGACTCTTCTTCTCCATGATTTGAACAAAGAACCTTGACTAATGATATAGTCTTCGTCCGTAAGACCTGCTCCTTATGGTCCAAGATGCGTATAGGTTCCTCAGTCTATGAGGCGTTATCTGTCAGCTCAATCTGTTCCTAGCTAACGATGTACGATTCGTCTGGTGTATATTTTTTTAGCATGGACACGTGAAAGACGTTGTGAATATCGGCCAATGTAGTAGGCAATGCAAGGCGGTATGCTACGGCTCTCATGCAATCCAAAATCTTGAAAGGCCCAATGAAACGAGGTGTTAGCTTCCCTTTCTGTCCGAACCTCATCAATCCCTTCATAGGCGACACCTTCAGAAATATATGGTCGTAAGTCGCAAACTCTAGGTCGTGTCTTCGATTATCTGCATAGCTCTTTTGTCTACTCTGGGCGGTATACAAATACTTTCGAACCATATCAATGACCTGGATAGTAGCCTGAACCAGATCGGGCCCTAACAAGCTTCTCTCTCCGATTTTCGCCCAACACTGATGGGATCGACAAGGGCCACCATAGAGAGCCTCATACGGTGTCATGCCTATGCTGGACTAGAAGCTGTTGTTGTATGCAAATTCTGTCAGGGCCAAGTGGTCATCCCAGTTACCCTGAAAGTCCAGAACGCATGCTCTCAGCATATCCTCCAAAATCTAATTCACCCTCTCAGTCTGTCTGTCTGTCTGAGGGTGGAACGTTGTGCTGAACTTGAGTTATGTGCCCATCTCTTCCTAAAGCCTCTTCCAAAAGGCAAAAGTGAATATGGAGTCTCGATCTAATATAATCTCTCGCGGAACTCCGTAGGATCGCATGACTTCTCGAATGTATAGCTTTGCCAAACTATCGGTGAAATTTGTCGTGCGAATCGGGAGGAATTGGGCAGCTTTTGTCAACCTATTGACGATGACCCAAATCGAGTCGTGCTTCCTCTGCGTCCTACGAAGGCCAGATATGAAATCCATAGAGATGATGTCCCACTTTCATTCAGCTAGCAGCAGCGGCTGAAGGAGGCTAGCAGGCTTACGATGTTCGGCCTTGATCTTCTAGCACACCATGCACTTTGCCACAAAGCCTGCGATGTCCCTCTTCATGTTATTCCACCAGTACTGCCTTTTAACATCGTTATACATCTTAGTACTACCTAGGTGGATAGCTAATTTGGAATGGTGAGCTTCTACCACAACTTCCTTCCTCAAATCGGCGTTGTTTGGAACACATACTCGCCCCTAGTACCGAAGACTGCCATCACTACCAATCCTCCAACCAGGCATTTCCTCACTCTTACCCCTTCCTTTCATCTTGACAAGCCATTCATCTTGGTCCTGAGCGGAGATCACCTGTTGAACCAGGGTCAACTCTGCCATCAACAAAGCCATATAAGCTTCAGGTTCATCGAGGGTAAGTTGGATGTCGAAGTCCTGCACAAATCCATCATTTTTCACTCCTTGATCATTAAGGTAGTTATTACTTCATGCTTCTTCTTACGGCTCAGTGCATCAGCTATAGAGTTTGCCTTACCCGGGTGGTAAGATATGTCGAAATAGAAGTCTTTGAGTGTTTTCACCTATCGACGCTAACGCATGTTCAAGTCCTTCTGCGTGAATATATACTTTAGGCTTTTGTGATCGCAAAACAACTGAACTTCTTCCCCATGGAGGTTGTGTCTCCATATCTTTAGGGCAAAGACCACTGCGGCCAGCTCTAGATCATGTGTCGGGTAGTTCTTCTCATGTTTCTTCAACTGCCTTGAAGCGTAAGCGATCACTTTATCATTTTGCATCAACACACACCCCAGTCCCAACTTAGACATGTCACTGTACACCACGAACGTCTCTCCTTCTTGTGGAAGGGTGAGTACTGGCGCAGAAGTCAGTCTCATTTTCAGCTCTTGGAAAGCCACTTCCGTGTTCTCATCCCACATAAACCGGTTATTCTTCTTCGTCAGTTGGGTGAACGATCGCGTAAACCTAGAGAACTCCTTAATAAATCGCCTGTAGTACCTTGTCATGCCTAGAAAACTTCGAACCTTAGTAACTGTAGTGGGTTGCTCTCACTTAAATACTGCTTCTACCTTCGCTGGATCTACTGCTATTCTTTCCGTCGTCACCACGTGCCCTAGGAATTTCACTTCCTCTTCCCAGAATTCACACTTTCTTAGCTTAGAGTACAGCTGATTCTCCTTTAGAGTATTTAGGACTATGCGCAAGTGTTGCTCATGCTCTTCTCGGCTTTTCGAGTAAACTAAGATATCATTGATAAATACGATCATGAACCGATCTAGGTAAGGCATGAAAACTCGGTTCATCAGGTCTATAAACACAGCTGTAGCATTGGTGAGACCGAACGACATCACCAAGAACTCGTAGTGCCCATAACGAGTCCTGAAAGCCGTCTTTGGGATATCCTCATCCCTAATTCTCAACTGGTGGTACCCCGAGCGCTGATCTATTTTAGAGAAATACTTGTCGTCCTTCACCTGATCGAATAGATCATCGATGCATGGCAGGGCGTATCTATTCTTTATCGTTACATCATTCAACCTTTTGTAGTCTATACAGAGGCACAGTGAACCGTCCTTCTTTACAAAGAGAACCGGTGCTCCCCAAGGAGAAACACTGGGGTGGATGAAGCCCTAAACCAATAGCTCATCGATTTGATTCCTCAGCTCCTCCATCTGACAAGGAGGCATGCGAAATGGGGGAAGTGATATAGGGGCGGTTCCTGGTTTTAGATCGATATAAAAATCTACCGCCCGCCTAGGAGGTAGCCCTGGTATTTCTTGAAACACTTCGGGAAAATCTTGGGCTACTGGTATCCGTCTGATGGTGACTTCCACCATCTCAGCCTCATCTAGAGCCTATAAGCTCTCGAATTCTTCGTGTTTGCCCCTTCCTTTCAAAGTGAAAGAGGCCAGACTAGGGACGAATATAGTAACTGTCTTGTCGCAACAATCGATGACTACACGTGCCAATATAAGCCAGTCCATCCCGAGGATGACATTAAAGTATTTGACGGGCATGACAATTAGGTCCACGGTCACTTCGTGATTTATGAGGGTGATGGGACATGCTCTACACATCTTGTCTGTTTCTATAAATTTACCTATAGGAGATGCTACAACTAAGGGGGGATGCATTTGAGTTGTGTTTAGTTCTAGTCTGGATGCAATAGTAGAATCAATAAAGGACAGAGTTGCACCATACTAGAATAAAGTGAGCACAGGGGTACCGTTAATGTGAGCAATACCATGGATAGTCTGAAGGGGGTCTTGCTTAGCTTTTGTGGCAGCCACTGCATATACTCACATCGGGGGAGCTCTCTGCTAAGCTGGCGGCCCCTGTCTAGGCTGCTGAGGCCTGGGCGCTGCTCTGACCGCTGCCTGATTCTGCTGGGGTTGGTTTTTCCCTAGGTGGAATACCCTGATCCCGTATTCTCTGAAAGAAATTTCGGGCAATGTGATTTACCCTACCACAGTAACCACAACTCTCGCCAGAAGGCAAAGGCAGAGCTTGTGCGAGTAGGAAAAACCTTCTTCCTGGAATGAGCAGAGCAGGAGATGCCTGCCTGGGCCTGACTGGCGCATCTCGTGCTGGAAGGTGGGAGTGGATGGTGCGCTCGAAGTCTTTCTCTACTCGCATCTCCTTGTCCACTAGTTTCGAAAAGTCCCAGAAATCCCAGGTGCACAGCCGAGATTGTATCCCGGGCTTTAGCCCCTCCTTAAACTTCTCCCGTTTATACTCCTCGTCTTCGAGGGCTTTTGGTACATATTGGGATAGCTTGTCAAACTTCACCTCGTACTAGGCGACTGTAAGGTTTCTTTGTTCCAGCTTCAGGAACTGCGCAATCTTCTCACTTTGGCACGACCGCAGAAAATACTTCTCCAGGAACTTTATCCTGAAGCCAGCCCATGTCCAGGCATACCTAGCTGGTACACCTCTCTGTACGTTGTTCCACTAATTTTCTGCCTTCCCCTCGAGCAGGTACATGGCTAGGGTGACCATTTGGGAATCCATGCACTTTAATGGCCCCATCATTTTGGTGATCCTAGCCAACTAATGCTAGGCCTGAACTGGGTCAGGCGATCCTCCAAAATTCGGCGGTTGTAGCCTAAGGAATCGGTCGAAGATGTCTGTGCCCTTAGCATCCCTACCTCGGGATGCTTCCCTACGATCTCTATCTCACAGAGTCTACATCATGAGTGTTGCATCTCTTACTACTGTCTTGAGAACGTATCTTCTTGTTGTTACATAGTGGCGGCCATTTGCGCAAAGGCAGCAAAGGCTGCTACTCCCATGGGCGTATCTACATATGCATTGGCTGAAGATTCAGCCGAAGGCATTCACCGCTCAGAGTATTGTGAGGGATGTCCTAACAGGATGACTTGAGGGGAAGGAGAATCCCCTACTACTTCTGACCATGTGTCCATGTTTGCCACTCCAGGTGGAAGGCCTAGTGTGTAGACGGGACTACACTCCCATTGGCGCTCGGTTGATGGGATGGGGTGGATGTCAACCGTGCGGGTCTGGTGTGACCGTAATACGGGTGGCATGACTACCTATGCGATCAGAATTTCAGGGTTCAAGTATGAGGAAAAAAAATAGTTCTAGTCAATTTCGAGGCAATACAAGAGTTAGAGATCTATCCTGGTTAAATTCTCAAGGGAACTAAGGTTTCTGTTTCTAAGTTCAGACGACCAACCTGCCATTTCCCAAGGGGTTCTAGGTTCTTTCCTAGGTGATTCATATTCTAAGTTCCTTCTAGCTATTGAGGATTTCTTCATAAGTTCAAGTGTTTATTCTGCTAATATCTAAGGGGCCTAAGTGTTTTGTCTTTACTCATCCTTCCTACTTCGTAAGGGAAGTGTCTAAGTTTTGTCTAAGTTAATCCATTAAGGTTTTGTATATTGATCCCACAGCCAGGCTATCTCATACTTCGCTTTAATACCAACTTGTAACGCCTTGGTTTTCAAAACTCGAGTATATGACTCGTTTCCTGAAAACTCGGGTGTTAATTGATAATCCAAAAAGGTAATTAAACCAAATCAAGGTGTGATGTACGGAATTAAGCGTAGTATAGATGTGATCAAAAAACAATATCCAGGGCCACTCAGCTGGGGCTCATATATAAAACCTCAAATCTCTAGATGTACTGAAACGATAATAAGCAAATAGTTTATTAATTTAATCCAAAATAAGCAGCCACCTCCTGATACGACTCCTCATTGTAAGGCTCCTCCTTGACTGCAACCGCCTCTGGATCTACCGCGAGTCCATCAGCCCCTGTATCCTCTGTACGGTTGAATATTGATGAATGAGTAGCGAGCTCAATGTGATCTCTCCTCAAGATTACACACCGCTGCCCTAGACAAAAATAGCATAAAACATACAAGCAATCCAAAACATAGCAAATATAGTCTTATTATATGCATAAATGCGTGAATACAATCATTGCCCCAAGGATGCTTATCCGTGTGGGCATTAGACTCATCACCCATGCAATCATTATCCTGGAAAAAACATCCAGACGGACATTGTGCTCGTCACCCATGCAATCATTGTCCTGGGAAAAACGTTTAGACGGATAAATATGTACATCACGTACGATAGCAATAGATGTTGGTCTGTACCATGTATGCATGATTAGTCAAACCATTATTAGTCCAGTTACAACCAGCCAATTTAAATAAGCTCAAAGGTCACTATGGGGGCTAGTTGCCAGTGTAGGCCAACAGCTCGGTCAAAGGTCCCATATAACCATCTCCGGCTCATGAGGCTACCACCTTAGGGTGTGGATAGAACCCATCAACATGTGGCCAATCAATTCTCAAGATAAGGGGACCACCACCATACGCTGACTAGGAATGAAGCGTTGAAATCATTTAAATACAATGACTAAATGAGGTGGTATGTGTGATTCAAATACGAGTAAACATCGGATATGGCAAATGTCGCAAGGTTCATTCATTAGTTAGGTAAACGGGACCACTCCATAGATGGTGAACCCTATGAGTCACATGTCACAAATCATAACCTCCATGTTAAGGATTAAATATTATCACAGTTAGTTCGGTTAAAACCTAAGCACGGACTCTCTTTCAATAAGAGTTTTCACAGAGAGATTTCAAGTAATGAATGTTTTACAACCAATACAACCTTATAGAGACTCAGACATGCTTTAATATTTGAAATAAACCTCATGTATACAAACAGTTCAAGAATCCTACAATCCTAACTTATCAAGTTCTAAAGCATGCATCTTAATTTAACAATCAAGTATTCTAGTAAATACAAGTCATGCTTCCAAGTTAAGCTGATTAGTGATTTAACAGGTTCCAGGAGCATATGATAGATTGGTCCTATGACATATGACAATATAGATTAAGGGTTTGATCCATTCTAAAAATATGCATACGATCGTTAACCAATGATAATTAAACTATGAGGCACATATCTAATTAAATAAGTTGAATGATCACCCACTCCTGAGAGATCATTAACAATTATAACAAAAGACCATTTCTAATGTAATTTAGAGATGGAAAGCCTAAGGGGAAGAAAATCATCACCAGACAAGTTGTAGTGCATTCCTTGATATGAATTCCCTTGAGAAGTTAGCGGTCCCACGCTACTCAAGTAGTTCCCTAGAGAAGTTTGTTCACATTAGATAGCAAGTTCTTAGAGCTTCAAGTACATGGAAAGTTGGTGAAGTTTGGAAGGTTTCATGTATTAGGCTATTTGGGCCCTACTTAGGGTAGCTAGGCCATTAGACTCTTGTTAAAACTGGTGACCCGACTTTGAGCCCAACTAGAGCCCAAGATGGGTTGGATGGCTCTTTGTGATAAGGCCCACAGTGATATGGTGAGGCTCACAACTTGGTGCGGCCCACTAAAATATGTAGTGTGGCCCACTGTCATATGCGGTGTGGCCCACCTGTTTCAAACACAGTGCGGCCCACTGCCTCATGTGGTGAGGCCCACCTGTCATTAGTGTGTGGTCCACCTACTGTTAGTGTGTGGCCCACCTATCCTTAGTGTGGTGCGGCCCACTTTTTTAAACAAAGTGTGGCCCACCAATCCATAGTGAGGTGCGGCCCACTGTTTTAAACAAAGTGCAGCCCACCAATCCTTAGTGTGGTGTGACCCATTGTTTTAAACAAAGTGTGGCCCACCTGCTTTGAGCATGGTGCGACCCACCTGTTTTAAAATACAAGGTGTGGCCCACCTGGTTTGAGCATGGTGCGGTTTGGGCCTGAGTTCAGCCCAATCCCTGCCTATCTCTTGGTAGAATCCAAGGTCCAGTTGCTGGCCATTATCAACCCATTATAGGGCCCTGATATGGGTCTGCCTTTAGTCTGTTACAGGACCCATGTTGAGGTCTGGTTAGGAGATGCTTTCAGCTTGGATGGAAGGCTAACTCAGGGCCTTTTGCAGCTGGGTTTGAGGCCCGATTCGAGACTCATTCACGGCCCATCTTCTGCCTAGTCCTTGAGGCCGAATTCGGCCCAACAAAAGGGACCACACTCTTTTCACTTTAAGGCTTGATTGAAGGCTTTTAGCTAGCTTCGATCCCATCCTGATCAAGGGCCTGACTAAGAGCCCCAACCAGCGCCCATCTAAGGTTTATTTCCAGCCTATAACCAAAACTCATTGGAGGGCTAGTTTCACTGCCTATTTGCGGCCCAACCATGGCTATTATCTGGCTTGATTTCAGTCCGAGACACAGCCATCATTTGGCATGGCCGCGGCCTAAAAACACACCCATCGCTCGGCCCAGATTCAGCCCGAAACATGGCCATTGTTTAGCCGGTTTCACCTTGACTCCATGGCCTGCTGAGGGCCTGATTTCAGTCCAGCTGAAGGTCAATTTCTCCTTAGATTCCCAGCCGAACTGAGGACCGATTTCAGCTTAACTTGAGCTAGCAATGGCTGTGTCCTGGTTTTTGTTAGCAGTGGCCTAGTTAAAGAGAGCTAAACAACCCCTTCGATGCCGAAAATGGAAGTGGGGTGGTGGGACTGAGCATTACCTGTACTCTGTTGTCCGATGCTTAACTAGGGCTCGACCCAAATGATCCAATAGAGGTGTCACTGGCCTTCACTGGCTCAACTCAGTCTGGACGGCTGGGTCGACTTAGTGCAGGACCGACTTTCACCTGCACTCGATCTCTCTCTCTCTCTCTCTCTCCCTTTCCTTTCTCCCTCTCTTTTCTCTTCTCCTTTCATTCTTGCTGGTGAGGATCCCAAGGCTACAGGACCCTTTTTATGATAGTGGGAGAGAGCCTCCAATGGTTAGAACATGGCCCACTTTGCAACGGTGGTGATAAAAAAGTGGCCTTCCATGGGGCCCATCCACACGCTAGGATGGGTGGCTGACACCCACGGCCACCAGAAAAGTAACTTTTCTAATCTGGTGGGGCCCATCTTATGGTTGGGTCCGAATGCTTTAACGGAGAAGATGAGAGAGCCATTAATGGCAACTTCCCATTCATAACATATTCTTGAGATCTGGTCCGTTTCAACAGACCAGATGAGGCCTCTGATCAATGTGTAGCTCACTTTTTGGCCCCCAAACATTAGTTTCAAATCATCTCACGAAAATATCCAGTTTTCTCCATTTTCTCGCGAGATGAGATGCTCCCCTCACCCATCTCGTACTATCCCTTAAGGGAGGGCTAGGATCTTTCCACGTGGCCAGGGAATGGCTGATATTGAGCTAGCAATTGCTTCCTAAAAGGGAAGTTCTCATTTTTTCTTTCCTTGGTGCAGGCCATTGTTTGGCCATTTTTGGAAATGGGAGAGCACGCCTTTCCCTGGAAAACGGACAGCTGGGATGGCACGATCGGGCCGATTGTGAGCCACCCATGCAGTCCCAGATTGGTCCCATACCTCAGATCCTAGCCACTTGTCAACCTTTGAATGGTTTCGTCTGATCTTTCTTATCCCTATGCATGGGCTTAAAAGCCTATACCGTTTTGGTCAGACGGACCCTACGAGCTTAATGAATGGTTTAGATCTTTCAAAAAGTGCTCAGGGTGGGCCACTTTAGATCTTAAAGGCTGTCAGATTTAAACGACTCATTGGTGGGAGCGGAGTTTGGGTTTTTGGTGTTTTGGCACGGTCAAAGTTGGTTTGCAGGTTTCACCGATCCAGTGCACCTTCGTGTGGAGTGTACACACACTTCGTGTGGGGTCCACTATGATGTTTGGCACAAATCCAATCCGTTCATTCATCTTAGGGCCCTGACGTTGGCGTCCCGTCCCATTTTGGAGCGGGGCCGAGGCCCAGGTGGGCTATAACATCCGTTCACACCATCTGTTGGCCCATGTACTTAGATTCCCAGGTTGGATCATCTTGAAATTGGATTTTAACGGTTAATATAGGGTCCTGGTCATGGTGAGGGCTCTAACTAATTCTCAAGAGTTCGTTGCAGGAGCGTTGCTCATAATATGGTTTAACTAATTAACACAGAGTTTCTATAAGCTGGGTTTTTTTTTTATAGATTTTACCTTCCCGGCCGTCATGGAGTTCGTCTCAGCTCCTAGGATCCCCTGATAGATAGCTTTAATGCTGGTTAGAACTCACATCTTGTATGCGTCGAGTTTAAACTAACTAATTAGTCTGTTATGCTTTCTGTTGATATGATTTAAGAAGGTAACACCTGTGTACCAGAGGTACGGGGTATTACAGAGAGAGAGAGAGAGAGAGAGAGAGAGAGAAGGAGAAATAGAAGGAGAAGGAGAAAGAGAAGGAGAAGCCTAGACGCCCTCTTCCTTCTCTATATGTATGGTGTCTTCTTCTTGATAAGTGATGTTGTGATTCATGTGAAAGCTTTTCATGTAGAAGCTTTCCTACATGGATATCTCCCTAGGCTTTATATCTAAAGCTAAGGTGAGAGATTCCTTTAAAAGCTTACCTTGATTTAAGTTGATATGATTTATCTTGCCTTTTACATGCTTTCCTTTCATGCTACTATGATTCTCTCCCTGCAATTGTTTAATTTACCATCAACAATTATTTATTCTTTGGGAATTTGGTTAAGGCATGATTTTAATTATGCGTGATCCTTATTAATTTATGTGGGTCGATGGGTATAATCGTTGCCCTTGCCTTTACCAATTTTGTTAAGTTAGCCCTTGTTTATCTCCTCTTTATTGAGTTAGCCATTGGTACTCTACTCTTTGTTGAGTTAGTTATTGCTACTCTTCTCCTTTATTATTTCAGCCTTATGCTATCTATCTTTATGGCTTGGGCATGTGTCTTAGAATTTCAAAACTCCCATGATTTAAATTATTTCTCTATCGATAAAAGTGATGTATTAAAGGTATCACAACTAGTGATTCAAATATTTATTGTGGACATAATGCGTTACGGGTAGCAGCCCTCTTAGTCGACACGTAATACCGTGGGTTGGTTGGCATGGTGCACAATCGATGTAAGTAAATCAACATATGTGTTATATCACTTCTCGGGATTGGATGTCACAAATAGTTACTCTATGAACACTATGGGTTACATAAATCTCTCAATCGTGTTGTTGTGTCACCTTGAGATCTTCGCATAAATCCACGTTAACATTGGACACGTCGGCAAGTTGGATATTTTGAACTACTTTCCACATTGTGATAATAATCACTATGTACAATGAGCCGCACAAACTTTGTTAGGCATGCGTTCATATATATTGGTTGCGTATATCAGAACCTTTACATTTTTTTGTGAATCTCTTGAATTATTATTAATCTTAAAATATAACCATCACTATGAGTAGAGCATTGACCCTCTCCAACCGTACAGATGATGCAAGTGATGTACAGATTGAAGGCCTAGAGGATCGTCTCCCCATGGAAGATTATACTGAATGAATAAAAAGATAATTTTATGATTTAGTTTTATATTTACGCTACAAAACTCGATAATGTAATAAGCTTCCATTGAGAGGACATTTGATAATTTGTTAAATTCTTTTACTCTAATGGAATGATAAATATAGTTGATTTACTCTTGTGAATGGTTACCATCGTGAATGTATCTGGATGTGATCTAAATGAAAAAAATATAGGGTGCGCGATTTCGAAGCATCCAATTCATTCAATTATTAACATCCAGTTTTCTCGGGCATGAGTAAAAACTCTGACCTTGAAAATTTCGGGATGTTACAGCTTTAAGCCATTCTAAATACGAATTAGGATTTGGGAGAAAGAGAAAGAGGTTGCGGAGCTTCTATGAAATTATTCTTCTTCTTCCATCTTTTGGTTATAAGTTGTTTTTTTATATTTTTGTTTGAGTTTAGTTCAACTATGACAATGATTGGCTAAATTTCTTAGCTAAGGCTAAGAGGTGAAACTTGTAGTTACTTTTAATATTCTAGTTTACTTTTATTCAAGTTCTATGGGTTGAATGCTGAACAGTTCATTGATTTTGGTTTGAATAAAGTTTTAGTTTTAGTTTACTTTTATCCATTGTCGACTTTGACACTTTTGATGCTTATGAAGATTAAGATTACTTATTTCCCTATTTTACAAAGGATTGATCTGTAAAATTCGTGAATTTATCATTAACTACTAGATACTTCGAATTCCCTGTGATCAATAACTTTATTCTTCATGGGGGAATTAAATTAATTGAAGTTTAAAATTGTATTGGTTTGTGAATTTTGAATTAACTGCTTTATTATCGAACTGGATAGGATATGACTTTGATTCCAGTTAATTTATCTAATTGAATTAATTGAATTAGGCATTGAGAATGGGGGGTGGTATTAACTAGAAAGTAGTTATCAGTATATTTAGAGTTACCACTAGCTAATTAAGCTTAGGCTCTACACTTTGCAAGAAACTGTAGAATTGCTCTAGAGTCGAAAGATCTGAAGATCTGTAGATTCGAGTGACTCCAACCGAATATTCTAAGGGCCTTAGTGACAGAAAAAGGAGTAGACACCCTTTTTCGCTTGCGCCGACAGAACTAATGAATGATGTGGATATACAATCCATACATCAAGGTGGGCCCCACAACTCACCTGATTGGATCTGTGGTCACATATAATCAGTGTTCACTTAATATATATATGCTCCAGATTGAAGGAGTGTTGAAAGATAATTAATATTTCTATATTTAGTTAATAAGTTTTACAATGAGTTGAATAACATAGGCACACTAAGTTGAATAAGTTAGTACCTTACGACTTAGCATTTGGGCTTATCCTTAAGGCTCATACCCGTAATATACACGGAATACATATTATAAAATAAAGGGAGATTATGGTTTTGTAAAAAGGCAAATCCTCTCCCATCTCCTCCTTGTCTCATGTGCTCTCTCTCTCTCTCTCTCTCTCTCTCTCTCCTGCTTGTCCTCTCATACTTCATCTTCTCTTATGTAAATTAATAGATCCACAATAACCTTGTACATGCATCGTTGATCAATTTTTGTTGGTCCATTTTTTCTTCACTATCATGGTGAAACTGCATACTGGAATACAAGTAATCAAAATATAAACCATCCAAATTATGGACCCTAGATCATATGTAGAACGAACCAAAAGTTAAGCTTAATTATTTGATTATTTATTTATTGGATTGGTGAATGTTTTTGGGAAAGTTAAAATTTAAATCACTTGATGGTTCTATTTCAACAAAAAAAAGTCTATGAATCCAAGGTTAACATTGTTTAATTGAATATGATTTTGGGACTATTAGTATTGGCAGTGATTTTGACAATTTACTTAGTTTAATTTGAGATATTGTTTGTGTTGATTACAATTTCTGCTTGGTGACATATATTGTAACGACCCCAATTTTGATAAATAATTGCATACATTTTTGCACACAAATCTACTTCGAAGGGAAATTAGTGAAGGATTAGAAACACCATAAAACAGATGCTCGCGTTCACAGTGATGAAGGGAATGTTGAATTTTGGGGATGAAATTATCTTTAAGGGGGGTAGATTGTAACACCCCGTACTTTTCAGTACTTGGGTGTTACCAGGTAACCGAATTTAGAATAAGTACAAATCTAATTCATCTAAACGTTCACATGTTCTAGTCCAAATCTGACCATTAGGTGCAATATTCAACTCTAGAACAAGTTATACATTCATTGATTTTCGAAACGGATTACTACATCATCAAGTCACCCTATTTTTAGGATATCAATCACCTTGATAGACCAATTGCTCTGATGGATAAATCAGACAATCCAATATGAACCGTAGAAGGCCCTAATCTTGGATCATCTTAAAGATTGGAGCCCGAATTGTTAATGATACCCATTTAGGCACATAAACTAAGCATTGTAGCCACTAGGACATTAGATCCACCTCATCTTTGGCCTGATGACACAGTAGTCGTGTCCAAGACGAGTGGATGGAGCAGATTCCATTAAACAATCTTGGGACCTAAATTCATTAGGTTCACAGTTCAACAAGCCCACGACATCCAAATTCACAATTCACTACGTGATCATCATTATCCCAACTTCTGGTAGTCGAACCTACCATAGAAGTTCACTTAAATAAGCCTAGAAACCTTTAGAAATTTGATGATCAAATGGATTAACAATTTGACCGTTAGATTGCTAATGATCAATACGTAAGACAAGATCACTTGGTATGGCCCACCTGAGCTTTAGAGATCTATTTGATATTTGGCCAGATGTCGTAGTTGGACCTTTAGAATTGGTTGGACGGTGTGGATTCCACAAAACATAAATGTGGACCCCACATCTGAATTGTGCATGTGCATAACTTTTGTGCACATGCAGTGCATCGGATCCGAACTTGGGTCAAATCGAGTGTTGACCTGAGCGAAACCGAAAAGGAGAGAAATCTCTCCCGCCCAACAACTGTTTGAACAGACGGGGTCTGTTTGTGATGAAACTGGGCCACCGTGACGCTCCATTCAGACAATTTGAACCGTCCATTGTGATGAGCTAGTGGATTTGACCAGGATCAATGGCGTTTCTACACGAGTGCCACACACACGGGTGAACACCCTCGTCCGCTGTTGTGTGCACGATTTTGCCAAAAAAAAGGAACTTTGTTCCTCTTGTGAGCTAGCAAACTGAGACAGCTTAGCTCCTCCATCCCAACCCTTTATTTCAAAAAATAAAGAAATCTCAGCCCTCCGATCCAACCTACTTTTAGGTTTTCACAGTGAATGAAAAGGCAGAAAGAATCCCGCCGTTTCAAGCGCTATCACAATCCCTTCTGTTGGATCTCTTTTAGAAACCTCCAAGAGCATTGCAACCATCGATATTAGGGTGCATCTCTTCCCTGCTAGAGTGAGAGATGAAAACTCACACGAAATCCTGAGAGAAATGGAAGCCGACATGAGAAAATGAACGATCTCGAGAAATGTTAATCACTGACATCCAAAATGTGAACCCCGTGTTTATCTCTAGACAAATCCAAGCCGTCCAAATGCCTCAGATCATTAAATCAGCCCTCCGATGAGATTTTACCATGATCAACCACACCTTCTTCTCCAACCGGCTGGTGAAACCCATCACCTAGTGATGGGGTCCATTTCCTGATCAAGGTCGTCCATCTGATGGGCCATGGTGCTAGATGTGCATCCATAACACTTGATTGAATCCACGCAACCTAAGCTCGATTATATCGCCCCAAAATCTCATAGTTTGAAACCGAGAAATCGTAACTAATCCATCACTAATCCACTAGATTAGTTGCATTTGAATCCTCTAGAAGAGGATTAATACACCCTATATAGGGTTGCCTTTTAAGGCAATCCTTTCGGAAAATTGGAAAAGATAGAAAGTGAGATAAATGTGTCGCTCTCCATGCTGCATCGGGTTAAGTAATGACTCGGTTGAGTAGTGGTGAGTCGAGTTATAACAACTCCAGTTGCTGGACCATGGCAACAGAGAAGCAGAAGAAAAGAAGAGTAAGGAAGGAAAAGGGAGAAGAAGAAAAAGAAAGAAAAGGGAGAAAGAAGGTGGAAGGAGAAAGAGAGCACCGTCCAGCCTACTACCGCACTAAGTCAGCCCAGTTCGGTCCGAGTCTGGGCCGAGTCCAGACCCATCCATGCTGAGAAAAGAAGTGAGAGGGTAGAAGAGGAGGAGCTAAAGAAGATAGTTAGAGAGAAAGAAAAAGGGGGAAAGAGAGAAAAGGGAGAAAGTTGCTGGAGCGAGTTGCATCTCTGTAGCAACTCGACTCAGCCACCTTGCAAGGCAAGTCATGATTCATTATCCATCTGAGGAAGAGAGAAAGAAGGAGAGGGAGGCTTTGAGAGCTCCATCTACTCAGTCCGATCCCAGGGTTCATCTCCACTCAGTTAAGGATCTCCGATCTTGCATTAACTCAGCTTTGCGGAGACCAGCTCGAACACCAGCAAATTCCGACCGTACTAACACGGTCAGCCACCTCCAACAATGTCTGCCCATTGAGGATCAGGAAGATCCACCCAGTCAAAAAATGTCCTCAAACAGCAAGCCATCACAGGTACTAGACTGTTATCCCACCGAGTTTTCAAGGTTAAATTACTAGTGAGTCAATATTATTCTAACTAGACTGAGTCGACTCAGTAATAACTTGTGAATGGGTACTTCCAGGAATATATTTTTTTTTTATTAGACTGTTTTAGAAGATAATCATACATCATCAGCAACATGGAACGGCCTGATTCAGGTATAAACCAAAGCTTTACCATTTGCATTTGAAATTCCCCTCTCGGTTTGGTCGTGAGTTGACTCAATCGGTTCCCTAACTGAGTTGAAGTAAAACTGTTACTAGGCCAACTAGAGGAAATTTGGAGAACATCCGACTCAGGAAAATCAGTAATATTATCGTACAAACAGAACTACCCGAAGGCGTCTACCTTGAAGGACACTCCTTCCTTTGACAAGTCTCATTAGGATCGTTTCATCCACCTCATAAGAACGTCTCAATTTGAAAGGAACCTTCATTCAAGGTGAGGAGCATCCCCTATAGCTTATTCCTTTCACTAATTTCCATGTGGGTTAAATCTTTAATGTATAGAACTTTAGAAGAATTATTAATTCCTAGCTATCTTGAATTTCATGAAGTAATTGTTTTAATGCCATATTTCCTTATGATTATGTATACGATGTATTGTCTTGCAAACTCCATGTCACATTTATAATTGTTTTCTTATGTTGAGAAAGGGAAGCTTTCATACTAGATCATCTGTGAATTGTGAGACATTTCCTTCATGACTGTCTATATTCTTTAATCTCTAATTTAGTTGGCATTATCATGTGAATAGATTTTATAATATGGAAAATGAAAATTTGTTTACGTGTGGTGTAAAGTGACGATTGGAATTCCATCTCTCATAACTATCATGGGTTTGTCTTAAAACAAAAATTCCTCTTGTCATCTTTACATCATGAACATAACTTTAATGAGACGACTTGAGTTTTACAAACTCTTAATTTATTATACATTGTGAGTAGTATGAAGATTGAGTACGGGAAGAGTCCTTAAGGGATATAGAAGGACTCTTATATGATTCGAATGATATGACCTCACTTGAAAATTTACATGACTCTCGGTGAGCTCTACTTTGAATGTAATGAAATCATGGAAGTTCATATGAAATGCATAGTTGAATATTTCCTATTTGAAAGTTGAAGGTCATTTCTATCCTATCAAAGTAATGTATATATGTGTCATGGTGCATAGCATCCATACATGATATGTGAGCTTTTCCGAGTGTTCATCGTAAGTCACATCTTGTTGGGTTGTGCAAGGTTCTATTACTTAAGTCCAACCATCAGGTTTGTGCACTTGTACACTTTGGGCCGCTCTTTCTTTACATGAGTCTTTTCTAGGATTTTATACCTCCTCAGGCATATACATCGAGTATTTTTCCAGGAGGTCGTCCTTGGGCGCACTCACCTTCATGGCCTTTTCCAGGTAGTCAACCTATCATGGGCGGTCTTTTATTTTGACAGCTGGATTGCATACCCAGATCTGTGACTTGAGCATACATTCATACACACATACATTCATTTATAATTTCATGATCAGTCTCCTTGTAATTTGAATATGTTGTATATGTATTTGTATTGCCCTGTGAATTAATCTATTTTGGAATGATGTGTTATGGTCGAATCTATGAGAAAAATTTTCACTGAGTTTTTACTCACCCAATAGTGTGGTTGCACCAAATAGATGTAGGATTGATAACAGGTGGAGACCCCTAGAACGAGATTCCAAGGACGGCTGAGGTGGAGATTGGCAATGAAGGCCTCTATGCCATTGCAGTTGAGCAGTTGGAGCTCGACTGATAATATAGGATTTACTTGTTTCCATATTTCAGATTTTGTAACTTGTTTGACTTGTAATAAAATATTTCCCCTGTTATGGGATTTCATTTTGCTCCCATTCACATGTATTAAGCTTCCTTATTGTTACTCTTGATATCCTTAGTTTATACAATGATGCCTTAGTCCAAGTTATAGAATTTACCGCTATTTAGATGTATGTTAGTCCGCTTCATGACGTAATACTCGGGTTCTCGTACTCGAGCGACTATCCTTAGGTTTTGAGAACCGGAGTGTTATATATATAGTTTCATACACAAGCAGTACTCATCTATCAAATAACTTTCCATTTTATTATAGCTCTCGACTTAGCTCACGAATTCTATGTTGAGAAAAATACAGAAATTATATTTTCTGTAAAATATGGAAACCGAAAAATCAAAATGATCTGGAAATAAGGATAGGCTGAAGCACGTTTGGAACGCTGTCCTTAAAGCGTTATTTGCCCCTACTCAAGTAAATTGAGTATGCTGAAAATGTTACAGGTAAATTGCTTCTAAGATACGACGAGGTTGGTGTGGGTCTGCGTTCAACAAACACGAAGACCCACTAACGGAACTCTACTACATAGTATCTGGCAGAAAAATAAAGGAAAAATTCTAGAAAAAGAAAGAAGAAGAAGAAGTGTGAATTAGACCACTGCACTGATCTGTTCTTCAGCTAGTGGTTCAGATGAACCGTTCTAGACCACACTACTGGTCTGTTCTTCATGCAATGGTTCAGATGTACCCTGCTATCTTGCTGGAATTTTTGGTCTATAGGAGTGGAGTGGTTATGGTTCGTATGGGTTCTGCTGGAGTTAGTTGTGATGGATTGAAAACTCATCCAAACCCTGTTTATATAGGCATTGGTGGTTGGGGGTTATGGTCCAGGGAAATAAATCTCAATTGACTATTTTCTAGCTATTGGAGAAACTAGCCGTTTTGGCAGTTTCTAGCTGTTGTGCATGTGCCATAACAGCTACTGCATGTTGACTATTGTGAGATACTGGCTAGCCGTTTCTAGCTGCTGGGCTAGCCACATGCAGTAATTTCTGTATGGTCTGCAATGAATTGCATGAGGAGTTACACCTCTCTACAACCGTCATATTTTCAGCCTCTATATATACTGAGGAACCTCATTCAGTCCTCTAATCTTCCAACCAGTCATCTGCCTTAGCCTCTTAGTCGCACTGCGACTTGCACACGTCTCGCGCCTGTTTGCGTAAGGTCGCGAATGAGCAACCCTCTGCGACATGATGCGGACGTGCGAAGTGCGCCACTAGCACCTTTATAGCCACACTACCTCACGTCCATGACCGAGACCGAGCGCGTGAGTGTTTCAGTGCGAAACACGCAAGCCCGATTCTCATCGGACTAGGTGGGTAAACATTACAATACTCCACCATCCTCATTTAAACCAAAAAATCTTCTTCTCCTTTTAAAATATGGGATTATTCCCAAAACCCATGAAAAACGCATTTTTACAAACATTATATATATATATATATATATATATATGGGAAAAGGTACAATGCGCTCGAGCTAACGATAAGCTCCCCTGAGGTCGAGCTGTGTGGGCCCCACCGTGATGTGTTTCGACCATCAACACCGTGCATTTGATGGGTACCCTTTAAATTATGGGATATCCCAAAAATCAGCCGTATACGGAACTCAGGTGGACCATGCCATCTAAAATTATGTGAAGACACCATTAAAACATATAAAAGCACTTGGTGGGGCCCACCTAAGGTTTGCATGCGCCTAAAACTTGGTCTGAACCCTCATTCAAGTGGGACACACATAATGGATGGGTTGGATTTGCAAAATACATCTCGGTGAGCCCTCAAAAATGGTTATGAATGTTTTAATGGTGCACGGCCCCTCCCCACTTCTGTATGTGGTGTGGCCCACACAGGTCACAGATTGACTTGATTTTTGAGACCTAGGCTCACAATGGAATGGTGCATCTGACTGATGGGGTAGATGTTCGAAACGCATCACGGTGGGGCCCACACAGCTCGACCTCATGGTGCGTTAAAATCAGCTCGAGCGCATTGTACCTTTTCCCTATATATATAATATTTTTTATTTAAAATATATTAAAAATCAATATATATTAACATTCTACATAAAATCTTTTGATTTAACACAAAGTCCACGCAATTTAATATATAAAGCTTGTGCACCAAACTCCATTTTATTACGGGTCTATGCAATTTAATATATAAAGCTCGTGTATCAAACTCTTTATTATGGATCTCGATTCGGCATGTGAAAGTTCGCTCGTGTATCAAACTCTTCATTTTATTATCGACCTTGATTTGGCATGTGAAAGTCCTCATTTGACATTAGAGTCTACACGATTTGATATATAAAGCTCGTGCATCAAACTCTCAATTTAATAATGGCTCTTGATTTGGCATGTGAATTCCAAATATTAGCTTTTGATTTGATATATAGAGTCATGTACAACATGTCGTTTTATACCGCAAGTGAGCCGCATATCCAGATGAAAATGAATGATTAATAGGTTTGACATACACGGTATATTATTTTAATACATTAAATATATAATTTTATTATGTTTATTTATTTATATATGTAAGTAGGTTTGGGTGGGATTTAGATACGTGGTACACCACCGACACCCAACCCATTTACTAACCTGGCTATAAAAAAAAATTGTCAAATGCACATAATTTTATTATTTATTTATGCATGTAGGTTTGGGTGGGGTTTAGATATGCGGTACACCCAACACCCAACTCACTTACTAACCACGCTAAAAAAAAAAAGCCCAAACGCGCGTAGACCTGTTTACGCTACGCATACTCAGCTGCCTTTTTTTTTTTTTTTTGCACACGCACACACACCCCTACACACTCACGCCATACGCACACACACCCCACACACGCACACCGTGGGATTTCACCACCGTGGGTACTCGAACCCTTGACCCGGTGTTGAAACTCCAGGGAGTCTACCACCCGGGTAAGGGTGTTGCAACGGAAGCCGGATTGCGTACTGAGTAAACTATGTGGGACCCACCAAGATGTATTTATTTTATCCACTCCGTCCATCCATTTTATAATTTAATTTTAGAGTGAGATGGTAAAAATCAAGCACATGAAAATCTCAAATGGGCCACACTACAGGAAACAGTGTGAATTGAACATTTACCATTGAAAAATTCTTTAGGTCAGCAGAAGTTTTGGATCAAGTTGATATTTGTGTTTTCCCTTCATCTATATCCTTTTGATATTATGAACATTTTGGATGACAAATAAACGCCACTGTGGGCTCTAGGAAGGTTTCAACGGTGGAAATCATTATTTCCACCGTTTCTGTTTCATGGCCCACTTGAGCTTCGTATATGTTTCAACTTTGGGCTCAACTGCTGAAATGAGATATATAAGTGATGGACGGTATGGATAAAAACATGAAATCACAGTGGGCTCAAGAGAATTTACTCGGTACCATAAAACCGTACTGAGTAACTGGTACGCCATCGATTTCACTTGGAACACCCACCACATGGCCATGGAAGCCGATTGCGTACCGAGTAACTCAGTGCGCTTGGCGTACTGAGTAAATTCTGTGGGGTTCACCATGATCTATGTATTTTATCCACTCGGTCCATTTATTTTATTAAATAATTTTATCGCATGGGTCCAAAATTAAAGGATATCCAAAGCTCAAATGCACCACACCACATGAAACAGTGTAAATTGAACTTGTAACGTTGCAAAATTCTTGAGTGTCATGGAATTTTTGTATTAAGTTTATATTTGTTTTTTTTTCCCTTCATCCATGTCTTTGTGATATTAGTAACAGCTTGGATGACAAATAGGAATTACTGCAGGGCCAGGAAGGTTTCAACAGTGGAAATCATTATTCCCACTGTTTCCTATCTTATGATCCACTTGAGAGTGGGATATTAATCAACTTTGAGCTCAACCCCTTAAATAAACTGGAAAAACACATGAACGGTGTGGATAAACCACTTATTTTCACACTGGGCCCAACTGAGTTTACTCAGTACAATAAGAGCGCACTGAGTAACTCAGTACGCAATCCGATTACAAGGTCCTTGCGCCCTAAGTGTAATGTACGTGCTTTATCCCTGTGTCCATCTATCTTGCTAGCTCCTTTTATGGCATGTGAGGTAGATCCAAAGTTCCAGTGGACCATACCATGGAAAACAGCGGGGATAATGACGGGAGTGACATAAGTTTTGAATCAAGTGGATATCTATGTTTCCCTTTTATGCAGGTTAGTTTGACCCTCGTTTTAATTAATTAATTAATTTTTAATACACGCACACACACCGCAACATACTCACACCATAGTGGGATTTCACCACCTATGGGTACTCGAACCTTTCATGCGGTGTTGAAACTCCCAGGAGTCTACCACCGGAGTAAGAGCAACAAGTTAGATGGCAAATAAATATCATGATGGGCTGTGGGTGTCTTCATCTCTACTACTTGATGGTGTGGTCTACTTGAGCTTTGAATATGCCTTGTTTTTAGCATTATTTCCTAAAATTAGTGAGGAAAATGGACAGACGGCGTGGATAAGACATATGGATTAAGGTAGGCCTTATAGAGCCCGGCCCACACCGTGCCATCCGGAACATCCATGGTGGCGGTGCTGCAGGCAATCCGGTTCCCACCCAGCTGGTTCAGGACGCGGATTCCCTGCGGTTCCCACCAAGTTCCTGCACCGAGACGTTAGGTAGGGCCAACAGCGTTATTTGTTATAAATCCACTCTGTTCATCCGCTCTTTATGCGATTATTTCATTATATATGTAAAAAATGAGGTAGTTCGAAAAATCAAGTGGGCCGCACGAGAGGAATAATGGAGATTCAGTCACTACTGTTAAAATATTTTTAATACCTCAGGAGTTTTATATTTTTCGTGTTTTCACTTTATCCAAGTGGAAATGACCTTATAAACAGTTTGAATGGCATATAAACATTACTCTCCTTCCCTAGTTTTTCCTCTTCTATGGCCCATTTGATTTTTGAATCCATCACGTTAGCATGTACTAAAATGAGCTCGGAAAAACGATGGACAGAGTGGATTTATCAAAAACATCATGGTGGCCCCACCTAGCATCCCATGCAGGAACTTCCCCCCAAAGGCTTTGGCAGGAAATCAGCGTCCGCTGGTTGACACCCCTCCACCCCTCAGAGGCTCTGCACAACCGGCATCTACGTTCCCCTGCGTCATTGGATATAGAGAAACCCCATATGCAGATTGATTTGACAACCATTAACTCTTATTAGATTATATAGCTTTAGGAACAATCCATTTACAGTCAGGTCCATGATTTCGACGGTTTGGATTAAGGAATGCATATTCCACATATACAATGGCTGTGTGCATGAGTATGAAACATCGTTCTCCGAATGAAATACCAAGTAATTCTCGTCGACGTTGTGAATCACGTGGTTGATAAGAGTTGGTAATTACGGACCAAGTTCGGTTTACGGTCCACCCATTAATAACTTCCAACCTTTAACCTGTGTATGACATCCACCCTGTTAGGCCCAATTATTTCGATTCCCTCGTACAGAAAACATCTCCGTTTACTGATCAGGTGGACCACAGTAGTATTTTATTATTTATCAATGGCAAAGAATTATTTTCTATGGTGTGGCTTTTCTAATATGTGGATCTTCTAGTATTTATAAAGGACAAGATAAACGATAGGATCAAACTATTGGAAGGGTTGGATTTTGTACAAACATTACAAGTTGGAAGTTATATGTGAGTGTACCATAAATTATAGTCCAACTGCACTGAACTTTTTTTTTGGCCCTTTTTATATTGCAAACAAATGAGGCAACGTCGCGAATCCAAAAACATCGATACGATGGGGCTCGCGCGCAAAAAATATCCAAACCAATATATCCTTGCCACCTAATATTTTGCATTCTATTGGTTGAATGCAAATCACTGTAGTATTTTCCTTCTTTAAATATTGTCATAACCTTAAAATAGTTGTACTTCTTAAATATTGTCGTAGCCTTAAAATAGGTGTACCTTAATGGATCAAAACGCAAAAAAAAAAAAAAAAAAAAAAAAAAAAAAAAAAAAAAAAAAAAAAAAAAAAAAGAAAAAAGAAAAAGGAAAAGTTGTACATTGCCAACCAACACTACAACAAAAACATGCTTACTCGGCACTCTCGGTGCATCTTTCGGCGGCGCTATGTCAAACAGTGCCCCGCATTTCACTGCATTTAAAAGGGAAAAAAAAAAAATCACTCCCTCGTTTCGTTCCCAGCCCCCTACTCTCTCCTTGTACCTGTCCCGACTCTCTCTCTCTCTCTCTCTCTCTCTCTCTCGATTTCTAGGGTTTTGATCTTTCATTGAAGTACAGAAACCAGATCGGATCTCTGATGGTGGATTCAAGCACAGCAATGCAGACGCCACGACTCCATCTCCTCGCCATCCCGTCTTCACCTCGTCCTCCTCATGCGACGCAACCCGGCCGTCGATTCTGCTGTCGTCTGATTCCTTCAAGGGCCGTAGGAAGGGTTCCTCAATCGCACGTGCACGTTGATGATCTTATCATCCTCCTCCATGGCTCCGACCCTGTCAGGGTCGAGCTCAACCGCCTCAAGAATGAGGACCGAGGTTGGGTTTTCCTCATCTTCTGTTATATCTGAAATTTGTGGATTCATCGGTTTTTGCTCGATTTTCTTTGGGTTTTGGGGTTTAGGGCTTGATTGGGGCGGAGTTTAGGGTCTTTGAGGTGTTTTGGCTGTGTCAGTGCACGGCCGCCCAACCTCCATCGAAAGCCGCTACCATCATAAGAGGCCACCCGTCCCTCATCATCAACAACCAAACACATCTCCACCTGAAATCGTCCACCATCAGTTCTGATTGGTAGGGATTTTTTTTTTTAATTATTATTTTTTATTATGGATTTTTGTTTTGAGTTTTCTGATGGATCGGCTTTTAGGTCAGGCTTTCGATTAGGGTTTTTTTTGTTTTGGGACTTATTATTAGGGCTTTTTCAGTGTTTTTATTATTAGAGCCCTCACAGCTGAAACCTTCGCAGACAAGGTGAAGGAGATGATGAGCCACTATTTTGTTTGGGTTTTTCTAGTGCTTTTTTTTTTTTTTTTTTTCCAATTTATAATGACTATAGAACTTAGCAGTTAACCATCTGTATGGTATGAAGCCATTGTAAACTCCTCGACTTCTGTTTATCATGCATGATTCATTGCTCATTTGGATCTATGTTCAATCATTGATTCAAGCTCTATTATTATTGAGGCTTTTTTTTTTTTTCCGTTTTTCTATTGGATCTGGTTGATTTATTATTATTATTATTATTATTTTTAGACTTGTTCATATTTTGTATTCCCATGTGATTGCTTAAACTGCAAGTCATTTTGTTTTCTACATTTCTTACTTATATTTGGAGCAGTACTTTTCCAATGCTATTTAAGGAGAGATTATATATGTCTCTGTTTAGTGCATTTCTTGGTGCTTGTTTGATTTCTTGGAGCCCTGTTACAAGGGTTGCAAGAAACTCACTCTCTTCTGTTAAATGGAGAATATGAATAGGAGACTTGTATGTGGGCCCATTGTAGGAAGATAGCCTTGGAGAAATTCTAATCACCAAATTTCACAAGCATGCTAATTTAGAAATGCCATGCATTCATGAATCCAACTCATTCACTAGTTAGCACACACCATTGTATGGTTGTTGGCTGAAAATCACATGGCCTGATGTTGCCTTAAATAAGTGTACTGGTTTTGTTGAATTTTCTTCTTCTTCCTTTTTTTTTTCTCTCCCTTTGAGCAGTCTTAGCACATTAGTGAAAAACTTAGGAACTTTTGATCTAAAGGGCCTCTTTGCTTATTTGAGAAATTTGTTGTTGTTTCTGATTTTTCTGGAACACTATAATCTCCAAGATCAATTCATGGGGTTATTCTACCATAAATTTCTTTGCTCCAATGAGCCGCTATGCTAGTTCGACAAATGGCGAAAGCCTTGCATAATTTGGAATTTAGGTATGGTAGATCTTCCATTGTTTTAGGCGGTTTTTTTCTCTTAAGGATAGTTTACGATCGTGATCTGTTTGACATTGATTTTATTTGTAATTCATGACTTCTCAATAAGTAGCTTGTGATTTTTGGGTTAAAGCATATTAAGATAGTTTTCATATGTGAATGGCATCTATCCTATGTAATATTCTCCTTTTAGCAAAGCTTGGCAATGGGTTGGGCACTGGCCAACCAAATCAAAATTTCAAAATCAAAATCCAGGTCAACCTTCAACTATCATGAAGCAATATAATTTTGTGCATTACGATTCCTCTTTCATTACAACTGTGGCCAACATCAAACAACATTGATCTTCGGTCATGCACATGCACAATCAGGGACACTGTCAGACAAACTCGACTTTCTGCATGAACTTTGTATTGAAGCATGTTGACTATCTTTTTACACATCCATATGTGCATTTTCATGGTTTGATAGCTCCACCCATTTGTTAGTTGTGCATCTACAAACATTTTGAAAACAGAGCAATGATCACATTCATCAGGCAAACTTCCACATTTGGATGAAACCATTGGATCATATAATAATTATTATTATTATTATTTTTTATGTCAGATCCATACCATGATGTGCATTAGCACCACACGAATTTGCTTAAGCATCACAACCAAGAATTGAGATTCAGTCTTCCAAAAGGGAGAGAATCCCTCATAAGAATAGAAAAAAAAAAAAAGTAGCCTAATTCTATGTTCGACTATCATCAAAGGAGGCTCTACAAGCATGTATAAGTATGGAAAAACTCCAACCATCCATACAATCTAATTGTAGTCATTAAAAAAATTCACCTAAGCAGTCCCTCACATTTTTCTACTTTTGCATAAAATAAAAATAAGACCTAACCAAATTCTAAACAAATTAGAAGGCCAGTTAAAAACCTCAAAACTATAATCCCATTATATTCTTGTACCCGCTATACTTTGGCAATAACTTCCCAGAATCATGGAGTGATCACATTATCAAGGAATCATTTTAATGCTAACTCAAAATGCTTTCAAATGGGATTTTTTTTTTTTTTTTTTTTGAATTCCTCAAATGGGACATCGTTTCACACCCAAAAGATGGCCCCAAAGTAATTGATGGAATTGCTCCAAACAATAATTCAATCTATTCACAAGGGACTCATCATTGAGATCTTGTACAGGTGCTTCCATTTCCATCTGATTAGGTACATTGACATCTTGTTTCTTGTTTCTTCATTTTCTCTTGTCCAATCTGAAAAGAATCCTTTATAGGCTCTATGACTCGGCCTTTTATGACACTGTTTACAAAAATTGCCCAAGGTTCATTTCAATTGAGCCATGAGTAAGACTCAAATATCAGCATGATTTAAAGCCCTAAAAAGGTTTAAGAAATGTTTCTGCCACATTTTGAGGATCATGCCCTATCATGCCCTAAAATGAATTGGCAAAATGGATGGATAGTGGGGATAAAAACATACATTAGATCAATTCCCCAGCTTATCATGGGGTCCCCACAACATCGATCCAACACCACCATTTTGCAAGCTCAATCTAGGGCATGACAACAAGGGCTCCTTTCCTTTCTTTCCTTTGTTGTGATTTAGATTCTACTTACAAGGTGGATTGGTTGTGCTGAAAAAAACAAAAAAGAACTAGAATTAAATTTTGGGTCTCCCAAATGGGCCTTAAATGATGTCTGGTTGTGTTTGTCTCTCAAACGGATTAGAATAGAGATCATTTATAGTCTGAAATGATGTATCTAAATGCACAAATTAACTGAATTGCAAACTCGATGTGTCCCATCTAATCAGGAGTAAGAATGAAGATTAGTGATGTTTACTAGCATTCAAGTGAGGAAGTAGCCTATTATGTTCCATCAAAGTCTGGAGGCGAGTTCCTCTACAACAATCATAAAAAATTTCTTACAACTAGCTACATATGGGCCCCACCATCTTGTTTGTATGGAATCAATCATCCAAGCAGGTTCACCTACCATGAAAATGGGGCAACACAAAAATCAAGCCAATCCAAGCATCATATGGGCCACACCATAGAAAACAATGAATAACCTCCAAAATCATCAAATTCGAAAGGTGACTCACCTGATGATTGGATCACCCGATTTTGAGTTTTCCCATTCTCACTCTCTGAGTGATCCGGTTGGACGGATTAGTATGTAAATACTCACAAGGAATTCTCCTAAAACAGAACCTCAATGTAGTGCTAACAAAAACAACAAATTCATCATATCCAGATTATTTAGAATGATAATGGCAATTCAATTCAATTGGAGTGTATAGTTATGATGTTTTTTAAGTAGTGTTTGGTCATTTTTGGATGCACAAGTGACGAATACAGTTTAATTAAAAGCAAAATGACCAAAAAAGTAGTTTTAGTGCATTTTCTTATTTTGCAATTCAATTCAATAGTGCATCTAAACACACACCTTTAAAATGCAACTAAGTAGAGAGTTCTTAAGGCAGTTGCTTTATGATGCCACTAAGCAATTCTGTTTGAATGGGTGCAGAGCTGTGCTAACATTTGGATTGAATGCACTCATTGGGAGAAAGAAGGCAAATCAAGATCCAAAAGATACTCTTTACATAGGCAATTGGAACCCATCAAACACTTGTGCTTTCATGCAGTACATCCTCTCAAAGTGGCAAAAGATTGACTCATGGGAATTCAGTAATCATAATCACAATCTCAGCTCTTAAATTGAACAGCTCATGTCTTAATTTTTTTAAAATTAAGTTCTCTCTAATTTTTATATGGTACACTTCCTATCAGAAAATGACTCGTGTCTTTGGTAGAAAGGGGGAAAAGTAGTATTAGGCTTGAGCAAAAGGATTTTTTTGATTGTGTAGAATTTGAAGAGGTTTTTCTAATTGCACTTCTCTTTTGTTTGTAATTGCATATGACTAAATTTACACACGGATGTGCAGTGTGTAATGCTTTCCAAAAATAAATGAGAAATGTAAGTCAATCCGTGGGCACCAATCACATGGCCATTCTCATGTTTTGCAAAATGTTGTACTGATGCTTAAGCGGAGGATTGTAGGCCCTTGTATAATGTTATACTGATGCTCAAGCGGAGGATTTTTGGTTGTTCGCTGGTGAGCAACCCTTCCATACAATTCATGTTGTATGCGACCATCTTCAAGCGGTGAAGGAAAGACTCACCTTGAGTAAGATTTCTTGGATTTGTTGTTAAACTTGGGGCGTATTGTGACTTATCCCCCGCTTGTTGTGAAGGTAAGCTGATTTTGCCTCTTTACATTTATGTATGTACTGTCTGTCTATATGTATTAATCTTCTTTCCTTCAAAGCTAGATACCATTTTTTAGAATGTAGGGTTATAGAGTCCCCAAGTGAAAAACAACATAGAGTTTACTTTTTCTTCACTTGTAGTTTGCTTGTAGTTCATGCCACGCTTTGTTATCCAAATAGTACCAATGCATGACAAAAGCATGGCACTTGCCAAGTTGCTTGCATTTGACCTTTTAATCAAGTGTCCACCATCCTAATCTTCTTTCTCCTGTATTCATGTCCACCTTGTATGGGTGATGATTGTTTTGGAGTTGAGAAATAAATGTTATCTCGAGTGCTTTTATTTATCGGACCGATTCTGATTGAAATTACCGGCAGGCACAAAATTCCAACCTGTGGTGTTATGATTGTGCGGTTGGATTTCGATGACTCGACTGTGGTGTTATGTGAAAGAAGATCCCTTTAAGCAATCAGTTGAATCAAAACATCAAAACTTTTCTAAAACCTTTGACTATATGAACTATACTAGAAATGCCAACATTTCTTCTAAAAAACAACGGCCCTACTCCTTACCATTCGGTGTTCAATGCAACACGCAAGAGCTTATCTTTGACTTCATGAAGGGATTTTCGGGATGTGCTTCATCTTATTCCTCTCGGCTTTTCTTTTCGAGTTAATATCTTAGTTTTTGCAGTTGGGATTACCACGCACTAATGTTGCTTACAATCGCCAGATTCTCTTTGGTAGATGTGTGCATGATCGAGCTTTAAATAGATGGATGGCTAGAAAATTGGTTTAACAATCAGTTTATTTTAAGGAGTGAAACAACCTGAATTCACACAGATGCATACATGAACATGCATGCTCACACATACGCTAAGATTTTCTAATTTATTTTATTTATTCTAATTTTTTTTTTATTTTATGGGAACTTCCAAATATTTTATTATTATTTCTTCCCCATCAAAGAAATTCTTATCTCAAACAATGAAATGAAATCTTCGCCAGCACTTTCAAAATGCATGTTTCTAAGAGTTCTTTTTTTTTTTTTTTTAACAGGTAATCTCAGCTCGAACCAAAGACCTCAATGTTGAAACAACATGCATGTTTCTAAGAGTTATGAAAGCTATCTGCATCATATAGCTAGTAATAGCATTTCATTGGCACATGTTTAACAGAAAATTTGGGTGTAACACTCACAGGATGAATATTTTGATTGGGCCTCATGTCTTTTGCAGAAAGGTAGCCAACATGATTTACTCTTGTTCTTATCAATTTTCTTTATAACTCAATGCAACTCTTGTTCTTTCCAAGCCCGGGTAAAGGAGGAGGGAGAAAGGCTTGAGCATCAAGGTGAGTTTTTATCAAGGTGAGTTTGTATCAAGGCTTGAGCAGATGTCTTTGAGTTCCTAGATCTTAGAAAGAACCATGGAAATGTATTGCTCATAGCCTATTAAGATCTTATGTGATTGGAATAGTTCTGTAGTGCATTTTTTAAATAAAAACTTGGAGCTGTTGCTAAACTTGGGGCGACTGTTGTGACTTATCCCCTGCTTGTTGTGAAGGTAACTGATTTTGCCTTGTCTTTGACCATTTACCACATGATGCAACTTTTTCCATGTGTTTGATGTTTGTGTTTTACTGGTCCTTCAATTTAACAATGTCAGAATTGTTTACAGTCTGTTTAATATTGATTGATATTCTCTGTTTGCTGACAGAATACATACAAGCAAGCCTTGCAACATTGCAAGATTATCCCAAAGCAAACAACCTCTACAAGTTCTATTTTTTCCTCATAAAATGAGCTTATGGTCCAATTTTACAGATTGTCTTTTACTATTTTTTCTGTGTAATTTTGTGTTCATGCTACTTCTATCAGCTACATGAATACAGAACGGATCCTTATCCATTTGTCTTAACAATAGTGAGATTGAGGAAAGTGAACTCTCTGATGCAAGCTCAACAAATTTGAAAGAAGATGGATCTTCACCATCCCTAACTCTGATCAGAAAGCAGGTAGATATGCTATACCAGCTCATAAATTCACCAGTTAAATGGTTAGTCTTGTAAAATATATGGAATGGTTTCTTGAAGATCTGTTTTCCCTTCCACTTCTTTATTTCTTTCATCGGTATGGCATTTTGGAGTTAATCTATGTGCATATGGAAAATCGGGATGGTATTCAGATAAACTTTCATATCTAAAAGGAAAAGTACCTTCCTCGATAGGAATTCCAACATCAGTTGCCCGCCCTTTGGAGTTTTTGAGAAGGTTTTGTTAGATGATTCAAACCAGGTTTGTCTCATCTCATCTCATGTCACTTAAGTGTATCCAACATCAATAGAATGCTAATTCTAACATATCAACCTTTGAAACCTTTCCAAAATTATCAAAAATGACAGGTTATTATCAAGCAAATGCTAGATGTGTATGCTAGTTGCTGGAACTCATTTGCAATAAAATAATTAAATTTTGTATATGAGGAACGCATTTAAGTGTGATTTACACATTCTTCTCTTGTGATCACTTTTCTTAGTGGCAAGTCTTGCTCTTACAATAGCTTCATTGATATGTTGGATATTGTGGTTGCAACCATTAATCTGATGGTAGAATCATTATACTTTTATATTTGTGGAAACATATGCATTGTTTTGAGGGCATCTTAGACAATGTTCTCTATCTAAGGATGAGGAATATAGCTCACGAATATAGCTCACGAGTAAACTACTTCGCCAGCTTTCTCTTGGATGTCTTCTTTGCCAAATTCAACTGATTTCTGTTATATGGCATATTCATGGTGCACAAGTCCTACTGAATATTGATTGCTTTATTTATTCTTGAAAATTGTCATGTTGATTCATGCAAAATCACATTGCAATGGAGTTATTACCATATTTTACAAATTATAATTTGGGCAGCCTAACATGAACTTTGAGGCCCCATTTTGATATCTCAGTATGGAGACAATAATACATTAGAGGCAAAGAAAATTACCACAAGCAACATTGGGTCAAGAACAGGAACCACTACAAAATGGGCCTGACTCTCCCAGTTAAAACCCTGTTAAGTTCATTGCTAATGTTAACTTGATGTATGTACATCAGATGGTGATGATGATGATGATGATGATTATGATGAATGCAAGTGTCGTTGATGACATGTAGGAGATGGGCATGCTGGAGAGCCATGTTGTGACGAATGCTTCTGCACAAAATCTCAATTGGTGGCCAGAAGCAAGTCAGAACAGAGATCTAATCTGAAGCCAGATGGTTGTATTGAGGTAATAAGATCATACATTGCAATGTAATTACATATTAGAGTAGTCGAACACTTTCTAGCTAAAGAACGTCACCTAATAGAACAGAGCATTTATAAGTGAAAGGTAGTAAACATAGAGGATGATGTATTATCTCCTACACTGTTGGGTAAGAAGCCTCCATGGCAATGCCACACAGGCCTTCCTTAGCATCGACATCTCTTTCCATCCTTATATATCCTTCTTCACCCCACCCAATGCCCCATGAATTCTTTACCAACCAATACTTAGTGCCATCATCGGCAGTCCCATTTCCAATGGCTGTCACACCATGGTCTAAGTCAGTACCACAAGCATTTGTGAATGCACCACTTGAGTAGAATTGGAAGGAAAATCCTCCTGCATCAATGGCCACTAAAATTGGCTGGTTGGCCACTACCTTCAATAGTGCATTCTCACTGTTGGTGGTACATCTTCATGACTGTTGATCTCTGTTGCATGGTTGGAGGACTTCTTGGGGTTGCACGTGCCATCAACTCCCTCGTATGGATAGTTAGCTTCGTTGTAAGTCCGCGGTTGTGTTGAATGAAATCAAAGGCGTCATCCATGGGGCCAAGCAAACGCATGCAACACATGCACAATGAGTATTATAGCTTTTATTACACATGTAAATCCACGTGTGTCTTATACGCTTGCATCCAGATGCATCTATGCATTCTTTCATGGAACTCGGATTGGATAGTCCTGCGTTTAGTACCCAATTGGCACGGTGGTCGGTGCTCGAAAAGCCATGTAGGCCCAGTACGATGTATGTGTTTTGTCCACTGTATGTGTTTTGTCCGCACCGTCCATCCGTTTTCTAGCTCATTTTAGGGCATAATTCAAAAATGAGGGAAATCCAAATCTAAAGTGAGCCACACCATAGGACATAATGGTGATTGAACGTCCACTGTTAAAAACTTCCTAATGTTACAAAAGTTTTGGATCAAGCTGATATTTATGCGTCCCTTTATCAAGGTCCGTGACTTGATCAACAGGTTATTTTTGTTTCCATCGAGCTCTGCATGACCTAATCAACAAGTTGGATAGCAAATAATCATTACAGTGGGCTTAAGGAAGTTTTTAAGGGTCAAGCATTTAATCACCACTTGTTTCTGTGGTGTGCATTATTCTTGAGAATTAAATCTACCTCAATCTTAAGCCAATATACAAAAATTGGTCTGGTAAAATGAATGGACGGTGTAGATAAAACACATACATCATAGTGGGCCCACGGGGCACTGACCAGCACCAAGTGGGTACTGCAGAGGTCATTATTGAATCCGAGTCACATGCACTTGAGAAAAAAATGCATGAACAGAATGCATGTTAGGCATGTATTATTGTCTCCATACTGAGGCCCCATTTTTATTCTCCCATCATGCTGAAAACACTTGCCCCAGTGAGGAGAAGCAATCAGGCCAGAAACTATAGGGGGCTAAGTGTAACGCCCTGAAAATCGGGGGTCGAGTGTAACTCAACTCCCGAGTTCCAACGCATCACTTATGCAACATGTTTAATGATATTTGGATGTTGCTTGTGTTAGAGCAGTAAACATGAATAAGATTATACCAAAGCAGTAATTCATACTCCAGATCAGTTGTATAAAAGCAAGCAGAAGACTGACTGTATATATATGTATGTAAAGAAACAAAATAAATGATTCATTATCCAGAGTATGAATCCTTCTGAGTCACAATATACATGTCGTGTAATAAACAAAATGTCAAAATAACTAAATACAATCTCAGTAAATCCCATCGATCCGTGCCTAGTCGAAGCCGCCAATGAATGCATATACGAGAACTCCTCCCGGTCCTCGTCGTGTAAGGCTCCGCCTCCAGAATAGCCGGATCGCCTAAACACCGAGAGACAGTCCGGTTGGTGTGCGCAACACCGCCGTCCGTAACGTGGGAGTGAGTAGCTAACTCGGTGGAACGATAAGACATAAGTTATCATGTTACCAATACAAGAAGAATGATAAAGCAAAATCAAACACTCCTAGTTACTCGATTAATGCAAGTATGAATGCGGTATGATGGATGCCCTCTCCGACGTACTCCCTCAAGCGACACCATCTCACGTTCGCGCATGCTTACATCCCACAGTGCTCCACATCTTCCAGGCACATGCGATGCATGATGAGTATGATTACCGAATTTTTAATTAGTTCATTTCAAACAGCAGGATTGGGAAACTAAGGTACCTCCCTTGTATCATATCCAAACATGATCCAATCTAGGGTCGTCAGTCCTAGTTAATATCAGACGATGGTGTGTTTTCTAGGTCACTGCAGAGGCTGCCAGGGCTGTTACGCACAAAGGTTGCACCACTCCCCCATCACCCCTTAAACGATTCATCACGATACAACTATACAGAAACAGGCCTAGTTCATACTCTATATATCGCGGCGAACCCTAAGGCACGCTGCAACTTCAGAGTATGCTCGCGGTCACTACAAAGGGCTGCCAGGGCTGTACACACAAAGATTGCACCACTCCCCCATCACCTTATCAATGTAGGCCGACAGCGCGAATATAGTGTCCCATACCACCATAATCGGCTCACGAGTAGAGTTGCTCCTTTGGTCACTACGGGAGGCACGTAGCCCCAGCGTAGGCCGACAGCTCGACCACGGTGTCCCATACCACCATGCCCGGCTCATGAGTCTTAGCGGATCGAGGTACCATGGTTAACGGGATTATCACTGGTAAGTTTGGTACCCTAGGTTCAAGCATTAGCGACCAGACATTGTGAACATACATAAGGCATACGGTTTACTGACATGTTCGGCTAGCTCGAGCGCACAACAAGTTGGGCGATATGAGGCGCAGAAGCACCTCGTGTGGCCAACCACTATCGCCAACCGAGGTACGACACGAGTTCACCAACACATCGTGCGTGGCGGAACGAAACCCCCAACCACATCTTCAAGTCTGATACCGGATGCCTGGACTACGAACATAGTCCCAAGCTCAGTCAAATCCTAACCAAAGCATGTGAAATAAGGCATGATAACATGGTAATTCAAGAACACCAGCAAGCATAATATAAGCATAACATGAAGCATGTTAACAACAAGTCACAAAGCATGTTCAAAAGCATGTTATAAAGCATTATGTAAATAAGTATACAAATACTTACATTTCGTAGGCGAGTGGTTAGAGTGAACAACCACATGGAGAGTGTCCTATGCGACTCTAAGGCAACCGAGAATCCCACCTCAGCACCTACCTAAGATTCTAACACTTAAGCACTTACACTCACAAGTGAATTCACCAACACTTGGAATGCAATGGTTCAACATACATGACGTATGCTAGGGAAGTGTGTACTAGGGTTGTCCCGTTACCGAGCTAGTATTTTATACATATACAACATATTCATACAGCAAATAAACATAGCAAACACATCCGCGAATTTTATACGTATAGGGTACTTTCACGTATACCCAATTTCGACATACATAGTGTTTACAAAGGAACATAGGTTTCGGCGATTCTTTTCGCCAAGCTAGTATTTTAATCATGTATTGTATAATCATACATTAAATACATATGTCAAACATTATTCCAAAAGAAATACGTATACGGTATTTCTACAATACGTAATTTCGACATACGGCGCATTTACAAGTAAACATATAATTTGGCGATTCCTTTCGCCAAACTAGTATTTTATTCATATGTTATATAATTAAACATTAAATAAACATGTCAAGCAATTGTCCAAAAAAAATACGTATACGGTATTTCTACGTATACCTAGAATATGTGAAATTCCATATTTCACACCGCTAATCAAAACAGGAAACGGAAGGCACTTTGTACATGTGTAATTGCAAGCAGATCATGAATCTACCATTATCTGACATTGAAAGCGTTGAAAACCATAACTTATAAGCTTAAAGTCCTCACCTTTGCCTTTGGAAACGGAACGAATCAGCAAGGGTGATGGATCTTCCGTCTACGGGCGATTTCTAGCCTAAAGAGCGGAATCGGTTAGTCGGTATACATCCCACCTCGATTCTAACTCAAATCAGACCTAGGGTTAGGGTTTCTTACCTTCAAATGAGGTGGATACCGCCGAAAATTCACTTAGAACGGAGCGGTGAAGGCCGTGTGGTGAGCCAATGCAGGTGGAGGAAGATCGGCAACGATCTCCAAGTTCTTCTCTCTCTTTTCTCTCTCTTCCTCTAGGGTTTCTTGCAAAATTCGTATGGCTGTGAGAGGGGCTGCTCTAAGCTCCTTTTATAGCCTCCAACATTACGAAAATAGACTTAGGTTCATGGGGTACTGCTTATATAGGATTTTCGCCGCTTTTCCAGCTCAAAAGGGAAGTTCTGGTGGCCCCCTTCGAACCAAACGTCAGACTTAAGCTCACCATCGATGGATCTACGTGGGATTACGTTTTTGACTCATTCGGATACGTAGATCGCACGTGGCGGACCACTTTCAGTTTGACGGTCAGTGGGCCACGATCAGAAATTCCAAGTACATGTAAATGTTCCTGAAATTTTTCTTAATCCGAGGGTGTAATTTGGTCTGATTCTGACGGTCAGGTTGCTTAATACTGACGCGTCAACGAACGATGCCAGATCACTATTCCAGATATTTATTTTGGCTTATGAATAGTGTTTTTCACACTACCTCGCTCCGATTCGAAACGAATGGCCGTGGAATATCGGATAAGGCTGATTTTTGAGATGATTGTTAAGCCCAGTGGGGCGGTCCTAGTTCCTTAACTTCGGGTTAATCGGAATCCCGATATGCGATCCAGACCTAATACGAAGTTTCGTTTCATTCCCGAGAGCAGACGGGAAATGAGTTTGGTTCTAAACTTTAGGGTAACCTAGCGTCACTTGTTCTGCAAGTTTTGGGTCTTGCAGATCGTATTTAAAGCGATCCTAACGGATTTCATAACTAATTGAGTTTAGTACTTAGTTAACTTTGTTAAATTTCTAAAGGATTTAATCCTACGTGATTTTCGGGTCGAGGTGGTACTCGACCCAATGTCTGGAAAATTTTGGTCGTTACACTAAGGCTCTTGGGACTACTGGTGAGGAGGCATAGAGCACATCGCTATGCCTCTGCACCATGGACCGAGCACGATTACACAAGGAGACCACAGACATAAAACTTTAGCTATGAAATCATGAGAATTTATGTTTGGTATATGATTGACAAAGCATGATCATACAAACCCCCAAAATGGTGGGATGAGGCTAGGATGATGATGGTGATGGTGATGTAAATAAATAAAGAAAAAGAAATTCAAACAAAGATTAGTGACTGACTGGGCGTATTGGTGTGAAAATGGAAAATCTCCAATTATCCTATTTTGGCAGACAAATGTTCTGTGAATCAGAGATTAGGATTGTTCAACCAATCTAATCTTGGGATTGTGACTTGGCAGTAGTGAACTACACAATATACTTGTTTTGGTTAAGTTAAGCTTGTTTTGGTTTTTACATGGCATAATTGAAGTGCATAGAAGGATTTTTTTTTTTTTTTTTTCATTCATCAATTGCTTGAAGGTGGTGTAAAATATTCGTTTCTTTGGTGAATGATTTTATGCAGATCTGCCTTTCAGGAACAACCCACTCCCAGATTTTGAATTCAAAACTGAATTGGAGATTATTTTACAAATTCTTAAAAACCCAATTTCCTAAAAAGGCATGGTAGCTTGTTTCTTTATCCTGTTTAGATTGATATCATCATTCATAAATGCAGGCACCAACAATTGCAGCAGCTGAGTTAACTTCAATTGTTTCTTGTATTTCAGGAAGCATTAAGGCAAATTGATTGTGTTTGCAAAGTTAAATCCTGGTATAAGATAAAGTTTTGGCTCCACTGTTCTCTGTCTTCCAGAATGATCCAGATGAGGAAAATGCTTAAGTATTTCTTTTTCTTTTTTACTTGATTCACTTCTAACATGCTTCACTTTCTTGGACATAGACTAAATTGCGTATGAATGTATTGGGCTTTTTATGTGGAAGCACTTTGTATCTGGCATGGAACTTAGTGCCTCCTGTCAAGAAACTTTTTGCATATAGATTATTTGCCAAGTTTGCTGAAAAATAATAATAATAAAGGAAACCTTTGCTTTTCTTTGAAAATTTTAAAGTTGCACTCCATTTTTTAAAACTGAATGTTCTTAATTCAATTCACATTTTTAAAGTTGCACTCGGCAACAATATCATAATCTACAACTGTGGTGATGGTTGGTGCACCCCTATAGTACACATGGCTTGAAGACAAATTCGAACCATGTATTCCAAAGCAACATCTACGCGTCTAGCAGGTGAGTAGACTAGTGGTTGTTTGTTGCACATCTGGGATCAATTGGAGCAAATTCAAGGTTTTTTTTTTTTCTTCAGAATCCTAGAAATGGTTCTGTTTGGTGGCTAAGGGTTTGTTTTGATACATCCATATGCCTATCATGCTGCAAGTGCATTGATTGCATTAACACATACATTATCATGGCCTTGCAGGCAATCTGCGCTAGGTTTTCCACGTCCATGAAATGACTTGTTGGGAATTTTGCTTTAGATAATCTAGTTTTCCTTGAGTATTTTGGAAGCTGTGAGAAGGTTTGTCGAATTAGTTTCCACTTTCTTTCTTTCATTTTCATTCTTCTATATTATCATCATATTCCATGTAAGCTTGATATTGATATAATGAAAATGTCTTAATCATTTGATATTTAAGTAACCAAAATTATGCAGTTATTTCTCCACAAATGGGAAAGCAGGTGCTTGAAACAACACTTATAGTTCAGGAGCTTTGAGCTGTTGTCATGTTGGCCCTCCTCTGTGTAAATTTATGGTGACGAAAGGCTGGAGCCTTTTCGTGCTATTCTCTTCGGGTCGATTCTCGGCTCCTCGGGGTTCTTTTGAGCAAGATTCTGCTTATCTTGTGGTTTTTTTTTTTTTTTTTTTTTTTAAATACAAGATCTAGAAGTCCTACCAAGATTTTTTTTTAAAAGGACTTTAGCATACTTCTATTGATAAGAGCCCTATCCATTCCAACCACTTGTTATCCAAGGAAAATAAAGAAACAAGATTTTTTTATTTTTATTTTTGAAATTGTAAGGAAAAAGTAACTCTTTATTCAACTGTATGACCTTTAGAAGCCTACATCAAGAAGCAAGGATGGAGTTCCCTACGAGAAGGGATATCTAGTTTACACCGTCCTTAGCATACATTCAGATGCTTGGAGATTCTTTCTTTCTTTTTTCTTTTTTTTTTTTTTAATTTGAAAGGTTACCAAAAGCTTGGAGGTTGAATCAACAGTCTGTCAAAAGGTTACCAAAAGCTACACAAGTGGAAATGCTATCAGCATGGATAGGTTGCCTGAAGAAATGAATGATATGAAGGTAAGGGATGACAAGGTAGGTTTTAATATAATCTTATCTCTGCTTGCTTGATAACATATTAGCTTTTTCTATGAAATGTGAATTTTTCTTCTAGGAAATGGAAATTGTTGTGGTCAATGGAAATGGCACAGAGATGGGTCATATAATCGTGACAGCTATTGGGGGTAGAAATGGCCAACCAAAGCAGGTAATAACTACATGAATTCTAAAATAATCAGTGCTTGTTGTTCACTAAACTTGTTGCTCACCTCACCTTATCCATTGCTTTCGGGACTATTTGGTATTAGTTATCAATTAACATTAATATTTTTTAGCCAACTCATCAAAATTTAAGATGTGTATTTCAGAAACAGCAGATGATGAGAGTATTAGCGTGTTGGAAGTACCTAGCTGCTGCATGAAGGCAATATGACGTTAGAAGATTTCCTTACCCCAACTGAGATGAAAGATGGACTCACAAACCTTGCTAGAGTCAAAGAGCTGGTTGTTGTTATGCAAAGGCAGAGAGAAAATATTATGAAGAATGTAGGTAATGCATCCTAACAATGGTCAATTGTAACAAGTACCTTATCAGCAACAGAGAAGAATGGTCGCCTTAATCATTTTCTTTAGTTAGACGGGCATAGGTTTCTCAACCAATGGCTCCAAGTGCAGTGGTGGCACTTGAGAAGCTGCCTCTTGATGAGAGCTTCAAGAATTGTGGAAACTGTCAAAAATCTCCTTGGCAGGCAATAGGAGCTTGAAAGTCTAGGAGAGGGCAAGAACTTTTTTGGATAGATGAATTTGTTTTTATTTATTGTAATAAATATATATATTTTTAATTGTCTAGTAATATAAATTTTGTTTCATATTCAGTTATATGCATCATTTTTATGTTTCAAATATTTAAAAAATACAGGTTTTGATTGAATTATAATAATAAAAAAATTATTGGCATGTCAGGGCCTCTCAAATCCATAGAAAGGAAGGCTACCATCGGCGCTTGTGTAGAAATCTTGCGGCGCTTTTTAATGGAGAAAAGTGTTGAGGAACCTTTTTTAGCGGCGCTCGAATGGATCTATAGCAGCGCTTATTAGCGTCGAAAATAGTGTATTCATCGGTGCTCAACCAAGCGCCAATAAAGTATATTAGCGCAACCAAAGCTTTTAGCGACATACCCATTAATCGGCGCTTGAGTGGCGCCGATAATATATTCACTGGCGCTTTTTGGAATTTTTGACGGCACTTTCAAGCGCCGAGAGAAGTCCAAGTTGTTGTAGTGCAAAATGAGTTTTTCTATGTATTATATGATTTTGGTTATGAGAAGCTACTTTATACAACCAACCCCGCTACGCCGGGTTGCCCACATGAGATTCCATCATATCGATGGCTGAAAGTTCATTTTATACTATAAATAGTAAGTTGTAATTCGATCATAACTTTTGATCCCTTGAGTTTTAGAGTAGCGCCTAACATGAAAAGGGCTTAAAAAATGAGGAGAAAAACGTGGTTTGGTCAGATTGGACACTTATTATTTTTGGTCAAAAACCATGAACCTAGTAAGAATCATGACAGTCTATAAATAGTAAGTTTATCATTTGTAGTAAATCACATTTTTAGGAAGTTCGAGTCTGAAACTTCATCCCATGTTTGATTTCACCATTTAAAGGATTGTAACTTCATTTTTAAAAAAAAATCATCGATCAATTTACTTTTGAATTATTAGATATTATTTCTATTTTCATCTCTCGTGGATTCAAGGAATCTCTATGAGTCAAGAGAAGTTCCATGGATTCGGAGTAGTTATCGCTGAGGAAGACAATGATCGGCCTTATCACGTACTTACCTACGTCAAATGTGTAGTACTTGCTCTCATTATAGTTTGCCAGTGATGATTTTTATGAAGGTTTAGGATGGAGTGGGGTGAGGAGCTACCTTTGAACTAGAATGACTAGTACCTTACTGTATGTTTGAGTCAAGGGTGTGAACCGCTTAGACTCCTATCATCCTTATTTGTAGTTTTGTTTAAGGTATCGTGCATTCCCTCTCTTCTATTTTTGTCCTTTTCGGGGAGTAAATGGATCAGCGTGAGCAGTGGTGATGAGGTTGTTAACTTCTGTTGAACGTGGAATGGGCACATTTTCATTCCACCTATCACACTAAATAGGCCTACCTTCGATCCAACTCTTTCTAGTGGGGATGGCTTAATAAGGCCAAGGGGGATATCATTCCAGTAGTCATTATAGCTTCAACTTATTGCCCGACATAAATGAGTTGGGCTAAGTTACTGTATGGGTATGAAATAAAATATCCAGAGATACTTGGGTTTGCTGAGTGGGTGACCATAGAGATCTTCTCATCATCAATTTGGGTTTTTTATGTTGAGAAGTGGAGCCACATCTGGGGCCGCCCACTATCAGTCGAGGTTGCGCGAATTTCGTGTCACAAGTCCTTTCATAATTGGGATACAGAAATGAGTTTCGCAGATTTCGTGTCGCAAGTCCTTTCGCAACTGGGATGTGGAAGGAGTTTCACAAATTTCCTGTCGCAATTCCTTTCGCAACTGGAATGCGAAAGGGAAGTTGCCAAAACTATAAATTGGGGTCCCTAGGGCTATTCTAGGGTTAAGGTGAATATTGGAAAATATTTTTAAGGTGTGGGCAAGGAATTTTCTCTATACTTCCAAGGGAGAGGTTAGTATATTGTCTTGTAATCTTCGTTCTTCATAGTGGAAGTTTGCATCCGTGATTTTTTACCCTAGATTGGAGTTTTTCCACGTATATCTTGTCTTGTGGATTGTTTTGAATTACTATGATCTATTTCTAGTTTATATTTCTTCTTGTCTATCGTTTGTGGGTGAGGCCTGAGATTGGATCTAGGCTTACTGCGTTGTTGGCGTGCTGCGCAATAACTGGTATCAAAGCTATTGGTTTAGTTCTATTGGGAGCGATGGCGGAAGATGGAAAAACTAGAATTAAAAAGTTTGATGATTCAAACTTTACCTTCTGGAAGATGCAGATGGAGGATTATCTGTATCAGAAGGACCTCTACATTCCTCTAGGAGGAAAAGAGAAGAAACCGAAAAAGATGACAGATGATGAATGGTTTTTACTAGATAGGAAGGCTTTAGGAACGATCTAACTCTCTTTGTCTAAGAGCATCGCCTTCAATATATCCAAGGTGAAAACTACAAAAGAATTAATGGAAGCCCTAGCCACCATGTATGAAAAGCCCTCAGCATCCACCAAGGTTCATCTTATGAAACAGCTATTCAACATGAAGATGTCAGATGATGGGAGTGTGGCTGAATATCTAAATAAGTTCAATACAGTCACGAGCCAGTTGGAATCCGTTGGCATTATTTTTAAGGATGAGGTCAGAGCGTTATTGAACTTATCTAGTTTACCAGACAGTTGGGATGGTTTGGTGATTACTGTGAGCAATTCTTCAGGGTCGATAAAGCTGAAATTTGATGATGTTGCCGGTCTAATTTTCAGCGAAGAATTTAGAAGGAAGACATCAGGAGTTTCAGGGGATTCAGGGAATGCTCTAAACATTGAAGGAAAAGGAAGATCGCTGAATAAAGGAAGCAATAAACACGGGCGTTCTAAGTCGAGGAAGAAGTCCAAGGGACTGAAAGACAAAGACGGGTGTTGACATTGTGACAAGAAAGGGCACATGAAATGTGATTGCAGGGCGCTTAAGAAATAAGAAGGAAACTCTCAAGGTGGGAAGGATTCAGTGAATCTATCTGAGGAGAGTGACACAGAGGCGTTGATCTTGTCTCTTGATGCGAGGAATGAGTCTTGGGTTATAGACTTAGGTGCTTTGTATCATGCCACTTCATGCAAGGGAGTTCTGCGTAATTATGTGTCAGGTGACTTTGGGAGAGTATACCTGGGTGATGATGAGCCATGCAGTATTGTTGGAAAAGGAGATGTTCAGATAAGTCAAAAAGATGGAACAACTTTAAAATTGAAGGATGTCAAACATGTACCGAGTTTGAAATGTAACTTGATTTCAGTGGGGCAGTTGACCTATACCGGTTATGTGACGACATTCACCAGTGATTCCTGGAAGATCACAAAAGGTGTCTTGGTGATATCTCGAGGCAAGAAGGAAAGTACTTTGTACATGACTTCGGGATCGTATTGTTCACTCGCAGTTGCATCAACTGGAGTGAATGGGCAGTTATGGCATCAGAGGTTGGGACATATGAGTGAAAAAGGAATGAAAGTGCTATTGTCAAAAGGGAAGCTACCAGGTCTGAAGTCTATTGACTTGAAATTCTGCGAGGACTGCGTATATGGTAAGCAAAAGAGGGTAAGTTTCAAGAAGACAGGACGTGCTCCAAAGACGCATCTATTGGAGCTTGTACACACTGATGTATGGGGATGGCACAGGTATCATCTCTCGGTGGCTCACGTTATTTTGTTTCCTTTATTGATGATGCTAGTAGAAAACTGTGGGTCTATTTCTTAGAGCATAAATCTGATGTATTTGATGTATTTAAGAAGTGGAAAGTCATGGTAGAAAATGAAACAGGTAAAACAGTAAAGTGTCTTAGATCTAATAATAGGGGAGAGTATTGTGATAAGAGGTTTGAGGAGTATTGTGCAGCAAATGGAATCAAACATCAGAAAAAGATTCCAGGGACACCACAGCAGAATGGTGTGGCTGAGCGCATTAACAGGACTATCCTTTAGCGCGCCAGAAGCATGAGGTTACATGCAGGGTTGCCCAAGACTTTTTGGATGAATGCTGTAAATACTGCCACATATCTCATCAATAGAAGTCCCTCAGCACCATTGAATGGTGGGTTACTAGAAGAAATGTGGACTGGGAAAGAAGTGAACCTAGGACATCTCAGAGTGTTCATTTGCACTTTATACGTTCACATTGATGCAGAGCACAGAAACAAGCTGGATGTGAAGTCCAGGAGGTGCACGTTTATAGGCTACGGGCAGAATGGTTTTGGCTATAGGTTTTGGGATACAGAAAACAGAAAAATCATCAGAAGCAAAGACGTAGTCTTCAATGAAAAAGTGATGCATGAGGATAATGTGCATGAAAATAAGGCTGAGGAGAAAGAATTTGTAGAGTTAGAAGAATTACCGGATGTAAGACCCGTATCCTAGCCCGTACCATTCCGCGGTCCTCCCGGTCAAATTTCGGTGACCCGCGATTTGTTATCGATGTTTGCGCGCGATTCTGAGACGTGTCCCGTATTCCAGAGTCAGCTCAACCCAAGACTTGTACCCTAGCGACTGCGCCGTCGCCGCGGTTCCGATGCCGCGTATTATACCCCGAGGCGATACCCAAGCCGGATACGTGGGCCCTCGTTCAGTTCGAGGATGAACGCCGCGCATTGCAGTCCATAGAAAATATCCCATCAATCAAAGTACACATCACACATTAATGTCAAGTACAACCACCTCTACTCTAAGTCAACTCCTTCTTACAACAAGTACACACTATCACCCATCACCATCCCTCACTCCCATCACTCCACCTCACCACTCCTCTCTCTCTCTCTCTCTCTCTCTCTCTCTCTCTCAGTTCTTCATTAATTCAAGCAACCCATGAGACTCCAATGTCCAAGAAAGCTCCATGGATAGAGCTTATGTGGCCCACCTTCCTACCTCCCATCTCCACCATCCAATGATCATCTCCACCGTTGGAAAGCATCCCTCGGAGCTTTAGGATGCATTGATGGAAGAAGAGGTCTAAGACGATCAAAGGAGGGTGAATCTTCATTGTTTGTGGGTGATTTATGGTTTAGATTTGATGATTTGAGGGCCCACTTGTGGTGGGACCCATCTTGATGTATGATTTGTATCAAAGAGGGGCCCATAGTGGCAGGGCCCTCCGCTTCTCATTTCTGTTTCTCTCTTTCTCTCTCTCTCTCTCTCACTTTCTTCCTTTGATGATGATAATGGTGATTGTATGGCCCACCTTGCCGCCGGTCCATCTGGATGGCCCAGACGAAGGGAAACATAAATACCAGCTTGATGCAACGTGGGACCCACCTATTAGAAGGGCTGGATTGGCTGGTTATCATACACCGGCTATATAGCTGATGTGTTAACGTCAGCAAGTTTGTGGGCCCACCTTGCATATGTTTCGTCTACGCCGTCCATATGGACAAAGAGAAAACACTAATATTAGCGGGATCCCTCCACTTGGCGGACCACCACGTGGGCCCACCAGCCTGGAAAGGGATTGGCTGGTATAATGTCACCAAGCTGTATGGACCCCACTGTTGATGTATGTATCTTACCTCCGCACCATCCATTGTCTGGACGGTGGGACTGAATCAGATACAAAGCTCTAGTGGGCCACCCCGTGGACCCACCTTGATTCATGTACTTTATCTCCACCATCAATTTGGATGGTGGGACCCACCCATGAGATATGTTTTATGTCCAAACCGTTCATCTGATGTGAGTCCCACGCAGCAGCAGCTACTGCTCCACCGTCATTAAATTCATACCGTCCAGCCATTTTAAGATGGTAGTAGGACCCACGTGACGTACGTGTGATGTAGGTGTTTTATCCTAGCCGTCCAGACCATCTGGATGGTGGGACACCATCCTAATGTATCTGTTTTATCCCCCGTGGGACCCATATGTAATGGGTTGTAGATCCACACCATCCAGACTAACTGGACAATGTTGTAGTGCCTCACCACTAATGTAAGTGTTTTATCTAATGCTGTCCATCTAAACCATACCTTATATAAGTGTTTGATCTCCACCGTCCATCCAGATGGGACACACCGTGATGCACACGTTGTTGATTTTTATAATAATAATAAAATATCATAATATTATATTTTATTATTTTATAATGGTGGCCCCACGTGGGACCCACCTATATTGGAAAAGTAGATTGGCTGGTCTAACGCACACCAGCTATATTACTGGTGAGGTTGACGTCAGCAAGTCTATGGGGTCCTCTTGATGTATGTATGCAACACCGTCCATCCATTTTCATTGGTGTGGCCCACCTCACACGTGTGGGTGGGACTCACCTTGGTGTATGTATTTGGTCCCCACACCGTCCATCTGGACAGTACAGGCGTGGGATGCACCATGATGCATGGGTTTAATCCCCACTGTCCGTCCGTTTGAGGACGTGGGTCACACCACGAGGTATGTGTTTCTCCATCCACCCATCTGTCTTGGGCCCCACACGTGTGCGTGGGACCCACTTTTATGTACTTATTATATCTTCACCGTCCAGACCTCCTGAACGATGGCCTCACCTTGATGTAAATGTTTTATATCCACGTTGTCCATCTGTTTTGCTGGGACCCGCCTCAGACGTATGTGATCTGTTCAAGCCGTCCATCTGCCTTGTCAGCATGGGACCACCATGATGCATTTATTTCATCCACACCATCCAGATTGTGTCAGATGGTGCTGGACAATGACTGGACAGTGCCAAATTACATAGACGATGTTTGGATATTGTTGATCATCATTAGTGTATTGTGTGGGACCCACCATTGATGTGTTTATTCTATATCCACGTTATCCATCAGGTGGACTACTACAGAAAAGCAGTGTAGATTGAACGCGTACCATTGAAACCCTTTTTGGGGTTACAGAAGTTTTGCATCTATATAGGGGTTACAGAAGTTTTGCATCTAGGTCTTTGCGACCTTATGACCAGATTATATGGAGAATATGGTGGGCCCTACCTTGATGTATTTGTGGCCCCTCTATGGGACCCACCTGGATGTATTTATGGCCCATTGATGCAGCCCACTTTACCGTATATGGGGCCCATTGGTGTGGCCCGTTGATGTGGCCCACTTGGCGTAAATGAGACCCATATGATGAGGCCTGACTTGATGTACACAAGGCCCATTATAATGTGTATTAGGCCCTTATCATGCGGCCCATTGTGATGTGTATTAGACCCATGATGCATGGGCCATTTGATGTATTCGAGACCCAGATACGTGGCCCATTTGATGCATATGAGACCCATGTGTAAGCCCACATGTTACGTATTTGAGGCCCATGAGCCGGGCCCACCTTTTGTGTATATGAGGCCCATAGTGCGGCCCATTGGTGCAGCCCACTTGTTTTATATTAGGCCTATAGTGCGGCCCATTGGTGCAGCCCACTTTTTTTTATATTAGGCCCATTAGTGCAACCCATTGGTGCGGCCCAATGATGCGACCCACTGTGATATGTACGTTATCCAGGACGTTCTTTGGCTGGACCACTGCTAGGCCCAATTGTGATGAGTAGGCCCACTTGCTGCATATGCGAGGCCCACCTGTGATGTATATTTGACGCCACCTATTGGATATTTGAGGCCCACCTGTTATGTATTTCTGGCCCATTTTGTAAGGCCCATTGCGATGTATATCAAGCCCTTATGTGAGGCCATGGACCCACTGTATGCTTGGCTCTATGTAGGCCACTTCTTGGGAGCAATGTTGGTTGAATGTCCACATTGATGAACAATGATGGTTGAATGTCCACATTGTGACCTTTCATTAGGCCTTGTTAGGCCCATTCTTACCGATCCCGATTGTTGTGACCAATTTGTCGATTCTGATTATCGATCAATTTGATTGTCGTGACCGATTTGTCGATTCTGATTATCGATCGATTCCGATTTTCATGACCAATTTTTCGATTCTGATTATCGATCGATCCGATTGACGTGACCGATTTGCCAATTTCGATTATTAACCAATCCCGATTGTCGTGGCTGATTGCCGATTAGCGATTGAGTCCGTTTATCATGACCAATTGCCGTTTTCGATTGACGTGACCAGTCTGCCAATTCTGATTATTGACTGATCCCGATTGTCGTGGCCAATTACTGATTCTGATTAACTTGGCCGATTTGCCAATTCCGATTAACGAGGCTGATTATCGATGTTGATGCCGATTGTTGATTCCGACTCCGATTGTCGAGGCCGATTCCGATTTTGATTATCGAGGCCGATTCTGATTTGTCAAAGCCGATTGTCGAGGCCGATTTCGAGTGTCGATTTCGATTGTTGAGGTCGACCTTGATTATCAAAGCAGATTTCGATTGCCAAGGCCATTGTGATGTATTCATTACCCATGGGCAAGGCCCATTGTGATATATTCATGGCTCATGAGTAAGGCTCATTATGATGTATTCATGGCCTATGGGCAAGGCCCATTGTGATATGTATTAGGCCTATGAGCAGGGTCTACCCGTTGTGTATATGTAGCCCTTGAGTAAGGCCTATCGTGTTGTATATTAGGCCTTTGTGTGAGGTATGAGCCCATTATATGTTTGGCTCTATGTGACCATTCCTTGGGGCAATGTGGGTTAAATGTCCACATTGTCGAGGTCGATGGTTGATGCCAGTTATTAATACCGATTATGAGTATGTGACAGCATAGCATCATGATACATGCTCATACGCATCATCTGCATGTTTGTTATGAGATGTGGTTGATCTTTGCATATGTCATTGAGCGTGTTGTTATGAGACTCCCTGATAGGTGGAGGTCATCTCACATGAGTGCATGGTATGCGCAGGATTGATGCATGACTAGATTGTATGACTCATGCATCTTGCATTGTGTGCTGTGATTACTATATACCCTAGCGACATCAGGGTTGTAGCCTCCACAGGCATATCGTGAATGGCTAGAGGGGACACCAAAAATATTTGGTTCTAGAATACGGGCGCCATAGATGTCCCTGGGTGAAAATCCCTAAACCTCCGTGGCCAGGAGACGCCCCAACGTCGAGACCGAGTGGATACATGAGCGCCCGAGTGCCGAATACCAGGTGTTGAGGGTCAAATATTGCATATCAGACCCCAGTTATTACCTGGATTTATAAGTATGACACTGTTTAATGGCCCGTTTAATCGTGTTTGTGATGCAAGGTACATTTGTAAGCGTGGACTGAAAAAGATGTTAAAAGCTGAGATTTAATGCTCAGATTTCACAAAAGCATGGGATAGACCCCAGGGAACCAAGATTGACTGATTTATACGTCAGGGATCTAAGAAAATCAAGCTGTATATGTTAAAGAGGCTCAAAAATCGTCCAAGATGCAAGATTACATGGTTCCCACCATCCGTTCAGCCTGAAACTTCATACACGAGATAGAAGCCATATATTAACTGTACATATTAAATTTTAGCCATTGGATCACTATGGAAGTGGGCCAACGGTCAGATCAGCCCATAAATTGTCAAACTGGGGCCCACTTGATATCTGGATATGCTTCACTTTCGGTCTCAGCCCGTTTTAGGAGGTGACAAAACAGATGATTGGATTGGATTTCTCACGAACATCATCGTGGGACCTGCACATGCAATGCATGTGCACAACGCATGCAAGGTCGAACCGCACCGAATCGAGTTTTCGGTCAAAGGGGTCTTTGACCCGCGTTTCCTTAAAAAAAAAACAAAAAAAAAAAAAAACAACAGACGAGCAGCGTCTTACGTCCGATCATCGGATCAAGAAGTGAGGCCCACCTCACATCTGAATTGTCAATCTGGACCGTTAATTATGTGCATAAGGGGGGTAGCAATCTCACCTAGGTGCATTTTTTGCCCAATGCAAGCTCTCGAAAAATCCTGCCCGTTAAACGCAAGTCGGACGGTGGAAGAAGAACTTTGGTGGGCCACAAAAAAACTGCACCAAAATGGGTCCTGCCCAATGGGTTTTTCGAGATGAACGTCGTGGACGGCATGGATTCGCATAAAAAACACCACCGTGGGTCCCACCAACATCACAGCGAGCTCACACAAGCTCTGTTTCGCGTCCGAACCTGCGGAAGGAATTTGTGGGCCACCATCACGGCTGCAAGTGATAAATCCGGACCGTCCATTCGTTTTAGAAAGTCGAACCGACCGTACAGAAGGAGTTTCCCCAAACCCATGCATTCACACTCAGAAGAATCTCGATCAAATACAGGTTGGACGGTAAAATGGAAAAGCAAGTGGGCCACATCGTCAACACTCCAAAACTAACCATATTAAAACAGTTTTTCGAGTACAACTCAATGTACGGCTTGGATTTCTTCAAAATACAACGAAGTGGACCCCACTAGCAACGTCAGCACGTGCTGCAATCTCTGTTCGTAAGCGTCCGCTAAAACCGGCCGCTGTGGGGCCCAGTGCATTCATGAGCGCCGTCGGATTGATGATCTGAACCGTCCATCGTGTAGACCTGTCCAAAATACTCCAAGGGACGGTGTTTGTTTGTTTGGAAAGAAAACAGGAAGGAGGAGTTTTCTGCAGCTTAATATATTGCGGACACTGCAGCTGCGTAAACAGCTGTCTATTTTTTGCCACGCAAGATCGCACCGACTCCTGTTTCACACACAAACACTGACCCCAGCAGCTATAAAGAGAGAGAGAAAGACAAGGAGAAGAGGGAGAAGGGAAGCTTATTTAAGGGTTTTTGTTTTTTTTCTTTCTTTTTCTTTTTATTTTAGTTTGTTTTTTTTAAGAGATTCAGTCCATTCATGTTGGGCTGAACCTCTTAGCTAGGGCTAAGAGGTGAAGCTTGTAGCGTGATGGGATGAGTCTATGCTTGTGTCTTCTATTTAGACTGAATTTGATTTTGATTTAATTTTATTCTGGGAATGTTTTTAGTCTTTAATGGTCTGTTGTGACTGAAATTACAATGGGTCTGCGATGGCTTTAAACATGTTCTTCTCCCTTTTATGTTTATGACGTCAGGAAGCCCTGTTGTTCACCATCGTCTCCTGGGCATGGTCGGATGACGGTACCCTTCCTAACCTTCATACATTGATTGGTTGGTAATTAGTTTAATTCTGTTGTTTGCTTTGTCTCCTAGATATGGTTTGGTGATGAAATCCATTCTAATTCATATACCTTTCATCTCTTGAAAATTATATCAATGTCAGTTCAGTTAATTTCCATGATTTGTGAAGCAGGCATAAGATCTCCCTGATCTCTACAAGTGGATCCTCTGAATCCCTAGTTTTCCTTCTCTAAATTTTCTGAAGTTTTAGATTAAATATTTCACCATTATTCTTTAAATTACACTCAATTTAGATTTCATCTTATTCTAGTTCTAGTTCTAGTTGGTTTCAAATCACGTACAGGTTTCAGTCCCTGTGGATTCGACCTCGGTCTTACCGAGTTTATTACTACATCACAACCCTGCACTTGGGGAGTGAACAAGTTTTTGGCGCCGTTGCCGGGGAGTGACGGCTACGATTTTCTGAAATTAATTGGTTTTAGAGTTAGTTTAAGATTAGGATTTTACTAACTTTAGTTTTGGATTTTTTATTTGATTTTTAGAACTAACCTTTCTGTTTTGTAGGGTCGTTGATAGATCTTCTAACTTGGTAACTTCGTCCTAAAATTCTTTACTTTTTTATTTTATTTTTTTAGATTAGGTCTTATCCCCTAGATACTAACTTGGTTTGTTTTGTTTTGTAGGGTATTACCATAGGAACTTCTAAATTGGTAACATCCTTCTCACTTCTCTTCTGCTTACCTTCCATATTGTTGTAGGAATTTTATTTTATTCTAGGATTAGACTCAGAGTTAGGGTTTCACCATGTATATGCACGAGTGGAAACGTCAGTATGCTGAGAAGAATAACATATATTGGGATGATGATTATGATAGAAATCCACCAATGTCTCAAAACTTTTCTGAAACTATCACCGAGAATCGACCGAAATATGAAGATCCACCGGTTAAGAAGTCCTTACGCGATCATATACAGGAAAACAATTCCACCCCACGAACAGTACGTGAATGTTGGGGTTATCATAACTATGGGAGTGAAAATTACTATCACCCATCTGAGAAAAAGAAAACAATGCGTGATTATATTATGAGTGATAATAAGTATTACCAACCATCAGATTCTCCCACCTATGATCCGTATAACTATAATCAGTGGAAACATCAATGTTGGAAAGATGAACCAAAAACTTATTATAATGATTATTCTTTTGGATCCCCTACCTTTGAGATTCAACCAAAATCGATCCAAGAGAATTCATTTCAAAGTGACACAGACTCTTCTGCAGACATGAGAAAATTACTAGAAGAGCTTGAATCATGCCTTGATAGGTTAATGGAGGCTAATGCACCTCAGCCTCAACCCAATCCAATTCTCCATACACAACTTCATACCTATGATCAATGGAACCATCAAAATTTGGAATTGAATCAATAATGCATCAGGATAACGATTCTCTTGGGTCCTATACCTCTGAAAGCCAACCAGAAACGATCCAAGAGAACTCATTACAGCATAACATAAAGTGTCTTGTGGAAATTAGAAAAGCAATGGAAGCACTCAACTCGCGCCTCGAGAGGATAGAGGAAGCTCGCTCATCCCAACTACAATCCAATCTAGAAATACAATGCGAGGAAAGTGATCCTCACTTGCTTTTGACTAAATCTGGAATTTGGAATGAGGAGTTGGATTCTATTAATGAGCATATGGTTCAATTCCCCGATGAGTCGATCTCAATGACTGTTCAAAAGAATGATGGAGATACATGGGTGTCTTTCAAATACAGTGATGATGACACACTTTCCTTACATGATACACAGGATCTCAATGATGAGGCAGAGGTTAGTTTATTCGAACCTCAACCAAATTTAGAATGTGAGGAAAGCGATCCCATCCCAAGTGTGCACTGCACAGAGTTAGACGATGATGCGTATTGGGATGATGATCATGAATGTTCAGCCCCAGTTCCCCTAGAATTAATCTCAAGTTTGGTTCAGGTCAATGATCAAGAAGTGCACGAAGTGGGCGGTCATAATGAGCTACTCCACTCACCTGACATCTCTGATTTAAAAGTGGATGAACTCCTTACAACCAACCCTTCTATCTCTTGTGAGACATGTTTGGACCACTCTCCTGAATTACATGATGATATGATTCGGGAGATGGACGAGCTACTCGATATGACTCTTGAATTTGAAACCACCCAGTTGAGGCCACCATTTGAAATGTTGAATAATGATGATTCAATGCCTCTTCTGAGTAGTATCAATGAGCAGAGTCCGTACATCAATGCTTCTTACACTGACCCTCAATCTGTCTGTGCAGGGCTGGAGCAAGAGAGCACACCTCCGTTTACCTTCAAAGACGATGGATTCCTTGGGCAGATCATCACGAGCTCTAATGTGAAAAATGAGTCACTCTCAGCTGAATGTCCCAACTCTTTGGATGATTGCTTGGCACACTTTGCAGATTCAAACGATCCCATGATAAGAGACATAATGAATGCCTTGCAAGACGACATCTCTGTAGTCATCACTGACCGAGAGAACCCCTACTCTGAAGCCCCGTCCTCCCCAGATCCTCACTATTTACCATTAAGGGAAGAGGAGCTGAAAATTAAACCGAAGTCTGGTACTTCGGAATGTGTTGAGACTACACCATTTCTTGGAAATTTTTCTCAATTTGAGCTACCTGTAGTCTCTGATTCACAGGGGGATACTAACTCTAAAACTTTTTCTGACACAGGTGAATCATATATACTCTAGATACCTCAGGCGAATCGACGACAAATTTTTGATGAGGTACATAAGTTTCTCTGGAATGTCATGCTCCATGGCATCCAAGCCTATTGCAAAAAGGGCTTTTGGATGATCCTGTTAAGAAACCTACTGAAAAATTTATCACGATACTGGCCAGAAGAGGAACCTTGCGGCATGACTTAGTAGTTTTTCCCTGCTTTCTTAAGACTAGGGTAGTTTCCTTTATGTTGTTTTAGGATAGACAGTAAACTTAGCGCTCCTGGGAGGCAACCCAGTTTTTAATTCCATTTAATTTTCCTAGTTAGTTAGTTCAATGTTTGCGGGTAACATTACTGCAAACCCTCACGAGACTACAACTCGTCCACTAGGGGCAACCTAGGGGTTTAAAGGCTTGTTGCATGCGCTAAATGCAATCGAAAGCACCTGCGAAAGTGGTATAGGTAGGATTTTGTTTTTGTTAGTTTTGTGTTGCTCTCTCTCTCTCTCGTGCTGATTGGATTCCATGTTGCGATCTCTTGGAAAGTCTCTCACGATTCATCATCCAGGTACTATCTTCCCATCACTTCACATTTACTTTTGATGTCCCATGTGCATTGCATGCTCATATCTTTTACATTGAGGACAATGTAGCTTTTAGGTTGGGGGTGGGAGATTAGGTTTCCTAATCAGTGTTTTCTTGGTCTTGAGCAAAATTTGTGAAAATTTTTAAATTTTTCTGAAATTTCTTGTGAATTCGAAGTGATTTTGACAACCATCTTTGATTTAGAATTACAAGATAAGTGATGTTGGTAATTTGTGACTCTTAGATTCCGTTGTCAGTTAGATTTCACAGTTAAGTTTGAATTGTTAATCCATGATTAGAAGTTTTAATCATTGATTGAGTCATGATTTCACATGTCACATCTCGCTTTCGCATTAAGGGTTCAGTTTGATATTGAAGGGTTGACTTGGTAATCAGTAAGCATGCAAAGAACCAACCTAAAATATATTGTCATCAGGGTATATATATATTTAAAAAAAAAAAGAGAATTGAAAAAGTTGGGCAATTAATCTTCACATGGGTTTGCTCCCTATAGGTGTGGATTCGATTCTCCATGATTAACAGTTGGAAATAGTTGGGCGACTAGTTTCACCATAGGTCTGCTCTCTATAAGTGAAAATTTGATTCCCCTCTTGACATTCTTTTAATGAAAAAAGAAAAAAAAAAAAAAGAATGGAAGAATGACTCGTGAAGCAAGTTCTGGTTTAGGTTGTCCTGAATGCTCTTGTTGGTTACCAATGATATCATGAAATAACAATTTGAAACTTAATGCTAACAAGCCAAGATTACACTATACACCCATGGAACTCAATGTTTAGAATTTTTCTGATTGATGGATTAATATCTTGAACTTGATTATGAAGTTTACTATGTACTTGAGTCCAGGAGAAAATAATTTCCAACATTCATGACTCTTAGAGTTTTCGCATCTCGATTATTCTTCACTAATCACTCGTGTTCACAGGAATTATCTCGTAATTCTCAACTTATTCTTCGCATACTTTGCTCGGGACTAGCAAAATGCTAGTTGGGGGTTGTGTTGAGGGTCAAATATTGCATATCAGACCCTAGTTATTACCTGGATTTATAAGCATAACACTGTTTAATGGCCTGTTTAATCGTGTTTGTGATGTAAGGTACATTTGTAAGCGTGGACTGAAAAAGATGCTAAAAGCCGAGATTTAATGCTCAGATTTCACAAAAGCATGGGACAGACCCCAGGGAACCAAGATTGACTGATTTATACGTCAGGGATCTAAGAAAATCAAGCTGTATATGTTAAAGAGGCTCAAAAATCATCCAAGATGCAAGATTACATGGTTCTCGCCATCCGTTCAGCCTGAAACTTCATACACGAGATAGAGGCCATATATTAACTGTACATATTAAATTTCAGCCATTGGATCACTATAGAAGTGGGCCAACGGTCAGATCAGCCCATAAATTGTCAAACTGGGGCCCACCTGATATCTGGATATGCTTCACTTTCGGTCTCAGCCCGTTTTAGGAGGTGACAAAACAGATGATTGGATTGGATTTCTCACGAACATCATCGTGGGACCCGCACATGCAATGCATGTGCACAACGCGTGCAAGGTCGAACCGCACCGGATCGAGTTTTCGGTCAAAGGGGTCTTTGACCTGCGTTTCCTCTTTGACACGCGTTTCCTTTAAAAAAAAAAAAAAAAAACCAACAGACGAGCAACGTCTTACGTCCGATCATCGGATCGAGAAGTGAGGCCCACCTCACATCTGAATTGTCAATCTGGACCGTTAATTATGTGCATAAGGGGGGTAGCAATCTCACCTAGGTGCATTTTTTGCCCAATGCAAGCTCTCGGAAAATCCTGCCCGTTAAACGCAAGTCAGACGGTGGAAGAAGAACTTTAGTGGGCCATAGAAAAACTGCACCAAAATGGGTCCTGCCCGATGGGTTTTTCGAGATGAACATCGTGGACGGCATGGATTCGCATAAAAAACACCACCGTGGGCCCCACCAACATCACAGCGAGCTCACGCAAGCTCTGTTTCACGTCTGAACCTGCGGAAGGAATTTGTGGGCCACCATCACGGCTACAAGTGATAAATCCGGACCGTCCGTTCATTTTAGAAGGTCGAACCGACCGTACAGAAGGAGTTTCCCCAAACCCATGCATTCACACTCAGAAGAATCTTGATCAGATACAGGTTGGACGGTAAAATGGAAAAGCAAGTGGGCCACATCGTCAACACTCCAAAACCAACTATATTAAAACGGTTTTTCGAGTACAACTCAATATATGGCTTGGATTTCTTCAAAATACAACGAAGTGGACCCCACCAGCAATGTCAGCACGTGCTGCGATCTCTGTTCGCAAGGGTCCGCTAATACCGGCCGCTGTGGGGCCCAGTGCATTCATGAGCGCCATCGGATTGATGATCCGAACCGTCCATCGTGTAGACCTGTCCAAAATACTCCAAGGGACAGTGTTTGTTTGTTTGGAAAGAAAACAGGAAGGAGGAGTTTTCTACAGCTGCGTAAACAGCTGTCTATTTTTTGCCACGCAAGATTGCACCAACTCCTGTTTCACACACAAACACTGACCTCCAGCAGCTATAAAGAGAGAGAGAGAAAGACATGGAGAAGAGGGAGAAGGGAAGCTTGTTTAAGGGTTTTTATTTTTTTTTCTTTCTTTTTCTTTTTATTTTAGTTTGTTTTTTTTTAAAGAGATTCAGTCCATTCATGTTGGGCTGAACCTCTTAGCTAGGGCTAAGAGGTGAAGCTTGTAGCGTGATAGGATGAGTCTATGCTTGTGCCTTCTGTTTAGACTGAATTTGATTTTGATTTAATTTTATTCTGGGAATGTTTTTAGTCTTTAATGGTCTGTTGTGACTGAAATTACAATGGGTCTGCGATGGCTTTGAGCATGTTCTTCTCCCTTTTATGTTTATGACGTCAGGAAGCCCTGTTGTTCACCATCGTCTCCTGGGCATGGTCGGATGACGGTACCCTTCCTAACCTTCATACATTGATTGGTTGGTAATTAGTTTAATTCTGTTGTTTGCTTTGTCTCCTGGACATGGTTTGGTGATGGAATCCATTCTAATTCATATACCTTTCATCTCTTGAAAATTATATCAATGTCAGTTCAGTTAATTTCCATGATTTGTGAAGCAGGCATAAGATCTCCCTGATCTCTACAAGTGGATCCTCTGAATCCCTAGTTTCCCTTCTCTGAATTTGCTGAAGTTTTAGATTAAACATTTTACCATTATTCTTTAAATTACACTCAATTTAGATTTCATCTTATTCTAGTTCTAGTTCTAGTTGGTTTCAGATCACGTACAGGTTTCAGTCCCTGTGGATTCGACCTCGGTCTTACCGAGTTTATTACTACATCACAACCCTGCACTTGGGGAGTGAACACCAGGAGGCCGCATCTCCCACTGTGTCGTGGTTGGTTGGGAGGGGGTGTGGCCTTACCCGCCCGAGCGCAGGAGGCATTGCTAGGCTGAGTCTGACCAGCTTGAGGAATGGGTCCGCTATCGACATGCCAGATAGGTATTGGCGGACTATTGGTCAGGCGGATAGTGAGGTTTTTTACGCTTGGACTGTGTGGCTGGGAGAGCGGCAGTGCCATTTGGAGTGTACTAAACCCCGGTGACGATCCCAGAGATGAACCGTACTGATATGTGGACTTATTAGGCAGGAGTTACATACTCATTCATTCACTATTCACTCGGGCTGGTGGTGCGCAACTATTTGTTATGTGTACCTTCGTATGGCTAAGATTTCGGTTGGGCCCGCGACTAACCTGAGATCAGGAGTTTACCACATTGAGTCTGACTATCCAAATTTAGGTATGGGACTGGTTTGGATAGAAGTCCCTTGTGATGGACCCCATAGCCTGCGATACTACGTACTATCATCCCGACTTCACACTCCAGCATGGTCATTCCATTCGCACCGCATATTGTATTACATCTGTGGCATATAGCATTTTGGGTTACCTGTGTTTCTGCATTTATATGATTTAGATACAGCATCTGATATTTGACTCTTTGTGATATTGTTCCTCATTTGTATAGTTGATCTGTATTACGTATTCTGATATTGTTCCTCATTTGCATAGTTGATCTGTATTACGTATTTTGATATTACTTGACTTATGAACTTGCCAATATTTTCGCTTACTCTGATAACGTATGATTCATGACCTTGCGTCTATTTTGATATTGTATGATTATGACATTGCGTTAAATACTTAACACTCACCTTATACATACACTTACACCACCCTCTAAGCTTTTTATAAGCTTATGCACGATAGATGCGTGCATGTGATGTTAGGTTGCAGCAGTATTGAGCTTGGAGCGTGCAACGGTCTTTTGGAGCTTGATTGTCAATTGATGTATTTTCCTTTTAGCATTGTACTCAAATGATTATATTAGTGGATATGTGATGATGATGTTGCCTTTGTGAATTGGGTAATCTTGTGGTTATGCTTATTATGAGTTAAATGTATGAAAAAAATCCTCCTTGTAGGATCCCAGGATTAGAATCTTGCGTATAGATGCTAGGAGCCGAGAATGGGGTACTACGGAGGCTGTCGGCACTGGATTCGGCGATTGAGATTCCTGTTAATCCGATTTTCAGGTTTGGGGCGTGACACCGGACATGGGTGTTACAGCGCCACAGGATGATCATGCATAGGAGCATTATGAGGTGGGGTTACAGACACCGATATTGAGGAGGTCTACTCAGGAGAGGAGACCCATGATCCTATACTCACCCTCCTTATATTATCTACTACTGACAGATAATGGTGAACCAGAGTGTTTTGAAGAGGCATTACAGTTAGATACACAGGTTAAGTGGGAGCAGGCCATGGATGAGGAGATGGACTCTCTTGAGTCTAATCGTACATGGGAGCTAGTCACTCTACCAAAGGATAAGAAAGCTCTTCATAACAAGTGGGTTTACAGACTGAAGGAGCAGCACGATGGTTCGAAACGGTACAAGGCCAGATTAGTTGTAAAAGGGTTTCAACAAAAGGCAGGTATCGATTTCACTGAAATATTTTCACCAGTAGTGAAAATGTCTATGATTCGTATGGTCTTAAATATAGTGGCTACAGAGGACTTACATCTAGAGCAACTAGATGTTAAGACAGCCTTTCTTCATGGGGACCTTGAAGAAAAGATATATATGCATCAGCCGATAGGATACGTGACACCAGGAAAGGAGAACAAGGTGTGCAGACTGAAGAAGAGTTTATATGGCCTGAAGCAGGCCCCGAGGTAGTGGTACAAGAAGTTCGACAGTTTCATGTCGAAAAACAGTCTTAGGAGATGTCATACAGACAACTGTTGTTATTTGAAGAAGTTTGATACGTCGTACATCATCTTTCTTCTGTACGTTGATGATATGCTTGTGGCCGGTTCAAGCATGAAGGACATCTCAGATCTCAAAAGACAACTGTCTAGAAAATTTGCCATGAAGGATTTAGAAGCTACAAAATAAATCATAGGCATGAGGATAAAGCGTGACAGGGAAAACAAGAAATTGGTGTTGTCACAAGCAGAGTACATAGCCAAGGTACTTGATCGATTCAATATGGGAGGTGTTAAGCTGGTTAGCACTCCATTAGCCAACCACTTCAAGCTATCTAAGGAGCAAGGGGCAAAGACGCAGGAGAAATGGGATTACATGGCTAAAGTCTCATACGCGTTAGCTATAGGGAGTCTCATGTATTTTATAGTGAGCACGAGGCCAAACATTTCTCAAGCAGTGGGAGTTGTTAGCAGGTTCATGAACAATCCCTGGAGGAACATTGGGAAGCTGTGAAGTGGATTCTTAGATACCTAGTGGGTACTAAGGATGTAGGGCTATGTTATGGTGGATCGAAAATCAAGCTACAAGGCTACGTGGATTCAGATTTGGCAGGAGATATCGACAGCAGAAGAAGCACTACCGGTTATCTCTTTACTCTGGGAAGTGCTGCAGTCAGTTGGGTCTCTCAGTTACAGAAGATAGTATCCATCAGTACAACAGAAGTAGAATATGTTGCGGCTACAAAAGCATGCAAGGAGATGGTATAGATGCAAGGTTTTATGGAAGAGTTGGGTAAGAAGCAAATAGATTGCAAGCTGTACAGCGACAGTCAGAGTGTAATACACGTGTCTAAGAATTCAGCCTTTCATTCAAGGACTAAGCATATTGCCATCAGATATCACTTCATACGTTCGTTACTGGAAGATGGATCAATTGCTCTGAAGAAGATTCATACAAGTGAGAATCCTGCGGATATGCTGACCAAGGCGGTCACAAGGGAGAAGCTGAAGCTCTTTTCAGCTTTGATTGGTCTTTAGGCTTGAAGATGGGGAGGTGGTGCACTCTGGGTGAAGAAGACAAATATTTATGGTGATGTGTCTCCAAGTGGGAGATTATTGAGAAGTGGAGCCACATCTGGGGCCGCCCACTACCAGTCGAGGTTGCGCTGATTTCGTGTCACAAGTCCTTTCACAACTGGGATACAGAAAGGAGTTTTGCAGATTTCGTGTTACAAGTCCTTTCGCAACTGGGATGTGAAAAGGAGTTTCGCGGATTTTGTATCACAAGTCCTTTCACAACTGGGATGCGAAAGGGAAGTTGCCAAAACTATAAATTGGGGTCCCTAGGGCTATTCTAAGGTTAAAGTGAATATTAGAAAATATTTCTAAGGTGTGGGCAAGGGATTTTCTCTATACTTCTAAGAGAGAGGTTAGTATATTGCCTTGTAATCTTCGTTCTTCATAGTGGAAGTTTGCATCCGTGGTTTTTTACCCTAGATTGGGGTTTTTCCACGTATATCTTGTCTTGTGGTTTGTTTTGGATTGCTTTGATCTGTTTCTAGTTTATATTTCTTCCTGTTTATCGTTTGTGGGTGAGGCCTGAGATTGGATCTAGGCTCACTGCATTGTTGGCGTGTTGCGCAATATTTTATTGTGGCAGCATGACTCACCTACATCTAACATAAGATGACAGACTCATCATTCCTCTATCTCAAGGTGGCAAGATTCATCTTTCTTTGCCCCATATTTAAGTTATATGAGAAGAAATCGATAAAGTCTTGGAAAAGATGTTCCCAAATCTTGGTTTGGCGGTACTCTAGTAAAGTGCCCCAATCACCTCCCCCCATAGTGGCTTCTTTGCAGGTCATAGACCAAGAGAGTAGCTAGGGCTCCCATGAGGGGGAGATCCCCTTCCCGTAAAGACAAGGAGAGAGCTCCTTCGTGAAGCCCCATTCCCAGTCCCCCGGAGCATGCTACTTCAACTCAAAGAAGTGGGTCGCATAGAAGAGTATCCAGCCCGAGAAACTGAGCAACTCATCCACCAAAGCCCGATTTTAGTTTGTTTATCGGAAACATTAGTTTCGACACCACCAGCAAAGATCTTTGGGGCATCTTCAATAGATATGACATAATCCTAGATGTATACATCCCCACCCGTCCAGGCTTCAGGAAACCTTGGGGATATGCTTTTGTGCGTTTCCTCTATGAGCAAGATGCCAAAGTAGTAATGGACATTCCACCTCAGTCTCAGAAACAAACATCCTTCCTCTCAGGTATTCTAGGACTCTTGTATGTGGCAGCATTAGCCTCTGATAGACCCCCAAGAGGAAGTAAGGGTATTTCTACCGACGATTTCTCCTCCGTGGTGGACCACAGAGTGGTGAAGCAGAAACTCCAGGAACTTCATTTGGCATTAGTAGGTAAGGTGGCTTAGCCGTCCACATCTATCCTAAAATTAATTGAAGCAATTAGGGCATCTAGATTTGCTTCTGCAGCTATAGAGATCTCGAGATTGTCCCTCGTAGCTTGCTTCTGATCTTTAAGACCAAATCAGAGTACATTGAGGATGTTGTTTCACTTCAGGCCCAAATGGGCATAGAGTCAATTTCCCTATGGTCCAAGAACATGGCTATGGGAGAAGAAGGAATATGGATCAGGTTATTCAGGATTCCAACCCATGCCTGGTTAGAAGCAGTTATTCTAGATTTGGGTAATTATTTTGGAAGGGTTCTCCAAGTCGATGCAAATGTTAGACTCAGGATCTTCTAAGTATTTGCTTGTATCAAGGTGATGGTTCGTCTAGGGGTGGATTTGAATCGGGTCCTCAATCTAAAGGTGTTAGATAGAGACTTCTTGATTTATGCGATAATGGAACCAATGGAAGCCATAGGGGGCCAGCCAATGCAGACTTCAATCAGCCGAGTCCCGGAGAGTACAAAAGAGTGGGTGGAGAGTGCATTTCACAACCCACAGGAACAACAAACGGGCCTGAATCTGGAAGGTGATAGGTCAGTACAAGTTGAAGTCCCAAGGACGGATAGACAAATAATTCTTATCCAGTCGCAGAGGGTAGTTCCTGAGGATATCCAAGTGCACCTCCCCCTTGTTCGACATAATGCCACTATCGAAGGGATAGCCCTTAGGAATGAAATTACAAACCAACCCAGACTTATAGCAGATGAAGAAGCCAGAATCACAAACCCGACAGAAGAGAGAACGATTCAGTTGCTTAGTTATTCCCCCATCCAAATGGTTAGCTCGTCGAATAGGCTAAAAGTAACTCTCCCTGAAGTGAGGACAACCTACAGAGCCCCCTCAGGTCCAAATGTCGTTGTAGGTAGATGGTGCCCTTCTCCGAAATGTTAGAAGTAAGAGCGTTAATTTCTGATTGAGATTAGCTGAAAATTCACCCCTCGGCACTAGTAAGAAGGGTCTTGGAATGGGCGTTTTCTCTCGAGTTTGCCCTCATCTGGATTTAGAGGAAGCTACCCCTACCTCTCCAATCTTAGATATATAGGTGGCCCCATCTGTAGTTGAAGTTTTAGCAGAAGATAACTTTCTGGCGGGGAAAATCAGAGAGGAACGACCAAAAAACGACACTTTACACACTTCCAAACTAGTCCTATGCAAAGCAGATTTTGAAATTGATTTTTCCCCTTTCGAAGTTAGCCAAACAACTCATCTGAACATCGAGTCTCTAACTCCCTCGAGAGCTTAGATGCCAGAAATGAGTCCTCAGATTAACTGAAGGCCAGTGTCAGAGAATCCGAAGAAGACCCTGTCCAGAACAGGTCTGTTACAAATAATCAGATTATTCTGAAATCCCCTGTGGAACCTAGGAGAACAAAACTTATGAAAAGGTCAAAGGTGTTATACACTTAAGGTGATTGGGAATCCAGACTCCGAACGTTAAAGAGAAGGGCAATAAACTCAGGTTGTGTTCCTGATGGATAGAATCCTATTTTGGAACGTGCGCGGCATTGGCAATCGGCGCACCGTGTTATCCTCTAAAAGAATCATCAAGAAATTTGATCCAGGGATATTGGCCATCCTTGAGCCAATGCTTTCAGACAAAAAGAGAGTGGGGATTGGCTTATCCCTAGGCTTCTACCAGTTCTTCTCCAACTTAGATATCGGGGGGAAGATCTGGGTCTATTTCAGAAACCAGATTTCCCCGTCTCTTGTAAATAAATCTAACTAATCGATTTCTACTGCTTTTTCTTTGCAGACCATTTCATCCCCTATCACGATTACTTTCATATATGCGAGCTGCGAAAGGATTCAAAGAAGGATCCTTTGGGGTGATCTGGCAGCAATCTCTTCATCAATCCACAGTCCTTGGGCTGTTTGCGGAGACTTTAATGCCACATTAGAAGTCAACGAAAGAAGGAACCGTAGAGTAGTAGACAGATCCAACTCGTTAGAATTTGTGATAGTTATTGACAGTGCAGGTCTTCAAGACTAGGTTTCTCTGGCAATCAGTTCACTTGGAGCAATAATCAAGGTGGAGAGACCCGCGTGTGGGCTAGGCTGGACAAGGTTCTCATGAATGCGTCCTGGTCCTCTATGTTTTTGAGATTCCATGTTATCCATCTTCCCCGTGTCAACTCGGACCACGCCCCGTTGCTCTTGGTTTTTCCCAAGCCCTCAGCCTCGTCAGTGAAGCCGCTCAAATTCTAACGCATGTGGATCCAGCACAAGTCCTTCCGCCAGGTGGTTAAGTCAGCGTGTGTAAGACCCACATCCTAGCCCGTACAGTTCCGTAGGTTCCCGCGATTTTTTCAGTCGAATTCCAGCAACCTTCGACCCTTAACAGGCGTTGCGCGCGACCTTGATTCACCCGTCGTTAATCTGATTCGACTCAACCCGAGACCTGTACCATTACGACCGCGCCATCGCCGCGGTTCCGATGCCGCGACTCGCGCGCCAAGGCGATACTCTAACCAGGAGATGTGGGCCGCGTTCAGTTCGAGGAAAACACCGCGCTTTGCAATCCCAAGAGAATGTCCTATCAATCATGTCATAAGTCAAGTACTCCATCCCATTAAATTAAGTACAAGCACCCATCCCCCTCTTACATCACCCTTACCTAAAGTCAACTTTCCCATCACCTCACCATCTCTCCCATCACTCCTCTCCCATCATCTCTCTCTCTCTCTCTCTCTCTCTCTCTCTCTCTCTCTCTCTCTTTCATTTTCTCTCATTCTCCAAGCAAGCATCCCACGTCCAAGCAAGCTTCCATGGGAGAGCTTGTGTGGCCCACTTTCCTATCTCTCATCTCCACCATCCAAGTTTGATCACGACCGTTGAAATTGTTCAATTGGAGCTCTAGCATGCATTGGCGGAAGAAGGAAGGAGAAATCTAAGGTGGGTGTTCTTGTATTTATCTTTTTCTGATTTAAGGGTCCACATTGGTGGGACCCATCATGATGTATGCTATGCATTGTATTGAGGGGCCCATAGTGGTAGGGTCCCTCTGCTACGCACGTCTCTTTATCTCTCTCTCTCTCCCTCTCTCTCTCTCTCTCTCTCTCTCTCTCTCTTTTGCAGCGATGCGTGGCCCACCTGGTTTGTTTAGACATCTAAACTGTCCATCTGTTTTGGCCAGCGTGGGACCACCATGCTGTATGTATTATATCCCAGCCGTCCATCATCTGGACGGTGGGCCAGCAGCAACAGCTGCTGGACTGACGCCACCAACTTATGTGGGCCACACCGCGATGTAATTGTCCCGTCCACACCGTCCAGATGATTTGGACGGTGCTGGAGTATGGACGGTGCAGTGGTGCTACCCTGCCACGATGCAAGTGTTTCATCTGTGCTGGCCCGGGTTCCACTTTGATGTATGTACCGTCCATCTGGACGTGGGCCCCACACCTTGGACGTGTGCATCCAGGCCGTTCGTGCATGGGCCACACGTGATGTCTATGTTTGGTCCACACCGTACATACTGGAGGACGGTGGGCATCTCTTGATGCATTCGTTTTGCACCCAGACCGTTCATCTGGACGGTGGCCAGCAGGCCAGGGTCCAATAAATAAGTAAATAATATAATATTATATATAATATATGATATGTATATATCACATATACCCGGTGGGTCCCACCACTGACTTACATCAGCACCCTGTATGGGCCACCTAAATGTATGTGCTCTACACACACCGTCCATTTGGACGGTGCTTGTAAAGCCACCGTGATGGACGTGCTTCTCCAGCCTGATGGTGTGTTAAGTTATAGTAATATTTATATATAATATAATATATTATATAAGTTATATGATGGTGGCCCACCCACGTGGGACCACCTTGATTAGAAACAGATGGGCTAGAGGTACCTACACCAGCCCTGGAGTTGATGGGCTGATCACAGACGTGATCCAGACCGTCCGTCCATTTAAATGTGGGCCACGCATGTGGGCCCTACCATGATGCATGCGTTACATCCTCACCGTCCATGTACCAGGACGGTGGGACCCCTGTGTCATATGTGTTATCCACTCCGTCCATCTGCCAAACGGGTGGGCCACACTTTGATATATTTATTTTATATCCACTCCGTCCATCTGTACAGGGACGTGGGATGGAAGTGGGTTGGCTGGAGCACCACACGCGACTCCCTGGGCCACCATGATGTATGGTTTCATCTAGCCGTCCAAAGGCAGAGGCGATGTGCTGATGTGGCACGTGTGTGCTGTCCACGCCGTCCAGCATGGGACGGTGCTGGACGCACCATGTTGCACGTGTTATATCCAACCATCCTAATGATGTGTTGTATGTCCATCGTCCACACGTGGGACGTGTGGACCCTACCATGATGTACGGGTTTTCATCCACAAGGTCAGATTGAGCTGGACGGTGCTATGGACCCACCTCGATGTATGCTCCATATCCACACCGTCCAAAATGTTTGGATGGTGCTGGACAATGTTTGGACGGTGCTGATTTACAAAGGCAATGCCACCGTGATGTATTTGTTATCCATGTCATCCATCTTATGCAATGCGGCCCACCTTGATATATGTATTCTATGTTCACACCGTCCATCCCCTGATGGTGCCATGTGGGGCCTACCATTGATGCATGTATGGTATATCTCCGTCGTCCGCCCCTTGGACGTGTGGCCTACCTTGAGGTACGTGTTGTATCAAAACCGTCTAGCCATCTGTGTCAACCATACCGTCTAGATCATGGGGCATACCTTAATACATATTTGAGACCCATTGTGATATGCACTAGACCCATTAGTGCGGCCCATTGATGCAGCCAATTAATGTATATGAAGTCCATTGGTGCGGCCGTGGACACCTGCCCACTCGATGTATATAAGGCCCATGGGCAAGGCCCATTGTGATGTATTCAAGGTCTATGGGCAAAGCCCATTGTGATATGCATTAAGCCCATGACGCATGACCCATTTGATGTAGTCGAGGCCCAGATACGTGGCCCATTTGATGCATATGAGACCCATGTGTAGGGCCACAAGTGAGGCCCAATGAGATGTAGGTGGGGCCTTTGTGTGGGGTCGAATGTAATGTATATGAGGTCCATTGCAATGTGTGATTACTCCATGATGTATGTAATTATTACGGCGGGCCATGCCTTGAGAGCAATGATGGTTTAAGGTCCACATTGATGGGCAATGATGGTTTAATGTCCTCATTGTAACCTTCTTTTAGACCTTATTAGACCTATTCTCATCGATTGCCAATTCCGATTATCGTGATCGATTACCGACTCCGATTGGTGACCGATTTACCGATTCTGATTATCGATTGATTCCGATTGTCGTGACCAGTAACCGATCCCGATTGTCGTGACCGATTTGCCGATTCTGATTATCAATTGATTCCGATTATCGTGACCGGTTACCGACTTCGATTGATGTGACTGATTTGTCGATTCTGATTATCGATCGATTCCGATTGTCGTGACTGATTACCGTGACCGATTTGACTATTCTGATTATCGATCGATCTGATCGTCGTGACTGATTTGCTGATTTTAATTATCGATCGATCCCGATTGACGTGGCCGATTTGCAGATTTCGATTGTCAAAGCCAATTATCATGACCGATTGCCGATTCCGATTGACGCGATCGATTTGCCGATTATGATTATCGATCGAGTCTGATTGTCTTGATCGATTGTCGATTTCGATTGACATGGCCGATTTGCCGATTCCGATTGTCGAGGCCGATTATCGTGGCCAATTACCGATTATGATTGTTATGGTCGATTGACCGATTATCGATCGAGGCCGATTACCGATTATGATTGTCGTGGCCGATTGACCGATTATCGTGACTGATTACCGATCGTGGCCGATTGCCGATTCTGATTTGTTAAGGCCGATTTCCGAATTGTCAAGGTCGATTGTCAAGACATATATGATGTATATGCAACCCATAGTTGAGCCCCATTGTGGTGTGTATTCGACCTGCGTGATGTATATACGGCCCGTATTTGAGGCCCATTGCGATGTGTATTCAGCCCGTGTGTAAGGCCCAGCATGATGTATATTAGGCCCATATGAGAGGCCCATCGTGATGTGTAGTAGGCTCTTGAGAGAGGCCCATGGTGTTGTATAATTGGTCCTTGTGTGAGGTCATGGGTCCACTATATGTTAGGATTTATGAGGGTCATTCCTCGGGGGCAATGTTGGTTAAATGTTCACATTATCGAGGTTGATTATCGATGCCGGTTGTTGATACCGATTATGAGTATGTGACAGCACAGTATCATGATACATGCCCATACGCATCATCTGCATGTTTGTTATGAGATTTGGTTGATCATTGCATATGTCATGAGACTCCCTGATAGGCGGAGGTTATCTCACATGAGCGCACGGTATGTGCAGGATTGATGCATGACTGGATTGTATGACTCATGCATCTTGTATTATGATTACTGTACGCCCTACCGACATCAGGGCCGTAGCCTCCACAGGCATATTGTGGATGGCCAGACGGGACACCGGAAGTTTGGTTCTAGCATATGAGCGTCATAGATGTCCCTGGGCGAAAATCCCTAAACCTCCGTGGCCAGGAGACGCCCCAACGTCGAGACCGAGTGGATATATATGAGCGCGTGAGGGCCATATACCAGTAGGCCGCGTCTCCCACTGTGTCGTGGTCGGTTGGGAGGGGGTGTGACCTTACCCGCCTGAGTGAGGGGGCAATATTTAGGTTAAGTTTGACCAGCTTGAGGAATGAGTCCGCTATCGACAAGCTGGGCCCGATATTGGCAGGCAGATACTGAGGTCTCTTCCACTTACCCAGTTGTGCGCTCGGATAGGGGCGGCAAGCTAGCGTAGAGTGTAATAGACCCCGGTGATGATCCCAGAGATGAACCGTACTGATATGTGGACTTATTGAGCGAGAGTTGCATACTCATTCATTCATTCATTCACTATTCACTCGGGCTGGTGGTGTGCAACTATTTGTTATGTGTACCTTCGCATGGCTAGGATTTCGGTTGGGCGCGCGACTAACCTGAGATCAGGAGTTTACCACATTGAGTCTGACTATCCAAATTTAGGTATGGGACTGGTTTGGATAGAAGGCACTTGTGATGGACCCCATAGCCTGCGATACTACGTACTATCATCCCGACTTCACACTCCAGCATGGTCATTCTATTCGCACCGCACAACACATTACATCTACTGCATATGGCATTCCGAGTTATTATGTTTATGCGTTTATACGGTTTACATACGACTGACGGTATTCGTGCACTCATTAGGGATTGCGTACTGCATCGCATCCTTGGCATCTGATGTTTGGCTCTTTATGACTCCTCATTTGTATAAATGTTCTATAATGTGTATTCTGATATTAATTGACTCATGGACTTGTCCGTATTTTTGCTTACTCTGTTATCGTATGATTTATGACCTTGTTAATAATGTTGTTTACTCGGATAATTCTTACTATTGTCAGTATTTCTGCTTATTTCTGATATTGTATGATTTATGGGCTTGCTAGTATTCTCGCTTACTCTGATTACTCTGATATTGCTTACTTGGCACTTACCTTGTGCACACACTTACACCACCCTCTAAGCTTTCTATAAGCTTATGCACGATAGATGCGTGCGGGTGATGTTAGGTTGTAGCATTGTTGAGCTTGGAGCATACAGCGGTCTTCTGGAGCTTGATTTTCGATTTATGTATTTCCCTTTCAGCATTGTACTCAAATGATTATATTAGTGGATATGTGATGATGATGTTGCCTTTGTGAAATGGGTAATCTTGTAGTTATGCTTATTGCGAGTTAAATGTACAAAAAAAATCCTCCTTGTAGGCTCCCAGGATTGGAATCTGGCATATGGACGCTAGGAGCTGAGAATGGGGTACTACGGAGGCTGTCGACACCGAATTCGGCGATTTGGATTCCTGTGAATCCGAGTTCCGGGTTTGGGGTGTGATAGCGTGGGAAGCAATTGAGTCTAACCGCCCAATTTATAACATATTGGTCAAGTTGAAGAGCGTCAAACACGCCCTGAAGGTGTGGAATAGAGAAGTCTTTGGCAATATTTTCTCACAACTGTCACTAGCAGAACAAGCCATGGAGAATTTTGAACGTCGAATGAAAGACACAACGTCTTCAGAGGACCCGAACAGTGACTTGCAGAAAACTATATCGAAGCATCAGAAAACCTTGCTCATTTACAGTTGTTGAAAGAAATATATCGGAAGCAAAAAAGCGAGGATAAGCTGGTTGAAAGCAGGAGACAAGAACACCAAGTTTTTCCACGCATCTGCGACAAAAAAACAAAGAAGAGCGGTTATCAACAACATAGTGTTGGAGTCTGGCCAGACGTTGGATGATATTGCTGACATAAAGCAAGCGGTAGTGGAGCACTTCGAAGATCTATTCAACGCGGCCCCTTGTGAAATCAGTAATGGTCTTCTCGATGTTCTCCCTCCCAAGGTATCTCCTGAACAGAATGATATGTTGATGGCCCCGCCATCCAGCTTGGAGGTTCATCAGGCTATTTCGTCCATTCCAGCTGATAGCGCAGCTGGTCCTGATGGATTCTTAGGTAGTTTCTTCGCTACCTGTTGGGGCATTGTGGGACAAGACCTTCTCAAAGCAACAACTTTCCTATTTCAAGGTAGTCCCCTCCCTAGAGCAGTCTCCGCTTCTTTGATATGCCTAGTCCCAAAATCGGCTTTGCCTAAGAGGTTCTCAGACTTTAGGCCAATCAGCCTCTGCAACTGCCTTTACAAGATATTCTCAAAGGCGATTGCATTCAGGTTGAGTCTTGTGCTGCCTCTTCTCATCTCAGCTGAATAAGGGGCTTTCATTAAAGGAAGGTCCATAGCGAAAAACATTGCTCTATCACAGGAATTGTTTAGAGATATGAACAGAAAAGTGTCGAGAGGTAATATTGTACTAAAGTTGGATATGGAAAAAGCCTATGATAGGCTGGATTGGTCGTTCTTAAAGCAGGTCTTGCAGCAATTCGGGTTTTGCCCCTCGTGGATCAAGCTAGTGGAGAAATGTTGGCGGAATAATTGGTTCTCGGTTCTTATCAATTGTGACATTTCAAGCTTCTTCAAGTCCTCTAGAGGCCTGCAGCAAGGGGACCCTATATCTCCCAGTCTTTTCATAATAGCTGTGGAAGTATTGAGTAGAGGGCTCAAATTGTTGGGCGACCAGGGCCAATGCCAGCCTTATAAGCTTAAAACAGGTTGTCCTACTGTAAGCCATTTGCTATACGTGGATAACACCCTTCTATTTCTAAATGGGGGTATTGGTTCTTTGAGGGCTATGAAGGCTTTCCTAAACTCTTATCGATCTGCCTCGGGATAAAAAGTTAATCTTCGGAAAAGCGCCTTCTTCCACTCTTGCAAGCTCCCTGAGTCTAGAGTGAGGGCAATCAAGTCTGTTCTCGGGATTGCTAGGGCGTTTGGTGGGTTCTCTTATTTGGGAGTCCCCATGGCATCGGGCATGCTGAAAGCTTCGGATTTCCAGCTGATGTTAGATAAAATGTAAGGACGGATCCGTGGTTGGCAGGTGAGATGCCTATCTCAGGCAGGCAGGGTTGTCTTGGTGCATCTCATATTAAGCAGCATCCCAATTCACTCATTGGCGGCAGCCCATATCCTAGCTCAAGTACTGGCCACTTTAGAAAAGAAATTTGTGTCCTTCTTCTGGGGTTGGAATGATGGCAAGAGCAAATGCCGCTGGAGAAGCTGGAATACGATCGCTATCCCAAAGGAGGAGGGGGGCTTGGTATAAGGACATTGAAGTACACAATGGTTGCGCTTTGGCTGAAGATGGCTTGAGCTATAAAATTTGTGCCTGTTAAAAGCCTTTGGAGCGCCTTTATGTCAGCCAAATTGCCCAGGACATCTCTACTTCCTGTCCACTAATCTAGCAGTTTTTGTCTCTCCAATATGGAAGAGGATTCATGCTTTGATCCCCGCAGCTGAATCTCAAGTGTAGTGAAAATTGGGCGAGGGAGAATGCAGTTACTGGTCCTCCAACTAGTCGGGGCTCAGTCCGCTCCACCGTTTAACATCTTCCTCAGTGCCTCCTAGTCTACTATGGCTGAAAACAGTGCAGGTGTTGGGAAAGGAAGGCCCTCTCCCTCCATCGGCTTCCTTTGTAAGACCCGTATCCTAGATCGTACCGTTCCGTAGACTTTCACGGTCTTCCCGGTCGAATTCCGGCAACCTTCAACCCTTAACCGGTATTTATGCGCGACCCTGCGTCACACGTCGTCAACCTGAATTGACTCAAACCGAAACTTATACCCTTGCGACCGCGCCGTTGCCGCGGTTCCAATGCCACATCTCGCGTGTCGATTCGATACTCTGGCCAGGAGATGTGGGCCAGCGTTCGATGCGAGGAAAATGTCGCGCGTGCGAATTCTGAGAGAATCTCTACAATATGTCACATCAATCAATCAACCAATCAATCCCATCATGTTAAGTACATGTCAAGTACACATCACCTTTCACTCATTCCCAAGCAACCCCAAAGTTAAAAAGTTCTTACACAAGCCCATACTTTTTATAAGACCCGTATCCTAGACCGTACCGTTCCGTAGGTTCCCGCGGTCTTTCCGGTCGAATTTCAGTGACCTTCGACCCTTAACCGGCATTGCGCGTGACCCTGATTCACACGCCGTCCACCTGAATCGATCCAACCTAAGACCTTTGCGACCGCGCCGTCACCGCGGTTCCGGTGTCGCGACTCGCGTACCGATCTGATTCTCTGGCCAGGAGATGTGGGCCAGCGTTCGGTGCGAGGAAAACAACGCCCATACGAATTTCGAGAGAATCTCTACGAGATGTCACATCAATCATCCATCAATCAATCCCATCAAGGGTCAAGTACACATCACTTTTCACCCATTTCCAAGCAACCCCAAAGTCAAAAAGTCTCTTACAAGCCCATACTTTTCTTACACTAATGGCCATAAAAGTCAAAAAGTCTCTTACACCCATCACTCACCACATCCATCACTCTATCAAACATCACCCATCTCTCTCTCCCTTTTACAAACCTCTCTCTCTTTTCAAACCACTCTCCCAAGCAACCCAAGAGCATCACACATCCAAGCTTGTCCCCATTTCTTCTAAGTAACAAGTGTGGCCCACCTCTTCCTACCCTTCTATCTTTCATCTCAACCATCCAAACCCCATCTCCTTCGTTGGAATCGAAGCTAAGGAGCAAAGGAAGCATAAGGAGTAAGAAGGAGCGGTAGGTGATTTTTGGATTTTTGTTTTCATTCATTTGTTTGATTTAAGGGCCACATGTTATGGGACCCACCTTGATGTAGGCTTTGTATCAAAGAGGGGCCCATAGTGGCAGGGCCCCTCCATCCTTGCTAAGCTCTTTCTCTCTCTCTCTCTCTCTCCATTGTTTCCTTTTTTTTGTATGATGGCTTGTGGCCCACTTGATGCATGACCTTATCCATGCCATCCAGTGAGGTGGACCCCACTGTTCCCATGGGTGGTAAATGCCTTGGAAAAAACACAAATAACTGGCTAATCCAAATCAGGTGGGCCATGTGGGACCCACCTTGATGGGGTATACATCCACACCGTCCGTCGAGGCGGACTCACCAGTGAGTGTGGGTAGCAGTGAAGTGGTTGACAGTGGGAGTAGCTAACAGTGGTAGTGTGTGCTGACATGAACGTTACTAGTGTGCGGACATGAGTGTGCACTGTCATGGGTGTGGACAGACCGTGGGGTCCATGGGACCCACCCACTTCGTCCATCCATGTAGACGGGCCACACCATGGTGTGTGCTTCATCCAAACCGTCCACCGTTTCTGGACGGTGGAACCATGCCGTGTGGGGCCCTCCCTTACACACCCGCATGCATAGCTCAAGTGGAAACCGAGTGAAAGATACTTTGTTCCAACAGAGAGCTCTTGGTATCAATCCTCGTGGCGGTGGTTAACGTGGAGTGTGTGTGCTGGCGGTGGTGTCAACTGACGTGGAACCCACCCCATCCACGCCGTCCATCCATGTTGGTGGGTCACACCACCATGCACGTGTGGTGTGACGGTGGGACCCACCCCCCTCATGTGAGGCCCTCCCTGATTGGTGTGACCGTCCAGGCCCTGGACAGCCTGGACGTTATGTATATAACATATATTATATTGTATTATATTTATATATATTATATTATATTATATATGATATAATATATATACGATATATATCATATATGGTATTGTGGTGGGCCCTACGTGCGACCGACCTCTGTTATGTCAGGAAGGAAAAGAAAAAAAGAAAAGAAACAAAAAGAAAAAGAAAAAGAAAGAAAAAGTAAAATGGGGCCACGTGCTCTCTCTCTTTTTCTCTCTATCTCACTCTCTGTATCTCACGTGCTCTCATTCTTTCTCTCTCTCACTTGCTCTCTCTAGCTCTCTCTCTCTCTCTCGACGACGTCAGTAGTTGGCTCTGAGGGTCCCATCTGTTTCACCCGCACCGTCTATTCATAGGACCACTATGGTGCATGTGTTGTGTTTAAACCGTCCAACCATCGATGAGATCATTTTAGGCCATGGGGTAAGTGAGTGTGATCCAAAGTTCAAGTGACCCCCACCATTCTAATAGTGGAACATGACATCCATCGTTCAAACTCCTATGCACCACAGTAGTTTCGATTAAGTTGATATTTGTTTTTATTTAGTCTATCTCTATGTTAACTTATGAATAGATCGGATCTCAAAATATAAGGGTGGGCCCGACTGATATATATGAGGCCCATTGATCGGTCCATTTGATTCGGCCCACTGATCGACCCACTGATCGGCCCATTGATTCGGGATTCCATCATAATGTATGTAATGATATTTTTGGCAGTTATGCCTTGGGAGCAATGTTGGTTTGATGTCCACATTGATGGGCAATGATGGTTAGATGTCCTCATTACGACCTTCCCTTAGGCCTTATTAGGCCCATTCTCTTCATGGGTTAACCCAAATAAGTGGGCCCCATTCACCGTAGACGGATGACTCCGTGTTATCGGATTTGATATAACCACGGTCGGATGTCGATCCTTATACTATGGTTGATCGGCTGATCATCTATGGACCTCGCTTTGATTATCTGCTGATTATCAGTGCCGATTGTCGAGACCGACGATAACTATTAACCATGATTATCAGTGCCGATTACCGATGCTGATTATCGGTGCCTATTGTAGTGGCCGATTGCCGATTCCGTTTATCATGACCGATTGCCGATTAGCGATCAAGGCCGAGTATCGTGACCGATTGCCGATTGACGTAACCGATTGCCGATTGATGTGACCGATTTGCCGATTCTGATTATCGACCGATTCCATTTATCATGACCGATTTGCCGATTTCGATTGTCGAGGCCCATTGTGATGAATTCGAGGCCCATGGGACGTGGCCCATTGTGATATATTTCTGTCCCATATGGTGAGGCCCCACTTGATGTATATGTGGACCATGAGTGAGGCCCATCGCGATGGATATTAAGCTCTTGAGTGAGGCCCATGGTGTTGTATATTTGGCCCTGATGTGAGGCCCTGAGTCCACTGTATGTTAGGCTCTATATGGGTCATTCCTTGGGGACAATGTTGGTTAAATGTCTACATTGTCGAGGTAGATTGTTGATGTCGGTTATTAATATCGATTATGAGTATGTGACCGCATAGCATCATGATACATGCCCATACGCATCATGTGCATGTTTGTATGAGATATGGTTGACCATTGCATATGTCATTGGGCAGGTTGTTATGAGACTCCCTAATAGGCGAAAATTATCTCACATGAGCGCATGATATGTGCATGACTGGATTGTATGACTCATGCATCTTGTATTGTGTGTTGTAATTACTATACACCCTAGCGACACCAGGGTCGTAGCCTCCACAGGCATATCATGGATGGCCAGATGGGACACCAGAAATGTTTGGTTTGAGCATCAAGCTGCTATAGATGGCCCTGGGTGAAAATTCATAAACACCCTCTTGGTACCAGAGGACGCCCCAACGTCGAGATCGAGTGGATATGCATGAGCGCCCGAGTACCGAATACCAGGAGGCCGCGTCTCCCACTATGCGATGGTCGGTTGGGAGGGGGTGTGGCCTTACCCGCCCGAGGGAGTAGGCATAGCTAGGCTGAGTTTGACCAGCTCAAGGAATGGGTCCGCTATCGATGAGCCGGGTAGGTATTGGCAGACTGTTGGCTAGGCGGATAGTGAGGTCTATTCCACTCACTGGGCTGTACAACTTGGGAGGAGACAGTCGGTGTAGAGTGTAATAGACCCCGGTGATTTTCCCGGAGAGTAATCGTACTGATATGTGGACTTATTGAGCAGACATTGCATATTCATTCATTCATTCATTCACTATCCACTCGGGTTGGTAGTGTGTAACTATTTGTTACGTGTACCGTCGCACAGTCAGGATTTCGGTTGGGCGTGCGACTAACCTGAGACCAGGAGTTTACCACATTGTGTCTGACTATCCAAATTTAAGTATGGGACTGGTTTGGATAGAAGTCCCTTGTGATGGACCCCATAGCCTGTGATACTTCGTACTATTATCCCGACTTCACATTCCAACATGGTCATTTCATTTGCACCACACATTACTATGCATCCATAGTACTTAGCATTTTGAGTTACTGTGTTTTTGCATGTATATGTCTTAGACGAACTTAGCAGGATTTACATATTGCATTGTACCCTCGACATCTGACATTGGCTCTCTGTGACTCCTCATTTACATAGTTGATTTGTCTTGCTAGTATTTCCGATATTATATGATTTATGGGCTTATCATTATTTCCGTTTACTCTGATATCGTATGATTCATGATCTTGTCAGTATTTCTACTTATCCCGATGATGTATGATTTATGGGCTTTATTGTATACTTGGCACTTACCTCACACACACTTCACCACCCTCTAAGCTTTTTATAAGCTTATGCACGATAGATGAGTGCAGGTGGCGTTAGGTTGCAGCCGCGTTGAGCTTGGAGCATGCAGCTATCTTCCAGAGCTTTGATTTCGATATATGTATTTCCCTTTCAGCACTGTATTCAACTGTTTATATTAGTGGATATGTGATGATGATGTTTCTTTTGTGACTTGGGTAAACTTGTGGTTATGCTTATTATGAGTTAAATGTACATTGAAAAATCCTCCTTGTAGGATCCCAGGATCGGAATCTGGCATATGGACGCCGGGAACCGAGAATGGGGTACTACGGAGGCTGTCGGCACCGGATTCGATGATCGAAAATTTTGTGAGCCCGGTTTCCGAGTTTGGGGCGTGACACTTTTCTTACACCAAGTAACCCCAAAGTCAAAAGTTTCTTACACACCCATCACTCACCACATCCATCACTCCATCACCCATCTTTCTCTCTCTCTCTCTCTCTCTCTCTCTCTCTCTCTACAACCCTCTCTCTCATTTCTCAAACTCACATTCCCAAGCAAGAAAAAAAAATTCCACGTCCAAGCATTTCTAACCTCCAAGAGAATTTTATATATGGCCCACTTCATACCCCCTCATCTCTCATCCCAACCATCCAAACTCCATCTCCTCCGTTCGGATCGAAGCTAAGGAGCAAAGGAAGCCAAGGGAGCAAGAAGAAGACGGTGGGTGATCTTGGATCTCCACTCCTTTATTTCTTTGTGATGTAAGGGCCCACTTATGGTGGGACCCACCTTGATGTAGGCTTTGTATCAAAGAGGGGCCCATAGTGGTGGGGCCCCTCCATCTTCGCCGATGTCTCCCTCTCTCTCTCCCTCTCTCTTTCTATGATCTTGGCCACCTATGATGTGTGTATATCATCCATGCCATCTACCGGTGGACCCCATCCATGTGGGACGCACCATAATGTTTATATGTCATCCTAACCATCCATAGGGGGCCCACCTTGATGTGGCTAGAGTGGGGTGTGGCTGCCAGTGGAGTGTGATCTGACATGGGCCCCAACTCTACAGCTCACATGGTAGGCTGAGTGAAAGATACCCTGTTTCAATGCTGGGACCCACCCAGCTCCACAACTCATGTGGTAGGCTGAGTGAAAGATGCCCCGTTTTAACGCTGGGACCCACCCAGTCCAGAGCTCAAGTGGTAGACCGAGTGAAAGATGCCTCGTTTCAACACTGGAGGTCTTGGTATTGATCCCTGTGGAGGTGGCTAACATGGAGTGTGTGTACTGACAAGGGTGTGGGGTCCATGGGGCCCATCCACACCGTCCATCCATTTGGTGTGGGCCACATCACCATGCACGTGTGGTGTTCACCGTCCTTGGACGGTGGGACCCAGCCCCTCGTGTGGGGCCCTCCCTAACACGCCCAAATCCATAGCTCGACTGACAGATAGAGTGAAAGATACCTCGTCTCGACACTAAGGTCTTAACATCAATTCTCTAGCGGGGGTGGCTGTCAGTGAGGTGTGATTGGACGGTGGGGTCCATGGGACCCACCCACACCATCCATCCACTCAGTTGGGCCACACCATGTTGCATGTGTTTAATCTGAGCCGTCCACCGTCTTTGGACGGTGGGACCCACCCCACGTGTGGGGCAACACCATAATGTATGTCTCTATCCAGGCCATCTAAGGCCTGGACGGTAGATATGTATAACATACATTATATTATATTATATACATTATACATTATATTATATTATATATAGGATATATTATATAATATATATATATATATATATATTATACATGTTACTGTGGTAGACCCTACGTGGGACCCACCTCTATCTTGCTTTCAAAAAAGAAAAAAGAAAAAGCAGCTATGCTGCTCCACGTGCTGCTCTCTCTCTCTCTTTCTCTCTCTCTATCACTCTCTCTCTTTCTCTCTCTCTCTCAACGTCCAGAGCTCTGTGGGTCCCACCATGACGCACGTGTGTATTTGTTCTGACAATGGGACCCACCCTAGATGTATGTGTTTCATCCCTCTGGCATGGGCCCCAACGATGTATGTGCTTTATCTACACCATTGACTGTTTGCACGGTGGGGCCTACCATGATGCATATGTTGTGTCGAAACCATTCAACCATATTGAGATATCATTTTATGGCGTGAGCAAAGGAGTGGGTCAGATCTAAAGTTCAAGTGGGCCCCCACCATTTAAATAGTGGACCGTAACATCCACCGTTCAAACTCCTATGCACCACAATAGTTTTTGATTAAGTTGATATTTGTTTTCATTTCGTTTATCTCTATGTTAACTTATGAATAGATCATATCTCAAAATACATAAGGGTGGGCCCGACTGATATACCTGAGGCCCATTTGATCGGCCCATTCGATCAGCCCATTTGATTCGACCCATTTGATTCGGCCCATTTGGTCGGCCCATTTGAATCGGTCCATTTGAATCGGCCCAATTTGATTCGGCCCATTAACTCGGCCAATTGATTCGGCCCATTCGAATGGGCTCATTGATTGAGATTCCACCATAATGTATGTGATAATGTTTTTGGCGATCATGCCTTGGGAGAATGATGGTTTGACGTCCACATTGATGGGCAATGATGGTTAGATGTCCTCATTGTGACCTTTCCGTAGGCCTTGTTAGGCCATTCTTTTTATGGGTTAACCCAAATAAGTGGGCCCCATTCGCTGTATGTAATTGATCGATTCTGACTATCGATTCCGATTACCGATTCCAATTTCTGATTTCAATTTTTGGTGCCGATTACCGATACTGATTATCGGTGCCGATTGTCAAGGCCGACGCTGATTATCGACCATGATTATCGGTGCCGATTACCGATGTTGATTATCGGTGCTGATTGCCGAGGCCAATGCCGGTTATCGATATCGATTATGAGTATGTGACAACATAACATCATAATACATGTCCATATGCATCATCTGCATGCTTGTGATGAGATGAGTGATTGATCATAGTACAAGCCTTTGGGCAGATTGTTATGGGACTCTCTGGTAAAGGGAGATGCCCACATGAGCGCACGGTACGTGCATAATTACTATATGACTGGATTGCGTGATTCATGCATCTCGCATTGTGTGACATGTATACTGTAAGCCCTAGCGACATCAGGGCCATAGCCGCCACAGGCATATTGTGGTTGGCAGGATTGGATACTGGAAATCTTGTTCTACATGGGGTGCTATAGATATCCCTATGTGAAAGTCCCTAAACCGTTATGGTACCAAGAGGTTGCTTTAACAACTAGACTGAGTGGATGCAGGAGCGCCGAGTGCCGATTACCAGAAGGCCGCACTTTCCACTATGTCGTGGTCGGTTGGAAGGAGGTGCGGCCTTACCTGCCTGTGTGGAGGGGACAAAGCTAGGCTGAGTTTGACCAGCTCGAGGAATGGGTCCGTTATCGACAAGCCGAGCTCGATATTGGCAGGCGGATAGTGAGGTCTCTTCCACTTACCTTATTGCACGCGATTGGGCGGTAATCTGGTTTGGAGTGTACCAGACCCCGATTTCTATTCCAAATTTGAGCCGTATTGATATGTGGACTTAGATGAGGATTCATATGGTTGAGTTGCATCTCGCATTGCATGGCCTTAGTATGGCCGACATCATTCATGCTTTGCATCGCATGGCCTTGGTATGGCCGACATCATTCATGTCTTGCATCGCATAGCCTTAGTACAACTAACGGTATTCATGGATTCATCAGCATGTTCCGCATTACTCTGATAGTGCATAACTGTATTACTACCTTGCGCACACACTTTCACACCCTCTAAGCTTTCTATAAGCTTATGCACGACCGTTGCGTGTAGGTGATGTTGGATCGCAGTAGCGCTGAGGTAGGAGGGCATATCAGATTAGCTTAGAGCGTTTTTCTATCATCATTATATTTTCCTTTGTGCTTATTGTACTTATAATTTTTTTTTATCATAGTAGAAATGTGATGGAGTTTTTGGTTGTTATTTGTGGATTATGCCTTCGGTTATACTTATTATGAATCAAACTGATGTTAGAAATCCTCCTCATGTCATCGTAAGATCGAAACTTGGCGAATGGGCTCTGGGAGCTGAGAATGGGGTACTATGGAGGCTGTCGGCATCGGATTCGGTGATCGGGAATTTTGTGAGCCCGATTTCCGAGTTTGGGGCATGACATCCTTTAACTACCTTCCTCAATGGGTAGTAGACTACATTTTTTAACAAGGTTTCTGTCTTTCCGAGGGGCCAGATACCCCGTTCTGGCCTTTCTCAGCCTCAAGAGAGTTCTCTGTTTCTTCAGCCTGGGAGAAATGTAGATCTCCTCAATCCCGCAGAAGTTGGGCGAGATGGGTTTGGCATGGTAATCTCCCTCCAAGGATCTTGCTGTTTACATGGAGAGTGATGATGAGGGCGATTGCAGTGGATGTGGCAGTACAATCTCAAAGCATCAGTATGGCTTCCAAATGCATTTGTTGTAACACCAATTCTCCCTAGGGCCATTCGACCGAGTCTATCCCTCACTTGTTTCTGCATATATAGCCAGATCATGGTGGTAGCTTGGTCCTATTTCAGAAACATTTTCGGCATCCACATATTGGAAACATCGACTATCGAAATCAGATTAGCTCAATGGTGTGGTGCCTCTTTAATCAGCTCAGTGAATTTAGTAGCTCACAAGGTGGCCCTGTGCATCATCCTCTGGATAATCTTGAAATGCCGGAATGTGGCAATCTTTGATGGCAAAGTCCCCTTTGTTGCTGACGTGATTGCTCGAGGGAGATGGTGGTTTTCCATCATCAATGGCGTCTTGTCAGAGGTCGGCTCATCAGCCATTTACGCCCACCTCAGTGATCCTGCTCAAATCCCTATATCAGCGCTCATCTCTGAAGATCGGCCCAGAGGTCCATCTTGTCTTCCCCCTACTTGCAGATGGAGTTCTCTTCCCAGTCGGTATTCCCTCCCCAAGGTAGTGAGATGGTTCAAACCTCTACCTAGATGGGTGAAGATAAATGTGGACGGGTCAGCAATTTGTAACCTAGGAAACTCTAGTGGGGGGGGGTATTTGCAGAGATGACAAAGGTGAGTTTCGATTTGCGTTCTTGTTGGGTTATGGTGTGGGGGTTAAATGTTAACGCCGAGTTGAGGGCTATCCTTGAAGGAATGGAGCTGTATTTGAATAGAGGTGTTCATAAGGTGGTTGTGGAATCGGACTCCCAGCTCGTGGTTAATTTCCTGCTTGGTACCTCTTACCCTGGCTAGAAATGGGGGTACTGGATCTCTAAGATCAATCGGCTCAAGCGCAGAGGGCAATTTCAGTTTCTTCATATTTTCAGAGAAAGCAATGTGGCGGCCGACGCGATGGCCCGCTTGGGAAGTAAGGATCATTTGTCCTCTCTGGTGGCTCGCCTTGAAGACCTCCCGGCCCAGGTTTAAGGTCTCATATTCCTTGACAAGGTGGGACTGGGTTCCATTAGGGAAGTAACAAGGGTAGAGATGGGATGAGTTTAGTCGTTTATTTTGTGCAGTTAGAGTGTCTAAGTTTTTTTAGTTTGGGGCGCCCCTTGCCCGGGTGGGGCTGCCCCCCCTTTCCTCTTTCTTCCTTCTTTTGAGAGCTACTGCATAATTTTCTGTTTTATGATAGGTTTCCCCCAGGTTCTTTTATTCCTTGGGGAATCCCGAATGTAATTGATGTTTGATATATGAAAAGCTCGAAAGGAAGTTTTGAAGAAAAAAAAGTGCCCCAATCGAGTGTGTCACTCTTTAGGAACTGAAAAAGGCAAATTAATGCCTCATCGTTGCCTGCCACGATATCATGTTCACAGTATAATGCTTTAAGGTGTGTTATGGGATACCCACTACAATATCTCTTGAATGTGGGTACCTTAAAATTTTTGGGTACCCAGGCATCTGGAAATGTATAAAGGGCTTAATTTTGTAGATGAGATATCCATGCCTTGCTTCCTTTGTAGTTTATTCTCCACAGTCGAAGTTTCTCTTGAAAGTGCAACTCGAGTTATTCAATCTCCAATAAGATGGACTAGAGGAGTTTTACCCCTTGTGGCCCTACATGAATAGCTTCTTTTTCATAGTGGTCAACCTTGTTGATGCTGGTTTCTTTAGGGGGACGCTGGGTATAGCTCTCGTTTGGGAAAGGTTGTTAGACAGAGGACTTAGCTCTCGATCATGGGAGGTTGAGACATGACTCTTAGTTGTAGGAGAATGATGGAACTGACTCTTATTACGAGGAGAATATTGGAACTTGGTAGAAGTAAATAGGAGGCAAAGAGAATTGGAGAAGACTGGGCGCTTAGTGATTGTACTGATGTATTTTAGGCATGAGATGAGGCACCGCTCTAAAGGAATCATGTCTTTAGGTCTTCCATCCTCTTGATACTAAGGCCATGTTGGTCACAGAAAGGGTTATTGAGGACTCATTGGATGGGTGCTTGGGTAACTTCCTAGCTAATAGAAATGCAAGCATGTCCTCTTGGGTTTCCATGATTGCGTCAGATTGAGTGAGGATTGGGTTACGATCGGTGGCTGTTATTGACCTTAAAGGACGTTGAACGTAGAGATAGCATTTGAGCCCATTGATCGCGATGAGCACTCTTTCTTTTTTTAACTCGGTTTTTAGTATTTTTGTATATATATTATTTGAAATTATTTTTTTTTTATGTATTAGGAGTGTGTAATATATGAGTGTACGTGCTTGGGTGGTGAATTTCATGAGGCATTCTCAATAGCAAGACTAGAGAAAAATTACCTATGAGCCCAATACAAACTTATGCAACAAGTGGTGCTTAGGGTATGAATGCTAATGGTGCAGGGGCATCTGGTGAAAGAAAATAAATATGGAACAATAAATATGCATAAAGTAAAATATTAAATCTTAAATGTGGAATTGTTAAGTGCAGGAATGTAAATGGACTACTACTAAAATTCTCATATATATATATATATTGTATTTTATGTTAGGTCTAGCTAGTGCCTAAAATTCCCCCAGTGGAGTCACAAAATGTAACGCCCTGAAAATCGGGGGTCGAGCATAAACTCAACTCCCGAGTTCCAGAACATCACTTATGCAACAAAATGAATGATGATTGAATGTTGACTGTATTCGTGCATTGAACATGAGTGAGATTAAGCCAAAACAGCATATCATACTCCAGAGACATTTAATTTTGCAAGCGGAAGACTATGATAGATAGATAAAATATATAAACTATGATGAGTCTCCAGAGTGTGATAACATTACCAGGTTAAATAAATACAAGTACAGTTCTGAAATATACCAAATGTGTAAGTTTACTGTCTTCTATCCCAACCACAAATTTACCCGACAATACAAGACTGCAGGTCTTCAGAGACCCGCCAGAGAATTTCATGATAGGAGAACTTCTCCTCATCACCATAGAAGTAGTCCGGCTCTGCTTTATAAGCATCGCCATCATCTGAAATTCAACAAATCTGTTTAGTGTGTACAACACCGTTCCGTAACGTGGGAGTGAGTAGCTAACTCAGTGGAACAATAAGGCATAAGTTATCATGTTATCAATACAGTCAAGCAGTAATGATAAAGCAGTAAATCAAACACTCCTAGTTACTCTGATTAATGCAAGTATGAATGCAGGTATGATGGATGCCCTCACCGACATACTCCCTCATGCGACACCATCTCATGTTCGCGCATACTTACATCCCACAGTGCTCCACATCTTCCAGGCACATGCGATGCATGATGAGCATGATTACCGAGTTTTTAATTAGTCCATTTCAAACAGCAGGATTGGGAAACTAAGGTACCTCCCTTGTATCATTCCCAAACATGATCCATTCTAGGGTCGTCAGTCCTAGTTAATATCAGACGATGGTGTGTTTTCTAGGTCACTGCAGAGGCTGCCAGGGCTGTTACACACAAAAGGTTGCACCACTCCCCCATCACCCCTTAAACGATTCATCACTATACAGAAACAGGCCTAGTTCATACTCTATATATCGCGGCGAACCCTAAGGCACGCTGCAACTTCAGAATATGCTCGCGGTCACTACAAAGGGCTGTCAGGGCTGTTACACACAAAGGTTGCACCACTCCCCCATCACCTTATCAATGTAGGCCGACAGCGCGAATATAGTGTCCCATACCACCATAATCGGTTCACGAGTTGAGTTGCTCACTGGTCACTATGGGGAGGCACGTAGCCCCAGCGTAGGCCGACAGCTCGACCACGGTGTCCCATACCACCATGTCCGGCTCATGAGTCTTAGCGGATCGAGGTACCATGGTTAACGGGATCTTCACTGGTAAGTTTGGTACCCTAGGTTCAAGCATTAGTGACCAAACATGGTGAACATACATAAGACAGATCGGGTTGCTTGACGAGCTCAGCTAACCCGAGCGCACAACAAGTTAAACGACATGAAGTGCATAAGCACTTCGCGTGGCCAACTACTATCGCCAACCGAAGTACGACTCGAGTTCGTCGAACACATCTCACGTGGCAAATGAATCACAGCCACGAATTCAATTCTGGTATCGATTGTCTGGACTATAAACATAGCCCCAAACACAATCAATTTCAAATAGTAAAGCAGTAATGGATCAAGGTTCAAATCATACAATCAAAGTTCGATAATATCCGTTTAGGGCTGCCAGGGCTGTTGCACGCATTCGTTGCTCCACTCCCCCATCACCCATGACGGATCGTACAACGTAAACATGAATTTAACATATGCATTACATAAATAACATCATAAAAGCTGAGCATGTTATAAAGCATAACACAAGCATGAGTTTGTACATATTCAATTCCTAATCACACAGCTATTCAAGGAAATCATACACATAGTTAAAGGAGTTGAGAATCATATCTCAACACCCTTAAACATTACAATTTACTAACTACTACTCATTCAGACATTTCAACAAACGCTTTAAAATTCAGGAATCAACGTACATGACATATGTTGATCACAGAGGTATAAGGCCAAATCCTTTCACTAGGGAGTTATCCCAATCATAACACGCATACACCCATGACTGATAGTCATGGCAAGCAGGAATCCAAGTTCCATATTCATTCAGTCATTTCCACAACACTTGGGCCACACATTTTAGCATATATAGTGTGTATTGGCCATGGCGTGATTTAGGGTAAATCCTTTCGTCAAAGGGGTATTGCCAATACAACAATCAATTATCCATGACAATTAGTCATGGCGAGCACGAATGAGAATTCTATACTCATTCAGTCATTTTCACAACACTTAGAATACACTATTACAACATACATGGTGTATGTTAGTAAAATATGTATTAGGGCTATCCTTTAGCCAAGTGAGTATTTTATCCATGTATAATATATTACTACAACAAATAATCATGATAAATACATCTCCAAAATTTATACGTATACAGTATTTTCTAGAATACGCATTTTCAACATACATAGTGCATACAAGCAAACATGTATTACGGCGATTCCCTTCGCCAAGAAAATATTTTATACGCACATAATATATTTATACGACAATTAATCATGACAAACACATCGCTAAAATATACATGTATACGGTACTTCTTACAATACCGTATTTCTACATACATAGTGTTTATTAGTAAACATGTATTTAGGCGAATCCTTTCACCAAATAAGTATTTTATCCATACGTCATATATCCATACGACAAATAAACATGTCAAACACATTTCCATAAAAAATACGTATACGGTATTTTATACGAATACCTAGAGTATGTGAAATTCCATATTTCACAACGTTAATCGAAACAGGAAACGGAAAGCACTTTGTACATGTGCAACTGCATGCAGATCGTGAATCTACCATTATCTGACATTGAAAGCATTGAAAACCGCAACTTATACACTTAAAGTCCTCACCTTTGCCTTTGGAAATGAAACGAATCAGCAAGGGTAGTAGAACTTCCGTATACGGGAGATTTCTAGCCTAAAGAGCGGAATCGGTTAGTTGTTACACAACCCATATCGATCCCACCTCAAATCAGACCTAGGGTTAGGGTTTCTTACCTTCAAATGGGACGGAAACCGCTGGGAAAACACCTGAAATGAAGCGGTGTAGGCCGTGTAACAGTCCAAAGCAGTAGGAGGGAAATCGGCAACAATCTCCAAGTCTTTCTCTCTCTTTTCTCTCTCTCCCTCTAGGGTTTTCTCCAAAATTCGTATGGCTGTGAGAGGGGCTGTTCTAAGCTCCTTTTATAGCCACAAACATTACGAAATTAGACTCAGGTTCAAGGGGTATTGCTAATATAGGATTTTCGTCGCTTTTCCAGCTCAAAAGGGAAGTTCTGGTGGCCCTCCTTGAACCAAACGTCAGACTTAAGCTCACCATCGATGGATCTACATGGGATTACGTTTTTGACTCGATCGGATACCCAGATCACACGTGGCGGACCACTTTCAGTTCGACGGTCAGTGGGCCACGATCAGAAATTCCAAGTACATGTAAATGTTCCTGAAATTTTTCTTAATCCGAGGGTGTAATTTGGTCTGATTCTGACGGTCGGGTTGCTTAATACTGACGCATCAACGAATGATGCCAGATCACTATTCCAGATATTTATTTTTGGATGGAAATAGTGTTTTTCACACTCCCTCGCTCCGAATCGAAACGAATGGCCATGGAACATCGGATGGAGCTGATTTTTGAGATGATTGTTAAGCCCAATGGGGCGGTCCTAGTTCCTTAGCTTCGGGTTAATCGGACTCCCGATGTGAGATCTAGACCTAATACGAAGTTTCGTTTCATTCCCGAAAGCAGACGGGAAATGAGTTTGGTTCTAAACTTTAGGGTAACCTAGCGCCAATGATTCTACAAGTTTTGGGTCTTGCAGAACGTATTTAAAGCGATTCGAACGGATTTCGTAGCTAATCTGGTTTCACACCTAGTTACTTTGTCTCATTTCTAAAGGATTTAGTCCTAAGTGAATTTCTGGTCGAGGTGGTACTGTGCCTTTGGAGTTTGTATATAAAGTGATCCAAGTTATACTACTTAGCTAGTTTAAGATAGTGTCTAGGGTGAAAGTTATTAGAAAAATTGGAAGATCAAGGTGATGAAGGGTGAGGTTTGTGAAGGAAATAAGTTCAAAGGCGGCTTTAGACTTTGGGATTCAGTTCTGACAAGTTAATGAGGTATTACGATCGACCCATTGCCTAAGGTCATCTAATCCCAGGTTGGCAAAAATCCGGGGCATTACACAAAAGCTGTTAGCACGCACGTAGGTTGGTGTCAAGCTCTTTGTCGATTTTGTAGTCAATGAGTTAACTTGTGAATGCTTCTTTTGACTTAAAGTTGCCGCTAGTTGATAGAGCTCAAAATTTACAGTCAATTAGTTGCCTTAGAATCACAATGAGCTGGAGAATCAAAGACTCCCCAACTTGAATGACTCTTGTGGTTGGTCTACAACATGGGACTTAGAGTAAGGGCCTTGGTGATGGGGATGGAAATGGGTTAGGTATCCTTCTCCACATAAAAAATGGAGAGGAAGAATAATAATAAAAAATCAATAAATAAATAAATAAATAAATAAAACAATTCTCTCTCTCTCTCTCTCTCTCTCTCTCTCTCTCTCTCCCCCCCCCCCCATTTAAGGTTAAAACCCTTAAAAAAAAAACTTTTTTCTTTGTTTTCAGGGTTACAAGGAAACCCTCAAATGAATTCGCACATATTGTTTGAAAGAAGGGAGCCAAACATAATCCAATTAAAGTCAAATGTAACAGGCCATAAATACTTTACATCTATAATCGAATTATAACTTAAAAGATTTTACAAGCATACAAACGACTGCTAACAAAAGAAGAAGAAGAGATTTGCAAATTTGTATGCCTCATGGATAGTGTATGTAGCCCTGATACTAGATATTATCATTTCTTCATATCTCCACACATTGTACAAGAGAAAGACTTTGAGGATTAGATGACATACATGATTTGGCCATTAATGTTGACCTAAAATCTTGCTAAAGATAAAGATAATGGTTGCCAACGCCTAGGTCTTTCACTCTATCTCACCCTCCATTCAATGGGGGTAATCATTCCTTGAGTAGAGGTGATCTGAGAGGAAAACAAGGTAGCACTTATAAAGAATTGAATTGTTAGTGGAAGCTCCTACCCATTGCCAAATTCTACCATAAAATCCTTCTCCTCTACGCTTCCCTCAAAGAGGGAGAAGCCTTTGCCTTTTACAACTCTAGAGAGAGTCGATGTGTGGGGCCCACTTTGTTACTCATCACACTGATCTAAATTATCTAAATCATCCAACCCATTACATTTACCATAAGTGGACCGTCTTCTGGTCTAATTTGAATATAAGTATGATGCAATGATCCACAAAATTTATTGTATGAATTGGCATGGGCGGTGCAAATGCACAACCTTTCAGCCAAAAATTAGACATGCACTATGATGGCTCTTCGATTTATAGATTCCATCATGTGATAAATGCGGGCATGCCAAAATTGAATGTGTAGCTCAATTCAAACCGAACAACTATGACTCCAAGTGCCAAGATAGGTAAATATGTAATATGTGACCAAGATCGAATAAGATCGGTCACCTATTCAACCACTCACACAGTATTTTAAATGATGATCAGGCGATAGTCAGAGGGTAGGGTTCATCCTCTGAAAATGGGTTACACCTTCGCCTTCCTTATGAAAGGACTTTTTAATAAAGTTAAAAGAACAATAAAAACAAAATTCTTATAGTCGGTCGCAGAAAACAACTGCAAAAAGCCTCTCAGGATGGTGAACTTTGCTTGATAATTGGACTGAATCTAGCATATGAGCATAGACTCGAATTATAATTAAACTTTAACAACTACTTGACTGCCACTATGGATTATACTAAGGAATGTAAATAGTATGTAAAAGTAAAGATTACACTATAGAATATAAATGACTGATAATTGAAAGATAAATTTAGCTTGGTTTGGTTGGTATGAGACAATTTATTCTATTGACTTCCTTTGCTATTTGTAACCTTAACCTAACTATCTGTATGCTCCCCACATTCTCATAGTTATTATAACCGCACCTTCTGGATGCTTCTGACGTTTTAACGGTTATTGTAACTGTTTAAGCACTATATGACCTTTTGGAGACTTCTTTGCCACTTGTCCTAGTAATCGCTTCAGGCCTCATCGTTGACTAAAACGTATTCCACTCCGCCGCTTTGTCAACCTCCTGGATAACTATCGACCACTTGGTTTTCTTTTAAATTCCTTTCAAATGCTTCATGTCTTGTCATCCTGTTAGATATGATTCTGTAAAAAACACTCAAAGCATCCTTTAATATCTTTAACATGCTATATCTTTTCCTTCCTATAACACGTGTCTTTTCCAATTGGGTTTCCCAAGAATGGTCAGAAATAGGGTACAACATTGCCCCCCACATTACTTCACCTTTAATAAAACGTGAATGCGATTTTAATTCGTTGTTTGTCGCAATAAATATGATTGCTCGGCGTATAAAAACATCAATTTCGGCCATCTTGGTCGAACTCGATCATCTTGATAGGAAAACATATAAGTTGGTCGACTTGGCCGAACTCGGCCATCTTGGTCGAAAACAAAGAAAATTTTGTCATCTTGATCGAAATTGGTCATCTTGATCAGGAGACAACAAATCGGTCATCTTGGTCGAACTCAGCTGTCATGATTAAAAAATGAAAAATTCATCCGTCATGGTCGATCTCGACCATCTTGATTGAGAAACGACAAATTTGGTTGTCTTAGTCAAACTTGAACATCATGATCCAGAAATGACAAGTTCGGTCGTCTTAATCAAACTCGGACATCATGATCGAAGAACAACGAATTCGGTCGTCCTAATCAAACTCAGCTGTTATGATTGGGAAATGACAAATTCGGTCATCCTAGTCAAACTCGGATATCTTGATCGAGAGACAATAAATTCCTCTTTCTTGGTCAAACTCGGCCGTCTTAACTGAGAGACAACAAACTAGGCCATAACAATGAAGATTGACGGTCAATCCATTCTGAATAGGACTTATAGTTGACCGAGGTAATAATACTGCCTCAAACTTAGCCTCTTACTTCCTGAACAATTTTAATAATTTGGTTACGATTCAGACAACATGATTCGGCCATTGAAGGTGGTTCAGGGCCTACCTTGTTTTGTCTTCCATGATACAATGGACTCCCAAGGAAGGGTTGCCCCCTAGGTATATCGTAGTTTCCTTATTTAGGGATAAAATTCTTAACCTCTCACTCTGGTCGTTTAAACTTGCCGGATAGCGGAGCATTCCGTATCTCCTGAATTGGAACCGGATAAATATTCTGTTGTGGAAGAAGTAACTACGGTGCTGGAGGTACTGAAGAAGTAGGTGTTCTTTCAAAAAACATCCTATTCAAGCTTCTAGCCTGGCTGGACATCCATCTGTGAAGGTCTCGACCTTAATTCGTAACTACTTGGCCTGAGCTCGTAACTACTTTGCCATATGATGATTCTTCATTTTCATATCACATAGTCCATCGATCATTATCTCAAAAAGATCTGTCGGCTATCTTACATTCTCATTACTTTCATTCGGCCATCTCGTGTTCTCATTGCTTTCATACTAGCTCATTTTATCAGTCCCACCGAGCATGCTAAAAACTATTGTTGTTCTGCACGGCCGATGGAAAATGAATATTGATGATAGCTAAGTAGTTTTATTTTTTCTTTTTAAATAATGGTAGTCCCACTAAGCGTACAAAAAGTTATTGGCTCTTCAGTTTACAGATTCAATCACGTGATAAATATGGGCTTGCCAAAAGTAAATGTGCATCTCAATTCAATCGAACAACTATGACCCTAAGCACCAAGATAGGTAGATATGTGGTATGTGACCAAGATTGAATAAGATCAATTGCATATTCAACCACCCGCACAAGTATTTTAAATGACAATTAGACGATAATCAGAGGGTAGGGTTCGTCCTCTGAAAATGGGTTACACCTTTGCCTTCCATATGAAAGGACTTTTTAATATATATATATATATATATATATATATATATATATATATATATATATATATAATAATATAAGAACAACAAAAAGAAAATTCTTACAGTCGATCGCAGAAAACAACTACGAAATGTCATTTTAGATGGAGAACTTTGCTTGATACTTAAACAGAATCCAGCATATGAGCATAGACTCGAATTACAACTAAATTTTAACAACTACTTGATTATTGCTACAAATTACAATAAGGAATATAAATAGCAGGTAAATGTAAAGATTAAACTAAGGAATATAAATGACTGATAATTGAAAGATAGATTTAGTTTGGTTTGGTTGGTATGAGACAATTTCTTCTGCTAACTTCTTTTATTATTTATAGCCTTAACCTGATTATTTGGACGCTTCGTACGTTGTAACGGTTGCTATAACTATTTCAGCATTACTGACCTTCTAGATACTTCTCATCTTCTGTGGTTGTTATAATTGTTTTAACACTACATGACCTTTTGGAGACTTGTTGAGGGTTAAATATTGCATATTAGACTCCAGTTATTACCTGATTTTACGAATATGATACCGTTTAACGGCCTATTTTTATTGTGTTTGTGATGCAAGGTGTATTTAGGAGCATGAACTGAAAATAAGTACTAAAGACATGAATTTAATGCTCTGAAGTTACTATGACAAGGGACGGATCCCAGGAGACCAAGACCGACGGATTTACATGCCAGAGATCCGAGAAAATAAAAAAATTGAAGTTCAAGTGGCCTGAAAGTCGTCTAAAATACAAGATCACAGGGTTCTCACCATCCATTCGGCTCGAAACTACATATATGGCCTGAGGACCATAAATTAACCGTACACGTCGAATTTCAACTACTAAATCCTTATAGAAGTGACCCAACTGACAAATCAGCCACTAAATCCTTGATCTGGGGCCCACTTGATATCTGGATATGCTTTAATTTTGGTCTTAATGCATTAAATGAGCTGACAATACGGATGGTTGGAGCCGATTTCTCACCAACATCTACGTAGGACCCTCGTGTACATCATGTGTGCATGGTGCACAAGTGCACCAGCCATGCACTGAATCTCTCAAAGTCGGTCAGCGCATGTTGACCGACTCTCTCTTCTCCAAATCAAAACCAGGCCAAGCGTCTTTACAACCGATCGCCGGTTTTGATCAGTGAGCCCCGTCCATCATTCAAATGAAAGATCCTAATCGTCCATTTGATCAGTATGATTGCCAAGACCCTCGCTTAGGTGTCTTTTTTTCCACTATGCAAGCTATCGCACGTTCCTAGTCGTTAGACGTAGGATGAATAGTGAAATGCAAAGTTCTATGGGCCACACCTACTATGAGCCAAAATAATCCATTCCTGGATGGTTTTTTACAAGAAATCTAATGGATGGACTAGATTTCTCCGTATGCGTCGATCATAGCCCCAACGACCATGATAGAAGGAATTGCGTTAGCTCTGTTTCACAATCGGGCGTCGGACGAAGCTCTGTGGGCCACCACCAATCTGGACCATCCAGTAGGAGCCCACGGGCCCTCTCATCCAAGCCTAGGCGAAGAAATCTCAAGAAACGACGGAGATCGGTTTTAATCATCTAAACGAAGGACGAACGATCAAAGCACAAGTCCCATGAGCCATGCCGAATCCAAGCCAAATCAATCCATCTCCGATCGAAAATCTGACGTGAATCCACTGGACGGAGTGGATTTTCTTGCCAGCATTGATTATGGCCCGCCAATCATCACAGATGCGTAAGATTTTCTTGAAATTCTGCTACATAAACAGAGTGGGTTTCCGACTCTGTTACAACAACCACTCCCACCGACCTTTATCCTCTATAAAAGGGAACGAGAGAGAAAGAAAGGAGATCAGATCTTTTGGGGGCAGCCGTGGAGGCATCTGAGAGCGAGGGAGCACTAGTTTTTCCTTCCCTTGTATTCGTTTTCTTCTTTTTCTGGGTTTTAGCTTGACATGTCTGGCTAAACCTCTTAGCTAGGGCTAAGAGGTGAAGTTCGTATCGTGATTGGGATGTTTGCTTGGTTTTGATTCATATTTTGTTGAACTCTTTTGGATTCTAATTTAATTATGAAGGTATACTTTTAGTTTTTAATGATTTGTTGTGACTTAAATTATAATGGATCTGCGATAACTTTAAGTATGTTCTTTCCATTATTGAGATTGTGAAATTAGTAGGACCTGTTGTTCACCATTGTCCCATAGGCATGATAGGGTGGTGAAATCTTTCCTAACCTTCACAATTCTCTTATGATTGGATGTGAGATTGGTAAATTGTTATTGTTTGTCATCGTCTCCTGGGAATGGTTAGGTAACGGAATCACTTCCAAATCTTCACCACTCTTATCTATTATTGATTATATCCATAAGAAGTTCAGAGATCTAACAAATCTCTTCTTACCAACTGGATATGATAGGACTCTGATTCCAGTTGTGTCCTTGAATCATTACTAGTTAACTTTTCAATTGTTACAAGTGGATCCTTGGCACCCTAGTTACCACCTTTAAATTTATTAGTTTTTAATTAATCTATTCACCATTATTCCCTTAAAATCCCTTTGATCTAGATTTCATCTTATTCTAGCTCTAGTTCTGGTTACTTTCAGATTACATACAGGTTTCAGTCCCTGTGGATTCGACCTCGGTCTTACCGAGATTATTACTACATCACAACCCTATACTTGGGGCGTGAATAAGACTTCCTTATCACCTGTCCTGATAACCACTCCAAGTCTTCTTGCTAACTCAACTGCATTTCACTTGGCCGTTTACTAAACCTCTTGGATGACTCTCGGCTACTTGGTTTGCTTTTGAATTCCTTTTAAATGCTCCATCTTATCATCTTATCAGTTGTGATTCCATAAAAAGCACTCAAAGTATCTTTGAAGATCTTTAGTGTGATATATCTTTCCCTTGTTATAACATGTATCCTTTTCAATTAGGTTTCCCAAAACATTCTAAAATAGGTACAACACACTACTCAAGGAGATGCTACACTACCGCTCCTCCCAAGCATGATGGAAGTCATTGATCTAGGCCATGGGCCTTCAAGATAACCTATAAACCCCATCGATAATGGATCAATCACCACAAGACAATTAGAGTTATAGTGGTTCGGTGTTAACACACACCTACTCCACTTCCAAAATTACTTCTCCACGTAATTTTTGCTTTCCACCATATTCAAGGTTTTCACAAGCTAACCTCAATAACCTCTTACAGTGTGTGATTTTTACAGGCTATAACAACTAACCTTAAGTGGTTTTAACGGGCTTCTTACTTCTCAACTTGATGAGATTTTTTTGGGCATTCCCAATCAACTCAAAGTAAAAGTAATTTACCGGATGAAAACTTATCTTTTTGAAGACGTGAGTTGAAGCGAGGATATCGATGAAGCTTCAGTGGAAGCAGTGATCCTTTTATTTTTTTATTTTTTTATTTTTTTTTTCAGATGAAAATAAATCAATGTATACACGACTAAGAATGATTAGGGATATATGATTTTTCAAAGAATAAAACACTAAAAGTTATAGATTCAATCCTCTATTCTCAAGTCGAGTGTGTGTGTGTGTATGCAAATAGTTTTGAAAAGAAGAAGATTTTTCACTTTTGTTTCCTGTATATTTTTCTCTTTTATCTTATCTTAAAATCGTGAGAAATGAGCTCTATTTATATATCTAAAAGATTAGAGCTTCGGTCAACTTAAGAATCCCTTTAGCTGGCCAGATTTTCACAATTTTGTTTCAACGGCTAGCAGATTTCTTGGGATCTGATTTTGAACCAAACTTAGGTTGGCATGAGATAGAATTTGACTGGCTTGATATTCCTTCAATTGACCGGAGACGGGTTCGGTTGGCTTAAGATTTCTAGAATTCAAAATCATGTATTGCTGGGAACTTGACCTAGGTTGATCTCGAATTGACCCAAGGTAGTTTGGCTAGCCGAAGACAAGGTTGGGCTAGCCAAACACCCCTGAATTTTAATGCAAAAATACAATAAGTTATCATTTATAAAACTACTAAGATGTATTTTAATTTAGGGTCTTTCCTAAGGTTTTATTTAACCGTAGGTTGGCATACAATTAATTCTTCTCTTAAATTTCTTTCGAGCCTTCTAATCTTGAGATATCGAGTTGCGTTCTAGTCTTGAAATGTTGAAGCGAGTTGAAGTTGCATACATTATATATTTTGTCTAAGAAATTTGCAAAGACAACGACTGAAATATAATACCAGCAGAAAAATTATTGAATGATCTGACGGGCCCGCTACTTGAGTGCCACGAACGGGGACTAGCAGTGGAAGTGACCGTTCAGTCAAGAATGCCTAATAATTATATATAATTAGAGAAAACGGAGTTTTCACACATAGAAACACGCATAATAATACAACAGAGGAGCACAGGGATAGGCTTGAACGCCTGAAAAGGGCCTAGGCCTGTCGACAGGTGGGCCTAGGGTTGGTTCCCACTTGGATTTTGAACTTGTCAGGCAGGCCTTATCAGGTTGCATGGCCCAGACCTAGCACATTACCAGCTCTATTAGAGAACAATCATTTAGGCGACGACATTATCGAACTCATTGGAATGTGGGATAAGCCATCTATTCACCCGTGCTTTTGCTATCAATACCTGCAAAGATTTAAATAAATAAATAAAAGGAAAAAAGAAAAAGAAAAGTGAGAGAGTAAGTAGCCTATTGGACATGGTATATATGATCAGCCAACGGGCTTGGCCCAGCCCTACTTGGGATATAACCTAGCCAGTTAATATGTGCCAGAAAGTCAACTCTTCAAAGCAAATTCATGAAGTAGAAAATGGACAGTTTTAGGACATGTTTATGTCTAGGTTCAAAGTATCCTCTAAAACCGGTATATATCGCCAGACATGATCGATATGGGTGGACAGTTTTGGGTTGATACGAAGTGATATGTAACAGTATCGGTGGTGAACAATACATTTTAGTAACACACCCGTTTTAAACATTGGTTTGGGTGCCACTTGAAAATGATTTTATCTCATGCTAATTAGAGATGGTAAGGATTAAAAATAATACTGATAACCGGCAATTTATAAAATCTCTAATACATAATAATCTTAAATAAAATGAGATAAACTTATTTTTTAGTGGCCACCAAACAGGCCCTTAATTGTTCTCAAGTAGATTAAGCAATACCTCTACAAGGGCATTTGCATTAGTATGTGATTAGTCCCTGGAGAGTTGTGTTGAGAAGGATATTGGAAGTCATTTGGAATACAGAAGGGCTATATATTTAGGTAATTTGAATATGAGCATTTACGATGGCATTTGCAAGCATTTGATTGAGTGTTCTAAGATGAAGATGGTAATTAAGAAAATATTAACATAAAATAATGATGAATATTATCTCAATTAATAATTAATTGATAGTTTACCTGTTTATCCCAGTCAGTTTTACAAGTGAGGTAAACAAGTACCAGTGTCTGAATGGCAGTCCCTCCTATCATTCCCATCCATATTCCCTGTAAAAAGAAAAAGGAAAAAACAGAAAAAGAAAAGAAAAGTGGATTTAAGTTGAAAAGCAGAATTATTTGATACTCTGGCAATGTATGATGCATGATAGGCAGGCACCTAGGAATTATATAGACTGCGTACACTGACATAAATTAAACTGTCCGAATTTTGTAACCATGTATCAGAATCATATTAATTGTATAAACCTAACCTTTGATTCGTGGGCAATTGTTTGCTGAAATTGTTGGAAATTGTGTTGGATATACCAAAAAGTAAAAGATAAAATAAGGTTTAATTATTTCGTTTCACTAGGCTTAATCACGTAAAATATAACGTTGTCCTTAAAGCGTGATTTGTCCCCTTATCAATTGCTGATGCGTTACCGGTGAATTGCTTCTAGGATAAGACAAACCTGTCTGGATCCGGTGTGCAGCAATCACGATGGGTCTACCTAGGAACAATTCAACGGAGCATATCTTCTAGCAGAAAAAAACAAAAAAAACGAAAAAAACAAAAAAAAAAAAAAAAAAAAAAAAACAAAAACTTTGGATATGTTTACAATATTCTATGATGGAGATGTTATCTGGAGGATTTGATGGAAGGGGAGAGATTTGAGTTTGAATTAGTGAAATTTGGGCCGGAATGGTCCAGTTTATATAGGCACTAGGGAGTGGACCATTGCTAGGTGGCCATCAATAGTTCAAAACATTTGAAAAACATTTTTGACAGTTGATCATTAATTTCGACCGTTTCTAGTCATCAAATCGGAAGATCTGACCATTAGATCATCATGGCCCATCCGTTTTTAAACCACTGTGACTTTCAAGGCAACTAGTCATTTTCAGAAATGACTGACTATTTTAGATTAATAATTTGACCATTCTCAGTCGCCTATAAACCCTGGCTCATTTCAGACCCATCGTACCTATGCTCATACTAGACCACTCACACCATCTCGCGACGATTCGTAAGGAGGCGACCCCTCTTTGACATGATGCGCACGTGCAAAGTGCGCCAACTAGTGCCACTACAACAACACTGCCCTCTCCCTCACCCTCGCCTCCGCCCTACCCATGCCCATGCCCATGCCCGAGTGCGTGCGCGTGCGTGAGTGCGTGTGTTCCTATGCTATGTATTGGAACACACAACCCGAACGTCACAACCTCCAAAGCTCCAAGTAAGAATACTACACAAATATCCTCATATAAACCATAATTTTCTTCTTCTTTTTTTTTTTTTTTACTTTTGATGTGGGACAAAAGCACACACCGCACTTTTCGATTTGAAATTCTCAAAAAATGTTTTGGTGGCAAAAATCCTGAAATTTTGAATATTTGATTTTAAAAAAAAAAACCGCAAATCTCAACAATCCCCCACTGGTTTTTTTCTTAAATAATAGAAAATATTTGCCAGCAATGAAGAAAAATTATTATGCATAGAGAAAGATATCTTACAGTTTGAATTTTCCTTAGTGTGAGTATTTTAAAGTTATGTCGAAATTTCTGGTTGTCGCAACATTGAACGACTATTCCTTTATGACATAACCAAAAATACTACATACATAATAGTTTATGCGTTATATGTTTCTTTATATTACTCGCTTAGCACTTTTAATGGCCATGTGCTTATCCTATTTTATGAACGATCTCGAGATAACTCTAACTCTCATGAAAAGCGGCACCACTTCTACGTTCACATAGGTGAAATCCTTCCAGTGTTTTCATTACTTAAAAAACTTGTCATATTTGACTGGATTTTATTAAGAGTTCCAAGACCCAACCCTCTTGTTTGTAATATTGATAGCACTTTAATCATGGATAAGATTATTTTTATATTTAATGCTGAAACTTTCTATGTATCAGTGATTTGTTATTTCCCATTAAACTCAGTGTTTAGAGATTTTCTAAGTTTGGGTTGGATTTCTATCACTAGTGGAACTTTGATTAAAGAGTTTCAACCCCTTCCCTCTAGATGTTGTCTTTGCTGCATCTTTCATCCGAGGTTTAGTAAAGGGATTAGCTAAGTTATTACTTGACTTCACAAATAAGATCGCAATAATTCCATCTTGGATCAATTGCCTTATAAAATCATGTCTCAAACTTATGTGTATGAACTTTTCATTATAGGTACCGATGTAGGCTCTCACTAGAGTGGCTTCACTATCGCAATGAAGTGAAACATCCGGTATAGGCTTTGCATAGAATGAGATTTCTAATAGAAGATCCCTTAACCACTCAGCCTCTTTGCCTATTGCAACCAATACTATGAAATCAGATTCCATTGTTGAGTGTGTTATGCAAATTTATTTCTTAGATCTCCAAGATACAGCTGCACTTCTTAAGGTGAATATCCACCCTGTAGTGGACTTGTTGTCCCCTGCACTCAATATCTAACTTACATCGGTATATCCTTCTAATACTGCTGGAAATTATAAGTAAAGTAACCCTAGTTCTCTAGTTTCTTTTAGATAACCTAGAACTCTACTTATAACTTTTTAGAGTTCAACACTTGGATTACTGGTAAACCTACTTAGTTTACTCACAGCGTATGCTATATTTGGTCTTGTGCATTGCATAACACACATAAGACTGCCAATAGCACTAACATATTCTAGTTGCATAATCACTCTTCCATTGGCTTTTTTCAACTTGATACTTAGATCAAATGAGATTTTTGCCTCTTTGATTTTCAAGTGGTTAAACTTATTCAATATTTTCTCAATATAATGAGACTGGCATAATGCATAACCCTCACTATATTTTTTAACTTTAATACTTAATATAGAATCCACTTGTCCAAGATCCTTCATTTTGAAAACAAAAGAGAAAATTCTTTGTTATAGTTACACCTTCCATTTTGTCACTGATTATTAACATATCATCTACATACAAGCATATGATTACAATATAATCACTACACACTTTTAAGTATATGCATTTATCAACAATATTATGTGCAAAACCATATGACAAAATTTTAGAATCAAATTTATCATGCCACTATTTTGATGCTTGTTTTAATCCATACAAAGACTTAACAAGTCTACACACTTTCCTTTCATTGCCTGATAGAACAAACCCTTCTAGTTGCTCTATATATACCTCCTCATCGAGATCTCCATTCAGGAATGTTGTCTTCACATCCATTTGATGGATATGAATATGATTTATGGATGCTAGAGCGAATAAAATCTTAATCGATGTTATTCTAGCCACTGGTGAATATGTATCAAAATAATTGATTCATTTTTTCTGTCGGAAACCCTTAACAACTAATTTTTCCTTAAAGGTTTAAATTGTACCATCAATGTGATATTTTTTCTTAAATACTCACTTATATCCTATCGGTTTATAACCTAAAGGTAGATCCACCAGTTCCCATGTTTGGTTTGATATAATAGAATCTATTTCATCATTAATGGCCTCTTTCTAAAAAGCGAAGTCTCTTGAAGTCATAGTTTCACTAAAGGTTTTAGGTTTATCTTTTATGATTAAAACTATATGTATTTTTTTAATGACCTTCTCTCTATCACCCTCTATTAGATGAAAAGAGAGACACCGATAGTCTATTTGATCAAGATCAAGACTCTTCTCTACTCTTGCTTTTTGACTCCTATAAGGTTCACTTGGTGTTTGAACTTCTTGTTGTGTTTATTCTATAGTTTCATTAGGATATTGAATCTCAGTTATTTTTTTCTCTATGAATAAACAATTCTCAAAGAATTCTACATCTCTAGACTCTATGATTACATTTGAATTTAAGTCTAAAAGTCTATAAGTTCTACTATTTTGTATATATCCTACAAAGACGCATCTGATGGATCTTGGTCCTAACCTAGTTCTTTTAGGTTCAGGAATTCTGCAATATGCGAGACACCCCCACACTCTAAGATACCCTATGTTTGGTTTCCTTTCTTTCTATATTTCGTATGGAGAGGTCTTTATTTTCTTAGATGGGATTGTATTTAGAACGTAACACACATTTAACAACGCTTCTCCTCATAGGTTTGATGACAACTATGCTTGTAATAGCATTGAATTGATCATTTCAACTAAGGTCCTATTTTTTCTCTCTACTACATCATTTTGTTATGGTGTATAGGGCATTGTGCATAGGTGTATTATGTCGTGTTTCTCACAATATGTAGAAAATTCATTAGAGAAGTATTATCCTCGTTTGTCACTACAAAGGATTTTAATCTTTTTAACTAATTGATTTTCTATTTCAGATTTATAGATCTTGAATGAATTAAATGTTTCATATTTTGATTTTAACAGATATACATACATATATCTTAAACAATCATCTATAAATGTTATGAAATACATCTTTCCTCCTCGGGTAAGAACATCATTTAGTTCACATATGTCATTATGCACTAAGTCTAATATTTGAGATGATCTTTCAACACTTGGGAATGGTTTCTTAGTTATTTTAGATCGTATGTATACTTCACGTTTATCATTGTCAATATCATTGTATGATATTAGGTCGTTCTTAACCATGAGTTTTATGGTACCATAGCCAATATGTGTTAGTCTACCATGCCATAACATTACAGACTCAATTATATAAGCAGAAGAATTCTTTTCATTTAAATAAAATTTGATCATCCCATTATAAGCATAACCATTACCCATAAATCTTGGACAAGATCAACTTGTCAGACTCAAACACAACCCTTATCACAAGTTTGCTCAAGAGATCCCCTGAGACTAAGTTCCTCTTTGTGTCTGGGACATATAGTACATTGGTTAGGATTACCTTCTTTTCAAAAGTAAAGAGTAATTTCATGGTTCATTTGCCTACAAATTTTGATCAACCTTCATTTCCCATTGGAACCTCTTGACCGTTAGTCACGTCTTCATAGGTTTTGAAGGCAGATCTATCGTTGCATACATAAACTATGGCACTTGTATCATACCACCAACCAGGGACTTTCTCTTGAACTAAGCTCACTTCTGTGACCATTGCTACGATATCATCATCTACTGTATTAGCCTCTGTCCCTACAAACTCGGGCGAAATGTCCGGTTTTGCTGCAGATATAACAAGGACATTTAGGTTTGCCATTTTTCTTCTTTTGAGTTTTCCTGAATTTTCCTTGATCTTTGTTTAGTTTTAGGGAATCATTTTTCTCATAGTTATTATTCTAAGATGATCTTTCTACTGCATTCACCTTGGATGAGGATGCACTATTAGTGTCATCCTTTTTGTCTCGGTTACAAGATTCTTCTTCAATACGAAGATGCTTTTAGATTTGTTCAAGGGTGAATTCTTCGAATTTACGCAATAGCTTCTTCTTATAGATTTCCAGCTCGGAGGCAATTTGGCGATAATAGCTCCGACTTGAAAGTATTCAAGCAGGTCTATTTTTAAAGCCTTTATTTTGTTTGCAATTAATTATAATTCATGGATTTGGGCCAGCAGTGGCTTATTGTTTATCATCATGAAGTTGAAATACCTGGCAATTAACAATTTTGATGTACCTTCTTATTTAACCTTGTACTTGTATTCCAACACGCTCTAGATTTCTTTCACTGATGTGGTCCTCATGTACAGATCATAGAATCGATCAGAGAGAGCATTGAGAATATGGCCATGACAAGAAATTTGTCTTCTTGTCACTTGATTCTTACAGCGATCTGTTCTACTGTGTTAACATCCGTCGCTTCAGGCAAAGGCTGGAGCATCACAGTCTCTCTCTCTCTCTCTCTCTCTCTCCTCTCTCTCGCTTCGGCCCACTCAAGGCTCGACTCATCACCCGACTCATCTTAGCCATCTCTCGACCACTCTCTCTCTCTCTCTCTCTCTCTCTCTCTCTCTCTCTCTCCTGTCCCCACTCAGCCACTCACCCGGGCTCGACTCAGAGTCTACCCGACTCATCTTAGCCATAAGACCTGCACTCGACCACTCGCCCGAGCTCTCTCTCTCTCTCTCTCTCAACACTAACAACAAGGTACCTTTATGGCGCTATCTTATATATTATATTATATTATATTATATATCCATCTAATTGAATATTTGATTTGGGAGTTGGGTCAGGTGATGGTTAGGTTAGTTGGGTCAGGTGGTTGGGTTAGGTCAGGTTGTTGGGTTAAGTTGGGTACCGGTTGGGTGTTGGGTTGGGTCGGGTTGGGAGCCGATTTGAGTCGACTCGAAGTAAGCTCACATCGATTCAACCCACTAGCTCGACTCAAAAAGTTTGGCAAACAAGCAACCCTCCAATTGTAATCTCGAGGCCAATCTTGAACTCGTGGAGAGCACGAATGAATCAAGCCAAGCTTAGCCCACCTCAACTCGACTTGGCTCGATGTATAACCCTACTAACAAGTCAGCCTAGAAAATTTTCACCCATGTTGTACCGTATCAGATGAAGCCCTTTCTTATGACCCATTTGGTTTGGTTCACTTGGACCCATAACCAAGGACCCAATTAATGCTATTAGTGTTTACGGATTCCCTTGTAGCATTCCCATGTAATGGAATACATAGTTATTTTTTAATAAGGAGAGAGAGAGAGAGAGAGAGAGAGAGAGAGAGATTTTCTTCTCTTAGTAAGTTGTTAGCTATAAGCTATCCAAATGGGTTTTGTCCCATCCAAGATCACGGACCAAAAGTATGGCCCACATGAACTTGGGCTATCCATGATGTGGGCCAACAATAATCCTATTGAAAGAAGAGAGAGAGAGAGAGAGAGAGAGAGAGAGAGAGGAGGGGGGGGGGTCCCCCTACTTGCTGGGATGCACTTATGCTCTATGAACCTTTGAGCTTGAGTTAAATCTAAAAGCTGGGCTCTTTGGACCTTTGAGCCTACCTTAAATCTGTACACTATGGCCTACTTGAGGAATGAAATTGCTGATAGCTAAGGTTTTCAAGATTGTCCCCACACGTGTGCTAGAGACACATGTGGATGGAGTTTTGTAACTTTAACACATAAAAGGGCGTGATGAGGATGATCATTGTCTTCCTCGAGCAATAACACCTTGAATCTAGAAGAGAAATTTCTCAAATCCAATGTGTGTCAGCTATTTCTTTGTATTTGTCATTGGATCCTTACAATGTATCCTGAACATCAGCATGTACACTTATGATTTGGTCTGCCATATGTTCTATAACAATGCTCGCGCTTGGAAGCTTGGGCAATGGAACTAAATCAAGAGTATGTCTAGGTACACGTTCATACACAACTTCAAACGAGGACTTACTGATGCAATGATTTTGTATATTATTGAATGCGAATTCCGCCCGAGCTAAGGTAAAATCCCACTGCCTGAGCTTAACACCCGAGATGCATCATATAAGGTTCTTGAGTGTACGATTCACCACTTCAATTTTCCCATATATCTGTGGATGATATGCATTGTTGAACTATAACTTGCTGTTAAATTCCCTCCATAAAGTCCTCCAAAAGTAACTGAGGAACTTAATTCATGATTTGAGGTGATAGATTTTGGGACACCATGTAATCATACAACCTCGCGAAATAATAAATTTACAACATGTGTAGCATCGAGAGTCTTCTTGTACAGTATGAAATAAGTCATCTTAGAGAATCTATCGACCATAACAAACACTAAATCCACTCCATGCCGAGTTTACGGAAGACGTGGCACAAAGTCTATGGAAAAATCTGTAACACCCTATACTTTTCAGTACTCGAGTGTTACCATGTCACCCAACTTAGTATGAATACTAACCTAGCTTACTTGAATGTTTACCCTCATTCTAGGCTAAATCCAACCGTCGGGAGCAATTTCCATCCGTATATTATGCTATCCATCCGACGATTTCCAAGATGGATCATCTTGCCACTAGAGAGACCTATCCTTAGGATCCAAATCTCATTAATGGACAAATCTAGCCAACCATTGTGGATTACAACCCTAAATCATGAAGTCCACCATTCACCGAATCACACCTAAACATTCTTTTGGATCCCTAAGGTTACCGATGGCTAAGTAAGAGTTAATCCAATCGTCAGATTGTCGAAATGGCCAGGGAACCAAGAACTGATGTCTAAACATTCATGTGACGTGGCCCATTTTGATGCAAATAACCCAAATATTAGGGTATATAGCTAATTGATGCACAATGAGTAGCCCACATCTTACATATAGGTGTGATAAATGACATATTTCAAATGACTTAACATTTTACATGAAATTAAAACTTAAAACATATACAACTATACAAATAACACCCAAATAATACATATTAATCTTCGTTCTTTTTCACTAATATTCATATAAATAAAACATATTAACAATCGGTGGTAATATAAATTATATGTAACAAATTTCATTCTTACTTGTTAATTAATGTAATTTTATTAATATAAAATAAGGATAGTAATAGATAGTGATTGTTGAGCCATAAAAAGAGAAAAAGACAACAGAAAGTTCATTGTGCACAGAGTGTTGTGTGGAAATGAGTGTTTTGCGGAAATGAGTGATTGTGAGGAAATGAGTGTTGTGTGGAAATAATCGTTGTGCGGAAATAAGCCGTGAAACACAGATGACCGCACACAGCAGTCTGCACAGAGAAATCCTCGCACAGGGGTCCACACAGAGAAATCCGCACACCGGGGTCCGCACAGAGGAATCTGCACACAGGGTTCCGCACAGAGATGGCAGTACAAAGGACTTCGCACAATGAAGATCGCGCAAAGGATTTCGCACGGTGACTACGTGACATGTTCGCACGTGTGAGAAGGCTATAAATGCCCCCGACCCGTCGATAAGGGGTCATTAACACCCAATCACAGAGAAGGAGAAGTTGTGAAAGAGGGGAGGTAGAGCCCGTACGCATTGTACAAAATGGACATTGTGCAGTGCACAATGATGCCAGCGCACAACAAGACCCAGCGCACAACAAGAGCCAACGCACAACAATGCTTGCACACGATGGCTTCTGATAATGCACAATGGCTTTTGACAGTGGCACAATGGCTTCTGATAATGCACAATGGCTTCTAGCACAACATTTGGCATAGTGTCTTAATGCTTGATACATTTATGCGTCATGTTGTTGCTAAATGTTTGGTTTACATTATAATTCATAAATATTCTATTTGGAATCAAAGGAGAGAAGGATATAAAAGAACTTAGAATGAATAAATGATGTGATTATCTTCCTTATTTTCTTTTGTTCATAATTAAGTGAATAAAATAATTCCCCAAATCAAATGCATTTGTTTCTTGTTCGAAACAAAATGGCGACTCTGCTGGGTAATCATTTTTTCATATCCACTTAAATATTAACCTAAGAACTATACGAAAGATAATCACAACTGCTTGGATGGCGACTCTCAGTGGGAACATCCTACCTTTCATCTCCAAATTAGAATATAACTTGATCTCAATTGCTAATTTTTGTTGTTTTGCAATCCAGCATAATTCAGGAGAAAAGATATCACAACCAACCAACCAATCAATGGCAACCGCTGGGAAGGATACAGTCTTCTACTTTATTGCGACAGGTTTCGTCGTGGAGTATGCTGAGAAAGCGGCATCAACCAAGTGTATGGAGTTATGGGTGACTGCTACAGTTATAACTATTTCACCTATTGCACAGGAAGAAAGAGATGACTGGATCGTCATCACTCGCAGAAGGACAAGGACTCAGAATATCACCGTGACAGAAGCAAATACATCACTGAGAAGAGATAGGGGACCAATAACACGAAATACTACCAGGAAGCATCCTGAACTTGCCTCATCGGCAATCTACCCCAGCAGGAAATGACTCCTCCAACCGCATAAGATTTTCCTGCCTTGCCCGCCAAGAGCCCTCGGTGGACAAGAGAGCAGAAAGGAAAGGCTTTACTAATAAGTTTATCAGGATCCACGTCACCGATCTCTACGTCTTCCCAATCGGCCGGTTACTCCAGAGATGCACAAAGATTATATGAGTCCCCTCTTTCGGCAACTCCTATAATTTCAATACACTCTCATTCAGTGTCGACCACTGCCTCGTTAGGGAATGGAGAGGCTGTCGTTCACATGGCCAGAACAAATCGAGGATCTTCCCCAACTACAGAGAATTGAATCGCTGAAATGGCATACAAAATGCACTAATGGAAGAATGTAGAAACCTCCGGGAAGCCTTAGGAACTCTTGCACACAATGTAACCTGAATGGTAGCACCCCCAATGACCGATAATGCAAATGAACGAGAACAGCACCCTGAAGGGTCGTAGCCACCGAGGATCGGGTCACATGGATCTGCTCCCACAATGAGAGTAGTAACACAGGAAGAAGTGCAACAAGTTGCCGATGAAGCAGTTAGGTCAGAAAGAGAATGTGAGGGCACAGGAAGATTTAGATATCAAACGCCGTACCCAAGGGAAGTAGAAGATTCCCATTCCTGAACAATTTTAAACATCCTGATTTTCAGAAATTCAACGGGGATGGGTCACCAGAAGAACACCTAATGTACTTCATCACCAGTATGGGGAATTTCTTCACAATATTGCCTCCGATTATTCGGGTCTTCTTTGATGAACAAGGCGTTCAGGTGGTATTCTAGCTTAACACCTGGGTCAATAAGAACATGGGAACATATGCAAGATGCGTTCATGTCAAACTTCTTCTCATCAGAACATGATGTCAGTATCACAGAACTAGCCTTGGTGCGACAGAGAGAGGGAGATCCAGTGGAAAAATTTATAGACAGATGGAAGACCTTGGGGGCCTCTTACAGACAATTTCTAGAAGAGAAAGAACAAGTGAAGATGTGCTTAAACTTTATGGAAACCAGAGTAGCATTTGGTCTCACCAATGTTGACATCAGAACCTTTCGCGATATGGCTACAAAGGCGCACGCTTTAGAACTGATGGCTCAAAAAATGCTTGCGTTCAATTATGAAATGATTAGAAGAGGATCTCAGAAGTTGATCACAAATGTGTTTAAACACGGAAAGAGAAGCCAGGATGCGAGAAAAGTAAGGGGTAAACGGACAGAAAGGAAAGAAGAGTTGAGTCACCCCAAAGGAAGGTTTTATGATAAAAAACCTCGATCGTTGAATTCCCATGAGGTTTTTGCATTCGAAAAAGTGGATGTACTCCCGATGATAAATCAATTGCTAAAAGCTGGGACAATTGAACTGCCCTTGTCGAAATGCCCCAAAGAAGCATCTAAAACAAGGGAAAGAGACTTTTGTCATAATCACTGCATAGTAGGGCATCCGACGGAAAACTGTTATACATTGAAGTGTATTATACAAAGGATGATAAACAAGGGTGAGATAATAGTCGGGAAAGAGAAAGAAAGAGACAGAAGAGTGACAACAAACGTGCTTACCTTGCGAGAAGATCATCATGGAAGGACAAGGGTGGATAACCAGAAAATAATGGAAAAGTTGCAGTGACTACCTTGTGATTAGGGAAGAAGATGGCCAGTTTGCCAAATGTGAGAAGCGAAAAACTAAAAATAGAAGCAGCAAAGAATCATGCTAACAGAGATAATAGTGGCGAAAAAGAAAAGGGGAAGGAGAAAGGGATAGTGACTTATGACATTATAAGCCATTTGAAAAGCATTCCAGGTCGATTGAGTGTCTATGATGCTCTGAAACTATCAGAAGACTCCCGATAAAGCCTAATTAAAGCCTTATCTAACAAAGGTATAAGGGGGGTATTGCTGACTGAGATGGAGAATGAGAAATGAGAAGGTTGTATACCAGTTATCTCCTTCTCTAATGAAGACCTGGTTTGTGAGGGGGAACATAATAGGCCACTGATGATAATGGGCTATATTCGCGGTAAACAAGTAAGCGAATAATGTTCGATAACGGGTCTGCTGTAAACCTATTGCCATTAATAATGCTAAATGAATTAGGTTATCGACGCTCGAACCTACGCCGGAATGATGATATAGGGCTTCAATCAAGACGGACAGTGTGTGCTTGAAAAGATCACAATAACGCTGCAGATAGGAGAATTGAGTACAAACATCATCTACCACGTAATAAATGCAGTAACTACATATAATCTTCTTCTGGGAAGACCATGGATGCATTAGTATGGCATCATACCATCTACCCTGTACCAGTGTTTCAAATACTGCAAAGATGGGGTACAGCACAAAGTATTAGCTGATGCAAGACCATATATAGGGGCAGAGGCTTTTTTCGCAAATGCAAGTTATTATGATGCATTCTCTAACGAGGAAAAAAAGGAGAATGATCAGAATAAGACTCTAGAAAATGCCTGCATAGAAGTAGTAAAAGAAAAGGATGCGAAGTCGTCTGTAACAAAAAAGGCGAAAAAGAAATTCTATTTTGTCCCGAAACATCTGCGACAGCCGGGACAATCGCCACTAACATTACCATCGCTAGAGCAATTGGAAATTTTACAGTCAAATTACACAGTACCAGTTCCATATGCTGAAAGGAGTAAGCCATTTTCCCTTATTCCAAGAAGGTTTCATGTTAAGTCTAGTGCAAGATATCCGGAGCCGATCGAATTCTATGCTCCCTCAGAAATGAAGAAAGATCAAACAATTGACAATGGTATGGGAAATGGAAGATTGACACCCAAAGAACTGGAAAGATATAGCCTGGCGAGTCGGAAAATCATGAAGAAAACCTATTGGCCTAAATTATGGGAAAGGAATTCAGATTCCAATAGGGGTGAATCAAAAGAAACGAGAAAATTTTCAAGGACTGGGAGCAGAATCTTCGATGAGTATAGTAACAACTGGCCAGATAAAAGAAATGGACCTTGATATAATCAGCAAACCTGAGATAGCCCCAAAGCAGATGGAGGACAGGGGGCAGCTGACAATTGACAATTTGAAAGAGATAAATTTGGGAACGGAGGAAGAACTACGGAATACGTTCATAAGTGTCAATTTATCAGAGGAAGAAGCTAATCAATATGTTAATCTCCTGAAGGAAAATAAAGATGTCTTTGCTTGGACATACGTGGAAATGTCAAGCCTAGAGCCGACAGTGGCGATGCATCAGTTTAAAATCTCTAATGACAAAAGGCCCACTAAGAAAACACAGCGGCAGTTTCACCCAGATTTGGTCCCCAAGGTAGATGAAGAAATAAGTAAACTAATAAAGGTCGGATTCATCAGAGAAGTTAAATATCCCAAGTGGATATCAAATATAGCCCCGGTAAAGAAGAAGAATGGGCATATCAGGGTTTGCGTCAACTTTAGAGATTTGAATAAAGCATGTCTGAAAGATGATTTTCCACTACTGATAACCGAAATGTTGGTAGACAGTACCATACAGTATGTTATCATGTCCTTCAAGGACGGCTACATCGGTTATAATCAAATACGAATGACACCTGAAGATGAGGAAGCGACGGCTTTCAGAACGCCATTGGGGATATATTGTTATAAGGTTATGTCATTCGATCTCAAGAACACAGGGGCGACGTATCAAAGGGTGATGCAAAATATATTTCAAGACATGATGCATAAACATGTTGAGTGTTATGTGGACGATTTGGTGGTCAGGTCAAATCATCATGAAGAACACCATGAACATCTAGCTTCGGTCTTCCACCGAATCAGAAGGAAACAATTAAAGATGAACCCAGCTAAATGTGCGTTTGGAGTATTGTCAGAAAAATTCCTTGGTTTCGTGGTGAGACATAGGGGTATCGAAATAGATCCAGAGAAAGTTAGAGTTAAATAAGATATGCCACCTCTGAAAACGTTAAGAGAGCTAAAAAGCTTGCAGGCTAAGTTAGCATATATCTGCCATTTCATCTCAAACTTGGCAGGAAGATGTCAGCCGTTTTCTCATCTGATGAAGAAGGGAGAAGAATTCATATGAGATAAATCTTGCCAGAATGCCTTGGATTCGATAAAATAACTGTTGAAACAGCCTCCAGTATTAACAACCCTTGTGAAAGGAAGACCTCTCATTTTGTATATATCGGCAGCTGAGAATTCACTAGGAGCTTTGTTAGCACAAGTGAATGAAAATGAGAAAGAAGCGGCACTTTATTATTTAAGTCGAAAGTTGATCGGTCCAGAATGCAATTATACACCCATCGAAAAAATATGCTTGGCATTAGTATTTGCAGTTTAGAAATTAAGGCATTATTGTTTGTCCCATGACATAACTTTGATATCTTGAGCAGACCCCATCAAATTTTTAATGACAAGACCAATGTTGTCAGGAAGGTTGGCAAAGTGGATGTTGTTGTTGTTAGAATATGTGATCACGTATGAACCGGCGAAAGCAGTAAACGGACAGGCAGTGGCGATTTTCTAGTAACTCATCCTATAACAGACAGCGAAGCCATTCTCGATGAGTTTTCAGATGAACAGGTTGTGATGACAGAGTTGCCAAAACTATGGCAAATGTTCTTTGATGAAGCAGCTCGGGCAATAGGGGCAGGTGCTCGAGTAAAATATTCATTACCCCCAGGGTGATTCGTTGCCTTATTCGTTTACGTTAGGTATTGCATGTATAAATAACGAAGCGGAATATAATGCCCTTATCATTGGGATAGAGATATCCAGTGAACTGAAAATAAAAGCACTGCAAATTTACGGGGATTCTAAGCTGGTTATAAATCAGTTGACGACTGAATTTGAAACAAGGAAACCGAAACTTATGCCATACTGTCAAAGGGCGCAACATTTATTGGAGCAATTTTTGAATGTTGAAATCAAGCATATACCACGGTATGAGAACGCGAGGGCCAATACTTTGGCTAGTCTAGCAGTAGCGTTATCTTACCCAAATCGAAGCCCCCTACAAGTGATAATCGAAGAAATGAGATTTTTGCCTTCAACAGAAATAATCGGTGAAATAATGGAAGCACTCCCTATATCATGCATAAAAGTGACAATAGATGATTGGCGACAGCCTTTCATTAATTATATCAAGTACGATATCCTACTAGAAGATCCAGAGGTAAAGTAACAGATTAACCAGAAAGCGAAAAGATTCATTATGTGTAATGAGGAATTATACAGAAGGTCCTATAATGAAATGTTGTTGCGATGTCTAAGCGAAGAAGAGGCAAGTCAAGTACTGCAAGAGGTGCATTCTGGGGAATGCGGGGCGTATCAGGCTGGAGGGAATTTGTTCCACCGAGTGCACCGGATGGGATATTTCTGGCCGACAATGTTTAAAGATGCAATAGATTATGCAAAGTGGTGCAACGAATGACAAATCCATGGGGACATCATACATGTACCTCCTGAGGACCTTCATCAGTCAACTACTTCTTGGCCTTTTACCACGTGGGGACTTGATGTCATTGGCCCCATAAATCCACCGTCGTCTAGAGGAAAATATTATATACTGGCAGCAGCGGATTATTTCTCCAAATTAACGGAAGCAATTGCACTGCAAAGTGTTAAAGAGAAAGATGTTGTTAATTTCATTTGGCATGCGATAATATATCACCATGGTATCCCAAAGAAAATCATCATAAACAATGACATTCCTTTTAAGAATAGGGGAATGGAGAAGTTATGTCTTAAGTTCAAGATTTATCAATCGTTCTCAACACCCTATTATCCACCAGCCAATGAGTTGGCAAAAGCATTCAATAAAACGATTGTAAAATTACTGAAGAAAATGGTGAATGAGAATAAGTGTGACTGGGATAAGAAATTGTCGGAAGCTCAATGGGCCTCTAGAACAACTCATCGCATAGCGACACAAGCTACCCTATATTTGTTAGTTTATGGTGTAGAAGCTATCGTGTCAATTGAGATACAAGTCGCTTCACTAAGGGTAGCAGTGCATCAGTCAATCATAGATGATGAGAATGCAAGAATACGGCTGAAAGAGTTGGATCTACTTGATGAAAAAAGACTGGTAGTACAACAGTGCTTGCAATTGTATCAAGCCAGAATTTCTATGGCCTTTGATAAAAAGGTTAAGCACTGACCTTTCAAGAAAGGGGATTTGGTTTTGATGTTGAAAAGGCCGATAGAGTCACTCGGAGAGCAGGGGGCAAGTTTTACCCTAAGTGGGACGGACCATATATCATAACCGAACTTTACTCCAATGGAGCATAAATAGTAACAGATCAAGACAGATGAGGCATCAGTATACTGCCTAATGCTCACTTCATCAAGAAATATTATCCCTAACAGTTGGAGAGATTTTGATCTAGAAGATTATTAGGATAATTCTTCTACATCAAAAGGGGGCAATCATAGATGAAATGATAAAATGGCCTTTAAAGGCGCAACCTTGTATTTTATCTTCATGAATGATGAATAAGAGGCAAATCTTCAAGCATATCACTATCATCGAAGTCTCAACCATTGCTGTCATTATTGGTTGTTCATCCTTGGCAAAATCTTCATCGTCGCCATTATTATTGGTTACTTATCAAAATTGATTATTATCGTCAAGTTGGCTGGACATAAAGAAATAAATATCATCGGATTATCATACAGGCAACAGCAAGCAAAGACGATATATCAATTATTGATTCACCATCTAAGGTAGCCTAGTGAAGCCCTATACGGCCAACTACGCATAAGACCTATATTTATTTGGGACAGCAGCATGGAGCCAGCGGCCCTAAAAAGCCCATATAGGCCACATCACATGCATACCCATGTGGGCAGCGAATGGAGCCAGTGACTAAAAGCCCTAAAAGGCCAACAAGTTCTCAACGGCCAATCACGGGTGAGACTAATGCCGTCTATAAGCTCTCTGACAGCGTCATGGACGAGGATGAAAATACCCTCCCGTGAAGGGGTCCGAACTTATAGACGAAGAAAAATGAAGAGAAGAATAAGACCCCCTAGGTCCTTGGCTTGATTTCAGTATTAACTCATGAGGACAGGGTCTCAAAATACCCCCTCATTGATGGACTAGCGGCCTTAGATTTGGTACCAAAGGTAGCTTGCACGCCCCGCGAACTCTAGAGAGTTAATGTGGCCAACCATGTGCGTAAATCCCATTGAGTTCACAGCTCTGGTAGCTTCATTGGAACCCTCTGATGGACCGTGGTTTGAAAACTCCCCGGCCATGATAAGTCCAGAGAACTCACGAGAGTTAGAGAGACCATTCGCATAAGACCTAACTCCCACTACTTATGAGTTTAAAAAACTATGGTTGCTCCACTACTTTGAGATAAAATAGTCCTGCCCATTGAAATAAAACATCACATAGGGTCGCTATACAATGCATAGATGTAAATAGTAGAAGTAATAAAGATGAAAGCATCAACAAGTACCAAAATCGATGATTATATTATCAAAGATGGATTTTTCTCTGAATAAAACGTTGCAAGCTATTTATGTATTATAACACAAAAGGAATATTTACATACAATGCCTACATATCTTCAGTTATGTTTAATATTTCTAGGTAACGTTGCAACTCTTCCTTTAATTCAGATTGTGCCACAGTAGTTATGCGTTTAGCTTTAAGGATCATGCTAGCTTGATCAGGAACGCCAATCAGTTCTGATTCCAAAGAAGCAGCAGCTTCCCTATTCCTTGTCCATTCAGCTTGTACAATATCAATTACCTGAGTGTTCATTTCAATCTCTGCTTTGATTCGACGAATAGTTAAGTCTACTGCTTCCCTCTGACTCTTGAGTAATAGAATCTCCCTCTCAAGAAGAGCAATTTGATCGTCAATGATTGCCTTATTTCTATTAGAGACCTTCAATTTCTCATGGAGATATTGACTAATAGTATTGCAATTAGCAAGAATATCATCCGAATGAGATAGTTTCTCCTTAAGTAATGCCAATTCCTTCTAACGACTTCGAATTTCGGGAGCAATGACTATACTCCGCGCTGCTTCTAAGTTTTTTGTGGAATCATAGAACTGTGACAAGGAAGTGTAAAGAGACTGAACATCAACATGCGCCAGACGAGCCGAATGGGTGAGAACTGCTAGAGTGCTATACAAAAAGGGCCGCTGGGTTGGATCTATAAAAGAACCGATGATAATAGAAATTGCGTTCTTGAAGAGTCTCAACATAAGAGGTGGCAACTTTTCCAAAGAGAGTTTATCAAAGCTGCAGTTACTGAGTTAGACCCTTCAAATCCACTTGGATTTGGCACGACTAAAACTAAAAGATAAGAAGTAGGGATTATAAGTTCAAAAGAAAATATATGCGTATCTAATGCTGATATAAAATAAGAAAAGAAAATATATACCCGGATTAGGGGCAACAACAGAGGTAACTTAAACAAAATGAGTTGTGGGTGCTGTAGAGCTAAGGATTTCTGTAGTCATAACAGCATTAAAAGAAATCTCCTGAGCTCCTACAGTACTTGAGTTAAGAGTACTTGGAGTTGGGACGTCAGCTGGATTAGAAAGAAATTCCAAACTTCGAGCTACTGGCTGAATAGGAGAAGGACACACATTAAGGAACTTATCAGTTTAAATGGGGGCATCAGATGTTGGAAGGACTGGTGGTAAGGTTTCTTCTGTACTGGGAAGAAGAAGTACATTCCCCATCGTTGCCTGAATTTTAGATGATTGAGCCTCTGCATCCCTTAAAGTTGATGTCCTGCAAGCAACCACATCAGCAGCTTCCATGATACAAGGAGAATACGAAGTATCAAAAGAAAGAAAGATATTTGCACCAGAAGAACAACCATATTCTCCATAATCGAGTCGCTCTTCATTATCCAGGGAGGTCACCGGAATTGGATGAGAGGTATCAGGATGAGTGATTGAAGCATTAGGAAGAGGGGACATAACTCTAACATCACCTTCTTCTCCAACATCTACTTCAGCATCAGTATCTGCGTTTAGCAAGACATTTCCTTCATCAGTTAAGCTTGTGGGTGAAGACGTATCATCACTTACAGTATTCGTTGAATCTTCTGATGATCTATCTTCTTCCGATATGGTTTGTTTTCCTTTATAGCTAGTCTTCACAAGGAGAAGATGTGCACTTTGGGCGAGAGAAGGAACCGGTTGTGCCAAAACTTTAGGAGACAATGTAACGCCCCGGATTTTTTGCCAACTTGGGATTAGATGACCTTAGGCAATGGGTCGATCGTAATACCTCATTAACTTGTCAAAACTCAATCCCACAGTCTAAAATCGCTCCTTAACTCATTTCCTTCACAAATCCAACCCTTCACTACCTTGTGCTTTCAATTTTTCAAAGCACTTTAGCCCTAGACACTAACTTAAACTAGCTAAGTAGTATAACTTGGATCACTTTATATACCAACTCCAAAGGCCTGAGTACCACCTCGACCAGAATCCACTTAGGACTAAATCCTTTAGAAATGAGACAAAGTAACTAGGTGTGAAACCAGATTAGCTACGAAATCCGTTCGAATCGCTTTAAATATGTTCTGCAAGACCCAAAACTTGTAGAATCATTGGCGCTAGGTTACCCTAAAGTTTAGAACCAAACTCATTTCCGTCTGCTTCTCGTGAATGAAACGAAACTTCGTATTAGGTCTAGATCGCACATCGGGAGTCCGATTAACCCAAGCTAAGGAACTAGGACTGCCCACCGGGCTTAACAATCATCTCAAAATCAGCTCCATCCGATGTTCCATGGCCATTCGTTTCGATTTGGAGCGAGAGAGTGTGAAAACACTATTCCCATCCAAAATAAATATCCGGAATAGTGATCTCGCATCATTCGTTGACGCGTCAAGATAAGCAACCCGACCGTCGAATCGACCAAATTACACCCTCGGATTAAGAAAAATTTCAGAACATTTACATATACTTGGAATTTTCGATCGTGGCTCACTGACCGTCGAACTGAAAGTGGTCCGCCACGTGTGATCCTGGGAATCCGATCGAGTCAAAAACGTAATCCCATGTAGATCCATAGATGGTGAGCTTAAGTTTGACGTTTGGTTCAAGGAGGGCCACCAGAACTTCCTTTGAAGTGGAAAAGCGACGAATATCCTATATTAGCAGTACCCCTTGAACCTGAGTCTAATTTTGAAATGTTTTTGGCTATAAAAGGAGCTTAGAACAGCCCCTCTCACAGCCATACGAATTTTGAAGAAAAACCCTAGAGGGAGAGAGAGAAAAGAGAGAGAAGAGCTTGGGTTTTGCTGCCGATCTTCCTCCTACTGCTTTGGACCTTTACACGGCCTACACCGCTTCATTCCAGGTATTTTCCCGGCGTATTCCGTCTCATTTGAAGGTAAGAAACCCTAAACCTAGGTCTGATTTGAGGTGGGAACGATGTAGGATGTGTAACGACTAACCGATTCCGCTCTTTAGGCTAGAAATCTCCCGTATACGGAAGTTCTTCTACCCTTGCTGATTTGTTTCGTTTCCAAAGGCAAAGGTGAGGACTTTAAGTGTATAAGTTACGGTTTTCAATGCTTTCAATGTCAGATAATGGTAGATTCATGATCTGCATGCAATTGCACATGTACAAAGTGCTTTCCGTTTCCTGTTTCGATTAATGTTGTGAAATATGGAATTTCACATATTCTAGGTATCGTAGAAATACCGTATAACGTATTTTTTTTGGATAAATGTTTGACATGTTTATTTAATGTATGATTATATAATATATGAATAAAATACTAGTTTGGCGAAAGGAATCGCCAAAATACATGTTCACTTGTAAATGCGACGTATGTTGAAATTGTGTATGTTAGAAATACCGTATACGTATTTCTTTTGGAATAATGTTTGACATACTTATTTAATATATGATTATACAATATATGAATAAAATACTAGCTTGGCGAAAGGAATCGCCGTATTACAAGCTCCCTTGTAAACACTATGTATGTAGAAATACGGTATTGTAAGAAGTACCGGATACATGTATATTTTAGCGATGTGTTTGTCATGATTAATTGTCGTATAAATATATTATGTGCGTATAAAATATTTTCTTGGCGAAGGGAATCGCCGTAATACATGTTTGCTTGTATACACTATGTATGTTGAAAATGCGTATTCTAGAAAATACTGTATACGTATAAATTTTGGAGATGTATTTATCATGATTATTTATTGTAGTAATATATTATACATAAATAAAATACTCATTTGGCTAAAGGATAGCCCTAATACATGTTTTGCTAACATACACCATGTATGTTGTACTAGTGTACTTAAGTGTTTGTGAAAATGCTTGTGTGAGCAAGTGTTTGAATGTTGATGCCTTAGGAGGATGTTGAGATTGGATTCTCAACTACCCTAGCGACGTGTATGATTACCTCCATGAGGTTGATCACTTAAACCACTTACTTACAATACATGTGTTTGTATTCCTATTAATGTAGTGTTTTACAACATGCTTTATATCATGCTTTATAATATGCTTATAACATGCCTACTAGCATGTTTGAACTACTTTATTTATCATGCTTGAATTACTTTGTTTATCATGCTTTACTCCACATGCTATGGATGACAATTGATTGTGCTTGGGGCTATGATTATAGTCCAGACAATCGGTACTAGATTGGAGATCGTGGTTGAGTTTCATGTCGCCACGTGAGATGTGTTCGACGAACTCGAGTCGTACTTCGGTTGGCGATAGTGGTTGGCCACGCGAAGTGCTTATGTACTTCACGTCGTTTAACTTGTTGTGCGCTCGGGCTAGCTGAGCTCGTCAGGCAACCCGATCTGTCTTATGTATGTTCACCATGTTTGGTCACTAATGCTTGAACCTAGGGTACCAAACTTACCAGTGAAAATCCCGTTAACCATGGTACCTCGATCCGCTAAGACTCATGAGCCAGGCATGGTGGTATGGGACACCGTGGTCGAGCTGTCGGCCTACGCTGGGGCTACGTGCCTCCCCGTAGTGACCAGTGAGCACCTTAACTCGTGAGCCGATTATGGTGGTATGGGACACTATATTCGTGCTGTCGACCTACATTGATAAGGTGATGGGGGAGTGGTGCAACCTTTTGTGCGTAACAGCCCTGGCAGCCCTTTATAGTAACCGCGAGCATATTCTGAAGTCGCAGTGCACCTTAGGGTTCGCCGCGATATATAGAGTATGAACTAGGCCTGTTTCTGTATAGTGATGAATCGTTTAAGGGGTGATGGGGAGTGGTGCAACCTTTGTGCGTAATGACCACTGGCTCCTCTGCAAAGTGACCTAGAAAATACACCATCGTCGATATTAACTAGACTCGACGACCCTAGAATGGATCATGTTTGGGAATGATACAAGGGAGGTACCTTAGTTTCCCAATCCTGCTGTTTGAAATGGACTAATTAAAAACTCGGTAATCATGCTCATCATGCATCGCATGTGCCTGGAAGATGTGGAGCACTGTGGGATGTAAGCATGCACGAACGTGAGATGGTGTCGCATGAGGGAGTATGTCGGAGAGGGCATCCATCATACCTGCATTCATACTTGCATTAATCAGAGTAACTAGGAGTGCTTGATTTACTGCTTTATCATTACTGCTTGACTGCATCGATAACATGTTAACTTATGCCTTATTGTTCCACTGAGTTAGCTACTCACTCCCACGTTACGGGACGGTGTTGTACACACCAAACAGATTTGTTGAATTTCAGATGATGGCGATGCTTATGAAGCAGAGCCGGACTACTTCTATGGTGATGAGGAGAAGTTCTCCTATCATGAAATTCTCTGGCGGGTCTCTGAAGACCTGGTATTGTACTGACGGGGCTATGGTATTTGGGATAGGAGACTTTACACGTCATCACATTAGGTATATTTTAGAATTGTCCTTGTAATTATTTAACCTGGAAATGTTATCACACTCTGGAGACTCATCATAGTTTATATATTTTGTCTATCTATTACAGTCTTCCGCTTGCAACTTTAACTGTCTCTGGAGTATGATATGTTGTTTTGGCTTAATCTCACTCATGTTCACTACTCTAATACAGTCAACATTCAATCATCATTCATTTTGTTGCATAAGGGATGTTCTGAAACTCGAGAGTTGAGTTACTACTCGACCCCCGATTTTCAGGGCGTTACAAGATGGTATCAGAGCATGATTTTGATTAAACCGGACCTGGGTTATGGTCACACGATGCACACTGACGCACTCTGACTTAGGAGGGAGCGACGGAATGTAGAAACAGTTATGGGTATCCCGACTTCACCAATTGGCGAAGTTCGCTGAAAATAAACGCCGAAATCGAGTCCGTATTAACCCTTGGTCGCACAGGTCGACCTTAAAATATTCCTAGGTCGTCTATAGATAATTCTAGATTACAATCCACCTCACCTTAACCGTTAACAATCGGTAGAATATAGGATAGGTATGATGAGGATAACTATTCCAAATTCTCGGTGCTTCTCTGGACCCCTCACGGAGACTTCTCGAATTCATGAGAAAAGAAAAGCAGAAAGTAGAAATAAATTCTAATAAATTTGAATTAATTAATGAATGATTACAAAAAAAAATTGAGTTCACAACCCTTTAAATAGGAATACCAAGCAATGGTAAAGAAATCAGAAACAAACTACAACTAAAACTCTTAAAATTCGCGACTTACCATAAGGTGGTGATGTCTACCAGTGCGCAAAGTTTTCAGCTAAGAATAATAAGTGTCCTATTTGACTTCACCAAACCATTCTCCTAATTATTCTAAGGTCTTTACGTGATGAGCGCAACTCCTAAAGCCCAATGGATGAAGAGTAATTAAACTAAAAACTACTATTTTAGTGAAACAAAATTAAGACAGGGAAATGACTATCAATCGGAGGGTTTTCTCGCAATTTCGGGCTACGTAACCCAGCATAGCTGGGTTGGTTGGCTTCATTAGCTCGTCCTACCCCAAATTCATATATTTTACGTCAGATAACTCATTCCGGATTGCAAGATATGTCCAGTTTGCCCGAAACTACCTGAAATAGAGCGAATCGGAGTCGGGGGCCTCCCCACTTAAATTCGATGGGACCCAGGGTCGAACCAGGGTGCATTTGGCACCTTGGGACCATGGAGAACAGGGCCCCACCGCGGCGGTGCGGTTCCGGCCAAGTCCGACCGCGGCGGCGCCGCAGTACCGGCGGCGGACCGCGGTCCGGACGGTTTTCCGGCGTGGGTCCGAGGCCATGGTTGGTCGGCTCGACCTCCCCTACCCCCTGGCACTTGCCATTTTGGCCAATGTTTGGGATTTTTAGGGTTGGAGCCCCCCTCTCTCTCACATCTTCTCTTCCAAACGCCCTCCCCTTCTATTTCCGATTTTCTCCCTCAAACCTTTTCTCCAATCTTTCGTTCCACCATATTCGGCCATGATTCACGCACTCCCATCCATCACAGCAGCCCTAACCTCCTATCCTTCCCCTCTCTTTCACATGTGAGCTCCCACCCCCCTCACTTGGAGCTCAAATTCGTGCAACCTTCAAACCTATCTCATTTTTCCATTTTCCTTCTTCAATCCCTACCTTTTTGGCCTTTACAATCCCTGTTGAGGCTCAAGTCCATGGAGAACCAAAAACTCCAGCCCCCCATTTCCCTTATCCTCATTTTCCATGGCTCTATCCGAGCTCATCCATATGTTGTCTTGTAGTTTGCATGGGCTATTATCTTAGGGTGGTTATGTTTTCCTGTTGATAGGTGTAGTAGTTGGTAGGATGTTTTAGATGTTTGAGGACGTTTAGGGCCCGTTCGGCCAAATTGCATTAAGTACGATTGGGTGGATGGAATTGTAAAAGTAATAATAAATATATGTGTAAGGTATGGTCCCTAGATTGAGTGTATCCCATGGTTTCCGATACTAGGTTTGGAATGTATGCAATTAAACGTAACTCTGAGTTGTCCTTCCAAATTTCACTTAAAAATTCATTATCCTGGGATTTGGAAATCCCATTTCACCCTTCCCAACACAATACTCATTTTCCAAAGCCTATAAAGTAATTTTAATCCCCGCCCACCCTCCTACCAAATATGCCATTCCCAATCCCGAAGTGGGATTAGCAATACAGTCCCATTTTAATACAACTTAAGACCATTGGTCAAATAGTGTTGGAGTGATAAAGTCTCTTGACATACATTAACCCACCACACTCTGATAGCTTAAGCTTTTGGAGTAAATGGTTGTTTGACAAATAGGCCTTACAGTTTTGGACCTAGAGCGATACTCCTAGTTTTCGACAGACCTGACCATATAGGAAATCCAACAAATTAATAATACAAACCCCAGGATCTTCTTAGCTGGTGTGAGCATGTGTGAAATGCTCGAGCGTCAAGTACAGACAACTCAATTCTAATCAGACAACTTTGACCCTAGGCGATAAAATAATTTCTTTATTCAGAAAGGGTATAAAATCATCTGGTGTATAAGCATAGACTTTAGATTACAACTAGTGGATTATCGTTGCTCATAAGTTGAGCCTAGGCTGCTGATTAGACTAAGAAATGTAAACGACTAACAATGTTAAGATAATTGAGTGATAGACGTAGTTAATTGGCTTGAATAGGTTAGAGCGAGACCCCGTTCCGTTGTTGAATCCCCTTAATACTTTAGGCTTCCTTAGTAACTCTTAGGGAGCTTGTTTGACGTAGAAACTATTCATGATTAGAGGAAACCTATATATCCCTTGGATTCAATGTTAGGTCCAGTTAATACATCCCTTAGAATTTCCTTCTCAAGGACTTAGTACAACCGGGAACACGGAGTAGAGAAACTACACATTAGCGAGGTATTCGCGGTTTGAATCGAATTCTCAATCCTGGTAGTGACCAATGAACCCTATGCTCTGATCAAGCAGAAGGTCGGGATCAGCTAGGATTAAGGACTGATACGATGATTTTCTGTCTTCGCGAGGCAGAAGGTCTATGTATCTGGCTCAGACCCACTACGCAACTTTCTTCCGTGTTGGCTTGACCACTTACAACCAAAAGTTTATAACTTTGTCTTTGAGAAGTGTGAGAATATATAGCCAATAGAAATATTTCCTTTTAGGCCTAAGGAATTTCCCAAGTGAGCAACAGACAGTTAAGAATCAGGTCCTAAATCACATGCCATGTCGGCATACATATTGTGCTTATGAACACAAAAAGATAGCCTACCTATTAAGCTAGACATGATTAAATAGGATAAGTCTGGACCGCGACAAAAACCCTTTGGTAGAATTAGGCATCTCGCCACAAACTCACACCTGACCCCGAATCAACCACAATACCCTTCATCTTTAGCTCCTTTCTATGACCATAGGTATCAATGCCATAATACACAACATTGATGAAAAGAAGACCAATGTAGTGGGAGATCGCATCCCATTTCATGTCAAGGATAGATCCTAAACTACACCTTGTTCCGATATACGGAGCAGGACATAAATCTTGAGCCTTGAGGGCGAAAATAAATTTTAAGGGGGGTAGAACATGATGAACCCGCTCTAGTTAGGTCACCTAATACACCTCTTTGACCTGGGTGGCGCAGCAGAAACGTGGTGGACCCTACCCCACTGGCCCAGGATCGAAACGGTGCTCGATAAATACGAACATTATAAAAGCCCTAGTAAGTTCTACTATGAGAAACCGTTTTAAGATGATTTAGTAAGACTTGATTCACCCTTTCCTTGGACATAGATAATATCGAGGACTCTCTTAGACTAAGACCTAAAGGGCAACCTTAGAATAAACAATTTGAGCCTTTCAATGATGGACATTCCCTACTCTTAGAGAGTGATCGGACTACGGAGTTACTGACATCTACAACTGCGAAGTTTTCGCGGCTTGACCCAATTCCCAATCCTGGGTGACTACCGATGGACTCTCTGCTGACGAGCGGACGACCAGGATCCACCAGGATTTGGAAGGGATACGATGAGCTTCCTACCCTGGCCCGATGGATGATCGATGTATCGGGATCGAGCCCACTATTACCGTCTCTCCGTGTTGGTCAAACAATGAAAACAACTATCTTACTCTAAATTGTGGGAATTGTTGTCGAGACTCCAAATAGGTAAAGAAATAAATGGTAGCAAACCATCAGGGTATGAGAAATGGATGAAGAATTAAGTTTTAAGGGGGGTAGACTAAAAGGAACCAGACTAGTATATACCCTACCACGCGTAGGAACTCGAAATCAATAAGTCTTAGGCAAATGAAATAATAGAAATCTTTCCTTATTACCCTTAGACAATTTCGGGGACGAAATTTTGTTTTAAGGGGGGTAGATTGTAACGCCCCGGATTTTTTGCCAACTTGGGATTAGATGACCTTAGGCAATGGGTCGATCGTAATACCTCATTAACTTGTCAAAACTCAATCCCACAGTCTAAAATCGCTCCTTAACTCATTTCCTTCGCAAATCCAACCCTTCACTACCTTGTGCTTTCAATTTTTCAAAGCACTTTAGCCCTAGACACTAACTTAAACTAGCTAAGTAGTATAACTTGGATCACTTTATATACCAACTCCAAAGGCCTGAGTACCACCTCGACCAGAATTCACTTAGGACTAAATCCTTTAGAAACGAGACAAAGTAACTAGGTGTGAAACCAGATTAGCTACGAAATCCATTCAAATCGCTTTAAATACGTTCTGCAAGACCCAAAACTTGTAGAATCATTGGCGCTAGGTTACCCTAAAGTTTAGAACCAAACTCATTTCCCGTCTGCTCTCGGGAATGAAACGAAACTTCGTATTAGGTCTAGATCGCACATCGGGAGTCCGATTAACCCGGCTAAGGAACTAGGACCGCCCACCGGGCTTAACAATCATCTCAAAATCAGCTCCATCCGATGTTCCATGGCCATTCGTTTCGATTCGGAGCGAGGAGTGTGAAAAACACTATTCCCATCCAAAATAAATATCCGGAATAGTGATCGGCATCATTCGTTGACGCGTCAATATTAAGCAACCCGACCGTCGAATCGACCAAATTACACCCTCGGATTAAGAAAAATTTCAGGAACATTTACATGTACTTGAAATTTCTGATCGTGGCCCACTGACCGTCGAACTGAAAGTGGTCCGCCACGTGTGATCTGGGAATCCGATCGAGTCAAAAACGTAATCTCACGTAGATCCATAGATGGTGAGCTTAAGTCTGACGTTTGGTTCAAGGAGGGCCACCAGAACTTCCCTTTTGAGCTGGAAAAGCGACGAATATCCTATATTAGCAGTACCCCTTGAACCTGAGTCTAATTTCGGAATGTTTTTGGCTATAAAAGGAGCTTAGAACAGCCCCTCTCACAGCCATACGAATTTTGAAGAAAAACCCTAGAGGGAGAGAGAGAAAAGAGAGAGAAGAGCTTGGGTTTTGCTGCCGATCTTCCTCCTACTGCTTTGGACCTTTACACGGCCTACACCGCTTCATTCCAGGTGTTTTCCCGGCGTATTCCGTCTCATTTGAAGGTAAGAAACCCTAACCCTAGGTCTGATTTGAGGTGGGATCGATGTAGGATGTGTAACGACTAACCGATTCCGCTCTTTAGGCTAGAAATCTCCCGTATACGGAAGTTCTTCTACCCTTGCTGATTTGTTTCGTTTCCAAAGGCAAAGGTGAGGACTTTAAGTGTATAAGTTGTGGTTTTCAATGCTTTCAATGTCAGATAATGGTAGATTCATGATCTGCATGCAATTGCACATGTACAAAGTGCTTTCCGTTTCCTGTTTCGATTAACGTTGTGAAATATGGAATTTCACATATTCTAGGTATACGTAGAAATACCGTATACGTATTTTTTTTGGATAAATGTTTGACATGTTTATTTAATGTATGATTATATAATATATGAATAAAATACTAGTTTGGCGAAAGGAATCGCCAAAATACATGTTCACTTGTAAATGCGACGTATGTTGAAATTGTGTATGTTAGAAATACCGTATACGTATTTCTTTTGGAATAATGTTTGACATACTTATTTAATATATGATTATACAATATATGAATAAAATACTAGCTTGGCGAAAGGAATCGCCGTATTACAAGCTCCCTTGTAAACACTATGTATGTAGAAATACGGTATTGTAAGAAGTACCGGATACATGTATATTTTAGCGATGTGTTTGTCATGATTAATTGTCGTATAAATATATTATGTGCGTATAAAATATTTTCTTGGCGAAGGGAATCGCCGTAATACATGTTTGCTTGTATACACTATGTATGTTGAAAATGCGTATTCTAGAAAATACTGTATACGTATAAATTTTGGAGATGTATTTATCATGATTATTTGTTGTAGTAATATATTATACATGAATAAAATACTCATTTGGCTAAAGGATAGCCCTAATACATGTTTTGCTAACATACACCATGTATGTTATACTAGTGTACTTAAGTGTTTGTGAAAATGCTTGTGTGAGCAAGTGTTTGAATGTTGATGCCTTAGGAGGATGTTGAGATTGGATTCTCAACTACCCTAGCGACGTGTATGATTACCTCCATGAGGTTGATCACTTAAACCACTTACTTACAATATATGTGTTTGTATTCCTATTAATGTAGTGTTTTACAACATGCTTTATATCATGCTTTATAATATGCTTATAACATGCCTACTAGCATGTTTGAACTACTTTATTTATCATGCTTGAATTACTTTGTTTATCATGCTTTACTCCACATGCTATGGATGACAATTGATTGTGCTTGGGGCTATGATTATAGTCCAGACAATCGGTACTAGATTGGAGATCGTGGTTGAGTTTCATGTCGCCACGTGAGATGTGTTCGACGAACTCGAGTCGTACTTCGGTTGGCGATAGTGGTTGGCCACGCGAAGTGCTTATGCACTTCACGTCGTTTAACTTGTTGTGCGCTCGGGCTAGCTGAGCTCGTCAGGCAACCCGATCTGTCTTATGTATGTTCACCATGTTTGGTCACTAATGCTTGAACCTAGGGTACCAAACTTACCAGTGAAAATCCCGTTAACCATGGTACCTCGATCCGCTAAGACTCATGAGCCGGGCATGGTGGTATGGGACACCGTGGTCGATTTGTCGGCCGGCCACGCCGGGGCTACGTGCCTCCCCGTAGTGACCAAAGTGAGCACCTTAACTCGTGAGCCGATTATGGTGGTATGGGACACTATATTCGTGCTGTCGGCCTACATTGATAAGGTGATGGGGGAGTGGTGCAACCTTTTGTGCGTAACAGCCCTGGCAGCCCTTTGTAGTAACCGCGAGCATATTCTGAAGTCGCAGTGCACCTTAGGGTTCGCCGCGATATATAGAGTATGAACTAGGCCTGTTTCTGTATAGTGATGAATCGTTTAAGGGGTGATGGGGGAGTGGTGCAACCTTTGTGTAATGTTGACCACGGCGCCTCTGCAGTGACCTAGAAAATACACCATCGTCTGATATTAACTAGGACTGACGACCCTAGAATGGATCATGTTTGGGAATGATACAAGGGAGGTACCTTAGTTTCCCAATCCTGCTGTTTGAAATGGACTAATTAAAAACTCGGTAATCATGCTCATCATGCATCGCATGTGCCTGGAAGATGTGTAGCACTGTGAGATGTAAGCATGCGTGAACGTGAGATGGTGTCGCATGAGGGAGTATGTCGGAGAGGGCATCCATCATACCTGCATTCATACTTGCATTAATCAGAGTAACTAGGAGTGCTTGATTTACTGCTTTATCATTACTGCTTGACTGCATCGATAACATGTTAACTTATGCCTTATTGTTCCACTGAGTTAGCTACTCACTCCCACGTTACGGGACGGTGTTGTACACACCAAACAGATTTGTTGAATTTCAGATGATGGCGATGCTTATGAAGCAGAGCCGGACTACTTCTATGGTGATGAGGAGAAGTTCTCCTATCATGAAATTCTCTGGCGGGTCTCTGAAGACCTGGTACTGTATTGTGGGCTATGGTATTTGGGATAGGAGACTTTACACGTCATCACATTAGGTATATTTTAGAATTGTCCTTGTAATTATTTAACCTGGAAATGTTATCACACTCTGGAGACTCATCATAGTTTATATATTTTGTCTATCTATTACAGTCTTTCGCTTGCAACTTTAACTGTCTCTGGAGTATGATATGTTGTTTTGGCTTAATCTCACTCATGTTCACTACTCTAATATAGTCAACATTCAATCATCATTCATTTTGTTGCATAAGTGATGTTCTGGAACTCGAGAGTTGAGTTACTACTCGACCCCCGATTTTCAGGGCGTTACAGACAATGACTTAGTATGGGAGCGAGTCATAGGATATGTAGTAATAACAACTCAACACGCGGCTAGAAAAGTTATAGCTGTAGCACGATTAGTTGTGGTTTCTGTAAGATCCATGACAAGGATAACTATGGCAACTGTATGTTCAACAGTCTAAGAAATTGTAGAGGAGATGGGTTCTGTAGTAGGAGGAATGGCGGGGGGAGGGTAAGCAGGCTGATCTCCTCCTTCGGGAGTAGGAGAAGGCAGAACACTGCCTGCAGCTTCAAATTCATTGTAAGGAGTGGCCAATCTTTCTCCCCATTTGATTAAATCCAGAGGAGAACTAAAAGCAATTCATCCTTCCAAAGTGTTTAGAGGCTTTATTTCTTTGATAGGCTCTTCCATAGAAATTTTATGACTAAGTTGTCCCGGAACGGCGGCTTGATCTTTCTCATAAAAATATTCAATCCCTTGCTCTGGCCTGTAATTCCTCAAACATGGAGGAGGAACCCAGATAGGCCAATCTACCGAAAAATAATTGCATACTAAGTAGTAATGATGAGCCCACCATCGCATCCAAGAATATGAAGTTGTTACTCAATGATTATACCCCAGGAGAATGAATCGAGAACCAAAATTTCTTGTTAGGAGTTGTTTCCATATTAAAGCCCAATTATAGGGGATGACTCCATAACTTCTCATTGTCCGTGTAACCTCTTCACTTGCTTGAGGCACAGCTTGATCATACCCAAATTGCCTGGTAAATCGACTTGGGTTGTATGGTTCTCGTTAGAATTATACTTCTTCTCTTATGGGAAATCTATAAGAACGAATACAGAGGAAGAAGGTCCTCTCGATGGGCTTTAAGTCATTGTTATCTTCAATTTTTCTGTCTTCAGCTTGGTGATCTAAGTAAAAAGGGAAGAAGTCGATAGATTCCATGTTGTCAATTTTATCTACTATCCATTCATATCCCTTCTTTATCATCTTCCGTTTCAAGAAATGCCACAGAGGTAGATGGTTGGGATAGACATAAGCCTTCTTTCGGTCATTATAGGTCCAAGGGAAATAAATGTCAAGTCCAGACAAATAATGCCATGGAGTAAAGGATGATGTGATTCCTAGTGTCGGGCTTGAGCAGTGCACCGCAGCATGACCGAAAGCTCTATACAATGAGCATAAGATGGGAGGGGCCAGAGAATATCTTTTTCTACCTTCTGCCATTGCGCCCGCTACCACAAATAAAGTTGGCTGAATAGAGTCTAAGCTTTTTGAGCTAGGAAGCACGACTAAGCTCAACCAATAGGCTAAGAAAGCGGCCAATTCAGTTTTAGCAGTGAATTTGGTCAGGCCCCTTATCTTTTTGCGAGTAGCTTCTAGTTCGAAACAATGGCTGCTGAGGAACCTGAAAAAAGGAAGGAGTGAGAAATTCATATCTATAGGTAAGTATTGTATGAAAGGAAAGGGAAATGTTAAAACACTTACACCAAGTAACGGAAAAAATGCGCGAGCCATTGAAGAGGAGAAATCTTATGAACATTGACAAAATAAGATGTTTCACGAAAAAGCTCGATGGTTGATGCTGTAATTTTGGGTACTCTGTTGGGAGCAACATAGGTAAATTCTTCGTTCGAAGGAACATATTCATCAAGGAAAGATCTAGAGATAGACAGGCTAGCCATCCTATACAGATCCCATAAGGTGATGCTTAGTTCCCTTATTGGAAGATGGAAAGAATATGTGTGGAAGACCAGTATTTCAAAAAAACCTTGTTAATCATCATGTCCTTATGAAAGAACTCCAAGGTGGTTTCTATAGCGTAATATATATTTGCTACTATAAAGACATCTTTGTACTTCTTCAAGATTGCCTTGGTCCACGCGCTGTAGTACGAATGATCAGTCCAAAGACCCCGTGTCCTAAATTCTTCTTTGCCCCACAAGGAGTCGCGATGGCAGAAACGTTATTGAATTGTTTTAAAGAAATGAGTGAAATATAAGGAATGAGGGTTGTAACATGGTGTGAGGAAACGCATGTATCTTATTTGCCCGGTCTTCTGAGATAAGCCTTTATTTGTGAGATAGCCTTCAAGGATTTGCGGATCTTTGATTACCTGATTTGACACATATAGAAGTTTGTTTTGTGTCATATGATCAGTCGGTTTGCTCTAAAGAATGGACCGGTGACGTTGAAGTTGTAGAGGAAGAGCAATAGTTTCATCCTTATAGGGGTTGCGAAATTTAATTGCCTCGGCATTCAATTTGATTGAATCTCAGGCATTTTGGAAACGCCGCCGATTATGTTCTCAAATTTTTTCTTGAAAAGCTTCATCTTTGCTCTTTTCTCTTATTTGTTTCGAAAGGGTCGGAGCAGGAGAAGCCTCTACAGTAGAAGGACAAGTGTCGTCTGTGTGAAAATTGGCTATGCATTTTAACCAATCCTCCCAATCAAACTCTTGTCCTGAGGTGGGGGGTCCCTCTATCTCCTTCATCAGTACGGCCATGCGGATATGTAACACCCCGTACTTTTCTGTACTTAGGCGTTACCATGAGAACCTAACTTAGTATAAATACAATCCCGATTTAAGTGAACATTTACACTCTGGCCTATCTTAAGTTAATACACTAAAAAATCATTTCAAATGTGATGTGATTATGTATATATACTATATATAAAGTAATTTTATAGTTATTTGTAGTAATACATATGTTACTTGGATTATTCAAAATTTTGTATATTAGTATATAAAATAAATTGCATGCCGACACATTATCATATAATTGATGTACATTGACTAATATTTGCATTTTTAACTATATATTATTACAAAAATACATTATAAATAGTAATGATTGTAAATAGATACTTATCTATGACTATTAATATGTTATACTAAGCAAATATAAAAATATATTTTATTATATAATCTAAGACATTATTTACTAATATCATTATAATGAATGTATAAGAATACTACATAAATTAACTATAGTACACTTGAAATATTCTTAATGATAATTATGAAAAAATATATATATATATATATACTATTACCAATTAATCAACGGTTATTAATATAAAATATAATATGTTAGTAATTATATTTAAATATAAAATAATATTGCAATATATATGTATATATACATATTCATATGTAAGATAATACTTACATAAATGGGTTGTGGACCTGGTTGGTCCACTTAAGACTTGGATCGGCCTCATTCATTGGATTGGACCCTATTTTGGGCTGACAGAACAGATGAACGGAGTGGATGGGATCACAGACATCACTATGGACCCCACATTTGCTACGAGTGCACAGCAGATACATGCACTCGCTGTGCATTGAAACCAGGAGCCCAGTTAAATAAGATTTCCTGGATCTCTAGAGAGAGTTTTCCTCTCGTTTTCTCCCTCCAAAGAAAGCGTTTGAAAAATGCCATCAATTTCGAAGATCATGGGCCACCAACGCCTGATCCAAACCGTCCATTTGGTTGGGATTTTGAAGCCATCCATACCCCCAAAGTTTCACTCGATCGATCACACGTGCAGCTGCACAAGCACGAGCGCAAGAGGACTACGTATAACCACTTTCTGAAAATGGAAAGTCTCTCTTTCCACATTGGCAATCCAAGTGAAATCCTCTGCTGGAATCTCAGCCTTTCATTAAAAACCCATCCAAACCCTTCGCACTAGGGCTTTCTTCACACCCAAGCTAAAATCTGCAACCGCCACCATTGTTGAAGCTAGACCATTAGAATGTGCTAATAGTCGTCCATTTTTTGGTTCCCACAAGTACCTAGGGACCAATCCGGTCCTTCCAAAAGTTTCAGATCGGACAATGAGTCGTCCAATGAAAAACCATCATGGACAAGCCCATCATCTTCTCCGTTCGTGTGGGAAACCCACCCACTTGTAATGTGGCCCACTTGTCAATCTAAGATGACTGTTTGGAAGGTTTTAATGTTAGGATTGCATACGTATCGAAGGATTGCATTAATGTAACCAAATTCAGACCGAATCAACGTCGGACTGAGCTCCTGTTTCGATTTAAATTTCGAAACAGTGGCTAACCCGGGGATTAGCAGCTGATACTTCAGGTTTTTCTTAGGGCCTATAAAGGGCTACCCATTAGGCAACCCAAAAAAAAGAGAGAGAAGAAATTAGAGAGAGTGCCAAGAGAGCGCCGTCCTCTCTGCTCGCTGTCCCATCTCCAACTGTAGTATTGTTGGGTCGGCTGGGTCTGCTCAAGTTCCAGATCTACGCATGCCTAGTTTTCTTACTGATAAGACCTGAGAAAGCAAGAAGGGAGGAGAGGAGAAAGGTGATCAAAGGAAGAAAGATTTTGAGAGAGTAGAGAGGGAGAACAGATCGTGGCTGTTGCACCATCACAACTCCGTCGGGCCCAGCGTGACTCAGACACTGACTCGGGCAGAGTTGTTACCCCAACATTGTCTAGCTGAACTCCACCTGAGTTCAGGCGTTGTTGGACATCCCAACAGTAAGAAGAGGTAAGAAGAAGGAGAAGAAAGGACAGAGAGAGAGAGAGAGTGGCAGCCTTGACTCACTATCGAGCCGAGTTGAGCTCGGACCTAGTCCGAGTTGGGGGTTTTTACTAGACTTGCCAACCTAAGGGAAAGGGAGAGGAAGAAGGAAAAGGAAGGGAGATGTAAAGAAAGGAAAGAAAACAAAAAGAAAAGAGAAGAAGGGAGAGAGGCAGAGGAATGAGAAGAGAAAGGGGGGCTGGTGGTGATTGCAGCTGAGTTGACTTAGATGGGACCAAGTCCAATGGGTCAAGTGGGGCTTGGGGCCATCCAGGTCTAGCTGGACATTTCAGTGGGGAATGAGAGAGAAGGAGTGAAAGGAAGAACAAAAGAAATAACAAAACAGGGAATCCAAGAGAGTTGTTCCTTGCATTCTGAGTCTCGATCGAGTTGACTCAGTTGGTTCTAGCAGAGTTCGTGACGAATCGCCAAGTTAAACTACTAAGCCAAGGTAAATCAAAACCCATTTCCTTTGTTATTATTGAGTTAACGCAGTGAGATTTCATTGTGTATTAACCCTACAAACCAAGCACTAACTATTTCTCTTGATGTTTTGTTTGGGTTGTGGTCACATATCATCGAGTAGATTTGACTCTATCAGACTTCAGTTGTGCTATCTAGTGGGCCATGCTGCTAGATTGCTTGATCGAGGTGAGGACTCACCCTTTGAGCTTCCCACTTAATTTTATCAATCTGGATATAGATGATGGCATGATTCCTCTAGCTAAATTACTCACCTTACTTTTGAATAGGCTAAATTGTTGTGTTAAATGGTAGACTTCTCTCTTTAATTATAACATGCATAAATGATTTAATGATAACATGTTATCTTTAGTCGTATATTGTTAATTAACTGTATGTCTGTCATTTGTGATTGAGCAATGTAATGAATGAGACCTGTCATGAACTCACCATCTGCGGTCCATATTTGACTTATGTGACTTGGATCACGTATATGCCTTACATGTCTTGGACCGCATATTTACCCTACGTGGCTTGGATTGTTTACTTGCCCTTCGTGGCTTTGATGGGTCGTTGGTGCCCTTCAGTGGCTTGATGATTATATTCGCATATCTTGTTGTTTCCTAGCCATCTTGCGGTGTTCAGTCATATTGTGATTTCCGGGTGGAGCGGGTGTTCGTTTGGTGATTTTCTAGCCATCTTACGGTGTTCACATACGATACGATTTCTGAGCGGTCTAATTTATATGTTGGTTTTCTAGCCATCTTGCGATGTTCAGTCGTACCAAAATTTTCAGGTGGATCGGGTGTTCGCTTAGCGATTTCCTAGCTATCTTGCATTGTTCACGTACGATTTGATTCCTAGGTGAAGTGGAGGTATAAAGCTTGATTTTTTAACAATTTTTATGGAGCTTGTAAGGTTGATTATTTAATTATCTGGACATATTCTCTTGTATTGCGATTACTATTATATTTCGCTTATGATGAAATTCTATTGATTGGCTTGATTTCTTTAATATGATTATGAATATAAAATGCCCTGATTAGTGTATCTAAAGTGCATGACTCGTGATCTATATTGGATTATGAATGATGAGTGTGCAATCTTAGAGGGTGCTCCTCACTATGATAGCCATTGACGCTATCAAACCGTAACCGTTGATGCAGGTGTAGGGCGAGTCGAAGCTATTCACTGGGTTGTTAGAGCAGATCGGGTAGCTGAGCAGCTAGACGGGGTCTCTGTGGCCCATAGTGAGCTTCACCACTAGTTGATAGATTCCTAGTTATGTTTAATGAACTTGGTTATTTATAATTGTATAAGTCCTGCATGGGCACTACATTTGATTTTTATTATAGTTGAAACATTTTTATTTCAATGCATGGTTTACTCTAGCTTCATTGCTTTTGACTCTAGTTAATGATGAGTGGTTCAAATTTACACTGAATTTTCGAGGTTAACACTTGGGTTTTTGGGAAACGGGTCGTATACTCAGGTCCTGAAAACACGGGGCATTACAGGATATATTCAAATAGGCGTCGGATACGATCAACAAAATTAATAATGACAAGAGCCGGCTCTTTGAAGAAGGAAGTATAGTTTTCATCAGATCGGGGTCTTTTCTGACCATGGGTCTCGGTTGATTGCAAATTAGAAGGCCCAGTGGTATTTAGGGAGGCGAGATGTCTTTTTGAGCTAGCCATTGGATACCTATACAAGAGTTAGTGAACAAGTTAAAATCAAGAAGAGAAGTTCATTAAGTCAAAAGGGGGAAGTATGGAAGATTGCTAAAAAGGAGGGAGAAAATAAATTTAAAGTCTAAGTTTGCATTTTATTATAAGTCAGTATGCACAGATCATTATGCGCAATGTAATGAGCACAGACTGTTGTGCGCAATGTAATGCATGCAGAGCATTTTGCCCAAAGCATCATGCACAAGTTCGTTGTGCAGTAAGGTCATTAAGCGCTACCTGTCCTTGCACTAAAAACTGGTTGTGCACAGAGAGGTGTTGTGCAGGATGGGTGTTGTGCGGCGCACAACAATGTTCATGTGAAAAGTAACTTGATGAAGGAACAGTGTGCAGCAGGAGGAAAGAAGTGAGAAAAAAAGTAAAAGTGTTGTATTTATAGGCGAGGTGTGACCCGTTGTGTGGTGAACGCTGTGCAGTAAACATTGAGCGGAACATGTTGTGCACGCACAACACAGAAAATGACTGTGCGCCCAAGGGCTTGATGATGCGCACAACAAAAGAAATGAAGACAAAAGTAGTAATTAGAATGAATCTTCATTTAATTATTGATCCTACATTATTTTGTAGATATAAAAACAAAAGAACGCAGGATCAAGGGGGCATCTGTTGAGGCATAAAAAGAGGAAAATATAGCAGAAAGTTCGTTATGCGCAGAGTGTTGTGCGGAAATGAGTGATTGTGCAGAAACGAGTGTTGTACGAAAATAATCGTTGTGCAGAAATAAGCCTTGAAACACAGATGACCGCACACAGCGGTCCGCACAAAGAAATTCGTACACCGGGGTTCGCACAGAGAAATTTGCACACTGGGGTCCGTACTAAGAGTACGCACAGAGGGGTCCGCATAGAGGAATCCACTCACAGGGTTTCGCATAGAGATGACAGCACAAAGGACTTCGCACAATGAAGATCGCGCAAAGGATTTCGCACAGTGACTACATGGCATGTTCGCACGTGTGAGAAGGCTATAAATACCCCCAACCCGTTAGTAAGGGGTCATTAGCACCTAATCACAGAGAAGGAGAAGATTGTGAAAGAGGAGAGGTAGAGCCCATACTCGTTGTGCGGAACGGACATTGTGCGGCGCATAATTATGCCAGCGCACAACAGTGCTTGCGCACGATGGCTTCTGATAATGCACAATGGCTTCTAGCACAGCATTTGGCATAGTGTCTTAATGCTTGATACGTTTATGCATCATGTTGTTGCTAAATGTTTGTTTTACATTATAATTCATAAATTTTCTATTTGGAATCAAAGGAGAGAAGGATGTAGAAGAACTTAGAATGAATAAATGATGTGATTATCTTCCTTATTTTCTTTCGTTCATAATTAAGTGAATAAAATAATTCCCCAAATCAAATGCATTTATTTCTTGTTCGAAACAGTGATAATAGTAAAACTTATATTAATATTAGTAATTGGTTAATAACCTGTTATGAAATGAACTATTGGAACCTTTTAACCGCTAGCGTTCAAATTCAGAAAGAACCAACCATTAGATTTACAAAAATCCACCGTTAAGACTAGGAATTTAGGTGTATGGCTCACTTAAGACTTACGTCAGCCCCGTTCTCGTAATCATGACCTTATATAACTAAATGAACCAAGTGTTCGGAGTGGATTTATCGCAATCATCATGGTGGACCCCACCTCAGAGAGTGATTGCACGGAAGGGATGTGCATTCACGGTGCACCATTCCAAGAGGACCGGTCAGCGTGGGCTGACCTGTGTTTTTTTTCCCAAAATAGAGAGTTTTCTCTCCCTCTCTGTTTTTGCCAATCGACAGACGAACGTTCGTTTGAGACGTCCGTGGCCCACCAAGACCTCCCACCTGGACGATCCAGTCCGTCCATTGTGTCCGGAGCTTGGGTCCCACCAAAACCCACCTCATCTCGCACGTTGAGATGTGTGTGCGTGGGCACAATCCTTACCATAAGTGAGCCCGAAAGCACAGAGTTTCCAAAAATGGAAACTTGCTATTTTGTCAACTCAGCAATCCACATGCCTCCTTGTCTTTACATCTTAGCCATCCATGGGAAGTAAATCCTGGCCGTCCAATGCCAGCTGATCCAGCTGGGTGGATAAAAGAAAAAAAAAAGGAAGAATGAGAGAGGGAGAGAAAGGAAACTAGCCGTTCTCCCCTATCTTTGAACCCACTGACCCATCCTCTTTCAGGCTTCAATGGAGATTGTTTACAAGCTTCCTAGGGTCCCCACGAATAGTCTGAAGAAGGCGGATTGGAGGAAGAACTCCCATTTGACATCCGCCGTTAACGGCGGGTCTCCTTCCTCGTCAAGAAGCTGCCACTGCTGATGCTTTAGATTTCCATCGGGTGGGTGTTCTCGCTGGCCGTGGTTGAAAGAAAGGAAGAAAGCAGAGAATGAGATGGTGAAGAAGAAGAGGAAGAATAGAGAGAGAGAGAGAGTGGCGGCTGTGTAACCCGAACCGAATCAAACTGAGCTCGATTTATGAGGGGTTGCAGGCCTTACTGGTTCGAGTGCTGCTAGAGTTTTAGCACACGCACACATACAGAGAGGGAAAAAGGAGAGGAAAGAAAAGAAAGAAGAGAGAGAGAGAGAGAGAGGATGGCTGCATTGAGCGGCAGCGATCCGAACCGAGCGAGTCAGGCCAGGCCTGGCCTACATTGTTGGGCGTTTCTAGCAGCTGGCGGGGAGAAGAAAGAAGAAGAGAAATAGCAGAAGAAAGGGAGAGTAATAGGAAGAGAGAAGAAAGGGAAAACTGTGGTGGTGTGGCTGTGGCACCATGCCATCTCGACCCGACCATTGCTGAGTCGTTGACTGAGTTGGAACTTGGTCTTGGTCTGGCTGGAACCCCAGGGTAGAGAGGAAGAGAAACTAGAGGGAGAGAGTGAAGAGAAAAGGAGAGAAGAGTAAGAGGAAAGAAAGAGATAGGGAGAGAAGAAGAAGAAGGAAAACAGAGGATTAAGTGGGGTTGGCTGGCGAGTTAATTGGACTCGACTCGGTTTGAATCCCAACTCGAATCGGTCAGTCCCCTTGCTGGGATTTTCCAGCAATAGGAGAAGAGGGAAGAAAAGAGAAAGGAAGAAAAGAGAAAGAAAAGGGGGAAGGAAGGAAAGAGGAAGAAATAAGAGGAGAAGAAGAGTTGAGCCGAGTCAACTCGGCTGAAATCGAGTCGACTCGGTTGAGACCGAGTTCAATTGGGCTGAGAAATGCTTGGGCCTGGTCCAGGCCTTGCTAAGGTCAATTTGGGACAACTCAGCTGCGTCGAGTCGAGCCACCAAGTCGACTAATGTAAGTCAACCTTTCTCCTTAAATTAGGTTTACCGTTTATTTGTTGTTACGGTAATTGTTACACTTATTAAACATGATTTGCCATTTGTAGACTATTTACACTGATATTAAACATTATAGGCCTAATTACAATTATTAAATAGTAGTATTTTAATTATCACTCTTAAATGTTACCATTAATAGTATATCATAACATTATTATCATGATGATTACTGGAGCCATGTTGGTTAATAATAATTATATGTATCGCTAATATCAATGGCGATTTCACGATTATTAATAATATTCGTATTGCACACCAATTAGAGATTCAATCCAAAAATTTGAACCTAGACCTAAAACTCTAGGATGGAATCCTATATCTAAGTGGTCTAAACTCTATGTCAACACCCTAAACGTAGATAGTGCATGAGATTTGGATCTAACTATAAAGTTTTATAATAGGTTATAGTATCTATTATCATGACTAGATTCATTACTTATACTTATGATTATTATCGTTAGAAAATGGTATCCTTTTTCTTATGAGATTAGTGTAATTCTTGTAATATGATTGTTATCATTAGTCATTATCATTTTACTGTTAGTAAATATCTATTTTTATCACATATACTATTTAATAGATTATTAATCATTATAAGAACATTAGATATTGTTGTTACATATATATTTTATATATAAACTTATGAACCATCATTTCTAATATTGATTAATTAATACTCCTATTATGAATATTACTCGATCCATTTTACAATAAAAATAATAATATTAATATTAATAATAACTTAGGATTCAAATCCTAAAATCGAAGTTTAAGACTAAACCCTAGGATGAAAACCCTAATTCTACACTAAGACCCTAAAAATATAACCTTAGACTATGATCTTAAGCCCTAGGTAGTGCTTAGAACTTGGATCTAATTATACAAGTTTATGATTTGTGATATGATACAATCCTAAGGGCGAAAGTACTTAACAACACTAGAAGACGATTCAAAGTATAAGGTGATGATTCCTCTCCTTGAGCTTTCCATTTTCCCATTAGATTAAGTTATGGTTTTTATTTTAATTTATAATTGATATCTCCATTCCATAGTCACATGTGTTAATTGCTAGAATTGAATTGCTACATTACATGCTTAACGTTTATCATGTATAATTATTCATGCTTGTGGATTATTTGTAAATTGCTTGTGGAACTTAAACTGGTACATCAGTGGAAAATCCCCACCTATAAATGTACACCCATACTTGAGATGTAACCCGATTGGTTGCGATCGTAATGGACCTTCGGCTTAGTGGTTATTGAATGGTGGTTTAAATTGACCATTGATGTGGGCCTACCATCCAGGGTTGTTACGTCTAAATGGTTTTCAAGGATGGTCTTTTATCGCATGGTTTTGATACTTGCCCTATGTGGCTTATTTTGATATTGCCTTATGTGGCTTGTTTTGATATCGCCCTATATGGCTTTGTTCTGGTATTTTCCATATATGGGTTCGATGTTTTATACTGTGCAACCATACGATGGTAAGCCCCATATATTGTAATATGATTGGCCACTATTCAACAGGGTTCCATTAAACATCTTATGATGGTAGCCTTATGAGCTGGGGATAGTGGTATGAGACCTATGCCTGAGCTGTCGGCCTGTGCTCGTGAAAGCCCCCGTAGTGACCTTTGAACTTAATTAAATTAGCTGGTTGTAACTGGAGCATCTATTGCTATTGTACGATGTGCATATTTGCCAGACTAGATTTTTTTCGGGGTATAGACCATCCGTATGCTTTTCCCAAGTCAACATATTCGCTTGACTAGATGTTTTTCCCGGGGCACAAACCAGCATCTATTCCTATCATACGCGACGTACGTATTTGCCTGACTAGATATTTTTCCTAAGGCACAGACCGTCTGGATATTTTTCCTAGGTCGATGATTGCATGGGCGACGAGCCCTATGTCTGTCTGGATATTTTACCCAGGACAATGATTGCATGAGCAACGAGCCCACTGTCCGCACAGATGTGCATCCCCGGGGAGATGATTGCATTCACACATCCATGCATCTAATAAGACCTGCATCATGTATTGTTCTGTATCCTTTATTTTATAACTATGCTTACCTAATACGGCGGTGTGTAATCTTGAGGAGAATTCACACTGAGTTGGTCACTCATCCACCAAATATACAAACGTACAGGTAGTACAGGTGGCTTAAGTGATATGCAGGTTCAGACTGACGAGGAGCCGTTATGATGGTCAAAGATGCATGGTTGTACTTGTCAAGGAAGCTGCGCAATCTTACGGCTTTTGTTTATATATTTTCTTTTATATTTCTTATGTATGTAAATCTTGTAATTGTTAACGTTGAGACATTGATTTTATAAGTCATTATGGACAATGTCTTGTATATTCAAAATGTAATTGAAAATCTTCCTTTATGCTTACTTGTCCATTATACGCTCATCTGCTTACTCTGATAGTTGAAAAAAAATACTCGAATTTGACCATCTTTTAAGGTTAACACTCGGGTTTTTTGGGAAATGGGTCATATACTTGGGTCCTAAAAAATCGGGGCGTTACAAAATCCTCCCAAGGGTCGTCAAGTACTGGCAATGGAGTGTATAGGCCCATATTCTGAGATCGTCCATTCGATGCCTGACATGTATGGCATCGCTGCATTACTTTTCTAACATCTCGTTTTAGTTGTGGCTAATAATAATGCTCCTCTAAGAGAGCTACTGTCTTATCTTGTCATTGGTGGCGCCGAGGTCACCTCCATGTAGCTCTTAGATGACATACTCTAGCAACGAACTCCGTAGAATGAACAACCAATTTCCTTTGAAAGGAAAATCATCCTGAATATGGAGGTTACTGAAATGACCATCTAGGCATCTAATCCACGTGTCCTTAAAGTTGTCGTCATCTGCATATAGGTCATTAAGGTATTTAAACAAGATAACCTCATTGCTCATGGTGAATAACAATGGTGCACGTCGGCTAAGCACATTGGCAACCTTATTCTTGTGTCCACCCTTATGCTTCAACACGAATGTGAGTCCCTGTAATGAAGAAATCCACCTAGCATGCACACAATTAACACTAGCCTGGCTGCTAATAAACTTAAGGCCCTAGTGATCTGTATAGAGTATAAATTCCCGTTGAATTAAATAATGTCACAATGCCTAAATCACTGTGTACAATTTTAGCTCATACGTTAACCATTTCTTAGGAGCATCACTAAGTTTCTCGCTGTAAAATGTTATTGGCCTGCCCTCTTGAGACAACACACCCCTAATGCCAACATACAAAGCATTGCATTCAATTTCAACCAATGTATTAAAGATGGGAAGTACAAGAACCGGAGTAGTGGACAACATCTACTTAATTTTAGCAAAACTTTTGTCAGCCATGTTAGTCCATTAAAAATGTTCCTTCTTCATGCAGTTAGTGATCGGTGTCACGATGGTACTCAAGTTCCTCACGAACGAATGATAGAACGTCACCAACTCATGAAAACTTTGTACTTCATGAATGTTTATCTAAATCGGCCATTCTCTTATAGCTTTCACATTCTCTTCGTTCACACGGATGCCCATGAACGTCACAACAGAGAAAAAAAGATAAAAGGCTTTTTGTTAAGAAGTTGCACTTTTTCAAATTGAGGTACAACCATGTTATCTATGAGCACCTGTTTGAGATGCCTCACATGGTCTGCCTCACTCTGACTGTATATCAGGATACCATCAAAATAAACCACCATGAATTGCCCAATGAATGGTTTCAAAATATAGTTTATCACCGTTATAAACCAACTAGGTGTATTCAAGAGTCCAAACGGCATGACCAGCCATTCATACAGACCCTCCTTGGTTTTAAATGTTGTCTTCCACTCATCACCCCGCCAAATATAGATATGATGATAACCGCTTCTCAAATCTAGTTTTCTCAAATCTAGTTTGGAAAATAGTTTTACCCCCTCTAGTATGTCCAACATATCATTTAGTCATGGTATAGGAAATATGTACTTTATTTTTATTTATTCTCCGTTATCAATAGATATGCTCCAACTCCTGGCCTTCTTATGTGTCAATAAAGTTGATATGGCACATTGGCTCATACTTTCTCACACTAGACCTTTACAGATCATTTCCTCCACTTGTCCTTACAAAATATTACGCTCTTTCAAACTCATCCGATAATGAGGATGATTGGGTAAGCTATCCCCTCAGACAAGGTTAATATGGTATTGTATATTATACATGGGAGGCAACCCATCGGGAAGTTTATCGAGCTAAATTGTCATAAATTCTTGCAACAATGTTTTTAATTTCTCTAGAATGATCGTGGGTTTTACCTTTTCACCCTTCACAACCAATGCATAGACATTTCCCGTCTCCTTGGACTCCTCCACAAAGTCCCATGTGGCTAGGAGAAAACGACCCTCCATTATACACCTTGTTAGAAAGATGTTATGTCACTATGGGTCTACCACATTCTTTAGCATATACAATAGCATTCTCATTACTGGATATTCACGATGATCTTGTGGAACCCAATCTACTTTGTCCACTTCATCATTCACGACGTGTTCTACTTCATCAATCTCCGGGTCTTCCTCTATAATTTTAGCGCTTCTATCATTCATAGCTAGGTTAGCCACTTGCTAGTGAAGATACATGTTTAATAAGTAACCCACTTGACCACATCAACAACAATAGCCTGGCCTTAACTGACCATAGGGGTTCGGGATCTTGCTTAGATTTATAGCAGTGGTTGCTGCTCTTTGAGGTCTCGCTTATCCACTTCCTGATTATCAGTTTGCGGGTGTATAAAGTTAAGGACGCCCCCTATAGGTTCTTTCCTCTTAACCCGTGGTGCTCCTTATGAAGGGCCTGCAATGTCCACCCTATTAGCAAGATAGGCCCATGTGTTGTTTTGTTCAAACTATATCTCTGCTCGGGCGACCAACTTGATCGCTTCATTCATCGTCTAAATGGGCTACATCTGAACACAATCCTAGATTGTAACACGCAAACCACCATTGAATCGAGCAAATTATTACAATTTAGTCACAACTAAATCATCTCATTCAATAAAACAGTAGAATTTTTCTATGTAATCCTCACCGATCATATATCTTACTGACAATTTTGGTATTGCTGGAACAATACTTGGTCGTAATCACTGTTGAGGAATTATGCATGCATGAGTTGTTTTATTCGCTACCATGTGCGAATTGGTGACTTCATATGTCTCATTCGTACGGGCTAAAGTTGTTCCCACCAAGCCTAAGCTCCACCCTTCAACTTGTATACCACAAGTTTAACTTTCTTCTCTTCAAGGACATCCATGTAGTCGAAGAGGTGCTCGACTTCAAGCAGCTAATTGAGGAAGTCCTTGATGTGGAGTTGGTTGTTAAAGTTAGAAAGATCAAATTTCATCCTGAATTCTTGATCTGTCTGATCTACTCGATCATCGCCTCGTCCGGAGTGTTGGAGTATTATGTCATCGATCTCTTCATTATTAGATACCACATCCTCAAGTGAGACTTTGTGATTCACCGTCTACATCGTCCTGTGATCATCGTGATTGTAAATTCTAGCACATACTAAAGGCGTATCATTGCAATGAAAAATGGAGTTGCCTTAAGGCCTCTGTCATGAGGTGGATAGCAGCCTGCAACCCATGAATGACTTGTCGATTCTGCCGTTGCGCTGCCTTGAAAGCTACCACTGCTAAAGAATAATTCTTTGAATCACCATTCATGGGATTGTTGCATGATCCGTCGTTAGAAGCCATCGATTTGAAGAAAAACCTCGCTCTTATACCAAATTAACACAGGGAAGGGAGTGATGAGAACGATCACCGTCTTCCTCAAGCGATAACACCCTAAATCCACAAAGCCCTCTTAAGTCCATAAGAGAAATTTCAAACCACAAGAAAAGTAAGAAAGTTTTTGAGAAATTTATTAATAACCCCCACAATAAACAAGTTTGTATGCCTAAATAACCTTAAACCAACCATACGACGCAATTAGAAGATACTTAAACAAATAAGGAAATAAAATTTGAAAAACACGCAAGCTTCCACCATCCGTTAATCGTTCGGAATGACAAAAAAATGTCTAGAGATGAAAACTAAAAAATTATGTGAGTTTTGATCGATCGATCGACTTGATCAATATGTTCGATTGATCGAATTATGCTGAATTTTTGTTGATTTTCCTTTGGACTTCTTCTGGTCCATTTGTGTTAGGAATATGCTTGATCCTGATCATACATCAGACTTTCTCCCTCTCTAACTCCTCTCCTTCTCTTTCTCTACTGCAACTTCCCCGTTTCTAACTCCATCTCAAATTCTCCTTCTCCTACTTCAATTCTCCTTATTTTCTCTAGTAAAATTATTATAAATAAATAAAGGAAAGGGGAGGGTTCATATTTGTGAATGCCTCTCTTTCTTCTTGGCATTCTGATTTTCTTCGATTGCCTGATTTTAAAGGCAGAAGATATGTGCATTACTTCTAACCAGATGAAAAGATCAGATGTCTTACACGTATTCTATATTTACTAGTGAACCTGTATGAGGATGGATAGGACTCCTAACGCACGTGGAGCGAACGTCCATACTTCTTATCTACGTATTTCTATTATCTCATGTGTATGATTATTAAAACGAGCTTCTAGCTTATCAGACAGTGCATGTGGTAAGTAGCTAACATGAGCCTCTAACTCAAGCACCAAATCTATCGAGCTCCCATTCATAAGGTGTGGCCCACCATGAAGATCACTTACAACAAAGATCGAGCCAGTTCACCCATTAGGTGAGCCACATTAGCACATTGAATCTGACCACGTGATCTTCCTAATAGGTCCACTGCCATGCACACGTGTTAGAAATAGGAAAAAGGGTGCAAACCTTTACGCCAAGTCCAACAACAAAACCAAGTAAAACACCAAGCGGGAGCCCTATCACGTAATAGCAGATGATATTAACGTAAGCCACAACACTTTGCCATCCAGCACCCACAGCCACACCTATGAAAATTTAAAAAAGAAATGATAAATATATAAATCTTAGATGGTGTAGTGAAATATAACGCAGCCGCAATCCCACACATGCTATGATCTGTGCACCACACGAATAAATATCAGCCAATATGCACTGTGTGTATTGATCATTCCCGAATCAATAAATTAATACTTATTGTCTATTAAAGAAAAAAAATTTGTGAATAATCTCATTTTTTCAGTCTCATATAATCAACAAATCATCCCTCTTATATATGTTTAGTCCTTACAGAAAACATAATCTCATTTATGAATACATGTAAGGATTCTTTTAATGGAAGAGAAACAAATGCAAATGACTTTTTAAATGGAAGAGAAACAAACACAAATGAGAAATGATCACAAACTAGATGCAGGTCTAACTAGTTAGCATGTGGGGCCTATTGTTTTTATATGACATCTCGCCCATCTAGTAAAGGTATCCCATCTTATCCAGGTTGGGGGTGCTTCGAGCTTGCCTCCTTTGCATCCCCCTCTGGAAGCATATCAGCAAATTGTCCCATACTCTCGCTGACAGTTCGCAATGGCTGATAGGTCATGAGGAGTGTAGCTTCTAGAATGATAATTGGACGGGGCTAGGGCCCCTCTCCAAATGGAGACTTCAGCTCCCTCCTGCTTCCTATCAAGATGTCAAGGTGATGTAGAGCGGGCCATGGATAATTTCATGGCCAAGATGGACCAGAGAAGGCTCGATCGGAGACAGAGATTATCCTGACAGTTAGAACTTAAAACAGACGTATTTCGAAAACAGAAATGAGCTATCGGACATACCATATATGATTTTGGACTAAGACGAGCTACTTTTGCCACCCAACCTGCTACACCGGTTTGCGCATGTCGAATTTGCAAAATACAATCAAATCGACAGTTGAATTCCCATTTTAATTTCATTTTTACTATTTATAGTAAGTTTTAGTTTAAATATAACTCTTCATCCGTTGGGCTTTAGGAGTTGGGCCAAACGTGAAAAGTGCTTAGAATAGGTAGGGGGACATCATGGCTCGACCAAATAAGACACTTACTATTTTTGGCTGAAAACCATGTGCACTTGTAACAACTCGGATTTTTGTTTGCGAGTTTACCCTTACGTAAGAATGAACGGTTATACTCATTCAACTCTACACTTATAGATCCATTAATTTTAACAATCTATTTGTAGTTCATCTTGAATGTAAACTATCGAAAGTATTTTTCACCCCTAGATTACATCAACCGACTATTGATTAATAGGACAAACCGCTGAATACCTTATTATTCTCACCCGTTCATCAAACCGATCGTTAAATCAACTATTTACCACTAAATGAGGATATTTGACCGACCACTTTGAATTTGAACCACCCAATCATAGTAAACCAACTACCTGATCTCCACATCCGCTCGTACACATTTGTAAATGTAAAATTTTGATCCGTTCATCTTATTTGTCACTTATGATTATTCTTAACCTACCACCAAAATTACCATCTAGATAATTTGTAGATATGAACGAGTCCCTATAATTGAATGGTATACATTTCTAACATATATCACAACCAAAATTTACTTTCAACGTATCCATTTGCGAAACTAACCGTACAATAACCCATAAACATTATTAACATACTAACCATCTAATTACTTAAATTTTAGACTATCGATTGATCATCCATCACAATCTGATCTGCTAATTGGGCTATCTAAATGACTAAATGAACTATTTATTAGGGAAATCATAGGGTATTCATCAAGACTACCAGTTAATTTTAACACGGGATGTTGATAAACATTGTTTTAAATTATAAATATGCGTAAGCAGTTGATTAGGCATCTTGATATCCTTGAGAGATCAATGCCCAAATTTATTATGTTGATAAATCATATAAAATGACGAGCCTTTGTAAAGTTTCATCTCATACATACGGCACAAATTGATTACAAGTAAAATTTAAGTTTTTTTTTTTGTAAAATGGGAGTAGGGGTGTACATCAGGCTGAACGGAGTCGAACTGGGCTCAACCCGGCCTGGCCCGGTCACCTGGCCAACATGTCCAGCCCGAACTCGACTCGGTCAGCAATCAGGCGAGTTCAGGCCAGTTTCGGACCTGCTCCATCTACAAAGGGACCCACGATTTAAACGGCCTGGATTGTTGTAAATCTATGACACCTGTGAGGTGGATGAGTCACTGTCACTTCAAAGATGAGTGGTGAACTATCCCAGAAGTCAAGAGAGAGATTGAGAGAGAGAAAGAGAGAGACGAGAGGAACGACAGAGAGAGAGAGATTGAGAGAGAGAGAGATTAGGGAGGGAGAGAGAAAGAGAGAGAGAGTGAGAGAGAGATTGAGAGAGATTGAGAGTTTTAGGGTTTAGGGTCAAGCGGCGTTCTCACTTCTCTGTCTCAAATGGTTAGGATAAGGATTTAGGAAAATATATATGTGTAAACGGCCAAGTCGGGCTGGGTCGGGCCGAGTCGGATTTCGAACCGAGTCAGGCCGAACTAGGACCTATTCGAACTCGGCCCAAACTCAGTTTCGAGCTGAAGAAAATGGCCCGTCCCGGACCAAACTCAGTTCCGGGTCGGGCCAAGTTGAGCGAGTTAACCAGGCTAGCCCAGTTCGTGTACAACCCTAAATGGGAGGTGAGATTCCATGCCCCAGACATCTCCGTGTACATTTACATTACGGATGGTTTAACGCTGGGTATTAATACCCATGGCACGGCCCACCTAAGAATTGAATCTGCCTCATTTTAAAGCCATTGTCTTAATATGAGTAGGCAAAACTAATAGAAGTAGTTGATCTCTCCACAACCAACTTAAGTGGGGCCCGCTGACCATGTAAAATAAATAAAGAAAGAAAGAAATTCACTAGTGCACGCTATCTATTTCACCAATTCACGTTATCTATGGAACCATCCTCCCGACTATTTCAAAAATAGCAAGCACTCATTTTTAATCCAACGAGTCTAGATCATTTGCAACCAATCAAGGCCATTCATAGAGATCACCTCACCCATAAAACAAGATTCATGTGGATTGTGGTTCACCAAGAAACCCACTGCGTGAAGGGATTTTTCTATCTAAGAACGATTTTAGAAACAAAGAAAACCCGATCTTTTCTCCCACGTCCTTGGAAAACCCATCACAACTTCAACGAAAGCATCTCAAACTATTTATTTAAAGAAATCTTGACCGTTAAATCAAGTCACACAAATCTCGTGCACCAACATAGAAAAATAACCATATGTAACATTATCTCCTTCCGCTACTTATTTACAAACTAAAATTAGAAACTAAAGATCATGAATCATCCATTCAGATCCTTCATGCAACCTCCAGATAATTCGCAAATCCAAACCACACTATATCAGGAAAACAAATCTTTCACGAACCCACCAAGCCAACCATCACTGACCTTTGATTTATGGACCCCACAAGCACGGTGGGACCTATCCAAGACGTCCATAAGAAACAACTCAAAGAAATATGTACCCGGACAAAATCTGCCATTAAAACCAACTCATCTTCCTCACTAACACCATCAGCCACTAATTTTTTAGAACATTTTATCTTAACATCCAAACCATCCATGAAGTGGGCCACCAAATCTTCTTTCAATCCCACGAGGACACTCAGATTCTTACCATGCAGATAGGATTTGAAACAGAGATCAAAACAATGTCTAAACAAATTTTCAGTGCAAAATCATAAATTGTGTAACCCAATGCAACTCCTTCGAGATTTTTCCTCCAACACCAATTTTGGAAATCCTAAAAAATCTAAATCCTATAAATATGTAGGATATCTAAAAAAAATTTTGAAGGGAAAACTGATAACACCGTGAGCAAAAGAAAAATGGATAGAAAGAAGGAGAGAAATGAGGAAACTTTAAGTTGCCTTTGACATAAGTTGGTGATTGATCTTTTAATTTTATTTTCTCATAATTTAGATTTATGTTTTAAGATCTATGCAATGAACGAGTTGGATTGACCACACGTTCATCGCATTGACGTATTGATGCATATGATGAAAATAGTAAATCTTTGCAAACTATAAAGATTGGCGTGGGATCGTCTAGTTGAATTAGATTAGATCCATGTTGACCAAATGATTCCTAAGGCCAAGATATATCAAGGCCTCAAAATTTGGAGTGATCTGACCACCAGGTGGGCCACACCGATCAAATTAAATCGTGATCACTGCTTTATATATTTGTTGATTAAATGAATTTTTATATGCATAAGATTTGATCTATACCATATAAATAGACTCTGGGTTAGATCTGTGATTGTATTCAAAATCTTATATATGGATCTGATCATTGAACGGTCTACAATAATTGAAAAGTAATAATGATGTTATATTATTACTTTGGATTTTAAATGGTCCAGATCTAAACAATTCATTGGCCGTTCCGTAATTTGATTTTTGTGGAAATCGATGGATGGTTCAAATCAACCTTTTATAAATGATAAAACCTTTTGTCAGCCAGAGCCTTGACTTGGTTTTCAAAATAGACAAGTTGACTTTCCTTGTTTCAGGATCTTTATACAATCACCAGGGAATGGGGGTTGGGTTAAAGGCCTGACTGCGGAGCCTGAGGGTTTTCAGGTTGTTCTTCTGGTGTCGGCTTGGCAATAGCGGCCAAAGCCCTTCCTTTTCCTTTAATCATCAAAGGGAGAAGTAGAAAGGCGTATAAACTGGTTGATGTAGGGGAAACTTCTTAATGACTTTGTTATCATTCTGATAAACGACGTTAAACTGTTATCGCTTAAACTTGGTCAATCTTGTCTCACCTCGTATGAGTCACTTGGTACCTGCACTTTAATGGAGAACAAGAGGACACTGGGGGCGCCGGTTGTGGCCGAGGACCCTTTTATGCCTACATCAAGCAGATGGACTCAAAGTAGGTGGAGTTAGAGTCGAGATGTTGTGTGTACCTTCCCTTTAGGATGTGTGATGTATTTATAGGCCTTGTTAGGCAACTTGCATATCTGAGTAGATCTGTAAGATACGCAGGAGGGGCCCGTATTGGAGTTGGAATATCTTCTCGAGTATTTCTCTGATTATGCCTCAATTGGTATAATATTCGGCTAGGATCTCACTTATCAGTTCTACTCATATACGATATGAGATTCTCTCCAGATGTTTCTATTCCGAGGTCAAGGTCAGCATCCATGGTCAAGGTGATTGAGGTCGGAATTTGTGGTTAAGGTCTATTGATAAACCTTATCTTTAAGTCAAGTTAACTATTTCAACTCGATCATTGAGTCTCCTTGCTCAACTCATCTTCTCTAGCCCTTGTTCTACTGGTTCTCTGCACGTGTCTCATACGTCAGGTCAACTTGATTTTCCCCATGACAGACCCTACACATATGGTCCATATGTGTCAGGAGGCTTGCTAATTCCACATGATGTGCCCATATAATGGCAAGGACATGTTCAACAATGATGTAACCCTGGAGCCATATGGATTTTTTCGAGTGCCATGATCGAAAGAAGCCAAGCTGAGGGACTAAACCATGGGAAAAAATACCTAACATACATGACATATAGTTGGAAATTGGCATAACTTTGTGATAAATTGTTAAAATCGTTATTATAAAATATTATTGGAAAGATAACATGAAGCTTGAGAGACATGAAACAATGTCGTTTATGAGATTAAATATTAGTTTGAAGTGAAACTTAATTATCTTTAATATTTTTGAATTTCCCATTTTCATTTGTTTTAGGATTTGAAGAGCCTGACCATATCCCAAAGAAACAGTGATGAATGACCATTAAAAACTTTTTGTGGGCCGCGAAAGTTTTGGATCAAACTGATCTTTGTATTTTCCCTTCATCCCAAATTTCTTGACATTATTAATAGGTTGGATTGCAAATAAACATTACAAAAACCTTACAATGGGTTCTTTGGAATTTTTAATGGTGAGGCACTCGATCACCACGGTTTCCTGTGGTGTGGTCATCATAAAATGGACTGGAGAAATGGATGGACGGTGTGGATATACAAACATCATCAAGGTGGCCCCAAAGTAAGAGTCGGGCATCGAGTCAAGTTGGACTGAGTTAGGGCCAACCCGACTTGATCCGATTTCTAAATAGGCCTAACCTGAACTCAACTCGACTCGGTACCGAGTCCAACATGCTTGAACTAATCCCAATCCGGGTCTGGTATGGACTAATCCGGACTGAGTTTGACCTGGTCAAAAGTACCGAGTCGGTTCCAGTTGGCACCGATTCGGATCGAGAGATGCTGGAGGGAGGGAGGGAGTGGAGAGAGACAGAGAGAGAGAGAGAGAGAGAGAGAGAGAGAGAGAGAGAGAGAGAGAGAGAGAGAGAGGAGGAGGAGGAGGAGGAGGAGGAGGAGGGTGGTGATGGTGGTGGGTGGTTGCCGAGCTTGGAAGAGGAGGATGAGGGAGGGAGAGAGATTTAGATCAGGTCGGGGTGGGTTCAGGGTTGACATATAAGGTTAGAGATACTTGGAAATTAGGGTTTCTTTTATTATATATATACTCGAATCCGAGTTGAGTCGGTTTTGGATCGAGTCAGATCTGACAGGATTGAGTTTCGGATTGAGTTAGGTCGAGTTACTGGGTAACTCGAACTCAACTCGGTTCAAGTTCGGAGTGGGCGAAGCCTACTCTGTTCGGACTGACTCACCCATTCGGTCCGGTTCGGTTTAGGTCAAGTCGGGTTTAAACGAGTCAAATCAGGCGAGTCGATCGAGTCATCTGGTGCCCAGCTCGATCTACCCACTGTGAGGGTAACCCATCTCAAAGTTCTTGTTAGGGAAATTTAAGTTAGTTTTCATTTCTTTATTAATTTTAGAAAAGTTTATTATTTTGAGAAAGTTTCTCATTTCACATAAATTGAGGAGTCTAAGCTTAGATTATTTCACATAAATTCTGGATCTACACTTTCACGAGAATATCAAATTTGCACTTTAGAGAACAATTCATTCTTATCAATTTATAAAAGTTCAGAGATTTTTTCCCTCTTTTCTTTTTGGATTCAAAGATTAACATGGAGAAAGAAGATGGTGATCTCATCCTTCCCTTTTCTCCATGCTCCTGCTATGTAAAATATTGAATAGGTGATTGAAGTTGCAAATAGTGCTTACATCTTCCACCTCAGAAATTATGCCGTTTCACTTAGGAGAGCCACAATGTACAAGGTGAACTCCTTGTTAAAACATTTTTATTCATTTGTTCATCTGTTGTGGCCCACTTAAGGTATGAAATGGCTCAACATTTAGGGCAGATGACATAAATAGTGCAGCCCACCTAATGGAAAGATCTGATCTCGCACATGTTTGATATTGGCTTGTATACATGCGGGCCAAACGGCAAGGATCTAAAATGCGCTGCTCATTATTTTCTAGGGTGTGGACCATCCAATCCATACACATCTAGATCAGTCTGATGGTTAATTGGTTTCTTATGTGTGGACCATCCAATGATGCTCCAGGTGATCTTTATGATCTATATGGTTGGTCCAACCATTCGATAAGCTTATATCTAGAGGAGGAGTCAGCTCACCTGAGAGGACAGGTTGAATGCTATTCAACAAAAGAGAGAAAGCAAGCAAGATGGAGAGATCTGATACTGCATCTGCCACCTCAGCGCTGTTTGAGAATATGTAGGAGAATTTATGCCGAAACACCAATATCAATGCCCAAATCACCACTCCAATTGCCAATGAAGTTGCCACCACAACCACGATTGCGAACTTCACTGCCTTTGTACTTCCTCTCCCTAGTTCATTCGCCACCCTTACACTACATTTCCAGTACAAACATCTTAGTTAGCATCATATAGCAAGTGGGTCAGATCTCTCTCTCTCTCTCTCTCTCTCTCTCTCTCTCTCTCTCTCTCTCTCTCTCTCTCTCTCTCTCTCTCTCTCTCTCTCAGTATCCAAGGTAGCCTAAGATGGCTACTAGGTTAAATGGTCCAGCCATTCATCTGATGACCCTACCTTGGATAGGCCACAGTGATCTACACCACTAATGCGGGGTGTACCACCTTGAAAATCATATCGATTAGATGCTCATAATCATCAAATCAAGGTTCAAAAGCAAAAACAGTCTACGATGGCCAAAACCAAGGGTAAAAAGTCCATCGTCAGACGATTAGTATCATCGATGGTATTACTTTTGGACTACACCCATCTAAAGTAGGGCACACAACATGATGGACGGTTCATCTCATCCAACCTTGACAACAGTAGAGATTGACAATGGAAAAGCTGAACTTCGCTTATCTAGATTAGGGCCCACAAATATGGATGGTGGGTCAGATGGATGGGTCATATTCACAGCAAAGGCCCAAAACCTAGGTGGGTCAATACCAATTTGTGTTGAAGAAAAATACCTTGCAGCTGCTAGGAAACCGAAAGATAGCATCAGCTCCCAACCGTTGATATTTAGACTGCATACCAATTAAATAATAGCTATTAAAACAAAACAAATAAAATCATCCACGACACTAGCATCAATGGCTGTGGGATGAGACGGGCCAAGGGCCACCAAGACTGGGCCATTTCAATTTCGAGCCTGAAATTAGGTCCGGGCCAGCCACACGGCCTAAGTTATGCAGTCTGGTATAATTATTTTAATTGGGTAAAAATCGCATGTCCGTGTTCAATTTTCTCAGGATGGAAATATGGGGCTTTGTGAGTAACTCAATGCGCTTAGCGTACTGAGTAAACTCTGAGAGTTCTACCAGGATTTATGTATTTTATCCATTACGGTCTACCCATTTTACAAGATAATTTTAGGGCCTGAGTAAATTAAAAAAAAAAAAAAAAACAAGGCATATCCAATGTTCAAATGGACCACATCATAAGAAACAGTTTAAATGAACGTTGAAAATTTCTTGAGGGCCACAGAAGTTTTGGATCAAGCTTATACTTGTTTTTTCCATTCATCCATGCATGTCTGTATGATCTTATGAACATGTTGGATGACAAATAAACATCACTGTGGGGCCTAAAATGTTTTCATCCATGCATGTCTGTATGATCTTAAAAACATGTTGGATGACAAATAAACATCAATGTGGGGCCTAAAAAGTTTTCAATAGTGGAAATCATTATTCCCACTATTTCCAATAAATGATTCACTTGATCTTTGGATATGCTTCAATTTTGGGCTCAACCCCTTAAATCAGATGGAAAAATGGATAGACGGCGCCAATAGACTATATAAATTTAGGGTGGGTCCAAATAAGTTTACTCAGTATGATAAGAGCATATTGAATAACTTGGTACGCAATCCAATTTCGGATATTGGGATAATCAGGCATAGGGATATCCATTGCCAGTTGTAACAGTGCAAGTAATGGTGCAGGAAAGAAAATAAAGCCGTATTTAAGTTTTGTTATCATTGTAAACGCCTCACATCTATTTTCAACATAAATTGCAAAAGCTTTCCCCTTTGTTTTCACTTTTTATGGATATATCCCTCCCTTTTATGGAATCATTGCAAATTCTTCTACGATTTTTCAAGTAGAGCGGGTCGCGGACAGTATCATGGCCCAGATGGATCGGAAAAAGCCCTATTGGGATGGAGATAATCCAGACCGTCAGAACTTAAAACGAATGTATCTCACAAACCAAAATGAGTTGTTGGAAGTAAAATATATGATTTTGGGGTAAGACGAGCTACCTTAGCCACCTGATGCGCAAGAAGGATTTGCAAAATACCATCAAATCGACAGTTGTTTCCTGTTTTAATTTCATTTTACTATAAATAATAAGTTTTAGTTTGATTATAACTCTTCATCCGTTGGGCTTTAGGAGTTGCACCCAACATAAAAAGTGTTTAGAATAATTAGGAGATCAGCGTGGCTAGCCAAATAGGACATTTACTATTTTTGGCCAAAAAAGACATCACAACCGTCTAGTAAGTTTATTATTTATAGTAAGTCAAGATTTCTAAAAGTTTTAGTTGTAGTTTGATTCCAAAATTACTTTCATGGCTTAGTATCCCTATTTAAAGGAGGGTTATAGACTCGTTTATTTTATTCATCGATTGATTTTGAATTTTATAGAATTTATTTTCTATTTTTGTAGTTGTTTTCCTCGTGAATTTGAGAAGTCTCTGTGAGAAGTCCAGGGAAGTTCCGTGGATTCAGAACAATTATCCTCTTGAGGAAGATGGTGCTCGACCTCACATCCTTCCCCGTCAGTTTTTCTTTTCTTTTCTTTTCTTTTTTTCCCGCATATGTATGATAGGAAAATGATAGATAACCCATATTAATAAACTCTCTCTCTCTCTCTCTCTCTCTCTCTCTCTCTCTCTCTCTCTCTCTCTCTCAATGATATCCCAATTGCAGGATATAATCCTTCTCTACAATGTACAATAAGATAAGCTGGCTTCCCCCTACCAGTGAGTTTTTATTTTATTTATTGATTTATTGATTTATTTTTTAACGATCACAAAGGAAATGGAAAAGAAACAATTCAAAGGGATGCACAAAATCTCTAATAAATAAATAAAACTTGAAAAAATTCATCTTCAGCAGTTGGCCTTTTTAACGCCCTATCTCATAGGTAACTAATGGTAGATGTGTAGCCCTACACCGGTGCATATATGGCATCCAAACCCATTCATTCACCATGATCACTTCGACATGGCAATGGGACATCCCAAAATCAGTCTGATCTAACCATCAGGTGGCATATCATGTGCATTCGAAGGTTTTTGAGTGGTTGCCCACTGTTTTCTATAGTAGGGCCCACATAATGATTAGGTCAACTTAATTTTCTTTAGTATCCAATATTATAACAGAGTAACTGAGGCAGGGAATTACATGACTTACCGTCTTCCTCACAGAATTACTATTCCGAATCTAGGGAGCTCTCTCGCCTTTTCATTGAGTTTCTTTGGATGCACAAAGGGAAAAAAATAGAAATAATTTCTAATAAATTTAAAATAAATTAATTGATGATATAAAAAAAATTTAAATTAAATTACAATCATAAGTTCAAACAAAGGATGAAATTTTAGACTCCAATTGGAAATCCCTGAAACGTGACTTAAAATAAATAGTAAACTTAGTCTCCATTTCTACTTAGACTTTATGATTTTCAGACTTAAATGGTAAATCTCCAATTTGGCGGAATCATGTTATTCTCTTTCAGGACTCCTACAACTGAAATCAAAACTTATAATCTAATTGGCTACAGTTGTCTAATAAAAGTGATTCTTTAAAATCATAAGCAATCTATGATTGTCTCTAACAAATAGATGGGTCAGATTGTTGATTTAACCTATTTTTGTTTAAATGATTTAGACCGTCTATTAAAGACTGTTGATCGCATTTTTATATTTATCAGATTCATATGATTCTTGAGTGTTTGCCCATGAAACGTGTTTTGAAGGTAGTGAATGGCCTAGATTGATGGATTGGATAGTCTCAGGTGTCCCAATGTACTGATCTCCTTCAGTAACTCTCAGCCAATATGTCGCTCGTGTAGAACATCTCATCCACGCAAACAGTGGACCCACCACCCTGAGATCACCTGTCGCAAAAATCAGGCAGATCCGCTGACCACGCAGGCTACAACCTTGAAATCAAAGGATGGCCAATTGTAGGCCCAGCATACAAGCGTGGCCCACACAATGAGTGGATAAGCATGATTCTTGAGACAGGCGATCTTCATGGTGAGGCCCATCGTTTACGTGGCTCTGATTTCCTAAAAATGTGAAATAATGACGGGAAAGATGGGGCCGGCTGTAGAATTTTGGGCTACTTACCAGATGGAGAGGGCGTTTATTGCAATGGATGCATCTTCCATGTGGCCCGTCAGTAGAATCAATGCTGAGTTGTACCAAATCTCCAAACTGTTTTCAGCAAAATAATTTGTAGGTTAGGAAATAACAAATATATAGACCGTCCAAATAATGGACCCCATGGTGGATGGATCATAGCTAGAAATTCAAATTGATCATGATATCTTAATGACCCAATTTCATCCCTTGGATTAGGTTTGACAGCCATTTTTATAACCGTCCATCTTATGGCCCGTTGGATCCATTTTATGACTGCATATCCAATGGATGGTTCGGATGGTCAATTGTGTATTTGTATTTATTGTTAAGATATGTAGACGATGGGACCCATCATTTGGACGAAATGGACGTTGATTTTGGCACCGCATTCTCATCCTCCAGTCTTTTCTGCGCGTGATGGAAACATTCCATTTGATACTTGCGATATGAATGGGCAATTATCCAAAACTCACAATGTTTAGACAAGATTGGCTACTCCCCCTGGCACCGGCCCGGTGGCTGGTGCTCGGTGCTCTGTTTTCCCCACTGTGATGTATGTTTTTCATCCCTTCCGTTCATCCATTTTTACCTATCATTTTAGGGCTTCAACCCAAAAATTATACGCATATAAATCTCAGGTTGACCACACTACAAGAAAATAGTAGTGATTGGATATCCACCATTAAAATCCTCCTCAGGCCCACTGTACTGTTTATTTGACATCCAATCTGTTGATTAGGTCATACAGACCCAGATGAAGGAAAAAAAAAAAAAAGATCAGTTTGATCCAAAACTTTTATGGCACCCAAAAAGTTTTTAATGGTAGACGTTCATTCAACATTGTTTCCTATAACATAGTCCATTTCAGATTGGGATATACCTCATTTTTGGTGTCATACCATAAAATGATCTAGAAAAACAGATGGACGGCATGGATGAGACACATATATTATGGTGAGGCCCACATAACACCGACCAGCAGCAATTGGCTGGTGTTGGGGGGAGTACATATTAGCCGATTCGTTTCCATTTACTAGACGGTTAGTACAGTGCCATGAAAGCAATTTTTTATCATGCGCCAATCAATGGCGGAATCCGCCGGATGACCGGTTTGGATCGAATACACATATGCCAATGTCACCAGAAGTACTTTTTTTTTTTTTTTAATTCTTTCTTTCTTTTTAAAAGAAAAAATAAAAAAAAACTACGCATGCACACACACACCCCCACGTAGAGCAGGTCATCGGACCAAGTCGGACCGGATTTGGTCCAACTCGATTCGGTCCAAAATCTACACGAGTTGATTCGAACTCAATCTGATCCGGGACTGAGTTCAAGACATTTGACTCGAACCAATCCAATGCACGGTTGGCCTGACCCGAACTGAGTCCGACTCAGTTAGAGAAACCAGGTTAGATCGGGTTCGGATCGGGTTAGGTCTGCGGGTCAAATTATGAGGCATGCGTTATGTACAAACCATCCATCCATTTGAAGAGCTCGTCTTAAGGCTTGAGCTGAAAAATAAGACAGATCTAATTAAAGATCAGTTGGACCACACTGCAAAAAACGGTTGGGGATTGAACGTTTACCATCCAAACATTTTTGGAGATCACAAAAGTTACAGAACAATATGAAATTTGTTTTTCCTATTCACCCATGTATTTTTAGCCTTATTAACATATTAGATAGAAAATAAATGTTATGGTGGGCCCCTGTAACTTTGATCTCATTTGAGCCGTTCGTACAACTAGGAGCTCGAGGCGCGTCCGGGCTCGTCTTTGTACGACACGTATCTACACCAGCTGTATCGTTGGCTGGCGTGTCTCACGAGAAATCAAATTACCGGCTGGAAATCGAATTGCATACTAAGTTACTCAGTATGCTTTTCTTATATTGAATAAACTTAGTTGGGCCTACCGTGAATGTATGCGGTTTATCCAATCAGTCCATCTATTGTTTCATCTAATTTTAGACGTTGAATAAAAAATTGAAGCATATCCAAAGCTCAAATGAACCATACCACAGGAAACAAGAGGGAATAATGATTTCAACCGTTGAAACCTTTCTAGTGCCCAAAGTGATCTTTATTTGTCATCCAACATGTTCATAAGATTAAAAAGACCTGGAAAACAAAAATATCAGCTTGATCCAAAACTTATGTGACCCTCGGAATGTTTCAATGGTAGACACTCAATTCAGGCTATTTCATGTAGTGTGGTTTACTAGATTTTTGGATATACTTTATTTTTGGTATTAATACCTGAAATTAACTTTAAAATGGATGGAGGAGGTGGATCAAATACATAAGACACGCCAGCCAGATTTCCTATTACTTGTGAGACACGCCAGTAGGAAGCAATTGCGTACTAAGTAACTCATTATGCTAGGCATAATGAGTAAACTCTGTGGGGGCCACTGTGAAAATGCACGTGGTTTAACCACTCCGGATTGGGTCGTACTGAGTAACTCATTATGCTAGGCATAATGAGTAAACTCTGTGGGGGCCACTGTGAAAATGCACGTGGTTTATCCACTCCGGATTGGGTCGGATCGGATCGCATCGGATTCAATCGGATCAGATCGGTCCGAATAGGCATGGATCCGAACTCGATCAGAAAAAACTTTCGGATCTGGACTACCCTACTCGATCCGCACCGATCCAGGCTGTTGGATTGGTTCGGATCGGGTCGGATCCACTAGATCGGGTCAGGATTGTCCAACTCTACCCCCACACACTCATGCCATAGTGGGACTTCACCACCTATGGATACTCGAACCCTTGATCGGGTGTTGAAACTCCTGAGAGTCTACCACTAGAGCAAGAGTAAGGATACAGTCACCAGAAGTACTTAGACATACTTGAGACTTACCAAAGCATCACACCCGAAGATACTGATAATTTCAAGATGGGGCACAGATCGGCAAAAGCTTGCATTGAGAACCCGGTCCATGTATGTGGACAATAGTAAAAAACATAAATCAACTGCCCAGTTATAGGAATCCAACTAGCCAAGATCGTCGACACCATCACGCCGGCGACGCCTAATCCAATCCATTGTGCAAGGGCCCAGCAACCAAGAACGTGGAGGCCCAGCGATAGCATGGCTAGCCATGTGATGATCATGTTCTTGCTTTGGGTCTGTAAGTACATTTGGAGGGTGAAATAGAAGATGTACGATAAGAAGACAGGGATGTACCAGAGAGAGATCGTGTTGGCCATCAGAGCTATATCTTCTGTCTGGCCCAGCCATTTGAGGATCGGGGCCGAGAAGATGAATAGAGGAATTAAGAGCAGTGAAAATGCAGATTCGACGATCCATGATCTTTGGAGATAGATCCCCAGCATGTGGTATTGTTTGGCTCCGAATGCCTGCCCGCATAAGGTCTCTAGTCCACTTGACATTCCCATCTGCAATGATAAACGGTCGGATCACGAGATAATCAAGCTCTTATATTGTAAGTGGACTGTTAGAGTATAAATGGGCCTACGTCGGTTAGGATCATCTAGTTTGGCTGCGGGCAGTCAGCCCATTACGATTTCTCACCATTTAACTGGGTCACCACACCATGGCCTGGCCTGGATCTCAGGCCTTATCATGTAGGTGTGGCCGACCAAATGAGTTGATTAGCTGAATTTCCTGATGTGGGGGAGGGCATGTTTTTGCATGGACCTGACGGCAGACGCCCTACACAAGTAGCACAGATGGGGCCACGTGACAAGTTAACATGCACCCCGCTGTAGCTAGTTGCCGATTAATGAATGGGCAAGGCCCAGCTATTACAAGGCCTGATGCAAACCCACATTGAGGCCCACTTCTTATGCTTGTGGGGCAGGCCAGCCCATGCCTGCAGACCCACTAGTGTATTATAGCCCGCGGGCGTTACGGTTGAGTCAAACCGAGTTGAGCTTGGCACAACTCGGCTCAGCTCAGCCAGTGGCTAACCCCAGCTTTAACTTGGCTCAGCTCGGATCTTCAGCCCGTCTAGATAGCTTGGCTTGGTTCGGTCAACATCTCGAGCCAGTTTGAACTGAGTTTGATCCTATGAGACATTTTCTCAAACCCATAAAATGCATCTTTAATTTCTTACATGATATAAAATAGTATCAACTCTTTACTTGTATTTCATTAAACACTTAGTGAGCAAAATTAAAATCAATATATAAGGATAGTTTTATAATATAAAGTTTTTTTTTGTTTGTTTGATATCTATTCCTTTCTCACCACCAACTAATTCCGTAGAGAATGTACGCACCTGAAGCAATACTTCCTTTAGTCATTTCATCAAACACTTAGTGAGCAGTAGGGCTATACATGAGTAGAGTTAGCTTGGTTAGCTCACTCGAATCGACTCGAAAAAGCTCGATTCGACTCGGTTCGAAACTGAGTTCGAGCCGAGTCGAGCTGATTTTTTTAGCCCGAAAAAATTTTGAACCGAGTTCAAGCTTGGGCGAGCTCAACTTGACTTGGATCGAACCCAGCTCGAATCAGACTTGAATAGAACCAGCTCGGTGACTCGGTTACTTTGATATTAATGTTGCTCACCAACTGTTTGATGAAATGACCCAACCAAGTGTCAGTTGGTGGCAAAGAAGGTATGTATGTTAAACAAATACCCTTTTTTTTCTTTTTCTTTTTTTTCTTTTTTTTGTATGTTGCCTACAAGGTGTTTGATGAAATACCTATACAAACTGTTGCTGCTTTTTTACAAATAGTGAGAATTTGAGATGTAGTCCACGTGTTTGTGAAAATGCCACAGAGGCAAACTCGACTCGATCAATCTCGGCTCGAATTGGCCCGAGCTATTGACCGAACTGAGCCGAGCTGGCCAATTAGGCTCAAGGACTGAGTCAAGCTGGGATTGTCAAGTGGCCAAGCTGAGTCGAGCTGTGCCAAGCTCGACTTGGCTCGACTCATGCACACCTCTAGTGAGTAGCATGCGAGTAGCATCAATATCAAAATAACTAAGTTACCGAGTTGAAGTTCGATCCGACTTGAGTCAACCTAGCTTGGACAAGCTCATTTGAAAGTCATTAATGAAAAATTCACATGAACTCGGCTTGAAATTTGTTCAAACTCTAAAAAGCAGCTCCGCACAATCCGAATCCAATTTCAAGTCGAGGTGAGTCGAGCTTTTAAGTCAAGTCGAGCGAGTTGACTGAGCTAACTTAACTCGTGTACAGCTCTACTTAGTAACCTGGTACCAGCTAGACGCATGGCACCCAAGTGCCGGTTTTGGATCAGGACCTATCCATGGTAGAGCCCACCGAATTAATTGACAAGCTCTGTTTTTCCGGACCTTCCGACTTGCAATGCATACCGTCTGAATACGGCGACTCCAACGTTTTTCACGCACAAATGCTAATGAATGAAGTTGTTCCGTGGATGGAGAGAGTAGTACGGCATATTCATTGGGGAGCGGATTAGGTGAGACCCCAGCTTCACCCGAGATGGTGCGGCCCTTACGGGTTCCCCTTTGATGTATTTATTTATATCCATGCCGTCCCTCTGCTTTTCCATATCATTCAAGGGCGTTATCCCAAAGATGAAGCAGATCCAATTATCAGGTGGACCATACCATAGGAAACAGTAGTGATTGAAGGATATAGACAGGTTCGGATCAATATGGCAAGCGACAAGTAGGCTCCACACATATATGGTTGTATATTATTTAATAGGGGTCTGAATTACCATACCACCATATCATAATCCTTCCTAATGGTTTTTTTTTTTTTTGTTTTTTTTTTTTAGCGTGGTAGTATACCCACGGTCAGATCACACTTCACTGTTAGCCACCCTCAATGGAGAATCGATGCCAAGACCTCAGTGTTGAAACGAGGTATCTTTCACTCACACTTCATTAGGGTTGTGTGACCCCATCATCGATTGCTAACAGCGGTACCCTACCCATTTATTTTTATTTTTATTTTATTTTATTTTTTACACACGCGCACACACCCCCTGCACACTCACGCCATGGTGGGATTTCAGCACCCATGGATACTCGAACCGCGGTATCCCACCCTTTGCACATAAATAAGGCCAGTCAGATGGAAAAGGGATTCGCTACGACTCTCCTGCCACTAGCCATTGGCTAGTAGTGGGTGATATGAGGGCCCACCACGATGTATGCATTTCATCCATGCTGTCCACCCATTCTTCAATGTCATTTTATGATATGAGCTCAAAAATGAGGTTGATCTAAATCTCAAGTGGACTGCACAGTGTTGATTGAACGCCCACCATTAAAAAATACCTGAGGGCCACAAAAGTTTTGGATCAAGATGATATATATATTTTTTCCCTTCGTCCAAGTCTGTATAACCTAATCAATAGGTTAGATGTGAATTCGAAATAACCATTACAATGGGCCCTAAGAGGTTTTTAATGGTGGACATTCAATCACTACTGTTTTCCCATACTGTGGTCCACTTCAGATTTAGATCTAACCCATTTTTGGGATCAAGCCCTAAAATTATCTTTCAAAATGTATGGATGGCGTGGATAAAACACATATATCATGGTGGGTCCACATAGCACCAACCACTAGCCACCTGGCTGATGGCGGCGTCACTAGCCAAACCGCGTCCAGTCCCATGATCTTAACCCTATCAAGGGGATGACCGGAGAGATATTGTTTCTTTGCTCGATCCTGGCTGTCCAATTTCCAGGCTATTGATGGGACGCCTAGGATCATTTGCTCGGTGTAATTTTTACACCATGGTTTGCTCTTAGTTGCACCAATGAATGAATGGTTCAGATCAATGATGGGTTACCTCATTTGTCATTTAAAAGTTTGGAAGTAGTTGAAAAAATAAAAAAACTTCATTTTTCAACCATCCATCTGCAGGACACAAATTGACGGTTAACATTTCTTTATCAAGAACATATTTGAACTGGTTAAGATTAAAGAAACGTTGGCAAAATAATCTCAACTGCTGTCCATGTCTCATTCCACCCTTTTCTTTTATTTATTTATTTATTTTTGTTTTTCTGGTAATGTATTTGACCATGTTTTTTTAATTTTAAAAAATAAATAAAGAAAAACGAAGAAGAAGAAGAAGAAGAAGAAAAAGAAGAAGCGTGGGTCCATAAGCTAGAACGTATGTTCGGTGACCACCACATAAAACAGAGATGAATATACGACCACACAAATGCCACGGCAATCTACGTCGTCCAACTTCTTTTGCCCATGGAATTTGGACCAACCACTATTTTAGCCATCCTTTTTAATAGCCATCAATTTGATGGTTATGATTGCTTGATCGTACAATCCGTCCACACTGTGCCCCACAACTTGGCTGGTCTTGATTACCTTACATGAATGCCACGTGTGAGGAGCATGCCTCAACACCGTATTTAATATGGTGGTGAACTTTGACAGGAGCCTGGTCCTTATGCCGTCGAGACATGGTATCGATGAGATGAGCTTTACTAAGTGATCCACACACCTGTTCAAATCACACTTCTCCACACACACCACCGTGACTTCAGGGCAAAGTCGGGTTGGGTGGGGTTAGTGCTCAACTCTATACCAACTCAAGGTTCTATACCTCAACCTTAACCCCAACCCAACATAACCTCGGGTTGAGAATTCTTAACCCAAGCCCAACCCAAGTGGGCTCCATTGGGTTAGTCGGTGGATATGTGATAATATTTTCATTATTTCTTTAGTTTATTATATATCAATACACGTCTTATATTTTGTACCTTTAATTTTATTAATTATATATATATATATATATATGTAGTTATTTATTATAAAAAACTTTATGTTTTTTCTAAACAAACAAGTTAAATATATATTTGGGAGAGAGGAATCCAGCATATCTTGTTAGCTTGAGTCATCGGAAATGGCGTGGACCAATAAGACCCAACGGCATGCCTTCAACCCAGATGATCTACACTCAATTATAATTTATAACTTATATATCCATCACTATCGAGTCCGGGTTAGGTTAGGCAACCCAAGACCTCAACCCAAGCCCTACCCAACTTCTATTGGATCAATGTTTATATAACTCAAGCTTGAGACTAAACTTGATACATCCTGCCAGATCTCAACCCAATGTTGGGTCGATCGTAGGTCGGTAGGGTTGAACCCTCCCAATATATGGGCCTCCCAATATATGGGCCATCCATCATAAGGGTACCACTATGTAAAACTGTGCCAAGAATCATAACTTACATAGACGAGTTAGGTGGGCCACATTTAATTAAATGCACGATTATGAAAAGATCGGCTGAAGTTTTCTAAACTGTCGAATTATTTCTAATATCACAATGGAGCCTATCTTTAGAATCACACTTATTAAATAATCTGAACCATCTAATTAATGGGTATGAAATGGACCGTTAAAAGTAATATATAGGCCATCCATCATAAGGGTACCACTATGTAAAACGGTGCCAAGAATCATAACTTGCATAGACGAGTTACGTGGGCCACATTTAATTAAATGTACGATTATGAAAAGATCGGCTGAAGTTTTCTATACCGTCGAATTATTTCTAATATCATGGCTCACCTACTCAATGGAGCCTGTCTTTAGAGTCACACTTATTAAATAATCTTAACCATCTAATTAATGGGTATGAAATGGACGGTTAAAAGTACAATAGCGAGTGGTCCAAATTTGAAAGGAAAGTTGAGACTCCATCCACGGTTGGTCCAGTGATTGGACGGTTTGGATTTCTGTACGGCTATGCCATGCGAACAGTTGAAGAATTTCCACGTTTTTTAAGATGCCCAAAACCAGCAAAAGATTCTAACGCGTTAAAATAGGATTTGTCATGCATAAGTAGAGGTGGGTTGGACCCGACTCGACTCGGTGGATCTGACTAAACTGACGTGGTTGGATCTAACTCGATCCAAACCGAATGCCGAGTCAGGTTTGGATGGAGTAGACCCACCCAAATCTAAATCCCGACCAAGTCGAGTTATGATTATATAATAACTCAATTCGACTCGATTTGAAATTCGATCCGGTCAAATCTTGGAGTACTATAAAAACAAAGTTTTAACTTTCCCTTTCACTCACCCTTTTATCCTAACCCTACCTGTGCCGACCCACCCCTCTACCCTAACCTGGCCTACCTGCACCGCACCATACCCGATATGGGTTTAATGGGAAGGAAGCCTTTTGGAGGTTGCTTTAAGCCATTGGAGAGAGAGTTTTGCATAATGGAGTTTTTGCAATGGAGAGAGGGAGAGAGCGCGCGCTAGCTTTTATTGGCTTACACTGCACTTCGAAAAGCGGTTTTTCTCGTATAGAGGAGTTATCTTATACGCTGGTCGCTCATGAAGCTTGATACGTAGGCAAAGCATCATATATTTTATGTGGCGTGACTAACTCAAATTGAGCCGGCAGGTAAGTCAGGGTCCCAAATTCAGATTGTTTTACACAATCCTAGCCGCTGATTTATGGACACTTGTTTGTTGAAACAGGACCTTTTTACCTGATCCAAACAAAGGCCAACTCGATCCGACTCAGTATCTCTACCGAGTCGGACTCGGTTCAGGTCAGTGCAGCCAAGATCCAGTTCGGATCGTGTCAGGCCCTCCCAAATTTAATCAAGTTCGGGTCAGGATTTTGACGATACCGAATGGGTCGAGTTGGACCTAACTCGGTGCGACTCGAATCGATGCACAACTCTAGCATAGGTTAGACGTTGTTACGGCGAGCAGCCATACAAATCATCTCTCCCCGCACTCGTCAATGTGGCAAACACGTGTTGGAGATCCAGGCCATTCATCTGGCTAGTCCCACCAACAGCAGCACTGCTCTAGAAATCAGCCATGTCCAGTCATCATTTGGTCTGAGTATGCGTGAGAAAATGGACGGTAAGGAAAAAGAGAACTGATAACGTATATTAATTGCAACTACTTATGAAGCCCCAACTCTCCTTCAACATGCCACTCGTATAAGAATCCGCGCCATGCAAGCTGTGGATCCGACGATGAAGATCACCTATCTCAAAATCAAGCCCGTACAGTCATTAGGTGGGCCACACCGTTGGAATCACTGTACATCCGACGGTCTGGCTCGACATTCAGGTCAAACCTGTCCTCCACAAGTGGCATATTGAGAGTGAAGATCGACTGCATCGCAAGTTGTCATGCAGCCCGAGTGGGATCGGATTTCCTGCAAAAGAAGTTCCTGCGCTTGAAACTTAGGTGGGTCTACCGTGATGTTTTTCAGGAATCCACTACATCCATCCGATTTTTGAGCTCATCTTAAGTGATGATATCAAAAGTGAGCAGGATACAAGACTCAAGTGGGCCGTATTAAAGGATAAAGGTAGTTAGGGAAATTCCTACCGTTGAAACCTCCCTATGTTCCAAAGGAAAAAGATGGTTAGGAAAAAGTGATGTTTACATGTCATCCATACCGTCAATAACGTCATTTGTACTGGGATGAATTGAAAACACGAATAATAGCATGATTCAAAACTTTTGTGGCTCACGAATATTTCAACTGTGGGCGTTCAATTATCACGTTTTAGGCCTACTTGAGCATTGGATATGGTTCATTTTTAGCCTCATATCCTAAAATGAACTTAGGAAACGGATGAACGGAGAGGATTTCTCACAGACATCACAGTGGGCCCCACCTGTGTTCCCAGCGCAGAACTTCCTGCTAAAGGCTTTCGCAGGAAATCCGCGTCCAGCCGAGCGTAAGTAATCATTTCTCTAGAAGAACCAAAAAATCATCATTACATATTCAACGCACGTGTGACTCAGATGACAAGTGAGCTGGCTTGATTTTGGACCAGGCATGTTGAGAGTGATCCCCACCTGATGAATGGATCCGATCTGTATGTCACGTTGGCACGTGATCCACAAAACCTAAAGAAGCTGAGTCGAAGTGGGCCCAAGAAGGAGAAGGTGGGACATTACCAGTACTCCAATAGAGAATCGGACGAGGACATGGAAGACAAGTGACAGGGCCGCCATTTCGATGTTCCCGATGCGTCCGATGAACGCTTGAGCAATGACGAACACTCCAAACATCGATATACGGGTGAAGATGGCGGGCCCGGCGATGACCCATAGCTTCTTTGATTCAATCCACACCCTCCACCATAAGCTTTCTTCAGTCCTGTTTGTGTCTGAAAGAAGCTTAGAATGCACCTCCTTATCCATCTCTGTGTGTGTTTTGACTGACTTGGATACCTCTCTCTATATATGGAGAAAGAGGGATGGTACACTTCGATTGTTTTTGCCAATGCCAGAAGTTTTGCGGGCCACGTGTGTTGTCTGGTGTCAATCATTGCTGGGAAATGATACGGAAGAGAGTCGGTAGAACGAGTATAGGGTAGAGCCAACTGTTCCTGGGGAATTTTCAATCGTCCATATAATTATTGACCTTCCTATATAAACGTCACAGGAAAACAGGTATCTAGTCACAATTCTTTGGCCCAGGTTAAAAAACATACGTTGAATGTAATTTTTAGCCTCGGTTGCTAAGGAATTACGGCTAAAGCTTATTTTTTATCTTGGATGTAAAACAATTGAGGTTAAAAGTCTGTTAGTTCACCTCAATTGTGAAAATCGATGGTTAAAGTCTACTATTTTGCCTAAATTAATAAGGAGGCTTAAAGTCCATTTTTTTTAACCTCATTTAGTAAGAACTGGAGGTTAAAAGTCTACTTTTAGCATATGTTTTCAAGAAACAAGTTCGCTTTTTCACCTCGCTTATAAAGAAACCGAAGTTAAAAGCCTGCTTTTTCACTTCGATTACTAAGGAATCGATCCTAAAAGTCTGCTTTTTTTGCCTCAATTTCAAAGGAACCGATGATAAAACTTTACCATTTCACCTCAGTTGGTGAAAATTTGAAGATAACAGTCTACCATTTTGCCTTAATAAATGAGACACCGAGGCTAAAAGTTCATTATTTTGTCTCAGTTGGTAAGAAACTAAGGCAAAAAATCTACCATTTCACCTCATTTGGTGAGCAAATGAGGTTAAAAGTCTACAATTTTTCCTTAGTTGATAAGAAATCGACGATAAAAGTCTATTATTTTGCCTCAGTAAGAAACTGAAGTTAAAAGTTTACCTTTTAGCCTTAATTGCTAGGAAATCGAGGTTAAAAATTCGCTTTTTCACTTCGGTTACAAAGAAACCAAGGCTAAAAGTTTTTTTTTTCCTTGGTTACTAAAGAACCAAAGCTAAAAGTTTGTTATTTTTGCTCGATTGGTGAAAAACTCAGCTAAAAGTCTACCATTTCACATCAATTAATGAGAAACCAAGGCTAAAAGTCCACCTCCGTCATTAGAGTAGTTGATCCCAGTCGTCCCTCATGGAAACATCTTAATTCAAAAAGAAGTTAGTAGTAGATTTATTGATCCGGAAAGCAGGAGGTTGAATCAAGTCAGAATGTGATATTGATAGGATATGTAGATCGGGGTCATTGAAGTCAACTACAATGAAAAGGCAGGGTTTCTAATTTCAGAAGGGGATGCAGATGAAAGACTTTTTAGTCAAGCGAATAACTTATAACCAGTTAGAGTCGGTAAACCAACACCAGACGATAAGGCCCTTCGGGGGGTGGGGAAGGATCTTTTCTGATTCAAGGAGGGGATTACTTATGGCTAGGGGCATGTTTCTATTTATTGACAAGGCAGGGACGCCTAATAGGAAGTTGAGGCTAAAAGTTTACTTTTTCACCTCATTTACAAAGCAATTGAGGCTAAAAGCCCTCGTTTTTGCCTCAGTTACTAAAGAACCGAGACTAAAAGTATGTTTTTTTCGCCTCGGTTCTAAAATCTAGCCTTTTCACCTCATTTGTTAAGGAACTAAGATTAAAAGTTCTCTATTTTGTGTCACTTGCTAAGGAACAGAGGCTAAAAGTTTCTTATTTTGCCATGATTGCTAAGGAACCAAGCCTAAAAGTCCTAACCCTAAAAATGACACCGATTTAAGGCTTAAGTGGACCACACTATAGGAAATAATGGGGATGGAGCTACTACTGTTGGAAACCTCTTGTGGGCCATAAAATTGTAGGATCAAGCTGATATTATTTTTTTCCTTCATCCAGGTCTGTCTGACCTTTATGAACAAGTTGGATTGGCAAATCAACACTAAAAAGGCCAAGCTAAACATCCTAGAGGGGAGGGTGGATAGGACTATACCAAATTAAAAATAAATGCGAAATTGAAAGATAGATAGCACAATCAAAAAGGAAAGAAACACAAGTAAATAACAACATCAAATGTACTAGTCTTAAGAGGTTAATACAAACTTAGTTCTAAGGACAACCTAACACCAAAAACCAAAGGCTTATGGCAGGATAACCTTACTAGAACGTTTATAAGTATCAAAAACTCAAACCAATATAGAGGCAAAGAAAATAAATTAAGTTATTACAACATTCACCACAAGTACATAAAATAAATTACACCATTCACTACAAATGCTCAAAGTAAATTACAACATTCACACACATAAGAACATTCACTCATCCACTAAAACTCCAAGAATTATAGTGGTTCGTTTGTGTGTATACCAACTATTAGAAAACAACCACACAACTACTCCACTCCCGCGGGATATTAGCGTTCACTATGAAAAAGGTTTTTCAAGGTTCACCTTAAAACCTACAATTGTGTCTTTGGTTAGGCTTACACAATTACAAAAACCCCACACTATGAGATTTTTTGGATTACCTCAGACAAAACCAAAATGAGATTTTCCTAGCACAACCTCACAAACCACAAAAGATATACAAAATATAAATGATACTTATCTGGAAATTCTCCTTCTGAAGAAGCCCGGTAGAACCAATTCGATGTAAACGAAGATGTTCAATGTCCAGTCTCACAGATGAAAAGGTTCTAGTTCTAAATGATTTTTAATTAAATCAACCTGGGCTAGCTTGATTTGATTTTGATCTCAAGAAAAAGTAAAACACCAATCCCTTCTTAATATAAGATTAGAATGAAGATCACAAAATCAAATTACAAAAGCTAATAAAGAGAATCTAAAATGAGCACAAATATAGCTTAATAAATTCACAAACTTATCTCTCAGAGTGGTGTCGTGATTTTTCTTAGAATGAATAAATAAACTCTGAAATTCGTGCTCTATTTATAGGTCAAAATATTGTTCACTCGACTGGTCTAAGGGTTGGTTCGACTGGTCGAAGGACCAACCAAATTTCAAATTTTCTGCCACGATAAGATAATATCGTTACTCGACTGGTCGAGTGGTCTGCTCAACTGGTCGAGTGGGACAAGAAAAGCTTGCTGGACTTTGAGTCGAGCACTGCACGACCGGTTGAGCACTATTCACTCGATTGGTCGAGTGTCCAACAGAAATTTCCAAAAAATTATAACAAAACTTGGACTGGTTGAGAAAACTCTTAGACTAGTTGAGCCAGTACTTGGACTAGTCGAACAAGGACTAAGACTAGTTGAGAAAATGACCGATAAACTTATGAAATGACCCACATAAAATATGCAATGAACATGACTCAACCTATGGTCAATCTAGGGTCATCCATACCTTGTTTATGAGTTGGAACAATTGAAACATCATTTCATTTGGATCCTTACTCTTGCTAGGGTGGTATACTCGCTGGAGTTTCAACACCCGGTCAAGGGTTCAAGTATCCATAGGTGGTGAAATTCCACTAGCGTGAGTGTGTAGGGTGTGTGTGCGTGTGTAAAAAAAAATAAATTTGAAACATCATTTGCTTCAGAACCTTAATTTCTTGTGATACGTGAAGCTTAAGTTATGCTTGAGTTCTTGAGTCTTTATCGTACAGTATTTGAACTTCAAACTTGAACTTGAGTTCATGAGCCTTAATTCTTGAATTTGAGCTTGAAACCATGAACTTCAACAATCTTCTCTTCAACTTGAAAATGTAGGCAAGTTCAACGAAAATGCAGACAACTTTAATATGCACGAACTTGATCAATTCAACATAAAGCATGATACAAATTCTAAATAGTTTGGCACAAAAAAAAAAATTTAACAACTCTTCGGGTGCTAGATTTACACTATAGCATTTACAAACCACGATGGCCAAAGGAAGGTTTCAACTGTGGCCATCATTATCCCCGCTACTTCATGTGGGGTGGTCCACTCTAGCCTTTGATCTGCCTCTATTTTAAGCTCATACTCTAAATTAGACTATTAAAATGGATGGACGGCTAGGATAAAACATGTGGCATGGTGGGCCCTAAAAAGAACTATCAGATCCAAAGCTTAAGTGGACCCCACCATAGAAAATAGTGGGGACACTCGTCGTTGAAACTTTTCCAGTGCCTACCGTGATGTTTATTTGAGATCCAAGTTGTTTATAAGTTCACACAAGCATGGACGAAAGGAAAACAAAATTATCAGTTTGATCAGTGGCCCCCAAGAAGTTTTAATGGTAGACGTTTAATTCATTAATTCTTGTGGTGTGGTCCACTTGAGATTTGGATATGCCTTATGTCTTTGGCTCATGAACTAAAATGATCTATCCAAATGGACGAATGGAGTGGATACAACAAGTACATCATGGTGGGCCCCCTAGTGCTTCCTATAGTGTGGTCCACTTGAGCCTTCAATCTGCCTCAATTTTGGGCCGATGCCTTAAAATGATTCTATAAAATCGATGGACGACGTGGGTAGAAAATATTCATCACAGTGAGCCCCATAAAACCCTTGATAGGACTGTCCATCTCTGGCTAGGTCATGGGGGTTAGTACCCAATTCGCGCCCCACACACACATCATGCATGCTAGCCCTACATAAGATCCAATGCATTATTTCTCTTAGTCGATCGAGCGCCTCCGATCTCATCCCATTCCATTGTCCAAAACCCTAGGGAAGGAAAAAACCAATCCGAGATTGCTCGATTGTCCTTTCATTTCTGGAAATCTTCAAACGAAAAATGCTCGAAGCCTCTCCATCCATCTCATTTCTACAATAAATGTTTTCAAAGGCATGCCTCGGATCTCCTTCTTTCATCTTCTCCTAGGGTTTCTACCATTGTTCGATCTATCCTAATTAATTCTTTGTTCTTGCCTAAGGATGTCGAGATCGGATCCCAACCATTGGATTTCTTCGAGTTCATCACTTCGGAGTGGGTGAAGGTCGTCTCAATGCTCGGGCTAGTGCTAACACTCTATAACACAGATCGGGTGGTGATGTGGGTGGCGATCATTCCTTTGTCGGATGGAGTAGATTGTTCACTGACGTTGTTGAGGTAAATTCGACTCTGTAGGATTGATTTTTGTTGTGATTTTCGTAGATTGAAGAATTTCTAAATCTTTTTTCTAATTAAATAAAATTAGGGATTTATGTTTGGAATTTGTGTTTATCCTTATTAAGTTTTCTGTATTGAAATTGATTTCTAATTATCATTAACTCATTTTCTCACATATTTTTCTTAATTATGTGAAATGGCTTAGAATAAGATTTGTCAAAATCTAAACATCTCTCGAGAAATTCCCACCTTGGGAAATGGCTTAGAACGAGATTTGTCACAATGGTCCCCACATTCAATGTACACTTGTAGTTCACTTGATTAGGAAACATGCCGAATTTTGGCTTGGATGTTCTGAGCAAAATTCTAGTTCTCAAATGACTGTGGAACATCACAATATTATAGGCATACATATTATGATATTTGTAGCTCACTTGTAACCCCTAAAATTTTGTACATAAAAATTATCAATCGTGAATGAAGAATATGTTTATTTATAGGAGGCATTATCTTGGAACTTATGAGATGTAATTATCATGCATGACAAATGAATGAGTTATTATGTATTTAAATTTCTAATGATCATGCTAATATATATCTCATTGTGTTGTAGAACTTTATGTAAGAAGAAGATTTATGGTTGGAGACTATTAAAGCAAGATGTAAGCAATCATAGATTCTCCCTTTACAATAATATTGGAGTAAATTGTTGGAATAAGGTTTAGATGATGATGATGATGATGATTGGAGTAAATTAGTTTAACACTTATGAAATTTATTTTGAAGCTTTAAGCTTTTTTATTTCCTTGTAGTGTCAAATCTTATCAAGATGCATGAAGTGTTAGCAGAGTTTCTCTCAAGGTATTAAAAATTTCCAAACCATGCATGGAAGGTTTTTGGAGCTATAAAATGAATGGCTATGTCGTAGAGGGTAGATGATTAAGACTAACTAAAATTTATGCATTTTAATACACAATTGTTTAATTAAACTAATATGCCAATTAAACTAAGGCAATTAACTCTAAGGCTTCCAAGCCAATAGAGGGTCCAATCACATCAACTACAATCGATATGTCAATCAAGAAACTAGTTTATAAACATGATAGTAAGCTTGCGTGTGCATTATAAGTTAGTGACCAAGCACACAAGTCAATTCAAGCAATCATAAGATTTAACTAATTAATCACATAAGCATGAATAAGAATTAATCTACACAATTCACAATAAAAAATACAAGGATGTATAGTAGTTTGGTTTCACTACTCTACTCTCGATAGACACACTCTCTCTGAATGTACCAGTATTCACTGTCAAAGATTTTAAATTAAGTTCACCTCTAACCTTTACAGGCCTACACAAGGACCATGGTCTTATACAAGAACCTATCTAGCATACAATTCTGTCGGAGACTCTGACAAGAGACTTTAGTTGGTTTTCTATCGATCGGCTAACCAACAACTCTGGTCCTAGTCTAAGGACCTACGTTTGCTCCCACCGAAGGCTCCCACGGTATCTAAGAAACTAAATGGGACTCCAAGGGTAATGTTGAAAGATATAAAGATAGACTTGTCGCCAAGGGTTTTAACTAGCATAACGGCATTGACTTTGCTTCATAACCCCAAGTGTAGGGTCACAATGTAGTAATAATCTCGGTGAGACCGAGGTCAAATCCACAAGGACTGACTTGTATGTCTTCTGAAAGTAACTAGAACTAGAAGAAGATGTAAATCTAAATCTGAAATATTTGATGAGAGTAATTGTGATTAAAGTGATTAAAACTAACAAATTCAAAGGTGGTAACTAGGGTTTCCAAGGATCCACTTGTAGAGATCAGGGATATTTATGTTTGATTCAAGAACACAACTAGAATCAGAGTCCCATCTTATCTAATTGAAAGATATCTCAATAAAACCAAATCTGAACTTCCTTTGACCTAATTCTTAATGGATGAGAGGTGTGAGAACCGGAAGTGATTTCATCACAAAACCATACCCATGAGACAAACCAATCCCACAACCAAGCATAAGAGAATCATGAAGATTAGAAGGATTCTATCACCCAACCAAGCCCATGGGACGATGGTGAACAACGAGATTTCCTAATTTCATAATCTCAATACATGAAAAGAACATACTTAAAGAAATTGTAGATCTATTGTAATTTAAGTCACAATAAACCATTAAAAACTGAAAGTATTTCTTATAATCAAACTAGAATCAAAGGTAGTTCAAGTTAAACATGAATCAAATTAATAGAAAATATCCCATCACACTACAAGCTTCACCTCTTAGCCATAGCTAAGAAGTTTAGCCAACCATAGACATGATTGAACTAGAATCTCTTAAGAAAAGTATAAAAACATCTAAGGAAAAGGAAGAAACACTCTTGGTGACGGTTTCTCCTTGCTTTTGCTCCACTCCACTAACCCTAGAAGATGCCTAGGAATATCCTAAGGAGTACTATTTATAGTTGTGGAACTCCAACTTTTGCACCTAGTTGAAAAACTCTAAAAATCGCCTCAAATTTATGTTGTTTCCCAAAATAGGCTTTACTCTGCGCAATTTCACAGAATGACCCAGAGTTTCAGAATATGCTTCTTCAGACACTTTTGGGAATATGTTTGCTTTCAGGACAATTTCAGGATTCATTTTCTTCACTTTAAATACTTGATTCTCTTCATTCCTCACTTGGTTTTCTTGGATCTTTAGCATGCGAATTCTTCAATCTTGGCCTTCTAATATCATCTCTTGCCTCGATGATTCTTGAGCATCAAATATATACTTTTAGCATCATTTTCAATCTAAGCTCTTAAATTCACCTTGCAACACAAACATTAGTAAAATAGAACATTAAACATTATCATGTGCATAAAATCAAGTAATAAATGGGGTCCAATATGCAATATTTGACCCTCAACAACTTTAAGAAAACTTTTTCTCCAGTATCTAAGAAAAACTCATTCAGGATTATAATGGCTCTTGTAGCTCATATGAATTTAGAGTTACATCAGATGGATATAAAAACAACATTTCTCAATGGAGATTTAAATGAGAATGTATATATGTTACAATCCGAAGGTTTTGCAGCACATGGCTTAAAACATTTGGTTTGTAAACTAAAGAAATTCATCTATGGCTTGAAACAGGCATTACGACAGTGGTACCTAAAGTTTCATAAAGTAATTTCCTCATATGGTTTTGTAGAAAATACTGTAAATGAATGTATCTACATTAAAATTAGTGGGAGTAAGTTCATTATTATGATTTTGTATGTTGATGACATTCTGTTAGCTAGCAGAGACATCGGGATGTTTAGAGGCACCAAGAAATTCTTATCTCAAATATTTGAAATGAAGGACCTTAGTGGTGCCTCTTATGTCATTGGCATTGAGATTTGTCGTGAAAGATCTCATGGACTGCTTAGCTTGTCAAAGAAGGCATACATTACTAGGATACTCAAAAGGTATGGCATGTAAAATTATGCCCCTAGATAGTCACCCATTGTAAAGGTGATAAATTCAACTAATTTCAGTGTCCCAATAATGATTTGGAAAAGAATCGAATGAAGGAACTTCCATACGCATCAGTAGTAGGGAGCATCATGTATGCTCAAGTCTGTACGCGACCGGATATTATGTTTGTTGTCGGAATGTTGGACAAATACTTATCTAATCTAGGAATGCAACATTGGATAACTACAAATAAAGTGTTACGGTATCTACAGAGAACAAAGGACTTCAACTCACATACAGAAGATCTGATTACCTAGAGTTGATTGGAGATTCAGACGCAGATTTTGCAGGCTGTGTTGACACTAAGAAGTCCACCTCAGGCTACATATTTATGATGGTTAGAAGAGTTGTGTCTTGGAAAGGCATAAAACAGTCTACTATTACCTCGTTTATCATAGAAGTTGAATTCATTGGCTATCACGAGGCATCAAATCAGGCGCTATGGTTATAGCCTTTCTTATTAGGTTTATGGGTACTGGAGCATATCACAAAACCATTAAGAATATTTTGCGATAATTCAACCGCGATTTCCTTTTCGAGTAACAATAAACATTCATCAAGGTCGAGGCATATCGACATCAAGTATTTTGTTGTAAAGGAAAGAGTTAGAATCATCAAGTGTCTGTGGAGTTCATCAGCACTAAGCAGAAGATTGCAAATTCACTCATTAAAGGGCTCCCTATCACGCCATTTCAGGAGCATGTAACGTCCATGGGAGTTATTGATCCCACAGATGTTTTCAGTTAGTGGGAGTTTGAGCACGTTTTATCCTTCAGACATTAAAGGCATCTTATTTAATAGAGTTGTTTGATGAATTTGATATAAAGTCAATTTCTACTTCTCTCTAAGTATACGCAAACTAATTTGAGTAAGTAGAACTATAATCATTAGAGACATTTGAAAGCTTCGGGACATCTTAAGGATAGACACACATCATCACACCACACGTATAATCCATATACCACACTTCTTAGTTCCTAATCTATGTCATTGAGACCAATAATATTAGTGACTGCGTTTAGCCTCACTTCGCTTAGATTAAATGTTATGATGATTACCGTGATCCAATACTATCAATCTTGATGGACCAGATTGAACAATACTACCCGTATTATCCAACAATTGTATTAGTTAACCATTTGGATGTTTTCTCGAAATCAAAGACAAATTTTCAAAAGATATTTTAAAAGATCAATCATTGACATTAATCAATGTGGTCCAAGTGGGAGAATGTAAGATCTCTATAAGTGGGCCTTATTGATCAACGGTCTGGATTGTCCTGAAGGTTAGATAATGTGATTGGGGAAACCAGTGGACCCTGCTAAATTGTGATGGTTCCAGATCATTTGCATAAGGGGTTGAAATGCTATAGCTGTGATACACACACAACTGTCTGAATGCTACTAGGACTTTAATGTGTGTGGAGTCGTGGGAAGAGAATTTTAATGGGTTACAAACTCTCCACCCCTCTAACATATATAACAAGGTTGGGTCCCCTATCTTATACTATAAGAGAAGATCTTGGTATTCTATTTCTTCAGCTATGGCGTCTCAGATAGGTATGTTGTCTTCCTTCTTTGATCATCATATTCTATGCACATTAAGGCTCTTCGACAAATTCCACAAATAAGAAATCTAACATTGTGATGATGGGCCCATCTTAGTTAACCCATGCACCAAAAATGATCCAAATTAGTAGATCCAAGGCACAAATATTTGACATTCTATTGGTCAAATATGCAAATCTTTGTGGTATTTTCCTTCTTAAATGTTGTACAATTGCTTAGTTGGAGTATTGTGTGGTCTGTTGTGGTTGGTCCCAATGTCCCATCTCATGCCGATCAACAACTCAAGTGGTGGACTGAGTGAAGATAAGCTCGCTTCAACATTGTGATCTTGGTATATCAATTTCCAAGTGGAGTGTGGCCAACGGTGGGGTGTGTACTAGCATGCACTAATCGATAGAAAAAAAAGTGATGTAGAGCAGGTTGTAGATACTTTTATGTCCAAAATGGACCAAAGAAGGCCTAATTGGAGGCGGCGGTGATCTGGACCGTCAGAACCTTACAACAGTCGTATCTCACAAACTGGAATGAGTTACTAGATGTATTAGATATGATTTTAGGGTAGGAGAAAGTACTTTAGATAGCCAGGTTGTCCACTTTGAATTTACAAGATTTCATTATATCGATGGTCGAAAATTCATTTTATTTCTATTTTTACTACTTATAATTATAAGTTTTAGTTTGATTCTAATTCTCAATCCTTTAAGCTTTAAGAGTTGTGTCCAACATGAAAAGTGCTTAGAAAAATTAGAAGAATAAGGTGGTTAAGTCGGATAAGACACTTACTATAAATAGTAAATTTACTATTTATAGTAAGTTGTGAATTTTAGGTTTTTGAGTTGGAGTTTGATTCTGAAACTTATTCTAAGGTTTGGTATCAGTATTTAAATTATCGTAAATTCATTTTTATTATCTACCAATGAAATTTCAATTTTTTAGAATTTACTTCAATTTTTTAATTTTTCCTTGTGGATTCGAGGTATATCTGTGAGGAGTCTAGAGAAGTTCCATAGATTCGGAGTAGATATTCCCTTGAGGAAGACGGTGATCCACCTCTTCACACCAGATGCATCAAAAAGTTCCAATGTCCCATCAAATCCATGGACAATGCATTGTTTGGCTTTTAGTTTTTTAGTTTGTACAAGTTGGGCCCATTGTTTATTGATCCATTGTTTAGTGATAGAAGACGTTAATGTGATTGGACTTACTGAAATGGCAGTGAAGACCGTACTAGTTGAAGAAGGAATACACCAATATGTCCTAGAGGGGGGTGAATAGGACTTTTTAAAGTTTTTACAGCTTTACTTATAAATCCTATTTTACTAATCCTATGAATATGTAATATATCAGGATTACTCAAATGTAACTCTTCTGGCTTCCAAGCCTGGTAGAGGATCTAATCACAAACTATTCAAGAGATAGCAATATATGACTTAGTTTATGATGGATGTGACTGTGTATGTGTATGGGGTGTGATCAAATATATATAAATATGAATGCATTGACGTAAATCACACACAGAGAAGAAGAGCAATCACAAACATAGTCATTTTTATAGTGGTTCGACTACTTGTCTACTCCACTCCCGGTAACCGCACTCAACCCTTGAGTGTACTGGATTTCACTAAGGAGGTTTCATAGCGGTTCACCTCAAGCCTAAGGTTTTAAATCAGGTTCACCTTCAACCTTTACAACCTACACTAAAGCTGACTGTTTGTGCTCTCAGAGCAAGGGTTAACAAAATGCACCCACTTTTAGGCACACTGGCCAAGGATCTTCCATAAGACCCTACTGGAGGTTTCTACATGGTTTACCTCAAACCCGAGGCTTCTACACGGTTCACCTCAAACCCAAGGTTTTACACGATTTACCTCAAACCCAGAGTTTTACTGGTTCACTCCTAATCAGATGTTTATGCTCTCCACAGAGCAAGGGTCCATACAATGCACCTACCACGTACACTCCCGCCGGAGGCCTCCTTGAGGACTTCAAAGGGTGAGAACCACTTAAGACCTAATTATACAAAGGAATGATCACAAGTGTCATCTTGGACTCTAGATACTTACAAATAAGTTGATGAGTCCCGTTTAGCACAATGCCGAAGATCTCCTCTTCCTTGTTGACGAAGAGTTTTCTGCTCCCTTGATCCGCAACAAAATAATGTACCAATACTCTGCTTCAGGTTGGGTCAAGGTCAAGATGGAATCCTACTCTCTAAAGGTTTTCCTATAAGGAAGATAGAGTGTTCCAATCTTATGCATTCAAAGATTCCCAGCTTAATGATTTGCCATTAGGGTAGTAGCAGAAGGATCCTTGAATGCAGAAGTTCATTCCCCAATCCACTCTATTGAATATCAATGGTAAGGGTGGATTGGAGGATGAACTTCCTTGAGAGAAAGGGCTTTGGGTATATGATCTAAGGTTAAACACTCAAAAGCTCTATCTACTTTCTCTCCCAGTAACAATAGACAAGTCCTCTATATATAGGCAAAAGGTTCCAGCAGATATAAAACGGTCATATTTATGACTGAGTTTGATACATTCGAGGAGGTTCGATATCATCGAGCGTTTACTCTCGATAACATTGATGGTTTACTCGATGACTCAAACTTAAAGTCATACGCTTTTGAAACCTTTTACTAGTTGGTCGATGAATCGAAACCACTGTCGATGTCATCGGATTTCGAACTCTGATTCCATCGATGGTGGGATCAATCCATCGACACTTGAAAAATGAGAGAGACTTGACATGAAATATTTCAGGTTTTTAGGATATGATCGAGGGTCAGCCGATGTCATCGGAATTTGTATATCGATGATATCGAAGGCAGTGTTGATACATCGATAAATCCTATAGATTTACTAGTAAGCTCGCTAGACAGTTTGTTTCCAGTCTCGATGCAATCAACTCAGCCTCGATATCATCGACATTTGAATATCGATTTCCTTGAATGGCCCCTGATCAAAGTTAAAGACAACTTGAAATATCTGCTGGAAGAAATACACGCCCACGTCGATATCATTGATGGATTTCCGATCTTATCGATATTTGATTTCAGTTCATATCGGAAGGCGTATCAATGTATCGAAGGAATTTTCTTTTAAAAATAGGGGCGCTGAAAATCTACCTGTCAATCATATCGAGCCACTTTCAATGAGCTCGAGATTTGAGTATCGATGATAATTCGTCCAGATATGTTGTGAGGTTACTGGACATATTTGGTCCTCTTTCCGATGGTATAGATGAAGCATCGAGGACTCAACAGCGCAGGTCAATCATATCGAGGGTGTTTCGATAAAATCGACAAGGCAAGAAAAACTTAGAAATTTTTCTGTTTTGAAAAAGTTTTCTCACCATAAAACTCTATGATTTTCTAACTTATTTTTAGGGGTCTTATTCACCTGGTGTTTTGGGACATGGGATGTGAGGCTTTAAATTTACCTGTAGCGAGCTTGCACACATCTGGTTGAGATAGACGCTTAAATTGATTTTCCTATCAAGCTCTGTAGACTAATCTAACTCAACACTCACGTAACTCGACAAACTAGGGCACTTTCACTTACATGATTCATGCATGGTTTTTCCTATGCATAGACAGTGAACCTTTCCAATATTCCCTTCGTTGGCTGCATGATCAAATTAGGGTTAGCTTTCTTTTCCATCTAAGATATTTTTTACAACAGAATAACTAAAGGATATAGATTAGCTGTGAAATCTTAGAATATTTGAAGTTCTTGAAATCCTGTTGTCTAACCATGTGAAAATATTTGAGGAAATACGTTATCATTGAGCATGTTACAACTCTTGTTGTAGATTATGCATGAACATTTAAGTCATGAAAAAGACAGGTATTTTGAGTAAGACCATAGGTTGTTCATTGATTTCCATTGGTAAGTGGACTAACCTGTCTTTCACACCACGTATTCCTAGTGGTGTAGCCCACCTTTCTCATGAACAAGATTTTATTTATTTATTTTTTTTTTTAACGCTACATGGTGAACTTAACATAAATGCTGGTGTATGATAATTTCTAGCGGACATCATATCAACTTGATCTTTCATTCTCATTGTATTGTCCATTTCACTGCCGTACCAATTTTGTCTTCTAACCCCAATTATAATTTCTAATCCTATTTCCTGATAGGCAACTATCAGTAGAAATCATTTGCCAAATATAGCTTTGATAACCTTGGGTGAAGAAGGGACGTCTGATATAGCCCATGTGATGGTCAATGATAATTCTAATTCTTTTTTCAACGTTCAAAAATTCGTCTATTACACCTATAGTAACATTCAGAATCATCAATTCAATGTAAATTTCTTATGATGGCCCATATAGCATAGCATTAGAAACATGGACGGCTTAGATCACTGGATCATGTTATGTAGCCATTGAAGTTTCATTACATGTTGGCAGCCGCAAAGACAAAATGAAAAAGTAGCCGGCGTGGCCAAGTTAGCATATGTAAACTGTGAATCAGTCACTTTTGATCGGAGTATTATTATGGGATGCACAATCTATGCATTTGGACTAAAACAGGCCATCTGGGCCAACTGACTCTCACGCACGAGTCGCAATACTCCATTTCATGAGAAAACGCTTTCGCCTAACTGAAAATTGCACTTTTAAGAAAATTTTATTATTTTTAATTAGTTAGTTTTTAATTTGATGTATCTCTTTCTTCTTGAAGTTTTATTATACACTGGATTTTTAAAAATTACTTCTTATCATACGAGGAGTTGCGGGACAAAATTAAATTAGGTCTTTATATTTTTAATAAATTTTACTGTTTCAGGTGAGTTCCAATTTAATCATATTAGGATTCCTAATTAAGATTTGCTTTTCTTTATAAATAATGTAATCAGAAGTCTAAGGAGACTTGTAATTTTTTATAATTAAATTTATAAAATTACTTAAAAATAAGAAAATCAATGCAATCCAAGCATAATCACCGGTGAAATGCCTTTTTGAACTTAATTAACAGCTCAGATTGATCGATTGAACTGCCCAAGTGAACTGATTGAACTAGGAACGCTATATCTTACAAGTGCCCTGGAGCACTGGAGCATTTCTGCCTGAGCAGACACGCACAACGGACACAAGTGGTTGTGTTGTCCACAAATCGATTGGACGTTGATACGTCCATCACTTATGATGGATGCTTTAGCAAAATGTCACCTATCAGGGACCATCAAATCGAGTGGTTCTACCGTCAAACAATGGGCCCCATATACTGAAAATGGGTTCGATGATATAAATATTTTCAGGCCGATAGTCATATATATCTGTAGGTACTTAGTAGTCCCATGACCATCCCATGTAAGAGCTATTTGATACAATACTGCAAGTGTATGACAGGCAAAATGCAAGTGCACTAACACGGCGGTAGTTCTAACCGTCCAATTCTTTCGGAGTTAGGGCTATAAAATGGACTGTTAAATTGGAGAATATTTAATCATCAAACTTCCATTCTTTAGTAGTTAGAGCTGTCCTGTGGATTTGGTCCACCGATTTTGATTTTTACAGTGGATCCCACTTTTCGATGGTTTGGATTGATGTTAATATCTGACAAGTGTACAATGTCTGCTTGCATGCCTATGGATTACCATTCTCTGTCAGTGCATGAATATTTTGGTTTTGCACAGTCGAAAACAAGGTAGGAAGTCGTCATCCTCACGTGACACTGATGTAAACTCAGACCATAAAAAATCTTGGATCCCACTGTGGCTGGAGCCTGTTTCTAAAAGCACACCTGTCAACTAATTCTACACATCTAATTAATGGCATAAAATGGATGGCCATGATTAAAATAGTGAGAGGTCCGAATTTGAAGGGAAAAATCAGTGAATGATTAAAAATAGTGAGTGGTCATGATTAATGGCCCAACCTGGAAGTGCCCCTTGGATGGATGGTCCAAATCATCTCTTATTTTGCTATATGGGCGTGGTAACCCGTACCCCCTAGGTTTTCAAGAAAATGATCAATGACGTGATGTCTTTTTATAACGAGATATTTTGTATGTACTAGCCCTCTGGTAGGGTGATACGAAAAGGAAGTTTAAAATATTTTGGAATTAATTGTCCCTATTCTTGGATTAGTAGCTATATGGATTTTAAGTAGAGAACAAGTTACTAAGGATTTAATTTTGAATAAGTGATGTGGATGAGGTTTGTTATAATGCCTACTGGAATATAAATCCAATCTATTCATTTTCTTTGCAGCCCTTAATTTATATGAGAAGATACAAACTTCCTACTGACATAATAAAAACCTAATAACCTATAATGATGTCTGCTCGATATGAACTATTTTCTTATGATGTAGTTTACATGACTGATAGATATTGATCATACTTCCAACCATGGCCTTCCAAGAAATTTCAAGGTTAATAAATGGAGTGAATTCCACACATATGTGATGGTAGACCCTACACATGGTGTACAAACGCTCTTAGAAATAACCAAACATTGCCTTTTTACACTTTCTATAATGGTCTTCTTCTTTCTTAGAAAATTGAAGATCGTGAGACCCACTACCACTTTATCTCTGTCATTTCTGTTTGGCATTTCTATCCTTTGGCGTGCATCTAACATTTTTCGGCATTCATCTGAAAACTCATTTTTTTTTTGTATCGATTCCCTAGTGGGGGTGGCTAACAGTGAAGTATGAACTGACAGTGGGTATACTAACAAGCTAACAAAAAAAAAAAAAAAAATCTTTTTTGAAGTTCTTCATTTCTCTTTGTCATTTCTCTCTTCCAGCGTCCATCTAGCATTCTCCAGCATTTATCCCAAAACCCCTTTTCATTGAAGCTTCGTCTATTACTCCCACCACCACGATCATGTAGTTATCTGGTGTCCCTACTATCATAGTAAACTATAGTGTTAGTCATTTTTAAGGTGATGAATGGAGTGGATTCCACACATAAGCGATGATTCCCACATATGGTATACAAACACCCTTAAAAAGGGCCAAATATTGCCTTTTACACTTTCTATAAAGTGTCTTCTTCTTTCTTAAAAAACTGAAGATAGTGGGACCCACTACCACTTTCCCTCCATCATTTCTCTCCGACATTTCTCTCATCCAGTATGCATCTAGCATTCTTCAGCGTTCATCTGAAAACTCCTCTTCTTTAAAGTTCTTCATTTCTGTTGATCATTTCTCTCCTCCAGCGTCTGTCTAGCATTATCCGGTGTTCATCCCAAAACTCCTCTTCGTTGAAGCTTCGTCCACCACTCCCACCACCATAATCGTGCATTTCTCTGGTGTCCTTACTATCATAGTAAACTACAATAGTAGTCATATTTGAAGGTAAATAAAACATTAAATCTTAACATTGCCAAGATTATTTTTTAAGAGACTAGTTGTGATATGTTTTGGCATTGTGTTAAGGAGGGTAGAAGTGGAGAAATGGTAAAGTGTATAATGTCATCCAATAAATATCATGGTTATCATCCAATAAGAGTTGAGGTTAGCATCTAGTATAGGTCGAGCTTAACAGTCAATATGTAAAGGTCGAGATTGGGTGGTGTGAAGGGTCAAGGATGACAGCTAGGAAAGTTGACAACCACGACGCTTAATATTTAACAACCACTACCATTCACGTTGTTTTGAGAACCTCGACCCATAATTGATAACAATCTAGACCTTTCACATTCGACAACCATGACCCTTCACATTGTTTTGACAAACTTGACCCTTAATAAATTAGAACTTGGACCATTTATATATGACAACCTTGACCCTTCACATTGTTTTGACAACCTCGACCCTTAACAGATGACAACCTTTACATTTGACAACCTCAAACCTTCACATTTGATAACATTGACCATTCACGTTGTTTTGATAACCTCGACCCTTAACAGATGATAACCTAGACCATTCACATTTGACAACCTCGACCCTTCAAATTTGACAATTTGTACACATCATTTTTATTGCAGGTTAACCCACATTAAAATATTATGGCTCGCCAGCCCTTCAAAGAATAATACATGTTATGATCAATGATTCAACGATTGTGATATATCCTCGTTTCGGTTGCTGGGTAGTGCGTATGATACATATATTTCTAATACTTCGATCAATGATCAATGTCAGGATGGAAGAGTTGACGACTGTGATATCCTCATCCCTTTCGTTGATGCTACATGTTTTGATCCATCGGTTTAGTTCTATTTACAACCTATAAACTTAAATTTAAATATTAAGATATTCTTATATCATCAACTCATCCGATATAATCTCCACTCGATACTTTCGTCGCTCCATCCGATATCATTCCACTTGATATACATACAACCCATGCAGCTTTTGTTAATGCAGATCATCAAGGATATCTGAAAATAGTGGACGAACCTGATGAAATATCTATTGGGCAAATATTTAAGGACAAATGCGGATTACAGGATTTTCTTTGCAAGTATGTGATGCACGTCAAATTTCAGTATAAAATCCTAAAATCAAACAAGTAAAAATTTACGATTAGGTGCATTATAGAAAGTTGTAATTAAAGGATGCAGACATAGATAGTGGATAGCATAGGGATGTTCAAAATAAAGATATACAACTCCAAGTACACATGTAGCATGTCATTTGATAAAATACACCATTGCGAGGCAATTATCGAGGAAAGCGGACAAGATACAATAATTTTGAAGAGAAATGAAAGATATCATCGCCAAGCCACCAGTCTGATAAGTAGTGAATTCGACATTAGTCGCATAAGTTCAAGACTAATCTGCATGCCAAAATAAATTCAACATTGAATGAAATATATAGAGTTGAAATTAGTTACAAGAAAGCATGAAAGATAAGGAGATCAGAACAGAAGAAGTCTTATGATCTTATAAGGAGTCTTATAATAAGCTTCCAACATATCTTTATGAGTTGAGAAAGGTAAAGTTTGGACTGTCACGGATTTACAAGTGAACGAAGAAACAAGTAGTTTCGAAAGATGCTTCATTGTAATTGAATAGTGCATCTAAAGCTTCTAATTGCATATTCAAATGGTTTTATATGTTGATGCAGCACATTTGATAGGATAGTACAAGGGTTTTCTTTTCTTGGCTATGACACTGGTGGAAGTAATTATGTCTACCCAGTAGCATAAGGGATCGAAAAACCAAAAACAATAGTAGTTGAAGGTGGTTCCTTTATAATTTATATAAAGTAATCGAGATCCTTCCGGGATTTATTATTATGTCCAATCATCACAAATGGTTGGTCAGTGAAGTCCCTATCGTCCTCCCTTATGCAATCTATGGATATTGTGTGTATCATATTTTGAAAAACATGAAGAATGTATGTTTGTATGATTTAGTGAAGGATTACTTTTGGGATGTAGTTAAGACATAGAGGATATCCAGTTTTTAGGATATGATGCAATGTGTTCAAATTATGAACCTCACCGCATATCAATTTCTTAACGGTATATATATGGAAAGATGGGCATCTGTATTCTTTTTTGCTAAAATGTATAACATCGTAAGCACCAACATCATCAAGAGCATTAATGCACTATTCATAGATGCACGAGAGTACCCAGTGACCAAACTTCTTAAAGCAATAAGGACTAAAATCCAACATTTTCTTCCTCTGTAGAAGAGATCAAGCATCGACATGCAAGGGAAGTTTGACTCCTTGCGTAGAAAAAGTCTGTGTGAACTTTATCACTCAGAAATGTGAAAGACACAATGTACTGTGATTTCAAAGTGACATCGAGGGTCATTACTGATGTGAAGCTAAGAGAGATGAAGTGTACGTGTCATGAGCTCAGTTGTATGTTGTTACCTTATGTGCATGTGATAAGGACTTGCGATAAGTATCAGCTCAATATTTACGAATATTTCTCTCCATTCTACACAAAAGAATTTTACGAAAGAACATACTAAGAGTCAGTCTACACAGTGCTTAACAAGACTCAATAGAACATTCAGGACAAAGTAAAATCATTGTGTGAGAATATGAATCCCCACAAGTAAGAAAATTTGCTGGAAGACCAGAAAAGATTCAAATTACATATCAAGGATAAGATAGGCTAACAGTTAAATGCTCGAGTTGCAAGCGAACAGGTCACAATCGGCGCCAATGCACCTTCCTCACTATAGGTTGAGAGAAAATTTTTTATGTATTTAAGAGTTTTGGAAATATTGGCCTCTTATTATTGTTTGAAAATGGCTACGTAAATATGAAAATGATGTGTGATAATTTAATATTAGATAACACTCCAAATATTTCAAAACTTGAGTGTGGAAGGTTCTCGAGTGTTACCGAAAATTTAACGTAACAGGTACACGTGTACGATATTAATCTATTTATCCTCCAACATGTATCTGGCTAGTAGAAGTGATTTCCATTTACAAACCAATCAATCCGACCATTGAGAACAATCCTCACCTGCAAAACAAGTCATCCGACCGTTGATCACGTAGTTTAATACATAAACGTTTACCTAACTAAATCTACAAACAACCAATCAGCCATGATGATTTAGACATAAGTTCTTTTATAAGAATTACTTAGGAACGAGCCTACAACCATATAGAACCCTTAAATTTCCCCAAACTCCCATACCAACAAGCGTCACTAACCTAGACCCCTAAATACAAGAACATATGGTTCCCATGAACCATTTGACATGGAACTTTATAACCGGCCCATTCATGGGCTGACAAAACAAATGGACATAGTAGATTTCTCTAAAACCGCACTGTGGGCCCCACGAATTCATGTTGTTACGCCCCAGTGCACTGAGCGGTCGAACATGGTCAAACCATGTTTAACCCGTAGATTTCCGTAAGAAATCCTATTTTCACGCCTGTGTGAAATTTAAATGAACATCATCCGTTTGATGGCCCTGGTGACCCTCTATCATGATCGTGATAGAAAATTTAGACCGTTCATTTGGTCTAAATGAGGAAACTGAACCAAACCCATGGGTCCTTTTGTAATCCCTTCAATCGGGTGGACTCTATTGCAAAGTCAACGCAACAACACCAAGAAAATAGGGTGTTGTCGAGTCCTTTCCACGTGGGAAAATCACAACTGATATCACGAGCCTAATCTGAACTGTTCAAAAGGAGGAGAAAGGGATTTTGGATCTCTCCACGTCATAAAAAACAGAAGAAGAATCCAAACAAATCGGCATTCGCCAATCCCGCCCACGTTAGAACCATTCCACACGGAAGCGGGTTCGTTCGTAACAACAAGATTGGACGGCCAGATCTTTGATCTGGTGGGCCAATTGATGCCGGTAGACTGATCTAAGATGTCCAGATCATTAACCGACCAAGCCTACAATGGAGTAATGGAGAGAGATGGGAAGACCCAAAGCTCATGCACCCGTTCTCTGTTACGCAAACTGGGACGTGCATAAGAAGGTTTCCCGATCTTTCTTTATTGCATAAACAGGTCAGTGCAAGAATTGCAGCTGACCTAGTGACCTCCCACACCCTATAAAAAGTGCCTCACCCCAACACCTAGAAGATACAACAAAGGAGAGAGAGAGAGAGAGAGAGAGAAGAAAACATGAGAGAGAAAGGAAGTTCCAGCTGCAACAATAACAAAAGAAAGGAGAAGGAAGGAAAGAAGAAAGGGCCCAGGACGCTAGTCGATCACTGGTCGGCAACTCACCAACGTAGACCACGCCCAACCTCCTCTTTTATACTCCTCCTTTCCCTTCTTTTCATACCTTACTAACTAGCTCAAAACCGAATCTAACTATTCAAAAGTTGTTAAACATTAGATTAAGGATTTAATCCATCGACATATACCCACCTCCAAGGAGGAAGCAACACTAGAGGTGAGAGCTTTATCCTTTAAGCTTACATTAATTTGAGTTGGTAGGATTTAATTTGTCTTTGTATAATTAGGGGCTTTATCCTTTGAGCTTACTTAATTTAAGTTGATGTGAATTACCTTGCCTTTTACCTGTTCTCATGTTACTATGATTTTCTCTCTGCATTTGTTTAATTTATCATCAACAATTACTAACCTTTTGGGGATTATGACATGATGTTAATTACAAGTGATCTTTCTGAATTTATGTGGGGTCATGGATATAAGCCTTACTCTTAACTTTATCAATTTATTGAGTTGGCCCTTGCCACTCCTCTTTATTAAGTTGGTCATTACCACTCTCCTTATTATTAAGTTGGCCATTGCCACTTGTCTATTTGAGGAGTTAGCCATTGCTACTCTTCTTATATTGAGTTGACCATTGTCACTCTCCTTTTTGTTATATTGGTCATTGCTACTTTTATTTTTATTGAGTTGGCCATTGTCACTCTTCTCTTTATTATATTGGCCTTGTGCTATCTATCTTTAAGGCTTGGGCATGTGTTTTGCTATTCCAGAACCTTCACGATTCAGATCATGTTCTCTACCAATGCAAGTGATGTGTTGAAGGTATCACAACTAGTGATTCAATATTTATCATAGACGTAATACGTTACAGGTAGTGACCCTCTTAGTCATCACATAATTCCGTGGGTTGGTTGGCGTGGTGTATAATCGATGTATGTAAATCGTTATATGTGTTATATCAACTTCTCGGGATTGAATGTCGTGAATAGTCACTCCATGAACACATCGTGTTACGTAAATCTCTCAACCACGTTGTTGTGTTACCTTAAGATGTTCGCATAAATTCATGTTAGTGTTGTCTATGTCGGCGAATATCCGGAGTTATGGGATGTGGGTCGAGTCAGATTTTTTTATGATTCGTGTTCCACAATGTGATGATCACTACGTATGATGAGCCGTATACACTTTGCTAGGCATGCATCTCATGTAAGTTATTTACGCATACTGATACCTTTCGTTGTAGTGGAATTCAGGTTGCATCAGAACCCTTACAATACTTTTATGAATCTTTTGAATTATCGTTAATCTTAAAGGATAACCACCACCATGAGTAGGGCGTTGACCCTTTTCAACTATATATATGATACAGGTGACAAACATATTTAAGAACTAGAGAATCACCTTTTTGAGGAAGAATATGCTGAATAAACAAGAAAATATGATTTAGTTTTATTTATGTTTTCACTATAACTTGATTTTTGTAATAAACTCCCATTATGAGAGCATTTGATGATTTATTTAATTTTTGGAATAAGATCTATAGTTAATTTTTATTCTTGTGAATAATTACCATTACAAGTAAAATGGGATGTGATTTAGATGAGATAGTCTCAAGGCTAGTCCTCGAGCTACACACATCTTATATTATTAACAACCAATTCCCTCGGGCATAAGTACAAACTCTGGTCATGGAAATTCGAGATGTTACATAGTATACTGATGAGACTCAAATATTGCATAATTTTCCTCATTTTATATCTTGGTTTTATGAACATGAATCAGCTTAATATTCTATTTTACTCATGTTTGTGCTGTAAGGTGAATTTAAGAGCTTGGATTAAAAAGGGTGCTAAAAGTATGAATTTGATGCTCAAGAATCACCAAGGCAAAGGATGGATCTTAGGAGACCAAGATTGAAGAATTCACATGCCAAAGATCTAAGAAAACCAAGTAAGGAATGAAGAGAATCAAAGATTTGAAATGAAGAATCCTGAAATCATCCTGAAAAAGCGTATTCTAAAACTCTTAAGTCTATTTTGGAAAACTGCGTAGAGTGAAGTCTATTTTAGTAAAGTGCATAAATTTGAGGCGGTTTCTAGAGTTTTCCAACTTTGTGCGAAAGTTGGAGTTCCCCACTTATAAATAGGGCTTCTCAGGTCATTCCTAAGCATCATTCAAGTCATTCCAAAACAAGATCTAGGGTTTTTAGAGAGTTTTATCTAGGGTTTTTGGAAAGTTTCATAGTTTCTATTTATTTTTCTTTACAAGCTTTTTATTTTTTCTTATTGCTTTTTATTTATGCAATTTAATTATGTTTTTCTAAGTTTCCTCTAGCCCAAGCTAGAAGGGAAGTACATTGGTTTAATATTTTCATAATGATTGATTATTTTAATGATGAGAAGAATGGTGTATGCATGTTATCTATTGTTTAGGTTTAGTTTTTATCCTAATGTAAGATCCATATATTTCCATCATATGAGATCCACATTAATGGATAAGCTTACCCTAGATCAATCAGATTTCTTAGATAGGAGAGGTTCTCAACCTACTACATTTCTTTGATTCATTATCTCATAGATATTGAATGCTTAAAATCACTGGCGCTTGAGAATATATACCAATGGTGCAAATCCATGATTTTCTAATCTTTTATATCATTTATTTAAAATGTTTAAACTATTTTATTTTCCGATTAGGTCGACCACATTGCTTGGATCCTAGTTGTGTTATCCAAGTCATCATGATTTTGGAACATTAACCTATGTGTGAAACTTTGAAGCTTGGGTGTTGTTTTAATTCAGTTTAATTACACCCATTTAAAACTTCCAAAATCAAATCATTAGTTTAGTTTTTATAACTTAGTTTGTTTTACATTTGATTTTCTTCTTCTCGCAATTCATCTCCCTATGGGATCGACCCTGTATTCACGGAATATTACATACGAACCTCTACACTTGGAGGCAAGCAATTAAGTTTTTGGCGTTGTTGTCGGGGAGACTAAGATATATTAGATCTGTGCAAGATAAGGTAAGTTCTTTTTTAAGGTAAGTTCTCTTCTAAACCCTCCCAAGTTTCTTTAAATTTTCTGATTTTCTTTGAAAGTAAATTTTGTTGCGTCTTTCAAACACTAACTGTGGCATAAGGTTGCCCTGCTTGGGATTTTATCACCCAAGTGCTATGGTTGTCCTACAATTGTTGTTTGATCACAAAGATCATCCGCTAAATCTATTTTCCAGATTAGCATAGTTTAATTTCTGCATTAGTTTTACTTTTGTTGATTTTTTTTTTTATTTTGCTTTGTGGATTGAACCCTTATGGTCGGCTCTACTGCTTGGGTTATTGATTTATTTTGCTTTGTGGATTGAACCCTCATGGTCGGCCCTGCCGCCTAGGTTGTTGATTTATTTTACTTTGTGAATTGAACCCTTATGGTCGGCCCTACTGTATGGGTTGTTGATTTATTTTTCTTTGTGAATTGAACCCTTATGGTCGGCTCTGTCGCTTGGGTTGTTGATTTATTTTACTTTGTAAATTGAACCCTTATGATCAGCCCTGCCGCCTGGGTTATTGGTTAAGTTTTTATTTTTATTTTAAGTATCATACTTGCTATTTAAATTAGTGGTATTTATTGTGTGGTATAGATGGTTTATGTCCTGTTGGAGTAGGGATCAAAACAATCAACTCTCCTCCGAAGGTGGACTAGTTCCAGGCCTTAATCATTCATTTAAAAGAGGTACTCAACATTACTTGGATTCCATGGCAGACCCAGTTGATAATCCAAATGTGAGACCCGACCTTAGTTCCCATGTTTGCATGTATGTGTGTGTGTATGCATCTTGTTCGTCATGGTCTCGCGGTCCTACCGGTCGAATTCCGACGACCCGCGACCTTCAAATTGTGTTTATGGTCACTTTGAGTTCAGTCATGTAGACCCGACTCGGATCGACCCAAGACCTATGTCATCTCGTTCGTATAGTCGTTGCGGTTCCAACGACGCGTCTTGTGCGTCAATCCGACCTATAGATCAAAAGTTATGAGCATTTCATCATGTGGCCCACTTTTGTACAAAAGCATGTGGACCACCTCCATGGAACAATTTCCCATGCACACCACACACACACACTACACTATTGCATGGAATAAACACCACCCACCCTAAACACTACCCATACCTAACCTACCCTAGCAACATTGTTATTGTCACCATAGGTTATTATTACTTCCCTTAAAAAGATTTTCCCTCTCTTTTCCCTCTCATTTCTCTCTCTCTCTCTCTTCTTCTCCAGCAACTTCTCTCCCATCTCCCTCTCTTCTCCAGCCCCATTTCCCCTTTAATCTTCCAAATCCAACCATCTAAATCCAATCTCACCCATTGAGATGGATCCCTTGGTGCACTAGGAGCTAGGAGGTCCAAGTTTGGAGAATCTAAGGTGGGTGTAATCCTAGAAATTAGGATTTCTATTTTCATGTACTTAGATTTCTTTTATGGGAAGTGTAGGACCCACCAATCCATGGTGGAGATCCTACATCATCCCTTAGTTGTGGCCAAATGGCCTATTTGATGCATGCATGTCCATGCATGGGGTTTCCCCTCTATAGGCCCCCATCATGGAGGATTATTTAGATTTCATAGTATGATAGGTCATCTAGACCCTAGAATCATGGTTGGGATGTCATCCCAACCATTGATCTTGAATCTAGAACATGTATGTGGTGGATCTTTGTTGTAACCTATGAATAAAAGAAATGTATGGTGTGATTGATGAAGGGGAGGGCCTCAATGTGGCGGAGCCCCTCCTCTTGTGGCCGATTCTTCATTTATTTTATTTTATTTTATTTTTCTTTATGATAGAATTCTGATCTTGCATGTGTGGCCCACCTTGTAGGCCAACAAAAATCCAGACCAACCATGGAGCTTGGACACCCATAGCAGTCCATCCTTAGATATGTGGCCCCAAAATCTATCTAAATGGGACACATGCAAGGGGTATTTGATGATGGGGAAGGTCTGGACATTTGTGGGGCCCACTGGGGTGGTCCACCACACAAATTCCTAGGGTTAAATCCCATGAAAAACCATGTTTATATTTTAATCATTTCTATTACATATTGCTGTCCAAATCTGCCTGGACAGATTTTTGGGCCACTTTGGGGCCTGATTTATGGGTCTTTGGTGGGAATAATGAAACAAAATAATATGTGATTCTTATAGCCTTATGACCCATCTACAACCATACCAAATTTCAGCCCCATCTGACCTTCATTGGGGTCCCAAAGGTGTGGTCCAAATGAGGTGGACAGTCTGGATTTTCTGCACTATTCCAGCAATATTCCACCCTGGACAGGTTGGAATTTCAAAAGATATTAAAATATTTTTAGGTGTCTAAAAATTATGAGAATTTATAGGAAGGTGGTCCACTCATAGTGGGACCAACCTACAAAATTTTGGGGCCAATGGAAACCTGTACACACCATGGTGGTGGCTGGATTGGCCCATTACAATATGGTGTCCAGATCAGTCCGATTTTCAGGACAGATTGATTTCTTTAAATAAACTAAAATATTTTTAGGTGTCCATAAATTCTGAAATTTTGTGAAGTTGTGGTCCACCCATGGTGGGACCTAATTACCAACTTTCAGGGCCAATGGACCCCTGTGCACATCGTGGCGAGGGCCGGACTAGCCCACCACATTGGGATGTCCAGGTCTGTCCGATTTTCTGGACAGACTGTCTTGTTTAAATTAATTAAAATACTTAGGTATATTTAAAAATTCTGAAATTTTGTGGGGGTATGTCCTACCTATTGAAGTATCACTCTGAAAAATTTCAGCCCCAACTGACCCTGTTTAGGCATCCAAAAGAATGGGCCAAAATAGTTGGACTACCAGATTTTTCTGCTGTGCAGTCCAGCAATGTGCCTTGATAAAAAACCATAATTCAAAAGTATTTCCTCTGATGGTGGGCCACCTTTTTGGGTTTTTCTCTCATTGTATGCATGATGAGGGACCTTGGCCCTCAATTTTCAGAGTTTTAGAGGCCCTGGGCCCACTCCAATGGAGTGCCCAAATTTAGGACAGCAACATGTTATAATTATGTTTGGCCTTTGGGCTGAAATTTTGAGGAGTGGGGCCCAACACATTGTGAAGAATCTTAGAGGTAATAATTTATACATTTAGTTCCTTAAATGTTGGGCCTAATAAATACACTTTTGAGGCCCACCACAGTTGAATTTAATTGGGTCCATGAATGTGGCTAGTTGTTGAACTCTTTGAGCCCAATTGGGTTGGAACTTTCTAGTAGGCCCATTGAACTCTTGGGCCATTTTTACCATACTATTGTGTTGAATTAGTGGGCCAGATTACACAAGTATATGGGCCCTTGATTGCCCACCAAATCAACTTTATACTTGGGCCGGGTTGTAGGCCCAACTTACTTGACTAAGAACATGACAATTGCCCATGTGATTTGAGTAATGGGCTGCCCACTAGCCCACAACAATATATGGGATTAGTAGCCTTTATGTTGGGCCCTAACCTTTCCCTTGTGGGCCCATAGTGGTATATATGGGTTGGGCTATGTGTGTTCCCCATGGACCCATGTTTTGGATAAGTATTGGGCCGCCTTTCTGAAGCCCAACATGAATGTCTGTGGTATATAATGGCTGTCCATTTCTTATTTCTAATGTTGTGAGGGCCTTGGGCCTTAATCCGTAATCAATTAGAGATGGGCTACCTCTTGGGAATCAATTGTGGTTGGATGTCCACATTGGTGGCCCTAAGGTAGGCCCATGGGCTTCTATGGGTGGTTAAAGGCCCACCATAGACCCTTGCTAGGCTCGTTCATCTATTTAGGCCCATATCATTGTTCTCCTTAGTCTCATGGGCTACCCCAGGTATATGGGCCCCCACTAGAGGTTGTATTCCTTATGAGGAATTGGTTAAGTACCTAGACCCTTCATGGTTAGGTAGAGAGTTCATCTTCACCTCATTAGCACCCCTATTCATCTTCATGGCCCACTCCCATACGCATCATATGCATGATTGGTTGAGGTATGATTGGCCATGGTTGTGTCATTGAGTAGGACATGTTGGTATCTCCCCGAGAGATGGATGCTTGGGATTGATGCATGGTTGATTGTGTGATTCATGCATCTGGCATGGCATAGCTTATGGATATCTGCCCTTACTTCATCAGGGCCTTGCCTCCACAGGGGTATTCGTGGATGGTTGTGTGTGTGGACACCAGAAATACTAGTTGAGCATACCGGGTGCATAGGATGCCCATGGGTGAAATTTCCAAAACTTCCATGGTACCAAGGATCTGCTCCAACGCCGTGACCGGGTGGAATATATGAGCGCACGAGGGCCTTATACCATTAGGCCGCGTCTCCCACTGTCGTGTAGTCGGTTGGATAGGGGTGTGGCCTTACCTGCCTGATGTGAGGAGGCATTGCTAGGCTGAGTCTGACCAGCTCGTAAATGGGTCCGCTACCTTCAGGCCTTGTTGGTGATTGGCTGTCCGCAGGCAGGTAGTGAGGTCTCTTACGCTCGTTTGACTGTGCGGGGTCTGTAGAGCGGCAGTCATTCAGCAGTGTAATGGACCCCGGTGATTTCCTTATGATCGGAAATGTACATGACTTGTGGTTTGGATATGAGCACTGACATTACTTGCATTGCATTAGCATTGGTTGTACAAGCCCCTTCATGCATTGCCTTGGCATGGCACCCAGTACTCATTGCATCTTATTCATGATAAGCTTGGGTAAGGCTAGTGATATCCTCATTGATCATGCTTCTCTCCTTGTATTTCCTACTACTCTTCTGTGCACCATTATCACACACCTACACCACCCTCTAAGCTTCTATAAGCTTATGCACGATTGATGCGTGCAGGATACTCTAGCAAGCGGCACACACGACGGTAGAGCATGGAGTAGAGCTGAGCATTTGAGGACTCCAGTGTTGCTGACCTTTCTCTCTTTTCCTTTTATCTCATGTATGTCCTTTGGGCCTTATGGATGATTGTAAAAGTTCAAATTTATAGTGGATTTTGCGATGTGTGCCTTTGTTATTCTCAGATGTTCTTGCTATGATCTTGGGTATGCTCATATTAGTAATGATTATATTGTTATGAAAAATCCTTCTTGTAGGATCCCAGGATCGGAACCTGCCTCAGGAGCCGAGAATGGGATACTATGGAGGCTGTTGCGTTCAGAACCGGTCATCGGAATCCTTGTGAGTCCGGTTACTGAGTCTGGGGCGTGACACCAAATATGTCAGATCCAACTATAAATCAAAACAGAGAAAATCAACATAATCCTCCTCTTGAAGATGAGAATGAAGTTCATACGAATGTGTTAAACTAACCACGGACTTTACGTGAATGTCTACACCCCGAGAGATCAAGTTTACCATCTTGCATAGTGTTCTCTGTTCACACAGAGAACATTGATTTTAAACTATGTGTGATTCAATTGATCCCTAAATTTTATGGCTTGGATTTTGAAATCCCTTATTTGCACCTTAAGGACTTTGAGGAAGTAATTACAACATTACAAGTAAACAATCGCAGTAGGGATGCACTTAAGCTTAGGTTATTCTCATTTTTTCTAAAGGATCGGGCCAAAGCATGACTCAATTCTCTAATACCTAATACCATCACTATATGGCAAGCCTTAAGTAGAGAGTTTTTGAAAAAATTATTTTCCGAGCACAAAACAAATGCACTTAAACAAGAAAACATGTCATTCTCCCAAAAGGGTATTGAACTATTTTTCCAAGCTTGGGAGTGCTTCAAAGATCTTCTACTTACTTGTCCACATCATGGCTATGAACCATGGCACGTGATTGATGCGTTCCAAAAGGAGCTCACGATGAATACCCGTCGGTTCATAGAGATGATGTGTAGTGGAACCTTTCTTGACAAAGATCATAATGAGGCTTCGAATTTTCTAGACATGTTAGCAAAGAATACGTAGACATGGGATGTCTCTGCTAAATTAGACCAAACTAGACCCATTCCTAGAGAGAAAATGGGTATGTACATCCTAAGAGAGGAAGATAACCTTAATGCAAAATTCGCAGCATTAGCTAAAAAGGTCAAAGCCTTAGAAATTAGGAAGGTTAATATGGTTAAAGAAAACACTTCCTTATGTAATTTTTGTAGCATTTGTGGTGGTGCAGACCATGACATAAAGGATTGTCTAACAATCACAATTGTATAAGATATCATGCATGAGCATAGGCAAGCAAATGCTATAACTACCAAAGGTCAGTTATGCAACCAATGGGAAACATATAAAATCCAAATTGGTGTAACCATCCTAATCTTAGTTGGAGGAATAGACCATAAATTAATGCACCCAATGCACCTCAAATGCCTCCACAAAATACCTTCTTTGGGACATCAAATAATGCACCATATGTGCCCCTGCCAAAGAGATCATCTATGGAGGATGCATTGATTGCATTCATGAACTCTCAAGGTTAAATGAATCAGTCTTTAATCCAATCAAATCAGGAATTAAAGACAGTCGTGGATAGGATTGAGACTCAACTAAATGATAGGGAAAAGACACCCTTCCTTTTCAACCTGTGTCAAACCCTAGAAACACACATTTCATTGGCAACTCAAATCTAAGTGAGCTACATCATGAACAAGCTAAGGCCATCATTACCTTGAGAAGTGGAAAAGAGGTCGATAACAAGATTATGCAACCGATATAATACCGAAGGATGAGCCACTATCTCAAGAGAATGATGAACCGGCTATAGTTCAAGAGCCACAATAACAAAAGGATAAAGAGATAAGTCATATGAGCCTCCAGTTCTGTTCCCATTTAGACTTTAGAATCTGACTGTCCTCATGAAATATCAAGAGGTGTTGAATGTTCTCCAAAAGGTTACTGTCAATATTTCTCTGCTTGATGCCATTAGACAAATTTCATCATATGTTAAATATCTCAATGACTTGTGCACTATAAAGAGGAAATTAAATATGCACAAAAAAGCCTTCCTTACTGAAAAAGTGAGCGCTATCATTCAACAAAGGATCGTTCCCAAATACGAAGACCCGGGAAGTCCCATTATTCCTTGTATTATTGGAAATTTCTAAGTTGAGCATGCTTTGCTAGATTTGGGTGCAAGTGTCAACTTAGTACCTTATTCGGTTTACAAACAAATGAGGTTAAGCGAACTTAAACCAACAACGATTACATTCTAACTCGTTGACCACTCCATTAAGGGACTAAGGGAAATTTTAGAGGACGTGTTACTCCAAATGGAGAAATTCAACTTCCCCGTGGATTTTATTGTACTAGACATTGAACCATGTACAAATGCTAGTGCTCAAGTTTCCATTATTTTAGGCCGTCGATTCCTAGCAACTTCAAATGCAATCATAAATTGCAGGAATAGAATGATGAACTTGTCTTTTGGTAATATGACTCTAGAGCTAAATATTTTCAATCTATGTAAGCAGCCCATTAACAATAATGAGATCCATGAGCTAAATTTCATGGACTACTTGATAGAAGAAGAGGAATTGGAACTTAGTCTGACTAAGGAACTGATTCAAGTCTTTGGGGATTTGAAAATTTCTAATTTAAAAAAAAAAGTGCTTACTGAAATTTATAATGATAATGAGAGCACTACCACCCAAGACATTGGTATATAGCAATGGAGACCGCGCACTCAAATCCTATCTATCGAGGACTCGTGACCTCTGTCATTACCAACTAATATTCCAAAGCTTGATTTAAAACCACTACCAAATGAGCTTAAGTATGTATACTTAGGTGAAAATAAAACATATCCTGTGGTGATCTCTTCATTTTTAGACAATGATTAAGAGATAAAATTGTTAAATGTTCTAAGGGACCACAAAGGAGCCTTGGGCTGGACCATTTCTGACATCAAGGGTATAAGCCCTTCCATATGCACCCATCAGATCCACCTCAATGAGGACGTCAAACCAATTAGACAACCTCAAAGGCGCCTCAATCCAAACATGATAGAAGTTGTAAAAAATGAGGTGATCAAATTGTTGGATGTGGGAATCATTTACCTAATATCTGATAGTGTTTGGGTGAGTCCAACTCAAGTAGTCCCCAAGAAATCTAGAATAAATATCATGTAAAATTCTAATAATGAACTCATACCAACACATGTCACCACAAGTTGGCATGTTTGCATTGACTATAGAAAATTGAACCAGGTTACAAAAAAGGAGCATTTCCCTCTACCATTCATTAATCAAGTTTTAGAGAGGGTAGCAGGTCACTCCTCCTATAATTTTCTTGATAGATATTCTGGTTATAAGCAAGTAGAGATAGCCCTGAAAGACCAAGAGAAAACCACGTTTACTTGTCCATTTTTCATGTTTGCTTTCAAACGGATGCCATTTGGATTGTGCAACACACCAGCAACTTTCCAACGATGTATGTTAAGTATTTTTTCAAATATGGTTGAGAAGTTTCTTGAGGTTTTCATGGATGACTTTTTTGCATTTGGGAGTAGTTTTGAGGAATGCCTCAACAATTTATCTTTTGTCTTATCTAGGTGTGAAGAGAAGCACCTTGTCTTAAATTGGGAGAAATGTCATTTCATGGTTCAAAAGGGAATTGTTTTAGGCCATGTTATCTCCAAAAATGGAATCGAGGTAGATCGCTCAAAACTTGACATTATTGTTCATTTACGTATCCCCCGAATTGTTAGAGATATTAGATCACTTCTAGGGATGCTGGTTTTTATAGAAGATTCATCAAGGACTTTAATGTCATTCACTACCAAAAAAGGGGGCAAGGGATACAGACCATATTAGTTTTCTGCTACGGATATAAACCTTCACTACATTTACTACAGTTTTAATCCATAGCAAAATCCTAATTGATCTGTAGCTAAAACCTACCTCCTCATCAAGACCTTATTAGATATTGATTGTGCTTAAGGGGCTCCATGGGGCCCATTGGAATATATGTGTTTAATCTAAGCCATCCATAAATTCTGATATACAATTTCAGTATATTAGTCCAAAAATTATGTAGATTAAAAGTATAAGTGGACCACACCATAAGAAATAATAAAAATTAAATTTCTATTGTTAATACATTGTGTAGTCTTCTTAAAACTTAGATCTGACTCATTTTTTGTGTCCACCCATAAAATAATATTTTAAAATTAATGGACGGAGTGGATAAATAACATACATCACGATGGGCCCCACATCCCAAAAACGCACGGTCCTAATGGTCCGTCCGTCATGCGCCCCTCCCCAAAATTTCATTCCGCTTTTTATCTCCCACCCGCGTCTGCCCTTTTCTCCCTCTCTCTCTCTCTCTCTCTCTCTCTCTCTCTCTCTCTCTCTCATGGCTCTCGCCACATCGAGGTAACGACGCCCTCCCACCTCATCTCTGCCTTCTACGAAGAACTACACCAAGGAAGACAAACTAAAGAAGAAATTGGACAGTGGAGAGAAGACGGATGACAAATCCATGAGCTAGAAGCTCTCGTTCTTCGCATGGTACAACCGGTTGGACTATATGATTTTCTGTTTTTGTTTGAAAAGGTGGGAAGTGAGAAAGGCGCCCTACCTGTCGCTGTTCTTGATTCTCGAGCACGATGTCTTGATGCACCTGACCCTCTTCTCTCTCTCTTCAGTAAAACCCTATTTCTTTCAGTAGCAGCAATAGAAGAAGAAGTAGAAGAGATGTGGAGAAAGGGGAAAAGAAGGAACGAAGAGGAGTGGTTTGCCGGCGATGGAGAATCCAAGCCTCCTATATTCAAGAAAGATGATCTTAAAGCCGACGATATCACTATCTGCGACATAGCTCCTTCTCCTTCTCTATCCGTCTATCTATTGTTGTCTTTTTCTTTTTTCTTTCTTGAAAGCCTACCTTCTTGGGGTTTTGTTCTGGATTTGCAGATATCGAAGAATCGGAGGGTTTCAGTTCGAACTTTTCAGGGGAAGGTCATGGTCAACATCCGTGAGTTTTACATGAAAGATGGGAAACAAATGCCTGGAAAGAAAGGTTCTCTCTCTCTCTCTCTCATGTCAGATATATTCAAATATTTGATGATTTCTATTGCATTTCCATTTTTTTCAAGTGTTTTGTGAATTAGTCGTCATTTGGGCCCTATTTCTGGAATACAACTGTAAATCGGTTGTTTGTTTTAGAGCGTTGATTTCCATGAAAATGTTAATAGGTCAATGTGTGAACAGCGAGGGCTGTGTCTCGTAACTATGGGAATCAAAATTTTATATGTTTTCTGGGAGAAATTTATATCCATTTTTTAATGAGAAGCTTAGAAATGGAAATCGATTTCCAGGCCTAGTTTTTTTCCCCTTCTCAAACAGGGGAAAAGTAAATTTCCTTTGGAACTCGTTTTTTTTTTTCCATGGTTTTCAACATACCCAAGGAGTTCCTTGAGGGCAGAGGAAAAATGGGAACAGTTTATCTGGATCAGAAGGGGAAGTTTGTGCAGTAATTACAGTTAGAAAAGGAATATATATATTGGCTGATGGGAATGATTGAGACATAGTGTCCAATATAGTATTGAGACCTGAGATGCATTCATGCAAGAAGGTTTTTGCAATTCCATTTGTGCAAGCTAGTATACATTGGGGGGTTAATTTTGTAATTATTGTCTTATCACACACACAAAACCCAAAAAATAAAAAATAAAAAAAAAATAAATAAAAATAAAATCTCAGCTTTCCTTGTGAATTATAGGCTGCGTTATTTGGAGCCTATGTTCAACTCTACCATGTTAGGGCTTTAGCTAATTTGTTGCTGCTGGTTAATTTTTTGAGTGGTTAGAAATGGGATATAGTTATCTATATAAGGTTCCATTTGGTTTGGTTCATAGTTGTGAAAATATATCACATTAACTGCCACAATGTGACTGTCATGTCAGCTTTTCTTAGGCATTTTCTCTGCTTTCCTAATTTTGGAAAAAAAAAAAAAAACATTTGCTTTCCTCCATTTTATAGTTGTCGTCATCATCATCTAAGCCTTATCCCGACTATTTGAGGTTGGCTACATGAATCCTATTCCACCATTCCACTCTATTAAGGAGTATATCTTCAATTAAACCATAGGTGTCTTTTCTTACTACCTCCAGCAATGTCCTTTTATACCTTCCTCTTGCCCTGTTAGAGCCTTGAACATGAACCAATTCACTCCTAATCGATGCAATTCTTGGTCTTCGTTGCACATGGCCATACCATCTAAGTTTACTTACCCTCATCTTATTGCCTATTGATGTTACTCCTAAGTTCCTATAAGGCATGTTTAGAAACATAGAATCCAAAGTAAAATAAAGGAAAAACCAATAATTTTCTAATGATGAGTTCTATGAGAAGTATTGAAACACGGATTCCAATTTTGAGTTCTTGTTTGGGTAGCACGTGAAAATCATTTCCCTCTGTGGTAGGAATCCAAATTATGGAAAAGTGCTAATGATTGCTTGGTGGAATCCACCATTTTCTTTGCTATCCAAATAACAAAAATCATCATATCGAAGGAAAACCCTTTTCATTTTCCACTTTTTGGCATGGAATCCATGATTTATGAACATGATCTTAAATGCATTCATTTCTAACTCGCGTCCTGTCACGCCCCAGACTCAGTAACCGGACTCACAAGGATTCCGATGACCGGTTCTGAACGCAACAGCCTCCATAGTACCCCATTCTCGGCTCTTGAGGCAGGTTCCGATCCTGGGATCCTACAAGGAGGATTTTCATAACAGTATAATCATTCCAATACGAGCATACCCAAGATCACAGCAAGAACATCTGAGAATAACAAAGGCACACATCGCAAAATCCACTATAAATTTGAACTTTTACAATAATCCATAAGGTCCAAAGGACATACATGAGATAAAAGAAAAAGAGAGAAAGGTCAGCAACACTGGAGTCCTCAAATGCTCAGCTCTACTCCATGCTCTACTGCTGTGTCGCCTGCCTAGAGTATCCTGCACGCATCAATCGTGCATAAGTTTAGAAGCTTAGAGGGTGGTGTAGGTGTGTGATAATGGTGCACAGAAGAGTAGTAGGAGATACAAGGAGAGAAGCATGATCAATGAGGATATCACTAGCCTTACCCAGGCTTATCATGAATAAGATGCAATGAGTACTGGGTGCCATGCCAAGGCAATGCATGAAGGGGCTTGTACAACTAATGCTAATGCAATGCAAGTAATGTCAGTGCTCATATCCAAACCACAAGTCATGTACATTTCCAATCATAATTACTTCTTGAATGATCGCCGCTCTCTGCACCCCCGCACGGTCAAACGAGCGTAAGAGACCTCACTACCCGCCATGTGGACGACCAATCACCAACAAGGCACGAAGGTAGCGGACCCATTTACGAGCTGGTCAGACTCAGCCTAGCAATGCCTCCTCACATCAGGCAGGTAAGGCCACACCCCTATCCAACCGACTACACGACAGTGGGAGACGCGGCCTAATGGTATAAGGCCCTCGTGCGCTCATATATTCCACCCGGTCACGGCGTTGCAGCAGATCCTTGGTACCATGGAAGTTTTGGGAATTTCACCCATGGGCATCCTATGCACCCGGTATGCTCAACTAATATTTCCGGTGTCCACACATACAGCCATCCACGAATACCCCTGTGGAGGCAAGGCCCTAATGAAGTAAGGGCAGATATCCATAAGCTATGCAATGCCAAATGCATGAATCACACAATCATCCATGCATCAATCCCAAGCATCTATCTCTCGGGGAGATACCAACATGTCCTACACAATGACATAACCATGGCCAATCATACCTCAACCAAGCATGCATATGATGCGTATGGGAGTGGGCCATGAAGATGAATAGGGGTGCCAATGAGGTGAAGATGAACTCTCTACCTAACCATGAAGGGTCTAGGTACTTAACCAATTCCTCATAAGGAATACAACCTCTAGTGGGGGCCCATATACCAGGGTAGCCCATGAGACTAAGGAGAACAATGATATGGGCCCAAATAGATGAAACGAGCCTAGAAGGGTCTATGGTGGGCCTTTAACCACCCATAGAAGCCCATGGGCCTACCTTAGGGCCACCAATGTGGACATCTAACCACAATTGGTCCCCAAGAGGTAGCCCATCTCTAATTGATTACGGATCAAGGCCCAAGGCCCACACAACATTAGAAATAAGAAATGGACAGCCATTACATACCACATACATTCATGTTGGGCTTCGAGAAAAGGCGGCCCAAGGCCTATCCAAAACATGGGTCCATGGGGAACACACATAGCCCAACCCATATATACCACTATGGGCCCACAGGAAAGGTTAGGGCCCAACATAAAGGCTACTAATCCCATATATTGTTGTGGCCTAGTGGGAGACCCATTACTCAAATCAATAGGCAAATGTCATGTTCTTAGTCAATAAGTTGGGCCTACAACCCGGCCCAAGTATAAAGTTGATTTGGTGGGCAATCAAGGGCCCGTATACTTGTGTAATCTGGCCCACTAATCCAACACAATAGTATGGTAAAAATGGCCCAAGAGTTCAATGGGCCTACTAGGAAGTTCCAGCCCAATTGGGCTCAAAGAGTTCAACAACTAGCCACATTCATAGACCCAATTAAATTCAACTGTGGTGGGCCTCAAAAGTGTATTTATTAGGCCCAACATTTAAGGAACTAAATGTATAAATTATTACCTCTAAGATTCTTCACAATGTGTTGGGCCCCACTCCTCAAAATTTCAGCCCAAAGGCCAAACATAATTATAACATGTTGCTGTCCTAAATTTGGGCACTCCATTGGAGTGGGCCCAGGGCCATTAAAACTCTGGAAATTGAGGGCCAAGGCCCCTCATTATGCATACAATGAGAGAAAACCCAAAAAGGTGGCCCACCATCAGAGGAAATATTTTTGAATTATGGTTTTTATCAAGGCACATTGCTGGACTGCACAGCAGAAAAATCTGGCAGTCCAACTATTTTGGCCCATTCTTTTGGATGCCCAAACAGGGTCAGTTGGGGCTGAAATTTTTTTAGAGTGATACTTCAATAGGTAGGACATACCCCCACAAAATTTCAGAATTTTTGGATATCCCTAAGTATTTTAACCGATTTAAACAAGACAGTCTGTCCAGAAAATCGGACAGATCTGGACATCCCAATGTGGTGGGCCAGTCCGGCCCTCGCCACGATGTGCACAGGGGTCCATTGGCCCTGAAAGTTGGTAGGTAGGTCCCAACATGGGTGGACCACAACTTTACAAAATTTTAGAATTTATGGACACTTAAAAATATTTTAGTTTATTTAAAGAAATCAATCTGTCCTGAAAATCGGACTGATCTGGACACCATATTGTAATGGGCCAGTCCAGCCACCACCATGGTGTGTACAGGTTTCCATTGGCCCCAAAATTTTGTAGGTTGGTCCCACCATAAGTGGACCACCTTTCTGTAAATTTTTATAATTTTTAGACACCCAAAAATATTTTAATAAATTTTGGAATTCCAACCTATTCAGGGTAGAATGTTGCTGGAACAGTGCAGAAAAATCCAGACTGTCCACCTCATTTGGACCACACCTTTGGGACCCCAATGAAGGTCAGATGGGGATGAAATTTGGTATGGTTGTAGGTGGGTCACAAGGCTACAAGAATCATATATTATTTTGTTTCATTATTCCCACCAAAGACCCATAAATCAGGCCCCAAAGTGGCCCAAAAATCTGTCCAGGCAGATTTGGACAGCAACATGTTACTGTCCAAACCACCCCAAAAGATAATTAAAAGGAAAATAAATCAGCATTTTCTCAGGGTGGGGTCCATCTAGATGGGTCACACAACTCTCAGACCCAATCCCCTTCCAATATCATCCATAAAATCAAGCCCAAAGGCTGTCCAAAACATGCCAACAATATGGGGCAACAAGGTGGGCTTGGATGTCTAACCACTTGGGCCTAGTTGCATGGCACATCAAGTGGGCCCCACATACATCAGATTTACTATAAACATAGGAAAGAAAATATGGAGAAGAAACATAATCCGGCCATAGGGTAGGGCCCCGCCACTAATGGGCCCTCCCAAGAAAGAATCATACCCATATAACTACATTGATTGTACATGCAACATGAAATCACTACATGCATGATCTATAATTGCTATGGATGGTTGAAATGTCATCCCAACATGATCCTTAGGTCTAGATGACCTTGAGATGGAGTGGATCATTACATACATCATGATGGGGTCCATGGAGAATGGCCCCATCATGGATCATGACATGCATGTAGGATGGGCCAAAAGGCCACATCCATGGGGTCAAATGGGGTCTCCACCATGAATTGGTGGGCCCCATATGATCCATACAAAAGAAATAAGAAGATTTAAAGATATAAAATTAGATCAGCAAGATCATAGTTACCCACTTGTGATCTCACTCCCAAACTTCTACTCCATGAAGCTCTTGGAGCAAAGAATGGATTTCAATGGTGGAGATCTAGTTCAAATGGAGGGATTGAGAGTATAATGGGGGTAAGGGGGCTGGAGAAGAGAGGAGGAGGAAGAGAAGTTGCTGGAAATTTCAGCAATGAAGGAAAATGAGAGGGAAGAGAAAGAAAAAAACTATTTAAGAGAAGTAATCATTGCCTATGGTGACAATAACAATGTTGCTAGGGTAGGTTAGGTATGGGTAGTGTTTAGGGTGGGTAGTGTTTATTCCATGCAATAGTGTAGTGTGTGTGTGTGTGGTGTGCATGGGAAATTGTGCCATGGAGGTGGTCCACATGCTTTTGTAAAAGTGGGCCACATGATGAAATGCTCATAACTTTTGATCCATAGGTCGGATTGACGCACAAGACGCGTCGTTGGAACCGCAACGACGATACGAACGAGATGGCATAGGTCTCGGGTTGATCCGAGTTGGGTCTATATGACCGAACTCAAGGTGACTGTAAACACAATCCGAGGGTCGCGGGTCGTCGGAATTTGACCGGTAGGACCGCGAGACCATGATGAACAAGATGCATACTTACACACACACATGCAAACATGGGAACTAGGGTCGGGTCTCACAATCCTCCCACCAACAAAGAAATTTCGTCTCGAAATTGACCAATCCAGGACAAAAGAGAAAAAATAAAACACCACCATCATATAACAATCATCACACAAGGATGGTAATACAAGCAATCATATATCTATCAATCATCAAACAAATGGGGATAACGCTCTCTAATCTCGACCTCGCGTTCCCAAGATGCCTCGGCCTCCGAATGGTGACCCCATTGCACCTTCACCAAGGGAATGACCTTGGTCCTGAGGACTTGCTCCTTCCGATCGAGAATACGAATAGGCTGCTCAATGTAGGAAGCATCCTCACGGACCTCAAGTGGCTGCCAATCAATCACGGGAATAGTATCCGACCCACATTTCCGCAACATAGAAACATGAAATACATCGTGGATCGCGGACAACTCAGGAGGTAAGGCAAGCCTATAGGCCACAGCGCCTACGCGCTTAGTAATCTCAAAAGGTCCAATAAATCTTGGAGCGAGCTTGCCCTTCACACCAAAGCGTACCACACCCTTCATAGGTGAGACCTTGAGATATACCATATCCCCGACTGCGAACTCGAGGGGTCGACGCCGACGATCAGCAAAACTCTTCTGCCGGCTCTGAGCCGTACGCATCCTTTGCCTAATAACATCAATAGCCTCTGACGTCTGCAGCACAAGCTCGGGACCTAAGAGACGACGCTCTCCAACCTCGGTCCAACAACTAGGAGATCTGCACGGTCTACCATAAAGTGCCTCAAAAGGAGCCATGCCGATAGTCGCCTGATAACTATTATTGTACGCGAACTCCGCGAGGCGAATGTGCTCATCCCAACTACCCGCAAAGTCGATCACACAAGCTCTGAGCATATCCTCAAGGATCTGGTTGACCCTTTCGGTCTGCCCATCCGTCTGCGGATGATAAGCGGTGCTGAGACGCAAAGTGACCCCCAACGCCTGCTGAAAACTCCTCCAAAAGCGAGACGTAAACCGGAGTCTCGGTGCAAACGATCGAGCGGGACGCCGTGAAGTCTCACTATCTCCTCAATGAATATCCTCGCTAACCGGTCCATAGACCAGGAAGCACGCACAGGAATGAAATGAGCCGACTTCGTCAGACGATCGACGATAACCCAGATAGTATCGTGACCGCGCTGAGTCCTCGGCAAACCTGCGATGAAGTCCATCGATACGTGCTCCCACTTCCACTCTGGAACGCTCAATGGCTGCAAGGGACCAGGGGGTCTCTGATGATCGGCTTTGACACGCTGGCATGTGTCACACTCGGCCACAAAACTTGCAATCTGACGCTTCATTCCATGCCAGCATCGCCTCCTCATATCACGATACATCTTCGTGGAGCCCGGGTGGATAGTAAGTCTCGATCGGTGTGCCTCGGTCATCAGATCACGACGCAACTCTGGCACATTCGGGACACATAATCGGCCTCTGAAGCGTAATCCACCATCGAACTAATGCCGCGGTCGACCGCTCCACGATGCGGCCTGCTCGATACTCCGAAGTGACTCATCTGTCACGAGCTTCGATCACCCTAGCCATCAAAGAAGGTTAAATCGATAAGCTTGAAAGTTAAACAATGAAAGACTGTAGACCGAACTCAAAGTCAAATTCTAAAACATCCTCAAGCATCTGCCACTGTCGAACCATCATATGTGCCACCAAACCTCGTGGCTGACGGCTGAGCATGTCCGCCACCACGTTCGCCTTGCCCGGGTGGTACTGAAGATCAAAATCATAATCTTTCAACAACTCCATCCATCGCCTCGACGCAGTTCAACTGGGATTGTGAAAATAGATACTTCAAGCTCTTATGATCCGAGAAGAGCTCGAACCTGACCCCATATAGATAATGCCTCCACACCTTCAGTGCGAAGACAACTGCTGCAAGCTCCAAATCATGAGTGGGGTAGTTCACCTCATGGACCTTGAGCTGGCGCGAGGCATACGCCACTGGCTTCCCATCTTTGCATCGATGCACAAACACCCAAGCCAACTCTAGAGGCATCGGTGAAAACAACAAAACCCTCACTCCCATCAGGAAGAGTGAGAACAGGAGCGGACGTGAGGCGATCCTTCAACTCCGTAAATGCCTTCTCACAAGCGTCACTCCAGACGAACTCGACGCCCTTCCGCGTCAACCGGGTCAGCGGTGCTGCAATACGGGAGAAACCCTCGATAAACCGTCGATAATATCCCGCTAGACCAAGGAAGCTGCGAATCTCGGACGCGTTCGTGGGCTGGCCCCACTGACGCACTGCATCAACCTTCGAGGGGTCCACAGCGACACCCTCCCTCGTCACTACGTGACCGAGGAACTTCATCTCCTCCTGCCAAAACTCGCACTTCTCCAGCTTCGCATACAGCTGGTGGGCACGGAGGGTCTCAAGCACAATCCGCAAGTGCTCAGCATGGTCCTCTTGGGTTCTCGAATATACAAGAATATCATCAATGAATACCACCACGAACTGATCAAGGAACGGCCGAAAAACCTCGTTCATCAGCTGCATGAATACGGCGGGCGCGTTGGTCAGTCCGAATGACATGACCAGAAACTCAAAGTGACCATAGCGTGTTCGGAAAGCCGTCTTCGGAATGTCCTCCTCTCGGACCCGAATCTGATGGTAACCAGAACGCAAGTCTATCTTGGAAAAATACTGCGCACCTTGCAACTGATCAAACAGATCATCAATACGGGGGAGCGGGTATCGATTCTTAATGGTGACTCTATTGAGCTTACGATAATCTACACATAGTCGCAACGAACCATCCTTCTTCTTCACAAACAATACCGGGGCTCCCCAAGGCGAACTGCTGGGACGAATAAAACCTAACTCCCGGAGCTCATCTAACTGCTCCTGCAGTTCCCTCAACTCTAATGGTGCCATCCGGTAGGGGGCTTTTGAGATAGGTGCGGCACCTGGCACCAAATCAATCTGGAACTCCACCTGCCGACGCGGCGGCAAACCCGGTATCTCTTGAAACACATCCGGGTACTCACGAACAACTGGCAGCTGCTCAATACTCTCTGCCATAGAATCCTCAACGACCGAAGCCAATAAACTAGATAGCAGCTCTCCTCTGGGCTCGGCGACGAACTGGAACACTGGCAAGCCTGGGATATGAAACGTGACTGTCCTTGCGGCACAGTCCAAGATGGCACGATACTCCGCAAGCCAGTCCATACCCAGAATCACATCAAATCCTGCCATCGGCATCATGAATAGATCGGCAGGGAGGAACATCTCGCCCACTAACACCGGGCAAGAAGGACAGCGACGGGTTAGCACAATAGACTTCCCCATGGGAGTCGAAACGGTCAAGGCCTCAGACACGGCCTCCGACGGAATACCAGTCGATCGGCAAAACTGCTCGGCCACAAAAGAATGGGAAGCACCAGAATCAAACAAAACATGAGCAACACAAGCAGAAACGAGAAGAATACCCTCAACGACTCCACCGGTCGATGACTGCGGGTCCTCGGCTCGGCGCTGCACGTTGCAGTAAAAACGGCCCTGAGCTGGTAGGGGAAGCAACCCGGAAGACTGAGGGTCTTGAATCTGAGCCTGCTGGGCTGCTATACACACTGGACCCAGGGATCGAACAACATACGGATATCCCCTCTGCTGGTGCTGTGGCTGCTGCTGCTGTCTCTCGCTGAGGTGGTCTGCCTGGCTGCCTCTGCTGCTGAGGAGGAGCCCTAGGAGTGGCCGGTGGAAGCTGTGCTCTCTGCTGCTGCTGAGGAGGACGAGGAGGGGGCAACTGCGGTGGCCGCTGCTGCTGAATGGGGAGAGGACACTCACGCCTCCGATGTCCAGCCTGTCCACAACCGAAGCATACGCCAGAAAAGGGGTCAGAAGATGAAGCAGCTGGCGGTGCTGATGACGATGAAGAGGCTCGACCGAGCCGCAGTCGCCGATACCGATCCGCCCCTCCGCCCCGCTGACGATGCCGCTAGAACTGCTGGCTGGTGCACTCCTCTTCCGGTCTCCACCGGAACTCTGCTCTCTCGATCTCTGGGTCATAGCCCAGTCCTCCTCATAAACTAGTGCCCGATGCACAACCTGGTCAAACGTCTCCAAGCAATGCCCCACCACACGACTGCGAAGGGCAGGACGTAAACCGCAGGTCACAAACGACGGGCCCTCATCTTCTCATCGCTGGTGAGATGAGGAGCAAATCTAGACAAGGCCAAGAAACGGGCCTCATACTGAGATACAGTCATATCGCCCTGCACTAGGGTCTCAAACTCGATCGCCCGCTGGATCTGAACATGCTCAGGGAAGAACTTCTGGTCGAAGCGGGTCACAAACTCCTCCCATGTCCAAACGAACTGAGCCCCGACCATCCTGGACACGGATGACCACCAGTGTCGGGCCTCACCCTGAAGAAGGTAGGTGGCAAGGGATACTCTCTGGCCCGCAGGACACCGAATAGTGTGTCAAAATCCTCGCAACCTCAGTGCGCCAAGCCTCACCTTGAAGGGTCGGGATCACCACTAAACCTCGGGGATCATGGCGGAACTCTCGGGCTATCGCACTAGCATGCGGTAAGTCGACCGCCAGGAAACCTCGGTGGCCGGTCGACGGGTCTGGTCTGCAATGTGTGTGGCAACCAGTGCATCACCATGTTGGAAATGCTCGCTCCTATAGGTACCGTCTTGTCGAGAAGCTTGTGGGTGGCACTGCGCCTCGGGCGGAGGCACGGGTACTGGGCCGTCGGAGCAGAGCCTCCGAAACCGGAATGCAGACTGAGGGGGAATAGGTGGGGGAACCGGAGCAACCTGGAGCCTCTGAATGGAATGACAGGCTGAGAAGAGGGGATGGGTGGGGGAACTGGAGCAACTGGAGATACAGGCGCTATGGGCTCAACTGGGGGAGAAGGCTGGATCGGGACCTCAGGAATCGGATCCTCAACAACGGGAGCAAGATGTGCTCAAGTGGGATGGGTACCACGGGCACCACGACCACGGGCACCACGACCACGGGTTCCACGACCATGGGTGCCACGTCCACGCGTCATCGTCTACAAAATCATGACGTCGCAAGGAATCAAGACAATTATAGGCTCAATACAGAGCAAAGAGAAGAATCTCGGGACACTACTTGTCCTATGTTCTTGGCAGACATGTGATGTTATCCTGAGTTATTCCAGAATTACTTGCTATGCTCTGATACCAACTCCTGTCACGCCCCAGACTCAGTAACCGGACTCACAAGGATTCCGATGACCGGTTCTGAACGCAACAGCCTCCATAGTACCCCATTCTCGGCTCTTGAGGCAGGTTCCGATCCTGGGATCCTACAAGGAGGATTTTCATAACAGTATAATCATTCCAATACGAGCATACCCAAGATCACAGCAAGAACATCTGAGAATAACAAAGGCACACATCGCGTTCCCAAGACGCCTCGGTCTCCGAATGATGACCCCATTGCACCTTCACCAAGGGAATGACCTTGGTCCTGAGGACTTGCTCCTTCCGATCGAGACTCCTCAAAATTTCAGCCCAAAGGCCAAACATAATTATAACATGTTGCTGTCCTAAATTTGGGCACTCCATTGGAGTGAGCCCAGGGCCATTAAAACTCTGGAAATTGAGGGCCAAGGCCCCTCATTATGCATACAATGAGAGAAAACCCAAAAAGGTGGCCCACCATCAGAGGAAATATTTTTGAATTATGGTTTTTATCAAGGCACATTGCTTTGGACTGCACAGCAGAGAAAAATCTGGCAGTCCAACTATTTTGGCCCATTCTTTTGGATGCCCAAACAGGGTCAGTTGGGGCTGAAATTTTTTTAGAGTGATACTTCAATAGGTAGGACATACCCCCACAAAATTTCAGAATTTTTGGATATCCCTAAGTATTTTAACCGATTTAAACAAGACAGTCTGTCCAGAAAATCGGACAGATCTGGACATCCCAATGTGGTGGGCCAGTCCGGCCCTCGCCACGATGTGCACAGGGGTCCATTGGCCCTGAAAGTTGGTAGGTAGGTCCCAACATGGGTGGACCACAACTTTACAAAATTTTAGAATTTATGGACACTTAAAAATATTTTAGTTTATTTAAAGAAATCAATCTGTCCTGAAAATCGGACTGATCTGGACACCATATTGTAATGGGCCAGTCCAGCCACCACCATGGTGTGTACAGGTTTCCATTGGCCCCAAAATTTTGTAGGTTGGTCCCACCATAAGTGGACCACCTTTCTGTAAATTTTTATAATTTTTAGACACCCAAAATATTTTAATAAATTTTGGAATTCCAACCTATTCAGGGTAGAATGTTGCTGGAACAGTGCAGAAAAATCCAGACTGTCCACCTCATTTGGACCACACCTTTGGGACCCCAATGAAGGTCAGATGGGGATGAAATTTGGTATGGTTGTAGGTGGGTCACAAGGCTACAAGAATCATATATTATTTTGTTTCATTATTCCCACCAAAGACCCATAAATCAGGCCCCAAAGTGGCCCAAAATCTGTCCAGGCAGATTTGGACAGCAACATGTTACTGTCCAAACCACCCCAAAAGATAATTAAAAGGAAAATAAATCAGCATTTTCTCAGGGTGGGGTCCATCTAGATGGGTCACACAACTCTCAGACCCAATCCCCTTCCAATATCATCCATAAAATCAAGCCCAAAGGCTGTCCAAAACATGCCAACAATATGGGGCAACAAGGTGGGCTTGGATGTCTAACCACTTGGGCCTAGTTGCATGGCACATCAAGTGGGCCCCACATACATCAGATTTACTATAAACATAGGAAAGAAAATATGGAGAAGAAACATAATCCGGCCATAGGGTAGGGCCCCGCCACTAATGGGCCCTCCCAAGAAAGAATCATACCCATATAACTACATTGATTGTACATGCAACATGAAATCACTACATGCATGATCTATAATTGCTATGGATGGTTGAAATGTCATCCCAACATGATCCTTAGGTCTAGATGACCTTGAGATGGAGTGGATCATTACATACATCATGATGGGGTCCATGGAGAATGGCCCCATCATGGATCATGGCATGCATGTAGGATGGGCCAAAAGGCCACATCCATGGGGTCAAATGGGGTCTCCACCATGAATTGGTGGGCCCCATATGATCCATACAAAAGAAATAAGAAGATTTAAAGATATAAAATTAGATCAGCAAGATCATAGTTACCCACTTGTGATCTCACTCCCAAACTTCTACTCCATGAAGCTCTTGGAGCAAAGAATGGATTTCAATGGTGGAGATCTAGTTCAAATGGAGGGATTGAGAGTATAATGGGGGTAAGGGGGCTGGAGAAGAGAGGGAGGAGGAAGAGAAGTTGCTGGAAATTTCAGCAATGAAGGAAAATGAGAGGGGAAGAGAAAGAAAAAAAAACTATTTAAGAGAAGTAATCATTGCCTATGGTGACAATAACAATGTTGCTAGGGTAGGTTAGGTATGGGTAGTGTTTAGGGTGGGTAGTGTTTATTCCATGCAATAGTGTAGTGTGTGTGTGTGTGGTGTGCATGGGAAATTGTGCCATGGAGGTGGTCCACATGCTTTTGTAAAAAGTGGGCCACATGATGAAATGCTCATAACTTTTGATCCATAGGTCGGATTGACGCACAAGACGCGTCGTTGGAACCGCAACGACGATACGAACGAGATGGCATAGGTCTCGGGTTGATCCGAGTTGGGTCTATATGACCGAACTCAAGGTGACTGTAAACACAATCCGAGGGTCGCGGGTCGTCGGAATTTGACCGGTAGGACCGCGAGACCATGATGAACAAGATGCATACTTACACACACACATGCAAACATGGGAACTAGGGTCGGGTCTCACACGTCCTTGTCTTGGCGCTTGTTCATTGAATAGAAAGAAAGACGGGGAGAGAAGAAAGAGATGTGAAAAGGAGAGAGAGAGAGAGAGAGAGAGAGAGAGAGAGAGAGCTATTAAGATCCACACCTCTCCTCCATTTTATCATTAGGGCACTATAATGTAATGTTAAATTACAATTATACCCCAGCATTTAAGTATGCTCCATAAACCATAACCTTAACCTACAAGGAACATATGAAAACTTGTTGACTGCTCTTAACCATATCATCATTGTTGACGAACAAGGTGGGCCATATGATCATCATCATCCATCACAGTCCATCAGTAGTGGGCCATGCATGATCACCATCATCCATCACGATCCATCAATGCCACTAGTCCAGGCCAACATCCTCATTTTGCTATGCTCATCCTGCAAACATGTTGTTCCTTAACTGCTTAACATTTTGCCCCATAAAGTATGGCTGGTTTAATAGCTATTGTATAAAATCTCCCCTTTAGATTGATTGGCATGCAGTGATCACATAAAATTCCAAAGGCACAAGTTCACTTCATCACCCAACTCTAATTCTATGAGTATCACCTGATGAGTGTCGAATGTTGCATATCAGACCCCAGTAATTGCCTAAATTTACGTACCTGATAAGGCTTAATGGAGTGTTTTAATCGTGTTTTCATTGCAGGACGTAATAATGAGCGTTAGACTGAAAAGAGAATTAAAAACATGGATTTGATGATCCAAAGTCACCAGAGCACGGGATGGACTCCAGAGAACCAATAATGAAGATTTTACACACCTAGGATTTGAGGAAAGCAAGCCAAAGGGGCCTAAAAAGGGTCCAGAATGCTAGATCACATGGTTCCCGCCATCCGATCAGTTCGAAACTTCATACATGGGATGAGGGCCATAAATTAACCGTACATATTAAATTTCATCCATTAAAGATCTCGAAAAGTGGGCCAACAGATAGATCAGCCCAATAACCTCCAATTTGGGGGCCCACCTGACATCTGAAACTGCCTCAACTGAGTATTGACCGGTTAAATAATATGGGAAAAAGGATGGACGGTGCAGATTTTTCATAAAAATTATAGTGGACCCCATATGTGATGCATGTACACCATGCATACACACACGAGCCGTGCACCGGATAACTGAGACGGTCAGCGCAAGCACTGACCAACTCTTTCTCTCTCAAAATTCAAAAAATCGAAATCGCGTTACAGCGTTAACGCCGTCCGGGAAGCGGATCCAGTTGTGGACCCCACACATTGTCCAAATGCATGATCCAGACCGTCCATCAGACCTTAATGGCCCATATTACCATAGCCTAGGTGGCGGTATTTTAGAAGACAGCGAATATTGGTTTTTAACCTTTCAAACGCAGGTTGAACGGTGGAACAGAAACATTCTGTGGGCCACACAAAAATGGAGAAAAATTATATATTTTCGACCGAAATTTCGATAGAAATTCGGTGAACGGAGTGGATTTCGCTGAAGGATTCAATCACGGACCCACCATCACCACAGCCGTCGGTTTTCGCTCCAGGGTAACGAACGGACGCTGTCCGTTTTTGCGGAAGACAGTGGGCCCCGTACATAGTCTGTCCGGCCGATCCAAGCCGTTCATCGTGTAGAGGGCTTCAAGAGCTTCAAAACCATGCTGATATTCTACTCTCATACGTGCACACGTGCATGATACAGAGGCCACAAATGGACTGCTCTGCAATGTTCAAAACTGATCTCTTCGTGATTTCTTCTCTAGGCCGCGTCAATGGACACTCAAAACCACCCATTCTTGACTGAAATTTCGTCCTAAATCCAATGGATGGGGTGGATTTTCCAGAAAATACTTCTGTGGGGCCCACCGATCATGGCTGCAAAAAGTTGCACTCCATGTCCTGCTACAACTCTGCCACCGACTCCAGCCCTTCAGCAGCTATAAAAGAGGAATTTTGGACGTGGGAAAGGCATTCAGAAACAGGGGATTCCAGATCCGGAGCAAGGGAGAGAAGAAAGAGAAGAAAGAAGAGAGAGAGATCGATTAGTTTGATGTTCCTTTTTTATGAATTTTGTTTATTCATCTTTTTAATGGATTTTATGGGTCACTAATCTCTCAGCTAGGGCCGAGATGAAGCCCCTAATTTGATTAGCTCTTGTATTGGTTGAATTTACTTTGAATATTAATTAATTTGTTTCTTTCTCTAAGTGGGCTAGATTGATTTAAATTCTATACTTCTTCATCTATGAACTTGACTAAAGTATATATATGGACGTTGTATGGATGCTTATTCCAGGTGCTTATTTCTGATCAAGAGCAGGTTCCTATAGAGAAGGAAACAGGGTGCTTAAATGAACTGTACATTCCATGTGCCCGATCAAGGACATGGGATATGTTATTCATGGCATTGCTTAAAGGAATTAGACAGTCTGTATGCCCGATTAAGGACACAGATTGTGCTTTCTTTATATAAGTGGTATCAATCTAGATTAAGGTGAATCAACAGACAAAACAAGGGTTAGGATAATTAGGGGTGGATTCGAAAGTCCTAGTGCTCTCTCTCTGATTGAATTTTCTTCCCTGTTCTTAATTATTTTTTTTTCTAGAATTATGCTTAGTAGTTCAGTCCATTATTTGTTAGATTAGTTAAGAAGAATTATGAATTTGAGTTGTGATGATCAGTCCTTGTGGGAACGATCTCGTAATATGTACCATATCTACATCTGATTCGTATACTTGCGAGTTTAAAAATCATTTAAATCATGTTGGTTTAAATAAAAATCAAGTTTTTGGCACCATTGCTGAGGACTGTTTTCGTTCCAAATTGAATTTAGGATTCTCTCTTATCATAATTCATAGCTTAGGATTTTACTGACTTAGAGTTCTTTTCTTTATTTTAGAAACTAACCTATTTCCTGTTTTGTAGGGTCCTGAAATAAACTTCTAATTTGGAATTGAGGAAGGAAGCTACTAAGTGAAGGAGGAGCTTCTTAAATCTTCTGACATCAATCATCTCCTTTCCCGGGTTCTTTCTTCCCATTCTTGTTTACATAGTTTTAACTTGTTATAGAATCTCATAGTTTCTAGTTCTAGTTTTATTTCTCTTAGGTTGCTTCTTAGTTTAGTTTTCTTTCTTCCATTGCAATAACATAGTTTATTCTAGGACGTAGATCTCTGAATATAGAACTAGCACTGTTTGATCCTGAAATAGAAAGAACACTTCGTGAAAGATTGAGAAATAATTCTGTTGAAATGGCGAATGAGAATGAAGTTAAAGCTCTCAGAGATTATTCAGCTCCTGTCCAATTTAATGCACCTTCATGCATAGTGTTGCCAACCACTATGGCAGCACACTTTGAACTTAAACCTGGAGTCATACAATTGTTGCCATCCTTTTACGGATTGGACAAGGAGGACCCATATCATCATGTGAAAGAATTCCTAGACATTTGCTCCACCTTTAAGTTCCAAAACTTCTCAGACGATTCGATCCGCCTACGCCTGTTTCCTTTTTCTTTGAAGGATAAGGCGAAAGCATGGTTGAATTCTCTAGAAGTTGGATCTATCACTACATGGGACCAACTGTCTAAGAAGTTCTTAAACAAGTTCTTCCCCGTTCACAAAACCAATGCCCTCCATAGAGAAATTACTAACTTCATACAAAAAGAGGGCGAGCACTTTCATGAATGTTGGGAAAGATTGAAGGACTTGCTTCTTAAATGTCCTCACCATGGTTTTAAGAAATGGTAACAAGTTCAATACTTCTATGACGGTCTGACACCCCATAACTGTCACATGGTTGATGCCACCAGTGGAGGGTCATTCATGACCAAAAGTGATGTCGAAGCGTGGAACTTCTTTGAAACTTTGTGCGAAAATTTCCAGCAATGGGACTATTCAAATAGAGGTGACAGAAGTCCCCAACCACAAAAGAGAGGTGGTATATATGAGATAAGAGTCATGCCAGATCTGTGCGCCAAGCTTGATAACCTGACAAAGAAAGTTGATGCTCTGGTATTAAATAATGGACCTCCACAAACAACTCCAGCCGAGGCTTGTGCAATTTGTTCTAGTCCTACCCATCTTATGTAGTCTTGTCCATCTAGTGCAGCATCCCCAGAACTTCTCTCTGAACAAGTACATGCTATGAACACTTTTCAAAAATCTGGGAATGATCCGTACTCGAACACATACAACCCAGGGTGGGCTAGACATCTAAATTTTTCTTGGGCAAAAGGACCACAACAAGGAAGACCATCTGGAAATCCTCCCATGCAACCGCACCTCCAAGTTGGCAGTCAACAACTTCAACAGTTTCCGCAATATCAACAACTGCCTACACAATCAAGGAAACCATCTCTTGAGGATACACTCCATCTTTTTATGCAGAGTTCTCTCCAATTCCAAAAAGACACCCAATAAACCTTACTAGCCAACCAGCAAAGCTTACATGCAAATGCGCAATCCATTGCCAAGCTGGAAGTGCAAATGAGTCAACTAGCTGCCACATTGAGTGAGAGAGAGAACGGCAAGTTCCCTAGCCAACCTGAGGCTAATCCAAAGGGACAGTATGAGATTGGCTCTAATTCCAACCAAGGGCAATATCATGAACAGGCCAAATCGATCACTACCCTTAGGTCAGGCAAGCGATTGATAACAGAATAGAGATGCCTAGGGATGAATCAAATTCTAAAACAGAAGATCAAGATGAAGCAGAGAGTCACACCAATGCATCCAAAGTCCAAAAGCTCTCTGACTCTCTAAGAGCCACTAATGTGCCACCCTACGTGCCCAAAGCACCCTTTCCTCAACGTCTGGCACTAATAAAGAAAAGAAATAACTTTGATGAAATCTTGGATGTGTTTAAAAAAGTGTAAGTCAACATCCCGTTGCTTGACGCTATCAAGCAAGTCCCTGCTTACGCTAAGTTTCTTCAAGATTTATGCACTCAAAAGCGTAAGCAGAATGTTCATAAGAAGGTCTTCATTGTAGAGCAGCTCAGCTCTATAATTCAACATAACACCCCTCCTAAATTTAGGGATCCAGGAGCTCCCACCATTTCTTGCGGCATAGGAGATCATAAGATCGGGAAGGCATTGCTTGATTTAGGGGCGAGCGTCAATTTGTTACCATATTCGGTTTATGAGCAGCTAGGACTTGGTGAGTTGAAACCGACTAAAGTAACATTACAACTAGCTGATAGATCTGTCAAGGTGCCCCGGCGTGTTATTGAATATGTGTTAATCCAGGTTGATAAATTTTATTTTCCAGTGGATTTCATGGTTATAGATACTCAGCCTGTCCAGAATCTTCATAGTCAGATCCCAGTCATCTTGGGTCGTCCATTTTTGGCCACATCTAATGCTATTATAAATTGCCGGAATGGAGTTATGAAATTGTCCTTTGGTAACATGAATATAAAACTCAATGTCTTTAATGCAAGACAACAATCCACAGATTTGGATGACATATCTGAAGTGGACATGATCAAGAGTCTAGTGCAGGACTCCTTCCGCAAATCTTTTGAAGATCCTCTTGAGACCTGCTTAGCACAATATGGCATGGATTTTGACATCGATAGTCCCATCCATGAAGTCAATGCACTGCTCAACTCTACTCCTATATTGGAGACTGAAAAATGGAGAGCGAAAGTGAAACCTCTTCATCCCTCTGAGACTCTTCCTGACAGCACAGCTTCGAACTCTGAGAAGACAAAGGAGAGTAGGCTTCTTAATGTTCTTAGAGCATATAAGCCAGTAATTGAATGGAAGATAGCGGAAATACAGGGAGTATGCCCCACTTTATGTATGGATCATGCTGTGAAAATGTCGCGTGAAATGCAAAGGAAGCGTGATCCTAACATGGAAGAAGTCGTTCAAGTAGAAGTCCTTAAATTATTTGACGACAGTGTCAGTTACCTCATTGCAGATAGCACAGCTCATGGGAACTCACATCACTTGTCTGGGATTGGTTAATTAAGGTGTTGAGGTAATTTCTTTGGCGGACCCTGGTTATAAAGATTAGTTCATTCATGGTCCGTTCTTGTCTGGCTGAAGACGTTAAACTTAGCGCTGCTGGGAGGCAACCCAGCCTTTTGTTTTATTGTATTGCTTTTTTCTTAGTTAGTTACTTTAATGTTTGTGGGTAACATTACTACAAACCCTCACGAGACTACAACTCATCCGCTAGGGGTAACCTAGGGGTTTAAAGGCTTGTTGCATACGCTAAATGCAATCGAGAGCACCTGCGAAAGTGGTATAGGTAGGATTTTCTTTTATTTTTCTTTTTGTTATTTTTGCTTATGTTAATTTCTCTCTTGTGCTAACTCGCTCTTACATTGATAATTTTGGGAAAGCCTCTTGATTCTTTGTCCAGGTACCATCCTCCATCACTCCTCTTTTACTTTCATTGTCCCATGTGCATCGCATGCTTATTTTTTTATATTGAGGACAATGTAGATTTTAGTTGGGGGTGGGAGATTAGGTTACCTAATCAGTATTTTTTTTGGTCTTGAGCAAAATTTGTGAAAATTTTAAATTTTTTTCTGGAATTTCTATTGAATTCAAAGTGATCTTGAAGGATAGTTGTGATTTTAACATTATAAGATACGTGATGTTGGTAATTTATGACTCTTGGATTCGGCCATCTGTTTGATTTCATAGTCAATTTTGAATTGTTAATCCATGATTAGAAGTTATAAACATTGATTGAGCCATGATTTCTCATATCAGATCTCGCTTACACATTAAGTTTTCAATTCGATATTAAATGATAACTTGGTAATCGTAATCTCTAAGCATGAAAGGAACCAGCCTGAAAACTAAAATTTTTAGCATCAGTTTATAAAGAAGAATTGAAAGAGTAAGTCGCATAATCGTCATCATAGGTTTGCTCCCTATAGATGAAGATTCGATTCCTTATAGTTGACATGAGAAAAGAGTTAGGCGACAAGTTTTCACCATAAGTTTGCTCCCTATAGGTGCGGATTTGATTCTCCTCCTTGGCACCACTGTTTATAAAGGAAATCAAAGGCTGATAGAACGAAAAGATGATCTAAAATGCTAGTGTTGGTTTCAGGTTGGTTGTCACGAATTACTAATGATATCATGAAATTGACAATTGGATCTTTTAATGATTGTAAGCCAAGATTACACTATACACTCATGGAACTCAATGTTTAAAATTGTTCAAATTAATGGATTAATATTTTAAACTTGATTATGAAATCTACCGAGAGCTTGATTCCAAGAGAAAAATTCCACACACCAATCATGAATCTTAAAATTTTCACATCTCAGCTATCTGTTCACAAGTCACTTGAGTTTACAGGAATTGTCTTTCATTTCTGAAATTATTTTTCGCATGTTTTGCTCGGGACTAGCAAAATGCTGGTTGGGGGTTGTGATGAGTGTCGAATGTTGCATATCAGACCCCAGTAATTGCCTAAATTTACGTACCTGATAAGGCTTAATGGAGTGTTTTAATCGTGTTTTCATTGCAGGACGTAATAATGAGCGTTAGACTGAAAAGAGAATTAAAAGCATGGATTTGATGATCCAAAGTCACCAGAGCACGGGATGGACTCTAGAGAACCAATAATGAAGATTTTACACGCCTGGGATCTGAGGAAAGCAAGCCAAAGGGGCCTGAAAAGGGTTCAGAATGCTAGATCACATGGTTCCAACCATCCGATCAGTTCGAAAATTCATACATGTGATGAGGGCCATAAATTAACCATACATATTAAATTTCATCCATTAAAGATCTTAGGAAGTGGGCCAATGGATAGATCAGCCCAATAACCTCCAATTTGGGGGCCCACCTGACATTTGAAACTGCCTCAACTGAGTATTGACCAGTTAAATAATATGGGAAAAAGGATGGACGGTGCAGATTTTTCATAAACATTATAGTGGACCCAATATGTGATGCATGTACACCATACATACACACACGAGCCGTGCACCGGACGGCTTAGACGGTCAGCGCAAGCGCTGACCGACTCTTTCTCTCTCAAAATTCAAAAAACCGAAATCGCGTTACAGCGTTAACGCCGTCCGGGAAGCGGATCTAGTTGTGGACCCCACACATTATCCAAATGCATGATCCAGACCGTCCATCAGACCTTAATGGCCCATATTACCATAGCCTAGGTGGCGGTATTTTAGAAGACAGCGAATATTGGTTTTTATCCTTTCAAACGCAGGTTGAACGGTGGAATAGAAACATTCTGTGGGCCACACAAAAATGGAGAAAAATTATATATTTCCAACCGAAATTTCGATAGAAATTCGGTGAACGGAGTGGATTTCGCTGAAGGATTCAATCACGGACCCACCATCACCACGGTAGTCGGTTTCGCTCCAACACGGCGTAACGAACGTCATGTCCATTTTTGCAGAAGACTGTGGGCCCCGTACATAGTCTGTCCGGCCGATCCAAGCCGTTCATCGTGTAGAGGGCTTCGAGAGCTTCAAAACCATGCTGATATTCTGCTCTCATGCGTGCACACGTGCATATACAGAGGCCACAAACGGACTGCTCTGCAATGTTCAAAACTGATCTCTTCGTGATTTCTTCTCTAGGCCGCGTCAATGGACACTCAAAACCACCCATTCTTGACTGAAATTTCATCCTAAACCCAATGGAGGGGGTGGATTTTTCAGAAAATACTTCTGTGGGGCCCACCGATCATGGCTGCGAAAAGTTGCACTCCATGTCCTGCTACAACTCTACCACCGACTCCAACCCTCCCGTAGCTATAAAAGAGGAATTTTGGACGTGGGAAAGGCATTCAGAAACAAGGGATTCCAGATCCGGAGCAAGGGAGAGAAGAAAGAGAAGAAAGAGAAGAAAGAAGAGAGAGAGAGAGAGATTGGTTTGATGTTCCTTTTTTATGAATTTTGTTTATTCATCTTTTTAATGGATTTTATGGGTCACTAATCTCTTGGCTAGGGCCGAGATGAAGCCCCTAATTTGATTAGCTCTTGTATTGCTTGAATTTACTTTGAATATTAATTAATTTTTTTCTTTCTCTAAGTGGGCTTGATTGATTTAAATTTTATACTTCTCCATCTATGAACTTGACTAAAGTATATATATGGACGTTGTATTGATGCTTATTCTAGGTGCTTGTGTCTGATCAAGAGCAGGTTCCTATAGAGAAGGAAACAGGGTGCTTAAATGAACTGTACATTCCATGTGCCCGATCAAGGACATGGGATATGTTATTCATGGCATTGCTTAAAGGAATTAGACAGTCTGTATGCCCGATTAAGGACACAGATTGTGCTTTCTCTATATAAGTGGTATCAATCTAGATTAAGGTGAATCAACAGACAAAACAAGGGTTAGGATAATTAGGGGTGGATTCGAAAGTCCTAGTGCTCTCTCTCTGATTGAATTTTCTTCCCTGTTCTTAATTGTTTTTTTTTTCTAGAATTGTGCTTAGTAGTTCAGTCCATTATTTGTTGGATTAGTTAAGAAGAATTATGAATTTGAGTTGTGACGATCAGTCCTCATGGGAACGATCTCGTAATACGTACCATATCTACATCTGATTCGTATACTTGCGAGTTTAAAAATTATTTAAATCATGTTGGTTTAAATAAAACATCATCACCCCTCCCAATCTCTCCTTTTTCATGAATTATTTGCCCTAGATATTTAAAATGCTCATCTTGGGGTTCTTCGCGATCAACAATCGTAAGTAATTTCTCATTTCCTAATCTCATTGCTTCTAAAATTGTATTTGATATGCTCTAACTCTAGCTGACTTATTTTAATTTGTTTAGATTCTAAAGTATCCCTACATAGTTATAGCTTTGCATTTATCCCATTCCTCATCTCATCATCAAAACTGTCATTTTCGAACAACATACACCAAGGGACCTCTTCCTCCAAATGCTTCATTAACTCATTTATAACCAGTGCAAAGCTATATGTGCTCCATGCCAACCCCTAGTGCAAGCCTAGAGTAAAACTTGGTTCTCTCTACTAGTGATTCTCACATTTGTTACCATTCCCTCATGTCACATGTAGACCCTCCTCTCCCTATTTTCTCCATGAGCTGTAGAAGTAGGTAAATAACCCTCTAGTCATACACTCAAAACTGATTTTCTAATACATTCATCCCATGCCTTAACATTTGCTCAATCACTCTCTTATAAAGTTTCACCCTATGATTCATTAACTTCGGTCATGCTTTAGACTCGCAGTTCTGCTCTCTACTCCGCCTTCGAGCTATTTATACTTGCTAACATTTTTGAAGCTCATGTGTCCTTGCTCCTGCACCTGAATTTGTTGCTACTTTGGCTTCATACTTGATGCAACTACAAGTTTTATCTCATGATAGTTGGTGCAGCTCCATATTTTCTCCTTCTTATAATGGGAAAAGTATTCAGCTTAGAAAATGCAATAACATTAGGTGAAAATATTAGACTCCCACGATAAACATTGGGCAAAGTGAGGAAAATGTTAAAAGCATAGCCGATGTGGTGGTCATCTCACAATGGTGTCAGAATATTTTTCATTGTGAAATATTTCACTGACTATGAACAAAACAAAGCATAATGCAGACTCCTAAATTGTCTTGTTCCCATTTTGAATTTTTTGTCTTTCTTGGTGAATAGCATCGAAACTAAACCTAAACCTAAACCTATTCTCAAATCCCTAAACCTAAACCTATAACCTATAACCTAAACCTAAACCTAATCCTATAACTTATAACCTATTCTCAAATCCCTAAACCTAAACCTATAACCTATAACCTCAACCCAAACCTAAACCTAATCCTATAACCTATAACCTATTCTCAAATCCCTAAACCTAAGCCTATAACCTTAACCTAAACCTAAACCCGAACCCGAACCCGAACCCGAATTCCTGAACCTATAACCTATAACCTCAATCTAAACCTATAACCTATAACCTAAACCTTAACCTAAACCTAGTCCTATAACTTATAACCTATAACCTTAACTTAAACCTAAACCCGAACCTGAACCCTAACCTGAACTCCTAAACCTATAACCTATAACCTCAATCTAAACCGATAACCTATAACCTAAACCTAAACCCAAACTTATAACCTATAACCTAAACCTAAACCTAATCCTATAACCTATAACCTATAACCTAAAACATAAACCTAAACCTAAAACCTAAATGTATTCTCAAATCCTTAAACCCAAACCTACACCTAATCCTACTCTCAACTCCCTAACTTAAACCTAAACCTAAACTTGAAAACCCAAACCTAAACCCCATCCCAAACCCGAACCTAATTTCCTAAACCTAAACCTAAATGTATTCTCAAATCCTTAAACCTAAACCTAGACTTAAAAACCCAAACTAAACCCGATGTCAAACCCGAACCCGATTCAACACCTAATTAATGTTTGGTTTTGCATTTTTTTTTTAAGGAAAAAGGTTAATGGACATGCATCTCAATTAATCTAATTGATTGCTTTCAACCTTGAGAAGAGGGTCAACAAAAAAGTAATGGCAATGTTCGAGAAAGCTGAAGATGAATACAATGACTTATTATCCAAGAAAAATATCATTGAGGTATATTGCTGTATTTCTCAGCCTGTAAAGGATCTCATCTTTTTTTTTTAATGAACAGGTCATGTTTATATATTTACTCGAAATTAATGGAGTAGACCCAGATATGCGTTGGAGCTATCCGGATGAGCGGGGGTCCCTGGAATGTGGGAACCACTATTATGACTATGATGAAGTTATCCATTTGCGATCACCTTTCTAAATGGATGGCCACAAGAAAGAAGACTCATTACTCTAAGAATTAGACTTAGAGGTAAAAGATATGAAATAAGTAGAAAACGTGGTGACCGATCACCTTTCTAGATTGGCGTTAGATGATTCCACTGAGGAAATGCATATATAGGACACTTTCCTTGATGAACAATTATTTGTGATCTCCAAATTACCTTGGTATGCGGATATAGTGAAATATCTTATAATGGAAAAAATGACATATTATTGGATGTCACAAGATAGGAAGCGTTTTAAAACCGAAGTTAGGAACTTCTTCTGGGATGACCCGTATTTATATAAATATGGGACTGATCAGATTTTTAGATGTTATATTCCAAGGGACAAAGTTCAGAGTGTTATTTCTTTTTGCCACATGGAAGCATGTGGTGGCCATTTTTTCGCTAAGAAAACCACTGTAAAAATCCTACGGTGTGGTTTTTACTGGCCTACTATCTTTAAAGACACCCATACTTTCTGTGTTGCTTGTGATAGATGTCAAAAGTTAGAAAGAGTGTCTCGGCGCAACATGATGCCTTTATCCCCAATTTTATAGGCTCATTTCCATCTTCTTTTGGATTTCTTTATATATTGGTTGGTGTGGACTATGTTTCTAAGTGGATTGAGGCATTCCAAGTAGGACCAATGACAACAAAGTGGTCATACGATTTCTCAAGGAAAATATTTTTTCTAAATTTGGAACTCCAAAGGCCATCATTAGTGATGGCGGGTCTCACTTTTGCAGTAGGACATTTGAGGCTTTGATGAGGAAATATGGCATCAAGCATAAAGTGAGCACCCCATACCACCCACAAACGAGTGGGCAAGCTGAGATTTCTAATCAGAAAATCAAACACATTTTAGAGAAAACTATAAGGCCAAATAAGAAGGATTGGTCCCTCAGACTATCCGACGCTTTATGAGCTTATAGGACTGCTTATAAGACCCCGATTGGAATGTCCACATATAGATTGGTATATGGGAAGGCTTACCACTTGCCTGTGGAATTAAAACATAGAGCCTACTGGGCAATAAAGAAATTAAACTTTGATATGGACCAAACAAGTAGATAAAGGAAATTAGAGTTGAATGAATTAGAGGAGCTGAAGAGAGACTCGTATAAAAATTCTAAAATCTATAAAGAGATGACCAAAGTTTTTCATGACAAAAAATCCTTAGGAAGATTTTTGAACCTTAGCAAAAGGTCCCATTGTACAATTCTCGTCTCCAGTTCTTTCCGAAAAAGTTAAGATCAAGATGGACAGGCCCCTTCATTGTGAAGAATGTTTATACTCATGAGCCTGTTGAAATTGAGAATCCACGTAATACCAATGTATACAAGGTTAATGGTCAGAGATTGAAGCCTTATGTGGAAAACTTTTATTTATGAGAGGAGTCTGTCCCTCTTCATAAGCAAGAATATTCGGATTGATGCTCCTTGTCTGATGAAGCATTTGTGTAGGATTTGTATAATATTCGATTTATTTTGTGTCATCTAGCAGGCGAGTTCTTTATGGTAAGTACTATCCACCATTTCTTTTATTTTTATTGTTCTCTGCATTACATTATCATTACATTGGAAACAATGTAGATTTTAAGTTGAGGGTGTGGATAGTCATCCATATGAGTTGATTTTTTTTTTTTTAGGTTTATGGAAAATTTATGGGAAATTTTTTCAAAATTTTCAAATTTTTATATACAAGAATGTGAACATGATATTATATGAATTCCAAAGGCAAAGTTAATATTTATTCTAGGTCGATAGTAGTCAAAATTCTAATAACTGAAAATTATAGACTTGAGTTCAATTATCTAATCCCTAGTTTGAAGTGAGTTGTAATTTTATGTGCTAAATTCATAACACACCCTAGCTAACTAAGTGAGGAATATGATATGTGAACTAGAATAACAAATTTTGATTCCAACAAGGTTGAATGAACTAGTACCATTGATATATACTTAAAATAGAGAATATTGAAGAATAAAAGTGATAGAAAAAGAAAATTTTATTATAGAGCATGAATGTAATAACCATAACAATCGTATCAGTAATCCGGAATGAGGATACCTAAGTATCTATTACTATTATCATTACAAGTATAATACCTTAGGTTATGAAGAAAACCTGGTGGGAATCTTCATCTAAGGGTGGTATATAATTATGAGAATATAATGATAAAAGAAGAAATGTCATGAAGGAAATGAGAAAAGTAGAGATTTCATATTCTTGGGATGATTAAAATGAGTTAGGATAGGGAACATGCATATTTCTCAAAGTTAGACTAGTGTCATCGATCACCTAAGTATATTGGATCATAACTATTCTAAATTTTGATTAGGTTTCTGAACTCAAGAATGTAATGGATTAGGAAATTGAGATTCTAACTTCAGACTTAGGGTAAGTATTGTTTTTTTTTTTTTTTTGAATTCATATGATGAATGGAGGCATAATTGTATAAATTTTTGAGTGTTGAACTATTTTTCATGTTTTCAATGTTTGTGAGTAACATTTCTGGAAACCCTCATGAGACTATAACTCGTCCACTAAGGAAAACCTAGGGGTTTAAAGGCTTGTTGCATATGCTAAATGTAATCGAGATTACCTGCGAAAGTGATGTAGTTAGAATTTTTTTATTTTTAGAATTAGTGTTTATTCTTATTTTTATTTTTCTTCATTTATTTTGCTCGAGACTAATAAAATGCTGGTTGGGGGGTGTGTTGAGACTCAAATATTGCATAATTTCCCCCATTTATATCTTAGTTTTATGAACATGAATCAGCTTAATGTTCTATTTTACTCATGTTTATGTTACAATGTGAATTTAAGAGCTTGGATTAAAAAATATGTTAAAAGCACGGATTTGATGCTCAAGAATCATTAAGGCAAAGGATAGATCTTAGGAGACCAAGATTGAAGAATTCACATGCTAAAGATTCAAGAAAACCAAGTGAGGAATGAAGAGAATCAAAGATTTTAAGTGAAGAATCCAAAAATCATCCTGAAAAAACGTATTCTAAAACTCTAAAGTCTATTTTGGGAAACTGCGTAGAGTAAAGTCTATTTTAGTAAACTATGTAAATTTGAGGCGATTTCTAGAGTTTTTTAACTTGGTACGAAAGTTGGAGATCTCCACTTATAAATAGGGCTTCATAGGGCATTCTAAAGCCTCATTCAAGGCATTCCAAAACAAGATATAGGGTTTTTAGAGAGTTTTATCTAGGGTTTTTGAAAAGTTTCATAGTTTTAATTTACTTTTCTTTACAAGCTTTTTATTTTTTCTTGTTGCTTTTTATTTCTGCAATTTAATTATGTTTTCTAAGTTTCCTCTAGCCCAAGCTAGAAGGGAATCACATTGGTTTAATATTTTTATTGTTATGATGATTGATTATTTTAATGATGAGAAGAATGGTGTATGCATGTTATCTATTGTTTAGGTTTAGTTTTTTTTATCTTGATGTAAAATTCATAAGTTTCCATCGTATGATATCTACATTGATGGATAAGCTTACCCTAAATCAATTAGATTTCCTGGATAGGAGAGGTTCTTAACCTGCTCCATTTCTTTGATTCATTATCTCATTGATATTGAATGCTTAAAATCACTGACGTTTGAGAATATATATATCAATGGTGTAAATCAATGATTTTCTAATCTTTTATATCATTTATTTAAAATGTTTAAATTATTTTATTTTTCGATTACGCCGACCTTAGTGCTCGGATCCTAGTTGTGTTATCTAAGTCATCATGATTTTGGAACATTAACCTATGTGTGGAACTTTGAAACTTGGGTGTTATTTTAATTCAGTTGAATTACATCCATTCAAAACTTTCAAAATCAAATCATCGGTTTAGTTTTTATTACTTAATTTGTTTTACATTTAATTTTCTCCTTCTCGCAATTCATCTCCCTGTGGGATCGACCCTGTATTCACAAAATATTACTTACAAACCTCTGCACTTGAAGGCAAGCAATCATATATGTGGGGCTCAATAATGTTGTGTATAAATATAGGATAGATGGATGATATACACAGGAGGATTCCTTATCAAGGAGCTTAAGGGTTGTGCTTTTTCAATTTAAAAGCAACGGTTATTATCCAATAAGGGTCAGGATTATGATCGAGGGTCAAGGTTAACAAGCAGTCCACTTAAAGGTCAGGTTATCATCCAATTTACCATTCAGAAAGGGTTAAAGTTATTATCCATTAATGGTTGAGGTTGACAGGCAGTTCACTTAAAGTTCGTGGTTATTATCTAGTAATGGTAGGGGTTAACATCAAGTATATACCAAGACTCATCTACTGTCAACCTCGACCCATTATGAATGACTATCTCGACCCTTACTCAATTATCTATCAACCTCGACCCGCACTAAACTGTCTGTCAACCTTAACCCATTGTGGATGATAATCACGGCCCTTGATGATAATCATGACCCTTAGATTGAAAACCACAACTCTTAACTTGATTGACAAGGAATTATCATGTGTACGTGATCCATCCTTCTTACATTCATATGCAATCATTCATCGACATCATCCATCCATCCTATATTCATTCACAAGCATTCATCAACATAATCCATCCACCATAAACATTCATACACAATTGCCATATAATACATTTAAAAGTCAAGAAAATGGAATAACCACCTTAGCCCTTCTGTCAACTATGCCGCATACAAATCATTTTTGCCTTTCCAATCATTGTGTACACTGTCAACGAAAGAAACGTCTCCTTCTTGGGTAAACGATACCCAAAAACTAATTTTGTTTATTTTTTGCATTCAGAGTGACATAAAGCTATCAAGCATAACAAATAAAACAACAATTAGCACATATATTTCTTAAAAGAATAGTATTATTTATTCTAAGTATATGTGCAAATAAGGGCTTACCATTTCATATATCCACTAATGCTTCCATTGACTGACAACTTCAGCCATAAACACAAAGTTGTCATTAAATTTTTTTATCTTCATAATATGTTTAACATTATGGTTACCAACACCATAATTATGTAACAATTGCAGTTAAGACTCCATGATTTGCAATTATAATACCAGATTATTGTTTGAAATATCAATGGGTAGATATTATTATCATTTTAAAAAAAATTACAATTTGGAATTTCACAATACCAAAAAAAAAGGTTGGCACGAATGCACAATCTTGGGGATGAGCATGGGAAAATTGAAGCCGGCGCTTGGTCAGGTAGTATAAGTACACATCCATGCCTTACATATTGAAAAAAAAAAAAAAAAAGGTGTCATAAAATATGTACATGGTCACATATTAATTAAATAAAAAGAATAGTAGAAACTTACATTAGAATCGACCCAAGAATTTAAGTTGTATAAATAATTCAGCCTTAGAACTCACTGCGTTGTATAGGTAATCTTGGGGATGAGCATGGGAAAATTGAAGTCGGCGCTTGGTCAGGTAGTATAAGTACACATCCACGCCTTACGTATTGAAAAAAAAAAAAAAAAAAAAGGTGTCATAAAACATGTACATGGTCACATATTAATTAAATAAAAAGAATAGTAGAAACTTACAATAGAATTGACCCAAGAATTTAAGTTGTATAGGTAATTCAGTAGAATTACTTCCATTCAAAAATTCCAAAATCAAATCATCAGTTTAGTTTTTATTACTTAATTTGTTTCGCATTTGATTTTCTCCTTCTCGCAGTTCATTTCCCTGTGGGATCGACCGTGTATTCACGGAATATTACTTACAAACTTCTGCACTTGGAGGCAAGCAATAATATATGTGGGGCTCAATAATGTTGCGTATGAATATAGGATAGATGGATGATATACATAAGAGGATTCCTTGTCAAGTAGCTTAAGGGTTGTACTTTTTTAATTTAAAGGCAACGATTATTATCCAATAAGGGTCAGGGTTGTGATCAAGGGTCGAGGTTAACACATAGTCCACTTAAAGGTCAGGTTATCATCTAATTTATCATTCAGAAAGGGTCAGAGTTGTTATATGGTTGAGGTTGACAGGCAGTTCACTTAAAGGTCACGGTTATTATCTAGTAATAGTAGGAGTTAACATCAAGTATATACCAAGACTCATCTACTGTCAACCTCGACCCATTGTGAATGACTATCTCGACCCTTACTCAACTATCTATCAACCTCGACCCCCACTGAACTGTTTGTCAACCTTAACCCATTGTGGATGATAATCATGACCCTTGATAATAATCATGACCCTTAGATTGAAAACTATAACTCTTAACTTGATTGACAAGGAATTATCATGTGTACATGATCCATCCTTCCTACATTCATATGCAATCATTCATCGACATCATCCATCCATCCTATATTCATTCACAAGCATTCATCAACATAATCCATCCACCATAAACATTCATACACATTTGCCATATAATACATTTAAAAGTCAAGAATATGGAATAACCACCTCAGCCTTTCTATCAATTATGCTACATACAAATCGTTTTTGCCTTTCTAATCATTATGTACACTGTTAACGAAAGAAACCTCTCTTTCTTGGGTAAACGATACCCAGAAACCAATGTTGTTTATTTTTGCATTTAGAGTGACATAAAGCTATCAAGCACAACAAATAAAACAACAATTAGCACATATATTTCTTAAAAGAATAATATTATTTATTCTAAGTATATGTGCAAATAAGGGCTTACCATTTCATATATCCATTAATGCTTCCATTGACCAACAACTTCAGCCATAAACACAAGGTTGTCATTAAATTTTTTGATCTTCATAGTATGTTTATCATTATGGTTACCAGCACCATAATTATGTAACAATTGAAGTTGAGACTCCATGATTTGTTATTATAATACTAGATTATTGTTAGAAATATCAATAAGTAGATATTATTATAATTTTTTTTAAAAAAACTATAATTTGGAAATGCACAATCTTGGGGATGAGCATGGGAAAATTGAAGCTGGCGCTTGGTCAGGTAGTATAAGTACGCATCCACGCCTTACGTATTGAAAAAAAAAAGTGTTATAAAACATGTACATGGTCACATATTAATTAAATAAAAAGAATAGTAGAAACTTACACTAGAATCGACTCAAGAATTTAAGTTGTATAGGTAATTCAGCCTTGGAACTCACTGCGTCTCCCTTACAAGTTTCAAATTATTATATTCCTCATCTGTCAGGGATCTATGAAAATCTATGTATCCCTTAAGAGGATCAATGGTAGGAGAGAAATGTGGAGTCACGTAAAGGGAGTATATCCATTTCAATGGGAGTGTATTGTGTTGGTGCATCTGGATAACTACAACGGAAGTAACACATAAGTCAGTCGTAGCCTACATACCCACCTTGTCAACATGCATGTGCTAACTACTCTTAGCTATATCTGTTGGCTGCCCCCCCCCCCCCCCCTCTTTATCCATAATTGTGGGCTAGCCAGTAGCCTCATCCATAACTAGATGCTGACCAACAGCCTCATCTACAACCATGGGCTGTCGACCTGCCTTATCTACATTTATAGGCTGGCCATGTAATACCCCAAACTTTTTAATACCCGAGTATTGAAAGTTCTCGAGTGTTACTATGAAATTTAACTTATTATGTACATGTGTATGATACCAATCTAGTTATCCTAACCTTCTCCAACACGAATCTGACCGTTGGGAATAATTTTCATTCGTAGATCAAGTCATCTGACCATTGATTTTGAGATTGGATTATCATATACCCAAGTATTCTCACTTGTCCATCAAAACCAACTATTCACCGCTAGGCAAAGATATTTGACCGTCCACTTTGAGTTTGGACCACCTGATCATAGTAAACTAGCTATTTGATCTTAGCATAAGCTCATACATATATCGAAAAAAAGATTCTGATCCCTTCATCTTATTCACCACCTATGAATATGCTTAACCCACAATCAGAACTATAATCTGAGCAACTTACACATGTGAACAAGTTACTTTAATCTAAAGGTATACATGTTTTACCTCTCAATCACTCCAAAAACCCACTTTATGTTTATATGTTTATGAAACTGACCGTACATCCACCTACATACATAATCAAAGTACTAACCATTAAGTTCTAATATTTTTTAACATCTGACCATCCATTATGTGGTTTAATATATGTACATTTTCTAATTAATTTGGTGAATAACTCTTTATTCATAATGATTTAGATATAAGTTCTTTTGTAACAATTTCTTAAAAACATACCTATAATCATGTAGAACCATTAAATTTTCCAAAACTCTCATATCAATGATAATTATGAAAATGTCATTAACCTAGATCCTTAAATTCCAGATCACATGATTCCTATAATCTGTTTCATGTAAAATTTTATACCATGCATATTTATTATAAACTAACCATACACGTCAAATTTCAACCCTTAGATCATTGTAAAAGTAGCTCAATTGACAAATTAGCCCCATAACCATTGATTTTGGTGTCCATTGAGTGAAGAAACCTTATAGGCAGTCGTAGTGGGATATTTTTTGTCATACCCCAAACCCAAAAACTGGGCTCACAAAATTCTCAATCACTGAACCTATTCTCGGCTTCCAGCGTTCATACGCCAAATTCCGATCTTGGGATCATACAAGGAGGATTTTTCAATGTACATTTAACTCGTAATAAGCATAACACAAGTTTACCTAAATTATAAAGGCAACATCATCATCACATATTCACTAATATAAACAGTTGAATACAGTGCTGAAAGGAAAATACATATGTCAAATTAAAGCTGTAAAAGTCAGTTGCACACTTTAAGCTCGACGTTGCTACAACCTAATGCCACATGCACGCATCTATCGTGCATAAGCTTATAGAAAGTTTAGAGGGTGGTACAAGTGTGTGCACAAGATAAATGTCAAGTATTCAATACAATGCCTTAATCATACAATATCAGAATTATTGACAAGATCATGAATTATACGATATAAGAGTAAGCAAAAATACTGCAAGTCTATAAATCATACAATATCAGAGTATGCAATACAGATCAGCTATGCAAATAAGGAGTCATAGAGAGCCAAATATCAGATTCCGAGGGTACAATGTAATATATAAATCCTGTTAAGTCTGTCTAGGCCATATAAGTACAGAAACATAGCAACCCAAAATGTCATATGCCTGCGGATGTATTGCAATATGCAATGCGAATGAAATGACCAAGCTGGAGTGTGAAGTCGAGAGGTAGTACGTAGTATCGCAGGCTACAGAGTCCACCACAAGGGACTTCTATCCAAACCAATCTCATACATAAATTTGGATAGTCAGACTCAATGTGGTAAACTCCTGATCTCAGGTTAGTCGCGCGCCCCAACCGAAATCTTAGCCGTTGCGAAAGTCATGTAATAAATAGTTGCGCACCACCAACTCGAGTGAATAGTGAATAAATGAATGAGTATGCAACTCTTACTCAATAAGTCCACATATCAATACTGTATATCTCTGGGATCATCACCGAGGTCTAGTACACTCCAAGCTGGCTACTACCCCAGCCGACCACGTAGCCCAGTGAGTGAAAAATACCTCACTACCCGCCTGCCAGTAGTATATCAGTGCCTACCTGGCTCGTCGATAGCAGACTCATTTAGGAGTTAGTCAAACTCAGCCTAGCTTACAGACCCCTCACTTAGGCGGATAAGGCCACACTCCCTCCCAACCGACCACAATATAGTGGGAGATGTGGACTCCTAGTATTCAGCACTCAGGCACTCATGTATCCACTCAGTCTCGACGTTGGGGCATCTCCTGGCCTCGGAGGTTTAGAGACTTTCACCCACGAACATCCAAAGTGCCAAGATGCTCGAACTCAAACATTTTCCGTGTCCCATCTGGTCATCCACGACATGCCTATGGAGGTCACAGTCCTGATGTCGCTAGAGCGTATAGTAATCACAAACACACAATGCAAGATGCATGAGTCATGTAGTCTAATCATGCATCAATCCTACGCATACTGTGCGCTCATGTGAGATAACTCCACCTATCAGGGAGTCCCATAAACCATCTGTACTATGACATATGTAATGGTCAATCACATCTCATAATAAACATGCAGATGATGCGTATGGGCATGTATCATGATGCTATGCTATCACATACTCATAATCGATATCAATAACCGGCATCAACAATCGACCTCGATAATGTGGACATTTAACTAACATTGCCCCCAGGAATGACCCACATATAGCCTAACATATAGTGGACCCATGGCCTCACAAAAGGGCCTAATATATAACACCATGGGCCTCGCTCGAGAGCTTAATACACATCATGATGGGCCTCTCATATGGGCCTAATATATATCACGATGGGCTTCATCGCCTAGCCCTCAAATGCACCACAATGGGCCTCATCACATAGGCCTCATATACATCACATTGGGCCTTAAACACTGGTTAAATACACATCACAATGGCCCTCAAATACGAGCCACATATACATCACATTGGGCCTCAAACACGGGCTGAATGCACATCACAATGGGCCTTAAATACTGGTCGTGTATACATCACATTGGGCCTCAACAATCGGCCTTGATATCCGGCCTCGACAATCAAAATCGGAATCCGCCTCAACAATCGACCTCGACAATTGAAATCGGCCTCGATAATCGAAATTAGAATCGGCCTCAACAATCAGCCTCGACAATCGAAATCGGCCTCAACAATTAGAATCGGCATCGACAATTGGAATCAGCCTCAATAATCGACCTCGACAGTCGAAATTGGTATCAACAATCGGAATCGGCCTCAATAATCGGCTCTACGCAAGGGGGGATCCATGGATGGACAGTCGATGATGGACCAAGCAATATCAATGGGGCCCAATCATTTGGGGTAACCCACTAGAGAATGACGAGAATGGGCCTAACCAGGCCTAAGGGAAGGTCACAATGTGGACGTTCAACCATCATTGCCCATCAATGTAGACCTTTAACCAACATTGCTCCCAAGGAGTGGCTCACATAGGGCCGAACATATAATGGGCTCATGGCCTCATACAAGGGCCTAACACATATCGCGATGGGTCACATCCATGGGCCTCTCATACATCAGGTGGGCTGCATCATATGGGCCACATATACATCACAATGGGCCTCTGACACAGGCTTACTATACATCACAAAGGGCCACATCCCAAGGTCTCAAATATATCACAATGGGCGTCTACCCATGGGCTCCAAATACATCACAGTGGGCCTTAATCTATGGGCCCCAAATACATCACATCGGGCCTCACCAACTGGGCCCCAAATACATCAAATAGGCCATATCAAATGGGCCACTCCAGTTAACCATTCATTTATCTATAGAGATCATTTTAGAGCATTATCCAGACAAATAAATCATATCAAAAGATCATCTGGACCATACCACAAATAATGGTGGAGATAATGATTTTCACCGTTAAAATACAAAGGGCTCGCCACAGAAAATCGTGGGAGCAGCCACACCCACTGTTAAAACATTTATAAGACCCATTGTGATGTATTTTGAGATCCAACCTATTCATCAGTTAAAATTGATGAAGTGAAAACAAAAATATCAGCTTGCTTGGAACTGCCATAGCCCTTAAGAATTTTTGAACGGTGGATGTCACTGTCCCCACTATTTTAAAAGGTGGGGTTCGCTAGAATTCCAGATCTGACTCATTCTTTTACTCATGCTATAAAACAATCTCTCAAATGGTTGGACAGTATAGATACAACACATGCATCATGGTGAGTCCCATTATAATGTGGGTGAGGGCTTGGATTACACCTAAAATCATTTCAATAATGGCAACTGCAGCATGTGTATCACTATGCACTATCATTTTATGGATCACATGGCTCACTAATGATAATCATCAAAGTCCAAATATTGTCCAAGGAAATTAGCACCATCCAAACATTGTCCAGGTAAATCAGCGCCTCCTAGTGGTTGTCCAGCACCGTCTAAACACTTTGGACGGTGTGGATATGCAACATACATGGAGGTGGGATCCGCAACATCGCCCCAAATACTATCCAACACCATCCAAGCATTTTGGACGATGTGGATGAAACATATACAACATGGTGGTGCACACAGATACATCACGTGGGTACCACAACATCGTCCGCACCTTGGATGGTGCAGATAAAAGACATATATCAAGGTGGATTTCCACCGCCCATATAGTTATACAGTGTGGATATAAAACATATACATCACGTGGGGTCCACGTGTACAACAGGTACATCAAGGTGGGACCTGCACAGGTGGACAGTCTAGATTAACACATCCCTCATAATCAGACCCACTAAGCTTACTGACGTCAATAAAGTAGCTATATAGCTGTGAGAGGTACACTAGCCAATCCATTACCATAGAGGTGGGGCCCACCATAACGGTTATTTTCCATCCCATCTGTTGATAGGGTCACACAGACCTTGATAAAGATGAAAAACAAATATCAAATGTATCCAAAACTTGTGGGACCCAAAAAGGGTTTCAATGTAGACGTTCAACCCCCTGCTGCTTTTGAAGTGTGGACCACCTGAGTCCCATGAATGGTTGATTTTTGGGGGATCCCAATTCCCAAAGGGGACCCATCAAATGCACGGTGTTGATGGTCAACATGTATCATGGTGGGGCCTGAGGTGGGGCCACTAACCCTGCCTATTTCTAAGCAGCAAAACGTTGCTTGCTGCATCGTCCTCTAGACGCTGGCAGCAACATCGTCTAGGGCTGTTACACATTTTTTTTTCAAAGAAATTTCATATGTGGGGCCCATATCAGGATAATCTAGTCCGCCGGCTGGGTTTTATGGCTCATAACGGGTCTAATAAGCTCAATATTCAATATGTTTTGGTGTGTAGAAACATTACAGTGGGCCCTAACAGACTTTAATAGTAAATATCATTGTTTCCTATGATGTGGCCCGCTGGAGTTTCGGATTGACTTCATTTTTTTGGCTTAATTACTAAAATGAGCTGGGAGATTGAATGGACGGTGTGGATTAGATACATGCTTCATGGGTGAGGCCTGTTGTGGGTCCCACACTCCCCCGTTCAAAAGCTAGGACACTGCAGCGTCCAGACACCTCCACACTCACGCTGTAGTAGAATTTCACCCCCTATGTGGGCTACACCACCTATGTGGGCCTACTTGGTGGACAACATGGGTAAAATACATACTTCATGGTGGGGTCCATCCGGGTGGGCCACAAGGCCTCATCATAAAAAAAATGAAAGAGAGAGAGAGAGAGAGAGAGAGAGAGAGAGAGAGATGCGTGTGATGAAGGGACCCCAACACTATGGGCCCTCCCTTCCATGCATACAACATACTTCAAGTGGGTCTCATTACATGTAGGCCCACCGAATCAAAATCAATGGTGGAGATCCCTTCTTCACCAAGATGCAAGGTCTAGATGACCTTTTTTTATAAAGAAATTTAAACATCATAATGGGGTCCATGGAGAATGGCCCCATCATGGGATGAATATATGAATTATGGTGGGCCATCGGCCACACGTAGGGCCCAACGTGGGATTCATACCATCAATCGGTAGGCCCCACTTAGCCCATCATCAAAACAAGATCTAAACCTATAAGAACACCCACCTTTGATCTTCTCAGACTCCTCCTTCCATAGATGTGATTTAGAGCTCCAAGGGGTAGATTTTAACGGTTAAGATCGGCTTTGAAGGGCTGGATTGAGTGGTAGGGAGTAGGCCACACAAAGCTCTCTCATGGAGCTTGGGAGAAAAATGAGAGAGAGATGAGAGAGAGAGAGAGAGGTGATGTGACTGATGGAGTGATGGGGAGAGGGATGGGTGAAGTGATGGAAAGTTGACTTTTGGGGATGGGTAGTTGTACTTGGGGATGGGTGTGAGTGATGGGCGTGATGTGATATGTACTTGACATTTGATGCGATGGATTCTCTCGGGATTGCAACGCGTAGTGTTTTCCTCGAACTAAATGAGGGCCCACATCTCCCGACTTAGGTATCTCCTCGGTGTCCGAGATACAGCATCGGAACTGCTGCGACTGCGCGGTCGCCATGGTACAAGTCTCAGGTTGAACAGACTCTAGAATGTGGAATACGACTTAGGGTCGGACGCAAATGCTGATTACAGGTCGCGGGTTACTGAAATTCGACCGGGAGGACCACGGAAGCCTACGGAATGGTATGGTCTAGGACACAGGCCTTACATTTTTCTTCATATGAACGACTTGGATCGCCCATAATATGGACCGAGTGTGAAATATGAAGACCCCACTTTGGTAGGCTTTTCCTTTAAGCACAAAGTTATCCTTTCGAGGCTTACAAACTCCTTATAAATCTGGATCTTCCGATTTAACTACTTTTTGTCGTCCATGACCACTCAAATTTGGACCCCACTTTGGTCTAATATGACTATGAGGTTATACAAAATTTATACCCCGATCTATGATGCTATACCATTAAATATTGAACCAGTTCCTTCCTTTTGGTACAAAAGGTGAAATTTTATATTTAGGCTTTTTTCACCATCGATCAACCACCAAATTTTTTTCAACCGTTTGCCTATCATAATTACACATTTTTTCCAAAATTAGGCCCTAATTATTAAGTGTGACCATTAATTAAGATCAAGTTCATTTTGGAACACGTTAGGAGAATTTTCAAGATAGGCCAATCTAAATTTCAGATCACCAAGAAAATCATACACCCCAATTCTATTCGACGACCCTGACACATTGGAAGAATTAGATTTTTAAAAAAATCTCCAGAAAAGGTCAAATTAGAGAAACTCAATCCAAGTAGGATGTGAAACACACCCCTCTCACACGCCCACTCCTTTATAAAAGAGTGTGCGACTCCTTCTCCACCCACACGCCCATACTCCCACATCTAATGGAGAGAGAGAAAGTGAAAGAGAGAGAGAGAGAGAAGCCTAGATGCCCATCATCCTACTTCTTCTCCACACGTGTGGTGCTTCCCATTTGCTCAAGCGATGTCATGATTCATGTAGAGGCTTTCCTACAAGATATCTACCTAAGGTTTAGATCTAAGGCTAAAGTGAAAGATTCCTTTAAGCTTACACTAATTTGAGTTAATGTGATTTATCCTGTTTTGCATACCTTCCTGTTATTGTGATTCTCCATGAAATTGATTGATTTATCATTAACAATTATTTATACTTTTAGGAATTTGGTTAAAGAATGATTATAATTATGCATGATTCTTATGAATTTATGTGGGGTGATGGATATAAGCCTTGCCCTTTGCTAATTTTGAGAGTGACGCGTGCTTCCACTCTATATTGAGTTAGCTTTTTGCTCTGCTCCCCTTATTCTTGTTGAGTTGGCCTATTTGTTACTCTTATCTTCTATTGAGATATCTTAATGTTACATTTCTCCTTTATTAGGTTAGTCTTGTGCTACCTCCCTTTGTGGGTTGAGCATGTGTCTTGAAATTCCAAAAATCTCATGGTTCAATTTATTTTCCATTTAGTGCAAGTGATGTATTAGAGGTTTCACAACTAGTGATTCAAATATTTTATCGTGGACGTAATGTGCTCTGAATAGTGACCCTCTTGATCGATGCGTAATTCCATGGATTTTGTGTAGTGGTGCATAAATTGATATAAGTAATCAGCAATGCGTGTTACATCACTTTCGGGATTGAATGTCGCAAATAGTCGCTCCATGAACAAATCATTACACGTAATTCATCTAATTCATGTGTTGTGCTACCTCAAGGTGTTCACATAAATCTATGGTAGCATCGGACACGCCGGCAAATCTCTGTAATTATGGGATGCAGGGCGAGCCAGGTTTTCTATAGATTATATTCCACATTATAATGATCACTATATATGATGGACTGCACACAATATACTAGGCATGCATTCATGTAGATTGGTTACGCATACAGATACCACTCGTAGTGGTGGAGTACGAGACGTATTAGAACCCTCACAATATTCTTATGAATCTCTTGAATTATTCTTAATCTTAAAAGGTAAATATCACTATGAGTAGGGTATTAACCCTTTCCAACCATATAGATATTGCAGGTGAATTACAGGTTGATGATATGGTCGATAATCATTTTATGGAAGATTATTTCAAAAAGAAAAAAAGAATAACACCACGAATTATTTTATTTACAAGCTCCCATTGAGAGGGCATTAAAGAATTATTTGAACTCTTTTTACTCTAATGGAATAATAAATACAGTTGATTTTATTCTCGTGAATGGTTACCTTCGTGAATGTAACTGAATTTGATATATATATATATATATATGTGTGTGTGTGTGTGTGTGTGTGTGTGTGTGTGTGTGTGTGTGCGCGATTTTGAAGCATCCAAATTTTACATTATAAATAACTGAAATTCTTGAGCACGAGTATGTACCCGGGCCATGAAAATTCGAAATGTTACAGGCCAATGACCTTGTCCAGTATTGTAGGCTGAACAACAACCTCATCCACAATAGCTTCGCTCACAACAGCAAGGTGCACTCCCTTATCCTCCATAATAGGCTAACTAGAAGCCTCATCCCTATCTATAAGCTAACCAACGGCCTCATATATGTCCATGGGTATCCTATAATGATCCTCCTCCACAAATCACGGTGATGTACTGATACCTTATATTAGAATCACATATTAAATATGTAATTCATAATGTGGTATTAAAAATCAAACCAAATGTAATTCTATATACCTTACTATCATGAAACTCTTCCCTAAGGAGCTTCATCTCTACACATAATAAAGTATTCTCTTCCTTGAGATGCTTCATTTCCTATCCCAATGCGTTGATGTGTTTCATCTCCTCTCTTAATTCCTGCACATATTTCTCAATGTTCTCAAGTTATGGTCAAAATTCTTTAGAGCGAAACTTTTTTTTTTATTGAATACTTTTGTCGCAAGTTCCTCGATTGAGGCATAAAAATATGCATCTAGTTTCAATGTTTCACTTCTTTTTCCTCTCATTTCATCAACTTCTTCCTCTCTCATTTCCCTTCTCTCTCCCCCTCTCACATCCTCTCTCATTTCCTCTCCCAAGTCCATACCATCTCTCACTTCCTCTCTCAACTCCTCTCTCATATCTACTTCATTCCTCTTCAACTTCTTTTTCACCAACTTCTTTAGCTCCTTTTTCACTTCTTCTCTCACCTACTTTCTCTCTAACTTTTTCTTAGTGACATATTTCTGGACAACCTTCTCCAACAAATCCTATGTCCTAACTTCTTACTGTAGAGCGGACAACCTTCTCCAACAAATCCTATGTCCTAACTTCTTACTGTAGAGCCTTATCCTTCGTATAAGTTTCATCTTCTAGGGATTTAACGACCTCGATCTCTTCTTCCTCCTTGGTCTGTGTAATCTCTAGAACAATCATCACCTGCAGGAGCAAGCAATAATGATCTATTATTTATAATATATAACTATAATGCATTCCTATAACATAATAATAACGAATCAGCCTTACCGACGTGGTCTTGAAGACCCTTGAGATGGATTTATATCAGCCTACTTGGTAAGGATTTCAATTGAGTAGTCTTGGAATCCAGATGAGGAATCTTCTTACAACCCACCTCTTATCGACCGATAGCTTGGAGAATCGCTCATATGCCCATATCTGTTTAATCGACAATATGATGCATTAAACATCAGTCAAGACATTATTGAATATTTTAAAAAAAAAAGAAAAAAAAGAAACAACTAACAAAATACACTCTTTGAATGGGGATAACAATAAGTTACATGTATCGTATACGCGCATCTGTAGATGTTGTATGAAGGGGGGTACTCATTATTCTCATCAACACCCCAACAATTACAGGATTAGCCTCATTCCTCAAATATTCATATCCCACACTGCCCCATGGGTAACTATTGAATTGATCTAACTCATTGACCATTTCCATGTACTTATCTACACAACTATTCTTTTGTAGAGATGCAACTATTAGATTCTCCATGCAAATCAGAAGCGTCAACTTCACCACATCCTCATGTTTTTTTTTTTTTTTTGCAAAGTAGTAGATAAGCTTTTTTCAAATCATCTATCGTCACACTTCCTTCTTTTAAGTAAGTCTCTCTAATTCTCATTCTTTTCTTTTCCTCTGTTATTTGACGCTCTCCAAACTCATTTGATCTAATAGGTCCAAATCTCAGACCCGTAATGAAGGCAAAGTCTAGCTTAGATACTTTCATGATGGTGCCCTGAACGTCAAAAGTTGGTTCACCAATTTGTCTCTGTATGAGACAGTGGATAATTTGACCATGGGCCATCCACCCACCCAATGGGAAATCCAATAGATGTCTAAAATAATTCTTCCTAAACATCTCTTTTCTAGTAGGAGTGTTGAAAAAATTCTCTAACGTGTATTCCTTCAAAAAACTGAATAGAGCACTTTGGAGAGACTGTTTCCTTCTCGTAATCCAAGTAGGTGGTCATTCTTGGTTGTGTTTGACCTGCATTCCAATAAAGGTCAAGATTATCATCCAATAAAGGTAGGTAATCATCCACTAGGTTAAGGATTGAGGTTGTCATCCACTAAGGGTCAAGGTTGTCATCCACTAAGGGTTGAGGTTAACAATGGAACAATAAGGGTCGAGATTATCATCTAATAAGGGTCGAGATTGACAATATTCCATTAAGGGTCAAGGTTGTCATACTGCCAACATCAACCATGCCAAATATTGACCACATCAATCCTTATTGTATGCCAACCTCAACTATCCCAACTTTTGACAACCTCGATCCGTATTAGATAACAACCATGACCCCTATACTATGTAACGAAACAAGAGTGAAAATGGGTTGGGGTTGCCATTTTGAAGTCATCCAAGTTGTCATCATTCTTGAAGCACGTCATTTTCACATTCACAACCCGTGACAACTAACACAACCATCACAAACCACAATGGTCCCTTTCAATAATAGCATATATATATATATATATATATATATATTGTCATCATTCTTGAAGCACATCATTTTTACATTCACAACCCGTGACAACTAACACAACCATCACAAACCACAATGGTCCCTTTCACTAATAGCATATATATATATATATATATATATATATATATATATATATATTGTCCACATACCTTGGTTTGCCATTTCTACATTTTTCGATTGCGAAATAATGTGTTTTAAAAAAGTACAAAAATTTAGAGCTAGAGAAAATCATGGTAAAATAACAGTGTCGAAGGGGGTGGAGGTAGGTCCCAGAGAAGAAATTTCGAAAGGGAGAGGTGGGCTCGAGGTCGAGATTCGAAATAAGGCCATGCTGTTATTTTTGGCATTATAAACTCCTTTCCATATGATATTTTTAGGTTCTATTTTCAGCTTCTAGTCAAATCTGCTCCGTTCATTTTTTTTCTAAAATTTTGATAAAGGTAAATGTCTAGAGAATGACCGATATCTTCAAATCTGGCGGCTCACAACACAACAAAACAATAGGTATTGTTCCAGTAAACCAATGAGCATTTTTTTCTCATTGTGGGCCACTGATAGTTTGGACCATCGTGAAGTTAATACATTCTCCAAAAAATCCTGGGCCATGAATGTTACCAATGAATTGGATCTAACTTTTGATGGGCCTCGTGATCAAACAGATTGGATCTATCTTTTAATGGGCATCGAGAAGTGTAACTATCGAAGCTTCTCACTCACGTAAGCTTTGTTGTACCGACTTGCGATTAACTATGAATGGTACACACTGAGCTCCCTAGGGCCGACAATGATGTTTATATGTCCTCTAACCTATTTATAAAATCACATATACATATATGAAGGAAAAACACATATATCATATTTAAAGAAAAGGTCTATGATCCACCAGGTAGTTTTCACCGATAGCGTGCAACTCACACTATTTCTTATGGTGTGGTCCACTTCATCTATAGGTAAGCTTTATTTTGAGGGATGAGCTCGTATAATGAATGGACTGTGTGGATTTTAAAAAAAAAAGTGAATCACAATGAGCCTTACAGTCAGGTGCATTAGCATCCAGCAGAAGACTTGGAGTCATTCTCTCCCCCATCATTATTACTTTTTCAAGTATAAAAGTTTTAAAAACCTACTAGCAGGCTAGCCTTGATTTTTTTAAAAAAATTCCTTCCTTTTGGGAAATTTGGCCATACCACAAAGCTAGTACTGTTAAAATCATTTCTCACCATCCTTTTCATGGAGTGGACAACCAACTGCGTTATAAAAAGACAAACTACCTAATCGATCTTTTCTTGCAAACCTATGGTGTACAAGTTACCATGCCCACATAGAAAAATAACAGATGATCTGGACCATCTAAGGGGCACTACCATGTTGGGCCATCAATCATAACCACTCACTATTTTTATCATGGTCATCCATTTGATGTCATTAATTGGATGGATAGGATTAGTTGATAGGCATGACTTTAGAGAATGCTCCATCCACAATGGGATCCCACTTTTTTACGGTTTCTATTGATGTAAATATTTGCGAAGTGTACAATGTCTGCTTGCATGCCTATGGATTACCATTATTTGCCAATGCATGAATATTTTCATTTTGCACAATCGAAAATATGGTAGGAAGTTGACGTAGAACGGGTTGTAGACACTTATATAGCAAAGATGGACCATAAAAGACCCGATTGGGGGCCAAAGCAATCTGGACCGTAAAAACCTTAAAACAATCGCATCTCACAAACCAATAAGAGTTTTTTGACATATCATATATAATTTTGGGGTAGGGGAAGCTAATTTAGCCAACCAAAACTCCTACACCAGGTTGACCACGCCGGATTTGCAAGATTCCATTAGATCCTCGGTCGAAAGTCCAATTTATTTTCATTTTTACTCTAAATAGTAATTTTTAGTTCAAGTATAACTTTTAATCCTTTCAGTTGCAGAAGTAGTGTCCAACATGAAAAGGGCTTAGAAAAATTAGGAGAATAACATGGTTAGGCCAAATTGGACACTTACTATTTTTGACTGAAAACCATGACGTCTAGTTGCAATGGGGACCGTTCATAAATAGTAAGTTTACTGTTTATAATAAGTCATGTTTTTCGGGTGTTTGAGTTAGAGTTTGAGTCTAAAACTCTGTCGTAGGTTAGGGCTCATTATTTAAAGGATTATAGTCTCATTTTTTATTATCATCAATCAATTTATTTCAAATTTATTAGAAATTATTTTTACTTTTATTCCTCATGGATTCGAGGAAGGTTTATGAAGAGTCTAAAAAGCTCCGTGGATTCAGAGTAGATATCCTCTAAGGAAGATATTGATCAACCTCATCACGTCCTTTCCTGCGTCAGTGGTATCAGAGTGAGGACTCCCCTTGGCTGATGGCAACTAACAATGGAATGGACCAAAATTCTATGGATGATGATTCAGGGTTTCATTATTTATTAGAAAGAATGGAAGCTTTCCACCGAGAGATTCAGTTGACCATGCAAAGGCTGCAGGCAACCCTTGATCGTATTATGGATGCACTAATTCCTCCCCAATCCCAACGTGATGATTAGCCTCCTGTGATTGCTATATGGCATAATCCCAATTTTTGTACAACACTTCTGGAGATAAATCATAGGGCTACCCTAGATGAGTCAAGGTCCAAGGACGAGGACATCATTGGTGTTGGTGCCCGATGGTCGATCTATGGAGATAATCTATTAGATTGTTTGGAAAGAGACTATAGAGGTAAGGCTAAACTTTTCCATTTTAATGGCTTATTGCATATAGAAGATTTTCTCGATTGGTTAACAAAGTAGAATGATATTTTGATTACATGGATGTGCCAGAACATAATAAAGGGAAATTAGTTGTGTTCAAATTGAAATCTGATGCCTCTGTATGGTGGGAGAAATTACAATTCTCACATGCCTGACAAAATAAGTGCCCATCCAATCATGGCTGCGAATGAGACTCTTTTTTTTATCATGATTTCTCTCCAATGATTACGAGCATGTGTTGTTCCAACAATACCAAAATTACCAGCAAGGGAATCGAACCATTATATATTATACCAAAGAATTCCAGCAATTGGCAACATGAAATGATTTGTTGGATACCAAATCATAGAAGGTAACATTGTTCATAAGCGGTTTATGATTGATAATTCAAGATCAAGTTCAAATGCACCCGGTCAAGACCATAGATGAAGTAGTTCAGTTGGTAGGTAGGACAGAAACACAGCTTACAAGAGTCTCTACTCGGCCTTATCATTCGACTCACCCCTCATAATGGGTGACACACAGGATTCAGTGCTCACCAAAGGAAATGAACCTGTAGGAGGGCATCATTAACCTCCTACAACAGTAAACCGTGACACGGGGAGCAGTCCATCTAGGCCTCAACATCCAGGAACACAATAGCGGGTCCGAGTAGGATTTTAAATCCTTATGGTCGACCTAGGCCAAACAATCATTACCATTATGGCCAATCATGCCACTTATCAAACACCTACCCTTAACGTCTCATAGTCCACTTAGCCATTAACGAAGGGGGCACTAAAGGTAAGGTAGAGAGAAAATGCCCTAGATTTGATGAGGATGAATAAGTTGCTAAAGAAGGAGTTGGTGACGAAAAATGGTTGGCCAAGGATCATGAAAAATCCTTGGTTGTGAGCAATTATTGTACAATTCAAAGGAGGTGTACGCACATTAGCATAATATATTATGTACATGGTGTACCATCAACGTTAAGGTCTGTGATATAACATAGACAGTGGCACTAGCAAGAACATCGTCTCGAAGGTGATGGTGGAAAAGTTGTGGCTACCTAAGAAAAAGCATCCTTTCCCCTTACTCGATTGGCTAGATTATACTTGATTGGTTGGATTAAAAAGATGAATAAGACTAGGTAACTGAACAGTGCATCGTGTCTCATTTTCAATTGGTAGGAATTATTAAGATTAAGTATTTTTTGACGTGATCTATATAGAAGCATGTCATATGTTACTCGGTCGACCATGGTTATCACACTGTGATACGAACCACTAAAGATGAGACAATATTTACGTCTTCGTCAAGAATAGTTGAAAGATGATCCTTGCTTCTATGGCACTAGAGAACCACCCCGAAGCTTCGAAAATGGAGGGGAGATCCCTTATGACCATTCGGGATTTCATGGAGGAATTCAAGGAAATTAGCGAGATGTACGCTATAGTGGTAAAGGGCAAGGAATTAGAGCCCTTAGACATTCTTCCAAGTTTAAGACCAGTGCTAAACGAACTCAAAGAAATCTGACCTGAAGAGTTATCTGATAGATTGCCCTCATGCGGGGCATCCAACATCACATAGACCTCGTCTTTAGGGCTAGCTTTTCCAACTACCCTCACTATCAGATGAGCCCAAAAAAGTGTGAGATACTTCAGGGGCGGGTGGAGGAATTAATTTGTAAGGGTCTTTTGAGAGAGAGAATGAGTCCATGCATCATGCCAATTTTATTAATGCTGAAGAAAGATGAGAGCTGGCATATGTGTGTTGACAGCTGGTTAATTAATAAGATTACAATTAAATATTAGTTTCCGATACCACAATTGGACAACATGCTTGATATGCTAAAAGGTGCCAAAGTATTCTCTAAACTAGATTTGATGAGCAGGTGCCATCAGATTTGTATCCATCCCGGTAATGAGTGGAAAACGACATTGAAAATCAAGGAAGGGTTGTATGGGTGGCTGGTCACGCCCTTTGATCTATTAAATGCACCGAGCACTTTTATGTATCTAATGAACCAAGTGTTGAAGCCGTTCATTGGTTGGTTTGTGGTTGTACATTTTGATGATATCCTGATATATAGACGGGGTGAGACAGAGCACGTGGAACACCTCAGACATGTGTTTTTTGTCCTAGCAGTTAATAAGTTGTACCTCAACTTGAATAAGTGCAGTTTTTTAACAGACAACTTGTTGTTCTTAGGATTTGTTGTGACATGCACGGGCATTTGTGTGCAAGATGAAAAGGTGCGAGCCATCAGAGAATGGCCAAGTCCAACGAACATTCATGAAGTGAGAGTTTTCACTAGTTAGTGACATTTTATCATCGATTCGTACGGGATTTTAGCACTATAGTTGCACCCATTACATATTACATGAAAAAATCTCATTTCAGTGGACCGATGTGGCTAACAAGAGCTTTGCTAAAATCAAGCATCGAATATTCATAACAATAGTCCTAGTTCTTCACAATTTCGACAAGCTATTTGAGGTTGAGTGTTAAACCTCATATGTTGAAACTAGAAGAGTCTTATAACAGGAAGGCAGGCTGGTAGCCTTTCATAGCGAGAATCTCAGTGAAGCCCGAAAGAAGTGATCAATAAATGAGCTCGAGCTGTATGAAGTGGTTCAAACGCTGCGACATTGGCAGTATTATTTGCTTTAGAGAGAGTTTGTTCTCTACACTGACCATTACTCCTTAAATTTTATTAATAGTTAGGTTAATGTGAATCATGTACATGCCAGATGGGTCGTATTTTTGCAAGAATTCACATTCGTTCTGAAGCATAAGTTAGGGTAGTAGAATAATGTGGTTGTTGCACTTAGCTATCGTGCATCACTACTTGTTACGATGAGTAATGAGGTGGTTGGTTTCAACTATCTCAAGGAGCTATATGCAGAGGATAAGGACTTCAAGGATGCATGAATGAGATGCCAAGAAGGTCATCCCAATGACCTATATATGAAAGACAGTCTCCTCTTCAAAAGGAATCAACTGCGTATCCCTCAAAGTTTATAAGGGAGCATATTATCCAAGAGCTGCATGGAAGTGGCCTTAGTGGACACCTTGGGCGAGACAAGACGCATGCACTTGTTGAGGAACAATATTACTAGCTGCTATTAGTATGTAACGTGGGTAAAGAAGTGCGGTGTTGTCATGTTTGTCAAACCTCCAAGGAGTAGTCTAGAATATGGGCCTCTACACCCTGTTACCAGTGCCTGATGGCCCTTGAGAGGATTTATTTATGAATTTTGTGCTTGGTCTCCCACGAACACGACACGGCATGAATTTGATGCTCGTGGTGGTAGATCATTTCTCAAAGATAGTGTACTTTATCTCATGTAAGAAGACCATTGATGCAACACATGTAGCGAATCTATTCTTTAAAGATGTCCTGCAGCTACATGGGGTTCCCAAAACCATTGCTTCTTACTAGTTACTTCTGACGAACTTTATGAAATCAATTCAGTACATGATTTCAGTTCAGTAGTGCCTACCACCCATAGACCGATGGGCAAACTGAAGTTGTGAATTGCAAGTTGGAAAACCTCCCCCGGTTTATTTCAGGTGATAAACTGAAGCAGTGAGATTTGGCCTTGTCTTAAGCAGAGTTTGCATTTAACAATATGGTGAACCGCTCCACAGGAAAATCTCCGTTTCAGATTGTTTATGGTCGAGTGCCCCACCATACATTTGACTTGATCCCCATGCCCAATCTCCTGGGCATGAGCATTGTATCAGACCATATAACGGACTGAATCATGGCCATTCATGCCAATGTACAAGCCAAGTTGCAAGCTTCGAATGACAAGTACAAGGAGCAAGCCGACAAGTATCGGCAGAAAAATGTATTCGAGGTGGGCAACCATGTTATTGTGCATCTACATGATGAGAGATTTTTTAACAGGATTTACAACAAGTTGAAGAATAAGAAGATTGAATCGGTAGCAATCCTCTGAAAGATCAATGACAACACTTACTTTGTTGATCTTCCGGATGACATGGAGATCTCGCGTACTTTCAACATTACTAACCTAACCAAGTATCATGAACCAAAGTTGGACGAGAACTTGATGTCGAGTTCTTTTGAAGTAGAAGGAACCGATGTAGAGCGGGTCGCAGACACTTTCATGGCAAAGATGAACCAAAGAAGGTCCAATATAAGGCGGAAACGATCAGGTCCATCAGAACCTTAAAACAGTCGTATCTTGCAAAGCGGAATAAGTTTTTTGACTTATCATATATGATTTTGAGGTAGGAGAAGCTACTTTAGCCAACCAACCCACTATGCCAGGTTACCCACACCGGATTTGCAAGATTCCATCAGATCAACTGTCGAAAGTCCAATTTATTTTCATTTTGACTATAAATAGTAAGTTTTGGTTCAAGTATAAATTTTGATCCTTTGATTTATAAAAGTCGTGTGTACAGCATGAAAAGGTCTTTGAAAAATTAGGAAAATAACATGGTTAGACCAAATTGGAAGGGAGACCGTCTATAAATATTGAGTTTAATATTTATACTTAGTCATGATTCCAGGGTGTTTGAGTTGGAGTTTGAGTCTAAGAACTCCATCTTAAGTTAGGGCTCATTATTTAAAGGATTGTAATTTGGTTTATAATCAATTTATTTTAAAATTATTAAAAATTATTTCTACTTTTATTACCTACGGATTTGGAGTAGATATCGCCAGAGGAAGACGCTCAATTACCTCATCACGTCCTTCCCTGCGTCAGAATTACTCTTCCTCACATGTGTCACTGATGTAAGGCAATTCAAAGCACATGAAAATCATGGATCTCATTGTGGATGGAGCATGTCTCTAAAGTCACGCCTATCAACTAATCCTATCTACCTAATTAATGCCATCAAATGAATGGCCATGATTAAAATAGTGAGTGGTCCGAATTTGAAGGGAAAAATCAGTGCACGATTAAAAATAGTGAGTCGTCATGATTAATGGCCCAACATGGTAGTGCCCCTTAGATGGATGGTCCAGATCATCTCTTATTTTGCCATGTGGGCGTGGTAACTTGTATGCCATACGTTTTCAAGAAAAGATCGATTCGTCAGTCTGTCTTTTTGTAACACAGTTGCTTGTCCACCACGCGTAAAGGAAGATGGGAAACGCTACGGTGATTCGCACGAGGAGATTGAAGAGATGAATTTCTCCGTACGTGTCAACGTCACATACATGTGTGAGATCTATCCACAGGCAGGCATGGCCGTGAACATGGCAACCAGACAAATCCAATCACCAGGTATCCATAAATCACCAATGGTCTATATTCAAGATCGAGGGTCCACCTGAGGAATGGGCCGATCTATACCTTTGAGCCCCACCTGGTAGATGGTCCTCACCTCGCACTTCCATGCCAAGTTGGCTCATGCGCCACAGCTCCCTTCTTCAATCCATCCTTGCAACGATCTCTTCAGCGTTCCTAAACAATATGGCGTGTCCATCACCATCCAATTCATTATCAGTGTGATGGAATGTGGGGCCCACCATACTCATCAACGGCTGCAAAAATCAAAGCCTGCCTGTGACTATGAACACCGGACGCGGATTTCCTGCGAAAGCCTTTCTCAGGTAGTTCCTGGGCAAGGATTCTGGGTGGGCCCACTACGATTTTTGTGAGAAATCCAACCCGTCCATCCGTTTTTCGATCTCATTTTAGGACATTCGACCAAAGATCCAAAACTTAAATGGGACACACCGAAAGGAAAAAGTGGAGATTTAGTGACCACCGTTGAAATATTTATATGGCCACAAAAGTTTTGTATCAGTCTAAGTTTCCGGTGTTTTAACTTCATCCTAGTAAAAATGACCTTATAAACAGTTTGGATGGCATATAAACATCAAGGCGGATCCTAGGAATGTTTCAACAGCAGGACTTCCTTTCCCCACTGTTTCATCTTGTATGGCCCAGTTGAGTTTTGGATCCTCCTAATTTTTTATTGCATGTCCTAAAATGATCTTGAAAAATGGATTGACGGGTTGGATTTCTCATAAACATCACAGTGGACCCCACCTAGCATCCCAGCTCAGTAACTTCTTGTGAAAGCCTTTCGAAATCCGCGTCCATCCATCTGATCAGTGGACCATCCATTGTACTGGGACGATAGAGCATATTCAAGCTAGGGATACCCGTGAACGGCTCAGATCTCGCATATGTTTGCTGCATTGTGACATGGCCGTGACTAGTACTGTTCGACAACGGAAGGCCCATTAGCCCACAAAATTCAGATCATGGCCCACAGCATTCCCCTTGTCCTTTTAAAAGTTGGAATGGGCTTTGATCTTTTTCCTTTAAACGTGAGATGAGTAATTGATAACTTGGCAAGATTTCTAACCACACATTAATGAAGAAAATTGCAGTGCATTGGCATTGAGGAATTATGATGTGATGAGAGACCGAGGCCTTTGCATACCTGCACTGTGCGTACGGTTTATGGGATTGGCAAGTGGGCCATGGTTTGGTAATCCAACTAGTTGGTTTACTGTGCCCACAATGCTTGGACTGTGCGCAAAAACTCGAGAATCACACCAACAGTCCTGGTGCAGGAGGGACCTGATGAGGTTGATCATTAGTCTTCCTTAGGGAATAACTACTCTGAATCAAGAGAGCTCCGTATATTCCTCACACAGCTTCCTTGAGTCCATGGGGAATAAAAGCAGGAATAATTCCTAATAAATTTGAAATAATTTAATTGATAATTAACAAAAAAAAAAAAATTTATAACTTTTTAAATAAAGAACTCAGACTTTGTACAGCGTTTTAGAGTCAACTCCAAACTCCAACATCATAAAAATGTGTCTCACCATATATAAAAACTTACTATTTAAAGACGACCTCTATTCCTACTAGACTTTCATGGTTTTCAGGCCAAAGATAGTGTCCAATTTGGCCCAACTACATTATTCTCCTAACTTTTCTCATCAGACCATTGTTAGATACCATCTTGAGGTGGCCCCACATGATGGACAATCTACATCAAAGATCCACCCCTTATGATAAATGGCCCACATCCAAGATAAGCCCTGCATGATGGGCAACCCATATTGAAGGTGGAACCCACATGATGAGCAACCCACATCAAAGGTGGGCTCCACCTGAAGGGCAATTAATAATGGTGGCCCCTGCATGATGGATGATCCACATCAAGGTAGCCCTCACTTGATGGACGATCCACATCAAAAGTTGGCCTTGATGATGAGCAGCACGTGGTACATCAATTAGTCTGGTCCACTTCGAAAGATTATATATGTAGTTATTCCTCAAATCATTTTAAGTGGTTAAAGTTACTTTAAAATAAGATTCTTCCAACAATATATAGACTTCTAAAAGAAATCTAACGATACTAGCACACAACAACACACCCACCTACTTAGATCTTGCATCCAGTTTATTACAATATAAAAGAATTGTGCACTTGCAATTTGGTTAATTACTATTTGTATGACATGAAATAATTGAAGGATAGTATTAACTTCACCAACAATCATTTTCATGTTTCCTTGAAAAATATATAATAATTTAAAGGGCAAAAATGGAACAACCAATTATAGGTAATAAGTTCTCAAAATAATTGATCGATGTGGACAAAAGTGGTTCATTCTAGAAGGCATGATATTTACTCACTTATGCATATTTTTTAGTTTATTTTTCTCTTCTTTTTTAGTTCCTAGTTAAAAAGTTGGAAAAGATATGAAAATAAGACAATTATCTCATGATAGGACATTTTACTATGTTTACTCAACAAAAATAATTTAGTAATAATAATTTCACATAGATCTTGGAAGACCACGGTCTTATAAACAAGAAATTTACACTAGTTATTCAAATAAAAGGAACCTAAATCATGTTAGATGCATTAAGAGCAATGACAAGAGGGTACTAGTTAATTAACGACAATAAGAAATTGTTGAGAAGTGGAGCTACATGAGCAGATTTCGTGTCGCAAGTCCTTTCGCAACTGGGATGCAAAAGGAGTTTCGCGGATTTCATGTCGCAAGTCCTTTCACAACTAGGATGCGAAAGGGAAGTTGTCAAAACTATAAATTGGGGTCCCTAGTGCTATTCTAGGGTTAAGGTGAATATTAGGAAATTATTCTAAGGTGTGGACAATGGATTTTCTCTGTACTTCCAAGGGAGAGGTTAGTATATTGCCTTGTAATCTTCGTTTCTCTTCATAATGGAATTTTGCATCCATGGTTTTTTACCCTAGTTTGGAGTTTTTCCACGTGTATCTTGTCTTGTGGTTTGTTTGAATGCTTTTATTCCTTTCTAGTTTATATTTCTTCCTATTTATCGTTTGTGGGTGAGGCCTGAGATTGGATCTAGGCTCACTGCGTCGTTGGCGTGCTGCGCAACAGAACAATGAATAGTAGAGAAGATATTTTTATAACATTTTAAATGACGATCACTCTGAGGGCATAGAGATAGAAAGAACCATCATCTTAAATAATCATCAAATGAAATGGATACTAATAACATCTAAATATTATATATTTATCATTTCAATTATATTAGTTTACATGTATTCAAAGTGCTTAATTGATTAACTAAAATATATTTTGTACATGCAAGGTAATCCAAAAAACAAAGACGAAATCATGCCTAAGAATGACGATTCAAGCTTAAAGATTAATCAAGTGAAGACTTGAAGTTTGGAGGTCATTATTGAAGAATTCACATGCCAAAAATTCAAGGAAACCAACTACAAAAAATGGGGAAAAAAAGTCCAAAAAATCACATGGTGTATTAACAAAAATAATAGACTACTTGGTCCTACCTAAGATTGGTTTGATCCGACTGAAAGTGCACAGAACAGTCCAACAAGAAATAGTAATTTTCAAATTTAATTCAACTCAATATTTGGTCCAACTGAAGCCATGTTCGGTGCCACTGAAGAGGGATACAGTCTGACCTAAGAGAGACAGAGACTCTTAGAGGAAATTCAATTGCCACTGAAAAACTAATTCGGTGTGACCAAAGGCCATAGTCGGTGCGATCGCAGTGTAACAAAGTACGAATTTGTGAAGTTGGTTTGAAGTCAGTGCAAATTAAGACTATTTACTGTGGTGTTTTAGGCTTTTCTAAGTATGAAATAGGGCTTGGGAGAAATATCTAAGAGTGACAGATCCTCTTCGAAATCATCATTCCTTCTCAATCATTTGGTTCTGGTTTATTTTTTTAGTTTTTATTTTTATTTTGTTCAGAATGTTAGTCATGCTTAGCTAATCTCTTAGCTAAGGCTAAGAGATTAACATTTTAATTAATATTTGCTTGTTAATTCATTTTTTAATCAAAGATAAGATTTTTATTTTAAGTTGTGATTGAATTCCTATGTTGGGAAGGAATCAATCTGTAAAGTTGATTAATCTACTATTGCCTCCGAGTATATTAGATGCTTTCAATTTTTTATAAGATTCATGAAAGATCAAGCCTATCATGATTCTAATATATGTTGGATGTTTTTTAATGATATTGTTGTGTTCTCTTCCTATTAGAACGAATTGGAATTGAGTTCTTGTTGAGTTATCAACTCGAGAAAAAACAATTAAATTCAAAGACTATTGATTGGAGATTCCTGGATCATTAGTCCTTTTATAATTATTTTTACAACTCTTCTATTCCGCTGAATTAAAAACTCAGACCAACCATTTTCCTTATATTAAAGTTCTTAGTATATTCTCACCAAATTCCCAATGAATTGACTTTGGTCTTATCGAGTGATTACCGCATTGTAGCCCTATACTTGAGGTTGTCAACCCTTGGGTTCGATTAGATACTAGACATGTATATATTGAGTCCCCAAATAAGTGGACTTTGAGTGATTTTTGGGATAACTGTATCGACATGACTGTGTTTGTATGATAACACTTTACCTTTAGACTAAATATATGCACGTTTGGTTTGATTCTTCTCTACTGTATTGATACCATTTGATTTAAGTCATTATACAACACTTCTACATTAAAGGTGACATCGAAAAATTGGAGATCGTGGATGTACCTAACCCCTGAATTTCAGGGCAAGACAACAAGACATTGTGTTCTTTCGGAACCATCTTCCATCTATCTAAGTGTGTCAATATTCATCTACCCAGTGCTAGCAAACTCGAAGATGTCATGCAACAATCCTTCAGTAATTATTTGAAAAAATCCAGTACCGAATTATATACTGGTTTTCTCATCTTTCTGGCCTTGACGATGAACAAGCATATTATTTAGTCAGTGGCTTATATTGTCATAACATAAACCACAAATATAGAAAAGTTCATGTAAGAAATATCTAATGAAGTACAATTAAACTTATCCTCTAGGTCTATTATAGCAAAAGAAGTGAACAAAAGATAAAAAAGACTGGTTACTTTGAGTTTTTTGTTTTTCAACACCACTCATTTCAAATGATTGCTTTAAACAAATATATATATATATATATATATATATATATATATATATATATATATCATTTTTCTTAGAAGCACTAAGAACAAATAGATAATATATATATTCACAGCAATTACCTCAATTAATCCAATCATTCAAGTGGTAATGGTTTGAGTTTTTTTACCAAACTCTTTATAATCAAGGAGAAAGCTCTCTACATACATATCATTGTGATAAGATCAGGTCATTGTAGTTCTCTCTTTATATATAAATAGTCACTTATATCCCAACATATGTAACAAAACAATAGAAACATTCTAATACATAAATTTTCATTATCCTCATCTAAGATGAGTTCTTGTAAGGTCGATGTTAAAGCATCTTGATTCATCGTTGCCACAAAGACTAAGGATCTTCATAAGTATCCATATCATAGTTCAATCTTTTTGGACCGTCCAAGACAATGTGTAACATCCTAAATTTTTTTGTACTCAACCCTAGTATATACGCGAACATTACTACCGAAAAGCCATACAAGCTCAATTAGTTACTCTTAAGAAGCCATAGAATGTGCTCGTTCACTTAAATATTAGTGTAACCTTATGATTTATTCATCTAGGGACAAGATCTACATGATCCATCATCAATTAATTGGAATAATCGTATTTTTGTAAAGATCTACCAATAATCTACTCAACCAATGGTTTAGACACTACCAAAAAAATGGGCAAAGGCTACGGATAAAATCCGTAGCGATAGACCTATGGCTACGGTTTTAGTCCGTAGCACGACCGTAGTCGTAGGTGCCATAACAATAGGTCTGGAACCTATGGCTACGGATCTAATTCGTAGCTATAAGTACCAACAGCTATGGATACAATCCGTAGCAATAACTACTAGAAAAACGGGCAAAGGCTACGGATAAAATCCATAGCCATAGACGTATGGCTACGGTTTTTGTCCGTAGCATGACCGTAGTCGTAGCTGCAGTAACAATAGGTCTAGAACCTATGGCTATGGATTTAAACCGTAGTAATTATATCTGTAGCGAAAACTTCAAACAGCTACGGATATTATTTGTAGCTAAAAGTCCATAGCAATATGCCAAATTTAATAAAGGCTACACCTGTCAGATTAGTGGCTACGGTCAATATCTGTAGCTATTTTGTACATTAAAAAATTACATATAATCATTTGTTCATTCAATTACCACCTGTACAATCATTCATTCATTCAATTACAATCATTCATTCATTCAATTATAATCAATTACAATCCTTCATTCAATCAATTACAATTACAATCCTTCATTCATTCAATTACAATCCAGTTCATTCAATCAATTATAATAATGCTGAAAATACAAATCTTTGGCTCCATTAGAGAAATGTCCTCAACTTCACCATGAAATTTCAACAGCTTCTTATATTCCATCATCCTACAAACAGTCATATCATTCATAAATTAGAATGCCCATTGGGGAAAAGAAAGACAAAGTGTAAGAAGTGCACCAGGTATAACTATTTTTTTTTCTTAATGAATTTTTATAAAAAAAAAAAAAAAAAAAAAAACTCAAAGAGGAATGAAATTGACACAAAAGAAATGGTCTCACCATATGATTACAGGTTTAAGTTTACGTTTAGGTTATAGGTTTAGGTTCAGGTTTAGGTTATAGTTAGGCTATAGGTTATAATTAAGTTTAGGTTATAGGTTATAGGCTATAGGTTTTGGTTTGGGTTAAGGTTATAGGTTTAGGTTTAGGTTTAGGTTTAGGTTATAGGTTATAACTTTTGGGAACTTAATTATAGGTTAAGGTTTAGGAAATCAGGTTCGAGTTCAGGATCGGGTTTAGGTTTGGGTTTTCAAGTTGAGATTAGGATTAGGTGTAGGTTTGGGTTTAAGGATTTGAGAATACATTTAGGTTTTAAGTTTAGGTTTAGGTTAAAGGTTTAGGGAAAGGTTATAGGTTTAGGTTTAGGTTATAGGCTATAGGTTATAGCTTTAGGGAATTGAAAATGGGTTATGGTTTAGGTTTAGGAAATCAGGTTCAGGTTTGAGATTGGGTTTAAGTTTGGGTTTTCAAGTTTAAGTTTAGGTTATAGGTTTTGGGATTTGAGAATGGGTTCGGGTTTAGGTTATAGGTTTTGGTTTTGGTTTAGGTTATAGGTTTTGGTTTTGGTTTAGGTTAAGGTTAAGGTTATAGGTTTTGGGATTTGAGAATGGGTTCGGGTTTAGGTAATAAGTTATGGTTTTGGTTTAGGTTATAGGTTTTGGGATTTGAGAATGGGTTTGGTTTAGGTTATAGGTTATGGTTTTGGTTTAGGTTTAGGTTATAGGTTTTGGATTTGAGGTTATGGTTTAGGTTTAGGAAATCGGGTTCATGTTCAGGATTGGGTTTAAGTTTTGGTTTTCAAGTTTAGGTTTAGGTTTAGGTTTAGGTTTAGGTTAGAGAGTTGAGATTAGGATTAGGTGTAGGTTTAGCTTTAGGGAATTGAGTTTAGGTTATAGGTTTAGGAAAAGGTTAGGTTTAGGTTATGGGTTTTGGGATTTGGGAATAGCTTTAGGTTATAAGTATAGGTTTAGGTTAGGTTATAGGTTAAGGTTTAGGGATTTGAGTTTAGGTTATAGGTTTTAGTTTAGGTTATAGGTGTTGGGATTTGAGAATGGGTTCGGGTTTAGGTTATAGGTTTTGGTTTTGGTTTAGGTTATAGGTTTTAGGATTTGAGAATGGGTTCGGGTTTAGGTTATAGGTATTGGTTTTGGTTTAGGTTATAAGTTTTGGTTTTGGTTTAACTTAAGGTTTAGGTTTAGGTTATAGGTTTTGGGATTTGAGAATGGGTTTGGGTTTAGGTTATAGGTTTTGGTTTTGGTTTAGGTTATAGGTTTTGGTTTTGGTTTAGGATAAGGTTTAGGTTTAGGTTATAGGTTTTGGATTTGAGAATGGGTTCGCGTTTAGGTTATAGGTTTTGGTTTTGGTTTAAGTTAAGGTTTAGGTTTAGGTTATAGGTTTTGGGATTTGAGAATGGGTTCGAGTTTAAGTTATAGGTTTTGGTTTTGGTTTAGGTTTATGTTATAGGTATAGGTTTAGGTTTAGGTTAAGGTTATAGGATATAGGTTTTTGGGATTTGAGAATGGGTTCGGGTTTAGGTTATAGGTTTTGGTTTTGGTTTAGGTTATAGGTTTTAGTTTTGGTTTAGGATAAGGTTTAGGTTTAGGTTATAGGTTTTGGATTTGAGAATGGGTTCGGTTTTGGTTTTGGTTATAGGTTATAGGTTTTGGGATTTGAGAATGGGTTCGGGTTTTGGTTTAGGTTTAGGTTATAAGTTTTTGGATTTGAGAATGGGTTCGGGTTTAGGTTATAGGTTTTGGTTTTGGTTATAGGTTTTGGGATTTGAGAATGGGTTCGGGTTTAGGTTATAAGTTTTGGTTTTGGTTGAGGTTATAGGTTTTGGTTTTGGTTTAGGATAAGGTTTAGGTATAGGTTATAGGTTTGGGATTTGAGAATGGGTTCGGGTTTAGGTTATAGGTTTTGGTTTTGGTTTAGGTTATAGGTTTTGGGATTTGAGAATGGGTTCGGGTTTAAGTTATAGATTTTGGTTTTGGTTTAGGTTATAGGTTTTGGTTTTGGATAAGGTTTAGGTTTAGGTTATAGGTTTTTGGATTTGAGAATGGGTTCGGGTTTAGGTTATAGGTTTTGGTTTTGGTTATAGGTTATAGGTTTTGGGATTTGAGAATGGGTTCGGGTTTAGGTTATAGGTTATGGTTTTGGTTTAGGTTTAGGTTATAGGTTTTGGATTTGAGAATGGGTTCGGGTTTAGGTTATAAGTTTTGGTTTTGGTTATAGGTTTTGGGATTTGAGAATGGGTTTGGGTTTAGGTTATAGGTTTTAGTTTTGGTTTAGGTTATAGGTTTTGGTTTTGGTTTAGGATAAGGTTTAGGTATAGGTTATACGTTTTTGGATTTGAGAATGGGTTCGGGTTTAGGTTATAGGTTTTGGTTTTGGTTTTGATTATAGGTTTTGGGATTTGAGAATGGGTTCGGGTTTAGGTTATAGGTTTTGGTTTTGGTTTAGGTTATAGGTTTTGGTTTTGGTTTAGGTTAAGGTTTAGGTTTAGGTTATAGGTTTTGGGATTTGAGAATAGGTTCGGGTTTAGGTTATAGGTTTTGGTTTTGGTTTAGGTTATAGGTTTTGGTTTTGGTTTAGGATAAGGTTTAGGTTTAGGTTATAGGTTTTGGATTTGAGAATGGGTTCGGGTTTAGGTTATAGGTTTTGGTTTTGGTTTAGGTTATAGGTTTTGGGATTAGAGAATGGGTTCGGGTTTAGGTTATAGGTTATATGTTTTGGTTTTGGTTTAGGTTTAGGTTATAGGTTTTGGGATTTGAGAATGGGTTTGGGTTTAGGTTATAGGTTTTGGGATTTGAGACCGGGTTCGGGTTTAGGTTATAGGTTTTGGTTTTGGTTTAGGTTATAGGTTTTGGTTTTGATTTAGGATAAGGTTTAGGTATAGGTTATAGGTTTTGGATTTAAAAATGGGTTCGGGTTTAGGTTATAGGTTTTGGTTTTGGTTTTGGTTATAGGTTTTGAAATTTGAGAATGGGTTCGGGTTTAGGTTATAGGTTATGATTTTGGTTTAGGATTAGGTTATAGGTTTTGGATTTGAGAATGGGTTATGGTTTAGGTTTAGAAAATCGGGTTCATGTTCGGGATTGGGTTTAAGTTTTGGTTTTCAAGTTTAGGTTTAGGTTTAGGTTAGGGAGTTGAGATTAGGATTAGGTGTAGGTTTAGCTTTAGGGAATTAAGTTTAGGTTATAGGTTTTGGGATTTGGAAATAGTTTTAGGTTATAAGTATAGGTTTAGGTTAGGTTAAAAGTAAGGTTTAGGGATTTGAGTTTAGGTTATAGGTTATAGGTTTTGGTTTAGGTTATAGGTTTTGGGATTTGAGAATGGGTTCGGGTTTAGGTTATAGGTTTTGGTTTTGGTTTAGGTTATAAGTTTTGGGATTTAAGAATGGGTTCGGATTTAGGTTATAGGTTTTGGTTTAGGTTAAGGTTTAGGTTTAGGTTATAGGTTTTGGAATTTGAGAATGGGTTCGAGTTTAGATTATAGGTTTTGGATTTGAGAATGGGTTATGGTTTAGGTTTAGGAAATCGGGTTCATGTTCGGGATTGGGTTTAAGTTTAGGTTAAGGTTTAGGTTTAGGTTATAGGTTTTGGGATTTGAGAATGGGTTCGGGTTTAGGTTATAGGTTTTGGTTTTGATTTTGGTTATAGGTTTTGGTTTTGGTTTAGGATAAGGTTTAGGTATAGGTTATAGGTTTTGGGATTTGAGAATGGGTTCTGGTTTAGGTTATAGGTTTTGGTTTTGGTTATAGGTTTAAGTTATAGGTTTTGAGATTTGAGAATGGGTTTGAGTTTAGGTTAAGGGTGTGGTCCCTGCAAAAACAAATATAATACGGCCTGTCCAAATGGTCAGGCCCTTCCAATATCGTCCATAGGAAATGAACAACTTCATCATGGTCATAATAGCAGTTCCCACCTTTCAGGGACCCCCGCTCATCTAGATAGCTCCGACGCACATCTAGGTCTGCTCCATTAATTTCAAGCAAATACATAAACATGGCCTGTCCAAATGGGCAGGCCCCTCCAATGTCGTCCATAGGAAATGGACAGCTTCATCATGGTCATAACAGCGGTTCCCACCTTCCAGGGACCCCCACTCATCTGGATAGCTCCGACGCACATCTGGGTCTACTCCATTAATTTCGAGCAAATATATAAACACAGCCTGTCCAAATGGTCAGGCCCATCTAATGTCGTCCATAGGAAATGGATAGCTTCATCATGGTCATAACAGCGGTTCCCACCTTCCAGGGACCTCCGCTCATCCGGATAGCTCCGACGCACATCCAGGTCTGCTCCATCAATTTTGAGTAAATATATAAATACGGCCTGTCCAAATGGTCAGGCTACTCCAATCATGTGCATTCTTGACAAGAGACGTACCAGATGCTTGAATCTGAAATATGCAGTTCCAATCCTCCCACATGCAACATCCACCTGAAAGAATGTGCATAATCGTCATGCTTGAGTAATCAATACAGGAATGTACAAGTAAAACCATAAATGGCACAATGTGAACATAGTCCGGGATAGGGTACCGCACACTCAAAATTCGCCGCAAGAAAGAAGAACATGATTGATTGATTGAATAAATAAAAACTAATATATGTGCGACAGTAATGACAAGCCAAGTACTAACCTATATATGCGGCAGAACTTGTATGTGCTCAGATTTTTGTTCAGCCATTGCTCCAGATTTATGTGTTCCTTACAAGAAGCAACTGCAGCCAGTTTGATGCTGAATGTAAATGGAGTCATGTCCAATACTGATTGTAAGATCTGTGAGATGACATGTACATAAGTATAAAAAGCAGCAAATGCAGACATGGAAGAGAGTTGTAGTACCTGTAAACTGCTTGCATCTTTTGAAGTGGATTGGGTAATGCCACAGTAGGTAGAAGATCAATTTTGGGTGTGACACCGCATGGTTCTCCCTAAGGAAAAGTTGACTAGTGCCTGAAATTAGGCCTTGAACTAGATTTGGGCTTGTATCTACCCAAAGGCATTTCAATTTTAAGGTCAGTGAGGTTGGGTACCCATGGACTTTAGGTAGATGCAAGCCTAAAATCCATCCCAAGATCCAAAATCAAGCATGGGCCCACCAATGGGCCCCACACCAATACCAAGCTGCGCATTTGCTACTCTACCAACGAATATCCCCATACGCTTGTATGAATATAGCACATCTAAACAATAAGTATCATCATTTTAGCAAATACTCTAACATTGATTTCTTTCACTGCATGTAAAACTGGTTTGCATTCATTGAAAATGGCAGTCACCATGGATCTTTTGGTTTCAGAATTTTTAGTCAACAAATATTTGATGATTGCATTCGATACTTGTTCTCTTGCAGTCACCATGGGTCTTCTGGTTTCAGAATCTAATGATGAATCAAACCACCAAGTCCTATATATACTAATTCTACGTTTTCTTCATGTTACTCCCTATAGCATGTCTATCTCTGTGTACAAATAAAACAATCATGTTGATGGTTTGCCTTTATCTCCATGGTAGAGTTCAGTGGACCCTCCTTTTAAATAGGACCTCTCATCCCATTGTTGAGAACACCAACCCAAGAATGCTACATTCATTACATGATTCTATTTTGTCTTCTGAGTTTCAGCCCAATGGTTTTTTTTTTTTTTTTGGTAGAATCAGTTTAGGTTGTATGTTCTCGCGACTGTGATACTTCTAATCCAACATGAACTGACTATTTAGGCAGCATTTGGATGCACTATCCAATAAAATTGCAATAACAAGTTCAAAAAAGTGGAAATGACCAAATAGCAAGTGGATGTGACGTTTGTTGTGATGGATGTGATGTTTGCTCCATACATCTATTGTGTGACCTTTTCTTTCTTTATTCCTTCCTTGGTCCATGTGCATTGCACATGCCATACCCTTGGTTTCACATCATGCAACCTTTTAGTAGCAGCTTTCATGGATGAGACTCATGCAATAAACCTTGAACATTTTGAAGTACAATGACTAAGTGCTTGTTTGTCTCCCTTACTTGCATAGAAGATGCATGTGCCTGGCAGAGGTCCACTAGTCCACTCGTTCTCATTCCCATGCGACACATGTGCCAACCTAGCTATTTCATGAGTCCCACCATGAAGATGAAAGTGCACCCATCAAGATTAGTGTATGTATTTGTATGCATGCTTAGACTAGATATGTAGATATCTGTCAGGGAACACCCATATGCATATTCTACTATGTGTATCATAGTTATTTACATATGTAATACCTATATATAAATACAATTGCATACATGATGCACCTAACAACATGAAAATCAAGTTGATCCATTCATCAAGTTGGCCACCCCAAGAATAGAATGGACAATTTTGGAGAAAAAAAATGCCAAAATTCTGCAATCGGCATACCCATGTGGCCACTCCTGATGGATAAACCAGCCTGATTTTTGCTTTTGGTCTTCCTCATGGTGCACGCCAGCTTAAACTACAATTACCTGTTAGTAGAACTATCAATGACCAAGCCCAATCCAGCTTAAAGAGGACTTAACTACAATTTTATATTCATGAAGAAGTAGCACACATTAGCAGTTAAAATTAGCTCACACTCCAAATCACCATTCATTGTGTTTTAGACTGCCAAACAATGATTGTTATTTGTCGGGAAGTTGTCATGTGCGGTCTCACTTTGCAATGTGGTGAAAACAAGCTGGCTGATTCCAGAATGTGATGAGACATGTTCAGAGTCAATTAACACATGTTAACTACATTCTATTTCTTTGATAAAAACTTAAACGTAAAGCAACCCAATACACAAATGAAAATTGGAATAGCTACTTCCAAGAAAAGAAAACATACCCCTGATTATCATTTATTTGTCGTATAAAATCTAATAAAACTTGCACAAGTATTGGATAAAATCATACGAGGTGATACTTTGAGGACTCGATTATACACTGACATACACATGACACCAGGGAAGTCAGTCAATATAATTCACTTTGTTGAAGTCATGCATCGACCTGACCTGGATATGTTCAATCATCTTCCAAATACAAACTAGACTTGAGAAGGCAGGTTGTGTTCAATCAGCCAACACTTTTCAAATCCTCACAAGACACTGAATTCTCCCAAGACGATAAAAAAGCCGACCTTTGAATATAGTGAAAAGTACTTTCATACTCGTTGGTCAAAAATGATCCAAAGTTTCTCTGAAACAGTGCTTCTGATTCAAGGACATTGCTTGTGTGATACCCCAAACTGACAAGAATAATGGATATGAAAAGATGCCCAAATAGAAAGTGCCAACAGAATTATACATGGTGTGGCACCGGATTCATGATCACCATTCACCAGAATGTTAAAGTGAGCAGAGAACTAACTATTTCAACTGTGTCCATACTGAACTTTGCACCAACCTTTGCATCCATTCAGTCAAGAGGCATGTAAACATTGATCTGTATAGAAAATGGAGTTGACCATGACCCCTGGCATGAATTTACATGTCTTCCCTGAATTTCATACCATCTTCCTAATGTAAGACTATAAGAACTTTTCAAGTAGAAAAACACTTCTGAAGGTTACGAATGTTGCTCAATGATAATGTTGATGGTCTCACCATCTAGAACTCCAACTATTAAATAAAGAATGTAATTGACAAATCAACATAGCAGGTGGATGCTACAACAATGCGATCTGATGAAAGCATTAAAAAAACCTACAAATTCGCCAACTAAGATGTCAAAGTAAGAATTTGAAAGCAGAGAATAGAGAATTCATTATGACAAGGAAAATCCCTAAGCTTAGACATTTAGACCTATTTACAATGGGCCCAAGAAACACATAATAGCTACCTACGTTACCCAGCCAAATAATGGTAGAGGTGGGATGTGGACCCCATCTTTCCATGAACCAAACTGTTCAACAGTGGGGCCCATCATGAGGAATGCTCAACTGCACACCAATTCTCACCGGCCTGATTTTTAGGCCCAAAACCACAAGTTTGGTATTTGTTGTTGTTGTTAACAAAGTTTTGAAAAAATAAAGTCTACTATATAAGGAGAAAACAAAATCTACCATCCTTTTTTTGGTAGTGCAACTTGTAGATAATGGGCACAAAAATTAGGCCATCCTTCATCAGGCGGCAACACATGTACGAAACAATTAAGAGCTCAAAAATTGCTGATGTTCCACATTCAACAAACATGTGTGGCCTGCCTGATATATATAAACTGACCTGATGATGGGCATGGTTGAATGGTGACACCCACCTGATGCATTGTTTGAGTGTTTCACATGTGCCAGTTGGTAGGTACATGTGGTCACATTTGAGATTGACAAAATAGTTTGAAGCAAATCATATTGTGAGCCTCTTGGCATGGTGCATCTCAGATGATCCACTTATGTTTCCCAAGTTCTTTAAGCTAGCAAATGTTCCCCCATAGAAAAGAAAAATACACAATTGAAAGCCAGTTACCTTCTTTTCGAAACATCTTTCCTTTCTCTTCTGCCTGAATTTGGTCAGGGCGGCCTCTCTTTGTGCAAACTGGTTTTGATCCACACCACTCCCACTTCCACCAACAGCTACACTTTTACCAACCACCCCATTATCACTCTCTGTGTTTAACCCTATAGCATTCACATCGATGATGCTTCCATTTTGCACAATATTCCTAACTTCCCATTCATGGATAGTTAAATTCTAAAATAAGACCATGGATATTTTCATTTCAAGTGTCCAATAAAAGCCTATCAATCTAATATTCAAACAACTTGATAGAGTTAACTTTTACTTTATGATGCTATACAATGATGCTGGTGCATATGTGAATAAAAGCTTACATGATGGTGACGTTTGCATGAGGATCAAGAGTGCCTGAAATATTTAAAAGTAAATTATTCTGGAAATCCCTACAAAACAGAGCAAATAGAAAATATTTAGCAAGAAATTTATGTTATTCAACTTGAAATATGAAGCTAGGCAAACTTCTAGGTTCACCAATCTATAAATAGCAACAGCTCTACATCATCCCTCATTTAACAAATAAGCTCTTACCAGTTTATAAAACCAAAAATAAATGAGAAAGAAGTTGATGAATAGCATTCAAGATTGAAAGGTAAGCAATCATAAACTTGAGGGAAAAGCATTTACCTGGTGAAAGAACCTGGGGCATCCATCACAAAGCAAAAGATCTCCAAAATTTGCACATATTGTGCAAAGGTCATCATTGTCAGTGGCAGAAAGCTTCTGAACTTTAGACAGGGACACCGACAATTCATGAAGAGACACCCCATTGGAGGTGTAGATGTGTAGGTAACTGGCAAAACACAAAAAGGAAAGGTCACCCAAATATTCGAGAGTACAGGACTAAGGAATCAAACATTGAAGCAGTAACTCACGGTTTCTGCCTAGAAGCACAACCAGCATGAGCTTCAAACTGTGAGGGACTGACCTGCCATTAAATCTTTAAAGTTTAAGGTCTGTGATGGAACATTTCAAGAACTCAAATGTATAAAACAATCAGATGTACCTCACTATTGCAACAACTACAGAATATTCCATTCCCCATTTTGCAACCCTCAAACAATCTCAATAGAACTTTTATGGAAATAAATTATATGGTATTAAGAAGTGTCAAACAAAGTTAAATTGACCATTTCAATTTTTCCAAGCCAAGGGTTGGAATTGTCCAATCGGACTAAATTTTGGGATATGAACCATCTAAGGTAGGGCTAGCCTACCTGATGAGAGTTCAGATCTCATAAAGGTTTGCCACAGATTATACAAAACATGCAAATCAATCAGAATGTGAGAAATCAATCAGGAAATTTAAGTTCATTAAAAGGCTGGAGCATGGCACAGCATATTCACCATTTTAAAGTCCCATTTTTAATACCTTTGCAACATCAAGCACATGTTGGCCAAGTACAGGATGCTTCCACCTCTCCCTATGGTGCAGCATGCCTAACTCTTGGATTTGACTGATTCTTAGGATCCTTGGTGAAAATGTGACTGCACCTAATGGTCAGGGTGGATCTGATGATTTTTTCCCTACACAGCTCTCCGTCAGCGCAAGCAACTTTTTCGGTGTGCCTACACAAGTCAGCTAGCAGATTCCTATAAAATCCCAATATTATCTAAACAAATCATACTCTAATAGGTCACTATCCCTGAAATGCAAATCCATTAATCAATATAGAAAAATGAAAGATACAAACACATCACCTCTGCAACCTCAAATTCGATCCCGAAAATAAACAAAACCCACATCCGATATCTTCTCAAACCTAGATTAAAACGGCAAACCTAAATCAAATGTATGAATGTTCCCCCTTCAAACCAATCCCAAAAATCATCCAACATGATAAAAAATCGAAAACCCACATCAAATCCGCATATCAAAACAGAGCAATTCCACCCCAAATCTAACAAAATCAGCAGCACCTGGCTTAGTTTCCCTACAGATCAAACAAGAGATCCAATCAATCACCAAATATCATGAGCTATTTAAACAAACAAGCAAACACTCAATCGAAAATCTCCATCGAAGCATTGGAACCAAACCTTATTGGACTGATAACATCTTCTACAATCCACATAAGCAATCGAAAGAAAACCCATCTCAGATTTCAGTCAAAAAATATAAATAGAAACAAGGAAAACAAACCTGAGGGAAAGTCTCGCTCTGAGCCATACGCTTCCATCGTATCTGATGATTGCCGCGGCCGTGAGAAATGGCTCTACCTATACAGAGATCTTCTTCTCATTCTCCTTCTTATTCTCCTTCTTGCGGTAAAAGGGGGTTTTGAAGATTGAGAGATGGGTTTTGGGAGGTCTGCTGCGCACGGGAGAAAAGGGCGGACTGAGATGGAGAGGCTGAGCGCGTGAGGGAGAGCGGGAGATCGAGAGAGGGCGAGGGAGATGGAGAGGCTGAGTGCGAGAGAGAGATGGAGAGAGAGACTGAGAGATGGGTTTTGGGAGGTTTGCTGCGGGATGAAAAAAGGGCGGACTGATTTCGATTTGAGAGCGCGCGTTTCATTTTGGAAGGGGCGCATGACGGATGGCCCACAAAGACTTTGGGTTTTACGACCGTGGGGCCCACCATGATGTATTTTATTTATCCACTCCATCCATTAATTTTAAAATACTATTTTAAGTTTTAATATAAAAAATGAGTCAAATCGAAGCTGTAAGAAGACTACACAATATATTAACAATAAAAATTTAATTTTTATTATTTCTTATGGTGTGGTCCACTTATACCTTTAATCTATATAATTTTTGGGCTAATTGACTGAAATTATATATTAGAATTGATGGGCGGCTTAGATCAAACACATATATTTCAATGGCCCTCATAGAAACCCTTAGCATTATAAATATTTTATAAGGTTCTGGTGAGGAAGTAGGTTTTAACTACAGATTAATTAGGCTTTAGCTACGGATTAAATCCGTAGCATAATTGCTACGGATTTAATCCGTACCCAAAAACTTTCAAAATCTGTAGCCTTTGCTCTATTTTTTGGTAGTGCTAGATCATGATTATTATATGTATAAAAACCAAATCGACCAAATTACCTTTTTGACCTAAGAATCAATTAATTAGGGTAATTAAGACCGAATATCCATTTCCACTAATTGTAAATATACCATACTATGAGCTTAATTAATCCAAACCTTAATCATTGAGCACAAAAAATCTAGCTACCTAAGTAATTTCATAAATGCCCTGATTATATAAATAAGTTATAGATCACTTATTAATGGGCCGTTAAACTCAAAATAATAAAAAGACGTTCGCCTTAGCAGGTTGGACGTCCATTATGGAATATTGAGGCAAGATCTCATCCCAAATCGTTCAACTTGGATTCGCAAGGCGAGCACATAAGATTTGTGAATACCCTTAGGATTTGTCAGAAATTTAAGTTAATTGTCTCCATTTGATCTTTGCTCAAGTTGTGGCTTTCAAACCGTTAAATCGTGACCAAATTTAGGGCACCAAACTAAGTTAATACCTTGCACCTATTCCTACAACCGCGACCCCGATTGATGATTAGTGAGCTTCAAATTGACTTCTTATCATGACCCATAATTCGGATATAGAGTGTCCACCCTCAAACTCGAGTTATGGTCCATGACTCGTACACTAGATATACATAAATCCATTCATCACATGATTGTTAAGAGGCACAATTATTTGTGTTTTAGATTATCATCACATTAACATTTATACATCTAACCATCTTATTCTATTAGTAATGCTTTATTTAAAACATTCACATTAATAAGATAAATTTCCAAAATTGATCAAGTCCAACTATTTGGGACTTTATTCAACTAAATAATCAATCATCATCTAACAATGTTATAAATATAATCATAATTCTAATCAAACAATTAACACTTATAAAAGATAAACTTCTTAAAATCTCTTTAGTCATCCAATGCAATGAGATCATCTTCCATCAAGGATGGCCATTGGTCCTGAGTTTCATCCACCCACCCGGCCTCATCTTCCAGCACCTGATTAAGTTGTCATGCATCATCCGTCTTTGTACAGTTATTTAATCCACAATGTTAGCTGGCCAAACTAGTGAGTTAACCCAACATAGTTCATACGTAGCACAATATATGGTGGCACGATCAACTGAAATAAAGGGTGTGCATGAGCATGGATGTAAAGATATCATGATATGCATGTCAAGTGTGATGATAGTAGACTTGCTTATGTTGGATATCCATCAACCGTAATTATACCCATCAGACATCCACCTAGGTAGGCATGAGTAACTTGTACCCTATATACATCCACCTAGGTAAGCATTTAATAATTAATAAAAGCAACTAAGGATCCAGAAATCCCCAATCAATAGAACTTGAACTTAATTCGTCTTCTTGAGTTGATAACTCAACTAGAACTGGATTCCAATCTATTCTAATTAGAAAATCACGCAATAAAATCAATTAACAAACATCCAACAATAGGGAATCAAAAATAAGTTAATGTCTCATGAATATCTACATAATCAATCACAGGGAATCAAAAGCATCTATTGGACCCAAAGTTCACAATAAATCAATCGGTTTTATAGATTGATTCCTTCTTTAATTTATGAATTTAATCACATCCCATCACAATTCAACATGAAAACCAAATAACTTTCATAAAAATGAATTAAATATATATTAAAATGTTCATCCCTTAGCCTTAACTAAAAGATTAGCCTAATATGGCTAATAACTTAAAAGAAAAATGAAAGAAAAAACAGAAAACAAAGTAAAACCGAGATTTTGACGGAAGAACACCACATGGAAAAGCTTCAGTCCTTCTATCTCTCCATTTTAAACCCTAATTTGATACCTAAACACATTCTATGAACCCTTATTCATAAGATTTACAAGCCATCTTACGTACCGCCTCACAAAAATCACAAACCGACTTTGAATTACGCAGTTGTGCACATCATCGATCGATCGATTGATCGAGCCCATCGCTTAAGAAGTCCCAAAACTGTCTAGCAACTACTTTTTGAATTTCGGATCCTATGTCGATCACTTAAACTCCATCCTCGATCAATTAAATACTTTAAAATTAATCCGACGAATTTTGGAATTAATTCAAACAATTCACGATCAATCGAGCCTTCACTTGAAATAGCTCGACATATATTTGATCAATCAATCCCTTGGTTCGATCAATTGAAAGCATGTAGATTTCTTCGATTCTTTACAACCTAATTTCCTTCACTTCTATTGTCTTGGTTCTTTATTTCCTTGGACCTTTGGCACTTGATATCATTATGACATCCTCTAAATCTTCAATTCTTCATATTGACTTCTCTTGAGCTTTAATTCCACCAATTTGAACATGTATTCTTTATTAGTTCCGAAATCACCTTGCATGTGGAAAACATAGTTTAAGATATCAAATTAATATTTGAGTACATAAGAAACTAGCGCAATTGAGAAGATAAAAATGTAATATTTGAGTCTCAACACACCCCCTAACTAGCATTTTGTTAGTCCCAAGCAAAACGTGCAAAAGATATTTTGAATCTAAAGTCATTTTCTTTTAGAAAAGTTCATTTTGTAAAATCCATTAATCTTTTTTTTTTAAATCCAAATAATAGACTTTTAAAGAGCACTAGTGTTAAGCATGGCATCTGTCCAAATTCTAGCACGTAACAAATATCCAAATTAAGTTCAAGGTATTAACCCTATAATTGAAAAAAGCCTAAACATTGAGTTTCATGAGTGCAGAGTAATGTCTAGACTTAACACAATCAAAGATTCGATTTCCTACTTTCATGTTAGCATTGATAATCCATTGGAATATACAGATCAATCGAAACCTAAACCAAAACTTGCATTACATTTCAACACTTTCTTACTCCAGCTTTTAATTTTTTCCATCGATGACTTTCAATCTATTATTCATTTTTTGTCCATACAAACCTTCTTTTTATCTTTTTTACATACCCAACTTTCTTTTCATGGACACCTCGATAGGTAACCCTTTTTTACAACAATTACTATATTTTTTCTTCGAATATGATGGACAAATTCCCTAGGTTGGTTCCTATCATTCTCAATAATCATCAAATTAACAATTCAATATCAAACCTAAACTCTAATATGTAAGTTAGATCTAAAATGTGAAAATTCATGATTCAATCAATGTTTACAAAATTTTCAATTAAAAATCAATAAAGAGAACTCAATCTTGAAATCTACTAACTAGACTATGGGCTTCGAAAATTCTCAGTATTAGGTATATTATCACTCCAATCATTAGATTATCTTCAAAATCTCTTGAATTTATAGAAATCAAACTTTTAAAAACTAAAAAATTTAAAAATTTCAGCTTAAAAGTTCTCAATTCAGTAAATTTTGAAAAAAATTTCAAATGAAAGAAAACCCCACCCACCAACCTAAATTCTATATTATCCTCAATGTATGAACTATATTCAATGCAAATATAACATGAGAGCAACAAAATAAAGAGTGGATGAAAAGTACCTAAGGAGCAACAAATACGGAATGCGAAGTTCATCTTTTGGTGCTTCAACAACTAAAAACAAAACAATCTACTCTACTAACGAAATTAATTCCTAAGAAAACAATGGGAATAGATCTCCACTAGACTAGAAAATCAATCTAGGTAGACAAGATCTTCCAGAGGTATAGACATGTCCTCTGAAGAAAAAATAAATTCATCAACAGTTTAAATATCTTCTCATTTACTTTAAAAACATTATCATGGGAAGGAATGTTTACAAAATCTTCTGACAACTTAGTTGTCAGATTGAGCCCCTTTTGTAGTGTCATCTTAAGTTGTTTGATCAATGCTCTCTCGTGCTTCAAGAAGCTCCCATTTACTCTCCCAATCATGATGCTAATGCATTGCCAATGCTTCAGCTCTAAGATCAATCACCTTACATGTGATGCTCCTTTGAAGTGACCAAGGTGATGCGAGGTTGGGTAGAATTTTCTACAACTAATGGGAAGTTGTAATGCCTAGAAGATTCACCTAGATTGGTCTTCTGGAGGATTTAAACAATTATTTGACTATATGTTCAAGTTTAATCTCTAGAAAATTCTGGAGTTAAACCTCATCTTAATGTGAAGTTGGAATCCACATTAGAGCGTTAATCTCAAGAAAGTGACTTAGAACTCATTGATTTAGATGCTTAGAATGAGGGATATAATCATGAAATTACATAAGCTTTTATTGCACCAAAAATTCATCCAAATTTCCAAGAACCAAATGCCCTATATATGGAGTTTAAGATCTAACGATGAAAAAAATAGGTAGATAACGACTCTATCGATGACATCGAGCATGTGTTCGAAGGCATCGAGAAAATAGAATGTCTAACTGATTTGTTGTTAGACATTTTGTACACTGTTACTCGATGTCATCGAGTGGTTTTCGATGGGATCAAGGGGACTCTTCGATGTCATCGAAGATTCCTTGATTCTATAAAAAAACTTAGATCAAATAATTAAAAACTTGTTGGAAATATCTGAGTTACCTACTCGATTCCCTCGAGTGGTCTTCAATGTCATCAAAGACCCCTCGAGGTCTGCTCAATGAGATTGAACACCACTTGAAAGTTTACTGTTTTGGGCATACGATTTCAGAGCAACTTTATATCTCTTCTGGCCTTACTAATCATGTTTGAATTAGGCTCATAAGGCTAAGAGATTATCAATAAGGTATACCTATTATGGTTGGGATCATCAAGAGGTTGAAGGGGTTATTTTGTATCAAGAGTTACGGTCACCAAGGCACCTCATTTACCTATTTTTTACTCTTTGATACTCATGTCCTCTTGTATCTTTGGTCTTCAACTTACAAGGACTCAACCAACTACTTAACACATGGACTTACTGATGTAGGGATGGACGTGATGAGATCAATCACCATCTTCCTCAAGGGGATAATTACTCTGAATCCATAGAGCTTCTCTGGACGTCTCATGGATATTCCTCTAGTCCATGAGGGAAAATAGGAAAATAGAAATAAATTCTAAGAAATTCAAAAATTAATTGATTGATGATAAAAATGAATTTACAACCCTTTTAGTGATACCGAACCTAAGAAGAAGTTTCAGAATCAAACTCCCTAAAATTCATGATTTACTATAAATACTAAACTTATTATTTATATACGGTCATATTCCTACTAGACTTCATGGTTTTCAGCCAAAAATTGTAAGTGTCCAATTTGGCCTAACCATGTTATTCTCCTAAATTGTTAAAGTCATTTTCATGTTGGGCATGACTCCTAAAGTTCTAAGGATCAAGAGCTATGATTGAACTAAAACTTACTATAAATAGTAAAAATGAAATTAAAAAGGATTTTCGCATGTCGATTTAATTGAATCTCGCAAATTTGGTGTGAGAAATCTGGTATGTTGGGGTTAGGTGGCTAACGTAGCTTCTCTTACCCCAAAATCATATATGGTGCGTCGAATAACTTATTATGGTTTGTGATTCCGACTCTGATAGGGCCTTCTCTTGTACATCTTAAACATGAAAGTGTCTGCGACCCGCTCTATATCAGTCCCCTCCACTTCAAAAGAAGTCGTCCTTAAGTTCTCATCCTGCTTCACGGTACTCGGTCAGGTCTGCGACATTGAAAGTACGTGAGATCTCCATGTCATCCAGAAGATCAATAACATAAGCGTTGTCATTGATCTTTCGAAGTATCGGTACCAGTCCAATCTTCGTATTCTTCAACTTGTTATAGGTCTCGGTCAAAAATCTCTCCTTACATAGATGGACCATTACATCGTTGCCCACATTAAACACCTTTTGTCGCCGTTGCTTTTCAGCTTTCTCCTTGTACTTGTCGTTCGAGGCATGTGACTTGCTTTGCACATCTGCATGAATGCCCATGTCACATACCGATTGCAGCCAATAATACTGCACCTCCACAAGAGCCTATGACTTATCTCACCCAAGGTGTTCACTGAGGCCACCTCAATGTAGCTCTTAAATAATCTGCTCCCTTAAAGAACTTTAGGGGATGCACAGTCGATTTCCTTTGAAGAGGAAACAATCTTGCATATGTAAGTCACTAAGATGAGCATCTTGGCACCTCATCCATGCATCCTTGAAGTCTTCATCCTAGCATACTGCTCCTTGAGACAGTCGAAACTGACCACCTCATTACTTATTGTAACAAGTAGTGGTGCATGACGGCTAAGTGCATCAGCCACCTTGTTCTACTACCCTGAGTTGTGCTTTATAACGAACGTTAATTCCTGAAAAAATGTAACCCATCTAGCATGCACATGATTCATGTTAGCCTAACTATTAATAAACTTTAAGGATTGATGGTCAGTGTAGAGAACAAACTCTCTCTAAATCAAACAATGTAACCAATGTCATAACGCTTGAACAACTGTGTATAGCTCAAGCTCATATATTGAACACTTCTTTCCAGCTTCGCTGAGCTTCTCGTTGTAAAAGGCTACTAGCCTCCCTTCCTGTGATAAGACTCCTCCAATTCTGACGTATGAGGCATCGTACTCAACCTCAAATAGCTTGTCGAAACTGAGAAGAACCAAGACCGGTGTTGTCGACAACCGATGCTTGATTTTAACAAAGCTCTTGTCAGCCTCATCGGTCCACTGAAACGGCCCCTTTTTCATGCAATCTGTAATTGGTGCGATTATCGTGTTGAAATTTCACGCTAATAAATAATAGAAGGTCGCCAGCCCGTGGAAACTCCTCACGTCATTAATGTTCATCGGGATTGATGATTCCCTGATGACTCGCACATTTTCATCATCTACACAGATGCCCATGGACGCCACAACAAATCCTAAGAACAATAAGTTATCCATTAAAAAACTGCACTTCTTCAAGTTGAGGTACAATTTGTTAACCTGCAAGACCTGTAGCACCTGCCTAAGATGTTCTATGTGCTCCATTTCATCCTGGCTATATATCAAGATGGCCATGAACAGCTTCAGCACTTGATTCATCAAACACATAAAAGTGCTTGGTATGCTCGATAGACCGAATGGCATGAACAACCACTATACAACCCTTCCTTGGTCTTAAATGTCATTTTCCACTCATCACTAGGCCGAATACAAATCTGATGGTACCCATTTCTCAGATCTAGTTTACAAAACACATTGACACCTTCTACCATATCGAGCATGTCATCTAACCGCGGTATTGAAAACCAATATTTGATGGTAATCTTGTTAATTTCCCGGTTGTCGACACACATGCGCCAGATCCCATCTTTCTTAGGCGTTAACAACGCTAGAATGACATATGGGTTTATGCTCTCTCTCAAAAGGCCCTTATGGATCAATTCCTCCACCTGCCCCTAAAGTATCACACACTCTTTCAAACTCATCCGATAGTAAAGGCGATTGGGCAAGCTAGCGATGTTGGATATCCCGCATGGGGGGCAATTCATCGGGTAACTCTTTGAGTCAAATTTCCTTAAATTCATTCAGCAATGGCCTTAAACTTAGGGAAATGTTTAAAGGCTCCAATTTCTCACACTTTACCACCATGGCGTACACCACGTCTATTTCCTTGGATTCCACCATTAAATCTTGAATGGTCAGAAGGAAACTCCCCTCCACTTTAGAAACTTTAGGGTAGTTCTCTGGTGTCATAAGGGCAAGGACCATCTTTCGACCGTCTTTGACGAAGATATAAACATTGTCTCATTCTCAATGGGTTGCATCACTGTCTAACTGTCATGGTTGACCAAGTAACATATGGCATGCTTCCATCGATCATGTCACAAAATACTTGATCCTTATAATTTTTACCAATTGAAAATGTGACAGTGCATTGTTCAGTTACCATGGTCTCGTTCACCTTTTTTATCCTACCAATTAAGTAAGGGGATGAATGCTTTGTTGTAAGTAGTTGCAGTTGTCCACCATCACTTTCAAGATGATTTTTTCACTACCGCCACTGTCTATGATTACATCATAGACCTTGTCATTGATGGTACACCCATACAAAATATATTGTGTCATTGTGGATGCAATTCCTTCCTTGGAGTGTACAGTAATTACCTCACGACCAAGGATTCTCTACGATCCTCGGCCAACCATTCTTTGTCACCAGCTCCTTCCTTAATGACTTGTTTATCTTCATCAAATCCAAGGTCTTTTTCTACTGCATCACCTTCAGTGCCCTTCGTTAATGGTCAAGTCGATTGCAGGGCGTTAAGGGCAGATGTTTGATAAGTGGCCAGGTTGGCCAAAATGGTAACAAGTGTTAGGCCTTAGCCGACTATAAGGATTTGAAATCTTACTCGAACCCACTATTATGGGTGCTACACGTTGAGGCCTAGATGGTCCTCTTCCCGTGTCTGGTTTATGGTTGTAAGATGTTAAGGATGTCCACTTACTGGTTCTTTTCCTCGTGTTAACATTAAATCCTGCATGAGACCGGTCATGGGGGGTCGAGTTAAAGGATAAGGCCGAGTAGGGACTCTTGCAAGTTGCATTTCTACCCCACTCATCAATTGAACTGCTTTATCCACGGTCCCGAATGGGTGCATCTGAACTCGGTCCTAAATTGTCGATCATAACCCACATATAAATCGTGTTACCTTCTGCGATTCGGTTTCTGACTGGTCATTCCGCGTTACTAACCGCTGAAATTTTTCGGTGTAATTTGTAATGGTTTGATTTCCCTGTCAGCAATTTTGGTGTTGTTGGAACAATATCTGCTCAAAATCACTAGGGAGGAATCGTGATAAAAAAAAGCATCTCATCTGTGACCATGATCGGATGGGTGCCTTGTTCTGTCGGGCACGTGAGAGTTGTAATTGCTCCCACCATACAGAAGCACTGGATTTTAATTTAAATGCTATTAATTTCACCTTTTTATGATCTGACATGTCCATGTAATCAAAATATCATTCTACTTCAGCTAGTTAGTCAAGAAAATCTTTTATATATAATAAGCCATTAAAACTAGAAAGTTCGGCCCTACCTCAATAGTCTCTTTCAACACGATCTAGTCGATCGCCTCCATGAACTAGTGGTCAGGAAAAGTCATCATCAATGTCCTCATCACTAGAGCTCGACTCATCTAGGATATCCTTATGATTCACCAGTGGTGGTGCCTTACGAAAATCTGTGTTGTGCCATACAACAACCACAAGCAACTGAGCATTGCCTTGGGCTCGGGGCAGAATTAGCATATCGACAAGATGGTAAAGGGTTGCCTGTAGCCCTTATATAGTCAACTGACTCTCCCAGGGAAAGCTTCCATTCTTTTCAAAAGATAACGAATCCCTGAATCACCGTCCATGGGATTATGGTCCATTCCTTCGTTATTTGTCATCGGTTCAAGGAGAGTCCTCGCTCTGATACCAATTGACGCAGGGATGTACGTGATGAGGTCAATCATCATCTTCCTCAAGATGATAATTACTCTGAATCCACTGAGCTTCTCTGAACTCCTCACAGAGATTTCTCGAGTCCACGAGGGAAAATAGAAAAGTAGAAATAAATTCTAAGAAATTAAAAAACTAATTGATTGATGATAAAAATGAATTTACAACCCTTTAAATAGTGATACCAAACCTAGGAAGAAGTTTCCTAATCAAACTCCCTAAAATTCATGATTTACTATAAATAGGAAACTTATTATTTATATACGGTTATAATGCTTACTAGACTTCATGATTTTCAACCAAAAATAGTAAGTGTTCAATTTGGCCTAACCATGTTATTCTCTTAAATTTTTTAAAGCCCTTTTCATGTTGGGCATGACTCCTAAAGTTCTAACGATTAAGACTTATCTAAAAATAAAATTAAAAAGGATTTTCAACCATCAATCTGATGGAATCTCACAAATTCGGCATGGGCAATCCGGCATAGCGAGGTTAGGTGGCTAAAGTAGCTTCTCCTAATCATATATGGTACGTCTAATAACTCATTCCGATTTGCGAGATATGCTTGTTTTAAGGTTACGACGGTCCTGATTAATTCCACCTCCAATCGGGCCTTCTCTAGTCTGCAAAGACATGAAAATGTCCGTGACCCGCTCCACATCACTCATGTGATTGACAAATAAGATACACAAATTAATACACTAATATACAATTGAAATGAGAGTAGTGAAATAAATAAGTAGCAAGACAAGGAAAGATAGGATCATATTTGCTCATCTATACTATCTTTGTATATTTCTCTTCTCTGTAAATTTATATATATATATATATATATATATATATATATATATATATATATATATATATATATATATATAAAGGAGGAGAAATGTATATCCTAAGATGCTTTATATGATTTCAAAATACAACGGAGGGATGTTGAGATAAGAGAAAGTAGGCTTCGATGGTTTTGTAGCATACAACGGAAAGCAAGAGTTGAGCCTGAATAAATTAACATAAGCAAAAGACTCTAAAAGAACAGGAGGTAAGGCGCGAAAGGAAGCGGACGAGGCCCAAAAGGGCGTGGATAGAAATTATAAAAAATAATCGATAATCTAGTGTATGAAATTATGACCTTATGACCGAGGGACTAGTGGAGAAGGATTAGGATAATACAGCTAACCTTTAATTGATTGGGACAAGGCTTAGACCATAATGGTGTTTTGATGAGACTCTTTTCTTTATCTTAAAAATAAAAAATTAAATAAAATAAAATAACCTATAAGCATGGCATACATACATGGGTTCGTGGCTGTTCATTCCATGGATTGTACTCAGAAATTGTACTAGACTGCACTTTATGCGTATGGACTCAGATTAGGCGCTGCTTCTTCTTTTTTTCTTTTTTTAATAGCAATACACACCACGGTGGTGGTCGAACCCATGAACTTAAACGTTGAAACTATTGTGAGATTACCACTAAGCCATGAGTAGGTTGAGCATGGCACCACGCGGCGAGATTGAATAGATAGCAGGCAGCCATTAAAGATAAGCGCAAGTCGATAAAAACTTCAAAACATATTTCATGAGCTTACCTCTAGCAAGGATTTGCTATTCAACCAAATCCTCTCATATCTTAACTACTTTGGTAGTATCAAGCAAATCTAGCTCGGATTTCATAATAAATATTTATAAAGAAAGGGATCGTGTTGCATGCGTGGCCACTCACTGTCATCATCATGCGTGGCCACATGTGCTCCACACGGCACCGCCCGTGTACCGTATGCTGCCCGGAACGAGCCACCTTAAAAAAGGTACTCCTAACAGATGATTCTTACCATTGAAAATAAAAGTTTAATGGTTGACATCGAACCCCCACAAATCAACGGTCATGAATTTTCCTTTCTCCAGGTTATTGGAGCATAAATCGTTCAAAATGGTTACCATAACGTACGCCGCTCAGATATTCTGAGGCCATCTCTTCATGTGGGCCCCAACCATTTGCACGACTCTGAAAAAAAAAAAAAAAAAAAAAACCAATGGCACTACGGAGGCTGTCCCTGTCAAGATATAAGAAACCAAAAGAGGAGGCGGAAAAGGCCCACATTCGGGTCACTGATGACATGGCGTCCCGGCAACGGTGCGAGCTGGCGCGGATGCCAGCTGTTGGACGGTGATTGGATGACAGATGTCCAGTGGAGACCCAGACCACATCCAATCCGCAAGCAGTTGGTTGGCAGCTTCAGTAGGGTTATACAGGTCCCACCACAGGTGTCTCGCACGCTCGCCGCATGCCAACTGTCGCGAAACGCAGCCTACCCTGCCACCGTACCTACCTAAACCACAGCAAGCGCTACTCACATCCTCGAATCCTGCAAGCAAGGAACGGGTCAAGGATCATCTAATGGCTCCGATTTAAAGTGAGAACTGATCGCCTGCAGCCAGCTGCATGGTTAGCTGTCGTGCAGCCTCATCTTTCCCGCCAACATGCCAGTTGTGCAGAAAATCTGTTCCATACAAATGGTCTGCATCAAGCTGATCCATGCAAAATATCATACTGATCCAAAACTTCTATGGCCCCCACACAGTTTCCAATCGTGGCCGTTTAATCTCTGCTGTTCCGTGTGGCGTGGTCCACCTGAGTTTTAGATCTGCCTGATTTTATTTTTTTACTTCTATCCTATTGTTAGCTTGAGAAACTGTTGATGTGGATGGACAATGCCTCAGATATATCCACGACCGTCGATATTTGTGGCCTCCCGATGGATGATTCTAAAGAGATACAACAGTGGCCCACAGCCAACTGAAAGCAATCCTGATCTTTCAATATGGAAATTTTTAGGGGCATGCTCCATACACGGCAAGGATCAACAGATCAATGATCTAGATTATCGAACTCTGGTCCCAATTTCGGAACGAACGGATGAAAAGAGACCATACCGTAGCTCTTTGGGTCCATGATCATGGCCATCATCCCACGGTAGAGATCGCAGAAGACAATCTGGGCATTGGGCAACTGCTGGTTCAGGCCGAGGAGGTCCATCGAGAGCATCGTGTTGTACTCTACGATCAGACCGTTGATCGTGTCAATGCAGCGATCGTGGCCGCAAGCGGTAGCATTGTAGGCTTGCCATAGGCTGCGAGGGGTGCAACCCAAAGGCTCTATTCCCATGCATATGATCTTCCTCACGTTTGCATTGTAAAGGTCCTGTCAAAATATCTAAAGGTCAAAAAAATCCCAGCCGTTTATCATCATGTTGATTGAACTGTCAACAAGCAGGATCCAAATCTCAGGTAGACCCCACATCAGGAAACAGTGTTGATTGAACACCCACCGTTAAAAACTTCCCAAGGCCTACCATAAGCAGATCTATAACGTTTATTTATCATCCAACCCATTGATAAGGTCAAACAGACCTGGATGAACAGAAAATACAAAAAGATCAGCTTATCCAAAACTTTTGCAGCCTACAAAAAGTTTTTGAACAGTTATTCACCACTTTTTCCCAATGATGTGATCCTCTTAGATTTGGATCTGCTTAAGTTTTGTAATAACGTCCTAAAATGAGATTGAAAAACGGCTGGACAACGTGGATGTACAAGAAATTCATTAAGGGTAACAATAACATCCACTAAGGTGTTACCAACTACCACCTAATCCTCTCTCCTCAAAGATGAGGCCCACCTAAAGCATGTGTGGAAGTTGTTAGGTCCATACTCGACCTCCCCATATCTGAAAGCAACACCTGCCCAATCAAATTCCAAATTCCACCGCATCTCAACACCACTATTAAAATTAGGTGGACTTGACCCAGACCTGACGCAGCCCGTTTTAACTGGGTCCAAGTTGATGAACGCAACACAAGCCTGACTATACTAAATTTTAACCAGGCCCACAAGAAGGTGAGACCCCGCCTCATCCCAATTTTGTGATGGGTCCCAAAAATAGGATTGGACCCATTAAAATCGAGTTGGGTCCATCAGGTAGCCATGGTTCTGGGTACACATTGACAACCCTACTAGGACATGGCCCATATATGCAATAACAGGCCTTCACCATCTGGTAGGACTGTAGGAGCAGACATCTGCGTTTGAGAGACCTGGCGACGGGCCTAAACTTCGGGTTATGCAGCTACGATTACCTTGACCACCCGGATCACCTGATTCACGAGCATCCGTGCGAACTTATGCGGGCCGTGTCGTTCTCTGATGCCGTCTGGATCGCGCAAGAACTCGATGTAGTCATCTTTACCGATCGATAGGTAGAAGAGAGATGACTGGGCCACCTCTCTGGCCTTCTCTATGCCCAGTTGCAGCTGTAGAAGCTGGAGCGTCTCGAATGCCTGCCCCAGCTGCTGGTTCAGGCCCTGGTAGATTGCCCCACCCCAATTCATGATCGTGGCCGGAGATGACCCGAAATTGAGACCACCCAACAAGCCCTCGAGCGTCCGATTCTGACTGTAGAATGAAGGGACCATCGGCAATCCCATTTTCTCAGCTGCAAATCAGAATCGTCGGTGAGGAAGCAATTCAGCCGGGGAGTTTTTTTTGAGGTGTTTATACTACTGCTGCAACGTGTGTAATATCAAACCATGCAAAGGAAAGAAAGGTGACCGTGCACTTTCGAAAATGGAGGTGGGCCTCAATCTCCACCATTCGTGTCCCATGTGCCACATTTGGTTCGATTTTTCCAGTGGGCCACATCATGGACGATTGTAATCTAAAAGTACCATCTATGAGCCAGATGATCGGTAGAGATTGAGCAAATTATGAATTCATCGAAGCCACATGCCCCCAAACCACTCCCAATTAAAACGGATTTGGCGATACAGCGATAAGAACTATTGAAGAGGTGGCCCCCACTGTAGATGGGCCATGGACCAAAATTCGAGCTAATCAGGTGATCTCACCACCGATGGGATCCCTGGATATGGACTAAAAACCATTAAAGGCCAGCAGTTCCCATCCATCCAACAAAAAATTGGTACTTGAACGGTTAAAATAGTTTGATGAAATTTAGGCCATGGACCACCCACGAACCAAACAAGAATGCAAATATATTATACTAGATCACGGCCGCTCATCTGGAGGGCTCCACCATCTTACGATCATCAGGTGGGTCACGTGCACACTAAATGTAGCTCATCGATGTAACTTCTTTTCTTTTCTTGTCTATTCTTTTCTTATTACCATCCTATCATTTCTACACGAGCGTACCATCCGATGGCTGGAATTACCTGATTTTTTTCAACCATGGTGCGTAGGAGGTGGGGCCCACCCGATGAAATCTTGCACATAAACGCCAGATTGGAATCTTGTACTCGTCAAACCCATAATTAACAACACCGAACCAGCCACCAGATGATCATGACCACTCATCTGGTAGGACCAGCCATCTACGTTCCAAGGCCCAGAAGTGAGACCGTTAAGATAATCAGGTGGGTCATACGCATCCCAAATGTGGACCCTATTCTTTCTACACGTACATCCCATCTGATGAACGGACGACCCTAATTATTCGACCATGGTACATACAAGGCAGGGCTCACACGATCAACGGCCTGGATCTTGCAGATACATGCCGCTCACCTGGTGGTCCATTCATCCATGTCCCATGGGCCAGAAGATCAGTAAGATCATCAGGTGGGTCACACGCACACCAGATATGACCCTACTCTTTCTATACATGCATCCCATCATGGAAGCCAATCAACGGCCTGGATCTTGCACATAGATGCCACATTGGCACATCTTGTATTTCTCATCAAGCCCATAATTTGCAAGACGGAACCAGCGACAGATGATCGTGGCCGCTCATCCTTTGGTCCATCCATGTCCCAGGGCCCAGAAGCGAGACCAGTAAGATCATAAGGTGGGTCGCATGCTTGTAAAATATGGATCCAATTCTTCTACACGTGTGTCCGATCTGATCATCCGACGGCCTGATTTTTCAATCATATGACATGCAATGCAGAATGCGCCTGATGAACGGCCTGGATCTTGCACGTAAATGCAAAATTGGCACATCTTGAGCTTTTCTATCAAATTCAAACCCATAATTTAGAGAGAGAGAGAGAGAGAGAGAGAGAGAGAGAGAGAGAGAAAGAGAGAGAGAGAGAGAGAGAGCATTACCAAGAAAATCCGGTATAAGCCGTCGATCGGATGTATTGCAGAGATACGACGAAGAATTTCGAGGTAGGTAAGGGTAGAAGAAGAAGTTATCACCGCAATTGACGGAAGAGTCCCCGAGGATGAAGAACGCGGAGACAGGGGATCCCGACGATTGGCCTTCGACAGAGGGTAGGATCGTAATTCGCCTGAGAACAGTGGAGAAGACGGCAAGGGCGAAGAGAAGGAGAAGCTTGGAGAACCTTCTTTCCATCTCCTTTCTCTCTTGGAAGCTTCTGAGAACGGAATTCTCGTTTTCTTTGGATTTTCGCATTTTCTGTTGTTGTCTTTTCATTCTTTAGCTGTGTTTCTTGATTGCTGTTAGATGTATAGGAGGGAAACAAAGCCAATTCGTATTTAAAGGAAATTACGTAAATAGCCCTGTTGATGGGGAATGGGTTAAGGGCATAATGGTAATTCAACAGAGATGATACAGTGACCGGCAGAACCGTGAGTACGATAGAACCATCCCTTTACAGTACACCTGGCAGGTGGATTTATCAATATCAATGGTAAAAAATAAGCGTAGATCTGATGATCCTATCCATTGAAACCTTGGTCTTAAAACGATTGGTGGGAAACGAAAATGCGTGATTGTCGAGATTCTGTGTAAGGGAACGAAACCTATTACAGTGATTTTCTGATAGGTTTGATTTTTGAAAGATGGGCCATCCATCATGGGCCCACCGGATGGACAGTCCCGAATATGTTAGAGTTCTTTAATGGGGACGGCTAATCTAGCTACCCCTACCGTGGATGAAAAGTGATTTAAAATATGCATCCATCAGACAATCATATCCATCTGATCAGTGGTCTCCAGAGAAACGGCGGTAAACAAAAACAGTTAATAGTCGATATTCATCATGGGAAAAGTGAATAAAATTGACGGATAGGATTTCCTGGCTCGTGTAATTTGTCAAACATTGGTCATCAACGGTTCAAAGACCGTATCTATTGGATGTTCCTAGCCATCTGATTATTCTTGTTATTTTTTTATTTTTTAATGCCAAAGTAAACTGTTCAAAACGTTGGATCAGATCATCTGCAGTGATTGGATGGTAGAAATGGACAACTTCCCACCCTACAAGTAAAGGTTATGTTGATTGGCCCACTAAGAAAATACCAATTTGGGGTACTTTATTCAATATGCATATTCACTGCCCAGACCCACTTCCGAGGAAAGTTCGGAAGCTAAATGGGCTGTTATCAATTGACCTGACCCAACCTAGAAAAACAGACTAACAGAAGTATAGACACATTTACATACGTGTATGCGTCAATTGTGCTGTGTTGGCATACCTTTGGCATCGTATGTTGTTCTTGAGTTTAAGGTCGGCTTAGGTTGGGTGGGATTGTCTTGCTCGAACGATAAATGGGTGGGGTTAAGCATGGGCTTGATGAATTTCAGTGGGTAAGGTCGACTCTAGAGTTGAGCATCAAGTCGAGTCAGACTGAGTTAGGACTGACTCAACTCGATCTGGTTTTGAAATAGGCCTGACACAAACTCGATCTGACTCAAAACCGAGTCCAGCATGCCTGACTCGATCGAGTTCAGTCTGGCCTGGACCGATCCAGACCAAGTCCGATCCGGTTAGAAGTAACAAGTCGGATCAGGTCCGATCCGGTTAGAAGTAACGAGTCGGATCAAGTTGGCACCGAATCGGATTGAGAGATGAGAGGGAGGGAGTGGAGAGGAGAGAGAGGAGGAGGATGAGGGTGATGGTGATGGTGGTGGGTGGCTGCCGGGCTTGGAAGATGAGGAGAATGAGGCAGGGAGGGAGTGGAGAGGAGAGAGAGGAGGGTGATGGTGGTGGGTAGTTTGGAAGAGGAGGTTGAGGGAGGAAGAGAGAGAGTTTGGGATCAAGTTGGGGTAAGGTGCGGCGGGTAGGGTTAGAGGGCCGGGTTGAGTCAGGTTTCGGATCAAGTCGAGTCTAACTGGATCGTGTTTAGGGTCGAGTCAGGTCGAGTTACGGGATAACTCGAACTCGAATCAGTTTGAGTTCGGATTGGGCGAAGCCAACTTAGTTGGGACCGACTCACCCATTCTATTTAGGTCAAGTCGGATCTAAATGAGTCAGACAAGCCGAGTTGGCCGGATTGAGTCCAATCGTGCCCACCTCTGGTCGAGTCAGTAGGTAATGGGTTGCAGGTCAAGTTCGGACTAAAATTCTCCAATCTCAACCCCATTTATAAGTTGGTTCTAGTTGAAAATACTACTAAATCATGTGGACGCAAACGCTTCATGAGAAGTATATGCATTTGGATCCACAGGTGAGTTGAATTGCAAACATTTAAATAAAAAATAGGTAATGAAAAGACCTGAAACATATTTCCTGGTACATAAGGCATGGTTGAAAGTACTTTCAACCATGCCTGTAGAGCTGGTTGTAATAACCGATTGATTTTATCTTAATCTCTAATACACATGATCCCCTTAATAGAAAATATCATAGCTTGTTGTCCAAACAGGCTTTTCCCCCACACAAAGCGAATCCATACGGTCCAAATGGCATGCCACAGTACCACCATGAAGATCACCTGACACAATTGCAGCTGGTCTGCTCGTTAGGAATCACTGGACAGCTAATGGACCAACTCAAAATACAGGTTTGGCCCACTTGATGAGTGGACCATAACATTTATTGTGCCAGGTGATCTTCATGGTCATGGCACAGATTTCTAATGCAGGTAGCACTTGATGTAGGTGTAGGTTTACCTTTGGCCTAGATCAACATAAAATGGAGTCTCCATCATGGTTATAAAACTTGGTGAATCAACTAGATGACGATCAAAATCATGCTGAAGCTCCCTCATGACTGTGGCTCAATTACAACTCGGACTCAGTTGACTCGTACGGAAACTCACGAGTGCTGCTCCATTCCGACTAAACTCAGTTAATTTGATGCAACTATGTGTGACTTGAACTGTGTAACTCGCAAGCGAGCGTGTAAAACAAGGAATGAGCTTCAAACCCACGTCTCAGGAGAGGAATGCAAACAGCTACCAATGCAACAGAGCACATTTTAATACTTCTATAACTTGGTTATTTATCAAATATCAAGTGGAATAAAATCAAATAACGACACATTTGAATTTATTTGGTCCAGAATTCAAATGCGCCTGACCTGGCTTTAAAACTAGGGTATTGCACTTGACCTGATTGGATAACTAGGGTCTTGCTCTGCTCCAAGAGGCAAATACACCTTAAAGTTAAAACTGCGTCAAATAGAGAATATTTTTTACTGGCAATTCACTTTATTGACCATCAAATCGATGATGGGTTCTTTGTTTTTCTTTTTCCTCTTTCCCCCCTTTTTTTTCAAGCATTGATAGATTTATTAATTAGGCCGCAGACAACGCAGACTAAAAACAAAAACTTAAATTAAAGCTTGACCCAATTAACAGGGAACTGAACGAGAATCCTTAACACTAACACCCAATACATGACGTGAGATTTAGCCCTTTGAAACAGCTCCAAAAATTTCCCATTTCAATTCCAAAACCTTCAATCATTCCTTTCTAGCTAAAGAAACCATAAACGCAGCAAGTAAACAAAGACACCACACTTTCTTCCCAACCTTTCCTATATGCCCCCACAATGTCACATCAAGAAAAATTGCTCAATAGAACATGGCATCACCCATACTTTGCAAATAAATTGAAACAACAATTCCAGAACTTTTTTGTAAACAAACAATGAATGAAGAGATGATCGACCGATTCCACATCTTGTTAGCACAACAAACAAACATTTTGGGAGAATCAACTTCTGCTTGAAAAGGTTATCAATTGTTAATACCTTATCAACTTCTGCTTGATAAGGTTATCAATTGTTAACACATTCTTTCTTCCCACTAGCCAAGCGAAAGCCATCACCTTTGGAGGTGCTCCATAACGCCAGATGAAAGAAGTTAAGCCTGAGCTCTCCATTATTGCCATCCCACTTAGCAACTTAGAAAGTATTTCACTATAAATTTCCTGTACTCTGGATAACAATTCAAGCAAAACCAATAAGCTCATCAAACACGTCATCCTCCAAATTCCTTCTACACGGTGGAACCCAAATATCTTGCTCCCCTTGAATAGAAAAACATTTATCCACACACAATTCAGCCTCCAAAACAATCCCTACTAAATGTTGAAAATTTTGCATTTAACTTTTGCTCACCCACCCAAATATCCTCCCCAAACCTAATGTTCTTCCCATCTCCCAAGTAGAAACCTACCATTTCACATAATTTGCCTTTCACTGATTCCACCCCTTTCTAAAGATTAGATGACTTAAACAACAAAGGAGACCTAATCCACCAACCCCTTTCTTCTATCCCATATTTCCTACCTAACACCTCTCTCCATTTTCAACTCCCTTCCACTCCAAACCTCCAAACCTACTTTCCCAACAATGCAAGATTCATGACATCCAAGCTCCATAAACCAGCTCAACCGTGATGGATTCTATTCCAAAGCATTTCTTTTGAGCCAATTAACCTTTATCAATAATCAAATCAATCATAGATTATGTGGAAATTGTACTTGTTTTGGACCCAACCCAGAAAGTCACAGCACAATTGCATTCGGAAGCTCTCACAATCATGGATTTCCGACTCAACTCAGCCTGTGTAATGTGATTTGGTACCATGCATCCCCTCAAAATATGCCCAGCTCAGACCAAAAAGGATCCCCATGAAAGGAGACATAACTATGAATGCTAGGCGAGTGAAGGGTCATTTGCATGCCCATTAACTTTCTTGCTGTAAAGTGATCTTCAGGTGGAAGCCATTTACAAGTGAAATCACTTCTTTTTCTCTGGATAAAGAATGCACTAAAAGCTATGAATTCCAACTTGTAACTCACACAAATGTGAAATTTCTTGTCCAAACACCACCTGTAATCCCTTTACAACGACACCTGTAACTGAATTACCTGTGAACCCTTAACAACTAAAAGAACTAACAGGCATCCAAACCCACCCCTTAGGGACTGAATGAGTCACTCCAAGTCACCAAGTCAAAAGGCCATGTTCACCATGGATGATGATGTAAATTGTAATTTCACCATTCCCTCTTTATCAGACCAAGAATTGCAATCCAATTTGATTGTGCACCCAAATGTACCGTTAGTTCACAATTCCAGTTGCCAAAAATCAAAATTAAATCAAAATAAAAAACAATACTGAAAATACCGTTCACATACAGTACACCGGGCACCTACAGCCTCAAGTCCCCAACACTGTCTTGGATATGGAATCTGTGAGTGGAACCACCACTACACCATGGGAGATGCCGTTGCCTAGTGGCTTGCCCTGTCCCCTTCTGCCCCACCATGTGATTATCCAGACTGTCCACCTAGTTAAAGTCCCCACCAAAGATGGTTCAAATGGAAAAATATCATAACCAGAGATCTCATCATCCACAAAAGTGCCTAGAAACAATGTTACTGAAAAACATTTCTGAGACGATCAATTTAAATTATCCAATTGGGCCCAATTCGCAGTTCACCATTCGCATTCCGATATGGACTGAATTTCCAGCCCTGCCCGTGAAATGGAGTGCAGTACCTGCCCCAACCATACATAAGTATGGTCCCATCGACTCCATCCTCCGGCTGCTCATGAGAACTCTGAAAATCTGAAATTGACAACATCCATTGCAGTTATCTAGAAGACATTCTTAGCTATAATTTCGTCTGAATCTGTTCTATTCAGTCATTCAGACTCCAGAAATCAATACACATCCAGCAATATGGATCGGATTCTCTGTTTCATTACAAACAAGTTGGCTGTATCGCCCGTATTGGCCAGAAATGGGGCGATTTCAGTGATGGCCGATAAGGTGTATTTCAACCAATTTCTTTGCTTCAATCAGATATTTCTCCATGTTAAAATGATGGCACTATTTTCTACTTTCCAAAATGCTACACTACCATATGTGTACAGATGTATTACCAGAAATAGAAAATTGGAGTTACACATCAGAAGGGCTTTTCTTTTTAACACACACACACGACATGGGCACCCGATCCCATGATCTCAGTGTTGAAACGGAGTGTCTACCACTTAGCCATGGGTACGCATCAGAAGGTTAAAGTGTAATTATCTTCACCTTATAAAGGTTACATACAAGACCAACATAAGAAAACAACCCACACATATCCAATGATATCTATAGACACCAAACATGTATTGAAATCCAAACACTAATGGGGGGGGGGGGGGGGGGGGGGTGACAGAAACTGTTAAACTACTGCTCTTGCTTATAAAAACCAGGGTTGTTATTCTGCATGAAGATGTAAAAGGACTGGAGTAGTACCTATAATTGAGCTTCGACAGTAATGCCACCTATCCCTTTCTATGCCTTGAGCTTCCTGTCCACGCCACGCCTACCATGATGCCAAACACTGGTTCGATCACCGTGCATCTGATTCCTTCGGGCTGCAGCCGAACACTGTTCAGTCCGGCCACTCTTATTGTTCATCTCTATTTGGATCTTCCGGCGCCTCATCCGATTCTCCAACCGTCTCCCCCTCAGGGCATGGACCTTCTGTTCGATCTCTAGTGCTTGTGAGAAGTTCCAGATTCTAACCACACCTTCCTCTCCCCCACAGAGGATTCTGTCTGCACCGATATCCACGGAGAACAAATTGGATCCAGACCCATGTAGCATCCTTTGGGGGGGCTCAATGTTGTTGGGAGTGGTCTGGTTAACCTTACAATGGTATCTTGACGAAGATTTCCGGCTGGACTTCAACAACTTTCTCACATCGATCAGTGCAAGCTTTCCATCACCAGAACATGATACCAGCCAGGGGAACTCAAACGCAAGAGAATGAATTGGACCCGTATGAGGAATCCATGTTGCAACTGACCTAATGTCATCATCCATGCAATGGCTTGCAACTTCGAACATATGAACGGCTCCATCATCTCCACCGGTGAATAGAAGATCTCCTGAGTGACTGCAGGCCAACCCATATGTGTTACCAGAATGAGCATTTTCAATGACCACCACCCGATCTCCACTCTCAATGTCCCAAACATAGACATCACTGCCAGCAGTGCTTGCAACGGTGGGGCCACGAGGAGCAAGGCCCAGCACCCAGTCTCCATGTCTCAGGACCTTTAAACATTTCAATTTAGCTCGGTCCCACACACGGACGGTCATGTCCCACGAGCCACTGTAAATTCTAGCAACATCCAATGCAAGGCAAGTCACAGGCCCTTCATGCTCCCACAAACGGAACTCGGAATTCTGATTCATGGAACCCATGATGTCAAACAAGTGTGGGTACCCTTCGATCGCCCTCCAGCATTGAAGAAACCCATCAGTGCCCCCGGCTACCAAAAGCTTGGTGTCAGCTGTGACCGCCCGAATGGTGCATCCAAGGGGCCGGGACGATGCAATTGAAAGCCCCTCTTCCATGTCCCACATCCGAATCACTGAATCATACCCTCCAGTAAATATAAGCTTCATAGAGGCCAGAAGGAAAACTGAGCGGACTGCATCAGTGTGGCCATAGAGAACATCAACGCTGTAACGCCCCATGAACATCTTGCTCCTAAACTCCCTCTCTACAAAAAGATCCTTCCACAATCTCTCATCTGGGAGTCCAGGGGCCGGAGACGGCAGAGCCAAAGGTAAACCCCATCTCTGGCAATAGAACTCCTTCCACCCACAATGGTCGGAAGCAATCTTCCAGAGAAGCGTGGAGACACATGAAACAATACCGAGCTCTTTCGCATCAAGGCAATGGAGAATTTCAGAGACCAAGGCCGGGGGAAGGTCGGTGATCGACCGCCGGCTACCATTGCTGGAATCATCAGCTAAAGGAACTTTCGGGCTACCAGATATTGTAGTTGCCTGTTTTGATGGGAATCCTGAAACAGGTTTTGGTTCAACAGAATCCCGGGTCTCTTTCTTTGAATCGAATCTCAGAACGGCAGAAGGGCTATAGGATTTGAATTGGGTCAGTGCGACTTCTTCCTCCCAGGGATTATCTACAGAATCGTTCGACTTTTGTGACAAGTTCTGTCTCTCGCGGCATACAAATGCCATAAAAATGAATGCAGAAATCGCACTGAATGGAACCAATTCAATCCTAAGAGTCAGTCAATGTCCAACCTACAAATAACCCAAAAAAAAAAAAAAAAAAAAAATCCCAAAAACAGCTTTCTTGCTGAGAATTTAAAAACCGAAAAGCTAGAAGTTTCAAACTGCACTAAAATCTAGAAAAAAAAAAAAATCCTCCAGAAATCAGTCAACCCGGAATCAATCTTCTTATAAAGAACACAAACGCCGAACAGTAAAAAAATACTCCCTTTCCCACAGAGAATTCGATAACCAAGTCCCCTAAATCTTTTCAAACTCTAATGAACTAAAAAGAAATCGAATCAAATTCTGAAAAGCCCAATTGGAATCAAACTCTAAACGTAATTTCTACGTAACAGAAATCTCAAAATTCAAAACCCTAGATTGGAATCTTTCAAACCCTAATCATTCCTAGGGAAACCCAATTGAAATTAGACCCTCGTCTGATAAGAATCCTCCCAGAAATCCAACCGGAATCAAAACGTAACCCTAATTTTTACCTAACAGAAATTCCCCCCCAAAAAGAAAACTAGATTTGAATCTATTCAAACCCTAATCCCCACAAGTTCTTCTAAAAAAAACCTTAAAAAATAAAAAAACTAAAATCAAATCCTGACCCTAATTCCTTTTCTTGACAATTGAAATCAAACACTAACCCTGGTTCCAACATAACAGAAATACCACAGGAAAAATGCCCTAGAAAAACTCTCTTTTTTCTCTTTTTTTGGAAACTCGGATCTCTCGGAAAATCTGCTCCTTGAAGGAAATTTTTTTATTTTTTTTCTAATATGGTTTTCAAACGTACCTCGGAATATTTTGTAGCGATCTTCAGAGCAGAATTCCAACGCGTCGTCAGAGAAGAAAGAAGCGGCAGGTGCTCCAATACGTCCTTGTACAGCAAAGCTGATTCCACAGGGAGCGGATTAGCTGTGATCCGGGTAGCAGCTTAGTGGGTGTTACCCTAACCGTGTGGGGCCTACCCTGATAAATTTTTCTGTATATCTACGCCGTCCATATGTTTTTCCATCTCATTTTAGAACGATATACCAAACTTAAGAAGATTCAAATCTCAGGTGGACCATACCATTAGAAAATGTGATGAATGATCATTAAAATATTCTTGTGGTCCATAAAAGTTTTAGATCAAGCTGATCTTCATATATTACCTTAACCCAGTTCTTATTGACAATATCAACAGATTGGATGGGTAATAATAAACATCACAAAAACATTATAACGAGCTCTTTGAAATTTTTAATAATGGAGAACTCATTCACCCCCGTTTCGTATGGTGTGGTCCTCCGGAGGATACGGATTTCCTGCGCAAGGATGCTGGGTGGGACCCACCGGCATGTTTTTAATAAATCCAATCCGTCCATCTGTGTTTCAAGATCATTTAGGGACTTAGAGATAAAAAATTAGGTGTATATAGAAATAAAGTGGGACACGAGAGGAAACAGTGATCATTTAGTGAGCACCGTTGAAGCATTCTTATGCCCAAAAAAATATTGTATTATTCTATACTTTTGGTTTTTTCACTTCATCCCATTGACAATGACCTTATAAATGGTTTAGATAACATATAAACATCAAGGTGGAGCCTGGGAAGATTTCAACGGTGGAAATTTATTTCCCTAATTTTCCCTCTCGTGTGACCCACTTGAGTTTTTTATCCGCCCCATTTTTTGTCGCATGCCCTAAAATGAGATCTCAAAACGGATGGACGGAATGGATTTCTCACCTACATTGTAGTGGGCCCCACCCAGATCCTTGCACAGGAACTTCCTGCGAATCCTCGTCCCGAAGGATAGGGCTGAAAGTTGGGGAGTTGAACCCGACTCGCCCGTAACCGGCACGACAATGGGCTGGGCATGGGCCGGATGTATAGGGTTTGGTCTCGGGCTTGGGCCATACAAATGCCAACCGATAAAATTTAAGTTGGGCTAGGGTTGAGATATTAGGTTGCCCAACCAGCCTGACCTGAGCCCAATCAATATATAAGTTCCTTATAAATTAATTATAATTGAGTATGAATCATCTACGTTGAAGGCATATGAAATTTTAATGCCGTCAAGTTTCATTGGTCCATGTCATTTCCGATGATTCAAGCTAACAAGATACACCGGATTTCTCTCTCCCAAATAGATTGCATGATACACAATACGACTTTTAAAGGAGTAGTTGTCCTATATTTTAGCTTGTTTGTTTAGAAAAAAAAAATGTTCTTTATATATATATATATATATATATATATATATATATATATATATATATATATATATATATATATATATATATATATATAAAATATACAATTAGGGAAAAGGTACTATGCGCTCGAGCTGATGGGAACGTCCCATGAGGTCAAGCTGTGTGGGCCCCACCGTGATGCGTTTCAAACATCTACCCCATCAGTCAGATGCACCATTTCATCGTGGGCCTAGATCTCAAAAATCAAGTCAATCCGTGACTTGTGTGGGCCACACCACATACAAAAGTTCAGAGGGGCCGTGCACCATTAAAACATTCATAATCATTTTTTGCGCCCACCGAGATGCGGTTGGCAAATCCAACCCATCCATTATGTGTGTCCCACTTGGATGAGGGTTCAGACCAAGTTTCAGCAGCATTCAAAACTCAGGGGGGCCCCACCAAGTGCTTTTATATGTTTTTGGCATGTCTTCACATGATTTTAGATGGTATGGCCCACCTGAGTTCTGTATACGATTGATTTTTAGGATATCTCATAATTTAAAGGGGACCCATCAAATGCATGGTGCGCATCACGATGGGGCCCACACAGCTCGACCTCATGGGAGCTTATCGTGAGCTCGAGCGCATAGTACCTTTTCCCATACAATTATAGGTATACAGAATAAAACTTGTATTGAAAATATAATAGACTAATGTAATAATGAAAATATTAGCATATATCTACCCAGCCAACCTGACCAAACACGCTTGGGTTGGGCTTGGGTCGAGAATTCCCAAACCGATCTTGGGTTGGGTTGGGTTAGGGTTGAGGTATAGGAACCTTAGGTTGGGCTAGGGTTGAGCACCAACCCGACCCAACCTGCCCGACTTTCAGCCCTACCGCCTGATATTTGGAAACGGATGGATGGCGTGGATATACGACACATCATTAAGATGTGCCCCACGATCAGGTAACACTCGCTAAGCCGGGTCACACCTAATTAGGGGTGTACACAAACCAAGCTAGCTCGAATGGCTCGCTCTACTCGACTTGAAAAAGCTCGACTCAACTCGGATCGAAGCTGAGTTTGAACCAAGTCGAGCTGTTTTTTAGAGCTCGAAAACGAGTTTGAGTCGAGTTCGAGCTTGCCCTAGCTCGACTCGACTCGACTCGGCTCGAACTCGGTTCGACTCGACTTGACTCGATATAGGGTGTGTGTGTGTGTGTGTGTGTGTGTGTGTGTGTGTACACGGAAACGCTCACCTGCGAACCAGTTCGTATGTACTACGTACGAACTTTTTGAGAACCCATCATGCGTGATGTGGATCCAAAATTCTAACCGTTCATGTGAAGCAGCACCTCATGAAACCCGCCGGGCCCAAGTTTTACTTTGATCTAAAACTTTGATGGGCCATGAAAAATGAAAATAGTTTCCTCCCTTGATTTGCATTTCTCTTTGCTATGGCCCACAAGAATTTTAGATCAAGGTGAAAATTTGTCACATGAGGTTTCATGGGATTCCGCATCACATGGACTGTTTAGATTAGACACCCATGGTACGTGTGCAAAGGTGCGCACGTGCGTAGGTGCTTGTGGGAGCATGACTGATATATATATATATATATATATATATATATATATATATATATATATATATATATATATATATATATATATACCCTTAAAAGAAAACCCTACTTTACCCCTTCAAAAAAAAAAAAAAAAAAAAACCCTACTGCGTCGCACTGCCATTTCCCCATTTTCCTTCCCCTTCAAAAAAATACCCCAACCCTCCCTCCTTACCCACACTGCACGGCCATTTCCCTCACCAGTCTCTCTCTCTCTCTCTCTCTCTCTCTCTCTCTCTCTCTCTCTCTCAAGTCTCAGGCACTCACCTCGCCCTGTCCAATGCCATGTCTGGTCACCGTATCGACAGTCCGGTGGTCCCTGCCCTGCCCGGTCGCCCTTTCCCTTACCCATCTTCTTCCCCCTCTCTCTCAGGCACTCACCTCACCCTATCCGGCGCCCTGTCTAGTCGCCACATCAACTGTCCGGCGTTCCCTGCCCTGCCCAGTCGCCCCTGCCCCTGCCCTTGCCGCAACTTGTCAGTCCGAGTCCGACCGCCGATAAGCCGCAAGCCCGGTCGCCCCTTACTTTTAAATTGATGCTTTATTGTATTTTTAATGATCCAGATGGAATTAACAAGGACATCCGAGTAGGCCCACTAATGATCTGAACCCTTCCTGTGGTTTCTGTTTTGCTTAGACAATAAATCAAAAGTTCGTCTCCATCCATTATGATCTTGTCAATGTTTCCAATCAGCAGTGTGGGCCCCAAAAATCAGCCAAAACCATAATGAAGTGGGCCCCACCATAAGAAACAGGACATTCTAAATCTCGGGTGAGCCCCACCTTGTGATTTTACAGGTCAAGTCGAGCGAGCGAACTGAGCTAGCTCAATTCACGTACACCCCTAGCTGTTCCAGATGGTGTGGTGTAACACCTCGTACTTTTCATTACTCGGGTGCTACCGAGTAACCCAAGTTATTATGAGAACAAACCTAATTTATTCGAACATCTATGATCATTCTAGTCTAAATCCACCGTCTATCAGGTTTACAACATCCCGTAGGAAGATTCATCATTTAAAAGCACAGATCGGATTATCTGGTTTCATATCCACCTCCCAAATCACACTCAAACGTTCGTTAGGATCCCAAGAGTTATTGATAATTAAATGCTAGTCAATCCAATCATTGGGTCATTTGAATACTCAGTAAATCATGATTTAGTGATTAGAGATTCACATGGTATATCTCACTTTAATGCAAAGTAACCATAATATAAGGGTATGTAGTTAAACGACGCACAACGAATAGTCTCATATCTAACGTATAGGCATAATAATAATAATAATATATAAAAAGATAAATAACCAAATACAGGTAATAATAATGTAATAATAGTTAAATATTTAATAATATAAAATCATGAGTCAGGTAGTTTTGATGAGAGTGGGGCCACAACATGACAAAATATGCATATCCATGTAATAATAATAAAATTAAAATTAATCAAAGTTAATATCATTATTTAGATAGTGACAAGTCTTAAACCTGAAAATAATCCATTAGGACCTTTTGACCGTTGGTGGTCAAATTGGGATCGATTCAACCGTCGGATCGATGTATTTGACACATAAAGAGTGTGATTCGATAAGTATGGCCCACCTATGCGTTGGATCCACCACGTCTCCGGTTAAGGTGGCCTAGTTGAGCCCTTAAGAAATTTAGACGGAATGGATTCCTTAAAAACATCTCTGTGGACCTCAAAATCATTTTGTGTGTGCATCAGGGGAAGTGTACTTGAGGTGCACTAGATCACCTCCCCGGTCAACCTGGCTTTGACCCGTGGTTTTCGAAAAAAAAAAAAAGAAGAAGAGGGATTCCTCTCCCTTTTCGTTATTTTCTGCCAGCGACGAACGTACGTCAGTAGATTTGATGACGGCCCACAACGTGGGCCCACCTTCGTGATCCGAGCCGTCCCTCATGTCGAGACGACAAAACAGACGAAAACCCTGTCGTTTTTGCAAGCCACACACACGTGCACGCTCATAGCGACCAGTGCAAAAAGCCTAACGTCCGAGTGAGATGTGTTTCGAGCCCCTCCTAAACTGATCCATTTTGATTAGGGTGGGCCACCTAGGGCCAATCCAAACCGTCCATCACATTCGCAATGTGAGTCTGGTCAAAACCACGTCACCCATGCGAGTTCATGCATGCATGCACGTGCACAAGCGTGGGCCCAAGCAGAGTTGTGTGCGGCTCATTCCGGGAACGAAATTTCTCTCCGTCTTTCCCTACCACGCTGGCGATCCGCACCCGCTGCCTTCCGTCAATCCCAGCCATTCCTCCCCACTTCAATCACAGCCTTGCGTCCAGCACCAAGAAAAAAAAAAAGAAGCAGACAACCTTCTGTCAGGTGGAAGGTTGTTGAGCAGTTTCCTCTTAGGGAAAGCTTGCTGGCTCAATCCAAACCATTGGACAGGCCACATGGAGAAACCTCAACCACTCCCTCTAGGGCGACATCGGCTAGAAAGTCAAGCGTATCTCGTCTCGCGAGAAGACTGCACGAGGCGGAAAAACTTGTGAGGCTTGGTGAAATGCCGATGATGAGCCCGAAAAATGGGCCCCACCGTGATCTAGGGTCCCATCTGACCCATTCAAACGGACTAGATCACGGAAAAACACCATGGACAAAAATCCGCCATTAATGGCTGCACCATCTTCTCCATCCAGTCCGATGACCCATCATCATAGCATGGGCCCCACTGGCTTTTTAAATGTACTTTTCCAGTGAGCCTCGGGGGCGACATTCCATCCCTCATGGCTGATCAAACCCATGCGCACAAGGTCAGAGACGAGACCATAAGTGTGGTCGCGCCTATCTGGACCATCCGTTGTAACAGTGCAAACGAACCCTAAGTTTATAAATAAAAGTCGTTTCACCTTGAGATTTCCACCGAGCAATCAGGAAAGGAAAGAGAGAAATTGAGGGAGAAAGAGAGAAAACAGGAGAGGAATGAAGAAGAGAAAGAAGGCCAGGAAGAGTGGGACCCATCTCGAGTCGCTGGACCGAGTTGGGTTGCACCTGGTGTTTGTTGTTGGACGTCCAGCAAGGGGAAAAACAAAGAGGAGAGAGAGAGAAAAGAGAGGAGGTTGAGGTGAGGAAGAAGATAGAGTTAGAGGATTCAGTTTTCTGTTTGGGTTTTCGATCTCAGCCCTACCAGTTCATCAAAGCACGTTGCTTAGCTCACACGCGTCTGCAATAAAGCTCATGTACGCGCCACGCATGTGAAGTGTGGCATGATAGGTACGTGATCCAATCCATCTAGTAGAACGACACCATTATGTTGATGCCCTAGCCCAAAAATCAGGTTGATCCACTGGTTAGGTAGGCCATAATTTGCAAAACAAATCTTATGGTTATTGAAAAACTTGGTTGAAGCTTTCCATCCCACCTGCTGGCCGTGGAGTTGGGACTGATTCGCTGTGCTGGGCGAGCTAAATCGCATCCACACGGTGCTAATGGGTTTTCAACAGAAAGGTGGGTGATAGAGAGAAAGAAAAGAGAAAGAAGAAGGAAGAGTAGTGGAGTTGACCCAAGTCAACTCGGCTGGGACTGAGCCAACTCGACTGTAAACGAGTCTAGCTGGGTCTGGTTAGACTTGGTCCGAGCTGGGTTATCCTAGGAAGGAAGCAAGGGGAGGAGAAGAAAGGAAAGGGAAAGAGAGAAGAAAGTGAGAAGGGAGAGAGTTTGGGTTATCGCGTCACTGTTGAGTCAACTTAGTTTGGGACCAAGTCAGGCTGAGTTCGAGTCACGCTCAATAGACCGCATCTTAAGGTGAGCCCACATTTTCTTTCCAGATTGAAATCATTTCAATTATCATTGTGATTATTAGCATCATTTTTAAGATTAATAAATTTAGATATAATTAACCCTTGGTAAATCATCCATGCCAATATTGGTTAATACATATAAAAATTATCGTTATTAAAATATTAGTATTTTATTTTGTCGTTCTTAAAAGATTAATATTAATGTTAGAACATACTACATATTTTCACCTTAACGATTGTTAGAGTCACATTAGCTAATACTGGTACATTATTAATAGTAAAAATTGTTTTGGAATTTTTAGCACTATTATTCATCGTGGGTTGGTACTAAGTAACCTAATATAATAATAGTCATCAAGACGTTGTTGTGGTAATATTAGTTATTGTAAATAAAATTTTCCATTAATGATATTAGTGTAATATCCATCACTTGAAAATATTATCAATAATAATAGATTACACTATTTTATTTCCATTGTAATACTTAGCATTACCATGGTCACTAGTATTAGTTGTATCATTAACATTAAACTGTAACTAACCATATCATTGCATCGGGTAAGCTACACATGCATTACAGTTCAACTCCTAAGACCAAACCCTAGGGCAAAACCCTAAAACTAAGGCAACCCCAATCCTAGGTTAAAACCCTAATTAACCCTAAATAATGTGTATGCTTAGACCTAACTGTATAATTTTAAAATTCATGGTAGGGTTTGATTCTAAGGAAACATGCACTCTCTAGCGACACTAGAAGGCGATTCAAATTATAAGGTGATGATTCTTCCCCTTGAGCTTTCCATCTTCTTATTAACTTAAGTTATAGTTTTCATTTAAATTCATAGTTGATATCTCTTTTTATAATCACATGTGTTAGCTAGTGGAAATTGAATTGTTGTATTATGCTTTACGATTATCTTGTATAATTGTTCATGCTTGTGGATTTATTTTTGTGGATTGCTTATAGAACTTAAACTGGTGCATCGGTGGAAAATTTTCACATATAAATGTACACCCATACTTGAGATGTAACTTGGCTAGTTGTGATCGTAATGGACCTTCAACTTGGTGGTTATTGAGTGGTGGTCTAAATGGATCATTAATGTGGGCCTACCATCCAGGGTTGTTGTACCCAATGATTTTTAAGGATGGTTTTTATCGTATGGTTTTGATATCAGCCCTATGTGACATATTTTGATACTCGCCCTACGTGGTTTTGTTTTGATATTTTTTCTATATGGGTTCGATATTTTATATTGTCCAACCATGCGATGGTAAGCCCGATATACTGTAATATGATTGGCCACTAGTCGACAGGTTTCCATTAAACATCCTAAGATGGTAGCCTCATGGGCCAGGGATGGTAGTCATGGGATACTATCCCGAGCCGTCGGCCTACGTTGGGCCATGTGCTCCCTGTAGTGACCTTTGAGCTTATTTAAATTGGCTGGTTATAATTGGATTAATAATGATTCGCTAATCATGCATATATAGCACAGACCAGCATCTATTGCTATCATACGTGATGTACGTATCATTCTATTTGGATGATGTGTCCCGGGTTCGATGTTCTGACTGGATGATGTTTTCCAGGTTCAATGATTGCATGGGTGGTGGCCCACTGTCCGCACGGATGAGCATCCCCGGGGCGTGAACGCATTCCATACATCCATGCACTTAATAAGACTGCATTTACTCTGTTTTGGTTGTCTGGATGTTTTATACTATTTCTTACCTAATGCGGTGGTGTGTAATCTTGAGGGTAGTTCACACTGAGTTGGCCACTCATCCATCAAATATATAACCGTATAGGTAGCACAGGTGGCCCTGATGATGTTCACATTCATATTGGTGAGGAGCAGGTTATGGTTGACAAGGTTGCCTGATTATATTTGCTAAGGGCTGCTACAGGATTTCACAGCCCAAGATTGTTGCAAATTTACTTTGTTTCTCATGTAATGTTATTACATTTTGTATTCGTAAGAATGGAGACATTGGTTTTTATAAGTCATTATGGGCACTCTCTTGTATATTCTAAATGATAATGAAGTTTTCCTTTATGCTTACTTGTCTATTCTACACTCATCTGCTTACTTTGAAATATATATATATATATATATATATATATATATATATATATATATATATTTGACCATCCTTTAAGGTTAACACTCGGATTTTTAGGAAACGGGTCGTGTACTCAGGTCCTGAAGATTCGGGGCGTTACATGTGGCCTACTTGAACTCTGGATCATGTTGGGCCCCACATGCAATTGACTGTATTGTTTGAATATTTGACATGCATCAATTGGGCCCTACATGCAATTAACTAAATTATATCATGTATAGTAAAAACCATATCAACTTATTAGTCTATGTTTCCTAATGTGTTATGGTCCTTATGGATTGATTGTATTGTATTACGATTCATAAACACTTGTCTATATTATATTATGATTCATAAACACTTGTCTATTGAAATAGAGTGTTGATTTTTATTTTATTTTTTTAGTTTTTAACTATTGCATATATTTTCAGGGAAGATGGTCCAATAAGAGTAATACTAGGTTCATGACATGTCTAAATTGTAATTAGTAATTTGTACAATTTATTTTAAATTACTATATTTCTTGCATGCAAAATTTAAATGCATGTGTATCATTTGTATCCCCCAGGTATATAAAGAATTTTTCAATGACAAAGTTGGATGTAGATTGCCTATAAACACTGCCCGTAACATTGTCTCTAGTCGTTAGTGCTTTGTTGGTCCCATCATGTTGTATGTGTAAAATGATATGAAAAAATGGATGGTTAGCATAGATGAAATACACACATCATGGTACCACCAAAGAAGTTATTTTTTATACTTACTAAAGTAGAAAGTAACTTATTTAAGATTAGCAAATTTAGTTTAAGATTAATTATAAGTAACTTTTTTTATTTAAAGTTACTTAATCACTTCAACTGGATAAGTAAAAAACCAAATAAGCTAAGTAGCTTGTATTAAGTAACTTATGATTCAAACATCCCATAAATGACTTTACACTCTTTACATCAACACAAGTTAAAGTCACTTAAAACAATGGGATGAAGCATCACCCATAAGCCACACTAGGTAGATGATAATTAGGAATTTTTCAGTAAGTCTGATTTTTGAGATGCACTCCATCCATAGATCGAAAACTTAGTGACCATGTCGGCCAGGTCAAAACTCAAGTTCAATTTTAGGAGTCATGATGAAGTTGTTTGGGTTAATGCATGGGCTGAGAATCCAATTCCAAATATTATTCCAAGATTGGTAGAGAACGCGGGTAGTGGAGTTTTTATGTTATCTATTAGCGAAGTGGAAGTAGCTTGTTTGTGCCATTGACCAGGTTTTATGTCTATGCTTAGAGAGATATTTCTAGTTTTAACTTAATGTAATAATTCACATAGATGGTTATTTTCCTAAAAACTCTCAAAACCCGTTTGGTAGAAGAGGTAACACCTTTAGCTGTGCTCTTTGAGCAGTAACTCCTTTGGAGTCCGCTTTCACGTCGGCCCAAGGGTCCTAGCGTGGAACTACCAGATCTGCCCATTGAGTTAAAATAGAGACGCAATTTTTTTTAAATTTTTTTAGCTAGTCTTAATTTTTGCTTATACCTATTGGTTATTGGATATCTTTTATTTTTATAAATATTGTTAATAGTTATCCTTTCAGCTTGCTCTTTTGTTTACCTATTTATTAATTATTTTTATTGTTCTAATTGTAGTATAGGATAATCAACTGCCCATTTGAGGATTTATATATTGCCAGACATAGATTCAGTGTGTTCTTGGATGCATAGAAATTCTCAAATTGTCCCTTTTTGGATAGATAATAATGTTTTCATTTATTCTAATTTAAATGCATATGTTTGTTTCAGTTCGTCTCTCTTAATTCTCTCTAGATATATTTCTTACATTTATTTCCTCATCAAATATCTACACTTTGTGTGGATAGTTGACGTGTGAATCAAATACAATATTAATATATTTTGGAGAGATAAGGGGGGATGCTACCGAAATTTTGGCATGTCATTTAAATCGAATAATGAAAGCATTACTATCTATTCAACATTGAATGGGTGACTGATTTAAACGCTTAGGAAATAGTTGAAAGTTTAGAGGATATTTATACACACATGATACACCACTTAGGGCCTGTTTGGATTCACGTATTAGGCGGGATTGTATGGTATTAAAGAGTTTGATTTGACATTTACAGTGTTTGGTTTGGAGTGGAGATGCGTGGAAAACCATGCGCGCAAATACAGCGCAGAACCAAAAAAATACATCCATTGTATTATATCGTCAGACGTCTCGACTACCATCTGTACAACCTATTTAATGTGTTGTATTTTCGCCAGTTTTCATGCCTATCTCTTCCAAAAAGGAGTTCCTCTCTCTGAGAAAAAAGAAAACAGCTGAAACTCAAATAATTTTTCTTCTTCTCTTTCAAATCTCTTCTTCCCATCTCTTGCTGGTGAATAGGATCAGATTCTGTCGTTTTTCTTCTTCAAATCCAACAACAACAACAACAAGAAAGCCCATTTCTTTTATTTTTCTTATCCTTTTGTTATATAAGTTTTTTGTCATGCCCCAAACTCAAAAACTGGGCTCACAAAATTTTCGATCGCCGAATCCGGTGCCGACAGCCTCCGTAATACCCCATTCTCGGCTCTCAGCATCCATACGCTAGATTCCGATCCTGGGATCCTACAATGAGGATTTTCCAATGTACATTTAACTCGTAATAAGCATAACCACAAGTTTACCCAAATCACAAAGGCAACATCATCATCACATATCCACTAATATAAATATTTGAATACAATGCTGAAAGGGAAATACATATGTCGAAAATTAAAGCCCCAGAAGATCGCTCCAAGCTCAATACTGTTGCAACCTAACATCACTTGCACGCATCTATCGTGCATAAGCTTATAGAAAGCTTAGAGGGTGGTGTAAGTGTGTGCACAAGATAAGTGTCAAGTATTTAATGCAATGCCATAATCATACAATGTCAGAAATATTGGTAAGATCATAAATCATACGATAACAGGTAAGCGAAAATACTGACAAGTCCATGAGTCATACAATATCAGAGTATGCAATATAGATCAGCTATGCAAATGAGGAGTCATAAAGAGCCAAATATCATATGCCAAGTGTACAATGCAATATATAAATCTTGCTAAGTCCGACTAGGCCATATAAGTATAAAAAACATAACAACCCAAAATGTCATATGCCTGCGATGTAATATGCGATGCGAATCAAATGACCAAGCTAGAGTGTGAGGTCGGGATAATAGTATGTAGTATCACATGCTGCGGGGTCCATCACAAGGGACTTCTATCAAAACCAGTCTCATACCTAAATTTAGATAGTCAGACTCAATGTGCTAAACTCCTGATCTCAGGTTAGTCATGCGCCTAACCGAAATCCTAGCCATGCGAAGGTACACGTAACAAATAGTTGGACACCACCAACCCGAGTGGATAGTGAATGAATGAATGAATGAGTATACAATTCCTACTCAATAAGTCCACATGTCAATATGACTCCTCCCTGGGGAATCACCGGGGTCTATTACACTCCAAACCATATTGTCTCCCCATCACGCGCAACAAGGTGGGTGGAAGAGACCTCACTATCCGCCTGCTAATATCGAGTCTGGCTCATTGATAGCGGACCCATTCCTCGAGCTGGTTAGACTCTGCCTAACATTGACCCCCTCCTCTCGGGCAGGTAAGGTCATACCCCCTTCCAACCGACCACGACATAGTGGGAGACGCGGCCCAATGGTATACGGCACTCATGTGCTCATGCATCCACTCGGTCTAGACGTTGGAGCAACCTCTGGAACCAAGAGGGTTCTGAGACTTTCACCCAGAGATATCTATAGCACCCCATGTAGAACAGATTTTTGGTGTCCCATCTAATCATCCACGATATGCCTGTGGAGGTTACGGCCCTGATGTTGCTAGGAACGGTAGTCATATCACAAAATGTGAGATGTATGAGTCATACCATCCAGTCATACATCAAACCTGCGCGTACCGCGCACTAATGTAGAGCAACTCCGCCTATCAGGGAGTCCCATAAACAACCAACACTATAACATATGTAATGGTCAATCATATCTCATAACAAACATGCAGATGATACATATGGGCATGTATCATGATGTTATGCTGTCACATACTCATAATCGGTATCTATAATCGGCATCAACAATCGACCTCGACAATGTGGACATTTAACCAACATTGCCCCCAAGGAATGGCCCACATAGAGCCTAACATATAGTGGACCCATGGCCTCACACAAGGGCTAAATATATAACACCATGGGCCTTACTCAAGAGCTTAATACACATCACGATGGGCCTTTCACATGGGCCTAACATACATCACAATGGGCTCCATCACCTGGCCCTCAAATGCATCACAATGGGCCTCATCACATAGGCCTCATATACATTACATTGGGCCTCGACAATCGGCCTCAATATCCAGCCTCGACAATCAGCCTCGATAATTGAAATCAGAATCAGAATCGGCCTCGACAATCGGAATCGGCCTCTACAATCGAAATCAAAATTGGCCTCAACAATCGACCTCGATAATTGGAATTGGAATCGGCCTCGACAATCGGAATCAGCGTTGATAATCGGACTCGACAATCAGAATCGGAATCGGCCTCAACAATTGGCTTCGACAATCGGAATCGACCTCAACAATTGACCTCGACAATCAGAATCGGCCTCGACACTCGAAATTGGCCTCGACAATCAGAATCGGCCTTAACAATCGGCTTCGACAATCGGAATCGACCTCGACAATTAGAATCGGCCTCGACACTCGAAATCGGCCTCGACAATCTGAATTGGCCTCGACAATCGGAATCGGCCTCGATAGTCGGCCTCGACAATCGTAATCGACCTCAACAATCGGCCTCTATAATCAGCATCGATAATCGGCACCGACAATCAGCATCAATAATCGGCACCGACAATTAGCATATAAATAAGGTGGGGTCTACAGGTGAATAGTCAATCAACCATAATATAAAGATCGGCCCTCGACCATGGTTATATCAAATCTGATAGCACGAAGCCATCAGTCTATGGCGAATGAGGCCCACTTATTTGAGTTAACCCACTAAGAGAATGATGAGAATGGGCCTAATAAGACCTAAGGGAAGGTCACAATGTCGACATCCAACCATCATTGTTCATCAATGTGGACATCTAACCAATATTGCTCCCAAGGAGTGGCCCACATAAGGGATTCATACACAACGTAACGGCCATACATACATCATATTGGGCCTCACATACATCGCATTAGCTTTATACAAGGGCCTAATTCAATCATGATGGGCCTCACTCATGGGCCACATATGCATCTCATTGGGCCTCATCACACCGCCTCAAATACACAATAAGTGGGCCCTACACATGGGTCTCATCAAATGAGCCAAAAATACATCATAATGGGCCTCATCTTATGGGACTTAGATACATCGCATTGGGCCAAGGCATATGGAAATACATCACAATGGGCGGCATCAATGGGCCACACCAATGGGCCTCATATACAATAAGTGGGCCAATTGCATCATAATGTGGGCCTACATATACAGCAGGTGGGTCTCACACGCAATGGACAGCGTGGGCATAGAATACATATACTAAGTGGGTCACACGTCCCACGAACAGTGTGGATGAAACATACATCATGGTAGTCCCCCGTCCCTAGATGGCGTGGATGAAATCATACATCAAGGTGGACCACACGTCCATCAAAATGGACAGACAGCATGAATACAACACATCATCAAGGTAAGGCCCACCATAACGTTATTTTCCACCCAATCTGATCATAAGGTCACAAATACCTGAATTAAGAGGAAAAACAATTTTCATATAAATCCAAAACTTCTGTGATTCAAAAAGGGTATCGATGGTAGTTGTTCAATCCCTACTGATTTTTTGCAGTGTGGTCCACATGATATGCAGATCTGCTTGATTTTCGGTCTCAAGCCTTAGACGAATTCACCAACTAGATGAAGGTTTAAATATAACACTACCTGATAATTAGGCCCACAGAGATTGCAAGCGTCAATTTCATCAGAGGTGGGTCCCACCAGATGGATTGACGGTGTGGATATACATACATCATGTGTGGGACCCATAGACCTTATTGACGTCAACAGCAGTGGGACCCACCGTTCCTACAGAAAAAGATGGACAACATGCATAAAACACATACATTACAATGTGACCCCACCATCCAACAATTTGGACGGTGGAGATAAAACACATATATCATACGTGGGTACCACAGCACCGTCCACACCTTGGACAGTGCAGATAAAAAACATATATCAAGGTGGGCACCACCGTCCAGCAGATGTGGACAGTGGAGGTAAAATACATAAATCAAGGTGGGCCACTTTGGACGGCCTGGATGTAGCACGTATACAAATAAGGTGGGCCCGGGTCCACAGCTGTCAAACAGATGGACAACGTGGAGAACACATACATACATCACGGTGGTCCCTCTCTACATCGTCCAGACATGGATGGTGTGGATATTAGAATGCATATATCAAGTGGGCCCCATCTCCACACGTGCAGCACGTGTGGAGTGGGTCCCACCTCCTAAAAAAATAGATGGACGTTGTAGATATAACACATTAAAGGTGGGTCCACGTGGTGTGGCCCACCAGAGTTTTGGATCAACAGATATTTATGTTTTTACTTCGTCCAGGGTGCTGGACGGCCCTGGATGGGGCACGTCACCAGGGTGTGCCCGAGATTTAGCCAAACTGGATGGACGGTGAGGATTGCATGTGTGCAGTGGGTCTCACGGATGGTGCAGATAAAGCACATACATCAAGGTGCGTCCTACTCAGATGGATGATTGGATGAACAACACATGGGCTCCCAGCTGCTGGACAGCGTGGGGCACAACACATACATCCAGGGGGATCTCACCATCCAGGCCTTTGCATTGGACGGTGTGAATAAAATACAACATCAAGGTGGGCCTACTGGCCCTTGATGGTTTGGATGTACTGTGCATATTAGGTGGGTCACACATCATCAAAAAAATGAGAGAGAGAGATGGAGAGACGTGAGAAGGGGAGGGACACCGCAACTATGGGCCCTCCCTAAATACAAAGCATACATCAAGATGGGTCCCACCATATGTGAGCCCTTAAATAAAAATCGACGATTAGATCACCCGCCTTAAAATCTCGTCTTCCTTCTTCCGCTAATGCATGCTAGAGCTCTAATAAACGAATTTCAACGGTTGAGATGGACCTTGGGATGGTGGGATTGGGTGGTAGGAAGGTGGGCCACACATGGCTTCTCACATGGAGGCTTGGATGTTGGACTCTCATGGGGTTTGCTTAAAATGAAGAAATGAGAGAGAGAGAGAGGATGGAATGTAAAGAGAGAGAGAGAGGGATGGGTGAGTGAGTGATGGGTGATGGGTATGTACTTGACATGTATGGGTGTGTAAGAGAGAGAGTTGACTTTGGAGTTGCTCTTATACTTAACATGAGGTGATTGATGTGCATTTGATTGATGGGATATGTTGTAGAGATTCTCTTGGGATTGCAAACGCACGACGTTTTCTCAAACTGAATGCAGGCCCACATCTCTTGGCCTGGGTATTGCCTTGGCTCACGAGACATGACATAGGAACAGCGGAGACAGCGTGGTCGCTAGGATACAAGTCTCAGGTTAAGCCAATTCTGGAATACAGGATACGACTCAGGGTTGTGCGTAAATGCCGATAACAGATCGTGGGTTACCGGAATTCGACCAAAAGGACCGCGGAAGCCTACCAAATGGTACGGGCTAGGATACGAGCCTTACTTTTTTTAAATCAATTGTTGTTTTTCTTTTTTTTCTGATATTTGAGTTTTAGAAGGAAAAAATACAAGAAATAGGGAACGGCTGAGATTGAGCGTTCTCTTTTAGGTTTTTTTATTTGTTGTACTACTTGTTCTGATCTTTGATCTTGAAAAGAACATCTGAAAATCAGATTCAAATGGGTTTTTCTCCTTCTTCTTCATGTTCTTTCTGTCTTCTTTGATCTCTTTTGTACTCTTTCTTTTAATGGTTTTTGGTTTTCGGAGTTCGATTCCATCACTAACATTTCTTACATAGCTTTGATTTTATCTACAATTGCGATCTTCACTTCCACAAAGAAGAAAGATATTCCAAAAGCAAATTCATCGAAAGCTGAGATTTTTTTAATAGATGACGATCTAAAAACTCAGCTGGAAAAGGAGGTTGATCTGAAAAATCAGCTAGAAAATGATGCCGGATTGATTGTACAATACGTAGGCCTAATACATCGTATCCAAACATTGATCTGTACAAGAACAATACCTCCTATCCAAACATTGATTAATGGCATGTTGATTTGGATGTATTCTTAAAACCATCCAACATATACATGAATAATACCCAAATACAATACAATACACCCTAATACGCGAATGCAAATAGACCCTTAGGAAATTCTTTACTAAGGTTAGTTGAAATTGTTTCATATCTTTAAAGATGGCTAGTGAGGATGAACTCCCAAATACCCCTGGTGTTAGTGCGTCAGCCACATCACCTCTTATTGTTGAGGGAGAGGGGTCTTCAGTTACAAATAAAGAAAAGAAACAGTCAGCTATCCAGGATAATTTTGAAGAAGTAATAGTTAACAATGTCACTAAGATCAGATGTCTGCACTACAAAAATCTATATAGCAAAAATACTAGGGCATCGACTACTCATTTAAACAGACATAGGCAAAGTTGTGCAAGGAGACTTAGAATTTCACCTTCAAGCCAACAATTGTTATCGTTTACAAAGTTCAAAGGAACTACTTCTAAAGGTACACTTACCACTCATAAGTTTGAAAAAGGGAAGTTGAAGGAGTGGTTTGCAAGGCTTATTATCGTTAATGAGAAACCATTTAAAATGATAGCGAGTGAAGTATTCATGGGATACAGTAAATACCTTAATCCTCAGTTTGAGGTCTCCCGTGTTACTGTGAAGAGGGAGTGCATGAAGATGTATGCAAGTGAGAAAGTGAAGTTGAAAGCCGTTTTAGATTCGATTTCAAGGATAAGTTTAACTTCTGATATGTAGACAGCGCAAAATCAAATAAATGGATATATTTCATTGACTGCACACTATGTTGATGAAAATTAAAAACTTTGCAAGAGAATATTGAACTTTCTCCACCTTTCATCTCCTCATTCTAGTTTAGTTATTTTATATTGCATTTACAACTGTCTACAAGATTGGGGCATTGAAAAAAAAAAAGTCAGTTCATTAACTTTAGATAATGCTTTAATAAATGATAGTGTAATATTATTCTTACGTAATCAGTTCAAGGCAACCGACAATTTATTTTTTGAGGGAAAAATATTTCGTGTTTGGTGTTGTGCACACACATTCTCAACCTAATTATATAGGAAGAGTTGAAATCAATTAACCAAACTATAGAGAATGTGAGGGAGAGTATAAAGTACATAAGAGGCTCGCCTTCAAGATTGAGTATATGGAATGACATAGTCCAACGTTTGAATTTGAAGTCTCCAAAAACATTGAAGCTAGATGTCTGCACAAGTTAGAATTCGACTTTTGAGATGTTGGATTTGGCCCTAGAATTGGAACTTACATTTCAGAATATGTAAGCACGTGATAGAACGTATGCTTGGTTGCCTACTGATGACGGTTAGAGCAAAGCGAAAGAAGTTTATAAATTTTTAAAATTTTTTTATGACTATCGAAGATATTTTCTAACAACAAGTTTCCTACAGCAAATATATTTCTTCCAGTTGTGTGGAAGATCAAGAAAGCCCTAAAGAAAGGTGCCAGTAAAGGTCCATTTTTTCTGCAACTCATGATAGGTGGTATACAAACAAGTTCGATAAGTACTGGAATGAATGTCATTTGTTAATGTCCTTAGCTGTTGTTCTTAATCTTCGGTATAAGATGAGTTATGTTAAGTACATCTTCTTGAAGATTTATCCTAACAAAATGGTAGTAACTGAAACCTCGAAAGTTCGTAACGTAATTAAGGCATTGTACAATACGTACACAACCATAGGATCCACACCAAATGTTAACGAAGTTAGATCACATGCTGGTATAAGCTCTAACTCTATGCTCGATGATGATTACATGTCTTTTATAGCAAAAGAAAATATAGACACTGAAACAAAAGAATCAGAGTTAGACTTGTATCTCAAAGAGTCAGTCATACTGCAGTAGGATTTAGACTTTGATGTTTTTGAGTGGTGGAAAATGAGATTTAGTGAAGGAAAATACTTTACACTATCGACGGTGGCACGAGATATTTTGTCAATTCCTATTTCAACAGTGGCATCAGAATCTGCTTTTAGTATAGGGAGTAGGGTCATGAGTAAGACTCGAAGCTCCCTTGCACAAGATATAGTGGAAGCATTAATTTGTACACAAGATTGGTTGCGTCCGAGTTGGGGAGGTTCTGATATTAATGAGGAAGAGGAGGAGAATGTGTATCAAGCTGCAATACATGAAACAACAGAAATATGAATGAAGTTAGGTTAACATTTCTTGTTTATTTATTGGAACTTGAAAATAATGTCATGTAATGGGTACTCTTTTATTTTTATTTTGATGTTATGTTGATGGATGTTATACGTGCAAGCATTAATGGTTTCTTTCCTTTTTTTCCATCCATAAATTGCTTTTGTTTTATGTCGATATTTCATTATTGTTAAAATACTTATTTTTTCAACACAATAATGTAGATATGTCTTCAAGTGAATCATCGATTGACGTTTGGGATTATGGTTCCTTAGTCCATTCTCCAAAGTCTGGAAAGTTTAAGATTTTGTGTCATTTATGTGGAGCGAAGTTTGTTAACTAAACTAATCGGCTCAAACTACACTTATCTTGTCGGGGTGGAGATATAAAATCGTGTCCTAAAGCCCCAAAGGAAGTCCAAGTTCTTTTCCAAGCACTTATTGATTCAAACGAAAAAGCTTCCACTCCCCCATCAAAACTTTCTAAGGCAGAGGAGGAAGCTAAATTATTAGCATTGGGAGAAGAACAATTCCAATTCGCTTTAAAGCACGGTATGGAAGAGGCTTCTACACATCAACGATGTCCTCCAAGACAACATGATATTGAAGTAGGTTCAAGCTGCACAGGTAGCACAGCTAAAAAGAAGAAGAGTAAGAATTCAATTAAGTTTCTCTCCAGTCTTGGTGCGTTTTACAAGACGTTGGGAACTACGTATAAATCTTCTCACAAAGAAAGTTTGAAAAATCTAATTCAAACTATACAAGAGGGTGATAAAAAACTATCTCCACCTTCTTATTCGGGAGAGGTGAACGAGTACGTATATGAAGATTTGGATAACAGCTCGAGCTCAGCAGACAAATATCCTCTATAGTAATATCTTCAGTTTGTATTTAACATTTTATTTTCTACTCTGTTGTATTATTAAATGTATGTAGACGTAGTAAAATTATAATTTTAACTTGATACTTTCGACTTCCTAGTTTCGAGTTTCGACATTGTATAATTACGAAAACTAAACTCGAATTCAAATTCGAAAACTCGAAAATTTGAAAACTGAATGGCTCGAAACTCGTTTTGAAAAATGAACTCTAACATGACTCATAAGCTCGAAACTCGGTTCAAAAAATGAACTCGAACACGGCTCGAAAGCTCAAGCTTGAACTCGGCTTGAAAGCTCGAGGCTCGAACTCGGCTCGAACTGGTCCAATTGCTGATCGAGCTGGAGATGCTAGCTCGGTCACTGAGCTAAGCCGAGTTCGAGCTAAGCCTTCCTGGTGACTGAGATGAGCCAAGCTTAGGCCAACTTGACTCGGTTCGGCTCGATGTACACCCTTACACCTAATTGTTCCCTATTTCACATGAAAGTAGATTGGTTGGTGTACCACACACCAGCTATATAGCTGATGTAGGCACATGTCATGCGAAGACATGCACTGATGCTCCTTGAGCTCCAGGTTGTACGAACGGTTCAAAGGAGATCAAAGCTACATGGGCCCCATAGTGATGTATTTATTATATCTACACCGTTCATATATTTTAAGAGATCATTTTAAAGCATTATCCAAAAAATGAATCATTTCCAAAGATCATTTGGACCACACCACAAATAGCAGCGGAGATAATGATTTTCACCGTTAAACAATTCGTAGGGCCCACCATAACATTTATTTTCCATCCAATCTGTTCATAAGGGCAAAAAGACCTGAATTAAGAGGAAAAACAAATTTCATATTGACCCAAAACTTATGTGACCCTAAAAAGGGTTTCAGTGGTAGATGTTCAATCTCCCACTACTTTTTGCAGTGTGGTCCACTTAATACATAGATCTATCTTATTTTTCATCTCAAGTGGTAAGACGAGCTCGCCAAATGGATGGACGGTTTGGATATAACACATACCTTATGATCAGACCCACAGAACTTGCTGACGTCAATACAGCAGCTATATAGCGGGTGTGAGGTACATTAGCCAATCTGCTTCCATTCCACATGGTTGAGCGTGGCCCACCGTGGTGTGTGTGTGGCGTGGATTGGGTACTACCCCTGCCAAGACCTACCTAGAGAGAGACAGTCCTGTGAGAGGCTCTATGGGGCCACTGAAATGTGTTTTTTTTATCCAAGCCGTCCATCTATTTTGATAGATCATTTTAGGTAGCAAGGTAAAAAAGGAGGCAGATTGAAGGCTTAAGTGGGCCACACCATAGGAAGTAGTGGGGATTGAAAGCTCATAGTTAAAAAGTTCTTGGGCGGCGTAGACGTTTCAGATCAAGCTAATATTTATGATTGTTTTCCCTTCATACCGGTCCATGTGACCTTATGAATAGGTTGGATAGAAAATAAACATGACCGTCGACCCTAGGAAGTTTTCAACCGTAGGAATTTAATCACCACTGCATCCTGCGGTGTGGTCCACTCGAGCCTTCAATATGCCTCCCTTTTTAGATCAGGACCTAAAATGATCTTTTAAAATAGATGAACGGTGTGGATAAATCATATACATACCAATGGCCCCACAGATACTTGACAGGACTGTCTCTAATCCGGTCTTGGTTGGGTAGTACTCAATCCGTTCCGTGTGTATGGCTTCCCATCGACGCTGGTCACTGACACACTCAGCGTGCGACTACACTATGACGTACGTGTCTTATGCATGCTACCCTTCTTCTTCTTTTTTCAGCTCATCTTAGGGAGTATTTTGAGCATATAATTTGAGGAGACTAGGTGATATGGGATTTTAAAAGATATATAATTACTGTATGTGACAGGGATTGTCTACTGTTAAGGCAGGATACCACAGGACAAACATAACTCCCTTTCGTGTTTGTGTCATGGTGGCATTCGATTGTATATTTGTTAGCCATTGAATAGATATATCAACTAGAAATTGAAACTATTGAAAATAACATGTATGTGTTATATCCGTACCATCTATTCATTTTACAACCTCATTTTATGGCCTGGGCCTAAAAATGAGGCAGATCCAAAGCTTACATGGACCACTATAGAAAGAAGTAGGGACAAGGATGCCCATCATTGAAATCTTCCTAGGGTCCACCGTAATGTTTATTTGCCATCCAACTTGTTCATAAGGTCAAACAGACCTAGATGAAATATCAGCTTGAACCAAAACTTTAGTAGCCCCCAAGAAGTTTTCAATGGTAGTCATTCAATCCTACTGCTTTCTATGATGAGGTCAATTAAGCTTTGGATTTGCCTGATTTTTAGGCCCATGACTTAAAATGATCTCGAAAAATAGGTGGACAGTATGGATCTAGCCCATACATCATGGCGGAACATATAGAACTTACTGACATCAACAAACGTTTTCAAAAAAATATAAATGACAATGCGGGAAGCGATGCTACAATTATCATAATCTAAAAGGAACCAAATGCAATTCCATCTAACCTAATCCCAACCTTTCTTATTCTCTCTAAACGCTAGATGGAATTTTCACGGTACCAAATGCAATTCCATCCCACCTAATGTCATCTAATACCATGAGCCAAACGCCCCCTTAAGATAAAAGCCTAAAATTAAACCCTACCTCAAGTTCAAGTGGGCCATATCATAAGAAATAATGACAACTCATCACTTACAATTAAAAGCTTACCCAAAGGCAACAGAAGTTTTGGATTAAACCTATTGTTGGGCTTCAATTCAGAGTTGGATATATGTCGGTGTAAACAGCCATTAATTTTTTTAATTTTTTTTATGCATTCTATGTATCTATTTATTTTATGGATAGGTTAGATGACAGATAAACATCACTGTGGCCCTAAAAGGATGTCGACTGTAAGCATCATTATCCCTGCAGTTTTTCATGTGGTCCACTTAAGCTTTGGATATGCTTCAAGTTTAAGCTCATGCTCTACACTTAAAAAAGAATATGAATCCTCTGATTGTCACAAATAGCAATTTTTTATTTTCTTACATTGGGGTTGGTCCACATCATCATTGACCTTGTGAGTATTGTTGCATTAAATACATTATGCAATGATACGACCTAATCAGATTATAACAAACAGAAATTTTCTATTAGTCGCAAGTAAAAGATTCGAATTTCTTAAAAAATTGAATGGATGACGTGATAAAACACATGCACCACAATGGGCTCCAAGGAATTTACTTAGCATGCTACAGTAGGTAATCTGCATTCTCATCACACCTATTTAGTAGGGTGGTCAAAAAAGTAAAAGTTTCATGTGGTGGCTCATGTGAATTTGGGACTGGAATCACTAGTATCTTCCACAGTGTGTAGAACACCAAACACTGTGGATGGGATGCCAACATAGTGTTGGGGATTTGCGTTGCGGAATCTGTGATGTAACATGGAAAACCCTTGTGGGAAAAAACTACGGCGCAAAGCGACAGAATTCCACTATGAAAATAGAAATTACAAAGAGAAAGGACTTACCTGATTCGAACAACCTCAAATCTCAACCTTGCTACACCCTTTAGAAACCCTAAAAACCCTTTTAAGAACCCTTGGAATCCCTTTAGAAAACCTTAGAATACTCTAAAATAGCCCTAGGGACCCCTATTTATAGTTTAGGAAACTCCACTTCCGCACCTTTGTGAAACCGCCTCAAATTTATGCAATCCGTACAAAATCCACCCAGAATCTGCATAACCCTCGACTAGTCGAGTCAGGTCCTCGACTGGTGGAAGGACCCCTTCGACCGGTCGAGTAAACGCCTCGACTGGTTGACACTAAAAAATATAGCACGCTGCACTTTGAGTCGAGTGGTGCTCAACTAGTCGAGTAGCCCCCTTAACCGGTCGAGCTAGGCCCTCGACCGGTCGAGTTAGGCCCTTGACCGGTCAAGCAGCGCAGTTGCATACAGATTTAAGGCATCTGTTTACAACAATCTCCACGATGTCTTCAATCTTCAACCATGTAGTTTTTTGACCTCTTCTCTTATCTCTGCATCATATCATTGTTTCTTATGCACACTTCATCCTTCTTTTCCACCATTGCGAAGCCCATAAAAGTTGCACAGAACTTGAACTTTTCTGCAGGAACATTCTAGGTGAGCATGTCTGCCAGATCAAAATCCACATGCCCAACTACCTTTGCTCATGTCTTCTCAAAAAGAAAGACGTAGTCTTCTTACCATCTCACCGCTACCCAATATTGCTTACTGGAGTACTTTGTAACATCCCGAATTTTCACAGTTAGAGTTTATACTCGTGCTCAAGAGAATCGAGTATTAATAATGTACAACTGGATGCTTTGAAATTGCACCCTATTTTTTCCATTTGGTTTACATCCGGATACATTCAGGAAGATAACATTCACAGGAATAAAATCAACTATATTGATTATATTTCATCAGAGTAAAAAAGAATAATCAAATGCCTTCTCAATAGAAGCTTATTACATTCATCGGGTTCACAACGGAAGTATAAAACTAAGTAAATAATCTGTCTTCATATTCTTTCAGTGTAGTCTTCTATAAAAGTTGGTCCTCTAAGTCATCATCTGTATGTCACCTACAACATCTGTACGGTTGGGAGATGGTCAATGCCCTACTCATAGTAATGGTTATCCTTTAAGATTAACAATCATTCAAGAGACTTATAAAAGTGATATAAATGTTGTGATACGTCAAGTACTCTACACTACAAGAGGTATCAATGTGCAATTAATCTATATGGGATGCATGCCTAGCAAAGTATATGCGGTGTATCATACTTAATTAGCTATTGCCACAATGTGGAATATGATTAGAGTTATCTGACTCAACCCGCATCCCATACTATGGATATTCATCGGTGTGTCCCATGCTGACATGGCTTTATGCGGTTAACCTGAGACGGCCACAATACATAACCAGGAGAATACGCCCCTAGAGATTGGAGTGACTATTTGGGACAACCAACCCCCCCCCCCCCTCAGAAAGAAATTGATGCACTGCATACACAGAACAGCTTACGCACATCAATTAGGGCAACATCACCCGAGAACATAGAATTACGTGACACCCCAAGGCCGCTACCGAAAGCGCATTACATCCACGATAATTAATCGATCCCTAGAGGAAGGATTCCCAACATAGTACTTGCATCAAGAGAGAATTCATTTATCCATGGTCAGTTAAGAACATCAAGACACCTGTCAAGCCCTTATGTTAAAGGAGGCGAGTGATAGTAACCAGCTTGAATAAGAGGCGAGTGACAATGGTCAACTCAAGTATGAGGAGAGGGCTTAAGGCTAACTCGTGATGAATAAAAGCAAGAGCAAGGCTTATATCCATAGCCTCATATGAATTCATAAAAGCCTCTTACAATGTATATCATGTAAGAAAAACCTCAAAAATGGCCATTAATTAATAGTGAAACATATAATGACATGGAAGATTCAGAGTGATATGTAAAAGGCCAGATAAAATGTATGCAAAGGCAATATCAAATTCATGAAGACAGGAAAAGGCTGGATAAAGTTAACAACTTAAATTAACGTAAGCCTAAAGTATAAAACTCTCACCTTGGCTGTCTACATGCCCTCTAGGGTTAGATGTTTGGGCAACTTAGTTTCACCTGTTTCACATTAAGCTAAAGTGGTTGCTAGAGGTTCCATGCAAAATCTATGTTTCTAGAACCTGGTGAGTTTTTCCACCGAGTCAACTCGGCCATGACTCCAATTCTTTATTTCTTCCTCTTCTCTTTCTCTTTCCTTCTTTTCTTTTCCTTTCCTTCTCTTTTCTTTCTTTCTCTTTTCTTTCTTTTCTTTCTTTCTCTTCTTTTCTTTTCTTTTCTCTTTTCTTTTCTTTTCTTTCTTTTCTTCTCTTTTCCTCCCTACCTTGCTGCCGACGACCCCTTCTACGATCAGCCTCTTATTGAAAAAATATTAATTTTAAATATATTTTAATAATAAAAATAATATATATAATATATTATTTTGTTTGAAAAACACCATTTTGTGGGTTTTTAGGAATAGTCCCACATGAGAAAGGGAAGAGAAAAATCTGTGGCTTAAATGATAATAGTAGAGTATTATAATATTTACCTACCTAGTTCATAGACTATGGACCTTGCGTGTTCCAGTGCATAGCACTAGAACACCCGCGCGAGCTCTCGCGCTCGGGCTCGAGCACGGGCACGGGCTCGGTCTCGGTCTCGGTCTCGGTCTCGGTCTTGGTCTCAGTCACGGGCTCGGTGCGAGGCCGTGGGCATATGAGGCAGTGTGGCTATAGAGGCGCTAGTGGTGCACTTTGCACTTCGCACGTCCGCATCGTGTCGCAGAGGATCGCTCCTTCTCCACCTTGAGCGAACCGGAGTGAGACGTGTGTGAGTCACGGTGTGACTAAGTGGCTAAGGCAGATGGCTGGGTGAAGGAGAGACTAGAGGACTGAATAAGAATCCTCCAGAATATATAGAGGGCTGGAAAAAGAGCTATTGTAGAAAATCTGTAACAGCTATGTCATAAGTGCAAGGTTTAACTGAAATTACTGCATGGCTAGCCCAATAACTAGAAAACGGCTAGTTGTTGTCTCACAACAGTCAGCATGCAGCAGATTAATGGCCATGCACAACAGTCAGAAAATGGCCATAAAACGGCTAGTTTTCTCCAACAGCTAGAAAACGGTTATGGGATTTATTTCCCTGGACCATAACTCCCAGCCACCATAGCCTATAAAAGGAGGGCGTGGATGGGTTTCCAAGCAATCTCACAACCCAATCCAACACTACCATACAAATTGAGATAGCACACTACTACTTTCTTTATACTCCAGTGATTCTAGTAAGATAGCAAAGGTTTAAACCTTTGCAAGAAGAACAGACTAATGGTGTGGTCTAGAACTGTTCAACTGAACAAGTAGCTGAAGACTTGATGCAGTGGTCTAAACCACAATTTTCTTCTTTTTCTTTCTTCTGGAATTTTTCCTTTTATTGTATTTCTGCCAGACATTGTGTAATAGAGCTCCAATAGGTGGGCCTTTATGTTTGCTAAACGCAGACCCACACCAGGCTCGCCGTATCCTAAAAGCTATTTGCCTGTAACCTATCAGCTTACTCAATTCACTTGAGTAGGGGCAAATAACACTTTAAGGACAGTGTTTCAGACGTGCTTCAGCCTGTCCATATTTTAGATCTTAATTTGCAATTTTTCAGTTTTCACATTATACAGAAATTATATTATACTGTATAATTTCCAACAATCTTAAAGCGTTATTACGATGGAAGCCAACAGTATTTCATCCATCAAGCTGATGAATCAGGACTTGATACGTCTTGATCGGTTCGATGGAACCAATTTTACAAGATGGCAAGACAAGCTGAAATTTCTCCTGACGGCACTAATGATCTACTACATTTTAGATCCTAATTTGCAAGCGCTACCTAAAGCAACCAAAAATGACATGCCTGGACAGGTGGCAGCTCGCACCAAACGAGCCGAAGAAGAACTCTTGTGTCGAGAACACATTCTAAACACACTCTCCGACAGACTGTACGATCTGTACCAACAGACGTCATTAGCAAAGGAAATCTGGACCACTCTGGAGTTCAAATACAAGGCTGAAGAAGAAGGTACCAACAAATTTCTCATCGCCAGGTATTTTAACTTTAACATGGTAGATAATAAACAACTGCTGCCCTAAATCCAAGAACTGCAGCTACTAGTAAACAAAATCAAAGCCATCAACATAGATCATCCTGAATCATTCCAGGTCGGGGCTATAATCGTCAAATTGCCACTGATGTGGAAAGACTATAGAAAGATGTTGCTGCATAAGACTGAGGACTACACAGTGGAACAAATCCAGAAACACCTCAGAATTGAGGAAGAATCCCGAACTACGATAGAAAGAATGATAACGGGAATATCTCGCCCAAGGTACATGCAGTAGAGAACTCTAACAACAAACATCCTGAGAAGGACAATTCCCTAAAACCGAATAAAGGGAAATTCAAGAAAAATGCCCAAAAGAAGAACAGAAAGTTCAAAGGCCCATGCCATGTCTATGGAAAAATCGGGCACTATGTTCGAGTATGCCGATATCGTAAATCTAAACAAGAGGCAAGTGCAGTAGAAGAAGGCGATATAGTGGCCATGATCATGAGGTGAATACTATCCAAGGTAAAGTTCCAGGTTGGTGGTATGATACTGCCGCTACAGTACATGTGTGCTACGACAAATCAGCCTTCAAAACCTATGAGGAATTGACCGATGGTCAAGAAGTCTAAATGGGTAATGAAGTCTGATCGAAGGTCGTCGACAAAGGAACTGTCGAACTGATATTCACCTCTGGGAAGAAAGTGATTCTGACTAATGTACTGCACGTCCCAGACATGAGGCGAAACTTAGTTTCTGAGGATCTTTTGGAAAAATCAGGTATAAGGGTGGTGTACGAGTCAGGTAAACTGATTCTGTCTAAGAATGAAAATTTTATCGGAAAGGGATATGCTTGTAAAGGAATGGTCAAGTTTTCTCTGAATGAAAGTAACACTTCTGCGTATATAGTTGAATCCGCTGAACTGTGGCATGATAGACTAGCCCATATAAGGTATAGTACCTTGAAGTTCATGGCTAAGAATTGTTAATATCATACACAGATAATGAGACCGATAAATGTGAAGTGTGCATACGATCCAAAATGACGAAGAAACCTTTTTCAAGTGTTGAAAGATCGACTTAAGTATTGGATCTTGTGCACAGTGATATCTGTGAGTTAAACGGCATTCTTACTCTTGAAGTAAACGGTACTTCATAACCTTTATAGATGATTGCTCTATATATGTGTATGTGTACCTATTAAAGAGCAAAGATGAAGCATTGAACATGTTTAAGATATATAAAGCAGAAATAGAGAATCAACTAAATAAGAAGATAAAAGTTCTCCATAGCGATAGAGGAGGAGAATACTTCTCCAATGAATTCGATAACTTTCGTGAAGAACATGGACTGATACATCAATGTACAGCGCCATACACACCTCAACAAAATAGAATAGCTGAAAGGAAGAGTAGAACATTAGTAGAAATGGTCAACTCAATGCTGATAAGAGCAAAGTTGTTACTACGTCTATGGGATGAGGCACTGCTTGCAGCATGCCATATTCTAAATAGAATACCGTCTAAAAAATATAAAATATCTCCATATGAAACATGGAGAGGCAGAAAACCTAATCTAGGATATCTTAAAGTGTGGGGGTGTCTTGCATACTGCAGAACCCCTGATCCAAAAAGAACTAAGTTAGGACTAAGAGCTATTAAGTGCGTTTTTGTAGGATATGCACAAAATAGTAAAGCTTATAGGCTTCTAGACATAGAGTCTACTACAATAATAGAATCAAGAGACGTTGAATTCTTTGAGAACTCACTATCCTTGGAGTCAAAGGATAATGAAATCCAAACTCCTGATAGAGAACCAGATAGCACAGCTCCACAGATAGTGGAAGCTCCTATTGAACCTCGTAGGAGTCAAAGAACAAGAATAGAGAAGAGTCTAGGAGATGACTACATTGACTCACAACGCATCATTTTCCATCTTGTAGAAGCAGATAGAGAAATTGTTATAAGACAAATACCTATGATTATAGAAGATGATCCTAAATCATATAAAGAGGCTATATCCTCTAGAGACGTAGCTTTCTGGAAAGAAGCAATAAATGATGAAATGGAATCCATAATGTCAAATCAAACATGGGAACTAGTTAACTTACCTCCAAGTTCTAGACCCATAGGTTGCAAGTGGGTATTTAGGAAGAAATATCACACTGATGGGACTATCCAACCCTTTAAAGCTCGATTAGTAGCTAAGGGTTTTAGACAAAAAGAAGGGATAGATTACTTTAACACATACTCTCCTATAGCTAGGATAACATCCATTAGGATATTATTTGCGCTAGCTTCTATACATCATCTTCACATCCACCAAATGGATGTAAAGACCGCATTCCTGAATGGTGACCTCAATGAGGAGGTATACATGGAACAGCCTGAAGGTTTTATTTTACCAGGAAATGAAAACAAAGTATGTAGATTAGTCAAATCTTTATATGGATTAAAACAAGCACAAAAATAATGGCATAAAAAGTTTGATTCTAAAATACTATCTCATGGTTTCATGCATAATGTAGCTGACAAATGCATATATTCTAAAGCAGATGGTAGTTGTATCATTATTATTTGTCTATATGTTGATGACATGTTAATAATAAGTAATAAAATGGAAGGCGTGACTGAAACAAAGAGGTTTCTATCTTCCGTATTTAAAATGAAAGATTTTGGACAAGTTGATACCATCCTAGGTATCAAAGTTAAAAAATATTGTGGGGGTAATGCTTTGTGTCAATCTCATTATATTGAGAAGATACTAAATAAGTTTAACCATCTAAATATAAAAGAAGCAAAGACCCCATTTGATCTAAGTTTCAAGCTAAAAGAAAATACTGGAAGAACAGTTGCACAATTAGAATATGCGAGTGCCATAGGAAGTCTTATGTATGTTATGCAATGCACTAGACCTGACATCGCATATGCTGTGAGTAAACTTAGTAGGTTTACTAGTAACCCCAGTACTGAACAATGAAATGCAATCAGTAGAATCCTTGGTTACTTAAAAGCAACCAAAGACTTAGAACTATTTTATTTAGAATTTTCTGCCGTATTGGAAGGATATACTGATGCGAGCTGAATATGGAGTGCAGGGGACAACAAGTCTACTACAGGGTGGGTATTCACCCTAGGAGGTACAGTTGTATCTTAGGGATCCAAGAAACAGACTTGGATAACGCACTCAACTATGGAGTCTGAATTCATAGCCCTGGTTGCAATGGGCAAAGAGGCTGAGTGACTAAGGGATCTTCTATTAGGAATTTCTTTCTTTGTAAAGCCTATATCGGCTGTGTCACTACCTTGTGATAGTGAAGCCACATTAGCTAGAGCCTATAGCGGCACTTATAATGGTAAATCTAGACATATCAGTCTTCGACATGATTATGTCGAACAATTGATTCGAGATAGAATCATTGCTATTTCTTATGTGAAATCAAGCAACAACCTGGTAGATCCTTTCACTAAACCTCTACCAAGAGAGGTAGTAAAGGCTACATCTAGAGGGATGGGGTTGAAACTCTTCAACCAAAGTTTCACCAGTGATGGTAACCCAACATGAAGTTAAAAAATCTCTAAATTTGGGTTTAATGAGTAAAAATAAGTCACTGATATGTGAAAAGTTTTTCAGCACTAAATTATAAAACCTCATCCATAATAGATAAGTGCTGAGCATTACAAAAGAGGGTTGAGTCTGAGAACTCTTAATGAAATCCAGTCTATAGGACAAGTGTCATATAGTAACGGAGACACTGAAAGGAATTTATCTATATGAACGTAGAGATGGTGCCGTCTCTCATGAGAGTTAGGAGTTTTCTTTCGGGATCGTTCACGAATTAGGATAAGCACATGGCCATTAAATGTGCTAAGTAAGATTGTGGAAACTCTAATAAACACATAGTGAATATGTGTGTAGTTTCTCTAACTTTGTTATCTAGGAATAACTGGTTCAACGCTACGACTACCAGTAATTTCAACAGAGTTTTGAGATACTTACACTAAGGAAAGATTAAAATCAAAAGATATCTTTCTTTATGCATATATGTAACAGCCCGGATTTTTTCCAACTTGAGATTAGACGTCCTTAGGCAATGGGTCGCTCCTAACGCCTTATTAACTTGTCAGAACTCAATCCCACGGTCTAAAATCACTTGTGAACCCATTTCTTTCACAAATCTCACCCTTCACTACCTTGATCTTTCAATTTTTCTAAGTACTTTCACCCTAGACACTATCTTAAAGTTTAGGTGATGAAGAATAATACTTAAACTAAACATTGCTACAAAGGTCTAAGTACCACCTCAGACCGAAATCACTCAGGACTAAATCCTTTAGAAATGAGATAAAGTAACTAAGTGTTAAACTAGATTAGCTACGAAATCCGCTTGATCCACTTTAAATATGATCTGCAAGACCCAATACTTGTAGGATCATTGACGCTAGGTTACCCTAAAATCTAGGATCAATCTCATTACCCGGCTGCTCTCGGGAGCATCCTGAAACTCCGTATCAGATCTGTACCGCACGTCGGAAGTCCGATTAACACGAAGTTAAGAAATTAGGACCGCCTTACTGGGCTTGACAACCATCTTGAAAATCAAAGCCAGATAGTGTCCCAGTGTAATTCGCTTGAGTCCGGAGCGAGGAGTGTGAAAACACTTAGGTTTCTTTAGAAATAAATATCTCAAATAGTAATCTGAGACTTGTCGCTTGTGGGTCAGTATTAAGCAACCAGACCGTCAGAATCTGACCCAAATACACCCTCGGATCAGAAAAAATTTCATAAACATATCCATGTACTCGGAATCTCCGATCGAGATCCACTGACCGTTGAACTGAAACTGGTCCGCCACGCGTGATCTGGGAATCCGACTGAAACGAGAACTTAACTCCACATAGATCCAATGTCTGTGAGTTTAAATACAACCTTTGGCTTAAGGAGGCCCGCCAGAAGTCCTCCGTTGAGCTGAAACCAGCTCACTTTAGTTATAACCTAAGTATACTTTATCCACAAGTCTATTTTGGTGAGTTTTTAGGCTATATAAGGACCTTAAACCCTCTCTCATTTCAGCCATCCGAATTTGAGAAAAACCCTAGTGAAAGAGAGAGAAAGTGTGGGAGATGTGGGAGAGTCTCCCTACCCTTCTTCCCTGCTGCTATCCATGCTCCACCACTCCGTTCTAATCGCTTTCCCGGCAATTCTAGCTCTGTTTCTAGGTAAGAAACCCTAACCCTAACCTGATTTGAGGTGTTGATAGTTGTAGGTTATGAAATAGCTAACCTATTTCATTCTATATGTTGTCAAACTGCCGTATACGGAAGCTTAGCAAACCTATCGTATTCGTTACGATTCTACGGAAAAAGGTGCGAACTTTAAGTGTATAGGTTACGGTTTTCAACGCTTTCAATGTTAGATAATGATAGATTCATGATCTGCATGCAATTGCACATATACAAAGTGCTTTCTGTTTTCTGTTTCGATTAAAGATGTAGATTATGGAATTTTACATATTCTATGTATTCGTAGAAAATACCTGATGTTTTATTTAAACCAACATGATTTAAATGATTTTTAAACTCGCAAGTATACGAATCAGATGTAAATATGGTACATATTACGAGATCGTTCCCACGAGGACTGGTCGTCACAATTCAAATCTATGACTCTCCTTAACTAATCCAACAAATAATGGAATGAACTACTAAGCACAATTCTAGGAAAAAAACAATTAAGAACAGGGAAGAAAATTCAATCAGAGAGAGAGCACTAGGACTTTCGAATCCACCCCTAATTATCCTAACCCTTGTTTTGTCTGTTGATTCACCTTAATCTAGATTGATACCACTTATATAGAGAAAGCACAATCTGTGTCCTTAATCGGGCATACAGAATGTCTAATTCCTTTAAGCAATGCCATGAATAACATATCCCATGTCCTTGGTCGGGCACATGGAATGTACATTCATTAAAGCACCCTGTTTCTTCCTCTATAGGAAACCTGTTCTTGATCAGACACAAGCACCTAGAATAAGCATCCAAACAACATTCATATATATACTTTAGTCAAGTTCATAGATGGAGAAGTATAGAATTTAAACCAATCAAGCCCACTTAGAGAAAGAAACAAATTAATTAATATTCAAAGTAAATTCAACCAATACAAGAGCTAATCAAATTAGGGGCTTCATCTCAGCCCTAGCTGAGAGATTAGTGACCCATAAAATCCATCAAAAAGATTAAACAAAATTCATAAAAACAAAACACCAAACTAATCGATCTCTCTCTCTTCTTTCTTCTCTTTCTTCTCTTTCTTCTCTCCCTTGCTCTAGATCTGGAATTCCCTGTTTCTGAATGAATTTCCCACGTCCATAATTCCTCTTTTATAGTTGCTGGAGGGCTGGAGTCGGTGGCAGAGTTGTAGCAGGACATCGAGTGCAAATTTTTGCAGCCGTGATCGGTAGACCCCACAGAAGTATTTTCTGGAAAATTCACCCCGTCCATTGGATTCATGACGAAATTTCAGTCAAGAATGGGTGGTTTTGAACGTCCATTAACGCGGCCCAGAGAAGAAATCACGAAGAGATCAGTTTTGAGCATTGCAGAGCAGTTCGTTTGTGGCCTCTGTATCACGCACGTGTGCACGCATGGACACAAAATATCAACATGGTTTTGTAGCTCTCGAAGCCCTCTACATGATGAACTGCTTGGATCAGCTTTACAGTTGACGAGTGGGGTCCATAAACTCCCGCAAAAACGGACAGCGTCCATTCGTTACGCGGACGCGAAAACGACGGCTGTTGTGATGGTGGGGTCCGTGATTGGAATCTACAGCGAAATCCACTCCATTCACCGAATTTCTCTCGGAATTTCGGTCGAAACTACGTAATTTTTCTCCGTTTTGGTCTGGGCCACAGAAGATCTTATTTCACCGTTCATTGCATGTTTGAATGGCTGAATTCCATTCTTGAGGATCATTTGTAAATCTGCCACCTAGGCAGTGATAATGGTCTTCAATTGGATGTGATGGACGGTCAGGATCGTCTCTATAGACAACAGGTGGGACCCACAACTACAAACCGACGGCCGTGTTTGCGGACGCTGGAACGACGATCGCTGTTGTGAAGAAGCAGGAGAGAGAGCGCGGGTCAGCGGCTCGCTGACCGTCTTGGGCGGTCCGGTGCATAGCAGGAGATGTGTATGCATGGTGTACATGCATCATATACGGGGTCCACTATAATGTTTATGAGAAATCTGCACCGTCCATCCTTTTCTTCATATAATTTCAACTGCCAAAACCAAGTTTGAGGCAGTTCCAAATATCAGGTGGGCCCCAAAGTGAAGATTAATGGGCTGATCTGTCCGTTGGACCACTTCCCAAGATCTTCAATGGCTGAAATTTAATATGTACGGTTAATTTACGGCCCTCATCCCATGTATGAAGTTTTCAACTGATCGGATAACGGGAACCATGTGATCTTACATTCTAGACCCTTTTCAGGCCCCTTTGGCTTGCTTTCCTCAGATCCCAGGCGTGTAAAATCTTCATTATTGGTTCTCTGGAGTCCATCCCGTGCTCTGGAGACTTTGGATCATGAAATCCATGCCTTTAACATCAATTTTCAATTAACGCTCCTGACTTCATCCTGTAACAAAAATACAATTAAAATACTCTATTAAGCATTATCATATACATAAAATCTGGTAATGATTGGGGTCTGATATGCAATATTCGACCCTGATCACAACCCCCAACCAGCATTTTGCTAGTCCCGAGCAAAACATGCGAAAAAATAATTTCAAAAATAAAAGACAATTCCTGTAAACTCAAGTGACTTGTGAACAGATAGCTGAGATGTGAAAATTCTAAGATTCATGATTGGTGTGTGGAGTTTTTCTCTTGGAATCAAGCTCTCGGCAGATTTCATAATCAAGTTTAAAATATTAATCCATTAATTTGAACAATTTTAAACATTGAGTTCCATGAGTGTATAGTGTAATCTCGGCTTACAATCATTAAAAGATCCAATTTGTCAATTTCATGATATCATTAGTAATTCGTGACAACCAAGCTTGAAACCAATACTTATTTCACATATTAACTTTTCATTTTACCAGCCTTTGATTTTCTTTATGAGCAGTAACGCAAATGAGGGGAATCAAATTCTCACCTATAGGGAGCAAACCTATGGCGAAAACTTGTCGCCTAACTTTTTTTTTTTTTTTTTTTTCATATGTCAACTATGGAGAATCAAATCTGCACCTATAGGGAGCAAACCTATGGTGAAGATTATGTGACTTAGCCTTTTAATTCTTCTTTTTACCAAGTTAATCATTCAGTTATCGAACCGAAAATTTAATGTGTAAGCGAGATGTGATATGTGAAATCATGGCTCAATCAATGTTTACAACTTCTAATCATGGATTAACAATTCAAAATTGACTGTGAAATCAAGCAGATGGCCGAATCCAAGAGTCATAAGTTACCAACATCACATATCTTATAATGTTAAAATCACAACTATCCTTCAAAATCACTTTGAATTCAATAGAAATTCCAGAAAAAATTTTAAAATTTTCACAAATTTTGCTCAAGACCAAGAAAATACTGATTAGGTAACCTAATCTCCCACCCCCAACCTAAAATCTACATTGTCCTCAATGTAAAAGAAATAAGCAAGCAATGCACATGGGACAATGAAAGTAAAAGAGGAATGAGGGAAAGATAGTACCTGGACGGAGAATCAAGAAGCTTTCTCAAAAAAAAATTCAACGTAAAAGCGAGTTAGCACAAGAGAGAAATCAACAGAAGAAAAAAAAATAACAAAAAGAAAACAAAAGAAGATCCTACCTATACCACTTTCGCAGGTGCTCTCGATTGCATTTAGCGCATGCAACAAGCCTTTAAACTCCTAGGTTACCCCTAGTGGACGAGTTGTAGTCTCGTGAGGGTTTGCAGTAATGTTACCCACAAACATTGAACAAACTAACTAGAAAACTGAAAAGGAATGAAATAAAAAGCAATATAATAAAGCAAAAGGCTGGGTTGCCTCCCAAGAGCGCTAAGTTTAACGTCTTCAGCTAGACAAGAACGAACCATGAATGACTAATCTTTATAACTAGGGTCCGCCAAAGAAATTACCTCAACACCTTAATTAACCAATCTCAGACAAGTGATGTGAGTTCCCATGAGCTGTGCTATCTGCAATGAGGTAACTGACACTGTCGTCAAATAATTTAAGGACTTCTGCTCGAACGATTTCTTCCATGTTAGGATCACGCTTCCTTTGCATTTCACGCGACATTTCCACAGCATGATCCATACATACAGTGGAGCATACTCCCTGTATTTCCATTATCTTACGTTCAATTGCTGCCTTATATGCTCTAAGAACATTAAGCAGCCTGCTCGCCTTTGTCTTCTCAGAGTTCGAAGCTGTGCTGTCAGGAAGAGTCTCAGAGGGATGAAGAGGTTCCACTTTCGCTCTCCATTTTTCAGTCTCCAATATAGGAGTAGAGTCGAGCAGTGCATTGACTTCGTGGATGGGACTATCGATGTCAAAATCCATGCCATATTGTGCTAAGCAGGTCTCAAGTAGATCTTCAAAAGATTTACGGAAGGAGTCCTGCACTAGACTCTCGATCATGTCCACTTCAGATATGTCATCCAAATCTGCGGATTGTTGTCCTACATTAAAAACACTGAGTTTAATATTCATGTTACCAAAGGACAATTTCATAACTCCATTTCCGCAATTTATAATAGTATTAGATGTAGCCAAAAATGGACGACCCAAAATGACTGGGATCTGACTATGAAGATTCTGGACAGGCTGAGTATCTATAACTATGAAATCTACCGAAAAATAAAATTTATCAACCTGGATTAACACATCTTCAATAACACCCCGAGGCACCTTGACAGATCTATCAGCCAGTTGTAATGTTACCTTGGTCGGTTTCAACTCACCAAGTCCTAGCTGCTCATAAACCGAATATGGTAACAAATTGACGCTCGCCCCTAAATCAAGCAATGCCTTCCCGATCTTATGATCTCCTATGCCGCAAGAAATGGTGGGAGCTCCTGGATCCCTAAATTTAGGAGGGGTGTTATGTTAAATCAAGGAGCTGAGCTGCTCTGCAAGGAAGACTTTCTTATGAACATTCTGCTTACGCTTTTGAGTGCATAAATCTTTAAGAAACTTAGCATAAGCAGGGACTTGCTTGATAGCGTCAAGCAACGGGATGTTGACTTACACTTTTTTAAACACATCCAAGATTTCATCAAAGTTATTTATTTTCTTTATTGGTGTCAGACGTTGAGGAAAGGGTGCTTTGGGCACGTAGGGTGGCACATTAGTGGCTCTTGGAGAGTCAGAGAGCTTTTGGACTTTGGATGCATTGGTGTGACTCTCTGCTTCATCTTGATCTTCTGTTTTAGAATTTGATTCATCCCTAGGCATCTCTATTCTGTTATCAATCTGCTTGCCTGACCTAAGGGTAGTGATCGATTTGGCCTGTTCATGATATTGCCCTTGGTTGGAATTAGAGCCAATCTCATACTGTCCCTTTGGATTAGCCTCAGGTTGGCTAGGGAACTTGCCCTTCTCTCTCTCACTCAATGTGGCAGCTAGTTGACCCATTTGTACTTCCAGCTTGGCAATGGATTGCGCATTTGCATGTAAGCTTTGCTGGTTGGCTAGTAAGGTTTGTTGGGTGTCTTTTTGGAATTGGAGAGAACTCTGCATAAAAAGATGGAGTGTATCCTCAAGAGATGGTTTCCTTGATTGTGTAGGCAGTTGTTGATATTGCGGAATTTGTTGACTGCCAATCTGGAGGTGCGGTTGCATGGGAGGATTTCCAGATGGTCCTCCTTGTTGTGGTCCTTTTGCCCAAGAAAAATTTGGATGTCTAACCCACCCTGGATTATATGTGTTCGAGTAAGGATCATTCCCAGGTTTTTGAAAAGTGTTCATAGCATGTACTTGTTCAGAGAGAAGTTCTGGGGATGCTGCACCAGATGGACAAGACTGCATAGGATGGGCAGGACTAGAACATGTGGCACATGCCTCGACTTGAGCTGTTTGTGGAGGTCCATTATTTAATACCAGAGCATCAACTTTCTTTGTCAGGTTATCAAGCTTGGCGCACAGCTCTGGCATGACTCCTATCTCATATATACCACCTCTCTTTTGTGGTTGGGGACTTCTGTCACCTCTATTTGAATAGTCCCATTGCTGGGAATTTTTGCACAAGGTTTCAAAGAAGTTCCACGCTTCGACATCACTTTTGGTCATGAATGACCCTCCACTGGCGGCATCAACCATGCGATGGTTTTGGGATGTCAGACCGTCGTAGAAGTATTAAACTTGTTGTCATTTCTCAAAACCATGGTGAGGACATTTAAGAAGTAAGTCCTTCCATCTTTCCCAACATTCATGAAAGTGCTCGCCCTCATTTTGTGTGAAGTTATTAATTTCTCTACAGAGGGTATTGGTTTTGTGAACGGGGAAGAACTTATTTAAGAACTTCTTAGACAGTTGGTCCCATGTAGTGATAGATCCAACTTCTAGAGAATTCAACCATGTTTTCGCCTTATCCTTCAAAGAAAAAGGAAACAAGTGTAGGCGGATCGAATCGTCTGAGAAGTTTTAGAACTTAAAGGTGGAGCAAATATCTAGGAATTCTTTCACATGATGGTATGGGTCCTCCTTGTCCAATCTGTAAAAGGATGGCAACAATTGTATGACTCCAGGTTTAAGTTCAAAGTGTGCCGCCGTAGTGGTTGTCAACACTATGCATGAAGGCGCATTAAATTGGACAGGAGCTGAATAATCTTTGAGAGCTTTAACTTCATTCTCATTCGTCATTTCAACAGGATTATTTCTCAATCTTTCACGAAATGTCCTTTCTATTTCAGGATCAAACGGTGCTAGTTCTATATTCAGAGATCTACGTCCTAGCATAAACTATGTTATTGCAATGTAAGAAAGAAAACTAAACTAAGAAGCAACCTAAGAGAAATAAAACTAGACCTAGAAACTATGAGATTCTAAAACAAGTTAAAACTATGTAAATAAGAATGGGAAGAAAGAACCTGGAAAAGGAGATGATTGATGTCAGAAAAATAGGGAGCTCCTCCTTCACTTCCAATTTGGAGATCTATGTTAGAATCAACTAAGAAATTTGTGTCAGGACCCTACAAAACAGGAAACAGGTTAGTTTCTAAAAATAAAATAAAAATAAAAATTTTAACCTAAAGTTAGTAAAATCCTAAGACTATGAATTATGATAAGAGAAAATCCTAAATTCAATTTGGAACGAAACAGTCCCCAGCAACGGCGCCAAAAACTTGATGTTTTATTTAAACCAACATGATTTAAATGATTTTTAAACTCGCAAGTATACGAATCAGATGTAAATATGGTACGTATTATGAGATCGTTCCCACGAGGACTGGTCGTCACAATTCAAATCTATGACTCTCCTTAATTAATCCAACAAATAATGGAATGAACTACTAAGCACAATTCTAGGAAAAAATAATTAAGAACAGGGAAGAAAATTCAATCAGAGAGAGCACTAGGACTTTCGAATCCACCCCTAATTATCCTAACCCTTGTTTTGTCTGTTGATTCACCTTGATCTATATTGATACCACTTATATAGAGAAAACACAATCTGTGTCCTTAATCGGGCATACAGAATGTCTAATTCCTTTAAGCAATGCCATGAATAACATATCCCATGTCCTTGGTCGGGCACATGGAATGTACATTCATTAAAGCACCCTGTTTCTTCCTCTATAGGAAACTTGTTCTTGATCAGACACAAGCACCTAGAATAAGCATCCAAACAACATCCATATATATACTTTAGTCAAGTTCATAGATGGAAAAGTATAGAATTTAAACCAATCAAGCCCACTTAGAGAAAGAAACAAATTAATTAATATTCAAAGTAAATTCAACCAATACAAGAGCTAATCAAATTAGGGGCTTCATCTCAGCCCTAGCTGAGAGATTAGTGACCCATAAAATCCATCAAAAAGATTAAACAAAATTCATAAAAACAAAACACCAAACCAATCGATCTCTCTCTTCTTTCTTCTCTTTCTTCTCTTTCTTCTCTCCCTTGCTCTAGATCTGGAATTCCCTGTTTCTGAATGAATTTCCCACGTCCATAATTCCTCTTTTATAGCTGCTAGAGGGCTGGAGTCGGTGGCAGAGTTGTAGCAGGACATGGAGTGCAAATTTTTGCAGCCGTGATCGGTGGGCCCCACAGAAGTATTTTCTGGAAAATCCACCCCGTCCATTGGATTCAGGATAAAATTTCAGTCAAGAATGGGTGGTTTTGAACGTCCATTAACACGGCCCAGAGAAGAAATCACGAAGAGATCAGTTTTGAACATTGCAAGGCAGTCCGTTTATGGCCTCTGTATCACGCACGTGTGCACGCATGGACACAAAATATCAACATGGTTTTATAGCTCTCGAAGCCCTCTACACGATGAATGGCTTAGATCAACCGTACGGTTGACGAGTGGGGTCCATAAACTCCCGCAAAAATGGACAGCGTCCGTTCGTTACGCGGACGCGAAAACGACGCTGCTGTGATGGTGGGGTCCGTGATCGGAATCTACAGCAAAATCCACTCCATTCACAGAATTTCTCTCGGAATTTCGGTCGGAACTACGTAATTTTTCTCCGTTTTGGTCTGGGCCACAGAAGATCTCATTCCACGGTTCATTGCATGTTTGAACGGCTGAATTCCATTCTTGAGGATCATTTGTAAATCTGCCACCTAGGCAATGATAATGGTCTTCAATTGGATGTGATGGACGGTCAGGATCGTCTCTATGGACAACAGGTGGGACCCACAACTACAAACCGACGGCCGTGTTTGCGGACGCTGGAACGGCGATCGCTGTTGTGAAGAAGCAGGAGAGAGATCGCGGGTCAGCGGCTCGCTGACTGTCTTGGGCAGTCTGGTGCACAGCGGGAGATGTGTATGCATGGTGTACATGCATTATATACGGGGTCCACTATAATGTTTATGAGAAATCTGCACCGTCCATCCTTTTCTTCATATAATTTCAACCGCCAAAATCAAGTTTGAGGCAGTTCCAAATATCAGGTGGGCCCCAAAGTGAAGATTAATGGGCTGATCTATCCGTTGGACCACTTCCCGAGATCTTCAATGGCTGAAATTTAATATGTACGGTTAATTTACGGCCCTCATCCCATGTATGAAGTTTCCAACTGATCGGATAGCGGGAACCATGTGATCTTGCATTCTGGACCCTTTTCGGGCCCCTTTGGCTTGCTTTCCTCAGATCACAGGCGTGTAAAATCTTCATTATTGGTTCTCTGGAGTCCATCCCGTGCTCTGGAGACTTTGGATCATGAAATCCATGCCTTTAACATCAATTTTCAATTAACGCTCCTGACTTCATCCTGTAACAAAAATACAATTAAAATACTCCATTAAGCATTATCATATACGTAAAATCTGGTAATGATTGGGGTCTGATATGCAATATTCGACCCTGATCAATACCGTATACGTATAAATTTTGGAAATGTGTTTGACATGATTATTTATTGTATGACTATAGGATATATGGATAAAATATTTATTTGGCGAAAGGATTCACCCAAATATATGTTTTACTAATATACACTATGTATGTAGAAATATTGTATTGTAGAAAGTACCGTACACATATATATTTTAGAGATGTGTTTACCATGATTATTTGTTGTATAAATATATTATATATGCGTAAAATACTTGCTTGGCGAAAGGACTCGCCCTAATACATGTTTGCTAACATACACTAAGTATGCACTATCAAAAAATAGGGCAACGCCGACGGCTAAAAACCGTCGGCAATGACCTTCTCCGACGGCTTTTAGCCGTCGCAAGGTCCGTCGGTAAAGGGTGCGTCGGCGTTGCTCGCCGACGGCTAAAATCCATCGGCGTTGTCAGCGGCCAAAATCCGTCGACATTGTCGGCGGCTAAAAACCGTCGGTGTTGTCAGCGGCTAAAAACCGTCGGTATTGTCGGCGGCTAAAATTCGTCAGTGTTCTCGGCGGCTAAAATCCGTCAGTGTTCTCGGCGGCTAAAATCCGTCGGCGATCTCATTAATTAAAAAAAAAAAGAATTTGGATGATATATTTGATTTTGATTTCTTCCTTATCTATTGTGTAGACTTTTCCTTCTCAATTAAGTTAGTTCGTTAGGGCTTTAGAGAAATTGGTATATCTAGTTATGGATGTGTATTAATCAACGCACATCCAAAACTAGATATACCCATTTCTCCAAAGCTCTGAACGAACAAACCTATTTAAGAAGGTAAGTCTACACAATAGAAAAGGAAGAAATCAAATTCCAAATATTTGGATTGGATATATGCTTTAAAAAAAAAAAAAGAAACAAGAGAGAAGTTTAACAAAATTGCCCTATTTTCATCTAAGTAGCATTGAATTTACCTACTTAAAACTCTCTGCTAAGGTGCACATTTCTGCAGATTCAAAAGCACTTGGCCTTACCGGCTTTGTCGTCGAGGCTCACTTCCTACCCAAACACCTTTGCCTTCTTCTCCACCCTTCTCTTCACCATTTCTTCCACCTTCTCAAATGTCAACATTTTCATCAAAGCATCCCTGTTCTGAAATAAATAAGAAAGCAAAAGAGGTGGACGTTCATGATGGGCTCCAAACATAAAATTGCTTTATTGCAGAGAAGTTAGAATGGCAATGAACCAGTGCAGTTCATGTGAATTGTTATGTGGGGCACACCAGTTGTACGTACGAGATTCATTGACAGTTCAATCAACTTTATGGACCATTGATTCACTGTCCCAATCTTTGCGTATTCATTGCCAAAACACACTGACTGGATAATCCTAACCATCCAACCAACAGGCCAAAAAATATCATTGAAAAAAAAAAAAAAAAAAAACCAGCGTCCATCAACCTGGACCATCCATCCAATGAGCCCGTTAAACAGTTTGATGTGATGTTCTTAAAAACAAATTCATTACTTGAAAAGAGATGGCAAAATGGCCAACCATTGGATGGTTAGAGTTACCAGATGGACAATTCAGACCAACGATCGGATTCTCAAGGTGTCCTATACAATTCATTTGCACCATACTTCCCAATCATTCCACATAAAAAAGAACCAACACAAAGCATAGAAGACTGCTTAATGTAGAAATAAAAACCATCTAACCAGTTGTTTATCAACATCCATACCATCTTCCAAGGGTCAGATGGCATTTTATTTTGCACCATTTAAAAATGGTGACAACTCATCATTCTCACGAGTGGTGCTTAGGTGTAGTTATCCAGACCATCTAAATTCTGAAGTCCCATTGTGGATGGAGCACATACTTAATCCAATGAATGAAGCATATATCTAAAATTCACGCTGATCAAGCAATCCTAACCATACAATTAGTGGGTAACAAATGGATCATTCAAAAACAATTGTGAGTGATCCAAATTCGAAGGGAAAAGTCAGATGGTTAATATTATCTTCTCAGTGCAAATTTTCGATTATGCTCATATGTACAGTTGGGTCAGCATCTTGGGACAGATCTGGATTGCCATTTGACTCGCATGTGCACATTTAAAGACCAACCCCATTTTCCAAATGGTGAAAAGCTAATATAGGAGTTGAGCCCTGAATTTCAAACTATTCATTTCACTTCAAAAAACACAAAATAGAAAAGAAGTGCAGACCTGAGCACGGACAATAGGCCCATACTCCTGTGGGCAATCTCTGAATTTGATTTCGGCAACATACATTCCATAATGAATCCTTCTAGAGATAGCCTGCGAATACCAAAATCGTCCCATTTGTGTAACTAGCACATATAATCAACACTGCCCATAAGATGAATTCGACCGATCCTTACTTGCAAACATGCGAGATCACACGTTGCCGTTGACGCATAGTTGCCATCATCACCCTCGGCCGTGAATAGCGGCAAAGTGACTCGTTGATGTACATATTCCATATGGTCTTATTTATGTTGATAGATGCAGCTTTAGGATACAACACCTGTGATGGACTCGCACCAAATGAGATTTGGATAGGGGGGCGTGAGGAAAGTTTTAGCTGAATGCAGCGGAAATTTACCTGTGCGTGGTCGAGAGGAGGAGCCAATGGGGACGGTAAATCATTAGGGAAGAACGGACACTCCTCTGGGTTTTCATACCTACCAACCTGTAAAAAGTTTTTCAGATTAATGTCTAGAATTCTTTCGATCTTAGAAGACACCATCTTTTTTTAACAGAAGTCTTGGAATTCTCCTTGTGTGCGTCTCCAAATGCCCAAGCCAAGTGCCCCCCACACACCAACTGGGCACATGTGTGGAGAAGCGTTGACTGTTCATCGATGGACCCAGTCGCCTAGGGCAACTAGATTTTCTTTTAGCATCACCGAGAAGTACTATACATGCTCTCCTAAATAAATGATATTCACGTATAGAAATAAAATATAAGGTTCTACATAAAGGTTGACTGAAAGAAAACAACCTAAAGTGCTTGATCGAATGCCTGAAGAATAACAAAATTAACAACTCAATATTTTTGAAGAAAAGATGTATGTAGATCAACCTCATTATTGAAGTGTGTTTATCATTTAAGGGAACCTTTTCACTTTAAAGAAGAGGTTCCACAAATTCAACACAAAAAAGGAACATTTCTTCTAATTCTTTTCCAAATGACAATATCAAACAAAATATATAATTCCCAATATCAAACAAAATATCAAACAAAAGCCAACCTAAAGGGCATGAGAAGAAGGTAATGCATAGTGCATGAGAAGAAGGTACAAGCAATAGCAAAGTTGTCACTTCTTGCCTTCTTCTCAAAAGTTGACTGGACCCAACATTTCCTAGTATTCATAATCATAGTTTAAAAACATGAGAACTCAACTTGACTGGACCCAACATTTTATTAACTGATTTTTAAATCCAAGAATGTAACTGGGTTTTGTCGACATGCAAATTGTGTTGTTGTCTGCTCCTATTTGATAAATGGATGGAGTGCATTACCCAGAACCGACCATATATCCTAAGACAGTGGCAACAAGTAAGAAAGGAAGCCGCGTCCTTGCGGTCGTCCCAAGTCTTTGTTGGGGACAAGAATGCGAGAGAAAATGATAAAATGAAAATGGCTATCCAAGTCCACACCTCCACGCTTGAAAATGGTGAAGGTTTTGTCATTGGCTCAACAGACTACCATTTCTGTCTTTACAATGTTTCTTATAGTTATGGCCGTGTAGCCTGCATGACAGAAAGTGAGGCCAACCACCCAACAACTGCGAGAAAAACAAGAAGAAAATGGAGTCCATTAGCACATGAAAGAAAACCCAATCAAAATTATACTTGTGGGCTGCATTATGATGCACTATCGAATTGAATTACGACCATTAATTCAGTTAAGTAGAAATGACCAATTTGAATTTGGAGTATCCAATTACAATTACATTATTTTCAATTGGACATTAAGGCTTGTAACTACAATTGGGGTGTACTTCCTCATCACGAATGCTGAGGAAGACTATTCTAATTGGATCATTTAATCTCTACTCGACTACTAATTGCAATTTAATTCAAAAGTTCATATAAACACTGCCTAATAGTGTAACATCGCATTTCAATCAAAATCTATCATCTGAACAGTCCTTGAATGAAATGAAATCATTGAACAGTCCTTGAATGAAATGAAACCATTGAAGAGTCCAATATCTAGTTATGGATGTGTATTAATCAACGCCATGCATACAAAATGTCATTTTCAAACCAAACTACACTCGCTATTTTCAAATCTCATGCGGTCACTTCATTACCCCACTCTCCCTCGATTTCCCCACCCTCACCTCTCCATCTCTCTCTTGAATCAAAAAAGAAGAAGAAAAAAAAAATTCTCTTTTATGTTTTTTCAATCTATCTTCCATTTTCTTCTTAACAAGAAAATTCATATTTACTAATATTCCCATTTTTCTATTTTTCAAAAGAATGAGTTCGGACTCCGAAAGCGTCGGCTCCAACACTCGTACTTTTAGCCCAAACCCTAACCAAGGACTCCAAAATTACCAAACTGCCACTGTGCGGGAACCCCCCAAATCTAGGAAAATCTAATGACTTGAAAGGACATACATATTTTAAAGTTCAAAAGGATATACATATTTGAAAGTTGGTCAAATCATAAACAGGCGTTATTTATGGACGGAGACATTGTTTTCATTAATAGGCCACCTAGTACTCATAAACATTCATTGCAAGCATTTTCTATGTGCATGACAACCATACATGCAGAAACAACATGCTACCTTAGAAACAATAAGTTCCATCTTTCCTACTAATGAGTCACCTATGGGACAAGCATGCAAATGGTAGGCCTCATCATGAAAGTCACCTGAAGCAAAAATCAGTTGATCCACTCATCAAGCAGGTCATGCCATCAAAACAGATGGTTAAGCGATGTTCTGACTCAACATACAGGTGTGGCCCATCTAATGAGTGGATCGTCCCGATTTTCAAGATGTGATCTTCATGGTGAGATCAATTGCTTGTATAACTTCATAACTATAGATAACTAGATTTGGATATTGCTCACTTGAAATCCACATGGCATGCTGAGGTGGACTCTGGGTAGAAGTCTAGCAGATGAATCCGATCAATACCTGGAATTTACAGTCAAAAATATTAGGGATACATTGGCAATACAAGCGACACCTGGAATTTGCACAGTAAAAAATAAGGATCATAAGCCACGGGCCCCGGTGTTTTTGGCCATTGCTTTTCTTGCAATTAGCCTCAAAGCATTTTCTGTGAAATGCAGTTTGACCTGGGACACACAGTTAAAACTGATACAAATCAAAACACTTTTCAGGCTTTGCTGATCCATCCAAAGCAGTAAAAAATGCTTCAATTGTTTGATTATGTATGGGTTCTAATAATGCATTTGCAAATGTGAATGCACATACTGTGATTTCTTTGCAGGTTCAAAGTGTGAAAACTTGCTAAATGAAGATGTTTGCTAATTACAAATTACAATTTAGAAGTATACATAGAGAATGATTATGGTTTTGCCTCTGTTTTGATTGGACTGTACTATGGTTCTAGGATCCTAGCCTCATTACGGAATGGTAGTTGGTTCTACACTACCTGAAAACTTTGCAAATAAGTGTCATACTTGCGTTTAATCCTCATGACTTTTCTTGTCCTCGGCAAGGAAAAAGAGGAGAAACATTATCATTTCCTCATCTTTCTTCATATCGCTAAAACTTGTTCACATACACACTCTTAACTACTTAAACATGTGAGTTGTTCAGAAGTCCTAATATCTTTGTCGGAAGCTTGGTCCATTTTGGTGTTCAATGTTCAAGTGACGTAGGTTGGTATTGTAACTCATGTTTCTATTCAAATGCTTCCATGTCCAAGTAAAATAGGCTGGCATTGTAACTCATGTTTTGATTCAAACGCTGGAAATTTGTTGTTATTACTATGAAGTGCATGAGAATATCACTTGGTACAAAGTTTCTTAGTATTACAAACCATTATGTACTGTTGAGGGTTCTTGATTTTGTCACTTTGGGTCCTGGTTCATACCTTGGGCACCAATACTGATCGATTCATATTGGCGTATCATTTTGGGGTGGTGATGTGGGTGATCCTGATATTTATAACCTTGAATGGGAGTCCTTATATTCCAAACTACTAGCAAGAGCTGCAAGAAGAATTTTTGAAACGTAATCCCATTCCTTCCAGCTACCTCTAATGATGGAACTCTTACCAAGGGCAATCTACTTCCTGGTACCACTTGAGCGGCATAAATCAAACTGCAACAATGATACTGGAGGTTCTAATGAATTGCAAAAGAAAACTTGAAAAAGAGCGAGTTTGCATCTTGGAAGTCTATTTTCTTGCATGGTCTACTTTGATAGGTTCTAGAGATACATGTATGGGAGTTGTCCCTAAAAATCACCCACATTTGGAGATACTAACCCTTCAGTTGGGGATCTACAGATAGATGGTTAATAGCATCCTCTCTTTTTTAAACCAAATCTTAGCCATCTTTCATAAAAAAAGAAGTTCAAAGACTTCGTGGTTAGAATCATCCAGTCGGGGAGATTTTTGAGGCATACGCCATCCATAGGGAGGGGGATCTCACCTGAGAGCAGGAATTCCAGGCCGTGAAGCAGCTCAAATTAGTTCATTGCTTATACGCCATCCATAGGCGGGAGATCTTGCCATCCATTGCTGTGAGTGATGGTTTCCCAGTCTGGTTCAATGTAAGCTTATAAAAATTTAAAAGACTGCAAGTGTGCTTGCAACATTCAACCTTCAAGCATCGCACATGCAACTACGAAAAAGTGTACAAACACCATAGCCTAGATTTGTTACGATACATCTAAAAGTACCTTGGAGGTGCCACTATTAATCAGCAAGAACCTCAAATGTGCAAAATTGTCCATTTGCATATAAGCCATATGTGACACAAGATTGCTCCCTATTCCAATGCATTTGACAAACAACATACAGGACATTAAAAAAAAATAAAAAATAATAATAATAATAATAAAACTAGTCCAAGATCATTTGCTATTCAGGGTGTTTGACAAACAACATACAAGATAATAGAATAGGCCGGCACAATCAGTTTTTTCATCCTTCTAGTTTGATCAGCTCCCTTTATTGTATAAATATATTTGATGAAGCATAAAACTGGAATAACGGTTTAAAGCATTCATAGAGATGTTGATCTAGACATAGCCTAAGCATTCAACATGGTCTTCAAATAGTTCACTTCTAAATTAGATCTATAAACTAGAATGACAGTGAGGTATTTTAGATTACCTACGAAGATGGTCGACTCATGAAAGCTTCAAGAAGCAACAAAATTCCTTAATGGAAGACCAAATATGAGTTTCTTGGAATGCCAAGCATCTTCCCTTGCCCGTGGTTATAATCCGTTAAAACCCACATTTTTGAAATGTGACTCAATCATCTATTATTTCTACTGACCTTGCAGAAAGAAGTCTTTTCAAATAAGCGATCTCCCCACAAGAAAATGGGCGTCCACCAACAACGTTGAGCTTTAATGTGGGAAAATCCAAATGACAATAACCAACATCTGTTCACCGAGACTGATCATCAATGAAGACAATTTTCGCAATTAAGATGAGGCTCTTCATTTTCTCCAATGATTAGTAAAATACAATTCTTAGAATTGTAGTCTATGAATTGCCATGCCAATGATGGAAACTTTCAGATTTATGAAAGCTACAATTGGCCTATCACTAAAATTTCTACAAATACAAAACAAAACAAAACAAAAAAGCAAGAAGATATTTGTTGATTTTTTAATATGTTGCACCTGATAGCCATTTTATTCACTTTGATCCGATGACCTATCTCAATTTGAATAGTATTATGTAGATTAGATTCAAGAGAGACAAAACTTAGCCTGAATTTATTTAGGATGAAATCCTCAAACTATTTTTACATTTTTACAAAAGAAGTGAGAAATGTTTTGAAGTAACAATAAGGTTAAGGTAATCATGAAAATCTGGGAGGTATTTGAATAGAACCATTGAATAAGGAGTTTATTTTCCACTTACCAAGACGAGCATTTACTAGACCCCCAGAACTGGTCTCTAGTGACCAAGAATCGTCACCATTCCTAACAAAGCAAAGAATGGAAGCCTGTTAATCACCATCAATATTCATTGTTTTAAAGGCCTTGTGTCTTTGCTTTTCCATCCCATGGTGAGCGTCTTAGCTACTATAGTTGCTTCTGTAACTTCTTCCTCGTAGAGAACTCCCAGTCATTACCCTCTCTTAAATTCAATTCATGCTCCCTTCTCTCAACAAGCAAAGAAAAAGTTCAGATACTCAGCAAATAAAAGATAATTAAAAACTTGTGTGCATGTTAAAATTACTAGAATCTCTTATTGGTAACTACTTGAAGCTCTTATTGCTTTCTATTAAACCATTCAGCTTCAGGGAGCAAACACGATTTGCTTTTATATTTACCAAACTAAAGAAAAGATCAAGCATTTCTAATTTTCTATCCCCAAATCAAACTAATCGAGTTATGTAAAGCCAAATATGAGAAGCTGCCCTTTGTACACATAAGCAATGAATCAGACTTGCAGGAATTTAGCGACTGTGTGGGGACACGTCATTAACTGATCTTAACATCCTCAATCATCCCAGTATTTGTAAACCCCACTATCAAATCAGACAAAAAAATCCCATTTCTAATACTTTTAGCTAACTTACAATGAGGTCTTTCTTTTTCCATAAGGTGGTTGGATTAAGGTAAGTAGCCCATCTGCACACTGCATTTGCCAAAATAAAATATGGATATAAGATCCAAGCCATCTATCCAGTGGCTCCTGTAATGCAGATGCCATGTCCCAAAAAAGAAGCTTGCTACTTATCATGTGGACCACAATGTCGAAACAAATGGGCACTAACAAAAGCATGATGAAGTTATCTTGACTGTCCATTTGTACCATAAATCCTAGACTACCTGATAACTGAACCATCATGATTTTGGGCAAGGAAAGGTCAAAACAAGCATCAAAAGCCTAGACAAAAACCATCAACTACCTAATGAAGAATTACAGCTACACAGAGAAACAACTGCAACACAAGATTCTTATGCCACTCCGATACTATGCAAAGACGTGAGTGCGTGTGATACAAGTACTTAAGACTTTTTTTTTAAAGAAAAAGAAAAAAGGGATAGTTGAAGACTCTGGTCACCCATGGTTTTAAGACTCGGACGGGTTATGCGACTCTTCAAAAAGACTCGGTGGGATCTGATTCAGTTTGGTACGATGGGCCAAGTAGACAATTCACTCACGTACACACTCACACCCCATGGTCTCAAAGAGGTGTGATATAAGGACCCGATGTTGGTTTATACTCTGTTTCATCTGCTGCCCAAAACGAAAGGGACAGGGCTAACCAATCGGAATCCATCCATCTTGGCCACCCTTGTCCAAAGAGGCCCTCAACAAGAATCTCTTGGTTGAAGCATTTCTTCAAACATGTAGGAGGCCATGGACAGCGACAGATATGGCTGCCACTGCCATGGTTGCTGCCCAATTTCTGACCATTAAAAGAGGAAATGAGAGAGAAAGAGAGAGTACCTTTCATTTCGTGTGCCCTAATTTCTTCTATTCACGTCAGCTATTGGAGGGAGATCGATCAATGGTTGCTTCGAAGAGAGCGAACTGGGAGAGACGTCAATGGAGAGGGAGGGAAATCAGGGAGATCGAGAGACAGAGGGAGAGGAAGGGAGAGAAATCGATGAAGCCAAAGGGTCGGACAAGCGAGATGGGAGAGAGAGATCGAGGAAGGGAGAGGGCCGGGAGAAGCGCACGGGACGAGAGAGGAGGGAGTTTGCGCGCGCGACGAAAATGAAACGTCTCTCCGTTTTTGGCATTCCTCTTCTAAATCACAAGAACATTTCAAATCCGCAAAAGTGTTAGTTTACCATTGTTTATAACAAACAACTTATAATAACCGTACATGCAAGAGGGACCCTTTTCTTGAAATTTAAAATGTATTATATAATAAAATTATAAATATTAAACCTTTATAACGAGACAGATTATTTGAATGGTCTGGATAACTCTATATCATTGCTACTATTTTGAAGAACGAGTCACCACTATTTTACATTCTGTACAAAACTCACAGTTTTTTAAAGGAGGAAAAAATGGTAAAAATAGCTTTGGAAATGGGAGGGATCTATGGGCCCCACCATGATGGATATGTTTCATTCATGCCATCCATCCATTTCTCCACATCATTTTGGGATCGATCCCCAAAATCGAGCCCTAATTAAGTCTTAGGTAGACCACAAAAGGAGAATATGCTGGACGGTTGGACGTCCACCATTCAAAACATGTGCTAGGACGACGGATTAATGGGTTTCGCCGATGGCTTTTAGCCGTCGGAGATGCCGACGGATTTTAGCCGTAGCCAAAACTACCTCAGGTCCGTCGGCTTTGCCCAGTTTTTTGGTAGTGATGTTGAAATAGTGTATGTTATGTGTTTGTGCAAATGCTTGTGTGAGTAAGTGTTTGGATGTTGATGCCTTAGGAGGGTGTTGAGATGGGATTCTTAACTACCTTAGAGACATGTATGTTTTTCTCTATGAGGTTGTTTACTTAAACCGCTTACTTGTACAATATATATGTTTGTATTCCTATTTATGTAGTGCTTTATAACATACTTTATGACATGCTTACTAACATGCTTGAATTACTTTGTTTATTATGCTTTACTCCACATGCTATGAATAAGGATTGATTGAGTTTGGGACTATGTCTATAGTCCAGACAATCGGTACCAGACTTGAGATCGTGGTTGAGATTCATGTCGCCACGTAAGATGTATTTGACGATCCCGAGTCGTACGTCAGTTGCCGACAGTGGTTAGGCCATGTGAAGTGCTTATGCACTTTATGTCGTCCAATTGATTGTGCGCTCGAGCTAGTCAGGCTCGTCAAGTAATCCGATACGTCTAATGTATGTTCACCATGTTTGGTCGCTACTGCTTGAACCTAGGGTACCAAACTTACTAGTGAAATCCCGTTAACCATGGTACCTCGATCCGCTAAGACTCATGAGCCAGGCATGGTAGTATGGGACACCGTGGTCGAGCTGTCGGCCTACGCTGGGGCCACGTGCCTCTCCGTAGTGACTAGTAAGCAACCAGACTCGTGAGCCGATTATGGTGGTATAGGATACTATATTCGTGTTGTCGGCCTACACTGATAAGGTGATGGGGGAGTGGTGCAACGATTCCGTGTAACAACTCTGACAGCACTTTGTAGTGACCTCGAGCATACTCTGAATTTGCGGTGAGGCGACGAGTTTTGCCGCAGTGTATAGAGTATAAGTTAGGCCTATATCTGTATAGTGATGAATCGTTAAAGAGGTGATGGAGGAGTGGTGCAACGATTCCGTGTAACAGCCCTGATAGCCTCTGCAGCGACCTAGAAACACATTATCGTATGAGATTAACTAGGACTGATGACCCTAGAATGGATCATGTTTGGGAATGATACAAGGGAGGTACCTTAGTTTCCCAATACTGCTGTTTGAAATGGACTAATAACTAATCGGTAATCATGCTCATCATCACACTGCATGTGCCTGGTAGATGTGAAGCACTAAGGGATGAACGCATTCACGAACGTAAGATGGTGTCGCATGAGGGTGGTTTGGCAAGGGCATTCATCATGTCATTTCATACTTGCATTTAATAAGAGTAGTTAGAATTGTTTGATTTTACTGCTTTATCATTACTGCTTGACTGAATTGATAACATGTTAACCTATGCTTTATTGTTCCACTGAGTTAGCTACTCACTCTCACGTTACGGGATGGTGTTTTAAAACACCCACTAGACCCTGTATCAGATGCAGGTATCACTGGAGCACAGGAGACTGAGCCCGACTTCTATGACAATCAGGAGGAGTTCTCCTACATGCAATTCGTTGGAGGCTTCACATAGGTTGTTCAGTGCTACGAGGCTACAGGGTTGATAATTTCAGTTGTACTATTTTGACATTTTGTTTCAAAACCAACATGTATATATACGGTGACTCAGTTAGTGTTCATACTCTGGAGATCGAGAATGTTTTGTTTTATATATATCTATATACACCTTTCAGTCTTCCGCTTACGTTTTATACATGGATCTGGAGTATGAATTACTGTTTTGGTAGAATCTCACTCATGTTTATTGTACTAATACAGACAACATTTAATCATCATTATCTATGTTGCATAAGTGATGTTCTGGAACTCGAGAGTTGAGTTACTACTCGACCCTCGATTTTTCGGGATGTTACAGTATAAGCTGATTATTCTGGCAGAATTGTTTAACCGAGAAAAATATATTTTTTAAAAATCAAGTGGGGGATTGTTGAAAGGATATTGATTTTAAATATATTTTAATAATAAAAATAATATATAATATATTATTTTGTTTGAAAAACACCGTTTTGTGTGTTTTTAAGACCCACATGGGAAAGGGAAGAGAAAAATCTATGGTTTAAATGATAATAGTGGAGTATTATAATATTTACCTACACGCTTGCGCTTGGGCTCGGGCATGGGCACGGGCACGGGCTCGGTCTCGGTCTCGCTCTCAGACTCGGACTCGGACTCGATCTAGGTCTTGATCTTGGTCTCGGTCATGGGTTCGGTGCAAGGGCATGAGCATGTGAGGCAGTGTGGCTGTAGAGGCGCTAGTGGCGCACTTTGCACTTCGCACGTCCGCATCGTGTCGCAGAGGGTCGCTCGTTCCCGACCTTGAGCGAGACGTGTGCGAGTCGCGGTGCGACTAAGTGGCTAAGGCAGATGGCTGGGTGAAGGAGAGACTAGAGGACTGAATGAGAATCCTCCAGAATATATAGAGGGCTGGAAAAAGAGCTATTGTAGAAAATCTGTAACAGTCGTGCCATAAGTACAGGGTCCAGCTGAAACTACTGCATGCTAGCCCAACAGCTAGAAAACGGCTAGCTGTTGTCTCACAACAGTCAGCATGCAGCAGATTAATGGCCATGCACAACAGTTAGAAAATGGCCATAAAACGGCTAGTTTTCTCCAACAGCCAAAAAACAGTCATGGGATTTATTTCCCTGGACCATAACTCCCAGCCACCATAGCTCATAAAAGGAGGGCCTGGATGGGTTTCCAAACAATCTCACAACCTAATCCAGCACTACCATATGAATTGAGACAGCACATTATTGCTCTCTCTATACTCCAATGATTCCAGCAAGATAGTAAAGGTTTTAAACCTTTGCAAGAGGAACAGACCAACGGTGTGGTCTAGAACGGTTCAACTGAACCAGTAGCTGAAGACTTGACTAGTACAGTGGTCTAAACCACAATTTTCTTCTTTTTCTTTCTTCTGGGATTTTTTCTTTTATTGTATTTCTACTAGACATTGTGTAATAGAGTTCCAATAGGTGGGCCTTCGTGTTTGCTGAACGCATACCCATACCAAGCTCGTCGTATCTTAGAAGCTATTTGCCTGTAACCTATCAGCTTACTCAATTCACTTGAGTATGAGCAAATAACGCTTTAAGGACAGTGTTTCAGACGTGCTTCAGCCTGTCCATATTTCAGATTTATTTGTAATTTTTCGGTTTTCACATTGTACAGAAATTATATTATACTGTATAATTTCCAACACCACTCTCTCTTGGACGGACAGCAACTGATCTCTCTCTCTCTCTCTCTCTCTCTCTCTCTCTCTCTCTCTCTCTCCCTCTCCTGTTTCTCTAGATCCTTCTACGCAAATCTTGACGCGGATTTATGCGTGCGAAATTTGCTGTTACGCAGTCATGCTTTCGCGTAGCAGGAGTTTGGACCGGCCCTGCGATCATGTCCGGTTATTTTCTCAACGTGGGTAGGGTTGAAATCCCCCTCCCAGAAATCTGGACGGTGCGGATCGTGACGTTGAATCGATCTCCCACCACCCAACTCATCGCAACGGAGGTCCCAGTTTCCGCAAGTCTTTCGTTGTCCGTGATTGTTACGGACTGTCTTCCTGCGTACCTGATGGGGCCCATAATCAGGAGTCTGTGAGAAATCTGCTCCATCCACTGGTTTCGGCGCATGATTTTGTCCGAGAAATAGGTGTTTTCAGTGTGGCCGATCGGGTTTTCTTGCAGTGCAGATATGAACGCAGGACTTCGAATACGGATGATCACTAGTCCGCTAATGGCATTGTCTGGTCAGGCTAGGGTCAGAAATCTCGTCCAATCCCAATGGACGGTCCTGATCGATCACCCCGTTCGATCTTGGTGGCCTATGGCGATGCTCACGATATCTCTTATTGAAAATTGCCGCGGCGGGAAGTCTGTTGGAGAGGGGATTCTCTCTTCAACAGAAACACGGGTCAACCGTGCTTTAACCGTGTTCACGGTTACGGTGTATGGCGGGTACATGTGATCTGTGCACACGCACCATGTGTGTGGGGTCCCCGACGATGTTCCGAAGAAATCCACACCGTCCATTCATTTTTCCCATGTAAATTTAAGGGGTTGGACCCAAGATTGAATCATATCCTAAGGTCAAGTGAGTCATTCGGCATGAAACAATGGTCTTTATGGCTTCTACCATTGAAACCTTGCTAGGTCTTCCATCGATGTTTATTTGTCATCCAACCTGTCTATCAGATCATACAGACTTAGATGAAGGGAAGTATCTTACTACGGCTACCCGTTAACCTTTTGTGAATGCCCAAAACCAGCGGTTAAGGGCTGATTTGCCATTTGGGTCACCTTTACAATGATTTAATGGTTGGAATCCATCGTGTATGGCTAATTTGTGACATAAAGACATGGTGTAAAATTTTGCATCACTCAAATTGTGAGAACCACATGATCTAGAATCACAGGGTCTATATAATGGCAATTTCATAATTATTGTCAATTTAAGAGTTTTGTGAAATTTAATGGTTTTACATGGTTGTGACCATGTTTCTAAGTGATTCTTATAAAAGGACTTACATCTAAATCCTTATGGCTAAGGAGTTATTCGTCTATTCAACTAAAGGAATGTTCGCCCATCAAATTCCATGATGGATGGTTTTGTCACAAAATCAACGGTCAGATGGCTTAATCTAGGAATAGAGATTATTTCTAATGGGTACGTTGTGTCAGGACAAGGATGTAAGGCTAAGATGGTTGGATTAGTATCGTACACACGTATATATCACGTTGAGTCTTATGATAACGCTCGAGAACTTTCGATGTTCGAGTATTGAAAAGTTCAGGGCGTTACATACTCACAATATTGATAACCTATGAAATAATTGGTCTAATACAAACCATAGCATGCATTGCCAACCGCATTCGAATAAGACTCATGAGATATATCCTGCTTTTCCTCATCTGTTTTGGGACATGTTCTAAGGAAAATTTTGAGGAGAGACACGTAGGGAACGCTTTCCAGTTTTTCCTAGTCCATCACATACTTGATCAATACATACCCAATGTATTTTTCCCATGAATTACCAAAACCTACTCCTCTTCCAGTCTCAATGTTGAGAACCATCTTTGCAGCCCCCGATCCTTCATCCTGAATGTCCCACTTAACCGAGTCTTCAGTATATTGATCTCAGACATGTTATAATTGGTGATTTACATGTCATCAGCATACAATTCTTGACTCACCATGAAAGAATCAAACCACTGCTTAGGCGACAGGTCGTACCACGACCTCCTGCAAACTTTTTTCTCAGCCCCTTTAACTTCGAACCGCTCTAGTTGCTTCATGTATATATGCTCTTCTAATTTTCCGTACAGAAGTGCAGACTCCACATCCATCGTTATAAAATTTAAAGAATTCATGATATTTCCCATAAGCCCAGAATGATCGGATCACGAGTTGATGGAACCACATTTAAGTGAAGTTACGTGGTTTGACTTAAGTTCTAAGTCCTGGGAAATCTCAACGATCTCAATGCGCTGATCAAGCAAAGGATTGAGATTTAATAGGATTATGAATGGATACCAAAATCCTCTGTCTTGCACAGACAGATGATCGATGTATCGGGCTCAAACCTACTATAACCATCTATTCGTGTTAGCCTGAATACTAGAAACTTGAAATCTTTAAGGGGGGTAAGTTGCACTGACTCTTGTTCTAGTGGTGGGTTATGAGCACTTATACAAATAATCTTAATGCAAAAAACCAATGGATGCATACGGACACTGTAGGATAGATCGATGTTCACATTCATAGTGTAGGTGTTGAATCTCGGGGACGAGATTCTCTTTAAGGGGGGTAGATTGTAACACCCTATACTTTCCAGTACTCGAGTGTTACCATTTAATTTAATTTAATAAAAATACAAGAAATTAATATGACCTAAATATATATACTATGAAATGTTATTTATATACTTTATAAATATTTAAAGTTTCACATTAAAATGATATGTAACTATAATCCATATTATATGCATATACTTATAACATCATTAATATAAACTACAAGCTATAAAGTTTGTAATACGTAAAAATAAAATATACTAAATAACCTATTTCAAACGATTTAATGACTTGTATAAAATTTAGAACATAATACATATATGGCCATACAAATAATACATATATTAACCTCTGCTTACTAATATTCATATAATTTATATATATTAAAAATTTGTGATAATATAAATTATATATGACAAGATATATAAAGGAAATAAATAATAATAATAGTAGTAATAATAATAATAATAACTGTTGAATTGGCCCCAATACAAATATTTAACGTTCTAAAATCATAGAACGAGTGGCCCGGCCCAGTCACCTAAATAAATTCTTAAGTACCTTTTAACCGTTGATGATCGAATTGAAATCCATCTAACTGTTGAATTTCGATATGTGGGCCAAATATGGCCCCAAAAGGTGTACAATGGCCTACCCAGGCCTCATCAACGGTCCAAAGTGGGTCGGGACTCCCTATTGGGACCCTTGAAGTGGTCAAACGGAATGGATGAGTCACCACCAACACAAATAGGGCCACGCATGGTGCATAAGCACCTTGTGAGTAGTATGCACGATGTGCATTGGTCTAAGCATGATGGTCAAATGACCTTTGACCGGGCAAAATACGAAAAAGAAGAAAAAAAAAATTTCAAAAAAATCCTCTGGTCGTTGGAATTTTGAACTGAGAGGTTTTAAGCCCCAAAGTGGACCACCCTAGCCACTTTCTGAACAATCCAAACCGTCCACTTTTCTTGTGGGGCCCTCCCAACCAAAACAGTATAGGGGTTCGGGCCCATGCATAGGAATAAGGGAATTAGTCTTGGACCGTCCATTTCTTAGATATGTGGCTAGGATCCACTATCTGGGACCATCAGGTAACTTGGGATGCAAGCCAGCACCCCTTTATCCAGGGGATTTTAGGCACCCATGAGCCAGCTAGGGGAGGCATCCTCATGACCGGAAACAGCTAGGCAAGCCATAAGGAAGGAAAAAGTAGGATTTCCATTTTTGGCTATAAGAAGTTGTCACGCCTGGGACCGTCCGATGAGGCTACGTGGTACCATCCCAGCCCTTCCAGGTGGGAGGTACGAAAAGAGATAAGCAACTCTCTCATCTCATGAGAAAGAGAGGAAAAATCAGAAGAATCTCATGAGATGGAGCCAAGCATCACTTGGGGTGTGAAAAGTGGACCCAACACCACTTATGGGACCCATCCAGACCGATCAAACGGTCTAGATCACCCTGAGAACCTTTGGATAAGAATCCACCATTGTTGGGTGGGTCATCTTCCTCAAAAACCCAAGCAACCACGTCAACAAGATGGGCTCCACTAGGCCTAAAAAAAATGTACTTCTAGGTAGTCCTGGATGCCACCAATGCATCCCCAAACGCGGATGGGCCCCATGCATGGCCATCCTTAAATCCTAACCGTTGCATATGATGGGTTTTTTTCAACCGTTGGTGGCACCTCTCACTGCCTATAAATAAGACTTTGTTGCTTTAGGAAATTCCACACCAGAAACAGAGAGAATAGAGAGTGGGAGAAAGAGAGAAAAAGGGAGAGAAAAGTGGGGAAAAAAAAGAAAGAGAAAGCAGGGAAAACAGGGAGTAAGAAAGGTGAAACAGGGTGGTCGTGAGCACCACCGTTCGGCCAGGTAACACCACCCCGCCCTCTTCCTGTTTCTTCTTCATTTTTTTTTTTGTAAGGAGTCAGCTTGCTGCTGAGGCTAAACATGGCCTGAAGATGAGCTCTGTTGTGGGCCAAACATGGCCTGTGGGCATGCCTCGTTTTGAGACCAAACGATGGCCTGCATGCAGCCTCAGCAAAAGACTGAGAATCGGTCTAAGATCAGCCTATAAACAGGCCCTGTTTGAGCCATAACTCGCACCAGAAAAAAATGGACTGATAGCAGTCCGGAATCCTGGCTAAGAAAACACACCAGTCAGGCCGTTTTTGGGCCGGTGGCGTTGTAACAAGTAGGCCACATTTTGAGCTAAAACAGAGCCATGTTTGGGGTAAAAATTAGGGCAAAAAAATAGCCCCAAAATGTCATGTAGCAAGGGAGCCCTATACACGTTGACGGTAGAGTGTGGAACGGGGATTAGGCCTCACCAAATTGGAGGTGGGCCGCACCCTGCAACGGCCCATGAGCTGCACCTGGGTCCCTCTTTCAGACCAGGCGAGCCAACCCCCATATAAATCGTTGTGGGCCACACCCTGTCAGCATGGGCCCTAAAAATCGCAGGTGGGCCTCAGTCTAACATCTCATGGACTGCACGTTTTGGGCCGTCCCAAACAGCAGACTCCTTATACATGAAATCTACAAAATAAAATAGTATTTTATTATATATATATATATATATATATATATACACACACACACGCACACACACACACACATATACACATGTGCTGCTGGTGGGCCGCACAAAAGCAGATCTGACCGTCCAGCAATGGACGTTGGATCCAGGCCGTCCATCAAGGGACATCTAGCACTAGACGGTTTGTTGTACACCGTTCATCCTAAGAAGGTGGTATGTGGACCACCACGCTGCACGTATTTCATCTACGCCGTTCATTTGTTTCACATCCACACCGTGCATCCAGGGAGCCCACGTGTGATGTACATGATCTATATGTTCCCACTATCCACACACATGGGCCCTACCATGATGTGTGTTGAACATCAACACTGTCCATTTGATGGGTCTCCTTTACATATGGGGTGCTCCCCAAAAATCAGCCATACATAGAGCTCAGGTGGCCCACTCCATTTATAATCTTGAGGAGACATGTTAAACCATATAAAAACACTTGCTAGGGTCCATTTGAGATTGGGATGCACCTAAGACTTGGTTTGACCCCTTAACCTAGTGGGACACACATAATGGATGGGTTGGATTTGTGAACCACAACTTGGTGAGCCCAATAAATGATTATGAATGCTTTAATGGCGAATTATAGTATTTATTATCACGATTAAATCCACTATTGATACTTGATAGCTATTATCATTATCATTAGTATTACGATAATAATTTCGGTTATTAAACACAACTAACCATTAGCAGATCATCCATGCTAATAGTAGTGCTTACAAAACAAAATTATCATTATTACATATTAGTCATTTAATTATCATTCTTAGGTACAATCATTAATAGTAGATCATATCATTACTAGCATTATAAGGATAAATTGGCTAATATTAATTATAACACTAATGTTAACCATTACTTTCCAATTATTAAATTAATATGATAAATTATCATATGCCAACTACAATGCAAATCCTAAAAGAAATTTATCATAGACCTAAACTCAAGGGTGAACCCTAGACCTAGGTAATCCAAACCCCAAGTTATAATCTCAACCATAAAAGTGTGAAGAACTCGATCTAACCATGTAGTTCCCTAATTCATGATAGGACTCGACTATGAGAGACCACACGTCCCCTAGCCATGCTGGTAGGCGATCCAACTATGAGGTGATGATTCTTCCCCTTGAGCTTTCCATTTTCTCATTAGCTTAAGTTATAATTTTTATTTAAATTTATAATTGATATCTCTCTCTTATAATCACATGTGTTGGCTGGTGGAAATTGAAATACTATATTGCCTGCTTAATATTTATCCTACATATTTATCTATGCTTGTGGATTATTTGTGAATTGTTTATGGAACTTAAACTGGTACACCAGTGGAAAACCCCCACCTATACGTGTACACCCATACTTGGGATGTAACCCGACTGGTTGTGATAGTAATGGACCTTCGGCTTAGTGGTTATTGAATGGTGGTTTAAATTAACCAGTGATGTGGGCCTAACATCCAGGGTTATTGTGTCCAACGGTTTGTAAGGATGATCTTTCATCGCATGATTTTGATACTCGCCCTATGTGGCTTATTTGACATTTGCCTTATGTGTCTTGCTTTGATATTGCCTTATGTGTCTTTGTCCTGGTATTTTTCCTATATGGGTTCGATGTTTTTATATTGTGTAACCATGCGAAGGTAAGCCCCATATATTATAATATAATTGGCCACTAGTCGACAGGTTTCCATTAAACATCCTAAGGTGGTAGTCTCATGGGCCGGGGATGGTGGTATAGGACATTATGCCCGAGCTGTCAGCCTACGCTAGGCTCTGAGTTCCTCATAGTCACTTTGAGCTTACCTAAATTGGCTGATTGTAACTGGACTAATAACGGTTTAGCTAATTATGCATCCATAGCATGTTGGCGATGATGGGTGGCTAATCTGGATGTTGTAGCATGTGCCCTCAGGATCTTCGGGGTATCGTATCGCTAGCTCCTAGACCACCGACTATCGACCCCTGTCCGACTGGATGATTTTCCCAGGTCAATGATTTGCATGAGCAATGAGCCCAAGTCCGGCTGGATGTGCATCCCTAGGCCGATGTGCATCCATGCATCCATGCATTTAAAAAGATTGCATCATGTATTGTTTTGATTACTTTGTTGTTTTATAACTATGCTTACTTAATGCGGCGGTGTGTAATCTTGAGGAAAATTCACATTGAGCTGGTCACTCATCCATCAAATATACAACCGTATAGGTAAAATAGGTGGCCTAGATGATGTATATGATCAGACTTGATGAGGAGCTGTGCACGTGCCATGGATGCACGGCCGTATTGCTAAAAGGAGCTGCATGGTCATGCGGCTTACATTTATACGCTTTCTGTTACTTCTTATGTATGCAAATCTTACAATCATTAATGTTGAGACATTAGTTTGTATAAGTCATTATGGGCTGCTTGTATATTTAAATGCTAATGAAATTTTTCTTATGTTGATTTGTTCACTCTATGCTCATTTGCTTACTCTGATAAATGACAAAAAAATACTCGAATTTGACCATCCTTTAAGGTTAACACTCGAGTTTTTAGAAAACGAGTCATATACTTAGGTCCCAAAAACATGAGGCGTTACAACTGCAACTCCACCTTTTGAAGTGCTTCTGATCAACCTGTACATGTTACCGAGTCGTTGCACTTTCATGATTACCCGTGCCTCTTTAGATACCGTAAGAGCACCATCAATATCTGTGAACTTGCAGCCCATTACCTCAAGTACACCAAGAGAAATCAGATTCTTCTTCATCTCAGGAATGTGCCTCACATCAATCAGGGTATGCTCTGTCCCATCAAATATCTTGATACGCACCATACCAACAGTCACAACATTACAGGTAAATCCATTGCCCATAAACACCTGTCCACTATCGCACTTCCTGTACCTGGTGAACCAACTTCGATGAGGAGTCGTGTGAAAAGATGCCCTTGTGTCTGGCATCCACTCGCCCTTACGATCATCATATGGTCGTCTGATCATAGACACAAACAAAACATTACTATCACATCCACTCGATCCATCTGACACGGTAACGTTGGCCTCCCTGTACGAAGCATCAAAATCTTCTCTCTTAGATTTAGGATTTGTACAATCATTCTTCACATGTCCTTCCATCCCACAATTTCAGCACTTTACGTTTCTTTTGCCCTTACCCTTGGATTTGGATTAGAACCCGAAGAACCTATACCTTGTTCAGAATTCCTACCCCCTGTAAATAATGCATCAAAAGATATCCCCATGTTGACGTTAAGCTTTCTCATGGCCTTCTCTTGAAGGGCTAAGATAATGGTGTCGACACTCAGAATTTTATTCATGCTACACATTGTGTCCTTGAATGACTCATACGACACTAGAAGAGAATTTAACAACATACATGCTTGTTCTTCATCTTTCATCACTTCCTCCATATCCAACAATTTGCAAACCAATTTGTTAAAGTAGCTGATGTGAGCCTCCAGGTCTCCACCCTCTGTCATCTTGAAGTTATACCACTTTCGCTTCAAGTGTAGGCAATTTTCAGAGGATTTTTTGAATAGACATCCTCTAACTTTGCCCATAACTTACCCGCAGTATTCTCCTTCATGACATTGTAGAGAACCTCATCTGTGAGACATGAACAGATCAATGATAAGGCCTTCCTATCAAGAGTATTCTAATCATCATCAGTCATAGTAGACTTCCGCTCCTTAAGAGCACCATCTTTGCCTTAATTAAGGAACTGACCATCTTGATCTTCCATAACTCAAAATTATTTTTCCCTAAGTACTTCTCAATATCATACATAGTGCTTCCCATTATTACTAATCCCTCAGATTCAGATCTGTGCCCCAATGATTGCTCTGATACCACTTGTTGGGGATTTATGCTATGGAATTACACAGATCTAGATTTAGGATAGCAATCCAATGACACTAAGAAAATACAAGAGAACACAAGGATTTAACGTGAAAAACCCTTGCGGGAAAAAACCATAGCACAAAGCGATAGAATTTCACTATGAAAATAGAAATTACAAAGAGAAAGGACTTACCCAATTCGAACAACCTCGAATCTCACCCTTGCTACACCCTTTAGAAACCTTAAAACCCTTTTAAGAACCCTTGCAACCCCTTTAGAAAGCGTTAGAATACCCTAGAATAGCCCTAGGGACCCCTATTTATAGTTTAGGAAACTCTCCTTCCGCACCTCTGCAAAACTGCCTCAAATTTACGCAGTCCACACAAAATCTATGCAGAATCTGTATAACCCTTGACTAGTCGAGTCAGGTCCTCGATTGGTTGAAGGACCCCTTCAACCAGTCAAGTAAGCCCCTCGACTAGTCAACACTAAAAAATATAGCACGCTGGACTTCGAGTCGTGTGGTGCTCGACTGGTCGAGCAGCCCCCTCGATCGGTCGAGCAATGCAGTTGCATATAGATTTAAGACATCTATTTACAACACATAGGTTATTTTTAGTTCCACTATGATGTTATCCTTAGTCACGTGCAATTCACCAAAATAAAGGTTTACATACCAGCCTGATAGAAGACTGGCAAACCGACCACTTGTAAATTTACTTTTTTCTCAGCTGGCATGTCCCATCTAAGCTATTTAAACGAGCATTCTTTATATGTGCGGCAAACATATGAATTCCCACCTTGTGGATGGAGTGGATTTTTACATATATGTGGAATGGGCACCACATAACCTCCATGTTTTAGACTCAATTTCCATAGTGACGATCCAGTACCAAGGTCAGTAATAGCCGATGTTGTGGGCCCACCGGATGGTTCACATGCTGACCCTGCTTTTGTGAGATGTTCTTAGTTACATTGGGCTTACTTTTATTTCTTTAGTTGTGCAATATCGCAAGAGCATGATTAGGATGCAAGGAATATGCTTTGAGTTTTTGGAGTAACCATTGGCCAATAAAGCTATTGAATTTACTGTCGGCTAGAAATCATATAATCACTTATGAATTGGAAAATTATGGGATTGCCCAATTTAAGTGACTCATGTTGTAGATCTGCAATTGTAAGCTTTAAATAAAAGTCTCAATAATAGAAGAGAAATGGGTTAGGTACCATATTCTAGTCATACAATCTGTAGTCTTTACTCTATGTGATTTTTAACTTTTAAGAGGATTTAATAAAATTTCAACATCATATATTTAGTCATTCTTCGTATAACTTTGGAGGGGAGGGGGCGAGGGTAGGCGGAAATGAAAAGTTCTTAACTTTACTTCACAAAGTCAAATGATTCCAAGCAGGCAAATGTAATAAAATAAAAAAGAAGGAATGCATAGTGCGAGTTAATATAAACGTATTAGGAATATGTGGGGTAAAACGTGAGTTTAGCTTAACTGAAATGTAAGAAGAAAAGAAGAGATCAGACACCCTTTTTTTGTCAAAAGGGATGCTCGAATATCCTCGATTCAAATCGTACTCTTGACTTTACTGGCTCCATTTGGTAGGTTATTTATTGCGAAGGTTGGCTTCTTGGATTGACAAAACCTTGACATTAATCAAGAAATCTCCAAAATCTTTGAAGAATAGGATCCTCTCCTGACGTTTCCCTCTCTCTTTAACCTCCTACATCCCTCTCTCGTGACTCTAGCCCCTTAAAATGGTAGTTATTATGCTAAATTATAAATGGAGACCATCAACTCGTGGTGAGCCGATGGATTAACACCTGACCCTACTTTGAGATTTCAGCATATGGGAAGCTAGGATAGGATTTACATTAGTTAAAAAGAATGTCAAGTGGTTGTCGATGTGCAGTGGGCCAACGATCGACTTCTCCCTTTTACGCATTTCCTACCATGCATAAGGAATCCCCAAGCTTTTGGGGGGCTGATTTGTTCCATTGATTCTTATTTGTTAAGTTCGAGATCGTTCGATCAGAACTGTTGGATACCTTCATGAGTGATGTTTTATTTAAACCAACATGATTTAAATGATTTTTAAACTCGCAAGTATACGAATCAGATGTAGATATGGTACGTATTACGAGATCGTTCCCACGAGGACTAATCATCACAATTCAAATCTATGACTCTCCTTAACTAATCCAACAAATAATGGAATGAACTACTAAGCACAATTCTAGAAAAAAAACAATTAAGAACAGGGAAGAAAATTCAATCAGAGAGAGAGCACTAGGACTTTCGAATCCAACCCTAATTATCCTAACCCTTGTTTTGTCTATTGATTCACCTTGATCTAGATTGATACCACTTATATAGAGAAAGCACAATCTATGTCCTTAATCGGGCATACAGAATGTCTAATTCCTTTAAGCAATGCCATGAATAACATATCCCATGTCCTTGATCGGGCACATGGAATGTACATTCATTAAAGCACCCTGTTTCTTCCTCTATAGGAAACCTGTTCTTGATCAGACACAAGTACCTAGAATAAGCATCCAAACAACATCCATATATATACTTTAGTCAAGTTCATAGATGGAGAAGTATAGAATTTAAACCAATCAAGCCCACTTAGAGAAAGAAACAAATTAATTAATATTCAAAGTAAATTCAACCAATACAAGAGCTAATCAAATTAGGGGCTTCATCTCAGCCCTAGCTGAGAGATTAGTGACCCATAAAATCCATCAAAAAGATTAAACTAAATTTATAAAAACAAAACGCCAAACCAATCGATCTCTCTCTCTTCTTTCTTCTCTTTCTTCTCTTTCTTCTCTCCCTTGCTCTAGATCTGGAATTCCTTATTTTTGAATGAATTTTCCACGTCCATAATTCCTCTTTTATAGCTGTTGGAGGGCTGGAGTCGGTGGCAGAGTCGTAGAAGGACATGGAGTGTAAATTTTCACAGCCATGATCGGTGGGCCCCACAGAAGTATTCCTGGAAAATCCACCCCGTCCATTGGATTCAGGACGAAATTTCAGTCAAGAATGGGTGGTTTTGAACATCCATTAACGCGGCCCAGAGAATAAATCACAAAAAGATTAGTTTTGAACAATGCAGGGCAGTCCGTTTGTGGCCTCTGTACCGCACATGTGTGTACGCATGGGAGTGGAATATCAGCATGGTTTTGAAGCTCTCGAAGCCCTCTACACGATGAACGGCTTGGATCAGCCGTACAGTTGACGGGTGGGGTCCACAAACTCTTGCAAAACTGGCCAGCGGCCTGGTTACGCGGACGCAGATCTCTTCCGCTGTGACAATCAGTGGGTCCCACCTTGATGTTTATGGCGAAATCCACTCCGTTCACCGAATTTCTCTTAAAATTTTGGTCGGAAACACATAGTTTTTCTCCATTTCGGTGTGGCCCATGGAAGATCTCGTTACACCGTCCAACCTGCGTTTGAATGGCTAGATTCAAATCTTGATGATGATTTACAAATCTGCCACCTAGGCAGTGATGAGAGGCTTCCCTGGACTCTGATGGACGGTCCGGATTGGATCTCTGATTCATGATGGTGGCCCACAACCAAAGACCGGTTGCCGGTTTGCGGGACGCTGGAAACAGCAGCCGCTGTTTTTTACGAAGAGGAGAGAGAGCGCGGATCAGCGCACACACTGACCGCCTTAGCCATCCGGTGCATAGCAGGAGCTGTGTATGCATGGTGTACATGCATCATATACGGGGTCCACTATAATGTTTATGAGAAATCTGCACCGTCCATCCTTTTCTTCATATAATTTCAACCGCCAAAACCAAGTTTGAGGTAGTTCCAAATATCAGGTGGGCCCAAAGTGAAGATTAATGGGCTGATCTGTCCGTTGGACCACTTCCCGAGATCTTCAATGGCTGAAATTTAATATATACGGTTAATTTACGACCCTCATCCCATGTATGAAGTTTCGAACTGATCGGATAGCGGGAACCATGTGATCTTGCATTCTGGACCCTTTTCGGGCCCCTTTGGTTTGCTTTCCTCAGATCTCAGGTGTGTAAAATCTTCATTATTGGTTCTCTGGAGTCCATCCCGTGCTCTGGAGACTTTGGATTATGAAATCCATGCCTTTAACATCAATTTTCAATCAACGCTCCTGACTTCATCCTGTAATAAAAACATGAGTAAAACACTCCATTAAGCCTTATCATGTACGTAAATTTAGGCAATTACTAGGGTCTAATATGCAACATTCGACACTCATCACAACCCCCAACCAGCATTTTGCTAGTCCCGAGCAAAACATGCGAAAAATAATTTTAGAAATAAAAGACAATTCCTGTAAACTCAAGTGACTTGTGAACAGATAGCTGAGATGTGAAAATTCTAAGATTTATGATGGTGTGAGGAATTTTTCTCTTGGAATCAATCTCTTAGCAGATTTCATAATTAATTTCAAACTATTAATCCATTAATTGGAACAATTCTGAACATTGAGCTCCATGAATGTAAAGTGTAATCTCGACTTACAATCATTAAGAGATCCAATTGTCAATTTCATGATATCATTAGTAATTCGTGACAACCAAGCTTGAAACCAACACTTATCTCACAGATTAACTTTTCATCTTACCAGCCTTAGATTTTCTTTATGAGCAGTAACGCAAATGAGGGGAATCAAATTCTCACCTATAGGGAGCAAACCTATGGCGAAAAACTTGTCACCTAAATTTATTTTTTTTATGTCAACTATGGAGAATCAAATCTACACTTATAGGGAGCAAACCTATGGTGAAGATTTAGCCTTTTAATTCTTCTTTTTACCAAGTTAATCATTCAGTTATCGAACCAAAACTTAATGTGTAAGCGAGATGTGATATGTGAAATCATGGCTCAATCAATGTTTACAACTTCTAATCATGGATTAACAATTTAAAATTGACTGTGAAATCAAGCAGATGGCCGAATCCAAGAGTCATTAGTTACCAACATCACGTATCTTATAATGTTAAAATCACAACTATCCTTCAAAATCACTTTGAATTCAATAGAAATTCCAGAAAAAATTTTAAAATTTTCACAAATTTTGCTCAAGACCAAGAGAATACTGAGTAGGAGACCTAATCTCCCACCCCCAACCTAAAATCTACATTGTCCTCAATGTAAAAGAAATAAGCAAGCAATGCACATGGGACAATTAAAGTAAAAGAGGAGTGATGGAGGATAGTACCTGGACGGAGAATCAAGAAGCTTTCGCAAAAAAAATTTCAACGTAAAAGCGTTTTAGTACAAGAGAGAAATCAACAGAAGCAAAAATAACAAAAAGAAAAATAAAAGAAGATCCTACCTATACTACTTTCGCAGGTGCTCTCGATTGCATTTAGCGTATGCAACAAGCCTTTAAACCCCTAGGTTACCCCTAGTGGACGAGTTGTAGTCTCGTGAGGGTTTGCAGTAATGTTACCTACAAACATTGAAGTAACTAACTAGGAAAAAGCATAAAACAAAAGACTGGATTGCCTCCCAGGAGCACTAAGTTTAACGTCTTCAGCCAAACAAGAACGGACCATGAATGAACTAATCTTTATAACCAGGGTCCACCAAAGAAATTACCTCATCACCTTAATTAACCAATCCCAGACAAGTGATGTGAGTTCCCATGAGCTGTGCTATCTGCAATGAGGTTACTGACACTGTCGTCAAATAATTTAAGGACTTCTGCTCGAACGACTTCTTCCATGTTAGGATCACGCTTCCTTTGCATTTCACGCGACATTTTCACAGCATGATCCATACATATCGTGGGGCATACTCCCTGTATTTCCGCTATCCTCCGTTCAATTGCTGCCTTATATGCTCTAAGAACATTAAGCAGCCTGCTCGCCTTTGTCTTCTCAGAGTTAGAAACTATGTTGTCAAGAAGAGTCTCAGAGGGATGAAGAGGTTCCACTTTCGCTCTCCATTTTTCAGTCTCCAATATAGGAGTAGAGTCGAGCAGTGCATTGACTTCGTGGATGGGACTATCGATGTCAAAATCCATGCCATATTGTGCTAAGCAGGACTCAAGAGGATCTTCAAGAGATTTGCAGAAGGAGTCCTACACTAGACTCTCGATCATGTCCACTTCAGATATGTCATCCAAATCTGTGGATTGTTGTCCTGCATTAAAGACATTGAGGTTAATATTCATGTTACCAAAGGACAATTTCATAACTCCATTCCGGCAATTTATAATAGCATTAGATGTGGCCAAAAATGGACGACCCAAGATGACTGGGATCTGACTATGAAGATTCTGGACAGGCTGAGTATCTATAACTATGAAATCCACCGAAAAATAAAATTTATCAACCTGGATTAACACGTCTTCAATAACACCCCGAGGCACCTTGACAGATCTATCAGCCAGCTGTAATGTTACTTTAGTCGATTTCAACTCACCAAGGCCTAGCTGCTCATAAACCGAATATGGTAACAAATTGACGCTCGCCCCTAAATCAAGTAATGCCTTCCTGATCTTATGATCTCCTATGCCGCAAGAAATGGTGGGAGCTCCTGGATCCCTAAATTTAGGAGGGGTGTTATATTGAATCATGGAGCTGAGCTGCTCTGCAATGAAGACCTTCTTATGAACATTTTGCTTGCGCTTTTGAGTGCATAAATCTTGAAGAAACTTAGCATAAGCAGGGACTTGCTTGATAGCGTCAAGACTCGGGACGTTGACTTGCACTTTTTAAACACATCCAAGATTTCATCAAAGTTATTTCTTTTCTTTATTGGTGTCAGACGTTGAGGAAAGGGTGCTTTGGGCACGTAGGGTGGCACATTAGTGGCTCTTGGAGAGTCAGAGAGCTTTTAGACTTTGGATGCATTGGTGTGACTCTCAGTTTCATCTTGATCTTCTGTTTTAGAATTTAATTCATCCCTAGGCATCTCTATTCTGTTATCATTCTGCTTGCCTGACCTAAGGGTAGTGATCGATTTGGCCTGTTCATGATATTGCCCTTGGTTGGAATTAGAGCCAATCTCATACTGTCCCTTTGGATTAGCCTCAGGTTGGCCAGGGAACTTGCCCTTCTCTCTCTCGCTCAATGTGGCAGCTAGTTGACCCATTTGTACTTCCAGCTTGGCAATGGATTGCGCATTTGCATGTAAGCTTTGCTGGTTGGCTAGTAAGGTTTGTTGGGTGTCTTTTTAGAATTGGAGAGAACTCTGCATAAAAAGATGGAGTGTATCCTCAAGAGATGGTTTCCTTGATTGTGTAGGCAGTTGTTGATATTGCGAAAACTGTTGAAGTTGTTGACTGCCAACTTGGAGGTGCGGTTGCATGGGAGGATTTCCAGATGGTCCTCCTTGTTGTGGTCCTTTTGCCCAAGAAAAATTTGGATGTCTAGCCCACCCTGGGTTGTATGTGTTCGAGTAAAGATCATTCCCAGGTTTTTTAAAAGTGTTCATAGCATGTACTTGTTCAGAGAGAAGTTTTGGGGATGCTGCACCAGATGGACAAGACTACATAGGATGGGCAGGACTAGAACATATGGCACATGCCTCGACTTGAGCTGTTTGTGGAGGTCCATTATTTAATACCAGAGCATCAACTTTCTTTGTTAGGTTATCAAGTTTGGCGCACAGATCTGGCACGACTCCTATCTCATATATACCACCTCTTTTTTGTGGTTGGGGACTTCTGTCACCTCTATTTGAATAGTCCCATTGCTGGGAATTTTCGCACAAGGTTTCAAAGAAGTTCCACGCTTCGACATCACTTTTGGTCATGAATGACCCTCCACTGGTGGCATCAACCATGCGACGGTTCTGGGGTGTCAGACCGTCATAGAAGTATTAAACTTATTGCCACTTCTCGAAACCATGGTGAGGACATTTAAGAAGCAAGTCCTTCCATCTTTCCCAACATTCATGAAAGTGCTCGCCCTCTTTTTGTGTGAAGTTAGTAATTTCTCAACAGAGGGCATTGGTTTTGTGAATGGGGAAGAACTTGTTTAAGAACTTCTTAGATAGTTGGTCCCATGTAGTGATAGATCCAACTTCTAGAGAATTCAACCATGCTTTCGCCTTATCCTTCAAAGAAAAAGGAAACAGGCGTAGGCAGATCGAATCATCTGAGAAGTTTTGGAACGTAAAGGTGGAGCAAATGTCTAGGAATTCTTTCACATGATGATATGGGTCCTCCTTGTCCAATCCGTAAAAGGATGGCAACAATTGTATGACTCCAGGTTTAAGTTCAAAGTGTGCTGCCGTAGTGGTTGGCAACACTATGCATGAAGGCGCATTAAATTGGACAGGAGCTGAATAATCTTTGAGAGCTTTAACTTCATTCTCATTCGCCATTTCAACAGGATTATTTCTCAATCTTTCACGAAGTGTTCTTTCTATTTCAGGATCAAACGGTGCTAGTTCTAAATTCAGAGATCTACGTCCTAGCATAAACTATGTTATTGCAATGGAAGAAGGAAAACTAAACTAAGATGCAACCTAAGAGAAATAAAACTAGAACAAGATAAAATTATGTAAGCAAGGATTGGAAGAAAGAACCCGAAAAAAAATGAGACGATCAATGTCTGAAGAATAGGGAGCTCCTCCTTCACTTCCAATTTGGAGATCTATGTTAGAATCAACTTAGAAATTTATGTCAGGACCCTACAAAACAGGAAACAGGTTAGTTTCTAAAAATAAAATAAAATAAAATAAAATAAAACTTTAACCTAAAATTAGTAAAATCCTAAGACTATGAATTATGATAAGAGAAAATCCTAAATTCAATTTGGAACGAAACAGTCCCCGGAAACGGCGCCAAAAACTTGATGTTTTATTTAAACCAACATGATTTAAATGATTTTTAAACTCGCAAGTATACGAATCAGATGTAGATATGGTACGTATTACGAGATCGTTCCCACGAGGACTAATCGTCACAATTCAAATCTATGACTCTCCTTAACTAATCCAACAAATAATGGAATGAACTACTAAGCACAATTCTAGAAAAAAATAATTAAGAACAGGGAAGAAAATTCAATCAGAGAGAGAGCACTAGGACTTTCGAATCCACCCCTAATTATCCTAACCCTTGTTTTGTCTGTTGATTCACCTTGATCTAGATTGATACCACTTATATAGAGAAAGCACAATCTGTGTCCTTAATCGGGCATACAGAATGTCTAATTCCTTTAAGCAATGCCATGAATAACATATCCCATGTCCTTGGTCGGGCACATGGAATGTACATTCATTAAAGCACCCTGTTTCTTCCTCTATAGGAAACCTGTTCTTGATCAGACACAAGCACCTAGAATAAGCATCCAAACAACATCCATATATATACTTTAGTCAAGTTCATAGATGGAGAAGTATAGAATTTAAACCAATCAAGCCCACTTAGAGAAAGAAACAAATTAATTAATATTCAAAGTAAATTCAACCAATACAAGAGCTAATCAAATTAGGGGCTTCATCTCAGCCCTAGCTGAGAGATTAGTGACCCATAAAATCCATCAAAAAGATTAAACAAAATTCATAAAAACAAAACGCCAAACCAATCGATCTCTCTCTCTTCTTTCTTCTCTTTCTTCTCTCCCTTGCTCTAGATCTGGAATTCCTTGTTTCTGAATGAATTTCCCACGTCCATAATTCCTCTTTTATAGCTGTTGGAGGGCTGGAGTCGGTGGCAGAGTCGTAGAAGGACATGGAGTATAAATTTTCGCAGCCATGATCGGTGGGCCCCACAGAAGTATTTCCTGGAAAATCTATCCTGTCCATTGGATTCAGGACGAAATTTCAGTCAAGAATGGGTGGTTTTGAACATCCATTAATGCGGCCCAGAGAATAAATCACAAAAAGATTAGTTTTGAACAATGCAGGGCAGTCCGTTTGTGGCCTCTGTACCGCACATGTGTGTACGCATGGGAGTGGAATATCAGCATGGTTTTGAAGCTCTCGAAGCCCTCTACACGATGAACGGCTTGGATCGGCCGTACAGTTGACGGGTGGGGTCCACAAACTCCCATAAAACTAGCCAGCGGCCTGGTTACGCGGACGCGGATCTCTTCCGCTGTGACAATCAGTGGGTCCCACCTTGATGTTTATGGCGAAATCCACTCCGTTCACTGAATTTTTCTCAAAATTTCGGTCAGAAACACATAGTTTTTCTCCATTTCGGTGTGACCCACGGAAGATCTCGTTACACCGTCCAACCTGCGTTTGAATGGCTAGATTCAAATCTTGATGATGATTTACAAATCTGCCACCTAGGCAGTGATGAGAGGCTTCCCTGGACTCTGATGGACAGTCCGGATTGGATCTCTGATTCATGATGGTGGCCCACAACCAAAGACCGGTTGCCGGTTTGCGGGACGCTGGAAACACCAGTCGCTGTTTTTTACGAAGAGGAGAGAGACCGCGGGTCAGCGCACCCGCTGACCGCCTTAGCCATCTGGTGCACAGCAAGAGCTGTGTATGCATGGTGTACATGCATCATATACGGGGTCCACTATAATGTTTATGAGAAATCTGCACCGTCCATCCTTTTCTTCATATAATTTCAACCACCAAAACCAAGTTTGAGGCAGTTCCAAATATCAGGTGGGCCCCAAAGTGAAGATTAATGGGCTGATCTGTCCGTTGGACCACTTCCCGAGATCTTCAATGGCTGAAATTTAATATGTACGGTTAATTTACGGCCCTCATCCCATGTATGAAGTTTCGAACTGATCGGATAGTGGGAACCATGTGATCTTGCATTCTGGACCCTTTTCGGGCCCCTTTGGTTTGCTTTCCTCAGATCCCAGGCGTGTAAAATCTTCATTATTGGTTCTCTGGAGTCCATCCCGTGCTCTGGAGACTTTGGATCATGAGATTCATGCATTTAACATCAATTTTCAATCAACGCTCCTGACTTCATCCTGTAATAAAAACACGAGTAAAACACTCCATTAAGCCTTATCATGTACGTAAATTTAGGCAATTACTGGGGTCTAATATGCAACATTCGACACTCATCAATGAGGTGTCCAGGTCCTATTCAACCTTCAGTTTTTTTAATGTTTCTCAGGATGTTAAAGTTCAGTCTTACCAGAGAGATATATGATCAATTGTTTTTATGGGAACGGATTATCAGTTTAGTTTTAGGTTTCCTGAGCCTAGGATTCGTAGATCGGGTCCAGTGATTGTCCCTTGACATGTCGAGAGTCCTAACCCCTTGATCAATCATATTGTCAACGGTTCTCAAATTGCCTAGAGATGACTTTATCGAAGCCCAACTATAGTCTAAAGAGTAGCTTAGTGTCATTTTGGGTAAAGTGTTTACAGATGCTCCTCTTTGACAAAGGTTGTGTGTGATCAAATGCCAAAGCAAGTGAACACTCCACCTTCTGGATTAGAGACAAGTGTAGTCCAGAGTATTTCCACTAGAGTGTATTTTGTTACGATATCCGCATGGTTAAATATTAATGCATATATTTTCCGAGGGTTAAGGAAAACATTATAAGTTATCCATGTGTTTTTGCAGCTTTATGGGGCATCAAATCACAACTCTTCATGTTGTGACTGGTAGGTGTGCATCGAGTGTGTCTGCAAGTTTGAATTTTAGGTACTTAGAGCCCATACACTTTTTACAGCCTTGCGATGATAACCCAATTCAATTTAGAAAGGTAATTCTTGATGTTACATAGTCCCCTAATATCACTTGTAGGTTAATTTACATTATAAGATGATCGGACGGACACTGAAAGTTCAATCCTGTCATGCCCGAACTTTGAAACTCAACTACAACCCTTATATCAAGTTATAGGGTGTGAACTAATATTTCATTTATCACATTTTCATTCAATTCATCGTACATCCAAAGCAAACCATAGTTAAATCCTTCAAAACATAATAATTTAAACTTAAACTTTAAAAATAAACTTCTTAAATCCAAATTCAACTAATTTACTACTACTAATTCTCTTCTCATGACTCCCACTGTAAGTTCATCACAATTTTTTTCAATAAATAAAATAAACTAAACTCTAAGCTCTATAAAAATAGTAATCCATGTATTCTTCAACCTCAACTCCTTTTGTAAACTTATAAAAGTTATCAAATTAGGTGAGCTACAAGCCCAATGAGATCATATCCATAATAATTGAATTTCAAGAGATATAATACTACACAGAACTGTTCGATAATAGGTAGGAATTAAATAGGATATCAATGGAACAATGTCATAAATAAACCATAATTCCATGTATGCAATTGTGTATGTAATTATATAATCCATCACAGCCAAATTCAATTCATCAGTTTTCCATGAACTCTCCTCTTGCAAATCAACCATGATCACATAACCAGTCCAGTGAGGCATGTACTTACATTCACTTAGTTGGCAAGGCACGTTCAGTGATTAGGCAGGCGGAGGAAGTGGACCGACCGGACCCGGGGGAGGAAGCTGCAACCAGGGGATGCGATGGCAAGTGAATTTCGGAAAAGATAAGTACTGGACGACCCGCCCTTTAGTCCCTTTAGTAAGGGCCTTCATTTTTCACCTGCTTCTGGCGGCCCCACCACTCTTTATCGACGACGAAGAAGGAACCGACGAAGGATATCCCTAGCTTCGTATGCCGAGCCTAGCATAGATGGTAGTCGAGTGATGAATACCACAATCTCGTATAGCTCTTGACATTAAGAACCTTTTGCAAATCAACCATGCTCACTTAACTGGTCAACCAATGCAGTAAATCAACCATGCACATCGATAAGTAAATCAACCATACTCACTGATCTATCATCCATGCAAAGTTCAATTATAAATATCCAAATCAAATAGTATGTATTTCATAATGATGCAATCAAATCAATTCTTATGGAATTATAATGCAATCAACAATACAAGTTTAAGCACGCCATGATTATAATGTGTGTACTATCCAAGAATGGATAGCTTAATAGATTATCCTTACTAAATAACAGTTTATAAGATAAAATAAGGCATCAATGGATTAAAGTAATGCGAGAATGCAACATATTTTTAAAAAGCATACAAGAGTTAGAGTGAATTACACCAACACGCTCAATATTCAAGTTATCCAACAAGAGGCCACTTCGAACAATACAAAGAATATGCAAGTAAAAGCAGTTAAGAAGAAGCCCTTGAGTTTTTGTTTTTTTTTTTTACATCGACTTTTCTTTATAAGTGATATGGCTAAACCCAAAGCAAAAAGGATAGACCCAAATAATAAAAGTCTACCACAAGTAAAAATACAAATTCTCATAAAGAGGAAAATTCAATAAAGAAGAAGACGAATAAAAGAAAACTCGAATTGAAATAAAAGAATTCAAATAGAATAGAGGGTTACTTAGATGAATAAGAATTCTCAAATTAATTTCTTTCTCCTCCTCTCTCCCCATTTACTATTTTCTCTCTTTAAAATTTTACCACAATTACGCCTTAACACCAACAAGAATTTCATGTCGAGAACTCTCTCTAATCGTTAAATCACTCTTTCTTAAATCATCTTTGTTGTTGTTTTTTATTTAAAAAAAGCCTACACGTGAGTGTCACACATGTGTAGTCTTCTTTAAAAATTCCTAGATATGCCTTTTCTTTTCCTTTATATATATATATATATATATATATATATATATATATATATATATATATATATATATATATATATATATATATTCCACTTCGACGCTTGTTAAAAAATTCACCATAAGCATCCATTTTGGTGAGGTCCACCATAGTGTTTGTAGGAAATCAACTCCGTCCATCTGTTTTGATATATAACATTGGGCTAAGGGCCATGCGATGAGGTAGATCCAAATCTTAAGTGGGCTGCACAACCTGATGAAGTGGGCAAGGAGATGCCTACTGCTGAAACCTTCTAAGAGTCCTCTTTTGTTTCATCTTTCTTTTTTTATATGTAATAAATTATTTATTATATTACCTTTAAATGCTGGAAACGTCTAACGGCATATGCCTTTAATTTCTCTTATATATACTTATATATATTATTCAATTAAGTTTATTGTTCACAACCCTATGTGTAGGGTCGCGATGTAGTAATAACTCAGGAGTTCGAGATCATTCCACAGGGATTATGTGGTTAAGAACACAACTAAATCTAAAAGGCAAGTAGAATTTTGTGATTTTTCCAGTATGGCAAATTAGAGTGCGTAGAAAAAATCAAAAACAAAACAACTAAGAGTCCAGGTGGAATCCCCAATTAACAAATTTTAAAACCAATTCATATCATTCAAGTAAATAACTCAACTAGAATTGAATTCCGATTTATTCTAATTATAAGATAGATATATAAATTCAATAACCAGATAGATTGATCTTTCATAAAGATATAGGCAACCAATCACAGGGAATCAAAAGCATATATTGTACCCAAAATTAACAATAGATCAATCGATTTTACATATCAATTCCTTCTCCAAACTAAGAATTCAATTAACACAATCGCAATTCAACATAAAAAATCCATAAACTTGAATTAAAAATTAATTTAATAGAAAACTTCATCAAGAGATTCATCCCTTAGCCTTAGTTAAGAGATTAGCCTAGCATAGCTAACATCTTAAAATAAAAACAAGGAAAAACAAACTAGAATGAAGGATTAAGGAGGAAGAACAACGATGGAGAAGCCTCACCTTCATTTTCTCAATCTTCTAAGACTTAATTCATATATAAAACAGCCTAGAAATGCTTGTTTATATAGAAAAATTCTGTATTGACTTAAGAAGGTATGCACTTTCGCACTTACACACATTGTAGATCGATGACCTCGATTGATCGAGAGCATTCGAAGAAATCTTGGGTCGATCAAGCTCTAATTCTCGATTAACTGAAACATGCAAAAACTATCTAGCAAGTAAAGTTCAAAATTTTGGTAATTCTCAATCGACCAACAACAAACTTTTGATTGATTAAAAGTGCTAAAAAAAAGTGTCTAAAGAGTTGTGCCAAAAATTCTAAATTTTCTCGATACATTACCTGATCAATCGAGACCGATAAAAGATTGGTCATTCGATCGAAGGTTCTGCTCGATCACTCAAAACTTGTTGTTTATCTTCAATTAAGGAGCACTTATTCATCAGCCTTCATCTTCACTTTAGTATTGGTTTTCTTGGACTTTGACACTTCAGTTCTTTAATGTTTATTCCTTTTGTGTTTTAAATCATCATTTTAAGCATGAATTTGACTTAGGCGTTGAAATCTCTTTACAAGATGAAAACATATTTAATTAAGCCATTTTAACACTAATTTACGTGGGAAAGCACTTTGAAGTAGTATTTAAGCCTCAACGCACCTCCCAACTAGCATTTTGCTAGTCCCGAACAAAATATGCGAAAGATTTTTTTAAATCCAAAATAAAAAATTCTTTTTAGAAGAAGCAACTCTGTATACTCATGTATCCTTAAAACAACAAAATATCAGCATTTCAACATATAATCTCTAGGTCCTAGCACACGTAGTAACAATCCTTCGGTGAGTTCAATTCATTAATCAACTAATAGAAAATTCCAAAAGTTAAAAACCATGGTGCTCAGTGACATCGGACTTTACATCAATTAAGGGTTTAATTCATTACAGTCATGATAACACCAATAATCACCTAAAGTGAGTAAATCAACCCAAGCATTGAATCTAACTTCACCAACTATTTCAATTATTTTCCACATCGATGGCTTTCAATCTATTCTCTTATTTTTTTTCAATACTTCTTTTTATTCTTCTTTTCAATGACGCTTTCTTTTCATTCTTTTTTCTTCTTTTCAATTCAATAGGTAGCCCTTTTCAATGTATTCTTCTTCTTCTTTTTTTTTTTTTTCTTCTTTTCAATTCAATAGGTAGCCCTTTTCGATGCATTCTTCTTCTTCTTCTTTTTCTTTTCCAAAATATTCAACGTTCATCAGGCTTAGTTCCATTACACTCTTAAGCAATCATCTAGTTAACAATCACAGAGTCAAACTTTATCCCCAGTAATGAAAATCAAACTGTGCATTGTGAAATTCATTATTCAACAATGTTTACAACATCCATCAAAAAATTACTAAAACAAACTTAATTAGATTTCTACAAACACACTAGTGCCTAGACTTGAAATTTCACAAAACTAAGTACATTTTCATTATAATCATTTAGATTACTTTCAATTAACATGAATATATAGAATTCAATCTTTAAAATAATAATAATAATAACCCAAAACAATAGTTTTTAGCACAAATTAAAGAATTTTTCCTAAGGAAACTCCACCCCTAACCTAAATAATACATTGTCCTCAATGTTAGAAGTATATGTGATGAAAACAACATGAGAGCAATAAAAATGTAACAAGTAGATGGTAGAGAGTACTTAAAAGATGAATACACGAAAGCACTTGAATTCTTATTAGTCAGTGCATCGGTAAACTATAACTAAAAACCAAACAACCTATCCTACTAGAGAAACTAATCTATGAAAGCGAGGGAAAATGATCTCATCAGACTATGAGATCAATCTTAGAACACAAGATCTTCCAGAGGTAGGGACATAGCCTCTAAAATAGAATTTTCAACAAATGGTTTCAACCTTTGTCTATTAACTTTAAACGCATTGTCATTTGCTGGATTTTTAATTTTCACGGCCATATAAGGATAAACAGTTTTCACAACAAAAGGGCTAGTACATTTGGATTGCATTTTTTTAGGAAATAGATGAAGTCAAGAATTATATAAAAGTACCTTCTGATTCGGCTCGAATGTTTCCCTAAAAATGTTTTTATCATGGAACACTTTCATCCTATTTTTGTAAATCCTCAAATTGTCTGTAACGCCCTGAAAATCGGGGGTCGAGCAAAGCTCAGCTCCCGAGTTCCAATGCATCGCTTACGTAACATAGATAATGATGATTATGATGAGTGCATTGAAACATGAGTGGAATTAAGCTAGACGGCATATCATACTCCAGAGTTAATGTAATTAGGCAAGTGGAAGACTGCGAGAGATATATAAAGTACATAAGTATTTCACAGTTTCCAGAGTATGAGTATGTCACCAGGCTAAACATATACATGTGTTGTTTCTAAGTTGTGTCAAATACCAAAAATATAAAGTGTTCGACTAAATCACATAACCCTATAGGCCCATCGAATCAGCACGAGGTCCACATAGACCCGGCTGAGAGCTGAACGTAGGAGAATTCTTCCTCCTAATCCACGAAGTCCATTTCAGCTACATAGACTCCGTCATTACCTGCATCTACAATAGAATCTAGGTGGTGTTTTAAAACACCGTCCCAGGTGAGAATGAGTAACTAATTCAGTGGAACTATAACGCAAAGGTTAACATGTTATCAATTCAGTCAGGCAGTAATGATAAAGCAGTACAACAATCAGGTCTTAATTACTCCTGTTAATGTAATAATGATATGCGATAATGATGTATACCCTCGCCTGCACTCCCTCTGTGACATCATCTCACAATCACGACATGCAACACTCCTGCTGTGCTCAACTCCAACATCAAAGGCACATGCAAATGCGGTGCATGTACCTGATTAGCCAAGTTCTTAATTAGGCATATTCATACGGCAGAATTGGGAAGCTAAGGTACCTCCTTTTATATCATTGACTCAAACAATGATCCATCTAGGTCGTTAGTCCTAGTTAATCGCATATGATAGACAAGTTTGCAAGTTTATACCATAGGTTGCTACGGGAGGCTCGTCACCTCAGCGTAGGCTTAATTCACACTCGAGGTCAGTATGAGAGGTTCGTCACCTGATCATAGGCCTATTTTATACTTAAGGTAACTATGGAAAGGCTCGTCGCCTTAGCATAGTCATAGAGTACACTCGAGGTCACTATGGGCTCGTCACCTGATCGTAGGCCGATAGCTCGAATACAGTGTCCCTTACCACTGTATTCAGTTCACGAGTTTGGGTTGCTCACTGGTCACTACAGGGAGGCTCATTGCCCCAGCGTAGGTCGACAGCTCGACCACGATGTCCCATACCACCATGCTCGGCTCATGAGTCTTAGCAGATCAAGGTACTAAGGTTAAACAGGCTTTTCACTTGTAAGTTTGGTACCTTAGGTTTAAGCAGTAGCGTCCATACATAGTGAACATACATTGGGTCAATCGAGTTACTTAATAAGCTCGACTGGTACGAGCGTACGTTGAATTAATCGACATGGAGTGCATATACACTTCTCGTGGCCTAGCCACTGTCGATAATTAGCGTATAACTCGGATTCCTCCAATGTATCCGTCGTGGCTAAAACAGTTCAACCACTGATCGTAAACTATTACCGATTGCCTGGACTACATCGTAGCCCCAATCACACTTCAAATGCAATAGGTATTCATATGTGCTAGTCAAAATAGCATGTAGCAGCCAACTCAAATATAAATCTCATATAAGCATTTTAACAAAACACATAGAGTATATGTAAACATACATAGGCATTCATCCATAGAACACGTAGTGGTAAGATAGGTTATATGAAGAAAATTGTAACTACAGATAAGAGAATTGAGAATCATATCTCAACACCCTAATAAAATACATTTCAATAAGCATTTTCTCATTCAGGCATTTTATCAAACATTTAGACTACACATATAAACATACGTGTAATAATTTAGTTATAACATAAATTAGGGCAAATCCTTTCACAAGGGAATTGTCACACATATGACAATCATGCGTTCTCAATCAATAGACCTAGCAAGTATAAATCATAATTTCATATTCATTCAAATATTTCAACAAGCACATGGAATGCGTTGAAAGCAACATAGTTCATATATATATGTGATATACGGAAAACATCGCATCTAAGTGCATGTGGCAATAATCAAGTCAGTCATAAATCATTAACTGACATTGAAAGCCTTGAAAACTATAACCTAAACATTTATAGTCCGCACCTTTCACCGGTAAATCCGTACCGAGCTCAGTTGAACACTACACCACTGTCTACGACATAACGGCTACCTGAATCACGAAATAGGTTAGTTATTTCACCGATCTACCTATTTGGATACCTAAAATAGATTAGGATTAGTATTTCTTATCCAAAAATGGAATCAGAATCGCCAGAATAGCGATACAGTAACGGTGGTTAAGCATGTGGAGTGGCAGGGAAGAATCCCAAGAACAACCTCTCACTCTCTCTCTCCTTCTCCCTTTGCTCTCTTCTCTCTCCTAGGTTTCCAAATTCTTATGAAATGAGAGAGGGGTAGGTTAAGGCACTTATATAGGCTCAAAACTGATGGGAATGGCCCCAGGGCCATAGTATACTTAGGTTGTAGCCAAAAGTTAGCTGTTTTAGTCCAATGGAGCACATCTGGAGGCCCCTTTTCTGCATACGATCTAGAAAAAGTTTCCTAACATTTGATCTATACCAGGTTAAGTTTTCAGTCCGATCAGATTTGTGGATCGACCTTACCGAATCAGTTTCAGTTCAACGGTCGTCGTCACTCGATCAGGGCCACAAGTACACTAACCTGTGTAGAAAAAAATTTCTGATCCGAGGGTATATTTGTGTCAGATTTTGATGGTCTGAAACCTTAAATTTCGCTCACAAGCGAATGGCCCAAATCACTTAAATATGAGTTCATTTTTTAAAGATATTCGTGTTTCTCACACACTTCGCTCCGGGCTCAAGTTGTGCATTTTTGGATACTATCTGAATTTGATTTCTGAGATGATTTTCAAGCCCAGTAAGGTGGTCATAACCGTATAATTTCGTAGTAATCGGACTTTCGATGTGCGGTCCAGGTCCGATACGGAGTTTCAATGTATTCCCGAGAGCAACTGGGTTTAAAGATTGATCTTATGTTTCTAGGTAATGTTGGGTTAGTGATTTTAAAGGTTTTGGGTCTTACAGTTCGTATAGAAGGTGGTTCAAGCTAATTCTACTGATTATTCAGTTTAGTACTTAACTAAATTATGCCCTAATTACGATAGAATACGGTCCCAGGGCAGTTCTACGCCCCTTTCTGGCACTTTTAATTAGTATATTATTTTAATTATTTTTTAGTAGTTCATCATCAAGTCTATTTCATCTCTCCCAAATTTCATTAGATTTCATATTGTAGAAAAATTCTAAAAATTCTAGGAGCAGCAGCTATCCACACTAACAATTTTCAGATAGTTGCAACAATGACCCATATTTAACTCTATTAAAATTTTTATTATATTTTTTACTTATTTTTATATGAAACTAAACTTATTGAGCTTCAATCTAAATTTTGAATCACCTAAATCAGAGTTTTAACGAGGGAGATATGATTTTTTAAAGTTGGATGAAAAACTGTAGAAAAATCACAGAATATGCCGCTGGGCCCACTGGACCGGGGTGCGCCTTGGTCAGCGCGACGGTGCCAAGGTCCGCTAGAATGTCTGGTGGTATTTTTGCCACATGAATTTTGAAACGAGCGTATCTTGCAAACCGGAATAAGTTATTCAACGTGAAATATATGATTTTGGGGTAAGAGAAGCTGACTATCCAAATAACCTATTTATTTTGTGAGATTACATAAGGTTAATGGTCAAAAACCCATTTTATTTATATATTTATTATTTATAGTAAAATTTAGTTTAAGAATTGTTCTTCATCATTTAAACTTTAAGATTAATCTCTAATATGAAAGTACTTAGAAAATTTTAAAAATAAGGTGGTGAAAGGTGATATTTTGAAGGAAATGGGTTAAAAAGGGATTTTAAACTTTGGGATCGAGTTTTTGAGAAGTCAATAAGGTGTTATGATTGACCCATTGCCTAAGGACATCTAACTCCAAGTTAGCAAAAATCCGGGGTATTACATTATCATACACCTCATTTCAGATCTCTTTTAATTTCACAAGTTGGAGTTAACACGGCGAGTTTGCTTTGTCTAAGTTAAAATTAAATTTCTTAATCACCCAGTACACTTTAGGTTCCAACTCCACCGGCAAGTCGCAAGCTTTCCCATAGACGAGTCTATAGGGAGACATTCTAATAGGGGTCTTGAATGTAGCATGGTAAGCCCACAACGCATCAGTCAACCTAAGAGACCAGTCTTTGCGTTTTGGATTTATTGTCTTTTATAAAATCCGTTTTATTTTCTTATTAGAAATTTTATCTTTCCCACTTGTCTGTGGGTGACAAGGTGTAGCCACATTGTGATAAATACCATATTTTCTCATTAAGCTCTCAAATGGCCCATTACAAAAGTGAGAGCCTTCATCACTAATGATGGCTCTTGGAGTTTTAAACATAGACAAAACATTCTCTTTTTTAAAAAATCATAAAATTGTCTTGTGTTCATTAGTTTTACATAGTTACACTTCTAGTATCCGCTTTAAAACATAGATGATTTCTAGAAGAATGTAAAGATATCCAAAGGGGGAAGGGAATGGTCCCATGAAATCAATGCCCTAACAATAGAAAATTTCAACAATTAAAATTGGATTCAAGGGCATTAGGTTCTTATGGGAAATTTCACTAAACTTCTAACATCTCTCACACACTTTGCAAAACTAATGGGTGTCTTTGAACATTGAAGAATTTTGGCGGTGATTTTCTTTGTTAAAAAATGACCTCTACGTGCTTGGGAATGACAGAAGGAGATGACACTATATTGTTCATGGTCAAGAATGCATCTCTTTATTATTTGGTGTGGGCAATATTTGAACACGAACGGATCATACCAGAAAAAACTATGCACCTTGGTGAAGAATTTCTTCTTATCTTGTGAGGTCCAATGGATGGAAATTTTACCTATTATAAGATAGTTAACAATATCAGCATACTAAGGTAATTGGAAAATTAAAAATAATTGTTCATTCGGGAATGTGTCCGTGATCAATTTTGTATAAATAGAATCTAAAAGTACAAGTTAGGACAAGTGGTCAACCACAACATTCTCTACTCCCTTTTTTTTCGCGTATTTTTAAATCAAATTCCTAGAGTAGAAGGATCCATCCAAGTAGGCGAGGCTTAGCATCCTTCTTTGAAAGAAGATGCTTGAGAGCTGTGTGACTGCTGAAGATTATAATTTTAGATCCGATCAAACAGGATCTGAACTTGTCCAGTGCAAATACCACGATAAGGAGTTCATTTTCCACGGTGGAATAATTTATCTGAGCAATAATATTCTACTTGCATAATAGATACCGTAAGGCTTTTTATCATTCCTTTGACCTAACACCACCCCAATGTCATAGTCACTAGTGTCACACATGATCTCAAAAAGGGCATTCCAATCAGGTGTTTGCATGATTGGTGCATTTGTTAACATGCCCTTAAGCTTTGTGAAAGCTTCATGGGAAGCATTGATCCACTTGAATGCATCATCCTTTTGAAGAAGATTGCTCAATGGTCTAGAGATTTGATTAAAGTCCTAAAAGAACCTCCTATAGAATCTGACATGACCTAAGAATGACCAAATGTCATGAATGTTTTTAGGGGCTGAAAAATTTGCAATCAAGTCTATTTTGGCCTTATCTACCTTAATTCCATTAGATAAAATCACGTGTCTAAGGACAATTCCTTTCTGAACCATGAAATGACATTTTTCTCAATTCAACATGAAGTTCTTTTCACATCTCGTAAAAAAACTAATCATAAGTGCTCAAGACACTCATTAAACATACAACCAAAGATTAAGAAGTAATCCATAAAGACTTTCAGAAAATGCCCAACCATGTCAGAGAAAATACTGAGCATGCATATCTAGAATGTGGTATGAGCATTACACAAACTGAATGGCATCCTTCTGTACACAAAGGTGTTGAAGGGGCATGTAAAAGTGGTCTTCTCCTGATCTTCAGGGGCAATATTTATCTGATTATAACCGGAGTAGCTGTCAAGGAAGCAATAGTAGGAATGACAGGCCAACCTTTCTAAAATATGATCAATAAAGGGCAAGGGAAAGTGGTCTTTCCTTGTAACCATATTCAGCTTCCTATAATCTTAATCAATGCGCATTCTTCGGCCCGTAGTGACTCTAGTTAGCATGAATTTGTTGTTAGCATTTGCTACGATGGTAATGACAGATTTCTTAGGCACTACCTGAGTTGGGCTCACCCATTGACTATCGAATATAGGGTAGATAGTACCTACATCCAATAGTTTCAACACCTCAGCCTTAACCATATCTTTCATGATTGGATTTAATCGACATTGTGGTTGTCTAGAAGTTTTAACATTATCTTCATGGTGTATACGGTGATCCTCATGGTGTATATGGTGAATGCAAATCAAGGGACTAGTTCCATTGATGTTCACAATAGTCCATCCAAGAACACTCTTATATTTTCTGAGGGTCTTGATCAACTTACTCTCATGTCTTTCGTCAAGGTGGGAAGAAATCACCACCATGTATGTATCATCTAGACCCAAATAAACATATTTTAGTTCAGCAGATAAAAGTTTCAGGTCAAGCTTCGGTGCTTTAATACTCGACAGTAAAGGCTTATAATTAATAGGGGTCCACTTTTCAAAATAAGCCCTCTACCGGTTAGTTTCAAGCACCGATGTGGAATCTAACAAGGCATTCACTACATCTAAAATCATATGATCGTCAAAGTCCATGAAGTGAGCCAGGCATGCCTCTAAGGGATCAGAGATGGTACTTATAAGAAGTTCATCTTCCATGAATGTATAGATCATGTTCACCTCATGGACCTCATCCCCATCCGCTTGTTGTTTAGACAAATTAAATACAATTCTAATTTCATATTTCTAAAGGATAGCTTCATGACTCCATTCTGGCAATTGATCAAGGCATTTGAAGTAACTAAGAATGGATGTCCTAAGATGACAGGAATTTAAGTGCAAAAGTTTATGACCGGTTGTGAGTGCAAGAAGATAAAGTCTACCAGAAAGTAGATTTTATCAATTTGGATCAGTACATCTTCCACCACCCCTCTCGGTATTCTAACTGAGCGGTCATCAAGTTGTAAAGTTGTCTTAGTGGGTTTCAATTCACCAAGGCCCGGTAACTCATATACCGAGTAGGGTACAAGTTAACTTGCCCCTAAATCGAGAAGCGCTTATTCGATTTGAAAGTTGCCTGTGATGCAGGAGATAGTAGAACTTTTAGGATCCTTATATTTTGGGGGAGTATTTTGTTTGATGGTTACACTCACCTACTCCATCAAGAAAGTCTTCTTTTGTATGTTCAGTTTTTATTTTACCATACATAAGTCCTTTAAAATTTTGGCATAGGACGGAAATTGTTTAATAGCGTCTGACAAGAGAATGTTAATTTTGACTTGTTGGAAAACCTCTAAGATGTACTAATTATCAATCGGGTGCTTTTATGAGAGAAGGTGTTAGGGAAACAAAGCCACCACTTTATAACAAAGCTCGGTCTCTTTCTCTTGTGGAGCATTGCTAGGTTCACCATCTCCCTTAGATTTTCTCAATTCCTCAGATTTCTTAACCTTCTTAGGAATATTATTATCAATCATTTTACTACTTCTAAGAGTGGTGATGGACTTAGTATGTTTCACATGAGGATTGGAAGAATTGAAATTAGCGACCTCGTATTGACCTTTAGGGTTCGATTAGGGTTGGGTAAGAAAAGTGTCATTCTTCCTCACATTAAGGCAGGATTCAATTCTTTTTACTAAGGTTTTGAGCTCTTGTAAGGTTTATATTGTTGTTCGATTTATTTGTATTTGACCCCGCATGCATGTTTCTAAAGTGTCCTCAAGTATCCTAAAGTGTCCTCAAGTATCTTCTTTGGTGAGGGCACATAAGATATACTTTAAGGAACAAGAGGCCCTTGAGGAGGAGTACTTGTATTAGCATTCAGTCCATTTTTTTCAATTAAAGTTGAGATGATCCTATAACTTTGTACGTATTTGAATTTAAGGCACTGAATGAGCATTGGTAAGCATTCATGGCATTGGCGTGAGGTTGCGACACCTCTTGAAACGCAAGGATTGTGGGACAATCCTTAGTTTTGTATGCATTGGTCTCACAAATACCACAAACACTTTCAACAGCTTTGCTGGGTTGGACCATTTCTACTTTCTTTAGTTCCATGGCCTCGACTTTCCATGGGAGACCCATAATCATTGCATTAACATCATCCTCCTCTTTAAGAACATATATTCCCCATTTTTCTTTAGACATAGGCTTGGTACTACCTGATTTGTTGAAGGTATCCCATGATTGGACATTTTCAACCAACATATTGAAATAATCACATGCCTCATCGAGATCATTGCTCATGAATTCTCCATTGTACATCATGTCTACAAACTGGCACATGTTTAAGCTTAATCCGTCATAAAAAAATGCTAATCACACACTGCATCTCATAGCCATGATAAAGGCAAGTAAGAAGAAGATCTTTGAATTGTTTCCAACATTGAAAGAATGTCTCCTCTTTTTGGGAGAAGTTCATAATTGTTCACCTCAAAGTGTTGGTTTTGTGAACTAAGAAAAACTTCTTAAAGAACTCCCGGGTCATTTCGGCACATGTCCCGATTGATTGTGGCCTTAAGGAGTGGAGCCACGACTTGGCCATCTCTTTTAAAGAGAATGGAAATAACTTCAGTCTAATAACATGTTAAGAGACGTTATTATAATGCAAGGTTCTTCAATTTATTCAGAAAAGAAACGATTAAAAAGAAAATATCTTTGATTAATAGGGGTTTTTTAATAAGAGATTCATTCTAGGGTTTTTGGAGTAAGGGATTTCTTGTACAAGGAAAATGTGGATGTGAGAAATAAGCCTTATAATTCCAATTTCCATTGTTTTAGTATAGAAGAAAAAAATAATAATGAACCCAACAAACACATATGCCTCTTGTCTTTTGTTTTTTGCTTTAAATTTTTAAATTTTAGTTCTGGATCTTTCCTTTTGAACTTTCGTTTTGCTAGCATATTGAACATTGCTGGTGTATCTATGCAACATAAGGGACTAGGGATCCCAAGCCCAAACCTTTAGCCTGGCCCACCGCCACCCCTAATTTAAAGTCACTTTCTATGCAAGGAATAGCTAAAGTTGCATCTGCAGTGGGTCTCCAGCCATTCACCTTTGCCTATCTTTTAAGAGTGTGGCCAGAGCTGCCCTTAATTTCGGCCCAAATTTTAAATAGGCCAAGCATGGACCAGCCTCAACCCAACCCTTCAAATGCCCTAGCTCCCAACTATTACTTGTTTACTATGTAGCATTTCTAATGTACCCCAAAGCTAGGGTTCTAAATAGATTGGGTTGAGCCAATGGTTGTAGGTGAGCTGATTATAGAGATCTGTGGCTCAGAATTTTAGGCCCATACGCCATAGATGAATTGGTTGTGTATGGGCTCAACTTTTTTTTTAAGCACATAAGACTGACTTGGCCTGAGCGTTTAGTTGCTCAAGCCTGATTAATAAGCCAATGGGCTTGACTTGGATTATTTCCAGCACAACCCAGATGTAATCCTACTTAAAACAATGGGTGCAACTTAGGTTGGCGGATCAGGTTGAGGATCAACCAGAGCCCAATCAAACCTCAAGAGGATCCACCTTGCAACTTGACCTAACCCGAATCCCAACCCAAGGTGCCCAACCTGAATTACTCCATGCTCAACCCAAGACTGACCCAGCTCAGCCCAGATGTGACCTAACTTAAAACTAGGGCACCTTAGGTACCAAACCACAGGAGGACCCAACCTGTGACCCAAAATCCTCTATGCTCAATCCAAGACCAACCCAACCGTACCAGACCCAAATACATGTGATTATTCCCAAGCTGACCTAACCGACACAGATTCCCAACCCTTTGGGTTGAGTCAGTCGACTCATAATAGATGTCTCAAAGCCTCCTTACAAGTCTATCAAATGTAAGGAGCATTAGATCAATACCTAGATCAAAAAAAATCATGGGCCCCACTCATACATATACTCTGATTTCAACCATCAACATGACCCATAGACATTTGAGAAGAATGAATCTTCTTTGCCAAAGTGGGCCAGGATTCATCAATCAAAACCATTTAGTTTAAAAGCATTTTTACAAACGGGACTTATAGTAGATGGATAGGACACTTGAAAAAATAATTATTATATTGCAACTAATTCAAACCTTTGATCATTTAAATCTTTTTCCATAAATGGCCAAGCCAGGGTCAAGGGTTATAGGATTACGTACTGGGTTAGGGCTAAGCCCAAACATTTGAGAAGAATGGATCTTCTTTGCCAAATACACTTGAAAAAAAAATGTGTGTATAGATATACTGCAACTAATTCAAACTTTTGATCATTTAACTCTTTTTACTTGAACTGCAAGGTCAGGGTCAAGGGGTTACTGGATTATGTACTGGGCTAGGGACAAGCCTCACACATTTGAGAATAATGGATCTTCTTTGCCAAAGTGGGCCACGGTTCATCAATCCAGACCATCTAGTTTAAAAGCGTATTTATAATGGGACTCATAATAGATGGACGGGACACTTGAAAAAAATTAAATTGCAACTAATTCAAACCTTTGATCATTTAATTCTTTTTCCTTAAATAGCTAGGCTAGGGTCAAAGGGGTTACAAGACCACATACTGCGCTAGGGCTGAGCCCCAGACATTTGAGAAGAATGGATCTTCTTTGCCAAAGTGAGCCACGATTCATTGATCCAAACCATCTAGTTTAAAAGCATTTTTAGAAATGAGACTCAATAGTAGATGAATGGGACACTTGAAATTATTATTTTTTTGCAACTAATTTAAACATTCGATTATTTAACTCTTTATCCTTAAACGGCCAGTCCAAGGTCAAGAGGTTAAAGGACTATGTACTAGGCTAGGGCCAAGCCCCAAATATTTAAGGAGCATGGATCTTCTTTGCCAAAGTGGGCCACAATTCACCGATCTATACTATCTAAGATTAAAAGCATTTTTACAAATGGGACTCATAGTAGATGAATGGGACACTCTATATATATATATATATATATATATATATATATATATATATATATATATATATATATATATATATATATATATATATATATATATATAAACTAATTCAAACCTTTGATCATTTAACTCTTTTTCCTTAAACGGGCAAGCTAAGGTCAAGGGATTAGAGGACTATGTACTAGGGTAGGGCCAAGCGCCATGCATTTGAAAGAATAGATCTTTTTTACCAAAGTAGGCCATGATTCATCAATCTAGACCATCTAATTTAAAAGCATTTTTAAAAATGAGACTCATAGCAAATGAATGGGACACTTGAAAAAAAAAATTTATATTGCAACTAATTCAAACCTTTGATTATTTAACTTTTTTTTTCTTAAACCGCTGGTCCATGGTTAAGCGGTTACAGGATTATTTACTAGACTAGGGCCAAGCCCCAGTTATTTGAGAAGAATGGATCCATTTTGCCAAAGTGGGCCACAATTCACTAATCTAGACCATCTAGATTAAAAGCACTTTTACAAATAGGACTTATGGTAGATAAATGGGTCACTTGAAAAAAAAAAAAAAAAAAAAAATTATTGCAACTTATTCAAACCTTTAATCATTTAACTATTTTTCCTTAAACGGCCAGGCCAAGGTGTCACAGGACTACGTACTAGGGTAGGGCCACATTTGAGAAGAATGGATCTTCTTTGCCAAAGTGGGCAACGATCCATCGATTTAGACCATCTAGTTTAAAAGCATTTTTAGAAATGGGGCTCATAGTAGATGAATGGAACACTTGAAAAAATAAATTAGATTGCAACTAATCCAAACCACCTTATTCCCACAATTCAGTAAATGGCAGCGAACATACGCCTCAATCCAGTCCACAACGGTTTAGTAAATGGTGGCAAACACACATCATGTTGAATCATGTTGATCTTTGTAAAGCTTTAGGGCTTGCAATGGGAAGTGCTCTCAGGTGGGAACAGGCCTTGGACGCATAATCAGACTGGTCCATTCAGTGGGTCGATGGGCCATTTACCTGAAATTTCCACTGATTGGACAACCATATCATCAAGTAGCTGTGAGTTGTGCTTGTTGAATCTAGACCATTGCCTAAAATTTTAGTCATCCATTCGCCATACCGAAGTCCTATTGCCCTAATTTTTGCTACGGTTCATCCGTTTGGTGGCCCAGCAAAAAACTAATGGTCGTGATCATGTAAAAGTGCCACGCTTTTGGACATTTTCTGCTGGAAACTATATGACGGTGTGCATAACACAAGTTATCACCATGCCCTGTACGTAAATTGTACGTGTTACCGGGACGCAGATCTCCAGCTGGGAATGGGCAGCAGCTTTAATTGGCCACCGTGGTTTATGGATCTTATCCACACCGTCCATCCCTTTTTTTTTGTATCATTTTAGCAGATAAGCCCAAAAATGAGGCAGATCCATGGCTCAAGTGGACCACACCACAGGAGACAGCTGTGATAATGATTCTCACCGTTGAAACTTGTCTAGGCCCACCATGATGTTTATTTGCCATCCAACTTATTCATAAAGTTATCAGCTCCATCCAAAACTTCTTTGCCATCCGACTTATTCATAAAGTTATCAGCTCCATCCAAAACTTCTGTGGCCCTCGTTTTTGAGTTCATACCCTAAAATGATATGGAAAAAAATGGATGGACGGTGTGGATAAGACTCACACATCACGGTGGCCACTCAAAGCTGCTGTCCGTTCCCAGCTGGATATGGGAGGGCGTCCGTGTTACCGTAGTTCATGGGCCAGGTCGTTCATCACGTCCGTCCCATGGATCAACCATCTTAGTAGAGTTTTACCCTTCAAACGATCGAATCATCCAATGCTGGATCCTAGAAATGAACGGTAGAAAGAACGTTAGCAATCAGCCTCCAGCATTACGTAGGCTGAAAGGAGAAATTAAATCACGCAACGTATGAATAGGGCCCACCCACAAATTTTATCAGGTACGCCATAGAATGAATTGCCAATATTGCAGAATGATCGATTGAAACAGAGCAGCTTTTCTTGCTTGGATTCTGACCGTCTGATTAACTTAGGAAGTGGGCCCAACCAACGCACTAGTCCACGTATAAAAACCATTTGGAATTAGTTTTGGGAGGGGTGCGCCTGGCCCGTGCAATAGTGCAACGCATGGGCGACGCTTGAGGGTCCCAGCAGCAAGCTGCTGTGGTGGGCCCTCCCCCACAAGAAATTAATTTAATATCATGTGGACCGATGGCCCACGTATCAGATATTAAACTGATAAGAACAGATACTACACTTGATCTTAGCCAAAAGGCCGAGAAAGGTATGCTTTTCAAAGTGCTTTCCAAACGTTTTTGTATCAGGAGACTCTCTCTCCTGCTTTTTCCACAAACGATGTGGGATTAAGCGCAGACCTGTAAACATTTGAGTAGGAAGGGGGCCATGGTTCGGCAACCCCTACCCTGGATCTGATATGCCTCGTTGTGGATGAGATGACCTTAGATGCTTCCAGATCGGAATGTTACAGGGTAAATATAGACCAGCGGTTCGAGTAAGATTTATGATGCCCATTGATAAATTAAAACACACGTGCAAGCATGGAACACTGATTTAAGAGCTACGCCGTTCATCTGGTTGTCTACATCTGGATGCACGTTGTCTTAATAAATCAGCCTTTTCCTCTATCATTTGGGACACTTGCACGGTAGAAGTGGAAGTTGGAACAATTGACCAACATTTCACATTCAAAGTATGCGTGGCCCATTTCATGAGTAGGTATTGGGAATCACGGAAATAAACTTGAATTCAATCAAATACACACGAAATCAAAAGTACAGAAATTATAAGATTTTTACATGAAAAAATCTTTTATGAAAAAAAAAAAAAAAAAACCATTACATGAAGCAATAACAAATTCACTATAAAAACAGGATTATAAGAGATGGACCTACCAATCCAAATAATCTCAAAATTCCTTCACAAAACTTAACTTTGTTCTGGAAGCCCATTGTGAGTCATTAACCATAATTCCCATGTCTACAACCCTTTATATAGAGTTACCATCAAACTAGAAAAGAAAATACACACTCGTGTCAAATTGTGTATGCCTGTCGATTAGACCTCCGATGACATCATAAGATCGCCATTTGATGGCATCGAAGCCACCTTTAATGGCATTGAGTAGCAACTCCAAAACTGTCTAGCGAGCAAAAGCCAAAAATCGAGAGTTTCTTGATGAGATCAAGCGGATCAAGTAGTTGGCATCGACAGACCTTGGATATCAATCAAATTGAATACATCTGAAAACAATCTCCACCGTGGATTCAATCTTCATGCTCCATTGCTCCACCATATTATAACCATCTTCAATTAATTTCCATTATAGCTTCATTGTCTCTTCTCATGCATAGTCCGTCTTCATTAAGCCTTCGCTAAGCATAGAGAAGTCGCATAGAACTTGAACTTCTTTGTAAGAACCATCTTTATAAGCATGTCGGCTGGGTTCACGCTTATATGGATATTCTCCAGAGTCACACCGTCATCTTCATGAACATGTCGAATAAAATAGTGATGAACATCAACATGTTTAGTATATGAGTGATAAACAGAGCTCTTCATCAAATTAATTGCGCTTTCGGTGTCATAATTAACCAGCACGACCTTCTACCAAAGCTCAAGCTGATTTATGATTCCATCAGCCAAACACTTTCTTTGAACACATCTGTTACCATTATATACTTAGATTCAACTGTGGAAAGAGCAACCACATATTGAAACTTCGACATCTAACCGATCACGCCACCCGCTAACTCAAACAAATAGTCGAAATTCGACCTTCTATTGTCAATATTTCCTGCATAATTGGCATTCACATAGCTTACCAAATTGCCATTTGACTTTTCAAACATTAATACGTAGTTCATTGTACCTTGTATATACCGAAATGGCTATTTCACTGCTTCCCGGTGTTACTTATCGAGGTTAGCTATGTATTCGCTCACAACACTCACTGCATGTGAAATATTTAGTCTTACAGAGATTATGACATACATCAAACTACCAATGACGCTTAAATATGGTACACGAGACATCACTTGCTTTTCTTTATCTTTAATAGGATATTGTTTAGAAAAAGGTTTTGGATCAAGCTGATATTTATTTTCCCCCCTTCATCTAGGCTTATGTGACTTTATTAATAGATTAGATGGTAAATAAACACTACGAAAACAATAGGGTGTGTCTAAAAAGTTTTTAATAGTAGAGTGTACAATCACTGCTATTTCTTAAAGTATGGTCCACTTGAGATTTGGATCTCTTTATTTTTGGGATCATGACTTCAAATGATCTGGGAAAAAGGATGGACGATGTGGATATAAAATACATATATCAAGGTGGTTCCACAGTATGGGCCGCATAGTCTTGGGTGAGGTCGAAGTCTCACCTAATCTGCTCCCTGGATGATAATAGGATAAACCCCAAGAGAGTTCCGCCAACGAGCTAGAGTATTTTATAGTTAATTTTTTCATTTTTACCATCTCTCTTAAGGTTAAAAGATCATATGGATAATATTATGGGGAAAATTGAACTGACCAACCATATGAGACACGTGTCGAAGAACCGACAGAGTAACCTACCCGAGCCATCAATATATCTACTACTAGGAAAGCTGAGTTGGGCTTCAATGAAAGACTCACCTGCCGAGCTAAGCCGATCAAGCTCAAAACTTGATACCAAATTCATCAACCGACCTAAGCATCTTGACTGAGCTGTCTAACCGACCTCGATGTTGGAATAAAAATGTCCGGAGAGAACCTCGCGTCGTACTGGGATATGATCGATCCGACGAAATCCTAACTAGAAATCATGTCAATCAAGGAAGAACCATAGACATTCTTGGAAGCAAATCCCTACTCCAATACGACATCTTCCAGTGTATCTAATAGATCGACTAAGACATAGACTGCCTAGTGAACTTTTATATATTGTTATGGGGAACTCCGAGTAGGACCAACAAGTGCAGATCTGGGCAAACCGAATTGATTCATAGGGCCTTGGAAGGGAAATATTACATCGAGTTCGATCAAGCTTCCGAACTACAGTCTTGGGTCGACTGAGCCGAGCTCTCCTCTAAGGAGTCACGACTCTGGATCGGAACTCCTCTCCAGGGAACTACGACCTTGAGTCGACTGAGTAGAGCTCTCCTCCGAGGAGTCAAGACTCTGGATCAGAACTCTCATCTGAAGAACTACGACCCTGGATCAGCCGAACATAACTCATCCTCGACCCAGAGGCCGAGGACTAAGACCAGAACAGGTATGCTCGGCAGACTCCGATTCCTGTGCTCTGATTATAAGACCCGACCATAGGCTCACGGGACTGAGTTGTGAGACTAACTCAAGTATGGATGTGGCCGAAGATCACACCCGTAGATACGTCCCATTAAGGCATACGAGAGAATGATCCGGCGCACAATCTATAGATAGAGGCCAATATCTCCATGCACGCGACATCCACTTGATTGAGTAAATCGTGCCGAGATTGACGGCCACGATCCCTTCATCTCACAGGTATAAATACCAGAGAAACCCATTGTAACCGGTACGCAATATCTCGCATGTCACGCTCCAAACTCGAAAACCGGGCTCACAAAATTCTCAATCACCAAATCTGACGCCGACAGCCTCCGTAGTACCCCATTCTCGGCTCCCAACGCCGATACGCCAGATTCCTATCCTGGGATCCTACAAGGAGGATTTCTCAATGTAAATTTAATTCATAATAAGCATAACCACAAGTATACCCAAATAAAAAAGGCAACATCATCATCACATATCTATTAATATAAACATTTAAGTACAGTGCTGAAAGGGAAATACATATATCGAAATCAAAACTCCAGAAATCTGCTGCATGCTCCAAGCTTCACGACGTTACAACCTAACGCCACCTGCACGCATCTATCGTGCATAAGCTTATAAGAAGCTTAGAGGGTGGTGAAAGTGTGTGCACAAGATAAGTGTCAAGTATTCAATACAATACCATAATCATACAATATCGAAAATACTGGTAAGATCATGAATCATACTATATCAAAGTACGTAATAATATCAACTATGCAAATGAGGAGTCATAAAGAGCCAAGTATCAGATACCGAGGATGTAATGTAATATGCAGATCCTGCCAAGTCCGTCTAAGCCATATAAGTGTAGAAACGTAGCAATTCAAAATGCCGCATGCTGCGAATGAAATGTAATATGTGATGTGAATGAAATGACCAAGATGGAGTGAAGTTGGGAGGATAGTACGTAGTATCGCAAGCTATGGGGTCCATTACAAGGGAATTCTATCCAAACCAGTCTCATACCTAAATTTGGATAGTCAAACAGAATATGGTAAACTCTTGATCTTAGGTTAGTCGCCCGCCCCAACCGAAATCCTAGCCATTGCGAAGGTACATGTAATAAATAGTTACGCACCACCAACCCGAGTGGATAGTGAATGGATGAATGAATGAGTATGCAACTCCTGCTCAATAAGTCCACGTATCATACGGTTCTTCTCTAGGATCATCACCGAGGTCTAGTATACTCCACACTGACTGTCGCCTCCCTAGCCGCACAGCCCAGCAAGTGAAAGAGACCACACTATCCACCTGACCAGTAGTCTGTCGATACCTACCCGGCTCATCGATAACAGACTCATTTGCGAGCTGGTCAAACTCAGACTAGCTTACCGCCTCCTCACTCAGGCAGATAAGGCCACACCCCCTCCCAACTGACCATGACATAGTGAGAGATGCGGTCTACTGGTATTCGGCACTCGGGCGCTCATGTATCCACTCGATCTAGACGTTGGGGCGTCTCCTGGCCTCGGAGGTTTAGGGACTTTCATCCATGGACATCCAAAGTGCCCAGACGCTCAAACTAAATATTTTCGGTATCTAATCCGGCCATCCACGATGTGCCTGTGGATGTTATGGCCCTGATGTCACTAGGGCATACAATGATCATGCCACACATATGCAAGATGCATGAGTCACACAGTCCAGTCATGTAGCAATCCTACACATACTGCGCGCTCATGTGGGTAACTCCTATCAGTGAGTCCCATAAATAGTCTGCTCAATGGCATATGCAATGATCAGTTACTACTCATATCAAAGCATACATATGATGCGTATGGGCATAAGGCCACACCCCCTCACTCAGGCAGATAAGGCCACACCCCCTCCCAACTGACCATGACATAGTGAGAGACGCGGCCTACTGGTATTCGGCACTCGGGGGCTCATGTATCCACTCGATCTAGACGTTGGGGCGTCTCCTGGCCTCGGAGGTTTAGGGACTTTCATCCATGGACATCCAAAGTGCCCAGATGCTCAAACTAAACATTTTCGGTATCCAATCCGGCCATCCACGATGTGCCTGTGGATGTTATGGCCCTGATGTCACTAGGGCATACAATAATCATGCCACACATATGCAAGATGCATGAGTCACACAGTCCAGTCATGTAGCAATCCAACACATACTGCGCGCTCATGTGGGTAACTCCTATCAGTGAGTCCCATAAATAGTCTGCCCAATGGCATATGCAATGATCAGTTACTACTCATATCAAAGCATACATATGATGTGTATGGGCATAAGTCATGGAATTATACTAAGCATGTTATAAGGTGATGAACTATCCTCACAACGAAGATGGGCTTAAATGGCCTACACATAACAAGTATGGGCCTATTAATGGGCCCTAAGGAGAGTTACAATACAGATATTTAACCAACATTATTCTTATAATGTGAACGTCAAACCATCATTGCTCCCAAGGCATGGCCTGCCATAAACATCATTACATAAACTCTGGTGGAATCACACATTGCAATGGACCTTATACACATCTCATTGGGTCTCATATATCACATCGGGCCTTATCAAATGCGCCCCAAGTACATCACATCGAGCCTAATCAAATTGGCCGAATCAAATGGGTCAAGTCGAATGGGCCAAGTTGAATGGGCCAATTCGAATGGGCCAAGTCGAATTCATCTATTTTTAAAAATCAGTATAGAGTATAAAAATGAATCATATCAAAAGATCAACTGGACCATATCATATCTAACCGTGGTGATAATGATTTCTACGGTTAAATTCCAGTGGGCCCCACCATAGTGTTTATTTCCCATCCTGCCTATTCATACGGTCACAAGGACCTAGATTTAGAGGAAAAACAAATATCATATTGGTCCAGCCCAAGGGTTTTAATGGTGGACGTTCAAACCCACTGTTTTCTGCAGTATGGTCCACGTGATCCTAGATCTGTCTTATTTTTAGTCTCAAGCTGTAAGACGAGCTTGCCGATTGGATGGACGGTTTGGATACAACACATACACCAAAGATGACTGTTTCGACAAGAAAACAAAAGTATTTGCTTTGGGTACTGATCTTATTCAAAAATAACAAATAGAGTATTTGGAACAATCATCGTATTTTATTAATGTTGAGTTCATTTACATCCTTTCTATATCCCTTGATTCTAAGGTAGATCATTTAAAATTGAAGAATTATTCTAAGTACAATTGTCATGGTCCAATATAAATTTGGACAGCATTCCGACGCTATTTTGGTCATCTCCTAGGTACTTAGGAGGAATTGTTGATTTGATCATTTAATCTTCATGAAAATAGAAATTTCGGCAGCACTCCGGCAGCCAGTTCAGTCTTCTCCCAATACTTAGGAGGAATGTTTAATTAATCAACTGACTTCTCTTTTCGAAGGAAGTTTGAAGACTCAACATCATTTCAGCTCCTACACAAAGCTAGTTAGCTGACCTGTTGCGCGACGCGCGCAACCAGCAAATTGGTTGTGCAATCCACGCAATGGACATCTTGGTTACGCGATCGACACAACTGATACAACTGGTTGCGCGGTCCGCGCAACTGATCATTGCCTCTCCCTGCTACCTTCAGTTGCTCCACTCCAGTTTTCAGAATCTTCAATCCCCCCAAATGAGAAGGGGGAGTAGGGTATTTATAGGCCCCGCACTCGTGCCAATCCTTGATTTCTTGTGCAACCCGCTCAACGGATTTCTTGGTCTAGCGGCCCGTAGAACGTGTCATCTTAATTGCGTGATATGGTGAACCCGTCTTCCTACTTCCGCGACCCGCGCAACGTATTTTCTTTCCTCAACCCACACAACCAATCTTCTTGGTACCGCGACCCACGTAACCGATTTTCTTGGTTCCGCGACCCACGCAACAAATGTTCTTTCCTGAAACCGCGCAACCGATCTCCTTGGTTCCGTGACCTGTGCAACTGATTCTCTTAGTTTCGTGACCCGCACAACGAATGTTCTTGGTAATATATTTTTTATGCTCCAACAGATGCCCCCTTGATCTGTTCTTTATTCCCTTGAATTAAAGAATTAGGATCAATCCGTAACTTTTGTCCTTTTCGTCAACTGGTTGCGCGATCCGTGCAACGGTCGCCCGAGTACCATACTCGGCCCGCTTTGCTATAAATAGTGAGTTTTAATCTATTTTTATAACTCACAATTTCTGCAACGAAGCTCTAGCAAAATTTTTCTTCCCACACAACTATCACTTGTTGCGTGACCCGCGCAACTAATTTTTTCATTGCACAAGGCTCCAAGCCGTTACGCTACTCGCGCAACCTTAAACTCCATTGCGTGATCCACGCAACTTCTAATTCTGTTGCGCGATCCGTGCAACTCTCATTTCAGCAAATCTCCTTGACTTAGCTTATTTCTTGTATCATGGCTCGAACCAAGAGGACTTTTGTCGCCATCAACCCTCCTTCCAATCAACCATCTCATCAAGAACTGCCAAACACTGAAGCACATCAGACCACAACTCCTCAGGCAGTATGGTCACCATCTTCTCTAGCCCAACCCCCATCTAAAAATTTTAAAACGATTGCCAGATGCCCCGCCTATATAAAAGAGCCTTTACTTCCCACCTTTGACTTCACCTCCCGCATTAAGTCATTATCTTCCCCTATTCACAGGGCCATTGCCATGAGCGACTTGACAATGCCCCCAAGGCACGGTCGTGAATACGACTGGGATGAATGGTTGAAGACTACAACACATTATCCAATGATTAGTCAAAGACCACCAATCAGAGAAGACACCCCTCCTTCCAGGCCTAAGAAGCATCGTCGAAACAAGGCCCAAGAGTTTCAAGAGAAGATTAAGGAGCACAATAGGAAGAAGCTCAACAACTCTTGGGACTCAGTCTGTGAAATCCAGGGTTTCAAAAAATTTGACAACCCATATAAGCAGGGTATTATATCTCTTCCAATCAGTATTCATCGCCATCATCCCATACTGATTTGCGAACCAAAAGACTACCTGACTGCAGAAAGATTGGCTTACACAGAGTCTTGGTCTTTCAAAGAACCCAGATTATTAGAGGGGATTTTGCAGCCTCCAAGACCGAGACAGCAAATAGGCAATATTCGTCCCATGAATTTTCTTGTCCCTTCCTACGATGTGCATAGTCTATACCCCACTTTTTTTATGAAACCCTCAAACAACATTTCAGTCACCGTCCCTTTATTTGGAATCCAGTAGAATTCAGAACTAGAGGTTTTCTGACTCCCCGGAATTATTATTCCGAGTGGGCTACTGCAATTTTGGTGAAACATTCTCAGACTTTATCAGATGTCGGTGTCTTTCTGGCAGCAGAAGCAACGTCCTATCCTTTCTGCAAAGAACCTTCTATTTTGAAGGCGTTCCTCAACTACTGGTGCCCTTCCACCAATTCTTTTCATCTTCCTGAAGGCGAGATGAGCATCACGCTATGGGATATTCACAGGATTACTGGCTTACCCATAACTGGCAAATTCTTTGATGAATTCATTCCAACCAATGAAGAGTTCGCTTATATCTCATCTCCCAATCACATTCCTTTCATCTCGGAGTCGACCATTGAACTCTTCAAAGAAATGTCGAAATTCCCAAACATCCACAAGATTCATCCTATGCAATGGTTGGTGCACTTCAGCCGAGCTCTGAAGTAATTCCCTTCTTCTAGAATCCCCTTTTTTTATTAAGGCTGAATGTGCATGTGTATAATCTTGATTTCACTTGCTTACCTTTTCAGATTTAATGGCAATCATTCACGCGAAATGGAACGCCTCAGAAAGGGTATAAAAGGTCGTGCGGAATATTCTGTTTGTGGGGAGCTTGCCGCATTTATTGCATACTGGCTAAGTATAGTGGTCTTCGCCAGTTCCAAATTAGCGGATGCTATTCGCCCTTCGTTGTTTGTGGTCGCAGGTGCCATGGCCAAAGGAGTTAAATTTTCTCTTGCTTCTTCTGCCCTTTATTCAATCTACAGAGGTTTTGGAGAAATCGCATGCCACGTGAAAAGCCCTTCCGTCAGTTTTGCTTCAGCTTATATACTGTGGCATTGTTTTCTAGGTTGGCTTGGCGTCTATTTTCCCTAGACTTTCGAAGTTCCCAAAAAAGCTTACGTCCATCCTTCCAAAGTTCCTCTCTACTTTTTCCAGAAGAGGTCTATGGCCAAAAGATCTTACGACTGGGCCAAGGACACCATTTCTTCTGATACCAAGATAAACTACTTCCACTTTGGCCTTTCTCGTTACATTGTAGACACTGAGAAGGCGAACACAGACTCACTTTCTTCAGCAGAAAGAAAATTTTTCATATCCATCTGATCATGCAGTCTTCCCCTGAGGGAAGGGACCGAATTCTGGCGAGAACCATATTATCCAAGTCGCTTTGCTCGTTAATTTGGTTTCGACCAAGCAGTACCAGAAGACTGTAGACTAGTGACTTAGCGAATGAGAAGTTACGGGACCAGACCGTTTAACTGGGTAATGATCTGGAAACAATTATTGGGTCGGGCTAGTTCTTCTTTTATCATCCCAGGATGTGATCATACTCCACGAGCATCATACAATCACACGAGATGGTGGGTACATCAGTCGTACCTGGTGTGAAAAAGTTTGCCAGTGTCTAGGCTAATATGGCTTCCTCCTCCCAGGCTTAATGCTCGCAATATTGAAGCGGGAGTTGGTTTCATTACGGAGACCAGTCACGCTCCTTCTGACGGTCATCATTGCATCATGATCTCGGTAGATGAGCCCATTCACGAGATAAAACCAGATAATACCTTGAAGGATGGACAGCATATGGCGACACTCATGAGTTCGAACAAATTCCCCTTCATCGACCACCCAGAGAAGAGGTCGCAGAACAGTCTCCCCATCAACTTGGGATTAATGCCAGTCCTCCCGATCAACCTTCTTTTTCTGCTCATCCTCAGCAACAACCGGCTTCTTCTCCCATATCCAGGGCCATTCACCTCCCACCATAGCCAGTTTCTTCTCCAATGACAAGATCCCGAACACACGCTCAAGCTTCTCCACAGGGAGAGGCTACTGCCGTTACTGTTCCAGCTCAAGTTACTGCGGATACTCAACTGGAAGGTTCCCAATCTCCTCCTCCTAAAGGCAAACAAGCTGTTATCGAGGATTCAAGTACAGAGGATACTGTTGGTGAAGATTCGACTTCTTCGACTTCTTTGTCTGGGGATACTTCCTCTGATGAGAGTGAGATAGGAGGGGAGAATCAAGAAGACGCTTATAAGGAAGGAGAAGTGAATATCAACGACGAAGGTGATACAATCGCAGAAAATATCCCTGCTGATGAGGGACATATTCCTTCGACTTCCGAGGCCATTCCCACAAGGACTTCCCCTGTAGAGAGGGAAGAAGAAGAACTCCATGATTATGGAGAATACGGATATTCGCCGCGTAAGATAATTTTCCTATCACCATTTCACTTTTGTTTTTCCTTTCTTTCTTATCTCACTCATTTTATTTCAGGTAACCATGCTATAAATACGGAAGCACATAGCGTTTCTCGTCTGAACCTGCCCCCTGTCGCACCATCAACCTCGCCGAGATTCTCTATACCCTCGCGATCAGTGGCGCGCGAGATCGCTTTTCCAAAGGTGTCAACTGACTCGCTCACCCCTGCTATTGCCGTCCTGAGTGCTGAAAATAAGGCTCCATCTTTTGCAGAAATGATAGCACTTGATCCTCCTCTTGCCAGAGAAATGCAACCACTTGTCGCTTTGATACTAGCAGAAAGTATATTCTTTTTCTTGCTGTTACTTTTCTTATTATCTGTGCATAAAACCTTCATTATAATTTTTTACACTTCATTCCTTGATAGGGAATTTACCTCAGAGTGGTGCAGCCAGCTCTGTTCTATCGGCACTTCATTGAATGCATCGTCATTTGAGAAGATCTCTGCTCATAAATTAGCCCTAATTAGAAATTTGGTACTGGCTATTGTCAAAATTTTCAAAGATCCTGTTCAGTGGTCTGATTTAGCCATCGCTCTAGATGTTTTGGACAGCACTTCTCGAATGGCTAGAGTTGATGTATCTTCTGTGCGTGATTCTCTCTTAAGGTTTCATAATTCGTTAACTGCCATGTCATCAGCTACAGCTATAACTGTTCCTCCTAAAATCTTGGAATACAGGAAGCAGCTTGCGCATTTTAAGGAGAGAGTTTCTCAACTTGCTCCTCTTGTCTCTTACAAGATCAACTGAAGACCCTTGTTAATGAAAAAATAGTTGTTCAAGATCGTATTACAGTCCTGAAGCAAGAAATTTCACAGTTAGAACTGCAAAGTTTGGAGATAGGGTTAAATATTGAAAGAGTCCGAGAAAAGATAGAATGCAGCTATCATTTTGTAGACTCTGAGAGATCTGAATTGGTGAAGAATGAAAAACTGATCATTTCTTTGGAAGAAAAGCTAACTGATGCTCCGGATCCTGCTCGACTGATTTCGAATGCTCGATTGGACCATGCTACTGCTCAAGTTAGTTTTCAAGATAATTTGCAACAATGCTTGGCAGCATTAGGTATCAGAGAAGAGTTGTAAAATGTATAACTTTGATATATTTTGCTACTTGTTCATACTTTCAAAAATTTGTAAATAACTTATGACATTTAGAGGATGATGCTTTGTATGTAATATTTTGACTAATATGCTTATGATATATTATGCTCTTTTTATTTTATTTTACTATTTTATTATATCTATAGATATATATATCTTCCTATGTTCCATTAGTAAGGATTTCCTAGATGATCCTTATCTTAATTGGCGGTACAAAGTTTTAGTTCAGTTAGCCACACCCAGTTTAAGCTCATGAGTAGTGAAGTGCGCACACAGTTTAAGCTCTTGAGTAGTGGAGTGTGGTCTCACGTGATGGTCTCTGTAACTCTTAAGAGTTCACTGAACTTCTCACTGCCTTATGAGTTCACAGACCGCGATCCATCAGAGGGGCCCAGTGAAGCTACCGGGGTGGTGAACTCGGTCGATTTTACGCATAGGGTTGGCCGAGGTAACTCTCTAGAGTTCACAGAGCTTGCAAGGCTACCTTTGGGGTACCAAACCTAGGGTCGTCAGTGCATCAATGAGTAGGTTTAAAACCTTCCTCATGAGTTAGTACTGATATCAAATCGTAGATCTGGAGGGTCTCACGCACGGTTAGCCTGTCTAAAGCTCACACTGCAGCCTTTATTTTCTTCATCTGAAAGGTCAAGCCCATTCACGGGAGGGTATTTTTCCTCCATTCCCCGTGACGCTGCTGAAAAGCTATACAGACGGCATGGGGGTTACGCAAGACTAGCCATTTTATAACTTTTGGCCTTCTAGGCTTTTAGTTACTGGCTTCATCGGATGCCCGCATGGGTACGTACGATGGCCTTCATGGGCTTTTTAGGGCCACTAGCTCCTCGCCGCTGCCCGGATGGCGAAAATGATAAGTCTTATGTGTAGCTGACCTTTTTAGAGCTTGATCCTTTCAGAGTTTGATCAGCTTTAGAGCTTTTAGTCCTTTTGGAGTTTGATCCTTTTAGAGCTTTTGGTCCTTTTAGAACTTGATCCTTTTTAGGATTTGGCTCTTTTTGGATTTGACTCTTTTTAAGATTTGGCCCTTTTTAGGATTTGACCCTTTTTTGGATTTGGCTCTCTTGGCGCTTGGCTAGACTGCCTTGAAATGTCTTAACAGATAATAGTAGACGTAATCATTATCGTTGCGAGAATGATAATATTTCTGGCTGAGATTGATACGTAATCACCTCTGCTAATATCCTCAAGGGTATTCATCTGCGTTGTTCTTAATATACTAGCTCGGGGATGCTATTAATTTCAGCAGAGTTTTTGCAGAGTCCGATTGATGATAACATGGACACATATTCTTGATATGCTTGCAAACTGCTTCTTTATTCATTTGATGATACATATTCTTGCCCCTTTTTTATGTAGAATCATTATGCTGATAATATTCTGGATCAAAATCCGAAGCCTCTTCAGGGATGATATCTTTTGATGAAGCAAGCATTGACTGGTATACTGATACCTTGTCCATCTTGGTTTACAACTCTGTATGCCCCATTGGAGTACACTTCCTTTATTATATATGGCTCGTCCCATTTAGGCTTGAATTTGCCCCCTGTTCGACGGGTGACCACTATAGGTCTTTTCAACATTAACACCATATCTCCCTTTTTGAAAGAACGATATTTAACTCGCTTATCAAAAGCAGCCGATATTCTTGCTTAATATGACTGCAATCGCTGCTGGGCTGCCAAGCGTTTCTCATCAAGCAAATCCAGCTCTTTCATCCTTAATTTTACATTTTCATCGTTTGTTATAGACTGATGTACTGCCACTCTGAGCGAGGTTACTTGTATTTCAATTGGAATGACTACCTCTACACCATAGACCAGTAAATATGGTGTTGCTCTTGTTATTGTACGATGAGTGGTTCTGTATGCCCACATTGCTTCTTACAATTTCTCATCCCAATCACGCTTACTCCTTGTCACTGTCTTCTTCAGTATTTTGACTATTATTTTATTAAATGCTTCTGCTAATCCATTGGCCGGTGGATAGTAAGGCGTTGAGAATGAGTGTCGAATACTAAATTTCTGACACAACTTTTCCATACCTCTGTTTTGGAAAGGGGTGTCATTATCTGTGACGATTTTCTGTGGGATACCATGACGGTATATTATAGCGTGCCTGATAAAATTAACCACATCTTTTTCTTTGACATTGCGCAAAGCAACTGTTTCGATCCACTTAGAGAAATAATCGATGGCTGCTAGAATATACTGTTTTCCTTTAGACGAAGGTGGATGTATAGGACCAATTACGTCGAGCCCCTAAGCAGAGAAGGGCCAAGAGGTGACAGACTGATGCAGATCTTCTGGAGGAACGTGTATAACATCTCCGTGAATTTGACATTCATGGCATCGCTTTGCATAATCTATTGCGTCTTTGAACATGGTGGGCCAATAATAACCCATTCGATGTATTATGTGAAATAGGTTTTGGCCAGCCTGATGTGCCCCGCATTCAGAGAGTATGCCTCCCGCAATGTTTGGCTCGCTTCTTGTTTGTCTAAGCAACGTAACAATATTCCATTATAGGATCTTCTATACAATACTTCGCTGCATATGATGAATCTGTTTAACCGTTGCTTGATTTGTTGCTTCTGTACTTGTTCTTCTGAGAGGATGTTATACTTGACATAATCGATGAAAGGTTGACACCAGTCATCTATCGTTATTTCTAAACAAGATACCAAAAGCGTATCGACGACTTCTTCGATGACTTCTGAAGATGGTAGAAATCTTCTTTCCTCTATGGTTACTTGAAGAGGGCTTCGATTAAGGTAGGACAGGGCTGCTACCAAACTAGCTAAAGCATCTGCTTTTGCATTCTCAGACCTCGGTATATGCTTGATTTCTACATGATGAAATTGTCCCAGCAACTTCTGTGCTTTTTGACAATAGGATAATAGCTCCTGCTTTCGTACCTCAAATTCCGTTGTCAACTGACTTATAATTAATTTAGAATCTCCGAAGATATGCAGCATTTTTATCTCCATCTCTTGAGCTTTTTCCATTCCAATAATAAGGGCTCTGTATTCGGCTTCATTATTCGTGCACGTAGTGCCCAATACGAAGGAGTAAGGTAACAAATCGCTTTGAGGGGTAATGAGTATCACTCCTGCCCCCACTCCTGATGTTCATGCAGTGCCGTCAAATTACAATTACCATGGGTTTTGTGATTCGGTCAGCATTACTTGTTCATCCGAAAAATCATCATTAATGGTCTCACATTCTGCTACAGGGTGTTCTACAAGAAAATCCGTCACTGCTTGTCCTTTTATTGCTTTTGCTGATTCATATGTAATAGTATATTCCGAAAGCAACAACATCCATTTTGTCAATCTTCCCGGCAACAGCGGCCTTGTCATCAAAAACTTTATCGGATCAAACTTATGTTATGGGAGAGACAATAATGCATTAACTTTTGCACTACGAATATCAGCGCCAAACACTTCTTCTCGATCGGAGAATAGTTGCATTCTGCAGCCACCAACATTCGACTTAGATAATAAAGAGCAGTCTCTTTCCCCTCTTCATTTACCTGAGCCAATAGAGTACCCAAAGAATTCTTAGCTCCCGATATATATAAAATAAGCAACTTTCCTTTTATTGGAGCTGTCAGTACTGGCGGTTGCTTCAACAATTCCTTTATCGAGTCGAATACGTTCTGACAGGCTTGATCCCATACAAACTCTGTGTCCTTCTTCATTAAATGCGAGAATGGCTGACATCTTCCTGCTAGATTTGAAATAAAACGGCGAATGTACGCCAGCTTTCCTTGCAAACTTTTTAATTCCTTCATTGATGTTGGTGCTGGCATATTTTGAATAGCTTTAACCTTCTCAGGATCGATCTCGATACCCCTATGTTGTACAACGAAACCGAGAAATTTACCTGAAGATACCCCAAACACGCATTTAGCTGGATTCATCTTTAGCTGCTTCTTTCTGAGTAGACGAAAAACTGATGTCAAATGTTCCCGGTGCTCCTGATGATCTCTTGACCTGACTACCAAGTCATCCACATAGCATTCTACATGTTTATGCATCATATCTTGAAAGATATTTCGCATCGCCCTTTGATATGTCACTCCGGCATTTTTAAGACCGAATGGCATAACCTTATAGCAATAAATTCCAAGCAGCATTCTGAATGTTGTTGCTTCTTCATCTTCCGGTACCATCCTAATCTGATTATACCCTGTGTAGCCGTCCATGAAGGACATAATTACATATTGAGTTGTACTATCAATTAGCAACTCTGTTATTGGGATAGGAAAATCGTATTTCAGACAGGCTTCATTCAAATCCCTGAAGTCAATGCATACTCTGACTTGTCCATTTTTCTTTTTCACAGGGACAATATTCGATATCCACTTGGAATATTTGACTTCTCTGATAAACCCAACTTTTATCAGCTTGTCAACCTCTTCTTCAATCGATGGGACTAAATTTGGATAGAACTATCTTTGTGCTTGTTTAACTGGCCTTTTCTCTTTGGAGATATTTAATCGGTGCATTGTTACAAATGGCTCTAAGCCTGACATCTCTGCATAAGTCCAAGCGAAGACATCTTTATTCTCTTTGAGAAATTGGACATATTTCTCAGCTTCTGGTTCAGAAAGACCGATGCTGATAAATGTGTTCCATGGTTCTTCTCTTGTGCCCAAGTTAATCTCTCGCAAACTGTCTATTGTTGGTTGCCCCCCGTCTTCTATCTATCTCGGAGCCATTTCAGGATGCTTAACTATTTTGGAGTCCTCTTATAGTATTCATGCGGCTGTAATCATATTCACCGATGACTTTATCCTTAATCCTTGAAATTTTCTTCGCTTTTCCTGTCCAATCCCAAGAGGGATTTGGATTCCTTTCCCATGATTCAGTCCAGTGGGTTTTTCGCAATCAAAACCCATGTTTCTCATGATTTTCTTGCTTGCGGAACTATATTTTTCTAGTTTTTGTGGTGTCAATCTACCGCAGTATACATTATTCATGATTTCTTCTCTTGGCTCTGTTTTCTCTACGGCGTAAAATTCTATCGGCTCGAGGTGTCTTGCGCTAGCCCTGACTTAAAATCTTCTTGGGGCGGTTGAAAACGGTTTACACCTTTCAACATTCGGCAGCGGCACTGTATAGTTAAATTATAAAATTTTTAGTTGTTCCGACGATAATAAGGTTAGTGGGGGTTGCCCGGGTTGTCTCAGATGCTTTGGTACAAAATAGAACTTCTTCTTTACTTTTACAGTCCTAGAAGATTCTGCCCCTTTGTAATAGTTTGCGTCTGCAAAGAAAGACTCAGCCTCTGTATTCGGTTTTGCATCTGCCGTCACCTTATATTGTATTTCTTTGAAACATTGGTGTAGCGTAGAGGGTACAATATCGTACTGATGTATCCATGACCTTCCCAGGAGAAGATTGTACGTTGTCATGGTGTTTATAACATGGCACACAACATCAGTCGTCAATTCTCCTATTTCTAATGTCACTGTAATCTTACCAAGCGCACGCTGCCCATCTTGGTTGAAGCCCTATATCATCATTCCACTAGGGCATAAATCAGAACGGCGATATCCTAGCTTACTTATCATAGAGAGTGGCAGAAGGTTCACTGCAGACCCATTATCTATCATAATTTGTTTAACTTTCTTTCCGCGGATACGACCTTCTATCATTAATGGTATGTTATGTTCTGCCTCGCAGATCAAATCATCATCAGAGAATGAAACAATTAGCAGGCAATTTGCTTGTCCTTCGCGCTCTTCGCATCTCATCTCTGTCAATAAAATCTCTCTAACATTATGATTAGATAATGCTTGGACTAAGCTCTGTCGGAACTCCTCTGATAACTTGAGTGCATCGTAAATGCTCAATCGTGTCGGTATGCCTTTCAAATGACTAACCACATCATAAGTCACCCTTGCTGCTTCACTCCCCTTTTTATTTTCGTCACCATTGTTCTTCTTTTCAACGACTTCCTTTCTTATAATCCCTAGTTTCTGCTTCACAGGGCTTGTCGTTTTCTTTCCCGATCGCAATGTGATAACTGCTACTTTCTTCGTCACCTTTTGGTCTTCTTTCTCTTTTACTGCTCGACCCTTTTCCTAGATCGTGAGCATGTTTGTTGTTGCCCTTATGCTCTTCTCTTTTCCTTTACCGATTACTATTTCGTCCTTGTCTATCATTCATTGTATTATACACTTCAATGTGTAGCAATTCTCCGTCGGATGTCCCACCAGACGATGATAGCGGTAGAAATCTCTTTCCCTAGTTTTTGTCACATCTTCGGGGCGTTTGGGTTCCGGTAATTGTAGCATGCCAGCTTTTAGCAGCTGTTTCATCATAGGAACTACATCTTCTTTCTCAAAATCGAACCCTTCATGAGAATCAAGCATTCAGAGTCTCTTTTCATTGTATTTATTTCTTGACTGGTTCCATCCTTCTTTTCGTTCTAGCTTTTTGTCCCTCGAATCCCTTGCATCTTTGCTCTTCTTATCACGGTCGACAGTATTCACGCTCATCCTGTCGAGTACCCTTCTAGCTGTCTCGTGGTGGAATGCTGGCATTTTACGGGTCATTAATTCCAAAGCATGAACCTTAGTGGCTAGATCATGGAATGTTCTGATATCGGCACTGGTGAGTCTGAACGCGATTCCTGTCTTCATAGAATTCAAGCACATTTTGACCTGTTCTTTTTCTTCTGGCAACTGTCTGCACAAGGCTCCCAATGTTTTTCACCTGTCTATGAACTTCTCTACTGGCTCATTTTCTCTCTGCTGTATAGAGGCCAATTCTGTAATGCTAACATCACGTTCTGAGGAAAAGAAATTTGACATAAAGGCGTCCTGCATTTGCTCCCAAGTTCGCATCGACCCTAGAGCAAGGCTAGAATACCACCGAAATACTTTGTGTGTTAGTGATGATCCAAATAATCTTAAACAATACTGCGGTATCATAGAAAAATTCCCCATGTTGGTAATGAAGTGCATCAAATGCTCTTCTAGCGAGCCTTCCCCATTGAACTTCTGAAAATCTGGATGCTTGAAGTTGGCCGGGAACGGAACATCCTCTACCTCCCTTGGATATGGCATACGATATCTGAAGCGGCCAGTATTTTCGTGCTCCCTTTCTATTCTCACAGTTTCTTCAACGACTTGTCTTATATCATCTTGTGTTATAGTTCTTGCAGCGGGAACGGACCCTCATGATCCTTCCCCTTGTGGATGATAGCCTTCGGGTCGATTTTCCTGTCCATTCACCGTACCCATCATTGGTGGAGCCGCCATCTGAGCTACATTATGTGTTAGGGTTGCCAATGCCTCTTTGAGATGTCTACATTCTTCTGTTAGCATTCTTTGTGCTTCCGCCATCTCATTGATGCGATCTTCTGAAGTCGGTATATTGTTTTGGTTTGTCCTAGTCACATATACCGTAGCTTCGTCACTCTTTGATGAAGCTGTAGTGGGAGTAGGGCGAGAATATGTGGACATAACAAGACCGAGAAAGAAGGGAGAAGATGGGGTTTCGTTTAACTTCTCCACAGTCTTGGAGCTATCGACTAGTTGGGGTGATACGGACATCGGCGAACTTATCTGGGGAGACAGAGATGTTGGTGGACTTGCCATTAATGCTTTGCCTTTCTACTCTTTAGTCCATCTTACCCTCGGGGTGATTAAAGCCGAAAAATCATTGAAATCCACCTGTGGAATTACTCGCTCAGGGTATATTGCAGGTGGAGCAAGCTCAGGGTGTTTCTTGACTATATTACGTGTTATAGGCCTACTAACTCTCAACGAAGGTAGATTTGTTCGAGCATTTCTTACGTTCCGTGCCCTTGTCTTATGGGACATTACAACAGTCCAGCCTCTGTCGTTATCTGATGATTGGGGTGAAACAGATACGACCCCAGCTGTTGCTTGAGTCATGTTGCTTTTGTTTGCAGGAAACTAAGTCAAGTATGCGGGAGCTTGATCCGGCATATATTCTATCACGAATCCGGTTGTTGTAAAATGAAAGCTTATTTCTCATGCAGGAATTGCCATTGATTGTAATTTGTAGTAGAATTTGGACACCTTCAATACTGAAACACCTCGATAATTAGTATTTAGAGAATAAGATGATCTACCTTAGAGATGAAGGGGAGGATGTTCCCACTAAGAGTCGCCATTTTGGCATCAGAAAGACGCCAAACTATGGTGAAAGTTCTTAATCATCTCTTTATTAATGGTAAAATAAGATCGATGTCCCCAGCAGAGTCGCCATTTTGTTTCGACAAGAAAACAAAAGTATTTGCTTTTGGTACTGATCTTATTCAAACATAACAAATAGAGTATTTGGAACAATCATCATATTTTATTAATGTTGAGTTCATTTACATCCTTTCTATATCCCTTGATTCTAAGGTAGATCATTTAAAATTGAAGAATTATTCTAAGTGCAATTGTCATGGTCCAATATGAATTTCGACAGCATTCCGGCGTTATTTTGGTCATCTCCTAGGTACTTAGGAGGAATTGTTGATTTGATCATCCAATCTTCATGAAGATAGAAATTTCGGCAGCACTCCGGCAGCCTCTTCAGTCTTCTCTCAATACTTAGGAGGAATGTTGAATTAATCAACTGACTTCTCTTTTCAAAGGAAGTTTGAAGACTCAACACCATTTCAGCTCCTACACAAAGCTGGTTAGCTGACATGTTGTGCCACCCGCGCAACCAGCAAATTGGTTGCGCGATCCGTGCAACGGACATCTTGGTTATGCAATCGACGCAACTGATACAACTGGTTGCGCGGTCCACGCAACTGATCATTGCCTCTCCCTGCTACCTTCAATTGTACCACTCCAATTTTCAGAATCTTCAATCCCCCCAAATGAGAAGGGGGAGCGGGGTATTTATAGGCCCCACACTCGTGCCAATCCTTGATTGCTTGTGCGACCCGCGCAATGGATTTCTTGGTCTAGCAGCCCACGGAACGTGTCATCTTGATTGCGCGATATGGTGAACCCATCTTCCTGCTTCCGCGACCCACGTAACGTATTTTCTTTCCTCAACCCGTGCAACCGATCTTCTTGGTTCCGCGACCCATGCAACCCATTTTCTTAGTTCCGTGACCCACACAACAAATGTTCTTTCCTGAACCCATGCAATTGATCTCCTTGGTTCCACGACCCGCGAAACTGATTCTCTTGGCTCCGCGACCCGCGCAACGAATGTTCTTGGTAATATATTTTTTATGCTCCACCAAGGACCCCACACATGTCGCTAAGGTGGGCTCCACATAACTTGCCACGTTAACAGCTATAGGGTTGGTGTGTGGTACACTAGCCAAACCAATCCCATCACAAGTGGGTCCCACGTGGGGCCACCATAACGTTTATTTTCCATCCACAGTTGATAGGGTCACACCGACCTAAAGAAAATAAATAAATAAATTTTATATTTATCCAAAACTTTTGGAAGAGAAGTTCCAACGACAGACATTCAATTCATCACTCTTTCTTGTCATGTGGACCACCAGACGTCCAATGTATGGCTGAGTTTTAGGGTGCCCCGCAATTAAAAGGGGGCCCACCAAAAGCACGGTGTTGATGCTCAACACACATCACGGTGGGGCGTACATTTGGGACCCACGTCCCTACCCATTTCCATCCACGCAGCAGGACGCTACTGCAATGTCCTCTGGACGCCAGCAGCAGCAACGTCTGCTACTTATTTTTATTATTATTTTTTTCTAAGGTTTTTCCTAGGTGGGGCCCGCATCCGAAGAATCCAACCCATCCATTGGATTCCATAGCTCGAGACCGTCCAAAAGAGCCCAATATCCAGTATGTTTTGGCGAGTAGAAACATCAAGGTGGGCCTTAACGAATTTTGAAGGTAAGAATCACCATTTCCTACGCTATGACCCACCAGATAATCGGATTAGCTTCATTTTTTGGCTCAACGCCTAAAATGAGTTGGGAAATAGGATGGACAGCATGGATTTGATTTATACATCCAGGTGAGGCCTGCATGAGCGGCCCACTCCAAGGCTTTAAATCAAATTGATATTTTTATTTTCTGGTGGTCAGTACACCACACCGTTAGTTCACACTTCACTGCACGGCCACGTCCAGCATCCCTGAACGCAGGACGGTTTGAATGTAACACATTTTCAAGGTGGACCCCACCTACAGACATGCTACAGGTGGGCCACAAAATGGTTGGATGGTGTATATAAGACACACATCAAGGTGGGGTCCATCTAGGTGGGCCACACGGCCACATCATCACACCAAAAATATGAAAGAGAGAGGGAGAGAGAGAGAGAGAGAGAGAGAGAGAGAGAGAGAAAGAGACACATGCGATGGAGGGACCCCGACACTATGGGCCCTCCCTTCCATGCATTCAATCATACATCAAGTGGGTCCCAATACATGTGGGCCCACCAAATCAAAAATCAACGGTGAAGATTCCTTTCTCCACCAAAATGCAAGGTCTAGATGACCCTATTCATGCAAGGAAAATAAACATCATGATGGGGTCCATGGAGAATGGCCCCATCATGGAACGATCATGAGAATCAAGGTGGGTCATCGGCCACACCTAGGGTCCAAATTAAAATCTCTACCATCAATTGGTAGGCCTCACTTGGCCCATCATCAAAGCATTAAATATAGGCCTATAAAAGCACCCACCATTCGATCTTCTTGGTCTGATGGAATGTCAATCTTCTTGTGTCTCACTTTGACGGAAGATGATGAGAAATGAAGGGCTAGGATGATGGATCTTGGAATAAGAAGTGGGCCACACACAACATCGTTTTCTCTCCTTGAAAATGCTTGGACATCTACCACTTTTTTGTTGCTTGGAAAATGTGTAGAGAAAGAGAGAGAGAAGGGTCGTTGTAAGAGAGAGGTGATGGGTGTGAGTGATGGATGTGAGTTGATGGATATACTTGACTTGAGAGTTGACTTTGTAAGTTGCTTGACTTGGGGAGAAAGAAAGCATGGGTTGTGTACTTTGATTGATTGATTGATGGAATGGGTTGTAGAAATTCTCTTAGGTTCGCAAATGCGCGGCGTTTCTTCGAGATAAATACGTAGAGATAAATACATGCCCACATCTCCTGGCCAGGGTATCGGATCGGTGCGTAAGACGAGGCGATGGTGCGGTCGCAATGGTATAAATCTCAGATTGAGCCGACTCAAATCTACGGGATACGACTTAGGGTCGCGTGCAAACGTCGATCATAGGTCACGAATTACCGGAATTCGACTGGGAGGACCGTAGAAGCTTACGAAACAGTACAAATTAGAATATGGACCTTACATCGCACCTCCCATCTACTCTACACAACTTAAACCCAATTTTCCTAGCCTGACTTTGGCATCAGATGGCCCCAATTTGAGTCAGGGTCTCCTTTGTTGATCGCTTTGTGTAAGACCAAAGCGCAATGGAAGGTGTTCCAAATTCTTACATCAACATTTTGGTGCAGTCTATGGGAAAAGAGACAAAAAGCTATGAAGTTTTGCCAGAATGGTGAGAGGAAAGAAGAAGGTGATAGCAGTGGAACCCGAGCCGAGGGGACAATATCAATTGTCTTCACTGTTTGCATACTGAATCGACTCCGATAGGGCCGTCCCAGTGAACTCGAAGCCGATGAGGGAAATACAAAGCGCTACAAAATAAAATTCAGCTGCTGAAGGATGAGATCAATCGGATGAAGACGCAACAAAGTCAGTAGCCGCCTCTCAACCTGGTGGAAGCGGCCCCGACACCCGAGGAATCACCACAGCAAGTAAATTCTTGGGTCAGGGCATCCCAAGATTAGTCCACCCAAGCTCCCAATCCCACGCAAAACGCCGCATCACAGAATCAGTCTGTCTGAGCTCCTAATATTATGCGGAATACAACATCCTATAATCGGTCTGCCCAAGTCCCAGAGCCTACTTGGAATGCGGAACCGTCCTACGTGTCCGCGACATCGGCTCTAGCCCCAACTGACCTCTGCCATCGGGTGGAGAGGAGAAGACAGGACAGAATGCCTGAGGCGGAGGCTCCCCAGGAAGCGGTGGCGGAGAACCAAAACTTATGGGAAGCTCAACTTAAAGAGCTCCACGACCAGATCAAAACATTACAACAGAACCAACAGCCAACCGCCATCCCAACTGTTGTACAGGCGATCATGGAAGAGACCGAACCTCCCTTCACTACCAGCATTATGGCTGAGGCGTTGCCTTCGAGGTTCAGGATGCCTCTTATCATCCAGTACTCGGGGTCAGGGGACCCAACTGAACATGTCGAATCCTACAGATCTTAGATGTAGATCCAGTCAACTTCGGAGGCAATGATGTGCAGAGCTTTCTCGATAACTCTGAATGAGTCGGCAAGGAACTGGTATCGACAACTCAAGCCGAACTGCATCAACAGTTTTGTCGAGCTTAGTAGGCTATTCTTTACTTAGTTTATCGTCAACAAGAAGAGCCGCAAACTGTCTACTCATCTCCTTACCCTCAAATAAAAGAGTGGGGAGTCACTGAAGGATTACATCTCCCGCTTCAATGAGGAAGCCCTGCAGGTAGACGACTATGACGACAAGGTTGTATTGTCCGCCATGATCAATGGACTCAAGGAAGGGAAATTCCTATTCTCCATGGGGAAAAATCCCCTAAGTACCTTAGGGGAACTCATGAGTCGACTCCAGAAATACACGAACACTAAAGAGTTCTTCAGTTCTAGTAGGAACAATCAAGCTGCCGAACAATCATCCAAGGGGAAGAGGCAGAGGGATGAGGCGTCACACTGGGACAAGCAGAGGTCAGACGATAATGCTTCCCTAGATAGAAGGCCGGGCAGGAAGCCAGAGAGGAAGTTCCACTCGTATACTCCTTTCAACATGTCCCTCGAGTAGATCTTACTCAACATCCGAGACCAAAAATTGTTGTATTGGTCGAGTTGCATGAAGACAGACACTAGCTAGTGGGATAAATGCAAGTATTACTGCTTCCACCGCGACCACATCCACAATACCAGCGACTACATCGACCTGATAGATGAGATTGAGACGCTCATCCGCAAGGGTCATCTGTGTCAGTATGTTAAGGAAGAGAAGCGGACTCGGAAGGATGAACAACCGCAGAAGGTTAAGGATGAGGCCCTAGAGATCTGGACAATCTTTAGTGGTCCGTCTAGTGGCGAAGACTCGAATAGGGCCTCAAGGCCCATTCAAGAAGCATTGATCCAGAGCACTACACCAGCTCGGCAGAGAGACCGAGGAAGGAACCCAAAGTAAGTCCTTACAGTGTCACATTCATAGAGGACGACTTGTGAGGCATCCAACACTCGCATGACGATGCCTTGGTGGTGGCAATGCAGATCGCTAATCACAAAATCTACCTATCTTAGTCGACACCAGAAGCTCAGCCGACGTACTCTACTCCGAGGCGTTCGACAAGATGGGCATAGATAAGTCGTGCCTCTGACCTATGAAGACTCTACTGCACGGGTTTGTCGGAGATAAGGTGATCTCCAAGGATGTCATCTCCCTCCCAGTTACAGCGGGAGAAGGGTAGAGTCAGGTGATTTTGCTAGTAGACTTTCTAGTGGTCAATGTGTTGTTGGTGCACAAGGTCATCTTAGGATGACCGTCCCTTAACGCAATGAGGGTATTCGTATCCACCTACCACCTAATGATGAAATTTTCTACCGAAAGAGGAGTTGAGTATGTCTGAGGAGATTAGCGCGAGGCACGCAAATGCTACTCGGTGGCAGTAAGGAAGGCCTTAGTAAAGCAAGCCCTAGCGATTAACGTGCTCGACCCTAGGGATCCTGTGGAGGATTCACTCACAGAAGACTTGATAACCATCACGGTCGAGGAGGCCGATCCAAGCAGAACAGTTCAGCTCGGATCGTTGCTGAATTCCAAGCAACGAGCATAGATGCTGAAACTCCTCAGAGAGTACAAAGACGTCTTCACATGGTCGCATGAAGACATGGTGGGAATCCCTCCTGAGATCATGGTTCATAGGCTGAATGTGGATCGTAAACACAAACTGGTAAAGGAGAAGAAGAGGGCATTCGAGCCCGAGTGGTACGCGGCCATCGCTGAAGAGGTGTCGAAGCTCCTCAGCGTGGGCTTCATTGAAGAAGTCCACTACCTGACTGGATCGCAAACGTGGTCCTCGTAGAGAAGGCCAATGGGAAGTGGTGGGTCTTCATGCACTACTTGGACTTGAACAAAGCCTGTCCCAAGGACAGCTTTCCCCTGCCTCGGATCGACTAACTGGTTGACAGCATGGCTGGACACGAGCTTCTCACTTTCCTTAACTCATACTCTGGATACAACCAGATAGCCATACACCCCCGTGACAGGCAGAAGACGACCTTTGTCGCGGACAAGGGACTCTACTATTACCGGGTTTGGCTTGAAGAATGCTGGGGTAACATACCAGATACTGGTAAATCAGATATTTGCCCAGTTGATTGGTTGGACGATGGAGGTCTACATCGACGACATGCTCGTTAAAAGCATCAAAGCGTCTGACCATGTTGCAGACCTCAGAGAGACCTTCTTGATTCTCCAAGAATATCGGATGAAGTTGAATCCCTCCAAGTGTGCTTTTGGTGTAGGTTCAGGCAAGTTCCTTAGGTTCCAAGTCAGCCAGAGGGGCATCGAGGTGAACCCTGACAAAATCAAGGCTCTGCTCAACATGAGTCTGCCTCATACGATGAAGGAGATTCAATGCCTCGCCGGACAAGTCACAATGCTCGGACGATTCATATCCAGAGCCATAGATAATTGTCTGTCATTCTTCCAACAACTGAGGGGCCATAAGAAAGCATAATGGACCCCGAACTACGAGCAGGATTTTCAGCAGCTGAAATAGTACCAGGGGTCACCTTCCTTGTTGTCCAAGCCCGAAAAGGGTGAGCCCCTATATCTATATTTGGCAGTCTTACCGTAGCTGTTAGCTCGACACTCATCCGAGAGGTGGAGGGCAAGCAACGTCCAGTCTACTACACCAGTAAGGCTTTGGACTCAGCTGAGACCAGATACCCGAGCATGAAGAAGCTAACTCTCAGCCTAGTCATCTCTGCTAGGAGGTTGCGTCCATACTTTCAGGCACATTCCATCATTGTCCTTACAAATTCTCCTCTCCGACAGGTCCTCCAGAAGCCCAAGGTATTCGGACAGCTTACCACGTGGGCAGAACTCAGAGAGTTCGACATCTAGTATCGGCTAAGGACGACGATCAAAGGTCAAGCCGTGGCTGATTTCATAGTCGAGTTTACATCTCCAAGCAGTGAAATTGGAGACACAAATTTAGGGACATCGGATAATCCATAAGTGATGTCGACTGTCCCTCTAGCTCTATCTCCTCCTGAGGAGGCTGAAACGAAAGCAGAATGTGATAAATGGACCCTATTTGTGGATGGGTCGTCTAACTCGAAGCGATCTGGGGCAGGGGTCATCCTAGTAGCACCTGACTCGACCACCATTTAGTATGCAATCCGGCTTGGTTTTAAGGCTTCTAACAACGAAGTAGAGTACGAAGCCTTGTTGGTTGGACTCAAAGTAGCCATTAATTTAGGAGTCCAGCTCCTCGGTGTACGATGCGACTCTCAGCTTGTTGTCAACCACATTTCGGCAGAGTATGAGGCAAAGGAGGCAAGGATGGTTGCTTACTTAGCTGAAGCTCAGAAACTGACGGGAAAATTTAAGAACCGTGTCATCAATCAGATCTCGAGGGTCAAGAACTCTTGGGCCGATGCACTTGTAAAGCTGGCCTCAGCCACGAAAGGGAAGATCCCGAGGGTCGTCCCCGTGGAGTTCCTAGATAACCCGAGCATCGACCAAGCTGACCGAGCTGACTAAGAGATGATCAATCCAATACAGATGATCCCGATATGGATTGATCCGATCGCAAAGTACCTCACTACTGGCGAGATCCTGCAAGATAAGTTGGAGGCTCGGCGTCTGAAAGTCAGAGCAGCACGATACGTCATGATGGGTGACACATTATACAAGAAAGGGTACTCTCAGCTATACCTCAGGTGTCTCCGACCCGATGAGGCTGATTATGTGATCTAAGAAGTCCATGAAGGGATCTACGAAAACCACTCTGGAAGTCGGGCCTTAGCTCAAAAGATACAACGTCAAGGGTACTTTTAACGATCTGAGAAGATTCAAAGAACTTCATGCAAAGGTGTGATAAATGTCAGAGGTTTGCATCCGTGCCGAGGCAGCCTGCTGAAGAGCTAAGCCCTATGAGTGGGCCTTGGTCATTCACTCAGTAGGGGATCGACATCATCAGACCACTACCTCCTGGGAAGGGACAGACCAAATTCGTGATAGTGGCGGTTGATTACTTCACCAAGTGGGTCGAGGCTGAGTCCGTAGTAAAAATTACCTAGCAGAAGGTAACGGATTTCATGTGAAAAAACATCATCTAGCGGTTCGGGATCCCCCGCACTATCGTGTCCGACAATGGGAAGCAGTTCGACAATGACAAGTTCTAAGACATGTGTCGGGGGCTCGGCATCACAAATGCTTACTCTTCACCCCACCATCCTTAGTCCAATGGATAGGTGAAAGCAGTGAATAAAATCATCAAATATCATCTCAAGACGAAGCTCAAGAAGGCCAAAGGTAACTGGGCCGACGAGCTCCCATTCGTCCTCCAGGCCTATAAGACCATGGCCCAGTCATCCACGGGAGAAATTGTAATGCCCTAAAAATCGGGGGTCGAGCAAAGCTCAGCTCCCGAGTTCCAACACAGATAATGATAATTATGATGAGAGCATTGAAACATGAATGAGATTATACCAAAACAGCATATCATACTCCAGAGACAGTTAAATTGCAAGCGGAAGACTGTGATAGATGTATAAAATATATAAACTATGGTAAGTCTCCAGAGTGTGATAATGTTACCAGGTTAATTAATTATAAGTACAATTCCAAAATATACTAAGTTGTGTAAGGCAATAAAATCGACATCCCTGTAACCCTGTCGATCAAGACAGGGCTCACATGAAGCCGCCAGAATACAGCATATACAAGCAAACATCATCGTCATCATAAAGGTCTGGCTCCACCTCATAAGCATCGCCATCATCTGAAACTCAAACAAGTCTGGTTGGTGTGTACAACACTATCCCGTAACGTGGGAGTGAGTAGCTAACTCAGTAGAACAATAAAGCATAGGTTAACATGTTATCAATTCAGTCAATCAGTAATGATAAAGCAGTACAACCAACATTCCTAAGTACTGTAATTAATGCAAGGATGAGATGCGATTATGATGCATGCCCTCGCCAACATACTCCCTCATGCGGTACCATCTTATGTCCGCGGCATGCTGTCACCCTCAGTGCTCCACATCTTTCAGGCACAGGCAATGCGATGATGAGCATGATTACCGAGTTGTTATTAGTCTATTTCAAATAGCAGTATTGGGAAACTAAGGTATCTTCCTTATATTATTCCCAAACAGTGATCCATTCTAGGGTTGTCAGTCCTAGACAATCTCATACGATGGTGTGGTCGCTGGAAGGGCTGCCAGAGCTGTTACACGGAATCGTTACACCACTCCCCCATCACCCATCAAAGCAGTGTAGGCCGACAGCTCGAATATAGTGTATCATACCACCATAATCGGCTCACGAGTCTAGTTGCTCAATGGTCACTACGGGGAGCCTCATGGCCCCAGCGTAGGTCGACAGCTTAACCACGGTGTCTCATACCACCATGCCCGGCTCATGAGTCTTGGCGGATCGAGATACCATGGTTAATGGGATTCTACTGGTAAGGTTAGTACCTCAAGTTCAAGCAATAACGTCCAAACATAGTGAACATACATTAGACAGATCGGATTACTTGATGAGCTCGGCTAGCTCGAGTGCACAACAAGTTGAACGATATGAAGCGCATAAGCACTTCGTGTGGCCAGCCACTATCGTCAACCAAAGTACAACTCGGGTTCATCGAACACATCTTGCATGGCGAAAGAATCTCAGCCACGCATTCATTTTCATTTTCGATTGCCTGGACTATAATCATAGCCCCAAACACAATTAATCATTTATTCAAAAGCATATAGAGTAAAGAAGAATAAACAAAGTAATTCAAGCATGTTATAAAGCATGTTATAGAGCACAATACAAACAGGAAATACAAACACATATATGTCATAAGTAAGCGGTTAAATTAAACAAACAACATGGAAGAAATCATATACATCTCTAAGGTAGCTGAGAATCCTATCTCAACACATACCTAAAGCACAATCCTCTAAGTACTTACTCTTACGAGCATTTTCACAAACACTTAGGATACACTCTTTCAACATACATAGCGTATACTAGCAAAAACATGTATTAGGGCGAACCCTTTTGCCAAGTAAGTATTATAAACATATATAGCATGTTCATACAGTAATTAATCATGGTAAACACACTTTCAAAATTTATACGTATACGGTACTTTCTACAAATATGAAGAATACAATATATTCAACATAGGTAACGTATAACCGAAAAATGAAACGGACAGCACTTTGTACATGTGCAATAATATACAGATCATGAATCTATCATTATCTGATATTGAAAGTGTTGAAAACTATAACCTATACGTCTAAAGTTCGCACCTTACACCGTAAAAGCGTAATGAACTCGATAGATTCGCTAAGCTTTAGTATACGACAGTTTGGCAACCTATAGAATGAAATAGATTAGCTATTTCATCATTTGTAATGTTCATAACCCTAGATCAGATTATGGTTAGGGTTTCTTACCTAGAAACGAAGTTGAAAATGCCGGGGAAGCGATAAGAATGATGTGGTTAGGCACGGATAGCAGCAAGGTAGAGTGGCAGGGAGATGCTCCCACAACTCTTAACCTTTCTCTTGCTTTTCTCTCTTCTCTCTCCTAAGTTTTCTAAAATTTGTATGGGCTGGATATGAGAGAGTTTAAGGTCCTTATATAGGCTAAAACATCACCGAAATAAACCTAAGGTCAAGGTATACTTAGGTTATAACCAAAGTGAGCTTGTTCCAGCTCAACGGAGCACTTCTGGAGTCCCCCCTTGAGCCAAAGGTCAGAATTAAGCTCACAGACTACGGATCTAGGTGGAGTTAAGTTTTCGTTCCAGTCGGATTCTCAGATCACGCGTGGCAGACTAGTTTCAGTTCAACGGTCATCGAATCTCGATCAAGGTTAAAGTACACAGACATTTATGAGAAATGTTTCCTAATCCGAGGGTGTATTTGGGTCAGATTCAGACGGACTGATTGCTTATAATTGGCCCGCAAATGACAAGTCTCAGATTACTTAAATGAGACTTGATTTCTTAAGAAATCTACATTTTCTCACACTCTTCACTCCGGGCTCAAGCGAATAGCCGTGGGACATTATCTGGATTTGACTTCCAAGATGGTTGTCAAGCCCAGCAAGGCAGTCCTAACCATTTAACTTCGCGTTAATCAGACTTTCGACGTGCGGTCCAGATTTAATACGGAGTTTCGTGATGCTCCTGAGAGCAACCGGGTAATGAGAGTAATCCTAGATTTTAGGGTAAACTAGCCTCAATGATTCTACAAGTTTTGGGTCTTGCAGATCGTATTTAAAGCGATTGGTGCTAATTTCACAGGTACTCTAGTTTAACACTAGTTAATTCTCGCCTAATTTATAAAGGATTTAGTCCTATAAGATTTCTGTCTGAGGTGGTACTTGGGCCTTTGTCAACAGAAGAAGATTCTACGGCAGGAGAGGCTGATATTTCTAAATAACCTATTTATCGATGATTCCATAAAGTTAATGGTTAAAAGTCTATTTTATTTATGTATTTACTATTTTTAGTAATGTTTAGTTCATGTATTGTTCTTCATCACCTAAACTTTAAGATAGTGTCTAATGTGAAAGTACTTAGAGACATTTAAAGAATAAGGTAGTGAAAGGTGAGATTTTAAAGGAAATGGGTTAAGAAGCGATTTTAGACTGTGGGATTCAGTTTTGACAAGTTAATAAGGCATTAGGATAGACCCATTGCCTAAGGACGTCTAATTCCAGGTAGGCAAAAATCCAGAATGTTACAGAAACCCCCTTCTCTTTGTCCTATGGCTCGGAGGCAGTCGTCCCTGTCAAGATAGGACTCCCCATTGCGCGAGTAAGGAATTATCAGGAAGACCAGAATGCCAAGTAAGCCGCGGCAAGCCGCGACTTGATTGAAGAAGCACATGACGTCGTCAAACTCAGAGTCGCAGCTCGGCATCAGCAAGTCATTCATTTTTACAACTCCAGAATCCGAACAAGGTGGTTCCGATAAGGGGACTTAGTCTTTCGTCGCATCTTCTAAAACACTACAAAAATTGGAGTAGGGTCCCTGGGCTCAAACTAGGAGGGACCCTACCGGGTAGTCGGTTTGGTAAAGCCAGGATCTTATCGCCAGGAGGATTTGGAGGGACGACTACCACCCCACCCCCGGAATGCAGAGCACCTAAAAAGTTACTACCCCCAAGGGCAAAGTAATGTATGGGTCAAAACGACTTGCTATGTTGACTTCAGATTATCTACTTTTTATGTTAATAAAGGATTGTCTACTTTCCACTTCAGACTATCTACTAAACAATCACTACAACATTCGAGTACGCTACGAGAGACCATTTCTCATGTGAAAAAATGATATCCTTCGATGAGCTAACCTCTGAAAGAAGAGGTCAGCCCATCATTCTACAAAATTTGTAATAATAAATCAACTATAAGCACTTAACAAAAATCATCATCTACAAATTAAAGGTTAAAGATTATCTGAACAACCATCCATTGCCTTTAAAAAAAAAGAAGGAAAATATATCATTCCCTCTGAGTGGAGGGACCAGCCGCTGAGCTAGGAGTTTGAGCGTTGGGGGCCTTATCGACAGTAGCTAAGGTTTCCCTGACCTCCTGGGCATTGGTTAGAGTTACGCCAGCCTCCTCGGCTTCATCCGCACCTAGGGGATCGAGGTTGATGTCGAGGTGGAGCTCTCGGACCTTGGTGAGGCAGTCGTTGTAAGCATAGAGATACATTTTATCCATCTCTCCGAAGATTCCTTATACTCCTTCACTACTGTAACCGCCCACGAGGCCGCCAAAGCCTCGAGCTCCGTCCGCTGCTTGTCCAGCTCCGCAGTAGCCCATGCCTTGAGGACAGCCCTTTGTTGAGTCAACCCCTTAATGGCTTCACGCTTCGCCCTCCCAAGCTCGGCCGAGAGTCGCGCATTGTCTACCTCTATGTGCTCGATGAAAGCCTCTGTGCGCTCAACAAAACCTTTTAGACGCACAAGCTCGGGCTCAGCTGCATCAAAGTGGGCGTGGAACTGGTTAACTTCACCTTAGAGTGTTAGCTCCCTCGATCGCCCTTCCTCCATGAGCCTCTTCAATTCCTCCTGTTCACTAGTCGAGGCCTCCAAAAGTTCATTGAGCTCAGCCTTGTTCGCTTCAAGCCGACTTATCTCCCTCAGCCTGTACTTGACTGCCACGAACATCAGTAACGCCTGATAGCAGACCAAGGCGTAATTATTCATGAACGAGTCATAAGCATGAGAGAGGGTGTCGACAATGGACAACTCAGGCATGTGTTTGGCCGCCCACTCATTCGGCAGCGACATATGATAACCAGGAAGAAAATTCTCTAGAGGGGTAGGCTCGGTTGTTCTCCCCACCTCGCTGGCCTCAAAAGCTTGAGTCTCAACCTCAAGCGTGGCGGTGTACCTAACCAGGGCATCAGTTCTGCCAGCCAGGATGTCGACCTCGATGGTGGTAAGGTGGGTGACAGAGCGAGCAGGGACCTCGAAGGCTCCCCCACGATGGGAGAATTCAGCGTTGGGAGACTCTTCGACAATCTCTCTCCCGATCCCCGGAGGGCAGATAGGAATTGCGAGTGGAACCTTGAGGGGTTACCTCTTGGAGTCTGGGGTCGGAATGGTGATGGGCTCAGCTCTGGCTGAAGCTTCAGGGGGTTGCGCCTCAGGGGCTAGGGTCGAGGCTGGTGCAGGCTTGGTTTCGATTGGGGCAGGCTCTACAGCAGGAGTCTTCTTCTTCCTGGCTGTCACCTTAGTCCTAGGCTCAGCAGCTAGGATCACGCTCATGGGAGGGCGCACTATGGCTGGCCTCTTCCTCTTCAAACCAGCTGCCTTAGTCATTCCTGCCCAAAAGGGAGTCAGCTTAAGAATAACTACAAGGGAATCATTGAGTAAAGAACAATAACGCTTACCCAGAACGAAAGGATGAGGTAAAAATCTGCAAAAACCTGATGACACAAGGTTATCCCCATTGATGAGGTCATGCCAAATGCGTTGTTCTTTACCGAGCACCCGAGCTCTAGCCACCTGGGCTTGGTGAAGAGGAGTAAGATTGGGAAGCCCTTTCAGTTGGACTATAAGCAAAGGCAGAAGACAAATTAGAATACGGAAAGACGAGTCAGACGTAAAAATGTGACATAGAATAAAAAGTGTTCAACTTGGGTTAGAGAATTTAGTGGGGACTCGAACCAGCAAGTTGTCGAGCTTAGAGGCAGGTACTTCCCATTCCCCCAAGGCTCGAAACCACTTACCTTTCCAATCTTTGTTGGATGTGGGGAGTCAGGTTATCAAACCCAAGGTACATTGGGGTGTAGCCGAGAAGTAATACCAGGCTGGGTCGGACCTGTCATACTTGGCCATATACAAGTACAGGAACTCGTCCGGCGTCAGATGCTAATTCTTCACCCGATGCTAGAGGATAAAGGTAAAGACTAAGATCCGCCAAGCGTTCGGGGCCAACTGACTCGAGGCCATCTTCAGCTATGCAGTTACCAGATGGACGAATGAATGGATGGGAAATCGAAGTCCGCACTAAAGGGCGCTAGTAATAAAGCAATCTCCCCGTCAACGGGAGCACCCGCTTGATCCATAGGAAAGGGTGCCTGGATATGCACCGAGTCTGAGATCTGATAGTCGGCACGGATCTGGGCCATTTGAGACTCGATCAGGACTGAGTGCTCAGGAACTGCTGCTTGAGATTTGTCCTCCGAAGGGTTAGCCTTAGACCATCCCTCCGGATTGCGAGGCGTCCTCTTTGGTCTCACGCTTCGACTCTAAGCCCTCGAACCCGCGGTCTTCTTGGCTGGTGGGTACAGCGGTATGGCCTCTAAGGGGCCTTCGGAGTCCCCAAGCCCCGAGTTGGTAGTCTCTGGCTCGGAGTCTGCTCCCACTCCTCGGATCCCTTGGACTTGGTCCGAATTACTTGACATAGCGAAAGAAAAAGTTAAAACAGTGGAGGACTCATTGCGGTATAGGCGATTTGCCCTGGCAGAAACTCTCTCAACTCCGACGACTTCCTCCAAGCAAGACCTCTTCTCTGGCTGACGGAATTCTTTTTTCCAGCAAGAAAAAACCCTTTCTCGGCAGAAGGCGATTTGAGAAAAGCAGAGAAAATGGAGAACAGGGGAATGAGAGTTTAAAAGCATGAGGATTCCAATGAGGATGGTAAAGGGTTTATATAGCCTTCGCCAGACGAATGCCATCATTACAGATAGTTATCTTTGAAGTTGGAACAGCTCGGATCTGAGCTTAAGGGACACATGAAAGAAAATGATACGCTCAGGCCCATGTTGCCAAGTCCGAGTACCATCAGCATTAAAAGCCATTTATGGCACATGCGGCCTCTCGCCTCCCTATAAACACGTGGCATTGCTTCCCTTGCCCCGTTGATTACAACTCGTAACTGCCGCCACACATCCCACGCCCAGAGGTCGGAATTCGAAAGATTGCGGCCACCATACCGCACACGTACCTCAAAGCGTAGTCATCACGGTCGTTGCGCTTCGATTACCTGGACCCATCATCATGAGTAGAAGCGGCGCATCATTTCTCCAGGTATTTACTCTCCAAGTCTGAGCTCGAACCAAGAGAGTAGGGGGCTTCTGTTATGGAAAAATTCGAGTAGGACCAATAAGGGCAGGTCTGGGCAAATCGAATAGATTTATAGGGCCTCGGAAGGAAAATATTACATTGGGTCCGATCAAGCTTTCGAACTACAGTCCTGGGTCGACCGAGCCGAACTCTCCTCCGAGGAGTCACGACTTTGGATCGGAACTCTCATCCGAGGAACTACAGCCCCAGATCATCCGATCATAAATCATCCTCGACCCAGAGGCTGAGGACTAAGACCAGAACAGGTACACTCGGTGAACTTCGATTCCTGTGCTCCGACCATAGGCTCGGGGGACCGAGTTGTGAGACTAACTCAAGTATGAACGTGGTCGAAGATCAAGCCCATAGATACATCCCATTAGGGCATACGGGAGAATGATCTGGCGTACGATCCAAAGATAAAGGCCGATATCTCTGCGCGTGTGATATCCACTTGATTAAGTAAATCGTGCCGAGATTGACGGGCATGATCCCTTCGTCTAACAGGTATAAATACCAGAGAAACCCATTGCAACCGGTATGAAATATCTCATACCTCCCATCTACTCTACACAACTTAGACCCAATTTCTCTAGCTTGACTTTGGCATCAGAGTGTCCCCTGTTTGAGCCAGGGTCTCCTTTATTGACCGCTTTGTGTAGGACCAGGGCGTAATGGAAGGTGTTCCAGATTTTTACATCAACATATATATATATATATATATTCCCGTTTTAGGTAAAAGTTACGCACAAAAATCTTGGTTCTAACCATACTTCTTTAGGTCTATCTATCTGACTCAGGCATCGAAGTGTTACCTGACTTAAGCATTGGAGTGTCCACAGTCACAATCCACGCTCCTATTATTTATTGTTTTTCTATTGGTATAAGTATTAGTAGTCTACTTATAGAGTCGCGGGTTAAACGGATTGAAGCGTTAACAGATATGATTATCTAACGAGTACAATCTTTATTACATAAGCCATAAGCCATCCACGATAAGGACCAATGAATGGACGGACCTGAATGATATGTAACCTTGTCTAATTTAGTGTTGATAAATTTACCACTGTATGACCCATTTATGGCCCATTTACCCGCTTAAGCCCACCCCTTTTTACCTGACCAGAATAAGCCCCAGTTGTACGAACGACTTGCCAAAGGTCGAAAATGCCCCTGCTTTTTCCTTCAAGCGGATCGGTCGGTACTTGAAGGATTGGTCTTCTATGGTTATGGATTATAACTGTAGCCATAGTCGTAGCCATTGAAAAAAAAATTAATACGGGCGGCAGTACCACCGACCTCTGGACGTCTGTGTAGTAGTGCCGCCCAATTTTTTTTTAAAATTTTGGGTGGGTCCCATTGTGGGCCCCACACTCAATGTTCATGATTTTGGTAGGCCCCACATCCACCTGTGCACTTTTTTTGTACATGGATAATTTTATTCTACCTACATTTTTCTCTAATACATATTTATATAAATATGTATATATAAGCATATAAAAAAATTTTCTCTCTTTTTTTCATTTCTTTCTTTATTCATTTAACAAGAATATCTTTTAAACCAAAATTAGTTACTTGATGTACCCTTTAGGGTAGGAGAAGCTACTTTAGCCAACCAACCTGTTTCTTTTCCAAGATGCCATTAGGTCGATGCTCGAAAATCCATTTCATTCACGTCACGGTCAATTTCATTCATTTCATTTACTTCACGATCAATTACATGCATTTCACAGTCAATCCTGGCGATTCTGCTTCACTTCACGGTCAATTCCATGTATTTCATGGTCAATACCCTTCACCTCACGGTCAATTCCATGCATTTCATGGTCAATTCCCATCACTTCACGGTCATTTCCATGCATTTCACAGTCAATTCTGGAAATTCCACTTCACTTCACGGTCAATTCTATGCATTTCACGATCAATTCCCTTCATTTCACAGTCAATTCCATGCATTTCACGATCAATTCCCTTCACTTCACGGTCATTTCCACGGTCATTTCCATGCATTTTACAGTCATTTTCGGCAATTCTGTTTCATTTCACAGTCATTTCCATGCATTTCATGGTTAATTCCCTTCACTTCATGGTCATTTCTATGCATTTCACGGTCGATTCCCTTCATTTCACGGTCATTTCCATGCATTTCATAGTCAATTCGCTTCACTTCACGGTCATTTCCATACATTTCACGGTCATTTCCATGCATTTCACAGTCAATTCCCTTCACTTCACGGTCATTTCCATGCATTTCACGGTTAATTCGCTTCACTTCATGGTCATTTCCATACATTTCACAATCAATTCTGGCGATTTCGTTTCATTTCACGGTCATTTCCATGCATTTCACGCTCAATTTCCTTTACTTCATGGTCATTTTCATGCATTTCACGGTCAATTCACTTCACTTCACGGTCATTTCCATGCATTTCACGGTCATTTCTGGCGATTCCATTTCATTTCCATGCATTTCACGGTCAACTCCCTTCACTTCACGGTCATTTCCATGCTTTTCACGGTCAATTTGCTTCACTTTACAGTCATTTCCATGCATTTCACAGTCATTTTTGGCAATTCTATTTTATCTCACGGTCATTTCCATGCATTTCACAGTCAATTCCCTTCACTTCAAGGTCATTTCTATGCATTTCACGGTCAATTCGCTTCACTTCATGGTCATTTCCATGCATTTCACGGTCATTTTCGGTGATTCCGTTTCATTTCATGGTCATTTTCATGCATTTCACGGTCGATTCCCTTCATTTCATTATCATTTCCATGCATTTTACAGTCAATTCGCTTCATTTCACGGTCATTTCCATGCATTTCACGGTCAATTCCCTTCACTTCACGGTCATTTTCATGCATTTCACAGTTAATTCGCTTCACTTTACGGTCATTTCCATGCATTTCATGGTCAATTCCGGCGATTCCGTTTCATTTTACGATCATTTTCATGCATTTCATGGTCAATTCCCTTTACTTCACGGTCATTTCCATGCATTTCATGGTCAAGTCACTTCACTTCACAATCATTTCCATGCATTTCACGGTCATTTCTGGCGATTTCGTTTCATTTCACGGTCATTTCCATGCATTTCACGGTCAATTCCCTTCACTTCACGGTCATTTTCATGCTTTTCACGGTCAATTCGCTTCACTTTATAGTCATTTTCATGCATTTCACAGTCATTTCTAGCAATTCTGTTTTATCTCACGGTCATTTTCATGCATTTCACGGTCAATTCCCTTCACTTCATGATCATTTCCAAGCATTTCACGGTCAATTTACTTCACTTCACGGTCATTTCCATGCATTTCACTGTCATTTTCCGCGATTCCATTTTATTTCACGGTCATTTCCATGCATTTCATGGTCAATTTCCTTCACTTCACGGTCATTTCCATGCATTTCATGGTCAATTTGCTTTACTTCACGGTCATTTCCATGCATTTCACGGTCATTCCGGCGATTCCGTTTTATTTCACGGTCATTTCCATGCATTTTACGGTCAATTTCCTTCACTTCACGGTCATTTCCATGCATTTCAAGGTCAATTTGCTTTACTTCACGGTCATTTCTAGGCATTTCACTGTCATTTTCTGCGATTTCGTTTTATTTTGTGGTCATTTCCATGCATTTCACGGTCAATTTCCTTCACTTCACAGTCATTTCCATGCATTTCACGGTCAATTTGCTTCACTTCACGGTCATTTCCATGCATTTCACGGTCAATTCCGGTGATTCTGTTTCATTTCACGGTCATTTCCATGCATTTCACAGTCATTTTCGGCAATTCCGTTTCATTTTCCGGTCATTTCATGCATTTCACGGTCAATTCCCTTCACGGTCATTTCCATGCATTTAACGGTCAATTTGCTTCACTTCATGGTCATTTTCATGCATTTCATGGTCATTTCCGGCGATTTCATTTTATTTCATGGTCATTTTCACACATTTCACGGTCAATTCCCTTCACTTCACGGTCATTTCCATACTTTTCGCGGTCAATTTACTTCACTTCACGGTCATTTCCATGCATTTCAGGGTTAATTTACTTCACTTCACAGTCATTTCCATGCATTTTGCGGTCATTTTTGGCGATTCTGTTTTATTTCACGGTCATTTCCATGCATTTCACGGTCAATTCCCTTCACTTCACGGTCATTTTTATGCATTCATGGTCAATTTGCTTCACTTCACAGTCATTTTCATGCATTTCACGGTCATTTTCAGCGATTCCGTTTCATTTCACGGTCATTTCCATGCATTTCACCGTCAATTTCGACGTTTCCGTTTCATTTCACGGTCATTTCAATTATTTCATAGTCAATTCCCTTCACGGTCATTTCCATGCATTTCACGGTCAATTTTGGCAATTCCGTTTCATTTCACGGTCATTTCCATGCATTTCACGGTCAATTCCCTTCACTTCACGGTCATTTCCATGCATTTCACGATCATTTCCATGCATTTCATGGTCAATTCCCTTCACTTCACGGTCATTTCCATGCATTTCACGATCAATTCGTTTCACTTCACCGTCATTTCCATGTATTTGACGGTCAATTCCGGTGATTTCGTTTTATTTCACATTCATTTTAATGCATTTCACGGTCAATTCCCTTCACTTCATAGTCATTTCCATGCATTTCATGGTCAATTTGCTTCACTTCACGGCCATTTTCGGCAATTCCATTTCATTTCACAGTCAATTCCCTTCACTTCATGGTCATTTCCATACATTTCACGGTCAATTCGCTTCACGATCATTTTCATGCATTTCACGGTCATTTCCAGCAATTTCGTTTCATTTCACGTGAAATGTATGGAAATGACCGTGAAGTGAATCGAATTGACCGTGAAATGCATGAAAATGATCGTGAAATGAAACAGAATCACTGGAATTGACCGTGAAATGCCTTGGAAATGACCGTGAAGTGAAGCGAATTGACTATGAAATGCATGAAAATGATCGTGAAGTGAAGGGAATTGATCATGAAATGCATTAAAATGACTATGAAATGAAACAAAATCACCGGAACTGACCTTGAAGTGAAGGGAATTGACCGTGAAATGCATGGAAATGACCGTGAAGTGAAGCGAATTGACCGTAAAATGCATGGAAATGATCGTGAAGTGAAGGGAAATGACCGTGAAATGCATGTAAATGACCTTGAAATGAAACAGAATTGTTGGAAATGACCGTGAAGTGAAGTGAATTGACCGTGAAATGCATGGAAATGACCGTGAAGGGAATTAACCGTAAAGTGCATGGAAATGACTGTGAAATGAAACGGAATCGCCGGAAATGACCATGAAATGCATGAAAATGATCGTGAAGTGAAGCGAATTAACCGTGAAATGCATGGAAATGACCGTGGAGGGAATTGACCGTAAAGTGCATGGAAATGACCGTGAAATGAAACGGAATCGCCGGAAATGACCATGAAATGCATGAAAATGATCGTGAAGTGAAGCGAATTGACCGTGAAATGCATGAAAATGACCGTGAAGTGAAGGGAATTGACCGTGAAATGTATGGAAATGATTGTAAAATGAAACGGAATCGCCGAAAATGACCGTGAAGTGACGCGAATTGACCATGAAATGCATGGAAATGACTGTGAAGTGAAGGGAATTGACTGTGAAATACATAGAATTGACCATGAAGTGAAGGGAATTGATCGTGAAATACATAGAATTGATCGTGAACTGAAGCGAAATCGTTGGAATTGATCGTGAATGCATGGAAATGACGGTGAAGTGAAGGAAATTGTCCATGAAATGCGTAGAATTGACCGTGAAGTGAAGGGAATTGACCGTGAAGTGAAGCGGAATCACCGATATTAACCGTGAAATGCATGGAATTGACCGTGAAATGAAGGGAATTGACCATGAAATGCATTGAATTAACCATGAAGTGAAGGGAATTGACCGTGAAATGAATGGAATTGACTGTGAAGTTATGGGGAATCGCCGGGATTGACTGTGAAATGCATGGAATTGACCGTGAAGTGAAGGAAATTGACCTCGAAATGCATGGAATTAACCGTGAAGTGAAGGGAATTGACCTTGAAATGCATGGAATTGACCGTAAAGTGAAGGGAATTTGTCAAAATTCACCGTGAAATGCATGGAATGTTGATCATGAAGTTAATGAAATTTACCACAAAATGAATGAAATTGACCGCGAAGTGACTGAAATGAATGAAATTGACCGCGAAGTGAATGAAATGGATTTTCGACCATCGACCCGATGGAATCTTGGAAAATAACTATGTTGGTTGGCTAAATTAACTACTCCTACCCCAAAATCATATGTGGTACATGAAGTGACTCATTCTAGTTTAGGAGATATGCTTGTTAAATAAATAGACAAAGAAATGAATTAAAAGATAGAAAAATATTTTTATATACTTATATATACATAATTCCGTAATTATGTATTAGAGAAAAATGTAAGGGGGAAAAAGTTCTCCTTGTAAATAATAATAATAATAATCTCTGATTTTTTATTTTTTTTGGCTGTGGAATCTTCATTGCTTTTGTGGGTTCCATCATGAGGTTTGTGTTATATCCAAATCGTCCATCTATTTGTCGAGCTCATATTAAGGCTTAAGACAAAAAATAAGACAGATCTAACTATCATGTGGACCACACTGTTAAAGGTAGTGGGGAATTGAACGTCTACCATTGAAACCCTTTTAGGGGTTACAGAAGTTTTGGATCATTATGAAATTTGTTTTTCCTCTTCATCCAGGTCTTTGTGACCTTATGAATAGATTGGATGGAAAATAAATGTTATCATGGGCCCTACAAAATTTTTAATGGTGAAAGTCAATTTTCCCGCTCCTCTTTGTGGTGTGGTCCAGTTGATCTTTGGATATGATTTTTTTTTTTTTTTTTGGATAATGCTCCAAAATAATCTCGAAATATGGATGAACGTTGTGGATATAATAAATACATAATTGTGGGGCCCATGTAACGTTGATCTCTTTTGAACCATTCATATAACTCGGAGTTTGACGAGCGTCAGCGCTTGTCTTTGAGCACCAGCCGATCCGCTTGAAGGAAAAAGCAGGGCATTTTTGACCTTTGGCAAGTCGTCCGTACAGCTGGGGCTTATTCTGGTCAGGTAAATGGGGTGGGCTTAAGTGGGTAAATGGTCCATAAACGGGTCGTACAGTGGTAAATTTCTCTTTAGTGTTTGCCTCATGGCTGTACCAAAATTCGGTGCTCCTGCTCAACTGTACATTCACTCTCGACGAATGTAGATGCGTCGGGTAGTTAAGTTTTCCGGCCACGGGTCGCGTTAAGAATAACGAACTGAACGCTCAAGTTGGTTTTGTACAGCAATGGGGATGGCGAGCGATTACTGGATCCTCCAGCTGAGGAAATGTATGGTATGAAAAGTTTAGCAAAAAACTGATGGATGGGATTGTCTAATGGTTGATTTTTTGAAAGGTAAAGCATCTGTTATAGGGCCTAGTAGATGGATGGACCTGATTGATATATCGCACTTGGGCATGTACTGTGGAAAGAGATTAGAACTCTTTAAAAATAGATTAGAACTCTTCGATCACTTTGAATTTTATTTGATAATCTATGTAGATTTTGTACTACAATTTGGATGGCTTAGTTTGAGTTAGTTATGCTGCGTGTGCTGTTTCTAAGTGCCTGCGTATCAACCATCACAGGATGTCAGAATATTAAGCAACTCCTACTTTATTCTGCTCTAACGTATCGCAAGTTCGATTTGCATATATCGTGATTAAGCATCTCTAACTCGTCTCGCCCCATTGGGGCCCACATGATAAGACATTATGATGATCGAGACTGTCTATCTCGTTTATAACGTTATAACTAACTTTATCAAGAATAATCCCAGACTTTGATTTTTCGAGTCGAACATTAGCCATTGAAAAAACTTCAATCCATGTGCTCATAGAGATAGTTAGATTCGACCAATCAAAACCATTTAACTAAAATGGACCGTAAAAATAGCATTATATGATGGACGGTCGGGCTATGATGCCATATTAAAATGTGGGACCCAGTGGGGCGACATATTGTGCTGAACCTATGGCGCGATGTAAGGGAAATTGGATTATGTACTGAGTTACTTAGTATGCTTTTATCGTACTGAGTAAACTCAGTTAGGCTCACTTTGAATGTATTTGGTTTATCCACAACGTCCATCCATTTTTCCATCTCATTTTAGTAGTTGAGACCATAATATAAGCATATAAAAAGCTCAAGTGGACCACACCACAGGAAAGAGTAGGAATAATGACTTCCACCGTTGAAACCTTGCTAGGGCAGACAATGATGTTTATTTTTCATCCAACCTGTTCATAAGATCATATAAACATGGATGAAGGGAAAACACAGATAACAGCTTGATCTAAAACTTCTTTGGGCCCCAAAATTTTTTCAATGGTAGAATTTCAATTCACACTGTTTCCTGTGGTGAGGTCCACTTGAAATTTTGATATATTTCATTTTTAGGCTCAGGCCCTAAAATTATCTGTTAAAATGGATGAATGGAGTTGATGAAATACATCAATCATGGTGGACCCCACAAAGTTTACTCAGTACACAATCTGCTTCCGATGTAAGGAAAAAAAATGAACTCCTTCGTTCCTCCAGAGAACCGAATGCTTCGGGTCTGATCTGTCTCTGCGCCACGAAGTGCATGTCAACTGATCATGAGCTCGCAACTCTCTCTCTCTCCTCTTCCCCTCCCCACCATGCCATGACTCGCAACCCTATCATCATACACCATCATCATCATCATCATCGATGCCATCATCACCACCATCCTCTGATGCAAACCCCAGCGGCATTGGGAATTCCGATGGTCCGGATCCAACTCCACCTCTAGAGGCCCCAATAACCAAATGCAAGCTGAAGAAGATCCCTCCCATCCCCGTTCGTCACCGCAGCACTGCTAGAGAAGAAGGGAAACAAGAGAAAGAGGAGGATGAGAATGACGAGGACGACGACGATGATGATGACAACAATGAAACAGACGGCTAGGATCTTCCCTCCCCGATCAGGGACTCCTCCCTCGGCCTCAACCACATCAGAACGCGATCCGACCCTTCACCACTCCGCTGCCTTGCTCCTGAGCCCAAGGAATCAAAGATCAAGATGAAAGATGGGGATGTCAGTAAAGATCCCCACCCGGCGAGGCCCGCATTGTATCTTCCCCTCCACGCCTCGTTCTTGTCAGGACCAGGTACGATTCCGTGCCCTTCCAATTCTCTCTTGCCTGCTGACACTCACAATTTGGTGATCGCATGGCTTCTGTGGGGCCCACGGAATGTGTGGCTGAGGGCGGCTTGTTGATCAACTAGGCGTGAGTCCTTCAATCTAAGCATGTTCTATTGGGTCTCTCCTCATCAAGTGAACCCCAAGTGGGCCCCACCAATCAGCAATGTGCCACAACATTTGGATGGGCAAGCACCGAGGGTGTGGGCTCATCAGGTGAACTGAAGTAGGCCTAGCTGTCCACAATACGCGATGGTTTGGGTGACTTTGCATGAGTGCTGATGTTAGCTCTCACCAAATAAGGTGAACCCAAGTGGGGCCCAACAATCCTCAATGAGTGGTTTGGATGGCCATGCATGAGTGCCATGGTGCGAGGAGGATGTGCACCATGGATTGTTGCATGGGCTTCTTTTTTTTTTTTCCCTCCTGTAAAAGTTGGTTTTTAAATCACCTTCCCCAAAGGGCATTTTCGATGCTATGTTGAACTGAATCAAATAATTCAATTAAGGGCTCAATTTGGAAGTTGTAAATGGAAGTAAATTGGAAATGGAATTGGAGGTAAATGAATTGGCTAACTCAATTGTGTTTGGATGGAGTAAATGAAATGCATTTGAAATCCAAATATTCTATTTGAATAGGAGTAAATGGAAGGAATTGGAATGCATTGGAATTTTTCAATATATTTATAAGAACGTATATGATATCCCAAATTAACTTTAATATATCAAATCAGTGTATAAATGTGATATTTAAGTGAATGATTATAATAAGCCCATAGAAATATATACTTTAGCCAAAAGAGAAAATTTTGAGCCTTGGGTGGGCCACAACCTAAAAGATCACAAGCAAGCAACTTGCCAATGTTTTTTAACTGTCCATTTAGATGGTTAACCTTTGGATGGTTTGGATCATTTTATTGGTGTGATTTTAGTGATGTAACCGATAACTAGATTGTTTTGGAGTATCATTAGCATGCCACATGTATGGCAAACATGTATATAGCAGCATTTTTGTTTACTTGTGCAACTCTCCAATGAGCTCAAGAAAGCATTTCACCCCCATTTACTTCCAAATCCTCTCTTTTAGGCATTTGCTCTCATTAAACACACCTCAAATGTCATTTACCTCTGTTTACACCCAATTCCCTCCATTTAGCTCCATTTATTCCCATCTAAACGGTGCTTAAGTAACTACTTCGGTTTATGATGGCGATCACGAGGATCTTTCGGTCTTCGACCCAAGGACGTGTGGACTATTTGGGTTTTCCATTTGTACAAGTGGGGCCCATGTTTCAGCAATCGAGAACGGTGTTCTGTTTGGATGCACCATGGATGAGGCAACCAGGGTTGAGCATTTCTGGGTTGAATGTGGATCATTGCTGTATTTCTTTTCTCAATGGCTTGTTTTTAGGCCACTAATTGAAGGTTAGAATTATCCTATTAAGAAGATTATTCAGGCATGGTCCATCCACCATGGGTCCCTACAATCGTGCGGACTGGATCATGGATGCCAGGTTCACCAAAAAGAGCCTGTACTGCATACCAGATACACTTGTACCGGTACATCGTACGTTCAAGTTCATCGAATCACAAATGTTGTTTCAATAGGCAATGGTGCATGGTGCACATATTCACATATCTACAGGGGTGTACACGAACCGAGCCAGCTCGGTTAGCTCACTCGACTCGACTCATAGAAGCTCGTTTCGACTCGGTTTGAAGCTGAGTTCGAGCCAAGTTGAACTGATTTTTTGAGCTCGAAAATGAGTCCGAGCCAAGTTAAGTTGAGTTTTTGAGCTCAAAAACGAGTTTGAGCTGAGTTCAAGCAAGCCCCAGCTCAACTCGACTTGGATCGAATCCAGCTTAAATCGAACTCGGATCGAACCAGTTCGGTGACTCGGTTACTTTGCCATTGATGTTGCTCACCAACTGTTTAATAAAATGACTCAATGAAATGTGGCTGGTGGCAACGAAGGTTTGGCCGGTGGTTTTTATGTTACCACTCACTTTTGAACTTCTACTTCCCTCAGCTGCTCATATTAGGTGGGCCGCACGTGTACTTTGAATGTAGAGTAGTGGCAAAATTTTTATTTTATTTTTCCATACCTCCAATTCTTTTCCTTATTGGAGCGGCCCACTTTATAAGTGGGTCAACCCGATTTTTATTTGTTATTATCTCAGCAGTGGGGTCACCTTGAACTTGCCACGTTGGCAAGTTTGCCGCATGCAAAGGCCCAACCTCCTTACAAGCTTCCAAAGCGCTCTCTCCCTTCCCCCTTGGCTTTTGAAAGAGTAGGCGAAGCTCAACCGTATCAGCCACCAAAGAAGTCGCATAAAAAGAACGATAAACAAAGCCATGCACGTCTCATGCTCTGGCCTGGTGAGTTGAGTCGAGTCGAGTAACTCAGTTGAGTTTTTTGAAATCTTGAGTTATTCTAAATCTTGAACACAGAGAGTGGGTGAGGTGAGTCAAATCGAGTGTTAGAGAGTCGAATGGAAACAAATACCCTTTTTCTCTTTGTTTTTCTTGGTTTTTATGTTACTTAGAAGATGTTTGATAAAATACCTGTAAAACCATTGCTTATGTTTGTGAAACAGTGGGATTTTGAAGTTGCAGTTCAGGTGTTTGTGGAAATGCCTCTATGGCGAACTCGGCTCGATCTTGGCTCTAACTCGGCCCGAGCTGCTGACCGAATCGAGCCGAGCCGAGTTTGACTCGATGTACACCCCTACAGATCTATAACATACAGAACCAATCCTATGTTAGCATATACTGGGTCTTGTCGGCAAGTAGCGTGCTGCATAAGAGTTTAACCAGGTTACCTGGTTACCATGGTTGGGTTTAGGCAATGGGTATGGTTCACGCCAGGTTGGGGTCAGCCCAAGCCTGACCCATTTACTAAGCGGGCCAAGAATTCTTGCCCAAACCCGACCTGACCTACTTAAAAATTCATCAAACCTGACCTGACCAAACCCAATCCATTCAATTGTACCTGACCCAACCTGCCATGAACCAACTCAGGTTTAAAAATGGAATATGCCGCTAAGGCTATGCACAACCTAGCCCAAACAACAGATTGGTTCATACATATAAAAAAGCTATAATTTATTTTGTTTCAGGTTTTGGGTTGGGGAGTCAGGCCATTTGGCTCAACCCATTTATAACTTATATGGGGGGTGCGGGTTGGGTCGGGTCGAGTATGGTTCAACCCAAGCCCAACCCATTTAAACAGTTAATATTTTTAGCCCAAGCTCGATGCTACCCATTTAGCTTGGCCCAAACCCACCTCAAAAGTGGTTGGATTAGTTGACCCATAGGCCGACCCACCCCATTGCCACCGCTAACTGTGTGTCTATCATGACAAACTGAAAATGGAGTAGACCGTGGTTGAGAACCGTATAATTCCTTTGACAACCAACCCTTAGTTTCAAGGCCATGCAAATTTTGCACCCCATGTCAGGACTCGGAGTTCTGTATTTTTTTTTTTTGAAATGTTTGCCTGTAGAAGTGTAGGAGTTTGAGAAATGGAATTAAGAAGGAAAGTATAGAGGATGAGTTCGATAAACTATTGTCTTATCTGTAGTGTTTGAATCTCATTGCCTTTTGAGTGGTCCAAGGCAAAACTGTCACGAGCAAAGATGCTAAACTAATATGCTGCAAGGGCATCATCCTCTCTCAATTGATCAATTTATGTTTATTCATAAATCTTATAGGATTTTCTAATTTGTTCATTCTAAAAAAAAAAGGAAAAGAAAAGAGGATTTTGTAATTTGTTGCTGTCAATTTGTTTTCTGTGATATGAAGCATTTTATGTTTGCTGGGGAAATGCGAAGTAGGACTATCTTTGACTATTTGATTGTCAATCTATCACATTTATAATTTACACTAGAAACAACTAGTTGCACATTTGCGAATGTTTTTTAGAGTTTTCTCTTTCACTTTTAAACAGATAGGGGAGAAACAAATTTGTCATGGCTTACTTAAATGCTGTTGGGGTTTGTTGTGAACACTGGGTCAATCATATATTTAACTATAGTGCTGATTGTTTTGAAGGACAATGTACAGGGAAAAAGAGTGCATGGGCTCAGTCCAAATCCCTTGAGGGCTGATTATTGCCCCATCCAGAGATTGAGGTAGTGATCTTGTCTAGCCATCTATTGTAATTGAGCAAAACAGGCTACATCTTCCCATGGCAGACTTCTTCTTCTTTTTGTCACTTGCATCTCGGTCCATAGTTTCTCATCATGATATTGGTCCCATACACTCATTTGGTTCTCATGAATGTAACTTTGTAGTATTGTCTTGCAGGGTCATCATGTATCCTATGATGTTGCAAAGGGAATCCAGTCTCCACGTTTTCAGGCCATATTGAGGGTTACAAGTGGCCGTAGGAAGAGAACTGCTGACGTCAAGGGCTTTTCTCACGAGCTAAATTCTAAAAGGAGTATGCCCTTTTCCAATTTGGAAGCCTCGTGTATTGAACCATCCAGAGGTAATGTTCAGTTTGTACCATATCTTCAATTTTTTTGATTGCATATTTCTTCAAATTCCTTTAGGACATATTTGGATACATGGAATCCAACAGAAAAGAAAGGAAAAGCAATAATTATCCATTGATGATTTCCATGAGAACTATGAAAACATGAATCCCAATTTTGAGTTCTTGTTTGGATTGCAAGAAAATCCCGTATTCCTCTCACAGTACTCAACTAGTTTCTTGTGCCAAGAATAAAAAATATGGAAAGGTGTAATGGTTGCTGGGTGGAATCCACCCATTTTTTTGCTATCCAAATAACACAAATTGTTACATCAAAGGAAAACCTTTTTCCTTTTCCATTGTTTGGCATGGAGTCCATGGTGTCCAAATATGTCCTTAGCAATCTTGCTCCCATCTATCAGACAAAGTTCAATGTATTTTACTTGTTGACAGTGGATTCTTACTCTTGTGTCACAGTTCCTACGAGAGTATTTTCTCACACCATCTTTGTAGCTATTGCTATATTTTGTGAAAGTAATGGATTTTATGCTGATTAGATGCGTTTCTTGCAGGAGCTCATGGTAATTATTAGGTCAAAGTTTCACTACTTAAAAGAAGCAGTTAATTCGGATTTAGCTTGTTTTGCCAGAGACTTGATTGGCATTCTTGAAAAAAATGCAGAGGTTCATCCCGAGTGGAAAGAAACTTTGGAAGATTTGTTGGTTGTAGCCCGACTTTGTGCTACGATGTCTCCTACTGATTTCTGGTCCAAATGTGAGATAATTGTTCAAAAATTAGATGATCGCCGTCAAGAGCTGCCGACAGGGACCTTGAAGCAACTCCATGCACGCATTCTTTTCATCCTTACTCGATGCACCCGTCTGATACGGTTCTATAAGGAGGGCATCTTAACTGAGGATGAGCACATTCTTGGACTTCATCAACTTAGTGATTTGGGAGTCTATCCAGAACAATGTTTTGGTGGTGAACACCAGGGCATCAAAAAGTCAACAAACAGTAAGGATTCGAAAGAAAAACCCACATGGAAGTCCCATGGGCAGGAAGAAGCAGAAGGTGACACTACTAGAAGTACTGATTCATCAGCAAGTAGAGAACGCATATCTTCTTTGAAGAAACTCCCATCCCCAGCTGAAATGAGTCAGAAGAAAAAAGGCCATGACACAAATGATGCTGCCTCTAAAAAGTGACTGGATAAAATGAAAACGGATTCACATGAACATACAGAAAACCCGAATGCTCCAGAATGCCCTTCTGAAGGTTTAGTAAATCCATCAGATACTTTGTCAGTTCCCCAAAAAGTTTCTTCTGGTTACTGTGGAGGTCAGCAGAATATATCTGATGAGCATTCAATTATTTGTTGAATTTGTGAGGTAGAAATTCCAACTGTACATGTGGAAGATCACTCCAGAGTCTGTACAATTGCTGATAGATGCGACATAAAGGGCTTAAGCATTAACCAGTGGCTTCTGAGGGTTGCTGAATCTCTTGAGAAGATCCTGCAATCCTGTACACCAAAAAGCTCAGACTCGGAAGGAATAGGAAGTCCTGAGATTGCAAGGGCATCTACTTTAAGTATAGCTGAATCTTCTGATGGTACATCTCCAAAGCCAAGTAATTTGTCTCGTGGATTTTCTGGAGATATGATCGACTGCCTTCCATAAGTTGATAATTCTTTAATCATGAACGATTTGAAGGGTTTGCCATCCATGTCATGTAAAACAAGTAGTGTCCTGATGCCAGATCAGCTCATGTCTTCATCATCAACAGAAAGCATTACTTCGCAGTATCCACAGTCTACATCCACACCTCGGTCTAACTACATCAACTTGCTATTGAGTGAGAGGACTTCAATAATAGACCATGAAAACTTTCAACAGGTATTTTCATCTCATAGTTGTAAGTAGCCTTGTTTACTCTGTTTCAGAGTGTCATCTTTTCGCCATGCAGACAATCAGTGAGCATGTAAAGTTACTGCTAAACAGAATGACAGATTTGACTACCCCACGGTGAAGTTAAGTTGTTGAATTGTTAGTCAAAATATGGTAGACATATCAATCTGGTACTTCTTGATAAGTCCATATAAACTTTAGATACGATAGTTATTTCTCTAGTTCATCCACTGGTTGGCATGAAGAATAATGAATGAAAGTGTGGCCAGCATCTATCATCATGAATTTGGGTCCTGACCAAAGTGTTAAAACATGGAGTGATTACTCCCTTATGAGGGTGAAATGGCTGTATCACTATATTGGCCAAATTGTTTTTTTTTTTTTTGAAAACACAGGGTGTCCCCGCCCCTTTTGAGGTGAGACTATTCCCTGTGGATACGCGCAATCACCCACAACCACGTGTATTGGGTAATGCCAAGGAGGGGAGTCGAACCCACACCTATAGGGAGTAAACCCACAGTGATGGCTGCTCGCCCAAACCTCGTTGGGTTTGTTATGTGTGTTTAGTCAACATAATAAGACCAAATCAAACAAATCCTGCTAGATTTGTGTTCGATTTGGGTATATTTGCATCAATTTTTTTTATTTGTTTTTCGACTGTCACTGTTTTATTTATTTTTTAAAATTTTAATTTTAATTCTGGCGATTTTTTATTCTTTAAATGTTTCTTAAATTGATGCATGAATAACTTTACAGTGGTTTTGATTTATTTATTTTTTAAAATAATTTTGGTCACTTTTGGCAATTTTCTGACTATTCTCGGGATGAATAGTGAACTGATCACTATTAATCTGATTTTTTTTTTTCCTCAAATTTCTTGAGGGAAGTGTTGTATAATTGCTTACAGATGTGAGTTGGATGAATTCCACAGATTGCATGGATTTCTGGCTGTTTTCAGGGCCGTTCAAGTATATCCAAAATTGGTCGACATTATTTATCCGAATTTTATTTTTAAATTTTTTCCTCCAATATCTTGATGAATTTGAGATATTTTTAAGTGAAAGAAGATTTGAGAAAGATGAAGTCAGGAAAAGCCCTCAACCAGATGGTATACTAGTAGAGGTTTGGAAGTGCATGTGAGATAGTAGTTTATTTTTGTTGATACAGTTATTAAAAAAGAGTGGAAGATTGAAGAAAATGCCAGACAAATGGAGGAAAGTACTGTGGTACCTATTGATAAGTATAGAGGAGACATAGAGCTGTGCTAACTATCGTGGGATTAAAATTCATTCTATGAAAGTTTAGGAGAGTGATTGAACAAAGATTAAGGCATGAGATGAATGCATTCAAAAATTAGTTTGAATTCATGCGTTGACCATTGAAGGTATTTCTACTTAGACATTTGATGGAGAAATGTAGGGAGAGGAGGAAGGGTCTCCAAATGGTCTTTGTTGACTTAGAGAAATGCTTCAAGGCTAAGTGCACAATAGGGTCCTTTAGTGAGTTAATTTGGTGAGTGTTGGGAATAAAGGAGTTTCAAGAGGACATATTGACATGATCAAGCATATGTATGAGCAAGTCGTAACAAATGTGAGGACCACTAGTGCAGAGACGAGTGAGTTTCCCATCATTATATGCTTGCACTAGGGGTTGACATTGAGCCCGTATCCTTTTGCATTGGTTATGGACAATTTAAGCAGAATTTTTAGGAAAAAGTCTCGTGGAGTATACTATTTGTAGATGATGTAGTTTTGATTGACCAGGCAAGGAAGGGGTAAACAAAAAGCTAGAATTATAGAGTAATGCTTTAGAATCTGAAGGTTTTAAAATTAGTCTGACTAAAACAAGTAGGGAGGGGTGAGATGGGGAGAGAGAGGTGAAGAGGAGGGAGAAAGAGAATAAGGGAAAAAAGAAAGAAAGACGGAGGATGGATTGGAGTAATACTGGAGTAGTTAGTCCCAATGTTTTAAATATCGACGATATCGGCCAATATATCCCATGATATTTCTTATATCCCACCTATACGATACAAAACGCATAGGTAGTACTGATATATCCCACATGTTCGATCCTGTGAGCATCTTCAATTTTCGATCCTTTTTTTTTGTGTGTTGAAATTATGTTAAATCAGTGTCAAATGGTTGCAAATCCATTGGTTCTTCATGTTTGCATGAAAAATCATGGACTTGGAGCTTTGATTTCGATATCCATTGGTTCTTCACATTTTTTTTTTTTGAAAATTTCCTTCAACCAACTGTCAATTGAGACTAATTGTGAAGTATTTAGGAGTATTTGATGAAATGATCATCACATACACCAAAATTGTGAAATTTGAGCTTAGGTGGTCCGCTTCGGGGGAAATTGGGGAAATTTGAATATTTCCTAATTTCTCCCAAATTGCTTGCAATGTTGCACTCCAAACATGAAATCAAGCATGTATGAGGGCTGATCGGCTGATTTGTTGAGTTATTGTCAATTTTCGAAAAATAAAAATAATTTTAAATTAAAAATTAATAATAAAATATATATATATATATATATATATATTTTTTTTTTTTCGAAATTTCCCTTCAACCAGTTGTTAATTGAGACTAATGAAATATTTAGGAGTGTTTGATGAAACGATCATCACATACACTCTAAATGTTATGCATTCAATTTGAATATGGTTGCATTAGTTTAGTCGGACAATGCATAACTTAGGACCCTATACAAAGGAAACCTATTATGTGCACTTCTTTTTTGAGATGTTATGATTTCAAAGTGTGTATGAAGGTATTTTTTTAACAATTCTTGAAGTTTCATTGAAAAAATCAACCATTCCCCCAATGTTTCCCAAAAAATGCGATAAATTACCCAATACAAATGATATATCCCGTGTGATAACCGATACGTATTTTGTCCCAAGGATGCGATACGTAACATGATACTGATATTTCAAACACTGGTTAGTCCCAATAGATTGACACTCTTCCTTAAATATTAATGGGTATATTGTACACTTATACCATAGAAAAAGGTAAACACACACAAGGGACAAAAAGGAGACAAAAATACATAGATTCCTCTACACTCCCCCTCAACTTGGAGCATAGATATTGATCATGAACAATTTGGAAGACAGGCAAGTGATGTTGACCAATCCCATTGGTTTAAAATTTGTAACTTGATCATCCAACTTCAAATAGGACATGCAAACATATTGCGACGCCACCTTTTCCCATATAAAATGGCAATAACCTCAATGTGCTTTGGTGCATTCATGGTAAACCTGGTTAAGGGAGATGTGGATACCAACATGATTACCACAATTAAGAGCCATGGGAGAAGAAATTGGAAAACCCAACTTGGTAAACAAGGTCTTCTACTGAAATAGTTCATAGAAACCATGACCTCTAACCTGATATTCAGTTAGCACTAGAGTGGGCCGCCGCAACCAACGTATTTTCCATGTCATGAGAATCTCCCCAACCAGGGTGTAGTAACCAGAGGTAGACCTACGATAAGAAGATCCTGCCCAATCAGCATTGGTAGAAGCCTCAATATGAAGATGATCATGCTTATGTAGAGAATACCACGCCTTGGAGATCCTTTGAGAAATTTCAAAATGCTATCAACAACATCTAAGTGATAGGTACAAGGGGCATGCATGAACTGACTCACAATGTTGATGGCATAACAATATTAAGATGAGTAATGGTCAAATGGATTAGTTTGTCGACTAGGTGTTGATACACATGCCCAACATCAGGAAGAGTCTGGCCGTTATCATATTGGAGATGGTGATTTTGTTCAATAGAGTATCCATTGGCCGCGCACCAAGAAGCCCACAGTATCAAAGAAGGTCAGGAGTATACTTCCGTTGGGAGATCATAATGTTGTGCAGAGATCGGGCAACCCTAGTTCCCAAAAAATAGCAAAAACGGTCAAGGTCTTTAATGTCAAACTCTATGCCAAGAGGTGACTTCAATTACTGTATAGCTACAACATCATCTCCCATGACAATAGTATCATCTGCATAGACAATGACAATAGAAAGATCCATAGAATGCTTGAATAAGTGTATGATCGACATTACTTTGAGAATAGCCAAACTTTACTAGTGCATGATGAAAGCGCTCAAACCAGGCCATGGTATTGCTTAAGACAGTAGATTGCCTTGTGAAGTTTACACAGAGATCCACACGCCATAGTTGGGAGAAAGCCAAGAGTAGGAGACATGTACACTTCTTCATGCAAATTTTTGTGGAGAAGGGCATTTTTGATATCCAATTGGGGGAGAGGCCATGGAAAATTTATGGCCAAGAAAAGTAACATACTATAAAATTTAACTCGGTGACAGGAGCAAATGTCTTATGAAAGTTGATACTAAGAGTCTGAGTGAAAGCTTTCGCTACAAGGTGAACTTTCTATCGTTTGACTTTGCTTGGGTTTATGCTTGATATTGAAAATCCATTTATATCCAACTACCTTCTTCCCAGGTGGCCACAGAACAAGATCCGCTGTCTAGTTTTTTCTAGAGCACTCATCTCATCCAACATGGCATTTCCCAGCAAGAAGCAATGAAACCTAGTGAGTGCTAGAAGAGGCTGAGACGAAGACATTATTAGAAAGAAATACACAATAAAATGGGGAACTGGAGCATTACAAAATAAAATTGGCAAGAGGATGGGCAATGCATGATCACTTGCCTTTGCTTAATGTGATGGAAACATCAAGGGAATCACCATGAGAAGGCATGCATGCGTCTAGAGCATTGGATTGGAGACGGTTGTCAGGAGGGAAGTGCATATCTGTTTTCTTCTGACAAACATCTTCATGCCCTCAGCTTGTGAAAGAGGAGATTCATAGGAAAGAGAGGTAGACAAAGGAGCAATATGAGTAGGTAAGGGAAAGTCAGACATCGGAAACGGTAAGGCCACACTGAGTGCTCCTGCTTAGAAGTAAAATCAGTAGATTTTTTTAGAGCATCAATAGACTTTGATATCCATTGAGACATACTTTTTGCCTAAGATTCCGAGGGAGTAACACTTATGTGCTTTGGTTCTATAAGAATAACCTAGAAAAGTACATTTGACTGCCTTGACATTTAATTTATATTGGGGAGTAACACTTGTCCATTTTGTTTACAAGAATAACCTATAAAGATACATTTGATTGCCTTAGCATCTAATTTATCTCAATTGATACATGAGGAATATGAACAAAACACATTCAAAATCTCGAGGAGAAAAAAAATGCGTTTCTCCGGTTGCAAAACTGGAATGGGTGTCTTGCCTCGAAGGATACATATGGGCATGCAATTTATTAAATTGGCAACACTTAAGACAACATCAGCCAATAGATTCATAGGGACATTTATTTCGAGAAGAAGGGTACCCGCCACTTTAAGAAATTGTCTATTCTTTCTCTGAACTAATGATTTCAGTATTGAAAATATTGGCCGATATATCCAATGATATATCTTGTATCCGTGAGCATTTTCGATTTTCGAATCTTTTTTTTTTTTTTTTTTGTAAATCATGTTGAATTGGTGATGGTTACAAATCCATGATTGTTCATGTTTTGCATGAAAAATCATGGACTTGGAGCTTCAATTTTGAGATTTGGGGGAGATGGGCCAAATTGCAAAAAATTGGGAAAAATTGAAATTTCCCAATTTCTCGCAAATCAGTTGCAATCTTTGCATCCAAACACAAAATAAAACATGTATGTAACTTGATCTAGTGATTCTTCTTTTTCTTTTGAATGTATTGTTTATGTTTCCGTACATGTCTTCTTACATTTATAAAATATATGAATGGACTTTGAATATAATTGCTTTAGTTCGTTCAAACAATGCATAGATTAGGACCCCCATATAAAGGAAACCTATTTTGTGCACCTTTTTTTTTTGTAATGTTTTGATTTCTAAGCATTTATTGATGCCTTTTTTTAATAATCTCTCTCTGAAGTTTCATTGAAAATTTCAACTAATTTCCCCATTTTTTCCCAACAACAACGATACATTATGCGATACAACCGATGTATCCCATGCGATAACTGATACATACCGGTATCCGAAGGGTGCGATACATCACACAATTATGATAAGGACAACGTTGCTTTCAACTACCCCAATTTGTTCTAGAGTATAAGGACCAAGGTATTCTGTATCGGTAACGGTGGCCGTAATGGTCACCACCATTACCGATACGGGGGCGTAACAGCCATTACTAACCTGTAACGGTTGAAAATTTAGATTTGTTCAAAAATTTCTGAAAAAATATGTAGAAAATTCAAAAATTTAGATTTATTTTTTGTTTTGAACATGTTTATGGTAGTGTAATGGTCCACTCTTTGGTGAGAGTGTTGTATCGAGCTATCTAGTGAATTTGTGAACATTATTATAAGTTTCTAATGTTTACAAATCACAATCAAGCATTAAAACTAGAAACTAGAAAAATGCATAAATACTACTTTTTCAATTTTAAAAAAATGGCCCTTGGAGGTTCTATTCGCTCAAATACCTTCAATCTATGGTTTTAATATTAAAAACTACAGTAAGAATGGTCGAAATCAATTATAAAATGACCTAGGAGAGTTTTTGGAATGAGAAAAGCGAAAAAATGAGAAATTTTTATTTAAATTGAAAAAAAGCGGTCGTTTTTCGAGTTTACGGGAGTAACGATCGTTATGGCCGTAACATATACGAAACACTTTGATAAGGACAAGTAATGCAGGGGCATTTTCATACTGGGCTCGAGTGGGGTTGCCTGTGGGATGTAGGGGCACACACGGGGTGGGCGGCCCGTGCGAGGCAGGTGGCTCGTGTGAGGCGGGCCCCACCCCTGTGAGGCGGTACCCATGTGATTTGAGGCCCACGAGGGGGGTTCAGCCGAGGTCCTAACCCATGTGATGTGGGGCGTGGGCTATGAGATAAGGGATTGGTTCGCTATGCTCTCTATCAGTTCGAGCTTTTAGAGCAAGTGGTTAATTGTCCAGCATTAAAGTGGTATCAGAGCAGGAGGTCTCGTGATTGAGACTCGTCACGGGGGGTGATTAATGCAGGGGCATTTTCACACCAAACTCGAGTGGGGTTGCCTGTGAGATGCAGGGGCACACTCGGGGTGGGCGGCCCGTGTGAGGCGGTACCCCTTTAACAGTGCTTAATGACAGAACAACTACCTACTAGAACTGTGTAAAGAACTTTTAGCTGGGAACTGCCACTTGGAGTGCCCATACTGCTGCAATTTCCTACTGCCTGCCAGTGGTTGGGTCATGGTGTTGTTGAGAATGATATGACCTGAGCCTTCTGCAGTCAAACCCATTGGTGGACTAGAGGCATGCAGAGAATTAGTCGTCTTAAGCCTCATGTACAGTTATGCTTTTTCAGTCTTCCACAGTTTTTTTTTTTTTTTTTCAAATCTGAGTTCCATCAATGTATACGGTGTTATACATTTTTATATTATCGAACTACTCATCACCACCACCATGATAACCTTTCTCCTGCAAGTTGGGTCTGCCTTTTAATATGGTGCATCGGCAAAAGTTCTATGATTGGGTGTGTCCATGTCAACCTTCCTCTTTTACCTGGGCTTTTGGAATGAGCCATGGCTGAGTATCACATGACACCACTCACATGGCAGCACAAACCTACCGAGGGTGATGCAGGACAATTAACCATTTGCTCTAAAAGCTCGAATTGTTAGAGTATGACGAATTAATCCCTTTATCTCATAGCCCAGGCCCCACATCTCATGGGTTAGGACCTCGGCCGAACACCCTTCGTGGGCCCCAAATCACATGGGTCGTCTGCCTCGAGTGTGTTCCCTCATCCCACGGGCTACCCCACTCGAGCCCGGTGTGAAATGCGCATTAATCACCCCTGGTGAGGAGTCTCGAACACGAGACCTCCTCCATGGGCCGCACCCACCCCGAGTGTGCCCCTGCATCCCACAAGCGACCCTACTCGAGCCCAGTGTGAAAATGCCCCTGCATTAATCACCCCCGGTGAGGAGTCTCGAACCCGAGACCTTCCGCTCTGATACCAATTTGATGCAGGATAATTAACCATTTGCTCTAAAAGCTCGAACTGTTAGAGTATGGCGAATTAATCCCTTTATCTCATAGCCCAGGCCCCACTTCTCATGGGTTAGGACCTCGGCCGAACCCCCTTCGTGGGCCCCAAATCACATGGGTCATCCACCCCGAGTGTGTCCTCGCATCCCACGGGCTACCCCACTCGAGCTCGGTGTGAAATGCGCATTAATCACCCTTGGTGAGGAGTTTCGAACACGAGACCTCCATGGGCCGCACCCACCCCGAGTGTGCCCCTGCATCCCACAAGCGACCCCACTCGAGCCCAGTGTGAAAATGCTCTTGCATTAATCACCCCTGGTGAGGAGTCTCGAACCCGAGACCTCTCGCTCTGATACCAATTTGATGCAGGACAATTAACCATTTGCTCTAAAAGCTCGAACTGTTAGAGTATGATGAATTAATCCCTTTATCTCATAGCCTAGGTCCCACATCTCATGGGTTAGGACCTCGGCCGAACCCCCTTCGTGGGCCTCAAATCACATGAGTCGTCCACCCCGAGTGTGTCCCCGCATCCCACGGGCTACCCCACTTGAGCCAGGTGTGAAATGCGCATTAATCACCCCTGGTGAGGAGTCTCGAACAGGAGACCTCCTCCATGGGCCGCACCCACCCTGAGTGTGCCCCTGCATCCCACAAGCGACCCCACTCGAGCCCAGTGTGAAAATGCCCCTGCATTAGAGGGACTATTACGTTGCTTTTTGAACTACTGAAACTAGTAACACTAAATCCATTTCCCGGTTGTCACTTCACACTCTCCTGTTCTATTTATACTGGTGCAAAGTTGTGTTGTTTTTGTTCGTTTTATCCTGGAAATGAATGTCCTTATTTGTAACTTCTCTCACAAACTCTAATACCTTTTGTTACAGTTAACAGATTTTGGGCTTTCTAGGGTTGGTCTTATCGGTAGCACAGATGATCTACAAGGACCAATAGTGAGTAGCACTGCGTTCCTTGGGGATGAAGAACCTAGTTTGTATGTAGAACAACAAACACAGAAACGTGCACAACGCCAATAGAATCCAGCAGTTGGTACCCCTGATTATTTGGCACCAGAGATACTTCTAGGAATGGGTCATAATATGTAATCTCTAATGGGATTGAAATTTGCAAACTCCATATACTGCAATTATGAGAATCAAGATGTTCTTTTTTTCTCTGACTGCATTAACTTTTCATTTTGTGACTTGTAGGCACAACTGCAGATTGGCGGTCTGTGGGTATTATTCTCTTTGAGCTGCTTGTAGGTATTCCGCCATTCAATGCAGAACATCCACAGGTATGCCATCTGACTTGTACATCATTCCTTTCATATGGATTTGTGAACATGATGGATACTTCTTATTTACATGTTGATTATTTGCAATTTGAGACTCCCTTCTTTTCTGCAGATGTTGTTGATGAAATTGGTAATAGGATAACAAATCCGTTATTTCTTTTTTACACCATGATGCAGGACACATGATTTAATGCTAGCATGCAATGTGGAGATTATGAAAGATTCCATAAAGTAATTCGATTAACAAAATATGCTAAAAGTAATTAAGAGTAACTAGTAGGAAATAAAATCTAATTTAACCTAAATCACATGCCCACATGCTAAGAAATCACATAAATCAATTAAAACTAGGCCCGATAGAAGGATAGAACTTCCAATTTATCATAAGCACGTTCCACACTCAAGGGAATGACTTGTAGGTTTTATGATTAGGGTTAGGGAGGGAAAAATCTGAAATTTGAAAAATTATGGTTCATGGAAATTTGGGAATTGGAATTAAGGTTTTTATAAATTGAAAAAAATAGGAACTTGGGAATCTAGGGTTTAAGGTAGGGTTATGGATGGGAAATCAATGGGTTTAGATGGGGGAAGCAAGTGGAAATGAAGTTGGATGATGAAAAGTTGAAGAAAAAGATGATTTGGATGGTTTTAGATATGAAAGAAAGAAGAGAGATGAAGGTTTTTAGGAAAATACCTCGTTTGGATAGAAAAGAATAGAGAAGGAAGATAGATGGAAGTTTTGCACCTCCGTTGAATGGGAAATGAAATCACACCATACCTAAGCTCCAAATCACATGGAGTATTCTTCAAATCACATGAAGAAGAGAAAATAGAGAAAACATAGTTTTTTTTTTTTTTTTTCTTCAAAATAATGGCATTAGAGCTTCACACACCCATCTTTCTCTTTTATAGTCTCAGAAAAGACCATTTACAAAAAGACGCTCTCATATAGGATTCCCAACATAAAGACGCTTAATAAATTAAAAGTCGTTTCTAATTCCCTAATGTCATTATAAATATAAACTATACAAAAAATAATGAAGCATGTAAATAATCTAAACAACTAAACTATTTCGTGGCCCATGGGGGTCCACGATCAAGATGTTTGATGATGATGATCTAACGGTCTGATCATCGTGTCTATCAAGCTTCTATATGCAGTCCACATGCATCTTCCCAGTGTGGGGTCTTCAACGTAGCTAGGAATGTGAATTAGACCAAGTGGGCCGTATAGAACGGTTGTCTAGACATAAGGAGATTGGCTCAACCCACCTCTAGTATAGTGCTCAGATGTCCCCATCACACCACCTGCTAGGTGCTAGCATCCTCTTTCCTATGCCATGAGCATGTAACTAGCATATGACTTGGGGGGAACAGAAATTGTATCCAGCATGCAATGACATAAGGAAAACAAGTTCTTTGCAAATGACGTGCAGCTTTCATCCACCATTCACTAATTCTCACTCATGTTCTTTGTTGCACTGATGGTGGACTAGTTTTCCAAGTCATTGTTATTTCAACACTTGGGTGTTGGTGGTGCAATACTAAGGGTGTCATAGGCCAGGTTGGCCCAGTGATTTGGTTCCTGGCCTGATACATGTTGTGCTCGGGATCTAATGGTGCCTGCAGCTTAGGTATGGACCTGATTTTGAAGCCTGATTAATAAATAGGTTGTGTCTGGGCCTAGATTTTTTGCAAGAAAATTCTATTGAGGCCCAACCTGAGCCCAAGGACACACCCATTTGTGATGTTTATGGGAGGCTTTGTGCCTGAAATTAAAGGTCCAATTACTAAACAGGCCAGTTGAGGGCCTTATTTTTAGCATGACAAATAACCATGTCTATCTTGGGCTCGCCCAGACCCAACCCATTGTCACATCCACCCACCACCTTGTTCTGAAAATTTCTTTATCTTCATTTTCCCATATGCACAATCTAGTGGATGGGTTATCTTATAATATTTATTCCTAGGCTCATTCTATTAGCATTGTCATGGAAAATCTAGGGCTTTCAAAGTGTTAGTCCAAGGTTTATCTTGGGCTTCCCTTTTGCCTTTGGCAGCTGATATATTTGTTAATCTTTTTTGTTATTTTCATGTGGTACATGCAAGTTTCCTTGTGCGTCATTGATCATGTAGCATACTTTGGTACACATGACCCTTTTCGTTTTATATGAGACATTTATTGTTCATGGAAATAAACGAAGTATATTTAATTGAATAAAACTGCAAAGGGGCGGAGATAACCCAATTGTAAGGGAAGGTATCAACTATTAATTTATTGTTTTACTATGGGGAGATTGTTTGTTTCTGGGCAATATGCTTGAATTTGGCATTCTCCCTGTTTGTAGATAAGAGGTATCAAGTTCAACCTTGGACCATAAGTTATGGGTGGCCACCCAGTGGATAACTTCCAATCTATCATGTGCCTGGAAGATCCAGCCCATCCAATAGGTTGGCTCCACCATGAGGATGACCTTGTGCAAAATTCTGCCCTATCCACTCATCAAGTGGAAAGCACCATTGATGCAAGACCAATGCATGAACCGAATATTATGTGAGATCAAGTAGCAAAATTAAGGTAATCAACAAAAGAACATAAAACCTGCCATTATCATCACTGATACCAAGTAGACCATAAGAATATCATGCATAATCCTAGCCTAGGTTATCAACATCGTAGCACAAGATCATTATAAAGGAAACTAGGATCTAATGGATGTAATGACATACAATTAGCATATTGTAAAGCCTATTTCAAAGTAAAAGACCTAATACTACATATGGTAAAATTAGGGTTAGGGAAATTGGAAAATTATAGGATTTAGGGTTTATGGGATCAAATTGGATGAAGGGGCTTAAAGGGTTTAGAGGTTAGCATATGGGAATTAGGGTTTTGGGTAGAAGGGTGCAAGGATTTTGGGTGAATTGAATAATGAGAGAAGTTAGGGTTTGATAGTTTGGGAAAATAGGAAAGTTAGGAATTTCTAGGTTCATGGTAGAGTTTGGGAGAATAGAGAAGAGGGTTTTAATTTTATGGTGATGTGAAACCAAAAAGGCCAAGGTGGCAAGGTGTGGCCATATGGCTAACTCGTAGGGTTCACATGTGTGGCCATACGGTCACATGTGTGGCTAGGTTGGATGGGTTTAGGTCTTTTAGTGTTTGGATTGTTAATGGGTATGGGAAAGTTAGGGTTAGAAGAAGATGAAGATTCGGGATGGGAGAATCAAAGAACTTTAAAGAAAATACCTTAATGGATAATGAAGGGGTGATGATGTGGGGATAGATGGAGACATCGCACCTCCGTTGATGAAGATTAGCCTCACACCAATCTCCCTTCCAAATCACATGAAAGTATTTTCAAATCTCATGAAGATATAAGAAGAAGAAGAAAAGAACAAAAACCTCTTATTCTTCTTCTTCTTCTTTTTTCACAAAATCCAATGGCGAGAGGTCACATGCCTCTCTCCCTTCTTTTATAGCTTCAAGAAGTTTCAAAATTTCAAAAAACATCATCTTAAGAAATTTTAATAAAAATGGCCCTAGTCTAAAGAGAATCTACTAAAATCAATCATAAAGGTGTCCAAATATAAAATAATCAAAGCAAATCCTAAAAGATAAGGTCTAAAAAACTGATGTGGATGATCCACGATCAATGGCCCGATCATGTGGTCCATGCGATCCAATTGCCCAATCGTCACGTCCTTCCAATCCAACGGTCTAGATCACTCCATATAGCAGCTCATGTTCATCTTCTCAGTGTGGGGTCTTCCAAATGCTCGCACATGCATATGGGGTCTTCAACATGATCACGGGTACTCGCCTAGCCACAGGGAAATCGGTGCAGCCCGCCTCCTCTGTTATGTATACAAAGGTGTACGTGAAGTGATGTCATCATCAACTCTCCTAGGCTGAGAAGAGTTCACCTCTGGCGGACTAAAACCCCCATAGCACTCCAAAATGTCTGGAATCCAAATGCTATAGCTCGTCCTTTGTAATTCAAGTACTACATGAAATCGGCCTGTGCTTCCACTTGACGAACCATGACATAATCTCCTACTTGGAATTCATAAAACTTGCGATAAGAATCCGCAAATGCTTTATGTTTTTCATTACTTAAGTAAATTTGCTTCCTAATCTCACTATGCAACTCATGTATGTGACGTGCAAACTCATGTGTTGACTTAGATGGCTTATGGGACATAGGCATGAGAGTTACAAGTTTGCTAGGTTTGTAGCCATGCAAAACCTCAAATGGGCTCATGCCTATGGACCTATTAATGGATCTGTTATATGCCAACTCAGCTATATGCAAAACGGTATCCCAAGTTCAGACGTGATCACCCACAAGGCATCTAAGCAGATTTCCCACTCTTGTTGACAACCTCAATCTGATCGTCTGTTTGAGGGTGATAGGCAGATGAAAATTGAAGCCTTGTCCCCATCATGTAAACGCACTACCTCCCCAAAGAAAAGCTTGGTCACATTGGAGACATCTGACGTTTTTGAGCATGGAATGAAATGGGCCGTTTTGGACCACAACCACAAATGCGTAATCATGTTTCTTGATAGTTTTCGGTAAGCCCAACACGAAATCCATACTTATGTCTTGCCGCTGCGCATGGGGTACTAGCAAAGGCATATACAATCCTATATTTTGCTTCCTCTGCTTCGCCAGTTGACAAGTCCTGCACTGCCCAACAATCTTGGCGAGATGCTACATCTTGCTTAAGACTTAGCCAATGAAATCTATCCTCCACAAGGGCAATGGTCTTGTTGCTCCCCAAATAATTGGCTACCCCTCCTACATGAAGTTCTCAAACTAGGAAATCACGGAGAGGAGTACGGGGAATGCATAGTTTGTCACTTTTAAATAGGAACTCATCAATGATGATAAACCCGCGACTGTCGGTTGACTAACCATCTTGTAGTGATGCATACAACTCACCAAAGTTTGGGCATGTAGGATACTCTTCTCTCAGCTGATCAAACCCAATCACTTCCACTCTTATACTTTGGAGTAGCGCCACATGACGACTAAGGGCATTAAAAAGTTTGTTCTCGACCCCAGCCTTATGTTTAAGGATAAAAGAATATTCCTGAAGAAATTGGACCCATTTGGCATGCCTAGGGTTTAGTTTCTTTTGGGAACTGAGGTAACGTAAGGCCTCGTGGTCAGAGAACAAGACAAATTCTTGCGGTAACAAGTAATGCCGCCAATGGCGCAAGGATTGGACAACCACATAGAAGTATTTGTCATAGGTAGAATACCGTTGCTTTGCCTAATTCAACTTCTTATTAAAGTAAGTAACGGGGTGCCCTTCCTGACTAAACACTCCACCTATACCTACCCTAGATGCATCACATGCAACCTTAAAAACTTCAGAAAAGTCTGGTAGGTGCATGATGGGGTCTTCGCTCATCTTGCCCTTAATCTCTTTAAATATTTTAGAGGCAGCTTTAGTCCATAGAAACTCTCCTTTCTTGATGCAATTTGTGATGAGAGCCATGGTGGAGCTAAATCCTTTGATGAACTGCCTATAAAAAGTTGCTAAGCCATAAAAGCTTCGCACCTCGTGAATATTGCACTATTCAAGCCATTTAGTTATGGCCCGAACTTTCTCTGGGTCCGCCTTCATGCCCTCAGATGATACGAGGAACCCTAAGAAGATAACATTTTTGACATAAACGTGCACTTCTTAAGGTTGGTGTACAACTTTTCGGTTTTGAGGACCCTACAAACTTGCCTCAGATTGTGGAGATGTTGTTCCTTTGAGGTGTTATAGGTAAGAATATCATCAAAATACACCACAAGGAACTTCCCCATAAAGGGTCTTAACACCTGGGTTATCACTCTTATAAATGTGCTCGAGGCGTTAGATAAACCAAAAGGCATGACTAGTCACTCGTATTGTCCATCCTTCATCTTAAAGGTTGTTTTCCACTCATCTCCTGGGCATATACGTATTTGGTGATACCCGCTCTTAAGGTCAATCTTCCAAAAGATTGTGGCACACACCATCATGTCTAACATATCATCAAGACACGATATGGAAAACCGGTATTTGACCGTGATTTTGTTGATGGCTCGACTGTCCACACACATGCGCCACGTGCCATCTTTCTTGGGTGTGAGAAGCGCCGACACGACACACATGCTCAAACTTTCCTGAATGAAACCCTTTCTAAGGAGCTCATCTACTTGCCTTTTCAACTCTGCATGCTTTGTAGGGTTCATTCGAAAATGAGGAAGTTTTGGTAGAGTCAACCCAGGAATAAGATCAATGACATGTTGGATGCCCCTCGTGAGTGGAAGCTCATCTGGTAAGTCTTCTGGAAATACATCGTGAAACTCATTCATAATCGGCTTCACCTCAGGGGGTCTTTCGACACCAACCTCCCGTGTAACTTCTCTCACCACTAAGGCGTACACCATCAAATCCACCGTAGTCTCTCTCAAACTCCTTGGCGTTGATAACATGGAGAGACTTAGGTTGGGATTTCCTCGTATCCCTTGGGTTACCCGACTTCCCCTCAATTTTCTTTTCCACATTGCTTTTTGGTGGGAGAGGAACTAGAGATATCTTTTTGCCTTGATGCATGAATGAACATACATTTGAGCGGCCGTATATCGCCACATCGCGGTCAAATAGCAAAGGCTGTCCCAAAATGATGTGCCCAACATCCATAGGTAAAACGTCACACAACAGCAAATCCAAATATGATTCAAAATTAACGGACACGGGACATTGTTGGGTAACAGGCATGGAAGATGCATCCACCCATGACACTCTATAGGGCTGAGGGTGCGGTTCAAGTTTCAAACCCAAACGGGGTAAAGTGCTAGTGGAGACCACATTAGTACAACTACCACTATCGACGATCACCTTGCAATTCTTCTCCACATTTTGCATAGGTGTAAAATATCGTAGTCCGACGCCAATCATCATTCTCCTTAGCATTGGTCAAGGCGCACCTAACTACTGCAAGTGGTGTGGTCTCTTCTTCTTATACTTCCTCATCACTAGCACCATTGATGTTGAACTGTTAAACTTCTTCTTCAAAATCGCCCGGTTCATCTCCTTCTTCCTCATCATCATCAATCACAAGGGCTTTGTTCCTATCTTTCGAGGGACATTGATGCGTAAAGTGACTAACTCCATGGCAATTGAAGCATCGCGTTTGCTTACCTCCCTTAGATCTAACACTTGCTATCCCTTTTCCTTCAACATCTCTAGGGTTGGACTGAGATCCAATTTTGGATCTAGATTGACTCCCTATGTTAGGCTTAGCCCCTTGAAAGTAAGTCTTGACATTTGGATCCCGAGAATCATAATGTTTACCAATTGGTGCCTTGAGGTAGTGTTCAATGTCTTGCACCACTTGGTACATGTGCTCCAATGTGCCAATGTCACGAGAGTAAAGTTCTCATTAGATCTCAAATCAGAGGCCCATCCTAAATCTAGACAATGTAATCATCGGGTCCTCCTCAATGTCACATTGCATCTTGTATTTCTCGAACCTAGTGATTTAATCTGCCACGGTCATGGATCTTTGGCACAAAGCCCGCCACTGGTCTAGGAGCCTCTGGTGATAAGGAAGTGGGAGATACTTTTCTTTAAGAACCTCTTTCATCTCGGCCTAGTACGCAACTGGGGTTCTCATTTCCTTTCAATTTTACTCTCCATGTTGGTCTAAAAAAGTTTGGTTTAACCCACTAACTTCATCTTGGCAAATCTCGCTCGACGGGCATCAAACATATCATACCACTCAAGATAGTGGTCCATGTCTGCTAACCAATCAAGGAATGCTTTTGGGTCCAAGCGACCATTAAAACCGGGGGTCTCAACTTTCACACTTTTCATGACTTGTGCATCTGGATCATGATGGTCATAACGTTCCTCACGTGGCGGCGGCACTTGTGCTCGACCACAGCCAACTCCTTGACCATGACTACGCTCTTGCTTATCAACTTGATCTCCAGCCTAAGATTGAAAGTCTTCCCCAATGTCGGGGTTGGCCTATAAAGAGGTTTTAAGTTGATTGATGCGCACATTGGTTGTGGTTAATTGAGTGACAATGGCTTTATTGTGCGCTTCAATAGTCTTCAGACGGTTATTGATAGCATTAAGGGCCTCGACAATCTACTCTAGGCTCATTATGGGTTGTAGACCAAAACCACGTCTCGAACAAGTGGGCATACACAAGGAAACTCCAAAAGGAAACCCTAGATGCGACTTTAACCTATATGCAACACAAATTCTATGCTAAACCTGTGGCTCTGATACCAAATTTGATGCAGGACCAATGCATGAACCAAATATTATGTGAGATCAAGTAGCAAAATTAAGGTAATCAACAAAATAACATAAAACCTGCCATTACCATCATTGATACCAAGTAAACCATAAGAATATCATGCATAATCCTAGCTTAGGTTGCCAACATCGTAGCACAAGATCATTAAATAAAGGAAACTATGATCTAATGGATGTAGGGACATCCAATTAGCACAGGGTAAAACCTATTTCAAAATAAAAGACCCAATACTACCTAGGGTAAAATTAGGGTTAAAGAAATTGGGAAAATATAAAATTTAGGGTTTATAGGATCAAATTGGATGAAAGGGTTAAATGGTATAGAGGTTAGGATATGGGAATTAGGGTTTTGGGTAGAAGGGGTGTAAGGATTTTGGGTGAATTGAAGAATGGGAAAAGTTAGGGTTTGGTAGTTTGGGAAAATATGAAAGTTAGGGATTTCTAGGTTTAGGGTAGGGTTTAGGATAATAGAGAAGAGAGTTTTAATTCTAGGGTGATGGGAAACCAAAAGGGCCAAGGTGTGGCCATACTGCCAACCCGTAGGGTTTACACGTGTGGCCATGTTAGATGAGTTTAGGTCTTTTATTGTTTGGATTGTTGATGGCTATGAGAAAGTTAGGTTTAGAAGAAGATTAAGATCTGTGATAGGGGAATCGAATAACTTTAATGAAAATACGTTGATGGATAATGAAGGGGTAATGATGTGGGAATAGATGGAGACCTCGCGTCTCCATTGATGAAGATTAGCCTCATACCAATCTCTCTTCCAAATCACATGGAAGTATCTTCAAATCTCATAAATATGGAAGAAGAAGAAGAAAAGAGCAAAAACCTCTTCTTGTTCTTTTTTTTTTTTCACAAAATCCAATGGGGAGAGGTCACAAATCCCCCACCCCATTCCTCTTTTATAGCTTCAAGAAGTTTCAAAATTCTATAAAACACCGTCTTATGAAATTTTAATAAAAATGGCCCTAGTCTAAAGAGAATATACTAAAAGCACTCATAAAGGTGTCCAAATATAAAATAATTAAACTAAATCTTAAAAGATGATAAAGTCTAACAATTGTTGTGGACGATACACGATTAATGGCCCAATCATGTGGTTCATGCGATCCAACAACCCGATCATGTGGTTCATGCTATCCAACGGCCCGATTGTCATGTCCCACCAATCCAACGGTCTAGATCACTCTATATAGCAACCCAAATGCATCTTCCCAGTGTGGGGCCTTCCAGATGCTCGTACATGCACATGGGGTCTTCAACACGATCATGGGTACTCACTTAGCCACAGGGAAATTGGTGCAACCCACCTCCTCCTTTGATACGTACGCAAAGGTGTACATGAAGTGAAGTGGTGTCCTCATCAACCATATAAACAAGGCCGAACCACTAATAAATAACAAAATACAAGTTTTTCCACCTGATGAGTGGACGTGGCTGGTTCTTAGTACAAATTATTGGATGGGTTAGATGTTATACGCACATGATAGGTTCGAAGTTATATGCTTGGTGGACTGTAACTTATGGTCCAACTGGTTGGACTTGAGTCCTCTATAGATAATAAATGGAAATTGACTTGCTTCTATTCAGCTGTGTTGCCATTTTATTAGGGAAAAACATAGGCTAGAAGCATTTCTTTACAACCTCTCTCTCTCAAGATTCACTTAAAAATGATCACTCAGGGCAGATCCATTTATGGTTAGCAACTTGATGCTTTTAATCTAGAGGCAGTTTGTAGGGGAATGCCAAATGTTACCTTGTATATACATTTCATGTACTTTTAAGTTGCAACTCATATTCTTCTTCTTTCCTTTCCAAGCATAGTTTTGCAATTTGCATGTTCCGTTGGATCAGAATATCTTTTGAGACTTTTTGTTCATAGTATGCATGTGTAACCTCGTATTCAGTAGCCACTCGTTATCACGTCACTAAACATCAGTGATTTTTGGTGCAGACTAAGGGGTCGTTTGGCACCGTGGATTGGAGAGGATTGGAGGGGATTAGAGGGGGTTTCAAATCCCCTTTGTTGTTTGGCAGCAAAAAGCAACTGGGGATTGCCAATCCAGGGGGTTTCCAATCTCCTCTTTGAGTGGGTTTGTAATCCACGGTGAGAGCTTGGATTACGCCTAAAATCATTTCAATAGTTGCGGGTGTAAATGTATGTCACTGTACACTATCATTCTATTGGGCACATGGCCCACTAACAATGATCAACACCGTCCAAACATTGTTCATGTAAATCAGCACCGTCTAAACATTGTCCAACACCATCCAAACATTGTTCATATTAATCAACGATTAAAAATTGTTGGTTAGTCACTCAGACATGATCTTGTGCTTGCAGTCCATCCGAGACTAGGAATTTCATCATTTTCAGGCAAAGCATATATTTTAGCGGGCTTATCACAACCATAATGTCAAAAATTATATATCTCACTAATTGGAGATATTAAAGTTGATTTAGTAATTAAATTCAAACCTCTGTAAATATACCATGTATAGGTATTTTTGAATTAAAGTTGATTCAGGGTGCCAAACACACCCGGAGGATTGCCAATCCAGGGGGTTTCCAATCCTGGGGGTTGTGAATCCAGGGGGTTCCAAATCCACGCTCCCAAACAAGCATTAAGGGTAGTGCACAGACAGCTGCATAGGTGGACCAATGCAACAACAGGACAAGTGCTGGCCATTGGAGCACATGCTTGAACTCCAACAACCATGTAGGCGATCAGTCACATAGGGCAAAGGGAGGTAGTTATAGTCGGTTATTGCAAGGAGGGCTATTATGAGAGCTGGAACTTGGTCATTCGGCTTGGCACACTTGTTGGCAAAGGACCTTAGACACATGGCTGCAGTCATAACTAGTTGTAAGTTGTAACTACTTATTACCATATCTATATCTTTTTAAGGCAATCCTTGGCATTGTAAGAGGACCATGGGTGAGTGTACTGTATATGTACCATTCCTTAACTGAAGATATAATAAGGTTAGTTTGGAGCCTATAAATTTCTGGTTGCTTGTGTCTGTTGTTAATGTACCTTTATTTCCTTAGCCGCTATTCTTAACAACTCAGTTATGCTAAGAACTATAAACCTTAGGCCACACAGTTTGACTATCACTTTCAAATCAACCTTGTGACAGTTTGGCATCAAAGCTCCATTGACAGACGTGGGACCGACTCTTGTGATGGCTGTTGGGAGTGCCTGGAACAACTGAAGGATTGAGTGACTCATCTCGAGGAGCAAATCACCGTGATAGTGATTACTGCAGCCACTGAAAAAGGATAGTTGGCATGTGAGGCACAACTTGTCATGCTGGGTGAAAAGCTTGAATCGCTCTAAGAGTCTCTGACTGACGAGACTGCCCAATTCGAGCAAGGTGTGGAGGATCTGGCCAATGAATTGGCCATTGTGAAATTTGTTGTTAGTGGGTCTCTTTTCAGTGGGGAAACACACAAGGAAAGAGTGCCTAAACGGCAATGTTTGAAATATCAGTATCATGTTACGTATCGCACCCTTGGGATATATAGATACACATTGGTTATTGCATGGGATATATTGGTTGTATCGCGTAATGTATCGTTGCTGTTGGAAAATGGGGAAACATTGGGAAATTGGTCGAATTTTTCAATGAAAATCCAGTGATTGTTAAAAAAGATATCAATACATACTTATAAATCAAAACATTACAAAAAACAAGTGCACATAATAGGTTTTCTTTGTTTAGGGTCCTAATCTATGCGCTGTCTAACTGAATTGATGCAGGTATATTCAAAGTCTATTAATATAATTTATAAATGTAAGAAGACGTATGGAAACACAAGCAATAAGTTCAAAAGAAGAATCACAATATCAGGTTACATACATGTTTGGAAACAAAGATTGCAACTGATTTGTGAGAATTGGATCTTTTTTTTTTTTTTTTTTTTCAATTTTCCGTAACTCGGCCCATCTCCTCTGTATCTTAAAATTAAAGCTCCCAATACATGTTTTTCATGCAAAATATGAAAAATCATGGATTTGTAATAATTTGACACCAATTTAACATAGAAAAAAATGATCAAAAATCGAAAATGCTCACTGAGTTGGACACGTGGGATATATTCCCTCTACTTGTGGGTTTCATATCGCACAGGTGGGATGCAAGATATATCGTGGGATATATCGGCCAATATCATCGATACTTAAAACACTGCTCTAAACATGAAATCAAGCATGTCTGAGGGCTGATCTATTGGTTTGTCAAGTCTGTCAATTTTCAGAAAATAAAATAATTTTTAATTAAAAATAATAATAAAAATTATTAATTTTTTAAAATTCCCTTCAACCAGCTGTCAATTGAAGCTACTTTCGAAGTATTTAGGAGTGTGTGATAAAATAATTGTCACATAAACTCTAATTGTTATGCATTCAATTTGAATATAGTTGCATTAGTTCAGTCAGACAACACATAGCTTAGGACTCTATACAAAGAAAACTGATTATGTGCACTTCTTTTTTTATATGTTATGATTTAAAAGTGTGTATTAAGGTCTTTTTTAACAATCCCTGAAGTTTCATTTAAAAATTCAACCATTTTCCCAGTATTTCCCCATTTTCCCAAAAATGCGATAAATTACCTAATACAAATGATGTATCCCTTGCGTAACCAATACGTATTTGTATCCCAAGGATGCAATATGTAACACAATACCGATATTTCAAACACTGCTTGCAGCAAAGTTCTTTGATAGGCGCTGGTCCCTTTGAATTGGCTATGGGCCAGCAACCAATGACGCCCAATGAAGTAGCAAAACAGCATTCTGGTGGTGCTGCCTGGCAGTGTATCATATTGCAAGGTCAAGGACTGAGCATATCGAAGAAGCAAAGGACTGCTTGGCCGAAGCAGCTCGATGCATGAAGAAATGGGCTGACCAAGGGCAAAGATTTTTTGACTTCCAAGTAATTGATAAAGTTATGCTGAAACTTATCCCCCAAATCTGAAAGAAAATCAGCAAGAAGGCCCACAAGGGCTTGATTCAGAGACATGAAAGGCCATTTGAAGTCAAAAGAAGCATTGGGAAGCTGGCTTACAGGTTGGATTTAATGGAGCAGTTCAAAATTCATCTTGTATTCCATGTTTCATTCCCGAAGCCTTTCCAACGAGATCCGGAACCATATCAAAAAAGCCACAGCCAACCCTTGGTGAAATGGAAGGGACTGCTACAAAGTGAAGCGAGTTAGGGAAAAAGATGTGACTTTGTGGCAGTTTGAGGACCAGATCTGGGTGTACTTGGACTCGACAAGGACACTGATGGATTTGGGTGGGGCAGGCCTGTAGACCCTGTGTTAAGTAGCCATGTTTCGACACATCACTAAATGTTGCTAACTTATGATGCAGACCAAGTGTGGTGTGTGGACAGAGTTGCACAAGCAGACCAGTACAACAACAGGGCAAAGGAACTTGCAGTTGGAGCACATGCTTGAACTCCAGCAACCATGTGGGCAATTAGTTACATGGGGCAAACACAGTTATAGTCGGTTATTGCAGGGAGGGCTCTTATGAAAGTTCTGTTGTTGGTCTCGAATCTTGTTGGCTAAGGCCCTTATAGGTATCAATAATAACTGGTTGTAACTACTTGTACCGCATTATGCCTTTTTAAGGCAACCCTTTGGCATTGTAGGAGGGACAAGGGTAAGTGTATTGCATGTGTACCAATTCTATAGTGAAGATACAATAAGGTTGGCTTGGAACCTGGTGTGTGACTAATGTAAACTTTTTTGTAGTAAGGACTGTAAACCTTAAGTTGCATGGTTTGACTATCATTATCAAATCAAACCTATACATTATGTCATCTGGGATAGCCCTACTTAGTTCAATTGAAGATTACTATCATCCAAACCCAACTATTAGAAACAATTAACCTATATCATCCTATTTTATTTTTAAATTTTTTATCGTGAGCAAATTATAAGAGCTAAGTTCATGTAGTCTATAGGTCAAGACCTTGATGAGTCAATTTGTGCCCCATTCTACTCATATTGTCGCAAGTGATTGGTGAGCAATTCTCTGGGAACTTGTTTCTACAAGTATGTTCTAGATATTGTTAATTGAGAAAGTATGGAAACCTTCCCAAGCACATAGCTGCATTTGGACTTGCATCCTCATCACCTATCTAGACTATCCATTAGGTCCATTCCACTCTTCTTCTACTATTCATCATCATCATCATCTAAGCCTTATCCCAACTAATTGGGGTTGGCTACATGAATTCTGTTCTGCCATTCCACTCCATAACTTCAGTTAGACCACAGGTCATCAAGTCTTTTCCCACTACCTCCACCCACGTCCTTTTGGGCCTTCCCCTTGCCCTTTTGGAGCCTTCAACTTGTACCATCTCACTCTTAACTAATGCAGTTTTTGGTCTCTATTGCACATGACCAAACCATCTAGCTCTACTTTCCCTTATCTCATTAATTATTGGTTCTACTCCTAAGTTCCCTCAAATGATTTCATTTCTAATTCTATCCTTCTTTGTCTTGTCACTCATCCATCTCAGCATCCGCATTTCAGCTACACTCAATCCTATAAACATGTTGTTCCTTAACTGCCCAACATTTTGTCCCATAAAGCATGGCTTGTCTTATAGCTATTGTGAAAATAAAAGAAAGAAAAAATGACAGCTATCAGATGGTTCCAAGCATCCCCGACTGAACCTTTCTTCTAGACACATTCTTGTCCATCCATACTCATGCCACTAATTGGACATTTTGGATCATCCGATCAGTATGATTAGCCTCAGAAGAGTGGGTCAGGCCAAATAGGTGGTCCAGATTGGTGATACGGATTTTCCACGTGCAAATGCAACTAGGTGCATGGGAAGGTTTTCATGCACTTAGCCTACTTGATCATTTCTTTTGTTAAATTACTGCAACTCATGTTGGACTAGTCTATCTGAGTCACTGGAGACTGATAACTGCAGTTATATATATATATATATATATATATATATATATATATATATATATATATATATATATATATATATATATATATATATATATATATAAAGGAAATTCAGTATCTTCAAAGTTCAAACTAACATACTGTTCCTTCAATCCTCCCTCCTTGTGATGGTTGTTTTAAATGCTACATGATATTCAATAATATAGTTTCTGTTGATTTGTGTCTCTTATTTCAATGGGACCAACGCTCTGTTCACCAACCTAGATGGAGCATGATGCTGATTATCAATGCTTATTATTATGCTTATACTTTATAGAGGCTTGCTAATCCCATTCATGTATAAGGTAGCCCAACGGCGAGTCACTATGTCGGCTAATGTAGCACTTGGGTGCTAGATCTGGACCCTCTTTCAGGTTGTCCCACTGTGCACATTCCGTGGTCCAAATCAAGATGCCCACTCATCATTGGGCCTCAATGTTTGAGAAAATTTGTTGGTATAGAAGAACAAGGCGATTTGTTAGCTGTCCATTTGATTCATAAACTTTTGCTCACCTAATGAGTGGACAGGCTTGATTCTTGGGCAAGGTCATCTAACAGGTGCTACCCACCTCATGGATGGCTTGGATGTTGTACCTGTATGCTAAATTGGAACATGTTATGTCATGTAGATGGGCTGCCTTTTAAATGTGTATGTGATTAGAAAAGCTCTAAATTTACAATTTTAAATTATTTGTAAATGTTGTTGAAGCAGTTCTAGGAAAGAATGGATGTTTAATGCTAAATCATCTCGTTTGGCTATGCATAGTATTTGTTGCATGCATGTAACTGTATATTCCTATTCATTGCTTTAATAGGTTTTTGTTTCCTTGCTTGCTTGGGCTTATTGAAAAAAATTCCCATTCTCTTGCAGAAAATCTTTGATAATATAATGAATCGAGATATACCCTGGCCAAAGGTTCCAGAGGAGATGAATCCCCCCCCCCCCCCCTCTCTCTCTCGTGTGCATGTATGACATGGAGCTTTGAAGCATGTGATTCAATTGACAAATAACCTCTCTCTATCTCTCTCATGTCTATTTGTGACATGGAGCTTTGAAGCATGTGATTTGATTGACAAATAACCTCCCTCCCTCCCCCTCTTTTGTGTGGGTAACATGGACACTCTATCCCTGTCTCACACATACAGAAGAGAGAGACAGACGGAGAGAGATCAGCCCCTTTAAGCTTATGACAGGAGAGAAAACTAATGAGAATGATATGGGCCCCATTGTTGAAGACAGGCCCATAGGCTTTAAGACTTATAGCCGCAGGTTCAAGAAGGCCCATGGCTGTCTAAAAGATCCATAAATTGGGCCCATAATTCAAACTATTTTCTAGAAGGTTCATATCTTTATTGGAAGTTGTTTTTATTTAAGAATCTTTGTTCTAGAAAGATGTTCTTAGGAAATTGTTGTCATTTATTTGTCCTCTATGGAACTAAAGCTTTAGTTTTCCTATGTTATTAATTGTCCTTGAAACTAGAGTGTCTTTTAGATTTCCCAAGTCCTTGAATTAATATAGGAAAGTTCTATTCATTCTATAAATGGGGGAGACCATAGTATTGTAAACCATTCCATATTTGTGTTAATAGTGTGACTCCATTAAAATCTTCGAGGTCTCTCCCAAAAACCTTAGTGAGACTCTTAAGGTATATCCTCCGCTCTTCTTACTCTCGCTCTTATATACTTATTGTTTCACAACTCATTTTTATTTCTCATATATTACTAAATTGACCTTCAACCCTTAACTTTCAAGCTCTAAAACTTTCTCCATAAATCTACCCCTTGAAGCCCTTCATTCCAACCTTTTACCACCTCCATCAGTCCCTCTTTAAACGTCATCAGCTATAACAGTTCTCTTTAAATGCACATCGGTGGAAGGTGTTCAGTCCTCATATCAGGAGGCCTTGTCATACATGAGGGATGGGTGGATAAAATGAAAGGAAAATAGAGAGAAAAGTTGAGAAATTTTGTGACAATTTCTACGAAATTTTCAAATGAATGCAATGTTTCAATTTCAGGATCTGTTAGTGGAAATTCTCTTGATTGCATTCAAACCAATCAGTGTTTTTATGAACTTGCAAAGGACTGGGATTAACATTCCATGATACTTGGAGAAAGACAAAAGCAGTGAATATATGTGGAGTATCAAGAATCAGGAGTAGCTTAGTAATACTCGCAAAAGGATCATTGGCACACATTAGATGCACATTTTCTAAAACTTAGGGCCTGTTTGGTTTTCCAATTACAACGTTAAATGGCTGTAAATGGGTAATGATTATTTACTCTTGTAATTGTGTGGTGACATCACTTATATAAGGCCGTAATGATGATTTTTCTTCATTGTTTGTTTCACCCACAAATCATTGTAAAAATGGTAGTTTTATAATGTGAAGATGTAACAATTATAATTTACTTTACCTATTTCCTTTACAAATGTATTTGGCTCTCAATTTTGCGAGCCATCATTCGTGTTTAAACAAACAACTGGAAATGATGATAATGACTCATTTACTTTGCATTTCATAGGAAATTGGAAAACCAAAAAGGCCATTAGAAAAATATCTTCAATCCACTGTATACAATAAATGTCTTAAAGAGGGTGCATTTGGTTGCACCAAATATTATTATCATGAAACTTCATGATATTTTGCACCAAATTAGACTGATTAATCATGAAATTCGATGCAACCAAATGCATCCTAAATCATTGGAGCTATCCTTCAAAAAATAATAACAAATAAATAAATAAATAAAAACAGAAAGATTGGCTGAACTATCCCTCAAAAAAGGCTAAACTTGACATTCTGCTGCTTTCAGGCTTCTCAAAGAAAACCCGTTCCAGAGGCTAGGAGCAACCGGGGCTGGAGAGGTGAAATCTTATCACTTATCATCAATGATAGTATCATTCCACGTCCAAATTTATTATTTTGATCAAAATCAAATGCAAGCATAACTATTCTGACAGGTGAAGCGCCATCCTTTCTTCAAAGACATTAACTGGGACACTCATGCCAGTCAAAAGGTAACTTGGTACAGCTGAACTTACTATTTCTAATTGCTGTTAAAAGATTTACCTCATGACACATCACCATGAGATGGTCTTGATACTGCATGCAGGCTGCATTCATTCCAGCAGCAGATGATGCACAGGACACCAGCTACTTCATGAGCCGCCACATGTGGAATTCAGCCGATGAACAAATACATACAACAACTGATTACTTTGACGACGCAACTGATACGGGAAGCGCTAGCTGCGGCAGCAGCTCACTCAGCACCCAACTGGATGAAGAAGTAAACAAACGGTTTTATCAATTGATTGGTATCTTTCTGCATGCAATCTAATGGGTCTCATTTTCTTACGCTTTGATGCCTATGAAACAGGGAGATGAATGCGGTACTCTGGCAAAGTTCGGAGCACCCGCCGTTACAACTACGTACTTGTTTAGTAATTTCTCATTCAAGGTAAGAGGGAACTCGCACCTTATCAGTTTGCTGGCCCACGTGTGGGGGCATCTGAGCTATGCATCAGGTGGCTCCCTTTTTAGATGATCTGGCCCAAAAACAGACCGGTCCTCACTGCACATGCACATTGAATATGGACTTTTGGTGGCATCTTTTTAACCATGCCCTATTGTCCGCACCTGTAGCTGATCTGATTAGTTGACAGGCAGATGTTTGATCAATGTCAAGTACAAGGTGAGATCTACCTGATGCGCAGTTTGGTTGTCCATCCATGTCAGTCAGGTTGGCACATGTGGTCTCAGGTAGTGGCATAGTTCAGAAACCCGGAAACTCGATTCGACATGCAGCTAGGTTGGGTCAACTTGAGTTACTTTAGCAATAAAACACATGCACTTTAGCAATAAAGACTGAAATAGTTATATTAGAAGGAAAAAAAAAATAGTTGAAATAAACAGCTCCAAACTGGATGGTGCACTTGTAGAGTCCTTTCCTTTCCTAGCAAAGGTAATGTGTTTGAACCTTCAGTCTCCTCTTTTCTGTTAGAAAGGAAAACGGCTCGGCCAGGAGACTGACTTGGCTTGTGAGTCGACCAATTCAGTGAGCCAACTTGACATTTCCTGTTGAGTTGGGACGAAAATCACAAGTGAATTTCCCAGTGACTCAGCCTGAAGTTTCACAAAGTTGAGTCAACTCAGCCAAGTTTTGAGTCATGTCAACGAGTTCTAGAAACATGTGGACGTGGGTTTAACTAACTTCCATTTATCAATCCAACAAGTTATTGTCTAATCTTTTATTCCTTTCACTATTTTCAGATTTTGTCTCAGCTTGCATCTATCAACTACAATCTTGCGGAAAAGAGTGGCGTGGATATGCCAAAGACCTCAAAGCCACCAATTCCATAACACATTAGGCACTTTGGCAATGTACAGCCCACCATCCGGTATTAATTGTTAATTTTCTTGCCTTCAAGTTCTTGCTTTTTGGAAAATGACAATGTGCTTTCGAGGACGGTGGGATCTGCTTGAAATTTGGGAATGAGAATTGAGGATGTGGTTCATGCACATGTATTGAGGCAGTTTGTGTACACGGCACCAAATGTGCCAAAGTGGCACAAGTGCATGAAATTCAAGCAGTCCATCATGTGGGACCCACCATGTAGAGCCTCTGCCACGGAAATCAGGCCTGTTTGGTTAGTAGGTGCATTACAATGTCAGAAATGGCGGGCAACCTACAAAAACTTGCTCGAAGTTTTTGTTTCATAGGTTGACTTCTTTTGCAAATTATGGCCCACTCGATGAGCTTGCAAGGCTGATTTTTGTGCCAGAGCATCAAAACAACAAGACCCAGCTGATGGATGGGTTGGATCTCATGTCCATGTGACATGCTAGCACATGGACATGGGGTGGCATTTAGATGACATACCTTAAAACAAACGTTGGCTTAGGAAAGCTCCATGTACTGAACATTCCCAAGACAAGTGACATTCGGTAATCTCTACCTAATGTAAGGGGAACTGGAATTATTATCTTACTCCATTTAAAGTCCTTTATTGTTAGGCACCATGGATTTGGGGGAATTTGAGGGGATTTCAAATCCCCTGGGTTGTTTGGCACCATAATGCAAATGGGGGTTTCAAATCCCCTCAATCAGGGGGTTTGAAATCCAAGGTGAGACCTTTGATTACATCTAAAATCATTCCCATAGTTGCATGTGTAACAGGTGTATCACTAGACTATTAATCTATTGGACACAACCCACTAATGATATCCTAAAATAATTAGATTATCAATTGCGTCAGTATAATTACTTTAATATGATTATCAGCACCGTCCAAACATTGTCCATGTAAATCAACGGTTAAAAATTGTTGGTTAGTAACTCGGGCGTGATCTTGTGCTTGTGGCCCATCCGAGACTTGGAATTTCATCATTTTTTGGTAAAGTATATATTTCAGTGGGCTTATTACAACCATTGTGTATAAAATTACATAAGTTCATTAATTAGAGATATTAAAGTTGATTTAGTAATTAAATTCAAACCCCTGCAAATATACTATGAATAGCTACTTTTGGATTAAAGTTGATTCTCAATCTAGGGTGCCAAACATAACGAGAGGATTTCAAATCCAGGGGGTTTCAAATCCATGCTCCCAAACAGGCTAGAAATTGTTCATTGCGACCTTGCATGTCCCTTCAATCTGCGGATCATTTGTATATATGTATCATTTTAATTTTAATTTTTTTTATTATGAATTTTGGCTGCTGCTTTTCATTGTTAAATGACCATTATGAATGAATTTAGAGGTGGCAATGGGCTGGGGCACCTGATGTCTGGCCAGGTTCGTGAAATCTAGGCCTGGCAATCGGGCCAGGCTGGGTCCCATTAAATCATCAAGTAGACCACTATTATATATAAAGAATATGTTGGGCGCAGACGGACAGTGTGGCAGGTTAGGTTCATTAATATGATTGCGGATCAAACGATGTAATTATATGACTGAAATCGAGTAGCCAAAACATGGAAACCGGCGGCCCGCTCAAATCAACTACACTGAGAAGACGGGCCAATTCACTTACCTGATCCGACAGCAATGATGGTAGGTCGATGCACACAACATCGAACAATCACACAGACAAACCTTTCTCTATAGCGCGGTGTGTACACGTACGTTACGTTCACCATGTTCCCACTAGGCATGCACCCCATGTACCACATGCACAAATTTCCTCTCTCTCTTTATCTTTCCCTCTTTCTTTCCCTCTCTCTCTCTCTCCTCACTTCTCTCTCTTCCTTCTCTCTCCTCTCCTCTCTGGTGCGTGTGCACCACCCTTCCTCTCCCCTTTAAATAAGGGAGATGGGCGGTAGCTAAGGCAGTGGGGTAGGGAGAGGTGCATGTTGCCATGTGTAGGGTGGGCCCCACTAGGGGTTGCCTACACGTAACACAAGTGCCACATGTGGGCAGCATGCATGGTGCCACATGTGGCACGTCCACCTGCCAACATCTCCCACTCAACTCCATAGCGAGAAACACAATGCTATAGGGTCTACTCTGACAAAACTGATCAAGATTGCGTACAAGGAGTAAGAATAAGTAAGTAGAACCAGCTGGGAATTCAATATCTCTGTATATAGGTGACTATACACTAAGTGACCACCACACTAACACATACCCTCCCAAACTCTCCAAGACTTGCCCTAGACCCGCATGACCACACTAGATGGAGACAATTCTCGATTTATAATTGCTCTGCTAGCATACGCACTTACCTCTTATCGAGTTTGAATTATAAATCTTTTTGCAAACATTCTTTAAAGTCATTCAAAAATAAATTATTTACAAACATATAATCTTATGAAAACAGTTTACAAATCATCATCCCACAAACTCGATAACATTGCGACAGGTAAGTCTCAAAGTGCATAATCTTGGTCTGAACCTGGTGTCGTTGTTAAGGGATCTTTTCCACATGATCACGCAATTCAAAATCAATCAAGTTGCTTTCGTAGCAGTACATAATAGGCTGGAGCAACCGTGACCATCGTATTATATGCCAAAGTAGCGACACTAAATCTCATCCTCCTATACACAAAGGTGGATAGTTGAGGGCATAGAAGTCACCTACGAGACTAACCTGCTTACACAATGCACCGACCAAATTAGATTAAGCACCAGTAGGTAAATTAATCCTGAAGCGGAGTCTAATTCAATGCTTCGAGCACGTGGTCACTCATCCATGCTACAAAGTAAACATTACTAGGCGTACGTTGAATCTACAATGTGCAGGTCACCCAACAACTCCTAACCTCAAGTAAACGTCCCTCCTAAAGTGCAGGTCACCCAACAACTCCTAACCTCAAGTAAACGTCCCTCCTAAAGTGCGGGAAACAAAAGTCCCACCTAAAGTGTGTGAGTGCTAGCTCAACAACTCCTAACCTCACCGCCACAGTGAATGTAATTTGACTGCCAGACTCTCATCCCCAATAATTCAAAGCTATCCACTATGTGGTAGCACAGGCTAATAAGCACTAACATGTGTGAAATATATCCGAACATACCCAACACATTAGGAATCCAAGTAATCCATTTGATTGTATCAAAAGGACCAATGAATTGGGATTTCCCTATTGGGCTAGGTCATTTCGAGGCAAGTGAATCATCAAGAAATTGAATTTCAATTATTTGTGGAAACATATCAATTGGTAGAACCCTTGATAAAAGAAAGAGATTTTGTGTATGAATCATTTTTTTTTTTTTTGTTAGCTTGTTAGTATGCCCCACTTACATATTCTTTTGAATTATATGTACCTGTGGGATTAATTTGGAAAATCAGTAGAGATATGCAATAACAAACCATAATTATTGGAAACATTCCTCTAATGAATTCCTTGTGAATTTCTATTGTATATATAGTTGTGACTGGAGGTGGTCGTGCCTTACTTCCACATCTCTATATCACCACAAAAGATGGTTACACCTCAGTTTGCTTCCTCATCCTGAACATGCTTCCCAAGTAGATGTCAGGGGTAGTCAATTCTCGTGCAAGTGGGGAAGACCATCCTGCTAATGGAAAATAAATAAATGACCAACACGTAGTCCACCACTAATGATCTCAAGGCTTAGAAGAATTGATCACGCATGAATATTTAATTAATGTGAGGAATATAGAAGATTCATTCTAAATACATGACATTAATAATTTACATCACCTACTCTCAGAAGTATATGGACACTATTCCAACGCTCAGGTGTAGGTTTCAAATACTGCACAATGAATCTCTACCATTATAACTAATGTGGAATACAACTAAAAGAATTTACATAAAATTATTACACTCCCACTTTCACAAAAGACATCAAACTCTTCTTAGTCCCATCTGCCTTACATATATTTTAAATATATATCTACCAATTGGTTTTGTCATATGATCAGCTAACATCTTTCTAGTGAGAATATATTCAAATACAACTTGCCCATCTCTCACCCGATCTCTAATGTTGTGATACTTATAAATCTCCATGTGATTGGATTTCTTGTGGTGCTTCGGATCCTTCGCGAGGTTAACAGCTGACGTATTATCCATCTTTATTAGGAGAGGGCTTCTAGCACTAGGAACACCTAAGGTTCTCAAAAATCTCATAATCCACATGCTTTCTTAGACTGTTGCATAATATGCGATATATTCGGCTTCCATAGTTGAAAGTGTGGTCGAAGATTGTTTCTTACTGCTGCTTCATGAAATAGCTCCTCCATTCAACATAAACACATATAATAGAAGTAAACTTGGTTTTGTCTTGATCATCTTCCCAATATGCATCGGAATAGGCTAACACTTTTAACTTAGTACCTTGGTAACATAACGTATAATCTTTCTTTCTTTGGAGATAGCGGAAAAATCTTTTAACTGCTTGCCAACATACTTGTCCTGATTTACGTTGGTATCTACTCACAAGTCCTACAACGTAACATATGTCTAGCCTAGTATAAAGCATGACATACGTGAGGCTGCCTATGGCACTAGCATACCATACAAATGACATCAGAGTTTCAACTAACTTTGAGTTATGCATCCTAAATTGTTCTAAGATCTTCTTGAGATAAGATGCTTACGACAGGCACAAAAATTTCTATGAGCAACTCTTATGATTTTCATGCCTAATATAAAGTTTGCTTCATCAAGCTCCTTCATCTCAAAATTTGAAGATAACCATTCCTTTGTCTAGAGAAGCATTCCCATATTATTGCCAGCTAGTAAAATATCATCAACTTATAGGGGATAATATTAGGAAGTGCCTTCTAGCTCACTTTATGTAAACAAAATGATCTTCTTCACACATAGAGAATCCAAAAAAAAAGAAAAAAAAAAAGAGTGATCGCTTCATGGAATTTCATGTACCATTGCCTAAATGATTGCTTCAGTCCACAAATAGATTTTAAAAGTTTGCAAACCTTGTTTGTCTGGCCCTTGTCAACATATCCTACAAGTTGTTGTATATAAATATCTTCATGTAAGTGTCTATTAAAAAAATACTATCTCTACATCTATTTGATATAACTCTAAATCCAGTTGAGCCATCATAGGCAAAATCATGCAAATCAATGTAAACTTAGCCACCGCAAAGAAAGTTTCTTCATAATTAATACATTTTACTGTGTGAAGCCTTTTGCCACTAGATGAGCTTTGTATTTATCAATTGACCTATCTGTTTTTCTTTTGATTTTGAATACCCACTTATTTGCAATTGTTGTACGGCTAGCTAGAAGATCATCTAACTTCCAAACATGATTTTTTTTTTTTTTTTTTTTTTAAATTTTTGTAATCATTGAATCAATTTTCTCATCCATTGCATGAATCCAATTTTCAGAATTTAGATATGCACGTGCGCTTTGATATAAATTAGGTTCATTTTATATGCTTGGATGTAAGAGTATGATTCACCTTCTATTTCAAAATATGTTTTTAGGAATTCTTCCTCACAAACTGCGTTGTAACTCCAGAACACTAGCTGATGCACTCCCATTGACTTCATGAATCGTGGAAATGCTATGATTGTCATTGCTTAGATTACCGCTTTGACTTCCTTGAACTGTATTCGGCATCTCATAAAGTTTTTTTTTTTTTTTTTTTTTGCTTCTATCTTGGGTTTATTTCTACTAGGATATTTATCTTCTACAAATGTTTCATCTTAGAATTCGACTTCAATCTGCCTACATTGATCTTCATATACCATCACATGCCCTTTCTTCTTCTTTGTTGAAAGGTGATACTTTTATTGAAGGAGAAATGAGAGGAGCAACAAGGAAAAAGGAAACTAAAAAACTACAAAGAAAATAGAAGAGAAAAAAAAACTCCTAGAAACAAAGCCATGAAAAGAGGAGCAACAAGGGACAAAAAAAAAAAAAGAAACTAAGGGGTCCAATCTCTAAATAGAACAAGCACTCTAGAGAAGACACCTATCGAGAAGATAGAGATATTCTTGAAGTAGTGATTGTTCCGCTCGGCTCATCACATGCCCTTTCGACTAGATAGGATACCAGATGAAAGTGTACTCTATTGTCTTTTTATCTAATTTGCTTCTATTTGGAGCGGAAAGTAAAACATGATCTAATGAACACTATGGACATAAATCACTTAATAATGGTTTCCTACCAGTCCATAATTCAAACGATGTCTTGGGAATTGATTTTGAAGGAATTAAGTTTAATACATTGGTGGCCATAAGTAATCCATCTCCCAAAAAATTAATAGGTAAATTTGCGTGGGTCATTGTGGATATAACCATATCCAATAAAGTTTTATTTCTTCTTTCGGTAATACCATTCTTCTGATAGGTATAAGGTATCATATACGGTCTAGAAATTTTGGCACTCACAATATGATTTGAAAATGTCAAATGTGTATTCTGCACCCTTATCTATCCTTAATATTTAAATGCTTTTATCTAACTGATTCTCTACTTCTAATCTATATTTTTTGAAAGCAATCAAGCACCCTTTGATTTTTGAAAAATTAGATATGTCATTTTGTATTGGGAGTAGTGATCAATACAAGTTATAATATACTAATACTCATTTTCGAATTTGAATGTTCAAATGACCACATATATCACTATGTATAATTTGCAAAAGTTCTTTACATTTATCTTCTTTAGGAAAAGGTTTCCTAGTCACATTCTTTAATACACAATACTCCCAAAAGGGTAAATCTAAATTTGTCAATGTTCCTAGTAACCTCATCATACGATCTTTTCCCCCGTATCCTAGACCGTACTATTCTGTAGACTTTCACGGTCTTCTCGGTCGAAGTTCGGCAACCTTCGACCCTTAATCGGCCTTTGCGCGCGACCCTGCGTCACACGCCGTCAACCTGAATCGACTCAAACCGAGACTTGTACCCTTGCGACCGCGCCGTAGCCGCGGTTACGATGCCGCGTCTCCCGCGCCGATCCGATACCCTGGTCAGGAGATGTGGGTCCACGTTCGGTGCGAGGAAAACGCCGCGCGTGCGAATTTTGAGAGAATCTCTATGACTTGTCACATCAATCAATCTCATCATGTCAAGTACACATCACCTCACACCCTTCCCCAAGCAACCCCTAAAGTCAAAAGTTTCTTACACAACCATGCCTTTCTTATACCAAGCAACCACAAAAGTCAAAAAGTCTCTTACACATCAATCACCCACCACATCCATCACCCATCTCCCTCTCTCTTTACAACCCTCTCTCTCATTTTTTTTCAAATTACTTTCCCAAGCAAAGAAAAAAAATCCCACGTCCAAGCATTTCTAACCTCTAATAGAATTTGAATGTGGCCCACTTCCAACCCCCTCATCTCCCATCTCAACCATTAAAACCCCATCTCCTCCCTTGGGATCGAAGCTAAGGAGCATCGGAAGCTAAGGGAGCAAGAAGAAGTGGAAGGTGGGTGATCTTGATCCCACATTTGCATTTTTTGTGATTAAAGGGCCATATGTAGTGGGGCCCACCTTGATATAGGCTTTGTATAAAAAAAAGGGGCCCATAGTGGAGGGGCCCCTCCATCCTCTCCGTTTTTTCTCTCTCTCTCTCCATTGTTTTTTTCTTTTTCTTTGTGGGTGTATGATGGCTTGTGGCCCACTTGATGCAGGACCTTATCCACGCCATCCATTGATGTGGACCCCCACTGTTTTCATGGGTGGTACGTGCCATGGGCAAAACACAAATATCAGGCTAATCCAAAACAGGTGGGCCGTGTGGGACCCACCTTGATGAGGCATGCCACTCGTCTGTCAGTGGAGGTGGCTAACAGTGAAGTGTTAACTGACGATGAGTGTGGACTGACCTAGGTGTGCTAACAGTGGGTGTGCACTGACGTGGGTGGCTAACATGGAGCGTGCACTGACATGTGTGTACTGACAAGGGTGTGGACTGACAGTGGGGTCCATGGGACCCATCCACACCGTCCATTCATTTGGCGTGGGCCACACCACCATGCACGTGTCGTGCATCCACCGTCCAAGGACAGTGGGACCCATCCATAGCTCACGTGGTAGACTGAGGGAAAGATACCTCGTTTCAACGCTGGGCCCGCCCAACTCTACGGCTCAGGTGGTAGACCGAGTGAAGGATGCCTTGTTTCAACACTTGAGGTCTTGGTATCGATCCTGTGGCGGTGGCTAACATGGAGTATGTGTACTGACATGCTGACAGTGGGGTCCATGGGACCCATCCACACCGTCCATCCTTTTGGCGTGGGCCACACTATCCTGCATGTATTGTGTCCACCATCCATTTGACGGTGGGACACACCCCACATGTGGGGCCCTCCTTGATGTAGGTGACCATCCAAGCCTCCCAAGGGCCTGGACGTTGGATGTAATACATATATTATTATATTATATATTATATATATTATATCTTGTATATATTATATTATATATATGGCATGTGAGGGTGGACCCTACGTGGGACCCACCTCTGCCCTCTCTTTTGTACATAAAAGCTGCTCTGCAGTAGTATATTATACATTATATATATGAGACGTGAGGGTGGGCCCTACGTGGGACCCACCTCTTCCCTCTCTTTTAGGCATTAAAGCTGTTGTGCAAGAATACATCACATATGTATATGTTATATATTATATATTATATATTATGTACATATGATATATGAGGATGGGCCCTACGTGGGACCCACCTTTGTCTTTTAATGCAGTAGGGCCGCATGTGTACTTTTCAAGCTCTTCTGGCGGTGGGACCCACTCCAGGTGTATGTGCTTCGTCCATGTGGTGTGGGCCCCAATAATGTATGAGCTTTGTCTACATCGTCTGTTGTTTGGACGGTGAGGCCCACCATGATGCATGTGTTGTATCCAAAACATCCAACCATTTGTGAGATCATTTTGTGGTATGAGGTAAATGGGTGAGTCAGATTTAAAGTTCAAGTGGACCCCACCATTTAAACAGTGGACAACGACATCCACCGTTCAAACTTCTAAGGGCAACGATAATTCCTAATTACGCTGATATTTGTTTTCACTTTATTTATCTTCATGTTAACTTATGAATAGGTCGGATCTCGAATATACATAAGGGTGGGCCTGACTTGATATACATGAGGCCTATCGGTGCGACCTATTTGATGTACATGGAGCCCATTGGTGCGGCCCATAGAATGCGGCCCATGTGATGTGGCCCGCTTGACATAAGAAGCTCATTGAGATGTATTCGAGGCTCTGGTGCGAGGCCCACCTGTTGTGTGTATTCGAGGCCTGATGTGATGTATGTTGGCCCGTATGACGAGGCTTATGTAATGTATATGAGGCCCATCATGATTGTACGTGAGGCCATGGGCCCACTATATGTTTGGCCCTATGTAGGCCACTCCTTGGGAGCAATGTTAGTTAGATGTCCACATTGAGGGGCAATGATGGTTAGACGTCCTTATTGTGACCTTCCCTTAGGCCTTGTTAGGCTCATTCTCTTTGTGGGTTAACCTAAATAAGTGAGCTCCACTCGCCGTAGATGGATGACCCTGTGCTATCGGATTTGATATAACCGCGGCTGAGTGCCGATCTTTATACTATGGTTGATTGGTTGATCATCTATGGACCCCGCTTTGTTTATCTGCTGATTATCGGTGCTGATTATTAAGGCCGACATCGATTATCGACCCTAATTATCGGTGCTGATTATCGACCCTAATTACCGGTGCCGATTATCAATGTTGATTACCGAGGCCGATTATCGTGACTGATTGCCGATTTTCGATTGACGTGACCGATTTGTCAATTCCGATTATCGATCGATTCTGATTGTCGTGACCGAGTTGCCGATTTTGATTGTCGTGGCCGATTGCCTATTCTGATTGACTTGACCAATTGCTGATTAGCGGTCGAGGCCGATTATCGTGACCGATTGTCGATTTTCAATTGACGTGACCGATTTGCCGATTTCGATTATCGATCGATTCTGATTGTCATGACCGAGTTGCCGATTTCGATTGTTGTGGCCGATTGCCGATTCCGATTGACTTGACCGATTGCCGATTAGTGATCGAGGCCGTTTATCATGACCGATTGTAGATTAGCGATCGATGCCGATTATCGTGACCGATTGTTGATTTCCAATTGACGTGACTGATTTGCCGATTTCGATTATTGATCGATTCCAATTGTTGTGACCGATTTGCTGATTTCGATCATCGTGGCCGATTGCCGATTCCGATTGCCAAGGCCGATGGTATAGGCTAATTCCAATTGTTGAGGCCGATTCCGAGTGTCGATTCCAATTATTGAGGCCGATTCTGATTGTCGAGGCCCATTGTGATGTCTTCGAGGCCTACGGGACGTGGCTCATTGTGATATATTTTCGGCCCGTATGGTGAGGCCCGACTTGATGCATATTAGGCCTGTGAGAGCGGCCCATTGCGATGTATATTAGACCCGTGAGATGCGACCCACTTGATGTATATGTGGCCATAAGTGAAGCCCATCGCGATGTGTATTAAGCTCTTGAGTGAGGCCCATGGTGTTGTATATTTAGCCCTGATGTGAGTCCATGAGTCCACTGTATTCTAGGCTCTATATGGGTCATTCCTTGGGGTTGATTGTTGATACCGATTATGAGTATGTGACCGCATAGCATCATAATACATGTCATACGCATCATCAGCATGTTTGTTATGAGATGTGGTTGACTATAGTATATGCCATTGGGCAGGTTGTTATGAGACTCCCTGATAGGCGGAGGTTATCTCACATGAGCGCTCGGTATGTGCAAGATAGGTGCATGAGTGGATTGTATGACTCATGCATCTTGTATTGTGTGCTGCGATTACGGTACTCCCTAGTGACATCAGGGTCGTAGCCTCCACAGGCATATCGTGGATGGCCAGATGGGACACCGAAAATGTTTGGTTCTAGCATCGGGCTCTCAAAGATGGCCTCGGGTGAAAATCCCTAAAACCTTCTAGGTACCAGAGGACGCCTCAACATCACGACCTAATGGATATACATGAGCGCCCGAGTGCCGAATACTAGGAGGCCGCGTCTCTCACTTTGCCGTGGTCGGTTGGGAGGGGGTGTGGCCTTACCCGCCCGAGGGAGTATGCATAGCTAGACTGAGTTTGACCAGATTGAGGAATGGGTTCGCTATCGACGAGCCGGGTAGGTATTGACAGACTACTGGTCAGGTGGATAGTGAGGTCTCTTCCACTTACCTAGTGCGCTTGATGGAGCGACAGATGGCGTGTAGTGTACTAGACCTCGGTGATGATCTGAGAGAGTAACCATACTGATATGTGGACTTATTGAGCAGGAATTGCATATTCATTCACTCACTATCCACTCGGGCTGGTGGTGCGTAACTATTGTTACATGTACCTTCGCATGACCAAGATTTCGGTTGGGCGCGCGACTAACCTGAAATTAGGAGTTTAATATATTAAGTCTGACTATCCAAATTTAGGTATAAGACTAGTTTGGATAGAAGCTCCTTGTGGTGGACCCCGTAGCCTGCGATACTACGTACTATCGTCCCGACTTCACACTCTAGCATGGTTATTTCATTCGCACCGCATATTACATTGCATCAGCAGTACTTAGCATTTTGGGTTACTATGTTTTTACACTTATATGGCCTAGTTGGACGTAGCAGGATTTATATATTGCATTATACCCTCTGCATCTGATATTTGGCTCTCTATGACTCCTCATTTGCATTGCTGATATGTATTGCGTATTCTGATATTATATGACTCATGGACTTACCAGTATATTTCCGCTTACTCTGATTATTCTAATATTGTATTATTCATGATCTTGTTGGTATTTTCGCTTATTTCGATGATGTATGATTTATGGGTTTTATGATATACTTGACACTTATCTCGTACACACACTTTCATCACCCTTAAAGCTTTCTATAAGCTTATGTATGATAGATGCGTGCAGGTGGCGTTAGGTTGCAGCAGCATTGAGCTTGGAGTGTACAATTATCTTCTAGAGCTTTAATTTCGATCTATGTATTTCCCTTTCAGCATTGTATTCAAATGATTATATTAGTGGATATGTGATGATGATGTTGCCTTTATGATTTGGGTATACTTATAGTTATGCTTCTTATGAGACAAATGTACGTGGAAAAATTCTCCTTGTAGGATCTTAGGATCGGAACCTAGCGGATGAACACTGGGAGCTAAGAATGGGGTACTATGGAGGCTGTCGGCATCGAGTTTGGCGATCGGGATTCCTGTAAATTCGATTTCCGGGTTGGGGCGTTACAGAAGTTGATATCAGAGCATAACTTGGGAATACCTGAGGATAACATCATATATCTACTGATAGCTACACTACACTATGTGATTATTGAGAACTTAGAATGGTTAGACCCCCCGAGTTTGAATAACTTAGAAACTTCCTGATATAGCTCCCTATCATGTGTGCATTCGTGAGTGCCCAAGGATGATAGGCCGTTGTTCCTTCCTGTAGGACATAACACCTAAGAGAGTGACCCGAGCGACTTCCGTTTCCTCGCCTGAGATTCCTGTTCCCCCACCTGAGACTTTTGCACCCCCATCCGAGTCTAGCGCAACACCGACCGTGTCCATAAGTGCGGACCTAGTACAACAGATGTTGCAAGCAATGACTGCAATTCTTCAGAAAGGAGACCAGAAGAGGAAGGCCCCCTCCGGTAGCTCCCAGCTGTAGCGATGTCAACGACCACAGAGGCATAAGAACCGTCCGTCCTTTCGAGCATTTGCACCACCTAAACGTCAATCCTCAAGTGTATGCTTCAGATGTGATGAGGCAGGGCACCGCTTCTGGGAGTGTCCCCACCCTCGGCAGCTCCTACCACCTAGACCGTTCTCTGGTGCTTGCTTTGGGTGCAATGGGATAGGGCATCATAGGAGCGAGTGTCCCCATCCTCGGCAGCAGCAGCAACGACGACAGTATCTTCCGCTGGGACCCCATCAGCAACAGGATCCTCAGACATTCGGAGGAGTCGTCGACGTTCCATGTGACTTGGCCCCTACACCGTCTACCTAGATTGTTCATGAATGAGGCATCTTGGGAGTTAAAACTTGAGATTTGTGGGCATTATCCCCATCTCTTAGACGTTTGATTATGTTAGTATGTTATGTTTTGATTATATATATATAGTGGTGTGGTTTCCCTCCCTTGGTAAGCTCTGTATTGGTTATGTTATGATTTAAATTTTGAGGACGAAATTTTTATTAGGTGGGGAGAGCTGTAAGCCCTGTATCCTAGACTGTATCGTTCCGTAGACTTCCGCAGTCTTCCCGGTCGAATTTTGGCAACCTTCGACCCTTAACCGGCATTTACGCGTGACCCTGCGTCACACGCCATCAACCTAAATCGACTCAAACCGAGACTTGACCCTCGCGACTGCGCCGTCGCCGCGGTTCCGATGCCGCGTCTCGCGCGCCGATCCGATACCCTGGTCAGGAGATGTGGGTCCGCATTCGATGCGAGGAAAACGCTGCGTGTGCGAATTCCGAGAGAATCTCTACGACTTGTCACATCAATCAATCTCATCATGTCAAGTACATGTCAAGTACACATCACCTCACACCCTTCCCCAAGCAATTTCTAAAGTCAAAAGTTACTTACACAACCATGCCTTTCTTACACCAAGTAATCACAAAAGTAAAAAAGTCTCTTACACATCCATCACCCACCACATCTATCACCCATCTCCCTCTGTCTTTACAACCCTCTCTCTCATTTTTTTTCAAATCACTTTCCCAAGCAAAGAAAAAAAAAATCCCACGTCCAAGCATTTCTAACCTCTAAGAGAATTTTGAATGTGGCCCACTTCCTACCCTCTCATCTCCCATCTCAACCATCAAAACCCCATCTCCTCCCTTTGGATCGAAGCTAAGGAGCATCGGAAGCCAAGAGAGCAAGAAGAAGTGGAAGGTGGGTGATCTTGATCCCACATTTGCATTTTTTGTGATTAAAGGGCCACATGTAGTGGGACCCACCTTGATGTAGGTTTTGTATAAAAAAAAAAGGGACCCATAGTGGCGGGGCCCCTCCATCCTCTCCGTTCTCTCTCTCTCTCTCTCTCTCTCTCTCTCTCTCCATTGTTTTTATTCTTTTTCTTTGTGGGTGTATGATGGCTTGTGGCCCACTTGATGCAGGACCTTATCCACGCCATCCATTGATGTGGACCCCCACTGTATTCATGGGTGGTACGTGCCATGTGCAAAACACAAATATCAGGCTAATCCAAAACAGGTGGGCCATGTGGGACCCACCTTGATGAGGCATGCCACCTGTCCGTCAGTGGAGGTGGCTAACAGTGAAGTGTTAACTGATGATGAGTGTGGACTGACCTAGGTGTGCTAACAGTGGGTGTGCACTGACGTGGGTGGCTAACATGGAGCGTGCACTGACATGTGTGTACTGACAAGGGTGTGGACTGACGGTGGGGTCCATGGGACCCATCCACACCGTCCATCCATTTGGCGTGGGCCACCCCACCATGCACGTGTGGTGCATCCACCGTCCGAGGACGGTGGGACCCATCCATAGCTGACGTGGTGGACTGAGGGAAAGATACCTCGTGTCAACACTAAGCCCACCCAGCTCTACGGCTCAGGTGGCAGACCGAGTGAAGGATGCCTCGTTTCAACACTTGAGGTCTTGGTATCGATCTTATGGCAGTGGCTAACATGGAGTATGTGTACTAACATGCTGACGGTGGGGTCCATGGGACCCATCCACACCGTCCATCCTTTTGGCATGGGCCACACTACCATGCATGTATTGTGTCCACCATCCATCTAACAATGGGACACACCCCACGTGTAGGGCCCTCCTTGATGTAGGTGACCGTCCAGGCCTCCCAAGGGCCTGGATGTTGGATGTAATACATATATTATTATATTATATATTATATATATTATATCTTGTATATATTATATTATATATATGGCATGTGAAGGTGGGCCCTACGTGGGACCCACCTCTGCCTTCTCTTTTATACATAAAAGCTGCTCTGCAGTAGTATATTATATATTATATATTATATATATGAGACGTGAGGGTGGGCCCTACGTGGGACCCACCTCTTCCCTCTCTTTTAGGCATTAAAGCTGCTGTGTAAGAGTAAATCACACATGTATATGTTATATATTATATATTATATATTATGTACATATGATATATGAGGGTGGGCCCTACGTGGGACCCACCTCTGTCTTTTAATGCAGCGGGGCCGCATGTGTACTTTTCAAGCTCTTCTGGCGGTGGGACCCACTCCAGGTGTATGTGCTTCGTCCATGTGGTGTGGGCCCCAATGATGTATGAGCTTTGTCTACACCGTCTGTTGTTTAGACAGTGGGGCCCACCATGATGCATGTGTTGTATCCAAAACATCCAACCATTTGTGAGATCATTTTGTGATATGAGGTAAATGGGTGAGTCAGATTTAAAGTTCAAGTGGACCCCACCATTTAAACAGTGGACAACGACATACACCGTTCAAACTTCTAAGGGCAACGGTAATTCCCAATTAAGCTGATATTTGTTTTCACTTTATTTATCTTCATGTTAACTTATGAATAGGTCAGATCTCGAGAATATGTAAGGGTGGGCCTGACTTGATATACATGAGGCCCATCAGTGCGACCTATTTGATGTACATGGAGCTCGTTGGTGTAGCTCATAGAATGTGGCCCATGTGATGTGGCCCGCTTGACATAAGAAGCTCACTGAGATGTATTCGAGGCCCTGGTGCGAGGCCCACCTGTTGTGTGTATTCGAGGCCCGATGTAATGTATATTGGCCCGTATGATGACGCCTATATAATGTAAATGAGGCCCATCATGATTGTACGTGAGGCCATGGGCCCACTATATGTTTGACCCTATGTAGGCCACTCCTTGGGAGTAATGTTGGTTAGATGTCCACATTGAGGGACAATGATGGTTAGACGTCCTCATTGTGACCTTCCCTTAGGCCTTGTTAGGCCCATTCTCTTCATGGGTTAACCCAAATAAGTGAGCCCCACTCGCCGTAGACGGATGACTCTGTGCTATCGAATTTGATATAACGCGGCTGAGTGCCGATCTTTATACTATGGTTGATCGGTTGATCATCTATGGAACCCGCTTTGTTTATCTGCTGATTATCGGTGCCGATTATCGAGGCCGACACTGATTATCGACCTGATTATCGGTGCCGATTATTGCCCTTGATTATCGGTGCCGATTATCGACCCTGATAACCGGTGCCGATTATCGATGTTGATTACTGATGCCGATTATCGTGACCGATTGCCAATTTTCGATTGACGTGATCGATTAATCGATTCCGATTATCAATTTATTCTGATTGTCGTGACCGAGTTGCCGATTTTGATTGTTGTGACTGATTACTGATTCCGATTGACTTGACTGATTGCCGATTAGCGGTCGAGACTGATTATCTTGACTGATTGCCGATTTTCGATTGACGTGACCGATTTGCAGATTCTGATTATCGATCGATTTTGATTATCGTGACCGAGTTGCCGATTTCGATTGTTGTGGCCGATTGCCGATTCCGATTGACTTGACTGATTACCGATTAGCGATAGAGGCCGTTTATCATGACCGATTGCCGATTAGCGATCGATGCCATTTATCTTGACAGATTGCCGATTTCTGATTGACGTGATTGATTTGCCGATTTCGATTATTGACCGATTTCGATTGTTGTGACCGATTTGTCAATTTTGATCGTCGTGGTCGGTTGCCGATTCCGATTGCCAAGGCTGATGGTATAGGCCGATTCAAATTGTCGAGGCCGATTTCGAGTGTCGATTCCAATTGTTGAGGCCGATTCCAATTGTCGAGGCCCATTGTGATATATTCGAGGCCCACGGGACGTGGCCCATTGTGATATATTTACGGCCCATATGGTGAGGCTCGACTTGATGTATATTAGGCCCGTGGGAGCGACCCATTGCGATGTATATTAGACTCGTGAGATGCGACCCACTTGATGTATATGTGGCCATAAGTGAAGCCCATCGCGATGTGTATTAAGCTCTTGAGTGAGGCTCATGGTGTTGTATATTTAGCCTGGTGTGAGGCTATGAGTCCACTGTATGCTAAGCTCTATATTGGTCATTCCTTGGGGGCAATGTTGGTTAAATGTTCACATTGTCGATACATAACATTATGATACATGTCATACGTATCATCTGCATGTTTGTTATGAGATGTGGTTGACTATTGCATATGCCATTGGGCAGGTTGTTATGAGACTTCTTAATAGGCGGAGGTTATCTCACATAAGCGCACGGTATGCGTAGGATAGGTACATGAGTGGATTGTATGACTCATGCATCTTGCATTGTGTGCTGCGATTACGGTACGCCCTAGCAACATCAAGGTCATAACCTCCACAAGCATATCATGGATGGCCAGATGGGACACCGAAAATGTTTGGTTCGAGCATCGAGCTGCCATAGATGGCCCTGGGTGAAAATCTCTAAAACCCTCTTGGTACCAGAGAATGCCCCAATGTCGAGACCGAATAGATATACATGAGCGCCCGAGTACCGAATACCAGGAGATCGTGTCTCCCACTGTGCCGTGGTCGGTTGGGAGGGGGTGTGGCCTTACCCGCCCGAGGGAGTAGGCATAGCTAGGCTGAATTTGACCAGCTCGAGGAATGGGTCCGCTATAGATGATCTGGGTAGGTATTGGCAGACTACTGGTCAGGCAGATAGTGAGATCTCTTCCACTTACTCAGTTGTGCGTTTGATGGGGCGGCAGATGACGTGTAGTGTACTAGACCCCGATGATGATCCGAGAGAGTAACCGTACTGATATGTGGACTTATTGAGCAAGAATTGCATATTCATTTATTCATTCACTCGCTATCCACTCAGGCTGATGGTGCGTAACTATTGTTACATGTACCTTCGCATGGCTAAGATTTCGGTTGGGCCCGCAACTAACCTAAGATCAGGAGTTCACCACATTGAGTCTAACTATCCAAATTTAGGTATGGGACTGGTTTAGATAGAAGTCCCTTGTGGTGGACCCCGTAGCCTGCGATACTACATACTATCGTTCCGACTTCACACTCTACTATGGTCATTTCATTCGCACCGCATATTACATTGCATCAGCAGTACTTAGCATTTTGGGTTACTATATTTCTACACTTATATGGCCTAGTTGGACGTAGCAGGATTTATATATTGCATTATACCCTCTGCATCTGATATTTGGCTCTCTATGACTCATTTGTATTGCTGATCTGTATTGCGTATTCTGATATTATTAACTCATGGACTTACCAGTATATTTTCGCTTACTCTGATTACTCTGATATTGTATGATTCATGATCTTGTCAATATTTCCGCTTATTCCGATGATGTATAATTTATGGGCTTTATGGTATACTTGACACTTATCTTGTGCACACACTTTCACCACCCTCTAAGCTTTCTATAAGCTTATGCACGATAGATGCGTGCAGGTGGCGTTAGGTTGCAGCAGTGTTGAGCTTGGAGTGTGCAGTTGTCTTCTGGAGCTTTGATTTCGATATATGTATTTCCCTTTCAGCATTGTATTCAAATGATTATATTAGTGGATATGTGATGATGATGTTGTCTTTATGATTTAGGCATACTTATGGTTATGCTTCTTATGAGACAAATGTATGTTGAAAAATCCTCCTTGTAGGATCCTAGGATCGGAACCTGGCGAATGAACGCTGGGAGCTGAGAATGGGGTACTACGGAGGCTGCCGGCACCGAGTTCGGCGATCGGGATTCCTGTGAAATCAATTTTCGGGTTTGGGGCGTGACATTTATCTTCTTTAGGAAAAGGTTTCTTAGTCACATTCTTTAATACACAATACTCCCAAAAGGGTAAATCTAAATTTGTCAATGTTCCTAGTAACCTAATCATACGATCTTTTCCTATGTGTCCTATTGTGTTATACCTCTTAATAGACTCATATAGTATTAATGTTGGTTAAGCCAATAAAAGATGAAGATTTACTTGTCATTGATTGAAAAGGCATTTACAACATCTAGTTTGAAGGTCTTCAAATAAATTTTCCCATGCAAGTATTACATTGTTCTTTCTCAGTGAGATCATCTTTACAAAATATTACATCAAAATTTTTTTTTTTAACTGAGCTCATAGCAAACACTAAATTTCTTCACATTCCAATGGTAAAAAGAGTATATTTATGTAGAAGAGAGTGTCTCATCTTTGACTCAAGACGGTATATACCAACTCCAACGACATCCTCTGATGCATTCTTTCCATTGTACAGCTTGTTACTTCTGAGTGAAATAGTCTTAAAATCCACCAATATATCTTTTTTCTTTATTAAATACCTTATTGTCCCTAAATCCACAATATAAAATTGTATATGGTGGGATACTATGGTTACATGTGAAAGCTTGGCAGAGCTTTGGAATGAATGGCTATATCTTAGCAGGGGTGATTAGGACCAAATAAAAAATTTACAAATTAAATACACAATTGCTTACTTAAGTTAATATGTCAATTTAAACTAAGTAATTTAACACTAAGGTTTCTAAGCCAATATTGGATCCAATCACATAAACTACAAAAGATATGCCAATGAAGCAATTAGTCTATATATGATAGCGTACACATGTATATGGGATGTGCTAACTATCAACTCCTAGCATTCATCTAATCATGCATACATCTAATTCATCTAAATAATTAGATAAGTATAATTAGAAACGTGTTCAAATATCAATCTTAAACATAAGCATATATAATGGTTCGGCTTCCCTACTCCACTCCTAGAGGACGTACTCAACCCATGAGTGTATTGGATTTCACTATCGAAGATTTTAAATTAGGTTCACCTCTAACCTTTACATCCCTACACAAGGACCTATCACGTAGTCACCCGTGTTAGTGGCCTATGCAAGGATTTACCATGTATACACCCATGTTAGTGGCCTACATAAGTACTTACCTAGCATGCGCTCCCATCGGAGGCATATACAAGAGAATTTAGTTGGTTTTCAATTGGCTAACGAACAACCTCAGTCCTAGTCTAAGGACCTATGTTTACTCCTGTTGGAGGCTCCCATAGAGACTAACATGTACATACTCGTGTCTAGTGAATTCGGCCCTACAAAAGAGCCTAGATCCTACACAAGAACGTATTAGGTTTGAGGCACAAATTCTTACCCTCAATCCTATACAAGAAAAGGGAGTATGAACTCACTAAATGACACTTATCAAATTGAGCCCCTTTGATGTGTCGTGCTTGATTTGCTTCTTCAAAGCTCTCATGTGCTTGAATTAGCTCCCCATTGCTCCCACGATCGTTGATGCTAATGCGTTGCTAATGCTTCAGTTCCTACAGTCTTTTGCCTTATATATGAAGTGCCAATGAGATGACCAAGGTAAGGGAGGATTGGTGAATCTCCTACAACTCATGGGAATTTTATAATCCTTAGGAATTTACCTAGAAGGGTCTTTTAGAGAATTTAGACCATGATTTGACTATAAAAATGTATCTAATCTCTAGAGATGTGAGAGTTCATCCATGTCTTTGAATAGGAGCATGAAATGCTCATTAGAGTGAAGGATCACAAGAGGATTGACATGAAACTTGTAAGATAAAGGTATTGGATATGTTGTATGAGTGGAAAAACACATCCTCTATTTGCATAAAAAACTCCTCAGGAAACCCAAATACCACATGCCTTATATAAAGGAACTAACTCTCAACGGTAAAAAAAATATAAAAAAATATATTTAAAAAAAGGCAAAAAACGGCTGGTTTAATCGATCGAGCGATGCCTTCGATCGATTAAACTCCCATTCGATGGGATCAAAGGTTGGTTCGATGGCATCGATAAATTTCAGAAAATAGGCAATTTGTTACTGTACATTTCTAGACACCTTCAAACGGTCGAGCCCAATTAAGTATCACTTAATAAGATTGAGAACCCAACGAAAACTATTGTTTTGGGCATACGATTTCACAGCAGTTTCGCACCTCTTCTAGCCTGACTTAACATGTTCCAATTAGGCTCCTAAGGCTAATGATGATCAAATAAGGTTTACCTATAAAGCCATGATCATCTAGAGGTTATGGAGTTATTTTGGGTCCTTGATGCTCCATGTCCTCTTGCATCTTTGGTCTTTAGCATCTAAGAGCTCAACTGACTACATGACACATGGACTCACGTGATTGACAAACAAGGTGAACAAATCAGTGCAGTAACACAATCTATTCATCAAAATTTAAATTAACTATTAATATTTTTGTACGAACACAACCAATGAGTGGAGGGAAAATTACCATTTTTCGAAACATGAACCATCTCCTTGTCTCCTTGTCTCTTGTTTCTCTTCTTGTTCTCTCTCTCTCTCTCTCTCTTGTGGCCTAGATTCAATATATTTACTACGAGGCTACGTAAGTTGTGGAAGTTTGTTTAATAGGTGCCTAGATAGATATGGTCGATTCTAAGGTGGACGTGGTTAGGGTGGTCCGTTTTGGTAATGAGGTGAGCGTGGATGGAAACGCAGAATGGATGAGTGATAAGATGGATTAAACTGACTAAAGGGAGCATATTGTCTATGATTTCCCAAACATTTTCTTTAATTGATTAAATTTCTTTCGACTTTTTATAGTAAAAACAACATTGTTGTTAGGGTCCTAAATTCAACCTCATGCTCTAAGTGATCGGCTAAATCCTTCAACATTTTTATTATTCATTGTGGTTTAGGATATCTTTTATGTGTAGTCCAAGAATCTGTTAGAGATCAAAACATAGCTATGATTTTCTAGTTTTTAATCATGACACAACTTACATTTTATAAATTGATCATCATTTGTTCCATTTTCTTAATATGGTCTTTACTAGAATATCTTATAGGCATTCTATATCCATCAGTTTCCATTTGCATCGTTCTTACCTTACAATCCGATATTCTAGCATATGAACCAATCAGGATATCTCATATTTCTTTGGCAATTTCATAGGTCTCACATATGGGAATCAATTCTTTATGCATGAAACCAAGGAAAATGTTTCTAGCGGTTATATTGTTTTTCTCTAACTTCTTATACTCTCGTTGGTCAAATTTTAGCTTCTTTATAGGCAGATCCTCATTTTCTATTTGTGGGTTATTTTCCTAACAGTCGTTAGTGTATACAACACATCTTCTTCATCTAAAAAAATTCTAAGAGCCCTCCACCAGTCATCAAAATTGTTGTCATCAAAATTTTCTCCTTTCAAGAGGTTGGCCACAATTGATTTAGACGTCATTTTATCACTATATCAGGTGAGAGAGGGTCTTATATTGGTCGATAAAAAAAATAAATCCAAGACATTAATTAAATTTTATTCTTATGCAATCATCATCAATGGTTCTAAGACAACAACATCACCTAAACAATTAATGTGATGACAATGCGGTCATTGTCAATCCGGCCTCAAAGTTCCACTTACTCGATTGACAATAATAAAAACAACCAAAGTCAAAAGGACAATAAAAGAATTCCCCCTAGCAATAGCTAGGTGACGCCCATAATAAATTATCAAGGGATTTTCCCATATAACCGCCTGCCTTTTAGGCTATTTCCGAATAAACACATGTTTTTAAATATTTAAAGCAAAATACTTAAGTTTTACAAATATGGAGAAAATACTACATCTCTTACTTTAACTAACAATGAATGACAAATGGTGTTGTTAACTTGTCTAAATGATGGATTTGCCCTTACTTTGATGTTTATGATTATATGTGCGGAGAATTCTATTGGGCCCACCTTTATATATGTGTGGGATTGACATCGTCCATGTATGTGTGGCCTGATCAACAGGTTGGATGGCCCTGATAAACATTAGGGTGGGCCTACGGAAGTTTGGAGCAATGGGTGTAAAAACATAGGACACGACTTGTGTACTGGTTGGGGTAAAAATATGGGATGCGGAATGCCAGGTGCGGCTTCAATGGATTCGGGGATCCACTGAGGTGGGTGAGATACCTGATTTTGGAGCCCACCTTGATCTATATGCCTTATATCCACATTGTCCAGCTGTTTTGAAAACTAATTTTAGGGCACGATCCAAAAAATAAACCATATCCAATCTTAGGTGGACCATAGTACACCAAACAGTGGTAATTAACTATTAAAAACTTCTTATGGGAATAAAAGTTTTGGATCATGTTGATATTTGTGTGGCCTCTTCATCTAGGTCTTAGTGACCTTATCAACAAGTTGGATGGAAAATAAACATTCCAATGGCTCCATGAAGTTTTAAATGGTGGGGATTCAATAACGACAGTTTCTTGTGGTGTGGTCTGCATAAGATTTGGATATGCTTCATTTTTTTTTATATCATGCCCTAAAATGAGCTGTCAAAATGGATGGATAGCATATCATTTTTTATATCATGCCCTAAAATGAGCTGTCAAAATGGATGGATAGTGTGGATGTAAGACACATACATCACAATGGCCCCACAGTTAGGGATCCACTGAAACCGTCCCTGGATTGCATATGATGCTGCCAATAGCGGTAGTGGAAGCGGATTGCATGGTGTACCACACCAAACTTCCATGGCGCGTTGACGTCACTAAGTTATGTGAGCCCCACTATGATGTATGTGTTATATCAAAATCATCCATCCATTGATTGAGATCATTTTAATGCATGATACAAAAATGAGCCGGATACACGACCCAAGTGATTCACACAAGATGATAAGTGGGGATTTAATAGCCAATGATGAAACATCCATATGGCCACAAAAGTTTTGTTTTAGGCTAACTTTTTTAAAATTTTAGACAAACAACAACATAACACAAGATATTTTATGTGGAAAACCCTTGTAGGAAAAAACCACGGCACAAAGTGACATAAATCAACTGTAATAAAAACCTTAGAGTTTACACACTTACCTTCTTCGATTATAGAAGCACCCGATCTCCCATTGCGTTGTGCAACCCCTTAGAAAAACATTTCCCAAGCCCTTAGAAGTGTTTAGAACCCTCTCATCTCGCAAACCCTTGCCCGTACAGAGAACAACTCGTATTAACAAGCCCTAATCCCAAATAGAACTTAAATACTCCTATTTGCACAAATCTGAGTAACATGTCCAATCATACTCAATGGGACCTTTGGTCGGAATGGACCAAACCAACTACACCTTTTGATCAAATCGAAAAAGTACAAATCATCATAGCGTGCAACTTAAGAATCCACCTTTTTCGGTGGAATTGAAAATGGCTTTGATTAAGCCGAACTAGGACATCTCTACACAACAGATTAGCAAAATCCCATCTTGCACAACAATCTCCACCTTGACTTTTATTTTGCCAAGTCATCCTAAAGACCTTTCCTGCAACCTCCACCTTGAGAGTAAACCACTCCCTACATTCTCCACCTGGAATGCAGCTTCATCTACACTCCTGTGCAAGGGTGCCCAATCTCATTAATGGCTAGTGAGATTGATCAAGCCCAAGCAATGCTTGAACTTCTCTGTGGTCATTGGCTTTATCAACATATCCGTGGAATTCTCATCCGTCGCCTTCTACTTCAACCCAAGTTCTCTTATCAGTTCTTTCAACCATAATGCCTCCTTTGATGCTTCCGTCAAAATCATATATACCGCATCGGTTGTAAACAACGTTATCGTTGACTGTAACGTACATCTCCAACATACCGGTCCGTCTGCTAATGTGAAAACATATCCTGTAATGGACCTCCTATTGTACATATTACATGCATAATCCGAATTCATATAGCCAATAACTCTACCTGAAACTCAATGTCCCCTGAACATGATCCTAGTGTTAACTACCCTTAAGATACTTGAGAATCCACTTAATAACATCCGAATGCTCTTTCCATGGATCCATGACGCAAGGATAAACGTGATGAGGTCAATCATCGTCCTCCTCAAGGACAACTACTACGAATCCACGGAGCTTCTCTGGACTCCTCACAAAGACTTCTCGAATCCATAAGGAAAAAGTAAGGAAAATAGAAAATAAATTCTATAAAATCTGTAATTTGATTGATGAATGAAATAAACGAGTTCACAACCCTTTAAATAGGGATACTAAGCCATGAGAGAAGTTTCAGAATCAAACTACAATTAAAACTCCTAGAATTCATAACTTACTATAAATAGTAAACTAACTACAACTAAAACTCCTAGAATTCGTAACTTACAATAAATAGTAAACTTACTATTGATAGACAGGCGTGATGTCTACTAGTGTGGATGGTTTTTAGCCAAAAATAGTAAGTGTCTTATTTGGCCTAACCATGATGTTCTCCTAATATTCCAAGCACTTTTCATGTTGGGCGCAACTCCTAAAGCCCAACGGATGAAGAGTTATACTCAAACTAAAACTTACTATAAATAGTAAAAACGAAAATAACACGGGAATTCGACCGTCGATTTGATGGTATTTCACAAATTCGGCGTGGGCAACCCAACATAACGAGTTGGGTGGCTAAAATAGCTCATCCTACCCCAAAATCATATATGGTACGTTGAATAACTCATTCCAAATTGCGAGATACGCCTGATTTAAGGTCTGATGGTCTAGATCACTTCTATTGTCGACCAGGCCTTTTCTGATCCATCTTGGCCATGAAACTGTCCACAACCCGCTCTACATCAATTCGCCATGTATATGCTAATCGCACTAACTACCTGTGAGATATCCGGCCTCGTGCAAACCATTGCATATATGAGACTCCTCACTGCACTCGTGTACGACATCTATGACATTTATGAAATCTCCTCTTCTTTACTTGGACACGACCTGTCTGATAATTTAAAGTGACTTGCTAGAGGCGTGCTAACTGGCTTAGCATCTTCCATGTGGAACCTCTTTAACACCTTTTATACACAACCCTTCTGAGAAAGCCACAACTTCCTAAACTCTCTGTCTTTTTGTATCTCCATGCCTATGATCTTCGTCGCAGTGCCTATATCCTTTATGTCAAACTCCTTACTTAACAAAGACTTAATCAAGAGTATCTCCTTCTTCTCCTTTACAACAATCTGCATATCATCAATGTAAAGTATCATTAGAATGTAGGACTCATTATCAAGCACCCTGTAATATGCGCAACAATCATACGCGCACGTGATATACCTAATCTAACTACTTGTACCACTGCCTCAGAGACTGCTTCAACACATATAATGACTTATTCAGCCTACACATATGGCCCTCCTAATCAAGCTTCTTGAATCCTTCAGGCTGCCTCATGTAAGTGACTTCCTCCAAGTTCCCATGAAGGAATGTCATCTTCACATCGATCTGCTCCAATTCCAAATTGGATTCTGTTACCATAGCCAATGACACTCTAATTGAGGTATATTTCATGACCTAAGAGAATACCTCATTGTAATCTACTCTTTCCCTCTGCAAGTACCCATTTGTTATGAGTCATGCCTTGTAATTTTTGCCCTTTTTTCTATTAAAGCTTCATTTTTCTTAAACATTACTTGCACCCTATAGCTCTTTGACATTTTGAAAGTTCCATCAACTCCCATGTCTGATTTCTATGTAGAGATTACATCTCCTCCGCCATTGCTGGCATTCACTTATCACCATCCTTTCCAGATTTAGCATATTGAAAGGTGGATGGATCTCCACTCCCTATGAACAATGTAAAAGAGACCATGTCTTCAAAACCGTACCAAACTGGAGCTCAAATGGTTCTTTTCTCTATGTTCTTGGCTTACTCTCCTAGGTATCATGTTGATTATCTTTGTCAGTTCTTGCTCCTGCTTAATTTCACCTTAAGTAGCCGACTCAACTAGCTCCACCTACATTGACAATTTCTTAATGTCATCATGTTTTTATGACTTCCTTGCAGCGTCCTTATTGATCTTCAACATTGATGCCTCATTAAAGACAATATCTTTACTAATGGCCACTTTTTAAAAGTTAGCATCCCAAAGCTTGTAGCCCTTAACACTTTTCTCATGCCCGATAAAGATACACTTCTTAGATTTGGGATCCAACTTCGTCATTTATCCACTCTGCACGTGGATGTATGCTAGACACATGAAGATCCTCATCCCTGAGTAATCAACGTCCTTGCTTGTCCAGACTTTCTTTATAACCTTAGAGTCTAGTGCTGTAAACAGTGACCAATTTACAACATAGCATGCCATGTTCACCTCTTCTACATAGAAGCTTTTAGGCTGTCTTGCATGCAATTGCATACTTCTCACCATCTCCATTCGAGTTATATTTATTATATCTGCCACCCCATTCTACTATGGGGCCCTTGGAGTTGAGAAGTACATTGTGATGCCTTGTTCCTTGCAGAATTTCATGAATCATATCTCTCTAAACTTTATACGGTTTATCTGACTTGAGAAACTTAATCTGTCTCCCATTTTTCTTTCCTACTTCCACATTCCATGCCTTAAACTTGGCGAGCACCTCAGACTTGCGCTTTAAGAAGTAGACTCAAATCTTCCTCGAGTAATCATTTGCGAAGCTCACGAAGTATTGTGCTCCTCCTTTAGACGATATTGTCACTGGCTCCCAGACATCGAAATTAATATCATCAAGCACCTCGCTACTAGTATGTTTAGCAGTCTTGAAACCTACCATGCATTGCTTCTCACAAATATAATGCTCATAGAAATCCACCTTGCATGCCTTAACTCCCTTTAACAGTTTCTGTTTATGGAGTTTCATCATGCCTCTCTCGCTCGTATGCCCTAATCGCATATGCCATAGATTAGTGTCATTTGTGCCAAATTCTACATGTAAGGTAGTAGCGGCCTCACCTATAACTATACTCCCAATCAACTTGTTTGGATTTTCTATTTTATGTCCATTCATTAATACTATTTCACTTCTGATGACCTTGATTACACCACCTGATGTAGTAAATATGCAGCCATTCATATCTAAAACTCCCAAGGATATTAAGTTTTTCTTCAGATCTAGGACATGCTTGAAATCACATAGAGTCCCTATGACTCCTTCGAACATCCTAATCTTGACGGTCCATATTCCAATGCCCTTGCATGCCACGTCATTCCACATCAGAACACTTCCACCGTCATAGGACTTGTAGGAATCGAACCAAGCCCTTTTCGAGTGGATATAATACGAACATCATGAATCGAGCATCCTTAAATTTGAGAGACGGCTCGTACTTAAAGAGACCGAGAGGAGGTCTCCTTTTGAGCTCTCTTCCACTACACTAGCCGATTAACCTATGTTCCATTTTCCTTTGCTTTCCAAGTCATTCTTCTGTTTCTGGCAATCTCTCTTGAAGTGCCCATTTATACCATAATAGAAGCATTTATCATTTGCCTTCGATTTCGATATAGACTTTTTCGTCTTCTCAGATCGAGATCGCTCCACGGATCTCCCACGTCCCTGGCCCCCTTTTGCGACTAACCCTTTCACTTGAGAATCCTCATAACTCGACTTATTTCTCATCTCGTTAGAAATGGGAGCTACGATAATCTCTTATAGCTTCACTATATTCTTCCCATATAGAAGAGTAGTAACGAGATTGTCATATGGTGTGGGAAACGATGCTAAAAATAGCACAGCTTTGTCTTCTTCCTCGATCGTCACTCCAAGTCTTAACAACTTATTATACACCTTTGCAAATATGTTTATGTGCTCCAAGATATCGGATCATTTCTTCGTCTGCAGCTCGAATAGTTATTTCTTCACAAACAACTTATTATGAGGGTCTTCGTTAGGTCTTCTAGCTTCTTGCACTTCTCCCGTGGTGATTCCTCATCAAAAAGGTTGTACATGACTTCATCCGATAAACATAGTTGGATGGTGCTTATAGCCTTCTCCTTGAGTTTGCTCTAGCCATTATCCAATATCTTTTTTGGTTTAGTCTCCAATATCTTGCACAACCCTTGTGATACTGGAATATCCTTAACTTTTCGCTACCACAAACTGAAATTATTTTCTATCGAATTTCGATCCTAACATCTTCATTGAATTCTCAAGACGTCCTTAAACCTGATGCTCTGATACCACTTACTGAGATTTAAACCCCTCAACAAACCCAAATCAACAATAAGTATTAGAAATTCAGATCTAATACCATCGTTAATCTGTGCACTTTGTGTAAGCAAGTTCAATGAAGATAAAACAATCAAATAAAGCAAAATAATCAAACAATAAAGCAAACGACCATAGAACACAAGATATTTTACTTGAAAAACCCTTATGGGAAAAAGCCACGGCACAAAGCGACAGAGATCAACTATATCTAAAATAAAAACTTTATAGTTTACACACCCACCTTCTTCAATCATAGAAGCACTTGATTTCCCCTTAGGATACACAACCCTTTAAGAAAAACTCTTCCCAAGCCTTACAAGTATTTAGAACCCTCTTACTTTACAAACCCTATCTCTTAGAGAGAAAACAATCGTATTAATAAGCCCTACTCTTGAATATGACTTAAATATCCCAACTCGTGCACTTCTACGTAACATATCCGGTCATATCAAATGGGACCTTTGGTCGATCCGGACCAAACCGACTAAAATTTTTAGTCAAACCAAAAAAGTACAAATCATCACAATGTGCAACCTGAGAATCCACCAATTTTTTATGGAACTGAAAATGCCTTTGGTCGAGCCAAACTAAGACATCTCTACATAACAGATTGGCAGAATCCAAGACATTTTGCACAACATACGGAAAAAATTACAAAATTAATACAATGCCAAATAAATCTATTCAAGTAATATGTCACTATGGGCCACCATCGAGCGATGACACACAAGAAAAATATATTATTTTAATTTATTTTATTATTACAATTACTATTTGCAACATTTTCCCATACAATGTGATTCGTTCAAGACAATATAAAAGAAAAAATTACAATTTCTTTCATCAGAACTGCAATGATTGTTGCTCTAATATCAAATTGGGTGCAAACAGACAATGTGGTGGGTTAGGTCCATTAATATGATTACGGATCAAATAACGCGATTACATGACTGAAATTGGAGAGACAACACATAGAAATCGGTGGTCTGCTCAAATCAACTACACAAAGAGACGACAAGCCAATTCACTTACCCGATTCAACGATAATGATAGTATACCAATGCACGCAGCCTCGAATAATCACACGGACAAACCCTTCTTTATACCACAAGTGTTCACCACATACACCACGCCGTGCGGATTAGGCACTACCCTCGCCTGTTCGGAGCTCGGGACAGGCGGAGGCTCCGAAGGCCATTAATGGGCCAACGTGATGTATTAATTTTATCCACACCGTCCATCTATTTTTAATTATAATTTTAGATCATGAAACCTAAAGTAAATAAGATCCAAGTCTCAAGTGGACCACACCACAGGAAGCAGCGGTGTTAAGGATATCAACCATTGAAACCTTTTCAGGGTCCACCATGTTGTTTATTTTCCACCCAACCCATTGATATAGTCATATACACCTATATGAAGTGAATAAAACAAATATCTTCTTGATCCAAAACTTCTGTCGCCCCTAAGAATTTCTTAACGGTAGGAATTTAATCCCCACTTTGTGGTCCATACGAAACTTTTATCTTATCTATTTCTTAGCTAATGATATAAAATGATATTTAAAATATATGGACAGTGTGGATAAAATTCATATATCACGTTAGCCCCTGAGTAGCCCTCGGAGCCTCTGCCTGTCCCGAGCTCCGAACAGGAGGGGGTAGTACCTAATCTACGCCCTACACCGCGTTCCCACCGTGGACACACCCATGTTCCACGTGCACAAATTTCCTCTCTCTCTCTCTCATCTTGTCTCTCTTCCCTCTCCTCTCTGGTGCGTGTGACCACCCTTCCTCTCCCCTTAGGGAGGGAGGAGGTAGCTAAGGCAGGGAGAGGTGCCTGCTGCAAAGTGTAGGGTGGGCCCCACTAGGGGTTGCCTACACCTAACACATGTCACACGTAGCAGCATGTACACTACCAACGGAATATACCATTGTTGACCTAGTTAAAAGGTTCCCATTGTGGTGTATGTTTTAATGATCCAAATCATTTTTATGAATCTACTCACCATAGACAAATGATTTAAAAAGAAGAAGAAAAAATAAAAAATAAAAATCTAATATTGTACTATTTCATACCTTTTGTTGATGTAATTTTTCGGCAGACCCTTTGTATAGACCTTTCTTGGACCTGTGCAAGAGTAAAGAAGGATAAAGGAGGACCTGACTAGTATAGGGCACTCTTCGATGTCTAAGTCATGATCGATGTCTTATAAAGTAGGGTAAGATCTCCAGAAAAGAGATACCAGTTGAGTATTTAGGGTTTTTTAGTGAACATACCTTGGATGACGGGAGGTACTCCTATATTTATAGGAGAACTAGAATGCCATTTTGGGAGGACTCTTTGCTGATATCTTGGTGTAATCCGAGATTTCCACAAGATGATCAGTTTCTGAGATCATCGGGATCCGATATTATCCCTTGAGGATAAGAGAGATCTTCTGGGACGTTGGGGGATTCCCTGAATCTTTAGGTTAGTCTTAGGTCGAAATCCAAGGCGGGCCTTGACCTGATCAATGAATCAGCCTTTACTATCTGTAAGCTAGTTGGGGGCATTGTCGATCTATGATTGACTTGTGGCCAATCTATGATCGATCCATAGCCGACTTGTGGCCTATCTATGGTCGATCCAAAATTGACTTGTGGCCGACCTATAGTCGATATGTAACCAACTTGTGGCCTATCTATGGTCGATCCATAATCGACTTGTGACCGATCTATGGCTGACCTATGAGTTAGGTCAACACATATAACCACTTGAAAGGGCTCATTGGTGAGCTCTTTGAATGTCCTTAAAGTTGCATCACCCCCCTTGGAGGTTACTTTGTCTTTGGATGTAGAGGCCTCACTTAGGCTCGACGCTCAATGGGCCCAAGCTGGTTTAACAGAATTGGTCCATTCCATAAGTCAGTTTATGGACTTATAGATTTTTCCCTAACAGTGAGCCCCCCTTGCTTTTCAAAATGATTCGCGGAGGTTTAGGAAGCAGGTTTGGTCAGGACTAGATCGGGATATATAGACTTGGTTGAGACGAACTGTCATAAATGCCAGGTATGGTGGCCAGTGTGAAAGTTGAAGCGTTCCAGCTAGAGATCATAACGTGTCGGCTCGTCAATCGAGGTCACATGGGCTGTCAAGCTGTCGTTTCATTGGCAGTTCAACGAGGAGGTGACACGTGGTGTTATACTCGATATCCAAATCGAGTGGCGCATGGGGTCAAGCCACGTCTCCAGTAGGGGCAGTCGAAGAGGCGTCATATAACACAACATTGATGGATGTTTCAGATAGCTGACACGTGGCACTGCTATATAAGGAAAGCCTTAACGCTTAGGTCTCTCCCATTTGCATTTCATCTCCTTCCCCATTTCATCTTCCGGCTTCTCTGTGCACTTTCCGGCAATTGTTTTCGCTGCAATCCGGCCGTGATTCTGTTAATTCGTGCTCCGATGAGCCTCCTTTCCCCCTCCTTGTTTCCTTTTCTCCATTAACACTCGTTATGTCTAGCTCCTTGAGTTCATGGGAGGGGGTTTTTGGCGGTGAAAGTAGGGCGAGCAGTCGTCGTAGAGTAATGTCGAACCCACCTTCGCCGCTGGTGGTGATGGTGGATGCCGCTTTCTGGTATTCATCGTCAAGGAGAGCACTGGAACAGTCTCCTACGCAGAAACTGGTGCCCACTGCTAGGGCGTTGAATCTATCTCCCAAACGTGGGACAATGCCTAGAGCTCGAGCAATGGATGCGTCTTAGGCAATTAAGCAGGTCGCTGAGACGTGCAACCTACCCAATGAGGGAAAATCGGGAGAGCTCGAGGGTGAAGAAGACTCGAGGAGGTTACTGCCTTCGACTATGTCTGTGAATTAGTTGACCCGGATCAGGTTCGGATATCGTGTTCTTGAGTTTGTTATTCTTCGACTCCTTTCATCGGATGAACTTCCGGATCAACCTCCAGACGAGGCTGTGGCAATCTTCCAGGTCGCACTTTAATGCTGCCTATGACTCCCACTTCAGGGGATAGCTAGGCGTCTGCTGGCTCGCCTCGGGTTAGCCCCGAGGCAGATGACTCCAAATGGGTGAAGGGGCTTTTTTGACTATGTGGTCTTGTAGGCCGAATTAGACCCACCCGAGTTATCAGTGGTGAGTTCCTCCAGCTATATCAGGTAAAAGTGAACACCCTCTAGCCCGGCTAGTATTATTTCTCCTCATGGCAGAATACTGGTGAGGCTTTAATAACTGACTTTCCATCTTCCAATAAATACTAGAGGGATAACTGGTTCTGGGCCTCTGGATGCTAGGAGATGGCTGAACCAGGATTGACCCAGCCTCTCATTCCCTGAGCTTTTTTCGAGCCAAGTCAGTCTTAGTCGTTTTAACTTCCGTCGATCGGCCTTTACTGTCATTTGATTATGTTTACATGTCTTCTTCCACTGCTATTCCTAAACACCCGTCGTTGCTTGACAGCGGATCGATAGCCCAGATCAGGGACTTGTGGACTTTAAGCTGGGAGAGAAGATCTTAGAGAGTGCTTCTCCAACCAAAGCGGCTTCTTTCGTCAAGCTTAGATACGGTGCTGACAGGTACAACCTTGGGTAAGACCTTCAGTTGAGCCTTCAAACTTTGAATTTTGCTAGGAAATTCTTCCGACATACTGATGCATTGTTCTATGTATTGACACAGAGATGGCTAAAGCTCGGTCCTTCATCCGGCCCCCCTCTAAAGTCTGTGCCCCTCCCTAGGATGATTTTCCAGTGCCGAAGAGGAAAAAACAGAAGACCTCTTCCAAGGGCAAGGGGAGAGTCGGTTCTTCTTGTTCGACTGTCATGGAGGTGTTAGATGAGGGCTTGGAGGTAGCTCCCGTCGAGGCTCAAGAAGCTTCAGAGCTTCCCGCTGGGGCTCAGTCCTCGGGAAGGGAGGAAGCCGAGGAGGGGCGAAGGAGCCTCCATCAGACTGTGGAGGGGATCCTCCCATGGGCAGATCAGCATAGTGTCGAAGGGGATTTCATCGGCTTGTTTGACGCTTCTAGAAAGGTCTTCTTGTTCTAGTAAGGTTGCCCTGCCATTTTTATGGTGCATGGTTGTCTTTAGAATAATCAATATTTGAGACTGCATTTTATTCCTCAGTATAGTTTGAATATATTTATTCCTCTTCAGTTTGAGTTCTTAATACAAAGACCTTTCTAAAAATAAGGTTGTCCTACCATAAACCTTGGTTTTTAGTGTAAGGTTGTCCTTAGAACAACTTTTGTATCAACTTCTCAATGCTTGTTAATTGAGGTTGCTTTTTATTTCAGCATTGTGAATTGATTTACTTTATTTAGCTATCTCTTTATTCACTTCCGCCGTAATTATTTTAAACTTGGCGTTGCCCTATTCCCCCCCCCCCCCCCCCCCCACACACACACACACAAGGACATATAGCTTAGCCTTTTCAGTAGTCCGATGTCCACAGAAGTGACCGCCTCTCCTCCATACATTGGGGAGAAAGAGATTTCTCCTGTAGCTATTCGGGAGGTAGTTCGGTAAACCCATAGGACTTTGGGAAGTTCCTTGGCCCAAGCTCCTTTAGCACTTTCGAGCTTGGTTCGGAGGTAATGTTTGATGATCTTATTAACTACCTCAACTTGCCCGTTTGCTTACGGATGACGTGTTAAGGAGTAAACGCTACAAATCCCGAGGTTCTTGTACATCTTTTGGTACTGCTTGTTATCAAACTGTTTCTCATTGTAGGGATCCTGAATCGACAGACGATACTTTCCAAACAAAATCTGTGATCTTTTGTTCGATTATCTTTGCCAATAGTTCTGCCTTTGCCCACTTGGTGAAGTAATATACAACTACAATAGCGAACTTGGTCTGACCTTTTCCCATAGGGAATGGTTCGATGATGTCGATCCCCCACTGAGCAAACAGCCAAGGGCCGGCCATAGGGTTGAGTTCTTTCATTGGTTACCGAGGGATATTGCAAACCTTTAACATTTGCTACATCTCTGGATGAGCTTCCGTGCATCATGCTGAATGGTCGGCTAATAGTAACCCTGCCGGACGACCTTATGGGCTAACAATCGTTCTCCAAAGTGATTTCCATAGATCCCTTCATGGATCTCTTTCAGGACGTACTCGGCTTCTTCTGGTCGGATGCATCTTAGGTAGGGAAGGTAAAACCCTTTCTTATAGAGTATGCCGTTGAGTATGGTATATCGGGTGGTTTAATCTTCATTCGTCGTGCTTCCATTTGGTCCCTAACTAATTTGTCAGTTTCGAGGTAACGGATGAATGGGTCCATCTACGTTGGTTCCGAGCTAATCGAAAGAACGGTCGGGATATATGCTTCATCGATACTCGATTTGGCCAAGAATTCAATGGGGATAAATCTTGGGATTTCATCCTCATTTGCTGCAGCGAGTTTTGCTAACATATCGGATTTGGAATTCTTAGCTCGTAGGATTAGGGCAATGTTATAATGTTGGAAACCGCCAATCAATTCTCGAGCTTTCCGGAGGTAGGCCTTCAGACGTTCTTTTTTAGCTTGGTAGATGTCAGCTATTTGATTGACGACCAATTGTGAGTCACTGAAGACGTCGAGATATCAAGCCCCCATGTTTGCTGCCAGTTTTAGTCCGACAAGCAAAGCCTCATATTTTGTTGTATTATTGGAGGTTTGGAATCCAAATCTCAAGGCATATTGTATGCATGTATGGTCAAGAGTTTCTAGGACTACCCTTGCCCCACTTACTTTGGAATTGGAAGATCCATCAATGTATAGTGTCCACTTGGGAGGGTCGTGACAAAATTGGCAGTCGGACGATTCAAGGACTTGCTGGTCTACTAAACTTTCTGGAGTGAGCTCTAATCTGGGTAGGTCAGAATTAGGTTGGACCTCGATTGGATCTTGCTCGGATGATTACGTGACTTCGACGATGAAGTCAACCATCGCTTGACTTTTGACTGCGGCTTGTGGTAGATATCTGATGTCGAACTCACTTAGTTCGAATACCCATTTAGTTAGTCGTTCGAATACCCATTTAGTTAGTCGACCCGAAGCTTTGGGTTTCTTTAGAACTTGTCATAATGACTTGTCAATCAAAACAACAATTGAATGGGCTTAAAAATATGCCGCAAGCGTCGAGAAGAAGTAACCAAAACTAGGGCCACTATTTCCAAGGTTGGATATCTCATTTTTGCAAGAACAAGGGCTTTACTGACATAGTAAATCGAGAACTGTTTTCCCCCGTGTTCTCGAATTAGCGCCGAGTTGATTGCTGCATCGGACACAGCTAGGTATAGCAGCGGTGATTCTCCTTACTTAGGTTTGGATAGCAAAGACGGCGATCCTAGGTATGGTTTTAGCTGTTGAAAGGTTGTCTCACATTCTTTGGTCTAATTTACTATCTATCTCCCTTTTAATTGTTTGAAAAAGGGGAGACATTTATCTGTAGATCGAGACATGAAGCGGTTAAGTGCGGCTATCCTTCCAGTTAGTCTCTATATATCTTTGATTGTCTTTGGAGACAACATGTCAAGTAAAGCCTTAATTTTCTCAGGATTTGCCTCGATCCCTCGCTGGCTAACCAGAAAACCGAACAACTTTCCTGAGCCTATGCCAAAAGCACATTTGCTCAAATTCAATTTCATTCGGTACTTACGGAGGATGAGGAACATTTCCTCGAGGTCAGTTATATGGTCTCTAGCTTTGATGCTCTTAACGAGCATGTCATCGATGTAGACCTCCATTGTCTGCCCAATTAGGCGGGCAAACATCTTATTGACCAACCTCTAATAAGACGCTCCAGCATTCTTCAAACCAAAAGGTATTACACAATAACAATAAAGACCCTTGTCAGTGACAAAGGTAGTTTTAGATTTATCTCCTGGGTGCATTACAATCCGATTATACCCTGAATATGTATCCATAAAACTAAGTAGCTCATGCCCCACGGTACTGTCGACCAACTGATCAATCCTAAGGAGAGGGAAACTGTGTTTATGGAAGACTTTGTTCAGGTCTGTGTGGTCTACATAGACTCGCTACTTCCCATTAGCTTTCTTGACTAGTATGATGTTGGCCACCCAGTCTAGGTAATAAACTTTTTCGATGAACTTGGCCTTGAGGAGCTTGTTGACCCCCTCCTCTATCACGGCATATCTTTCCGGGTCGAGAACGCATCGCTTCTGCTATATCGGCCTGTAGATCGGGTCGATGTTCAGTCTATGCGTGATAATGGCGGGGTCAATGCCTGACATGTCCTCGTGTGTAACATCAGGACTCGAGTATATGACTCGTTTCCCAAAAACCTGAGTGTTAACCTATAAAGAGCCAAATTTCATATATATATATATATATATATATTCTTTATCTTCCTTTCAAAGTGAATAGTTTAGCGGATAAACCAAACATAAAGGAAATTTCATAAACATTCAAGTTACATGAGTGGCTGCCCATAATGACTTATACAAACTAATGTCTCCACAACAACAAATACAAGAATTACATAATTTATACAAGAGAAAAATAAAATGCATGTGAATTTGAGCCGCGAGATCGCGCAGCTCCTCTTAGCAAATACAACCATATATCCCTGTCACTTGTACCCTGCTCCTTATCAAGTCTGAATATATATATCACCTAGGCCACCTGCTCTATCTATACGGTTATATATTTGATGGATGAGTGACCAACTCAGTGTGAATTCTCCTCAAGATTACACACCGCCGCCTCAGACAAGTATAACATGAAAACAAACAGGCACCTAAAATATAATAAAATGTGGTCTTATTATATGCATGGATGCATGAATGCATCATTGACCTAGGGATGCTCATCCAGTCGGCAGTTGGGCTCGTCACTGATGCAAAGGCTGGCCATTAACGAAACACATCATATGTATACATCACGTACCACATAAGGACTGTCTATCGTACATCACGTACGTAAATCGGTAGTTGGTGGTCTGGCAGCTAGTGAAACCATACCCCAATAACAAGAAGGCATGTGCTAAGCATCTAGAAATATCCACCCGTCATCGTCAATATGTCATGTATGCATGATTAACTAGGCCATTATTAGTTCAATTACAATCAGCCGGTTTAAATAAGCTCAAGGTCACTGCGGGAGGCTCATCACCCAGCGTAGGCCGACGGCTTGGGCATTTTGTCCCATTCCACCATCCCCAACCCATGAGTCTACCGCTTTAGGGTGTAGATAGAACTCATCAACATGTGGCCAATTAACTCTCAATGTATGGAAAACTATCATCGTATGCTGAATAGCAATGAAGTGTTGAAGATATTAAATACAACAATTAAATGAGTCGGTATGTATGATTTAAATGTGAATAAACAACGGTGATAAAAATGTTCAAAGGTTCATTCCATAGTTAGGTAAGTGAAATCACTCCATAGATAGTAAATCGTATGAATTTAAACTACCACTAACATAACCTCCATGTTGAGGGTCTAGTCTTATCACAATCTATCTCGTTACACCCTAAGTACGGACTCTCTTTAAATAAAAGTTTCTCTAGAGAGATTTTGATTCATATGTGTCTTGCGAACAATACAATAATATGAGAGGATGACATGAAGATTACGTAGCGAACTATCTGAAGTAACTAAGGCGTGATTCAATAATTAAAGTAAAACTCATGTATCCATATAATTCAAGAGTCACTTAAGTAGTCAAGTTCTAACATTTATATTAGGTATGTATGAACATAACTTATCAATTATAAGGCACGCATTCAAGTAAGCTAATCAAGCAATTGAATCAATGTATCCAAGTAATCTAATCAAGTGATTTAATTATTTACAAGACATGTATCAAGTGAAGTAACCGAGTGATTAACCAATTCTAGGATATCATTCGTAGTTATTATAAAAACTATCATTGGTCTAGTTTAGAGATGGAAAGCTCAAGGGAAAAAATCATCACCTGATGAACAGAATACCTTCTAGCGTCGCTAAGTGCTTGTGCCCTTAGAGTCGGATCCTACCATAAATGATGAAGTTATATGTGAGATCAATGTTCTACAAAGTATCTATGGCCAAGATTAACATAACCTAGGATTTAGATTACTTATTTTTAGGGTTTTGGTGTAGAACTTAAGGTTTTCATCCAGGGTTTAGTTCTAGGCTTAAATTTTAAGAATTGAACTCTGATTACTATTATTATCATTATTTTTGTACCATGAATGAAATAATGGTCATAATAAAAGTATTTAAATAATCAATATTAATAATGATGATTCAATATACCGACATTATCTATTATTCTTAAAATGACTAATAATCTCTTAAATAATGCAAGTAATAATAATAATTTTTTTATACTAATAATAATATACTAAGGACTAATACTAATAATCATATTAACAAGAATTGTAGGAATCCCATAAGGAAAATGATAATATTTTCTAATGATAATAGTCATAACCATCAATAATGAATCTAGTCATGATAATAGATACTATGATCTACCATGAATTATGAAATTCTACAATTAGATTCAAACCTAGCACATTATCTATGTTTAGGGTATTGACCTAGAGTTAAGACCACTTAGGTCGTCTAGGCTAGATTTTTAGGGTTTGAACCCTAGTTGATGTGCAATTGATTTTAGTGTTAATTTAATAATTATAAAATATCTATTAATATTAGTATTATAGTTAGTATTAGTTAATAATCATTATGATGACACCAATTAGTACAACCCACTATCAACAACGAATATTTAAGAATGATAAATAAAATACTACGATTTAATAGTTGAAATTTGTTTATAATAACTAGTTTTAGCATAAATAACCTACTAATGGTTAATTATTGGTAATATTAGTAATCATAATAACAACATTGGTGGCAATGATAACAGTGCATTAAAATAAGTCTAGAATGGGGAGAACATGCTGACTCACCTTTGTCAACTCGGCTCGACTCGACACAACTGAGTTGTTCCAACTCAACCTCAGCAAAACCTGGACGAGGCCCAAGCATGACCCGACCCAGCTGGACTCAGTCCCAACCGAGTTGACTCGGTTTCAGCCGAGTTGACTCGGTTTCAGCCGAGTTGACTCGGTTTCAGCCGAGTTGACTCGGCTCAAGCACACCCATCCACCTCTCTCTCTCTCTCTCTCTCTCTCTCTCTCTCTCTCTCTCTTCTTCTTCTTCTTCTTCTTCTTCTTCTCCTCCTTCTCCTCTCTATATTCCACATGCTGGAAATCCAGCAAGAGTCTGGACCATGCCCAAGCCTGACTCGACCCAAATCAAACTCAGTTTCGACCAAACAGCAGGCCCTCTTGCTTCCTTCTCCCTCTCTCTTTCTTCTTTCTTCTTCTTCCATCGGACTAGGCCAAGCCTACACTCAACTGAGCCTGGACTCAGTCTAGACTTGCCAGCCAGCACCCTGGCGATGAGTCGACCCACAGCAACCCACAAGCTGGTGACTCAGTTGGGATGGGTAGATGCCGCACACGTACACAACCTCCCATTTTCTTTACTTTTTCTCCCTCTTCTCTTCCATTTCTTTCTTCTCCTTTCCTCCTCATCCTCTCCTTTTCACCATTGTCCAACAATAGTGCTAGTCCTGCTGGAACTATCATTTATGCAACTTAGTAAGTTGTCTCCACCCGATATTGTCAAACCCAACTCGGTAGTAACAAGGGCCTCAACCTCCATTTCCTCTCATTTCTCTTCCTCCCTCTCTCTTCCTTTTCTCCTTCTAATTTCACCATTAGGAATACCCAACAAGAAACATGGATCGGACCAGATCAAATGATCAACTTGAACTCGCATGTCAGTGTGTCATGACTCGGGCAGCGGCCTAGTGAGGCACCACTCCTCTCTCTGCTGCATCCAGCAATGCCTGGAATGAGTCGATTTGACTCAAGCTGGTACAATAAGAGGTCGAACAGCAACCCCATCTCAGCGCGGCACGGTGCAGCTTGAACGAGGAAGGAGGCCTCCAATCTAATGCTTGCAGACGGTCCTCATGGATCCTGAGAAGCTCCTAGACGAGCTCTTATAGGGCTTAAGAGAGGTTTGGCTCATGGGTTCGCATGGAGAAGAAAACGACAGATTTTTTCATAACTGTCATAAGAATGGGAGAGATGTCCATTGCCACGTGACCCACTCTCCTTTATCATACCCTAGATGCTCTCAGGGCCGTCAGATGTGAATGAAAGGCTGGGATCCAATCTCGCTATCCGATTTTCTAGAAAACAGTCGGTGGAAAGGAGGCCCTAGCACGGGTTTTTTGTGGAACCCTAATCCACGTGGATGATTTGGATTCGTCCAAGGAGAAGGGCTATGATTGGAGGAGGGATCCTCACATGGATCGCCCGTTTGGCAGCAGCAAGAGAAACAGAAAGTTTTCATTTTTAGAAACATGTGTTTGTAGGGCCGGTTTGCACCAAGAATCGTGTTCATTCACACGTGTTCCCAAGGGTGGGATTATGTATGGTTTGGTCAGAAGGACCGTCCCCACTAGATGGCGGTTCAGATCATGAAAATGGATGGTCTTGTTGGGCCACCGATCAAGGCTTCAAACGGTTAACCGTGCTGGTTTGGTGCACACCGGGTGCACCACACCCTAGTGCACACACACTACAAGTGTGGGGCCAACCTTGATGTGTTTCAAAACTCACACCGTTAATTCGGTTCTCACGGTCCAATTTGGACATTATACCAAAGATCAAGTAGATCCACAACTTAGGTGGGCTATACTAATCGAATCAAGGTCTTTGGGTGCCGATTTCATCTATACGACGGTCGAATCGATCCCAATCTGGCCATCAACGGTCAGAAGGTTCTAATGGGTCGTTTGTATGTCCAAGTCTTGTTACCATCCAAATAATGATATTAATATTAATTTTATCTAGTTTCATTATTACTGTATATATATATATATATATATATATATTGTCATGTTGTGGTCCCACTCCATTAAGACTATTATTATCATTGCATGTACATTGTTATTTATTTATCTTTTTATTATACCTATGTGTAAAATGTGGGGCTACTCGTTATGTGTCTTTTAGTTGCAAACACTAATATTAGGGCTATTTGCATTAAAGCGAACCACACCACATGAATCTCTAATTACCAAATCATGGTTTATTTAAACAGTCCAACGATTGGATTTGGATTGACTAACATTTAATTGTCAATAACCATTAGGATCCTAAAGAACTCTTTAGGTGAGACCTAGGAGTTGAATATGAATCAGGACAATCTGATCTGCATTTTCAAAGGATGGACCGTACAATGGAAGGTTGTAAACCCGATAAACGGTTTAATCGGTCCATCAAAGTGATTTAGATCCTAAAATAGATGCTCTGAAGATATGATGAACTAATTTAAAAATCAATCGGATGGATAACTTGTTATACAAATGAATGTTGTACAAGACGGTTGAGATGGATAAATTGATAATCATTGGATGTTGATGTGTAAGGAAAACTACGTGTGTTTCCATACATGTGGAAGCAGATTTAGATCTCCATGGTAACAATCGAGTACTGAAAAGTACGAGGTGTTACATCATGGGACCACACAAACACATTGGCATATCGTCAAAGTAGGGTTACTAGCTTATCTCTCAGTGGTGGAGTCAAGGATGACCCTACCTGTACGGTCCTAGATGGGTCGGACTCATTCAATGGGATCAGAACAAGGTCTTACAATGGTTGGCCTCATTCATGAGATTCCTCACGCGGATCCAGGGACTCAATCATCATTACCTCAGGTGGAGCTTTCAGGGCCGTCGCGTAGAATCTTCGAGCGCCGTGCTGGTCACCCTTAGCAATTCTCACACCATGTTTAGTTGGGAATTTCATGGAGAGGTGATAGGCCGATACTACTGCTCGGAGGAGATATAATGATGGTCGTCCGAGAATAGCATTGTAGACGAATGATTGGTCAACCACGAGAAAGTCGACCATTACACTGGTCTAATTTTACCCGTCTCTAGCTGAAAGAGGGAGCTAAATGGCTCCTTCAGGCATGATCTATCCTCCTGAGAATCTGATTAAAGGAGTTTTCACTGGTCAGAGTAAGGACCAACCTATACCCTTCTTGTCGAAGGCTCAGGCGAAAAGCACATCTGTAGACGACCCTTTGTCGACGAGGACTCAAAATACCTTTCGATTGGCTATGTTCACAGAAATTACCAAGGCATCGTCGTGAGGGTGGTAGACACCTTGGGCATCTTCCTCGGTAAAGGTTACACCGTATTTTTCTATTTTTTTTCTTTCGGGGGTTAACTGAGGGCTATAATATCTCCCTCGAAGCGACTAATGCTCCTTCTGTGCATCTTTCGGGCATTGTTCGAATCGCCTCTACCTTTGTGGCCCCAGACAATCCTGCAGATCTCCCAGTTGGTTGATTTTCGATCGGTTGTTCCTCGCTAGTTGTAATATGATTTCTTCTTTGATCTACATGTTCACCGAGGTGGCCCTTCTAGATGAGCCTTTCAATTTCCTGCTTGTGGTTATAGCAGTCGATCGTGTTATGCTTGTGATCCCGATGAAAATAGCAATATTTATTCTTGCTTCTTCGATCGGGATTACTTTGTAACTTGTTCAGCCAATGAATGAAGTGCTCATCTTTTATCTCCATCAGGACCTGCTCTTAGGATTTGTTGAGAGGGGTGTAGGTAGTGAACTTACTATCGGGTCGCTTGTTTGACCTACGGTCATCATGGGACTGATTATCTTTTCATTGGGTCGGTATTCCCTGTGTATGGTGTGATCTGGGGCAGTCGAAACCTATCCGACAATCATACCTGAATTATGTCGACTGTGAACGGGGATTCAGTTTCCTCTGCCACGGTCGTACTGGCTTGATAGGTTTCCTTTATGTCTGCAATTTGCTTCTATAGACTCTGGAGTTCGACCCTCTATGGTTCCTCGCTATCAGCGGTGGCTTCGGCCGAGGGTCGGTTGCACCTTTTCCGATCTATCTCATGGCGCAGGTCAGAAGCATGCAATGGGACAGGGTTAGTCCCGGAGACATGGGATGGGACAGGTTCAGCAGGGACGTGTTGTTGGCTTGGTTGCGGGGCGGTTCACATGGTGGAAGGTCGAGGAGGGTTCATATATGGACGGACGTCGCTTGACTGTCCTTCCCTCTGGTCGGACCTTTGCATTCGCTGAGGCTGCATCTTCTCTAGTATTTGTTTCATATAACCCAAGTCGGCCCTAATGTCTCCGACCTCCCTTTCAAGGGCGTTCCGTCGGCCATTCCTTCCACGATTTTGTTGATCGTATTTTCTTGAACCCGAAGTGGCCTGATGCCGCGGGGAGCCTTGGCAGCTTTCCTGCTGCTCAGGTCGTTCCACATATCGCAGGGCACGTTCAGGCGTAGGCAGAGTCGTAATTGGAGTTACCACTAGAGGGGATTGAGCTTTTTTCTTACCCTTGGCCAAAGGTTCACTGGTAGAGTTGGGACAGCTTAAAGACATCGATTCCCACATACGGTGCCAAACTGTTGATGCAGTTTTCCAGCAAACCTTTTGTATAGACCTTTCTTGGACCTGCACAAGTGTAAAGAAAGACAAAGGAGGCCCTGGCTAGTACAGGGGACTCTCTAATGCCTAAGTCAGGATCGAGGTCTTATAGAGTAGGGTAGGATCTTCAGAAAAGAGATATTAGTCGAGTATTTAGGGTTTTTCAATGAACGTACCTTGGATAGTGGGAGGTACTACTATATTTATAGGAGAACTAGAATACCATTTTGGGAGGACTCTTTCCTGATATCTTGGTGTAATCCGGGATTTTCGCGAGATGATCGGTTTCCGAGATCATCGGGATCCAATATTACCCCTTGAGGATAAGAGAGATCTTCAGGGACATTAGGGGATTCCCTGAATCTTTAGGTTGGTCTTAGGTCGGAACCCAAGGTGGGCCTTAACCTGATTAACGAATCAACCCTTATTATCTGTAAGCCAATTGGGGGCATTGTCGATTTATGATCGACTTGTGGCTGATCTATGGTTGATCCGTAACCGGCTTGTGGCCTATCTATGGTTGATCCATAATCGACTTGTGGCTGACCTATAGGACTTGTAGCTGACCTATAGGCGATCTGTAATTGACTTGTAGCCTATCTATGGTTGATCCATAATCGACTTGTGGCCGATCTATGGTTGACCTATGGGTTAGGTCGGCACGTATAGCCACTTGAAAGGGCTCGTAGGTGGGCTCTTTGAATGTCTTTAAAGTTGCATCACCCCCCTTAGAGGTTACTATGTCTTTGGACGTAGAGGTCTCACTTAGGCTCGGCGCTTAATGGGCCCGAGCTGGTTTAGCAGAGTTAGTTCATTCCATAAGCCGGTCTATGGACTTGTATATTTTTCCCCGACACCTTTCTTTACTTTAGGCCTTTTCTTAAATGGTTTGACTGTCCTAGCCCAGCCCTCTAGGTCCAGTGCCTTCCTAGCTGGGGATATGGGTGCAACCCTAGCCAGCCCTGGCCTTGCCCGCCCCATTACCACCCCTACTACATATCCTTATTATAGGGGCTGCTGACGTGGCAGCCTTCTCCATTGCTCTTTCCATAATATTTCTTCTTGAATACTTTTAATTTCAATAGTAAAAAAGATGTGGCAGCTACCATAGAACATTGTTCTGGCGATCCAGTGAATTGTTTCTAACTATACAAGTAGACGCCATTGGCATCAGACAAGTGGGTTTCTTGCTTTTGGGCCACAATGTAGCATGGGACCAGTTAAACCATGCCGGACTCAACCAATCTCATGGTACTTGTGCTGGGCTCAACCACCCCAACCTAGTAGGAATTGGTTGGGGTAAACCTGAGCCCTACTCAACCTATTTCATGGTAATTGTGTTGGGCTCAACCACTCCAACCTCGTAGGAATTGGTTGAGGAAAACCTGAGCCCGACTCAACCTATTTCATGGTAATTGTGCTGGGCTCAACCACCCCAACCTGGTAGGAATTGGTTGGGGTAAACCCAACCCCAACCCAACCCCTTTCATTGTAATTGGGGCGGGCCCAACTGACCTGACCCATTTCATTTTAATTAGGTCGGGCTCAACCAACCCAACCTGACCTGGCACAGCCCACCTAAGGTTTTTAAGGATGAAATATGGTATTCGAGGTACGCTAACCTGACCCAATTAGTGAATCATAATCATCTCCTATGACTTTTGTTTTGGGTTAGAGCGGGTCATCTGGCGCATCCCATTTATAACTTATATGGGCCGGTTAGGTCGGGTCTAGACCGGGGCCACCTTTTAAGTTGGATTACATTTCTGGGACAATATTTAGATACTGACAAGGTCCGTAGCCAAATCACTACTGAAGTAACATCACCAAGCTATGTGGACCCCACTATGATGCATGCGTTGTATCCATACCGTCTATTAATTTGGAGAGATAGTTTTATGGCATGAGAAAAAGAATGAGATAGATCTAAAGTTCAAGTGGACCCCACCATAGAAAGCGGGGACAGTGACATTCACCGTTCAAAACTTCTTAGGGGCCACAAAAGTTTCTGATCAAGCTGATATTTTAGTTTTCATTTCATCTATCTGTATGTTAACTTATGAATAGGTTGGATCTCAAAAATACATTATGGTGGACCCTATAAATGTTTCAACGCTCGGTGTGACTGCTCCCACGGTTTTCTGTGTTACCTCCACTTTAACTTTAGATCTATCTCGGTTTTTTTTTCTCATGCCATACAACATCTCTACAAATGGTTGTACGGTATGGATACAACACATGCATCATGGTGGGGTCCAGAGAGCTTGGTGACGTCACTTCAGTAGCGATTTTTGGCTACTGACAGTATCTAATCCGCGTCCTACATATCTAGCCCTAAGCAGACCTGTACCTAGTTAACTTGGCCCAAACCCACCGTAGAAGTGGGTCGGGCTAGTTGATCTGTGGGCCCACATGACCCATTGTGTATTGGCCATAATTTTAGCAGCAGTTAGGTAGAAAACTTCGGCCAGTTTGTTTTTTTTTTTTTTTTTTTTTAATGAACTGTAGACCCACCAGGTAAGTGGACTAACCTATTTTTTGGGCAAGTGTATCTTGTATCCCTGTAATGAATGGATTGGATCATGTTCGCAATTGTATGACGTTTACACGAGTGGCCTTGAGCACGTGTGGGGGCTCGGCAGAACCCTGGTCAGATACAGCTGCTGTATATCTTAGGTTAATATAAAGCCATATTCCTGCGGACATGTCATGTGTCGAATATCCAGACCGTGAAAAGGTTAGTAGACAACATGATGATCACCTGATTTGAAAATCAGACCCATCTACTAATCGACGTGGACACAAGGAACGGGTGTTCGGGCCAAACGCTACTTACGTTTTATGTGAGAAGTGCTCACCTGCGTACCTTCTTACGTGAGCACCCGTGAGAAACTTTTTACACGTGTCATGAGCACGGAATCTGACAAGTCCACATGATGCGGCAGCCCTTTAAACCTCGTACGACCAACTTTCAGTCTAATACAAAACTCAGGTGAGCCATTGAAAAAGGAAACAATTTCCCCCCTTGATTTGCATTTCTCTGTTTTATGCCTATTAGAGTTTTGAATCAGGCTGAAAATTAGATTAATAGAGTTTCAATGGGTTCTGCGTCATGTAGACCGTTCAGATTTTATACATAAGACACGTGTATAAAAGTGTGCACGGATACTCACGTAAGAAGTGCGCTGTAAGCATTCCTATATAGAGATGTACGCTGGGAGCTAGTGTTCAAAGGAAGCGGATTGGCTGGTGTACCTCACACCAGCTATATAGCTGCTGTAGGTACGTGTCGCGCGAAGACGAGCACTGACGCTCCTCCGGCTCCGAGTTGTACGAACGGTTCAAAGGAGATCAAAGTCACATGGCCCACAGTAATGTATTTATTATATCTATACAGTTCATCTATTTTTTGAGATCATTTTATAACATTATACAAAAAAATCCGAATCATATCCAAAGATCATTTGGACAACACCACAAATTGCCGCAAGATAATGATTTTCACCGTTAAATAGTTTGTAGGGCTTACATAATGTTTATTTTCCATCAAATATGTTCATAGGGCCAAAAAGACCTGAACGAAGAGGAAAAACAAATTTCATACTGATCCAAAACTTCTGTGATCCTAACAAGGATTTCAATGGTAAATATTTAATCTCCCACTGGTTTGTGCAGTGTGATCCATTTGATAGTTAGATTTATGTTATTTTTCGTGTAAAATCTTAAGACGGGCACGTTAAATGAATGGACGGTTTGGATATAACACATACCTCATGATCAGTACCACGGAACTTGCTGACTTTACTACAGGAGCTACACAGCTGGTGTGAGGTATCACCAGCCAATCCGCTAAGGTGTTTACACGAGTGATCAATGGAAGCGGATTGGCTGGTGTACCTATGTGGTGTATTGATGCCAGTAAGTTTTGTGGTTCCATCACGAGGTATGTGTTATATCCAAACCGTCCAACTATTTGGAGAGCTCGTCTTAAGGCTTGAGCCTAAAAATAAGACCGATCTAAAGATCAATTGGACCACACTGCAAAAAGCAGTGGGGGATTGAACATCTACCATTGAAACCCTCTTAGGAGTCACAGAAGTTCCAGGTCAATATGAAATTTGTTTATCTTCTTCATCCATGTATCTGTGACCTTATTAACAGATTGGATGGAAAATAAACGTTATGGTGGGCCCTATGAATTTTTTAACTTTGAAAATCATTATCCTCGCAGCTATTTTTGGTGTGGTACATTTGATCTTTGAACATAATTCATTTATTGTCTAATGCTCTAAAATGATCTCGAAAAATGTATTAACGATGTGGATATAATAAATACATCATTGTGGGGCCATGTAATTTTGATCTCCTTTGAACCATTCGTACAACTCAAAGCTCGAGTAGCATGAGGCTCGTCTTCGAACCACATGTATCTATATAGCTGGTGTGTACGCGGATTGGACACTAATAGGTTGAGTAGCGAGACTCCATACTGAAATGACATCACCAAGTTCTGAAGGCCCCACCATGATGTATGTGTTGTATCCACTCCGTTTATACATTTGGAGAGATCATTCTAAGGAATGGTCCAAAGAACGAGGCAGATCCAAGGCTGGGAGGACCCACTACAGAAAACAGTGGTGAGATTGACATCGACAATTGAAACCTTCCAAAGGTCCACCATGATGTTTATTTGAAATCCTACCTATTCATGGGTTAACGCAAACATGAAAGAAGAGAAAACACAAATATTAGCTTGATCGAAAATTTTTATGACCCTTAGGACTTTTTAATGGTGAGTGTCACTCTCCCCACTGTTTTATGTGGTAGTTCCTCTCGAGCCTTTGATCTAAATCTGTCACCCTCCAAACTCAGAAAGTGGGCTCACAAAATTTTCGATCGCTGAATCCAGCGCCGACAGCCTCTGTAATGCCCCATTCTCAGCTCCCGGCATTCATATGCCAAATTCTGATCCTGGGATCCTACAAGGAGTAATTTCAGTAAGAATTTTTTTTTTTTTTAATGGAGCATAACCAAGTCACGAAATAACATCACCACAAATATACTATATCAAAAACTTTAAGTACAATGCGGAAAAGGAAATACAAGGTGATCAAAAAGCTCCAAAATGATCAGATGGACACTCCTGCCTCAGCGCTGCTGCTGTCCGATGTCACCTGCACGCAACGGTCATGCATAAGCTTACAAAAGCTTAAAGGGTGGTATAAGTGTATGCGCAAAGCAAGTGCCAAATATGCAGTTCAGAGTAATGCGGAAATATGCAAGTAAGTCCATGAATGCTATCAGCTGTACCAAAGCTATGTGATGCAAGGTATGAATGTTATCGGTCATACCAAGGCGATGCGATATGAGACATGAATGCTATCGGCCATACCGATGCAATGCGAAGCCTACGTAGCCGAATGTCATATGCAAGATGCAATACAAGCATGTCAGTCCTCATCAAGTATACATATCTTTACAGTTTCTCTCTGGGATATCATAGGGGTCTAGTACACTCCACACTGACTGCTGCCTCCCTAGCCGCACAGCCCAATGAGTGGAAGAGACCTCACTATTCGCCTGACCAGTAGCCTATCAATACCTACCCGACTCGTCGATAGCGGACTCATTTGCGAGCTAGTCAAACTCAACCTAGCTTACAGTCCCCTCACTCGAGCGAATAAGGCCACACTCCCTTCTGACAGACCATGACACAATGGGAGACGTGGCCTACTAGTATTCGGCACTCAGGTGCTCGTGTATCTACTCGGTCTAGACGTTGTAGCATCTCCTGGTACCAAAAAGGTTCTAGGACTTTCACCCAAGGACATCCTAGGTGCCCACAGTGCTAGAACCAAGTATTTTCAGTATCTGATACTGTCATCCACGATGTGCCTGTGGAGCCACGACCTTGATGTCGTTAGGGCGTACAATGGTCATGTCACACATATGCGAAATGCATGAGTCACACCATCATTCATGCAGCAATCTCGTGTGTACCATGCGCTCATGTGGTTAATTTCTGTTAGTGAGTCCCATAAATAATCTGCCCAATGGCATATGCTATGATCAATCATTACTCATATCAAACATACATATGATGCATATGGCATGAGTCATAGAATTATACTAAGCATGTTATAAAGTAATGAACTATTCTTACAATGCAGATGAGCCTAGACGGCCTACACACAATAAGTATGGGCCTATCAATGGCCCTAAGGAGAGTTATAATGCAGACCTTTAACCAACATTGTACTTACAATGTGGTCATCAAACCATCATTGCTCCTAAGGCATAGCCGCCATAAACATCATTACATAAACCATCGTAGAACCATATATTGTAATGGACTTGTGTACATCCCATTGGGCCTCGACCCATGGGCCTTAGATACATCAAATGGCCTCATAACATGGGCCTCATTTATATCAAGGTGGGCCTCATAACATGGGCCTCATATATATTAAGGTGGGCCTCAATAGACGGCCACAAATATATTAAGATGGGCCTAATTATATGGGCCTCATATATGTACCAAGGTGGGCCTCAACGAACGGCCCAAAGTACATCAATATGGGCCTCACCACATGTAATGCCCTGGAAATCGGGGGTTGCGCGTACACTCGACTCCCGAGTTCCCGAGTGTCACTTATAACTGATTTCGTTAATATGCGTTTAATCTGATTTAATTGCGCAAATCTGGGATTCCTGGAGCATGAAGCATCATTACATAAGTCTACTGAAATGAAAGAGACTAAAAATAAATACATATATATATATATATGTCCAAAAGAATAAAGGGGGGGTCGCACATGGCGTTGCCCAACAAAATCCCAAAAGAGCTAGTCCAAAAAAAATAGAGCCAAGCCCATTGCTCAGCAAGCCAATCCTGCCTCTTAAGCTGGTGGAGAACCGTTCACCAACTGGAAGTAGGACAGCTCGTCCTTCTCGAAGCTCGCCTCACCAGGCTCCTCAAGCCCTAAGTCACCTGCTCTATGAACGGGTCTGGTCGGTGTTTTAAAACATCGTCCCAGAGTGGGAGTGAGTGATCAACTCAGTGGGTGCTATTAGTCTTAAATTGTAACAAACATTAGTTATAATATAAATTTAATGAAAAACATTCATTCATAAACAACTAACTATTCTTATTAATGCATGTGCATGAAGGATGACATGATGCATGCCCTCGCCACAACTCTCCCTCGAGCAACTCCATCTAACGATCGCGAATGTCAACACTCCCTTAGAGCGACCTCGACTGCCGAGTCGCTACCCTAACTAGTACGATGTAATACGATCCTGTTAGCCGAGTTATTAGTTAAGTCCATTCATCCAGCAGGTTGAGAAATCTGATACACTCCACGTATCAATGCCCTAAACTGGTCGTAAGGCCAAGGCCCCTCAACACGTGAGGCCGAGGCTCCGCGGTTCGTGATCCCGTCAGGTTCCTCATCCCCGACTTCAAGCATATGAGGAGTGCAGAGAGAAAGGGATCGCTCGAGGTCACTACGAGGAGACGCGACACCCCAACGTAGGCCGATAGCTCTTATACAGTGTCCCATTCCACCATGCCCTGCTCACAAGGCTGTGGACCAGTTTCAATCGAATTATTGGTGGGCTACTACGGTTGTAGGGTATTCCAGGTTCCATACATGTGTGAGCAACCGGGGTTAACAAACAAAGTTGGTCAAACAGTAGGTTAAGCCACACGAATCAGGCGAGCATGAGACCTGTGATATCGGGCACAAGGGACCCATGTAATCGAACTACAGTTACCCGAACACACCCGCCCAAACCCACGGACCTAGCCCTAACATAGTCCTACCAATGGGAATACCGTCTCTCCTCATGTTCCTGACCAACCCAAGAGGGTGAGGGTGATCCATAACCTGCCACTATCCAGCTTATCAACTAACATATCAATATCATATTTTCATGCATCTCAACCATACAAAATGAATACTCCCACCAAGCAAGCAAACATTAACAAGAAACAAGGTGCGTGTGAGTGTGTGAGTTTGTGAGGAAATTAAACACTTCCTCCATCTTAAGAAATCACGAGTACAAGGATAATAAATCATACACGCAATGAAACACCACATATGAGGGAAAAGAATTAAGCAAACAAGAACATACTATCATCCATACATAATATCATGTGAGAGGCAAGATCAACACCGAATGTGAGAGCTAAGCATACACATCCATACAATTCCAACAAACATATAATTCCAAGGGTTTCTCTAGCATTTCGAATATAACATCTAAGCAAACAAAATCATTAAGCTCGTACTAAAATTGGTGCTAAGCAACCTAAGAACAATAGTCCGCACCTTCGGATCGTTGAAGGCTTGGAAGATGACTTAGAAATGAGGATTTTGGGGTCGAACTAGAGCTAGGCATCGGACCGAGTCAGACCGGATTCGGTCCAACCCGATCATATCTGAAATCCATGTGGACAGATCCGAACCTGATCCAATCTGGCACCGAGTCCATGCCGTCGGAACTGAACCGATCCTATGCACGTTTGGTCTGACCCGAACCGCCTAACCGAGTCGATCCTGATTAGATTTTTAACGGTGAAAATCATTATCCTCGTTGTTTCTATGTGGTCCATTTGAACTTTAGATATGATTCATTTTTTTACCAAATGCTCTAAAATGACCGTGAAAAATAGATAAATGGTATGGGTATAATAAATAAAACATGGTGGGGGCCATCTTGAACTCATTTGAACCGTTCGTACAACTCAGAGCTCGAGGGTCGAGGCATTAAAAGTTGCAGCTGTAAAACAGCTGTTAACGGCGTCAGCGTCAAGTCCATCCATTTGGTGAGCATGTTCTATGGTGGGTCTGATGATGTTGAATGTGTTATACCATGGTGCATGTGTTATATCAAAACCGTTCATCAATTTGGTGAGCATGTTCTAAGGCTTGAGACTAAAAATAAGATAGATCTAACTATTAAGTGGGCCACACTGAAAAAAGCAGTGAAGAATAAACGTCTATCATTGAAACCTTTTTGGGGTCACGGTCTGAGGAAAGTTTTGGATAATCTTAAATTGATTTTTCCTCTTAATTAAGGTCTTTGTGACCTTATGAATAGATTGGATATGGAAAATAAACGTTATGGTGGGCCCTACAAATTGTTTAGAGGTGAGAACCATTCTCAGTTACTATTTTTAGTGTGGTCTATGTGATCTTTGGATATGATCCATTTTTTTGGATAATGTTGTAAATTAATCTGTATATATGTATGAACGGAGCAGATATAATAAATACATCACCATGGGCCATATAACTTTGATCTCCTTTGAACCATTCGTACAACTCGCAGCTTGGCGCGACACGTAGCTACACTAGCACAAGCCAGCTACATAGCTGTTGTGTATGGTACACTGGCAAATCCTTTTGCTAATGTACACGACAAGCTTTGTTGGGGCCCACCTTGAATGCATGTGATTTATCCACGCCATCCATTCGTTTTTGCAGATCATTTTAGTGGTTGAACTCAAAATTGATGTGAATGTATCGATTTTCAGGTCGGGTCGGCCTAATCAGGGTTAATCCGAACTCGAGCCAAAAAAGTTTCAGATCTAGATGAGGCTACCCGATCAGCACCGATCCAGACCGTTAGTTCGGTTCTAATCGGTTCTAATTGGGTCTGATCGAGTCGAATTCACTGGATCGGGTCTTTTTTGCCCAGCTCTAGGTCAAACGGCCGAAATCCCTAAAGCAAGCACTTGCATGTTAGAGATCCATGCCAAACCCTTCTCAATACATGGGTTTCAAGAACAGGGGGCAAATGATCTTACCTATACGACCCATGGACGATTGTTGAGGTTGTGCTGGAGAGTTTCCTTTGGAGGAAGGATAGGGAGTTAAAAGGGTTAATCCCCTTGGGCCCCACCTCGATCTAAGGTCTACCTTAGCTCTCATTCACTCTATCTTCCTTCTCCTTTACTCTCTTGCTCTCTCTTTACTCCCTTGGCAATGGTAGTTGTGGTCAGAGTTATGAGATAAGGGGTTAGGGCTTTATTTCTTAGACTTGGGCCAATTGGCCTTAAGTTTCTCCAATTTTTCAAAACAGTCCTCTAGGACTCCCTATTGGTGTAGGGACGGCTCTAACACCCCTCTGGCTACCAAATTTGGTGTGTAGGTGACTCATAGCCCTATCAGGGGTCATGCAAAGTTTGGGAACAAACGGATGAACAAGTATGGGGGTTGAGCATACGGTTCTGATCCTTAAATGGCCCTATGGGGCCCATTTTGGTGATTGGGGTGGATTTAGTGGCCCTCTAGCCATGAAACTTACAGGATAGGTGATCAATGGCCCAATGAAGAGCCATGCAAAATTTGGGAACGACTGGACATAGGGTTTGATCGCACGGGTCCGATTCACGAACAACGGTCACCATTCCACGATCGGGTCCCAGATTTGGTGGACGGGCGTAGAAAAATACATTAAACCTTCACCGTAAATTTGGGAGAAATTTAACGGCTGAATATCCTGGTATCTCGGTTTCATTTGCAAGTACCAGATTCCAATTCTGGCATTGGTGGGGTGCATTTGGCAAGTGCCAGATCCTAATTCTGGGTGTCCACTGGGTCCGTGGCCGGCGATGGACCACAAGCCTAGTGAGATCATCAGTTTCCTAAATTTTTAGATTTTTCTGACCCTCCTCGGTCGCTGAGTGGCCCACACGGGCTATTGTTAAGTGTAAACAGGTCATCTGGCTCATCGGCCTGCACTTGGTCCGACCATAACCAAACTGGTCTACTCTAATGGGCTAAATTTAAGTTAATTAACTCGTGGTACCCCACCACGAGTACTTTAAATGAACGATCCTGCGGTAAATCCTACGTGGACGCCCCAGGACACTATGTGGTTGGACGGGACGTTACACCACATGGGCCTCAAATACATCAAATGAGCCTCATAACATGGGCCTCATATATATCAAAGTGGGCCTCCACAACGGGCCACAAATACATCAAGATAGGCCAAATCACATGGGCCTCATGTATATATCAAGGTGGGTCTCAACGGATGACCACAAGTACATCAATGTGTATATATAATGTATATATATAAATGAATCATATCAAAAGATCAACTGGACTGCACTCCAAATAACAGTGGCAACAATGATTTCCGCCGCTAAAATCCTATAGAGCCCACTGTTATGTATTTGCTTTGGGATCCGACCTATTCATAAGTTAACATAGAGATAGATGAAGTGAGAGCAAAAACATCAGCTTGATCAAAACTACTATGTCCCTTAAGAAGTTTTGAACAGTGAATGTCACTCTCCCCATTAGTGCAATGGTGGGGGTCCGCTTGAACTATGGATTTGACTCATTCTTTAGCTCATGTCATAAAATGAGCTTTCAAAATGGTTGGACGGCTTGGATGCAACACGTGCATCATGGTGGGTCCCAAAGATGGACTGCATGGATAATACAGGTGAGACCCACAGAACTTGGTGACGCCACTCCAGTAGCTACGTAGCTGGAGTGAGGTACACCAGCCGCCTCACCCACGCATGGGGACGACGTGGGTGAAACACTTACATCAGTGGGTCCCACGTGGGGCCCACCAGAATGTTTATCTGTTGTCCAATCTGTTGATTAGGTCACGCAGACCTGAATGCAGAGGAAAAACAAATTTCAAAATGATCCAAAACTTCTCTGACCTAAAAGGGTTTCAATGGCAGACGTTCAATCCTCATTATTTCCTACCGTGGGCCACCTGAGTGTTGTATACAACTGATTTTGGGGTGAGCCCACCGCCAGAAGGGGCCCACCAAATGCATGGTGTGGATGTTCCACACACATCATGGTGGGGCCTAAGCATGGGACCCATGTCCCTGGCCATTTCCCCCTACGCAGCGTCTTGCTGCTGCAGCAGCGTTAGCTGCTTTGTGTGTGTGTGTGTGTGTGTGTGTTTTTTAAATTAGAGTTTTTTCATGATTTTTCCGTGGTAGGGCCCGCATCAGGTGAATCCGACCCAGCCATTGCATTTCACGGCTCAAGACTGACCAAGCAAGCGCAATATTCAGTAGGTTTTGGCTCAAGGTGGCTCCTAGTCAATTTTAACAGTAAAAATCAATATTTTCTATGCTATGGCCCGCCAGAAAATCGGATTGGATTCATTTTTCGCCTCAACGCCTAAAATGAGTTGGAAAATAGGATGGATGGCAAGGTGGGGCCTGTAGGAGTGGCCCACCCAAATAGCTTTGAACCAAAGCTAATATTTGTATTTTTAGTTAACGTCCAGCGTCCCTGAACGCTGGACGGTTTGGGCAAACCACGCATATAAGGTGGGCCCTGCTTAGGTGGGCCACAAATGGTGGATGATGTGGATACAACACATATATAAAGTGGGCCCCACCTACAGATGGCTTGGATAAAATACATGCTTCATGGTGGGGTCCATCCGGGTGGGCCACACGGCCACATCATCACATACAATAGGAAATAAAATGAATGAGAGAGAGAGAGACACGTGTGATGGAGGGACCTCGACACTATAGGCTCTCCTTTTCAAGCATTCAATCCTACATTAAGTAGGTCCCAATACATGTGGGCCCATTAAATCAAAAATCAACGGTGGAGATTGTTTCTCCACCAAAATGGAAGGTCCAGATGACCTCTTTAAATCTTCGAAAAGTAAATATCATAATGGGGTCCATGGAGAATGGCCCCATCATGGAACGATCATGTGAATCAAGGTGGGCCTTCGGCCACACCTAGGGTCCCAAGTGAGATCCATACCATCAATCGGTAAGCCTCACTTGGCCCATCATCTAAAAAATGAAATCTAAGCCTATAGAAGCACCCACCATTCAATCTTCTTGGTCCGATGAAACGCCAGTCTTCTTGTACCTCTCTTTGATGGAAGATGATAAGAAATGAAGGGTTAGGATGAAGGATTTTAGGGAAGTGGGCCACACATGCACTTTCTCTCCTTAGAATGCATGGACATCCACCACTCTCTTGCTCTTCATTGCTTGGAAAATGTGTTGAGAAAGAGAGAGAGAGAGAGAGAGAGAGAGAGAGGTGGTGGTTGTAGGAGAGAGGTGATGGATGTGAGGTGATGGTGTACTTGACTTGAGAGTTGACTTGGTGGTTGCTTGACTTAGGGAAAAAGAAAGCATTGATTGATTGATTGATTGATTGGACATGATGTAGAGATTCTCTTGGGATTGCAAACATACGATGTTTTCCTCAAAATAAACGTCGACTCACATCTTTTGGCCAGGGTAACGGATCAGTGTGTAAGATGCGACATCGGAACCGCGGTGACGGTGCGATCGTAATGGTACAAGTCTCGGATTAAACCGACTCAGTTCTATAGGATATGACTTAGGATCGCGCGTAAACATCGGTTATAGGTCGCGGATTGCTGGAATTCGATGAGAAGAATCACTGGAGTCGATGGAATAGTACAAACTAAGATACGGGTCTTACGGGTCTTCCCACCTAATAAAAATTTCGTCCTCAAAATTTATACTACCATCGCAACTAATCGTAACTCTTAAGGGAATGGGAACATTCCATCATATATAATCAAAATACAATACAACATACAATCAAACATCGAAAAGATGGGGATAAAGCTCTCGAATATCAGCCTCGCACTCCCAAGACGCCTCATCAACACTACGATGGCCCCACTGCACTTTCACCAAGGGAATGCCTTGGTCCGGAGGACCTGCTCCTTCCGATCGAGGATACGAACTGGCTACTCAATGTAAGAAGCGCCTCACGAACCTCCAACGGCTGCCAATTAATAACAGAAACAATGTCTGATCCACACTTCCTCAGCATAGAGACATGAAAAATGTTGTGGATGCCAGACAACTGAGATGGCAAGGCAAGCCGATAGGCCAAGGCGCTAACGCGCCCGGTGATCTCGAAAGGTCCTATGAATCTCGGGGCAAGCTTACCCTTCGCTCCAAAATGAACCACACCATTCATGGGTGAGACCTTGAGATACACATGGTCCCCAATGACAAACTCTAAGGAACGATGCCAATGATTAGTAAAACTCTTCTACGGGCTTTGAGTTGTGCGCATCCTCTGCCTAATGATATCGATGGCCTCTGACATCCGTTGTACAAGTTCGAGGCTTAGGAGACGTCACTCTCCAACCTCGATTCAATAACTTGGAGATCTGCACAGTCTACCATATAATGCCTCAAAAGGAGTCACGCCAATGGTCGCCTAATAGCTGTTGTTGTATGCGAACTCAGCCAATCTCAGGTGCTCATCCCAACTACCCAAGAAATCAATTGCGCAGGCCCGAAGCATATCCTCAAGGATCTGGTTGAACAACTCGGTCTGGCCATTGGTCTGTAGATGGTATACAGTGTTGAGCTGCAAATCAGTCTCCATTACTTTCTGAAAGCTTCCCCAAAATTGAGACGTGAACCTCGGGTCTTAGTCAGAAACGATCGAAATTGAGACACCGTGCAGTTTCACGATCTCATCAACAAATAGCTTGACGAGCAGGTTCGCATGTCAGGTCTCACAAATCGTAAAAAAATGTACCAACTTTATCAGACAGTACACAACAACCTAGATGGCATTATGACCGCGCTGTGTCCTTGACAAATTAATGACAAACTCGGTAGATATGTGCTCCCACTTCCACATCGGGACAGTTGACGGCTGCAATAGACGAGGGGATCTTTAATGATCGGCCTTGAACGCTAGCACGTGTCTCAATTGGCCACAAAACTGGCTATTTGGTGCTTCATTTCCGCCCAAAAATACTGATGCCTCATATCGCGATACATATTCGTCGAGTTAGGGTGGATAGAGAACTGCGATCGATGTGCCTCGGTCATAAGATCTTGGCGCAACTCATGAATATCCGGGACACATAATCGGCCTTTAAAGCGAAGTCCACCATCAGAACTAATTTATCAATCTGTCTGACTCTCAGATGCTGCCTTAGCCTGATAACTCTGCACTAACTCATCTGCTTGTTGAGCCTCGATCACCCTTGTGACAAGAGAGGGGTAAATCGATAGGCTCGATAACTGCACAATAGAAGACTGCAAGCCGATCTTGAAGTCAAAAGCTGACACATCCTTAAGCATCCTCCACTTCTGAATCATCATGTGTGCCACCAGGCCTCGTGGCTGATGCCTGAGGGCATCCACTACCATGTTTGCCTTGCCCGGGTGATACTAAAGATCAAAATCATAGTCCTTCAAGAGCTCCATCCAACGCCTTTGCCTCATGTTCAGGTTAGACTAAGAGAACAGATACTTCAAGCTCTTGTGGTCGGAGAAGAGCTCGAACCTCACCCCATAAAGATAGTGTCTCCTTACCTTCAGGGAGAAGACAATTGCTGCCATCTCCATATCATGCGTGAGGTAGTTCAGCTCATGAACCTTGAGCTGGCGAGACGTATAAGCCATCGACTTCCCCTGCCGCATCAGGACAACACCCAAGCCAACTCGTGAGGCATCGGTAAATACAACGAATCCATCACTCCTAGGGGGAAGAGTGAAGACAGGAGCGGATATGAGGTGGTCCTTCAACTCCATAAATGTCTGCTTACAGGTGTCACTCCAAATGAACTCAGCACCCTTCTGGGTTAACCTGGTCAACGGAGCTGCAATACGAGAGAATCCCTCAATAAAATGTCGGTAGAAGCCCATCAAACCAAGGAAGCTGCGGATCTCGGACGTGTTCATGGGCTGGCCCCCATAAATGCACGGCATCAATCTTCAAAGGGTCGATGATGACACCCTACCTCGTCACCACGTGACCGAGGAATTTCACCTCCTCCTGCCAGAACTCGCACTTCTCCAGCTTCGCATAAAGCTAGTGTACACGAAGGGTCTATAAGGTAATCTTCAGATGTCACTCATGCTCCTCACGGGTTCTCGAATATATTAGAATGTCATCGATAAATATCACAACAAACTGGTCGAGATAAGAACGGAAGACCCCGTTCATCAACTGTATGAACACTGCGGGCCATTGGTCAGTCCAAAGGACATGACCTGAAACTCAAAATGACCATAGCGCATCCTGAAGGCTGGTACTATGGTCGCTGCTGTTGCCGTGGGCGTTATCACGGAGGCTGATATGGTGCCCTCGGCTGCTGCTGCTGTGGATGGGGACACTCGTACCTACGATATCCTGTCCTACCATACCCAAAGCAAGTACCTGTGAATGGTCCTGAAGGTGGTGTTGGGGGTGCTACTGGTGCTCGCAATGCTGGGCGGGTCGTGCGTCGCTGCTGTGGACGATGCTGTTGCTGCTACTATAAGCTACCAGAGGGCGCCTTCCTCTTCTGATATCCTCTCTGGTCACGAGCCCTCTTCAAACCGGCCCAATCTGACTTGTAGATCTAGGCCTTCTCTACAATCTGCTCAAACGTCTGGAGCATGTATCCGATCACATGGCCCCTGAGGGTAGGATGCAAACTGTTCTCAAAACGGCGGGCCTTCCACCCCTCATCATTAACAAGGTACGTCGCGAATCTCAATACTACGACAAAATGTGCCTCATACTGGGACATAGTCATGTCCCCCTAGACCAAAGTCTCAAACTCTAATACGCACTGCTGTCGCGCATGCTCAGGAAAGAACTTCCCATTAACAAGGTACGTCATGAATCTCAATAATATGACAAAATATGCCTCATATTGGGACATAGTCATGTCCCCCTAGACCAGAGTCTCAAACTCTAATACGCGCTGCTGTTGCGCATGCTCGGGAAAGAACTTCCTGTCAAACCGGTCTACAAAGTCCTCCTAGGTCCCTATGAAATCGACCTCTACCGCTCGGGTGACAGATGCCCACCAATGCTGAGCCTCACCCTGGAGAAGAAATACAGCTAGTGGGACTCGCTGCTAGGTCGTACATCTCATAGTGTCAAATATCATCTCCACCTTGGAGCCTATTGCAGTAAGGTCAGGATCGCCCCTGAAATGCGGGGGATCGTTCTGTCGGAAGTCCTTTAGAAGGGCGCCCGCATGCTCCTGCTCGGCCTCGGCTGGTGTAACAGTGGGACGCCTGCACTACCCCTGAAGAATAGTAGTCATCGCCTACAGCATCTGCTGCAGCTGAGCGGTACTCACAGGTACGGTCAAATCCGCACCGGTCTCAGGTAAAGGAGCGGCATCCTCAGGCTGGAAAGCAGGAATATCCAGTGGTGGAACGGGAGTCGTAGGTGATAGAGCGGGATTCGCAGGAGTCACGCTTCTAAGCGGCATGTCCTACAGGAAAGAACAAGGGTCTATCAGCCTTGAGAATTCTCGAACGCATAAATGTTAAGAGTCTATGTCGAAAAATCCCTATGTTATTCGAACTTGAAACCTATTCAGTTTAAGTTCATAGTAGATATGTGATGTGATCCTTAGGTATTCCTAAGTTATGCTCTGATACCAACTTATGTCATGCCCCAAACTAATAAAACGGGCTCACAAAATTTCTGATTGCCGAATCTGGTGTCGACAGCCTCCATAGTGCCCCATTCTCGGCTCCCGGCATTCATATGCCAAATTTCGATCCTGGGATCCTACAAGGAGTATTTTCAGTATGAATTTTTTTTGTAATGGAGCATAACCAAGTCACGAAACAACATGACCACATCTACTATATCAAAAACTTTAAGTACAATGCGGAAAGGGAAATATAAGGTGATCAAAAAGCTCCAAAATGATCAGATGCGCACTCCTTCCTCAGCATTGCTACTGTCCGATGCCACCTGCAGCAATGGTCGTACATAAGCTTACAAAAGGCAAGTGCCAAATATGCAGTATTAGAGTAATACAGAAATATGCGGGTAAGTCCATGAATGCTATCAGCTGTACCAAAGTTATGTGATGCAAGGTATGAATGCTATCGGTCATACCAAGGCCATGCGATGTGAGACATGAATGCTATCGGCCATACTGATGCAATGTGAAGCCTACGTAACCGAATGTTATATGCAAGATACAATACAAGCATGTCAGTCCTCATTAAGTACACATATCAGTACAGTTTCTCTCTGGGATATCACCAGGGTCTAGTATACTCCACACTGACTGTCGCCTCCCTAGCAGCATAGCCCAACGAGTGGAAGAGACCTCACTATCCGCCTGACCAGTAATTTGCCAACACCTACCTGGTTCGTCAATAGTGAACTCATTTGTGAGCTAGTCAAACTCAACCTAGCTTACAACCCCCTCACTCGAGCGAATAAGGCCACATCCCCTTCCGACCGACCATGACACAGTGGGAGACGCGAACTACTGGTATTCGGCACTCGAGCACTCGTGTATCTACTCGGTCTAGACGTTGGAGCATCTCTTGGTACCAAAAAGGTTCTAGGACTTTCACCCAAGGATATCCCAAGTACCCATAGTGCTAGAACCAAGTATTTTCGGTATCCGATACGGTCATCCATGATGTGCCTATGGAGCCATGGCCTTGATGTTGCTAAGGCGTACAATAGTCATTTCACACATATTCAAAATGCATGAGTCACACCGTTATTCATGCAGCAATCTCGCACATATCATGCGCTTATGTGGGAAACTCCTGTCAGTGAGTCCCATAAATAATCTGCCCAATGACATATACTAGGACTAGTCATTACTCATATCAAGCATACATATGATGCATATGGCATGGGTCATGGAATTATACTAAGCATGTTATAATGTAATGAACTATCCTTATAATGCAGATGAGCCTAGACCGCCTACACACAACAAGTATGGGCCTATCAATGGGCCCTAAGTAGAGTCACAATGTGAACCTTTAACCAACATTGTACTTACAATGTGGGCCTCAAACCATCATTGCTCCCAAGGCATAGTCGCCATAAACATTATTACATAAACCATCGTAAAACCATATATTGCAATGGACTTGTGTACATCCCATTGGGCCTTGACCCATGGGCCTTGATACATCAAATGGCCTCATAACATGGGCTTCATATATATCAAGGTGGGCCTCAACGGACGGCCACAAATACATCAAGCTGGGCCTAATCATATGGGCCTCATATATGTACCAAGGTGGGCCTCAACGGATGGCCACAAGTACATCAATATGGGCCTCAAATACATCAAATGGGCCTCATATATATCAAAGTGGGCCTCCATAATGGACCACAAATACATTAAGATGGGCCAAATCACATGGGCCTCATGTATATATCAAGGTGGGTCTCAACAGACGACCATAAGTACATCAATATGTATATATAATGTGTATATATATATATATATATAAATGAATCATATCAAAAGATCAACGGGACTGCACTCCAAATAATAGTGGCGATAATGATTTCCGCCGTTAAAATCCTACAAGGCCCACTATTATGTATTTGTTTTGGGATCCGACCTATTCATAAGTTAACATGGAGATAGATGAAGTGAGAGTAAAAACATCAGCTTGATTGGAACTATTATGGCCCTTAAGAAGTTTTGAACGGTGAATGTCACTGTCCCCATTAGTGCAATGGTGGGGGTCCGCTTGAACTATGGATCTGACTCATTCTTTAGCTCATGCCATAAAATGAGCTTTCAAAATGGTTGGACAGCTTTGATGCAACACATACATCATGGTGGGTCTCAAAGATTGACAGTGTGGTTAATACAGGTGGGACCCATAAAACTTGCTGTCGCCACTCCAGTAGCTACGTAGCTAGAGTGAGGTACACCAGCCGTCCTACCCATGCATGGGGACGACGTGGGTGAAACACTTACATCAGTGGGTCCCATGTGGGGCCCACCTTAATGTTTATCTGTCGTCGAATCTGTTGATAAGGTCACGCAGACCTGGATGTAGAGGAAAAATAAATATCAAAATGATCCAAAACTTCTCTAACACAGAAGGGTTTTAATGGCAGACATTCAATCCTCACTGTTTCTTGTCGTGGGCCACCTGAATGTTGTATACGGCTGATTTTTGGGGTGGGCCCACTGCAAGAAGGGGCCCTCCAAATGCACGGTGTGGATGTTCCACACACATCACGGTGGTGCCTAAGCATGGGATCCACGTCCCTGGCCATTTCTGCCCACGCAGCGTTCTGCTGTTGTAGTAGCATCACCTGCTTTATGTATGTATGTATGTATATATATATATATATGTTGTATACGGCTGATTTTTGGGGTGGGCCCACCGCAAGAAGGGGCCCTCCAAATGCACAGTGTGGATGTTCCACATGCATCAAGGTGGGGCCTGTAGGAGTGGCCCACCCAAATAGCTTTGAACCAAAGCTAATATTTGTGTTTTCAGTTAACGACCAGCGTCCTTGGACGCTGGACGGTTTGGGCAAACCACGCATATAAGGTGGGCCCTGCTCAGGTGGTCCACCAAATGGTGGATGATGTGGATACAACACATATATAAAGTGGGCCCCACCTACAGATGGCTTGGATAAAATACATGTTTCATGGTGGGGTCCATCCGGGTGGGCCACACAGCCACATCATCACATACAATAGGAAATAAAATGAAAGAGAAAGGGAGAGAGAGAGAGAGACATACGTGTGATGGAGGGACCCCGACACTATTGGCCCTCCTTTCCAAGCATTCAATCATACATTAAGTGGGTCCCAATGCATGTGGGCCCACCAAATCAAAAATCAATGGTGGAGATTGTTTCTCCACCAAAATGGAAGGTCTAAATGACCTCTTTAAATCTTCGAAAAGTAAACATCATAATGAGGTCCATGGAGAATGGCCCCATCTTGGAATGATCATGTGAATCAAGGTGGGCCACCGACCATACCTAGGGTCCAAAGTGAGATCCATACCATCAATCGGTAGGCCTCACTTGGCCCATCATCTAAAAAATGAAATCTAAGCCTATAGAAGCACCCACCGCTCAATCTTCTTGGTTTGATGGAACGCCGGTCTTCTTGTGCCTCTCTTTGATGGAAGATGATGAGAAATGAAAGGTTAGGATGAAGGATTTTGGGGTAGGAAGTGGGCCACACACATGCACTTTCTCTCCTTAGAATGCATGGACGTCTACCACTCTCTTGCTCTTTGTTGGTTGGAAAATGTGTTGAGAAAGGGAGAGAGAGGTGGTGGTTGTAAGAGAGAGGTGATGAATGTGAGGTGATGGTGTACTTGACTTGAGAGTTGACTTGGTGGTTGCTTAACTTAGGGAAAAAGAAAGCATTGATTGATTGATTGATTGGACATGATGTAGAGATTCTCTTGGAATTGCAAATACGTGGTGTTTTCCTCGAAATAAATGTTAGCCCACATATCCTAGTTAGGGTATTGGATCAGTGTGCAAGGCATGGCGTCGGAACCACGGCGACGGTGCGGTTTCAATGGTACAAGTCTTAGATTAAGCCGACTCAGATCTACAGGATATGACTTAGGATCATACGCAAACGTTGATCATAGGTCGTAAATTGTCAAAATTCAATGGAAATGATCGCGGGAGTCGACGGAACAGTACGGACTAGGATACGGGTCTTACGGACTCATTCTTTGGATCATGCCCTCACATGATCTCTTTAAATGGATGGAACTTAGTGACGTCATTTCAGTAGCGAGTCTCCTTATCACTACTCAACTTGTCAGTGGCTAATCTGTGTCCAGCTGGTGTGTGGTACACCAGCCAATCCACTTCTGTGATCAATGTTTTCGTACTGTTGAGAAGCGATCAATGTCTTGGTACTGTTGATAAGCGATCAATGTCTTCATACTGTTGAGAAGCGGATTGCGTGCTGAGTAACTCAGTACCCATACTGAGTAAACTTTGTAGGGTCCACTGTGATTTACACATTTTATCTACTCCCTTTTATCCATTTTAACATATAATTTTAAGGCTTGAAGCCAAAATCAAAGTATATCCAAATCTCAAGTGGACCTCACCACAGGAAACAGTGTGAATATAAAATCTACTATTGAATATTTCCTGGGGCCCTTAAAAGTTTTGGATAAATCCGATATTTTTTTCCCTTCATCTATGTCTGTGTAATCTTATTAACAGCTTGGATGACAAATAAACATCATTGTGGGCCCTAAAAGTTTTAACAGTGGAAGTCATTAATCCCACCGTTTCCTATGGTGTGGTCTACTTTAATTCTGGGCATACTTATATTTTGGACTCAACCACTGAAATGAGCTGCAAAAACGGATGGACAGCATGACATATATTCACAGTGTGCCCAATTAAGTTTACTCAATGCGATAAAAGCGTACTGAGTAACTCTTAACGCAATCTGATTTTGTTTCAATGTGAAGTGGATCGATGACCCGGATGCCCGTCTCTGCCCCCAAACAGGCGGTTCTATTGGCGGGCCCACTGTGATTTATTCTTTTATCCATGTCGTTCATTCATTTTCTTAGATCATTTTAAGGCATGAACATAAAAATGAGGTAGATCCAATGCTCAAGTGCACCACACCACAAATTACTCTTGCAGCTAATGCATTTGGCATTTAATGCTTGTTATTTGGTGTGGTCCACTTGAGCATTGGATCTGCCTCATTTTTATGTAAATTTTCATGGCTGGTGGTCGATGCTTTGTGGGCCCTACCATGATATATGTGTTTCATCCATGCTGTCCATCTATTTTTCTAGATCATTTTAAGGTATGAGACCAAAAATGAGGTCTATCCCAATCTCAAGTGGACCACATTACAGGAAACAATGTTGAATGAACATTGAACATTAAAAACATTTCAGGGGCCATAAAAATTTTGGATCAAGCTGATCTTTATTTTTCCCTTCATCTGGGTCTGCATGACCTAATCAACGAAATGGATGTCAAATAAATAGTTAGGAAGAATTTAATGGTGGAGATCCAATAACTATTTTTTCCTGTGGTGTGGTCCACCTGAGATTTTTATCTCTCTCATTTTTTTTATCAAGCCCTAAAACAATCTGTAAAAATGGAAGAACGTCATGGATGAAACACATACATCATGGTGTGGTCCATTTCCCCTTAAAATGATCTGAAAAGAGGGATGGACGGCATGGATGAATAGATGCATCATGGTGGGCCCACCTATAGATGTAACATCTCGAAAAAATCCATACAAAGACCTGAGTACCACCTCAGGCAGAAATCACTCAGGACCAAATCCTTTAGAAATTAGGCGAGAATTAGCTAGTGCTAAACTAGAGTACCTATGAGCTAGTGCTAAACTAGAGTACCTGTGAGATTAGCACTAATCACTTTAAATACAATCTGTAAAACCCAAAACTTGTAGAATTATTAACACTACATTAACCTGAAATCTAGGATCCATCTTTAAACCTAGTTGCTCTCGTGAGTATTTTAAAACTCTGTATCAGACCTGGACCACATGTCAAAAGTTCGATTACCCCAAAACTATACCGTTATGACCGCCTTTCTAGGCTTGACTACCACCTCAGAAATCAAGTCCTAACAGTGTCCAGAAACATGCAACTTAAGCCCGGAGCGAAGTGTGTGAGAAACGTGAATATATTTAGAAATAAAATCCAAACTTAAGTAAACTGAGACGTGTCGCTTGCGGGCCAAATATAACGATTCAGACCATCAGAATCTGACCCAAATACCCCTTAGGATTAGGAGAAATTTTCTACACATGGATCGAGTACCGGTGACCGTTGAATTAAAAATGGTCCGCCACGGTCGATCTGTAAATTTGATCGGACCGAAAACTTAGCTTGACCTAGATCCAAGGTCAGGGAGCTTAAGTCCGACCGCACGCAAGAAAGGGACCTCCGGAAGTGCTCTATTGGATCGAAACTGATGTCCTTTAGACATAACCTAAGTATACCATGACCCTGAGGTCATTCCCATCAGTTTTGGGCCAATAAAAAGGGCTTAAACCCTCTCTCTCATAACCCATACGAATTTCCTAAACCTTAGAAAGAAAAGAGAGAGAAAGAGAAGGAAAGAGAGTGTGTGTGTGGGAGTTTACTCTTGGGATTCAATCCCGCCACTCCACTTACCATTTCATCAATTCTAAATCGCTAATCAGGCGTTTCCAACAACACACTTGGGTAACAAAACCTAACCCTAATCTGTTTTAGGGTTTCAGATAGTGTAAGTTATGAAATAGCTAACCTAATTCATGCTATAGGTCGCCAATCCGCCGTTGACAAAGACTAAGTGTCTAAAATGACTCCGTTATACGTTTAACGGCGTAAGGTGCGGACTATAAACATATAGGTTATGGTTTTCAAGGCTTTTAATGTCGGTTAATGATTTATTGCTGACGTGGATGCTATTTTACATGCCAAAAATGATGTCTGTCTGGCCTTTCAAATATATATGAACTATGTTAAGTTTAGGTTAATCCATGTGTTTGTTGAAATAATGTATAAGTATGGAATTTGAATTTGAGTTTGCCATGATTAATTACTGTCTATGTATGCTAGATATATGTGTAACAACTCTCGGACGAAAGGATTACCCCTAATACATGTTATATCAACATACGTTGCGTGCGTTCTATTGTGTAGCCTAAGTGTTTGTGAAAATGACTGAATTAGTATAGAATTCGCATTCGTGCTCGCCATGACTAACTGTCATGGATATTTGATTATTGTATAGGTGATAACCCTTTGACGAGAGGATTGGCCCTAATACGTATGATAACTAATATATATCATATATGATGGAATACGTAGGCTAAGTGTTTGTAAAATGTCTGAATGACTTAGTAGTTAGTAAGGTGTACCTGTATGCGAGTTGAGATATGATTCTCAACTACCTCAATGATGTATATGATTTCCTCCATGTATGTCATATTCTGATTCTGGTTGTTTATGAATTGAATGTGTGCTAATTCATGTCTACATTGCATTTCAGAACATGTTCATATGATTGTATGATTTGAAGTATTGATCTATTACTGCTTTAACTATCTTATAGGATATTTTGTTGTAATTGAATGTTGTTGGGGCTATCATATAGTCCAGGCAATCAGTAACAGGCCTCGAATTGGTGGCTGAGGTTGTTTCACCATACAGGAGGTGTTCAATGAATCTGAGTCGAACTTGGGTTATCGACAGTGGTTAGGCCACATGGAGTGCTTACACACTTCATATCAATTAACTCAACGTGCGCTCGTGCTTGTCGAGCCCGTCAAGTAACCCGATTGGCCCGATGTATGTTCACCATGTTTGGACACTACTGCTTGAACCTAAGGTACTAAACCCACCAATGGAATCCCCGTTAACCTTGGTACCTCGATCTACTAAGACTCATGAGCCGGACATGGTGGTATGGGACACCGTGGTCGAGCTGTCGGCCTACGCTGTGGCAATGAGTCTTCCCGTAGTGACCAGTGAGCAACACCGCCTCGTGAGCCGAATACGGTGGTATGGGACACTGTTTCGAGTTGTTGGCCTACACTGATCAGGTGACGAGCCCTTTGTAGTGACCTTGAGCATACTCTGAGACTGTGTTGAGGCAGCAAGCCTTTATCGTAGCCAATAGAGTATAAACTAGGCCTACACTGATAAAGCGACGAGCCCCTTTGTAGTGACCTAGAACCACAACATAGTATGGGAGTTGCTAGGACTGACGACCCTAGACCGGATCATTGTTGGGAATTGATATAAGGGAGGTATCTTAGCTTCCCAATCCTGCTGTATGAATAAACCTAAGTAAGAACTGGACTAACACATAACATTGCATTGCACGGTGCTTGGCGAGGAAGTGCATGTGTCTGGAGTGGTGTATGCTGCGACCGTGAGATGAAGTTCGCAGAGGGAGTGTAGGTGAGGGCATGCATCATATCATATCATCCTTGCATTAATAAGAGTACTTAGGACTGAATCGTTGTACTGCTTTATCATTACTACTTGATTAAATTGATAACATGTTAACCTTTGTGTTATAATTTCACTGAGTTAGCTACTCACTCCCACGTTTTGAGATGGTGTTTACATACCAACCAGACTCTATCTTAGTTGTAGACAGTGATGTGACGTATGAGGCGGATCTTAACTTCTACAACAATGAGGAGGAGTTCTCATATATGCAGTTATCAGGCGATTTTACTTAGGCCGTACTGATCGACGGAGATTACAGGGTTTCTCAGTTATAGATGGACTATACTTTTGAAATTTTGAATGTTGAACTAATACATGTAAATATTTGATCTGGCAATGTAATCATACTTTAGAGAGTAGTAATGGTCCATACATTTGCTTATACTTATATACATCTCTCAGTCTTCCGCTTGCGTAACGTAATTATTTCTGGAGTATGGATTATTGTTTTGGTATAATCTCATTCATGTTTTATGCACTAATACGGACAACATACAATCATCATGAAATATGTTACATAAGTGATGTGTTGGAACTCGGGAGTCCAGCATTTGCACGACCCCCGATTTTCAGGGCGTTACAACAGAACTGCCCATTGGGCTAGAGACAGGTGGGGCTACGACACAATCTGCGCCCGGTGACCCTCCTCGAGCTAGACGCTGATTGTGTCCTACCCCTACTCGAACGGTAATCCATCCGGGCAGGGATCTGTGGGGCCCACCGTGATGTAATTATTTTATCCACACCATTAATCGCTTTTATCAGATCATTCTAAGATATTTTACAAAAAATGAAGCAAATACATAGCTCCAGTTGACCACATCAAAGGAAGCTGCAGTGATAATGACACCCACCGTTGAAACCTTTCTAAGGGCCACCGTGATGTTTTTTTACCACCCAACCTATTAATAAGGTCATGCAGACTTGGATGAAGTGGAAACATAAATTTCAGCTTGATCTGACACTTCTCCAGCTCCCAAGAAGTTTTTAATGGTGGACGCTCAATCCCCACTTTGTGGTCCACTTAAGCCTTGAAACTACCTTAATTTTGGGTTCATACCTTAAAATAATCATATAAAAATGATTAACTGTGTGGATAAAATACTTACATCACGGTGGGCCCCATATAAGACCCGTATCCTAGTTCGTACTGTTCCGATAAATCCTGCGATCATTTCCGTCGAAGTCCAGCGATCCGCGACTGATAATCGACGTTGCAATCGATTGTAAGTCGTATCCTTTAGATTCGAGTTGATTTAATCCAAGACCTGTATCATTGCGACCGCACTGTCGCCGCGGTTTTAACGCCGTGACTCACGCACCAATCCGATACTCTGACCAGAAGATGTGAGTCGGCGTTTATTTCGAAGAGACGCTGCACTTTCTCGATTCCAAGAGAATCTCTACATAATGTCAAATCAATCCCATCAATCAAATCAATCACATCAATCAATCAATCACTTCAATGTCAAGTACAAGCACCCCCATGCTTCCTTTCTCCACAAGTAAAGCAACCACAAAGGTCAACCAATCCATCACCTCACCCATCACTCACACCCTTTCACCCATCACTCCCTCTCCTTACAACCTCTCTCTCTCCTTCTCCTTCCCTTCACATTTCCCAACCATCCTAAACCCAAGCAAGAAACCCACGTCCAAGCTCCTTCATGTGAGAGGAATGTGATTTTTGTGGCCCACCTTTCCCATTCCAAATCCATCATCCTAGCCATCCATTTTCCATCTCCACCATCAAAGAGGAGCACAAGGAGGGTGACGTTCCAACGGACAGAAGAGATCAACCGGTGGGTGCTCCTATAGGCTAGTTTTTCATATTTTTATGATGGGCCAAGTGAGGCCTACCGATCAATGGTGTGGATCTCACTTTGGACCCTAAGATGTGGCCGATGGCCCACCTTGATTATCAATATCATTCCATGATGGGGCCATTTTCCATGGACCCCATCATGATGTTTACTTTCCTAGCTTGAATAGGGGTCATCGTGACCGTCTATTTTAGTGGAGAAGAAATCTCCACCGTTGGATTTTGATTTAATGGGCCTACATATATTGGGACCCACTTGATGTATGTTGTAGATCATGAAAGGGAGGGCCCATAGTACCGGGGTCCCTCCATCACTCGGTCTTCCATCTCTCTCTTTCTCTCCCTTTCTCTTTCATTATTTTTGGTATGATGATATGGCCATGTGGCCCACTTGGATGGACCCCACTTTGAGGTATGTATTGTACCCAAGTTATCCATAAGTGGGGCCCACTTCTTATGTGTTGTACCAACACCATCCATCATTGTGTGGCCCAACTGAGTAGGGCCCACCTTGAGCATATGTTACGGCCACACGTCCAGGGACGTCCCTGGACTCAAATGAAAACACAAATATTAGCTTGAATTCAAAGCTCATTGGGCGAGCCACTCATGTAGGCCTCACCTTGATGTATGTAGTCAATCCACGCCGTCCATTCCTTTTCCCGACACATTCTAGGTGTTGAGCCGAAAAATGAAGTTGATATGATGTTCTGGTGGGCCATAACATTGAAAACACTGATTCCCACCGTTTAAAGTCATCTGGGTTTTTCTACACACCAAAAGGTACCCAATATTGGGCTTGATGGATTTGTTATGGATAATATAATCCATTGGCGGGGTCGGATTGTACTAATGTGGGCCATGTGCATGAAAAACCATGGAAAAACCATGATTTAAAATAATAATAATAATAATAATAATAAATAAATGTGCAAAGACACCCTCACATCGACAAGGCAAAGCAGGCGGCCGGGTCGGTAGGCGGACGGCCATGACAGCGTGTCCCACGGCCCACTCCCGGCCTGGGCCCCAAAGATGATGTATGTATGTCATCCATGCCATTCATGAGGTGGGCCTTTGGGTCAGTGGGCCATCCTCCAAAAATCATCCTGATCCAATGCTCAGGTGGCCCACGTCAGAGGAAACAATGGGGTCTAACGGTTGCCATTGGAATACATTTCTGGGTCCACGAAGTCTCGGATCAAGGTGAAATTTATTTTTCCTTGTTACCCTGGCATGTGTGACCTTATGTACGGATTGGATGACATATAACCATTATGGTGGGCCCCCATGAGACCCACAGTGATGTATGTGCCTTGCTGCCACCGTCCAGACGGACGATGGAAGCCCACTACGATGTATGTGTTCCAGCTGCACCGTCCACCCTGGACGGTGGGACCCTCCCTGCTGCACATGTGTGCATGTGTGTGTGAGTGTGCACGTGTGTGCATGTGTGTGTGAATGTGCACATGTGTGTGAGCGTGTGTGTGTGCATGTGTGTGTATATATATATATATATATATTTATATATATATATATATAATATCATATTATATTTTATATGTAGTATTGTATATATATACTATATATTATATTATACATATATATATACAGGATGGTGGGCCTTCTTGTGGACCTCACCATGATGAATGTGTTGCATCCAATCTGTCCAACCACTTGGCGTGCTTATCTTAAGGGCTTGAGACTAAAAATAAGACAGATCCATAGTTCAAGTGGACCCTCACCTTGGTATGTGGTTGAGGCCCACTTTGATGTGTACTTGTGGCCGTTGTTGAGGCCCACCTTGATGTGTATTTATGGCCGTTGTTGAGGCCCACCTGGATGAGTACTTGTGGCCATTGTTGAGGCCCACCTGTTATGTATTTAAGGCCTATGCGATGGGGCCCATCTGAATGTATTTGTGGCCGTTGTTGAGGCCCACCTGGATATGAATGCAAGGCCCATGTTATAAGGCCCATTTGGGTGTATCTTAGGGCCCATGGGTCGAGACCCATTGTGATGTATAAAGGCCCGTGGGTTGAGACCCACTGTGGTGTGCATAGGGCCCATGTTATGAGACCCATTTGACGTATTGGAGGCCCATGGGTGGAGGCCCAATGGGATGTACATAAGGCCCATTAAGGTGATTCAACCGTGGTTTATGTGTTGACCTTTATGGCGGGTCATGACTTGGGAGTAATGTTGGTTTGACGTCCACATTGTAAGTATAATGTTGGTTAAATGTCCGCATTACGACTCTCCCTAGGGACATTGGTAGGCTCATACTTGTTATGTGTAGGCCGTCTAAGCCCATCTGCGTTGTGAGGATAGTTCATCACCTTATAACATGCTTAGTGTAGCTCCATGATTCATACCCATACGCATCATATGTATGCTTGATATGAGGAATGTTTGGTTATAACATGGGTCGTTGGGCTGAGACATTTATGGGACTCCATATGAGATGGAGTGCCCGACATGAGCGCATGGTACGCGCGAGATTGCTACATGTTTGTACGGTATGATTCATGCATCTCGCATACATATTACTTGATCATTGTATGCCCTAGCGACATCAGGGCCATGGCCTCCACAGGCATATCGTGGATGGCCAGACGGGACACCGAAAATATTTGGTTCTAGCATACGGGCGCCATAAATGTCCCTGGGTGAAAATCTCTGAACCTCCGTGGCCAGGAGATGACTCCAACGTCGAGACCAGGTGGATATATGAGCGCACGAGGGCTGAATACCAGGAGGCCGCGTCTCCCACTATGTCGTGGTCGGTTGGGAAGAGGTGTGACCTTACCAGCCTGAGTGAGGGGGCAATATCTAGGTTGAGTTTGACCAGCTTGAGGAATGGGTCCGCTATCGACGAGTCGGGCCCGATATTAGCAGGCGGATAATGAGGTCTCTTCCACTTAGCCAGTTGTGCGCTCGGATAGGGGCGGCAAGCTGGCTAGAGTGTAATAGACCCCGGTGATGATCCCAGAGAGGAACCGTACTGATACGTGGACTTATTGAGCAGGAATTGCATACCCATTCACTCATTTATTCACTATCCACTCGAGCTGGTGGTGCATAACTATTTGTTACGTATACCATCGCATGGCCAGGATTTCGGTTGGGCGCGCGACTAACTTGAGATCAGGAGTTTACCACATTGTGTCTAACTATCCAAATTTAGGTATGGGACTAGTTTGGATAGAAGTCCCTTGTGATGGATCTCATAGCCTATGATACTTCGTACTATCATCCTGACTTCACGTTCCTACATGGTCACTTCATTCGCACCGCATATTACATTGCATTCGTAGTACTTAGCATTTTGGTTTACTATGTTTTTGCACTTATATAGCCTAGATGGGGTTGATGGTATTCGTGGCTCGTCAGGATTTGTATATTGCATTGCATTCTCAGCATATGTTATTGTCTTATTATGTTTTACATCGCATTGCTTTGGTACGGCTGATAACATTCATGGACTTACCAGTATACTTCCGCTTGCTCTGATGTCATATGATTCATGATCTTATTAGTATTTCTGTTTATCCCAATGATGTATGATTTATGTGCTTTATTGATACTTAGCACTTACCTTACACACACTTCCACCACCCTCTAAGCTTTTGTAAGCTTATGCACGATAGATGCGTGCAGGTGGCGTTAGATTTCAGCAGCGTTGAGCTTGGAGCATGCAAATTTGTCCTCTGGAGCTTTTGGAGTTTTGATTTCGATATATGTATTTCCCTTTCTGCAGTGTATTTAAACGATTATATTAGTGGATATGTGATGATGATGTTGCCTTTATGATTTGGGTATACTTGTGGTTATGCTTCATTACAAAAAAATTATACTGAAAATCCTCCTTGTAGGATCCCAGGATCGGAATCTGGCGTATGGGCGCTGGGAGCCGAGAATGGGGTACTACGGAGGCTGTCACGACCGGATTCGGCGATCGGGAATTTTGTGAGCCCGGTTTCCGAGTTCGGGGCGTGACACCCCACAAGGCCCTACCTGGATGGATTACCATCTGGGCAATGGTAGGACGTAATCCGCGTCCCCTCGAGCTCCGGGTTGTACGAACGGTTGGAAGCGGATAGGCTGGTATACCACATACGAGCTATATAGTTGGTGCATTGACCTCAGCAAGTTCTGTGAGTCTCATCATGAGGTATGCATTACATTCAAACCGTCCATCCACTTGGCGATCTCGTCATAAGGCTTGAGATGAAAAATAAGAAAGATCTAAAGAGTAAGTGGACCACACTGCAAAAGGCAATGGGAGATTGAACGTCTACCATTGAAACCCTTTTGGGGGGTCACAGAAGTTTTGGATCAATATGATATTTGTTTTTCCTATTCATCAAGATATTTTTGACATTATGAACAGATTGGATGGAAAATAAACGTTATTGTAGGCCCTGCGAATGTTTTAATGGTGAAAATCATTATCCCCACTACTATTTGTGGCATGGTCCAATTAAGCTTTGTATATTATTCAATTTTTAGTTCATGCTTTAAAATGATCTCTAAAAATAGATGAATGGTGTGGATATAATAAATACATCATTTTGGGGCCACATAACTTTGATCTACTTTGAACCATTTGTACCAAGCTCGAGAGTTGACGCTCGTCTTAGCACGACACGTACTTACACGGTACACTAGCCAATCCGCTTCCCCAACGGTTCAGATGAGATCAAAGTTACATGGGTCCACAATAATGTATTTATCATATCTATAACATTTATCAATTCGGCCAGAGATCATTTTAGATCTTGATTTCAAAAATTAGTAATTCGAAAGGCTAAGTAGAATCGCATTACAATTACAAATAGCAATGGGTATAATGATTCTCACCGTTAAAACGTTCTAAGTGCCCACCTTAACATTTAATTTTTATTCAATTTATAAGGTCATAAAGATGGGGTGAAGAGAAAAAACAAATATCATAATGATCCAAAATTTCCATAACCTTAGGAAGGTTTTCAATGGCAGGCAAAAAGTCCTCCACTGCTTTTTATAGTGTGCTTCCACTTGATTTTTGGATCTTTCTTGTTTTTTAGCTCAAGCATTGCGACTAGCTTCACCAAGTGGATGGACGGTTTGGAAATAACTCAAATCTCACGTTGGGACCAACAGAACTCGGTGATTTCAATGCACCAGCTAGGTTGCTGCCAAATCCGCTTCACTCTGAACTGTTGGTACAACTCGGAGCTCGAGGAGCATCTTCAAACGACACGTACCTATACTATATACATCAGTGGTGTGTGATACACTAGCCAATCTGCTACCTTTCAAAGCCGCAAGGACCTGATACTGCCCCCAGACATGGCTAGAGACGCACGAACGGTATTGACCAAGACACTTTGAAGCCCACCTTGATGTATGTATTTTAATCACTCAATCCATCCATTTTGAAATATGATTTAAGAGTATGAGCCCAAAAAAAGATTATGAGCCCAAAAAAAGGGGAGGTGAGACTTAGGGGGACTGCACTACAGGAAAGAGTGGGGGTGGAACGCCTACAATTGAAAACATGCATGACACAAGTTATGAATCAAGCTAATATTTATGTTTTCACTTTATCCACATCTTTCTTACCTTATGAACAGGTTGGATGGAAAATAAACATCACAGTGGACCCTAAGAAAGTTTCACCGTGGGCATCATTGTCACCACTGCTTCCTGTGATTTAGTCCACTCAAGCCTTTGATCTACCTAATTCTTGGCATTATGCTTTAAAATAATTTGTTAAAATGGATGAACAATGTGGATAAAACATATACATCACAATGGGCTTCACGGAGCCCCTGACAAGATCAAGTGGTACTAGGGGTGTACATTAAGTTGAACCGAGTCGACTGGCCTCAACTCGGCCACTAGATGGCCTCAGTTCGAACTCAACTCGACTCGGTCCTTGAGCCTGACTGGCCAGCTCAGCTCAGTTTGGTCAGCAGCTTAGGCCGAGTTCGAGCCAAGATCAAGTCGAGTTCGTCATTGAAGTATTTTCACAAACACCTAGGCTACAACTTCAAAATCCCACTATATGTAAAACAGAAGCAATGGTTTTACATGTATTTTATCAAACACCTTCTAAGCTGGTATTTGTTTCATGTACATACCTTCCTTGCCACCAGCCACACTTCGTTGAGTCATTTTATCAAACACTTGGTGAGCAACATCAATAACAAAGTAACCGAGTCACCGAACTAGTTCAATCCGAGTTCGATTCGAGTTGGATTAGATTCGAGTTGAGTCAAGCTGGGGCCAGCTTGAACTGGCTTGAACTCATTTTCGAGATAAAAAAAAAATCAGCTTGGCTCGGCTCGAACTCAGCTTCGAATCGAGTTGAATCGAGCTTTTTCGAGTCGAGTCGAGCAAGCTAACCGAGCTAGCTCGGTTCGTGTACACCCTTAGGTAGTACCAATCCGCACCCACAGGCAACAATGAGCCGAATGCGGATTTCGAAAGCCTTTAGAAGCTACTGCGCAAGGGAAGCGGATTCCGTACTAAGAAAACTCTATGAGGTTCACCATCATTTATATATTTTATCCCCTCCGTCCATCCATTTTTTCTGATAATTTTATTTTGACCGTACATAACAAAAATAATCTGGATCAAAAAATCCTTGGTCCTTGCTCATGCCTCAAAGGTAGATTCACAAGAGTTTTAACCCATTGGTTGCGGGTTCGAGTACCATTCACAGTGAATTCATACCGCGTGGTGTGAGTATACAGGGGTGTGAGTATGTGTATAAAAAAGATATATCCATTTATCCTTGTTAGAGTCACTTGAAAGTTCATTAAATTACCTTCTCAACGAGTAAAAATCATTAAAATCGAACATGTAACAAAAGAATTATGACCGTTTTCGTGGGATTGACGAACTGATGATTCGTGTGAGTACCAACGATCCACAGTGAGTATCGGTGAACCATAATAACTTTGGATCCACTTTTAGTCAATCAAATAATCTATCTAAATAGAGTGATTCTAAATCCATTTAAAAGTTCATCAAATCATTTCTCTAAAGAGTATAATATCACTAAAATCGAAAGTGTAATGATATCTAAATAGAGAGTGTAATGATATCATAAATCCCTATGCATAAAATGATGTCCAAATATGGTCACTCCAAAGTAATTTGAAATTTCATCAAATTACATTTCCAACAAGTACAAGATCACCAAAATTGGATATATAATGAGAGAGTTATAACTATTTTCGTGGGATTTATGACCTATAGGGAGTTATAACAGTTATGAACATTCATCCATTTTAACATTCTTCCACTACAACATTCATCCATTTCAATATTCATTGCATTCATTTGTTACAAAATCCATCCTAAAATTTTGTGGGATAGTCTACCACAGCATGTACGGAAGCTTGGCAGAGCTATAGAATTACGATTAAGTCCTAGAATGGGGGTTGTGATTATGACCAATTTAGAAATATGTCAATTAAAACATAATTTCCTACTAAGATAGTTTACCAATTTAAACAAGACAATTAACACAAAGGCTTCCAAGCCAATGTGAATCTAATCACATAAACTACAAAATATGCAACAATGAAATAACTAATCTATAAATCAAGATAGTGATCTTATGTGTGGGAAGTGCTAATTATTCAGCACATACCATTCATCTAATTATGCATTCATATAATCGAACAAATTAAGCCACAAGCATAAATAGGAAAGTACTTAAATAACAATCTCAAATACAAACATTTATAATGGTTTAGTTTCCCTACTCCACTCCCGGCTAGAGGTGGGCATCGAGTCGAGTCGGACTGAGTTAGGTCCAACTCAACTCAATCCGATTTTGTCAAATACCTGACCCAAACTCGATCTGACTCGAGACTGAGTCTAGAGGGCCGAACTTGATCCGAACTGGATCTTGGCTGGGTTGACTCGAATCGAGTCCGACTCGGTCAGAGATACCAAGTCAGATCGAGTTTGCTACAATTCAGATCAGGTCAATGGGTCATCAAGTTGGCTGGCCAAGCATTCGAAAAGGAACGAGTCAGCCCGGATGTAGCACAGCGGACCCAGGCCACTCAGAGCCATCCATTTGATGTTTTATTTAATTAAAATAATAAATAAATAAATAATACCTAAAATTAAGCTTGAATGGGTTGGGTAAGCAGACAGGTGGAGGGGGGGGGGAGAGAGAGAGAGAGAGAGAGAGAGAGAGAGGAGGAGGAGGAGGAGGAGGAGGAGGGGTCCTGTTGTGCGGTTGTACAGGAGTAGGGGGCTTCGAGATCGGGTTGGGTGTGGCAGGGCGGCTGCTAGGGTTATGGTAGAGAGAATGGGGTTATTTTTTTATGTTTATATAGTACTCGATAACTAGATCGAGTCAGGTTCAGTTCGAGTCGGGTCGAGTTACTATGTAACTCGAACTTGACTCTGTCGAGTTTCAAATTGGGATTAGGCCACTCAATCCGAACTCGACTATGTCATTCAGTTTGGGTTGAGTTGGATCTGACTAAGTCGGATGAGTTGGATCCACTGAGTTGAGTCGAGTCATGCCCAACTCTACTCCCTGCAGACATACTCTCCTAGAGTGTACTGATATTTCACTATCAGATATTTTAAATTAGGTTCACCTCTAACCCATACAACCCTACACAAGGACCTAAACATACACTCTTGTCGGTGGCTCCCTCAAAGACTTAATTGGTTTTCTATGGTCTAACCAACACCTTAGTCATAATCTAAGGACTTACTTTTACTCGTGTCGGAGGCTCACACGGAGACTAACACGTAGGCACCCATGTCCGGTAAATTCGGCCCTACACAAGAGCTTATGTCCTACACAAAAACATATTCAAGTTTGGGTCACAAACTCTTACACTAAATCCTACACAAGGAAAGACTATATGGACCCACACTTGACAATTTACTTGTCGGATTGAGCCACATTTATAGTGCATTACTTGAGTTGCTTCTTCAAAGCTCTAGTGCTTGAATTTACTCATCAATTGCTTGCTCGATCATTGATGTCGATGCTTCGGCTCCTAGGAACGTTCGTCTTGCATGTGATGTGCTAATGAGGTAACCAAGGCAAGGAATGTTGATTGAATCTCCTACAACTTATATGAATGTTGTAATCATAGGAGACTCACCTAGGTGGGTAATCTAGAAAGTTTAAACAAGGATTTGACTATAGAAATAGTGTCTAATATTTAAAAATGTAAGAGTCCATCCAATAATTCAAATAAGAGCATGGAATACTCATGAGAGTGAATAATCATATAAAGATTGGCATGTGATTATTTGGAATAGTGTTTAGGATGTGTGGTATGAGTGGAAAAACACCTAGTCTCTAATTGCACAAAAAATCCATATAAATGCTCGAATGTCGAATGCCATATATAAAATAATTGAGTTCCAAACATTTGATCGATCGAGCAACACCTTCGATCGATCAAGAGACCTTTCGATGGGATCAAAGGTCTCTTGATGGGATTGAGAAAATCCAGATAATATGCAATTTGGTTTTTAGATATTTTTGGCCACCTTTACTTGATTGAGCCCTGATCTTCGATCAACCGAAGGTTCAATTAAGAGGCAACGACAGTCTGTCAATGGGATCGAGCTTCACTCGAAATATGTTGTTTCTAGCAGCTTTACATCTCTTTTAGCCCAACTTATCATGTTTCAATTTGGCTCCTAAGGATATGTGATGATCAATCAAGGTTTATCTATAAAGGTTAATATCATTTAGAGGCTATGTTATTTTGGTTCTAAGGTTAAGATCAGCAAGGTACCTCATTTATATATTCTTCACTCCTTGATACTTCATGTCCTCTTGTGTATTCAGTCTTCGCCTTTCAAGGACTCAACCAACTACATGACACATGGACTCATGTGATTGACAAAATAGGTTTACAAATAAGTGTACTAATAAATCCCTTTCACAAACTCTCGCCATTCATACCCATAAAAAATTAAAAAAAAAAAAATTATAAAGGGAACACCACGCCTCCTCCCTTTTACAAAATCTCATCATTAATACCCACTAACGAAACACACACACACACAAATAAAAAACCACTATTATCCTAACATAAACATACCTTTGGCCGTTATAGTTTCTATGTCATAAAGTTTGGCTGGAAATATTTTTAAAAAAAAAAACACTTAGAAGCTCGCTAAAAAAGAGGAAATGACGTCGAAAGCTTGCCGGAGTGGGTCCCATTAACGTGAAAATTGTCCTAACGGCCAAATGGTCCTCTCCCATCAAAAAATAAAGAAGAAAATAAAAAGAAAAGGCTAAATGGCCTTTCGCGTAAGGGAACCCTATTGAACCCATCACACATCTTGTGTGCGGCCCACTAGATCGTCTTATAGTAGATCCAAGCTATCCATATGAAAGCGGTTTTAATTTCATGCCATTTGACCAAGTTTGAGAGCAAAACTCATCACGGATAAAGCACACTGCGAATGCTGAAAAATGTTGGAAATTGGCACCCATGTTATTTTATCTTTGTTTTGAGGTTGTATGGGATGATTTGGATTAGTGATGTAATAGACTTGGAGTCGCCACTAGCTAATTAGCTCAAAATCCCACAGTCGGCTAGAACCTACAGAATCTGCAAAAGCTAGGGAATCTAGAGACTCTCTTCCTTTATGTTGATTCTTGATCTACGACCTACGATTCCGAGTAAGGGACCTCAGTTATAAAGAGGGATGGTGTTAGGCACCCTCTCTACCCATACAGGTGTATGGTCTCTACTTCATGTAATAAGTTGATCTTAGGGGGGTAAGATGATAGGAGGTAAAGTATTAAAATGGACTAGACATACTTGAATTTTTTATGTAGCAGGATTCAGAATTCCAGCAAGCCATAGAGCATACGTCCAGAGAATGTCCAGAGGAGAAAGGAAGTTAAGAAGAGATATAATTACACTAAAATATTATACAAGAGGATTGGGCTACCATGAGTTTCTGATGTGACAGAATCGGGAGTCCCAACAAGTCACATAACATATATTCGATGACAGCCTAGAGAAGCAGGGGGTTTGAGAATGGAAGTAATGATACAATTGATGACATATGAATGCTAGTGATGATGGCATGATCTTTGGCTTGCACTTAAAATGACTTGGATGTTTGGGTGCACCATGGTTGAGAATAGTTGACCTAAATAGGACTAGTGGGCTAAGAGATGGCTGGAGGAGGCTAGAGGGAGGCTAAAAAGGATGGGAGCTTGAGAACTCTCTCTCTCTCTCTCTCTCTCTCTCTCTCTCTCTCTTACTCTCCTTCTATTTGTTAGTTTTCTTGATTATTGATTGGTTGTAGTCTCTCTCTTACTATCCTTCTATTTGTTAGTGTACTTGATTATTGATTGGTTGTAGTTGGTGTAAAATGAAGAGAGGATGGGGTATTTATAGCCCACTGGGATGACTTTTATGTAATTTAATGGTTTATGAAGGGTAAATAATGATGTAACACTTTTGGATTGGTGGAGGGAAGGGAGATGCCACGTGGCACTTTTTTATAGGTTAAAGGGCTTGGTAATACGGTAAATAGTAAGAGTTCTAGGGGTAAAGTGAGTCCTAAAGAAATTTCCTCCAAAGGAGCAACAACTGTTTCTCCGGGCACATTTTTTGAGAGGGGACGGTAATTGGATTACCGTGCTTTTGTAGTTTAGCTAGAGGGCTTGTTCATGCCTAGAGAGTGGCCAAGGGCCCTTTTTTGAAGATTTGGCTTGAAAATGGCTCGAATATGGCTCAACTTTGGGTAATGGCTTGGATAATGGCTCGGCTTAGGTAATAGTTCAGCTTAAGTAATGACTTGGGTTCAGCTAGGGTTTGGGGTAATGGCTTGAAAATGGCTAAGGTTTTAGGTAGGGTTTAGGTTTAGCTTTTAAGGACCATCCATGCTTAGTTGCCAGCCTAAGTGGGGTGTTTACAGTACCCCTCTTTGGCAGAGGTTACGTACAACCGAATGCCAAAGCAACTGGACACCCCACCCCTCTGATCATAAAAAATTATGGTCTAAACCTGTTGCCTGTCATAGTATCATTGTCAGCTTACTATATGGCAAAGAGATACCTGCACATATCACGAGGGTTTGAAGGAAAACGTTGTGATTGTCCTTGTGCTTTTTCCGACATTACGGGCCACGAATCATAACCCTTTCACATCGGATTGGTAATAACATCGGAGGGTAAATATGAAAAGTAGTGCCTCAGCGCTTCGCGGCCTTACAAGAATCCTCCTACTGTCTGGACCTGTGGTGTTCATTTACTACGTGATCACCCTAGGAATGCTTGTTCCATTTGATCATTAAAGTGGTTAGCTGCCATGTGCTTTTTTTCGTCTGATTGTTCAATGAAATCGACCTTACCACAAATAGGTGAGTGAATCCTAACGTGTCTCATACCTATACGGTTAAACTAGAAGATATGTTTGTGATGATTGCCATGATTGATTTCCTATTGTGTTGTTGTGAAACATGCCAAGATGATTCTTCTATATTGATTCATAGTCTAATGATTGGAAATATGAATTAAATACATGAACATGCAAACCATTGCGATCATTAAACAATTGTTTCCTCTTAAACCAAGAGACGTATATATCGACCGAATACGTTGATATATAAATATTAAGTATACATTATATGCATCTGTTGTGACTGCAGGCACACCTTGTGACTTGGTTCCTAAGGGATCTCCCTGGATGTCTACGCCCAGTAGATTCGTTACCAGATGCCCACGATAGTGGAAGCCTACTCATGGAGTAGATGTATGATTACTCATGTCTACCTAGGTGGATGTCTGACGGATATAGATTTCCCATTCCTACTTAAGGTGGATGTCTGAAGGGTATAGTTTTCAGGTTGACGGATATCCAACCTAAGCAAGTGGACGATCATTCCACTTGACATGCATCGCATGACATCTATACATTCATGCTCATACTGTATATACATTATTTCAGTTTGATTGTATTATCTTATATTGTGCTACATATGAACCATGTTGGGTTCATTCACTAGTTTGGCCAGCTAAGATTGGGGATTAACAACCATATAGAAAAGGACGATGCAAGACGATCTAATTAGGTACCGGAGAATGAGGTTGGGTTGGCAGATGAAATTCAAGACCAATGGCTATATTTGGCAGAAGACGAGCTCGCTGCATTAAACAGTTGAATTGATTATGTGATTGATTCTAAGATTTTTAATTTTCATTCATTTTAGTTACTCTTGATTTGATTAAATTTAAAATTTGTTTATAGCCATAACCTTCTTAGACTAAGATTGATTATTTTGGTTGAATAAAGTCTCAAATTGGTGGACTTAGACCAACTTTGATAATTTGTTTTATGAATGTGAATGTTATGGATGAAGTGTTAATAAATGAAGTGAAAATAGTTGAATGTATGAATGTTGATGTGATGATAATTTAGAATACATGTAAATTATGCCTCTTAATAATTGTATGACGGGTGAAATCATGTATAGTTCGTATACGAGTCATGAACTGTAACTCAAGTATGAAGGTGCATATTTTGTATCCGAAGCGCGGCGCATGAAAGTAGTATATGATCGTTCCTGGTATTGGAAAAGAGAAAACGCAAAGAAACAAATACAAAACCTATAAGATTGGAAGAAACCAAGACAGTTAACCAATGAGCCATCCCGATATTTGCATAGTATACTTGAGTTTTCAATTGTGACAAGTCAGGCCAATAGTTTAATCATGATGTCCACTAGAACATTGTTCTTTCTTGCCCTACTGTAGATAGACAGTACCCAAAAATGTCCTCAAAGACACCACAACCATTGAATTTGTTGCATATAAAATAAACTGAGGGTCTACAACATTTAATTGATTAAGGTCGCTAGACTGGAAGCGGATTGTGTGGTGTAACCTGGGTGGTGTGTTGATGTCATCACGCTCCGTGGGTCTGCCATGATGTATGTTTTATATCTACGAAGTCTAACCATTTTGTGGGATCACTTTATGGCATAGCCCAAAAATAAGGTAGATCCAAAACTCAAGTAAACTATACCACAGAAAACAGTGGGGACAGTGATTCCGACCATTGAAACCTTCCCAAGGCCCACCATGATACATGTTTGCCATTCAACCTGTTCATAAGGTCACACACACCTAGATGAAAGAAAACTTAAAAATCATCTTGATCAAAAACTTGTGTCACCCTTAGGAAGTTTTCAATGGTACATGGGCCTTCAATGTCCACTTCTTTTTTGCGTTATGGTAGCTTTGTATCTGTCTCATTTTTTAAAGCCATGTCATAAAATGATCTCGCAAAATGGCTGAACAAGGTAACAACTTAACCGGTGTTACCCTTACCGTAGGCCCACCTTGATGATATGTTATATATCCACTCCTTCCAGCCCATTTTAGGACGCACTCTCAAACATCAAGTATATCCAAATCTCAGGTAGACCACACCATAAGAAACATTGATGATTGAAAGCTCTAAAAATTTCCCAATGTCCGCTATAAGAAGATTCATAATGTTTATTTGCCATCCAACCCCCTATAAGGTCAAGCAGAAATGGATAAAAGGTAAATATAAAGATTAGCTTGATCCAAAACTTGTATGGCCGAAAAAAGCTTCAATTTAATGGTCATTCACCACGTTTTCCAGTGGTGTGGTCCACCAGAGATTTGGATCTACTTAACTTTTAGGATAACATCCTTAAATGATCCGAGGAAAAAAATAAAAAATAAAAAACCCCAATTAATGGACGATATGGATATGAAACAAATTCATCAAGTTAGGCCTCACATGGTAAAGTTAACAACGACTAAGCTGTTACCCCAGCTAATCTACTCCCATTATATATATATATATATATATATATATATATATATATATATATATATATATATGGGAAAAGGTACAATGCGCTCTATCTCACGGGTCCGTCCCATGAGGTCGAGCTATGTGGGCCCTACCATGATGCATTTTGAACATCTACCCCATCAGTCAGATGCACCATTCCATCATGGGCCCAGCTCCCAAAAATCAAGTCAATCCGTGACTTGTGTGGGCCGCACCACATACAAAAGTGGAGAGGGGGCCGTACACCATTAAAACATTCATAACCATTTTTGAGGGCCCACCGAGATGTGGTTTGCAAATCCAGACCATCCATTATGTGTGTCCCACTTGAATGAGGGTTCAGACCAAGTTTCAGGCGCATGTAAAACTCAGGTGGGCTCCACAAAGTGCTTTTATATGTTTTAACGATGTCTTCACATAATTTTAGATGGTATGGCCCTGAGTTCCGTATACGGCTGATTTTTAAGATATCCCATAATTTAAAGGGTACCCATCAAATGCACGGTGTTGATGGTCGACACACATCACGGTGGGGCCCACACAGCTCGACCTCACGAAAAGGTGCAATGCGCTCGAGCTGACTATAAGCTTATCGTGAGGTCGAGCTGTGTGGGCCCCACCATGATGTGTGTCAACCATCAACATCGTGCATTTGATGGGTGCCCTTTAAATTATGGGATATCCCAAAACTTAGCCGTATACGGAACTCAGGTGGACCATACCATCTACAATTATGTGAAGACACTGTTAAAACATATAAAAGCACTTGGTGGGGCCCACTTGAGTTTTTCATGCGCCTGAAACTTGGTCTGAACCCTCATTCAAGTGGGACACACATAATGGATGGGCTGGATTTGCAAAGTACATCTCAGTGGGCCCTCAAAAATGGTTATGAATGTTTTAATGGTGCACGCCCCTCCCCACTTCTGTATGTGGTGTGGCCCACACAAGTCACGGATTGACTTGATTTTTGAGACCTAGGCCCACGATGGAATGGTGCATCTGACTGATGGGGTAGATGTTCGAAACGCATCACGGTGGGGCCCACACAGCTCGACCTCATGGGACGGACCCGAGAGCTCGAGCGCATTGTACCTTTTCCCACACACACACACACACACATATATATATATATATATAGAGAGAGAGAGAGAGAGAGAGAGAGTCCCGGTCTCCTGCGCACAAGGCCGCACGGAGTTTCAATGCGAGCTTGTATATGAGCGGTTAGATTCCACTCACGGCTAGGATTCGGCAGCCGTGAGAATGAGAGAGTCGGCAAAATAAAGACTCGCATCAAGATTTTCGCAATCTTATGGGGTTGCGTAACTCAGTACCCTTAGCATACTGAGTAAACTCTGTGGGGTCCACCATTATTTATTTATTTTTATTGACTCCATTCATCCATATTAACAGATAATTTTAAGGTTTTAGCTCAAAATGGAAGCATATTAAAATCTCAAGTGGACCACACCACAGGAAACAGTGTGATTGAACCTCTGCCATTGAAAAATTCTTAAAGGCCATAGAAGTTTTGGATCAAGTTGATGTTTTTGGTTTCTCTTCATACATATCTTTTTGATCTTATGAACAGTTTGGATGATAAATAAACATTACTGTGGGCCCTAGGAAGATTTCAACGGTGGAAATCATTATTCCACACTGTTTCCTGTGACATAGTCTACTTAACCTTTGGATTTACTTCAATTTTTGGATCAACCCTTAAAAGTAGCGGGAAAAATGGATGGACGGTTTGGATAAACTACATACATTCACAGTGGGCCCAACCGAGTTTACTCGGTACGATAAAAGCATACTGAGTAACTCAGTACGAAATCTGATTCCTGAAAATTATGGTGAGGTGGCAACGGACTGCGACTTCCTGTAACACAAAGATCTGTGGGCCCCACCACTATGTTTTTGTTGCATCCAATCCATCGATCTGTTTTTCACCTCATTTTAGAACATGAGCCCAAACATGAGGGAGACCCAAAACTCAAGTGGGGGCCACGAGTGAGTATTGAACGTCCACCATTGAAAAATTAGTGGGTCCACAGAAGTTTTGGATCAGGGATATAACTGTGTTTTTAGTTCATCCATGTAGGAATCACCTTATGAACAGTGTGGATGGCATATAAACATCACGGTAGTACAATGAAGGTTTCAACGGTGGTACCATGAAAGTTTTAACGGTGTAATGGACAGTGCTTTGGCGGCCGATCATAAGGTGATTGATTTATGTGTTTTCCATTCATCCATGTCTGTGTAATCTTATCGAGTAAAATGGATGGATGGAGTGGATAAAATAGGTAATTCATGGTGGGCCCCACAGAGTTTACTCAGCATGTTAAGCATACTTAGTTGCTCAATACATGTAATCCGCTTCCGGTTATGATGGAGGTGGTACCGATGCATTCGAGGACGTGGATTGCCTTCTTACTTTGCCAATCGTTAGGTGGCTACTGTAAGGTACTTTGTGGGCCCACCATGATATGTGTTTAATCCACATCGTACATCCATATTGAATGATTATTTTAGGGCATGATCTAAAAACGAGGTAGATCCAAATCTCAAATGGACCACACCACATGAAACAGTGGTGATTCAACGCCCACTATTAAACAGTGGTGATTTACCTATTTTATCCACTTCGTTCATCCATTTTACTGGATAAGATTAGACAGACATGGATGAATGGAAAACAAAAATATCAGCTTGAGCCAAAACTAGGACTGGCCTGAAGAATTTTTCAAAAGTGGACATTCAATTCACACTTTTTCTTATGTTGTGCTCCACTTGAGCTTTGGATATGCTTAAATTTTGAGCTCAACCCATAAAATGAGCTGGAAAATCATATGGACGGTGTGGATAAACCACATACATTAATTTATGGTGGGCCCAACATAGTTTTGTTGAGCATGATAAAAGCCTATAAAGTAACTCAGTGCGAGCAATTTTATTTCACGGGACCTTGCTATAGTCAGATGGCAAATAAACATTATAGTGGGCTTAGGAAGTTTTTAACGATGGGTGTTTAATCACAATTGTTTTCTTGTGGTGAGGTCTACAGTCGGATATACTTTGTTACTAGGCTCATAATTGAAAAAGTTTGAAAAAATTAGATGGACAGCATGGATTAAACACATACATTATGATCAACCAAAAGAACACCATCCAATAGCTTCCTAGCTATGTACAACATGCGCGCGAGTCATTGTTTTACAAACTCTCTCTCTCTCATGGCTGTCGAATCCCAGCCATGAGTAGAATCTAACAGCTCATATACAAATTCGCATTAAAGCTCCGTGTGGCCTCGTGCGCAGGAGACCATTTCTACACACACACACACACACACACACACACACACACACACACACACACACACACACACACACACACACACACACACACACACACACACGTTGACATAACAAATCACAAATCATGCACCCAGTACGCAATCCACTTCCTTGTAGATTGGTGGCTTGGGTTTACAAATTGATAAAATTAATATTCATAACTATTATAACTACTACAAAGTTAAGAAGCCATTAGAATTAGAGCACTCAAATTTGTAAAAGTTTTTAAACAGGTTGTTAGCTTACCCCATAGATTTAGAAGTGCATGAAACATATATATATATATATATATATATATATATATATATATATATATATATATATATATATATATATATATATATATATATATATATATAGCTAGTGGAGAGCTAAGAAGCCATTGGAATTACTGCCCTCGTATACGCGTACACATTAATTGACAATCGAAAATACTAATTCGACCCTTACACAGCGTCTGGTTTGTTCTAATCAAATACTGAAATAAACCATCCGAAGGCGCCTGTCACATATTATAGAAATTTTACTCCAGAATAGAAATGATAACAAAAGCAGTGTCACATGCATATCCCATCTCATCACACTTTTTCTCCACTGCTGGAATTGTTGGTGGCGTCCTTAATTCTTCACGGCATTTCCCAGCTTCTGTGACTGCTTTTGACACTTTAGCCGCCGCGTCGATGTAATTTCCGGACTCGAACTTGGTCGAGGCCTTTGCCAGATATTTGATTGCATCTACATAATTCTCAGTGCAATCTGCAAGCCGTTTTTTCATATCGTCATTAGGGGCTATTTTATGCTGATCTTTGGTGAATGACAAAGTCTTCTGAGCCGTTGCTAGTGCGAGCTCTATCGAAAGCCTTGCTAGGCCCTTACTATCAGCAGTGGCACTGCGAGAATCGGATCGGAAGGACGAGATACAGTAATCAGGAAAGTTTGTTTCCGTGCATGTTCTCACAATCAAATCGTCCTTGTGAGCCTTTGTGAATGGAGAGGAATGAATAAAAAGGAGAATGAAAGGAAGAAGAAATAAAGGAAATCGCATGGCATCCATTTCTTTCTTTGTGATTGAAGTGACCGTTTGTTACTCCACTATTTATAGAGGTTCTTCCAGCCAACGTTATAATATGATACAGCTCTCTCTATCATGATACTAAAGACATGCAACTTGGACTATCCATGTGGCATGTTAAATCATGAATCGTGACCGTTCATCTAGTTTAATCTATTACCGATGGATGACCCATTTATTGAATTTCATTTAAAATGGATGGTTGTTAAGATTCTTTTGGTCGACTTGGGTTCTTCTATTTAGGCGAAAAAGTGAGAAAAATGGGTGGCTAGGATTGTCCTATTAGAGTTATTATTCATTCATTAACTATCTAAGGAAAAACCCACTAATTGGACAGTCATGATCCACTATCTAATCTTCCACGTGGACGGTGGAAGGTAGATCTATCCATGTTTTGATAGAAATGGCTCTGTGTATCACTTCTCTTATGGTTAGTACCGTCCATCCTATGTTTTCGGGTAAAAGGTTTGACCAGGAAAATGCCTAAAAACGTGCCTAAAGGCCGAGTCTTCTTGTACGTCCACGTTAAAACCAACTGTGCACGTCGGGACCATTGGTTTGATGATCCAATCCGTTCATTTAGTGAGACCATTTTTGGATTCGAAACATGATGAAGATCTTCTTACAGGATAATCATGGCCCACCAATTGGAATTCTGTTGGGTGTGGACCTTTGGTTGCAACCGTCCATCTTAGTCACATGGATGGGATGATATGGTGAGGGAATGTTGACGTGAGTACCACCCATGGTGGGGTGCACCTAATGGCTGTGGTGGCTTATCCACCATACAAGGCACGCGTGCAGGTACATAAGACAGATCTGATAGTGGGCCCGCATTGTGTATAAAGCATAACATTTCATTGAATATGGAATGATGATCATAACATTTTATAACCATTCATTTTATCGCCACCGTTTATGATCACTCTCAGTAAGCATAATTTTGAGTTCAGATTCATCCACGATGTCCCCCTACAATTTTAACGGTCTGGATAATGTTCACGTATGTCACACGTGCGGTGGCCACAGTTTCACAAACAGAAATGTGGAGTCAGTAGGTGCGGTGAAAATGTGGTGATAGTTCACCACCCCATCCACAATGCAGTGGCGGCGATGGCCCAGGTGGCCCTCGACTTCCGACTCCATAGGGGTAAGCTCAAGGTAATGATTAGTGGCCTGTGCAAACTGTTGGCCTGGTTCAGTCTTTAAGTGGGCCACCATTATACAAAAAGAATGACTTGTGAACCGTTCAAGTGTAAGTTTCGTACGCTTGTGTCAATAATCCAAACCCTATGATGGGATCCTCTTAGTTAGAGCTGGGCACGGGATGACTTGACTCAGTAAACTCGATTTGTCCGACTCATTTAGATCCGACTCAATCCAAACCGAGTTGGTAGAGGTGTACACAAGTCGAATCGAGTCGAGCTTGGCACAGTTGGACTCGGCTTGGCCACTAGCTGACCCCAGCTTGAACTCGGTTCGACTCGATCTCAAGCCTGACTGGCCAGCTTAGCTCGGTTTGGTCAGCAGCTCGGGCCAATTCAAGCCGAGTTCGAGCCAAAATCAAGCTTGTACAGCATTTTCACAAACATATAATGAGCACTTTCAATTTCTTACTGTATGTAAAACAGCAACAACTATTTATAGGTATTTCATCAAACACCCTGTAGGCAACATCAAAATCAAGAAAAAATGGTATTTGTTTCATATACATACCTTTCTTGCCACCATCCAACACTTCATCAAGTCATTCCATCAAACACTTGGTGAGCAATATCAATATCAAAGTAACCGAGTCACCGAGCTGGTTCAATTCGAGTTGGGGTTCGATCCGAGTCGAGTCAAGCTCGGGCAAGCTCGAACTCAGTTCGAACTCAAAAAATTAGCTTGACTCAGCTCGAACTCAAAATCAAACCGAGTCATCAAATCAAGCTTTTTTGAGTTGATTCGAGCGAGCTAACCGAGCTAACTCGTTTCATGTACAGCCCTACAAGTGGGTGAGTCGATCTAAATCGAGTTGACTTTGTCCAATCCGAACTCAAATCAAGTCAAGTTCAAGTCATCCAGTAACTTGAGTCAAGTCGACCCTAAATCCAGTTCAGTACTGACTCAACTCGATCTGAAACTCGACTCGTACATATATGTTAAAGAAAACTCAGATCCGACGTTTCGGATCAGAGATGCCATGTAGCTGATGAAGAGGCTGCAATTCTCTCAAGTGAATATAGGTTTTGAGTTGTGATTTCATCCCATGGATAGCCGCTGCACCTGACCCACTAGGCGCCAACTCAACCCAACTCATTACTTGTGATTGGGTCGGACTCTGTCCGGATTAGTGCAAGCCAAACCCAGACTCGGATCGGGTCAAGTATGCTAGAGTCGGTATCAAATCAGGTCAAGTTCGAGTCAGGCCTATTTAAGAACCGGATCAACCCCAACTCCATTCGACTCGACTCGATGCCCACCTCTACTCTTAGGGGAGATTAAAATAAATAAACTAAAATTTAAATAAATAAATAAATAAATCAATATAACTACTTATCTTTAGTGCCATCGACCTAAAAGCCTACTTTTAAAATATTTAAAGTAGCCCACCTATATTTTTCCTAGGTTGACATCTCAATGCAGAGTGCCATATACAATCTCAATTTTGTACAATTTTAGAACCCTATTTTCTTAAAGGCCAAAATATCTTTCTTTTAAAACATAAACGACCATTTTGCCACCCAATGCTATAATGAATTGAACAAATAGACGTTTGATTGAAACCCGACCGTACATAGGGCCCACCTTGATATTTGTAAGAAATCTATTACGTCCATCTATTTTCCCATATAAGCCCTAAAATGAGGCAGATTCAATGCTTAAAGTGGTCCCCAAGATCGTCCTAAGATATTTCAACTGTGCCATTCCATCTCACTGTTTCCTGCGGTCTAGGTCTACAGGAGCTTTGGATTGGCCTCATTAATTTTTGGACCCATACCCTTAATAAGATGGCAAAATAATGAACGAGATGGTTTTCTCACAAACATCAAGGTGTCCCCCATTGTATATGGTCCTGGAGTTATTACTCCAACTAATCTATCACCGCCCAAGACATGCAATGAGTTAATGTGGGACCATATCACAACTATACTTATGCCCACTTTGATGTTTGTGAGAAATCTGTTTTGCCACCTTATTTAAGGCCTAAAAATGAGGCAGATCCAATGCTCAAAGTGATCTCTACGATTGCCCCAATATGTTTCAACATATTATTCAATCCCACTGTTTCCCATGTGACCCGCCCCAGCTTTGGATCAGCCTCATTTTTGGGTCATGCTATCAAATGAAATTGCAAAATAGATGAACCGAGTGGATTTCTCAGAAACATCAAGGTGGGCTTCCATATTTATGGCCGTAGAGTTATTACTCTAGTTACTCCGACAATGAGGTTTGCCTATCACACACACTTGTATAACGGAGCCCATTACACACCACCCCACATGCACCCTCCGATCGACCAATGTGTGTGAGATTCATCAGGTCCATAAGATAGGCACCATGTGTAGATGTCCTTCCTCGAAGAACCGACTGCTTCGCTCATCAAATGGACCATAACATTAGGAATTAAAAGATGGCTTAGGAATATTTTCCTTAAGTTTTTCTATCCGTTCATATATTTTAGAAATTGTAGCTCACCTGATAAGTGGACTACCTCCAGTTTTGGCCAAGGGCATCTACACGACGTGGATGCATCTATTGACTACTTAAATCACATACACGCTGCCACATTTCCACATGGATTGGCATGTAGATGGGCACCTATTTACACCCAATGAGAATGGCCGGGGTCTCCAATAAGGAAGTGGATTGGGTGGTGACCCCAACACCATATGTTTAGGTTGTGTTGGGCACTGGGGGCTCACATATTTTAGATCCCTGTATTTTATATCCATGCCCATCGTTGAAAACTTCCTATGGCCCACCATAATGTATGTGTGTGATTGACGTCGTCCATCTATTTATATTAGGCCATGAGCTAAAAAATAAGGCAAATCCCAGGCAGAGGTGGACTACACCAAACGAAATAGTGGTGATATTGGCTCTTACCATTAAAAACTTCATAGGCCCCACCATGATATATGTGTTGATGTAGACACCCCACCCCGGGCCGGGCTGACAAGCTGATAGAATTGGACCTAGTCAAAACCTGGCTCAAGTCAATTAGAACTGAGCTAATCTCAACCCAATCAAACTTAGTTGAATCCAATCAACTCACCAAGTCAACCCATCGAGTCAACTCACCTTATCAGGTTAACCCTAACTCAAACCAAGAACAAGCCCACATCCAAGGCCCATTAGTACCCAAAACCACCTAAACCCAGCACCTAAGGAAAGCAGGGTTAGCACACGTATGTGGGTGCTCACTTGCCAAAACAGGGAGTTCCATGTGGCCTGGGCGGTACCCTAGGTGCCGCCTGCCATGTGGAAAATCCCCTGCCTTGGCATGAGAGGTGCAACGCGTGGTTCCTCTAGTTCAAGAGGTAAGCATGTGAGAAAATGAAAAGACTCCGGTGACCCTCCCTTCTACCAAATTATGATCCATGTCATCCAATCTAACCATTAAGATCTTGCAATATGGCAATCCAAAATCTAGGTCATCCAAACCCCTTCAAACATTGAATTTTTCAAGAATTACAGAAAAATCAAATTTGGGGGCTATAAATAGGCCCCTCTCCTTATTTCAACCATCCGCCTATTCAACTTCAACCCAAGCTACTCTTAACTCATTTCATCCCTCCACCAAGGAAAAGTAAGAGTGGCAGGAAGGAGTCCAACCCAGGTCAACTTATCTTAACATAATCCCTAGTCTCCTAAGCAACCAAGATCCCAAGACTAACCACTCAATCCGACCCTTGTAACAAAGACATTCATCCTCAACTTCATCCAAGTTGCATTTACATTAGGCAACACTTGCTCCCTTCTCAATCCCCTGCTTCTCTTATCCATCAGTATTGCATATCATTTCCACCCAGTTGACTCGAGTGTATGCTTTGTGGCTTGCCAAGTTATTGGATCCTGCCTATCAAAAACTCGAGTTGACTAGTCATATTTTCGCTGCGACAAGTGAGTGAGTCGGGGTAGATTTATCTAACCCGAGCTACTGCCTAACGATGAGGAGGCATTGACACAAGAATTACATGCACTTTATATCATCACTATATCTTATTCCACACATAGCATTCCATGCATTGCATTTCCACCTCGCTAATTTGAGTCCATGCTCTATGGCTTGTTAAGTTTTTAGATCCTACCTACCAAAAGCTCGAATTGACCGGTTGTATTTCTGATACGACAAGTGAGTGAGTTAAGGTAGATTTATCTAACCCAGGCTACTATTTGGCTTCAATTGTGCATTAACGCAATATTCTACACACTTATGTATCTTTAATATACAAGAGCTAACCCTAATCCCCGATAGTTCATTAAATCCTATAAAGTAGAGATCGTATACCTATACGGGTAGAGAAGGTGCCTAACACCTTCCCTCTTTATAATCGTGGTCCCTTACCTGAATTTTCAATCGTAGATTAATGAGTCATTTTAGGATAAAAAACCTTCGTATTCTCTCTCCTAACGTTTCTACATGGTCTAGCCAACTGCAGAATCGAAGTAACAGGCAAGTGATGACTCCATTCAAATATAATATCCCCACATTTCAATCAGATTATACACACCTTTCAAAAAAAGGCCAACGTGAGTGTTACCTACATCCATTCTCACGGATCTAGTGTACATAGTTGATTGACCCCATCCATCCATTTTTCTAACTCATTTTATTTTTTTTTTTGCTTGATGAGGCAAATCCTAGACACAAGTGGACCTCACCAAACAAAATTGTGGGGATATTGATGGCCACCTTTGAAACCTTCCTATGGCCCACCTGCAATTCACATCTGCCTCATTTTTGGACTATTATAAAAGAGGAGTTATGGTTTCAAAGGTGTACACTAGTATGATACTCTGCCACCCTTTAAACTTTCGTTCATACCCTACTGTTAGAAAAGTTTGTTAATAGACCCAAACATTAATGCACTTATGATCAAATACTTCGACATCATATTCATCTACCTTTACTCTATATCTCGTTTTGATCAAGTAATGGACCATCAAATATGAGCCATCGGGTTATCATCAAGTTCGACAAAATAAGTTTTAATCATTAAAATAAACTTTAACAGTTAAGAACCTTTGTACAGTCGATTAAAATATTTTTAGTGTTAGACCTACTGGTAATATCACTTGACGATTCTCTGATCTAATCAAATTTGGTCATATAATAAGTCTCGAGTAAATCTAATGGATCCCCTTATTGGCTCGTGCAAAAATTAATGAATCTTGATGGATGCACTTAGCATCACCAAATTTCAATGGCCTCTATGAAGTCTTATAAAGTGAGCCAAAGCCATCAGTCAAGATCTACGACTCTAGTCGTTAGATCTAAGATTAATCACCTTTTATGCACCATTAAGTCATTGATCATGTTATCATAGTCTAGGCTACTAGAGCCCAAACTATTGACTTGAACTTTGATTCTCCAATGCAAGTGTTCAAATGTCCAATATAGGATCTTATATTCATGGTACACTTATACTTCCATGTAGGATAAAGGCAAAGGCATAACCAAGACTAAATTGGCTTCCAATGGAGGAGACTTCCATCTTGCTCTAAGTCAATCCCCTCATACACGATGATCGTACTTCTTAAACAATGATGTCAACATATGTGTCATAAGCATCCGTGTCGGTTATAGCTCGATGGGTGTTAGCATCCATAGATCACAACTCTCCCCGATCAATGACCATTATAACTAATCTCAAGCTCCCAAGAACCAAAAGATTTACTCCTCACATAACCCGCAAAATAATAAGTTTAAGGCAACACTAGACATTGTCTAGTGTATATCCGATGTGTCAAAAGGTCTCATAGTTATCATAATCAACAACCGAGATCGAGAAATAGTGGAGATTCAGTGATCATCGTTTGAAAGATTCATATGGCCACAAAGTTTCATATCAGGCTATATTTTTGGTGTTTTCACTCCATCTCAGTGGGAATGGCCTTATTGTAACGACTCGAAAAATTCCTTACAAAGGCCCGAGTACCACCCCAGTCAGAAATCACTCAAGACCAAATCCTTTAGAAATTAGACAAAATGAACTAAGTGCTAAACTAGAGTAGCTGTGAAATCTGCTTGAATCACTTTAAATACGATCTGCAAGACCCAAAACTTGTAGAATCGGTGACGCTAAGTTACCCTGAAATCTAGGATCAATCTCATTACCCAGTTGCTCTCGGGAGCACATTGAAACTCCGTATCGGATCTGGACCGTACGCCGAAAGTCCGATGACCATGAGACTAAACGCTTAGGACCGCCTTACTGGGCTTGACAACCATCTCGGAAATCAAATCCAGATAGTGTCCCCGGGCTATTCGCTTGAGCCCGGAGTGAAGAGTGTGAGAAAACGTGGTTTTCTTTAGAAATAAAAATCTAATTTAAGTAATCTGAGACTTGTCGCTTGCGGGCCGACTATAAGGATTCAGACTGTCAGAATCTGATCCAAATACACCCTCGAATTAGGGGAAATTTCATACACAGGTCAGCGTACTTGTAACCCTGATCGAGTTTCGTGGACCGTTGAATTGAAACTGGTCCGCCACGAACGATCTGTAAATTCGATCGGACTGAAAACTTAACTCGAGCTAGATCCAAGGTCAGTGAGCTTAAGTCTGACCTTTGGCTCAAGGGGGGGCTCCGGAAGTGCTCCGTTGAGATAAAACAGATACTCTTTGGACATAACCTAAGTATACCTTGGCCCTGGGGCTATTTTCATCAGTTTTAGGCCTATATAAGGACCTTAAACCCTCTCTCATTCACTCTATACGAATTTGAGAAAACCCTAGGAGAGAGAAGAGAGTAAAGAGAGAGAAAGTGAGAGAGAAGTTGGAGTCACTCCTGGGAATTGATCCCTGCCATTCTGCGTGCTTAACCATCCTCATCTAATCGCTATTCCGGCGATTCTGACTTCGTTCTTAGGTAAAAAAATCTAACCCTAATCTGTTCTAAGGTTTCAATTATTACAAGTGGCGAGATAGCTGACTTAACTCATGCTATAGGTTGATGTACCATTGTTGACGAAGCCTTAGCGTTTCTAGCGAATTCGTTACGCTTCTACAACGTAAGGTGCGGACTATAGATGTATAGGTTATAGTTTTCAAAGCTTTCAGTGCCAGATAATGATAGATTCATAATGTGGTTTGTTATTTCACATGCAAAATGCGATATTCGTTTTGCGATTCAGTTATATATGCAATTTGTGGCGTTTAGTGTATTCTGTGTATTTGTAGAAAATACTGTATACGTACGAAATATGAAAATGTGTTTGCCATAATTAACTACTGTGTGTATATACTAGTTATATGTGTAACAACTCCTCGGCGAAAGGATTCGCCCTAATACATGTTTTGGCTAATATACGTTATGTATGTTAGTAAGTGTAGTCTAAGTGTTTGTAACAATGTTTGTATGAGTAAGTATTTAGGAGATAGTACTTTAGGTAGGTGTTGAGATAGGATTCTCAACTACCTTAGAGATGTGTATGATTTTCTCCATGCAAGTTGTTTAGTTTAATCGCTTACTTATGAAATGTATGTGTTTGTATTTCCTGCTTACATTGTGCTTTATAATATGCTTGTTAACATGTTTGAATTACTTTGTTAATTCTGCGTTAACTACTCCACATGTTTTCTGGTTAAGGATTGAATGTGATTGGGGCTATGTTATAGTCCAGGCAATCGATAACAGGCTAGAAGTCGTGGCTGAGATTCATTCGCCACGTAAGACGTGTTTGACGAACTTGAGTCGTACTAAAGTTGTCGGCAGTGGTTAGGCCACATGGAGGGCTTATGCACTTCATGTCGATCAACTTTGGGTGCGCTCGTGCTGGTTGAGCCCGTCAAGTAACCTGATGTGTCGATGTATGTTCACCATATATAAACGTTACTGCTTGAACCTAAGGTACCAAAGTCACCAGTGGAATCCCGTTTAACCTTGGTACCTCGATCCGCTAAGACTCATGAGCCGGACATGGTGGTATGGGACACCGTGATCGAGCTGTCGGCCTATGCTGGGGCGACGAGCCTCCCCGTAGTTACCAGTGAGCAACCCAGACTCGTGAGCTGAATACGGTGGTATGGGAGACTTTATTCGAGCTGTCGGCCTACACTGATTTGGTGATGAGCCCTTTGAAGTGACCTCGAGCATACTCTGAACCTGCGTAGAGGCGACGAGCCTTTTCGTAGTAATCAGAGTATATAGTAGGCCTGCACTGATTTGGTGACGAGCCTTTTGCAGCGACCTAGAACTGCAACATCGTATGGGATTTCCTAGGACTGACGACCCTAGAATGGATCATCGTTTGGGAAATGACATAAGGGAGGTACCTTAGTTTTTCAATCTTGTTGTATGAAAAGGACTAATAAGAACTAGGTAATCACGCTCATAACATCGCACTGCATATGCTCCAGGTTGAAGAGCACAGAGGGAAGAAAGCATGCCGCGACCGTAAGATGGTGTCGCACGAGGGAGTGTAGGCGAGGGCATGCATCATGACTACATTTCATCCTTGCATTAATAAGAGTATGTAGGATTGTTTGATTGTACTGTTTTATCATTACTGCTTGACTGAATTGATAACATGTTAACCTTTGCTCTATGATTCCACTGAGTTGATCACTCACTCCCACATTCTGGAATGGTGTTCTGAACACCCACCAGACTCTGTCTTAGATGTAGATGATGATGCGTCTCAAGAGGTGGAGCCTAATTACTACGATGATCAGGACGAGTTCTCTTATATGCAGTTCTTCGGTGGCTTCGCTTAGGCCATCCAGATCGACGGGGCTACATGGACTATCTTTGTAGTTGTACCGTTTGACATTTTAATTTTGAGACTATTACATGTATATGGTGACTCAGTGATGTATTTATACTCTAGAAACCGATCGTGATCTTTTGACTTATATACGTTTATTTATGTCTTTCAGTCTTCCGCTTGCGTTTTACCACTTGATCTGGAGTATGAATTACTGTTTTGGTATAATCACACTCATGATTAATGCACTAACACAACAACATTTAATCATAAGCATATATGTTGCATAAGTGATATTTTGGAACTCGAGAGTTGAGTTGCTACTCGACCCCCGATTTTCAGGGCGTTACATAAATGGTTTGGATGGAATATAAACATCAAGGTAGATCTTAGGAAGGTTTCAACGGCTGGAAACTCTTTCCCCAGTTTTCGCTCTCGTATGGCCCACTTGAGGTTTGGATCCATCTCATTTTTTGTTGCATGACCTAAAATGAGCTCTCAAAATGGATAGATGGTGTTGATTTCTCACAAACATCACGGTGGACCCCACCTAGCATTCCAGGGCAGGAACTTAGGAAATCCGCACTCCCAAGAAGTTTTTAAGGGTGGGCATTCAATCCCCACTTTGTGGTCCACTTAAACCTTGGTTCTACCTCATTTTTTGGATCATGCTATAAAATGATATGAGAAAAGGGATGAATGGCATGGATAAAACCGAAACATCACAATGGGCCTCATAAAGCCTTGCAATCCACTTTTGTTCTACATATAAGAACGGTTTAAAACTGTGCACATTAGTAATGGACCAAAGTCATTCCTAAGAAGAAGAAAAAAAATAGTCATTCCTAATCAGTAATCAAATGAAGGGGCAATATTAATCGGATTTACTCCAAAATTTGGTATATGCATTTTCTGTCAAGTATACTTTGATCACATAAAATTTGGGCCCCAATGGGTATCTTTAGGCACCATAAATCTGGGTCGTTCAAAAGGGTGTCAGCTATGTTAACCACCGCACTGGACAACAAATCTAGTTCGAATTACATAAATCAAATTAAGGGGTTAGACCAATCAGATCAACCCCAAATTTATTACTTGCATTCTCTATGATCAATTATACTATCATCCATAAAATTTGAGCCATATAAACATAATAAAAGTAAAAGAGAATAATGTAGAAACACATACACAGAAGTTGGCCTCCATAGGATTCGATAGTGGATTCCATTCCCATGCTTCCTTAAAGGGGTGGCGCACTTAGATGTGATTTGGGGCCACCCAAACACCACCATAATCTCATGATGGGTCCCACTTTAAAGGGATAATTTAACCACCTTAAGTTGCATGGTTTAGATCTTCCTCTCCCAATAGTAGCCACCTTCTCTCTCTCTCTCTCTCTCTCTCTCTCTCTCTCTCTGAAAATTTTCTTGCTAAGAAGGATTAATCACCTTGGTTAGCCCTCTTTTTGTGTAGAGAGATAACCCTAGATTTGGGGAGAGGGGTTAGTTTACTTACGTTAGCTGGTTAGTAGGTATATTGACATTGGATGGCCATGGCTCATACATGGAAGGATGATACGTCACAAGGAGAATATGTATGTGGTGTGAATGGGGTGAGATATCACATGGAAAATGTGCATATGATATGAGTAGGGTGAGGTGTCATGTGCATGTGATGCATGTGTGGTAAGTAGACCATGACATCATGGTGAGATGTGGGTTTAGTGAGTGGAGAGTGATAACATTCTCCACTAAGGTTTCTAGGCTGGACCATGGGCTATGGACCTAAGCCCATATGAGGCGTGTATATGCGCGGGTTTTCACACACTTGCGTTCTCAGGTTCTTCGTGATGTATCTTACAAATGGAGAGTCACATAGACAAATGAATTATACCCCTGCTATCGAGGCAATGTGTTAGTCAATATGACGAGAGTTACTAGGTCTCAGGGTTCGGAACACTTGGGTGCATACTATGCACGGATGATCTAAGTCTCGCTCTGAGGCTCCAGATGATACTACAATGGATGAAGGTTTCTTACGAGACGGTGATCAAGACAGGCATACCGAGGCACTGCCGGTCACTGGAAAAACCTGGGGTATTACATACCATTAGAGGGTGAACAATTTAATTTACCCTTACGGTGAGTTGCGTACGACTGAAAACCCTGCCTAGATGCAAAAGTCAATTATGCGTACAAAAATCAAAAGCTATGTGTGCCTAACTTGATGTATTTTCAAAATCCAATCCAATCACCAGTTGTGTGACCTAATTTTAGGCATTGGTTTATTAAACCAGCCCTATTCGTTATCTAGGTGGACCATATGGTTGGAAACAGTGTACATGGTGGTACCCACCCTCCAAACTGTTTCCTTTGGTATGGCTCACTCGAATCATGGATTGTCCTAATTTTTAGGCCGTGGACCTTTTTTTGCATCTAATGGTCCAAGCGGATTTCAAATAATAATTACGATGGGCCTGTAAAAAATCAATGGTGGACGTCTCTCTCACAGCTATTTCCTTTAGTGTAGCCCATCTGAATCACAGGTCAATTTGATTTTCTAGCCATAGACCTAATGTAGTTTATACATATAATGGACAGAGTGAATTTCACATACACATCACTATGAGCCCCACAAAAATCAGTCCTATGCATACATTTAAAAAAAAAATTTATGAGCCACACACCTGAGCCAACCATGATGTGCATGTGAAATATACTCCGATCGACCATTAGATGCGTAGTGCCATGTTAGACCCAAGGCCAACAAATCAAGCAAATGATTCATCGCCACGCTAAAGGAAATAGATGGGTGAGATGTCCATCATTGATTTTTACAAGGCCCTACTATAATGATTGCGTGAGATCCACTTGAACCAATAAATGCCTCCAAACATTTAGCCCTACGGCCCAAAAGTTAAAACAATTCATTATCCAAGCAGCCCACAAATTTGGAGGGAAACAATTTGGAGGGTAGAAATAGTAATGAACGATTGTTTCCAGCTATATGATCTACTAAACCACAAATGGGACTTATTTTTTAGCCCTAAACTTAAAAAAGGGACGCTCACTTAGATGATTGGAGTAAATTTTAAAAACAACGACTCCCACACCCATGTGCTTCGATGCTTTCGCCTGTTACCGAGAGTCTCATAGGCAGGAGACTATTGGGATGCGAGCTGAATCAGTCAAGTCAAAATAACAAGGAGTTCTATTAGGCCATGATGGTGGGGTGGGCCCACCTTGATGCACGCGTTGTATATACACTCAGCTCATGCATTTGCCAGCAAAACCCAAAAATGAAGCACATCCAAATCTCAAGTGAATTACATCAAAAGAAACAATTGTGATTAGACACCCACCATTTAAAATTTCTTAATGCCTACTGCGATGTTTATTTGCCATCCAACCTTTTAATAAGTTCAGGCAAAAGAAAATCAGAAATAGCAACTTAATTTATAACTTTTGTGAATTATAAAATGCTTTTAACGTCCAATCATTACTATTTCATGTGGTAAGGTCCATCGAAGATTGGAATATGCTTCGTTTATGAGCGTGTGACCTAAAATAAGCTGAATGGATGGCTTGACCGAACTCCTCGTTAACCTAACCAGAGAGAGAAGAAGTGAATTTCCAAAATTTACCAGTACTGAATACCGGTTATAACTGGTCACATTTTTACTCTCAAGATAAAAGTTAGAAGTAGGGGTGTACATCGAGTCAAACCGGGTCGAGCTGGCCTCAGCTCGACTCGTCTCGGCCACTAGTTGACCTCAACTCGAACTCGGCTTGGTCCTCGAGCCTAACTAGCCAGCTCGACTTAGTTTGGCCGACAACTTGGGCCAATTCAGGCCAAGTTCGAGCCAAGATCAAGCCGAGTTTGTCTGTGCAGCATTTCCACAAACACTTGGACTGCACCTTCAAAATTCCACTGTTTGTAAAAATGCAGCAAAAGTTTTTTGGGTATTTTATCAAATACCTTCCAAGCAACATAAAAATTCAGAAAAAAACGGTTTTTGTTTCATATACATACCATCCTTGCCACCGGCCACACTTCGTTGAGTCATTTCATCAAACACTTGGTGAGCAACATCAATATCAAAGTAACCGAGTCACCGAACTGGTTCGATCGGAGTTCGATTCGAGATGGATTCGATCCAAGTCAAGTCGAGCTGGGCCAGCTCGAACTCTTTTTCGAACTCAAAAAATCAGCTCGAACTCAGCTTTGAACCGAGCCGAATTGAGCTTTTTCAAGTCGGAGCGAGCTAACCGAGCTAGCACGTACACCCCTAGAAAGAAGCATGATTTTGTAAATATGAGATTTTAAGATATTTTATGATAAAATTAATATTTAATAGAAATTTTTGTAATAATATGTCACCGAGATTTTGTCTCGGGAGGAGACTTGCCTTTTACGGATGCGGATTTCCTTCTAAAGGAACTTCGCAAGGATATTGGCTGGGCCCACTGAAATAATCTATGTAAAAAATCCATTCCGTCCATCCATTTTGCGAGCTTATTTTGGGATGTGAGAGAAAAAATTAATCGGATACAAAACTCAAGTGGGTCACACGAGAGGGGAAATTGGGGAAATAAATTCCTACTGTTTTTTTTGTTTTGTTTTTTTAATTTTTAACACACGCACCCACACCCCAACGCACTCACACTAGTGGAATTACCCCACCCATAGGTACTCGAAACCTTAACCGGTGTTAAAACTCCTTACAGTCTACCGGAGCAAGAGAAAGGACCCAATTCCTACGTTGAAACCTTCATGGGTTCCACCTTGATGTTTATATGCCATCCGAACCATTTTCAAGGTAATTCTCAATGGGATGAAGTAAAAAAAAAATCAAAAGGATATCGTGATACCAAACTTTAATGGCTATAAGAATGTTTCAACTGTGCTCACTGAATTTCCATTGTTTCCACCTTGTGTGGCCCACTTGAGTGTTTTATATATCTAATTTTTAGTCAAACGGCCTAAAATGATCTCTCAAAACGGATGGACGGAGTGGATTTCTCACAAAAATATCCATTGCCCCACCCAGCATCCTTGCGCAGGAACATCATGCAAAGGCTTTCGCAAGGAAATCCAACTTCAATGCCGAAAATCAGTCTTCAGTGAATTCATAACCGCACGGGTAGAGCCGCATGCTCAACACGTGGGAACACGTGCAAATATTAACTACTCAAACTTTATCTTAGGTTTTCATAAGATTGGAAATAATTCTTAAATACAAAGCTTCAAAACTCATATAGTTTTAATCTTCATGTGGGCCACAACTTATAAAACAAATTCACAGCTAAGAATCATTTTATGAACGTTGAACTGATTTGATATGATGTGGCCCAACCAAGTGTGAAATAGACTAAAATACATGCCATAAAGATATGAACAATATCATTCACTTTATGGATAGCTATGATCTTGCACATATATCATATTGTAACACATGCCCGCGTGTGAATGCGTACACCTCGCACGTGCTGGTGGAAGTTTCTCCTTCTCGCGGGTTAAACTGAGAACGGATTGGCTACTCCGGTACTCCCCCAGCAGGCCGGTGGCTGATGGTCGCTGCTCTATCGGCCCCACCATGATTTGTGTGTTTCATCCATTCCGTTCATCCATTTTTACAAATCATTTTAGGATATGACGCCCAAAATGAGAGGGATAAAAATCTCATGTGGACCACACCACCGGAAAACAATAGTGATTGGATATCCACCATTAAAATCCTCCTAATGCCCACTGTACTGTTTATTTGACATCCAATCCGTTGATTATGTCATACAGACCCAGATGAAGGGAAAAAAAAACAAAGATCAGCTTAATCCAAAACTTTTATGACCCAAAAAGTTTTTAATGGTCGACGTTCATTCAACACTGTTTCCTGCAATGTGATCCACTTGATATTGGGATATACCTCGGCTTTTTTATCTCAAACCATTAAATTATCTATAAAAATAGATGGACGGCATGGATGAAATACATACATCATGGTGGGGCCCACAGATCACCGACCATCAGCCATTGGCTGGTGGCAGGGGAGTAGCCAATCCGTTTCCGGTTAAACTTGAGTCGTTGGATTTCATCCAATGGCTCACGTTCAGCCAGCAAAAATAGAAAAACCCAGAGAAAAATACGCCGGCGTGGTTGCCGTATGCATGTAACGGTGTGCCAACACTTCTGTGGGGAGGAACAACTTAAGGTGCATTAGATCCATGCCGTCCATTAGGTTCTCCACCTGATGCTTGATCTTGAATTCGAACATTTCACTGATCCAAGACTGATGTGGGCCTCACCATAGGAAATAAACTAAAATCAGGTCGCGGATTGGGTACTACCCCGTTCGGGAACGTGATGTATGGGCTTTATCCGCACCGTCCATCCATTTTCTTCATATCATTTTAGGATGTAAGCCCAAAAATAAGGCAGATCCAAGGCTCAAGTGGACCACACAATGGGGATCATAGGCTTACAGTTGAAAACTGTCTGAACCACACAAGTTTTGAATCAATATGATATTTGTGCTTTCCCTTCCCTTATGAACATCACCGATATCCCTATCAAGGTTTGAAGAACAGTCGGCCTCATTATCATAAGTTGTTTCTTATGGTGTGGTCCACTTGACCTTTTGATCTGCAATATATTTTGGACTTATATTCTAAAATAATATCGCAAAATAGATAGACGGTGTGGATAAAATGACCCCGCAGGAGTTTTAAAGCCACACATTCGCCAGTTGGTCACTATCATGTGAAATTCATTGAAAACAGCTTTATAATTGAAATCCACTTAAATCTTGGCAGCCTTAAATGAAAGAAAAGGTTCTGAGTACCCATAGGTGGTGAAATTCCACTAAGGCCTGAGTGTGTGGTGGTGTTTGCGTGTGTTATTAAAAAATAATTTAAAAAATCCACTTAAATCTTGGCAGCCTTAAATGAAAGAAAGTGAAAGGGATGATTATAACTTGTGAATTTGTAATTACAGGTGATTTTGAAATTCATATGAAATTGAATTATATTGTTTTGTTATGATTTCGAATAATTGGATTTCAATTGATATCAAATACACTCTTCTCAAATAACATGAAAGTACTACTAATTCCTGTAATACCCATTCCCTCCATTGCTCATTTTAGTATTTGAAATAAAAAAAGTACCATGATTATTAAAAACTTAAAAGGGTCACAACACATAAATAATTCCCATTGAAGCCTTCTTTAGGGCCAGTTTGTGAGTGTGGATGTGGAACTCTCTCTTGTGTTTGACACCCTAAATTCATAATCCCATGTGATCCAAAAGTAGCTATGCATGAAATAGTTATACAAGGTTTAAAGTTAATTACTAAATCAACTTTAATATCGCTAATTAATGTATGAATGTAACATTTGACACAACAGTTGTAATAACCCGTTAAAATATACTTTGCCCGAAAATGATGAAATTCAAGTTTTGGACAGGCCACAAGCACATGATCACATCCGAGTGACTAACCAATGATTTTTAACCATTAATTTACGTGAACAATGTTTGGACAACACATATTGTCCTACTAAAGTAATTATAGTGATGCGATTGATAATCTAATTGTTTTAAAATATCATAGTGGCCCATGTGCCTAGTAGATTAGTATCCCAGTGACACATGTTATATATACAACTATTGGAAGGATTTTAATTGTAATCCATGCTTCTATTTTGTATTTCAAACCCTCTTTTAGAGGATTTGAAATCCCTTAGATTTAAAAGTTCCAATTACTTTATATGCCAAACATATAAAGTTTCAATTACTTTATATGCCAAACATCATTTAGAAAAGTTTTATGTGCTAATTTTTCATTCCTCCTTCCACCGGTAGGCGCTATCATCACCATTGTTTCTTTTGTTATGGGTTTTGAATATGCATGGTCCTTGGGGGTCATGCCGTGACAGTATCATTTGAAAATGATGGAAGAGGATGCCTTGTATGGACATCGTGGTGGGCTGAAATTGGCATCCCCAATCTGGAATTCCGAATCTTTGCTTTTTAGAAAAATGTTCGATGATCAGTTTATCCACGATGCTTGATACGCAGGCACTGGAGCCCACATTTGGAAGTTTCTATTTAGCATTTACACGCGTGGTTTAGCAAAGTTCCATCTCCACGTGTTGAATAAGATACCTCGTACTTATATCGTTAGATGTGATCCTTTTCAATGACACAGACGGTTTATTTAATGGGCCCCACTTTGATGAGAAATGCCCAAAAAGAAATTATCAGATTAAACATTCCAACCCATAGATTGGACAAAAAGTACGATGAGACTTCATGTTGAGAGTTTAAATAATTCAATTGAGAGCTTCTTCTTTTTTTTTCCATCGTGCAAGTAATGACGGTTGGGATCAATGGCACATGAGATAGATTCAAGGCTAAAGACCGAACGGATGTATTCCTCGTAATTCTTTTGACTTTTGTGTCAACAAAGCAGAAAGGAAGCGTTTTTTTAAAAGAACTTTTATTATAAAATGCCTCTATGATTAGAATTTTACCAAATAATGCCTCTAAAGAGCAGGGCATGCTTTTTCAAATGAGTATTTTTTTTTTTTGCTTTTTCTTTTTTCCCTTCTTTCTTTACAATGTAGAATTCGGACGCACGTTGCCTGCCTAGCAAAGTGGCTACTGAACCGTACAAGAAATGTTCTCCAATTCGATACTTAGATAATCAAATCATCCTAATTTTTGGTTCATGCTATATCTAAACTGGTTCCTATAATTCTAACCGTTTATTTTTTACTTATATTATGTTGCTGACAAAATCTTGACTACCCTCCGCTCGGATCTCTGAACTCTGAGTCGCTTCTGAGTCCTAAACCTACGCAACAATGGTGAGCAAAGGAGACCTTGGCTTAAACAGAGGACACTCCGATGCCTAAGTCAGGTCAAGGGAATCTAGGTCTAAGTTGAGTTATAGAGGGAGAGTGCGAGATCTTGTGTACTTGTTTCCTCCCCACAAGATGTTATTTATACCCTCTCACCTAGAATGAGCATGTTCCCATAACTCGGTGCACTTGGGGCATTTGTCACATCCCGCGGGTGATTCGGTCACCCAGTCGTTCAGTGGTTGTACGGACGTGGGTGGTTAAGTAACAGTCACCAATCGTGTAGTAGTGGGACACCTCATGGTCTCCCTCATTAGTGGATTCCGATTCGAATCCCGAGCCGACCGCCTCAACCTCGGATCACTCCGAGCCGAGCGCCTCGGCCTCGGATCATTCCAGGATCCTGCTCTGAATCCCGAGTCGACAGCCCCGGCCCTAGATCATTCCACCTAGGGCCTCGGAGTGAAGGTGTAACTGATGTCGAATTGGAAGTCTATTCCTCGCCTATTCTCATAACTCTGAGCTTAATCTTGCGCCTCAAGTCGGCTCGGAATAGCCTCAGGCCTCAAAGTTGAAACGTCTCTGACCTTCCCATAATAGTAGCCCCCTACTCTCCGAGTTCGAACACGGACTCAGAGAGTAAACACAAGCGAAAAATCAGTATTCTCCACCGTTGCGCCCCTAACGCGTGCAGCCACAATCATGACTTCCATATCTGAGAAGATACGTACTCGGGGTTTTCCGTTCCCTGGTTAACCTCAGGCGGATGCGTAGCGACAGTTAGGATTTTGAATTGTCAGGGTAATTATGAGGGATCGCTATGTAAGCCAGGAAGGACATCTAAGTGACGCTTCCACTGCTCAGAGCTGGTCGCCCGATGCCAGGGGCACGCGACTCGGCAATGCTTAGGCTAGTGGCGCTCAACCACGTGTCTCCTGAAGTCGGCTCATAACGGTTCGGCTGTAATCATCATGTCTCACCATAAATGCAAGAATCACTCATGGGTTATAAAAACCCTAGCACTCGGAGACGCCTTCATTTCTATTTTCTTAGTTCTTGTTGCTATGAGCTGCCTGAGGAGGCAATTTCCGGCGAAGGCGATTCCCAGCAAGCGTGACCTACAGGAGAGGCGATTTCGACCGATCAGCAGTTTCCAGTAGAAGCGATTTCTGGTGACCTTTCAAGACAGTTTTCGGTGAATCCCCCCCTCACTTCTGGATTACCCTTATTTCCTTCATTTCTATGGAATGTCAAACGACTCGGAGATGGTCCGAGGCGATTATGCCTTCGAAGATGATTCCGAGCCAGAGAGCTCGAAAGATAGACGAGAGGCCTCTGAGGGTCCCCTTGATGCAGTACCCCTCTACCCTCCGCTTAGGAGGGGCAAAGAGGTCGGGGCTCGGACATGCCGTAAGGGCGGAAAAAAGGGCCTCCCGAGATCTAATGGGAGGGGTTACAGAGATGCCCGCAAGTGGGCGAACAGCAAAGGTCGTCCCAAGAGGCTCTGTGTTGGTCGAGTCCCAGATGGACTGGATCCGATCAGAATTCGAGATCCCGGACTCCGTCCGGATACGAGCTCCCGAGCCCCTTAACACCCCTGGAGCTCCTGGTGAAGGGGAAGTTACGATTTTCCTTTGCATGCTACAATGTGGACTCTGCCTTCCGATGCATCCCTTCATCTGCACCCTGACAGCTTAAAACTGACCCCAAGCCAGTTTACTCCTAATGCTTGGAGGGCTTTAATATCTTCATACATCATCTGGTGTCAATCCAAGAACCCGGAGCTAACACCGGAAGAACCAATGAGTCTATACTTAATCAAGCACGATAGTCAGAAGCCGTGGTACTACTTCGCGACCCGCTGCAGTAACGGCTCGAGGCTGGTCCTGCAACTTCCATCCTCTAACAAGGATTGAAAGAACAAGTGGTTCTGGGCTTCGGGTGAGTGGGAAGCACGCGTGGCGGAGCTCAAGAACCTAAGGACTCGGGTTCCTACCTGATTCGCTCTTCCAGGTCGGATCCAGAATAATCTCTTTTCAACACTCCTCTGCTTGTTATAATCTGACCAGCGTTTATCTTCATTTCTACAGACTTCCCGAGGGGCCAGCCTCTCATCACCTTGGATGAAAAGAATCAGATCGCCAAGGCCAGGGCGCGATCGGAAGACCTACGCTCCTAGTCAGTCCTGATCACCGCGGACAACCTTCATCGGTCTGGGCTTTGCAAGTCCAAACCACTCCCTACTTCATTCAGTAAGTGCCCCTTCGCCTTTTACTTTGATGAAACAGAATTTACTTTGATGAAACTGAAGATCTCACAGCTCAGACATTAATTTATTATCCCGTGTACAGGCATCGTCGAGGCCTTCAGATCTCGGAAGAGGAAGGCCCCCCTGTCCGTCGAGGAGATGTTGAGGCCCAAACCACGGATAAAGACGACGAGTGGGAAGAGGCAGGCAACCCCTCGTGGCGAGGACCCCTCGACCCTAATTTATGTTACCATAGCTCCAGCTCCAGCTATTGCGGCTTCAATTTCTATTGTTGCAGCTCCAATTTTTATTGCAGCAACTCCAACTAACTCCACGGTCGTGTCGTGGTCGATAATGCTTCAGCTCCGATTCCCCCTCCTGTTGTCGCCCCTCATGTCCCCGAAGTGCCTCCACCAGCCCCCGAACCCTACGTAGTCATCCCGTCTTCTTCCGAACAGGAGGAGGTCATTCGGATAACCAATGCGATGCTCTCTCCTCCCGAAGTCGGAGATGATCCCAGAGTTGAGGCCCAAGCTTCGGCGGGCAGCGGGATGGGGCAGGGGGAGAGATGGGGTCTGCTTGGGTTGGAACCAATAGGGGTAGACTTCCACCAGGCTATCATATGCAGGGCTTAGTTCATTAAGCTACGAAGCATGTTCCAGAGGAGGAGATTGCAGCCCTCCTTAACAAGTCGGATGATTCCTTCATAAACGATATGGCCTCTATCTTCTACAGGGTATTTTTACTAACCTTTCCTGTCTTGATTCCTTTCTCGTCGTGTTTATATACTTATTTTCTTATTTTGATTCAGTCTGTTCCGAGACTCCTGATGACTCGGGAGAGGTTGAGGGAGATCACGCAAAACGACAAGGAGATAGCGGCTCTCAGGGGCAAGGTCGGGACTCTCTGAGACAAGGTTGCGGTCCTCCAAATAGAGCAGGCGAAACTGCACTGACTGCTTGATGATGGAAAAGCGCGAGAGTTGCAGCTTCAGGGGGTTGTCAACGACCTTTAGGTACGTTGGGCCGCTACTACAGCTTAACTGACAGGAGCTAGGGCTCATGCCGACTCACTCGCGAAGGACAATGTCTGATTGGGGGACGCACTGGAGCAGATCAAGGCCGAGGTAGCAGAAGAGCTAAGCTGAGCAATAGCGAAGGCGAAAGAAGCTCAACGGGCTGAGGATGAAGCCTCTCTGACGTTGGCGGTGGCTGTTACAGTGGACGCATTCAAGACCTCAGAGGAGAGGACCACCGAGGCCAACAAGTTCTACAATTGTGGCTTTTATGCCTGCATAGACATGGTCCAGGAGCTTTACCCGGATCTTAACCTTGAGTCCCTTACCTCTGAGGACGTGGGGGAGAAACTGGCTAAGGACGTCTTCCCGACCGGCTCCCACCTCTCAGCCTCCTCTGACCGAATAACTTTTGATATCTCCTCTCTCGTCTAACTCTTTTAAACAATAGTTTCTGGATGGATAATTTTATGGATAACCTATTTAGCCCTCTAGAGAGGGCATAATATAGTCAATTTTTTGAATGATGATTATTAGATGTTAAGTTGTTAATTGACGAACCAACTTCTTAGCAGGTCGGCTCATCCTATGTCATGCTCCGAAATTCGAGTACCCAAATAGGTCTTCGGGACCCGAATCCCAAGATTCGTGAGTTATAATATAATGACATTTATTACAATCCAGTTGATTCCATCAAATTCAATCAATATTCAACGCCATCTAAAAGAAAATACAGCTGAAATGTTTATTAAATTCAACTCTTTTAATAGTTTTCCCTTTCTACATCGAAATTTGAACATAAACTAAACTTAAATAATTAAATATATAAATAAATAAAACTGAATTGAATTAAACTAAACCTAATTTTTCAGAAAATAAAACTAATAGTAGAGGCCCGCCTACTCATAGTATTCCAGCTCTGCACCTGTGCATTTTTTTTTAGTAGGATGAGTATAACAGCCCAGTAGGGTCATTTCTTACCCAAAATTTAACATGTTCAGATAATATTAATTTTATAACAATGAAGGAAAATGGAATACAAATAATGAAATTTAACAACAAAATTGTGAAAATATGATACATGTGATCTTTCCATGAATACTCATAACATTTATATCATTTCTTATAACACCATACCCAAGTGGATAGTCACATTGCATTAACGTCCACGCACTTGTACCTCATGGTGAGGAACCCATTTATATGTTAGCTGGTTAGACTACTGCTCCAGTTGTACCTCTGATGTATGTCCGCGCACACAATTGTACTCATACACCATACACAAAGGAGACTCCAAAGGATCTAGTGAGTTATAGGGTCTTTCACCCAAGGGACACAATTGTCCTACTTGCTGGTTTTAAGGTCTCTCACCCAAGGGACATGATTGCCCTACTCGCTAATTTAGAGTCTTTCACCCAAAGGACACAATTGGCCTACTTGCTTACGTTACATCCAACATATTAAAATTGATGCTCAATGAATTGTAGACATACATGTAAGATGAATAATATTTCAATAATATAATTCTAGATTTAAATTTTGTTGAAACTTTAATAATTCAAATACTTAAATAAAATATTATTTTACTATTATTTAATTTAGGAATTTCTGTGAAATAATACACAATAAATTTTAGTCTCAATTCTAAAATTTTGAAAAATTTCTTAAGCTTAAATTCATTTAAATTTAATTTAATTAATTCTTTAAATTTTATGATAAAAATTTGGATTTTAATATTTACAGAAACAAAAATATTACACTGATTTCTATAATATAACATAAATAAAGTAATTAAATTATTATTTAATAATTTAAGTTAATCTTTTAAAAAAATTTATCTAATTATGTACGGATATAAGCTAATTATTTCATTCTGATTTCTAATTTTCAAAATTTATAAAATAATTATACGGACCTTATATTTAGATTTATTTTTTTTAATCAGAGTTTAAATTGGTATAAATTGAAAGTTTAATTTAACATCAGGTTAAGATTTTGATTTAAATAATTTAAATAATCATTTAAATTAAATCATATAAATCCCTAAATGCTTAAAATTTAGACTTATAATGATTTCATTTGACAAGAGGGATTCTAAAACTTCTAAATCAAAATACAAACTTAGTAAAATTATTTTTATCTATTTATTATTATTATTATTATTATTATTATTATATATTTTTTAATATAGAAATAAATTTAGTTAGTATTTATTCTAAACCAACTAATTTAGATTAATTACTCTAACTCAGATTTATGGTATAAATCTTAACACTTGATTTCAGAAATAAAAGATATTATGATTTAATCTACAAGTTAACTAAATTCAATAATTACTAAAATTCAGAAAAGCAGATATTATGTATAAATGAATTTGAAAATATTTATTAAAGTCATTATAAATGAATTTCAGAAAATATATAAAATCAGAAAGTTGCTAAGTGGAGGAGAATCACCCACATAATAATCAACTACAATAATTTCTTATTAAAATCTTGTGATGTTAAAATTATAAGGACCGACCCCTTGAGGGGTCAACCCCCCTACGAATGGCGAGCGACAATCTTTTTTGTAGATCCGTTAATCGTGCGACGAGCCGACCCCTTCATCAAGGGATCTGGTCGTCCATAGAATTTTTCCCTGAATATAAGAGATCCCTTAACAAATTTTCGTAGGTTAACGTACTAACCCCTTCTTTAAGGGATCAGTCCGTTGAGTCAACCTCTGCTTCTGAGAGGTAACTTTTTCCGTTTGTTGACAAGTCGTTCAAGTAGATATGTAGAAACATAGATTTTATTAAAAGCATTAAGAGGCTAGCCGCTCCGAGGTGTACACTTATTAAGGGCCTTCAGCGGCCAGTACATCAAGGGTAGTAGATTTTTAAGTGCTTGGCGTTCCAGGGGTGGGGGAGCTGACGCCCTTCGAGATCCTCCAAGTGGTAGAAGCGTGGCTTGGTCGATTGAACCGCGCGGTAGCGCCCCTCCCAATTGGTTCCGAGTACCCCAACCCCCCGCTTTGCAGTGTTCTGGAAAACTCAGCGAAGGACCAAGTCACCTGGACGGAATCACTAAGTCTTTACCTTGGAGTTGTAGAATCGTACCACCTTCTGATGCCGAGTAGCAACTCGGAGTCTAGAGACATCTCTAGCTTCCTCGAGTAGGTCTAGATTGGCTGCAATCTGTTCAGCATTCCGATCTTTCTGATAGTTCCTGACCCAAGCTGTATGGAGACCAATCTCGACTACCACCATCGCCTCCAAAACGTAAGATAGTGAAAATGGAGTTTCCCTAGTAGACGACTAAATTGTAGTCCTATAGGCCCAGAGGACGAATGGGAGCTCCTCGGCTCAGTTGCCTTTCACTTTTTCCAACTTTGTTTTGAGATGGTGCTTAATGACTTTGTTGACTACCTCCACTTATCCGTTGGATTGTGAGTGCTGAGGCAAGGACTACGCATTTGAAATGCCGAGCCCTTGACACATGCCTCAGAACTTATCGTTGTCGAAATGTTTGCCATTATTAAAAATGATGGTGCGCGGGATTCCGAACCGACAGATGATGTTCTTCCAAACAAAGTCGACCACCTTCTGCTCCGTGATTTTTGCAATAGGCTCGGCATTGGCCCATTTAGTAAAGTAGTCGACTGCAACGATAGCGAACTTGACTTGTCCTTTCCCAATGTGCAAAGGTCCGATGATGTCGATTCCCCATTGGGCGAACGGCCACAGTCCGCTCATGGGGGTCATCTCTTCTGCAAGTTTCCTTGGCACAGTCGTATATCGCTGGTACTTATCACACTTCTAGACATAGTTCTTCGAGTCCTCCTTGATGGTCGGCCAGAAATATTCTTGATGGAGTATCTTCAGAGCCAAGGCCTGACCACCAGAATGATTTCCACAGATGCCTTCATGAATCTCCCGAATCACATAGTTTGCTTCATCGGGTCGGAGACACCTAAGGTAGGGCTGTGAATGTCCCTTCTTATACAAGATCCCGTCCAAGACTATATACCATGCAGCTCTGACCCTCAGACATTTTGCCTCCAACCTGTTCGGGGGGACCTCACCAGATGTGAGATAATTATAAATCGGGTCTATCCAGATGGGCGTGACATTCACTAGGTTAACCATTTCCTTCTCCATCCGGTTAATGCTCGAATGCTCCATGAACTCCACAGGGATGACCCGAGGAATCTTTCCCTTCGTGGCCGAAGCTAGCCTTGCGAGGGCGTCGACCCAAAAATTCTTTGTTCTCGGTATCTGATTGATAGTGCAGCTCCAAAACTTTTATATCAACTTTTCGGCCTCGGCCAGATAAGCCACCATCCTGGTCTCCTTGGCCTCAAATTCGGTAGAGATATGATTCACCACCAACTGAGAGTCGCATCGCACCTCGAGTGACTGGACCCCTAGGCTGGCCGCTAGTCGGAGTCCAGCCAACAGGGCCTCATACTCCACTTCATTGTTAGAGGCTTTAAAGCTGAGTCTAATCGCATACTGAATAGGTGTAGAGTCAGGCATGACTAGGACAATCCCTGCTCCAGCACGCTTGGTGTTGGACGACCCGTCCACGAAGAGGGTCCACCTCGGTTCTAACTCTGCGTCTTGATTAGTTAGAGGAGCGGGCGAAGGAGCTACTTTTACTTCAGTGCTCGTCCCCTCTGTATTTGGAGCAGTGAACTCTGCAATGAAATTGGCCACATCTTGGCCCTTAATCGTGGTCCTTGGTCAGAACTGGATATCAAACTCCCCAAGTTTGATTGCCCACTTAGTTAACCGACCTGACGCATCGGGTTTCTGGAGGACTTGCCTAAGGGGAGAGTCAGTCAAGATAATGATGAAATGGGCCTGGAAGTATGGGTGTAACCTCCGAGCTGAAACAATCAGACAAGTGTCAACTTCTCCAAAGCCGGATACCTTGTCTCGGTAGGCACCATTGCTTTGCTCACATAGTACATAGGGTGCTGCTTACCCCCCACCTCCCTGATTAACGCGGAGCTGACGGTTAAAGCCGAGACTGCGAGATACAAGAACAAAGACTCGCCTTCTTCAGGCTTGGACAATAGGGGCAGTGAGCCCAAATACTGCTTCAACTACTGGAAGGCTTGCTCACATTCTGTTGTCCACTTGGCTATCTTATGACCCTTCAACTGCTGAAAGAAGGGGAAGCATTTGTCAGTGACTTTGGATATGAACCATCCAAGCGTTGCTACTCGTCCGATGAGACATTATATCTCTTTTGTCGTTCGAGGTGAGATCATATCGAGGAGCGTCTTGATCTTGTCATGGTTTGCTTCAATGCCCCACTAACTAACCTGAAATCCAAGAAATTTGCCGGAGCCGACTCCGAAGGCATACTTCACGGGATTCATCTTCATACGGTATTCTCGGAGGATAGAGAATGTCTCTCTGAGATCTGTTAGGTGATCGGACGCCTTGATGCTCTTGACGAGCATGTCGTCAACATAAACCTCCATGGTGCATCCTATCTGCTTGGCGAACATCTGATTCACCAATCTCTGATTCGTGGCCCCAGCGTTTTTCAGGCTGAACGGCATAACCCGGTAACAGTAAAGTCCCTTGTCGATGACGAAAGTAGTTTTCTGCCTATCTGGGGGATGCATCACAATCTGGTTATACCTGGAATAGGCGTCCAGGAAGGAGAGCAGTTCATGCCCAGTTGTACTGTCTACCAGCTGGTTGATCTAGGGCAAGGGGAAACTATCCTTGGGACAAACCTTGTGTCAAGTCTGAATAGTCCACATAGACCTGTCACTTCCCGTTTGCTTTCTTGACGATTACCACATTTGTGATCCAATCTGGATAGTGCACTTCCTCGATGAAGCCAACGCTGAGGAGTTTGGAGACCTCATCAGCTATGACTGCATATCGCTCTGCATTGAACGCTCTCATCTTCTATTTCACTAGCCTGTGGTCTGGGTCCACATTCAGCTTGTGGACCATGACATCGAGAGAAATTCCTGGTATGTCCTCATGTGACCATGCGAAGACGTCTCTGTGTTGCTGCAAGAAGACCAACATCTTAGACCATTGTTCGGAATTTAATAACATGCCGAGCTGAACGGTTTTACTCGTATCTGCTTCGTCAAGTGCAAGGCCTCCAAGTCTTCCACGGATGAATCCTCTGTAGGTCCCCTGGGATCAAGGACATTGATGGTGAGGGCCTGCTTCACTGACCCTTTCCTCACTACTATCGCGTAACATTTCCAAGCCTCGCGTTGATCGCCTCAGAGGTAGCCTATTCCGTCATTGGTGGGAAACTTCATCATTAGATGATATATGGACACGACCGCCCTCATTGCATTGAGGGAGGGTATGCCTAAGATGACGTTGTGTACTGACGGCACGTTAACGACAAGGAAGTCCACCAGAAGGGTAACTTGATGTCGTCCTTCTCCCGCAGTCACAAGGAGGGAGATGGCTCCTTTAGAGATCACCCTTTCTTTGGCAAAGCCATGCAGAGGGGTCTTTATAGGTCTGAGGCGTGATCTTGGAATCCTCATTCTTTCGAAGGCCTCCGAGTAGACGACATCATCCGAGCTCCCAGTGTCGACCAGGATGCGGTACACCTTGTGGTTGGCTATGGTCATTGTCACCACTAGAGCATCGTCATGCGGATGCTAAATTCCGCGCGCATCATCTACCTTAAAGGCCAAGCTGTAAGGGTTGACTCGGAGCTCTTTCCTCAGCCTTTCGGTCATATGGATATAGTGCTCCAGATCAGGCTTTCAAGAGTGGGCTTTACGGGCCCTGTTTAAGTCTCCTCCACCGGACAAACCACCAAAGATGGTACGAATTTCGACTGGTTCTTCTGCAGCTTTACTTGGCTGCTCTTCTCTCTGAGTTGTTCTCTCCTCCTTGGTGTATCGGCGCAGATGACCCTTACGGATGAGGGTCTTAATCTCATCTTTGAGATCCACGTGGTCACTCGTGTTGTGGCCGTGGTCACAATGGAACTGGCAATATTTGCGCTTGTCTCGGTGCTCTGCCTCGGCCTTCATACAAATGGAAAAATTCAGGAGCTTCTGACCCCTAATGTCTAGTAGTATTTGCTCTGTAGATGTATTGATGGGAGTGTAGGAACAGAACTTGCCCTCAGGCTTCCTGCTCGGCTGACGATCACAAGGGGTACGGTGGTCCAATTTCTTGCTGGATAACTGGGGTTCTTCATTTCTTAGCCTCTTCCCTTTGGTTGGCGGCTCTGTTACTTAGATATTTTTACAGGAGTTAGAGAACTCCTTGACATTAGTCTATTTTTGAGCTTTGGTGACGAGCTCAGCCAATGTCTTCGACGGGTTTTTCCCAACGGAGAAGGTAAACCTTCCCTCTTTCAGACTGATGAACATGGCAGAGAGCGTCATTTTGTCATCATAATCCTTCACCTGTAATGCCTCCTCATTAAAGCGGGCGATGAAGTCATTTAATGACTCTTTAGGCCCTTGCTTGATAGTGAACAAATGAGTAGTCGGCTTCCGACTCTTCTTACTATTTATGAACTGGGTAAAGAACAATCTATTGAACTTTACGAAGGAACCGACCGAATTGGGATTAAGTTGTCTGTACCAACTCCGAGCGGATCCAGTAAGGGTGATCGAAAATTCTCTACACATCATCACGTTTGTGGCTGTCTGGATTTGCATCCATGAGTGATAGGCCTCTACGTGCTCGGACGGGTCTCTAGATCCGGAGTACTGGATGACGGGAGGTATCTGGAACCTCTACGGCATCACCTCGCTCATGATTGTAGAGGTGAAGGGAGGTTCGGTCTCTTCCATCATCACTTGAATGGTAGTAGGAACGGATAAAGGTTGTTGACTCTGTTGTAGCATTAGAACCCGATTGTTAAGTTCTGCGAACCGCGTCTCCCACGGATCTCTGTTTTCGGCTACCGTTTCCTTAGGAGCCTCTACTTTACGGGTCCCCCCCTCCCGCTCCTCTCTAGCTCATGACGGAGGTCCGTCGGTGCCAAGGCCGAAGTGATCAAAGCATTCGTTGAAGCCTGAGTCGTTGTGTTCCGAGCCGGAACTTGGTTTTGGGTCGGAGGGGGGTTCTAGACTGAAGCTAGAACCCGGGCAAATTGATGTTGTGACCCTTTAGGTCTCACACTTTGCGATACGGACTCGACTTCCACCGCCGATTCGATTGTTTCCCGGACTGGATGCGGCTGTTGCCCCTGCCGTTACTTCATCTGATTGATTTCGTCGCGTAAGGCTTAGATCTCGCTTTGCATGGCTCGGTACTTGCTCGCCCGATTGTGAGAAAGCTGGGATGGTCTTGGAACTAACTCGGCGTGAAGTAACGAGGATGACCGAGTCTGATCACTCGGTTCCGGCTCCACAGCTGCAGATTTCTTCTTTCCTCTTGCCATTACACTGGAAAATAGGAAACTGACTTTTTTGTATCAGTTTCCCACAGACGGCGCTAAAAATGTTGCTGACAAAATCTTGACCACCCTCTACTCGGATCTCTGAACTCCGAGTCACTTTTGAGTCTTAAACCTACACAACAATGGTGGGTAAAGGAGACCCTGGCTTAAACAGGAGACCCTCCGATGCCTAAGTCAAGTAAAGAGAATTTGGGTCTAAGTTGAGTTATAGAGGGAGAGTGCGAGATCTTGGGTACCTGTTTCCTCTCCGCAAGATACTATTTATACCCTCTCGCCTAGGATGGGCATGTCCGCATAACTCGACACATCTTGGGACATTTACCACATTCTGCGGGTGATTCGGCCACCCAGTTGTTCAATGGTTGTGTGGACGTGGGCGGTTGAGTAACCGTCGCCAATCGTGTAGTAGTGGGACACCTCATGGTCCCCCTCATTAGTGGATTCTGATCTGAATCTCAAGCCGACCGCCTCAACCTCAGATCATCCGAGCCGAACGCCTCGGCCTCGGATCATTCCAGGATCCTGCTCTAAATCCCGAGTCGACAGCCCCGGCCCTAGATCATTCCGCCTAGGGCTTCGGAGCGAAGGCGTAACTGATGTCGAATTGGAAGTCCATTCCTCGCCTATTCTCATAACTCTGAACTTAATCTTGCGACTCAAGTCGGCTCGGAGTAGCCTCGGGCCTCAAAGTTGAAGCATCTCTGATCTTCCCATATCATATTTTATGTTGGCAAAGTTGAAATGTTTTCTAAGTGACGGCGTATCATCCATCACACCCACCGGAGTATCAAAGTTTACCTTTCTTTGTGTTTTTTCTTTTGAGATTTTAAGAGAAACCTCCCTACTTAAAATAGAATTTACATGTCGGTGTATGTATCTCTGAAGTATTTGGATTTTTAAAACTTTCTTTTTTAAAAAATAAATTGAATAAGTTAACTTACTAGTAATTAGGGGTTCGGAGACGCCATCGTGATGTATGGCTTGTATCCACACCGTCCATTCATTTTTTATATCATTGTAGGTTATGAGCCCAAAATTGAGTCATATCCAAGGCTCAAGTGGACCACACCACTGCAAGCAGTGGTGCTAATGACGTGCATTTTTTAAACCTTCTTAAGGTTTGTAGTGATGTTTATTTGTCATCCAACTTGTTTATAAGGTGATATAAACTTGGATGACAGGAAAACACAAATATAAGCTTTATCTAAAACTTTTGTGGTCCTCAAAAATTTTTCAATGGTAAGAATTTAATTCCCACTGTGTGGTCTAATTGAGTCTTCAATCTATCTCGTTTTTGTGTTTATAACCAAAAATGAGATGTAAAAATGGATGAACGGTGTGGATAAAACCCATACACCACCAAGTCCGATGTTTATGTGGAATAAAACCGATCACCAGGTGCTTCACCCTTCGTTAGGCCCAAAACCCAAAGCTAACTCCATCCACGGTTCAGGTGGACCATACGATTAGAAATACCGTACAGAATAACGCTCACCCTCTAAAGTTTTTCCATTGCCGTGGCCCACTTGAATCACGGATGGCCTAAAGTTTTGGGCAGCAAAACTAAATTTTTGCTTGCCATCTAATGGTTAAAGCGGATTTCATATTATCATCACAGTGGCCATATAAAAATAAAGGACAGATGTCTCTCTTTCAACTATTTACTTTGTGTGGCCCACTTAAATTTAAGGTCAGATTGAATTTTTATCTCTAGCGTAACATAAGGCTTGTTTGGGAGCGTGGATATGGAACCCCTGGACTCAGAACATCCGGGATTTGAATCCCCTTGGATTTGCAGTCCTCCCAGTATTTGGCACTTGGGAGTATGAATAACTTTAATTAAAAGTATCTATGCATGGTATGTCTAAAGGGGTTTAAATTTAATTATTAAATTAACTTTAATAGCTTTAATTAGTGAGATATGTAAATTTTAACACAATGGTAGTGATAAGCCCGCTGAAATACATGCTTTACCTGAAAACGATGAAATTTCAAGTCTCAAATGAGCCGCAAGCATAAGAACATGTTTGAATGACTAACAAATGATTTTTAATAGTTGATTAACATGGACAATGTCTGGACAGTGTTGGATAATGTTTGAACGGTGCTGATTCACATGAACGATGTTTGGATGGTGTTGATCGTTATTAAGAAGTCATGTAACTAATAGAACAATAGTATAGTAACACAGATATTACACATGCAGCTATTGATATGGTTTTACGTGTAATCCAAGCTGTCAGCCTGGATTGCAAACCTCGAGGGGATTTGAAACCCCCTGAATTTGAAGCAACCAGAGGATTTGAAACCCCCTCAAATCCCCTCCAATCTACGGTGCCAAACAACCTCTAAAATTGCATATCTAATGAACGGACTGGATCTCACATGCCAAACGACCTCTAAAATTGCACCATCTAAAATCGATTTCGTGGGCCGTAAAAAACTAAGAGTGCGCGTCCCACGAAATCCATTATTCCAATATATCAGCCAAAGTATATGATCTTTTAGCCTATGGGAGAGGTACGCCTCTTGATTTTACGGTGCACGGCTTGACTTGCACGTGAAATCGACTATGACCATTGGTTAAAAGTCAAAATAGATGTGCGATCTCACGTTAGTTAAACGTCAAAAAATTCACGCTTACCAGTGATTTAGGTGGACCACATGAATGGAGACAGGGGGGAGAGCTGTCCACCCTACATTTTATAAGGCTTATTGTGATGATTATATAAAATCAACTCCAACAATTACATGTCACACAAATATTTAAATTTTAGGTCTAAAAATTTAAGCTCGTCTATGTTTCAGGTGGATCACACAAAGGAAACAGTTTGGAGGGTGAGCATTGCTCCGTATACTATTTCCAATCCCATGGTCCACCTAAACCACAGATGGACCTGAGTTCTGGGCCCTTCCCCAACAAAGGTGACGCACCTTATGATGGTCCGAATGGATTTCAAATAAATATCACGGTGGGGCCCCCCCGAGCCGATGGCCCCATTCCTCGTACAGCAAACCCCGAGCCGCCTTAAGAAATCTAAGCGTCGCTCTAATGATAATTAATTACATTAACAAGGTGGCTCATTGAGAACTTCTTGAAAATGGGAAACGGATTGGCTACTCCCCCTGCCACCGGCCATTGGCTGATGGTCGGTGCTCCGTGGGCCCCACCATGATGTATGTTTTTCATCCATGCCGTCCATCTACTTTTATAGATCGTTTTATGGTATACAAGAAAAAATGAGGTATGTATCAGTCTCAATTGGACCACATTACAGGAAACAGTATTAAATGAACGTTGACCATTAAAAATGTTTTGGGGCCATACAAGTTTTGGATCAAGCTGATATTTATTTTTTCCCTTCATCTGGGTGTTTATGATTTGATCAACAGATTGGATGTCAAATAAACAGTACAGTAGGCCTTAGGAGGATTTTAATGGTGGATATCTAATTATTATTGTTTTCTTGTGGTGTGGTCCACCTAAATATTATATCTTATATTTTTTGTATTAATCCCTAAAATGATCTGTAAAAATGGATGAACGGAATGGATGAAATACAAACATCATGGTATGGCCCACAGAGCACCGACCACCGGCCACGGGGCTGGTGTCAGGGGGAGTTGCCAATCCGTCTCCTTGAAAATGGTACCGAAATGTAAATTAAACAATAATCAGTAGTCTTTATGTAAGATTCCTTTCTTCTTTTGGATAATTAGCTCCTCTCGCCCCTTAGAACCTGCTAATCATAATTTTTTAAGAATATAATAGTTTGCCGGAGTATATATGATCGTACACGTCCATCAAATTAGAGCATACTTTGCAGATAAAAATCTGAACACAAACCGTCTATAATGTGATCAATACTATTTATAAGCTAATTCTAAGGAATCAGATCCATTGGATGATCATAACCATCCAATTGATGGACATCCGTAGATTGATTAGAAATCTTAGTAAATTATTTTTATCCGTCCATTCGTATTTAGGAAATTTATTCATTACCAAGTTGGGGTCCACCGCTTGGATAGTTTGGGTCAGATACACATCTTCAACGCGTGCTGTGGCCGGTGCATGCGCATGATATTCCATGATCCGGTAGAGTATCAGGTAAAATTCCTCTTTCCTAACGAAGAGACCCATATCCGTTTCCAGTGCGAGATACACGAGGCGGTTTTTGGCTGCGCAATTCTCGAACTCTTGCATAACAGCTGTGCATGAGTTCGGAATGAAATTACGCAAATACCCTTGAGTTTCATTTTCCTGTATTTATTTCGTAATTATTTCCGTATTTAGATTTATTGTACGTAGAATCATGAGGGGTTATATAGGAATTATGAGGTCCTGACGCAATAATGTGCTGATTGGTGCTACCCGCACCAGGACCTGGTTAGAGACGGACGGTCCTGTCAAACGATCTGTGGGGCTACCGTGATATATTTGTTTTATCCAATCCGTTCATCCATTTTGAAAGATCATTTTAGAGTATGAGACCAAAAATGAGGCAGATCAAAGGCTACATCGGACCACACCAAATAAAGTAGTGTTGACAATGACCCATCGTTGAAACCTTTCCAAGGCCCACCGTAATGTTTATTTCCCATCCAAACTATTCATAATGTCACATAGACGTGGGAAAACATAAATATAAGCTTGATCCACAACTTCTGTGGCCGCCAAGAGGTTTTCAGCTGTGGGCATTCAATCGTCAGTGCTTCCGGTGGTGTGGTCCACTTGAGCATTCCATCTACAGCATTTTTAGGCCAGTCATCTAAACTGATTTTTCAAAATGGATGAACGGTGTGGATAAACAAATACATCACGTTGAACACCACAGATCCCCATACACAGGACCCAATCCCTGCCGAAGGGAAACAGAAAAATAAACTTAAATCCAAAACTTCTGTCTCCGCAGGAAGCTTTCAACGGTAGTAATTTAATCCACTCTGTGTGGTCGATTTGAGCATTGAATCTGCCTCGTTGTTCTCTTAATAACTAAAATGATACGAAAAAATTTATAAACGGTGTAGATAAAACCGATACATCACGGTGGCGCCTCAGACCCCGTCCGTTCGTAAGTGGAGACGTCCGGGGGTTGTACCCCGTCCGCCTCTGCTGATGCAATAGTCTGCACAGATGGGCCCATGGTTCGGTTTTCCAAACCGTTATTCTTATAAAACCTACCGTGGATGGGTTCCCCAAAACCATCTCAGATCAGTGGTGCATAACCGTTTGATCAGTGACCTATAAATAAACGGTTAAAGAGAAAGGTAAAAACTATGGGAGGAAAAGGACGGAAATTTTTATGGTATGATCATTCGGTCTGGAAGACTTTTGGAACTCCGCTATATTTTATCGGGTCTTATTATATGAACGGTCTTGATCAGTGAACCATAGGCCCACTGGTAAGAAAGGGCTGGGTAAAGACGCAGACCGCCTGCCAGAAGCGGATTGGCTGGTGTACCCCACACCAGCTATATAGCTGATGTATTTACGTCAGCAGTGGTCCCATCATGAGGTATGTATTATATCCAAACCGTCCATACATTTTTGCGAGCTGTCATAAATATTGAGACGAAAAATACAACAGATCTAACGATGGACCACACTGAAAAAAGCAGTGGGGGATTGAACGTCTGCCATTGAAACCTTTTTGGGGTTCAGATCAATATAAAATTTGTGTTTCCCCTTCATTCAGGTATTTGTGACGTTACGAACAGATTGGATGAAAATAAACGTTCGCGTGTGTGGGGTGTTGTGTGCGTGTGGCGTGAGTGTGTGTGGGGGTGTTAAAAAAAAAAACAAAAAAAACGTTATGGTTGGCGCTAGAAATTTTTAGATGTGGACATCATTATCTCGCATGCTATTTGTAGCGTGGTCCGGTTGATCTTTGGATATGATTGATTTTTATTTTTTTTTATAGTCCTCTAGAATGGTCTCGAATAATGGTTGAAGGGTGTAGATATAACAAGTATATCATTGTGGGGCCATGTATCTTTGATCTCCTTAGAACTGTTCGTACAACTCGGCGCTCGAGAAGCGTTAGCACTCGTCTTCGCACACACATGTACCTACACCGGCCATATAGCTGGTGTGTGGTACGCCAGCCAATCCGCTTCCCCACCTGCACCAACGACGGGCGCAGAATACGTACTACCCCCGCCTGAGCAGAGGCTCGGAAGGCCGCCACGGAAGCCACCGTGATGTATGAATCTTATTAACATTGTACATACTTTTTCTTTTTTAAAAAAAAATCATTATAAAATACTGGACCAAAAATAAGGCATATCCAATTCTCAAGTGGATCACACCATAATAAGCAATAGTGCTAAGGATGTCTACCGTTGAAACCTTCTTAGGCCTCAAATTATCTTTTATTTTTCATCCAACTCCTTGGTATGCTCATATACACCTAGATGAAGTGAAAAAACAAATATCATCTTGGTCTAAAACTTCCGTGGTCCCTGAGAAATTTTCAACAGTAGGAATTTAATCACCACCGTATGGCCCATTTGAGACTTCGCTCTTCGCTATTTTTGAAATAATGTTATAAAATAATATGAAAAAAAATGAATAGACGGTGTGGATAAAGTTCATACATCAAGGTGTCCCCTCAGTGGCCCTCAGAGTCTCTGCCTGTCCCGAGGTCCGAATAGGCGGGGGTAGTACCTAATTCGCGCACACGATGGGCGCAGATTAGGTACTACCCTCGCCTGTTCCGAGCTCGGGACAGGTAGAGGCTCTGAGGGCCACTTAGGAGCCACCGTGATGTATGAATCTTCCCAACACCGTACATACCTTTTTTCATATCATTATAGAGTACTGGACCAAAAATAAGGCATATCCAATTCTCAAGTGGACCACACCATAGTAAGCAGCAGTGCTAAGGATGTCCACCGTTGAAACCTTCTTGGGCCCTAATTTATCTTTTATTTTCCATCCAACCCCTCGATATGATCATATACACCTAGATGAAGTGAAAAAACAAATATCATCTTGATCTAAAACTTCTGTGGTCTCTAGGAAATTTTCAACGGTAGGAATTTAATCACCACCGTATGGCCCATTTGGGACTTCGATCTTCACTATTTTTGAAATAATGTTATAAAATAATATGAAAAAATAAATGAATGGTGTGGATAAAGTTCATACATCACGGTGGCCCCTCAATGGCCCTCAGAGCCTCTGCCTGTCCCAAGGTCCGAACAGGCGGGGGTAGTACCTAATCCACGCGCCCCCACGGCAAGGAGCTCAGAAGCTAGGTGGGCCTGTTGTGATGTTGAGGGAAATCCGGAAGCGGATTGGCTAGTGTACTACACACCACCTATATATTAGATGTATTGACGCCAGTAAGCTCTATGAGTCCCATTGTGAGGTATGTGTTATATCCAAACCGTCCATCCATTTGGCGAGCTTGTCGTAAGGCTTGAGACAAAAAATAAGATAGATATAAAGATCAAGTGGACCACACTGAAAAAAGCACTGGAGGATTGAATGTCTACCATTGAAACCCTTTTGGGGTCACAGAAGTTTTGGATCAATATAATATTTTCTTTTCCTCTTCATCCGGGTCTTTGTACCCTTTGAACAGATTGGATGAAAAAAAAAAAAAGTTATGGTGGACCCTATGAATGTTTTAATGGTGAAAATCATTATCCCAGCTGCTATATGTGGTGTGGTCCATTTGAGCTTTGGATATGATTCATTTTTTATCTTATGCTCTAAAATGATCTCGCCAAATGGATGAACGGTGTTGATATAATAAATACATCATTGTGGGGGCCATGTAATTTTGATCTCATTTGAACCGGTCCTACAACTCGAGCTTTCGTAGGAACTCGGATTAGCTACTGACAAGTTGAGTAGCGAGTTTGGCTACTGAAGTGACGTCGCCAACTTTTGTGGGCCCCACCATTACGTATGTTTTGTATCCACAAAGTTCATCCATTTGGAGAGATCATATTAGGGCATAATCCAAAGAATGAGTCAAATCTAAAGCTCGAGTGGACCCACCACAGAAAACAGAGGGTAACGCCCATCGTTGAAACCTTCCGAAGGTCCACCATAATGTTTATTTGAGATCCAACCTGTCCATGTGTTAAAGCAGACATGAAAGAAGGGAAAACACAAATATCAGCGTGATTCAAAACTTTTGTGGCCCTTAAAATTTTTTAATGGTGGGCGTCACTCTCCCCATTGTTTTCTATGGTGGGGTCCACTCGAGCTTTGAATCTAACTCATTCTTTGGATTATGCCTTAATATGATCTCTCCAAATTGATGGATGGTGTGGATATAAAACATACATGATGGTGGGCCCCACAAAAGTTGGCCACGTCACTTCAAGAGCGAGTCTCGCTACTCAACCTGTCAATATCTAATCCGCGTCCCTCCTACATCTTTTAAAAATAAGGCAGATCCAAATCTTAAGTGGACAACACCTAGAGTTGGACATGAACCGAGCTAACTAGATTAACTTGCTCGGTTTGACTCGAAAAAACTTAACTCGGCTCAATAATATAAATACAAAAAAAAAAAAAAATAAAAATCATAACCCCTCTCCATTCGTCCGAGCCGCCCGAACACCTAAACCCTAACCCCCTTTCTCCTCTTTCACTATCTGAGTGCTCAAGCCTCATTTTCCCCTTCCCCTTTCTCTCACTGTCCAAGCATGTCCACGAACCTTGATCGTCAGGTCGTCCTTGCCTCCGAGAGCTTAACTCGCTGCCCTGCTGTTGCTCGCCCGTTCATCCCTGCCTCTCTCTAGTAACCACACACACACACACACACACACACACTCTCTCTCTCTCTCTCTCTCTCTCTCTCTCTCTCTCTCTAGCCTACGTATTTGCTTGAGCTCCGGTCGTGTACTATCCATGGTAGCCCAGCCAGATGTCAACTGTCATGACACATTGACACATATTATTAATTAATATAATAATATGTATATATGTTATATATTATAATATATATAAATATGTATATATTATATTATTTACATATATTTTAAAATATATATTATATATTAAATAAAAATGATTTAAAATCATTGCCGATGCGGCTTAGTTGGGCGTTGTCCATGACAGTGAGCAACTCTACTAGGTGTTGTACGCATGTTGTTCATTAATATTTAAATATAATATATATGAATATGATATATTTTAATAAATATATAATCATATAAATATATATATATATATATTATTAAAAAGCCTAAAGAGCTTAAACCCTAAGGCCTAAATATTAAAAACTGAACCCTAATGTATAATATAATATAATATATATGTATATACTATATTAATGCAAGTTATGTTACTGTTAATGTTAGGTAATAATAATAATAATAATATGTTAATGTTATATTGCTAATATTAATTATATCATATGCGAATGTTTAATGTTATTGTTATTGACATATTGCTATTGTTATTTATTATTAGTTATCAATTATGTTATTTTAAATATTAAATTGTTAATGTTAATGTTAATTTTTTGTTATTGTTATTGTTAATGTCAATGTTGTATTGTTAATGTTAATGTTAAATTTTGTTATTATTATTATTGTTAATTTGTTATTATTTAATTAGTCAGATTTTTTTTTTTTGTTTTATTATTGTAATATAAGATAATCAGTTGCCCATTTGAAATTTCATATCTTTCCAGGCATAGATTCAGTGTATTTTTGTAGGCATAGAAATTCTCCAATTATTCCATTTTTGGACAGTTTAAGGCTGGATAAATAAGAATGCTTTCATTTATTCTAATTTAAATGCATGTGTCTGTTCTGGTTTGTTTCTCTTCTTTTCTTTGGATATATTTTTTGCATTTATTTCTATCATCAAATATTCACATTTTGTGTTGATAGTTGACGTGGGAATCACATACAAGATTAATGTATCTAAAAAGATAATGAGAGATGCTGTTGAAATTTTGGTGTGTCATTTAAGTTGAAAAAGTGAAAGCATTACAATATATTCAACATTGAATGAGTGACTGATTTAGACACTTAAACAATTCTAAAAAATTTAAATATGCATTTAAGTAGACACTAGTTTGTGTTGATAAGCGTCTAAAAGTTAGTTTTCTATTTTTATATTTATATATGGCTAGTGAGGTAATCCTAACTACCCTCGGTACCAATGCATCCACCACATCTCCTCTTATTGTGAAAAGAGAATGATCTTTAACTACAACTTAAAAAAAAATAAAAAATAAAAAAAATCAGTTGTATGAGATGACTTTGAAGAAATTATAGTTAATGGTGTGGTGAATATTAGATGTATGTATTGCAAATCGTTATTCACTAAGAATCTTTGGGAGTCAACTACTCATTTAAACAGACACATGCAAAGTTATTCAAAGAGACAGAAAATCTCAATTTCATGCTAACAATTGTTTTCATTTACTAAGTTTGAAAGGGGCGAGTACAAAGTAACTTTTCACTCATAAGTTTGACGAAGAGAAGCTAAAAGAGTGGTATGCAAGACTTGTGATCATTGAAGAAAATTTATTTAGAATGGTAGAGAGCAAAGTTTTCATGGGATACAGTAAATTTCTTAATCCTTTGTTGAGAAGGCTTCCCACGCCAATGTGAAGAGGGAGTACATGAAGATATACATAAGTGAGAAAATAAAACCAAAAGTAGTTTTAGCATTAGTATCAAGAACAAGTTTGACTTCCGATTTGTAAACGACATCTAATCTAAGAAATTGATACATTTCATTGATCAGACACTATGTTGATAAAGATTGAAAACTTTATAAGAGAATTTTGAACTTCCACCACATTCATCTTCCTCAAAATGGTTTGGTTATTTCATATTTCATTTATAACTGTCTATGAAATTAGGGCATTGAAAATAAAATCTCTTCAATAACTTTAAATAATACTTCAGCAAATAATTGTGTAATTTCATTTTTACACAATCAGTTCAGGGTAACCTGCAATTTATTTTTTAAGAAAAAAAAGTAAAGTTAGATATTGAGCCTACATACTAAACTTAATTACACAAAAATATCTTAAAATAATTTACCTTACTTTAGAGAACGTAAGAGAGTATAAAATACATAAGAGGGTCAGTCGCCTTAATATTGAGTATATAGAGTGATATAAACCAATGTTTGAATGTGAAGCCTCAAAAAACGTTGAAGTTAGATGTATGCACACGTTGGAATTCAACTTTTAAAATGTGATATTCAGCTATGAAATTGAAACTTGCGTTTCTTGAATGTGCGACACGTGATAAAATGTATTCTTGATTGCTTACTGAAAATGATTTGAGTAAAGGAAAACAAGTTTACAACTTTCTCAATATTTTTTATGATTATATAAAGATTTTTTCTAAAAACAAGTATCCCACAACAAATAATTTTTCCATCTATTTTGAATATTATGGAAGTTCTAAAAAAAGGTTTCTGTCATGGTCCAAATTTTTTTTACAACCGATGACACTTGGTATACAAATGAAGTTTGATAGGTATTAGGACAAATTTCATTTATTAATGACCTTAACGGTTGTTCATGATCATCGGTGTAATATAAGATATGTCAAATTTATTTTTATGAAGATTTATTCTGGTTAAATAGCAGTTGCTGACCGAGACGAGCCGAGCTTGGCCTAACTCGACTCGATTCGACTCGTGTATAGCTTTAGCAATAATCGAAACTTATAGGGTTCGTTACACAATCAAAGAATTGTACACTTTGTATGTTTATAATTTACACATAACCACATCAAGTGATAAATATGTTAGAGCTTCCGGTGTTTTTACAAACGATGAAAATATGCTTGATGATGAATACATTTCTTTCTTAGCACAAGAAGATACAAATAATGAGATGAATGAATCAGAACTAGACTTATATCTCAAATAGCCAATCATAAAGCATCCGGACTTAGACTTCGATATTTTAGAGTTAGATGAGAGTTATTGAAACAAAATACCTTACACAATCGGCAAAGGCACAAAACATTATCAATTCCAATTTTAACAGTAGCATCAGAATCTACTTTTAACATGTGGAATAAGGTCATGAGTAAGCATCGGAGCTCTCTTTTACAAAAACAGTTGAAGCATTAATTTATATATTAGATTGATTGCATCCGATTTTAGGAGGTAATAGTTTTGAAATCAAGGAGGATGATGAGGAGGAGAATGAGTCTCAAAATGAGTCTGAACATATAACAACAACAACATAAAGGATGTTAGGTTAAAAATTAATCTTAATTTATTAAAACTTGAAATTTATATAATGTATTATGTGTACTTAGATGTGATGTTGAAGGATGTTATAAGTGCATTGTAACAATGACTTTTATTTCATTTTCATATTATGCTTCCGTTTATGTTATAATTCATATTTCATTGCTGCTTTTATTTATCATATTTAATTTTTACTTTTATTTTTTTATATTTTATTATTATTAAAATACTAATTTCTCTAACACATGAATTATAGATATGTCGTTAACTGAACTATCGACTGACATTTGGGACTACAGTTCCTTAGTCCACTTTCAAAAGTCTAGAAAATGAAAGATTTTTTATAATTTGTGTGGGGCCAAGTGTGTTGACAAAACTAATTGGCTCGGGTAACACTTATCATGTTAGGTTGGATATGCAAAATTGTATCCTAAAGCCCCAAAGGAAATCGACTTCTTTTTTAAGCCCTTATTGATCCAAATAAAAAATCTTCCACATCCATCCAAACTTTTTAAGGTAGAGAATGAAGTTAGATTATTAGTATTAGAATAAAAACAATTTCAACTCATCTTGAAATGTAGTATGGAAGATACTTCTAGATATCAACGATGTCATCCAAGACAACATGATGTCGAAGTAGGATTAAGTTGCACAAGAAAAAAGAAGAAGAGTAACAAACCATCCAAATTTCTCTCTAGTCTTGGTGCATTTTACAATGTATTGGAAACTACATATAAATTTGCTCACAAAGAAAAATCTAATTCAAACTATACAAAAACATGATGAAAAACTCTCTCCACCTTCTGATTTAAGAGAGATGAATGAATATGTATATGAAGAATTGCATAGTAACCCGAGTTGGACAAATGAATCTCATCTCCTATAATAAATAATAACATAAACAAAACACGTTTAATGTTGTTGTAAGTTTGTAATTGTAATATTTTTTACTTTTCAGTTGGTAAGTTATTTTTAATTTTCAATTATATTGTCTTATTGATTGAATGTTATATACAATATTGAACTTGAAAGCTCGACCTTAAACTCAAACTCAACTCGAAAACTAAAACTTGAATTCGGCTTGAAAGTTCGAGCTCGAATTAGGCTCGATCTGTCCTGAGCTATTGACCGAATCGAGCCGAGTTGGCCAATCGGGCTCGGTCACCAAGCTAAGCCGAACTCGAACTACGAATGACTGTTGACCGAATCGAGACGATCTGAGCCAAGCTCGACTTGGTTCAACTTGGTGTCTAACTCTACCTACACAGCAAAAAGCAATGGGGACAATGATACCCATTGTTGAAACCTTCCTAGGGCCCACCATGATGCTTATTTGCCATCCAACCTGTTCATAAGGTCTCAAAGACCTAGATGAAGGGAAAACACAAATATCGACTTGATCCAAAACTTTCGTAGCCTTAATGATTTTTCAAGGGCAAGTGTTCAATCTTCACAGCCTTAAGTATTGTTACTTCTAACTTGAGCAATGAGACACAATATTATATTTATGATCGATTTAACATCACAATACTAGATAATTAGAAAGTCAATACATGAGAGCACTAATATATGAAAAATTATGATGAAATTCTTGCACATCGCGAGAGGCTAAAATGCTCGTTTCCCTAGGATGAGTAAAATGGTTGAATAAATTAAGACAAGCAGTTATCATATAATCACGTGGCAAAACATAAACAAGTTTTAGTTTATATAATAGCCTGGAAGATTGCACACAATCCCATGGCTAGAAAGTAGTGATTCTTTTTATTATAAATGGTAGAATGTAATTGGCCATAGCTACTTGATGGTTGGTTGATTACATAAAGATTGTAGAGAGTGATTCTAATGTTAGAATGTAATCAGCTATGTTTGTTAATTGGTCAATCAATTGAAGTGAAAATTGTAGGAATGAATTCTTAAGATCATACGTCAGCACTCTCTCACATGTCTATAAATAAAGCTAAAAGTGAAGAGTTACATACCGACGCCAACCCAATACAACTATACTCTACAACACAACACTGCTTATCATTCATCCCTCATGAACACCTTTTGTTTGATTTTGGTCTAATTCCTCCACTGCTAGTTAGAACAATGATGTTATGGACACCCACCTAAAAATGAAATTAAAACTATTCTTCGACTTTAGTTAACCTTTAATCAAAAGTATTCACATGACCTAACACTCGTTAGATGACCATAAAGTTAGATAGGATATGACTCGTGCGAGTCTTGAAAGTAATCAATAAGTCAGATTGGCCAATTAAAGGGCCTGTTAATCCAATTTCGTCTCCAATTGGAAGGATCTTCCAAGAATTCAAAATGAGCATTATTTCAATAAATTCATCATTAGCTAGCCGAAATGGACTAGTTAGGAAAGATCCTTAGAGCAATTCAAAAATTATATACAAAATGAATTAACCGACCTATAATCTATTTGACAAGATCTCCACTACTCACTTAAGGTTTCGAGTGTCACAAACCAATCAAACCACATCTGTTAGACTCCAATGATACTCAAGATCTACAAAAGTTTAGCCGAAAAGATCTTTGACATCTCCCGAAAATAACCATCGGATGAAATGGACTAACACTAAAATAGGTAAACGACATAGTAAAGTTGCAGACCTCAACCCCCAAAGCCTCAGGACCACCATAAACATTAATTGTTGTACCAAAAAAGGAAACAAATCCTACGACCTACCCTTGAAGGGCCGGTTAAAGAAAGACAAAAAAAGGCTAGTTAAAGAGATAATGACTGCACGTATCTTTTTCATCTTAGAGTTTTTATATTCATCGTCTTCTTAGGAATTACTTATAATCATGCTAGGAATTATCGTATATAGGTGGTTTATAGTATAGTTGAATTTGGGTTATTGATTAGGGTGATCAAAGATATATCATTATTTTCATTAATTATGAATACGCCGTGCTATGAATTTAACTAATCCAAACTCTAATCGCCCTATACAAGAAATCTTGTTGCTTAACCTATTTTAAAAATGTCTAAATTAACCAAACTAGCTCTAGATCGCCCGTTAATGGTCCGTTAAACCCGAAACTGTAGAAAGACGTTTGTCTTATTGGGCTTGATGTCTATCACAGATGTAAGACCCATATCTAGCCGTACTGCCCGCATAATCCCGCGGTATTTTGATCCACGCAACCTTCGACCCTTAATCGCGCACGACCCTGATTCATACGCCGTTAACCCGAGTCGACTCAACCCGAGACTTGTACCATTGCGACCGCACCGTCGTCGCGGTTCCGATGCCGCGACTCACGCGCCGAGGCGATACTCTGGCCAGGAGATGTAGGCCAGCGTTCGGTGCGAAGAAAACGGAATAAAACCCAAGGGTCTACGAGATGTCCCATCAATCACCCATCAATCCATCAAGGGTCAAGTACACATCACTTTCACCTTTTCCCAAATAAGCCTCAAAAGTCAAAAAGTTCTTACAACACACATGCCTTCTTACACCTTTTGCCAAAAAAGTCAAGAAAGGTGTCTTACACCCATCACCAATAGATCACACCACATCCATCACTCCTTCCTTTCACAATACTCTATCTCTCCCTCTTTTTCAAACCTCATTTCCAAGCAACCATACGTATGAGCTATCTCCCCTTTCCTTCCAAGCCACAAGTGTGACCCACCTCTCCACCCTCTCATCTCTCATCCTAGCCTTCCATTTCTCATCTTCACCATCAAAGAGGAGCACAAGGAGACCGGCAAGCCGAGGGAACAAGAAGATCAAGCGGTGGGTGTTTGTAGCTCCATATTTCCTTCATTTTTGTCGATTTAGGGTCCATAATGTGGGACCCACCTTGATGTACTTTTGAATGAGGGGCCCATAGTGGCGGGGTCCCTCCATACTCACCGATTTCTCTATGTCTCACTCTCTATCTCTCTCTATTTCATTTTTTTCTTTTTTTTTCTCTTAGATCATGTGATGGTTGTGTGGCCTACTTGAAATGAGCCCCACCATGACATATGTACCTTATCCAAGCCATTCACCTGGGGCCACTTTAAATGTGTTGTACCCACACCATCCATTCATTTGGTGGCCCACCCAAGTGGGGCCCACCTCAATGCATGTGTGCGCCAACCCGTCCAGACGCTGGACGTGGGCTGGAGAATGACACAAATATCAGCTTGTTTCTAAGCTTTTGGGTGGCTCCCATGTTTGGGCCCCACCGGGTTATATGTGTTCAATCCACGCGTCCATCCCCTCCACAAGGATGTTTTAGACGTTGAGCCGAAAGATGAGGTCGATCCAACACTCAGGCGGGCCGTACCATAGGAAACAGTATATTCTACCGTTCAAAACTTCTAGGGCCCACCTTGCCTTATCTACACACCAAAAAAATTTGAACCTTGGACTTGTTGGATGCATTCCGGCCCGAGAACACAATGGGAAGGCCTGGATTTTTTAAAGTGGGCCCCGCATACCATTTTCTCGCAAGGAAAATAAAAAAAAAAAAAAAAAAGGAGCAAAGGTCTTGCCTTTCTTGTGTCAGAGGGCGCGAGGGCCGGCGCTGCTGGCTGGGCGGACGGACGGGGCCACCCACGGCCCGTCGTGGGCCCCACCATGATGTATATGTGTCATCCATTCCGTCCATTAGGTGGACCCCTCCATGGAGTAGACCCTCCAAAGATCGTGCCCATCCATCTTTGTTTTGGCGGCCCACACCAAAGGAAACAGGTGAAAATTGAGGGTCTACCATTGAAACCTTTTGGGGCCCACGAAGTCTTGGATCAAGATGAAATTTGTGTTTTTCCTTTCACTGGGTCCGTGGGACCTGTGTGAGTTGGATGGCATGTAAACATTACGGTGGGCCCCACGTGGAGCCCACATGAAATATGTGTTTCCCACCGTCCAGTGGACGGTGGGTGTGAGGGCGTGCGTGTGTGCATGCGTGTGTGTGCGTGCGTGTGTGCATGCGTGTGTGTGCATGGTGCGTGTGCTGTGTGTGTGTGTATATATATATATGTTATATATATATGTTATATTATATATGTATATTATATATATATATATATTATATATCTATATTATTTTTAGGATTTTTATATATACATTATGGTGGGCCGCATGTGGACCCCACCATGATGCACATATGACATCCAATCCGTCTATCCATTGTGAAATATCATTTTAGAGCATGAGTTAAAGAATGAGGTAGATCCAAACTTCAAGTGAGCCCACTTTGGTATCTGTTTTGTGGCCCAACCTCTTAGGCCCACCTGACATACTTAAGGCCCATGGGTTAAGGCCCATTGCGATGTATTAGGGCCTATGGGTTAAGGCCCATTCGATGTACGTATGGGGCCCAATTGGTGTGGCCCATCTGATACACATATGACCCATGAGGTTAGGCCCATTTGATGCACTATAGAGGCCACGGGTTACGGCCCATTGCAATGCACTTAAGGCTCATTGGTGCGGCCCATGGATGTGGCCCACTTGATGAATATAAGGCCCATGTGACACGGCCCATTCGATGTATTTAAGGCCCAATGGGATGTACCTAAGGTCCATTGTAATGTGTGATCCCTACATGGTTATGTAATGATGTTTACAACAAATAATGCCTTGGGAGCGATGTTGGTTTGACGTCCACATTGCGGGTATAGTGTTGGTTAAATGTCCGCATTATGACTCTCCCTAGGGCCATCGATAGGCCCATACGGGTATGTGTAGGCCGTCCATGTCTGAGCCCATCTCGTATTTGCAAGAATAGTTCATTACTTTATAACATGTGTAGTATAGTTCCATGATTCATGATCTTATGCATCATATGTATGCTTGACATGAGAAGTGACCGATCATAGCATATGCCTTCTGGGTAGGTTGTTTAGTGGGCTCCTGTTAGGCGGTGTTGTCTACATGAGCGCACGATACGCGCGCAGGATTCCGCATGATTGGATAGTGTGTTTCATGCATTCGCATTGTGTGATGTGGGTACGCCCTAGCGACATCAGGCCATAGCCTCCACAGCGTATCGTGGTTGGCGAGGATTGGATACCGGGAAATCTGGTTCTACATTGGGTGCTATAGATATCCCTGGGTGAAAGTCCCTAAACCCTTATGGTACCAAGAGGTTGCTCCAACGTCTAGACCGAGTGGGTGCATGAGCGCCGAGTACCGATTACCAGACGATCGCGCTCTCCACTGTTTCGTGGTCGGTTGAAAGGGGGTACGGCCTTACCCGCCCGAGAGGAGGGGGCAATGCTAGGCTGAGTCTGACCAGCTCGAGGAATGGGTCCGCTATCGACGAGCCGCGCCCGATATTGGTAGGCAGGTAGTGAGGTCTCTTCCACTTACCTTATTGCGCGCGATGGGGCGGCAATCTGGTTTAGAGTGTACTAGACCAGGTGATATCCCGATTTTGAGGCACTGATATGCGGACTTAGATGAGGATTTGTATGCTTGAGTTGCATTTCGCATCGCATGGCCTTGATATGGCCGACATCATTCATGCCTTGCATCGCATAGCCTTGGTATGGCTAGTGGTATTCATGGACTCGTCAGCATGTTCCGCATTACTCTGATACTTCATAACTGCATTACTACCTTGCGCACATACTTTCACCACCCTCTAAGCTTTCTATAAGCTTATGCACGACCGTTGCGTGCGTGTGACGCGAGGACTAGCAGTCCCGAGACAGAGTGCAGAGCAGATCTTTTGGAGCTTTTTGTTCATTCCCATTGTATTTCCCTTTATGCTCATTGTACTTGTAAAGTTTTTGATCATAGTGGAAATGTGATGGAGTTTTTTTTTGTTGTTGTTTGTGGGTTATGCCTTTGGTTATGCTTATTATGAATTAAACTGATGTTGAAAATCCTCCTCGTAGCATCCCAGGATCTGAACCTGGCGTATGGGCGCTAAGAACCGAGAATGGGGTTCTACGGAGGCTGTCGGCACCGGATTCGGCGATCGGGAATTTTGTGAGCCCGGTTTCCAAGTTTGGGGTGTGACAACAGACATTGAGCAGAAGTGCCACGCAAATCACTTAATTTAGAGTCGAAGGATGACACATGTTGTGTGAGGTTAGCCTGAAATCAGCAGGAACTTAAGTAAGTTGTGGAAAATTGGGAATAAATAAAGTCCTTAAGACATAAACAACTTGATTGATATGTACATGGTACCAATTAGACCGAACAATATCTAATCAAGAAGCCTAATTAGGAAAAATCTATCCATACAATTACCAATCAAGTGTACATTTTAATAACATTTGATTGGTCATGAATTTGATTCTAATTAACATCATAATTTGAGATTTAGAAATTAGCTCACCTCAAATACGAGTCAACTCGGATATAACCCCATCAACTCGATCTAATTATGTAATCCAAAAATGACATTTGAAAACTTATAATTCCTTGTCATTGAGTCGACTCGGTTTTAACATAATCTTAACTCAATCAGCAAACTGAAACATCACGCCCTCTAGACCTGGACCTGAGCTTAAACTCCACAATTGGAATTCTCGCCCAATGGCTAGATCTAGATCGAGCCTAACCCAACTCGGTTAAACTCGATAGTCACTAAGTTAACTTGACTTAACCCGCATATAACTCAGCAACATGCTATAAACCTTCTCGCCTTCTTCTTCTTCTCTCCCTTTCTTCTCTTTCTTCTTTCCTTCTCTCAAAATTTTCGTGTCTAATAGATTTGGACTAGACCCGACCCTGACTCAGTCCAAGGAACAATTACATCAGTTTAACACAATACACACAATGAGTTAACTCACTCTTCTCGCTTTCTTCTTCAGCTTCTATTTATTTCCTTTTACTTTTTTGCTGTGAGACATCGAGCAAGATTTGCATATATTAACAACTCAACTTGACCGGATTGAGTCAGACTTAGTTTGGGTTTCAAATTGAGTCAACTCAGATAGTTGAACAGCGTGAGCAACACTCGATTCAACACGAAACTGACATCGCTCATGGATCACATTTCTAATTCTCTTCCCAAGGTCAGATCTCAATTGGAATTTGGATACTAGGTAATGATTAAAAGCCTACCGATGGACGAGTCAGATCTGGAATTGGTGGCCAACTAAGATTGCACAATCATCGATTTTCGATGAGGAAGAAGACCTCTATTAATGGCGTATTCTCAATGAAGATATTATTCTTCGAGACGATCCTTCTAGATGATTTAGATCAGCCCACAAAGCTTGTGGTCCTCACAAATTGAAGCTTCATATGCATTTCTCGATTAGTTTGGATTTAAAAGCTTTCAGGCAATTTTTTAAGGTTTTCGCAAGAAATGAAGAAGAACCCATCACCGTTCAATTTCATTTTCTCCTAAAGTATGCCTTATTTCTCCCAGTTTTGTTAGATCAAAAATGAATAGTCTGGATGCATTGTCTTGCAACAAACTCCAAATACAGTTGGCAAGGCAAAACTGCCCATTGTTTTCTCATTGCTACAAAAGAAACCATAATCCTAAGGGTTTATGTAACGCCCCGTGTTTTTAGGACCCGAGTATATGACTCGTTTCTCAAAAATCAGAGTGTTAACCTTAAAGGATAGTCAAATTCGAGTATATTTTTTTTCTTCCTTTATCAGAGTAAGGGTAGAGTGAACAAACCAACATAAGGGAAGTTTCATTATCATTCAAATAAATAAGCAGCCCATAATGACTTATACAAACCAATGTCTCCATATTAACGATTACAAGATTTGCATACATAAGAAATAACAGAAAGTATATAAATGTAAACCGCATGACCACGTAACTCCTCTTAGCAATACGGTCGTGCATCCATGACACCTGCACAGCTCCTCATCAAGTCTAAACATATACATTATCTGGGCCACCTATTCTACCTAAACGGTTGTATATTTGATGGATGAGTGGCCAGCTCGGTGTGAATTTTTATCAAGATTACACACCGCCGTATTAGATAAGCATAGTTATAAAGCAATAAGGCAATCAAAATAATACATGATGCAGTCTTTTTATATGTATGGATGTATGAATGCACATCGACCTGGGGATACACATCCAGTCAGACTTAGGCTTGTTACCCATGCAATTATCAACCCGGGTAAAACATCCAGACGGTCTGTGCCCGGGGTAAAATATCCAGACGGGTATATGACTGGTCATCAGCACAACACTCAGCGTAATCGCATGGGCATGATGATCAAGTCATCATCATAAATTGAATGACTGGTCATTAGCGCAACACTCAGTGTAATCGCATGGCCATAATGATCCAAGCCATCGTAATATACCATATATGCATGATTAATCAGTCAATTATTAGTCCAATTACAATCAGCCAATTTAAATAATCTCATGATCACTACAGGGAGCGCACGGCCCAACGTAGGCCGACAGCTCGAGCATAGTGTCCCATTACCACCATCCCCGACCCATGAGGCTACCATCCTAGGATGATGACTTGCCTTTGATTAGGGTTGTTAATGGGTTGTATCGTGTCCTAGTGGGCCACGTGTCCAATCCCAGACACCTTTACTACTCAAGTAGTCTCACAGTCGATTTTACAATCCAAAAGGTCGAATTAGGGAATCAGATGTTGGATTGATCAACGAACGTTGTGATTAATCTTATAGTTTATTTAAGGAGTTGTAATTGATCCAGATGGATACATTGGGGACCATTGGATGTTGATGTGTAAGGTGAGTCATACGTAACCCCACGCACGTGTGATTAATTCGAATTTTTCAGGGTAACACCCGAGTACGCAAAAGTACGGGGTGTTACAGTTTAGTTAGAGGATTGAAATTCTTTCAATCCTACGATTGAGATGACCCGAGAAAAATCTACCCAGATTGCCAAGTCACGGTCCTTCAACGATATTTCCGTTTATAGAAAATCTACCAGTGCACACTCAATTTGCTGATGAATTTGTGTGTACATCCACGATTGTTAAAACGTGAAGTAATTAGGATTTTAATCAAATTTATTTGCCTTACAAGTTGGATGGTTTAGATTCTCCACACGTGACTGGATGGTGGGCCACAATAAGATAAAACAAACGTCGTCCATTCAAATCGGATTTGGGTGGGAACTATTGGAAAGAGAGAGAGAGGTTACTCTTCTTTTTTGAAAAATATCGACTCAACGTCCAGTTTGATTTGAGTTTGGGTTTGATGCACTATGTTGAGTGTGAAATATTGTATATTTTCTGCTTATTATGTATTGATTTTATAAGCATAGATGCACTTAATTAATCACATTACATATGTTTTTCTATGCGAGATGATTTGGACAACTAATATGAAAAAGATGCTTAAATAAAATATTAAATGCTCAAAGAATGACCAAAAGAAGATTTGAAGATTTGGAAGTGATTAATGAAAAATTCAAGTGTTAAAGTCCAAGAAAACCAAGTGTAAATGAGAGAGAAAAGATTGATTGAATCACAAGGAGCTACAACATAATAAACAGACTGTCCAGTCTCACCTAAGGTCGGTTCGGTCTAACTAAATGTGCACAAAACAGTCCAGTAACAAGTGGTGATTTTTGGATTTATGGCATTCTATTGATCTTCCTCAAGTACTATCTCTCTTACTCATTCCTCTTTTATTTTTGTTGTCTCAAGTTATGATACATTGCATATCTTTACATTGGCGACAATATAGATTTTAGGTCTGGTGGTGATATTAGAGGGAACTAATCAGTATTTTTTAAGTTTTTGAACAAAAAAAATCAAATATTTTTAATTTTTAGTTTCAAAACTCTTTTTGAAAATTAATATTTTATGTATCTAAATATATTTGAGTGAATGATGATAAGATATGAAGTAATTTTTTAAAGTCTAGAGTCTAGTTGATTAGTAGATTTTTTAATAAAGTTCTTCTAATAAATTAATTAATAGAAAATTTAAACATCAATTAAGCCTAGTTTATAATTCACATCTAACTAATATTTTGTAAAGTTAATTTGAATTCTTAAATGCTTGATTTGATGATTATTTAAAAGTATTAGGAACCAAGTCTAGATATCCTTATTTACCTTGGTATAAAAAGAAGAAAAGAACTAGCTAAAAAACAGTAGGAATCGAAAATGGCTACCTATTCCATATACTTAAATAGAAAACAATGAAGAAAAAAAAAAAGAAAGAAAGGATGATAGTGTAAAAGCCGTCGATAAGAAAAAATTTTCAAAAAGCTGGAAAAATAAGTGAAAATGAGACAGGTTCAGAATTAAAAACTTGTGTTGATCTGACCACTTTGAGGAAATGATCATAATTAGCATCATGGCAAAAAATTTAACTATTAATGAAGCATAAGTTAGAAATTCATTGACCACACTAGGAACTTAATGTTTAAATGTATTGTGCTAATTAATTAATGAAAGGGAACTAAGTTTAGTGGTTTGTTAGTAAGGCAGAAAGTCAAGTGGGTTGGGTCGGGTTGGTGCTCAACCCTAGTTCAACTAGACATTCTTATACCTGAACCTTAACCCAACCAAACCCAACCTTGAGTTGGGAATTCTCAACCAAGCCCAACCCAAGAGGGCTTGGTCGGGTCAGTCGGCTGGATATTTGCTAATATTTTTGTTATTACATTAGTCTATTATATTTCAATACACTTCTTGTTTTTTGTACCTATGATTTTATTAATTATATATGTAGTTATTTATCGTAAAGAACTTTACTTTTTCTAAACAAACAAGTTAAAATATAGGACAACTACTCCTTTAAAAGTCGTGTTGTGTAGCATGCAATCTATTTGGGAGAGAAATCCAACGCATCTTGTTAGCTTGAGTCATCGAAAATTATGTGGACCAGTGAGACCTGACAAGAGTGGAATTTCCCGTGCCTTCAACATAAACGAGCCACACTCAATTATAATTTATAAGTAATGTATATATCAATTGGGTTCGGGTTCGGGTTCGGGTTGGGCAACCCGAGCCCTACCCAAGTTTTATTAAGTTGGTGTTTGTATAGCCCAAGCATGAGACTAAACCCGATATAGCATGCCCGAGCCCAACCTAATGTCGGGTCAGCCATAGATCAATCGTGTTGAACCCACCCGACTTTCAGCGCTATTTGCTAGTGATATTAGGTTTTAGACTGACATAATTCATCCTTATATCTTTAATTCTTGCTTGCATATGTATAGGGCTACACAAAATGTTGTTTTTCTGAAAAATAGTTGAATTTTAGATATTAGATATTAGTTTTTCACATGTTTTGCTTGAGATTAGCAAAATGCTAGTTGGGTTGTGTGTTGATTGTGAAATATTGTATATTTCCCTTTTGTTATGCATTGCTTTTATAAACATAGATGCACTTAATCAATCTCATTACGTATGTTTTCCTATTCGAGGTGATTTGGAGAGATAAGATGAAAATGACGCTTAAAGAGAATATTAAATTCTCAAAGAATGATTAAAAGAAGATTTGGAGATTTATAGGTGATTAATGAAGAATTTAAGTACTAAAGATACAAGAAAACTAAGTATAAATGAGAGAGAAAAGATTAGTTGAATCACAAAGACTTATAACAGAATAAATAGATTGTTCCATCCCACCTAAGGTTAGTTCGGCTTGACTGAATATGCACAAAACAGTTCAGTAAAAAACGATGGTTTTTGGAGATAATTTGGCTTGACATTCGGTCCGACTAAAGCTAGGTTCGGTGCCACCAAAGCCTTGTTTGGTGCAACCTAAGGAAGATAGGGACTTTGTATGCAAATCGAAGAAATTCGGTTACAATCGAGAGTTAATTCGGTGCGACGGAATGCTATGTTCGATGCAACCAAAGCTTATTGTCGGTTGCAGCCGAAGTATAACAAAAGTGCGTAAATTGAAGTCAGTTGCAATTTTTTCTATTTAAATTAATGTTTTAGATTTTCTTATATACGAATTAAGATAAAAGGTGTAGAATAATGAGTTGTGGAGTCATTCTCCAATCTTTCAAATCTAGTTAGTTTTTATATTTTTATTTTAGAGTTTTAGTTCAATCATGTTTTTATTAGCTAATCTCTTAGCTAGGGGTAAGAGGTGAAGCTTGTAATTATTCTTAATGCTTTGTTTGCTTTACTTCAAGTATTTGATTTGATTGTTAAACAATTCATTGATATTTGGTTTGAATAAAGATATATCTTTAGTTTACTTTGATCCATTGTCGACTCCGGGTACATTGGATGCTTAGAAAAGTTTAAAATAGTTTCTTATCTATTTTGTAAGGGATTGATCTGTAAAATCCATCGATCCATCGTAGACTACGTGGATTGAAATTCAAATATGTTTTAATACATGAATGATGATTTAACCGCTCCGTTATCGGGCTAGATATGATAGGACTTTGATTCCAGTTGAGTTATATAATTGAACTAAGTGAATTAACATTAAGATATAGTTATAAGTGTATTCTTAGTGCTCTAGTATTTTATCTTTAATAGTTTTTTCTCACAATTACTCCTTAAACCAGATCCTAGTAGTTATTTAGTCCTAGTTCTAGTTCTAAAGTATTCGAGAAATCGCACAATTGCAAGTTCATGTACGTATGACCTCGGTCTCATCGAGTTATTACTATATCATAACCCTTTACTCCTGGTTGTTAACCCTTGGGTTCGATCACGCTACAGGTGCACTAATCCTGGTGCACTCACACAACAAAAGTGAGGCTCACAACGATGCTCTATGAAATTCACTCAGTCCATTCACTTTGCAGGTTCCAATTAGGGCCTCTGACCAAAGATCAGGCATGTCCAAAGCTCAGGTGGGCTATACTTAGATAATATTGCCTTATTTATGGATCTTTATCAATCCAACGATCGGATTGCTCATGATATGAATATTAATGGTTAAAAACACCTGAGAACTAAGAATACGAGGTGTTAAGGGCCTGTTTGGATTCGCGTTTGCGGGTGTATTGTATGGTATTAAAGTGTGTGATGTGACATATATGGTGTTTGGTTCGGAGTAGGCAGTCGAAAAATTTCACATGCGGAAATACAACGTGTAGCCAAAAAATTCAATCGATTGTAATGTACTGTCGGACGGCTGCGCTACTATCTGTACAGTCTCTTCAATGTCTTGTATTCGTGTGGGAGGGACTTTTAAAATGCTTTAGATGGTTATATCCATGAGGAGAACGAGTGATTTTCTACACCATCTCCTCCATAGTTCATCTCCGAGAGTTTGCGCGTTGTCATCCAACTGAGAAGGGCATGTTGTGATTAATCCTAGCCATCCATCATGTTCTAATCTTTTTTGCTATTCACAACATCAACCAAACCAAAAAAATAAAAAATAAAGCTAGGGTAATGCAGGCCCATTCCAGCCAACTAAAAGAGGAAGACTCAAATTGTTTCCAACAGCCCAAAAACCCAGGCTCAACCAGCTCTGTCTCAAAGCAAACAACCCCAAATAGTCTCTTTGCACAGCAGGAGCCAGTCGCAAGAATCTTCTTCAACAAGGGACAATCCTAGCGACCACCTGTCCTTTCTTCTCTTAACATCGACATCATCGCCAACTACGCTTTCACTACAAATCCTCCATTCGTAAATCCCACCGCTGCCATGATTCTAACAGCCCTCTTCTTAAAACTCGACAACTACCACTCCTATATTCAATGGTTGTCGACTGAATCAACTCCGAAAAATTTATCAGATTGCCATGGAGGCCATGCTGTTAGTAATAATGGTAGCCCATATATGTAAGGCCCATATTCTAGTCCGTACTGTTCTGTCAATTCCCGCGATCATTTCCATCGAATTCCGGCAACGTACGACCTATAATCAACGTTTGCGCACGACCTTAAGTCGTATCCCATAGATTTGAGTCGGCTTAATCCGAGACTTATATCATTGCGACCGCACCATTACCGCGGTTCCAACGCTGCGTCTTGCATACCGATCCGATACCCTAGCCAGGAGATGTGGGCCCGTGTTCAGTTCGAGAAAAATGATATGCGTTACAAAACCCAAGAGAATCTCTATGACATGTTGCCTCAATCAATCAATCAATCCCATCAAGGGTCAAGTACACCATCACCTCATACTCATCCCCAAGCAACCCTATAAGTCAAAAAGTTCTTATACACCCTATACCTTTCTTACACAACCTACCCCTAAAGTTAACAATCTCTTACACACCCATCACTCACCACATCCCTCTCTCTCCTTACAACCCTCTCTCTCTCTCTCTCTCTCTCTCTCTCATTTCTCAAGCTCCATTCCAAGCTACCAAAAACACCACACGTCTAAGCTTCCCAAGCTCTTATGGAGGAGCTTTAATGTGGCCCACTTCCCACCCTCTCATCTCCCATCTCAACCATCCAAACTCCATCTCCTTCGTTATGATTGAAGTTAAGGAGCAAAGGAAGCCAAGGGAGCAAGAAGAAGACAGTGGGTGATCTCGGATCTTCATCTCTTTAATTTTTGTGATGTAAGGGCCCACTTATGGTGTGACCCACCTTGATGTAGGCTTTGTATCAAAGAGAGGTCCATAGTGGCGGGGCCCTTCCATCCTCTTCGTTCTCTCTCTCTCTCCATTTTTTTTGTGTATGATGGCCTGTGGCCCACTTGATACATGACCTTATCCACGCCTTCTATTGATGTAGACCCCACTATTTTCATGGGTGGTACATGTCATGGGAAAAACACAAATATCAGGCTAATCCAAAACAGGTGGGCCATGTGGGACCCACCTTGATGAGGTGTACATCCACACCGTCCATCTAGACGGACGCACCAGTGGAGGGTGCAGCTAACAGTGAAGTGTTAACTGTCAGTGGGTGCATTGACGTAGGGAGTGGTAGCAATGAAGTGTGGACTGACGTGGGTGCACTAATAGTGAAGTGTGTATAGACTGTAGGGTCCATGGGACCCACCCACGTCATCCATCCATTTTGGTGGGCCACGCCACACGTAGGTGGTGCATCCACCGTCTAAGGACAGTGGGACCCAGATCCATGGCTCATGTGGTAGGCTGAGTGAAAGATACCTCGTTTCAAAGCTAAGGTCTTGGCACGATTCCCTAGTGCAGGTGGCTACAGTGGAGTGTGGACTGACGGTGGGGTCCATGGGACCCATTCACGCCCTCCATCCATTTGGAGTGGGCCACACCATCACGTACGTGTGGTGTCCACCATCCTTAGACGGTGGAACCCACCTCACGTGTGGGGCCCTCCTTGATGCACATGACTGTCCAGGCTATGGATGGCCTGGACGTTGATTTATTATATAATATAATATATATAAGATAATATATATATATATATATATATAATACTATATCTGGTGGGTTCCCACGTGGGGACCCACCTGCTATGATATTGTATATGTAATATAATATATATATATATATATAATCCTATATATGTAGCTGTGATATTTATATAATATATAATATATATTTTATATATAGATACATAAAAGCTGCACAGCAGCAGCTATATCTATAATATATATAATATATATATTTTATTTACATACATAAGGGTGGGCCCTACGTGGGACCCACCTCTGCTGTTCCTTAAAGTAGCCTTAGCTGCATGTACCATAGATATATGGCTGCCCTGTGACCTGCTACTGTACACAGCAGCAAGCTCCGTAGGTCCCACCTCTTCCATCCGCGCCGTCTATTTATGGGACCCACCATGATGCCTATGTTGTATACAAATCGTCCAACCATTTGTGAGATCATTTTCGGGCATGATTAAAAGAATGGGTAAGATCTAAAGCTCAAGTGGAGCCCACCATTTAAATAGTGGACAGCGACATCCATCGTTGGAAATTCTAAGGACCACAGTGGTTCCCACTCAAATTGATATTTGATCTTCACTTCATCTATCCCGATGTTAACTTATGAATAGGTCGGGTCTAAAAAATGCATAAGGGAGGGCCCGATTGACATACATGAAGCCCATTGGTAAGGCCCATTTGATTCGGCCCATGTGAGTTGGCCCATTCAAATCGGCCCATTCGATCAGCCTGATGCAGTGTATGTGAGGCCCAATGTGATGTATTCAAGGCCCATGGGCGTGGCCCATTGTGATACACTTGAGGCCCTCATATGAAGCCCAATGCGATGTATATGAGGCCCAATGTGATGCATGTGTAGCCGCCGCGTTACATACAAATCCCTTATGTGGGCCACCCCTTGGGAGTAATGTTGGTTAGATGTCTACATTGAGGGGCAATGATGGTTAAACGCCCTCATTATGACCTTCCCTTAAGCCTTGTTAGGCCCATTTTCTTCGTGGGTTAACCCAAATAAGTGGGCCCCATTTACCGTAGACGGATGACTCTGTGCTATCGGATTTGATATAACCACGGTTAAGTGCCGATCTTTATACTATGGTTGATCAGCCGATCATCTATGTACCCCGCTTTGTTTATCTGCTGATTATCGGTGCCGATTATCGAGGCCGACACCGATTATCTACCCTGAGTATCGGTGCCGATTATTAACCCTGACTTGTAAGACCCGTAACCTAGACCGTACCATTCTGTAGGACTTCGCGATCCTTCCGGTCGAATTTCGCCAATCCTCGACCCGTTTCTGACGTTACACGCGATCCTAAGTTGAGTCCCGCATGCCGAAGTCGGCTCGACTCGAAACCTGTATCTTGGCGACCGCGTCGTCGCCGCGGTTCTAACGCCGCGACTCCTGCACCGATCCAATACCCAGGCTAGAAGATGTCGGCCTGTGTTCAATTCGAAGAAAACACCGCGCGTTGCGAATTACGAGGGAATCTCTATGAGATGTCCCATCAATCAATCACTCATATCAAGTACAAGTCAAGTCACCCCATACCCAAGTACAACAACCCATACCTCTCTCTTACACAAGCAAGCCCAAAGTCAACTCTTTCTCTCTCCACCCATCCCTCTCTTACAACCCATCACTCTACCATCACCCATCACACATCACTCCATCACTTCTCTCTCTCTCTCTCTCCCTCATTTCTCAAAAATCTTTATCAAGCAAAAATCCATACGTCCAAGCTCTCTCTCCCTCTCCCAAACACCAAGTGTAGCCCACCCTCTCATCTCTCATCCCTACCATCAAACTCCCATCTACCTCCATCAAATTCATAGGCAAGGAGCTAAGAAGGCTAAGGGACCAAGGAGGAGTACAAGAGGTGGGTGATCTATCGTCATTTCTCATATTTTTGGGCCACATGTGGTGGGACCCGTTTGATGTATGCATGTATGAAACGGAGGGCCCATAGTGGTGGGGTCCCTCCTCTAACTCACCGTGTATCTCTCTCTCTCTCTCTCTCTCTCTCTCTCTCTCTCCTTTTCCTCTCCCTAGAATGTAGTGGGCCCCATCAAATTGTGTTAAATATACTCCATTCATCTGACGTGTGGCCCATCACATTTGAGGGAAATCCCACCCATTAGACTAAAATATATGTGGTATATTCATATTATATATATAAATATATATATGGATATACTTGCTTGGTGGGCCATGTACATGTGGGACCCACCATGATTCCTGTGTTTATCCACGCCGTCCAGCGTCCCTGGACGCTGGACGTGAGGTTGGCTAACCTTGAGTGCGTGTACTGACATGGGAGTGTACTAACGTTCTAGCCAAATAAAGTGAATGGTGGGCCACTCATGCAAGCCCCACCCTGATGCATGGACTTAATCCAAGCCGTCCATCCTTTTTCTTAGATAATTTTAGGCGTTGAGCCGAAAAATGAGTTTGATCTGGGTTCCTGGCGGGTCGTGATATAGGAAACAATGTTTCTACCATTAAAATATTCCCTGGCGTTTCTGTACATAAAAAACTATCCAATATTGGACTTGATAGCTTGGTATTGGGCCGTAGGGATCAATGGCTGGGCCGGATTTGTCTGAGGCGGGCCCCACCGACCGAAAACGGTGGAAAAACACGTTTAAAAAAATTAAAAATTAAAAAAGAAGAATAGCATTGCTTGGCTGACTTGACAAAGCAGTGTGTAGCGCGCTGCATGTTGTCAATAGGTGGGCGGACGGTGGCTGGGCCTCACGGCTCCAGCTGTGGGCCCCCACTATGATGCGTTTCGATCATCAACACCGTCCATTGTGGGGCCCCTTTCTAAAAAGGGGCCTGCTTCAAAAAATCAGCCGTATACGGAACTCAAGTGGGCCATACCATCTAAAATCATGTAAAAACATGCCTAAAACATATAAAATCATATGGTGGGGCCTACCTGAAATTCGGATGCTACTGAAACTTGGTCTGAACCCTCAGACAGGTGGGACACACATAATGTATGGGCTGGATTTGTGAACCACCTCGCGGTGGGACCCTTGACCGTGTGACCCCCATCAACAGGTTGGTGGCAAACAAACATCACGGTAGACCCTCTTTGGCCGTGTGGCCTTATGAACAGTTGGATGGCGTATAAACTTCACGGTGGGCGCCGCGGGTCTGTATGACCTATTAACAGGTTGGGTGGAAAATAAATATTGCGGTGGGGCCCACTTGGTCCACGGGACCTTATGAACAGATTGGATGAAAAATAAACATTCTAGTGGGCCCTTGGTCCCGTGACCTTATAAATAGGTTGGAATAATAATAATAATAATAATAATAATAATAATAATAATAATAAATAAATAAATAAATAAATAAACATTATGGTGGGCCTCTCATGGGGCCCACTTTGGTATAAATGGGTCCATGTATTTAGGCCCATCTTGGCATGTATATAGGCCCATTATTGGGGCCCACTTGGATGCATGTGGGCTGATGTGTTTAGGCCCATCTTGTTGTATTTTTTAGGCCCATTATCGAGACCCACTTTGATATTTATATGGTCTATGTGATTAGGCCCATTTGATTCACATAAAGCTTATATGATCGAGCTCATTTTAATGCATTCTCAGGCCCATGGATGATGGCCCATTGCAATGTACCTAAGGCGCATTGGTGAGGTTCATTGAGGTGGCCCACTTGATGAATATAAGGCCTATGAGATACGGCCCATTTGATGTATTTAGGGCCCCATGGAATGTACCTAAGGCACATTGCAATGTGTAATTCCACCAGGGTTTATTTAATGGTATTTAAGGCGAGCCGAGCCTTGGGGACAATGTTGGTTTGACGTCCACATTGTACGAGTAATGTTGGTTAGATGTCCACATTATAACTCTCCCTAAGGCCACTGATAGGCCCGTATCTGTTTCATGTAGGCCATCTAGGCCCATCTTCATTGAGAGGATAGTTTATTGCTTTATAACATGTTTAGCACAGCCCCATGATTCATGATCATACGCATCATATGTATGCTTGAGATGAGGAGTGTCTGATCATAGCATGTGCCTTCGGGCAGACTGATTACGGGCTCCCCGATATGCGGAGTTGCCCTACATGAGCGCACGGTATGCACAGGATTGATGCATGTCTGGCAGTATGATTCATGCACTTGCATCTGTATGATTGAGATATGCCCTAGCGACATCAGGGCCATAGCCTCCACAGATATATCGTGGGTGGCTGGTTGGATACCGGAAAATCTTGTTCCAAGCAATTGGGGTGCCATAGATGTCCCTGGGTGAGAGTCCCTGAACCCGATGGTACCAGAGGATGACTCCAACGTCGAGACCGAGTGGATATACGAGCGCACGAGGGCCGAATACCAGAAGGCCGTGTCTCCCACTGTGTCGTGGTCGGTTGGAAAGGAGTGGTGGCCTTACTCGCCCGAGAGCAGGGGGCATTACTAGGCTGAGTTTGACCAGCTCGGAAATGGGTTCGCTATCGACGTGCCGGATAGGTATTGGCTGACTATTGGTCAGGCGGATAGTGAGGTTTCTTACGCTTACTTGGACTGTGCTGCTTGGAGAGAGACAGTGCCATTTGGAGTATACTGAACCCCGGTGATTATCCATACTGAGAACCGTACTGATTTTAGTGAGGAGTTGCATTGGTATGAGGGTTGGCATGCTTGACCTACATGTTGCATCGCATGGCCTTGTTATGGCCGATAGCATTCATATCTTGTACTGCATAGCCTTGGTACGGCTGGTTGCATTTATGTACTCATCGACATGATTCCGCATTACTCTGACTTTGCATTCTGAGCACGTTTGCACACACTTACACCGCCCTCTAAGCTTTTCATAAGCTTATGCATGATTGATGCGTGCAGGTGACGCCAAGACGCAGCCGTACCTTCGACACAGTTAGAGCGTGCAGTCGAGCTTTTGGAGTTTTTTGTATTTGCACTATCTTGTATTTCCTTTTATACACCTTGTACTCAAAGTTTTTGATCATAGTGGATTTTGTGGTGGTGTTCTTGTGGTTATTGTTCGTGGGTTATGCTTGTGGTTATGCTCATTACGAATCAAATGGATTATTAAAAATCCTCCTTGTAGCATTCCAAGATCGGAAGCTGGTATATGAGTGCCGGGAGCCGAGAATGGAGTACTACGGAGGCTGTCAGCGCCGGATTCGGCGATTGGGAATTTTCTGAGACCGGTCTCCGAGTTCGGGGCGTGACATGACTACCGGTGTTAATTATCGATCTGATTATCATGGCCGATTATCATGACCGATTGTCGATTTTCGATTGACGTGACCGATTTGCCGATTCCGATTATCGATCGATTCCGATTATCGTGACCGATTTGCCGATTTCAATTGTCGTGGCCGATTGCCGATTTCGATTGACTTAACCAATTGTCAATTAGCGATCGAGGCCGTTTATCATGATCGATTGTTAATTCTGATTGACGTGACCGATTTGCCGATTCCAATTATTGACCGATTCTGATTATCGTGGCCGATTGTTGATTAACGATCGAGGCCGATTATCATGACTGATTGCCGATTTTCGATTGACGTGACCGATTTGTCGATTTCGATTATTGATTGATTCCGATTGTCGTGGCCGATTGCCTATTAGCGATCGAGGCCAATTATCGTGACTGATTGCTGATTTCCGATTGACGTGACTGATTTGCCGAGTCTGATTATCTATCGATTCCGATTGTCGTGACCGATTTGCCGATTTCAATTGTCGAGGCCGAGTATCGAGGTCGATTCCGAGTGTCGATTCCAATTGTTGAGGCCGATTTCGATTGTCGAGGCCCATTGTAATGTATTCGAGGCCCATGGGACGTGGCCCATTGTGATATATTTTTGGCCCATATGGTAAGGCCCGACTTAATGTATATTAGGCCCATGAGATGTGACCCACTTGATGTATATGTGGCCCATGAGCGAGGCCCATCGCGATGTGTATTAAGCTCTTGAACGAAGCCCATGGTGTTGTATATTTGGCCCTGGTGTGAGGCCATGAGTCCACTGTATGTTAGGCTCTATATGGGTCATTCCTTGGGGGCAATATTGGTTAAATGTCTACATTGTCGAGGTTGATTGTCGATGCTGGTTATTGATACCGATTATGAGTATGTGACTGCATAGCATCATGATACATGCCCATACGCATCATTTGCATGTTTGTTATGAGATGTGGTTGACTATTGCATATGTCATTGGGTAGGTTGTTATGAGACTCCTTGATAGGCGGATGTTATCTCACATGAGAGCACGAAATGCACAAGATTGGAGTATGATTGGATTGTATGACTCATGCATCTTGTATTGTATGTTGTGATTATTGTATGCCCTAGCGACATTAGGGCCGTAGCCTCCACAGGCATATCGTGGATGGCCAGATGGGATACCAAAAATGTTTGGTTCGAGCATCGGGCTGTCATAGATGGCCTTAGGTGAAAATCCCTAAAACCCTCTTGGTACCAGAGGACGTTCCAACGTCGAGACCGAGTGGATGTACATGAGCGCCCGAGTGCCGAATACCAGGAGGCCGCATCTCCCACTGTGTCATGGTCGGTTGAGAGGGGGTGTGGCCTTACCCACCCGAGGGAGTAGATATAGCTAGGTTGAGTTTGACCAACTCGAGGAATGGGTCCGCTATCGACGAGCCGGGTAGGTATTGGCAGACTACTAGCCAGGGGGATAGTGAGGTCTCTTCCACTTACCCAGTTGTGCGCTTGATAGGGCGGCATGTGGCATGGAGTATACTAGACCCCAGTGATGATCGAAGAAAGGAACTGTACTGATATGTAGATTTATTGAGTAGGAGTTACATACTCATGCATTCGTTTCATTCACCATCCACTCGGGCTGGTGGTGCACAACTAATTGTTGTGTACCTTCGCATGGCCAGGATTTCGGTTGGGCGTGTGACTAACCTGAGATCAAGAGTTCACCATATTGAGTCTGATTATCCAAATTTAGGTATGAGACTAGTTTGGATAGAAGTCCCTGGTGATGGACCCCATAGCCTGCGATACTACGTATTATCATCCCGACTTCACTCCAGCTTGGTCATTTCATTCGTACCGCATATTACATTGCATCTACAGTACTTAGCATTTTAGGTTGCCATGTTTCTGCATTGATATGGTCATTAGTACTCATGTCTTGCATTGCATAGCCTTGGTACGGTTGATGATACTCATATATTTATTAGTATATTTTCACTTATTTTGATATTATATGATTTATGGCATTGTATCTTCGACATTTAATATTTGGCTCACTTTAACTTATTATTTGCATAATTGATTTGCATGGTGTACCCTGATATTGTATGACTCATGGACTTGTCAGTACTTCCGCTTACTCTGATATTGCTTACTTGACACTTACCTTGTGCACACACTTTCACCACTCACTAAGCTTTCTATAAGCTTATGCACGATAGATGCGTGCAGGTGGCGTCAGGTTGCAACAGCATTGAGCTTGGACCGTGCAACGGACTTATGGAGATTTGATTTTTGACATATGTATTTCCCTTTCAGCACTGTATTCAACTGTTTATATTAGTGGATATGTGATGATGATGTTGCCTTTATGACTTAGGTAAACTTGTGGTTATGCTTATTATGAGTTAAATGTACATTAGAAAATCCTCATTGTAGGATCCCAGGATCAGAATTTGGTGTATGAATGCTGGGAGCCGAGAATGGGGTACTACGGAGGCTGTCGGCACCGGACTCGACGATCGAAAATTTTATGAGCCCAGTTTCTAAGTTTGGGGCGTGACAATATATCTGTCACTATGGCGACCGAAACCGAGAAGAAAGAGATGAGAGTTGTAGGTTTATTCCTCGCCATCCATGTCGGCCATGGCTGTGGTTGATTTCAACGTCGGTTTTTTTTAAAAAAAATTCAATCGATTGGATAAACGGTCATCATTATTTAATCAGAACATGATGGATGGCTAGGATTAATCACAACGACAACACTAGGCCCCGCCTGGGATAAAATGTATGAGAGCTTACAAATTGTGACACTACTACACAGACAACCAATATTTATATGTATATACAATGTGTGGCCCTTATACGTCGTTTCCAAACATTGATCTGTACAAGAACCTGTATACATGCTAGGACAATACCTCCTATCCAAACATTGGCTAGTGGCATATTTCTGATGGATGTATTCTAAGAATCATCCAACGTATACATGAACAGTACCTGAATACAATACAATACACCATAAACGCGAATCCAAACAGGCCCTAAATGATTACATTCATACATATTCATGCATTAAGCAAGATTAAGTTGGAAATTAAATATTATGGTAATTTGTGTTATATATGTAAGGAGTGGATTGTATTTCATTATGTTATACTTTGAATTATGGTTTAGATGTGTAGTTGGTGTTATACTTGTGACTGGTGAATTATAATTTAGATATTATGCTTTCTTTAATTGTACTCGTAAAGTGTGGATTATCTCTTGTTTTGATTTATAGGTGGTATCCTCTTATATTCTACTTATGAAGTATAAATTGTACATCATTGTATTCTATTTGTGAAGTATAAATTGAATACTATACTTTCTTGAGTTTTATTTGAACATTACTTTTAACTATTGCGATGCCTTGGTAATTTTGAAGGGTATACGTCATTGGGATAACCATTAATGCTATCAAAACATATTCAATGCACGATACATAAATGATGTGTAGGTTAGCGCTCATGTAGAGCACGAGGAGCTGTCTGATCTTGTTGTAGCTTTATTATTTATAGGTTTCTTTCATATTTGCTTTAATATATTCTTTTGAATTTGTTTTGTCTAAGTTATTGGTTTATATAAGTCATATGGGTAACCATTTGTATAATTGAAATTTATATTCTAACATTCCATTTCATATGTGGTTTGTTTTCCTTTCATTATGATGCTTACTTTATATATATATATATATATATGGGAAAAGGTACTATGCGCTTGAGCTGATGGGAACGTCCCATGAGGTCGAGCTGTGTGGGCCCCACCGTGATGCGTTTCGAACATCTACCCCATCAATCAGATGCACCATTCCATCGTGGGCCTAGGTCTCAAAAATCAAGTCAATCCGTGACTTGAGTGGGCCACACCACATACAGAAGTTGAGAGGGGCCGTGCACCATTAAAACATTCATAATCATTTTTTGGGCCCACTAAGATGTGGTTTGCAAATCCAGCCCATCCATTATGTGTGTCCCACTTGGATGAGGGTTCAGACCAAGTTTCAACAGCAGTCAAAACTCAAGTGGGCCCCACCAAGTGCTTTTATATATTTTTGGCATGTCTTCACATGATTTTAGATGGTATGGCCCACCTGAGTTCCGTATACAGCTGATTTTTGGGATATCCTATAATTTAAAAGGGACCCATCAAATGCATGGTGTTGATGGTCGACACGCATCACGGTGGGGCCCATACAGCTCAACCTCATGGGAGCTTATCGTGAGGTTGAGCGCATAGTACCTTTTCTCTCTCTCTATATATATATATATATAGAGAGAGAGAGAGAGAGAGAGAGAGATAAATGTGAAATATGTTTTATACATGAAGGTTTACACTCGGGATTTCGAGAAACGAATATTAAACTCGAGTTATGAAATTTGGGATATTACATTTAGTTTTTGGATCATACTCTAAAATTAGCTTTCAATGCAGATGGACAACATGTATGTAGTCACATACATCAAAGTGAGCCACACAATCAGGGGTCCCTCCCACCTCAACAGGTCCAGTCTCACCTAATCGGCTTCCCTACATTCTATGCTTAGGAAAGTCCAACAAAGAACATTAAAGAAGATAGGCCAATTCTCCCGTGAAAGAAAAAGTATTATGTGCACAAATTATGCATGGGACTAAAGCGAAAACTGAGTTCACTTTCTTGCAAGTGTCATGACTCGCACATGACATGCAGGCATGATGCTTTTTCATTGACAGTGCACAATAACACATTTACTAGCAAAATTCAAAATTCTTGTAACCTCTAATTAGGGGTAATTTGTGTCAATTGTGCAAGTGCCATGACTCAAGTAAAGAATGGCGCCTAACCATTGGGAGCCAAGTCATCTAAGAAAACTTGTTTCATGTGGTGGTGTAAAATACCCAATCCTTGTGGGGCCCACCATATTACATATATAAATCTACTTCATTCTAAGTGGGTACCATTATTTGAACCATACACGACAAAAGATCCTATCAAAATCGCCATATGGGCCACACCAGTGGAAATAATACAAAATTGGTCTTGAAAACTATCTCACGTGGTGCGGGCCCCCTGAGTTTTGGATCAGGCTTATTTTTGTACCTTCCCTTCATCCACACCAGTTGCACTTGATGAATGGATTTGAACATGAGTTAAATTTGATTAATGGATTGATGAAAGATTTCAATGACTCCACGCAAACCTATGGCTGGCATCCAATCCCCACTTCTACCTTGGCCCACTGGACACTGATTTCCTGCTAAAGCCTTTCACGGGTGGGGCCACCATGATGTTTGTGAGAAATTTACTCCGTCCATCTTTTTGGGAGCTCATTTTAGGACTTGAGACTAAAGTGAGCATGATCCAAGACTCAAGTGGGCCACACTAAAGGAAAAGGTGTATAGGGAAATTGCCACAGTTGAAACCTTTTGGGGTCAACAGTGATATTTAAATGCCATACATATGGTTCATAACATCATTAATAATGGGATGAACTGAAAACACAAATATTACCCTCATTAAAAACTTCTTCAGCCGTGAATATTTTATCCGTGGACATTCAATCCTCACGTTTTTGGCCCACTTAGTATTGGATCTGGCTCATTTTTATCTCATGTTCTGAAATAAGCTAACAAAAAAGATGGGCGGGTGGGTTTCTAAAAAATATCACGGTGGGCCCACCTAGGTTTCCAGCACAGGAACTTCCTGCCAAAGGATTTGGCAGGAAATCGGCGTCCCACAAGAGTTGTGTATGTGGCTGATTTTTGTTCCAAGGACCTTAGAATCTGAGGACAGAATATGATGGATGGTCAGAGTAATTTTTACATGTACAACTGGTGGGCCCGACAGAGCTTGAGTGTTCTACCTCTACGTAAAGCAGGTCATGTAGATGATTCCAGTCCCTATCGTTGCTACTTTGCTGGAGTGGGCTCAACCTGTCTAACTAAGGAAGTAGGCCCTAAAATGAGGGCCGGCCCCACAATGCTCTCAGATTGGAAGGGGCGTAAGCCCAAGTGGACCATCGTAGCCCAGTTTTACCCAATAGCGCCGTACCTCCGAGTTCTTGGATAACCCATCGCTATGTCGATGGTTTTAGGGTTTGCCGCTGGAGATGCATTTTGAAATTCAAGGGCATTATCGTCTTTGCAACACGTAATTTACCAAAATACCCTCCTCTTTTGTAGTGCTCGCGAGCTTAGCCTCTGAGTACACTTTAGTCCTTGTGAGTTGGAAGTGGTCAACTACACAGGAAAACTCCTACGGCAGCTCGGTACCATAAAATATTGGTGACTCTTCAACGGTACACCTGCCATGGTTTTACGAAAATCGAAGCCGTCCAAATGCTAAACCAACGATGGATGTAGGATTATTGAAGAAGTACAGTGAGATGATAATATAAAGTATCTGATTTTTTTCTCTTTTGAATTTGAACCACAGATCATTTTACTTCTAACCTTCCATTTGATAGCCAGTGTTTTACGATTGATCGAATGGTGTGATTTTAGTGAATGACACATCACATCACAACGGGACCTGCAGATTGAACGGTCTCAATAGCTGTATGTCGGTGCCACACGAGAGAAAAGGCGCCACACGAGCTTGTATATGATCTTTGCGTACTTTCTCTTCCCATCCTTCTCTCACATTAGGGCGTGTTTGGGCAGTGGGATTAGCAGGAATTAGGTGGGATGGGATTCATCGGTTCCTGTGCCAATTCTACTCATGTTTGGGAGGAATGTAAAAGCCTGGAATTAGACTAGATGGAGTTGCATTGGCTCGGTGCCAATATCACTCAATTTTAGCAAGCTTTGAGTCTCATCCCACTTAATATCTTCTAATCCCACCGCTCAAACATGCCCTTGAGGGCCCGTTTGGACAGGTGGATTGGAAGAGATTGGATGGTATTAGAAGGGATTGAAAGTTAAATCTCAAGATTTGACGGGCATGCCAAACGGCTGGGTGATCTGATCCCGAGATATAGCAATCTCATAGATCTTAAGACAATCCACTGACAACACCATCATTACTTCTAAATCTCATCCCATCCACCCAAATCTGTTCAAATTTGCTTAGGACATATTTGGTTAGGGATTGAAAGGTTTTGATTAGGGATTGAAAGGTTTATTCTCGGGATTGGCAAGGTGCGTGCCAAACAGGCTTGATATAGTAATCCAGGGATACAGCAATCCCATGAATCTTAAGACAATCCACTGACAACACCATCATTACCTTGAAATTCATGCCATTCACCCTAATACCATTCAATCCCTTCCAATCCACCCGTCCAAACACGACCTCGAGTGTAATCAGGTAATGACAGGGGCGGTTAGGTGCGCCCAACTCACCCAAGATTGTGAGGCCATGGGCCCACCTTGATGCATGTATTACATATCCATGCAGTCCATAGGTTATTTCGGATCATTTTAAGATTGAACCCGAAAATAAAGAAGATTTAAATCTAACGTGAACCCTGCTATAAAAACAATAGAAAGCAATGGTGGTTGAACGCACTATCATTAAAACTTTCTAGAGGCCACCTAAATGTTTCAGTAATGTTTAGTTACCATCCATCCCTCCCGTTTAGAAGGTCACACAAACCTGGATGAAAGGAAAATCAAATAACAGCTTGATCTAAAACTTCTGTGGTCATTAATGGTCAATCACCGCTTCTTCTTATGGTATGGTCCACCTGAGAATCGGATCTGCTTCATTTTTGGGATCAACGCCTAAAATGATCTGAAAAAATGGATGGACGGCGTCGATATAGAATAAACACATCAAGGTGGGCCCCATGGTAAGCGCCGCACCGTCGTGGGTGAAGCTGGGCCGTACCTAATCCGCTCCAGTCACGGCTAAAAGGATCGAGGCCGTTGATATGGGGTCCACCACATGCGTTGGCGTAATTTGGGAAAGTGAAGGGATTGGACTGTCCCAGCAATCCAATAAGCGCCCTGCTAAAGCAACGGTTAGAATTCAATTAGTTCACTTCAAAAAATCTGGATTGTCAGAATGGATCAATCACTAAATTTTTTGGTCTATAGCCATTACACATTGTGGGCCACCAGATCAACGCTCCTGATCACGAAACGTCATTGCCGAAGTAACTGAATACAACATCCATACGGAGACTTACAAGACAGTAATCACATACAAGTAAAGTTCTAATTGCTCATCTTTCGCCGTTTTATTTGGTGTTTCTTTTGTAAGAAAGTAGAGGAATTAAAGGATACACCTGCACGTTTGGAGGACCACACACGTGAAAATAATATTCCATCACAGCCGTCTAAATCATAGGCCTCAATGTGATAACTGATTTCTCTAAAAATCCATACTAGTCAAAGATCTTTATCATCAGAATCACTAGTTGAAAATTGGACCGTTGGATAGTTTTCTCCTATCCACCTAATGGACTTAAATAAGATATTACAATTTTGAAATAAATATGAATATGTACCGTATATTTCAACTCTATTCAAATTTGGACGGTATAGATGAACAATCAATGTGAAAGGTGTACAGTGGACTCGCGCAAGCTTTTGATCCTCCGTGCTCCTCTGAAGTATCAATATTTATTTAGGATACGGAGTCTCTCCAAAAAGGGTATTTTCGTCCTATGAAAATACGGCGACTCCGAAAGAGCCTGCACCTCAGATCCAATCGTACACGTGTCGTCTTAGATCTGACATGGCATGCAACCGTCCGTACGCCTCGGCAACAGTATTAGTAGCTGCTCACGCGCTCCTGGAGAGAGAGAGAGAGAGAGAGAGTAGAGAAAGGAGAGAGCAGAGAGAAGCTTTTTCTCGTTCTTGTTTAAGGTATGCTTTTAATTTTAATTTTAATTTTTTTAATTTTTATTTTTTAGGGTTTCTCTTTGCAAGTTTTGGTAAGAACTCTAGGGTTGGATCTCAGTATCTTCAGATTTTATTCCCTCTTCGCCTCTTTTCGAGCATCTGTTGATGATTTTGTAGTTATTTTGAACCTTTCTTTGCTATTCTTCGCTTGTTTTGACGGGTGTTTTTTCGTTTCCGAGCCGATCCTACATTATTCGAGCTGCATTGCAGTTTCATCCGATTTCCTGCAGCTTTTTTTCCTAGTTGATTCCTTGGACGTTTTAGGAAGGTTTTATGTTTTTTGGAAGGTAAATAGAGGATTTCACAGAAATTTCAAGCTATTTTAGGTAGTTTTTTATGCGCTTTATGCTGTTTTGGGTTTATTGGAGGATATCTGAGTACATTCTACATTTTCTTGTAAATCTCTGGGTGTATGTAGGGTTTGTGGTGGTATTTTCTTGTTTTAGATAGAGATTCTGCTATTTCGAAGATCTGCTTAGGTTGTTCTAGCTATTTGTGGTAGTTTTGCTAGGTTTTGATAATAAAAAAATTGTGCTGATATCTGGCCATATGAACTGCATTACAGTTTAATGCGATTTTTCGCCTATGTTTGTGGTAGCTGAAGCTATTTTGATGTTTTTTTCTGTTGATTTTCTGAAGACATGCTTGTAGGATTTTTTTTCCTTCTGATACGCTGAATTTATTTAAGCGTTTTTTTTTTTTTTTTTCCTTTTGCAGTGTTTAGTCGATTCTTGGGCTGTTGTAATGAGAATCTCCCTTTTTTATTCCTTTGTTTTACGCTGTAGTTGATGGTAATTTCATGTTTTATGTTATTTTTCTGCATGTTTGTGGTATTTGGAGCATTTAGCTAACATATGCTTTTTCTAGGTGGGTTTCATTTGTTTTTGGCTGTTTCTAAGATATTCTTATGGAATGTATCATGAAGTTTTTGGTAGTTTTAGAGTAAATTTGTAAATTATTGTCTATTTTCTGCATTAGATGAGGGTATTGTGGTCACTTAAGCATGCTACTTTTATAGATTTTCTTGCTGATTTTAGGTTGTTTTTATTTATTAATTTTTATTGATAGGGTTTGGTATGTAGATGAGATTAATGAAGTTGTTGTACTACTTTCGTTATATATATATATATATATATATATATATATATATATATATATATATATATTAGCTCTTTCCGTATCTCATGCTTAAGAGGTTTCCTTTTAGTTTATTTTCCCCGTCTTGGAGTGGTTTCCATTCAATTATCCCTCGCCTTCTCAGCAATTAGTTTATGAACCAGTGTCACCTGTCTGACCTGAAAGCCAGTCAACGAAAATCTGCACCTGGACCTGTGGAACCAAAGCGGTCTTTTTTTTTTTTTTTCTTTAGGTGTGTGATTGGCTTCCTTTTTAACTGTAAAAGTTTTTTTTTATTATATAAAATTAATATCATTTTTATGGTGCGTGTGGATATGCCCTGTGAAGAGGTGTGATCAGGATGCCTTTTTTCTTGTTCAATTTGATAGTCAAAGCACTTTGGGAGCTTCTTGAATCTCATTGTCAAATGATTTGGGATGGAAAAACAAAACCATTCCTGCTAGGAAAGAGACATCCTTTGCGTAGGGATTTTTCATGTTCATGGCCTTAATGGGTTGGTTCAAATCATTGTCTAATATAATATTCTTGTTATGGATCCAGAAGGTAAAAAACAGAAATGAAGGATCATGCCTAATATGGTTAGGGATTTTTTGCTGCCCTCATTGGTTTGTAGAGTAGATGTGTGGCCATGTCTGTCTATGAATCCCCAAACGAGATTTTGGGGAAATAATCCCATGTTTCCCCTGGACTACTCACACTCTAGAAATTTGCTTTGTTATTCTTGCTTCAAAGGTCTCACACTTTTTTCTTTTGTTATTCTTGTTTTTTATTTAGTAAATGCTTAGCTTGCCTTGTGGTTAGAATGCTATCATCTTGAGGCTGCTATAATCTGTATTGAAGTTCCTGGTGAAGTTGTTCTTTATGTGATGTCTGTTGCTACTGTTTTTCTAGTATCTGTGATGTTGTAGCTTTTAAATGTTTAGACTACTAGATAACATTATTGTGATTAACATTCTGGTTTTTGTTTAATGTAGTCATTTGGGTGCGAATTTTAGACTGGTTTTTATTGTGTTTTATATTTTTTCTCTGTAGATTTAGGAGATGGAGTCAACACAGCCTACAGATACAGAAGAACCGGTGGTTTTGCCGCCGCCTCCACCTGTAATACCACCAAATGTAGTTCCAAAAAAAGTCTCAATGTCAAATCGAGTCCCAATGGCAAGATCCGGTACTGGACGGAAAGGGCAAAGTATACAGCTGTACACAAACCATTTTAAAGTTGCTGTCACTAATGTTGATGGTTTTTTCTCTCACTACAGTGTAAGTTCGCATATCAACTTTAAACTAATATTTTGAGAGTATGTTCCCATTTCCCCCTTAAACTTCTTTTGTCTGTTTTCCATGGCAAGCAGGTTTCACTCTTCTATGAAGATGGCAAACCCATTGATGGGAAGGGTATCGGAAGAAGGTTGATTGATAGAGTTCACCAGACTTACCATACTGAGCTTGCTGGAAAGGATTTTGCTTATGATGGCGAGAAGAGCTTGTTTACTGTTGGAGCTCTTCCTCAACAAAATTTTGAATTCACTGTCGTGCTTGAAGACATGTCCTCAAACAGGTACACTGTTATGTTTGTTGTTTGGGGCTCGCCTTTTATGACCTATTGGTTTTTACTTTTTGTACATGCTCCCATGATGTTTACTCTGTGAGCGTTCCTTATCCAGGACTAGTGGGAATGGCAGCCCTGGTGGCAATGACAGCCCTGGGGAAGGAGATCGGAAGAGACAAAGACGTCCATATCAATCGAAGACATTTAAGGTTGAGATTCGTTTTGCTGCCCGAATCCCAATGAAAGCCATAGCGAATGCTCTACGAGGTCATGATTCAGAGAGCTCTCAAGAAGCTTTAAGAGTGCTTGACATCATACTAAGGCAGCACGCAGCAAAGCAGTATGTAGTTTCAGTTTTTTATTATTGGCATCACTCTTTTTTTTTTCCTTTAATAAAATTGTTAACATAGCTGGTAATTCCAGAGGATGCCTACTCGTACGGCAATCGTATTTCAACAATGAGCCTCGCAACTTCACTGACATAGGAGGTGGTGTTGTTGGCTGTCGAGGTTTCCATTCTAGCTTCCGCACCACCCAAGGAGGCTTGTCTCTGAATATTGGTATCTCCTTGAACTGTTTGTGGACGTGGGGTTATTGACATCCATGTGTTTCTTAATTCAGCATGTGTTTGACAATATCATTTTCATCACTTTTTCATCAACTACCATGTGCAGATGTGTCTACAACAATGATTATAAAGCCAGGACCTGTTGCCGATTTTCTAGTGGCTAACCAAAATGTTAGACATCCCTCTGAGATAGATTGGGGAAAGGTAAGCAAGTTTCATTCCTAAGTGAACACTCAAAACCTGTTGTCTTAATTGATTGTGACCTTTTGTCGTATGTTTCATACTTCTGACCCGTTTTATTTCATGCCAGGCAAAGAGAATGCTGAAAAACCTGAGAGTGAAGACAAGACCATCTAATATGGAATTCAAGATTGTAGGACTAAGTGAACTTCCATGCGACCAGCAGCTGTAGGCTTCTTAAACCTTTATATAATTTCCTTGCAAGCTATAAACATCATATTCCTTGATAGTTTCTTTGTGGCTTCTGATTCTTGATTACTTTGACCTTGTTTCATTTTTAGGTTTACACTAAAACAGAAAAATGGAAGAGATGCCAATGGTGACAGTCCGGTGCAGACAGTTGAAATCACAGTTTATGACTATTTTGTCAATTATCGCCATGTAGAGATTGGTTATTCTGCTAGTCTGCCATGCATTAATGTTGGAAAACCAAAGCGCCCCACCTACTATCCTCTGGAGGTCTCTGGGAAGATATTCCTTTCCTTTTGGCAAACCTGGAGCCCTTCTTTCTGGCTATATGTATATTGATTTTCGTTGTTTTATTTTCTAGCTTTGTTCCCTAGTCTCCTTACAAAGGTACACAAAGTCTCTGTCCACTCATCAAAGATCATCTCTTGTGGAGAAATCTAGACAGAAGCCTCAGGAAAGAATGAGGGTGTTGACTGATGTAGGTTATTTATTTCATTTTCTTGTCATCCTGAATTCATTACCATGAAGGTTATTGTTGATTTACTGGAGTGCTTTGGCATCTGAATTGACTTCCTGCAGGCATTAAAAGGTAATAACTATGATGCTGATCCAATGTTACGGGCGTGTGGCGTTACAATCAACACACACTTCACTCAAGTAGAAGGACGTGTACTAACTGCACCAAAGGTCTTTTTATTTGTTTGTTTGCGAATATTTCTTGCATATTCATTGTTTCTCTTTCTTTTTGGACTTTTGCCAATATTTCTTCTCTTCTGTTGTAATAACTATAAACATCATCTGCTGATTCTATTTATTGGTATGATGATATGCTACAGTTAAAAGTTGGTAATGGAGAAGACTTCTTTCCTCGCAATGGTCGCTGGAATTTTAACAATAAGGTTTTCTTTCTCACTTCAATCTCCTGTGTGTTTGTTTAGCTGTGATTGTTGATCCTGACAAAATAGTCATCTCCTTGTTAGAAATTGCTGGAACCCACAAAGATAGAACGCTGGGCTTGTGTAAACTTCTCTGCACGTTGTGATATACGGAGTCTTTGTCGTGATCTTAGCAGATGTGGGGAACAGAAAGGAATTGTATGCTCTTTCATACCCTGTATTCTTCTTACTATGAATTTAGTTGTTTCGGGTGTTTTGTGTTGGACCCTTACAATTTGTTATATTTCAGTTCATTGATCAGCCATTTGATTACTTTGAAGAGAGTCCTCAGTGGAGGCGTTCTCCACCTACTGTTAGAGTGGAGCAGATGTTTGAACTGATCAAGACAAAACTTCCTGGAGCACCACAATTTCTTCTTTGTGTTTTGCCAGAGAGAAAGAATTCTGATATTTATGGTTGGTTTATTTGTTCATCATTTTGTAATGAATACTGTTATTTTTGTTCTACTTTACATTTAATGTATGAGTTTGTGCCATTTCTGAAGGTCCATGGAAGAAAAAGAACCTGTCTGAATTTGGTATTGTCACTCAATGCATTGCGCCGCAAAGAGTCAATGACCAATACCTGACAAATGTTCTTTTGAAGATAAATGCCAAGGTGAGCTGTCACTGAAATATCATGTCCCTTCCCTATGGACTTTCAGGTGTGATCTCTCTGTCTAGCTGACAACCTCCTTTCCTTTCTTTTCAACAGCTTGGTGGAATGAATTCCTTACTTGCAGTTGAACACTCACTTTCCATTCCCCTGATTTCTGGAGTTCCCACAATCATCCTGGGGATGGATGTATCACATGGTTCCCCAGGCCAGTCCGACGTGCCGTCAATTGCGGCGGTAAGATAAGATGCATGATTTTCCTTTTCAACTGTTAGTCATAGAGTGACAGTACTTGTTTCAATTTTCTGTCAGATAATATAGATTCGCTTGTGCATGCAACCAGATTTTGCTGCTTCTCATTATCTCAATGTTGTTCTATTTTTCTTTATTTATGCTCTTAGGTTGTCAGCTCTAGGCAGTGGCCCCTGATTTCTCGGTATAGGGCATCTGTGAGGACACAGTCACCCAAGGTTGAAATGATAGATTCCCTGTTTAAGCCCACCTCAGACACCGAGGACAGTGGCATAGTGAGGTCAGTAAAAAAGTTGTATTTAAAAAAAATAAAAATAAAAATTGGAGATGTTGGTAAAAATGTTTTTGCAATGAGATAGTCTGATGTGTAGATTTCATGAGTTACTGATGGGATATTTATTGTTGGAATCTAGGGAACTTCTACTGGATTTCTATATGAGTTCAGGGAAAAAGAAGCCTGACCAGATAATCATTTTCCGGTATGTTCTTGTTCTTATTTTTGAAAATGTTTTTTTTTTTTTTTGGGAGGGCCATTTCTGGATTGTGTTTCCATAGGTCTGCCTTTGGTTGGTGTTGTAGAATGATACCATCTGACACTCAGCATTTGGTAAGCTATATATATGTATATGTGTGTGTGTAAACATATATAATTGTTTGCTAGACCAACCATTGCTCTCTCTACATGCACTCTTAAATGCAGCTGTAGGATATTTGAGCTGTGTCCTGGTTTGGATCCTCCTGCATGTACTAGTTTTGATGTTGTTTGCTTCCTGCTAGATGGAAGGTCAAAAAGGTTTAAAAAAACATCAGAGTTGTGCATCAGTTTGGATCTACCATGTAGATGACCTGGACCCTAGATTGGACTGTTAACAATCAGGTTCTTAATGCATTTATGGAAATAATTGCTGTTTAAAATCGCCTGCTCATTTTAATCAGGTGTGGTGTTATCAGGGTTTGATCAGCCCGTTGCTTTGGACCCGATTATCCATACGATAAGTCCAACTTTATATACAGCTGAGATGTCCTAACCATGTGGCAGGTCATGTAGATCACGTGTGAAGCTCATGTTTGAATGCTGAGGCTGAATGGTTGTATGCATGTCTAGCTACCCTTCTCATCTGCATCAGAGCTCTATCTAGGTTTAATGGTGTTGAGGACTGGGTTTCTAGGTCTGTTGAAGTTGAGCTGTAACAGATTTTGCCTTAACCTTCAAAGGGGAAAAAGAGAGAGAGAGAGAGAGAGAGAGAGAGAGAGAGAGAGAGAGAGAGAGAGAATTTTTTAGTCTTAAGATCTTACCTTCTGTGTTGCTTTACCATTCTTCCTCATTTTCACTAAAAGAAACTATTTGAAGCTATGCTCTGATTGACATGTTTATACATTTCTGTAATGTAGTGTCTTTTGGGAATGAATGTGTAGGTGCATGAAAAGATTTTATAATACTGCGGACTCGTAATGAAACAGAATATTCTAATAGTTATAAATTGTATAAATTCAGTACTCCTTTCCCCATCCTGTTTCAGTTTCAACTGTCTCATATTTTTGCCATCTGTTTTTTTCCTTTGAATAGGGATGGAGTGAGTGAATCACAATTCACACAGGTCCTAAACATCGAGCTGGATCAAATTATCGAGGTATTCTTGCCATGAATAATTATCAAAGCTACAAAGTGTACCTGTCTAAAAAGAATGCAGGGTCGTGATCTTTTCACCTTTACCTTTATTGTTGCAGGCCTGTAAATTCCTTGATGAGAACTGGTCACCAAAGTTTACAGTTATTGTGGCTCAAAAAAACCACCACACTAAATTCTTCCAGCTTCAATCTCCGGACAATGTTCCGCCTGGTTAGCCTCTTCATAAATTTCTTGAAGAAAAGAGTATTGAAAATAAAAATTTCACTTGAATCCATCATGGTTGTTTGTTAATGCTATAGTGGGATGCTCATCCCAAGTAGAAGTTAGTGAAAAGGAGATTATTTTTCTTTTGGGGTAGCACTGGGCCTTATACCTGCCCCAAAAATATATCTCATTTGCCTTCTGTGCTAGCAAATCGTGTTGATCTCTGGAACTGAGATCTTCCAGATGAGCATTGAATTGCTTGCTTTGGAGCTTTTATTCTCAGCTCCAAATGGCTATTATTATCTGTGTACATGAACATTTTATGCTGGAAAATTTTCTTCCTGAGCTTGTTCAATTCGAATTTTCCTTTTATTTATTTATTTATTGTTCTTTATTTTTTCACTTGTACAGGCACTGTTGTGGACAAAGCAATTTGCCATCCGCGAAACCATGACTTCTACATGTGTTCACACGCAGGAATGATTGTAAGATTTGATATGGAGCTGACCTTTTGTGTTAAATTGTGGGAAGTCACCATCCATCCTGCCCTTGATTGATTGCCTCACCCGGTCTTTTTGATTGTGCTCATATCCATACACAAGCAGAAAGAATTGGTCCACAATCAATCAAGGTGGGTGTGGATTGCTTACTCTTGCATTGTCTTTTCCTTTAAACAGGGAACAACGCGCCCTACTCACTACCATGTTTTGCTGGATGAGATTGGCTTCTCCCCTGATGATCTCCAGGAGCTTGTGCATTCATTGTCCTATGTGTAAGTAGCCTTTCCCTCCGCCTCTTTTGTATACAGTGTATACAGTGACTTTATTTATGTCCCTTGCAATGTATGGGTAAATGCTGAAATTATTCATGGTATTGCTCTGCATCTGTTCAGATATCAGAGGAGCACAACTGCGATATCAATCGGTAAGTACTGTGTACTGTGTTTCTGTTATGTGGTAATTGCCTATTTTATGTTATGAGGGGTTTTGATTACTATCTCCCTGTCAAAGTACTCTTCTGAGTTTTAGGGCTGCAACTTGGGATCAACCCAAACCTTACCCAAACGTGAGTTAGGGTTGAGTTGCGGCTGGGTTGTTGGCTTCCTCATTTGGGTTAGGGTTGGAAAACTCCAAAATGATTTGAAATCTGGTTGGGGTGGCTTTAACTGATTCAGGATGGGTTAGGTCTGTTAGGGAATAGTGTCTCATGGGTTATGCGTAGAGGAATTCAGGTTGGGTTTGCATTAAGCAACCTAGGTTGGAATTCAGATTGGGTCGGGTTGGGTGTTGACCCTCAACCTGGCCCAACCTGCCCATAGTAAGACTCTTCCAAGCTCACGAATCTTCAATCCATCTCTTGGAGAGAAGTTATCCGCCGAGACAACTCTATTAAGAATTGTCTATGTAACTCACACCCATGACAGCCTGTTTATACCCGCTACAGTGTCAGCCCCATCCTAATGTTCATGTACCTGATCTAAACCGATCATTGCATTGTCAAATAGAAGTAAGCCATACATGGTCTACAATTTCAACGTACCTACTAAAAAAAAAAAGAAGAGAGACTCGACCTATTAAATAAATGATCTGGCTTATTTTGACCTCAACCCAACTCAAATTTTAACTGGATGGGTCTAGGGCACAAAATATATGCTTGATTATTAAATAGATTATCCTTTCTCCTTACCTAACCCTAAAATTAAATAATAATAATAATAATAATAAAATAATAAAAAGAAGAAGAAGAAGAAGAAGACTTGACCTATTAAATAAATGGTCTGGCTTATTTTGACCTTAACCCAATATAGATTTTAACGGGTTAGGCCTAGGGCAAAAATATAGGCTTGATTATTAAATAAATATGAGTTTGGGACTCCCTTGGCCTGAGCCATTTGCACCCCATGCGTACTGGAACTCCTAAGTTTGTTCGAGTTGGGACCCATTTTTTAGCTATACCAACCATAGTTGGTTGGACCCAGCCATGGATGGGCAATTTCTCTCATGTCTGAGCAATGTTTTTGTAGTGCCATCAGTGGCCTGCAATAATGTTTAACATATCCTTGGAGAAATGCGCACCTCTTCTTTTTCTTCTTCTTTTGGTGAGAACTGTGCAGTGCATTCAATCATAATGTTGTTTAATGATTTTTTCCCCTGTAGTTGCACCGATAAGCTACGCACATTTGGCGGCGACGCAGATGTCACAGTTCATGAAGTTTGAGGATATGTCGGAGACATCATCTGGCCATGGTGGAATTACATCGGCAGGGGCTATTCCAGTGCCGGAGCTGCCAAAGCTTCATGAAAATGTGAGCAGCTCCATGTTTTTCTGCTGAAGTAGCTGGTGGGTAGGGTTGGTGAACAAAATGACTTTTTGGAGGGCACGGTGGACCTGGACAAAAACATACGGTTGTAAATAGTTCTGTTTCTAACTGCAGGCTACGTTAAACCTAGACACCACCTTGGGATGTTGGGTGGTGCAAACTCCATGATGCGGTTTTGGGTTTTATTAGTTTTTGGACTGCTTTGGTTGCAGTTGCACAAGTCACGACTTGGATGATTTATATGGCTGAGGTAGAAGAACAGTATTAGTTTTGCTGCACGGATGGTGTATACATGGCTTTGATGCGTTCTGGCTAAAACAATTCCCAGCTGTCCGTTTGGACAAAATCCAGATGGCTTTGATGTGTTCTGGCTAAAAACAATTCCCAGCTGTCCGTTTGAACAAAATCCAGATGGCTGATTGGAACGGTCATTGATTTGGTTGTTATGGCAGGTGGCCTTTGATCTTCTGTCTTCTCTGCCAAAAACAATCCCCATGGACAAAATCCAGATGGCTGATGGAAACGGTCATTGATTTGGTTGTTATGGCAGGTGGCCTTTTATCTTCTGTGTTCTCTGCCTAAAACAATCCCCAGATTTGTTCGTTTGAACAAAAGCCAGATGGCTGATGGAAACGGCCATTGATTTGGTGGTTTATGGCAGGTGGCCTTTGAACGTGGGCTGAGCAGCTGCCCGCGGCTTCATCTTCTTATTGCAATAAGATACATTCCTGTAGCTGTCATCTTATAGCAATAAAGATAACAGGACTTTGGCAGTGGCCACCCGGATCAACAGCTGAGATCACCCTGTTTTTTAGTGGGTTTACTGTTGGATGGGAGATGCCTGAAAGAGCTTCCGTATGGGAAAATTTTACCCATTTTATTATACGAAAGGTTACAGTTAATTGGACTCGTGAACAATTTATAATCATTGGAAAATGACACATTCAAATGCTATAGATGTGGGCCCCAATCACATCCAACCTGTCGCATGATCAGGAAACAAGACGTGAGGGGATGCTAATCTTTGATTCTCAACGGAAGCATCTCGAATTGCAGAACCGGATTTTTGTCTTACCCATGAATGATATTCGCCCCATAAGTCTCTCTCTTGACCCAAGGGTCGCACATGGCCAATCATGAGATCTGCGAGGATGGCCTCCTCACCTTGAAGGTCTGCAAAAGGCAGGCAGATCCCTTCTTTATGTGGGCCAAATGTCCACTGAGTCGACCGTTGGCTATCCACTGTTTTACGGATTGAACCCCCACCATTAAAACCTTCTTGGGCTCTTGTTAAGTTTTGGATCAAGCTGACATTCGTCTTTTTACTTCATTCGGGTGGAATCACCTTAATAAGGGGTTAGATGGTATATAAAACATCACAAAAGTTTCAATTGCCCGTGTTTCCATTTGCCTATGGTTGGGCGTATGTGAGGTTTGGATCTGCTTCTTCTTTCGATTCAATCATAACATGAGCTGGCAAAATTGATGGAAGGAGTGGATTTCACAAGGACATGAAGCCCACAGAATTTTTCGTTACATTCACCCAAGTCACTCCTAGCTTGGGTTGACTCAGGACAGAACCAGTTAAATCCAATCCAGTCGCCGAGCCTAAAAACCACGGCGGAAGGAAATTCACGTTCTTCGTGAGTGGTCAGAGGCTCCTTTGATAATTCTCCACCATTTTGAGAATGGAGGTGACTCATCCTCCTCACATGTTGCACCTACTACTATCCACGTAATGGGGCCAGCCTTTTGTATGGATTAGATGTTGTGTCGACGTGACATGCTGGAAACAGACGGTCCAAATGGTTGCATATGGTTATTCATGCGAACTACCCACCTAAAGCAGGACATTGATGTATCATGGTCAACGTGGAATAGTTCCTTTCTTACCTCCTGATCAATAAGCATTTCAATAACAAGGAAAATGAGTTCTTTGGTTTAAGCCCATCTCACCTACAGAAATACGATAAAATCAAGTGAAGAGTTGTAAATGGGCCCACGAGATAGATGGGCCACTGACTTTTATCCCATGCCACAGTGGGCCACTCTTCATTTCAGACCTATGAATTGAGCTAGTATATTATATTTTGAGATCCAAGCATAAAATGGTCAGGCCGGCTTGAACTTCTCATTATATTCAAGTCTTGAGTCAGTGCCTAAATCCTAACATAGTTAAATCTTCCTTGAGACTATACCTAGTTCGGGTCAAATTTTAAATAGCCCCGCTAGAGGGGAATGCTATTCACAAGCCTTCCTGGTGTTTTCAAAGACATGGACTTTTTTGGCCCGTTTGAATACCACTAATTAAGTAGCTTTTCTAACTTACGTAAGTTGATAAGTTACTTTTCTTAAATAAGTTAGTTTGATTTATTATAAGTAGCTTATTGAATAAAGTAACTTGTTTTTTAAAGTTATTTTTTTTATTGTTTTAAACTTGTTGAATAAAGTAACTTATTGCTGAATAGATGTGCCATGTTAGGAAATTCAACTGATATTTTTGAGAAATCCACCATGTCAACTACTTTATTCATGTCATTTTAGGAGGTGGGCCCAAATATGACGTGGAACCAATACTCAAGTGGGCTACACAACTTACAATAGTGGTATTGAATACCCATCATTGAAATCACACCCAGTGTTGTTTGGCCCACCATGATGTTTCTGAGAATCCAACCCGTCCATTAGGTTTTTTTTTTTTCAATTGATTTTAATCAATGGGCTCAAACATAATGAAGATCCAAAATTCAAGTGGACTAGGCAGCTGCCCCCCCCCCCTGCCAAAAAAAAAAAAAAACAGGAGTGTACCACCATGATGTTTTTAAGAAATCCACCCTATTCATCATTTGCCCGCTCATTTTAGGCTATGGGCTCAAATATCATACATGTCCAACACTCAATTGGGCCCCACTGTTTAAAACACTGGTATTAAACCTCTACAGTTGAAATAGTCATCCGGTGTAAATTGATGTTTTGAAATATCCACGTGTCGATGGGTTTCTTCACATGATTTTATGAGTGTGGGAATGACCTTATGACCGGTTTTGATGGCATATAATCAGTATAGAGGGGCCCCGGGAAGATTTCAATGGCAGTTGTTCAATCTCAATTGTTTCTTTCCCATCTACCTCAATTTTGGGCCCACATCCTCACTTGATATGGTGAAATGGATGAATAGAGTGGATTTCTAAGAAACATTATTGTGGACTGAGGCATGTAGAGTGGGTTCACCCACCAATGGGCTTCTAGTGAACCGAGCAGATTTAGTAGGGGAAACTTAGTTGAACTAGGTGAAGAGCTGGACACGAACCAACTCGACCCAACTAACTCGACTTGTCCGACTCGTTCGGACCCAACTCGACCCGAACTGAATGAGTGAGTCGATCCTAACCGAGTAGGCTCCGCCCAATCCAAACTCAAATCGAGTCGAGTTCGAGTTACACAGTAACTCGACCTGAAACTCGATCCGTTAGACTCGACCCGATCGAAAACCCGACTCGACTCGGGTATGGTATGTGTGTGTGTGTGTGTGTGTGTGTGTATATATATATATATATATATATATATATATATATATATATATATATATATATATATATATCCTACTGCCTCGCCGCACGCCCGATCTAAAAACAAAACTCATTCCCATCCAAGCACCAATCGACATAACCCCTCCCCTCTCCTCCTCCCCCCCCCCCCCCCCTCTCTCTCCCATCCGGTAGGCGGTAACCAGCGGCCCATCAGGTGCGTGTCGGGTTTTTTTTAAAGTTTTTTTTTTAATGTTAAGAGGATGGACCACACATGAAATGGTGGAGATGAAAGGAAGCGGGTTGCGGATTGAGTAAACTCTATAAGGTCCACCATGATTTATGTTTTTTATCCCCTCCGTCCATCCATTTTATCCCCTATGTCCAGCTCGATGACACGATCCGAATCGGTGCCAACTCTATCCAACTCAGTATTTCTGACTGGGTCGGACTCGGTTTGGATTAGCCCAGCCCAGACTCGGACTTGAATCGAGTCATACTGGACTCGGTACTGAGTCGGATCGAGTTCGGGTTAGACATTTTTCAAAACCGGATTGAGTCGGGTTGGACCTAACTCTGTCCGACTCGACTCGATGCCCACCTCTAACTAGGCGTGACCATGGACCCACCTTTATTTATCCATTGTATATCCATGCCTTCCATCCATCTTGCCAGACCGTGGACCTAACTTTATTTAATTGTTGTATATCCATGCCTTCCATCCATTTTGTTGGCTCGTTTTAGGGCATGAGCACAAATAAAGTAGATTCAAATCTCAGGTGGACCACACCATAAGAAATGTGGCGAATGAACACCCATCACTAAAAGCTTCTTGGGGCCCACAAAAGTTTTAGATCAAGTTGGTCTTTATGTTTCCCTCTATGTGACCTTATCAACAGGTTGGATGGCAAATAAACATTACGGTGGGCCTTTGGAGGTTTTTAATTGTGAGCATTCAATCACCACTGTTTCGTGTGGTGTGGTCCACCCGAGATTTAGATATAGTTAATTATTGGGCTAATACTCTAAAATAAGCTGGTAAAATGGATGGGCAAAGTGAATATCTAACACATATTAAAGTGGGCACCATGGTTATGGCATCATCGGACTGAATGTTTTAACATCGCAATGTCAGACTTTCGTGTGGGGTGCTTTGAAAATATACTTACCTAAGGCATAAGTAGCTTATCTTAAGTAATTTACCATCCAAATGGACTCTTAATGTGAGTTAGCCTTAAAGCAATCTTATAAAATAAATATCAGAGTATACTATCAAATGCACCTTGAAGGAGGCGTTTGGATGATAAGTGACCTAAGATAAGCGACTTATGCATTTAGTAGCTCATCTTGGTTTCTACTTATCAAGGGGTCATTTGGATACTATTTGTAAACACCCCACCCAAGCAAACATCTTGAGAACGATAAAGACAATCCTAGAATCATGATTAAATCTTAAACCCTAATCCCAGCTTAAACCTAAACCTAACCCAAAACCCTGACCCAAACCTCAAACTTCCAATCCGCAACCTGAAACCCTAATCCAAACCGATCAATCCACATACAACCCCCGCCTATACCCTATACCCCGACCAGGACCCTTTACCCAAACCTAAGTTCACCTATCTGAACCCGAAAACCCTCAAAAAAGGACTATCGGACGAATCAGAACATCGAACAAGCCCACACGCTTGAGCTCGGCCCGAGCCCTTACAGGGCTGTAGTGTGACTACCGCCGGCGGTACTTAGAGTGCCACCACTCGCGGCCCGCATGTGAATCTCTAGGGACAGCTGTCCCCGCGTCCGAAAGTTAACTTTCTCCGAACCCCCCATCCATCCAACCTTTTTTACCATTTTACCAACCCCAACAGCCAATGAGAATGCGCCACATGGCGTCTCTCTCCCCTCAACCAATCACCACTTGCCACATCAGCATTCACCCCTCAAGAATCCAGAAATTACTACATTGCCATTGGAAAATGCTATAAATAGCCTTCTCCTCTTCACATTTCACATTAATCACTCCTCATTCCAAAGCTTAAGTGAGAGAGAGAGAGAGGGAGAGAGAGAGAGAGAGGGAGAGAGGAAGAGAGTGAGGGTGAAGAGGTGCTCTTAAATCTCCAAGTTCAAATTTTTTAGCTCCTCCTTACCCTCATCCCGACCTTCTTAATCCCATAAGCCTAGCCCGTATCGATCAAGGTGCAACCCATGTCTTAGCATATTCAAGATCAAGCCAAAGATCCATTCATTTTACATACAAGCATTCATCATGACATATATTTCCTTCTCAACCCCCTTGCTTCTCTAAATCTCTAATGAATGTATGCTCTGTGACTTGCCGTGTACCGGATCCTGTCACATCAGAAATTCCTAGTGATCTAGTCATATTTTCTTACCCTTTGCATAAACATCATCACATTTGCCTTCTAGACATATCATTTGTAAGACCCGTATCCTAGTTTGTACTGTTCCGATGAATCCTGCGATCATTTCCGTCGAAGTCCGGCAATCCACGACTGATAATCGACGTTGCGATCGTTCGTAAGTCGCATCCTTTAGATTCGAGTCGGTTTAATCCGAGACCTATATCATTGCGATCGCACCGTCGCCGCGGTTCCAACGCCGCGACTCACGCACCGATCCGATACCCTGACCAGAAGATGTGAGTCAGCGTTTATTTCGAAGAAACGCCGCGCTTTCTCGATCCCAAGAGAATCTCTACACAATGTCAAATCAATCTCATCAATCAATCAATCACATCAATCAATCAATCACTTCAATGTCAAGTACAAGCAACCCATGCTTTCTCTCTCCAAAGTCAACTCTTTCTTACCTTCTCTCTTACACCACCATACATGTCAAGTACACATCACACATCACTCACCCTTTCACCTCACATCTCCTATCCCTCTCTCCTTACAACTCTCTCTCTCTCCCTCTTTTCTTACACCATTTCCAAGCAAGAGAGAGAGCCCACACGTCCATGGTTTCCATCAGAGGAGTGGTTTTTGTGGCCCACCTTTCCTATTCCAAACCCATCATCCTAGCCATCCATTTCCCATCTCCACCATCAAAGAGGAGCACAAGGAGGGTGGCGTTCCAACGGACCGAAGAGATCAACCGGTGGGTGCTTTGATAGGATAGATTTCTATGTTTTTATGATGGGCCAAGTGAGGCCTACCGATCAATGGTATGGATCTCACTTGGGACCCTAAGATATGGCCAATGGCCCACTATGATTATCTTTTGATGTATGATGGAATGCAAGGGAGGGCCCATAGTGTCGGGGACCCTCCATCACACGTATGTCCCACTTCTCTCTCTCTCTCTCTCTCTCTCTCTCTCTTCCATTTTCCTTGATTGTGATGATGTGATGGTGTGGCCCACTTGAATGGACCCTACCTTAGTGCATGTGTTATACATGTCATTCATCCACTTGGTGACCCACCTAAGCGGGGCCCACCTCAATGCACGTGATGGCCAGACGTCCAGGGACGTCCCTGGACGTGGACGTGGGAAGGAGAACACAAATAGTGGCTTGATTTTCAAGCCTTAGAGGGTGGCCACTCACATAGGCCTCCCCTTGATATATGTATTCAATCCAAGCCGTCCATCCTCTTACCCAACTCATTTTAGCCGTTGAACAAAAAAATGAAACTGGTCCGAGAAACGGGTGGGCCCTACCCTAGCAAAGATCAATTGCTACCGTTTAAAGATATCTTAACTTTTCTAAATGCCAAAACATACCCAATATTGGGCTTGATGGCCTTGTTATGAGCCATGGGGACCTATGGCTGAGGCGGATTTCACTAATGGGGGCCCCACATGTGAAAAACCCCAAGATTATGGGATTTTCAAAAAATAAAAAAATAATAAAAAATAAGGCGCTCGCGTCACATCGACACAAGAAGAAGTACAGCTGCGTTTTTCACGGACGGGCGTCCGTGCAGGGACCCACGGCCCCTCATGTGGACCCCACCATGATGTATATTTTGTATCCACGCCGTCCATGAGGTGGACCACCCCCTGAGGTGGGTCCCCACCAAATTTCAGGCCCATCCAACACTCAGGCGGCCCACACCACAAGAAACAGCGGTGATTAAACTCTACCGTTGAAACCTTTCCTGGCCTCACAGAAGTTTTGGATCAAGCTGAAATTTGCTGTTCCCCTTCATCTAGGCCCGTGTGACCTTATGGATGGATTGGATGGCATATAAGCAACATGGTAGGCCCCACCTGGAGCCCATCAAAGTGATGTATGTGTTTAAATTCCACCGTCCAGGCGGACGGTGGGAGCCCACTGTGATATATTTGTTTTATCCCACCGTCTCCTGGACGGTGGGGGTGCATGTGTGTACGAACGTGTGTGTGAGTGTGTGATGTGTGTGTGAGCGTGTGATGTGTATATATATATATATATATAATATTATATTATTAATATTGTATATATATATGTATTATATTGTATTATATATATATATATATATATATATGGTGGGCCCTTATGGGACCTACCGTGATATATTGCATACACATCCTTTTTAAAATATATATAAATAACACACTTGTCATAAGGCCCATTGTTGAGGCCCACATTTGATGTGTAATTGTGGTCGTTATTGAGGCCTACCTTGATGTGTATTTATAAGGCCGTTATGAAGCCACCTTGATGATATTTTATAGGCCCATGTGTTTATGGCCCATTTAATGTAGGCCCATGTTATGAGGCCCATTGTGATATTTTCAAGGCCCATGGGATATGGCCCATTGCAATGTACATAAGGCCCATTGGTGTGGCCCATTTGATATGCATATGGCCCATGTAGTGAGGCCCACGTTGATGTACTTGTGACTATCCGTTAAGGCCCACCTTGGTATGTACATATGGCCCATGCGATGTGGCCCACTTGTCATATTTATGGCCCGCTTGTCATATTTATGGCCCGTTGTTTAGGCCCACCTTGATATACATGAGGCCTATGTTGTGAGGCCCATTTGATGTATTGGAGGCTCATGAGTCGATGCCCAATAGGGTATACATAAGGCCCATTGAATGTGATTCCACCGTGTTTTATGTGTTGACCTATATAGCGGGCTATGCCTTGGGAGCAATGTTGGTTTAACGTCCACATTGTAAGTATAATGTTGGTTAAATGTCCGCATTACGATCTCCCTAGGGCCATTGGTAGGCCCATACTTGTTATGTGTAGGCCGTCTAGGCCCATCTGCGTTGTAAGGATAGTTCATCACCTTATAACATGCTTAGTGTAGCTCCATGATTCATACCCATACGCATCATATGTATGCTTGATATGATGAATGTTTGGTTATAACATGGGCCGTTGGGCTGAGACATTTACGGGACTCCATATGAGATAGAGTGCCCGACATGAGCGCATGGTACGCGCGAGATTGCTGCATGTTTGTATGGTGGGATTCATGCATCTCGCATACATGTTACTTAATCATTGTATGCCCTAATAACATCAGGGCCGTGGCCTCCACAGGCATATCGTGGATGGCTAGACGGGACACCGGAAGTATTTGGTTCTAGTATACGGGCGCCATAGATGTCCCTGGGTGAAAATCCCTGAACCTCTGTGGCCAGAAGATGACTCCAACGTCGAGACCGAGTTGATATATGAGCGCATGAGGGCCGAATACCAGGAGGCCGCGTCTCCTACTGTGTCGTGGTCGGTTGGGAAGGGGTGTGACCTTATCCGCCTGAGTGAGGGGGCAATATCTAGGTTGAGTTTGACCAGCTTGAGGAATGGGTTCGCTATCGACGAGCCGGGCCCGATATTGGCAGGCGGATAGTGAGGTCTCTTTCACTTACCCAGTTGTGCGCTTGGATAGGGGCGGCAAGCTGGCGTAGAGTGTAATAGACCCCGGTGATGATCCCAGAGAGGAACCGTACTGATACGTGGACTTATTGAGCAAGATTTGCACACTCATACATTCATTTCATTCACTATCCACTCGGCCTGGTGGTGCGCAACTAATTGTTGTGTACCTTCGCATGGCAAGGATTTCGGTTAGGCGCGCGACTAACCTGAGATCAGGAGTTTACCACATTGTGTCTGACTATCCAAATTTAGGTATGAGACTGGTTTGGATAGAAGTCCCTTGTGATGGATCCCATAGCCTGTGATACTTCGTACTATCATCCCGACTTCACGTTCCTGCATGGTCATTTCATTCGCACCGCATATTACATTGCATTCGCAGTACTTAACATTTTGGGTTACTATGTTTTTGCACTTATATGGCCTAGATGGGGTTGATGGTATTCGTGGCTCGTCAGGATTTATATATTGCATTGCATTCTTAGCATCTGTTATTGTCTTATTATGTTTTGCATCGCATTGCTTTAGTACGGCTGATAACATTCATGGACTTATCAGTATACTTCCGCTTACTCTGATGTCATATGATTCATGATCTTATTAGTATTTCTGTTTATCCCAATGATGTATGATTTATGTGCTTTATTGATACTTAGCACTTACCTTACACATACTTCCACCACCCTCTAAGCTTTTGTAAGCTTATGCACGATAGATGCGTGTAGGTGGCATTAGATTTCAGCAGCGTTGAGCTTGGAGCATGCAGCTGTCCTCTAGAGCTTTTGGAGTTTTGATTTCAATATATGTATTTCCCTTTTTGCAGTGTATTCAAACGATTATATTAGTGGATATGTGATGATGATGTTGCCTTTATGATTTGGGTATACTTGTGGTTATGCTTTATTACAAAAAAAAATAAAATTATACTGAAAATCCTCCTTGTAGGATCCCAGGATCGGAATCTGGTGTATGGGCGCTGGGAGCCGAGAATGGGGTACTACGGAGGCTGTCAGCGCCGGATTCGGCGATCGGGAATTTTGTGAGCCCGGTTTCCGAGTTCGGGGCGTGACATTATTGGATGTATGCTCTGTAGCTTGCCGAAATTTCGGATCTTGTTGCATCAGAAATCCGTGTGTACCTAGTCCTATCCCGACCATAGCATCCAACCCTTGATATTTTCTTACCACACCAAGTAGAGACTGTACATTGGTACAGGAAGAGAGGGGGACTAACACCTTCCCTCTTTGTAACCGAGGTCCCTTACTCAGAATCCCAGATCACAGACCAGGAGTCAATCTAAGGTAGGAGAGTCTTCAGATTTCTTCAACCTTACATATTCCGTGGGTTTTAACCGACTGTGAGATTTTGAGATTAATTGGTCAGTGGCGGCTCCAACATCTACAAATCAACCTAATCATCCCCACCACAAAAAAAACATAATGTATAAATCAGCGTGGGCGCTGATTTCCAGTGTCTACAGAATGACGACTCCACTGGGGACTTACTAACCCGACCCGACTCGAAAGTGTGTGGTATTTCAATCTCAATGGCACATTCTCCATCATTACTACATTCATACAAAAAAAAAATCTTTGGTTTCTACTTGTTTAGACATCAATTCGAACCATGACCACTCGATCCCGGGCAGCCATGACTTCTTAGGCTATCCATGAAGAAGAGCCAGCAGCTCCGCCAGGTTCTGAACCATCAGCATCAGAACCAACACCTATGTCAGCACCGACACCAATATTAACGGCCCAAACAGATTTTCCAGTCACAACAGCTTGAATGAGATGTCTCAGAACGTTAGGACGTTACAAGAGTTACTACTTCGCCTGGTACTAAGTATAGTACCAAACACGCAGGCGGCGCAGCCTAGCGTACAGAACAGCTAATCCCTCAAACCCCTTTTGCCTTTTCCCTTATTCCTCCAGCAAACCCTGTTCTCCCTTTCCTAGAAGAGTAAGCAAAGGATTAACAGCAACCAGCAAGTGGGAGTAACCCTCCCACACATATCTACTCAACACATCACAACAATCGGGTTACAACACAAGTGCCCCCTAATGAGAACCACGGATAAGAACTGGCGGATGCCCATGAAGAGGGTCAGTTTCGAGTCCAACTTACTCCCCATAATGGGAGCAACATCCCGAAATTGGCAAATACCCCAAGCGGGAGCCATCTCCGAACTTCACACCCTCCTCCGAAAGGGAGTAGTGTTCAATTCCATCTACCTCCCGCCACCGGGAGTCCATCTTCTTTCCAACAAACCCCCATTCTTAATCCATATGAAGAGGAAGCAACACAAGCCCTACAGCAAGGGGCAAGATATCCACAGTAAAGCAAGTCAGAAATCGAGAAACCGTGAGAACTGCTGCAAATGGTGCAAAATCAGTTACAATGGTAACAAGGAGTGGATCACCCATCTACCAAATTCAGGGATCTGTGTCCCTTCCCAGATGCTCAGGTACCTCCAAACTTTGAGGTACCCAAATTCAAAAGACATGATGGTAGTGGGTGCCCCACAACACATCTGAAAGCATTTTGTGGGGAACTCAATGCGATAGCGGAAAATGACGGAGCCCTGATACGGCTCTTCCAGAAGTCCCTTAAAGGTGATGCTTTGTATTAGTACACCTCGCTAGACAACCGTCAAATCAGAACTTGGAAGAGGCTCTCCCAGGCATTCATCGACAGATTTTCATACAATCTGAACATGGCTCCAAGAAGGGCAGATTTGGCTGCCTTGAGACAAAAAAACAATGAATCATTATCAGCATACGTGGGACGATGGCGAGCCATGGCAGCCTAAATGAGAAACCCCATCGACGAAGAAGAACAGATATCCATGATTGTTCATTCAGCAAATCCCAACATTTCAGGATATTTAATCTCGTATTCTTACATAAACTTTTCTCAGCTCATCCGAGCTGGAGAACAAGTGGAAGTCGGAATCAGAGTCGAAACCATTTCTCTATGGCCACATCAGACCTCAACAATCAGAAGAAACAAAATTGAGGGGAAACCTGTGGGATATGAGAATGGAAACGGCACTGCCCTCATGCAATGTACTACGGAAGTCAACAATATCATCGCCAACACTCAAGGCAATCAGTACGCTCCACAACCAGAGCCACGACAGATAGGCAGTACTAGCCACAACCAAATAGGCAATACGAACCACAACAAGCCCAACAGGGATACCAGGCAACTGTCTCAGCAGCAGCAGCCTAGAGGGAATGCGCAAGGCCCATACAAGCAGGCAATGTTAGGCAGGAAGTTCACCCCTTTAGCACAAACACACAGTCAGGTTTTGATGATTTTAATGTAGAAGCAACTGCTAACACCGCTCCAGCCTTGACTTCCACCTAATCCCTTGCCACCTGGTTATAATGAAAACCAATATTGCACGTATCACCAGGCTCCCGGCCATCTAATAGACCGCTGCTTCGCTTTGAAACATGTTGTCCAATATCTAATCGAACGCCAAAAGATTGCGATCACCCTCGGGCTAACAATACGACTGAAGCCAACATTCTCCAAAATCCCCTGCCATCACATCAAGCAGGACCCAACACATCCAACACCTCTACTGTCAATCACATTGAGGGAGGGCGTCCCACGTACTCCTCCCCACATCATTCCATATAAGCAATCATGCCCGATACAATAAATTAGACACGAGGATACCAACAGGCGCCAGCACTCGGGCTACAGGTATTCTTTGAAGTAGCACCAACAGCATAGCCCCTCATCTTCCTCGAAGCAGCACCAAACATGTCATATCCTCAACTGTTGCCCCCCAAGGGGCACATTCAAATCCAAAAAGGTCGAATTCTTAACCCCTCATTCTTCCAATAGGCCTCCCTGATCTAGCCTCGCTAACCTTGCAAGGGGCACCCTCGGTTCAAACAACAAGTTTCCTAATACATCACTAACTAGCACATGCCCAGAGGATCCCTCCCACACATCAAGAAGAGGAAGAACACCCCATAATCAAATCTCATCAAGAGAAATCATCAAGTCCACCACAGATAGTCCCGGCGGCACCTTATCAACCTCAAGAACTAGTGATATACCTGGAAGGGAGGATGGTTCCCTCCTATAACACGAAGGCAGTCCCATGGCATTACCCAGAGTGCGCTGAAGTAGGCAACAACGACAGGTATTTCAGGAGAGACAATCAGAACCCAAAGGAAACCCGGGGAACTTTGTCGAGACCAACTCACAAAGCTTACGCTGCTTACGACATAGCGGCTCAGCTTAAGTCCATTCCTGCATAGATTTCCATCTGGGAACTCTTGTGTATGTCAAGATCATACCGAGAGATCTTTGCAAAAATCCTGAATGATGCACATATCTCTCCTGACATACCTCCTGAAATGGTGGAGAGTATGATCGGACAGCTCGCACCATGAGCAATCACTTTCTCTAATGATGAGTTGCCCCCAGAAGGATGTGAACATGGGCTCTCATTAAACATAGCAGTCCGTTACAAAAATTTCAAAGTCCCACTTGTGCTCATTGATAACGGATCCAACCTTAACGTTTGCCCTTTAAGGACTGCCGAACGTTTGCGGATAGAACCATCTTCCTTCAGGCCTAGCACCATGAGCGTCAGAGCCTTCAATAATTCCCGAAGGCAAGTAGAGGCAGAAATAGATATCGAGTTGTAAATCGGACCAGACATGACTCTTATCACATTTCAGGTCATCGACAATCCTGCCTCATTTAACCTTCTGTTGGGACAGCCATGGCTCCATAGTGTAGGATCCATCACATCCACTCTCCACCAGCGGGTTAAATTTTCTTTGGAAAATCAGATCATCTCAGTGTTTGCCGAGCCGAAAACTATCCTACCAGTGATGGTTAATATCCCAAAAACTGACATCCCAGTGATTGACGTTCAACACGCAGAGGGCGACGTATCGTATCATAGTTTCAAGTTCGTAATTGTGAACTCGATCGCCAATCCACACCCTCTCGCTGTTGAATATGTCATCCCTCCTGCCGAACGATTAATCCTGAACTATCGTACTGAATTCCATGAAAAGAGTATGGTAGTAAAACCAACACATGCCAACGTGCAAAGACATGGACTGTGATATCAACTGACGCCGAAAGATCAGACCGCAAGGTCGAAGAAGGGGCAACCATTTAAATACACACCCATCAAGTTTATTAAGGCCGGAATGGTCTGTGGTAACACAATGACTTCTCTTGAGGATCATCTCCAACGGCTCAATCTAACAGAACACTCTAGTCAGGAGTCCATTTGGCCGCCCATATGGTTGGACAAGATCTTCAAGACATCAAAAGCACATCTAATGCTAGGGGTAGAACCCCCAGACCCATCACACGAGGCCAGGGGCATGGGAGCAGGGCCACCCATAGGGAACCCAGGACCGGGAGTGCCCATTGCAAAGGACACAGGCAAAAATGGGGAGGCACCTACTTCCACCCACAGTCAATGAGACACACCCCCACCATCAACTCAGCAACATAAGGGGTAGAAGCAGCCCATCCATTGAATCGATAAAGGGAAGTGACCTTCCCTTGACTGGACAGACATCAGGATCCCACCACAAGGTGAATCCGAGGAGCCTGAAGAGCTCCAACTTATGAGTGAAGAAATTGAATCAGATTTCGACTCTAAGCCCAGCCCAGCAGACATCATGGTCATTAGGACAGAGGACCCATGGGAACAAACAGAGCAGAACAACAGGATCGAAAGGGAAAAAAAACCAAGCTGGTCAGCCATCTCCCTGACGATTGAATCAGCCGGTAGACCATGCATGGATGCCGGTAAAAAAAAAACACCAATGTAAATAGCAGTTGGTATCTCGAACCAGGACAAGATCAATCATGGTTCGCAATGCCGTCCTGTTCGGGACCCCACGACGACACAAAAAAATCAGAAAATCTTCAAAACACAAAAACATCACATATTCCAAAAAGCACAAAAACATCAAATATTTCTCAAAATCACAAAACACCAGAAAATCTTCAAAATACAAAAACAGCAGAAAAACTTTCAAAAACCATTGTGCCAAACACTCCGCATACAGCGCACGAGTTTGAGGTCGACTCTTACGATTTCAATCTAGAGTTGAACTTTGAACTCATGAGTTTAGATGAGGCCCTGAATGAGGGAAATGATGATACAACTCTCGAACTTGAGGATTCTCTCGAAAAGCTCAAAACAAAAGCCAACGTTGTAGCAAACGACTTCGAGGTTGTGAACTTGGGATTAGTGGAACTCCCTAGAGAAGTGCGCATCGGTAGATCACCGTCCCCGGACTACAAGCAGAAGATGATGGAATTCTTAAGACTGAGGTTATCCAACTTTGCATTCTCATACAAAGACATGCCAGGGCTCGATGAAGATTTGGTGGTACACCATTTGCCAACAAAGCCAGACATAAAGCCTATCAAGCAAAAGCTGCGAAGAATGAAGCCAGAATGGGCCCTGAAGGTCCGTGATGAAGTCATCAAGCAATACAATACGGGGTTCTTGGTAGTCTCCAACTATCCAGAATGGCTCATAAACATCGTACTAGTTCCAAAGAAGGATGATAAAGTTAGAATGTGCATCGACTTTAGGGACCTCAATAAAGCAAGTCCCAAAGATGATTTTCCTCTGCCTTATATCGACACACTGGTAGATAATACTGCTGGACATAAGATCTTCTCCTTCATGGATGGTTTCTTGGGGTACAATCAGATCAAGATGGTCGTTGAATATCGAGAGAAGACTTCTTTCATCACACCATGGGGAACTTTCTGCTATCGGGTCATACCTTTCGGATTGAAGAACGCGGGATCTACATATCAGCGAGCCATGACTGCCTTATTCCACGACATGATAAATAAAGAAATAGAAGTCTACGTGGATGACATGATCGTCAAGTCTTGCACGATCAAAAGACATTTCAAAGACCTCAAAAAGCTCTTCGACAGGCTAGAAAAGTTCAAGCTCTGCCTCAACCGCAAAAGTGCATCTACGACACAATCAGAGGCAAACTATTAGGCTTCATCGTCAGCGAAGATGACATACGAGTGGACGAGACTAAGACAAAAGCAATCATCGAAATGCCACCGCCCAGGACTGAAAAGGAGATTAGAGGCTTCCTCGGACAGATCCAATATATCAGCCGATTTATCACACAGCTCACACCCATCTGTGAGCCTATATTCAAGCTTCTCAGAAAGAACTCGCCAAAGGAATGGAATGACGACTGTCAGGCGGCCTTCGACAAGATTAAAAAGTATCTGCTAAATCCTCCGGTGCTCATGCCACCTACCCCAAGTAGGCCATTACTGCTTTACATCTCCATTGCAGCAGAAGCAATCAGATGCATCCTCAGTCAACATGACGACACAAGAAGAAAGGAGCAAGCGATCTACTATCTAAGCGACATTTCGCAAGCTACGAAGCCAAATACTCCAGCTTAGAGAAAACATGCCTGGCCCTGGTCTGGGCAACGCAATGGTTACGACAATACATGATCGCTCACCCAATCCTCCTGCTCCTCGCATGGACCCGTTGAAATACTTGTTTGAGAAACCAGCACTAACGGGTAGGATCGCAAAATGGCAACTACTACTTTTCGATTTTGACATCACATATCACTCAGAAGGCAATTAAGGGGCAGGCACTGGCTGATCACCTAGCAGCACACTCTCTGCCTGATTACCAACCACTGAAGACCTTCTTTCCTGAGAGGACATCCTCTTGATTGAGAAAGAAGAAGAAACAAAGGTAGGAGAGTGGACACTCTTCTTCAACAGAGCCACAAACTCAAAGGGGAGTGGAGTAGGCGCCATACTCTACTCTCCCGATGACGTCCCAATTCCTATATCCAAGCGATTGGTATTCTAATGCACCAATAACGTAGCTGAATATGAAGCATATATTGCTGGTCTAAGAGAAGCCATCATCCTCAACGTGAAGAAGTTAGGAGTCTTTGGAGACTCACAACTCATCATCAATTAAACAAATGGCAACTAGAAGACCAAGGATAAAAAGCTGATCTCATATCACGTCTATCTGGAGAACCTAACCGAAGAATTCAAAGAAATCACATTCTCTTACATGCCTCGAGCCAAGAACCAGTTTGCAGATGCTTTGGCTACCCTCGCCTCAATGCTGGAGATCCCAAAAGGAGCTGTTGAGTGGGAACTCACCGTCGAGCTTCAGGAGGAACCAGCGTTCTGCCTATAGATTGAAGAAGTTGAAACCTCCCCAAATGATCAGCCATGGTACGTGGAAGTCAAAGAATATCTCGAGCATTAGAAGTACCCGGAAGGAGCAACATCAACTGATCACCACACTATCCAGTGGCTAGCAGCCCAGTTCATAATCATCGGGGGCATCCTCCACAAGCGATCTTTCAACCAAGTCCTTTTCCGCTGTGTGGATGAAACGGAAGCAGTGCAGATCATGTCAGAAATCCATGAAGGACTATACGGCCCACACATGAATGGACATATGATGGCGAAAAAGATCCTACGACTCGGCTACTATTATCTTACAATGGAGATAGATTGCTAAAAACACGTCAAGAAATGCTTCAAGTGTCAGGAACATGCGAACTAGATCCATGAGCCCACTTTCAAACTCTACAACCTGACAACACTATGGCCCTTCTCCATGTGGGGACTTGACATTATCGGCAAAGTCAACCCCAAAGCTTAAAATGGGCATGAATATATCCTGGTGGCAGTGGATTACTTTACCAAGTGGATAAAGGCAGCATCCTACACCACCATTGCAGCATCGCACGTGGTCAAATTTATGAACAATAATATCATCAGCCTATACAGAATCCCTCAGGCCATCATTATAGACAACGGAACTCCGTTCGTCAATAAGGGCGTGTTTGGGCAGTGGGATTAGAAGGGATTAGGTGGGATGGGATTCATCTATTCCTGTGCCAATTTCACTCTATGTTTGGGAAGAATGGAAAAGCTTGGAATTAGATTAGATGGAATTGCATTGGGTCCTGTGCCAATTTCACTCAATATTAGGAAGTTGTGTAGGTCCCACCATGATGTGTGGGCTATATCCACACCGTCCACCCATTTTTCGAGATTATTTTAGAGCAATGGCCAAAAAATCAGGTAAATCTAAAGCTCAAATGGACCCCACCATAGAAAGCAACGGGGATTGAATACTTACCGTTGAAAACTTCTTTGGGGCCACATAAGTTTTGGATCTACTCATTTTTAGGCCCATGCCATAAAATGAGGTTACAAAACAAATGAACAGTTTAGATATAACACATGTGTGTAATTCTCAGTAATTTCAAATGATGGTGGGTATATCCATTCAATGTACCACTGTATTACCAACAAAGCAAGACATTAATCTTATCCCATGGCAATAGGGGACAATCCCTGCCATGGGTAATAATTATGTTTTTTGAATCTCATCCCACCTAATCCCTTCTAATCCCACCGCCCAAACACGCCCTAAAAGGATGGGCGACTTCCTCGACCAATTTAAGATCCAACGTCATCGATCAAGTCCTTATCGTCCTCAAATGAACGGTGGGGTCGAAGCCACAAATAAGACTATCATTCGCATACTGGAGAAAATGGTTAGGACATATCGTGATTGGTCAGAAATGCTTCTTTACGCACTCTAGGCCTATCGAACGTCTGTACGGTTTGCTACAGGCGCAACTCCATACGAACTCGCATATGGAATGGAAACAGTGCTGCCAGTCGAAATCGAAATTCCATCACTCCGGATACTGCTAGAAAGTAAAGTCGAAGAAGGCGAGTGGCAACAAGCAAGATACGATCAACTGCATCTCGCAGATGAAAAGCGCATGCGTGCGCTAAACCACTCCCAATGTTATTAAAGAAGGATTGCACGGGCCTACAACAAGAGGGTCCGAAAGAGAAGCTTCAAAGTCAGTGACATGGTCATGAAGCGTATCTTGTCGCCGTACTTGCCAGATTTCAGAGGAAAGTTCGAATCCTCATGGGACGGACCGTTGATCATTCATGAGGCGCTCCCAGGAGGCGCTCTTTGGTTCACTAGTCTGAGAGGAGAAGATCTTCTCGAGCCCATCAACGTCGTCAACGTGAAAATCTATCATGGGTAACCGTACCTAACCTTATCAATGATTACAATTGTAAAGCTGTACCCATCACTTTCCCCGACTACAAAAAAAAATCCGCCATCTCTCCCATCGGAAACACCTGTCATTTCTCCCACAAAAAAAACAAAGAGTAAAAAAAAAAGGAAGAAAAAAATAAATAAAAAAAAGAGAAGAAGAGAAAACTCAAAAGGAAAAAGAAGAGAGAATAAAATAAGGTTGACCACATCCTCAACCATTCCCCCCAACATAAAATAACTTACGGTTGTAATCAAAGACGAGAACAGGAAGGTAACCATGTGGCCGGCTATGAAGGAAGTTTCTCCGTCTCTTCCGATACTCTCCCTAAAAAAAAGGAGGAAAAGAAAAAGAAAGAAAACATGCCTAAGCATAAAGGGTGAGTTGAAAACCCGAAAGGGCAGCTCGAGTAAAAACAACGGGCATATGGTGGACTTGGTAAAAACCTGAAATGACACCAAGGGTAAAAACAGCATAACAGCCAAGGGGCAGGCAAGAGTAAAGACTCGGGGCGTAGTGAAAATCCGAAAGGATGCTACAGGCAAAAATGACGGGACAGGCCAGTCGTAGTGAAAACCTGAGAGGGCACTACGGGCAAAAAATGTAAGAGATAAAAACAAAACAAAAATAAAAATGCAGGTACAAAAGAAGCCGCAGCAAACACCACAATAAGATATAAGGGAAGATTAACGTCGGATCAGTACTCTATCAAACTCTGCTCAAATCCAAAGGACGCAATCCTGGACACCCTCTCAGGGAACCAAGATCCCAAGTATACAATCCAGACTACTGCACACAACATGGGCTGAGTCCAATATTCTGATCCTAATCATCTGAAACACAAATCCAAACATCAACAAGCACTGGCGATTTGGCATAAACAAAATTTTTCATTCCTAAAGAAGTCTTTTTACAAGTATTTTACTTTCTTCATTAAAACAAAAACACGAAAATAAAATCCATGCATACAGGACAAACAACTGATCAAAACTAGGGACCCCAGGTAAGCTCCTATCCCTCGTACGCCGACAATCTTTGCCTGAGCCTCTCTATTTCCATGTGTAGGTAAATGACCTCATCCCTATCCAGGCGATGCGCCGCGAACATACTCTCATCGTACCGTCGTCCTACTACCAATCGACGAGCCATATCCTCACATGTGAAGGACAACGATCTCGAAAATCAGGTGACCATGCATCGCAAGAAGAAACGACGGATCAACAAATGGTCGCTCTTCAAAAGCCTCGAACGAATCATCGATGCATGAAGAGGATGAAGCAGTATCACCAATCATATCTTAATCATCAGCCTCGTTAGCCAAATGCCAACTTGGGACCTGACGGTAGAGTGATCGCTCTGCCACCCATCGCTGATAAGGCATCGTAGCCAAAGGAGGAGCCTAAGACTCGAGCTCCAGCATCGTTGCATCCAAAGATCCTTGCCAAGAAATCCAGACTCGTCTATATAGAGCGGTCAAGTCAGAAAGAAGAGGGGCATGCCCAAATCCAGAGAAAATGAAGTCCGGGACATCTTGCCAGAAACCAAACTGACGACGAAATCACACGGGATGATAAGAACAATACCCCCAAAGACCAGCAATAGTAAAGGAGTGTGAGCCGCGCTACAAATCAACGGTGACCGATAGAGCCAGGGAGCCTCCCAGCTAATCTCCTACCCTCACAACTGAGAGAGCATACGGCGATATAACAACTCAGTGGCCTCAGCACCTGGAGGAAGGCTATCGAGCAACAGGGATAGCACGTCACCATGACGGAAATCCGGCCATCGAAGCAGAGGAGTCATGTACAAGTGCTCCCACAACCACACCTATAATAAGGCACATGGTAAGTTCAGATTATAAGCAAGATAATTTTGCAAGGCAAGGGAAAGGAAAAGAGCAGAGGATACCTGAAGGAATGAACAGCAACCCCGAAGGATGCGAGTATGCCCGAGCGAACACTCAGTCAGGCCCAGAAAGAGCTCTGCCATCACCACGGAAACGATGCCCCTACGGAAAAGAACGCAGCGAAACGCATTCAGCAGAATCGCCAACGACGACTGTCTCCAGCCGGAGAAAAGTAGCTCGATCAAGACACAGAATATCAGGGTGTTTAAGCACTGAAGCTGACAATCAGACCTAGGGCCTCCTCGGGCAGTGGAACAGCGATCATATAAAAGCTCACCAGCCCTACCCTTTGTAGCAGGAAGAGTAGCCAAAAATACGAACTAGGAGATCGGATCGGCGGGATGAACCGGCTCAGACGAGGGAACATAAGGCTCTTGGGTAAAAGGAAGACCAGACAAGCATGCAAACTCCTCCAACGATGAGCCCAGCTCCAAGTCGTTGAAGAAAAATAAGTTCAGCGCCGGAACCCAATCATACAAAGCCGCACTCAACAATCGCCAGTCTAGGCAAACTTGGTGAAAGTGGAAAACCTCTCGAAAGCCCAAGGAGCCCAGCTCAAAGATCTCAGACTTGGTCAAGCTCTCGATCCAGCTATGCAACCGCTCAGAACAATCGCCGCGTGACTATAGTCGACAAGTCCGAATAGGCACACCCTCTATGATCTGGACCCCTGGGTCGATAGGAGAATCATAAAAAATAGGCATCCCCTCGTCCAACAAATCTATTTCATGATGGTAGAAGAGGCCAGACTCAGTCATCGCATCCTGCAAAGTGTCCTGAAAAGCTGCAACAGGAGGGCCCGAGCCACCAACGATCGCCACATCAGGAGCAGTCTGAAATGAACTGGCCCCAAGAGCTGCAGCACCTAAAGTGTCCTAGTAGCTGACCAGACCAGTGTCCGAATCCCCGATAACAACTGACTGTCCCATCACTGCCTCGAAATCCGCATAAAAATTTGACCCAAGCCATCTACAAGGAATCCATCACCAGATGGATCCAACCCATCCAAATCGCTAGGGTAGAGCCCGAAGCCCATCGAGACCTGATTTGTCCCATCCACACCATCCATAGGACCATTGGTCATATCATCCATCACCATCATCATATCATCCATACCATCAAAACCGTTCGTCCTCATCATGGCAACATCCACAAATCCTGGTGGCCCATCTGGTGTAGATCCGTCAAGCCCATCCAACCCGATCACTCCTTCCCTATAACCACCATCAAATCCACCAAGCCCATCCATCCCAACCTCACACCCTCCATTAATGGTGGTAGGAACCATGTCATAAATAACATTAACCTCCTCACCACCAACCATCATCAATCCATCCATAAAAGGATCCCCTCCACCATTCATGGACCCACCAACCTCTCTTATGGGCCCACCAATCCCCTCATTATACCCAGCCATAATAAGTACAAAAAAGGAGAAGAAAGGGACAAAAGAAAAAGAGAAGACAAATGGAATGATCAGAAGGTGTGGACGGACGAGAATGTCCAGAAAGGGACTGGAGGAATATACAGAGAAGAAGAGGAGTTGCCGGAAGAAAAGATGAACGAAGGCGGTAATCTGATTACCGCCAGCGGTACTCCAAATACCCCCGTCAGACCTGATATTTCTGCATCGCTGCAGCACTGACAACACAGAACGGGAAGAGAAAAATTCAGCAGCGGTAGTTAGACTACCGCCCTGGCCCATATTGCGGGTAGTCAACGGTGGGGTCCAATTCTGGAACCATGGGGTCCATTTCATCCTCAGATCATCATCAGGGCCATTAATAAAAATATCCCAAGGACCAAGGGCGAAACAGGCACAAAAAGGTTTTATAAAGGATTGTACAAAAGGTCAGCATACAAGATACAATGGAGACTAGTCATCTTCATCAGGAATGTACTCGTCTCTACCCTTTCAATGAACGTACGAACTCCAGATATTGCCGCCAGCAAAGCGCGCACCATCACCAGTTGCATAAGCAGGCTGCAATATGGGACCAATACCATATTTCTTGCACCAGGAGCTATACTCTCTTGCTGGGTTGATGAAGGTGCTAGCGTCAAAGCCCTCCAAAGCAGCAGCTAGTTCTCGCTCCGGCACCGCCCTCCAATCGGATGGTCCAAATGGGGGTCTGAACTAGACGAAAGGACTCCCCTCCAACTGCTAGAAGAGCCTCTCACCAAGATACCATTTCGTCACCCGTGGGTCCTCCAGGATACGACGCCGCTTTGAGGCTTGGAAAGCCTCTCGGGCAGCAGGAGAAAGGGTCGCATTCGACCGAAGATATGGCCGAGTATGAAACTGCACAAATAGAAGGACATACACGAAGTATATTGTAAGACAACACAGGGCAGCATGGAACAAGGCAATTACTTACATCATTAGGAATTAGGGCATCGATGTTCGACCTCTAGGCGAGATCAGAAAACATGCGTATACAGCTGCGGTTATCCTTGTACCACAGCATCATGCAAGGAAAGGGAGGTGAATGATCAATCAGGGTGGGCGCCAAATGAGGGAAGTGGTCAAAGAAGCACACCTGCATACGGTCACAGTCAATAGTTGATTCCAATTATCCCGAAAAGTTAAAGGATATAAAGAGACAAATGCAAAAGATACCTCAACAACCGGATAAAAGCCAGTCAAAGATCAGCTAATGCAGTGCCTGGCCTTGTCTAGTCCTTCGTATAAATGAGCAAGAAGAGTTGCATTCCAATTGTACGGAGTGGGGAAGGTGATATCTGCCACCAATGTCAACAAGCGGGAACTCACAAGTTCGTTCCCATGGCAGAAGATCATCGCCCCCATCGTATACAATATCAGGGCGCGAGCCTTCACAATGGCTGTAACCTCAATCTCAGGGATACGACGAGCAAAGTTCGATGATAACCAAAGCAACCTGAACCGATGGCCAGAAAAATCTAAAGCATCCGACATCATCCCTAGGAGACTCATCCAATCATCCTCAAAAGGTACCGAGAGATCATCCTCGAAAGGGACGGATCCCTCGTCATACCTAAGCCCCAGCTGCATATAGATATCATACGGGGTAATCCCCCACTCTTCAAAGGGCAGATGAAAAGTATGAGTCCTAGCATGCCACCGCTCCGCCAAGGCCAATAGAAGAGACATGTTCGTCTTGCTGAGACGAATCTGGAACAAACTGGCGAATGGGGTGCGCTCCAGCACCTCGAAAAACAGAGGCTGCGGATCATGAAACCAATCCGGCCAATGCGTTCTAACTCCACGTCCTCTCAGGATCGCAGGTGGGCCACCCTCCCGAGCCATGTCAAACAAGTGGCGACCCTCAGGTGGCACAAAATAAGGGTCAGCTGACTGATGAGAAGAACCGACCTCGCTCCTACCACGACAAGGAATGATGCATAAATAAGAACCCACAGGTAAGCATCCCCGAACTATCCAAGCCCATTTCAAAGGCCCATCTTAAGGCTTATTTCAAAAGCCCATTTCAAAGGCCCATTTCAAAAGCCTGTTTCCAAGCCCATTTCAAAAGCCCATCTCAAGACCCATTTCAAAAGCTCATCTTAAAGCCCATCTAAAGGCCCACTTCAAAAGCCCATCCTCCATGCCCACATGTCCAGGCCCACCTTCACAAGTCCATCTTTGAGACTACATATTCAAATAAATGCATCTGGCCACATCAAGATCATGATGTGGGGTCCACTTGACAAATCTCATCCATACATCACCCACAAAAAGCAACTGACCATCAAAGTCTACACCATCAAAGCGCTCGAGTGGACCCCAAATCACCCATCCAATGGTTTAGATCATTCAAAAATTCAAAAAAAAAAAAATCTTAAATAAGAAGGTGGGGCTCCTTTCTTATCACACCCCACTCTAACAAAACAAAAATCCGACTAATCACTTGGCCCAAAACCAAAATCCAACAAAATCCAACAGTGGAGATCTAATCAAATGGTCCAAGGGTCTCGATCATGGCTCTCCCAAAGTCCCAGAGGAGATCCCATCAATAGTTCCCTCAAATAAGAGAAAATGGTGATCCAGCCAAATTCAAACAAAACTCCTCAAGTGGATGATCAAGTCACCTAAAAATGAGAAAGGGGGAAGAAAATACAAGCGAAAAATCAACAAAAATCTTCACCAAGGAGCTTCCACGGACCACAATGGAGTCCCTGGACATCCAAGGGTCAGTTTCAAATAGAGGGGAAGGAGCCACCGTTCGGACCAGTGCGCACAATGGACCAACGGACAAAACGGCCTGACCGGATTCCCTTGGGACAGCGAGCCGGTCCCCTATGCCATGATAGGATGCTTGAATCCCCTCTCTATTAGTTGGGTAAAGCCCTAAGGAAAAGACAAAAAGCAAAAAGGTAAAGTTCTCTTAAAATCTCATGATTCCATCCAAAATCTCGCGATAAATTCAATTTCTAGCGAGAAATTGAGAATCTCAATAAAGCATACCTTGAAAATTATTGAAAATGCACAAAAAGAAAAATGCATGGTTTTAATACCCCATCAATTTATTAGTGACGGCCATTTCTTTGCAATAAAAAACTAGACGATCATGATCATCCGTGAGATCGGACGGATATTATATATATATATATATATATAATTAGCCCCATTAATTTATTAGTGGAGGCCATCAAATAAAAACCGAACGATGATGCCCACCCGCGATATCAAACGGATGTTTTTTCATAAATTCAAAAATATCTTCAAATAAAATCTCAAAGGAGTCTAGTTCCAAAGAGATTAGACTTCAAACAAAAAACTTTCAAAAAATGCACGTGGCACGCAGTACACTGAGGAATCTTCCATATTCTCTAGTTGCGGTTAGTGCAAACAACTAAATAAGATCCGATCTCTCGATTTCCTTGAAGGATGATCGAATCTGTACATGATACATGTACGATTGGCCTGATTTCTATATCTGGACAGTCGTACGTATGCTAGTAAAAATGATTGGATCTATCTCTGAAAAGAATAATCAAACTCGAAGTGACAACAATCCATTGTAACCAAAGTATCGGAATCAAAAGATTGCATGGCAAAAAATTACTTCCACATACCTAGTCCGGGATGTTCACAAAATTTGATTGAGTCTAAGTCGGCATACTGAGTTCCCCGTAAGGCCGCACCAACGTTTAGGGCAGCTAACCACTTTGACGATCAAATAGAACGAATACTCATAGGGTGATTGTGTAGCAAAGGAACGACAGACCTAACAGTACGGGAATCCTCATAAAGTCGCACCAACGTGCAGAGGCCCTACTTTCCAGACTTACCCTCCAATACCATCAATAATCGGACATGAAAAGGTTGTGATTGGTGATCCATAAAGCCACGACAAATGCGCAAGGGACAATCACAACGTTTTCCCCCGCCCTCGTGATATGTGCAAGTCATCTTTTTTCCAAACAGTCAGCTAACAATGATACAATGGCAGGCAACAGATTCGAATCGCTATCTTTTCTAACTAGAAGGGTGGGGTGTCGACTCACTTTGACCTTCGGTTGTTTGCAACCTCGGTTAAAGAGGGGCATCTGTAGACACCCCACCCAGGCAAACATCTTGAGAAGGCTAAAGACAATCCGGGAATCATGCTTAAATCATAAACCCTAATTCCAGCTTAAACCTAAACATAACCCAAAACCCTGACCCAAACCTCAAACTTCCAATCCGTAACCTGAAACCCTAATCCAAACCGATCAATCTACATACAACCCCTGCCTATACCCTATACCCCGACCAGGACCCTTTACCCAAACCTAAGTTTACCTATCTAAACCCCAAAACCCCCAAAAATGGACTATCGGACGAATCAGAACATCGAACAAGCCCACACGCTTGAGCCTGGCCCGAGCCCTTACAGAGCGGTACTTGGAGTGCCGCCGCTCGTGGCTCGTATGTGAATCTCTGGGGACAGCTGTCCTAGCGTCCGAAAGTCAACTTTCTCCGAAAATTACCCTCCCATCCGACCTTTTTTACCATTTTACCAACCCCGATAGCCAATAAGAATGCGCCACGTGGCGTCTCTCTCCCTTCAACCAATCACCACTTACCACATCAACATTCACCCCTCAAGAATCCAGAAATTACTACATTACCATTGGAAAAGGCTATAAATAGCCTTCTCTTCTTCACATTTCACATCAACCACTCCTCATTCCAAAGCTTAAGTGAGAGGAGAGGGAGAGAGAGAGGAAGACAGTGAGGGTGAAGAAGTGCTCTTAAACCTCCAAGTTCAAATTTTTTAGCTCCCCCTTACCCTCATCCCGACCTTCCTAACCCCACAAGCCTAGCCCATATCGATCAGGGTGTAACCCATGTCTTAGCCTATTTAAGATCAAGCTAAACATCCATTCATTTTACATACAAGCATTCATCATGACATGTATTGCCTTCTCAACTCTCTTGCTCCTCTAGATCTCTAGTGAACGTATGTTTTGTGACTTGCCGTGTACCGGATCCTGTCACATCAGAAATTCTAAGTGATCTAGTCCTGTTTTCTTACCCTTTGCATAAAAATCATCACATTCGCCTTCTAGACACGCCATTGGACGTATGCTCTGTAGCTTGCTAAAATTTCAGATCTTGCTGCATTAGAAATCCGTGTGTGCTTAGTCCTATCTCGACCATAACATCCATCCCTTGAGATTTTCTTACCACACCAAGTAGAGACCGTATATTCGGTTGGGCAAAGAGGGTGCCTAACACCTTCCCTCTTTGTAACTGAGGTCCCTTACTTGAAATCCCAGATCGCAGACTAGGAGTCAATCTAAGGTAGGAGAGTCTTCAGATTTCTCCAACCTTACATATTTCGTGGGTTTTAGCCGACTACGAGATTCAAAGATTAATTGGCTAGTGGCGACTCCAACATCCACTAATCAGCCTAATCATCCCCACCACAAAAAACATAACATATAAATCAGTGTGGGCGCTGATTTCCAGTGTCTACACATCAAATAAGTAGCTTTTGTAACTAATGTAAGTTAATTAATTCCTTTTCTTAAATAAGTTAGTTTGGTTATTTAACTTAAATAAGTAGCTTTTTAAAAAAAGTAACGTAGTTTTATAAGTTTTCAAGTTTCAAAAGTAGCTCAATTCCTTCATTTTCATTGGTAAGACAATAACTTAGATAATTATTTAAGGGAATATGTTCTCTATGTCCATAAACCCCTTCTAAATTCATGAGATTTAGAAAATCATTCAATGAATGAGTAAATAATTTAGTGGGCCCCATGTGATGATGGCCAATATCGAGGTGGCCCCACAGGATGGATGATCCACATCAAAGGTCCACCCCTGATGATGAATAGCCCATATCCAAGGCGAGCCCTGCATGATAGGCAACCCACAATGAAGGTGAGACCCACATGATGAACAACCCAAATCAAAGGAGGGATCCACATAATGGGCAATTAATAAATGGTGGGCCCCACATGATGGACATTCCACATCAAAAGGTTGCCTTAATGATGAGTGGCCCATATCCAAGGTGGGTCCCACATGATGGACGACCCACATTGGAGGTGAGCCCACATGATGGATGGTGTAATGTCCATGAAATTTTGGTACATATGAAACTTTTGATTTATTAGGTTAAATATTTAACTTTGTAATTAATACCAAAAAAATAATTAATTAGCCATTTGGTAAAGGCACTCTTGGATGAGGGAGAGGTCAGAGGATTGACTCGTGCCATTGTGACTCTTGGTTGCAGGTGATGCTACGAAAACCTTAAGGAAAAGAGAAAGAGAGAAAGAGATAGAGGGGGGAAGTATATGGAGAAGAGCTCTCATCATTAGGTCCTTAAACCATTCTTTTTATTTTTCATTTTTCTTGTGTTTTTTACACCAAGTCACCAAACCTATGCAATGAATGGGACGAATCAGCCTCACGTTCATTGTGTTAGTCTGAGAGATGATTCAATATTAAGACTTAGGTCCTGTTTGTTAAATCTGAAGTCTAAATACTGAATCTGAAATCTGAAGCTGAATCCTGAAATCCGAAGCCTGATTCTGAAATCCGAAGTTAAAAAACTTGTTTGATAATTATGGCTGAAGTCTGAAAATTAAGTATTGAATTTGAAACAACAGATTTGTTAACAAACATCTTAAATGTCTGAAATATGTTAATTTAACACATTTACCCCTATCTCTTGTTAGGAAATGTTTTACATTATAAAGAAATTATTTTTTATTAAATGAAAATAAAATCATTATATTTAATTCAAATAAACTAAAATACTTAATAGAAAACTAAAATATCATTATTTATAAGGCCCTTAATTCCTCTTAGCGGGAAGATTGTCACCATGTGTCGTGTAGGCTTGAGCACGGGTAGCAACAAAACCTTCAAATAATGATTTTCACCGTTAAAAAATTCGTAGGGCCCACCATAATGTTTATTTTCCATCCAATCTGTTAATAAGGTAAAAAATGCATGAACGAAGAGGAAAAACAAATTTAATATTGATCGGAAACTTCTGTGACCCCTAAAAGGGTTTCAACGGTAGACGTTCAATCCCTCACTGCTTTTTGCAGTGTGATCCACTTGATCTTTAGATCTATCTTATTTTTCTATTCAAGCCATTAAGATGAGCTCGCCAAATGGATGGACGGTTTGGATATACCACATATCTCATGATGGCACCCACAGAACTTGCTGACGTCAATACATCAGCTATATAGCTGGTTGTGGTGCACCAGCCAATCCGTTTCCATCCAAGTAGGACGCGGATTAGCCACTGACAGGCGTGGATTAGGTACTACCCCCGCCTATTCCAAGCTCGGGACAGGCGGAGGCTATGAGGATGTCACCTTTACGTATGGCTTCTATCCACACCGTCTATCCATTTTTTTCATATTATTTTACATCATCAAATAAAAAATCATGCTGATCAAAGGCTAAAATGGACCACACCACAGGAAGAAACGCTGCTAAGGACGCCCACCATTGAAACCATTGTAGGGCCCACCGTGCTGTTTATTTTCCATAACATATTGATATAGTTATATAAACCTAAAGTGAAAAAAATAAATATCATCTTGATCCAAAACTTCTGTGGTCCCAAAAAATTTTCAATGGTAGGAATTTAATCCCCACCGTGTGTTCCATTTGATCCTGGGATATTCCTTATTTTTTGTCTCATAATTTAAAATGATATGGAAAAATGATTGAACGATGAGGATGAAATCAATACATCGGGGAGACCCCTAGAATCCCAGCCTGTCTCGAGATTGGAACAGGCTAGGGTAGTACCTAATCCCGAAGTGACGTCGCCAAGTTCTGTCGGCCCACTATTATGTATGTGGGCCCCACTATGATGTATGTGCTTTACCTACACCGTCCATCTATTTGGAGATATAATTTAAGGGCATGAGTTAAAGAATGAGGAAGATCCAAATATGTAGTTGACCCCACCATAAAAAACAGTGGGAAGATTAATGCCTACAGTTGAAACCTTACTAAGGCTCACCATGATTTTTATTTGAAATCCAACCTGTTCACAAGTTAACACAAACATGAAAGAAGGGACAAAAATAAATAATATCAGCTTGATCAAAAACTTTTGTGGCCTATTTAAGTTTTTAATGGTGGGCATCACTCTCCCCACCGTTTTCTGTGATGAGGTCCACTGGAGCTTTGGATTTGACTCATTCTTTGGATCTTTACCTAAAATTATCTTTCCAAATGGATGGACGGTGTGGATAAAAAACATACATCATGATGGGGCCCACAGAACTTGGTGATGTCACTTCGGTAGCTAGTCTCGTTACTCAACCTGTCAGTATCCAATCTGCGTCCGCGGAAATGGATTGGCTACTCCCCTGCCACCAGCCGGTGGTCGGTGCTATGCGGGCCCTACCATGATTTATGTGTTTCATCCATGCCTTCCATCTATGTTTCTAGATCATTTTATAGTATGAGACCAAAAATTAGGTATATCATAATCTTAACTAGACCACATTACAGGAAAATAGTGTTGAATGAACGTCGACCATTAAAAACTTTTTGAGGGCCATAAAAGTTTTGGATTAAGCTCATTTTTGTTGTTTCCATTCATCTGGGTCTATATGACCTAATCAACAAATTAGATGTCAAATAAACAGTACATTGGGCCTTAGGAGAATTTTAATGGTGGATATCCTATCACTATTATTTTCCTGTGGTGTGGTCCACCTGAGATTTATATTCCTCTCATTTTTGTTGTTTTCCTGTGGTGTGGTCCACCATAAGAAGGACAATTTCGGATTAAAAATAATAATAATCACAGAGTGCATTCTTCGTTCCCCATTGAACTAGACTCCCATCATGGAAAAATTTCAACATAAAATGGTGGAGCACTTTCTTTCTTCTGCATTAACAAACACCGCTAAATATGGAACATTTTCCAAATTCCGCGTTAAGTACAAAAATTCAGTGTTAACAAACAGACAGTTAGGCTTTGGGCGAGATCTCTTGTCGTAAAGATTAGTATGGGATCATCTAGATATGTCATCTTAGATCCATGTGGATAACATGATCCTTGAGGCCAAAATATATCAAGGCCCCAAATTCTAGAGTTATCCGACCACTGGACTGGCCACACTGATCAGACGAGATCTCTAACCTTATTTTACATAATTGTGGATTTGATGGTTTGTTAGACAGATCAAATCTGATCTACTATATTTATATCGACTCTGAGATAGATCTGTGACTTTATCCAAAATCTTAGATGGATCTAACCATTGGACAATCCACAACGATCAAAGGATAATATTAATGATAAAACATGTCATGTGATAATTATGAATCTTGAATGGCTCGGATATGAACAATCCCTTGACTTCTCTCCAACTTGATTATGTGAGAATCGATGGACGGTTTAGATCTTGTGGGAACCAATGATAAATCCTCAACATTTAGAAATAAGGAAAAATCCCCAAATTTTGTGAAAATCATATCGTGTAAAAGAGTTAATTAGACCTCTGTCGATTCGATTGAAGGAAATTTCAATCAATAGAAATGACTCAAAATATGTTTAAAGACTTAAACTGTAAAATTCTGATTTTTTTTTTAAATTCAATCAATATATGTTTGATTCGATCGATAGATCATCGATTGGACTCGATCGATCGAAGGGTTCGATCGAAGATGTCGAAAATGATCCGGTGACCAAACCGTTTTAATTTTGATTTTCTTGATTTTGATCAATTTGATCGAGGGACCTTTGATCTGACTCGATCGATCGACAGACTCATGAACTAATATGTCAGGTTCTGAAATGTTATAATTGGATTTAATAAGTCTATAATACATGTAATTCACTTTGAACTAATTACAAATATATAAATGAAGGTGGGCCACGCTAATTTAATCAAAGATGGGCCTCATTTGGTGGAATAATTGGAACAATTAATAATTTTTTATTATTTAAACGATTTATTAGGGACCTTAGTCCTATTCGAATATCCTGTGGATTTATCTCTACCGAGTACAGGTGAGTGATCATATTGAATAGGACTAAGGTCCCTAATTCAAGTATAGTGCTTACTTGAATTGGTGATGCATGAATGATCATATTAAATTGTTATTACTATGAATTGCTTATACTGAGATGTGATATCATTGAGAACATGAAAAACGGAAGTTTCCTCTCATATGGAGAGATGTATACGACAACTTGTGAGTGTTGATGCACTGGCCATTGAGCATTCATTATTTGCATTACATAACACTTTTTAAAAAAAAAATTCCTAAAGGCCTAATCTAAATGATTTACATGCACATTTCGTGCATGAGTTCCTAGGGGATCTCCCTGAATGGTTTACCTAGTAGAATCGTTACTGGATGCCCACTATACTAGTGGAAGCCTACTCAGGGAGTAGATGCCGGCCTTGCCCATGCTTACCCAATATGGTAGAAGCCTGTCAAGTATAAATGCGAGTTGACGGCTATCCAACCCAAGCAAGTAGGCGATTTTCCCACTTAATGCATCATGATTGCATTGCACGTCATTCTTGCATTCATATACATTTATGCATTTTTGTACTTTAGTTGTTGTCTTGTGCTATCTTAATTGTGTAATTCCTAAACGATGATGGGTTCACTCACTAGGCCTGGCCAATTGACGTTTGTTAAATGATAAACTGTATAGAGGTGATCAATACTAGAAATATAAATTAGATACCAGAGAATGAAGCCAAGATGGTGGTTAAACTACAGGATCAGAGGCCATATTTATCTAAAGACGAACTTGCTACATTGAACTAATTGAATGGATCATTTGACTTCAACTAATGATTTCAGAATTAATTTAGTCATTGATGATTAGACATTGTTAGGGTACTTGTTACTAGACATCGTGTGCCAGATGGTTCTTGATATTTATGGTTGAATAAAGACCCAAGTGGGTGGACTGTGTTAAGCTATTAGTTAGTATTATGTAATTGAAGGATGTGTTGGTTGTGGATATTAAAAGTGTGTGGAATTGTTTGATATGTGTGAATGTGTGATTGTTGGGTTGATGAATGCTGGAATGAACTTAGAATACATTCAAGCTATGACTCCAACTAATTGTATGATTTGTCGGCTTAAGTACACTTGGTGTACGAGTCATGGATCGTAACTTGAGTATGAGGGCGCACACTTTGTATCCGAATTATGGGGCGTGACAGACGGTCCACATCAAAAGTCGGCTCTGCATGATGGGCAATGGATATTGAAGATGGGCCACACATGATGGACAATAACATTGATGGTGGGCCCCACATGATAGATAACTAACATCAAAGACCGACCCTACCTAATGAACTATGCACATTAAAGGCCGGTCCTTAATGATAAATGGCCCACAACCAAGGTGGACCTTGCATGATGGATGACCCACATCAAAGGTGGGGCCTACACAATGAATGATCCACATCCCCACATGATGTATGGTGGATGTGAGGGGAACCAAGTAGCCTTTTGGGATAATTACTTATGATGTAGGATACCAAATATGCTTTTCTACCTTTTGGATTATGAGTATGTTGTTTGTCAAATATACTTATTTGTTGATTATGTAGAAACCAATATAAGCTACTTATGGAATAAGTATCTTCTCTAAAGCAACTTACGATCCAAATGCTTCCTTAAGCTAAAGTGAATAATTGATCTTAAACTAAACTTACTTATCTCAAGTAAGTAACTTATCTACTATCTTAAGTAAAAAAAGTGACTTATTTGGTGTTATCCAAACGGGCCCAAACACTTATGCATGCAATTTTTTAAAATATTTGGCTACATCAATGATGAGAAATATAATATTCTAATGAAACTCAAACTAAATGCCAATATCCTACTGCTGAATAATAATTTAAGTTCTTTAATCCAACTATTGTAAAAGTGTTAGTGCACTTACTTGTGCAGCTTATTTGTCAATCTCGTGAGTTATTATGTTTGGGAGTCAATTAAGCCCTTAGAAGCTAAAAACCGAAGACACAAGTGGACACGAGCATCAAGGACTAAAGAATAAGTAAATGAAATGTCTTGGTGACCCTAACCTTTGACCTAAAACAACCCCTTTGAACCTCTAGATGATCATGGCTTAATATGTAAACTTCGTTGATCATCAGTTAGCCTTAGGAGCCTAATTGAAATATGATAAATAAGGCTAAAAGAGGTGCATAACTGCTGTAAACATACTTGCCCAAAACAATAGTTTTCAAGTGATATTCGATCCCATCAACAGGTTGTCAATGAGACTCGATCCAATCGAAGGTCCACTCGATTAGTTCAAAGAATGAGTCCAACAACCATACAGAGATAATTTAGATTTTCTCGATGGGATCGACAGAGGGTTCAATCCCGTCGAAGGACCTTCGATCACATTGAAGGACTTTTTGATCATATCAACAAAATCATTAACTAGCAGTTTTATAGCCGTTGCAAATCAATTTCTTATAAAAGGGCATCCGGTTCTTGGGCAAATGGATGAATTTTTGTACAATAGAAGCATAGATGATTTCATGATCATATCCCTTATCCTAAGCCTCTAAGTTCATAAGATCTAAGTTATCTTCCTTATTATTTATCGCTTGAAAGAGGATTCCGACATCAACGAAGAAGACAAACTTGATCTCCACTTTATTCTAGAGATTAGACTTGAACCAATAGTTAAATTCTTATCTAAACCCTCTAAAACACCTATCTAGGTGAATCTTCTAGAATTACAATATTCTATTAGTTATAAGAAATTTACCAAACCTCTCATCACATTGGTTACCTCAAAGGAGCACTACATGTAAAGTGTTTAATTTTGAATTTAAAGCCTTGATAAAGTATTGGCATCAATGATCGAAGGGAGCAAAAGGTGAGTTGATTAAAGCACAGGAGGGCATCTATCAAGTAACCCAAGACGACGCATCAATAGGGCTCAATTCGACAAGGTTATCATTTATAGATCCATGTACACTTCTTTCTTGTATAGGATTGAGTATAAGAGTTTGATTGTCAAATTCGATTAGGTTCTTGTATAAGACATTGGTACTTATGTAGGACCTAAATCAACTCCTTGTGTAGGTCACCAATATAGGTGTATATTTATAGGTTATTGTGTAGGACTGAGGTTTGTGACTAGCCTATAGAAAATCACGTAAGTCTCTGAGGGATCCGATCCTTATGTAGGATTGTAAAGGTTAGAGATGAACCTGATTTAAAATCTCCAATAGTGAAATCTGGTACACTTATGGGTTGAGTGCGACCGTCAGGAGTGGAGTAGGGAAATTGAACTAATATACATGCTTGTGTTTGAGATTGTCTTTGAGAACTTATTTGATTATACTTATGTGATTAATTAATGAATTATATGTATGAATGATTATATATATGTATGTTAAGATTTGATAATTAACACATCCCACACACACATATATTATCATGTTTATAAACTAGTTACTTCATAGGAATATGATTTATAGCCTATGTGATTGGACCATCTATTAACTTGGAAGCCTTAGAGTTAATTGATTTTCTTAGTTTAAATTGACACATTAGTTTAAGTTAGGCAATTATTTTTTAATTAGCTAAAATTTTATTTATTCTTAATCACCTCTCTTTATGACATAACATTTATTCTATATCTCCGCCAAGCTTCCTTTTATAGTCGTGGTATCCTATGCCATGTGCAATTTTAATTGATATCAGAGCGGGTTCCTCCTGAAAGGCTTAATCACCTAGAGTAGGATCTGAAAGGGCTTAAGAATAATGTCTACCCAAGAGGGGTGTACCGTCACACGATCACCATATTTTGATAGGTTTAACTACTCTTATTGGAAGGCTAGAATGAAGGTCATTCTAAGATCCCTTGACCCTGTGATTTGGGCTATTGTCGAACAAGTATGGATGATGCCCATGGAAGGTGTTAGGCACTCTCTTCACCCATGCGGACGTATGATCTCTACTTCACAGGACTCAACGAAATTCAAGGGATTGAATTAGTTCTTATGCATAAGCGATGCAATATAGTATGTGGAATGCAGTGTGGCAATGCGATACCTACTTCAAATGATGGATCAGGAAAGACTTCTCTACTCATACTCACCTACTTGGAGAAACAATCAAAATCTAATTAATTCAAGTTTTTGATAGATAGGATCCGGTATTCCTGCAAGCTGCATGCATACACTTAAATTGACTAGATGAACAAGTGGGTTGGGAGTGGAGATGATGATGCACAATGTTAATGTAAATATGAATGAAGTTAATCGGAGCTAGGCCAGTGGGTGAATGGGTTATCACAAGGATTGATTAGAGTGGGTTGGGTCGGTCTTTTGGATGATTCAAGTAGCTAAGGTTTAGGCTTGGTTAGGCTGACTTAGGCTAGAAGGCTCCCTCTCCTTTCTCTTTTATCTCTCCTTGGTGGATAGATGAGCTATACCCACTCTTCCTCTCGTTTTCTCCCTTTTAAGGCTTCTTGGTAATGGTGAGTGTTATAGTGGAAGTGAAGTGGAATGAGATATTTATTGGTGCTAAGGGTAGCATTTTGGTAGTTTTTGAAAAGTTTAGGGGCTAAATAAGGTTTCTTGGCTGAGGCCATGGGTGTAACACATGGTATAGTGTGGCGGTTGGATCTAATAATAGGATGAGTAATTTTGTAGAAAACTAGGGGCTGATGGGTCATTTTACCTTGAGTAGGCTTCCCCAAGCTCAAATTGTTTTTTTTACCTTCCCACATAACTGTGGACGTTGGATAGAGGATTTCCCGGGGGACGGGAGATCGACACTCTTTTCCACTAGTTGTCTCACTCCAAGGCTTTCATTTGGGGGTAAATTTGTGGTCTATTTGACCAGGGTCATCACTAGCCAATTATTACGATCTTAAAGTCAGTTAGACCTTGTAGAAGTGCTTAGGATTGAGAACCCTAAGATGACTCATGAGTTTGTGTTCCAAAGATTTCGAGTAAGGGACCATGGTTATAGAGAGGGAAGGTGTTAGGCATCCTCTCTACCCATACAAATGTACGATCTTTACTTTACAAGATCTGACTAATTTCTGAGAAATAGGATTAGCTCTTACGTGCAAAAAAATATAACGCGATGTAATAACAATGATAATTGATCGATCTAAATTTCTGATGGGCACGATCCGATTATAATGGCAAGCCGCAGAGCATACGTTCGAAAAGATCAAGTGAAGGGTGCAAAATATGTAAAAATGGGATGTATAGGATGCTTGATATTGTATTGATGCTTATGATCAAATGAGGACCAATTGGCTAAGGTTTCTGGTGGATCAGTTTCGATTATATCGACAAGCCATAAAGCATACGCCCACCAATTAGATATGAGAAAATGATGGAATACAATGTATATGACAAAATGATGGCTAATCAGCTAAGTTTTCTTATGGACAGGCTCCGATTATATCGGTAAGCCTCAGAGCATACTGAAATTGCGATTTTTTGCCATAATGTGTTAGATGCGGAAGCTTGGCAGAGCTAGAGAATGAAGGGTATGTCCTAGAGGGGAGGGGGTGATTATGACCTATTTAAAATTATGCATATTTAAACTTCAAATTACCTATCTTAAACTAATTAACAATTAAACTAAGGCAATATAAATCTAAGGTTTTCAAGCCAATAGAGGGTTCAATCACATAGAGTACAAATGATATGCAAATAAGCAATTATTCTATATCAAGATAGTGTATATGTGTGTGTGGGATGTGCTACCTATCAATCACTAAGCATTCATCGAACCATGCATATATAATATAAACATTCAAACTCACGAGCATAATTAAATGATTGCGCAAATGATAATCACAAACACAATTATATATAGTGGTTCAGTTACTTGCTTACTCCACTCCCAATGGACGAACTCAACCCATGAGTGTACTGGATTTCACTCTCGGAGGTTAACCCTACACAGGAACCCTAAATTTAGGCTCTACACAAGAGCCAAGGTCCTACGCAAAAATCTGGGGTTTCAGGCCTTATGCAAAGGCCAAGGTCCTAACAGTAGAACCCAGGGATTTAGGCCCTGCATAAGAGCTAAGGTCCTCCATTAGAACCTGAAAATTTAGATTTCACACTTAGAGTCAAGGTCCTACACAAGAACCTAAGGTTTAGGCCCTACGAAAGACCCAAGGTCTTACACAAGAACCTGGTTTGAGTTTGGGACACAAACTCTTGCACTTCAACCTACATAAGGAATGAGTATAAACTTAGACTCTTACACATGACACTTACTTGTCAGATTAACTCCCTTTTGTAGCTCCGTCTTGGGTAGCTTGATCTCCGCTCTACTGTGTTTCAATTAGCTCCTCAATGCTCCTCCAATCATGCTGCCGCCACTTTGCCAAGGCTTCAGCTCCACGATCAATCATCTTGCATATGATGCTCCTCCGAGGTGACCAAGGTGATGAGAGATTGGTTGAATCTCCTACAACTAGTGGGAAGTTGTTTTTCCTAGGGTATTCCCCTAGATAGGTCTTATAGAAGATTTGGATAATGGTTTGTTAAGATATCTTAAGTCCAATCTCTATGAAGTGGAGGAGTTCAAGCACATCTTCAATGGTGAAGTTGGAATCCTCATTAGAGTTGAAATTTCAAGGGAGATTACTTGAAACTCAATAGAATAGAGGCATTAAATGAGGGATATGCATATGGAATCACCCTACCTCTAGTTACTCCAAAAACCCATTAAAATGCCCAAGAACCGAATGCCCTTTATAAAAAGTTCAAGCTCCAATGATTAAAAAAAGGGCATAAAATGGATTTGTAGATGTCATAGTAGGGTTCCTCAATGCCATCGAATCCAGACAATATATGGTATTTTCTTACTAGACAATTTTGGACCATTATCGATGTGATCAACTGACCTTCGATGTCATCGAATATCAAGTCATCGAACATCACGTCATCGATGTCATCGAAGGGACTTCAATGCCATCGAGAAAGTCAGAGGAAAAATCCAATATCTTATTAGACAATTTTGACTCTCAATAGATGTCATCGAGGTGGCTTTGAAGTCATCGAAACATAAGTTTCGATATCACCAAAGGGACCTTGATGCCATTGAGAATTTTAGAGAAAATTTCAGTTAGTTGCTTGACATTCCTGACTCTCGATCGATGTCATCGAAGACTGTTCGATGGCAACTCGATGCCATCGAACATCACCTGGAATTAATTGTTATGGGCTAATTTATACACAACAAATTTACACTTCTTATAGCCTTGTTTATCATGTTTTTCTTGGTCTCTAAAGCTAAGGGATGCTCGATAAAGTATTCCGATTAGGTTAAGATCATCTAAAGGTCTATGGGTTATTTTGGGTCAAGGGTTAGGGCCACCAAGGCACCTAACTTACCTGTTCTTGCTTCCTTAATGCATCGGCTTTGCTTGTGTCTTTGGTCTTCACTTTCCAAAGGCTCAACCGACTACATGACACAACGACTCACGTGATTGATAAATAGGGTGCAAAAATAAGTGTACTAAAACATATGCCCTCTAGTTAGATGCGAGAAAATGATGAAATGCAATGTAATGAAGATGTATATGAGGAGCAAGAGGGTTGAGAAGGGAATGAGTGTTGCACAATGCCCATGATCTGATTTGATGAAATTAATTAAAGCTTGAATGGTTAGATGAACGGTAGTATCGCAAGGGTAGATTGAGTGGCTCAAATTTGAACGTAGGTGGATCACGAGGCTTAGACAATGCCTAGGTTAGAATAAACTAGGGATGAAATCTCTCTTACTCTCACTCTCCTTGGCGGAGGGATGGCTTGTAACGCCCTGGTTTTTGAAACCCGAGTGTATGACTCGTTTTTTAAAAACCCGAGTGTTAGCCTTTAAAATTCAGTCTAAATTTAAACCTTCTTATCATTAATCAGAGTCAACAACAAATGTTGGTGAAATAAACCATGCATTGTATAAAAACATTTCAATCACCATAAATATCCAAATGTACTGCCCATATAGGACTTATATAATCCCAAATAATAAGTTCATTAAACAAAAATAGAAATATATCATCTAATGATGGAGCTCAATATGGGTCGCAGGTACTCCGTCTAGCTCTTCAGCTACCCGATCTGCTCTAGCAATCCAGTGAACAACATCGGCTCACTCTACGCATGCATCAACTGTTACGGTTTGATAACGTCAATGGCTATCGTAGTGAGGACTACCCTCTAAGATTACACACTCATCATTCATAATCCAGGATATATCGCAAGTCAATGAGAATGGATATATTAAACAGTGCAATTCATAATCATGATCAAATACTCAAAAATTAAACCGATCAACATAATTTCAACATTAAGATATTATAATAGCAATCACAATGCAAGTGAATGTGTCCAGGTAGCCAAATAATCAATCATACAACTTTCTATTGCACTTAAAAATTACATTGTACGTGAACTCTGTAAGATGGCTAGAAAATCGATAAGCGAACTCCTGCTCCACTCAGAAATCACAATATAAGTGAACTCCGCAAGATGAATAGAAAATCAACCTTTAAACCTCTACTTCACTTGGAAATTATACTGTACGTGAACTCCGCAAGGTGCCTAGAAAATCGATAAGTGAACTTCAACTCCACCTGAAATTTATGGTACGACTGAACTCCATAAGTTGAAGAGAGAATCAACAAGGGCATTCCAATATTATCCGAAAATCGTACGAACTTTGCAAGATGGCTAGAAAATTGATAAGCGAACTTTAGCTCAACCCGAAAATCATAAGGAACTCCGCATAATGGGAATTAACATACAAACATCTATTTCACCCGGAAATCATATCGTACATGAACTTCGCAAGATAGCTAGAAAATTGCTAAGCGAACTTCAGCTCCACTAGGAAATCATGGTATGACTGAACTTCGCAAGATGAAGAGACAATCAACATACAAACTCTAGACCACCTGAAAATCATATCGTACGTGAACTACGTAAGATGGATAAAAAATTGATAAGCGAACTTTACCTCCGCCCAAAAAATATGATACAACTGAACACCGTAAGATGGCTAGAAAATCAACATACAAACATCTACTTCACCTAGAAATCATATCGTATGTGAACTCCGTAAGATGGCTAGAAAATTGATAAGCGACCTTCAGCTCTACCCGAAATCACCATATGACTGAACTCCGCAAGATGAAGAGAGAATCAACATAGGAACTCCGTCGTCATTCGAAAATCATATGAACTTCACAAGATGGCTAGATAATTGACAAACTAACTTCAGGTCCATCCAGAAATCATAACGAACTCCGCATAATAATTCGAAAATCAACAAGATATGCGAATATGACCAACAAGCCACAAAAGAGCGCCAATATCTATCAAAGCTACGAAGGGCAAATAAGCGGTACAAGCCATATAAGGCAAATATATGATCAAAGCCGCGTAGGTCAAATATAGACCGCAAGATAATAACTCCACAACAAGTCCCATTCAATCCATCAAATGATCGCATGTAACAACATTTAATCAACTAGCAGGTTATACAACTGGAAATAACATATGATCATCAAATCATTTATGCTTGTTAAAATTAGAGAGACATGTTCATTATCTAATACAGGAATTAATTGCGCAATTGATTAACATATTCATATAGTAAGATAATTAACTCAATGAGAGAAATTAAGGCATTATCATCTATGTCTAGATTAATGAATTTAAGTGGGAAGCTCGAAGGGTGAGTCCTCACCTTAGGATATGAGTTTACATCGCCATAGGGTTTGAGGGTGTGAAGCAGCTCGAATTAAGTTCGACCCTATATCATAAAATTTCCCAAATATATATAATTAAATTTTACTAATAAAATTTTAATTTAAATAACTGAGTTGAACTTACCCAATTGGATTAATCCGATTGACACAGCTGGTTAGGGACTCAAATCGGCCCAATCCAATAAATACGTTGTTGGACAAGCCGACCACCACCAACACTCAAACAATAATGGAAGCTTAGCACAACTTTACTAAGTCAATTCGAGTAGCTGAGTCAATCAGTGAGTTAACTCAAACTCAACCAGACAGTAACAACACCCAAGCTCTCTTTCTTCTTCCTTCCTTCTCTTTCTTGCTCTCTTCCTCTCTCTTCCTGCTGGAACTCCAACTGGACTGGCCTAACTCGACCAAGCTACACTTGGTTTCAGTCGAGTTGACTTGACATCCATCAGACTCCAAGCTCTCTCCCTCTCTCTCTTCTCTCTCTCTCTCTCTCTCTCTCTCTCTCTCTCTCTCTCTCTCTCTCTCTCTCTCTTCCCTTCTGCTTTGTCCAGCAGGTCTGGACCAGCCAATGTCCGAGTTGCGCTGACTCAACTAGGTCAGGTTGGTGTAACAGCAACCACCGACCAACTCTCTCCCTCTCCTCTATCTTTTTCTTCCTCTCGTTTATTATTTCTCTTTTCTTTTCCTTCTCCTTCTTAATTCTATCTTCCTCTTGCTTTCTACCAGATGGAGAACCCATTCCTCCATGGCTTGATGCGGTAGCGGATGGCAAGAAGGAGGGCAACGTCCTCACTCTCCTTCTCTCTTTTATTTTTCTTTGCTACTCTCTCTCTCTCTCTCTCTCTCTCTCTCTCTTCTCTCTCTCATTTTTATTTTCTCCCTTCTCTCTTTTTCTCCATTTTCTTCTTCTTCCTTTTTTTTGGACAGGGGGAGGAACCCCGACTCGAACCGCAGCTTGAGTTGGTGCGGCAACGACGAGTGCAACAGCTCGCTCTCTCCTCCTCCTTCATTACTCTCTATCTCCTTCCTCCTTCTTCCTATTTTTCTCCTCTCCCTCTGGTGCTTCCAGCAACATTTGAACTGAGTCAGCCCGACTCGAGCTGGTGCGGCAGCTATGGGCCACGCTCAACTCTCTCACTCTTTCATTTTTTTGTTTATTTCTTCTTTTTGGATGGATGCCCTAAGAGATGCCTTTTATAGGCCCTGGAAAACCTGAAAACATCGACTACTAATCTTAGGATTAGTCACAGCTTTCCGACAGTAGCTCGAACAAGAGCTCACGTCCGTCGCTGATTAATCACGAATCTGGTTGCATGGAAGTAATCTGATGTTACTAATGTTCTTTTAATATCATGACCCACCGAGTGATCGTCTTAGATCAGTGGATGGGGCCACATAATGGTGGTGGGTTATTTTAGCCAACAGAGAAGATGACCTGGCCGTTAATGGCGGGTCATCGTTGGATGGCTGATCTAATGATCAAAGGCGAATGGACGGCATGGATAGGTCCCCTGATCATCGTGGGGGCCGCCAAACGAGAGGTCATTAACATCCTATTAACGGTTTTGGTTTTCCAACACATAGTGGCGGCAGGAGAAAGTTCAAGCCACAACTTATTGAAAGCCCTAACATGGAGGGCTAGGATGGCTCTCAATAGAGAGCTGGGATGCTGCAGGAGCTATCGCACGCGGATTGCCAGCCCGGCACTGACGCAGTTTCCATTTTTGGTAAAACAATCTTACACGGCTCTGTTTATGTCATAGATTATGCACATGAACACGTGAGACAATGTGAGAAACCAGATAGGGTTTAGTCAAGCCCTCGCCCTGAACATGATGGATAGTTTGAATCAGATAAAGGATCCATGATGGTGGACCACAGTTAGGCGAAGACGGGTTCTGTCCGCTCATTCGTTGCAAGCAGGAGAAAGCTCCCAACTTTCTTTCCTTTTTCATCGGGTCAAACTCGATTGACCAGTTTTCCTAGTCCAGTGCGGTGCTGGTGCACCCACTTGTGTACATGCACTCTAGAATGGGCCCCACGGAGATGTCTTGATAAAATCCACTCTGTTCATTGGTTTTGTCAGCCCACATTAGGGCCCAGCCCAAAGGATGGGGCAGATCCTAAATTCGGGTGGGCCATACCTAGAGATCTCATGATCAATTGTTGACTCCCACTAATACAATGGTCGGATTTCTCTTAGATTCGACCTTCACCTATCCAAAGGGTTTTAAGAGCCCAAGGACTATCCACCTAATGATTTAGGGTGAGATTTAGGGTCTCATTCTTACAATATAGTCGTGTGCCACTCGTAACCTATTTCAAAGGTTGACGATTGATGGATTCAATGATCTAGCACTATAGGTTGTTAGTGGACAATGAGATTCACTTAACGAGGAGGTCAAGTCCTAAAAATAGGTCCTTCATGTAACGCGATGGTCCATTTTTTTTAAATCCATGGATGGATGGCTGTAGATCCTTTTAATGGTCAGACCTAAATTAGAGTGAAAGTGGATGTATAAATGAATCAGGTTTGTGTTTATATTAAGTTAGATCCTCATGGTAATACCCAAGTATTGAAAAGTATGGGGTATTGCATGGCTAGATGGCTAAGGCCTTAAGGGGTGAGGAGGGTTGCTTGATCCTCCCTTAATACTCGGAATGTAGTGAGTGTTTGAAATGAGAAGGAGAATGTGCTATTTATAGCCTCCAAACCTGGTTTTGTGGTAATTGTTGGTAATCCTAGGGGTAAATGGTAGTTGAAGGGTTAGGATTGGAGATTACCACATGACATTATCTCATGGTTGGATGAGGTGGTAAGAGGGTAATTTTGGGTAATGAGATAAGCATCAAAGTAAATACACCTCAATTGCAAACTTAGGATTTGAAAAAGAGTGATTCCACATGCTTGAGGGACACTACCCTAAAGATGGGGAGTATTAACTTACCACTGTTCCCCACTCGAAATCCCTGCTTTTCCAGCCAGCTAGCCTCCTTCAAACGTGTGGAGGCTCCACTGTGGAGGCTGCTACTTTAAGATTTTGTATATTTCTCTGATTGGGCTTGGTTTTGGGCTTGGGTTCGCGCTTAACTAGGTAAGTTGAATGGGTTGGCTGATCAGGTGAGTTGACTCAGCAAGTTGAATGGGTGAGTTGACTCGCTGAGCTGGCTCAAGTTCTAGGGTTTTAGGTTCCTACGGTTTAAGATTGGGGTTGACTAGGTTGTCTCGATTGTTTAGGTTAAATGGGTTGTATGGTTGAGTTAGGGTTTGGGATCAAGGTTCCTAGGGTTTAGGCTTCTAGGGTTAGGGTTTAGGATTGGGGTTTGGTTGACCATCTATCAGTTCAAACTCAATCAGCTTATCAGTCTGGGGTGGGGTATCTACAGATGGCCCTCTTTAGCAAAAGTTGTGTGCAATTGAATGCCAAAGCAAGTGGACACCTCACCTTTATCAGTCGGTCATGAATTGCAATATTCGTTGCTTGCCTTTGTGTCTGTGTCAGCTGGTCGCTTAGAAATAGATAACTCACATATACAGCAAGGTTTTGAGGAAAACGTTGCAATTGTCCTTGTGTAGGTCGCCAACCACAACCCTTTCACTCTTGATTGGTACTAACATTAGAAATGTACAATAGAGCCCTTATGCTTTCTTTGGCCTTATGAGGATACTGACCTGTACTGGATTGTCCCTTGCTTCCCAGATCACCCCAAGAGTACTTGTTTAACTTGATTGTCAAAGTGGTTAATGGCCTTGTACTTTCTACAGCCTTACGGGGAACTCACTACGCCAACTTGGATTCGATCAAATTCCGCAAACATGCATGCCTAAGTATGTGTGGGTGACCTTTTTCCGTGCAATCTTCTGGTTTTGACAATTATATTACAATTTGTCTTTTTCGTCGTTTAGATGATTTCTGTTGACCAGTCTTAGCCTATCATCTTTTCTTAGCATTAACATTTGATACGATGAAGCTGATACTAAGTTCCGTCTGATCGTTCTTTGATGTGCATTCGGATCCGATAATCTCCCGAGAAACCATAAGATATCGGATCTTATTTGATTTTACGCCGACTCCTACCCAAAGATATGGAAGATCTCTTAGTGCCTCGGAAGTCTGACACTTTACTTTGAAGATATTTTGTGATTTTAAAGTCACCTCGCTTTGAGGAGTGATACTCCGTGGGGGTTTTATTGCAAGACGATTTTGAAATAGGTCCAGTTTACTAGTTATCTCCACTGGGGATGCCTATGGGACTTCGAGTATGCTAGTTTTCTTTTATTGAAAATATGCAAGGGGCTAGTGTGTATGCTGGTTGTGATGGGGATTATAGATTTTTAGGATTTTGTACTTTATTACTTGCATTTTGGTTGTCCCAATCGGGACTTGAGATCTATTGGGGATGGTTTATTTGATGCAAGTCTGATTAGTAGTTGTGATAAAGAGTCCAATTAGAGATGGTTGATCAGTTCCATTGTCTCATAGGGTAATTAGACTTTATTGTTTTTTAGCTAATGCAGATCGTTGGTTGTGATCAACTTCAGCTTTTATTATAGATGGTGTAAATTTGTCTGTTGTTGACGATCAGGATTTCAATTTGTAACTAATTAGGTCCATCGTCCCGCGGGTTTGTAGTCAAGATTCCGATCCATGATCGATTATGTCATCCCACGGTTTCGTGGTCAAGATTCTGAGACATGATTGATTTTGTCGTCCCACTGTTTGCGGTCAAGATTTGGATTTATGACCGATCAGATTCGTCGTCCCGTTAGTTTACGATTCTCTGGGAAATGTTTTTTAATCTTTGAAAGATGATCCAATTCATCGAATCATGAGTTGATGGTTGCAATCAATGCTGGTTTTATTGGAAATAATTTTTGAAGATTTTGGAAAGGATCCAGTCCACCAGATTGTGAATTGACGGTTGCGATCGATGCTGGTTTTTATTGGACATGTTTTGAGATTTTGAAAGATGATCTAGTCCACCGGATCGCAAATTTACAGTTGGGATCGATGCTGGTTTTTATTGAAAATATTTTGGTGATTTTTGCAAATGATTCAATTCATCGAATCACGAATTGATGGTCATGATCTATGCTGGTTTCATTAGAAATATTTGAGATTTTTGAAATGGTGATCCAGTCCATCAGATCGCGAATTGATAGTCGCGATTGTTGTCAAAAAAGTCTTCACCGCCTTCGACCGGTCGTTGGGATTGCTGGATCGGTCGTAGGGGTCCACACGACCAATCATGGCTCACTTGACTCAAAGTCCAGCGAGCTCACCTTTTGGTGTCTGGGCCACTCGACCGGTCGTGGGGATGTCTCGACTGGTCGAGGGGGTCCCACGACCAGTCGTAGCCTCAGCTTGACCAGTCGTAGTTTCACAGATTCGTTTCCGAATCCGATGCGGATTGCAGAAATTTGAGTCGCCTTTTGCAAGGGTGCGAAAGGGAAGTTGCCTAAACTATAAATAGGTGTCCCTAGGGCTTTTCTAAAGGGATGGGAAATAATTTTAAAGCTTTCTAAAGGGATTCTAGGGTTATCAAAGGGTGTAGCAAGGGTGAGATTCGAAGTTGTTCAAATCGGGTAAGTCCTCTCTCTTGTAATTTCTTTTCATAGTGGATTTCTATCGCTTTGTGCCGTGGTTTTTTCCCGCAAGGGTTTTCCACGTAAAAACTTTGTGTTCTTCTGTGATTGCTTGTTACTATTGAATTGCTATCGTAGATTTAGATCTGTGTGATTCCACAGAACAAATCCCTAACAAAGATTGATGTTGGTTTTTATTGAAAATATTTTAAGATTTTCAAAGATGATTTATTCCATTGTATCGAGAATTGACGGTCGTAGTCGATGCCAGTTTTTATTCGAAATGATTTTTGTGAAATTTAAAAATGCATGGGATTTTCTCTCCTCCATATCATCATTCCAATTTCTCTTCAATTTCTCATGAGTTATTGGATTTTGGATTAAAATTTGAATTTTTCCACCATTTTCATCATTTGCTCACTTTTACTATTTCATCACTTCATTATGGACAATTTGTGCAAGATTCCTTGCAATGAGGTCTTCCCAAGGTCCCTCTCTTCCTAAGGAGAGAGATATAGGCCAAGTCATTTCACTTAAAGGGCGAATGGAGGCAAGCTGGTTGCTACTAGTCCCCCCTTTACCCCCTGGTTTCTTTCAAGTGCCGAGTAATAGGGTGTGGTCTCATCTTCTATATATTCCAGCCCTTGGTGGCCCTTCCAACATGCATCATTCTCATAGTTTATCCTCTTTCTTCCTTCTTTATTTTCTCTCTTTTCAAGCTCTCTTTCTTTCCTTCTTTTCTCTCATTCTTGTGGTTCCAAGTTGGGGTTTTTTTTCTGAAGTTTGGATAGCAAGGGTGGTGCTCTTCTTGGTGTGAGGAGGTAAGTGTAAAGGTAGGGTCCATTTATGCTTCCCCTTCCTTCCATTCATCCCTTCTTTCTACAACTTTCTCATGCTTTTTTTTTTTTCTCTTCCGTAGGTGCTTCTTTGAGGCTTTGAGTATGGTGCAAAGTGGTGGATAGTGAGAATATTTCAAAGCTCAAGTGGTGCATGGAGTTACACTTTCGAGATTTTCCATTCTTCCATTTTTCTCTTTTTACTTTGTTCCTCCCTTCTCACATGTACAAATAATACTCCTTGCGTGTACATCTAGATACTATGGGGAGTATTATTTCTTTGGGAGTCTTTTGTGTTATGTAAAGAATGGATCCAAAATGATTCCTTGAGCCCCATGTATATTTTGTTGAGAAAAGTCTTAAATCTAAGGTTTTGAGGTCGTTCGACCGGTCGTGGGAAGCTTCGAATGGTCGTAGGAGACGCTCGACCGGTCGTAGGTTCGAGCCCTTGTACGACTCAAAGTCCAGCGAGTTGGTTTGCTGTTTTTTACTGTAGCTAGGACTGGTCGTAGGAGAGCTATGACTAGTCGTAGGTGGTCTACGACCAGTCGTAGGAGAGCTACGACTAGTCGTAGGTTCGTGATTTGTTCCGCGATTTTCTTGAAAGCACGGATTTGAGTCCTTTGCAATGGGATGCGGAAGGAAGTTTCCTAAACTATAAATAGGTATTCTAGGGTTTTCTAGGAAGGGGTGATGAATGCTAAGGCTTTTAAAAGGGTTCGTGGTTTCTAAAGGGTGTAGCAAGGGTGAGATTCGAGGTTGTTCGAATCGGGTAAGTCCTTTCTCTTTGTAATTGATGCTTTCATAGTGGTGATCTTCGCTTTGTCCAGGTGGTTTTTTCCATGAGGTTTTCCACGTTAAATCTGTGTGTTCTCTTTTCTTGTGTGTGCTTGGTGCCATTGGATTACCATCCTAGATCTAGATCTGTGTGATTCCGCAGGCCAAAAATCCCAACATATTTGGGTGGACCCAAGCTCCATTTTGGCTCCGCTTTTCATGTTCTCTTTTTTCATGCCTCCATGCTTTTCTTTTCTTTTCTTTTCACAAGTGATTGGGCCCATTGAGATGAAATGACACACATCAGTTTTTTGGCCCTTAAAATTCTCCATGGTGGCCCAAACATCCTTTGGGAATCCTATGTACAAGATAGAATGATCCACACTAAATTTTTACGTTCAAATGAGCTTGAGATTCCATGTTGGGCCTAAGTGAAGTAAGTGACCCATCCCTTTTTAGGGAGTCTTGGGTTTGCTTGTTACTTTTTGTATTTTTTAGGGCTTAAGTTTCTTGGGCTAAGATAGCTACACCCTTTTGCCTTCTTTGGTGGGCCTTAAATAGCTTTTGTGCCACATGTCAATGTTAGTCAAGGGCTTAGCTTCTTAATGTATATGTAAAGCCCAAGTTCCTTTCATGGGCTCACTTTGGGAAGATTGTTCGCTTGGTTACCTCTTTCGGGCCTTGACTTGGAAATCTTGAGTTCATTTGAACGTGTAAGTATGTTACTTTGCCGTTCTTGTTTATAAATGGACCATAACTAGTCCATATGAAACCATTTGTAAGTGTGGGAAATGGGGCAGCCTTGATCTCCCCTCTTAACTTTCTTTTAAAAGGGGTTTGTGGACTTTTTAGTGCTTGAATGGACTTTCATTTGGCCTTTCTCAAGTGCCCCGCTAGTAAACCTTTGGTCCTTTTATCGTTGCCATGTATTTTTTAAAGGGATAGGCCTACGGGGTGGCACTTGACAAGGTTCACTATTGGTGGTGAGATGAGTCAATCAGGAGTTAGGATGCCTCATTTTCTACCTTAAAACTATTTGTGGGCTCATACTTGAGGCTTGTACCTTGAATGGGGTTTCCTTTTTCTCATTGAGTACCACCTTGTCCATATTCCCTATCTCGAAGCAGGTCATGGGACAAGCTCATGTGAAATATTTTTTTGGACTTGTTGTGTCTTGTGGAGCATTTTCCATATCTCAATTTAAACTAGTCATTCAAAGATTAAGAAGAAGATGGGATGGGATACTTATCTCAATCCGCTTTTGTGTAGATATGCCTCATCAGTCCCGCAACCAAGCTAGTGCCTCATCATCGTCCGATATTGATCTTGCCCACATTTCTCATGAAAACAATCACCTTTCATCTGGAGCTCGCCCTGGCATTTCTCTGCCATCCATCAGGGATTGAGGAGCTTGTGAGAATGGGATAAGTGGTTCCCTAACCCACAACCATGACTGGATGCTATTTTGAAAGCTTCCCCCTTTGCGGGCTTTTTGACTCTTCGTTTTCCTCAGGCTAATAGGATGTTTGTGGCTGCCCTTTATGAGTATTGGTGAGACAACACTTATACCTTTCAAGTACCCTTTGGTGAGTGGGAGATTACCCTATTAGATGTTTTTATGCATGTGGGCCTCCCATCCTATGGTGCAAGTGTGCTGAATATTGAGACCATGCCAGCTGTTATTGATGATGATTGGATGAACCTCCTTGGCGCCATTCCTCCAAGCTCAGAATTTTATTACAATCAGTTGAAGCTCCGCTAGTGGACGACCACCTTTTAATGGCTATGCTCATAGTATGTGATTGTGTTTGGAAGTTGATTAGTTTTAGGGAAAGTGGGAGATTGTTAGGGATGTGCTCTAGAAAACTAATGTTTTTAAACCTTAATTATATGGCATGATGCATTTAACTTCTTTTGGATTAATTCTTATGAAACATGTTTAATGCGTTTGAGAGGCATCACCTCTAATGTCTTAGTTGCTTGAGATTGAACACAATAGCCTGGTAGCTATAATGGATAGGTGAGCTCCATGGATCTCGTTGCTCTGTCCATGACCATCCATGATCCTAAGCATACCCGTGTTATCATTGAATGGTCAGCTTATGTGAGGGGACTGGCTTGGTGTCGGGATGGACAGTCCACCCGTCGGGTCCGACTTGGTGTTGGTTTACCTCATTCCCTACCTCACATGAGCATGACAATGTGCCATGAACGGTTCCTTGTATTGGGAGTCATGTGCATTGGCATGGATCAATCACAAGTATTAAGATCGGGAGATCCATCATGCCTAGACTTGAATAAGTTTGTGATTGCATTAGCTTTATTAAAATCCCATGGTCCATGGATGTGCAGACTGAGAGGCCCTAATTGATTATACTTTGGCTCTTTCTTATGAGGTTTTTGCATAGCCATTGAAAGTAGGTGTATTTAAGTTCTTCACTAGTGTCTGCGAAGTATGCACGATTCAACACAAGATCCATTTGGTCTTCCTGGAACATAAATATGTAGTTGATCTTGAGGTTTAGACCGTCCACAAGTGTTTAAAAGCTTGACCAACACCTCTGAGGTTTTAATTGGTTAGGCTAAAAAATTTCAACTATTAACTTTCATTTTTAAATATTGATTTATTTAAAATCATGTTTAATGGACATCCACTGGTTGAGATCTAACATGATCTATACCCTGGGTGGTAAGGAATTGCCCAAGGATGGGGACCATTGATAGTAGAGGGATTTAGATGGTTGGGGCACATGGATTAGGCAGGTACATAAACATACTTCACAGTAAGGTACACAGGTATTCCATAGGGTGGTAGAGCACAATATGGTATATATTATCTTGCAATCCAAACTCCTCATTTTAAGATCCTATCCAAGAGGGGAGGGGAGAGAGAGACCTAGATGTCCACACCATTCCCTTTTATGGTAGTTGTCCCTACCCAAAAGGAAAATAAGGAGAGAGAGAGAGAGAGAGAGAGAGAGAGGCCGATTTTGTTCCCGTCAGGATCTTAACGGTGGCTCTCTACCCTCTTAATCTTGGATAGATTTAAGAGAAACTTCCTGCTTTGGGAGATTAACAACAACACATAAATGATGATTTTACTTTATGTATAAGTAAATTAAACTATTTTTTTCTAATTTTGAGGAACATGGGCAGATCTAAGATAGGGATCTTGTTAATATAATCAATTGAATTTTTTAGAAACCCTTTTTACTCCGTTGCATTTTAAAATTCATGCTATCATTCCTTATGAGCCTAATAGGTTTGTACATGACAAGAGGCGCTCGCAACATGAATGACATAGGTGCAAAGTCTTCCCATGAAAGGACCTAAACGCAGGAAGAGTAAAAATACAGAAAGTAAAATGTTAAAACTTAAATGATTGAAATGTAATAAATGAAACATAAAGTGCTGAAATGTAAATGGATTATTATTGAAAATTTCCCAAAAAAATCAAAAGTCCTACGTTTTGAGTAGTGCCTATCCAATGGCAAGCAGATCCTTATTGGAGTCGCTAGTCCTTAGATTGTGGACGTGTGAGGAAGAAGAAAAGGATGCTTGCTTTTGCTATTAATGATTATTGGGTTGTGTGTGGTTAGCTTGCAGATAGTATGATTTGTTGGGGGCCTTGCACAAAACCTTAGGATCTAGCCCTCCAGAACACACCAGAATTATGGATAATAAAGCAATGAAAATAATCAATGCATCAATCACACACCACACAAGAGATTTTTACGTGGAAAACCCTCAAAGAGGTAAAAACCATGGGACCTCGTCCAGATCAACAATCCACTATGAAGTAGAACGTTTACAACCTTCTTCACTCACGCAGAGTGGATGAACAATAAGAGAAATAGAGAAAACGAAGAGATCTAACCGATTATGAGGACATAGAAGCTATTTGAGATATAAATTGCAAAGTAGAAAAACCTCCCAGCAGAACCTCCCTTCTATAAGCTTCTCTCTCTCTTTCTCCTCTCTCTCACCTTTGATAGCCCTATTGTATTTTTCTCATCAACACAATATACGTAGAAAAATCCTAGGGACCCCTTTTTATAGTTTTAGGAAACTCTTTTCCGCATCCTAGTTGCGAAAGGACTTGCGCATCCTAGTTGCGAAAGGACTTGCGCATCCCAGTTGCGAAAGGACTTTGCGCATCCCAGTTGCGAAAGGACAACGGGTCAAAAAAACCATCAAATCTCTCCCTTTTTGACCCGGGAGGGATTCACCTTCTTTAAGCCGGCACTGAGGTTTCTACAAACCTCAAACTTGCCCTTAAGTAAGGCCTTGGTCATCATATCTGACCCATTATCGTCCGTGTGGACCTTCTCAAGCTGTAACACCTTCTGTTCCAAAGTATCTCGATCTAGTGATACCGAATCTCTATGTGCTTTGACTTGGAATGCGACTTGGATTCTTGCTCAAGTGTATAGCACTCGACTATCGCATGATAGACCACGTGCTCCTCTCCGCTTTTAGGCTAAGTTCTGTAGGAACCTCTTCATCAAAGCATCTCTTTACATGCCTCTCGTGACTCGCAATGTACTCGGCTTCGTAGTTGACAATGCTACGACCTTCGTAACTTGCTGCGCGCCAAGAAACCGCTCCCCCGCAAATGTGAACATGAACCCCGATGTAGACTTCCCTGAGTCATGTCACCTGCCATATCTGCATCGTGTAGCCCTCTAACACAGGTTTACCGTCACCATAGCATAGGCTCAACCTGGATGAGCCTCTTAGATACCGTAGTATCCATTTCACCGCTGCCCAATGCTCTTTGCCAGGATTGGCAAGATACCGGCTGACAACACCAACCGCATATGCTATGTCTGGGCGTGTACACACCATAGCATATATCAAACTTCCTACCGCTGACGCGTAGGGTATCTTCTGCATCTCTTCCACTTCTGCCTTCATCTTGGGACACTGCCTGTCGCTCAATCTGAAGTGACCATCTAGTGGAGTACTGACCGGCTTCGCTGCATTCATATTGAACCGCTCTATGACTTTCTCAATATACCGCTCTTGTGACAGCCAGAGCTTCCTGCTGCTTCTGTCACGGGTTATCTCCATTCCTAGGATCTGTCTAGCCGGGCCCAAGTCTTTCATCGCAAAAGACTTGCCCAACTCCTGTTTCAGCCTGTCGATCTTCTTAATGTCTTTGCCCATGATGAGCATGTCATCAACGTATAATAGCAGAACTAAGAAATCACCATCTGAGAACTTGCGCGTGAACACACAGTGGTCCGACTCCGTTCTGTCATACCCATGTTTCAACATAAATGAGTCGAACTTCTTGTACCATTGCCGTGGAGCTTGTTTCACCATACAAGCTCTTCCTCACCTACACACCATATGCTCCTTGCCTTTGACTTCGAACCCCTCTGGTTGGTGCATGTAGATCTCTTCTTCCAGGTCACCATGGAGAAAGGTAGTTTTAACATCTAACTGCTCTATCTCCAGATCCATGCTAGCCGCCAACCCAAGCAACACCCGTATGGATGTCATCTTCACCACTGGTGAGAATATCTCTTCGAAGTCTATACCTTTCCTCTGACCAAACCTTTTCACCACAAGTCTGGCCCTGAACCTCGTTTGTGAATTCTTCTGCTCAATCTTCTTTCTGAACACCCACTTGTTGCTCAAAGCTTTCTTGCCCTTAGGCAATTTCACCATATCATAGGTGTGGTTCTTATGCAAGGATTCTATCTCCTCTTGCATAGCTTTCAACCACTCCCCCTTATGCTCGTCGGCTAGGGCCTCAGAATAATCTTCTGGCTCTCCCCCATCAGTTAGCATAATGTACTCATGTGGAGAGTACCTCTTGGACGGCTGTCTGTCCCTAGATGACCTCCTCACCTGTGGCTCAACAGGTGGATCAAGTGGGGGCTGCTCCCCTGGTCCGTCTTCTGAAGGAACTCTCTCGTCCTCTGCACCTTGTTGTACTCCCCCGTCATCAAGCACCACGGGAGGAGTAACCGGATCCATGTCCTCTAGCTCACCTGAACTAGGCTGGTTCTTCTCTGGCTTACCAATGTCTTCTATACACTGATCTTCAAAGAAAACCACATCTCTGCTCCTGACGAGCTTCCTCTCGGTCGGATCCCACAATTTATAACCGAACTTTTCATCACCGTACCCTAAGAACACACACTGCCTGATCTTCATATCGAGCTTGGACCTTTCATCCTTTGGTACGTGAACGGATGCCTTGCATCCAAACACCCTGAGATGACTGTATGATGGATCATGTCCAGTCCACACCTTCTCAGGTACTTCTCCATTCAACGGGGCTGATGGAGACCTGTTTATCAAATACACCGCCGTGCGCATTGCTTCTCCCCAGAACGTCTTGGGCAACTTCGCATGGGATAACATGCATCTGATTCTCTCAACAATGGTGCGATTCATTCGCTCAGCTACACCATTTTGCTGGGGGGTCTTGGGAACCGTCTGTTCATGCCGTATACCCAGGGACTTGCAGTACTCATGAAAGTCACCAATGTATTCACCACCATTGTCAGTGCGGATGCACTTCAATGATCTATCTGTCTCTCTCGACCATAGCATGAAACAATTTAAACACACTAAAGACCTCGTCCCTAGATTTCAAAGCATAAACCCAAACCCTCCTAGATGCATCATCTATAAAAGTGACAAAATACAATGCCCCACCCAAGGTTTTTGTCCTCATAGGACCACAAACATCGAATAAACCAAATCTAATGCATGCACTTTATTAACATGAGAATCGGTTTTAATAAATGAAACTTTATGTTGTTTCCACGATAAACAATCAAGACAAGTTTTGAGAGGTGTACTGTCACGTCCGGGAAGGAGCTGCTTCAGCTCTCGCTAGTAGTGAAGCCCTTTTTCACTCATGTGGCCTAGACGCCACGCCACATGTGCCACATGTCAATAGCCTGAATCTTCCATTGCGTTCAACCCACCCTTGCACATCAACGAACGACACTTGCCTTGTACAGGTGCAACACATCGGATCTTCACACGAAATATCACACCGACTCCACGATTTTTGATATCGCCGAGAATTCCCCATCTTCATAGTCCCATTTCCCCGTCACGACTTGTAGCTTGTGAAGAAGTCCATGCGTGAGTCGCATGAAAAGAAGCTCCCGAGTCTATCACCCGGTCGGTGCCCGACTCGTGGCCGTGAGACATACGTCATGATCCGTAGAAAGAATAACTACCATGTCACCATCCGAAGCTACTTTGCAGTGGAATCAGATTCATCTTCCTTCCCTTTTCCTTTTATTGTCGTTTTTCTTACCACGACATTCATGCTTCAGTAGTGGCCCTTCTTGCCACAATTCCAAAGATTCAATATCTTTTCTCGTTACTCGACTTGCCTCTTGATTTATCTCGGGCCTTCCGCCCTTCTGTTCTTTCCTCTCCCCGTTCTGCGTCACAAGAGCCTCTTCTTTGAGTAGACCCACGAGACTTCTCCTTGTCTCCTCATTGAAGAGACAACCGGTTACCTGTTCCATGGATATCTTTCCGTCTCGGGCGCGGAGTTACTTAGAGACACCACCAATGTCTCCCAACTATCGAGCGCAATGAACTAAGAAATAGTAAAGCCCGCAATTCATCATCCGGGACCATCTTCATAGAGGTGAGTTGGTTCACTATATTGTTGACCTCATTCATATGCTCGCCACGAACCACCATCCTTGAACTTGAGATTCACAAGTCACCTTATCGAAATATCTTATTAAATTTGTCTTCCTCTCATACTGACCCTTGTAATTTTAACCATAGCTTTCGGTGAGGTTTAAAGTAGACACATGGTGGAACACAAAATCATCCAACCATTGTCTAATAAACCCCACCGCCTTTCGGTCCATCTTCTTCCAATCATCATCGGTCATATCCTTGGATTTTTGATATGCCCGAGATTGGAGAATATAGGTCCTGCAATAAAGCAAGTCCTCCATCTTAGCCTTCCATATGGTCCAGTTAGAACCATTGAGGCTGATCATCCTTGAGCCACCTTCCATAATTCCAAACCGATCCTACCCGTTCAATGAACTTAGCTCTGATACCACTTTGTTGGGGGCCTTGCATAAAACCCAGGATCAGCCCTCCAAGAACAAACCAAAATTATGGATAATAAAGCAATGAAAATAATCAATATCAATCACACACCACACAAGAGATTTTTACGTGGAAAACCCTCAAAGAGGTAAAAACCATGGGACCTCGTCCAGATCAACAATCCACTATGAAGTAGAACGTTTACAACCTTCTTCACTCACGCAGGAGTGGATGAACAATAAGAGAAATAGAGAAAACGAAGAGATCTAACCGATTATGAGGACATAGAAGCGCTGGGATATAAATTGCAAAGTAGAAAAACCTCCCCTAGCAGAACCTCCCTTCTATAAGCTTCCTCTCTCTCTTTCTCCCTCTCTCTCACCTTTGATAGCCCTATTGTATTTTTCTCATCAACACAATATACGTAGAAAAATCCTAGGGACCCCTTTTTATAGTTTTAGGAAACTCCTTTCCGCATCCTAGTTGCGAAAGGACTTGCGCATCCTAGTTGCGAAAGGACTTTGCGCATCCCAGTTGCGAAAGGACAATGGGTCAAAAAAACCCATCATGATTTGACTTGGAGTCACCACTAGTTGATGACTTCGAGATTTATAGTCAGCTAGATGTCTTAGGCCTATAAGAGATTGTGGAGGTGGGGCCTAGAGATATGAGAGAGGAACTGAGAAACTTGACACTATGTATTAGAGATGATTAGATATCTCAAGATCCTCCTCTACTTTGTTTAATCTGAATAGTTGAAAAGGCTTGGGCCAACATGAGATGGCTTAGATCTCTCCTCTTCTCCCTTACTTCTCTCATTTTCTTTCTTTGTTTCTTTCTCTCTCTTAGTTTTAGAATCTCTCCTATGAGGACTCCTAATTTCAAATGAAGAAGCCTCCTTTTATGAAGATGTTAGCATGAATTTAATTACCACCATTGGTAATTAGATTTTAGTTATTATCAAGTTAGCTAGATGGATAGAAAACTCAAGGATTCAAGCTTAATAATAAGTTCTTTCTATTATAATGAACTCAATTCTCAAAGCATTCTTGACCCATGGTAGGGCATTAGGGTCCCACTGATCTCTGCCTTAAGCTGGAAAGTTTTCTAGACCGATAGTGTACAATTTTAGCGTTCCATAATTAGCTTCAACTACAAGTTCAGATAAAATGATTTAGATTTTCTTATATTTGAAAAGGTGTTTACATCTCCGTACAAAGACCTTATCGTATGTCAGACACACACACACACATATACATATATATATATATATATATATATATGTCATATTTAAGCATATTTGAACACTTTAATTTTATCATATTTATTATCTTGCATATGGTATATCCTGCATATGGTATATATTACCAGGGACACAAATTTCCTGCAAAAGCCTTTCGCAGGAAGTTCTTTGAAACCTAGGTGGGGCCTATAGTGATGTTTGTAAAAAATCCACCCCATCCCTCTATTTTTTAAGCTCATTTTAGGACTTGAGACAAAAAGCAAACATGATAAATAGACTCAAGTGGGCCGCACTAAAGGAAAATGTGGGTCGAGAAATTCCTACCAATGAAACCTCTCCGGGCCAACAGCAATGTTTACATGCCATTTGTACTATTCACAATGTCATTCTTATTGGGATGAACTGAAAATACAAATATTATCCTCATTCAAAACTTTTGTGGCCCCATGAATATTTCAACTATGGACGTTCAATCCTGACATTTTAGGCGTACTTGAGTATTAGATCTGTCTCATTTTTTATCCCATGTCTTAAAACGATCTCAATAAAAGAATGGACAGAGTATATACCTTGCAAACATCACAGTGGGCCCACCTAGGTTTAGAGCGCAAAAACTTGATGCGAAAGGATTTAGCAGGAAATCCACGTACGTTAACGGGGTGTTTGGCGCATGGGTTTAAATGGGATTAAGTGGGAGTGGGTTTTAAGATCTCATGGATGGTTGCAATGTCCTGCTTAGGACTCATCGTAAGGTATGGGTTGGGAAGCCCCTTCTTGGAATCAGAGTTGGGGCAAAGGTTTTTCCAATCCTACTTTGGGTTTCGTGTGGCTAGTGGTCGGTGCTATGTGGACCCTACTATGATGCATGTATTTTATCCATGCCGTCCATCTATTTTGAAATATAATTTTAAGGCTTGATCCCTAAAATGAGGTAGATATAAATCTCAGGTGGTCCACACCATGGGAAAACAGTAGTGATTGAATTACACCATTAAAAACCTCCTAGGGCCAACTATGTGGTCCACTCGAGATTTGGATCAAACTCATTTTTGGGTTCATACCATAAAATGACATGGAAGAATGGGTGGATGGCATGGATGAAACACATACATCATGGTGGGGCCTACAGAGCACCGACCGGTAGTGGCAAGATGAGTAGCCAATCCGTTTCCATGAAGTGGGATGGCTCCAAGCCATGATATTAGAGGACAATCCTGACACAATGTAATCATTATATTTTAGTAATTCCATCCCGCTTAAACTCATCTAATCCCATGCTCTAAACACCCCCCTAACAGGAGTCTCAACACCTCCCAAACAATTTAAATCCAATATTTTGAAAAAATTTAAGCCGCCTAACACTTCAATCCACGCTCCTAAAGAGCCCTATATAGATAGGTAATGATATGATAGGCTAAGTGTATTTTTCTCGGCACACGTATTTTCAATTTGAAAAAATTAGCAATGTAGATGAGTCCGTACAATGTTTTTTTTTTTTTCGCTGCCTGAAATCTTATCTCACCAAAGGCTATTTTTAGGGTACGGATATTAATTTTTTGACCAAAATACCTTTGTCTATTAGAGTAAAGCAGCTGAAAAAGCAAGAGTATTTTCATCTTTTTTAAGTTAATATATAGTAGGAATAGAGCTCTACTACAGTGCTTTAGGTTTTTTTTAGGTCCAATGAAAAAAGGTGGATAGTACGATGGGTCTTATATGACGCAAAGTACCTTTCAATTATGATTAGAGAGGCCAGTAATTAGATAATCTAGACCATAGAACGTCTGATTACTCCAGGATTAAAAGGCGGAAAGACCTAATCCATATCAGAACATCACTGCGATCAATGTCAGGATCCTTTTCAGTTGCTTCTGGCCCATTGTCGTACTCTCTTCCTGACCGTCTATCTGTAGGTCACGATTATTTTTTTTTAAAAAATGGTCATATATAGTTTAAATTTTACACATACACCATCTACGATAGAAAGTAACAGAAGAACGGCCCAGATTACTGGACATACGACCCGTGGGCCCCACTTGTCGGAAATAAAAACTCGTGTGCACTAACATAGAGATGAGGGAGTAAGTATCATAAGATTCCTCCGCTATAAATACTCCTCTCTCCCGATGCTTTCAGGCTCGAAAAACCCTAGCTCTAAAAAAAAAGCTCTCTTCCTCTCAAACTCTAGCTTTTGCGTCTCTTCTCCTGCCGGCGACCATGACTAAGAAGCGCAAGCTCGAGCCTAAACCTGAGCCCAAACCCGAGCCGGAGCCGGAGCCGGAACCGGAACCGGAGCCAACCCCGCCAGTCAAGCATGAAGAAGAAGAAGAAGAAGAGCACGAGCCGACCCTCTTCGACGAAGACGATGACGTGGACGAAGACGAAGATGACGCCCAGGAGGAGCCTGACCATTCGGAAAATCCTCAAAATGCCCCTAACTCCTCCATCGCAGCTCCTCCCTCCACCGTCGATCCTGACGCCTCATCATCGGACGGCGAGGATGACGAGGAGCCTGTCGAGAAGCTCCTTGAGCCATTCCCTAAGGAGCAACTCATCGAGCTTCTCTGCTCTGCCGCATCGACCCACCCCGATGTCCTCGCCTCCATCCGCCACGCCGCGGACGCGGACCCGGTACACCGCAAGATCTTCGTCCACGGCCTCGGGTGGGACACTGATGCCGAGGCGCTCTCCGCCGTGTTCAAGAAATATGGGGAGATCGAGGATTGCAATGCAGTCCGTGACAAGATCTCTGGGAAATCCAAGGGCTACGGGTTCATCCTGTTCAAGCACCGAAGTGGGGCTCGCAAGGCGTTGAGGGAACCACAGAAGCGGATCGGGAACAGGATGACTGCGTGCCAGCTGGCGTCAACAGGGCCGGTCCCTATGGCCCCACCGCCAGCACCGCCGGTGTCGGAGTACACACAGCGGAAGATCTATGTTAGCAATGTGTCTGCGGACATTGATCCCCAGCGCTTGATGCAGTTCTTTGCAAAGTACGGTGAGATTGAGGAGGGTCCGCTTGGGCTTGATAAGCAGACGGGGAAGCCGAAGGGATTCACACTGTTCGTGTACAAATCAGTTGAGAGTGCGCGCAAGGCATTGGATGATCCACACAAGAACTTTGAAGGGCATATCTTGCACTGCCAGAAGGCGATTGATGGGCCGAAGCCAAACAAGCCACACTTCGCCCATCACCCTCACCGTCAGTCTGGTACGCCCCATGGGTCTCATTTCCCGAGAAATGAGAACAACCCCAATTTCATGGGCGGGATGGGGAATCATGGTGCTGGTGCTGCAGGGGCTGGGCACATGATGGCCCCATCTCCTGCTGGGATGCCATTTAATACCTCGCCAGCTGCAGCGGCGGCGGGGATAAATCCTGCACTGGGGCAGGCACTGACTGCACTTCTTGCAACCCAGGGAGCAGGTCTTGGGCTGACGAACCTGCTTGGGACTCTTGGGACAGCAGGGATGGCCGCTCCAGTTAATCAGAATGTGCCTGCATCAATGGTGAATAATGCGGGCCACGGTATTCAGGGTGGGTATGGGAATCAACAGGTTGGGAATAATGTTGGCCCGAATGTGATGGGTGGGTACGGGAATCAGCCCGCAATGCAGGGTGGTTACCCAAATCCACAAATGGGGCAGGGGAATGCTGGGAGGTCTCAGCAGGGAGTGGGTCATATGGGTGGTATCCCACCTTACATGGGCCATTAGGTATGTTGCAGGTATAACACATGCCATCTATATTGTTTTTTGGTCTTGTATTTTCTATCATTTGAGATGTATTTTTCTGGTTGCTTTACTTATTGCTGACTTGTGGTAGTGTTATAGGAACTGTTTTTTTTTTTTTTTTTTTTTTTTTTTTTGAAAGGTAATATTTTATTGCAAAAAAAAGGACTACAGACCACTAAGACGAAAAAATGAAAAACAAAACTACAGGGGAATAAGAAAAACAAGGAAAAAAAACAGAAATAATGCCTAGACAGAGAACGAGCCCCTGCGCTACAGCCCGGAAAGGGACAAGACAGGACAAACAACAGGAACCCCTGCAGCTAGGGGGCCCTGTCTCTAAAGAAAACTAGTACTCTGGAGAAAAGTCCTGCCGCTGAACTAGAAGAATTCCTGAAGCATCTGTTGTTGCGCTCAGCCCAAATATTGAGTTATGTTAGGAGTAGTATTCAAAAGATTATCGTGGGAATTAAATGGAAAATTGGTGTTGTTGGGAAGAAGTATGAAATCACTGATTGTGAGTTGCGTTGGTGGTAGTATTGGAATTGTTATCGTGGAAATTAAATGGAAAATTGGTGTTGTTAGGAAGAAGTATGAAATCACTGATTGTGAGTTGCGTTGGTGGTAGTATTGAAATTGTTATTGTGGGAATTAAATAGAAAACCATTGTAGCGTTGGGAAGAATTAGGAAACCACTCTCGGTGCTTCTTTCTATATTTTTGAATTCTCGAGTGCATCTAAATTACATAACTAGATGGTTTTATTAAAATTTTGTCTTCTTGAATCACCATGCTTTTCATCCTTTGTACTGCCTTTGCTTATATCTGCAATCCATGGACTTGTGGATTCTATACATGTCATTATGTGAAGTATACTTACCATGATCTAATAAGGTCATTTTGAGCAACTTAATTATCAGCAACTTCCATTTTGAGCTTTGATCAGCAGTCTTTTTACATAATTGGTCACTGGGTAATACTTGCTTATTGTGGAGAGAGATGAGAAAAGATGCAAAGGGAAGAGAAAAAATTCACAAGAAACTTAGATGGAAGAAGAAGTCACTTCATAGATAACGACTCATCTTAAGGATCTACTACAAGGGAGCAAACGTCTACCAAAACACACTTGTTCAAACTTAGCATTGGATTGATCGAATTCGTTTTTCCCCTTGCCCCCTATATCAAGAATCATGCCCATTCAATAGCTGCCTTGGGACCACATGAAATTGCATCCAAACCATACAAATTTAAAGAAAAATGGACCTAGGGTCCCACAAAGTCTCCCACTAATTAAACTTCCTAAGGAAACACCCTTTCCCCATGAATCTTTTCCCATGCATTCTTAGGAAATGCAATGCCATTTATTTTCTACAATTTTCCAAGTGAAGAGTGGCATGGCTTTCCTTAGAATCTTTAATTTTCCAACCACGTGGCATGGCCCCACCACATATTGCACATGTGGCCCACTTGCAACAAAGGTGTGCCCCACCATGTCTGCTGCTACATGATTGCTTCTGCATGGAATTTCTCAAATCTAAAGACGTGGTTCGGTAGCTGCATACATTTAAAAATTTGGAGAAAATTCATCATGGTCAGAACTTTGGAATGAGGACAACTCACAAAGTTGTTTGAAGCTGGTACTTTGAGATGAAACACCATGAAGATAGGTAGATTGGAAGCTGGTGAAACCTAATGGAACTCTTTTCTTTTTTCTCATCAATCTTCATTCCAATATTTTCTCATATATATATATATATATATATATATATCTCATGTTCAAATGTGATATGCATTGTCAGCATGTTGGGATAACATGTCGATTGGAAGCAGGTGGAATCTCATAGAAGTCTGTTGTATCTTTCATCTATCTTTATCATAATACTTTTCTTATAGTGAACGAGATGTATTGTCAGCATGTTTGAATCTATGAAAGATGTATTTCAGTGTTAATGATTGTTGTTCAGGTCTCTTGATTTCACTAAATGGATGAAATGTTGGAAGCGATCAAGAAGGGGGATAATTTGGGTTTTGTTTATGCTCTTTGTTTTCAGTTGCTAGGGCTCTACAAAGATACAATACTAGTTTGCTAATCTCAGTCACTTGTGACTGTGTCAGACTATGGGTATGTGATCGTCGACCGTGTCAGACTCTGGGTGCATGATCATCATGGTCCTCATGGAGCATGCCTGAGGTTTGCCTTAATGCCATTTGATGTAGGATACTATCCATTCTGTATGGGTTTCAGACGGAGTTACAAAAAGGTTCATATTTATGGTTAAAACTTCTCAATTACAAAGGTGCCGTTTGATAAAACTTGTTTTCAACACTTATCACTTATTGTCAGCACTCGTACAATTCAGATCGTTTGGCAATCCAGATTATTAAGTACTTAAATTAATTTTAACAAAAAAGATGGGTCTTTCTTTCAGTTCCCCTCCTACCACTTAATGCTAAAGGCTGAATGCTGAATGCGGTGGTGTATTGAAATTTCTTTTCACTTTTGACTAAAATATCCCTAAAATTATTTCAAAAGTACAATTCAGTTCTAAACTTTCAGAGTTTATTTTCAGTTTATCAAACGGCACTAACGTCTGAATCTGTACATCTTTTTCCTAATGGAAATAGGAAAAAAATCATCATACTCAGGTTCTCTAATTAAAGCTGGGTATCTACTTTCAATGTGGAAGCTACCTCAGAACAGCTAATTAGATATGAAACTACTCGATGTTCATAACCTGCTAAATAGAAAAATAGAACTTATCTGAACGAAATTAAAAAAGATGACTTTGTCCTAAATTAGTACCACTGTTTTGAGGGTCTACCATCTTTTCTTTGTGGAATGAAATGAGCTCAAAGACTTTCTTTGTGGAATGAAATGAGCTCAGTGAGTATCCTATGGTCTAGAGTACAAATTCCTCAAGTGGTACTGGTGGGACCTGATCAAGTTGCACTGTTTAGCAGGTCATTGTGTTGAACTATTCTTCTTTTGTTTTCCCCTTGATGAAATGAACCTCACATGAGTGCACCTTGATAAACTGAAACCCAGTGATGGGTGCATCTCAATAAAATATGGAGATATTCATTAAAAAAACTGAGGTGGATGCTTGTTGTAGGTTCCATGCTTCAACTTTAACCTCTGTTTAAGGTAGAATTGAATACTGTTGTTGTTCGAGGGCCTTCCTAAACTCATATTGGGAATCACGAAGGGAGGTAAGCTGATTCCATGCATTTGTTTGATATAAACATTAAAATATTGTGCATCAACTTTCCTTGTTTCATTTGAATCACTTGATCTTGATGAAATTTGTCTTCATTTTGTTAATGGGCAGAGTTCTTTTATGTATGTAGTGGACACATGCTTTCTGGATTACTTAAATAGCAACTCCTTTTGAAATTTATTGTGCCTCATGTTTCTTCTTTCTATCACATGAAGTTGTCTTTGGGTTGATTTTCTCTTTATATTAGGAACTGTTTTTGGCTTGCTGTAAGTCAAATGTAAAATCTTTCTTGATTATTTTGTTACTTCGTAGCTTCTCTTGATTTTGCAAGCTTTTTCTTTCAAGTTGCTTAATTGATCCTGCGAGTCTACAATTTTGTTTTAGTTCCTAATTTTGTAAGTAAAATTGTGCATTTCTAACATTCCATATCTAGTGTTTAATTCCATACCTTTAATTTGTAACATCTTATGCATATATTTGCATACTGCTAATTTGATAAAATAGGGGAAGTTTGTATTTCTGAAATCTCAATTGAAAATTCCAAATAGTAAATCATGGCTCCCATCTGATTTTTTTTTTTTTCCTTTTGTATTTAAGGTTCATGTTTTGGAAATATTTTGTTTTTTGAAATTGCTTTTTTTATATTTTTGTTATTCATTGTGCAGATCTTTCATTGGTGCATCAATCCATTTAGTTCTGGGCAGATGATTCTTCGAAGTTCCTACTCCTGCACTCATGCAAAAGCGTCTTTTTCTGTGACAAGTCTTATTTCTTTGGTTACTAAAGAACTTCAAATTTAGGCTTGTCAACCAAAGTTCAAGTTTTTCTTCTTCCTTCTGTTATCCTTAAAAACTCTGTAGTATTTTAAGCCCTATGTTTGGTTTCTTGGAAGAGCTCCGATGTATGGATTTTGAACTTGAGAGTAAAAGCGCTTTATGTACTTTGGATTTGAAAGGGTGTTATCGATTATGAGTTGCCTATTTGCTAAATAATTTGCTCTTTTTTTTTTTTTTTTTTTCTACTTGAATTGATTCAAGGTTCACTAGTATGTTTTGATTGTTTCTGTTGAAAACTGTTTTTCATCTCTTATTTTATTTTCAAATATCTCAGCTGCAAAAAAAAAAAAAAATAAAAAAAAAATTCTCAGCTGCGGCTAGCATATTATTGCTAGAGTGACGTGCTTACTAAACAGTCTCTAGAATGGAGTTTCTTCTCTCTGCTAACAACATTTTTTGACATGTTTATTCCACTCTGGTTGTTCTTCGACTTATAGTAGAGCCTCTCATGCTCTTAGGTGGCTTACCAGAAATTTTGCCTCCTATTTTATTTTCAAATATCTCAGCCGCAAAAAAAAAAAGGGAAAAAAAGAAAAAAAATCTCACCTGCAACTAGCATATTTTTGCTACGAGTGACGTGCTTACTAAACAGTCTCTAGAATGGAGTTTCTTCTCTCAGCTAACAACATTTTTTGACATGTTTATTCCACTCTGGTTGTGCTTTGACTTATAGTAGAGGCTCTCACACTCTTAGGTGGCTTACCAGATTTTTTGCTGCAGGTGTTACTAAGGGCAGTGCAAGGGAACCTTTGAATACCGTAGTAACATTTAATATTGTCTTCCTTTTTATTTATGCTGTTGAGTAGATCTTCTAAGAATACAAATTTCTGACATTCATATTTTTTTTTTCTGACCTTCACAAATAATACTCAGAAGCATGGATAGCTGACCAATTTTGAATTTTCTTGATTTTTGGAAGTCCTTGGGGCAAATATTTCCTGTTGTTGAATCTAGTGTGCAGTTCTAAAGATAGTTCCATAGCCTAGTCTCATATGAAGTGATTTGATGCTTTGCAAAAAACTTTGGTCTTTGTGTAATTTTCTGGGAGCTGATTTAGCAGGAGTGAAAATTTATATTTTGCTTTGCAACAGTTTCTATTGAGTAATGATAAAACCAGAAGGACCCCCTTCCAAATTTACTTGTATCGTTATTGTGACTAAAGCTGGATTGGTTTTGACCAGCTTACGAGGCTTTCAGAGGCTGTCTTAGCCTGTCTTCATCTGTCGGTGGCTATGCCTTCTTCCCAAATGTGGAGGTTCTGAAGACGGTCAAATCTTGTTTGAACATGCTAATTTCTTGATAAACTATAAATTATTTTGAACTTTGCAAGTCTAGTTTCTTTTTCAAATCAAGCTTCTTCTTCTTTTTTTTTTTTCAAATCTAGTATAATAATTTTCTTGGGAAAATCTATAAACTTGTTTTGGAAAAGTGTTGTTTAAATCTTTCATGGATAATTGGATACCCTCTTTTATATTGTTGTGATTATCATGAAGCAAATGAAATCAGCTGCATGGGACCTAATTGCTAAGATGCTTAGCTATGGTTCCAGGATCATCATCAAGTGAGGTAGCTTGGCAACATCTCTCGGTTGATGGAAGGTATGTAATGGGTTTACCCTTGGTCAGTTTCTGGAACTGGTGGTTTCATGGTACCCTCCAACTGATTTGTTGTGAAATTGAGGTTCTTTATCAATAAGTGAACATGTCAAAGTTTCAAGCAAATTATTTTTGTAAACAGCCTCACTGATCTTTACTGGTTTGGAGTATAGAAGGATATAAAATTGCATACCATGAGTTTTGTAAAACGAGATCATGGAAAAGAAGTAATTTCTATTTAAATTCATTTAAAGTCGAGAAAGGGTTTTCATTTCTATATTTGGTTTCGTCAGTATTGAGTTCGTTTAGGAAAAAACAGTGTATTCAAGAACTTCAAATTACGTTCAGGATTTAGTAAAATCTATATGAGTGATTACTTTCCTATCAACCTCTAGCTTTTGATTTGGGTTTTAAGAATCCTGTTAGAAGATTGAGTATCAACATTTTTCTTCATTCATGAGGTCTGTTGGTAGCATCTGTGGGTCATAACAGAGGTTTTACCCTCTGGATTCAGTAAAATCTGCATGAGCAATTACTTTCCACTCAACCTCTAGCTTTTGATTTGTACTTTGAGAATCCTTATAGGGGATTGATTAAAAAATGTCACTTTTCTTTGTTTAGACCATCACCATCATTATCATCGGCATCTAATCCTTACCCTAAATAATTAGGGCTGGCCATACAAATCCTGTTATGCCATTCCACTCTATCAAGGGCTATACCATCAGTTATAGCAAAGGTCATAAGTCTTTTCTTACTACCTCCACCTATGTCTGTTTGGGCCAATCCCTTGCTCTTTTAGGGCCTTCAACTTGAACCAATGTGTACTAACTGGCGCATCCTGTGTTTCGACCAATGTCATCTAAATCAACAACCCTCTTATGCTTTCTGTTTCAGATCACGAGATCCGAGTTATCGATCATTTATGATTCTGTTTGATATTTCTACTTATCCGAAATTAGAGGCCAAGTTCCCTGCTGGTTAAGAACAGGGAACTTCCTTGTTTGGTACCTTATCTGTACCTGTGGGGCCCATTGTTGGTTTCTCCAATCCATTTATCTGATGGCCTACATCATGGAAACCATGCCCAAGAAATCTCTCAAATTGGAAGGTCCTGACCATCATATCTTTTGTTTTTTCTCCGTTGAGTGTGGACTGTTGGTGCATTTCTTCTTAACTGTGTATTTACATTACAGCAATGGAAACTTCAGAGTTTTGACCAAATGAATAGATTTTTTGGGCTTGTTTCATCCATGATGGGGGCCATCAGTTCAATGGATTGGATAGATCAACCATGGGCCCCAATGTACAGATTAGTTACCAAACCAGAAAGTTCTCTTTTGAACTTGGCCTCTCGACAGTATGGTCCTATGTTTTCAAGTACTGATTAATGAGAAGGGTATATTCCAACTGGTTAGACCAAAGGTTACAGTCCACCCAGTAGATAACTTCAAATCTATTAAGTGAATGTGACATCCAACCCTTTAAGTAGGTTGGCCTTCCATGAGGATTAACCATTAACAATAATCGGCCCCATCTACTCATCAGGTGGGCCACACCATAGAAAACAGTACTTTTTCCATTGATAAATGGAAAAACATGAGGGTTGTCTACTCAATGAGTGAACATGGTTGATTTCTGCACAAGGTGATCCTCATCATGGGGCCAACCTATTGGGATGTCACATGCACATGAAAGATTGAAAGTTATAAGTTGGGTGGACCGTAACTTGTGTCCAACTGGTTGTTCTTGAGACCTGATTAATTCATAATGTAAATTTATATTATATTATATATATATTTCTATTATTTATTAATTTTTTTGCAATAGCATGCATATTGAACTTCAATACCAATTCATAGAACTTAAATTACAATAATAACATCAATAATTTCTTATGACATCAATCATCTTTGTTATCTCTCAATAATAACATCAAACATCAATAATTACAATTTATTATTGTTATTAAATTACAATAATAACATCTTTTTTCTCTCAAAAAAATAAAATAAAAATAAATAATAACATCAATCATTTCCTATATAAATTACAATACCAATTCATATATAAGACTGCATTGCATATTCTTAGTGTATAAATTGGAGGGCCCCACATGATCCACCCTAGTGTACCACACGTATTGGAGGAAGTTGCATACTGCCTACATTTTCCCATATAACAAACTGGATCCGCCATCCAGGTAACATTAATCTGGACATTTGCATAGCTGAATTTGAGAAGATATCTATTGTTGACTACAAATAGTTCGAGAAAATCTGAAAAACCTTTTGGTTTGGAATCTACTATCATTGCGAACTCAAACTGCTGAGGGTTTTCCCTTTTATGTTGTGAAAAAGAAACTTGTTGTAAAATTTGTGTGAATCAAAGTTTTATTTTCAAGATTTTGGTTGGAACTTCTAAATACTGGTTATTTAAATATTCAATATTCTTTATCCAGAGTGTTCTTAAAAAGTGAACCTTTCACGAAAATGGTTTTATAAACTGTACTTTCTTGAGTTGCCACTGGATGAAATACTACCTTCTGATTTGGATATTTGAAAGTCATATGTGAAAGACGATTGTGCTGAAGTGAGGAATATGGGATTTCTGGGTGTCTGAAGCTTTTCAATTTTGAAACCTGTTTTGGGATACACCATATATCTACGGATTTTTTTTTAAATTTTTTTTTAGAAATTTGAGAAAGAGCAATGCAGTTGGGTATTTGAAAGTCATATGCGAAAGACGATTGTGCTGAAGTGGGGAATTAAGGGATTTCTGGGCGTCTGAAGCTTTTCAATTTTGAAACCTGTTTTGGGATACACCATATATCTACGGATTTTTATTTTTTTATTTTTTAAAAGAAATTTGAGAAAGAGCAATGCAGTTGGGTTGTGTAGAGAAATCTCTTACATTTACTCATTCTTACATGATTTGGTTGGCACTGCCTAGTATTGATGTGCTGGGTAGAGGAGCCATGATGATTTTTTAGGGGTTTGTCGAACTATGGGCAAGCAATCATGGGAGGCAACCCCAAGAAAGCTGGGACAAGGCTCGATGGTGATGGTGGTGGTTATAGTGCTGAGGTTTTTTTTTCCCCACCCATTTCATTGACAGTGATAGGTGTTACACTTTAAAGAGCAGCGTATCTTTCAAGCTGTTTACATTACTAACATGGATTTAAATGCTGGTCTCCATGAGGAGTTTTTGTTTTTTGGTTTTGTAATGTTTTTTGTGGTGGGGGGAGTTCGAAGAAGGGTTTTATTGATTTCTACTATTTGGTCTTGGAGGTGGTAGTACTTGGAAAATTGTCAATCTTTTTGGAGGCAAATGGCTGCAGCAATAGGCCATACAGAGCGTACAGAGAACACCTAGAGTGGGGGGAAACAAAAGGAGATGGGGAAAGATCCAGATGGTTGTTAGACGTAGCAGATTTTCAGGTCAAGTGGACCACACTGCAGTTGGACTGAAGTGCAGATGGGGAAAGATGCTGATGATTGTTAGATGATGCAGATTTTCAAGTGGCCCTCACTGCAGTTGGACCGAAGTGTCTGCATAAATCCTGACCGTCATTTTAAAAGCATTCTCTATTGACTGAGGAAAGAAGATGGTGATTTCTAAAATTTCTGTGATGCACCATTTATCTCAATTGCTCCATGTTTGAAATTGCCAAGTCTGATCTTAATGTGCTCAAAGGAGATCTTCGGTGGGTCCATAATGAAACAGCCTTGGGTCAAAAAAGGGTATGGAAAATGTTTAAATCGGTCTATTTTGTTAGAAATACAGTAAAAAAGAAACGAAAACTGCTAAACAAATGAAAAAAATAATAATATTAAGATTGGGTTTTAAGGTGAAAAAATGGAGTGAAAAAATCACTACATTTGTTTAAGAAGTGAATAAAAAACTTTTAACTGCGCATGGAATTGGTGGACGTTTCCTTTCAAATGCTTTTCAAGTAATTAGCATATAAAACAGTCCAAGTCACTACTATATAACATTTCATTTTAGTCATCATCTGTATCAATGCATGGCTACAGACCACCAATCCCTATTTCTCCCAGTAAGCTTTCGTTACTTGAGAATAGTATTTCATTGAAAAAACCGTGTCTAGATCGTATTGCCATGTTTTTTTTTTTTTTTGAAAAAAATTGTTTAATTTTTAAAAAGTACTCATTTTTCTATTTAAAAAAATCTCTTCTCAGAAAGACAAGGTTTAGAAAATTGAGTTTTGCGAACAGGGTGTCATAGCCTTAAACGCGTCAGGAAAGAAATGGGCCGTGTGAGATGCATCGGATGATGCCTTTTTCCAGTTGTAGTGCTGGTGGTTTGTTGGCTTCTGTCAAAACTCTATTGATGCTTGACTGACCACGGACTGTTACATCTGATGGTGGATGGACTGAAGCCTTTTGATTTGTGGGAATATAACAATTGGATTGCTGTTAAGAGCTTGTCTTAGTCATCCGTTGTTTTGGTACATTTGGTGAAAGATTCAATTCTATCTATGATCGCATAGGTTTTCATTGAAGGGCATTCCTTTTACTGAATCTTTTACATATCAATACTTTTATGGAAGCTGTATGCTATCTTGTTCCCTGCTGTCGTCTAACCTTGACCTCCTGTCACCCTTTTGGATTGAGAACTCATTTGAGTTGTTGCAATACAACGTCGGACAACAAGAGATTCAATAGTTTGGAGCCATTTGTTCTCCTTAAACCCCAATTTCTCGGGATAAATCGGTAATGGCCTAAGTGACGATCCTACCGTGCAGTTTATAGTCAAAGCTTGAGGAAGGGTGCCGATGGCTGTGCTTCTCTTTCATCTTCAATTACTGCAAGGGAGTGTGTGTGGCGTGCTTATCCTTCAACTTCAATCTCTGACCCATGTATACTGCAAGAGAGTGCGGGTGATCTGGACTGGACAGAATACAATTTTTAAAGATGTAGGTAACTCTTGGCTGGGCTGAGGTTTGTATGAGCCTAGCTTGCAGACTAATACTTAGAGCGTGGCTTGTAATGAAGTGTGCCAAAACAAGGAGGTTCAAGCCGTTCTAGCTCATTTTGTGCAAGATCTGTGTCATTTATGGGTGCGATGCTTATGCGTGTGATGAACATGAAAATGCCCCTGGAAAACCCAAATGGTCAGGCCTGCGTCATCTGCAAGCCTTTTATGCTGGTACCAGTCCAACTGAAGTGGATCAGTTCTGAATGTCCTTGTGCCGATCTGGCTACTTCTCTCCAACATTTTAGCAATCACCATGGACGTGGATTACCTTCAGCTGGGGCTGCAATGGATTTCAGCACCTCTAAGGTGCGTGGTATGATATGATGTTTTATCTAGACCGTCCAACATGAGTCCAAATATGAGTAAGATTCAAAGCTCAAGTGGAACCCGCCACAGGAAACTGTAGGGACAAACGAACACATCGGAACCTTTCTAGGGCTCACCCTGATTGTTGTTTGGGTTTATGCCTTAAAATGAGTTGGCAAAACGGATGGTTTGGAGTGGGCATGATACATCAGGGTGGGACCAATGAGGTTAGGACTGCAGGCAATCCGCGTCCAGTCACTGTATGTCACGCCCCAGACTCGATAACCGGACTCACAAGGAACCTGATGACTGGTTCTCACCGCAACAGCCTCCGTAGTATCCCATTTTCGGCTCCTGAGGCAGGTTCTGATCTTGGGATCTTACAAGGAGGATTTCCATAATAGTATAATCATTCCAATACGAGCATACCCAAGATCATAGCAAAGACATCTGAGAATAACAAGGACACACATGACAAAATTCACTAAAAATTTGGACTTTTACAAGCTTACATCAGGTCCGAAAGGACATACAGAAGATAATAGAAAAGGAGAGAAAGGTCAGCAATACTGGGTCCTCAAGATCAGCTCTAATCCACGCTCTGCAGTTACGACGCCTACCTAGGATCACCTGCACGCATCAATCGTGCATAAGCTTATAGAAGCTTAGAGGGTGGTGTAGGTGTGTGACAATGGTGCACAAAAGAATAGCAGGGGATATAGGAAGCGAAGCATGCTCAATGAGAATATCGCTAGCCTTACCAAGGCTTATCATGAATACAATGCAATAAGTACTGGGCACCATATCAAGGTAATGCATGAAATGACTTATACAGCCGATGCGAATGCGATGCAAAGTAATGTAAGTGCTCATATCCAATCCACATGTCAAGTACGTTTCCAATCATAAGAAAATCATCGGGGTCCATTATACTGCTGGATGACTATCGCTTTACAGACCCTGCACAGTCAAACGAGCGTAAGAGACCTCACTACCCACCTATGGACAGCCAATCACCCGCAAGACCTGACGGTAGTGGAACCATTTACAAGCTAGTCAGACTCAGCCTAGCAACGCCTCCTCACACCAGGCAGGTAAGGCCACACCCCTATCCAACCGATTACACGACAGTGAGAGTCGTGGCCTAACGGTATAAGGCTCTCGTGCACTTATATATTTCACTCGATCATGGCGTTGGAGCAGATCCTTGGTACCATGAAAGTTTTAGGAATTTCACTCATGGGCATCTTATGCACCTGATATGCTCAAGTAATATTTCCGGTGTTCACACATCCAACCATCCAAGAATATCCCTATGGAGGCGAGGCTCTGATAAAGCAAGGGCGGTATCATCATGAAATGCAATGCCAATGCATGAGTTACACATACAGATCATGCACTAACTGCAGGCACTCCATGTGCACAAGGGGAAAAACTCCATCTCTCTATGACCACCATACAATGCAATCAATTTATACAGATGATGCATATGGGTCATAATGATGTAACTGTGCTACCTGTAGAATATGTGATCCTCCATCCCAAGGAGGGTCAATGTCTAGGTATATAGACAGATACCCTATGGAGAAGAGAAATTTTCTGGTGGGGGCTCAATGCTTTGGGGTGGCCCACTAACTAAGGGAGTCATCATCCTAAGGAAGAAACGGTCCTAATTAAAGGCCCAAGGTGGACCTTCAACCACCTACAGGAACCCTATGGGCCTACCTTAGGGCCACCAAGGAAGACATCCAACTTCAACTGGATCCCAAAAGGTAGCCCGCTACGCATATAAAGTAAGGTCTAAGGCCCAAGCAATACATGACCTGGTGGGCTCTACACAAAGCCCAACTCATAAATAATTTGGTGGGCCCTCAAGCAAGGTTTGGGCCCAACCATAAAGGTTATAAACCCACATATTGTGGTGGGCCTCATGGGCAGCCTAGTAACTCATCTACATGGGCAATTTTGCACTTAATACTAATGAGTTGGGCCTCATTTCTTACTCCAAGTACATAGTTGATTTGGTGGGCAGCTAAGAGCCCAACTACTTGCATATGATAGCCCATAAACCCATCACAATAGGCAGAAGAGTATAGGCCCAATGGTTGATGGGCCTCCTTAGAAGGATCTAGTCCAAAAGAACAAAGGTTAAGGAACTAACAATTATCCATATACAATGATCCAATAAAACCCATCTTGAATAGGCCTCAGATGGGCTCTAATTAAACCCAAAAATACTAAAGGAAAATGGCAAGATAGCTGATTAATCCATCCTCAAATCTGGTGGGCCATGCTGCCCCAAAATAACTCTTATGGGTAGCAATATTGGGCCTATTGTCAAATTCCAGCCCACCCATTTTCTTGGTTGGTTGGAACCCAACAATAAAATTGTTTTATAGTATATTTAATCCTTGATGGTCCACACACATCATTGTGGGTCCCACCAGATGAGAGGGGAACAACAACACATATTCAAGTGGGACATGCCATTGGAATGCAGGCCCAACAGCCCAAGGTAGGAGCGTCCCATGGTGGGTAGTCCTACGGGCCTGGATATTTGGCCCAAAATTGACCCAAATTTGCAAGCTGCATCGCGGTCAGTATAGGGGCCCGATGACCCTGAAAATTTGCAAGATGGTCCTTCCATGGGTGGGCCACACCTCCACAAAATTTCGTGATTTTTGGACGGTCAGAAGTATTTTAATTAATTTAAATGAAACAGACTATCCAGAAAATCTGGTTAATCTAGACGTCCCAATGTGGTGGGCCGGTCTAGCCCTTGCCACGGTGTGCACGGGGGTCTGTTGACCCTAAATTTTGGTAGGTGGGTCCTACCATGGGTGGACCACCTCCTTGTAAATTTTCATGATTTTTGGATACTTAGAAGTATTTTAATCAAATTTAAGAATACAATTTATCCAGAAATTCTGCGAAGTGCAGAATTCTAGATAGATCATGTTTGAGCACCCAATGGGGTGGGCTCTGGATGTCCAAAAATTGGAAAAATTAAATTTAAACCTTCCCACATATATGTAGTACAAGTTAGGGTCCACCAAAATGGCTCACCTGATCAGAAACTATTTTAAAATTTTGAGTTTCCACATTACAACCTTGCTGAAATGGCTGCAGAAATTTCAGTTAGGTATTCATATTGGCCCACTCTTTTGGAGACTCAAATGAGGTCAGTTGAAGCTGAAATTTGGCATGCTTATAGCTGGGACATGTACCTTCAAAAATCATATATTGATTGGTACAAAACTCTCCACCAAAAGTCCCAAATTCTGGCCTCAAGTTGGCCCAAAAATCTGTCCAGACAAATTTGGACAGCAACATGTAATTAAAAAAAAAAAAGATATAAACATTATTTACCATGAGATTTAACCCCAGGAATTTGTGTGGTAGACCACCCCAGTGGGCCCCACAAATGTCCAGACCTTCCCCATCATCAAATACCTCTTGCATGTGTGTCCCATTTAAGTCGATTTTGGGGCTACATGTCTAAGGATGGACTGCTATGGGCGTCCAAGCTCTATGGTTGGTCTGGATTTTTATTGGCCTACAAGGTGGGCCACACATGCAAGATCAGAATTCTATCATAAAGGAAAAATAAAGAATCGGCCACAAGAGAAGGGGCTCCGCCACATTGAGGCTCTCTCCTTCATCAATTACATCATATATTCCTTTTATTCATTTGTTACAACAAAGATCCACCACATGCATGTCCTATATTCAAGATCAATGGTTGGGATGCCATCCCAACCATGATTCTAAGGTCTAGATGACATATCATGTTATGGAATCCAAATAATCCTCCATGATGGGGGCCCATAGAGGAAAAACCCCATGCATGGGTATGCATGCATCAAATAAGCCATTCGACCACAATTAAGGGATGATGTAGGATCTCCACCATTGATTGGTGGGTCCTACACTTTCCATATTTAAAAAAAAAAGAGATCTAAGAACATGAAAATAGAAATCCTAAATCCTATGAGTACACCCACCTTAGATTGCTCCAAACTTGGATCTCCTAGCTCCTAGTGCACCAAGGGATCCATATCAATGGGTGAGATTGAATTTAGATGGTTAGATTTAAAGGATTAGAAGGGAAATAAGGCTAAAATAATGGAGGGAGTTGGGATGGTTTGGAGTTGCTAGAGAGAGAGAGAGAGAGAGAGAGAGAGAGAGAGAGAGAGAGAGGGTTTTAAGGCAAGCAATCATTTCTCTCTTGCCTTGGTTAGAGAAGAGTAATGATTGCAATAGGGAGTTAGAAACAATGTTGTAGGGTTAATAGACTTTTTAGGTTTGTAGGTGGTGTTTTAGAGATAGGTGGTGTAGGAATAGGGCCTAGGTAGTGTGTGTAGCGTGTGTTGGAATTAGTTCCAAGAGATGAGATCTACTTAGAAATCCGTACACACTATCCATAGGTGGGCCACATGACCGTGATTAAGGGCCAAAAAAATGAAATGCGCACAACTTATGATCTATACATCGGATGGAAGCACAAGACGCGGCATCGGAATCGCAACGACGAAGCGGACAAGATGACATAGGTTTCGGCTCGATTCGAGTCGGGTGTAGATGACCAGACTTAAGGATGACCGCAAACACTATCCGAGGGTCTCGGGTCGCCGGGATTTAACCCGTAGGACCACGGGACCAAAATGAACAAGATGCATACTCACACACACACATGCACATGTGCGAACTCGAGTCGGGTCTCACACTGTAGCATTGTAGAAAATGAAAATTCAATCATAATATAATTCACGGATGAAATCTTATTAAAGAACATTATGCATTGATACGAGAGAGAGAGAGAGAGAGAGAGAGAGAGAGAGAGAGAGAGAGAGAGAGAGACTTGAAAACATATGTTGAAGAGGGATGGGATGGATGATTGAGTCGTAACTGAGTTGGAGCCTAGAGCTAGCATGACCGGACACATTTGATGGACGGCTATGAACTCTGCAGCACATCACGGTGGGCCCCACAGCACTCAACTACAGAGTCACCTACCATTCTGTTGGCCGCATGTAATCCTTCATTCCATCGAACATTGGCTAATCAAAGATCATGCACACGCACATTTAGGGATCGCAGGCCTTTTCACAAACATCTCTATGTTTCTATTCGTCGGCCTTTTCACAAACATCTCTATGTTTCTATTCGTCGGCTTCCCTCCTTTCTAAAAAAATTAAAATGTAGCACATACAACCATTTTAGATGAATGAAGCGTTTTGCACCGTTCTTGGCATTTTCCTCGTTAGTTCTTTGATGGGAGGGTGTTTCCTCAACCCCCACTGTACAGATACCTGCGGATAGAAGCATCGGTTAGGGAATCGGAATTGGAATCAAGAAAGGAGTGGCATTTTGTGTAAATCTAACCAAAACTTATATATATATATATATATATATATATATATATATATATATATATATATATATGAGACTTACCTTGTTTCTTTTACTGGATCTTCTCGTCGTCCATCCATATATTGGGGATGTGTGCTATCGTACCCCAATCCTCCCCTGGGACATTCTGGTACCGTTCTTTCAGGAGCGGGCACTCAAACAATCTCAGTTCTTTGAGTGCAGTGAGGTGTTGCAACTCCTTAGGTAAAGAATTCAACATCGGACAGTAAGAGATCTCAAGAGCCTGGAGCGCTTCAAGCTGCCCCAACCCATCTGGGAGTGATTCGTTCTCCTTGAGCCCTGTTATCTTCAACTGCTTGAGGTTGGGGATGACAGGTAATGGCCTTAGCGACGATCTCACCTTATAGTTTATAATCAAACGCTCGAGGAATGGCGGAAGTGATGGCGTCCACACTATCTTTCCATCATCTTCAATTTCTACTTCTGATATAGCAGGAGGAAGCTGGCGTGGCAATGCCTTCAACTTGGGACAGAACACAATCTTCAAATGATGGAGAGACGGCATTACGTCGTCATCTATTCTCAACTCCCATTCTTCCCAGTTAGACATTAAAAAGAAAGAGAGTTTCTCTAACTTGGGAAATGCTCTCATCGTCCCTTGAGCAACGTTCCCATAAAATTCGCTGCCAATGTAGCTTATTTCATCCATTCCCCATATTTCTAAGTATTTGAGAGATGGTAGCTTCCCAAACGCTGGTAGCTGCTGGCACTTACAACAATCATACAATTCCACAGTGACTAAATTAGCAAACAATGGATCTTCCATCCAACTCGGAAACTTGGTTCCGATGTAATTCACGAGCTTCAACTCTTTCACATTCATATGGGGCTGGAGTTCTTCGAGCACGCCTTCCATCCTCTCCATCGCATTGCCTTCTGACATGACCCTTTCGCCTTCCATCCTCTCCATCGCATTGCCTTCTAACACGACCCTATCGCCCCAACATAAATGCAAAACATGAAGGTTTGGCTTCTTATTTAGTTCTGCTTCCATAGCCTCATCTCGGTTCTGAACTCTCTGTAGCTTATCTATTACAATTTTGCCTTGCAGGAAGTTAAGGTTTTTCAGTTCTCCGATCTTACATCCGCTCCTCGCATCCCCCACGCTAAACTTAGATAAAGTACGGAGGGAAATCAATCGCCCAATGCCTCGTAATGACTGGAGAAGGTTGAATCCTTCGATTTCAAGATGCCGTAGATTAACCATTTTGCCCATCTCTGTCGGAACCTTCCAAAGCTTGCGGCATTCGTTGAGCTTCAATGTCTGTAGAAAATAGAGACTGCTCACTGATTCAGGCAACTCCTCTATTTCGGTTGCAGACATATTGAGGTATCTCAAATGTACTAGGTTCTTTATGGAATTTGGCAACCTTTTGATTTTAGTTCCACTCAAATCCAAGACTCTAATGCATCTCATGGTATGGAAAAGATCGCGAGGGACGTCACTGATTCTTGACCATCCGATGAAGAGGAGAGTGCGCAGATTCTTGGCCTTATACAAGGAGGGGGGAATTGATGTGACATCCGGATTGAAAATCAACGAGGAGTGTCGGGCATTCACATGGCTGTCATTTGAGCTTTCCATTCCTGCAGAAAGATGCTCGTTCATTATAAATCGGGACAAGTCATGGACCGCACCACGCATCTTGCAATGCGTTATGTTCCCTTCAATATCTGTTACAATATCATCAAAAAACGATCGCCCCATTAAATCTTCAAAATATAATCCTCCAATTCTCTCCATTTCTCCTCTCCCCTCAGGGAGAATGAAACCTTCTGCCATCCACAACTTGATTAACAGGTCCTTCTCGAGCAGATGATCCTTTGGAAATATGGAGCAGAAAGCAAAGCACTGCTTCAAATGCAGAGGCATGTTATAATAGCTCAAAAGAAGAGCTGGTAAGATACCTTCGGCAACTTCAGGTAAGTCCCATATTTTACTTTGTAATACGGTCTCCCACTCCCATTTTGTCATTTTGGATCGCATGACGCTTCCCATCGTCTTTGCGGCGAGAGGTACCCCTTCACACCTATTTACAATTTTCATACCAATTTCTTCCAGCTCCAAGCATTCTTCTCTCGTCTTTCCTGCGAAAGCTCTACGACTGAACAAAGACCAGCAATCGTCCTCATACAATTGCTCCAGACAATGAATTTGGGTTGTACCCATTTTCTTACCGACATTCTGGCTGCGAGTTGTGACCAAAATCCTACTTCCTCTTGCGCCTCCCTTGAGAGGAAGCCTCAGTTTCTCCCACTTCACTTCATTTTCATTCCATACATCATCGAGCACAAGTAAAAACTGCTTCCCTTTTAGCCTTTGGGTCATGAGGCCTTGTAGTGTTTCCCACTCGCAGAAACTTCTATCAGGAAACCCACGGTCCGCTTCCATGATCGCTTCGCATATCCTCCGAACATCAAAATCATGAGACACACTAACCCACATTCTTTTATCAAAGTGCTCCTTAACCCTCTTATCATTATAGACTAGCTGAGCAAGAGTCGTCTTGCCAATACCACCCATACCGACGATAGAAATTACGGGAAGGTCCTCCTCTGGTCCAGTGCTCTCACCTGCCAACCAGTTTACTATCCTCTCTCTGTCAGGATTCCTACCATAAATCTCTGATTCATCTATCAACGAGCCCGTCATCCTCTCTTCTGTGTCCAGCCTCCACTCTTCACGATCTTCTCTAAACAAGAAGCTATTTTTCTCATTCCTAATCTCATCTAATCTTTTCCGAATCTTCTTAATTCTATACCCGACTTTATGGCGGAAAACAGCTTGGTTATAACATAAACAAGGAGAGGAGGAACTGATGTCTACCTTGTTCTTGCTGATACTTGTTTTGCTTCCGCCTCTGTTGATTTGCAACCGTAGAATTTCCGCCTTCCATTCATCCAGTACGTCGTCTACATCATAGGCCACGTCTTTGAGCTTCCCCAGCCAATCTTTAATAGACTCTTCTTTCACTTGCCGGCTCTCTGCTTCTTTAAGCGTCGCTCGAATTGCTTTGAATGTGCTGGAAAGCTTTTCAAGCTCACCAGTGGCACCCATCAACAGGCCCAGCTCTTGTTGGACCATGGAGTTCAAATTCTCCAAGACGAATGAGATGAGAGCATCTGCCATGCTTAAAACTGCGTTTGGAAGTGTTTGGAAGTGCGCTTAAATTGAGTTTCTGGACAAAAATGTTTCAAGATTGCCTAGCGTTTATAAGGTGTTGGCGTGTGGAATGGGCTCTTGTTTTCTATCAAACTGGCACAAAATGATGATTCAACTCATTTCATGTAGGTGCTGAAACGAGCGATCTATATGATTTTTTTTTTTTTTTTAAAGAGAATAACACAGCTTGCTGGATGGATGCGTCAAGATAAACAAACCAGCCAAAGCAAATTTGGATGAAGGATCCAAGTAAAGAAATGTTATTACGAGGAAAATGGAAAACTATATGAATTTCCAGGCCATAACATGCAGGGTACAATCAGTCCATTTCAGTTTGTACTAATGGGGCCCATGTTTCAGTGGTCCAGACCATTGGTCTTGATCCTGGTTGCAGATTGGAAATGCCTAGAAAATTCACTGATTGGGAGATTCAAACCATCAGTTATGGGACCATTATCTGTCTATTCTTGATGGTGTATAGCAAGTTCTCTTGTGGAGCCGAAAGTCAGGTCAACCAGGACGCGGATTTGCTGCGAATCGCTATCCGCATTAAGTTCCTGCACTGGGATGATAGGTGGGTCTCCCTGTGATGTATGTGGGACTGCGTCCTACCCGTCCGGGCAGGGATCTGTGGGGCCCACCGTGATGTGAGTGTTTTATCCAAGCTATTAATCGCTTTTCTCGTATCATTTTAAGGTATGATCCTAAAAATGAAGCAGGTCCACAGCTCCAGTGGACCACAAAGATGGAATTGAACGTCCACCATTAAAAACTTCTTGGGAGCTGGAGAAGTTTCGGATCAAGCTGATATTTGTTTTTTCACTTCATCCACGTCTACATGACCTTAGGAATAGGTTGGATGGTAAAAAAAACATCACGGTGGCCCTTAGAAAGGTTTCAACGGTGGTTGTCATTATCACTGCAGCTTCCTTTAGTGTGGTCCGCTGGAGCTGTGGACCTGCTTCATTTTTAGGATAATACTTTAAAATGATATTAGAAAAATGATTAACGGCTTGGATAAAACACTTACATGAAGGTGAGCCCCACATAGCCCTACCCAGACGGATTACCGTGCATGCGGGGGTAGGACGCAATCCGCGTCCCATCCGATGTATGTGAGAAATTCACCCGTCCATCCGTTTTACGAGATCATTTTAATACATGCAACTAAAAATCCTCCTAAACTCATGTGGGCCACACGAAAGAAAATAGTGGGGATTCAATGAACACCGCTGAAACTTTGTATGGGCACAAAAGTTTTGTATTAAGCTAAATATTGTGTTTCCACTTCATCGCAGTGGGAATGACCTTAGAGAAATTGGGGACTGTGGAGCCCACCTTTTATCCAGCTGTTTTTATGAAACAATACAAACTTAGTTTGGGAACTTAGACCTGCTCGTATGGACAGTGAATTTGAGGACGAAAATACCCCTCTTACACGGAAATGGATTGGGTCGGATGTACGTTCGGTGGTCTGTGGGCCCCACCATGATGTATGCTTTTCATCCATGCTGTTCATATATTTTTCCACATCATTTTATAGTATGAGACCAAAAATGAGGTATATCCAAATCACAAGTGTACCACATTATAGGAAACAGTGTTAAATGAGCGTCAACCATTAAAAACTTTTTGGGGGCCCACTGTGATGTTTGTGAGAATTTCTCCCTGTCTAAGTTCATTCATAGGGTCACGAAGACATGAATGAAGATGAAAAATAAATTTCATAATGATCCAAAACTTCTATAACCCCTACAAGGGTTTCAACGGTAGACGTTAAATTCCCCATTGCCTTTTACAGTGTGGTCTACTTGATAGTTAGATCTATCTTATTTTTCATCTAAAGCCTTAATATGAGTTCTCCAAATAGATGGACGGTTTGGATATAACACCGACCTCATGATGGGACCCACAAAAGAAATGTGATGTTGGAAAGCTGGGTTTCCTATTGCTACGGATTATAACCGTAGCCACAACCATAGCCCCTGCTTTTTCGATATGTCCCTCGATACATATTGAAGGTATTTTCAGATGTACTTTGATATATCGAAGGTCTTTCGATATTATCGAAAAAGGTCCAGAATTGTACAGTGAGTTTGCCTAAAAAATCTTGCAATTTTCGATACATATCGAAGGGTATTCAAAATGTATCGAAGGTGATTTTACCTATAGCTATGGATTATAATCATAGCCATAACTAGTCTATGCAATTTATTTTTGATTTTTTATTGTTTATTTTTTTTCATGGAGAACTTTCTTTTACCTACAATTTTCTCTAATACATATTTATATAAGTATATAAATTTTTTTTTTCTCTCTCTCTCTCTCTGTTTTTTTTTTTTCATTTATTTCTTTATTCATTTAACAAGAATATCTTCTAAACTAAAATTAGTTACTTGACGTACCCTATATGATTTTGGGGTAGGAGAAGCTACTTTAGCCAACCAACCTGGTTATTTTTCAAGATTCCATCAGGTCGATGGTCGAAAATCAGGAGGGCAAACTAGAAATTGAGTGGGGCAAACCAAAATTTCAGCGGAGCAAATTAGAAATTGAGCGAGGCAAACATGAAATTGAGTGGGGCAAACATGAAATTGAGTGGGGCAAACTAGAAATTGAGCGGGGTAAACATGAAATTGAGCGGGGCCAATAAGAAATTGAGCGGGGCAAACATGAATTTCAGGAGGGGAAACATGAAATTGAGTGGGGCAAACACGAAATTGAGTGGGGCAAACTAGAAATTGAGCGGGACAAACATGAAATTGAGAGGGGCAAACATGAAATTGAGAGGGGCAAACATGATGTCTGTGTTAGGGACCGAATGCATTTTATATAGGGGAGTGGCTATATGAGAGAGTTCTGTGGGTCTTATCACGTGGTATGTGTTATATCCGATCGTACATCCATTTGGGGAGCTTGTCTTAAGGCTTGAGATGAAAAATAAGACAGATCTAACTATCAAGTTGACCACACTGCAAAAACCAGTAGAGGATTGAACGTCTACCATTGAAACCCTTTTGGGGTCACAGAAGTTTTGGATCAACATGAAATTTGTTTTTACTCTTCATTCAGGTGTTTGTGACCTTATGAAAAGATTGGATGTAAAATAAACATTATGGTGGGCCCTACAAATTGTTTAACGATGAAAATCATTATTGTTACTACTATTTATGGTGTGGTCCAGATAATCTTTGGATATGATTCAGTTTTTGGATAATGCTCTAAAATAATCTAGATATAATAAATACATCATTGTGTGGCTATGTAACTTTGATCTCCTTTGAACCGTTTGTACAACTTGGAGATCGAGGAGCGTCAGTGCTCCTCTTCCAACGGCACGTACCTACGGCAGCTGTACACCAGCCAATCAGCTTCCCTCTCCGGCACAACACAAGATCATTTGAGGTGCTGATATGTTAAGAAAACCTAACGGTGGATTAGGTACCGCCCTGCCAGTTTCGAGCTCCAGACAGACTAGTCCTCCTTGGCCTAACATGTTTATTTGCCATCTAACTGGTTCATAAGGTTTCTTAAATATTAATGAAGGAAAAACACAAATATATTTTGTTTTTCACCGTTTGCCCCGCTCAATTTCATGTTTGTCCCGCTGAATTTTGTGTTTGCCCCGCTTAATTTTATGTTTACCCCACCGAAATTCATGTTTGCTCCGCTGAATTTCTAGTTTGCTTCGCTCAAGTTCATGCTTGCCCCGCTCAATTTCTCGTTAGCCCCGCTCAATTTCATGTTTGCCCCGCTGAATATCTAGTTTGCCCCGCTCAATTGCATGTTTGCCCCACTCAAGTTCATGCTTGCCCCGTTTAATTTCTCGTTGGCCCTGCTCAATTTCATGTTTGCCCCGCTGAATTTCTAGTTTGCCTCGCTCAATTTCTTGTTTGCCCCGCTAAATTTCTAATTTGCCCCGCTGAATTTCGTGTTTGCCCCGCTCAATTTCATGTTTGCCTCACTGAAATTCATGTTTGCCCCGCTGAATTTCTAGTTTGTCTCGCTCCATTTCATGTTTGCCCCACTGGATTTCTTGTTGGCCCTGCTCAATTTCATGTTTTCCCCACTAAATTTCTAGTTCGCTCTGCTCAATTTCATGTTTGCTCCGTTGAATTTCATGTTTGCCTTGCTGAATTTCATGTTTGCCCCGCTCAATTTTTAGTTTGCCCCGTTGAATTTCTAGTTTGCCTTGCTTAATTTCATGTTTGTCCCGTTGAATTTCTAGTTTACCCAGCTCAATTTAATGTTTGTCCCGCTGAATTTCATGTTTGCCCCGCTCGATTTTTAGTTTGCCCTGCTGAATTTCAAGTTTGACCACGAAGTGAATGAAATGGATTTTCGACCATCGACCCAATGGAATCTTAGAAAATAACTAGGTTTATTGCCTAAATTAGCTTCTCCTACCCCAAAATCATATGTGGTACATTAAGTAAATCATTCTAGTTTAGGAGATATGCTTGTTGAATAAATCGACAAAGAAATGAATTAAAAGAAAGAATTTTTTTTATATGCTTATATATACATATTTATATAAATATGTACTTAGAGAAAAATGTAGGTGCAATAAAGTTTTCCATATAAAAAAAAAAATTAAGAAAAAAAAAACTTTAAAAAAAATGCAGAGACTATAATTTCTATAGGGAAAACTGCCAACTTATGGCTACGGTTATAATCCGTAGCCATAGGGAAAACTGCAGGACTTTAAAAGCAAAAGCAAACTCGCTGGACAGTTCGGGACATTTACGGTAGATCGAAAGACCTTTGATGCATATTGCTACGGTTATAATATGTAGTAATAGAAAATACCGTAGCCATAAGTCCCATCATGAGGTCTGTGTTATATCCAAACAGCCCGTCTATTTTGCGAGCTCGTATTAACCTTGAGATGTGAAATAAGACAGATCTAAGTATCAAGTGGACCACACTGTAAAAGGCAGTGAGTTGAACGTCTATCATTGACCCTTTTAGGGGTTATAGAAGTTTTGGATCATTATGAATTTTTTTTTTTCTCGCTGAACATCTATCATTGACCCTTTTAGGGGTTATAAAAGTTTTGGATCATTATGAAATTTTTTTTTTCCTGCTGAACGTCTATCATTGACCCTTTTAGGGGTTATAGAAGTTGAACGTCTAAGTATCAGTTTTCCGCTGCTCTTTGTGGTGTGGTCCAGTTGATCTTTGGATATGTCTTTTTTTTTATAATGCTCCAAAATGATCTCGAAATATGGATGAACGTTGTGGATATAATAAATACATAGCTGTGGGGCCCCATGTAACTTTGATTTCTTTTGAGCCGTTCGTACAACTCTCGTTTGGAGTAGCGTCAGCACTCGTCTTCGAAAGGAAGGGAGGGGTATTTTCGTCCTCAAATTTGCTGTCCATACGAGCAGGTCTAAGTTCCCCCGCTAAGTTTATATTGTCTCATAAAAACAGCTGGATAAAAGGTGGGGTCCACAGTTCCCAATTTCTCTTCTTCTTTCTCCTTGGGAACGAGAACGGATTGGCTACTCCCCTGCCAGCATCCCCGTGGCTGATGGTCGGTGCTCCGTGGGCCCCACCATGATGCGCGTGTTTCATCCATTCGGTTCATCCATTTTTACATATCATTTTAGGGCTTTGTACCAAAAATGAGAGGAATATAAACGTCAGGTGGACCACACCACAAGAAAACAATAGTGATTAGATACCCACCATTAAAATCCTCCTAAGGCCCACTGTACTGTTTATTTGGCATCCAATCCGTTTATTAGGTCATACAGACCCAGATGAATGGAAAAACAAAGATCAATTTGATCCAAAACTTGTATGTCCCCCCAAAAGTTTTTAATGGTCGACGTTCATTCAACACTGGTTCCTGTAATGTGGTCTACTTGAGATTTGGATATAATTCATTTTTAGCCTCATTCCATAAAATAATCTAAAAAAATAGATGGACGGAATGGATGAAACATATACATCATGGTGGGGCCCACATAGCACCGACCATCAGCCATTGGCTGGTCGCAGGGGGAGTAGTCAATCCGTTTCCAGAACTTTCGGAACTGCCTCAAGAGAGAATTGCTTGGAAATGGGATTGTGGAAAAGATGAATTATGGAGTCCCTGTACGTGAATAGCGTCCTTTGCACCCATTTCATGCAACTGGGGTCCACATCTAGTTGATCCAGACCGTTGATCTTATTGGATCCACTTCATTTGGGGGAGGCCTAAACATCTTCCAAATTGGAAAATCCCAACCATCAAGTATTTCAGCTTATCATGGGATGGGTGCGTCAGGCGTTCAGACGCTTCAGGACTTCAGAATTCCTCCGTTAAAAATGTAGACCACGCGCTTTCGTTTTTCTATTCCCTGTTTCCACACTCGAGTAAGTCATGGGGGGATAACTTTCTGTGCTTCGCATTTCATAGAAAAGACATGTTTCGGTAGTTGGGTAGGATAAGGTCTATCGATTAGATGGCCAGGATTATCTGATTATATAGATTTTTGCATGTGGCCCATCCATGATGGAAACCCCACTTGAAGAAGTGATGCAGGGAGGTCGTGCACCGTCTTCTTTGGGGGATAATTAGTCTGGAGTCCTCGTAGAGATTCTTCAAATCCAGAGATAGAAACTAGAAATAAATTCTAAATAAATTGAAAATTAATTAGTTGATAATTATTTAATGCGTGTCCTTATTAAACTATTAACAAGGGAAAAAAATTAAACTAAAATTCCTAATTAACAAAAAAAATAAATTCTAATTCTAATAAAAATTCTAATTTAGTAAAACCCTTCTAAATCTTAATTTCTAAAAATAAAAATTCAAAATAAACTTTTGCTAAAATAGTCATGGCATGTAGAGTTGTACATGAACTGAGCTAGCTCGACTCGACTCGAAAAGCTTGATTCGATTCAGTTTGAAGTTGAGTTCGAGCCTGAGTCGAGCTGATTTTTTGAGCTTGAAAATGAGTTCAAGCCGAGTTCGATCTGCCCCAGCTCGACTCGACTCGGATCAAACCTAACTTGAATCGAACCGGTTTAGTGACTCGGGTACTTTGATATTGATGTTGCTCACCATGTGTTTGATGAAATGACTCAAAGAAGTGTAGCTGATGGCAAGGAAGGTATGTATATGAAACCAACACCTTTTTTTTTTTTTCTCTTAATTTTATGTTGCTTAGAAGGTGTTTGATAAAATACCCGTAAAACCATTGCTGTTGTCTCAAATACAGTGAGATTTTGAACGTGCAGTTTAGGTGTTGTGAAAATGCTGCAATGATGAACTCAGCTCAATCTTGGCTTGAACTCGGCTCGAATTGGCCCGAGCTGAGTTAATTTCGAGCAGAGGTTAGCTAGTGGCCGAACCAAGTCGAGTTGAGGCCAGCTCGACTCAATTCGACTTGATGTACACCCCTAATGGCATGATTATAAGTTATTTCTAATTTTTTTTTTTTTAAAATCAAAATTATTAAAAATAGCTATTTTTCTTCGAAATTTTATTTTTTGAGTTGAAAGCGCTCATTTTTTAATGAAACGGACAGACGCAACTCTGTTCACCTCAAATGCCCCATTGGGGTAAAAATTGATAGATTGTGTGCCCAATTATACCCAAATCAAAAGTCACAGCCAATTTACAGTTCACTTTCTTTTTAGTTCAACATGCAAGAATGTATATGTGCTACACACTACATTAAGAATTTAAAAGACTCGGCAATGGAACCATCTGGATAAAATCAGGTGCAGCCAAAACACAGTTTGCTGGTGCCTCGGGTTCTTGTGCATGTGGGACGTACCGTTTGGTTATCTAGAACGCTGATCGAGGTGACCCACCATGGACAGTGATGCCCCGAGGATTTCCAGATTGGAAGTTCCTACCAGTTTGATCAGTGGACCAAAATCAGATGCTTTGGAATGAACTAAAAGCAACCGTCCCTATCCAACAGACAGTAGGCCATGATCGAATGGATAGGGTGTTCTCGTCTAGAAGATTTATGGGCATTGCCCATCCCAAGTGGGGCCCAACAGACGAACGGTCTGATTGTGGGCCCACCCATTTCACTAATTGGATGGCTGATCCAAGTGGGGCAAGTGCCTTCCAAAGGGGAACCATATGATCTCTAAGGCCATGATATGCACCGTGTAAACAGGTTTTCACATAGGAGAAGTGAGGCCCATGGTTCTGTGGTCCAAATATGCCCTGAAATTCTTGATTGGAAGATCTTAACCATCAACGTTTGGTATGTTTTTAGTTGAATGTGGGCCGTTGCTTTGTCTCTCTTCTTGACGGTCTTTTTGCAGGCCAAAAAGAGGAAATGTTGTAGTTGTTCTTCTGAGGATGTTTTTGGCGCAGCGTCCATCGACAATTGGTCCCATCAGACCAATGGTCTGGATCACTGAGGAATGAGGCCAACTTGTACAAACTGCAAGCGTGGTTGTATATATACCGTGATTTTCCTTTGGAAGAGTATTTTAAAATCCCACCTGTGGTCTATACCTGTGCACCATTTCATACAGCTGGGTTCTACATTTCGTTGATCCAGGCCGTTGATCTTGTTGGACCTACCTTATATGGCGGATGACCTAAGGCTCTTCCAGATTGGAAAATCCTAGTCATAATATTAGCATTTTGTGGACCGTTTTGTAATTCTGTTTAAACCATCTCTTTTAAGGCTGCTGATTAAAGTATTAGAAATTCATAATCTAGGTTATTTTGGCGAGTCTGTCCACAGGCTCATGATATCAGATTTGGATAGTGAATAGCAAAACTACGCGCCCCCATTTCAACTCATGCATGCTTTGTTCAGCTTTCTTCATGCAATTAGAAATATAAAATTCGTTGATAAAATGGTTGGGACGATGTCGTAAGGGACATTTGGGCGTATGGCCCATCTACAATAAACCCCAACATGAACAGTTTGGATTACTTAATAATGGTCCATCTTCACTAATATAATAATTCTAATACAGCAAAGAAATGTTATACCCAACTTAACATTGTCAGATCTAACTGCTAGAAAGCCCACACGTAGCATTGCCATACAGAAAATAGGACATGATCCTTAGAGGGAAATAATCGGAAACTAAGATGACCATCTCCAAGAGACACGTGTCAAGATTGAGAGCATAACGGTCATGTATATAAGTGACAAAACACCATAGGCCATAACTTATGTACCTAATGGCGTAAGAGAGCACATACGAGAGGCCATAACTTATGTAATGGCATAAGAGAGGGCATGCCATTGAATAATTATAATTAGTTGGTCGTGATATATTCCGTGACACGTGGTGAAACATGATTAGCTATGCTAGTTAATAACTGGCTTGAAGCACAAAGATCATGAGGAACCGTCTTTAAAATGGACTTATGATTAGCGACGTGTGCCTATTAGTCAATTAATTGAGAAAAGATTATGGAGATATAAGCATTATATAAGGTGGGGCTTATTGATCAACGGTCTAGATTTTCCTAAAGGTTGGATAATGTGATCCGGCATACTAGTGGACCCCACAAAGTTGTGATAATAGTGGTAAAGGGTGGTGCGCTACATTGTGTCACATGCACAATGTTCACGTGCAAAAGGCTTTCGCAGGAAACCCGCGTTCGATCGAGGAAAGAGGGGCTGTGGTGGAAGCTATGGTTAGGGTTTTTGGCCCTTTTCAGTCTCTCTGTTTTTTCAACAACCACCTTTTGGGCTATTGACGTCTAGGATGGGGCCAACACTCGTCTTTACTTCCCAGCGGCCATTTGATTTGGTTGTGGGCCCTATCTGCTGGGCTGATGATTAGGCCTGGTGCCACTTCAGAGGACCTTCTTTCTTTTTAGCACATTTTGTTACCCTTTTGGGTTTGGGCCTGTTATAGTAGGACCATTTGGGCTCTTTTTAGTGGAGGGACTCTTTAGCACATTATGGGCCTCCCTTTTGGACCTGTTTATGGGCCTTGTTATCCTAAAGCTAAACCATCTATTTCGTATAAAATGGGCACGCCATCTAGATCATTCACTAGATGGACAATTAAGCATCTAAACTGTCTATTTATGGACCCTATTGTAAGGATCTCATGATCCATATAAATCATGTCAAACGTTTAATTTGGGCCATCCATCCTGGAAATATTAAGGGCTAGACCCGGAATGCTCATTGATGATGTTCACATCATATAGGGTTACGATTTGGTTCAGTTATGGGTCCATTACCCATACTCTAGAAGTTGACATAGATCGTTGATTTAAAAGGAAAAGGGAGAGAAAAACCTGTCTGTTTTCTTTTAAAATCATATATGTTTCAATGATCAATGCCTATTACTTACTGGGCTAAATTGGACTGTTTGATTGGTAATCCTTTGAGGGTAGGATTATAATAGCAATCCTAAGTCTAAGTTAGTGGGATTGGAGTTGGTTGTGTTAGCCACCACAATGACCTCAATTGTTGAAGAATATCTTATGAATTTTGACTCGTAATATTGGGATACAGTGGTAGGTTTGCATATGGTTACATTTGCATTTAATGCAAGTAGTGATGAAAACGTAGACAATCACCGTTTGACAAAAATGTAAGTGGTGTGAAGTAAACAATGTAAACGGTATAAAGCTGAGAGACCCATTTCACCCGCAGGTGATGAGTGTTTTAAATTTATATTATTAACATTGCTTAACTTCATGTTCAGGAGAGTCACTTACCATTGAATATGAAATGTGCTTAATTGATCTAATTAAGTTTATTTTTCCATGCGAGGCGATTTCGAGAGCTAAAAAAAAAAGAATGATTAAAAAGAATATTTAAAGCTTAAAGAATGATCAAAGAAAGATTTGGAGATTTAGAGGCAATTAATAAATAATTCAAGCCAAAGATTCAAGAAAATCAAGTACAAAAGGAGAGAAAAGACTTGCTAAATCACAAAGTCCAATAATAGAACTAATAGATTATTCGGTCTCACTTAAGGTTGGTTTGTTTTGACCAAATGTACACAGAACAGTTCAGGAAGAAACTGTGATTTTCGAAAATAATTCAGCTCGACATTTGATATAATCGAAGCCGGGTTCGGTGCCACCAAAGGAAGGTTCAGTGTGACCTAAGGATGACAGAGACTTCTGATGCAAATTGAAGAAATTCAGTTGCAACTGAAGAGAAATTTGATGTTACCAAAGGACATGTTCGGTGCGACCGAAGGTTATAGTCGGCTACAGCCAAAGCGTAACAAAAGTGCAAAATTGAAGTTGGTTTTAAGTCAGTGCGGATTTTTTCTATTTAAATGGACGTTTTAAGCTTTCCTATATATGAATTAGGTTAAAAGGGATAGAGCATGGAGTTTTGGAGCCTCCATGGAGTCTTCCTTCTCCAATCCTTCGGTTCTTCTTCTATTTTTATGTTTTTCTTTTTAAGTTTTATTTTAATCATGTCTATGATTGACTAATCTCTTGGGTAGGGTTAAGAGGTGAAGCTTGTAATTATTCTTAATGCTTAGTTTGCTTTGATTCATGTTGTTGAGATGATTGTTGAATAATGGTATTATGACTCTTCTTTATGAGTCACTGCTTGTACTTTATGTAGTTTTTCTTTTGATGACCCGACTTCTTGTAAAAGAAGCAATTATTCTTTTTAGCCCACTTGTTGCTTGATAAATTCCTAAGTTGATTTTTATAATTTTCGGATGAAGGACCCGATGATCCCTTATTATAATGTTGTTTCTTTTTTTTTTTTTTTCCTTCCTATTATTTTCATGTCTATGTCCATATACTGAGGTTACTATATTAACATTCTGTGCCTTGCTTAGTATTTTGAGCCGTTCCTCCTCTTGGACATACTGAGAAATTAGTTCATCTAATGTCTATTTATCATTTAGTGTATTATAGTTCACTAAGAACGTATTGTATTGAGGAGGTAGGTTGTTCATGACCAAGTGAACCAATTGGTCATCTTTAATTTTTAGACCAAAAGAGCGGATCTTAAATACCACCTTGATATGTTTTATAATGTATTAAAAAATATTTCATTTTCATCATAGGATGAACGGGTTAATTTATTTAGTAAGAAACCCACTTTATCTTTATTCGATTTCTTAAATCGGTTTCCTATTTTGGTCAAGAAAATTTTGACATTATCCACATTAGGCATGACACCCCTCATTGTCTCATAAATCAAGTGCTTTATGTTCACTCCCCAAGTATAGGGTTGTGATGTAGTAATAACTCGGTAAGACCGAGGTCGAATCCACAGGGACTGAAACCTGTACGTTATCTGAAAATAACTAGATCTAGAACTAGGCTAAGATGAAATCTAAACCAATTATGATTTGAGGAATAATGGTGAAATATTTATCTAGAACTTAAGAAAATTCAGAGAAGGGAACCTAGGGATTCAGAGGATCCACTTGTAGAGATCAGGGAGAACTATACTTGATTCATGAAAATCAACTGAACTTCCTTTGATGTAGTTTTCAAGAGATGAAAGGTATATGAATTAGAATGGATTCCATCACCAAACCATGCCCAAGAGACAAAGCAAACAATAGAATTAAACTAATTACCAACCAATCAACATGCTATGAGGGTTAGGAAAGGGTACCGTCATCCGACCATGCCCAGGAGACGATGGTGAACAACAGGGCTTCCTGACGTCATAAACATAGAAAGGAAAGAGAAATACTTAAAGCCATTGCAGACCCATTGTAATTTCAGTCACAACAGACCATTAACAACTAAAAATATTCCTATTATTCAAAACTAGAATTAAATCAAAACTAGAATTTAATCAGTTCATAACATGAATCCAAGCCATTGAATCAGCCCATCTCACTACAAGCTTCACCTCTTAGCCCTAGCTAAGAGGTTTAGTTCCACATGAATGGGCCCAATCCCTTAAACAAATATAAAAAAAATAAAAGAGAAAAAAAACAAAACACAAATACTAGCTTCCTCTCTCTCACGTTCCACGTTGAAGCCCAAAACCCAGATGATCATTACCTCTCCCTCTTTCTTTCTTTTATAGCTGTCAAGGAAGGTCAGTTGAGAAGAGAGACCGGTTGCAAGCTTCAGTCGGACGTTTTACGCAAACCAGATTTGGAAATTTCCTTACGCAGGGACTGTTTACGCACCCACACAACAGCACCGAATCTTCTTCTTCCTATGCTTGTTTTCTGAAAGGAAAATGTCCCTTGAGACTTTTTTGGCTAGCCTACACGATGGACGGCCTGGATTTAGAATCAATCGAGACGGTGGCCCACAACCGCCGCATTTAAATCGCGGACGGCGTCCGGATTTGACGAACGAGAGACTGCGTAAGATGGGTCTGATGAAGTCGGTGGGCCTCCGATCCTCGTCGTATGGAAAATCCAGTCCGTCTACTGGATTCCCCTCGTTATTTCTGCTAGGAATGGCATATTTCCATCCACAGTCAGTGTGGTCCATGGAATTTTTTATTCAGCCGTCCGTTCCGTGTTTGAATGGATGGAATCTCGTACATGCTTCTTCTTGGAGATTTTTCACCAGGTAAAGGTAGGTCACAGCTCTCCTCCAGACATCATGGACGGTCCGGATTATTAATATGGATAATGGGTGGGGCCCACAAGCATCGTGCGGCGTTTCCTGTTCGCAGCCTAGCTCAATTAGGAAACTAAGTCGGGTCAGCGCTTGCTGACCGACTTGGTTAGTTAGGTGCATGCGGCTGTGATCATGCACCGTACACATGCACTGGACAGTGGGGCCCACAGTGATGTATTGAAGATAATCCGTTCCATCCATCCATTTCTTCAGTTAATTTAACAGGTTAAGACTTAAATTGAAGCACATCCAGATATCAAGCGGGCCCCAGATTGACGATTAGTGGGATTACATTTGTTGGGCCACTTCCTTAAGGATCCAATTTGAAATTTTACGTGTATGGTTAATTTATGTTTCTCAGTCCATGTATGAAGTTTTAAGCCGATCGGATGGTGGAAACCCTGTGATCTTGCATTCTGGCTGACTTTCAGAGTCGTTTAACATGAACGGCCTGATTTTCTTGGATCTCTGGAGTGTAAGTTTGTCGATCTTGGTTCCTGAGTCAGTCCAATGCCTTGGCATTATCAGAGTGTTAATTTCATGCGTTTAACACCTTTTTATAATCCAAGCTCTCAAATATACCCTGTATCACGAACACAGTTAAACTCGAACATTAAACAATATTATGCATGTAAATCTAGGCAATAAATGGGGTCTAATATGCAATATTTGACCCTCAACACAACCCCCAACCAGCATTTTGCTAGTCCCGAGTAAAATATGCGAAAAATAAGTTGAGAATTACGAGACAATTCTTGTGAAGCCAAGTGATATTTTAAAAAACATTTCAAATATGAGAAATCTTAAGATTCATGAATGTTGATTATCAATTTCTCCTGGCCTCTCATGCATGGTGAATTTCATAATCAAGTTCAAATGTTAATCCATAAACTAGAATAATTTTAAACATTGAGTTCCATGGGTGTATAGTGAAATCTCGGCCTATCATCATTAAGAGATCAAATTGTCAATTTCATGATATCATTGGTAATCAATCAAAAAATTCATAACTACCATCACCTAAACCAGAACTTTGCCTCACAGATCATTCTTTCATTTTCTAGTTTTTTTTTTTTTTTTTCAAGATGGGAATCAAATTTTCACTTATAGGGAGCAGACCTATGGTGAAATTAGTCGCCAACTCTTTCCAACTGTTAATCATGGAGAATCGAATCCACAACTATAGGGAGCAAACCCATGGTGTAATTCTCTTTTTTTTTTTTATATTTAATATACCCTGATGGCCAAATCTTTTAGGCTGGTTTCTTTCATGCTCAGTGATTACCAAATTAACGCTTCAGTTTCAAACTGAAATCTTAATGTGTAAGCCAGATGTGACATGTGAAATCATGACTCAATCAATGTTTACAACTTCTAATCATGGATGGATAATTCAACCTTAACTGTGAAATCTAACAGACAACTGAATTCAAGAGCAGTAAATCACCAACATTCCATATCCTGTAATTCTAAATCAAAGATGGTCGTCAAATCACTTCAAATTCACAAGAATTTTCAGAAAAAATTTTAAAATTTTCATAAATTTTGCTTAGGACCAAGAAAACACTGATTAGGTTACCTAATCTCCCACCCCCAACATAAAATCTACATTGTCCTCAATGTAAAAGATATAAGCATGCAATGCACATGGGACAACGAAAAGAAAAGAGGAGTGATCGGAAAATAGTACCTGGATGGAGAATCAAGAGGCTTTCCAAAAGATCGCAGCATGGAATCCAATCAGCACGAGAGAGAAAGCAACACAAAGCTAACAAAAATAAAATCCTACTTATACCACTTTCGCAGGTGCTCTCGATTGCATTTAGCATATGCAACAAGCCTTTAAACCCCTAGGTTACTCCTAGTGGACGAGTTGTAGTCTCGTGAGGGTTTGCAGTAATGTTACCCACAAACATTGATCTAACTAACTAGGAAAATTAAATGGAATGAAAAGCTGGGTTGCCTCCTAGGAGTGCTAAGTTTACTGTCTATCATAAAATAACATAAAGCAAACTACCCTAGTCCTAAGAAAGCAGGGAAAAACTACTCGATCATGCCGCAAGGTTCCTCTTCTGGCTAGTACCGTGATAAATTTCTCAGTAAGTTACTTAACAGGATCATCCAAAAGCCCTTTTTGCAATAGGCTTTGATGCCCTGGAGCATGAATGGCCGGAGAGACTTATGTACCGCAACAAAAATTTTTCGTTGATTCGCCTGAGTTATCCAAAGTATATATGATTCACCTGTGTCAGAAAAAGTTTCAAAGTTAGTATCCCATGGTGAATCAGAGACTACAGGTAGATAAATTTTAGAAAAATTTTCAGGAAGTAATGTAGTCTCGATGCATTCCGAAGTTCCAGGCTTTGGTTCAATTTTCAGTTTTTCCTCCTTTAATAGTAGACGTTTAGGATCAGGGGAAGAAGGGACTTCAGAATAAGGGTTCTCTTGGTCAATGATGACTACCGAGACGTCGTCTTGCAAGGCATCCACTTTATCTTTTAACATGGGATCATTTGAATTTGCAGAGTGTGCCAAGTAATCATCCAAAGAGTCAAAACATTCAGTTGAAAGGAGTTCATTCATTCTATCGAGATCTGTGATGATATGTTCAGTAACTCTTTTATCTTCCTCGACAGTAGAAATGAGCATACTCTCTTGTTTATTCTCAAGGTGGGATGAAATCACTATTGGGTATGTTTCTTCTTGACCTAAATAGGCATATTCCAAATCAGAGGGTAAAGGTTTTAGGTCAAGTTTCGGTGCTTTGAGGTTAGACGGTAGAGGCACTACATCGGTTTTGGGCAACTCTTCAAATTGTGGACTCCACCGGTTAACTTCAATGGCACCGTACTGCCATCGAAAGCACGACACACGTCTCCCTAATCATGTCATCATCCAAATCATGGGAGTGTGTCAGGTATGCCTCTAGAGGGTCAGAGGATAAGGTCAGAGGCGTTTTATCTTCCACGAAAGAATCAATCATGTTAATGTCGTGGAAATCATCATCATCCTCGAGTTTCGCGTTATTGAAAAAGATGTTTGACTCAATGTCATGTTTCCGAAAGACATAGTCATGACACCATTCCCGCAATTGATAATTGCGTTTGAAGTGGCAAGGAATGGGCGACCAAGAATCACGGGCATCCGAGTGCTCATGTTATTGATGGGTTCGGTGTCAGATGATAAAGTCTACAAGGTAGTAAAATCTATCAACTGTACCAACACATCTTCAATTATCCCTCTTGGTACACTAACAGAGCGATCAGCAAGTTGTAGTGTAGTTAGGGTGGGTTTTAATTCACCCAAACCTAACTGTTTGTATACTGAGTAGGGAATCAGATTGATGCTCGCTCCTAAGTCAAGAAGTGCGTGATCAATTCGATAGTCCCCAATTACACATGATATGGTTGGGCTACCGGGGTCTTTGAATTTTTTGCGGCACATCTTGCTTTAGGATGGCACTCACTTTCTCAGTCAGAAAGATTTTCTTTTGAATAATTTGTCGTCTTTTGGTTAAGTACATAAGTCTTTCAGAAATTTGGCATATGAAGGTATTTGTTTCACGACATCAAGTAGTGGAATGTTGACCTTCACTTGTTTCAACACCTCTAGAATATCCTGAGAGTTAGAGAGAGGTTTTGGTGCAACCAACCATTGGGGAAATGGAGCAACCGGCTTCCCTTGAGGTTCCGGGTTCTAACTCTGGTGGGGCATGGCTAGATCCATCTTCTTTATCCACTTAGGGTCCTTAGACTTTTCGGCCCTAACTTAGGAATGGTTTTGTCAATGATCTTTCCACTCCTAAGAGTGGTGATGGATATAGCTTGCTCCATCGATTTGAAGAGCTTGGGTTGCTAACTTCATATTGCGGTTTAGGATTGGGAAGAGGTGAAATTTGGAAAGCTCCCTTGTTCCCAATCGTATTTTCACCTTAAGTTCTTGTAGTGTTTTGTTAAGGTCTTGCAAGGCTTGTAGCATACCATGATTAAAAAGATCTTGCTTTTCAAAATGTTTTGACACAGATCCTCTTGAGATTTCTCTTGTTGTTGTTGTGCGAGGTTGATTAAAGAAACCTTGGGGGGTAGCGGTTGTCCATTCCTCCAACTAAAATTTGGATGATTTTTCCAACCGAGGATTGTATGTATTAGAGGTAGATCCATTGAAAGGTCTTTGATAGTTATTTACGGCATTAGCTTGCTCATTCAACACTCCTCGAAAAAGCGATATTGTAAGACAATTTTCGCCATTGTGTGAATGTCGCAATCACAGATGCCGCAAACAATTTCATTAACCTTATCCTTCTTTCCTTCCATGGCCTCGACTTTTCATATGAGATTAGTCACTTTAAAATTTAAATCATCCTCTTCTTTCAGGAGATATACTCCACCTTTCTCCTTAGATTGAGTTGGCCTAGACGTGGTGTTTGATTTTGGGTAATGGTCCCATGATTGTGCATTTTCGGCAAGTCTATCGAGGTAATCCCATACCTCATCGACCTCTTTATTCATGAATTCTCCATTACACATTGTCTCGACTAGTTGGCGCATGGAAGATGTCAGTCCATCATAAAAAAAATTTGTAATGCGCCACGTTTCAAAACCGTGTTGTGGGCATGAATTAACAAGATCCTTGAACCTTTCCCAACATAGGTAGAATGTTTCATCTTCCTTTTGGGCGAAGTTCATGATTGCTTTTCTGAGGGTAATCGTTTTATGGTGTGGGAAAAATTTCTTTATGAATTCCTCTCGCATATCATTCCATGTGCCAATGGATCTAGGACGCAGTGAATGTAACCACGTCTTAGCCTTCTCTTTCAAGGAAAAAGGAAAGAGTTTCAGCCTGATTGTATCCTCAGATACATTAGCAAAGTATAGAGTAGTTATTATCTCATCGAACTCTTTCAGATGTAAATACGGTTCCTCCGATTCAAGCCCATGGAACTTAGGAAGGAGTTGGATAACCCCGGCTTGATGTTCATCACGTCTGTATTTCCAAGAAAAATCATGCATGAGGGCGTACTCACCCCCGCCGGTTGTAAATAATCTCGTAGAGTACGAGGCGGGGGTGCTTGATGCACCTCATTCTCATCTTGAGTGTCCTCTACCCTGGGATGAGGTAGAAAAGGTTAGTTTTCAGTCATCACTTCAGTTAACTCAGGGGATTTTGAGCGGTGTCTAGTCCTACGGTGGATAGTCAACCCCTCAACCAAACCTCCTTCAGTCAAGAGACATCAAGTGTTGTCACGAGCTCACTTGGGCATGAAACACTTGCAAACCTCAATCAAATTTTATACCTAATCCTAAGAAGGGAAATAAAAATCTAAAAAGAACGAGAGGGTTGGAAGGAAGTTACGAAATTGGAGTCCCTAAATTAAAAACCTGCAAAATAAAACAAAATAAGTTAGTTTCTAATAAAAGAAATTCCTAAAAAGAAGGAAGTAGAAAATTTCTAAAATAAATTAGAAAAGTCATAGACTAGAAAGTAACTTAATGAAAGAGATCTGACAAATAGAAAATAGAGGTTGGAAAGAGCTTACTGAATTAGAAGTTTCTATCTTAAAGGCCTACAAAATAGGAAGGTTAGTTTCGAAAAATCAGGAAAAATCTTAACCTAAAATTAAAACCTAATCTTAAACTAATTCTAAAACCAATTAATTTCGAAACTTCAGAAGTGGCAGTCCCTAAAGCAACGGCGCCAAAAAACTTGTTCACTCCCCAAGTATAGGGTTGTGATGTAGTAATAAACTCGGTAAGACCGAGGTCGAATCCCAAGGGATTGGAACTTGTACGTTATCCGAAACTAAGTAGAAATAGAACTAGAATGAGATGAAATCTAAATCGATTGTAATTTGAAGAATAATGATGAAATATTAATCTAAACTGAGAAGAAAATTCAGAGAAGGGAAACTAGGGATTCAGAGGATCCACTTGTAGAGATCAGGGAAATCTTATGCCTGGAGTAAAAATCAGGGAAATTAGACTAAACTGCCGTTGATATAGTTTTCAAGAGATGAGAGGTATATGAATTAGAATAGATTCCATCACCAAACCATGCCCAGGAGACAAAGCAAACAACAGAATTAAACTAATTACCAACCAATCAACATGTTTATGAGGGTTAGGAAAGGGTACCGTCATCCGACCATGCCCAGGAGACGATGGCGAACAACAGGGCTTCCTCACGTCATAAACATAAATAGAGAGGAACATGCTCAAAGCTATCGCAGACCCATTGTAATTTTAGTCACAACAGACCATTAAAAATTGAAAACATCTCCTTAAATAAACTAAAATCATCATTAGTTCAATATAAACCAAAAAGCACTAACTAAAGGGGCATCCCATCACGCTACAAGCTTCACCTCTTAGCCCTAGCTAAGAGGTTTAGCCACACATAAACATGGTGAGGCTAAAGGTCTCTCAAAAATAATAATGAAGAAAAAAATAAATTAAATAGAAAAGAAACAGGAAAAAAAACCAGCTAGCTGCTTGTGCTTCACGTCTGGTGCTGCTCCCACGTCCTGGCCAGCATTCTCCAAGCTCCCAGCCGTCTCCTCTCTTATATAGAATCCAACGAGTGCGATAGCACTCCCTGTTGTAGTGGGAGACAAAAGGACTTACGCTGGTGCTCTCGATGACCCATTCTTGAGTTCCGACGGAAGATCCACTCCGTTCATCAACTTCAGTTCGAGAAACCGGTCGGAAATGACCATTTTTCTTCGGCTTGAGTGTGGCCCACTGAGATCTGTTGTAGTACCGTCTGTCTTTTGATTGGATAGAAAAGAATCTATCCTTGTTGTTGCATCTCACTTTGTCACCTAGGCTTTGGCAATAGGGACCTTAGGATTCTGATGAACGGTCCAGATTAATCATCTAGACTATCATGGTGGCCCACAACATGAATCAGCGTCCGGTTCTCGCGGACATTCACTCAGCGAAGGTAGGGTATGCTCTCTATGACGAGTTTGGTGGGCCCTACCTTGATGTTTTTGATAAGATCCACCCCGTCCATTGGATCGACGTCGAAAAACCGTCCGGGAGAGCATATTTTTGGAGAAAAATTGGTGCGGCCCACAAAGTTTTCATTCACCGTCCATCTTGCCTTCGAACGGACGAAAAGAAGATCTCCATTGTCTTCCGAAATTCCGCCACCTAGGCGATGTTTGCACCCCTCCTATGGACTTAATGGACGGTTCCGATCATTGATCTGAGCCAGCAGTGGGACCCACTAGCAAGACCATCGTCCGGTTCGTGCGGACGCTGTTCCTTCGCACGGGAGTGCGCTGATTGTGTGATGGGGCCCACTTCATTGATGATTAGAGAAATCCATACCGTCCACCAGATTCATGACGAAAAACCGTTTAGAATTGGTCAGTTTTGGATCAAAACCGTGGTGGCCCACAACACTTTTCTTGGCGCCGTCCGTAGATGTTGTGGACACTGTCTCCACGTGTACCGTGCATGAATCTGGAAGACCACCGCGTCTACGGTCGGTTTTACCTTCTAGGACGAATGGACGGTTCGGATTTGGCGTTTGGATCAAGATGATGGCCCGCCGAAGTTCGTCCGCACTCCCTGTTGCGGTGAAGAAAACGAGACAACCTGTTTTTGAGAAGGAAGTCGGGTCAGCGCCTGCTGACCCGACTTGATGCGTTCGGTGGGCGGCGGCCCTCATGTACACGGTGTACACGTTTTTTAACGTGGGGTCCACTGAGATGTTTTTTTTTTAGAAATCCTCTCCGTCCATCTTCTTTTACAGCTCATTTAATGAGTTGATACCAAACTTGAAGTATATCCAAATATGGTGGGCCCAGATTGAGATTTATGGTCCGATCTGTCCAGGTTGAAATTTGCTTCCGCGATGATCCGACGGATGAATTTCGACGTGTACGGTTCATTTAGAGTCCTTAGGCCCTGTATAGAGTTTTGAGCTGGTCAGATGATGAGAACCCTGTGATCTTGCATTCTGGTTGATTTTCGGGCCTGTTAAATGCGAACGACTTGATTTCCTCTGATTTCTTGCATGCAAGTCCATCAATTTTGGTCCTCTGGAGTCCGTCCCTTGCTGTGGTGATTTCAGAGCATCAAATACACACATTTAGCTCCTTTTTGTAGTCCCCACTTGCAAATGTACCTTGCATCACAGACATGTTTAAATCAGGCCATTAAATAGTGCCATGTTCGTAAATTCAGGCCATAACTAGGGTCTTATATGCAATATTTGACCCTCAACACAACCCCCAACCAGCATCTAGCTAGTCCCGAGCAAAAAATGTAAAAATTAAGTTGAGAATTACGAGACAATTCTTGTGAAGCCGAGTGATATTTTGAAAAACAATCCAGATATGAGAAATCTTAAGATTCATGAATGTTGATTATCAATTTCTCCTGGCCTCTCATGCACGGTGAATTTCATAATCAAGTTCAAATATTAATCCATAAACTAGAATAATTTTAAACATTAAGTTCCATGGGTGTAGAGTGTAATCCCGAGCTTTCAACATTAATATTCAATTCTTTATTTGATTTCGTTGGTAATCAACAAGAGAATTCATGATAACCAAAACTTGCCTCACGAGATCATTCTTTCATTTTTCTAGTTTTTTTTTTTTTTTTTTTTTTTTTTTAAATGTCAAGATGGGAATCAAATTTTCACTTATAGGGGAGCAAACCTATGGTGAAACTAGTCGCTTAACTCTTTCAAGCTGTTAATCATGAAAAATCGAATCCACACCTATAGGGAGCAAACCCATGGTGCAACTCTTTTTTATACCCTGATGACCAAATCTTTTAGGCTGGTTTCTTTCATGCTCAGTGATTACCAAATTAATCCTTCGGTTTCAAACTGAAATCTTAATGTGTAAGCGAGATGTGACATGTGAAATCATGACTCAATCAATGTTTACAACTTCTAATCATGGATTAATAATTCAAACTTAACTGTGAAATCTAACGAGCAACTGAATCCAAGAGTAGTAAATTTCCAACATCACGTATCTTTGAAATTCTAAATCCAGGATATCCGTCAAAATCACTTTGAATTCACTAGAAAGTCCAGAAAAAATGTAAAAATTTTCACAATTTTTGCTCAAGACCAAGAAAACACTGATTAGGTTACCTAATCTCCCACCTCCAACCTAAAAGTTACATTGTCCTCAATGTAAAAGATATGAGCATGGAATGCACATGGGACAACAAAAGTAAATGTGAAGTGATGGGAAGATAGTACCTGGATGATGAATCGTGAGAGACTTTCCAAGAGATCGCAGCATGGAATCCAGTCAGCACGAGAGAGAAAGCAGAACAAAAATAACAAAAAAAAAATAAAATAAAAAAAAATAAAATAAAATAAAATCCTACCTATACCACTTTCGCAGGTGCTCTCGATTGCATTTAGCGTATGCAACAAGCCTTTAAACCCCTAGGTTGCCCTTAGTGGACGAGTTGTAGTCTCGTGAGGGTTTGCGATAATGTTACCCACAAACATTGAACTAGCTAGGAAAATGAAATAAATGGAAAAATTTGGGTTGCCTCCCGGGGCGCTAAGTTTAACGTCTTCGGTGAGACAAATAAAGCAACTACCCTAGTCCCTATGCAAGCAGGAAACCTACCTATACCTCCATCGGACTAGGAGATCATTCTGGTAAAACTTGAGGATCGAGTCGGAGGTATGGACATGTCCTCTGAATTAAATTTCTCGACAAATGGGTTTTAGCGATGTCCATTTACTTTAAACTCCTTGCCATTGTCGGGGTCTCTTATCTCAACGGCCCCATGAGGATATGCGTGTAACAACAATGTAAGGGCGGTCAATGAGATCGAAGCTTACCCAGGAAAGAGATGTAATCGAGAATTATACAAAGGACTTTCGACCGGGCGTGAATGATTTTCGTAGAATATGTTGGTCATGAAACGCCTTCATCTGTCCTTGTAAATTCTCGAGTTCTCGTATGCGTCATTAGGATTTCTTCAAGTTCATTCAAGCGAAGTTTGCGTAGCGAGCAGCGTTGTCCAAATTGAAATTTAGATTTTTGATCGCTTGATGACTCTATGTTCCAACTCCACAGGCAAGTGGCAAGCCTTCCCATAGACAAGTCTAAAGGGAGACATTCCAATAGGGGTTTTAAAAGCAGTACGGTAAGCCCATAAGGCATCGGTCAATCGAATTGACCAATCCTTACGGTCAGGGTTAACCGTTTTCTCCAAAATGTGTTTGATCTTCCTATTAGAAATCTTAGCTTGCCCACTTGTCTGTGGGTGGTATGAGGTACTCACCTTATGAGAGATCCGTATTTCTTCATTAAACTCTCGAATGGCCTATTGCAAAAGTGTGAGCCCCCATCACTAATAATGGCTCGAGGCGTTCCAAATCGGGAAATGATGTTTTCTTTTAAGAATTTAATGACCGTGCGATGGTCATTAGTTCGACATGGAATCGCTTCGACCCATTTAGTGACATAGTCTACGGCAAGCAAAATATATAAATTCTCAAAAGATTGGGGGAATGGCCCCATGAAATCGATACTGACAATCAAATGCCTCTATGATAAGAATGAGATTCAAGGGCATCATATTTCGACAGGGACAATGCTCCCAATTTCGACAACGCTCATAAGCTTTGCAAAACTCATGAGTGTCCCCGAACATAGTGGGCCAATAGAAGCCACACTGCGAGAATCTTGGCCGTGGTCTTTTTGCGAAAAAGTGACCACCACAGCTGTGAGTGAGAAGGAGATGCCACTCGATGTTCATCGTCGGCACACATCTCCTCAAGATTTGGTGCAGGCAATATTTAAACAAGTATGGATCATCCAGGAAGAATTTACGTACCTCGGTGAAAATTTTTTCTTATCTTCTTGTGATCAATGTGACGGTATGGAACTGTAGCAAGATAATTAGCAATATCGAACGAACAAGGTGAATGGGAGACTACGAGCAGTTGTTCATCGGGAACATGTCATTGATATGGGTCGCCTCAAGGAATCGAGGTATTAAGGCGAGAAAGGTGATCGGCCACTACGTTCTCTACTCCTTTTTTATCTTTTATTTCCAAATCAAATTCTTGGAGTAGAAGGATCCATCGTATCAGGCGGGGCTTAGAATCATTCTTGAAAAGAAGATACTTCAGTGCTGCATGATCTGTATAAATAATGATCTTGGATCCGATCAGTAGGACCTAAATTTGTCCAAGCGAACACTACGGCTAGAGTTCTTTTTCCGTAGTCGCGTAGTTCATGGGCGAGGATTTAAAGTCTACTCGCGTAATGGATGACGTAGGGCCTCTTATCTTTTCTCGACCTAGCAACTTGCTCAAGAGCATAATCGAGGCGTCGCACATAAGCTCAAAAGGAAGGCTCGGTCGGGTGGTCGCATGATAGGTGCGATGGTTAACATGCCTTTAAGCTTGGTGAAAGCTTACGACATTGCTCGGTCCACTCGTATGGAACATCCTTTTGAAGAAGATTACATAAAGGACGAGAGAGGAGACTAAAGTCCTTTATGAATCGCTGTAAAATCTGCGTGTCTAAGAAGGATCGCACGTCACGATGTTCTTGGGTGGAGGCGGGTTAGAGATAAGATCGATTTTTGCCTTATCTACCTCAATTCCCTTGGACGAGATGATATGTCCAAGGACAATTCTTATGAACCATGAAATGACACTTCTCCAATTAAGTACCAAGTTCTTTTCTTCACATCTTTTCACACATTTAAGACTTTCCAAGCTTCTTTGAAAGATGAACCATAAACAGAAAAATCGTCCATGAAGACCTCTAGATATTGCCCACTATATCGGAAAAGATACTCAACATACATCTTGAAAGGTGGCGGGGCATTACATAGTCCAAATGGCATCCTTCGGTAAGCAAAGGTGCCGTAGGGACATGTAAATGTGGTCTTTCCTGGTCCTCGGGCGATTTCAATCGATTGTAGCCGAATACCCGTCAAGGAAACAGTAATAGGAATGACCAGCTAGCCTTTCCAAGATTTGATTGATGAAGGGCAAAGGAAAGTGATCCTTCCTTGTGACGGTATTCAACTTTCTGTAGTCAATGCACATTCTCCAACCAGTAGTGACTCTAGTTGGCATGAGTTCATTATTAGCATTGGCTACGATGGTGATTCCGGACTTCTTAGGAACCACCTGAGTTGCACCTGAAAAGGTTGGTTTTCAGTCATCACTTCAGTTAACTCAGGGAATTTCGAGCGGTGTCTAGTCCTACGGTGGATAGTCAACCCCTCAACCAAACCTCCTTCAGTCAAGAGACGTCAAGTGTTGTCACGAGCCCACTTGGGCATGAAACACTTGCAAACCTCAATCAAATTTTATACCCAATCCTAAGAAGGGAAATAAAAATCTAAAAAGAATGAGAGGGTTGGAAAGAAGTTACCAAATTGGAGTCCCTAAATTAAAAACCTGCAAAACAAAACAAAATAAGTTAGTTTCTAATAAAAGAAATTCCTAAAAAGAAGGAAGTAGAAAATTTCTAAAATAAATTAGAAAAGTCCTAGACTAGAAAGTAACTTAATGAAAGAGATCTGACAAATAGAAAATAGAGGTTGGAAAGAGCTTACTGAATTAGAAGTTTCTATCTTAAAGGCCTACAAAATAGGAAGGTTAGTTTCGAAAAATTAGGAAAAATCTTAACCTAAAATTAAAACCTAATCTTAAACTAATTCTAAAACCAATTAATTTGAAACTTCGTGGCAAGCAGGTCCCAAACATGCGCCAAAAAACTTGTTCACTCCCAAGTATAGGGTTGTGATGTAGTAATAACTCGGTAAGGCCAGAGGTCGAATCACTGGGACCGAAACATGCACGTTATCTGAAAATAACCAGATCTAGAACTAGGCTAAGATGAAATCTAAACCAATTATGATTTGAGGAATAATGGTGAAATATTTATCTAAAACTTAAGAAAATTTAGAGAAGGGAACCTAGGGATTCAGAGGATCCACTTGTAGAGATCAAGGAGAACTATACTTGATTCATGAAAATCAACTGAACTTCCTTTGATGTAGTTTTCAAGAGATGAAAGGTATATGAATTAGAATGGATTCCATCACCAAACCATGCCCAAAAGACAAAGCAAACAATAGAATTAAACTAATTACCAACCAATCAACATCTATGAGGGTTAGGAAAGAGTACAGTCATCAGGCCATGCCCAGAGACGATGGTGAACAACGGGCTTCGACGTCATAAACATAGAAAGGAAGAGAAATACTTAAAGCCATTGCGGACCCATTGTAATTTCGATTCAATGAGACCATTAACAACTAAAAATATTCTATTATTCAAAACTAGAATTAAATCAAAACTAGAATTTAATCGAGTTCATAACATGAATCAAGCCATTGAATCGGCCCATCTCACTACAAGCTTCACCTCTTAGCCTAGCTAAGAGGTTTAGTTCCACATGAATGGGCCCAATCCCTTAAACAAATATAAAAAAATAAAAGAAAAAAAATAAAACACAAATACTAGCTTCCTCTCTCTCACGTTCCACGTTGAAGCCCAAAACCCGGATGATCATTACCTCTCCCTCTTTCTTTCTTTTATAGCATTTGTCAATCGAGGAAGGTCGGTTGAGAAGAGAGACCGGTTCAAGCTTCGGTCGGACGTTTTACGCAAACCCAGTTGGAAATTTCCTTACGCGAGGGGCCCATTTACGCACCCACACAATGACAGAATCTTCTTCTTCCCATGCTTGTTTTACGAAAGGAAACGTCCCTTGGGACTTTTTGGCTAGCCTACACGATGGACGGCCTGGATTGCCGAATCAATCGAGAAGGACGGTGGCCCCTGGCGCCTTTCGCAAATCGCGGACGGCGTCCGAGCCGGCCCAAACAGGGGACTGCGTAAGATGGGTCGATGAAGTCGGTGGGCCTCCGTCCTCGTCGTATGGAAAATCCGGTCGTCTCTTGGATTCCCCTCGTAATTCTGCTAGGAATGGCATATTTCCATCCCACGGTCGGTGTGGTCCATGGAATTTTTATTCGGTAGTCTAGTTCCATGTTTGAATGGATTGAATCTCGTACATGCTTCTTCTTGGAGATTTTTCACCTAGGTGTAGGTCATGACTCTCCTCGGACATCATGGACGGTCAGGATTATTAATATGGATAATGGGTGGGGCCTACAAGCATCGTGCGGCGTTTCCACATTCGCAGTAGAACTCGATTAAGAAACTAAGTCGGGTCGGCGCTTCTTGGCATAGGACAGTTAGATTAGGTGCATGCTTGAAATTTGTGATCATGCACCGTACACATGCTGCCTGCATAGTGGGGCCCACAGTGATGTATTGAAGATAATCCGTTCCATCCATCCATTTCTTCAGTTAATTTAACAGGTTAAGACTTAAATTGAAGCACATCCAGATATCAGGCGGGCTCGCCAGGTGACGATTAGTGGGTATTACATTGTTGGGCCACTTCCTTAAGGATCCAACGGCTGAAATTTTACGTGTACGGTTAATTTATGTTTCTCGATCCATGTATGAAGTTTCAAGCCGATCGGATGGTGGAAACCCAATGATCTTGCATTAAGTGACTTTCGAGTCGTTTAACATGAACGACCTGATTTTCTTGGATCTCTGGAGTGTAAGTTTGTCGATCTTGGTTCCACTGAGTCCGTCCAATGCCTTGGCATTATCAGAGTGTTAATTTCATGCGTTTAACACCTTTTTATAATCCAAGCTCTCAAATATACCCTGTATCACGAGCACAGTTAAACTCGAACATTAAACAATATTATGCATGTAAATCCAGGCAATAAATGGGGTCTGATATGCAATATTTGACCCTCTATATTTTATAATTTTGAGACACATACAGTTGGATCTAGACCATGCCTTGTAACGATTAACCTCTAACTCAGTAGCATTTTCAGATGGTTTTAGATGTTCTGGTATATCCAAGGCAAGGTCTAATTGCAAGCAACCCAGGACAATCTCTATTGGACTCTTTCTATTGAACATAACCCAGTTAAGGCAAGAACATGACGCGTTTGAGTTGGAATTGTAACTGGCTACAAAATACAGTCATGTTAGCAGATTGTAACATAAAACTGAATATCAAGCTAAATTTATCAATTCAATTTGTTTGGGGTCTTCAATTGAATTGCCGGGGATGGAGATGAGCCAAACCAATCAATCTTAGTGAGAATCGGTCACACCATCAATTACTTCTCTTGTGGGAAGAAGTCATGACATGTAAGTGATTCTCTTGAAAATGAAGTTAAGGGATGTCAATCATGTACACCCGATATACTCACCACCTGCGAGTGAGATGAGTCTCTCAGTTTTACACCACCAGCATCTCTTACTCCATATTGTTCATGTCTCTGTCACTATGATGATTGTCTGCATTTTCGTCACTATTTGTATGGAACGTGAACACACCTGTATGCAATCCTGTTCCTGAATCCCAATAACAAGTATGGATTCGTGTAAATCTTGACTGATTAAGGTCGTAGTGCTGACTAACACTATTAGAACCAATCCCACAAATTTAGACTTACGATTGTAATTATAATCCTATCCTTACTGAATTAGCTTGATTTGACCCAATAAGTACTTGGCATTGGCCATTGAAAGGTAGAAAATCTTTAAAGTGAAGCAAACGGCTAAGTTTCACTTTTTCTACTCTAACGGTCAATGTCAGCTCCTAAAAGATGGGTAATGGGCTTAAAACTAGGCCTCATTAGTACTAAACTATATGATCTGAATATCAAATAATAAGCATTCAGAGGTCTGGCTTTAACATTCACAAGATGGATGGTTTAGATAGAACATTTAATCTCATTTAAATGGATGGTCATATCCTTTATTAGAGTCCATTAAATGGATGGATCACATCTAATACTCAGGCCCACAGGATGGAAAATCTAGGTGCTTAATCATCCATCGAATGAAAAGTTTGAATTTTATGCTCATTAAAAACTGTATAGATCGTCCACATCTAAGATAACAATTCTGAAAACAAGCCTAACAGAGAGGCTTATGTACATATTTTAAAAGGGCATTAAACAGTGCCTGATGTTGGGCCTGGATTAAAAAGAGAGTGAGTCCAAAAAGATGGCCCGCCTTTACACTTTAAATAGGTATGACCCAAAACAAAGGCTAACCTTACAACTGAAACATGCGTAGACCAATGTCCCATGCACATGGCCCATTGAATGAAAAATGGGTGCAAGCCTATAAGGGAAGCCTGATCATGGGCTTAAAGTCCCGTAGAAAAACCCAACCCAGACCACAACACCCATAAGCCTTATATCTTGTTCGACTGAAAAAGGGAAGAGAAACCCTAACCCTCTGCACCGCCCTGCCCTCTTTCTCCTAGGTCAGCCACCATCGAAGATACTGACCGGTAATAGTGCTTAGCGCCGGTTGTAGTCCCTGCTGATATCATTGGAAACAAAAAAAAAGCAATTGGAAGTTGCAGTCATGGCAGCTTCTATGGATGACAGGGCTGTGGAATTTGGCGACCATACAATGATGGCGATGGCGCTGCAGGTGCTAGATGCGAGACCTCACAAGGTTTTGAAACCGAAAGGGGTTTTAAAAAACCTAAACCCCAAATGCCCTTCTATTGGGCCACCTCCAAAGAAGGCGCTGTCGCAAGAGGAAGCAAGGGATGACAATCGCCTTTCTTCCTAGAAATGAGTGGTGATCCTCATGCTAGAAAAACAAGCTCAGCAACACAGTCATACATCACTGACCTCCTCTTATAGAATCCGGCTTCAATACGAGATAATCGACGTCAGATTCGATAGATATTGAAGGAACTAGGGCGAAATCAATGGTTTTGATTGTTGGGAGACCTATGGCTACCAATATAGGCGAGGATAAACGAGGAGAAAGAAGGGGATTGGAGAAGGATTTGTGGCTAGAACTATGGCTGCCGGCATAGTTTTGAGACCTAATGACAATTGCATCTATGCCGCTATCATCGTTTGATTCGTAAAATGATGTCGGAATCTAGCCCCATGGCTCAAATCTGAACCTGAAAGTCTATAGAATAGAACACACAGATCTGACCCTAAGGGTGCTCGAACAGATTCAGTGATTTAAACTGATTCGCCATAACCGATACCAATTATTAACTATAATGTAGAATTACAAATGAAGGACCATGCTATGCATTGAGTATAGAATTAAAAAAAAAAAAATGAATAAATGATGTATATGATTGGGACGCCATCGCTGTAGGCTTTATGCCGTTAGCCTTCCACATCTTACACCCTTTAGAGAAGCACCAGGATGAGATTAGAAGCTTCAGTCATATGTAGAGTTGGGCACGGGACGACTCGACTCGACTCGGCAAACTCGAGTCATCTGACTCATTCAGACCCTAATCGATCCGAACCACGTGGGTGAGTCGATCCGAACCGAGTAGACTTCATCCAATTCAAACTCAAACCGAGTCAAATTTGGGTTACCTAGTAACTTGACTTGACTCGAAATCCAACTTGGTATTGACTTGACTCGTACACACACACACATAACTTAGATTTAACGTTTTCATGGAGAGGCTATAATTCTGACAAGTGCACCTAGGTTTTGAGTTGTGATTTCAACCCGTGAATTACCGCTGCACTTGACCCGACTTGGATCGGGTCAGGCATTCTGGACTCGGTACCGAGTTGGGTCGAGTTCGAGTCAAGTCTATTTCAAAACCGGATTGAGTCAGGTCAACCCTAACTTTGTCCAACTCAACTTGATGCCCAGAGTATTTCAAAGGGTCGAGGAGTACTTGTAACTGATTGAAACTTTTCTGACACAGGGATGAACGTGATGAGGATAAATACTCCGAATCCACGGAGCTTCTCTAGACTCCTCACAGAGACTTCTCGAATCCACGAGGAAAGAAAGAAGAAAATAGAAATAAATTCTAATAAATTCGAAACTGATTAATTGATGAATAAAAACGAGTTCACAACCCTTTAAATAGGGATACCAAGCAATGGGAAAGAAATCGGAATCAAACTACAACTTAAACTCCTAGAATTTGTGACTTACTATAAATAGTAAACTTACTATTTATAGACGGTTGTGATGTCTACTAGTGCGCAAGGTTTTCGGCCAAAAATAGTAAGTGTCCTATTTGGCTTTACCAAACTGTTCTCCTAATTATTCTAAGCTCTTTTCACATTGGGCGCAACTCCTAAAGCCCGACGGATGAAGAGTTATAATCCAACTAAAACTTACTATTTATAGTAAAAATGAAATTAAAACAGGGAAACGACCGTCGATCCAGGAGTCGCAATTCTGGGCGTCATAACTCTACATAGCTAGGTTGGTTGGTTAAAGTAGCTCGTTCTACCTCAAAATCATATATTTTACGTCAGCTAACTGATTCCGGATTGTGAGATACGCCCGATTTAAGGTTCGATGGTCTGGATCACTTCTGTCGCCGACCGGGCCTTTTTTGATCCATCTTGGCTATGGAACTGTCCGTGACCCGCTCTACATCAGTCTCCTCTACTTCAAAAGAACTCGTCCACGAGTTCTCATCCTGTTCTGGTTCATAATACTCGGTCAGGTTCGCGACATTGAAAGTCCGTGAGATTGCCATGTCATTTGGAAGATCAACAACATAAGCATTGTCATTGATCTTTCGAATGATTGGGATGAGTCTAATTTTCTTATTTTTCAACTTGTTGTACGTCCCGGTCGGAAATCTCTCTTTGCGCAGATGGACCATAATGCGATCGCCCACCTCAAACACCTTTTGTTGCCGGTGCTTGTCTGCTTGTTCCTTGTACTTCTCGTTTGAGGCATGTAGCTTGGTCCGCACTTCCGTATGGATGCCCATGATCTTGTCCGCCATATGTTCTGCTGCAATGCTCTTGCTTGGGTGCTTGGGTAGAGGGACTAAGTCAAGTGTGTGGGGAGACACTCGTCCGTAGATAACATGGAACGGTGATTTCCCAGTCGAGCGGTTCACCATGTTGTTGAATGCGAACTCAGCTTGAGACATGGCCAAATCCCACTGCTTCGGTTTTCTCCTGAAATACAGCGAAGGAGGTTTCCCAACGTGCGATTCACAACTTCGGTCTGCCTATCAGTCTGTGGGTGGTAAACACTGTTGAATTGTAGTCGTGTATCGAATCGAGTCCACAAAGTTCGCCAAAAGTAGCTAATAAACTCTATGTCACGATCAGAAGTAATGGTCTTGGGGACCCCGTGTAGCTGTACGACCTCCCTGAAAAATAGATTCGCTACGTGTGTTGTATCGAGGGTCTTCTTGCATGGGATAAAGTGCGCCATCTTGGAGAAACGATCTACTACCACGAACACCGAATCCATGCCGCGTTGTGTTCGTGGGAGACCAAGCACGAAGTCCATTGATAAATCCTCCTAAGGACCGTCAGGCACGGGTAACGGGGTGTAGAGGCCCGTATTCTTAGATTACCCCTTGGAGGTCTGACAAATATGACAACGTTGTACGGCTTTTCCCACATCACGTACTAATTGCGGCCAGTAATACCACTCTTCCACAAGAGCTCGCGTCTTATCCCACCCAAGGTGTCCACCGAGGTCACCTCCATGTAGTTCCTGAATAATCTGCTCCCTCAGAGAACTTTGGGGGATGCACAATCGATTCCCTTTGAAGAGAAAATCGTCCTGTATATGAAGGTCATTGGGGTGACCTTCTTGGCACTTCACCCAAGAATCTTTGAAGTCCTCATCCTCGGCATACTGACTCCTTGAGATCGGGTTCAGAAGCCACCAACTTTGTTGCTCATCGTAACAAGTAGTGATGCACGATGACTAAGTGCATCAGCCACCTTGTTCTGCTGCCCTGACTTACGAACGTGAATTCCTGTAAAAATGCAACCCATCTAGCATGCACACGATTCACGTTAGTCTGACTATTAATAAACTTTAATGCTTGATGGTCAGTGTAAAGAACAAACTCTCTTTGAATCAGATAATCTTTGCCAATGTCGCAAGGTGCGAACAAGCTGCGTACAGACTCAAGCTCATAAGTAGACCACTTTTTTCGGGCTTTTGAGCTTCTTGTAGAAGGCTACCGGCCTACCTTCCTGTGATAATACTCCCCCAATTCCGACGTATGAAGCGTCACATTCAACCTCAAATAATTTGTCGAAATTAGGAAGTACCAAGACCGGTGTTGTAGACAAACGATGCTTGATCTCATAAAAGCTCTTGTCAGCTTTATCGATCCACTGGAATGGTCTTTTTTTCATGCAATCTGTTATAGGGGCGACTATGGTGATAAAATCTCGCACAAATCGATGATAAAAAGTCGCTAACCCATGAAAACTCCTCACCTCATGAATATTCGTCGGGATCGGTCATTCCCTAATAGCTCGCACCTTTTCATCGTCCACACGAATGCCTGTGGACGTTACAATGAACCCTAGAAGCAACAGGCTATCAGTTAAAAAACTACACTTCTTCAAGTTGAGATGCAACTTGTTAATTTGTAGGACCTGTAGCACCTACCTGAGATGTTTTCTGTGCTCCACCTTTTCCTGGCTATATATCAATATGTCATCAAAATGTACTACCACAAATCGGCCAGTAAACGGTTTTAGCACTTGATTCATCAAACGCATAAAAGTACTTGGTGCGTTCGATAGGCCGAAGGGCATGACCAGTTACTCATACAACCCTTCCTTGGTCTTGAATGCCGTTTTCCACTCATCACCGGGTCGGATACGAATTTGATGGTACCCACTGCTTAGATCTAGTTTTGAGAACACCTTGGCCCCTTTTAGCATATTGAGCATGTCGTCCAATCGTGGTATTGGAAATCGATATTTGATGGTAATTTTGTTGATTGTCCGGCTGTCGACACACATGCGCCAGCTTTCATCTTTTTTTGACGTTAATAATGCTGGTACGGCACATGGGCTCATGCTCTCTCTCAATAGACCCTTACGGATCAATTTCTCTACTTGCCCTTGAAGTATCTCACACTCCTTCGGACTCATCCGATAATGAGGGCGGTTGGGCAGGATAGCCCCAGGGATGAGGTCTATGTGATGTTGGATGTCCCTCATGGAGGACAATCCATTAGGTAAATCCTCAGGTCAGACTTCTTTGAATTCGTTTAGTAATAGTCTTATACTTGGAGGGATGTTTGAGGGTTCCTCTTCCTCGCCCTTCATACTAGACCCCATTTATGTTGAGGGTCAAATATTGCATACTAGACCCCATTTATTACCTGGATTTACGAACATAATACTGTTTAATGCCCGGTTTTAACTGTGTATGTGATGTTAGGTGTAATTACAAGCTTGGACTGAAAATCGGTACTAAAAGTGTGGATTTGATGCTCTGAAGACACCAAGGCAAGGGACGGATTTCAGAAGACCAAGATTGACTAATTTATACGTCAGGGATCCAAGAAAATCAAGCTGTGTATGTTAAAGAGGCTTAAAAGTCGTCCAAGATGCAAGATTACATGGTTCCCGCCATCTGATTGACTTAAGACTTCATACATGAGCTGAAGACGCTAAATTAACTGTACATATTGAATTTCAGCCACTGAATCCTTGCAGAAGTGTCCTAACAGACAGATCAGCCTATTAATCTCCAATTTTAGGCCCACCTACAATCTGGATATGTTTCATAATTGGCCTCGACGGTTTAAATAAGATGAGAAATAGGATGGACGGATTGGATTTCTGAAAAACATTACAGTAGAGTCCATATGTACGGCGTGTGTACACAGTGTACACACGCCCGCCAAGCACTGGACCGACGTCTTCTGCAAAAATGGAAGCTTCCGTCTTTGAAACAGCGTCCGTGAAGCGGACGCCTGGTTGCATTTGTGGGCCCCACCCATCGTCCAAAAGGGTGATCCACACCGTCCATTAGAACCCCGAGGTCCTTCTTACCAAGGTCTAGGTGGAAAATTTCAAAGCAGCAGTGAGGATCCGATTTCAGCCGTTCAAGCGCAGGACCAACGGTGCATAGAGTAATCCGTGGGCCACACCGAATTTGATCCGAACACAGTCATTTCTGACTTTTTTTCCGTGCACAATCCAATGAACGGACTGGATTTGTCTAGAAACACCAGAAAGTGGGCCCCATCAACGTCCAGCGTTAGTTGGAGGGCCCTGTTTCGCACGTCCGCGAGTTCCGGATTTTCGGAATCCTGTTGGCCACTGCCTTCAATCAGATGGATAATCCAAACCGTTCATCGTGTATCCAATCCAAAAACGCCCCAAGGGACGTTGATTTTTCAGAATTAAGAAAGGAAAGTAGGAGATGTTAGGCCATGTCTTCCGGCTGCGACTACAATGTGCGTGGCTAGCTGCGTCTGGCTGTGACTACAACAAGCATTGCTAGCTGCGTAAAGCCCTCAGATTGAAGTCTTGCAGGGACTCCAATCGACCGACGTAAACCTCCATAAAAGGAGGAGAAGAGAAGAGAGAGAAGGGCATTCGAGCTTGGGAGCTTGGACGTGGAGTGCAAGACAGGGAGTAGCTTTAGATTTTTTTTTCTTTCTTGTTTTATTTACTTGTTTTCTTTAAGAGTTAGTGATTCATGCCTATGGTTAGCTAACCTCCTATCTAGGGCTAGGAGGTGAAACTTGTGGTGTGATGGGGTTGATCCTACGGCTTTGATTCATGTTGAACTGAATTTGATGCTAGTTTGATTTTAAAGATTACTCATGGTTTTTAATGGTTTATTGTGACTTACATTACAGTAGATCTGCGATGGCTTGAGTATTTCCTTTTATCTTTTTGTGATTATGATGCTAGGATGCCCTGTTGTTCACCATCGTCTCCTGGGCGTGGTGGGATGACGAAACGCCTCCCTAACATTCATACATCACTCAGATTGGCCGTGAATTGGTTTAATTCTGTTGTTTGCTTTGTCTCATGGGCATGGTTTTGTGATGGAATCCATTCTAATTTACACCTGTCTGATTCCTTGAAAACTAGATTAAATGAAGTTCAGAATTGATTTTCAGGTTATATCTTCCAACTGGATAAAGATGGGACTCAAAGTCCAGTTGAGTTCATGAATCGATCGTGATCTCCCTGATCTCCACGAGTGGATGCTCTAAATCCCTAGTTTCCTACCTTTGAATTCCTTAAGTTTAGATTAATATTTCACCATTATTCCTCACATCACACTCGATTTAGATTTCATCTTAGTCTAGTTCTAGTTCTGGTTATTTTCAGATCACGTACAGGTTTCAGTCCCTGTGGTTCAGTCTCGTGAGAGTTGTAATTGTTCCCACCATGTAGAAGCACCAGATTTTAATTTAAATGCTACCAATTTTACCCTTTTATGATCTGGCACGTCCATATAATCAAAATATCTCTCTACTTCGGCTAGCCAATCGAGAAAATCTTCTATACGTAATAAACCATTAAAACTAGGAAGTTCAGCCTTACATCGATAGTCTCTTTCAGCACGATCTTGGTGATCGCCTCCATGGATTGATCGTCTAGCAAAACCCTCATTAAGGTCCTCGTCGCTAGAACTTGAATCATCTGGCATAGCCTTACGGTTTGCCACTGGTAGTACTCTACGAAGATCGGGGTTGTGTCGTACAGCAACCATGGGTGGTGGAACAACCATAGGTGGTGGAGCACCGCCTAGGGCTCGGGGCAGAAGTATCGCATCCATAAGACGGTCGAGAGTTACCTGCAACCCTTGCATGGTCAACTGACTCTCCCAGTGGAAAGCTTCTATTCTTTCCGAAAGATAACGAATTCCTGGATCATCGTCCACAGGATCTTGATTCATACCTTTATTGTTTGCCATCGGCCCGAGGGGAATCCTCGATCTGATACCAATTGACGCAGGGATGAACGTGATGAGGATAAATACTCCGAATCCACGGAGCTTCTCTGGACTCCTCACAGAGACTTCTCGAATCCACGAGGAAAGAAAGCAGAAAATAGAAATAAATTCTAATAAATTCGAAACTGATTAATTGATGAATAAAAACGAGTTCACAACCCTTTCAAGAGGGATACCAAGCAATAAGAAAGAAATCGGAATCAAACTACAACTAAAACTCTTAGAATTCGCGACTTACTATAAATAGTAAACTTACTATTTATAGATGGTCGTGATGTCTACTAGTGCGCAAGGTTTTCGGCAAAAAATAGTAAGTGTCCTATTTGGCTTCACCAAACCGTTCTCCTAATTATTCTAAGCTCTTTTCACATTGGGCGCAACTCCTAAAGCCCGACGGATGAAGAGTTATAATCAAACTAAAACTTACTATTTATAGTAAAAACGAAATTAAAACAGGGAAACGACCGTCGATCCAGGGGTTTTTCGCAATTCCGGGCGTTGCAACCCTGCATAGCTGGGTTGGTTGGCTAAAGTAGCTCGTTCTACCCCAAAATCATATATTTTACGTCAGCTAACTGATTCCGGATTGTGAGATACGCCCGATTTAAGGTCCAATGGTCTGGATCACTTCTGTCGCCGACCAGGCCTTTTCTGATCCATCTTGGCCATGAAACTGTCCACGACCCGCTCTACATCATTTTCCCCTTAGGCTCACATGAATTTGTCAATCTTAAGCCAACTAGAACACTGTGCATGTGACACACTTGTAGCGCACCACCACTTACAAAATTTTAGATGAATCACAACTCTCCGGATCACATTATCCAACCCTTAGGAAATCCTGACCAATAAGGCCACCTTATAGAGTTATTACACAAATCACATTGCATTATTTACAAAATGAAAATATGAGCATATTATAATCACAAATGAAATCTAATTATAAAATATTGTACCCAGATACAGAGAAAGTTGAGCGCAGATTCTAGACAATCTTACATGGAATAAATGGTGGAGAAAAAAAAAAAAAAAAAAACCGAAGGGAGACTTGATTCTTCGGCTAAATTTTGGGAGTCAACCTCTTCTACCTAGGTTAGGGCGGCAATCCAATGGCATTAGAATTCCATTGGCAATAATGAAGTTGGTTCTTCCCGAGAAAGGAAACGGACAACTCGAACGGTGAAGGAACCTTGAAGTTACCCTTGATAAGTTGATCTACGGCGCCCATATAGAAAGAGGAAAGGAACGTCCTGAGATTCGGCTGCCTGGCACACCAAGAATAAGATTGGAAGCAAGAAAGAGAGAGAGAGAGAGAGAGAGAGAGAGAGAGAGAGAGAGAGAGAGAGTACCTTCCAATGTAGCACTTCTGGAGGTTTCTTCTCATTGGATTTTCATCCCATCAATGGTGACGTTGGGGATGTGGCCTATCTTGTTCCAATCTTCTCCTGCCCGCTGGCATCGATTGCGTAGGATTGGACAAGAACTGATATTGAGTTCCTGAAGTGAAGTGAGGTGTTGCAGTTCTGGCAGTGCCTTTAACTTCTTGCAGAACGATATGGATAATTGAATTAGAAATGGGATTGATCCAGCTCCCACATTCAACTTCCACTCCTCCCAAATTTCCATACTTTCGAATATAAGAATCTCTAATTTGGGGAATGTTCTGGTAACCCCACCATAGCTATTCCCACAAAACTCGCTGCCCACCTGTCGCACTTCAAACATGGCCTTTATCTCAAGCCATTTAAGAGACATCAGTTTCCCAAGCGCAGGCATCTGTTTGCACCGGCAATACGATAATTGCACCTTCGTAAGATTGGAATACGACGAACAATCTTCCATCCAACTTGGGAATTGGCGACCAATGTAATCCGAGACGGTAAGATCTCTTAGGTTTGTATGGGGTCGAAGGCCTTCAAACACACCCTCCTGCTCCACCACACTTTCTACGAGTATCTCCAAATTGCTCCGCTGACATGACAATTGCAAGGTTTGGAGGTTCTGCTTCTTCTCCAACTCTGCCTCGTTAGCCTCATCTCTACTTACTACTCTGTTTAAGCACGTTATTTCTAGTTTCCCTTGAAGAAAATTAAGTTCTTTCAATTCTGTAATTTTACATCCTCTCTCACCCCCCAAAATGAACTTAGTTAATGTACGAAGGGATGTTAACCTCCCTATTCCTTTTGGCAAGTACTCCAAACAGGTACCTTCGGTTTCAAGATGTCTTAGTTTGATCATTTTCGCAATCCCTTTAGGGAGTTTTCTAAGCTTATAGCAATGATTAAGCTTTAAGGTCTGCAAAAGACAAAGGGTACTTACAAATTCTGGCAATTCTTGTATTTGGGTGGCTGACAAATCGAGGTATCGCAAAAGCTTCAAGTTCTGGAAAGAATTCGGGAGCTTCTTTATTCTGCTGCCGCTCAAATCCAATGCTCTCAGGTGGTTTAAGCTGCTGATAAAACGATGAGAAATGCTGTGTATTTTTGACCATCCGATGAGTAGGAGTGTCCGCAAATTACTGGCCTTGTGAATGAATGAAGGAATGAATTCTACATCCCAATTGCAAATCCATGAAGCATGGCGAGCCTTTGTAAGGTCAGTCTTTGGTGTTTTCTCTTGTATGACTAAATACTCACTCATAATAGATTCACAGAGGTCATGGATCATGTCATGCATCATACAATACTTAGCATCACCACCTTCATCTGTCTCTATGAAATGAAACAACGACCGTCCCATTAAATCATCGAAATACAAACCACCAAGCCTTTCCATTTCACCTCTTCCCCTCTGAGGAATGAAACCTTGGGCCATCCACAACTTAATTAACTTGTCTTTCTCGATGAAATGACCCTTAGGAAATATGGAACAAAAAGCAAAACATTGCTTCAAATGCTTTGGCATATCATGGAAACTCACTAATAGAGCAGGTGCTATTTTTTCAGCACCTAACGAGTCCCAATCCCATATTTCTTCATGTAAGACAGACAGCCAGTCCTGTACATCTTTTTTACTGCGCAGGGCACTTCCTATAGTCTTCAAAAGGAGAGGAATTCCATGGCACTTGTTTACAATCTCTCTACCTAATGACTCGAACACTCCACCATCATCCCCTCTTCTTCCTCCTGAGAAAGCTCTGCTGCTCAACAACGACCAGCATTCATTCTCAAACAACGGTTTCAGTTCATGCATCAGTGTCATGGAGAATAATTTTGTAACATTCACATTACGAGTGGTGACTAAAATTCTACTTCCCGTCGCGGCTCCCTTCAGCGAAATCATAAGCTTTTCCCACCTGGCTTCATCAACATTACTTAGGCCATCCAGCACAAGCAGAAACTGTGTCTTTTGTACCCCACATTGTAAGATGAATTGCAATTCTTCCAAGGAACCAGACCATCCTCTAATTTTAGTGATGGCTAAATAGATCCTCCTCACATCGAAATCATGAGGCAAACTCACCCAAATCATTTTATCAAAATGCTTCTTAACCCTCTCATCCTTGAAAACTAGTTGAGCGAGAGCGGTTTTGCCAATTCCTCCCATCCCAACGATAGAAATCACTGGGATGTCTTCTTCATTGCTGCTGCTCTCACTTACCAACTGTTTGACAATTATCTCCTTATCCGGATCCCTACCGAAAATCGCAGCTTCATCTATCAGAGAACTTGTTTCCATCGTATCCAACTCGATCGCTCCCCCTTCTTCCCTGATTTCTCTGAAAATGAATCTATCCTTGTCTTCTTTGATCTGGTCTAATCTTGCACTAATCGCTTTTATCCGACGTCCGATCTTAACATGAAAGCTGGCTCTGTCGAAGGGGAAACAAGGTGGGAATGAGTGGGAACATACCTTCTTATCTTCAGAGCTGGTGCCATCATCGCAACCATCGATCACCACCTTCCACTCCTGCAAAACGTCATCCATGTCATATGCCACATCTTTGAGCCTTCCTAACCAATTTTTTACTAATTCATTCTTCACTTGCTGCTTCTCTGCATCGATGAGTGCTGCTTGAAGAAATTCGAAGGTATGCGAGAGCTTTTCAAGATCTTCCTTAACACCCACTAAAAAGCTCAGCTCTTGGATGGCCATGGACCCCAAACTCTCCACGACTAACGAAACCAATCCATCTGCCATGATTTAGAGCAGAGAAGAAGCTGAAAGCTGGAAAGAAAAGAATCACCTCCAATGAAGCCGCGGAGCTATGCTGGGGAAATGCTCTCAAAACCGAGTAGAGAAGACTATAGCGATTGAGGTCAACAAGATGATGGAGGTTGAAATGATTTTTCCTATCTGCAGACTCGGTCTAGCGATAATCTGTTATCTCATTCTGGCCCACATGTTGAGATGGTCTGAAAATCAAAACCGTCCATGTTCATCGAACCTGTTAATTCATTTGTAAATCACCAGATTCGGAGGTTTCACTGAAAATTAACATTTTTCCCGTTAGCGGTAGCCAGAAAGGATTTTTATATAGATGATATTTTTTTAATGCACGGTTTTTTATTTTTTTTAAAAAAAGCATTCGACCTGATGGACGGAGTAGATTTTACATATACATTATGGTGGGGCCCATAGAACTTGGGTGCTTTATGGACTCCGTAAAACATGTGTCGCAGACGATTATGGTCCGCTGATTCCCCCCTCCCCCGGCGGATACTTTTCTTGGTATGACGCGTTTGGATACGAAAATTCCATGATATAGCCGACAATGGTATAAGAGTCCCAGCTTTGTAAAGTCTCCTGGAGATGCGTGGACCTAGACCGTTCATATAGTGGGCAAAATGCTGTGGATCTAGATAATTGGACTAGAGTGTGTTGGAAGCGGATTGGCTGGTGTACCTCACGCCACCGACCTGGCTCCCGTGGGTAGTTATGGTGCAAAAGGTGAGCGCTGACTCTCCTCGAGCTCTGAGTTGTAGGAACGGTTCAAGGGAAATCAAAGTTACATAGACCCCACAATAATGATGTATTTATTATATTCATAGTGTTCATCCATTTGGCAATATCATTTAAGAGGATGAGCTAAAAAATAATTCATATTAAAAGCTAAAGTGGACAACACCACAAATATTAGTGGGACAATGATTCTTAAAAATATATAGATGGGAATGAAAAGTAAAAAAACAAATATCATATTGATCCAATGACCCTCAGAAGGGTTTCAATGGTAGACGTTCAATCCCCCATTGCTTTATGCAGTGTGGTCCACTTGATCTTTCGTCCACTTGATCTTTGGATTGGTCTTATTATTTTGCTCAAGACTTATGAAGAGCTCACCAAATGGATGGACGGTTTGGATATAACATACCTCATGATTAGACCCACAGAACTTGGTAACGTCAACACACCAGCTAGGTCGGTAGTGTATAGTACACTAGCTAATCTGCTTCCATATTGTAGGCTAAAGATTTTTAAGTATGGAATCACAATTACCTGGATGACAATATAGGGAGTAGTTGGGAAGAATTCAAAAGCAAAACAAGCACTTGACGAAGCAGCTGATATTCATCCTGGAGATCAATCAAGTGGTCAATGGTCATTCAGGAGCTCGCTCAAGCAGCCTATAATCATCGAGGAGCTCGATCGAACGGCCAAGTGGAATGGGTCGAGTCAGTAAGGAGGCCTGGAGAGGTTACTAGGATAGGTGACAAGAAGGTCATGTAGTGTTGAACGGTTATAACAACTGTTAGAATGTGGGAAGCATCCAGAAGGCCAAGTAATGTTAAATAATTATAACAACCGTCAGAACGTGGGAAGGATCCGAATGACCTGATTAAGGCTATAAATAGCAAAGGGATTCAGCGGGAAGATATCGTTTCATACTAACCAAATCAAACCAAACATTATCTTTTAATTATCCTTTTAATTACATTCCGTAGTGTAATCCTTTACTTTTTTACCCGTTGTTTACATTCCGTAGTACTAATCAAGTAGCTAGTAATTATAGCTGTAATTTGAGTCTACACTCGCACACTAGATTCAATTCTTCACTTGAAATGGTGTTTTGTAGCTATTCTTTATGACTGACTATAAGAATCCCTTTCTCATTTTACTTTATTTATAGTGAAAAGTCCTTTCGTAGGGAAGGAAAATGTGCAACCCATCATCAGATGACAGACCCTACCCTCTTAATATCGCTTGATCTTGTTTACAAATTAAGTGAGTGGCTGAATGGGTGACCGATCTCATCAGATCTCGATCATACACTACGTGTCTGCCAATCTCTGTGCTTAGGGTCATAGCTGTTCAATTTAAAGTGAGCTGCAAATTCAATTCTAGCACGCTTGCATTCTAATTGTCGAAAACCAAGCAATAATAGTTTTTAGTACGCCTAGTGGGACCCTAAAGAAAACACTACTTGGCTGTTAGAAATATACACTTTGCATCGATCGTACCAAGCAGCAACAGTTTTTGGCACACCTCGTGAGACGCCATAACATATACCCAATATGAAAGTAATGAGAAAGCGACATGGCTGACAGATCTTTTCGAGATAATGATGAGGCTACGTGATATGGAAATGATGAATAAGCATATAGAAGAGCAGTTACGAGATTACAACAAGCAGTTACGAATTCAGTCTGAGACATTCAATAGATGAATGGTCAACCAAGCCGAAAGTCTAAATATGATATTTTTTGAAAGAACACCTACTGTGCCGCAGAAAAATATGCCTAAGCCAATTGTTGATATTATTTATATCGAAAATTTAGCATAAGTACCGCCAGCACCACAATTACTTCTTTTGTAATAATAGAATATTCATCCAGCACCAATCCAGGAGATAAAGAACACTCCGCTGTCCGCCGAGTTCAGGAGACCAGAGCGGGAGGTTAGGAATTTTATTCATGAAGAAGGAAACCAGGATATACCTGGAGGGAAGCCATTCCTTGGGAATCCACTATATCATGGAAGACAAAACCAGCTAGGCCCTGAACCACCTCTAACGGGTGAATCGTACTATTTGAATCGTGACCAAATTATTTAAATGGTTCAGGAAGCAACAAGTCAAGTTTGCGACCATATTACTACATTGGTCAACCATAAGCCTTATTTGGAATGGATTGATCGACAGTTTCCATTGTCACGACCGATTTTGCTGTTTTCAGATCAGGATGGCCGAGTTCGACCAAGACAGCCAAATTTACCATTTTTCAATCATGATGGCTGACTTTAACCAGTATGGTCAAATTTACCATTTTTCGATCCCGATGGCCGAGTTCGACTAAGACGGCTAAATTTTTTGTCTCTCGATTAGGACGGCCGAGTTCGACCAGGATGGCCGAATTTGCTATTTTTCGATCACGATGGCTAAGTTCGACCAAGACAGATGAATTTGTTATCTCTCGATTAAGATGTCCGAGTTTGACTAGGATGGTCGATTTTGTCGTTTTTCGATCAAGATGGCCGAGCTTGGCCGAGTCGGCCGACTTTGATGTTTTTTGACCAAGATGGTCAAGTTCAACCAAGATGGCTGAAATTGATGTTTTTATAAAGCTAAGCAATCACATTTATTGCACTAAACTATGAATTAACATCGCATTTACCTTTTACCAAAGGTAAAGCGAGGGGGGGGGGGGCAATGTTGTACTGTATTCTTGACCGTTCTTGGGAAACCCAATTGGAAAGGATGTGTGATGTAGGGACGAACTTGATGAGGTCGATCACCATCTTCCTCAAGGGATAATTACTCTGAATCCATAAAGCTTCTTTGGACTCCTCACAGAGATTCCTCGAATCCACGAGGAAAAATAGAAGAAAATATATATAAATTCTAATAAATTTGAAAATAACTTGATTGATGATAAAAACAAATTTACGACCTTTTAAATAGTGATACCAAACCTAGGAAGAAATTTAAGAATCAAACTCAAACTCAAACTCCTTAAAAGTCATGTCTTACTATAAATAGTACACCTACTATTTATAGACTATCACGATTCCTACTAGACTTCATGGTTTTAGGCCAAAAATAGTAAGATTCATATTTGGCTTAACCATGTTATTCTCATAATTTTTCTAAGCCTTTTTCATGTTGGATATAACTCCTAAAGTTTAAAAGATGAAGATTTATGATTCAACCAAAACTTACTATAAATAGTAAGAACAAAATTAAAAAGGATTTTTGACCATCGATCTAATGGAATCTCGCAAATTTGGCGTGGGCAACCTAACAGAGCAGGTTAGGTGGATAAAGTAGCTTCTCGTACTCTAAAATCATACTCATCCCAATTTGCAAGATATGTCTGTTTTAAGGTTCTGATGGTCCGGATCACTTCCGCCTCCGATCGGGCCTTCTCTGGTCCATCTTGGACATGAAAGTGTCCGTGACCCACTCTACATCAGTCCCCTCCACTTCAAAAGAACTCATCCTCAAGTTTTCGTCCTGTTTCAGTTCATGATACTCGGTCAAGTCCACAACGTTGAAAGTACGAGAGATCTCCATGTCATCCGGAAGATCCATAATGTAATTGTTGTCATTGATCTTTCGGAGGATCGGTATCGGTCCAATTTTCTTGTTCTTCAACTTTTTAAAACTCCCAGTTGGAAATCTCTACTTGCATAGATGGACCACAACTTGGTTGCACACCTCGAATACCTTTTGTCGTCGATGCTTATCAGCTTGCTCCTTGTACTTATCGTTTGAGGCATGTAACTTGGCTTGCACTTCCGCATGAATTCCCACGATTCGGTCTTCCATGTTTTTTACTGCAATGCTTATGCTCAGAAGCTTGGGCAAAGAGACTAAGTCAAGCGTGTGGCAGGGTATCTCGCCTCCCCTGTCGCAGAAGAACCGCCGTCCCTTGCCCTATCTGTCCGTTGGGACAGCGTCTCCTAGCCGGACTGTCCTTTCACCACCTCTCGGCGCCCCTGGCATCACTGTCTCCCCTCCAATTTTCTTCAGATCAAGCGGCCCTCAAGAACTGGCTTCAGCCCTTGACCATCATGTGGAAGATCTTCAGCATCTGTTCTGCCACGGAACCATTACAATAGAGGTTTGGATGCACTTCTCCCATATCTTTGACACTCCATTCATCCCCTCCCAGTCCATTCATCAAAGGATCGCCTTGGACCTCCAAGGCATCCACTTCATCGAGAATTAAGAAGTTTGTGGGACTGACCCCCTCTTTCATTTGCTGGGAAATATGGCTGAGTCAAAATGCTTCTAGATTTGATAACTTCAACATGTCAGGCACGCAAATTATATCTAGAGTTTCAACCTGGTTGCAGGAGGTGGGAAACCCAATGCCTGACAGGGACTCTCGTTCGCTTAGATACTCGGCCACCCTCCAGGCTCTTTGGCTCGGCATATGCAAGCTTGTCCAATTCGACCACCCTCAGATTGTTAAACGGCAAAGGTCTCATCCTGGTTGGCTCAAACTTAACGTTGATGGTTCCTCTCGCGGTAACCTGGGGGAGAGTGGAGGAGGAGTCTGTAGGGACACCCAGGGCCGCCTGATTTTTTCTTTTCATAAACGATATGGTCTAGCCACAAACATGACCACTGAAGCTCAGGCCATGCTTGATGGTATAGTCTTATGCGAGAGGCTGGGCCTTTCCAACATTTAGGTGGAATCGGATTCCAAACTTGTGAGTGATGCAGCGACCAACCTGACGGCCCAATGTCCATGGTCCTTATGGTACACGATTGGAGCCATCCATCTCTTATCCCAGCAGCTCAATCTCAGCTTTTTGCATATCTTCCGGGAGGGTAACGCTGTTGCTGATGCCTTGGCCAGATTGGCGAGTGACGGGTGTGCAACCAAGCTCTTTTCCTCTCGTGCTGAGTTGCCGCAAAGCATTAGAGGATTGCTGGTTCTGGATAATGTCGGCCTGGGTAACATTAGGTTGTAAAGTCTGTTAGTGTTTTGTGCATAGCACTCCATGCATCGTGGTATATGATAGGCGCAGCCCTCCCCTTTTTGTTGGGGCGGGCCTGAATGGTTGTAAATGCCTCTTATCTGAATACATTTCGGTGGCTTCGTTCCACCTTTTGTTTTAAAAAAAAAGTGTGTGGCGAGGCACTTAATCATAAATAATCTCAAACGAAGACTTCCCTGTTAAGCGGTTCACATTGTTTTTGAATGCAAAATCCGCTTGAGATAAGGCTAAATGACACTGCTTCGGTTTTTCACCTGAAATACACCAAATGAGGTTTCCTAGTGTTCGATTCATAACTTCAGTCTACCCATCGGTCTGTGGGTGGTAGGCACTACTGAACTAAAGATATGTACCAAACTGACTCCACAAAGTCTGTCAAAAGTGGCTAATAACTTCATGTTACTGTTAGAAGTAATGGTCTTAGGAATCCCATGTAGACGTACAACCTCTCTAAAGAACAGGTTCGCCACGTGTTTCGCATCGAGAGTCTTCTTGCATGGGATAAAGTGCATCATCTTTGATAAACGATCTATCACAACGAATACTGAATCCATGCCACGTTATGTTCATGAGAGACCAAGCACGAAGTCCATAGATAAATCCTTCCAAGGCCTATCAGGCATAAGTAACGGGGTGTAGAGGCCATATTCTAAGACTGCCTCTTGAAGGTTTGACAAACCTGATAGCGTTTCACTTCTTTTTTCACTTCATGTACCGATTGTGACTAGTAATACCGCTCCTCAACAAGAGCCCACATCTTTTCTTGTCCAAGGTTTCCACCAAGGCTACCTCCATGTAACTCTTGAATAATCTGCTCCTTCAGAGAATTTTGGGGGATACATAGTCGATTCCATTAAAAGAGAAAATTATCTTGCATATGTAAGTTACTGGGATGACCTCTTGACACCTTATCTATGCATCTTCGAAGTCCTTATCTTAGGCATACATCTTCTTGAGACAGTTAAATCTGACTACCTCATTGCTCATTATAACAAGTAGTGAAGCACAACAGCTAACTGCATCAGCCACCTTGTTCTATTTTCCTGACTTGTGCTTCAGAACAAATGTAAATTTCTATAAAAATGTAACCCATCTAGCATGCACATGATTTACATTAGCCTGACTATTAATAAATTTGAGAGCTTAATGGTCTGTGTAAAGAATGAACTCCTTCTGAATTAAGTAATGTCACTAATGTCGTAGTGCCTGGACCACTGCGTATAATTAAAACTTATTGTTCAACCATTTTTTACGTTCATCACTAAGCTTTTCACTATAGAAGGCTACCGACTTGCCTTCTTTAGATAAAACTCCCCTAATTCTGGCATATGAAGCATCAGATTTGACCTCAAACAATTTGTCAAAGCTGGAAAGTACAAGAATCGAGGTTGTAAATAATCTGTGCTTAATTTCAGCAAAGCTACTGTCAGCTTCGTCAGTCCATTGAAATGACCCCTTCTTCATGCAATCTATAATTGGTGACACAATGGTGCTAAAAAATTTCACGAATCGATGATAGAATGTTGTAAATCTGTGAAAACTCCGTACTTCGTGGATGTTTTTTAGAACCGGCTATTCTTTAATGGCTTTCACCTTGTTGTCGTCCACTTGGATGCCCATGGATGTCATGAAAAAGCTAAAAAAAAGGCTATTAGTAAAAAAGCTACATATTTTTAGATTGAGATACAACTTGTTCTCGGTGAGCACTTGAAGGACTTGTTTAAGGTGTTCCATATGGCTTGCTTCATCCTGACTGTATATCAAAATATCATCGAACTAGACTACTATGAAAATGTCATCAACCTCATGAATGTACTAGGCGTGTTCGAAAGACCAAAGGGCATGACCAATAATTCATACACTCCTTATTGGTCTTAAAAGTTATTTTCCAGTCATCACTCGCTCATATTTAAATCTAATGGTAGCCACTTCTCAAATCCAATTTAGAAAATAATTTTGCTCCCTCAAGATTGTCCAACATATCGTCTAGCCATGGTATGAGAAATCTGTATTATATGGTAATCTTGTTAATCACTCGGCTGTCGACACATATGAGCCAACTTCTATCTTTCTTTAGAGTTAACAGGGCCGGTATGACACATAGGCTAATGCTTTCTTGGATTAGACTCTTACGGATCAATTCTTCCACTTGCCCTTTGCAGAATATCACAATCTTTTGGACTCATCCAATAGTGAGGATGATTGGGTAAATTGGACCTGGGGATAAGGTCGATATGGTGCTGAATATCTGACACGACATGTAACCCATCAAGAAGGTCATCGGGCCAAATTTTCTTTAATTCATTTAGTAATGGCCTTAAACTTGGAGGAATGTTTAAGGGCTTTGATTCCTCGCATTTGATTCCTTCATGAAATCCTGAATGGTCAGGAGGGAACTCCCCTCCACTTTAGAAGCTTTAGGGCGACTCTTTAGTGCCATGGGGGTAAGGACCATCTTTCGATCGTCTTTGATGAAAACATTGTCTCATCTTCGATCGGTCGCATCATGGTCCGACTACCATGGTCGGCCACATAACATATATTATGCTTTCATTCGATCACGTCACAATGTACTTGATCCTTATAATTTTTATCAATTGAAAACGAGACAATACATTGTTTAGTTACTTAGGTCTCGTTCACCTTTTTTATCCAGCCAATTGAGTAAGGGAAAAGATGCTTTATCGTAGGTAGCCGCAAATTATCCACCATCACCTTAGACATGATGTTCTTGCTATTGCCACTATCTATGATTACATCACAAATCTTGTCATTGACGGCACACCACGTATGGAATATATTGTGTCATTGTGGATGCAACTCCATTCGTGGGGTCATATAATAATCGCCTCATGACCAAGGATTCACCATGATCCTTGGCTAACAATTCTTTGTCTCCAGCTCCTTCCTCAGTGGCTTGTTCATTTTCATCAAATCTAGGGTCTTCTTCCACTGCATCACCTTTAGTGCCCCCTTCGTTAATGGTCAAGTGGGCTGCAGGGTGTTAAGGGCAGGTGTTTGATAAGTGGCGTTGTTGGCCATGAAAGTGCCCTAGTTTGTCAATTAGAGTGAATGTTGAGTCAACAAGACAAGTGGGCCTCATAGGAAGATTGTTCAAGCGTCTGGCTCAATCGGATGTGGCTTCAGATCTCTACAAAGGTAAACTTAGCCTCACACCCCATGTCCCAAAACATCGGGTAAATAAAACCCTTAAAAATGATTAGAACAACATAGGGTTTAAGGTGTGAAAACTGTTTTGCAAAATTAGGAAAATCTCTAAGTTTTTAGCCTTTGTCGATTTATTGACAATGCTTCGATGAAATCGGACTCTGTTATCGATGTCCTCGAAACTCACCCAATGTTATCGAAATGAGGACTTCAGATGTCCAACAACCAAAATGAATCTTGGATTGAATTCTCGATGAATCGATGACAAGATTGATATCATCGACTTTTAAATCTCGAGTTCATCGAAACGACTCGATAAAATCGACATCTGGTCAGCTTGTGTCCAGTAAGCAGTTAAGAAAAATCATGTGATTTTTGATGTCTCGAAGAGAGAGTTGATATCTTTGAATTTCAAATCTCGATGATATCGATGGACCTTCAATGATATCGGAATGGGACACAAATTTGTCCAGCAAGCTTTCAAGTAAATTCTTTTAAATGTTCGAGGTATCGAGAATCACTCGATGATATTGATATTCAAAGATCAATCATATCAAGACCAGGTTGATGTCATCGAATTGAGACACAAAACTGTCTAACAATTTTATAGGAAAATTCCTTAAAAAGATTGATGAATCGAAACTGGTATCGATATCATCGATATTCAAAACCAGATGATATCGAGGAATGCTTGATCATATCGATGCCTGTTTAGTTCCAAAGGCAAGTCTGCTCTCATGTTTTTAAATGTCAAGGAATCGAACCATGGGTCAATGAAATCGAAGCTCGAAATCCAATGACATCGAAGCATGTTCGATATCTTTGATCAGTTGACAAAAAGGTTCAAAAGAGTTTGACAGATTGAGTTTGTGTCATTGAGTGGCCATTCGAAGTTATCGAGAGTATACGCTCGATGATATTGAAGCATGCTCGATGATATCGAACTCTGTCAAAAAATATTACTGTTTTATTTTTGTTGGAACTTTTTACCTATTTAATGAGAGCTTGCCTTAGGTTATTTGTAGAGAAAATAGATAGAGCTTTTGGGTGTTTAATTCAGATCACCTACCCTAAGCCCTTTTCTCTCATGAGAGTTCATTCCTCAATCCACCCTCATTATTGATATTCAATAGAGTGGATTGGTGAATGAACTTCCCCATTCAAGAATCCTTCAGCTACCACCTTAATGGCAAATCATTGAGTTGAGATTCCTTTAATGCATAGATCGTGGTTTACTCTGTCATGCCAATGATTAATCATTTAATAGAGTAATTATTAACATAACCTTGACCCAACCGTCGCCATACATTGGAGCATCATCAGTGTTGTGGATCAAGGGAGCTGAAGATTCTTCATCATTAAAGGAGGAGATCTTCATCAACGTGCTTAATGGGGCTCATCTACTTATTTGTAAGTCTTTAGAGTCCAGAGACCCTGCTGATCATTCCTTTGTGTAGGATTGGGTCACAGGTGATTCTCACCCCTTTCAAGTTCTCATAGGAGGCTTCCGACAGGAGAATACGTGTGGGTGCTGTGTGTTGACCCTTGCTCCTGGAGGGCATAAACTTAGGTCCTTAACCTGTATGGTCTAAAACCCTAGGTGCTGGGTGTTGACCTTTGCTCTTGTGTATGACATAAACTCTAGGTTCCTTGTGTAGATCCTTGGCCTGTGTGACCTAAAATCTGGGTGCTGTGTGCTGACCTTTGCTCTTGTGTAGGGCATAAACTCTAGGTTTCTTGTATGGATCCTTGGCCTGTGTGGCCTAAAATCTGGGTGCTGTGTGTTAACCCTTACTCTTGTGTAGGGAATAAACTTGTGTCTCGTGAAGACATGTTAGGTACCTTGTTTAGGTCCTAGAGTCAGCCTTGTGTAGGTTGTATTGGTTTGAGGTAAACCTGATTTGAAATCTCCATTAGTGAAATCGGGTACACTCAAGGGTTGAGTGTGTCACCACTATACATGACTGTGTTTGGGATTGATATTTGCACTTTACTTTTCAGTGCTTACTTTGAATGTTCACATGATGCATGATGACATGACTATTTAGAATTGATAAGTATCACATTCCACACATACTCACTCATTCAATCAATCATAGACTAAATTTATAAATTGCTCATATATTAAATAGTCTTTTGATTGGATCCTCTATTTAGCTTAGAAGCCATTAATGTTAAGTTAAAGATATCTTGATAAATTGTTATATTAGATCAAGATAATGATGATAGGATTTTAAACTATTATAAAATTTTATAAAGTCCTATTTACCCCCTCTAGGACACTTTGACCTATTCCTACTTCTATTAGAGTGGTCGTTACCGAAATTTCAGGCCATAGCGGTAACAAGTGTTCGGCCTTGGCCGACCATAAGGATTTGGAATCTTACTTGGATTCGCTGTTGTGGGTGCTACACGTGGAGGCCTAGATGGGTTGCTCCCTGTGTCATGGTTTGCGGTTGCAAGAGATTGAAGACATTCTCCTACTGGTTCTTTTTCTCATGCCAACACTGAATCCTGCGTGGGATCCATCATGGGGGGCCGAGTAGGGACTCTTACAAGCTACGTTTCTGCCCTACCTGCCAATTGAACTGCTTCATCCATGGTCCCGACTAAATGCATCTGAACTCAATCCTAAATCGTTGATCGTAACCCACCTATAAATCGTGCTACCTTCTGCAATTTAGTTTATGACAATCATTCCGCGTTGTCAATTGTTGGAATTCTTCGATGTAATATGTGATGGTTTGATTCCTTTATCGACAATTTTGGTATTACTGGAACAATACCTGATCGTACTTACTAAGGATGAATTGTGATCAAAGAAGGCATCTTATCCGTGCCCAGGATGGATGGGCGCCTTATTCTGTCAGGCATGCGAGAGTTGTAATTGCTCCCACCATGTAGAAGCACCATATTTTAATTTTACCTTTTTATGTTCTAGCACGTCCATGTAATCAAAATATCATTATATTTTGGCTAGCCAGTCAAGGAAATCTTTTATACGTAATAACCTATTAAAACTAGAAAGTTCAGCCTTACCTCGATAATCTCTTTCAGCATGATCTAGTCAATCATCTTCATGAACTGGTCGTTGGGCAAAGCCATCATTGAGGTCCTCATTGCTAGAGCTCGAATCATCTGAAGAAGCCCTATGATGCACCATTGGTAGTACTCTACGAAAATTTAAGTTGTGTCGTACAATAACCACAGACGGTTAAGTATTGCCTTGGACTCGGGGCAGAATTAGTGTATCCACAAGACGGTTAAGGGTTACCTGCAACCCTTGCATGGTCAACTGACTCTCCTGATAGAAAGCTTTCATTCTTTCTAAAAGATAATATATCCCTGGATCACTGTCCATGGGATTTTGGTCCATACTGTCGTTATTATCCTTCGGCCCAAGGGGAGTCCTCACTCTGATATTAATTAATGCAGGGATGAACGTGATGAGGTCAATCACCGTCTTCCTCAAGGGATAATTACTTTGAATCCACGTAACTTATCTGGACTCCTCACAGAGATTCCACGAATCCACGAGGAAAATAGAAATAAATTCTAATAAATTTGAAAATAACTTGATTGATGATAAAAACAAATTTACAATCCTTTAAATAGTAAACTTTCTATTTATAGACGGTCATGATTCCTACTAGACTTCATGGTTTTCGACCAAAACTAGTAAGTGTCCAATTTGGCTTAACCATGTTATTCGCCTAATTTTCCTAAGCCTTTTTTCATGTTGGACACAACTCCTAAAGCTCAAAGGGTGAAGAGTTATGATCAAACTATAACTTACTATAAATAGTAAAAATGAAATCAAAAAGGATTTTTGACCCTCGATCTGATGGGATCTCACAAATTCGGAGCAGGCAACCCAGTGTTGTTGGTTGGGTGGCTAAAGTAGCTTCTCTTACCCTAAAATCATATATGGTACGTCGAATAACTTGTTCCAGTTTGCGAGATATGCTTCTTTTAAGGTTTTGATGGTCCGGATCATTTCCGCCTCTGATCGGGCCTTCTTTGGACCATCTTGGACATGAAAGTGTCTGCAACCCGCTCTACATCAATGTGTTATAGTAAGGGAAAAATATTGTAGACTAAAGATCTTCAAGGATGCTTGGAGTACTTTTTACATAATCACGGTTGACAGGATGACAAGATAGGGAGCAATTGAGAAGAATTTAAAAAAGCAAAACAAGCAGTTGACCAAGCGGATGATAACCATCTAGGAGGTAGACCAAGCGGCTGATATTTAGTAGGAGGTCAATTAAGCGGCTGATGGTCATCCAGGAGCTTGATTAAGCAATCGATAATCATCTAGGAGCTCGATTGAACGGTCGGGTGGAGTCCATTCGAGTCAGTAATGAGGCTTGTAGTAGTTATTAGGACAAGTGGCAAGGAAGTCTCCCAAAGGTCGTGTAGTGCTAAACAGTTATAACAACCATTAGAACATGGGAAGCATCCAGAAGGCCAAGTAGTGTTGAATGGTTATAGTAATCGTCAGAACATGGGAAGGATCCAAATGGCCTGATTAAGGCTATAAATAGAGAAGAGATTCAGCATGAAGATAACATCTCATACCAACTAAATCAAACTAAACATTATCTTTTAATTATCCTTTTAGTTATCAGTCAATTACATTCTGTAGTGTAATCCTTTACTCTTTTGCCTATTATTTACATTATGTAGTGTAATTCTTAGTGCTAATCAAGTAGCTGATAATTATAGCTATAATTTAAGTTTATACTTGCACGCTGGATTCAGTTCTTCACTCGAAAATGTGTTTTGTAGTTTCTCTTCATGACCGATTGTAAGAATCTCTTTCTCATTTTACTTTATCTATACTGAAAAGTCCTTTCGTAAGGAAGGCAAATGTGTAACCCATCATCAGAGGATAAACCCTGCCATATGAATAACTCCTGATCTTATTTACACATTGAGTGAGTGGCTGAATAGGTGACCGATCTCATCAGATCTCGGTCATACACTACATGTTTGCCTATCTTGGTGCTTGGGGTCATAGTTGTTCGATTTGAATTGAGCATCAAATTCAATTATGGCATGCCCACATTCCAATTGCCGAAAACCAAGTAGCAACAGTGGATAAGCGATCATTTGAAAATTAACGCACTGAATGATACTCACATTTATTTGGGGGAATTTAAATGGATTATGCATGACATGATCATTGTTAATTAACCATGTTTGCTTTAGCTGGTACGCATGATCAGAAATACTTGTCATGCATTGGTGGCTGGGTATGTCAAAAAATGGTATTTGGCTCAAATTCAATCACTGGTGTGTGTGATGTGTATGTGTCGGGCTTGTTAGAGCTGAATGTTGTTTCAATTGAACCGAATGCTTTGTGATCGTGGGTGCTGCTGAAATAGACCGATTAAGACTAGATATGTGTAGATTGGCCATCTACCCAGCCACCAATTATGAAGAATGGTGAAGGGAAGGGTTCATCCTTCTAATAAGTTCTTTTTATATTTGGAGAAAGGAGTTTAAGCTTGTGATAGCTTACACTTGATCAATGATAACACAATATTGTTAAGAAGATAAAACAAGGTTGAAGCTGATAATATTAATGTCTAAATAACTATAATAAACTAAAAAGGTAAAAAAGAAAAAATGATAACTAAGGACAATTTCTTTTGTCATCTAGTAAAATACTAAGCTTTGTAGGTAAGAAGGTCGTTAGGTATGAAATCTGAATAACCTGCTTAGTTGGCTTCATGGTAAGACAATTGTTGGAGAGGGCAGTCCATTCGTTGCACGATTAGGCTTCGTTATGCGAAAAATTGTGATTTATGGGAAGAATGGTTGTTTGTTCATTTCCCGGTTGGCTTTATAGAAAGGCGGTTGTTGGAGACAATTGCCTATTTGTTATGGAGTACCAGGTTCCATGGCAAGACAGCCAATGACAAGTGAATCTTCAACAATCCATTCATCATAAGGTTGGTGTTTCAACAAGAAAACAAATGTGTTCGATTTGTGGGATTATCTTATTCAATCATAACAAAGAAAGAGTATAGAGAACGATCATTATTTCTTATTTATACTGAGTTCATTTACATCCTTTGATTTCCCTTGATTCTAAGATAGAATATGCAGAATACAATAATTGAGAGAGTTTGAATGTCAAATCTGGATATCTAATTCGGCAGCATTTCATCTTATGATTTGATCATCTCATCAAGAGGAATGTTGTGCGGATTCAATCATTTGATCTTTCCTTCTTGAGTTCATGTCCTTGTGCAAAAGGAAGACCAAGGATTGCATCTTATCCAGAGATTTTGGTAGTATTTCAGACCCTTCATTGATGCCCACGTAAAAGGAAAACCATTTAGACAATGAAGTGTTTGAGCGGGTCCGCGCAACTGCTTCTCTTCTTCCTCTTGAATACCTTCTCTTCTTCCTGGATCTTCTTGGTGCTCTGATCTTCCTGGAAATCTTTAACCCCTCAAATGAGAGGGGGAGTAGGGTATTTATAGGCCTTCACATGTGCGAACCCTTGATATCTGTGCTGTGGGCCCACCTTTCCTCATATCTCAGCCGTCCATGTCAGCATGCTTGAATCTTCCTTGAACCTGTCCGTGCAACACCTAATACCTCTTGCGCGGATCCGCGCAACACATAAGACTGTTTGCGTGGGCTTGCGCAAACGCAATCCTTTGTGCGGGTCCACGCAACACATAAAACTGCTTATGTGGGCTCGCGCAAACATAATCCTTTGCGCGGGACGGTGCAAAGGTCATGACTTCTCCCCCCTTTTTCTTCATGTTTTCTTCATACTTTTTCTTCTAGTCTCCTTTCTTCCTTTCTTCTTTCTTCCTTGTCTCTGATATCTTCTCAATTCTCGAAATCAATGCATGATGGAAACCTAGCACATTTTTTTGTGCACCAACAGTTGGGCTTTGTAGAAAAACAATCATTATAAAAGATAGTCCAGTCATCAACTCACCTGATTGAACTTCATCGTAAGTCAGTCGTGGTTAGATGATTGATTATTTGTTACTTGGCCATGTACTTCGTGGTAGCAAGGTTGGTGATGTAACAACATATTGATCGCTTTGGGTCCTCACTCCATGGCAAGATAGTCGTGGGAAAGACTATCCATTTGTTGCTTATAACATTACTTTGTAGACAAGGTCATCATGCTTTGACCACCTATTCATCGTTCGATTGGGCTTCGTGATGAGATAATTGTAGTTAAATGGTGTCTTGTTCATTGGTTCGATTGAACTTCATGGCAGATGGTCAGCAGAATCTCTAGTCACGTGGCATGATGACTTTTCTGGCCATCTGTTTTAGAGCTAGAGATCTTAGGTCAGATGATGTGATAGTAGGAATAGGGTGGAAAGCTAAATAATTATAATTCAATTGATCTGGGCTGGTTTGTATCTTGGGGTAGGCTAACAGTGGAGGAGTTCATTGAATAATAATAATGATGATAACTGTCAATGGCTGATGAAGGATAGGCAGTGTGGTGTTGAAATAGTAGTGTTGTATTGGTTGTAGCGTCGTCCTCGAGCTCTTCATTCTTTATTGAATTTATAGAAGTGTAAGGCAGTTTGCTAGAGACTCATATTAGAATCGAACTCTACGATCTTCTTTGGATTAATTGGCTAATTAGCAGGCGTGTTTGATTATACTTCTAAGCCAAAATGAGTCTTTGAGATCTTCCTATATTCGACCAATTGTCTGGCAGGGGTAGTGATGTAGAACGAATAACAAATTCTTTCATGGCTACGATGGACCAAAGAATAGAAGCCAAGAAGGATCGACAACATTTAACATAGTTCGATTGATCGACCAAGGTCGTTGATAGGTCGAAATTTTGCTAGAAATTCCAGAATTGTTGTTGGGCAATTTCTGCCCATTTCAATAAGTCGATAGATCTTGTCGACTAATCAAAACAATGCTCGATAGGTCGAAAGATTGAGTCGTCAAGTCAAAATTCACAGAATTTTTAGTTTTAGTCTCTAGACAATTTTAAACCATTTTGATCAGTCGAGTCAAATGGTCAAATTTGTTTTCATATTTGATTAATACTATTTTAATTACGATTTTATGGTTTGTTTATGGTTATTTAATGAGTCTAAACTCATTTTTATTATTCATTCATCAATTAAAATTCCTTAGAAACTTTATTATTTCTTGTGGATTCGAGAATTCTCTCCTGTGGTTTCAAGAGTACCTCGTGGATTCAAGGTGTTTATCAACTGAGGAAGATGGTGATCGACCTCATCACGCCCTTCTTTATATCAGTTGGTTTCAGGGAGAGGCTTTCTACTCAACTTAATGGCTTTTAATGATGGGTTGGGCAACAATTCCATGGACGGTGCTACAAGAAATTTTTCTTTAACAACGACTTTCGAAGCGACGTAAAGAGAGAATCAACAAGTCATGCAAGGGCTATAGATTGCCATCGATCGCATGACGGAGGCTCTAGGGAAATTTCATGTTTGTGGCTATGATCCGCCTCAAGTAAGCGCTGGAATTCGCAATCGTGCTAATCGCAGGATGATGCCGATGGTGAACTATAGAATCACACCCGAGGAGGTGGGATCTAATGATGAGGAGATCAATGACATGATCCTCCAACATCTCGATTAAGGTGGCGATCAGGTAGATCGAATGGATCAAGAATTCTGGGTGAAAGTCAATCTTCTTAGTTTCAATGGCTAACTCTATATCGAGGACTTCCTTAATTGGCTGCTTAAAGTCGAGCGCTTCTTCAACTACATCGAAATCTTTGAAGAGAAGAAGGTTAAATTGGTTGTGTACAAGTTTAAGGGTAGAACTTCGGATTGGTGGGAGAAACTTTAGCTGGCATGGATGAAATGAATGAAATCACCAATCCACACATGGCAGAGGATGAAGCAGTTGTTGTGTGCACGATTCCTCCCCAACGATTATGATTAGGTATTGTTCTAAGAATACAAAAAATGTTGGCAAGGTAGTTAAGCCATAAGAGATTACGCTGAAGATTTTTACCATTTAGTGGCGTGAAACGATTTGGTCGAAACTGAATAGCAACAAGTAGCCCAATTCAACGACGAATTATGTGTTGTGATCCTGAATGGAGTTCAGATGTAGCCGAGTTCAGATGTAGCCCATTTAGATGATGAATGAAGCGATCAAGCTGGCCACCAGAGAGGAAGCACAACTTAAGCATTCCAACATACATACTTATCCTAGTAATAGGGTAGCCACAACAGGTCCTTCGTAGGGAGCACCGCAGGCCAAGGGAAAAGAACCTATAGGAGGACATCTTCAACCTCCTACACTTGCGAACTGAGAGTCGGGAAGTGGGTGCGTGGCCATTGTTGCCGGTCCGAGAAGGATCCCGAATCCCTATGGTCGGCCAAGGCCCGACCATTGCTATCGATGCACCCAATTGGGTCACCTATCAAACACTTGCCCCCAACGACAAGTGGCCAACCTTGTCATTAATGATGGTAGTGCTAAAAACATAGAGGAAGCCTCGAATGTTAATGACTTGGAGCACATCGAGGATGAAATGGATGAGGAAGATTGGGTTCCATAGGATCATAGTGACTCCCGAATAGTGAGGTGACTATTATATGAGCCAAAGGAGGTACACCTGCAGCGACACAACATCTTTCGAACAAGGTGTATGGTGAATCGTAAAGTCTACGATGTAATCATCGATAGCGAGAGCAACGAGAACATCGTCTCCCAAGGTCATGGTGGAGAAGTTACATCTAAAAATGAAACTGTAACGCCCCGGAAAATCAGGGGTCGTGCATAGACACAACTCCCGAGTTCCCGAGTGTCACTTATCATGCATTTATGGTTTTTATGATTAGTCAAGTTTAACTGCACAATTTGGAATTTCCTGAGCATGAAACACAATCGCACCATTCTACTGAAATGAAGGTTATAACACATATATACAGGTCAAAAAAAATAATAAAGGGTCGCCTAAGGCGTTGCCCAATAGAACAACAAAAGAATGCTATGTCTAAAAATAGTAAAGTTGAGCCCGTGGCTCAGCAATTCCAAATTCGGCCCGATCAAGCCGATGGAGAGCCGCCCATCACCGCAAGTAGTAGGAGAGTCCGTCCTCCTCGTCCAAGCTTCGCCTCGCCAGGCTCCTCATGCCCTGAGTCACCTGCATCTATGAATGGGTCTGGTTGGTGTTTTAAAACACCGTCCCAGAGTGAGAGTGAGTGATCAACTCAGTGTGAACTATTGGTCGTACGGGTCTGATTCGCGATCAACGGTCATCGTGTCAAGATCGGGGCCCAGATTTGGTGGGCAGGCGTTGAAAAATATATTAGACCGTCACCGCAAATTTGAAAGAAATCCGACTATTTGGGAACGCCTAGTATCTGGTTTATTTGTAAGTGCTGATTCCAATCAGCATTGGTGGCGCATTGGGCAAGCGCCGGATGGTACTTTTGGGTGTCCACTGGGTCATGATCGTTGTGAGATCTATGATTTCCTAAATTTTTAGATTTTTCCGATCTTCCTGTTGGGCGGCCCACACGGTGTTGTTAAGTGCAACAACAGCCATCTGGCGGCTTGGGGGCCGTGACTTGGTCCCATCATAACTAGACTAGTCCACCCTAGAATAAACTAACATTGAGTGTTAGTGGTCGGTAAGTGATATTATAAGTTAATAATAAAAAAATAAATAAATAAATTTCAAGGATTTTTGAAAATCCAAAACAGTGAAAATCCGGGATGTTACAATCTACCCCCCTGAAAAACAATTTCGTCCTCGAAATTGCCTAAGGGTAGTAAGTAAAGGTTTCATTATTTCATTTGCCTAGGTTTTGTTGAATTCAAGTTCATATGCATGGTAAGGTGTGTACTATCTATACTAGTTTAGCTCATTCTAGTCTACCCCCCTTAAAAGTTTTTGCCTTTGAGGTTTGAAAACAAATGTCAAAATCATTATTATCGTATTAAGAGGTTGTTGGCAAAGTTTACCTAATAGTGGTATATTTTACCCTTTTAGGATCGGGCTATTACGGAAAGACAGTTGTGGTAGGCTTGATCCCATACGTCGATCCTCTGCCTGACCAGGGTAGAAAGATCGTTGTATCCCTTCCTAGTCCTGGTAGATCATGGTCTTCTGCTCGGTCAAAGCAGTGAGTCCGTTGGTGTTCACCCAGGATTAAGAATTGGTCAAGCGCGAATACATCGGAAAGTGTATGATCCCGTGATTCCGTAGTCGATCAATCTTAACATTTGGAAGACATCAAAATTCTTTAAGAGTTCAAGCTTCACATTCATAATATTTTTATGGGTGGTGAGTTTCCCGCGATGCCTATGATCAAACGACTGTTCTAGAGGGGTTTCCATGACCTTAAGGTTCCTCTTGACATTACCATTTTGATCCTATGTTTAGTGAGTTATGAGCAAATCACGTTTTAGTTTCATAAATTTTAACAGGAAGGAAGAATCGAAAATTTTAAGGTATTTTGGTGGTTTAGAGTGCTAATAACATTAAGATGGATGCAGTAAGGCAATCATACATACAAGCATTTATAAGGTGACAAGAAAATTTAAAAACAATCTATACATTCATATTAAATTCAAAGTGCCATTAGTATGGCTAGTTACATCATACAACATGGATTACATAGTTCTCTAGACATTCCAACATAAGGAAAAAATAACTTAGTCAAGCAAACATCCTAACTATCCTTCAACACAAGCAGGTAGAACTAATCGACTCAAAGCAAACTACTAATTATCGGAAAGGTTATGCTACTACTCTTCTGGATCGGGCAAAGATGGGGTACTTCTTCCCTTGAGGAAAGAATTAGGAATGGAGAAGAAGAAAGCAACGGTTCTTAGGAATGTCATTCCCTCGGTAAGGAAATGGATAGTTGTTGAGAATGTGCAAATAGGGAAATGGGTTTGAAATGGATTTGTTGAAGGGGTTTGGGGAAATGAGGATGGAATGGGTTTTAGAAATTTGAAGTTGAGTTGGTCTTGGAATGGGGAGGAATGGATTTGAATGTGGATGGTTGTTGTTGGGTTTTGTGATGTGGGATTTTTGGAAATGAGAGGGTGGAGATGGGTTAGGGAGATGGATGTGAAATGAGAGAATGATGGTTTCTTAAGGAAGATGGATCTTAAGGATGTGGTTTGGGAAAAATGAGTTGAGTGTGGGTTTGAAGAAATGAACTCGAAGATGAGTTGAAGATATGGGATTCAAGAAGGGTTTTGAGATGGGTTTTAGGAAATGAAATTTGGAAATGGAGAAGAAGAGAGTGAGAGGAGTGGGGTTTTGGTGAATAGATCTAGAAGAAAATATGAGTGATGAGAGGGATTTGGAGGAATGAGCTTAAGACTGAGTGGGTGGAAACAAGCCTAAAAAGAAATGGGTTTGGAGATGGGTTGGGACAATGGAGAGCAGTGGAAGGAGAGGAAAGGAAAGAATGAAGTAGGGAGATACGAGGATGTGAAGAAGAAGGAGAAGATGGGTTAGAAGTATGGGATTTTGAGTAGGAAATTTGAAAGGGAATTGGGTTTTAGAATGAGTATGGGTTAAGTTTGGTGGATCTTGGAAATGAAGTTTGGAGAGGGTTTGAAGAATGTTGAAAGGGTGTGAATGTTGGTGGGAGTTGGTTGGATGGGAAGGATTTGAATAAAGGGCTTAAGATTTGAAGAATTGATGAATGGAGTGTGATATGTGGTTGGAAGAAAGAGAAGGTGGGTTTAAGGTTTTGTTTGAGAATGGGGAGGAGGTCTTCCTAGGGTTTAGAAGGGATGGTGGAGGGTAATGGGCATAGTAGAGATGTTTTATGGACTCTAGATAGTCCCACATAGCAAGGGAAATGGGCCCCACTCGTGTGAACATTGAAAGGGAGGAGGGGACCCATCTTCTTGTAACGTTTCTTATACTTTTAGTAAGTGGATTATTTTTTTAAAATTTTTATAATGATTTATCATCAAGTTTTAAGTCATCTCACCAAATTTCATGTCATTTGGAGTTGTAAATAAATTATTAAAATTCTAGGAAAAATAGTTGCCTGAATTTTAAAATTTTTGGACAGTTGGTAGAACATCTTAATTTTAACCATATTAAAATTTTTATTTTATTTTTTTATTATTTTTTTATAAAACTAGACTCATCAAGCTTCAATATGGCTTTTGAATCACCTAAATCGGAGTTATAACGAAGGAGTTATGAATTTTTGAAGTTGACTAAAAATCGCAGAAATTTTGGCGGGGGACACTTGTCGGCGGGGTGGCCACGCGGGTCGGCGGGGTGGCCACGCGGGCCTCTGGACAGCTGGCGGGGTGGCCACGCAATGGGTGGCCACACGGGCCTCGGACAGCTGGCGGGGTGGCCACGCGGGTCGGCGGGGTGGTGGCCACGGGTCCTCCGGCTTCGGCGGGGCTCCTTGCAATGGTCATATCTCGCAAACCGGAATGAGTTGTTCGACGTGCCATATATGAATTTGGGGTAGAACGAGCTGATCTACACAATAGACATACTGGTTTCATGAGATTCCTTCCATTTAGGGGCCAAAACCCAGTTTTTCTCCAGTTTCACTATTTTCGGTAAATTTTCGTTCACTCCCAAGTCTTTATCCTAGAATGGGTCTGAACTATCAAATTTGGCCTAAGACTATGGTTTCGACCGTCTAATCCCTTAGTTTCGCTTCTATATTTTCTCTATTTTCGATAAAATTTCATTCGCCCTCACTTAATTGCTCCCGAATGGGTCAGGATTAATATGCTTGGTCCGGTATTGGCTCATTGGGCTCGGACAAGGGCTTCTACCGTCCAATCATCCGAAGATCCAGAGCTTCCTACCAATGTCCCGGGGGGAAAAAACTAAAGGGGGGACTTAGACCTAATCCTGCTTGACTAGTAGCATTAAGCTACATGAAATGGGATTACAATGCTAATCCCAACTCACGGTTGGGAATGGCAAGTCCGGAATGCGTGTGGGGTGAGATTCAAAATTGACTCCATAGGCTTTGTTGAATGAGCCTTGGATTGAGAGGTATGTCGCGGGATTTCCAAATCCCTTGACGATGAACTTTCCAAGTATATTTGAAAGGAAATCCGGAATTTACCTTTAATTGGATACGTTTTGACAGGGCATCATGGAACATGGGATGCGCTCATCCCCGGGGCACTCTTTCACACCTACATTCATCGTTACTCTAAATCCATTTCACCTAATTCATTGGCCCCACGGGCCCTAGGAACTTAGCGGACTAAACTAACTAGACCTCTATTCAATCAAATCAAATTTTGTTGTCAAGTCAAGACCCTCGGATTCCCCTCTCTCGCTACCCATTCCTAACCCCTTGCAAATTCTTCCTTCCGTCTAAAGTTGTTGGTTCAGGGTCTGGGATGGTTCCTACCATTATACGTCCCTGTTGCGTTTTCCAATACGTATCCTCTCAAGTCAGCGGACGCGTTGGTGAGTTCATGACCCATGGCCCAAAGGATTCCAAACTATTGCTCTGATACCATCTGTAACGCCCCGAAAAATCAGGGGTTGTGCATAGACACAACTCGCGAGTTCCCGAGTGTCACTTATCATGCATTTATGGTTTTTACGATTAGTCAAGTTTAACTGCACAATTTGAAATTTCCTGAGCATGAAGCACAATCGCACCATTCTACTGAAATGAAGGTTATAACACATATATACAGGTCAAAAAAAATAATAAAGGGTCGCCTAAGGCGTTGCCCAACAGAACAACAAAAGAATGCTATGTCTAAAAATAGTAAAGTTGAGCCCGTGGCTCAGCAATTCCAAATTCGGCCCGATCAAGCCGATGGAGAGCCGCCCATCAGCTGCAAGTAGGAGAGTCCGTCCTCCTCGTCCAAGCTCGCCTCGCCAGGCTCCTCATGCCCTGAGTCACCTGCATCTATGAATGGGTCTGGTTGGTGTTTTAAAACACCGTCCCAGAGTGGGAGTGAGTAATCAACTCAGTGTGAACTATTGGTCGTACGGGTCCGATTCGCAATCAACGGTCATTGTGTCAAGATCGGGGCCCAGATTTGGTGGGCAGGCGTTGAAAAATATATTAGACCGTCACCGCAAATTTGAAAGAAATCCGACGGCTGGAACGCCTAGTATCTCGGTTTTATTTGTAAGTGCCGATTCCAATCGGCATTGGTGGGGCGCATTGGGCAAGCGCCGGATGGTACTTTGGGTGTCCACTGGGTCCGATCCGCGATGGACCACAAGCCCGGTGAGATCTATGATTTCCTAAATTTTTAGATTTTTCGACCTTCCTCGGTCATGTTGGCGGCCCACACTGTAGTGTTGTTAATGCAAACAGCCATCGGCAGGGGCCCATACTTGGTCCCATCATAACTAGACTAGTCCACCCTAGAATAAACTAACATTGAGTGTTAGTGGTCGGTAAGTGATATTATAAGTTAATAATAAAAAAATAAATAAATAAATTTCAAGGATTTTTGGAAATCCAAAACAGTGAAAATCCGGGATGTTACAGAAACGACATCCCTCCTCGTATATGATTGACTGGATTAAGAAAACCACTGAGATAAAGGTAACTGAACAATGCAATATATCTCTTTCAATTGGCAAGAATTATTAGGAGTAAGTCGTATGTGACGTAGTTGACATAGAGACCTGTCACATACCATTCGGTCGTTGTGGTAATCAGATCGTGATGCCACTCATAGAGGACGAGATAACGTGTATATTTTCATTAAGGATGACCAAAAAACCATACTATCCCCTATGGGCCTATAAGAGCAGCCTGAAGCTTCTAAAGTGGAGAGGCGTTCTCTCCTAAACATGTGGGACTTTGTGGAGGAATCCAAAGAGACTAGACAAGTCCGTGCATTAATTGTAAAAGGGGAAGAGATTGAGCCCACCATCATTCTCGAGAAACTAAAACCCTTGCTACAAGAATTTAAGGAAATTTGGCTGGATGATCTTCCTGATGGGTTGCCCCCTATGTAGGATATTCAACACCACATTAATCTCATACAAGGGGTTGACTTGCCTAATTGCCTTCATTATCAGATGAGCCCAAGGGAATGCGAGATTCTTCAGAGACAAATGGAGGAATTGATCCATAAAGGTCTAGTTCGAGAAGGTATGAGCCCATGCACCGTTCCAGCCTTATTACCTCTTAAGAAAGATGAGAGTTGGTACATGTGTATCGATAGCCAGGCGATCAATAAGATTACCATAAGGTACATGTTTTCCATACCACGGATGAATGATATGTTAAACATGCTTAAGGGTGAAAAATTATTTTCTAAATTAGATTTAAGGAGCGCTACCATCAGATCCAAATACAACCAAGAGATGAGTGGAAGATAGCTTTTAAGACTAAGGAGGGGTTGTATGAATGGTTAGTCATGCCATTCAGTCTTTCAAATGCGCCCAGTACATTCATGAGGTTGATGAACCAAGCTTTGAAATCATTCATTGGGCAGTTCGTGGTGGTCTACTATGATGATATACTTATATACAATCAGAATGAAGCAAACCATGATCTCAAGCAAGTGTTACAAGTGCTAATCGAAAATAAGTTATACCTCAACCTGAAGAAGTGCAACTTCCTGACTGAGAGCCTCTTGGTCGTAGGCTTCGTAGTGACATCCATGGGCATACAAGTAAATGAAGAGAAGGTAAGAGCCATCAAGAGAAGGTAAGAGCCATCAAGGAATGGCCGGTTCCAACCAACATACATGAAGTGTGGAGTTGTCATGGATTGACGAAATTCTATCATCAATTTGTGAAGAATTTTAGCACCATTATGCCACTAGTTACATATTATATGAAGAATGGACCATTTCAATGGACTAATGAAACTGACAGAACCTTTTTCGAAATCAAACACAAATTGTCCATAACCCCAGTTCTTATAATTCCTAGCTTCAACAAACTATTTGAGGTTGAATATGATGCTTCATATGTCAAAACCAGAGGTGTTTTGTCACAAGAAGGTAGGCCAGTAGCCTTCTACAATGAGAAGCTCAATGATGCATGCAAAAAAGTGGTCGACATATAAGCTTGAGTTGTAAGTAGCGGTCCAAGGATTACGATATTAGAGGCATTACTTGATTAAGCAAGAGTTCATTCTTTACATAGATCATCAATCTCTTAAATTTATAAATATCCAGGCTAACATGAATCATATACATGCTAGGTGGATTTTATTAGGAAAGAGAATATATAGTAAGAGGGCAGTTACTCTATCCCTTGCAGCTCCACTTGAGAAAATCGTTTATTTCTTCCAAAGCTTGAACCCACCACCCAAACAAACTTAGAGCTTCGAAACCTCCCTCCTACTAGCTTCCCTAGATTGATCTTTGACGTCCACATGCCTCAGATTGAAGAGGATCCATCGGATAGAGATTTTCCATTGGAGGAGCTCACCTTCCTCATCAGAAATCAGCCATTACACGATCTATTGTAATGTTGGGCCTAGTTTGGGTACTACTAGAATTCCAATAGGTAGAGAGAGAAAGAGAGAGAGACAGAGGGAAAGCAAGGAAGAGAAAGATAGAGAGAGAGATAGAGAGAGAGAGAGAGAGAGTTCAGTTTGAGTTAAATAGAGCTGGTGTGTGGTTTTCAAACCCTACCTGGTCAAGTAGAGAGAAACAGAAGGAAGAGAAAGGAGCTACAATGAGAACTTGGGTGATATCCTCGTACTACAACAACAACATCACCCAACTGAGTCACGAATCATTGGGTCGAGTCTAGAAGCTTAACTCGCTGTTGAGTCATGGTGTGATCCGGGTGAGCTCGGACTTAGGTCTATCCATCTTTAATGCAACAGTGAAGAAGAGTAAGAAGAATGGAGGAATAAATAAAAGGAATGAGATTGGGAAGTGACTCATTGGCTCACTTCTCGAGTTGTTCCCGAGTCGAGTAGAGTGACTTGTTGGGACTGAGTTGGGCGGTTTGTGACGTGAACCAAGGAGGTCTGGGTCTATCAAACAACCCTTTCATCAGAGAAAGAAAGGTGATAGAGAGAAGTAGAAGGAAGAGGAGAAAGATGTTGATCGAGTGACTCGACTATGTCAACTCGCCGAGTCCATATATGAGTTGAGCTCAATTTTTGGGTTGCATTGCTACTATGGTGACTTGTCAAGTTTCATCAAGCTTTTGATTTCACCTAATGAGACCCATTTGGTAATATGCCACTATCTAGCAATTATTCCCTATTTAATCCCTGAGTTGAACTCAGTCACACCAAGTTTAGGTAACTATTGTGTGCCTTTATGTCAACAAGTTATTAACTCAGTTTCTTATGATGGTTAGTCTAGAATGTTTAAAGTCGAGTTGGATCCTTCATAAGTCTTCTAATTAAATTATTACTCCAGTGCACTTGTATCGCATTGAGTTATGCTTGGGAGGTTAGGTAGTACTACGTTAGCTCATATATTCATGTTGCGTTAATATCGTTGGTTAACTAATATTAATCTGTGATTTTGTAGCATAGAAATTAGTATTATGTTGCATTAATCAGGCCAAGTGAGTACCAGGTCAATCCACATAGGTTGGGTAATTAGGGTTTGGAATGGGTCGCGATCAAGTACTCGTACCCTAAATCACTTTTGTACAAAATTTTAATTTAAAAGTTGAGGACCTCCATTTAAGCTTTCCACTTAAATTCGGTAATCTTGATATAGATGATATTTTAATTTGTTACGTTTAGTATCTCCTGAGTTAATTGATTGATCTACTTGTCTGACTATGTGAATATATTAATATGTTGCGCAATTGACTCTTGTATTGAATAACTGACATATCTCTTTAATTCCAGTAAGCATGAATGATTTGATTGCCACATGTTATCTCAAATTAAAAATTTATCAATTGATTAGATGTTTGCTACGTGTGATCACTTGATGATATTTTTAGGGATCCTCGAACCAGTGTATATTTCCAATGGATTGAATGGGATTTGTTGTGTACTTACCATCTTGCAGATCATTTGCACCTATGTGGATTTTAGGGATAACCCATTTTTATCGCATCCATTGACGGACTATTTTCCCTAGGTGACTTTGATTAGACTATTTTCCCTATGTGGCTTGATCGGATATTTGTCCTATGTGGCTTTGATGGAACATTTGCCCTTTTGAGTCTTGATGGTTTAATTTGTATAAACTTGCTAATTTCGGGTCATTATACGGAGTTATCTATGATTTTCGGGTGAAGGTGAAGTTCATTTATTGATTTTTCTAGTCACCTTGTGGAATTTATGTGTTGATCCTCTTTTCATTTTACAGAGTTTACTGTATTGTGATTTTCGGGTGAAGTTGAAGTTCATTTACTAATTTTCTAGTCACCTTGTGGAGTTTATATACAATGTTATTTCCCAGTGAAGCAGAAGTTTGAATGTTGATTTTCTATTCATCTTATAAAGTTCACTTGTATTGTGATTTTTCGGTGAAGTTGAAGTTCACATGTTGATTTTCTAGTCACCGTGCGGAGTTCTCTATGATTTCGAGGTGAAGCTGAAGTTCATTTATTGATTTTCTAGTCACCTTGCAGAGTTCATATGATTTCGAGTGAAGTGGAAGTTCACATGTTGATTTTCTAGTCATTTTGCGCAGTTCACGTATAATGTGATTTCTGGGTGCAATAGAAAGTCGTATCATGATTTTTTGACAATCTGAATATATTCAGTCATATTACGATTGCTACTACATTTTTCCTAATGGTGAAATTATATTTATTAGCTATATTTCTAAGTATATGATCATGATTCTGAATTGCGTTGTTTAATATATCACTTTATATGTCTTGCAAACTTTATTGGATTATGAATGATGAATGTGTAATCTTCGAGGGTATTCCTCACCGTAATAACCATTGACGTCATTAAAGCATATTAGTTGATGCAGGAGTAAAGCGAGCCGATGCGGTTCACTCGGTTGCTGGAGCAAAACGGGCAGTTAAGGAGCTAGACAAGGTCCCGATGGGACATATTAAGCTTCATCACTAGTTGATAGATTTCTATTTTGGTTTATCATACTTTTGGTCTTTAGGTTGTATAAGTCCTGTATGGGCACTACATTTGGATTTTTGTAATGATTGACAAACTTATACTTGCATGATTTATTCTGCTAATATTTGTTACTAACTCTGATGATGATACGACTATTTAAATTTAGACTTGAGTTTTAAAAGTTAACACTCAGATTTTTGGAAAACGAGTAGTATACTCAGGTTTTGAAAACTAGGGTGTTACATTATGAGGTTCATGCAAGGCCAATAAACTAGACATGATTATGTACCTCCATTTAGAGCCATTGATTCTTATATGGACCAACAAGGAATTCATTGGTTTACATAGGAGCATATTTATAACTTCGATCCAAGTATATTAAGGTCTCATCAAATGGGGTTTTTATTGGGCACATCACTATGAATGTTTTAATCAGTTTTCAAAAGTTTTTAACCATTGAAGTTTTGTTTTAATCTTTAAAACTATTTTGATCACACTTGACGATAACCCGATAGTTTAGATTCAATGGTCTACTTCTTGTTGGCATGGAATATGATCATTAATGGATATGCTATTGCAGTGGAGGGATTAGATCATGAGTATGTGCATAGATGAGGTAGATTGACGAGCTTCTTTCACAATAAGTTAACCAAAGTTTGTAGGGTGGCATCATTCTAGGTGCACTCTTGAAATCCAAACCCTTATATGAGAGGTCAAGCTAGCCCTGGACATCCCCACCCCATGAGACGTGTGAGTGTGAGAAAAAAGAGTTTAAGAGAGAGAGAGAGAGAGAGGAGATCCACTCCACCCTCTTCTATCATCATCATGTGTGGTATGCTTTTTTGGATGAGATATGTCTTCTCGAGCACCTACCAGAGAATTAAATGTTGTATTACTATGATTCTCTGATACTGGGATAGATAAAGGAGAAGCTCATTGGTTTAGGAGATCGACATCGACAAATCATCATCGCAGACATCCCCTTTATTCACTTTGCATTCAAGTATGATCTTCACAATTATATATTGTTATATATATTCTAGACATTTGATGTTATTACAAGTGGAGATTCTTGTGATGTTTCCCATAATTAAATTGCATTGTAATGCATTCACTATGTGAAAAAATGAAATAAATGACAGATTTTGCGACAGATATGGACTGTTGTTAAAAAGACGGTTTAATGACAAGTTTGGTCCATCGCTAATGGCAACATCCATCACTAATCGAAGGATATTGAATTAGGGTTTTGAAGTGGTTTGACAATAGCGATGGACCGTATATTTCACTAATACTAATTAGCTACAGATATGGTCTGTTGTTAATATCTAATTAACAACGAATTTGATCCGTCACAAATTCACATCTTTTTCCTTAAAAAGCCACTTGAATGCCCTAAAAGCTAATTTTCTAACTCCCTCTCAATCTCCTTCTCCCTCTCTCCCTCTCCCTCTCTCGTCTCATGATCCCCTCCCTCTCTCGTCTCTCGATCCCCCTCCCTCTCTTGCTCCCGATCTCTCCCTCTGCTCTCCCTCCGATCTCTCTCCTCATCTCTCTTGCTCTCCGATCCCCCTCCCTCTCTCTCCCGATCTCTCCCTCTCTCTCCCTCTCTCTCTCCTCATCTCTCTTTCCCTCTCATGCTCTCCCTCTCTGTCTCTCTCCTCACCTCTCTCCCTCTCCTGCTTTCCCTCTATGTCTCTCTCCCTCTCATCATTGAAAAGAGCTCCTCGGCTCGAAGAAGCTCCAAACCCCGGACCTTAAGCCTAAGCCTAAGCCTAATCCCCAACAATTGGCTTAAAGCTCCAAACCCCTAACCTTAACTCTAACCCTAGCCCTAAGCCAGATCTCGATTCTTCGGCCAAATAAGATCGATGATCCTTTTCTTCTCTCTTACTATCATTTCCACATTGAAATTGGAGCTCGCGAGAAAGGCAGTAAAAGAAATTTCCCTTGCTTTTGTTTTTATTTTATTTTGTTTTGTTTTGTTTTGTTTTATTTATTTATTTTTTTTTTGTTTTTTTTTTTTTGTATCATGGTTTTTTCTACTCTCCCTGGATTTGATTCAAGCATCCATGCTTCGATTCTTCATATTTTGTATTAAACATCTAATTTTTTGTGAACACAGTATGTGGAGTCAGTGCACAAGTATCTCCCAACATCAAGTAATGAATGTCGGGAATCTTAATGGGTTTTTGAAATTATGCATTTGAAACGCTTGTTGTCTTTTGGTGAAAGTTGGGCACACTCATTTGCACACTAAAATTGAGCTTTTTTTTTATTTTTTATTTTTTATTTTTTACTTCTTTGTTTTTACTGTTTCATTCGTTTTCTTTTGCTTTCCCCATTTCTAATGATGTGAAAAGAATGAATCTTGTCTTCAAATTACATAAGTTCGGTTAGGAATTATAGGATCCTTGATCAAGAGGCTTTAGGTTGTATGCATGACACTACGCCAAAACAGTGAAAAAAGGACGGTCTAAAACCATCTTAAATGACCAAAAAGGACGGTCATGGACCGTCACAGAGGCAGTCAAATTTTGACGTGTCCTATTACTTAAAGGACGGTTGAAAACCGTCATTCTTATTGACAAAAAAAAAAGTCGGTTATGGATCGTCCTAAAAAAGGATGGTCATGGACCGTCCATAAAATGGACTGTCATAGACCGTCTCTTATGAGCCCAAAGAGGATGGCCATGGACCGTCCTTTAAAAGGACTGTCATGGACCGTCCTTAAAAAAGACTGTCATGAACCATCTGTTATGGGCCTTCAAAGGACGGCGATAGACCGTCCTTTAAATGGACGGTCATGGACCATCCTTTAAAAGGACTGTCATGGACCGTCTCGTTTGAGCCTTCAAAGGACGGTCATGGACCGTCCTTTTAAAGGACTGACATAGACCGTCTCTTCTGACCCTTGAAGGACCAAATTTGACATAGTCTTCTTCTTGATATACACTTGTTATATAATATATTTCATCACATTCACATTCACATTCACATTCATCTAAACCCAAACTATGTAAATCCATTCAAACACACAATCTTCCTGATATACACCTATTATACAATATATTTCATCACATTCACATTCACATCCATCAATCCATCAAAACACACAATCTTCCTAATATACACCTGTTATACAATATATTTCATCACATTCACATTCACATCCATCTAAACCCAAACTACGTAAAGCCATCCAAACACACAATCTTCCTGATATACACCTGTTATACAATATATTTCATCACATTCACATTCACATCCATCTAAACCTAAACTACGTAAATCCATCCAAACACATAATCTTCTTGATATACACCTGTTATACAATATATTTCATCATATTCACATTCACATTCACATCCATCTAAACCCAAACTACGAAAATCGATCCAAACACACAATCTGCTTGATATACACCTGTTATACAATATATTTCATCACATTCACATTCACATTCACATCCATCTAAACCCAAACTACGAAAATCCATCCAAACACAAACAATCTTATTCACATTACATTCATCCACGCATAATACATATAAACAAGTTTAGGTTTATGTTAGGTTATAAGCTATAGGCTTAGGGAATTGAGAATAGGTTTAGGTTTAGGAAATCAGGTTCGGGTTCGGGATCGGGTTCAAGTTTGGGTTTTCAAGTTTAGGTTTAGGTTTAGGTTAGGGAGTTGAGATTAGGATTAGGTGTAGGTGTAGGTTTAGGGATTTGAGATTAGGTTAAGGTTTAGGTTTAAGAATTCGGGTTGGGTTCGGAATTGGGTTTAGGTTTGTGTTTTCAATTTAAGGTTTAGGTTGGGGAGTTTAGATTAGGATTAGGTTTAGAGATTTGAGAATAGGCTAAGGTTTAGGTTTAGGAAATCGGGTTCGGGTTCGGGATTGGGTTTAGGTTTGGGTTTTCAAGTTTAGGTTTAGGTTTAGGTTAGGAGTTGAGATTAGGATTAGGTGTAAGTGTAGGTTTAGGGATTCGAGAATATATTTAGGTTATAGGTTATAGGTTCGGGTTTAAGTTTAGGTTAAGGTTAAGGTTTAGGTTAAGGTTATAAGCTATAGGTTTAGGGAATTGAGAATAAGTTAAGGTTTAGGTTTAGAAATCGGGTTCGGGTTCTGGATTGGGTTTAGGTTTGGGTTTTCAAGTTTAGGTTTAAGTTTAGGTTAGGGAGTTGAGATAAGGATTAGGTGTAGGTTTAGGTTTAAGGATTTGAGAATACATTTAGGTTTTAGGTCATAGGTTTAGGTTTTAGGCTTAGGTTTAGGTTTAGGTTTAGGTTAGGTTATAGGTTAAAGTTTAGGAAATTGAGAATAGGTTAAGGTTTAGGTTTACGAAATCGGGTTATGGTTCGGGATCGGGTTTAGGTATGGGTTTTCAAGTTTAGGTTTAGGTTTATGTTAGGGAGTTGAGATTAGGATTAGGTGTAGGTTTAGGTTTAGAGATTTGAGAATACATTTAGGTTTTAGGTCATAGGTTTTGGTTTAGGTTAAGGTTATAGGTTTAGGTTTATGTTATAAGCTATAGGTTTAGGGAATTGAGAATAGGTTAAGGTATAGGTTTAGGAAATCGGGTTCGGGTTCGGGATCGTGTTTAGGTTTGGGTTTTCAAGTTTAGGTTTAGGTTTAGGTTAGGGAGTTGAGATTAGGATTAGGTGTAGGTTTAGGTTTAGGGATTTGAGAGTACATTTAGGTATTAGGCTTAGGTTTAGGTTTTAGGATTAGGTTGAGGTTTAGGTTTAGGTTAGGTTTAGATTTAGGTTTAGAGGAATTGAGAATAGGTTAAGGTTTAGGTTTAGGAAATCGGGTTCGAGGTTCGGGATTGGGTTTAAGTTTGGGTTTTCAAGTTTAGGTTTAGGTTTAGGTTAGGGAGTTGAGATTAGGATTAGGTGTAGGTTTAGCTTTGGGGAATTGAGTTTAGGTTATAGGTTTTGGGATTTGGGAATAGTTTTAGGTTATAAGTATAGGTTTAGGTTAGGTTATAGGTTATAGGTTAAGGTTTAGGGATTTGATTTTAGGTTATAGGATTAGGTTAAGGTTTAGGTTTAGGTTATAGGTTTTGGGATTTGAGAATGGGTTTAGGTTTAGGTTATAGGTTTTGGTTTTGGTTTAAGTTATATATTTTGATTTAGGTTATAGGTTATAGGTTTAGGTTAATTATAGGTTCTTGGATTTGAGAATGGGTTCGGGTTTAGGTTATAGGTTTTGGATTTGAGAATGGGTTATGGTTTAGGTTTAGGAAATCGGGTTCATGTTCAAGATTAGGTTTAAGTTTTGATTATAGGTTTTGGATTTGAGAATGGGTTATGGTTTAGGTTTAGAAATCGGGTTCATGTTCGGGATTGGGTTTAAGTTTTGGTTTTCAAGTTTAGGTTTAGGTTTAGGTTAGGGAATCGAGATTAGGATTAGGTGTAGGTTTAGCTTTAGGGAATTGAGTTTAGGTTATAGGTTTAGGGAAAGGTTAGGTTTAAGTTATAGGTTTTGGGATTTGGGAATAGTTTTAGGTTATAAGTATAGATTTAGGTTAGGTTATAGGTTATAGGTTAAGGTTTAGGGATTTGATTTTAGGTTATAGGATTAGGTTAAGGTTTAGGTTTAGGTTATAGGTTTTGAGATTTGAGAATGGGTTTGGGTTTAGGTTATAGGTTTTGGTTTTAGTTTAGGTTATATGTTTTGATTTAGGTTATAGGTTATAGGTTTAGGTTAATTATAGGTTCTTGGATTTGAGAATGGGTTCGGGTTTAGGTTATAGGTTTTGGATTTAAGAATGGGTTATGGTTTAGGTTTAGGAAATCGGGTTCATGTTCAAGATTGGGTTTAAGTTTTGGTTATAGGTTTTTGGATTTGAGAATGGTTTATGGTTTAGGTTTAGGAAATCGGGTTCATGTTCGGGATTGGGTTTAAGTTTTGGTTTTCAAGTTTAGGTTTAGGTTTAGGTTAGGGAGAATCGAGATTAGGATTAGGTGTAGGTTTAGCTTTAGGGAATTTAGTTTAGGTCATAGGTTTAGGAAAGGTTAGGTTTAAGTTATAGATTTTGGGATTTGGGAATAGTTTTAGGTTATAAGTATAGGTTTAGGTTAGGTTATAAGTTATAGGTTAAGGTTTAGGGATTTGATTTTAGGTTATAGGATTATGTTAAGGTTTAGGTTTAGGTTATAGATTTTGGGATTTGAGAATGGGTTTGGGTTTAAGTTATAGGTTTTGGTTTTGGTTTAGGTTATAGGTTATATGTTTAGGTTAATTATAGGTTATTGGATTTGAGAATGGGTTCGAGTTTAGGTTATAGGTTTTGGATTTGAGAATGGGTTATGGTTTAGGTTTAAGAAATCGGGTTCATGTTCAAGATTGGGTTTAAGTTTTGGTTATAGGTTTTGGATTTGAGAATGGGTTATGGTTTACGTTTAGGAAATCGGTTCATGTTCGGGATTGGGTTTAAGTTTTGGTTTTCAAGTTTAGGTTTAGGTTTAGGTTAGGGAGTCGAGATTAGGATTAGGTGTAGGTTTAGCTTTAGGAATTGAGTTTAGGTTATAAGTTTAGGAAATGTTAGGTTTAAGTTATAGGTTTTGGGATTTGGGAATAGTTTTAGGTTATAAGTATAGGTTTAGGTTAGGTTATAGGTTATAGGTTAAAGTTTAGGATTTGATTTTAGGTTATAGGATTAGGTTAAGGTTTAGGTTTAGGTTATAGGTTTTGGGATTTGAGAATGGGTTTGGGTTTAGGTTATAGGTTTTGGTTTTGGTTTTGGTTATAAGTATTGATTTAGGTTATAGGTTTATATGTTTAGGTTCGGAGTTATAGGTTTTGGTTTTGGTTTAGGTTATTGGTTTTGGGATTTGAGAATGGGTTTGGGTTTAGGTTATAGGTTTTGGTTTTGGTTTAAGTTATAGGTTATAGGTTTTGGTTTTGGTTTAGGTTATAGGTTATAGGTTTTGGTTTTGGTTTAGGTTATATGTTATAGGTTTTGGTTTATGTTTAGGTTAAGGTTTAGGTTTAGGTTATAGGTTTTGGAATTTGAGAATGGGTTCGGGTTTAGGTTATAGGTTTTGGTTTTGATTTTGGTTATAAGTATTGATTTAGGTTATAGGTTATAGGTTTAGGTTATATGTTTAGGTTTAGGTTATAGGTTTTGGATTTGAGAATGGTTTGGGTTTAGGTCATAGGTTTTGGTTTTGGTTTAGGTTATAGGTTTTTGGATTTGAGAATGGGTTCGGTGTAGGTTATAGGTTTTGGTTTTGGTTTAGGTTATAGGTTTTGGTTTTGGTTTTGATTATAGGTTTTGGGATTTGAGAATGGGTTCGGGTTTAGCTTATAGGTTTTGGTTTTGGTTATAGGTTTTGGTTTTGGTTTAGGATAAGGTTTAGGTTTAGGTTATAGGTTTTGGATTTGAGAATGGGTTCGGGTTTAGGTTATAGGTTTTGGTTTTGGTTTAGGTTATATGTTTTGGTTTAGGTTTAGGATAAGGTTTAGGTTTAGGTTATAGGTTATTGGATTTGAGAATGTGTTCGGGTTTAGGTTTAGGTTTAGGTTATAGGTTTTGGGATTTGAGAATGTGTTCGGGTTTAGGTTATAGGTTTTGGTTTAGGTTTAGGTTTAGGTTTAGGTTATAGATTTTTGGATTTGAGAATGGGTTCGGGTTTAGGTTATAGGTTTTGGTTTTGGTTTTGGTTTAGGTTATAGGTTTTGGGATTTGAGAATGGGTTCGGGTTTAGGTTATAGGTTTTGGTTTAGGTTTAGGTTATAGGTTTTGGTTTTGGTTTTAGTTTTGGGATTTGAGAATGAGTTCGGGTTTAGGTTATAGGTTTTGGTTAAGGTTTAGGTTTTGGGATTTGAGAATGGGTTCGGGTTTAAGTTATAGGTTTTGGTTTTGGTTTAGGTTATAGGTCTTGGTTTTGGTTTAGGTTAAGGTTTAGGTTTAGGTTATAGGTTTTGGATTTGAGAATGGGTTCGGGTTTAAGTTATAAGTTTTGGGATTTGAGAATGGGTTCGGGTTTAGGTTATAGGTTTTGGTTTTAGTTTAGGTTATAGGTTTTAGGATGTGAGAATGGGTTATAGGTTATGGTTTTCGTTTAGGTTATAGGTTTTGGTTTATGTTTAGGTTAAAGATTTAGGTTTAGATTATAGGTTTTGGGATTTGAGAATGGGTTCGGGTTTAGGTTATAGGTTTTGGTTTAGGTTTAGGTTTAGGTATAGGTTTAGGTTATTGGTTTTGGGATTTGAGAATGGGTTTGGGTTTAGGTTTTTGGATTTGAGAATGAGTTCGGGTTTAGGTTATAGGTTTTAGTTTAGGTTTAGGTTATAGGTTTTGGGATTTGAGAATGGGTTCGGGTTTAGGTTATAGGTTTTGGTTTTGGTTTAGGTTATAGGTTTTGGGATTTGAGAATGGGTTCGGGTTTAGGTTATAGGTTTTGGTTTTGGTTTAGGTTATAGGTATTGATTTAGGTTATAGGTTATAGGTTTGGTTATAGGTTTTTGGATTTGAGAATGGGTTCGGGTTTAGGTTATAGGTTTTGGTTTTGGTTTAGGTTATAGGTTATAGGTTTTGGTTTTGGTTTAGGTTAAGGTTTAGGTTTAGGTTATAGGTTGGGGATTGGGTTTAAGTTTGGTTTTCAAGTTCGGGTTTAGGTTTAGGTTAGGGAGTTGAGATTAGGATTAGGTGTAGGTTTAGCTTTAGGGATTTAGGAATACATTTAGGTTTTAGGTTTAGGTTTAGGTTATAAGTTATAGGTTATAGGTTTAGGTTTAGGTTAAGGTCATAAGCTATAGGTTTAGGGAATTGAGAATAGGTTAAGGTTTAGGTTTAGGAAATCGGGTTCGGGTTCGGGATCGGGTTTTGGTTTGGGTTTTCAAGTTTAGGTTTAGGTTTAGGTTAGGGAGTTGAGATTATTATTAGGTGTAGGTTTAGGTTTAGGGATTTGAGAATACATTTAGGTTTTAGGTCATAGGTTTAGGTTTTAGGTTTAGGTTTAGGTTATAAGTGTAGGTTATAGGTTTAGGTTTAGGTTTAGGTTAGGTTATAGGTTAGGTTTAGGTTTAGGGTTTAGGGTAAGATATAGGTTTAGGAAATCGGGTTCGGGTTTAGGTATGGGTTTTCAAGTTTAGGTTTAGGTTTAGGTTTACGTTAGAGAGTTAAGATTAGGATTAGGTGTAGGTTTAGGTTTAGAGATTTGAGAATACATTTAGGTTTTAGGTCATAGGATTAGGTTTCTTAGGCTTAGGTTTAGGTTTATGTTTAGGTTAGGTTATAGGTTAAGGTTTAAGAAATTGGGAATAGGTTAAGGTATAAGTTTAGGAAATCGGGTTCGGGTTCGGGATCGCGTTTAGGTTTGGGTTTTCAAGTTTAGGTTTAGGTTTAGGTTAGGGAGTTGAGATTAGGATTAGGTGTAGGGATTTGAGAATACATTTAGGCTTTAGGTCATAGGTTTAGGTTTTAGGCTTAGGTTTAGGTTATAGGTTTAGGTTTAGGTTTAGGTTATATGTTTAGGTTATAGGTTTAGGTTTAGGTTTAGGTTAGGTTATAGGTTAAGGTTTAGAAATTGAGAATAGGTTAAGGTTTAGGTTTAGAAATTGGGTTCGGGTTCGGGATTGGGTTTAGGTTTGGGTTTTCAAGTTTAGGTTTAGGTTTAGGTTAGGGAATTGAGATTAGGATTAGGTGTAGGTTTAGGTTTAGGGAATTGAGAATAGATTAAGGTTTAGGTTTAGGAAATCGGGTTTGGGTTCGGGTTCGGGTTTGTGTACAAATTTAGGTTTGGGTTTTCAAGTTTAGGTTTAGGTTAAGTAGTAGATGGTGTAGGTTTAGGTTTAGGGATTCTCTAGTATTATCTACTATTGAACCTAGTATTATCTACTACATACTAGTAACATACAACCAATATTGGGGCACCATACCATAAGCTATAAGAATTTCATGTCCCCCTAAACAAGGTATCCTCCATTGATAACATATATATATATATATATATATATTATAAGTTTTTTATTTTCATTTACATTCCCAAATACATTCATCATCCATCCAAGAAAATTAAAACAAGTACTGTCAATCTATCTTATCTTACCGACCGCCTTATGTTTCTTTTCACCTTTGTAATTCTCATATTTGTTGCAGCTGCTAGTTCATCATCAGTTGTCTCCTTAACCAAATCTGTGCAGTCCCTCCATTTGAAGCAGTGGCTGAAGTTACAAGAAGTAGGACTGATTAGTCTTTCCATGTTTTGAAAAAAATCAAATTCTTTATTTTTGGTTGCAAGTCTACTTATAATTATCATTGGCCCTTAATCTATTTATAATGAAAATCTTAAATATCACCTGATAGTGCTCCTTTGATAAATGTCCTGTTTAGAACAAATAATTTGTTTTATCATAAATGTCCTGTTTGGAACAAATAATTTGTTTATACATACATGTGTTTTATCATAAAACCATGCATGATGCATCCATACCAAAAAAATTAAATGGAAATTTTTTTTATATAAACTGATTTTTTTTTTAAAATATTATTACAAACATCCCATCTCTCTCTTTCTTGTATGTATGTTTGGACAGCTGAACGATGAAATAAAGGAAGAAATTGCTATTTATAAAGATAAGAGGATCACTAACTTAGAAATGAATGGTTGTTTTTTCGTTTAAAGTACTTAAAAATAGATGGGGTGGTTAGTTTTTCTTGGATGAGAGATTTAAAAGGCTACTAAATTGGTGGAGTTTCTAAGTTTGAGAAATGATTCAATGCTCTTTTGGAGCACTGTGAATTACACGGTTTTAGTTGCATTGGGTAACTTGGACAATTTAAGAGATAGATCTAGACCGTCTATTAAGTTTAGAACATATTTAAAGGGATACCATGAAAAAATAAGACCCTTCAAAATCCTACCTATACCCTGCAATCAACTAAAATGGACACTTCAACTAAATGAACTAAAGAAACTGACATCACTGCTATAAATCATAAACAATGTGGCTCAAGAGAGGGTTAAAAAAAAAGACAATATTAAAAAATACAACAATTCTCGATCAACTGAATATGAAAGATTTTCAGTGCATGGGCCATCTAGGGTGAGAACTCATCCTATCAATTACACTTGTATGAACTAAAAACTCAAACTGTTGAATGGAGAACAAGAACTGTAATTTAGGAAAAAATAATGGTTAAGAAAAAAATACAGTAATGGTTTATATTCAACTTGCAAAAGTTTCAATAACAGACATGTCACATGGCATTGAAGATACCAATCTATTCAAAAACAGTAAGCTGTTTAAGATATAACGCACCCATCTAAAAAGTTTCCCCGTTTGATGTGTTGTGAAAGAGAGCCTTAACGTGAAACAAGAAGCGTTCCATAGACCTCTTGAGAACACCAAGCAGTGTTTTGCATTAAAAAAATGAAATTTGTATGAAATATGCAAGATGAAGTATCAAGATCTTTGAGATGTTTCAGTTAAAAGGTTTCAAGTTACCTGTGGTTCCAGATAAGAAAAGGATATTCGTGAATGCTTCCACAGGTTGTTCTACTGCAGTATAATCCTTAGCCCTACAATTTTGAGGAGAAATATACACTTGGAATGTTGAGGGTCAAATATTGTATATCAGACCCCGATTATTGTCAGATTTTACGTACACGATAATGCTTAATGAAGTATTTTAATTGTGTTTTGTTGCAGGGTGCAATCAGGAGCGTTGACTGAAAACTGATAGTAAAATTGTGGATTTGACACTCCGAAGTCATCACAACAAAACGGAAGTTTCCATTTTTGATGAAACTGCAGGTCAAAGTCAGTTTGACCCGACTGTGACTGCAGTGCACGGCCAATGCACTCGTGTATTGTGCACATGCGTCTCGGCTGGGGTTCACTGCAATGTTTCTGAGAGATCCTCTTCATTCATATGTTGTGTCGCCTCCTAAACGTGGTTGAAACCAAATTTGAAGCATATCCAGATCTCATGTGGGCCCAAATCAGGGATTCATGGGATGATCTATCCGTTGGACAGTGATCCACCGGTGAAAACGTGTACGGTTAATTCAGAGTCCTGATGCCATGTATGTAGTTTCTAGCCGAACGGATGGTGGGAACCCTGTGATCTTACATTCTGCACCAGTTTAGGGCCATTTTTAACGTGAACGACTTGATTTCCTTGGATCCCTAGCATGTAAATCCATTGATCTCAGTCCTTTGGAGTCCGTCCCTTACTTTTGTGACTTCGGAGTGTCAAATCCACGCTTTTACTATCAGTTTTCAGTCAACGCTCCTGATTGCGCCCTGCAACAAAACACAATTAAAATACTTCATTAAGCATTATCGTGTACGTAAAATCTGACAATAATCGGGGTCTGATATACAATATTTGACCCTCAACACAGAACTCCAAAAAACAAAGTTAAACATGGCCTACTCCAATCAAATGGTTAGAATTTGTCCAACCGCCTTGATTTTTGGACCCTCACCAATCCATTCAGTGCAGTGCGAGCTAAGGAGATGTCAACAAGGTAAAATCTTACGATAGCACTACAGTCTGAAAGCATTGCATGAGCTAAGGAGATGTCAACAAGATAAAATCTTACGATAGCACAACCAACGCAATCCTTTGAACTTGGAAGAAACTAACCATAGAAGATGTACACTTGTAGCTTTAAAGAATTGGATGGGACCCCAGCTGGTCAGTTGACCCATTTCCACTGGAAACAGGCATCAACTAGACTGGCTAATAGGAATTCATTGAACAATAACATCAAAGGGACAATGCCCAATCCTGCATGAAAATGGTAGAATTAACAGATGTTCAACCAACCTTTTTTTTTCTTCTCCTACTGAGGATATAGTTTGCATCAAAGGATTCCAACTGATACAACATCCGAACTGCATTGATTAAAAATGCAAGTATCAAAACAATTATGATCTGGAATACAAAAACTGCAAAGAGATACGAATGTGAAAGTTTGAATCTTCTACAAAAATATATTTTGGCTTAAAGATGCAAGTTCTTACTTTACAATTAAAATTGCACAATACATCCCACTAAATTCTTGACCTGCTACATTTCTTCTGTAAAATATTTAAGAAACCACAGCAATGTGGGATGCTATACAAGATATAAATCATTAAGGCGGAGAGGAAAAGGATACAAGGAATTAGCAATTTATGCCTTACACTAAAACAAAATAATGATGATAGTAATAAATACAGGCATTCATGCCCACATGCAATTGGGATCACTTGTGTCCTTATATGGGCCGGTGTGTAGTTATTCACATTCACACCCTTGCTGGCAGACAGAATCAATTCATTTGTACAAGATTCAAATGAACAATGTCCATGACTTACCCGTAGACCATATAGGGATCGATCACGAATTTTTTTCAACTATAGGATTGAAACAATCCTGGCAGAAAGAAAGAGGCAATGTTAAATAAGACAAACAAACAAGCACCTGCACATTAGGAAGGATTTTCATTCACGATTCAACAAACATAAAATTCATTTCATTTCCTTTTTATGACTTTGTATGTTGGTTTTTGGATTTTCTATGTTGCTCCAATTTCCGATTCAATAATTTCCAAGTATCTAATCGGTCCCTAAAGTATTTGAAATTTGAAGAACTACAGCTGATTTGATAATATTGCAACATATGTAAGCAAATGTATTACTTGAATTCCATGGCCAGGCACATATATCACTACGTGCAACTCATTAAAATTATTTTTACTCAAGTATATGCAACAACATATATATGCAAACAAGGAAAACTATTACTAGAATTCTGACAGAGGACCATAGGCACATAGATTACTTCACTACACCTTTTGCTGCAATTTTTACAGGGTCTGACTCCATGTAGTGTGGATAGACACATGATGATTTTTTATGTGAAAATGTTGGGGAAAGCATAGAATGTAACAAGCAGTGTTATGTAGACATAAACATATTTTATCTGACCAAAAGACAAGCAGCATTGGCAGCATTAACAAATTTGGAACTAATGTACACATTTCCAGATTATTATTATTATTATTATTATTGGATTTTTTCCCCAGAGATGCTGTACTACATACATTGCAATCACTAAATGTCAGGATAGATCCCGGGATTGGCCAGGTGTGCCAAACAGACACGGGATCCTAATCTCAGGATATACCAATCCCATGGATCTTAAGACAATCCACTGACATCACCATCATTACCTTTAAATCCCATCCAATCCACCCTAATCCCTTCAAAATTGCTTGGGACGTGTTTGGTTTGAGGGATTGAAAGGGATTGGAAGGTTTAATCTCGGGATTGGCCGGGCGTGCCAAACAGACCGGATATTGCAATCCCGGGATATAGCAATCCCATAGATCTTGCACCAATCCACTGACGCAGCTATCATTACCTTGAAATCCATGCAATCCACTCTAATACCATCCAATCCCATCCAATCTACCCAGCCAAACAGGCCCTAAATCCCCAAATCCCTAAATCCCCAAATCGTTTCAATCAGTATTGAGATTGAGGGAGATTGAGAGAGATTGAGAGCGAGCGAGAGAGAGAGAGAGAGAGAGAGAGAGAGAGAGAGAGAGAGAGAGAGAGAGAGATACCTCATGTGGATGCGCGCGAGAGAGAGAGATACCTCGTGGATGCACGCAGAGAGAGAGAGAGAACCGAGAGAGAAACAGAGAGAGAAGGCGCGGTGAAGAGAGGACCGAGAGAGAGAGAGAGAGGATGCGCGAGAGTGAGAGAGGGCGGCGAGGGAGGGGATGGCGGGGGGAGAGAGAGAGAGAGAGAGAGAGAGAGAGAGAGAGAGAGAGAGAGAGAGAGAGAAGAGGGAGGGTGCCGAGTGAGAGCTTGGGCGCGCGTCTCTGTTTTGAGCGCGCGCCCAATTTTGGGTTGGCATGGTCGGTGCTCTGTGGGCCCTACCATGATGTATGTGTTTCATCCATTCCGCTCATCCATTTTTAAAGATCATTTTAGAGCTTCATGCCAAAAATTAGAGGAATATAAATCTCAGGTGGTCCACACCACATGAGAACAATAGTGATTGGATATCCACCATTAAAATCCTCCTAAGGCCCACTGTATTGTTTATTTGACATCCAATCTATTGATTTGGTCATACGGGACCAGATGAAGGGAAAAAACAAAAACCAGCTTGATCCAAAACTTGTATGGCTACCAAAATGTTTTTAATGGTCGATGTTCATTCAACACTATTTCCTATAATGTAGTCCACTTAAGATTTGGATATATCTCATTTTTGGTCTGATATTATAAAATTATCTGTAAAAATATATGGACGGCATGGATGAAACACATACATCATGGTGGGGGCCACAGAGCACCGACCACCAGCCATTGGTTGGTGTCGGGGGAATAGCTAATCTGTTCCCAAGCATACTAAGTAAATCCTTTGGGGCCCACCATGATTTTTTCATTTTATCCACTTCCTCCATCCATTTTAACATATAATTTTATTATATAAGCTCAAAAATGAAGCCTATAAAAATCTAAAGTGGACCACATCATAGGAAATAATATAAACCGAACGTCTACCATTGAAAAATTTTGGGAGGCCACTGAAGTTTTGGATCAAGTTGATATTTTAGTTTTCCCTTCATCCATATAGCTGTAAAAATACATCATGGTTGGGCCCACACAGCACCAACCACAAGCCATTGGATGGTGTAGGGGAGGAGCCAATTCGTTCCCCTTATTTGTGTTGTGGTCCATTTAATCTTTCGATATGATTCATTTTTTGTATAATTCTATAAAATGATCTCAAAAAATGGATGAACCGTATGGGTTGATCCCAAAGTTTCGGTAAATCCATAACTCAAGTGGAACATGACACACAAAATAATGTGGAATAATGATTTCCACCGTTGATACCTTCCTTGGGCCCACAGTAATGTTTAATTGTCATCCAACATGTTCATAATATCAAAGAAATATGAATGAAGGGAAAACACAAACATCAGCCTAAATGTGGGCCACACCACATAATATAATGGAGGGGTTTCCTTAGAACATTCATAATCATATATTGGGCCTACCTAAATGTGATTCACATATCCAACACACTCATTATGTGTGTCCCACTTGGATGAGGGGTCAGACCAATTTTCAACTGCATCCATGTCTAAATTAATTAACTTATAAATAGGTTGGATCTCAAATAAACATCGTGGCGGCCAGGCCCTAAGAAGGTTTCAGTAGTGGGTGTCACTATCCCACTCTTTTCTATGGTGTGTCCACTTGAACTTTGGATCTGCCCCATCAGTCAGATGCACCATTCCATGGTGGGCCACGAGCTTAAAAATAAAGTCAATCCATGACTTGGGTGGGTCACACCACATATTATAGTTGAGAGGGTTACCCTCCCATTAAAACATTCATAATCATTTATAAAAACCTATGATGTATTTGTTATATCCACACCGTCCATCCATTTTGAGATATCATTTTAAGTCACGAGCAAAAGAATGAGACAGATAAAAATCTGTAGTGGACCCCTCCACGTAAAAACAACGGGAGGGTGATTCCCACTGTTGAAACTATCCTAAGACCCATCGTAATGTTTATTTGAAATCCAACTGGTTCAAAAGTAAATATTTAAAAAAAATGGTTTGTGGGGCCATACATCATGGTGGGGCCCACACAGCACCAACCACCAGCCATTGGATGGTTTAGGGGGAGTAGCCAATCTGTTCCCCTTATTTGTGGTGTAGTCCATTTAATCTTTGGATATGATTCATTTTTTAGATAATTCTATAAAATGATCTCGAAAAATGGATGAACGGTGTGTTGATCCTAAATTTTCGGTAAATCTCAAACTCAAGTGAACGATGCCACACAAAACAGTGTGGAATAATGATTTCCACCGTTGATACCTTCCTTAGGCCCACAGTAATGTTTATTTGCCATCCAACATGTTCATAATATCAAAAAGATATGAATGAAGGGAAAACACAAACATCAACTTGATCCAAAACTTCTATCAAATCCATGGTGTTGATGTTCGACACATCATGATGGGGCCCACAAAACTTACTAACATCAATTCTTAGGTTCTCACGAGGTCAATAAGTTGGGTCACAATTTTGACCAGAATATTTGGCCCATTTTACATGTCTAGTCCATTCACTCTATTTTACTGATCATTACCCTCAAATTGACTAGTTACTTGCCCCGATCATGCTACATATGAGAGAGATATTGGGCAAACAAGATTGATCAACAATTTGAGTGAATTTTAATTTAAACATCTGAAGTTATTTTCTTTTCTACCTGGACTGATCGGATTGTCCAAAAATAGTTAAAGGTTGTTCATAATATCAAAAATATATGAATGAATAGAAAACACAAACATCAGCTTGATCCAAAACTTCTATGGCCTCCAAGAAATTTTAAATGGTAGAGGTTCAATCACACTATTTCTTGTGGTGTGGTCCACTTGAGCTTTGGATATGCTTCCTTTTTGTTCTTTAGACCTCAAATTATCTGTTAACATGGATGAATGGAGTGGATAAAAAAATAAATAACAGTGGACCCCACAAAGTTTACTCTAGTAAAAGTAACGAGTAACTCACCCAAACGTAATTGAGAAGGGTTTCCTTAAAACATTCATAATCATATATTGGGCCTGTCTGAATGTGATTCACATATCCAATCCACTCATTATGTGTGTCCCACTTGGATGAGGGATATCAGACCAAGTTTCAACAGCATCCATGTCTGTATTAACTTATAAATAGATTGGATCTCAAATAAACATCACGGCGGGCCCTAAGAAGGTTTCAATAGTGGGTGTCACTATCCCACTCTTTTCTATGGTGGGTACACTTGCACTTTGGATCTACCCCGTTAATCAGATGCACCATTCCATGGTGGGCCACGAGCTTAAAAATAAAGTCAATCCATGACTTGGGTGGGCCACACCACATACTAAGTTGAGAGGATTAATTACCCTCTCATTAAAACATTCATAATCATTTATTGGGCCCACCTAGATGTGGTTCATAAATCCAACCCATTCATTATGTGTGTCCCACTTGGATGAGGAGTCGGACCAAGTTTCATACACATCCAAAACTCATGTGAGCCCCACCAAATGCTTTTATCTGTTTTAGGGATGCCTTCACATAGTTTTAGATGTTATGGCCCACCTAAGTTTCATATATGACTGATTTTTGGACTTAAATGGGACACATCAAATGCATGGTGTTGATGTTCTACACACATCATGGCGGGGTGCACACAGATTAACCTCATGGAAAGTTCCCATGAGGTGACCTTATAGTACAATTTCACTATTTTAGGTAACTCCTTCATGGGTGTTACTTTAACCGTGTAGGGCCCACGTTGATATATTTTATGTATATCGACACCGTCCATATATTTTTCCATCATATTTTAGGATGTGATTTCAAATCATAAGAACTAAATAATCTTAGGTGGGCCATACCAATCAAAACAATATGATGAATAATCATTAAAAACCTTTTGAAGGCCACAAAAGTTTTGGATCTATTTGATCTTTGTAGTTTACCTTCATCTAGATCTTCTTTACATTATCAACAAGTTGGATTGCAAATAAGCATTACTAAAACTTACGATGGGCTCTTTATAATTTTTAATGGCGAGATACTATATTATCATTCTTTCCAGTGGTGTGGTCCACTTAAGATTTAAATCTACACAATTTTTTATACCCGGCCCAAAAATGGGTTGGAGAAACGTATGGGCAGCAAAGATATACAACACATCATCAAAATCTCACTTTTGTTATCTAAGTCTAACTTTTCAATTTTTCTTATCAAAATATGAAATCTAGTTTTTTTTTTTTTTTTTTTTTTTTTTTTTTTTTTTTTTTTAAATATATTTTTTTACAATTTGTCAATTTTTTCATAATTTTGTTTAATTTTTTAATTTTTCCTTTTCAAAATATCATTTTTTTATCGAAATCTCACTTTTGTTATCTAACTTTTCAATTTTTCTTGTCAAAATACAAAATCTAGTTTTCTTTTTTAAAAAATATATTTTTTTTTACAATTTGTCAATTTTTTCACAAATTTATTTAATTTTTAAAAATTTCTTTTTCAAAATATCATTTTTTAAATCTCACTTTTGTTATATAACTTTTCAATTTTTCTTGTCAAAATACAAAATCTAGTTTTCTTTTTTAAAAAATATATTTTTTTACAATTTGTCAATTTTTTCACAATTTTGTTTAATTTTTAAAATTTTCTTTTTCAAAATATCATTTTTTTAATCTCACTTTTGTTATTTAACTTTTCAATTTTTCTTGTCAAAATATAAAATTTAGTTTTCTTTTTAAAAAAAAATATTTTTTTTTTTACAATTTGTCAATTTTTTCACAATTTTGTTTAATTTTTTAAATTTCCTTTTTCAAAATATTATTTTTTAAATCTCACTTTTGTTATATTACTTTTTAATTTTTCTTATCAAAATACAAAATCTAGTTTTCTGTTTTAAAAAATATATTTTTTTACAATTTGTCAATTTTTTCACAATTTGGTTTAATTTTTTAAAATTTCTTTTTCAAAATATCATTTTTTAAATCTCACTTTTGTTATATAACTTTTTAATTTTTCTTGTCAAAATACAAAATCTAGTTTTCTTTTTTTTAAAAAAAATATATATATTTTTTACAATTTGTCAATTTTTTTACAATTTTGTTTAATTTTTAAAATTTTCTTTTTCAAAATTATCAACATTATTCGAAGTTCTTAATTTTTTTTTTTTACAAAATCTAGATTTTTATAAAATTGCAGTTTTTTTTTTCAAAATTTAAAATTTTCTTAAACATTGTTAATTATTTTTCTAAGCTTCTCAACTAATTTTTTTTTTGAAATTCATAAATTTTTTGTTCTTAATTTTTGACCTGAGCATTAGAATGGTTTAGGACCGTCTCTAATAGAGACGGTCTTTGACAGTCTCTAATAGAGGCTATAAGACAGTTTAGGACCGTCTCTAATAAAGACTATTTGACAGTCTCTAATAGAGACAGTCCTAGACCGTCTCTAATAAAGACGGTCCTTGACCGTCTCTAATAGAGACGGTCTTTAGCAGTTTCTAATAAAGACGGTCTTTGCCAGGGCTATAAGACAGCTAAGGACCGTCTCTAATAGAGACGGTCTTTGACAGTCTCAGATTATAAGTAAAAGACGGCCAATGACCGTCTCTAATGCAGACGGCCATTGACCGTCTCAGATGACCTTATATAAGATGGTCAAGGACCATCTCTAATGCGGACGGCCAATGACCGTCTCAGATGATCCTTGACGGTTTACGACCATCAGGGGCCGTCTAAAATTTTAGAGACGGTTTACGACCATCTCTAAAACGTCTTTAAACCAAGTAATTTTAGAGATGGTCCAGAACCGTCTCTAAATCCGTCCTTTTTTTTTTTTTTTTTTTTTTTCCATTTTTCACGTAGTGTGAGTTCTTAGTATTGACAATTGAGGCTCATAGTTCATTGATCTTAGGATCTATTATAGATTTCATAGCGTGGCTTTTCTTCAATTTCTCTGAATTAGGGTAATTGGATTTTTTTTAGACTGCAATTTCATGATATTGGCACCTGATTAATCAAGAAATATCATGAACCAAACGCATGACTAAAAAAAAAAGCACCGCAACTGCATGCTTGTTACAGATGTTTGCTTCCCTAATCATTATTTTGAAACTCATTGGCTCCTTTATCAAAGAAAAAAAGAATAGTTGACTGGGCAAGCAACTTGGATTGAGTCACCATGAGTCGCGTTGAGTCGACTGAGTCAGCTCTCTGACCTGATGGGTCTTGTCAATTCTGTTGGACATAGGCCAGTGAGGCCCACTGGTGGGCAATCACTAGTGGGTGGGTCCCATGAGTTCAAGCCTCTTCTGTTAGTAGATGGATTTCAAATTCAAGTTTGAATTTCGATTTAAGAGGAGATAGGGATAAGACCAGATAATTTCTGGTTTCATCCAAACTCTCCATCCTTTCCTATAAATAAGATAAGGCTCTATCGTGAAAATATATTAAGGAATAACGAGAGTAAAAAGAGGAATAATGGTTATAGAAATTTATCCGTTTAGCTTGTCCTTGGGATGATCTAAGCCATATATCGTAATTCGGGGTTATCTATACCATAGAATCAGAGGGGTGATTCGACTCATTTGCTCCAGTAGTGGATACGAGGACCGCTAAATATGGACCGTTCATCTTCAGCTTTGCGAAGGTTCCATATTGTGTACACTGTCAGATTTCGAGGGTTCAGACTTCTACATACTATTAGTGGTATCAGAGTAACTCAACGGCGGATCTCTGATTTAATATTTTCAGCACGAAAGGTAAGTGACCTTATATATATATATATATATATATATATATATATATATATATATATATATATATATATATATATATATATATATATATCCTTTCAGAAAATCTGCTATGGATTGGATTCCCGCTCTTGGGCTACCATTCAAACATTTTTCTGATCTAATAGTGCTAACCATCTGATCAGTACATTTAATAATTAATGGTTAGATTATTTACGCAAAAAAAAAAAAGAAAAAAAGAAAAAAAAGAAGAAGACCAAAATCAATCATTTGATCCATGGATTTGTCAGGACTCTCATGGATTGTTTATGATTTTTTTTTTTTTTTATTTTTTAATTTTAATTTTTAATTTTTAATTTTTTTTTTGCATTGCAGTACCTGAAATAAATTTTGACTGAATTGCCAATTCAGATTAATCAGATGGACTGTCCAAATGACCCAATGCAACTAGGAGCATTATAATATTAAGTCCTTTGAGAGCATTGGAGCATTTCCCATCAATGCAACCTCTATTGCATCTCCCTCTCTATTGTGGTTGTGGCCTTCATGCATTAGCTGATCGCTTCTTTTGAGTTTTAGACACGTGTTACAGTGTGCTGCTTTTGCCACCCTCTGGTTTTGACACGTGTAACATTATGCTGTTTTGTTCTTAGGGTGGAAAATGTGCTACATTACAATGTGTGCTCTGGGGTCTACATATCAAGATTAGGGGATGTAATGTCATTTTCCTTTCTCATTTTTTAGCCAAAGAGTCTGCTTCTCGTGGGCCAGATCCAGACCGTACATTAGGATGCGAACAAATCAAGGTGGTCACCTATTCAGGTGGGCCATGCGTACACGAAATATCTCTGATCCGATGGTTAGGATCTCGTGAAACAAGTACGCCACATTTTGGGCTACAATACATGAAAGGAATGGCCCACTGCTTTTTGGATCATGAGCCCATGTGTGCCACGTGTACAATTTCTGAGTGGTTGCGTATTAATCATCAAACTCCGCCATCATCCAGGTCTTTGTGAGCTTATCAACATGATGGCAAATAAACATTACGGTGGGCCCTATAAAGTTTTAAACGGTGGATGCAATTACCCCACTGTGGATATAAAACAAACACACACTACAAGAAAGTGACGAAATGCCGACCCTTGGGTTAACCCTTTGCTGGCGGCTGGTATAACCGGCTGCTGGCAAGGGGTGCCTTAAAACATTAAAAAAAAAAAAAAAAAAACCTACGTGATTTCCGTCTCATTTCACCCTTCCCTCTCAACGTCGCGTGCTAACTCTCTCTCTCTATCTTTCTCTCTCTGCGCCTCTCCCTCTCCCTCTCCTCTCGATCTACCACTCCCTCTCCCTCTCCCTCTCCCTCCTCTCCTTCTCTCTCTTTGCGCCTCTCCCTCTCTCTCTACCTCTGCTCTCTCTCTCTCTCTCTCTCTCTCTCTCTATGGTCGATCTACCTCTGCCTCTCCCTCTTCGCTTGATCTCTCTCTCTCTCTCTCTCCCTCTCCCTCTCCACTCTCGAATCCTCTCCTCTCCCTCTCCACTCGATCTACCGCTCCTTCACTCTCTCTCTGTCTCTCTCTCCCTCTTTTATGTTCTTCTTTTCTTTGGTTTAGCACATCAAGGAGCATTCTCGCAACATGGTCTCTCTCTCTCTCTCTCTCTCTCTCTCTCTCTCTCTCTCTCTCTCTCTCTCCTTATCTATTCATATCAATTTGGGCATTTTTTAGCATTTTTTAGGAGCAATCGAATCGGAGGTCCTTGATCAAAATTTTGATTGTGACGAGTTGATTCTGAAATCCTAATTGGATTTTGAGATTTCCAATTCCTGATATGGGAATTGTAAAATCCTCAATTACCGTATTTGGGAATCAAAATCCCCAATTGTCGATTTTGGAATCGAAATCTGAAATCCCTAGTTTTCAAATTTCGGGATCGAAATCGAAATCCCTAATTTTCTAATTGGGAATCAAAATCGAAATCCCTAAATTTCGATTTGGGGATCATAAATCGAAATCCCTAAATTTCTGATTTGGGGATCATAATCGAAATCCCTAATTTTCTGATTTGGGGATCGAAATCGAAATCCCTAATTTTTGGATTTGGGTAAATGAATTGAGTCCAATATTGTATTCGACAATATTATTCTCATGTTTTTGGTTTTTTTTTTTTTTTTTTTGGGTATTTGTTCCCTTTCTTCAGGACTTGCATTACCAGGTGAGATCTTGTTCCAAGTGTACATTTCATTAAGAAATTATATAATGTCTTTTGCCTTTTTGAAATCTAGCACATCATAGTTTTGAGCATATGGTTGTGGGTATAGATGTATAGTTTTTTTTTTTTTTTTAAATCATTAATCTTTCCGAATTTCTTCAAAATGGCATGTGCATCTTTCATATCTGAAGAACTTGAATTGATATTGTACTCTATGATCATCCTACTTTTCCGAAATTATGGAATGTTTGTATTGTATTGATTGCCCTCTTGATTATATTGGTGCAGTCGTCTCTTGCTTTAAACTGGGTTCTTGCATGCTCATAAGCTTTCATGGCATGCAGTAGAGTATTTCTAGGATTGAATGAAGATATTGGACTTGCATTTGGCTTTCATCTTGTGTTTTAGTTAGTAGGTTTTCTCATATTGCATTTGGCTTTCATCTTGGTGTTTTAGTTAGTAAATCAAAATTGCTTCTGGAAGGCAAGGAGCATTGTTTATGCCATAGTCAGCAAAACTCTATTGCAAAGTCGGTATTTTTGGAAAATTTATAATTTTTAAAATGTTTAAAACTAGTATCTTTTTTGGATGATGGGCAAAAAAATGAACTCTTTTTTAGCAAATGAATCAAACACTTTTTTTAGTGTTTTTTTTTTTTCTGTGCAAAAACACTTTTGAGAGCAATTTAAAAGACACTAGATTTATAGAATCTTTAAAAAATGAAAAAAGAAAAAAAAAAAAAAAAGAAGCTAGATTTATCATATATAACATAAAATATACAAAATTCAAGTGAGTAAAAAATTTCAATGGATGGTAACTAGCCAAGAACAGTTCAGCCAGTCATTCCAGCTGAAATGGATTGATGACTTGTACGCTAGTTTGGAACTGGAAATAAGCCTTCAAAATATGTCGAAAGCAGCCAAAGTATGCTTTCATACTCTTCATACAGCTGAAAAGAAGACCCATATTTTCAGTGAAAATTAATTCATAATTTCTGTGTTCAGATTGTTCATTATTTAACATTAAAGATGATCCAAGTCTGAAACAAGTATGCTTCTGATTGACCACTATCATTTGGTTGATGTAATGTGTACATGAATTACAGCTACCCTGCATTGGAATATGAAGTAATGATGATAGTATCCGATATGCTAATTGAGAGCTTACCAAGTGTACTTTGTAGCTTCTTGCAGAGAAGGGAGAGCTCCCGATAAGATTGGGTTCAAGAACTCGGGGATTCTTCTACTACAGGTTCTCACCATTTTTTAAAATAAAATTTTTTTGCTCTTTATTTCTTTATCTATTTTCTATACTGATTAAGAATGATGGAACTCTGTTGCCTCCATTTTGTGCTTTTGATTTTGGATTAGTGCAGTCATGCACAATGCACAAACAAAAAATATCAAGTCGATAACTACTTTGATCCCCACTGGTTGATATTTGCAGGACATAGCTATTGTCCCCCTCTTAGTCATACTTCCAGTGCTAGAGAGTCAGGTATGCAAAAAGTTTACTTGTATACTAGCACTGAAATTGTCCAACTGAATTTACCATAGAAGAAATACTGCATTGCATCTGTGGTGCTTCCTGGCCTTGAAATTGATTTTGCAAAGTATATTTGTTCCGTTTGGAAATTTTTGGTGGGGAAATCAGACAGACTTCAATTACTTGTGTGGTCACATGAATTATATCCTTATGCTGTCACTTTTCACGTTTTCAGATAAGTTACTTTTTCTACTTACAGTGGTAGATAAGTGACTTATTTCAGATAAGTAAGTTTGGTTTATGATTAGTTATAAGCAACTGTTTTACTTTAAGTACTTAATCACTTCAGTTAATTTTTTTAGCTTTCTACTTTTCATAAGTTGCGGAATAAAGGCATCAGGAGAGACCAAAGAGAGGAGAAGCTGATAAGTAGGTTGTTTAAGTAGGTTCTTTATAAGTAGAAACTAAGATAAGTTACTTGTGGCATAAGTAACTTATCTTAAGCAACTTACAATCCAAAGTCATGGTATTGATATGCCAGCTGGTCCACAGTCAGGGTAAAGGAGGGTTGATCGTTTGCCGAGAAATCATGAGATGATTCATAAAGCTTATCCAAATAACTGGGATGCCGGCTTTTTTTGATATTATGGTGCATTTGCCTAGTGTCCCATTTTCTGACAAAAGGGCCTTTTTTAAAAGAGAAATAGTGCAAAATGAGTTGCATGTCTGGGTTATAAGGCCCTAGTTACCTAAGTATGGCTGGTCAGTAGCTGCCCGTGAATTCATCTTCTCCTTCCTGTTGCCACGTACGTGCTGTGGCAGGTGCAGTGTCATCTTCAGGATCGGTTTTGATGCTCTATAAAACTTGGATTTCTGTTGAGTTCTCGCTGCTAAGAAATCTCTTCACAGCTGTGTGTTGGAGTCCCAGGGATGCTCTGTCGTTGGCACATCTGAGTGGCTAGTTGAAATGCTTTGCTTGGTGCAAGCAGTTTTATAAGCTTGATGGATGGTAGGGAATGTGGATAGCTGCTGTCTTCTTAGTTTTCATTTTATCCTGGGGCTGGTGGGCTTGATGGCTTGTGGCCTCTGTGTTTGGTGGCTGCTGTGTGGTTGGTACCTAGTGTTCTTTGTGGAAGGTTGATGAGGCAATATGTGGTTGTATGGTAAGGTGGAAAGCTGGTGTGGCTGTAATTTATTATTATTATTATTTTTTTTAAGGGTAGTGTAGGATGTCTGTAGGTAGTGTCGGTAAAAAATTCCTGATAACACCCATATGATAGGTGGGGCCCACCAAAAATGATAGGTTGTAATTTTCTCTTGTCAATATAATTCAGGTGGGGAATTCCACCTGCTTCTTTAAAAAAAAAAAAAAACAACCTTTTTGTGCTAATCATGCTAGAGGCCCCACATTTCAATGCTCCATAAATGGGGAACAAATCACTGTATGGTTGGATGAACCCACTTATCATCCATTTGGTTGACCCTTCTTTGTTGGACCATCGTATAAATTCACAATGATTGGACAGTCAGATATTCGATCATGGAATTTTCCCCTGTTGACCATTTTTGTTTTCAGCCATTGGTTTGAAGGCCTTCGATTGAATGGCTAGGATGATCTTGTCAGTTTGACTTTTGAACTGTGGTCATCCACATCAGTACCTACGAGAAGGATTTTTTGGATCATCCAAACATACAGGTATGTGGGGCTCATCGATGTATAGTCCATTCAGAGGACTTGAAGGACTCCCCTGGCACAAATGTTCTTAATTTGAAATGACAAAGGATGACGCAGCTACTGGATTTCTCTTACTAATACACCTTACTTTGTTTTAACTTAATATGTTTCCGTGATAAAAAAAAATAAAGATGAATGTTAGATTGCTAGTGCAAATGCGATTCTAATTATATGCATAATTCATGCTCAGTTTATGAGACATTATTTGTATTATTTGGTTGCAACAATGGTAGGATCTTTGTGAGCATCTTGAACATGATTGAATAGTCAAGTTGATCATTTTCAATAACCATCATCTGGCCTTAGGAAGACCCACTTGGGGTGATCTCAGCAATGGAACAGGCCCATTTTCTCCATTTTGTTGCATTCTCTATCTGGTAACTCTTCACCTAGCTGATCATCAGCTTCTCTAAGATCGACAAGGGAATTGCCAACATCATGGCCACAACCACTGCTACAATCACAACAACTTGTATGCTCCTCTTTCTACTAAATTTCAAGCTATTTTTTCAAGAGGAAGATGTGCAGCACTCATGGATCCATAATTCAATTCTAGGCTTTGAAGATTAGCATATGATTTAGCATATACCTTCCATTAACAAAGGAAAATAATAGCATATGATTTAGCATATACCTTCCATTAACAAAGGAAAATAAAAAGATGTGGTGGCATTGAATTCATTACTCGCATCTTCTCTCCTTGTGAACTACATTGGCGAGACTTTTTTCCCCTTATCATTTTTGTTTCCCTATTACTTGAAGTTAATATAAGCATACGAATTTTAATTCTAGCTATATTTGTTGAGGATTTAACTCTCTTCACAATCTTTAGCATCTTGATAGGCGACTCTTGGTTCATTTTTCTGTTTGCATCCATACATCGTCAAGAAGACAAAGCATTCTATAATTTTACTGAAGTGGTTTCTTATTATCTTTTTAAATGGAAATCTTCATGCTAATTCTTCAAGGAAATACGTTAACCAATAATGGTTCATGCTATCAGCCCTCTGCTTTGATACTCCATAAACGAGGTATTGTATGGTTGCGCAAGTAACAATTGTATCATCCATCTACTTGGTGCTCTTCTATGGGCCATTGTATAAATTCACATTGGTTGGACTTTGGTTGATCATTGACCTAACCATGTTTGTCGTCAGCCATCTGTTTCAAGGTCATTGATCAGATGCTCAAGATCATCTTATCAATTTCAATGCTTTGGATCATCCAAATATGTAGCCACATGGGCTTCATCCATGCATAGACCATGCAGTGGTCCTCAATGAATCTATCAGCACAGAACTTTGTTGTCTTGAATGGCATAAGGATGCATTAGCAAATGGATTTTTTAACTGGACACTTTGCTTTGTTCTCCACAACCTTGTTTCCTCAATTAAGAAAATAAAAAAGACTGTTAGCTTGCCAATTCAAGTGCAATTTCTAATTTAATGTGTAATTTATACTATATGTATGATTATTTTTTTTCTATTTTATTTTATTGCAGGATTTGGTTGCTGCAATTGTAAAAACCATCATCCTGTCTTGAAGAAGGGTGGCCTCAACAATGGGACCTGCCTGTTTTTTTTTTTTTTTTTTTTTTTTCCATTTTAATTGTGTTCCTTATCTCGTCACTCTCCATCTATTAGCTTCTCCGACATTCACAGGGCATTGTCCTCCATCATGGCCGAAACAACTGCTGCAGTCACAACGAAGTGTATGCTCCTCTTTAAATTGTTTCAAGCTATTTTTTCATCAAGAGGCTGTTGGGTAAAAAACATGCCATTATGGCACCTGCAATTGAAATCTCGAACACTCATCAGAACCACCATAAACATGACCTAGCCTAAAAATCAGAGGAGTCAACTCACCAGGTGCCTATACCTCTATAAGAGAAATGGATTGTTGAAGAAAGTAATTGTCTAAATTTAATGTGTACATGTGGCCCACCTGATTGATGGATGATTTTTATTTATGGGATATGGCATGTTTGTAGCGGTCCCCACCTGATGAACAATCCACACTTGTTCCATGTTGGCATATGTGCTGTAGATTGCCTCTTTTCATGAATCGCGTCATCGTGTTCCTCTGTATCTGCTTCTAATATCATAGACTCAACACTGGGGGATGGTTTCTGCGGTAGGCATCATCCTGGAAGTGTATCAACATCTGATCAGTTTTTTAAGTGGCCCACATCATGAAGATGACCATATACAAAAATCAGGCTGGTTAACAAACAAAGCAGGGCAGGCATTTATGTTCAACTACAACAACTAGCAAATCTATTTAAAATGTCAATACTTTCTGGATGAGGCCACCTATGAGTGAATTAGCCTAAATTTTGCATATGCTTGTCTTCAAGACAGGCCTGTAATATATTGTAATTTCCTTTTGGTGGGAGTATTGTAATTTTCTTGTTCATAGACAACTCATAGAAGAGCCAAGATGTTTAGACTTTGTAAGTTCCTAACCATCCAATCTCTGTCCTTTTTCCCAGGCTTTTGCTGTATATATTTTTTGTTTTTTTCCTTTACAGTTTACTTTTAGGCCATTGATCAAAGGATTAAGAACTTCCAATCTGAGGGCCATTTTCCATTCTCACTTAGATCCATCAGAGATATAGTCTGGATTACAACCAGCCCCGCTTGTAGGAACAGGCACATGAGTTGTTTTAGAATACATTGTAGCACATCATTTTTAGGTTTTAACTAGAGATTTTATTTGCAGTCTTTTCTTTTATTGGATAAGCTACTTAGCATGTGTGAGGCGATTGGATGTGACGTAACAAATGGTCAGCAATGAAAGTTCATTTATGAATGGTATGAGATGGATGATATTTTCACATTGTAGCATAATGATGGTTTTATCTTTTCCTACAACATACGATCATATTGTTTCTTTATTTTAAAAAAATCCTACAACATACCTCTTTATTATTATTATTTTTTTCCTTTTTGTGCAGCAAGTGAACATGTTTGTTTTAACTCTACAGCTTCTTGATTCTAGAATTCCCATTCTCAGGCCTAACTGCTGGTGATGGATTTGTCTGTGGCCTGCTGTTGGATTCAAAACAACCCTACTGTTGGGGCAATAGCATATACATCCAAATGGGTGTCCCTCATCCAATGGCTGAAGAAGCTTCCTACTTAGAAATCAGTGCTGGGGACCACCATATCTGCGAATTGAGATTGCTTGCCAAAGGGACGTATGCAAACATCTCCATGGTTGGGCTTAGAGAAGACCAGACATGAGTACAATCAAGAGAGTTTTTGCACCAACTTGGTATGTGGCTAATATTGCACTCAATTGCATGTGTGGCTGTCAATGGGTATCTGATGAATCCAACCCAATGTTAATACATCTGGGTCTCATTTATGGGACCCATTAAGCAATTGGGATTGGTTCAGGTCTCAACTTTAGGACCTGATTAAAAATCAGGTCTAGGTACTGTCCAGTTTGGGTCTAGGTGGTTTTAATAGTAAATTATATATATTTTGTATGCATTTATTATTCTAATAAAAGAAATTTCACTTCTAGCACTTTATTTTTTTGGTTGAATGTCATATCATCTCTTTCATTAGATTGGTTCTGGTCTAATCTTTCAATCATTCTCTAACTGTTAAAAGGAAATAAATTTCCATCTGGAGTTGGTTATGAGTGTAATTTTCTATGTAACTGTTAAAGGAAATCAATTTCCCCCTCTTTTGGTGACTCAAACAGAAGAAGCCATCTCATAATTGAGGTTTTGTTATAACCTGTGTTGTTTTCTAAGTGCACATGTTTTCATTAGTATATTTATATTTTTACCAATCTGCATTTTCTTTTAAGCTTTGATTTCTCGGTATCTTATGCAGGTTGCTTCAAATCATTATGGTTATTCTGTTATTGTATTTGGTGAACTCATGGAATTCCATGGAACTGATTGAATGGAAGGAGCTTCTGTTGTCCATACAAGGCATGTTTCTGATTTTTTGGATGAATTGGGTGTGTGAAATTGCATGGAACTGATCAAATGAACATGGAATTTCTATTGGGTATTTTTCTCGCTTGCTATTTCCTGGTTTTTTATTATGGGTTCTAATTTCTGAAAGATGATTATTATACTGTGATTGTTTTCTTTTGACAGGAAGAAACACCGAATCCTCAGAAGGCCGTAGACAGTACAGTCATTGGATTCTCTGCAAGTTGTAAGAATTCCTGTCATACCTTCTAGTAAATTTGTTTTTTTTTTTGGATTCTCCATAGACATTAAGTTTTCTTCTTGTTGTTGGTTTTTTTGGATTCTCCATATGAAATTATGAGAAATCATGCCTAAAACATTTAAAAGCATTTGTTGGAGCCCACCTAAGTTTTGAAATAGCCTAAAATCTGTTGTGACCCCTTATCCCAAGTGACCCCTTATCTAAGTCACAATGAATGGCCTAGATGTATAAACCACATCTCATTGGGTCCACTGTACAAAAAAAAAAAAAAAGAAGGTTTCAATGGATGTGTATGAAACTATGAATGGATCGATTGTCTAGATCATGATAGGCCCAAGGAAGTTCCATTGTCAACACTTCAGTCAAGCAATGGAATCTTCATGGGTGAAATTAACATAGCCCCACCACCATGTATTTCTCAACTCCACACTGTCCATCCATTTTATAGATCATTATAGGATATGAGCCCAAAAGAAGGCAGATCCATAGCTCAAGTGGACCAGGCCGTAGGAAAAAGTAGGAATTAGATGACCACTGTGGAAAATTTATTATGGCCGCAGAATGCTCTCATCAAGTTGATATTTGTGTCTTCTATTACCTTATGAATATGTTATATGGCAAATAAACTCTACAGTTGACCTAAGAACATTTTAACATGGTTCATTCAATCCCCACTGTTTTTAGTGGTGTGATCAAATTGTAACTTGAATGTGCTTCAGTTTTAGGCTCATGCACTAAAATGATATGAAAACTTTTAATTTGAGTATAACTTTCGGTCCTTTGAGTTGTAGAAGTCATGCCCAACATGAAAAATGGCTTAGAAAAGTTAGTAGAATGATATAGCCAGGCTAAATTGGATACTAACTATTTTTAGCAGAAAACCATAAGTCTAAATAGGAGTGGAGGTCACCTATAAATAATAAGTTTATTATTTATAATAAGTCATGTTTTTAGGATGTTTGAGTTGAGTCTTTTAAGTTTAAAATTCTGTTCTAGTTTATTCCTTATTTAAAGAGTTATAATTTTATTTTATTTTTATCAACTAAATTATTTCAAATTTATTAGAAATTATTTTTAGTTTTATTTTCCATGAATTCGAAAAAGCTCTACCAGGAGTCCATACACGGAGTAGATATCCCATTAGGAAGACATTGATCGACCTCATCACGTCCCTCCACGTGTCAGCTTTGGATCAGCCTCATGTTCTAAAATAGAGTGTAATTAAAGCATTGATTTTAGGTACGTGGGGCTGTCTCGTCTAAAGTTAGCTATCATAATCAATGTATGGTATCATGGAATTCCAAAACTTGAATGTGCTTCAGTTTTAAACCTTCCTAGGCTCACAGTGATGTTTATTTGTCATCCAACATGTTTATAAAATCACAGAGGTATAAATGATGGAAAAAAAAAAAAACAAATATCAGATTATCTTAAACTTATGTGGCCATGGAGATTTTTTCAATTGATAGACATTCAATTCACACTGTTTCTTATAATGTGGCCTACTTAGAGCTTTGGATAGTCTTCATTTTCTCGTTCAAGCCCTAACATTACAGATGTTTGTTACTCAAACAGAAGATCCTTTTGGTGTTGTTGTTACAACCCAGGCTGAAAATGTAAATTAAGATTCTTCTTTTGTGGGTCACAAATATCTGATGTGGTTGATGAGGAAGTCATAAGCTGGATGAAAAGTTTAAGGAAGGGAGTCATGTTCGAGTTTGTGTTCTTGGCTTTAGGCATCTATAAGGATCGACAATGGATGTTTTAAAGGTAACATAATTTATTTTCCCCTAGAATAGCAAAAAGTGAGTTTGGTCCGGTCCCATCCACTATTGGTCCATTAGATCAATGAGTTTGGATTATCTACATGGACCCCCTTTTCCAAAATCAATGGTCATAGTATTACTCTAGAAAAAAGTTATATTTTTGTTTTGTTTTTTTTTTGTCTATTTCTCGACTTAGACCTAGAATCTCTTCTTTTTGTTTTTGTGTGTGTATGTAGTGTTTCTAATTGTCTTACAAATTTCTACGCTTTTATCTTCAAACAGGTGACACTGGCACACTTCCTCTTCTCTATCATTATTATATTATGTCAAGGTAAATTGAAGACGGATCTGTGTTTTACATGTCACAGCCACTCAGAACACAATGAAGGGTGATTTGGAGTGTGAGCTAATTTTAACTGCTAATTGGTGCGATGCCTTTTTCTTGCTACACAGCTCACCAAAGATCGACAGAAGAAACCAGTTCCTTGGAAACAATGGCAATCATTGGCAACAAAGAAATCATTGACATTAGCCAAGGTATGTTAGCTGTTTAGACTGGTAAACAACAAAAAAAAACTAGGATACATACATGTGGGTCACCTTTTCTTTTCTTTTTGTCTTTTTTTTTTTTTTTTTTTGATAAGAAAGATTTTCCCTATGGCTATGGATTGTCGGTGGCCATGACCTCTATAGCTACGGAGCCAATGGCTACGGTTGTACTGTGGGCTAGTCATCATTAGCTATGGATTTTATCCGTAGCCCTTTTACAATTTAGCGGCAGCTAGTACAACTGTCAGTAAAGGTCCTGACCACCGGTAAAGCCTTTACCGACCGAGGCTTTGCCGGCTGTTAGCCGACTGCGGGCAAAGGAATTAGCGGCAGTTTTCTGGGTCTTTGCTGGCGGTTTTGACCGCCGGTAAAGGTCAGTTTTCTTGTAGTGACATCACGGTGGGAATCACAGCGCCATGGTGGCGTTGCGGTCACCACCCAATCCATTTCCCTGACATTGTGGCCCCAAGGAACGTGGGTGTTTTACGTCGTGTGCATGTACTGTGACATGTGGGCCCATCTATCCTGTAAAGTCCAACCACTGATGGTGCATTCATGAGAATACTGAGGATCTAACTATTAGGATTCAGACCCTTTTCCATTGAATGTGAACAGTTATTTTATTTTCAAATCTGGACTGTTTATTATTAGTAACACAGAAATATTAGAATGTTTACGGCATTGAAGGCACATGTCCATGTCCATTCATCATGGGACACAATAGACCAATGGTCTGCATTAGAAACCTTGCGGTTCCCTACCAGAGATAAAAATGGGTGCAGATTGTGCATGTGTATAACATTTAAACCCTCCAATAGATGCACCCTACCATGATGATCTGGAAACAAAAATCCTAACAGATCAAATCATAAGATGGTGTCCCACCATCTAGGTTGCCCCCATCAAATGGGCCCATGTCAATGTTGGTCCACTCAAGCTTTTGATATGCTTCAATCTTGTGCTCATGCCTATAATGAGCTAGCAAAACGGATGGATGGTGTAGATAAAATCTTCTTTGAGAATTAGTAATCTAGAAATCATTAGTGATCGAAACGATCATCAACCATAATGATCAATGTTGATGATAGGATCCATCATCAACAATGATCATTAACGATAATTATCAGATCCATCACTAATGGACATGATCACTAGTGATGATCGAACTCTCTTTATATTTAAGCACTTTCTTTATATATATATATATATAATGATAATGTTTATATGTGTGACATAATTAGGCTTGATGTGATTAGATTTAAGCCAATTTTTTATTAAAAAATAGAAAATATAGTGCTTGAATGCTCCCTAATATAAAGGTTGTGCATAACCTGAGTGGGAGTTAATTCTCCTCTACCAAATGATGCATGCAACCTATAATGGAAGGTTGCACGTTATACAAATATAATCTTATAAAAGCATCAATTTTATATTAAAAAGAGAACTTGATTGATCTACACCCCTCATTCAGGTATGTGCACTTTCAGATCTCGTTAAGATGTGTTGACTACTTTTATACCTTGAAATTTTGAATAACAAGTAAAAATGGTGATGATAAGTGTCAATAGCTTAGATCATAACTAAGTAGCGATACTTGATGCAATGTAGAGATGACCACCAAAGCATTAATCGCTGAACAACTCAAAGGACAATAATTCGACGGTAACAACTACGAAGACTAGTTCTACGCAGTGCGAAACCTTTTGGATGAGGACGATATATTGCATACACTCGATGAGGTTTAAGAGGAACCTATATTGGTTGAAAATAGAAATTTAGGAGAACATAGGGCTACAATGAACCGCTACAATAAGTGGCGTAAATAGAATCTTTCTGCCTATAATGTCCTAATTAGCACAATGCACAAAGAACTTATACCAACGTATAAAGTGCATGGCACCGCTAAAGGAATCTGGGAAGCACTGACAAATGCCTATGTGCAGAAGTCAGATGCAAAAGTTCAAGCAATGAAATTAGAATTCTAGGAATACAGGATGCCAGTCGACTGCCCATCAAAGATCATATCCGTAAGATGGAGCAGAAGATAGGTGCCCTTAGGAATGTTGGGTGCAAATTGATTGAAAATCAAAAGATAATAGCAATGCGCTGTTCCTTATGCGAATCTTTAGCCCCAATCAAAAGAATTCTGAACCATACTGATTCTATCATTATGTTCAGAGACTTTTGTAGCCATTTAATACGAGAGGTTGAAATGAATATAATTCAGCCAGGTTCTAAAAGTGCCCTGGTTTGTCAATTAGCGTGAGTGTTGAGTCAGTTTGTCTACAGAGCCTGATTGGAAGATCAATTCAAGCGTTTGCCTCCACCGGATGTATGCAAGCTCGCCATAGGTAAATCTGAGCCTCACATCCCTTGTCCCAAATTACCAGGTATATTAAAACCCTTAAAACAAACTAGAACATCTTAGGATTTTCGGGTAAGAAAACGTTTTTCAAAATCAGAAAATTCTCTAAGTTTTCTTGCCCTGTCGATTGTATTGATACACATCTCGATATGATCGACCTGCTTCGTCGAGTCCTCGATGATTCATTGATACTATCGGAAAGAGGATCAAATATGTCTAGCAACCTCATAACATATCTGGACAAATTATCGATGTATCAATACACTTATCGATATCATCGATATTCAAATCTCGAGTCTATTGAAATCAACTCGATATTATTGACAGGCAGATTTCTGGCGCCCCTGTTTTTACTTAAGAAAATCACATTTGCATCGATATATTCGAGCTCTTCTCGAGACCATCGAAGTTCAAATCTCGATGATATTGGAAGTCTCTCGATGACATCGATCTTGGGCGCCAAGTTCTCCAACAAAATATTTCGGGGTTGTTTAACTATGATCAGGGGCCCTTTGATATAATCGATATTCAAATATCGATGACATCGGTACCAGGTCGATTGCATCGAACAAGGACATAAACTGTCCAGCAAGCTTAATGAAAATTCCGTCGGATTTATCGATGCCTCGACTTTGATATCGATATCATCGACATTCAAATTCCAATGATCTCGATGGTTCCCCGATCATTCATGAAAAACTGAAATATCTCAATGTCAAGTCTCTCTCTTTTTTTAAGTGTTGATGGATTGATCCTATCATCGATGAAATCGGAGTTCGAAATCTGATGACATCGACAATCGTTTCGATTTATCGACTAGCTGATAAAAGGTTTTAAAAGCGTATGACATTGAGTTTGAGTCAACGAGCAGACCATTGATGCTATCGAGAGTATACGCTCGATGATATCGAACTCTGTCATAAATGTGACCGTTTTTATATCCGTTGGAATCTTTTGCCTATATATAGAGGACTTGTCTATTATTGTTGTGAGAGAAAGTAGAGAGAGCTTTTGAGTGTTTATCTTTAGATTTTATATCCAAAGCCCTTTCTGTGAGACCCGTATCCTAGACCGTACCGTTTCTTAGGTTTCCACAGTCCTCGTGGTCGAATTCCGGCAACCCGCGATTTGTAACCGACAGTTGCGCGCAACCTTGAGACATATCCCGTATTCTAGAGTCGGCTCGACCAGAGCCTTGTACCCTATCAATCACGTTGTCACCGTGGTTCCGACGCTACATCTCATGCGCCGAGGTGATACCTGAGCCAGGAGATGTAGGCCCGCAATCAGTTTGAGAAAACGCCGCACATTTGCAAACCCAAGACAACCTTTCAAATCATATCCCATCAATCACATCAATGTCAAGTACAACACATCAATCAACTCATCATCCCACACATCACTCACCCCATCAAAACCCATACCTCTCTTACACAACAACCCCAAAAGTCAACTTTCCATCACCTCACCATCCCTCTCTCTCCCATCACTTCCCTTACATCACACTCTCTCTCATCTCTCTCATTCTCCAAGCAATCCCAAAAACTCCCAACATCCAAGCTTTCCTCCATTTTCCACCCACCATGAAGCTTCATACCCCATCATCCAACCTCTAAAATTCAATCTTGACCATTGATTCTTTCTCCTTGGAGCTAGATCGCCCTAATGTAGAAGGAGGAGGAGTTTTGAAGGTGGGAGTCTCTCTCTCTCTCTCTCTCTCTCTCTCTCTTAGAATGAAGTGGGCCCCACCGATATGTTAAATTTACTCCATCCATCAGATGGTGTGGCCCACCACATTTCAGGGAGATCCTTACCATCCACTCTAGGGACAGTGGGAAATTCCACACACTGAATTAAATGATATATAATATATTATGTTTATATATTAATATAAATATATATACATGCATAGTGGGCCACGTACATGTGGGACCCACCACGATGCTTGCGTTGTATCCATACCGTCCAGTGTCCAAGGGATGCTAGACGTGATGGAGGCTAACCTGGAGTTCGTGTACTGACAGGGGCATGTTCTAACCGCTAACAAAAAAAATCTATATATATATATTAAATAAAATATATTATTATTAAGTTTTTGGAGTGGGACGCTCATGTAGGCCCCACCTTAATGTATGAGGCTGATCCATGCCATCTATTCCATTCCCCAGCTCATTTTAGGCGTTGAGCCGAAAAATGAAGTTAATCCGATTATCTGGTGGGCCATAGTATAGGAAATAGTAGTTTTTACCGTTAAAATGCACTTTGAAGTCTTCTATACCCAAAATACCTTGGATGTTGGGCTCATTTAGCCTATAATGAGTTGTAGGGTTCAATGGATGGAGTGGATCTACCAGATGAGGGCCTCACCTAAGAAATTCTTCAGGAAAATGTTTAAAAAAAAAAAAACACAGCAGCAGTAGCAGATGCTCCTGCCGCTGACAGCCCAAGGACGCTAGCAGCGTCCTGTTGCATGCACGTGGGAGGCAGGGGTCCCAACCGTGGGCTCCACCATGATATGTGTCATACATCCGCACCGTGCATTTGTTGGGTCCTTTTGGGGCAGTGGGCCACCCAAAAAATCAGCCATACACGTAGTTCAGGTCGTCCACACCACAAGAAACTGTGATAACAGTGATGAATTGAATGTCTGCTATTAGAACTTTTGTTCCAGAAGTTTTGGATTAATATAAAATTATTATTTTTTATTAGGCATGTGGGACCCTATCAACCGTTGGATGAAAAATAAATGTTATGGTGGGCCACACGTGTGGGACCCACATGATTTGTGCCAAAGATCAGCACCGTCCAGAGCTTCCAACGGTCTGGACGGTGGCCTTTTTTTAGCCCTTGCATGATATATTATATTATATAAATATAATATAATGTAATATATACATATATATACTATACGATATATGGTGGTGGCCCTACGTGGGACACACTCACGTGTGATGTATGCACCTGTGATGAACGCACGTCCAGAGCCTGGACGTGGTTGGGTATTAGATATAATATTAATATATTATATTAGTATATATAATAAAATATACTGTATATTATATTATAATACGATGTACTTGAACGTAGTGGTGGGCCCTACGTGGACCCACCTCTCCCTTTTAACAGAAAAGCTGCATGAACAGCAGCTGACTTTATATAATATATATATATATATATATATATATATATATATATATATATATATATATATATATATATATATATATATATACACACACACTTTATATCATATGAGGGTGGCCCTACGTGGGACCTACCTCTGTATCTTTAAGCAACTGAGGCTGCGCGTCTAGCAGCTATGTAGCTGTTCTTGCTCCCTTGGCGTCAGCTAGGTCGGTGGGACCTGTTGTACATGGTGGATACAATCCACACCGTTCAGTTCCGTGGGACCCACTGCTATTCTACATGTAGGCCCCACTAGGAAGTATATGTTTTATCTTCACGGCGCTTTGTTTGGGTGGTGGGGCCCACCATGATGCATGTGTTGTATCCATACCATCCAGCTACTTGGGATATCATTTTACAGCGTGAGCAAAAGAATGGGTTAGATCTAAAGTTCAAGTGGACCCCACCATTTAAATAGCGGACCGTGACATCCACCGTTTAAACTTCTAAAGGCCATGGTAGTTTCCAATTAAGCTGATATTGTTTTCACTTCATTATCCCTATGTTACCTTATGAATAGGCCAGGCCTTAAAATACATAAGGGCGGGCCTGACTCGATATATATAAGGCCCACCGGTGCGACTTATTTGATATACATGATGCCTAATGGTGTGACCCATATAATGCGGCCCATGTGATGTGGCCCACTTAACATATGAGGCTCAGGTGCGAGGCTTGTTATGATATATTTGAGGCCCAAGTGCAAGGCGCGATGAGATGTATGTTGGCCCATATGACGTGGCCTATGTGATGTAAATGAGGCCCATTGTGATTGTACAAAAGGCCATGGGCCCACTTTATATTTGGCTCTATGTGAGCCACTCCTTGGGAGCAAAGTTGGTTAAATGCCCACATTAATGGGCAATGATGGTTGAATGTCCACATTGTGACCTTCCCTTAGGCCTTGTTACGCCCATTCTCATCATTTCCTCAATGGGTTAACCCAAATAAGTGGGCCCCATTCACCGTAGACGGATGTCTCCTTATTATCGGATTTGATATAACCACGGCCGAGTGTTGATCTTTATGCCATAGTTGCTTGGTTGATCATCTATGGACCTCGTTTTATTTATCTGCCGATTCTGATTGACATGACCGATTTGCCGATTCCGATTATCAATCGATTCCGATTGTCGTGACCGAATTGCTGATTCTGATTATCGATCGACTCCGATTATCGTGACCGATTTTTCGATTCTGATTATCGATCATTTTGATTGTCGTGACCAATTTGTCGATTCCGATTATCGATCGATTTCGATTGTCTTGACCGAATTGCGATTCCAATTATCGATCGATTCCGACTATCGAGGCCGATTGTATAGGCCGATTTCGATTGTCGAGGCTGCGTATCGAAGTCGATTCTGATTTGTCGAGGCCGATTCCAATTGTCGAGGCCAATTTTGAGTGTCGATTCCGATTGTTAAGGCTGATTTCGATTATCAAGGTCAATTTCGATTGTTAAGGCCGATTGTCGAGACCTATATGATATATATACGAACCATAATTGAGGCTCATTGTGATGTATTCATGGCTCATAGGCAAGACCCATTGTGATGTATTCGTGGCCTAAAGGCAAGGCCCATTGTGATATGTATTAGGCCCATGATGCATGGCCTATTTGATGAATTTGAGACCCATGTGTAGGGCTCGCATGTCATGTATTTGAGGCCCATAAGCAGGGCCCACCTGTTGTGTATATGTGGCCCTTGAGTAAGGCCCATTGTGTTGTATATTAGGCCTTGTGTGAGGTCATGGGCCCAATATATGTTTGGCCCTATGAAGGCCACTCCTTGGGGGCAATGTTGGTTAAATGTCCACCTTGTTAGGGCCGATTGTCGGTGCCGGCTATTGATACCAATTATGAGTATGTGACAACATAACATCATGATACATGCCCATATGCATCATCTGCATGTTTGTTATGAGATTGGTTGACCATTGCATATGTCAGTGGTCATGTTGTTATGAGACTCCCTGATAGGCGGAGATTGTCTCACATGAGTACATGGTATGCGTAGGATTGATGCATGACTGAATTGTATGACTCATGTATCTTGCATTGTGTTATGATTACCATACACCCTAGCGACATCAGGGTCGTAGCCTCCATAAGTATTTCGTGGATGGCTAGATGAAACACCAGAAATTCGTTCTACATGGGGTTATATAGATATCCCTGGGTGAAAGTCCCTGAACCCACTTGGTTTCAGAGGTTGTTCCAACTTCTAGACCGAGTGGATGCATGAGCGCATGAGGGCCGTATACCATTAGGCCGCGTCTCCCACTATGTCGTGGTCGGTTGGAAGGGGGTACGGCCTTACCCGCCTGAGAGGAGGGGGCAATGTTAGGCTGAGTCTGACCAGCTCAAGGAATGGGTCTGCTATCGACGAGCCGGGCCCAATATTGACAGACGGATAGTGAGGTCTCTTTCACTCACCTTGTTACGCGCGATGGGGCGGCAATCTGGTTTGGAGTGTCATAGACCCCGGTGATTCCCCAGAGAGGAACCGTACTGATATGTGGGTTTATTGAGTAGGAGTTGCATGCTCATTCATTCATTCATTCCCTATCCACTTGGGCTGGTGGTGCACAACTAATTGTTGTGTACGTTCGTTATGGCAAGGATTTTGGTTGGGCGCGCGACTAACCTGAGGCCAGGAGTTTATCACATTGAGTCTGACTATCCAAATTTAGGTATGTACTAGTTTGGATAGAAGTCCCTTGTGATAGACTCCATAGCCTGCGATACTACGTACTATCATCCCGACTCCACTCCAGCATGGTCATTTCATTCGCACCGCATATTACATTGCATCCATAGTACTTAGCATTTTGAGTTGCCATGTTTCTGTATTGCTATGACCGTTAGCATTCATGCCTTACATCGCATAGCCTTTGTACGGCTGAAGGCACTCATGACTTATCAGTATATTTTCGCTTATTTCGATATTTTATGATTTATGGCATTACATCCTCGACATCTAATATTTGGCTTTCTTTGACTCCTCATTTGTATAGCTGATTTGCATTTCATACCCTGATATTGTATAACTCACGGACTGTCAGTATTTCTGCTTACTCTGATTACTCTGATATTGCTTACTTGACACTTACCTTGTGCACACACTTTCACCACCCACTAAGCTTTTTATAAGCTTATGCACGATAGATGCATGCAGGTGGCATTAGGTTGCAGCAGTATTGAGCTTGGAGTGTGCAGCAGACTTATGGAGTTTTGATTTTTGTCATATGTATTTCCCTTTCAGTACTGTATTCAACAGTTTATATTAGTGGATATGTGATGATGATGTTGCCTTTATGATTTGGGTATACTTGTGGTTATGCTTATTACAAGTAAATGTATAAAAAAAATCCTCCTTCTAGGATCCCAGGATCGGAATTTGGCGTATGAATGCTAGGAGCCGAGAATGGGGTACTAAGGAGGCTGTCGACACCGGATTCGGCGATCGAGATTCCTGCGAATCCGATTTCTGGGTTTGGGGCTTGATAGAAGTTGGTATCAGAGTATAACTTGGAAATACCTGAAGATAACATCACATGTCTACTAATAGCTACCCTTCACTCTATGATTGTTGAAAACCTAGAATGGTTAGATCCCCAAGTTCGAATAACGTAGAGACTTTCTGATATAGCTCCCTATCATTGAAATTGAGAGGTTGCATGGTATTCCATTTACGATCATTTCTGATCCAGGATCCGAGGTTCAGTAGAGTCACCATATCGTTGATGAGGCATCTGGACAGGGTGAGGTTGAGATTGGAGAGCACTATCTTCATTCTTTTGTAGATTAATTGTACCCTAACAAACATACATGATGATGTTTTCTCTTCCCCTGTCTATTCTATAAATTTTGAGGATGAAATTTTTATTAGGAGGGGAGAGCTGTGAGACCCGTATCCTAGATCATACTGTTTCTTACGCTTCCACGGTCCTCCTGGTCGAATTCCGGCAACCCGCGATTTGTAACCGACAGTTGCGTGCAACCCTGAGCCATATCCCCTATTCCAGAGTCAGCTCGACCAGAGACTTGTACCCTAGCAACCGTGTCATGGCCGTGGTTTCGACGCCATGTCTCGTGCGTTGAGGCAATACCTGGGCCAGGAGATGTAGGCCTGCGATCAGTTCGAGAAAATGCCGCACATTTGCAAATCCAAGACAACCTTTCAAATCATGTCCCATCAATCTCATCAATGTCAAGTCAACACATCAATCAACCCATCACCCAACACATCACTCACCCCATCAAAACCCATACCTCTCTTACACAACAACCCCAAAAGTTAACTTTCTATCACCTCACCATCCCTCTCTCTCCCGTCACTTCCCTTACATCACACTCTCTCCCATCTCTCTCGTTCTCCAAGTAATCCCAAAAACTCCTAACGTCCAAGCTTTCCTCCATTTTTCACCCACCATGAAGCTTCATACCCCATCATTCAACCTCTAAAATCCCTTGACCATTAATTCTTTCTCCTTGGAGCTAGATCGCCCTAATGTAGAAGGAGGAGGAGTTTTGAAGGTGGGCATCTCTCTCTCTTAGAATGAAGTGGGCCCCACCGATATGTTAAATTTACTCCATCCATCAGATGGTGTGGCCCACCACATTTCAGGGAGATCCTTACCATCCACTCTAGGGACAGTGGGAAATTCCACACACTGAATTAAATGATATATAATATATTATGTTTATATATTAATATAAATATATATATATGCATGGTGGGCCACGTACATGTGGGACCCACCACGATGCTTGCGTTGTATCCATGCCGTACATGATGGAGGCTAACCTGGAGTTCGTGTACTGACATGGGCATGTTCTAACCGCTAACATATATATATATATATAATAAAATATATTATTATTAAGTTTTTGGAGTGGGACGCTCATGCAGGCCCCACCTTGATGTATGAGGCTGATCCATGCCATCTATTCCATTCCCCAGCTCATTTTAGGTGTTGAGCCAAAAAATGAAGTCAATTCGATTATCTGGCGGGCCATAATATAGAAAATAGTAGTTCTTACCGTTAAAATGCACTTTGAAGTCTTCTATACCCAAAATACCTTAGATATTGGGCTCATTTAGCCTATAATGAGCTGTAAGATCCAAAGGATGGAGTGGATCTGCCTGATGAGGGCATCACCTAAGAAATTCTTCGGGAAAATGCTTTAAAAAAAAAAAACACAGCAGCTACAGCAGATGTTGCTACCGTTGACAGCCCAAGGACGCTAGCAGTGTCCTGCTGCGTGGGCGTGGGAGGCAGGGGTCCCAACCGTGGACCCCACCATGATATGTGTCGTACATCCGCACCGTGCATTTGTTGGGTCCTTTTGGGGTAGTGGGCCACTCCAAAAATCAGCCGTACATGTAGTTTAGGTCATCCACACCACAGGAAACAGTGATAACAGTGATGAATTGAACGTCTGCTATTAGAACTTCTGTTCCAGAAGTTTTGGATTAATATAAAATTATTATTATTATTTTTTATTAGGCCTGTGGGACCTTATCAACCGTTGGATGAAAAATAAATGTTATGGTGGGCCACACGTGTGGGACCCACATGATTTGTGCCAAAGATCAGCACCGTCCAGAGCTTCCAACGGTCTGGACGGTGGCCTTTTTTTTTTTAGCCCTTGCATGATATATTATATTATATAAATATAATATAATGTAATATATACATATATATACTATAAGATATATGGTGGTGGCCCTACGTGGGACACACTCACGTGTGATGTATGCACGTCCAGGCCATCCATGTGATGTATGCACGTGTGATGAACGCACGTCCAGAGCCTGGATGTGGTTGGGTATTAGATTTAATATTAATATATTATATTAGTATATATAATAAAATATATTGTAAAGTATATTATAATACAATGTACTTGAACGTAGTGGTGGGCCCTATGTGGACCCACCTCTCCCTTTTAATAGAAAAGCTGCACGAACAGCAGCTGACTTTATAATATATATATATATACACACACACACACACTTTATATCATATGAGGGTGGCCCTACGTGGGACCTACCTCTGTATCTTTAAGCAACTGAGGTTGCACGTCTAGCAGCTATGTAGCTATTCTTGCTCCCTTGGCGTCAGCTAGGTCGGTGGGACCTATTGTACATGGTGGATACAATCCACACCGTTCAATTCTGTGGGACCCACTGCTATTCGACATGTAGGCCCCACTAGGAAGTATATGTTTTATCTTCACGACACTTTGTTTGGGCGGTGGGGCCCACCATGATGCATGTGTTGTATCCATACCATCCAGCTACTTGGGATATCATTTTATAGCGTGAGCAAAAGAATGGGTTAGATCTAAAGTTCAAGTGGACCCCACCATTTAAATAGCGGACTGTGACATCCACCGTTCAAACTTCTAAGGGCCATGGTAGTTTCCAATTAAGCTGATATTGTTTTCACTTCATTATCCCTATGTTACCTTATGAATAGGCCGGGTCTTAAAATACATAAGGGAGGGCCCGACTCGATATATATAAGGCCCACCGGTGCGACTTATTTGATATACATGAAGCCCGATGGTGCGACCGATATAATGCGGCCCATGTGATGTGGCCCACTTAACATATGAGGCCCAATGATGAGGCCCAGGTGCGAGGCCCGTTATGATATATTTGAGGCCCAAGTGTGAGGCGCGATGAGATGTACGTTGGCCCATATGACGAGGCCTATGTGATGTAAATGAGGCCCATCGTGATTGTACATAAGGCCATGGGCCCACTTTATGTTTGGCTTTATGTGAGCCGCTCCTTGGGAGCAAAGTTGGTTAAATGTCCACATTAATGGGCAATGATGGTTGAATGTCCATATTGTGACCTTCCCTTAGGCCTTGTTAGGCCCATTCTCATCATTCCCTCAATGGGTTAACCCAAATAAGTGGGCCCCATTCACCATAGATGGATGGCTCCGTGTTATTGGATTTAATATAACCATGGCCGAGTGCTGATCTTTATGCCATAGTTGATCGGTTGATCATCTATGCACCCCGTTTTGTTTATCTGCCGATTCCGATTGACATGACCAATTTGTCAATTTTGATTATCGATCGATTTCGATTATCGTGACCGAATTGCTGATTCTGATTATCAATCGATTCTGATTGTCATAACCGATTTGCCAATTCCGATTATCGATCGTTTCGATTGTCGTGATCAATTTGTCGATTCTGATTATCGTGAACGAATTGCTGATTCCGATTATTGATCGATTCTGATTATCTAGGCCAATTGTATAGGCCGATTTCGATTGTCGAGGCTGCGTATCGAAGCCGATTCCAATTCGTCGAGGCCGATTCCGATTGTCGAGGCCGATTTCGAGTGTTGATTCCGATTGTTGAGGCCGATTTCGATTATCAAGGTCAATTTCGATTGTTAAGACTGATTGTCAAGACCTATATGATATATATGTGAACCATAGTTAAGGCCCATTATGATATATTCATGGCCCATAGGCAAGGCCCATTATGATGTATTCGTGGCCTAAGGGCAAGGCCCATTGTGATATGTATTAGGCCCATGATGCATGACCCATTTGATGAATTCAAGACCCATGTGTAGGGCTCGCATGTCATGTATTTGACGCCCATGAGTAGGGCCCACCTGTTGTGTATATGTGGCCTTTGAGTAAGGCCCATTGTGTTGTATATTAGGCCTTGTGTGAGGCCATGGGCCCAATATATGTTTGGCCCTATGAAGGCCACTCCTTGGGGGCAATGTTGGTTAAATGTCCACCTTGTTAGGGCCGATTGTCGGTGCCGGCTATTGATACCGATTATGAGTATGTGACAACATAGCATCATGATACATGCCCATACGCATCATCTGTATGTTTGTTATGAGATTGGTTGACCATTGCATATGTCAGTGGTCATGTTATTATGAGACTCCCTGATAGGCGGAGATTATCTCACATGAGTACATGGTATGCGTAGGATTGATGCATGACTGGATTGTATAACTCATGCATCTTGCATTGTGATGTGATTACTATACGCCTTAGCGACATTAGGGTCGTAGCCTCCATAAGTATTTCATGGATGGCCAGATGGAACACTAGAAATCCGTTCTACATGGGATGCTATGGATATCCCTGGGTGAAAATCTCTGAACCCTCTTAGTTTCAGAGGTTGTTCTAACGTCTAGACCAAGTGGATGCATGAGCGCATGAGGGCCGTATACCATTAGGCCACGTCTCCCACTGTGTCGTGGTCAGTTGGAAGGGGGTACGACCTTACCTGCCTGAGAGGAGGAAAAAATGCTAGGCTGAGTCTGACCAGCTCGAGGAATGGGTCCGCTATCCACGAGTCGGGCCCAATATTGACAGACGGATAGTGAGGTCTCTTTCACTCACCTTGTTGGGCGCGATGGGGCGGTAATCTAGTTTGGAGTATAATAGACCCTAGTGATTCCCCAGAGAGGAACCGTACTGATATGTGGACTTATTGAGTAGGAGTTGCATGCTCATTCATTCATTCACTATCCACTCAGGTTGGTGGTACGCAACTAATTGTTGTGTACCTTCGTTATGGCAAGGATTTCGGTTGGGCGCGCTACTAACCTGAGGTCAGGAGTTTACCACATTGAGTCTGACTATCCAAATTTAGGTATGAGACTAGTTTGGATAGAAGTCCCTTGTGGTAGACTCCATAACCTGTGATACTACGTACTATCATCCCGACTCCGGTCCAGCATGGTTATTTCATTCGCACTGCATATTACATTGTATCCGTAGTACTTAGTATTTTGGGTTGCCATGTTTCTGTATTGATATGACCTCGCATAGCCTTTGTACGATTGAAGGAACTCATAGACTTATCAGTATATTTCTGCTTATTTCGATATTGTATGATTTATGGCATTGCATCCTCGACATCTAATATTTAGCTTTCTTTGACTCCTCATTTGTATAGCTGATTTGCATTGCATACCCTGATATTGTATGACTCACGGACTGTCAGTATTTCCGCTTACTCTGATTACTTTGATTACTCTGATATTGCTTACTTGGCACTTACCTTGTGCACACACTTTCACCACCCACTAAGCTTTCTATAAGCTTATATATGATAGATGCGTGCAGGTGGCATTAGGTTGCAGTAGTATTGAGCTTGGAGCGGCAGCAGACTTATGGAGTTTTGATTTTTGTCATATGTATTTCCCTTTCAGTACTACTGTATTCAACAGTTTATATTAGTGGATATGTGATGATGATGTTGCCTTTATGATTTGGGTATACTTGTGGTTATGCTTATTACGAGTTAAATGTATAAAAAAATCCTCCTTGTAGGATCCCAGGATCGGAATCTGACGTATGAATGCTAGGAGCCGAGAATGGGGTACTATAGAGCTGTCGACACCGGATTCGGTGATCAGAATTCCTGCGAATCCGATTTTCGGGTTTGGGGTGTGACACTTTCTCTCGGGGGAGTTCATCTTCCAATCCACCCTCACCATTGATATTCAGTAGAGTGGATTGGGGAATGAACTTCCGCATTCAAGGACCCTCCAGCTATCATCTTAATGGTAAATCATTAAGCTGGGATGCCTTGAATGCTTAGATGATTGAAATCACTCTACCTTCCTTATAGGAAAATATTTTGAGAGTAGGATTTCATCATACCCTTGACCCAACCTGTCACCATATATCGGTACATCTTTTGTGTTGCAGATCAAGGGAGTAGAAGACTCTTCATCAACAAGGAGGAGGAGATCTTCAGTATTACGCTAAACGGGACTCATCAACTTATTTGTAAGTATCTAGAGTCCAAGAGGACACTTGTGATCATTCCTTTATAGGATTGGGTCTTAAGTGGTTCTCACCCTTTGAAGTCCTCAAGGAGGCCTCCAGTGGGAGTGTACGCAGTGGGTGCGTTGTGTGGACCCTTACTCTGTAGAGAGCATAAACATCTGGTTGAAAGTGAACTAGCAAAACCTTAGGTTTAAGGTAAACCGTGTGAAACCTCGGGTTTGAGGTAAACCGTGTAGAAACCTCCGGTAGGGTCTTATGGAAGATTCTTAGCTAGTGTGCCTAAAAGTGGGTACGTTGTGTTGACCCTTGCTCGTGAGAGCATAAACAGTCAACCTCAGTGTAGGTTGTAAAGGTTGAAGGTGAACTTGATTTAAAACATTACGTTTGAGGGGAACCGCTGTGAAACCTCCTTAGTGAAATCTGGTACACTCAAGGGTTGAGTGCGGTTACCGGGAGTGGAGTAAACAAATCGTCGAACCACTACAAAAATGACTGTGTTTGAGATTTCTATTCTTCTGATTGTGTGATTTACTTTAATATTTGCATATCTGAATAACTGAGATCACACCTCACACACTTACACAGTCATATCCATCATAAACTAGTTTGCATATCGTTTAGTTCTTAAACAGTTTGTGATTGGATCCTCTACCGGGCTTGAAAGCCAATGGAGTTATTTTTTAGTAATCCTAATATGTGCTTATCGTTAGGATTAGTGTAATAGGATTTTAAATAAATCATAAAAACTTTTAAAGTCCTATTCACCCCCATCTAGGACATATTGGCATATCCCGACTTTAACAAAAGCAGTCTTCGCCGCAATTTCAATTGGTATTAGAGCGGGTCTCTCATTAAGGGCTTCACCGCCTAGAGAGTGATCTTGACTGAAGTTGGAAATATGGCCAAAGCAGAGGGCTCATCAGTCACTAGACCTCCAGTATTTGATGGCTCCAATTATGTATACTGGAAGGCTAAGATGCACTACTTTCTGAGATCTTTGGATCATGATGTTTGAGATATAGTTGAAAGCGGATACGTGCCACCGAATGAACAAATCATACTTGACAGTGGCACAACCATCACAAAAACCCAAATCCAAAGAAAAGTGGATGGCGTTTGACAAAGAAAAATAGACTGCTGAAGTAAAAGCTATGAACGCCATCTACTGTGTCGTGTCCCAAGATATCTTCAATCAAATAAGTATGTGTGGGAAGCATGAGACTTATTGGAAACAACCCATGAAGGCACAAGCATTGTAAAGAGATCCAAACTTCAACTCCTGACTTCACAGTTTGAAAGCCTCAGAATGGAAGAGCATGAGACCTTTATGAAGTTTTTTCACAAAGCTAAATATCATCTGTAACTCCATGGGTGGATAGGAAGAAAAAGTTCTGATACTGATAATCTATAGAAAAATCCTAAGATCCCTACCTGAACGATTTAATCCCAAAGTAACAACAATTGAAGAGTGTAGGAACATAGACAAAATGAAAGTAGGAGAACTGGTAGGTTCCCTACAAACTTTTGAACTACACTTCAAACAAACCCAAAAATCAAAAACTACTGTCCTAAAAAATTCTAAGAAAACATTACAAGAGGATAGTGAGAGAGAAAAGGAAGATGAAGATGAGGAAGTGACTTTGCTAGCACAACGATTCAAGAATTTCTTTTAGAAGAATCGTGGCTGGCCTTCCAGAGGAAGAAAGGTGAACAACAAATCAAAGACTGCCGCCCAATAAAAGGCGGTCGAGCGGAAAAATCACATGTTTCTAAGAAAAACTTTCTGTTTTCGTTTCTGCTCGAATCCTCAGCTAGACGATCATTGGTGGGTCCTAGAAGCTTCTCAAAAATGGGTATTATCCTTCCATTCTAGAGTCTATCTCACTTTTGGTCCGGTACTTTCTGAAGAATTTTGTCTTCTTTAAATTCCTCTTATTGCCCATTCTTACCTTTACCTGTCTCGTACACTGAAAAATTATCAACAAAGGGAAAGATAAGTCTTTTCACTCGGTGACATCAAAGAACATGCAATCAGAATTTAGTAGGCGACAACCTATTCCAATATAAGGACGTCCATTCACCATTGTTGAACGTCTAGTGCTCAATAGTGCTATTGAATCTTTTGGAGTGGACTTACTTTTGGAAGCAATAGGTTGGCAGAACATCCTCAATCTTGGAGGATCGTATCAACTAGGGGTTATCCAAGAATTCTTCAATCACCGTCATGTCACTAGTAATGATCCCCCTAACATTCAGGTCGAACTTGCACATTACTCCAAGATCATCACTCCGATCACCTTGGCTCATCTTCTAGATCTTGATGTCACTCAGATTCCAGTGACTAATAGGAATCTCAATGATTTGGGTGTATGGGGAAAAATAACTTGTGCATTATGTCAAGGCACTACCGTTCCACAAAATGATGATAATTTGCTTCACATCAACTATCTTGAACCCACCTTCAAAATTCTTTATAACATTTTTGGGTCCAATGTATGTCCCTATGATGTCAAAGGAAATCATCTCTCTCCATTTATGATCAATGTGCTATATGATATACATCAAGAAAATCAAGTGTGCCTGCCAACCCTTCTCCTCAAACAAATCATTCGTGTAATCCAAGGCAATTATCGGGAGAAACTGTGCTTTCTCGTGCTCATATGTAAATTAGCTCATCAGGTGGGACTTCCTACCACATTTGATGCTGTGTATCCTGAAGCATGGTTTGACAGTAATGCAGCCCAGGAAGCCCAACAGCTGTGTCTCTCTTCGTCTCCCCCCAGGCTTCACTTTCCCATGCCAAGGGGTATCCACCATGTTCAACCATCAATAAAGCCTACACATGGAGGGTCCAATCACACGCCGATGGTCAGTCCAGAGTCAATCATGAACCGTCAGACTCATCATCTAGAACGACACATTTTGAATGGGATGGCAGGGATGGAGGAACAGTTGTACAACTGTGAAAGACGCCTCACCACAATTGAAGAGAAGGTCGACATCCTCCAGCACACTACCCAACAAATGGTGGACTTGCTTACACAGAGCAATTCTCACGGACATTGAGCTCATGTTGAGGAGTACAACTGTTGACAGATTACCAAGCATGTTTATTTTGTCCTGACTAAATATTTACTGTAAAATCTTTGGGCAGAATGTTTTTTTTTTTGATATTTTTACAAAGTTTTGATTGGGATAATTGTTAATCTACTGCTGTATGTGGCAGTACGTGGTTTGGATAGTTGGATAATATTGTGGTATATGGCTGAGTATAATTCTTATCTTTATTACCATACTTATGTTTTACGATCCCCTGACTTATCTTGGAATGCATGGATGTCTTCAATGAATACTCTATCTATGACACTGCATATATCTTCACTGCAAATGATGTCTGATTCAGCAACTGATTGATCATATACATCTATTTTTATATGCATATTGTACTGGCTGAATGGTTCTCCCAAATACTTCAAGCTTCAGTCAATATTAACTGTTATATCTTTGTCAATGACTAACAAAAAGGGGGAGAACAGTCCAAACACCACACACACCCCGAATGGAAATTGTATATTTGCTTGGATGTTGTTACATGTGTTAGGGGGAGCAGCTGCATCAAGTGAGGGGGAGTTTGCAGGGTGTAGCTACTGGTTGTGTACATGGGTTAAATAGAACTTGTAAAATTGTGTAAAAGCATGTACATATAATTTAGGATGTGTTTGTCTAGAGTGCTCTAGGGTGTTTTGGGATTTTGTCACGTAATTGACAAAGGGTGAGATTGAAAGTGCCCTGGTTTGTCAATTAGCATGAGTGTTGAGTCAGTTTGTCTACAGAGCCTGATAGGAAGATCAATTTAAGCATCTGCCTCCACCGGATGTATACAAGCTAGCCACAGGTAAATCTGAGCCTCACATCCCTTGTCCCAAATCACCAGATATATTAAAACTCTTAAAATAAACTAGAACATCTTAGGATTTTCGGATAAGAAAATGTTTTTCAAAATCAAAAAATTCTCTAAGTTTTCTTGCCCTGTCGATTGTATCGATACACATCTCGATATGATCGACCTGCTCTGTCGAGTCCTTAATGATTCATCGATACTATCGGAAAGAGGACCAAATATTGAGGAAGTACGACAAGTTGTTGAGGAAGCCGTCAGGGTGGAAAGGGAATGTGAAAATGTCGGTCGGTTCAGATATCGAACACCATACCCGCGAGAAGTAGAAGATGTCCCGTTTTCAGTTAACTTCAAGCACCCGGATTTTCAAAAGTTTAATGGAGAGGGATCACGGGAGGAACATTTGATGCACTTTATTACCATCATGGGAAATTTCTCCACAATACCACAGTACTGCCTGCGTTTGTTCGGATCATCCCTGACAAGTAAAGCGTTCCGATGGTATTCTAGTCTGACTCCAGGATTGATATGCACGTGGGAGCAGATGCAGGATGCCTTTATGTCAAAATTCTTCTCCTCAGAACGCGATGTCAGCATCATAGAGTTGGCTTAGTATGACAGAGAGAATGGGAACCAATGGAGAAGTTCATAGACAGATGAAAGACATTGGGAGCCTCGTGTAAGCTACCAGAAGAAAAAGAACAAGTCAAGATGTGCTTAAATTTCATGGAAACGAAAATTCTGTTCGGTCTCACCAGTGCCGATATTAAGACTTTTCATGACTTAGCCACCAAAGCCCATGCCCTAGAGCTGATGACTCGAAAGATGCCAGCGTTTCACTATGAAACAGCCAGAAGGGGACCCGCTAGGTTAATGGCAAATACTGTGGACCGTGGAAAAAGGAATCAAGAAACAAGGGATTCGAGAGAAAAAAGGATAGAACGAAAGGAAGAATCAAACCGTCCTGGGAGCAAGTTCACTGGAAAAAGGCCTAGATAGCTTAATTCTCACGAAGGGTTTGCATTTGATAAAAAAAACGTTGTTCCCATGATAGCCAGTTGTTGAAAGCCAGTACAATAGAATTACCTGCATCAAAGCGCCCTGAAGATGCAAGAAGATCAAGAGAAAGAGATTTTTGCCTCTACCATCGTTTGATACGGCATCCGACAGAAAATTGCTATACATTGAAATGTATGATACAAAGAATGATAAACAGGGGCGAAATAGTGATCAGAAAAGTAAAAGAAAGGGACGTAAAGGTGATGGTGAATGTATTGACAGTTCGAGACAGTGCTCATGAAAGAGCAGAGAAAGAAAGTCGTGAGATGACAAGGAAAGTCGCAGTAATTACGTTATGATCGGGTGAAAGAATGGCACGCCCTCCGAGGTAAAGAGTCGGAACGACATGGACTGAGGTCATCAAGGATCAGCGTGATAGTGATGGGAAAGAAGAGAAGAATGAAACGGTGAAAGTAACTTATGACGTCGTAAATCATTTAAAGGGTATACCAGCTCGGTTAAGTGTTTACGACGCGTTAAAGTTATCAGAAGCTTTCAGACAGAGTCTGATTCAAGCGCTATCTGACCATAATGTCCGAGAAACATTACTAGTGGAAATGAAAAATGAAGAACGCAAAGAGTAGGAAGACTGTATGCCAGTAGTTTCATTCTCTGATGATGATCTAGCTTGTGATACAGGGCATAATAGGCCATTGATGATAGTAGGCCATATTCGTGGGAAAGAAGTAAAAAGGATTATGCTCGACAATGGATTTGCGGTGAATCTGTTACCGTTAACAATGTTTAAAAAATTAGGTTACCATCGTTTTGATCTGCGCCCTAGTGGAATGATGATACAGGGCTTTAATCAAGAGCTTTAATCAAGATGGGCAACGTGCACTGGGCAAAATTGCGATGACATTGGAAATAGGAGATTTAACTACTGATGTTGTTTGTCACGTGATCAGTGTAGTCACAACATATAATCTTCTATTGGGGAGACCGTGGATACATCAGTATGGTATTATACCTTCCACTCTTCATCAATGCATCAAATACTGTAGGGGTGGAATATAGTATAAGGTAATGGCCAATGTAAAACCATATACAGAAGACGAAGCCTTCTTTGCAAAGGGAAAGAAAAAGGGAACGATGAAGCAAAACCTCGAAAAATGCTCATGTGAAAACAGTAAAAGGAGAATCCAAAAAAGCAAGATCATCTAAAACTTCAGAAGAAAAGAAGAAGTTCTATTTTGTGCCAAGACATCTAAGGCAACTGGGACAACCACCCTTAACGTTACTATCGCTTGAATAGTTGAAAATCCTATAGTCAAATTATATAATACCATTGCCATACGCTGAAAGAAACAAGTCATTCCCAGCTGTTCCTAAAAAGTTTCATGTTGAAGCCAATGCAAAATATTTGGAACCGATTGAATTTTACGCCTCTTCGGAAGTAAAAATAGAAAAAAGAGCTGATAATAATGTGTACCACGGAAAGCTGACATCTCACGATCTCAAGAAATACAGTCCGACAAGTAGAAAATTGATGAAAAGGATGAGTTTCGATGCTGAAGAGCCAACTTATTTAAATTATGGGAAAGGAATTTAGGTCCCTATTGGAGTCGATCAAAAGAAGAGAAAGATTTCAAGGATTGGAGGCAAAATCTTCAGTAAATATGGTCACAGTCAATCAACTATTAGAGGCAAATCCCAAAATAGTAAAAAATCCTGAGACAACTCTGAAGCAGATAGAAGACAGGGGGCAGCCGATAATCAATAGTTTGCGAGAGGTAAATTTAGGTACAAATGAAGAACTGAGAAATATGTTCATAAGCGTTGGTCTTCCTGAACAAGAAGCTAAAGAATATATCCAACTGTTGAAAGAAAATAAAGATGTTTTCACCTGGACATATACAAAAATGCCGGGTTTGGAACCTTTAGTAGCAGTACATTGATTAAACATTTCTAAGGACAAAAGACCGATTAAGCAAGCACAAAGGCGGTTTCATCCAGATTTGGTCCCTCTGATAGAGGAAGAAGTGAACAAACTGATCAAAGTTGGATTTATCAGAGAAATCAAATATCCCAAGTGGATATCGAATATTGTCTCAGTAAAAAAGAAAAGTGAACAAATCAAGGTGTGTGTAGATTTCAAAGATCTGAATGAGGCTTTCCCAAAGGATGACTTTCCCCTTCCAATAACGGAACTACTGATCGACAGTACGACACAATATGCAGTAATGTCTTTCATGGATGGCTATGCTGGTTATAATTAGATTAGAATGACACCTGAAGACAAAGAAGCAACAATGTTTAGAACTTCACTGGGTGTTTACTGCTACAAAGTTATGCCGTTCGGTTTTAAGAATGCTGGTGCAACATACCAAAGGGCGATGCAAAGTATTTCAAGAAAGGGGATACGGTACTAATGTTGAAAAGATTAACAGTGGTGACCCGCAGAACAGGGGGCAAGTTTGAGCCTAAATGGGGTGGGCCGTACATTATAAGAGAAGTATATTCAAACGGAGCATATAGAGTGGTTGATCAAGATAGATAGGGTATAAGTATACCAGTCAATATGTGCTTCATTAAGAAATATCATCTCTGAAGATGATTTCGATTTTGATCTAGAAGATTATCGCCATAATGCTTCTACATCAAAAGGGGGCAAAGACAAGTGAAGTCATGTTCATATATTCTTTATCAGATGATTGAATAAAAGAGGAATTTCAAATATATCGTCAAAGATTACATATCAGCGCTTTATTAAAAAAAGTAACCATCGTTGTCGTCATCAAATAAGCTTCACTAAAATTCTTCGAAATTGGTATCATCACCAGGCCGATATTATTATGAGCATAGCACGATTATCGTCAACATTATTAGCAATGGTGATATATTGATCAAGACACCTATTATTATTACAGCAACGATGACAGCTTATCATCATTTAAGGCAGCTAACCAAGCCTATATGGCCAACTACACATAAAACCTATCTCCATCGCCATTCGGGCAGAGGTGAGAAGCCAGTGACCCTAAAAAGCTTGTGAAGGCCATCGTACGCATACCCATGCGGGCAGCGGATGGAGCCAATGACTTAAAGCCCTAAAAGGTCAAAAAGTCCTCAACGACCAATCACGCGTAACACCAATGCCGTCTGTATAGCTTTCTGGCAGCGTCATGGGGAACAGATGAAATTGCCCTCCTGTGAATGGGCCCGACCTTGCAGACAAAGAAAACGTGGGCTGCAGTATGCACTCTTTGGCCATTATCCATAGATAGGCCAACCATGCATAAGATCTCCAGGATTCTTATCTTGATTTCAATAGTTACTCATGAGGAAGGGCGTAAACCTACTCATTGATGGACCGGCGGCCTTAAATTTGGTACCCCAAAGGTCACCTTATGCGCTCTGTGAACTCTAGAGAGTTACTGCGGCCAACCCTGTGAGTAAATCCAACCGAGTTCACGGCCCCGGTAGCTTCACTGGGCCCCTTTGATGGATCATAGTTTGTGAACTCACCAGGCTATGAGAAGTTCAGTGAACTCATGAGAGTTATAGAGACTATCACATAAGACCCGATTCCACTACTCAAGAGTCTAAAAAACGATGTGGCTTTACTACTCAAGAGCTTAAACTGTGTGTTGTCATCTAACTAAATTGACATTTAGTATCGCCTATCAAGACAAAAATCATATAGGGGATCCCATATTGACAATCATAGTAGGTTAATGTTTTTATTTCAATTCTTCATTCAATATCATGTCAAGATTATTGCATAGATGAATATGCTTGAAATGACTCATGATGTAGAAAGTTATGATAGAACAAAATATCTCAAAAATGTCTTCATTAATATATGTTGAAAGTCAAAGGAAATTACATGTTCAAATATATATATGAAATTATACATTCAAAGTTCTTCTGTAATGCCCAATATTCCCATGTACTTTTGCAAATCTTCTTTTAACTGCATTTGGGCTGCGGCATGTTTTGATTTTTCTTCAAGGATGACCTTTGCCTGATTAGGAATGCCAACCAACTTATTTTCTAAGGATGCAATCGTCTCTTCACTCTTAAGTAGTTTAGATTTCTCGGCATCAGCAGATTAGATATTGACCAGTATCTTTTCTTTGATTTCCTTCATAGTTGATTCCTTTGCGTGATCTTTTAACTCCAATTGCGAAATTTCCTCTTTTAGGGCAGCAATGCGGTCCTGAATAGCCACTCTATCATTAACACAAACCTTCAGCTGTTCTCGAATGGTTAATTGTTCCTAATTAAATTCGAAAATAGTAGAAGTGATGAGGGAAGACTTTTCCTTGGAAAGAGTTGGTTGTTTTCCGTATTCTAAAATCTTAGATGCAATGGTGATATTTTCTGCTGATGCTAAAGAAATCATTGAATCTCAGAATCTGAAAAGGGAATCACGAAGGGAGGAAATGTTGATCTTCGCCATCCTTGCAGTGCTTTCTAAGATTTTAATGGCAATATCTAAGTTCGACCATTGTTCAGGATCCTTGAAAATATGAATTATTGTTGACATGGAATTCTTCATTAAAAGCATCTTATGTGTGGGAATCTTCGCAAAGGACAATAGTTCAGATGCAGTAGCCATAGATTCAGAACTTGTTGCTCTACTATAAGGAGGGGTTCCTATAATATAAAGAAGAAAATAACTCAAAATAGCAATAATAGGGCTAGAAGATGTGGAAGTTTCGATAAAGTAATCGATGAATGTACCTGCTGCAGAAGTACGACTGATAGGAGGTGGAATTTCCTGAACTGAAGAAGGACCAGCTCCTAACATATTAGCAAAAGAAGGTGCTCTGGCCTTCGTACTTGAATCTCTAGTAGTTGGAGTTAGCAGATTAGTGGTCTCTACTGAGAAAATAATTTCACGAGCCACCATTTTTGGTGCTACCAAAGGAACCAGAGGAACCCTCGGTGAAATTACTGATGTAGTCTGAGGAGGATCCATAGGAGGAGTATCACCCATTCTATCATTAACAATATGAGCACCTGAAATAAAGATATAACAATAATAATGAGATAATTATCACAAAACACATATACATATAAAAAAGAAGAAGAAGAAAAAGAGCGAATTCCTTACCTGGTGAATATTCCTACTCTCCATAATCTAAAGGCTCATCTTCTTCCTCTTCTATTACTGCAGGAGATTTTGCATGAATATTGATACCAGGAAGAGTCTCAGAGTTCGAAGGGAGATGCTCTGTGTCAGTACCTTCTGCAATGGCATCCTCCTCACCATCTATGTCAACTTCTCCTTCTTCAAAATCATCATATCTATTTTCATCATTTTCATCGACTTCATCATCTTCATATTCAGCCGAAGCGGTACCTGAAGATGAAGAGGCTAAACTTTCATGTCCTGAATCTTCTTCATCAACTTCTTCGATCATGACTTGTTTCCCTTTAGAAAGAAGAGTTTGATTGCTTTCCGGTTGAGATTCTCTATTAATTGGGATCGAAGGAGATGTAGAAGCTCGTCTACTTCCTTCTTAAGGAATAGGCGGCGATGCTTGTAAGCGCGTTCGGGACATAGTCATGGGAGATGATGAGCAAGGAGGAGTAGGCTGTGAAGGAGGAGCTGGTTCGTCTCGAGCCACTGCAGTGTCTACCGGAATGGGAGAAGATGTTCTTTCAGCATCATCTATAACCTAGCTAACGAAGTCACGAGGGACTTGTTCAAATTCCATCAGGACTCCATGAGCAATCCAGCCTTCCAAAGTATTGATGGCCTTCTTTTCACGGATTGGATCTTCCAAAGATATTTCTCTACAAATTTGACCATGGAAAGGTGCGCAGCTTTTCTCCGGTATGTATCCAATTCCGTCTTTAAGCTTCCTACCTCTTAGCCTGGGCGGGGGAAGCCAAATGGGTTCATTCACTGGCAAACGATTGTTGACCAAGTATGATTGGTGATCCCACCATCACATCTGTTGGTGCACAAAAAAATGTGCAAAGTTTCCATCATGTGTTGATTTGGAGAGATGAGAAGATATCAAAGACAAGGAAGAAAGAAGAAAGGAAGAAATGAGACTAGAAGAAAAAGTATGAAGAAAACATGAAGAAAAAGGGGGGAGAAGTCATGACCTTTGCACCGACCCATGCAAAGGATTGCATTTGTGTGAGCCCGCATAAGCAGTCTTATGTGTGGCACGGACTCGCGCAAAGGATTGCGTTTGCTCAAGCCCGCGCAAACAGTCTTATGTGTTGCGTGGATCAGTGCAAGAGGTATTGGGTGTTGCGCAGACAGGTTTAAGGAAGATTCGAGCATGCTGACGTGGACGGCTGAGATCTGATGAAAGGTGGGCCCACAGTACAGATATCAAGGGTTCGCATGTGTGAAAGCCTATAAATACCTCACTCCCCCTCTCGTTTGGGGGGTTGAAGATTTCTAGGAAGATCCAGGAAGAAGAGAAGGTATTTAAGAGGAAGAAGAGAAGCAGTTGCGTGGACCCACACAAACACTTCATCATCTAAATGGTTTTCCTTTTACGCGGGCATCAATGAAGGGTCTGAAATGCTGCTGAAATCTCCGGATAAGATGCAATCCTTGGTCTTCCTTTTGCACAAGGACATGAACTCAAGAAGGAAAGATCATATGATCGAATCCGTACATCATTCCTCTTGATGAGATGATCAAATCATAAGCTGAAATGCTGCCGAATTGGATATCCAGATTTGATATTCAAACTCTCTCAATTATTGTATTCTGGATATTCTATCTTAGAATTAAGGGAAAGAACTCAGTATAAATAAGAAATGATGATCGTTCTCTATACTCTTTCTTTGTTATGATTGAATAAGATAATCCCACAAATCAAACGCATTTGTTTTTTTTATTGAAACAAAATGACAACTCTGCTTGGGACTTTCTATCTTATTTAAGATTAACATTGAGAAGGTTATGGGAACTTTTGTCATAGTTTGGCATCTTCTCGATGCCAAAATGGTGACTCTCAACAGGAACATCCTCCCCTTCATCTCTAAGATAGAATGTTTTATCATTCGGATATTAATCGTGATTTTATTCTTTGCTAGAAGGTAAGAAGACAAAACTGCAAGTTACGATCAATGGCAAACCCAATGGAGAAGGTGGCAACTCAACAAGACGAGAAAGGGTGGATGATAGTAACATCCAAAAGATGAAAAGTTTGATGTACCTCCACAAGAAGCATCATCCCGCCAAGTACAGGGTCGATTATGCGAAATGTCGTGAGATGCAGTCTTGCCTCGGACACGTAATCATCTCATTCAAGAAAAACAGAAAGACCTGTCACTCCAAAAAGTCTTCCAGTACCGCCAGCTACGACCACGAAGACATATTCCACAGGATCATTACGAGTTCAAAAAAATAAAGGGAAGGCCACCGCAACTAGCGAATGTTCACCTATGGCACCCCTTGTAAAAGATTTTAAGCAAAATCATGCATTAAGAATGCCACGATTTGAGTCAGTTAGTCCTTCGAAGCAACAGTACGCTGGTTTTGAATCAAACAATAGTTCATCTTCTTCAACAGTGTTAATAGTGCATCATTTGCTTCCTCCTTCAATATTAAGACGGTCAAAGAATAAGAGAACAGAAGTTTTATCGGCAGACATCAATCAGCCTAACCAACCTTCACCAGATAAGCATGTGGTTCAAGGAGTCCCTAATTTTTCAATAGCAACTGTTGTGAACAACATTGAATCGCAAGAAGAAAGGCCACAACCGCAATCGATTAGATTTTAAGAAACGACTCCTAATATTACTCAGAATATAACGCAGGAAGAAATTCGACAGATAGTCATCGAAGCCGTTCATTTAAAAAAGAAGCAAGGTCAGAATAAAAAATTTCGATATCAGATGCCATATCCTCGTGAAATTGAAGAAATGCCATTTTCCGCTAATTTCAGACACCCAGACTTTCAGAAATTCAATAGAAACGGATCACTGGAAGAACATATGATGCATTTCATAACAAAGATGGGAGATTTCTCTAGAGTTCCTCAATATTGTCTGCGATTATTCGGATCTTCTCTGAAAGGAATAACTTTCAGATGGTATTCAAGTTTAATCCGGGGATCCATTCATAGTTCGGAACAGATGCAAGATATTTTTATGTCAAACTTTTTCTCTTCTGATCGAGAAGTTAGTTTGACCGAATTGGCCTCTATTCGCCAAGAAGAAAATGAAACAATCGAAGAATTCATCAGTCGATGGAAGAACTTGGGGGCATCATGTTGATATCCTCTGCAGGAATCAGAACAGGTCAAGCTATGTTTAGAAGGCATGAGACCAGAACTGGCATGCCATTTGATTAGTAAAGATTGGAAAACCTTTCGAGATCTTGTTACAAAGGCCTATGCTCTTGAAAAGATGATTGGAAGAGTGTCTGCTTTTCAGCCAACATCATCCAACATCACTTGGAAAAAAAAAGAACATTATTAGGATGGTGAAAGAGACAGCGATGAAGAAGATAGAAATGGTCATGCGGTTATAATGACATATAAAAGGTCCAGGCAAAATAAAGACCATATGAAATATGCATTCTCAAGAAAAGATATACTTCCTATGCTGAATCAATTGTTGGCTATGAAGAGTATTGAATTACTTCGACTAAGACACCTCGAAGAAATTGAAAATACAAGAGGAATGGATTATTGCCATTATCATCGTAAATTTGGGCATCATACGGAAAACTATAATTCCCTCAAGAAAAAGCTACAAAAGATGATCGATAAGGGAGAAATTGCGATGAAAGAGCATGACAAAAAGAGAAAAATGGAAAAAAAGACAGAAAGAGCTAGTTTTTTTTTTTTTTTACATTTCTCTTGGTAATCTCTCGATAAAGAAAATTCTGGGGGCATACGTGTTAAAAGACGATAATATGCTTCGTATGATGAACCGTCAGTAATTGACAAGATCAAGTTGTCATAGCCTAAATACTCAAATGAAAAGAAGCAACTGAGGCAAAATATATAAAGCATATTCGTTGCAAATATGTATTGCAATACCTGTCAATTCAGGAGATGGCCACAATTTTAATTTCGAAAGGTATCGGTATGATACTTCCAAAATCAAAAGGGGGCAAGACAGGTGAGTAAAAAACTGTGAAATGTATTTCTTACCATAGAATGTATTTCTTTTGTGTATATGAATAAAATGCAAGCTTTCAAGCATATCAAGTTATCGCCAAATGCAAAGCGCCAATGATGATCGTTAAATGAAAAGCGTTGATGATTATCGCCAAAATTATCAACTATTGCTGTCGTCGTCAATCGCTGATATAAAAGTATCTTATCGCACCTTATTGAAATTGTTATCATCGCCAAGCCAATACACTATTTTAACCATAAACATTGTTAGAACATATCAACAGTGGCGGTGTATCAATTATTGATTCACCATTCATGGCAATGAAATAAGCAGTGGAATAAGCCTATAAGGCAAACCACACAAATTTTACAACATCGATGGCAGCTTAGCATTTAAGGCAGCCTAGTTAAGCCTATATGGCCAACTACGCATAAGACCTATCATCATCGACAATATACAAAGCTTCAACGACTTAAAAAGCCCAAAATTGATGGTAAACTAGAATTGCTCTTTGAGCCCTGCCCGAAATTAGCGATAAACTAGAATTGCTCTTTGAGCTCAGCCCGAAATTGGCGGTAAACTATCTTGCTCTTTAAGCCCAATGTCAAGTCTAGTTCAGTCAAGTCTGGTCGAGTCAAGTTCAGTAAAGTCCAGTCAAGTCAGGCCGTGTCCAGTTAAGGTATGATCAGTCAAAGTATGTTAGCTCCATCAAGAGCTTAAACTATGTGTAGCATCAAAATGTTGCAAATACATACATGATCATCTATTTACTTAAAATATGCTCAAAAATACAAATTGCTTGATATAAGTCATCAAAATTTCATGTTTAGAATGAACAAATATAAAAAATGTGTTTCTTTTGAAACAGGTACAAATTACAATTACATCAAGTCTGATCAAAATATTCGATATTTTCTATCCTCAAGCTAAGTGCTTCAAAATATGGTTATTCTTCCAAAGAGGATGGGTCTTCGATGATAATATGTTTATCCTTCTAGAGAGGGCGTGCCAAACACTATCCATCCCTCAAGAGTATCAGCAGGCTTTATTTCAGAAATATTATCTATAGAGAAAACTTTTATGTAGAGTTGGCCTGAAGAGGGGGCACGATCTACTTCTTCGGAATATTCAATGCCTTGGTCTTTTAGGAAATCCCTTAAGTAAGAAGGAAGAATCCATATAGCATGATCTATTGAGTAGCAATGTTTCACTAAAAAAAAAATACTGGTGAACCCACCATCGCATCCAGCAATAAGAAGCACTATATGGGTAATGATAGCCGAGAATTATGAAGTGCGACCCGGTGCAAACGTCCAGGAGCTACTTTCATATTAAAGCCCAATTATATGTATGTTCATGCCAGAATACACTACCTTCTCTCCAAGGCAGAGTGTTGGACATGTTAGAAATAAAGAAAGATTGTTCGCCAAAAAAAAATGAAGGCATCGTCAATGACTGCCATATCGTCGTGATAACCAGGGAAAAAGGGAATTGATAAAAGGTAGCTGATTAGGATGACCAGGATACAAATATGTTTCTTTTGGAGTCAGCAAACACCCAAGGAAAATATACTCCGAGCCGACCCATGAAGAAATGCCAAGGAATACAAATTAGAAAAGACTCATCGGTTGAACCTTTAGAGCTAGAAATGATATCTTCGAAAGCACAATATAACGAGCAAAGGATGCAACAAATGCAACGCAAAGCACGATGACAAGCACAAAGGGAGGATAATCAAATTCTTATCATATTTCCAGAAGTTTTCAATATATTTCAATTTATACTTCATGAAACTAAATTGAAAAATTATGATATCTTGAGATGCTAATTCCGATCAATTTGGCAGGAAAGATTACCATTCAAAATCTTGGATTATGCAGACTATGCATAAAGGAGACAATTAAAGAAATTGTTATAGTAGGAGTAACGTTAAAGAGCAATTCCCCAGCCACGGAGTTCAAAGAAAGAGTCGCTGGAGTTGATTGAAAAGATTGTTGCGGTAAGAGCATTATTAAAGAACAGTTCTCCGATCGAGTTGCTCAGAGATGAAGTCACCATAATCGCCGCTGTAATGGTAACTTTCGATGAAAAGAAAAGAATTGCACAAGTAAAGGGCGTTAAAACTATGGTGGATGCAATTACGACCCTATTCGCAAGAAGATGTTCTGTCAAGGTTGACCGTTATGGAAATAGAGTGTTTTCATTGTCGCCATATTCTTTCTATCAAGACATTCACTCAGCACCCCTGACTAGAGTCACTCCATCTTCCGTTCAAACCGCTCGATTGTCCATTTGCAATCATTCAGTTTTCCATTTGCATTGCTCAATCTTTCATTTGAGCGCGATCATTCGATCTTCAGTCTGAGCATGTTTTAGCAGGCTCCTGTTCGAACACGGCTCTCCATTCATTCGATCTTCGATCATTTGAAGTTCTCCATTCAAGTGATCCTTCTCCGATATATAATCAGCTATACATTCATGAAGAGTCCTTTACCGGGAAAGGATTTTTGTGCAGAAGAAGATCGATCCTCCATTTGATTTTGTAAATTAATCAAAGAAGGATCGAGGGGGCATCTGTTGGTGCACAAAAAATGTGCAAAGTTTCCATCATGCATTGATTTGGAGAGATGAGAAGAAATCAGAGATAAGGAAGAAAGAAGAAAGGAAGAAAGGAGACTAGAAGAAAAAGTATGAAGAAAACATGAAGAAAAAGGGGGGAAAAGTCATGACTTTTGCATCAACCCGCGCAAAGGATTGCGTTTGCATGAGCCCACGCAAGCAGTCTTATGTGTTGCGCGGACCTACATAAAGGATTGCGTTTGCCCAAACCCACGCAAACAGTCTTATGTGTTGCGCGGATCCGCGCAAGAGGTATTGGGTGTTGCACGGACAGGTTCAAGGAAGATTCGAGCATGCTGATGTGGACGACTGAGATCTAAGGAAAGGTGGGCCCACAACACAGATATCAAGGGTTTGCACGTGTGGAGGCCTATAAATACCCCACTCCCCCAGGAAGATCCAGGAAGAAGAGAAGGTATTCAAGAGGAAGAAGAGAAGCAATTGCGTGGACCTGCACAACTAGTAGCAGTTACGCGGACTTGTGCAAACACTTCATCGTCTAAATGGTTTTCCTTTTACGCGGGCATCAATAAAGGGTCTGAAATGCTGTCGAAATCTTTGGATAAGATGCAATCTTTTGTCTTCCTTTTGCACAAGGACATGAACTCAAGAAGGAAAGATCAAATGATCGAATCCGCACAACATTCCTCTTGATGAGATGACCAAATCATAAGTTGAAATGCTGCCGAATTGGATATCCAGATTTGACATTCAAACTCTCTCAATTATTGTATTCTGAATATTCTATCTTAGAATCAAGGGAAATCAAAGGATGTAAATGAACTCAGTATAAATAAGAAATGATAATTGGTCTTTATACTCTTTCTTTGTTATGATTGAATAAGATAATCCCACAAATCGAATGCATTTGTTTTCTTGTCGAAACAGCATCCAGCCATAAGAGGCACGAATTATGCGATTGCAATTGGGGATTATGAAAGAAGAATCGACATGACCGCCTAGTAGCTGTTTCCATATCATGGCCCAATTATAAGGACCAGTACCACAGCAATGCATTCTTCGAGTGACTAATCTGTAGTCTTCTGGAACGGCCTGATCAAAACTGAACTGACGAGCAAAGCGACTGGGATAGTATGGTTCTCTCCAAAACTCCATTCCTTCCCACAATGGCAGGCTGCAAGAGCATATAGAGAGAAAGAATGCCCTTTCTCCTACAGTGAGAGTCGCCTTGTCCACCATGTCAGTATCTTCAGTGTAGCGGTAGAGACAGAATTGAAAGAAATCAACTTGATTAGTATCTTGAATCTTGTTGATTACCCAACTGTATGATCTTTTTTCCATGACCCTTTTTTGAAAAAACAAAAGTGGATGGTGTGAAGGATGAACATATGCTTTCTTTGGTGCTTTGAAAGTCCAAGGAAAATAGACCCCCATCTAGCTAGTGATATAATGCCATGGGGTATGTGCCAAAGAAGCCCCAATGGTGGGATTCTTGACATGAGTGGCTATCTCTCCCAGGGCTCTATAAATAGAACACAACATTGGAGGTGTGAGTGAATGCTTATGGCCTTCTACTAAGGTACCAGTGACTGCAAAGACCATGGGGCGAATGGCGTCTGCCCATTTCGAACTAGGAAGCACTACAATACTTAGCCAGTATGCTAAGAAAGCTGCGAGCTCCCCATATAAACTGTACTCTGGTCTTTCTTTGATGTTGTCATGAAGTTTTGTTAGTTCTGGAGAATGACAATCGCGAAATCTACAGGAGAAATGAAAATGGGTGAGAAAAGGTATAAACAAAGAAAGCAATTGATTCGTGGACTTAAGATTACCTGAGGGCTCTAGAGAAATGTGCAAGCCATTGCAAAGGAGAAATCTTGTGAATGTTTGAAAATTTTGCCACTTCTCTGAAGAGTTCGATGGTGGTTTCGAAAATGGAAGGCTTGCGGTCGGGTGAAGAAACGAATGCCAAGTCCTCATTAGACGGAACAAATTCATCATAAAACTTCCCTGTTAGTGGAAGGCCCGCTATTTGGTGAAGATCCTAAAGTGTGATGCTCATCTCACCCACCGGAAAATGAAAGGAGTTGGTGGTGGGAGACTAGTAGTTGAGGAAGCCTTTTATCATAGTCGTCTCTTTGTAGAAGTACTGGGACGTAACTTTTATAGCATTATACAAGCCTATCTTAGCAAGCATCCCCACATGTTTATGCAAGATGGCTTCAGCCTAGTCTGAATAATAACATTGTGAAGTTAAGAGACCCCTTGTTCAGAATTCTTTGGGTCCCCAAAGTTGCTCATGATCTCGGAAGTGTTGCTGGACTGTTTCATATAAGTATGTGGGAAATAGGTTATGAGGATTGTGAGAAGGTGTGAGAAAAATCATTGGGTAGACTTCGCCAATGCATTGTCGCGGCTTATGCGCTAGCAAAATCCCCTCAAGAATGTGCGGCTCTATCGATGACCAAGAAGAGGTGTACATCAATTTCTCTCTCTATGTGGTATCTTGGCTCACAGTCGAGCATTGATTGATGGCGATGAAGGCTGAGAGGAATTACAGTCATGCCTTCCGAGTGTGGGTTATCAAACTTCATGATACCCTCAATCACTCGTACCATCTCCCATGAGTTTTGGAGCTTCTTCTTGTTATGCTCCTTAATCTTCTCCTCAAATTCTTTGGCTTTGTTACGACGAGTTTTCTTTGATCGAGAGGCAGGGAGGTGTATCTTCTCGAGCGGGAGGTCTTTGGCTGTCAGTATGAATGTGAGCAGTGGATTTTAGCCATTCATCCCAATCATACTCACGACCGTGCTTTGGAGGACGTTTTATGTCTCCCATTGAGATTGCTCGGTGAATGGGAGAGGATAATGAAGAAATGCAGTCAATAAAATTGAAGGTTGGGAGCACGGGCTCGTTAAAATAAGAAGGATGGTGGGTGGTGGTTTTTGTGCGCTTTGGTTTTGGTTGATCTGAGGAAGGGGAAGGATGGAAAGAAGATGGGTCTGGCAAATCTTGGTGAGATGGATGCTTAGTCGGTGGGTCTATAGCGTGATAGGTTCGCTTAATACGAGCCATGGTGAAGAAGGGTTAATGATTTAAAGATATTCAAAGAAGAAAGGTTCAGAAGTTGAAAATTTTTCCTAAGTCCTGGTTGCGCTAACTCGCGCAATCAAAATCAGTTGCGTGGGATAGCACAATGGCCAAAACACTTCCGTGGATAGAAGATTTGTTGCACGGGTTAGCGCAACCGAAAGCGGTTGTGCGGGGATTTGACAGAGATGCAGAGGTTTGTCGCAGTCTGAAGCAAGTATTGAATGAATGAAGTCTAGAGTATTTATAGAGCATGAGGCCAAGTACGTACATGGGCGATGGTTGCGCGGGTCCGCGCAAACCCTTTTAGAGTGAAAATTGATCATTTTTCTTTGATTTTTTGGAAAACAAAGAAAGGATCAAGGGGGCATCTTTTGAGGCATGAAAATAATAGGGAAAGAATTTTTTTAAAAAAAGAGGAAGGAAACAGAAAGAGAATAAGAACAAGTATCTTTTAGGAGGGTTTGCGCGGGTCCGCGCAAGACATATCAGTTGCGTGGGTGCGCGTAACCAATAACTCAGTTGCGCGGGTTGCGCAACTGATCTTTGGACTTGTTGTTTATAGATGTTCAAAATCAATGCAAGGTGGGTCCCTTGGCACCAAAATTGAAGTTTCGCATGTGTGAAGGCTTATAAATACCCTCTTTACCCCTCATTTGGAGGATCGAATATTTTGAGAGAAGTGAAGAGCAGCAGAGAAGACTAAAGGTAGGACTGAAGAGAAACCTATGGTTTGCGCGGACCCGCACTAACCATGTTGGTTGCGTGGGTCCGCGCAACCAAACTGCCCTGCAGTCTATAATGATAAGAAGCCGACATGCTGTCAAAATGATGAAGCTCTAGTTTCCCTTCTGTCCAAGCTTCAAAAAGAGAAATCAGTTGATGGGATCCACATCATATTACTCTTAAAGAAATGATCAAATCACGAGTCAAAGTGCTGCTGAATTTAATATCTGGCTTGGACATTTGAACTTTATCGATTTCTGTATTCTAAATAATTTATCTTAGAATCAAGGGACCTTGAGGATGTAAATGAACTCGGAATTAATAATACAATGATTGTTCTTGATATACTCTTTCTCTGTTATATTTGAATAAGATAATCTCCCAAATCGAAATACATTTGTTTTCTTGTCAAAACACTTTACATGAGGAAATTTAATTTCAAATTTATTTATTCTAGACATAGATAGTGATAATGCACATCTTGCTTTATCTATTACGTCGAATGAACCTATAGTATTTGAATCTTTAAAATGGCATGCGAGGCTAGGTCACATCGAAAAAGATTGTATAACAACACTAGTATGTTCTGGTCTCTTAGATTCCTTAGCCAAAGTTGATTTGTCATTTTGTGAACATTGTGTATTCGGGAAGACATCAAAGAAACCATTCCTAAAATGGTTAGGTCCAAGGGCCCACTAGAGATAATCTATTCAGATATCTCTGAACCCTTCAATGTACGTGCTAAAAATGGATGTCAATACTTTGTAACTTTTATTGACGATTACTCACACTATGGATATGTGTATCTCATCTCACACAAATATGAGGCTTTTGATTATTTTCTTAAATATAAAGCTGAGGTGGAAAATCAGCTTTAGAAAAAGATTAAAATCCTTCGATCTGATAGAGGTGGCGAGTATACATCTGAAACGTTCAAATCATATTGTGAAAACGTTGGTATTATTTAGCAGTACACAATGGCTTATACTCCACAACAAAATGGTGTTGTGGAGAGAAGGAATATGACACTATTGGACATGGTTAGATAGATGATGGCACAAGCCAATCTCTCTACCATATTTTTGGAAGACGTACTGTTAACAGCTGTCTACATCCTTAATAGAGTCTCATCCAAATCTGTTCCTAAGACCCCATATGAGATGTGGTCTAGGAGGATTCCTTTTCTAGCCAACCTATGCCCTTAAGGATCTTTGGGATATGTTTTGCTGCCTACTCCGCATAGAGGTAAACTGACGCAGGGATGAAAGTGATGAGGATAACTACTCCGAATCCATGGAGCTTCTCTGGACCCCTCACAGAGACTTCTTGAATCCACGAGGAAAGAAAGCAGAAAATAGAAATAAATTCTAAGAAATTCGAAATTGATTAATTGATCATTGATAATTGTCTAATATCTCCTTACACCATTAATATAGAAAAAAAAAAACTAAAATTCGTCATTACTAAAAATAGCAAAATTTTAACTCTAATAAAAATCCTAATTCTAGTAAAACTCTTATAAGGCCAAATTTATAAAAATAAAAATTGCAAATAAACTTTCTCTAGAAGAGTCCTAGTATAACTAAAAGTTATTTCTAAAAAGAAAGAAAATCTAAAACTGTAAAAATATTTAAAAAATTGGAATTACTAAAAATAGTAAAATTTTTCTAAAAATTCATTTTTGAGCTGAAAGCGTTCGTTTTCTGACGAAACAGACAGATGTGACCCACTTTCTGGGTTAGTTCACCTTGGATGGCCCGTTTCAGTAAAGATTGATAGGTTGTACTCCTCATAACAATACCCGAATCAAAAGTTATGGTCAATTCATGGTTCATCTTCTTTTGGCTCAACCATGCTGGGAATATCTCTGTGATACGTTCTACATCAGACCCTCCACTTAAAAAAAACTCGTCCCCGAGTTACGCAAGAGACTTGGCACATGATTTTGAGATAACTTTTGACACCAATATTCATTAGCCCTTTTTTTGTACTTGGCATTAAGCTCTTGAGCTGACACAATACATGTACTCATGCTTTCCTTGACTTGACTAATATTGATCAGTTCCTTCACATCTGTCTTCAAGATCTCAATTTTTTCTGATAATGTGGGCAATTAGGCGGACTTGCCCCTGAGACGGGATCAACGTGATTTTGTATATCTCGTATGCACTGTGAAAAATGATAAAAAAATGACGGATTTAGAGACGGTTTTGGACCGTCTCTAAAATTGCTTGGTTTAAAGACGCTTTAGAGACAGCCGTAAACCGTCTCTAAATTTTTAGACGGCCCTTGACTGTCCTTAATATTGTCTTAAAAACTTTAACGTCTACGAACCATTTAAGACAGTCAAAAACCGTTGTTAACTGCGGATAAAAGACGGCCATTGACCGTCTAAAATAAGAGACGGTCTCTGACCATCTTATATGCGACCTTTTGAGACGGTCAAAGACCGTTCGTATTAGAGATGGTCATTGGCCGTCTCTTACTGGTAATTTGAGACTGTCATGGACCGTCTCAATTTGAGACGGTCATTGACCGTCTTTTCCTATAATTTGAGATCGCAAAAAATTGTCTGTATTTGGGATGGTTCTTAGCTGTCTCCATTTGAGACTATCAAGGACCGTCTCTATTAGAGACGGTCTTTGACCGTCTCATATGCGGTCATTTGAGACGGTCAAAGATCGTCCGTATTAGAGACGGTCATTAGCCGTCTTTTATTGGTAATTTGAGACTGCCAAGAACCGTCTCAATTATAGACGGTCATCGACCGTCTTTTACTGGTTTATAAGTTCCGTACACGTATCTAACAGGTTCCATTTGAGACTGTCGAAGACCGTCTCTATTAGAGACTATCCTTAGCCGTCTTATAGTGGTCATTTGAGACTGCAAAGACCGTCTGCATTAGAGACGGTCGTAAACCGTCTCTAATGCTCAAGTCAAAAATTAAGAACAAAAAAATTTATGAATTTTGAAAAAAAAAGAAGAAGTTAAAAAGCTTAGAAAAATAACTGACAATGTTTAAGAAAAAAATTTAGATTTTGAAAAAAAAAAAATGTAATTTTATAAAACTCTAGATTTTGAAATAAAAATTAAGAACTTTGAAAAATGTTGATAATTTTGAAAAGAGAAAATTTGATAAGAAAATGATATTTTGAAAATGAAAATTTAAAAAATTAAACAAAATTGTGAAAAAATTGACAAATTGTAAAAAAATATATATTTTAAAAAAGAAAACTAGATTTTGTATTTTGAAAAGAAAAATTAAAAAGTTATATAACAAAAGTGATATTTAAAAAATGATATTTTGAAAAATAAAATTTTAAAAATGAAACAAAATTGTGAAAAAATTGACAAATTGTAAAATATATATATATATATATATATATATATTTTTTAAAAAAGAAAACTAGATTTTGTATTTTGAAAAGAAAAATTAAAAAGTTATATAACAAAGGTGATATTTAAAAAATGATATTTTGAAAAATAAAAATTAAAAAATTAAACAAAATTGTGAAAAAATTGACAAATTGTAAATAATATATATTTTTTAAAAAAGAAAACTAGATTTTGTATTTGACAAAAAAAAATTAAAAAGTTATAACAAAAGTGATATTTTAAAAATGATATTTTGAAAAAGAAAATTTTAAAAATTAAACAAATTTGTGAAAAAATTGACAAATTGTAAATAATATATATATTTAAAAACAGAAAACTAGATTTTGTATTTTGACAAGAAAAATTAAAAAGTTATATAACAAAAGTGATATTTAAAAAATGATATTTTGAAAAAGAAAATTTAAAAAATTAAACAAAATTGTGAAGAAATTGACAAATTGTAAATACTATATATATTTTAAAAAAAGAAAACTAGATTTTGTAGTTTGACAAGAAAAATTAAAAAGTTATATAACAAAAGTTAAATTTAAAAAATGATATTTTGAAAAAGAAAATTTAAAAAATTAAACAAATTTGTGAAAAAATTGACAAATTGTAAAAAATATATATTTTTTAAGAAAGAAAACTGAATTTTGTATTTTGATAAGAAAATTTGAAAAGTTAGATAACAAAAGTGAGATTTTGATGATGTGTTGTCGCCCCTATGTTTCTCCAACTTATTTTTGGGCCAGGTAATAATGTAAAAATGTTTTAATTTTTAAATATTTTTATCGGTAAAAATGAGTGTATATATATATATATATATATATATATATATATATATATATATATATAATTAAAAGGTAATATTTAAATGATTTGTAAAATCACATGAAAAAGAATATTGAAAGGTTTAGAAATTTTAACTGTGTTTAAGAAAAATTTTGAGAATATAATAATGCTTTTGAAGAAAAAAATTGGCATTTTGAAATTTTTGAGAAAAAAAATTAAAATATGAGAATTTTTGAGATTTTTAAAATAAAAATTCAAAATTTGTATTTTAAATTTGATGGATTTTCCTGATGGATGGAGCAGACACAATCTAATAGTGGACCTAGGGTTCGTGTCCCTTCACAAATTTCTACATGGGAAGATCCTAAGCTTTCAATAACCATCCATAAGTGATAATAAAGTAAAATAATTAAATGATTAAATGTCAAATTATATCAATAAAAAATTAAATCCCATTGTGGCTTCTTAGAATAAAGGAGAATTTACTATTATGAGACGCGTTTTGTACTTTAGCCTTTGGGCTTGGATCATTAAAAAATGATCCAAGCCGTTCACATGATAGGTCTCACCTTAGATTGAGTGACCCAAAAATGAAATTTTACCTCTCATTGAAATATTTCAACAAGTTGATCATTTGACTCTCTCTCTTTTTTTTTTTTTTTTTTTTTTTTTTTTTTTTTTTTTTTTTTTTTTTTTTGATTTTCTCCTTTAACTTTTGACTAATTAAATGGTTGAAATATTTCAATATAGAAGTATTTTTGAACATCCTGTCTAAGGTGAATCATGTTGTCTAAATGATTTGGGTTATCATAAAGGACCCTAGTCCTACAGCTAGAATACTAATGTATCCTATTGCAATCCGTCTTGATGTATTGTAGGAAAACTCTTATCTTTATACGAAACTCAGGTGGGCCATAGCATCTAAAACTATGTGAAGACATCCTTAAAATATATAAAAGCATTTAATTGGTAGGGCCCACATGAGTTTTGGATATGTATGAAACTTGGGCCGACTCCTCATCCAAGTGGGACACACATAATGAATGGGCTGGATCTATGAACCACATCTAGGTGGGCCCAATAAATGATTATGAATGTTTTAATGGGAGGGTAACCCTCTCAACTATATATAGTATGCGGTGTGGCCCACCTAAGTCATGGATTGACTTTATTTTTAAGCTCGTGGCCCACCATGGAATGGTGCATCTGACTGACGGGGCAGATCCAAATTAAGTTCAAGTGGACCCATCATAGAAAAGAGTGGGATAGTGACACCCACTATTGAAACCTTCTTAGGGCCCGCGCGCCGCGATGTTTATTTAAGATCTAACCTATTTATAAGTTAATACTAGTGCTGGGCATCGGTCCGAGTCGGATCGGATTGGATCCAACCTGATCATATCCGAAATCTCAATGGCTTAACCCGAACCCGATCCGAACCGGGATCGAGTTTAGGTCACCGGCCTCGAACCGACTCGAAGTATACATGTCCTGATCTGATCTGAGTCCGACTCGGTCAGGAAAATTGAGTCGGATCGGATGGGGCACTATTCGGATCGCTTCAGATTTTTTTACAAAATTTTTTTTGAAAAGTTTGAAAAAAAACAAAAAATAAAATAAATTACCAGGACATCTTGGTAGATGTAATCCTTCTCTGCTCTGACATTCGCCATTAAAAATTATAAAGAGCTCATCATAAGGTTTTAGTAATGTTTATTTGCAATCCAACTTGTTGATAATGTAAAGAAGATCTAGATGAAGGTAAACTACAAAGATCAAATTGATTGAAAACTTTTGTGGCATTCAAAAGATTTTTAATAGTTATTCATCATTGTTTTGATTGGTATGGCCCACCTGAGATTATTGAGTTCTTATGATTTGAAATCACATCCTAAAATATGATGGAAAAATATATGGACGGTGTCGATATACATAAAATATATCAAGGTGGGCCCTACATAGTTAGAGTAACACTCATGAAGGAGTTACCTAAATAGTGAAATGGTACTATAAAGTCACCTCATGGGAACTTTCCATGAGGTTAATCTGTGTGCACCCCACATATAAAAGCATTTGGTGGGGCCCACATGAGTTTTGGATGTGTATGAAACTTGGTTTGACTCCTCATCCAAGTGGGACACACATAATGAATGGGTTGGATCTATGAACCACATCTAGGTGGGCCCAATAAATAATTATGAAATGTTTTAATGGGAGGGTAACCCTCTCAACTATAGTATGTGGTGTGGCCCACTTAAGTCATGGATTGACTTTATTTTTAAGCTCTAAAACGTACCTCCCCATAAGACCTTATTAGAGTTGATGATGCTTAAGCGGCTCCATGGGGCCCATTTCAATATATTTGTTTTATCTAAGCCGTCCATAAATTTTGAAATATTATTTCAGTGCATGAGCTCAAAAAGTAGAAAGATTAAAAGTCTAAGTGGACCTCACCATAAGAAATAATGAAAAATAAATTTATAACATTAGTATGTGGTGTGGTCCACCTATAGCTTCGATTTGACTCATTTTTTGGATCAACCCTAAAAAATGAGCCGTTAAAATTAATGGACGGAGTGGATAATTAACATACACAATGGTGGGGCCCCACAAGTCCTAAAATAATGAAAATTCGGGATCAACCTACACTGTTCATCCATTTTTTGAGATCATTTTAGAGAACTATCCAAAAAATGATTCATATCCAAAAATTAATTAAATGAAGCACACCACAAATAAGGGGAACAAATTGGCTACTCCCCCCACACCATCCAATGGCTTGTGGTTGGTGCTATGTGGGCCCCACCATGATGTATGTGTTTAATCCATGCCGTCCATCTATTTTTAAAGATCATCTTATGACATGAGATAAAAAATGAGCATATCCCAATATGAAATGGACCACATTATAGGAAAAAGTGTTGAATGAGCGTCAACCATTTAAAACATTTCGGGGGCCATAAAAGTTTTGGATCTAGATGATTTTTGTTTTTCCCCTTTATCTAGGCCTGTATGACCTAATCAACAGATTGGATGTCAAATAAAAAGTACAATGGGCCTTAAGATAGTTTCAACGGTGGGACAGTGACGCCCACCATTAAAAACTTCTAAAGGCAACAAAAGTTTTATATCAAGATGATATTTGTGTTCTCACATATTTCATGTATTTTTTAACTTTTCAATAGGTTGGATTTCAAATAAACATTATGATGGGCCTTAAGATAGTTTCAACGGTGGGAATCACTCTCCTCGCTGTTTTCTGTGGTGGGGTCTGCTACAGATTTTTATCTGCCTCATTCTTTGGCTCATGACTTAAAATGATATCTCAAAATGGATGGACAGTGTGGATATAATAAATACATCATAGTGGGGCCCACAAAACTTGGTGTCATCACGGTATGGCGTTCAGGAGGAAACAGATTGGCTACTCCCCTGACACCATACCTGTGGCTGGTGGTCGGTGCTCTATGAGTCCCACCATGATGTATGTGTTTCATCCATGCCGTCCATCTATTTTTACATATCATATTAGGGCTTGATATAAAAAATGAGAGGGATATAAATCTCAGGTGGACCACACCGCATGAAAACAATAGTGATTGGATATCTACCATTAAAACCCTCCTAAGGCCCACTGTACTTTTAATTTGACATCCAATCTGTTGATTAGTCATACAGGCCCAGATGAAGGGAAAAAATCAGATTGATCCAAAACTTTATATGGCCCCCGAAAGGTTTTTAATGGTCGACGCTCATTCAACACTGTTTCCTATAATGTGGTCTAGTGGAGATTGGGATATACCTCAATTTTTGTCTCATACCATAAAATGATATGGAAAAATAGATGGACGGAAGGGATGAAACACATACATCACGATGGGGCCCACAGAGCACCGACCACCTACCCTTCGCTGGTGTCAGTGCGAGTAGCCAATCCGTTTCCTGAGAGAAGTCTCTCAGCGTCCTCTCTCTCTCTCAGTCTCTCTCACCTGTCGCGCACCCTCTCTCTCTCTCTCTCTCGGTCCTCTCTCTCGCGCATCCTCTCTCTCTCTCTCTCTCTCTCTCTCTCTCTCTCTCTCTCGGTCCTCTCTCACGCATCCTGTTTCTCTGTCTCTCTGTCTCTCTATCTCTCTCGGTCTTCTCTCTCTCTCTCTCTCTCTCTCTCGCATCCTCTCTCTCCGTCTCTCTCGGTCCTCTCTCACGCATCCTCTCCCTTCTCTCTGTCTCTCTCGCATCTCTCTCTCTCTCCTCTCTCTCTCTCTCTCTCTCTCTCTCTCTCCCCCTCGAGCTCGGGAACCCTATTTTCGGTGTGGACTCGTGATCGGGGCTCCAACTCAAACAGGAACGTGCTCTCTTCCTTTAAAGCTCGGTTGACCATGAGGTATCATCTCTCTCTCTCTCTCAATCTCTCTCAATCTCAATACCGATTCAAACGATTTGGGGATTTGGGGATTTAGGGATTTAGGGATTTGCGGATTTAGGGATTTGGGGATTTAAGGGATTTGGGGATTTAGGGATTTGCGGATTTGGGGATTTAAGGGATTTGCGGATTTCACTTCAACAGAGCATCTGGATCTGCCATGCGTTTTTTTTTTTTTTTTTTTTTTTTTTGGTTTCAAAGAGATTTCTGGAGCTCTTATTTCATGAAAATGATATGAATCTGATCATAGTTATGACATAACATATTGCTGGTTTGTGTAACCGTCTCCATGAAGATAATCCCCTTTTACTTGAGACATTCCATTATATATTTTTGGGCTAAGATCCAAGGCTGATTGCCAAAGCATCACAGAAGGGCTCCAAGGTTTGTCCTCCCTTTCTTTCCCACGTCTTTCTGATGCATATGATAGATGAGTCATGAAGTAGATTACAGAGGAAATGAGTGATGCCTCATTGGTTTGATCTGGAAAATTTATTACAACTAACCTTTTTAAGTAATTGGATGATTCGTATGGTTTGACTTGGAAAATTTATTATAACTTGTAGATAGTTTTTCCTTTCATCCAGGTTTTTGTTACCTTGTCAACAGGTTGGATGAAAAATAATCATTATGGAAACATGATCTTAGCCCCTAGGAAGTTTTTAACGGTGAGGCATTCAATCCCCACTGTTTCCTTATAGTATGATCTACCTGAGATTGAGATCTACTTCATTGGTTGCCCCATGGCCTAAAATGACGAGGTAAAATGGATGGACAGCATGGATGTAGAATACATACATTATGATGGGCCACACAATAAGGGCCGCACTTGATCCACTCTCCATTAAGACAGACTCCGATTGCAGGGTGCACAACACAACACCCAGCGTTGACGTGGCAAAGTTCTGTGAGCCTTATCATGATATTTATGTGGTATATCCACACCATCCATTCATTTTTTCAGATCATTTTATGGCACGGGCCCAAAAAATGAGTAAGATCCAAAGCTCAAGTGGACCACCAATGTGTACATATTACACCTAGGTGGCCCACACTACCTAGCCACCAGAAAGGTCAAGTAGGCCAACCCAAGTTAAGGCAGATCCCAGTTCAAGTGAACTGTGCCTTGGGTAGCAACACCAACTGGGCCACCTTGAAGTATGTGTTGTTTATTCACGTTGTCCATCCATTTCTACCTGCTCATTTTAGAGCATGGACTCAAACATGAGACCGATCCATGGCATAGGTGGACCCCACACTAGACAGTGGGGCCTACTCATGCTGTCCAGCGTGTGGTCCCCCTTTGGTGCATCCTTTAGGGCCGCCATGGCACCCCACCATGATGTATATGTTTTTTTCTGCACCATACATAAGGTACAATTTGCAGTCCAGTTAGGATTGAGCTCAAGGGGGCATTACCTTAACATGCTCTTGATGATGTGAGTTTGAACAATTCCAGGCAGGAAGGACTAGTTCACAAGGTACTCCAATGTTACTTGTGTAGAATGGAGGGCTGGTTTGTTGCAGATGCAGATACCATCTCACCGAAATGCTGGGATCAGGCATGTCGTTCCTATTTATCGAAATTTTTTTATCTGAGAACAAAAACCTCATTTTATTGGGGGAAAACCTCAATGCATATTTTTTTTATTTCTTGATCATTTTGGGAATTTCTAACACTAGGTGTGGAATAATCCCATTTGACTAGTTTGTATGGCAGTTTGTTCCAAATGAGTTGTATTGGAGATAAGGAAAATCTAATCCTGGATATGGACTATCCATCTGATCTGACATGCTCTTTATAGGACATATGACAAAAATATTACCGATCAGAATAGAAGTTGCACTGGGAATTCATTTATTTATTTATTTATTTATTTTTACTTGGAAATTTCTGTTTTGTAAACTTTTCAGTTTTGGTTTATTATTAGTTGTGCAAATCAAGAATTACCAAAAAGAATTGAAAGAATAGGTAAGCTTTTTCTTCATTGCGTGTATCAAAGATTTGGCCCATTTACTATATAGCCAGTAATTTCTACCCCATATACAAACATGTGTAATACAAGTATGAAATATCTATCTACTTGTTCCTTTTTCCCTTTTATCCTTCACTATAGTCACCTTTGATGGCAATCCTTTTTCAACTCTAATTGTGACCTCTCCTTGGATATTTATCTGTAATCGCACAAACTTTTTTTTTTCTTTTTTTCTGTGTTGACAAAAGAAGATAACCATCCACTAGCTGGAACTGTTAGGAAAGGTAGTACAATTGAGGAGGATGAGATGTTAGAAAAGCAGCTAGTGAATGATGACAGAATGTGCAGAGCACATTATGCTAGTGAATTTGGGGCGCAACAATGTTGGAAGGTTTTTTTTTTTTTTCTTTCCTTTTCTAGAGATATGCAAACAATTACATATTTTATTCATTTCAAGTTGGTATTGTGCTATTCATCATCATCGAAGGAGAAAACAGAAAGCTACAAAAGAAACATAAGGAAAAATAAAAAATACAACCTGCCCCCACAAGCACCTATTCACAGTAATTGTCTTTTATTTCTGTTGCAATTCTTTTGTTTATTTCTACACAAGTATTTGTTTGTGCTTATCATGATCATCTGACTTCTATTAGATGGCACAACAATAGCCACAAGTTTGTAGCTTATGGTATGGTGCCCCATATTGGTTGTATGTTACTAGTATGTAGTAGATAATACTAGGTTCAATAGTAGATAATACTAGAAAATCCCTAAACCTAAACCTACACCTAATCCTAATCTACTCCTTAACCTGAATCCAAACCTAAACCTATACTTATAACTTAAAACTATCCTCAAATCCCAAAACCTATAACCTAAACCCGAATCCAAACCCGAACCCGAATTCCTAAACCTTAACCTAAACATATAACCTATAACCTATAACCTAAGCCTATACCTAAACCTAAAACCTAAAGCTAAAGCTAAACCTATAACTTAAACCTAAACTCAAATCCCTAAACCTTAACCTAAACCTAAACTTAAACTTATAACCTTAACCTAAACCTATTCTCAAATCCCAAAACCTATAACCTTAACCTTAACCTAAACCTATAACCTAAACTCAATTCCTAAACCTTAACCTATAACCTAACCTAAACCTAAACCTAAACCTATAACCCTAACCTAAACATAAAACCTAAACCTAAACTTAATCCTAATCACAACTCCCTAACCTAAACCTAAACCAAAACTTGAAAACCAAAAACTAAACCCGAACCCGAACCCGATCCCGATTTCCTAAACCTAAACTTATGACCTTAACCTTAACCTATTCTCAAATCCCACAACCTATAACCTAAACCTAAACCTAAACCTATAACCTAAACCAAAACCAAAACATATAACCTAAACTCGAACCCATTCTCAAATCTCAAAACCTATAACCTAAACCTAAACCTTAACCTATGACCTATAACCTAAACCAAAACCTATAACCTAAACCTAAACCAAAACTTAAAAACCAAAAACTAAACCCGAACCCGAACCCGATCCCGATTTCATAAACCTAAACTTATGACCTTAACCTTAACCTATTCTCAAATCCCAAAACCTACAACCTAAACCTAAACCTATAACCTATAACCTATAACCTAAGCAAAACCAAAACCTATAACCTAAACCCGAAACCATTCTCAAATCCCAAAACCTATAACCTAAACCTAAACCTTAATCCTATGACCTATAACCTAAACCAAAATCAAAACCTATAACCTTAACCCGAACCCGAACCCGAACCCGAATTCCTAAACCTTAACCTAAACATATAACCTATAACTTATAACTTAAGCCTATACCCAAACCGATAACCTTACTTATAACCTAAAACTATTCTTAAATCCTTAAACCTTAACCTACAACCTAACCTAAACCTATACTTATAACCTAAAACTATTCCCAAATCCCAAAACCTATAACCTTAACCTAACCTTTCCCTAAACCTATAACCTAAACTCAATTCCCTAAACCTAAACCTATAACCTAAACCTAAACGGCCTATAAGCTTAACTCAAATCCCTAAACCTTAACCTATAACCCAACCTAAACCTATACTCATAACCTAAAACTATTCTCAAATCCCAAAACCTATAACCTAAACCCGAATCCAAACCTGAACTCGAACCCAAATTCCTAAACCTTAACCTAAACATATAACCTATAACCTATAATCTAAGCCTATAACTTAAACCTAAACCTAAGCCTATAACCTAATCCTAAACCTATAACCTAAACTCAAATCCCTAGACCTTAACCTAAACCTAAAACCTAAACCTAAACCTATAACCTTAACTCAAATCTGTAAACCTTAACCTATAACCCAACCTAAACCTATTTATAACCTAAAACTATTGTCAAATCCGAAAACCTATAACCTAAAGTCGAATCCAAACCCGAACCCGAACCCGAATTCCTAAACCTTAACCTAAACATATAACCTATAACTTGAGCGTATACCTAAACCTAAAACCTTACTTATAACCTAAAACTATTCTCAAATCCTTAAACCTAAACCTTAACCTATAACCTATAACCTAAACGTATATTCTATAACCTAACCTAAGCCTAAAACCTAAACCTTAACCAATAACCTAAAACCTAAACTTAAACCTAAAACCTAAATGTATTCTCAAATCCCTAAACCTAAACTTACACCTAATCCTAATCTCAACTCCCTAACCTAAACCTAAACCTAAACTTGAAAACCCAAACCTAAACCCGATCCCGAACCCGAACCCGATTTCCTAAACCTAAACCTTAACCTATTCTCAATTCCCTAAACCTATAGCTTATAACCTAAACCTTAACCTAAACCTTAACCTATTCTCAAATTCCTAAACCTACACCTACACCTAATCCTACTCTAAACTCCCTAACTTAAACCTAAACCTAAACTTGAAAACCCAAACCTAAACCCGAACCCGATTTCCTAAACCTAAACCTTAACCTATTCTCCTACACCTAATCCTAATCTAAACACCCTAACCTAAACCTAAACCTAAACCTAAACTTGAAAACCCAAACCTAAACCCAATCTCAAACCCGAACCCGATTCGAAACCTAAACCTTAACCTATTCTCAAATCCCTAAACCTACACCTACACCTCATCCTAATCTCAACTCCCTAACCTAAACCTAAACCTAAACTTGAAAACCCAAACCTAAACCCGATCCCGAACACCCGAACCCGATTTCCTAAACCTAAACCTTAAGCTATTCTCAATTCCCTAAACCTATAGCTTATAACCTAAACCTAAACCTTAACCTTAAGCTAAACCTAAACCGAACCTATAACCTATAACCTAAATATATTCTCAAATCCCTAAACCTACACACCTACACCTAATCCTAATCTCAACTCCCTAACCTAAACCTAAACTTTCTACTTGAAAACCCAATCCTAAACCCGATCTCGAACCCGAACCCGATTTCCTAAACCTAAACCTTAACCTATTCTCAATTCCCTAAACCTATATCTTATAACCTAAATTAACCTTAACCTAAACCTTAACCTATTCTCAAATTCTTAAACCTACACCTACACCTAACCCTAATCTCAACTCCCTAACCTAAACCTAAACCTAAGATCTCGAACCCGAACACCGATTTCCTAAACCTAAACCTAATCTCAAATCCCTAAACCTAAGCCTACACCTAATCCTAATCAAAACTCCCTAACCTAAACCTAAACCTAAACCGAAAACCCAAACCCGAACCCGATTTCCTAAACCTAAACTCCGACCAGAACACGAACCCGATTCTCAAACCTAAACCTTAACCTATTCTCAATTCCCTAAACCTATAGCTTATAACCTAAACCTATAGCTTATAACCTAAACCTTAACCTAAACCTATAACCTTAACCTAAACCAAAACCTATGACCTAAAACCTAAATGTATTCTCAAATCTCTAAACCTAAACCTACACCTAATCCTAATCTCAACTCCCTAACCTAAACCTAAACCTAAACTTGAAAACCCAAACCTAAAACCCTATCACGAACCCGAACCCGAACCCGATTTCCTAAACTCCGAACCTTAACCTACTCTCAAATCCCTAAACCTAAACCTACACCTAATCCTAATCTAAACTCCCTAACCTAAACCTAAACCTAAACTTGAAAACCCAAACTAAACCCGAACACGATTTCCTAAACCTAAACCTTAACCTATTCCCAAATCCCTAAACCTTAACCTACACCTAATCCTAATCTAAACTCCTAACCTAAACCTAAACCTAAACTTGAAAACTCAAACCTAAACCCAATCCCAGAACCCGAACACGAATTCTTAAACCTTAACCTTAACATGTTTTCAAATCCCTAAACCTAAACCTACACCTAATCCTAATCTCAACTCCTAACCTAAACCTAAACCTAAACTTGAAAACCCAAACCGAAACCCGATCCCGAACCCGAACCCGATTTTCTAAACCTAAACCTTAACCTATTCTCAATTCCCTAAACCTTAACTTACACCTAATCCTAATCTAAACTCCCTAACCTAAACCTAAACCTAAACTTGAAAACCCAAACCTAAACCCCATCCCGAACCCAAACCAGATTCTTAAACCTTAACCTTAACTCTGTTTTCAAATCCCTAAACCTAAACCTACACCTAATCCTAATCTCAACTCCCTAACATAAACCTAAACCTAAACTTGAAAACCCAAACCGAAAGCCGATCCAGAACTCGAACCCGATTTCTAAACCTAAACCTTAACCTATTCTCAAATCTCTAAACCTTAACCTACACCTAATCTAATTTAAACTCCTAACCTAAACCTAAACCTAAACTTGAAAACCCAAACCTAAACCCAATCTCGAACCCGAACCCGAATTCTTAAACCTTAACCTTAACACGTTTTAAATCCCTAAACTTAAACCTACACCTAATCCTAATCTCAACTCCTAACCTAAACCTAAACCTAAACTTGAAAACCCAAATGGAAACCCGATCCCGAACTCGAACCCGATTTCCTAAACCTAAACCTTAACCTATTCTTAATTCCCTAAACCTATAGCTTATAACCTAAACCTAAACTCTTAACCTTAACCTAAACCTAAACCTGAACCTATAACCTATAACCTAAATATATTCTCAAATCCCTAAACCTACACCTACACCTAATTCTAATCTCAACTCCCTAACCTAAACTCAAACCTAAACTTGAAAACCCAAACCTAAACCCGATCCCAAACCTGAACCCGGTTTCCTAAACCTATAGCTTATAACCTAAACCTAAACCTTAACCTATTCTCAAATTCCTAAACCTACACCTACACCTAATCCTAATCTAAACTCCCTAACCTAAACCTAAACCTAAACTTGAAAACCCAAACCTAAACCCGATCCCGAACCCGAACCCGATTTCCTAAACCTAAACCTTAACCTATTCTCAAATCCCTTAACCTAAACCTAATCCTAATCTAAACTCCCTAACCTAAACCTAAACTTGAAAACCCAAACCTAAACCCAATCCCGCCAACCCGAACCCGAATTCTTAAACCTACACCTTAACCTATTCTCAAATCCCTAAACCTACACCTACACCTAATCCTAATCTCAACTCCCTAACCTAAACCTAAACCTAAACTTGAAAACCCAAACCTAAACCCGATCCCGAACCCGAACCCGATTTCCTAAACCTACCTTAACCTATTCTCAATTCCCTAAACCTATAGCTTATAACCTAACCTAAACCTAAACTTATTTATATATATTATGTGTGGATGAATGTAATGTGAATAAGATTGTTTGTATTTGGATAGATGTAGTTTATGTTTGGATGGATTTATGTAGTTCGGGTTTAGATGGATGTGAATGTGATGAAATGTGGATAAGATTGTTTTTTTACTTATGAAGTTAAACTTATATGTATTATGCGTGTATGAATGTAATGTGGATAAGATTGTGTTTGGATGGATTTACGTAGTTTGGGTTTAAATGGATGTGAATGTGAATGTGATGAAATATATTGTATAACAGGTGTATAGTAGGTGTATAGCAGGTGTATATCAGGAAGATTGTGTGTTTGGATGGATTTACGTAGTTTGGGTTTAGATGGATGTGAATGTGATGAAATATATTGTTTAACAGGTGTATATCAGGAAGATTATGTGAGTTTGGGTTTAGATGGATGTGAATGTGATGAAATATATTGTTTAACAGGTGTATATCAGGAAGATTGTGTGAGTTTGGGTTTAGATAGATGTGAATGTGATAATATATATTGTATAACAGGTGTATATCAGGATGTGAATGTGAATGTGATGAAATATATTATATAACAGGTGTATATCAGGATGTGAATGTGATGAAATATATTGTATAACAGGTGTATATCAGGATGTGAATGTGATGAAATATATTGTATAACAGGTGTATATTAGGAAGAAGATACAGGTCAAATTTGAAATGTCCTTTAAGGGTGATAAAAGGACGGTCCATGACCGTCCTTTTAAAGGACGGCCCATGACTGTCCTTTTAAAGGACGGCTTTGATGGCTCATACGAGACGGTCCATGATAGTCCTTTTTAAGGACGGTCCATGACCGTCCGTTTAAAGGACGGTCTATGGCCATCCTTTGAAGGCTCATATGAGACGGTTCCTGACAGTCCTTTTAAAGGACGGTCCATGGTCGTCCTTGTTGGGCTCATAAGAGTCGGTCTATAACAGTCCATTTTAAGGACGGTCTATGACCGTCCTTTTTTAGGACAGTCCATGACTATCTTTTTTTCGTCAATAAGAATAACGGTTTTCAACCGTCCTTTAAGTAATAGGAGATGTTAAAATTTGACTACCTATGCGACGGTCCATGACCGTCCTTTTTGATCATTTGAGACGGTTTTAGACCGTCCTTTTTTCGTTGTTTTGGCGTAGTAATGGGAGAATTTATTGGGGGTTCATCGAGCACAATCTCCTTGAACTCCTACAAAATTGGCTTCAAATCTTCTGGAATATTCACAGGCTCCATATATTCTTTCTTTTCAACTAATGGATATATATGTCTTGTTTCCTCAGATTGTTTAACAAAAGCCTATTCAGTTGTGAGAGACGGTTCCTCAACTTTAGAAGTCTTGGGTTGGTTCTCCATTCCCATAGGGCTAAGGATAATCTTTTTACCATCTTTAATAAAGATAAATAGGTTATCTCGATCCCTATGTGTAGCATTAATATTATTTTGCCAGGGTTAACCAAGTAACATGTGGCAAGCTTCCATGTTGACCACATCACATATTACTTCATCCTTATAATATTTACCAATGGAAAAAGATTTACGACATCGTTCAGTTACCTCTGTTTTGTTGACCTCCTTTATCCATCCAATTGTGTATGAAGATGGGTGTCTTTCTGTTTTCAGTTGTAGCTTTTCCACCATTGTTTTCGACACGAAATTCTCATCGCTCTTGACATCGATGATCACATTGTAGACTTTTTTGTATGCAGTGTACCTTGTTCGAAGGATGTTGTCTCGCTGTAATTCTATTTCTACCTTCGGTATGTATAACGGCTTCCTCATAATCGAAGTTGTGGCCTGTGATTTACCATCATCTGATGGTGCTTTATAGAAATTAGGGTTGTGTCGTATAGCGGCCACAGGCGTTTAAGCATCACTTTGAGCTTGGGGCCGAATTAGCACATCCACAATATGGTTGAGGTTTGCCTGCAGCCCTTGCATGGTCAACTGACTCTCCCGGTGGAAAGCTTCAATTCTTTCCAAAAGATAATAAATCCCTGGATCACTGTCCATAGGATTTTGATTCATACCTTCATTGTTTGTCATCGGCCTGAGGGGAAACCTCGCTTTGATACCAATTAACACAGGGATGAACGTGATAAGGATAACTACTCCGAATCCATGGAGCTTCTCTGGACTCCTCACAGAGACTTCTCGAATCCACGAGGAAAGAAAGCAGAAAATAGAAATAAATTCTAAGAAATTCGAAATTGATTAATTGATCATTGATAATTTTCCTAACGTGTCTCCTTAATTGACGCATGGATGAACGTGATGAGGATGACTACTCCGAATCCACGGAGCTTCTCTGGAGTACTCCTCACAGAGACTTCTCGAATCCACGAGGAAAGAAAGCAGAAAATATAAATAAATTCTAAGAAATTTGAAATTGATTAATTGATCATTAATAATTTTCCTAATGCAACTCCTTACACCATTAATATAGAAAAAAATAAACTAAAATTCGTAATTACCGAAAATAGCAAAATTCTAACTCTAATAAAAATCCTAATTCTAATAAAACTCTTTTAAGGCTTAATTTCTAAAAATAAAAATTACAAATAAAAGTTCTCAAGAAGAGTCTTGGTATAACTAAAAGTTATTTCTATCAGGAAAGAAAATCTAAAACTCTAAAAAATTATTAAAAAATCAGAATTACTAAAAATAGTAAAAATTTTCTAAAAATTCGTTTTTGAGCTGAAAGTGCCCATTTTCTGATGAAATGGACAGATGCGACCCACATAGTGGGTCGGTTCACCTCGGATGGCCCGTTTCAGTAAAGATTGATAGGTTGTACGCCCCGTAACGATACCCGGATCAAAAGTTATGGTCAATTTACGATTCACTTCCTTTTGGCACAACCATGCTGGGAATATCTCTGACGCTGATGTTCATTAGCCCTTTTTTTGTACTTGGCATTAAGCTCTTGAGCTGACACAATACATGTATTCATGCTTTCCTTGACTTAACTAATATTGATCAGTTCCTTCACATCTGACACAATACATGTACTCATGTTTTCCTTGACTTTACTAATATTGATCAGTTCCTTCACATCTGTCTTTAAGATCTTATATTTTTTTCTGATAATGTGGGCAATTAGGCGGACTTGCCCCTAAGACGGGATCAACATGATTTTGTATATCTCATATGAGAGGCAACTTATTGGGGGATTCATCGAGCACAATCTCCTTGAACTCCTGCAACATTGGCTTCAAATCTTCTGGGATATTCACAGGCTCCATATATTCTTTCTTTTCAACTAATGGATATATATGTCTTGTTTCCTCAAATTGTTTAATAAAAGCTTGTTCAGTTGTAAGAGACTGTTCCTCAACTTTAAAAGTCTTGGGTTGGTTCTCCCTTCCCATAGGGCCGAGGACAATCTTTTTACTATCTTTAATAAAGATGAATAGGTTATCCCGATCCCTATGTGTAGCATTAATATTATTTTGTCAGGGTTGACCAAGTAACATGTGACAAGCTTCCATGTCGACTACGTCACACATTACTTCATCCTTATAATATTTACCAATGGAAAAAGATATACGATATCGTTCAGTTACCTCTATTTTTTTGACCTCTTTGATCCATCCAATCGTGTATGGAGATGGGTGTCTTTCTGTTTTCAGTTGTAGCTTTTCCACCATTATTTTTGACACAAAATTCTCATCGCTCTTTACATCGATGATCACATTGCAGACTTTTTTGTATGCAGTGCACCTTGTGCGAAAGATGTTGTCTCGCTGTAATCCTATTTCTACCTTTGGCATGTACAGCGGCTCCCTCATAATCGAAGTGGTGGCCTGTGATTTACCATCATCTAATGGTGCTTTGTAGAAATTGGGGTTGTGTCGTACAGCGGCCACGGGCGGTTGAGCATCACTTTGAGCTCAGGTGAATTAGCGCATCAAGAATACGGTTGAGGTTGCTTTGACTTGCATGGTCAATTGACTTTCCTAGTGGAAAGCTTCCATTCTTTCCGGAAGATAATGAATCCTAAATTATACGGATTTTGATTCATACCTTCATTGTTTGTCATCGGCTCGAGTGGAAACCTCGCTTTGATACAAATTGATGCAGGGATGAACGTGATGAGGATAACTACTCCGAATCCACAGAGCTTCTCTGGACTCCTCACAAAGACTTTTCGAATCCATGAGAAAAGAAAGCAGAAAATAGAAATAAATTCTAAGAAATTCGAAATTGATTAATTGATCATTAATAATTGTCTAATATCTCCTTACACCATTAATATAGAAAAAAAAAACTAAAATTCATAATTACCAAAAATAGCAAAATTCTAACTCTAATAAAAATTCTAATTCTAGTAAAACTCTTCTAAGGCCTAATTTATAAAAATAAAAATTGCAAATAAACTTTCTCTAGAAGAGTCCTAGTATAACTAAAAGTTATTTCTAAAAAGAAAGAAAATCTAAAACAGTAAAAATATTTTAAAAAAAAATGGAATTACTAAAAATAGTAAAATTTTTCTAAAAATTCGTTTTTGAGCTGAAAGCGTGCATTTTCTGACGAAACAGACAGATGCGACCTACTTTGTAGGTTAGTTCACCTCAAATGGCCCATTTCAGTAAAGATTGATAGGTTGTATGCCCCATAACAATACCCGGATCAAAAGTTATGGTCAATTCACGGTTCATCTTCTTTTGGCTCAACCATGCTGGGAATATCTCTATGACACGTTCTACATCATAAACTTGATAGTAAAACTATTGAATGCATATTCATAAGGTACCTTATGCATTCAAAGGGATACGTTTTAGTTTATGAGAACCATGGACGATGGATTAAGATAGAATCTCGGGACGTGACTTTCGTCGAAAATAGATACCTCAGTCGAATGAAGCAAAATGTTTCAATAGAATTTTTTGAAATACCCGATGTATCTCAGGAGAGTGGGAGTTCTACTTCTCAAAATGATGATGCTCCTATAGTTTGTCAGGACAGTGGGACAACATCTCAGCAGGCTCCTAAGTTACGTCGAAGCGAAATTAGTACTTATTACTTTATTATTTCCTTTTCAACCTTTTGAATGCAGTGACATTTTTTTTTTTTCCTTTTTTGCCTCTCCACATTTAATGCCATTCAAATGTGATACCCGGGAATCTGTGTTCTCTTGCATTCATTATTTATAAGATGGATCATTTATTTTCTTTTAAGCCCGGATGATGTTGGTTGCTCATTTTAGTTCTTGAGGTTTTATTTATCTGTTTCCTTTTTCAAATATGATATCTTCTACCTAATTTGCACTTTTTCTCTGCATGCTATTTTATTGATGTCATGCTATACTTTCTTTCTTATGTCAGATGTTTGATTTGTTTATTCCTCTGATAATTGCACTGCTAAATGAATGGTCTGCAACTAAAAATTGCGAGGTGTCGAAAGCAATATATTGCTCAGGTGTTGTAATGATTGAAGAAATATTCCACATATTTAGGGAAGCTAATGCTGCTGCAAATTGACTTGCTTGCATCCTTCCTAACTTTCACCAAATATGGGTGTAGGATTCATGTCTGTTTATCGAACTTTTTGTGTAATGACACTACTGAGCGTGCTTGTCTTCATTTCTAGTGTAATATTTAGTAGTTTCTTTTAGAAAAATAAAAATGGAAATAAAACTGAAAATAATTGTGTAATCCAATTAATCATTCTTTATTCATTTATTATTTTTTATAATTATTATTATTATTATGATTATTATTATTATTATTATTATTGCAGCTGTTGGTTACTCTCTGAAACCTAGTATCATCTATTTTATCACAACTATATTTCTTCAGGGCCTAGTGATGGCATTGAAGCCTGTCACAAATCATGATTGCAGAGGTTTATAGTTTTATTTTGAATTTATTTTACATGCTTACTTTGGAGGATTTATGTTAATTACTTGATTATTTTGTAATTTACTCAAAATGTATCGTGGTAGGAACGTTTCCTGCAAATACAAGTGCCTAAAGACATTAGGAATGGAATCTTTCACAAAAAAAAAAATAAAAATAAAAATTTAGGAAGAAGACAACAGGAATGAAGACCTGTAATGATTCCACCTTTGGCGTGGGTGTTCCTACCTCAAGACAGTTTACTTGTTTTTCTAATTTCATTGATCAAAATATATGCTTGAGCTGTGTATTTCATGATTGACTGATTCATGGTTGGTTTTTTTTTTTTTTTTTATTAGTACTGAGTGGCTGGGCATATGCTCCTTGCCGTTTATTTGAGGCTGCATTTGGATATTACTAAAATTCTAGGGGGAATGGTTGTTTGGTGCTTCTCCAAATGGGGCACAAATCTATGTGCTTCAACGAGCTAAAATTTGATTTTGGTTGCATCATTTTGAGGACATTTTTCATTTCGTAATGCATCAGGAATTCCTCTCATATGATTTAATCTCAAGATAAAAATCAAGATGAAGAGCACATTGCTCTCACTGGTCAACAAATATCACCAACCCAATAGTCTGTGTGGGTTCGCACTCTGCAAGATAAAGGCTGTGTAGCAGACTAGCATCTTGATTTGATAAGGCAGAACATAATGACAGATAAAAGTGGATGTTGAAAGGACTGTAACTATACCATCTTGTCGAATTTTCTATATATATATATATATATATATATATATATATATATATATATATATATATATATATATTTCATATTATTTACACACATTTTCCCTCTTCTTGATTTTTCTCCCAAAATGAGGGATTTGATTCACAGAAAAATTGGAGATTCAATCTACATAGTATGGAGATGAGGTTCCGAAATCCCCCCTCCAACCTAGATCTAAAAAAGAATCCATGTTCTGTATTCTGTTCTGCAATTTGTCTTTAACCTTCTGAATCTTGAATTTTTCTCCAGTGGAGTCATTCTTCTTTGTTATATTTTCTAGAAACAATACTAGAAGGCTGTCAGATTTCATCCACAGTCCATACCCGTTATATTTGGAGATTCTCATCTTGCGTGGCTCATTGGTGAGTTTCAAGACAGCTGCCATATATTATAACCACTGGTATAAGACTTACCATATACCAGATTTTCTTTATCTATAGAACAAGAAGCAAGGTGCAGAACAATAATTTCAAAAAGATGTGGAAGTTTCTAGGAATGGCTTTGAATTTTGTTTCCTTTTGCTGCATTTTTCCTTGTTTCTCAATGGATTCAAGAGTTTGGAGCTTTTCATTGATGTGAGTTCAGCCAAATTCTCACTGTAGAATTGAGTTGGAGTCGGTAAGAAAATGTTGCTTGTCTAAAGAACCTTCAATTCATCTGGTTTTGCATTTGGGGGAACCATTGAATTGGACTAATATTGCAAATCAAGTGAAGTTAACACAATGGCATTGTAAATCCATTCTTCTGCTTTCATATCGAGGATCTGGGCTCCAAATTGAAGGCATGCTACTTTTTAAGTTGGATTCAAATTGTTGAGTATATAGGAAATGTTCTTTTGCTTTTTTCACGTCTTCTTGACTAAACTTTGTGTTTGCAATTCATCTCATCTGTGCATCCAAACAGAGACTCAGTAAGCTATGATAAGAATGCCAAGCCGGTTTGATGATTGAAACTCTTGTTCATATGCATGACTGAAGCAGCCATTCAAGTTGTGGGCTTACTTACATGATGAAGACAGTTATGACATTATCTTCTTTGCTGCTCTGTGTTAGGCTTGCTTAGTTACTAGTGTATATCTTGATTTTTTCATTCAGGAAATCAGATTAATGGAAGCTGTATCTACTGGGTTTTTCCATGTTTCAATTACAAAAAATCTATGTCGGGCTTGTTTGATTTTCTAATTACAGAGGTAATTTAAGGTAAATGGGTAATAATTATTTACCTCTGTATTTTTTGTTGGATTTCCAAGGTGATTTGACCGTCACCTTTCATTTATAGCACTCCTCGCGTCACTTGAGGAGAAAGAAGTTAAATTGTGGGGCCCACCTTAATGTTTGTGTATTATCCACACTGTCCATCCCTTTAACCAACTCATTTTAGGGCATGAGCCAAAAAAAATAAAGACAGATCAAAAGATCAAGTGGACCACACCACTGGAAACAACGGGAATTGAACTCCTACATACCATTGAAAGCTTCTTGAGGACCCCATAAGTTTTGGATCAAACTGATATTTTTGTTTCCACTTTATCCATGACTCTGTGACCTTATTAACAGGTTGAATGACAAATAAACATCACTGTTGCCCTAGGGAGAAAACAACTTTCAACCGTTGATGTTTTAATGATCATTGCTTCCTAAGGTGTGGTCCAGTTGAGCTTTTGATTTTCCTCGTTTTTTGAGTCCGTGCCTTAAAATGTATTTTTTAAAAGGATGGATGGTGTGGATAACTCATATATATCATGGTGGGGCCCACATATTTAAATCAGTAATAACAACATTTGTATGGACCGATTTTTGAAGCGAAAATCCTACGATTTCCAAACAGGTGCAGTAAGTAAAAACCAGGTAATTCCGTGTATTTACAGGGAAATTAAAAATCAAACAAACATGCCCTTATAGTTATTGAGCTGCAAATACTATTGCTACCCCTCCAAGCACCTTTGCGAAGATTTTTTCTTATAGATTGAAACTGTCCATCAGTGGCCACAATGCTAGAAACAAATGGCGGGTTAGAAAAACTTTTCCGAGTCCTCTTAAGCCGTCCATTCAGTTTTTTTAAAAAAAGAAAAAAAGGGGCCTGCTAAATCATTGGATCAGCCTGATTTTCGGCATGGGCATGTAAACGGTGAAGAGCCACCTGATGGACAGCTTCAATCTTTAACCTAAGTGCTAGGTTGGCACACCCAGATCCATAGCTCAACTGGCAGACTGAGTAGAGATACCTCGTTTCAACACTTGAGGTCTTGGTATCGATCCCTAGTAGGGGTGGCTAACATGGAGTGTGTACTGAAATGGGTGTGTTCTAACAAGCTAACCCAAATAAATAAAAAAAAGTGCTACGTTCGCACATATGATGCCATGTATATTAGTTGCACTTTACTCATATCTGAGTATTTGGCCATTGGGCTCAGGTACTAGTAGTTTGTTTGAGGTACCAAGTATCATAGGTGGACACCTTTTTTTTTTTTTTTTTTTTTTTTGTTTTTTTTTTTTTTTTTGAAGATTAAAATATAATTCAGAAACCCAAAAACGAGATTTCACAGGAGAAAAGAGTCTCCAACTACAAGAGAATGGAGGGCAAAAACAACATTTTTGTAAGAAATTGGACATGAGGAGCCCAGGTTTAATTGATCCAGACTGTTCATTTGGTGGTATACATAGCTCAAAGTGTCCACTATGAAAGCATCCTCAATGTCCAATTGACGCCTGGGAATGAATAGTCATATAGGATAAGAAAAACATACCAAGGTGTATGGAGATACAATATATTCACATCGATTCCTAACACCAGCTCATCACCATTTTCCAACTTATCATTGCATCCTTATGGATTGCTTTTATAGCCGATTAAATGAATTGCCTAATCCATGGTATACATATTAGCTTAGGGCAAAACTAGTTTAGGTTTATCCTTATAATTAAATGAATTGAAATGTATAGATATGATATCGCAAGCCTCGACTGCCAGCTTAGATCGATCATGGCTCGAATAAAACTATACGTTGAAACTTCAAAGGTTGTATCAAGGAGAGATTGATCTTAAACTCCATGGGTGTACTGCAGGCTATCATAACTCAGAATTAGAGGGTTAAAATGTTCAAATCTTGAATAATCAAGAGGTGGTTAGGAATGTAGGTTCCGTGTGTTCCCGTACATACACACTAATTAGATTTCCATGATAACACCTGAGTACTAAAAAGTACGGGGCATTATAATTAGGTCCCTCCTTATGCTCCTTGCTCCTTTCTCTTCCTGTCTTTTGCTATGCTGCTCTCGCCCTTAGTATCATTGTGGGCACCGAACAGTTCATCAACGTTAGTGTATTTCTAAGCTTGGTTTAGTAAGTTAGCTAGAGTCATCGGGGGTTTTTACTAAGCGAGAAAAGGAACCTCCCTCATCTAAGACCGATCATCATAGCCATGAAGGCTACCTAGTCAAAATAGCCATTGACCTAGATGGCCTCGGCATTGAACCGGGCAATGTAGTCTTTCAACAACTCGTTGTCCTTCTGAGTTACTGTTATGAGGTAAGTCGCTAGCTTGCATATATCTTAACCTCTGATGAACTACATAGCAAAAGTTCTGTTGAGAGCGAAAGAACTGATGGACTTCAGCTTCAAGTTTCTATACCACTTTCAAGCTACCCCCGTGAGTGTCGGGGAGAATGCCGTACAAAACATGGGTCCGGAATTACCATAAAGCTCCATTCATGCTCTAAATGATTCCAGGTGATTGGTTAGGTCGCCCGAACCCACGTAGGGTTGTATCTGGGACATTCTAAACCTAAGTGGTAGTTGAGCTTGCATAATATCATAGATGAATGGTGGCTCAATCTGCTTGAGGAGGGCGTCCACAGATACCGGGGCATTTGCTCGGTAAGCTTGTTGGATGTTACCGAGCTGGTCCCGAATCTCTTTGATTTTCACTCCCCAAGAGACTTTGTTTTCCGCCATTACTACAAGGGCCTTCCCTCAGGTTTGTCGCCTCTCATCCAGGGTATGGCGCGAGTTAGATTCAGCGATCTTGGTGGTCGCCTGGGTCTATACTGGGGCAATGAAGCTTCCTTAGGCTTGGGCTTGCTCCTGGTGTGGCTCGAGGTGGGACTACTCGGTTGCTTCCTCCGCCTCTTTAAGTTGGTTGACTGAGGATGTCTGTTGTCTCTCTAGCAACCTCATGATACGATCTACATTACTAGTCAGAGCTCCCACATGCTTTTTGAGGGAGATGAGTCGACTTCCCTAATTTTGAAATTTTTGCAACAACGCTTGCGAGGGCAGTTGGGACTGAGGCAGTGATCATGAGGCATGATCCTCGTTAGATGGAGCCTAGTAGGAGGATTCAGCAGCAACTAGAGCTTTTCTCTTTCTTTTTGCCATCGGAGGGAAGATGAGGAATGGATGGTGAGAGCACATCTTTGTCGTTGGTTCCCACAGACGATGTCAATCTGTTGTCGTTGAATTTTGTCCAATATACACGATCAGTGTTAAAGTGCGCCCTCCGATGGACCTGTAAGGAACTGGGAAGACAAACAACAGAGGGTGCTTTTGACCAGCTAGAGACCCTCCGATGCCTAAGTTAGGCTAGTAGATGATAATCTATGCGAAGAATATTGGGGTTTATATATACCTCTTCTGATATGGGATGGTGGTATATATAGGGCCCGGTCGGTTTTGGAACACTCGTGCATTAGTGGGAAACTGCCTCCGAAGATGTCACCAAGCCCGTCTTTGACGGCATAATCTTCAGCTGAGATCAGACCGGGCCCTCCTCTTTAGAGTCTAGGTTTCCCGAACCACCTCTGGAGGTGGTTGACCTGCTTAGCTTGGGATGATGGAGAGCTCGGGGCTTGAGCTCCTCCACCGATGGGTATTTTAACGATGATGTGTAGACGTTTCATGGTGAGGTGAATTCTCCCACTGAGCTCGATGTGAGGGACCAGCTCAATTTTCCCCCGCAACAAAGAGATGGGCATAATTGTTAGAATGGAAATGGGATGGACCTAATTGCTAGAATTGAGAATGGGTATACACATGCATGCATGTAGGGAGGTTAATGGGGCAAGATCTGTCCAAGACCAGCCCCTAAAATAAAACTTGGGATCGTATGGTGGGCGAAGACAAGCTAGCCTAATCCCCTGGTCACTCATTTTCTGCAAGATCCAAGTCATTCATGAGGTCAGTTACACTGCGTGTGCACCATTGCATATATGTGGGATGTATTATGAAAATGACCTTGAAAAACCTAAATGAGCTGGGCTATGTTTGACACTCAGACTTGAATTTTAGGCCTAGGTTAGATCCTCAGGCATGATATGCTAGCACAAGCCTGGCCCAGGTTAGATCCTCAGGCTTGAAATTCACTAAGTCAATCAGTTTTGCAAGATCATGTCAGGACATGAGCCTAAAACTGACATAAATCCAAAACTCAGATGGGCCACACGACAGAGGATTATACGTACACAGTTGAAACATGCATGGACCATGGAAGTTTATATTCAGGATAATTTTTATGCTTTCAGTTCATCCCAGTAGAAATGACCTTATGAGCAGTATGAATGGTATACAAACAATAAGGTGCACATTAGGAAAGTTTCAACGGTAGGAATTTACCTATACACATTTTCCTGATGTACTGCACTTGAGGTACGGATCACTTGAGTTTTGGATGTAGATCATTTTTTGGGCCATTGCCTAAAATGATCTTCCACACTTGAGGTACGGATCACTTGAGTCTTGGATGTAGATCATTTTTGGGCCCATAGCCTAAAATGATCTTTCAAAACTGATGGACACCTAATTTCCGTCGCTGTAAGTTCCTGCCAAAGTGGAATCCGCCTTCCCTGGCCCTGGCCAAAGCCGCAACGGATTTGGTGAGACGCCGGGCTGGCTTGTGGGCCCACATCCAAGGTATGAAACCCAGATGGATTCGAATTTGGAAACTGCACGCTCTTTCTCGGACTGCATAAGTCGTCCATGTCATCCCCCAATTTGATGTCATTGAACATGCTTTGATGTCTTGATGTATGTATTCCGTATCCACGCCGTCTATTATTTTTCTGATAATTTTATTGCATTATGAAAAAAATGAAGCAGATATTAATATCAAGTGGACCATACCATATGAAACAGGGATGATTGAAATCCCAACCATTAAAAAGTTATTAGGGAGCATCTTAATGTTTCCGGGGTGTTTATTTGCCATCCAATCCATTGATAAGGTCAGATAAGCCTTAGATGAAAGGATATAATAAATATAAGCTTGATCCAAACCTTTTGTAGCCCAATAATGGTCGATCGCCACGTTTCCTATGGTATGGTCCATCTGATAATTGCATCTGCTTCATTTTTGAGATAATGCTCTAAAATAATCTGGAAAAACGGATGAACGGTGTGGATAGAGAATACATACAACAATGTGGGCCCCACGGTAAGGGCCGCACCGTCTTGGGTAAGTGCGGGTTGTCACCTAATCCGCTCCCGGTCAAAGCAAGCATAGGCTAGCTTGGTTACTTTTCGCTGACAAGCGGACCTACTGAGCGTAGATTCTGAGACAATCTTACAAGTAATACACGGTGTTTGATAAGAAGGTAGATTCTTAGACAATCGTAGAACTAATACATGCTGTTTAAGAAGAAGAAGAAGGAGGAGGAGGAGAGAGAGAGAGAGAGAGAGAGAGAGAGAGAGAGAGAGAGAGAGCTTAAGCTACACTTGATAAGTTCATCAGCTAAGTTACACTTGATAAATTCATCAGCGATATCCATCTGGAAAGAAGAATGTCCTGAGATTTATTTACCTGCCACACCAAGAGAGAGAGAGAGAGAGAGAGAGAGAGAGAGAGAGAGAGAGAGAGCTTAATTAAGCTACGCTTGATAAGTTCATCGGCGATGTCCATTTGGAAAGAAGACTGTTCTGAGATTTATTTACCTGCCACACCAAGAACAAGATTGGAATCAAGAATGTCCTGAGATTCATTTACCTGGAACAAGATTAGAAGCAAGAAATGAGAGAGAGAGAGAGAGAGAGAGAGAGAGAGAGAGAGAGAGAGAGAGAGAGAGAGAGAGAGAGAGAGAGAGAGAGAGAGAGAGAGAGTCGTACCTTGCATTTTAGCACTTCAAGAGATTTCTTCTCTCATTCGATTTTCCTCCCATCAATGGTGATGTTGGGGATGTGGGCTATCTTGTTCCAATCTTCTCCTACCTCCCTTTGGCATAGATTGTGTAAGACTGGACATCCTTTGATTTCGAGTTCCTGCAGTGAAGTGAGGTGTTGCAGTTCTGGCAGTGCCTTTAACTTCTTGCAGGACGATATGCATATTTGAAAGAGACATGGGATTGATCCAGCTCCCACATTCAACTTCCACTCCTCCCAAATTTGCATCCGTTCGAAGATAAGAGTCTCCAATTTGGGGAATGCTCCAGTGACCCCATCATGGCTGTTCCCAAAAAACTCGCTACCCACCTTTGTAACTTCAAACATGGCCTCTATCTTAAGCCATTTAAGGGACGGCAGTTTCCCAAGCGCTGGCATCTGTCTGCATCGGCAATTTGATAATTGCATCTTGGTAAGATTGGAATACAATGAACAATCTCCCATCCAACTTGGGAATTGGCGACCAATGTATTCTGACATGGTAAGATCTCTTAGGTTTGTATGGGGTCGAAGACCTTCAAACACACCCTCCACCTGCTCCACCTCATTTTCTCTCTGTGTTTCATAACATATCCCTGCCTCACATGACAATTTCAAGGTCTGGATGTTCTGCTTCTTCTCCAATTCTGCCTCGTTAACTTCATCTCTACTTGCTACTCTGTTTAAGAACGTTATTTCTAGCTCCCCATGAAGAAGGTTAAGGTCTTTCAATTCTGTAATCTTACATCCTCTCTCATCCCCTGCTATGAACTGAGTTAATGTCCGAAGGGATGTTAACCTCCCCATGCCTTTTGGTAAGTACTCAAAACGAGTACCTTTGGTTTCAAGATGTCTTAGTTTGATCAGTTTCACAATCGTTTTAGGGAGTTTTCTAAGATTACGGCAATGATTAAGCTTTAAGGTCTGCAAAAGACAGAAGCTACTTACAAATTCTGGCAATTTTTGTATTCCGGTGGCAGACAAGTCGAGGTATCGCAAAAGCTTCAAGTTCTGCAGAGAATCTGGAAGCGATTGTATTCCGCTGTGGCTCAAATCCAATGCTCTCAGACGTTTTAAGCTGTCGAAAAAACAATCAGAAATGCTGGGAATATCTGACCATCCGATAAGTATGAGTGTCCGCAAATTACTGGTACAGTGAATTAAGGAATGAAGTGATTCGAAATCCCCATTGGAAATCCACGAGGCATGGCGAGCTTTTGCAAGGTGACTATGTGGTGTTTTCTCTTGTATGATTAAACACTCACTCATAATAGATTCACAGAGGTCATGTATCACGCCTTGCATCATGCAACATTTTGCATCACCATCTTCATCTGTGTCTATGAATTGAAACAACGACTGCATCATTAAATCATCAAAATAAGAACAACCTAGCCTCTCCATCTCCCCTGTTTCCTTTGGGAGAATGAAACCTTGGGCCATCCACAACTTGATTAGCATGTCCTTCTCTATCAAATGACCCTTTGGAAATATAGAACAAAAAGCAAAGCATTGCTTCAAATGCTTTGGTAAATCATGGAAGCTCACTAATAAAGCGGGTGCGATTTTTTTGGCACTCAACGAATCCCATGTCCCTTTGTCTAAAACAGACTGCCAGTCCCTTACATCTCTTTTGCTGCGGAGAGTACTTCCTATAGTCTTCAACAGGAGAGGAATTCCTTGGCACTGGTTCACAATTTCTCTACCCAATGCCTCTAACTTGATACACTCCTCCCCTCTTCTTCCTCCAGAGAAAGCTCTGTGGCTGAACAATGACCAGCAATCATCTTTACGCAACGGTTCGAGTTTGTACATCAGGGAAAAGGAGAATGATTTCATGACATGCTCGTTACGAGTCGTGACCAAAATTCTACTTCCTATTGCGATTTTCTTGAGCGAAATCATAAGCATTTCCCATTGAGATTCATCGACATTGCGTACGCCATCCAGCACAAGCAGAAACTGCTTCATTTCTAGCATTCCCCTTACTTTTGATTGCAAATATTCCAAAGACATGAAACCTGGTGGGCTCCATTTACCAGTATGAAGGATTTCTAAATAGATCCTCGTCACATCAAAATCACCAGGCAAACTCACCCAAATGGTTTTATGGAAGTGCCTCTTAACTCTTTCATCCTTGAAAACTAGTTGAGCGAGAGCGGTTTTGCCAATTCCTCCCATTCCAATGAGAGAAATGACTGGTACGACGTCCTCATCACTGCTGCCTTCATCTACCAACAAGCTGACAATCCTCTCCTTATCTGAATCCCTACCAAAAATCTCCCTTTCATCAATCAACGAACTCGTTTCCATCTTGTCCAAATCGCCCACTCTGCCTTCTTCTCTGATTTCCATGAAAGAAAAGCTATTCTTGTGTTCTTTGATCTCATCTAATCTTCCACTAATCGTTTTTATCCGACGTGCATTCTTAGCATGAAAGCTGAATCTTTCAAAACAGAAGCAATATGAGAATGATTGGTCACATACCTTCTTATCATCGGAGCTGATGCCATCATCGTGACCGTTGATCACAACCTTCCACTCTTCTAAAACGTCGTCCATGTCATATGCCACATCTTTGAGATCTACCAACCATTTTTTTACAGATTCATCCTTCACTTGCCGTTTCTCTGCGTCGTTGAGCACTGCTTGAAGAGATGCGAAGGTACGCGAGAGCTTTTCAAGATCTTCCTTAAAACCCACTAACGACTTCAGCTCTTGTATGGCAATGGAGCCCAGACTCTCCACCACTAACGAAATCAGTCCATCTGCCATTACCTAGAGCAGAGAAGAAGCTGGAAACTGAAAAGCTAAGACTCGCCTTCGATGGATCGGCGGAGCTATGATGGGAAAATGCTCTCAAAACCGAGTAGTGAAGAATCCATGACGACTGCGAATTAGGTCAACCAAACGGAAATGAGAAATTTACGACTGTATGACCCATTTATGCCCCATTTACGAGACAAAGCCCACCTCATTTTCCCTTGCGAAAACAAGCCCCAGCTGTACGGACGACTTGCCAAAAGGTCGAAAATGCCCCTTGCTTTTACTTCAAGCGGATCGGCCGGTGCTCGAAGACGAACGCTGACGCTCCTCGAACTCCGAGCTGTACGAACGGTTCAAAGGGATCACGTTACGTGGGCCCCACAGTTATGTATTTATTATATCCACAACGTTCATCCATATTTCGAGATCATTTCGGAGATTATCCAAAAAAAAAAATCATATCCAAAGATCAACTGGACCACACCACAAAGAGCTGCAAAAATTTGATTTTCACCGTTGAAACTTTTGTAGGGCCACCATAACATTTATTTTCCATCCATTCTATTCATAAAGTCACAAAGACCTGGATGAAGAGGAAAAACAAACCTGGATGAAGAGGAAAAACAAATTTTATAATGATCCAAAACTTCTGTAACCGGCGTGGGGTGAAAGACCTCGCATCGGAAATGGCGGCAGCAGAGAAGCTGATAGACTTGAAGAAGAAAGACTCCGCCAAGTACAAGGCTAACAAGAATGCCCAAGGAAAAGGGGGGCGAGAGAAGGAAAAGGGACACAGTGGTGACAAGGATGGCTCAGGTAAGTCTTCCACCCATAAGCACCATCAGGAAAAAAGAAAGGAAGGTAGGGACAAAAGCCACGTGAGCTTCATTCTTTCGGACCTCATCTATAAAAAGGGAATACAACCTAGTTAAAAGAAAAAAGGCCATCCGATTATCATCTATTAAAGGGTTTCAACATGGTAGTATATAAAAATCGTTCAATACAAACTACTGTTTTTTGAAAAGTGTGGTCTACTAGAATATGATGGGAAGGTTGATCTGTCTTATTTTCCAGACCACCCAATTTCTTATTATGAGCTCTCCAACCCATATGGGATGAACCCGGACGGTTTGGATATAACATAGACCTCATGATGGGACCCATCGGTCCCGACCCATTTGAAAAAATAATAAATATTCTACGTGACAAAATAATCCACCCATGAGCAAAAAAAAGAAAAAAAAAAAGCCAGGAGAGAGATTTTTGATTTTATTTATAAGACTTTCAATTCCCCATTACCTTTTAAAGTGTGGTCCACTTGATTATAGATCTATCTTATTTTCCGTCTCAAGCCTTATATGATCTCCAAATAGATGTACAAAGTGGATATAACATAGACCTCATGATAGGACCCAAAAAATAACAAAGATTCGACATTAAAAATAAAAAAAAATTAAAAACAGATTTTTATTTTATTGGATACAGATATTTGGCTACGGATTATAACCATAGCCATATTTATCAAATCCGTAGCTAAAGGGGCCCGTCCGGGGTGAGCGAGCCAAACTAGGGTGCCCGCGCCACTTGCTGACCTATCCGGCAGGGGCGCATCGATCTAGCAGGGCCATGCCCATTTGACGACCCCTATAGCTATGGATTATAACCGTAGTTATAACTGTAGTCTGTGCCAATCTATGAAATTTTTATTTTATTTTATTTTTATTTTTATTTTTTACATGGAGAACTTCATTCTACCTACAATTTTCTCTAATACATATTTATATAAATATGTATATATAAGCATATAAAAAAATTTTCTCTCTCTTTTTTTTTTTTCATTTCTTTCTTTTTTCATTTAATAAGAATATCTTCTAAACCAAAATTAGTTACATGACATACCCTATATGATTTTGGCGTAGGAGAAGCTACTTTAGCTAACCAACCTGGTTATTTTTCAAGATTCCATCAGGTTGATGGTCGAAAATCCATTTCATTCACTTCATGGTCAATTTCAATCAGTTCGCGGTCAATTTCGCTCATTTCATTTACTTCACGATCAATTCCATGCATTTCACAGTCAATCCCGGCGATTCCGTTTTGATTCACGGTCATTTTCATGCATTTCACAGTTAATTCCCTTCACTTCACGGTCATTTCCATGCATTTCACGGTCAATGCGGTTCACTTCACGGTCATTTTCATGCATTTCACAGTCAATTCTGGTGATTCCGTTTTGATTCACGGTCATTTCCATGCATTTCACGGTCAATTCGCTTCACTTCGCAATCAATTCCATGCATTTCACAATCAATTCCATGCATTTCAATTTCATGCATTTCACGGTCAATCCCGACGATTCCGTTTTGATTCACGGTCATTTCCATGCATTTCACGGTCAATTCCCTTCACTTCACGGTCATTTCCATGCATTTCATGGTCAATTCGCTTCACTTCATAGTCATTTTAATGCATTTGAGGATCAATCCCGGCGATTCCGTTTTAATTCATGGTCATTTCCATGCATTTCACGGTCAATTCCCTTCACTTCACGGTCATTTCCATGCATTTCACGATCAATTCGCTTCACTTCACAATCATTTCCATGCATTTCACGGTCATTCCCGCCTATTTCGTGTTGATTCACCGTCATTTCGACTCATTTCACGGTGAAGTGTAGCGATTGGATTGTGAAATGCGCGGAAATGACCGTGAAGTGAAGGGGCATGACCGTGAAATGCGTCGAAATGACCGTGAATCAACACGGAATAGGTGGGAATGACCGTGAAATGCATGGAAATGACCGTGAAGTGAAGCAAATTGACCGTGAAATGCATGGAAAGGACCGTGAAGTGAAGGGTCATGATGATGAGGAAATGATTCGAATGACCGTGAATCAACACGGAATAGGCGGGAATGACCGTGATATGCATGGAAATCATGGTCATTCCTACCTATTCTATGTTGATTCACGGTCATTTCGGCTCATTTCACGGTCATGCCCCTTCACTTCATGGTCATTTCCGCGCATTTCATAGTCAATTTGCTTCACTTCAATCCCGGGATTAAACCTTCCAATCCCTTTCAATCCCTCAAACCAAACACATCTCAGGAATTTTTGAAGGGATTAGGGTGGATTGGATGGGATTTAAGGGCCTGTTTGGCTGGGCGAATCCCATGGGATTAGGAGGGATGGGATGGAATTTAAGGGCCCGTTTGGACGGGTGGATTGGAAGGGATTGAATGGTATTAAGGTGGATGGCATGGATTTCAAGGCAATGATGGTGTTGTCAGTGGATTGTCTTAAGATCCATGGGATTGCTATATTCGAAGATTGCTATATCGAGTCTATTTGGCACGTCAGGCCAATCCCAGGGTTAAACCTTCCCATCCCTTCCAATCCCTCGAACCAAACACGTCCCAGGAAATTTTGACGGATTAGGGTGGATTGGATGGGATTTAAAGGTAATGATGGTGTTGTCAGTGGATTGTCTTAAGATCCATGGGATTGCTATATCCCAGGATCAGATCACCCAGTCTATTTCGCACGCCCGACCAATCCCGGATTTAACTTCCAATCCCTTCCAATACCATCCAATCCCTTCCAATTTGCCCGGCCAAACGGGCCCTAAGGTAATGATGGTGGTGTCAATGGATTGGTTTAAGATCCATGGGATTGCTATATCCCGTAACAAGTTCACTGGGTCAGTTTGGCACGCCGGGCATGTCCTGGGATTTTACCTTCCACTCCTTCCAACAAAGGGATGGGATCAATTTTAAGGTAATAATGGTGATGTCAGTGGATTGTTTTAAGATCCATGGGATTACTTATATCCTGGGACAAGTTCACAAGGTTTGTTTGGCTAATCATGCATATCCCGGGATCTTGCGATCCCATTCCTCCTAATACCGTGGGATTGGTTCGGCCAAACAGGCCTTAAAGGTAATGATGGTGATGTCAGTAGATTGTCTTAAGATCCATGGGATTGCTATTTCCTGGGATCAGGATCTCGTGTCTATTTGGCATGCCTAGCCAATCCCGGGATCTATTTCCAATCCCTTCCAATCTCATCCAATCTACGCGACCAAACAGGCCCTATATGATAAGACTGAATTAATTTAACCACCGTAAAGATAAGACTGAATAAATTCAACCCATGGAATAGGCGGGAATGACCATTATATGCATAGAAATGACCGTGTGAGGGGATTGGATTGCGAAATGCACGGAACTGACCGTGAAGTGAAGACGTGTGACCACGAAATGCGTCGAAATCACCGTGAATCAACACGGAAAAGGTGGGAATGACCGTAATATGCATGGAAATGGGGGTGAAGGGAATCGATTGGACCGTGAAATGCGTGGAACTGACCGTGAAGTGAAGACGCGTGACCGCGAAATGCGTCGAAATCACCGTGAATCAACACAGAAAAGGCTGGAATGACCGTGATATGCATGGAAATGGGGGTGAAGGGAAGCGATTGGACCGCGAAATACGCGGAACTGACTGTGAAGTGAAGACGCGTGGCCACGAAATGCGTCGAAATCATCGTGAATCAACACAGAAAAGGTAGGAATGACCGTGATATGCATGAAAATGGGGGTGAAGGGAAGCGATTGGACCGTGAAATGCACGGAACTGACCGTTAAGTGAAGACGCGTGACCATGAAATGTGTCGAAATCACCATGAATCAACACGAAAAAGGTGGGAATGATCGTGATATGCATGGAAATGGGGGTAAAGGGAACCGATTGGATCGCGAAATGCGCGGAACTGACCGTGAAGTGAAGACGCGTGACCGCAAAATGCATCGAAATCACCATGAATCAACAAAAAAAATGTGGGAATGACCGTGATATGCATGGAAATGGGGGTGAAGTGAAGCGATTGGACCACAAAATGCGCGGAACTAACCATGAAGTGAAGCGATTGGACCGCGAAATGCGTGGAACTAACCATGAAGTGAAGACGCGTGACCGCGAAATACGTCGAAATCACCATGAATCAACACGAAAAAGGCGGGAATGACCGTGATATGTATGAAAATGGGGGTGAAGGGAAGCATTTGGACCATGAAATGCGTGAAACTGACCGTGAAGTGAAGACACATGACCGCGAAATGCATCCAAATTACCGTAAATCAACACGAAAAAGGCAGGAATGACCGTGATATGTATGGAAATGGGGGTGAAGTGAAGCGATTGGATCACAAAATGCGCGGAACTGACCATGAAGTGAAGACGCGTGACTGCGAAATGCGTCGAAATCACCGTGAATCAACACGGAAAAGGCGGGAATGACCCTGATATGCATGGAAATGGAGGTGAAGGGAAGCGATTGGACCGCCAAATGCGCGAAACTAACCATGATTTTCATGCATTTCATGGTCAATGCGCTTCACTTCAAGGTCATTTCCATGCATTTCAATGCATGGAAATGACCTTGAAGTGAAGCGCATTGGTCACTATGTGATATGCATCCAATCGCTTCCCTTCACCCCCATTTCCATACATATCACGATCATTCCCACCTTTTCCATGTTGATTCATGGTGATTTCGACACATTTCACAGTCACGCGTCTTCACTTCACGATTATTTTCACACATTTTGCGATCCAATCACTTCCCTTCACCCCCATTTCCATACATATCATGGTCATTCTCACCTTTTCCGTGTTGATTCACGGTGATTTCAACGCATTTCGCGGTCACGTGTCTTCACTTCACGGTCAGTTCCACGCATTTCGCGGTTCAATCGGTTCCCTTCGCCCCCATTTCCATGCATATCACGGTCATTCTCACCTTTTCCGTGTTAGTTCACGGTGATTTCGACGCATTTCGCGGTCACGCGTCTTCACTTCACAGTCAGTTCCGCGCATTTCGCGGTTCAATCGCTTCACTTCACCCCCATTTCCATGCATATCACGGTCATTGCCGCCTTTTCATGTTGATTCAAGGTGATTTTGACGCATTTCGCGGTCATGCATCTTTACTTCACGGTCAGTTCCACGTATTTCGCTGTCCAATCGGTTCCCTTCACCCCCATTTCCATGTATATCACAGTCATTCATGCCTTTTCCGTGTTGATTCACGGTGATTTCGATGCATTTCGCGGTTACGCGTCTTCACTTCATAGTCAATTTCGCACATTTCGCGGTCCAATCGGTTCCCTTCACCTCCATTTCCATACATATCACGGTCATTCCCGCCTTTTTCGTATTGATTCACGGTAATTTCGACGCATTTCACGGTCACGGGTGTTCACTTCACGGTCAATTCCATGCATTTCGCGGTCCAATCGGTTCCCTTCACCCCCATTGCCATACATATCACGGTCATTTCTGCCTTTTTCGAGTTGATTCACAGTGATTTCGATGCATTTCGCGGTCACGCGTCTTCACTTCACGGTCAGTTCTGCGCATTTTGCGGTCCAATCGCTTCCCTTCACCCCCATTTCTATGCATATCATGGTCATTCTCGCCTTTTCCGTGTTGATTCACGGTGATTTCGATGCATTTCGCGGTCATGCGTCTTCACTTCACGGTTAGTTCCCCACATTTCGCGGTCCAACCGCTTCACTTCACCCCTATTTCCATGCATATCACGGTCATTCCCGCCTTTTGCGTGTTGATTCACGATGATTTAGACGCATTTTGCGGTCAGGTGTCTTCACTTCAGGTCAGTTCCACGCATTTCGTTGTCCAATCGTTCCCTTCACCCCAATTTTCATACATATCACAGTCATTCCCGCCTTTTCGATATTGATTCAAAGTGATTTTGACGCATTTCGCGGTCACGCGTCTTCACTTCACGGTCAGTTCCACGCATTTCGCGGTCCAATCACTTCCCTTCAGCCCCATTTCCATGCATATCACGGTCATTCCCGCCTTTTCCTTGTTGATTCACAGTGATTTCGATGTATTTCGTGGTCACGTGTCTTCACTTCATGGTTAATTCCGCGCATTTCACAGTCCAATCGCTTCACTTCACCCCCATTTTCATGCATATCATGGTCATTCCCACATTTTTCTTGTTGATTCACGGTGATTTTGACGCATTTTGAGGTCACGTGTCTTCACTTCATGGTCGGGCCGCGCAGATTTCACGATCCAATCCCCTCACCCATCATTTCCATGCATATCACGGTCATTCTCGCCTTTTTCGTGGGTTAAATTGATTCACGGTGATTTATCATTTGGTGGTTAAATTAATTCATCTTATCACATTGTTTGGGTCGATTCCTAGATTGGATGTGATTGGAAGGGATCGCTTCCCTTCACCCTGGGATTTCCATGCATATCACGGTCATAAGATCCCGCCTTTTCCTTGTTGATAACAATCCCATGGATTTCGACGCATTTTCGGTCACCATCATTCACTTTAAGGCCTGTTTGGCCGCAATCCCACGATATTAGGAGGAATGGGATCGCGAGATCCCATATCCATTTATAGCCAAACTTATTGTGAACTTTTCCATGTTGATTCACATGGATTTAAAACGATGCACCGACGATCACCATCATTACTTCAAAATTGATCTCATCCCTTGGTTGGAAGGAGTCGCAGGTAAAATCCCACGGATATTTCCATGCATATAACCCGGTGAACTATTTTGTGGATAAATTCAATCCCATGGATCTTAAATCAATCCACTAACTAAATTAATTACCTTTCATCAGGTTTATTTGGATTGGATGGTAAATTGGATGGGATTGGAATATAGATCCGGGATTGGCCGGGCGTGCAAAAAAACAGACACGAGATCCTCGATCCTGGGAGATAGCAATCCCATGGATCTTAAGACAATCTACTAACATCATCATTACCTTTTAAATCCACCCTTTGGTGAACCAATCCCACGATATTAGGGAGGAATGGGATCGGGAGAGGTTTATATGCGATGATGGCCCGACGTGCCAAATAGACTCGATATAGCAATCCTCGGATATAGCAATCCCATGGATCTTAAAACAATCCACCGACATCACCATCATTACCTTAAAATTGATCCACCCTAATACCATTCAATCCCTTGGAAGGAGTCCAAAGGTAAAATCCATCCCATCCCTCCAAATTGATGTAGAGCGGGTCGCGGACAGTTTCATGGCAAAGATGGAACTTGTTCCCGGATATAGTGATCCCATGGATCTTAAATCAATCCACTAACACCACCATAATACCTTAGCCCGACGTGCCGGGTGATTTTGGGGGAACGATGGTATTGGAAGATTGGAAGTTAGCTATGGAGGTTGTGCGAATTGCGAAAAACCCCAGATCGATGGTCGATCTGGGATATTAATCCCATGGATCTTAAGACAATCCAGTTTGATTACAACTCTTCATCATTCGGGCTTTAAATCCCATCCAATCCCCACCCGTGAAAAGAGCTTAAAATAATTAGGAGAACGTGTTTGGTTCGAAGGATTGGAAGGGATGGGAATTTTTGGCCGAAAACTGGATTGACATCACGGCCTGCCTATAAATAGAGTTTACTATTTATAGCAATCCTTGGATTAGGAATCCCATGTATTTGAAGACAATCCCATTGCTTGGTACCCATCATTTGGTTGTGAACTCCATTTTTATTCATCAATTAATCCCGAAATACCATTTATCTATTTTCCGCTTTCTTCCTTAATCCAAGAAATCCCTTGTGAGGAGTCCAGAGAAGCTTCGTGGATTTAAATCCTCATCCCATCCCTCCTAATCCGCATGGGATTCGCCTGACCAAATAGCCCTTAAATCCCATCCAATCCACCCTAATCCCTTCAAAAATGCCTGGGATGTGTTTGGTTCGGGGGATTGAAAGGGATTGGAAGGTTTAATCCCAGGATTGAAGTGAAGCGAATTGACTGTGAAATGTGCAGAAATGACCGTGAAGTGAAGGGGCATGACCGTTAAATGCGCCGAAATGACCGTGAATCAACACGGAATAGGCTGGAATGACCGTGATTTCCATGCATATCACGGTCATTCTCGCCTATTCGTGTTGATTCACAGTCATTTTGACGCATTTCACTGTCATGCCTCTTCACTTCACGGTCATTTCTATGCATTTCACGGTCAATTCGCTTCACTTCACGATCATTTCCATGCATTTCACTGTCATTCTCGCCTATTCCGTGTTGATTCGGTCATTTCAACTCATTTCACGGTCATGCCCTTTCACTTTACGGTCATTTCCACACATTTTACGGTCCAATCGCTACACTTCACCGTGAAATGCATCCAAATGACCGTGAATCAACACGGAATAGGTGGGAATGACCATGAAATGCATGGAAATGACTGTGAAGTGAAGTAAATTGATCGTGAAATGCATGGAAATGACCGTGAATCAAAACGGAATCGCCGGGATTGATCGTGAAATGCATGAAAATGACTATGAAGTGAAGCGATTTGACCGTGAAATGTATGAAAATGACCGTGAAGTGAAGGGAATTGACCGTGAAATGCATGGAAATGACCGTGAATCAAAACGGAATCGCGGTGGATTGACCGTGAAATGCATGGAATTGATTGCAATTGACCGTGAAATGCATGGAAATGACCGTGAAGTGAAGGGAATTGACCGTGAAATACATGGAAATGACCGTGAATCAAAACGGAATCACTAGGATTGATCGTGAAATGCATGAAAATGACTGTGAAGTGAAGTGCATTGACCGTGAAATGCATGGAAATGACCGTGAAGTGAAGGGAATTGACCGTAAAATGTATGGAAATGACCGTGAATCAAAACAGAATCGTCGAGATTAACCGTGAAATGCATGGAATTGATCGCGAAGTAAATGAAATGAGCGAAATTGATCGTGAACTGATTGAAATTAATCGTGAAGTGAATGAAATGGATTTTCGACCATCGACCTGATGGAATCTTGAAAAATAACCAGGTTGGTTGGCTAAAGTAGCTTCTCCTACCCCAAAATCATATAGGGTACGTCAAGTAACTAATTTTGGTTTAGAAGATATTCTTATTAAATGAAAAAAGAAAGAAATGAAAAAAAAAAAGAGAGAATTTTTTTTTTTTATATGCTTATACATACATATTTATATAAATATGTATTAGAGAAAATTGTAGGTAGAATGAAGTTTTCCATGTAAAAAAATAAAATAAAAATAAAAAAATAAAAAATAAAAAAAAATTCATAGATTGGCACAGACTACAATTATGGCTACGGTTATAATCCGTATCTATAAGGGTCGTTAGATGGGCGTGGCCTCACCAGATCGGCGCGCCCCCGCCGGATAGATCGGCGAGTGGCGCGGGCGAGTGGCGCAGGCACCCTAGTTCGGCGTGCCCACCTCGGACAGGCCCCTTTGGCTATGGATTTGGTAGGTATGGCTATGGTTATGATCCGTAGCCAAATCTCTGTATCCAATAAAATAAAAATCTGTTTATTTTATTTTATTTTTATTTTTATTTATATATTTTTTTTGACGTCGAATCTTTGTTGTTTTTTTAGGTCCCATCATGAGGTCTATGTTATATCCAAGCCGTACATCTATTTGGAGAGCTCATATTAAGGCTTGAGACAGAAAATAAGATAGATCTAACTATCAAGTGGACCACACTTTAAAAGGCAGTGGGGAATTGAATGTCTACCATTGAAACCCTTTTAGGGGTTACAGAAGTTTTAGATCATTCCTTTTCATCTAGGTCTTTGTGACCTTATGAATAGATTGGACGGAAAATAAATGTTATGGTGGGCCCTACAAAAGTTTCAACTGTGAAAATCAAATTGTTGCTGCTCTTTGTGGTGTGGTCCAGTTGATCTTTGGATATGATTTTTTTTTTAGATAAAGCTCCGAAATGATCTTGAAATATGGATGAATCGTTGTGGATATAATAAATACATAACTAACGTTGATCTCTTTGAACTGTTCGTGCAGCTCGGAGTTCGAGGAGTGTCACCGTTCTTCTTACCGATCCGCTTTAAGGTAAAAGCAAGGGGCATTTTCGACCTTTGGCAAGTCGTCCGTACAGCTGGGCTTATTTTAGCAAGGAAAATGAGGTGGACTTCGTCTCATAAATGGGCCATAAATGGGTCGTACAGTCGTAAATTTCTCAAATGGAAATCGTATTGCGTATTGAGTTACTCAGTACGATAAGTTTTATCGTACTGAGTAAACTAAGTTGGGCTAGCTTAAATGTATTTGTTCTATCACTCTGTCCATCCGTTTTTCCATCTAATTTAAGGGTTGATCCTAAAATCGAGATATATTCAATGATCAAGTCGATCATACCACTGGAAATAGTAGGGATAGTGATATTCACCATTGAAATCTTTCTAGGCCCTACAGTGATGTTTATTTGTCATCCAACCTGTTCATAATATCATACAAACATGGATGAAAGGAAAACACAAACTTAAGCTTGATCCAAAACTTTTGTGGTCCCCAAGAATTTTTCAACGGTGGATGTTCAATTCAACTGTTTCCTGTGGTGTGGTACATTTGAATATTTTATATCTCTCATTTTTGAGCTCAAGATCTAAAATGATTTGAAATTTGCGGGAATACGACCCATTTATGGCTCATTTAGGAGGCTAAGCCCACCTCATTTTCCTTTGCGAGAATACGCCCCAGCTGTACGGACGCCTTTCCAAAGGTCGAAAATGCCCCTGTTTTTTCCTTCAAGCGGGAAGACGAGCGCCGACGCTCGTTGTACTCCGAGTTGTACGAACGGTTCAAAATAGATCAACGTTATATGGGCCCCACAGTTATGTATTTATTATATCCACAACGTTCATCCGTATTTCGAGATCATTTCGGAGCATTATCCCAAAAAAAAAAAATCATATCCAAAGATCAACTGGACCACACCACAAAGAGCAGCACAAAATTGATTTTCACCGTTGAAACTTTTGTAGGGCCCACCGTAACATTTATTTTTCCATCCAATATATGCATAAGGTCACAAAAACCTGGACGAAGAGGAAAAACAAATTTCATAATGATCCAAAACCTCTGTGACCCATAAAAGGGTTTCAATGGTAGACATTCAATTCCCCCCGCCTTTTAAAGTGTGGTCCACTTGACATTAGATCTGTCTTATTTTCCGTCTCAAACCTTATTATGAGCTCCCCAAATAGATGTACGGTTTGGATATAACATGGACCTCATGACGGGACCCAAAAAACAACAAAAATTCTATGTTAAAAAAAAAAAAAAAAAAAAAGATTTTTATTTTTTTTGGATGCAGATATTTGGCTACGGATTATAACCGTAGCCATATCTACTCACAATCCGTAGCCAAAGGGATTTGTCGGGGTGGGCGCGCCGAACTAGAATGCTCGCGCCACTCATTTGCCCTATCCGTGCTGGGCGCGCTAATCTGGCGTGGCCACGCCCATCGATGACCCTATAGCTACGGATTATAACCGTAGCCAAAACTCGTAGTCTCGTGCCAATCTATGAAAAAAAAAAATAAAAAAATTTATTTTTTATTTTTTTTTTATTTTTTTACATGGAGAACTTCATTCTACCTACAATTTTCTCTAATACATATTTATATAAATATGTATACATAAGCATATAAATTTTTTTTCATTTCTTTATTTTTTCATTTAACAAGAATATCTTCTAAACCAAAATTAGTTACTTGACATACCGTATATGATTTTGGGGTAGGAGAAGCTAATTTATCCAACCAACCTAGTTATTTTTCAAGATTCCATCAGGTCGATGGTTGAAAATCCATTTCATTCACTTAACGGTCAATTTCAATCAGTTCGCGGTCAATTTCGCTCATTTCATTTACTTCGCGATCAATTACATGCATTTCACGGTCAATCCCAGTGATTCCGTTTTGATTCACGGTCATTTCCATGCATTTCACGGTCAATTCTCTTCACTTCATGGTCATTTTCATGTATTTCACGGTCAATGCACTTCACTTCACAGTCATTTTCATGCATTTCACGGTCAATCCCGGCGATTACGTTTTGATTCACGGTCATTTCCATGCATTTTACGGTCAATTCGCTTCACTTCATAGTCATTTTCATGTATTTCACGATCAATCCCGGCGATTCTGTTTTGATTCACGGTCTTTTCCATGCATTTCACGGTCAATTCCCTTCACTTCACGGTCATTTCCACGCATTTCACGGTCAATTCGCTTCACTTCACGGTCATTTCCATGCATTTTACGGTCATTCCCGCCTATTCTGTGTTGATTCACGGTCATTTCGACGCATTTCACGGTGAAGTGTAGCGATTGGACCATGAAATGCGCGGAAATGACCGTGAAGTGAAGGGGCATGACCGTGAAATGCGACGAAATGACCGTGAATCAACACGGAATAGGTGGGAATGACCGTGATATGCATGGAAATGACCATGAAGTGAAGCGAATTGACCGTGAAATGCATGGAAATGACCGTGAAGTGAAGGGAATTGACCGTAAAATGCGCCGAAATGACCGTGAATCAACACGGAATAGACGGGAATGACCATAATTTTCATGCATATCACAATCATTCCCGCCTATTCCGTGTTGATTCACGGTCATTTCGACGCATTTCACGGTCATGCCCCTTCACTTCACGATCATTTTCGCGCATTTCACGGTCAATTCGCTTCACTTCACGGCCATTTTCATGCATTTCACGGTCATTCCCACCTATTCCGTGTTGATTCACGGTCATTTTGACGCATTTCACGGTGAAGTGTAGTGATTAGACCGTGAAATGCGCAGAAATGACCGTGAAGTGAAGGGGCATGACCGTGAAATGCGCCGAAATGACCGTGAATCAACACGGAATAGGTGGGAATGACCGTGATATGCATGGAAATGACCGTGAAGTGAAGCAAATTGACCGTGAAATGCATGGAAATGACCGTGAAGTGAAGGGGTATGACCGTGAAATGCGTCGAAATGACCGTGAATCAACACGAAATAGGCGGAAATGACTGTGATATGCATGGAAATCACAGTCATTCCCGTCTATTCCGTGTTGATTCATGATCATTTCGACGCATTTCACGATCATGCCCCTTCACTTCACGATCATTTTCAGCATTTCACGGTCAATTCGCTTCACTTCATGGTCATTTCCATGCATTTCATGGTCATTCCCGCCTATTCAGTGTTGATTCATTGCCATTTCGACGCATTTCATGGTGAAGTGTAGCAATTGGACCGCTGAAATGCCCGAAAAATGACCGTGAAGTGAAGGGGTATGACCGTGAAATGCGACGAAATGACCGTGAATCAACACGGAATAGGTGGGAATGACCGTGATATGCATGGAAATGACCATGAAGTGAAAATTGACCGTGAAATGCATGGAAATGACCGTGAAGTGAAGGGAATGACAATGGATCGAAATGATCGTGAATCAACACGGAATAGATGGGAATGACCGTGATTTCCATGCATATCACGGTCATTCCGCTATTCCGTGTTGATTCACGGTCATTTCGACGCATTTCACGGCCATGCCCCTTCACTTCACGGTCGTTCACAAGATTTCACGGCCAATTCACTTTACTTCACGGTCATTTCCATGCATTTCACGATCATTCCCGCCTATTCTATGTTGATTCACGGTCATTTCGACGCATTTCACGGTGAAGTGTAGCGATTGGACCGTGAAATGCGCAAAAATGACCGTGAAGTGAAGGGGCATGATCGTGAAATGCGCCGAAATGACCATGAATCAACACGGAATAGGCGGGAATGACCGTGATATACATGGAAATGACCGTGAAGTGAAGCGAATTGACCGTGAAATGCATGGAAATGACCGTGAAGGGGTATGACCGTGAAATGCGTCGAAATGACCGTGAATCAACACGAAATAGGCGGGAATGACTGTGATATGCATGGAAATCATGTCATTCGCTCTATTTCGTGTTGATTCATGGTCATTTCGATGCATTTCACGGTCATGCCCTTCACTTCACGATCATTTTCGTGCATTTCATGGTCAATTGCCTAATTTCACTTCACGGTCATTTCCATGCATTTCACGTTATTCCCGCCTTATTCCGTGTTGATTCACGGTCATTTCGACACATTTCACGGTGAAGTGTAGTGATTGGACCGGAAATGCACCTGAAATGACCGTGAAGTGAAGGGGCATGACCGTGAAATGCGACGAAATGACCGTGAATCAACACGGAATAGGTGGGAATGACCGTGATATGCATGGAAATGACCATGAAGTGAAGCGAATTGACCGTGAAATGCATGGAAATGACCGTGAAGTGAAGGGAATTGACCGTAAAATGCGCCGAAATGACCGTGAATCAACACGGAATAGACGGGAATGACCATAATTTTCATGCATATCACAATCATTCCCGCCTATTCGTGTTGATCGGTCATTTCGACTCATTTCACGGTCATGCCCCTTTACTTCACGATCATTTTCGCGCATTTCTGGTCAATTGCTTCACTTCACGGCCATTTTCATGCATTTCACGGTCATTCCCACCTATTCAGAAATGTTGATTCACGGTCATTTTGACGCATTTCACGGTGAAGTGTAGTGATTAGATCGTGAAATGCTGAAATGACCGTGAAGTGAAGGGGCATGACCGTGAAATGCACCGAAATGACCGTGGAATCAACACGGAATAGGTGGGAATGACCGTGATATGCATGGAAATGACCGTGAAGTGAAGCAAATTGACCGTGAAATGCATGGAAATGACCGTGAAGTGAAGGGGTATGACCGTGAAATGCGCGAAAATGACCGTGAATCAACACGAATAAAGCGGAATGACCGTGATATGCATGGAAATCATGATCATTCCCGTCTAGTCGTGTTGATTCATGATCATTCGACGCATTTCACGATCATGCCCTTCACTTCACGATCATTTTCACAAGATTTCACTCGGGCCAATTCGCTTCACTTCACTTCTGGATCGCTTTCCATGCATTTCACGGTCATTCCCGCCTATTCGTGTTGATTCACGGTCATTTCGACGCATTTCACGTGAAGTGTAGCGATTGGACCGTGAAATGCCCGAAAATGACCGTGAAGTGAAGGGGTATGACCGTGAAATGCGACGAAATGACCGTGAATCAACACGGAATAGGTGGGAATGACCGTGATATGCATGGAAATGACCATGAAGTGAAGCGAATTGACCGTGAAATGCATGGAAATGACCGTGAAGTGAAGGAAATGACAGTGAAATGCGTGAATGATCGCGGAATCAACACGGAATAGATGGGAATGACCGTGATTTCCATGCATATCACAAAGTCATTCCCGCTCATTCCGTGTTGATTCATTCATTCGACGCATTTCACGGCGATCATGCCTCTTCACTTCACTTGCCAAGCATTTCGTGCATTTCACGGTCAATTCACTTTACTTCACGGTCATTTCCATGCATTTCACGATCATTCCCGCTATTCTATGTTGATTCACGCGGTCATTTGACGATTTCACGGTGAAGTGTAGCGATTGGACCGTGAAATGCGCGTAAATGACCGTGAAGTGAAGGGGCATGACCGTGAAATGCGCCGTACTAAATGACCATGAATCAACACTAATAGGTGGGAATGACCGTGATATGCATGGAAATGACCGTGAAGTGAAGCGAATTGACCGTGAAATGCATGGAAATGACCGTGAAGTGAAGGGGTATGACCGTGAAATGCGTCGAAATGACCGTGAATCAACACGAAATAAAGGGAATGACCTGATATGCATGGAAATCACGCAGTCATTCCCGTCTATTTCGTGTTGATTCACGGTCATTTCGACGCATTTCACGGTCATGCCCCTTCACTTCACGATCATTTTCGCGCATTTCATGGTCAATTCGCTTCACTTCACGGTCATTTCCATGCATTTCACGGTTATTCCTGCCTATTCCGTGTTGATTCACGGTCATTTCGACACATTTCACGGTGAAGTGTAGTGATTGGACCGTGAAATGCACGGAAATGACCGTGAAGTGAAGGGGCATGACCGTGAAATGCGACGAAATGACCGTGAATCAACACGGAATAGGTGGGAATGACCGTGATATGCATGGAAATGACCATGAAGTGAAGCGAATTGACCGTGAAATGCATGAAAATGACCATGAAGTGAAGGGAATTGACCATGAAATGCGCCGAAATACCGTGAATCAACACGGAATAGACGGGAATGACCGTGATTTCCATGCATATCACAGTCATTCCCGCCTCTTCTGTGTTGATTCACGGTCATTTCGACATTTCACGGTCATGCCCCTTCACTTCACGGTCATTTCCGTGCATTTCACGGTCAATTCACTTTACTTCACGGTCATTTCCATGCATTTCACGATCATTCCCGCCTATTCCATGTTGATTCACGGTCATTTCGACGCATTTCACGGTGAAATGTAGCGATTGGACCGTGAAATGCGCGGAAATGACCGTGAAGTGAAGGGGCATGACCGTGAAATGCGCCGAAATGACCGTGAATCAACACGGAATAGGTGGGAATGACCGTGATATGCATGGAAATGACCGTGAAGTGAAGCGAATTGACCATGAAATGCATGGAAATGACCGTGAAGTGAAGGGGTATGACCGTGAAATGCGTCGAAATGACCGTGAATCAACACGGAATAAAGGAATGACCGTGATATGCATGGAAATCATGGTCATTCCCGCCTATTCCGTGTTGATTCACGGTCATTTCGATGCATTTTATGGTCATGCCCCTTCACTTCACGATCATTTTCGCATTTCATGGTCATTCGCTTCACTTCATGGTCATTTTCATGCATTTCACGGTCATTCCCGCCTATTCGTGTTGATTCACGGTCATTTCGACGCATTTCACGATGAAGTGTAGCGATTGGACCGTGAAATGCGTGGAAATGACCGTGAAGTGAAGGGGCATGACCGTGAAATGCGACGAAATGACCGTGAATCAACACGAAATAGGTGGGAATGACCGTGATATGCATGGAAATGACCATGAAGTGAAGCGAATTGACCGTGAAATGCGCCGAAATGACCGTGAATCAACACGGAATAGACGGGAATGACCGTGATTTCCATGCATATCACAGTCATTCCCGCCTATTCCGTGTTGATTTCGGTCATTTCGGCGCATTTCACGGTCATGCCCCTTCACTTCACGGTCATTTCCGCGCATTTCACAGTCCAATCGCTACACTTCACCATGCATTTCACGGTCATTCCCACCTATTCCATGTTGATTCACGGTCATTTCGACGCATTACACGGTGAAGTGTAGCAATTGGACCGTGAAATGCGGAAATGACCGTGAAGTGAAGGAGCATGACCGTGAAATGCGCCGAAATGACCGTGAATCAACACGGAATAGGTGGGAATGACCGTGATATGCATGGAAATGACCATGAAGTGAAGCGAATTGACCGTGAAATGCATGAAAATGACCGTGAAGTGAAGGGAATTGACGGTGAAATGCGCCGAAATAACCGTGAATGGGATCAATTTTAAGGTAATGATGGTGATGTCAGTGGATTGTCTTAAGATCCATGGTATTGCTATATCCCAGGATCAGATCACCCGGTCTGTTTGGCACGCCCGGCCAATCCTGGATTTAATTTCCAATACCATCCAATCCCTTCCAATCCGCCTGGCCAAACGGGCCCTAAGGTAATGATGGTGGTGTCAGTGGATTGGTTTAAGATCCATGGGATTGCTATATCCCGAAACAAGTTCACTGGGTCTGTTTGGCACATCAGGCATATCCTGGGATTTTACCTTCCACTCCTTCCAACCAAGGGATGAGATCAATTTTAAGGTAATGATGGTGATGTCAGTGGATTGTTTTAAGATCCATGGGATTGCTTATATCCCGGGACAAGTTCACAAGGTCTGTTTGGCTCATCATGCATATCCCGGGATCTTGCGATCCCATTCCTCCTAATACCATGGATTGGTTTGGCCAAACAGACCTTAAAGGTAATGATGGTGATGTCAGGAGAAGCTACTTTAGCCAACCAACCTGGTTATTTTCCAAGATTCCATCAAGTTGATGGTCGAAAATCCATTTCATTCACTTACCGTGAAGTGAAGACGTGGAACCGTGAAATGCGTCGAAATCACCGTGAATCAACACGGAATATGCGGGAATGATCGTGATATGCATGGAAATAGGGGTGAAGTGAAGCGATTGGACCACGAAATGCACGGAAGTGACCGTGAAGTGAAGACGCGGGGCCAGTGAAATGCGTCGAAATCACCGTGAATCAACACGGAATATGCAGGAATGATCGTGATATGCATGGAAATGGGGGTGAAGTGAAGCGATTGGACTGCGAAATGCATGCGGCCAATACACGGTCATTTCTGTGCATTTCACTTCACAGTCACTTCCGTGTATTTCACAATCCAATCGCTTCACTTCACCCCCATTTCCATGCATATCACGGTCATTCCCGCATATTTCGTGTTGATTCACGGTCATTTCGACGCACTTCACGGTCCCGCGTCTTCACTTCACGGTCACTTCCGCGCATTTTGCGGTCCAATCGCTTCACTCCACCCCCATTTCCATGCATATCACGGTCATTCCGGCATATTCCGTGTTGATTCACGGTCATTTCGACGCACTTCACGGTCCCGCGTCTTCACTTTACGGTCACTTCCGCGCATTTTATGGTCCAATCGCTTCACTTCACCCCATTTTCATGCATATCACGGTCATTCCCGCATATTAGTGTTGATTCACGGTCATTTCGACACATTTCACGGTGAAGTGTAGCGATTGGACCGTGAAATGCACGAAAATGACCGTGAAGTGAAGGGGCATGACCGTGAAATGCGTCGAAATGACCGTGAATCAACACGGAATAGGCGGGAATGACCGTGATATGCATAGAAATGACCGTGAAGTGAGCCGATTAATTTGCGTGAAATGTGAAAATGACTGTGAAGTGAAGGGGCATGACCGTGAAATGCGCCGAAATGACCGTGAATCAACACGGAATAGGAGGGAATGACCGTGAAATGCATGGAAATAATCGTGAAGTGAAGTGAATTGACCATGAAATGCATGAAAATGACCGTGAAGTGAAGGGAATTGACCGTGAAATGCTGTGAATCAACACAGAATAAGCGGGAATGACCGTGATGTCACATCACAGTCATTCCCACTTATTCCGTGTTAATTCATGGTCATTTCGACGCATTTCACGGTCCTGCCCCTTCTTTAATTTTTTTCGGACATTGATAGGAACGAGCCGAAAATTGAGTGATTAGACAGTCAAAATCATCGTCCTATGCCGAACAAGTCAATACCGGGCTGGGATTGATAATTCCGACCCATTCCGGAATAAAGACTCAAGGGTGAAGAGAAATTCACCAAGAATAGTAGAATTGGGAATAAGGGGGGCTTCGACCATTAACCGGGATGAATTTTATGAAACTAATAAGCCCATTGCGTAGATCAGCTTCCCCTACCCCAAAATCATATATGGCACGTCCAGGGGGGCCTCACCGGCGCCTGAGAAATCGTAAAAGAAGGAAGTCCCAGGTAGGACTTCGGCGTGCCCACGCCCGGACCCGGCGTGCCCACGCCCAACCCTCCAGCGACTCGGCGTGCCCCCGCCCGACCGGCGTGCCCACGCCCAACCCTCCAGGGACTCGACGTGCCCACGCCCGACCGGCGTGCCCACGCCGAAATTTTCTGCAAAAATCGATCAACTTCAAAAATTCATATCTCATTCGTTACAACTCCGATTTAGGTGATTCAAAAATTAGATTGAAGCTTGATGAGTATAGTTTTATATAAAAATAAGGAAGAAATAAAATAAAAATTATAATATAGTTAAAATTAAGCTGTTCCATCAACTGTCCAAAAATTTTTAGTTTCGGACAGTTGTTACTCCTAGAATTTTTATAATTTATTTACAACTCTAAACGATATGAAATTTTGTAGGATGACTTGAAACTTGATGATAAATCATCATAAAATTTTAAAAATAATTAAGTTACTAAAAGTATAAGAAAACTTATAGGAAATAGAACATTTTGTAATCATACAAAAAAAAAACTTGGTCTTCCTCCCTTTGCAACCTACATACATGTGGGGCCTATTCTTTTTGGCATTTCAAGTGCCCAAAAACCTTCATCCCTCTCCTCTCACTCCCTTTCATTCCTTCTATAACCCTAGAGAGAGAAGAGCTCCCACTCTCCCATCCTCAAACCCAAACCTCCAAGGTTCCTTCCTCCTTCACACTTCTCCACCTTCCTAACCCACCTCCTCTTCCTCATTTCTCAACCATCTTCCACTCCATCCCTTTCAACACTCAATCATATCTCCCCTCTTCCATTCTCAATCAAATCTCAACTTCACATTTTGCTTTACATCTCCCACAATCCTTTCTCAAGCATTTCTCAAATCCTAAATCGCAAAACCTTTCCTCCATTCATCCCACTCCATCACTTCCAAAACCCATTCATAAGACATCCATCCCCAAATCCATTTCAAACTCTCATTCTCCAAATCTCACTTCTTCAAACCCATTCCATTCTCATTTCATGGTCCCACGTCTTCACTTCACGGTCACTTCCGTGTATTTCGCGATCCCACGTCTTCACTTCACGGTCACTTCCGTGCATTTCGCGATCCAATCGCTTCACTTCACCTCCATTTCCATGCATATCACGGTCATTCCCGCATATTTCGTGTTGATTCACGGTCATTTTGACGCATTTCGCGGTCCCGCGTCTTCACTTCACGGTCACTTCCGTGTATTTCGCGGTCCAATCGCTTCACTTCACCCCCATTTCCATATATATCACGGTCATTCCCGCATATTCCGTGTTGATTCACGGTCATTTCGATGCATTTCACGGTCATGCCCCTTCACTTCATGGTCATTTTCGCGCATTTCACAGTCAATTCGCTTCCGGGATTAAACCTTCCAATCCCTTTTAATCCCTCGAACCAAACACGTCCCAGGCATTTTTGAAGGGATTAGGGTGAATTGGATGGGATTTAAGGGCCTGTTTGGCCGGGCGAATCCCATGAGATCAGGAGGGATGGGATGGATTTTAAGGGCCCGTTTGGCACGCCCAGCCACCCGGTCTGTTTGGCACGACCGAGCCAATCCCGATTTAACTTCCAATCCCTTCCAATACCATCAAATCCCTTCCAATCCGCCTGGCCAAACGGGCCCTAAGGTAATGATGGTGGTGTCAATGGATTGGTTTAAGATCCATGGGATTGCTATATCCCGGAACAAGTTCACTGGGTCTGTTTGGCACGTCAGGCATATCCTGAGATTTTACCTTCCACTCCTTCCAACTAAGGGATATGATCAATTTTAAGGTAATGATGGTGATGTCAGTGGATTGTTTTAAGATCCATGGGATTGCTTATATCCCGGGACAAGTTCACAAGGTCTGTTTGGCTCATCATGCATATCCCGGGATCTCGCGATCCCATTCCTCCTAATACCGTGGGATTGGTTCGACCCAATGTGCCCTAAAGGTAATGATGGTGATGTCGGTGGATTGTCTTAAGATCCACGGGATTGCTATCTCCCGAGATTAGGATCTCGTGTCATTTGGCTCGCCTAGCCAATCTTAGGATCTATCTTCCAATCCCATCCAATTTACGCGGCCAAAACAGCCCTATATGATTTTGGGGTAGGAGAAGCTACTTTAACCAACCAACCTGGTTATTTTCCAAGATTCCATTAGGTCGATGGTCGAAAATTCATTTCATTCACTTAGCGGTCAATTTCATTCCATCAGTCCACAGGATTTGAGAATAGGTTTAGGTTATAAGTATAGGTTTAGGTTTAGGAATTCGGGTTCGGGTTCAAGTTTATCTTCGTTTAGGTTATAGGTTTCGGTTTAGGTTATAGGTTTCGGTTTAGGTTATAGGTTATAGGTTTAGTTATAGATTTTGGGATTTAAGAATAGGTTTAGGTTATAAGTATAGGTTTAAGTTAGGGTGTAGATTAAGGTTTAGGAAATGACCGTGAAGTGAAGGGGGCATGATCGTGAAATGCGTCGAAATGACTATGAATCAACAAGGAAAGGCGGGAATAACCGGAAGGCGGGAAATGAAGTGAAGCGTTTAATTGACCGTGAAATGCATGGAAATGACCGTGAAATGAAACCGTGAATCAAGCGAATTGTTTGGGATGACCGTGAAATGCAGCGAATTGACCGCGAAATGCATGCAAATGACCGTGAAGTGAAGGGAATTGACCGTGAAATGCCTCGAAATGACCGTGAATCAACACGGAATTGTTTGGTATGACCGTGAAATGCATGGGAATGATCATGGTTTGAAGCGAATTGACTGCGAAATGCATGCAAATGACCGTGAAGTGAAGGGGCATGACTGTGAAATGCGCCGGAAATGACCGTGAAGTGCATGGAAATGAGCGTGAAGTGAGGCGAATGGACCGTGAAATGCGCGGAAATGACCGTGAAGTGAAGGGGCATGACCATGAAATGCGCCAAAATGACCGTGAATCAACACGGAATCGGCGAGAATGACTGTGATGTGCATGGAAATAACCGTAAAGTGAAGCGATTGGACCGCGAAATGCACAGAAATGACCGTGAAGTGAAGGGGCATGACCATGAAATGCGTCGAAATGACCGTGAATCAACACGGAATAGGCGGGAATGACCATGATATGCATGGAAATGACCGTGAAGTGAAGCGATTAGACCGCGAAATGCGCGAAAATGACCGTGAAGTGAAGGGGCATGACCGTGAAATGCGCCGAAATGACCGTGAATCAACACGGAAGAGGCGGCAATGACCGTGATATGCATGGAAATGACCGTGAAGTGTAGTGATTGGACCGATAAATGCATGGAAATGACCGTGAAGTGAAGGGGCGTGACGTGAAATGCGTCGAAATGACCGTGAATCAACACGGAATAGGCGGGATCAGGATCGGGTTTAGGTTTGGGTTTTCAAGTTTAGGTTTACGTATAGGTTAGGGAGTTGAGATTAGGATTAGGTGTAGGTTTAGGTTTAGGGATTTGAGAATATGTTCAGGTTTTAGGTTATAGGTTACAGGGTATAGGTTTATGTTTGGGTTTAGGTTATAGGTTATACGTTTAGGTTATAGGTTAAAGGTTTAGGTTTTGGGATTTGAGAATAGGTTCAAGTTAAGGTAATAAGTTTAGGTTAAAGGTTTAAGTTAATGTTATAGGTTTAGGTTTAGGTTTAGGTTATAAGTTTAGATTTGAGAATAGGTTTAGGTTATAAGTATAGGTGGGAATGACCGTGAAGTTTACATGCATTTCACGGTCAATCCCGATGATTTAGGTTTAGGTTTAGGTTTAGGTTATAAGTTTACATGCATTTCACGGTCAATCCCGGTGATTCCGTTTTGATTCACGGTCATTTCCATGCATTTCACGGTCAATTCTCTTCACTTCATGGTCATTTCCATGCATTTCACGGTCAATGCACTTCACTTCACAAGTCATTTTCATGTATTTCACGATCAATCCCGGCGATTCTGTTTTGATTCACGGTCTTTTCCATGCATTTCACGGTCAATTCCCTTCACTTCACGGTCATTTCCACGCATTTCACGGTCAATTCGCTTCACTTCACGGTCATTTCCATGCATTTTACGGTCATTCCCGCCTATTCCGTGTTGATTCACGGTCATTTCGACGCATTTCACGGTGAAGTGTAGCGATTGGACCGTGAAATGCGCGGAAATGACCGTGAAGTGAAGGGGCATGACCGTGAAATGCGACGAAATGACCGTGAATCAACACGGAATAGGTGGGAATGACCGTGATATGCATGGAAATGACCATGAAGTGAAGCGAATTGACCGTGAAATGCATGGAAATGACCGTGAAGTGAAGGGAATTGACCGTGAAATGCTACGAAATGACCGTGAATCAACACGGAATAGACGGGAATGACCATGATTTTCATGCATATCACAATCATTCCCGCCTATTCCGTGTTGATTCATCATTTCGACGCATTTCACGGCCATGCCCCTTCACTTCACGATCATTTTCGCATTTCATGGTCAATTCGGCTTCACTTCACGGCCATTTCCATGCATTTCATGGTCATTCCCACCTATTAGAGTGTTGATTCACGGTCATTTCGACGCATTTCACGGTGAAGTGTAGCGATTGGACCGTGAAATGCACGGAAATGACCGTGAAGTGAAGGGGCATGACCGTGAAATGCGCTGAAATGACCGTGAATCAACACGGAATAGGCGGGAATGACCGTGATATGCATGGAAATGACCATGAAGTGAAGCAAATTAACCGTGAAATGCATGGAAAATGACCGTGAAGTGAAGGGGTATGACCGTGAAATGCGCCGAAATGACCGTGAATCAACACGAAATAGGTGAAATGACTGTGATATGCATGGAAATCACAATCATTCCGTCTATTCCGTGTTGATTCATGATCATTTCGACGCATTTCACGATCATGCCCCTTCACTTCACGATCATTTTCGAACATTTCACGGTCAATTCGCTTCACTTCACGGTCATTTCCATGCATTTCACGGTCATTCCCGCCTATTCCGTGTTGATTCACGGTCATTTCGACGCATTTCACGGTGAAGTGTAGCGATTGGACCGTGAAATGCCCGAAAATGACCGTGAAGTGAAGGGGCATGACCGTGAAATGCGACGAAATGACCGTGAATCAACACGGAATAGGTGGGAATGACCGTGATATGCATGGAAATGACCATGAAGTGAAGCGAATTGACCGTGAAATGCATGGAAATGACCGTGAAGTGAAGGGAATTGACCGTGAAATGCGCCGAAATGACCGTGAATCAACACGGAATAGACGGGAATGACCGTGATTTCCATGCATATCACAGTCATTCCCGCCTATTCCGTGTTGATTCACGGTCATTTCGACGCATTTCACTGTCATGCCCCTTCACTTCACGGTCATTTCCGTGAATAAGTTTCACGGTCATGACGGGAATGACCGTGATTTCACGGTCATGCCCCTTCACTTCACGGTCATTTCACGGTCATGCCCCTTCACTTCACGGTCACTTCACGATCATGCCCCTTCACTTCACTTCACGGAATATGCGGGAATGACCGTGATATGAATGGAAATGATTGTGAAGTGAGGCGATTGGACCGTGAAATTTGTGGAACTGACCGTGATGTGAAGACGTGTGACCGCGAAATGCATCAAAATGACCGTGAATCAACACGAAATATGCGGGAATGATCATGATATGCATGGAAATAGGGGTAAAGTGATGCGATTGAACCGCGAAATGCACGGAAGTGACCGTGAAGTGAAGATTTCATGCGGGACCATGAAATCGCGTCGAAATCATCGTGAATCAACACGGAATATGCGGGAATGATCGTGATATACATGGAAATGGGGATGAAATGAAGCGATTGGATCATGAAATGCACGGAAGTGGAAGTGAAGTGAAGATGCGGATCGCGTGAAATGCGTCAGAAATGACCGTGAATCAACACGAATATCTTGGGAATGACCGTGATATGCATGGAAATGAGGGTGAAGTGAAACGATTGGATCGCATAAAATGCACGGAAGTGGACCGTGAAGTGAAGACGGGACCGTGAAATGCGTCGAAATGACCGTGAATCAACACGGAATATGTGAGAATGATCGTGATATGCATGAAAATGGGGTGAAGTGAAGCGATTGGATCGATCATGAAATGCCGAAGTGACCGTGAAGTGAAGACGAGACCGTGAAATGCGTCGAAATGACCGTGAATCAACACGGAATATGCGGGAATGATCGTGATATGCATGGAAATGGGGGTAAAGTGAAGCGATTGGACCGTGAAATGCATGCGCCAATATACGGAAATCATTTACGTGCATTTCACTTCGATCACTTCCGTGTATTTTGTAATCCAATCGCTTCACTTCACCCCCATTTCCATGCATATCACGGTCATTCCCGCATATTCCGTGTTGATTCACGGTCATTTCGACGCACTTCACGGTCCCACGTCTTCACTTCACGGTCACTTCCGCGCATTTTGCGGTCCAATCGCTTCACTTCACCCCCATTTCCATGCATATCACGGTCATGCCCGCATATTCCGTGTTGATTCACGGTCATTTCGACACACTTCACGGTCCCGCGTCTTCACTTCACGGTCACTTCCGTACATTTTACGGTCCAATCACTTCACTTCACCCCCATTTTCATGCATATCACGGTTATTCCCGCATATTCCGTGTTGATTCACGGTCATTTCGACGCACTTCATGGTCCCGCGTCTTCACTTCACGGTCACTTCCGCGCATTTTGCAGTCCAATCGCTTCACTTCACCCCCATTTCCATGTATATCACAGTCATTCCCGCATATTCCGTGTTGATTCACGGTCATTTCAACGCACTTCACGGTCCCGCGTCTTCACTTCACGGTCACTTCCGAGCATTTTGCGGTCCAATTGCTTCACTTCACCCCCATTTCCATGCAAATCACGGTCATTCCCACATATTCCGTGTTGATTCACAGTCATTTCGACGCATTTCACGGTCCTGCGTCTTCACTTCATGATCACTTCCGCGCATTTCACGGTCCAATCGCTTCACTTCACCCCCATTTTCATGCTTATCACGGTCATTCCCGCATATTCTGTGTTGATTCACGGTCATTTCGACGCATTTCATGGTCTCACGTCTTCACTTCACGGTCACTTCCGTGCATTTCGCGGTCTAATCGATTCACTTCACCCCTATTTTCATGCATATCACGATAATTCCCGCATATTCCGTCCTGATTCACGGTGATTTCGATGCATTTCGCGGTCCCACGTCTTCACTTCACGGTCAGTTCCGCATATTTCGCGATCCAATCGCCTCACTTCACAATCATTTCCATGCATATCACGGTCATTCCCGCCTATTCCGTGTTGATTCACGGTCATGCCCCTTCACTTCACGGTCATTTCCCTAAACCTTAATCTACACCCTAACCTAAACCTATTCTCAAATCCCAAAATCTATAACCTAAACCTAAACCTTAACATAAACCTATAACTTATAACCTAAATCCGAACATAAACCCGAACCCGAATTCCTAAACCTAAACCTATACTTATAACCTAAATCTATTCTCAAATCCCAAAACCTATAACTACAACCTAAACCTTAACCTAAACCTATAAACCTAAACATATCACCGAAACTCAATTCCCTAAACCTTAACTTACAACCTAACCTAAACCTATACTTATAACCTAAACCTATTCTCAAATCTAAACCTATAACCTAAACCTAAACCTAAACCTAAACCTATAACATTAACCTAAACCTTTAACCTAAACTTATAACCTTAACCTAAACCTATTCTCAAATCCCTAAACCTAAACCTTTAACCTATAACCTAAACGTATAACCTATAACCTAAACCCAAACCTAAACCTATACCGTAACCTATAACCTAAACCTAAACCTTAACTTATTCTCAATTGCCTAAATCTATAACCTATAATCTATAACCTAAACCTTAGCCTAAACCTAAACCTAAACCTAAACCTTAACCTATAACCTAAACCTTAACCTATAACCTATAACCTTAACCTAAAGCTATAACCTATAACCTAAAACCTGAACGTATTCTCAAATCCCTAAACCTAAACTTACACCTAATCCTAATCTCAACTCCCTAACCTATACGTAAACCTAAACTTGAAAACCCAAACCTAAACCCAATCCTGATCCCGCCTATTCCATGTTGATTCACGGTCATTTCGATGCATTTCACGGTCACGCCCCCTTCACTTCACGGTCATTTCCATGCATTTCTCGGTCCAATCACTACACTTCACGGTCATTTCCATGCATATCACGGTCATTGCTGCCTCTTCCGTGTTGATTCACGGTCATTTCGGCGCATTTCACGGTCATGCCCCTTCACTTCATGGTCATTTCCGCACATTTCGCGGTCTAATTGCTTCACTTCACGGTCATTTCCATGCATATCACGGTCATTCCCGCCTATTCCGTGTTGATTCAGCCTCATTTCGACGCATTTCACGGTCATGCCCCTTCATTTCACGGTCATTTCCGTGCATTTCGCGGTCCAATCGCTTCACTTTACGGTCATTTTCATGCATATCATGGTCATTCCGTCGATTCCGTGTTGATTCACGGTCATTTCTAAGACATTTCGCGGTCATGCCCCTTCATTTCACGGTCATTTCGCGCATTTCACGGTCCATTCACCTCACTTCACGCTCATTTCCATGCACTTCACGGTCATTTCCACAAGCATTTCATAGTCATGTCCCTTCACTTCACGGCCATGAATGAAATTGACCACTAAGTGAATGAAATGGATTTTCAACCATCGACCTGATGGAATCTTGGAAAATAACCAGGTTGGTTGGCTAAAGTAGCTTCTCCTACCCCAAAATCATATAGGGTACATGATGTAATTGATTTTAGTTTAGAAGATATTCTTGTTAAATGAATAAAGAAAGAAATGAAAAAGGGAAAAAAAAATAATTTTATACGCTTATATATACATATTTATATAAATATGTGTTAGAGAAAATTATTGGTAGAATAAAGTTTACCATGTAAAAAAAAAAAAAAAAACTTTTAAAAAAAATTGCACTACGGCTCGGCTATAATCCTACCACAACTGGCGTATAATCCGGGTAGCCATAGCGCGCTCACCTTTGGATAGGCCTATTTGGAAAAGATGAGAGCAGATGAAGGAGACCCATTACCAGATCCCTTGATGTATAGAAGTCTAGTTGGGGGACTTCAGTACCTCACATTCACTAGACCAGATATAGCATTCATCGTCAATCAAGTGTGCCAGTATATGCACTCAATAAGGAAGACGCATCTTGAAGCTGCAAAACGGATCATGAGATACGGGACAAAAAAGGTTATTCTACTCATCATCAGGTGGAGATGACCTATCATCCTACACAGATGCGGATTGGGCTGGTTGTCCAGACGACAGACGATCAACTACAGGGTTCTTTTTCTTTCTGGGGAAGAACTGTTTGGAGCGGCAAAAAGCAAAGAACGGTTTCCAGATCGAGCGCAGAGATTCTTTCTCCCGCAGCTACGGAACACAAGTAACACCCGCTCGACACGTAGTGGGGCACAAGAGGAATATACCCCCTCCACGTATCGGAAAGGAAGTTCATAAAATACCCTAAAAACGGTTAATTTTTTTCATTAATGTCCGAATCAAATAAAATAAAATTCAGATTTTTTTTTTCAAATGTCGAATCTTTTTTTTTTTTTTTTTGGGTCCCATCATGAGGTCTATGTTATATCCAAACCGTCCATCTATTTGACGAACTCATATTAATGCTTGAGATGGAAAATAAGACAGATCTAACTATCAAGTGGACCACACTTTAAATGGCAGTGGGGAATTGAACGTCTACCATTTAAACCCTTTTAGTGGTTACAGAAGTTTTGGATCATTATTAAAAAAAATTTTCCTCTTCAACCAGGTATTTGTGACCTTATGAATAGATTGGATGGAATATAAATGTTATGGTGGGCCCTACAAAAGTTTCAACGGTGAAAATCAATTTTCTGCTGCTCTTTCTGGTGTGGTCCAGTTGCTCTCTGGATATGAATTTTTTTTTTGCATAATGCTTCGAAATGATCTCAAAATATGGATGAACGTTGTGGATATAATAAATACATAACTGTGGGGCCCATGTAACGTTGATCTCTTTTGAACCGTTCGTAGGAGTTCGAGGAGCGTCAACGCTGGTCTTCGAGCACCAGCCGATCCGCTTGGAGGAAAAAGCAGGGGCATTTTGCGACCTTTGGAAAGGCGTCCGTACAGCCGGGTCGTATTCTCCCAAGGGAAAATGAGGTGGGCTTAGCCTCCTAAATGGGCCATAAATGGGTCGTATTCTCGCAAATTTTCAGCTATATAGCTGTTATAGTCAGCAAGTTCTGTGGGTCCCATCATGATGTATGTGTTATATCAAAACTGTCCATCTATTTTGCGAGCCCGTCTTAAGGTTTGATCCGGAAAATAAGACAGATCTAAAGGTCAATTGAAGCACACTGCAAAAAGCAGTGGGGATTAAACATTTACCATTGAAACCCTTATGGGTCACAGAAGTTTGGGATCAATATGAAATTGGTTTTTATTTATGACCTTATTAACATATTGGATGGAAAATAAAAGTTACGGGCCCAACCAATTTTTCAACCGTGGAAATCATCATCCTGGCCGCTATTTTTCGTGTGGTCCATTAGAGCTTGGTATATGATTATTTTTTGTCTAAAACTTTTTGAAATAATATTGAACAATGAATGAACAGTGTGGATATAATAAATACGTCACTCTGGGGCCATGTAAGTTTGTAACCTTTGAACCGTTCCTGCAACTCGAAGTTGAGGAGTGTCGGCTCTCGTCTTCGCAGAAGCGGATTGGCTGGCTATATGGCTGGTATAGATACGTGTCATGTGAAGACGACCGTGGACGCTCCTCAAAGCCCGAGTTATACAAACCGTTCATAGGAAATCAAAGTTACATGGGCCTCTCAATGATTTATTTATTATATCCGCACCGTTTATCAATTTTTTGAGATGAGACAAAAAATAAATCATATTCAAATCTCAAAAAGACCACACCAAATAAATTATATTCAAAGCTCAAAAAAACCACACCAGAAATAGCAGCGCAGATAATAATTTTCACCATTAAAATATTGGTAGAGCCCACCATAATGTTTATCTTCTATCCAATTTGTTCATAAGATCCCAAATACCTGGATGAAGAGGAAAAACAAATTTCATATTATCCGAAAATTCGTGACCCCAAAATGGTTACAATGGTAGACATTCAATCCTCTGCTGCTTTTTTCAGTGTGGTCCACTTTATCTTTATACCTATCTTATTTTCGAGCTCAATGCTAACAACGAGCTTCCAAAATGTATAGACAGTTTTGAAATAACACGTACCTCATGATTGGACTCACAGAACTTGTTGGCGTCTATAGTCAGTGTGTGGTACACCAGCCAATCTACTTTCCATCTTAGCACGATGCATATCTACACCAGCTGTATAGCTGGTGTGTGATACACCAGCCATATAGCTGGTGTGTGATACACCAGCCAATCCGCTTCCCAAATGATAGGGTGCGGATTGGGTAGGGCTGCTGAGTGACGAACGTGATATGTGAATGTTATCCAAACCAGCCATTTATTTCTAAATATTATTTTAGACTATTAGTCTAAAAATAGAGAGATCTAAGGCTCAAATGGACCACAAAGTAGGGATTAAATTCCTACCATTGAAAAATTCTTGGGGGCCACGTAAGTTTTGGATTAATATGATATTTGGTTTTTTTCACTTAATCGAGGTTTATATGAACATATCAACAGGTTGGATGGAAAAAAAAAAAAAACCAGTAGACTCTAAAAAGGTTTCAATGGTGGATATCCTTAGCACCGCTGCTTCCTGTGATGAAGGTTTCAATGGTGGATATCCTTAGCACCGCTGCTTCCTGTGATGTGGTCCACTTGAGACTTGGATATCACTTATTTTTTGTCAGTACTCTAAAATGAAATGGGAAAATGAATGGACACTGTAGATAAAATTCATACATCACAGTGACCCTCTCAGCGTCCCTCCCAGCCTCCGCCTGTCCCGAGTTTTTAACAGGCGGGGGTCGTACCTAATCCGCGCGCAGCAACGAACAAGGGACTTAAAAAAAGGTCACCCTCTCTGGAGCTAAGCCCTTCTTAAAGATGCGGTTTATGTGTTCGACAAAAGTCATTATTAGAATTTAGTCCCATGTTGTTATATAGTTGCTACGTATCTAACTTGATATTTTAAACCAGGCGGGGGTCGTACCTAATCCGCGCGCAGCAACGAACAAGGGACTTAAAAAAAGGTCACCCTCTCTGGAGCTAAGCCCTTCTTAAAGATGCGGTTTATGTGTTCGACAAAAGTCATTATTAGAATTTAGTCCCATGTTGTTATATAGTTGCTACGTATCTAACTTGATATTTTAAACCTGTTAGGAAACGTATCTTCGTTTGTCTTTTTTATTTTTCCCAACAGATATTGATGTGATTATAGTGTGAACTGTAAAATTCAAGCATATAATCATGATGCATGCTTGGTAGGAATGGTATGAGGTGTCAACCGACCAGTAGATGTTCCTTTGGTGATCAGAGCCATTCATTTAGTGATCTGATACAACGAGTTTTGCCCATTGAACGGCCGGAACTGCTGGTCGTCTTTTGATTTTGGTTTTTTTTCCCCACACACACACAACACCCCACATGGGCACTCGAACCCATGATTTTAGTGCTGGTCATGTTTTGAGTAAACACGTCATTTTAGAGGGCATTGATGAGATGACTCCAGTAATCAATTATTAATTGCTTTATGATCAATGGCCCATCCACAAGTGGCCAACCACATCGATTGTAACACCCCGTACTTTCGAAGTACTCGGGTGTTGCCATATAACCAAACTTAGTATAAATACAATTCTAACCTAAGTGAATATTTACGTTCATCCTAGTTTAAATCTGACCGTTGAAAACAGTCCGCACCTGTGTATCAGAGATTCCATTCGTTAATCTTCGAGACGAACCATCCAGTAGCCGCATAATATTTAATAAGTATATTTATTTTATTTATTATATTTTATACAAACATAGGTCAGAAAAAAATTATGGATGTACCTTGATAAATTACTTATCATATAGAAGTGTAAATATATATATATATATATATATATATATATATATATATATATATATATATATTTAATGTAAATATAATATTATGAAAGTAATATTATATCAACTAAACATAGTGGATAATAATTTTTCAATATATAATTGAAATATAAATATCAACGTAGTGTTAAACATATGTACAAAAATTTATTAGATATTTAAATAAGATGGTATATTATTTAACAATGTGATTTTAAAAGAGACATTATACAATTTTCAATCCATACATATGTGTAATATGATATTGTATATTAGGAATTTTATATTAATAAATATGTGATCAATAGCACTTATATAGTAGTACGTTAATATTAAAATTTTATTTATATAAGATTTTAATCATTCTATTTAAAAGTAATACATAATGATGATAAAATTTATATTTATATTAGATTGGTTAGTAATATATTGTGGAAGCCTCACAAATGGTCCATTTAGGCCTTTTAACCGCTGACATTTGAATTCGGGATCATCCGACCGTTAGATGGACAAAAAACCACCATTAGGACCTAAGATTGATTTGTATGGCCCACTTGGATTTAGGATCTGGCCCATTATTTTGTCTGGGCCTCAGCGTGATCTGACAAAGAAAGTGGACGGAGTGAATTTTGCACAAACATCGCAGTGGACCCCACGCCTGTGTCACATGTGCACCACAGGGGAGCACTCGAGGTGCATCGGACCACCAAGCCCGGTCAGCACGGGTCTGACCCGCTATTTCCTAAGACAGATCTCTCTCTCTCTCTCTCTCTCTCTCTCTCTCTCGTTGTGCCAACTAACGAACAACGTCCGTTTGGGACGCATTGGGGCCTACCATCTCGAATAAGATGGGGGATCTGATCCGTCCATCATGTCCGGGGCTTGGGCCTCACCGGGGCCTACCATCTCGAATCAGATGGGGGATCTGATCCGTCCATCATGTCCGGGGCTTGGGCCTCACCAAAACCCCAACTATTTCACGTGGAGATGTACATGTGTGTGACCACAAATCCAGTCGCAAACGGACTAGAGTAAACCAAGTTTCCAAAAATAGAAGTTTTGTTCCGTGCGCTAGCAGGGCGATCCATGTGAGGGGTTTATCCTCTCATCTCACCCATTCACTGAGAGAGCATCTCAGCCATCCATCTACTTAGGGTTTTCTAAACAAAACCACACTAGTTTTGGTTCCCTCCCATGGTTTTGAGAAAATAGAACAGCTGTATTCAATCCGGGTCATCCAGTTCTCATCCAACGGCCCTAAAGAGCTAGGGCTTTTCCATAAATAAGGAGGATCGAGTAGCTGTAGCTGCTCTCCACCTCTTACTGTAGTTCGAGCGAAAACTGACCGTTTCCTTCTCCTTCCAAACCCATCACCCAAGTCTTTCCCAAGCTTCGAAAGAACCCTTCCACAAGCTTCTTAGGACCCATACGAGTCTTCTGAAAGGACCGGATTAGGGGGGATAAGTTGTCGTTTTCAAACCGCCATTAGCAGCAGAGCTTCTTCCTCGTTTAAGGGACACCAAACTCCATCGATTTGGGTCGAATGCGGTGGTCCAATGACTCCGCTGGACCTGTAGCAGATGAAAGGAGAAGAAAAAGGAGGAATGAAATAGAGAGAAAGAAGAGGGAAGAAAGAGGTGGTGTGGCTGTTGCACCGCACCACCGTGCTGCACTCCCACTCAAGCTCAAGCTGAGTTCGGGCCGAGTCAGGCCGGGTCGACAGCCCTTGCTGGGCATTTCTAGTAGCAGGAAAGAAAAAGAAATAAGAAAGAAGAGAAAGAGAAGAAGAAGAAGAAGGAGAGGATTCGTGGGGTGCTGCTGTTGCACCACACCAACCTGACCGATTTCGATCTGAGCCAGTGATGGGTCTGGTCAATCCAGACATTGTCTGGTCATGAGGAAAAGAAAAGAAAATCAAAGGAAGAAGGAAGAAGGAGAAGGAGAAAGAAAAAAAGGAGGGAATGGGGAGGTGCGGCTGACTGCACCATATCCACCTGACCGAGTTGCTGGGCCTTGCGTAGGCTGCTGACGAGTTGCGTCCGAGTCAACTCGATCCGAGCCCCTGCTAGATGAGTTGAGAAAAGGAGAAGAAAAGAAATAGAAGAGGAACCAGGGAGAGGAAGAATAGAGAGGAGAAAGTTGGAGTTAGGAGAAGGAGAGCTGACTCGCTACCGAGTCAGCTAGCTCGAGTCAGGGATGGCCCTGGTCTAGACATCAATGGACATTCCAGCAGAGAAAAAAAAGGGAAGAAGGAAAAGAGGAGAGGAAAGAGAGAGAAGGAGAGAGGATGTAGAGGTGGTGGGTAAGTGGAGCCGAGTCAACTCGACTCAAACTGAGTCGACCAAGGTGAGTCCATGTCTTTCCTACATATTGAGATTCTTTCGATTTTAATCTTCATTTTTGCCATTCTTAGGATGACGAATGTTAGGGATGAATAACACTTGGTAAATTATCTATATCGATATTAGAGCTTCATATAGAACAAAATTTCCATTGTTAACTATTAGTATTTTGTCATCATTAATGGTAGGTCTTAGTATCTGCTTATTAACATTAATATTACTGTGATATTTTGAAATCATATAACATGATTAACTATTAGAAGATTATTCATGCTTATATTAGTTATTATAAATAAATAAAAAAAATTTCGGTTATTAAATATTTGCATTTTATTTATCATGCTCGAATATTATCATCGATGGTAGATGGTGCAATTTAATTATCATCAGGATGATCACTAACTAGTATTAACTACAACACTAACATTAATAAATATTATTAAATTAACGTTAAAATCAATTGCACACCAACTAGGGTTCAAACCCTAAACACTTAGCCTAGACTTAAACTCTAGGTTAAAACCCTAAACCCTAGGCAATCTAAACCCTAGGTCGATACCTTGAACATAAACAGTGAGTTAAGTTGGATCTAATGGCACAATTTCATAACTTATGGTAGGATCCAAGTGTAAGGGCGTGCACACTTCTCAATAACATTAGAAGGCAAGTCGACGTATGAGGTGATGATTCTTCCCCTTGAGCCTTCCATCTTCTCATTAGCTTAAGTTATAGTTTTATTTAAATTCATAATTGATATCTCCCTTTATAATCGCATGTGTTAGCGGGTGAAAATTGATTTGCCGTATAACATGCTTTATGATTATCCTGTATATTTGTTCATGCTTGTGGATTATTTGTGTATTACTTATGGACTTTAAACTGGTACATTAGTGGGAAACCCCCACCTATAAATGTACACCCATACTTGGGATGTAACCTGACTGGTTGTGATTAAAATGGACTTTCGACTTAGTGGTTATTGAGTGGTGGTCTAAATGGATCATTGATGTGGGCCTACCATCCAGGATTGTTGTGTCCAATGGTTTTTAAGGATGGTCTTTTATCGCATGGTTTTGATACTCGCTCTATGAGGCCTATTTTGATAATTGCCCTATGTGGCTTGTTTGACATCGTCCTATGTGGCTTTGTTTTGGTATTTTCCTATATGAGTTCGATGTTTTATACTGTGCAATCATGCGATGGTAAGTCCCATATTTTGTAATATGATTGGCCACTAGTCGACAAGTCTCCATTAAACATCCCAAGATGGTAACCTCATGGGCCGGGGATATTGGTTATGGATACTATGTCCGAGCCGTCGGCCTACGTTGGGCCTTGTGCTCCCCGTAGTGACCTTTGAGCTTATCTAAAATGGCTGGTTGTAGATGGACTAATAATGACTTGGCTAATCATGCATGTGTGACGCCTCGTCACTGTGTGGTCACATGTGGGCGTGCACACGTGGGTGAAGGCATTTGCCTAAAGAGCTATTGTGGTCACATGTGAAGGCGAACCTTATCCCACATGAAGAGTGGCGTGGTGTTATATGTGGGCTTAACAAACATGGGCGTTTTAAAGTCGGACCTGGGTGAGACAATATCACAATGGTGGGGTGGGTGGTTAGAAGGCTCCGCCCATGGTGGGTGTAACATCCCGAAAATTGGGGTGCATAAACTCAACTCCAGGGTTCAGAACATCACTTATGCAACAAAATGAATGATGATTGAAATTTATGCATTGAACATGAGTGAGATTAAGCCAAAGCAATTATATCATACTCCGAGAGACAATTAAATTGCAAGCGGAAGAGTGATAGATAAATAACATATAAAAGCTGTGGTGAGTCTCCAGTGTGATAAAGTTACGGGTTAAATAATTGGGTACAATTTAAAATATACCTAATGTGAGGAAGTGTAACTATCCCAAGTACCGCCCTGAAGTCAATAAAATACCGAGGTCTTCAAGACACCAGAGAAGATACTGAGATAGGAGAACTCCTCCTCAACATCATAGTAGTAGTGGCCAGCCTTCATAAGCATTGCGAAACTCAACAAATCTGGTTGGTGTTGCAAACAATGTAATGTGGGAGTGGCGATCAACTCGTGGAACAATAAAGCATATGTTAACATGTTATCAATTCAGTCAAGCAGTAATGATAAAGCAGTAAAATCAAACACTCCTAACTACTCTTATTAATGCAAGTATGAATGCAGTCATGATGTATGCCCTCATCGACATACTCCCTCATGCGACACCATCTTCGTTATTTGCATGCTTTCTTTCCTCAGTGCTCCACATCTTCCGGGCACATACGCATCTCATGATGAGCATGATTACCCGAGTTATTATTAGTCCATTTCAAACGGCGGGATTGAGAAACTAAGGTACCTCCCTTGTATCATTCCCAAACATGATCCATTCTAGGGTCGTCGATCTAGACAATCTCATACGATGGTGTGTTTCTAGGTGACTGCAAGGGCTGCCAGGGCTGTTACGCGGAATCGTTACACCACTCCCCCATCACCTTATCAATACAGGCCTAGTTTATACTATGTTACTACGGGAAGGCTCGGCGCCTCACCGTAGGTTTAGAGTATGCTCGAGGTCACTACACCAGATACGGTCAGGGCTGCCAGGGCTGTTACACGGAATCGTTGCACCACTCCCCCATCACCAATCAAGTAGTGTAGGCCGACAGCTCGAATATAGTGTCCCATACCACCATAATCGGCTCACGAGTTTGGTTGCTCATTGGTCACTACGGGGAGGTACATGGCCCCAGCGTAGGCCGACAGCTCGACCACGATGTCCCATACCACCATGTCCATCTCATGAGTTTTAGCGGATCGAGGTACCATGGTTAAAAGGGATTTCACTGGAAAGTTTGGTACCCTAGGTTCAAGCAGTAGCGACCAAATATGGTGAACATACATTAGACACATCGGGTTATATGATGAGCCTGACTAGCTCGACCGCACAATCAATTGGACGACATGAAGTGCATAAGCACTTCGCGTGGCCTAACCACTGTCGCCAACTGCACTCGGGTTCGTCAAACACATCTTACGTGGCGACATGAAACTCAACTACGATCTCAAGTCTAGTACCGACTGTCTGGACTATAGACATAGTCCCAAACTCAATCAAACCTTATTCATAGCATGTGGAGTAAAGCATGATAAACTAAGTAATTCAAGCATATAAGTAAGCATGTCCTGAAGCATGTTATAAAGCATGTTGTCGAGCATGTTATAAAGCACCACTTAAATAGGAATACAAACACATATATTTCACAAGTAAGCGGTTTAAGTAAACAACCTCATGGAGTAAATCATACATGTCTCTAAGGTAGTTGAGAATCCCATCTCAACACCCTCCTAAGGCATCAACATCCAAACACTTACTCACACAAGCATTTTCGCAAACACTTAACATACACTATTTCAACATACTTAGTGTATGTTAGCAAACATGTATTAGGGCGAGTCCTTTCGCCAAGTAAATATTTTACGCACATATAATATATTTATACAACAAATAATCATGGCAAACACATTTCTAAAATACATATGTATTGCACTTTCTACTGATCTGATTTCTACATACATAGTGTATATTAGTAAAACATGTATTTGGGCGAATCCATTCGCCAAATAAGTTTTTATCCATATATCGTATATTCATACAACAAATGATCATGTCAAACACATTTTCAAAAAATATGCGTATACGGTATTTTTCACGAATCTAGAATATGTAAAATTCCATAATTTACATCATCGAAACAATCGGAAAGCACTTTGTACATGTGCAATTGCATGTAGATCATGAATCTATCATTATACGACATTGAAAGCGCTGAAAACCATAACCTATACACCTAAAGTCCGCACGTTGTATCGTAGAATCGTAATATGAGTCGGTAGGTTTCTTTAAGCTTCCGTATTCTGATGCGGTTTGGCAACCTAGAAAACGAAATAGGTTAGCTATTTCATAACCTACAACCTATCTGACCCCAAAAGCAGATTTGGGTTAGGGAGAAGCAGGTGGAATCACGGGAAAGCGATGAGAATGGAGCGGTTGAGCTTGGATACGGCAGGGAAGAACGGCAGGGAAGAATCTCCCACTTCTCTCTCACTTTCTCTCTCTTTTCCTAGGGTTTTTCTCAAATTCGTATGACTACAATGAGAGAGGGTTTAAGGTCCTTATATAGCCTAAAAACTCACCGAAATAGACTCCAAGTCAAAGTATACTTAGGTTATAACCAAAGTGGGGCAATTTCAGCTCAACGGAGGACTTCTGGCGGGCCTCCTTGAGCCAAAGGTCGGACTTAAGCTCACTAACACTGGATCTACGTACTATTAAATTTTCATTCCAGTAGGGTTCTCAGATCACGCGTGGCGGACCAGTTTCAGTTCGACGGTCAGCGGGTCTCGATTGGAGATTTCGAGTACATGTAAATGTGTATGAAATTCACGATCCGAGGGTGTAAGTCGATGGTCACTGGTTGCTTAATACTAATCATTAGCGAGTCTCAAAACTATTCAAGATATTTATTTTGTAAAGAAAACAAGGGTTCTCACACTCTCTCGATCCGGATCAAGCAAACGAGCAGTAGTGGGACATTATCCGGATTTGATTTCACGAGATGATTGAGGCGGTCCTAAGTCCTTAACTTCGTATTATTCGGAGTCCCGATGAAAAGACGATACTGAATTTTAAAGTGCTCCCAGAAGCGGTCGGGTAATGAGTTTGATCCTAGGTTTTAGGGTAACCTAGCGTCAATGATTCCACAAGTTTTAGGTCTTGCAGATCGTATTTAAAGCAATTCAAACGGATTTCGTAGCTAATCTAGTTTAGCACTTAGTTTCTTTGTCTCATTTCTAAAGGATTTAATCCTAAGTGATTTCTGGTCGAGGTGGTACTCAGGCCTTTGTAGTTTGTATATAAGGTGATCCAAGTTATAATACTTAATTAGTTTAAGATAGTGTCTAGGGTGAAAGTACTTAGAAAAATTGAAAGAATAAGGTGGTGAAGGATGGGATTTGTGAAAGAAATGGGTTCACAAGCGATTTTAGACTATGGGATTCAGTTCTGACAAGTTAATAAGGTGTTAGGAGCGGCCCATTGCCTAAGGACGTTTAGTTCCAGGTTGGCGAAAATTCGGGATGTTACAGTGAAGGATATTGTGAAATCCGTGTGTGGTCACATGTGACAGAATGATTTGGGTGGGGCCTAAAGGGCCTGGGCGAGCTACCAGTGGTTGGCAGACTACTGTGCTAGCAAGCTACTGTACCTACAGTGAAGGCGAAACCTTGTCCCACATCGAAAGAGTTGTCTGGAGTTGTAGTGGTTATATGTTGGGTTCCTCTCTTAACAGACATAACGCGTTTTAAAATCGTGAGCTTTGGCAGAGCGAACAATATTATGTGTTATGGGGGTAGGCCTTACAGCATGCATGACATATTATGATGACTTGGATCACTCTGTCCTGCGATTACGCCGCGTGTTGCGCTTATGACCAGTCATTCGATTTATGATGATGACTTGGATCACTCATGCCCATGTGATTACACCGAGTATTGCGCTGATGACCAGTCACATCCTTGGGAGACGACCCCAATACCCATCCGAATGTTTTACCTGGGGCACCGACCTCCGGATGTTTTACCCGGGTCGATGATTTCATTCATGCATCCATGTATCTAATAAGACTGCGTTTACTCTGTTTTAGTTGTCTGGATGTTTTATATTATTTCTTACCTAATGCGGCGGTGTGTAATCTTGAGGGGAATTCACACTGAGTTGGACACTCATCCATCAAAAATAAAACTGTACAGGTAGCATAAGTGGCCCTGATGATGTTCACACTCATATTGGTGAGGAGCAGGCTATGGTTGACAAGGGTGCATGATTATATTTGCTAAGGGTTGCTACAGGATTTCATATCTCAAATTTGTTGTAATTTACTTTATTTCACACGTAATATTATTTCATTTTGTGATTGTAAGAATGAGGACATTGGTTTGTATAAGTCATTATGGGCAGCACTTGTATATTTTAAATGAAATTTAAAATTTCCCTTTATGCTTACGTGTTCATTCTATGCTCATCTGCTTACTTTGATAAAAGAAGAAAGAAAAAATATATATTTGACCATCTTTTAAGGTTAACACTCGGGTTTTTGGGAAACGAGTCGTGTACTCGGGTCCTGAAGATTCAAGGGGTTACATCGATGGTCCTGATCAATGATCACAACTTTTACGTGTACAGTAGTATGCTTTGGTTTAGATTTCATTGAGCTCTATGAAGTGAGTGTTGAGATGTGGAGCCACATTTAGGGGTTGCTCGACCAGTCGTGGCCCATGCTCGACCAGTCGTGAGTAGTCGTGGACTGGCTCGACTCAAAGTCCAGCAAGCATAAGATTTTGGGTTCCGAGGTGCTCGATCGGTCGTGGCCCATGCTCGACCGGTCGAGGGGTCCGCTCAATCGGTCGTGCAGTCTGCTCGACTGGTCGAGGGGTCGGCTCGATCGGTCGTGCAGTCTGCTCAACTAATCAAAGTTACACAGATTCGTTTCCGGATTTGATGCAGACTGCGGAAATTTGAGTCAGTTTTTGTAAGGGTGTGAAAGGGAAGTTGCTTAAACTATAAATAGGTATCCCTAGGGCTTTTCTAGGGTATGAGAAATAATTTTAAGGTGTGGACAAAGGGTTTTCTATGTACTTCCAAAAGAGAGGTTAGTATATTACCTTATAATCTTCATTTTCTTCATAGTGGAAGTTTGCATCCTTGATTTTTTTACCCTTGTTGGGGTTTTTCCACGTATATCTTGTCTTGTGGTTTGTTTGGAATGCTTTGATTTTTTTTTCTAGTTTATATTTCTTCTTATTTATCGTTTGTGGGTGAGACTTGAGATTGGATCTCAGTTCACTGCGTTGTTGGCATGCTGCGCAACAATTGGTATTAAAGCTATTGGTTTAGTTATATTGGGAGCGATGACAAAAGAAGGGAAGAGTAGAATTGAGAAGTTTGATGGTTGAAACTTTGCTTTCTGGAAGATGCAGATGGAGGATTATCTGTATCAGAAGGACCTCTATATTCCTCTAGGAGGAAAAGAGAAGAAACTAGAGAAGATGACAGATGATGAATGGTTTTTATTGGATCAGAAGACTTTAGGAACGATCCGACTCTCTTTGTCTAAGAGCGTCACCTTCAATATATCCAAGATGAAAACCATAAAAAAATTAATGGAAGCCCTAGCCACCATGTATGAAAAACCCTCAGTGACCAATAAGGTTCATCTTATGAAACAGCTATTCAACATGAAAATGTCAGATGGTGGGAGCGTGGCTGAACATCTAAACGAGTTCAATACAGTCACGAGCCAGTTGGAATCCATTGACATTGCTTTTGAGGATGAGGTCAGGGTGTTATTGATCTTGTCCGGTTTGCTAGACAATTGGGATGGTTTGGTGATTGTTGTGAGCAATTCCTCAGGGTCGACAAAGTTAAAATTTGATGATGTGGCCGATCTAATTCTCAGTGAAGAATCTAGAAGAAAGGCATTAGGAGTTTCAGGGGATTCAAGGAATGCTCTAAACGTTGAAGGAAGAGAAAGATCACTGAATAAAGGAAGCAATAAACACGGGCGTTCTAAGTCAAGGAAGAGGTCCAAGGGACCGAAAGATAAAGACGGGTGTTGGCATTGCGGTGAGAAAAGATACATGAAATGTGATTGCAGGGCGCTCAAGAAACAAGAAGGAAGCTCTCAAGATGGGAAGGATTCAGTGAATCTATCTGAGGAGAGTGACACAGAGGCGTTAATCTTGTCTCTTGATACGAGGAATGAGTCTTAGGTTATAGACTCGGGTGCTTCGTTTCATACTACTTCATGTAAGGAAGTTCTACGTAATTATGTATCAAGTGACTTCGAGAGAGTCTACTTGGGTGATGATGAGCCGTGCAGTATTGTTGGAAAGGAGGACGTTCATGTAAATTAGAAAGACAGAACGCCTTTGAAATTGAAGGATGTCAGACATGTACCAAGTTTGAAACGTAACTTGATCTCAGTGGGGCAGTTGGCCGATACTGGTTATGTGACGACATTCACCAGTATTCCTAGAAGATCACAAAAAGTGCCTTGGTGATATCTCTAGGAAAAAAGGAATGTACTTTGTACGTAACTTCAGGATCGTATAGTTCACTCACAGTCACATCAACTGGAGTGAATGGGCAGTTATGGCATCAGAGGTTGGGACATATGAGTGAGAAAGGGATGAAAGTGCTATTTTCAAAAGGGAAGCTACCAGGGCTGAAATTTATTGACTTAGAATTCTGCGAGGACTGTGTGTATGATGAGCAGAAGAGGGTAAACTTCAAGAAAATGAGATGCGCTCCAAAGACGCATCTGTTAGAGCTTGTACATACCGATGTGTGGGGACCGGCACAGGTATTATCTCTTCATAGCTCATGTTATTTTGTTTCCTTTATTGATGATGCTAGTAGAAAATTGTGGGTCTATTTCTTAAAACATAAATCCGATGTATTTGATGTATTAAAGGAGTGAAAAGTTATGGTAAAAAATAAGATAGGTAAAACAGTAAAATGTCTCAGATCTGATAATGGGGGAGAGTACCGTGATAAGAGATTTAAGGAGTATTGTGCAGCAAATGGAATCAAACATCAGAAAATGATTCCGGGGACACCACAACAGAATGGTGTGGCTGAGCGCATTAACAGGACCATCCTTGAGCGTGCCAGGAGCATGAGGTTACATGCAGAGTTGCCCAAGACCTTTTGAGTAGATGCTGTAAATACTGCCACATATTTCATCAATAGAAGTCCCTCAGCACCATTGGATGGTGGGCTAACAGAAGAAACATGGACTGGGAAAGAAGTGAACCTTGCACATCTCAGAGTGTTTGGTTGCACTTCATATGTTCACATTGATGCAGAGTACAAAAACAAGCTGGATGCGAAGTCCAGGAGGTGCACATTTATAGGCTACGGGCAGCATGATTTTTACTACAGGTTTTGGGATGCAGAAAATAGGAAAATCATCAGAAGCAAGGACGTAATCTTCAATGAAAAATTAATGCATAAGGACAGTGTGTAGGAAAATAAAGCCGAGAAAAAAGAATTCGTAGAGTTGGAAGAGTTACCGGACACAGGTATTACAGTGCCACAGGATGATCATGTACAAGAGCATTATAAGGCAGAGCCACTTACATCGGTTTGAGGAGGTCTACTCGGGAGTGGAGACACACAGTCCGATACTCACCCTCCTTACATTATTTACTGTTGACATATAATGGTGAACCAGAGTGTTTTAAAGAGGATTACAGTAGGATACACGGGTTAAGTAGGAGTAGGCCATGGATGATGAGATGGACTCTCTTGAGTCTAATTTTATATGGGAGCTAGTCACTCTACCCAAGGGTAAGAAAGCTCTTCATAACAAGTGGGTTTACAGACTAAAGGAGGAGCATGATGGTTCAAAACGGTACAAGGCTAGATTGGTTGTGAAAGGGTCTCAACAAAAGGCAGGTATCGATTTCACTAAAATATTTTTTCCTTTGGTGAAAATGTCTATGATTCGTATGGTCTTTAGTATAGTGGCTACAGAGGACTTACATCTAGAACAACTAGATGTTAAGATAACCTTTCTTCATGGGAACCTTGAAGAAGAGATATATATGCATCAGCCGACAGGATACATGGTACCAGGAAAGGATAACAAGGTGTGTAGACTGAAAAAGATTCTATATGGCGTGAAGCAAGCCCCGAGGCAGTGGTACAAGAAGTTTGACAGTTTCATGTCGGAAAATGGTTTTAGGAGATGTCATGCAGACCACTGTTGTTATTTGAAGAAGTTTGATACATCGTACATCATCCTTCTTCTGTACGTTGATGATATACTTGTGGCCAGTTCAAGCATGAAGGACATCTCAGATCTCAAAAGCCAACTGTCTAGAGAATTTGTCATGAAGGATTTAGGAGCAGCAAAATAAAATCCTAAGCATGAGGATAAAGCGTGACAGGGAAAACAAGAAACTAGTTTTATCACAGGCAGAATATATAGCCAAGGTACTTGATCGATTCAATATAGGAGGTGCTAAGCCGGTTAACACTCCATTAGCCAACCACTTTAAGCTATTTAAGGAGCAAGGTGCAAAGACACAGAAGGAATGGGACTACATGACTAAAGTCCCATACATGTCAGCTAGAGGGAGTCTCATGTATGCTATGGTGAGCATGAGACTAGACACTGCTCAAGCAGTGGGAGTTGTTAGCAAGTTCATGAACAACCCCAAGAAGGAACATTGGGAAGCTATAAAGTGGATCCTTAGATACCTGGTAGGTACTAAGGATGTAGGGCTGTGTTATGGTGGATTGGAAATCAAGTTACAAGGCTACATGGATTCAGATTTAGCAGGAGATATCGACAGCAGAAGAAACACTACAGGTTATGTTTTTTCTCTGAGTAGTGCTGCAGTTAGTTGGGTCTCTCAGTTACAAAAAATAGTATATATCAGTATGACAAAAGCAGAATATGTTGCGGCTACAGAAGCGTGCAAGGAGATGGTGTGGATGTAAGGTTTCATGGAAGAGTTGGGTAAGAAGCAAGCAGATTGCAAGCTGTACAATGACAGTCAAAGTGCAATATACTTGGCTAAGAATTTAGCCTTTCATTTAAGGACCAAGAATATTGCCATCAAATATCACTTCATACGTTCGTTACTGGAAGATGGATCGATTGCTCTGCGGAAGATTCATACAAGTGAGAATCCTGCGGATATACTGACCAAGGCGATCACATGGGAGAAGTTGTAGCTTTGTTCAGCTTTGATTGGTCTTCAGGCTTGAAGATGGGGAGATGATGCTCTCCGGATGTAGAAGACTAAGGTTTATGGCGATATGTCTCCAAGTGAGAGATTGTTGAGATGTGGAGTCACATTTGGGGGCTGCTCGATCGATCGAGTGCCCCACTCAACCTGTCGGGAGCAGTCGTGGATTGGCTCGATGCAAAGTCAGCAAGCATCAGATTTTGGGTTTTGAGGTGCTCGACCGGTCGTGGCCCATGCTCGACCGGTTGTGCTGTCTGCTTGACCAGTCGAAGTTACACAGATTCGTTTCCGGATTTGATGCGGACTGCAGAAATTTGAGTCGGTTTTCGCAAGGGTGCGAAAGGAAAGTTACCTAAACTATAAATAGGTGTCCCTAGGGCATTTCTAGGGTATGGGAAATAATTTTAAAGTATGGGCAAAGGGCTTTCTATGTACTTCCAAAGGAAAGGTTAGTATATTGCCTTGTAATCTTCATTTTTCTTCATAGTGGAAGTTTGCATCCATGGTTTTTTATCCTTGTTGGGGTTTTTCCACGTATATTTTGTCTTATGGTTTGTTTGGAATGCTTTGATTTTTTTTTGTCTAATTTATATTTCTTCTTGTTTATCATTTGTGGGTGAGACTTGAGATTGGATCTCGGTTCACTGCGTTGTTGGCATGCTGCGCAACAGTAAGCACATCATGGTAGGTTCTCTCATGGCAGCAAAAGGATATGTTCACTTTGTGGCCTAAATCAGCTTAGCTTTGGGTAAATCATGATTAACTTTAGAGTGAATTTAGGCTAGGTTAACATACAAGCAGTGTCGCACATGCCAACTTGTCATACGTGCAAGACACGTAGGTATGCAAAAGATGGGCCCAACCATGATGATCACATGATCCAAAAATCAGGTTGGTCCACTTGCCAGATGAGATACACAAGTATGTCAGATCAAATAGTTGGCCTTTCTGATTCAACCATCCATTATTTCATAGAAGTTGTCCCACCTGATGAATGGACTGACCTAGTTCAGGTACCCTTCCTTCAGGGTTCACTTGTTGTAGGGCTAGATGTCCTAGCCATGTGATGGGTTTGACAAATGAGGCAGGTTGTATGTTAAGCTAACTCACGACTGTTTGTAGGTGAACACACCTAAGTCTTCATGATCTTCTTATATAATTCAATTTCTTTCTACTTTCCTGTAACCAAAGCCATTACAGTAGCTTAGTGGGCAGAATTGGTAGATATGTGGAGCTGGTGTAGGACTAACAGTAAATGGAGAGCTCATTTTTACTTCTCATGAACTTGAATTTCTAGTTTGCAAGCAATGTCCTGAGTGTGAAAGAAGCAAACATTGTAGCTCTTCCCTAAATACAAAACCCGGTGATTGAGATTTTGCAAAATAATCCATCGTCTATGTTTCTGTCTATTGAGGTTTCCTGGGTTCTCATCAGCAAACTTATAGGTTGTAGTTGCTAAGATTACATTCATGGCCTATGGTTTGATGGGTTTTTTGACCTGTCGTCGACCGGTCGAAGGCTGGTGGTTGACCAGTTGAAGGAGTCGAGTCATGGCATGACTTAAAGTCCAGCGACTGTGGACTATTTTTCTCCGGGGTGCTCAACCAGTCGAAGGAGGTGTTCGACCGGTCGTAGGTGGCTCTCGACCGATCGTAGACTCCGCTCGACTAGTCGAAGTTATGTAGATTTGTTCCACAATTTTGTGCGGATTTCGTGTCGCAAGTCCTTTCGCAACTGGGATGCGGAAAGGAGTTTCCTAAAACTTTAAATAGGAGTTCCTAGGGCTTTCTAGGGATGATAAGAGGGTTTCCTAAAGCTTTACAAGGGATTTGCTAAAGGGTTTAGGGCTATCAAAGGTGAGAGAGAGAAGGAGAAAGAGAGAGAGGAAGCTTATAGAAGGGAGGTTCTGCTCGTGGAGGTTATCTACTGTGCAATCTATATCTCAGCGCTTCTATGTCCTCGTAATCGGTTAGATCTCTCTGTTTTCTCTATTTCTCTTATTGTTTATCCACTCCTGCATGAGTGAAGAAGGTTTAATCCAAGCAGTGTGTGCTTATGATCAGTTGTAACGTTCTGCTTTATAGTGGATTGTTGATCTGGACGAGGTCCCGTGATTTTTACCTCTTTGAGGGTTTTCCACGTAAAAATCTCTTGTGTTATGTGGTTTATGCTTTGATTGTTTTTCATTGCATTATTATTCCGTAATTCTGGTTTGTTCTAGAGGGCTAGATCCTAAGGTTTTGTGCAAGGCCCCCAACATAGTGGTATTAGAGCTAAGTTCATTGAACGGGTAGGATCGGTTTTGAATTATGGAAGGTGGCTCATCAAGGATGATCAGCCTCAATGGTTCTAACTGAACCATATGGAAGGCTAAGATGGAGGACTTGCTTTATTGCAAGGACCTATATTCTCCAATCTTAGGCATATCAGCAAAATCCAAGGATGTAACTGATGATGATTGGAAGAAGATGGACCAGAAGGTGGTGGGGTTTGTTAGACAATAGTTAGATGATTTTGTGTTCCACCATGTGTTTACAGAAACCTTAGTCGCTAGCCTATGGTTGAAATTACAAGGGTTGTATGAGAGGAAGACAACCAGTAATAAGATTTTTCTGATAAGGTGACTTGTGAATCTCAAGTTCAAGGATGGTGGTTCCGTGGCCGAGCACATGAATGAGGTCAGCAATATAGTGAACCAACTCTCTTCTATGAAGATGGTCCTGGATGATGAATTGCAGGTTTTACTTTTGCTTAGTTCATTGCCTGATAGTTGGGAGACATTGGTGGTGTCTCTAAGTAACTCCGCACTAGATGGAAAGATATCCATGGAATAGGTAACTAGTTGTCTCTTCAATGAAGAGACAAGGAGGAAGTCTTAGGGGTCTACTCAGCAAGAGGCCCTTGTGACACAGGAACGGGGAAGAGGAAAGAACAGGAAAGGCGGAAAGGCCCAAGATAAATCAAGATGCAAGTCGAGTAACAGGAAAGATGTTGATTACTGGAATTGTGGCAAGAAGGGCCACTATAAGCATCAATGTCGTGGTAAGAAGAACGATAAGAAAGGAAAAGAGAAGGAAGATGAATCAGATTCCACTGCGGTGACTTCAGATGGCGTCGTTGTAATTATTCTTTCAGAAACACGATTTATACCGATGGAGTCGCATGAGTTTGTCAAACGGTTGGATGAGTCATGAGAGCTTGGATTTATTCGTCCAAGCAAGGTTGGAACTAGCATGGGAGAAATGGTACTCTTCGTATAAAGAAGAAGGATGGCTCGTTGAGGCTCGCATCGTGACTACCGTGTGGAGCATTTTCAAGGAGTCACGATTAAGAACAAGTACCCACTCTTGAGGATAGATGATTTATTTGATGGCCGGTGCAGGGTGCGATTCTTTTCGAAGATTGACCATCAATCTCGTTACGGTTATCATCGATTCGTTGTGTCCAGAGGAGGACATCCAGAAGTGACTTTCGGAAGATTTACGTTATGGTCATTTTGAGTTTCAGTCATGTCCTTAGGACCGACCAATGCACCCCGAAGAGCTTGAAGCCATCGGTCTTCATGCTTATCGATTGATGAACGAGGTCTTGAGTCCATATCTCGATTCGGTTTTGTTGTGGTCTTCATCGACGACAGGTCGATTTATTCGAGGACCCGTGAGGATCAGGGTATGGTTTATGCATTTGGATGATCGCTTTGCAGACCCTCCGTGCCCATGCACCGTAGTGAGAAGGCGGAGAAGTGCGATCGCAGAGGAGGTGAAGTTCCTGGTCACTTTCATGGTGACGAGGGAGGGTCTCGATGGACCCCTCGAAGGTTGAGGGCGGATTTCGTAGGTGGAAAGATAAGCCCAATGGTGTAGCCGAGATCCGTAGTTTCCTTGGTTTGGCGGGATACTATCGACGTTTCAGGAGAAGAGGGCTTCTCTCGTATCGCGGCCCCGATGACCTCTATTAGCCCCATTGAATGGTTAACTCGAGAAGGCGCAGATGATTTTGTTTGCTTATCTCTGACGCATGTGAGCAGGGGCATTCATGGATACCGAAGGACCGTCGACATCCGCTCCTGTCCTCACTCTTCAAAGTGTGTGTCTGGGAGTGATGGATTTGTTATATTTACCGATGCTTCACGTATTGGTTTAGGTCTTGTATGAAGACATCGATGCGGCGAGAAGAAGCAACCTCTGTGAGCCTTCGCGTCCTCGTCGTGCCCTCAAGGTCCATGAGGATGAACTTCCTACGCATGATTTGGAGGGCAAACACTTGTCTTCGAACCGAAGGTGTGGAGACACTAACTAAATGAGGGTCGAGTTGAGCTCTTCTCGACCGACAAGAGCTTGAAGTATCTATTCCTCCCGAGGTGAACATGGTGAGACAGGAGACGCCGGATGGAGCTTGACAAGAAGGACTATGATTTTGACCTCCATAAGTACCACACCTATGAAGGAAACGTGGTGGCGGATGCCCTCAAGTACCGTCACCGTTAAGAGAAGAAGCGTGGACACATGATGATTCGGGAATGGAGGATGCTCGAGGATATCTAGCAGAGTACAACTTTGATTTTGGTTTGCATCTTCTATCGTTCAAATTCGGGCTATCGAGCTTGTCTATTCAACCCTCTCTTGTTGCAAGGGTGATCGAGGCTGCGCACAACATGAGGGATGAATCGTTACGAGGATTACCGAGTGAGGAAACATCCGAGAGTCGAACCATTGGCGGATGGGTGTTGATGGTGGACTTCGTATGTAGGCCGATTATGTGTCCCGGATAGTTTCGAGTTGCGCGAGATCTTATCATGAGGCACATCGATCACGGTTTTCTATCCACCCTGGCTCGACGAAGATGTATCGTGATATGAGGAGACAGTATTTCTGGGTGGGGATGAAGCGCCCGATTGCCAGTTTCGTGGCCGAGTGTGACACATGCCAGTGTGTCAAGGCCGATCATCGAGACCTCCGTGAAGCCTATCTGCACTAGATGGTTGAGCGTCCCGATGTGGAAGTGGGAGCACGTGTCGACAGATTTCATTATGGGCTTGCCGAGGACTAGCATATGGCTAGTGGTCATGACGCCATTTGGGTTGTTGTGGATCGCTCTGACGAAGTCAAGCACATTTTCTCGCGATGCGTGCGACCTTGTCTATGGACCGGCTTGCGAGGTTATTTATCGAGGAGGTTGTGAGCGCATGGCGTTCCAGTCTCGATCATTTCTGACCGAGATTCGAGGTTTACATCTCGGTTTGGGGAGCTTCCATACAAGAGCGATGGGGGTCGATTCGGCCAAGACCGCGTACCATCCGCAGACCGATGGCTGAGGAGAGAGGGTCAACCATATGAGGATATGCTTCAAGGCACGTGCGATTGATTTCGGGGGTACTGGGATGAGCAGGTCTGACGATTGGGTCGCATGATGTTCGCGTACAACAACAGCTATGGTTTGCGACCATCTTGAAGCATGGCTCCTTTGAGGCAATCGTAATGGTTTTTGACCGTGCGGATCGTGATCGAGTTGTTGGACCGAGGTTGGAGAGCGGCGTCTCCTAGGTCCCGAGCTTGTGCAGAGACTTCTAAGGCTATTGATATCATCGGTGCGCGAGGATGCGCACGCCTCGAGCCGATGCGGAAAGAGTTTTAAAACGATCGTCGGCGTCGTCCCTCGGAGTTTGATGATGGGGGACCAGCTTTACAAGGGTTCTCAAGGTCTCGCCCATGAAGGGCGTGGTTCGATTTGGAGCGAGAGGCAAGCTAATGCCCCGAGGTTTATAGGACCTTTCGAGATCACTATGGCTCGTGTCAGCTGGCTAGATGGTCCGCCATTATGGCCTATCGGCTTGCCTTGCCACCAAGGTTTGATCCAAGCGGTGCGTCCACAACGTTTTCCACGTCGTCTATGTTGAGGAAGTGTGGGTTTTATAGTTCTTTGAGGGTTTTTTATTGATCTCGTTGGATGTGGTTTATCGTGAGGATGCTTTTACATTGAGCGGATTATTCGTAATCCTTGATCGGAGGGATAGAGCTAAGGGTCCTCGGACCAAGGTCATTGGGTTTGGTGAAGGTTCGGTGGGGTCACCATTATCTTTGCCGTTGAAGGCATCTTGGGAGCGCGAGGTGAGATTCGAGAACGTTTGATATCCCCATCTCTTTGATGATTGATCATATTTGATTATCCTGTATGAACATCTTCAATAATTTGTCTTCGACTTTTATATGATGCCTTGTTTCTCTTCTATTTTGAGTTATGTTCTCTTGCGATGATTGAGTAAATTTCGAGGATGAAATTTTTATTTGGAGGGGAGAGTTGTAAGACCCGTAACCTAAATCGTACCATTCGGATAGGCTTTGATTCACTGGGCCGACCCGGCAACCCTCGACCCATTTTCGACGTTGCGCACGATCCTAAAGCCGAGTCCCGCATGCCGAAGTCGGCTCGACTCGAAACTTAGTCCGTATCTTGGCGACCGCGCCGTCGCCACGATTCTAACGCCGCGACTCACGCACCGACCCGATACCCGTGAAAAGAAGATGTCAAGAGGGGGCTGCTCATTGTCAGAGTCGAATAAAACACCGCACGTTGCGAATCTCGAGGGAATCTCTACGAGATGTCCCATCAATCAAATCAATCACTCAAGTCAAGTCACACCTACCCAAGTACAACAACCCATGCCTCTCTCTTACACAAGCAAGCCCAAGTCCACTCTCTCTCTCTCTTTTTCAACTCCACCCATGCCCATGACATCATCCCTCCATCCCTCCCTCTCCTTTTATTTTATTTCTTTTTTTTCTCTCTCTCTCTCTCATTCTCTCATTCCCTCTCTCTCACACGTCCAACCTCCTCTAAGCAACCCAATTTCTCAAAAAAACTTCTAAGTGTGGCCCACCTCCTCATCTCCCATCTCAACCGTTGATCCACCATCCCCACCATCAAAAGTCCATCATCCACCATTAAAAGTCAAGCAAAGGAGCATTGGAGTGCAAGGAGGCAAGAAGGAGTGCAAGAGGTGGGTGATCCACCGTTAAATTTCTTTCCTTATGGCCACTTGTTGGTGGGACCCATTTTTTTTATGTTTACATGTATGAAATGGAGGGCCCATAGTGGCGGGGTCCCTCCTCTATCTCACCGTGTATCTCTCTTTCTCTTTCTCTCTTTCTCCTTCTCCCTTCCTTAAAATGTAGTGGGCCTCACCAAATATTGTAAAATCTACTCTATCCATCGGATAGAGTGGCCCACCACATTTTAGGGAGATCTCATCTCTTAAATAATAATGTGTGTAATATATATATATATATATATATTATACATTATGGTGGGCCACGACTATGTGGGACCCACCTTGATGGACGTGGGCCGGGTACACGTGGGCCCCAGCCATGATGCGTGTGTTATATCCATGCTCGTCCATTTGCTATCCAAGTATTTTCAGGGACGCTGGACGTGCGGCTATATGGAGTGGTGTACCGACGGGGCATGATAGCAAAAAAAAAAAAAGTATCTTTTTTGGGGTGGGCCGTTACACCTCTCATGCGTAGGCCCCACCATGATGATGAGAGGATGATCCACGCCAATCCATTTTCTTCTCCATCTCATTTTAGGCGTTGAGCCAAGGTCTTGAGGTGATCTCGATTACCGGTGGGCCATACCAATCTAAAACCATATAAAGACACGCCTAATACTTTCAAAAACAAATAAAAGTACTTGGTGGGACCCACTGGAGCTTGGATACATCCATTGTAATGGGCTATGGTGTTGGCCATTTGGTCCTGGACGGGCAGACAAGTGGGACACACATAATGTGCGAACTGGATTGTGAATCACATCTTGGTGGACCACACAACAAAAAAAAAATACAAAACAAAAGTCTTTAGTGCTTCACAGAAGATGTGACGGCGGAACGGTTAGGCTGGGCCTCACGGCTCATGTGTGGGCACCCAAGTGATGCGTTCGAACATCAGCGCCATGCATTGGGTGGGCCTCCCCCCTGGCCATGGGCCACCCAAAAATCACCGTATACGGAACTCAGGTGGGCCACACCATCTAAATCATGGGAAGACATGCCTAAACCATATAAAATCACTGGTGGGGCCTACCGGAATATTTTGATAATTTTGAAACTTGGTCCGGACCCTCGACCAAGTGGGACACACCTAATGAGTGGGTCGGATTTGTGAACCACATCTCGTCATGATCTATAAACTTGTTATGGGCCCTACTCGTCCACGTGACCCTTTGAATGGGTTGGATGGAAATAAACATCAGTGGGTCCATGGTCCGCGTGACCATATGAACAGGTTTGATGGAAAGTAAATATTTGGTGGGCCCCCCCTGATCGTGAGACCCTTGTGAATGGGGTGGGCGGCAAATAAACATTTTGGTAACCCCTGGTCCACATGACCTTATGAATAGATGGATGAAAAGTAAACATTATGGTGGGCCTTGGTCCATATGACCATATAAGCATTGGATAGGAAAATAAACATTATGGTAAGCTCGCTATCGAGGCCCACTTAGATGCATATGGGCTAGTGTGCTTCCAGGCCCAATTGATATTTGTGGCCCGTTGTTGAGGCCCACTTGGTTTTTATAAGGCCCATGTTGTGAGGCCCATTGTGATGAATGCAAGGCCCATGGATGATGGCCCATTGCAATGTACCTAAATCAAACTCGTTGGCCCATTGGTGAGAGTCATTAAGGTGGCCCACTTGATGAATATAAGGCCTATGAGATACGGCCCATTTGATGTATTTAGGGCCCAAAGTGGGATGTACCCAAGGCACATTGCAATGTGTGATTCCATGGATTTACTTAATGGTATTTGAGGTGAGCCGAGTCTTGGGGACAATGTTGGTTTGACGTCCACATTGTACGAGTAATGTTGGTTCGATGTCCACATTATAACTCCCCTAAGGCCAGTTGATAGCCCAGCATCTATCATTTTCATGTAGGCAATCTAGGCCCATCTTCAAGTGAGAGGATAGTTTATTGCTTTGAAACATATTTAGCAGAGCAAAATTTGACCCCATGATTCATGATCATACGCATCATATGTATGCTTGAGATGAGGAGTGTTCGATCCAATAACATATGCCTTCGACAGATCATACATTTACGGGCTCCACGATAGGTGGAGTTACCCAAATACATGAGTACGTCTAATGGATTGCATGATTGGTAGTATGATTCATGCACTTGCATCCGCATGATTGAGATATGCCCTAGCGACATCGGGGCCATAGCCTCCACATGGTATATCGTGGGTGGCCGGTTGGATACCGAAAAATCTTGTTCCAAGCATTGGGCGCCATAGATGTCCCTGGGTGAGAGTCCCGAACCCGATGGTACCAGAGGATGACTCCAACGTCGAGACCGAGTGGATATATGAGCGCACGAGGGCCGAATACCATGAGGCCGCGTCTCCCACTTTATGTCGTGGTCGGTTGGAAAGGAGTGGTGGCCTTACTCGCCCGAGATGTATATTGGGGGTATTACTAAGGTCGAGTTTGACCGGCTACATGGAAATGGGTTTGCTATCGACGTGTGCATAGGGATAGGTATTGGTTAATATTGGCCGGGCGGATAGAAGTGAGGTTTCTTACGCTCACTGGATCAGTGTCTTTGTTTGGAGAGATGAAGTTCATTAGTGCCATTTTTGTATTTTGAACCCGGTGATTATCCATAATGTGAGAACCGTACTAATTTGATGCTTTAGTGAGGAGTTGCATTGGTATGAGGATTGACATGCTTGACTTGCATATTGCATCGCAAATCTTGGTATGGCCGATCAAAGCATAGGCCCACATCATATCCGCATGTAGCCTATGGTACAATGGTAGTTGCATTTTGTATCATCGCATGATTTCGCATTACTCCGACGATTATATTCCGAGCACGTTCGCACACACTTACACCGCCCTGTAAGCTTGAAAGTGTATAAGCTTATGCACGATTGATGCGCAAAGACAAGTGAGTGAAGATCATTCAAGCGCAACTTGTAGTCTGCCCAAATTGGAGCGTTCAAAAGAGCTTTTGGAGTTTTCTATTACCACTATCTTGTATTAGAACCCTTTATACGAACATCTTAGGGTATTAAGGTGTGAAAACTATTTTGTTCATAGTGGATTTTGTGATGGTGTTCTTGTGGTTATTGTTCTTCGATGGGTTATGCTTGTGGTTATGCTCATTACGAATCAAATGGATTATTAGAAATCCTCCTTGTAGCAACCAGGATAACCTGGCGTATGGGCACCTTTGGATTCTCGAGAATGGGGTTCTACGGATCGATATTATCGACTTTCGAATCTCGAGTCCATCGAGAAGGCTCGATAAAATCGACATCTAGTCAGTTTGTGTCCAGAAAGTAGTTAAGGAAAATCATGTGATTATCGATGTCTTAAAGAAAGTCTCGATATCTTCGAAATTCAAATCTCGATGATATTGATGGACCTTCGATGATATCAGATTGGGACACAAATCCGACTATCAAGCTTTCAGGTAAAATCTTTTAAGTATCGAGGATCACTCGATGATATAGATATTCAAATATCGATCCTATCGAGACTAGGTCGATGTCATCGAAATAAGACACAAACTGTCCAGCAAGCTTATAGGAAAATTCCTTGAAAATATTGATGGATCGAAACTGGTATTGATATCATCGATATTCAAAATCAGATGATATCGAGGGATGCTCGATCATATCAGTACCTGTTAAGTTTCAAAGGCAAGTCTGCTCTCATATTTTCAAATGTCGAGGAATCGAACCATGCATCAATAAAATCGAAGTTCGAAATAAGATGACATCAAAGCATGTTCGATATCCTTGACCAGTTGGCAAAAAGGTTCAAAAGCGTTTGACAGATTGAGTTCGTGTCATCAAGCAGCCATTCGACGTTATCGAGAGTATACGCTCGATGATATCGAGCTCTGTAAAAAATATGACTGTTTTATTTTCGTTGGAACTTTTTACCTATTTAATGAGAGCTTGCCTTAGGTTGTTTGTAGAGAAAATAGATAGAGCTTTTGAGTGTTTAATTCAGATCACCTACTCTAAGCCTTTTTCTCTCATGGGAGTTCATCCTCCAATCCACCCTCATCATTGATATTCAATAGAGTGGATTGGGGAATGAACTTCCGCATTCAAGGATCCTCTAGCTACCAGCTTAATGGTAAATCATTGAGCTGGGATACCTTAAATGCATAGATGCTTGGAATCACTCTGTCTCTAATATAGGAAAACATTTAATAGAGTAGGATTCCAACATAACCTTGACCCAACCCGTCGCCTTGCATTGGAGCATCATCTGTGTTGCGGTTCAAGGAAGCTGAAGATTCTTCATCATCAAAGGAGGAGATCTTTATCAACGTGCTTAATGGGGTTCATCTACTTATCTGTAAGTCATTAGAGTCCAGAGACCATGTTGATCATTCCTCTGTGTAGGATTGAGTCACAGGTGCTTCTCACCCCTTTCAAGTCCTCATAGGAGGCCTCCAACGGGAGAGTACGTGTAGGTGCTATGTGTTGACCCTTGCTCTTGGGGAGCATAAACTTGAGGTTCCTTGTGTGGATCCTTGGCCTGTGTGGCCTAAAACTGAGGTGTTGTGTGTTGACATTTGCTCTTGTGTAGGGCATAAACTCTAGGTTCCTTGCATGGATCCTTGGCCTGTGTAGCCTAAAATCTAGGTGCTGTGTGTTGACCCTTGCTCCTGTGTGGGGCATAAACTTGTGTCTCGCGGAGACACGTTAGGTACCTTGTGTAGGTCCTAGAGTCAGCTTAGTGTAGGTTGTACTGGTTTGAGGTGAACCTGATTTGAAACCTCTGTTAGTGAGATCCGGTACACTCAAGGGTTGAGTGCGTCCGCCGGAAGTGGAGTAGACACGTAGTCGAACCACTATAAAAACGATTGTGTTTGGGATTGCTATTTACCTTTATTACTTGCGTGATTTCTCTGAATGTTCTCATAATACATGTTTACATGATTACCTAAAACTAATTAGAATCACATTTCACACACAGCCACATCCATCATGAACTATGTTATACATCTCATTTATGTTTTGAATAGTCTTATGATTGGATCCTCTATTTGACTCGGAAGCCAATAAAGTTACATTTAAGAAATCCTGCTACTTGCATATTAGTTCAGGATAAGGTTGATAGGTTTTAAATCATCATAAAATTCTAAAAAGTCCTATTCACCCCCTTCTAAGACATCTTGGCATATTCCCACTTCGACTAAAGCGGTCATTACCGTGAATTTCACATGTATTACATGTACAAAATCTATTCTTCTCATTATAATATGAAACATTAAACAATGTATGACTCTGGATACATAAACACTCAGAAATTGTACATATGTAGAAAAGATCCCATTTACAAAGATTTTAAATTGTGGGAATTATATACTTAGATGCACTACAAGGGTCCAAAGTTATAGATCCATACAGATGTTATATTGGCTCATGTGAGATGATTGGGCTGGTATATTTTTAAAATATTACCTTTTGTGGGCCCAATAGATGAAAGGTCTAGATCTTACATGTGTGCTACTTTTTTGAATATTAAGTACTTGATAACTCACATTATATGAATGCTTGTCTCTCTAGAGTTTCACTTACCATGAAGCAAATGGTGACTTAAGTTTCTCAAGTGGACTAGTAGTGAATGCGCCTTAATTCAATGTTAATTCTGACTTACATTTTATTATGTAAAAAGTGATATTATAGAATATTAAGTCCAATAACAGACGAACCATCGGCTCATATCACTTAAATGTTTGACACACTTATCGTTGCATTTATGCTTTTATATAAATGCTTCATATTATTGCTCTTATACATAAAGTTGTTGATATGGTAACCAGTGCACATGCCTAATTTATGAGACAAGTTACATTCATTTTTACATCATTCACCATACTTTATAGACAATATTACATGTTTAGAAAAATAAATGAAATATTATTTCTATCCGATCATGTGGCAACCTAGGACACGTGTATCTAGTCAATTCATATGAAAGTTCCTTTGAAAGATTTTTCTTAACTCTTGGTTAATGGGTTTATCAGGTAGGCCATAGATATATCTATCGAGGCTAAATCTGAAATTTTGGAGGTGCACTTGGATACATTTAGATAAACCATTTAACACATGAAGTATAAGTTTAGTCAATAAGTATTTGATAAATGGGTTGATATAATTATTGAATGTTTGTACCAAGAAAGCTATATGATGAATATTATGGATTAATATACACATGTTTTATATTGATATGTAGGTCTTTAAGACAAGGTGTCGAGAATTAAACATATTACATGTTTTAATGATTTAATTGGTAGCCATTAAATAAATGGTTAGAAAGAAAATTATTAGTAGTTTGAATTCAAAAGATGATTGTTGGATCAATGAGATTTTTAGACTATATTCTATTATCATTGGAGGCTAGATTTGGATATTTGAGATTGGTATTCATATGAGAATATAAATTCATTTAATGAACTATGTTGTTTCACCATCAATAAATGTATATAATGACTAAACTTATACACCTATGGATCCCATTGTTCAATCCGTCAATTAAGATACTTGATAATGAACTTGGACATTTCTCCTCCATATCTAGTTGCCAAATATCCATTTATTGTATTGAATTCTAATCACTAATTGATAAATTGGCCAATCTTTCATATGTTAGGGAACATGTGATAACATGATAATGTTGCAATATGATTACATGAAGGTTATACTCTATTTTAGTTGTCATATGTTTATGCATGACAAATTACTTTAACCTCTTTGTATTGCAGATACAATAAGTTCGATTGACTTTACCATCAGTTGGTTGAATGGTGGGCTAGTGAAGTTAGTTGAATAGTAAGAGCACATTCAAGGCTAAGAAAGTTGGTTGTATTCAGATCTGGTGATACAACAACTATCATAATAAAAGTGATGCTTAGTATCTGTTATTTGATGAAGTTGTAATTATTGACTCTGTGAAGTTAGAAATGAGTTTGATATACTTTGGCTTGAGATATGAATAGTCAAAGAGGTTGCAACTATTGGGGATTTGTGCTGCGGAATCACATAGATCTAGATCTAGGATAACAATCCAATGACACCAAGCACACATAAGAGAACATAAAGATTTAACATGGAAAACCCTTGCGGGAAAAAACCACGGCACAAAGCGATAGAAATCTACTATGAAAGCATAAATCACAAAGAAAGAGGACTTACCCGATTTGAACAATCTCGAATCTCACCCTTGCTACACCCTTTGATAACCCTATAACCCTTTAGAATACCTTTAGAGTCTGTTTGGGCAGTGGGATTAGAACGGATTAGGTGGGATGGGATTCAAAAAACATAATTATTACCCGTGGTAGGGATTGTCCCCTTTTGCCATTAGATAAAATTAATGCCATGCTTTCATGATAATATGGTGGTACATTGAATGGAACTACCCACTATCATTTGAAATTACTTAGAATAACACACTTGTGTTATATCTAAACCGTTCATTTGTTTTATAACCTCATTTTATGGCATGGGCCTAAAAATGAGGTAGAACCAAAACTTATGTGGCCCTAAAGAAGTTTTCAATGGTAAGTATTCAATCCCCATTGCTTTCTATGGTGGGGTCCACGTGAGCTTTAGATTTACCTGATTTTTTGGCCCATGCTCTAAAATAATCTTGATAAATGGGTGGACGGTGTGGATATAGCCCACACATCATGGTGGGACCTACACAACTTCCCAAACATTGAGTGAAATTGGCACAAGACCCAATGCAATTCCATTTAATGTAATTCCAAGCTTTTCCATTCTTCCCAAACATGGAGTGGAATTGGCACGGGACCAGATGAATCCCATCCCACCTAATCCCTTCTAATCCTACTGCCCAAACAGACCCTTAAGAAGTCTTAGAATACTTTAGAATAGCCCTAGGGACCCCTATTTATAGTTTAGAAAACTCCATTTACGCACACACCTCCTTTGGAAAAGTCCGGAAACCGTCTCAAATTTACGCAGTCTGCGCAGGATTTGCGTAACCTCGACTGGTTGAACAGCCTGGACCCCAAAAATAATAGCACGCTAGGCTTTAAGTCTAGCGGTGCTCTACCAGTCGAGCGACTCCCTCGACCGGTCGAGCCAGGCTCTCGACCAGTCGAGCAGCGCAAATATGCTAGATTAAAGGCATCTGACAACAATAATTGGTTGCCAAAGACTTGATTGAGGAGCAAAATGAGGAATCCACCTAAGCAGAGACTCGTTTCTAAGTAGCTAATTGGTGAGGCAATAACTTATCAATACGATGATCCCTAGTTGATCTGAAAGGATGATTAGCCACAATGAGACTAAGACATGACCAAACTTGTATGAGAGGTAACAATGGTGAATTTTCGTAATAGGCGAAAGCCTAATGGATCAATGACGGGTGGAGGTAAAAGGCCTATGAGTCATAAATCCTCAGACCAAATGACTATTTAAAAGATTAGTCAATGATACATTGAAGAAAATGAGGCTGAACCTAATATATGAGCTATCAATGTTGGTAACACAACCTATAAAAGTAGAGATCTTATGTGATAGGTTCAATGGGTAAACAACAAGACACAAGGTAGACGATTGCACTGATATAAATAAGCCCCTTCTGTGGTGTACAGTGGGAGCAGCAATGAAAAAGGATGAGTTTTTGAACTCTTAATGAATCCATAACCATATATTTGGTGGTGTACCCATTTGTTGCGTACACTTGATGGAATTCACCTATATGGGTGTGGAGGTGGAGGCCGCTTCCTATGAGAATTTAGGCGAATTCTTTAGAGCACTCATGAAATCCAGGCAATGGTGTATGGCCAAAATGTACCGAATCACAGAATCACTTGTAGCAAAAAAATTGTGTGAGTGACATGTACTTGCTATTTACATCAAAAGGAATCAGGTTCAAGACTATGGTGTCACCTGATTCTTGTAAACCTGTTATGCTTACTCTATTGTCGGTTCAAGTCTATAGTGACACCGACACCATTGCACAACTCTTCCATCTTAACCCGAAATGTCAAACATTTTGAAATATGTGAGGCATTCTTGTATTTTAAATTATTTTAAAATAATTGAGTATTTCAAAATATCCATTGGGACGGGCTATGGCTGTGGCCATAGGTGCCCTATGGATGTGTCTTTTCACTTAAGTTTGAAAGGTAACATCCTTTCATATTTTGTTTTGAAAAGTTATGTCTTTTGAAACCTAAGGGTTGCACCAATTGGGTTTAAACCCAATAGTCACAACCCTTTGTGAAAGGGTGTCTTCACAAAATCTATAAATAGACTTCTGATTTTAAGTTTTAGAATGGATTAGAAAATCAGGTTTCCTCTTAAAAAAAAAAAAAAAAAAGTGTTCAAGTATTTTTTAGTTCGGGTTAAGACTACAAGTGGTTCAAGCCTGCGTATAGTGAGTGCACCGCTGAGACCGGGTCATAATCGTTGTATCTTGGAGGTCGATTGCTCTGAAAACCTGTTACACTTGGGACGCTGTCCAAGGGGAGCAAATTCGATTTCAAGCCGAGTGACTCACGTCACGCCTCGACTTCTATAAACTGATAAGTTTTCTCTTTTTCTCAATTTAAATTTATTTTATTTAAGTAGTTTTTCAAATTCCATATCCCGACAAGTTTCTTAGAATTAAATCGTTGTGTTCTCTGTATTTGATTGGTGCGATTGGATTACTCTTCTTGATTCTACTTTGTGTGCTTCCGCGGTCCTCCAACACAAGCATGGTAAGGCGGTCAATAGGTCAGGTTTGTCCAAGACCAAAACCCAAACTTAACCTTACAAGCCCATGACAGGCCAAAACAAGTAGGTTCAAGCCCTGCTCACTCATTTGTGCAAGATCCAAGTCATTCACAAGGTGAACCACACTGTGTGTGCCATCGTATTTGTGTGGGATGTATCACAAAGATGCCCTTGAAAGCTAAACGAACTGTGCTTCGATCAATAAACAAGCTTGAACAGAGGAGGGCTTGAATTTTAAGTACAAAGACAGAGAGAAAACACCAAAAAGAAGAATATCCGAAGGGAGGGTAGATACTTGATATGGGGTGTGTCAACCTCTTCTCTACCTGGCTGGGCAGGAATCTGATGGGATTAGAATTCCTGATGACAATAATGATGTTAGTTCTTCCCAAGAAATGGACTGGAGTACTCGAACAGAGAAGGAACCTTGAAGTTAGGGAGAGACGGAGGTCTTACCTTGCACTGTGGCACTTCCAAAGAGGAAGGGACGGAGGACCTTACCTTGCAGGGTGGCACTTTCATAGATTTCCTCTCATTGGATTTTCCTACCGTCAATGATGATTTTGGGGATGTGGGTTATCTTGTTCCAATCTTAACCAACCTCCTTTCCGGTACACTGACTGTACAAGATTTGACAATCTCTGATTTTGAGTTCTTAAAGTGAAGTGGTGTTGCAGTTCTGAGAGTGTCTTCAACTTGTTGCAGGACTCTATACATTATTGAAAGAGAGAAGGGATTGATCGACTTCCACATTCAACTCCTGAGTTATAGTGTCTTACAGTGGCCCATCTACTTCTGGGTGCCAGTTGAGATGGGGGGACATGTGGTTGTGATCCTAGTCGGGACATGGGCCAAAAACTCTTCACAGTTCACAGTACACATGGCTGGGTCACCTGTTTGTTTGGGTTCATCCATCTAGTTCTCCTCACCATGGATGACAGGTGGTTCAAATAAGCATTGATGGGGTGATCCTATACATCTCTGATCATGGCCTTTAAAACATCAGTTAAAAAAAGGGTTGACGTTCAACATTAACCACTTGAAAAATGAAAGAAACTTATGGCTAGGATTGTCTGATAGGAACGTGGAAACAACATGACAGTGGTACAGATTTTATGTAGAATGGGTCGCGGACACTTTCATGTCCAAGATGGACCAGAAAAGGCCGGATCGCAGGCGGAAGTGATCATGACCGTTAGAACCCTAAAACAGGCATATCTCACAAACCGGAATGACTTATTCGACGTAGCATATATGATTTCGTGGTAGGAGAAGCTACTTTAGGGTCAGTTTGGGCAGTGGGATTAGAAGGGATTAGGTGGGGATGGTATTCATCTGGTCCTGTGCCAATTTCACTCCATATTTGGGAAGAATGAAAATGCTTGGAATTACATTAAATGAAATTGCGTTGGGTCCTGTGCCAATTTCACTCAATGTTTGGAAAGTTGTGTAGGTCCCAACATGATGTGTGGGCTATATCCACACCATCCACCCATTTATCGAGATTATTTTCGAGCATCGGCCAAAAAATCAGGTAAATTTAATGCTCAACTGGACCCCACCATAGAAAGCAACAGGGATTGAATACTTACCGTTGAAAACTTCTTTGGTGCTATATAAGTTTTGGATCTATCTCATTTTTTAAAAATGAGGTTTGAAACAGTTTAGATATAACACAAGTATGTTATTCTCAATAATTCACCCAACCCAATGCGCCTGGTTGCCCACGCCGAATTTGCAAGATTCCATCGGATCGAATCTCGAAAATCCTTTTTAATTTCATTTTTACTATTTATAGTAAGTTTTAATTCGATCATAACTCTTGATTTTTTGAGCTTTAGGAGTTGTGCCCACCACAAAAAGGTCTTAGAAAATTTAGGAGAATAACGTGGTTAGGCCAAATTGGATACTTACTATTTTTGGCCGAAAACCATGAAGTCTAGTAGTCTAGTAGAACTCATGACTGCCTATAATTAGTAAGTTTACTATTTATAGGTGGTAGACCGAGTGAAAGATACCTTGTTTTAACACTAAGGTCTTGGCATCGATTCCTTAGTGGGGGTGGCTAACAGTGATGTGTGAACTGACGGTGTTGTGTACTAACAAGCTAACTGAAAAAAAAATTTACTATTTATAGTAAGTCACATTTTTAGGGAGTTTGAGTTGGAGTTTGATTCTAAAACTTCTTCCTAGGTTTGGTATCACTATTTAAAGGGTCGTAAACTCGTTTTATCATCAATCAATTTATTGGAATTTATTTCTAGTTTCTATTTCTCCTTGTGGATTTGAGGAATCTCTATGAGGAGTCCAGAGAAACTCCGTGGATTGATCAAAATACTTATCCCTTTGAGGAAGACAGTGATTGACCTCATCACATTCATCCTTGCGTCAAGATTAAAGATGGGCCCTAATTTTTAGAACTTGGACGATGCAAAGATGTACACAAGGTAGGGTGGTCAATGGGGCAGATCTTTCCAAGACCAGCCCCCAAACAAAACCTTAGCATCCCAATGACAAGCAAAGACAAGCTGGCCTGAGCCCTGCTCACTCATTTTGTGCAAGATTCACTTCATTCACAAGGTCAGCTACACTGCATTTGTATCATTGTATATATGTGGGATGCATTATGAAAATGCCCTTGAAAACCTAAGGCTGTGTTACAATTAACAAACAGGCTTGAATTTTAGGTCCAGGCTAGATCCTCAATCCTGATATGCTATTCCAGGTCTGGGCCTAAGCAGGCATAGGCCAGACTGGTTACTTTTTGCTGACAAGCAGATCCAGACAATTTGCGCAAATCACCTTAGATTACTTAAAATGAAAATATAAGCATATTATAATCACAAATTAAATCTTATTAAAAAAAATATTGTGCATAGATACAAGGTAAGCTGAGCATAGATTCTTAGAAATTCTTAGAAGGCATACATGGCGTTTAAGGAGAACAGAGGGAAAAAAGAAGAGAAAGAACCATAGAAATATCCAAAGGGAGACTAGATTCTTCAGCTGATATGGGGAGTCAACCTCTTCTACCTAGCTTTGGGCAGGAATACAATGGCATTAGAATTCCCGGTGGCTATAAGGAAGTTCGTTCTCCCCAATAAAGGGAATGGACAACTCGAATAGGGAAGGAACCTTGAAGTTACCCTTGATCAGTTGATCTACAACATCCATTTCGAAAGAGGAAAGAATGTCCTGAGATCCAACTGCCTGCCACACCAAGAATAAGATTGGAAGAAAGAAATTAGAGAGAGAGAGAGAGAGAGAGAGAGAGAGAGAGAGAGAGATTACATTGTAGCACTCTCGAAGATTTCCTCTCTCATTGAATTTTTCTCCCATCAATTGTAATGCTGGGGAAGTTACCCTTGATCAGTTGATCTACAACGTCCATTTGGAAGGAGGAAAGAATGTCCTGAGATCCAACTGCCTGCCACACCAAGAATAATATTGGAAGAAAGAATGAGAGAGAGAGAGAGAGAGAGAGAGAGAGAGAGAGAGAGAGAGAGAGAGAGCTTACATTGTAGCACTCTGGAAGATTTCCTCTCTCATTGGATTTTCCTCCCATCAATTGCAATGCTGGGGATGTGGGCTATCTTGTTCCAATCTTCTCCTACCTCCTTCTGACATCGATTGTCTAAGATTGGACAATCTCTGATTTTGAGTTCCTGAAGTGAAGTGAGGTGCTGCAGTTCTGGCAATGCCTTTAACTTATCACAGGACTCAATACATAATTGAAAGAGAGATGGGATTGATCCAGCTCGCACATTCAACTCCAATTCCTCCCAAATGTACATACGTTCAAAGAGAAGAATCTCTAGTTTGGGGAATGTTCCAGTGACCCCACCATGGCTGCTCCCACAAAACTCGCTGCCCACCTGTCTCACTTCAAACATGGCCTTTATCTTAAGCCATTTAAGGGACGGGAGTTTCCCAAGTGCAGGCATCTGTCTGCATCGGCAATACGATAATTGCACCTTGGTAAGATTGAAATACAATGAACAATCTTCCATCCAACTTGGGAATTGGCGACCGATGTAATCCGACATGGTAAGATCTCTTAGGTTTTGATGAGGTTGAAGGCCTTCAAACACACCCTCCACCTGCTCCACCTCACTTCCTATGTGTGTTTCAAGACACATCCAAGCCTTACATGACAATTGCAAGGTGTGGATGTTCTGCTTGTTCTCCAATTTTGCCTCGTTAGCCTCATCTCTACTTGCTACTCTGTTTAAGCATGTTATTTCTAGCTCCCCCTGAAGAAGGTTAAGGTCTTTCAATTCTGTAATTTTACATCCTCTCTCAACCCCTGGAACAAACTTAGTTAATGTTCGAAGCGATGTTAACCCGCCCATGCCTTCCGGTAAGTACTCCAAATAGGTACCTTCAGTTTCAAGATGTCTTAGTTTAATCAGTTTCACAATCCTTTTTGGGAGTTTTCTAAGATTACAGCAATGATTAAGCTTTAAGGTCTGCAAAAGACACAGGCTACTTATGAATTCTGGCAATTCTTGTATTTCAGTAGCAGACAAGTCGAGGTATCGCAGAAGCTTCAAGTTCTGCAAAGAATTTGGGAGCCTTTTGATTCTGCTGCCGCTCAAATCCAATGCTCTCAGATGTTTTAAGCTGCGGAAAAAATGATTAGAAATGCTGGGAACTTTTGACCATCCGATGAGTAGGAGTGTCCGTAAATTACCGACCTTGTATATGAACGAAGGAATGGATTCTACATTCCCATTGCAAATCCATGATGCATGGCGAGCCTTTGCAAGGTGACTCTTCAGTGTTTTCTCTTGTATGATGAAACACTCACCCATAATAGATTTGCAAAGATCATGGATCATGTCATGCATTGTGCAATACTTTGCATAACCATCTTCATCTGTCTCTATGATTTGAAACAAAGACCGCCTCATTAAATCATCGAAATAAGAACCACCTAACCTCTCCATCTCCATTCTTCCCTTTGGGAGAATGAAACCTTGGGCCATCCACAACTTGATTAGCTTGTCCTTCTCTATCAAATGATCCTTTGGAAATATGGAACAAAAAGCAAAGCACTGCTTCAAATGCTGGGGCAAATCATGGAAGCTCACTGATAGAGAGGGTGCAATTTTTTCAGCATCCAATGAATCCCATGTCCCTTCTTCTAAGACAGACTGCCAGTCATGTACATCTGTTTTGCTGCGCAGGGCAATTCCTATAGCCTTCACCAGGAGAGGAATTCCTCGGCAAGTATTCACAATTTCTCTCCCCAATGCCTCTAACTTGACATGCTCATCCCCTCTTCTTCCTCCAGAGAAAGCTCTGTGGCTGAACAACAACCAGCAATCATGCTGGAACAATGGTTGCAGTTCATGCATCATGGTCGTGGCGAATGTTTTCGTGACATGCTCGTTACGAGTGGTGACTAAAATTCTACTTCCTTTCGCGGCTTCCTTGAGTGGAATCACGAGCCTTTCCCACCTGTCTTCATCAATGTTGCGAACGCCATCCAGCACGAGCAGAAACTGCTTCTGTTGTAACACAACTTGCACGGTTGGTTGCAAATCTTCCAAGGACGACGCCACACTGTGTAGTAGCTTCTTGTGTAACTCGAATTCTGAAAATTTCATTCCACTGATTTTAATGATTGCCAAATAGACCCGCATCACATCAAAATCATGGGGCAAACTCACCCAAATCGTTTCATCGAAGTGCCTCTTAACTCTCTCATCCTTGCAGACTAGTTGAGCGAGCGCGGTTTTGCCAATTCCACCCATGCCGACAATAGACATAACTGGGATGCCCTCCTCATTGCTGCTGCCCTCACTTACTAACCAACTGACAATTCTCTCCTTATCTCTCTCCCTACCGAAAATCTCAGTTTCATCTATCAACGAACTTGTTTCCATCGCGTCTAACTCGACAATTCCACCTTCTTCCCTAACTTCTCTGAAAAAGAATCTATCCTTGTGTTCATTGATCTCGTCTAACCTTCTGCTAATTGCGTTTATTCGTCGTCCGGTCTTAACATGAAACGTGACCCTGTCGAAACAGAAACAAGGTGAGAATGAGTGAGCTCATACCTTCCCATCTCCAGAGCTAGTGTCATCATCGCAACCGTCGATTACCACCTTCCATTCTTCTAAAACATCATCAATGTCATAGGCCACGTCTTTGAGCTTTTCTAACCAGTTTCTTACCTGTTCATCCTTCACTTGCCGCTTCTCTGCATCGCTGAGTGCCGCTTGAAGAGATTCAAATGTACGTGAGAGCTTTTCAAGATCTTTCTTAACACCCACTAAAGAGCTCAGCTCTTGCACGGCCACAGAGCCCAAACTCTCCACGACTACTGAAACCAGTCCATCTGCCATGATTTAGACCAGAGAAGAAGCTGAAAGCTGAAAATCAATGCAGTGGGCAGAGGCAGAGCTATGTTGGGGCAATGCTCTCAAAACCGAGTAGATAAGAATCCATGGTGGTTCAGGTCAACCCAATGGTGAAACTTGAGTTGATTTTCCGTATCTGACGACTCGGTAGAGTCATCATCTGTCGACTTTTTCTAGCCCACATGTTGTGATGGTCTGATTATCAAAACCGTCCAGGTTCTATGTGGCCCACAGTCAGAAACCTGTGCCGAACGAAGGATTCTGACCATCAATGAGCGTTGGAAAGAACATTCAAATGGCGCACATAAAAAAATTAAAAATTAAAAAAATAATAATAATAATCATTTTAGAAGTTTAACTATTGAATCATAGCTCATTTATTATAGCACGGAGAACCAATCATCGGACCATTTGGGCATTTGGGTCCCAAGAGGCAACAATGAACTCGAGGATCATTGCCATGGTACCTGGCCTACCATTAGTAATAATGTGGCTTTCCTGATGAGTTTTCATCTTGGCCATCTATTTCATGCGTATTGATCTAAGTGCCATGACTATCCTATCCAGGACGCTTATGTCTAGAGCTGGGCAACGAGTTGTGTAAGACCGAGTTAGGGCTGACCCGACTCGATTTGGTTTTAAAATAGGCTTGATCCGTACTTGACTCGACTTAGTACTGAGTTCAGCATGCCTGAACTAATCTGAATCCGGGTCTGGCATAGACTAATTCGGATTGAGTCCGACCCGGTAAAAATTACCGAGTCAATTCGAGTTGGCCCTGATTCAGATAGAGACACAAGGAAGGAAGCGGAGAGAAGGGTGGTGGGTGGCTGCCGGGCTTAGAAGAGGAGGGTGAGAGGGAGTTGAGAAGAGAGAGGAGGAATAGAGTGGTTGCCCGGCTTGGAAGAAGAAGAGGATGAGAGACATTGGGATTGGATTGAGTTAGTGTGGGGTCAAGTGCCGTGTATAAGGTCAGAGGTACTTAAAAATCTATTCGTATATACTTGAATTCGTGTTGAGTATAGCCCGAGTAAATTTCCGGCCAAGTCGAACTCGAACCGGTTTAAGCCCAGATTGGGCAAAGCCTACTCGGTTTAGACCGACTCACCCATTCGATGCCATGAGTTTGGTGGAACGAATTAGTCGAGTGAAGTCACCCGGTGCCCGTCTCTACATATGTCATGTCATGTCATGTCATCCATGAGGTCGATTTCTAACCATTCACTTGCTCCCGCTTTCTTTTCGTACCATGACGCGTTTGGTTATGGAAATTCCACGATAGAGCCATCAATGCGCGTTGTCCTATGCTGCAGTCGCTTCAGGAGATACGGTGGATCTAGACCATTCATACAGTGGGCAGTAGAGATAAGTTAGATGTAGACCATTCATATATTGGGTATCAGAATAGATGGCCTATAGTTTGAAAATCAACCCAAACTCGGTGATACTCACATTTACAATGGTATATTTAATGGGCAGACGTTTTAGCGGCAAACTGTAAGTGAAAGAGGTATGCAGGATTTACCCGTCTATGTGGTTTTAGAACCATTGACAATGCATAACAAGGATCAGTAGTTGGACGGTCCCGATCTAATGTTTACCCTTCGTCATGTACCGTGGATGATGGTCTCTATCGTCTTATGAGAGATGGGGCTCTATCATACAATTCCCGTCCAGGCATCGTACCAAAACTCGTCTTTTGGGCCGCGTTGGGTAGAATGTCGGGTAGAAATAGAATAACGATTTTGGGAGCGCGTGTTGACTTTGGGTGCATGGAATGGGAATGCTTTTGCATCAATTGTCCCGTGATCTGGTGATCTACCAATGATATGATGAGCCCCACACAAGATGGAAATGTTCCATGAAGGCTGTTGAGAGTGGACCATTCTATCCATCTCCAAAGATGAGTAACATTTGAGATCCTCGCTGCGTTGTCTTTTTAACCGTCTATTTGTAGGCCACTGATCTAAAGCTGGGATCTTAATAATCTAGAAAATGTTTTAGACACCACTCATCCATTTTGTGTTCCTCCAGATCAACGATCAGGATCTCCACACCATGGCCCCGTATATATAAACCGCGGGTAATCCTTGGGTGTTATGCTGTGTATCCTTATTCCTTTGCTAATCACACAGTGACGGTATCGTGTTATGCTGCGTTAGGACATGGATAATTTTTTATTTTAAAAAAAAAAAAAAAAATTAACACACACCCCCACACACTAACGTTAGTGAAATTTCACGACCTTGACCGGGCGTCAGGGGCGGCCCTAAGGGGTAGGCAGGTGAGGCGATCGCCTAAGGCCCCTTAATTATGAAGGGAGAAAATGACCACCGTAGACAAAACCTTTTACCCAGCGGTTTCTATGAAAGAATACAAACTTTAGTTACCAATCAAAACTAGCACTTTTGGACAGCGACATTGAGGACGAAACTACCCCTCCTTTTCACTGCGAAGACGAGCGCTGACGCTACTCGAACTGAGAGTTGTACGAACGGCTTAAAAGAGATCAAAGTTACATGGCCCCACCACTATATATTTATTATATCCACAACGTTCATCGATATTTCGATATCATTTTGGAGCATTATCCAAAAAAAAAATTTATATCCAAATATCAACTAGACCATACCACAGAGCAGCAGGGAAATTGATTTTCACCGTTAAAAATTTTATAGGGCCCACCATAACATTTATTTTCCATCCAATCTATTCATAAGGTCACAAAGGCCTGTATGAACAAGAAAAACAAATTTCATAATGATCCAAAACTTCTGTAACCCTAAAAGGGTTTCAATGGTAGACGTTCAATTCCCCACTGCCTTACACAGTGTGGTCCACTTGATAGTTAGATCTGTCTTATTTTTCATCTCAAGCCTTAATATGAGCTCGCCAAATAGATGGACGGTTTGGATATAACACAGACCTCATGGTGGGGCCCAACTCGCGATTTGGGGATGGATCGCGGAATCCGCGATTGATCCCCGATTCAAACAAAAGGCTATGGCTACGGATTATAACCGTAGCTATAGCCGTATCCTGTGTTCTTTCTTTTAAAAAAAAAAATTTAACTTATTTATTTATTTATTATTATTATTTTTTTACATTTAGAATTTTATTCTACCTACATTTTTTTCTAACACATTTATATAAATATGTATATATAAGCATATAAAAAAAAATTCTCTCATTTTTTCATTTCTTTCTTTATTTATATAACAAGAATATCTTCTAAACCAAAATTAGTTACTTGACGTACCATATATGATTTTGAAATTTGAAAGTCCATGTTCAACCAACAACCCTGTGACCCACCGGACATTAGGTTGGGCTTGGGCGAGATGTATCGGGTTTGGTCTTGGGGTTAAGCCATATAAACACCAATCCAATAAAACTTGGAAACGGAATCAGGGATTGACCAGTTAAATGCATGGAAATGACCAAGTAAAGTGAAGGGAATTGGACCGTGAAGTGCATCGAAATGACCGTGAATCTAAACGGAATCGTCGAAATTGGCCGTGAAATGCATGGAAATGACCATGAAGTTAAGCAAATTGAACCCATGTGTGCTTCTTTGCATCATTATGGACCATGGTTGATTATTTCCATTTCCAACTACGAGAGGGCACAACTACGAATGGAGATTTCCTCATTCCGTTTAAGGCAGGTGGTTTTCATCCAAAACGCTTGATCCTTCCGAGTGATCTAAGATATCCTTATGAAAGATTTAGTCCGGCATGGGACACTATATCTACGGTGATAAGCCATTGGTTTATTCATAGCTTCAATAAGATTTTACATTTAGGTGTGAAAGACTGAGATAATGAAGCTTATCTTTCATTACTCAATCTGCATGGCTTCTGAAATTTCTTGGAAGCTTGCGAGTCCATCGCTCAATATGCATATAAATTATTATTTTTTTCATTTCTTTCGTTATTCATTTAATAAGAATATCTTCTAAACTAAAATTAGTTACTTGACGTACCACATATGATTTTGGGGTAGGAGAAGCTACTTTAGTCAACCAACCTAGTTATTTTCCAAGATTTCATTAAGTCGATGGTCGAAAATACATTTAATTCACTTCACGGTCAAACTAGAAATTGAGCAGGGCAACCTAGCAATCGAGCAAGGCAACCTAGAAATTGAGCGAGGCAACGTAGAAAATGAGTGAGGGAACCTAGAAATTGAGCGAGTGAACCTACGAATTGAGCGAGGGAAGCTAGGAATTGAGTGAGGGAAGCTAGAAATTGAGCGAGGCAACGTAGGAATTGAGCGAGGGAAGCTAGAAATTGAGCGAGAGAAGCTAGAAATTGAGCGAGGCAACGTAGGAATTGAGCGAGGGAAGCTAGAAATTGAGCGAAGGAAGCTACAAATTGAGCGAGGCAACGTAGGAATTGAGCGAAGGAAGCTAGAAATTGAGCGAGGGAAGCTAGAAATTGAGCGAGGCAACGTAGGAATTGAGCGAGGAAGTAGAAATTGAGCGAGGCAACGTAGGAATTGAGTGAGGCTAGAAATTGAGCGAGAAAAGTAGAAATTGAGTGAGGCAACGTAGGAATTGAGCGAGGAAGCAAGAAATTGAGCGAGGCAACGTAGGAATTGAGCGAGGAAGCTAGAAATTGAGCGAGGCAAGCGTAGAAATTGAGCGAGGAAGCTAGAAATTGAGCGAGGTAACATAGTTCCCTCGCTCAATTCTACGTTCCTCGATCAATCTGGGTTGCCTCGGCTCATTTCTAGCTCTCCTCGCTCAATTTAGCTTACCGCTCAAATCTATGTTGCCTCAATTTCTAAGTTCCTCGTCAATTCTAGCTTCCTCGCATTAAATTTCTAACTTCCTCAAGCTCAATTTCTAGTTGCCTCGCTTAAATTCTTGGTTTCCTCGCTGAATTTTTACATTGCCTCGCTCAATTTCTAGCTTCCCTCGCTCAATTCCTAGGTTGTCTTGCTGAATTTCTAGGTTCTCTTGCTTAATTTCTAGCTTCCCTCGCTTAATTCCTAGGATTCTTCGCTGAATTTCTACGTTGCCTCTCTCAAATCCTAGGTTGCCTCGCTCAATTTCTAGATTCCCTCGCACAATTTGTAGCTTCCCTCGCTCAAATCCTAGTTGTCTCGCTCAAATTCTAGCTTCCCTCGCTCAATTTTTAACTTCCCTCGCTCAATTCCTAGGTTACTTCGCTGAATCCCTACGTTCCCTCGCTCAATTTCTAGCTTCCCTCGCTCAATTCCTACGTTGCCTCGCTCAATTCTAGGTTCCTCTTTCAATTTCTAGCTTCCTCGCTAACGCTCCTTGAACTCGAGGTTGTACGAACGGTTCAGAAAAGTGATCAACGTTACATGGGCCCCACGGTTATGTATTTATTATATCCACAACGTTCATCCATATTTAGAGATCATTTAGGACCATTATCTATATATAGATATAAAAAAAAATCATATCAAAGATCAATGGACCACACCACAAAGAACATCAGAAAATTGATTTTCACCGTTAAAAATTTTATAGGGCCCACCGTAACATTTATTTTCCATCCAACCTATTCATAAGATCACAAAGACCAGGATGAAGAGGAAAAACAAGTTTCATAATGATCCAAAACTTTTGTGACCCCTAAAAGGGTTTGATGGTAGGCGTTCAATCATCCATGACCTTTAATAGTGTGGTCCACTTGATAGCTAGATCTGTCTTATTTTTCGTCTCAAACCTTAATACGAGTTCGCCAAAAATATGGACGGTTTGGATATAACACATACCTCATAATAGGACCCACAAAAAGCGGTGGGATTACAAAAAAAAAAAAACCGTCGATATATCGAAAATGGTCCAGAACTGTCCAGTGATTTTTCCTCAAAAATCTTACAATTTTCGATATATCAACGGTCTGTCGATATATCGAAAAAGGTGTTTTACCTTTAGCTACGGATTATAGTGAGGCAAGGTAAAAATTCAACGAGGAAACCAAGGATTTGAGCGAGACAACCTAGGAATTGAGCGAGGGAAGTTAGAAATTTAGCGAGGGAAGCTAGAATTTGACGAGGGAACTTAGAAATTTAACGAGGCAACATAGGAAGCTACAAATTGTGCGAGGGAACCTAGAAATTGAGCGAGGCAACCTAGGAATTGAGCGAGGCAACGTAAGAATTGAGCGAGCGAACCTAGAAAATGAGCGAGGCAACGTAGAAATTCAGTGAGGAATCCTAGGAATTAAGCGAGAAGCTAAAAATTAAGTGAGGGAACCTACAAATTGTGAAGACAACCTAGGATTTGAGCGAGGAAGCTAGAAATTGAGCGAGGAACCTATAAATGAGTGAGTGAGGCAAGGTAGAAATTCAGACCGAGAAAAGCTAGGATTTGAGCGAGGCAACCTAGGAATTGAGCGAGGAAGTTAGAAATTGAGCGAAGGAAGATAGAATTTGTGAGGAACTTAGAAATTCGGAGTGGCGGCATAGGATTTGAACGAGGAAGCTACTGGGTGTGCGAGGAAACCTAGAAATTGAGCGAGGCAACCTAGGAATTGAGCGAGGCAACGTAGGAATTAATTGAAATGCGTGGGAATGATCATGGTTTGAAGGGATTATTGCGAAATGCATGCAAATGACCGTGAAGTGAAGGGAATTGACAGTGAAATGCCTCGAAATGACCGTGAATCAACACAATTGTTTGGGATACCGTGAAATGCATGGGAATGATCATGGTTTAAGCGAATTGATTGCGAAATGCATGCAAATGTTGTGAAATGCCTCGAAATAAGTCAGTGAATTAACACGAATTGTTTGGGATGACCGAAATGCATGGGAATGATCATGGTTTGAAGCGAATTGACCATGAAAATGCATGGGAATGATCATGGATTGAATGAAATGTTTACCATCGACTGATGGAATCGTGGAAAATAGCAAGGTTAGTTGGCTAAAGTAGCTTCTCCTACCCCAAAATCATATATGGTACGTCAAGTAACTAATTTTGGTTTAGAAGATATTCTTGTTAAATGATTAAAGAAATAAATGAAAAAAAAGAGGGAAAAAAATTTTATATGCTTATATATACCTATTTATATAAATATGTATTAAAGAAAATTGTAGGTAGAATAAATTTCTCCATGTAAAAAATAAAAAAATAATAAAAAAAATAAAAAATTTCATAAACTTGCACAGACTACAGTTATGACTACGGTTATAATCCGTAGCTAAAGGTAAAACACCTTTTTCGATATATATCGACATGACGATCGATATATTTGAGGAAAACTCTTTGACATGATTCTGGACCATTTTCGATATATATCGGTATTTGTCGATATATCGATGTTTTTTTTTTTTTCTTTGTTGTAATCCCGCTTTTTGTGGGTCCTATTATGAGGTATGTGTTATATCCAAACCGTCCATATTTTTAGCGAACTCGTATTAAGGTTTGAGACGAAAAATAAGACAGATCTAGCTATCAAGTGGACCACCTTGTTAAAAGGCTGTGGATGATTGAACGTCTACCATTGAAACCCTTTTAGGGGTCACAGAAGTTTTGGATCATTATGAAACTTGTTTTTCCTCTTCATCCTGGTCTTTGTGACCTTATGAATAGGTTGGATGGAAAATAAATGTTACGGTGGGCCCTACAAAATTTTTAACGGTGAAAATCAATTTTCTGTTGTTCTTTGTGGTGTGGTCCAGTTGATCTTTGGATATGATTTTTTTTATATATAGATAATGGTCCGAAATGATCTCGAAATATGGATGAACGTTGTGGATATAATAAATACATAACTGTGGGGCCCATGTAACGTTGATCACTTTTGAACCGTTCGTACAACTCGGAGTTCGAGGAGCGTTAGCGAGGGAAGCTAGAAATTGAAAGAGGGAACCTAGGAATTGAGCGAGGCAACGTAGGAATTGAGCGAGGGAAGCTAGAAATTGAGCGAGGCAACGTAGGAATTGAGCGAGGGAAGCTAGAAATTGAGCGAGGCAACGTAGGGATTCAGCGAAGTAACCTAGGAATTGAGCGAGGGAAGTTAGAAATTGAGCGAGGGAAGCTAGAATTTGAGCGAGGGAACCTAGAAATTCAGCGAGACAACTAGGATTTGAGCGAGGGAAGCTACAAATTGTGCGAGGGAATCTAGAAATTGAGCGAGGCAACCTAGGATTTGAGCGAGGCAACATAGGAATTGAGCGAGGGAACCTAGGAAATGAGCGAGGCAACGTAGAAATTCACGAAGAATCCCAGGAATTAAGCGAGGGAAGCTAGAAATTAAGCGAGGGAACCTAGAAATTCAGCGAGACAACCTAGGAATTGAGCGAGGGAAGCTAGAAATTGAGCGAGGGAACCTAGAAATTGAGTGAGGCAAGGTAAAAATTCAGCGAGGAAACCAAGAATTTGAGCGAGGCAACCTAGGAATTGAGCGAGGAAGTTAGAAATTTGTGAGGAAGCTAGAATTTGACAAGGAACTTAGAGAAATTTGAGGCAACATAGATTTGAGCGAGGAAGCTACAAATTGTGCGAGGAAGCTAGAAGTGAGCGAGGCAACCCAGATTTGATCGAGGAACGTAGGAAATTGAGCGAGGAACCTATGTTGCCTCGCTCAATTTCTAGCTTCCCTCGCTCAATTTCTACGTTGCCTCGCTCAATTTGTAGCTTCCCTCACTCAATTTCTAGCTTCCCTTGCTCAATTCCTACATTGCCTCGCTCAATTTCTAGCTTCCCTCGCTCAATTCCTAGCTTCCCTCGCTCAATTCCTAGGTTGCCTAGCTCAAATCGTAGGTTCCCTCGCTCATTTTCTACGTTGCCTCGCTCAATTTCTAGCTTACCTTGCTCAATTTCTAGATTCCCTCGCTGAACTCCTACCTTGCCTCTCTCAATTTCTAAGTTCCCTCACTCAATTCCTACCTTACCTCACTCAATTTTCAATTTGCCTACTCAATTTCATCTTTGTCCCGCTCAATTTCTAGTTTGACCGTGAAGTGACGGAAATTGACAGCGAAGTGAATGAAATGTATTTTCAACCATCGACCTGATGGAATCTTGGAAAATAACTAGGTTGGTTGGCTAAAGTAGCTTCTCTTACCCCAAAATCATATGTGGTACGTCAAGTAACTAATTTTGGTTTAGAAGATATTCTTGTTAAATGATTAAAGAAATAAATGAAAAAAATAGGGAAAAAAATTTTATATGCTTATATATACCTATCTATATAAATATGTATTAAAGAAAATTGTAGGTAGAATAAATTTCTCCATGTAAAAAATAAAAAATAAATAAAAAATAATAATAAATTTCATAGACTTGCACAGACTAGAGCTATGGCTACGGTTATAATCCGTAGCTGAAGGTAAAAACACCCTTAAGGTAAATTTCTTCTTCATCCGTAGCTAAAGATATATCGATGGTTTTTTTTTTTTTTTTTTTTTTTTTTTGCTTGTTGTAATCCCACCGCTTTTTGTGGGTCCTATTATGAGGTATGTTTTATATCCAAACCGTCCATCTATTTGGCACTCATATTCGGTCTTGAGACTAAAAATAAGATAGATCTAACTATCAAGTAGACCACACTGTAAAAGGCAATGGGGAATTGAACGTCTACCATTGAAACCCTTTTAGGGGTTATAGAAGTTTTGGATCATTATGAAATTTGTTTTTCTTCTTCATCCAGGTCTTTGTGACCTATGAATGAACTTAGACGGGGAGGATTTCTCACAAACATCACAGTGGGCCCCCAAAAAGTTTTTAATGGTCGACGCTCATTGAACACTTTTTTCCTGTAATGTGGTACACTTGAGATTTGCATATACCTCATTTTTGGTCGTATACCATAAAATGATATGGAACAATATATGGACGGCATGGATGAATAGCATACATCATGGTGGGGCCCACAGACCACCGACCATCTGCCATTGGCTGGTGGCAGGGGGAGTACCCAATCGATTTCCGTGAAAGGAGGGGTAGTTTCGTCCTCAATGTCGCTGTCCGCACGTGATAGTCTAGATTGGTAACTAAAGTTTGTATTCTTTCATAGAAACCGCTGGGTAAAAGGTTTTATCTACAGTGGTCATTTTCTCTTATGAAGGCCCAGGATTATAGGAATAGGCTTTTAATACTCTGATAGTGTTTGGTAATCTATACACATGCATTGAGAAATTGCAACCTTTGAACATTTTAAAATTAAATTAAACAGATATAAAAGTGGGTCCCAATTTAGATGGTTCATGAAAAATAAAAACAAAAACACACAATGGCTGGATCTCCTACCTAGTTGATTCTTGTATACTAAACAAATTATTTGAATTCAACGTACAAATTCCCACTAATTGGAAGATAGAATAGTTAAATCAATGGATTTTTTGTAATTTAGCGTATCTAGAATGGATCACCTAATTTAGACGGTTTGGATGGAGTCAAAATATACTATATTAATAATTTAGGAGTGACTATTTATTAACTATAACACTGCTGGAGTACTATACAATTCTAAATTCATTATTCTCACAATAGACGCGGATTGCGGGCAGGCCACTTTAGGGATTCCTGTGGCCTTGAGCTCTGTGGGGTGCACATTATTATATGTGTTATATCTATTCCGTTGATCCATTTCTTCATCCCATTTTAGAATATTAGAAAAAACATGAAGCAGAACATAAGCTCAAGTGGACCACAACGTAGAAGAAAAGTGGATATTGAATGCTCACCATTAAAAGCTTTTCGGCAGGCGGCAGAAATTTTGGATAAGCTGATATTTATGTTTTCCTTTCATCCATCTATGATTCACCTTATGAACGGTTTAACAATTTTATCCATCTAAATTGATTTATTAGGTAAACTTGAATACAAAAGTTTAATTAGTAATTTTGCATCTAAAAAGTCAAGAAGTAAATTTATGGTTTAATTTTAATTTTATTAATTAAAAAAAAAAAAAAAAAACTAAAAAGTCTCATCTTTGTCACTTGCCTAAGGCCCCCAAGAATGTTGAGCCGCCCCTGCCGACCACCCGGGCAAGTAACGAAATTCCACTAGCGTGTGTGTGGGGGTGTGTGTGCATGTGTAAAAAATAATAATAATAATAATAATAATAATAATAACCAAAAAAAAAAAAAACCATAATTCTTCCAAGTTGGAAGATCCTAGCCATAAGGTATTTGTCCTTTTGCTGGACTGTTTTTGTAGTTCTCTATGAATGGTCTCGTTTTAAGCTACTGACTAAACTACAAGGAATTTATAATTTGGGTTATAAAATGATTTCTCATTGGACAATTGAGACCTATGGTTCAGTGGTTCGAACCATCCACAATCGGTCCCATCAGATTAATGGTCTGGATCACCGAGGAACGGGGCCCACTTCTACAAACTGAAAACAGGAGTATCCCATGCTTATACTTGGGTGGAGTATCATATAATCCCTCCAGTGGCAATGCTTGTAACTTGTGAATCAAACAAGGCCAAGGTCAAGGTCACGAGTGGGCAGGAATAATGGTAATGGACCAGACTGTCTGCAACACAACCCAAGTTATGTTGAGCCATGTTCTATACCTGATCCAATCCATCCATCAGGTGAGAACCCTTATATTCAATGTACATAAAAAAGATCAAATTGATAAAAAAATTCAGATGGGCCACATGAATGGGAACTATGTAAAATTGCACCTAAAACTTCTAATTTCACGTGATGTGGCCGTATGACCTATTGATCAGGCTGATTTTTATATTTATCGCTTCGTCTTAACGAGTCACACATGATCAATGGATTTGATGAAAGAGATGTACCATGATATATGGCCCCATTGTTCCCTGTGGTGTGGCCCAACTTAGCTGTGAACGTGGCTGATTTTTTTGCCTCATGCCTTAATATGAAGCAGTGCACCTGATGAACGGAGTGAATGCGTGCCAGAATCGATAAAGCAGCTTGATCCAAACTTATAAACTTTGACCTCAAGTGTCGAAATTAGTAGATTCGTCAAATATAAACATATATGATCATATTATGAGAAGATTGTTCACTTACTCAGCCACTTAGATAATTTTATAATGATTGGATGATAATTAAGCGGTGAGGTTCATCCTTTGAAGATTTTACTTTTCACAAGAAACGACTTTCAATATACTAATACAAATCAAATAAAATAAAAGACTCACAATCAATCACTAGGAGTGACTGCAAAAATGCGTTTCTGCTTAGTATTGGATAAAGAACAAATCCAACCTATGAGCATAGATTTGGATTATAACTAAAACTATAGCTAAGAATTACCGCTACTTGATTATCGTTATTCCTAATATATGCTAAGATAAAGTAAAATAATAAATTTGGTTTGATTGGTGTAAGACTCCAATTCCTACTAATCATTTAACTATTTATAGATTCGTATTATGCAACTTATTCTTCCATGCTTCTTTTGTTACTCCAGAACTTACAATAGTCAAAGGGCCTCTCTCTAGATCCTTCTCATGTTACATGTCCATTTTGTGATTGTTCCTCTTCTATTAGCTAGGTTTTGTGTCTCTCGGTCGCCTATCATATCTTGGACTGCTTGACCATGTTTTTCTCTCCGCTCATTAAATTTTAGATAATTCGGTAGCTCTACTTCGTCGACCATCCAATGTCATGTAGCACTGGATTTATAATAGTTATAACTCCTTAAAAAAATGCTACAAGTATCTTGAAGATCTTTTCATTCATCGCCCATTTCGTGTAATGCCACATGTCGCTTTCATATTGGTTTTTTCCGGAATGGCCAGAAATAGGGTACAACATTGCCTCCACATCACTTCGCCTTTAGAAAAATGGTGATAGCGATGTTGTTTCATTGCCCAATTTAATGAATACAATTGGTCATTGGTCCATGTGTCATCTCCCCATTGATTCTACCTAACCCTGGTTGAACCAAAAGATATTATCTGCCGCTTCCTTATAGACTGTCCATGTGACACGTTGCCTAGAATCGTATCGTATGAGTTTTCATGATTACCCTTTCATTAATGCGAATGTATCTCGGCCGATATATAAACACAACTCTAACTTGGTGTTTATCTTTCTTCACCATTTTCTTTTCTCTCGTTTCGAAACTCTCTCTCTCTCTCTCTCTCTCTCTCTCTCTCTCTCCAATTTTCTCTCAATTATCATGGCTGCATCTTCCCCCTCTTCCATTCCAATTTTTTTGTTTGGAATTAAAGATTTGGATGTTTTTTCTTCAAAAGTGGTCAATGACCATCTTGTCAATACTCCTATCGAACCGAATAAGGCTTTGTTAACACTTGGTCTAGCCTTTCATTAAACGGTTACTCATGAACTGCTTCATGAGATTGGACCATGTTTCCTAAAGTGCCCTAATGAATTTCTGCTTATTCAATCCGATCATTTCACGAATCCTTCCAATACTTTAAATCTTTAAGATCATGGTCAAAATTATTGAATGGTTAGGCAGAATGGTATACTCATGTTAAAGCATAACATGGCAACATATGGAAGTATGCTGGAATCTATAAATGTATCAAACTTTCATTACACAAATATTCAGTCAATACTTTCCTCCTCGCAACAGTTTCAACTTTTTGGAGTTAATCGACCAATACATTCCATTTTGTATGCAGCCCCATGAATTCGACAATCATGTATACATGTGCCTTCATCCACTTTTTGCCCTTTAGTGACCCTATTTATCTGGGCTTTGCTACGAAGAATCAACGCTCCTTCTCCCTTACTGACGAGACTAACAAGGCATATTCCACTTTCATGGATCTTTAAAGCAAATCTCAAGTTGAAGTTGATGAACAAGGGCACATGACTTTATTCTAATGTGGATTTGCTGATTTTTGTTATGTGTGAGTGCTCTTCAAATTACCAAGGAATACATTCATCTGGCCAAGGCACTCACTTAAGACGTTAGCTTACTCTTACCACCTATGTGCTTGGCCATCTATATCACAGTACGTTCGAGGCAACCACGATGGGTTTTTACCGTTATGGCGGACCTATCTGTCGTGTCCAAATGTGGTTTTATGAATATTTTGGAGCAAAATTTATCAAATTTGTTCTAATTGACATGGAATTCACTTTTTTAGCCATCATAACATCATCTGCCCCGAAATTAATCATTCATTCACTGAGTGTATAAGTTTCTTCATTTCTTTTAATCTTGAGAAGTCCAAGCATTATTTTTGTCCATTTAAATATAAAGAATTCAGTTCGACCTATTTCATAGAAGAATATAAGTTGACTGATATCAAGATGGAAAGTCTCAGAGACACGGCTTCAAAATTTTATTTAATATGCAGAGACTTTCCATATAGCGGCACAATTGACACAATAGTTAATGCCAAGGTTGACATCGAAAAATACTGTCATAACCTTCTTGCTCGTCAATTTGGTTTGGCCCAAGGCATTCCTTTACAATTTATTCACTGAACTTGTAATCAACCCCCAATTCATTGATCAATTGCAGATATGGTCAGCACATTTCAAACTCTCCATAAAGGGTTTGATTCTATAAGTTATTCTTTCATACACCCCCATTTTACCAACTATTCCCAGTAGCTATATTCTTTTCTCTTGGTGGAAAAACTATTAGGAAACATTGGTTAGTGGGTCCCATGAATTCATCATTGGCCGACTCTCTCCTTCATCCAAAGTGGAGAAACCTATGACTGAAAAGAAGCAGACGACCAAGGAAGTTACCAAAAAATTGACAACACCTCAGTCTACTGTGTCTCCCGTCCAGAGTAAGACATAATCAAAGCAAACTACTTCGTTCACATCGACCGTCCCATCCCAAGCACCAATAAAGATGGTCAAATCTTCTTCTTGTGTATTAATAAGAACAGTCAAACTAACTCAACCTGAGCTGGAGCGTTAGAAGACCATAGTTGTAGGTCTAGTTAAAGTGGTTATGACAACTACTTCAATCCCAACACCTACAGCTTCTTCAACCATTTTGAAGACTTCTAGGCTTAAGCATCTTTTAGCTTCTCGTCCTACATCTCTCGCAAATTCTGGTGAATCTACTTCAGGTATTTCTTGTTCGATCAAGGCTGTTGCAACCTTTAAAAATTATTACAAAACCAAGTTTTCATCGGGTATTCCTCCTTCCCAATATTATTGGGAGATGGAATAATCGTATAAGAGACACAAAAATGCTCACTTCAATAGAGCTTTTAATAAGTGACAAAGTGAAAATGAAAGATTAAATTATCTCAATATTTCCTTTGATCTATTTCTCCAGCCATATCATCCTAATCCTCCCCCTTTTCCTTGTTTCAACCGAACTCTGGCTTTGGTCGTCAATCCCACCAAAATTTCACCAGTGGTCGACTGATTTACCACCATCGTTGTTCGGTTAGATGTAAGTGGATGTTGTTCATATATATATATATATATATATATATATATATATATATATATATATATTTTAAATTTTGTAATCCACCACATTTTTTTTTTTACTTTCTCTCTTCCTTTTCGCAGTAACCAGAGAGCTCTCCTCTGAAAGATTAGTCTTTGTGCCACCTCCTTAAGCTGAGACATATATCCCATATACTTTAGTCAATGCTGCTCAATCTCCTACAAAAAAGACTTCAAGTTTCTGATTCAGAAGAAACTATGAGCGACGTTCATTGACCAGAAAATTAGACCGAAGGGAAAACTCAAGAGGAGGTAATAATATATCAGTCTGTGGAGTCCTTCAGTCTCCTTGTACACTTTATAACTTCATCACTTGATCAAGGAGTTATGAAATCGATCACGTTGATAACCTCTTCATTCGTAATTCCTATATCTTTCGTGTAGCCTGCTCCATCCCCAGAGCTAACTAATCAAGTAAACCCTACTTAGGTCGATGAATACAGGGTGGTTCCTTTGAATGAAACATCTCGACCAACTGAAGTCTCTCCTGATCGAGCGACACCTAAAGAGATTCCTACGGTCGACGTCTCTACTTCTCTGGCTGCATCAGCCGATATTTTTCATACCATATTCTTCTTTTGAGGACCTTCCTATTTAAGACATTTTATCCTCATTTGATCAAGGGTTCTCCTGTGATATTCTAGTGGTCGAATCCCCTATGCCTTCATCAGAGATTTAAAAACTTCAGGAGGAATTACGAGTCCTCATTTACTTTGGCGCCGCTTATATTATTTCATCAGGATCGATTAAGAGACTCAACCTTCTCATTCATTGGTACTAAATTCTCAGCCGGTCTAATGAGTCACTATCGGCCAAAATGCATGAACTCTATGAATTTTTTAGTATGATTCACAAGCATCAAGACAAAATTATTGCAATCAATAAACTTCAATCTGAGCATTTAACAATCTTCCTCAGAAGGATCAAGATCACAATTGCTAGAGAGCAATTTTCTATTGCATATAGTAACTTGAATGAAGCAGACACGACTTTGATCGATCTGAAGGCTCAATTCTCGACAATGGAAAATAAACTGAAAGCACTAAAAGAAGAAGATAAATATTTAACCGAACACCGGCATGGTTAAAATGTTGAAATCAATAAATTGGGCGCATTTATGCAAGAACTCATTCCATTAATTGATTAAATATCACACTCAGAAGCTATGACCAGAACTGTTCTTCATTGGTAGGAAGCTAGACGATCGAAGCTTTAAGAAGCGATTTCCTCCTTTTCTTCCTTTGAATTTTAATTAATTTATGTTTGTTTACTATCAGTCTATACTTTCTCTTATCTTTAATATAATTAGCCAGAATATTCTTTCCTTTTGCTCTTACATTATTTTTAGTACTGTAAGACCCACCCCCACAGCGCATGATATTTTCTGCTTTGCCGAAGCACATGGCTTTAAAATGCGTCATGTCTATTAAGGGAGGAATTCAACATATAACCACAACAACTCCAGACAACTCTTCCAATGTGGGACAAGTTACGCTACTGATCAATCGCTGTGATAACTCGCCCTAAAGACAAGAGCTTACCGGCCCACACACTGGGGCCCACCCACATGTGTGCCCGCCCACATGAAGCAGTAACCGGGGCGTCACAATATCCCCCACCGAGGGCAGAGCCATCCTCGGCTCTGATACCATTTGTAAGGCCCACCCCCATAGCACATGATATTGTCCGCTTTGCCGAAGCTCACAGCTTTAAAACGCATCATGTCTGTTAAGGGAGGAACCCAACATATAACCACCACAACTCCAGACAACTCTTCTGATGTGGGACAAGTTACGTTACGATCTAAGCGCAATGGCTCGCCCAAAGACGATGGCTGCCACCCGCCCACACTGGGGTCCGCCCACATGTGTGCCCGCCCACATGAAGCAGTGACCGAGGCATCATAAGTACTTAGTTTGTTCTTCTCTTTTTCTCTTCTACATACATGACATATATACATTGATGACATGGCACATAGATGAGAAGACGTGCGTCTGTTCATTTCCTCTTCCAAGGAAATGTTTTATGCCATTAATAGGGTGCTTCAACCATCATGACATCTTGTCTTCAGGTGTGATTATCTACTCTGAGTGCCTATATAAAGGATTTATCAGTGTTTTCTCCTCTACACACTCAAGCTTCCTTATTACTTGTCTTCAAAAGCTCTTGCTTTCTCTTATTAATGGATGTTGTACCTATGTCTCCTATCGACTGTGCTTAAACCTTCTTAAGCAAAATTTTTTCCCTTGACATTGACAATTTTTCTCACTCCACCCTTCAGTACGACATTTACCCTTTTATTCGTGACCTTTAGATGATTGAGATGGATGATGCTCCTTTGAAGTAAATGCTAGATTCTTTAACCAAACTCCGGCATATCGACAATGCATATATACTTTATTGCCGAAAAGGATTTGAAAACTCTTGATGCTCATGCCAATGAGCATACTATCATTCACAGGGAAACAAACATAATCTCTAATCAATACGATTAGGCCTAGAATAATCCCTTGCACTGGACTCGGTAGCATCATTTTAACAAAGTGATCTTAAGAACTCTATAGGTTCAACATAAAGAGGTTGATGATGACTTCCAAGAGATCGAGCACATTTATCCTAGAAGGTGCTCAAATTATACCAAGACTCTTATGAACTTCATCAACTCTCATATTGACCTTTATCAAGCTCGGTTGCGCGAGAATAGCGAGCGAAAGAGAGAAGTCAAGCACAAAGCCGATGTCATTGGTCATCGTATCAACCAAGTTCTGCACTTCCTCAACCGTATTCTTGAAAGTGGAGTCCTGGAAGGCTCAAAGAAAAATAGTTGAACTCATCGAGGAGCATGTCGCTAAGAAATTTGAGGAGATAAATGTAGCTTATGCCTAAAACTGCATCTTGGCTAGGCCCCGCTTTTTCTTTTATTTTCTTTTTTCTTATATATATGTATATGTAATCAGCCTCGGTCGTATTTTATTATTATTCTCATCCTTATAATAGAATATATATTTATGCTTACTTCTTTCTTTCGATCAATTTCGGTCTTTATGCATTATTTATAACTATTATAACCATTGATTGGCCTGATTTTTTCATTTCTCCCATAGATTGTGATGATATGTTTTTAAAAATTGACCATTTATTGAATTTTTTGTTATCTTTTCGTCAATACCATGAAGTGTTCACAACCCCAAGTACAAGCTCGCGATGTAGTAATAACTCGATAAGACCGAGGTCGAATCCACATGGACTAAACTTGTACGTAGTTTGAAAATAACTAGAACTAGAACTAGAAAAAGATTTAAAATAGAAATCTGAATAAAGATATTAATTGTGAATAAAGTATCAAATATAAAAAGGAAAACTAGGGTGCCAAGGATCCACTTGTTGTTATCAAGATACTACCTTTCTTGATTCAAGAAACACAATTGGAATTGGAGTCCTATCCTATCCAATTGGAAGATGAGATAATCAAATCTCTGAACTTCTCATGAATCTAATCCGCACATGAAAGAGTATTACCATTTAAGCAATATTAGGCACTGGTCCATGAAATTGAACCATTTGTGGTTGTGGCCCTTCTGCTTGTGGTTCGATATTGTTTACGGTAGTCACTGTCGGAAGGTTAGGGACTTCTTCAAGTATGTGCTCATCTGGAAAAAGCTAATTAGGCTGATTAATGTCTGCCAGTAAAACTTTCGTTCTTTGATCGCTTTGATGTTGAAGGAGGAAACGAGCATTATATCGCTGGTGATGTCGAAGAAAATGAACTGTTGTTTGATTCAAAACTACTATACCGTCACCTAGAAGAACTAACTGACTCGAATTGTGATATTCTTGATGTGTGAGCTTATGTTAAATTCTTTATATGGGGCACTGTAAGTGAACATTCGTTTGTTACAATGGCTTTCTCTTTATCCTTTTGAATTCGTAATGATTCTGTGAAAAATATCTTTACTGTCGTAGTTGGCAGTACTGAAGACCGTTTGGAGTAACTGACTTTTCAGTCATTCTCGAATGAAATGATTGCGTCTAACCATCCTCGGAGGGGCGATACTTCTTGTGGGGGCAGATCGAACCCTTCGTCTTTTGGATGTCATTATTATCCATCCTTCATCATCATGTTGTGTTGCTAGTGAAGCAGAGACCATTCCGGACATCACATGACATCGACTACTCCTGATCGTAGCTGACTTTACTTTCTTTGGTGTTTACTGTGGTAGTGATTGTAAATTGTCAATATAATCCACAATGAATTCATTAGGTGTAAAGTAGTCGGGAGAAATGTCATTGTTGTTGTGTAAGAATGGAATATGTGTTATTCAAAACAAAGCATCAATTACTTTATATAACGCCCCAGATTTTGGGGGTCGAGAAGATACTCGACTCTCGAATTCCCGGGTGCCATTTATGACTTACGGGGTTTCCAAATATGCATAACTTGTTTGTTACATAGGCAATGGAGAAGTTTAGTGGACCATGCAACATAAATCAAGACCAATATAATAAGCTCATGTGCAACTAAAATGGGACATATATATCTAACAAAAGAGATAATGTAAATAAACGTAAGGGACCGTGTCCCACAAAATATATAATCCAAAAGATATACAAACCCTTGCCCTGGGGCCCCATCGCAAGTCTTAAGGTGGTCTACGGGGATCCACCGAAAGTCTGAAAATAAGAGAGCTTCTCTTCCTCGTCCACACTTGTCCTATCTAGCACATCGAGCTCTGTGACACCTGCATCTACGATGTGTTTTAAAATACCGTCCCAGAGTGGGAGTGAGTAGCTAACTCAGTGGTTTCATTATCAATAAGTTACGCCTATTATCAAATATATGGACAAAGTTAGTGAAAAACAATCATTCATAGAATCTTAACCACTCTTATTAATGCATATGCATGGTTTCATGATATGATTCATGCCCTTTCTTCCAACACTCTCTCAAGCGACAACGTCTAATGTTCGCAATGCTTAACACTCCCACAATGCAACCTCAATTGCCGAATCATCAATCCTAACTAATACAATGTGATAGTGACATATTAACTGAGTATTTAATTAAGTCTACTCATACAACAAGATTAGGAAAGCTGAAACACCTCCATTTAATCAATGGCCTTATCCAAATCACTTGGCCTAGGGCGGCCGTAGCGGCTCTGAGCCTGCTATCCATGATCCAAATTTAGGTATCATCCATCTATCTCACAAATCAAAATTTTCAAAGGTAAGGCATGATACCTGTGACGCCCCGTCACTGTTACACATGTGGGTGGACACACGTGGGCGGACGCTGATGTGGGCGGGGCCTAAGGGCCTGGGCGAGCTATCAGTGGTTGGCAGGCTACTGTGCTTGCAGGCTACTGTGTATGCAGTGGGAGGTTGAACTTGTCCCACATCGAAAGCACCGTCTAGCGTCCGCCCATGTGTGCCCGCCCACATGTGATAACACAGTGACGGGGTGTCACAATACCCAAAGGTACGAGGATCAACTCGGTATGGGTCATCACCCAAACACTGATTATGATCATTCAGTTTCGAGGTGTAGGCTTGTTACATAACCAAATCACCACAAGGAATGACTCGTCGCCCAATTCCATTCATACCCGGGTCGTTCAAACGGTAATCTAGGACGGAACCATCGGTGGGGTAATTTGACGAGGGTCGTTCGAACAAGGACATATCACCTCTTATGCTCACTGGTCACAACGGGGAGGCTCGTCACCCCAGCGTAGGCCACAGCACAGACACTGTGTCTCATACCACCATGCCCGACTACCGAGTCTTAGTTGCTCACTGGTCACTATGGGGAGGCTCGTCACTCCAGCGTAGGCCCACAGCTCGGACACGGTGTCCCATACCACCATGCCCGGCTCATGAGTCTTAGGGATCGTATCATTAACAGTTGATAGTGGCCTCTCAAAGGTATGAGGTGCTTCAGATTCAGGCAGGCGTGTATATACATGGTTAATGAACATGGATGGTCAACTGGTGATCCAATTTGTCCCCTCTAGCGAACTACGAATCGTACGACATTAGGAGCAACGTCCCATGTAGTTCGACTACAGCCGACTATCCATAATTCAACTAATTAGGTCAAATTTGCCCATGTGCGGTCCTTCTAGAGGGATTGCCCATGTGGGTTCTGAAATTTGCTGGCCAATCCGAAAAGGGGATAGTTTAAGAATGAATTAATTTTAAGCAGAAGTCGATCTACTTCTAGTTGCAAGAGAACTAGGCATGCATAATGATAAGACACAACCGCTATTAGCATAAGAGTCATGGGTTTACAATATCCAGTGTAATTCTAAATAAACATGCATACAAATCCTAAGTTACTTAAAATCATAGGAGAATTGAGTGCAATGACTTATTTCAGAGAAAATTAAACATGCATGTAGTGAATTTAACAATTAATCTACACAATTCATGCATATGGGGAAACATGCAGCACGATTCTTCCTATTGATTTCAAGAATTTGGGGGTATCATGCTTAAAATTTCATAATTGGCAGAAAAACCAAACAATGCAAGCATTGGGTTGATTGGGGACCAATATTTCTTCCCTATCTATAAATTATACATGTCTAAATTTCAATTCTTCAATTCTACCCCATGCAAGTGACATGCAAAATAAATCAACAACCATAATCATTAAAATTCATCCTAGATTTGATAAACGGTCACTTAGAGGTAATGGTCTACACCTAGGTATGGTTCGACGGCTTGTGGAGCCGCTTCCAAGGTACCGATCCTGTAGGATGGTCTGCTGGAGCCCTGCAACGATTAAGTTTGCATGTTAGATTGCATGCAAGTGGTTTAGGACACCTAAAATTGGAAGGGGCTGGACTGATTACCTTTCTATGGCTGGTGGACCACTCCTATGGTGACGGTGTCGTGGGCTCCGATGAGAGTTGAGGTAGGAGAGTGAATTCCTAAAAAATCTAGCTCCTTGGACCTCCCTCCCTCTCTACTCTCTCTCTACTCTCTCCTCTCTCTCCTCACTTAGCAGAAAAATTCGTATGGGAGTGTGGGAGTGTAACACCCTGGTTTTTGGAACCCGAGTATATGACTCGTTCTCCAAATGCCCAAGTGTTAGCCTATAAAATTTAGTGTAAATTTGAACCGCTTATCATTAATCAGAGTTAACAGCAATATAGCTAGAGTAAACCATGCATTGTATAAAAGCATTCTAACCATGATAAAAATTCAAATGTAGCGCCCATACAGGACTTATACAATCCCAAATACAAAGTTTATTAAATAAAAATAGGAATCTATCGCCTAATGATAGAACTCAACATGGGCTGTAGAGACCCCGTCTAGTTCCTCAGCTACTTGATCTGCTCTAGTGACCCGGTGATCGTCATTGGCTCGATCTACACCTGCATCAATTGTTACGGTTTGATAGCGTCAATGGCCATCGCAGTGAGGAGTACCCTCTAAGATTACACACTCATCATTCATAATCCAACATAAATCACAATATATGAAAAGAGACATATTAAACAACGCAATTTAAAATCATGATCATATATTCGGAAATAAGCTAGTTAACATAATCTTGACACTAAGGAAATGTAATAGAAATCACAATGCAAGGGGACGTGTCTAGATAGTCAAATAATCAATCTTATAAACTCTATAAAATGTCTAGAAAATCTAGCTTTAAACATCTACTTCACCCGAAAATCATATCGTACGTGAACACCGTAAGATGGCTAGGAAATCGCTAAGCGAACACCCGCTCCACCTGAAAATCACAATATGACTGAACACCGCAAGATGAAGAGAGAACAAGATACAAATGCCTACTTCGCCCAGAAATCATATTGCACATGAATACCGCAATATGGCTAAGAAATCGCTAAGTGAACACCCGCTCCACCCGGAAATCACGGTACGACTGAACACCGTAAGATAACGAGACAAGCAATATAGAAACCCTAGACCACCTGAAAATTATATCATACGTGAATACCATAGGATGGCTAGAAAATCGTTAAGTGAACACCTACTCCACCCGAAAATCATAATACGACTGAACACGTCAAGATGGATAGGAAACAACAAGATATACGAATATAACCATCAAGCCACATAAGGGCACCAATAATCCATCAAAGCCACGAGGGAAAATATGCGATCCAAGCCACATAGGGTAAATATATGATCCAAGCCATGTAAGGCAATGCACGATTCAAGCCACATAAGGCAGATGTGCGATCCAAGCCGTGTAAGTCAAATATGGACCGCAAGATGGTAAGACCATGACAAGTTCCATTCAATCCATCAAATGATCGCAAATGAAAATCATATAGTTAATTAACATGTATACAACTAAAATAGCATATTATTATCAATCATTTATGCTTACCAAATTTAAAGAGATATGTTCATTATCTAACACAGGAATCAAGTGCGCAATATATTAACATATTCACATATTCACATAATAAGTTAAGTAAGCCAATCAAGTAACTTAGGAGATATTAAATAGGAAAGATCAAGGTGTCATCTATGATTAATGAATTTAAGTGGGAAGCTCAAAGGGCGAGTCCTCACCTCTTGCTTCAACTAAGAACTCAAGGTATCAAGGATTAGCTTTAGAGGCTACAACACAAATATGGGAATAACTTTTAGAACAACTTAAACAACCCAGAATCTAATAACTCACTGAATTGGTTAGATTTTACCTCAGCTCAAACAAGATTGATCCCAAACTAGCCCTGAACTCAGCAGAAATCAGCTGAGTCAACTTAGCAATGACTCGAACACAACAGCCTTGCCCAAACTCTTTTCTCACTCTATCTTCTCTCTTTTCTTCTTCTTCTTCTTCTTCTTCTTCTTCTTCTTTTAAAAACCAACAACCAGCTGATGACCGAGGCCTGACTCGGACTGAAATCGTCAGGTTGAGTCGGTGTGGACCAAAATAGTCGCTCTCCCTCCCACTTTTTCTCCTCACTTCTCTTTTCTCTCTTCTATTTTCGTTCCTCTCTTCCTATCTCTCTCCCTTCTCCTCTTCACATGTTGGGACGTCCAGCAATGGACACCCAACTCGGCCTGACTCGGACTGGGCTCAGATGACTTGACAGTGAGTTGGGTCCGCACCCACTCTCTCTCTATCTCAGATTTTCTTCTCTTCTACTCCTTCAAGGACCCCAGCAGCATGTTGGATTTGCACCAGAGCAGAAGGGACTCAGCAGACTCGGTCCGCCCTTGGCCTGAGTCACGTTTGTGACTCGGCTTAACGTGGTGCAGCACCACCACTCAGATCCCTCGCCTTCTCTCAGATTTTCTTCTCCTTTTTCCCTTCTTCCTTACTTTCAACCCACTATGGCCAGAAGACACTCTGACTCAACCCGATTCTGATCCAAATTGACGTGGTGCGATGCGAGTGCGTGGGGAAGAAGTTTCGAGCATTAATGGCGGATTGCAAATGGGAGCTTCTTTCTTCGATCTGGAGGTGCTGGATGATCCAGATGGGCTCAGAAGAACTTGTGGAATGTAGGATTTGAAGGTTGAAGGAGGTTTGGGTGGTGGGTTTGAGTTTTGGAAGAAACGGCTTAAGCTTCGGTGGTGTGGCTACAAGTAATAGGGCAGCGGACCTGTTACAATATATGCCCTTCTTTTGGAGCCCTAACCTATCTGAGACCATCGGATGGAGAATGCACGGCCAGGATTCGATCCTGTTGTAGAAACAGCTAGCAAAACAGTGGTTTTCTTGCACCGCCTTTCTACCAAAAACCCAATCCACGTGAACAGCAATGGATTGCTGAGATAGGCTCACTCTAACGGCTGAGATGCGTGGATCTAGCCTCACGCGGATCGCCAGCGTGGAAGAAAATCGGGCTTTCCGTTTTTGGAAAGAAAAGAAGCACAACCAGCCCTCTTGCGCTGGTGTTTGTGATCACGCGTGTGGGATCCAACGAGTGGATCAACTGTGCTTTTGGTCGAATTCAATAGTTCTACCATATGGACGGTTTGGATCTCCTAAGTTTCCGCTGATGGTGGGCCACAACGGTTGCAAACGGACGTTATCCGTTTGTCAGGGCGCGGGCGGGAGAACAAAAGAGAGAGAAATCCTCTCCTTTTTAAGGTAGCATCGGGTCAGAGCGGGTTGACTGGGTCTCTTGGATCCAGTACGCTGCAAGCGTACGCACCCCATGTGCACACGCACTCCAAAGTGGGGCCCACTGAGGTGTTCTCGGTGGATCTGCCCTGACTATCAAGTTGTGTGGATCCTGTTAGGACATCTGATCAAAGGTGGTGCAAATCTAAGGCTTAGGTAGGCCATACTCGATCAATTCAGGTTATCCCATCGATTTCAGTCAATCTAACGGTCAGATTGTTTCTTAGACCTGATCATCGCCGATCCGGGGATTTTAGGAGCCCAAGGACTATCCGCTGAGTGATTTATGGCTAGATTTGAGGCCCAATATCTACAGTACAATCTTGTATTGTTCATGCCCCATGTCTAATGCTAAGGATTGATGGATTTGATGATCCAGAGTTTAAGCATAGGCAATGGATGGTTTGATTTGTTTGTCAAAGAGATTAAACTCCAAAAGTAGGTCCCTATCGAAAATCAATGGGTGGATGACTTGTTCTTTGGACCAGTGTTATCCCATTGGTCATATCTAAGTTGGGTCGTATGGCTTAGGTGTGGATTACCATTTAAGCTACTAAGGATGAACTAAACAGTAAGTGGTGTAACTTATATCCTAAAAGATGAGACAACTTCTCTCGATAATTAACAGATGGATGGGTTGGTCTATCCCAACCATTAGATCAAGCCAAGACGAGGGTGAATGTTCAGATACATCGTATTGTGCTTATACTGAATTTGGTCTTCCTAGAAACACCCGAGTACTGAAACGTATGGGGTGTTACAGCGAGAGAGATTTTGGGTCTTTTATAACCTAGAAATTTGTCCAAATGGCCCTAGGGAGACTTGTTCTAACATATATACCCCTAGTGGGTAGGTTTCTGGTCCGTGGGACCATATCAGTGGCCCCCTAGCCCATATGTGCTATGGAATAGGTGTCCCATAGTTAGATGAAGGGTTGTCCCAAGTTTGGTGACAAACAGATGAGTTAATTGATCGTTGGGGCCCGATTTGTGATCAAAGGTCGCTGATGATTGATCGGGCCCACAATTATATAGATATGAGCAGGGAAATATCCCTGACTCATGGCCCGAATTTGATTGCAATTCAACGGTTGGAAAGTCTCAACTTCACCGTTTTAGTGGTGGGGCCAACTCACTTAAGTTTCAGGTTTCAAGTCTCGGAGAGTCGCATCTTTCAAGCTATATCTTCACGGTCCAAGTTGTGCAATTCGGGGTCCTTTGGGCCCACCGCCCGCGATGGACGTCAAACCCAGTGAGATGGACATTATTTATAATTTTAGAACTAGTGGCCCACTAACGAGCGGTGTAGAGCTTGTTCGGGTAATTGGAGCATTTATGGAGTAAATTGGGTAAGGAGAATTCTTGGGCGCAGTTGTTAGGGTCTAGATTAACTAAGTTCACGGTGTGACCTATTCAAAATTAGCAAAAATGGTCATTTAGTCATGATCACTCTAGATCATTGGTTCTTAGGTTAAATGAGTGACCGGGTTTATTTGGTCTATTAGTCAATATCCGGGCTATAACTGACTCGACTTTGGGTAGATCTTTAATTTATTTATGATTATCTTGATTAGTCAGCGATGGGTCGGTTAGATTTTGGGCCCTAGATAAACAAATCATGGGGTTAAATTTGATGTTTAAGTGATCGGTCGGATTCGTTGGTTTTCTACAGTTGATCAATCTTATGTGTACGGTTCTTTATCAATACCGGCCGCGTATAGGCTCACTTCGAGCATCAAGGGTCAGTAAGTGACGACGTGACTAGTTATATATATAATTTAAGGATTTTTGACAATCTAAAATAATGAAAATTTGGAGTGTTACACTTTAATTAAATAAGATTGTACCTTGTTTTAGAGATGAAGGGGAGGATGTTTCCGTTGAGAATTGCCATTTTGGCCCCATTACGGTGCCGATTGATGACAATCGCTCTCTAAACAATTTCTAAGTTAATATTGAATGAGTTATTATCCCCAATGGAGTCACCATTTTTGTTTGGACAAGAAACAAAAGTATTTTATTTGGGGAATTAACATTAAATAATAACAAAGAATATAGGAGAACATTCATCATCAAATGTGTTTTATTAATTTTGGAATTCATTTACATCTTCATATTTCCTTGATTCCAATATAGAATACAAAACATTAAGTCATATGGGACGGTCTAGATGATGATTTCGACGGCATTCCGGCTTACGATGTACTCATTTTAATTAAAGAAGTGTTGCACAGGTCTAAGAATCCTTTGTTTCTCCTTTGATTCATCTGAAATGACAATTCTTCTAAGGAATGACTGAATTCCAATGAGAATTGCAAAAATCTCTAAAAAATCCGAAAGCATGTATGTGTCGTCCATATTGGATGCGCGCAACAAAGCCCTGTTGCGCGAGTAGGCACAACAAAACCCTGTTGTGTGGTTAAGAGCAACAAGTCTCCTACCTTCTCCTTCTTTCTCCTTCACAGAATACCTTACAAAAGTATTTTGAAGGCTTTTTATGAGAACTCCGAACTTGCCCCCCTTCTCCAAATGAGGGAGTGGAGGGGTATTTATATGCTTTCACACCTGTGAAGTCTCGATCTATGTGTCACGAGCCCCATTCCACGCAATAAACCCAACAAATCAGCGCAACTATTCTATTTGCGCAATAGACCCGCGCATCAGGTCTATCCACCCAACAAGTCTATCCGTGCAATAGACCCACACAACAGGTCTATCCATTGAGAGGTCTGTTTCTGCACAATAGGGACTAAGAGGTCTATTTTTGCACAATAGGGACTGGGAGGTTTGTTTCCGCAACATTTTTTGTGCACCAACACTAACCAAGAGGAATATGCCATCACATGACCACCATATTTGACGAGTATAATTATACCTATTGGAAGGCTAGGATGAGAATATTTCTAATATCCATTGACTATATGTTTTAGGTTATTGTCGAATAAGGATGGACGATGCCCATGGAACAAGTCGTGATTGATGGTAGAACCATTAGGTCTTCCAAAGATAAATTCAAATGGAGTGTTGATGAGAGAGCAATGTATACCTATAATGCCAAAGCTTTCAATGTTATTTACTATACCGTTTTTCTGATGAATTTAAATGCATATGCACTTGTCAAACGGGGAAGGAAGCGTAGGATATTTTGAAAATCTCTCTCAAAGAAAATAGCATAGGAAAAATATCAAAGCTTCGTGACTTAATGACTCGTTCTAAACATTAACACGTAGGAGCATGAAAGGATGAGGAGCAAGAATCGAAAGGATAAATGATCCAAACGCAGTAAACGCCACGTGAGATGCAGTGGACTAAATGGTTCATATAATGGGCAAGATGCAGTGGTGGATCTAGACCATTCATATAGTTGAACTAGGAATGGATAGGCAATCGTTTGAAAATTAACACAAAATCGTTGATACTCACATTCATTTGTGGCCATCAAATGGATTATGGCATGCAATGATCATCATTAACCGTTGACATTTAGCACCAAAATGTAATTGAAAGAGATATCTAGGATTTACTAATCTATGTGGTTGTAAACAATGGGCCATCCATAATAAAGATCATTAGGTGAACGCTCCCGATCTATTATATCCCCCACTGTGTGCGGTGGATGATGGTATCTGTTGTATTATGATAGAGCCAGCTCTATCATATCTTATCAATTGTTGGCGCTGCCGTACCAAAACGACGCCTGCGGCGGGAGCGGATTTGCTGTTACAACGCTAACACCTTAGTGGTTGTTAACCTTACTGTGGGGTCAACATTAATGATTTACTGTATATCCACTCCATCCATTTGTTTCTTCAGCCTATTTTACGACATTTTACCAAAATTTAAGCAGATTAAATTCTTAGTTGGACCACACCACAGGAAACAATGTTGACTTAAAGCCTCACCACTAAAATTTTGAAAGGGCTCATCGCAAGTTTTTTATTTTATTAATTTTTATTTAAAATACAACATTTAGATAATGTCAATATGACCTAAATGAAGGTAAAAATACAAATATCAGCTTGATAAAAAAAGCTTTTGTTGCCCACCAAAAGTTTTTAATGGTCATTCATCACTATTTCTAGTGGTATGGTCCACCCAAGATTTGGATCTTCTTAAGGTTTAAGATTTCAGAATAAAATGAGATAGAAAAACAGATGGATGGAGTGGATATACAAAAAATACATCAAGGTGGGCCCCACATGGTTGGGGTAACAACCACTAAAGTGTTACCGGATAACAGCTAATCCGCTCCCTCCGTGGAGAAACATTTACCACACTACGACCCATTTATGGCTCATTTACCTTTTGAAGCCCACTTCTTTTTACCTAACCAGAATAAGCCCCAGCTGTACGGACGGCTTGCCAAAGGTCGAAAATGCCCCTGCTTTTTCAGCTTTTTGATAAAGCTAGGGCTACCTATAGCTACGGATAATAACTGTAGCCATAACCGTAGCAATAAGCCACCTATTGCAAGAGTGGGGACAACGAGTCGGGGTCGACCGGGTTGAGACCCGGTCGAACTGGTCAGAGCTGGGCCTATGGCTACGGATTATAACCCTAGCCATAACAAAGTGTTATGCATACTTTTTCTTTTATTTTTATTTTTATTTTTTACATGGAGAACTTTATTCTACCTACATTTTCCTCTAATACATATTTATATAAATATGTATATATAAGCATATAAAAAAATTTCTCTCCTTTTTCATTTCTTTCTTCATTCATTTAACAAGAATACCTTCTAAACTAAAATTAGTTACTTGTCATACCACATATGATTTTGGCGTAGGAGAAGCTACTTTAGCCAACCAACTTGGTTATTTTCTAAGATTCTATTAAGTTAATGGTCGAAAATCCATTTCATTCACTTCGCGGTCAATTTTAATCAGTTCACGATCAATTTCATTTACTTCGTGGTCAATTTCATTCACTTTGCGGTCAACTCAATTCATTTCACAGTCAATTCCCTTCACTTCACGGTGAATTCCATGTATTTCGTGATCAATTCCCTTCACTTCACGATCAATTCCATGCATTTCACAGTCAATTCCCTTCACTTCACGATCGATTCCATGCATTTCATGGTTAATTCCGTGTATTTCAGGGTTAGCTCGCTTCACTTGATGGTCAATTCCATGCATTTCACGGTCAGTTTTCGGTGATTCCCCTTCACTTCATGGTCGATTCCGTGCATTTCACAGTCAATTCCCTTCATTTCACGGTCATTTCCATGCATTTCACGGTCAATTCCCTTCACTTCACGGTCATTTCCATGCATTTCATGATCAATTTCCTTCACTTCACGGTCATTTTCAGGCATTTCACGGTCAATTCCCTTCACTTCACGGTCATTTCCATGCATTTCACGGTCAATTTCCTTCACTTCACGGTCATTTCCATGCATTTCATGGTCAATTCCCTTCACTTCACGGTCATTTTCATGCATTTCACGGTCAATTTCAGCAATTTCGCTTCACTTCACGGTCATTTTCATGCATTTCACGATCAATTCCCTTCACTTCACGATCATTTCCATGCATTTCATGGTCAATTCCCTTCACTTCAATGTCATTTCCATGTATTTCACGGTCAATTCTGACGATTTCGCTTCACTTCACGGTCATTTCCATGCATTTCACGGTCAATTCCCTTCACTTCATGGTCATTTCCATGCATTTCACGGTCAATTCCATGAATTAACCGTGAAATGCATGGAAATAACCGTGAAGTAAAGGGAATTGACCGTGAAATGCATGGAATTGACAATGAAATGAAGGGAATTCACTACAAAATGCATGGAAATGACCGTGAAGTGAAGGGGAATCGTCGTAATTGACCGTGAAGTGAAAGGAAATGACCGTGAAATGCATGGAAATGACTGTGAAGTGATGGGAATTGACCGCGAAAAGCATGGAAATGACCGTGAAGTGAAGAGAATTGACCATGAAATGCATGGAATTGACCGTGAAGTGAAGTGGAATCGCCGAAATTGACCATAAAATGCATGAAAATGACCGTAAAGTGAAGGGAATTGACCATGAAATGAACGGAATTGACCATGAAATGCATGGAAATGATCGTGAAGTGAAGGGGAATCGTTGTAATTAACTGTGAAATGCATGGAATTGACCGTGAAGTGAAGGGAATTGACCGTGAAATGCATGGAAATGACTGTGAAGTAGAATCGCCTGAATTGACCGTGAAATGCATGGAAATGACGATCAAGTGAAGGGAATTGACTATGAAATGCATGGAATTGACTGTGAAGTGAAGGATATTGACCGTGAAATGCATGCAAATGATCGTGAAGTGAAGCGGAATCACCGGAATTGACCGTGAAATGCATGGAAATGACCGTCAAGTGAAAGGAATTGACCGTGAAATGCATGGAAATGACTGTGAAGTGAAGGGAATTAACTGTGAAATGCATGGAAATGACCGTGAAGTGAAGTGGAATCACCGAAATTAACCGTGAAATGCATGGAAATGACCGTGAAGTGAAGTAGAATCGTCGGAATTGACCATGAAATGCATGGAAATGACTGTGAAGTGAAGGGAATTGACCGTGAAATGCATAGAAATGACCGTGAAGTGAAGGGAATTGACCGTGAAATGCATGGAAATGACTGTGAAGTGAAGCAGAATTGCTGGAATTGACCGTGAAATGCATGGAAATGACCGTGGAGTGAACAAAATTGACCGTGAAATGCATGGAATTGATCGTGAAGTGAAGGGGAATCGCCGGAATTGACCCTGAAATGCATGGAATTGACCGTCAAGTGAAGCAAATTGACTGTGAAATGCACGGAATTGACCATGAAGTGAAGGGAATTGACTGTGAAATGCATGGAATTGACCGTCAAGTGAAGGGAATTGACCGTCAAGTGAAGGGAATTGATCGCGAAATGCATGGAATTCACCATGAAGTGAAGGGAATTGACCATGAAATGAATTGAGTTGACCACGAAGTGAATTAAATTGACCGCTAACTGATTGAAATTGACCGCAAAGTGAATGAAATGGATTTTCGACCGTCGACCTGATGGAATCTTGGAAAATAACCAGGTTGGTTAGCTAAAGTAGCTTCTCCTACCCCAAAATCATACGTGGTACGCCAAGTAACTAATTTTGCTTTAGAAGATATTCTTGTTAAATGAATAAAGAAATAAATGAAAAAAATAGATAAATTTTCTTTTTATAAGCTTATATATACATATTTATATTTATAAATATGTATTAGAGAAAAATGTAGGTAGAATAAAGTTCTCCACGTACAAAATTAAAACAAAAGGACAAAAAAAAAAAAAAAACAGCCATAGCAGTACGGTTATGGCTGCGGTTTTTTTTTTTATTTATTTATGTTGTAATCCCCACCTATTTTTGTGGGTCCCATTATGAGGTATGTATTATATCCAAACCGTCCATCTATTTTGCAAACTCATATTAAGGCTTCGGATGAAAAATAAGACAGATCTAGCTATCAAGTGGACCACACTGTAAAAAGCAGTGGAGGATTGAACGTCTACCATTGAAACCCTTTTAGGGTCACAGAAGTTTTGAATCATTATGAAATTTGTTTTTCCTCTTCATCCTGGTCTTTGTGACCTTATGAATAGATTGGATGGAAAATAAATGTTATGGTGAGCCCTACAAAAGTTTCAACGGTGAAAATCAATTTTCCACTGCTCCTCGTGGTGTGGTCCAGTTAATCTTTGGATATGATTTTTTTTTTTTTTTTTTGATAATGCTCCAAATTGATCTCAAAATATGGATGAACGTTGAGGATATGATAAATACATAACTGTGGGGCCATGTAACTTTGATCTCTTTTGAACCGTTCGTAAACTCAGAGTTCGCGGAGCGTCGGCCTTGAGCACCAGGCGATCCGGTTGAAGTAAAAAGCAGGGGCATTTTAGACCTAGAAAAGCTGCCCGTACAGTTGGGGCCTATTCTGGTGAGGTAAAAAGAAGTGGGCACGAAAAGGTAAATGGGCCATAAATGGGTCGTACAGTGGTAAGTTTCTCCTCTGTGGGCCGGGCGCGGGTTCGGTGGATCCCGGTAACGGTCATGAATAGTAGCCTATGCACCCATCTGAGACAACTGGGGTCCACATCTCATTGATCCGGACCATTGATCTTATTGTAACGACTCACATGACGTATTATATGAACTTCTATTAGACTGGAAGATCCTAGCCATAAAATATTTGGCATTTTTATGGACTGTTTTTTTAGTTCAATATTAACCATCTCTTTTGACTAATGCACGACGAATTTGTAATCTGGCTCATGATCATATCAACGGTCTGGATCAAAGAAATCTACTCTCGACCAATTCAAATGATAGCAAAAACCTATTTAGGCGGTTAGCTGTAATAGAGTCAGTTGATCAGATGGTTAGGATCATCTTTGGAAAATTTTGGACCATGGCCCGTCTAAAATTGGAAATTTTGGACCACTAACGATGGGACCATCCTTTTGAATTCAGGTGCAGCAAAAACACTGTTTGCTGGTGCCCACAGTTTTGTGCATGTGGGGCCTACGGTGGGCCCTGGTGTGGACGGAGATGCTCCAAAGAGGATCTCCATGTTAGAAGTTCATGTCCCTTTGATCAGTGAACTGCGTATAAATGCTTAAGAATAAAAATAGCAATGGTCCACATTCGAGGAGCAAAAGCCAAGATCAAGGACGCGGATTGTTTCCCACCCCCATGCCTCCAGCTGGAAACGGGCAGGAGATTTGAGTGGCCACCGTGATGTATGGGTCTTATCCACACCGTCCATCCATTTTTTTTCTTATCATTTTAGGATATAAGCCCAAAAATGAGGCAGATCCAAGACTCAAGTGGACCACACCACAGGAAGCAACGGTGATAATGATTCTCACCGTTGAAACTTTTCTAGGGCCCACTGTGATGTTTATTTGCCATTCAACCTATTCATAAAGTTACATGGACTTGCATGAATAGAAAACACAAATATTATATCCATTCAAAACTTTTGTGGTCCAGAGAAGTTTTCAATGGTAAGAGTTTAATCCCCTTTGTGTAGTGTCCACTTGAGCCTTGGAGCTTCTTCGTTTATGGGCTTATGCCCTTAAATGATACGAAAAAAATGAACAGACGGTTGGATAAGACTCATACATCACGGTGGCCACTCAAAGCTCCTGCCCGTTCCCAGCTAGTGATAGGCCGGGATAGGATGCAATCCGCATCCCAAGATCAAATGGTTAGGATATCCCACTTTGGGAAAATCTTGGGCATTGCCCATCAACAATGAGAACCAATAGACAAGCGCTCTAAATCACTTCAAGAGTTGGGCCATGTACCAAATTCAAACCCATTTCGAGGTATGGAATTCTCAACCATAATATAACTTGGATGGGGATGAATTAACACCTGCAACTAGGACACTAATACATAAAATCTATTAAAAATAAAAATAAAAAAAAAATCTAATGATGCACAACTCATTACTATACTAGTGTATCCTGTATATAATTATACCGGTAATATATCAAACCTATAGGATCAGGTTTCTGGATTGCCAAGGCCTCAGCCCAAGCTGACCCCAATCTAGGATTAGGATTTCCAGCTCAAGCCCAAACCGAAATATAGTTTGGTTGGGATAGTCTGATTTAGGTAGAATGTGATCCAAATTGCATCCCTAACAGAATATAGTTTGGTTGGGCTAGTCTGATTTAGCTAGAGTACAACCAAATTGCATCCCTACTCGAAGTTGCAATTGCCATACTCAAGTTGGACTTGAATAGATTGTAACTACAATCTACAGGTCTCCTCCATCATCACTACCTGAAAACATGTTCACAAACCAACCATTTTCCTCAATTTAAACTGAATTTTCTCAAATCCAATTCATTCGCGCATCCATACACACCCTATCCTGCTGCTAATAGAGAATGCTATTTAATATACATGGTGTGTACATAAATCAATCCAAACAATAAAAACTAAAAATAAATAGGAACAGTTGCAAACAAGTCCTTGATCAAAGTTCGACATACAAATTACTAAAATCCACTGGAAAACTTCTTCAAAGCTGCCATTGTTCCCTTGTTGCTATTGCCACAATTTTGCATTTAGCCCGTGTTTCCCTGTTCCCGTCATGTGAGTGATGAAAAAGAAAGAAGAAAGAAACAATTTCTGTTAGATATAAGGTGAAAAGTTCTATAGTACTCGCAAATTGCGGTCATACAAGGAGTTTGACTCCTTATCGGTCTGTCGGCTCATAATTCAGTAGCGGCAGACATTCATGGGACGATAATTTGCAAAGGACTATAATTTGTGCTGACTACTAAATTGATGAGGTAGAGCTTGTACCTTAATTATGCAATGCTCTTGTGCTTCCACACTCTCATTGTATTTGCTCGCCATCAATACAGATATTAGGGACATGGGCTATCTTGCCCCAGTCCCCTCCCGTCTCCTTCCGGCAGCGCTCTTTCAAGAAAGGACACTCAGCAATAATCAATTGTCGAAGTGTGGTAAGACGGTGCAAGCTTTTGGGCAGGGACTTCAGCTGAGTACATTGCTGGATGGTAAGAGATTCGAGTGCTCGGAGCTGTCCCAGTTCATCTGGGATTGCTTCTAGCCTTGGGCAGCCTAAAATGGTTAGTTGAAGCAGGCATGGCATTTGTTCTTCAGACACACTTAGTTCCCATCTCGCCCATCTTTGCATTCGCTTGAACGTCAAGTCCTCCAATGCTGGGAATCCTTTCAGCCCAACAAAAGGGACCCCATGATGCATGTGGCCCAAATATTGGAGTTCACGGATTCCATCTATTTCGAGGTATTTGAGGGATGGCAAGTAACCAAGTGGAGGCAATTGCCTACACAAGTGACAATTCACAAGCTGAACGGAAACTAGATTGTGAAACGATTCATCTCCTACCCAAATAGGAAGCCCGAAACCTATATAATTGCATATCCTCAGCTCTTTCAAATTTTCATGAGGCCGGAGTGATCCAAAGACATCACACATCTGATCCTTTTCATCTTCTCCAACCATCGACCACTCATCATCGGTCCTATCAACGCAACATAAACTTAGGACATTTATGTATTGCTTTTTCTCTATGCTTGCCTTTGAGCCATCATTCCCTCTTGCTAGTCTCTCCAAATTTACAATCTCTAGATCTCCTTCTAGGCGATTGAGATCTTTCAATTCTTCAATCTTGCACCCTCTCTCATCCCCAACTATGAATTTGGACAAAGTGCGAAGCGAGCTTAAGGTCCCGATTCCTTCTGGGAGGTAGTTCAGTGCAGAAGTCCCTTTGATTTCCAGATGTCGTAGCTTAATGAACTTCTTCATGCCTTTAGGTAGTTTTCGTAACATTCGACACTCATTAAGTTTCAAGGTTTGCAAAAGAAAGAGCTTGCTAATTGATTCGGGTAATTCCTCGATTTGTGTGGTGGACAAATTGAGGTATCTCAAAAGCTTCATATCCCCCAAAGAATTTGGCAATCGTTTAATGTTAGAACCGCTCAAATCTAATACCCTGAAGCATCTCAAACTTTCAAAAAGATTGCTTGGGACCCCAGTAATTCTCGACCATCCGATGAATAGGAGTGTACGCAAGTTCTTGGCTTTATATAAGTTTCCGGGAATCGATGCCAAATCCTCAGTACATACGAATGAGAAATGGCGTGCATGCATAGGGACATCACTTGAAGTTTCTCTGTGCATTATATGACATTCACTCATGACGATTCGAAAGAGGTCATGAATTATCTCCTACTTCTTGCAGTGCATTACATTACCCTGATCATCTGTCATTGGATCTTCAAACAACGATCGCCGAAACAAATCATCAAAATACCCTTCGCCAACACTTTCCAGCTCTCCACTTTCCTCGGGGAGAATGAAACCATGGGCCATCCATAACTTGATTAGCATCTCTTTCTCTATTACATGATCCCGAGGAAATATAGAACAAAAGGCAAAGCATTGCTTCAAATGTGAAGGCATAGTATAGTAACTCACTTGAAGTTCAAATAAAAGGCCTCTTGCAACGATTGGCAAATCCCATGTTTGGCTCTCCAAGACAAGTTTCCACTCTCTTACTGTTCTCCTGAACCGCATGGCATTTCCTATTCTCTTTACAACCAGAGGAACTCCTCCACACTTATTTGCAATTTGCCGACCAACCCCTTCTATCTCTAATTGCTCCCTTGTGCTCCTGCCCAAAAATGCTATATGACTGAATAACAACCAACAATTGTCCTCATGTAGCGGCTTCAGAAGATGAGTGAAAGCCCTGCCCGTTACTTTCGTGACAGTCTCATTTTGGGTAGTGATCAAAATTCTACTTCCACTCGCTCCGCCTATAAGAGGCAGCCTCAATTTATCCCACTTATCCTGGCTCTCATTCCACATATCATCAAGAACAAGCAAAAATCGCCTTCCTTCTATTAAGTTCCGCAAGTGAATGTGCACCATTTCCAATTCTAGGAAATTGGGGGGAGTCGTACCCTCAACAGCTTCAACGATTGCTTTATAAAGCCTGTTTTACTTGTATGGTTATATACTTGATAGATGAGTGGTCAACTCAGTGTGAATTCTCCTCAAGATTATACACCGCCACATTAGGTAAGCATAGTTATGAAAATACAACAAAACAATACATGATGCAGTCATATTAAATGCATGAATGCGTGAATGCAGTCATCGCCCCAGGGATGCTCATCCGTGAGGATAGTGGGCTCGTCACCCATGCAATCATCGACCTAGGAATGATCATCCAGTCAGACAAAATACGTACATCATGTACGATAGCGATAAATGCTGGTCTGTGCCATGTATGCATGATTAGTCAAGTCATTATTAGTCCAGTTACAATCAACCAATTTAAATAAGCTCAAGGTCACTACGGGAGCTTGTCACCAGCGTAGGCCGACAACTTGGGCATAGGTCTCATACCACCATCTCCGGCTCATGAGATTATTATCTTAGGATTTTTAATGGAAACCCGTCGACCAGTGGCCAATCATATTACAGTATATGGGGTTTGTCATCGCATGGTTGCACAAAATAAACATCTAACCCATATAGGAAAAATACCAAAACAAAACCACGTAGGGCGAATATCAAAATTAGGCCACATAGGGCAATTATTAAAACTAAGCCGCATAGGGCCATTTTCCAAACCATGTGATAAGGATTGTCCTTAAAAACCGTTTTAGACCCAACAACCCATGGATGGTAGGCCCGCACCAATGTCCATCATTCAAGTAATCACTAAATCGAAGACCCATTATAAACATTATCAGTCAAGTTCCATCCCAAGTATGAGTGTACATTTATAAGTGAGAGTTTCCTACCGATGTACCAGTTTAAGTTTCATAAGCAATCCACAGGTAGTCCACAAGTATGAGAAAGTACACAGGACAATTATCAAGCATGTTATCTAGCATATCAATTTCAACAATTAACACATGTAATCATAAGGCAAGATATCAATTATAAAACGGAATTAAAATAAACTATCATTTAAGCTAATGGGAAAAGCTCAAGAGGAAGAATCATCACCTCACGATCGAATCGCATCTACTGTTGCTAGGGAATACGTATGCCCTTAAAGTCGAACCCTACCACAAACCATGAACATATACCTATGGCTTGAATTATTTATCATTAGGGCTTTAATGTAGAATTTGGATCTTCTTTCTAAGGTGTAGTCCTAAACTTAGATTCTAGAGTTTGATTATGGAATTTGGACTCTAATTTGTGTGGCTATTAATGGCATTGTTAATGGGAGTAATAAATGAGTAAAATTAATAAATAAATTAGTTATTAATTTTGGAAATATTACAACGGCTAATATTATATTAAATTATCTAACAACCCACGAATAATGATACTAATAGTGACTCATGATAATAATAACAACGGTAAAAGAAACCTATACTGATATCTTAGAGAACAACTTATCAATTTATACGATTAGATCATAACTTATGGTTTAGGTTACTTAGACTCAAAGTTTTATCCACTAATCTAACTTTAAGCTTTGGCTTAGAGTTTTGAAATCAAATTCTTATAATTAATTTAAAATAATACTGGCAACCTCCCTCTGATGATGGCCCACTTGTTCGGGTTTGCAGGTGTTTCTTTTCGACCAGTTTAGGGGAGTTTGGGGTGTAGATTTAAAGGAAGAGAATGGTGGTCATATGATGAGACGACAGAAATGAAGGGTTAGGATTTGTTGCATAGTGGGAGGTAGAGGACAATGGGAGAGAAATGAGAATCTGACGGTGAGAATAAGGGCCGTAGCTTTTTCCATCCTTTGGGTTTACCGTTGATTTGCTTCGATTTTGCAGGAAAAAGATTTTGTTGTGTTTTGGTTGATAGAGACATTCAAATAAGAAAATGGTCCCTTGCTTTTTTTTAATTTTTTGCTTCTTCTGGCCGCACAAATGGACCAAAATCATCTGGACCGTCCATCAGGACTTAGGTTCCTTTAAATTCTTGGATGAATTGTCTCCTTCAACGTGGTTTCTTTCTCTTGATCAATGATATTTGGTATAAACCCAATCACCATCTGATCAAAGATAGATGACCGTAGGAAGAAATCGCAATGAACTAAAATGACGATGGGCCCGCAATAAACCCAATCATCATCGCCCGTCGAAACCGCACCGTTAATATGCGGCCTCAGATTATTTCTTATCACAGAAACGAGGTTCGCTATACACAAAATGCATCCTTCCACACATCTACACACTCGCACATGTAAAGCATCTAAACCGTCTATCCCCTAAGTTTGGAGCGCAGGAACTTCCTGCAAAGCCTTTAGCAGGAAATCCGCGTCCCAAATCAACGGAAACGGATTGGCTACTCCCCTGCCACCAGCCGATGGCTGATGGTCGGTGCTCTGTGGACCCAACATGATGTATTTATTAAATCCATACCGTCCATCTATTTTTCAAGATCATTTTATGATGTGGGATCAAAAATGAGGTGTATCCGAATCTCAAGTGGACCACATTACAGGAAACAATGTTAAATGAACATTGACCATTAAAAACTTTTTGGGGCCATAAAAGTTTTGGATCAAGCTGATCTTTGTTTTTTCCCTTCATCTGGGCCTGTATGACCTAATCAACAGATTGGATGTCAAATAAACAGTACAGTGAGCCTTAGGAGGATTTTAATGGTAGATATCCTATCATTATTGTTTTCATGTGGTGTGGTCCACCTGGGATTTATATCCCCTCATTTTTGGTACCAAGCCTTGAAATGATCTTTAAAAATGGATGAAACACATACATCATGGTGGGGCCCACAGAGCACCGACCGACCAGCCACGAGCTGGGGGCGGGAGTTTTGCGAGCTTATTTTAGAGAAATTTACAACTGTACGACCCATATATGGCCCATCTACCTTTTTAAGCCCACTTCTTCTTTTACCTCTCAATAATAAGGCCAATACGTACGGACGGCTTCCAAAAGGTCGAAAATGCCCCTGCTTTTCCTTCCGCAAGAGGATCGGCTGGTGCTCGAAGACGAGCGCTGACTCTCCTCGAACTCGGACTTATACGAACGGTTCAAAAGAGATGAAAGTTAGATGATGTCATAATTATATATTTATTATATCCACAACGTTCATCCATATTTCGATATCATTTTGGAGCATTATAAAAATAAAAAGATAATAAAAATAATAAATAATAAAAGAAAAAAGAATCATATCCAAAGAACAACTGGACCACACCACAAAGCGCAACGGATTTTTCTGTTAAAAATTTTGTAGGGCCCACCAAAACATTTATTTTCCATCCAATCTATTCGTAAGGTTACAAAGACTTAGATGAAGAGGAAAAACAAATTTCATAATTATCCAAAACATCCGTGACCACTAAAAGGGTTTCAATGGTAGACATTCAATCGTCCATTGCCTTTTACAATGTGGTCCACTTGATAGCTAGATCTGTCTTATTTTTCGTCTCAAGCCTTAATACGAGTTCGCCAAATAGATGGACGGTTTGGATATAACACATACCTCATAATAGGACCCACAAAAAGCGATGGGGATTACAACAGAAAAAAAAAAAAAAAAAAAAACACCAGGAACCTATAGCCACGGGGTACTTATGGCTACGGATTCCAACCGTAGCCATAACCATAGTCCCCTGCTTCTTCGATATGTCCTTTGATATGTATAGAAGGTCTTTCGATATGCGCTTCGATATGATCGAAAAAGATCCAGAACTGTCCAGCTAGTTTGCCTCAAAAATCCTGCAATTGTCGATACATATCGAAGAGTATTCGATATGTATCGAAGGTATTTTACCTGTGGCTATGGATTATAACCGTAGCCATTCAATTTTTATTTTATTTTATTTATTATTTATTTATTTTTTAACATGGAGAACTTTATTCTACCTACAATTTTCTCTAATACTTATATAAATATGTATATATAAGCATATAAAAAATTTTCTCTTTTCTTTTTCATTTCTTTCTTTATTCATTTAACAAGAATATCTTCTAAACCAAAATTAGTTACTTGACGTACCCTACATGATTTTGGGGTAGGAGAAGCTACTTTAGCCAACCAACCTAGTTATTTTACAAGATTCCATCAGGTCGATGGTCGAAAATCCATTTCATTCACTTTGCGGTCAATTTCAAGCAATTTGTAGTCAATTTCATTCATTTCATTTACTTCGCGATCAATTTCATACATTTCACAATCAATCCCGGCAATTCCCCTTCACTTCATGGTCAATTCCATGCATTTCACGGTCAATTCCCTTCACTTCACGGTCAATTCCGTGCATTTCACGATCAATTCCCTTCATTTCACAGTCAATTCCATGCATTTCATGGTCAATCCCGGAGAATTCTCCTTCACTTCACGGTTAATTCCATGCATTTCACGGTCAATTCCCTTTACTTCACAGTCAATTCAATGCGTTTCACGGTCAATTCCCTTTACTTCATGGTCATTTCAATACATTTCACAGTCAATTCACTTCACTTCACGATCATTTCCATGCATTTCACGGTCAATTCGCTTCACTTCACGATCATTCCATGCATTTCACGGTCAATTCCCTTCACTTCACGGTCAATTCCATGCATTTCACGGTCAATTCCCTTCATTTCATGGTCAATTCCATGCATTTCACGGTCAATTCCGGCAATTCCCCTTCACTTCACGGTCAATTCCATGCATTTCACAGTCAATTCCCTTCACTTCACGGTCAATTCCATGTATTTCACGGTCAATTTCCTTCATTTCATGGTCAATTCCATGCATTTCGTGATCAATTCCATGCATTTCACAGTCAATTCCCTTCACTTCACGATCAATTCCATATATTTCACAGTCAATTCCCTTCATTTCATGGTCAATTTCATGCATTTCACGGTCAATTTCGTCGATTCCCATTCACTTCACGGTCAATTCCTTGCATTTCACGGTCAATTCCCTTTACTTCACGGTCAATTCCCTTTACTTCATGGTCAATTCAATGCATTTCACGGTCAATTCACTTCACTTCACGATCATTCCATGCATTACACGGTCAATTCCCTTCACTTCATGGTCAATTCCATGCATTTCACGGTCAATTTCCTTCATTTTACGGTCAATTCCATGCATCTTTGCACAGGTCAAAAATGCCGGTGCTTTGTCAATTTCACTTCATTCACTCCCTTACACTCAAATACATGTCCGAATTCATATCTGCCATACCTATTCCTTCTTTTCACCCATTTTCTTCATTAAATCTCCGTAGGGATGACAAAGATGAGTTCAAACGTATATTTGAGTGTTAGGGAGTGAATGGAGTGAAATGCATGGAATTGACCGTGAAGTGAAGGGGAATCGCCGGAATTGATCGTGAATTGAAGGGAATTGACCATGAAATGCATTGAATTGACCGTGAAGTAAAGGGAATTGACCGCGAAATGCATGGAATTGACCGTTAAGTGAAGGGGAATCGCTAGAATTGACTGTGAAATGCATGGAATTAACCGTGAAATGAAGGGAATTGACCGTGAAATGCATTGAATTGACCATGAAGTAAAGGGAATTGACCGCAAAATGCATGGAATTGACCGTGAAGTGAAGGGGAATCGCCGGAATTGACCGTGAAATGCATGGAATTAACCGTGAAATGAAGGGAATTGATCGTGAAATGCATGGAATTGACAATGAAGTGAAGGGAATTGACCGTGAAATGCATAGAATGACCGTGAAGTGAAGCAAATTGACCATGAAATCCATTGAAATGACCATGAAGTAAAGGGAATGGACCATGAAATCTATTGAATTGACGGTGAAGTAAAGGGAATTGACCGTGAAGTGAAGGGGAATCGCCAAAATTGACCGTGAAATGCATGGAATTGACCGTGAAATGAAGGGAATTGACCATGAAATGCATGGAATTGATCAATAAATGAAGAAAATTGACCGTGAAATGCACAGAATTGACCATGAAGTAAAGGGAATTAACTGCGAAATGCATGGAATTGACCGTGAAGTGAAGGAGAATCGCCGGGATTAACCGAGAAATGCATGGAATTGACAGTGAAATGAAGGGAATTGACCATGAAATGCATTGAATTGACCGTGAAGTAAAGGGAATTGACTGTGAAATGCATGGAATTGACCATGAAGTGAAGGGGAATAGCCAGGATTGACTATGAAATGCATGGAATTAACTGTGAAATAAAGGGAATTGACCGTGAAATGCATGGAATTGACCGTGAAGTGAAGGGAATTGACTGTGAAATGCAAAGAATTGACCGTGAAGAGAAGGGGAATCGTCGGGATTGACCGTGAAATGCATGGAATTGATCGTGAAGTAAATGAAATGAATGAAATTAACTGCGAACTGATTGAAATTAACAGCGAAGTGAATGAAATTGATTTTCGACCATCGACCTGATGGAATCTTGGAAAATAACCAGGTTGGTTGGTTAAAGTAGCTTCTCCTACACCAAAATCATATAGGGTACGTCAAGTAACTAATTTTGGTTTAGAAGATATTCTTGTTAAATGAATAAAGAAATAAATTAAAAAAGAGAGAGAAAAAAATTATATGCTTTTATATACATATTTATATAAATATGTATTAGAGAAAATTATAGGTAGAATAAAGTTCTCCATGTAAAAAAATAAAATAAAAAATAAAAAAATTGCACAGACTGGCACGGACTACAGTTATCGCTACGGTTATAATCTGTAGCTATAGGTAAAATCACCTTCAATACATATTGAATACTCTTCGATATCTATCGAAAATTGTAGGATTTTTTAGGCAAACTCGTTGGACAATTCTAGACCTTTTTCGATCATATCGAAAGACCTTCGATACATATCGAAGTACATATCGAAATACCTTCGATATATATCAAAGGACATATCGAAAAAGCAGGGGCTATGGTTATGGCTACGGTTATAATCCGTAGCCATAAGAAACCCTAGCTTTCAGAAATCACATTTGTGAAAAAGCAGGGGCATTTTCGACCTTTGGTAAGTCGTCCGTACGTATGGGGATTGTTATGAGAAGATCCGAGCCCTTACAATTCTGAGGACCGGCATCCTTTTAATCCGATCGGACATACAAGAGTCCATGTGCAATGATAAATACTACTGAAGGGAAGGAAGACTCCTGACTCAGTCACAGTTATGCTCCCTCTTCAAGATTGGTAATCGGTTCGGAGTGACTTGAGACTGGAACAATCGACATGAAGCTCAAAATTAAGACTTCAAACCGCCTCGCTATTGTCCGCCCGAAAATGAATGACTAGACCACTCACATCAGCCTCACCTGTCGCGGGAAAGCTCAACTCGACAGGACCGATCTGATGTTCGCCTCGGAGCTCGGAGGGAAGACCTCCAGAATGCTCGACAGATAAAGCTGAGTCCATCATGAGTCCAGGCGGGAGCTTGACTCTGACTCGGGATGCAATCTTCATTCAAGTAACTCAACAATGACAAAGACTCATGCCCATATTGGTCTAAGACCGAGGCGTGAAGTCAGAATCCCTTTTGCCTGGGATCCTGAGCCGAGACCGACTCAGGATTAGGACGTTCTATGTGCTAAACTAGGAAATTGCCTTAAGCAGACGTGACCGATGGTTTCGCCCGCAGATACGCACGATGCATTACATGATCTCTGAAATACGGACCATATCTCCGCGATCATAGTATCCCGCTGATTGAGCGAATCGTGCCGAGATTAACGGACCCGGACCATCCGATAGTCATGTATAAATACAATGAGACTCAATTGCTACAGGGACGCAACATCTAACACTCTCCCTCTACTCTCCAACTTAGACCCAGATTCCTTTGACCTAACTTAGGCATCGGAGGGTCCCCCGGCTTTGCCAAGGTCTCCTTTGCTTGCTTCTAGTGTGCAGGCCAAAGGTGGTGAAGCGGTTCGGAGTTTGCAAGTCGGAGTGGAGAGCCGTCCAGATTTAGTCATCAACATTTTTGGCGCCGTCCGTGGCAATTTGATACGAAAGGTCAAGTTCCAATTCTTAAACATAATGGCGAGAGGAAAGAAGAAAGTAGTAGCTGCGGAATCAGAGCAAAATGAACAAACTCGTTCCTCTTCGCTACTTCACGCTGAATCAACCCCAGGGCCTTCCTAGCGTTCTCGCAATCGGGCAAGTATATCGAGCTATGCAAAGCGAGATACAGGCCCTTGCGCGATGAAATTAACCAGATGAAGCAACGACAGGAGCCGCAACTACATCTCGCTCAGGAAAACCATGTTCCTGAACTGGCCGATCGGGTTGTGGAAGCCCATTCCACACCGAGTAGTACGAGACCCGAAGGGCCCCCACGTCAATCCGCTTAGGCGCCAGCTTCGGTTTAGAATCCTCCCCCGACCCAAATCCGAGTGTAGGCCCAGAACGCGGCGACTCGGGCTCCAACAAATGCCTCGGTCACCTCGGCCCTGACACCTATGGATCTCCGCCATGATCTGGAATGGAGGATGGGAAAGAGAACTCCCAAGATGAAAAACACCTAGGAGATAGTATCTAAGAACAAAGATCCTTGAGAATCACAGTTCGCAGAGCTTAACAACAAAATTCTGACACTAGAAAAGAAGCAGCAGCTGCCGTCAGTTCCCCCCGCCGTTCAAGTAATGATGGAAGAGACCGAGCCTCCCTTCAACTCGGCAATCATGAACGAGGTAATGCCGTAAAGGTTCCGGATACCTCCCGTCATCCAATACTTTGGGTCCAGTGACCCATCCGAGTACGTGGAGGCTTATCATTCATGGATGCAAATTCAGACAGCAACGGACGCGATGATGTGCACGGGGTTCTTAATCAAACTCACAAGATCTACTCGGAGTTGGTACCGTCAGCTCAAACATAATTCCATTGGTTCCTTCGCAGAACTTAGTCGATCATTCCTTACCCAGTTCATGAGTGGTAAGAAGAGTCGGAAACCGAATACCCACCTGTTCACCATCAAGCAAGAGCCTAAGGAGTCATTGAAGGACTACATTGCACGCTTCAATGAGGAGGCATTACAAGTAGAGGACTACGATGAAAAGATGGCACTCTCCGCCATGTTCGGTGGTCTGAAAGAGGGAAGGTTTGCCTTCTCTATTGGGAAGAATCTTCCAAAGACGTTAGCTGACCTCATTGTTAGAGATCAGAAGTATACTAACGTTGAGGAATTCTCAAATGCCTGCAAGAATGGTCAAGTGACAGCCGACTGGCAAGGGGAAGAGGCCAAGGAACAACGAATCCCAGTCGTCCAGTAAAGGACCGAATGACTGCGCCCCTCGCGATCGACACCCGAGCAGAAAACCAGAGGGAAAATTTCGTTCCTACACCACCCTCAACACATCTACCGAGCAGATTTTGCTTGACATCAGAGGGCATAAGCTTCTAAATTGGCCAGTTTGTATGAAGGCTGACCCCGATCATTGAGATAAATGCAAGTACTGTCGCTTCCATCGGGATCATGGCCACAACACAGCTGATTGCATGGATCTCGAGGATGAGATCGAGACCCTCATTCATAAGGGACATTTGCGCCGATACGTCAAGGGAGAGAGAACTACTCAAAAAGAAGAGCGAGAGCAAGAGGAGCCGAATAACACCACGGAAGAGGCGGTCGAAATTCGTATCATCTTCAGGGGCTCGTCCAGTGGGGGAGATTCGAACAAGGCTCGAAAAGCCCACTCTCGGAAGTCTGATCTGGAACATTACGTCCACTTGACCGAGCAGCCAAGCAAAGAACTCTAGATCAGTCCGTGCAGCATGACCTTCTCAGAAGATGATGCGCGTGGGATCCAGCATCCTCATGACGACGCCCTAGTGGTTACTATGACTATAGCCAACTATAAGGTATATCGCATCCTGATCGACACAGGGAGCTCAGCAAATGTAATATACTCCGAGGCTTTCGAAAGGATGGGATTCCAAAGTCACACCTCAGACCTGTGAGTACCTTTGCACGGCTTTGCTGGAGAAAGAGTGATTTCTGAGGGAGCCACCTCCCTCCCTGTGACTGCGGAAGAAGGACAACATCAGGTCACACTCATGGTAGACTTCCTTGTTATCAATGTGCCATCAATACATAATGTTATTCTAGGCAAAGCTTCTCTCAATACAACGAGGGCAGTCATCTTCACCCATCATCTGATGATGAAATTCCCCGCTGAGGGTGGGATAGGCTACCTCCGAGGTGACCAATGCGAAGCCCGGAGATGCTACGCAATAGCGGTGAAGAAAGGGTCAATGAAGCAAGCCCTTACCGTCAACGTTCTAGATCCCAGAGGACCTGCAGAGGACTCATCCGTTGAGGACTTGGAGAAAGTACCGCTCGATGAGGCATACCCAAGCAGAACTGTTCAGCTCGGAACATCATTAAACCCTGAGTAGCGGTCCGAAATACTAGCCTTCCTGCAGTAACATAAAGATGTCTTCGCATGGTCGCATGAAGATATGGCCGGAATCTTTTTGGATGTCGTGGTCCACCAACTGAATGTGGATTCAAACCACAAACCAGTAAAACAGAAGAAGAGATCGTTCGATGTCGAACGGTACGAAGCCATAGCCAATGAAGTCTCTATTTTGCTCGACGCCGGCTTCATAGAGGAGGTGCATTATCCTAATTGGATTGCAAATGTGGTCCTCATCAAGAAAGCCAATGAAAAATGGCGGGTCTGCATAGATTACTCGGATCTGAATAAGGCGTGTCCGAAGGATAGCGTCCCATTACCTCGGATTGATCAACTAGTGGACAGCACAATAGGGCACGAATTAATTTCCTTCCTAGATACTTACTCCAAGTATAACCAGATTGCGATGCATCCCCTAGATAGGTAGAAGACTACCTTCATCACGGACAAGGGACTCTACTGTTACCAAGTCATGTCGTTTGGCCTGAAAATCGCTGGGGCCACATATCAAAGTTTGGTGAATCAGATGTTCGCTAAGCAGATCGGACATATCATGGAAGTGTACATCGACAACATGCTAGTAAAGAGCGTCAAGGCATCCGATCACTTAATAGATCTCAGAGAGACTTTCACCATCCTCCGAGAATATCAGATGAAGCTGAATCCCGCGAAGTGCACCTTCGAAGTCGGCTCCGGTAAATTCCTCAAGTTTCAGGTTAGTCAAAGGGACATAGAAGCAAACCCCAACAAGATCAAAGCACTCCTCAACATGAGTTCGCCTCCGGCTGTCAAGGAGATACAATGCCTCACAGGACGAGTAGCAGTGCTCGGACGGTTTATATCCAGAGCCACGAATAAATGCCTCCCTTTCTTTCAGTAGTTAAAGGGTCATAAGAAGGCAAAATGGACGTCGGAATGTGAACAGGCTTTTTAGTAACTGAAACAGTACTTAGGCTCACCGCCCTTACTGTCCAAGCCCGAAGAAGGTGAGCCCCTGTTCTTATACCTTACAGTCTCGGCCTCAGCTACAGCTCGACTTTGATTAGAGAGGTAGAGGGCAAGCAACATCCCGTATATTATGTGAGTAAGACTATGGTGCCCACCGAGACCAGATATCCGACTCTGTATAAGCTAGTGCTCAGTCTCGTCTTCTTAGCCCGGAGATTACGTCCGTACTTCCAAGCTCGTTCCATCATTGTGTTAACTGATTCTTCCCTTAAACAAGTCCTCTAGAGGCTTGAAGTGTTGGGTCGGCTAACCAAATGGCCATTGAACTCGGGGAGATCAACATCCAGTTTCGACTGAGGACAATAATTAAGGGCCAAGCAGTGGCCGATTTCATTGCAGAATTCACCACCCTGGAGGAAGAAAGGATCAGTGCTGAAGTCGAGGTGACTCCTTCGCCTGATCCCCCATGTAGTCTTGAGACGGTATCGAAACCAGGATGGGTCCTCTATGTGGATGGGTCGTCCAATGCCAAGCGTTCTAGAGCGAAAATTGTTCTGATCGCACCCTAGCCTTGGCGACTTGATTTTTCTGGTCCGAGGTGACAAGAGGTGAACCTCTCGAAAAATCTACAAGAATAAAAGGAAAACCTTAGTCCGACTACAACAGAAGGGAGAAGGATATAAAAAAAAGTGTACAGGGTCCGACCTGATGTAGTGAATCGGGTGAGAACCTAAATCGCCAAGTTTCCAAGCTCCGCTGCCGGCGTCTCCCATTCGCTGAAGCCTAGAACCATTTATTCTTCCAGTCCTTATTAGATGACGGAAGATTCATGACCAGCACCGACCCTTTACTGCCTCGAGTTACGAAGTAGTACCACAGCTCGTGGCTATCATGCTTGACCAAGTACAGGCTTATTAACTCCTCTGGTGTCAGCTCGAGATTCCTGACTTGACGCCAGATGATGAAGGCAGAGATAAGAACCCTCCAAGCGTTGGGGGAAAATTGTCCGGGAGTTAGTCCCAGGTAAGCAGTCAGGGCATGGACGAAAGGATGCATGGGGAGTCAGAGCCCACATTGCAATGCGCAGAGAAAAATGACGACTTTCCATTCAGCAGGTGTGCCGGCAGGGTCAAGGGGATCTGACGTCCTTATCTGAATGGAGTTTGGGATCTCAAACTCTGAATGGATCCACCCGATCTGCGACTCCATCAGCACAGAGCCTCCACGGACAGCCTCTGAGGTCCGTTCACTCGCGGCATCTCACCGGCCCCTGAAGATAAGTCTTGGGGGGCTCGGGTGGCCTTCTTTCCTACCCGGCGAGTCCGAGCCCCCACCTCCTTATTTTTTCGGGGTGGAGGGTATAGAGGGACAACTTCCAAGGGGCCTTCTGATGCCCCTCTCCTGTCATCCAAGCTTCCCGGCTCAGAATCATCATAATCATCTCGGACCATCTCCAGATTGGACGACATCTCGCAGGGAAGAGAGAAACACTAGAAGGAAAGAAAACTCACCGGACGGTCACCGGGAATTGCCTTCGCCGTTAAACCCCTGATCGGTCAGAATCGCCTTGTCGGAAGCTTCGAATCGGTCGGAATCGCCTTCACCGAAAATTGCCTCCTCAGGGAACGCGAATTCGAAATATGAAAGTAAGAAGCGTTTTCAAAAACGCTGAGAATTATATAGCCCAAGAAGAATCTCTGCATTAATGGCGAAGCATAATGGTCGTCGTCGAACCGTCGCGAGCCGACTCTAGGGGCATACATGGCAGCAGATCACTGGTTCAACCCCTGCCAAGCCGCGTGCCCCTGACATTGGATTACGAGCTCGGAGCAGCAAAAATGGCGCTCAAGCAGGGGAAGTATCGTTTTGAACGTCTCCCATAGCATACGTGGCAGTCACCTATAGGCCCAACAATTTACGAAATCTTAACCGTTATCACGTGTCTGATGGAGATTAACCAGTGGTCAAAAAATGCCGAAGACGTGTCCCTTTAACATAGAATTCATAATTGCAACCACACGCATGAAAGATAAGACAGAAAGTGTTTGCTCTTCCGTATATGATTACTCTCTGAGTCCGTGTCCAAACTCGAAGAGTAGGGGCCTTTTGTTATGGGAAGATCCGAGCTCCTACAATTCCGAGGACCGACATCCTCTTAATCTGATCGGACATACAAGAGTCTGTGTGCAATGATAAATACTACTGAAGGGAAGGAAGACTCCCAGCTCGATCTCTTCAAGATTGGTAATCGGTTCTGAGTGACCTGAGACCGGAACAGTCAACGCGAAGCTCAGAATCAAGACTTCAGACTACCCCGCTATTGTCCACCCGAAAATGAATGACTAGACCACTCACATCAGCATCACCCGTCGTGGGAAAGCTCAACTCGACAGGACCGATTCGATGTTCACCTCGGAGCTCGGAGGGAAGACCTTCAGAATGCTCGACAGATAAAGCTGAGTCCATCATGAGTCCAGGCGGGAGCTCGACTCTAACTCGGGATGCAATCTTCATTCAAGTAACTCAACAACAACAAAGACTCATGCCCATATTGGTCACCAAGGCGTGAAGTCAGAATCCCTTTTGCTTGGGATCCCGAGCCGAGACCGAGGCAAGATTAGGATGTTCCATGTGTTAAACTAGGAAATTGCCTTAAGCAGATGTGACCAATGGTTTCGCCCGCAGATACACACAATACATTACATGATCTCCGGAATATAGACCATATCTCCACGATCATAGTATCCCACTGATTGAGCGAATCGGGCCGAGATTAACGGACCTGGACCATCCGATAACCATCCGACAGTCAGGTATAAATTCAATGAGACTCAATTGCTATGGGGACGCAACATCTGGCACTCTCCCTCTACTCTCCAACTTAGACCCAAATTCCTTTGACCTGACTTAGGCATCAGAGGGTCCCCCGGCTTAGCCAGGGTATCCTTTGCTTGCTTCTAGTGTGCAGGCCCGAGGTGCTAAAGTGGTTCGGAGAGCCGTCCAGATTTAGTCATCAACAGGGATTATTCTCGCGAGGTAAAAAGAAGTGGGCTTAGAAATGTAAATGGGCCATAAATGGGTCGTATAGTTGTAAATTTCTCCTTATTTTATTATAATTTATGATAATTGACCAGAAATGAGACGTATCCAAGACTCAAGTGGGCCACATAGTAAGAAACAGTGTAGATTTAACAACCACCATTGAAACATTCCCACTGTTCACCCCAGTGGGAATGGACTTTTAAATGGTGTGGATGGCATATAAACATCATGGTCTCAACGGTACGCATCTTTTTCCAACTGTTTTCTCTCGTATGGCCTACTTAGTCTTGGATCAGGCTTGCTTTTTTATGTATTGTTCAAAAAGAACCTCGTAAAATAGATGGCCTGAGTGAATTTATCACAAACATCATGGTGGGCAATATCTGGGTTCCAGGCAGGAACTTCAATGGAAAGGCTTCTGCGGAAAATCCGACTCTGAGAGACAATATCACAAAGCGGACATGGTTTCCTACAAAAATCCTTTCACATGTGGTTCCTACACTGAAAGTCACGTGGGCTTGTGAGAAATCTACCCCGTTCGACTATCTTTCCGATATATAGCAAAAAAATAGGCTGATTAAAAACTTAAGTGGGACATACAAGAGGAAACAGTGAGGATTAAACGACCACCGTTGACACTTAATGGAGCTCAGGAAGTTTTCAACGGTAGACATTTCTTTTCCTAATTTTCCCTCTAAAGTGGCACTTAGTTTTGGATCCGCCTAATTTGTTGTTGCATGGCATAAAATGATATCTTAAAACGGATGGGTGGGGTAGATTTCTCACAAAAATCACAATCCAGTGCAGAAACTTTTTGCGAAAGCCTTTTTGCGGGAAATCTGCCTTCCGGTAGAGCCATTTGCTTCATTTTTTTAATTAACTTTCAAAACGAGCTATCAAAACGGTTGGACGGTGTGGATTTAAGGCACATGTATCATAGTGGGCCCCACAATAAGGGATCCCACCCACCTCGGTGGATCTGGATCCTTGAGTGTGGGGCCCACTATGATGTCTGTGACTACGTCCATGCCGTCCATCCATAAAGCTCATTTTAGGGCATGATCTAAAATATGAAGCACATCCAAATCTTGAGTGGACTATGTTATGGGAAGATCCAAGCCCGTTATAGTTCCGAGAATCAACGTTTTCTTAGTCCGATCAGACGTAAAAACACCCGAAATAATGAACAATGATGAAGAGAGCGACATCCGAGCACCCGAGCTGAGGGAATGACCTCCGATCCGAGGGCTCATCCTCATGTGAAGAAGGACATCCGAGCCGGGGGCTTGTCCTTGCCCTCATCCTCATATGAAGAAAGATATCTGAGCCGGGGGCTCGTTCTCATCTTCATCTTCATCTTCATCCGAAGAAGGATGTCCCGAGCCGAGACCAGGGCGGAACATCTTAGACGTTAAACTAAGAAACTGCCTTAAGCAGACTTGCCGGCCAACCTCGCCCATTGATATGCTACACGATCCCTGGATTACGCATGATATCTCCACGATCTGAAAATCCTCCTGATTGAGTGAATCGTGCCGAGATTAACGGACCCAGACCATTCGACAGTCAAGTATAAATACATTGAGACCTCATTGCTACAGGTACGTAACATCTTGCACTCTCCTTCTACTTTTCAACTTAGACCATGATTCCCTTGACCTGACTTAGGCATCGGAGGGTCCCCTGGCTTAGCCAAGGTCTCCTTTGCTCACCATTTGTGCAGGACCATGTCCCATTTGAGGAGCATCGCACGGAGTGGAGGGTGGTTTAGATTTTTTCATCAACATTTTTGGCGTCATCTGTGGGTAACTGATATAAAAGGTCAGGTTCATATCCTAAAGCATAATGACAAGAGGAAAGAAGAAAGTAGTGGCTGCGGAACTGGATCCAAATGAGCAAACTCCTCCTCCTCACTACTTCATGCCAAATCAGCCCCGGGGCCTTCCCAGTATCGCGCCATGCAGAATGAGACACAAGCCCTACATAACGAGGTAAACAGGATGAAGTAACAACAGGAGCCACAACCACACCCGACTTAGGAAAATCATATTCCTGAACCAGTCGGTCTGGTCATGGAAGCTCACTCCGCGCTGAGGAGTATGAGGCCCGAGGTGCCTCAACACCCCCAGATGCCAGTTTCGAATCCTATTTTGACCCAAATCCGAGCCTCGGCTCGGAACACAGCCACTCGAGCTCCGACTAATGCTTCGGTCACTTCACCCTTGACATCGACGGATCTCCGTCATCAGCTAGAACGGAGGAGGAGAAGGAGGACTCTAGAAATAGAAAACACCCAAAAAATCGTAGCGGAAAATAAGGACCCTTAAGAGAAACGGTTCGCGGAGCTCAATGATAAATTCCTAGCTCTAGAAAAGAAATAACAGCCGACGTCAGTTCCCACAACCGTTCAAGCAATGATGGAAGAGACTGAGACTCCCTTCACCTCGGAAATCATGAACGAGGTGATGCCTCAGAGGTTCCGGATACCTCCCATCATTCAATACTCTGGGTCCGGAGACACATCCGAGCATGTGGAAGCCTATCACTCATGGATGCAAATCCAGACAGCGACGGATGCCATGATGTGCTGAGGGTTCTCGATCATGCTCACGGATTCCTCTCAGAGTTGGTACCGACAGCTTAAACCAAATTCCATTAATTCCTTCACAGAGTTGAGTCGACTATTCCTTACCCAATTCGTAAGTGGTAAGAGAAGTCGAAAGCCCAATACTCACCTATTTGCTATCAAGCAAGAGCTAAAGGAGTCGTTGAAAGATTACATCGCTCGTTTCAATGAGGAAGCACTATTGATAGAAAATTATGACGACAAAATGGCGCTCACTGCTGTGTTCAGCGGCCTAAAAAAAGGAAAATTCACCATCTCCATCAGAAAGAATCCACCAAAGATGTTGGCCGAACTTGTTACTAGAGCTCCGAAATACACTAACGCAGAAGAATTCTCGGTAAAGGGAAGAGGCCTAGGAACGAGAAACCCCAGCCGTCCAACAAGGGGACCGATGATCGCGCCCCTCGCGATCGTCGTCCGAGCAGAAGGCCAGAATGAAAGTTTCGCTCCTACACCCCCCTTAACACATCCTCTGAGTAGATTCTATTGGACATCCAAGGAGAAAAACTGCTGAATTGGCCCGTTTATATGAGGCCCAACCTAGATCACCGAGATAAATGCAAGTACTGCCGCTTTCACCGAGATGATCACGGCTTATTGTGTGGATCTCAAAGATGAGATTGAGACCCTTATTCGGAAGAGACACCTGCACCGATACACTAAAGAGGGAAAAGCTGCTCGGAAAGAAGAGAGAGAGAGAGAGAGAGAGAGAGAGAGAGAGAGAGAGAGTAGCCGAATACTACCACGGAAGAGCCCACCAAAATCCGTACCATCTTCGGGGTGCTCATCTGGGGAAGGAAAATTGAATATGGCGCGGAAAGCCCATTCTTGGAAGTCTGATTTAGAACATTACATCCACTTAACCGAGCGGCAGAGCAAGGAACTCCCGGTCAGCCCATGCACTCTGACCTTTAAGGAAGAAGATGCGCATGGAATCCAGCATCCGCACAATGATGCCCTGGTAGTTATTATGACTATAGCAAACCACAAACTATATCGCATCCTGGTCGACACCAGGAGCTCGGCAGATGTAATCTATTCTGAAGCCTTTGAAAGAATGGGGACTCCGAGGTCTCACCTCAAACCTGTGAAGACCCCATTGCACTGCTTTGCCAGAGAAAGAGTGATCTTCGAGGGAGCCATCTCCCTCCCGGTAACTGCGGGAAAAGGACAACATTAGTCACCCTCATGGTGGACTTTCTTGTTGTCAATATACCATCGGTACATAACTTCATCTTGGGCAGACCTTCCCTCAATGCAATGAGAGCAATTGTCTCCACCTATCACCTGATGATGAAATTCCTTGCCGAGGGCGGGATAGGATACCTCCGAGGCGATCAATGTGAGGCTCGGAGATGTTATGCTATAGTAGTCAAGAAGGTGTCGGTCAAGCAAACACTTACTATCAACATGTTAAACCCCAGAGGACCAGTGGAAGAATCGTCCGTAGAAGATCTGGAGAAAGTGCCGCTCGACGAGGCAAATTTGAGCAAAACTGTCCAACTCGGAACTTCACTGAACCCTGAGCAGCGGTCCGAAATGCTAACCTTCCTACCGCAACATAAGGATGTCTTTGCATGGTCACACGCGGACATGCCGGGGATCTCTCCTGATGTCTTAGTCCATGGTGTAAGACCCGTATCCTAGTTCGTATCATTTCGTAGGCTTCCGCGGTCCTCCCGGTCGAATTCCAGCAACCCTCGACCCTTATCCGATATTTGCATGCGATCCTAAGCCGAGTCCTGCATACTAAAGTCGGCTCAAACTGAAACTTGTACCCTAGTAACAGCGCTGTTGCCGCGGTTCCAACGCAGCAACTCGTGCACCGATTCGATACTCGGGTTAGAAGATGTAGGCCCGCGTTCATTCTGAAGAAACGTCGTGCATTACAAATTTTGAGGGAATCTCTACAACATGTCTCATCAATCAATCAATCAAGTACACCCCATACTTCAAGTACAAACATTCATCCATCCTTTTTCCACAAGTCAACTCTCTCTCTCCCCTACCCATCCCTCTTTTACAAATTTCAAACTAAACCTTACCTATCCATCTCCTTTCCTTACAACCACCACTCCATCCATCGCTTCATCCATTATTTCTATCTCTCTCTCCCTCTCTCTCTCTCTCTCATTCTTTAGCAATTTCCCAAATCCCATGAGAAATATCCAACAACCAAGCTCTCTTTCAAAAACTAAGTGTGGCTCACCTTCTCATCTCCCATCTCAACCTTCCAATACCCATTAACCTCCATCAAAGTTGAAGACAAGGAGCATACAAGTCCAAGGGATCAAGGAGGATGCAATAGGTGGCTGATCCACCATTGATTTCAATTTTAGGGCCCACTTGTTGTGGGACCCACATCGATGTATGCAATGTAGAGAGGGGGCCATAGTGGCGGGGCCCCTCTACCTCACCGTTTCTCTCTCTCTCTTACTCTCTCTCTTCTAAGGATGGTGTGTGTGTGTGTGTGGCCCACCATGAAATATGTATCTTATCCATGCCATCCACCTTTGTGGGACCCACCCGATGGATGTGTTAGATCTACACCATTTAGCCTGTTACCGGGCCTTGACGGAAAGGAAAAACACATATATCAGATCAATCCAACAGGTGGGCCACGTCTATGTGGGACCCACCATGATGCTATGTTATATCCATGTCGTCCAGTGTCCCTGGATGCTGGATGTGGTGGCATTGGGGTGTGGCTAATAGTGTAGAGTGAACTACCGGTGGAGTGTACTACACAACTAGTATTTAAAAAAAAAAAAAAAAAAAAGAAGAAGAGAGAGATACTAATATTTAAATAATTCGTGTGTATATATATAGTGTTAGTGCATTGAGGTGGGCCATACGGGTGGACCCACCATGATATAAGCATTATATCTCCACCATCCAGAACGTCGAGAGGGTCTGGACGGTGGACATTTCAAAAAATATATATATATATATATATATATATATATATATATATATATATATATATATATATATATATATATATATATATATTATATGTTATATTATATTATAATATTATATATATAGGCATGCTCACCTACGCAACTATGCACGTGCGCACCTTTGCACACGTGTCATGGGTGTCGAATCCGAACGGTCCATAAGATGCCGAATCCCATGAAACCTTAGGGGGTGAATTTTCACCCTGATCTAAAATTCTAGTGAGCCATAGCAAAGAGAAATTCAAATCAAGGGAAGAAATTGTTTGCATTTTTCATGGCCCACCAAAGTTTTGGATCAAAGTAAAATTTTGTACCAGGGGGTTTCATGAGGTTCTGCTTCATGTGGACCGTTCAGATTTTCGAGACTCATTAAATAGGATGAGTTCTCAAAAAAGTTCGTATGTAGTACGTACGAACTGGTTCGCATGTGAGCATTTTCGTGTATATATATATATATATATATATATATATATATATATATATATATATATATATATATATGCAGAGAAAGAGAGAGGAGGGAAAGGTGGGCCACGTACGTGGGACCCACCACTGACGCATGTATTTTATTCACCGTCCAGGAGGACCCACCACTGACGCATGTATTTTATTCACTGTCTAGACACCTGGACGGTGCTGGATGGGCCACACCTGACGTGTGAGTCTCATACACACCGTCCAGCAAGCCGAATGGGTGGGACCCACCACATGATGGGAGTGCTGCATCACGTCGTCCATCCATTTTGAATCCCCACCATCCATTTGATTTGATGGTGGGCCAGCGGCTGATATCAGCTGCTGCTGCACGTGCAGCAGTAACACTCTGGACAAAAAAATGAAGCAGATTCATATATCTGGTGGACCATGTATGTGGACCCCACCTCCTTGATTTACGTAATTCATCCAACCGTCCATACATTCGGTAAGCTCATCCTTGAGCTTGAGAAGAAAAATGAGACTGATCTAGCTATCAAGTGGACCACACTGCCATAACAGTGGGGTGGATTGAACGTCCATCACTGGAAGTTTTAGGCCAATATGAAATTTATTTTTCCTCCTATTCAGGTCTTTATGACCGTATGAATAGTCTGGATAGAAAATAAATGTTAAGGTGGTCCCTATGAAATTTTCTAACAGTGAAAATCACTATCTCCACTGCTATTTGTGATGCGGTCCAAATGATATTTTGATCATTATCACCACTGTTAAGTGTGGTATGGTCCAGATGATCCTTGGATATGATTCATAATTTTTTTTATAATGTTCTATAATGATCCTTAACAAGGGATGTATGGAGTATTATTTGACTCGGCCCATTGATTCGGCTCATTCGAATCAGCCCATTTAAATCAGCCCATTTGACTCGGCCATTGATTCGGCCCATTTGAATCGGCCCATTTGACTTAGCTCGTTTGACTCGTCCCATTTGAATCGGCCCATTCGACTTGGCCCGATTGATTCGACCCATTTGAATCGGCCCATTTGATTCGATCCATTTGATATGGCCTGATGTTGGCCCATGAGTGAGGCTCAATGTGATGCATATATGCCCCATAAGCGAAGCCCATGATGATGTGTATTAGGCCCTTGTATGAGGCCATAGGCCCGTTATACGATTGGCCCTATGAGTGTTGTCCCTTGGGAACAATGTTGGTTAAAGGTCCAGATTGATGGGCAATGATGGTTGGACGTCCACATTGTGACCTTTCCTTAGGCCTTGTTAGGCTCTTCCTCATCATTCTCTAGTGGGTTAACCCAAACGCTTGGGCCTCATTGATTTTTAATTGTCTATTATCATCCGTTCATCTATAGACCCCGCCTTGTGTCAAGGTTGATTATCAATGTCGATTATCGGTACCAATTGCCGATACCAGCTACCGTTGTCGATTATGAGTTTGTGACAGCATAGCATCATGATACATGCCCATACGCATCATCTGTATGTTTGTTATGAGATGAGATTGGTCATTACATATGCCATAGTGCAGATGGTTTTTGGGACTCCCTGATAGGTGGAGTTACCCCCACATGAGCGCACGGTATATGCGGGATTGATGCATGATTGAACTACGTGACTCATGCACATTGCATTTGTGTTATTGTGATTACTGTGTGCCCTAGCGACATCAGGGTTGTGGCCTCCACAGACACATCGTGGGTGGCCGAATTGGATACCGGAAATACTGTTTCTAGCATCGGGGCACCATAAATGTCCCTGGGTGAAAATCCCTAAACCCGATGGTACCAGAGATGACTCCAACGTTGAGACTGAGTGGATACATGAGCGCGCGAGGGCAGTATACTAGTAACCCACATCTCTCACTGTGTCGTGGTCAGTTGAAAAGGGGCATGACCTTACCCGCCTGAGTGAGGGGGCAAATTCTAGGTTGAGTTTGACTAGCTTGAGGAATCGGTCCGCTATCAACGAGCCGGGCCCGATATTGGCAAGGGGATAGTGATGTCTCTTCCACTCTCCCAGTCGTGCGTTCGGATAGGGGCGGGAAGCTGATGTAGAGTGTACTAGACCCCGGTGATTATCTAGAATGAGAACTGTACTGATATTTGTGAGCTGTATGAGGATTTGGATGAGGATTGACATGCTTGAGTTGCATCTTGTATCGCATGGTCTTGATATGGCTGATAACATTCATGTTTTACACCGTATAGTCGTGGTACGGCTGATTGCATTCATGTACCCATTAGCATGATTCTGCATTACTCTAGCATTGCATTTTGAGCACGTTCATACTACGCACACACTTACACTACCCTCTAAGCTTTCTATAAGCTTATGCATGATTGATGCGTGCAGGTGATGCCAGGACGCAGCCATAGCCTCGCCGTAGTTGGAGTGTGCAGCTGAGCTTCTAAAGTTTCTGTTATTTTCATTATCTTGTATTTCCCTTTCCTACGCATTGTACTCAAATTTTTTTATCATAGTGGATTTTGTGATAGTGTTCTTGTGGTTATTGTTCGTGGGTTATGCTTATTACGAATCAAATCATGTTTGAAATCCTCCTTGTAGGATCCTAGGATTAGAACCTGGTGTATAGGTGCCGGGAGCCGAGAATGGGGTACTATGGAGGCTGTCAGTGCCGGATTCGGCGATCAGGAATTTTGTGAGCCCGATTTCTGAGTTTGGAGCGTGACACATAGGCTGAACGTGGACCCAGACCATAAACCGATAAAGCAAAAGAGAAGACCATTTGATGCCGAGCAATACGAGGCCATTGCCGACGAGGTCTCCATCTTATTTGACATTGGTTTCATAGAGGAGGTATATTACCCCGACTGGATTACAAATGTGATCCTCGTCAAGAAGGCCAACGGGAAATGACGAGTCTGTGTATATTACTCGGATCTAAACAAGGCTTGTCCGAAAGATAGTTTCCCATTGCCTCGGATCAATCAGTTGGTGGACAGCACGGCAAGATATGAATTACTCTCTTTCTCGGACGCATACTCCGGGTACAACCAGATCGCAATGCATCCCCCAGACAGGCAGAAGACTACTGTCATGGACAAGGGACTCTACTGTTATTGGGTCATGCTATTTGGCTTGAAAAATGCTGGGGCCACGTATCAAAGACTGGTAAATCAAATGTTCTCCAAACAGATCGGATACACTATGGAAGTGTACGTCGACGACATGTTGGTGAAAAGTATTAAGGCATCCGATCACCTGATGGATCTCGGAGAAACGTTCACCGTCCTCCGAGAATACCAGATGAAGCTGAATCTCGCAAAGTTCGCTTAAGGAGTCAACTTAGAAAAATTCCTCTGGTTTCAGGTCAGCCAGAGAGGCATTGAAGCGAATCCCATCAAAATCAAAGCACTCCTCGATATGAATTCGCTTCAGACTATTAAAGAGATATAATGCCTCACTGGACGTGTGGCCGCACTCGGACGATTTATCTCTAGAGCTACAGATAAATGCCTCTCATTCTTCCAACAGTTGAAGGGTCATAAGAAGGCAGAATGGACGTCAGAATGCGAACAAGCCTTCCAGCAATTGAAACAGTATCTGGGCTCACTCCCCTTGCTGTCCAAGCCCAAAGAAGGCGAGCCCTTATTCCTGTACCTTGCAGTCTCGGCCTTGGCCGTTAGCTCGGCCCTAATCAGAGACGTCGGAGGTAGGCAACGCCCTGTATACTACGTGAGCAAGGTTATGGTACCGGAGGAGATAAGATATTCGCCCTTGGAGAAGCTAACACTCATCCTCGTCGTTTCAGCTTGGAGGTTACATCCGTACTTCTAAGCCCATTCGGTCATTGTATTGACCGACTCCCCTCTCAAACAAGTTCTTCAGAGGCTCGAAGTTTCAGGTCGGCTAAACAAGTGGGCCATCAAACTCGGAGAGTTCAACATTCAGTTTCGTTCGAAGACAGCAGTTAAGGGTCAAGTTGTGGCCGACTTCATTGCCGAATTCACCACTTCGAGTACAGGAGAGGTCAGCACCGAAAGTAAGACTCTTCCATCCGATCCTCCGCCCAACCCAGGGACCGTATCGAAAATCGGATGGATCCTCTATGTAGACGGATCATCCAATGCTAAGCGAGCCAGAGCCGGAATCGTCTTGATCGCACCTGATTCCTTGTCCATCCAATATGTGATCCGGCTCAGCTTCAAAGCCTCAAACAATGAGGCGAAGTACGAGGCTTTATTGGCTGGACTCAGATTGGCAGCGAGTCTGGGCGTCTAGACTCTTCAAGTCCGATGTGACTCTCAGCTGGTAGTAAATTATATCTCCACCGAGTACGAAGCTCAGGAGACGAGGATGATCGCTTATCTAGACGAAGCGAGAAAGTTAATTGGAAAATTCTGGAACTATACGATCCACCAAATTCCCAGAGCAGAAAATTCGTGGGCCGACACCTTAGTAAAACTGGCCTCAGCCTCAGAAGGGAGAATTCCGCGGATCGTTCCTGTCGAATTCATAGAACATCCGAGCATCGACTAGGCAGAGAAGAAAATGGTTAATCCAGTGTAAGCTACTCCAAGCTGGATGGACCCAGTTTTCAACTACCTCACATCTGGCGAGACCGCCTTGGATAAACTGGAAGCCAGGCGCTTAAGAGTCTGAGCGGCGCAGTACATCGTCCTCCACGGTATCCTATATAAAAAAGGGCATTCTCAGCCTTATCTCAGGTGTCTCTGACCCGATGATGCAGAATATGTTATTCGGGAGATTCACGAAGGAATCTGTGGAAACCATTCCGGGAGCCGAGCCCTGGCCTTGAAGATACTCAGACAAGGATATTTTTAGCTGACCATTAAGGAAGATTCAAAGAATTATGTTAAAAATGTGACAAATGCTAACGCTATGCGGCTGTACCGAGGCAACCCGCGGAAGAAATGACTCCCATGAGCGGTCCATGGCCATTCGCTCAGTGGGGAATCAACATCATCGACCCTCTACCTACAAGAAAGGGGCAAGTCAAGTTTGCCATCGTCGCAGTAGACTACTTCACCAAGTGGGCTGAGGCCGAGCCCGTAACAAAGATCACAGAAAAGAAGGTGATTGAATTCGTCTGGAAAAACATCATCTGCCTTGTAAGGCCTGTACCCTAGTCCGTACTATTCCGTAGGCTTCCGAGGTCCTTCCGGTCGAATTCCGGCAATTCTCGACTCGTATCCGACGTTGCGCACAATCTTAAGCCGAGTCCTGCCTACCGAAGGTCGCTCGATCCGAAACTCGTACCTTGGCGACCGCGCCGTCGCCGCGGTTCCAACGTCGTGACTCACGCACCGAACCGATACCCACGGTAGAAGATGTAGTCCCGCGTTCAATTCGAAGAAGACACTGCGTGTTACGAATTACGAGGGAGTCTCTACGAGATGTCCCATCAATCAATCTCATCAATCAAGTTCACATCACACATCAAGTCAAGTACAACCACTCATACATATCCTTACCCTTTTCTTACACAAACTACCCATAGTCAACTCTTACATCCCTTCACCCATCACTTTCTTATAAGCCATCACTCAACCCATCACTCCATCCATCACCCATCATCCCATCCATATCATCTCACTCTCTCTCATTTCCCAAAATCTCCCAAGCAAGCCCACGTCCAAGCTCTCTTCTCTCCCCAAACCACAACAACAAGTGTTGCCCACCTTCTTACACCCTCTCATCTCCCATCCACACCATCAAAAGTCCATCATCCACCATTAAAAGTCAAGCAAAGGAGCATAGGAGTGCAAGGAAGCAAGAAGGAGTACAAGACGTGGGTGATCCACAGTTGATTTCCATTTAAGGGCCCACTTGTTGGTGGGACCCATTTTGATCTATGTATTGTATCAATGGAGGGCCCATAGTGGCGGGTCCCTCCTCTCTCTCTCTCTCTCTCTCTCTCTCTCTCTCTCTCTCTCTCTCTCTCTCTCTCTTCTCTCCCTAGAATGAAGTGGGTCCCACCAAATCATGTTAAATCCACTCCATTCATCATTGGTGTGGCCCACTACATTTTTAGGAGACATCCATCATCCATTTTTGGGATGGTGGGAAGCCCCACATGTTATATAATTTATTATATTTATTTTGTATTAATACTATATTAATATATATATATATATATTACATGGTGGTGGGCCACGTACATGTGGGACCCACCATGATGCAGTGTTTATCCAAACCATCCAGTGTCTCTGGACGCTGGACGTAGGTGGCTAACATGGAGTGCGTGCGCTGACATGGGTGTATACTTCCAAGCTAAAAAAAAAATTTACTTTTTGGGTGGGCTGCTCATGTAGGCCCCACCTTGTTGTATGGGGCTAATCCAAGCCGTCCATTTCGTTCCCCAGCCCATTTTAGCCGTTGATCCGAGAAATGAAGCTGATCCCATTCTCTGGCGGGCCATACCATAGGAAATAGTGGTGTTTGCCGTTGAAACACACCTAGATCTCTTTTACTTGCCAGATCATACCGCATATTAGACTCATTTAGCTTGTCTTGAGCCGTATGAGTGAGTGGCTGGGCCGGATTTGTCGGAAGCGGGTCCTACCTATCAAAAACTGCAAAAAAATAAGTTTAAAAAAAAAAAAAAAAAACAAGCGAGTGTGTTGTATCTGCAGACGCACGCTGTGACGGCGCCGCTATGGCTGCATGAGCGGACGGTTGGGCTAGCCTTTACGGCTCAGTTGTGGGCCCCATCATGATGCGTTCTGTACATCAACACCGTCCATTGTGGGGCCCCCTTCTAAAAAGGGGCCTGCTCCAAAAATCAGCCGTATAAGGAACTCAAGTGGGCCATACCATAAAAAATCATGTGAAGGCATGACTAAAACATATAAAATCACTTGGTGGGGCCTACCTGGAATTTGGATGCAACTGAAACTTGGTCTGAGCCCTCAGCCAAGTGGGACACGCATAATGAGTGGGCTGGATTGGTGAACCACATCACGTGGGCTCCCTGTCCACATGACCCAATCAACATGTTGGGTGGAAATAAACATGACCGTGGGCCCCTAGCCCACGTAACTTTATGAACAGGTTGGTCAGCAAATAAACATTACGGTGGGCCCCCTCCCTAGCTGTGAGGCCCTGTGAACAGGGTGGGTGGTAAATAAACATTTTGGTGGGCCCCGCCCTGGTCCACATGACCTTATGAATGGGTTGGATGATAAATAAATATTACTGTGGGCCTCCAGGTCCACGTGACCTTATAAACAGATTGGATGAAAAGAAACGTTGCAGTGGGCCCCAGGTCCACGTGACGGTGTCAACAGGTTGGCTGGAAAACAAACATTACGGTGGGCCCTGGTTTGCATGACCATATGAATAGGTTTGGTGGCAAATAAATATTATGGTGGACCCTGGTCCCATGACCTTATGAGTAGGTTGGATTTTAAATAAATATTATGGTGGGCCCTAGGCCCATGTGATGGAGCCCATATTGATGTATTTATGGCCGTTGTTGAGGCCCACCTTGATATATACATAAGGCCCATGATATTAGGCCCATTCGATGTATTGGTGGCCCGTTGACGATGCCCACTCTGATATATATGAGGCCCATGTTACGAGGCCCATTGTGATGTTTTCAAAGGCCCATGGAGTATGACCCATTGCAATGTACATGAGACCATTGATGCAGCCCACTTGACTTATATAAGGCCCATATGAGGCGGCCCACTTAATGAACCTAAGGTCGTTGGGTCAAGGCCCAATAAGATGTATATAGGACCATTACAATGTGTGATTCCCTATGGTTTGTGTAATGATATTTTATGGCGGGCTGTGCCTTGGGAACAATGTTGGTTTGATGTCCACATTGTAAAGATAATGTTGGTTAAATGTCCGCATTATCACACTCCCTAAGGCCCACTGATAGGCCCATACTTGTAGTAAGTAGGCCGTCTAGGCCCATCTCTGTGATACGCAGAGCCCATCCCTATATACATGTTTAGTATAGATCCATGATTCATTATCATACGCATCATATGTATGACTGATATGAGAAGTGACTGATCACTGCATATGCCTTCGGGTGAACTGTTTATGGGCTCCCTAATAGGCGGAGTTGCCCTACATGAGCGCATGGTTCACACAGGACTGTTGTATGACTGGTAGTGTGACTCATGCACTTGCATTGTGTGATTGTAGTTACTGTATGCCCTAACGACACCAGGGCCATAGTCTCCACAGACACATCGTGGGTAGCTGGATTGGATATCGAAAATATTTGGTTCTAGCATACGGGCACCATATATGTCCCTGGGTGAAAATCCCTAAACCCGATGGTACCAGAAGATGACTCCAATATCGAAACTGAGTGGATACACGAGCACGCGAGGGCCATATCCCAGTAAGCCACGTCTCTCACTGTGTCGTGGTCAATTGGAAAGGGGTGTGACCTTACCCGCCTGAGTAAGGGGGACAATTTCTAGGTTAAGTTTGACCAGCTTGAGGAATAGGTCCGCTATCGACGAGTCGGGCCCGATATTGGCAGGCGGATAGTGAGGTCTCTTCCGCTCTCCCAGTCGTACGTTCGGATAGGGATGACAAGCTGGCGTAGAGTGTACTAGACCCTGGTGATTATCCAGACTGAGAACCATACTGATTTGATGCTCTAGTGAGGAGCTGCATTGATATGTGGAGGTGGATTGGCATGCTTGACTTGCATTATGCATCGCGTGGCCTTGACATGGCCGATAGTATTCATATCTTGCACCGCATAGCCTTGGTATGGCTGACTGCATTCATGTACTCATCAGCATGTGGTTACTCTGACCATGCATTCTGAGCACGCTCATATTGCGCACACACTTACACCACCCTCTAAGCTTTCTATAAGCTTATGCACGATTGATGTGTGCAGGTGACGCCAGGACGCAGCGTAGTCTCGCCGCAGTTGGAGCGTGCAGCCGAGCTTTTGAAGTTTGTCATTTTCAGTACATTGTATTTCTCTTTCATACACCTTGTACTCAAAAGTTTTTTATCATAGTGGATTTTGTGATGGTGTTCATGTGGTTATTGTTCGTGGGTTATGCTTGTGGTTATGCTCATTACGAATCAAATTGGTTATTAGAAATCCTCCTTGTAGCATCCTAGGATCAGAACCTGGTATATGGGTGTCGGGAGCCGAGAATGGGGTACTACGGAGGCTCTCGGCGCCGGATTCAGCGATCGGAAATTTTGTGAGCCTGGTCTCCGAGTTCGGGGCGTGACATGCCGGTTCGGGATTCTGCGCACCATCATGTCAAACAATGGCCGGCAGTTCGACAACGACAAGGAGCACCATCTTAAAATAAAGTTGGAGAAAGCGAAAGGCAGTTGGGCCGAAGAGCTCCCATTCTTCCTTTGGGCCTACAAGACCACAGCTCAGTCCTCAACTGGGGAAACTCCGTTCTCGCTCTCTTATGGCTTGGAGGCAATGGTGCCAGTTGAAATTGGCCTTCCTACTACTCGGGTTAAGAATTACAAAGAAAACTAGAACTCTGAACAGATTGTAGCTAACCTGGATTTGCTTGAAGAAGTCAGAGATATCTCGAGGTTCCAAGTCGCATTCTGACATCAACAAGTTACACGATTCTACAATTCAAAAGTTAAGACCAGGCGATTCTGCCCAAAGAACTTAGTCCTTCATCGAGTATTCCAGAACACCGTTGAGTCAGGGGTGGGGACACTCAGGCCTAATTAGGAAGGGCCTTACTGTGTTGTCCAATCGACTAAACTGGGCTCCTACCACTTAGAAGACCTCGAGGGCCGTCAGCTCCCCCACTCCTGGAATGCAGAGCACCTGAAAGTTTACTATCCGTAACAAAGTAGCCTTTAAGGCTCTCAACAAACGTACGCTTCCGAGTGACAAGCCTTTAAGGCTCTTAATAAAACTCGCCTCTTCTTATCGACATGAACGAATTATCTACTAAGGAAAAGCTGCCTCTCATATGCAGAGGCGGACTAAACGAACTGATCCCTTGAAGAAGAGGTTAGAGTGTTATCCCGCGAAAACTCGACAGGGCATCTCCTCTCAGTCAGGGGAAAAGCCAAAAGATGACCCAACTCCCCAACATAAGAGTCGGCTCATCGCCCGACTAACGGATGAAGCGGAGGTTTCTCGCCAATCGTGGGGCGAGCCGACCCCATTGGGTTTGGACAACAAGGATTAGGCCATAAAGGCTTCAAAATTCTACAAGACGGCATTGGAAGGGGCTGACTCGTCAAAGGGTCGGCTCGGCCATGCCCTAAAGTAAATCGACTTATCAACAAATCAGTTCGACAATCAACGATCAACAGTCAACATCCAAAAATTAACTACGAATTAACATATAAAAGAAAATTCGTTATTCATGCTCCCTCTTTAGAGGGTCAAAAAGTAAAATCCATCACGTCATTCACAAAAAAATATTAAAAACTACGCAGTCGGAAGAGCCTGGGAGTCGGGGGCATGGTCTGGGCAGACATCTTCAGCAGTCTTCTCTCCAACATCGTTGGACAACAAAGGGTCAAGGTTTAAGTCCAGATACAAATCTTGGACTGCCTCTATATAAGCATCGAGGCCACAATTGTAAAACTTAGTGGCTTCGGCGTCCCTTTCCTTTGAAGCTTTGAAGGCGTCTACTGAAGCAGCCACCGCCACAGCGAGGGAGGCCTCATTTTTAGCCCACTGAGCTTCCATTGCTTGGGAGACGACCCTGTTCAGTTCATCTACTGCCGTGGCCTTAATCTGTTCCATGACTTCGCCCAATCGAGTGTTCTCCTTAGCCAGCGAGTCAACGTGAGCCCTGGTACGGGTAGCTTGTAGTTGCAGCGTCGCACTAAGCTTTGAAGTCATCCGTGATCCTTTGCAGCCGTAGGTCTCTGGCTTCAAGGTTAGTCACGACCCCTGCAATCGAAGCTCCCTACTCTTCCCGTCCTCAAGCTGCCAACGCAGCTCACCCTGCTGAAGTCGGAGAAAAGTGGCTTCATCTCGTAAAATCCCCACTTCAGTCTTGAGGGCCTCCACCTCGGCCTCTCTCTTCTCCAACTCCCGCGCCCTCTCCCGAGCCGATAGAAGCTTCGGGGCAGACTGGACAAAAATAAGAGAATGAGCATTCGGAACCAGTAAGTGCAAAAAGACAAGGAAAGTTGACAGAAATACCGTGTAAAATACGGAAGCCATGTCATTTAAGGAGCTGTCCAATTTACTGAGAAGGTGGGCTATATCTTCCTTAGGGGCATGTTTGGTAACCCAAGGCGTTAGGCAAGAAATGTGGTAGCCCGGTTCAAACCTCCCACCACTCATCCCCATCTGGGCCGAGCCTGCTACTTTCACGAACCCAGTCCTGCTGTCAGCCGAGGCCTGAGCCTCGGCCGCGAGATCATCTCCAGCCTCAGGAGGGGTGATCATGGCGTCAGCCATCCGAACCGTCTCCTCCCGCTTGGATGATGAAGGGATAGCTATGTAGGGAGCTGCAGGATGAGCCTCTTTGATGGGGGGAACGGCGGTGGGCAGAAGAGAAGAAGTTATGCTAGCTGGAGAAGGAGTTATGGTTGCCAGAGTCGGAACAATCATTGCCGGGACCTGGGTCTCGGCGGGTACCACAGCTGGGGCTGCGGCGATGGAAATTGGAGCTGCAGTCAGAACTGCAAAAATAAAAACGGGACCAGAGAGGCCCTTCCTACATGGAGTGGCCTACCTCCTCCAAACGGTGGTCTTCGTCCGGGACTCAGCCCTTAACATTTCCTCTACCATCGGGGCGGCTTTCCTCCTCCGAGAATCAGATGCTTCGGCCATGCCTGCGCAGAGAACGACAAATAAGCAACCAAACGAATAAGTTTGATCCCTCCTAAGGAAACAGAAGAAGAACTTACTGAAAGACGTCGGGAGAGGTTGGGACTTGCACAGTCCAGACCGATGAAGGTTGGCGGTGGTGATCAGGTCTGACCAAGAGAGAAGCTCCCCCGATCGCACCTTAACATTGGCGACTTGATTTTTCTGGTCCGAAGTGAGGAGAGGCAAACCCCTTGGAAAATCTACAAGGATAAAAAAAGCTTCAGTCCCTCTGGAGTAAAGAAAAGAAAGGTTAAAAGGGAAGAAAATGCTTAAAATCCAACTTGGTTTTGAAAATCGGGTGGGAACCCGAGTTGTCAGAGTGTCGAGCTCTCTACTAGCGCCTCTCATTCGCCCGCTGCCGAGAACCACTTATTCTTCCAGTCCTTGTTGGAAGACGGAAGATTCATCACTAACCTCGACCCTTTGTTGCCTTGGGTAGCGAAGTAGTACCATGATTCTTGGCTGTCGTGCTTGACCAAGTATAAGCTTATCAACTCCTCTGGGGTTAGCTCCGCATTTCTCACTTGACCCCAAATAATATAGGAAGAAATTAACACCCTTAAAGTGTTGGGGGTGAATTGCCCGGGAGCCTGTCCGAGATAGGCTATTATGGCTCAAACGAAGGGATGCAAAGGAAGTCAGAGCCCACATTGCAGTGCACAGAGAAAAAATGACAACTTCTCCCTCAGCAGGCGCGCCAACGGTGTCAAGGGGCTCTAGGGCCCTTATCTGAACGGAGTCTGGAATCTGAAACTTTAAGCGGATCCACTCCATTTGAGACTTTAATAGTATGAAGCCTCCTGGGACTACCTCCGAGGCCCGTCCACTCACTGACATCTCGGCGACCTCGGTGGTTGTGGTTCGGGGGGCTTGAACTGTCTTCTTTTTGCCAACCCGACGAGTCCGAGCCCCCACCTCCTTCTGTTTTTGAGGCGGAGGGAACAGGGGTACAACTTCGAAGGGGCCTTCAGAGGCCCCTCTCCCGTCATCAGAACTCCCCGACTCGGAGTCATCATCATAATCCCAAACGGTTTCTAGATCGGATGACATCTTACTGGGAAGAGAGAAACGCTAGAAGGAGAGAGAACTCACCGGACGGTCACCGGGAATCGCCTTCACTGCAAAAGCTCTTGATCGATCAGAATCGCCTCACCGGAAGCTTTAAATCGATCGGAATCGCCTTCACCGAAAATCGCCTCATCATGGAACACGAACTCAAAATGCTAAAGTAAGAAGCGTTTCTAAAGCTGATCTTTGTTTTTTCCCTTCATCTGGGCCTGTATGACCTAATCAACAGATTTGACGTCACATAAACAGTACAGTGAGTCTCAGGAGGTTTTTAATGGTGGATATCCAATCACTATTGTTTTCCTGTGGTGTGGTCTACCTGAGATTTATATCACTCTCATTTTTTATATTAACCCTAAAATGATCTTTAAAAATGGATGAAACACATACATCATAGTGAGGCCCACAGAGCACTGACCGACCAGCCAAGGGCTGGTGGTGGGGGTGTAACCAATCCGTTTCCCCATTTTGCGAGCTTATTTTATGATAATATATGATAATTGACCAGAAATGAGACATATCCAGGACTCAAGTAGGCCACACAGTAAGAAACAGTGTAGATTTAACAGCCACCGTTGAAGCATTCTTATGGCCATGGAAGTTTTGTATCAGTCTAAGTTTTGTGTGTTTTCAGTTCACCCCAGTGGGAATGGACTTTTAAAAGGTGTGGATGGCATATAAACATCATGGTCTCAACGGTACGCATCTTTTTCCAACTATTTTCTCTCGTATGGCCCACTTAGTCTTGTATCAGGCTTGCTTTTTTATGTATTGTTTTAAAAGAATCTCGTAAAACAGATGAACGGAGTGAATTTATCACAAACATCACCGTGGGCACTATCCGGGTTCCAAGGCAGGAACTTCAATGGAAAGGCTTCCGTGGAAAATCTGACTCTGGAGACGATATCACATAGCGGACGTGGTTTCCTACAAAAATCCTTTCGCAAGTGGTTCCTGCGCTGAAAGTTACGTGGGCTTGTGAGAAATCTACCCCGTTCGACTATCTTTCCGATATATAGCAAAAAAATTAGGCTGATTCAAAACTTAAGTGGGACATACGAGAGGAAACAGTGAGGATTAAACGACCACCGTTGACACTTAATGGAGCTCAGGAAGTTTTCAACGGTAGACATTTCTTTTCCTAATTTTCCCTCTAAAGTGGCAAACTTGAGTTTTGGATCCGCCTAATTTGCTGTTGCATGGCATAAAATGATAGCTTAAAAAGGATGGGTGGGGTAGATTTCTCACAAAAATCACAGTCCAGTGCAGAAACTTTTCGCGAAAGCCTATTTAAGGAAATCTGCCTTCCGGTTGAGCTATCTGCTTCATTTTTTGACTTAACTTTCAAAATGGGCTATCAAAACGGTTGGACGGTGTGGATTTAAGGCACATGTATCACAGTGGGCCCCACAGTAAGGGGTCCCACCCACCTTGGTGGATCTGGATCCCTGAGTGTGGGGCCCACTCTGATGTATGTGACTACGTCCATGCCGTCCATCCATAAAGCTCATTTTAGGGCATGATCTAAAATATGAAGCACATCCAAATCTCGAGTGGACCATACTACAGGAAAAAGTGGCAATGGCACGTTAAAAACTTCTGTGGGCCACAAAAGTTTTGGATCGAGTTGATATTTGTGTGGTCTCTTCGTCTAGATTTTTGTGACCTTATCAACAGGTTAGATGGCAAATAAACATTCCCGCGGCCCCTATGAAGTTTTCGATGGTGGGGATTCAATCACTACTGTTTTCTAAGGTATGATCCATATAAGATTGGGATCTACTTCAGTTTTTGGATCATGCTATGAAATAAGCTTTCAAAATGGTTGGATGACGTGGATTTAAGGTACATACATCACTGTGAGTGTCATGCCTTGAAATTCAAATACAGAGTGTATACCCTCATACCCGAGTTACGGCACATGAATTGTACACTATGTGTACTAAAACCATTCATTCGTATTATTTTCCAAAAGCTTGGTTAAAATGTACAGTAAGTTTTCAAACCCAAACCTTCAGCAAAACATCTCATATTCATTTATTTCAATCGGATACACACATCCATCATCACGATCATTTATGGGCATTCAATTCACATATTGATAACATTCACAAAAGTTAAGCATGGTATCACAACCCGCCCCCTTTGGGGTTATATTAAACCATTTACTGACAAAATCTTTAACTATTTATAATTTTTAGTTACTCAACTTAAAATTTGTTCAAAGACAAAATTAAAGGAAAAACATGAATTCAACTAGATATGTTAGTAATTTAATATATTCAACTCGTTTTCATCAAGATAGGGCCATAACCTTTGTGAATTGTTCACTTGTTTACCTTTCTGCTTCGAAACTTGAACAGTTGCTTCATCGTCCACTAAATTTGTACGATTTTTTCATCAATAAAACGTCAACTAGCCAGGCCCAATGAGTGAACCCATAATATGCACATCATAATTAAAATAGAAATACATGAATGTCATGAGATGGTGGATGTGTGAATACGTCAAGTGGGTTGATTAGTCCACTTGCTTGAGTTGGATCCCGTCAACTCGCATCTCCCTCTTTTTGGGATAGGCTTCCACATATTGTAAGTATTTAGGGATGGTCCCCTAAGCCACCCGGGAGTAGGGATGGTCCCCTAAGTAATTACTTGTCATCCAGGGAGTGCCCTTAGGTATTCACATGAGTTATGCGATGCATGACATGTATGTATGAGAATGATTTATGCATTATGTTAGCAATTGTCACATATATAGTACCATATGTCATTTTAATTTTAAACAAACAAAGTATTCAACACATTAATGAATTACAATTAGCAAAAATAATTAGATGACTAATTTAATCACAACGGAGAGGAAACATGTTGGGATCACTCACTTGAAATCCGGTGATGTAGATTCTGATATGTTACTCCGAGATCAATCAGTTAGCAATTACCTAATTACATAGCTCAATTGGGTCCATATTTGCATATATCCAATCTATTTGATCAATTCACATTTGGTTAATATTATCAATTTGGATAGATCACACGAAGAATTCAACCGTTAGATTTTGAATTCTCTTAGATTGCATACTTATAATTAGTCACTTATCATGTAGGGTCCACTCAATCAATCAAGCACTCTGATCATCCTGTTATTTTTAGATAATCAAGAATTGACATTAATTTAACTCATAAAATTTAAAATATCAAAGTGTAGAAAATTTGAAAATTTCAGTGTATTATCGACCGATCAAACTGATCCTACTGAAAATTTTCAGATGATCCAAAATTTTAACTTTTTAAGTTTCTTATTTTTCTTATTTTAAATGACCCACTGATCATACAGGACAGATCTAAGTCATCCATCGACATCACAAAATCTCAAATTGAGAATGAGTCAATAGATCGCTTAGATCCAGGCTATTTATATTTCAAAAAATATATATATATATATATATATATATATATATATATATATATATATATATATATATATTCAAAGTATAATAGGCATGATCCTAACCATTCATCCTCATGACTCATCAAACGGTCAGATCCACCCATATTCTTTGGATAATAATTTAGATCTATTCCAAAATGAGCATGCATAGTGGGGATCTGATCTGATCTGTCCAATCACCATTTTTAGAATTTAAGATATAAATTATTCTTATGGTTAAATCTGATAATAAATAGCTCATCCATTGATCGGATTGATCTGAAATTTAAGGCATTGATATCTTTTGGCACTTATGATCAAATGAACCATTCAAATCTATCTTAACATAGTCAAATGTAAGTAATTAAATCTTTTCCCAAAATACTATTACCCAGATCTGAAATTATAAATCATCTCTTTGTTAAAATTTCTCTACGTGCTTATACAATGATCGTGTGGATGATCCACACCATCCATTGCATAGATCGGGAAGAAATGAACAAAATAACAAAAAAAGATTTATGGGTTGGAACTTACCTGATCAAGCCCTCCTAGAAGTTCATATCTCTTTCTCTCATTTGTTTTTCTCAGGAAACCTCTCCCAGCATAGATCGGGAAGAGGTGAACAAAATAACTATATATATATATATATATATATATATATATATATATATATATATATAAAGATCCATCCTCCCTTATCCAGATCTTTATGGCATTTGACAATATTATTGTTATTGCTACTTCAGAAATCGATCGTCCTAACTCACCCACAATTAGGAGTCATGATAGAAAAAGTTGATCCCTCAACCTCTCTCTCAACCAAGAGTGTCTCTACTAACTCAACTATTAACTTATTTTTATTTTTTAATTAAAAATAAAAATATTTAATTATTTATTTTAGTTCTAAGTGCACTAAAATTCATGGTCGTTACAGTGAGCCCCACAATTAGGGGTCCCACCCACCTCGTTAGATCGGGGTCTCACCTAATTCGCTCTGTCAACCGAGGTGGGTGGGACCCCTGACTATGAGGCTATAAAAGACCAAGCATCGTCTTTCGACAACATTGCGGCATTGGGAATGTCTTTCCTACAAGGTACGCGTTTAAGATTACGGTTAAGAATCTCCATTACTAATGCATAGATGATTCGATCATTCCGCAATACAAATCACACAGCGTAGACATAAAACACATACATCACATTGGGCCCCATAATGCCCAACCCACCACCGCTGGGGTTGGTGTTGGCAACACCACCCAATCCACGTCCCAAGGCAGCAAGGTTTCCTACAAGTGGGCTATGGTTCAATATTCCAAACTGTTTATGCTACAGCCCCATTGTGTATGGCCCATCAACAAAAATAGCATGCCCATAAACATATTAATCCTTCTCTTGGTGGCCAATAAATAAATGCTTAAGCAGTTCATATGGAACCAAATAAGGGCAAATATTACCTAGCTTTTTGCGAGGATCTTCTAATATAATGATTTTGGCGCATGGGTAAATCCATGGTGGGGGTTTCAATCACTCAAATATGACCCTACATGTGTAATTAGAAAACCTAATGGCCTCATTTGTTCAATCTGACAAGTTGAAAAATATTCGGTGCAATCAAGATAAACCTCTTTGTGGCAGTGCCCACCTTGACCTTGACCAAGAAGCATATAGTTTTAAGCCTATTTTCACTTATCACATTATGTTGAACCTTATGGACTTAACCAAGTCCCAAAAAACTTGGATGAGTCGCATATGACTCTGTCAAGTCATCAATCCATGCCTAAAAGTGCTTAATAATTAGTTGTACTGGGAAACCCCATGTTGTTTTTCCTTTAGCAAATTAATTGGATTAACAACATAAAAGATTTAAAGGGTGATAATCACTTCCAACGTGTGTGTGTGTGTGTGTGTGTGTGTGTGTAAAGAAGCAAATCATCAAACATATAGGATGCAAAAGACACCAATATTTTTTAGTGAAAAATCCATCAATGTGAAAGAAAAAACTACGGAACCTAATACAACATGAATCCACTATAATAAAATAATAAAAATGTAGACATCAAAAGACTTTTCTTGGATATTCAAACTATATCACCCAAAGGTTAATTGCAAGCAATAAGAAAGAAAGAAATTTCTCACTAACTAGAGATTATAGAAAACCATCAACACAACTCTTAGAGAAGATAATTGAAGAAATTGACATTGTAAGTAAACTCTCACGAACTCGGCTACGAAGATTTCGGTAGTAGAAGACTCTTGTTCTCTCTTGTTCTTTCTCTTATATAAAACTCTATTCTTTCTCCTCTTTTTCTTAAAGAAAAAAAAAAACTGTGATGTGTTGCTTGAACCCACTTTTGGAAAAAAAAAATAATAATAATAACTTTTTTTTCTGTTCTTTTACTTCAATTGGCTAAAAGAACAAAATACCCTCACAAACATATAACATTAAAAGGCAACTTAAGCTTACACATGTGGGTTCCACCTCTACATGAGGAGGGACCGAACAAGATGGGCTTGGCTAGGTTGGGTTCATCGATGTCTCTTATGATCATCTCAGCCACTTGGGCCTCACAAACCCATCCTTGGCAGCCTCGATGCATTGAAACAATATTATCATGCTAAATTACATACCTCCAACATCTAGGAAAGGTAGTGTAAGTAGGTTTGTAGATACCTTGCTTAGGCAGGAATGGACTTGATTCAGACTTGACTTTGAATGAGTCAGGCTGAGCTTATTTAAAATACTAATTTTGCTTGGCCTACTCTACTGTTAGCCATCTAAACAACGGACTACCTACAAGGTGCACATGGGTACACCTTGTCCGAATGACTTTGGCTGGGTTCGGGATAAGGCTCGATGTCCATAGGTCATAGCCAAGTGGCTTGAGTTTTAACATCTTCTTATGTCCATAGTTTTTGGACTTGGCAACTCGCCCGGACTGGTTCAGGCTCAAGTCAGAGTCATGACTTGACTAAGTCGGGGGTTAAATTGTCCCGACTTGCCTGAGTTAGGGGTAGAGGTGGGCAGGACTGGACTCGACTCGGCGAATCCGACTCGACCATCTCGATCAGATCCGACTCGACCCGAACCAAATGCCAGGGTCAGGTTCGGATCGAGTAGACCCACTCGGATCCGAATCCCGATTGAGTCGAGTTTGGGTTACACAGTAACCCGACCCGACTCGTTCCAAAATCCGATCCAGTCGGATCCGATCCGATCCGAAACTCGACTTGGACCGGAATTGGGTACTATAAAAACAAAGTTTTAACTTTCCCTTTCATCACCCCTCTACCCTAACCCTACCTGCGCCATACCGAACTCAATCGGAACCCCGAATCCAGGCCATTCAACGGCCCAACACCCGATCAGAACCACTCTTCCTCGTCTTCCACTTCCCTTCATCAGGTAATTTAGATTTTTAAGTTTTCTTTTTTATTTGGTACACTGGGCTCGGGACCTCGCTGGTGGCCTGCCTTAGCTCCGGACCTCAGGTGTAGTGTCCCGCTAGGCCGCTGGTGGTCCGGCCAAGCTTAAGACCTCGCTAGTGGTCCGCCCGAGCTTGAGACCTCGCTGGTGGCTCGCCCTGGCTTAAGACCTCGGATGCAGTATCCGGCCAGGTTGTTGGTGGTTCGGCCGAGCTTGGGACCTCATTAGTGGCCCACCCTTGCTCGGGACCTCGGTGTGATCATCAATCTGGTCTGTCCATCCACTTTGGTGGATCCCACCTTGGATTAGCCACCCTAGTCTGGCCAAGCTCGGGACCTCGATGATGGTCCGCCCTAGGCTTGGCTCAGGTGCAGCATCCCGCTGGTGGTCCGGCTAAGCTAACCCTAACCCTAAACCCTAAACCCAAACCCTAAAACATAACCTTAATCCTAACCCTAAACCATAAACCATAAACCTTAAACCTAACTCTAAACCCTAAACCTTAAACCTAATCCAACCCTAAACCCTTAACCCTAACCCTAACACTAACCCTTAACCCTAACCCTAACCCTAACACTAACCTTAAACCCTTAACCCTTAACCCTAACCCCAACCCTTAACCCTAAACCCTTAAACTCTAAACCCTAAATCCTAAATTGCAAAAGTGTTTTATTTATTTGAAATTTTGAGTTAAACAATTAGTAGTTAATTTTTTGGAATTACAATTTACATTGCTTATTGCTTAGCTTCTTAGTTCTTATTGTGTATTAGGTAGTTAGCTTAATATGTTTGTATAATTGTATTACATTGCTTTTTTGCTTATCTTATTTTTGTGCATTATATAGTTAGCTTAATATGTATTACATTTCTTTTTTGCTTAACTTATTATTGTGACTTATGAGTTAGATAATTAGTTGCCCATTTAAGGATTTCTATGTGACCATACGTAGATATAGTGTGTTTTTGGTGGCATAGAAATCACTTAAATTGTCCCGTTTTGGACTGTTCGATGTTAGATGGATAGTATGCTTTCATATAACCTATTTAAATGTTCATGCCTGCTCTGCGCTCCATCTCCTCATTTCTCTCTAGATATGTTTCTTCCTTTTCATTTCTAATGTCAAATATCTTCACATTGTTTAGATATTTGGCATCGAAATGTAATAAAAGATTAACTTATCCAGAGAGACATGAGGAGATGCTTCCGAATTTTCAGTGTGGCCGTTTAAATGAGAATATGAAAGTATTACAATCTATCAATTCTTGGATGAGTGACTAATTTAGGGTTTACTATAACTCTTTTAGCATTATATTGTTAATGCTAATATGATTTAGTATCTTTCAACTATTAGATGGCTAGTGAGGGTCTTTCCAATACCCCAAGCGGTTTGTCAGTTACATTGCCAATGATCTTGGAAGAAGAAGAATTAGGTCTATAAGATGAAGAGGTGCCCATTGATATTAGTACCTCACAGTCACAGATTACGGATATATATATATATATATATATATATATATATAAAGATTGGTAGTGTGGGAAGATTTTGAAGAAGTAACCCTAAAAAATAACACAACGAAGATACAATACAAGTACTACAAGACTCAATATGCTAAGTAAGCAAATGAGTCGATCACAACTCTGAAGAAACACAATCTAAAGTGTCATAAAAAAGCGAGAACTCAGACCTTAGGACAACAGACACTTTCATTTACCTAATCTTTAGTGGGTCTGTCGTAAGGTATATTGTTCATCTATAAGTATAACAAAGAACATGTAAATGAGTTGACGGCCAAATTTATTATTGTCAATGAAAGACCATTTTAAATGGTAGAGAGTCCTACTTTTGTCGAATTAGGCAAAAGCTTTAACCCTAGATACGAGAAGGTCTCCTATACAACAATAAAGAGAGTGTGCATGAAAATGTATGAAATCAAGAAGCTCAAGTTGAAAGAATAGTTGGAATCGATTTCCCGAATTAGTCTGACATCAGATTTGTGGACGACATCCAATTAACGAAAGGGGTATACGTTACTAATGGATCACTACATTGGTGCCGAATGAAGGCTCTGCAAGATAATCATAAACTTTCATTATCTTGCGCCTCCTCACACTGGATTGATAATTTTAGACTGCATGTACAAATGTCTTGTGGAGTGGGGCATTGAGAAGAAAATCTCGTCAATAACTTTAGACGATGCCTTTGCAAATGATATCATGATAACGAATTTTTGAAATCAGTTTAAGGTCACCGGTGACTTGTATTTTAGTGGAAAGATATTTCATGTTAGGTGTTATGCCCACATCCTAAACTTGATTTACAAGATGACCTTAAAACAATTGAATTAATGATCGAGAACATAATTATAGAGAGTGTGAAGTACATACAGGGTCACCTTCACAAGTCTATACACGGAATAAGATCGTGAAGCGGTTGAATTTGTCATCTCAGAGAACGATGAAGCTGGATGTCATGACACGTTGGAATTCAACTTTTGAAATGTTAGATTCAGTAATATCTTTCAGAGATGCATTCTCTCACTACGTGGAGTGTGACAGTGCATATCTTTGGATGCCTTCTGAAGATGATTGGTCAAGAGTTAAATCATTTCGCAAGCTCCTTTCGATTTTTTACGACACAACGAAGAAATTTTCAGCAAGCAAGTATCCAACAACAAATATATTTCTACCAGAACATTGGAGGGTAAAAGATGTCTTACAAATAAGTTGTAGTGGACCAGACTTTGTACAATTACTGACCATGGGTATGCAATTAAAGTTTGATAAGTATTGGTTTGAGTGTAGTCTAGTAATGGCTGTTGCGGTCTTTCTTGATCATCGATATAAGATGTTTATAGTTGTATTCATATGTAATAAGTTATATAGTGAGAAGAGTGCCTCTGAGGTCAATAAGAATCGTGATGCAGTTGATGATTTGTACAATTTTATGTGCGCACCGTAAAAGACAACTCCTCAAGTGGGTTCTAGTTCTACTGTTGATGAACCATAAGAAACAATCGATGATTTTATGTCTTTCCCGGCACATGTTGAGACTCAAACGCTGACAACTCAATCAGAACTTGAAAACTATCTCAAGGAGCCACTTGTAAAATATAAAGGTGAAGAATTTGATGTTTTGGACTGGTGAAAGACGAAATCTCGTGATTCACAATACCCCGTGTTCTCATTAATGGCACGAAACATATTATCAATTCCAATTTCAATCGTGGCCTCAAAATCTGCTTTTAGTAGGAGGAGTAAGGTCTTGAATAAGTATCGAAGTTCACTTACACTATAATCAGTTGAAGTGCTCATTTATACATAGGATTGGCTGCATCCGATTTGAAGGAAAGGGAACTCTATTGATGAGGAGTTCGAGGAAGATGAGAGTGATAAGCAAGATGAGACAATACCTGCAATAATTGCATGAACCGCGTGATAAGACATTGCCTTCTATTTCTCTTTCATTTGCTTACAAGTTACAAAAGGATATTTGTAATTATATTGTAGACTTAAATTGTAATATTTTATGAGTGGATAGATATTTCCCTATTTTCATTTATACTATTAAATTAGTTAATGTTGCTTAAATCTTATATTATATGGTTGGTTAATTTTGTTCATTCATCACTATAATTATTTTTTTTTTATGTTGCATTAATCTAACCAGATATTTTTCTTTCAAAATATAGACCTGCAAATATGTCATCGAAAGATGATACATCGGCAGATATTTGAGATTATGGAGTCCAAGTCTACTCCCAAGATGGAAAGATAAAGTTACAATGCAAGTTATGTGGAAAACAATTTGTAAACAAAACAAATCGGCTGAAAGTACATCTGGCTTGTCGAGGAGGAAACGTTGCACCATGTAGTAAAGCTCCTGAGGAAGTCCGGGATTTATTTCGAGCCATTCTCGACTCAAATATAAAGACTTTCTCCAATCCTCCCCCTACAATACAACCAATCATAGAAGATATAAAAGTAAGTCTATTATAAATGAAGAAGGGCTAAGCAGAAAAATTGCCTCCAGGCCCTCCACAGTTAGCAGAAAAGAAGAACAAGAGAGAATTTTAAGGGAACAAGAAAAACAAGATTATAAAGAGGTCATAAAAGAAAGCTTGAAAATAACATCCAGGACTGGACAACAACTTCTACCCCTTCCGAGACAACATGATGTTGAAGCAAGCACGATTAAATTATCAAAGTTTCTTAAAAGTCTCACAACATTTTATAGTCGGTCAGAATTCCGTACAAATTAGATCATAAAAAAGAGGCCGAAAAAACTTGTTGAATCTATGAATGCGGATAAGGGAAATACATCTCCACCATCTGATTCATCAGAGGTAAACGATCATCTTTTAGACACCTCCAGCTTGGAGTCAGCCCAGAGTTCTCATACAGTTGAAGCCATAAAAAGAGAACCAAATGATGATTCTGGCGACGAAGGTAGAGGTAGAGGAGGGGGTTAATATTATGGACAATGTTACTTTTGTTACACGCCACAAAGGCATTCATCATACAGAGGTTATTGAATGAATGAAAGTTTTATTTGTCTGTATGTGGACAAGGTTTATTTACTTTTGATTTTTGACAGAGTTTATTTACTTTGTTCGTTTTATGGATGTAGTTTATTTACCTTGGAAGTTAGATCTATGAGATTTTAACAGTTGAAATGTTTGGTCTAATCGACAGTGGACCCTTCGTTCGGTGTGGCATGAAATGTTTCGCATGTCGACATCAATTGTTTATATATATATATATATATATATATATATATATATATATATATATATATATATATATATATATAAAATAAAATAAATGGAGTAAACAATGAACTTCGGTCATGGATTCTGATCCAATGAAAGTTGTTCAATTCCCAGTTCCTAGATCATCACATGAGATAAAACCCAAGCCACTGAACCTGTCCATCAGATGGGCCCCACCATGCAAATGCCCTTACTGTAACTGGTTCAATCAGTAATGTTCCCATGCGAGTTACCAGAGGTGGGTTGTGGGCATCGAGTCGAGTCGGACCAGACTATGGGGCCCATAAATTTTTCAATGGTTTTTTATCCAATTTACTTGAGCTTTTGACTCGATCAGAATCATAGTCAACTCGATCCGACTCAGTATCTCTAACCGAGTCGGACTTAGTTCGGATTAGCCCAACCAAGATCCGGTTCGGACAAGTCAGGCCCGCTAGACTCAGTCCCGAGTCGGAACAAGTTCGGGTCAGGGGTTTTCACAATACCAGATCGAGTCGAGTTGGACCTAACTCGGTCCGACTTGACTCATATGCCCACCTCTAGTTAGGGGTGAATTGGAGAGGTGAGAGGTGAGGCGTAGTACCCATAGGTGGTGAAATTGCACTACGGAGTGCGTGTGTGGGGTGTGTGTGCGTGTGTTAAAAAAAAAGAGCTGAGGCGTAGTACCAACCTGTACTAGTCCCAAAAGAGTTTGAGTCAACTCAGGCGAGTCAGGCAAGACCAGCCAGAGTCAGGCTGACAACTAGGCGCAGTCCAGCTTGATAATTTAGCTAACGGGCTGGATCTTTCTCATCTACTTCGGCCTGGACCATTTGCTCCTCTATTTGTATGGATAGGCCTGGCAATAGGCCGGGACTAGAGGTGTCAATGGGCTGGGCTCGGGACTGAAATTTAAGAATTTTGCATAGAGCCGGCCCAAAATAATTCAAAATCCGGGCCGAGACCTAACCCTGGCTTGTAGATTTTAAACCGGTCGGGCTGTGTTTTTAGGTTTGGGCTGTTGAAAGTTTTAAGTTTGGGCTTCCCGGCCCATTGCCACCCTTACTTGTAGATAAGGACCTGCTTTTGTTATTTCGGAGAGAGAGAGAGAGAGAGAGAGGGAGGGGATGGCATTGTCTGTGGTAGCAGCTCTCTCAACAAGGGTTCCCCCTTCAGCTTCCTTATCTCTGCTTACGAGCAGAAGAACAAGCTCCGTTCATTCCATCAGGTCCCCAGCCCCTGTTGGGCCCCACCACACCTCCTCCTTCATCTCCCCCTCCACCTCTCTCTCTTTCCCTTCTTCTTTCTCAGGTACGCAAAACCCTTTCTCTCTCTTCTCTCTCTCTCATGTCTTTTTTGTTTTTTCTTTAAGAATTCTAGCTTCTCTCTCTTCCTTTCTTGAATTTCTTGCTGTTCTGACATTTTTGGGAGAAAACCCATCTGCCTCATGATCTTCCTTTCCTGAATTTCTTGCTGTTTTTGACATCTTGGTAGAAGTGGTTTTATACAATGCTTCATTTTGTACAATTACGGCCAATGATTCAGTCATCCATCGATTGAGCGGATGGGCCCCACCGAGTATAGACCACACATGAAATATCTCCATACGTGGGAATCCAAACTAGAGAATAGAGCGTCCAGGAAGAAAATGCAGCAACAGTCGACAATCAATTGAAAATGGGCGAAAGATTCGACGGCCATGATCTTTCGGTCTGGGAGATCTTCATTTAATGGGGCCCATCATACAATGGTTCAGATCACTTGTATGAGACAATAGCACGGAGTGTAGTGTACATACTACGGTCGAGCATTGTATGAATGGGAGAGCCTCATTTTGGGTTAATGCATGTTGATGGTGTGAGCTACATGATGAGTGGCCAGGACCTTGCACCTGTTCTATGAATTGCCTCTTTAATCTCTGGTTGCACGAATCACCCCTGCACTTCTCATTTGTAAATGGTGTTTGGTTTCCGGACTTTAGGCTATGTTTGGATGTATAAGTGAATTGAATTGTGAACATTCAGTTTAATCAAAAGAGGAAATGGCAAACATTGATGACGTCTCCATTAGACTTATATTGCAATTCAACTCAATAGTACATTGAAATACACCCATCCATTCAATGTATGAAAACATCAGCTGGGTTTTATTTGGAATGATGCAGACAAGGAAATAGATGCTATGTTTTAGCTTCAGCAGGAAAACATCTAACGATTCAGTTATGTGAATTATACAATAGAATATTCCATTTGGAGTGTATCTTCTTACTTGTATCATAGAAGTTGTTAATGCTAGAAAGCTAAGATGGATGTAGCTTAGACACAGATGCATGTCAGTGATAACAAGGGGTAATTGGTGGTGGATACTGTTCTGTTCAGTTACATGATAATATCAAAAGATCTATTAGTACATCAAGGATTGAAAATGGAAATCCACGCAAGTCAAAGAGGGTCATAGACTAAGACAAGTTGAAACTTAGTTGAGTACTAGATATTGTTTTCTTAGCTTAAAGATGTTCGCATGTGATATGATTTTTCAATATCGTGGAGTATGAGATTGTCTTATGGATACTTGTTTATATGCTTTTGGGTTTTTTTTTTTTGTTTTAAAAAAAAGAGTGACCATGTTAGCTTGTTGGTTCAGTGTTGATTGAATCAATTTTATTACAAACCAAATTTCTTGATTGAATTTTAACAAACTTCTGATGGAGATTTACCTGTTGATGGTCAGTAGGAAAGAAACTAAAACAATGATGTTAAACTCTCTAGTTTCTGTTTGATAGTTGCATCTTCATCCTGGAAAATGCAGAGGATGAGAATGGTTTTTCAATGTACATGATTAGATTGAAATGGCATGCAACCAACTTTGACTTTAGGGATTGTATCGGCATGCTTCTTGCCCATATTAAAGTGGTAGTGTCGAAGTGCATAATGCATTTATAGAAAGAAGCATTTTGTTTCTGTTGTTTATGCTATGATCAAGAAAGAGTGTGCCTCAAATCTTAGCCATGGATCTTTTCCAATTCTCTGACTAGTGTTCTGCTCGAACCTGAAACATTTTCTGTTATCATACCAGAAATCAGTGCCATATCAAAGTGATGAAAACTATAAATGTACATCATCAGTGTTTTCAACGCTATATTCAACTGCTAACAATGATTACATTTTTTTTTAATCAATAAGAGGTCTAAATTACATTAGCACATCTCACTTTTCTTTCTTTTTCTTTTTCTTTTTTTCCTTTTTTTTAAAAAAATTTAAAAATAATGGCATTTTTATTCAAGGGAAGCGAATAGTACTATTTGGATTGAGGGAAAATGAAGGAAAACTGAAGAAAGTAAACAGTTTTCCTTCAATGTGACAGTTCCTCTATTTGAGAAACATAAATAAAAGAAGGAAATCGATTTCCTTTCCCCGGCAGAGTAAAACATTTTCTTAAACAGTCAATTGATAGGAAAAGAGGTTTTCCTCTTATTTAACATTTTTCTTTCCTTCATGATCTCTCACAAAACAAACAGGTGTAAGGTCTTTCCTTTCCTCCTTAATGTCAACTTTACACTTATGTTATCAACTATGTTTTACTTTGTTTTATTTTCACCCAATCCAAATATGGGAAACCAATTACCTACAACTAGAGCATGTAGGAAAGGTCTTCCTCTTGAGAGACTATCTACAAGAGAATTAGCCTCTCTGCCAACCTGGGTAAACAAAATGCTTAGCCTTGAAGCAAGGAATCGAATTCATCAAATGCAAACACAAATGAAAGCTTCCAAGGCTCCCAAGGATATTGATTTTCTAATTTTAGTTATGTGTGAACATACAGGTTTGTCATTGAGGGTTGATTTCAATTACAGCATAGTGGTAAAGGAGAGGCGCCGTGTCCTCCAGGTGAGAGCTGGGAAGGCTGCTCTATGCCTTACGAAGAGGTCTCGGTCTCGGAAGTCACTAGCTCGAACTCATGGTTTTCGTAGGCGAATGAGAACAACCAGTGGGAGGGCAGTGTTGAGGCGGAGGAGGGCCAAGGGACGGAAAATTCTCTGCACAAAGACAAACCCGAACAGTGGGAAACGGAGCTGATCCGATCATCCTTTACTGTTGAGCTTCGATTTGAATGGATTTGTGGTAACAGATCATTCCATGTCTTCTTTTGTAGTTAATGTTAATTTGGTTTCATTTGAATCTTTCAACTGTTTGACAAGTTCTCAAAGCTGAACATTTTGAATATTATGTCATGCCATGCATGGTTAATTTGTCATGTGGGGAACCCTAGTGTGTGCAGGTGTATCATGTCTTCCCCAACTTAGTCATGGTTAAGAGAGATGCTGTTATGCAGCTTGCGTCATAGAAGTTCTATGTGGCGCCCTTTTAGTACACATGGCAAATGTATTTGATGATCAACGCTACTGATCTGGTGGGCCGCTGCATCGATTGGACAACTGTGACCATCCATTTTGTTCCGAGTTTTGCTGGTTGAATGTGTATCATTGTTGTAACTGTCTCTTTTTCAGGTCACTGATCAGATTCTACCACAGTCCAATTCCCCTTGCTTTTGGGGGAATGGCCTATCCTCATAGCGGCCCCAGTTCAATGTCCTGATCACGAAATTTGTTTGTCTCGCCTCTACTGTGAGGAGGAAACTGTGTAGAACTTCTGTGAATCTAGCTCATAGTTCTAAAACTCGGTAACTTGACTTGAAACTCAGTCGAGTCGACTCAATTCCGCAATATTTTGAGCTGAATAATTGTGAAAATTGGTTGTAAGCTTGGCTCGGCCTTCACTCAGTGTGATTTGTCGAGTCAATCTGACTCGGATGAGTAACTCGATTCAACATGACTCCAATCAAATCACTCACTTGAGGTTGAAGGCGCTCCAACCGACAAGCCAAGCATCATTTGTTTGCTCATCCTTCTTTCTTTCTTTTTGTATTACATCAATATATAACTAATTAAAATGAATAGTTACATTAGAAGAAATGAATGCATTGGAGGGATCTTAGGATTAATAACAAGACGTGGAAAAGTAGACTTAAATGGTTTGTTCATGTGCAAGGGAGATCAAGAACTAAGCCTGTTAGGGGTGAGTTGTACAAGTTAAGGCTCTAAGAGGCAAAGGAAAGACTCAAAAGGATGTGGATGAAGGTAGTAAAAAAATACTTGATGCAGTATGGTCTAATTGAAGGTATGGGCCGTGATAAAATGGAATGGCGAAATCGGATTCATACAACTGACCCTAATTAATTGGTATAAAGCTTAGATGTTGTTGTTGATGATGATGGTAGCTATTTAATATATTTATGAGTAATATTAATTTAATTATTAAATACAATTCTAGTTCTCAAGTTTTTAAACCATGCTCTAGCTGCATGAAAGCTTTTCACTTTGCTTAATAAGCTGCTTATATATATATATATATATATATATATATATATATATATATATATATATATATATATATATATATATATATATATATATATATTAGTTTTATTTTATTTATTATTCATAGAATATCTTTCAAACAAAAATATTATTCATGGAAACATTTATTTAATTTAAAATTGTAATATCATTTTTATTATATGTCTCTGGGTTTGGTTTTTGTTTATTTAGTGGTATTTGGGTTCCGGTTCTCAAGAATGCTATGCAATTTGCAATACAAAGACAGTATCCAATGAAAGATTAAAATAAATTGAAAAAGGATGCACGCTTCCCCCTACTCACAGAGCTTTTAAGTTTGAGAAATCATCCAGTGGATTAAGCGTGTGGAAACCTTTCCATGCAATTAGTAGCATTGGTATCATTTTACATCCACGTCACCTATTTGAACAGTTAATTAGGTCAAGTTCATTCTTCATAAGCATACTGATCAGGTGATCCAAACCATTCAGTCAGTGGCATTAGAAAAAAAAAAAAAAAAAGATGGATATGATCATTTGCAGAAAATAGGCCTGGTCACTGATGTTTGGGACCACTGGATTGTTGTCAGTTTTGCATGGTAGTGGAAGAAAGAAGGATAATAGACGATCCGGATAGATGATATTATCACCGCCGGTCTAATTGCAACTAGGTACATGTGGTTTCCATACAGTGAGAATACTAGATCATTTCTCTTACTAGTTTTGAAATAGGACATGAAAAATCGAAGTCCATGGGCTCTGAAACTTAGTGCACACTGCAAAAACACAACCATTTCCTTTGTCCATATTATCATTATATCTTTTATCTTGAAATTTACAAGCTAGATTTTGACTTGATAAAGAGCAACAACCAGAATAAGAGTGAAAGTAATAAATGACGTGAGATTATGGAAATTTCTGGTGGCCCACCTATGATTGACAAAGTTGGTCCCTTTGGAGGAATTGCCTAATGAAATTGCCAGTAGCTAGTCACTACTGGACGGTGCTCTATAAAAATAATATTTGATGAAGAGCTTCACGCCATCGGCAACATACATATAATCTTTCTACACAATATAACACTATCTTAGTTTTAGTCTTAATTCTCCACTTTGGTCATGTTTTGCTGCAACAAGTTTGGAGTTTAGCATCACTTAGTCTGTTATTGTCCAGGGCCATTACTGCAGTACGTTCTAAGAATAGCGTAAAATCCACGACTACCGTCATCGGATTCTCGATCAACCGAGTTCATACTTGGAAGATCACGCAAGTCACATCCTGTTGGCAGCATACTTAGATTGTTTTATTCGCATGGATGGTAGTAGGTAATTTATTTTTTATTTTTCTCTGTTTAGTTTGATTTTCTTTGCTGATTGTACTCATCTTATTTCCAAATCAATAAAATCAGCAATTAACCTTAATTTATTTATTTTATCTCATTTGTCTGTTATTGCATCGCTGAGAAACCGGAGAACCGCTATCACCATTGAATGAAAAGTCTTTAATTCAAAGCAAAAAGATCTCATTAAAGGACTAATCTTCTCCTTTGAAATCGCTTGATCGCTGCTACATTGGTTGCTAGACAGTTAGATCTACGTCCACAGGTCTTATCCTACGACTGATTTGACACTTGGGGTCGGAAGCATTTAATCGAACTCGAGTCAAATACGACTCTGGCATGCCTAACACTATCCTAATCACACATGTTTGACTGAATACAGACCGTTTGTTAACACATGTGGTCTCGTATTTGATTGAACAACAACACTATTAAAGGAACTTTTGATGCATGTCTCATCCAATTTGGAGCCCATCCGGCCAGTGTTCTAAAGAATTTTTTGATGCATGGATTAAAATTGGAGCCCATTTAACTAACGGTCTCGATCACCAAACTGTCAACCATATGAACAAATTGAAAGTCCAATGTCCCCTTTCATATCTTAGGTGGATCCGTGGCTCATTCTCAGGAATGATATGATAGAACCATGTATATCATAATCAAAGTTGTACATGAGTGAACCGAGTCGAGCTTGGCACAACTCAACTTGGCTCGGCCACTAGCTGACCCAGCTCAAACTTGTCTCAACTCGGTCCTCAAGCCTGACTGGCTAGCTCGGCTCGGTTCGGTCAGCAGCTCGAGCCAAGTTCAAGCCTGTTTAGCATTTTCTCAATCACTTCGAGTCTCACAGTACGCAAAACATCAGCAGCAATATATAGGTATTTCATCAAACACCTAATAGGTAGCATCAAAATCAAGATACGAGGGTAGTTTTATCATGTAATGTTTTATTTATTTGCTAGTAATTTGTTTCATATCTATACCTTCTTCACCACTAGCCAATCCCGCGGAGAATGTATGCAGTCAAAACAACACTTTGTTGAGTCATTTCATCAAACATGTGGTGAGCAACATCAATGTTCGATTCAAGTTGAGGTTCGATCCAAGTCGATTTGAGCTCAAACTCAAATTGAAAATTTTTTGAGCTCCAAAAACCAGCTCGACTTGGCTTGAACTCAGTTTCAAACCGAATCAAACGAGCTTTTTCGAGTCAAGTCGAGCTAGTTAACCGAGCTAACTTGGTTCGTGTACAGCTCTAATCATAATACGATAAAACAATCTTCGTAGAACAGTAGATGGTGGTATCAGCACCGTCCACGTAGTGGTTCTGCCTTAGATGGCCATGGTTTACACCATATGGACAATGCCAGCAAGTTGTTTTTCTCACCTTTCCTATTTGAGGTTTGACGGTTAACTTCTGCTTTGTACCATCCATTTGAAGGCCAGCAATTGAATGTTTAGGAACATCCGTTTTGACTGAAAGGTCAGATTTTGTAGCATGTTCTCAACGATCGCCCCCATGGGCACCCAATTACTTTCTCAATGTGCATGAAAGCAACGGCTCCCATTCTCTTCTTACATTAGCAAGAATGGAGCCATGGAAACGAATATTTCCAAGATACTCTAACAATTTGTTGTGGAAGAGTGTGAGTAGCTACTGAGAATGTGGTTGCCCTTTAACTGAGGGCATTTTTTTTTCATTTCAATGCATTCATGCAAGCAGTCTTCTCTCACATTCATCTTTGAACATAGCTCTCATCTCCGATATCCATTTAGAGAGCCCATACAATAAAGGGTTTGTGGAGGCTAACTTGATGGCTTTGGGACATCCACTTCATGCATTTATCTCTGTTTTAGGTTAGGATGTCATTTCAAAATTAAGTTGATGTAGAGAGGGTGGTGGACAGTTTCATGGCTAAGATGAATCAGAAAGGCCCGGTCAATAACAGAAGTGATCCAGACCGTCATACCTTAAATAGGGCGTATTTCGCAATCGAGAATGAGTTATCGGGCGTAAAATATATGATTTTGGAGTAGAACGAGCTAATTTAGCCACCCAACCTTGCTATGTTGGGTTGCACAGGCCGGATTTGCAAAATACCGCCAGATCGACAGTAGTTGCGCTATTTTAATTCTGTTTTTACTATAAATAGTAAGTTTTTGTTTGCCCTTCATCCGTTGGGCCCAATGTAAGAAGTGCTTAGAATAATTAAGAGAACAACTTAGTGAAGCCAAATAGGGCACTTATTATTTTTGGCCAAATACCTTGCGCACTAGTAGACATCACGACCATCTATAAATAGTAAGTTTACTATTTATAGTAAGTTGTGAATTCTAGGAGTTTTACTATTTATAGTAAGTTGTGAATTCTAGGGGTTTTAGTCACAGTTTGATTCTGATTTCTCTCACATTGCTTAGTATCTCTATTTAAAGGGTTGTGAACTCGTTTAATTCATTCATCAATCAAATTATGAATTTTATAAAATTTATTTCTATTTTGCTTGTTTTCTTTCTCGTGGATTTGAGAAGTCTCTGTAAGGAGTCCAGAGAAGTTTCATGGATTCGAAGCGGTTATCTCCCTGACGAAGACAGTTGCTCGACCTCACGTCCTCCCTTGTGTCATAAGTCAAACCTAAAACTAGAGCAGACCACAACATCGAAAAAATCAATACGAGTCACTACTGTTTAAACCATTTCGGGTGCCTCTCTCTCTCTCTCTCTCTCTCTCTCTCTCTCTCTCTCTCTCTCTCTCTCTCTCTCTCTCCCTCCTTCCCTCCCTCCTTTTCTCCCTATGTGTGTTGCACATGCTATACACCCAGTCTACACCAGACTATAAAGGAACTTTCCACTGATCGCATGCAGGTAGAAATTACCATGTTAACCTCTCAGTCATTATGTCTAATATGGAGTATTTTAGCACTTTTACATGCTGAAATACCCTACTATTTGTAAGAAGGATAAAATCTGCTAGATCATGAGCCATTATTTGTTTTAAATATGTTACAAAACCTTATAAAACCTTCCTAGGAGAAAACGTCCTTAATATTTACATAATGCAAGAAGTCTCATTTCTATGTTTTGCCTTTGAAGAGAAGAAATCTTTTCATAATTTCAGTTGAAAACATGTTGGAAATCCTAATCATTCATTCCCATCTTAGGAAAGGGTAGCCTTAAAAGAAACCTTCTTTTATGGGAATAGATTGGATTAGAGGATGTGGAATGTTTAAATTGGGAAGTCTTGCAAACAAAGGCACTAAGGTTTAAGAGCTAGCCTCATGGCATGGTCACCACTTGTTTGCTATTGCATTCATTGTTGATATGAGTGACATTGACTTGTAGCGGTTGGACAATTGATTAGAGAAGATAGTGTAATTCTTTCCTATCAATGTCGGGCCCACCGCATTAATATCGACAGATATGATAATGTAATTTTTTCCAATCAATCCGTCTAATCAGTGGCGGGCCACTGCTAACTTGTCCACTAATGAAAGATTTACAAGGAGGTGATAGATGTTTTTATAAAGTACATATGGGGTATATAACTTTAGTTTTAGAGAGTAACATTTTTCCAAATCAAAACTACTGTATGTGTGTACTACAATCTGAATATTCATATTAGGAGGAAGGCTATGTGTGTACTACCATTTAAATATTCATATTAGGAGGAAGTCACTGACGCCTATGATTGACTACTTAGAAAATTTTCTCTTTGCATCATTTTTGTGTTACTAGAAGTTTGCTAAGCCCACACATGTGAGGAACATACACATGTGTGGAACTGATGTAGAGCGGGTCGCGGATAATATCATGACCAAGATGAACCAGAAAAGGCCCGATCAGAGACGGAGATGATCCATACCGTCAGAACTTGAAACAGACGCATCTCGCTAATCGAAATGAGTTATCAAACGTAAAATATATGATTTTGGGGTAGAACAAGCTACTTTAGCCACCCAACCTGGCCAAGCCAGATTTGCGAAATACCATCAGATCGATGGTCGTTTCTTTGTTTTAATTCCGTTTTTACTATATACAGTAAGTTTTAGTTTGATTATAACTCTTCATCCGTTGGGCTTTAGGAGTTGCGCTCAACATGAAAAGTGCTTAGAATAATTTGGAAAACAATGTGGTGAAGCCAAATAAGACACTTACTATTTTTGGCCGAAAACCCTGCGTACTAGTAGACATCACGACCTTCTATAAATAGTAAGTTTACTATTTATGGTAAGTTGAGAATTCTAGGAGTTTTAGTTAGTAGTTTGATTTTGAAATTTCTTTCATTGCTTACCTATTTAAAGGGTTGTGAACTCGTTTATTTCAATCATCAATCAATTTCGAATTTTATAGAATTTATCTTCTATTTTCTTGTTCTTTTACTCATGGATTCAAGAAGTCTCAATAGAGAAGTTCCATGGATTTGGAGTAGTTATTCCTTTAAGGAAGACGGTGCTCGACCTCACATCCTTCCCTGGATTAGGAACCATTCCAATCCATCCTCAAACACGTGTGGGTGATTAGAGCTTTCCATTTGATTAGGAATAATGATTATGCCTTATGCTTCAAAATTCAAGATGTTTTGCATCTCAAGTGGGCCACGTTGGTTAAAACAAAATTGGGCCATGTTGGTTAATACAAAATTTTCTTGCCATCCGTTTGTTTTACATGCTAGTGAAATGGCCCAATAATCTTTGGGCAAAAAATCTAACTAGCCAAGATGTTGGAAAGCTCTAATTATTTACATATGTAATATTTTTCTCATGATGTTAAATTAATTAAATTCTGAATCCAATATACAGAGTGGATTTGACACATATCCCACAATGGGCCCCACAATCTTTAACACATGACAACTTAGACTCTTAACACATGAGAACCTTAGCCTGTAACACATTACAATTATGACTTCGACCCTTAGAACATGACAACCTTGACCCTTATCAAATGACAATCACAATGTAGACCTTGATAATCTCAACTCTTAACACATGAAAACCACCCTTAACACATGACAACCTCGACCCTTAATAAATGATATATGTTCATTGTCTTCTAAGGCAATATATTATAAAATTTAAATTTTATTTCATTTATTATCTTTCACATTACAACCACAATCATTCATCTCTATCTCAAATTGCCCATCCGGGAAAGGAAGTTAGACGTCTGTGCCGTAATGGGAACAACTTGATGCGACCGGCGTCAAGATCATCGGCGATTCGAAGTTGGTAATTAACCGACGTCCTTGGCTTCCTTCTCTAAGAAAAGTGATCATCGGAACAAAAACAAAACTTGTCTCTAAGGCTATAGAAGTTGTTGGTGGTGCCCATACACTGAAAAAGTTGATGGTGCTAACCATACACCGAAAAATACAGTTGAGGGAGTGGTCAAGTTTTTGGCGCTGTTGCCAGGGACTTCGGTTACATTTTTTCTGAGATTGATTAGCATTAGAATTGGGTTAGGATTAGGGTTAACTTTTGCTATTATGATTTTCTAAATTTGTTTTTAGAAACTAAAATTATTTTCTGTTTTGTGGAAATCTAACATAACAACTCCAATCCGGTAAACTTCTTTCCAACTCTCTTTTCTTTTTAGATTTCTTATTTCTATAGTTTTTTTTTTCTTATGTTTTAGTTGTTTAGAATTTGAGAATTGTGAATCTTTCATGCCCAAATGGATTCGTGACAACACTCGACGTCTCATAAGTGAATAAGGATTAGTCGAATGGATGTCTATCCATCACTAGATTAGGCACCACTTGAGATCCTCTAACTTAATTGAAGTAATGGCTGCAATTAAACCTCAACTTCCAGTTAAGGAAGTTCAAGATGAAAATGAGGTGCATCATGCTCCTCGCCTTGTACTTTACGAGATTACTTACAACCGGCGAGAGTGAGTATACCTTCCTGCATGGTGTTTCTACTTAATGCAGGAAAAAAAATAAATAAATAAAATAAAATAAATAAAAGAAAAAAGGAAGAAGGTCCGTGCACTAGCATCCAAGCAGTGATAATTTCATATATTTTTTTTTTTTTCAAAAAAAGATATCAAGGGCCTAGCTAGGACATTTGTTGAAGCCTTCTAATTCTTAGGTCATTTGGCATGCAATACCATGAGGGTAGTATGGTCAAAATCCCATCAAATAAAGACTAGTCAACTGAATTCGGTGGACCTTTGAATCCACCCAAGCCTTCGGGTCAACTCTTCCGCGAACAGATTTTGGTGGATGAGGTTTGCTTGCCCCACACCGACATTTGTCAAACAGCTCATGTTCCAATCTGACAAGTGTACAGGACATCTGGTCCATAAGGTGGCCCTTAATGAAGATGATCATGTCAAAAAGTTAGGTGGTCCATTAATCAGGTGGATACCTCTTTGACAATAGATAGGTTTAAATGAAATTTTCAATTGTGCGTCCATATCCAAAGTACAGATGTGGCTCACCTAATAAGTGACTGAGCTTGAATTTTGTGCATGGTGGTCATCATGGCATGGCCCACCTTATACAGTGAGTCAGCACACGTATACTTGCTAACTTGACATGTGTGCTGCTTGCTATTGTTCATTATTGTATGTGGACAGAATTTGCAAATCAAGACAACTTGGGACTCAATCAGTCACTGAGTTAGGCTGAAATCTGGGATGAGGTGGGCGTGGCCAGGTTGGTCATGAAAATGGATTTTATCTTTTTCTTTATATATATATATATATATATATATATATATATATATATATATATATATATATATATATATATATATATATAAAATAAAATTTTAAAAAAAAAAAAAAAAATCCGTCCTCTTCCTGAGAAAAGTAGGCAGAGACCACAACAGAGAAACGATTATATGTAAATACATGGTGTTTGATTGATTGAATCGATGAGAATTTTTTTCATCTTCATAGGTTACTTATATTATGGTTTTATTGTGTTAGAGTATATTAAAATGGATTAGGGTGTTTAAATAAATTAAGGTTATTTTCATATTTGTTCAAATGCATATCCATGAGAATCTTTTCAAATTCCTAACACATCTCTCATCTCTTTCATATATTCAGCTGTTATTAAAGAAATAATTTAAGTTACAGATTTTTATAATGTAGTATCTCTGGTTTAACCCATTAAAACCATAGGATGAATTCCCATATGAATATTATGCCAAGCCCTTACGTACGTGATTAAGGCAGTGGTTAAGGCAATGTCAATAGAAAAATAAGACCTTTGATTTTTCTTATCTATGTAAATCATGTTCAAATTTGTCACATACTTGGGCTAATGCATTTGTGACGCAGGGATGGATGTGATGAGGTGGATCACCGTCTACCTCAGGGATAACTACTCCGAATCCATGGAGCTTCTCCGGACTCCTCACAAAGGTTTCTCGAATCCTGTGGAGAGAGAGAGAAAATAGAAATAAATTCTAATAAAATCATAAATAAATTGATTGATGGATAATAATGAATTTACAATCCTTTAAATAGTGATTCCAAACATACGGAGAAGTTTCAGAATCAAATTCCAACTCAAACTCTGTAAAAATAGTGACTTATTATAAATAGTAAACTTACTATTTATAGGCGGTCATGATTTCCACTAGACTTCCTGATTTTTGGCCAAAATAGTATCCTATTTGGTCCACATTACTCTCCTAAATTTTCTAAGCCTTTTTCATGTTGGACAACTACTAAAGCTCAATGGATCAAAAGTTATGATTGAACTAAAACTTACTGTAAATATTAAAAAACGAAAATAAAATGAATTTTTGACCGTTGATCCGATGGAATCTCGCAAATTCGATGTGGGAAACCAGGTGTAACAGGGTTAATTGGCTAAAGTAGCTTCTCCTACCCCAAAATTAATGTACATTGAATAACTCATTTTGATTTGTGAGATATGTCTGTTTTAGAGTTCTAACGGTCCTAATCACTTCTGCTTCCGATCAGGCCTTCTTTGGTTCATCTTAGACACGAAAGTATTCATAACCCGCTCTACATCAATTTGTAAGATTGTGAGAAATTGTGTTACCTTGTCTGGGCCATTTAGTCGCGAGTTACATCAACACAGGGATACGCACAACTTGAAAAGTAGGCATACTGATGTGAGGAATGCTCCAAGGTCTTATGAAAGGAAATGCATATTCACTTGCAACCTGTACAAACATCCTTAGATTTGATAGTAGGCATACTGATCTTGATTCTTGACCCATGATAGTAACATGCACGTGGTTGGGTCACTCGTGAAATCATCAATCGTGGCTATAATTTATCAAGTGATTCACACCATAAAGTCTTGTCATATAGACTTTCTCACCCTGGATTCACACCATAAAGTCTTATCATATAGACTTTCTCACCATGGAATACCACTTGGATTGACATGCTCCGTTTGTGTACATGGAATCCCTTGGATAAAAAAGATTTAATTAAAAAGTATTTGCAAAAGAAATGGTCTAATTAAAGTTTTATAGCCCTTATAGCAAAGTGCAATGGTGTGAATCGACGGTGTGAAAGTCTATATGATAAGATTATCTAGCCAACTTTAGTTACTTGGGAGAAGGCTTAAATGATGATGATACATACATTGGTTTTCTTTTTGTTTTGATATGTTAAACATCCAACAATGTATCCCTAGACTTGTTGGAAATTATATAGAATAAAATATTTCTGTAAAATATGGAAACCGAAAAATCACGATGATCAGAACTAAGGATAGGCTAAAGCACGTCTGAAACGCTGTCCTTAAAGCGTTATTTGCCCCTACTCAGGTGAATTGAGTATGCTGATAGGTTATGGGCAAACCACTTCTAGGATACGACGAGCCTGGTGTGGGTCTACGTTCAAAAAACACGAAGGCCCACCAAATGGAACTCTGTTACAAACTATCTGGCAGAATTACAATAAAGAAAAATCTCAAAAGAGAAAAAGAGAAGAGAATATGTGATTTAGACCACTGCACTGGTCAATTCTTCAGTCACTGGTTCAGTTGAACCGTTCTAGACCACACAGTTGGTCTGTTCTTTAAGCAAAGGTTCAACCCTTGCTGTCTTGCTGGAATCACTGGAGTATAGGAGAGGAGTTGTGGGCTGTCTCAAAATGTATGGGTTTGCTGAAGTGGGTTGAGAGATGGTTTGGAAACTCATCTAGGCTCTCCTTTTATAAGCTATGGTGGCTGGGAGTTATAGTCCAGGGAAATAAATTCCATGACCGTTTTCTAGCTATTGGAGAAAATTAGCCATTTTATGACCATTTTCTGACTGTTGTGCATGGGCCATTAAGCTGCTGCATGCTGACTATTGTAAGACAGCAGCTAGCCATTTTCTAACTGTTGGGCTAAGCTATGCAGTAGTTACAGCTGGACCCTGTACTAATTGTACAGCTGTTACAGATCTGCTGCAACATCTCTATTTCAGCTCTCTATAAATACTGGAGGACTCTCATTCAGTTCTCTAGTCTCCCCTTCAACTAGCCATCCGCCTTAACCACTTAGTCGGAGCGACCCTCTACGACACGATGCGGACGTGCGAAGTGCAAAGTGCGTCACTAGCACCTCCACAGTCACACTGCCTCACATACCCACGCCCTCGCACCGAGCCCGTACCCGAGACCGAGACCGAGACCGTACCCGTGCCCGAGCTCGAGCGCGCGCACCCGCGGGTGTTCTAGTGCTACGCACTGGAACACGCAAGGTCCATAGTCCTTGGACTAGGTAAGCAAATATTAAAATACTCTACTGTTTTCATTTAAACCACAAAATTTTCTCTTCCCTTTCCCATGTGGGACTATTCTTAAAAACTCACAAAAAGGTATTTTTCAAACCTTTTTTATATATTATATTATTATTTATTTATTTATAAAATCAATATTTTGCAACAATCCCCCACTTGATTTTCTAAAATATATTTTCTCGGTTAAACATTTCTGTCAAAATAATCAGCTTATATACATAAAGAAATATATCTTTCAATTTTAATCTTTCCTTAGTATAAGTATCTCAAAACTTTGTCGAAATAACTGGTAGGTTTAGCGTTGAACCAATTATTCCTCGATAACAAAGTCGGAAAAACCACACACTATTCGCTATCTGTTTGTTAGAATTCCCACAATCTTGCTCAGCACAATTAATGGCCATGTGCTTATCCTAATTCATGAATGATCCTGAGAGAAAACTCCTAACTCTCATGAGAGACGGCACCATCTCTACGTTCATATAGGTGAAATTCTTCTAGTGCTCCGTTACTATAAGACACTTGTCTTATAGATTAGATTTCATTAAGAGTTCTAAGACTCAACCCTCTTTCGCAACGCTCAACACTTATCTATTATGGATGAGGTTTTATAATTTAGTGCTGAAAACTTTCCATATATCAGTGACTTGTTCTTACTCATTGAACCTAAAATTAGAGATTTTCTGACATTAGGTTGGGTTACCATCACTGGTGGAACTTTGGTTGAAGAGTTTCAACCCCATCCCTCTAGATGTATCCTTTACAACCTCTCTCGGTAGAGGTTTAGTGAAAGGATCTGTCAGGTTATTGCTAGATTTCACATAGGAAATAGTAATGATTTCATCTCGAATCAATTATCTGACATAATCATGTCGAAGACTGATATGTCTAGAATTACCATTATATGTGCCGCTATAGGCTCTAGCTAATGTGACTTCACTATCATAATGTAGTGACAGAGCCGATATAGGCTTAACACAGAAAGGGATTTCTAATCGAAGATCCCTTAGCCACTCAACATCGTTGCCTGTTGCAGCAAGGGTAATGATTTCAGACTCCATAGTCGAGTGTGTTATGCAAGTCTGTTTCTTGGATCCCCAAGATACAACTATACCTCCTAAGGTGAATACCCATCCTGTAGTAAACTTGCTATCCCCCGCACTCGATATCCAGCTCGCATCGGTATATCCTTCCAATACGGTAGGAAATTCTAAATAAAATAGTCTCAAGTCTTTGGTTGCTTTTAAATAACCAAGGACTCTACTGATTGCATTCCAGTCTTCAGTACTGGAGTTACTAGTAAACCTACTAAATTTACTCACAGTATATACGATATCAGATCTAGTGCATTGCATAGCATACATAAGACTCCTTATAGCACTCACATATTCTAATTATGCAACTGTTCTTCCATTATTCTCTTTTAGCTTGGTACTTGGATTAAATGGGGTCTTTACTTCTTTTATATTTAGATTATTAAACTTGTGTAGTATCTTCTCAATATAGTGAGATTGACATAAAGCATAACCCCCACAATATTTTTTAACTTTGATACCTAGGATGGTATCAACTTATCCAAGATCCTTCATTTTGAATACGAAAGATAGAAACCTCTTTGTTTTAGTTACACCTTCCATTTTATTACTTATTATTAACATGTCATCAACATACAAACAAATAATAACGATACATCTACCATCTACTCTAGAGTATATGCATTCGTCAGCTACATTATGCATGAAACCATAAGATAGTATTTTAGAATCAAACTTCTCATGCCATTGTTTTGGTGCTCGTTTTAATCCATACAGAGATTTGACTAATCTATATACTTTGTTTTCATTTTCTGGTAGAACGAATCGTTCTGGTTGTTTCATGTATACCTCCTCATTGAGGTCACCATTTACGAATGTACTCTTTACATCCATTTGGTGGATGTGAAGATGATATATGGAAGTTAGCGCAAATAATATCATAATGGATGTTATCCTAGCTACAGGAGAGTATGTGTCAAAATAATTTATCCCTTATTTTTGTCTAAAACCCTTAGCTACTAGTCGAGCTTTAAAGGTTTGGGTAGTCCCATCAGTGTGATATTTCTTCCTAAATACCCACTTACAACTTATGGGTCTAAAACCTGAAGGTAAGTTTACTAGTTCTCATGTTTGATTTGACATTATGGATTCCATTTCATCGTTTATAGCTTCTTTCCAGAAAGCTGAGTCTCTAGAGGATACAGCCTCTTTATATGTTTTAAGATCATCTTCTATAGTCATCATTATAGGTATTTTTTTTATAACATTTTCTTTATTTCCTTTTATAAGATGGAAAATGACACGTTGTAAGTCTATGTATCTCTTAGACTCTTCTCTATTCTTGTCCTTTGACTCGTACGAGGTTCAACAGGAGCTTCCACTATTTGTGGAGCTATGCTATTTGGTTCTCTATCGGGAGTCTGGACTTCATTATCATTTGACTCCAAGGATAGTGAGTTCTCAAAGAACTCAACGCCTTTTGATTCTATTATTGTATTAGACTCTACATCTAGAAGTCTATAAGCTTTACTATTTTATGCATACCCTACGAAGGCGCACTTAATAGCTCTTGGTCCTAACTTAGTTCTTTTTTTATCAGGAGATCTGCAGTATGCAAGACACCCCCACACTTTACGATATCCTAGGTTAATTTTTCTACCTCTCCATGTTTCATATGAAGATATTTTATATTTTTTAGATGAAATTTTGTTTAGTATATGGCACGCTGCAAGCAGTGCCTCACCCCATAGACTTAGTGGTAACTTTACTTTGATCAACATTGAGTTGACCATCTCTACTAACGTTCTATTCTTCCTTTCAACTATTTCATTTTATTGAGGTGTGTATGGCGTAGTACATTGATGTATTAGTTCATGTTCTTCACAGAAATCATCGAATTCATTTGAGAAGTATTCTCATCCTCTATCGCCACAGAGAATTTTTATCTTCTTATTTAGTTGATTCTCTACTTCTGCTTTATATATTTTAAACATGTTTAATGATTCATCTTTGCTCTTTAACAGATAGACATACACATATCTAGAGCAATCATCTATAAAGGTTATGAAGTATCGTTTACCTCCACGAGTAAGAATGCCTTATAAATCACAGATATCACTGTGCACAAGATCCAATACTTGAGACGATCTTTCAACACTTGGAAAAGGTTTCTTCGTCATTTTTGGATCGTATGCACACTTCACATTTATCGGTTTCATTATCTGTGTATGAGATTAAACCATTCTTAGCCATGAACTTCAAGGTACTATACCCCTATATGGGCTAGTCTATCATGTCACAGTCCAGCGGATTCAACTATATACGCAGAAGTGCTACTTTCATTCAGAGAAAACTTGACCATTCTGTTACAAGCATATCCCTTTCCCACAAAATTCTCATTCTTAGACAGAATCAGTTTACCTGACTCGTACACCACCCTTATCCCCAGAAACTAAGTTTCGCCTAATGTCTGGAACGTACAGTACATTGGTTAGAATCACTTTCTTTCCAGAGATGAATATCAGTTCGACAGTTCCTTTGTCGACGACCTTCGATCGGACTTCATTACCCATTTGGACTTCTTGACCATCGATTAATTTCTCATAGGTTTTGAAGGCTGATTTGTCGTAGCACACATGTACTGTAGTGGCAGTATTATACCACCAACCTGGAACTTTGCCTTGGATGGTATTCACCTCAGTGATCATAGCCACTATATCGCTTTCTTCTACTGCACTCACCTCTTGTTTAGATTTGCGATATCAACATACTCGAGCATAGTGCCCGATTTTCCCACAGACATGACATGGGCCTTTGAACTTTCCGTTCTTCTTTTGGGCATTTTTCTTGAATTTTCCTTAATTGGGTTTCACGGAATTGTCCTTATCGGGATGCTTGTTATTGGAGTTCTCTACTGCATATACCACGGACGAGGCATTCCCGTTATCATTCTTTCTGTCGTGGTTACGGGATTCTTCCTCAATTCTGAGGTGTTTCTGAATTTGTTCCAGTGTGTAGTCCTCAGTTTTATGCAGTAACTTCTTTCTATAGTCTTTCCACATTTGTGGCAATTTGGCGATTATAGCCCCGACTTGGAATGATTCAAGAAGATCAATTTTGATTGCTTTGATTTTGTTTGCTATTAGCTACAGTTCTTGGATTTAGGGCAGCAGCGGTTTGTTATCTACCATGTTTAAGTCAAAATACCTGACGATGAGAAATTTGTTGGTTCCTTCTTTTTCGGCCTTGTATTTAAACTCGAAAGTAGCCCAAATCTCCTTCGTCGATGACGTCTGTTGGTACAAATCGTACAGGCGGTCGGAGAGAGCGTTCAAAATGTGTCCTCGACATAAGAGTTCATCTTCAGCTCGTTTGGTGCGGGCAGCTACCTGTTCAGGTGTGTCTATGTCGGATGCTTCAGGTAGTGCTTGCAGATTTGGATCTAATATATAGTAGATCTTTAGCGGCGTCAGAAGAAATTTCAGCTTATCTTGTCATCTCATAAAATTGGTTCCATCGAACCGATCAAGACGTATCAAGTCCTAATTCATCAACTTGATGGATGAAACACTGTCGGCTTCCATCACAAATAACGCTTTAAGATTGTTGGAAATTATATAGAATAAAATATTTCTGTAAAATATGGAAACTGAAAAATCACGATGATCAGAACTAAGGACAGGTTGAAGCACGTCTGAAACGCTGTCCTTAAAGCGTTATTTGCCCCTACTCAAGTGAATTGAGTATGCTGATAGGTTATAGGCAAACCACTTCTAGGATTCGACGAGCCTGGTGTGGGTCTGCATTCAGCAAATACAAAGGCCCACCAAATGGAACTCTGTTATACACTATCTGGCAGAATTACAATAAAGAAAAATCCCAAAAGAGAAAAAAGGAAGAGAATATGTGATTTAGACCACTGCACTGGTCAGTTCTTCAGCCACTGGTTCAGTTGAACCGTTCTAGACCACACAGTTGGTCTGTTCTTCAAGTAAAGGTTCAACCCTTGTTATCTTGTTGGAATCACTGGAGTATAGGAGAGGAGTGGTGGGCTGTCTTAATTTGTATGGGTCTGCTGGAGTTGGTTGAGAGATAGTTTGAAAACCTATCTAGGCTCTCCTTTTATAGGCTATGGTGGTTAGGAGTTATGGTCCAGGAAAATAAATCACATGACCGTTTTCTAGCTGTTAGAGAAAACTAGCCATTTTATGGCCATTTTCTAACTGTTGTGCATGGGCCATTAAGTTGTTGCATGCTGACTGTTGTGAGACAGCAATTAGCTGTTTTCTAGCTACTGGGCTAGCCATGCAAAAGTTACAGCTGGACCCTGCACTAATGGCACAGCTGTTACGGATCTACTACAACAGCTCTATTTTAGCTCTCTATATATACTGGAGGACTCTCATTCAGTCCTCTAGTCTCCCCTTCAGCCGAAGTGCAAAGTGCGCCACTAGCGCCTCTACAGCCATACTGCCTCACATGCCCACGCCCTCGCATCGAGCCCGTGCCCATGCCCGAGCCTGGGCGCGAGTGCAAGCACGGGTGTTCCAGTGCTACGTACTGGAACACGCAATGTAAGACCTGTATCCTATATCGTACTGTTTCGTAGGCTTCCGCGGTCCTCCTGGTCGAATTTCGGCGACCCACGATCTGTTATCTGCGTTTGCGAGCGATCCTGAGTCGTGTCCCTTATATCAGATCGGCTCAACTCGAAACTTGTATCATTGCGATCGGGCCGTCGCCACGTTTTCGATGTCGCATCTCGCACACTGAAGCGATACCCGGGCCAGAAGATGTGGGTTACGTTTAGTTCAAGGGAAATGCCGCACATTTGCAATCCCAATGGAACTCTACAACACATCACATCAATCCATCAATCAAGTACAAGCAACCCAACCCATCCCTCTCTTACACAACCTTACCTAAAGTCAACTGTCACCCTTACATGTCAAGTACACATCACTCACCTTTTCACCCATCACTCACCCTTTCACTCATCACACCCATCCCTTACTTCTCTGACATCACTCTTTCTCTCATCTCTTTCATTACTCCCAAGCAACCCCAAGGGAGAGCCAACGTCCATGGCCTCCCAAGGGAGAGAGGAGGCTATGTGTGGCCCACTTCCTATCCCTCTCATCCTAGCCACTCAATTTTCATCTTCAACCATCAAAAGGAAGCCGAGGAGCAAATGAAGCCATTGGAGCCAAAAAGAAGGCCGATCGGTGGGTGATCTAACCGTTGATTTTGTTATTTGAGGGCCCACTTATGGTGGGACCCATCTTGATGTATGCTCTGTATTTAGGGAGGGCCCATAGTGGCGAGGTCCCTCCCCTTCTTACCGATCTCTCTCTCTCTCTCTCTCTCTCTCTCTCTCTCTCTCTCTCTCTCTCTCTCTCTCTCTCTCTCTCTCTCTCTCTTGGTGAGTGGCCCACCCAATGTAAAATGTGTTTTATCCATGCCGTCAGATCGTGAGGCCCACCTTGTTGCTGCCCATTTTTTGGGCAGATTCTGGGTGAAGAAAAATATAAATATCAGTCTGATCCAACCCACGGTGGGCCATTACGCGGGACCCACTTGATGCGTGCGTTATATCCATGCCATCCATCCCTGGCCAGATGTGGACCCACCTGAACTCATGCATTAGATCAACACCGTCCAGAGCGTCCAGAGCATTCCAGACTATGTATATTATAATATATTATATTATATTATATTATATTATATTATATTATATCATATTATATTATATTATATTATATTATATTATATTATATTATATTATATTATATATAAATATATACAGTAAGAGAGAGGGAAGTGGGGGTGGCCCACGTACGTGGGACCCACCTGACGAACTGACTAGCTCCACACCGTCCATCCATTCATCTGGCGAGCTTGTCTTGCACCACACCATCCCTGATGGACTTCATCCATCCCAGCCGTCCATCCATCTGCCCCACCTTGATGTGTTGTTCAACCCAAGTTGTTCATCCAAATTTCATGGGACCCACCTTTATCATGATGTCTACACTGTCCAGATGGATCTGGACAGTGAGTTTGGGCAGCTCCCTGCCATCGTACAGAGGCATATAATATATAATATTATATTATATAAAATATATAATATATTAATAATACTGTTTAGGTGGGCCACATGCATGGGACCCACCACTGATGTATGTATTGTACATACATCGTCCAGACTCCTGGACGGTGCTGGATGGGCCACACCAGATGTGTGGGTCCCATCCACACCGTCCAACAATCTAGACGGGTGGAGCCCACCATGATATATGTTTGTATCCATGCCGTCCATTCATCATCTGGATGGGTGGAGCCCACCATGATGTAATGCAAACGTCCATTCATTTGTCAGCTCATTTTAAGACTGAGAAAAATAAGACAGGTCAAGTATCAAGTGGGCCACACCACGTAGGAGTCCACCCTAATGTTTTTGTTCCCAGCCGTCGGTCTAGACGGGCTGTGGGGACCCCACCATGATGTAAGGATATCATCCACACCCGTCTAGTGGGACCCACTTACGTGGAAACGGATTGGATAGTGTACCGCACACAGCTATATATAGCTTACTATATTGACGTCAGTTGTGTCCTTGGGCTCCATCATGAGGTATTGTTATATCCAAACCGTCCATCTCAAGGGTCCACCGTGATGCAAGCATTCCTCCTAGCCTTCCATCTGTTTCACTAGCATGGGACCCCGTGATGTATTTATTTCATCCACACCGTCCAGATTGTGCTGGACAATGTTTGGATGGTGCTGATTTACCTGGACAATTTTTGGACAGTGCTGATCATCGTTAGTGGGCCATGTGCCCCATAGAATGATAGTGTACAATGATACACATGTTAGACCTGCAACTATCGAAGTGATTTTAGATGTAGTCCAAGCTCCTACTTATGGCCTATCTATGTGGTCTACCTTGATATATTTGTAGCCCATCTATAAGGCCCATTTACTGCGTATTTGGGGCCCACATGTTATGTATTTGAGGCCCATGTGCAAGGCCCACCTGTTGTGTATATGAGGCCCACTGGTGCGGCCCATTGATGCAACCCACTTGTTGTATTTGAGGCCCATGGGTTGCGGCCCATTATGATGTACTGAGGCCGATGGGTCGTGGCCCATTGAGATGTATTCCTGGCCCATATGGCGTGGCCATTGTGATATTTTGTAGCCCATTTAATGAGGCTCATTATGATGTGCATTAGGCCCATGGGTTGTGGCCCATGGTGATGTATATTAAGCCCACATGAGCGGCCCATTGTGATATATTTTCGAGCCATGCGTTAAGGATCATTGTGATGTATTTTCTACTCGTATGATATGGCCCATTGTGATATATTTCTGGCCCATTTGGTAGGGCCTATTGTGATGTATTTTCGACCATATGTGCGGCCCCTTTTGAGTTGTATATGTAGCTCAAGAGTGAGGCCCAGTGTGATGTATGTGAGGCCAGTTGGTGAGGCTCAATGTGATGTGTGAGAGGCCCATGCGATGCGGCCCACTTAATGTATATATGGCCCTTATATGAGGCCATGAGGCCACTATATGTTTGGCTTTATGTGGGCCACTGTTTGGGAGCGATATTGGTTGAATGTTCATATTGATGGGCAATGATGGTTGGATATCCACATTATGACCCTCCCTTAGGTCTTGTTAGGCCGATTGTATAGGCTGATTCCGATTGTCGAAGCTTAGTATCGAGGCCAATTTCGATTTGTCGAGGCTGATTGTATAGGCCGATTCTGATTGTCGAGGCCGATTCCGATTTGTCGAGGCCGATTCTGATTGTCAAGGTCGATTGTATAGGCCAATTCCAATTGTCGAGGCCGAGTATCGAGGCTGATTTCGATTTGTCGAGGCCGATTCTGATTTGTCGACGCCGAGTATCGAGGCCAATTTCGATTTGTCGAGGTCGATTGTATAGGCCGATTCTGATTGTCCAGGCTGAGTATCGAGGTCGATTCCGATTTGTCGAGGTCGAGCATCGAGGTCAATTCCGATTGTCGAGGCCGATTATATAGGCTGATTCTGATTGCCAAGGCCGAGTATCAAGGCCGATTCCAATTTGTCGAGGCCGATTGTTGACACCGATTCCGATTCCGATTGTCGAGGCTGATTGTCGAGGCCCAATGTGATATATATGCGCCCATATTTGAGGCCCATTGTGATGTGCAATCGGTCTATGTTTGAGGCCCAATGTGATGTATATGCGGTCCGTATTTGAGGCCCGTTGTAATGTATATTCATCCTGTGTTTAAGGCCCAATGTGATGTATATGAGGCCTATGTGACATGGCCCATTGTGATGCATTTAAGGGCCAGGCGATGGAGCCCATTGTGATGTATGTTAGGCCCATCGTGATGTGTATTAAGCTCTTGAGTAAGGCCCATGGTGTTGTATATTAGGCGCTTGTGCGAGGCCATGGGTCTACTATATGTTAGGCTCTATATGGGTCATTCCTTGGGGACAATGTTGGTTAAATGTCCACATTGTCGAGGTCGATTGTTGATGCTGGCTACTAAAATCGATTATGAGTATGTGACAGCATAGCATCATGATACATGCACATACACATCATCTGCATGTTTGTTATGAGATGTGGTTGACCATTGCATATGTCATTGGGCAGGTTGTTATGAGACTCCCTGATAAGTGAAGGTTATCTCACATGAGCGCACGGTATGCGCAGGATTAATGCATGACTGAATTGTATGACTCATGCATCTTGCACTATGTGTTGTAACTACTGTATGCCCTTGCGATATCAGGGCCATAGCCTCCACAAGCATATCGTGGATGGCCAGATGAGACACTAGAAATATTTGGTTCTAGTATACGGGCGCCATAGATGTCCCTGGGTGAAAATCCCTAAACCTTTTGGCCAGGAGACACCCCAACGGCGAGACCGAGTGGATATATATGAGCGCATGAGGGCCAAATACTAGGAGGCCGCGTCTTCCACTGTGTCGTGGTCGGTTGGGAGGGGGTGTGGCCTTACCCGCCCGATGGTAGGGGGCATAGTTAGGCTGAGTTTGACCAGCTCGTAAATGGGTCTGCTATCGACATGCCGAGTAGATATTGGCTGACTACTGGCCAGGCGGATGGTGAGGTCTCTTCCACTTGCATGTTCACGAGTCAGTGGGCGGCGGTTGCATGTAAAGTGTACTAGACCCCGATGATGATCCCTGAGAGGAACCGTACTGATATGTAGACTTATTGAGCAGGAGTTACATATTCATTCATTCATTCACTATCCACTGGGGCTGGTGGTGCGTAAATATTTATTACGTGTACCTTCGCAATGGCCAGGATTTCGATTGGGGCGCGCGACTAACCTGAGATCAGGAGTTTACCACATTGAGTTTAACTATCCAAATTTAGGTATGAGACTAGTTTGGATAGAATTTCCTTGTGATGGACCCCATAGCCTGCGATACTACGTACTATCATCTTGACTTCACTCCAGCTTGGTCATTTCATTCGCACCGCATATTGCGTTACATTCGCTGCATTTAGCATTTTAGGTTGCCATGTTTCGACATTCTATGGCCTAGATACGGCTGACGGTATTCGTGGACTCATCAGGATTTGCATATTGCTTTGCATCCTCAGTATATGATATTGGTTGCTTACGTTTTTGCATCGCATAGCCTTAGTATGGCTGATAGCATTCATGGATTTACCAGTATGTTTCTGCTTACTCTGATATTGTATGAGTTATGGGATTATCGGTATTTTTGCTTACTCCGATATCTAAGTGCTTGGCACTTACCTTGAGCACACACTTTTACCACCCTCTAAGCTTTCTATAAGCTTATGCACGATAGATGCGTGCAGGTGACGCCTAGACGCAGTCGTAGCTGAGCAGGAGCAAGAGCATGCGGCCGAGCTTTTGTGAAGTTTTTATTATATGCATGTATTTTCCCTTTCAGCATTGTACTCGAATATTTATATTAGTGGATATGTGATGATGATGTTGTTCTTGTGATTTGGGTATACTTGTGGTTATGTTTCTTACAAGATAAATGTAAATTGGAAAATCCTCCTTGTAGGATCTCATGATCGGAATCTGGCGTATAGGCGCTGAGAGCCGAGAATAGGGTACTACGGAGGCTGTCAGTACTAGATTTGGCGATCGAGAATTTTGTGAGCTCGGTTTCCAAACTTGGGGCGTGACACGCAAGGTCCATGGTCCTTGGACTAGGTAAGCAAATATTATAATACTCCACTGTTTTCATTTAAACCACAAAATCTTCTCTTCCCTTTCCCATGTGGGACTATTCTTAAAAACCTACAAAAAGGTGTTTTTCAAACCTTTTTTTATATATTATATTATTATTTTTTATTTTAAAACATATATTTATAAAATCAATATTTTGCAACAAGACCATATAGTTGTGTACTCATTTAGAGCCTCAGCTCACATGATAACAGGGTGACAATGACATAGAGGGATATAAGGGTTCGTGTGCATAAAAACCTAGCGCAAGTGGTTAGTGAAGGCCCACATGCAGTTTAAGTAAAAATACTCATTTGCCCAAGCACATGTGGGAGCTTTCAAAACTTAGATGATCAACCTTAGAAAACCAGAGCTCCTAAATTAATGGTTTTGGCTTGAAGATTGAAAATATGAATGATCATCTTCTTCTTCTTCTTTGTAAGCTATACTCATAAAAAGAACCAGCGTATTGTTTTAGAATCTAAATATAAACCTAGGACACATTTCATGGGCTACGATGCAAAAATGGCATTAATCAAATGATCCAAATGATCAAATCTATCCTTAATTTGGCATATTTTTTATAGGCATCATTTTTCCATGTCATGGATGATGGATGGGATGGGTACAATTGGTTGAAAAGGTGATTCTTCAAAATCATAAGCAATCCAAGATGGGTCCTAACAAATAGATGGATCAAATTGTTGATGGAACATATTTTTATGTAAATGATCTCAACCATTCATATTAAATGTTATTTGATCAAATGGTCAATATTTCTCATATCATTGTTGTGTTTGTGTGGTAGCCCATCAAATGTATGTCGGACCTAATGAATAGTCTAGATCAATGGAGTAGAGAGTCTCCATGTCAAGTGCAACTAAGAGCTCTATAACTTATAAGATGAAATCAAACGCAACACAAACACATAGAGATCACACGTTTTTTTTGTAGAAAAATGCTCACGGGAAAAAACTATGGCATAAAGTGACATTGAATCCACTATGAAAATAAAGTTATAAGAGATTGATGGACTCACCGATCCGAACAACTCCAAAAACCCTTTATAAAACCCTAACTTTGCTCTCCCTCTTACTCTAGAAGCCATTTATACGTGATTCACCCTAATTTTCCCATTAATAAACCCTTATATAGAGTTACAACCGAATTAGAAATAAAATACACATTTATGCAAAATCACGCATATATGTTAATAGGATCGATAACCATCGAGGGTCTATTGATGGGATCGAAGCCAACTTCAATGGGATCGAGTAACACTCCAAAAATTATCCAACGAGCAATTAGGAATTCTTTAGAATTCTCGATAGGATCGAGTGTACTGTCGAGGGGATTGACATATGCTCGATGGGATCGAGTAGCTTGTCGATGCTATTGACAAACCCTGTTTTAGATATATTGAAGACTTCTGACAATAATCTCCACCATTGATTCAATATTCATGCTCCATTCATCCACCATGTCATCACCATCTCTAATCACCTTTTATTATAGTTTCATCGTCGCTTCTTATGCACACTCTATCTTCATTAAGCCTTCACCAAGCCTAGAGAATCGCACAAAACTTAAATTTATTTGTAGGAACTACCTTCATAAGCATGCCGACCGGGTTCACGCTTGTATAGATCTTTTCTAGAATCACAATACCTTCCTTAAGCACCTGTCAAATAAAATGATGACGAATATTAATATGTTTAGTACGTGAGTGAACATAGTTTTTCACCAAATTAATTGTGTTATCATTGTCACAATTAACTGTTGAGACTCAAATATTGTATATTTAACCCTTCAATTACATTAGTTTTCATGGCATTTAATTGATAATTTGATTTAATTATATATATTTTTTTCATGTAAAGTGATTCAGAAGCTTATGATGAATACGCGCCTAAAAGGATTGATTTAGAACTCAAAAGAAGATAATGAAAATTTTGATATTTGGAAGTCATTAATGAAGAATTCACATGCCAAAGATTCAAGGAAACCAAGTAATAAATGAAGTGCATCAAAGATTTGAAGTGAAGAAAAGAAATCCTTAAAATTAACCAAAAAAATGATATTCTAAAACTCTGAATCTAAAAGAGAAATTCCTGAAATTATTTCCAAAATAGACTCATTGACAATTTCAGGAATTTTGGGCTCAACTCGCTGGACAGTTCTAAACGATTTTTGATGACATCGAAGCCAGTTCGATGACATCGAAGATGTCATCGAAGGTGCGTATATTTGATGCGGTTTGCGAACTTTTCTGAGGCGATGCAAAAGTTTGAGTTATAAAACTATTTAAAGAAGTCCTTAGAATATTCTAAATCATCTTATAGGGTTTGGAAATTGAGAGAAGGCCTAGGTGGAGCGCCGACAACGTTATTCCACTTTGATTTCTTCACGGTTCTAATAGATTTTTTAGTTTTAATTTTGTTTTTGAGTTAGCTATGACTAGTTAATCTCTTAGCTAAGGCTAAAAGGTAAAGTTGTAGTTTATTTCGATACTTCCTTTACTTTGATTCAAGTATATGTTGAATTCTTATTGGTTTATAGTTTGAATAAAATGAATATTTTCAGTTTTCTATAGTTTATTGTGACTCAAATTACAATAGATATTTTGATAGATTTGAATATCTTCTTAATCTATTTTAAGAAGTGTGTGATCTATAAAATTCGTAATTCATCATAGTTTATGGCATGGTAGATGGTTGGATTCCCTGAGATTATCACATGGATAATTCATGAGAGAACTATTTTAATGGAAAATTCATATTTTTGGGTTTTTACTGCTCTATCATCCAACTATATAGGATAAGACTCTAATTCCAGTTGTAACTCTTTGAATCAAGGTAGCATCTTAATAGCTACATGTGGATCCTTGAAGCTCTAGTTTCCCTTTTATTATTGATTATTAATCATCATTGATCTCTCAATTCTTTAGATTATTAGTTTAATCTAGTCCTAGTTTATTTCAGAAAGACACACATAGAAGTCCCTGTGAATTCGACCTCAGTCTCACCGAGTTATTACTACATCGTGACCTTGCACTTGGGGTTGTGAACATTAACCAGCACGGCCTCCTGCTGAAGCCCCAACTAATTTATCATTCCCTTCAACCAAACGCCTTCTTTGAATGCCTCTATCACTAACATATATTCAGCTTCGGTTGTGGAAATAACAACTGCAGATTGAAACTTTGACATTCAACTGATTACCCTATACACTAACACAAATGAGTATCCGGAAGTTAACATTTTATTGTCCACATTTCTTATGTAATCGATATCCACATGACCTACCAATTTTTCCTCTGGATTTTCAAATGTCAAAACGTAGTCCATTGTACCTCGTATATACTAAACTAACTATTTCATTGCATCCCAGTCTTGCTTGTTGGGGTTAACTATCTTTATTCTCATAGCATCTACTGTAACAACCCTAAATTTTGGTGCATTAAAAAAAACTAAAATAAATATTTAAAGATTTTATTTTTAAATTTTAAAAAAAAAAAAAAAAAAAACAAGTTAATAGTTGAGTTGGTAGAGACATTCTTAGTTAAGAGACAGGTTTATGGATTGATTCTTAGAGTAGTAATAATAATTTTTTTATCAAATGTCATAAAAAATTTCAAATTTAGGATAAGGGAGGATGTGTTCATCCTATATTTATAAGAAGTTTCTTTAAAAAGGGATACGGAGAGGCTTCTGCATAAGAATAAAAGAGAGATAGGAAGCCCTAAAGAAAAAGGGAGATGAAATTCTAAGAGGGCTTGATCAGGTAAGTTTCAATCCTTAGATCTTTTTAATTTTTTATTATGTTGTTAATTTCTTCTTGAACTATACAATGGATGGTGTGGATCATCCACACAATCATTGTGTAGGTGTGTAGAGACAATCTTAATAAAGTGATGCTTTTATGATTTCAGATCTGGTTAGTAATATTTTAGGAATAAATTGAATGGATGGAATCTGATTGTGTTAAGATAAATCTGTATGGATCATATGATCCATAAGGCCAAAATATACAAAGGCCCTAATTTTCACATCAATCTGACCATCGGATGAACCACATTAGTCAGATCTAGAAGTGTTTAATAAATGAATCTTAATTTTTGCGCAAGTGTTGGTATCACTTGGCATAGAAGATCGAGATAGGCCATTGGTGTATCTGTGGTTAGATCCACACCATTCATCCAATGTGTAGAGGCAAAACATGACAAGACCTAAAGAATCTGAATGATCTAATCATCCGATGGGCCACCCCGATCAAGTATTTTCTGATCAATTTTATAATCTTAAAAAGAAAATAAAAGATAGAAATATAAAATAGAAATTTTAATTATTTGATTATTTTGGATCTAGCCACCTAGGATGTTAATCAAAGGTGGGCCCCACCATATAATAAAAATAGATGAATAATAATATCGTTGATATAATTGATGGGACCTCGGAATTCAAACCAACCTAATTACCTTAATATCGTTGATATAATTGATGGGACCTCGGAATTCAAACCAACCTAATTACCTTAATATCGTTGATATAATTGATGGGACCTCGGAATTCAAACCAACCTAATTACCTTTCAGACTCTATACTACCAAACTCAGGTGAGTAACTCAACTTATTTCATGATTCATTAAAATTAAAATAAATCGTTTGTGATTATTTGATTGATTGATATACTGATTTGAGTATTTTATTATGATAATTGTACGCTAAATACATATGTGAATATTCTGATCAAGACAACTATACTAAATATGAAAAATATGCATTTACATATCATCCATCTTTCATTACATTTATATAATGCATGGTCGATCGTAGGGGCCCTCCCTAGAAGAAATGTCAATCCTGATTGAGCATTACTAGATGCGGGTTATGCCCAAGCCTGCCGAAAGGTGGAAGCCTACCCAACGGGTGGATGCGGGCTGACGACCTCCAACCCAAGCAGATGGACGATCATCCCATCTAATGCATTTGTACATCATTTGCATCCATATCATTGTACATGTATTTTTATGTTATTTTAATTGTTATAATTATGAACCATGCTGGGTTATTTCACTAAGTCTGGTCAGCTTACCTTTTTTTTGATGGAAAAACCGTACAGATGAGCCATTAACAGATGATGTGGTGCAAGAATTGAAAGGATTTATCGCACCTGAACACTACCCATGTGAAACGTGGTCATACTTATCTGAAGATGAAGTTGCAGCATTAAACCATTTCTGATTATGTGATTTATTTATTAGCATAGTTTGATCAATATACAATGCATATTGGTATTGATTTTGAGATTTTAAGAAATTATTTAGATTTATTTCATTGAAACAATGCTAGTATAGAATAAACATAATTATAGTACAATGATATAATAAATGAATGGTTGTTAAAGTTTATTTTATTTTAATGGTTGTCAAGATTTATATATATTTGGTTGATTGGTGCTAAATGTTACGTATGTGTGATTGAGATTATGGTGAAACTTAGACTGAATGTAATTATCATCTCTGATTAAATTGATTAAGGAATTAAATTAGTACACTTTGTGTATGATTTACGAACTGAAACTCGGGTCTGAGGGTGCACACTCTGTACCCGAATTTTGAGGCGTGACAGAATGTATCAGAGCGAGGTCTTTCTAAAACTTAGAATGACTTATAAGTTATGTACTCCCACTAAATTTCATAAACTGTACACCATTGAAATTAGAAACATTTCATTAGGATTTCCTTTTTGATTGATGTATTGATTGATGAACATAGAGACTCAAAACTAAGTTTTTATTAATTTTTGTTGAACGTAGAAATAAGAATTTAGATTTCATATACTCTTATTTGGATATAATTTAGATTAAGATAGATGAATATAACGAAAATGAATTTTAAAGATATTTAATCCACAAAATTTTGCGGGACAACAATAGGCAACAAGAATTACCCAACTTGTAAAATTCATACATACAAAAGTACTACTCCGATTAAGGCGATTCGAAAGCCTGATCGAAGATAGACAAGTCTAAATTAAGATTTAAAAAAAAAAAATTTGAATCTCATAGTCACTATACTAATCCAGTGAGTTAGTACAGGTTGGTCATAAATCATCAAATTCTGGACAAGTTTGAGTACAGGAATTTTTAAAAATTTTGTAGTTGGAATTTTTAGTTAATATTTCACAGAGACATAGTAATCTTATAATTAGATCTCTGAAAAATTTTTGAACATAATCTAAAATTTTAAAGTATAATAAAATGTGATAGAAACAACAATCATCAAACCGAAAATCAATCTTCCCATCTGGCTTTCTATAGATTTAACTAACAGAACTTTTTATTTTAATAATTACCTTTGGTTAAATAAATATTTTTATTTGAAATACTTTATTTAAAGAAAAAATTATAATAAGTATAATATAAAATAAAATTAAATAAAATAAACCATAATCTCTACTAAATTTTAAAATTCATTCTTATAGGATCATAAGTCTATACTTGGTGAAAAAAAAAAAGAATTTTTACTTAAAGAAAAAAAAATATGAAAAATTAAATATCAAACTCGCTAGAACCTTTTTTCAGGTATAGGACAACGTCTTTCCCAAATTTCAAGATATGAAAAAAATATTTTTAATTTTCTAACAAATTTCAACATTATAGAGTGAAAATCTGGATCGGTTTAGTATCCCTGATCAAAGAAGATAAAATTATTACTCAAAATAATTCCCAAATATTTTTTTTTTTTTGAGTCATGTACATACCCCTAGGCAACTCTATAAAATTTTACGATGATTCGAATTGTAGAGAAATTATAAATATTTAAGCGAAGTACATAAACGATAAACGATTGTTAGACAATAGAATTAAAGCATGATGAAAACCCTAGTAAAAGTAATAATTTTAATCTATTTTTTTTCACCATATAGTTAATGACATACTTTCCAAATTTCAAGTCATTCTGACTTTTGATTCGAATGTTAAAATTCCGTAAATAACATTATTTATAAATGTTACAAGAGATGGAAGAATTTATTGATTTGAGAATAAACTCTGAAAAAACATACAAAAAAACCTTAGCTTTAATCTCTCTTTACTCACAAAAACCTTAAACACATTTTTCAATACCCAAATCCCCCATTGCAACCCTCGCTATCTGAATTTTTGAATCTTCTATAAACCTTGGTTGTTAATAAAATTTTACATATTTATAAATTCACTACTAGAAAAACTAAGAGACCAATCCTGTGTCTAAAACCATCCATAACATAAGCGCGACCAACGCTATTAAAACAAGAAAATTTGAGATGTTAGTTTCTAAATCTTGAGGACAAGATTTTATTTTAAGGGGGGTAGAATGTAACAACCCTAAATTTTGGTGCATTAAAAAAAACTAAAATAAATATTTAAAGATTTTTTTAGTTAATAGTTAGTTGTGTTTGGTTGATTTATGTGCTAAATGCAATCTGTTTTCGACGTAGTCGTGTGATTCTAGAGTCGAGATCGACTCGAGACTTGTACCGGTGCCGTCGGCTGCGGTTCCGATCACGCGTCTCGCACGCCGAGGCGGTACCGTGCCGGAGATGTGGGGCCACGTTCAATTCGAAGAAAACACCGCATGTTGCAAATATCGAGGAAATACGAAATGTCACATCAATCAACCCCATCCATCACTTTACATGTCAAGTATAAGCCACCATACTTTCTCTTACAAAAGTACTCCAAAGTCAACTTTTATGATCCCTCTTCCCATTCACTCACATCATCTCTCTCTCTCTCTCTCTCTCTCTCTCTCTCTCTCTCTCTCTCATTTCTCTCATTTTCTCTCAAGCAACCCCATGAGAGCACCCAACGTCTATGGCTCCCATGGAGAGCAAGTGTGGCCACCTTCCTATCTCCCATCTCCACCATCCTAAGTCGATCTCAACCGTTGAAGTGCATCCATTGGATCTCTGGCATGCATTGATGGAAGAAAAAAGTCCAAGAAGATCAAAGGTGGGTGTTCTTTCTTAGATTGTGAATGACTCACTTATGGTGGGACCCACTTGATGTATGCCTTATATTGGGTGTAGGGAGGGCCCACTAATGGCGGGGTCCCTCCCCTCACACATCTTTCTCTCTCCCCATCTCCTCTATGTTGTGCCAAAGGCCTTGTGGCCCACCCAAAGGAAACATGAAATGTGTATTTTATCCAGGCCATCCACCAAATGGGCCCACACTGGTGGTGGAATCACACTATTGAGTGTGGTGGTGCGTGTATTGGATTGCCTGCGTCCAGAGACATGCAGCAGAGCGTCCAGTTCACACTTTGGCAGAGTGGGGCTGTGTAAGTAGGCCTTTTGATGTATATATTTATGTCCATTCCATTCCACAGGCTATTTTAGGCGTTGAGCCGAAGATAAGTTATTTATCCCGGGTGGGCCATATCATAAGAAACAATATGAAAAACGATAGGGGCGTTTATGCTTTTGCATAGAAGGTATCCAAATTGGACTCATTAGATGCATCCCAGGCCATAGAATCCAGTAGCGGACGGATCAAATGAATTTTAATATATATATATAATCAAAAAAACGTAAACAGCATTGACGCTGTTGCTGTCAGCGCGTCTGACAACAACCAGCGTCAGCTGCTGGACTGGAGAAACGGTGGACCCCACCAACATGGTCCCAATTGAATTCATCTTCACCATGCATTTGATAGGTCCCCTTTAGAGAATTGGTCACCATAAAAATCAGCCGTACACAGAACTTAGGTGGTCCACACCACCAAAAATCAGTGGGAAGTTGAACGCTTACCATTGAAACCCTCCTTGGGTCCTGGAAGTTTTGGATATATATGAAATTAATCCACGTGTTTGTGACCTTTAAACAGATTGAATAAAACGTTATGGTGGGCCCCACGTTGGACCCACCTCCGTCAGTGTACGTTGCACTAGCTATATAGCTGCTGTACTTGCACAGCAGGGTTGTAACGGAGTATGTGTTTCATCCCACCGTCCATCTGGAGTACCTTGATGTGCATATTTTCATAAACCCACCCTTAAACATGATGTTTGCACTGTCCAGATGCATCTGGACGGTGAGTATTTTGTATCATATGGTTATATATTTATATATTAATATAATTATTATTAATATGTTCAAGAGACATAGTGGACCATGTTAATCTTATAATTCCAGAGCATCAGGCGTCTGGACGGTGGTTTCTTGTAACTTATATATAATATTATATTATAAATGATATATTGTATTATTATATTGTATTATGTTATATGATAATATATATGTAAGTAAGGTGGGCCACGTGCATGGGACCCACCTTGGTGTCCGAATTGTATATCCACCTCGCCATCTGTCCAGATGGTGTAGCCCCTACTGTGATGTATATGTTTTATATCTATACAGTCAGTCCCTGGACTGTATGCGTGGGACCCACTGCATTAAAGCAGATAGGCTGGTGTATTTCACACCAGCTACATTGTGAAGTGAGATCCGTGGGACCCACCTTATTGTGTTACAATCCGAACGGTGCTGTGTATGCACCGTTGGATTATTCTGAAATACTGAACCCCACCATGATGGATGTGTTATATCCCACCGTCCATCATCTGGATGGTGGGTCAGCAACTCTTCACGAGCAGCTCTGCTGCTGCGTAGACGCCAGCAAGTTCTGTGGATCCCATTTGATGCATGTGACCCCCCAAGCCATCCACCTGTTTTGCCAGCATTAGACACCAACGTGATGTATTTATTTCATCCACTAAGTCCAAACCATCTGGACGGTGCTAGACAATGTTTGGATGGCGCCGACTTACATGGGTAATGTTTGGACGGTAAATAATGTTTGGCCAATCATACGTGGGCCACGTGTGTAGTGATACACATGATTACACCTACAATTATTGAAATAATTTGGTGTACATAAGATGAGGCCCACCTTAAAATATTTGTGGTCGTCCAATGTATTTTGGCTCATTAAACCTTGATGTATTTTATGACACACTCGGCCGGCCCATTTTGATGTATTCCATGGATCGAGAGGCCCACTTTGATATATTTATAGCCCATCTATGCGGCCCATTAGTGCGACCCATTGATGAAACCCACTTTTATGCTTAAAGTGTGGTCCATTGATGGGGCCCAATGTGGTGTATTCGTGGCTAAATAAGGTCTCAAAGTGATGTATTCGTGGTCCAAAACATTTATATGGCCCAAGTATGAGGTCTTTGTGTGAAGCCATGAACCCACTATACGTTTGGCTCTATGTGAGCCACTTGGGGCAATGTTGGTTGAATGTCCACATTGATGGCAATGATGGTTAGATGTCACATTGTGACCTTTTCTTAGGCCTTGTTAGGCCCATTCTCATCATTCCCTTAGTGTGTTAACCCAAATTCGCCATCAAGATATGAAAATTATCTTTATATTTTCTATCATGGATTTCAACATTATATAGCCGTGAAAATCTATCGATTTTTTTAAGTATCAAGGCCGATCAAAGAAGATAAAATTATTGATCAAAATAATTCGAATATTTTTTTTTTGTTGATGTACATACCTCTAGGCTACAATGCATATCCGTATAAAATTCGTGGTTTGAGCGAGGCCCATTGTGATATATATTAGGCCCATGGGGCATGTCCGATAAATTATAAACCCATTGTAAGCAAGGCCCACATGTCATGTTGAGGCCCATGGGCAAGGCCCATTGTGAGACAATAGAATTTTCGTGGCCCCCCTTATGTATTCATGGCCTATGAGCAAGGCCCATGAAAACCCTAGTAAAAGTAATAATTTTAATCGGTGGCCAGGTTATTATACCATTACGAGTATGTGACAAAGATAACATCATAATACATGCCCATACGCATTATGTTTGTATGAGATGTGATGACCATTGCATATGCCATAGGGCGGTGTTGTTCATAGGGCTCCCACGATGGCTGAGTTGCCCCATATGAGAGCATTGCACAGGATTGATGCATGACCGGATTTATGACTCATGCATCTTGCATTATGATTCTCGTACGCCCTAGCGACATCAGGAATGTTATCGTGGATGGCCGAAAAATTATCGGTGCCATAGATGGTGGGTGAAAACTAAAATTATTTATAAATGTTACAAGAGATGGAAGAATTTATTGATTTGAGAATAAACTCGAAAAAACATACAAAAAACGCTCACTTTAATCTCTCATTTGTACTAAACCCAGGTGATGATCCAAAAACCTTAAACACATACTCATACATTCATCATTCACTCTCCACGGTGGTGCGCAAATTGTTGTGTACCTTCGCATGCAAGGATTTCGGTTAGGCGCGCGACTAATACCACATTAGTGACTATCCAAATTTAGGTATGGGACCGGTTTGGATATAAACCTTGACTTTGTTAATATAAATTACATTTACATATTTATAAATTCACTACATATTGCCTTGCATCCTCAACACAAAAACTAAGAGATGATCTAATCCTCGTATATTGGTTAAACCATCCATAACATAACGCGATAGCATTCATGGATTTATAGACAAGATTTATTTTACTTTGTTATCGTGTGATTTATGATCTTGAGATCTATTTACTCAAAATTTATGATCTTGTTAATATTTAGCTTATTTTGATTGACATGATGACGACATTTTTAAGGGGGCACACAGAATGTAACAATAGATGCCGGGTGATGTTATTGCTTGTGTTGAGCTTGGAATTATTAAAAACTAAAATAAATATTTAAAGATTTTATGTTTTTTTTTAAAATAAAAAAAAAAAAAATAAAACAGGAGGGAGCCGAGAAAGTTAAGTTCGACGGATTCGAGCGATCGGGAGATTCCCTAGTTTGGGGCGTGACAAGTTGGTAGAGACATTCTTAGTTAAGAAACAAATTTATACATCAATTATTGGAGTAGTAATAATAATTTTTTATCAAATGTGATAAAAAAATCAAATTCAGGATAAAGGAGGATGTGTTCATCCTATCTTTATGAGAAGTTTCTTTAAAAAGGGATATGGAGAGGTTTCTGCATAAGAATAAAAGGGTGATAGGAATCCCTAAAGAAAAAGGGAGAGGAGATTCTAAGAGGGCTTGATCAGGTAAGTTCCAGCCCTTAGATCTTTTTAATTTTTTATTATGTTGTTAATTTCTTCTTGAACTATACAATGGATTATGTGGATCATCCACACGATCATTTATAGGTGTGTAGAGACAATCTTAATAAAGTGATGCTTTTATGATTTCAAATCTTTAGAAATAAATTGAATGGATGGAATCTGATTATGTTAAGATAGATCTGTACAGATCATATGATCCATAAGGTCAAAATATATAAAGGCTCTAATTTTCATATCAATCTGACCATCGGATGGGCCAGATTAGTCAGATGTAGAAATGTTTAATAAATGAATCTTAAGTTTTTGCGCAAGTGTTGGTTTCACTTGGCATAGAAGGTCGAGATGAGCCATTGGTGTATCTATCATTAGATCCACATCATTCATCTAATGTGTAAAGGCAAAATATGACAAGACCTCAAGAATCTAATGATCTAATCATCCGATGGGCCACCCTGATCAAGTAATTTCCGATCAATTTTATAATCTTAAAAAGAAAATAAAAGATAGAAATATAAAATAGAAATTTTAATTATTTGATTATTTTTTATCTGGCCACCTAGGATGTTAATCAAAGGTGGGCCCCACCATGTAATAAAAATAGATGAATAATAATATCGTTGATATAATTGATAGAACCTCGGAATTCAAACCAACCTAATTACCTTACAGAGTCTATACTACCAGACTTAGGTGAGTAACCCAACTTGTTTCATGATTCATTAAAATTAAAACAAATCGTTTGTGATTGTTTGATTGATTGATATACTGATTTGAGTATTTTTATTATGATAATTGTACGCTAAATACATATGTGAATATTTTGATCAAGACAACTATGCTAAATATGAAAAATATGCATTTACATATCATCCATCATTCATTACATTTACATAATGCATGGTCGATCGTAGGGGCCCTCCCTAGAAGAAATGTCGATCCTGATTGAGTGTTACCAGATGCGGGCTATGCCCAAGCCTACCGAAAGGTGGAAGCCTACCTAACGGTGGACGCGGTTTGACGACCTCCAACCCAAGCAGATGGACGATCATTCCATCTAATGCATTCATACATCATTTGCATCTATCATCCATTTTTATGTTATTTTAATTGCAATGATTATGAATCATGCTGGGTTATTTCACGAAGCCTATCCAGCTTACCTTTTTATTGATGGAAAAACCGTACAGATGAGTCATTAACAGATGATGTGGTGCAAGAACTGGAAGGATTTTCCGCACCTGAACACTACCCATGTGAAATGTGATCATACTTATCTGAAGATGAAGTGGCAGCATTAGACCATTTCTGATTATGTGATTTATTTGTTAGCATAGTTTGATTAATATATAATGCATATTAGTATTGATTTTGAGATTTTAAGAAATTATTTAGATTTATTTCATTGAAACAATGTTAGTATAGAATAAACATAATTATAGTACGATAATATAATAAATGAATGGTTTTTAAGGTTTATTTTATTTTAATGGTTGTCAAGATTTATATATGCCTGGTTGATTGGTGCTAAGTGTTACGTATGTGTGATTGAGATTATAGTGAAACTTAAACTGAGTGTAATTATCATTTCTGATTAAACTGATTAAGGAATTAAATTAGTACACTTCGTGTACGAGTTACGAACTGAAACCCGAGTCTGAGGGTGCACACTTTGTACCCGAATTTCGGGGCGTGACACTTACTGCATGTGAAATATCTAATCTCGTAAAGACCATGGCATAAATCAGACTGCCAACAACACTCAAATAGGGCATACAAGACATCACTTATTTTTCTTCATTTATAATAGGATATTTTTTAGAAGAAAGTCTAAAGTGAGCAGCATGAGGTAGGCTAACTAGTTTTACCTTGTCCATACTAAACTTTATCAATACATTCTCAATGTATTCTGCCGTGATAACCGTAGCCTGCTCCTATGGTTGTCTCTATAAATATTTATACTGAAAATCTTCTTTGCAACACTCAGATCTTTCATTTCAAATGTCCATGACAATTGAGTCTTCAACATATGGATCTCAGATATGCTACGACTAGCAATAAGCATGTCATCTACGTACAAAACCACTACAATGAACTGTCCATCACTCAATGTGTTGAAATAAACACAGTGATCATATTCAGTTCTGGTAAATTATTGACCCATTATGAAAGTATCAAACCTTTTGTACTATTGCCTAAGTGACTATTTTAGGCCGTATAATGACATCCTTAATCTACAAACTTTATTCTCTTACCCGTTCACTTCAAACCCTTCTAGTTGCTTCATGTAAATCTGCTTTTTCAACTTCATATGTAGAAAAGCAGTCTTCACATCCATCTATTCCAATTCTAGGTTATATCAAGTAACCAAAACTAATACAAATCTCATAAACACCTGCTTAACCATAAGTGCAAAATTTTCACTAAAGTCGACACTCTTCTTCTATACATACTCTTTCGTGATTAATTTCGCCTTATATCTATCCTGATTCTTCTTGTAAATATACTTACAATTGATCGCTTTACGCCCCACTAGAAGCTCTACTAGCTCCTATGTTTCATTCTTATGCAAAGCGTCAATCTTGTCATGCATGACTGACATCCACTTCTCAGCATCAGAGTCATCTAATGCTTCCTAGAAGGTAGATAGATCCCCCTCATCTGTAATAAGGGTGAATGCAACATTCAAATTATGTCTGTATTTGGCCGATAATTTGCGATCCCTCGGTGGATTCCTTCCTAGAGGTGGCTACTCCATCTGCTCTTGTAGCTCTTTCTACGGCTTGGGCTCAGACTGTGTTTCAACATTTTCAATCTCGACATCAATAACTATTGATTTTTTTGATTCCGTGTGTTCTTCCATATAGAACATAAAATCTTCATCAAACTTGATGTCGCGGCTCAAAGTGATTTTTCGAGTGATCTAGTTGTACAGCCTATATCCTTTCGCACCATCACCATAAACCACAAGAGTAAATTTCTTTACTCTTTGGTATAACTTATCTCTCTCAACTGATGGTACATGAGAGTATGCATCGCAACTAAAAACCCGCAACTGTGAGTAATTGATATTGTAAGTGCAATAGTTATTTGACCCTTTGGTTGTCAAATTTTGTGGTGTCAAAAACACAATCTATGTGTAGCATGTTGATTTGTATGTTCAAGTCTCTGCATCAATGCTACAAGCTAAGAATGATGATCTACTTTAAGAAGTTCAAGTTCAAGTTATTTGTCTACTTCTACAAGCTTCAATGATCAAAATATTTCAAGAGCAATTTCAGAAGACAAGTCTCAAGTACAACTCAAGAATAATAGTATAAGATGAAGTCCAAGCTTTAGAAGATCTCAAGTTCAAGCTACATCAGAGATCTCAAGCTTCACAATCTTCAAAGGTCAACCATCATCTTAAAAAATGAAGTTTCAATGTCCTTACTTCACATTCAAGGTATAAATGAGCTTAGTTTGACCTTAGGGTAGGTCATTTTGTATACTTAATTCAAATTAAATATTTTTATAAGTTTTTGCTCTGTTCTTCGACTAGTCCTGGACTCTGCTCGACTAGTCCTAAAATTGGCTCGACCAGTCTAAGAAATTCCAAGACCAGTCCTAAGTTGTTGCAAATTTTTAAAAAAATTTGGTTGAGCTTCGACCAGTCCTGGAGTCTGCTCGACCGGTCGTATGAATAGTGTTGACTCGATTCATAACCAGTCCTGCAGCTATGACTCAAACTCCAGCAACCATTCCTGGTTCCTCATGACCAGTCGTGGGTTGGTCACGACCAGTCGTGAACACCCTACGACTAGCTGTGGAACGGTTTTATCCGATCGCGCTTAAAATTTCAAAATGCAGTTTGACCTACGACCAGTCGTAGTGGCCACTCGACCAGTCGTAGACGTGATTTCTGCTTCTATAAATAAAACACGAATTTTAGAGTTTTTCAATCTGAATTCAAGTAAAATCAAGGCATCACTCTGAGATAAGTTTGAGTTAATTTTTAAGCTACGTTGTGCATATTTAATATTCTCTTTTGGTAGTTTTTATCAATTTGACTTTGTTTCTGCATTCCAATTTGAATTGAAAAGAGAAATTGCTGTATTCCTTCTTCTTGGAATTAAAATCAAATAGAGCTAGCCCAACTAGTTTAATTTAAAATCAATTAGAAACTAGAATCATTTTAAAGTGAGTATTGGACAATTGAACTTCTATATTCGAACTTCTACTTCGATCAGTTCTTCCGGGCTGCTACAAAAGGAGAAATCCAGGTATTTTACTGTATTATAAATTTCCTTCATTTTGGTTTTTGATTGAGATTAAACCAGAAAAATCTCAATCTAGTGGTTATCTGAGGAGAGCCAGAAAACTCAGAAAGTGGGGTTTTTGAATTGTGTAAGCCCATTTAAAAGACACAATTGTGAAGGTTTTAGGTGAACCTGTGAAACCTATTTTTATAATGAACACTGATATCCCTTGTGTGAGGATATTAGGAGTGGATTACCAATCTGTGTGGTTGTTGTTTGACAGTTGGTGAACACACAGGCGAACCACTATAATTCTTTGTCTTATGGTTTGAATGTTTATTTAATTTCTATCTTTTTATCATTCAAAGCTGTGGAATGTATGTGTGGATGTGAATGTTGTAATCTTTTACATTTCAAGCATTGTGGGAATGTTGTAATAGTTTAGAAATTCAATTCTTGTTATTTTTTTTATTCCTCTTCAGTTTGAGATATTGATCCTTATACCGTTCTAGTAAGGTTGTCCTACCATAAACCCTTGGTTTTTATGGTGCAAGGTTGTCCTTAGAACATCATTCGTATTAGCCTCTCAATACTAGAATATTAAGGTTGCTTTACATTTCTGTACTGTGATTTATTTAAAGTACTGTATTTTATTTATTTATTTATAAGGCTATCTTATTCATTTAATTTCCACTGTTAAAGTTTAAATTTGGTATAGTCCTATTCACCCCCCTCTAGGACATATAGCTAGGCCTTTTCAAGTGGTATTAAAGCCTAATAGCTCGTTTTTATTTTTATTTGGATTTATTTCCTGAGCTAATCGATCTAAGCTATTTATAAGATGTCAAATTTTGATAGCCTTTCAGTCACTAGGCCTCCACCATTTGATGGCTCAAATTATGCCTATTGGAAAGCCAGGATGAGGATTTTCCTTAAATCCATGGATGAGAGCGTGTGGCAAGCCACAATAACCGAATGGATCCCTCCTACCACTGAAGTGACTGGTATCAATGGATCAAAATCAATAAGAATTTCTCCTTATTTTTCTTAGACCACTCTTCAGAAAAGTGAGAGTAGTGCCAATACAAAGGCACTAAATGCAACAAGTTGCGCACTATCACCAGATGAATTCAAAAGGATTATATTCTGTGATACTGCAAAACAAGCTTAGGATATTTAAGAAATGACACACGAGGGTACATCAATAATAAAAAAGTCTAAAGTCTAAATCCTCACAACCAAATTTGAGAAAATTCATATGAAAGAAAATGAAATATTTATGGACTTCTATGCAAGACTAAATGACATTGTGAACTCTATGTGGGGTCTTGGCGATAAAATCCTAGAAAGTAAAGTGTGTGCAAAGATACTACACTCACTACCTGAACGGTTCAACTCAAAGGTGACTGCGATCCAAGAACTTCGTGATACGGACAATATGAGGGTAGAAGAATTAGTTGAGTCTTTACAAACCTATGAGTTAAACTTTAAAGCTCCTAAAGGTAAATCTAAAGCCCTTAAGTCTTTCAAATATATTTCTTAGAAAAATTCTGATTTTGAAAATTCTGAAGATGATATGGATCTCTTAGCGAAAAAGTTTTATAAGATTTTCAAAAGTAAAAAGAAGGTCGACTTTTAAAAATCAAATGATAAGAAAAGATTTAAATCTAAATCTAAAACTTGAAAATCTTTAAAAGATAGTCAATGTTACAACTGCCAAGAATATGGGCATCTAACAAACAAGTGTCCTAAAAGGGACAAACCTAAAAGGAAAGGAATGTTGGCTACTTGGGATGAATCTTCTGGCACTGAAGCCTCTTTTGAATCAGAAGATTCTGAAAACGAGTCGAGCAATGAAGTCAAAGATTTTATGACTCTAGCCAAGTTCACTTTTTCAGATCATGATGATTCTACTAATGAAGAATATCTGAATAGTGATCATGAAAATGAAGAAGATCTTCAAGATGCTTACAATGCCCTATATAAGGAAAGTTGTAAAATTGTTGTTAAACTTAAACTTCAGAAAGAAAAGTTTTCAAAGCTTAAAGAAAATTTTGAAACTCTTATTTTAGAAAAATCTCATATTTCATATTATTTTAAAAATTACAAATGCGATTTAGAGTTCAAAACCTCCCAGATTGAAAATTTGAAATCTGAAAATGAAAAACTTAAACTTGAAATTTCTTCACTTTTAAGTTTAAAGGATACATGGAGGTATGCCCAAGGTGATCCAAAATTAGAAAATTATTGTCTGGATCAAGAAAAAGTGGTGACCGATCCGGTTTGGGCTACGATAGAAATATTCCTCATAAATAGAAGAATACTCCTCCCAAGTTTGTGAAAGGAGAGTCATCAACCTCAAAAGAGAAAAGTTCGAATCAAAAGTTCTCTAAAAATGCTAAAACTTTTCAATCTTTCAAATTTAAAAATAATGATATCAACTATAAAAATCAGAATAGAAACCTTTTAGCTGAGAAAATAGTTAATCTACTTAAGGAGCTCTTTAAATCTAACTCAGTGGGTCAGTCTTATAACAACTACAAACATAAGAAGACCAAATATACTCCTAAACCCAAAACAGTTATGAAATGGGTTCCTAAGGTTACTTGCTTGGTTGTTCATACGGCTTTCAAAGCTTCAAGCCCTTCAAAGTGGTACCTAGACAGTGGATGCTCCAGGCACATGACTAGTGACAAAGGTTTGCTCACCACTCTTAAAGACATGACTAATGGTTCAGTCACATTTGGTGATGGTAGCAATTACAGGATTATTGGCCAAGGTACGGTTCAACTTTCTAACCTCCCCTTATTTGAGAATGTTCTGTACGTTGAAGGTTTAAAACATTACTTGTTAAGCATTTCTCAAATATGCGATAAAAATTATAGTGTTAAATTTTCTAACCTAGGATGTGAAATATTAAACAAAAATAGTTCTGTAATATTAACTGGTCGTAGAACTTCTGAAAACTGCTACATCATAAGTGATTCTAGCTCATCTAATCAACTATGTTACATGGTCCATACCGATGAGACCGAGTTATGGCATAAACGCCTTAGACATGTGCACTACCGTAATCTCTATAGATCGAGCAAAAGAGAACTAATAAGAGGTTTACCTAAACTTCAAAAAGTAGACAAAATATGTGGTGAATGCCAGATTAGCAAGCAAACTAGGAGTTCTCACAAAAAGGTGAACCCCAATGCCACATCAAAACCACTCGAACCTCTCCACATGGATCTTGTAGGACCAATCAGGACGGAGAATCGAGGTGACAAAAAATATATACTGGTGATTGTGAATGATTATATCAGATTCACTTAGGTAAATTTCTTAAGAGATAAATCAGAAACCCTTGATGAAGTAAAAAGGATTCTCAAACGGATCCAAATTAAAAAAGGTTCTCAAGTTAGTAAGATCCATAGTGATCATGGATCAGAATTCGAAAATAGCAGTTTTGAGAAATTTTGTTACGATCAGGGAATATCTCGTGAATTCTCTGCACCTAAAACACCACAACAAAATGGAATTATTGAAAGAAAAAATAGAGTGCTTCAATAAATGACTAATGTAATGTTAAATAGTATGAAGCTCTCTCAAAATTTTTGGGCTAAAGCCGTAAATACTGTCTGCTACATAATCAACCGGGTTTATATAAGTAAGTCAAATAATAAAACTGCTTATGAACTATGGTTTGATAAGAAGCCTACTGTCAAATACTTTCGAGTTTTTGGCAACAAGTACTATATTTTACGTGACCGTAAAAATCTGGGGAAGTTTGACACTAAAAGTGATCAAGGTATCTTTTTAGGGTATTCTTTAAACAGTCATGCATATTGAGTATTGAACAAAAGGACCGGTGTTATTCAAGAGTCCATCAATGTGGTAATTGACGATCACTTAAATACACCTGCCCCAAGTTCAGATAATGATGAACTTCTTTTATTTGACAAACCAGATACTTCATCAAATTAATCTAATTATGAACTAAGGACTGTTAAAGATCATCCAACCACTCAAATTGGTAGAAACCCTCTCACTGGTGTGCGCACTCGTAGTCAATTAGAAGACATACGTAATTACGTCTGTTTTACATCCCAGATAGAACCGGCTAACATGAAAGAAGCTCTTACTGACAAAAACTGGATAGTTACGATGCAAGAAGAACTTAACCAATTTGTGAGAAATTATGTTTGGTATCTTATTCCTAGACCTAATGATACATACATTATATGAACTAAGTGGATTTTCAAAAATAAGTCTGATGAACTTGGTAATATAATTCGAAACAAGGCAAGACTGGTTGTACAAGAGTACACTCAAATTGAAGGCATCGACTATGATGAAACCTTTGCCCCAATAGCTCGTATTGAATCAATCAGACTATTCATATCCATTGTTTGCTTTAGAAAATTCAAAATTTATTAAATGGATATAAAGAGTGCCTTATTAAATGGTGATCTACATAAAGAAGTGTATGTTGAATAACCTATAGGTTTTAAAAACCCTAAGAACACTGATCATGTCTATTACCTTAAAAAGGCTCTCTACAGTTTGAAACAAGCTCCCAGGGCATAGTACGAAAAATTGACTAAGTTTTTACTAAGTCATAATTTTCTAATAGGAAGTGTTAATAAGACTCTATTTGTTAAGAAACATAACGATCATATCTTAATTGTACAAATCTATGTTGATGATATTATTTATGGATCTACCTGTACTAATATGACTGTTGAGTTTGCAGATTTAATGAAATCTAAGTTCGAAATGAGCATGGTTGGGGAATTGAATTATTTCTTAAGGTTGCAAGTGAAAAAACAACCTGATGGTATTTTTATTTCACAAACCAAATATGCTTTGAACTTCATGAAAAAGTTCAGATTTGAGAATGGTAAGAATTTTGATACTCCTATGAGTACAACCTTAAGACTCTCAAAAGACTCTACAGGTAAAAATGTGGATCCTAAATTATATCGCAGTATGATTGGTAGTCTACTTTATTTAACTGTAAGTAGACCAGATATTGCTTTGAGTGTTGGTATTTGCACTAGATATCAATCTGACCCTAAAGAGTCACATCTAACTGCTGTTAAGCAGATTATGCGATATGTCGCAAGTTCAGCGAATTTGGGTCTCTGGTATCCATATGATACTAGTGTTCAGTTGTCAGGGTACTCAAATATTGATTAGGCTGGTAATATCGACAATAGAAGTTAACCAGTGGTGGTTGTTTTTATATTAAAAATTGTTTAGTAAGAAATAGTTCTATGTCGCTTTCTACTGCTGAGGTTGAATACATCGCAGCTGGAAATGCATGTACCCAGCTTGTTTTGATGAAACGCATATTAAGCGATTATGGAATTGCACAGGATTCAATGGTTTTATATTGTGATAATTCCAGTGCAATAAATATTTCTAAAAATTCAATTCAGCATTCTCGTACCAAGCACATTGACATTAGATTTCATTATATTCGTGAATTAGTGGAAGAAAAAATAATTTCATTGGAATACATTCCAACCGAGACTCAACTTGCTGACATTTTCACTAAACCGCTCGACAAAAGCAGGTTTAATAAATTGAAATTTGATCTTGGAATGTGTAATTTAAATTGATTATTCATGCATGTGTGTATCATAGTGTATATATATTTGATAATTTATTGGTTTAAATTTTAATTTTTTATGAAAAATACATGTTTTTGTGTTTTCACGACCAGTCAAGGACGTGCTCGACCAGTCGTGGTACGACTGGTTGAGAACGGTCCTCGACCAGTCGTGTAGCACGCTGAATCTTTGAAAATTTGGAGAAAAACTCATCTTTCTCATTTCCTATTTCTTCTTCAACGGGCCGTAGCACGACTAGTCGTATCCAACTGTCTGATTACTCAAAGTTAGTATATCATTTGTGTTTTTCTTGTAGATTCTAGTTAATATTACTTCATTTTCACTCTTAGAGTAATTTATTTTGTGTTTCATTGTGATTTTGGGATTTTCTCTTGAAAAATCTGATCTATCAAAACTCCACTCCTCATCTTTAGAAACTACTTGTTTCTTTGATTAATCTATTGCAAATGGATGCTAGAGGGAAGAAGAAAACTTCTCGTGGTCCATCATTCTCTAGATCAGCTCCTATCACTTGGCGCCATCTTCGATCTCTCGAATGTGATCCCGCACATGTTAGGGATTTGCGTATGCGCAATGTCATTGTTGAAAGACCTGTATTTATTGATCATATTGCTCCTTTTAGTATCATTCATCTTCTCCAATCTGTAGGCTAGGATAACATCCTACATTGGGGTGGGCCGGCATACCAATCTATTGCTCAGGACATGATTGCATATATCTCTGAATTTTTTTCTGATAATTTAACATTTAATATTGATACTAGAGAAGGTCCATTTGAGATAGACCGTCATTTGATTTCGGCTCTCATGTACATACCTGTTAATGACGAGGGTATTCCTATTCATACTCTAGTTAAAAAACCGTCTGAAACAGAAAAACGTATGTTAACTAGAGATTTATGCAATATGGATGTTCAATGAACTCATAAAGGGAATGCGCTCCCCGCAAAGTATTTGTTACCCAAATACAGGGTTCTCCACAGAATCTTTACTTCAAATCTATATCCACGTTCTGGTAACAAAACTGAACTGACTTCATTTATGGTTCGAGTTTTGCATTCTATCGTCACTGGTGCGAAAGTCTGTCTGCCTTCTTTAATATATCATTTCATCATTCAGTTTCGTCTCCATCCATGACATAGTGATATTCCATTTGCTTATCTTATGACTGTGTTAGCTACTCACATGCTAGTTGCTATGCCTATTGAAGAGGCTCCTATTCGTCATCTTTCTTTTAATAATTCTAATATAAACAAGATGAAGCTAGAATTAGCTCCTAGCCAAAGAGATGTAGATGGTGGTAGTGCTGAAGCAGGGAATGATGAAGAAGGCGGAGATCTTCCTCCTGATGATATAAATATGAATGATATTTTTGATGAGATTGAATCAGATTCTACAAATGATCCTGGCTATGAGCCATCTGATTTTGATGCTCGTCTTCGTGCTCTTGAGGAGAAGGTAGGGAATATGAATGTTGCCCATGATTTGCAATTTAAATATATGCGTAAGTATCTTAGGCGCATTAACAAGGGGCTACATCAACTTGATCCTATCATACCTGCTCCTTCCTCAGGATCTGATTAAGTATTTTAGTCTTTGGTTTGTAATAACTTTTATACTATTTTTTTGGTGTGTGGACTTTGATTTTACTTCAGTTTGTATGACTGACTTTTGGTTCAACTGGTTAATGCTATGTGATCTTTGAATTTGTTTATTTTTACTTGCATATCTTAACTAGTTATTCCTTTCATTACTCTCTTATTGGTCTTCCACTTTCATTTATTCCTTTCTTCCTTTGTCATATTATGACAAAAAGGAGGAGAATAATTTAAGTTTGTTAAATATAGATATCTGGGGGAGATAAATATGGATTGTGGGGGAGTATAGTAGTATCGTTTTTTATGATGGATATATGTGTACTGCTCAGGGGGAGTAAGTAATGAAGAATTTGTGAATTACAACTGATGCATGATTCGTTAATAACTGGTGCATGATTCGTTAATCAGGCTGGTTTACTTTTATAACTGGTGCATGATTCTTTTGTGTTCATATTGATTATATTTTTGTTAAGTGTGTTTTGTCATAAATTTAACAAATGGGGAGATTGAAAGTGCAATAACTGGTGCATGATTCGTTAATCGGGCTAGTTTACTTTTATAACTGGTGCGTGATTCTTTTGTGTTCATATTGATCATATTTTTGTTAAGTGTGTTTTGTCATAAATTTAACAAATGGGGAGATTGTTAAGTTGTCAAATTTTGTGGTGCCAAAAACACAATCTATGTGTAGCATGTTGATTTGTATGTTCAAGTCTCTGCATCAATGCTACAAGCTAAGAACGGTGATCTACTTTAAGAAGTTCAAGTTTAAGTTATTTGTCTACTTCTGCAAGCTTCAATGATCAGAATATTTTAAGAGCTACTTCAGAAGACAAGTCTCAAGTACAATTCAAGAATAATAGTACAAGATGAAGTCTAAGCTTTAGAACATCTCAAGTTTAAGGTACATCAGAGATCTCAAGCTTCACAATCTTCAAAGGTCAACCATCATCTTAAGAAATGAAGTTTTAATGTCCTTACTTTACATTCAAGGTATAAATGACCTTAGTTTGACCTTAGGGTAGGTCATTTTGTATACATAATTCAAATTGAATATTTTTGGTCTGTTCTTCGACTAGTCCTGGACTTTGTTTGACTAGTCCTAGAACTGGCTCGACCAGTCCAAGAAATTTCAAGACCAATCCTAAGTTGTTGCAAATTTTTGAAATTTTTTGGTTGAGCTTCGACCAGTCCTGCAGTTTGCTCGACCGGTCGTATGAACAGTGCCGACTCAATTCACGACTAGCCCTGCAACTACGACTCAAGCTCCAGCAACCATTCCTGATTCCTCATGACCAGTCGTGGATTGGTCATGACCAGTCGTGGACACCCTACGACTAGTCATGGAATGGTTTTATCCGATCGCGCTTAAAATTTCAAAATGCAGTTTGACCTACGACCAGTCGTGGTGGCCACTCGACCAGTCGTAGACATGATTTCTACATCTATAAATAAAACACGAATTTCAGAGTTTTTCAATCCGAATTCAAGTAAAATTAAGGCATCACTCTGAGATAAGTTTCTGTTAATTTTTAAGCTACGCTGTGCATATTTAATATTCTCTTTTGTTAGCTTTTGTCAATTTGATTTTGTTTCTACATTCCAATCTGAATTGAAAAGAGGAATTGTTGTATTCCTTCTTCTTGGAATCAAAATCAAATTGAGCTAACCTAACTGGTTTAATTTAAAATCAATTAGAATTTAGAACCATTTTAAAGTGAGTATTGGATAATTGAACTTCTATATTCAAACTTTTACTCCGATTGGTTCTTCCAGGCTGCTACAAAAGGAGAAATTTAGGTATTTTACTGTATTGTAAATTTCCTTCATTTTGGTTTTTGTTTGAGATTAAGCCAGAAAAATCTCAATCTAGTGGTTATCTGAGGAGAGCCAGAAAACTCAGAAAGTGGGGTTTTTGAATTGTGTAAGCCCATTTGAAAGACACAATTGTGAAGGTTTTAGGTGAACCTGTGAAACCTATTTTCATAGTGAACGCTGATATCCCTTGTGTGAGGATATTAGGAGTGGATTAGCAATCTGTGTGGCTGTTGTTTAATAGTTGGTGAACACACAGGCGAACCACTATAATTCTCTGACTTGTGGTTTGAATGTTTATTTAATTTCTATCTTTTTATCATTCAAAGTTATGGAATGTATGTGTGGATGTGAATGTTGTAATCTTTTATATTTCAAGCATTGTGGGAATGTTGTAATAGTTTAGAATTTCAATTCTTGCTATTTCCTTTATTCCTCTTCAGTTTGAGATATTGATACTTATACCGTTCTAGTAAGGTTGTCCTGTCATAAACCCTTGGTTTTTATGGTGCAAGGTTGTCCTTAGAACATCATTCGTATCAGCCTCTCAATACTAGAATATTGAGGTTGCTTTACATTTTCATACTATGATTTATTTAAAGTACTGTATTTCATTTATTTGTTTATAAGGCTATCTTATTCATTTAATTTCCGTTGTTAAAGTTTAAATTTGGCATAATCCTATTTGCCCCCCCTCTAGGACATATAGCTAAGCCTTTTCTGATATCATGACCACTCCACACTTCTTCTAAAATCTTATAGTCTATCGATGTAAATGGGGATCGATTCACCAGGTAACAAGCCATATTAACGACATAAGTCCATAACTCCTTGCCCAATCCAGTATTGCTCAACATGCTTCGAGCTTTTTCTAAAAGAGTCAAATTCATTCGTTCCGTTACACCATTCTTCTCAGGTGTGTGCATCACTGTATTGTGCCTCACAATCACCCATCTTTACAAAACTGGTTGAATTTCTTTGAAGTGAATTAACTTCCATTACATGTCCTTAAAATTTTCAGTTTTTGTCATGTCTGTTTTTCAACCATCAGCTTCTACGCTTTGAAAGTGGCGAATACATCAAATTTATTTTTTAAAAAATAAACTCATACTTTTCTAGAGTAGTCATATATGAATGAGGCAAAAAATAATGACCCACATAGAAACAATGGGCAACGAGCCCCATTTATCTACATGCGCCCCCTTAGCTACATGCTTTCCAGTCTTAAAAGTTAATCATGATTGTTTACCATATATAATGCTCACATCTATGGAAATCAACACTTATAAAAATAAGAATCAAGTTACAATTAGAAAATACTTTTATACCTCGGTCGCTCATGTGACCAATGCGTGCATGCCACAATCATGTCGATGTGGATTCCGCTATAGACATTGCAAATCCACCTGATACAATATTCTCAATCAACTTGTAAAGGTTTCTTCCTTGTTGCACTTTCATTGCTATAAGAGCTCATTGAGAAACTTTAAGGACCCGATCAAAATTAGTGAAACTCTAATGCCCCAAGCAAGATTAGATTCTTCCTAAGGTCAAGAACGTGTCTCACCTCTATTAGGATATACTTCACTCCATCAAACATCGTGATGCGCAATGTACCAACACCAACAACCTTACAGGAAATGTCATTGGCCATAAACACCTGTCCACCATTACACTCGTAATTTGTGAACCAATCTCATTAAAAAGTCATGTGGTATGAAACCCCCTTATCCAAAACCTACTCGTTGTTGAGATACCCAAATCTGGATGTGCTTAGAATATCATCACGATCAACTTCCACACTAGATTCCACTGTGTTGGCTTCCTTCAGCGTATTATCAAAATTTTCTCCCTTTTGTGCCTTAGGATTCCGACAATCTTTCTTCACATACTATGTCATTCCACGATTCTAACACTTCATCTTGCACTTCCCTTTCGATTTAGATATAGACCGAGAATTCTCCTTCTTCCATTTAAAATTCATTCCCCTAGTAACCAACGCATCTGTAGAGGTACCCCGCCACTGTCTTTCCTTCTCAACTGCTTCTTATGAAAGGTTGAGATGATAGTTTTAACATCGATGGTATCCCTACCGTGGATCAAAGTGTCTATGAGATTCTTGTAAGACAGTGGAAGCGAATTCAACAGAATTAAGGCTTGATCTTCTTCTCCGATCTTAACATCCACATTCATTATTTTATTAAGCAATTCATTGAATGTGCTCATGTGTTCATTAATATCAAACTCCTCTGTCATCTTAAATTATAAAACTATTTTTTAAGATACAGACGCGACTGCACAAGATTTCTTCATATACAAACTATCTAGTTTCGTACATACTCCTACAGCGATCTTTTGATCCAAGACATTATAGAGAACGTTGTCTGCCAGACACAATTGGATCAAGGTAATAGCCTTCTCATTAAGTTCATCCCACTCTTCATCACTCATAGATTCAGGATGCTTTGCCTTACCAAGGAGAGCATGTTACAATCCTTACTGAACTAGAAGGTCTCTCATCTTAAAATCCTATAGTTTAAAGTTGTTTCTACCGGTGAATTTATCTGTTTCATACTTCACATTAAACCATTTCGTCGAGATATTTTAAATTAGAACTCGAAACCCCAATGTTTGCTCTACTACCACTTGTTGGGGATTGTACGGAAGCAAACTTGAATTCAATGAAACAAGATGAAATTAAATGCAACACAAATACACAGATATCACACATTTTTTATGTTAAAAACCCCTCACAGGAAAAAACCACGGCATAAAGTGATAGTGAATCCATTATGAAAATGAAATTACAAGAGGTTGCTGAACTTACCGATTTAAACAACCTCAAAAACCCTTCACGAAACCCTAGCTTTGCTCTCCCTCTTGCTCTAGAAGCCCCTTGTACGTGATTCACCCTAATTTCTCCATTTACAATCCCTTGTATAGAATTACAACCGAATTAAGAAAAAAAAAATACGCACTTTCATGAAATCGTGCGTGTCTGTCGATAGGACCTTCGATAAGATCGATAGTCATCAAGGGTCTGTCGATGGGATTGATGCCATATTTAATGGGATCGAGTAACACTCTAAAAACTATCAAGCGAGCAACTGAGAGTTTTCCAAAATTTCTTGATAAGATGGAGTGAATTGTCGATGGGATCGACATATGCTTGAAGGGATTGAGTAGTCTACCATTGTCATCGATGGACCCTATTTCAAATAGATTAAAGACATTTGGCAACATTAAGCCATTTCCAGAGTACAAATAAACCCATCAATAAAGATGCGCGTGGAGTGGTTCCCAATAAAAGCACATATACTAGCATTGTCTTTGATTAAGAGAATTTAAAGCTATTTCATACCAAGAGATTTTAAAACTATTTCCACCAGAGAAGTGAAATTGCTTGATTATTAAGCAGAAGGTTTAAGCAATATGGTCTAATTTATGGAAAGATCTGATCAAACACGCATGCCTAGTATCGGGACGTGTGTCTAAGTGTGGATGAGCAATCTAAAAAGTATAGCCCACTTGATGGAAAGATCCAATCAAACACACATGTGCTCAAGTGTGGATGAGCAGAGTCCCACATGCATGGAATTAGTTACCAGCTGTTATTGATTTCTTTTCTAGTAAGGATTTTAAGGACTCGCTTGGTAACTTATATTTGGTATGAATTGGATTTCAAATCACAATTATTATGGAATCCATATGAATTAGAATCCTCATTTATGTTTGGCACCTTGTAAGGGTGTGTTTCGATGGCCGAGCTCCATTGTAATGGAGTGTATATCTTGAAAGGTTATGTTTTTTCAGGTATTCTGTAGAATTTCCACCCTTGCATTCGAATCCATTACAATATATCAAAACTTACAATGTATGCCATTCATTCTCGTTGACTATTTAAGTGCGTTGATTCAATACCCTACACATATTACTTCTAAAAAAATTATGGTAGATGGAGGAAAATAACATGATTTTCGAAGCTGGAATTACTTTCAAATGATAGGATTCTACAAATTCTCACATAGTCCCACCGTGATGTTTAAGTGAAATTCACACTAACCGCCAGTCAGCCCATGTTATACCTAAAGTTCAAAATTCAGTCACATCCATGATTCCAGTGGACCTCACGATTGAAAATGGTGTATAGGGAAACAATCCCCTACAAAATTATTTTCCTTTGTGAGGCCCACCTGAATTGCAGTTGGGCCTGATTTTTCATCGGGCTATAAATTTTAATTTGGCTTCTAATGCATGCATAATTTGGCTTCTAATGCATGCATACTCCGTCTCTACCAACTCAAATAAAGAGCCCGAGACAAAACTGCCACAACTTTTGAACTTGAGTGGGAGCTTTCCCACAAAGCCTCAGTTTTTAGTCAAAACAGTGAATCCAGACCATTAATCAAGTTAGCAGTACCTTATTGAATTAGTCTTATCTTGTGGCCCATTTATTGTGGCCCCACTGTATGAGAAAGAAACATGGGCACATAGGCAGACATCTTATGAACGCCTTTTTCAAGTAGTGGCCCATACATGGCAGAGTCCCACATGCATGAAATTAGCTAATAATTGTTTTTTTTTTTTCTTTTCTTTTTTAATAGCAAGGTTTACAAGGGTTTATTTGAGGTATTCAAATCACAATTATCATAAAATTTATATGAATTAAAATGCTTATCTGTATTTGGCACTCTATAGTTAGAATTCATTAAAATCCAAAAATCATGTTTAGTAAATAGAGCGTAACTGCATGATTTTCAAAGCTTGCAATATTTCTATCAGATGGGATTGATCTATAAATTCTCACACAGGCCCATTGTAATGCCTAAGTAAAATCCACAAGGACCACCATGTACTTTACCCCATGTTAGATTTAAGGCCCAAAATTCAGCCACATCTGTTATTTCGGTGGATCACACGATTGAAAAAAAAAAAAAAAAAATGGTGTACAAGGCAACGCTCACCCACGAAACTATTTTCAAAACAGTGCCCACCTGATTTATGGTTGCACATGATCTTCTATCCTACTACATAAATTTTAGTGTGGCATCTAATGCACGCATACTACCCTATCCCTACTAACGCAGGGATGAATGTGATGAGGTCAATCACCGTCTTCCTCAAGGATAACTACTCCAAATTCACAGAGCTTCTTTGGACTCTTCACATAGACTTCTCGAATTCACGAGAAAAGAAAGAAGCAAAAATAGAAATAAATTCTAATAAATTCGTAATTTGATTGATGAATGAAATAAACGAATTTATGAATAAATTTCAAAATTAAACTACAACTAAAACTCCCTAAAATTTGTGACTTACTATAAATAGTAAATTTACTTTTTATAGTAAGTGTCATATATGGCTTAAGCACGTTATTCTTCTAAGAACTTTTCTATATTGGACACAACTTCTAAAGCCCAATGGATGAAGAGTTATAATCAAATTAAAACTTATTAAAAATAGTAAAAATGGAAATAAACATGAAATTAGACCGTATACGATGGAATCTCGCAAATTCAGCATGGGCAACCCAGCATAGCCGGGTTGGCTAGCCAAAGTAGTTTGTTCTACCCCAAAATCATATATGGTACCTCAAGTAACTCATTCCAATTTGCGAGATATGCCTGTATTAAAGTTTTGACGGTCTTGATGACTTCCGCCTCAGATTGGGCCTTCTCTGGTCCATCGTGGACAAGAAAGTGTCCGCGACCCGCTCTACATCATCTACCACCTCTAACAAAGAGCCCGCACGAAAATTGTTACAACTTAAGAACTTGGGCGGGAGCCTTCACACAAAGCCTTAGGGCCTATTTGGTCAGGCGTATTGGATGGGATTGGAAGGGATTAGGGTGGATAGGTTTTTTGAATCCAGCAGCGTCCGCATTGAGGTATGTTTGGGTGACGCAGGAATGAAGAAGGATGGGATTGGAGGGTGGATTTGGATGGATTCCGTGCTGGATTTGGGATTTCCTTTCTGGATTTCTCGTGGGATTGGTGGTATTTCTCGTGGAGATGCACACCTATTTCCTGGTTAATGATATAAAACCCGTGTGGAGCCCATTGTGTATATGTATGTAAATCCACTCTGTCTATCAGGTGCAAATCCGTATTTAAACCATAAATACTAAATATAGATCTGATCAAATATTCCTATTGGTTACACCAATGAGAACAATTCTGGTGTATCATATGGGATATGTTGCAATCCCATGCCCGTCCAAACACAACAGGGGCTAGATAGGGCAAATCCTGTCTGCCCGTCCAAACATCCCAATAAGCGATTCACTGGATTTTGAATACCATGGGATTGCAAGCAATCCACTGACGCAGTCAATAATTTCTTGAAAATGGTGCAATCCACACAATCCAATCCCATGAGATTTGCCTATCCAAACAAGCCCTTAGTCTTTCGACAAACCAGCTAATCTAGACTGTCAATCCAGTTAGCAGTACCTGATTTAATTAGTCTTATCTTGTGTCCCATCTACAGTGGCCCCATAGGGTAATAAGGAAACCTGGGGAAACAGGCAGTTGAGACCTCTTATCATAGCCTTTTTCAAGTAGTGGTCCATATACATATGCGTCAGGGTCCCACTGAAAAGACACTTGTTAATGTCACTGGATTACGTACGATAGAGACTGGGCGACCCACCTATTTAGGTGTCGACATCAGCTACCGATCAAACCCTTTCCCACCGAATTTATTCGATTCCCTTCCTCTTCGTGTTGATAAACGGGCCGGTGCTCAGACCGAACATGATCGAATTTTTTTTATTTGTCTTGGTTCATAGGCTCAGATCAACCAATTCAAGGGAAGCCGATTGGCTGATGTACCACACACCAGCAACCTAGATGGTGCGGATACGTGTCGTGCGAAGACGAGCGCTGACGCTCCTCTAGCTCTGAGTTGTATTATCAGTTCAAAGGAGATTAAAGTTACATGGCCCCGTGATGATGTATTTATCATATCTACACCGTTCATCCATTTGGAGAGATTATTTTAGATCTTTATCCAAAAAATGAGTAATTTTCAAGGCTCAAGTGGACCACACCACAAATAGCAGTGGGGATAATGATTTTCACCATTAAAACATTCATAGGGCGCATCATAATGTTTAATTTCAATCCAATCTGTTCATAAGGTCACACAGATATAGTTGAAACGAAAAAAGAAATATTATATTGATCCAAAATTTCTCTGAGGGTTTCAATGGCAGGCGTTCAATCCTTCACTTCTTTTTTCAGTGTGGTCCACTTGATTTTTGGATCTGTCTTATTTTTAGAATAAAGCATTATGCCGATCTCACCAAATGGACTGACGGTTTGGATATAACTCATACCTCATGATGGGACCCACATAACTTGGTGACATCAATACATCAGCTAGGTTGCTGTTGTGTGGTACACCAGCCAATCCACTCCACAATTCAAGACAGTGCGGCGCCGACCCGGCCTGGCCCACCCACAGCACTATGATCATCTTAATCTCTATTGGAGAGGGTGACTCCAAGGGTTTTTTTTTTTTTTTTTAATGCCCATGTTGTGACATGGCGGGTGGGGCAGTAGATCAGGACAGTCCATCCATTGAGTCCCATCTGTAGGTGGCGTAAGGTTGAAAATCACACCAAAAAAGAGACAGGATTAGCAATCATTTTTATTTATTTATTTATTTATTTTTCAGGTGAATGCCAACAACAGTTAACTATTTCCTATCTCACCATCCATCTGAAGGCCACATACAGTTCATGTGGAGAGGATCGAATATTTAGTGTGGTTTTCACTTCCGAGTCATTCACAAGGGTGGCAACATGCTGGGCAGGCCATGTGGCTAGGCCTTCGTCCGGGCTCCGACCTGTTAGCTTTGGCGTGGTCCAGCATGCATGGTCTAATCAACTTTCTTGTCAGGCTTTAAGCCAAGTCATGTGAGCCTAGACCTACCTGACTTCACATTTACGTATCTTATCTTATACAACAAACACGCTGTTACAATCTTGCATTGCGTTTAGGTTGCTTGGTTCACAGAATAATGGATTTAATAAATTAAATACTCTCAAATATTATAAATATAACATAACTTAATATGAGAAAATCATTTTTTTTTAACACACACACACCCCACACACGCACACCGTGGGATTTCACCATGGTGGGTGCTCAAACCCTTGACCCGGTGTTGAAACTCCGGGGAGTCTACAACTACCACCCGGGTAATATGAGAAAATCATTGCTTTGAGCTTATTATAAGACAAGATTGGCTAAAAATAAGGCAATTTTAAGATTTTGATGGCCTACAAAAGTGGGGTTTATATTTGAAACTAAATTTTATATATATATATATATATATGTATATATATAGAGGTAGAGAGAGAGATAGAGAGAGAGAGAGAGAGAGAGTATGCATCCCCCTGTGCACCTACGCATGTTTGCACCTTTGCACACGTGTGTGTGTGTCTAATCTAAGCGGTCTATGTGGGGGAATCCCATGAAACCTCCCGTGACAAATTTTCACCCCAATCTAAAATGAGGTGGGCCATTGCAAAGAGAAATGCAAATGTGTGGAAACTGCATTTTCATTTTTCATGGCCCATCAAAGTTTAGATCAACCTAAAACTTAGGTTTGAGGTTTTACAATGTCGCTTCACAACGGTTCAGATTTTATTCCCATCATGTGATGGGTCTGATGCACCTTTCCGATTTGGTGGCTACTTGCCGTGTGTGTGTGTGTATATATATATATATATATATATATATATATATATATATATATATATATATATATATATATATATATATATATATGGGAAATGACACAATGAGGTCGAGCTGTGTGGACTCACAGTGATGTGTGTGGAATATCCAGGGGCGGCTCTAAGGGGTAGGCAGGTGAGGCAATCACCTAAGCCCCCTATTTATGAAGGCCCTATATCATAGGAACAGGCTTTTAATGTCTAATAATCTATACACATGCACTGAGATATCGCAACCTTGAATATTTTTAAATTAAATTAAAAAGATATAAAAGTAGGTCCCGGTTTAGATGGTCCATGAAAACCAAAAACAAAAACATACAATGGCTGGATCCCCTAATTGGTTGATTCTTGTACACTAAACAAATTATTTGAATTCAACATACAAATTCCCAGTAATTGGAAGAGAGAATAGTAAAATCAATGGATTTTTTGTAATTTAGCTTATTTAGAATGGATCACCTAATTTAGAGGGTTTGGATAGAGTCAAAATATGCTATATTAACAATCTAGGAATGCCTATTTATTAACCATAACAATGCTAGAGTACTATACAATTTAGAATGGACCACTTTGGATTCACCTGAGCTTTGTGGGGTCCACATTATTGTATGTGTTATATCTATTCCGTTGATCCATTTCTTCATCCCATTTTAGATTATTAGAAAAAACATGATATCCCATAAGCTAAAGGTAACCCATAAAAAAAGTGGATATTGAATGCTCACCGTTACACAACTCAATAAAAAAGTGGATATTGAATGCTCACCATTACAAACTTTTCTACGTGAGGCAGAAATTTTGGATAAGCTGATATTTATGTTTTCATTTCATCCATCTAGGATTCACTTTATGAATGGTTTAGTAATTTTATCTATCCAAATTGATTTATAGGATAAGCTTGAATACAAAAGTTTATTAATTTTTATGGTTTAATTTTGAATTTATTAATTTTTTATTTTTTAAATTAAAAAGCCTCATTTTTATAACTTGCGTGAGGCCCCCAAAAATGTTGAGCCGGCCCTGGGAATATCTACCCCATTAGTCAGATGCACCTTTCCTTGGTGGCCATGGGCTTAAAAATTAAGTCAATTCGTAACTTGGGTGGGCCACACCACCTGAAAAAGTTGAGAAGGGTTGTCTTTCCATTAAAACCTTCAAAATAAGTTTCAACCGCATCCAAAACTAAGGTGGGCTCCACCAAGTGCTTTAAAGTTTTAGGCATGCATGCACATGGTTTTAAATGTTATGGCCCACCTGAGTTCGTGTATATAGCTGATTTTTAGGATATCCTATAATTTAAAGGGAACCCATCAAATGCACCGTATTGATGTTCCACACACATCATAGTGGGGCCTACACAGTTCAACCTCATGCAAAGTCCCCATGAGGTCGACCTTATATTACCATTATGTATACAGAGAGAGAGAGAGAGAGAGGAATGCTCAGCTGCGTTCCTTCTTACGTGAGCACCCATGCTCACCATTGCACACGTGTCATGGGCACACAATATGAACAGTCCACATGATGCGACAACCCTTGAAACTCTATAGGCCCAATTTTCAGCCTAATACAAAACTCTAGTGGGCCATAGAAAAGAGAAATGCAAATCAAGGGATGAAACTATTTTCTTTTGTCATGGCCCGCCAGAGTTTTATATTAGGCTAAAAGTTGGGCCTGTGAGGTTTCAAGGGGTGCCACATCACCTGGAGCATTCGTAAAAAGGTGTACAAGTGAGCATTCCTTATATAGTTTGATTGTCAACTTTGGTATGGCCGTAATGATTATATAGGTTTAATTTTTATATGTCAGGGTGTGAATGCAAGTAAAAACATTTAATGTTGTGAATAAAGTTAAATACATTAAGAAAGGTAGTTGGAGAAGACCAATAGTCTCGATTTTGCAGGCTAGGGGGGTCAACCTAGGGACGGGAAACAAGTGACCATCCTAATTTTGAGGTCAACCGAGGGAGGGAAAACAAGTGACCATCCTAATTTTGAGCCACCTGAAATTGAAAACTAGGTTTTTTGGATGTGCCAAACAACCCCACTTTTACAATCCAGGATCTCAATTCCCAGCTCCTAAAATCGGATCTCAAGTCCCAACTCCCAAAATCTAAGATTTTGGAGGGTTGCAAAACAACCTCTAAATGTCTTTTTTTTTCTCTCCATGCGTAGCCCACTTGATCAAGGATGGATTAGGAACATTCAAGTGGAAAGTAGGGATTTGATTAATTTTCAATCCATGCCAGCCCTAACCCATTCTTTTGGGCTTATGCTCTAGGGTTTATAGTGATGAGGATTTGGCCCAAGCTCATCCCATTGCCACCTCGAGTCACCTAGACAGACCTGCTAGAAGGCATTGCCTAACCCTTCCCAAATACCTTCCTAGCCCAAAAGCCCATGGGCCAATCCAATCCATTGAAAACCCTATTCATGCATCAAGGATGATCACTACCTTTGACTATGGAAGTTGAATGTGATCCAAAGAGGAGTAATGATGTAGGAAATAAAGAAAAAATGAGATGAAAATATTAGATTTTTGGTTCAAGCCTTGACTTGAATGGTTAATATCTTAATTAAAACATACTTGATGCCATTTTTTTAATATTCCAGCAAGTTTATATGGAAGATTACAAATTGTTTTTAGGATAAAATAAACTCATAAATTTGAAGTTTAACACAAAGATTTACACATATAAGTGTTGAACAGATCACTAGGTATTAACGCTTGTATGCCTCACAAAGATGTTCTCAAGACAATTGTAAGAGGATAGTTTGATATAGGAATGTTGTGTATCTGGATAGTAATGTCAATGATTTATAGTATTGTAGCGACATGGTGTCCTTGTTAAAGAAACACCATGTCCCTCTTTAGGATATCAATATACCCTTTAACATACAACAATTATTTTGTCATTCATGAACATAACCTTCTTCTTACAGTTATTTCTCTTTTAGAGAAAGTTAACTATCAGTATATAAAAAAATTTGTCAAATGGCAACACATGTAATTATTCATATTTTAACTAGCTCAATTGTCACCACATAAACCTGTGTCAGTGATGTCATGTGCATAATCATGTTACGCAGCACACCAATAACGCAGTGAGCCTAGATCCAATATCAGGCCTCACCCACAATCGATAAACAGGAAGAAATATAAACTAGAAATAGATTAAAGCAGTCCAAAACAAACCACAAGACAAGATATACGTGGAAAAATCCTAACAAGGGTAAAAAAAACCACGGATGCAAACTTTCACTATGAAGAATAACGAAGATTACAAGGCAATATACTAACCTCTTCCTTGGAGATACTGAGAAAACCCTTTGCCCACACCTTAGAATAACTCCCCAATATTCACCTTAATCCTAGAAAAGGCCTAGGGACTCCTATTTATAGTTTAGGCAACTTCCCTTTCGCACTCTTGCGAAAGGCGACACCAAAATCCGCAGTCCGTATCAAATTCGAAAACCAATCTGTGTAACCTACGACTGGTCGTGTAGGCTACACGACCGGTCGAGTGGACCCCACGACCGGTCAAGCATGAGCCACAATCGGTCGAGAACCTCGGAACCCAAAAACCTATTCTCGCTGGACTTTGAGTCGAGCCAGTCTACGACTGATCATGACCGGTCGAGTGGGCTCCACGACCGGTCGAGCAGGGGCCACGACCGATCGTGCGTGGCCCCAGATGTGGCTCCACTTCTCAACAATCTCCCACTTGGAGACACATTGCTATAAACCTGTCTTCTTCATCCAGAGTGCACCACCTCCCCATCTTCAAGCTCGAAGACCAATCAAAGCTTAACAGAGCTTCAGCTTCTCCCGTGTAACCGCCTTGGTCAGCGTATCTGCAGGATTCTCACTTGTATGGATCTTCTCCAGAGCAATCGATCAATCTTCCAGTAACGAACGTATGAAGTGATATCTGATGGCAATATGCTTGGTCATTGAATGAAAGGCTGAATTTTTAGCCAAGTGTATTACACTTTGACTGTCACTATACAGCTTGCAATCTGCTTGCTTCTTACCCAACTCCTCTATAAAACCTTGCATCCACACCATCTCCTTGCATGCTTCTGTAGCCGCAACATACTTTGCTTCCATCATGCTGATAGATACTATTTTCTATAACTGAGAGACTCAACTGACTACAGCACTACCTAGAGTAAAGACATAACCTGTAGTGCTTCTTCTGCCGTCGATATCTCTTGCCAAATCTGAATCCACGTAGCCTTGTAGCTTGATTTCCGATCCACCATAACACAACCCTACATCCTTAGTACTTTCCAGGTATCTAAGGATCCACTTCACAGCTTCCCAATGTTCCTTTCTGGGGTTGTTCATTAACCTGCTAACAACTCCCACTGCTTGAGCAATGTCTGGTCTCGTGCTCACCATAGCATACGTGAGACTCCCAATAGCTGACGCGTATGGGACTTTAGCCATGTAGTCCCATTCCTCATACGTCTTTGTAGCTTGAAGTGGTTGGCTAATGGAGTGCTAACCGGCTTAGCACTTCCCATATTGAATCGATCAAGTACCTTGGCTATGTACTCTGCCTGTGACAAAACCAGTTTCTTATTTTCCCTATCACGCTTTATCCTTATACCTAGAATTTATTTTGCAGCTCCTAAATCCTTCATGACAAATTTTCTAGACAGTTGTCTTTTAAGATCTGAGATGCCCTTCATGCTTGAACCGGCCACAAGCATATCATCAACGTACAGAAGAAGGATGATGTATGACATATCAAACTTCTTCGAATAGCAACAATGGTCAGCATGACATCTCCTGTAACCGTTTCTCGACATGAAACTGTCGAACTTCTTGTACCACTGCCTTGAGGCCTGCTTTAAGTCATATAGACTCTTCTTTAGTCTGCACACCTTGTTTTCCTTTCCTGGTGTCACGTATCCTGTCGGCTGATGCATATATATTTCTTCTTCAAGGTCTCCATAAAGAAAGGCTATCTTAATATCTAGCTGCTCTAGATGTAAGTCCTCTGTAGCCACTATATTCAAGACCATGCGAATTGTAGACATTTTCACCACAGGTGAAAATATTTCAGTGAAATCAATACCTGCCTTTTGTTGAAACCCTTTCACAACCAATCTGGCCTTGTACCGTTTCGAACTATCGTGCTCCTCCTTCAGTCTGTAAACCCACTTATTATAAAGAGCTTTCTTACCCTTAGGTAGAGTGACTAGCTCTCATGTACGATTAGACTCAAGAGAGTCCATCTCATCATCCATGGCCTACTCCCACTTAACCCGTGTATTTGACTGTAACGCCTCTTCAAAACACTCTGGCTCACCATTATCTGTCAGCAGTAGATAATGTAAGGAGGGCGAGTATCGGACCGTGGGTCTCCTCTTTCAAGTAGACCTTCTCACAACCGGTGTATGCTTCTCTGCCTCATAATGCTCCTGTGCATGATCATCTTGTGGCGTTGTAACACCCGTGTCCGGTAACTCTTCCATCTCTACGAATTCTTTCTCCTACGAATTCTTTCTCCTCAGCCTTATTTTCCTGCAAACTGTCTTTATGCATCACTTTTTCATTAAAGACTACGTCCTTGCTTCTGATGATTTTCCTATTTTCTGCATCCCAAAACCTGCAGCCAAAATCATGCTGCCCGTAGCCTATAAACGTGCACCCCCTGGACTTCGCATCCAGTTTATTTCTGTGCTCTGCATTAATGTGAACATATGAAGTGCAACCAAACACTCTGAAATGTGTAAAGTTCACTTATTTTTCCGTCCACGTTTCTTCTGGTAGCTCACCATCCAATAGTGTTAAGGGACTTCTATTGATTAGATATGCAGCAGTATTCACAGGATCTGCCCAAAAGGTCTTGGGCAACCCTGCATATAGCCTCATGCTCCTGGCGCGCTAAAGGATGGTCTTGTTAATGTGCTCAGCTACACCATTCTATTGCGGTGTCCTTGGAATCGTTTTCTGATGTTTGATTCTATTTGCTGCACAATACTCTTCAAGTCTCTTATCACAGTATTCTCCCTCATTATCAGATCTGAGACATTTTACTGTTTTACCTGTCTCGTTTTCTACCATAACTTTCCACTTCTTAAATACATCAAATACATCAGATTTGTGTTTTAAGAAGTAAATCCACAGTTTTCTACTAGCATCATCAATAAAGGAAACAAAATAACGTGAGCTACCAAGAGATAATACCCGTGCCGGTCCCCACACGTCAGTATGTACAAGCTCCAACGGATGTGTCTTTAGAGCGCGTCCCATCTTCTTGAAGCTTACCTTTTTTTGCTTGCCATACACGCAGTCCTCGCAGAATTCCAAGTCAATCGACTTCAGCCCTGGTAGCTTCCCTTTTGACAATAGCACTTTCATACCTTTCTCACTCATATGTCCTAACCTCTGATGCCATAACTGCCCATTCACTCCAGTTGATACGACTGCTGGTGAACTATACAATCCTTAAGTCACGTACAAAGTACCTTCCTTTTTGCCTTAAGATATCACCAAGGCACTTTTTGTGATCTTCCAGGAATTACTAGTGAATGTCGTCACATAGCCGGTATCGGCCAACTGCCCCACTAAGATCAATTACGTTTCAAACTCGGTACATGTCTGACATCCTTCAATTTCAAAACTGTTCTGTCTTTCTGATTGACATGAACGTCTCCCTTTCCAACAATATTGCATGGCTCATCATCACCTAGGTAGACTCTCCCAAAGTCACCTGACACATAATCACGCAGAACTTCCTTACATGAGGTGACATGAAACGAAGCACCCGAGTCTATAACCCAAGACTCATTTATCGCATCAAGAGACAAGATCAATGCCTCTGTGTCACTTCCCTCAGATAGATTCACTGAATCCTTCTTGCCTTGAGAGCTTCATTCTTGTTTCTTGAGTGTCATACAATCACATTTCATATGCTCATTCTTCCCGCAATGCCAACACCCGTCTTTATCTTTCGGTCCCTTGGACTTCTTCCTTGACATAGAACGCCTGTGTTTATTACCTCCTTTGTTCAGCGATCTTCCACTTTCTTTAACGTTTAGAGCATTCCCTAAATCCCCTGAAACTTCTGATGCTTTTCTTCTAGATTCTTGGTTGAGAATTAGACCGGCCACATCATCAAATTTCAACTTTGTCAACCTTAAAGAATTACTCACAACAATCACCAAATCATCCCAACTGTCTGGCAGACTGGATAAGATCAATAACGCCCTAACCTCATCCTCAAAAACAATGCCAACGGATTCCAACTGGCTCGTGACTGTATTGAACTCATTTAGATGTTCAGCCACGCTCCCACCATCTGACATCTTCATGTTGAATAGCTGTTTCATAAGATGAACCTTGTTGGATGCAGATGGTTTTTCATACATGGTGGTTAGGGCTTCCATTAATTCTTTTGTAGTTTTTACCTTGGATATATTAAAGGCGACGCTCTTAGACAAAGAGAGTTGGATCGTACCTAAAGCTTTCCTATCTAATAAAAATCACTCACATCTGTCATCTTTTCTGGTTTCTTCTCTTTTCCTCCTAGAGGAATATAGAGGTCCTTCTGATATAGAAAATCTTCCATCTGCATCTTCCAGAAGGCAAAGTTTGAACCATCAAACTTCTCAATTCTAGTTTTTCCTTCTTTTGCCATTGTTCCCAATAGAACTAAACCAATAGCTCTGATACCAGTTGTTGCGCAGCAAGCCAACAACACAGTGAGTCTAGATCCAATATTAGGCCTCACCCACAAACGATAAACAGGAAGAAATATAAACTATAAATAGATCAAAACAATCCAAAACAAACCACAAGACAAGATATACGTAAAAAAACCCCAACAAGGGTAAAAAACCATTGATGTAAACTTCCACTATGAATAATAACGAAGATTACAAGGCAATATACTAACCTTTTCCTTGGAGATAAAGAGAAAACCCTTTGCCAACACCCTAGAATAACTCTCCAATATTCACCTTAACCCTAGAAAAGCTCAAGAGACTCCTATTTATAGTTTAGGCAACTTCCTTTTCGCACCCTTGCGAAAGGCGACACTAAAATCCGCAATCCGTATCAAATTCGGAAACCAATCTGCATAACCTACGACTGGTCGTGTAGGCTGCACAACCGGTCGAGTGGACCCCACGACCGATTGAGCATGAGCCACGACCGGTCGAGAACCTCGGAACCCAAAAAGCTATACTCACTTGACTTTGAGTCGAGCCAGTCTATGACTGGTCACGACCGATCGAGTGGGCTCCACGACCGATCGAGCAGGGGCCACAACCGGTCGTGCGCGGCCCCAGATGTGGCTCCACTTCTCAACAAACCATGCATCAAACACACCAACAAACACTATGGCTAGAACCCTATATATTAGTAGGTCAAACCATTGGATAAATCCTAGTTTACTCGCTAATTGCATCATGACTCAATGGGTGTGAACTACGTGCTAAGTAAATAAGCTTGAGAGGATTCATACTTGCGAAGTACAAACTACGTTAATATGCACCCAAGTAACCTTAAAACACTTCGCATCATCCTTGTAAAGATTTGAACCTAGGTTTCTTGTGGCAAAAAAAAAAAAAAAATCCTTCTCTTACAATTAATCCACATAGGTATTTTTTTTTAATTACAAAAATTATAAAAATTATATTACATTTACTTTTTAAAAAATAAATATTTTATCTTTAAAATTTATTTTCTTAGAAGAAAATACTACTAGTGTCAACTATTGGAAATTGTCTCTTCAATGTTCTACATTCATTTGCATGTTGTGAAGGTCATAACCATTCATTCAAGTCTTAACTTATTATTATTATTATATCATCCTAAAAAGCATAGCCGTAGCAAGGAAAGAAATTAACTCAATCTCAGCACAATTCCTTATCATAATTCCCAACCTCTTTATTTTGACCCAAAATATACTAGGTAAATAAATACGCTTCATACAGCCTACGTAGAGTTGTACATGAGTCAAATCGAGGGGAGCTTGACATAGCTTGGCTTGGACAGTAGTTAACCCCAGATCGAACTTGGCTCAACTCGGTCCTTGAGCTTAACTGACCAGCTCGACTTGGTTCAGTCAGTAACTTGGGCCAATACAAGCCAAGTTCGAGCATGTGCGACATTTTTTCAAACACATAAAGTGCATCTTCAATTTCTCACAGAATGAAAGATAATAACCACAATTTATAAGTATTTTATCAAAAACTCACTAGGTAGTATCGAAATTAAGATATACAGATAGCTTTATAATGTAAAGTTCTTTTTTAGTGATTTGTTTTGTATATATTCCTTCCTCATCACTAGCCGATCCTAAGGAGAATGTGTGCACATGAAACAACACAGTCATTTCCTCAAACACTCGACGAGCAGCATCAATATCAAAATAACCGATTCACCGAGCCAACTCGATACGAGTCGATTCGAGTCGAGGTTTGATCTGAGTCGAGTCAAGCCCAGGCAAGCTTGAATTCGGCTTGAAATTTTTTCAAGCTCTAAAAACCAGCTCGACTCGGTTCAAATCCGATTCGAGCCGAGGCAAGTCGAGTGAGTTGACCGAGCTAACTCGTCTCACATACGGCTCTAAGCCTACCTGTAGTAGATAACCGACCGTCCGGAACCATTGTGTGGAAAAAAAAGGTGTTATGTGATATGATAGTAATATAAAATAGCCTAGTAGAGTTTTCAGGACCTTGCCCATGCTATGTTTCCGACCTTGCCCATGCTATGTTTCCATGCTATCAAAAGAAGGCCTAAGGTTTGAATTCAATGTGCATTTAATATTGTCCTCTTTTGGCCTGGTTGGGATGTACCTTAAAAGTGTGGGTAGATATGGAAAACTCCTCCTAATAAACAAACATGATTTGCTTTTTAAATTAATGTCCTTGAAAATATTGACAGGCCAATGATCAATGAAAAAATTTATGAGTTGACTTTTTGAAGAAAATCAAATTAGTCTTAATTTCATAATTTTTTTTATTTTTTTTTATTTTTAAAGAAAGAGAGAGAAGAAGAAATGGGCAATCGTAATAGTCAATTTCCACCATAGTTTTTATTTATTTATTTTTACAATACAAACATCAGAAAACCTATACCTGTAGAAATGAAATTGATTTCTAGTAATTTTATATATTCCCAAATACGCCCTTAGTGTAATTTTTGGCCCATCTAGGTGGGGCCTACATTTTGAATGGTTTTGATCAATGTGCATTCAAGTCATGCATACTGAAGATTTTATCACTATAGTTCCTTTTGGGGCAAATTATCTTTATTCCAAACTAGGTCAGGAATGAGGAGACATCTTGAGATTCCAGGCTCTTCTTTTTAAAGACAGAGTCTGGTTAGAATGTGAGTTTGTTGCAATTTACAAAATTGTGGCAGCTTATTCACCACACATACATGAAAGAATATCTGCACATTGTGATAATGTCACCCAGTTTGGATCATGCAATGCCAGTGATTGAACCGATCGGTCATTATTAAAGTCTGAGATCGTCTGATGATTTTGAGCCCTTGAAAATTTCTTTTCACTGACCATCCAATGTCCTCCAATAAGACAGGATCACCAAATCACCCAACTGGAACGGTCCACATCGTCATGCATGTATGCCTAGTGTTGAAAAATGTGGGTCGCCCTGCTTCCGTTAGTTTGTGGCATACACACAGCATCCTCTAACCCATATTATATTAGGAGTGGATTGCCTGTGACCCTGGGTACTAATATCTGTGCCGGGGCTGTGTGGGTCCACAGATGTCTGTGTCAAATCCACTCTATCTCTTTTGAAAGACCATAGTAGGGCAGGAATCTAAAATCAGATAAATCTAAAAATCAGGTGGGCCAATAAAACAGTGAGAACAACAACGTCCACGGCTGAAATCTGAATCGATGTTTATATACCATGATTACCACTCAGATAAAACTTCCATCGTTCAATCCCTACTATTTCGTGTGGTATGGGCTACATAAGTGTTTGGTCCATAGGATTAAATGGTATGAAAATGCCATTATTACATAATAATTGCATGTATGGTAATACAATGTCATTGGGGCCATTAAATCCCATGTTTGAGATAAAGTTCTTGCCACGGGAAAAACAGTGGGTGAAGCAAAATCATGTTTGATGGAACATGTAATTATAATTAACTAGCCTAATTTACAATGGAGGTTGGTCACTATTACATGTATATAACTACAATATCACATGTAAAGGCCGATATGGATGAACGACATGGATAAAATACATGCATCAACCTAGGGCCATGTGCATATTGGATTTCAAAATCTATGAAAATCCCACATGGGACCAAATGTAATTCCATCCCACTTAACCCCAACCCATCCTGTTCTTCCCCTACACTGGATGGAATTTACAAAGGACCAAGTGCAATTCCGTCCCATCCAATACCATCTAACACCATGCACCAAACACCCCGTGTTACCCTAACCGTGGGGCCCACCTTGATGAATTTTTGTATATCCACACCGTTTATATGATTCTCAGTAGCATTTTAGGATGGCATGCCAAAAATTAGGCAATCCAAATCTCAGTGCACCACACCACTGGAAACATTGGTGATTGAGTGCGGCACCATTAAAAATTCCAAAGGGTCCATAGTAAGTTTTTTGTAATGTTTATTTGCCATCCAACCTGTGGATAATGTCAAGAAGAACGGTATTAAAGGAGTTGATCCAAAACTCTTATGGCCTACAAAAAGTTTTCAATGGTCATTCATCATTATTTCTAGTGGCATGGTCCCCTATGATTTGGATCTTTTTAAGATTTGAGATGGCCTCTTGACATGAGATGTAAAAACAGATGGACAGCATGGTGGGCCCACACGGTTAGGGATGATGTTAACCGGGTACAGCTAATGGGCTCCCTTAAAATACTGCCCTATTGTAGTCTTCAAAACAGATGGACGGAGTAGATTTGTCACAAACATTTCTAAGGGCCCCACAGCCTGGGCACACATTATGCTTTTTATATATATAATTTTTTTTACAAACAACTACCTGATTATTATAAAATGTACATTCTGGTACATTTCTTTAAAAAGTTTCAATAATCTACCCCAGCAAGTAATTATTACATAAGTACCTTCGGCGTATATTTTAAAGGTGGGTTAAGCCCACCGTACAAGGAAAGGGGTCAATGGCTCATCTGGGCCCCGCCATGATGTTTTCTGTCAGGCACAGGTCTCAGAACTTAGCTTAATCTGATAATTCACGTGAGCCACGTGGTTGGAAATAATGTTTAGGGCAATGTTTATCCTCCAAACTATTTCTCTTGATGTGGCCTGATTTTGGGCCTTGGGCTTAAATTTTGGTGTATTATTTGATGGTTAGGGTGGATTTCATATAATCATCACAATCGGCTTTGTAAAAATCAAATCCTTACACATTTCTCCCGTCTAATCGTTTATTGCTGTCCAATTAAATTACAACATGCTTTTGGCCCGCACTTACTGTGGAATTACACATCTAATGATCAGAGTGGATTTCACATACACATTACAATGGACCACATAAAAAATTAAATCAAGGGAGCATCAGTCTCCCTAGTGGATTGAGAAAACACATATTTCCATTGATATATTAAAATCCAAAAAGAATTTTTCCCTCCCTAGATTTTTGTGGAGCCCTTCATAACATGTATGTGAGTTCAACTGTGACCATAAGATGCATTGGGCTCATTTCTAAAAAGTTAGACTCACCTATGATCTAAGTGAGCCACATGAAAGGAAACAATTGGAAGAGAAACATCCACCTTTGGTGATTATGAGGCTCATCCCGGTGATTATATGAACGTTGCTCCAACTATTAGATGATGCACCAAAATTTAGGCATGGGGCTAAAATACCAGCCTATATGTGATTTATGTGGGGCAACACAAAGGGAAACTTTGGAAGGTGAATATTGTCATGTATACTCTTCCCAATTATATGGTTTACCAAATCATATATTAAGCTAATTTTAGGCTCTAGCCTTAATAGGGGGTGACACACCCAATGGTTGAGATTGATTTTACATAAATATCAGGGTGAGGTCCACTCGAGCCGCCAACCCCTTCTGCTTGCCATGCAAGCGTATTTGATGTGTATTAATACAGGGAATTAAGGGTAAAGAAGTAATAATTATGTTGAGAGGTACAACTTCTTAAGAAAACTTGGTTTGCTTGTGACAAAAATTTTGTGGGCATGATGTTTTTGTTTTATCCACACCGTCCATTCATTTTCCTGGATTATTTTAGAATATGAACTTAAAAAATCAAATATATTCTAAGCTCAAGTGGACCACACCATGAGAAGCAATGGGAATAATGATGCCACTATTGAATGGTTCACTCGAGCTTTGCATCTATCTCTATTTATGGGCTCATGCCTTAAAATGATCAAAATAAAATAATTGAATGATGTGGATATAACACATGTCACGGTGGGACCTAGAAAGAAGGTGCTTAAATGTAAATTCTATATTAAGTAAAGTAGGTAATTTTTTGTGTAATTCTCTATAATATATTATATTATGGTCAATCCTCCATTATAATATATTACCCTTTGGACGAGCACGTAGGAATTTTAAATGAACAGACCCGTTAGAGGGCTAATTTCTACTATATATTACACATCGGTACGGCTACCTAGGTATTTAAAATGAAGAGATGCTCATGTCCAGCATGTTGGACGGCTAACTTAACATGCAAACAACAGATATATTCCACCTTATCACATGCATGCACAACAGCCCATTGAAAAGAATAGCCCCATTATCATAATCATCTCAATCCACTAATCACGTGGGCCAAACTTGTGTTGTGGATCATATCAGCGGCCAAACCTTTCTTTTCATAGTGAGGCCGATCTGTTCACTTGATCAGGTTGTTTTTTTGGTCAGGAAATCCTGATGGCTAGTCTAATCTCTTGTAAGGGTTGGATGGTGCATATAGATCAAAGGCTAGAAATTATCTGGCCGTTGGATGGTAACTTATGGTACAAACGGTTGCACGTTAGCATTTGTTCTTTGAAAGTAAGGAAAGGAAAGTCTTCCCTTTTGGACGCATACAAAAGGGGTGTATACCGAAAAACAAGAAAAACGAAGAAAGAAAAGCTTGGGCTATCCTAAATTGGGTATTTGACATTTTGGGTTGCATGCCGCCTTGTACAGTTGCATCATATGTTTGAGAGAAAATTACCACTGTAAGCCCTACCTTTTATCCAGCGTTTTTTTATAAAGAATCCAAAACTTACCTTCCTAACTTAGACCTTGTATGTAAGGTTAAAAACATTTTAGGATGAAAATACCCTTGCTTCTGCTACCTATGGCTACTGTTATAATTCATAGTAATAGGTCTACATAAACGAAAAATCGCTTTAAAAAGTAGGGGTATTTACGTGCAAGGTCTAAGTTGGGAAGGTAAGTTTTGAATACTTCATAAAAGATGCTGGATAAAAAGTGGGGTCTACAGTGGTAACATAATTCAATAATACCTTAGAGGGTGTTACCCTTATTGTATGGGGCCCATCTTGACAAAGTTTCTGTATATCAAAGCCGTCCATCTGGTTTTTAGATCATTTTAATATTTGATTCCAAAATTCAAGAATATTCAAATCTCAAATGGACCACACCATTGGAAAAAGTGGTGACTAAATATTAAAAGCTTTTTGTGGGCCAGGAAAGTTTTGAATCAATAGGATTTTTATATTTTCCATCTATCTAGTTCATTTTGATGTTATCAACTAGTTGGATGGAAAATAAACATTACAGTGGGCCCAAGGAAGTTTTTAATGGTAGCATTTCAATCACCCTCATTTCTTATGATGTGGTCCACATAATATTTGGTTCTGCTTGATTTTTACACTTTATTAAAATGGGTTGGAAAAACAGATGGTGGTGTGGATATATGTATAAAAAATTATTAATCTAGGCTCCACGGTAAGGATAAAAGTCACTGGGTTGTTACTCGAAATAATTACCGAAGTAGACAGTGTCTTTTGGGGTAATTGTTTTTCTCAATGGCCGGAAACTTTGACGACGGAAGACGATTTTTAACGGTACGGGCGGACGAAAATACCCTCGGTAAGAAGCAGGTGAAAAAGGATTATTATTTTTGTCTGAAATAGGTTGTCCGTAGAAGGAGTGGTCTAATTTGGTCATCTATGTTTGTGGTCTGCCGCGGCTGGTAAGGTAGGTAAAAGGTGGTGTCTACGGTAAAAAATTACCCTTGTTACTCGGGTAACCCGAAGCCGCCCCCGTTTGGTGATATGGTGCAATCAGGAGCACTGAAATATGCTAGAGCCATCTCTCTACCGTACACGTGTCAGAGTAAAATCCAACCATTTATCTTATGGCCCTTAAAGTGGAAAACTTACTGAACTACTTTCACAATATTTCTCCAAGGACTGATCACTGTTTTTATTTTCGTCCGTCCATCTTTGAGGGGCATCAATCTGATGGACAGGAATGTTATGGGTGTGATTTTTGTAACATAATCCATCAATGGTAGGGTACAGTAGATGAACGGACTAGATTGATACATCGTCCCCCCATGTGTACTCTGCATCATACGGATGATAATCTACACATGGCTAGTGATCTCCACCGTTCATCATTCATCATAAAACTACGTAAGTGCACCGTGAGACGAACAATCTTAACCATGCACAAAATGTCCCACAAGATGATCTCCACTGTTCATTATTCATCATATGGATGCGCATTACTTTTTAAATGGTTCCAACGGTCCAATCACTATGATTTTTGTTGCATGGCATATCCAATAAATGTCCAAAAGAAAACAACGGTTCGGATCATCGTGAAAGCATGCCGTATATGAAATAGCATGAAGAATTTCGTCCACTGAGGTGGACCCGAGGATCTCTTCCCCGTACACGTCGATTACAAACACATAAAAGGAAATATATACGGCAACAGGAGAAAATGGTGGGCGGTTTTGTTTTTGGATTCAGATCAGATATTCAGATCTAAGAGCCTGTAAGTGCAAGTGGGTTGTTTTAATTTGTAGTCAGAAGCTTAGATTGTGAGGAAAATCTGGCGAGAAAAATTCCATCAGTGAGATTTTATATTATTTTTATGTTTTTGTGGTTATTGGGTTTTGTTGAGAATGTTATAATGCTTGTTTGATGTGTTATATAAGGTTTTGTGGTTGTTTGGATGACATTTTGGTGGGAATCTTGTTATGTGATATTGGTTTTTGTTTGAAAACTCTTCTTTTGGCTTTCTCTAGAGATTGGAATTGAAGTCCTTTTTATTATATTTATATTTTTTGTTGTTTTGATTTGATCGTAGGAATAATTTCTTTATTGAAAAGAACCTTTTAGCCTATTTTGAGTTTTTTCTTCTTCTTCTTCTTCTTCTTCTTCTTTTTGGGTGAATTTTTGGTGGTTTTGGGTATTGTGAGAAATGGGTTTTTGGGGTGTTGTGGTTAAATGATTTGGGGGTTTGGAATGTTGCATGGATTTTCCTTGTTGGGTTCTGTGGATTGGAGTTTGAGAGGTTTCAAGGAAGTACTGCTGGTAAGAGATGTGTCTTTTTGATTGGGAAGGATGAAATCTTTTAGCCCATTTTAAGTGGTTTTTGTGTTGGGTCTGTTTTCAATCGTTGTTTTACTTTTTTATTTTTATTCTTTTGGGTATTAGGAGAAATTGGTTTCTGATGTAGAATTCGCTTGGCTAGTTCGGAGAGTTTTAAGGATTTTCAGGTTTTCGTGGATTCAGGTTGAGAGAGTTTGGGAGTTTTTGGGTGGATTGTAGGTACAAAATCAGAATCTGTTAGCCCGTTTGAGGGTAATCTTTTGTTTCTCATCTTGAGCCTTATCTTTTGGGTTGAGAGATTTACGCCGTATCTTGCAGTATACCTCAGTTCACGTTTCTGATGAAAGGAATTTGTTAATTCCACCCTACATTGAAAGAATAGAAGAAGCTGAATTTGGAAACCCAGCGGATTGTGTTGCGCTTCTCAAACTGGCCTTAGATAATGTCACATAGGAACTGAAACGACTGAGCTATCTTGTTTTTTGGAAATCAGCTCAAACGTGCCTCAAATTCTTCAGTTGTTTGGGTGAGATCTGTTGAATGGGAACTCAGACAATGGGGTCTCAAGGTGGGGGGCAACAGTCTCAGTATCAGTCGCTGGCTCGACAAAGCTCTTTGTATAGCCTCACGCTCGATGAAGTCCAAAACCATTTAGGAGACTTAGGAAAACCTCTGAGTAGTATGAATCTTGATGAGCTTCTCAAGAATGTCTGGTCAGTTGAAACTAACCAAGCCTTGACGATAGACACTGAGGACGGCACCCCCGCTAGCCAATTTGCTTCTGTATCTGGTCTGCAGCGGCAGGCGAGCTTGACATTGACCCAGGCCATGAGCAAGAAGACTGTTGATGAGGTGTGGAGAGATATTCAACAGGGGAAGAAGAACCGTGAAATGAGAAGAGATCAGGAAAGGCAGCCTACTCTGGGAGAAATGACGTTGGAGGATTTCTTAGTGAGGGCGGGTATTGTTGCTGGAGATTCAGAGAACAGAAAGATTCTTGAGGGAGATTTGCAGAATCTTGAAGGGATTTGCAATGTGGGTTCTGTGTCAGGTGTTGATCCGATGGCGGGTGGCCAGAACTTCACACAGCAAGCTCATTGGTTGCAATATCAGCAACAAAGCATGATGGGTGGTTATATGCCAGGCCATCCTGTGGCGCAGCCTTTGGGTGCAGGTGGGAGTCCTCTTTTGGATGTCGGATATCCAGAAAATCAAATGGGCATGTCATCACCGGCGATGGGAACTCTGTCGGATACGCAGACTCCAGGACGGAAACGTAATGCTCCAGGAGAGGTGGTTGAGAAGACTGTCGAGAGGAGGCAGAAGAGAATGATCAAAAATAGAGAGTCGGCGGCGCGGTCACGGGCCAGGAAGCAGGTCGCTTGCAATGTTGTTGCATCTTTTCAAAATTAACAGTTAGGTTTTGTTTTTGCGTCTTGAGAAGATTTTCGTTGTCCTTGTTTAAAAAACAGGCTTACACAAATGAGCTGGAGATCAAGGTTTCCCGTTTGGAAGAAGAAAATGAAAGGCTTAGGAAGATGAAGGTATGGGCTATATCTCTCCTTCGAATTAAATACAATTCCTTGTTTTATATTATCACCGGATTTCCTTTTTTATTTTCTTTTCTTTTTGAGGTGAAGCTGAACACGTAAAGTTCCATTTGGAACTCTTCTTTTGGTTGAAATTGTGATTGGGGTGACTCTTTTGAGCTGACTGAAAATGTGCATGGTATGGAAAATGAAACTGGTATGGGCGGTTTATCGTTTTTCCGCCTTTCTGCGCCCAAAATAATATTTTGTTAATTTCAAACACTGTTCATGACTTCAAACAAAAAAGGAAGAAAAAAGAAAAAAGAAAAAGAAAAAGAAGGCAGAAACATATTCAAGCTGCTCCCTTTTTTGCTCTGCACTTGCAGATGGACCCCAAATTACAAAATTTGTGATTTTGATTCACTTGAAGTATCTCTTCAGACTTGGAATATGATGAATTGGATGCTTGTGTACCTTTGATTCTACCTTCTATTTTATGAATCCAAAGACATCTTAGAAAGTTTGATGAAAATTGATGTCTTTAGCATTTGAAATCAACATGAAAGGGCTTGGCTCTTTTATACCTATTATAAGACAAAACAATGAAATGCTGATGTTGAATCTTGTAGACAACTCTCTTCTATTCACTATCTTGATTAATGAATATTCAGCTATCTGTTTGTATATGAAGGATGTAACATGGTGTTTCTAGATAATCAACATCAACTACATGACTTCCATCTTGTAGCTGATCTGGTGTTTGTTTGTAATTTATTAGTTACCATGTTGATTACTATGAGGCATATGCTGCTACACAATCTGAGTAACATTTTCAGGATTACGATGGCAACACAATGTGGACAGCACCAGGAAGAGTTTTTCTGCATTGCTCATTAGAAATGTGGCACTTGTAACTTTTGGGCCTGTTTGGATGGCTTTTTCCACTGACTTGGCAAAAACCAACTGCAAAAAACAATTGGATTGGTTTTTGGTGAGTCGGCATCTTAGAACCTATTTTGTCGAGCTGGAGATGAGATGAGGGGTTTTCAAAATTCATCCAAACACACAAGATCAACTGCTGTTTGGATCAAAATGTCGTTTTGGCTGCAAATATCCTTTCAGAAGGTGCATCCAAACAGGCAGTTTGGCTTTCCCTCCACTACTAGAAGAAATTCGAAGATCTTCATGAACAAAATTATGGATTATATGTACAGGTAGTATAATTGGGCAGATATGTTTGGTGCATGCATTACATGCTTGGAGTTTTCAAGCCTGCTCTTTCCACCAACATGGTAAAAACCAATTGCAAAAAAACAATTGGATCGGTTTTTGGCGAGTCGGCATCTTAGAACCTATTTTGTCAAGTTGGAGATGAGGTGAGGGGTTTACAAAGTTCATCCAACACAAGATCAACTGCTGTTTGGATCAAAACGGCGTTTAGGCCGCAAACGCCCTTTCAGAAGATGCATCCTACTGGCAGTTTGGCTTTCCCTTAACTAATAGAAGAAATTCGAAGATCTTCATGAGCATGGTTATGGATGATATGCATGCATTGTATGGTTCTATTTGAATTAGCCAGATATGTTTGGCGCATGCATTAGATGCTTGGAGTTTTGAAGCCTGCTTTTTCCTCCAACTTGGCAAAAACCAATTGGATCAGTTTTTGGCAAGTCAGCATCTTAAAACTTAATTTTTTGAGCTGGAGATGAGATGAGGGGTTTGCAAAGTTCATCCAAACACACAAGATCAACTGCTGTTTGGATCAAAATGGTGTTTAGGCCGCAAACACCCTTTCAGGAGGTGCATCCAAATGGGTTTGGTTTTCCCTCTAATAGAAGAAATTTGAAGGTCTTCATGAACACAGTTATGGATTACATGCATGTGTAGTGTGGTTCTATTTGAATTAGCCAGATATGTTTGGCATATGCATTACGTGCTTGGAAAGCCATTGTTGCAAAGTGAATAAGGCCAGGGATAGCAAGCTTTTGTTTTTGAGCTATGATTTGGAATATTAGAATAGGCGTTCCATAAACTGTTTGTGTGAACTTGACGTGTGTGCCATGTTATGAGCATCGGCATTTTCTTTCTCATTTCCAAGAATTCAGGACATGGATATAGATACGAGATCCATTCATAGCATGTGATTAACGTTTGGTTTTATTTTATTTTTTGGGCAAGCAACAAAAGATAAAATTAAGAAAGCGGGAGAAAATTCTCCACAAGACAACAAGCACTTGTTGTCTTCTTCTGATAGTGCCTGAATGTCAATGTTAGACTTCCGATATTCATGTTTAGTTTTATAACTTTGAATCTTAAATGTTTTTACCTTGCCGTGCTTCATTTAGAAATCCTTTTATTTTGATCTTCTTTGAATCGTCATGAAACTTCAATTAGAAGCAAACAAAAGAGAGGAAGGACCCAGATATAAATCAAGAGAATAGGGATGATGAGAAATCATCCCAATGTGAAACGCACACTCCCCAATCCACAAAGCAACAAAATCTTATCTACCACACCAAACAGAAGCCTTATGACCAATGTGCATTCAATGACCTTTCCTCTGCTCTAATAAAAACCTTTTTTTGATGATTCTGACTTTTTTGAAGGCGTTGTTGTTTTGTTCCTTCTGAATTGACCAAAGGTGCATCAACCGTAAGACTTTCGACAATCCAAAGGTTTGAATAAACCTGCGACAGTCCCTAGCATCACTCAAACCATCCCAAAGAGCTTGAAGAATCCCCTCCTTATCTACAAGGCAATGGCACAATGAATGAACAAGTGGTCCATGAATTTCGCATTCGTCGAACACAAGCTATATTCGCGATCATCATCTTTCTGCTTCTTAAATTATTAATGTTGACAACTTTGTCTTTTCCACCTAACTACCCAAACACAGTAACCTTCTACAAGCCCTGATAGGACCTAATTGAAGTTGTAGGGAACCCTCATCTTGGCTCCTTCCTCCCTTGATAGGTAATCATGAAACGAGTTATGCTCCTCAAATGATTAATGTTGACAACCTTGTCTTTTCCACCTAACCACCCAAACTTGGCAACACTCAATGAGCCCTGACGGGACCTAGTTGAGGTCATAGGGACTAGGGATATTTTATTGTTTTGGGGGTTTATGGCCTCATCCAGAAGAATTTTTAGCGAAGTCTTTATAAACAGGACTGGACACTTGATTTTATTATTATTATTTTTAATCAGACTAAAAGGGGTTTGCGCCTGTAGTTCAATGGTGGGTAGGGTGTGTTTGAACATTGAGGTAATGGGGTCTTGGGTTCAAGCCCAGCTTAGCCATGTGTAGGTTATTACTTGGTCAATAGGTTACTGTCTTCAAGTCTTGCTTATGGGTAGCTGAGTATCTAATTCTAATGATTTTATTTTTAGTAGGAATATACATAGAGTATGGGGATTTAAATTGGTCAGAGGCTGTTTCTTAGGTTGCATATGCGTCAACCTGGAGGGCGATTGAAGGTTAGTTTAGATAGTCATCATTATCATAATCATCATCAACAACATCAGCATTAGGGAACCCGACCCAGTTTAAGCAGGCCTGGTTCCAAATTTCTGACCATTTCAAAATTCAGGTCGGGTTCGGTTCCGCCACCTCAGACCAGTTTAAAAATGAGGTCGATCAGAGTTACCTGCTAAACCGTCCAGATCTATGATTGCCAATCATCACGACCATAAATTTCCAATTCCAGATTGACAGCTGTCTGAAAAGGTTTTCTTTCATGTGGGTTTGTTATCTTTTTCTCTCTTTATTTATTTACTTATTTATTAAGTTCTTGTGGAAGAAAGGGAGCTGTTTTTTTTTTTTGTAAAGGTTTGGATGATTTTATGCTTTTTTCTCTTTCCAATTTCTCTTTGGATGGGTATGTTTTCAGAGTTTTGGGTTTTAAGTTTGGATGAAGATTCTAGGGTTTTGGGCTTTTCTTTTCACGGGTTCGGGTGGATTCTAGACCCAAAAGGGTGTCTGGACATGATTGGTTCTGGGCCTCGTATCTTTGGATGTGATACCTAGACCCAAGTCCAATAGGATCCGTTACCACTCTTGTAGGGGGCTCCATGTATGGGTACCATAGGACCTGACCTAAAACTGACCTGTTGATAGCCCTAATCAACATCATCAGCATCATGGTCGTCATCATTATCAGTATCATCTCCATCATCACCTTGTCCCAGCCTTTTGAGGAAATAACTCTCTAGTTCTAGACAAGGATTCTTCAAAAGCTCGCACGGCTTGCGTCAAGGTGATCCTTTATCCCCGTTTCTTTTCCTCATTGTCGGGGAGGCCTTATCCAGGATATTACATAAAGGGCAAGAAGCAGGTATCCGATGCGGCATCAGAGTCAAAGGTTTGCCTAATCCAGTCTCGCATATTCAGTTTGCGGATGACACTTTGATTTTTAGTGATGCGTCTCCGGAAAAGGTAGATAATTTGCATGTTACAATACAGTGTTTTGAGGCAGTTTCGGGTTTGAAAGTTAATTTGGCAAAGTCTAAGATGCTTGGAGTGAATATGGAGGATCAGGAAATCATTAAATGGGCAGATTTTTTTGAATGTTCAGCAGCCTCTCTCCCATCCTCCTTTGTTGGTCTCCCCTTGTGTTTTGGAGCGCCCCCCAGGGCTGCTTGGGACAAGGTTATTAACAGGTTTGAGTAATATTTAGCTAAATGGAAGTGCCGGTTCTTATCCTTGGGAGGGTGTCTCACTCTCATCAAGGCAGTCCTCTCAAATTTACCGGTGTACTTCTTCTCTTTATTTAGATGCCCAGCTTCAGTTTTGTCTTCTCTAGAATAACTGAGACGTTATTTCCTTTGGCATGGCAAGGAGGAGGAAAAGAAATTTCATCTCGTTGATTGGAAAGTAGTTTGCAAAGACTTCCAACAAGGCGAAGCAGGGGTTAAAAGATCTCAAGATGATGAATCGGGCTCTCCTAGGCTAATGGATTTGGAGACTATGCACAGAAGATGAGAGCCTATGGAACAAGATTATCAAAAGCAAATATGGCAGATCAGTGGGCAGTTGGTGGACCAAAGATTCGACTCGCTATAAGTCCTCGGCCCTTTGGAAGGGTATCCTTCAAATGAAAAAGGAGGTCTTTAAAGGTATTGCTTTCGAGCTAGGTAAGGGTGACAATATTTGCTTTTGGGAAGATAAATGGGTGGGTGATTCTATTTTGAAAATTGAGTTTCCGAACATTTCCCTTCTCGCCCCAAAGCAAGATATTTCTGTAGCCGACTGCTACTCTGTTTCAGCAAGAAAAACTGTTTGGAATCTGGAGTGCAGGAGGAATCTCCAAGATTGGGAGATCAAGGAATATGCGGACCTTGTTCAATGCATTTATAGATCTGCTCCTAATCAATTATCCAAAGACAGATTGATATGGTTGTCAGATAAATCCAGCATGTTTTCGGTTAAGTCGTTCTATTATCAGCTTATATCCTCGGTAAATGATGATTATATGTTCAAACATATTTGGAATACCTTAAAATTACTGCCTTCGGCTGGCTAGCTGGTAAGAAGAAAATTCTGACGGTGGACAACTTAAGGAAAAAAGGGATGCCTTTAGTTAACATCTGTCTTTGCTGCATGAAGAATTAAGAATCGGTCGATCATCTGCTCCTCCGTTGTCCTTTCATTGCCTCAATCTGGTCTGATATCTGGTTGTGTTTCAACATCTGTTGGTGTTCTCCTCAATCGACAGATCAACAGTTCAAGGCTTGGCATGGGGTTAATATAGGCAAGCAAAGATCTCGGATATGGAGAATGGCTATTCTAGCTGTCTGGTGGTCTGTTTGGGAAGAAAGAAATGGGATATGTTTCAGGGATTCTTCAAACTCTGTTCAGGCAGTTTCTTCTAAGGCAAAGCATCTTATCTTAGAATGGGCTGGTCAAGTTGATTCTCTAAAGGGTACGATCTTCTGTTTATTGGAGTTTAGTTGAGTCTGCTTCCTCAGCAGACTTTCTCTCCTCTTTCTGCTTTTCCTTTTTTTCTGTGTTTTCCTTTTTTCTGTTTCTTCCTTTTCTGTTATCCTTTTTCGTTTTCAATACAAGCTTCGTGATCTTTCCAAAAAAAAAAAAAAAAAAGGAAATTTTCAATCATTCTGTAACAGAAAAGACTCCATAGAGCCTGGTTGTAATTCCTCTCTGACATCTTCATTGAAAATCATGAGGCTTTTCTTTCTATTTCCTTTTTAATTATGGAATGAGATTATTTCAATTTTGATGGTGACTTCCTCTCTACTTGCTGTTTTAGGAGTAGTTTCAGACAGAGATACCAGATTGGTATGTTTCAGCCTAATGCTATGAGAATTCTTTCTTTTATTCTCATAAAATCTCATTTACACACCAACATGTCTCTATGTCACTCTATTCAGACGTGCTGAGTTTTACAGAACCAATCCAGAATTGCTTTGAGTTTGAAAATAACAAACCTAACTACAGCAGGATTCTGCTAAAAAACTATTTTATGAAATCTTGTCTCTATTGTATATATAATTCCAGCAGCTTTTGGACATTTTTGCCCCTGCAATTAATTGTGGGAGGGAAGGAACCTTGTGTTTTTTCATTCGTGCAGCCCTTCAACCTGAGGGCATTTTTGACCTTTCGACTCCTTCCTGGGAGTAACCCACGCCCACTTCTTCTCTTCGTTGCTTGTAGTCCGCACAGAAGATGTAGTGATAGAGGAGCCCATGAGATAAAGGCTCAATGGGGCCCAATGTGATGAATATGTAACATCCACACTGTAATCTGTTATTCAGTCTCATGTTAGGATGTCGCCCTAAAACAAGGTAGATCTAAAGTTTAAGATGTAGTGGGTCACAGCACCTGGAAAATTGGGCATGTGGTGCCCATCGTCCAAATTCTTCTCCTTTTCTCTCTCCGTGTAACCTGCAAGCAAGAAGCTGAGCCCTCTCTCTCTCTCTCTCTCTCTCTCTCTCTCTCTCTCTCTCTCTCTCTTCCCATGTGCATTGCATGTGCCATACCCCTAGTTTGTATAAGAAACTTGATAGGAGCTTGAAAGTCAAGGTCCCATATACAAAGATCTGGTTACAAAACATCCTACAAGTATCCTAGGAGAATCTGCTACCAGTGTGTCCTAGGAGCATCTGCAACCGTTATCAGTAATGCATTGTGGAAATGTCAGTATGGTGAGCTTATACAAGTATCTAATGCATTGTGGCATTGTCGGTATGGTGAGCATATTCAAGTATCTAGGTATTGAATGCAATGATGGTGTAAAATGTTTCCCTTTCATTGGTGAGCTAGGCCTTTGCTTGAAATGCTTCATTTTAAAATGTGTGATTAGGCAAGCACCCATAACACGAACCAATGAACCCATGTTGAATACTTTACATGAGTTGTAAACCACTATCGGAGTCTATGTAACAGACCAAAACAAATTCAGAATTCAGGGCAGTGCTCCCACTTCAGTGTTCTCTAACTCCTAGCTGCACTAGGCCTGAGAAATGGCTTACTTCCTATGTATGTATTCTACGTTCCAATTGTCCAATGTTTGAGGATATTTGATACCTATAAACCTCATCCATATTGGGTGTTCCAATAATGTATCCTGTGTTGAAATCTGGTTTAGGTGTTAATTGCACAAAAGCATGAAGACGAGCGGGAAGGGATTTGGGTGCGGAAGTGGGAAGGATCTGTTTGAAAGCTAGCAACTTTAAAAGCCTAGGAAGCAGGAGCACGAACAGGAAACAGGACCATCACCTTTGTAGAAGGTTTCCACAACTAAGGGCCTGTTCTGTTGTTGGGGAATTCATTCCCTGGTTTTTTTAATGTTTCCTGGAGAATGATAGAATATACCTAGTATTTATTGGGGAAAGACTAAATCTTGTTTGGTTGATACACCGGGTTTTCTAGGGATATGGGAAAAGGCCTTAGCTTAGTTGCACAATTGTTCTAACTAGGTGCAGCTCTCACTTCCTTGAGGTGCACACCTTGAAGACTGAATATTTGTTATGGAGAGCAGAGCGGCAGATGGTGCATTGCATACTGGGTGGTGTACGAATTCCATTTCTTTCTTCGAAGTGATGAGATTGTTACTAATAGATATGATGGATTTGGGTGGGTAAAGTGGAGATGTAGCTTGAGAGTGCTATTTGATTGCCGCTTGCCAACGGAACTCCCGTGAAACTTTTTGAAGACTGCTATTCGATGGCTTTGCCATATGGGGCAAAATCTTGGGCAGTTGGGACTAACGAGGCAACATGAGCGGAGGATAAGAAATGGCTTCCTTCCAATGGATATAGTCTCTACATCCAATTGCTTTTGGTAACTAAGGATCAAGCTTTCTGATGTTTGATGCTATTTGATATCCAATAAATTTCATACATAGTGGGCATTTTAAGAATGTATCCTATATTGAAATTTGTTTAAGCGTTAATTTCACAAAATCATGAGGACAAGCAGAATGGATACAGGCTGGTTGTGAGTGGGGAAGCATCCGTTTCAGATTGTTGGCAACCGTGAAAGCCTAGAAGTAGGAGTGCAAACCTATATCAGGATTGGCACCTTGGTAGAAGGTTTCTGCAACTTAAAGAGTTAAATATTATCAAACTTCAGGTAGAGGATGTTGGGTATAGGTCTGATATGATTTTCATTTTCTTTTTAATTATTTTTTGCCATCTTATATATCTTCGGTGTGTTGAACTCTTCCTATAAGGCCATAGTAGTGTATGGTACTACCATGGTCTTAACCAGTTGGACAATATAAGGTATGCATTTTGTACTTGGTGCATGATGGTGTTTGTGTGAAGGTATTCAATAACGGTAAGTAATTACCATTACAATACATGCCATAAAGGCCATTACCGGCCATAAAGGCCATTATGGCCTTCTAAAAAAATGTACAGGCCCTGTAACGAACAGTTATAGGCCATTTTTTCCATAGCGGCCGTTCTGGCCCCACAACACGTAATGGTTATGTAACAGCTGATATCCTGGTTTGTATATGTGAGAGGTTGTTTGTTTTTTCCATTTCCCCCTTTAAATGGTGGTAAATAATGGTAAATAAGTAATTATTATTTACCTAAGGAATTCATTTTGCTCCCCTACTATGCTGATAGCAACAGTCATTTGATAGGTTTTGACTCTAATACTGAGGAGGAAAAACTAAAATATTTGGGGCTCACCGTGATGTATGTGTTTGATCCATGCCGCCCATCTGTTTTACCACCTTGTTTATCCAAAGTGCTAGTAGACCACACCACTTGAAATAGGGGGAATTGAATGCCTACTGTTGAAAACTTCTTGGGGGCCATGGAAGTTTTGGATGAAGCTGATATTTGTGTTTTCCCTTCATCCATGTCTGTTTGACTCAGGAATTCCATAATGGTAACGGTGGCCATAATGGCCACCGCCGTTACCTGTATGATATGGGTTGTTACAGCTGTTACGGCCCCTATAACGGCTGTTACAGTCTCTTTTATTATTATTATTATTATTGTTATTATTAAAAGGAAAAATCCGAAAAACCTGTATTTGCCTTGTAATGTTGAAAAAAAAACAAAAAAAAGACATGTATTTGCCCCGTAACAAACTATTACGGGGTTGTTATGGTCTTTGTAAGGGGCATAACGGGCCTTTAATGGTGGTTACTTGTATTTTTGCAAAACGGTTGTTATAGCCTTTATGACCTCGTAACATGTAACGGTTGCCATCATTACCTTTGCATAATGGCCTTTATGGCACACCAGACCTTATGAATAGGTTAGATGACCGATACACATCATTGTTGGCCCTAGGAAGGTTTCATGTTTCAACAGTGGACGTCATTATACATGTTGTTTCTTGTGGTGTGGTCCACTTGAGCTTATAATTTGCCTCATTGTTGGGCTCATGCCCTAAATGAGCTGGTAAAATGGATGGACGGCATGGATCCGACAGTGGGACCCATAGATTTCACACATGCAATCCTTATCCGATTTGGAAAAAGGCAATTTCAAATTTCAAGGAGTAAATACTCAGCTACTTCCCTCTCTTTCAAACAATATAGAGAGGTCATCATGACTTATTTACTACCATTTTGAGTGGTAAATGGAAAAACAAAACACCCCCTTCAATTGCTCTGGTGACCTGATTCTTTACAGTATGATTTGTATTCTTCCAAGCCTTCCTACTTCCATCGTAACATCCTCGTCTTCACAACACTCTCATCCTCCGTTCATGTTGCTTGCTAATTCCCCAATAATGTATCCCATATGACATAGCCAGTTGAATAGCAGTCACAAACTTTTTACTGGAGTTCCATGGGCATGCGGAGATCACAAAGCACCATAGTTCTAAAACTCGGCGACTCAAGCCGAAACTCGGCTGACTCGACGAGATTCAAGCTGAGTCACCATGGAACTTGAAAGTCAGAGTGACTTGCTCTTGACTAGGTGTGACTGGTTGAGTTGACTTGACTCGAACTAAGCCACACATTGGAAATTGTGTCATTATAAAAAATAAGAGGCTTGAATTGAACCTAAGGCTTCATTGAGGTGATCTTATGTATGTAACCATTGCCTCTTTGATATTTCTTGAATTTTTTTATATTTAACCTCCATATAACTACATTAAATACTATGAAATTAATAGTTAAATAACGATTGAGTCAAGTGACTTGCCCAGGAGTTCAAGTCAACCTGATTCCGCTGAACATCAAGTTGAATTGAGTTTTCGAGTTTTTAAACTATGCATAGCACTAGAGCCATGTGTCCACTTCACATGGCATGCAAAGATCACTTTAGAGTCACATCTCCACTTCATCCATCCAACTTCAAATCCATCAGGAGTCACTTAAAAGAAAGAAATGAAGTTGTAGACCACCCAATCTTCAATGCTCCATTCACCACTCTTCAATACCAACCAGAGGTTTTGTAAACTTCATAAAATCATATCTATTGGAGTTCTCCCCAATAAATACTCAACTTGAAAAGGCATGCCTTTCTAGGTACTCAATTCATGGTAGTGGCGCTTGTAGCCCCAATGATACATTATTGAACATTTCAACGTTCATTCCTATCTTTTATCACATATCATGAAACTTCTTTACATGATACTTGGGGGTGTTTTTTTTTTTTTCATCTAACACCGTAAATGGTGGTAAATAAGTAATGATGACCTCTCTATGCTAGTTGGAGAAGATTGCCCCAAGTTTTTATGCCTCGAAATTTGAAATTGCCTTTTTCAAAATTAGATGGGGGTGCGTGTGAAATATGTGGGTCCCACCGTGATGTATGTCTGATCTACGTTGTCCATCCATTTTACTAGCTCTTTTTAGGGTGTGAGTCCAAAAATTGATGCAGGACATGAAAATTAAATATGATATGCGAGATTTTAGGCTTAAGATCACGTTAGTTCAGAAACAATTACACAAATTTCATATCCTACATGAAAGTCCAAATATTCAAGTAAGAGGAATCTATGCGAGTCCAGGCCTACACATGATAGGGCTGGATCAATAAAAATTATGAACCAAACGATACTCAAAGATAAGAAATAATCATCCACACATGCATATTAATCAGTCCCTAATCTAAGGGATTTAGAAATTCCAATTTGGGGAACCCTAGGGTAAGAAAAGGGGCATAAAATTGGAGATTTGAGTAATTTAGGGTTACGTTTAGGGATTTTGGGTGAAAGCGGAGTGAAACAGAGGAAAGAGATGAACCAGAAAAGTATCGCACGCGTGGACAACAACAATGGCCCGGACGCACGTGCGTGTGATCCCGGCCGCACGTGTGTGGGGCCCACTATTTAGAAAAAGGCCACCTTGGCCCTGGTCGGTCAGGGATGGACTCCAAAACCTCCAAATCTCAGCTCGATCCGATGCACGGTTTGTGCGTGGTGTTCTGCTGAAGTTTCAGCCCTCTTGTAGGGCCATATTCTGAAATTCTGATGTGGGGAGGAGAATTGTTGCAATAGATAACTGATTCGAAGTGTAGATGATGGGGTGGGATGAGAAGAAGGGATGGTAGAAGATGGGTAGTAGAGATGGTGATGGATGTGGGCGAATCGGGATAGATGTGGCTTCGCACCACAGTAGTTAACCTTTTGATGAAGGGAGAGCTTCGCACCCAATTAGGCTTCACAACTCAGAGAGTAAGAAAACGCGGAATTTTTATTAATCTTCAATGAATCAAAAAAACTACAAGGGGTGCCTATTTATAGGAAAACCTTATTCCCCAAAACCTACAAGATGAAATCAATCCGACTAGTGAGCTACGATCATGAGATCCCATGGTGGGCTTTTCTTGATTGTCGGGCCCAATCTTTTGAATCAAAACTTCGTCTCCTAACTAGGAGGCCATCCCTGGACGTTGTCATCGATCCAAATCGATGGTGGGGTCCTCTTTCTTTTGGCGTACGTGCATGGGGGCGGCGTGCGTGCGCGTGTGCACGGTGATGTCTCCATCAATTCTCCCCGCCTGCGAAGATTTCGCCACTAGCGAAATAAAACTCCTGAATTGCTCCAGGATGCCATGATCAAGTCTCTGAAGCTCCTCAGTGAGCCACGTGCAACCTGGGCGTGACTTCCATTTAACCAGGTACTACTGAAACCCACCGTCCGACGTTGAAATTATCTGATGGTCCAGCATATCCTCTATTTCCTCTCTAGGTATGTGAATGTTAGGTATGGGAGGCAGAGGCTGAGAAGAAATGTCAGGAAGAGTAGGTATAGGAGGTGGAGGCTGAGAAAATGGGTCGGGACGAGTAGGTATGGGAGGTAGAGGCTGAGAAAATGGGTCGGGATGAGTAGGTATGGGAGGTAGAGACTGAGAAAATGGGTCGGGATGGGTAGGTATAGGACGTAGAGGTTGGAAAAATGGGTCGAGAAGGGTAGGTATGAGAGGTAGAAGCTGGGAAGAAAGGTTAGAAAGAGTAGGTATGGGAGGTAAAGTCTGAGAAAATGGGTCGGGAAGGGGCTATAGTTCAAGGGATAAATATGAGGAATCAGGATGGGTGGGCGAAGGGCCGGACAAAGTATCAGTGTTCTCCTGAAAAGTAACTAGATCATCCACATTGAATGTGAAACTAATTTCCATGGAAGGTGAAAGATCTAACTCATACACATTGAGACCGTTTCGTTTTATAATTTTGAAGGGTTTAGCGCTATGCGCGTGTAACTTACGAATGGCCCTCGGAGGGTACCGCTCGGGTCAGATGCGGACCATCACAGAGTCCCCAATATTGAATTCTTTGAAACGTTTATGTTGGTTTGCAGAAAATTTGTAATGTTCATTACTAGTAGTGATCTTCTGCTTGATTTCTTGATGCCATGAATGAATGTGATGCGCAAAAGACTCTGCAGGCTCTGACGCCCTATGGGACAGTGACATAGGGACAAGATCAATAGGTTTCCCAGGTATATAAACAGTAACAACTTCATAAGGACTGAGACCTGTGGACTTATCGACAGAACTATTAAACGCAAACTCGGCTGTAGGTATTACGGTGTCCCATGTTCTGGTGTACTGTATATCCCTCCTAGGGGGAGACTCATCCGGTAGATCATCAGAAAAGACATCAAGTAACTCATCCATTACCGGAATGGCCTCAATGGGTAACTCTACACTAGCCTCTGGTGCACTCTCTCCAGCCACAAGGCTGCACATGTTGTACCCCTCAAAATAGTGGTATTGATGTCTCTCATGAGGTGGGTGCACGAGTGCACACCCATAATTGATTCCTTGACTAACTCCATTCATTGGTCTATCCTTCAGGCCACATGCCTGAGATTGGACATCTACCCCAATGGTGGAGTTTGTCTTGGCGATGGTCTCTAGTCGGGTAACATCAAGTTGTTCAAAGCATTGGTCCATTTCCAAGCGCTTAATCAAAAACTCCAACTTTTGGGATAGCTTGTTTAGTGACTCTTGCAATTGTTCCATGTTTAGTGTAGGATGCCAACCAAAATTCAGCAATATAGTTGTTAAAATATAAGGATTTAAAAAAAAAAAAATTTTAATGTAAAGAAACAACCTAGTTTCTAAAAACGAAAAAGGAAAGTTTTTAAAACAAGTTAGGAAAGTTTCTAAAAAAAAGTAACCTAGTTTCTAAAAACGAAAAAAAGGAAAGTTTCTAAAAACAAATTAGGAAAGTTTCTAAAGAAACAAATTAGGAAAGCTTTAAAAAAAAAAAAAACAAATTAGAAAAGTTTCTAAAAAAAAAAAAAAACAACCTAATTTCTAAAGAAAAAGAAAAAGGATAGTTTCTAAAAATAGAAAGTAAGTTAGTTTCTAAAAAAGAAAAAGGAAAGTAAACTAGTTTCTAAAAAAGAAAAAGGAAAGGAAATTAGTTTCTAAAAACAAATTAAGAAAGTTTCTAAAAAATTAGTTTCTAAAAAACAGAAAAGGAAAGTTTCTAAACCTAGAAATAGAAAACTAAGTTAATTTCTAAAATAATTCAAATAAGGGGATAATAGAAAATTTCAACAACTTATGTCAGGGTTTATTGACCTCTAAACAGCCATATATGATGAAAATTGATGCGTAATGGAACATAAACATGTAATGAATTGTCCTACAAGAACTCTAGGCTCTGATACCAAATTTGATGCAAGACATGAAAATTAAATACGATATGTGAGATTTCAGGCTTAAGATCACGTTAGTTCAGAAACAATTACACAAATTTCATATCCCACATGAAAGTCCAAACATTCAATTAAGGGGAATCTATGCGGGTCCAGGCCTACACATGATAGGGCTGGATCAATAAAAATTATGAACCAAACGATACTCAAAGATAAGAAATAATCATCCACACATGCATATTAAACTAGTTTGGACTAAAAAAGTAAACTAGTTTCTAAAAAAGAAAAAAGGAAGGAAATTAGTTTCTAAAAACAAATTAAGAAAGTTTCTAAAAAACAGAAAAGGAAAGTTTCTAAACCTAGAAATAGAAAACTAAGTTAATTTCTAAAATAATTCAAATAAGGGGATAACAGAAAATTTCAGCAGCTTATGTCAGGGTTTATTGACCTCTAAACAGCCATATATGATGAAAATTGATGCGTAATGGACATAAACATGTAATGAATTGTCCTACAAGAACCCTAGGCTCTGATACCAAATTTGATGCAAGACATGAAAATTAAATACGATATGCGAAATTTCAGGCTTAAGATCACGTTAGTTCAGAAACAATTACACAAATTCCATATCCCACATGAAAGTCCAAACATTCAATTAAGGGGAATCTATGCGGGTCCAGGCCTACACATGATAGGGCTGGATCAATAAAAATTATGAACCAAACGATACTCAAAGATAAGAAATAATCATCCACACATGCATATCAAACTAGTTTGCACTAAAAAAGTAAACTAGTTTCTAAAAAAGAAAAAGGGAAGGAAATTAGTTTCTAAAAACAAATTAAGAAAGTTTCTAAAAAATTAGTTTCTAAAAAACAGAAAAGGAAAGTTTCTAAACCTAGAAATAGAAAACTAAATTAATTTCTAAAATAATTCAAATAAGGGGATAACAGAAAATTTCAGCAGCTTATGTCAGGGTTTATTAACCTCTAAACAGCCATATATGATGAAAATTGATGCGTAATGGACATAAACATGTAATGAATTGTCCTACAAGAACCCTAGGCTCTGATACCAAATTTGATGCAAGACATGAAAATTAAATACGATATGCGAAATTTCAGGCTTAAGATCACGTTAGTTCAGAAACAATTACACAAATTCCATATCCCACATGAAAGTCCAAACATTCAATTAAGGGGAATCTATGGTCCAGGCCTACACATGATAGGGCTGGATCAATAAAAATTATGAACCAAACGATACTCAAAGATAAGAAATAATCATCCACACATGCATATTAAACTAGTTTGGACTAAAAAAGTAAACTAGTTTCTAAAAAAGAAAAAGGGAAGGAAATTAGTTTCTAAAAACAAATTAAGAAAGTTTCTAAAAAATTAGTTTCTAAAAAACAGAAAAGGAAAATTTCTAAACCTAGAAATAGAAAACTAAGTTAATTTCTAAAATAATTCAAATAAGGGGATAACAGAAAATTTCAGCAGCTTATGTCAAGGTTTATTGACCTCTAAACAGCCATATATGATGAAAATTGATGCGTAATGGACAAACATGTAATGAATTGTCCTACAAGAACCCTAGGCTCTGATACCAAATTTGATGCAAGACATGAAAATTAAATACGATATGCAAGATTTCAGGCTTAAGATCACGTTAGTTCAGAAACAATTACACAAATTCCATATCCCACATGAAAGTCCAAACATTCAATTAAGGGGAATCTATGCGGGTCCAGGCCTACACATGATAGGGCTGGATCAATAAAAATTATGAACCAAACGATACTCAAAGATAAGAAATAATCATCCGCACATGCATAGTAATCAATCCCTAATCCAAGGGATTCATAAATTCCAATTCGGGGAACCTTAGGGTAAGAAAAGGGGCATAAAATTGGAGATTTGAGTAATTTAGGGTTAGGTTTAGGGATTTTGGGTGAAAGCGGAATGAAAGAGAGGAGAGACAAACCAGAGAAGTACCGCACGCGTGGACAACAACAATGGCCCAGACGCACGTGTGTGTGATCCCGGCCGCACGTGTGGGGTCCACTATTCAGAAAAAGATCATCTTGGCCTTGGTTGGCCAGGGATGGAGTCCAAGACCCCTAAATTTCAGCTCGATCCGATGTACGGTTTGTGCGTGGTGCTCCGCCGAAGTTTCAGCCCTCCTGTAGGGCCATATTCTGAAATTCTGATGTGGGGAGGAGAATTGTTGCAATAGATGATTGATTCGAAGTGTAGATGATTGATTCGAAGTGTAGATGATGGAGTGAGATGAGAAGAAGGGATGGTAGAAGATGGGCAGTAGAGATGGCGATGGATGGGGGCGAATCGGGATAGATGTGGCTTCGCACCACAGTAGTTAATCCTTTGATGAATGGAGGGCTTCGCACCCAATTAGGCTTCACAACTCAGAGAGTAAGAAAACGCAGAATTTTTATTAATCTTCAATGAATCAAAAGAACTACAAGGGGTGCCTATTTATAGGAAAACCTTATACCCCAAAACCTACAAGATGAAATCAATCCGACTAGTTGGCTACGATCATGAGATCCTATGGTGGGCTTTTCTTTATTGTTGGGCCCAATCTTTTGAATCAAAACTTCGTCTCCTAACTAAGAGGCCCTTCCTGAACGTTGTCATCTATCTAGATCGACGGTGGGGTCCTCCTTCTAGCGTACGTGCGTAGGGGGCGGCATGCGTGCACGTGTGCGTGGTGATGTCCCCATAAAAAATTCTAAGCTAAACTGGAACGCGCCACAGGAAACAACGTGTATAATGATTTCCACCGTTGTAACCTTCCTAGGAACCACAATGACATGTATCGGTTATCCAACCTGTTCATAAAGGTCAGGCAGACATGGATGAAGGGAAAACACAAATATCAGCTTCATCCAAAACTTCTGTGGCCTGGGCCCCCAAACAGTAGGCGTTCAATTTTCCCTTTTTCAAGTGGTGTGGTCCACTTGTGCTTAGGATCCTTCTCATTTTTGGGCTCATGCCCTAATTGAGCTGGTAAAACAGATGGATGGTATGGATCAGACACATATCATGGTGGGCCCCACAGGTTTAAGTTTTTTCTCATCGGTATTAGCGTTAAAACAAATCAAATGACTGTAGCTGTCAACATCCTAGGGGCGGCTGGCATGAATTAGGTAAATAATAATAATTTATTTACCACCATTTACTGAGGTAAATGTCAAAACAAACAGCCCCCTAAAGATCTAAAGTTTCTCTCCTTATTTGACTGTCGACGTTTCCGTATTGCGATGCCAAACCATTTCAATTTTCCCTTCGTCATTTTATTTCCTATGACTAAGAAAAAGATGAGTTCAGGCAATTACAACTGTTTAAGCAATTTTTCAATGTGGACTGCATGTTTTTGTCTTCAAAATTGAAAGGATACTCATTGTTCCTTGCTTTTACATTGATTAAAATTCTCTTCCACTTGCATTGTTGCGAGGAACCATTTCAAGGAAAGCCGATTTGATCGTATTTCTTCTATTTACAGGAACTGGAGAGGATATTGTATTCTGCGCCCCTTCCCGAGCCAAAGTATCAACTACGAAGAACGAGCTCGGCCCCTTTATGACTTGTGTTCATATGAAGTTTTGTAGATTTGTGTGGGGTATTTTCCCTTCATTTCCAGACTAGCAACAATCAGTAGCTGGAGTCAGACCAGCATTCGAGTTTATTGAAGCTTGAGGCTTATCTGTTTGAGTTTGTGGGAGCGTTGGAATTCTGTTCAAGAGCTGCTTGCTGTTAACTTCTCTTTGAAGTTTGTTTCTATGTACATTTTTTTATAATCACCTTCTCTTGGAATTACAAAGCACCATAAACGTTCTGATATAGAGTTTTATTTTCGCGTAGATGAATTTCCAGTCTCAAGATGAGGTCTTCGTATGATACATTATGGATAAATACAGTATTTTCTTTGTTCATTTGTGACCTACTTTTCGGTGGCCTAAGCTGCTAATCTGGTGAGCCCAGTGGAATTTTCCATCCGTTAGTATCTCACCTATCGGATGAATCTTGCCATCCAATGAAAACAGACAACTACAACCAACAGTCTAGATTTGACGGGGTAAAGTAAGACAATTCGGCCTGATAAAGGAAATTTTGGGGCGTCTCCCAATTCCCATCTACCAATGCTCTATTGTATGAATGTGGCTTGGATCACCAGAAAGTGGGTCACAAGTACAGCCGAACGAAAGCACCATCGAACATTGTATCTCCTACCATAGGATCGGTTGCTTCCATAACCTTCTTTTTAATATTATCGGTATTGGGTTTTTCAAAATGCGGACCATAGACGCCGTATATATGTTCTGATGCTAATTCTTGTTGTTGTGGAATCATGGCAGGCGTAAGGATTTGCATTGAGCCAAATGCCCATTGAGCTAACCTGAGCTCAATTTGCTACATTTGCACTGGGTGGAATTGCTATTTTTACACTACAAAGCTCTTTCCTTCATTTATTTTACTCTACAAAGCTCTTTGCTGCATTTAGCTTGCATGCCATTTGGAATGCTAACTCTCATAGTTCCATAGAATGCTGAATTTGATTCGGAACTTCCCTAACAAAACTGACGTAGGGAGGGACATGATGAGCACTGTCTTCCTCAGGGAATAACTACTTTGAATCCACGGAGAGCTCTCTGGACTCCTCACGGAGTTTTCTCGAATCCAGAAGGGATAAAATAGAAATAATTTCTAATAAATTCAAAAATAAATTGATTTATTATAAAAATGAAATTACAATCCTTTAAATAATGAGCTCAAACCTAGGAAAACTCCAACTCAAACACCCTAAAAAATGTGACTTTCTATAAATAGTAAACTTACTATTTATAGACGGACTCCATTCCTACTAGACTTCATGGTTTTCAGCCAAAAATGGTAAGTATGCAATTTGGCCTAACCACGTTATTCTCCAAATTTTTCTAAGCCCTTTTTATGTTGGGCATGACTCCTACAACTCAAATGATCAAAAGTTATACTCGTATCTAAAACTTACTATTTATAGTAAAAACGAAAATAAAAGGGGCTTTTGACCGTTGATCTGATGGAATCTCGCAAATGGCAGTCCAGCATAATGGGGTTGGTTGGCTAAAGTAGCTTCTCCTACCCTAAAATCATATATGATATGTCGAAAAACTCATCTCAGTTTGCGAGATATGACGGTTTTAAGGTTATAACATTCCAGATCATTTCCGCATCTGATCGGGCCTTCTCTGGTGGTCCATCTTCTCCAAACACAGTTCAGTACTCAAAAACTTGACTCAAATGTCTAGTGAGGTCAGGTTGACTCGAATCAATATTTAGTAATTAAGTAAAATTTTATTTATATTTATTGAAATGAGACATACGGGTCAAATGTAAAAATAATGGAAGATGTATGCCGCAAGGTGTGTCAGGTTGAGTTTACCGAGTCATCGAGTTGATGTTGAGTCATGCCTGACTCGGTGGAGTTTTGAGTCAAGTCACTGAGTTTTAGAACTCTGAATTCAAAAGGTGCTTACATGATGCAGCTGAATTTCAGCTCATGCCTCTCAAATAGGAGGTGATACAGCTATTCTCTATGCACAGTCTGAGATTTTGAAGATAGGTGATCTTCATGGTGGGGCCTACTGTTTGGATGGCATGGACGTGACGCTGAAAGCGTCACGTTGGTGTGAAAGATGGGGCACTGCTACTGTTGATCAGTTCTTGCTAGTTCATGATCTTTCTATCATGTTTAAATAGGGTCTGTTTGGGTTGCGGGTGGGGAAGACTTTATACTGTGTTCCTGGCCTGGGATATACCAAGACCTTGTTTGGATGCAGCAAAAGTTCTTATGTGATCTTGGACCGCAATTTATAAGTTTATAAATCACATGTGCTATCATCCATCCTCATTTTGCAAGGCTCTATTGCCACGTGCCAACACCAATCTTCAATGCCACGTGCAATCATCAATCTACAAACGGCCCTCATGTGCGTGCCATCATCAATCTACACCACATGTGCTAATGTGCTAGTGCACGAGCATGTGCCAAATGCTCTTTCCCCATTCAGGGTGTTTGAGAAACAGTGGGCAAGATGGACGTGGATTGTGCATTGAGTAAACTCAAATCTGCACCGACTAAACTCTGTACAGAGTAGTGATAATGACATCCACCCTTGAAACCTTCCAAGGGCCCACAGTGGTGTTTAATTGTCATCCAACCTGTTCATAAGGTCACAGAGTGATGAGGCCAGAACCACTGAAGTGAAATGACACACCTAACCATTAAGAGGAAATGGCACACCGAATATGTAAGGATTATATGTGCAATAAATAAAAAGAAAATAATGGAGAAAACACTAGCTATAAACCATACAACAACACAAGACATATGTGGTTCACCATTCATACTATATTTATGGATAATCCAGCAAAAAAAAAATAAAAAATTCTATTATAGTAAGGAGAGATTATAAAAAAACATAGTATGCAATATCTTTCCTAATAACACAACAAAACCCTTTTGAATGTAAGCTTAAAAAGGAAAACTATCCACCACTGCAAATGCTAGTAATAAATTTTCTCACTTTGAATATCTTAAGAACGAAACCTTGCAGTATCTCTTGAGAAAGTCCCCTCTCTTGTGCAAGCGAAAACCCCTCGTTCAATTTATAACTCCTCATTTTTTTCAATATAACTATAATAAAAGTCACCTTTTTCATAATTAAAATACCAAAAATACCCTTTCAAGGGTCCACAAATGCTTAGGCCTTATTAACTAATGTATAACATGACTTATACAGGCTTAAAAGGTGATTAAAGCTTTAATGATTTTGGTGTCATTATTATAACACAAAGATGTGAATAAAGTTAAAACACAAATATCAGCTTGATCCAAAACTTCTATGGCTTCTAAGAAGTTTTCAATTATAAGTGTTCAATGCCCACTATTTCCCGTGCTGTGGTCCACTTAAGATTTGAATATGCTTTAATTCAGATGGCATGGATAAGGCACATACATTATGGTGGGCCCAAAGTTTACTTGGCATGCTATACTTGTTAGTACGCAATTGACCTCGTCTAGGTTAAACTACACCGGACAGCTTGTCTCCGCAACTTTTGTTGCATTGAAACGGGCCGTACATGGAAGTATTGCATTATTTGATTACGTTTCCATGGAAATGGAAATGCTGCCACCCCAACTCTACTATTCCAATTTAAATAGGATGTGTGGAAAAAAAATATTGGTGGTCCGAAAAGGAATGGTTGTTATGCCCTTTTCCATACATTGCTTTACAAGACATCCATGTGTGGAATTATGCGGATCCAACTAGTTATCAGATACGGGTGGATAGTTATCATTTAAATGTCATCATATACCTTTTAGAAAGGGGCTCTAAGTATCCTCTGTTGATTTATAAAAATTCATCTTTAGATCATTCTAACACAACAATTTAAGTAATTACTTTTTTTATTTTCTGCTTCATCATTTTTCTTTTTTGAACTTTTTTTGAAAAGTTGCAGGAACTGCAAAGAAGTAACTATAAATAAAAAAGACTTCAAGGATAAATTACGAAAATAAAGAAGTCAGGAGTGTACACTACAAAAGTGTGTTTAACGTGTATGTTTTCAGCTTTGCAGGTTGAAGCTTACATTTATCTAGTTTAAGTTAGGGGACTTATTATATCCTAGAGGCATATATATATATATATATATATATATATATATATATATATATATATATATATATATATATATATATATAATTCCCTTACAAACCAATTTAATAACTAGTACGGTGTGAATATGACCTTCAAGATAATGATGCTGTAACGTGTCCTAAGTTTATTTTTAATTGTATTTTCTTTTAATTAGTCTACACCTCTTTATTTTATTTTATTTTATTTATTTATTTATTTATTTTATGAACTAAGTTTTGTTTGGAGATACTTGTCTTATTTAGCAAACACTTGAAAATGAACTTATATCATTTTAGTTAATAGCGATTATTTATTGGATAAACTAGCTTTTAAGTGCCTACCATATTGGAGCCAATGCCCTAAAAACCAATGTGACCTCTAATCAATTAAACTTATGGATGTGATTAGGGCAATCTCAGCCATAGATCATGATGGTCATGAGTCTTTGGTGGACATCTATTGATCTTTAGTGTATAGTGTTTGCTTGAATCTTCATTATGGGTTTGTTAACGAGTGATTCCTTTTGTAGTCATTGGGAACTTGAAATTGGATATTATGATCATTGACCTGGGAGAGTTGTGGTCTATGGATCCTCGATACCCTGTTAGATCTTGACCGTCATAGGTGTATGAGACACACATGTAGACATTAGTTCTTGAGATGTATGATTATCTTGTGTGAGGGGATTGACTTGGGTCAAGATGGACAATCTCCACCACTGAGAACTGACTTGGTGTCGGTTTATGCCTTACCATGCATAAGAGTGTGAGTGTGTCATAAACAAAGGATCCATGTTTGGATCTTTGGTAACTTACATTAGTGAATCAAGATCAAGTCAACAATCTAAGGGCCTATTAGCCTGAATTGTGATTATGAGATTAGAACTTGATGATGCATGAAAGATAAATTCTTAGACCTAAGGACGTGTAAGGGTCATAATCTTGATTGGTTGGTTTTATCTCTTCTTATGAGGTCAATGCAAGGGCCAATAAAGTAAATGTAGTTGAATACTTCCATCAAGTGTCGTTGATTCTTGCACGGTCCAACAAAGGATCCACTGGTTTGTCTAGGAACATATTTATGATTTTGATCTGGACAAATCACGGACTCATCTAGCGATTTTTCTATTAGGCCCAATACTCTGATTATTTTAAGAAGTTTTTTGAAGGTTTTTTAACCATTGAAGTTTTGTTTTAACTATTAAAACTACTTTTATCACACTTAATGGTCCATATCTAATGGCCCACTTCTGTTTGACATGAGATATGATCATTAGTGGATGATCATGACAATGGAGGTATTAGATCATGAGTATATGCATAAATGATGTGGATCGTCGCACTTTCCTTACAGTAAGTTATAAAGTTGTGTGTAGGGTGGCAGAGTACCATACTGGTATTCCTTGAAACCTTAACTTCTTCCTTATTTATTTGATCATATCCTAAAGGAGTTAAGACGAGAAGCCCTAGATACCCTTTCCCCTTGGGTTGTGAATTTGAGAAAGGAGAAAAAATTATGTAGAGAAAGTAAAGGAATGGAGTTTTCCATATTTCTTGTGCATCTTCTCCATCTCAATATACGTATGGACCAATAAAGTGGATGTAGTTGGATACTTCCATCAGGAGTTACTGATTCTTGCACAATCTAATGAAGAGTTCACTGGTTTACCTAGGGACATATTTATGGCTTTGATATAGATAAATTAGTGACTCATTAAATTAATTTTTCATTGGGGCCCAATAGTACTCTAATTGTTTTAGTTAGTTTTTAATCGTTAAAATTACTTTGATCGCACTTGATGATAACTTGATGGTTCAGATATAATAATCAACTTTTAATTGACATGGGATATGATCATTAGTGGATGGGCATAAAAGTGGAGGTATTAGATCATGAGTATATACATAAATGAGATGGATTGTCATATTTCCCTCATAGTATGTTACAAAGTTGTGTGTAGGGTGGTAGAGTACCATACTGGATTATTCTAAAACCCTAACTTCATATTTATTTATTTGATCCTATCCCAGAGGAGTTGAGACAAGAAGCCTATGATACCCTTTCCCTTTAGGCGTGTGAATCAAAGAAATGAGAGAAAAAAATGTGTAAATGAGGCAAATGAATGAGTTTTTCATCATTATTTTGTATCTTCTCCATCTCTGTGTAGTCCATCTTTGTGGATGGTTGTAGGATTTCTTGGTGTCTACAAAAAACAAAAAAATAAATAAAAATTCCTTAGCTATTTAGATATCTCCAGTACTGGGATAGATCTGAAAGAGACCTCTTGGGTTATAGGACCACCATCGACATTGAATTAATGCGTATTGTTAAAATTTAGATATGATCTAACTTTCTTAAGTTATTTGATTCTAGAAATTATACTAGATTGTATTCGTGAAATATTGAGATTAGGATTTCAATTTTAGATTTAGAGAAAAATTGAATTCCGTTGCGTAATCCGATGAAATCATATTATACTAAATAAGATTTTTAAAAAAATGAACATGGGTAATTAAAAACATGTACACTCGCTTTATGATAATTGCAATGAGCACCTTTCCCTCTCCGATAGAGGAATCTATACCAAATGACAAGATTTCCCTCATCTAATAAGTTCATTTTTGCCTTTTCGTGGGGCCTATGGCATGTATAAGTGGGATCCACCTTATTCATCAATGTTCCTCCACCATAAATATCGGATGCCAAAATAGATAAGGCCAATCCAATCGCCGGGTGGGGCACACCATAGAAACCATGGGAGAACAACCTAAAAACTTCCACATTCACATGGTAGGCTACCTATTAATTGTTTATAAACTCCGCTTTCATGGACTGACCACCTTGAACGATTATAATGACATACATACACCATGTTAAGTTCACACCTCTGCAATTAAACATGTGTAATGACATACATATCTTGCTCTTGCTCCAGTGGTAAACTCTTAAGAGTTTCAACACCTGGTCAAGGGTTCGAGTACCCATAGGTGGTGAAATCCCACTTTGGCATGAGTGTGTGGCGATGTGTGTGCGCGTTAAAAAAAAAAGTTCACATGTTCACAACTAATTGTGAATGAGATAGGGGTTAAAATGGTTAATAGATCAAATAAAAGAAAGTTAATAGAGGCACGAGAAATCTCCAACTAGTCTATAAAACAAATGAGACATTTATAAATATCCTAATCGTTGCCCTTCCTCCACCGTCAATGAGGGTGGTAGAAGCCGACCTTGTGGCTCATTTTGGCTGGCTCATTTCAAGCGCTCAGCCAGTTATTCTACCTCATGTCCACCAGGATGGAGAATGGGGGAACGTCTTTCAAGTGCTTCAAGTATCTGGAGATATCTCTTGGCATTTCTCTCACTTAGTTCTGTTCGTGACTCATCATCCCTAGCGACTTATTGCATACATTTCGTCATTTGTTTAAGGAATGTAGTAAAGTTTCATGGGGTGTGCTGGGAGGATGTTCCTGTGTCTCGTCGACCATAAACTCATGATGTTGAGCTGAGTTTTGTTGTTCCTTGACAGTGTTCGACGTTATTTTTCTGGGCTGGTGAGTGGGCGTGCCAGAATTAGAATTGTGGCTCCAATTTAAACCGAACAATAATGACCCAAAGCGCTAAGGTAGGCAGATACATAGTGTATGACCGAGATTTGAAGAGATCGGTCACCTATTTAGCCACTTGCTCGATGTGTAAATTTAATCAAGTGATATTCAGAGGGTGGGGTTCATCCTCTATGACGGGTCACTCCTTTACCTTCCGGACGAAAGCACTTTTTAATACAGATTAAATGAAAAGAGAAAGAAATTATTACAGTCGGTTGCACGGAGCAAGTGAAGAATACTTCTCTGATAAATGATTTGAGTCCAACATACAAGCGTAGACTCGAACTGCAACTAAAATTACCGTCTACTTCGATTAATGCTACGGATTACACTAAGGGCCTGTTTGGGAGAATGGATTTGGAACCCCATGGATTTGAAATCATCCCATTGTGTTTGGCACTCTAGATTAGAAATCAACTTTAATATAAAAGTAGCTATGCATGGTATATTTACAGGGGTTTAAATTTAATTACTAAATCAACTTTAATATATCTAATTAGTGGCGTATGTAATATTTGACACAATGGTTGTAATAAGCCCATATGCTTTCCCCGAAAATGATGAAATTCCAAGTCCCGGATGGGCCACAAGCACAGGATCATGTCTGAGTGACTAACCAATGATTTTTAACCAATATTGATTCACATGGACAATGTTCCGACGGTGTTGATCGTAATATTAAAGTAATTATAGTGATGCAATTGATAATCTAATTGCTTTGGGATATCGTTAGTGGGCCATGTGCCCAATAGAATAATAGTATGGTGACACACATGTTACACATGCAACTCTTGAATGTATTTTAGATGTAATCCAAGCTCTCACTGTGGATTTGAAACCTCCTATTTGAGGGGATTTGAAACCCCCAGTTACTTTATGGTGCTAAACAACCATGGGATTTGAAATTGACGCAGGGATGAACGTGATGAGGATAAATACTCCGAATCCACGGGGTTTCAAGTCCCGGATGGGCCACAAGCACAGGATCATGTCTGAGTGACTAACCAATGATTTTTAACCAATATTGATTCACATGGACAATGTTCCGACGGTGTTGATCGTAATATTAAAGTAATTATAGTGATGCAATTGATAATCTAATTGTTTTGGGATATCGTTAGTGGGCCATGTGCCCAATAGAATAATAGTATGGTGGCACACATGCTACACATGCAACTCTTGAATGTATTTTAGATGTAATCCAAGCTCTCACTGTGGATTTGAAACCCCCTATTTGAGGGGATTTGAAACTCCTTGGATTTGAAACCCCCAGTTACTTTATGGTGCTAAACAACCAGGGAATTTGAAATTGACGCAGGGATGAACGTGATGATGATAAATACTCTGAATCCACGGAGCTTCTCTGGACTCCTCACAGAGACTTCTCGAATCCACGAGGAAAGAAAGCAAAAAATAGAAATAAATTCTAATAAATTCGAAATTGATTAATTGATGAATAAAAATGAGTTCACAACCCTTTAAATAGGGGTACCAAGCAATGGGAAAGAAATCAGAATCAAACTACAACTAAAACTCCCAAAATTCGCGACTTACTATAAATAGTAAACTTACTATTTATAGACGGTCGTGATGTCTACTAGTGCGCAAGGTTTTCGGCCAAAAATAGTAACTGTCCTATTTGGCTTCACCAAACTGTTCCCCTAATTATTCTAAGCTCTTTTCACGTTGGACGCAACTCCTAAAGCCCGACGGATGAAGAGTTATAATCAAACTAAAACTTACTATTTATAGTAAAAACGAAATTAAAACAGGGAAACGACCGTCGATCTAGGGGTTTCTCGCAATTCCGAGCGTTGCAACCCGGCATTGCGGGGTTGGTTGGCTAAAGTAGCTCGTTCTACCCCAAAACCATATATTTTATGTCAGCTAAATCATTCCAGATTGCAAGATACGTCCGATCTAAGGTTCGACGGTCCGGATCACTTCTGTCGTCGACCGAGCCTTTTCTGATCCATCTTAGCCATGAAACTATCCACGACCCGCTCTACATCAATCCCCTCCACTTCAAAAGAACTCGTCCTCGAGTTCTCATCCTGCGCTGGTTCATGATACTCGGTCGGGTCCGCAACATTGAAAGTCTGTGAGATCGCCATGTCATCTGGAAAATCAACAACATAAGCGTTGTCATTGATCTTTCGAATGATTGGGACGGGTCCAATCTTCTTATTTTTCAACTTATTGTATGTCCCGGTCGAAAATCTCTCTTTGCGCAGATGGACCATAACGCGTTCGCCCACCTCGAACACTTTTTGTCGCCGGTGCTTGTCCGCTTGTTCCTTGTACTTCTCATTCGAGGCATTTAGCTTGGTCTGCACTTCCGCATGAATGCCCATGATCTTGTCTGCCATATGTTTTGCTACAATGCTCGTGCCTGGGTGCTTAGGCAAAGGGACCAGGTCAAGCGTGTGGCGAGGCACTCGTCTATAGATAATCTGGAACGGAGATTTCCCTGTCGAGCGGTTCACCATGTTGTTGAATGAGAACTTGCTTAGGACAAGGCCAAATCTCACTGCTTCGATTTTTCTCTTGAAATACAGTGAAGGAGGTTTTCCAACGTACAATTCACAACTTTGGTTTGCCCATCAGTTTGTGGGTGGTAAGTACTGCTGAATTGAAGTCGTGTATCGAATTGAGCCCACAAAGTCTGCCAAAAGTGGCTAATGAACTTCGTGTCACGATCAGAAGTAATGGTCTTGGGGACCCCGTGTAGTCGTACGACCTCCCTGGAAATAGATTCGCTACGTGTGTTACATCGAGGGTCTTCTTGCATGGGATAAAGTGCGCCATCTTGGAGAAACGATCTACCACCACGAACACCGAATCCATGCCACGTTGTGTTCGTAGGAGATTAAGCACGAAGTCCATTGATAAATCCTTCCAAGGACCGTCAGGCACAGGCAACGGAGTGTAGAGGCCCGTATTCTGAGATTGTTCCTTGGAGGTCTGACAAATACGACAACGTTGTACGGTTTTTCCCACATCACGTTCTAATTGCGGCCAGTAATACCGCTCTTCCACAAGAGCTCGCATCTTGTCTCGCCCAAGGTGTCCACCGAGGCCACCTCCATGTAGCTCTTGAATAATTTGCTCCCTCAGAGAACTTTGGGGGATGCACAATTGATTTCCTTTGAAGAGAAAATTGTCCTGTATATGAAGGTCACTTGGGTGACCTTCTAGGTACTTCACCCAAGGATCAATGAAGTCCTCATCCTCGGTATACAGCTCCTTGAGACAGTCGAAGCCGACCGCCTTGTTGCTCATCGTAACGAGTAGTGATACATGACGGTTAAGTGCATCGGCCACCTTGTTCAGCTGCCCTGACTTGTGCTTCAGAACGAACGTGAATTTCTGTAAAAACGCAACCCATCTAGCATGCACATGATTCATATTAGTCTGACTATTAATAAACTTTAATGCTTGATGGTCAGTGTACAGAATAAACTCTCTTTGAATTAGATAATACCGCCAATGTCGCAGCGCCTGAACAATTGCATACAACTCAAGCTCATAAGTCGACCACTTCTTTCGGGCTTCGCTGAGCTTCTCACTGTAGAAGGCTACCGGCCTGCCTTCTTGTGTTAACACTCCTCCAATTCCGACGTATGAAGCGTCGCACTCAACCTCAAACAATTTATCAAAATTAGGAAGCACCAAGACCGGTGTTATAGGCAAACGATGCTTGATCTCATGAAAGCTCTTGTCAGCTTTATCGGTCCACTGGAACGGTCTTTTTTTCATGCAATCTGTTATAGGCGCGACTATGGTGCTAAAATCTCGCACAAATTGACGATAGAAAGTCGCCAACCCATGAAAACTTCTCACCTCATGAATGTTTGTCGGGATCGGCCATTCCTTAATAGCTCGCACCTTTTCATCATCCACACGAATGCCTGTGGACATTACAACAAATCCTAGAAACAACAGGCTGTCAGTTAAAAAACTACATTTCTTCAAGTTAAGGTACAACTTGTTAATTTGTAGGACCTGCAGCACCTGCCTGAGATATTTCCTGTGCTCCGCCTCATCCTGGCTATATATCAATATATCATCAAAATATACTACCACAAATCGGCTAGTGAACGGTTTTAGAACTTGATTCATCAAACGCATAAAAGTACTTGGTGCGTTCGATAGGCCAAAGGGCATGACCAGCCACTCATATAACCCTTCCTTGGTCTTAAATGTCGTTTTTCACTCATCACTGGGTCGGATACGAATCTAATGGTACCCACTCCTTAGATCTAGTTTTGAGAATACCTTGGCCCCTTCTAGCATATCGAGCATATCGTCCAACCGTGGTATTAGGAACCGATACTTGATAGTAATTTTGTTGATTGCCCAGCTGTCGACACATATGCGCCAGCTTTCATCTTTTTTGGGCGTTAATAATGCTGGTACGGCACATGGGTTCATGCTCTCTCTCTCCCAAGAGACTCTGACAGATCAATTCCTTCACTTGCCCCTGAAGTATCTCGCACTCTTCGGACTCATTCGATAATGAGGGCGGCCAAGGTGTGCTAGCCCCAGGGATGAGGTCTATGTGATGTTGGATGTCCCTTATGGGGGGCAATCCATCAGGTAAATCCTCAGGCCAGACTTCTTTGAATTCATTTAGCAACAGTTTTAAATTTGGAGGGATGTTTGAGGGTTCCTCTTCCTCGCCCTTCACCACTACGGCGTACACCTCGTCAGTTTCCTTAGATTCCTCCATGAAATCTCGAATGGTCAAAAGGGAACTCTCCTCCACTTTAGAGGCTTCAGGGTGGTTCTCTGGTGCCATAGGGGCAAAGATTATTTTTCAGCTATCCTTGACGAATACGTAGATATTGTCTCGTCCCCGATGGGTCGCATCACGGTTTGACTGCTAGGGTCGACCGAGTAGCATGTGGCAAGCTTCCATGTCAACTACGTCACAAAGTATCTGATCCTTATAATTTTTACCAATTGAAAACGAGATAGTGCATTGTTCAATTACCTTAGTTTCATTCACATTTTTTATCCAGCCAATTGAGTACGGGGAAGGATGTTTCATCGTTGGTAGCCGCAATTTATCCATCATCACTCTTGAGACGATATTCTCACTACTACCACTGTCTATGATCACATCACAGACCTTTCCCTTGACAGTGCACCGAGTACGAAATATATTGTGTCGCTGTGGATGTAATTCCTTTCGTGGGATATACAGTAATCGCCTCACAACTAGAAATTCACCACGATCCTCGCTTGTCATTTCATCGCCACCTACTATTTCTTCAGTGGTTTGTTCATGTTCATCATAGTCATGGTCTTCTTCTGCAGCCTCATCTTCAGTGCCCCCTTCGTTTATAGTCAAGTGTGCTGCGGGACGTTGAGGACATGTGTTTGATAAGTGGCCTGGCTGGCCACAGCGGTAACAATTATTCGACCTTGGTCGAGCATAAGGATTTGAAATCCTACTCGGGCCCGCTGTTGTGGGTGCTGTACGTTGAGGTCTGGATGAGCCGCTCCCCATATCATGGTTCGCGGTTGTAGGATGTTGAGGACGTTCTCCTACTGAATCTTTTCCTCTTGCCAGCACTGAATCCTGCGTGGGACCCGTCATGGGGGGTCGAGTTGAAGGATAGGGACGAGCAGGAACTCTTGCAAGTTGTGTTTTTGCCCTACCCATCAATTGAACTGCTTCATCCACGGTCCAGACCGGGTACATCTGAACTCAGTCCTGAATTGTCGGTCGCAGCCCACCTATAAATCGTGCCACGTTCTGTGACTCAGATTCTAACAGATCGTTTCGTGTAGCCAACCGTTAGAATTCTTCAGTGTAATCGGTGTGGTTCGATTTCCTTGTCGATAATTTTGGTATTGCTGGAATAATATCTACTCATAACCACTGGGGAGAAATTGTGATCGAAGAAGGCGTCTCATCCGTGGCCATGATGAGATGGGTGCCTTGTTCTGGCGGGCTCGTGAGAGTTGTAATTGTTCCTACCATGCAGAAGTACCGGATTTTAACTTAAACGCTACCAATTTTACCCTTTTATGATCTGGCATGTCCATATAATCAAAATATCTCTCTACTTCGGCTGGCCAATTGAGGAAATCTTCTATACATAATAAACTATTAAAACTAGGAAGTTCAGCCTTACCTCGATAGTCTCTTTCAGCACGATCTAGATGATTGCCTCCATAGTTGGTCATCGGGCAAAACCATCATCAAGGTCCTCGTCGCTAGAACTTGAATCATCTGGTGTAGCCCTACGGTTTGCCACTGGTAGTGCCCTACGGAAATCGGGGTTGTGTCGTACAACAACCATGGGTGGTGGAGCCACCATGGGTGGTAGAGCAACCATAGGTGGTGGAGCACCGCCTAGGGCTTTGGGCGGAAGTAGCTCATCCGCAAGACGGTCGAGGGTTGCCTGCAGCCCTTGCATGGCCAACTGACTCTCCCGGTGGAAAGCTTCTATTCTTTCTGAAAGATAACGAATCCCTGGATCACCGTCCACAGGATTTTGATTCATACCTTCATTGTTTGCCATCGGCCCGAGAGGAATCCTCGCTTTGATACCAATTGACGCAGGGATGAACGTGATGAGGATAAATACTCCGAATCCATGGAGCTTCTCTGGACTCCTCATAGAGACTTCTCGAATCCACGAGGAAAGAAAGCAGAAAATAGAAATAAATTCTAATAAATTCGAAATTGATTTATTGATGAATAAAAATGAGTTTTCAACCCTTTAAATAGGGGTACTAAGCAATGGGAAAGAAATCAGAATCAAACTACAACTAAAACTCCTAGAATTCGCGACTTACTATAAATAGTAAACTTACTATTTATAGACGGTCGTGATGTCTACTAGTGCGCAAGGTTTTCGGCCAAAAATAGTAAGTGTCCTATTTGGCTTCACCAAACTGTTCCCCTAATTATTCTAAGCTCTTTTCACGTTGGACGCAACTCCTAAAGCCTGGCGGATGAAGAGTTATAATCAAACTAAAACTTACTATTTATAGTAAAAACGAAATTAAAATAGGGAAACGACCATCGATCCAGGGGTTTCTCACAATTTCGAGTGTCGCAACCCTACATAGCTGGGTTGGTTGGCTAAAGTAGCTCGTTCTACCTCAAAATCATATATTTTACGTCAGCTAACTCATTCCGGATTGCGAGATACGTCTGATCTAAGGTCCGACGGTCCGGATCACTTCTGTCGTCGACCGAGCCTTTTCTGATCCATCTTAGCCATGAAACTGTCCGCGACCCGCTCTACATCAGAAATCCCCTCAAATACCCCCAAATCCATGGTGCCAAATGACCCCTAAGGAATGTAAATCGACAAGCTCGGAAAGTAAAGATTATGATAAGGAATGTAATTTGTTGAACATGAAGGTAATAGATTACACTAAGGAATGTAAATCGATATATAATTGAAAGATAGATTCGATTTGATTGGTTTGGTATGCGACGATATTTTTTTGTTGAATTCCTTCATTATTTATAGCCTTTTGATCCAGTTGTTCTGGATCATTCTCACATTCCAACGGTTAATGTAACCGCTCTCCACAACTTGGCTTCTAGATGCTTCCCACGTTCCAACTTCCTTTACTTCTCCTTGCGCCACCTGTCATGTAGTCTTTCGAACTACTTTCGTGATATACGTCATCGACTAATTCGTCGTGGCTCCATTTAACGAGAAATCTCCATAAATATTTGCAGGCAAATCTCTGAGTGTAGCATGCACGTCCATACAAATCACACCTAACTCGCTCTGATTGGCCGTAGTGGGGTATGATCGTAATGAGCTGAATAGACAACATTGGCCACAAAACTAGTCTTCTTGGATTGTGGTGGCATCTCGTCTTAATTGAAAAATACACACCACTGAGTCTCACTTGGCATGCCAAAAAAGAGGTGTTGCTCTCAATTAAGTCATTCAAAGCTATTCATGTGAACAAGGGCCTAAATAGGAAGTACGTGTGCCTGTATGATTGCGCAAGCGTGCCAGAGTCTACTTGAATGAAGGATATTGACTGAATTGGTCGATACCTTTACGTCAAGATGGACAGATTGGAGATTGGATCGAAACCCAGATTTCTCTCGATCACTGACTCGTTGATTTAATGTCTGCCATACTCAAGTAATTTGAGCAAGGGAAGGGGTTAGCCCTCATGAATGAGTTCTTTTTTCCTTGTACCAGTGATTGCAAAGTTGTCCGATTTAAGGACTTTATATTTCACTAGTTTGCCCTCATGAATGAGTTCTTTTTTCCTTGTACCAGTGATTGCAAAGTTGTTCAATTTAAGGACTTTATATTTCACTAGTTCTTTAACGTGGTATTCCTCAATCAAAGTAGAAGATTTGCATAGAACAAAATAAAGACTAGCATAACACGATCGATTTTTATTAATGTATTGGCCCTATTACGGCCATCGTGGTTTACAATCTAATTGAAGCGAGAAATAAGATAAATATCTGACCCGCCTATCGGAACAGACAATCAAGGCAGATGGTTAGTAGGATGTGACTGGGGTATGAACAACTGAATCAGAACTTAGATAGAATGAGATCTAGAAACTTAAGGTTAAATATATTTAATCTCCTTCTAAGATAAATGTATTGCAGCGAGAGCTATTGGGCACTAGTGAACTAAGCTAGGTTAGGAAAGTTAAAATAGATATGAATGTAAGATAGACATGTTGATAAATGTGTTTGGTGTGGGGCCTCGACCTCTTCTTTGGGTGCTCCTTTTATAACTTTCTCGAGACAGTGAAAGCCCCTCGCTGGGCTTCTGGATCTTACAGGATTTTTGCATGGGATTTTCGAACACACAATCTCCTCATTCACATATTTGGAAGCTCTTAACTAGGAAGACCTCCGAAACGTTAGTAGCAGCTGGATCTCAGCTTTTCACTCTTACACGTAAATGCTCCCCTATATGACTCTCTTGGTTCGATTAAGGGAGCATCTTTCGCTTAATTACAATTGTTTACTTTGGTAATTTGATGCAAATCATAGTCCCCAACGGGAGTGAAATTTGACACATGATATCGATTTATTATCAGACCAGGCTGGATTTAGTTCTCTCATTCTTTTGATCCTGATGGGATCATGGTTGCGGACACAACCCATATGATATTTCTGTTTCTCTTGATTGTGGGGTTTGTTTAGAGATTGGCCTGATATGCGGATCTTTGAAATTCTCTGGATTGCTGCTAGTTCTTTGAACATCTCAAGGAAATCTCCAATTTTACAAAGATGGCAAGTGATGGCCTTGCGGATGAGATCATATCTTGTGGGGTACGATATGTTTGCTCAACGGATCTTTTATAGCCACGCCAAGCACGTCCCTCATTTAATGGGTACGTTAATCGTGGCCACATGACATGCCATAGAGTCTACCATCACAGTAATGACATGTACATGATGCTGAAGGAAAATCAGATACAAATCTTCTCTAGGTGTGAGTACGATTTTACCTATGCCAAACACGTGGTATCATCTTTCCCATTGATCTATGTCAGGGTGCTATGACAGGGCGCTAAAAATGGGTGTAAATACTAATAATATATTAATAAGCAACAGCCATTGACCAATTATAATATTTCGTTGTCAGATTTTAATGTATTATTCATAGGTGGGGATTGCCGGTGCCCTAGTCACATAAAGTTCTTTTCGGAAGCTTTGTAGGGCTCAAAGAGATGCTCTTCACAAATCCACTCCATCCATCAGTTTTACAAGTAAGAAAATTAGGATGGGAGTTCAAAAACCAGGCAGATCGAAAACTTAAGTGGGCTACACCACATGAAACAGCAGCCCACCGTTGAAAACTCTGCGGGAGCCAGAGAAGTTTTGTATCAGGATGATATTTGTGCCTGCAGTTAATCTGAGTGATAATAATCCTATAAACAAATTGGATATCATATAAACATCATGGTCGGTCGCATGATGATTTAAAAGGTGGGCGTTTCCATTTTCATTGTTTAGTATGGTGTGGCCCACATGAATTTAGATCTGCCTGATTTTTATGGTCCTGTCTTATTTTGGTCTTGTAAAACTGATGAACGGAGTGGATTTAGACGGGCATCTCTGTAGGCTCCACACAAGCTTCCAACTACAGGAAATTCTTGTGTGCAGGGGCGCAGGCAATCCACATGATCCCTATCTATCAATGAACGGCGCACCAAGAAGTGGCACCGGGTAGATTTGGGCCCACGTGATGTACTCACACCCTTTGACCCATCACACATCAACTTAGAAAAAATCTTAGACCCAAAATTCGATTCAATCCAGAACTAAGGTGGACCGCAAAGCGAGTAAGCTGGGACGCCTACCCTTGAATTAAGCAGGGGTCTTCACGACACTTAGATCCATAGCTCAACTGGCAGACTGAGTGGAGATACCTCCTTTCAACACTTAAGGTCTTGGTATCGATCCCTAGTGGGGGTGGCTAACATGGAGTGTGTGTACACACATGGGTGTGTACTAACAATCTAACCTCAAAAAAAAAGAAAAAAAAAAAAAAAAAAAAAGAAAAAAAGAATAAGCAGGGGTCTTCATGAGTCGTTAAGGGGCATTTGGATGGTAACTATAAAAATTCATTTCTCATTTTACAGGTAGCTTATCATAGTTTCTACTTATTATATATATATATATATATATATATATATATATATATATATATATATATATATATATATATATGTGTGTGTGTGTGTGTGTGTGTGTGTGTGTTTTTTGTAAATAATATATTTATTGGCTTCTCCTCTCTGTCTCTTCTGGTGCCATTATTCTGAAAACGGATTGGCTACTCCCCTACCACCAACCAATGGCTAGTGGTTGGTGCTCTATGGGCCCCACTATGATGTATGTATTTCATCCATGCCATCCATCTACTTTTCTAGATCACTTTATAGTATGAGACCAAAAATGAGATATATCCCAATCTTAAGTGGATCACATTATAGGAAACAATGTTGAATGAGCGTTGACCATTAAAAACCTTTTGGGAGCCATAAAATTTTTGGATTAATCTAATCTTTGTTTTTTCCCTTCATATGGGACTTTATGATCTAATCAACAGATTGGATGTCAAATAAGCAATACAGTGGGCCTTAGGAGGATTTAAATGGTAGATATCCAATCACTATTGTTTTCCCGTGGTGTGATCCACCTAATATTTATATCCCTATCATTTTTGGGATAAAGACCTAAAATGATTTGTAAAAATGGATTAAGGGAATGGATGAAACATATACATCATTGTTGAGCCCACAGAGCACCGACCACCAGCCACGGGGCTAGTGGCAAGGGGAGTAGACCATCCGTTTCCCATCTTCAGTAGCTTATAAAAAGTAAAAAACCTAAAAAAGAGTATAAGAATGTAATTATGGGCTTTTAAGTATAAAAAATAAAAAATACTTATAATTAATCATAAATTAAACTTATCTAAAATAAATCACTTAGGGGGTGTTTGGATTGTAAGTTGCTTAAGATAAGCTACTTATGCCACAAGTAGCTTATCTTAGGCTGTGTTTGTTAACGCTGAATTTTTGCACTTAACGCGGAATGAGAAAATTTTTTTGTGTTTAGTGGTGTTTGTTAATGCGTTTTTAACGCAGAAGACGGAAAGCGGTAAGTGGTTTTTCACTGAATTCTTTCCGTGATAGGAGTCTGGCTTAATGGTGAACGCGGAATGCGCTCCGTGATTTTTCATAAAATAAAATTTTATTGCTTCCAAAAGTACCCCCTTTCAAGTTATTACGAAAAATATTTCTTTCCATTTATTTACGCAATACAAAATCAACCTTTAACCTTTGAAAGTTCTTTATGCCCCATCATGATTTGTGTGTTTGATCCATACCGTTCATCAACTTTTTCAGATAATTTAAGATGTGATCCAATAAGAGAAGCGGGTCCAATGATTAATTGGACCATAAGAAGGGGATTGAATGTCCACCATTAAAAACTTCTTGAGAGCTAGAGAAGTTTCAGATCAAGCTGATATTTGTGTTTTCACTTCATCCACATCTACGCGACCTAATGAATAGGTTGGATGGTAAAAAAACATCGCAGTGGGCCATGTAACTTTGGATTGCGTAATACCCCCGCCCGTCCCTAGCTCCGAATGGGTAGTTCTATGGGCGGGCCCACCGTGATGTATCTGTACATCCAAACCCTCTATCCCTTTTCTCATATTATTTTAAGGCATCAAAACAAAAATGAGGCAGATCCAACGATCAAATGGACCACATCACAGATGACTCTTACATTTAATGTAACTGGTGCATTTTAATGCAACCAAGGTTATTATTTGGTGTGGTCCACTTGAGCGTTGGATCTGCCTCATTTTTGTGTTCATTCCTTAAAATAATATGAGAAAAGGGATTTATGGTTTGGATGTACAGATACATCATGGTGGGCCCGCCCACAGAATTGCCCATTCGGAGCCAGGGACAGGCGGGGGTAGTACGCAGTCCGCGTCCTCGTTAAACACGGCACGGACGCGGATTCCTTGCGAAAGTCTTTTGCTGGAAGCTCCTGCGCTGGGAACTCAGATAGGGCCCACTGTGATGTTTGTGAGAAATCCTACCCATCCATTAGTTTTGTGAGTTCATTTAAATGCATGATGCAAAAAATGAACCATATCTAAATCTCAAGTGGACCATGCTAAAGGAAAATGTGGTTAGGAAAATTCATACCGTTGAAACCTACCTGGGTTCGATAGTGATGTTTACATGTCATCCATACCGTTAATAACTTCATTCCTACTGGGATGAACTGAAATCACAAATATTAACATTATTCAAAACTTCTGTGGCCCACGGATATTTCAATTGTAGAAATTTAATTATTAAGTTTTCGGCCCAGTTGAGCATCGGAAACGGTTCATTTTTGGCATCATGTCTTAAAATAACTTAAAAAATAGATGGACGGGTAGGATTTCTCACAAACATCATAGTGGGCCCTACCTAAGTTCTCAGCGCAGGAACTTGGTGCGAAAGTCCTTAGATTTATATTCCTACTAATTTTTGAGGTGAATTACTAGAAGTAAATCCGCTACAATTGTTTTTTCCAGCACTTCTTTTTACTTTCGGCTGGTCACTCATTCCTCTCGCCATTGGAGTGGCTGTGGTCGGTGCTCTGTGGGCCCTACCATGATGTATGTGTTTCATCCATGCCATCCATCTATTTTTTTCAGATCATTTCATTGTATGCGACAAAAAATTAGGTATATCAAAATCTCAAGTGGGCCACATTACAGGAAAGAGTGTTGAATGAGCGTCAACCATTAAAAACCTTTTGGGGGCCTTAAAATTTTTGGATCAAGCTGATCTTTGTTTTTTCCCTTCATTTGAGCCTGTATGACCTAATAAAAAGATTGGATTTCAAATAAACAGTACAGTGGGCCTTAGGAGGATTTTAATGATGTATATCCAATCATTATTGTTTTCCTATGGTGTGGTCCACCTGAGATTTATATTCCTCTAATTTTTGAGGTGAATTACTAGAATGATCTATAAAAATGGATGAACGAAATGAATGAAATACATACATCATGGAGGGGCTAACAGAGCACCGACCACCGTCAATTGGGGAATATCCCTGTCATCGGCATTCACATACAATCATTTGCATTTGCAGCAGTTAACTTGGTAAGGATAATCACAAGGTAGACGATTCGATCCGTTTAGTCGGTCCCAGACGTGGATCCCCTACAAAGCCTTCATGATTAGAAGTTGCGAAGTAGGGAGTTCTGAAGTTTGATATCGATTGATTATCGGGAAACCAAATGCTTCTCGGGAACACAGGTGGGGCCACTGGGATGTTTGTGAGAAATCCTCACCGTCCATCCATTTTGTGAGTTCATTTTAGGACACGAGGCCAAAGATGAACCGTATCCAATGCTCAGGTGGGCCGAAAATGTGATAACTAAACATCCACAGTTAAAATATTCGTGAGGCCACTGAAGTTTTGAATCATGCTAATATTTGTGTTTTCAGTTCAATCCAGTAGGAATGATGTTATGAACGGTATGGATGGCATGTAACTGATTAATTTCCCTGTCGGGTATCATGTTCATTGGATCTCCATCAATTTCCCTGTTAGGTATAGACAATTGATTAATTTATTTTATGACTGGTTGATGCCCTCTAATTGAAGTCTTAGGATTTTCAAACGTGTGCTTTTATTGGCTTTGATGCCAACAACGGACCCAATTTGAATGAAATGATAGAAATAGGAGTAGACCAATGCATGTTAGGGTTCTAATTCACAGCTATAAAACCTTGAAATTGGTGCAGTTCTTCATCTATGACTCACTAGAGAGGTTCTGTCTTGATTTGGTGATTCAGGTCTGTAGCGGAGTGCATCGGCCGAGTACTTGTTGCACTGAGTCAGGGCATAGTTCAAGTCCAGCCCATGAGCTTAGGACTCAAGTCCACATGAAGGAATCAATCGATTTTCCATGTGGTACACCGGGCGCGGATTGGATGGATGTGGATTTCCTGCGAAAGCCGTTCGCAGGAAGTTTCGGCCAAGGATGCTGGGTGGGGCCCACCACCATGTTTTTAGGAAATATATTCCGTTCATTTGTTTTACAAGCTAATTTTAGTACAAACGACAAAAAAGAGGTGGATCCAAGTCTCGAGTGGGCCACACGAGAGGAAACAGTAGTTATATAATATTGACGATCAATGAGCTCTGAGTTGTACGAACGGTTTAAAGGAGATCAAAGTTGGCGGGAAATCTGCATCAGGTGTAAAACATTTCCAAATAGGAGATAGGGGCAAATGTGTCAAATTAACATATTTCAGATATTTTAGATGTTTGTTAACAAACAGATTGTTTCAAATTCAGTACTTAATTTTCAGACTTCAGCCATAATTATCAAACCAATTTTTTGACTTCAGATTTCAAATTTAGGCTTCAGATTTCAGATTCAGGCTTTAGACTTCAGATTTAACAAACGGGGCCTTAGTTTATACTTATTAAGAATATAAATATATTTAGTAAACATCAAACTTATCAGCTTCCCCTCTCATTCGTCTCTCATGATGCCTCTCTTTAGCAACTTATGAAAGGTAGAAAAGCTAAAAACATTAGCTAAAGTGATTAATTACTTCTGAGTAAAAAAGTTACTTCCGGCTGTAATAATAAACCAAACTTACTTATTTGAAATAAGTAACTCATCTACTGCTATAAGTAGAAAAGTAACTTATTCGGTGGTATCCAAATAGGCCCTTATCTACTGCTGCAAATAGAAAAAGTAACTTATTCGGTGGTATCCAAACAGGCCCTTATCTACTGCTGCAAATAGAAAAAGTTTGGCTACTTATGCCTCAAGTAACTTATCTTGGTTTCTACTCATTAAGCCGTAGTAATTAAATACCTTTTAAGTAAAAAAGTTACTTATAAATAATCTTAAATGAAACTTATACCGAATAAGTTACTTACCTACTTTTATAAATATCCAAACGGGCCTAAACAGCCTGAATTTTGGCCTAACCCTTCATCCTTTTCTTTGAGAGAAGAATGAAACGGCCCGTTAACAACACACGCAATGGATTAGACGATCTAGTGTAGATTCGTCCAAAGTTCAAACCACAATTGAAGGTTGGTAGGTTAGCTTTTATTGCATAGATGATACGTACTTTTCAAAGATACTGCTACGATCATCTCAACCATATGATTTGAGGTCCACTACAGACCCTCCATCATGAATCCACTTGATGATCATCATATCATCCATGTGCACTGCTTTTGACTAGAAAAGGAAGTAAACAGAAAATCATATTCTCGGTAGTCAGTACCAGTACTTTTGGAAGTAGAGTCATGATCATCAACCAGGTGCCCCTCGTGTGAGGAAGCATAACACATAATGCACACGTGTTAGAGATCCAGGCCATTCATCAGGTAAGGCGTGCTGTGAACATTCTACGTACAAGAATTCAAGGTAGTACGCTCATGAAGTTAGCTACATATGCAGGCCAAATTTGGACCGTTGGATAGTTATTTTTTAGTGGCCTATTTATTCATTAGTACAAGTTTTACTTGCCTGATTTGTGGATGGATGATATTTTTGGTCCATTGCATGTCTAAATTAGTGTGGCATGCCTAATGAATGGCCTGGATCTTTGACTAGAGCTGTCAATGGAGAAGGTGACCTGTTGGACCTATATGATTTTAGGGTATGGGACCATCTTTCGAGAACCATTTAGAAATCAGGCCAGGTTTAGGTCTACCATTTTAGACAGTTTAAAATCTGGGTCCAGTTGACTTCATGACGGGTCCACTGCTTTAGGTTTCTGAAATGATTCTGACCTCCTAGTATCTACGGGAGGCCCCACCATTTAAGTGGGTGGTTTGGCAATTCGATAATAATGGAATAAATGCACTCCACAAGCCGATCCAAGCCGTGTGACATTAATTCCGATAAAAAAGGTTAATGTGACGGATAAGGCCACTTAATTCATGATTCCGGAATATACCAATTATCCTAAGACATGCAATAATAATATCAACTCCATTTAATGCAATTCCATACCAATTAATCTCATATTCTGAACAAGCCCTAACATAGGATCATTGGTTCAATACAGGCTTGAAAAGCTGTAAATATAATATAATGCGACCTTTTTATTTATTTATTTATTTATTTAATGGTACGGAGTATAATGCGATGTGCCCCTGTAAACAACCATTGGAAAACCACTTTCCATACCATGCATGTTCAAGATAGGCATACAGGTGTACAATCTAATACATCCACCGGTGGTCCAACCACTTAAATGCACTTATTTGACCCTGACCTAACTAGAAACTCAAAGGAATGCAGATTGTTTAGTAAGTCACCACACTTTAACATAGTAAGTAAACTCTGTGGGGCTCACCATGATGTATGTGTCATTATCCACTCCGTCTATCCGTTTTTCAGCTCATTTTCGGCATGAGCTCAAAATTGAAGAACATCCAAAAGCTTAAGTAGACCAAACCACAGGAAACAGTGGGTATAATGATTTCCACCGTTGAAGCCTTTTCAAGGCCAGTGATGTTTTTTTGTCATCCAGCCTGTTCATAAGGGCATAAACAGACATAGTGAAGGGAAACACAAATATCAGCTTGATCGACAACTTCTGTGGCCCACAAGAAGCTTTCAACGGTAGCCATTCAATTTTCACGGTGTGGTCCACCTGAGCTTTAGATATGTTTCAGTTTTGTGCCCATGCCATAAAATGATGTTAGAAAATGTATAGACGGCATGGATAGAACATATACATTATGGTGGCCCTCACAGAGCATACCCAGCAAGGTAATCTACCGGGCCGGACACGGACACGAACCCAAGTTGACCGGTACGGTACGTACGGATACTCGTTGACGAGCACGGTTTAGGTGTTAGCCGGGAAACAGCTCAATGGTGTTACCCTTACCGTAGGGCCCACCTTCATCATATGTTGTATATCCACTCCGTCTATCCGTTTTTACAGCCCATTTTAAGACAGTTTCCAAACATTAAGTATATCCAAATCAGAGGCGGATCACACCACAAGAAACGGTGATGATTGAACGCACATGATTAAAAGCCTCCCAAGATCAACCATAACTGTATAAAGGGAAAATATAAAAGATTAGCTTGATCCAAAACTTTTGTGGTTTAAAAAAGGTTTTAACGTTAATTCATCACTTTTTCCAGTGGTGTGGTCCATCGTCGATTTGGATCTTATTAAGGTTTTGGATAACGTCCTTAAATTAAGCTGAGAAAAAGTATGGACGGCGTGTATACGAAGTACATTCATCAAGGTGGGCCCACACTGTAAGGGTAACACCCACTAAGCTGGGACGCGGATTAGCCACTGAACTTGACAGTAGCGAGTCTCAGTACCTGAAGTGACGTTACAACGTTATGTGGGCCCCACCGTGAAGTAAATGTTGTATCCACACCGTCCATCCATTTGGAGATATCATTTTAGTGCATGACACAAAACATTAGGGAGATCCAGGACTCAAGTGGACCCCGCTACAGAAAAAAGTGGGGATTAAACACTTACCATTAAAAACTTTTTTAGGCCACGGAAGTTTTCGATCAAGCTAATATTTACGTTTTCCCTTATTCTATGTCTGTATTAACTAATAAACAGGTTGGATCTCAAATAAACATCATGGTGGGCCATAGGAAGGTTTCAATGGTAGGCGTCACTGTCCCCCTGTTTTCTGTGGTGGGGTCCACTTGAACTTTGGATCTACCTCATTTTTTTTTATAATATTTTAAAATGATGTCTCCAAATAGATGGATGGTGTGGATACAACATATCCATAATGGTAGGCCCAAAGGATATGGTGACGTCACTTCAGTAACCGACTCGGTACTGTCGGGTTGAGTAGTTAATCCGAGTCCACTAAGCTGTACTCGGGTAACAGCTAATCCGTTCCCCTCGTTGACAGCCCTATCGCTGACACGTGTGGGTCGTCTTCTTTGACACGTCTGCCATCAGCTCAGATCTCTGACGCGTTATCCATCCCTGCAGAAGAGGGACGGCCCCTTTGCACAACGCTTGCAGGTGAGAAAGACCAGAGATATAGGCAGAGCGTAATGAGGCGAAAAGGACAGGGGGCTCTACCAGTCGTTGACGTTGGGAAACGGACTGGCTACTCCCCCTGCCACCAGCCAATGGCTGGTGGTCGTTGCTCTTTGGGCCTCACCATAATGTATGTGTTTCATGCACGCAGTTCATCTATTTTTCTAGATCATTTTATAGTATTACACTAAAAAATGAGATATATCCCACTCTCAAGTGGACAACATTACTGAAAGTAGGGTTGAATGAATGTAGACCATTAAAGCCTTTTTAGGGGCCATAAAAGTACTGGAGCAAGATGATCTTTGCTTTTTTCCCTTCATCTGAGTATTTATGACCTAATAAATAGATTGGGTGTCAAATAAAAAGTACATTGGACCTTAGAAGGACTTAAATGTTGGATATCCGATCACTATTGTTTTCCTGTGTCGTGGTCCACATGAGATTTATATGGATGAACGGAATGGATGAAACACATACATCATGGTGGGTCCCACAGAGCACCGACCACCAGCCACGGGGCTGGTGTAAGGGGAGTAGCTAATCCGTTTCCGTTGAGGGATCGTATTGGAAGACTTCGATCAAGACGTGGAACCACCTGAGTAGCCAATGGATGATTGAAGGGTTTTAAATGACTAAAATGTCCTCATTTGTGCACCCACCTGAAAGGATATGTGTTGCATTTTCAAGGACGACATAGGAACACTAAATAAGGATTCTTAAATGAAATAAGCCAGCAAAATTTTTAAAAATAAAATAAAATAAAAATCTCTGCAATTTAATGATAATGTTACAAGCCAGACCGTTAATCATCCATGCACCAGGTCTTAGATATTTTTTAGGACGATCCACAGTAATGTTTGGAGAAATCGATCCCATCCATCCGTTTTTACAGCTCATATCAGCATGAGCCCATGTATGAAGGTGGATCCAAAATTCAAGTTGGTCCCACGACAGGAAAAGGTAGAGAGGGAAATGCCTACCGTTAAAACCTTCCTGGCTCCGCCTTCAATTTTACTTTCCATCCTAATCGTAGATGAGGTCATTCCATGGCCCCACGAATGTTTCAACTGTGGGCATTAAACCCTACTGTTTCTTGTCGTGTGGCCCATTTAAATTTTTGATCCACCTTATTTCTCGTCCACAGTCCTAGCATGAGCGAGCAAAACGGATGGACGGTATGGATTTCTCACGAACATCACGGTGGGCTGCTGTCTGGTGTGGCAGGCAACCGCGTTGGTCTTAAGTGGCTAATGTCCAAGATAGGAATACCTCAATGGTAAGAGAGTCATATCAACCGTTGAATTGCGTACATAACCAAGACCCAGAGCGCCAAATCTCCAGAGAAATTTCTAACAATCGAGTTTTTTTCAGGCTCTGTGTACTCTACAGGAATGCCGCAGCTTCCAATCTCTCTCCTTCTCTTTCACCTTCTCCCTATTTTCCTTATGATCCTTCTTCCTAAGTTCATTTTCCGATTGATTACATTGATTTTTCAGATTCTAGCAAGGACCCATTTCATGTGGCAATTCAATTCGCTGTTTTGTCGATACGACATGCGATCTTCTTATCGTTCTTCGCCATCCATCAGTGAAGAACTCACCGTCGGAATTTTCAAGCGCACGTCGGACTTAGATGAACAAGTTAAGTGTGCCATTTGCTTATGTGGCATTGATGGAGGAGAAGAGATTAGAGAATTGAGATGCAACCACCTCTTTCATAGAGCTTGCATGGATATATGGATTCAATATCAACATTGCACGTGCCCCATTTGCCGGAGGTCCCTAAGGCCGTTCGAGATTGGTTACATGGAGGAGGAGCTAGAAGAGCTACCTCTCAATTTTCTTTCCTTTTAAGTCTCTTTGATCTTACTCATTGTTTAAAGTTTTGGAATGTGTAACATATTATGAATGTATTGTGTTGATGCAAATTTCTGGTGCGCCTTCCCCTCGTGCTCGTCACCTGCACAAGAGAGAAACAAAAATGAGACCCTGGCTTAAGCCCGGGGGACTTCCGATGCTTAAGTCAGCTTTTTAGGTTAAGGGAAAGGCGTTTCTGGTGTATTGAATTGTGTCTATTTCATCGAAATGGAGGTTCCTTGTTTATAGGTATGGGAGAGTCCTACCGTACAGGGATCCTCTTCCTGATATCGTGGAGATTTGATTTTATCCCGCTTTTAGTCTCCATCAGATCCTGAGACCATCGGGATCGAGGATCCTTCTACGAGATATCCGGAACAGTGTTTTCATTTACAGCATCTTTCCTTCATTTGGCTCGGCCGTTTCAGACTCAAGTAACAACTAAGTCTTGGCTGGCTTTACGGAAATGAGCTTTTTGCCTTCTGTCGGATGGAACAGTCTCGGTTTGTGACCTATCCCATATCTGACAATATGACCGGCTTAATGATGAATTGGTTTTCATTGCCGATCATGTGGCTTATAGCTTTTAGGCCTCAGTCAGCTTATGATGATGTTGCTAGTTCGTCCACCGAACTAACTTAATTCGTCTTATTCTCTCCACTTTATTGACTGCATGACATTGTCTCGGACCCGACTGTTGCCTCGGATATTTCGGGCAGTGTCAGTAAGATTAGTCCGTTCCATATCCGAGTCTCTGGACTTAGCATATTTTTTCCCCAACAGTAAGCCCCCTTACTCCATGTGTCTCTCACGACACTAAGGAGTAATGAGTTTTTAGGTCGGGCCATAACTAAGTCCGAGATAATAATTAGGCATTTAATGTCCATTGGGTCATTCCCAATGGGAGACGGTTCGTTATCCGAGGTAGCACGAGCGGACAACCGTCGAGTCATTTTTTTTCGCTTATGAGCGTCGGACGCGTGGCAAAGGCGTTACCGTCGTTAATCGGCATGCGCCATGTGTCAGGCGGGGGAGTCGATGCAGGCATCGATTTGTTTCTCCATTAATTGCCTCCGCCACGTGGCAAGGCTATAAAAGGAAGGGAGAGGCACGCGTATCCCATTTTCGCTGCTACCTCTCACTCTCTTCATTCATTCTTCATTTTTCTTCTTTTCTTCCTTTTCTTCCTTTCTTCCTTTTCTTCTCCCGCTGTCAGCACTTCATTCCGCCATTTTTGCCTTCACCTCCGCCGTTTTCTTCCTCGTTATCCTCCTTATTTTCTCCGGTGAGTTCTTCCCTTCCTTTTAATTGACTATAATGGCAATGCACGGCTTTCAAAGCCCCCGGGAGGGAACTTCCGGTGACGAAGGCGAAACGCAGCGTTTTTGGAACGTTGCGGAATTGCCTTCTTTACTGGCGGAGATTTTCGTTGATGCCAATGCCACTTTTTAATCGGAGAGAACCACTGGAGCTCCGGTGGAACATCCCCGCTTCGGTCAATCCTTCTCGTGGCGGGTCGTCTCTGATAACCCGCCTAGGGAGACCCAACCCTCCAATGGATTTGTTGGAGGAGGAAGAGGAAAAAGAAATAGAGGTTGTTGAGGGAACCTCTGGATTGGCTCCTGTTGGCGAGTCGGCATAGGTCTCTCAATCGACTACCAAAGGGGAGGAGTCAGAGGAAGAAATAGGTCTGGTTCCTTCAGTTTTGACTGAGGTGGATTTGGATAGAATCCGAATCGAGTATCATGTCCCGGACTCGGTCATAATCCATCTTCCCCATCCGAATGACTTACCCGACCACCCTCCTGCTGGGGTGGTCGCGATTTTCCAAGTCTCGATACAATGTGGCTTATGCTTGCCCCTTCAGCCCATCTTCCGAGACTTTCTATCTCGTGTTCGGATTGCTCTTGGACAAATAGTCCCGAACAGGTGGATGAACTTAATCAGGTGTGCGGTGCTGTGGGCTAAGCTAGAACAGTCTCCACTGATAGTTGATGAATTCCTCTACTTATATCAAGTGTAGGTAAACCCGAACTATCCTGGCTTTCACATCTTGAGTGCTTGGCGGGGCAAAGATGACTATTTAATAACCGATCCTCCTACCTCCAACAAACATTGGAGAGAACGTTGGTTCTGGGCATGTGGTCGCTGGGAGACGGCTGAATCCGGGCTTTACGAGGCTCGTGTACCTCGGGCGTTTCGCAAAGCAAGTGACCCGGCGTATCCTTTTCTATCTTTTCATGTCATAGTGCTTTGAGTCTGACGGACGTTTAGCAGACATTTTGAAGAAGAGGCAGAAGCTCGGATCCAGCGCCTTAGCTCGGGTCAAGGAGTTAAAAGCGTTAAGTCCGGAAACTCGGTCCTGGAAGGTACTCTTGCAGCCGGATCGCCTTCATCTTGCAGGTTTAGACTCGGCCATTACAGGTAACCCTTATTACGTCTTCATATCCTTCCTGAACTTCATTTGACTTATTTTATTCTTCTTTCAGATCTTGCTGAAGCTCGACCCTTCCTTAAGCCGATTCCTTCGGATATGGCAGGAACTCGGCCTCCCCTTAAGCAGGCTTCTAAGATGAAGGCTCCCCCGTGATTGATCCTTTTATCAGAGCCTCGGCCTTCCAAAAAGCAGAAGGTGATGCCAAAGGAGAAGGAACCCGCAGGTTCCTCTTCCCCTACAGTGGTTATGCTTTCCGATTCGGAAGAGAGGACGGAAGCGGGGGACACGGTAGCCGTTGAGTCTCGGACTGCTCCTGAACCAGGACATGTTTCAGAGGAGGTCCCGAGGTAGAGAGAGGAGACGAGAGTAGAGTCTTCAAGAGGGGAGACGACTCAGCCAGAACCGTCGCCCTCCCAAACGGTTGTGTCGGGGATGGTGCCTTGGGCCATAGTTCACGGGAGCGAGAAAGACTTCGCCAGTCTCTACAATACCCCTATGACACAAACCGTTGGTCATGCAACAAATGTAACTTTTTGAGGTAAATATCCTTTATCCCTTCCTTTCATCACTTTTGTCGCTTCTTGTCTCGGTCACTTATCATGACTTTACATTTGTCTTTTGCATCTCGCCCCCTACTTAGTCAAGGCTTGCTCGGAATTAACCGCGACCCAAAGACTTCAGAGTCATGTAGCCGGGGCAGAAGGATGACTCGAAATCACCGAGATTCGGGTCGGTGTCCTGATCGGTGAGGCGACTTTGGCTAGGAAAGCTACTGAAGACGCAAAAGCTGAGGTTGCTCGAGTGTTGTCACTACTGTCTGCGACTGAGGAAATAAGTCGGCGAATTTTTGAAGTCCATGCCTCTTGTAAAGGCACACTGGCTCGAGCTAAAGCCGAGGCTGCAGGTCTCATTCAACGAGCTCAAGGTGAAGTGAGGGAGGCCGAGGAAGCTAAGGACCGGGTTGTACAGGCCTTTCTCAAGTCCCAGGAGTTCAAGGATGAGAGGGATTGCTTGTTTCAAAGCGGATATTCAGCTTGCATTAAGCAAATGAAAAATGCTTTCCTCGATCTTGATCTCTTGGGATTCGATGAAAGCGTCCCGGGTTCTGAGAATCCAGATATTGGTTCGGCTAATGTTGCTATTGCTGCTGCTGCCGGAGGCGAGGCAGGTGTCTCTGGGACTACTTCGGGAGTAGAGGCTGTTGCCTCTGGGATTGCTTTGGGAATAGATCCGGCCGAGAGGCAGTAGTCGAGCTCCATTTTTTGTACTCACACCAGCATAGTGCCGAGCTTTCCATTTTTGGCACTCACACCAGCATAGTGCCGAGCTCCAAAACTTTGCACTTATACTGGCGTAATGTCGGGCTTCGCGGCTGGCTCGACAACGTCTTTTGCTGTCTTAACCGACTATCCCTGCCTTAGTTTTATTTTTCTTATTTTCTTGAGACAACGTTATAATGGATTTTGACAATGTAACCCGATGCAAAAGCACTTTACTGATGAAAGAATGTACTTATTTTTATTCATTCGACTTAGTTTATATTTTTTGCTTTGAATTCCAAGCTAAGGGTAGTAGATCTTGAGATGTTCGACATTCTAAGAATGAGGCAATAACTGTCCATTTAGGTCTTCTAATCGATACGTCCCTGGACGAATAGTACTCGAGACGACATATGGTCCTTCCCAATTAGGTCCCAATGTGCCTGATCTCTCCTCCCTTGTGTTTAGGAACATTTTTCGGAGAACCATATTTTCAGCTCGGAGTCGCCTGATTTTAACTCGGGCATTATAGAATCGAGCTACCTGTCTCTGCCGAGCCATCATTCATAGTCGAGCCATTTCTCTTTGTTCTTCCACGAGATCGAGCCCTAAGAAAAGGAGTTCTTCATTATCTTTCTCATTAAATGTACTGACTTATGCTGAAGGCAATCCGATCTTGACTGGGGTAACTGCCTCGGATCCGTAAGCTAGAGAGAACGGAGTTTCTCCAATGTTGTCCGAGCGGTAGTTTGGTAGGCCCATAGAATTTTTGGAAGTTCTTCGGCCCACGCTCCTTTAGCTCGGTCGAGCTTAGTACGGAGATGTTGCTTGATAATTTTATTAACTGCTTCAACCTATCCATTCGTCTGAGGATGATGAGGCGAGGCATATACATTTCAGATTCTGAAATTAATGGACATCTCTCGGAACCGTTTGTTGTCGAACTGTCTTCCATTATCGGTAATGATAGCTCGGGGGATCCTGAACCGACATACAATGTTCTTCCAAACGAAGTCTGTGATCTTTTGTTCAGTTATTGTTGCTAAGAGTTCGGCTTCGGTCCACTTTATGAAATAACCATAGCCACGACAGCGAACTTGGTTTGACCTTTCCCCATTGGTAGTGGTCCGATGATGTCGATTCCCCATTGCGCAAAGGGCCAAGGACCAATCATGGGAGTTAATTCCTCAGGAGGCTATCTCAGGATAACCGCAAACCGTTGACACTTGTCGCATCTTTGAACGAGCTTTTGAGCGTCGTGCTGGATAGTGGGCCAGTAGTACCCTTGACGTAAGACTTTATGTGAGAGTGCTCTCCCTCCTAAGTGATTTCCACATATTCCTTCGTGCATCTCCCGTAACATGTAGTCGGCTTCATGGGGATCTAGGGACCGTAGTAAGGGAGTATAAAAGCCTTTCTTGTATAGTACCCCATTCAAAATGGTGTAACGTGATGCTCGAATTTTCAGTTGTCAGGCCTCGACGCGATCTTCGGGCAACTTTCCATTGTCGAGATACTGGACGATAGGGTCGAGCCAAGTGGGTCCCGAGTCAATCACGTGCACGGTCGATTTAATTGGCTCACTGATACTGGGCTTCGCTACATACTTGATTAGAATTGATCTGGGTATGTCGTCCTCATCCGCAGAGGCGAGCTTTGCTAATAGGTCGGCTTTGGTGTTTTCGGCCCTAGAGATCTGAGTTACTATACATTGTCGAAATTCGCTCATTAACTCTTTCACTTTTTCTATGTAAGTCTTCAGTTGTTCTTTCCGCGTCTGATAAATACCAGTGACCTGGTTGACGACCAACTGTGAATCGCTGAAGACTTTAAAATGAGTCACGCCCAAGCTTGCCGCGAGTCGAAAGCCGAGTAATAAAGCTTCGTATTCTGCTATGTTGTTTGAGGCTTGGAATCCAAGTCGTAAGGCATACTGCATGTAGGTTTGATCAGGAGTTTCTAAGACTACCCCAGCCTCGCTTGCCTTAGAGTTGGAAGAACCATCAACGAAGAGTTTCCAGGGGATCAGGCAGAGTGATGGGTCGAGAGAAGCGGATGTTGACGTTTCGACTGTCGGGACGGGCTCAATTGCTGGGTCGGGTTATGGTGTTACTTCGGCAATGAAATCAGCCACAGCCTGTCCTTTAATGGTGACTCTTGGCCTGTACTGTATGTCGAATTCGCTTAACTCAATAGCCCATTTTGTAAGTCGGCCTGAAGCTTCCAGTTTCTGAAGGATCTGACATAGTGGAAGGTCGGTTATGACGATGATGGTACGAGCTTGGAAGTATGGTCAAAGTCGTCGTGAAGAAACTACTAATACCAGGGCTACCTTTTCAAAGGGGGGATACCTCATTTTTTCTGGTAATAATGCTTTGCTTATATAATAAACCGGCAACTGCTTCCCATCATGCTCACGTATCAAGGCCGAACTAACTGCTGCATCTAATACTGCGAGATATAACAATAAAGCCTCTCCTGATTCGGGCTTTGACAAAAGAGGTGGAGACCCGAGATAAGACTTCAGTTGTTGGAACACTGCCTTACACTCTTCCATCTATTCCATCGTCTGTAGTCCCTTCAGCCATTTGAAGAAAGGGAGACATTTGTCGGTGACTCTTAATAGGAAGCGGTTGAGTGCGGCTATTCGTCCGGTCAACCTTTGTATGTCTTTAATCGTCTTTGTGGACTCCATATCAAGTAATGCTTTGATTTTCTCAGGATTTGCCTCGATTCCCCACTGACTGACTAAGAATCCGAGGAACTTTCCTGAGCTTACACCGAAAGCGCATTTACTTAGGTTCAACTTCATCCTGTATTTCCTTAAGATTAGGAACATTTCTTCTAGGTCGGCTATATGATCGGCTGCGCGTATGCTTTTTATGAGTATATCATCAATGTATACTTCCATGGTTTGGCCGATTTGCTGAGCAAACATTTTGTTCACCAACCTTTGATAAGTCACTCCAACATTTTTCAAACCAAAGGACATCACACGATAACAATAAAGACCTTTGTCGGTGACAAAGGTAGTCTTAGACTAATCAGATTGATTCATTATAATTTGATTGTACCCTAAATAAGCATCCATAAAACTAAGTAACTCATGCCCTGTTGTACTATCTACCAACTGGTCAATCCTTGGAAGAGGGAAGTTGTCCTTGGGGCAGGCTTTGTTCAGGTCTGTATAGTCGATACAGACGCGCCACTTCCCATTGAATTTTTTCACAAGTACGACATTAGCTATCCATTCTGGATAGTATATCTCTTCTATGAAACTGGCCTTGAGGAGCTTACCGACTTCCTCTTCGATGATAGCATACCTCTCGGGTCCGAGAGGACGTCTTTTCTGTCGAATTAGTTGGTAGGTCGGATCGATGTTGAGTCGGTGAGTCATGACCGAGGGATCGATCCCAGGCATATCTTCATGGCTCCATGCGAACACATCAGCATACCGATGGAGTAGTGTTATCATGTCATCTTTTAAAGGTGACTTCAGAGATGAACCAATTTGTACCATCTTCATTTCGTCGGTCTCGTCCAAATGTACCGAGATAAGATCTTCCACCGGTTGTCCTCGCTAATGAGTTCTGACTCGAGGATCCAATGACTCGATCATAGATACCTCGGTCAGAGCTCTTACTGTTGTAGCATAGCAATGACGGACGTCTTGCTGATCCCATTTCACTAGTCCTACTCCCAATTCAGTCGGGAATTTCATGGAAAGATGGTATGTTGATACCACTGCTTGCAGGAGACTCAGAGAAGGTCGGCCGAGTATGGCGTTGTAGACTGATGATTGGTCGACGACTAGAAAGTCAAATATTATTGTCATCTGATGCGAAAAATTCTCGGCCGTTAGCGGCAGTGAAGCAATCCCCTCAGAGAGTACTCGTCCGCCAGAAAACTCGATCAATGGAGTTCGAACCGAACGTAATGCCGATCATTCAACTCCCATTTTGTCGAACGCTTGAGCGAACAATACATCCGAAGAAGAACCCGTATCTATGAGTATGTGGAACACCTTTCGATTGGCGATGGTGAGGGTGACGACTAATGCATCATCATGGGGATGATGAATACATCGGGCGTCTTCCTCAGTGAACGAAATGCAGTACTTTTCTCACTTCTTTTCCTTTGAGGGTCGAGATAGTATGAGAACTTCGGACCCAGGCTGACTAATGTTTCTGGCGTGATTTTTCCTAACATTATTTGAATCTGCCCCGAGGACCACCGACAATAGTCCAGATCTCTTCCGTAGGTCGATTTTTGCTCGGATGTTCTTTCGCAATCTCAGCTATCACCACATGTTCTCTGAGTTGGCCCTCTTTTACGAGTCGCTCAATTTCTTCCTTCAAGTGATAGCAATCACTCGTGTTGTGTCCATGATCACGATGATAATCACAGTACTTATCTTTATTCCGTCGATTGGGATTGCCTCGGAGTTTGCTGGGCCAGTTGATGAAGCCTTCACTTTTGATTTCCATCAATACCTGCTCCTGAGGTTTATTCAGGGGGGTATATATGGAAAACCTTCGGTCGGGTCGTTTGCTCAACTTTCTTTCATCGCGTGCTTAATTATACTTTCACTTCTTTCCTCCAGTCAAGTCGGCTTTTTTTTTGACTGACTCTTTGACCGAGGATTTTGCAATCTAAGCTGTCTCACGCATGATTCGCGTTTCTTCGGCATCTGCATATTTGTCCGAACAAGCCATAAACTCCACTAGAGTCTCTGGTGGATTCTTATCTAAAGAAGTCAGGAATAGTTTATCTTTAACTCCTTGCATAAGTGTATTGAGTGTTATTTCTTCTGAATGTTTTCGAACCTGAAGAGACTCGAAGTTGAAACGCTTGATGTAATCTTTCAGTAGCTCTCCCTGCTTCTGAACTATATTATTCAAGTGTGCAGGCGGTTTCAGTTTCTTCTTCCCACTAATGAAGTTGGTGAGGAAGGCATCGTTGAACTCAATGAATGACCTGATGGACATCGGTTTCAACTATTTAAACCAAAGTCGAGCTACGTCGGTTAACGTAAGAGCGAAAGCTCGACACATCACGGCATTCGAGGCGTCATGCAGTTTCATATAAGTTCTGAAGCATTCGATATGCTCAGTTGGGTCGATTTTTCTAGTGAAAGGAGTGATTTGGGGTAATTGAAACCTTTCTGGTAACCGAGCTTGCATTATTTCATCCACGAAAGGGGATGCCTTTGCCTCGGACTTGGTCGGATGTACATACCGACCTTGTTTCATGTCCACCATATCTTTTCTCATTTTTTCCCGTACTTCCCTTTTGAAGTCCTGTATGTCAACTTTCCAAGGCTCGTTGCTGTTCGCCGTACCTTCAACGGGAGGCCAGCTGCACCTCCTTCTATTTATCTCATGTCGGAGATCGGTAGGAGGCAAGACAGTTGTAGCTGAATGAGCCGGTGCTGGCTCGGGAGAACCCTGGGGCTGACTCGGTTGATGGAATGATCGCGGAACAGTAAGTTGAGGGTCAGCCGCTGGTGAGGGGACATGTGCTGCCTGCCCTTGATGAGGCAGCTACATCTATTAATGGTACATCTGCTCTAGCATCTGCTTCATCACATTCATATCGGACTAGATCTCCTAAACCTCCCGATCTAACCGCTCATTGTTGCGGTTCCACTGGTTATTGGTTGCAACGGATGTTACTCATTGTGTCGTAAAACCCTGATGGTTATTGGGTGGATGTTGAATTACCGGGACTACGCTTGAGCCCGCTGGCCCTGTGACCGTGACCTCATTCAATTCTTCTTCTTGAACCGTCCTTCTAGTCATCACCATAAGAACAAATTTTCAATTGTAGATTGGAATACGAAAAATAGCTTTTTCGAATGATTCTCACAGACGGCACCAAACTGTTGATGGAAATTTCTGGTGCGCCTTCCCCTCGTGCTCGTCACCTGCACAAGAGAGAAACAGAAAGGAGACCTTGGCTCAAGCTCGGGGGACCTCCGATGCTTAAGTCAGCTTCTTAGGCTAAGGGAAAGGCATTTCTGGTGTATTGAATTGCGTCCCTTTCACCGAAATGGAGGTTCCTTGTTTATAGGTATGGGAGAGTCCTACCGTACAGGGATCCTCTTCCTAATATTGTGGAGAATTGATTTTATCCCGCTTTCGGTCTCCATCAGATCCTGAGCCCATTGGGATCGGGGATCCTTCTGCGAGATATCCGGAACAGTGTTTTCATTTACACCGTCTTTCCTTCATTCGGCTCGGCCTTTTCCGACTTAAGTAACAACTAAGTCTTGCCTGGCTTTACGAAAATGAACTTTTTGCCTTATGTCAGATGGAACAGTCTCGGTTTGTGACCTATCCCATATTTGACAATATGACCGGCTTAATGATGAATCGGTTTTCACTGCCGATCATGTGGCTTATAACTTTTAGGCCTCAGTCATCTTATGATGACGTTGCTAGTTCGTCCACCAAGATAACTTAATTCATCTTATTCTCTCCACTTTATTGAGTGCATGACATTGTCTCAGACCTGACTGTTGCCTCGGATATTTCGGGCGGTGTCAGTAAGATTGGTCCGTTCCATATTCGAGTCCCTGGACTTAACATATTTTTTCCCCAACATATTGCATGCATGTATTGGAAGTGTTTGGACTCTTTTAACTCCTCCATTTTGATACTGTTTTATGTTACTTAAAATGTATTATGCATCAATTTTCTTATAAGAAAACAATCTTAGAGTTGTTGTCAAGATGTCTTCAATTTGTTTGGTATAGGGGAGTTCAATCGATCGAACGATCAAGAAACCCCATTTTTGTACAATTTGCTCTTTAGACATTTTAAGCCATGTTCGATTGATCGAACATGGGAGGTGCAACAACAGTATTAATCGGGACCACAACATTGATTACATCTTTAGATGTTGTTCTTAGAATCTCAATGGGAGATTAAATGGTCCATTTAGGTTTTCTTTTGTTAATTTGTTTTGGTTTGTTTGGCAACTTGGAAAACTCCCTTAGTGGATGGAGAATTCATGCAATTACTTTGATCCTTCTCAAGTACTCTTTCTTACTCATTCCTTTTTAATTTTCGTTATCTCATGTTATGATATATTGTACATCTTTTTACATTGAGGACAATATAAATTTTAGGTTGGGGGCGTGAGATTCCTTGGAATTATTAGCATCTTTATGGTTTTTGAGCAAAATTTTCAAAAATAAAAATAAAAATAATCATTTCTTAGATTTTAAAACTCTTTTTGAAGATTGATTTTTTGTGTACTTGAGTGTGTTTAGGTATAAGATGATAAGATACAAGGTAATTTGATTTTTGAAAGCTTAGAGTGTAATTGATTAGTAGGTTTTTGAACAAGTTCTTTTAATGAATTGATTAATAGAAAGTTTAAAACATCAATTGAGTCTAACTCACAATTCAAATCTAACTCATAGTCCTTAAGGCCAAACTTTAACTCATAGTGTTTTGCTTGATTATTACTCAAAAGTGTTAGGAACCAAGCCTGAAGATCCCTATCTACTCTAATATAAAAAGAAAATAAAAAATAAAAAGGGCCAACTAAAAAAAAATAGAAGAATTGAAAATGACTACCTATTGCTTGTGCTTAAAAAACAAGAGAAAAAAGGTGACTGTATGAAAACCATTGGTGAAAAATCAATAGCTGAAAAAATAAATAAAAAGGGAGTTAGGTTCGGAATCAGTAACTTGTGTTGATCTGACCATTTTTGCATACTCATCATAGTTAACCCTATGGTGAGAAAGTTGACTTTTAGTGATGATGACTTGAAATTCACTAAGCATAATAGGAACTTGATGTTTGAATGCATTCTATTAGTTGATTGACGAATAAGAACTTGGTTTAATTGTTTACTAGTTATATTAGGTTTTAGACTGATATGTCATGTCCCGAAATTCGGTGACTGAGTTGGCCAGACCCTACTCCAAATCCTAGGTTGTGATTAATTTTTTAAAAATATATTCTGTAAGACCCATATTCTATACCGTACCCTTCCGTAGGTTCCCGCGATCTTCCCGGTCGAATTCTGGCAACCTTCGACCCTTAATTAGCATTTTGCGCGTGACCCTGATTCACACATTGTCAACCCGAATCGACTCAACCTAAGACTAGTACCTTAGCGACCGTACCATCGCCGCGGTTTCAATGCCGCGTCTCGCGCGCCAATCCGATACTCTGGCTGGGAGATGTGGGCCAGCGTTCGGTGCGAGGAAAATGCCGTGCGTGTGAATTCCGAGAGAATCTCTAGGAGATGTCACATCAATCATCCATCAATCAATCCTATCATGTCAAGTACATGTCAAGTACACATCACCTCTCACCCTTTCCCAAGTAACCCCCAAAGTCAAAAAGTTCTTACACCACCCATACTTTTCTTACACCATTTGCTACAAAAGTCAAAAAGCTCTTACACACCCATCACTCACCACATCAGTACATCCATCACCCATCTCTCTCCCTCTCTTTTCAACCCTCTCTCTCTCTCTCTCATTCTCAAACCACTCTCCCAAGCAAGAGAGAGCACCACAGTCCAAAGCCCTCCCAAAAAATCTCCATGAGAAAACTTTGTATGTGGCCCACTTCCCACCCTCTCATCTTCCATCTCAACCATTTAAACCTCATCTCTTCCATTGGAGTCGAAGCTTAGGCGGCTACCTTCCCATCGAACTACGAAGGAGTGGACAGTGGGTGATCTTGATCCCACATTTTGCATTTTTGTGATTAAAGGGCCATTTGTGGTGGGACCCACCTTGATGTAGGTTTTGTATCAAAGAGGGACCCATAGTGGTGGGGCCCCTCCATCTTTGCCGGTGTCTTTCTTTTCCTCTCTCTTTCTACGATCTTGGCCACTTATGATGGGTGTATCTCATCCATGTCATCTACCGGTGGACCCCATCCATGTGGGACACACCATGATGTTTATATGCCATCCCAACCATCCATAGGGGGGGCCCACCTTGATGTGGCTAACATGGGGGTGGCTGCCAATGAGGTGTGATCTGACGTGGGCCCACCCAGATCCATGGTTTAAGTGGCAGACGAGTGAAAGATGCCTCGTTTCAACATTGGAGGTCTTGGTATTGATCCCTGTATAGGTGGCTAATAGATGGAGTATGTGTATTGACTGTGGTGTAAACCGACAGTGCTGTGTACTCACAGCAACGCTTTTTTTTTAAAAGGCTTTTTGGTGGGTCACGTGTACTGGCTCCACCTTGTTGTATATATCAAATCCACGCCGTCCATCCTATTCTTTGGCTCATTTTAGGCATTGAGCCAAAAAATGAGGTCAATCCGATAAACAGGCGGGCCATACTATAGAAAACTGCGTTTCATACCGTTCAAAGCTATTAGGACCCACTTTGCTGTACCTACACACCAAACATGATGTGTATTGGACTTGTTTATTGTATTTCGAGCCCTAGAATCTATTGGACGGGGTGGATTTTCAGGTAGTGGGCCCCACATATGATTTTTCCGCAGGAAAAAAAGAAAAAAGAAAGGAAGCAGCAGCGCTGCTGCTATCAGAAGGTAGTAGGCGCTGCCTGCGCTCGAGTGGCGGACGGACGGGGCAGTAACCCACCGCTCCAGCCGTGGGCCCCACCATTATGTGTATTTGTCATCCAACCCATTCACTAGGTGGGCCCCTCCCTGGAGTGGGCCCCCTCCAAAAATCAGGCCCATTCAATGCTCAGGTGGCCCACATCAAAGGAAACAGTGTGAATTGAACTGTCTGCCATTGAAACCCTTTTTGGGTCCACAAAAGTTTTGGATCAAGATGAAATTGGTTTTTACCCTTCATCTAGGTCTGCGTGACCTTATAGACGGTCTGGATTGCTTATAAACATTAAGGTGGGCCCCATGTGGGACCCACAATATTATGTGTTTTATTTCACCGTCCGCCTAGACGGTGGAGGCCATAGTGATATATTTGTTTATCCCCACCGTCCAGGGGACGGTGGGTGTATGCGTGTGCATGTGTGATGTGTGTGTGTGTGTGTGTGTGTGTGTGTGTGTGTATTATTGATATATATATATATATATTACTGTATATATATTATATATATTATATTATGTTATGTAATATACCTGATGGTGGGCTTTCATGGGCCCCACCATGATGCACGGGTTGCATCCAATCCGTCCAACCATCTTAGAAGCTCATTTTTATGGCATGAGCTAAAGAATGAGTCAGATCTATAGTTCAAGTGAACCCCACTTTGATATATGTATGAGGCCCATCTTGGTTTATTTGTGGCCCATCCGTTGAGGCCCACTTTGATATATGTATGAGGCCCATCTTGGTTTATTTGTGGCCCATCCGTTAAGGCCCACTTTGATATATGTATAAGGCCCATCTTGGTTTATTTGTGGCCCATCCGTTGAGGCCCACTTTGATATACGTATGAGGCCCATCTTGGTTTATCTGTGGCCCATCCGTTGAGGCCCACCTTAATATGCATGAGGCCCATATCATTGGGCCTATCTTGATGTAGTTAGGGCCCAACCATTGAGGCCTACCTGATATACTTAAGGCCCATGTAATGCGGCCCATTTGTTGTACCTAAGGCCCATGGGTCGAGGCCCAATTGGATGTACATAAGTCCATTAAGATGTATGAATCTACCATGGTTTGTGTAATGATGTTTATGGCGGGTCATGCCTTAGGAGTAATGTTGGTTTGATGTCTACATTGTAAGAATAATGTTGGTTAAATGTCCGCATTATGATTCTCCCTAGGGCCCATTGTAGGCCCATACTTGTAGGCCGTCTAGGCCCATCTTCGTTATAAACATCATCTATCCCATATAACATGTTTAGTATAGTTCCAAGATTCATGATCATACGCATCATATGTATGCTTGATATGAGAAGTGACTGATCATAGCATATGCCTTCGGGTATATTGTTTAGAGGATCCCGGATAGGCGATGTTGCCCCACATGAGCGCACGGTACGCACAGGATTGCTGCATGACTGGATAGTGTGATTTATGCATTCGCATTGTGTGATATAGAACTGTACGCCCTAGCGACATCAGGGCCGTAGCCTCCACAGGCGTATCGTGGTTGGCGGGATTGGATACCGTAAATCATGTTCTACATGGGGTGCTATAGATATCCCTGGGTAAAAGTCCCTAAACCCTTATGGTACCAAGAGGTTGCTCTAACATCTAGACCGAGTGGGTACATGAGTGCCGTTACCAGACGGCTGCGCTTTTCACTGTGTCGTGGTCGGTTGGGAGGGGGCGCGACCTTACCCGTCCGAGAGGAGGGGGCAAAGCTAGGCTGAGTTTGACCAGCTCGAGGAATGGGTCCGCTATCAACGAACCAAGCCCGATATTGGCAGGCGGATAGTGACTCTTCCACTTACCTTATTGTGCACGATGGGGCGGCAATTTGGTTTAGAGTGTACTAGACCCCGGTGATATTCTAGATTTAAGTTGTATTGATATGTGGATATAAATGAGGATTTGTATGCTTGAGTTGCATCTCGTATCGGATGGCCTTGGCATGGCCGACATCATTCATACCTTGTATCGCATAGCCCTGGTATGGCTAGTGGTATTCATAGATTCATCAGCATGTTCCGCATTACTCTGATTCTGCATTACTACCTTGTGCACACACTTTCACCACCCTTTAAGCTTTCTATAAGCTTATGCACGACCGTTGCATGCAGGTGACGTTGGGACACAGTAGCGCAGAGGCAGGAGCGCAGAGCAGATCATTTCGGAGCTTTTGTCCATTATCATTGTATTTCCCTTTATGCTCATTGTACTTGTAAAGTTTTGATCATAGTGAAAATGTGATAGAGTTTTTGGTTGTTGTTGTGGGTTATACCTTTAGTTATGCTTATTACGAATTAAACTGATGTTAAAAATCCTCCTTGTAGCATCCCAGGATCGAAACCTGGCGAATGGGCGCTGGGAGCCGAGAATGGGATTCTACGGAGGCTGTTGGCGCCGGATTCGATGATTGAGAATTTTGTGAGCCCGGTTTTCGAGTTTGGGGCGTGACATATTCAACCACAAATCTAATAAAAATTACATTACAATAATCAAATATTCATCCAATACAATGTTTAGACTCACTTTTGATTTTTTTCACTATACATTTTTTTTAACAATTAAAAAGATCACTATGACTAGATAGATGGTTAGATCGTCGCTCCATTTCGCCATTAACTAATCTCTGAGCCCTGAAACACTGTTAATGTGGGAATCAACTCATGGGATCGTATCCAACCTAAATATGAAATTTGTATAGTCATATAAAATGTACAAATAATGAAAATACTTTGTTTAAATTTTAAAATACAAATTAAAGTACTGAATCTTAAAAGATGAGATGAATGTGTTCACACCCCAAGTATAGGGTTGTGATGTAGTAATAATCTCGGAAAGACCGAGGTTGATCCACAAGGACTGAACCTTGTACGTAATCTGAAAGTAACTTGAACTAGAATTAGGCGAATAAGTAAACTAAATCAGGGAGAATTAAGAGAAAAATGGTGAAACACTTTAACTAAAATTTGTAAAATTCAAAAGTGTGAAACTAGGGATTCCAAGGATTCACTTGTAGAGATCAGGGAGATCTATGCTTGATTCATGAACACAACTGGAAGTAGAGTCCCATCTTCATCCAGTTGGAAGATATATCATTAAAAATCACGTCTGAACTTCCTTTGATCTAGTTATCAATAGAAGATAGGTATGAGAATTAGAATTTATTCCATCACAAAACCATGCCCATGAGACAAAACAAACAACAGAATTTAACCAATCCACATCCAATCTGAGGGAGTTATGAACGTTAGGAAGGGTTCGATCATCCAACGATGCTCAAGAGATGATGGTGAACAACAAGGCTTCCTAACTTCATAATCACAATAATGAAAAGGAACATGCTCAAAGCTATCACGGATCCATTGTAATTTAAGTCACAACAAACCATTGAAAATTAAAGGCATTCCTTATAATCAAACTAGAATCAAAATCAATTCAACTTAAACCTGAATCAAAGACATAAAGAAAAGTCTCCCATCACACTACAAGCTTCACCTCTTAGCCCTAGCTAAGAAGTTTAGCCCATCATAGACATGGTGAGGCTAAAATCTTTAAACAATAACATCAGAAGGAAAGAAATAAAGAAAGCAATGAAGGAAAACGAAGAAGGAACCCGAGCCGTCCCACTCTATCTCTCTCTCTTGCTCCCACCCTTGCTCCATGTCCCAGATGATGATCCCCTCTCTCTTTCTCTCCCTTTTATAAAGGTAGCAGGGGTGATGGTTGGGTCGGTCGGTGGAGAACCAACTCTGCAGCAAAATCGGACTGCACAGTAAACACACAAATACAGTTACGTTTAGAAGCATTTTGGCGCGGAAGATCATCACGAAACTGGAATCCGACTCCATGGTGAGGGTTGTGGACACCTTCTTGACCTTTTGGACGGTCCAGATCTTGCATCCGATCATGGCCAAGATCACAAAACTCCCCACCGTGGTTGGTAGCGTCCAGACGTACGACCCTTGCGCACGTTCTTGCGTTGGGATGCTTGGTGGGCCCCTGGTTAACGTTAACAACGAAATCTGACCCGTCCATTAGATTTGTCTCAAAATTTTAGTGAAGGAGGGGTGGTTTTGAATTGTCGTTGATGCGGTCCACCTGATCGATCTTACGACCTTTCGACTCACGTTTGGCCGATTTGGGGAGGCTTCCTGGTCAGTTTTCGGTGGATTTCAGGTAAGTCCTGGTCAACAACCCGTCATGACTCGAATGGACAGTTCAGATCACCTAGCTGGGTCGATCTGGATGGCCCACTGAAATCGCCTGCAAGTCCCTATTTCAACTTACACAGGCGGGAATGAAGAAGGAGATTCCTTCTTTCGGTCAAAAACAGTTTGATTGTCTTTGTTGTCACGGTGCACAACGCGTGCACGGATAGGTGTAGTGCACATGATACACTGTAGGGTCCTCAATGATGTGTATGAGAAATCTATGTTGTCCATTTGCTTTCTCATCTAATTGAAGGGGTTGATACCAAAATTGAAGCACATCCAGATATCAGGTGGGCCCCATATCGATGATTTATGGGTTCATCTGTCCGTTAGGCCACTTCTACAAGGATCCAAGGGCTGAAATTTGACGTGTACGGTTAATTTAGGGTCCTAAGGCCAGATATAAAGTTTCAAACCAAACGGATGGTATGAACCCTGTGATCTTGCATTCTGGACGATTTTCAGGCTTCTTCATCATAGATGACATGATTTTATCGGATCTTTGGCATGTAAATTCTTCGATCTCGGTCTCCTAGGATCCATCCCTTGCCTTGGTGATTTTTGAGCATTAAATACATGCTTTTAGTACCCTTTTTCAGTATAGGCTCCTAAATTCACCTTGCAGCACAAATATGATTAAAATAGGGCGTTAAACAGTATCATGTCCGTAGAATCAAGTAATAACTGGGGTCTAATATGCAATATTTGACCCTCAACAGAATGCGATAGTAAAATTTTAATAATGCTCCAAATATTAAACTTTTCATGAATTCTATAAGTAACAAAATTAAATAACCATAATCTTTTACAACATCGTACCCAAGTGGATGGCCACGTTGCGTTAACGCCTATGTACTAGTACCTCGAGGTGAGGGACCCATTTATACGTTAGCTGGTCAGACTACTGCTCCACTTGTAACTCTAACGTATGTTCGCATACACAATTGTACTCATACGTTGTAATAAAGGAGACTCTAAAGGATCCAGTGAGTTCTAGGGCCTTTCACTCAAGGGACACGATCGCCCTATTTGCTGGCTTTAAGGACTTTCATCAAAGGGACACAATCATCATACCTGCTCATTCCTTTTAGGGACATCTCCAGAGCAGTGCACCCCATTCCAACCACCATCTATTCAAAATGAAATTATTAAATATGCAACTTACTACAAGTTAGTTACAAACTACATAGTATTACATCACATATTCTTTATTATTATCAAATTATGCATAGAAGTTGTTGTAAGGTTCGATAGCTATTAACTCAGTAATGATTTTAATTAGATAGTTAAAATTCTCGATTATAAATTCAGAATTAATTTAACTACTTAATAATCAATTTATCGAAAATAAAATTTTATTTAAATTCAAAATAAATTTCCTTTATAAAATTGTAAATCAGTAAAGCGTAGGAACTCCTAAAAATAACCCGTGTTAAATCCTGAATCCAAATAAATTAATGTATAATTTAGATTTTAACAATTTTAATCTAATTAATTTAGTGGTCCTTACTTTTACTCGGGTGGTAGACTCTTGGGAGTTTCAACATCGGGTCAAGGGTTCGAGTACCCATAAGTGGTGAAATTCCACTACGGCGTGCATGTGTGGGGTGTGTCTGCATGTGTAAAAAAAAATAAAAATAATAATAATAAATTAACTTTTAAAAAAAAAAATTACTACCTTCTAATAGATTAAAGGAAAGATCTATTCTAAATATATTGATTGATTTTTTTTTTTCTTTTTCTATTTTAAACCCTAAGAGTTGAATTTCTATTTTATTAAAGTTAATCCTATTAAGGTTAGGTAAACTATATAGATAGAAAATCCACATTAATAACTAATTTCTAATATCTAAAATTTAATTTATCAAATGTCAAAATTTGAATTCATTATTATTATTATTTATTTAGAATTAAATTCAGAATTTAAATTGACTTAATCAAAATTAATTCTATAAATCCTAAAATTCATAACCTAATTAAATTAACAATAAATAAGTAAGTTAAACAATGTTAAATCAAATTTAAATTTAGATTACTTAATTGCACATCAGTATTCCCAAACTGAAATTGTACTCAGTTTATGTTATAATAAATTATTAAATTTGGACTTTAGTTATTATTAAAATTTACCTTATATTGTACATATCATTATTTTAATTAGTATGAATTATTCCGGTATATTATTTCTAATTAGTCTTAAATGAAAAATAAATAAATTAATAGCTTGAGTCAACGTACATATTTATGTCAAATGAATTAATTTAAGATGTAACTTGGATTTAAAATAATTTTAAATTTAATTCATACATAATTCAAATATTTTAACTACTTTGTAATGAATTCAGTAATTTAGAATTGTAATACACACACACACACACACACACAAATCTTATTGAACATTTTTTCTCCAAATATTACATGAATAAAATATCAATAATAAATAATAATTTCCTGCAAAATTTAATTTAAAACCAATTAACTATAATGCTAAAAAAATTAATAACAACAATTATAAAAATTTCAGATTAGAGATAGACAAAATTTTCACAAAGTTTTTTTTTCTCTCCTTTTTATTTTTTATTTTTTTATTATTATCTTTTCTCACACTTTCCTTTCGTGTGCCAACACCACCCTATTTATAATATGGAGATCCCACCATACGCAATACACACATGTGAAAAAAAAATAAAATAACATGGTTATCTTTAAGTTGCATCTCATGGAAGTGAAACACCTATAATTTAGTTTTATTTATTATAGAAATGCATCATGTGTGTATAGGAAGTGATGCATGTGTTGCGTGGTTGTACATGTATGAGTAGTGTACACATGGGCATACATATAAAATGATTAATGTACAATGGATGGTTGATCAGGTGGGTGTGTTGGTGGATCAAATTGATGGATGAATTTGGATGGCGAATGATAAGTTAAGGAGTTTTATGTACAATGCTGATACTGTGTACAAATTTAACAGTTTCATTATGTGGATTTGATTTAATGAACGAATGGTTGGCTGATCTTGTAATAAAACTTGGATGATTTGAAATTGTTGGATTAGTCATTGTGATGGGTGGTCTAGATTAGTAACACATGATGATAATCACATGCATTTTCATTCCTAAATCTAATACTCACGTGATAATAACTTTAATATTAATTTATATATATATATCATTAGAAATTAATAATATTTAATATATGCTATTAATTCTTTAAAATATTAAAACTTAAATGGGCATGCTACACAGGTATAATACATACTGCACTGGAGAATTATACCATACATGGATGGATGGTTGGTATGTATTGAAAATCAGATTTAAGTGGACCATGTGATGCCTCAATGAGCATAGAGGTATATGTATGGTTGATTTTATGAATGGGTTACCCGGTTGTGAGATATGGGGTGGTAGATTTACAATTGGATGTATGGATACATAGAAGGTTTTTTCATTTTTTAAATTATAAGTTTGCCACCAAAATACGTATATAACCTATGGACCTCTACAACTTGTTAAATCATGTTCTAATGTAAGAAATACTCCAGTAAATTTATCCGGAGAAATGTGAGAATCATCACAGTAATTTTTGTTTGATTTTTGGGTGGCGCGATTGGCGGATCTATGTATGATGTACGGTCGGATGATAAAATATAGGTTAAATAATCAAACAATTAGGAGTCTAATCTGATATGCATGTTAATACATTGTTACTTTCATACTCAGATAGGTGCAATATGAGTTTTTAGTTGATCAAATAGGTGGATCGTCAGATAAACAACTTAGATGATTAAACTACAATTATGAAAAATGGATGGATGAGTGAGGTGACCGCATACCCTATATGGCATATGAATGGTTGGATTTAGTATTTATTTTATGGCTAGATTTGAGGTACTTAATGAATGAATGATTGATCTTAAATGTACGAGTAAAGAGAGTGCACATATACATATACATATATATATATACTAAAACTATACAATTATCAATCAACGATACACTCTAAATAAATCAATCATACATATCACAACTTACACATGCCTGCATGAATGCATGAATAAATGGAAAGATTATGCATGAATGTTTAGATGGATGTAAGTCTGCATGTATGCAGATGCATGCATGTGCATCAAAATCTCAGGTCATTACATTTTACCCCCCTTATAAGAATTTTTTCCTTAAAATTTAAATATGCCCAATGTGTGGATGAGAGAAGATACCCCTCCTGATTAACAGTGTATTTAAATGTCTGTTAAGTTCTATATGTTGTAGGGTTTAAGTGGGTGCAAAACTGTGTAAATCGCTACAGGAATTTGGGTTATTATATGATAACATATTATCCTTGTATCTCTAAATTCTATCTACATATGCCTAGATTACACAAAATGGTGTTCTTCTGAAAGATGTTTGAAGTTTGGGATGTAGATTTAATTTTCGCATGTTTTGGTCGGGACTAGCAAAATGTTGTTTGAGGTGTGTGTTGAGTGTGAAATATTTCTTATTTATCCTAAATTGTGCATTGATTTTATACACATAGATGTATTAAGTTGATCTAATTACGTCTGTTTTGTTATGTAGAGTGATTTGGAGAGCTAAGATGAAAAAGACAATTAAAGTAATGATTTAAAGTTCAAAGAATGACAAAAGGAGGATTAGATGTTTGGAGGACAATATTAAAAAATTCAAGTACCAAAGATCCAAGAAAACTAAATATTAAAGATGGAGAAAAGTCTGTAAAATCACACAGTTAAATAGCAAAATTAACAAACCGTTTGATCCCACCTAAGGTATTTTTGTTCCGATCGAAAGTGTCAAAGACAGTCCAGCAACAAACAACAATTTTCAAAGTAAATTTGGCTCGACTATTACTTGCAACTGAAGTGATGTTTGATGCCAATGAAGGTAGGTTCAGTGTGATCAGAAGGAGAAAGAGAGTTCAAACATGTTTTAAAGAAATTCAGCTGCAGCCGAAAGGAAATTCAATAAGAACGAAGGCCAACGTCGATGCAATCGAAGTATAACAAGTGTATAAAATTGAAGTCAATGTTGAATTTTCTTATTTAAAGGAGTGATTTAAGCTATTCTAAATATGAATTAGGGTTTGGGAGAGAGAGCAAGAGGTTGCGAAGCCTCTACAAATCCATTCTTCTTCTTCAATCTTTCAGTTCTAAGTTGTTTTCATGTTTTTGTTTGAGTTTAGTTCAACTTTGACAATAGTTGGCTAAATCTCTTAGTTAGGGCTAAGAGGTGAAGCTTGTAGTGATTTTTAATGATCTAGTTTACTTTGATTCAAGTTTGATGGTTTTAAATGTTGAATAATTCATTGATTTTAGTTTAAATAAAGCTTTAGTTTTAGTTTACTTTGATCAATTATTAACTCTGAACACTTTAGATGCTTAGGAATGCTAAGATTGTTGGCTTATCTATTTTGTAAGGGATTGATCTATAAAATTCATGGATTTATCATAAACTATGGGTACGACAAATACTTTGAATTTCCTACGATCAATAACTTAGTGCTTCAAGTGGGAACTAAATTAATTAAAGTTTAAATTTGTATTTGGTTGTGAATTTTGAATTAATCATTCTATTATCCAATTAGATAGGATAAGACTTCGACTTTAGGTTTTTTTTTTTTAAATCTAATTGAATCAAGTGAATTGGGCATTGAGAATAACTAAATGTGGTGTGCTATAATATTTTATTTTATTATTTTTCTCTCTAAATTACTAAGATTTTCATTATTGGTTTTTCTAATTCGAGTTTCATAGTTTGTTCTAGTTCTAAAGTGCTTTGAGAATATACTAATATAAGTCCCTGATGATTTGATATCGGTCAACTTAAAACTACATCGTAACCCTGTACTTGGGGTTGTTAACTCATGGCTTCAATTAGGTGGCGTAAGTGATTTTTGGTTTTGTTTTTATTTCTTGTAATTATGACAGAAATTAAAGTGTGGTATGTACAGATAGAAACATAGATGAGACCAGTATCTACTGGAATGAAGGATGCTTGCGAGAAAGTAAAAGGGACCAGTTTACACTAGAATACAGGATGTAAGCAAGAAAGTAAATGGACCACTATATAATTGGAGTGCTAAAACACTAGTAAAGACTGAAAGTTAAAAGAATCTCCTAAAAATATACAGCCCAGCATTTCAAGTCAGGCCTTGGATTAATGGTTAGTCGTTCCCTAGTAGAGTCACCATTCCATGGATGCTGGCGGGAGATTTTCCCCTAGACTGCTCCATTAGGTGTTCGGGTTGAACTGTCTGATTGTTGCATGATTCAAATGGTGGATATATTGTGTGTGTGTGTGTGATGACAAATATAAAACTAGCGTTTGCTCAAATTTATGAGGTGACAGGATCTGGATGCTCGATAAGTCATAAAGTATAGGTCTTAAGTAAACCTAGCATATTATATGCTTGGTTCATACGGGCAATAATATATTAAGGCCTAGATCCAAAGTCTATAAAGGTCTGGTAAAACTCATAGCTAAGACTTCCATTCTTGAACCTCGCGAAGGGGTTGAGAAGAGAAGATATAAATTCTTAGGTGCTTGATTGATATGAGCAATAGCATATAAAGGCTCAAATCCAAAGTCTATCCAAACTAGTGAAACCCATGGCTAAGACCTCCATACCTAAACCTCATAGAGGAGTTGAGAATAAAAACTAATAATTATACTTATGCTATTCATAATACCTCATGCAACTTACTGTCCATTGATCAGAGTCACCACTATCCAAAACGAAGGCTCTAAAATCCACGGTTGGCTAGAATCTGTGGAATTGCCTAGAGATCAAGAAAACTGAAGAATTCCTGAATTGAGTGACTCGTAGATAGATTTGCACCATGGATTCCAGGTAAGGGACTAAGTTATGAAAAACGAAGAGGTTAGGCACCATTTTCTAGTCTATGTTAAACATAGTCTCTACTTTGTTAGGTTATATACTTTCAAAGGGAATTCAAAGAACTTCTAGTAAAATACTAAGATTAGGATGTCTAAACTATAAAAGATAAATTAAAAACAAAATAAAAATGGTGGAAATGGGTTTTTTTTTAAGTATATAAAAAAAACACGGAGTTTTCAGTTATTCTTTTAAGTCACGTTTTCTTATATAAAAGATCCTCAATGGAGACAACTATAGAGCATACTTTACGTGATGTCAGAGAAGATATTACTACCTTAGGTGTTCAAAGCAGGGAGGTTGGAATGTATAGACTAAAAAATGATAGATTGAAAGTACACTTGGCTTCCAAATTGAAATGTGAATTGAAATTTTAGAAGAGGTTGAGGGAATAGAGACTCAAAGTCTTTGTTTCTGTCTCGACCCTCGTCGAAGCTCCCTGGACTCTAGCCTCTCTCTCTCTCTCTACAGGCTCCCTCTCTGGCCTGACGCTCTTACCAGACGCTCTACCTCTCGTCATTTTTCCTACCTCCTCTGCTCTGAAGGCGAGCACCCTTTTTAGGCATGTGATATGGTAGGTTTGGACCTCACATAGGTTTGGATGCAAGGTTAGGTTCGTGTGAACCATGCCATCCCATGAGTCATGGATGGGTATGGATGATGGCATGGGTCATGGCATGGATGATGGCATGGGACATGGCATGGTTACTGACAAACATAGCCTCGGGCACTTGTGTGAGGCTCATGCGAGTCAAGCTAACGTGTCAGCGAGTGGTTGGATGGCCAAAACTCATAAATGGTTAGAGCCCAACCATCTTTACACCAAAACGGTTGAGCTACATCCGTCTTCGTATAAAGACAGTGGCATCTCCACTATTTTGGTGAGTGAATATATGTACACCGAATGTGGTACAGCCACATGTGTAAATGGGGCATTTACAGATTCCCCTCTTTGGCAGAGGTTAGAGTACAACCAAATGCTAGAGCGAGTGGATACCCCATCTGGACTAAATGAAGATGAGATTAATTCTTCTACCTGCCATGATCGAGAAGCTTGCTGGTTAGAGGCTTAATTCAGACTACTCACGAGAGTGGAGAAAACATTGCAATATTCGATTATAACCCTTTCACGCCGTTGATCTGTGTACGCATCAAAGGAATCTACTAGGTTGGGTGTTTGAGTGGTTAGAGCCCCTGTGCGCACGTGTCCTTATGAGGGTAACACACGTTGGATTTGGAAAAGTAGTTTTTTCGATGCTGCACAATTGCCTAAGATCACTTACAAGCGTATAGCTTGTAATGGGCAGTTGCATGTGTATTTTGTGATTTTACAGATCTCCATCATTATAATGCAATAGTATTGTAGGTGTTACGGACTAGAGTTATGTAGATTATGCTTTTATCCATTCAAGTTTTGAATTAAAAAAGATCTTTTCGTAAGATGGAGTGCAATTACGCTAATCCGTGTACCAAAACAAAGTATTTTGAATATATCATTTTCCTAGAATGATCAGACTAACAATGTGTGTTTAGGTCGATCATTTTAAATTTCCCAAAAAGAATCAGGGTTTGATTGATGTGAATAATACGAATTTGATCCGTCATATGTTATCTAATAACCTTGATCAAAGCTTTAGATGGTCAAGATCGGAGATACTATATGAAATGGAATGAACCTGATTTGCCACCCAGCGTCCAAAAGGTCTTTTTGGAAATTTAAATAGTTAGAATCAGGGTTCCCTTATTGAATAGTGCATTGAAATGAGATGGATGCACATGCATGATATGATGAAATGCAATGCATGAAATGATAAAATGGAATGGATATGATCCGTCATCTGATGTCTAAAAAGACTCCAAGTGGATACGGGACAGTCAAGACCAGATATCTACTAGGGAAATAAAGTAAAATAAAATGTATGTAATGAAATGGATTAATGGATCACATCTGTCATCCGATGTCCAAAGGGTTCTAAGTGGATGTTGGATGGTCAAGATCAGAACTCCGCTAAGAAAATAAAAGAAAAATACATGGAATGGAGTGGATCTGATTTGTCATCCAATGTCCAAAGGGCTCTAAGCGGATATGGAACAGTTAAGATCAGGGATTCACTGGGGAATGGAAAAATGCATAAGATGAGATACATTATGTGTGTGAATACATGATATGTGTCATGCGTGTGAATGCATGATACGTGCGATGTGTGATCAATTTTTCAAGCACTTATAGAACTTTATTTAGTCAGAACTGAGCATTAGAATTACTTTTTCTTTTCTGACTACTGTGGAGGTTTGAGCATTTTTCATAAATACTTGTTCATCACCTACTACTTATGAGGAGACAAACTCGATTCGATAATTACAAATGTGACGTGTAGCCCTAGTGCGTAGCATCCAATGCATAATAATGATAAGATTTACTTCAGATAAAACAACGACAATTAATTTTGTCTTGTCTATCTTGTTTTGTCAAATTAGCTTGAGCCTTAGAAGCCTTCTTCTTGTGTCTACACTCTCCAATATGATGCCTAAATTTTCCACGGTGAAAACATTTTCCTTTCTTATTTTTTATCCTACATTGTTCAACACGATGCCTTAATTTTCTACAATGAAAACAAGTCCCTTTGAAGTATCGTGATTGATCAATAAAGTGACCTGACTTTCCACAATGAGAACATGAACATTTAATTCTTTTTTCTCTTAATTTGTTCAACCAAGTTGGCATTTGGATCAATGTCAGTAGCATTTTCCTTTTTATCTCGTATACGATTTGCTTCTTCTATTCGAATATGTACAATAATGTTTTCCATGGACATTCCTCTTTTCTTATATTTTATCCTATTTTTGTATTCTTTCTATGAGGGAGGGAGTTTTTCAATCAAAGTACCTCCAAGAAAAGTATCCTTTATTTACAGTCCTTCAAAAATGAACCCATGCACTAGACTTTGATTCTCAAGCATCTTATTAGAGACAGCTTATTATCTATCATAGAAAAGTCTAGAAAATATGATATAACATCTTTTTGGTACCAACTTATTCTAAAACGTATTTCTTGGTCAATGCAGATCAGATATCATTAGCTCGTGTATATTGCATAAATATAATATAATTCATTAGAAAGGAAATTTAAGATGTAATTTTTGCAGTTGTGGTCATCCCTTACATCAGATTCTTTGTCGGCATCTTATTGGAGAGTATCATATAGTACATACGTTATTTTCAATATCTCTAAAGTAAAAGCTAGTTGGTTTGATTTTGGATAATTCAGTGGTCAGGTTCACTTTGATGTTTATTATTGTTACAGATGTATAGATGTACATATCAACGTCAAGATTATTGGAATTTTGGATCTGTAAATTTCTAAGTATGAAAATTCAGAATAATAAAATGTAAAAGAAAATTGGAACAGAAAATAAAATTTTGAGTAAGAGAAATTAGAATGATTTATTTGAATCAAGGCATAATGAAAATCACTCGGCTTGAAGTTGATTTACCCTTCTTTAAATGTTGTTTATAATGCAATAGGAACAACGGATAATTAACCTGCAGGATACTCTTGATTGGTGTCTCATCACATTGGTGCACTTAATATATGAAGACCTGAACCACCACTGTATGCCTAAACCAAAGACAACCAAGATGAATGAAAGAGAAAATAATTTCTTACAATTCGTTGTTGTAGAAATTCAGAGATCAAAGATAGTCAAATGCATTATGAAAATCAAAACTAGAGGGGCCCTTTCATAAACTTCAATAGTCGCCTTGAAAGGTTGTGTAAGCACCCCTGCCAACAAACATGGCTGTTATGTTTTCAAAGGAGATGATTGTTGGGTTTTCATTTCTGTTAAAAAATTTAAAAAAAGACCATTCTGGTCAACCGTTGCAAAGTTCAAAATTTCAAAAAGCAACAATTTTTTATTTTTTATTTTTGGTACGTGCATGGTTTATGGCATAAATTGAGGTTGTTTGTATAGCCCCCTATGTCTAATCCAAAGACAAAACTAAGATGAATGAAAGATAAAACAATCCATACAATTCGTTGTTGCAAAAATTCATATGTATTATGAAAATAAGAACTAGAGAAGTTCTTTTATAAACTTCAATGGTCGCCTTGAAAGGGTGTGTGATTACCCATGCCAATAAACATGGCTAGCACCACACCACATGGCACCATGCCATGCCATGCCACGGACCAACCAACCTGACACGCATAAATTTGAATTGTTGGTATAGCCTCACTCCCAAACAACCAAATTCACAAGTCCATTGAAATGGCTTAAGCCTTATGCAAAATTCTCTTCTTATAAACTTTAGTTTTTCTTCTTGTCTATCCGATTTGGAACTAAACCCATAACACTGGAAGATAAAAAAGCCATGTTGCTTTTTTAAATAACTTTTGGAGGAAATTTTCAAAGCATTTAAAAAATATTTTATTTATTTATTTTGAAACATAAAAATACAATATATGCAACAAAGAAAAACAAGCACACATGAAACACAATGGATTTACGTGGTGCAACGAAGTTCTTACTTTACAGATGCATCTTTGTGAAAATCACTATCTTCTCAAAAGAAAATGATTATGACCTTAAATCTTTTTAACACCTAAAAATCCATTAAAAATAAATAAAAAAAATCTCTTGCGTAACCCTAATTCAACTCCCATAGAGAATATTTATATTATGTACATAAAAATACTCAAAATACATAATCCTTTGGGTCGGCTTTTTGGATCATGCTCCAGATCAGGTCTCATACAAACCCATGGTGAAATGCACCATGGACCCACACAAGGGGTCAAGCCCCCTCCTGTTAGGACCTTGTAAATAACCTCCTATACATTATTATGCAGAATAAAAAAACATCTATGAAAACATTGGAAGAGAGTTAGTTGTAACCTTTTCACAAATTGGTATTCGTTCAATATTGATAGGGAGAAAATATCACCTTAAAGCTAACAACGTATTCCACCTCTTCCCACCTCTTTCATGAATCACTCTTCATCTTGATATATATGGGACACACCAGATGAAAGAGTCGAGATTGAACGTCCAACATTAGAAACTTTGTGGGAGCCACACAAGGTTTATATTTGGATTTGATATTTGTGCCTATAATCTAGTTGAGTGATAATAATCCTATGAACGGTTTGAATAACATATAAACATCATGGTAGGCTCTAGGAAGCTTTCAACAGTGGACATTTCCATTCCCATTGTTTTGTGTGGTGTATCTCACATGAGTTTTGGATCTGCCTTATTTTTATATTCTTGTCTTATTGTGGTCTTGCAAAACGTATGGATGAGTGGATTTTGATGGGCATCTCTGTGGGCCTATTCAACTTTCAACTATAGGAACTTACTGTGCCTGGGGCACAGGCAATCCACGTCCCTATTTATCTATTAATAGGGTTGTCAATGAGCTGGCCTTGGCCCGTACGGGCCGGGCTTGGGCTACTATCAGGGCCGAGGCCAGGTTCGGGCTTAATAAGCGTTTCCTAAACGAGCTGGGCTTGAACTTAACTAGCTAGCCAAGAAACCCGCAGCCTCGCCTAGCCCGGGTAGAACAAAAATTCAACTTTCAAAATCTCCCTCCTTTCAAAATGCAAAATCCAAATTCAAAATCTCTCTTCCTCTCCCTCACTACAACAAATTAAGGCTTAGCCGACTGATGGGTTTATCCTTTGCCCACAGCCCGTTTTAACGGATGTGCGCAAAGGGTCCCTTTCTATTAAAAAAAAAAAAAAAAACATAAAGGCCTATCCATAAAGCCTTTCTATTCCTTTTTTCCTTCTTGCAACACCCGGCAACAGCGATAAAGGTAAAACTCTGTGATTTTTCTCCGACCTGCTCCCTCGATTCTCTCGGAAAACCCTACTACCGATTTTCGATCTCTCTCTCTCTCTCTCTCTCACACTTTAAATGCTGGAGGAGAGAGCTCTCCTTTGGATTCACAGATCTCAGCGAGCTCACGTTTTCAAAGGCGGACCCGTTTGGTCGCGTTCGCATCGGATCTAGGGTTTCTTTTACTTTCTCGCTTCTGGTTTTATCGATTTAAGGTAATTGCAAACGCAATCTTTTCGATCTCGTCTTCCCGCATTGTAAGGTTAGGGTTTCATCGAACTGCATTATGTTTTCTAGGGTTTTTTGAGTCACATTTGTGTTCTGCAACGATTTTTGGGGGTTTCTGGAGCTGCATTTTGATGTTGAGATCGTTTCATAGGATTTTTATTTTTGTTTTTTAAAAAATTTGTCTGATGTTTTTTCATTTGTGCTTTTGATGATGTAGATCTTTTGAATATTAATTAATTTATTTTTTAAAATTTTCTTTTAATTGAGGGATTTGAAATTTCTGGGGAGGAGATTGTTTTTTTGTGTAGTTCTTTGATTGGGAGGAAAAACAGAGAAATTGAAAAAAGAAAAAAGAAAAGAAAAGAGATAATGCCTTTTTTGGTAATAGGTAGCATTCGAGAAACTGGCATGTGCAGTATTTGATTTCCATTGCGGTTTGGGATGTTTATTTCAGAGATAATGCCTGCGTGGGAAGAAAATCTGACCAATAACATAATGACTAATATGCAGAATAGTTATTGAGCTCTCCATCTACATTCATACGACAGTGGCAAAGATGTATAGGATCGAGATCGTTCATCTGCTAGGCCCCTGTTTGGATGGGCTACACCTATAAACTTACACAGGTGGGATGAATTTATCCTCTGATTTGATGATTTTTGTTGATTAAAAACTGATGGTTAGAAAAAAGTCTGACCAATGATTTACATACAATGAGCAGAAATTCTCCCATAAGGGGCATGAGGAATTTAGGGCCTGTTTGGACGGACCCTCAAAATGGGCGTTTGACACTCAATCACCGTTTTGAGTTGAACCATAGTTCGTGTTGGGTGTTTCTATGCACTTCTGCAAACCACAGTCTGATCTCCACTTGTTGAAGTAGGCGATAAAAACCTCGCCGGCGAGTCGACTGACAAAGTTGTGGGAAAACCTCTAGTGCAAGAAACACCCTTTTGCGAAAGTTGCATCCAGATGGGCCCTTAGATTGACCCCTCTGGCACTCATTTCCTATCATACTCAAAGCAAATTTGTATTTTTTTATTGTACTTCTACTCAAAGCAAATTTGTATTTTTTATTGTACTTTATTAAAGTGTTAAGTATTGCGTTGATTCTTTAAATTTACTGAACAAAATAGTCTTGTGTTGTTATTTAGTGAGTTGGTTTTCATTAAATCCAGTTATTTATTACTAGAATTCCAGAAAAAAAGGGATATTAGGCGCTTTTCAAGATTCACCCCTATTTCTATCCACCCTATCTTCACCACATAGCTTGTGTTTGGATGCACTATTGAATTGAATTGTGATTAGTCCAATGAAGTGGAAATGACCAATTTGTAATTACCTTCCTCAAGTGTCCAGATAAACCCAAGCTCCAAATTGCAAATACATTACTTTTGAGTCCGCCTTGAAAGGGAAGTAACTACAATTTAAGAGTTCGTACTTCCCATTTTGAATACTAGGAAACATCGCTACAAGAAGGACATTTCCTCTTTGATTGAATTGGGTGTTCGCAATTCAATTCAGTTGCACAAACAAAGCATGGTGAGTACATGCTCTATGCTTGGTTCATCAGCATCTAATCATCAATCATAGCGAACTCCAAACACGAACTCAGCCATGGGTTTGGGGTCATTTGGCAAACTGGAATTTTGAAGTAATTAAAGAATGTTTCCAGGAAAGAAATTCTCTGAGAAACAGATTCTTTTAGTCTGTGTGTGGGTGTCTGTGTGTTGACAGAATCCATTCCCCTAAAATTTACAAGCCACCCTCTGGCCAGAATTAAAAATCGGGCCTTTTACTAGAATTGGATTCCAACAGGAATCCATTTCTCACCTTTTTCAGGTTGTAAAACCCAAGAATTTATCCTACTTAGGGCCTGTTTGGACGCTCTTCCTCAATAGGGATTTCCAGAAAGGGGGGAGTTAAGCTTAGTTTTTTGGTTGACTTGGCAAAAACCATCTGGATTGGTTTTTGCTGAGTAGGCATTTTAGCAACTATTTTGTTGAGTGGGAGATGAGATAGAGGTTTCCAAAGTGCATCCAAATGCACAACATCAACTGCGGCTTGGATCAAACTGGCATTTAGGCCTCAAATGCCCCTTTGGAGGGTGCAACTAAATGGGGCTGTGGAGAATTCAATTTCCAGCTGCGTACTTTTTTGGGTTGCCAAATGCTAGAATTTTCCCTACTTTAGGATTCCAATTTCCGGTGGCGTACTTTTCCAGGTTGCCAAACGACCCCTTGGGAATAATGGATAAAAGAAAAAGAAAAAAAGAAGACACGTCAACACATACCATGGCCTTAGTCATGCAAAAATCAAACTATTTTGCTTCACTTCCTCTATTAATCCACCCAAGTGTAAACATACTTCCAATGCATGTGGGTGTGACTTATCACCCACCACAAACTCATGACAATCCCCATCAACTCTGCTCGTGTACAGCTCTAGTCTGGGCAAACAAACTGGGACTGGACTTGAACTGTATTACTATATCAATAAAGTCATTTTGGATCTTTAACTGTCTTTTTATCCAACTTGATTGGGACTGTAATGGTTTCTGGCTGGTTTGGTTTTAAATTATGAAATGATGGCTCCCTGTTTTTTGTTATCTCTGAACTGATATGTGCTGCCAATTCGTAATCTCTGGTGTAATTTCCATGCCCTTGTTTACTGCAGATAATTTATAGTTGTATTTATATCAGTCTATTTTGATCTGATAAAAAAGTCATTTTGGTCTGACAAACTCCATGTGTCTGTAATGTGCAAACAATTTACTCTTAAAAAAAAAAACCAAAATGTGTGATATGTGGCTGATGCGATGTTGTTTCTTATTAGTTCATGTGTTCAAAAACGTCTTTTGAGATGGGCTTGATCACACCCAGAAAGGCATAATTAGTGCTAATATGATGTGACGGTTTATGGTAAAAGTGTTCTAGACATACTGCTTTCTTCTTTGCCTCGTCAATGATGGTACATTATGTTATCTAAATGGGATTGCAGGATCATGCAGAGTTGGTTATATCTAAGTTTTGGTCGGATATTGCCTGAGAATTATTAGATTGTGTTTGTTTTCCTTTCGGTTACATTTTAAGGCATCTTATGGTAAAAAAAGCTAGGATTCAGTGGCCTTATTGTTGTTTTTTGTTTGTTTTCATTAGTTTCTCACAGCAAGTTGCAATTTTAGTTCGTTTCCTTTTGCAATTGAAATGCTAGGAATTTACTTAGCATTTAGAAACTGCGGGCTGCTCCTTGTTTATTTTTCTTTGTTGGATAGACATGGTAGGTTTTCCACTAGAATTTTGATGTTAGTATTTATAGGTTTGTCTTTCCATATTTGAGTCCCCCATACCAAATTCATAGTCTCTCTAGGTTTTTTTTTTTTTTTTTCTTTTCTGCATTTATATTTTTTGCAGATGGAGCCGGTTCCAAGTGGAAATTTGCCTCCTGGGTTTGATTCGTCTTCATGCCGCAGTGTGTGAGTGCTAATAGTTTTTCTTCCTAGCTTTTGTCTTTTTCTCCTTGCTATTTTTTTTACTTTTATCCTTCTAGGGTGTGTCCTGTGAACTGTTTCCTATAATACTTCTCATTTGAGAAAATTTTCATGGTCCTCTCTTTAAGATTTCCCAACTATAACTAGCTTTCCTTGTTTTCGGTTTCTGACATTTTTCGGCTCATGCCTAAATGATCATGTATTGTCTTTTTCAAATGATCGTACTGTTGTTTAATTTGTTGCTATGGGAATTATCAGCAACTGAAATTTCTCTTGAGAGTGTGGTCTCTTTACTGATTGAATCTTGACATTTTCTTGTTCCAGGTGCCATTTACCAAATTTATATATTGGAATGGAATACATGCGGACACAGTTTTAAACTTGCTGGACAGGTGAAATTCATGCTTCTTGACATCATGCAGTTGTGATTTTATAATGGTAACAGATTCATGAATTTGTTTAGTTAATTCACTGTTCACTTATTTTGTGGATTATGGTCCTTGTACAAGTTGATGTGGATAGAGTCGGTTGAGTTTTTTAGCCGAATTGACACAACTCATCAAGTCATGACTGAGTCATGCTGGCCAGTGAGTTTCTGTGAAACCTGGCTTGGAATCTCTTTGAACCGAGTCGACTCAACATGGTTGAGTTGACCCACCAAGTTTTAGTACTATGACATTCTTTTTGCTTGTGGTGGTGAGCATCTTCTTTGTTGCATCTCATATATGACGAGTGAACTGTGACATTCTGTTTGAAGCTCAACTTTAGGGAACTATTCAGGACCACCTACAAATATTCAACATTGAGACGAAGGCAAAAATGAAATCACATCAGATGCTGAGCAGGTGATAATGTCATCCACTTTAAACTTTATTAGCTCACTTTTCTATTCGTTTCATAGGTTGTTTCATTTCTCAATTAGTTTTCATGCTATATTGTTATATTCACAGGTTGTGTTTTGGAAGTGGATTATGCCAAAGATGTTGGGGCTGGTCACACAAACATCAGTGTATCATTGGTCAATAGAAGGTAATATTGCATTTTTCTTTTCGTACAAGGGTTCTTTTGAACTACATTCAGTTTCTTGCTTTTCTTTTTTGATAGATCAATTTATATTTCAATTAGGAACTTCCATTACATTGTTGAATTGCTGGCTTTAAAATTTACAAAACTTATTTGTAGGTGATTCAGTGTATAAAGATTTATTTCAGATATTTTGATATGTAACCATGTGCTAATATTTGTTTTTCATTGATCTACTTTTTTGTAGAAAAATAATGCGGCCTAGATGCCTAGCAGTGTGTTGATAGCAATCAGGTTGTAGACCTTTATCCTATATATGCATTGACAGATGCAGGTAAAAAGTTTGGAGCTCTATTATGAGCATCATTTCTTTGATTTCTATTTTCTTTCTAGAATTTTCATGGTGCTTGTGTTATTATTGTCAGGGCTCAAAGGAGAATATATATTCCTTACAACAACAAAACAAGGAAACTTGCAAAAGCCATGCCAAGAAAATATGGTTACATCCAGAGATTGCTGTTCTTTTCATAATGGGCCTTTGAGGAATTCCATCCATTTGAAATGGAGAAATGCAATCTCTCTTTTTTCATAATAGGCCTGTTTCAAATTGCTTAAGATGAAACCCTTTAAGAAGCTCTGATTTCATTCTAGTTTCTCCTTTTTGTTTTACTAACTTGGTCTTATTTTGATGAAAATGTAAGGCTCCATAAGAACTTCATGGCATTGGGTTTGGATTACAAAACTTATAATTCTGCCCCCATTTTTAAATGGATTCCCTACCTTTGGAAACACAGCATATTCGCGATTCCAGCTTGTGTACCACACACGTGGCACATGTTTATGATGATCCGAACAAGGAATTGGTTTCAAATCAAATGCTTCACATGTAAGCTCAATTAATTCACATAGGTGGTGAAATTCCACCAGCGTGAGTGTGTGGGGTGTGTGTGAGAAAAATAAAAAATAAAAAATAAAAAGCTTGGCCATAAAACAATTATATCCCACTCTTTTCAGAGAACAGAATTCAATTTTGCAATCTGTGCATTATTTGCTCCTTCTACCTGTCTCTGGACCCATATGCATCCATTTTCAGACAAATGGAATTGCCGATTTCTGGGAAAAACCATGTTGCTGGGAACTATCGAGTATGGTCAAAGGAAATCATGCTGGAAAGATGATGTCGATGATTGACTGGTGGCTTTAAAATGAACGGACGAAAATAATAATAGTCAATTGTCCACACTGTAAAAGATTGATGGTCAGAATCATCATCTGAGTGTGACATTTTTAGCATGGCCTTGGTATCATCTGACTGCAGCTTCATGTGGACCCCAGATACTATTGCATGAGTACCAGGCATTGCAATGCATGAAAGAGCATGCTCTAGGAAAAAATGACCAAGATGCCTTGGTTCTATTATATTCTTATGTGTATTAAGACAACCAAAGCAGTCAGTAAAACATGATTTTTTGGATCATCTTATACATGTTTTTCATTAGCATGGATGCGAGAGAAAGACTCGGAGCATCCATGCTATCTTTAATACAATGAATATCAAATGCTGCATTTTGCATGGGTAGGATCTTCATTGTAGAAGTCTTTGCGAGTGTTCCCCTATGCACCTTAGGGCTTGTTAGATGAATGGCCTAGATCAACTGATGGCCTCCTCTTTTAAGGACGACGTGCATCAGCACTTGATGCACATGACCTGATGCATTGGGCCTCTGTACTTGCACTTTTTTTCTAAAGAGCATAATGCAAGTACTCTGCCAAATGATGGTGGGATTTGCAACTTGCGTATGACATTTGCTTCCTCTTTTGGAAATGCTCTGCTAATCTCCACTGCCCATCTCAGGTCGTTACAATCAAAGTTCTATCTAGGTAGGTTTATCTCACCAGATGACTGTTGCTATAATCCTCCCACCAATTTGAAGCATGTGGTTCCTTCTCTGTGTTGTATATGTTGATATGAAGCGAGCTAGTTACCATTTGTTTACTTTTGTGTCATGCATAGTTGTTGAGGATTTTAATTACAGCTTCGCAGTTACTTTCAATGAGAAGGTGACAAGAACCGTGAGGCAGTTCTCTCCACATTTAGCTACAAAGATGAGACCCCCTATAATGTAAGTGTAGTTTCCTTTTTTGTATTGTTGTAAGCAGTCAACAATTTGTGTTGTTTCCTTTTTATTGTTGTGCTAAAGCAGTTACTCTGTGTTCACCCATTTTGGGAAAGAAAATAGTGTTTCTCAAAAAACCTTATTGATTGGACTCTACGTTTACCATCCAACCGATTCATTAGGTCATGTAGACGTGGATGAACTGAAAACACAAATATCAGCTTATCCGAAACTTCTCCATCTCCCAAGAAGTTTTTCCCTTCATCCAAGTCTGTATGACCTTATGAACAGTTTGGATGACAAATAAACATCATGGGCCCTATGAATGTTTCAACAGTGGGAATCAGTCTATTTTTGTGTCCAGCCCATTTGTCACCCATTTATGCAGATTGACTTATTGTTGGGTTGGGCTTAGTGAACTGTCTGGACAACCCGATCCACTAGCACTCCTATGTGAGGGGGCTATGATCTGGTGATTCATTCCAACAGTTAATTCGATGGGCATGCTAAAAAAAACCTCACAGATCAGAAGATCCCAGACATCCAACAAGGAATAGAAGCTAACCTTGCTGCAGGTCTGGGAGTTGTTCACTCTCTCTCTCTCTCTCTCTCTCTCTCTCTCTCTCTCTCTCTCAACTATGTAGAAGGCTAGAGTTGCTAGACACTCTTTCTCTAGGCCATCAACAAGTCTCTAGAAGTAGGTGGCGTACTGGGAGATTCATAAGCATCCTAGACATCTACGTATTTGAATCTTTTCATGTATGTCTTTTGTGCTGATTATGCAATATTATTTATTTCCCTGGTGTTTACATTTCTAACATTTTTTTTTTCTCATCTCTAGAAGAACAACTTTGAAAAGTTTTGTATAAACTATGCAAATGAGAGACTGCAACAACACTTCAATCGGCATTCGTTCAAACTCGAACAGGAGGTGAGCATCCCAGATCTATTGTAGCGTCAAGATTGCAGCTTTTAAAGAGTTCCTAGTTTTAAGTATGATGTATTTAACAGGAGATTTATATCTGTAGGCTTTCTAGACTATAAAAACATGGTGAAGGTTTTCTTCAAGGCAAAAATTAAATATAGAATTCAGCACAAGATGGCCATTTTTGCAGCGTGCAGAGCAAGGCAAGGATAGGCTTTGCATTGAGAAGAACTTGGGAGCACTTGAAATTGAAAAGGTTACAGGAAAAGTGCTATTTGGAATGGGCCAAAAGCATTGCAGAAGAAGACGAGAGCTAGATTGGGACAATTATGAGAAGATGAAAGCAGAAATAGTTTGCCAACAGCTTCAGTGGGCAGCTAATAAGGCAAAAGCAAAGGAGATTGCAATAGTAAGATCTCATATAACAGCAAAGGCAAAGTCTGAGAAGAAGGCAAGGCTGGCTTGAGAGTGTAAAGAGAGAGAACATAAGGCAAAGGTTAGGGAATTTAAGAAAAAGGCTGAAAAGAAATCAGAGGAAGATAAAAGAGGACTTGGCTATTTTTAAGGCTTTAAAACTCAAAGCTAAATTAACCAAGGTAAAACCATCGAAATCTCATGCCATCCGTGCATATCACATACCATTGCAGCCCAAAATGTTTATATATCTCTTGTGAGTTTGAATCCGAGAAAAACATGCATGTCTATGTTGTTTCAACAGAATCCCCATCATCTACCTTTCCCCCATCTTTCTTTCGTGCTAGAAATGCCCATCAGCCCAGGATCCTTGTTTTGCAAAAAAGAGAAGAAAACAATGCCCCTTTCTTCCTTGAATTAGTTTTCCCCCCTCACACTTGTCTTTTAATTTCTGGTTAAAAGACAACCAGCTTGGCTTTCAAGACGATGTGAAACTGATTTTCTGAACCCCACCCAGCAGGCTATGCATTTACCGTGGCTACGGTTGTCCTGTGGGGCTACTCATATTTAGCTACGGATTTTATCCGTAGCTTTTGACCATTTTTCCAACAAAAACTAACGATTTAGCGGCGCCCAGCACAACTGTCAGTAAAGGTCCTGGCCGCCGGTAAAGCCTTTACCGACTGAGGCTTTACCGGCTGTTAGCTAACTGCAGGCAAATGATTTGCTGGCGGTTTTCTTGGCTTTTGCCGGCGGTTTTGGCCGCCGGTAAAGGCCAGTTTTCTTGTAGTGCCTCTCTCCACAAATAAGCTTCTCGCATAACTCTATCCCTTCTCAAACACAAATAAGCTCTCTCTCTCTCTCTCTCTCTCTCTCTCTCTCGCCCTCACATCTCCTCATCTTCGCCCCTAGAGGGCAGCACCAAGGAGGGCAAACCAAAGAAGAAATCAAACGCTGGAGGAAAGATGGATGAAGGATCCATGAGCTTGAAGCTCCCATTCTTGGTTCTGCGATCCTTTGATACAAGAGCACAACATCCAACATTGTGTACTTCAAATCTGGATTTCAGACCTAAGAATACAGGTAAACCCTCCTTCCATCTCTTTCAATTCCATTGTAAAGAGTCCAAGCTTTTCTCATTCCCCCTTCCCCAATCCAACATTAGTTTTTCTTTTATTTTTCCTTTTTGCTCTTTTTTTTTTTTCCAGATTTTTTTGGTTTTTTTTGTTCCTTCGCAGATATTAAGCTTTTATTCAGACTTGGACTTGGGCCGAGCCCAGAAAAAAAATACAGGCCGGGTTCGGCCGAGACTATTTTGGCCCGTCATCGGCCCGAGGCTGGATATGAGCTATGGTTGAAAAACTCGGGCCGTTGATACCCCTATCCAATACCACCTTCATCTTATGGCGGTATACCAGGTAGATTTGGGGCCCACGTGATGTATTCACACCATCTGACCCGTTGGATGCATCATCTTAGAAAATCTTTGAGACACAAAACTCAATCCAATCCAAAACTAAGATGGGCCACAGCAAAACAAGTAGGCTGGGAAGCACACCGTTGAATTAAACAAGGGTCTTCGTGAGTCTCTAAACAGCATGAATTTTGGCCAGACCCGTCGTCCTTTTTCTTAGAGAGAAAATGAAACGGCCAATCCAACAACACATGTAATGGATGGGCCGATTTAGTGGAGAATCCCCCGAATTTGCAAACGATAATTGAAGCTTGTAGATTAGCTTTTATTGCATGAATGATAAGTACATTTCAAAGATACTCTTACGATCATCTTATCCATATGATTTGAGGTACACTACAGACCCTCCATCATGAGCCCACTTGATGAGCATCATCTCATCCATGTGAACTACTTTCGACAAGAAAAGGAAGAACCCAGAATTTCATTTTCTCAGTACCAATACTTTTGAAAGAGCGGGCCGCGGACAATTACATGGCCAAGATGGATGAGAGAAGACCCGAGTGGAGACGGAAGTGATTTGGATCATTAGAACCTTAAAGCCAACATATTTTGTAAACCTGAATGAGTTATCGGGCGTACCATATACAATTTTAGGTAGGAGAAGCTACTTTGTCCACCCAATCCGCTATGCCGGGTTGTCAACACTGAATTTGTTAGATTTCATCGGATCGACGGTCGAAAATTTATTTTATTTTCATTTTTTACTATTTATAGTAAATTTTAGTTTAATTATCACTTTTGATAGGAGTAACCTGCCCAACATGAAAAGGGCTTTAAAAAATTAGGAATAACGTGGTTACGCAAAATTGGACACTTAATATTTTTGGCCAAAAACCATGAAGTCTAGTAGAAATCATGACCCTTTATAAATAATGAGTTTACAATTTATAGTAAGCTACAATTTTAGAGAGTGTGGTTTTTTTTTTTTTACACACGCACACACACCCCACACATGCACGCCGTGGGATTTCACCACTGGTGGGTACTCGAACCCTTGACCCGGTGTTGAAACTCCTGGGAGTCTACCACCCGAGTAAGAGTTTGGGTTGGACTTTGATTCTTTCCTAGGATTGATATCACTGTTTAAAGAATTGTAAACTCATTTTTATTATCAAACAATTTATTTTCAAAATTGTTATGGGAAAATCCGAACCCCTTATAACTCCGAGGCCAGGCAGTACTCTGATCTGATCGGGCGAGTAGGCAACAGTTCAGTTCAGATAATAATGACGGAAGATCCGACCCCTTGGCCGACCCGTGAATAAACACCGTCAAGATCAGGCACAAGGCCCGGTAGGGAATATGAAACGAAAAGGGTGTCGGCTGATTACCTCGACCCGTCTATTGTCCGTGCGGATTGTAGCCCACACGATGCTGGCTTAAGGTCGACGTTTTGTCTTGAGCCGATTCAATGTTATCACAACTGCGCCAGGCGAAGCCCGCCCCCGAGAGACGAGATTCCTACATAGCCGAAGGGGGGATCGGCTCGGACCATGATGGTGGCCATCAATTGCGCCGAGCTGAACCCACCCCCAAAGGTGGATGCCTCCCATGCCAGACTTAGAAGTTGCCGTGAGGAGACGTGGGCGATTATGTCGCTCGCAGATATGCTCGCTGTAAGGAGACGTGGGCGACTATGTCGCTCGCAGATATGATCTTTGGATCGCATACGATATCTCCATGATCCGAAAATCTCCCTGATTGAGAGAATCGTGCCGTGATCATCGGAAGATCCTTCGATTAGTATAAATACGAGAAGAGACCTCACTCTGGTGCGCAAGATCTGACACTCCCTCTGCTCTTCAATACTAGACCCCGATTCCTTTCAGCTGACTTAGGCATCGGAGGGTCCCCCGTCTTAGCCAGGGTCTCCTTTGCTCACCCTTTGTGCAGGACAGAGTCAACCCAAGGAGTGGAGGGTGATCCAGATTTTGGTTTCAACATTTTTGGCGCCGTCTGTGGGAATTGATACAAAAAGTCAGGTTCCTTTTTCTGAGAATAATGGCGAGAGGAAAGAAGAAAGCCGCAGACGTGGATCAAGGCACAAAGATCGCATCCAAATAGATCCTCTACCGACCCCTGCAAACGAAGACCCTTCGCCTCAAGGTCGGTAATGATCCCCTGCAGATGAAACTCCTTGGCCTTCCCATCTGCCACCTGCCGGCGCCATTCGCCCTGCTCTGACCGAAGAGAAGCCGCATCATTCTGCAAGGCTCTCACCTCAGCCCTAAGCATCTCTACCTCTGCGTCTATCTTTCGACGCTCGCGCACCCCCTCCCAAGCCAAGAGGAGCTTTGGAACAGACTGAATAATGGAGAAGACGGGAGTAAGTACGTGCGGAAATATACATACGGAAACAGAGTAAGAAACTAGAGGATACCTTGTAAAGGACAGCTGCCAATTCCTTCAGGAAGGCGTCGTCGGGCTTAGAAAGGAGATCAACGATCTCCTCTTTCGGGGCGTACTTGGCTGCCCAGTCGACCAGGCAGGACATGTGAAAACCCGGCTCGTACTGAGTGCCACTCGGCCCTGCCTGGGTCGATCCCAGGCCTCCATGCCTTAGTTTTTGGCAGAGGCCTGCGCTTCGGCCCCGATGCCGACACCGACTTCGGGAGGAGTTATCATGGCGTTAACCATCCGAACAACCGAATGATGAGGGAATGGCGACATAATGCGCCGCTGGGCGAACCTCCCCGACGGGGGGCGCGGCATCGATCGTTGGAACGGGAACGACGATCACTGGAGGTTCAACTGCAACAGGTGCAGCTGTCGGAGCGGTTAGGATCGGATGCCGCGACCGTAGAAGTGGTCGCAGCTACTGCGACAGTCGGATGTTTGGCCACGGCCCTCGTACCGGACCTCCGAATAGTGGTCTTTGTCCGGGTCGCAGGTCTCAGCATTTCTTCTGCCGTCAGGGTTGCCCTCTTCCTCCGAGAACCGGATGCTTCGGCCATGCCTGTATAAACGGAGAGTTTAGCGACAAAAAAAAGGGCAAATCCCATTCTTCCAAAATAAACAGAATACTCACTAAAAGAGGTCGGGAGGGGTGGGAACTTGCACAATCCAGATGAATGAAGATTGGCCGCGGTAATCAGCTCCGACCAAGAGCGCAGCTCCCCTGATCGGGCCCTCGCCTTGGCGATTCGATTCTTCTGATCAGAGCCGAGGAGCGGTGTCCCCCTGGGAAAAGCTATCGCAACAAGGAACAAAGATTTCAGTCTGATTGACAAAGAAAAAAAGGGGGGGAACAAGATTGAAGATAACTAGTCCAACCTGGTTTTTGAAAAAGGGTTGGAACCCGGACCGACAGAGATCCGATCTCAGACGTCGGAGCTTCCCATTCGCCCGCGGCCTAGAACCACTTATTCTCCTGTCTTTATTGGACGACGGAAGATTCAAAACCAGTCCTGACCCCTTGCTGCCTCGGGTCGCGAAGTAGTACCATGGTTCGTTGGTATCGTGCTTGACCAGGTATAGGCTCATCAGTTCCTCTGGGGTCAGCTCAGAATTACCGACTTGCCGCCAAATGATGTAGGAAGAGACTAGTACTCTCCAGGCGTTGGGAGTCAGCTGCCCGGGGGCTAGTCCGAGGTGAACAATCATAGATCGGATGAAGGGGTGCAGGGGAAGACGAATCCCACATTGGAGTGCACATAGAAAAATGGCGACTTCCCCTTTAGCTGGTGCTCCGGCAGTCTCAAGTGCCTCAGGGGCCCTTGTCCGAACGGAATCCGGGATTTGAAACTCCGATCGGATCCATTCTATTTGAGGCTTGGACAGCACAGAACCCCCTGAGACTACCTCGGATGCCCGCACATCCGCAGGCATCCCGGCGACCTCAACAGCGGCAGTCTGAGGAAGTCGGGAGGACTTCCTTTTATTGGTTTTGCGGGTCCGAGCCCCAATTCCTTTTTGCTTCCGAGGCGGGGGGTATAGGGGCACAGCTTCATAAGGTCCTTCGGAGGCCCCTACCCTGCTATCTGAATTTTCAGACTCGTCGTTACCATAACCTCGCTCAGAGTCCAGGTCCGATGACGACATCTCGAAAAAAGGAAAGGATGCGAGGAAGCACAAGTAGACTTACCGAAAATCACTCCCACCGGGAATACTTGAATGGTCTGAATCGCCTAACGGAAAATTCGGAACAACCGGAATCGCCTTCGCCGGAAATCGCCTCCTCCAATATCAGCTCAACTTAACGCACAGAAATGAACCTTAAGCTTTCGGAAGAAGGGTTTATATAGGCTCAGCTGTATATGTGCATTAATTACCAGTAATGATGGTCGCAGTCGAATCGGCATTAATATCACTCGGAGCTGACATGTCACCGCCCTATTGGCTCGAGCCCTGTCAAGCGGCGCGCTTCGAATAAGGGAAAAGACGTTTGAATAATGGCAGGCATACGTGGCAGCAGCCCATAGGCAAACGACGATTCGAAGGATCAATCGTCGTAACATGCCTGTCACGCATCGGTCCATGAGCGGGAAATCCTGCGAACGTGACGATTCAAACTGCTAAGGTTCCGAGGTGCTCGGAGGAACCCATGGGCGAGGTAGTCGGTCTCCCGAATGATTACTCTCCGAGCCCCTAACAGACCTCGAAGAGTAGGGGGCTTCTGTTATGGGAAAATTCGAGCCCCTTATAACTCCGAGGCCAGGCAGTACTCTGATTTGATAGAGCAAGTAGGCAACAGTTCAGTTCAGATAATAATGACGGAAGATCCGACCCCTTGGCTGACCCGTGAATAAACACCGTCAAGATCAGGCACACGGCCCGGCAGGGAATATGAAACGAAAAGGGTGTCAGCTGATTACCTCCGACCCGTCTATTGTCCGTGCGGATTGTAGCCCACACAACGCAAGCTTAAGGTCGACGTCAGCTGTGCCGAGCCGATCCAATGTTATCACAACTGCGCCAGGCGAAGCCCGCCCCCGAGAGACGAGATTCCTACATAGCCGAAGGGGGGATCGGCTCGGACCATGATGGTGGCCATCAATTGCGTCGAGCTGAGCCCACCCCCAAAGGTGGATGCCTCCCATGCCAGACTTAGAAGTTGCCGTGAGGAGACGTGGGCGATTATGTCGCTCGCAGATATGCTCGCTGTAAGGAGACGTGGACGACTATGTCGCTCGCAGATATGATCTTTGGATCGCATACGATATCTCCATGATCCGAAAATCTCCCTGATTGAGAGAATCGTGCCGTGATCATCGGATCCAGATCCTTCGATAGCCAAGTATAAATACGAGAAGACCTCACTGCTACAGGTACGCAAGATCTGACACTCCCTCTGCTCTTCAATACTAGACCCCGATTCCTTTCGGCTGACTTAGGCATCGGAGGGTCCCCTGTCTTAGCTAGGGTCTCCTTTGCTCACCCTTTGTGCAGGACCAGAGTCAACCCAAGGAGTGGAGGGTGATCCAGATTTTGGCCTCAACAAAAATTATTAGAAATGGTTTCATATTTTCTTCTCCCGTGAATTGAAGAAATCCCTGTGAGGAGTCCAGATAAATTCTGTCGATTCGCAGTAGTTATCCTTGTGGAAGACGGTGCTAGACCTCATCACGTCCATCCCTGCATCATGTTGGATAGTTTTTTCTAGTGGCCCATTTATTCGTTAATAGAAGTTTGACATGCCTAATCTGTGGACGGATGGTATTTTTGGTCCACAAGTATACCATACCTGATGAATAGCCTGGATCTTTGCTCTAGGCTTACAGTGAGGAGGGAGACGTGCAGATATGTAGGGTCCGCAACCATCTTTGGAGAACCATTTGCAAGTTAGGTCAGTTTTAGGTTTACTATTTTAGACCTTGTTTAAAAGGGAAGCGGATTGCGTCCGACGCTGGTTAGCTAGGTCCAACCAGATTTGTGTGGGGCCTATTGTGATGTATCTATTTATCCATGTAGTCCATGCCTTTTCCTAGATCATGTCAATGTATAGAAAAAATAAAAAATAAAAAATGAGCAGATACAACGCTCTAGTGGACCTCACCAAATAGTAATCTTGGATTACAGTAAATGCAAGATTCATCTATGGTGTAATTCACTATAGGTATGTATCTGCCTCATTTTTGGATCCGGTCGGACCTTGACCTGAGGTTGGACTTAATCCACTTCCGTTAAAAGGTTGGGTCTGGTTGGGTTTGGGTTAAAAAAAACTCGGCCTTAGTAAATTTATATTAAATAATCCAACCATAGAGTGGGATGTGGATTGCCTATGGAGGTGGCTACTAGACAGTGCTATGTGGGACCACCATGATATTTTTATCGTATCTATTGGGGAGAAAAATGGACAAGTGGATAGGTCGGCTTATGGAATGGACCAACTCTACTAAACCAGTGCGGGCCCAATGAAACCCGAGCCTGATAAGGCTTCTACATCCAAAAGCAGGCTAATCTTCACGAGGGGTGATGCAAATGCAAGGACACTCAAAGAATGAGACTACGAGCCATAGGTCGGCCAGAGATCAAACATGGGTTGGCTAGATATCAATCTAACCCATAGGTCAGCCAAAGATCAGTCATGGATCGGCCAGAGGTCAGACAGAGGTCGGCCAGATATGAATCTAACCCATAGGTCGGCCAGATATCAATCTAACTCATAGGTTGGCCAGAGATCAGACATAGGTCGGTCAGATATCAACCTAACCTATAGGTCGGCCATAGGTCAGCCAGAGGTCGACCTGACTTAGAACCGAGCTACGGATTCGAAGAACCTTCCTAAAAATCAGAGATCTTGCTCAAGATCTTTGGAAGATAGTGCTAGATCTCGACGATCATGGGATCCTATAATCTTGAGAAGATTCAGGATCGCAACAAATCTCTAAAATATCGGGAAAGAATCCCCGTACAGCGGGATCCTCCCTCTCCTATAAATAGAAGAGACTCCAAGGGTAAAAGGTGCGCAAAAACTCTCCCAGAACCCCTCAATACTATAAAACCCAGATTCCTAGCCTGACTTTGGTATCGGAGGGTTCCCTGCTCTAGCCAGGGTCTTCTCTGTCTTCTTCCTGTGCAGGTACTAGAAGGTAAAAAGAGGGTAGACTAGATTTTTACATCAACAGTTTGGCGCCGTCTATGAGAACGACATCTTAAATCATTCCGGCTCTACCATAAATACTCCAAACATTCTACAATGGCGAAATGAAAGAAGAAAGCTCTTCCTGAATCATTGTTGCAGCTAAGTCGAAGCTCTTCTTGAATCATCTGTTTGCAGCCATCTCAGTTATTCCTAAATCAATAACCCTAAGCTTGCTGGGCATGGCATAACGGCCAAAACCACTTCGGCCTCAATAGGTCAGTCGGCCTCAACAGCTTAGCTCGACCTTAACAGGTTAGTCGGTCTCAACAGCTTAGCTCGGCCTCCAGAGACTCACATCGGCCTCAACAGCTTAGCTCGGCCTCAACAGGTCAGTCGGCCTCAACAGCTTAGCTCGGCCTCAACAGGTCAGTCGGCCTCAACAGCTTAGCTCGGCCTCAACAGGTCAGTCGGCCTCAACAGCTTAGCTCGGCCTCAACAGGTCAGTCGGCCTCAACAGCTTAGCTCGGCCTTAACAGACTCACATCGGCCTCAACAGCTTAGGTCGGCCTTAACAAGTCAGTCGACCTCAACAGCTTAGCTCGGCCTCAACAACTTAGCTCGGCCTCAACAGGTCAGTCGGCCTCAACAGCTTAGCTCGGTCTCAATAGACTTACGTCGGCCTCAATAGCTTAGCTCGGCCTTAACAGACTCACATCGGCCTCAACAGCTTAGCTCGGCCTTAACAAGTCAGTCGACCTCAACAGCTTAGCTCGGTCTCAACAACTTAGCTCGGCCTCAACAGGTCAGTCGGCCTCAACAGACCCACATCGGCCTCAACAGCTTAGCTCGGCCTCAACAGACTCACATCGGCCTCAACAGTTTAGCTCGGCCTCAACAGCTTAGCTTGACCTCAATAGACCCACATCGGCTTCAACTGCTTAGTTCGGCCTCAACAGACTCACATCGGCCTCAACAGATTAGCTCGACCTCAACAGGTCACCTTAGCATCAATACTCAGCTCGGCCTTAACAACGTAGCTCTGTCTTGGCAGCCCAGCTCAGCCTCAACAGTTCCTCTTTGCCTCGACAGCTAAACTCGGCCTAGGCAGCTCAGGTCAGCCTTGAAAGGTCAGCCCGGTGCTCGATCTCGCACCTGAAGTTGTGTTGTTCAAAGAGGAAACAACTAGGTTGAGGATATAAAGCAAAGGGAAGAAGGGGACAATTCTTTCGTTGGCGACCAGGGGATTCCCAGGGATCCATCCATGTTGACTCATTTCATGGGTCAACCATTATTTAGGCATAAGCCGACCAGGCAGAAGCCAGCTAAGCATAAGCCGACTAAGCAGAAGCCAGTTGGGCATAAGCCAACCAGGTATAAGTCAACTGGGCATAAGCGGACCAGGCATAGCAATAGCCAGCCAGGCATAAGTCGACTAGGCATAAGCCAGTTGGGCATAAGCCGACCAGGCATAAGCCAGCGAGGCATAAGTCGACCAGGCATAAGCCAACTGGGCATAAGCCGACCAGGCATAAGTTGACTAGGCGTAAGCAGATCAGGCATTAGCCGACCATGCATAATCCGACCAACTTACTTCTCGAACCTCCATAGGTCAACTCGAGAAGTAAGGGAGGCTTACTGTTGGGGGGAAAAATGGACAAGTGGATAAGTCGGCTTATGGAATGGACCAACTCTACTGAACCAACGCGGGCCCAATGAAACCCGAGACTGATAAGGCTTCTACGTCCAAAAGCAGGCTAATTTTCATGAGGGGTGATGCAAATGCAAGGACACTCAAAGAATGAGACTACAAACCATAGGTCGGCCAGAGATCTGCCATGGGTCGGCCAGAGATCAGCCATGGGTCGGCCAGAGGTCGAACAGAGGTCGACCAGATATGAATCTAACCCATAGGTCGGCCAGAGATCAGCCATGGGTCGGCCAGATATCAATCTAACCCATAGGTCGGCCAAAGATCAGACATAGGTCGGCCAGATATCAACATGACCTATAGGTCGGCCATAAGTCAGCCAGAGGTCGACCCGACCTAGAACCGAGCTACGGATTTGAAGAACCTTCCTAAAAATCAAAGATCTTGCTAAAGATCTTCGAAAGATAGTGCTAGATCTCGACGATCACGGGATCCTATAATCTCGGGAAGATTCAGGATCGCAATATATCTCTAAAATATCGGGAAAGAATCTCCGTACAGCGGGATCCTCCCTCTCCTATAAATAGGAGAGACTCAAGGGTGAAAGGTATGCAAAAACTCTCTTCTAGAACCCCTCAATACTATAAGACCCAGATTCTTAGCCTGACTTTGGCATCGGAGGGTCCCCTGCTCTGGCCAGGGTCTCCTTTGTCTTCTTCCTGTGCAGGTACTCGAAGGTAAAAAGAGGGTGGACCAGATTTTTGCATCAACAGTATCCACACCATCTATCTATTTTTCTAGCTCGTGAGACCAAAAATGAGATTGATCCAAACCTAAAGTGGACCACATTATAAGTAAACAGTGGTAATTGAACACTCACCATTAAAAACTTTCTAGGGCCCATTGTAATGTTTATTTGTCATTCAACCAGTTGAATAGATCACAAAGACGACAAAGGGATATATATATATATATATATATATATATATATATATATATATATATATATATATATGGGAAAAGGTACTATGCGCTCGAGCGTAAAGCGGTCGTCCGTGAGGTCGAGTTGTTTGGGCCCCACCATGATTCCGTTCGAAGATCCACACCGTCCACCAGATGTACGAGCCCAGGGTGGGCCCATACATCCACCAAAATCAGTAAAATTTTATACTATGGGGTCCACGTAACTCAGGTGGGCTATACCATCGGAAAACATAAGTATACACGCAATAACATGTAAAAGCACTTGGTGGGCCCCACCTGAGTTGTGGATACCACCTAAAACTTGGTCTAAAATTATATCCAAGTGGGACACACATGATGGACGGTATTGATCATCAAAATACGTCTCGAAAGGTCCCCACATCCAAGCGGGACACACATGATGAACGGTGTTGATCATCAAAACACGTAATGGTTTTGAATGTTTCAATGTGCACGCCCCTCTCTCAACTTCGTACGTGGTGTAGCCCACAAAGTCACAGATTGACTTGATTTTCACCGTGTGGGCCCCTCTGAATGGAATGGTGCATCCGATCGAGGGGGGTAGATTTTCAAACGGCATCATGGTGGGGCCCACATCGCTCGACGGCACGGCGGACGACCATGCTCGAGTGCATAGTACCGAGCCCTATATATATATATATATATATATATATATATATATATATATATATATGCGCCTTGGAGAAGTTTTCAATGGCTGGCGTTCAATCACCATTATTTTCACTGCGTGGGGTCAGCATGAGAATTGGAATTGCCTCGTTTTTAGATTGATGCCTTAAAATGATCTGAAAAAATGCATGAACGGTGTGGATAAAGCACATACACTATGTTAGGGTCCACGTATGACAGTCAGCATCAGTAGCCAATCCGCATCCTATAAAATGAGGTTGGCAAACATACATACAGAGCCAGCATTGTCACGCGATATGAATTGGTATGAGCCATGAAACGTGTGTATCAGTCCAAAAGCCGCTACTTGCCATAACTAGAGATTTTCTGTTTTCCTGTCATGCAATTGGTCTACAGCATCTATAACATTGTCAGCGGTACTGTATTAAATGCAATCTATTATGTGAGCAACAATAAATTTCTGTTGGTAGAAATCAGAGAATCCTGATATGGCGGGGTAGATACTTTCAGTTGAGTAGCCACAAGGCTATTGAAGTGACGTCACCAAGTTCTGTAGGCCCGTCACCAAGTTCTGTAGGCCTCACCATGATTCATGTTTTGTATCCACGCCTTCCATCCATTTGGAGAGATAATTTTAAGGCAATATCCAAAGAATGAGTTAAATCCAAAGCTCCAGTGGACCCCAGCACATAAAACAATGGGGACAGTGACACCCACCATTAAAAACTTCTAAAGGCCACAAAAGTTTTAGATCAAGCTGATGTTTGTGTTTTTACTTCTTTTATATCTTTTTTAACTTTTGAACAGGATAGATTTCAAATAAACATTATGTGGGCCTTAAGATAGTTTCAACGGTGGGAATCACTCTCCCCATTGTTTTCTGTGGTGGGATCCACTACAGCTTTTTATTTACTTCATTCTTTGGCTCATGTCCTGAAATGATATTTCAAAATGAATGAATGGGGTGAATACAACACATCATAGGGGGCTCACATAACTACTTGGTGACATAACTTTGGCCGACGCGCTACTCAACCTGTCAGTATCTAATCCGCGTCCATCCTGATACGGGCTAAAAAACTATGAATTCGGATTCTATGCTGACCATTGACAGGATATTTATGTTTGTTGGGCGACATTATTATAAACTGTATTTAATGCAGCACGGCCAATAATATCAGTGATAACGGGGACCAATAACAATGCAGAAATATATATATATATATATATATGGGAAAATGTACTATGCCCTCGAGCGTAAAGCGGTCGTCAGTACGGTCGAGTTGATGTGGGCCCCACCATGATGCCATTCGAAAATCTACCCCCTCAATCAGATGCACCATTCCAAAGGGAGTCCACATGGCTGAAAATCAAGTCAATCCGTGACTTTTGTGGGCCACACCACGTACAGAAGTTGAGAGAGGCTGTGCACCATTGAAACATTCAAAACCATTTGTGGGGACCTTTTGAGACGTGTTTTGATGATCAACACCGTCCATCATGTGTGTCCCACTTGGATGTAATTTTAGACCAAGTTTCAGGTGGTATCCACAACTTAGGTGGGGCTCACCAAGTGCTTTTACATGTTTTTACGTGTATCTTATGTTTTCTGATGGTATGGCCCACCTGAGACGGCTGATTTTGGGCCATGTGGGCCCACCCTAGGCTCGTGCATTTAGTGGATGGTGTGGATCTTCGAATGGCATCACGGTGGGGCCCACACAGCTCGACCTCACTGACGACCGCTTTATGCTCGAGCGCATAGTACCTTTTCCCTATATATATATATATATATATATATATATATAGAGGGAGAGAGAGAGAGTAACACTCACACACAACTAGTTGGACCATCCAACTAGTTGCGTAATTAATACTAATAAATTTGTTTTGGGAAAAGTTGTTTCCTAAAGAAAAAGGACTTGATGGCTTGGGTGGGACCCATGGTGGAGTTAAGATGAAATCCACACCAACCATCAAATGAGTCGTCCCATAATGGTCATAAGGGCAAAAATTCAGATGCATCCATAAATAAAGTGGATCACACAGTAGAAAATAGCGCCCCGGAAAGCTTGTCCTCCAATTGTTTCCCTTCCTATGGTCCACTTGAATTACAAATCAGCGTGATTTCTTGGTTTTAGGTCTAATATGGAATTATACATATAATGAAATGAGTGGATCTCATGTAAACATCATGGTAGCTTACATTAAAAGATGAAAGGTATGCGTTGGTTTCAAGAATGACTCGGATGGCAAGGCAGGGAATACATAGCCGAATGTGTTGATGTGGCAAAGCTACATGGTCCTCACCATGGTGTATATGTTATATCCACACCATCCATCTATTTTATCATAACAATTTCAGGGCATGAGGCCAAAAATGAGTGAGATCCAAAGCTAAAGTAGACCACACCACAGAAAACAGTGAGGATTAAACCCCACCATTGAAAACTTGTGAGGGTGACCCAAGTTCTGGATCAAGTTGATATATATATTTTGTTTCCTAATCGAGGTTTGCGTGACCTTATGAATAAGTTAGATTATGAATAAGCTGGATGTTGGATGGAAAATGAACATTACGGTGGGCCATATGAAGGTTTTAACGATGGGGGTTCAATGTTCACTATTTCCTGTAGTGGGGTTCACTTGATAGGTGGATGTGTTTAATTTTTGGGACCATCCCTTAAAATGATTTGTAAAAACTGATGGACGGTGTAGATATACAAAAAATATATCAAAGTAGGTCCCAACTCTTATTGGTATGTTACCCGGGTAACACCTGATCTACTCCCGTCCATTCTCGGTAACATACCAAATTTCTCGGAACCAACAAGTGCCTCACCGACTTCAACCTTTCATCTTTTAACGGGGCCACTGTGATATGTGTGTGGGATCCACTCTGATCATTATATGTTTAATCCCATGTTGGGCCCACAGAAAAAATCTAGGCTAATTCGTGAATGAAGTGGGCCATACCAAATGGAAATAATTGGGAAAGGCGTCAACCCTTGATTTTTACAGGGCCCACCCGGTTGGGCCTTAGAAATCCACTCCAAACATTATATGGCATACAAAAATTTAGGCTTGATGTCCAAGAAATCATGCCTATACATGATTCAACTAGGCTATACAAAGGAAGATGATTAGGAGGATAAGCTCTTCCCGTATTCTGTTTTTAGTTGTGTGGTAGACCTTAACCATAGATGGAGCTGATTTTTAGACCATGGGTCCAGCGTGAGGTGAATCATGTGATAATTGGGGTGGATTTCCTATTAACACCATGGTGGGGCCGATCAAAGTGGGTAAGTCATCTTCTTTTTAAAAATAATTTTCTCGATACAACATTTATTAACATTAAATGCTAGGCTAGTTGGACCAAAACTCACGGTCCAACTAGCTGTGTGTGAGCATTTCTCATATATATATATATATATATATATATATATATATATATATATATATATATATATATATATATATATATATATGGAAAAGGTACTATGTGCTCGAGCTCACAATAAGCTCCTATGAGGTCGAGCTGTGTGGGCCCCACCGTGATGCGTGTCAACCATTAACACCGTGCATTTGATGGGTCCCCTTTAAATTAGGGATATCCCAAAAATCAGCCGTATACGGAACTCAGGTGGGCCATACCATCTAAAATCATGTGAAGACATGCCAAAAATATGTAAAAAGCACTTGGTGGGGCCCACTTGAGTTTTGAATGCTGCTGAAACTTGGTCTGAACCCTCATCCAAGTGGGACACACATAATGGATGGGCTGGATTTACAAATCACATCTCGGTGGGCCCAAAAAAATTATTATTAATGTTTTAATGGTGCACGGCTCCTCTCAACTTCTGTATGTGGTGTGGCCCACATAAGTTACGAATTGACTTGATTTTTGAGACCTAGGCCCATGATGGAATGGTGCATTCGACTAATGGGGTAGATGTTCGAAATGCATCACGGTGGGGCCCACACTACTCAACCTCATGGGACGTTCCCATCAGCTCGAGCGCATAGTACCTTTTCACACACACACACACATACATATATATATATATATATATATATATATGGAAAAGGTACTATGCACTTGAGCTCACAATTAGCTCCTATGAGGTCGAGCTATGTGTGCCCCACCGTGATGCGTGTCAACCATCAACACCATGCATTTGATAGGTCCCCTTTAAATTAGGAATATCCTAAAAATCAGCCGTATACGGAACTCAGGTGGGCCATACCATCTAAAATCATGTGAAGACATGCCAAAAATATATAAAGCACTTGGTGGGGCCCACCTGAGTTTTGAATCTTTCTTTGAAACTTGGTCCGAACCCTCATTCAAGTGGGACACACATAATGGATGTTGGCTGAATTTGCAAACCACATCTCGGTGGGCCCAAAAAAATGATTAATAATGTTTTAATGGTGCACGGCCCCTCTCAACTTCTGTATGTGGTGTGGCCCACACAAGTTACGAATTGACTTGATTTTTGAGACCTAGGCCCATGATGGAATGGTGCATTCGACCAATGGGGTAGATGTTCGAAACGCATCACGATGGGGCCCACACAGCTCGACCTCATGGGACGTTCTCATCAGCTCGAGCGCATAGTACCTATATATATATATATATAAAAGGTAATATGCGCTCGACCTCGCTATAAGCTCCCATGAGGTCAAGTTATGTGGGCCTCACCGTGATGCGTGTTAACCATCAACACCGTACTTTTGATGGGTCCCCTTTAAATTATGGGATATCCCAAAAATCAGCCGTATACGGAACTCAGGTGAGCCATACCATCTAAAATCATGTGAAGACATGCCAAAAACATAAAAAGCACTTGGTGGGGCCCACCTGAAATTTGCATGCATCTGGAACTTGGTTTGAACCCTCATCCAAGTGGGACATGCATAATGGATGGGTTGGATTTGCAAGCCACATCTCGGTGGGCCCAAAAAATGATTATGAATGTTTTAATGGTGCACGGCCCCTCTCAACTTTTGTATGTGGTATGGCCCACACAAGTCACGGATTGACTTGATTTTTAAGACCTAGGCCCATGATTGAATAGTACATCTGACTGATGGGGTAGATGTTCGAAACGCATCACGGTGGGGCCCACACAGCTCGACCTCACGGGAGCATATATATATGTGTGTGTGTACCGCGCGCCCATATAATATCCGTGTGTGTGTGTGTGTGTGCGCGACGGCTGACCAACAATGGCATCCTCGAAAACCAGATTTTGCCAAAGGCACACGTGTGTCGAATCTAATCCATACATAGGTGGTCCCAGCCATTTAAATGCGCCCATCCAACTTGAAATGGAAGTGGATTAGGTGTTGTACTGCACACTACCGACCTGACTGGTGGAGGTACTGTCGCTTGAAGATAAAGGAGGACGGTCCTCAATCTTCGACTTGGAATTCCTGCGAAGCCTTTTGCAGGAACTGGGAACTCAGGTGGGGCCACTGTGATGTTTGTGAGAAATTCTCCCCTCCCATCCCTTTCGTGAGTTCATTCCAGGATATGATGCCAAAAATGAACGGTATCCGAAGCTCAAGTGCCATACTGAAGGAAAATGTGATTACAAAAATTCCTACAGTTAAACCCACTTGGGTTTGACAGTGATATTTACATGACATTCATGCCGTTAATAACTTCAATCCTACTGGGATGAACTGAAATTACAATTATTAGCATGATTTAAAACTTATGTGGCACATGAATATTTCAATTGTAGATGTTCAATTATCCGTTTTTGGCCCACTTGAGATTTGGATACAGTTCCTTTTTGGCATCATGTCCTAAAATGAACTTACAAAGTAGATGGATGGGGAGAATTTCTCACGGACGTCAAAATGGACCCCACCTGGTTCCCGGCACATGAACTTCCCGCAAAAGACTGCGTCGGTTGAAAGAGATCAAAGTTACGTGGGTCCTACTATTTATTATATGGACACTACTTATCCATTTGGCCATATTATTTTAGAGCATGAGCTTAAAAATGAGTCTCATAAGATTTATTTCACATCCAATCTGTTCATAAGGTCATATAAACTTAGATGAAGAGGAAAAACATATATCATATTGATCCAATACTTCTATGACCCCAAAAGGGCTTCAATGGTAGATGTTCAATTCCCATTGTTTTTTCAGTTAAGTCCAATTGATACTTGGAATTATCTTATTTTCGGGCCCAAGGCTTAAGATTATCTCTTCAAATGGATAGAGAAGGTTTGGACATAGCACATATCTGATTGAACCCACATAACTTGTTAACGTCAATACAACAGTAATGGCGGTGGTGTGCATCCCGCTTCCACTTGAAACCAAGTTTCAAAGGGAAGCGGATTGCGTACCGAGCAACTCAGTAAGCTAAGTCTATGGGGTCCACTGTCATTTATTCATTTTATTGGCTCTGTCCATCCATTTTTCTAGTTAATTTTAGGTGGTTGGCCCAAAAACTAAGCATATCCAAAGATCAATTGGACCACACCACTGGAAATAGTGTGAATTTAATGTCTACTGTTGAAAATTTCTTGGGAGCCACAGAAATTTTAGATCAAGTGGATGTTTATTTTTTCACTTAATCCATGTCTTTTTAAAAAAAATCTTACTAACAGGTTGGATGACAAAGAAACATCACTGGAGGCCTTGGAAAGGTTTCAACAGTAGAAACCAATACTTCCACTGTTTCCTGCGGTATGGGCCATTTGACCTCTGGGTATGCTTCAATTTTAGGCTTAACATATTAAATGATCAAAAAAAAATGGATGGACGGTGTGGATAAACCAAATGCATTCACGGTGGGCCCAACAGAGTTTACTCTGTACCATAAAAGGTGCTGAGTAACTCAGTAAGTAATCCAATTTCGTTTCAAACGGCCGGAGATTGGGTATGCGGATTAGCTACTTGCAGGTTAGAGTAGAGATTAACTACTGAAGTGATGTCCCCAAGTTCTGTAGGCTCCACTATAATGTATATAACATAGATCCAAAGCTCAAGTAGACCCACCACAGAAAACAGCAAGTACAGTGTTGTCCACCGATTGAAACTAGAGCTGTACAGGAGTCGAGCCAAGCTGACTATTGCCCAGCTCTTGCTCGGCTCGTACTGCCCGAGTCCCAGCTCATACTCGACTCGGTTCGGCCTTCGAGTTCGGATACCCAACTAGTGCTTGGCTCGTCTGAGTTCGAGCAATTATTGAGCCGAGTTTGAGCAGAGTTTTCGGCAGGGAGCAGGATCCAGCTGTGTTCGATCTTGGTAGGGAGCAGATAAGCTCCGTACTCCGCCAACTGCAAAACCGTTTTGAGTTCTTTCTATGTTCGTTTTCACCGTTTAAAATGTGGTGGGGATTCATTTCTGCCTGTGAAACTGATATATATACAACCATCCTGACCATCCAAACTGTGGGTCCCTTAAAATCACACCAATTGAGCAATGACAACCATCCAATCATTGCCTATCAAAATGGACGGTTATAGTAAGATAAGTCGTCCAAGGTAGAATGGGAAAATCAAATGGTTATAGGAATGGGTACAGTTCTTATTTCTGTACTTCATACGTGTACGGCCGATAAGTTACTCCACCGCTTTCTTTTTTAATCCTTTGAAATCGTCTTATATTTTCCCACTTATTTTGAAATAGTAGTCCACAGATTCCTTCTATTCAAGTGGGGTATATATATCCCTGGTTGAGTACCGAGTCAAGTCAATTTCGAGTACTATTCGAGTCGAGCCAAGTTGAGCAGGGTCAAGCTCGTGATTAGCTCGAACTCAATTCGAGCACCAAAAATCAGCTCGTGCTCGGCTCAAACTCATTTTGAGCCGAGTCGAGCCGAGTGAGTTATCGAGCTAACTCTGCTTGTGTACAGCTCTAGTTGAAACCTTCCTATGACCATCATAATATTTATTTGAGATCCAACCTGTTAATAAGTTAACAAAGACATAGTAGGGAAAAACAAATTTTAGCTTGATTGAAAACTTCGGCTTCTGGGAAGTTTTTAATGGGAAGTGTTCAATCCCCACTATTTTCTAAGGTGGGTCCACGTGAACTTTGAAAATACCTGATTATTTTGATCATGCCCTGAATGATCTCTCCAAAATGATGGACGGTGTTGATAAAACATATACGATCATTGAGGGGCCGGCTCCTCAACCTCTCAGTAGCTAATCCGCGTCCGCGGATTGGATACTAACCCCGCCTGTGCGGAACTTAGCACAAGCAGAGCCTCTGATGTATGGCTTTCATCCACACCGTCCATCCATTTTTTCATATTATTCTAAGGTATAAGCCCAAAAATAAGCCTAATTTAAGGCTCAAGTGGACCACACAGTGGGGATAAAAATGCTTACCGTTGCAAACTTCTTAAGGGCCAGGAAAATTTTGGTTCAAGCTGACATTTGTGTTTTATCTTCATACAGGTCAACGTGACTTTATAAGTTGGATAGGAAATAAACATCATGGTGGGGCCTGGGAAGGTTTCAACATAGGCATATCATCGTTGTTACTTCCTGTGGTGTGGTCCACTTCACCCTTGGATCTGACTGATTTTTTAGCTTACATCTTAAAATGGTATGGAAAAATGAATGGACAGTGTGGATGAAACCCATATATGATGGTGGCCCTTCAGAACCCCTGTCTGTGCCGAGTCGGGACAGGCGTGGAAGTACCCGATACGAACCCTTTGTTTGAAAGACTACATGAGTACCCATTAGGAAGCGTTTGTTTGAAAGACTCCGTGAGTACCAAACACCTCACCATATTTTGTGGGCTCCACAAATATATATGTGTTATATCCACACTATCCATCCATTTAGAGATATCATTTTAGGGCATGAGATAAAGAATGAGGCACATTCAAAGCTTAAGTGCATTCCGCGGTAAAATAATAAATAAATAAATAAAAAATGAACTCCGTGGTAGAAAATAATGGGAATTAAACAACCCTTAAAAACTTCTTAGGGCCACAGAAGTCTTCGATCAAGCTGATATTTGTGTTTTCCCTTATTCCATTTCTTTTTTAACTTATAAACAAGTTGGATCTCAGATAAACATATGGAGGGCCAGGGAAGGTTTCAACTGTGGGTGTCACTGTCCGACTGTTTTTTGTGCTGGGTCCACTTGAGTTTTGGAGCTGCCTTATTTTTTGGATCATGCCCTAAAATGATATTGAATAAATTGACAGTGTGGATACAACACATACATCACGGTGGGCCCACGGAATGTAGTGACATTACTCCACTAGCGAATCGGCTGCTGTCTCGTCTGCAGATTAGCTACTTACAGGTTGAGTACTCGCTAGTGAAGTGATGTCACCAAGTTCCGTGGGCCCTATGATATATGTATTGTGTCCACACTGTCCATAGATTTGGAGATATCATTTTAGGGCTTGAGCCAAATAATGAGCCAGATCCAAAGCTTTAGTGGACCCCACCATAGAAAATATAAGGGAGATTATGTCCACTGTTGAAACCTTCCTAATGCGGGCCATGATTTTTATTTGAAATCTTAACAAAGACATGAAAGTAGGGAAAACACAAATATTAGCTTGTTCGAAAACTTTTGTGGCCTTAAAAGTTTTTAATGGTGTGCGTCACTCTCTTTACTGTTTTCTGTGGTGGGGTCCACTGGAGGTTTGGATTTCATTCATTCTTTGGCTCTTGCCTTAGAATGATCTCTCCAAATGGATGGATGTCGTGGATACAAAACGTATGGGGCCCATGGAACTCGGTGACATCACTTCATTAGGGAATCTGGCTGCTTAACCAATAAGTAGCTAATCTGCTTCCGGTTCAGAAGTGGACGCGGATTAGATACTGGCAAGTTGCTTAGTCAGATTCCCTATGGAAGTGACATCACTAACTTTTGTGGGGCCCACTATAATGTATGTATTGGATCTATACCGTCCATCCATTTGGAGAGATCATTTTAGGGCATGAGACAAAGAATGAGTCAAATCCAAATCTAAAGTGGACCCCACCACAGAAAACAGTGGGTAGAGTGATGCTCACCGTTGAAACCTTCCTAAGGTCCAATATGATGTTTATCTGAGATTCAACCTGTTTATAAGTTAAGATAGACATGAAAGAAGGGAAACTACATATTTCATCTTGATCGAAAACTTTGTAGCCCTTAGAAAATTTTAATGGTGGTCGTCACTCTTTCCACTGTTTTCTTTTCTGTGGTAGAGTCCACTCGGGTTTTGGATCTGATTCACTCTCTCTCATGCCCTAAAATGATATCTACAAATGGATGGACAATGTGGATACAGCACATACATCATGGTGGGTACCACATAACTTAGTGATGTCACTTTGGCTACTCAACCTGTCAATAGCCAAATCGCTACTGAAGTAATCCTTGGACCCCACCATGATGCATGTGTTGTATCCATACCGTCCATCCATTTGGAGAGATTGTTTTATGGCGCCATGAGAAAATTAATAAGATAGATCTAAAGTTCAAGTGGACCCCACCATAGAAAACAGTGGATAGTGACATCCACCGTTCAAAACTTCTTAGGGGCCACAAAAGTTTCTGATCAAGCTTATTTTTTTGTTTTCACTTCATCTATCTCTATGTTAACTTATGAATAGGTTGATCTAAAAAATACGTCATGGCGGGCCCTATAAATGTTTCAACGGTGGGTGTGATTGATCCTACAGTTTTCTTTGGTGGGTCCACTTGAACTTTAGATCTATCTCATTTTTTTTCTCATGCCATATAGCAATCTCTACAAATGGTTGGACTGTATGAATATAACACATGTATCATGGTGGGGTCCACAGAGAGCTTGGTGACGTCACTTTAGTAGCCATTTGGCTACTAACCTTTTTGTCGGTATATAATCGGTACCCGTCTTGCCCATTAGAGCTGGGCATTCTTGACCCAATCCAGTGGATCCGACCCGATCAAATCCGATCCGACCCGAATCAATCTGACCGATCCGAAATGGGTACTTCCTATATATATATATATATATATATATATATATATATATATATATATATATATATATATATATATATATATATATATAACTTTTTAAGTTTTTTACCCTAATACTTTTACCTCTCTTTCTTTCTTACCCTACCCATCGAACAAACTTTTACCCTCTTTCTTTCTGATCCTACCTATTAAATGATCCTCTCTTCTTTTTCTTTAAATCTCGATCCGAAGCCACAACAACAATTCCGGCCGACATGTATACTTTTTTGTTTTTTTATTTTTTTTTTTTTAAATTTCTTTTCCCTAAGTCCATAACCAAATGATTCCAAACCCTAATCTAAGTCAGATAATCAGATCTACTAAGTTGGAAGTTGGAACCATCATGACATTCATCTAGTGCAAAAATCAAACCTATTGGCTCCTCAAGTGGGCCACACATGAGAACAATGCGTAGCCATTGATAAATAGAAAAATGTATATGTGGTCCACTTGATGAGTCGACATGGAATATTTACATATAAGGTGATTATCATGTTGGTGCCAACCTATTGATGGTTTGGATGCTATACAAACATGAAAGGTTAGAAGTTATCTACTAGCTGTACCATAACCTACAGTCAACCCATTAGACTTAAGACTCGTATATACATATATATATATATATATATATATATATATATATATATATATATATATATATATATATATATATATCAGTCAACCTGTCAGAAATCGAATTGCGTACTGAGTTACACTTGTATGCTTTTATTGTACTAAGTAAACTCAGTTGGGCCCACTATGAATGTATGCGGTTTATCCACACCGTCCATCAATTTTTTTCTGCTAATTTTAAGGGTTGATCCCAAATTTGAAGTAAATTCAAAGCTTTGGAGCACCACCACAAGAAACAGTGTGGAATAATGATTTCCACAGTTGAAACCTTCCTAAGGCCCACAGTAATGTTTATTTGTCATCCAACATATTCGTAAGATCACAAAAACATGGATGAAGAGAAACGACAAACATCAGCTTGATCCAAAACTTTTGTGGCCTCCAAGAAATTTTCAATGGTAGAGGTTCAAGCACATTGTTTCCTGTGATGTGGTCCACTTGAGATTTTTATATGCTTCCGTTTTGGGCTCAAGTCCTAAAATTATCTGTTAATATGGATGAACGGAGTGGATAAAATAAATAAATAACGATGGACCCTACAGAGTTTACTAAGTACGATAAGGGTACTGAGTTACTAAGTTCGCTTCAAACCTGTTAGTAGCTAATCCGCATCCCACACGCCAGCTGCATAGGTGATAGGCTGTTGCCTGTTGTAAATACATGTCATGCGAAGACAAGCGCGTACACGCCTCGAGCTTCGAGTTGTACGAACGGCTCAAATGAGATCAAAGTTACATTGCCCCACCATAACATTTATTTTCCATCTAATCTTTTAATAATATTAAAAATACATGGATGAAGTGGAAAAACAAATTTCATATTGATTCGAAACTTCTGTGATATGAAAAAGGGTTTCAATGGTAAACGATCAATCCCCCACTATTTTTTGCAGCGTGGTCTAACCGATCTTTAGATCTGTCTTATTTTTTAGCTCAAGCCTTAAGACAAGCTCTCCAAATAGAGACACGCAGATCTATAGCTCAACTGGCAGACTGAGTGGAGATACCTCGTTTCAACACTTAAGGTCTTGGTATCGATCCCTAGTGGGGGTGGCTAACATGGAGTGTGTGTACTGACATGGGTGTGTACTGACAAACAAACAAAAAAAAAAAAAAAAAAAAAAAAAAAAAAAAAAAAGAAAAAAAAGCTCTTTAAATAGATGGACGGTTTGGATATAACACATACCTCACCACCACCAGCCAATTTGCTTCTAGTTTGTATCACCTACTCTCTTCTGATACGAACGTTACTCAACTCGATCCGATATGGTTTTTCTAACCAAGTTGGACTCGTTTCGGGTTAGGCTAGCAGTGCATCGGATCGGATTGAGTCAGATGACCCGGATCCAGTCCCGGATCAGATCGAGTTCGGATCTAGCCATGTAGAATACGGACCGAGTCGAGTTGGACCCAATCCGTTCTGACTCGGTCTGATGCCCAGCTCCACTACCCGTGGACGCATTAAATGCTTAATGCGTTGAGGCAGGGGCTTTGTAGGGCCCACTGTGATGTATGGATTTTATCAAATCATCCATCCATTTTTTTCAAATCATTTTAGATTATTAGCTTAAAAATTAGGCAGGTGCAATGCTCAAGTGGACCATACCACAGGGAAGCGACAATAACAAAACTGCTGAAACTTTCCTAGGGGCTGCCGTGATGTTTATTTTTCATCCAACGTGTTCGTAAGTTCTTGTAGCCCTAGATAAAGGGCGAACACAAATATCATATTCTTCCAAAACTTATGCTTCTCACAACAAATTTTTAATTGTGGGAATTCAATCCCCACTAAGTGGTCCACTTAAGCCTTGTATATGTCTCATTTTTTTGTTTCATATCATCAAATGAAATGGAAAAATAGATAACGAAAGAGATAAAAGCCATACATTATGGTGGGCCCTATATAGCCAATCCTAGATGGATTATCGTCCATGTGGGGAGCAAGAGGCAATCTGCATCCCTTTCAGAAGGGAAGCAGACTGGCTGGTTTACCACACACTACCAACCTAGGTGTAGGTATATGTCGTGAGAAGAAAACCACTGATGTTCCTCAAACTAAGTTGTTTTAATGGTTCACGCAAGATGAAAGTCACATGACCCACAATGATATATTTATTATATCCACACCACCCATCTATTTGGCGAGATCATTTTAGAGCACGTTCCTAAAAATAAATCATATCTAAAGCTCAAGTGGACCACACCAAAAATAGCAGTGGGGACAATAATTCTCACCATTAAAACATTTGTAGGGCCCTCCATAACATTTATTTTCCATCAAATTTGCTCATAATCAAGGTCACACATACCTTAAAGAAGAGGAAAAACAAATATCACATTGATCCAAAACTTTTGTAATCCTGAAAGGGTTTCAATGGTAGATGTTCAATCCCCTACTAATCCCCTACTACCTTTTGTTGTATGGCCCACTTGATCTTTGGACCTATCTTATTTTTTGGCTTAAGCCTTACGATGAGCTTGCCAAATGGATGAACAATTTGGATATAACACATACATCATGATGGGACCCACAAAACTTAGTGACGTCAACACACTAGCCATGTTGTTGGTGTGTGATACACTTGCCAACACGTTTCCTTTCCGTAGAATGGGATCAGATGTGATAGGCAGCGTAATGCGTGTATAGATAATCTGTGAAATATTCATAGGGCCCACCACAACCCACCACAATATTTATTTTTCATTAAATCTGTTCGTAAGGTCACACGGACATATGTGAAGAAGAAAAACAAATATCATATTGATCCAAAACTTTTGTGACCCCTAAAAGGGTTTCAATGGTAGACGTTCAATCCCTCATTGCTTTTTGCAGTGTGGTCCACTTGGTCTTTAGATCTGTTTTAATTTTTGGTTCAAGCTTTACGACAAGCTCGTCATATGAACATATAATTTATATTATAAATCTCAAGGAAAATGACTGATAACTCATTTGTTTAGAGGCTTAGGATAAATGATATGATCATGGAATCACTTATGCTTCTATTACACAAAAAACTCATCACAATGCCATAATACCCGTATGCCCTATATATAGGAATCAAGTTCAACGGTAAAGAAACAGATAGAAAACGGCCGGTTTGATCGATCAAGTTATGCCTTTGATCGATTGAACTCCCCTTCGATGGGATCGAATGTTAGTTCGATGGCATCAAGAAATTTTAGAAATTTATTAATTTGTTGTTAGACATTTCTAGGCGGATCGATTGATCGAGACCAATCGAGGATCACTTGATGGGATTGAATTTCACACAAAAACTGTTGTTTTGGGCATATGTTTATACAATAACTTCACACATCTTCTAACTTTACTAATCATGTTCCAATTAGGCTTTTAAGGCTAATGGATGTTCAACAAGGTTTACCTATTAAGCCATAATCATCTAGTGGTTGTTTTGGGTCAAGGGTTAGGATCACCAAGGCACTTCATATACTTGTTCATTGCTCCTTTATACTCATGCTCATGTTCACTTGTGTATTTGGTCTTCTGCTTTTAAGGGCTCAACCGACTACATAACACATAAACTCAAACGATTAACAAACAAGATGCATAAACTAGTGAACTAATACACGCATGGACATAGGGCTAAGCGAGTATTCACACTTCCACCTGCTTAAGTGGTCAAATAATATCACACATATACACAGTTGAATAGCCAATCAACATATGTATTCTCATAGTTAAGTGGCGAAACAATCGTACCAAGATCACATAATTAAGTAGTCATACCACATTACAAATACCAAGATCACATAATTAAGTAGTCATACCACATTACAAATTCACATAGCTCAGTAGCCACACAGTTATCATAAGTTTACATAGATAAGTGGTCACTCAAGGATCACAACTTCACATGATTAAGCGGCCACCCAAGGATTCCTAGTCCACATAATTAAATGGCCCTACATATATTATCATTTCACAAAGGTTAAGTGGCCATTCATACATCATAATTTCATATAGTTAAGTCGCATACACATATCACATGATCTGATCATTAAGTGGGCCACACTCATATGTTGAGTCATACCGTTGGTTGTACATTTGATTCCACAAGTGTGCCTCAGCTGATGAATCAACCTGCCTGATTTTTTTGTGCTACGTGATCTTCAGCCATTTGAATGGTATGGAAATCTTATACTAAGGTCATGTCAGAGTAAAAGATTCAAGTCCTTAACAAGTTAGCCTAATTGCGGTTGTATGCGATCAGTTCTAATAGGATTCGGATCCGTTAGTCTGGCTGTAAAGGGCTATGCGGTTCCAACGATCAGTTCTAATAGGATTCGGATCCGTTAGTCTGGCTGTAAAAGGCTATGCGGTTCCACCATAACGTATGCATTTTATTAATTCTGTTCATATGTTCTGTGATATCTTATTAGGGGCGTTATCTCAAAAATGAGGCAGGTCCAAATCTAAGGTGGACCACACCATAGGAAACACTGGTGATTGAGTGCTCACCCTTAGGGCCTGTTTGGGAGCGTGGATTTGGAATCTCCTGGATTAAAAACCCCCTAGATTTGAAATCCTTCTATTGTGTTTGGCTGCCCGGATTGTAGCTATGCATGGTATATTCACATTGGCCTGAATTTAATAACTAAATCAATTTTAATATCTCTAATTAGCAAATGCATGTAATGTTTAACATAATGGTTGCAATAAGCCCACTAAAATATATGCTTTGCCCAAAAATGATGAAATTACAAGTCTTGGATGGGCCACAACCACAAAATCATGTCTGAGTGACTAACCAACAATTATTAACCATTGATTTACATGGACAATGTTTGGAAGGTGTTGATCATCATATTAAAGTAATTATAGTGCTGCAATTGATAATCTAATTGGTTTGGGACATCATTAGTTGGTTATGTGCACAATAGAATAATAGTAGGGTGATGTCCATGTTACACATACAACTCTTGGAAGGATTTTAGATGCAATCCAAGTCCTCACCGTGGATTTCCCCGTTTACTTTATGGTACCAAACGGGGGATTTAAAATCCCCCCAAATCCATGGTACCAAACTACCCCTCAGAAACTTTTCGAAGGCCTCAAAAGTTTTGAATCTAGCTGATAGTTGTGTTTCCCTTCACCAGCAGGTCTCTGAACTAATCAACGGGTTGGATAGAAAATAAACATTACAGTGGGCCTTAGGAGGTTTCTAACGGTGGGTGTTCAATCACCACTGTTTCCTGTGGTGGGGTCCACCTGACATTTAGATATTTCTCATTTTTCGGTTCATGCCATAATATGATCAGCCAAAATGGATGGACGGGGTGGATAAGACACATACATCGTGGTGGGGCTTGCACAGCTTCCACCACCGACCAGTACTCAACTCGGTACTGGAGGGTTCACTACCGGAGCTGATCCCTTCTCGTATGTGATAAAGCAGTAGGCCATTAGCATATGGACCGTGCAGTCAGCTTTTTAGTAAATGCTATTAAATACCATATAGTTGGCAGATACCAACTCATATAAATATTTATTGAAGCAGTAGGCCCCATGTTAGATATTTTGTTTTTTTCCTTTTTAATATCTTAACATAGATAGTGCATAAATGCACTAATGCACACATGACCCGTAGCACATGTGCAAGCTTCTAACTGGAAATCTGGTACAGGTGATTTAGAGTAGTTAATCTTTATCATACATGTTGTGAGCCCTACACGGTCCATGGTTAAAAAATGACATTGATTAGAGAATCCTGGATATCCTATTAGTAGGCATGTCTGCTTTGAACATGTACGGTTAGGATCGACTGGCTTCCTTTGCCTGATAGAAAAGCCGGTCTTAAAATAAAGGGCCCACCATTAATTGGATGCTTGATGGTGCACTACCTACCATGTCCTCAGGGCGTGTTTGGGCAGTGGGATTAGAAGGGATTAGCTGTGCAAGCTTGGAATTAGATTAGATGGAATTGCATTGGTCCCGTGCCAATTTCATTCAATGTTAGCAATTTGTGTAGGTCCCACCATGATGTGTGGGCTATATCCACACCGTCCACCCATTTTTTGAGACTATTTTAGAGCATGGGCCAAAAAATCAGGTAAATCTAAAGCTCAAGTGGACCCCACCATAGAAAGGAACGGGGATTGAATACTTACCGTTGAAAACTTCTTTGGGGCCACATAAGTTTTGGATCTACCTCATTTTTAGACCCATGCCATAAAATGAGGTTACAAAACAAATGAACGGTTTAGATATAACACGTGTGTTATTCTCAGTAATTTCAAATGATGGTGGGTATAACCATTCAAGGTACCACCATATTACCAACAAAGCAAGACATTAATCTTATCCCATGGCAACAATGGTCGTGGGATTATTGGAAAAAGGTGGCATAAGTAGCATGGGCTGTTGGGATATTGTTTTAGATTTGCTTATAAAAATATATATCATGGGTTTCAAATGCATGGTTCGGTGGTAGATGTGTGTTTCAAAACAAGATTGTGGAGTATTCATGTGAGGTAGAGTTGTACATGAGTCGAGTAATCTCTATCAACTCACTTAACTTGACTAGGAAAAGCTTGACTTGCCTTGCCTTGAAATTGGATTCGACTGAGTTGAGTTGGTTTTTGGAGCTCGAAAATTTTTTAAGCTGAGTTCAAGCTTGTCCGAGCACAACTCGACTCAGATCGAACCTCATCTCAATTGACTTGATCGAATTGGCTCGGTGAGTTGGTTATTTTGAGATTGACACTACTCACCAAGTGTTTGATGAAATGACTCAACGAAGTATTATTTCGGGTGCATACATTTTCCATGGGATTGGCTAATGGGGAGGAAGGAATGGATATGAAACAAATCACTACAAATTATTTATTTGTTTTTTTTTTAATGTTATAAAACTACTTTTATATCTTAATTTTAATGTTGTTGGCCGGGTGTTTGATGAAATACCTATACACCATGGTTATTGTTTTGCCTACGGTGAGAAATTGAAAATGTACTTACATGTATTTGAGAAAATGTCACACAAGCTTTAACACTGCACCAATTCACTTGAGCTGGCCAATCAGGCTCAAGACCGAGCAAAGCTGAGCTGAGCTTGAGTTGCGGTTAACTACTGGCAGAGCCCGGCTCGACCCAGGTTCAACTATGTCCAACTCTAAATTGTGAGATGTGCGTGTGATCGATTGTACGGGTAAAATAAATAAATAAATAAAATAAAATCTATATTATTCAATGGGAATTAAATGTGCAGGATGCTTTGTCTACTCTGATCCAGCCACTGTAATGTCAGATATTTGAATGGCAATGATTCACCAACCGTGCAAGAACATCTGCACAAGTGCCACGGAACCAAGACCGGTTCGTTTCATTACAGTATCTCTCTGTCTTTCATCGATTGCTTTTCATGTTTATCCTGACAAAAGGAATACTGCGCGGCAAAAAAAAAAAGATGGATAGTGACAACTGCTATCACTTGTGTGCACGTGCCCTCCCAACCGTTCCTACTCGTGTGGTACGCGAGTCATTGATTGCCCCGATTTTGGAGCCATAGTCAAAGAAGGTAAGGTGTGCATGATGGATGGTGTGGATCTCATAAAAACATCACGATGGGTCCACAACAACCATTGCCACCACATTGCTCAAAATAATAAGGTTCTAAACATCACATCCCAAATATTCTAAACCGCACATTGGATGACCATTGTTTATCAAACATTAATTCATTTATTCATACTGATGGGAAGAAGCCATAGAGCAAAAATATTAATACACCATCTTCCCACCACTCAAGCTTCCAGAGCAAGCAAGTGATTATTTCACATGGTATCAAATCTTCAAATCCCGAGAGTATACCTCTCTAATATAACCTTGTAAGTATACTAATATCATGCTACATATGCTGCCGAGTCTACATGTCTCTCTACTCGGTGATTCAGTTGGACCACATGATGTAGAGCGGGTCACAGACAATTACATGGCAAAGATGGATCAGAAAAGGCCTGGTCGGCGAAAGAAGTGATCTGGACCATCAGACCTTAAATCAGGCGTATCTCACAATCCGGGATGAGTTAGCCGAGCGAAAAATATATGATTTTAGAACGAGCTACTTTAGTCAACCAACCCGCTATCTTTGGAGTTGCGATGCTCGGAATTGCGAGAAACCCCTGATTTGACGGTCGTTTCCCTGTTTCAATTTCGTTTTTTATAAATAGTAAATTTTAGTTTGCTTATAACTCTTCATCCGTCGGGCTTTAGGAGTTCATACCAACGTGAAAAGAGCTTAGAATAATTAGGGAACGGTTTAGTGAAGCCAAATAGGACACTTACTATTTTTGGCCGAAAACCTTACGACTAGTAGAAGAAATGACCGATCTATAAATAGTAAGTTTACTATTTATTAAGTCGCTAATCTAGGAGTTTTAGTTGTAGTTTGATTCGATTTCTTTCCCATGCTTAGTACCCTTATTTAAAGGGTTGTGAACTCGTTTTTATTCATTGATTAATCTATTTCGAATTTATTTATAATTTATTTCTATTTTCTGCTCTCTTTTCTCGTGGATTCGAAAAAGTCTCTGTGAGGAGTCCAGAGAAGTTCCGTGGATTCTGAATAATTATCCTCTTGAGGAAGACGGTGCTCGACCTCACGTCCTCCCCTGCGTCACCACATAATTAGAAATATTATATAAGGCAATATTCACCCTCTAAACTATTTTTCTTCTAGTGACTAACCCAAATCATAGATAGGCTCAAAATTTTTTAACACGTTAGTATGCACCCCAGGTTTGAGGTGCAAACTTAGTAAATATAGCAGTTTTAACTATAATTTTCTTCTTTCAGTTTTTTTATGCCCTACCCGGTTTCTAGTTGGGCAGAATTTGAGAAAGGGGTCAACTTGAAGTGGCAAGCACGATTACCAAAATGGATGTTTATGTTGACATTCACTGGGGCTTAATGATGGTATACACACAGCCCCATTTAAATCAAGTCAGATGTTTCACATCATGTGTTTATTGTTTCGAGGCCCACTTGAGTCATGAATTGACCTAATTTTTGGGCCATGGCCAAACGAAGGTACTTTTGATGGTTGGAGTGGTTGTTATCAACACATCATGGTGGGCCCAATTATTATTATTTATTTATTTTTGCACTTCAATGTGGAATCATTTCCTACATGCGCTAATTAATTATCATTCCTAGTATTTATAATGAAAAGGGAGTTTTACAAAAAAAAAAAAAAAAACTACCTAATTATTATAGAATTTATATTCAAGCATATTTTTCAAATAGTATTCAAAAATCTACTTCATTATTTGATGTACTTATCATTTCACTACCTTGGTTAAATTTCTTTAACAGAGTGAGCAAAGAGGTTGGGTGCTTGGGTGGGCCTCACCATGATATTTATGTAAAATCCATCCCAACCAGTAGCTGCACCACGTCATGTTAGATCAAGGGCCCAAAAAATTACTCTCATCAATGATTCAAGTGGATCACATGATTTCAAACAGTGTAAAACAACAATCACCCTCCAAATTGTTTATGTTGGTATGGCTCTCCTGAATCACTGATAAACCTAGACTCTTAAGCCTAAATTTTGATGTGGCATGTAATGTTTGAAGTAGATTTCATATAATCATCATTGTGGGCCTTGTAAAAATCAAGCACGGATGTCTCTCTCTTAATTGTTTTCTTTCGTGTGGCCCAACAAAATCACAAGTCAGCCTGATTATTTGGTTATGGGCTTAAAATGAGATTAAGCATCTACTGGTCAGAGTGGATTCCGCATACACATTAAGATTGGCCCCGCCAAAAATCAATTCTCCTATTGTAAATAGAGATTATTGAAAAAAAAAAAAAAATGTATGAGACGCCCTCTTGACTTTGGTGAAGTCCACTGTAATATTTACCAAGGATACACTCCAGCCATTAGATATATTTAGTCCTATATTACAGATTAGAGACAAAAATTTAGGCATACCTGTGATTCTAATTAGCCATGACAAAGGAATTAGTTGGAAGAGAGACGTAGGCCCTTGATTTTTATAAGGCCCACTATGATAGTTATATAAATTAAATCCACTCCGACCATTAGATTCCACTAAAAAATTTATGCTTGTGGCTCAAAAAATAATAACCATCCATAGTTTTTTTTTTTTTTTCTAACGAGCGCACACACACCCCCACACACTCACGCCTTAGTGGAATTTCACCACATATGGGTACTCGAACCCTTGACCCGGTGTTGAAACTCCTAAGAGTCTACCATCCGAGCAAGAGTAAGGACCCATAACCATCCATAGTTCACTTGAGCCACACTAATGGAAACAATTTGGAGGGCGAATGTTGCCCCATATGCTTTTTTAATATGTCTCACACAAGAAGCTAATCCTTGGCCTAATATACAGTGATACACCTGGTGGTATGGGAGGATTTAACATAAACAACATGTTGTGGCCCACCCAAGCCACCAACTCATTTGCTCGCATCGGCACGCGGTGATGGAAGATAGTAAAATAAATTAGTGAGGTAGCTTTTTGAAATTTTTTTCGAAAAAAGGAACCAAATATAAATTAGTTAGGTATAACTAAAATTCTCCCATGGAAAAGCAGCCTCCAAATTTTAGTTACACTCCTTTCTCGTCCAACTTGAAAGTAACGTTACCGCAACATGTAGCCCACACCCTCCGTTCTAATGACAAGGAAATCAGTAGTTGGTTATTTCAATTTAACTAACATTCACATCCAAAAGCATCCCATGAAGTGATTTGCTACATGTATATATGAGCCTTATCCATTCACACAAAGGCACATATGTCATATGTCCCAACAAGCATGCGATCTAAATCTTGCATTCATATTGCATGTTTACATGTGTGCCTACACGTGGATGGGCAGCAATCAAAAGGCTAGTGGAATTGGCAAACCTCCATGTTAAGCATATATAGAAAATGATGTTGGAATCCCTTTCAAGGTAACAATATTGCGTTAGTTAGAGTAATTGGGAGCAAATGATGTGTACAAAGAATTCAGCTATCTCCAACATAAAAATATATTTAAAAATCTACATGAACAGGAAAGAGACCATTTCTTGAAACTTGTGTATGTGTGTGGACCCCACCTTGATGTGTGTTGGACATTCACATGTGCATTTGGTGGGTCCCTCTTAAACTATGGAAGTCCCAAAAAATCTGATGTATCTGAAACTCAAGTGAGACAAACCGAATAATGTAAAATCATGCCTAAAACTTATAAAAGCACTTGGTGGGGCCTACTTGAATTTTGGAATAGCCTCAAATTGGATGGGACCCCTTATAGAGGTGAGACAAACAAAATGAATGGGTTAGATGTCTATACGACATATCAGTGAGCCATATAAACAATCAAAAAAGGTTTCAATAGGCAGGCATCCACTCTCAAATGTTGTCTATGGTGTGGCCCACCTAAGTCATGGTTTGACCTTATTTTTAGGCCAATATCCCACCATAGAAGAGTGCATCTAATTGATGGTGTGGATATCAAACACATTAAACTAGAGACCACAAAGCCATGAGAGATAGGGAGGCATAGTATTAGGGACATTTTTGTCTTTTCACATAGGATGGTCTTTCTATATAATTTATCTTGGTTGGACCCAATGAAAGTGATTAAGCTTTCCTAAATGCACATGCAATTTTAATGCATCTAGTCATTGAAACTGATGTGAGAGAGACTGGAATGTTCAAATAGCTAATTATTTCATCTTTAATTCAAATTCTAACTATCAAAATCTGGAGAAAGTGGTATCTTGGAAAATGAAATGAAGAACAGGGATCTCAATTTATTTATATAAATGTACAACGTTAATGATTTTAAATGACCCCTTTATTTCTACAAATGATGATGTTGATGTCGACATCGATGGCGATTAGTTACCTTAACCACCATGTACTATGTATGCTAGTAGTCAGGAAGGAAAAGGGAAGCAGCATCTCTTCTTCTGTCTCTTCCATTTCTCCTAACTTAGCTGCGAATCTCATAGGTATTAGAGATCCACGACAGAGTGGGCATGTTGCATGACGATATCCAAGCCATCTATCTAAGCAAACTCTATGAAATAGATGGTCACAGCTTATTTCTCGGATTTCTTCACCTTCTTCGATCATAGACAAGCAAACCACACATTCCACAGCTTCACCTGGACCTGAGTTGCGCTTGTATCGACGGACGCTGAGTTCTTTGACAATGGCCATCATGAAACGATCGAAATGCTCGGAATTGGAGAGGTCGAATGGGGAATTGGGAGCCCATGTGAAATGGGCTCTTGCGAGAAGGCGGAGACGGGATGAGAGTGGCTGTGAGATGAGGCGGGAGAGAAGGAATAAGGTGGAAATACAAAGGATGAAAATAGGGAGAATGGGTAGAGAGATGGAGGGTGTTGGAAGATCCATGTTTGTGGAAAAGATAAGGGAAGAAGCTAGGCTCTTCGGGCAATTTGATGAGTAGGGAAGAGTCTATATATGGTTTTTGATAGGTGAAGAAGTAAATATAATAATAAGTGTTGGTGGAGAGAGAGAGAGAGAGAGAGAGAGATGACTCATGCGTTTGGCTTTCTTGTCTCAGCATACAAGTATGGAACTTCCAAAGCAAACTCAAAGGTTTGATGAGAAATGCTCTAGTGTTCCTAGAGCACTATAAGTTATAATGCTACTAGTTGTATTGGGATAGTTAGACAGTTTAATCCATTGATCTAGACTGCTCATCAGGTTCAAATCATATTTCTTAGACTACCATGTAAATATCACACTGATCTGACAAATATTAATCATTTGATCAATGCCATTAAATACGGATGGATAAGATTGTTTATTCAAAAGTACGTTCTATCAACAATTTGATCCATCTATTTGGTAAATCTTCATGAATTTCTTATAATTCTAAAGAATCAATTTTATTAGGAAATTTTAACCATCCCATCTATTGCTTGGAAAATGGATGGCTATAGAAGGAAAGACAGAATCAACGATGGATTGGATCATCCAGTCAGTTTAATTTTTGCATGGAGGCCCATGAAATGTGTTATGAACTTTCTAGAAAGTTTAGGTGGATCGATTGGACTGTCCAAGTAATGCAATGAAACTAGAGCACTATAAATAAAATAGTGCTCCGTAGAGCATTTTTAGTCAACAATTGTAATCGGGTAATTTTCTACTATAGACGTGACCTTTCATCCACCTTCTTTTTTTACCATAGCAAAACTTACTTACCAATTTAGACTTTTATCCATACAGACAACCGAGTAAAAATAAAATACCCTACTTTTTTAGCTACTTTTATCTAAAACCAAATATATTTTTATCCAAAACTCTCTTTTCATACCTAAAAAATCTATTTTCATAACAAAAGTTTTCAGCCATTCAGAAAAAAAATAACACATAAAAAAATAAGTGGCTATAATGCTATTTTTTCCTACGGTGCTACTCATAAAAAAAATGTATAAATACCAACGTCTTTCAAAGTGCTCTCAAACTTTACTTTTCCGAAGCAAGATATTTTGTACGGACACATTATTTGCATATGAAAATACCCTTGCATTCGCAACCTATGGCTACAAGTTTATAACTGTAGTAATATATATTTAGCCACCATGAATGCAGGCATTTTCGTATGCAATTAGTGTGTTTGTAAATAATGGCTTACTTTGGGAAAGTAAGGTCTAGGAACATGTTAAAAAGACACCGGGTAAAAGGTGGCATTTACAGCGGTCAATTTCCTGCTGAATTATACAAACCAAAAATCAACAATCTAGTGTTACTTAAATATTTTATAATGGGTACACGCATGTATTCACGAGATCTGAATAATTCTTTTGGTGGACCATACCCCGAAATTCACGATTATTGAAAGATCTCAAATATCCCATTATAGAATATTGCCCATTGAATGCGTCGCCTACTATTTTCTATTGTTCAGTATATTTCAAACCGTCCGTTCTAGTCCATAAATTTTCTACAAAAAAGATAGTTTACATTTCTCACAGTGTAAGATTTTTGGACCCATCCATGATGGGACCCACTGAATGAACAGCGAGGATCACGTGCATCTGTGCTAGGTGTAGAAGAAGTCTTGCTGCAATTCAAGAAAAGTAAGTGTACTCGCACAATCAAATGCGAGATAAATGCGAATAAGGGAGCGGATTCCGTCCGGGGAACACCGACTTGGTCATGTCTTGACCGTAGGGACCACTTTTATGTATTTATCTGTACATCCATGCCGTCCATTATTTTTTCGAGATCATTTTAAGTCATAAGAACAAAAATTAAGAAGATTGAAACCTCATGTGGAACACACCACATGAAAGAGTGGTGATTGAATGCCTACTATTAATAACTTAATAGGACCTACCATAATGCTTATTTTCCATCCAACTTGTTTATAAGGTTACACGGAGCTGGATGATGGGAAAATACAGATATCATCCTGATCTAAAACTTTCGTGGCCGCAAGAATTTTTTTAATGGTTGGATTCAATCACCACTGTTTGGTGTGGTGTGGTGCACGTGAGATTTGGATCTACTTCAATTTTAGGCCTGTGGCCAAAAATTAATTTTAAAAACTGAGACAGCATAGATATACAATATATACTTCAAGATAGGCCCCACATCACGGCCACGCTGAACTCATTGTTACTTCAGCCGGACCGAATCCGCTCCTAGCGTTCCAATCATCAGATTAACGATAGGTGCGTGTTTGCTCCATGGAATTGAAGTATTGAATTGTATTAGATGGGATTAACATTATTATTACACAATTATTGCATGTTTGGAAATACCTTGGTATTATAGCTATCCAATTTTATGTTTGGGATAAAATTTTTGCTACAAAAAACCATTGTATTAAGCAAAATCATGTTAATCAATGGACCAAATTCACAACCGATATTGTTTACTTGTACACATATTACCGAATGTCATGCATAAATGGTGTATATGGATGGATGGCATGGATAAACTCATGCATTAATGCGGGGTCACATGTGTAGTGGATTTCAAAATCCATGGAAACCTGCATGGGACCAAATGCAATTCCACATGACTAGATGCAGTTCAATCCCACTTAATCCCATCCTTTCCAAATGCCGGATGGAATTGCTAGGACCAGATGCAATTCTATCCTACCTAATCTCATCTGATACCTTGAGCCAAACACCCTTTAACAGATCCGACTGTCATTCCTTTCTTATTTTAGGCTATTACCCAGTGTTAGTTTAGCAGTATTATGAAAATGGCAGTGGCCTATCCTCCCTAACGTGGCACTGGTGTCGATCTCTCCATACCATCCAAATTATGGGTCAGATCATTGATGGAAATGATACTGATTGAGAAATCCCAGCCATCCATTTAGTGGCTGTCAAATGAATTTTTTAAAGCAAAGCAACTAGTGGCTCAAATCCAAAGAGGAAAATCAGTTGGTTAATATTATATTATTAGTGCAATTTTTGGCTATAGGATCAGTGATTTGAACGGTTTGATTGTTGTATAACTATTCTCAAACGTGTGATTGAATATTCATCACCGCTCTTTAAACGGTGCTTGGCTAAAATAACAGCACGATTTGTTTTATTTTTAATTTTGACTTGGAGACTCGAACTGACTCTATTTTGTCCCTATTATGAGTCGCGACTCACTGTGACTCGTCCACTCGGGGCATATTCGGGTGGAGACTCCTGGTATCAAACAGGATGTCCGAGTCGACTCGGATGAGTTGAATCAAACTTGGATGAGTTAAAATTCATGCACCGGACTCATAGCCGTTAATCTAGGGTGCATTAACCAAATGGAGGTAGCACAATAATATGAATGATATAATTAACAATTTATTTATCTATCAATAATAGAGATTCCATACTATAATATTAAATGCATACATTGTAAGAAAATACATTTTTGATGCCATATAGAGGTAATGCTTGATCTTCCACACCTTACACTCTTAAAAAATCTTATAAATGAGACTGGCATTTAATCATATAACTCAACTAGAATCGAAGTCTTATCATATCTAGCCAAATAATGGAGCAGTTAAATCATCATTCATAAATTCAAAACAGATTTTAACTTTAATTAAATTGGTTCCCACATTAAATACCAAAGTATTAATCATAAGAAATTCAAAGTATCTATCGTGCCTTTAGTATACGATGGATCAATAAATTTTACGGATCAATCCTTTACAAAATAGATAAGAAATTATGCTTAACTTTTCTAAGTATACAATATTCTTAGAGTTGATAATGGATCAAAGTAAATTAGAAATAAACATTCATTCAAATTAAATATCAATAAATTATTTAACAATCAAATCAAATACTTGAATTAAAATAAACTAAAACATTAAAAATAACTACAAGTTTCACCTTTTAGCCTTAAGTAAATATATAGCCAATCATAAATATGATTGAACTAATACTCAAAAAGAAAACATAAAAACTGAAATAGAACTGAAAGCTTGGAGAAGGAGGACTCCGAAGAAGCTCCGCAACTCTTTGCTATATCCATTTTATCCTAATTCGTATCCACGAAATGTAAAATCTCTCATTTAAATAGGAAAAGTTTGCACCGACTTGAAACCGACTTCAATTTTCGTACTTTTGTTATGTTTTAGTTGTAACCAACTGTAGCTTTTAGTCGCACCAAATTTGTCTCCCGATTGCACTTGAATATCTTTAATTTTCTTTTGAAGTATCTATCTCCTTTAGGTCGCACCAAGCTTGCCTTCGGTGACACCGAACATGAATTTGGTTGCACCAAACATTGAGCTGAATTAACTTTGAAAATCACGATTTCTTTCTGTACTGTTTTATGCACTTTAGGTCAGAACAAACCAACCTTAAGTGGAACCGAATAGTTTATTATTTTTATTATTGCACTTTGTGATTCATCCCCGTCTTTTTTCTCTCATTCACATTTGGTTTGGATGCTGATCCAACACCAACCAGATACCTGATGTCAAAGCTCTGTGGGCCCTTGTATCCACACCTTCCATCTATTTTGCCAACTCATCTTAGGGCATGAGCCTATAAATGAGACTTTCCAAAACTCAAGTGGACCAAACCAAAGGGAAATGTGGGGATTACACACTTACCAATGAAAACCTTTTGAGGCATAGTAATTTTGAATCAAGCTAATATTTGTGTTTTCCCTTTATCCAAGGAAACTGATTGGCTACTCCCCCTGCCACCAGCTAATGGCCGGTGGTCGGTGCTCTATGGGCCCCACCATGATGTATATGTTTCATCCATACCATTCATATATTTTTCTAGATCATTTTATGTTATTAGACCAAAAATTAGATATATCCTAATCTCAAGTGGACTACATTACAAGAAACAATTTTGAATGAACGTTGACCATTAAAAAATTTTTGGGGGCTATAAAAGTTTTGGATCAAGTTGATCTTTGTTTTTTTTTTTTTTTCCTTCATCTTCTGTATGACCTAATCAACAGATTGGATGTCAAATAAACAATACAGTGGGCCTTAGGAGGATTTAAATGGTGGATATCCAATCACTATTGTTTTCCTGCGGTGTGGTCCAGATGAGATTTATATCCCTCCCATTTTTGGAATAAAGCTATAAAATGATATGTAAAAATGGATGAATAGAATTGATAAAACGCATACATCATGATGGGCCCACAGGGCACTGACCACCAGCCACGGGGCTTGTGGCAGGGGGAGTAGCCATTCCCTTTCCTCATCATGGTCAGTGTGAATGTTATAAACAGGTTGGATGATGAATAAACATCAGTGTATCCCTTAGGGCGTGTTTGGTCCATGGAATTGAATGGTATTGATTTGTATTATATGAGATTAACATTATTATTGCACAATGATTGCATGTTTGGAAATACCATGATATTGTAGCTATCCAATTCCATGTTTGGGATAAAATTTTTGACACAGAAAACCATCGTATTAAGCAAAATCATGTTTGGTGGACCATGGAATTATAATCAACGGACCAAATTCACAACCGATGTCGTTCACTTGTACACATATAACCAAAATGTCATGCGTAATTGGTGTATATGGATGGATGGCATGGATAAACGCATGCATTAATGCAGGGCTCACATGTGTAGTGGATTCCAAAATCCATGAAAACCTACATGGCACCAAATGCAATTGCACGTGACTAAATGCAGTTTAATCCTACTTAATACCATCCTTTCCAAATACTGGATGGAATTGCTAGGACCATATGCAATTCTATCCCATCTAAGAAGGTTTCGACGGAGCCCTGTCCCAAAAGCGAATTGGCTGCTGTACCACACACCACTGATATAACTGACGTGGGTAGGTGTTGTGGGAAGACCAATGTGACACTCCTCGAGCTTCGAGTGGTACGAACTATACAAAGGAGATCAAAGTTACACGAGCCCCTCAATGATGTATTTATCATATCCACACCATTCATTCAATTTTCTAGATCATTTTAGAGCATGAGCCAAAAAATAAATCATCCAAAGCTCAGTTGGACCACACCTTAAATAGCAGCATGGATAGTGATTTTAACCATTAAAACATTTATAGGCCCGCCATAACATTTATTTTTCATCCAATCTGTTCATAAGGTCACAAAGACATGGATGAAGAGGAAAATAAATATCATATTAATCCAAAATTTCTGTTACCTCAAAAGGGTTTCAATGGTAGACGCTCAATCCCCTACTACTTTTTGTAGTGTGGTCCACTTGATATTTAGATCTGTCTTATTTTTCGTCTCAAGCCGTAACATGAGTTCACCAAATGGATGAACGGTTTAGATATAACACATACCTCGTGATAGGACCCACACAACTTGTGACAGAAATACACTGGCTATATAGCTTGTGTGTGGTACACCAGCCAATCCGCTTCCCATTATCCCACTGTTTGATGGGGTCTTCTTCATTAACCTTAGTTCTATCTCTCTTCTCATCTTTTGGCTTTTCCTTGAAATGAGCGGGGAAAAATGAATGGATAGAGTGGATAAAAGACATACATCATGGTGAGGCTTATAGAGCTCTGATACTACGTAGCCGGCTGGTGCGGGAGTCACCAGCCAAACCGTACAAAGATGTGGGCCATTATAAGAATTCCTTCGTATGTGCGTTCTTGTCATTGAGTTATTAGCTAGCACGTGAACAGGACATGGGGTTTGAAATTCATCAAGTGGTGAGTCCCACCCTGCGGAAGCGGATTGCCCGGTGTACCACACACACCGATCTGGCTTGCGTGAGTACGTTTCGTGAGCGCTGCCGCTCCTCGAGCTCTGGTTGTACGAACCGTTCAATGGAGATCAAAGTTACATAGGCTCCAAAATAACGTATTTATTATATCCACACCGTTCATTCATTTTGGAAGATCATTTTATAACATGAACCCAAAATTGATTCATATCTAAAGCTCAAGTAAACTACACCACAAATTCTAGTGCCACCATGATTCTTACTGTTAAAACATTTGTGGGGCTCAAAGTAACGTTTATTTTCCATCCCATCTATTTATACGGTCACACAGATCTGAATGCATAGGCAAAACAAATATCATATTGATAAAAAAAAAAAATAATAATAAATAAATAAATAATAAAATATAAAATAAATAAATAAAAATAAATTATATATATATATATATATATATATATATATATATATATATATATATATATATATATATAGGGAACACCGTTTTACGTGAGCACCAATGAGCACCTTTGCACACGTGTCATGTGCACAGAATCTGAACGGTCCAAGTGATGCCGCACCCCTTGAAATACCATAGGCCCAATTTTCAGCCTGATACAAAACTCTGGTGGGCCACGGCAAAAGGAAACAGTTTCCTCCATTGATTTGCATTTCTCTTTGCTATGGCTCACCAGAGTCATGGATCAGGCTGAAAATTGGACCTAAATTATTTCAAGGGGTGCGGCATCACTTGGACCGTTCAGATTCTGTGCACATGACACGTGTGCAAAGGTGCTCATTGGTGCTCACGTGAAAAGGTGCGCAGGTGACCATCTCCTCTATATATATATATATATATATATATATATATATATATATATATATATATATATATATATATATATATATATATATATATCATATTGATCAAAAACTTCGGTGACCTTAAAAGGGTTTCAATGGTAGAAATTCAATCCCACTACTTTTTGTAAGCATGGTCCACTTGATTTTTGGATGTTTCTTTTTTAGGTTCAAGCATTAGGACTAGCTGGCCAAATGTTGGGATATAACACAAACTTCGTAATAGGACTTACGGAAGTTAGTGACGTCAACCCATCAGCGGTGTGTGCTGCACCAGCCAGTCCCGGATGTGGATTTCCTGCAAAAACCTTTCTTGAGAAGTGCCTGCGCCGCAGGGAACCTAGGTGGACCACTGTGATTTTTGTGAGAAATCTATTCCGTGTCCATCCGTTTTGTGACATATTTTAAGACATGAGGACAAAATTGAGCCGGATCCAATACTTGAGTGGGCCGAAAACGTGAGGATTGAATTTCTAGTGTTGAAATTTCCATGAGCCACAAAAGTTTTGAATAAGACTAATATTTGTATTTTCAGCTCATCCCATCAAGAATGACGTTATGAACGGTATGGATGGCATGTAAACATCAATCTCGACCCAGGGAGACTTCAATGGTAGGAATTTCCCTACCCACCTTTTTCTTTAGTGCAGCCCCCTTTGTCTTGGATCCTGCTCACTTTCAGTCTCATATGCCTCACAAAATGAATGAACGGGGTAAATTTCTTATAAACATCATGGTGGGCCCCACCTACGTTTCCAGCAAAGGAACTCCCCGCGGAAGGCGCAGCTTTGACTGCTGGGGAGGGACACAACACATAAAGTACCCGTCGCGTCACTTTCCAATTTTCAAGTGTTGCCGGTGGCCACGATCTCCATTTCGAGATATTTTGGTAGTGGACCACGAACGGTGGACCCCACTGATGAGCTGTAGGCATTTCCAAAAACATGGTGTACTCTAGATGTTGGGAGCAGTGGCCAGTGGGGCAGTCGATTTATTGAGTTGGGAATATCATCATGAGATCTTGGTACGTGAATAAGGCTTTCCGTACACGTGCCAACGTGGCATACCTGTATGGCATCTGGATCACTCATCTGCTGAGGACTGCCTTAACATGCCTTGCGTCCAGGTGTCATATAATCCATTCAATCAGATGGGCCACACTTGAAAGATAAATATGGACCGTTGGTAAAAATTCACCAATTTTGGCCTTCAAAACTTTTATGGCCCCCAAAATGTTTTTAATGGTCCATGCTCGTTCAACACTGTTTCCTATAACGTGGTCCATTTGAGATTGGGATATACCTCATTTTTGGTCCTATAGTATAAAATTATCTTGAAAAATAGATGGACGGCATGAATGAAACACATACATCATGGTGGGGCCACACAGCACCGACCACCAGCCATTGGCTGGTCGCAGGGGGAGTAGCCAATCCGTTTCCCTGCCACATGCACTTTACTCTGCAGGATCTGATTGCATAAGGTGGGCCCCTCCTTGCAGACGATGTGACACGCAAGCATACCACATCCACATTAAACAACGACCATTGGTATATTTTCTTTAACCGTTGATTATTTCCGTAAAACTAATGAATTGAACCACGTGATGTTGTCCCAGCTCATCTTTACAAAAGCAATAATTTCAGTAGAAGGAGGAGAAGTCTTCAGATTCACCCGTTCTCTTAATATAGTTATTGCATAGACAGCAATATATGGTTTCTGTCGTGGAAAAACATTCGCCCTAATAGGGTTGGGTAGTAATAAACCTTAAAAAAAGTAATGCACCTGGTAATTTTTTTCTTGTAATAGGCCTTGTTAGCACGTCATAATATATTGTGGTGTGAATCTTCTTTAATGCGATATGACTATCTTCCATCACTTCACAAATAACGTGGTACTTAACATTGATGTGTTGTCCAAGCATAGAATATGGAATTTTTAAGAAGTGTAAGTCAATCTGACAATCACGATGAATCATCACCATTGTCTAGATTCAGTGGGATGATTAAGCACGTGAATGTTTATGTGATGACAATCTAGAATACATGTAAGCGTGCCTCTTAATAATTGTATGATGGATAAATTTATGTATACTTAGTGTACGAGTCATGGACCGTAAATTGTGTTTGAGGGTGCATACTCTGTATCCTAAGTACTAAGTGTGACATCACATGAAAAGCGAATGACTGTAGGAACTAAAGCATTGGCGTCATCGATCATGGGAGCACAATGGGAATTGCTTGAAGCACAGGAGAGCATCGATTAAGCAACTCAAGTAAGGCACATCAATGGAGCTCAATTCGCCAAGTTGTCAAGTGTAAGTGCATACACACACACTCTCTCTCTCTCTTTGTTTTTTTTTTTTTTTAAATAAATTAATATAGGATTTAGTGTAAGAGTTTGTAATCCAAACTCGAATAAGTTCTTGTGTATGACCGAATTCATCGGACACGGGTGCGTACGTGTTAGTCTCCGTGAGAGTCTCCAAAGGGAGTAAATCTAGGTCCATAGATTATGACTGAGATAGTTAGTTAGTTGATATGAAACTAAATCTCCAAGGGAACCTCTGATGAGAGTGTACATTTAGTTCCTTGTGTGGGCTGTAAAGGTTAGGGGTGAACTTATTGTAAATTCATAAGATTGTGAATATAGGTACACTCGAAGAGAGTGCGTCCATTGGTAGTAGAGTAGGGAAATCGAACTACTATACATGCTTGTATTTGCGATTGTGGATGTTTGCTATTATATTCATGTTTATGTGTTCAATTAGTTAAACCATATGAATACTTGAATTGAGTTGTATGTTGGGCACTTAACTTGTTAACACACACAAGCTCACCATTTCTATACACTAGTTGTTTAATTAACATATCATCTGTAATCTATGTTATTGAACCCACTTTAGCTTGGAAGCCTTAGTGTTAATTTATCTTGTATACTTTAATTGATAAATTAAATAATTAGGCAAAGAATTTTTATATGGTCTCAATCACTTCCCTTTGAGGAGTTAACTGTAATTCTATAGTTCCTCCAAGCTTCTACACGCAGTGTGGTAGATAATTCATACAATTTCATGAACAATATCCCAAAACGATGGCTAAGAACCATCGAATTGAGTACCACCGAAAAACTCATTCGACTGTTTCCTCTAAGTCGTTGAAAAGTTTTTAGCATCTGCTTCGACAATTATAGACCACTGAATTTATTTTCTGTTGAATTTTGTTTTCAACCATCATTTTTACGCTCGAATTGCCTAAAATTCGACAGCTATGGGTCGTCGAATTAGGGCCTTTTCACGTAGTATATGCCTGTGGCCCACATGAGGTTCAAAATTTTATAATTTTTTGTCAAACTATATATTTTAATGGGCTTATTACAATCATTTTATTAACTATCACATATGTATACTAATTTAAAATATCAAAGTTAATTCAGTAACCAAATTCAAATTCATGTAAATACTTTGGAGGGTTTAAACGCATTCATATTTTCAGATTCAAATGTTGTTAACTCATTTGCATGTTGGTGATATACTTGGCCTGTCAGGGCCACCATGATACCTCGAGGCTAGTAGGACCATAAAAAAAGCGTTGGGATTCTGAAAACACTCATTAAGTTATCTCCAACATCTTTAACGATTGGGAAAGTGCTCTTAAGATATGTTACCCACTTGTATAAATATTAAGAATTTTCTACTAAGTGGACTTTGGTGTAGGGTCATCCACACCAGTGGGAAAATATGGAAGATCGGATCACTTAACCATGGTCCCCACCTTTACACTGTAAACCCCATAGTCTACAACTAGAGCTGGGCATCGATCTGGATTGGATCAGAATGGGTCTAACTCGACTCGATCCGAAGTCTCAATGGCCTGACCCGAACTCGATCCAATCTGGGACTGAGTTCGGGTCACCTGACTCGGACCGATCCGATGCATGGTTGACCTGACCCGAACCGAGTCCGACTCGGTCAGTGAAATCGAGTCGGATCGGGTTCGGTAGGATTCGGATCGTATAAATTTAATCTAATTGTTTCATGTAGTGTGGTCTACTTCAACCTTTAACATATCGTCTTTTTGTACTCAACGCCTAAAATGATATGTCAAAATGAATGAACGGCTTAGATAAAACATATACATCAAGGTGGGCCCCACATGGCTCTGAAAGATCTCTTCATTACCGTATATATACTTTTACTAGACATATGTTACGTGCACTGCATGAAAGTCAAGTGAATACATTTCACGTAAGTTACTTGCTGAAAGCCTGTAACGATGTTAGCAAGTTTTGTGGGTCTGATCATAGGGTATGTGTTATATCCAAACCGTCCATCCTTTTAGTGAGCTCGTCATAAGGCTTGAGACGAAAAATAAAACAGATCTAACTATCAAGTGGACCACACGAAATGTTTAACGGTGAAAATCATTCTCTACTGCTATTGGTGGTGTGGTACAGATGATCTTTGGATATTATTCATTTTTTGGGTAATGCTCTCCAATGATCTTTAAAAATATATGAACGGTGTAGATATAATAAATACATCACTATGGGGCCCATATAACTTTGATCTCCTTTGAACTATTCGTACAACTTGGAGCTCGAGGAATGTCAGTCTTGTCTTTGCAGAAATCGGATTGCGTACTGAGTTACTCAGTACGCTCTTATCGTGCTGAGTAAACTTAGTTGGGCCCACCGTGAATGTATGTGTTTAATCCACGCCGTCCATATGATTTTTCAGCTCATTTAAGGGGATGAACCCAAAATTTAAGAATATCCAAACCTCAAGTGTATCATACCACAGGAAACAATGGTAGTAATGATTTTTCACCGTTGAAACCTTTCTGGGCCCCACAATGATGTTTACTTGCTATCCAACTTGTTCATAAAATCTTACAGACATGGATGAAAGGAAAACACAAATATAAGCTTGATAAAAAACTTTTGTGGCCTTGTAACAGCCCGGATTTTTCCCAACCTGGAATTAGACGTCCTTAGGCAATGGGTCGATCCTAACACCTTATTAACCTGTCAGAACTCAATCTCAAAGTCTAAAACTGCTGTTGAACCCACTTCCTTCACAAATCCCACCCTTCACCACCTTGATCTTTCAGTTTTTCTAAGTACTTTCATCCTAGACACTATTTTAAACTAGCTAAGTAGTATAACTTGGATCACTTTATATACAAACTACAAAGGCCCAGGTACCACCTCAGACAGAAATTGCTCAAGACTAAATCTTTTAGAAATTAGGCGAGAATTAGCCAGTGTTAAACTAGAGTACCTGTGAAATTAGCACCAATCACTTTTAATACGATCTGCAAGACTCAAAACTTGTAGAATCATTGACGTTAGGTTACCCTAAAATCTAGGATCAATCTCATTACCCGACTGCTCTCGGGAGCATCTCGAAACTTCGTATTGGATCTGGACCGCACGTCAGAAGTCCGATTAACACGAAGTTAAGGAATTAGGACCACCTTGCTGGGCTTGACAACCATCTCGGAAATCAAATCCATATTGTGTTCCAGCGCTATTCGCTTGAGCTCGGAGTGAAGAGTGTGAAAAATGTGAAATTAATTCAAAATAAAATATCTCAAATAGTAATCTGACACCTCTCGCTTGCGGATCAGTTTTAAGCAACCAGACCGTCAGAATCAGACCAGATTACACCCTCGGATCAGGAGAAATTTCATACACATTTACATGTACTCGGAATCTCCGATCGAGATCCGCTGACCGTTGAATTGAAACTGGTCCGCCACGTGTGATCTGGAATTCCGACCGAAATGAAAACTTACTAGTACGTAGATCCAGTGTTAGTGAGCTTAAGTCCGACCTTTGGCTCAAGGAGGCCCGCCAGAAGTCCTCCGTTGAGCTGGAAAAGTCCCGCTTTGGTTATAACCTAAGTATACTTTGACCTAGAGTCTATTTCGGTTAGTTTTTAGGCTATATAAGGACCGTAAACCCTCTCTCATTGCAGCCATACGAATTTGAAAGAAACCCTAGAGAGAGAAGAGAGAAAAGAGAGAGAAAGAGTGAGAGAAGTAGGAGAATCTCCCTGTTGCTGTTTCCTACTCCTACCCTAGCTACACCACTCCGTTCTTGCCACTTTCCCGGCGATACCGACTTCATTTTGAGGTAAGAAATAGCTAACCTATTCCGTTCTATAAGTCGCCAAACCCTAAACTGATTTGGGGTTTTGATAGTTGTAGGTTATGAAATAGCTAACCTATTCCATTCTATAGGTCGCCAAACCGTCGAATACGAAGGCTTAGCAAACCTAGCTGATTTGTTACGATTCTACGATAAAAGGTGCAGACTTTAGGTGTATAGGTTATGGTTTTCAACGCTTTCAATGTCAGATAATGATAGATTCATGATCTGCATGCAATTGCACATGTACAAAGTGCTGTCTGTTTTCCATTTCGATTAAAAATGAAGAATATGGAATTTCACATACTCTAGGTATTTGTAGAAAGTACCGTATACGTATAAATTTTGGAAATGTATTTGTCATTATTAATTATTGTATGAATATATTATATATGGATAAAATACTGATTTGGCAAAAGGACTTGCCCTAATACTTGTTTTGCTAATATATACTATGTATGTAGAAATAGTGTATTGTAGAAAGTACCGTATATGTATATATTTTGGAAGTGTGTTTGGCATGATTATTTGCTGTATGAATATATTATATATGGATAAAATACTAGTTTGGCAAAAGGACTTGCCCTAATACTTGTTTTGCTAATATACACTATGCATGTAGAAATAGTGTATTGTAGAAAGTACCGTATACGTATATATTTTGGAAGTGTGTTTGGCATGATTATTTGCTGTATGAATATATTATATATGGATAAAATACTAGTTTGACGAAAGGACTCACCCTAATACATGTTTTGCTAATATACACTATGTATGTTAAAATAGTGTATTCTAAGTGTTTGTGAAAATGACCGAATGAGTATAGGATTCTCATTCGTGCTTGCCATGACTAATTGTCATGGATATATGATTGTTGTATTGGCGATACCCCTTTGACGAAAGGATTTGCCCTAAATCAGGCCGCGGCCGATATACACTACTTATAATAAAATGTGTGGCCCAAGTGTTTGTGGAAATGACTGAATGAATATGGAACTTGGATTCCTACTTTCCATGACTAACCGTCGTGGGTGTACACGTGTTATGATTGGGGCAACTCCCTAGTGAAAGGATTTAGCCTTATACCTATGTGATCAACATATGTCATGTATGTTGGTATATGTAGTCTAAGTGTTTGTTAAAACGTTTGAATGAGTAGTAGTTAGTAAATTGTGATGTTTAAGGGTGTTGAGATTTGATTCTCAACTCCTTTAACTATGTGTATGAATTCCTTGGATAGCTGTGTGATTAGGATTTGAATATGTACAAATTCATGCTTGTGTTGTGCTTCATAACATGCTCAATTGATTGTATGGTTTTTATTTATGTAAAGCATATGTTTAAATTCATGGTTACGTTGTATGATCTGTCATGGGTGATGGGGGAGTGGTGCAACGATTCCGTGTAACAACCCTGACAGACCTAAACGGATAATACCAGACTTTGATTATATAATTTGAATCTTGATCCATTACTGCTTTACCTATTTGCAATTGATTGTGTTTGGGGCTATGATTATAGTCCAGGCAATCGGTAACGGGATCGTATTCGTGGCTGTGTTTCATGTGTCACATGAGATGTGTTCGACGAACCCGAGTCGTACTTCGGTTGGTGATAGTGGTTGGCCATACGAAGTGCTTATGTGCTTCATATCGTTCAACTTGTTGTGCGCTCGAACTAGCCGAGCTCGTCAAGTAACCCAATCTATCTAATGTATGTTCACCATGTTTGGACGCTACTACTTGAACCTAGGGTACCAAACTTACTAGTGAAATCCCTTTTAACTATGGTACCTCGATCCGCTAAGACTCATGAGCCGGACATGGTGGTATGGGACATCGTGGTCGAGCTGTCGGCCTACGCTGGGGCCACGTGCCTACCCATAGTGACCAGTGAGCAACCAGACTGGTGAGCCGATTATGGTGGTATGGGACACTATATTCGAGTTATCGACACCTACGGCGAGAGCCGAGTACGGTGAGACCTGTATTCGTGTTGACGGGCGACGAGTCCTCCGTAGTGTCTTCGAGTATACTCTGAGGTCTGTGATTAGCGATGAGCCCTTCTTAACAACTAAAGTATGAGTTGAGCCGAGTACGGTGAGACCTGTATTCGAGCTGACGGCTCGCGATTGAGCCGAGTACGGTGAGACCTGTATTCGAGCTGACGGCCAGCAATTGAGCCGCATACGGTGAGATCTGTATTCGTACTGACGGGTGACGAGCCCTTTGCGATGCCTTCACGATGCCTCTCGAACCATAATATCATATGAGATTAACTAGGATTGACAACCCTATAATGGATCATGTTTGAGAATGATACAAGGGAGGTACCTTAGTTTCCCAATACTGCTGTTTGAAATGGACTAATAACTACTCGGTAATCATGCTCATCATCGCACCGCATGTGCCTGGTAGATGTGGAGCACTGAGGGAGGTATGCACCCGCGAACGCTAGATGATGTCGCATGAGGGTTGTTTGGCAAGGGCATTCATCATGTCATTTCATACTTGCATTAATAAGAGTAGTTAGAATTGTTTGATTGTACTGTTTTATCATTACTGCTTGACTGAGTTGATAACATGTTAACCTATGCTTTACTGTTCCACTGAGTTGATCACTCACTCCCACGTTACGGGACGGTATTGTACACACCAACCAGATTTGTTGAGTTTCAGGTGATGGTGATGCTTATGAAGCAGAGCCGGACTACTACTATGATGTTGAGGAGGAGTTCTCCTACATATAACTCTCTGACAGGTCTATGAAGACCTGGTAATGTTTTGACGGGGCTATGGTACTCGGGATAGAAGACATTACACTTCCTCACATTTGGTAAATTTTAGAATTGTACTTGTAATTATTTAACCTGGTAACATTATCACACTTTGGAGACTCACCATAATTTTTTTATATTTTATATGTCTATCATAGCCTTCTGCTTGCAATTTAACTGTTTCTGGAGTATGATATGCTATTTTAGCTTAATCTCACTCATGTTCAAGGCACGAATACAGTCAACATTCAATCATCATTCATTTTGTTGCATAAGTGATGTTCTGGAACTCGGGAGCTGAGCTTTGCTCGACCCTCGATTTTCGGGATGTTACAGGCCCACAAGAATTTTTTCAACGTTGGACGCTTAATTCACACTGTTTCCTGTAGTGTGGTCAATTCAAGCTTTGGATATAGTTCATATTTTGTCTCAAGCACTAAAATTATCAGGTAAAATGGATGGACGGAGTGGATTAAATATATAAATCATGGTGAACCTCGAAAAGTTTACTCAGTACACTAAGCCTACTGAGTTACTTAGTACGTAATCCACTTCCTTCTTTGCACGCCACGTACCTAGCCAGCTACAGCTACCCTAGGTACCCTAAGCTACAGCAGTAGCTGGTGTTCAGTGATCTGCGGGCCCTGTGTTTGGTGATCTGTGGGCCCCACCATGATGTATGTATTTTATTGATGCCGTTCATCTATTTATACAGATCATTTTAAGGCTTGATACAAAATATTAGAGGGATAAAAATCTCATTAGAAAAATAATAATGATTCGATATCCTCCATTAAAATCCTCATTAGGCTCTGAATCGGGTCGGATCTAATCCATTCGGATCGGGTTTCGGACTGGATCGGTCCGGATTGACAACGACCCGATCCCGATCCGAAAATCATTCGGATATGAAATACATAACTCGATCCGCACCGATCCAGACTGTCGGTTCGGTTAGGATCGGGTCGGATCGGGTCGGATCTGTTTTGCCCAGCTCTATCTACAACACTTGTTTTAGCAGTGTGTAAAACAACTAAGATCTTCGAGCCGAACATACCGTGTATGTGAAATCCACTCCGTTGATCAGTTGAGAAATCTTATGTTCACTGTATATAAAATAAATCAGCACGAGGAAAAGATCCAGATGGGCCACACGAATGTGAACACTGTAAAATTTCACCTAAACACTCTTTAAATTCAAGCGACCACCCAATTTTGGACCATGGTGAATATTGTATATTCACTTCATCCTAGTGAGTCACACCTGATGAACGGTTTTGATGAAAGATATACATAACGGTGGCCCACTGGCAAACAAATGGTTAGTGTCCCATCTCCATTATTCCCTATAGTGTGGCCCACCTAATCTATGGATCTTGATAATTTTTTTGTCTCAGAGCATAAAATAATGGAACTTACCTGATGGATGGAGTTGATTTTACATATGCAACATGGTGGTCCCCAAAGAGCATGAATATTTTGTACACTGCCTAAAATAGGTGTTGTAACGGATTGCTGTCCAAATTATTGCACGCTGCGTAATGCGGTGGGCCTTCGAATATTTTTTTGTCCCTTCTTTCCAACGGCAGCTTTTTCTCTACGTTTACTAATGGCTCACCATTTTGATCAAGTCACTCTAAAGCATTTGATCTGACATAATGTCTTTCTTTCTAATTTAAGATACTGTATATGACTAATTACTGTATGAGATTTTGGGAGAGGAATTATCAGCAATCCACTTTGTGAGTTTTCAATTTTTACAAGTGTGGCCCATGTTTTGATAATCCAGACCATATTTTCTGTGTCCCACTTTGAATGTACTACGTCCCCAAAAATCTCTTTGATATAGCAGCCTTAACCGTTGGATTCGTAGCCTGCAGATAGATGGTTAAGGAGGAGAAACACAACAACGGTCCACGGTCATCCGAAAAGTGTCGCAAGATCCATCGATAAATATTTAAAATTTGAGAGGTTTTTCGACTATCATCTATCCAAGGTGAAAATCAATGGTCTGGATTGCTTAACATGTGTATGCTATCCAAATAGGCGGTTGTGGAGAGAGGTTGATCAGAAAAATGTCCCAAGTTGGAAGATCCTGACCCTTTCATCAGTGGTCTACAAATACAAGGTTTAGAAAAATACATCAAAGGTCCACAAAAAGTTCACCTATTGGACTACTAGGATGTTCAAAGCTGGAATACTTTAGGAGTCTTCACCATCCATGGTGGGGCATATCATTTTAACGGTTCTGATCATCTAACTTGGGCCCCACTCGTACCAATTGAACCTATTGAAGTTCCCACAAATCGAATGTGGACCACCAATGTGAAATTGGATGATCCTTTCAGTTTATGAGCTGTTCGTTAGTCGTGGTCCACCGTCGCTTCACCAAGGCCTAGAAGAGCGCGGATAAAATGAGGTAGGGATAACAGCTTAGTGGGTGAGGCACAGACTGTGGGGCCACATTGATGTTTTTGCTGTATATCCACTCCGTTCACCAGTTTTGCCATCTCATTTTAGGGCATGGTTCCAAAAAATGAGTCAGATCCAAATCTCAAGCGAACTATACCAGAGGAAAACAGTGGTGATTCAATGTCCACCGTTAAAAAATTCATAGGGCACGCTGTGATGTTTGTATTCCATCCAAACTGTTGAAAGGATCACACAGACATGGATGAACAGAAAACAGAAATATCAGCTTGATCCATAACTTTTGTGCCGTCCAATAAGTTTTAAATTACAGGATTTCAATCCCTACCGTGTGGTCAACCTGAGATTTGAATCTTCCTCATTTTTGAATCAATGCACTAAAATGAGCTAGAAAAACAGATGGATGGCGTGGATATATAACATATACATCAAGGTGGCCTCACCAACTATGCTGTTACCCCTAACTCAACTAATCCATGTACGGCCGAGAATTTGCACGTGCTTTGCATTGTATGGACCAGAAAAAGAATTCTTGAGGCGGATATACCTCAGGAATCACCCAGCAATTTTATTCGCCGCAGAGAAACCTTAATGGGGACACCAGACCTAGGGTCGTACGGATGAATCTAAAAAGACTAAAATACACCTGCTTCTTCAGCTGCTTCCCAACAGTCCAAGGTCAGTCCAGAGGTATTTTGGTCTTTTAGCTTTTAAAATAAATTTCCGACCAGCGAAAATAAAAAAAGGCATCATACGGACTCCTCCGTTCCGCTAATTATTTCTATAAGGGATAATGAGGCTTTTGATAAACTAGTCTCGTTTGGTGGTTCGGTCACTACAAGGAGAAATGGCCCCGTCATACCCGCTTATGGAACCTTCTGTTGTTACAACTCCCGGAATTGGGTGTACCCACCGATGAGATCAGCATGATCTTGACTGTTCATCTAATGGGCCTACTGCAAATTGGGTATAGGACAAGAAAGCCCCTAAAATAAGGTAAAGGCCAAAAATTAGAGAGATATAAATCTCAGGTGAACCACAACACACAGGAAAACAATAGTGATTGGATATCCATTATTAAAATCCTCCTTAAGGCCCACTGTACTTTTTATTTGACATTCAATCTCTTGATTAGGTTATACAGACCCAGATGAAGGGAAATAACAAATATCAGCTTGATCCAAAACTTTTATGGCCCCTAAAAAGTTTTTAATAGTCAATGTTCATACAACAATGTTTCCTGTAATGTGGTCCACTTGAGATTGGGATATACCTAATTTTTAGTGACATACCATAAAATGATCTAGAAAAATATATGGATGGCATGGATTAAACACATACATCATCGTGTGGCCCACATAGCACCGACCACCATCCATTGGCTGATGTCAGGGGAGTGGCCAATCCGTTTCCACATGTAGACGTTCACAGCTGCCTTGAATGGCGCGCCCATTGCACCAATCAGGCAATTCTGACAAGAATGAGGTCTGCCAGACCATCATGGTCTAAACACGCCTCCCGTCCAAGGGTTAGGATTTTAATTAGTATGATTTTCACAATATTGGTTGCTCATGGTAGGCCCAGCTGGATGAACGGATAGGATCTCATTCACGTGTGCATTGCCCGAATATTTCCAGGAAGATACTTAAAGGTGGCACACGTAACAGATGGTTCACATCAATGGTGAAGGTTTTCTAGTACAATGAATATGAACGGTCATAGGCATTGATGGAATGGACAGGGTCATCAGATCAAAGTGACTAATTTTAAGATGGACTCCCATGATGGACGGTCCAGTTCGATAATTGAACTTTTTTCTATTTTCACAGTCATTTCTGGTATAATTATGTGAATCCCACATTTTGATAGCCACTAATCAAGTGGTAGGCATATATTTCAGAGTGACTTTTGACAGGGATTGACAACTAAGGTGGGCCTTACAAGATGGCCGCAATTAATGGACTTTTTCTATTGTAATCAATGTGGATTATCAATTTTCATAACCATTAGGCAGGTTGTCAAGATTACCAAATCAAAGTGATGTTTTGAGAGTGGAGTGGACACTCATGATGGATGGTCTAGATTATTGTTTTGATCCTGTAGTGTAATGAACATGGACCGTTGGATTTTCTAGTAATTGATTAAATTGGTTATAGTTTTTTGAAATAGATGGGTCATCTAAGGTGGGATAAGTCATGCAAAGTCCTAATTAATACCTGGATCTTTTTTCCAACGTGACTGATCAGGACCTTTTTGTTTTCTTTCTCTTAGTTCGTACTTGGTTTATTTTCTGTAAGGTGTGGTGTCGCGCGTGCGTATCATAATCAATTCATAATCAATATGATGGATGAATTGAATTCAAACCAATGAACTTTGACATTAAGTGTCAAAATAAGTGAAATAAGTAGATACGTCGAATATAAATTTATCACCAGAATATGAGAAAATGGATCACCTATTTAGTTGCTTGTATAATTTTGTAATGATCCTATGATAATCGGAGTGGAGTTCTTACTCTGAAAGTTTCATGAGAAATGACTTTTTACAGGCAAAAAAAAAAAAAAAAAACTTTAAATGGGTCACTGGAGCAACTACAAGAATGCATCCTTTGATAGAATTGCTCGACATTGGATAAAAATCAAGTCTAATGTATTAGTGTAGACTTAGATTAAAACTATGAATTACTTCTGTTAAATTATCGCTACTCTTAGGATAGACTGAGATAAAGTAAATTAATAAATTTGATTTGGTTTAATTATTGTGAGACACCTTTTTCTATTGTTTTTAAAAGCTATTTATATATTTCTCCCACAATTATTCATCGTACATTTCTCTTCTTTAATTTGCAGTTATAGCAACTGAAGAGTCATCATCTAAATCCTTTTTCTATGTGCATTCTTCTTTCGACTATTTCTCTTCTATTAATTGAACTCCATTCCGCCTTTTCAATCACATTTTTTCTCTTAACCACACTCCAAGCTTTTACTTATCTCGGCCAAAATATGTTGTTGATTACACCTCATCCTTAGATGGCGTATAATGCCAAATGAGTATCATTTGTGATTCCGTAAAAATTATATTATATCTTTTAGAAAATATTTTCATACATCTTCTACCTTTTGTGTAATGCCACATGTCAATATTCCCTTATTAGATTTGTTATGATCTGTCGGAAATAGGGTCAAACATTACCCCACATGTCACATTGTCTTTGAGAAAAGGTGAATGCGATGTTGATTCGTTAACCGATACTATTAATGCAATTGGCCATTTGCCATGTGTCGGCTCCCTATTGACCAAATGCAACCGAGATAATAACCAAATAAAGTTTTATTCTTCTCTACCCTTGCAACACATCGCACCTAGTCACATCACTCGAGGGGTCATGATTACCTCATTAATGCGTACGATTTCGACTGATATATACGTTATTTTAATTATTTCTCTCTTTTTCATCCCTCATTGCTCACATCTCTTCGTTTTCTTCTCAAAACCTTCTAAGTACCTCATGGTTGCCCCCTTGTCCTCTGTTCCTGCAATTGCAACTTAAGAAAAATGTTCAAAGAATTAGAAAAACTTGTCCCTTATGTTATGGACGAAATCATATTTGAATTCTCTAGTTCTAAAATAGGACTTTCCACGCACTTTGGCCAGCCTTCGATCCTAAAACCACTTGGTCACAACTTGAATCACTCAGTCTATTCTTCCTTGCACATTGTGATGAAATAATTCTCCTTCAATTGCTTCTCCTAGATCATTCTACTACTCTCAAATCTCCAAGGGTCTGGCCATAACCTCTAAATGGATGAGAAGAACGGTATAACAACGTATCCAAGCACCACGACGATACATGGAAATTGATTAGTATTGATGAAAGTATCAAAATTTTCCTCATCGATTATCCAACTTACCCGTCTTTGATGACTATTGTCTTTGCCTTTTGGAGCCAATCGACAAACACTTTCCACTTTGGTTGTAGCCCTATGAGTTCAACAATTAGGGATGGTTGTGTCCTTACTCATTTTCTTCCTTTTAGCGAAGCAGTTTACCCAAACTTTTCCGCTAAGGAGGAACATTTTCTCGTCTACCCAGAGAGGTAGGATAGATCTTATTCCAACTTTATGTTGATCATCTATAAAAATACAAATATCATCGGCAACCAAGAGCATGCGACATTTCTTTTGATGTGGATTTGTTAATATTTACTTTGTGTAAATGCAATCCAGATCACCAAAGAGCACCTCCATTTGGCCGAGGCATTGTGCAACGTCTGGAATTTTCGCTATTTTGTATTTTAAAAAAAAACCTTGAAAATTTTCATTATAATTAACTTATGCTGTCACTTACTTACCATTAACGCTCGAGGTGAGCTTATACATAGGCGATACTAGTAAAAAAATCACACAAATCCGATTAATCAACCGTAGGAAGCCAACGAATTCATCCGATCACTTAAACCTCGAGTCTAGCCTTATGATTTGTTCATTTAGGGCCCAAATCTAGCTAACCCATCACTGAATAACCAAAACAACCACAACTAAATAAAGACCTACTAAAAGCCGATTCAACTAGGGGTAAGATCTTAATTAATAATCCAAATCAATATAGTTACACTTTTCGTAAGAACCAATAATATAAGTTTATTAGGATCGAATCACCACTTCCGTTAATTACAAATATGCCATACTATAAACTTATCTAATCCAAATTCTAATTATTACACACAAGAAATCTCACTACCCAGTTATCCAAACAAGCTCTAGACAGCTCGTTAGTGCCCCACTAAACCCAAGACTATAGAAAGACATTCTTCTTAGTAGGCTTGACATTCATCGTGGGACATCGAGCAGAGGTCGCGTCTCAAATTGCTCAACTTGGACCGTAAGCCAAGTGCATGGGATGTGTAAATGGCTTAGGTGAAAACCTAAAATTTAAGTAAAACTAGCACTTTACTCTTTCACAAAGTTGTAACTTTCGGACCATCAATTCATGGCCAAATTTGGGGTACCGACTAAAGCTATTTCTCCACACATATCAATATATCCACGGCCCCGAATGATCATCGATGACCATCGATCTAAGTTAGGGCATTCCCAGTAAATCGAAACTCCTGATCATCGTATATTTGTATCCAAACAAATATTGTTGTAACACCCCGGTTCTTGAAACTCGAGTACACTGCTCATTTTCCAAAAACCCGAGTGTTAACCTTTCAGATATTCCAAATTTCACGTACATTTTTTTCTTTTCTTTATCAAAGTTAATAATCTAGCGGAATAGAAACAAATCAAGTATAAGAGGGAGTCTAAATATGCATAACCAAATATTTGAGTGACTACCCGAAAACTTATACAAACCAATGTCTTAAGTTTTTAAGTTACATGATGATACAAATTAAATACAAATGAAATTCGGAATAGAGAGTCGCAAGATCATCTGGCTCCTCATATTCTACATGAACACCAACTTGCACATAATATCCATCTCCTACACACTAAATACGGTTTGATAGCGTCAATGGCTATCCCAATGAGGTATAATCCCCAAGATTTATTGAGACACCAAGATAATTAAACATAGTTGATCAGGGACAGTTTATAATGAATATTTCAGTACAATCATCAATATAATGAGATAAAGTTTATCACATACGAATACATTGAATAAATTCTACAAAGATTTTTCAGTTTAAATGCATGAATGCATGCACATGCTCACAGACCTGGGGATGCACATCCAGCTAGCAAAAAGGTCGCCTAAGGAGAACTAGCCACCTGAAAAACCATGCAACGAGAACACCTAAGGTGAACTAGTCTTTCGGAAAAGTACTCAAAGGTATGCCCTAAGGAGGACTAGGCACCCTAAAAAGTCGATGCAATAAGGACAACTCATAACAGTTTGAATGCACGCAATAATAACTTAGGATTACCTGGTAAAATACTTTATAGTATAGCCCATAGTGATTCAAGAAACTCCCCCGTGTCTTACATCGATCACCCAGTAAAGTCCATATGCTATGAAAATGCATGATTAGCCCAACCATTATTATTCCAATTTCAAACAACTATTTTAAGGAAGCTCAAAGGTCATTATGAGGGGCTTGTCTCCCAGCATAGGCTGACAACTCGGGCATAGTGTCCCATACTACCATCCCTGGCTCATGAGACTCTAATAAATAGGATGTGTAAAGGTAACCTTCTCAACTAGTGGCCAGTTATAGTTATATAAGTGAAATTTACCATCGCAAGGTTATACAAAGACAATCCATTAAAGCCACGTAGGGCAAATATTCCATCAAGCCACATAGGGCAAACCGTTCATCCTAAGGATGTGATAAAAATGGATTATCCCAAAAGCCACTCAGGCAACAAATAATCCATAAGATGGTAAGTCCACCATATAATTTCATTTAATCCATTACACAAATGACCACTAATTCGAGGACCTTTAAATACACCATAAAGTAATCACACGTGGTGAAACAAGCCACGTACAATGTCAATAACACGTATCCATATAAGATGTTTCATAGAGATATTGGCGATCCATAGTATGTTCAGATACTTGAATATAAATACAATGACTAATCATTTATGAAGAATTCACTAAATTATAAACTAGCATTCATCATCATTTTGATTGAATATTAAATTAAGCAATTGATGAAATAAATGAACTAAGATAATTATCATGATGTAGAAAAGCTTGAAGGTAATCTTCACCTTTTGAGTCGAATTATCTCTCAACGTTGATAGAGTTGAATGTTCGCACTTTAAGATCGATATCTAACATGATAATACAATTAGTGCGGTTAGATCACAACATTACTCAATTTATACGGTTAGTGTTAAAACTAGGTATTTCGATCAATAGATTTAGGATTTTGATATACCATTTAGAATTTGAGGATTTGAAATCGAAATACAGATCATTAGTAATAATGATTCAAGATTTTAAAATTAAAATACCAATGATATTTATTATTATCATAATAATCTAACTAAAAATATTAAAGTTATTTTAATAATAAAAATTGTGAATAGTAATAATTCAGTAAGAATTCACAATAAGAACAATTATAATGATAACGACAATACCCAAAATTTATAATAACAATAATAATGACAAATATTATTTTAAATAAAATAACAAGCAATACCTCTCCTTCTTCCTTTTTCTTTTTCTATTCTTCCAAGCTACTTGTTGGATGTTATCAACTCGAAACCCGACCCAAGCTCCACCAAGGCTAACTCAGTCGGGCGAGTTGGGTCATTGAGTCGACTCCATGCTCCAACTCACCACCAATCTTCTCTTGTTTCTTTCTCTTCTCTTCCCTATTACCTTTCTTTCTTTCCTTTATTTTTCTTCTGCTTCCTTTTCTATCTGAACATGAATGGGTTTAGACATAGCCCAAACCACTTTGACCAGTGCTAGAAATACAATGAGTAGACCCGGTTGGGTCAGCGACTCGATAGTGAGTCACTAATCAATAGTGAATCGGGACTCTCGTTGATCTCGTCTTCTTTCCTTTTCTTACTTCTCCTTTCTTTTTCTCTTCATCTCGACTAGGCCCTAACTCAACCTAAATTGAGCTGAAAAAGTGCAGCACTGCTGAGTCGAGCTCCCTTTCTCTCTCATGGTCTTCTCTTCCTTTCTTCTTCTCCTTTTTCCTCTCATCATCTTTCTCTCTTTCTGCAACTCGCGTCCAACAGTTGGACTCGGCAACACTCGACCTGACTCCATGACTCGATAGTGAGTCCACCCAGTGTCGCACAAATGGTGTGACAGGAACGCACCCGCACTCTCACTTCTGTCGTTCTTCTTCTTTCTCTTCTTCCTTGCTTTCTTCTTTCTTCTTCTCAGCTCCCTTTTCTCTCCTCTGTTTCAGTTAGGAAAATAGTGAGATGTTGGACTCAACCCAATTTACAGTGACTCGAGTCGAGTCAACCCAATTGGGTGCGGCACTAAAATCGGTGCCTTTTCTCTCTCCGGTTATCTTTCCCTTTTTCGGAAAGGATGCCCTAAAAGGTTTCCTAAAATAGACTCTACTAATCCTCTTCTAGAGGATTCTAATATCAACCAATCCTTGGATTAGTTACGATTTCAGTTAAGAAGATTCGAGAATTTCACTCGAAGGAGTCCAAAGTGTAACTTAAGGACTGTGTGACTGTAATTGGACTGTATGGATGAATTTCTGGAGTATTGGCCCACCAAACGAGAGGTTTTGATCGGTGAATGGGTCTCATCATCAGGTGGTGGGTTTTTCAAATGAACAGGGAAGATGCGTGGTCGTTAATGGCAAATTGTGATTGGATGGCAATTTCTCCGATCTGATTTGTATGGATGGTGTGGATTTGATCAATGATCATTGTGGGACCCATGTTTTGGACGGATAGCGATGAAAACTTAGTGGTTTCTTTAGTTTTTAAGTTGCGGCGACTCTTTCATTACGAAAGAAACCCTAAGCCATGCTAAGAGAATGGATGGCAAGGATTATACTGCACAAAGGGCTAGGATTGTGAGAGAATCTTGCACGCGGATTGCTAGCTGTTATAAGAAAAGGAATTCTATTTTTGGCAAAAATAGCCAAACGCAACGCACTTCGCACTCCTATTTTTGCATATGTCCATATGCATGATCTTTTACGGAAACCGTGGGCTTGGACGATTTTGGCAGACAGACACGATGGGCGGCTTCGATATCTCATGGGATCGTAGTAGGTGGGCGAACATCTAAATCAAATGCATGCTGCCCACTAGCGTACAATTCGTTTGCGCTCAACCTTGTGCACTCTTTCGCAGGTAACGACGTGCATGAGTATAGGGTTTTAGTCAAATTTTCTTGGTCTTCATGATGGATGGTTCGGATTAGCGCAATGGCTAGTGATGGTGGGCCAAAATTCAAATCTACGGTCTCCATCCGTTTGCTAGCGAGAAAGACTCGAAAGGAGAGATTTCCTCCTTCGGGCTCGGGTCAAACCCATTTTGACCAGGTCTTAGATTTTGTGGTACGCGGGTGTACACCTACTGGTGTACACACATTATAATTGTGGGGTCCACTATGATATTTATTACAATCTAATCCACTCATCAAGTACTATTGTTCTTACTGGGATGTCTGTCCAATGATCGGGCAAATCTAAGGAGTAGATGGCCTGCTTCCAATGACCTTTAGTTCTAATTGTCTATTAATGACCATCCAATGGTCGAATCTTTTGCTTTGGGGTCTTGTGACTATTGATAGGCATCATCTGTCATGTATAACGACTGATCCTTCAATTTGATGGTTAGATTTGTGCAACCATCGAATAGGTCATTTCACGTTTGATGTGGGTTGTCCATAACATGATGAATGGTGGATCTTATAGATTAGGTTTGATAATCTGAAACAGATGGTTAGTTTATCCATCAAGTAGATTAAGGTCCTATGAATAAGTTTTCTTAGATAGTGTGATAGTTCATCTTGGGGATGAATGAATGGATGACTCGAGCTGTTGATGTAGATTACTTCCAATGGTTAGATCTATTCCATATTTGACTCATGGGGGTTCTTAGGGACTTACTAATTTGGAGTCTAACTATTGATTCAATGATCTAGTGATGGATTGGAAAATCGGGCATTATGGACTTGATCTATAAATGTAGATTAATCTTAGTGGCTAGATTCAGGCTAAAATGTGGGTTTCATGATGGTTTATCTTTAAAATCAATAGTTAGATAGCTCGATCTATAGATGAAGATCATTCCTACGGTTAGATTTTTATTAAAGTGTAGGTGAATGGTTTAATAAGCTAGGAATTTGTGGTAACACCCGAGCACTAAGAGTACGGGGTGTTACAATCTACCCCCCTTGAAGAGAATTTCGTTCTCGAAATTCAACACTTTCATCATGAATGGCAATGAGTACAATCTAATTCATGGCGTTCCCAAGTTCTTACTAATTTCTCATAAAGGTTGTTCGTCTGTATAAATTTATATGAGTGGATATCAGAATTGGGTGACAAGCCCTTTCCTAGTGGTGATTTGGTTTATGTGACAAGCCTGCACCTCGGAACTGAGTGATCATACTCGGTTTGGGTGATGACTCATATCGGGTTGATCCTCCTATCTTTGGGTATCATGCCGTACCTTTGGAATCACTGATTTGTGAGATGAACGGGTGATACCTAAATTTGGATCAAGGGACACTGGTGAGGAGTCGCTACGTGCTGCAACAAGCCACGTGATTCGGATAAGGACTAGTGATATAACATTGGTATTTTAACTTCGCTAATATGTTGGATGAATGGAACTTAATAATTACTTGGCTAAAATATACATTCATCACATTGCATTAAATAAGATTTTGCGATTTGGCGTTGGAGTTGCTTGTGATGGAGTATTGGCATTTGTGAAATATGCGTTGAAGTCGCTTGTGAGGGAGTGTTGGATTATAAGGCGCATGCATCATTTTATAATCTCATTCGTGCATTTAACAAGAGTATTAGGAATGGTTTGATTTCTTGTTTTATCATTATATGGGTTGATTGAGTTGATAACATACGTAACTTAGAACTAATGGAACCATTGAGTTAACTACTCCCTCCCACCTGCGACGGTGTTCCAAAACACCAACTAGACATATAATTGATACATGTACTAGTGAGACCTCAGACGGGTAGGCTTAGATTAGCTTGTGCCACCACCATTATATTTTGGAAGATTGGACGAAAACTGAAAACTTTACACTTTAAACATCTTGGGTATGTATATTGTGACTTATATAATCCTCATTTGGGCGAACACCACTTTTCAATTGTACTTTAACTATTTGTCATATATTTATTAATTTTTGTTATCTCTACCTCACTTTGGTTGCGCAACGCTGAATTGTGCAACTCTAATTATTTGTGTATGGAGTTAATGTGAATTAGAATGAGGACACATGTGCATTTTATTAAGTTAACACATGAGAACTCGGGACCGGAGTCTATGTACTCGGGTGCTGATTTTCGAGGCGTTACACATTGTCTAGTGGCTGACAATTAGCACTTACTCCTTTTGTGCTCGGTCACCATTACCGTGGTCTATACGAAACAACCACTAAAGGGCTTCACAATAGTGGTGGCCGAATATGGCTTCTACAAATGTGACTTTTTGAATATTTTGTTTACCATTTTTTTTTAATATCTTTGATTGTCCATTGTTCTTATGGACAATGAATCCTCTCATACCAAAGAATCTCTCATTCATTCATTGAGTGTAGGAACTATTTTTCTCTCTCTCTCTCTGCAATCTTCCCCATGGTTTCTTTTGCCTATTCCAGGATAAAGATATATACCCTTCTTAGCTTTTGTCAGAAAACTCCTAATCGAGCAATACTAAATCATCGAAAAAAAGAGAAAAAGCATTGGGGAGCTTCCTCAGCTGCAGAGATCTTCCATATGGCGATTCCATCAATTCTGGTGCTAATGTTAAATGGGGAGTTGAACAATATTGTTCAAACCTCCTTGCTTGTCAATTTGAATTATCTTAGTGCATTCCTAACCCTTACACTCACCTTACTTCAAACCAATCACCATTTGAACATTGATTTCTATATCTCTTTACACAACAACTTCCAATCACTGAGTGCCAATTTCTTATGCCCTCCATTTGAATGTCGTCCCCATCTGCAAATGGAATTCCATGAATGCAGGGAAGAATATTACTTGGGATTAGTTGTCAAGTCAACTGAATCTATCATCGCTTGCATACTCCTAGTCTCAACAGAGAAGGAGAAATTAGTGGTCAGGAAGAAGAAAATGACTTCCAAGAAAATGGTTGTATCAAATTAAGTTCTTCCTCCAACTAAAAAATTGAATAAGTCGCAAAAAGCAACGATTGCCTCAACTATTGAAAAGGCCGAGCTATATGTCCTAGGGGGGGGGGGGGGTGAATAGGACTATGCCAAATTAAAAAAATAGTAGCGGAATTTAAATAAATTAAATACAGATAGCAATAGACAATCCCACAATGCTGAATTTAAAGACAACCTCCAAAGAATGAGTATTGAGAAGTTGATACAAATATTGTTCTAAGGACAACCTTGCACCATAAAAACCAAGGGTTTAAGGTAGGACAACCTTACTAGAACGGTTTGTGTATCAAAAACCCAAACTGATACAGAGGAATAAAGAAATAAATAGCAAGAAAGGAAATCTAAGCTATTACAACATTCTCCACACTTGCATAAAAGAAATTACAACATTCTCAATAATGCAAAAAAAAAAAATTACAATCATCCACAAAAAGAAATAAATATTTAAACCACAAGACAAGAAATTATAGTGGTTCGCTTGTGTGTACACCAACTGTTTAGAGAAATAGCCACACAACTACTCTACTCCTAATATCCTCAAATAGTGAATATTAACGTTCACTAAGAAAATAGGTTTTCTCAAGTTCACCTAAAATCCTCACAATTGTGTCTTTCAAGTGGGCTTACACAATTCGAAAACCCCACACTCTGAGTTTTCTGGATCACCTTAGACAAACCAAAATAGAGAGATTTTTCTGGCACAATCTCAATGAAACTAAAATGAAATTACAACAATGTAAAATATCTGGATATTCTCCTTTAGATGCAGCTCGGAAGAACCAAGTCAGAATAGAATGTCAACGTAGAAGTTCAATGTCCAAACTCACTTATGAAATGGTTCTAGGTTCTAAATTAATTTTAAATTAAATCAAGTTGGGCTAGCTCTATTTGATTTAGATTCCAAGAAAAGGGCAATCTCAATCCATTCTTCAAATATGATTGGAATATAGAATATGAAATCAAGTATAATAAAGATAAAATAAGAGAATATTAAATGAGCACAATATAGCTTAAAAAGATGACTAACTTATCTCTTAGAGTAACGTATTGATTTAGCTTGAATTGAATGAAAAACTCTAAAATTCGTGCTCTATTTATAAGTGAAGAAATCTTGTTCACGACTAGTCCTGAGGACATTATGACTGGTCGTAGGACAACAGATTTTTGAAATTTTGAGCGCGATAAGATAAGGTCATTCCACGACTGGTCGTAGACCCTACATGACCGGTCAAGTGGCTTCCACGACTGTCGTGACCTGTCCATGATTGGTCGTGTAGAGCCTGATTTAGTTACTAGACTTTGAGTCGTGGGTGTAGGACTGGTCAATCATGAGTCGTACACTGTTCACACGACCGGTCGAGCAGTCTCCAGGATTGGTCGTGGCTTAACAAAAAATTCTGAAAATTTTGTAACAAACTTAGGATTAGTCGTGGAATTTCTTGAATTGGTCGAGCCAGTGCTAGGACTAGCCGAACAAAGTCCAGGACTAGTTGAGAAACAGTCAATCCATTTATAAAGAGACCTAATTTGAATTATGTATTCAAAATGACCTACCCTAAGGTCAATCTAAGGTCATTTATACCTTGTTAGTGATGTATGAACATTGAGTCTTCTTTTTCTTCAGTGGATAGTCGTTCTTTGAAGTTTGCCAAGCTTGAGATCATGTTATAGGATGAGGCTTGAACTTAAGACTCTTGAAGCTTGAAATCGACTAACATTGAAGCTTGAACTTGAGTATCAAAGTCTAGGAACATTGTCTTGACTTGTACGAAGCTTTGAACTCTTGAATCTTGAAAGCTTGAATTCACTATTGATGTTGTACATAAACATGAACTAGTACACTTTCCTTTGAAGATCTTGAACAAAAGACCCTTGTTCTTGAGAGATGCATAGACTTCATTATGTACATGAGTTACACAAGACACAGATTCCAAGAGAGGTTTTAGCACTACAAAATTTGACAATTATAGGAGCTAGGAACCTTAGCACTTACAATCTCCCCCTTTGTCAAATTTATGACAAAACACACTCCATAATAACATAAACAATATACGCATAGAATCATGCACCAGTTATTAAAAGAAACCAGTTACAACCTTGTTAAAGAATCATGCACCAGTTATCAATTTGCATCAATTCCACCAACAATACTCTCCCTTACTCAACTCCCCATATACAATCCATATATAATCCACATGCCAATATACCAATATATAGAAATATACCACAATCTCCACATATTAAGCATGCCAAAATTCTCCCCCTTTTTTGCCACAATATGATAAATGAATGAATCAAATAATAGAAGTGGAAGTAGATAAAGAAGGAAGATTAAGAAGAGTATTGAGGAATCAAGATAATCAACATATAAAATCCATAAGCAAGACAAGTTCAAGCATAATTAACCAAATTCAACCAAGTACAACTAAGTCAAATCAAGTTCAAGTACTATCTCAAAAGACAAAATAAATCCAAGTATCATTAACGTTATTACAAACCAAGATTAGAAAATACTAATCAGATCCTGAAGAGGGAGCAGGAATAGGTGGATCAATTTGATGTAAACCCTTATTAATGTAGCTCATATATTTACGCATATAAGAAAATTGAGAATCCTGGGTTACACGAATCTGAGCCACCTGTTCCTCAAGAGCATTCGACCTCTCAGCGAAATTAGAAGGCTGATAATCAGGGTCAGCCTCAGAATCTGATTCGATCTCATTAAAGATATCGTCCATGTTAATATCATCTGGAGGTAAATCACCTTCTTCTTCATTCACTGCTTCAGCTCCACCAACACCCACATTGACTTGGCCTTTAGCCAACCTCAAATTCATTTTGTTGATATTGGAGTTGTTGAAAATAAGGTATTGAATAGGAGCTTCTCTAACAGGCATAGCTACTAACATATGAGTGGCTAATACAGTCATAATGCAAAAGGGATATCGCTGTATCCAGGATGGAGACGGAATTGTATGATGGAATGACAGATTAAAGAAGGAAGACAAACATTTGTACCAGAGATGATGGAATGTAGAATCCGAACTATGAAAGAGGTGAGTTCAATTTTGTTACCAGAATGAGGAAAAATATTTGAAATAAATATCCAGTGAAGGACCCTGTATCTGGATAACAAATACTTTGAAGCAAGTGCATTCCCATTTTGACTCCATTGCGCATCTATGTTCCACAATGCTCTAGTAAGCATACGTTTTTCTGATTCAGAAGGTTTAGCTACTAGAATGCTAAATGGAATACCTTCATCATTGACAGGTATGTCCATTAGCCTAGAAATCAGATGACGGTCTACTGCAAAAGGGCCTTCTCTAGTTGCTATTATAAAAGTTAAATTTTCAGCTGAGAAATCAAAAATACATACAAACATAGCTTGCGCAATAGATCGGTATGCCTACCCACCCCAATGTAGAATGTTATCCTATCCTACATCTTGGAGAAGAGGAAAGATCTCAAATGGAGCAATATGTTCAATATGCACAGGTCGTTCAACTATCACATTGCGCAACCATAAATCCCGCACATAGGAGAGATCATCTTCGAGTGACCGAAGGTGGCGCCTTGTGATAGGTGTCGATCTAGAAGTTGAAGGACCACGAGAGCTTTTCCTTTTGCCTCTAACATCCATTTACAACTAAGAATACAAGAAACCAAGAGGTTGCAAAAGATGTAGAGTGGGTTTTCTCAAAATCAAATTTTGGAGAAGAAAACCTCAAAAAACCTCAATGAAACAAGAAATAAATCACTCCAAGTATGAAAATGAAGTGATATGAACTTGAATCTGTAAGAAAAATGGAATTAACGCACTAACCTTGAAGATCTAGAAAGGTGGGTATGACCGGTCGAGCTTAGACTTGTTGGAGAAGAAACATAAATGAAGAAGAAAAAGATTTTTCTCCCAAATTAAAGCACCAGACGCGCTACACGACTGGTCGAGTACATGCTCGACCGGTCGTGCCACAACTGGTCAAGTATATACTCAACTGGTCGTGCACAGCCAAAAATGTGCATTTTTCACATAATTTTAAAATTTAAACAATCAATTTAACAAATATCCACACTATGATACATACATGCATGAATAATCAATTTAAATTGTACATACCAAGATCAAATTTCAATTTATTAAACCTGTTTTTGTTGAGCGGTTTAGTGAAAATGTAAGTAAGTTGGTTCTCAGTCAGAATGTAGTCCAAAGAAATTGTCTTTTCTTCTACTAATTCACGAATGTAGTGATATCTAATGTCAATGTGCTTGGTTCGTGAATGTTGGATTGGATTTTTAGATATGTTAATTGCACTGAAATTATCACAATATAAGACCATAGAATCCTTTATAATTTCATAATCGCCTAACATTCTTTTCATCCATACAAGCTAAGTACATGCATTACCTGCTGCAATATATTCAGCCTCACCAGTTAATAGCGATACGGAACTTTGTTTCTTACTTTGCTAAGAAACTAAAAAGTTCCCAACATAGAATCAACCATCAATGGTTGATTTCCTATCATCAACATTACCAACCCAATCAACATCAGTGTAACTAGCTAATTGAACATTAGTATCATGTGATACCAAAGACCCAGATTAGCAGAACTTGCGACATATCGCATAATCCGCTTAACAACAGTTAAATGTGACTCTTTAGGGTCAAATTGATATCTAGTGGAAATCCCTACGGTAAATGTAATATCAGGACAACTTGCAGTTAAATACAATAAACTACCTATCATACTGCGATATAATTTAGTATTAATTCTCTTACCTGTAGAGTCCTTTATGAGTCTTAAGGTCGTACTCATAGGAGTATCAAAATTCTTCCCATTTTTAAATTCAAACCTTTTAACTAAGTTCAGAGCATATTTGGTTTAGGAAATAAAGAAACAAACAGGTTGTTGTTTAACTTGCAACCCTATAAAATAATTCAATTCCCCAACCATACTCATTTCAAACTTAGATTTCATAAGATTTGCAAACTCAACAGTCATGTTAGCATATGTAGATCTATAAATAATATCATCAATATATATTTGCACTATTAAAATGTGATCATTATGTTTCTTTACAAACAGAGTCTTATCAACACTTTCCATTAGAAAATTATGACTTAGCAAAAACTTAGTCAATTTTTCATACCATGCCCTGGGAGCTTGTTTTAAACCGTAGAGAGCCTTTTTTAGGTAATCGACATGATTAGTATTCTTAGGGTCTTCAAAATAAGTTGGTTGTTCAACATACACTTCTTCATGCAAATCCCCATTTTAAAAAAGCACCTTTACATCCATTTGATATATTTTAAACTTTTTAAAGTAAGCAATGGATATAAATAGTCTAATTAATTCAAGACGAGCTACTGGGGCAAAGATTTCATCATAATTAATGCCTTCAATTTGAGTGTACCCTTGAACAACCAGTCTAGCCTTGTTTCGAATTATATTACCGAGTTCGTTAGACTTATTTTTGAAAATCCATTTAGTTCCGATAATGTGTTTATCTTTAGGTCTAGGAACTAAGTACCAAACATCATTTTTAATAAATTGATTAAGCTCTTCTTGCATCGCAACTATCCAGTTTTTGTCAGTAAGAGCTTCTTTTATGTTAGTCGGCTTTATCTGAGATGTAAAGCACATATAGTTACATATATCTTCAAGTTGTCTACGAGTGCGTACACCAGTGAGAGGGTTTTCAAGAATTTGATTAGCTGGATGATCTTTAATAGTTCTTAGTTCAGAGTTGTTTTGACTTGATGAAGAATCTGGTTTATCAATTAAAAGTACTTCATCATTATCTGAACTTGAGACATGTGTATTCAAGTGATCGTCAATAACCACATTAATTAATTCTTGAATTACACCGGTCCTCTTATTAAGAACCCGAACTACTCGACTATTTAGAGTATACCCTAAAAATACCCCTTCATCACTTTTAGTGTCGAATTTACCCAGATATTTACGGTCACATGAAATATAACACTTGCTGCTAAAAACTTGAAAGTATTTGACAGTAGGCTTCTTATCAAACCACATTTCATAAGCCGTTTTACTACTTATTTTCTTGTATAAACATGGTTAATTGTATAACACGCAGTATTTACGGCTTCGGCCCAAAGATTTTTAGGGAGCTTCAGACTGTTTAATATTACATTTGCCATTTCTTGAAGCACTCTATTTTTTCTTTTTACTATACCATTTTGTTATGGTGTTTTGGGCGTAGAGAATTCATGAGATATTCCTTGATCACTGCGAAATTTCTCAAAACCGCTATTCTCAAATTCTGATCCATGATCGCTGCGGATCTTACAGACTTGAGTCTCTTTTTCGGTTTGGATACGTCTAAGTACCCTTTTAACTTCATCGAGAGTTTCTGATTTATCTCTTAAGAAGACTACCTGAGTATATCTGGTAAAGTCATCAATGATTACGAGAATATACTTTTTGCCACCTCGACTCTCCATTCTAGTTGGTCCAATAAGATCCATATGGAGGAGTTCGAGTGGTTTCGATGTGGCATTGGAGTCCACCTTTTTGTGAGAGCTCCTACTTTGCTTTCCAATCTAGCATTCGCCACATATTTTATCTATTTTTTGTATTTTGGGTAAGCCTCTTACTAACTCTCTTTTGCTCAATTTATATAAGTTCCGGTAATGTACATGTCCAAGGCGTTTATGCCATAATTCAGTCTCATCAGTATAGACTATGTAATACAATATATTAGATGAGTTTGAATCACTTACAATGTAGCAGTTTTCAGAAGTTCTACGACCAATTAATATTACAGAACCATTTTTATCTAAAATTTCACACCCTAGGTTAGAAAATTTTACGCTATGATTTTTATCGCATATTTAAGAAATGCTTAACAAGTTGTGTTTTAACCCTTCTACATATAAAACATTTTCAAATAAAGGGAGGTTAGAAAGTTGAATCGTACCTTAGCCAATAATCCTGTAGTTGCTACCATCACCAAATGTGACTAAACTATCAGTCATGTCTTTAAGATTGGTGAACAGACCTTTGTCACCAGTCATGTGCCTGGAGCATCCACTGTCTAGGTACCACTTTGAATGGCTTGAAGCTTTGAAAGCCGTGTGGGCAACCAAGGAAGTAACCTTAGGAATCCATTTCATTACTGTTTTGGGTTTAGGAAAATAGTTGGTCTTCTTGTGTTTGTAATTGATATAAGACTGACCCATTGAGTTAGATTTTGAGAGCTCCTTAAGTAAATCAACAATTTTCTCAGCTAAAGGATTATGATTCTGATTTTTATAGTTGATATGGTTGCTTTTAGGTTTTGAAGATTGAAAGTTGTAGTATTTTTAGAATACTTTTGATTTGAACTTTTCCCTTTTGAGTTTGAAGACTCTCCTTTCACAAACTTAGGAGGAGTATTCTTATGTTTAGGAAGAATATTTTTATCGTAGCCCAAACCGGATCGGTCGCCACATTTTCTTGTTCCAGATAAAAGATTTTCTAACTGAGGATTACCTTGGGCATATCTCCAAATGTCTTTCAAACTCAAAAGTGAAGAGACTTCAAGTTTTAGTTTTTTCATTTTCAGATTTTAGATTTTTAATAAGAGAGGTTTTGAAATCTAAATTGCATTTAATTTTTTTAAAACAATTTGAAATGTGGGATTTTTCTAAAACAAGAGTATCAAACTTTTTTTTAAGTTTCAAAAACTTTTCTTTCTGAAGTTTTAGTTTTACTGCAATTTTACAATTTTCCTTGTATATGGCATTGTAAGCATCTTGAAGATCTTCTTCATTTTCATGATCACTATTAAGATTTTCTTCACTAGTTAAATCATCATTATCTGAAAAAGTGAACTTAGCTAGAGTTATAAGGGCTTTGACTTCATTACCCGACTCAGTTTCAGAATCTTCTAATTCAGAAGAGGCTTCAGTGCTAGAAGATTCATCCCAAGTAGCCAACATACCTTTCTTTTTAGGTTTGTCCTTTCTAGGACACTTGTTTGCTAAATGCTCATATTCATGGCAGTTGTAACACTGGCTATCTTTTAAAGATTTCCAAGTTTTAGATTTAGATCTTTTCTTATCATTGGATTTTTGAAAATCAACCCTCTTTTTACTTTTGAAAATTTTGTTAAACTTTTTAGCTAAAAGGGCCATATCATCTTCATAATTTTCTAAATCAGAATTACTATTTTCTTGAGAAATACATTTAGAAGATTTAAGGGCGATGAGTTTACCTTTAGGAACTTTAAAGTTTAACTTGTAGGTCTGTAATGAGCCAACTAATTTTTCTACCCTCATATTGTCCGTATCACAAAGTTCATAGATTGCAGTCACCTTTGAATTGAACCTTTCAGGTAGTGAGCGTAGTATCTTTGCATAGACTTTATTTTCTTGGATTTTATCACCAAGACCCTACATAGAGTTGACAATGTCATTCAATTTAGTATAAAAGTCCATGAAAGTTTCACTTTCCTCCATACGTATTTCCTCAAAGTTGGTTGTGAGGATTTGGACTTTAGATTTCTTGACAATTGTTGTTCCCTCGTGTGTCGTTTATAAAATATCCCATGCTTACTTTGTAGTATCATAGGAAATAATTCTTTTGAATTCATCCGGTGATAGTGCGCAAGTGATTACATTTAGTGCTTTTGCATTGGCCCGGTTTTGGTCTGAAATAGAGCTATTATTTGGCCTTGTTTGGGTCCAAAACACAGCAACCATTTGGCATGGTCTCGACCCAAAAATATAGCTATTGCTAGCCTGAATTTAACCCACCTCAAAACCTTATTTAAGAGTTATGCTCAGCTCTCAACATGGACCGATCGGGGCTATTTTTCCCATGAATGTTTGGTCCAAAACACAGCCATGATGTAAACTGTCCTCGGTCCATAACTCAGCTGGGGGGAGGCTAGCTTCAGCCCAAGATGCAGCCATGGTGAGGGCTGGCTTCGGACCTTGCTTTTCCGACCATGACTCTAGCAGCTAGGTAGGTCGTTACCTGATGGCTTCAGGACAACCCTCTTCTTCTCTCTCTCGACTGAGTAGACCTGTTCGAACAACTCACCCCCCCTCTCTCTTTCCTTTCTCTCTCTCCTTTCTCCTTTCACTCTTGCTGGTGTGAATTTCGAGGCACAATGCCCCCATTTATAGTAATGGGAGAGGCTCACCAATGGTTAGAAAAGAGCCATTTATGCAACGGTTGTGATCAAAAGGTGGCCTTGCATGGGGCCTATCCACATGCTAGAAAGAGTAGTTGGCGCCCTGGCCTACCTGGAAAATAAATTTCCAAGGTATGGTGAGGCCCACTCGTCATCTCGTTTGATGGTTCATCGGAGAAGATGATATGACCTTTAATGGCAGATCATCACTTGATGTATTCAGGCATAATCTGGTTTATTTGGTCAGTCCAGATGAGGCCTTTGATAGTGTGGGGCCCACTTTTCGAGCCCCAAACGTCAGTTGGGGAATATCTTATGAGATATTCAGATTCTCACCGTTCTCTCGTAAGACGAAGAAACTTCTCTCCAAAATCTTGCTTTACTTCATAGTGGATGGTCAGGACTCCTCCACGTGGTCAGGGGATGGCCGAGATCACGCCAGCACTGGCTTTCCCAGAGAGGAAAATCCCCTTTTTACTTTTATTCATGTAGGCCTTTCTTAGCTATTTCTGGAAATGGGAGAGCATGTCTCTCGTAAGGCGATAGATGGTCGAGATGGCATGGTCAGGCTGATCATGGGCCACCCATGCAGCCATTGATCAGGCCCACACCATGGATCTTAGTCACGTGTAGATCCTTGGACAGTTCTATTCTAAATCCTTCGTTTCTATGCATGGCCTTAAAAGCCTATACAGTTATGCTTAGACGGGGCCCACGAGAATAATGAATGGTTTGGATCGTTCGAAAAGTGCGCAGGGTGGGCCACTTTGGAGCTTAAAGGCCGTCAGATTCAAACGGCCCGTTGGCGGGAGTGGAGCTGGGCTCTTTTGCGATTTTTGCTCGGTCAAAGGTCATTTGACCGTTTTGCTTGGTTCGGTGCACATCTGGAACACCCCGGGTTTTCAGGGGCCGTGTAGGAATTCGATTCCCGAATTCCCAGGTGCCACAGGTGCCTTAATGAGCTTCAAATTTTAATTACATTTGGATGATCTCATAAACAATGGAGAGTTTAGCAAGGCATGAAGCATATGTAAGTCATAAAGCAATATCAAGTGCCACTAAATATAAAAATATCCAAACCACAAATTCCAAATATTCTAAATAGGGAACTAGTCCGACCCATACATGACCCAAAGTGACTAGAGCCCTGACCCATACCCCGGGGTAGCCCGAACTCAGACTAAAAGAATCCACCGAAAGTCTGGAAGTAGGGAAGCGCCTCTTCCTTATCCATGCTCACCCCGCTCGACTCGTCAAGCTCTGCCTCACCTGCATCTAGTAAAGGGTTTGGTTGGTGTTTTAAAACACCGTCCCAGAGTAGGAGTGAGTATATAACTCAGTGGGTGCCATTAGCTGTAAGTTACATCAAATATCAATTCTATGATGAATTTAATAAAAAGCATACATTCACACAACTCTAACTAAACTTATTAATGCATATGCATGAATTATGGTATGATGCGTGTCCTCACAACAATACTCCCTTGAGCGACTTTTTCTTACGATCGCGTATGACCACTCCCTCATTGTGACCTCAACTACCAGTCGCCAACCTAACTAATGCAATACGAATGTGAACATGTTAGCCGAGTTTTTAATTCATTCCGTTCATCCAACAAGTTGAGAAAACTGGTACACCCTGATGAAATCAATGCCCCCATCCATTTGCTAGGCCAAGACCCTCAACATGCGAGGCCAAGACCCCACGATTCTTGATCCCGTCGGAGTCCCCACCCCTGATTGCAAGCAAGTGGGGAGTGCTGGAAAGTTAGATCACTCGCGAACACTATGGGGAGGCTCGTCACCCCAGCGTATGCCGACAACTTGGACATAGTGTCTCATTACACCATGCCCAGTTCACGAGACAGTGGATCAATTTCTAGCTGTTGTCAGTGGGCGTCAGTGGACGAGGGGTGTTCTAGGTCCAAATAGCGTGTGAGCAAACATGGTTAACAAACACGGTTGGTCAGTTGGTGAACCCAACTGCCCAAACTTAGGTGAGAGCGTATCACATGACATCGGGTGAAAGCAACCCATACAGTCCCACTACTGCCATACATATGAGTTTGCCCAAATTGGTTAGTCTAGTCTTGGGACAGCCCAACCAACGGGGCTGCCCTCATAATTTATGGTTCCTGACCAACCCAGACTAAAAGGGCTTCAATTCTTAACATATTAAGATAGTCATGATTTCTCATCAAATATTTATAGAATATAACACACAAGCAGTCAAGACAAAATTTTTAGAATATCAAAATGAATACAAGCTACCCCTAGCAGCAAAAATTAGACATGCATGTACATGGAATTAGATTTTTTTTTAAGAGACAAAAATTTCATATGTCATTCACAATGCAGGAAATGCATACATACAAAAGTATAAAAAATCATGCTGGAAATTAAATGTAAGGGTGAACATGCAGCAAAATTCTCAGGCCTAAACACCATTTCAGATTGATCAAACATCAATTTATCTTTGCATGCATGTTAGGCATACACATCAAACAGGTTCCTAGATAGAATCTCTTAAAATCTACTCATGCATATCAATCTAGCATCCAAAATCATTAAGTTCATCCTAGAATTAGTAATTTGTCACCTAAGGATAATAGTCCACACCTTATGACGAACCACTCGATTCACGGTGCCCGTAGGGTTAGGGTGTTAGGAAATCATCATTAAAATGCCTAAATAAGCATACAAGCTTATAAGAATTAAAAAAAAAATTAAACACAAGACTTAAACCTACAAACATAACTCAAAACTTACCTTCAATCATCGCCGAATCGACACCAATGAAGGACAATGTTGTTATAGAGGAGATGAGAGGGTGAAGGTGCACAAACCCTTATGCTTCTAAGCTCTCCCTCTCTCTTTCTCCTCTTTCTCCTCTTTTCTCTTCTCCCTATCTCCCTTTCTTTCTTATAGGGTAAATTCGTATGGGGAGAGGGGTGCCCAAATGAAACCCTTATATAATACTAGATTTGGTGTAAATGGCCCTAAGGGCTAGGTTTTTACTATACTAGTCCTATGGGAGGGTCTTTCTAATCCCTAGGGCCCACTATGGGGCTACATATTGATATACACCGTAGGATAGTTAGCTCTAATGATGATCTACGTATGGACATGATCGGCCTACCATTTGGATGCGCCGATCGACAAATATGATTAGAAGTCTGTTCAATGGTCACCAATGGTCGATCGGGGCCGCGACTATACGGATATGAGTAGGAAAATATCCTTACTCTACATGTGAAGTTTGGTCGTAAACCGATAGTTCAAAATTCTCAACTTTGCATAAGAGTGGCCGACCCAATTCACTTAAGTTTCGGCTTCTTCCTTTAGGGTATTTGCACTTCTCATGCACTCGTCCTTTGGCTCAAGTTGAGCAGTTTTGGACACTACCCAGGTTCGACTCTCGTAATGGACTTCGAGCCCAATAAGATGGACATTATTCTATAGTTTTGGAACTAGTAGCCCATTAATGAGTGGTCTAGAGCTTGTTCGAAAAATCGGGGCATTTCTGGAATGAATTAGGTAGTGAGATTCCTCGTGGGCAATGATTAGGGTTTGGATTAACTATGTTCATAGCGTGACGGGCAGATTTATTGGCTTCCTACGGTTGATTAATCGGACTTGTGCTGTTCTTTACTGGTACCACCCGTGTATAAAATAACATTGAGTGCTAATGGTTAGTAAGTGATAATATAACTTAATTAAATTAAAATTTTTCTAAAGGATTTTTGAAAATCCAAAACAGTGAAAATCTAGGACGTTACAACATCGCACATGGCAGACGGTGGTGTACATGCATCGTGTATGGGGTCCACTGTGATGTTTGTAAAAATCTACTCCGTCCAATCATGTTGGGGGCCCCGCTTAGGGGTCCTGGTCCATTTTTGGGGGTGCAACTAAGGCCTAAGTGGGTCGTATTACATGTCTGGGATCCTATTTGGCTGGTGTGTGTTGATCCAATGGTTGGATTGGCTTGATGTTTGGTTTCAACGATTAAATGGGGTTCTAGAGTATACTGATTGTTTGGTTGGACATTAATTTATCCTTAAGAGCCGCTAGTGGGTGCATTGTCCCAATATGACTCGATTAATTTATCTATAAGCTTTCTTAGCTTGAGGCATTCGTTGAGTCTTACCTCTCTGACTGGTGTCAGGTTAAACTTGGCTCTTACCGACTCTGATGGATGGTCTCAATGTTAACTGAAAGTCCCATCCTGCACATGTCAAGGTTCAAGTCGCCTAGTAATTTAAGCTTGGTTTCTAGAGATGTAGGTTTAAGAGGTAACACCCGTATACCAAAGGTACGGGGTGTTACACCTTGGCTAGAAAACCAACCACAGGAGGCATTAATAACTTATGAGCCTAAAGAGTCTTTTAATCTCTTTATCCATTCCTTGGTTTCATTGGTCGTCTAAGATTAAAGTCAAGAAGTCATAGAGCATGCAACCTCTTAAGAGAATGATGAGCATCTCATGCCGGCATAAACCTCTTGACCAAGCATGCCTTGCACAACTCCTACTTCGATCGATCAGGTATATAGTTGACCATTGTGATTAAAGCACCAACTCTTAATACATCAGTTGCAAAAAAAAAAGAAGAAGATGGGGAACTGGCCCTGCTTACTGAAACTTCTCTGACCGTTAAGGCTCAAGTAGACGATTCAATTGCTTTCATAATTCATCGGGCACCTCCGTCTTCAGAATCATTGCATATTCCATCTCCATCTCTTCTAGATATAACAACCATACTCCCTCTAGCACTGAAAAAACCTATTGAAGCCATTTTACTTCTCTCGACCAAGCTCTGAACAGTGAATACCTTGTGGCCGACTCACCCCTTCATTCAAGCTTCAATAATTTCAAGATGAGATCCAAACACTTGTTACCCGTCAAAAAATTGGTCTCCGTGATCTTAAAGAATTTATGGATTCAGTCGAGGTCATCTCAACTAAAATACCAACACTTCGGGAGTTTTTGGGTCTTGCATAAGACTATCAAAGACTCACCATCTCGGTCGAAAAGCTTCAAAGTAAGAACTCGACCGTAAAACTCGAAATTAAAAAGGTAATTGTTGTTGAGGAGAAACTATTAACTGGCTTCAACAAATTGAAAGAATCTGAAGGAAAGCAGGTTGACCTTCACGCTCATGAAGCAGTATCGATGGAACGGTTACGAGTCATGAAGAAAGAACGCGAAGAAATAGATAAGATGTATTCAACGTAAGAGAAAGAAATAAATCTATTGGATAAATTTTTTAATAAGAAGACTTCTTCTCTCAGCCAAGTAATGTAAATGGTCGTGAAGACAGAAACACATCTTACAAAAAAATTGGAGAGGTGGACTCACTTTTCTTCTTTTCCATTCCGACTTTTGTAATTTTTTACCTAATGATTAATGAAATCGGCCATCATGCCTCTTTCTACTTTTTTATCTATAAACTTGATCACTTTTAATACTTAGAAAATTTTTGCTTTTCTCTTATGTCCCTGTGGAATGTGAATATGGATTCAAAAAACCCTACTTACTATCCTTAGCAATTACTGTCAAAGCAACTGTTTATCTCATCTACCTAGGAAACGCTACCTACCATAAATAGGTACTCCAATAAATGTGTCTCCTTAGCTTCGAACATGATTGTTGTTCCTTGAGCCCCTGTATAAAGGGATTCTTGGTTCTTTTCCCCTAATGCAACTAAGTTCTATAATTTTCTAATCCAAAAACTTCATTTGATTATTATTATAGCTGCTTTACCCATGTTCCCCTATTGATCGGGCTCAAACTTTCTTAAGTGAAATTCTTTCCCTTAAGATTGATTCGTTTGCACACTCTTCTCACCAATTTAAAATTTATCCATTTGTCCACGAATTCCAAACCGTTGTAGAGAATGATACACCCTTAAAAGAACTCCTAGATGCTTTAACTAGGATCCAATGTATTGGCAATGCTTACTTTGTTGCCGATAAAGACCTTAATCTTCTGGATGCTCAGGCGAATGAGGGTACCAACATTCATAGGGAAACAAATATACTCGCTGACCAATACGATGGTGCTTGGTATCATCGAATGCAAGAGAAATACCAACATCACTTCAATAAGGAGATGTTGCGAACCCTTCAAGTTCAACATATGGAAACTGATGATGACATCCAGGAAACTGAGTGCCTTTACCCTGAGAGGGACTCATACTATTCCTATACTCTCCTGAACTTCATAAACTCCCATATTGAAATTTATCAAGCTCGATCGTGTAAGAGTAGTGAGCAAAAGAAAGAGGTGGAACAGAAGGCTGATGTAGTTGGTCATCATATCGATCAGGTCTTGTGTTTCCTCGACTGCCTATTAAGGAGTGAGGAATCTTGGAAAGCTTAGTGACAGACGGTCAAAACCATTAAGGTGCATGTTACTAAAGAGTTTGAGGAGATGAAAGCAACTTATGCTTAAAACTGCATCTTGGTTAGGCCCTTTTTTTTTTTCTTTTGTTTGTGGTCCTTTTTTTTTTTTCTTTTGTTTGTTGTTTTTTATTTGAATATATATGTAATTGGTTTTGGTCATGTTTTACCTTTTTTTTTTGAGCAAGTTACTGAGTTCGGCCTGAATCTGTAAATCCAATAGTCCACTGATAAAAGTAGGCTTAGGATGTTGTTATATTCCCAAATTCACTTCAACTAAAGGATCTTGAACTTGAGGTTGGGAATCATGCAATTTCTCTTGCGCTCACTTTAAATCCTTCAACTCAATATCGCATTCAGTAACTTGATCGGTCGGTACTTGCATTTTGGCAGTAACGGATGCATTCAACAATGCATCAGTTATCATATTTTGGCACTCTCCTTGAGCTATCATACTTTGACTGTGATATCGACCTTGACGGAAGGTTGATTCATCATGGGATTTCTTCTATCATGCTTCTTGTAGTTGCACGTAAGGGAATTATAGCTTTCAGCAACTCTTCGTTCAGTCGTATAATTGTGGTGATATTCTGTACAATATTATCTAAGTTGAGTCTTACATCGATCCAAGTCGGTCTGCCACTCTTGTCCCATCCTATAAATCATATTGGTCTGATCTAATTTTCATAAAAATAAGCCTCGATCATGTTGGACATGACTAAGAATGGTTTGTTATTGGCTAAAACCAATTCTACTCTATCTTGATTTAAGAAAATCATAAATTGATGCAGTGATGATGGAATACACGAAGACGAATGAATCCAATCTCTTCCGAGTAAAGCATTATAGCTTGACAAAGTGTTGACGATGAAGAAGGTGGCCAACAGCTTTTTGGTTCCTACCATTAATTCAACCAGTAAAACACCTTGTGTTTGTGTGAATCTTCCATCAAAATTGCTCATCAGGACCTCAGTTGAATTAGGTCATCTTGAGTCTTTCCCAATTTAGCCATCATTCTATTTGGGAGTATGTTGACAGTGGCTCCATTGTCAACCAAAACTCTAGTGACCAAAGATCTCTCCAAGTGTACAAAGATATACAATGGCTTCGGGTGTTGAGTTATGGTAAGAGTTGGTCTTTCAATAATTATCTTTTCAGAAAGGGACCCTGGTTCTACCGTAACATTCACCACATTTTTTGTTTCTTCCTAAGAGTTAAAGAAACTGTGTGTATGATTATGGGAGGACCCAACTCTTCTACGTCTCCTTCCATCTTATTTGATTGAGACAGTTTAGCTTGGAAACTCAATGGTAGTATCAACTTGATATTGTAATCCAATACAGCTAGTGGTAACGACCCAAATTGTATTACCGAATTCAGACATTGCCCCCAGGTATTTCCAAATTCAGTTTCATTCGTGATTTCAAACTCCATTTCCTCATTTGGTTTAGATGAGTTTTATTCTAGTGATTTTATTTTTTAAAAGCAATTCTTTAATAAAAAATCATTAAAAAAAATCATCGCAGACGTATTTGGTCAATCCTTCAATATACATACCTTCCTTCTTTAATTTCAGTCATTCTTGGCTGATTAAACTTCTACATGAAGCTTGACTATATTAACCGATATCTACTCTTCTTATGGTTTTGGAATTGTCATCCTTGATCATATTTGTATACACTTCAATGAGGTTTACCCCATGCAGTAGCTAACTGTCCTCTCTTAGTTGTCTGTTGTCTTTGCCAATGTCACTTTTGAGTACATATCATCTTGAAGGTGATTGCTAGCATATCTAACCATTTGTTGGTAAAAAGATTTATCCTTTTCATTATTTTGAATAAAGAATAGCTCTGCTTGATAGTTCAATCGATAAGCTCGCTTATTCGGTTAGATTAACCTTGCACATTGCTCATATAGGTGCGACCTATGATGAGTAAAGTTTATTGCTTGTGCATATGCTTCAATTTTTTTGACCATATGTGCAGACTTCGTAATTCTCTTCCCAACATCCTGTTCATCGACCTATTCTTTTTGAGATCCAATGTTAATTTTTTGTCGTAATCGAGCCAACCTCTTGGGACTAATAGTCGCCACCTTGATTTTCGTAGTAGTTGGAAAATAGATTAGTATTGATAAGCATTACATCTTTTTCTATTTCAGAAAACTTCAGCAATTATTGGTCGATGTTATCTTGTATAACATTCCTTAAAACAATACATTTGTTAGTGGAATGCGATTGAGTTTCGTACTATTTACAGTAATTAGTTTTCTTCAATTCCTCTATTGTTGGTATCTTATGGCCAATTGAAACTTTGATAAATTTCCAAACTAGCATAATATCAAAGATTTCATCAACTTGAGTAATATCAAAGGTGTACGTCCGTTGAACTTTCTGATTGAATAATGCAATTGCCTTTGTTTTAATTAATGCTGAGCAGAGAAATGGATGTTTACCCATAACTTCAACCACTGCAACATAATTATGATCGTAATAATATGTCCCTACTGATGCATGTTTTTGTCGCATTGACTCCTGAAACAGAGCCTCATATCGAGATACATTTTTAGTTAGATCATAGAGATCTATGAATTTTATTCCAATAAACTTCTTTTGAAGCCTAAACTCTATACTATCGTAGGTTAATTGGACAAATTTTATTTCAGTTGTAAGTACCTTTTATCTATTTTTAATCTCTTAAATCAAGTAATATAATTTTCGACCAATTCTCCTAGCAATTATAAAAAACGTACAAGATCAGCCACAGAAGTTTTCATGTCCTTATAAAAGAACTAAGCATAAAACTTCTCTTTCATCTCCTGACAAATTTGTATGGAATTTGAATACTAAGTAAATGTTACCCCAATTAGTGAATGGTTAAATAATTGTAATTTATAGTTTGCCAATTTTCCATATTATACAGTAAAAATGACCTATATATTCTATGATCGATTGACCAGTATCACCTGTAAATAGTGTAAAGTCGGATCAATAATTCCTCGATAGTGGATATTACTGGTCAATCTAGTCAGAATAAGGATTGTGATAAACTAGAGTAGTAATTCGGCCGAGAACTTAACATACTACTTCTTGGACTAGTTATAGAATTTTATTACGGTCCCAATGTTTGCAGCTATTAGAGGTGGTTCTAAACCAACCTGATATTGCTCCTCATTATAAGGTTGATTCCTACGCAAATGATGGTCCCCAAGCATCCCTCCATTCTTGACCTCATGGATTAATTTCCTATTCTCATACTCAAGAAGCCTGAAATCTATAGGTGTTGGTGAATTTCGTACGTCACGTACTGGAACAAGGACATGATAGGTGATGTGTTTTACCGTGGAGGGAGAGCTTGTGACACTAGTTGTTCCTGGGGTATTAGTGCCAGATTTCCAATAGAACTAGTGTCAACTTGTTGCAAAGGTACGACAGGTACCCTTTCGACAAACATATTCATCAAACAGTTCATGCTATTAGCATTGCTAACTATCCACCTATTAAAGGCTTTCATTTGAACTCGTGACTATTTAGCTTGAAAATGTGATAATTTTGTGTGAAATATTGAATTCCTCTTTGAACTTCAACTATCCCTTCAAACATAATCTCAAGAGGTTCAACATGAGATGTTGATGCCCTATCTAGGTTTAGTGGTGGTGGAATAGGCCTCAAATTGGGTGGTAGATTCACTTGCTCAGGTACCTGTTGTACCTGCAACTCTTCCTCTTAAGCAAAAGTAGTTGGTTCGATAGCTACAATAGCATCGTAGCTGAGGAAGCATTATGATCACCCATTTGGCTCATGATTTCACACAATTAACGTATCGATAAGTATATATAAAATCAGAGTTCCACCGGCGTGCTAAAAATTATTAGCACTCAGCTTGTTTTTTGTGACGTGTGGTTTGTGTGGGCGTGCTAGAATCGATATGATGACTCGATTTCAATCAATCAACTTTGACCCCAAGCATCGAAATAAGTAGATACGTCCAATATGAATGTATATGACTAGAATTTGAGAAGATCGGTCACCTACTCAGTCACTTGTAAATTTTATAATGATCAAGCAATAATCGGAGGATGGGGTTCTTCCTCTGAAAGTGGGTTGTGCTTTGCCTTTCACAAGAAATGATTTTTTAGCATACCAATGCAATCAGCCAAAAAGAAAAACTCACAATTGGTTATTAGGAGCGACTGCAAGAATGTGTCTCTTGAAAGAACTGCTTAATATTGGATAAGGATCAAGTCCAACGTATGAGCGTAGACCTAGATTATAACTACGAATTACTTCTATTAGATTATCACTACTCCTAGGAAGATTGAGATAAAGTAAATTGCTAGATTTGATTTGGTTTAATTGATGTAAGATACCTTGTTCTATTGTTTTCTTTTGCGATTGATAGATTTCTCTTATAACTATTCCCCATACGTTTCTCTTTTTTAATTTGTCAGTCATAACAGCTGAAGAGTGACCATCTAGATCCCTCTTTCGTATGTGTTCCTCTTTCGACTATTCCTCTTCTCTCGACTGAACTCTATTATGCCTTCACAATCACATTTTGCCTCTCGGTAGCATTCTAAACCTTTACTTATCTCAATTGTAATACTTTGTTGATTATGTCTTGATGTGTAACGATAAATCAATATCAGCTATAATTCCGTAAAAATCATGCTATATCTTTCAAAAAATATTTTCATATACCTCCTATCCATTGTGTAATTCCACGTATAATTTCTTTAATCGCTTTATTACGATCGGTCTAAAATAAATAGGGTACAACACTTTTGTTCTGCCATGGACCCATTGGTTATAGTTGCCACAATGAAAGCTGTTGCTGAGAGTCATGGCCTACTAAAGGTGAGTTGACATGATGTATGGTCAAGAATCGTGACCATCCAAATTAATCATACAAAAATTTTTCTTTAACATTTAACATAGATTAGCCTGGCAAGGGGTTTAATTCAGATGGCTTTACCATGAGCCTTTTAGTCAATAGAAAAGATTGAAACCCAGTGAAAAGTTCCACAAACTAATGGTTCTTTGACGCTACATATTTTCCCTTAAAAAAAAAATAAAAATACTCCTATCGAAGAATCAGGATCATCCACTTGTCGTGTATTTTGAATATGGCCCATCCAATGTACTATTTACCAGATGATCGGCTCGGATTTCATAAACATCTGTCACTGGATTTTGTATGCCTAACGAGTACGCACGAGATCATGACCCATCATCCAAGATATCCCACCTTAGATGTACTAGAGCCCAAACATCACATGTGTTTGATAATCCTAACCGTTGGCCTAAGTTTTGAAGAAGGTATGTAGATGGTTAAGAGTGTTGGGGGCCTTGCACAAAACCTTAGGATCTAGCCCTCTAGAACAAACCATAATTATGGATAATAAAGTAATGAAAACAATTAATGCATCAATCACACACCACATAAGAGATTTTTACGTGGAAAACCCTCAAAGAGGAAAAAACTACGGGACCTCGTCCAGATCAACAATCCACTATAAAGTAGAACGTTACAACCTTCTTCACTCACGTATGAGTGGATAAACAATAAGAGAAATAGAGAAAGCGGAGAGATCTAACCGATTACGAGGACATAGAAGCGCTAAGATATAGATTGCACAGTAGATAACCTCCACGAGCAGAACCTCCCTTCTATAAGCTTCCTCTCTCTCTTTCTCTCTCTCTCTCTCACTTTTGATGGCCCTAAACCCTTTAACAAATCCCTTATAAAGCTTTAGGAAACCCTCTTGTCGTACCTAGAAAACCCTAGGAACTCTTATTTATAGTTTTAGGAAACTCCCTTCCGCATCCCAGTTGCGAAAGAACTTGCGACACAAAATCCGTGCAAAATCGCGGAACGAATCTGTGTAACTTCGACTGGTTGAACTGAGTCTTCGACCAGTCGAGAGCCACCTTCGACCGGTCGAGCACCTCATTCGATTGGTTGAGCACCCCAGAGAAAAATAGCCTAAACTCGCTGGATTTTGAGTCGTGTCACGGCTCGACTCCCACGATTGGTTGAGACCAGGCTTTAACCAGTCAAGCAGGGCTCACGACCGGTCCACGACGGGTCAAAAAACCCATCAAATCTCTCCCTTTTTGACCTAGGAGGGATCCACCTTCTTCAAGCCAGCCAGGTTTCTATAAACCTCAAACTTGCCCTTGAGCAAAGCCTTGGTTGTCATGCCTGACCCATTATCATCCGTGTGGACCTTCTCAAGCTGTAACACCTTTTGTTCTAAAGTATCCCTGATCCAGTAATACCGAATCTCTATGTGCTTTGACTTAGAATACTGACTTGGATTCTTGCTCAAGTGTATAACACTCTGACTATCGCAATAGATCACGTGCTCTTCCTGCTTCAGGCTAAGTTCCTATAGGAACCTCTTCATCTAAAGCATCTCTTTACATGCCTCTGTGACTGCAATGTATTCGGCCTCTGTCGTCGACAACGCTATGACCTTCTGTAGCTTACTCTGCTAGGAAACCGCTCCCCCTGCAAATGTGAACATGAACCCCGATGTAAACTTCCTGAAGTTTATGTCACTTGCCATATCTGCATTTGTGTAGCCCTCTAATACAGGTTTACCGTCACCATAGCATAGGCTTAACCTGGATAAGCCTCTTAGATACTGCAGTATCCACTTCACCGCTGCCCAATGCTCTTTGCTAAGATTGACAAGATACCGGCTGACAACACCAACCGCATATGCTATGTCTGGGCGTGTACATACCATAGTATACATCAAACTTTCTACAACTGACGCGTAGGGTATCTTCCGCATCTCTTCCACCTCTGCCTTCGTCTTGAGACACTGCCTGTCGCTCAATCTGAAGTGACCATCCAGTGGAATACTAATTGGCTCGCTGCATTCATATTGAACCGCTATAGGACTTTCTCAATATACCGCTTTTGTGACAGCCAAAGCTTCCTGCTGCTTCTGTCATGGGTTATCTCCATTCATAGGATCTGTCTAGCCGGGCCCAAGTCTTTCATCGCAAAAGACTTGCCCAACTCCTGTTTCAGCCTGTCAATCTTCTTGATGTCTTTTCCCATGATGAGCATGTTGTTCACTCCCCAAGTATAGGGTTGTGATGTAGTAATAAACTCGATAAGATCGAGGTCGAATCCCACGAGGACTGGTTGTCACAATTCAAATCTATGATTCTTCTTTTTACCAAGTTAATCATTTAGTTATTGAACCAGCACTTAATGTGTAAGTGAGATGTGATATGTGAAATCATGGCTCAATCAATGTTTACCACTTCTAATCATGGATTAACAATTCAAAATTGACTGTGAAATTAAGTAGATGGCCGAATCCAAGAGTCATAAATTACCCATTACGTATCTTATAATGTTAAAATCACAACTATCCTTCAAAATCACTTTGAATTCAACAGAAATTCCAGAAAAAATTTTAAAATTTTCACAAATTTTGCTCAAGACCAAGAAAATACTGATTAGGTAACCTAATCTCCCAACAAAAACTTCTTGTTTTATTTAAACCAACACGATTTAAATGATTTATAAACTCGCAAGTATACGAATCAGATGCAAATATGGTACGTATTACGAGATCGTTCCCACGAGGACTGGTTGTCACAATTCAAATCTATGATTCTTCCTAACTAATCCAATGAATAATGAACTAAACTACTAAGCACAATTTTAGGAAAAACAATTAAGAATAGGGAAGAAAATTTAATCTGAGAGAAAGCACTAGGACTTTCGAATCCACCCCTAATTATCCTAACCCTTGTTTTGTTTGTTGATTCACCTCGATCTAGATTGATACCACTTAAATAGAGAAAGCACAATCTGTGTCCTGAATCGGGCATACAGACTGTCTAATTCCTTTAAGCAATGCCATGAACAATACATCCCATGTCCTTGGTCGGGCACATGGTATGTAAAATTCATTAAAGCACCCTGTTCCTTCCTCTATAGGAAACCTGTTCTTGATCAGACACAAGCACCTGTAATAAGCATCCAAACAACATCCATCTATATACTTTGATCAAGTTCATAGATGGAGAAGTATGGAATTTAAACCCATAAAGCCCACTCAGAGAAAGAAACAAATTAATTAAAATTCAAAGTAAATCAACCAAAACAAGAGTTAATCAACTTAAGGGTTTCATCTCAGCCCTAGCTGAGAGATTAGTGACCCATAAAATCCATAAAAAATATTAAATAAAATTCATAAAATAAAAATGCCAAACCGAACAATCTCTCTCTCTCTTCTTCCTTCTCTTTCTTCTCTTTCTCCTCTCCCTGGCTCTGGACCTCAATTTCCCTGGATCTGAATGCCTCTCCCACGTCCAAAACTTCCCTTTTATAGGCTGGCTATTTGGATGGTGGAATCGGTGGAGTCGTAGACGGACTCGAAGTGCGATTTTCGCAACCGTGATCGGTGGGCCCCACAGAGGTGTTTTATGGAAAATCCACCTCGTCCATTGGATTCAGGACAAAATTTCAGTCAAGAATGGGTGGTTTTGAAGGTCCATTGGCGCGGCCCACAGAAGAAATCTCGAAAAGATCAGTTTTGAACGTCGCCGAGCAGCCTGTTTGTGGCCTCTGTACCGCACACGTGTGTACGCATGGGAGTGGAATATCAACATGGGTTTGTAGTTCTCGCGGCCCTCTACAAGATGGATGGCTCGGATTGGCCGTACAAGTGACGGGTGGGGCCCACAGTCTTCCGAAAAAACGGCCAGCGGCCGTGCGTTACGCGGGCGAACGACGCGGATCTCCTTCCGTTGCGAAGATGGTGGGGTCCACTGTGATGTTATTTTGAGAAATCCACTCCGTCCATTGGATGGAGGACAGAAAACCGGTCGGGAGTATATAGTTTCGGCTACCTTTGATGAGGCCCACCTGACTTTCTGCCCGACCGTTCATTTGTATTTGAACGGTTGAGATCCCAATAAAACTTCTTTTCTTTCGATTTCGTCAGCTAGGTGGTGGTTGTCGTGGCCCTAGGAAGCGGATGGATGGATCAGATCGACCATTTGGACACAAGGTGGGCCCCACAACCGACGACAGCGGTCGGACGGCGGACGCTGGAGCGTATTTTTTTGAGTTGTGGAAGACGGGCGTGGGTCAGCGCCCGCGCTGACCGTCCGGTCTACCCGGTGCCCAGCCGGTGCACCTGCACACGGTGTACTCTCCCCATACGTAGGGCCCACTATGATGTTTTTTACGAAATCCAATCTGTCCATTCCCTTTCTCAAACTATATTAACCGTCGAGACCAAAGTTGAGGCATATCCTGCTATCAGGTGGGCCTGAAATCAACGATTAGGTGGGTGAATTGTCAGTTGGAGCACTTCCCGAGATCATCAATGGCTGAAATTTAATATGTACGGTTAAATTATGGCCCTCATCCCATGAATGAAGTTTTGAACTGATTGGATGGCGGAAACCATGTGATCTTGCATTCTGGACCCTTTTTCGGGCCCCCTTGGCTTCAGTTTCTTGATTTCCTCGGATCTCAAGCGTTGATCTTAGTTCCTTGTGGTCGTTCTCGTGGTCTGATGACTTCAGAACATGAAATCCATGCTTTTAACATTATTTTGCAATAATACTCCTGATTTCATCCTGTAACAAAAACACAATTAAAATATGAAGTTCGGCGTTATTATGTTTGTAAAATCAGGCAATTGCTGGGGTCTGATATGCAATATTCGACCCTGATCACAACCCCCAACCAGCATTTTGCTAGTCCCGAGCAAAACATGCGAAAAATAATTTCAGAAATAAAAGACAATTCCTGTGAACTCAAGTGACTTGTGAACAGATAGCTGAGATGTGAAAATTCTAAGATTCATGATTGGTGTGTGGAATTTTTCTCTTGGAATCAAGCTTACAGTAAACTTCATAATTAAGTTCCAAAATATTAATCCATCAATTAGAACATTCCTAAACATTGAGTTCCACGAGTGTAAAGTATAATCTCGACTTACAATCAGTAAGAGATCCAATTGTCAATTTCATGATATCATTAGTAATTCGTGACAACCAAGCTTGAAACCAACACTTATCTCACAGATTAACTTTTCATGTTACCATCTTTTGATTTTCTTTCTGACGATAACTAATGAGGGAAATCAAATTCTCACCTATAGGGAGCAAACCTATGGCGAAAACTTGTCGCTTAAATTTTTTTTTTTTTTTTTTTCATATGTCAACTAAGGAGAATCAAATCCACACCTATAGGGAGCAAACCTATGGTGAAGATTATGTGACTAACTCTTTCAATTCTTCTTTATAAACCGAGCGTTAACAAATTTCTCGGTGGTTCCTTTCATGCCTAATGATTACCAAGTTACCATTTAATATCGAATCGAAAACTTAATGTGTAAGTGAGATCGATATGGGAAATCATGGCTCAATCATCTTTGTTTACACCTTCTAATCATGGATTAACAATTCAAAATTGACTGTGAAATCAAGCAGATGGCCAAATCCAAGAGTCATAAGTTACCCATCACGTATCTTATAATGTTAGAATCACAACTATCCTTCAAAATCACTTTGAATTCAATAGAAATTTCAGAAAAAATTTTAAAATTTTCACAAATTTTGCTCAAGACCAAGAAAATACTGATTAGGTAACCTAATCTCCCACCCCCAACCTAAAATCTACATTGTCCTCAATGTAAAAGAAATAGGCAAACAATACACATGGGACAATGAATAATCAAAGAGGAATGAGGGAAAGATAGTACCTGGACGGAGAATCAAGAAGCGTCCTCAGAGAAAAAAAAATATCATCGCAGAACAGGTTAGCACAAGAGAGAAATCAACATGAGAAAAAATAACAAAAAGAAAAACAAAAGAAGATCCTATCTATACCACTTTCGCAGGTGCTCTCGATTGCATTTAGCGCATGCAACAAGCCTTTAAACCCCTAGGTTACCCCTAATGGACGAGTTGTAGTCTCGTGAGGGTTTGCAGTAATGTTACCCACAAACATTGAACTAACTAACTAGAAAAATGAAAAGAAATAAAATAAAAAGGCTGGGTTGCCTCCCAGGAGCGCTAAGTTTAACGTCTTCAGCCAGACAAGAACGGACCATGAAAAAAAAAATCTTTATAACCAGGGTCCGCCAAAGAAATTACCTCAATACCTTGATTAACCGATCCCAGACAAGTGATGTGAGTTCCCATGAGCTGTGCTATCTGCAATGAGGTAACTGACACTGTCGTCAAATAATTTAAGAACTTCTGCTCGCACGACTTCTTCCATGTGAGGATCACGCTTCCCTTGCAGTTCACGCGACATTTCCACAGCATGATCCATGCATATCGTGGGACATACTCCCTGTATTTCCACTATCTTCCTTTCAATTGCTGCCTTATATGTTCTAAGAAAATTAAGCAGCCTGCTCGCCTTTGTCTTCTCAGAGTTCGAAACTGTGCTGTCAGGAGGCGTCTCAGAGGGATGAAGAGGTTCCACTTTCGCTCTCCATTTTTCAGTCTCCAAGATAGGAGTAGAGTCAAGCAGTGCATTGACTTCATGGATGGGACTATCGATGTCGAAGTCCATGCCAGCTTGTGCTAAGCAGGTCTCAAGTGGATCTTCAAAAGATGTACGGAAGGAGTCCTGCACAAGGCTCTCGATCATGTCCACTTCAAATATGTCATCCAAATCTGCGGATTGTTGTCCTGCATTAAAAACATTGAGTTTAATATTCATGTTACCAAAGGACAATTTCATAACTCCATTAAAAGGCAATTTATAATAGCATTAGATGTGGCCAAAAATGGACGACCCAAAATGACTGGGATCTGACTATGAAGATTCTGGACAGGCTGAGTATCAATAACTATGAAATCCACTGGAAAATAAAATTTATCAACCTGAATTAACACATCTTCAATAACACCCCGGGGTACCTTGACAGATCTATCAGCCAGTTGCAATGTTACCTTAGTCGGTTTCAACTCACCAAGTCCTAACTGCTCATAAACCGAATAAGGTAACAAATTGACGCTCGCCCCTAAATCAAGTAATGCCTTCCCGATCTTATGATCTCCTATGCCGCAAGAAATGGTGGGAGCTCCTGGATCCCTAAATTTAGGAGGAGTGTTATGTTGAATTATGGAGCTGAGCTGCTCTACAATGAAGACCTTCTTATGAACATTCTGCTTACGCTTTTGAGTGCATAAATCTTTCAGAAACTTAGCGTAAGCAGGGACTTGTTTGATAGCGTCAAGCAACGGGATGTTGACTTGCACTTTTTTGAACACATCCAAGATTTCATCAAAGTTATTTCTTTTCTTCATTGGTGCCAGACGTTGAGGAAATGGTGCTTTGGGCACGTAAGGTGGCACATCAGTGGTTCCTGGAGAGTCAGAGAGCTTTTGAACTTTGGATGCATTAGTGTGACTCTCTGCTTCATCTTGATCTTTTGTTTTAGAATTTGATTCATCCCCAGGCATCTCTATTCTGTTATCAATCTGCTTGCCTGACCTAAGGGTAGTAATCGATTTGGCTTGCTCATGATATTGCCTTTGGTTGGAATTAGAGCCAATCTCATATTGTCCCTTTGGGTTAGCCTCAGAGTTGGCTAGGAACTTGCCCATTTCTCTCTCACTCAATGTGGTGACTAGTTGACCCATTTGAAGTTCCACTTAGCAATGGATTGTGCATTTGCATGTAAGCTTTCTTTGGTTGGCGATGAAGGTTTGTTGGGTATCTTTTAGAATTGGAGAGAACTCGCATGAAAAGATGAAGTGTATCCTTAAGAGATGGGTTCCTTGATTGTGTAGGCGATTGTTGATATTGTGGAATTTGTTGACCGCCAACTTGGAGGTACGGTTGCATGGGAGGATTTCAGATGGTCCTCCTTGATGTGGTCCCTTTGCCCAAGAAAAATTTGGATGCCTAGCCCACCACAGGTTGTATGTGTTCGAGTAAGGATCATTCCCGGGTTTTTGAAAAGTGTTCATAGCATGAACTTGTTGAGAGAGAAGTTCGGGGATCTTTGCCCCGGATGGACAAGATCAGGCGGGACTAGAACATGTGGCACATGCCTCCACTTAAGTTGTTTGTGGAGGTCCATTATTTAATACCGAGCATCAACTTTCTTTGTCAGGTTATCAAGTTTGGCGCACAACTCAGCACGACTCCTATCTCATATATACCACCTCTCTTTTGTGGTTGGGAACTTCTTTCACCTCTATCTGAATAGTCCCATTCTTTGGGAGTTTTCACACAAGGTTTCAAAAATTTCCATGCTTCGGTATCGCTTTTCGTCATGAAGGACCCTCCACTTTGGTGGCATCAACCATGCGACGGTTCGGGGTGTCGACCGTCATAAAAGTATTGCACTTGTTGCCACTTCTCAAAACCATGGTGAGGACATTTAAGAAGCAAGTCCTTCCATCTTTCCCAACATTCATGAAAGTGCTCGCCCTCTTTTTGTGTGAAGTTAGTAATTTCTCTACGGAGGGCATTGGTTTTGTGAACGAGGAAGAACTTATTTAAGAACTTCTTAGGCAGTTGGTCCCATGTAGTGATAGTTCCAACTTCTAGAGAATTCAACCATGCTTTCGCCTTATCCTTCAAAGAAAAAGGAAACAGACGTAGGCGGATTGAATCGTCGAGAAGTTTTGGAACTTAAAAGTGGAGCAAATGTCTAAGAATTCTTTCACATGATGATATGGGTCCTCCTTGTCCAATCCATAAAAGGATGGCAACAATTGTATGACTGCAGTTTAAGTTCAAAGTGTCTTCAGTAGTGGTTGGCAACACTATGCATGAAGGCGCATTAAATTAGACAGAGTGAATAATCTTTGAGAGCCTTAACCCGGTCTCGATCGCCATTTCAATGTAATTATTTCTCAATCTTTCACGCAGTGTTCTTTCTATTTCAGGATCAAACGGTGCTAGTTCTTTATCTAGAGATCTACGTCCTAGCATAAACTAAGTAACAACCTAAGAGAAAGAAAACTAGAATTAGAAATTATGCTATTAAAAAAAAAACAAGTTAAAACTATGTAAGTGAGAATGGGAAGAAAGAACCCGAAAAAGGAGATGATTGGTGTTAAGAAGCTTCTCCTCACTTAGTAGCTTTCTTCCTCAATTCCTGTAAACAAAAAAAAAAAAAACAAATTTAGGTTTCCTAAAATAATGATAGAAAAATCTTAAGCAACGGTTAATTTCTAAAAATAAAATAAAAATAAAATTAAAACTTTAACCTAAGTTAGTAAAATCCTAAGCTACGAATTATGATAAGAGAGAATCCTAAATTCAATTTGGAACGAAACAGTCCCCGGCAACGGCGCCAAAAACTTCTTGTTTTATTTAAACCAACACGATTTAAATGATTTATAAACTCGCAAGTATACGAATCAGATGCAAATATGGTACGTATTACGAGATCGTTCCCACGAGGACTGGTTGTCACAATTCAAATCTATGATTCTTCCTAACTAATCCAATGAATAATGAACTAAACTACTAAGCACAATTTTAGGAAAAACAATTAAGAATAGGGAAGAAAATTCAATCAGAGAGAAAGCACTAGGACTTTCGAATCCACCCCTAATTATCCTAACCCTTGTTTTGTTTGTTGATTCACCTCGATCTAGATTGATACCACTTAAATAGAGAAAGCACAATCTGTGTCCTGAATCGGGCATACAGACTGTCTAATTCCTTTAAGCAATGCCATGAACAATACATCCCATGTCCTTGGTCGGGCACATGGTATGTAAAATTCATTAAAGCACCCTGTTCCTTCCTCTATAGGAAACCTGTTCTTGATCAGACACAAGCACCTGTAATAAGCATCCAAACAACATCCATCTATATACTTTGATCAAGTTCATAGATGGAGAAGTATGGAATTTAAACCCATAAAGCCCACTCAGAGAAAGAAACAAATTAATTAAAATTCAAAGTAAATCAACCAAAACAAGAGTTAATCAACTTAAGGGTTTCATCTCAGCCCTAGCTGAGAGATTAGTGACCCATAAAATCCATAAAAAATATTAAATAAAATTCATAAAATAAAAACGCCAAACCGAACAATCTCTCTCTCTTCTTCCTTCTCTTTCTTCTCTTTCTCCTCTCCCTGGCTCTGGACCTCAATTTCCCTGGATCTGAATGCCTCTCCCACGTCTAAAACTTCCCTTTTATAGCTGCTGGATGGCTGGAATCGGTGGCAGAGTTGTAGACGGACTCGAAGTGCGATTTTCGCAACCGTGATCGGTGGGCCCCACAGAGGTGTTTTTTGGAAAATCCACCCCGTCCATTGGATTGGGACGAAATTTCACCAAGAATGGGTGGTTTTGAAGGTCCATTGGCGCGGCCCACGAGAAGAAATCTCGAAAAGATCGGTTTTGAACGTCGTAGAAGCGAGCAAATTGTTTGTGGCCTCTGTACCGCACACGTGTGTACGCATGGGAGTGGAATATCAACATGGGTTTGTAGTTCTCGCGGCCCTCTACAAGATGGACGGCTCGGATTGGCCGTACAAGTGACGGGTGGGGCCCACAGTCTTCTGAAAAAACGGCCAGCGGCCGTGCGTTACGCGGGCGAACGACGCGGATCTCCTTCCGCTGCGAAGATGGTGGGGTCCACTGTGATGTTATTTTGAGAAATCCACTCCGTCCATTGGATGGAGGACAGAAAACCAGTCGGGAGTACATAGTTTTGGCTACCTTTGATGAGGCCCACCTGACTTTCTGCCCGACCGTTCATTTGTATTTGAACGGTTGAGATCCCAATAAAACTTCTTTTCTTCCGATTTCGTCAGCTAGGTGGTGGTTGTCGTGGCCCTAGGAAGCGGATGGATGGATCAGATCGACCATTTGGACACAAGGTGGGCCCCACAACCGACGACAGCGGTCGGACGGCAGACGCTGGAGCGTATTTTTTTGAGTTGTGGAAGACGGGCGCGGGTTAGCGCCCGCGCTGACCGTCCGGTCTACCCGGTGCGCAGCCGGTGCACCTGCACACGGTGTACTCTCCCCATACGTAGGGCCCACTATGATGTTTTTTACGAAATCCAATCCGTCCATTCCCTTTCTCAAACTATATTAACCGTCGAGACCAAAGTTGAGGCATATCCTGCTATCAGGTGGGCCTGAAATCAACGATTCGTGGGTTGAATTGTCAGTTGGAGCACTTCCCGAGATCATCAATGGCTGAAATTTAATATGTACAGTTAAATTATGGCCCTCATCCCATGAATGAAGTTTTGAACTGATTGGATGGCGGAAACCATGTGATCTTGCATTCTGGACCCTTTTTCGGGCCCCCTTGGCTTCAGTTTCTTGATTTCCTCGGATCTCAAGCGTTGATCTTAGTTCCCTGGGGTCGTTCTCGTGGTCTGATGACTTCAGAACATGAAATCCATGCTTTTAACATTATTTTGCAATAATACTCCTGATTTCATCCTGTAACAAAAACACAATTAAAATATGAAGTTCGGCGTTATTATGTTTGTAAAATCAGGCAATTGCTGGGGTCTGATATGCAATATTCGACCCTGATCACATGTCATTAACATATAACAACAGAACTAAGAAATCACCATCTGAGAACTTGCGCGTGAACACACAGTGGTCCGACTCCGTTCTGTCATACCCATGTTTCAACACAAACGAGTCGAACTTCTTGTAACATTGTCGTGGAGCTTGTTTTAGCCCATATAAGCTCCTCCTCAGCCTACAAACCATATGCTCCTTGCCCTTGACTTTAAACCCCTCTAGTTGGTGCATGTAGATCTCTTCTTCCAGGTCACCATGGAGAAAGACAGTTTTAACATCTAACTGCTCTATCTCCAGATCCATGCTAGCCGCCAACCCAAGCAACACCCGTATGGATGTCATCTTCACCATTGGTGAGAATATCTCTTCGAAGTCTATACCTTTCCTCTGACCAAACCCTTTCACCACAAGTCTGGCCTTGAACCTCATCTGTGAATTCTTCTGCTCAATCTTCTTTCTGAACACCCACTTGTTGCTCAAAGCTTTTTTGTCCTTAGGCAATTTCACCATATCATAGGTATGGTTCTTATGCAAGGATTCCATCTCCTCTTGCATAGCTTTCAACCACTCCCCCTTATGCTCGTCGGCTAGGGCCTTAGAATAATCTTCTGGTTCTCCCCCATCAGTCAGCATAGGCAAGTACCTCTTGGACGACTGTCTGTCCCTAGATGACCTCCTCACCTGTGGCTCAACAGGTGGATTAAGTGGGGGCTGCTCCCCTGGTCCATCTTCTGAAGGAACTCCCTCGTCCTCTGCACCTTGTTGTACTCCCCCGTCATCAGGCACCACGGGAGGAGTAATCAGATCCATGTCTTCTAGCTCACCTGAACTAAGCTGATTCTTCTCTGGCTTACCAATGTCTTCTATACACTAATCTTCAAAGAAAACCACATCTCTGCTCTTGACGAGCTTCCTCTCGGTCGGATCCCAAAACCTGTAACCGAATTTTTCATCACCGTACCCTAAGAACACACACTGCCTGATCTTCATATCAAGCTTGGACCTCTCGTCCTTTGGTACGTGAACGGATGCCCTGCATCCAAATACCCTGAGATGACTATACGATGGATCATGTCCAGTCCACACCTTCTCAGGTACTTCTCCATTCAACGGGGCTGATGGAGACCTATTTATCAAATACACCGCTGTGTGCATTGCTTCTCCCTAGAACGTCTTGGGCAATTTCGCGTGGGATAACATGCATCTGATTCTCTCTACAATGGTGCGATTCATTTGCTCAGCTACACCATTATGTTGGGGGGTCTTGGGAACCGTCTGTTCATGCCGTATACCCAGGGACTTGCAGTACTCATGAAAGTCGCCAATATATTCACCACCATTGTCAGTGTGGATGCACTTCAATGATCTACTTGTCTCTCTCTCGATCATAGCATGAAACAATTTAAACACACCAAAGACCTCATCCTTAGATTTTAAAGCATAAACCCAAACCCTCCTAGATGCATCATCTATAAAAGTAACAAAATACAAGGCCCCACCCAAGGTTTTTGTCCTCATAGGACCACAAACATCAGAATAAACCAAATCTAATGCATGCACTTTATTAACATGAGAAGCAGTTTTAACAAATGAAACTCTATGCTGTTTCCCTGATAAACAATCAAGACAGGTTTTGAGAGATATACCTGTCACGTCTAGAAGGAGTCGCTTCCTTGCTAGTAGCTGAAGCCCTTTTTCACTTATGTGGCCTAGACGCCTGTGCCACATGTTAATAGCTTAATCTTCCGCTACGTTCAACCTACCCTTGCACATACTGACACTTACCTTATAAAGGGTGCAACACTTCTTTCCTCTGGCCACGATCAATGAATCCTTGATGAGCTTCCATCGCCCACCAGCAAACTGGCTTTCATAACCATCGTCATCCAACCTTCCCGTCGACATCAAGTTGAGGCGAAGGTCTGGGATATGCCTCACATCCCTGAGAACCAATGTGTACCCCACATCGGTCTTCACACAAATATCACCGACTCCTACGATTTTTGATATGCGAGAATTTCCCATCTTCATAGTCCCATTGTCACCTGACTTATAGCTTGTGAAGAAGTCCCTGCGTTGAGTCGCATGAAAAGAAGCTCCCGAGTTTATCACCCAGTCGATGTCCTGACTCGTAGCCGTGAGACATACATCATGATCTACTGAAAGAATAACTACCATATCGCCATCTGAAGTGACCGCAGTAGAATCTGATTCATCTTCCTTCCCTTTTCCTTTCTTGTCGTTCTTCTTACCACGACATTCATGCTTGTATTGTCCCTTCTTGCCACAATTCCAACAATCAATATCTTTCCTGTTACTCGACTTGCCTTTTGATTTATCTCGGGCCTTCCCGCCCTTCCTGTTCTTTCATCTCCCCCGTTCCTGTCTCACAAGAGCCTCTTTTTGATTAGAACCCTGAGACTTCCTCCTTTTCTCCTCATTGAAGAGACAACTGGTTACTTGTTCCATGGATATCTTTCCGTCTGGTGAGGAGTTACTTAGAGACACCACCAATGTCTCCCAACTGTCAGGCAATGAACTAAGCAAAAGTAAAGCCTGCAATTCATCATCCAGGACCATCTTCATAGAGGTGAGTTGGTTCACTATATTGCTGCCCTCATTCATGTGCTCGGCCACAGAACCACCATCCTTGAACTTGAGATTCACAAGTCGCCTTATTAGAAAATTTTTATTACCGGCTATCTTCCTCTCATACAGCCCTTGTAATTTCAGTCATAGGCTAGCGACTGAGGTTTCCGTAGACACATGGTGGAACACTGAATCATCCAACCATTGTCTAACAAATCCCACCGTCTTTCGGTCCATCTTCTTCCAATTATCATCAGTCATATCTTTGGATTTTGCTGATATGCTTAAAATTGGAGAATATAGGTCCTTGCAGTAAAGCAAGTCCTCTATCTTAGCCTTCCATATGGTCCGGTTAGAACCATTGAGGCTGATCATCCTTGATGAGCTACCTTCCATAATTCAAAACTGATCCTACCTGTTCAATGAACTTAGCTCTGATACCACTTTGTTGGAGGCCTTGCACAAAACCTTAGGATCTAGCCCTCCAGAACAAACCAAAATTATGGATAATAAAGCAATGAAAACAATTAATGCATCAATCACACACCACACAAGAGATTTTTACGTGGAAAACTCTCAAAGAGGAAAAAACCACGGGACCTCGTCCAGATCAACAATCCACTATAAAGCAGAACGTTACAACCTTCTTCACTCACGCAAGAGTGGATAAACAATAAGAGAAATAGAGAAAACGGAGAGATCTAACCGATTACGAGGACATTTAAGCGCTGAGATATAGATTGCACAGTAAATAACCTCCGCGAGCAGAACCTCCCTTCTATAAGCTCCCTCTCTCTCTCTCTCTCTCTCTCTCTCTCTCTCTCTCTCTCTCTTGATGGCCCTAAACCCTTTAACAAATTCCTTGTAAAGCTTTAGGAAACCCTCTTGTCATATCTAGAAAACCCTAGGAACTCCTATTTATAGTTTTAGGAAACTCCCTTCTGCATCCCAGTTGCGAAAGGACTTGCGACACGAAATCCGTGCAAAATCGCCGAACAAATCTGCGTAACCTCGACTGGTCGAACCGAGTCTTTGACTGGTCGAGAGCCACCTTCGACCGGTTGAACACCTCCTTCGACTGGTCGAGCACCCCGGACTCGCTGGACTTTGAGTCGTGTTATGGCTCGACTCCCATGACTGGTCGAGACCAGCCTTCGACCGGTCGAGCAAGGCTCACGACCGGTCAACGACGGGTCAAAAAACTCATCAAAGAGAATTCAACCTACCGTCCATTTTTTTTCTAGAAAAGATCATATGGCTGAAGGGTTTATACTTTCCAATCTAGAAGTATTGGCATACGGTCCCCATGGTTTGAATCATAGAATGGGTGGTTCAGACCTTTACACACGTGTGAACACATGTGCTTGACCGATTCCCCGAGGACTCGAGCGAAAGGAAGTTTCCACTTTCTAGAGTTTCTTTATCAGTACAATGGGCTTGACATTTTCTAAAGGCCTCATTATTCAAATCCGCCCTCAATTCCTGACTGTTTTCATGAAGCGAAGGGGCCATTTGAATTTTGAAGCTTTTCATAAAGTCTTTGTATTTTACAAAGGCAGAGCACTATTAGTTATGGTACTCCTAGTTACATTGATTCACTTGGACAGTCCAATCAATAGATCTGAACCGTCCATTATGTTTTAAAAACATTTAAAGGGCAGCCATGCAAAATTCGTACTGATCAGATGATCTAATCAATTCTTGCTTGATCTGTCCTGATTAGGGTGAGACTCAGTGGACCCTGCTGGATTCGAACTTTAGCTGGTTGGACGACTCCCAGGGAAGGTGAGCCATGTATCAAGTATTTGGACCATGGTCCAGTTTGAACAAGGGGGCCATTATGATGCCACATGCACCAAAAACCTCCTATAATGAGAAAATCCGGACCGTTGAATTTGTGGCCCCTGATAGACTGTAAAGTCAAAAAAAAAAAACAAGGAGTCCATGTTTCATGATTCTTGAGGGGACAAGGGAACAAAAGTGGAGCGCACACGATGAAGAATCTAGACCGGTGATAAAATAATTTTCATAAATGATCTGGACCGTCCAATATTTTGCCATGGACCGGATGGATAGAATTATCATATAAAAGTGTTTCTTAAGAGGAACGTGGGAGAGGTGACCCACATGATGGCCGATGTAGATCATATAGAAGATAGAACGATCATATAAATAGGGAAGCGGGATTCCAAACTAAGTTGCTTCGTCTCACCGCTGAGGTCTTGGTATCCATTCCATGGTTCAAGTGGTAGACTAAGTGAAAGATACCTCGTTTAAACGCTGAGGTCTTGGTATGATTCGTAGAGGGGGTGGCTAACAGTGAAGTGTAGCTTGTACTAACAAGCTAACCAAAAAAAACAAAAAAAGTTATGCAGTACGCAGTAACCTATGGGGCCTACCATCATTCATGAAGGATATAAAAATATCAAACGGACCACACCACAGGAAACAATAAGACTTGATCATCTACCGTTGAAAAGTTCTTGGGGGGCTTCTGAAGTTTTAGATCAAGCTGATATTTGTGTTTTCCCTTCATCCATGTCTTTATGATCTTACGAACAGTATGGATGACAAATAAACATCACTGTGGGCCTTAGGAAGGTTTCAACGGTGGAAATCAATAGTTCCACTATTTCCTGTGGTATGGTCCACTTGAGATTTGGATATGCTTCAATTTTAGGTTCAACCACTAAAATGATCTGGAAAAACAGATGGACGGCGTGGATAAGCCACATGCATTCACGGTGTGCCCAAAAAAGTTTACTCAGTACGATAACAGCCTAGTAAGTAACTCAGTACGCAATCCGATTCCTATAGATAGATGGCTGTTTGTCAACTAACAACATGGGCCATTCCCTTTTTTAGCTATTGGTCGACGACTAAAGATCATTGTATCGGAATGATCTTTTAGACCATCTATTTTATTGGTCAGTAATTGGCTAGGATCATCAGAATGAAGTGATTCTTGAGATGAACGGTGAACTACAGGCTGCAGTTGGAAATATGTGATTAGACCTTTTAATAAAAAATGACTTGGGCTGTCCATTTTGTTGGTCATTGGTCGGTGTCTAGGATCATTAAATCAAAGTGATTATTTAAAAGGCATGTATTTTTAGAGGTGGGCCCACCTTTTGAATGGTACATCCATCATCAAACTCTCTTGTCATAAATGATTATATATAGTCAATTATGTGGGCTGCTAATCAGATAAATAAGATGCCAAAATCAAAGAAATTTCTTGAGAGGCAGAGTAAGCAGAGGTGGGGCTGACATGATAACCGGTCTAGATCCCTAATTGGACCCTTTTTTTTTTCTCTTGAAATACAATTCGACCGTCCATTTTATCCAACGTTGATCAATGTTTATGATTAGTTGGACAAAATAATTAGCTCCCATGAAATGCATGAACAAGATTAATAGTTGGACCATTTATTATAGTCCATTTGAGCCTACAATTTTTAATTTACATCCAACTCAAGTCGGGCCATCACCGGCTGAGATTGGGCTGGACCATGCTTTGTTCAAACCCAGCCCACAAAGTAAAACTCGAGCCCTGCCCGACCATGTGATGGGTCAAAATAAATAGGCCCAAGCTTTGGCAGTGATGAATATTAGGGGTGCAACAGTTCAGTTCAGGGTTGAAACCGGAACCGAACCGTTCCGAACGGTTCCAAGAAAACTAGAACCGGAACTAGAATGTTTGCACCCTAGAACTGAATTGGAACCGGACAGTAAAATGCTGGTTCGCTTCTGATTCAGTTTTACAGTTTTGGGCTTTTTATAATCCAGCCCAATTGCATGGCTTGTTTTTATAATTCAGTTCAATTGCATGATTTATTTTATTTTTTTTTCATTTTTATTTTTATTATATAATCCAGCCCAAGCTCCTCTATTGAAAATTTTCACAGAGAATAATCTTGTCATTGTTTGTTTTTACTACCCTTTCATGTTCCCAAAATGATTTTGTTGCTAATGCCTATTCGTGTTGTGATCCATTTGATGGTCTAGTTTTTAATATTTTAAAAAATAATAATAAAATTTAAATATTTATTGACCAAGGGGTCTGGTTCTAGGATTAGGTTATACAGTACGGTTCATGGTCCAGTTCGGTTCTATACAACTCCAAACCTAGAACTGAAATCAAACTAACCGGTTCTTTGATTTTTAAAATGAGAACCGGAACCATCACACTTTAGAACCAGACTAAATCATGCCGTGTGGTCAGTTTCAGTTCAGTTTATCAGTTTTATTAGTTCCGTGTGCATCCCTAGTGATGATTATGCACGACGCATGCCAGACTCAGGCCTAAGCTGGAGCCAAGCCTCCCTCTTTTGTGCATTGGTATGCCCAATCATGCTTGATATTGACCAAAATGCCCTTGAAACCTTAAGCAGGCCGGGTTGACCGGTTCCTACATATAACCCGAGACCGACCCAATAAACAAAAAAGCTTAAGTTTAAGTCCCGGGCCTGGCTCTTGGATTATCGACGTGTCCCTCTTTAACCACTAAGATCCTTTTTCTAGAAAGAATATGCTGAGAGAAATTCAATTTTGGACGGTCTAACTTTGACCACATGTATTGACTTTGAAAGATTGCATTGACTTGAGGGATTGATTGCAATTATTTTAGTTGTTCAAACCTAAAAGGCCCATACCTATCTATAAATACAGACCTTCCCAGATCTACACATAGTTTTGCCAGTTTGTTTCTTGAAGAGCATCGTTTGGCTGTCCAGATTCTATAATCTCAACTTCCTCAATATTCAAACAGAATATTCTACTTGCCTTTCAGATTCTATTCAAGGTAACGTGCATCTTTTCTCTGTTCACATGCGACTTTTCTAGAAAATCCGTACCATGAAAGGAGTAGGCCCCACCATTAAGATGATCCTCCTTGAAAATTAGGATGATCCACTCACTGGATGGGCCACGCGGTCATGTTGAGTTCGGCGCTCACTAGATGGGCCACCCAACTATTTTGAGTCTGATCAACGGTTGTCTATTGATTGCAACAGTGTTGGCCCATGTGATGAACGGTTCGGCTAATATTTGTGAGAGGCGATGTTCATGGTGGGGATTATAGCATTAAAGAACTCTCTCTCTCTCTCTCTCTCTCTCTCTCAAAGCCCTAATCATCTATAATCTCTGAAATCATTACACATGCATTCTGTAGTCTCATTTCTGTGAAAGGGCCCAACTAGATGAATGGTTAGGATCTATTTGTTGGTGCCCTTGTATTCACGCAAGGGTGTGTTTGGTTGCACCAAGAGTCATGAAATTTGCTCCAAATTAGACTGATTAGTCATAAGATATCATGAAATTTGCTACAAATTGGAGTGATTAGACATGAGATACCATGAAATTTTATGATATTTGGTACAACCAAACATGACCTAAATAACCAGGGAAAATGAATAGAACAAGGTCCAGCCCCATGCTTTTGTGGTTATTATTCAAGTGTGGCAACTATGGCATGGGTGGATGAGATCTGGACCCGATTGTAATCCTCAAAATTCGTCCAATTAGTGGCTAAGATTTCCCAACTGATACGGTTTTCAGGACACGTATTGTTCACCGTATAGCCCAATAAATCAATGGTTTGGATCTTCCGGATGTGTGTCTTTCACTAAGATTGAACGGTTGATGACTAAACTAGACATTGATCCTCCACGATCACTGCTGATAATGTTTTACTCATTCTAATGTTCTTACAGCGTCATGAGCTCTCAAGATCTAGTAGCCGACGAAAGTAGCTATAATGCGTCGCAGCTGGACTCGATGAGGCGATCTTGGTCGACCGATTCTCTATCGACCAATCCAAATGGCAAATCATGTGTATGTTCTCCAACGAAGCACGTAGGATCGTTCCGATGCAGGCTTCATCGAGTGTTCCCCACCCAACACCATGGCCTGGGCCCACTGCCTGCTCATACCAAGCCCTCTGCTGATGCCGTCCAAGCTGAGTGAAATTGCCGCGTGAGAATAGGAATGCTGATCGCAGCCGCCTGTTTGTAAGCGTGGAACATGAGATCCCCTACAGGTGCCCACGTGGCACGCATGTGTGAGATTCTGACCGTTCCTCAGGTACACATTCACTATGGAAATCACTTGATTGACGGTCTAGATCTCATTAATGTGTAGAGCTTGTGTTTAGCTACTGAAGAATAATAACCATCGGTTGCAAGAAGCATTCCTATAAGTCGCCCATTTGTATCTTGTTTTTTTTTTTTTTTTTTTTCACGGTTATGGGAAGTTCTATGTCTAGAATTGTGCTATATCAGACACTTACGAGTGTTATTCTAGGTTCCTTTGTACATGGCCCCCTTTCTTACATGTTGGGCCCTTCATCGTTGTATTGTTGATCCGACTGTTGATATAGTAGCCCCATCGTGGATCCTGGGTGGCCCAAAACTCACCTATTAAGATTTGAAGAACCGAAAAGTCCAGCAAATAAAGATTAACATGTTTTGTGAAAGAGGGTTTCTATAATGACCATTTGCAGTACATGCACTGTATGCTTGCATCAAGAGGCAGACATGATCCGAACAGTCAGAACCTTAAATCAGCCCTATCTCGCAAATCAAATTGAGCTTTTTGACATATAATATATGATTTTGGGTAGGAGAACCTATTTAAGCCAACCAACCTGACTACTCGTGTTGCCCATGCCAGATTTGTGAGATTCCATCTGATCGACGGTTAAAAGTCCCATTTATTATCATTTTTATTATAAATAGTAAGTTTTAGTTAGAGTATAACTTGTGATCCTTTGAGCAGTGGAAATTGTGCCCAACATGAAAAGGTTTTAGAAAAGTTGGGATAATAAGGTGGTTGGCTCAAATTGGACACTTACTATTTTTGACAGAAGACCGTGAAGTCTAGAAGGAATAGAGACATCTAAGTTTACTATTACTAGTAAGTCATGTTTTTAGGGTATTTGACTTGGAATCGAAGTCTAAATTTAAGCATTATTTATAGGGTTGTAATTTTATTTGATCTTGTCATGAATCAAATTATTTCAAATTTATTAAGAATTATATTTATCATGAATTCAAGGAAGCTCGATGAAGAGTCGAGAGACGGATTCGGAGTATTTATTCGCTGAGGAAGACGAAAGTAGTTATTTGCTGAGGAAGAGGCTTATTGGCCTCATCACATCCCTCCTTGTGCCATCAATAAGCCCAAGCCTGGCCAATTTACCAAGCAATCCAACAATTCTTGCCCAAACCTGGCCCATGAATGATTACCCTTTGACTAAGCCCAACCCACTTAAAACTGACCAAGCATGACCCAACCAGACCCATTTAATTGGACATGAGTTGAGCTCAACTGACCCGACGCAACCTTCTAGGCCCAATTTTCAGGTTTGAGAATTGAATTTGAAGTTAGGGTTATGCATAACCTAGACCAGTCAGTAGAAATGTTTCAACCGCACCCTTTTTTCCTTTATTTCACTTAGTTATCTGGCCCAATCCATTGACAACCTGCATGGGTCTGTAGGATGAAGTAGATCGAGTTTAACCCAGGCCCTACAACCCATTTTGTTAAATGAGTTACATTTGTAGCCTGATCGAACCTGAACCATTAGTCATTTAGCTTGGCCAAAACCCACTTCAAAAGTAGGTCAAGGTGAGTTGACCATTGGGCCCAGTCGACCCATTGCCACGCCTAATTGTGGCCCATGAATCAAGCCATGTGATTATCTTGTGCATAACCCGTCTTGAAATTTGGAAGAGGTCAGGTTCAAGGTCGTTACCTAGCTAAACTAAAACGCACCCATCTGCAAGCGCCAAACATCATCATCTTTCATATGCTAAGGGGCCAAGTTTTGTAAGATCTCAACTGTTCGATTTCGTGAATAGTTCATTCACGGTAGAATACAACATATCGATGGTCTAAATTGCCAGATCCTATGTCCTACTTGCCAGAATTGAGAACGCGTGTATATTGTGTGCAGATGCTGTCCCCCACATGTACAGACTGGGTCCAGGCAAGGGCTCTGTGGGGTCCACCATGATATATATGTTTTATCCACTCCATCCTTCCACTTTTCCAGATCATTTTTGGGTATGGGCCTAAAATTTAGGTAGGTCCAAGTCTCAAGTGGACCACATAGTAGGTACTGAACGCACACCATTAAAATATTTTTGGGATATACAGAAGTTTGATCAAGCTGATATTTCTCCTTTCCCTTTATCCAGACCTATGTGACCTTATGAACGGGTTGGATGGAAAATAAACATCACGGTGGGCACTTGGAAGATTTCAACAGTCGGGGTCATTATCAACACTTCTTCCTGTGTTGTGGTTCACTTGAGCCTTGGATCTGCCTCTATTTTAGGATTGCACCATACAATGACATGAACAAAATGATGGACAGTGTGGATAGAACACATACATTATGGTGGGACCCACACAGACCCAGACCGAGCCCATAGTGGAAGGGGGCAGGACGCAATCCAAATCCCTTGTTTGGCGGATAATTGGGTAGAGCGCGAAGAACCCGAATACGGTAAAGCCAACTCTTCACCGTATACGTGGTAGGATGTTTTACCAATCGGGTTCATCCATATATTGGCCAATAGCATTAATGCCTTGTGTAATACAAATCATACCTATTAAACAATTCTATCAGTTTAATTAATTTCCATGAAAGTGACGGTCGAAAACAAAAATAACTCGTGGGCAAATATTCGGTGAAGTAAATTTATGGGTAAGATTGAGAAATAGGTTTTAATTTTTGAAACAATCTGGTACGTAGTGGATGAATCGACTCAATAGATACATCTCACGGAGCCGTGGCTGCCACATTTCCAGTTCTTCGGTCTCTGCGGCCCAAGGAAGGGGATTGCGTCCTGCAACCGCCTAGACTATGATCCGGTCACCTCGTGATCCGTGGGCCCACTGTGATTTATGTATTTTATCTATTCCGTCCATCCAATTTTCCAGATCATTTTAGGATACGAACCAAAAAAGGAGGTAGATCCAAGGCTCAAGTGGACCACACAGTAGGGATTGAATTCCCACCATTAAAAGATTCCCATGAGTGGCAGAAGTTTCGGATCAATCTGATATCTGTGTTTTCCCTTCATACACCTTATGAACAGGTTGGATGGAAAATAAACATTACGGTAGCCCCCGGGAAAGTTTCAACGGTGAGTTTCACTACCTCAACTGCCTCCTGTGGTGTGGTCCACTTGAACATTAGACCTGCCTAATTTTTAGATTCATATTCTAAAATGATTTGAAAAAATGGTTGGACGGCGTGGATAAAACCCATACATCACGGTGGGCTGCACAGAATCCCTGCATGGACGCATTAACCATTTTTAACGTGGGCAGGACGCAATCTGCTTCCGCGGCCCAACCCACGGTGGGCTGCACAGAATCCCTGCATGGACGCATTAACCATTTTTAACGTGGGCAGGACGCAATCTGCTTCCGCGGCCCAACCCATTTTCTCGGGTACCTCGCCAGCTATACTTGCGTAGGCTGAGAGCGTTTGTTGCACTGATATTACGAAGGACAAAAATGCTTCAGATCCATCTGTCCATTAAGTGCACCATTATATATTTTTTTCACCATAGATTCCCAACATAAGTAAAATTCAAAACTTACGTGGGTCACACCATAGCCACTACACCAAAATTGTTGAATTGGTACGGTTCAGAAACGGCTTTAAGCCGTTTCTAATTTGAAACGGTAAAGTACCATACAGGATTCATTATGTTATACATGGTTCTTTCCACTATTTTGTCAGTGTGTCCCAATTTAGTGTTGGATCTTCTTATTTCTTGTTATTTTATTTTATTATTTTATTTTGCAACAGATGGACATAATAGATTCGATTAAAAACCTCTGAGTGGACCCCACAAGGCCCAAGAGGCACGTTGCTCTATATCTGCCACAAACTATCGATGGATTTTAACCCTTTTCTTACGCCAAAAGCCCTTAATTCCTCGTTTCGCATCTACATCGCTGTCTCCGTCTTCGTCTCCCTCTCTCAATCTCCCTCTCCCTCTCCCTCGCTCAATCTCCCTCTCTTTTGATCTTCCAATCTCAACCCTCTCTATCGATCTCCCTCTCACTCTCCCTCCTTGTTTGATCTCCCTCTCCCGATCTCAACCTTCTCTCTTGATCTCCCTCTCCCAATCTCAACCCTCTTTCTCGATCTCCCTCTCACTCTCCCTCCCTCTCTATGTAATAGGCCCACCGAAAACAAGTCCAGAACAGATGACGAGAATGAGTTCTGGGAGAAAGTGAGTGTGGCGGAGGAGAGGAAAGAAGCTATGGTGGTGTTGTGGTGTTCTCAGTTGAAGGTTCTGTCTCACTCATCTGTAGGGTGCTTTGTGTCGCACTCCAACAAAGTGAGATATTCAGTCATTCAGTCATATGAGCATACTTTCACATGAAAAACATAAATGATTATGTTCCTTACCAATCTCCAATTTGTTAGTAAATTACCAGTTATTATTAATTTTTTTCTTTTCATTTTATACAAGTTGGGCCCCTTTTTTTTTTTTTTTTTTTCATATTTTTGGTGCATAGATCATATATAATATCAGAATTTAGGTCACTGAACAATGGCCTCACTTGTAAAAACTAAAAAATCCATTGTATATAATCTCGTGTGTGTCATGCTAACTGTTTGATGAAATGTCTTAACAAGGAATGTTTTGTGTGGATCGCATTTGAGTTCCATTTTTTTTCTCTACCCATGAGTCAGCCCATATGTTTGTACGGTTGGATGACTGCAATTTTTTTTAAAAGTCATGGAAAATTAGTAAGTGATATTTTCTAAAAGTAGGTCCCTCTCTTTTTGAGCATTGCTGTTAGTCATTGTTTTTATTTTTTTAATTACTCTGTGTTTGTATGTACACCATCTGCTGTCATCCTACGATATTTGGTTTGGAAAATCAGCTTGTGATTTATAGGAACTGGTTTTATCTTGTGTTTGAAGAATCAGCTGGACACCATCTGTTGTTGTCTTGTGATATCCCATATGTTGTTTGCAACAATCCGCTTGTGATACATCGTTTGAAGTAGATTGTGATGTGTTGTGAAGAAATCCTGTGATATGTTGCAAAAATCAGACCATCTGCCATTATCTGTATGTCATCTATTGAGTGTGTTAGGAGGTCTTTGTTGAGAAGTGGAGCCTAATCTGGGGCCGTCCACTACCAGTCGAGGTTGCGCGGATTTTGTGTCGCAAGTCCTTTCGCAACTGGGATACAGAAAGGAGTTTCGCATATTTCGTGTCGCAAGTCCTTTCGCAACTGGGATGTGGAAAGGAGTTTCGCGGATTTCATGTCGCAAGTCCTTTCACAACTGGGATGCGAAAGGGAAGTTGCCAAAACTATAAATTGGGGTCCCTAGGGCTATTCTAGGGTTAAGGTGAATATTGGGGAGCTATTCTAAGGTGTGGGAAAAGGGTTTTCTCTGTATCTCGAAGGGAGAGGTTAGTATATTGCCTTGTAATCTTCGTTCTTCATAGTAGAAGTTTACATCCGTGGTTTTTTACCCTAGTTTGGGGTTTTTCCACGTATATCTTGTCTCGTGTTTTGTTTGGATTGCTTTGATTTATTTCTAGTTTATATTTCTTCTTGTTTATCGTTTGTGGGTGAAGCCTGAGATTGGATCTAGGCTCATTGCATTATTGGTGTGCTGCGCAACAACTATGTAATCTTCGTTCTTCATAGTGGAAGTTTACATCCGTGGTTTTTTTACCCTAGTTTGGGGTTTTTCCACGTATATCTTGTCTTGTGGTTTGTTTGGATTGCTTTGATCTATTTCTAGTTCATATTTCTTCTTGTTTATCGTTTGTGGGTGAAGCCTGAGATTGGATCTAGGCTCATTGCATTGTTGGCGTGCTGCGCAACAACTAGTATTAGAGCTATTGGTTTAGTTCTATTGGGAGCGATGGTGGAAGATGGAAAAACTAGAATTGAGAAGTTTGATGGTTCAAACTTTGCCTTCTGAAAGATGCAGATAGAGGATTATCTGTATCAGAAGGACCTCTACATTCCTCTAGAAGGAAAAGAGAAGAAACCATAAAAGATGACAGATAATGAATGGTTTTTACTGGATAGGAAGGCTTTAGGAACGATCCGACTCTCTTTGTCTTAGCGTCGCCTTCAATATATCTAAGGTGAAAACTACAAAAGAATTAATGGAAACCGTACTCACCATGTATGAAAAGCCCTCAGCATCTAATAAGGTTCATCTTATGAAATAACTATTCAACATGAAGATGCCAGATGGTGGGAGCATGGCCGAACATCTAAACGAGTTCAATACAGTAACGAGCCAGTTGGAATCCGTTGGCATTGTTTTTGAGGATGAGGTCAGAGCGTTATTGATCTTATCCAGTTTACCAAACAGTTGGGATGGTTTGGTGATTGCTGTGAGCAATTTTTCAGGGTCGACAAAGTTGAAATTTGATGATGTGGCTGGTCTAATTCTAAGCGAAGAATCTAGAAGGAAGACATCAGGAGTTTCAGGGGATTCAGGGAATGCTCTAAACGTTGAAGGAATAGGAAGATAGTTGAACAAAAGAGGTAATAAACACGAGCGTTCTAAGTCGAGGAAGAAGTTCAAGGGACCAAAAGATAAAGACGGGTGTGGGCATTGTGACAAGAAGGGGCACATGAAACGTGATTGCAGGGCGCTTAAGAAACAAGAAAGAAGGTGGGAAAGATTCAGTGAATCTATTTGAGGAGAGTAACACAGAGGCATTGATCTTGTCTCTTGATACGAGGAATGAGTCTTAGGTAATAGACTCAGGTGCTTCGTTTCATGCCACTTTATGCATGGGAGTTCTGCGTATTTATGTATCAGGTGACTTTGAGAGAGTATACCTGGGTGATGATGAGCCGTGCAATATTGTTGGAAAGGGAGATGTTCGATAAGTTAAAAAGATGGAACAACTTTGAAATTGAAGGATGTCAGACATGTACCGAGTTTGAAACGTAACTTGATTTCAGTGGGGCAGTTGGCCAATACCGGTTATGTGACGACATTCACCAGTGATTCCTGAAAAATCACAAAAGGTTCCTATTGGAGTGAATGGGCAGTTATGGCATCAGAGGTTGGGACATATGAGTGAAAAAGGAATGAAAGTTCTATTGTCAAAAGGGAAGCTACCAGGGCTGAAGTTTATTGACTTGGAATTCTGCAAGGACTGCGTGTATGGTAAGTAGAAGATGGTAAGTTTCAAGAAGACGGGACGTGCTCCAAAGAAACATCTGTTGGAGCTTGTACACACTGATGTATGGGGATCGGCAGAGGTATCATCTCTCGGTGGCTCACGTTATTTTATTTCCTCTATTGATGATGCTAGTAGAAAACTGTGGGTCTATTTATTAAAGCATAAATTTGATGTATTTGATGTATTTAAGAAGTAGAAAGTCATGGCAGAAAATGAGACAGGTAAAACAGTAAAGTGTCTCAGATCTATAATGGGAGAGAGTATTGTGATAAGAGGTTTGAAGAGTATTGTGTAACAAATGGAATCAAACATCAGAAAATGATTCCAGAGACACCACAACAGAATGGTGTGGCTGAGCGCATTAACAGGACCATCCTTGAGTGCGCCAAGAGCTTGAGGTTACATGTAGGGTTACCCAAGACTTTTTGGGCGGATGCTGTAAATACTGCCGCATATCTCACAATAGAAGTCCCTCAGCACCATTGGATGGTGGGCTACCAGAAGAAACGTGGACTGGGAAAGAAGTGAACCTAGCACATCTCAGAGTACTGTTCGGTTGCACTTCATACGTTCACATTGATGCAGAGCACAGAAACAAGCTGGATGCGAAGTCCAGGATGTGCACGTTTATAGGTTACGGGCAGCAAGATTTTGGGATGCAGAAAACAGAAAAATCATCAGAAACAAGGATGTAGTCTTCAATAGAAAAGTGATGCATAAGGAGAGTGTGTATGAAAATAAGGCTGAGGAGAAAGAATTTGTAGAGTTAGAAGTGTTATCGGATACGGGTGTTACAGCGCCACATGATGATCATGCACAGGATCATTATGGGGCAGGGCTACAAATACCGGTATTGAGGAGGTCTACTCGGGAGAGGAGACCCACGATCCGATACTCACCCTCCTTATATTATCTACTACTGACAGATAATGGTGAACTAGAGTGTTTTGAAGAGGCATTACAGTTAGATATACGGGTTAAGTGGGAGCAGGCCATGGATGAGGAGATGGACTCTCTTGAGTCTAATCGTACATGAGAGCTAGTCACTTTACTAAAGGGTAAGAAAGCTCTTCATAATAAGTAGGTTTACAGACTGAAGGAGAAGCACGATGGTTCGAAACGGTACAAGGCCAGATTGGTTGTGAAAGGGTTTTAACAAAAGCCGGGTATTCATTCCACTGAAATATTTTCATCAGTAGTGAAAATGTCTACGATTTGTATGGTCTTAAGTATAGTGGCTACAGAGGATTTACATCAAGAGCAGTTAGATGTTAAGATAACCTTTCTTCATGGGGACCTTGAAGAAGAGATATATATGCATCAGCCGATAGGATACGTGGTACTAGAAAAAGAGAACAAGGTGTGCAACTGAAGAAGAGTTTATATGGCCTGAAGCAGGCCCCAAGGCAGTGGTATAAGAAGTTCGACAGTTTCATGTCGGGAAATAGTTTTAGGAGATGTCATGCAGACCACTGTTGTTATTTGAAGAAGTTTGATACGTCGTACATCATCCTTCTTCTGTACGTTGATGATATGCTTGTGGCCGGTTCAAGCATGAAGGACATCTCAGATCCCAAAAGACAACTGTCTAGAGAATTTGCCATGAAGGATTTAGGAGCTACAAAACAAATCCTAGGCATGAAGATAAAGTGTGATAGGGAAAACAAGAAACTGGTGTTGTCACAAGCAGAGTACATAGCCAAGGTACATGATCGATTCAATATAGGAGGTGCTAAGCCAGTTAACACTCCATTAGCCAACCACTTCAAGCTATCTAAGGAGCAAGGGGCAAAGACGCAGGAGGAACGTGATTACATGGCTAAAGTCCTATAGTGTCAGCTATAGGGAGTATTATGTATGCTATGGTGAGCACGAGGCCAGACATTGCTCAAGCAGTGGGAGTTGTTACCAGGTTCATGAACAATCCCGGGAAGGAACATTGGGAAGCTGTTAAGTGGATTCTTAGATACTTGGTAAGTACTAAGGATGTAGGGCTATGTTATGGTGGATCGGAATTCAAGCTACAAGGCTACATGAATTCAGATTTTACAGAAGCTATCGACAGCAGAAGAAGCACTACAGGTTATTTCTTTACTCTGGGAAGTGCTGCAGTCAGTTGGGTCTCTCATTACAGAAGATAATATCTATCAGTACGATAGAAGCAGAATATGTTGCGACTACAGAAGCATGCAAGGAGATGGTGTGGATGCATGGTTTTATGGAAGAGTTGGGTAAGAAGCAAGCAGATTGCAAGCTGTACAATGACTGTCAGAGTGCAATACACTTAGCTAAGAACTCAGCCTTTCATTCAAGGACCAAGCATATTGCCATCAGATATCACTTCATACGTTCGTTACTGGAAGATGGATCGATTGCTCTGGAGAAGATTCATACAAGTGAGAATCCTGCGGATATGCTGACTAAGGAGGTCACAAGGGAGAAGTTGTAGCTCTGTTCAGCTTTGATTGGTCTTCAGGCTTGAAGACGGGGAGGTGGTGCACTCCGGATGAAGAAGACAAATGTTTATGGCGATGTGTCTCCAAGTGGGAAATTGTTAAGAAGTAGAGCCACATCTGGGGCCGCCCACTACCAATCGAGGTTGCGCGGATTTCGTTTCGGTCCTTTCACAACTGGGATACAGAAAGGAGTTTTGCAGATTTCGTGTCGCAAGTCCTTTCGCAACTAGGATGTGGAAAGGAGTTTCGCGGATTTCGTGTCACAAGTCCTTTCGCAACTGGGATGCAAAAGGGAAGTTGTCAAAACTATAAATTGGGGTCCTTAGGGCTATTCTAGGGTTAAGGTGAATATTGGGGAGCTATTTTAAGGTGTGGGAAAAGGGTTTTCTTTGTATCTCCAAGGAAGAGGTTAGTATATTGCCTTGTAATCTTCGTTCTTCATAGTTGGAGTTTGCATCCGTGGTTTTTTACCCTAGTTTGGAGTTTTTCCACATATATCTTGTCTCGTGGTTTGTTTGGATTGCTTTGATCTATTTCTAGTTTATATTTCTTCTTATTTATCGTTTGTGGGTGAGGCCTGAGATTAGATCTAGGCTCTCTGCATTGTTGGCGTGCTGCGCAACAGTCTTTTGGGTTTTTCTAGAGGATCTGATTGATTCTATGCACAGAATTCATCATTATTTACAAAAGGGAGCTAAAAACAAAGAGTTTTTCCATTCGAAAAAAGGTCTGTTTTCTACCATCTATTTCTCTCATTAATCAGCTTACCATGACAAGCATATTCCTAATACTACATGGATCTACTTTGAGCTATCAGCTACCCCATTTTGCATGGTCAAAATAAATGTAAGCTCATGATATATGATTTAATTGTGGACTTGTTCTACATATGAATTGAATGTTTCTTTTGCATGTGCTCCTTGGACTCGGATTGCGTAGTGTGGCACACAACACCAATGTCAGTACTGTGCACTATTGGAAAAGCTGTGGGGCCCATCATGATGTATGTGTTTTATCCACGACAAGCAAATTCCTACTACCACATGGATCTACTTTGAGTGATTAGCTCTCCCATTTTGTGCAGTCAAAATAAATGTTAAGCCTCAATTTCGTGTGTGCCACTAATTAGATTGGCAAGAGTTCTACAAACAGTTCTACCCACCAGACATTACTCTCCATCACTAATAGATTCATGTGTGCCACTAATTAGATGACAGGGCATTTGAGTACAAGTAAAACTTAAAATTCATTCTGAAAGAAGTAGGAAGGACACTGAAGTGGCATATGCAGAAGGACAGAGAAGTTTACATTTTCTTCATTCTTCTTTTCACTTCTCTGATATTCCATTGTATTAAAGAAGTCTTGTACTAAGAAAGATTTGATTCACAACTTAGAAAATCACAAAGCAACAATATTTTTGTGAATATAAATTCCTCATGTTTAAAGTAATCAAATACCTTATTGGTCAAAAGCTTCTCAATCACCATTTGTCAGCATTGCCCACAATTTTCATATTTTTATGCAATCAGGTGGTCTTTTTTTTTTTTTTTTTTTTTTTTTTTTTTTTCTTTCTTTCTTTTGTATGCTGCAGGTTGCATTGTTGGACAAGGGGCTATGATATTGACATTTTCAAACTTTATATATTGACAAATTCAGTCTTTGCATAATCTATATAACACAATGAATTCACAATTAGCCGGGGTTGAGCAACTCTCTGATTACCTCTTAAAATAGATGGATGTGCTTAATATAGAGTCAATGCCTGTAAAGAAACAGAATGTAGCAAAAGAGTTGTTTGATTCAATTGGCCTAGCCTATGATGGTGATGGCTTTTTTTTTTTTTTTTTTCTTTTTTCCTTTAATGAATTTCCAGTATGTGTTGTGGTTTTTTTTACCTCCTTTATTTGATTATGTTGTTGGGATTTTGATGTTTTGCTTGATATGAGTTTCATTGAGTTGTTTTTTTTTTTTCTTTTCTTTTTTTGAGAAATTGGCAGGCATCATTAGAATGTGAAACGGGTTTATCTAGTGTCAATTGTAGAGGAATCATTCTATCCTCTTCTTCTTCTTCTTTTTGGGTTAGTTTCGGTCTTCTATGATTACTTTGTCGACTCTATGAATGGTTCATTGCTTTTTATATTCTATCGTTTCCACATGCTTCTCTCTTAGTAGTTAGTTACTTGGAGTTCCGCAACAATTTACTTTTTGTGGACAAGTATAGCAGTAGGGAGTACTATGTTAAAATGCTCCAGGGCATGGTCAGATAATTTCTTATGTTATTTGTATTCTTTACTTCTCACAGTTATGCATGACTTGCGACTTATTCACACATATCTGAAGCCGAAAAATATTCTTCTTGTTTCTGTAGAATATGTGAAGGTGCCTGATTCTAAGGTGTACTTAAAACATGTATATTTAGGCTTACAATTTCATATGAGATTTTTATTAAAGTTCAACCTAGTAAATTTGTTTTCCATTTTTTTTTTTTTGAAATATGTATCCTCTGACATGCATCATCATCTCATTATTTATTTATTTATTTATTATTATTTTTTTGTGATTTGTTTATGTTATATAGATATGTTATATGTATACAAACATGCTACAAGGATTTAATTGTGTTTATTTTATTTGTATCATGCAGAAGGCTTTCTTCTACAAATGTTCAATCACCTAACATAAATGCACTGTAGTTCTAGAAACGAGAAGGTATTCCATTCATATGAGTTTTTAGACCATTTCCACCTTTTTGTCTAGAGAATTCCACACTTGGATGCTCAAACTACATTTTTCTATTGTTCTTCTTTTAACACATTTGTGACTGCCATTTTCAGAAAGCCTGCATTTGGTAGTTTTCTATGCTGAAGTTAGGCTAAAAGGCTTTCTTCACATCATAATTCATTGCAACTTGTTGACAGATGTGTGAAGTCGTGTGGGATGTTGCAAACTATTTCCCAACAACAATAATTAGTGGAAGATGACATGATAAGGTACTGGAGCAATTAACTACTTTGCATGGAAAACAATCTAATTTTGGACCTGTTTATCTAAGTTATCGTGCATTGCATTTCCATACACTTGGCATGCATGTACTGTTTGTTGAGAAGTGGAGCCACATATGGGGCCGCCCACTACCAGTCGAGGTTCCGCGGATTTCATGTCGCAAGTCCTTTCGTAACTGGGATACAGAAAGGAGTTTCGCGGATTTTGTGTTGCAAGTCCTTTCGTAACTGGGATGTGAAAAGGAGTTTCATGGATTTCGTGTCGCAAGTCCTTTCGCAACTGAGATGCGAAAGGGAAGTTGCCAAAACTATAAATTGGGGTCCCTAGGGCTATTCTAGGGTTAAGGTGAATGATGGAAAAGTTATTCTAAGGTGTGGGCAAAGGGTTTTCTATGTTCTTCCAAGGGAGAGGTTAGTATATTGCCTTGTAATCTTTATTTTTCTTTATAGTGGAAGTTTTGCATCTGTGGTTTTTTACCCTTGTTGGGGTTTTTCCACGTATATCTTGTCTTGTGGTTTGTTTGAATTGTTTTGATCTATTTCTAGTTTATATTTCTTCTTGTTTATCGTTTGTGGGTGAGGCCTGAGATTGGATCTAGGCTCACTACGTTGTTAGCATGCTGCGCAACAACTGGTATCAGAGCTATTGGTTTAGTTCTATTGGGAGCGATGGCGGAAGATGAAAAAACTAGAATTGAGAAGTTTGATGGTTCAAACTTTGCCTTCTGAAAGATGCAGATGGAAAATTATTTGTATCAGAAGGACCTCTATATTCCTCTAGGAGAAAAAGAGAAGAAACCAGAAAAGATGACAGATGATGAATGACTTTTACTGGATAGGAAGGTTTTATGAAAGATCCGACTCTCTTTGTCTAAGAGCGTCGCCTTCAATATATCCAAGGTGAAAACTACAAAAGAATTAATGGAAGCCCTAGCCACCATGTATGAAAAGCCCTCAGCATCCAACAAGGTTCATCTTATGAAATAGCTATTCAACATGAAGATGTTAGATGGTGGGAGCGTGGCTGAACATCTAAATGAGTTCAATACAGTCACAAGCCAGTTGGAATCCGTTGGCATTGTTTTTGAGAATGAGGTCAGGGCGTTATTGATCTTATCCAGTTTGCCAGACAGTTGAGATGGTTTGGTGATTGCTGTGAGCAATTCTTCAGGGTCAACATAGATGAAATTTGATGATGTGGCTGGTCTAATTCTTAGTGAAGAATCTAGAAGAAAGGCATCAGGAATTTCAGGGGATTCAGGGAATGCTCTAAACGTTGAAGTTAGAGGAAATCGTGAGCAAAGGACAAAGGAGGCAATAAACACTGGCGTTCTAAGTCAAGGAAGAAGTCCAAGAGACCGAAAGACAAATACGGGTGTTGGCATTGCGGTAAGAAGGGGCATATGAAACGTGATTACAAGGCGCTCAAGAAACAAGAAGGAAGCTCTCAAGGTAGGAAGGATTCGGTGAATCTATCTGAGGAGAGTGATACAGAGGTGTTGATCTTGTCTCTTGATGTGAGGAATGAGTCTTGGGTTATAGACTCGGGTGCTTCGTTTCATGCCACTTCATATAAGGAAGTTCTGCGTGATTATGTGTCAGGTGACTTTGGGAGAGTCTACCTGGGTGATGATGAGCCGTGCAGTATTATTAGAAAGGGGGACGTTCATGTAAATCAGAAAGACGGAACGTCTTTGAAATTGAAGGATGTCAGATATGTACCGAGTTTGAAACGTAACTTGAACTCAGTGGGGCAGTTAGCCGATACCGGTTATGTGACGACATTCACCAGTAATTCTTAGAAGATCACAAAAGGTGCCTTGGTGATATCTCGAGGTAAGAAGGAAGGTACTTTGTATGTGACTTCAGGATCATATAGTTCACTCGCAGCCGCATCAACTGGAGTGAATGGGTAGTTATGACATCAGAGGTTGAGACATATGAGTGAGAAGGGAATGAAAGTGCTATTGTCTAAAGGGAAGCTACCAGTGCTAAAGTCTATTAACTTGGAATTCTGCGAGGACTGCGTGTATGGCAAGCAGAAGAGAGTAAGCTTTAAGAAAACGGGACGCGCTCCAAAGTCGCATCTGTTGGAGCTTGTACACACTGATGTGTGGGGACTGGCATAGGTATTATCTCTTGGTGGCTTACGTTATTTTGTTACTTTTATTGATGATGCTAGTAAAAAACTGTGGGTCTATTTCTTAAAGCACAAATCTGATGTATTTGATGTATTTAAGAAGTGAAAAGTTATGGTAGAAAACGAGACATGTAAAACAGTAAAATGTCTCAGATTTGATAATGGGGGATAGTACTGTGATAAGAGTTTGAGGAGTATTGTGCAGCAAATGGAATCAAAGATCAGAAAATGATTCCAGGGACACCGCAACAGAATGGTGTGGCTGAGCACATTAATAGGACCATCCTTGAGTGTGCCAGAAGCATGAGGTTACATGCAGGGTTGCCCAAGACTTTTTGGATAGATGCTGTGAATACTGCCGCATATCTCATCAATAGAAGTCCCTCAGCACCATTAGATGGTGGGCTACCAGAAGAAACGTTGACTGGGAAAGAAGTGAACCTTACACATCTCAGAGTATTCGGTTGTACTTCATATGTTCACATTGATGCAGAGCACAGAAACAAACTGGATGCAAAATCCAGGAGGTGCACGTTTATAGGCTACGGGCAGCATGATTTTAGCTACAGGTTTTGGGATGCAGAAAATAGAAAAATTATCAGAAGCAAGGACGTAGTCTTCAATGAAAAAATGATGCATAAGGACAGTGCACAGGAAAATAAGGCCGAGGAGAAAGAATTCGTAGAGATGGAAGAGTTACCGGACACGGGTGTTACAGTGCCACAGGATGATCATGCATAGGAGCATTATGAGGCAGAGCCATATACACCAACTGTGAGGAGGTCTACTCGGGAGAGGAGACCCATGGTCCGATACTCACCCTCCTTACATTATCTACTGTTGACAGATAATGGTGAACCAGAGTGTTTTGAAGAGGCATTACAGACAGATACACGGGTTAAGTGGAGCAGGCCATGGATGAGGAGATGGACTCTCTTGAGTCTAATCGTACATGGGAGCTAGTCACTCTACCGAAGGGTAAGAAAGCTCTTCATAACAAGTGAGTTTACAAACTGAAGGAGGAGCACGATGGTTCGAAAGGGTACAAGGCTAGATTGGTTGTGAAAGGGTTTCAACAAAAGGTAGGTATCGATTTCACTAAAATATTTTCACCTGTAGTGAAAATGTCTATGATTCGCATGGTCTTAAGTATAGTGGCTACAGATGACTTACATCTAGAGCAGCTAAATGTTAAGACAACCTTTCTTCATGGGGACCTTGAAGAAGAGATATATATGCATCAGCCGATAGGATATGTGGGACCAAGAAAGGAGAACAAGGTGTGCAGACTGAAGAAGAGTTTATATGGCCTGAAGCAGGCCCCGAGGCAGTGGTACAAGAAGTTCGACAGTTTTATGTCGGAAAATAGTTTTAGGAGATGTCATGCAGATCACTGTTGTTATTTGAAGAAGTTTGATACGTCGTACATCATCCTTCTTCTGTACGTTGATGATATGCTTTTGGCTGGTTCAAGCATGAAGGACATCTCAGATCTCAAAAGACAACTGTTTAGAGAATTTGCCATGAAGGATTTAGGAGCTATAAAATAAATCCTAGGCATGAGGATAAAGCGTGACAGGGAAAACAAGAAACTGGTGTTGTCATAGGCAGAGTACATAGCCAAGGTACTTGATCGATTCAATATGGGAGGTGCTAAGCCGGTTAGCACTCCATTAGCCAACCACTTCAAGCTATCTAAGGAGCAAGGGGCAAAGACGTAGGAGGAACGAGATTACATTGCTAAAGTCCCATACGCGTTAGTTATAGGGAGTCTCATGTATGCTATGGTGAGCACGAGGCCAGACATTGCTCAAGCAGTGGGAGTTGTTAGCAGGTTCATGAACAATCCCGGGAAGGAACATTGGGAAGCTCTGAAGTGAATTCTTAAATACCTGGTAGGTACTAAGGATGTAGGACTATATTATGGTGGATCGAAATTCAAGCTACAAGGCTACGTGGATTTAGATTTTACAGGAAATATCGACAGCAGAAGAAGCACTACTAGTTATGTCTTTACTCTGGGAAGTGCTGCAGTCAGTTGGGTCTCTCAGTTACAGAAGATAGAATCTATCAGTACGACAGAAGCAGAATATGTTGCTGCTACAGAAGCAAGCAAGGAGATGGTGTGGATGCAAGGTTTTATGAAAGAGTTGGGTAAGAAGTAAGCAGATTGCAAGTTGTACAGTGACAGTCAGAGTGCAATACACTTGGCTAAGAACTCAGCCTTTCATTTAAGGACCAAGCGTATTACCATCAAATATCATTTCATACGTTTGTTACTGGAAGATGAATCGATTGCTCTCGAGAAGATTCATACAAGTGAGAATCCCGCGGATATGCTGACCAAGGCGGTCACAAGGGAGAATTGAAGCTTTGTTTAGCTTTGATTGGTTTTCAATCTTGAAGACGTGGAGGTGGTGCACTCCGGATGAAGAAGACAAATGTTTATGGCGATGTGTCTCCAAGTGGGAGATTGTTGAGAAGTGGAGCCACATCTGGGGCCGCCCACTACCAGTCGAGGTTGCGCGGATTTCGTGTCACAAGTCCTTTCACAACTGGGATACAGAAAGTAGTTTCGTGGATTTCGTTTCGCAAGTCCTTTCGCAACTGGGATGTGGAAAGGAGTTTTGCGGATTTCGTGTCGCAAGTCCTTTCGCAACTAGGATACGAAATGGAAGTTGCCAAAACTATAAATTGGGGTCCCTAGGGCTATTCTAGGGTTAAGGTGAATGATGAGAAAGTTATTCTAAGGTGTGGGCAAAGGGTTTTCTATGTGTTTTCAAGGGAGATGTTAGTATATTACCTTGTATTCTTTATTTTTCTTCATAGTGGAAGTTTTACATCCATGGTTTTTTTACCCTTGTTGGGGTTTTTCTATGTATATCTTGTCTTGTGGTTTATTTGGATTGCTTTGATCTATTTCTAGTTTATATTTCTTCTTGTTTATCGTTTGTGGGTGAGGCCTGAGATTGGATCTAGGCTCACTACGTTGTTGGCGTGGTGCGCAACACTGTTCATTTGCTAGGCATTGTCACGGACGGCACATGACCCAAATATGCTAGTCAGTGCATCGTAGCTGCCGAGTGGACTTTTGGGATTACAAATGTTCTGAAGACGGGTATTGATGCTGCCAAGTTCCTTGCATATTAAGATAAGTTTACCAAATTCATTTTATAAACCAAAGCTTAAACACTGCAACTGAATGTTCAAACTCAGAGCTGTTGGATGGTTGTAATGAATTCTCTATATCTTGGATCCCCATTTGCATTGAGTTTGTGTTAGCATTATCATCTATTTTGAAGTCTCCGGGCTACTTTGACCCCTTTCCATCTTGGTCACATTCTTGTTTTTTTTTTTTTGGCTGACGTATATATGGGGGCTAATCCCTTCGCACCCAGTCTCTCATATAAACTTTGCTATTTGTAGTTGGCATATGGTGGTATCAATGGTTGCAGGACAAACTGTACAACTGCCCCATTGTTTGAGGCATTTGGAGGAGTGCCCTTTCAGTCAGGTCCATGAGTCCATCCAAAAAAAATAATAATAAAAAAATAGGGGCATGCATTGGGTACATCGTCGGTATCAGTCAAATACATCCAATACAACATGGAGGCTGGAATTTAAATTTTGTTTTTTGTTTTTTGTTTTTTCAAAATCTCTCTTCTTTTTTTTTATTTATTTTATAATAGGTGGACTGTGTGTATGTAAAACAAATGAATGGTCAATAGAATTGGACCAACAACCCATGGTGTATAGGTGAACAAGTTCCCTTTCTTTTTTCTTTTTCTTTTTTAAATAATGTTTGTACTATTCCCTTTTTACTTTTAAGATTGGCTGGTTTTCAAATGGCTATAGATTGTTGTTTTACCTGCTATCTAATCTAGTCTTTGAGTACTCTTTTAAATTTTTGAGCTATGATCAAAATGTCAAAGTACTTTTGACTACGTTCTTTATGTTTAGAGAAACCCAAGATAGCTTGCTGTAAGTAATGACTGACTCAATTTGAATTGACTTGATCAAGTGAATTTGTTCATTACAAGTCAATCAAACTTATACCCTTTTTATTTGCAGGAATATTCTTCCTATGACTTAAAACTGCATATTGTCATGTCCAAGCCTTTATTATTGTATGGCATCTCAATTCATGGGAGATGGATTGGCCTTGATCCAATTATATAAATAGTAGGACTTGTTGACTTGAGTTATGGTACTTTCCCTTCATTAACAGTCACGTGTTTATCAAATCTGTTTTCTTCTGACTGTGGCATGATCCAACTGATTCACATAAGTTGGATGCGGTGGATTCACATAATATTGTGATGCATGGTTGATAGATTTTATTGGCATAGGTATTTAATTGAATGACAAGGAAATTAAGTAAATGGCTGTGAACAGGACATTTCAATGAATGAAATTTGCTTGATTTCAGGCCGAGTTCCAGTTCCGATGAATTCAATCCTTTCATCATGAGTATACTTGATTTTCCATTCATCCATGCCAACCAAAAACCAAGATGTATTTATCTCTTTTTAAAATTGAAAAACCTCAATTTCCTTTTGAGAGGGCTTTGCTTCACAAACTGTGTTTTACAATAGTAACTTAATACAATGTTCTCATGGTTATATCTCGACAAAAGCTCATTTCTTGGAAATGCTAACCTTTTTTAATTGGTTTTCATTACTTTCAACATCTCCACCATGCATCAAGGTAGCATTTGCATTAGAGTGTTGTGGAACAAAACATGCCTTGTTAGATAACCTAATCTCTTATGCATTTGCATTACTTGCCAGATAACCTACACTCTTATGCATATGCATTATAGTGCTATGGAACAAAACATGCCTTGGGTAAATAACTTGGCATTTCACAGTAATTGATCAATTCTAAATTGTTTGGAATCTTATATGATTTGTGATATTTGGGATATTTTGATAAACATGATGCATAGGTGCAATATATGCCTTTTATTAATGGTTGGAGCAATCAATAGTTGTGAAGCTAGTTCCATTACATTAACTAGAATTCTTTGCTTGCTTTACTCCTATTTTCAGGAAATGGTGAAGGGTAATTCCATTACATCAACCAGCCAGCTTGTTGAAGCTAGTTCCATTACATCCAGCAGCTTGCTTGTTGAAGAAATGAATGGCTATTTAAATCAAATTTATTTTTCTTTAAGAACTATTATTGCTCCTTATGTTCAATTTTTGTTTTCTCGTGACACTTATTTACAGGTTCATCAACATAATTTTTGCTCAAATTATAGAAACCATACTAATGATAATTTTTGTTTCTTTTTTTGTCCTTTAAATTATAGAAACCATACTAATGATGATTTCCAACTTCATGCATATGCCGCTTTTGGGATTTGAAAGTTTGATAACTGGGGAACTCATTGTGAAGCCCCACAGTGTTCCTTCTCTTCTTTCCAAGTCATCAATATTCTTTTGTTTCCTATGGTGTGGCCTACCTAGTTTTTGGAATACTGCACTTTTTAGGTAGTTTTTTCATCTTGGCAAGGAACATTAGAAGAATGGTTTTAATGTAGTCTGCAGGTTTGTGGGAGATACGTGTGCATTGACAACTAATATTTTAATGGGGTGGATCTTATGAAAGTTCCACCCAAGGGGCTCTCAGTTTGTTAGCCTGGTTCTTTTTGGATTATGAGAGATATGTGTGCATTTACAACTAATATTTTAATGTAATCTGCATGTTTATGGCTAATGATGGGAAGATGAAGCTGAAGGCAATGCTTCTAACCCATTCCTCTTCAGAAATACATTCTAGAAAACTTCAGAACTTTGGTCTGATTTCTATTCTTGATTATACCTGCAATGCCATTCCAAATCAGCCTGGAAAGTAAGTCCAATTATACCTACAATGCCATTCCAAATATCTTTTTGCAATGTACATGATGCATTTCTCATAAGAATCTAAAGTATTCCATTCTGGATTTTGAACATTCCTCAGCAGAAATTTTCAGCATCTCTACCTTTTGCTAGTTGTATATGCATTACAAGTTTCAGTCGAGATGATTGCCGGAGTTTCCTTGTTGAACTACCATAGGTGGTGTTCTTATGTTGTTATAGATTTCATGGGAGATGCATTTTCGCACCTAGCAAGTGAACAAGTTTGCCTCGCTTGGTCTAGAACAAGCTCCCCTCGGGTCAGGAGTGCATCGAGCATATCCAAAAACTAGGTGAGTCAACTAACAACAGTCTCCCATATGTATGTTCAATTGTCACAATTTTTTTCACAATGTTTTGATAGTTGATTGTTGTTCTTTCAATTTATTCACATGTTTTTGTTCTTATTTTTTACTTGTTGCTTGTTAGTTAGGTACATAAAAGGCCATCACATTATGGAGCTCTTCATCTGCTTGACGGACTTTCATTGAATTGTCTTTTTATTTTGAAGTCTTCCATTGTAGATTTTAGTTTTTATTGTCAGGTTTGCAAATTAGATAAATAATGTTTCAAATTACATCATGGTTGTTTTTACTATCCTTTGATTCTTAAATGAATATGGCTTAAATATATTTTATTTTATTTTATTTTATACAACAGGTTTTTTTTTTTTTTTTTTTTGTTTAAAATTGTTCCGAAATAAGAAAAAAATACCATTCTCAAATATGACCATTGGCACCAGAACAGTTTAAAATCGTTCCTAAAATTCCATTTCTAAAAATTGAAACGGCACCCAAAACGGTTTTGAACCGTTCCTGATTTTCTGCAACGCCTCATTTTGGAACAGTATTAAATCGTTCCTGAAGCATTTAGGAACGGTTTAAAACTGTTCCTAAATGACGATTTTGGTGTAGTGAGCTAATGGTGTAAAATCATTCTTAAAATTTTAAATTCACGGGGTGTGGCCCACGTGAGTCTCTGATGTCCTGAATTTAAGCAAATCCATTTATCCTTATGTGGTAAGTCTCGGGAGTGGATGTTATAAAATATTCTGATGGATGCACTGAAATTAGAAAAAATAAAATTAAGTATGAAATTCTTTTGAACTAGGCTGAGTCACGTGAAATGATATGCTGTTCTTAAAGCGTGATTCGCCCCCTTATCAAAATTGCTGATGGGTTACAGGCGAATTGCTTCCAAGATAAGACAAGCCTGTTTGGATCTGACGTGCAGCAATCACGATGGGTCCACTCTTTTGGAACTGTTTAGCACTATAGATCTGTTCTAGCAGAAACAGACAGTGGGAATGATCACAATATTCTAGAATAAAGATCTCGAGCTGATGGGAGAGATTGTGCTGAGATGATAGATTTTGGATTGGAATGGTCCAGTTTATATAGGTACCAGGTAGTGGACCATTGCTAGGTGGCTATCAAAGGTTCAGAACGTTTGAAAAACGTTTTTGACTATTGACCATTAATTCTAGCCATTTCTAGTCATCAGATCACAAGATCTGACCGTTGGATCATCATGGCCCGTCAGTTTCTAGACCGTTGTGGCTTTCAAGGCAGCTAGCCGTTTTCATAAACTGCTGAACATTTCAGATTTATGATCCGAGTGTTATCAGTCGCATATAAAACCTAGGCTCTCATTTCAGACCCACTGTACATAGGCTCTGACCAAACATATTGCACCAAGTTCGAAGTGTAAAGCACACACCGCACTTTTACTTTGAAATTCCCAAAAATCGTTTTGTCGGAAAATTCCTAAAATTTTGAAATTTTGAATTATTTTTTCAAAAACCACAAATTTCAACAGTGGGTAGACAGATATACACAATGGTCGGCTGATGTAGAGTGGGTCGCAGAACTTTCACGGCAAAGATGGATGAGAAAAGACACAATCGTAGGCGGAATTAGTTAGAGGCGGTAGTGATTAAAACTATCAAAACCTTAAAACAATAGTACCTCGCAAACTAGATTGAGTTTTTTTTTTTTTTTTTTTTTTTTTTTTTTTTTTTTTTTTTTTTTTTTACGTATCATATATGATTTTGGGTAGGAGAAGCTACTTTAGCCACCCCACTTACACTGTGTTGCTCGTGCCAGATTTGTGAGATTCCATTAGATGAACAGTTAAAAGCCCATTTTATTTTTGTTTTACTATAAATAATTATAACTTTTAATCCTTTAAGTTTTAGGAGTTGTGCCCAGTGTTCGAAGCATCAGTATCGCTACAAGTGTCACTGAATAGGGATACAAAAATAATATCGATATCGCGGATAATATTGCTGATAACCGAAAATGCAGAAAAACATGGGAAAACAGTGGAATTTCAGTGAAACTTCAGGAGATATTAAAATGTACACATTTGCATATTTAGAAATAAAAAAATTACAAAAAAGAATACATATATAACAAGTTTCCATTTAATGGGGCCTTAAAAGCATGTGCTATTGTAATAAATAAATCCAAACATCCCATTCGACCTATTTAACCATCCAACCTTCCGTCTAAACATCCATTGATATTTGAAATAGCCAAGCTATATGTCCGGGGGGGGGGGGGGTGAATAGGACTATGCAAAATTAAAATAAAATCAGCAGAATAAAGATAAATAGATAGCCTTATAATTATAGATCAATTCACAATGCTGAAATCAATTCAATCTCAATAAATAAGGATTGAGAGGTTGATGCAAATTCAGTTGTAAGGACAACTTTACACCATAATAAACAAGGGCTTATGGTAGGACAACCTTATTTCTAGAACTTCTTTTGAATCAATAACTCAATCTGAATAGAAATAACTGAATAACAAGGAATTGAAATAAAATGCAAAAATAAAGATCTAACTTATTACAACAATCCCCACACTTGCTTGAAATGTAAATTGTTACAACATTCACATCCACACTTACAATCCACAAAAATTAAATGATAAATGATATGAAATTTAAGCAAGCATTCAATCCACAAGACAAAGAGTCATAGTGGTTCACCTGTGTGTACACCAACTATCTTTCAACAGCCATACAGAATGCCACTCCACTCCTAATATCGTCACACAGGGGATAATAGTGTTCACTATCAAATAGGTTTTCACAGGTTCACCTAAAAACCTTTACAATTGTGTCTTTTTAACTTGGGCTTACATAATTCAAAAACCCACACTTCTGAGTTTTCTGGCTCTCCTCAGATAACCACACAAATTGAAATTTTTCTGGCGAATCTCAAACAAAAACCAAAATAGAATGGAATTTACAAAATTGTAAAATACCTGGATTTCTCCTTTTTGTAGCAGCCTGGTAGAACAAATTGGAGTAGATGTTTGAATATAGAAGTTCAATGTCCACTACTCACTTTAATATGGTTCTAAGTTCTAATTGATTTTAAATTAAACCAAATTGGGCGTAGTTTTATTTGATTTTGATTCTAAGAAGAAGGAATAAGACAATTCCTCTTTTCAAATGAGATTGGAATACAGGAAGAAAATCAAATTAAATAAGCTAGCAAAAAGAGAAAGCAATTATACATAAAGTAGCTTAAAAATTAAACACAAACTTATCTCAGAGTGGAGCCTTGAATTCACTTAATTTTCAATATAAAAAATCTGAAATTCATGTGCTATTTATAGTTGAAGAAATTCGTCTTAGACTGGTAGAGACAGTGCTAGGACTGGTCGAACAAGGTCTAGGACTGGTCTTAGAAAAGACCAAAATCATGTAATAAAATTCTAATGAATATTGTATCCAAAGTGACCTACCCTAAGGTCAATCTAAGGTTTATCATATCTGGGACATGAGGTATGGACACTGAACACTTCATTTGCTTAGACTTTGATCATTACGAAGCTTAAGTCTTGAGCTTGAGTTCTTCTTTATGTAGCTTGACTACTTCACAATCTTTAAAGTTAATGTCACTTGTACTTGAGTCCCGTACTTATATTTGAATCTTGAGCTTCCACTTGCACTTGAACTTGAACCTTGACACTGAGCTCTTCTTCAATATCTTCTACATTGTAGCTTGAACTTTCATGAAGCTTGAAGAATTCTTTGAACTAGACTTCAAGTGTTGACGTGGTGTCTCATACAGATTTTATCAAGATATAAGCACAAGACATACAAAGAAGTTTTGACACAAAATTTGATAATCAAAGAGGAATCAAATCATAGCACTTACAATCTTCCCCTTTGTCAAATTTTTGACAAAACACTTCTCATAATTCAATAAGATAAGCATCACATATAATAATGAATCATGCACCAGTTGTCATAAAATAAGCATCATCCCTTGAGACAACTCAACTCCCCCTGAGTATCACCATCATAATCCATAGATTTCCCAAATCCTCCCCCTTTTTGTCAAAATATGACAAAGGAAGAATCAAAAGAGAGGATATGAAAGATAGAAATAGATATAGTAACTCAGAAAGATAAAAAGTTCAAAGTGAAGAACAATACATAAGAAGTTATCAAGTGAAGTTTAAAACAGGCATCCACACAACCAAAGAAGGTAAATTAGCAGACCAAAGAGTTAACATTCTCAATCTGATCCAGAAGAAGGAGCAGGTATGTTAGGATCACTTTGATGAAGGCTCTTTTGTAAGCACCTAAAATATCTGCGCATATTTTTAAATTGTTGATTGTGGCCAACATTCATCTGTTCAACCTTTTCCTCTAATGCACTTAGACGTGCATTGAAATCAGATGGTTCAAAGTCTGGATCATTTCCAGAATCAGAATTAATTTCATTAAAAAAATATCATCCATGTCAATATCATCAGGAGGCAACTATCACCTTTGACACCAATCTCAGCTTCAGCAGCAGCTTTACCCGCATCAACATTAACTTGACCAGGGGCCAGATCCAACTTCATTTTATTCAGGTTGGAATTGTTAAATATGAGGTATTGTATAGGAGCCTCACCGACGGGCATAACGACTAACATGTGAGTGGCTAACACATTCAACAGATATCCAAATGGAATATCACCATTGACCAGGATGACTACAAATTTGAATGATAGAGAAACAAATCAAGGAGGGCAAACAGATATTAGCACCAGTAATAATTGAATACAAAATATGAACCATAAACAGAGTTAACTCAGTCTTGTTTCCAGAGCGGGGATATATATTAGAAGTGAAGATACGATGTAAAACTCTGTATTTGGGTAACAAGTATTTGGTTTTAAGGGCATTTCCATTAGTAGTCCATGGTGCATTCATGTTACACAATGTTCTAGTATAAATACGTTTTTCTGATTCTGACACTTTCTCAGCAAGTGCACTAGGATGAACACTATCATCATTTACAGGAATGTCCATAAGGCCTGAAATTAAATGATGATCAACAAAAAAGGCCCTTCTCTAGTGCTAATAATGAAAGTCAGTTGCTCAGCAGAAAAGTCAGATATGCATGCAACCATGGCCTGTGCAATGGACTAGTATGCCGGCCCGCTCCAGTGTAAAATGTTTTCCCATCCTACAGATTGAAGGAGACGAAGGAGACTATAAGGAACAATATGATTTAAACTGACCACTTTTTCAACAATAACATTGCGCATACGCAGGTCACGTACATGCGAAGGATTATCTTTAGGATCCCTAAGATGATATCTAGTGATTGCATTTGAACGAGAAGAAGACGCACCTCTATGAATTTTCTTTTTACCTCTAGATTCCATATTCTTGAAGAAATGAAAGAAATTTTAAGAAAAAAGAGATGAGTTTCTCTAGATTCAACAAATGAGGAAGAGAAAACCCCAAAAGTGGAAGATTTGTATGAAATAGACAACAATAGTCAAGAAATCTAAGAGTAAAGATTAAGATTCTTCAAGAAAGCAAGAAAATCATTCTAATCTGAAGGAATCGAACACAAGGGTTCGACTAGTCGAAGCTCGGCTCGTTGGTGAGGTGGCTTAAAATGAAGAAGAAAAGAGTTTTCCCCAAATTAAGAGGATCACCACGCGCACGACCGGTATTGGTACATACTCGACCGGTCGTAGCAAGACTGGTCGAGAACATTCTCGACCGGTCTTAGACTAGAAAAAAAAATATGCAATTTCCACAGAATTTTGAAATTTAAATTAATAACATATTATTATATACAATATGATACAAAAATGCATGATCCATCATTTAAAATTGCACATACCAAGATCAAATTTTAATTTGTTAAACCTGCTTTTGTCATGCGGTTTAGTGAAAATGTCGGCTAGCTGAGTCTCGGTAGGAATATATTTTAAAGATATTATTTTTTCTTCCACTAATTCATGAATATAATGAAACCGAATGTCAATGTGCTTAGTACGTGAATGCTGGATTGAGTTTTTTGAAATGTTTATCGCACTGGAATTATCACAGTACAAAACCATTGAGTCTTGTGCAATTCCATAATCACTTAGCATTCGTTTCATCCAAACCAACTGAGTAAATGCATTTCCTGCTGCAATGTATTCGGCCTCAGCGGTTGAGAGTGATATGGAACTTTGCTTCTTGTTAAACCAAGGAACCAAGCAGTTTCTAATGTAAAAACAACCACTGCTGGTTGATTTTCTGTCATCTATATTTCCTGCCCAATCAGCATCCGAATACCCAGCCAATTAAACACTAGTATCATAGGGATACCAAAGACCCAGATTAACTGAACTTGCAACATATCGAATAATTTGTTTAACAACAATTAAGTGAGATTCTTTAGGATTAGACTGATATCTAGCGCAAATTCTAACACTTAAAGCAATATCAGGTCTACTTGCAGTTAGGTAAAGTAAGCTACCTATTATACTACGATACAATTTAGGATCTACATCTTTACTTATAGATTCTTTTAAGAGTCTTAGAGTTGTACTCATTGGAGTATCAAAATTCTTACCATTTTCAAATCTGAACCTCTTAATCAAGCTCAATGCATACTTAGTTTGTGAAATAAAAATTTCATCAGATTGTTGTTTTACTTGCAACCTAGGAAATAATTTAATTCACCAACCATGCTCATTTCGAATTTAGATTTCATTAGATCTGTAAACTCAACAGTCATGTTAGTACACTCAATAGTCATGTTAGTACAAGTTGATCCATAAATTATATCATCAACATAGATTTGAACCATTAAGATATCATCGTTATGTTTCTTAACAAAGAGCGTCTTATCGACACTACCCATCTGAAAATTGTGACTTAGTAAAAACTTAGTCAATTTTTCATACCATGCTCTGGGAGCTTGTTTCAGACTATAGAGAGCCTTTTTAAGGCGGTATACATGATTAGTAAGCTTAGAGTCTTCAAACCCAATCGGTTGTTCAACATATACCTCTTCAAGTAAATTGCCTTTCAAAAAGGCACTCTTCACATCCATTTGAAAATTTTTAAACTTTCTAAAACATGCAATAGATATGAAAAGTCTGATTGATTCAAAGCGAGCAACTGAGACAAAAGTTTCATCATAATTAATCCCTTCAATTTGCGTGTACCCTTGCATAACCAGTCTTGCCTTGTTTCGAATGATATTTCCCAATTCATCAGACTTATTTTTAAAAATTCATTTTGTTCAATAATGTGTTTATCTTTAGGTCTAAGAACTAGATACCAGACATCATTTTTAACAAACTGATTGAGTTCTTCCTGCATAACTATTATCCAGTTTTCGTCAGAAAATGCTTCTTTTACGTTTACCGGTTCAACCTGAGATGTAAAGCACACGTAATTACATATGTCTTCTAGTTGTATACGAGTGCGCACACCAGTGAGAGGGTTTCCAAGTATTTGAAAAGTTGGATGATCTTTGACAGTCCTTAATTCAGAATTAGTTTCACTTGATGAAGTATCTGGTTTTTCAAATATAAGAGCTTCATCATTATCTGAACTAGGGGCAGGTGTATTCAAGTGATCGTCAATTACTACATTTATTGACTCTTGAATCACACCGGTCCTGTTGTTCAGAACACGATATGCACGACTGTTTAAAGAGTATCCTAAAAAGATCCCTTCATCACTTTTAGTGTCGAACTTTTCCAGATTTTCACGGTCACTTAAAATATAACACTTGCTGCCAAAAACTCGAAAGTATTTGACAGTAAGCTTTTTCTCAAACCACATTTCATAAGCCATTTTATTATTAGATTTGCAAATATAAACACGGTTGATAATGTAGCAGGTGGTATTCACTGCTTCAGCCTATAAATTCTAGGGAGCTTCATGCTATTCAACATAACATTTTTCATTTCTTGAAGCACTCTATTCTTTCTTTCCACAATACCATTTTGTTGTGGAGTTTTGGGCGCAGAGAATTCATGTGATATTCCCTGATCGCTACGGAGTTTCTCAAAATTACTATTTTCAAACTCGGATCCATGATCACTTCCAATTTTACTGACTTGAGAACATTTCTCAGTTTGGACCCGTTTGATAATCTTTTTCACTTCATCAAGAGTTTCTGATTTGTCTCTTAAAAATGAAACCCAAGTATATCTTGTATAATCATCTACGATGACCAATATGTATATTTTACCACCTTGACTTTTCGTTCTGGTTGGTCCTATAAGATTCATGTGGAGAAGCTCGAGTGGTCTAAATGTGGTATTGGAGTTCACCTTTGTTTAAGAGATCCTAGTTTGTTTACCATACTGGCATTCACCACATATTTTGTCTACTTTTTACACTTTAGGTAGACCTCTAATTAGTTCTCCTTTGCTCAATCTGTATAAATTTCGATAGTGTACATGTCCAAGGCGTTTATGTCATAATTCTGTCTCATCAGTATGGACCATGTAGCACGTTTGATTAGATGATCTTCCATTGCATACTATATAGTAGTTCTCAGAAGTTCTGCGACCAGTTAATATTACAGAACCCTTTTTACCTATAATCTCACAACCTTGATTAGAAAATTTAACACTATGGTTGTTGTCACATATTTGAGATATGCTTAACAGGTTGTGTTTTAATCCCTTAACATATAAAACATTCTTAAATAAGGAAAGATTATAAAGTTGAACCGTACCTTGGCCAATAATCTTGTAGTTGCTACCATCACCAAATGTGACTGACCCATCAGTCATATCTCTTAGATCGGTGAATAATGCCTTGTCTCCTCTCATGTGCCTGGAACATCCACTGTCGAGGTACCATTTTGAATGGCTTGTTGCTTTGAACGCAGTGTGGGCAACCAAGCAGGCAACTTTAGGAACCCATTTCATAACTGTTTTGGGTTTAGGAACATAGTTGGTCTTCTTTTATCTGATGTTGTAAGCATAACCTACTGAGTTAGATTTTAAGAGCTCCTTAAGTAAATCAGCTATTTTTTCAGCAAGAGGATTTCTGATCTGATTTTTAAAATAACTGCTTTTAAGTTTTTGAAAAGTTTTTGTATTTTTAGAAAATTTTTGATAGGCACATTTTCCTTTTGAGTTAGAAACTTCTCCTTTCACAAAGTTGGGAGGAGTATTCTTCTGTTTAGGAGATGTATTTTTATCATAGCCCAACCCAAATCGATCGCCACATTTTCTTGATTCGAATAATAATTTTTCTAACTTTGAATCACCTTGGGCATATCTCCATGTATCTTTCAAACTCAGAAGAGAAGATACTTCGTTTTTAAGTTTCTCATTTTCAGATTTCAAATCATTAATCAAGGAGGTTTTGAATTCCAAATCACATTTTTATTTTTTGAAACAATCTGAAATATGTGATTTTTCTAAAATAAGAGTTTCAAAACATTCTTTGAGTTTAGAAAATTTTTCTTTTTGAAGTTTAAGTTTGACAACAATTTTACAACTTTCCTTATATAAGGCATTATAAGCATCTTGAAGATCTTCTTCATTTTTATAATCACTATTCAAAATTTCTTTACTTGTTGAATCATCGTGATCTGAAAAAGTAAACTTGGCTAGAGTCATGAGGGCTTTAACTTCATTTCCCAATTCGGTTTCAGAATTTTCTGATTCAGAAGAGGCTTCAGAATCAGATGATTCATCCCAAGTAGCCAACATACCCTTCCTTTTGGATCTGTCCTTTTTAGGACATTTGTTTGCTGGATGCCCATACTCTTGGCAGTTGTAACACTGACTATCTTTCAAAGACTTCCAAGTTTTGGACTTGGGTTTAAATTGTTTCTTTTCATTTGTCTTTTGAAAATCGACCCTTTTCTTACTTTTGAAAATCTTATAGAATTTTTTTTGCTAAAAGAGCCATATCATCTTCAGAATTTTCTAAATCTGAGTTTTCTTGAGAAATACCTTTAGACGATTTCAAAGCTATCGATTTACCTTTAGGAGCTTTAAAGTTTAACTCATAGGTTTGTAAAGAACCAACTAGTTCTTCTACCCTCATATTGTCCTTATCACGAAGTTCCTAGATCGCAGTAACTTTAGAGTTGAACCGTTCAGGAAGTGAGCGCAGTATCTTTGCACATACTTTACTTTTTGAAATTTTATTGGCAAGACCCCACATTGAGTTTACAATGTCATTTAATCTTGTGTAAAAGTCCATAAACATTTCATTTTCCTCCATATGAATTTCTTCAAATTTGGTTGTGAGGAGTTGGAATTTAGATTTTTTTTACAATTGATGTACTCTCATGTGTCATTTCTAATATATCCCAGGCTTGCTTTGCAGTATCATAGGATATGATTCTTTTGAACTCATCTGGTGATAGTGCACAAGTGATTGCATTTAGTGCTTTTGCATTGGCACTACTTTCACTTTTCTGAAGTATGGACCAGGAAGTATACGGTGTTACTCTCATTGATTTCTATCCATTGATACCAGTTACTTCAATGATAGGAGGGCTCCATTCAGTCACTGTGGCTTGCCACACACTTTCATCCATTGATTTGAGGAAGATCCTCATTCGGGCTTTCCAATAGGCATAGTTGGAGCCATCAAAGGGTGGAGGCCTAGTGACTGATAGGCTATCAAAATTTGACATCTTATTAATATAGCTTAGATCGTTATCTCGGGAAATAAATCCAAATAAAAAGCAATAAGAACGAGGTATTAGGCTCTGATACCACTTGAAATGGCCAAGCTATATGTCCTAGAGCGCGGAGGGGGGGGGGGGTATGCCAAATTAAAATAAAATCAGCGGAATAAAGATAAATAGATAACCTCATAATTATAGATCAATTCACAATGCTGAAATCAATTCAATCTCAATAAATAATGATTGAGAGGTTGATGCAAATTCAGTTGTAAGGACAACCTTACACTATAATAAACAAGGGCTTATGGTAGGACAGCCTTATTTCTAGAACTTCTTTTGAATCAATAACTCAATCTGAATAGAAATAACTGAATACCAAGGAATTGAAATAAAATGCAGAAATAAAGATCTAACTTATTACAACAATCCCCACACTTGCTTGAAATGTAAATTGTTACAACATTCACATCCACACTTATAATCCACAAAAATTGAATGATAAATGATATGAAATTTAAGCAAGCATTCAATCCACAAGACAAAGAGTTATAGTGGTTCGCCTATATGTACACCAACTGTCTTTCAACAGCCACACAGAATGCTACTCTACTCCTAATATCCTCACACAAGGGATATTAGCGTTCACTATCAAATAGGTTTTCACAGGTTCACCCAAAAACCTTTACAATTGTGTCTTTTTAACTTGGGCTTACATAATTCAAAAACCCACACTTCTGAGTTTTCTGGCTCTCCTCAGATAACCATACAAATTGAGATTTTTCTGGCGAATCTCAAACAAAAACCAAAATAGAATGAAATTTACAAAATTGTAAAATACCTGAATTTCTCCTTTTTGTAGCAGCACGGTAGAACCAATCGAAGTAGATATTTGAATATAGAAGTTCAATGTCCACTACTCACTTTAATATGGTTCTAAGTTCTAATTGATTTTAAATTAAACCAAATTGGGCATAGCTTTATTTGATTTTGATTCCAAGAAGAAGGAATAAGACAATTCCTCTTTTCAAATGAGATTGGAATACAGGAAGAAAATTAAATTAAATAAGCTAGCAAAAAGAGAAAGCAATTATGCACAAAGTAGCTTAAAAATTAAACACAAACTTATCTCAGAGTGGAGCCTTGAATTCACTTAATTTTCAATATAAAAAATCTGAAATTCATGTGCTATTTATAGTTAAAGAAATTCATCTTAGACTAGTCGAGACAGTGCTAGGACTGGTCGAATAAGGTCTAGGACTGGTCTTAGAAAAGACCAAAATCATGTAATAAAATTCTAATGAATTATGTATCCAAAGTGACCTACCCTAAGTTCAATCTAAGGTTTCTCATACCTGGGACATGAGGTATGGACATTGAACACTTCATTTGCTTAGACTTTGATCATTACGAAGCTTAAGTCTTGAGCTTGAGTTCTTCTTTATGTACCTTGACTACTTCACAATCTTTGAAGTTAATGTCACTTGTACTTGAGTCCCGTACTTATATTTGAATCTTGAGCTTCCACTTGCACTTGAACTTGAACCTTGACACTGAGCTCTTCTTCAATATATTCTACGTTGTAGCTTGAACTTTCATAAAGCTTGAAGAATTCTTTGAACTAGACTTCAAGTGTTGATGTGATGTCTCGTACAGATTTTATCAAGATATAAACACAAGACATACAAAGAAGTTTTGACACGCAAAATTTGATAATCAAAGAGAAATCAAATCATAACACTTACAATATTGCAAAATATAAACAAGACATGATATTTCACTAAGAAATTATCAACAATTGGAAAGGAAATGAAAGATTGTGGCCTCAATATCGTACATGTTGTGAAATCGATAATATTGAGATATTATCAATATTATTGATGACAAATTGAACACCACATACAACCATGTGCCCATGAAAAAAAATTAAAATAATTTTTTTTAATAAACAAAATTTTGATGATATCAATATGTTGGGAATAATATTATTAAAATATCGTCGATACATTTATGATACAAGCACTACCTAAAATTTATATAGTTGAAAATATTGGTGATACATTGGCGATATTGATGCATTGATAATACAAGCGACACCTGGAATTACATAGTTAAAAATATTGGCAATTACATTAGCGATATTGATACATTGGTGATACTTAGCGATACATTGCTAATACCTAAAAATTTTTATACTATTAGCGTTATCGGTATCGCTACCAGTGTTATCGGTATCACTGAGCTGGAGATAAAGATAATATCTAAGATATTTCGATAATATCAGAGATAATTCAAACATTGGTCGTGCCCAACATGAGTAACATGGTTAGGCCAAATTGGGCACTTACTATTTTTGGGCGAAAATCATGAAGTCTAATAGGAATAATGACCGTCTACAAATAATAACTTTACTATTTGGAGTTTGAGTCTAAAACTTTGTTCTAGGTTTGAACTCATTATTTAAAGCATTGTAATTTCATTTTTATCATCAATTAATTTATTTTTGAATTCATTATAAATTATTTCTATTTCAACCTTCGTGGATTCAAGAAAACTTTGTGAGAAATCTATAGAGCTCCATGGATTTGGAGTAGTTATCCTCGAGGAAGACTCTAATCGACCTCATCACATCCTTTCCCACGTCATCAACCCATATGAAATTTGAATAATTTAAATGGTGAGATTTTTCATCTTGACTATTTTCCATATTCTTGACTATTTTCATGGTTCAGCCTACTTGAGTATTGATTTGACGCGATTTACCTAGTGACTAGATGGTCTGTGGTAAGATTTGATTGAGCAATGTGTTGTTGTGAGAGATGTGTGTTGAGTGTCAAATATTGCATACTTCCCCTTATTTAAGCTTTGGTTTTATGAACATGATAACACTTAATCGTTGTATTTACGCATGTTTGTCTTGCAAGGTGATTTTGAGAGCTCAAGGCCAAAAGAGTGCTAAAAGCGTAGAAACTAGTGCTCAAGAATTACCAAGGCAAGGTTGGATCTTTGAAGACCAAGATTGAAGAATTTACATGCCAAAGATCTAAGAAAAGCAAGCGCAAAGGAGGAAGAAAAGACTAGAAAAATCGCAGAAGCAACAGAATAAATAGACTGTTCGGTGCGACGTTTGGTCCGACCAAAGCCATGTTCAATGCAAGCGAAGGAAACCTTGATGTGACTGAAGGTGCACAAAATAGTCTAGCGAACAACAACAAAATTCAGAGTGAATTCAGTCCGTCCGAAGATTAATTCGGTGTGACCGAAGACATGTTCGGTTTCACCGAAGGAAAGCTCGGTGCAGTCCGAATGTAGATAGAGAGTTCCAGCAAGAAACAAAGTTAATTCGGTCCGATCAAAGGATAATTCGGTCCGACTGAAGTTCAAGTTCGGTGTGACCAAAGCGTAACTGTGCTGCGTAAATTAAAGGTGGTTTCAAAGTTGGTCTGACTACATCTTATAAATATGGGTCTTTTAAGATTTTTTAAGCACGAATTAGGGTTGGAAGAGTGGAGCAAGGTGTAAGAGAACTTCAAGGAGTCCTCCCTTCTTCCCCAATCTTCTTCTTCTAGTTATTTTTTCATGTTTTGTTTAAGAGTTTTAGTTTCAGTCATGTCTTTGGTTGACTAATCTCTTAATTAGAACTAAGAGGTGAAGCTTGTAGTGTGTTTTAATACTTTTCTTACTTTGATTCATGTTCATGAAGTTCATGTTGGATATTTCATAGTTATAGTTTGAATTTAAGAAGTGTTTTATTATTATTACTTTGATCTATCGTCGACTCCGGGCATGGTGGATACTTAGAAACTTCATGAATGTTTTCTCTTTTATTTATGATTATTTGATTTATAGAATTCTTTGATCTACCATTGACTACCGGCATGGTAGATGTGTAGAACTCTCTACAATCAATTCAACAAGACCGTTATACATGGATCATTACTATGAATGTTCATAATCTGTTTTGGAACAATTTATGATATTGTAATCACTCTATCATTCAACTGGATAGATTAGGACTTCAATTCCAGTTGAAGCATTGATTAAATCAAGTAAGGATGCATTAAAGTAACAACAAGTGGATCCTTGGCGCTCTAGTTCCCAAAATCTGATAGTTTCAATTCACAATATCTCTTCAATTATAAGTCTCAAGTTTCTTTTTTAATTCTAATCATTAATTAGTTCAGAGAAATTACACATCTCCAGTCCTTGTGGGTACAACCTCGATCTCATCGAGATTATTACTACATCGTAACCCTGCACGTGGGGTACAAGCGAACAAGTTTTTAACATCATTGACGTGAATTGCAACGTGTTGTGTTTTTCTAAATTATTTAAGTTTTAGAATTAGTTAGGCTTTTTTTTTTTTTTTTTTTTTTTTTGTATTTTCTCTTAGATTTTCTAAATTGGTTTTAGGAGCTAACTTAGTTTTATGTTTTGTAACATCTAACCTAGCGATTCTTCTTTCGTAAAATCCTTTTAACCCTTCTCTTTTCTCCACTTTCTGAATTTCTATTCTAGGATTAGGTAGTTTTAGAACTAGGGTGTTGTGAGTGTTTCATGCCCAAGTGGATTTGTGACAACATTCAACGTCTCTTGAGCGAAGGTGGATTAGTCGAAGGGTTGATTATCCATCACCGGATTAGACACCATAAGAGATCCCTTGAGTTAATCGAAGTATTGGCTGCAAATCAACCTCAACATCTAGATGAGGAGGTTTAAGATGAGAATGAGGTGCATCATACTCCCTGCCTCGTACTTTATGAGATTACTTACAACTAGCGGGGGTAAGTACACCTAGGGGTGTACACGAACCGAGCTAGCTCAGTTAGCTCGCTCGACTCGACTCGAAAAAGGTCGATTCAACTCGGTTCGAAGCTGAGTTCGAGCTGGCCCCAGCTCGACTCGACTCAGATCGAACCTAACTTGAATCGAACTTGGATCGCACCAGTTCGGTGACTCGGTTACTTTGATATTGATGTTGCTCACCAAGTGTTTGATGAAATGACTCAACGAAGTGTGGCTGGTGGCGAGGAAGGTATGTGTATGAAACAAATACCCTTCTTTTCTTGATTTTTATGCTGCTTAGAAGGTGTTTGATGAAATACCTATAAAATCACTGTTGTTGCTTTACATACATTGAGATTTTGAAGGTGCAATCCATATGTTTGTGAAAATGTTGCACAGGCGAACTCGGATCGAATTGGACCGAGTTGCTGATCGAACCGAGTCGAGCTGACCAGTCAGGCTCAAGGATCGAGCCGAGCTAAGTTGAGCTAAGGCCAGCTCAACTCGGTGTACACCCCTAAGTACACCTTCTTACATGGTGTTTCCACATAATGCAGGAAACATGGATTTTAAATTGGGAGTGGTACAACTCCTTCGTAAATTTCATGGACTAGATTATGAAAGTCCATACTTGCACATCTTTCTCAGAAGATCGGTTACTTTATGCCTTCCACAAGAAAGGACTTCTAGAATACCAGTGCAAATCAAATAAAAGGAAAAACTCACAATCGGTCACCAGGAGAAACTACAAGAATGCGTCTCTTGAAAGAACTGGTTGATATTGGATAAAGAACAAATCCAACATATGAGCATAGATTTGGATTCCAACTAACGATTATAGCTAAGAATTACTGCTACTCCTATGATAAGCTGAGATAAAAGATAAATTAATAGATTTGATTAATTTGTTTGGTTGCGTCGGTTGTTAGATTTTCTATCACATTCTTTGTTATTCATAGAGTTCTGTAGCTTGTTCTTCTAGATTCTTCTTCCATTACTGCAATAGTTATGGTAGTTAAAAACTTTTTTTTTGATCCATTTCTTGTTACGTTTTTCTTTTCTAATTGTTTCTCTTCTGTCGGTCGGGTTTTGTGTCTCTCGGTTGCCTTTTGTTCAGAAACGCTCGACCGTCCTTCGGCCTCTCGGTCACAATTTGCTTCTAGACACTTGACCGGCCTTTAGCCATGTTTCGCTTACATATACTTCTTGATTACTTGGTTTGCCTTTTAGACACCTCTTGGCCACTTGATCTACTTTTGAACACCTCTCTAGCAACTTATGGATGCCTTTGAGCCACTTGATTTGCTTTTGAATACTTCTCAGCTGCTCTCTATTTTATCATCCTGTCAGTAATGATTCCATAATAAAAATACTCTAAATATTCTTTAAGATCTTTAACATGTTATGTAAGGCCCATATCCTAGACCGTACCGTTCCTGAGACTCACATGGTTCTCCCTGTCGAATTCCTGCAACCTGTGACCTGTAATCGGCATTTTTGCGTGACCCTAAATCGCATCCTGTATATCTGAGTCGACTTGACCCGAGACTTATACCCTAGCGACCGCACTGTCGCCACAGTTCCAACGCCACGTTTCGCGAGCTGATGCGATTTCCAAGCCAGGAGATGTGGGCACGCGTTTATTTTGAGAAAACGACGCGTAATTGTAAAACCCAAGAGAATCTCTACCAAACGTCAATCTATCAATCAAAGTACACAACCCATCAAGTTAAGTACACAACCCATCCCTCTCCCATTCCCAAAGTCAACTCTCTCTCTCTCTCTCCACCCATCCCTTTCTTTCACTCACCCATCACCCATCACTCACTCTTACATCACCTCTCTCTCTCTCTCTCTCTCTCTCTCTCTCTCTCTCTCTCTCTCTCAAGTCCATTTCCCAAGCAACGAAGAGAGAGCCAACGTCCAAGCTCTCCCCAAAGAGACCCAAGTGTGGCCCACTTCCTACCTCTAAAATCTCCCATCTCCACCCTTCAATCCTCATCTTCCACCGTCAAAGAAGCTAAGAAGCTTAGCTTTCCAAAGGACCAAGAAGGAGTGATATAGGTGGGTGATCTTCAGATTTCTACCATTGATTTCTATTTGTGGGCCCACTTGTGGTGGGACCCACCTGATGTATGCATTGTATTAAGTATAGGGAGGGCCCATAGTGGCGGGGTCCCTCCCCTTCACACCATCTCTCTCTCTCTCTCTCTCTCTCTCTCTCTCTCTCTCTCTCTCTCTCTCTCTCTCTCTTTTTATGGTGATATATGCGTATGGCCCACCTGATCCAGCCAGCCCAGATGGAGGGGAAAACACAAATATCAGTTTGATCCAACCCATGATGGGCCATCACACGGGACCCACCTTGATGGCATGCCCCATCCAGGGCCGTCCGTCCGCTGGACGTCCAGCATCCCTGGACGAAGAGAAAACACAAGTATCAGTTTAACTCCAAAGCTGAGGTGGGCCACACTTGTGGACCCACCTCATGCAGGTGTTGCAGCTGGGTCGTCCATCTGTTGGACGACCAATAGTACTTGGCTGCTATTGATAAGCTCCGTGGACCACCGATATATGTGTTTTATACTCACCATCCACATGTTTGGACGTGGGCCCACCCCACACATGTGACACGTGTGGGTAGGTGGGACCCACCTTGATGTAGTATTTTGTCCCCACACTGTCCATCCGGACAGTGCTACTATGGGATGCACCATGATGTATGAATTTAATCCACACCATCCATCCACGTGGGACTCCACCTGATGTATGAAGCTACGTTGTCCATCCATCTCACAACAGTAAGATGGTTGCTGTATTGATGTCACCAAATATGTGGGCCCTAATCATGAGGTATGTGTTGAATCCATATACCATCCAGCCGTTTGTAGAGATCATTTTAAGTGAGACCCACCACGTGTGTGGGACCCACTGTGATATATGTATTTTATTCCATTGTCCATCTGAACGGTGGGGATCATCAGCAGCAAGCTGCTGCAGTGGCGACAACAAGTTCTATGGGACACACCTCTGCTGTAATCCTAGCCGTCCATCATTTGGACGGTGGGCCAGCATCCCACGCACCAGCTATATAGCTGCTGCACCTCGTCAGCAAGTTCTATGGGCCTCCACCGTGATGTATGGGTCATATCCATACCGTCCAGATGGCTCTGGACGGTGGGACCCACCACAGATGTATGTGTTATATCCAAACCGTCCAACCAAATGGTGAGCTCGTCTTAAGGCTTGAGACTAAAAATGAGGCAGATCCGCATATCAGGTGGACTACACTGCAGAAAACAATGGAGGATTGAACAGCTACCATTAAAATCCTTTTGATATCCCAGAAGTTTTGGATTAGTATGAAATTTGTTTTCCACTTAATTCAGTTCCTTGTGACTGTATGAACAGATTAGATGGAAATAAATGTGATGGAGGGCCCCGGCCCGATGAATTGTTTAACGACGGAAATCATTATCCCCACTGCTATTTGTGGTATGGTCTAGATGATCCTCCAATGTGATCTATTTTTTTTTTTTTTTGGGTAATGCTCTAAAATGATCTTTAAAATAGATGTATGGTGTAGATGGTGCGGCCTAAGTGATGCGGCCCACTTGATGTATATGAGGCCCATTAGTGCGGCCATGTGATGTAGCCCACTTGATGTATATGAAGCCCATTGTTGCGGCCCATGAGTGAGGCCAATGCGATGTATAGAAGGCCCAGATGGTGAGGCCCAATGTGATGCATGTGAGGCCCATGAGTGAGGCCCAATGTGATGTATGAGAGGCCCATGGGACGTGGCCTATTGTAATATATTGAGGCCCATGGGATGTGGCCCTATGCGATGTATATAAGGCCCTTGTATGAGGCCTAATGTGATGCATGTGAGGCTCATGAGTGAGGCCCATTGTAATGTATGTGAGGCCCTTCTGTGAGGCCCAATGCGATGTATATGAGGCCCATTGTGATGTATCTGAGGCTCATGGTGTGGCCCATTGTGATGTATTTGAGGTCCATGGATGTGGCCCATTGTAATATATATGAAGCCCTTATGTTGAGGCCTAATGTAATGTATATATGGCCCATACGATGAGGCTCATTATGATGTATGAGAGGCCCTTGTGTGAGGCCCATTATGTTGTATGTTAGGCCCTTGCGTGTTTCCATGGGCCCACTATATTTTGGCCCTATGAGGGCCACTCCTTGGGAGCAATGTTGGTTGAATGTCCACATTAATGGGTAATGATGGTTAAATGTCTACATTGTGACCTTCCCTTAGGCCTCGTTAGACCTATTCTTGATATGAGTAGGCCATCTAGGCCCATCCTTGATATAAGGAGAGTACATTATCATCATATAACATGCTTAGATCGCTTCATGATATATGCCCATACGCATCATTCGTATGCTTGTTATGAAGAGTGATTGAGCATAGCATATGCCATTGGGCTGATTGTTTATGAGACTCCCTGAGAGACGGAGTTGCCCCACATGAGCGCAGTGCACCCGTAGGTTTGATGCATGACTGGATGGTATGGCTCATGCGTCTCACATTTTGTGACATAATCATTTGGCGCCCTAGTGACATCAGGGTTGCGGCCTCCACATGCATATCATGGATGGTCAGATGGTACACCGGAAATGTTCGGTTTGAGCATAAGGGCACTTTGGATGTCTGTATGTGAAAGTTCATAAACTCTCATGGCCAGGAGATGCTCTAACGTCTAAACCGAGTGTGTCATGGTCGGTTATATGGGAGTGTGGCCTTATCTGCCCGAGTGAGGGGGCTGTAAGCTAAGCTGAGTTTGACCAGCTCATAAATTGGTCCGCTATTGACAAGCCGGGTAGGCATTGGTATACTGCTGGCAGGTGGGTAGTAGGGTCTTTTCCACTAGCTGGGCTGCGCGGTCGGCAGGGGCGGCAGCCAGCTTGGAGTGTACTAGACCCCAGTGATGATCCAAGAGATGTACATTACTTATATATGAACTTATTGAGCAGGAGTTCCATACTTAGCATTTTACTCATTCACTATCCACTCGGGTTGGTGATGCGCAACTAATTATTATGTGTACTATTGCAATAGCCAGGATTTCGGTTGGGGAGTGCGACCAATCTGAGATCAAGAGTTTACCACATTTACTCTGGCTATCCAAATTTAGTTATGAGACTGGTTTGGATAGAAGTTTCTTGTGATGGACCCCATAGCCTGCGATACTACGTACTATCATTCCGACTTCACACTCTAGCTTGGTCATTCCATTCGCACCGCATATTGCATCCGCGGCATATGACATTTTGGGTTGCTATATTTCTGCATTTATATGGCCTATATGATCATGACGGTATTTGTGGACTCATCAGAATTTGCATATTGCATTGCATCCTCAGTATATGATATTTAGCTTACTATATCTCCAAATTACAGAACTATTCTACATTGCTTCCTCGGTATATGATATTGGCTTATTATGTTTTTACATTGTATAGTCTGGATAAGGCTAATGATATTTATGGACTTACCAGCATGTTTCCGCATTGCTCTAATATTGCATTCTTGACACTTACCTTATGCACACACATTCAACACTCTCTCTAAGCTTTCTATAAGCTTATGCACGATAAATGCGTGCAGGTAGCGTTAGGTCGTAACAGTGTTGAGCTTGGAGCGTGCAGCTGTCTTCTAGAGCTTCGATTTTTAATATATATATTTCTCTTTCAGCACTGTATTCAACTCTTATATTAATAGATATGTGATGATGATGTTGCCTTTGTGATTTGGGTAAACTTGTGGTTATGCTTATTATGAGATAAATGTATGTTGGAAAATCCTCCTTATAGGATCCGAGGATCGGAATCTAGCGTATGGGCACTGGAAACCGAGAATGGGGTACTACGGAGGCTGTCGATAACGGATTCGGCGATCGAAAATTTTGTGAGCCCGATTTTCGAGTTTCGGGCGTGATATGTTATATATTTCCATTGCTATAACATGTGTTCTTTTTAATTGATTTTCCAAGAATAGTTAGAAATTGGGTACAACACCATCCAAACATTAATAAAGTTATTCCTATAGACAAGAAATGGAATACAAAAAAATTAGCCTAATCTAAAATTATTTGATATCCCAATTGAAAACACAATATTTCCTGTCGTGCGACCCATGGTGATCATAGCATGCCATAATGCATTTAATAGCCACCAAATAATTCTGAGTTTCAATGAGTTAATGTTGATTTTCAAACGATTGCCAACTATCTATATTATCAGCTCTATTGTGAAATTTTCTTATCCAAACGAGTCATGACAAAAGAAAGGTAGGCAAGGGAAGAGAATCAGTGGATTTTAGTCCAACCATCTGTCATCGGCTCTACCATGGAATTTTCTTATCCAAAGGAGTCATAGCAAAAGAAAAGTAGGCAAGGGAAGAGAATCAGTGGACCAGAATCCGCAACTAACGCTGATTGATACTTCCCCTACCAAGACATAGATAAGTGTTAGAGGCTCTGTGAGGCCCACCATAATACATATGTTTAAACCACGCTGTTCATCTATTTTGAAAGATACTTTCAGGGCATGAACAAAAGGAAGCAGATCGAAGGCTCAACTGCACCACACCACGGGAAGCAAAGTGGTGAAGCTCTTGCTGCTGAAAACTTTCTAGGGCCCACCGTCATCTTTATTTGCCATTTAACCTGTTCATATGGTCATATAAAACTGGACGAAGGGAAAACACAATTATCAGCTTGGTCCAAAACTTGGGTGAGCCATACGAAGTTTTCAACCGTAGGCTTTCAATCCCCATTACTTCCGGTGGTGTATTACACTTGAACCTTCGATCAGTATTTTTTTTTTTGAGCTCATTACCTAAAATGATGTATAAAAATAAATGAACGGCGTGAATGAAACATATACATAACGGTGGACCTACAAAGCCTCTGACCGGACCGTCCGTCTATAGCAAGGTCGTGGTGGGGGTAGTACCCCATCCTCGTCCATCTGCAGCACCTGTTCCAGGGGCGCGGATTAGCTACTGACAGGTTTGAGTAGCGAGACCGCTACTGAAGTGGCGTCACCAAGTTCTGTGGCCCCAACATGATGAATGTTTTGTATCCACGCCGTCCATCCATCTGGAGAGATCATTTTAGGATAGGATTCACAGAATGAGTCATATCCAAAACTCCAGTGGACCCCACTAAAGAAAACAGTAGAGAGAGCGACACCACCGTTAAAAACTTCTAAAGGCCACAAAAGTTTTCAATCAGGCTGATATTTGTGTTTTCCCTTCTTTAATGTCTTTGTTAACTTTTTAACAGGTTAGATTTCGAAAAAACATCATGGTGGGCCTTAGGAAGGTTTCAACGGTGGGCATCAATCTTTCCACTGTTTTCTGTGGTGGGTTCCATTAAAGATTTGGATATGCCTAGTTCTCTAGGTCATGCTTTAGAATAATATCTCCAAATGAATGGACGCAGTGGATACAACACACATCATAGTGGGGTCCACAGAACTTGGTGACGTCACTTCAGTAGCGAGTCTCGCAACTCAGTATCTAATCCGCGTCCCTGTTCCAGGGAGCGCCTGGAACACGCAAGAGCTGTGGAGCCTATCGTATTGTATATGTAAAATCTACTCCGTATATACGGTGAGAATGCTTATTTTGACCGTACATAAAAAATCATCTAGAATAAAAGATAGTTATGGGCCACACCACCAATGGGAAGAATATGAAAAAATTCGGATCATGCTCAACCTGCTTTGTTACACCTGATTAACAGGTTTGATGAAGGATACACACCATGGTGGCTCATATAGAGTAACAGCTATAAGATGGACGGTTTTGATCATCAGACCATTTCAACATGCGGCCAGAATGAGGCGAAAGATGATAGCTATACCGAGTTCCCAGACTGGCAAAAGCAGGTAAGCAAGTCAAGCTCCATCATCTGGTTGACCTGAAACGCCATGGAGTCTTCTCTAATCGGTTTTGAGAGCATTTCCCCAACATAGCTCCGCCGCTCCATCCAAGGTGATTCTCTGCTTTTCAGCTTTCAGCTTCTTCTTTGCTCTAAATCATGGCAGATGGACTGGTTTCTTTGGTCGTGGAGAGTTTGGGTTCCATGGCCTTTCAAGAGCTGAGGTCGTTAGAGGGTGTTGAGGAAGATCTTAAAAAGCTCTCTCGTACCTTCGATTCTCTTCAAGCAGTGCTCACCGACGCAGAGAAGCGGCAAGTGAATGATGAATCGGTAAAAAGATGGTTAGGAGATCTCAAAGATGTGGCATATGACATTGACGACGTTTTAGAGGAGTGGAAGGTGGTGAACGACGGTTGTGATGACGGCACCAGCTCCGAAGGTAAGAAAGTATCTTTTCCCTTTTTTTCCAGACCCCGCTTTCATGTTGAGACCAGTAATCGGATAAAAGCGATTAGTGCAAGATTAGACGAGATCAAAGAACGCAAGAATAGCTTCTCTTTCAGTGAAGTCAGGGAAGAAGGTGGAGTGGTCAAGTTGGATACGAGGGAAACGAGTTCATTCATACATGAAAATGAGATTTTTGGTAGGGATCGAGTTAAGGAGTGGATTGTCAACCAGTTGGTAGAGGGCAGCAGTGATGAGGAGCAGGACGTCAAAGTCATTTCTATCATTGGTATGGCAGGAATTGGAAAAACCGCTGTCGCTCAATTAGTCTTCAAGGATGGTAAGGTTAAGAGGCACTTCAATAATATGATTTGGGTGAGTTTTCCTGGAGATTTCGATGTGATGAGGATCTTTTCTGAAATCATTAATACATTAAGACGGAAGCGGTCACGTTCGTCATCCATAGAATATGCGACATCAACGGTCTCTAGTTTGTCCTTGGAATCTTTGACATCAATTGTCTTTGATATGCTATCTGGTAAGCGGTTTCTGCTCGTGCTGGATGGCGTACGCAACACTGATGATGCCCAGTGGAAAAGGCTTATGATTCTGTTTAATAAAGGCAAGAAAGAAAGTAGAATTTTAGTTACCACTCGTAACGAGAATGTCACGAAATTCTTCTCCTCGGCCCTGATGTACGAACTGCAACCGTTGTCTGCGAATGATTGTTGGTCGTTGTTCAGCCACAGAGCTTTCTCTGGAGGAAGAAGTGGGGATGAGCTTGTCAAGTTAGAGGCATTGGGTAGAGAAATTGTGAACAAGTGTCAAGGAATTCCTCTCCTGTTGGACGCAATAGGAAGTGCCTTGCGCAGAAAAAGAGATGTACAGGACTGGCAGTCTGTCTTAGATGAAGCGACAGGGGATTCATTGGGTACTGAAAAACTTGCATCCGTTGTATTAGAGAGCTTCCATGATTTGCCAAAGCATTTGAAGCAATGCTTTGCTTTCTGTTCCATATTTCCAAAGGATCATTTGATAGAGAAGGACAAGCTAATCAAGTTGTGGATGGCCCAAGGTTTCATTCCCCAAACGAGAAGAGAAGACATGGAGAGGCTAGGTGGTTCATATTTTGATGATTTAGTGAGGCGTTCCTTGTTTCAAGTCATAGAGACAGATGAAGAAGGTGATCCAAAGTATTGCATGATACATGACATGATCCATGACCTCTGCAAATCTATTATGACTGAGTGTTTTATCATAAAAGAGGAAACGCTGAAGAGTCAGCTTGCAAAAGCTCGCCATGCCTCATGGATTTGCAATGAGGATGTAAAATCCATTCCTTCCTTCATAAATGAAGCCGAAAATTTGCGTACTCTCATACCCATTGGATGGTCTAAAATTCCCTGTTTTTATCATTTTAACAGCTTAAAACGTCTGAGAGCGTTGGATTTGAGTGGCAGCACAATAGAAGAGCTCCCAAATTCTTTGCAGCACTTGAAGCTTTTACGATACCTCGACTTGTCTGCCACCAATATACGAGAATTGCCGGAATTTGTAAGTGGCATCTGTCTTTTGCAGACCTTAAAGCTTAATCATTGCCATAATCTTACAAAACTCCCTAAAGGGATTGTGAAACTGATCAAATTAAGACATCTTGAAATCGAAGGTACCGATTTGGTGTGCTTACCAGAAGGCATGGGGGGGTTAACATCCCTTCGGACATTAACCAAGTTTGTTACAGGGGGTGAGAGCGGATGTAAAATTGAAGAACTGAAAGACCTTAACCTTCTTCAGGGGAAGCTAGAAATAACATGCTTAAACAGAGTAGCAAGTAGAGATGAAGCTAACGAGGCAAAATTGGAGAACAAGCAGAACCTCCAGACCTTGAAATTGTCATCTGGGGCAGGGATATGTTATAAAACACATACAGAAAATGAGGTGGAGCAGGTGGAGGGTGTGTTTGAAGCACTTCAATCCCATCCAAACCTAAGAGATCTTACCATTTCAGAATACATTGGTCGCCAATTCCCAAGTTGGATGGAAGATTGTTCATTGTATTCCAATCTTACCAAGATGCAATTATCATATTGCAAATGCAGACAGATGCCAGCGCTTGGGAAACTGCCGTCCCTTAAATGGCTTAAGATACAGGGCATGTTTGAAGTTACACAGGTGGGCAGCGAGATTTTTGGGAACAGCCATGATGGGGTCACCGGAACATTCCCTAAATTAGAGATTCTTATCTTCCATGGTATGTATATTTGGGAGAAGTGGGAGTTGAATGTGGTAGCTGGATCATTCCCATCTCTCTTTCAATTATGCATATTGTCCTGCGAGAAGTTAAAGGCACTGCCAGAACTGCAACACCTCATTTCTCTTCAGGAACTCGAAATCCGTTATTGTCCGATCCTAAGCAGTCGATGCCAGAAGGAGGTAGGAGAAGATTGGAACAAGATAGCCCACATCCCCAACATCATCATTGATTAGCGTTAAATCCAATGAGAGAGGAAATCGTTCGAGGTGCTACATTGCAAGGTAAGACTCTCTCTCTCTCTCTCTCTCTCTCTCTCTTGCTTCTAATCTTATTCTTGGTGTGGCAGGCGGATGAATCTCAAGACATTCTTTCCTTTTCTTCCATACGTATGTTGTAGATCAACCAATCAAGGGTGACTCCAAGGTTCCTTCACTGTTCGAGTTGTCCATTCCCTTTCTTGGTAGAACCAACTTCATTGTAGCCACCAGGAATTCTAATGCCATTTGATTCCCGCCGAAAGCTAGGAAGAAGAGTTCGACTCCGCGTATCAGCCAAAGAATCTAGTCTCTGTATCAGGCAAAGAATCTGGTCTCCCATCAGGTATTTCTTTGCTCTCTCTCTCTGTTTTATTTTATTTTGTTCTCCTTAGACACCAAGTATTCCTTCTAAGATTGTCTAAGTCTCTCTCTCTCTGTTTTATTTTATTTTGTTCTCCTTAGACACCAAGTATTCCTTCTAAGATTGCCTAAGTATCTACGCTCAGTTTTCCTTGTATCTATGCATAATACATTTTAATTAGATTTCATCTGTGATTACAAACATGCTCGCATTTTCATTTTAGTAATGCTACGGTGATTTGAACAAATTGTGTGGGTCTCTTGTCAACGAAAGGTAACCAGGCTGGCCTGCTTTCAATTTTCTAAATGGTGAATGTTGATCGTCAATCATTTTTTATTTTATTTTTATTGATTTTTTGACGGCCATGATCAGAGATGGATAAGATCACCCTATCAATGTTTATTAAAACCACCTGCCATCAATGGCGTGGACAAATAGATGAACGAACCCAAACTAACAGGTCAGCCAGCCACGTGTACTGTGAACTGTGAGGAGTTTTGAGGCCATGTTGTTGGGATGCCTTGCACAAACCTTAGGATCTAGCCTCCCGAAACAAACCAGAATTATGGATAAAGCAATGAAATAAATCAAAGCATCAATCACACACCACACAAGAGATTTTTACGTGGAAAACCCTCAGAGAGGTAAAAACCACGGGACCTCGTCCAGATCAACAATCCACTATGAAGTAGAACGTTACAATCTTCTTCACTCACGCAGGAGTGGATAAACAATAAGAGAAATAGAGAAAACGGAGAGATCTAACCGATTACGAGGACATAGAAGCGCTGAGATGTAGATTGCAAAGTAGAGAACCTCCACGAGCAGAACCTCCCTTCTATAAGCTTCCTCTCTCTCTTTCTCCCTCTCTCTCTCACCTTTGATAGCCCTAAACCCTTTAGCAAATCCCTTGCAAAGCTTTAGGAAACCCTCTTGCTATTTTGTGATACCTAGAAAAACCCTAGGCAACCCCTTTTATAGTTTTGGGAAACTCCTTTCCGCATCCCAGTTGCGAAAGGACTCAAATCCACAGTTTCGCGCAAAATCGCGGAACAATCTGCGTAACCTTCGACTAGTCCTGGAAATTCCAGGACTGGTCCTAGCCTCCTACGACTGGTCGTAGCTCACCTACGACTGGTCGTAGACCACCTACGACTGGTCGTAGCTCTCCACGACCAGTCCTAGCTACAAGTAAAAAAACAAGCACGAACTCATCTGGACTTTGAGTCGTGCCAGGGCTCGAACCTACGACCGGTCGAGCACCTCCCACGACCGGTCGAGAGGGGCTCAGGACCGGTCGTAGACGGGGAAAAAACCCCATCAAATCTCCCCCTTTTTGACCCGGGAGGGATCCACCTTCTTCAAGCCAGCCAGGTTTCTACAAACCTCGAACTTGCCCTTGAGCAAAGCCTTGGTCATCATGTGTGACCCATTATCGTCCGTGTGGACCTTCTCAAGCTGTAACACCTTTTGTTCCAAAGTATTCCTGATCCAGTGATACCGAATCTCTATGTGTTTCGACTTGGAATGCTGACTTGGATTCTTGCTCAAGTGTATAGCACTCTGACTATCGCAATAGACCACGTGCTCCTCCTGCTTCAGGCTAAGTTCCTGTAGGAACCTTTTCATCCAAAGCATCTCTTTACATGCTTCGTGATCGCAATGTATTCGGCCTCTGTCGTCGACAATGCTACGACCTTCTGTAGCTTGCTCTGCCAAGAAACCGCTCCCCCTGCAAACGTGAACATGAACCCCGATGTGGACTTCCTGGAATCTATGTCACCTGCCATATCTGCATCTGTGTAGCCCTCTAACACAGGTTTTCCGTCACCATAGCATAGGCTCAACCTGGATGAGCCTCTTAGATACCGTAGTATCCATTTCACCGCTGCCCAATGCTCTTTGCCGGGATTGGCAAGGTACCGGCTGACAACACCAACCGCATATGCTATGTCTGGGCGTGTACACACCATAGCATACATCAAACTTCCTACAGCCGACGCGTAGGGTATCTTCTCGCATCTCTTCCACCTCGCCTTCGTCTTGGGACACCGTCTGTCGCTCAATCAAGTGACTATCTAGTGGATCTTACCGACCGGCTTCATTTGCATTCATATTGAACCGCTCTAGGACTTTCTCAATATACCGCTCTTGTGATGCCCAAAGTTTCCTGCCGCTTCGTCACGGGTTATCTCCATTCCTAGGATCTGTCTAGCCAGGGCCCAAGTCTTTCATCGCAAAGACTTGCCCAACTCTGTTTTCACTGTCAATCTTCTTGATGTCTTTTCCCATGATGAGCATGTCATCAACGTATAATAGCAGAACTAAGAAATCACCATCTCGAGAACTTGCGCGTGAACACACAATGGTCCGACTCCGTTCTGTCATACCCATGTCCGTAACATGAACGAATCGAACTTCTTGTACCATTGCCGTGGAGCTTGTTTCGGCCCATACAAGCTCTTCCTCACCTACACACCATATGTTCCTTGCCCTTGACTTGAACCCTCTCGGTTGGTGCATGTAGATCTCTTCTTCCAGTCACCATGGAGAAAGGCGGTTTAACATCTAACTGCTCTATCTCCAGATCCATGCTAGCCGCCAACCCAAGCAACACCCGTATGGATGTCATCTTCACCACTGGTGAGAATATCTCCTCAAAGTCTATGCCTTTTCTCTGACCAAACCCTTTCACCACAAGTCTGGCCTTGAACCTCGTCTGTGAATTCTTCTGCTCAATCTTCTTTCTGAACACCCACTTGTTGCTCAGAGCTTTCTTGCCCTTAGGCAGTTTCACCATATCATAGGTGTGGTTCTTATGCAAGGATTCCATCTCCTCTTGCATAGCTTTCAACCACTCCCCCTTATGCTCGTCGGCTAGGGCCTCAGAATAATCTTCTGGCTCTCCCCATCAGTTAGCATAATGTACTCATGCGGCGAGTACCTCTTGGACGGTATGCTCTGTCCCTAGATGACCTCCTCACCCGTGGCTCAACAGTGGATCAAGTGGGCCTCCCCTGGTCCATCTTCTGAAGGAACTCCCTCGTTCTCTGCACCTTCTTTGTACTCCCCGTCATCAGGCACCACGGGAGGAGTAATCGGATCCATGTCCTCTAGCTCACCTGAACTAGGCTGGTTCTTCTCTAGCTTACCAATGTCTTCGATACACTGATCTTCAAAGAAAACCACATCTCTGCTCCTGACGAGCTTCTTCTCGGTCGGATCCCATAACCTGTAACCGAATTTTTCATCACCGTACCCTAAGAACACACACTGCCTGATCTTCATATCGAGCTTGGACCTCTCGTCCTTTGGTACGTGAACGGATGTCCTGCATCCAAACACCTTGAGATGACTGTACGATGGATCCTGTCCAGTCCACACCTTCTCAGGTACTTCTCCATTCAACGGGGCTGATGGAGACCTGTTTATCAAATACACCGCCGTGCGCTTGTTGCTTCCCAGAACGTCTTGGGCAACTTCGCATGGGATAACATACATCTGATTCTCTCAACAATGGTGCGATTCATTCGCTCAGCTACACCATTATGCTGGGGGGTCTTGGGAACCGTCTGTTCATGCCGTATACCCTGGGACTTGCAGTACTCGTGAAAGTCGCCAATGTATTCACCACCATTGTCAGTGCGGATGCACTTCAATGGTCTACCTGTCTCTCTCTCGACCATAGCATGAAACAACTTAAACACACCAAAGACCTCGTCCTTGGATTTCAAAGCATAAACCCAAACCCTCCTAGATGCATCATCTATAAAAGTGACAAAATACAAGTGCCCCACCCAAGGTTTTGTCCTCATAGGACCACAAACATCGAATAAACCAAATCTAATGCATGCACTTTATTAACATGAGAAGCGCTTTAATGAATGAAACTCTATGTTTCCCGATAAACAATCAAGAGGTTTTGAGAGGCATACCTGTCACGTCGGAAGGAGTCTTCCTTGCTAGTAGCCGAAGCCCTTTTTCACTCATGTGGCCTAGACGCCGTGTGCCACATGTCAATAGCCGAATCTTCCATTGCGTTCAACCCACCCTTGCACATACCGACACTTGCCTTGTACAGGGGCAAAACTTCCTTCCTTTAGCCACGATCAACGAACCCTTGATGAGCTTCCATCGCCCACCAAAGAAACCGGCTTTCATAGCCATCATCATCCAACCTTCCCGTCGACATCAAGTTGAGGCGAAGGTCTGGGATATGCCTCACATCCCTGAGAACCAATGTGCACCCACATCGGTCTTCACACAAATATCACCGACTCCCACGATCTTTGATACGCGAATTTCCCATCTTCACAGTCCCATAGTCACCTGACTTGTAGCTTGTGAAGGAGTCCCTGTGTGGAGTCGCATGAAAAGAAGCTCCAGAGTCTATCACCCAGTCGGTGCCCTGACTCGTAGCCGTGAGACACACATCGTGATCTGTAGAAAGAATAACTACCATGTCGCCATCTGAAGCGACCGCAGTGGAATCAGATTCTTCTTCCTTCCCTTTTCCTTTCTTGTCGTTTTTCTTACCACGACATTCATGCTCAGTAGTGGCCCTTCTTGCCACAATTTCAAAGATTCAACCTCTTTTCGTTACTCGACTTGCCTCTTGATTTATCTCGGGCCTTCCCGCCCTTCCCGTTCTTTCCTCTCCCCGTTCTCGTGTCACAAGAGCCTCTTCTTTGTGTAGACCCTCGAGACTTCCTCCTTGTCTCCTCATTGAAGAGACAACGGTTACACTGTTCCATGGATATCTTTCCGTCCGGCGCGGAGTTACTTTAGAGACACCACCAATGTCTCCCAACCGTCGAGCAATGAACTAAGCAATAGTAAAGCTCGCAATTCATCATCCAGACCATCTTCATAGAGGTGAGTTGGTTCACTATATTGCTGACCTCATTCATATGCTCGGCCACAGAACCACCATCCTTGAACTTGAGATCTACAAGTCGCCTTATCAGAAATATCTTATTACCGGCTGTCTTCCTCTCATACAGCCCTTGTAATTTCAGCCATAAGCTTGCGGCTGAGGTTTCTGTAGACACATGGTGAAACACGGAATCATCCAACCATTGTCTGATAAACCCCACCGCCTTTCGGTCCATCTTCTTCCAATCATCATCAGTCATATCCTTGGATTTTGCTGATATGCCTGAGATTGGAGAATATAGGTCCTTGCAATAAAGCAAGTCCTCCATCTTAGCCTTCCATATGGTCCAGTTAGAACCATTGAGGCTGATCATCCTTGAGCCACCTTCCATAATTCCAACCGATCCTACCCGTTCAATGAACTTAGCTCTGATACCACTTTGTTGGGTTGCCTTACACAAACCTTAGGATCTAGCCTCCCGAAACAAACCAGAATTATGGATAAAGCAATGAAATAAATCAAAGCATCAATCACACACCACACAAGAGATTTTTACGTGGAAAACCCTCAGAGAGGTAAAAACCACGGGACCTCGTCCAGATCAACAATCCACTATGAAGTAGAACGTTACAATCTTCTTCACTCACGCAGGAGTGGATAAACAATAAGAGAAATAGAGAAAACGGAGAGATCTAACGGATTACGAGGACATAGAAGCGCTGAGATGTAGATTGCAAAGTAGAGAACCTCCACGAGCAGAACCTCCCTTCTATAAGCTTCCTCTCTCTCTTTCTCCCTCTCTCTCTCACCTTTGATAGCCCTAAACCCTTTAGCAAATCCCTTGCAAAGCTTTAGGAAACCCTCTTGCTATTTTGTGATACCTAGAAAAACCCTAGGCAACCCCTTTTATAGTTTTGGGAAACTCCTTTCCGCATCCCAGTTGCGAAAGGACTCAAATCCGCAGTTTCGCGCAAAATCGCGGAACAATCTGCGTAACCTTCGACTAGTCCTGGAAATTCCAGGACTGGTCCTAGCCTCCTACGACTGGTCGTAGCTCACCTACGACTGGTCGTAGACCACCTACGACTGGTCGTAGCTCTCCACGACCAGTCCTAGCTACAGTAAAAAACAGCACGAACTCGCTGGACTTTGAGTCGTGCCAGGGCTCGAACCTACGACCGGTCGAGCACCTCCCACGACCGGTCGAGAGGGGCTCAGGACCGGTCGTAGACGGGGAAAAAACCCCATCACATGTGAGGGCCAGGATCTCCACCACGTGTCACCCCATCTCACTAGCACCCAGAAGTTGCTAGACCACTGTAGATACTATTGCTTGCCAAATTGGCGTCCCTGGCTTAATATACCTGAAATGCATGAAATGAGAAAGGAGGGCAGTTAGTTTTGTGTGAACAGTCTGGGTCGCAGGAGCATTCCCCCAAATTAGAGATTCTTCTCTTTGAATAGTTTTACATTTGATGGGATTGGGAACTGAATGCGGAAGTGGTATCAATACCATCTCTCTTCCAATAATTTAGTCCTGCAACAAGTTGAAGGCACTCTAAAACCCCACTTCACTTCAAGAATTCAAAATTAGAGATCGTCAAATCTTCATTATTGCCATTAGGAGTTCTAATCCCATTAGATTCTTGCTTGGCCACGTAGAATGGAGGGAAGAGCATGAAACAATAAGAGAAAGATCACCGTCTTCCTCAAGTGATTAAAACCATGAATACATGGGTAGAGTTCTTGAGTCCAAAAGAAAATAAGAGAAAACATTTAAATATTTTATTAGATAATGTATGCTTGATTACTCTATTAAACTATTAATAAAGAAAACAAAACTCTAATTCAAAATTATCTAAAATAGTAAAATTCCAACTCTATTTCAAAGTTATCCAAAATAGTAAAACTCTTCTAAAGCTTAATTTATCAAAAATTATAAGTCCTAAATTAACTTTATCAGATGATTCTAGCATTATTAGGAGCAATTTCTAAAAAAAATTTTAAAATTTTTTTTGAAAAAATCATAAAACTCTAAAACTAAGGAGATAAAATAGAAACACAAATTATTAAAAATAGTAATTTTTTGTCAAATCGTAATTTTCTATCAAGAGGATGCGTTTTCTTGCAAGACAGACAAACACAGTCTCACATGAGCCGGTTGATCCGGAATGGCCCGTTACATAAAGATCAATAGATTGTGTGTTCCGTGACGATACCCAGATCAAAAGTTACGGCGAATTTATAGTCCGAACTTTGAATGGCAATTTCTCCACACCCGAAGTGAATTTCTTTGATCTAGACACAAATGAGGCCCAATTATGTCATGCCCTATGTAGGTTTAGGCCTGAATCTATCATTTGGACTTTTTTGCTCCAACCATACTAAAAATGTATCTGCAGCCCGTCCTACATCATAGAAGAGGTTGACACCACCTATCTTCCTAAGTGTACACTTCCTTCTTGTATTCTTTGTTTGGCATTTCTTTCTTTCTTTTTTCTACTTAAAAGGCATGCATCCCTTCTAGTATGCTCATCTTTTAATTTTGTAGACTAATACTATATAGAAATGTATAAATTATTAGACAAAAGTAACTAGGCTTGCACATGGGCTTTCAAGGACTCTCCTACTTTCAGTCTGGCTTGGGCTGGGTTCTCATGCTTGAGGATCCGGCGAGACCTAAAATTCAAGCTTGCTTATTTATCATGGTACAGCTCGTTAGGATTTTCAAGGGTATTTTTGTAATGCATCCCACATATCTACAGTATCACAAACCTGATACGGCTCACCTTGTGAATGACTTGGATCTTGCACAAAATGAGTGAGCAGGGCTTGAGCCTGCTTCATTTTGGGCCATCACGGGCCCATAAGGTTTAGTTTCGGGGCTGGTCTTGGACAGACCTGGCCCATTGACCACCCTACCATTCCTGCTTCTTTGCAAAGAATACACCCCTTCACAAATCTAACAATACGGTCCATCCTTTAATAACCTAAAGGGTTGTTATGATGTTTCCATGTTTCAAAATATCACACCTGCCGGACAATCCTAATCACAAGTTCATTCACTAAAGCTGTAAATGTTGAGTGCCATCTACTTTTTTCCTACCGATGTTTTCAAGGGAATGGATCGGATCACCCCCATCAATGCATATATATATTTGAACCACATGCCATCCATGGAGAGAACTACTAGATGGACGGACTCAAACAAAAATCACCCTATCATGGGTACTGTGAAGAGTTTCTTTGGCCCACATCCGGACTAGGATCAGCACCATACACAGGTGGGCGCCAGTATCCCATGGTGGGGCCCACCTAGGACTGGCTTCGATCCGATGATTTGGCCTGGTAGCAAGATTAACACCCACTGGGCACATGTTCCATCATCGGCTGATCCAGTCAGGCCAAGCCCACTAATCTAAAACCCTGACTCAAACAGAGTTGTGCTAGCCATTGACAGCAGCATACATTGGACCATTGATCATATATTATCCAAAATGTGGTATATTCCTCCGAACCACAAGCTATGTTTTTTTTTTTTTTTTTTTCTGGGACCACTCGTTTGTAAGCTGCAGATTAAAGGGATGGTAACCTTTTGATCCCGGGATATTTTCACGAAATCACCCATCCATGGTGGGGACTATGCCCCACTCAACTTGACGAGATTCCCACCATGGCTAGTAGAAAAACTCTTATCTGGTCATGATTCTGTCACAACTCGAGTAAAACCTGACTCGATAAAACTCAGCAAAACTGGACAAACTCAATTCAACTTGTCACAGCTAGACACTATTGAGACATTATGTATACTTCAGAATATTTAATGACATTGAAAAAACTCAAAAAATATTGGCATGTGTTTTTGGGAAACTGGCCTGTGATTTTTACACAACAACGTGGAAGTCGAGTCAAGTTTAGGTGTTTCTAAACTATTGAGGGCCGTAAGATCAATGATTAGATCACCAAAAATACTGGCCCATTTGGACTATTGGACGGAAATGGGATGGGATGGTGTGATGGACTTTTACGCCAAGCCAACCATGCATTAGGTTTGGGTTTCAAGTTTTGGCGTGTGGTCCTGAAAATAATGGAATTGTTGCATTGTTTCCATATTTCAAAGTTTACGCCTGTTAGACAATCGTAGCTACAAGTTCCTTGACTAAAGTGGTGAATGTTGAATGCCAGCCATTTTATTTTTATTTTCGTTTTCTACTGATGTTTTTAAATAGAATCACCTAATCAACGTATATTTGAACCACCTGCCATTTATGGTGAGAAGTACTTGATGGATGGGCTCAAACAAAAGGTCACCTGTCTATTCTGTTTGGCCCACATCCGGTTGAGTATCAGCACCAAGTCCACCCGCAACATACACGTGTGGGGGCCAGAATCCCATGGTAGGACCATCTAGGACAGGTTTCGATCTGAACATTTGGCATGTGTATTAGCATGAGTGCACCAGTAAGATTACCACCCACCAGGGACATGTTACACCATCAGCGGATACAGACAGGCCTAGCCGTTGACAACAGCATACAATGGACCATGGTCTGACCGTTGATCATATATTAGCCATCGTGAATGGGAACCATTTTCTTTTGGTGAAAGTTCACGTCATCTAAAATATGGGATATTCCTCCCAACCAGTAGCAATGTTTTTCGTTGGATTATTTGCATGTGGACCGATGATCAAAGGGATAGTAACCTTTTGAAATTCAGGGATATTTTTGTGAAATCAACCATCCATAGTGGTGATGTAAGACATGGGAAAAGCACGTTCTTAGCACAAATGAACAAGAAGAAGTTGAAAGGAAAATCAACAAACAACATAGTTTGATTGATTAAAGTCGATCAAGCACTGATCAAGTCGAGCAATCGGTCGATGGAAATTCAAATTTTGGTGAAAGTTTGTTGGACAATTTTTGCTCAATTCAATTGATTGGCTGATCGATACAAATACAATTTTATGGATTTGTCTGTGGACATTTTTACACCATTCTGATGGGTCGATTAATTGACGGAATAGGGAAAATTGTGTTTTTAAGTGTTTGTTTAGGTTTTTTTTCTAATTGTGTCTTAGGGTTAATTTAAGAATATTTAAGCATGCAAACTCATTTATTTTTTTTATATAGATTTTTAATAATTTTTTTTTTTAAAATTTTCCTATTTCTCTCGTGGAATCGAGAACTTCACTTGTGGATTCAAGAGAATCTTTAGATTCAAGTTGTTTATTGTTCAATGAAGACAATGATCGTCCTCATCACGCTCTTCCCCACGTCAGTTTAGTATTAGAGATATGTTTTTCCTCGGATCATTGGCTTCTAGTAACGGATCAGGTAACAATCTCATGGACAATGCTCTAAGGAATTATCATGTAACAGTAGCAACTTTCGAGGTGGCGCAGCAGGAGAATCGGCTAGGCATGCAAGAGTTGTAAGTTGCTCTCGACCACTTGACGAAAGCCTTAAGGAAACTCCATGTTCGTGGTGATGATCTGCCTCTAGTAAGTCCTGGAATTCACAATCGTGCTGAGGATGATCTCCTCGGTGGTTTATCACAGAATCACACTTAAGAATGTGGGATCAAGCGATGAGGAGATCAATGACATGATCCTCAAACACTCTGAATGACGTGGCGATTGGTTAGATCGAACGGATCAAGAAATCATGATGAAAGTCAATGTTCCTAACTTCAACAGCTAACTCCACATCGAGGACTTCATCGATTGGTTACTTGAAGTCGAACACCTCTTCAACTACAAGGAGATCCCTGAAGAGAAGAAAGTTAAACTTGTGCCTTATAAGTTGAAGGACGGAGCTTTGGCTTGGTGGGAACAATTTTAGCTCGTGCAGACGAGACAAATGAAGGCACCAATCTGCATGTGGAGGCAGATAAACAATTGATGCGTGCACGATTCCTCCCTAGTGACTACGATTAAGTTTTGTTCTGACAAACCAAAATTGTCAGCAGGGTAGTCAATCGGTGATGGATTACGGAATTCTACCGTTTGGCAGCATGAAAAATAATTTACTAGATACTTAATCACAACAAGTTATCCGATTCCACAATGGTTTGCGTGTTGTGATATAGGATCGGGTTCAAAAGCAACCCGTTTGGATGATAAATGAAGCAATTAAGCTGACAACCCAAGTGGAAGTGCAACTTGAGCGATCCAACACACGAGCCTATCCCGCAAATAGGGTAGCCACCACGGGTTCTTCATAAGGAGCATAATAGGACAAGGGGAAAGAACCTATAGGGGGTATCATCAACCTCCTACACCCATGAACTGAAAGTTGGGGAGCGGACAAGTGAGACCTTAAAGAGCTTCCAACCGGGTCAATTATTAAACGTATGTCCTCAACGACAAGTGGCTAACCTAGCTATTAATGATGGAAATGTTGAAAATATAGAGGAAGACCTAGAAATTGATGAAGTAAAATGCACCGTGAATGATGAAGCAGACGAAGCAGATTGGGTTTCATAAGATCATGGTGAATCCCTAATAATGAGGTGACTATTATATACACTAAAGAAGGATGTACATCTACAATAACATAACATCTTTTGAAAAAGGTGTACGGTGAATAAAAAAATTCTATGATGTGATCATAGACAGTGGCAGCAATGAGAATACCGTCTCCAAAGTCATAGTAGAGAAATTGCAGCTAAAACCAAAAAGACATCCTTCCCATACACAATCAGTTGGATTAAGAAGATCATCGAGACGAAGGTAACTAGACAATTCATTATCTCTTTCTCAATTGGTAAACATTATAAGGACAAAAAAGTATGTGATGTAGTTGACATTTAGGCTTTTCATATATTACTTGGTTGACCGTGGCAATTAAATCGTAATGCCTCTCATAGAGGATGAGATAATGTATATGCCTTCATCAAGGATGACAAAAAAACCATACTTGCCCCTATGAACCTAGATGAACAATCCAAAACCTCTAAAGTGAATGGGCGTTCTCTCCTAACTATACAGAACTTTGTGAAGGAATCCAAGGAAACGGGACAACTTTATGCATTGGTTGTAAAAGGTGAGGAAGTAGCCCACAATTATTCTCGAAAAAACTAAAATCATTATTGTGAGAATTTAAGGAAATCTGGCTTGATAACCTTCCTAATGGGTTGCCCCCCATGCAGAATATACAACACCATATCGACCTTATCTTAGGGACTAGCTTACCTAATCGCTCTCATTATCAGATGAGTCTGAAAAAGTGTGATATTATGCAAGGACAAGTAGAGGAATTGATCCATAAGGGTCTAGTGCGAGAGTGTATGAGCCCATTTGTCGTACCAAATCTATTGACACCTAAGAAAGATGGGAGTTGACACATGTGTATCGACAGCTGAGTAATAAACAAAATAACCGTAAATTACATATTTCTTATACCAGGACTGGATGATATGTTGGGAATGTTAGAGGGGGTGAAACTATTTTCTAAACTGAATTTGAGGAGCGACTACCATCAGATCCGTACAGCCGGGTGATGAGTGGAAGACAACATTTAAGACCAATGAGGGTCTGTATGAATGATTGGTCATGCCCTTTGGACTTTCAAATACGCTTATTACGTTCATGAGGTTGATGAATCAGGTTCTGAAACTATTAATTGGGTAATTTGTGGTGGTTTATTTTGATGATATCTTGATATATAGTCAGAGCGATGTAGACCATGTGAGGCATCTTAGATAGGTGTTTTAAGTTCTCGCCGAGAGCAAGTTGTACCTTAATTTAAAGAACTGCAGCTTTTTGATAAAGAGACTTATTTTTTAGTTTTGTACACGGGTATCCGTATGGTCGAAGAGAAGGTGAAAACCATCAAAGATAGTCAGTTCTAACAAACATTTATGAAGTGCCAAGTTTTCACGGGTTGGTGACATTTTATCGTCGATTCGTGGGGAACTTCAGTACCATCATGACACCAATCACCAACTGCATGAAGAATGGACATTTTCGGTGGACTAATAAGACCGGCAAAAGTTTTACTAAAATTAAGCAAAAGTTGTCCACTACTCTAGTTCTCGTACTTTCTAACTTTAATAAATTATTTGAAGTTGAATACAATGCTTCATATGTTGGCATTGAGAGTGTGTTATCTCAAGAGGGCAGGCCAGTAGCCTTTTACAATGAAAACTTAGTGATGTTTAGAAGAAATGGTCAATGTATGAGTTAGAATTATATGTAGTGGTTCAGGCTTTACGGCATTGGAGGCATTATTTGATTTAGTAGTAATTTATACTATGTACAGACCATCAAACCCTCAAGTTTATTAATAGTCAAGCTAACTTCTTTCTTGAAGGAATTCACATTCGTGCTGAAGCATAAGGTTGGGTAGCAGAATAAGGTGGTTGATGCGCTTAGCCGGCGTATAGCCTTGTTAGTTACCATGAACAACGAGGTTGTCGGATTCGAATACCTTAAGGATTTATATGTTGATGACGATGACTTTAAGGATGTGTGGATTTATTGCCATGAGGGTCAGTCCAATGACCTCCATATTCAAGATGGTTTCATTTTCAATGGAAATTGGTTATGTATTCCATGGAGTTCATTGAGATAATGTGTCATCCAAGAGCTGTATGGAAGTGGGATCGACGATCACCTAAGTAGAGAAAAGATAATAGCTCTCTTGGAGGAGCGTTACTATTGGCCACAACTGAAACATGATGCTGGAAAAGCGGTGTACTGATACCATATGTGTCAAGCCTCCAAGGGAAGATCAAAAAACACATGCTTATACACTCCATTCCTGGTACCTAACGACGCTTGGGAGGATTTGCCCATGGACTTTGTGATAGGATCGTAGAATGGACTCAGTGTTTGTTGTAGTCGATGAATTCTCCAAGATGGCTCATTTAATAGCCTGCATGAAAACTCTCGACACTACACACATGTCACAAATTTATTCTTCCGAGATGTGATACAACTACATAGTGTACAAAAATCTATCACCTCAGATCACGACACTAGTCACCTTTGGAGGACTTTGTAGAGGCGATTTAACACCAAGCTACTATTCAGAATGCATATCATCCACAGATAGATGGGAAAATTGAGGTGGTGAATTGTATACTTGGGAACATTATACGATGCATCTCATGTGATAAACCCAAATTGTGGAATTTTAGCTTTCTCAAGGAGAATTCGCATTCAACAGTATACAAAATCGTTTCACCGACAAGTCTCTGTTTGAAGTTGTGCATGATCAAGAACCTATACGTACCCTTGATTTGGTTCCATTGTCGAAGCTGTCGGGCGTGCGCATTGCTACAAAAGATATGAAAGACTAAATCATAATTGTACACGCTGATGTTCATGCCCATTGAGTGTCAAATATTATATAATTTTCCCTGCTTATATCTTGGTTTATGAACAAATGCTGCTTAATGGTGTATTTTATACATATTTGTGTTGTAAGGTGAATGTGAGAACTTGGATTGAAAAGAATGTTAAAAGCATGGTTTTGATGCTCAAGAATCACCAAAGAAAAGGATGGATCTTAGGAGACTGAGATTGAAGAATTCACATGCCAAGGATCTAAGGAAACCAAGCGAGGAATGAAGAAAATCGAAGATTTCAATAGAATTTATGTGATTCTTGACTAGCCTAAGTTCTGGCTCGACCCGTCGAAGAAATTTCGGCTCAAACTCCAACAACATTATCTTTTAAATTCGCACAATCCTCGACCAGTCGAAGATGACCTTCGACTTGTTTAAGGTTACGCAGATTTTGCGCAGGCTGAGTAAATTTGAGGCGGTTTTTAAAATTTTCCAACTCGATGCAAAAGTTGGAGTTCCCCAACTATAAATATGAGTCTCTAGGATGCTTCAAGACATTTTATAGGGTTGAAGGAGTGGAGTAAAAGGGTAGAGAGTCCCCGTCAAAAGTTTTTCTTCTTCTTCCTTAGTTTGTTTTTATGTTTTATTTAAGAGTTCTTAGTTTAATCATATCTATAGTTGGTTAAACCTCTTAGCTAGGGCAAATAGGTGAAGCTTGTAGCATGATTGGTTGATTTTAAGGAATATTTTCAGTTTTTAATGGTTGTTATGATTCCAATTATAATAAATCTGCGATAGTTTTGAATATCTTGTGTTCCTTTTTTAGATTGTGGGATTGGTAAATCCTGTTGTTCACCATCGTCCCTTGGGCATGGTAGGGTGACGGTATTCCTTCCAAATTTTCATAATTCTTTTCCATTGAGACTGGATCAATGAGAAGGTCAGAAATTTGACCATCTCTTTCTCTAACTGGATAAGATAGGACTCTGATTCCAATTGGATCTCTTGACTCATGCAAGGTAGCATCTCAATTGCTACAAGTGGATGCTTGGCACCCTAGTTCCCACCTTTCAATTGTTAGTTAAATAAATATTCACAATTACTTACTTTATTTCCAGATTTCTAACTTATATCTTCTTTTTGTTATAGTTCTAATTACTTTTAGAATACGTACAAGTTTAGTCCCTGTGGATTCGACCTTAGTCTCACCGAAATTATTACTACATCGCTACACTTGGGGTTCTGAACAATGCCAAGTTGCAAGCATCTAACGACAAGTAGCAGGAAAGGGCTAACACACATTGGCGCTTGAAGGTATTCAATATGCGCGACAACATTATGTTTTACCAATAAAATGAGAGATTTCTGACCAGAACGTACAATAAGATGAAGAATAAGAAAATCAGACTGTTGTTTATACTCCGTAAGATCAATGACAATGCCTATATTATTGATCTTTTTGAAGACATGGAGATGTCACTCATGTTCAATATAGTGGACTTGTACGAGTATCTTGAACCGAAATTGGAGGATAACTCGAGGACGATATTTTTTATTTTAAGTGGAGGGGATCTGATGTAAGACGTGGGGCAAGCACGTTCCTAACACAAATGGAACAGAAGAAGTCCAAAGGAAAATAAACAAAATTGCAGAATAGTTCAATCGATCAAAGTTGATCGAGCAGACTGATCGAATCGATCGATCGATGGAAATTTGGATTTTGGTGAAAGTTTGTTGGACAATTTTTGCTTAGTTCAATTGATCGATCGATACAAATATAATTTTATGGATTTTAGTCTCTAGAGATTTTTGCGTCATTCTGATCAATCGATGGAATGTAAAAAATTATGTGTTTTCCATTTTTTATTTTCTTATTTGTTTAAGTTTTTTCTAATTACGTCTTAAGATTTTTATAAGAGTACTATCTAAGCATGCGAACTTCTCTTATTTCCTTATTCGTTTATTTTTTATAGCTTTTTAATAATAAAAATTTCAAATTTTCCCCATAGATTCGAAGACTTCTCTTGTGGATTCAAGAGAGCCATGTGAATTCAAGGTGTTTATCATTCAAGGAAGATAGTAATCATCCTCATCACGCACTTCCCCATGTCAAGTGGCGGCAGTCATAGCTGGAAAATAATTAAAAAATAATATATATATATATATATATATTTAAAAAAAAAAAAAAAAAAAAAAAAAAACCCCAAATCAACTACCCCAAATTTCACGGAGACCAGGAGAAAAACTGTTATCTAGTCATGATTATGTAACAACTACATAAGCCAAGCTCAGTAAAACTCTAGAAACTCGACTCAACTATGCACAATTCAACAATATTGATACATTATTTATACTTTAGTATATTTAATACAACTGAAAAAAAAAAAACAAAAAAAAAACAAAAAAAAAAAAACTCAAAAAAAAAATAAAATCATATAAGTTGTTGAGAAACTCGCCTGATCTTTTGACTCGACTCAACTCAACAAGGTTTAAATCCAGTCGAGTTTTTGTTTTTCTAAACTATTGTGGTGATAACATTAATGGTCTGATCACCAAAAATACTGGCCCATCTGGACTATTGGATGTAAATGGGCCAGGTTTCGTATGCTGGGTTCTTACGCCAAGCCAACCATAAAATAACAGAATTGGCCACAATTTTCTATTCAATTTTCGGTCCGAGCTCAAATCTAGAGACTTTATATCTACCATGGGCCCAGCATGGGGTTGAAATTTTAAAAATGCTGGCAGTGGGTTGTCGACGGCCAGGACTGTTCATTTTTCCTTGTTTGCAACTCAGGTTCCAGCATATGTCGTCATCCTCTGGGCCCCATATGCTGAGTGATCCAGTGATTGGAACCGTCCAATCTGTGTAATCTATATGCTATATATTCCACCACAGGAAATTTATGCTAAACGGATGATTGTGACCATCCTATCTGCCGAGAAAATGTTCAATGACTTAGATTTAAACCTAAAATAAAATATAAAAATAATCAATAAAGAATGATTATGGGAAAATGGTTTGTAAGAGAAAAGAGAAAATGAGCGATTCAAATCATTGGACCACCACATCATGTGAGCCTCAGTGGGCACCAGCACACGCCCTTGATCCTCAATTGCCACGGAGGCAAAACGAACCCGTAATAGAAGACGAGAGCATGGGAGCCATTTGATACTGTGGCAGAGTGTGGTGGATGATACACATGGACCTGTATTATATACGTGGCATATACGTAGGACAGATTGCTTACTGACACTGCTAGCAAGGTCGCTACAGAACGGTGCTCCGTGGGCCCCACCATGATATATGTGTTTTATCCATTCTCCATCCATTTTGGATCATTAGTTTAGAGCATGACCTCAACAATGAGGCAGATCCAAATCTCAGGTTGACCATAGCACAGGAAAACAGTGGCGATCGAACGCTGGACATTCACTCAGACCTGGATGAAAACACAAATATCACCAATGTTTTTAATGTTCGGCGTTCGATCACCAATGTTTTCTTGGATGAAAACACAAATATCACCTAAGATTTCAATCTCTCTCATTTTTTGGCTCATACCCTAAAATGAGCTGCAAAAATGGAGGATAAAACACATACATCATGGTGGGGCCACAGATTACTGTCCATTAGCTATACCTAACTCAGATTAAACAATCTAAATCACAAACCGACTTGTACACAGATTATAAACGTAAAATATTGCTATTTTGATTATTACCCTTCCAAAAACCCTTGATGGGATTTCACCACCCATGGATACTCGAACCCTTAACCGGGTGTTGAAACTCCTAAGAGTACCATCAGAGAAAGTGTAAGGATCCAACTTCCAAAAACCCATGGGCCTGTTGATTTTACATATACTTGTAGCCTCCATTTCATAATCCCATCATTCTAACCTCCCATTGCAGCTCATCCAACTTCAATTCCCACCGTTCAATCATCTCTCGTTGTATCAATTCATAGACGAAGAAGGTGATCCAAAGTATTGCATGATACATGACATGATCCATGACCTCTGCAAATCTATTATGACTGAGTGTTTAATCATAAAAGAGGAAACGCCGAGGAGTCAGCTTGCAAAGGCTCACCGTGCCTCATGGATTTGCAATGAGGATGTAAAATCCATTCCTTCATACTCAAGGCCAGACATTTGAGGACACTACTACTAATAGGATGGCCATAAATTCCCAGCATTTTTCATCATTTTTTTCATGGCTGAAAACGTCCGAGAGCATTGAATTTTGAGTGGCAACAAAATAGAAGAGCTCTCAAATTCTTTCAAAACTTGAAGCTTTTGCGATACCTCGACTTGTCTGCCACCAATATACAAGAATTGCCGGAATTTGTAAGTGACCTATGTCTTTTGCAGACCTTAAAGCTTAATCATTGCTTTAGTCATAGAAAACTCCCCGGAGGGATTGTGAAACTAATCAAACTAAGACATCTTGAAACCGAAGGTACTCGTTTGGAGTACTTACCAATGAAATTGCAGTAGGACTGCTGATTGGAATAATGGAATTAGGTCCAAATGTCCTAGAGGGGGGTGAACATGATTTTTAAAAAATAATTGCTTGTTACAACATGTAATGCCTTAATTTAATCAAGATAAGTAAGACAAATTAACTCTAAGGCTTCCAAGCCAATAGAGGGTCTATTCATAAAGACTACACATGATTTGTATGTAAAGTAACTACTAACCTGTAGAGATAGTGTATGTGAGTGTGTGTGGGATGTGATTCATATCAATGCTTAGACATTCATTCAATCATGCATCATAAATAATCATTCAAGAAACATAAGCATAATTAGATCAATGCACAAATAGCGATCCCAAACACAATCATATATAGTAGTTCGACTACTTGCCTACTCCACTCCCGGCTGACGAACTCTCTCTTAGAGTGTACTAGATTTCACTATCCAATGGTTTTAAATCAAGTTAACTAAAGAGCCTACACAAAGAAACTTTAAATACCTACACAAGACAACCTTAGATGCCTATACAAGAACACTGCTAGGAGGCTACACAAGGCAACCTATGCCTATACAAGGCAACAAGCCCTATACAAGGACAACACATTCTTCCATTGAAGGCCTACGAAAGATCTTAGCGAGTTTATGAACTCAAACTCTGAATTTCAATCCTACATAAGGAAAGAGCTTCAGACTTAACGGGCTCTGTATACTTACAAATAAGTGAGTGAGCCCCATTTTAGCACAATCTGAAGATGATCTTTTTTGTTGACGAAGAGTCTTCATCTCCCTTGAACCGCAACCACTTATTAATGCTCCATTCAGTGTTCCGAGGTTATGAGGTTTAAGGTTTGGTCCGATATTCTCTATTAAATGATATAAATTAAATACCTAAAGAAGATTCCCATGAGCTAAGCATTCAAGTATTTTAGCACAATGATTCGTCATTAAAAAGTGTTACTGGAATCTTAATGAATGACAGAGTTCATGATTCAATCCAACTAATGAAGATAAGAGTAAATGCTTGTGCAAAGGATTGAATGATGAACTCCAATGGGAAAGAGGGCTTGAGGATGAAGGCATTAACTATTGCGATAACTCTCTCAAGCTCTCTTCAAATCTAGCTCAGTTTACCAAGAAGCAACCCATGAGTTTATATAAAGTTGAATCCCAACGGTGAAAAAAAAAAAAGGCAGAAATCTAATATTGTCGATGCTATCGAAGGGTCTTTGATGCCATCAAAATTTGAATTTCGATGTCATCGAATTTTCTCTGAATGCATCGACTACCTATACCAAGATATTCAGTTGGGTGCAAGATAAATTCTGTTCGATCTTATCGAGTACCCTTCGATGTCATCGATGTGTACTTCGATGTCATCGAGGGATGTTTCGAACCCATCAGAATTTTCTTTAAAACAATACCCTTTGGTTGCTAGACAGATTTGTCCTCTTTTCACTGCAATCGATCAGACCTTTAATGCCATCGAGATTTTAATTTCGATGTCATTGACTAGTCATCGATGCAATCTAATATATTGGATTTTCTTATAAAGCTTGCTGGAAAAACCACTCCCTATATCGATGTAATCGAACAGTCGATGCCATCGATAACTTATTCTAGATGTTATTGAAGAATGTTTGATTACACCGAGGAACACTTCGAGTATTTCAATTATGGAGGATAAAAGCCCTTAGTCAATTTAATCGAAGTGGGGTTCGATGTCATCGAAATTTGAATTTCGATGTCATCAAACTTAATTCGATGCAATCAACAATTCTCAACATTTGTTTAGTTTATTGTTGGATTGTATGGGCATGCTATTCGATGTAATCGAACCATGTTTGATTCCATCGAAGTTGTCCTCGATCGCATATCGATGTAATCGTCAGGATATTGATTTTTCATGTATGGTTCATATTTTCCTCCAGTACTCAAGATGTTCAAAACTAAGCTTACCAAGAGATTTTCGAAAATAGTTGTGGGTAAGTTTAAGTTTTTATGGATGGGGTCATATACCTAAAGGGTTTGGTTAGGGAAATGAGGCTTTGTTTACCTATGTGGAGCGTTCGAACTTCTTCTTAGTTGAGTCTTTGATCTTGTAATCTTCAGCTTGGGGCTCACTTGACGGACTAATTCAACACTCACGTAATTTGACAATGCAAGGCACTTTCAACCAAAAGGCATGGTGTAACATCCCGGATTTTCACTGTTTTGGATTTCCAAAAATCCTTGAAATTTATTATTTTTTTTATTAACTTATAATATCACTTAATGACCATTAGCACTCAATGTTAGTTCATATTGGGGTGGACCAGTCTAGTTATGATGGAACAAGTACGGGCCGTCAAGCCGGATAGTCCGTTTACACTTAGCATCAGCCCGTGTGGGCCACCCAACGACCGTGGAGGTTCGAAAAAATCTAAAACTTTAGAAAATCATAGATCTCACTGAGCTTGTGGTCCATCATGGACTGCGGACCCAGTGGACATCCAAAAGTACCATCTGGCGCTTGCCCAATGCGTCCCACCAATGCCAGATTAAAATCTGGCACTGACAAAAAAAACTGAGACTCCGGGCCTTCCAGCCGTCGAATTTCTTTCAAATTTACGGTCAAGGTTTGATGTATTTTTCTACGCCTGTCCACCAAATCTGGGGCCCGATCGTAGCACGGTGACCGTTGATTGCAAATCGAACCCGTACGATTAAACCCCGCATCCGTTCGTTCCCAAATTTTGCATGGCCCTTCATCAGGCCATGAAGCACTAACCCTATAAATTTCATAGCCAGAGGGCCACCAGAAATGCTCCATCAATCAAAATGGCCCCCAAAGGGCCACTTAAAGGTCAGAAACGCTTGCTCAGATCATATATCCGCTCATCCGTTCGCCCTAAATTTTTGCATGGACCCTAGTCAGGCTATAAGGCAACTATACTCCGAATTTGGTGGCCAGAGGGGTGTTAGGGCCACCCCAACACCAATAGGGAGTCCCATAAGTCTATTTTAGGAAATTGTGGAAGCTTGGGGCCATTTGCACCAAATCTGGAATTATAAAAAGGGGTTTCTTTTGGGCACCCCTCTCCCATACGAATTTGCCCTGGGGAAGGGAAGAGAGAAAAGAGAGAAAGAAGGAGGAGGAAGAGAGAGTGAAGAAGGAGGAGTGTGGACCCTAGATCGAGGTGGGGCCCAAGGAAGCAAATCTTGCATCTTCCCACCTCTTCTCCAAGAAGAAACCTCACCCCACAACCGCCATTTCATCCGTTGAGCAACTAGGTAAGCTCCATTCCCTATTTTCTTTGAAACCCTTGTGATGAGGGAGATTTATTTGGGATTCTTACAAGCAAGTGGTGGCCTTTAGGGATTCCGGCCGATCTACCCCGAAATCTACATCTCCTAGGTCGTTTCCAAGCCTCCATCGAATCCAAGGTGCGGATTATTGATCTTAGGTGGCCTACCACCATTTATAGTATGGGTCTAATGATTTTGGTTGCTTGGTTGTGGTATTGAAAAATCTAGAAGAATCTAGGAATGAGTGTTTGTTGAAACTACATGGATTTATATGCTTAACTCTTGTTGATGTTGATCTTGTCCCTCACATGTTATTTGGTCTTATGATGACTTCATGTTCTTGTTTGTGATTGTTTTCCACAATGAGTTACTTCATAGTGCATAGTAATCTTGACTCTTGTGTATGGTTGATCCCTTGAAATGTTGGAAGTGCCTAGCTTCCTCTCTAACCCACGGCACACACATATACTTGTTTCTACTAATTTATCATGCTTGTTAGGTAAATAGACTTGTATGGTGGAATGTAAGCAACATGACACTGGAATGTTGGTTGATAAGCTTGATGTTGGTATGCTATATCTCATCATCAAACCCTTAGATTGTCGGGAACTCGAAGTTAGACGGTAGTCCCATTGGTTGGACTACCCTAAGACTAACCACGCAAGTCGGATGAGTGCGTATGTGCGGCAGCAGTTCGACTGCATGGGTCTAGTACCCAATGTCGTTCATCTCGTGCTCGCCTGACTCGTGCGGTTTAGTCTACTTACTGGCAAATCATGTTTGTTAACCCTGTGTGCTCACATATGTATAGAACCTGAACCACCCTGCAACCATTGTGGCTTGTTGATAATCCACTTGTAACTGGTCCACGGCCTCGTGAGCCGGGTATGGTGGAATGGGACACTGTGTCCGAGCTGTCGGCCTATGCTGGGGTACCGCGCCTCCCCGTAGTGACCGCGAGCGATCCCTTCCTTTTAGCACTCCTCATGTGCTTGGAGTCGGGGATGAGGAACACGACGGGATCACGGATCGCGGTGCCCTGACCTCGCGCATTGAGGGGTCTCGGCACCGCAACTAGTTGAGGGCATTGATACGTGGGGTGAATCAGTTTCCCAAACCTGTTGGATGAACGGAATTAACTAAGAACTTGGTTAACATATTATTGCATCGCATTAGTTAGGGTGGCGACTCGGCAGTCGAGGTCGCTCTGAGGGAGTGTTGTCATATGCGATCGTAAGATGGAGTCGCTTGAGGGAGAGTTGTGGCGAGGGCATGCATCATTTCATCCATCATGCATGTACATTAATAAGATTAATTTAGTGACTGTGAATGATTGTTTTTCATTAAATCCATAATATAACTGATGTTTATGATAACTTGAGACTAATAGTTCACACTGAGTTGATCACTCACTCCCACTCTGGGACGATGTTTTAAAACACCAACCAGATTCGCTCATAGATGTAGGTGATGCAGAATTATGGAGCTGGGTGATGCGGGCCTCAAGGAGGACGACGAGCGGACTCAGCTCTACTCTTGTGGACATGATGTTGTTGTGATTTTGTTGAGTAACGCCTTATGCGACCCATTTATTTTCCTTTGGACCTGTATATATTGATCTCTTCATTTCAGCAGACTGGTTGTGGTTGTGTTTCATGCTCCAAGAAATTTCAGGCTATGTATTTAAACTGGATTAATCATAAAATTATAAAATTGATGATAAGTGACACTCGGGGACTCGAGCGTCGAGTTTATACACGACCCCCAATTTTTCGGGGCGTTACAGATGGTATCAGAGCAATAGTTTGGAATCCCTTGGGCCATGGGTCATGAACTCACCAACGCGTCCGCTGACTCGAGAGGAAACGCGATAGAGACTTAGAATACTAGGAACCATTACAGACCTTGGACCGACAATCATAGACATAGGGTAGGACTTCCAAGGGGTTAAGGATGTGTAGCAAAAGAAGGTAGCAATGCTAGAGAATGAGTCCGGGAGTCTTGCAAGACCTCAGCCCATAGGAAGAAACGAGCTGGAGACTAAATAATTTGATAGTCAAAACCATTGTCCTAGATCAAATGAGTGAATATCAGGCCAAATTTGATGGATTAGACCCATTTGGGGATAAAGAGTTGTGGGTGAATGAAAATTTACCGAAAAATAGTGAAACTAGAATAAAACCGAGTTTTGACCACTAACTAGGGGGAATCTCATAAAACCAGTAGGCTCATTGCGTAGATCATCTTCTCCTACCCCAAATTCATATATGGTACTTTTCTGGGGGCCTTACAGGAGCCCGACAAATCGTAAAATAAGGAAGTCAAACTAAGGGGCTGGCGTGCCCACGCCTGGAGTGGCGTTTCCTACGCCGGTCGGCCAGAGGGCTGGCATGCCCACGCCAGCAGTGGCGTAGCCTACGCCGGACAGCGGGCCGGGCTGCCACAGCGGGTCGGGCGGCCCGTTTTCTGCATTTTTCAGCCCAATTTTAAAAAACTCATATCTCTTCGTTATAACTCCGATTTAGGTGATTCAAAAGCCAGATTGAAACTTAACAAGTCTAATTTAATATAAAAATAAAATAAAAATTATAATATAATTATATTTGGACTGAATTGACAACTATCCAAAAATTATTAGTTTAAGACGATGGTTACATCTAGAATTTTTATAATTTATTTACAATTCCAAATGATATGAAATTTGGTGGGATGACTTGAAACTTGATGGTAAATCATCATAAAAATCTTAAAAATAATACAGTTACTAAAAATATAATGAATGTTATAAGATGGGTCCCCTCCTCCCTTTTACTGTACACACGAGTGGGGTCTCCCTTTCTTGCAACTTAATGACACTAATACCCTTTTTTTTTTTTTACCCCACAACACTCTCTACTACTCCCACACCCTAGGGGAGAAACCTCTCCCTCTCCAAGCTTCAATCCATTTCTAAGGAAACCATACAAAGGCATCTCACTTCCACCACTTCTCTTCTTCTTCTCCAAACCCCATCTCTTCTTCTTCATACCCAACCCACATCTTCCTCAACCCTCTCAACATTCCATCTTGCAATCCTTAAAACCCATTCACTTGAGCCCCATTCCCTTTACTCCTTCACTCCAAACCCTCATTTCCTCTTCTCATGCTTAACCCAACCCCATTTCCCACATACTTTCCCTAAACCCTCTTCAACATTCACCTACACTAAATTCCAATCTCAAATCTCATTTTCCCAACTCTTTTCTTAAATATTTCCCAACTTCCATTCCTCAAATCCATTTTCTTTAAACTCATTCAATCTTTCACTCTCACTTCACCATCCTCTTTTCTCCCAAATCTTTAGAGAAAAGTGCATCTCCTCCTCTAAACCCCAACACATCATCCTCTTCAAAACCATCTTCTTTTCCTTCACATCTCTTATCTCCCATACCTATCTCACTCCATCACTTTCACTCTTTCACTCCTAAAATCCATCTCAAAACCCATTCACAAATCCAACCCAAACCCATTTTCTTAAACCTTTCTCCAAATTCCTTCCAACTACCCATTCCAACAAGTCCATCTCAAAACCACTCTCATATTTCATTTTTAACCCATCATTTCCAAAAGCCACTCCTATACCCATTCTCAAGGCCCATTCACAAAACCCACCTCCTTTTACTTCACCAAACCCCATTCCAATCCCTCTTTCACTCCCAACATCCACCAAGTTCATCCTCAACACCATCTCAAATTCCATTCTCAACTACATTCCCAAGGCCCATTCCTAGCTCCAAACTCAAGTCATTCTCAAAACCATCTCTAGGAACCTTTCTCCATCTTTTTCTTCACCATTCCGGTGATTTTCTTTCTCTCATGGGAAAGAAGTACCCCCATCTTTGCCCGATCCAGAAGAGTAGTAGCATAACTTTCCCGATAATTAGTAGTTTGCTTTGAGTCGATTAGTTCTACTTGCTTGTGTTGAAGGATAGTTAGGATATCTGCTTGACTAAGTTATTTTTTCCTTATATTGGAATGTCTAGAAAACTATGTAATCCATGTTGTATGATGTAACTAGCCATACTAATGGCACTTTGAATTTAATATGAATGTATGGATTGTTTTTGAATTTTTTTGTCACCTTATAAATGCTTGTATGTATGATTGCCTTGCTGCGTCCATCTTAATGTTATTAGCACTCTAACCCACCAGAATACCTTAAAACTTCCGATTCTTCCTTCCCTGTTAAAATTTATGAAACCAAAGCGTGATTTGCCCATAACTCACTAACCATAGAATCAAAATGGTATTGTCGGGAAGAACCTTAAGTTCCTGGAAATCTTTCTAGGACAGTCGTTTGATCATAGGCATCGCGGGAAACTCATCACCCACAAAAATATTATGAATGTGAAGCTTGAACTGTTAAAGAATTTTGATGTCTTCCAAATGTTAAGATTGATTGGACTACGGAATCACGGGACCATACACTTGCGATGTATTCGCGGCTTCACCCAATTCTTAATCCTGGGTGAACACCAACGGACTCACTGCTTTGACCGAGCAGAAGACCATGATCTACCAGGACTAGGAAGGGATACAACGATCTTTCTACGCTGGTCAGGCAGAGGATCGACGTATGGGATCAAAGCCTACCACAACTATCTTTCCGTATTAGCCCAATCCTAAAAGAGTAAAATATATCACCATTAGGTAAACTTTACCAACAACCTCTTAATACGATAATAATGATTTTGACATTTGTTTTTAAACCTCAAAGGCGAAAACTTTTAAGGGGGTAGACTAGAATGAGCCAAACTAGTATAGATAGTACACACCTTACCATGCATACGAACTTGAATTCAATAAAACCTAGGCAAATGAAATAATAAAACCTTTACTTACTACCCTTAGGCAATTTCGAGGACGAAATTATTTTTAAGGGGGGTAGATTGTAACATCCCGGATTTTCACTGTTTTGGATTTCCAAAAATCCTTGAAATTTATTATTATTTTTTTTTATTAACTTATAATATCACTTAATGACCATTAGCACTCAATGTTAGTTCATACTGGGGTGGACCATTCTAGTTATGATGGGACAAGTACGGGCCGTCAAGCCGGATAGTCCGTTTACACCTAGCATCAGCCCGTGTGGGCCACCCAACGACCGTGGAGGTTCGAAAAAATCTAAAACTTTAGAAAATCATAGATCTCACTGGGCTTGTGGTCCATCAAGGACTGCGGACCCAGTGGACACCCAGAAGTACCATCTGGCGCTTGCCCAATGCGTCCCACCAATGCCAGATTAAAATCTGGCACTGACAAAAAAACTGAGACTCCGGGCCTTCCAGCCGTCGGATTTCTTCCAAATTTACGGTCAAGGTTTGATGTACTTTTCTACGCCCGTCCACCAAATCTGAGGCCCGATCGTGGCACGGTGACCGTTGATCGCAAATCGAACCCGTACGACTAAACCCCGCATCCGTTCGTTCCCAAATTTTGCATGGCCCTTCATCAGGCCATGAAGCACTAACCCTATAAATTTCATGGCCAGAGGGCCACCAGAAATGCCCCATCAATCAAAATGGCCCCCAAAGGGCCACTTAAAGGTCAGAAACGCTTGCTCAGATCATATATCCGCTCATCCGTTCGCCCTAAATTTTTGCATGGACCCTAGTCAGGCTATAAGGCAACTATACACCGAATTTGGTGGCCAAAGGGGTGTTAGGGCCACCCCAACACCAATAGGGAGTCCCATAAGTCTATTTTAGGAAATTGTGGAAGCTTGGGGCCATTTGCACTAAATCTGGAATTATAAAAAGGGGTTTCTTTTGGGCACCCCTCTCCCATACGAATTTGCCCTGGGGAAGGGAAGAGAGAAAAGAGAGAAAAGAGAGAAAGAAGGAGGAGGAAGAGAGAGTGAAGAAGGAGTGTGGACCCTAGATCGAGGTGGGGCCCAAGGAAGCAAATCTTGCATCTTCCCACCTCTTCTCCAAGAAGAAACCTCACCCCACAACCGCCATTTCATCCGTTGAGCAACTAGGTAAGCTCCATTCCCTATTTTCTTTGAAACCCTTGTGAGGAGGGAGATTTATTTGGGATTCTTACAAGCAAGTGGTGGCCTTTAGGGATTCCGGCCAATCTACCCCGAAATCTACATCTCCTAGGTCGTTTCCAAGCCTCCATCGAATCCAAGGTGCGGACTATTGATCTTAGGTGGCCTACCACCATTTATAGTACGGGTCTAATGATTTTGGTTGCTTGGTTGTGGTATTGAAAAATCTAGAAGAATCTAGGAATGAGTGTTTGTTGAAACTACATGGATTTACATGCTTAACTCTTGTTGATGTTGATCTTGTCCCTCACATGTTATTTGGGCTTATGATGACTTCATGTTCTTGTTTGTGATTGTTTTCCACAATGAGTTACTTCATAGTGCATAGTAATCTTGACTCTTATGTATGGTTGATCCCTTGAAATGTTGGAAGTGCCTAGCTTCCTCTCTAACCCACGGCACACACATACACTTGTTTCTACTAATTTATCATGCTTGTTAGGCAAATAGACTTGTATGGTGGAATGTATGCAACATGACATTGGAATGTTGGTTGATAAGCTTGATGTTGGTATGCTATATCCCATCGTCAAACCCTTAGATTGTCAGGAACTCGAGGTTAGACGGTAGTCCCATTGGTTGGACTACCCTAAGACTAACCAAGCAAGTCGGACGAGTGCATATGGGTGGCAGCAGTTCGACTACATGGGTCTAATACCCGATGTCATTCATCTCATGCTCGCCTGACTCGTGCGGTTTAGTCTACTTACTGGCAAATCATGTTTGTTAACCCTGTGTGCTCACATATGTATGGAACCTGAACCACCCTGCAACCATTGTAGCCCGTTGATAATCCACTTGTAACTGGTCCACGGCCTCGTGAGCCGGGCATGGTGGAATGGGACACTGTGTCTGAGCTGTCGGCCTACGCTGGGGTACTGCACCTCCCCGTAGTGACCGCGAGCGATCCCTTCCTTTTGGCACTCCTCATGTGCTTGGAATCGGGGATGAGGAACCCGACGGGATCACGGATCGCGGTGCCCTGGCCTCGCGCATTGAGGGGTCTCGGCACCGCAACTAGTTGAGGGCATTGATACGTGGGGTGAATCAGTTTCCCAAACCTGCTGGATGAACGGAATTAACTAAGAACTTGGCTAACATATCATTGCATCGCATTAGCTAGGGTGGCGACTCGGCAGTCGAGGTCGCTCTGAGGGAGTGTTGTCATATGCGATCGTAAGATGGAGTCGCTTGAGGGAGAGTTGTGGCGAGGGCATGCATCATTTCATCCATCATGCATGTACATTAATAAGATTAGTTTAGTGACTGTGAATGATTGTTTTTCATTAAATCCGTAATATAACTGATGTTTGTGATAACTTGAGACTAATAGTTCACACTGAGTTGATCACTCACTCCCACTCTGGGACGGTGTTTTAAAACACCAACCAGATTCGCTCATCGATGCAGGTGATGCAGAATTATGGAGCTGGGTGATGCGGGCCTCAAGGAGGACGACGAGCGGACTCAGCTCTACTCTTGTGGACATGATGTTGTTGTGATTTTGTTGAGTAACACCTTATGCGACCCATTTATTTTCCTTTGGACTTGTATATATTGATCTCTTCATTTCAGCAGACTGGTTGTGGTTGTGTTTCATGCTCCAAGAAATTTCAGGCTGTGCATTTAAACTGGATTAATCATAAAATTATAAAATTGATGATAAGTGACACTCGAGGACTCGGGAGTCGAGTTTATACACGATCCCCGATTTTCCGGGGCGTTACACATGGGGAGGTTAACATTTCTTCAGACATTAACTAAGTTCATAGCAGGGGATGAAAGAGGATGTAAGATTACATAATTGAAAGACCTTAAAGTTCTCCAGGGGGAGCTAGAAATAACATGCTTAAACAGAGCAACGAGTAGAGATGAGGATAACAATGCAAAATTGGAGAACAAGCAGAACTTCTAGATTTTGAAATTTTCAGGTAAGGATTGGATGAATTTTGATTTGCACATAACAAGTGTGGTGAAGGAGGTGGAGGGGGTGTTTGAAGTCACATAGGACACTTACTATAAATAGTAAACTATTTATAGTTAGTTACAAATTTTAGGGAGTTTTAGTTGTAGTTTAATTCCAAAACTTACTCCGAGGCTTGAAATCCTTATTTAAAGGGTTGCAGACTTGTTTATTTCAATCCACTACCCAAAAAAGGGGCAAAGGCTACGGATATCGTCCGTTGCATCGTAGTGTAGGTGCCGTAGCCCTACGGATTCAATCCGTAGACATAGATGCAGATGGCTACAGATATAATCCGTAGCCATACTTTCTGTAGTGGAGTACATACAGCTACGGATAATATATGTAGCTAAAAGTATGATTACATCCGTAGCTATATGCCGAAGTAACAAATGGCTACGGTTTTTATATAGGGCTACAACTAATTTCTGTAGCTATTTTCTATATATATATTTTTTTAAAAATAAAAAATAATGGCTAACCATTGCTAGTGTATGCCCTGATAGATCAACTCATCTAAAAATTCCAGATTCAACAATAAAAGAAAACAGTGCATGCACAACAAAGAATACATAGCAATGCTTCTATGTAGAGAGTACCAAAAGCTCAAGCTTATAATCAGATCAACATATCAGCATTCAATACTAAAATTGGGATAACAGCTGGCATATATCAACAGAAATGGTTTCCCTGACTCGGGAGAAACACAATCCATAATATATAGAAATATAAGCAAAGCAATCACCAAAAAAAAAAAAAAAAAAAAAAAAAAAAAAAAAAAAAAAACACCACTACTGAGAATTACAAAACTAAGGGGAGAACAACCTACCCAATAACAGTGGCACCCCAAGATGCAACATTGCAAATAACTTTGCTTCTATCCCATGCCTTTCGAAGTTTTCCCTTTTTCTTCTTTACTGCTGAGTGCTGGAAGAAGACGAAGAAATAGACAAATGTATCTTCAAAACTGTTTCTGAACAGAATGATTAGCTATCATTACAAGAACAAAATGCAAACTAGCTTCAAAGGTATTCGATGCAAGTTTTCTTCAAAATGTGTAAGGGGAGGAGAGTTACACGGTTAACTTTTGATTGAAGGCAATAAAACTCACCTTCTTGCCGCTGAATGGGAGTTAATTCCTGCAAAACCAAGTCCAAAATCATGAATCTCAATGACATTATAACACTTACATGCATATAACTGTCACAAAAAAAAAAAAAAAACATACCATTTGAAAAACAAATGACACTAAGATCCGAATGCAATAAAATTGGTTCGTATGTGTACATTGAAGTTAAGCGTGATCATAGAAATAAATCAATGTCTATTCTCAATCAACACTCAACCACCCACAAAAACATAATAAATTTTCTTTTGATCTTCAAATGTGGGCTCCTGCTCACGACATACAATGTTCTATTTTCTATATATGTATCTGACTAATAGCTTAGGTTGACCTTGATGGTGCCACGAGGAGCAGTGCATATGATCATTCTATTGTAGCTCATACCCACCACATGGTAGCATAGAAGCACAGAATACCAATGTCAATTGCAGCTCACACTCAACTAGAGAGCAAGTTTTAGCATTCGATGTTTGCAAAGGCAAATGGAGATAGGATTATATGCAGCAGTCCTTGGATCCTATCCCTCTTAACTAATACCATAATTTTGAACATATCCAAAAGCAAAGACTTGTTGTGCTCTTGACATTCATGTCCTTGCCATTCAGATTCTAAGACTAGCAATTCCAGTTAAACTTTTAGGCTTGTTTGGGATCAAGGTTTGCATTGGATTTGGATTTGACAAAGGCCAAAGGCCACTATTTTGTAATGAAGCCATGGATTTGAGGAGCATTTAATACAATGGCTGCAAGGGCATAACTTTTTTTTTTTTTTTTTTATCTTGACAGAATCATTTTGTGGATTGACTTGGGAAGATTTGGATTTGACCCAAAAATCCAAGGATTTATGGAGGTATAGAATCATGAAATCCATGGATTTGGCCTGAAAAAAAAAAAAAAGAAAAGAAAAAAGAAAAAAGGAGAGATTTTATATCTGTAGACTTCACATCCCTGCCAAACTTCCTCAACCCAAACAGTCCCTTGGCTTCCACATGCCACGTTTCTATATCATCGAGTCCCATTCTAAAATATTGTTTTTGACAGATTAGAGGAGAATTGAATGCAATGCAGACATATACAATGCAGACAAATGCAATCCTAATAGTTTCGAATACTTCAAAAAAAAACTCGGACCTTTCAACACCCATAAAAAGAAATATTGATGTATATATGCCTAAAGATCATGACATGTGTCGTGGCAAGATGCAGGGCATTTGACCTTGAAACAATAGGAATTATAGTTAAAGGATGGAGTGGCTGAAACTCAGGAACAGTCCAATCTTTCCCTCTTGTAAGTTGATCAACCAATGGTTTCAGTTGAACCCACAATATCAACAATGTTCTGCATTAAGAAAGACCGTAGTAGAGGATCACATTGGGCAACTACTAAAATTGTTGGGAGAAATGTTAGGATGATGATGATCCTGCTGACCTAAAAAAATCTGACATAAGATCCTCTTATGATATCCATTGGCTCTGCAACTATCCTCTAGTGATATGAAGGTTCTGTAACTTATTGAAACTACTTAAAAAGCATTCATGATTTTTGTACGTACATGGGCTGAAACTACTTAAAAATTCACTCTCCCAGGTCCCGAACAACATTTTGGAGATCACTTATAGAACACGAATCATGTCACCATCAAGTGCTTGCATTAAGATGAAAACTTCAATGTACATTCTTGATACTAACCCATTGATCACTTCTAAATTTTGACAAAAACTTTTAACAATATTTCCTAGTGATATTTTATCAAGGCACTCAAAGAACATCACAAACATATATAGCAGGGACATCCACACACAAAACCAAAAAATAGATGATGGGCACCTAATTGGAGCCATACAAATGAAACTTGCAGATCATTCACTACACGTGTGTGAGCTTCAAGCTGCACAAGCCCTATTGTGTGGACACCTTGGTCCAAAGATCAGGCCAGTCTGCACATCACGTGAGCCATGCATATGCCAGAGAAATGGATAAAAAAGGATATGACTGATGGCCCACACTCAATGTACATGTGTGGCCCACCAGCCATACAGGACTGAACATTACTTAAGCAGTTCGACTCACAAATTATTCATTCCCACTCAAGCCTTTTAAAAAGACATTTTATTGCCCAGTCTCAAGAGAATGTAAAATTTACATTGGGTGGCTTGGAGTAATCTAGTGGGAAGTGAATGGTTACCAAAAATACACCACTCAGAAAGGGGCTATCCACTGGTCCCATAATTGTTGCTTACCAGTGGAACATGTCATCAACAACATGACCTATAATCATATAAAATATCCAATTCAGAAAACTTGAAAACCTACCACAAAAGACCTTGGAGCTTAATAGGGAGCCAAACCCAACCTAAACCCATAAAATGGACCGTCCTCCAAGTTTTTTTGTTATTTTATTGAAAACCAATCTGTCCCACATGGGTGATGGATTCCTATTATCAAGCATCCAATTTACTGAAGAATACAACAAAGAAGAGAAAAATAAATAAATAAACAACATTCAAATATAAAATAGAACCAACAACATAATATCCAGCAAGATAGAGCTTTAAGCTTAAATCTGCAAAGCAAGAAAGGAAAGGAATATCCTCACCCAAATTTCCATGATTGCACTCATTTACCATGTGTATGCCAAATCCAAGCTTCTCCACGTATAGTCATTCCAAGGAGAATTGAAAATAAAGCCAAGCCACAGATGGAAATGAGAATTAGTACTAACCTGCATATTACCCAATGAGAAGTGAAAACAAAACCAAGCCACGAATGGAAATGAGAACCACAAAGCAAATCTCCCAAACGTAAGTACTTGTTTCCACACTACGCCAAAATAGCGAAAAAAGGACGGTTGAAAACCGTCTCAAAAGCCCAAAAAGGACGGTCCTGGACCGTCGCAACGGCCGTCAAATTTTGACGTGTCGTATTTTTTAAAGGACGGCCATAAACCGTCTCTCAATAAGGACGGTCATGGACTGTCTCTAAAAAAGGACGGCCATAAACCGTCTCTAATGGTAGCCCACAATTTCCCATTCTGAACCTGAAAAGGACAGTTGGTGACCGTCCGTAAAAAGGACGGCCCATGACGGTCAATAATAACGACAGTTATAGACCGTATCTTATAACCCAGAAAAGGACGGTCATGGACCATCTCTTATGAACCTGTAAAGGACGGTTATGGACCGTCTCTTATGAACCTGGAAAGGACGGTCGTGAGCCGTCCTTTAAAAGGACGGTCTTCAACCGTCTCATATTTGTATATACACTTGTTTATATGATATTTTTACTGATATATACCTGTTAGACCATCATATTCTTCCTGATATACACCTGTTATATAATATATTTTATCATATTCACATTCACGTCCTTCTAAACCCAAACTATGTAAATTTATCCAAACAAAAACTACATTCATCCAAACATAAACTACATCTATCCAAACAGAAACAATATACACCTATTATAATATCATGTTCTTCCTAATATACACCTGTTACAACATCGTACTCTTATATACACCTGTTATATAATATATTTCATCACATTCACATCCATCTAAACCCAAATGACATAAATCCATCCAAACATAAACTACATTCATCCAAACATAAACAATCTTATCCACATTACATTCATTCATGCATAAATACGCTCACACCAACCCTGCAAAAGATCATACAAAAACAAAGGAGAAAAAGACTTATCGGATCATCCCTTTGTTCATAGAACCTCTTTGAGGATCCTGCACAACTTGAAAAAGATCTCTTATCAGCTCTTGCCGATGCGGCTATGCCGAGAACAACTTTAAAAGAGGCAAAAGAAAAAACACATCAGACATTCAAAGTTCAACCACTTCAAAGAATCACAAACCTTGACATAAAGTTTTAAGGCAACATTTTCGAGATACTGTTTATTGACTTTGGATGACTGTCTCGGTTGGCAACATCTTGCTGACACTATGCCCAACTCCGTTTCGCAAACACGTTTAATCTTTCCTACAAAATCAGAAAATAAAATGCTTTAGTTGATTCATTCCATCTCTCTAGGATTTAGGGTCTTGTTTGTACTCACCATATGAACAACTCATGTCAGGTAAAATGATAATAAGTGTTCACTCCCCAAGTATAGGGTTGTGATGTAGTAATAAACTCGGTAAGATCGAGGTCGAATCCCATGAGGACTGGTTGTCACAACTCAAATCTAAGACTCTCCTTAACTAATCCAACAAATAATGGTATGAACTACTAAGCACAATTCTTAAAAAAAATAAAACAATTAAGAACAGGGAAGAAAATTCAATCAGAGAGAGAGCACTAGGACCTTCGAATCCACCCCTAATTATCCTAACCCTTGCTTTGTCTGTTGATTCACCTTGATCTAAATTGATACCACTTATTCGGAGAAAGCACAATCTGTGTCCTAAATCGGGCATACAGACTGTCTAATTCCTTAAAGCAATGCCATGAATAACAAATCCCATGTCCTTGGTCGGGCACATAGAATGTACATTCATTAAAGCACCTGTTTCTTCTTCCTCTATAGGAAACTTGTTCTTGATCAGACCCAAGCACCTGTAATAAGCATCCAAACAACATCCATCTATATACTTTGATCAAGTTCATAGATGGAGAAGTATGGAATTTAAACCCATAAAGCTCACTTAGAGAAAAAAAATAAATTAATTAAAATTCAAAGTAAATCAACCAATACAAGAGCTGATCAAATTAGGGGCTTCATCTCAGCCCTAGCTGAGAGATTAGTTACCCATAAAATCCATAAAAAAAATATTAAATAAAATTCATAAATTAAAACTCCAAACCGAACAATCTCTCTCTCTTTCTCCTTCTCTTTCTTCTCTCCCTGGCTCTGGATCTCCAATTCTCTGGATCTGAATAGCTTTCCCACGTCCAAAACTTCCTTTTATAGTTTTTGGATGGTGGAATCGGTGGCGAGTCGTAGACGGACTCGAAGTGTAGTTTTTCGCAACGTTGATCGGTGGGCCCCACAGAGGTGTTTTCTGAAAAATCCACCCCGTCCATTGGATTCGGAGACGAAATTTCAATCAAGAATGGGTGGTTTTGAAGGTCCATTGGCGCGGCCCACAGAAGAAATCTCAAAAAGATCAAATTTGAACGTCGCCGGGTAGCCCTTTTGTGGCCTCTGTACTGCACACGTGTGTACGCATGGGAGTGGAATCTCAACATGGTTTTGTAGTATCCATGGCCCTCTACACGATGGACGGGTCGGATCGACCGTACAGGCGACGTATGGGGCCCACAACGCTTCGCAAAAACGGCCAGCGGCCGGTCGTTCGCTGCTACGCAACGCGGACGCGGATTTTCTGCGGAAATGGTGGGGCCCACTGTGATGTTTTGTTGGGAAATCCACTCCGTCCATTTGATTTGGCTCGAAAAACCGTCCAGATATGCACGGTTTTGAATGAGCTTGAGTGTGGCCCATTGAGTTTTAAATACACCGTCCATCTGACGTTTAAACGGCTAGATTTTACTCCGGATGACCGTTTGCAATTCGGCCGCCTAGGCAATGATAATGCCTACCCCAGGAACTGGATGGACGGTCCGGATTGTCCATTTGGACACAAGGTGGGCCCCACAACCACGAACCAGCGGGACGCTGTTGCGTCTTTTGAATTTTTAAAGACGAAGAGAAAACGCGGGTCAGCGCTCGCGCTGACCCGATTTTGGGTTCGGTGCACTCCCAGTGCACGTATGCTTGTGCACATGCATGCCCTGTAAATGGGTCCCACCGTGAAGTTTTGAGAAATCTGTTCCGTCCTTCCACTCTCTCATCTTATTTCCACTGTCAGGACCAAAGTTGAGGCATATCCTATTATCAGGTGGGCCTGAAATCAGCGATTCATGGGCTGATTTGTCAGTTGGAGCACTTCCCGAGATCAACAATAGCTGAAATTTAATATGTACGGTTAATTTATTGCCCTCATCTCATGTATGAAGTTTCAAGCTGATCGGATGGCGGGAACCATGTGATCTTGCATTCTGGACTCTTTTCGGGCCCCTTTGGCTTGCTTTCCTCCGATCCCAAGCGTGTAAAATCGTCACCATTGGTTTTCTGGAGTCCATCCCGTACTATGGTGACTTCGAAACGTTAATTCCACGCTTTTAACATTAATTTTCAATACATGCTCCTAATTTCCTCCTGTAACAAAAATATAATTAAAATCTGACATTAGGCCTTATCATGTATATCAAATAGGGCAATACTCGGGGTCTAATATGCAATATTCGACCCTGATCACAACCCCCAACCAGCATTTTGCTAGTCCCGAGCAAAACATGCGAAAAATAATTTCAGAAATAAAAGACAATTCCTGTAAATTCAAGTGACAAGTGAACAGATAGCTGAGATGTGAAAAATCTAAGATTCATGATTGGTGTGTGAAATTTTTCTCTTGGAATCAAGCTTATAGTAAACTTCATAATCAAGTTCAAAATATTAATCCATCAATTAGAACATTCCTAAACATTGAGCTCCATGAATGTCAAGTGTGATCTCGACTTACAATCATTAAGAGATCCAATTGTCAATTCATGATATCATTGGTAATTCGTAACAACCAAACCTGAAACCAACACTTATCGTACAGATTAACTTTTCATCTTTACCAGCCTTTGAATTCCTTTATGAGCAGAAACACAAATGAGGGGAATCAAATTTCTCACCTATAGGGAGCAAACCTATGGCGAAAACTTGTCACATAACTCTTTTTTTTTTTTTTATATGTCAACTATGGAGAATCAAATCCACACCTATAGGGAGCAAACCTATGATGAAGATTTAGCCTTTTAATTCTTCTTTTTACCAAGTTAATCATTCAGCTATTGAACCAACACTTAATGTGTAAGCGAGATGTGATATGTGAAATCATGGCTCAATCAATGTTTACAACTTCTAATCATGGATTAACAATTCAAAATTAACTGTGAAATTAAGCAGATGGCCGAATCCAAGAGTCATAAGTTACCCATCACGTATCTTATAATGTTAAAACCACAACTATCCTTCAAAATCACCTTGAATTCAATAGAAATTCCAGAAAAAATTTTAAAATTTTCACAAATTTTGCTCAAGACCAAGAAAATACTGATTAGGTAACCTAATCTCCCATCCCCAACCTAAAATCTACATTGTCCTCAATGTAAAAGAAATAAGCATGCAATGCACATGGGACAACGAGAATAAAAGATGAGTAATGGAAAGATAGTACCTGGATGGAGAATCAAGAAGCTTTCTCAAAAAATTTCATCATAAAAGCGAGTTAGCACAGGAGAGAGATCAACAGAAGTAAAAATAACAAGAAGAAAAATCAAAGAAGATCCTACCTATACCACTTTCGCAGGTGCTCTCGATTGCATTTAGCGCATGCAACAAGCCTTTAAACCCCTAGGTTACCCCTAGTGGACGAGTTGTAGTCTCGTGAGGGTTTGCAGTAATGTTACCCACAAACATTGAAATAACTAAGAAAAAAAACAATACAAGAAAGCAAAAGGCTGGGTTGCCTCCCAGGAGCGCTAAGTTTAACGTCTTCAGCCAGACAAGAACGGACCATGAATGAGCTTAATCGTTATAACCAAGGTCCGCCAAAGAAATTACCTTACCACCTTAATTAACCAATCCCAAATAAGTGATGTGAGTTCCCATGAGCTGTGCTATCTGCAAGGAGGTAACTGACACTGTCGTCAAATAATTTAAGAACTTCTGCTCGCACGACTTCTTCCATGTGCGGATCACGCTTCCCTTGCAGTTCACGCGACATTTCCACAGCATGATCCATGCACATCGTGGGGCATACTCCCTGTATTTCCACTATCTTCCTTTCAATTGCTGCCTTATATGTTCTAAGAAAATTAAGCAGCCTGCTCGCCTTTGTCTTCTCAGAGTTCGAAACTGTGCTGTCAGGAGGTGTCTCAGAGGGATGAAGAGGTTCCACTTTCGCTCTCCAATTTTCAGTCTCCAAGATAGGAGTAGAGTCGAGCAGTGCATTGACTTCATGGATGGGACTATCGATGTCGAAGTCCATGCCAGCTTGTGCTAAGCAGGTCTCAAGTGGGTCTTCAAAAGATGTACGGAAGGAGTCCTGCACAAGGCTCTCGATCATGTCCACTTCAAATATGTCATCCAAATCTGTGGATTGTTGTCCTGCATTAAAAACATTGAGTTTAATATTCATGTTACCAAAGGACAATTTCATAACTCCATTCCTGCAATTGATAATAGCGTTAGATGTGGCCAAAAATGGACGACCCAAGATGACTGGGATCTGACTGTGAAGATTCTGGACAGGCTGAGTATCTATGACTATGAAATCCACTGGAAAATAAAATTTATCAACCTGAATTAACACATCTTCAATAACACCCCGGGGCACTTTGACAGATCTATCAGCCAGTTGTAATGTTACCTTAGTCGGTTTCAACTCACCAAGTCCTAGCTGCTCATAAACCGAATAAGGTAACAAATTGACGCTCGCCCCTAAATCAAGTAATGCCTTCCCGATCTTATGATCTCCTATGCCGCAAGAAATGGTGGGAGCTCCTGGATCCCTAAATTTAGGAGGAGTGTTATGTTGAATCATGGAGCTGAGCTGCTCTGCAAGGAAGACTTTCTTATGAACATTCTGCTTACGCTTTTGAGTGCATAAATCTTTCAGAAACTTAGCGTAAGCAGGGACTTGTTTAATAGCGTCAAGCAACGGGATGTTGACTTGCACTTTTTGAAACACATCCAAGATTTCATCAAAATTATTTCTTTTCTTCATTGGTGCCAGACGTTGAGGAAAGGGTGCTTTGGGCACGTAAGGTGGCACATCAGTGGCTCCTGGGGAGTCAGAGAGCTTTTGAACTTTGGATGCATTGGTGTGACTCTCTGCTTCATCTTGATCTTTTGTTTTAGAATTTGATTCATCCCCAGGCATCTCTATTATGTTATCAATCTGCTTGCCTGACCTAAGGGTAGTAATCGATTTGGCTTGCTCATGATATTGCCTTTGGTTGGAATTAGAGCCAATCTCATACTGTCCCTTTGGGTTAGCCTCAGGTTGGCTAGGGAACTTGCCCTTTTCTCTCTCACTCAATGTGGCAGCTAGTTGACCCATTTGAATTTTCAGCTTAGCAATGGATTGTGCATTTGCATGTAAGCTTTGCTGGTTGGCCATAAGGTTTGTTGGGTATCTTTTGGAATTGGAGAGAACTCTGCATGAAAAGATGAAGTGTATCCTTAAGAGATGGGTTCCTTGATTGTGTAGGCAGTTGTTGATATTGTGGAATTTGTTGACTGCCAACTTGGAGGTGCGGTTGCATGGGAGGATTTCCAGATGGTCCTCCTTGATGTGGTCCTTTTGCCCAAGAAAAATTTGGATGCCTAGCCCACCCTGGGTTGTATGTGTTCGAGTAAGGATCATTCCCAAGTTTTTGAAAAGTGTTCATAGCATGAACTTGTTCAGAGAGAAGTTCGGGGATCTTTGCCCAGATGGACAAGACTCAAGCGGGACTAGAACATGTGGCACATGCCTCCACTTGAGCTGTTTGTGGAGGTCCATTATTTAATACCAGAGCATCAACTTTCTTTGTCAGGTTATCAAGTTTGGCGCACAACTCTGGCACAACTCCTATCTCATATATACCACCTCTCTTTTGTGGTTGGGAACTTCTTTCACCTCTATCTGAATAGTCCCATTCTTTGGGAGTTTTCACACAAGGTTTCAAAAATTTCCATGCTTCGGTATCGCTTTTGGTCATGAAGGACCCTCCACTGGTGGCATCAACCATGCGACGGTTACTGGGGTGTCGACCGTCATAAAAGTATTGCACTTATTCCACCACTTCTCAAAACCATGGTGAGGACATTTAAGAAGCAAGTCCTTCCATCTTTCCCAACATTCATGAAAGTGCTCGCCCTCTTTTTGTGTGAAGTTAGTAATTTCTCTACGGAGGGCATTGGTTTTGTGAACGGGGAAGAACTTATTTAAGAACTTCTTAGGCAGTTGGTCCCATGTAGTGATAGTTCCAACTTCTAGAGAATTCAACCATGCTTTCGCCTTATCCTTCAAAGAAAAAGGAAACAGACGTAGGCGGATTGAATCGTCTGAGAAGTTTTGGAACTTAAAAGTGGAGCAAATGTCTAAGAATTCTTTCACATGATGATATGGGTCCTCCTTGTCCAATCCATAAAAGGATGGCAGCAATTGTATGACTGCAGGTTTAAGTTCAAAGTGTGCTGCCGTAGTGGTTGGCAACACTATGCATGAAGGCGCATTAAATTGGACAGGAGCTGAATAATCTTTGAGAGCCTTAACTTCGGTCTCAGTCGCCATTTCAACAGAATTATTTCTCAATCTTTTACGCAGTGTTCTTTCTATTTCAGGATCAAACGGTGCTAGTTCTTTATCTAGAGATCTACGTCCTAGCATAAACTAAGTAACAACCTAAGAGAAAGAAAACTAGAACTAGAAATTATGCTATTAAAAAAAAAACAAGTTAAAACTATGTAAGTGAGAATGGGAAGAAAGAACCCGAAAAAGGAGATGATTGGTGTTAAGAAGCTTCTCCTCACTTAGTAGCTTTCTTCCTCAATTCCTGTAAAAAAAAAAAAAAACAAATTTAGGTTTCCTAAAATAATGATAGAAAAATCCTAAGCAACGGTTAATTTCTAAAAATAAAATTAAATTAAAATTAAAACTTTAACCTAAGTTAGTAAAATCCTAAGACTATGAATTATGATAAGAGAGAATCCTAAATTCAATTTGGAACGAAACAGTCCCCGGCAACGCCGCCAAAAACTTGTTCACTCCCCAAGTATAGGGTTGTGATGTAGTAATAAACTCGGTAAGATCGAGGTCGAATCCCACGAGGACTGGTTGTCACAACTCAAATCTAAGACTCTCCTTAACTAATCCAACAAATAATGGTATGAACTACTAAGCACAATTCTTAAAAAAAATAAAACAATTAAGAACAGGGAAGAAAATTCAATCAGAGAGAGAGCACTAGGACCTTCGAATCCACCCCTAATTATCCTAACCCTTGCTTTGTCTGTTGATTCACCTTGATCTAAATTGATACCACTTATTCGGAGAAAGCACAATCTGTGTCCTAAATCGGGCATACAGACTGTCTAATTCCTTAAAGCAATGCCATGAATAACAAATCCCATGTCCTTGGTCGGGCACATAGAATGTACATTCATTAAAGCACCCTGTTTCTTCCTCTATAGGAAACTTGTTCTTGATCAGACCCAAGCACCTGTAATAAGCATCCAAACAACATCCATCTATATACTTTGATCAAGTTCATAGATGGAGAAGTATGGAATTTAAACCCATAAAGCTCACTTAGAGAAAAAAAATAAATTAATTAAAATTCAAAGTAAATCAACCAATACAAGAGCTGATCAAATTAGGGGCTTCATCTCAGCCCTAGCTGAGAGATTAGTTACCCATAAAATCCATAAAAAAATATTAAATAAAATTCATAAATTAAAACTCCAAACCGAACAATCTCTCTCTCTTTCTCCTTCTCTTTCTTCTCTCCCTGGCTCTGGATCTCCAATTCTCTGGATCTGAATAGCTTTCCCACGTCCAAAACTTCCTTTTTATAGCTGCTGGATGGCTGGAATCGGTGGCAGAGTCGTAGACGGACTCGAAGTGTAGTTTTTCGCAACGTTGATCGGTGGGCCCCACAGAGGTGTTTTCTGAAAAATCCACCCCGTCCATTGGATTCAGGACGAAATTTCAGTCAAGAATGGGTGGTTTTGAAGGTCCATTGGCGCGGCCCACAGAAGAAATCTCAAAAAGATCAAATTTGAACGTCGCCGGGTAGCCCTTTTGTGGCCTCTGTACCGCACACGTGTGTACGCATGGGAGTGGAATCTCAACATGGTTTTGTAGTATCCATGGCCCTCTACACGATGGACGGGTCGGATCGACCGTACAGGCGACGTATGGGGCCCACAACGCTTCGCAAAAACGGCCAGCGGCCGGTCGTTCGCTGCTGCGCAACGCGGACGCGGATTTTCTGCGGAAATGGTGGGGCCCACTGTGATGTTTTGTTGGGAAATCCACTCCGTCCATTTGATTTGGCTCGGAAAACCGTCCAGATATGCACGGTTTTGAATGAGCTTGAGTGTGGCCCATTGAGTTTTAAATACACCGTCCATCTGACGTTTAAACGGCTAGATTTTACTCCGGATGACCGTTTGCAATTCGGCCGCCTAGGCAATGATAATGCCTACCCCAGGAACTGGATGGACGGTCCGGATTGTCCATTTGGACACAAGGTGGGCCCCACAACCACGAACTGGCGGGACGCTGTTGCGTCTTTTGAATTTTTAAAGACGAAGAGAAAACGCGGGTCAGCGCTCGCGCTGACCCGATTTTGGGTTCGGTGCACTCCCAGTGCACGTATGCTTGTGCACATGCATGCCCTGTAAATGGGTCCCACCGTGAAGTTTTGAGAAATCTGTTCCGGTCCTTCCACTCTCTCATCTTATTTCCACTGTCAGGACCAAAGTTGAGGCATATCCTATTATCAGGTGGGCCTGAAATCAGCGATTCATGGGCTGATTTGTCAGTTGGAGCACTTCCCGAGATCAACAATAGCTAAAATTTAATATGTACGGTTAATTTATTGCCCTCATCTCATGTATGAAGTTTCAAGCTGATCGGATGGCGGGAACCATGTGATCTTGCATTCTGGACTCTTTTCGGGCCCCTTTGGCTTGCTTTCCTCCGATCCCAAGCGTGTAAAATCGTCACCATTGGTTTTCTGGAGTCCATCCCGTGCTATGGTGACTTCGAAATGTTAATTCCACGCTTTTAACATTAATTTTCAATACACGCTCCTAATTTCCTCCTGTAACAAAAATATAATTAAAATCTGACATTAGGCCTTATCATGTATATCAAATAGGGCAATACACGGGGTCTAATATGCAATATTCGACCCTGATCAATAAGCAATTGGAGATGTTTCTTCTTATCTCCACTTTGTAGGTTTTCAGTGGCTTGTTTGTGTACATCCATCAAAGCCATCTCAATCCTATTAGGGCGATCGATTTTAAGTTTAGTTTTTAGGCTTAGGTTTAGGTTATAAGTGCAGGTTATAGGTTTAGGTTTAGGTTAGGTTATAAATTAAGGTTTAGGGAATTGAGAATAGGTTAAGGTTTAGGTTTAGAAAATTGGGTTCGGGTTCGGGATCAGGTTTAGGTTTAGGTTTTGAGGTTTAGGTTAGGGAGTTGAGATTAGGATTAGGTGTAGGTTTAGGTTTAGGGATTTGAGAATACATTTAGATTATTGATTTAGGTTTAGGTTATAGGTTATCGGTTTAGGTTTAGGTTTAGGTTTAGGTTTATGTTTATGTTTAGGTTATAAGCTATAGGTTTAGGGAATTGAGAATAGGTTAAGGTTTAGGTTTAGGAAATTGGGTTCGGGCTCGGGATCGGGTTTAGGTTAGGGTTTTCAAGTTTAGGTTTAGGTTTAGGTTAGGGAGTTGAGATTAGGATTAGGTGTAGGTTTAGGTTTAGGGATTTGAGAATACATTTAGTTTTAGGTTTACGTTTAGGTTATAGGTTATAGGTTAAGGTTAGGTTATATGTTATAAGTTTAGGTTATAGGTTATAGGTTAAGGTTTTAGGCCATAGGTTTTGGTTTAGGTTAAGGTTATAGGTTTAGGTTTAGGTTAAGGATTTGGTTTTGGTTTAGGTTAAGGTTTAGGGTTAAGTTATAAGCTATAGGTTTAGGGAATTGAGAATAGGTAAAGGTTTAGGTTTAGGAAATCGGGTTCGGGTTCGGGATTGGGTTTAGGTTTGGGTTTTAAGTTTAGGTTTAGGTTTAGGTTTAGGTTAGGGAGTTGGGATTAGGATTAGGTGTAAGTTTAGGTTTAGGAATTTGAGAATACATTTAGGTTTTAGGTTTAAGTTTGGGTTAAGGTTTAGGTTTAGGTTATAAGTTATAGGTTTAGGGAATTGAGAATAGGTTAAGGTTTAGGTTTAGGAAATCGGAGTTTGGGTTCGGGATCGGGTTTCGGTTTGCATTTTCAAGTTTAAGTTTATGTTTAGGTTAGGGAGTTGAGATTAGGATTAGATGTAGGTTTAGGTTTGGGGATTTGATAATACATTTAAGTTTTAGGTTTAGGTTTAGGTTTGGGTTTAGGTTTAGGGAATTGAGAATAGGTTAAGGTTTAGGTTTAGGAAATCGGGTTGAGTTTGGGATCGGGTTTATGTTGGGGTTTTTAAGTTTAGGTTTAGGTTTAGGTTAGGGAGTTGAGATTAGGATTAGGTGTAGGTTTAGGTTTAGGGATTTGAGAATACATTTAGGTTTTAGGTTTAAGTTTAGGTTAAGGTTTAGGGAATTGAGAATAGGTTAAGATTTAGGTTTAGGAAATCGGGTTCGAGTTCGGGATCGGGTTTTGGTTTGCATTTTCAAGTTTAGGATTATGTTTAGGTTAGGGAGATGAGATTAGGATTAGATGTGGGTTTAGGTTTGGGGATTTGAGAATACATTTAGGTTTTATGTTTAGGTTTAGGTTATAGGTTTAGGTTTAGGTTTAGGTTTAGGAAATCGGGTTCGGGTTCGAGTTCGGGATCGGGTTTATGTTTGGGTTTTAAGTTAGGGTTTAGGTTTAGGTTAGGGAGTTGAGACTAGGATTAGGTGTAGGTTTAGGTTTAGGGATTTGAGAATACATTTAGTTTTAAGTTTCAGGTTATAGGTTAAGGTTTAGGTTAAGGTTAGGTTATAGGTTATAAGTTTAGGTTATAGGTTATAGGTTAAGGTTTTAGGTCATAGGTTTTGGTTTAGGTTAAGGTTATAGGTGTAGGTTTAGGTTGAGGTTAAGGTTTGGTTGAGGTTTAGGTTAAGGTTTAGCTTTAAGGAAATGAGAATAGGTAAAGGTTTAGGTTTAGGAAATCGAGTTCGGGTTCGGGATCGAGTTTAGGTTTGTTTCAAGTTAGGGTTTAGGTTTAGGTTAGGGAGTTGAGATTAGGATTAGGTGTAGGTGTAGGTTTAGGGATTTGAGAATAGGTTAAGGTTAAGGTTTAGGTTTAGGGAATTGAGAATAGGTTAAGGTTTAGGTTTAGGAAATCGGGTTCGGAGTTCGGGATCGGGTTGATGTTTAGGTTTTAAGTCATAGGTTTTGGTTTAGGTTAAGGTTATAGGTTTAGGTTTGGGTTTAGGTTAAGTTTTTGGTTAAGGTTTAGGTTATAAGCTATAGGTTTAGGGAATTGAGAATAGGTAAAGGTTTAGGTTTAGGAAATCGGGTTTGGGTTCGGGATCGGGTTTATGTTTGAATTTTTAAGTTTAGGTTTAAGTTTAGGTTAGGGAGTTGAGATTAGGATTAGGTGTGTAGGTTTAGGTTTGGGGATTTGAGAATACATTTAGGTTTTAGGTTTCAGGTTATAGGTTAAGGTTTAGGTTAAGGTTATAAGTTTAGGTTATAGATTATAGGTTAAGGTTTTAGGTCATAGGTTTTGGTTTAGGTTAAGGTTATGGGTGTAGGTTTAGGTTTAGGTTTAGGTTAAGGTTTTGGTTGAGGTTTAGGTTTAGGGAAATGAGAATAGGTAAAGGTTTAGGTTTAGGAAATCGGGTTCGGGTTCGGGATCGGGTTTAGGTTTGGGTTTTCAAGTTAGGGTTTAGGTTTAGGTTAGGGAGTTGAGATTAGGATTAGGTGTAGGTGTAGGTTTAGGGATTTGAGAATAGGTTAAGGTTAAGGTTTAGGTTTAGGTTTAGGGAATTGAGAATAGGTTAAGGTTTAGGTTTAGGAAATCGGGTTCGGGTTCGGGATCGGGTTTATGTTTGGGTTTTAAGTCATAGGTTTTGGTTTAGGAAATCGTGTTCGGGTTCGGGATCGGGTTTATGTTTGGGTTTTAGGTCATAGGTTTTGGTTTAGGTTAAGGTTATAGGTTTAGGTTTGGGTTTAGGTTAAGGTTTTGGTTAAGGTTTAGGTTATAAGCTATAGATTTAGGGAATTGAGAATAGGTAAAGGTTTAGGTTTAGAAAATCGGGTTCGGGTTTGGGATCGGGTTTATGTTTGGGTTTTAGGTCATAGGTTTTGGTTTAGGTTAATGTTATAGGTTTAGGTTTGGGTTTAGGTTAAGGTTTTCGTTAAGGTTTAGGTTATAAGCTATAGGTTCAAGGAATTGAGAATAGGTAAAGGTTTAGATTTAGGAAATCGGGTTCGGGTTCGAGATAGGGTTTATGTTTGGGTTTTAGGTCATAGGTTTTGGTTTAGGTTAAGGTTATAGGTTTAGGTTTGGGTTTAGGTTAACGTTTTGGTTAAGGTTTAGGTTATAAGCTATAGGTTTAGGCCTTGTTTGGGCAACTGGATTAGAAGGGATTAGGTGGGATTATATTTAAAAAAACATCATTATTACCCATGGCAGGGATTGTCCCCTGATTCCATGGGATTACATTAATGCTCTGCTTTGTTGGTAATACGGTGGTACATTGAATGGATATACCCACCATCATTTGAAATTACCAGAATAACACATATGTATTATATCTAAACCGTTCATTTGTTTTATAACCTCATTTTATGGTATGGGCCGAAAAATGAGGTAGATCCAAAACTTATGTGGCCCCAAAGAAGTTTTCAACGGTAAGTATTCAATCCCCATTGCTTTCAGTGGTGGGTCCACTTGAGCTTTAGAATTACCTGATTTTTGGCCCATGCTCTAAAATAATCTCAAAAAATGGGTGGACGATGTGTATATAGCCCACACATCAGGGTGGGACCGACACAACTTGCTAGCATTGAGTGAAATTGGCATGGGACCCAATGTAATTCCATCCGATCTAATTCCAAGCTTTGCCAAACATGGAGTGGAATTGGCACGGAACTAGATAAATCCAATCCCACCTAATCCCTTCTAATCCTGTTGCCCAAACAGGGCCTTAGGGAATTGAGAATAGGTAAAGGTTTAGGTTTAGGAAATCGGGTTCGGGTTCAGGATCGGGTTTATGTTTGGGTTTTAGGTCATAGGTTTTGGTTAAGGTTAAGGTTATAGGTTTAGGTTTGGGTTTAGGTTAAGGTTTTGGTTAAGGTTTAGGTTATAAGTTATAGGTTTAGGGAATTGAGAATAGGTAAAGGTTTAGGTTTAGGAAATCGGGTTCGGGTTCGGGATCGGGATTAGGTTTGGGTTTTCAAGTTAGGGTTTAGGTTTAGGTTAGGGAGTTGAGATTAGGATTAGGTGTAGGTGTAGGTTTAGGGATTTGAGAATAGGTTAAGGTTAAGGTTTAGGTTATAAGCTATAGGTTTAGGGAATTGAGAATAGGTAAAGGTTTAGGTTTAGGAAATTGGGTTCGGGTTCGGGATCGGGTTTATGTTTGGGTTTTAGGTCATAGGTTTTTGGTTTAGGTTAAGGTTATAGGTTTAGGTTTGGGTTTAGGTTAAGGTTTTGGTTAAGATTTAGGTTATAAGCTATAGGTTTAGGGAATTGAGAATAAGTAAAGGTTTAGGTTTAAGAAATCGGGTTCGGGTTCGGGATCAGGTTTATGTTTGGGTTTTAGATCATAGGTTTTGGTTTAAGTTAAGATTATAGGTTTAGGTTTGGGTTTAGGTTAAGGTTTTGGTTAAGGTTTAGGTTATAAGCTATAGGTTTAGGGAATTGAGAATAGGTAAAGGTTTAGGTTTAGGAAATTGGGTTCGGGTTCGGGATCGGGTTTATGTTTGGGTTTTAGGTCATAGGTTTTGGTTTAGGTTAAGGTTATAGGTTTAGGTTTGGGTTTAGGTTAAGGTTTTGGTTAAGGTTTAGGTTATAAGCTATAGGTTTAGGGAATTGAGAATAGGTAAAGGTTTAGGTTTAGGAAATCGGGTTCGGGTTCGGGATCGGGTTTATGTTTGGGTTTTAGGTCATAGGTTTTGGTTTAGGTTAAGGTTATAGGTTTAGGTTTGGGTTTAGGTTATAAGCTATAGGTTTAGGGAATTGAGAATAGGTAAAGGTTTAGGTTTAGGAAATCGGGTTCGGGTTCGGGATCGGGTTTATGTTTGGGTTTTAGGTCATAGGTTTTGGTTTAGGTTAAGGTTATAGGTTTAGGTTTGGGTTTAGGTTAAGGTTTTGGTTAAGGTTTAGGTTATAAGCTATAGGTTTAGGGAATTGAGAATAAGTAAAGGTTTAGGTTTAGGAAATCGGGTTCGGGTTCCGGATCGGGTTTATGTTTGAGTTTTAGGTCATAGGTTTTGGTTTAGGTTAAGGTTATAGGTTTAGGTTTGGGTTTAGGTTAAGGTTTTGGTTAAGGTTTTGGTTATAAGCTATAGGTTTAGGGAATTGAGAATAGGTAAAGGTTTAGGTTTAAGAAATCGGGTTCGGGTTCGGGATCGGGTTTATGTTTGGGTTTTAGGTCATAGGTTTTGGTTTTGCTTAAGATTATAGGTTTAGGTTTGGGTTTAGGTTAAGGTTTTGGTTAAGGTTTAGGTTATAAGCTACAGGTTAAGGGAATTGAGAATAGGTAAAGGTTTAGGTTTAGGAAATCGGGTTCGGGTTCGGGATCGGGTTTCGATTTGCATTTTCAAGTTTAGGTTTATGTTTAGGTTAGGGAGTTGAGATTAGGATTAGGAGTAGGCGTAGGTTTAGGGATTTGAGAATAGGTTAAGGTTTAGGTTTAGGTTTAGGTTTAGGGAATTGAGTATAGGTTAAGGTTTAGGTTTAGGAAATCGGGTTCGAGTTCGAGATCGGGTTTATGTTTGGATTTTAGGTCATAGGTTTTGGTTTAGGTTAAGGTTATAGGTTTAGGTTTGGGTTTAGGTTAAGGTTTTGGTTAAGGTTTAGGTTATAAGCTACAGGTTAAGGGAATTGAGAATAGGTAAAGGTTTAGGTTTAGGAAATCGGGTTCGGGTTCGGGATCGGGTTTCGGTTTGCATTTTCAAGTTTAGGTTTATGTTTAGGTTAGGGAGTTGAGATTAGGATTAGATGTAGGTTTAGGTTTGGGGATTTGAGAATACATTTAGGTTTTAGGTTTAGGTTTAGGTTATAGGTTTAGGTTTAGGGAATTGAGAATAGGTTAAGGTTTAGGTTTAGGAAATCGGGTTTGGGTTCGGGATCGGGTTTATGTTTGGGTTTTAGGTCATAGGTTTTGGTTTAGGTTAAGGTTATAGGTTTAGGTTTGGGTTTAGGTTAAGGTTTTGGTTAAGGTTTAGGTTATAAGCTATAGGTTTAGGGAATTGAGAATAGGTGAAGGTTTAGGTTTAGGAAATCGGGTTCGGAGTTGGGGATCGGGTTTATGTTTGGGTTTTTAAGTTTAGGTTTAGGTTAGGGAGTTGAGATTAGGATTAGGTGTAGGTGTAGGTTTTGGGATTTGAGAATAGGTTAGTTTGTAAGTTAAAGTTTAGGGAATTGAGTTTAGGTTATAGGTTTAGGTTATAGGTTAAGGTTTAGTTTGTAGTTATAGGTTTTGGGATGTGAGAATAGGTTTAGGTTATAGGTTAAGGGTGTGGTCCCTGCAAATATAGATATAAACACGCAAATACTGATATAAACACGGCCTGTCCAAATGACTAGGCCCTTCCAATGCTGTCCATAGGAAATGGACAGCTTCATCATGGTCAGCGGTTCCCACCTTTCAGGGACCGCCGCTCATCCGGATAGCTCCGATGCACATCCGGGCTTGCTCCATTATTTTTGAGCAAATACATAAATATGGCCTGTCCAAATGGCTAGGCCCTTCCAATGCTGTCCATAAGAAATGGATAGCTTCATCATGGTCAGCGGTTCCCACCTTTTAGGGACCCCCGCTCATCCGGATAGCTCCGATGCACATCCGGGCTTGCTCTATTATTTTCGAGCAAATACATTAACACGACCTGTCCAAATGGTCAGGCCCTTCCAATGCTGTCCATAGAAAATGGACAGTTTCATCATGGTCAGCGGTTCCCACCTTCCAGGGACCCCCGCTCATCCAGATAGCTCCGACGCACATCCGGGCTTGCTCCATTATTTTTGAGCAAATACATTTAAAAACAACATAAATATATCTAAAAGCATCTGGATACCTGAGGAAGGCCTCTCATATTTGTATTGTTGGTTACTCATCCTTTTGTCTACAAGCCACAATTGACCAACAATTTCTATCGCTACCTGTACTTTGAAACCAACAGAAATATAATTGGACCTGTACTCTGAAACTAACACAAATATAACTGAGAAACAATATAAGGAATAAGAAAAAAAGAATTTACTTATACATATCATTAAATGTTTCCCTATAAGGAGGTGATATTATATCTGTGAGACCCATATCCTAGCCCGTACCATTCTGTAGGCTTCCACGGTCCTCCCGGTCGAATTCCGGTGACCCACGATCTGTTACCAACGTTGCGTGTGATCCTAATCTGAGTCCTGCATATCTGAGTTGGCTCGACCTGAGACTTGTACCAGTGCGACCGCACCGTCGTTGCGGTTCCGATGTCACGTCTCACGCGCCGAGGCGATACCCAGGCCAGGAGATGTGGGCCCGTGTTTAGTTCGAGAAAAAATACCGCGCTGTTGCAAAATCCAAAAGAGAACATGTCAAATCAATCCCATCAATCACCTCACTTGTCAATAGTACACCCATCAAATCAAGTGCCCTATCCGATTCCCCAAGTACACAACATCATCCCCAAAGTCAACCCTTCCATCCCATCTCTTACACACCCCATCACTCCTCTTCCATCATCTCTCTCTCTCTTCCATTCTCTCTCTCATTTTTCTTTTCCTCCTAAGCAACTCACGTCCAAGCACCCCATGAGAGAGCTAGTGTGGCTCACCTTCCTACCTCCCATCTTCACCATTCAAAGTCCATCTTAATCGTCGGAATCGTTTTCCTTGGAGCTCTAGAGTCTATAGGCAAATGCAGAAAGAGGAGATCAAAGGTGGGTGCTTCTCTCTCTCCCTCTCTTTTTCATTTTTATGTGATGATGTGGCTGTGTCCCACCCGAATGGACCCCACCATGAAGCATGCATTTTTCCCAAGCCATCTGATAGGTGGGGCACACCTTAAAATGTATTGTATGGGGACCGTCCAGCGTCAGGGATCTTTGGACGACGGGTACATAGGAAGTATGAACTGATAGTGGCTAGCTATGATAGTAGCAGAAAAAAATATAATATATAAAGACGTCAGTTTGATTTAAATTTTTAGTAGGTTACTCATGTAGGCCACACCTTGATGTGTGAATCTAATCCACGCCGTCCATTTCGTCTGCCAACTCATTTTAGCCATTGAGCCGAAGAATGAAACCAATCCAAATCTCTGGAGGGCCGTAATGTAGAGAATAGTGATTTTGAGTGATTTAAACTGTTAAGGCCCGCTGTGATGTTTCTATATCAAAAAAAATATTATATATTGGGCTCATTAGATCTCTTACGAGCCGGGGAGGCCAATGGTCGGCATGGATCCCCTTGATATGGACCCCACCTACGAAAAACTTCACAAAAAAATAAAAACAAAAAATAAAAACAAAACATAACACATGGGGACATTTGTTTCTTTGTCGGCGTCCTCAGCAAGCAGTGTCCTTCCTTACTGCTTGTTAAGGGTGGGATGGTGGCCCCATCACAGGCCCCACCACGATGTATGTTGCACATCTACACTGTGCATTTGATGGGTCCTATTTGGGAAGTGGGATTCCCCAAAAATCAACCGTATATGGGGATCAGGTAGTCCACACCATCACAAATAGTAGTGGATTGAACGTCTACCATTGAAACCCTTTCTGGGTCACAGAAGTTTTAGATCATCATGAAATTTGTTTTTCCTCCTCAGTCGGGTCAGTGTGACCGTGTGATCAGATTGGATGGCAAATAAATGCTATGGTGGACCCTACAGTGATGTACGTGGTATGATCCACGTCGTCCGCCTATTAGAATGATGGGCAGCAACCCAGCAGCACGTCTCTGTGTGCTTGACGTCACTAAGTTGAGGGTCCCACCATGGTGCGCGGTGTGAGGCCAGCATGATATAGGGGTTTTAACCCATGCCGTCCATCTGCTATCTGCTGCATCAGCAGCCGTGAGACCCACCTTTATCATAAGTGATCTTCACCGTCCAGATAGATCTGGACGGTGGGCAGTCATTCCCTCTCTGTATATAAGGCATATACATATATAATATATATTATATTATATTTGACTAAATAATATATATAATATTATATACTATGAAGTACTGTTTTGGTGCCCCCACGTGAGACCCACCTGTTCTGGAGAAGCTGATTGGCTGGGTGCCGTATTCCAGCTACACTGTTGCCGTAGGTGGAATTAATCCACACCGTCCGTCCCTGGATGGTGTGCATGGTACGCACCATGTTGTATGTTTTGTATGCCAACCATCCATCTGTTCATTCAGCTGATGGGCGTGGGTCCACCGTGATGTAAATGTTTTATCCACTTTGTCCAGCCCATGGGCATGGACCACCACCACTTTGATGTATTTTGTGGCCCATCTATGAGGCCCACTTTGATGTACTTTGTGGCCCATCCATCAGGCTCATTTTGATGTATTTTGTGGCCTATTCGAGAAGCCCACTTTGATATACTTGTGGCCCCTCATAATGTATCTTTGACGCATGAGCGAGGCCCACCTGTTGCGTGTTTTGACGCCCAGGTGTAGGGCCCACCTGTTTGTATTTTGGCTCATGTGACAGGGCCCACTTGCCTTGTATTTTGAGGCCCATGTGATAGGGCCCACCATTGTAATGTGTTGCTCACACCGTCCATTCACGTGACCCCCACGTGATGTATGTGTTTTATCTAAGTTGTCCATTGATTGGCCCATTTGGTATGAGCAGGGCCCAACCCATTGTGATGTATTCAAGGCCTGTGGACCAGGCCCATTGTGATGTGTTTGTGGCCTATGAGCAAGGCCCATTGTGATACGTGTTGGACCCATAACGCGTGACCCATTTGATGCATACTAGACTCATGTGTAGGGCCCACATGTTATGTATTTGAGGCCCATGAGAGCAGGGCCCACCTGTTGTGTATATGAGGTCCATTAGTACGACCCATTAATGCGGCCCACTTGATGTATTTGAGGCCCACATGATGCGACCCATTATAATGTATTTGAGGCCTATTGTGATGTATTTTCGGCCCATTGGGTAAGGTCCATTGATATGTATTAATGGCCCATGTGTAGGGCCCACTTGTCATGTATTTAAAGCCCGTGCGATAAGGCCCATTGTGATGCATTTTTGACCCATAAGATGCGGCCCATTGGGATGTATAGAGGCCTAGGTATGTGGCCCACTGTAATGTATTTGTGACCCATTTGGTGAGACCCGATGTGGTGTACATGTGGCCTTTGAGTGAGGCCCATAGTGATGTTTATTAGGCCCTTGTGTGTGGCCATGGGCCCACTATATGTTTAGCCCTGTGTAGGCTACTCCTTGGGAGCAAGGTTGGTTAGATGTCCACATTGATGGGAAATGATGGTTAGATGTCCTCATTGTGACCTTCCCTTAGGTCTTGTTAGGTCCATTCATACCGATTTTTATTGTCACGGCTTATTGCCAATTTCGATTGATGTGACCGATTTACCGATCTGATTATCGATCGCTTCTGATTGTCACGGCCGACTGCCCATTTCGATTAACGTGACCAATTTATCGATCTGATTATCGATCATTCCAATTGTCACAGCCAACTGCCGATTCCGATTATCGTGACCAATTGCCGACTTCAATCAACGTGACCAATTTACCGATTCTGATTATTGATCTATCCTGATGGTTGTGACCGATTTGCCGATTCTGATTACCGATCGATTCCGATTGCCGTAGCCGAATGCCGATTCGATTGCCAAGGCCGACCTCGATTGCCAAGGCCGATTGTCGTGACCTATATGATGCACATGCGACCCGTAGTTGAGGCCCATTGTGACACGTATTAGGCCCATGATGCATGACCTATTTGATGTGTTCGAGACCCATGTGTAGGGCCCACATGTCATATATTTGAGGCCCGTGAGCAAGGCCCATTGTGATGTATTCATGGCCTATAGGCAAGGCCCATTGTGATATGTATTAGGCCCATGAGCAGGGTCCACCCATTGTGTATATGTGGCCCTTGAGTAAGGCCCAAGGTGTTGTATATTAGGCCCTTGTGTGAGGTCATGGGTCCACTATATGTTAGGCTCTATGTGGGCAATTCTTTGGGGGCAATGATGGTTAAATGTCCACATTGTCGAAGTCGATTGTTAAGGCCGATTATTGGCACCGATCATGAGTATGTGACAGCATAGCATCATCATACATGCCCATATGCATCATCTGCATGTTTGTTATGAGATGTGGTTGACCATTGCATATGTCATTGAGCATGTTGTTATGAGACTCCCTGATAGGCGGAGGTTATCTTACATGAGCGCACGACATGCGCAGGATTGATGCATGACTGGATTGTATGACTCATGCATCTTGCATTATGATTACTGTAAACCCTAGCGACATCACGGCTGTAGCCTCAACAGGCATATCGTGGATGGCCGAACGGGACACCGGAAATTTGTTCTAGCATTGGGCTGCCATAGATGGCCCTAGGTGAAAATCCCTAAAACTCTCTTGGTACCAGAGGACGCCCCAACGTTGGGACCGAGTGGATACACATGAGCCCCGAGTGCCGAATACCAGGAGGCCGCATCTCCCACTGTGCGATGGTCGGTTGGGAGGGGGTGTGGCCTTATCCGCTCGAGCGTAGGGGGCATTGCTAGGCTGAGTTTGACTAGCTCCAGGAATGGGTCCGCTATTGACGTGCCGAATAAGTATTGGCAGACTATTGGCCTAGCGGATAGTGAGGTTTCTTACGCTCACTTAGACTATGCGGCTGGGAGAGCGGCAGCGCCATTTGTAGTGTACTAAACCCCTGTAATGATCCTAGAGAGGAACCGTACTGATATGTGGACTTATTGAGCAGGAGTTGCATACTCATTCATTCATTCATTCACTATCCACTTGGGCTGGTGGTGTGCAACTATTTATTATGTGCACCTTCGCAATGGTCAGGATTTCGGTTGGGGCGCGCGACTAACCTGAGATCAGGAGTTTACCACAATGAGTCTGACTATCCAAATTTAGGTATGGGACTGGTTTGGATAGAAGTCCCTTGTGATGGACCTCATAGCCTGCGATACTACGTACTATCATCCCGACTTCACACTCCAGCATGGTCATTCCATTTGCACCGCATATTGCATTACATACATGGCATATGGTATTTTGGGTCACTGTGTTTCTGCATTTATATGGTCTAGATATGATTGACGTTATTCGTGGACTCATCAGGAATTACATACTGCATCGCATTCTCAGTATTTGATAATTGGCTTTTTATGACTCATCATCTGCATAGCTATTCTATATTACGTATTCTGATATTGATTGATTCATGGACTTATCTGTATTTCTGCTTACTCTGTTATCGTATAATTTATGATCTTGCCAGTATTTATGTTTACTTTGATAATTCCTGCTCTTGTCAGTATTTCTGCTTACTCTGGTAATTCATGATCTTGTTAGTGATTCTGTTTATTTCGATATTGTACTATTTATGGATTACCAGTATTTACGGTCCTGTATGGTGATGGCATTGTGTTGAATACTTGGCACTTACCTTGTGCACACACTTACACTACCCTCTAAGCTTTCTATAAGCTTATGCACGATAGATGCGTGCAGGTGATGTTAGGTGGCAGCAGTGTTGAGCTTGGAGCGTGCGGCGATCTTTTGGAGCTTGATTTTCAATATCATGTATTTCCCTTTCAGCATTGTATTCAAATGATTATATTAGTGGATATGTGATGATGTTGCCTTTGTGAATTGGGTAATCTTGTGGTTATGCTTATTATGAGTTAAATGTACATTGGAAAATCCTCCTTATAGGATCCCAGGATCGGAATCTGGCGTATGGATGCTAGGAGCCAAGAATGAGGTACTATGGAGGCTATTGGCACCGGATCTGGTGATCAGGATTCCTGTGAATCTAATCTCCGGGTTTGAGGCGTGACAATATCTTTGATAGCCACAACCTGTATGACAGAGAAAAATGCAACTATACAGTGTTAGAATTCAAAGGAGAAAAAAGATTTATGGCTGCACCGATATTTTAGTACATTATGAACGGCTGCCTACGTACCCAAAAAGTCAGATTGGGATCAAGCCACTACGTAGTTCTTTTGAATTAACCAAGTTACTAAAGGTCATAAATTTCATATTTAACAAAGTATCATTAAACAAGTCGTCTCAATCATTTCTGGTTGGTGCATTTTAAAAAAAGAACTAATACACAATCAATGTATATTCTTGTTACATCTCGTACTGCAACAAGAGAAAATGTTCTGTCAATACTTCAGTTACATTTGAAATTGAAATCCTTTAGTAACTTGGTTAATAAAAAACAAATGACAACAAGCCATAATTAATCAAAAGGATGCTGAAGATTAAATAAATAAAAAAGGCAACTTGATCAAAAAAGGATTTCAGTGAATAATCAAGTTTTCGTCATACAAAATGTCCTAGAGTTCAAAAAGTTGAACGAAACTACTGAATATTCAAATTCTCATCAGGAATTTGGGCCAAACAACAATTTCACCTAATTGAATATCTTCAAATATCCTGTCATCATTAAACAATTCTGTTGTGCGAACATTAATATCATCTATTACAACTCTGATGCATTCTGGAGGGATGCCTGTAGTATCTGACACCATCTGCCCACTAGCAACTGTCCGACCATGGATATCTCTCAATTGGTAAATTTGTTCCATCGATGGAGTTGTTGCAGAGTCTTCTCGAATACTTAAGGGTACACCAGATCGACGGTGGGCCTATAAATAAAATAATGGTTCCATATAAATAATAATGCTACTTTTATCTTTAAAAATAATAATTATATCATTTGATCGTGGCAAATGCAGTACATGAGATGCAGCTGTATCAGGAGAGTGATGAAGTTGTTGGCTTTAATGAGCAATTTGTTGCCTAAGTTCAGCAAATTGTTTCTCAACAATCGTACGAAATTCTTACATTTGAGTCATTGATGCTTCAAATTTAGCCTCAATGGACATACGTGCATTCATCTCCGACCGAGCTTCTATGATGTAGGGGGTGGCAACCTTCATAATAGTCTTAGAAATACCCAAACCCATGCCTCTAACCCGGCCTCTGCTATCACGACCACAAACCTAAACAATAATTTTTAAGTTTAGTAAATTGTGTATATTATTATTTTAAAAAAAAAAAAAACCAACGACAATGTATGTAAAGTGAGTAGAATTGATGGAAAACCTGTGAAACTGGGTCATGGTCTAAATCCTTGTGCTTACTGGAAGGGTCACTGCCAGCTATCGATAATATTCTTTCCTGTTAAAAGATAATTGTTACAATAAATCCTTCATTGTACTTAAATAAAAAAAATGATTAAAAAATGAAAAATTATTCTCACCGCTATTTCAAGATGTGTTTGTGTTGGATAAGACCCATCAGGTTTGCTATAAGTGGCAACAAACAAGTCAGTCCTGGTGATGATAATATTTGGATTTTCTTTTCGATGTAATTATATAAGCAAATTAGTTAACAAGAATTTATATTCATCAATTAAATTATCAAAAAATATAGTACAAATTACCATTTTCTCTAATGTCCTAGCAGCACCTCGTCTTCCAGTCGTGTGAGGGCATTTCACCTGTGCTTTGGAAGTCTTTCCCTTCTTACGAAGATTGATTAATAATTCTGTGGATTGTAGATTAATGAAAATGTCTCAATCCTCTTGCTTCACACCAATGGGACAATTTCTTCTTCTTTCTACATCATTATCAAATTTATCATATTCCTTTCACAGATTGTATTTTCATACCTTCCAAGCTTTGCATACTTTCGAAAATGCATATTCTTTTAACTTATCATCGATGTCGTACATGGCCTATTTCATTAAATTAATAATCAAACAATCTTATTGAGTAAGAATTAGAAATAAAATCAAGAATAAACATGCTCACTAAAACCATAGACTAGATATTATCTTTAATTGCACCAGGCACTTTGTGCCAATTAGCAAATGAAATTGGACAGTGTGTCTTGCCAAGTTGCCCTAAAAATGTGTTAAAAGGCGCTGATGTTTCTCCGACTGGTTGTTTATATTCATTTAATTCAACTCTCTTCCTTATATTGCTTCCTTGGGCTGAAGCTGATGAACCACCAAAATCCAACATAATTCCTGTAATTTTATAAAACAAAACAATATCTCATTATTATGTAATTGGCATTCTATTAATATTTTGATAGCTAAAAAATTGTAACAATCATTACTAAATAGAATTCAACTCACTTTCAAACTGATTTGAATCTTATTAGTTTCTTTTCCGTTTCCTATGACGTGAGGTACTCGGCTCACTCTCTACCCATGATTTTTCCTGTACATCTTCTTCTTCATTTAAATCATCGATTAATGAAAGTGCTGAAGAACCTACATTCCTTCTGGCCTCAAACTCAAGTGGATCTTCAAATGCATATGCATCTTTCGTCAATCTCTTAGGAGCGTCCAATACAACATGTCAGTCATCTTTAGTTGGATCCTTACAGTAGTAGACCTGAGCTGCCTGAGATGCAAGAATAAATGGCTCATCGTCTTCCTTTAAGTTCCGTCTAAACCTTCCTAGATTGACAAATATCAAATTTGTTTCAGAATCTATGAAACATCCATTTAATTTATCTTCGATATGCACCCAATCATAGTAGAAGAGTGCTACTCTGAAGTCAAAATAGTTCAATTCAAGAATTTGTCTAATGATGCCATAATAAGTGACTTCTTCTTCTATAGGATTCCTATCCCTGGCACTTGCCCTGAAGCTAGTTAGCGCTTTCATTGAGACTCCACTGTTCTGTGTTGTTTTGTTCATTTTGAGAATTTGCTCTGCTAAAAACATATCCATTTATTGAGTAAGTATTATATGATATGCATTTGAAGTCAGGACCTTCGGCAATTCTCTTAAATTGAGACATTTCTTGATTATGTAGTTGATGTCTTAACCAAAAAATGTACTCCATTGGTTTTCCTGCTGACAGATTACCCTTTCGATTTTGTCCCGTACATGTTTGGCCCTGGATGTATGTTTGGTACTTCCTATAAATTCCAAATCATAGCAATTATTTTTATATATATAACAATGTTTATTTCCATAAGCTATTTAAAAATATAAAAAAGAATAATATACTTCATTAACTTACTCCTTCCATTGATGATTTTCAACGTGACGTTGCAAAACCCATCTGCATGCTTGTTGATATTGCACTATAGTAAGATTATAAACTTTTCCTTTCTTATCATTCTGTGAATCACCAGCATTTTCATCACCATTGAATATTTTTAGTCCTTGTTTATGACCTCCTATTGTATTATTAGGATAGTATTTCATGCAGTACATCATAGATTCCTCTATAATGTAGCGTTCCGCAATACAGCCCTCTGGGTAAGCTTGATTCATCACATACTTCTTATATGTTCTCATCATCCTGTTAAATATTAAAATCAGGTATTGATGAAAATATATAAGCTATTTTGAAAAAGTTAATTAATTAAAACAGTTAAAGTTACCTCTCAAAAGGATACATCCATCGATATCTGACAGGTCCGCAAACTTGTGCCTCCTCCGCCAAGTGCACAACAAGGTGTGTCATAGAAATGAAAAACGATGGTGGAAAATACTTTTCGAAAACACATAATATTTCCACTATTTTATTTTTTATTTCTTGAAGCTCCATACGATGAATTTCTTTAGAACATATGACGTTAAAGAATCTTGACAATTGTATAATGGCGGCGCGCAATGACTTTTCTTTCTTGAATGAATGCATCAATAATACGGGTAGTAATTGCTGCATTAGTATGTGATAATCATGTGACTTAAGGCCCTTGAGGTGATAGTCATCCATATTGATATGATGTTTCTAGTTTGCACTATACCCTCTTAGAACTTTCAAATCACTCAAGGTTTGACAAATCAGTTCTCTTTCAGATTTGGATAATGTGAAAGGAGCCTTAGACAATAACAACTTACCATTTTTTTCCTCTGGCCAATATTTCGATCTTATCTTCATAGCCATAAGATTCTGACGGGCTTGTAAACCATCCTTAGACTTGTCCTTCATGTCCATGATTGTTGCAATAAGGTTCTCAGTAACATTTTTCTCGACATGCATCACATCCAAATTATGATGAATGGGCATATGCTCCCAATATGGCAATGTAAAGAAGATTGATCTCTTCGACCAAGTAGTAAGGTTAGACTCCTCATCCGTGGTCTTCTTCCTCTTATTTCCTATATGCTTTCTGAACTTGGTTTGTATATTATTCATTTTAACCAATACCTGTTCTCCAAACAAACGCTTTGGAGCCTGCCGATTTTCATCATTCCCATTGAATCGAGATCTTTGGCTCCTAAAGATATGAGCTCTTGGGAGGAATCTTCTGTGCCCCAAATAAGAAAACTTCTTTTCATGTTTTAGCCAAACAGAGTCAGTCTCCTCACTACAAACAGGACATGCATACTTTCCTCCTGTCCTACACCCAGAAAGATATCCATAAGCTGGAAAATCATGTATTGCCCATAATAAAATCGCCTTCATTGTAAACCTGTTCTTCCCGAACGAGTCATATGTTATCGACCATTTCCACAATTCATTTAATTCTTCAATTAATGGTTGTAAATATACGTCGATGTCATGCCCTGGACCATTTTTTCTGGGAATTAAAAGTGTTAACATAATAAATTCCTTCCGCATGCATAAATGAGGTGGAAGATTGTATGGAACAATCATAACAGGCTAACAACTATATGAGATGCTCATATGCCCAAAGGGATTGAATCCGTCTGTTGCAAGTCCCAACCGAACGTTACGTGGATCTGCAGCAAAATCACTAAATTTTTCTATCTACAAACTTCTACATCAAAGAATCCACAGGATAACGCATGTACGAGTCATTTTTAGCCCCCTTTGAATGCCACAACATATTCTCTGCAATCCATGATACGCTATAAAGTCTTTGTAACCTTGGTGTTAATGGGAGTATCTTAGTACCTTCCATGGTACATGTGAGACTCTTGATCTTACAACACTATTCACTTTCCATCTGCTTGCTTTACATGTAGGACAACTTTCCTTATTAGCATGCTCCTTCCAGTACAGAATACAATCATTACGGCATGCATGTATCACCTCATAGTTCATACCCAACGAACTGATCAATCTCTTTGTATTATAGGTACTATCCGACAAAGAGTTCTCGCTTGGCAAAATCTTCTTGAGCAGTTGCAACAAAGTCATAAAGCTATTATCTGACCACTGATATTTAGCCTTCATGCTCATCAACTCAATCATCTGACAACTTTGTATACTCACGTTTACACGATGGATATAGGGGTTGTACCGCATCCTTCCTTAATTTATTGTACTGAGTATCATTGTCTATGTCATCTTGAGGCTGACTACCATGTTCCTCATTGACCTCATTCATACATGCATCTAAGTCATCAGGTTGAACACGACCAAAAGCATCATTAACCAAATCAACCATTCTGGGCAACAACTCTTCATTACAATCAGTGACAGATGTACTAGGAGCCTTGGCATTGACACCCATATTGGGAAGTTGTTCTCCATGAAAAAACCAAGTTGTGTATGTCTGATCTATACAATTTATAATCAAATGCTCAGAAACTGTACTTAGTATTTTCTTCCCACGCACATTACGACATCTAACATAAGGACAACTATACCAATTAATACCTCCCGAATTCCTTTTTGCAAATATAATAAATGATTCAACGCCTTTATGTATTTATCACTCAATATATCTTTTGTCATCCAATTCTTGCTCGGGGGCGTCAAATCCATATCTGATATCACGTGCATGCAGCATATAAAAAGTGAGATACAATAAAAAAGAGGCTTTTCATAAACTGTCAAAACATGCCACACGTGGTCACCAATCACAAAAAAATAAAGATCTATATATATCCGCAAATATATGCACATGATTAGGCGTAGGTTTTAGGTTATAGGCTACATCAAGTTATGAGTTTTTAAGTATTGACTCGCATATGTAGACTGAAACATGAAAAGCAGTCTTACCATTCTTGCACTAAATGAAAATATGAAGTTTCAAACCACAAAAAGAAAGAAGTAATAATTCAGAAGTTATTTAGGAAACAAGAGCAGGAAAATGCATTAAACAATACTTGCTGTAATGAAGTTTTTTTGTGCCTATATTGCAAACATAACATCAATCTAAAACATAAGTATTTCATCAGTAGTCTTTAATATGGATGGTCTAGACCGTTACATAGTCCAATCAACAATTTTACCCATCTATTTCCTATGGCCCATCTTGGATTACTTATGTTTATAAAGAATCACTTTTGTCATACAATCTTAACCATACCATCCATGGCTTGGGAAAGGATGGATGTAGAAAGTTTGGTCAAATCAAAGATGGATTGGATCATCCAGTCAGTCTGATTTTGTTAAGTAGCTTATATAATTTATTTTGACTCTAACGGACAGTTCAGATCTAACGATCAAGATGTTCAATTGAACAACTAGTAGCACTACAAATTATCTCTAAGAGCACTGGAGCATTTCTACTTAATTAATGTAGATTTTACATTTCGCTGCCTTTTTCAAACGGGTTTTCAAAAAGCTACCTAATTAATCCATATGATTAATTAAAAATCCACTCCCTTTGCATTTTTTTTAAAGGGCCGTGGGTGTGCAAGCAAATGGGTCATCTGCTTGGGTGAGCCTCACTAGCTACCATGTTTATGTAAAATCCACCCTGACCATCAGGAAAGTCACCTCATGCTAGGCCAAGGTCCCAAAAATCACTCCCATCCATGATTCAAGAGAAACGGGTGATTGAAAATAATGTACTGGACAATGATATCCCTCCAAACTGTTTTCCTTGGTAGGGTTAACCTGAATCATAATGAGTCTGAGTTTTAAGACATACCTAAATTTTGGTTTGCTATCTGATTGGAGTGGATTTCACATAATTATCACAATAGGCCTTGTAAAAATCAAGTGTAGACTTCTTTCCTCAACTGCCTTCTTTGCCTCCGAGATGGTTTCTAAAATGGTTTCTAAACAAATGGACTCTAAAACTTTAAAAGTTCTATTACCTCCAAGAAGTTCCACAACAATCATCTTTCCAGACTTTTTTCAGCCCAGAGTCCATCCTAAACCCAGTTTTCACTACTTCACAAACTTCAGCCCCTAGTGGCATTCTTGTAATCAAAAAATTATGAAATAAAGTTAACGGTCACGATTAATTGTTCATATCCCTCCAGATGGACGATCAATGGATTGCTACCCAAAACATGCGGCCACCATTGATCATTTATACCCAAGGATGATCAATATGTTGCCACCCCAAAACTAAGGCCACAATATATCATTTATATCCCTCCAAGGATGATCAAAGTGTTGCCACACCATACCTATAAGTAGCCCTTATCCTAAACTCTGAAAATTTTCAATCTCATCTGCAGTCCTAATACTATATATAAACATCTAATTCCAGTAAAACCAGTCCCTCTTTAGGCACAATCTCTCCTAAAATAGTCCCATTGAAACCAACTTATTGCCCACCTATAAGCCTAACCTACAATCTGACCCCAAATTCAGCCTCTAATTGTTCCCAACATTTCTACAATCTGTCTCCTTTCAGCACTAAACACAGCACCCCTAATCTGACCACAGTCAAAATAAATCCACCCCATACCTGTCCCAATCCTCATTTTATAGTGGACATTACAGACCAGCAATCCTCATTTTATCCAAAGCTCAGCTGGACCACACACAGGAAAGAGTGGGGATTATGACATCCACCATTGAGACTGTCATAGGGCCCACAGCGATGTTTATTTGTCACCCAACTTGTTCATAAGCTCACACAGACATAGGGAAAACACAAATATCAGCTTGATTCAAAACTTCTGCTGCCCTAAGAAGTTTTCAACGGTGGGTCTTCAATTCCTACTGTTTCCTGTGGTGGGCCCACTTGAGCATTGGATATGCTTCCATTTGGGCTCATGCCATAAAATGAGTTGAAAAATAGATGGCCTGCATGGATAAGACACACACATCGCAGTGGCCCCATAGAGTTTACTCGCATGCTGAGTTACAGAGTATGCAATCTACCTTATCCAGCAGAGACATTTCATCAAACACATGTTGTGCACACCTTAAACATTCACAACAACTGATGAATGGCAAGACTATACTATGTCTGCATCCATTGTATAGAGAAGAGTACACAGGCGGGGAAGAGATGAAGGGCAATTGGCTTTGGCCGCACCGGATCGGGGATGATGCAAGTGAGGAGAGAGAGAGAGAGAGAGAGAGAGAGAGAGAGAGAGAGAGAGAGGGGTAGGAAGAAGCTGAGAGTCGTGCGGGTGTCCGGGACGGGGACAACAAGAGGGAGAAAGAGAGGGAGAGGGAGAGAGAGAGAGAGAGAGAGAGAGAGAGAGAGACTCAAGAGAGGCGCGGGTGCGGGTGTCTGGGACTGGCAGGACGACGACAGAGAAAGAGAGAGAGAGAGAGAGAGAGAGAGAGAGAGAGAGAGGCCAGAGGCGTGCTGAAATGAGAGAGACATTGGGCGCGACTCTGTTTTGAGCGCGCGCCCAAAATTTGGGCGGACCGGCCGTGGCTCATGGTCGGTGCTCTATGGGCCCCACCATGATGTACATGTTTCATCCATTCCGTTCATCCATTTTTATAGATCATTTTAGTGGTTGATACAAAAAAACTATGGGGATATAAATCCTAGGTGGGCCACACCACAGGATAAAAATAATAAATGGATATTCACAATTAAAATCTTCTTAAGGCCCACCGTACCGTGTATTTGACATCCAATATGTTGATTTGGTCATAAAACCCAGATGAAGGCAAAAGATAAATATCAGCTTGATCCAAAACTTTTATGGCCCCCAAAACATTTTTAATGGTCAAAATTCATTTAACACTATTTCCTGTAATGTGGTTCACTTGAGATTGAGATATAATTCTTTTTTTCTTTTTATCATATCATAAAATGATATATAAAAATAGATGGACGGCATGGATGATACACATTCATCATGGTGAGCCCCACAGAGCACTGACCACTAGCCAATGGCTGGTGTCAGGGGCAGTGGTCAATCCTTTCCCCATCATAGCATACACATGTGATTTAATCTCCATTTAGCCTTCAATCTAGATGATTTTTGGTTTTATGCCCTATAATAATATTTTCAAATATATAGACGGCTTAGATAAGGCACGTATATTTTTTTAGACCCTATAAAGTCCCTAATACCCTAAGCATACGTATTGAGTAAATCCTATGGGGCCACCATAATTTATTCATTTTATCCACTCCATCCATCCATTTTAACATATAATTTTATTACATAAGCTCAAAATTGATGCCTATAAAAATCTCAAGTGGACCACATCATAGGAAACAGTATAAATTGAACGTCTACCATTGAGAAATTTTGGGAGGCCACTAAAGTTTTGGATCAAGTTGATATTTTAGTTTTCCCTTCATCCATGTATTTGTGATCTATTGAACGGGTTGGATGACAAATAAAAATCACTGTAAGCCATAAAAAGATTTCAGCGGTGGAAATCATTATTCCCCCAGTCTCCTGTGGTATGGTCCACTTGAGCTTTGGATATGCTTTAATTGTGGACTCAACCACTAAAATGATCTGGAAAAATGGATTGACGGTGTGGATAAACCATGACTTTGGGCCACGAGCTTAAAAATAAAGTTAATCCATGACTTAGGTGGGCCACACCACATACTATAGTTGAGAGGGTTACCCTCCAATTAAAACATTCATAATCATTTATTGGGCCCACCTAGATGTGGTTCATAAATCCAGCCCATTCATTATGTGTGTCCCACTTGGATGAGGAGTCAGGCCAAGTTTCATACACATCCAAAACTCATGTGGGCCCCACCAATTAAATGCTTTTATATGTTTTTGGGATGTCTTCACATAATTTTAGATGTTATGGCCCACCTGAGTTTCGTATACGACTGATTTTTGGACTTTAAGGGGACATCAAATGCATGGTGTTGATGTTCTACGTACATCATGGTGGGGCGCACACAGATTAACCTCATGGGAAGTTCCCACGAGGTGACCTTAGGGCCCGTTTGGCCAGTGGATTGGAAGGGATTGAATGGTATTAGGGTGGATGGCATGGATTTCTAGGTAATGATGGTGTTGTCAGTGGATTGTCTTGAGATCCATGGGATTGCTATATCACTGGACTGCTATATCCAGTCTGTTTGGCATGCCCGACCAATCCCAGGATTAAACCTTCCCATCCCTTCCAATCCCTCGAACCAAACATGTCCCAGGCAAATTTGAACAGATAAGGGTGGATTGGATGGGATTTAAAGGTAATGATGGTGTTGTCGATGGATTGTCTTAAGATCCATGAGATTAGGATAAGATCACTGACTCTGTTTGGCACGCCTGATCAATCCTGGGATTTAACTTCCAATCCCTTCCAATCCGACCAGCCAAATAGGCCATTATAATACCATTTCACTATTTAGGTAACTCCTTCCGGGCTCGTTTGGCTGGGTGGATTGGAAGGGATTGAATGGTATTAGGGTGGATGGCATGGATTTCAAGGTAATGAATAATGATGGTGTTGTCAGTGGATTGTCTTGGATTGCTATATCACGGGATTGCTATGTCGAGTCTGTTTGGCACGCCTGGCCAATCCCGAGATTAAACCTTCCCATCGTTTCCAATCCCTCTAACCAAACACGTCATAGGAAAATTTGAACGGATTAGGGTGGATTGGATGGGATTTAAGGGCCTGTTTGGCCGGGCAGATCCCATGGTATTAGGAGGGATGGGATCAATTTTAAGGTAATGATGGTGGTGTCAATGGATTGTCTTAAGATCCATGGGATTGCTTATATCCCGGGACGAAGTTCACTGGGTCTGTTTGGCATGCCCTGCATATCCTGGGATTTTACCTTCCAATCCATCCAACCAAGGGATAGGATCAATTTTAAGCTAATGATGGTGATGTCAGTGGATTGTCTTAAGATCCATGGGATTGCTCTTATCCCAAGACAAGTTCGATGGGTCTGTTTGGCACGTCATGCCTATCCCAGGATATTGACGATCCCATCCCTCCTAATACCGTGGGATCTGCCTGGCCAAATAGGCCCTAAAGGTAATGATGGTGTTGTCAGTGGATTGTCTTAAGATCCATGGGATTAATATTGCTATATCCCGAGATTAGGTCACCCAGCCTGTTTGGCACTCCCGGCCAATCCCGGGATTTAACTTCCAATCCCTTCCAATACCATCCAATCCCTTCCAATCCGCCTGGCCAAACGAGCCCTCATGGGTGTTACTCCAACCGTGTAGGGCCCACCTTCATATATTTTATGTATATCGACACTGTCCATATATTTTTTCATCATATTTTAGGTTGTGATTTTAAATCATGAGAACTCAATAATCTCAAGTGGGTGATCATACCAATCAAAACAATGATGAATAACTATTAAAAACCTTTTGAAGGCCACAAAAGTTTTGGATCAATTTGATCTTTGTAGTTTACCTTCATCCAGATCTTCTTTACATTATCAACAAGTTAGATTACAAATAGACATTACTAAAACCTTACGATGGGCTCTTTATAATTTTTAATGGCGAGGTACTATATTATTATTCTTTCTAGTGGTGTGGTCCACTTAAGATTTAAATCTATACAATTTTTTATACCCAGCCAAAAAATGGGTTGGAGAAACATAGGGGCGACAAGGATATACAACAGATCATCAAAATCTCACTTTTGTTATCTAACTTTTCAATTTTTATTGTCAAAATACAAAATCTAGTTTTCTTTATATATATATATATATATATATATATATATATATATATATATATATATATATATATATATATATATATATATATATATATATATATATATATATATATATATATATATATTACAATTTGTCAAAATTTTCACAATTTTGTATAATTTCTTAAATTTTCTTTTTCAAAATATCATTTTTTTAAATCTCACTTTTATTATATAACTTTTGAATTTTTGTTGTCAAAATACAAAATCTAGTTCTCTTTTTCAAAAAATATATATTTTTTTTTTTACATTTTATCAATTTTTTCACAACTTTGTTTAATTTTTAAAATTTTCTTTTTCAAAGTATCATTTTTTTATCCAAATCTTGTCATACAACTTTTTAATTTTTCTTGTCAAAATACAAAATTTAGTTTTCTTTTTTTAAATATATATTTTTTACAATTTGTCAATTTTTTCATAATTTTGTTTAATTTTTTATATTTTCATTTTCAAAATATCAATTTTTTATTGAAATCTTTTTCTTCTTCAAAATTATTAACATAATTCAAAGATCTTAATTTTTTTTCCAAAATCTAGATTTTTATACAATTATAGTTTTTTTTTTTTCCGATGGCAGGAGCATTAGAGACGATTTAGGACCGTCTCTAATATGGATGGTTTTTTACAGTCACATGACTGCTATAAGACGGCCAATGACCGTCTCTAATTAAGACGGCCTTTGTCAGTCTCAAAATAAGACGGCCAACGACCGTCTCTATCTGGTTGATTTCGAGCTATCTCACTTGTCGAGAAAAAGCGGACGAGTGACCGTCTCTAATAGAGACGGTTGTTGACGGTCTCAAATTATCAGTAAACAACGGCCAATGACCGTCTCTAATGCGGACGGTCATCGACCGTCTCAAATTTTCGAATATAAGACGGTCAAAGACCGTCTCTTATTAAAGACGGTCTACAGCCGTCTTTTATCCCCAGTTAATGACGGATTTTGGCCATCTCAAATGATACGTGGACGTTAAAATTTTTAAGACAATGTTAAGGACGGTCAAGGGCCGTCTAGAATTTTAGAGACGATTGATGGCCGTCCCTAAAGCGTCTTTAAACCAAGCAATTTTAGAGACGGTCCAGAACCGTCTCAAAATCCGTCATTTTTTTCCATTTTTCACGTAGTGCCACTCGATTAAAATTTTCCAATTCAATTCATAGTATGATACAAATGTCTCTAGGATAAGATGAACATACAAATTAACGTGCAGGGCCTATTCAGATGTTTTAATGACATTCAATCCTTCCATCAATTCAGTCTGATACAAATGTCTCTAGGATGCACTCTAAAACAAAGAAAGAAATAAAGGTGCTTTCAAGAGAACCATCTAAATTAATTTCCACCTGGAAAAAATATATGAAATATGGTTGAACAAAATATGACAGGAAGCAGAGCATATTCATGTATAGAGGTGGGCAAGCATCTATTTCAAAATTATAGCAAGTACAAACAGCTAGGAAGTAGGACCACCACCTGGTTAGAAGAAGGTTTCCTATAACTTCAATTTGAAAGTTTTGAAACAGATTGCCTACACTACTTTCTATGGGTGAAAAATGTGCAACACTCCACAATGATATTTAAAAGCTTATCAGCACAATAGTGACCACCAAATGCTAACATGGAATGAAATGTGTAAGATCTCACTTGACCAGATTGCCAACTACAACCTCACTAACAGCTCGAGCCACTCCTCATCCTGAAAAAGCACTAGCCCCAAATATATTAACCTGCAACCACTCCACTGATTCATACTATGCATCAGTCCTATACAAAAATCCGCCAAGTTTTGCATTGACTTGACCAATCCGCCGGGCCATGAAAACTTAGCCGAGTCAATATTTGTCTTATAAAATTGGTTAATAAGAACCATTTTTTTTAGGTGAACACCTTTTCTTTACTTCTACAATAGTCACTATAGGCCATGACAAGTACTCAAAAGGACGAAACTGTCAAGTGGTGTTGAGAAAAAACTTGTCAAGGATATGAAAGTGAAACCATGGTACTCACCTTAGCCAAGACCTATCTTCTGCCTTCTGTTGTTCAAAATCCCATGTTGCACAATTCCCGGAGTTTCGGGAATTGTGAGTGATGGCTCTTTGTAAACACGCACCTAAGAAAAAAAAAAGGAAATAAAAAATAAACTTATAAAAATATTTACACCAAAATTTGACTGTCCATTCAATATAATGCCTTGTATCTAGAACTGAGCTGAATTCCATTGCCAATGCCACAAAGAACTATTTGCCAACATGCTAACTATTATAAAAGAATTCAAAGAAGAAGGTACAAAGTGAAAATCACAAAAAACAATGGGGAAAAAAAATGAAAAATCTTGGTATGGAAACAAGATATTTAAACAATCAATTCTACCAAATGAGCAATTGCAAAATCTGTTACCAATCAGAAGGCACCTAACAAATCTGTAAGCCGGAAGTAGCTTGAAAAATCAGTAATCTTTTATGAGATTGAAAACAAACCAAGAGGAGTTATATGATCGTCTGTCTGATGACTGATGACATGTAGAGTAAGCTCATGTTCTGATTTGCCACAAGTGGAAACCACAACCGGCGTTAAATGTTGGCTGCAGGAAAAAATGCGGCAGCGATGTTCCATTTTGTTGTAGTGACTTGGATATTTGGCCATGGGGCCAACTATAAAGAGGATATCAAAGATGACAATCATTGAACAGAAAACCGTATATACATTTATATATGCCAGAGTACTTGCATACCAAATGTTGGTGAATGCCTTAGTCATTAGTCACCAAGGAAAAAGTGCAAGATGCCTTCTCTACTTGGGAGGTTTCAATATATGGCAATAAGGTTTAATTCTAAAGGTCTATGGTAAATGGCAAAGCCCTTATGGATTTAGTGATGTAAAGGTAGGCAAAAGTAAGACGGAGAAAGCCAGTCATTTAAAAAATTAAAGACACAATTGTTCATCAGTTTTCTTTACCAATTTTGTGCAATCATGTGCTTCAGTAGATAAGCTAGGATCCGGCCCATGATCTTAACACATAGTGCCAGTCCAATCAAGTTACAAGTGTCATCATAGTCTTAGTAAGAAGTCTTTCAGAATACAAAGAAAGAAATAGATATTATAAGAAGCATCACTATAAAAATTGAAACCTGCTCAATCTTGATAAACTTTTTTCCACGCGCAAGATCAAGGATTAGTCAGATCATAGCCTAATGATAGTGGTGCTAGCTTCTCATTCCTTCTTGAGCCATTTCATCAAACAATTAGCATGCATGAAATACAAGAGGGAGATTGTATTATAAATATCAACTACATCCACACAAAACCTCCTTGTTGAGCCATTTGATCAAATAGTTAACATGCATGAAATACAGGAGGGAGATTGCGTATTATAAATATCAGCAACATCCACACAAAATGGCCCTCTTGAAGTTGTAAACCTTGCAAAAATGGCATTGAAATCTTCCTTTCCCCTACTCTTAAGATATTGTCCTTCAAATCTATTATACACAGCACAAAGTTAAGTCATTAGAAGACCATTTCCATATGTAATCATACACTAGAAATCAGGTCTATTAACCAAGTTACCTTGTGCATCTAGAGCATCTCGAGCCCAAAAAATGAGATGATCATCTAAACTTGGGATGATCCGAATGTATGGCCATTCCAAGCATCCAAATAGACCCAAACCCCATTCATTCATTGAAAATGCACATTACCAAAAATTAAAAATATATATAGACAAAGAAGGTGCTGTAAAAATGCCCCGCCTTCACACAAGCATACATTTCTAAAAAAAAATACATACACAGAGAGAGAGAGAGAGAAAGGGAGAGAGAGAGAGAGAGAGAGAGAGAGAGAGAGAGGAAAATTACCATGGAGGTGGGTGATGCATTAGATGCATGGTTAGGGTTTTCCTTACATGGAACTCAGACGATGAGAATCGAGCCTCCCTCAGCGATGAACTGCAAAGGAATAATGGTCTTGAGGTAATCTTGCAGAGAGAGAGAGAGAGAGAGAGAGAGAGAGAGAGAGAGAGAGAGAGAGAGAGAGTTTTGGAAGATGAGAGATGGAGAGAGAGTGTAGGGGGTGGAGTGAGAGAGAGAGAGAGAGGGAAGGCAGTGGAGTGAAACAGAGAGAGGGAAAATGAAATGGGCATGAGCGGGGGCAATTTTTTAGGAGCAGTTCGCCTCCGCACGGACTTAGAGACGGACTATCCCCATTAGGGGCTCCGTGGGGCCCACCGTGATGCACATGGTTCATCTGCTCCATCCATTCTTTTAAAAGGTTTGTTCAAATACAAGTATCCAAAAATGAGACAGATCGAAAGCCCAAGTGGACCACATTAGATATAAATGGTAGGCAGTTAATCCTCACTGTTTCATACAATGTGGTCTAGTTAAGTCTTCAATCTGCCTCTTTCTTTGGTCTCATGCACTAAAATGAGCCATAAAATAGATGGATGGCTTAGATAAGACACACATATTGTGGTGAGATCCATAGAGCTCCATATGGGAAGTTAACTTTAGATATAGTGTGGTATGGTTTGGAAGCTTATTGCTACTTATTAAAACCGTAGTAAATTACCTACGGTTATTATCCGCAGTTGAAACAGCCCATAGTTCGTAGCCTTTGGTCATTTTTTTGGTAGTGATCATCAATCAATTTATGAATTTTCTAGAATATTATTTTTATTTTCTTGCTTTTTCCTTGTGAATTCGAGAAGTCTTTGTGAGGAGTACAGAGAAGCTTCGTGGATTCGAAGTAGTTATCCTTAAGGAAGATGGTGATCGACCTCATCACATCATCCCTACGCCAATTGGTATCAGAACGAGGACTTCCCTTGGGCTGATGGTAAACAATGAAGGTATGAACCAAAATCATGTGGACGGTAATCCAGGGATTCATTATCTTTCAGAAAGAGGAAGCTTTCCACCAGAAAAGTCAGTTAACTATGCAAGGTCTGCAGGCAACCTTCAACCGTATTGAGTATGCACTGATTCTACCCCGATCTTAAGGCGATGCTCAACTGCCCGTAGTTATTGTACGGCACAACCTTGATTTCTTTAAAGCACTACTAGTGGTGAATTGTAGGGCTACACCAGATAATTCGAACTCTAGTGACGGGGACCTTAATGAAGATTTTGCCCTATGACTAATCCATAAAGGCGATCGTCTATATCGTGCTGAAAGAGACTATCGAGGTAAGGCTAAACTTCCTAGTTTTAATGATTTATTACGCATAAAAAATTTTCTCAACTAGCTAGTCGAAGTAGAAAGATATTTTTATTACATAGATGTGTCAGAGCATAAAAAGGTAAAATTAGTAGTGCTTAAATTAAAATCTGGTACTTCTGTGGTGGGGGCAATTACAACTCTCACATGCCCGACAGAACAAGACACCCATCTCATCATGGACACAGATGAGACGCCTTCTTCGATCTCGATTCCTCCCTAGTGATTATGAGCAGTTATTGTTTCCGCAATACCAAAACCGCTGACAGGGGAATCGAACCATCATAGATTATGCTAAAGAATTCTAGTGGTCGACAACGCGAAATGATCTGTCAGAAGCCGAATCACAGAAGGTAGCATAATTTATAAGTAGGTTACGATCGACGATATAGGACAGAGTTCAAATGTACCCAGTTGGGACCATGTATGAAGAGATTCAGTTGGTAGGTAGGACAAAAACACAACTTGCAAGAATTCCTACTTAGCCTTCTCCTTCAACTCAGCCCCCTATGACGGGTTCCATGCAGGATTCAGTGCTGACACGATAAAAAGAATCAATAGGAGAATATCCTCAACCTCTTACAACTGCAAACCGTGACATTGGGAGCGGCCCATCTAGGCCTCAACATGTAGCACCCACAATAGCGGGCCCAAGTAGGATTCCAAATCGTTACGTTTGGCCAAGGCTGAACAATTATTATCACTATGGCCAACTGGGCCACTTATCAAATACCTGTCCTCAACGCTCCGTAACCCACTTAACCATAAACGAATGGGGCACTGAAGGTGAGGCCACAGAAGAAGACTTCAACTTTGATGAAGATGAACAAGCCACCGAGGAAGGAGCAGACGGCGAAGAATGGACGGGCGAGGATTGTGGCGAATATTTAAGTGTAAGGTGATTACTATACATAGAGCTGTACACGAGCAGAGTAAGCTCGGTTACTCGCTCGACTCGACTCGGAATTACTCAACTCGACTCGACTCAACTTGTCATGAGTTTGAGCAGAGCATGAGCTGATTTTTTATACTCGTTTTGATTTCGAGTAGAGTACGAGCTGGCCAATACTCTACTGGTACTTGACTCGATACTCGGCTCGTGTGCTCGACTCATGTGCTTGACTCGTACTCGACTTGGTACTCGACTCGGTACTTGACTCGTACACGGGGGTATATATACTCACCCAAAAAAAAAAAACCCTACGCCCCTTATTCCTTCGAGTCATTTTCAGCAGCTCGGAGAAACCCAAAACCCCTTTCCTTCCCTCTCATCAACCGTTCGAAAAAAAACTCATTCCTCTTCTCTCTCTCTCTCTCTCTCTCTCTCTCTCTCTCTCTCTCTCTCTCTCCTCTCATTCCTCCGTCCGGTGTTGTCCACCGTTGGCCTACCCTCTTCTTCCCTCTCTCTCTCTCTCTCTCTCTCTCTCTCTCTCTCTCTCTCTCTCTCTCTCACTCCCGTCCGATGGTGCTAGTCTCTGCCGCTTGTCCCTGCGGCCTGTCTTATGCCCCTGTCCGGTGTTGCAGCTCGTCCCTGCCACTCGTCAGGTGCCGCAGTTCGTCCCTGCCGCTCATCAGTCATCCCTCCCCTGCACACACGGTGCAGGTCGTTCCTGTCGTAGTTCGCCCGGTAATGTGTGGTGTTGATTTTTTATTATTATTTTTTTATATAAATTGTTAATATATGTCAGAAATTGATATCATATATTGCTAATATATGTTAGAAATTGTTAATATATGTTAATATAGCTAATATATGTTAATATATGTTAATATAGCTAATATGTAAATATAGAAATTGTTAATATGTTAATATAGAAATTATTAATATGTTAATATATCTCAAAAATTGTTAATATGTTAATATAAAACTTGACTTGAAAACTTAGACTCAACTCGGCTCGATATCTGCTCATACTCGGCTCGTATTCGGACGAGTAGAGCACGAGTAGGACATCCATACTTGATGCCCGAGCAGAGCCGAGTACGAGTTGGACTCGGGTAGTGCAAGCCGAGCACGAGCTGGTCAATACTTTGCTTGGCTCGACTCGTGTACAACTCTAACTGTACACCCCACAGAAAGAATTACATCCACAGCGATACTATATTCCGTATGTGGTGCACCGTCAACAATAAGGTATATGATGTGATTATACACAGTGGTGATAGCGAGAACATCGTCTCGAAAGTGATGGTAGACAAGTTGCAGCTACCCATGACAAAACATAAGTCACCTCATTCAATTGGTTGGATTAAAATGGTGAATGAGACCAAGATAATTGAACAATGCATTTTCTCATTTTCATTTGGTAAAAGTTATAAGGATCAGATACTTTGTGACGTAGTCGACAGATAAGCATGTCATATGTTACTCGGTCGACCATGGCAATTAGACCGTGATGCGACCATGAAAGTAGTAGGCCCCACTATTAAGATGACCCTCCTCGAAAATTAGGATGATCTGCTTACTGGATGGGCCACATGGCTATGTTGAGTCAGTCCACTGAGTCGAATCAATGGTTGTCTATTGATTGCAACAGTGTTGGCCCATGTGATGAGCCTTTCGGCTAATATTTGTAAGAGGGGATGTTCATGTTGGGAACTATAGCAATAAAGAACTCTCTCTCTCTCTCTCTCTCTCTCTCTCTCTCTCTCTCTCTCTCTCTCTCTCTCTCCATGAGTGTGTGAAAGCCCTAAATCTCTGAAATCTCTGCACATACATGCTGTAATCTCATTTTCTGTGGAAGGGGCCAACTAGATGGATGGTTAGGTTCTATTTGTTGGTGCCCTTGTATTCACATAAGGGTGTGTTTGGTTGCACCAAGAGCCATGAAATTTGCTCCAAATTAGACTGATTAGTCATAAAATATCTTGAATGTGCTACAAATTAGAGTGATTAGACATGAGATAGAATGAGATTTTATGATATTTGGTACAACCAAACATGCCCTGAACAACCAGGGAAAATGAATAGAACGGGTCCAGCCCCAAGCTCTTGTGGTTTTTATTCATGTGTGGCAACTGTGGCATGGGTGGATGAGATCTGGACCTGTCATCTGTTGGAACTCGTGCTATCAATGTGCCAAAGCCAACCTTTTTGGTTTTTGTGTTAGCGCGCTTTGGTGGGCTTTGACCGTCCATGAGCCAGCAGCCTGGCCTAATGCCAATCTCGTGGACGCGGATTGCGTCCTACCTCAGCCGTCTCCAATTGGAGTTTTGAGTGGCCACCGTGATGTATGGGTCTTATCCACACCATTCATCCAATTTATTGTATCATTTTAGTATTTAAATACAAAAATGAGGCAGATGTTAGGCTCAAGTGGACCACACCACAGAAAGCAGCGGTGATAATGATTCTCACTATTAAAACTTTTATAGGGCCCACCGTGATGTTTATTTTCCATCCAACCTATTCATAAATTTACATAGCCCTGGATGAAGAGAAAACGCAAATATCAGCTCCATCTAAAACTTCTGTGGGCCCCAAGAAGTTTTCAACTGTAAGAGTTTAATCTCCATTTTGTAGTCCACTTGAGCCTTGGATCTGACTTATTTTTGGGTTCATATTCTAAAATGATATTAAAAATTGGATGGATGGCGTGGATAATACCCTTACACCACGGTTACCCCTCAAGGCTCCTACCCGTTTCCAGTGGGAGACTACGTAATCCCAGTCCCAATCTAACGGTCTCGGAGGCGGTATCCGTCCTACCCCCACCCATCTCTAGCTACAAATGGGTAGTTCTCGGAGCGGGCCTACAATGATGTATCTGTTTATCCGAGCCATCCATCACTTCTCTCAAATCATTTTAAGATACGTGCAAAAAAATTAGGGCGTCTGAGCAGTAGGATTAGAAGGGATTAGGTGGGATGGGATTCATCTGGTCCTGTGCCAATTCCACTCCATGTTTGGAAGAATAGAAAAGCCTGGAATTAGATTAGATGGAATTGCATTGGTCCTTGCCAATTTCTCTCAATGTTAGCAAGTTGTGTAGGTCCCACCTTGATGTGTGGGCTATATCCACACTGTCCACCCATTTTTTGAGATTATTTTAGAGCATGGGCCAAAAAATATGATAAATCTAAAGCTCAAGTGGACCCCACCATAGAAAGCAACAAGGATTGAATACTTCTTTGGGGCCACATAAGTTTTGGATCCACCACATTTTAAGGCCTATGCCATAAAATGAGGTTACAAAACAAATGAACAGTTTAGATATAACACATGTGTGTTATTCTCAATAATTTCAAATGATGGTGGGTATATCCATTCAATGTATCACTATATTACCAACAAAGCAGGGCATTAATCTCATCCCACGGCAACAAGGACAATCCCGAAATCGGATTGCGTACTAAGTTATTCAGTACGCTCTCATGGTACTGAGTAAACTCAGTTGGGCATGTGGTCTATCTATATCGTCAGTCTATTTTTCATATAATACAAGGGGTTGGACTAAACTTGAAGCATGTCAAAAAATCAAGTGGATCGTATTACTGGAAACAGTGGGGATAATGATTTCCACCGTTGAAACATTTCTAGGCCCCACAGTGATGCTTATTTGTCATCCAACCTGTTCATAAGATCATTCAGACATGGATTAAGGGAAAAAACAAATATAAGCTTGATCTATAACTTGTGTGGACTCTAAGCATTTTTCAACGGTAGACATTCAATTCAACTGTTTCCTCTGGTGTAGTCCATTTGAATAATGGATATGCCTAATTTTTTGAATAAAGCCCTAAAATTATCTAATAAAATGGATGGACGGAACGGATAAAATACATAAATCATGGTGGACCTCACAGAATTTACTCATGAATACGCTAAGCATAAGCATGGTGAGTTACTCACCGAGCAATCCACTTCCGACAATCCTGCCATGGATAATAATTATGTTTTTGAATCCCATCCCACCTAATCCCTTCTAATCCCACCGCCCAAACATGCATCAAAAGCTCAAGTGAGCCACACCAAAGATTACTCTCTCATTCAACGCAACTTGCATTTAATACCTTGTGCATTTAATACAATTAAGCTTGTTATTTGATGTGGTCCACTTGAGCGTTGGATCTGCTTAATTTTTGGCACATACCTTGAAATGATCTAAGAGAAAGGAATAGACGGTGTGAATAAACAGATACATTACGGTGGGCCATCCCAGATTACTGCCCTGTCGTGGCTAGGACTCTTGCCCATTGAATTATTGGCCGTCGGTTGAATTTCTTTCCAACCACCCGTTTGTAATCCTCAAAATTCGTCCAATTACTGGCTAAACTGATACGGTTTTTAGGCCACGTATTGTTCACCGTATAGCCCAATAAATCAATGGTTTGGATCTTCCAGATGTGTATCTTTTACTAAGATTGAACGGTTGATGACTAAACTAGACATTGATCCTCCACGATCACTGCTGATCATGTTTTCCACGTTCTAATATTCTTACAGCATCATGAGTTCTCAAGATCTGGTTGCTAGAGCTGGGCAACGGTCCGAGTCTGATCGGATTTCAACAGATCCGACCAGATCTGAAATTTAGGTGTCCTAATCCGAATCCGATCAGATCCGGTGCCGGATTCTGGTCACCTGACCCAATCCGATCCTAACGGTAAGATTAAATGACCGATCCGTGCCCGATCGTTTTTTTTTTTCCTTTTTTTTCTGTCTTTTCTTTTCTTCTCTTTTTCTCTCTCTCTCCTCTTCTTTGCAGGGGCTGGCGGTGGCTCTTTTGCCGGACGGAAAACAGTCGCCGGTTGATATCTCTCCCTAACTCTCTTTCTTTTCCCCACATTTCTCTTTATTTTTACTTTCTTTCTTTGATTTTCTTCCTCCCTTACCGTCGGAAGGGGAGAAAGAGAAGCTTTCGTTAGCTGGAAGGGGAGAAAGAGAAGCATCAGCGGCGTCTAATCGGATTTCTGTTCGGGTCGGTCGGTTTTACTGCTTATCCGAATCCGATCCGAACTACATTCGGATCTACCCTTTTGTACCCGTACCTAACCGATCCAACCTACCGATCCTGTTCGGGGCGGATCTGGTCGGGGCGGATCCGCCGGATCGGACCCATTTTGCACACCCCTACTGGTTGCTGACGAAAGTAGCTATAATGCGTCGCAGCTAGACTCGATGAGACGATCTTGGTCGACGGATTCTCTGTCGACCAATCCAAATGGCAAATCATGTGTATGTTCTGCAATGAAGCACGCAGGATCGTTCCGATGGGAAGCGGATTGCGTACTGAGTAACTCACTATGCTTAGCGTACTGAGTAAACTCTGTATGGTCCACCATGATTTATGTATTTTATCTGCTCCGTCCATCTATTTTAACAGATAATTTAGGGCTTCAACTCAAAAATGAAACATAAACAATGTTCAAATGGACCACACCATGGGAAACAGTTGAATTGAACGTCTACTGTTGAAACTTTCTTGGGGGCCACGGAAATTTTGGATCAAGTTTATATTTATTTTTTCCCTTCATCCATGCCTGTGCGATCTTATGAATAGGTTGGATGACAAATAAACATCATTGTTGGGCCTAGCAAGGTTTCAACGGTGGATATCATTATCCCCGCTGTTTCCTTTGGTATGGTCCACTTGATCTTTGGATATGATTCAATTTTTGGTTCAACTCCTTAAATTAGATGAAAAAATGAATGGACAGTGTGGATAGATCACATACATTCAAGGTGGGCCCAATTGAGTTTACTCAGTACGATAGGAGCGTACTGAGTAACTCAGTACGCAATCCAATTTCGTTCCGATGCAGGCTTCATCGAATGTTCCCCAACCAACACCATGGCCCGCGTCCACTGCCTGCTCATACCAAGCCCTCTGCCGATGCCGTCCAAGCTGAGTGAAATTGCTGCATGAGAATGGGAATGCTGATCGCAGCCGCCTGTTTGTAAGCGTGGAACATGAGATCCCCTACAGGTACCCACGTGGCACATATGTGTGAGTTTCTGACCGTTCCTCAGGTGGCCCCAATGGTGAATGTGAACTAGCCTAAAACGTGTAAAAAGAAAATGGCCGGCCAAGAAATATAATTGTCTCTTTAAAAGATGGATTGGCCAGTGTTTTGGGTAAGGACACATTCACTATGGAAATCACTTGATTGACGGTCTAGATCTCATTAATGTGTGGAGCGTGTGTTTGGCTACTGAAGAGTAATAACCATCGGTTGCAAGAAGCATTCCTATAAGCCGCCCATTTGTATCTTGTATCCTTTTTTTTTTCACAGTTATGAGAAGTTCTATGTCTAGAATTGTGCTAGATGAGATACTTACAGGTGTTATTCTAGGTTCCTTTGTACATGGCCCCCTTTCTTACATGTTGGGCCCTTCATCGTTGTATTGTTGATCCGGACTGTTGATATAGTGGCCCCATCGTGGATCCTGGGTGGCCCAAAACTCACCCATACAGATTTGAAGATCCGAAAAGTCCAGTAAATAAAGATTAACATGTTTTGTGAAAGAGAGTTTCTATAATGACCATTTGCAGTACATGTACTGTATGCTTGCATCCATGGGCAGAAATGATCTGAACCGTCAGAACCTTAAAATCAGTCATATCTCGCAAATCAGAATGAGCTTTTTGACATATAATATGATTTTGGGTAGGAGAACCTACTTAAGCCAACCAACCCTACTACCTCGTGTTGCCCATGCCAGATTTGTGAGATTCCATCATATCGACGGTTAAAAGTCCCATTTATTATCATTTTTATTATAAATAGTAAGTTCTAGTTAGAGTATAACTTTTAATCCTTTGAGCAGTAGAAATTGTTCCCAACATGAAAAGGTTTTAGAAAAGTTGGGATAATAAGGTGGTTGGCCCAAATTGGACACTTACTATTTTTGACGGAAAGCCATGAAGTCTAGTAGGCATATAGACATTTAAGTTTACTATTACTAGTAAGTCACGTTTTTAGGGCATTTGACTTGGAATCTAAGTCTAAATTTGAGCTCATTATTTAAAGCGTTGTAATTTTATTTGATCTTATCATGAATCAAATTATTTCGAATTTGTTAAGAATTATTTTTTTCGTGACTTCAAGGAAGCTCGATGAAGAGTTGAGAGAGCTCAGTGGATTCGGAGTAGTTATTCGCTGAGGAAGACGCTTATTGGCCTCATCACATCCCTCCTTGTGCCATCAATAAGCCCCAGCCTGGCCAATTTACCATGCAATCCAAGAATTCTTGCCCAAACCTGGCCCATGAATGATTACCCTTTGACTAAGCCCAACCCACTTAAAACTAACCAAGCATGACCCAACCAAACCCATTTAATTGGACATGAGTTGAGCTCAACTGACCCGACGCAAGCTTCCAGACCCAATTTTCAGGTTAGAGAATTGAATTTGAAGTTAGGGTTATGCATAACATAGTCCAGTTAGTAGAAATGTTTCATCTGCACCCTTTTTCCCTTTATTTTACTTTGGGTTTTGGGTTTGGCCAGCCTAGTCATTTGGCTTAACCCATTGACAACCTGCAATGGTCTGTAGGATTAAGTAGATCGAGTTTAACCCAGGCCTTACAACCCATTTTGTTAAATGGGTCACATTTGTAGCCCGAACGAACCTGACCCATTAGTCATTTAGCTTGGCAAAAACCCACTTCAAAAGTGGGTCAAGGTGAGTTGACTGATGGGCCGACTCAGACCCATTGCCACCCCTAATTGTGGCCCACGAATCAAGCTATCTGATTTTCTTGTACATCACCTGTCTTGAAAATTGGAAGAGGTAAGGTTCAAGGTCGTTATGTAGCTAAACTAAAACGCACCCATTTGCAAGCGCCAAACATCATCATCTTTCATATGCTAAGGGGGGAATTTGTGTGAGATCTCAACTGTTCGATTTTGTGAATAGTTCATCCACGGTAGAATACAACATATTGATGGTCTAGATTGCCAGATCATATGTCCTACTTGCTAGAATTGAGAACGCGTGTATATTGTGCGAAGATGCTGTCCCCCGCTTGGACAGACCGGTCCAAGCAGGGGCTCTGTGGGGTCCACCATGATGTATATGTTTTATCCACTCATCCTTCCATTTTTCCAGATCATTTTTAGGTATGGGCCTAAAAGTTAGGTAGGTCCAAGTCTCAAGTAGACCACATAGTGGGTACTGAACGCACACCATTAAAATATTTTTGTGATCTACAGAAGTTTGATCAAGCTAATATTTCTCGTTTCCCTTCATCTAGACCTATGTGAACTTATGAACGGGTTGGATGGAAAGTAAACATCACAGTGGGCACTAGGAAGATTTCAATAGTCAGCGTCATTATCAACACTTCTTCCTGTGTTGTGGTTAACTTGAGCCTTCGATCTATTTATATTTTAGGATTAGACCCTACAATGACATGGAAAAAAGATAAACAGTGTGGATAGAATACATACATTACAGTGGGCCCCACACAGACCCAGACTGAGTCCACAGTGGAAGGGGCAGGACGCAATCCGAATACCCTTTTCAACGGTTCGGCGGATATTTCAGTAGAGCGCGAAGAACTGGAATACGGTAAAGCCATCTCTTCACCGCACACGTCATAGGACGTTCTACCAATCGGGTTCATCCTAATACTGGCCAATAGCATTAATGCCTTTTGTAATACAAATCATACCTATTAAACAATTCTATCCGTCTAATTAATTTCTATGAAAGTGACGGTCAAAAATAAAAATAGCTTGTGGGCAAATACTCGGTGAAGTAAATCTACGGGTAAGATTGAGAAATAAGTTTTAATTTTTGAAACATAATGTAAGAAGTGGATGGATCGACGTTGTAGATACATCTCATTCCGGTTATTCTGTCTCTGCCAAGGAAGTGGATTGTGTCCTGCCCCCGCCTATGGACGTGGATTGCGTCCTACTAATCCGTCCGGGCAGGGCTCTGTGAGGCCCACCGTGATGTAAGTGTTTTATCCACATCGGTCATCGCTTTTCTTAGATCATTTTAAGGTATGTGTGTAAAATTGAAGAAGGTACACATCTCCAGTGGACCACACTGGAGGAAGTTGCAGTGATAACGACACCCACCATTGAAACCTTTCTAAGGGCTACTGTGAATTTTTTTATTTTTTTATTTTTTTATTTTTTTATTTTATCATCCAACCTATTAATAAGGTCATGAAGACGTGGATGAAGTGAGAAAACAAATATTAGCTTAATCCGAAACTTCTCCACCTCCTAAGAAGTTTTTAATGGTGGACATTAAATCCCCACTTTGTGGTCCACTTAAGCCCTATACCTTTCTTAGCATTTGGATTATACCTTAAAATGATCTGAGAAAAGCGATTAATAGCTTGGATAAAACACTTACATCACGGCAAGCCCCACAGAGCCCTGCTTGGACGAATTACGGTCCGGGCGGCGGTAGGATGCAATCCGCGTCCCCCGCCTATCCGATGATCCGTAGACGGAGTGATCTGTGGGGCCCACTGTGATTTAAGTGTTTTATCTACGCCGTTCATCCATTTTTCCAGATCATTTTAGGATACAAACTAAAAAAGGAGACATATCCAAGGCTCAAGTGGACCACACAGTGGGGATTGAATTCCCACCATTAAAAACTTCTTGTGAGTGGCAGAAGTTTTGGATCAATCTTATATCTGTGTTTTCCCTTCAGTGGGGATTGAATTCCCACCTTATGAACAGGTTGGATGGAAAATAAACATTACGGTAGCCCCTAGGAAAGTTTCAATGGTGAGTTTCATTATCTCAGCTGCCTCTTATGATGTGATCCATTTGAGCATTGGACCTGCGTAATTTTTAGACTCATTTCCTAAACTGATTTGAAAAAAAATGATTAGCCGGCGTAGATAAAACCCATACATCACGGTGGGCTGCACAGGACCCCTGCATGGACGCATTAACCATTTTTAATGCACACAAGACGCAGTTTGCTTCGGCGGCCCCAAACTACGCTACCAACCAGTTTTCTCAAGTACATCAAGGGCTGAAAGTTGGGCCGGTTGGGTCAGGTTACATCTAGGGCTGAAAGTTGGGCGGGTTGGGAATTCTCAACCCAAGATCAACCCAAGTGGGCTCAGTCGAGTTGGTCAGGTTGGTTGGGTAGATATATACTAATATTTTCATTGTTACATTAGTCTATTATATTTTCAACGCACATCTTCTTTTTTGTACCTATAATTTTATTAATTATATATGTAGTTATTTATCGTAAAGAAGTTCATTTTTTCTAAACAAACAAGCTAAAATATTGGACTACTACTCCTTTAAAAGTCATATTGTGTATCAAGCAATCTATTTGGGAGAGAGAAATTCGGTGTATCTTGTTAGTTTGAGTCATCGTAAATGACGTGGACCAATAAAACCCGAAGGCATTGGAATTTCCTGTTTCTTCAAAGCAGACGATCCACACTCAATTATAATTAATTTATAAGGAACTTATATATTGACCGGGTTCGGATTGGGTCAAGCAACCCGAGACGTCAACCCGAGCCCAACCCAAGTTTTATCAGGTTGGTGTTTGTATGGCCCAAGCCCGAGATCAAACCCAATACATCTTGCCCAAGCCCAACCCAATGTTGGGTCGGTCACAGTCAGTCGGGTTGAACCCTCCCAACTTTCAACCCTAAGTACATCGCTAGCTTTACTTGCGTAGGCTAAGAGCGTTACTTGCACTGATATCAGGAATGACAAAAATGCATCAGATCCAGCTGTCCATTAAGTGCACCATTATATTTTTCACCATGGATTCCAAAACATTAGTAAAATTCAAAACTTACGTAGGTCACACCATAGTTAATGGTGTAAAATCATTATTAAAAATTTTAAAATCAGGTGGTGTGCCCCACGTGAGTATGTGATGTCCTAAATTTCGGCAAATCCGTTTATCCTAATGTGGTAAGTCAGGTGAGTGGATTGACAGATATATACACGACGGTCGGCTGATGTAAGTGGGTTATGGACACGCTTTCAATTCTGAAGGTGGAATTGATTAGAGGCGGTAGTAATTAGAACTATCAAAACCTTAAAATAGTAGTATCTCGCAAACTAGATTGAGTTTTTCGACGTATCATATACGATTTTGAGTAGGAGAAGCTACTTCAGCCATCCCACTTACACCGCGTTGCACATGCCAGATTTGTGAGATTCCATTAGATGAACGGTTAAAAGCCCATTTTATTTTTGTTTGACTATAAATAGTAAGTTTTAATTTAATCATAACTTTTGATCCTTTAACTTTTAAGAGTCATGGCCAATGTTCGAAGTATTGGTATCGCTACAAGTTTGGCTGGCCAGGGATACGAAAATAATATCGATATCGCTGATAATATTGCTGATAACCGAAAATGCAGGAAAACATGGGAAAACGGTGGAATTTCAGTGCAACTTCAGGAGATAATAAAATGTACACATTTGCATATTTAGAATTTTTTAAAAAATTACAAAAAAGAATACATATATAATAAGTTTCCGTTTAATGGGGCCTTAAAAGAATGTGCTATTGTAAGAAATCAATCCAACCATCCCATCCGGCCTATTTAACCATCCAACATTCCATCTACACACTCATCTATATTGCCAAATATAAATAACACATGATATTTCACCAAGAAATCATCTACAATTGGGAAGGAAATGAACTATTGTGGTCTCAATATCGCACATGTTGTGGTATCGATAATATTGAGATATTATCAATATTATTGATGATAAATCGAACACAACATACAACCATGTGCTTATGAAAAAAAATTGAAATAAAATTTTTTATAATAAACAAAATTTTGATGATATCAATTTGCTGGGAATAATATTATTGAAATATCGTCGATACATTTATGATATAAGCATTACCTAGAATTTATATAGTTGAAAATATTGGTGATACATTGACGATATTGATGCATTGGCAATACAAGTGACACCTGGAATTTACATAGTTAAAAATATTGGCGATTACATTAGCGATATTGATACGTTGGTGATACTTAGCGATACATTGCTAATACCTGAAAATTTTGATACTACTAGTGTTATCAATATCACTACCAGTGTTATCGGTATCATTGAGCTGGAGATAAAGATAATATCTGTGATATTTCCATAATATCGAAGATAATTCGAACACTGGTCATGCCCAACATGAAAAGGGCTTAGAAAAATTAGGAGATTAACGTGGTTAGGAAAAATTGGGCACTTACTATTTTTCAGTGAAAAACATGAAGTCTAATAGGAATAATGACCATTTACAAATAGTAAGTTTACTATTTATAATAAGTCACATTTTTAGGGTGTTTGAGTCTAAAACTCTGATCTAAGTTTGAACTCATTATCTAAAGGATTGGAATTTCATTTTTATCATCAATTAATTTATTTTTAAATTCATTAGAAATTATTTCTATTTCATTCTTCGTGGATTCAAGAAAATTTAGTGAGGAATCTAGAGAGCTCCATGGATTTGGAGTAGTAATCCTTGAGGAAGACTCTGATCGAACTCATCACGTCCTTTCCTGTGTCATTAGCCCATACGAAATTTAAACAATTTAAATGGTACATTTTTCATCTTGGCTCTTTTCCATCATCTCGGCTATTTTCGATAGTCCAGCCTACTTGAGTATTGATTCGACGTGGATTACTTATTGACTAGATGGTCCGTGGTAAGATTTGATTAGGCGATGTGTTACTGTGAGAGATGTGTGTTGAGTGTCAAATATTGCATACTTCCCCCTATCTATCCTTTGGTTTTATGAACATGATAACACTTAATCATTGTATTTATGCATATTTGTCTTGCGAGGTGATTTCCAGAGCTCAAGGTCAAAAGAGTGCTAAAAGTATGGAAATTGGTGCTCAAGAATTACCAAGGCAAGGATGGATCTTTGAAGACTAAGATTGAAGAATTTACATGCCAAAGATCCAAGAAAAGCAAGTTAAAATGATGAAGAAAAGACTGAAAAAATTGCAGAAGCAACAAAATAAACAGACTGTTCGGTGCGACGTTTGTTCTGACTGAGGCCATGTTCGGTGCGACCGAAAGGGCACAAAATAGTCCAGCAAGTAATAACAAAATTCAGAGTTAATTCGGTTCGACTGAAAATTAATTCGGTTCGACCGAAGGCATGTTCAGTGCAATCGAAGGAAAGCTCGGTGCGTCCAAAAGTATATAGAGAGTTCCAGCAAGAAACATGGTTAATACGGTCCGAGTGAAGGATAATTTAGTTTGACTGAATTTTAAGTTCAATGCGGCCGAAGCGTAACTACGTTGCATAAATTAGAGGCGGTTTCAAAGTTGGTTCGAGTAAATCTTATAAATATGGGTCTTTTAAGAGTTTCTAAGCATGAATTAGGGTTGGAAGAGTGGAGCAAGGTGCTAGAGAACTTTAAAGATTCATTTCTTCTTCCCCAATCTTTTTCTTCTAGTTAGTTTTTCATGTTTTGTTTAAGATTTTTAGTTTCAATCATGTCTTTGGTTGGCTAATCTCTTAGCTAGATTTAAGAGGTGAAGCTTGTAGTTGGTCTTAATACTTTTCTTACTTTGATTCACGTTCATGAAGTTCATATTGGATATTTCATAGTTATAGTTTAAATTTAAGAAGTGTTTTTTTTAATTATTACTTTGATCTATCATCGACTCCGAGCACGGTGGATACTTAGGAACTTCATGAGTGATTTCTCTTCTATTTATAATTGTTTGATCTATAGAATTCTTTGATCTACCCATTGACTACGGGCATGGTAGATGCTTAAAACTCTCTATAATCAACTCAACAAGACCGATATACATGTATCATTACTATGAATGTTTATAATTTGTTTTGGAATAGTTTACGATGTTTCAACCACTCTATCATCCAACTGGATAGATTAGGACTTCGATTCCAGTTGAAGCATAGATTGAATCAAGTAAGGATACATTAGAGTAACTACAAGTAGATCCTTGGCGCTCTTGTTCACATAATATGATAGCTTCAATTCACAATATCTCTTCAATTACAAGTCTCAAGTTTATTTTCTAATTCTAATCCTTAATTAGTTTAGAGAAATTACACATCTTTAGTCCTTATGGGTCGACCTCGGTCTCACCAAGATTATTACTACATCATAACCATGCACTTGGGGTACAAGCGAACAAGTTTTTAGCGCCGTTGCCGGGGATTGCAACATGCTGTGTTTTTCTAAATTATTAAGTTCTAAAAAGAGTTAGGATTATTTTTATTTATTTTTTTGTATTTTCTCTTAGATTTTCTAAATTTGTTTTAGGAGCTAACTTAGTTTTATGTTTTGTAGAAAATAACCTAGATGTTCTTCGTTGGTAACATCCTTCTAACTCTTCTCTTTTCTCCACTTTCTAAATTTCTATTCAAGGATTTGGTAGTTTTAAAACTAGAGGGCTGTGAGTGTTTCATACCCAAGTGGGTTTGTGACAACACTCAACGTCTCTTGAGCGAAAGAGGATTATTTGAAGGGTTGATTATCCATAACCGGATTAGACACCACTTGAGATCCCCTGAGTTAATTGAAGTGATGGCTACAAGTCAACCCCAACATCCAGTTGAGGAGGTTCAAGATGAGAATGAGGTGTATCATGCTCCCCCGCCTCGTACTTTACGAGATTACTTACAACCAATGGGGGTAAGTACACCTTCTCGCATGGTGTTTATACTTAATGCAGGAAACATGGATTTTAAACCGGGAGTGATACAACTCCTTCCTAAACTTTATGGACTAAACTTTGAAAATCTGTATACGCACATTAAAGAATTCGATGAGATAGTCGCTACATTGCACTTCGCCAATGTGTCTGAAGATATTGTAAGACTGAAGTCGTTTCTCTTTTCATTGAAAGAGAAGGCTAAGTCGTGACTGCACTCCTTTCTAAGCTAGTTATCTCGGATTCCATTGAGACGACATATATTAATGAGATATTCCTTGATGGACAACTTTTTACCGTTTCTCAATTATTCTAGTTCACTGATATTGCAAATTATCTTGCTGCAAGTATCACGCAGACATATTGGACCAAGTAAGATAAAATGAAATTTTTTTCTAAAGTGCATAAGTACATCTGGAACGACCTGTACTTGTTTAAATATTGCCCAGATTAGATCATAAGGAATATGTTCCTGACAACGAACATCAAAGTGTCATCTCCTTCTGTCACTCTCATGTTTATGGTGGCGATTTCTTGGCCAAGAAAACCACATCAAAAATTCTTCAGTGTGGCTTTTATTGGTCCACTATGTTCAAGGACACCAATGAATTTTACAAAGCTTACAAGCATTGCCAAAAAATTAAGAGGATTGTCCCGCCGAAACATGATGCCACTAAACCCCATTATGATCATTTAGGCATTCGATTGTCGGGGCATCGATTTTGTAAGACCCGTATCTTAATCCGTACTGTTCCATTGGCTCCCGCGATCCCTCCCGTCGAAGTTCGGCAACCCACGACCTATGATCGACGTTTGCGCGTGACCCTAAGTTGTGTCCCGTAGATTTGAGTTAGTTTAATTCGAGACTTGTACCATTGCGACTTCACCGTCACCGTAGTTCCAACGCCGTGTCTTGCATACCGATCTGATACTTAGGACAGAAGATGTGGGCCCACGTTTATTTTGAAGAAACGCCGTGCGTTTGCAATCCCAAGAGAATCTCTGCAACCCATCCCATCAATCAATCAATCAAGGTACACAACCCATGCTTTCTTTCTCCCCAAGTTAAGCAACCTACCAAGTCAACTCTCAAGTCAAATACACTATCACCTCACATCCATCACTTACACACATCACCTCTCTTACAACCATCCTCTCTCTCTCTCTCTCTCTCTCTCTCTCTCTCTCTCTCTCTCTCTCTTTCTCAACACATATTCCAAGCAACCAATGTGGTGGACGTCCATGGCTTCCAAGTGGAGAAGCTAGTGTGTCCCACCTTCCTATCATCCAATCCCACCCTCCAAAGACCATCTCAACCGTTCAAATTGTTCCTTTGAAGCTCTAGCATGCATTGGTGGAAGAAGGAAGAAGAGATCTAAGGTAGGTGTTTCTATAGGCCTAGATTTCACTATTTTTATGATGGGCCAAGTGAGGCCTACCGATTGATGGTATGGATCTCGCTTTGGACCCTTGATGTGGCTGATGGCCCACCTTGATTATCATGATCATTTCATGATGGGGCCATTCTCCATGGACCCCATCATGATGCTTACTTTCTAGTTTGAAAGAGGTCATCTAGACCTTTCAATTTTGGTGGAGAAGGAATCTTCACCGTTGATTTTGATCGGTGAGCCCATATGAAATATGACCCACTTGATGTATGTTGTAAATCATGCAAGGGAGGGCCCATAGTGGCGGGGTCCCTCCATCACTCGATCTCTCTCTTTCTCTTCTTCCTTATTTTGTGGCCCACTTAATGAGTTATGAGATGTCCAAACCGTTCATCAAATGGACCCCACCTTGATGTGTATCTTATGCACACCATCCAACCATTTGGTGGCCCACCTTGGTAGCACGTCTATGGGTGGGGCCCACCTTAAAAATGTGTTACCAAAACCGTCCCGCATCCAGGGATGCTGGACGTGGCTGCTCTGGTGAAATGTGAACTGACGTGTGGTGTACAGGCATGAGAATATATATATATATATATATATATATATATATATATATATCTATATCTATATCTATATATATATATATATATATATATATATATCGATTGATTCAAAGCTTCTCATGTAGGCCCAACCTTGACATATAGGTTTAATCCATGCCTTCCATTCCATTCTCCAGATCATTTTAGGCGTTGAGCCGAAAAATGAAGTCAATCCGGTTTCTGGCGAGCCGTAGTATAGGAAACAGTATTTTCTACCGTTGAATTCTACCTTGATGTTTCTGTACCCCAAAATATACCGAATATTGGGCTTGATGGGTCTGTCTTGAGCCCTGAAATCTAACGGCTGAGTCGGATTCCCATGATAGGGACCCCACCTGTGAAAAATCACAGGAAAACATATTTTCAATATATATATATATATATATATATATATATATATATAAGCAGGCGCTGCTGACGTGCAGTAACGTCCTGCTGCGCTGGGACGCTGGAGGCAGGACAGGGTCCTATGCGTGGGCCCCACCGTGATGTGTCTTGAACATCCACACCATGCACCTGATGGCCCCTTTGGGTAGTGGGCCCCCCTCCAAAAATTCAGCCATATACGTGGCTCAGGTGGCCCACATCATAGGAAATAATGGTGATTGAACGGCTGCCATTGAATCCCTTTTTGGGTATCACAAAAGTTTTGTATCATTATGAAATTTATTTTTTTCTTCATCCGAGTCCGTGTGACCTTATCAACAGTTGGATGACAGATAAACGTTATGGTGGGCCCCACGTGGGACCCACTGATGTTGTGTTTCACCCACACCGTCCCCATACTTATGGGAGTGCACGGCTGGTGTACCTCTGCTGGAGTGGCGTCACCAAGATTCATGGGTCCCACCGGTATCATCCATGCTGTCCACCCTATATGGGACCCACTCCATGATGCATGTGTTGCATCCAAGCCATCCAACCGTTTTGAAGCTCATTCATGGCATGAGCTAAAGAATGAGGCAGATCTAGGATCAAGTGGACCACATAATAAAAAGTAGTGGGGATTTGGTGTCTGCCATTGAAACCTTTTGTTTCACAGAAGTTTTGAATCATTAGGAAGTTTGTTTCCTCTTAATCCAGGTCTGTGTGACCTTATGGCCAAATTGGATAGAAAATAAATGATACGGTGGGCCTTAAGGATTTTAATGGTGGAAATCATTATCATCACTATTATTTGGAGTGAGGTCCGGTTGATCTTTTGATATGATTCATTCATATATATATATATATATATATCTTGATGTATTTGTGGCCATCTGTTGAGGCCCACCTTGATATATTGTAACACCCCGGATTTTTGCCAACTTGGAGTTAGACGTACTTAGGCAATGGGTCGATCCTAACACCTTATTAAACTCTCAGAACTCAATCCTAAAGCCTCAAATTCCCTTTTAACCCATTTTCTTCAAAAAATCTCACCTTTCACCACCTTATTCTTCAAATTTTTCTAAGTACTTTCACATTAGACACTAATCCTAAAGTTTAAATGATATAGAACAATACTTAAACTAAAACTTACGGTAAATAGAATACAATAGTATTTGACCATTAAGCTATAGAATATCGCAAAACCAATAGGTTATTTGGATAAATCAGATTCTCCTACCCCAAAATCATTTATTGCACATCACGTAACTCATTCCAGATTGAAAGATACACCCGTTTCAAATATTGGGTGGCGAAACCGCAACAAACGGACTCAGGGGACAAAACAATACAAATCTGGGGGACCCGAGGTGGGTCCCACACTTTTCTAGTACCCCAGGGGGGATGCCATCGTCCCCAGGGTCTAGCGATCGGCGAGGCCTCGCTGGCCTCTCCGATTTTTCTGCACTTATCGTTCGACTTCGAAAAATCATCTCCCTCGTTATAACTCCAATTTAAGTGATTCAAAAGCCAGATTGAAGCTAAATAAGTCTAGTTTCATATAAAAATAAGTGAAAATATAATAAAATATTTAATGTAGTTATAAATAGGTCATTGTGACAACTATCTGAAAATCCTTAGTTGGACAGCTGCTGCTTCTGGAATTTGTAGAATTTTTCTACAACACAAAATCTCATGAAATTTGGTGGAGATGAAGTAAACTTGATGACAAACTATTAAAAAAATAATTAAAATAATATGCTAATTAAAAAAATTCCAGAAAGGGGCATAGAACTGCCCTAGGACCTTATTCTGTCGTAATTAGGGCACGATTTAGTTAAGTGTTAAACTGAATAATCAATAGAATTAGCTCAAACCACTTTAAATATGAATTGCAAGACCCAAAACCATTAGAATCACTAATACAACATTTTCTATAAACCTAGGATCAATCTCTAAACCCAGTTGCTCTCGGGAGCACTTTGAAACTTCGTATCAAACTTGGACCGTGCGTCAAAAATCCGATGACAGCGAAACTATACGGTTAGGACCACCTTACTAGGCTTGACAATCATCTCAGAAATCAAATTCAAATAGCACCCAAAAGCGCAAAACTTGAGCCCGGCGAGAAGTGTGTGAGAGACGCGAATATCTTTAGAACTTGAACTTAGACTTAAGTGATTTGGGCCGTTCGCTTGTAGGCTAAATCAAAGCTTTTAGACCGTCAGAATTTGACCTAATTATACCCTCGGATCAGGGAAAATTTTTAACATATGTCAGTGTACTTGTGGCCCTGATCGAGTATCGGTGATCGTTGAACTGAAACTGGTCTGCCACGGTCGATCTGTAAGTCCGATCAGACCGAAAACCTAACTTGACCTAGATCCAATGCCAGGGAGGTTAAGTCCGACCACACTTAGAAAAGGGACCTCTAGAAGTGCTCCGTTGGATCAAAACAGTCAAATTTTGGCTATAACCTATGTATACCATGGCCCTGGGGCCATTCCCATCAGTTCAGGGCCTATATAAGGGCCTTAAACCCTCTCTCTCTCTCTCTCTCTCATTCCATACGAATTTGGAAAACCTAAGAGAGAGAATGGAGCAAATAGAGAAGGAAAGAGAGGGAAAGTGAGAGAGAAAGTGGAAGAGTTCCTGGAATTCAATCCCATCACTCCATGTGCTTAGCTACTGCTTCCGTATCGCTTTTCCGGCGATTCTGACTCCGTACTTGGGTAAGAAATTTTAACCCTAACCTGTTTTAGAGATTCAAATAGAGTAACTCGTGAAATAACTAACCTATTTCATACTATAGGTTGTTGTGGTGCCGTAGACAAAAACTTAGTGTTTAAACTGAGTTCGTTACGAGTCTACCGGCGAAAGGTGCGAATTATAAATATTTAGGTTATGGTTTTCAAGGCTTTCAATGTTAGTAATAATTTATGACTGACTTGATTGATGTCACATGTGCGTAGATACTACGTTTTCCATATATTACATATATAAGTAAACCATGTTGATTTTATTGCATTCCATGTGGTTGTTGAAATGTTTGAATGATTATGGAATTATGATTTATACTTGCCATGTTCATTGACTAAGAATATATGATTTTGTACGTATGGTGAACCCTTTTTGTAAAGGGATTTTCTATAATACCTATTATAATTACTTAATTACATGTATATGATATGTGTAGCTTAAAGGTTGGATAAAATGCCTGAACGTGAAAATGCTTGTTTAATTGCATGTAATGAGGTTGTTGAGATAAGATTCTCAACTCCTTTATCTATGGCTATAGAATCCTTTATATAACCTATCTTACTACTATTGGAGTTAAGGAAGAAATGTTTATGTATGGTACATGTGTAGTATGTGTTTTGTCAGTTTGCTTAAAGTAAGATTTATATTTGATTTAAGTTCTCACATGCTCTTTTGGCTACTACATGCAGATACTGTTATTTGGAGTGTGTTTGGGGCTACGATGTAGTCCAGGCAATCGATAACAATTCTTGTTTGAGTGACCGAGCTGGTCTCACCACATTTGATGTGTTCGGTGAATCTAAGTCATACGATGATTATCGACGGTAGTTAGTAATCCATATCGATTAATTCAGCGTATGCTCGTACTAATCAAACTTGTCAAGTAACCCCATTGGCCTATTGTGTGTTCACCATGTATGGACGCTACTGCTTGAATCTAAGGTACCAAGATACCAATGAAAATCCCGTTTAACCTTGGTACCTCGATCCGCTAAGACTCATGAGCCAGGCATGGTGGTGTGGGACACCGTGGTTGGGCTGTCGGCCTACGTGGGGCGACGAGCCTCCCGTAGTGACCAGTGAGTACCCAAACTCGTGAGCCGAATACGGTGGTATGAGACACTATATTCGAGCTGTCGGCCTACCCTTGCGCAGCCTGGCTCTGGTCCCCAGTCGCGTTGGTGACGAGCCTTCAAAAATAGACTACCAGTTGGTAGGGCATTGGTGGTAGTGACTTCGAGTATACTCTAGGACTGCGTTGAGGTGACGAGTCTTTCCGTAGCAACTAGAGTATAAACTAGGCCTACACTGATTAGGTGACGAGCCCTTTGTAGTGACCTAGAACTGTAACATCGTACGAGATTTACTAGGACTGACGACCCTAGAATGGATTATTGTTTGGGAATTGATATAAGGGAGGTACCTTAGTTCCCAATCCTGCTATATGAATAAACTTAAGTAAGAACCTGACTAATTACGTGCATGCACTGCATTTCGTGTGCCTTTGGCGTAGCAGGTCAACACCGAGGAAGGGTTGCATGCCACGATCATGAGATGAAGTCGCTGAGGGAGCGTAGGCGAGGGCATGCATCATTATTTCATATCATTCTTGCATTGACAAGAGTACTTAGGATATGAGTGTTGTACTGCTTCATCATTACTGCTTGACTAAATTGATAACATGTTAACCTTTTCTTTATAACTCTACTAAGTTGATCACTCACTTTCACGTTAAGGGACGGTGTTTTAAACACCAACCAGACCCTGTTTTAGTTTTAGATGATGGCGATGCTTACGAAGTGGAGCCGAAATTTTATGATGATAAGGAGGGTTTCTCCTATATGCAGCCATCAGGCGGGTCTATGTAGACCATGTTCTGATTGATGGGGTTACAGGGTTGCTGATTAGATGCCATTACACTTTATTTTTCACTTTTAAAACACCCTTCTATATTCATTTTGTTCATTTTTGGAGTACACATTGATATATTTAACCTGGTAACATGTTCACACTCTGGAGACATACAATTTTATATGTATTTTATATATCTATCACAGTCTTTCGCTTGCGTAATTTAACTGTCTCTAGAGTATGATATGTTGTTTTTGTATAATCCCATGCATGTTTAATGCACTAATATGGACAACATTCAATCATCATTATCTATGTTGCATAAGTGATGCGTTGGAACTCGAGAGCTGAGCTTCTGCTCGACCCCCGATTTTCAGGGCGTTACAAATATATATATAAGGCCCATTTGATGTATTCGAGGCCCATGGACGAGGCCCGTTGTGATGTATTTGAGGCCCAATGTGATGTATTCGAGGCCCATTGTGATTCGTTTGAGGCCCTTGTATAAAGCCCAATGTGATAAATGAGAGGCCCATAATGGGGCTCATCGTGATGTAAGTGTGGCCGATACGTTATGTATGAATCCCTTATGTGGGCCACTCCTTGGGAACAATGTTGGTTAGATGTCCACATTGATAGGCAATGATGGTTGGATGTCCACACTGAGACCTTCCCTTAGGCTTTGTTAGGCCCATTCTCATCATTCCCTTAGCGGGTTAACCTAAATAAGTGGGCCCCATTCACCGTAGATGGATGACTCCATGCTATCGGATTTGATATAACCACGGCCGAGTGCCGATCCTTATACTATGAATGATCGGTTGTTCATCTATGGACCTCACCTTATTTATATGCTGATTGTCGGTGCCAATTATTGATACTGCTTATCGGTGCCGATTACTGAGGCTGAGTATCGAGGTCAATTCTGATTGTCAAGGCCGATTGTATAGGTCGATTCCGATTGTCGAGGCCGAGTGTCGAGGCCGATTATATAGGCCGATTTCGATTATCGAGGTCGAGTATCGAGACCGATTCCGATTGTCGAGGCCGATTGTATAGGCCGATCCCGATTATTGAGGCCGAGTATCAAGGCCGATTCCTAGTGTCGATTCTGATTGTTGAAGCTGATTTCGATTGTCGAGGCTGATTTCGATTGCTGAGGCCGATTGTCAAGACCTATGTGATGTATATGCGACCCGTAGTTGAGGCCCATTATGATGTGTATTCGGCCTGTGTGATGTATATACGGCCCATATTTAAGGCCCATTGTGATGTGTATTCAGCCCGTGTTTAAGGCCTAATGTGATGTATATGAGGTCTATGTGATGAGGCTCATTGTGATGCATTCAAGGGCTAGGCGATAGCTACCATTGTGATGTATGTTAGGCCCATGTGAAAGGCCCATCGTGATGTGTATTAAGTTCTTGAGCAAGGCCTATGGTGTTGTATTTCAGGCCCTTTGTGGGGCCATGGGTCCACTATATGTTAGGCTCTATGTGGGTCACTCCTTGGGGGCAATGTTGGTTAAATGTCCACATTGTCGAGGCCGATTGTCGATGACGATTATTGAGGCCGGTTATTGGTACCGATTATGAGTATGTGACAGCATAACATTATAATACATGCCCATACGCATCATTTGCATGTTTGTTATGAGATGTGATTGATCATTGCATATGCCATAGGGCAGGTTGTTCATGGGACTCCCTGATAGGCGGAGTTGCCCCACATGAGCGCATGGTATGCGCAAAATTGATGCATAATTGGACTGTGTGACTCATGCATCTTACATTTATGTGACATGATCATTGTACGCCCTAGCGACATAAGGGCTGTAGCCTTCATAGACACATCGTGGATGGCCAGATGGGACACCAGAAATGCTTAGTTCTAGCACTATGGGCACGTAGGATTCCTTTGGTGAAGGTCCCAGAACCCCCTTGGTACCAGGAGATGCTCCAACGTCTAGACCGAGTGGAATATGAGCGCAGGTGCCTATACCATGAGGCCGTGTCTCCCACTGTGTCGTGGTCGGTTGGAAGGGGGTGTGGCCTTATCCGCCCCAGTGAGGGAGCTATAAGCTAAGCTGAGTTTGACTAGCTCGTAAATGAGTCCGCTATCGATGAGCCGGGTAGGTATTGGCAGACTACTGGTTAGGCGGATAGTATGGCTAGGGAGACAGTAGTCAATGTAGAGTGTAATAGACCCCGGTGATGATCCTAGAGAGGAACTGTACTGATATGTGGACCTGATATGAGGACTGACATGATGACACCCCATTATTGTTGCACATGTGGGTGGGCACACGTGGGCAGACGCTGATGTGGGCGGGTGTGATGTAGGCGGGGCTGAAGCCTGGGCGAGCTACCAGTGATTGGTAGGCTACTGTGCTAGCAAGCTACTGAGCAGGAGTTGCATACTCATTCATTCATCCATTCACTATCCACTCGGGCTGGTGGTGCGCAACTATTTGTTACATGTACCTTCGCAATGGCCAGGATTTCGGTTGGGGCACGCGACTAACCTGAGATTAGGAGTTTACCACATTGTATTTGACTATCCAAATTTAGGTATGGGACTGGTTTGGATAGAATTCCCTTGTGATGGACCTCATAGCCTGCGATACTACGTACTATCATCCCGACTTCACACTTCAGCTTGGTCATTTCATTCGCATCGCATACTGCATTTCATCCGCGGCATACGACATTTTGGATTAGTATGTTTCTGCACTTATATGGCTTAGATGAACTTTGCAGGATCTGCATATTTCATTGCATCCGCAGTATCTGATATTTGGCTCTCTATGACTCTTCATTTGCATAACTGATATGTATTGCGCACTCTGATATTGTATGACTCATGGACTTGTCAGTATTTTCGCTTACTCTGTTATCGTATGATTCATGATCTTGCACCTATTTCGACATTATATGATTATGGAATTGCATTAAATACTTGGCACTTATCTTGTGCAGACACTTTCACCACCCTTTAAGCTTTCTATAAAGCTTATGCACGATAGATACGTGCAGGTGACGTTAGGTTACAGTAGTGTTGAACTTGGAGCGTGTAGCGGACTTTTGGAGCCTTCATTTGATACATATGTATTTTCCTTTCAGCATTGTATTCAACTGTTTATATTAGTGGATATGTGATGATGATGTTGCCTTTGTGATTTGGGTAAACTTATGGTTATGCTTATTATGAGACAAAAGTACGTTGGAAATCCTCCTTGTAGGATCCCAAGATCGGAATCTGGCGTATAGACGCTGGGACCCGAGAATGGGGTACTATGGAGGCTGTTGGCACTGGATTCAGCAATCGAGAATTTTTTTGAGCCCGATTTCCGGGTTTGAGGTGTGACAGATTTCATAGGACCATTCCCCCAATCTTTTGGGAATCTTTATATTTTACTCACGGTAGACTATGTTACCAAATGGTTCGAAGCAATATTGTGCCGAAATGATGACCATCACATGGTCATTAAATTCCTTAAAAACATCATTTCTTTTTTTGATACACCTCAACTCATTATCAGTGATGGCGGGTCACACTTTTATAATAGAATATTTGAGAGCTTAATGAAGAAATATGACATTACACACAAGGTAAGTACCCCCTATCACACACAAACAAGTGGTCAAGTTGAGATCTCTAATAGGAAAATTAAATAGATTTTGAAGAAAGTGGTAAATCCTGACCGTAAAGATTGGTTAATTTGATTGACCAATTAATGCTTTATGGGCATACCATACTGCATATAAGACACCTATTAAAATGTCTCCCTTTAGACTTGTCTGTGGTAAGGCTTGTCACTTGCTAGTGCAGTTGGAACATAAGGCCTACTGGGCGATCAAAAATCTCAACTTTAATCTGGACAACATTGGCTTGCTTCATAAATTATAAATTAATGAACTTAAAGAAATCCAGAACGATGCTTATGAGAGTTCTAGAATTTACAAGGACAAGATGAAGAAGTTTCATGACCAGAACATTCTTCGGAAAACTTTCAGGCCAAATAAAAAAGTCCTCTTGTACAATTCTCGACTTCATCTATTTCCAGGGAAATTGAGATCTCGTTGGACCGATACCTTTGTGGTAAAAAATGTTTATCCTCATGGGGCTGTCGAGATTAAAAACTGAATGAATGATCACATTTTCAAAGGTGAATGAACATTGATTAAAGCCATTCATTGAGAAGTTTGATTTAGAGGTTACGTCCATCCCTTTGATTGATCCTGTGTACCAGAATTGACCTCCTAGTCTGATGGAGGTGAAGATAGGTAAATTTCTTTCCAAAGATTAGGATAGTTTGTTTTCATTTGTTTAGTTTTCATGCTAACTCCATACTTGTTTATGTAAATGATATAAAAATCACCGACAACAACTGATCTTCCATCAATGTCCTCTACATACCAAGTTCCACATGAATGATTTAGGTCATTCAAAATATTTTTTAAGCATTAAGGTAGCTCATTCTCCAACGAAAATTTTCTTAAGTCAACGCAAATAAACCCTTGATATTCTCAAAGATGACAATCATCTCGAAGCCTGATCTACTGTTTTTCATATGGAATAAAATTTGCGTTTGACTAACAATCATGGTGGTCTTCAGAACCCCATTATGTATCAATGGATTGTTTGGCGTCCCATCTACTTAACAATCACTAGACCATATATAATTTATTTGGTCAACATTCTCAATCAATTCATGTATCAACCTCGCTAGTGTCATTATAATGTATTATTATTCACGTGTTAAGATATCTCAAGTCTTCTTCAGGGAAGGATATTTTGATCCTCTGATAGCTCACTTCAACTATTTGCTATTGTGACTCTGATTGGGCCAGTTGTCCTACAACAAAATGTTTTACTAAGGGATACTTTACGATGCTTGGAAAAAGTCACATCTCTTAGAAAATAAAAAAAAAAATCTTTGTTTCATGATCATCTACTGAGGCCGAGTATAATGCAATAGCTAATACTACTTGTGAATTTACTTTGATCAAAACTCTTATTCGAGATCTTAGGATTCCACATAGCTAATATATACTCCTTTAATGTGATAATCAAGCAGCCCTTCACATTGCAAACAATTTTATTTTTTATGAAAGGACCAAGCATATTAAAATTGATTGTCATCTTGTTCATTGAAAATAAATCTGACATTCTTTGCACTTCAGTCGTACCAACTGATCGATAGGTTGCTGCCATCTTTATAAAAGCTCTTGGTTAGGAAGGATTTGATTTTTTTTTACTCGATAAGTTGGGTGTAACGGACCTTCATGCGCCAACTTGAGGGCGAGTATTAAAAAGTACTTCATTTTCCATATATATATATATATTAGGATAAGACTTCATTCCTTTGTATATTTTCCACTTTTGTTAGATTTTATATTTATTGTATTCTTTCATATTGGGGTCATTCTTCATGTATAAATTTAGGACCTCCCACAATAATATATAAGAAAATTTTCAATCTTTTGATTTTAATTTCTCAATTTTTAGTTTTTATCTACCAAAGCATAAAAAATGGATGCGGATTGACAATGCATCTATCACAGGAAGTTCCTGCATGCAGATCTAGGTGGGGGCCACCCTGATGTTTATTAAAAATCCACTCCGTCCATCCATTTTTAGCTCATATTAGAACATGAACCCAAAAATGAGTTAGATCCAAAACTCAAGTGAGTTGCAGGGTAGGAAAAAGTGGGTAGGGAAATGTATACTATTGAAACCCCTCTAGGGTCTACTGTGATGTTTATATGCCATTTTTTTTACACTCAGTTTGTTTTCTGTTGCACGGGTGTGCCAGAATCAATATAGGGGCTTGATCCAAACCGAACAACTTTGACTCCAAGTGCCAAAATAGGCAGATACGTCCAATATGAACATATATGACTAGATTCTGAGAAGATTGATTGCTTACTCAGCCACTTGCAGAAGTTTATAACAATAAAGCAATAATCAAAGTGTTGGGTTCTTCCTCGAAAGATGGGTTACTTTATGCCTTCTACAAGAAAAGACTTCTATAATACCAGTGTAAATCAAATAAAAAGAAAAACTTACAATCGGTCACTAGGAGCAACTGTAAGAATGTGTCTCTTAAAAGAACTGGTTGATATTAGATAAAGAACGAATCCAACATATGAGCATATACTTAGATTCTAACTAAAGATTATAGCTAAGAATTACCGCTACTCCTATAATAAGCTGAGATAAAAGATAAATTGATAGATTTGATTAATTTGTTTGGTTGGGTTGGTTGTTAGATTTTCTATCACATTGTCGGTTATTTATAGAGTTCTATTGCAGCTTGTTCTTATAGATCCTTCTTCCATTACTACAATAGTTGTGGTAGTTGAAAAATATTTTTTTAGATATTTTCTTATTACAATTTTCTTTTATAATTGTTTCTCTTCTGTCGGTCTGGTTCTGTGTCTCTCGGTTGCCTTCCGTTTCTGGATGCTCAACTGTGCTTCAGCCTCTCGGCCATAATCTGCTTCTGGACACTCGACTAGCCTTTGGTCGTGTTCCGCTTGCATACGCTTCTCGACTACTTGGTTTGTCTTTTGGACACCTCTTGGCCGCTCAATGTACTTTTGAATACCTCTCTAGCATCTTATAGATGTCTCTGAGCCACTTGATTTGCTTTTGAATACCTCTCAGCTGCGCTCTATGATCTTATTATTCTTTCAGCAATGATTCCGTAAAAAAAAAAAAAAAAACACTCCAAATATTCTTTAAGATCTTTAATATGTCGTATCTTTTCATTGTTATAACATGTGTTCTTTCTAATTGATTTTTCAAGAATAGTAAAAAATTGAATACAACGCCATCCAAACATTAATAAAGTTATTCCTGTAGACAAGAAATGAAATACAAAAAAATTAACCTAATAAAAAATTATTTGATATCCCAACTGAAAAAACAATATTTCCTGTTGTGTGACCTACGGTGATGATAGCATAGCATAATACATTTAATAGCCACCAAATAATTCTGAATTTAAATGAGTTTATGTTAATCTTTAAACGATTGCCTATTATTTGAGTCCAACTATCTATTTTTGGCTCTATCGCGGAATTTTCTTATTCGAACGAGTCATTATAGAAGAAAAGTAGGCAAGGCAAGAGAATCATTGGATTTTAGTCCAACTATCTATCATCGACTGTACTGGAATCGGATTGCGTATTGAGTAACTCAGTACGCTCTTATCGTACTGAGTAAACTCAGTTGGGCCTACCGTGAAAATAAGTGGTTTATCCACACCGTCCATATGTTTTTTCAGCTCATTTAAGGGGTTGAGCCCAAAGTTGAAGCATATCCAACTCTCAAGTGGATCATACCACAGGAACCAGTGGGAATAATGATTTCCGCCGTTGAAACCTTCCTAGGCCCTACAGTGATGTCTATTTGTCATCCAAGCTGTTAATAATATCACAAAGACATGGATGAAGGGAAAAAAATAAATATAAGCTTAATACAAAAATTCTGTGACACTCAAGAATTTTGCAACGGTATAAGTTCAATTCACGCTATTTCATGTGGTGTGGTGCATTTGAGCTTTGGATATCCTTCAATTTTGGACCCATGTCATAAAATTATCTAATAAAATAGATGGACGGAGTGGATAAAATACATAGATCATGGTGAACCCCAAAGAGTTTACTCAGTACTTAGCGTACTGAGTTACTCAGTACGCAATCCGCTTCCGACTGTACTGTGGAATTTCTTTGTCCAAACGCCTCGTAACGAAAGAAAAGTAGGCAAGGGACGAGAATCGGTGGACCAGAATCCGCAAGCAACGCTGATTGATACTACCCGCACCAAGACATAGCTAGAGATGGTTAGAGGCTCTGTGAGGCCCACCATAATATATATGTTTCATCCACGCTGTTCATCTATTTTGAAAGATACTTTTACGGTATGAGCTAAAAAAGGAAGCAGATAGAAGGCTCAACTGCACCACACCACGGGAAGCAATGGGGATGTAACTCTTACCATTGAAAACTTTATAGAGCCTGCCGTCATCTTTATTTGCCATGTAACCTGTTCACAAGGTCATGTAAAACTAGATGAGGGAAAACACAGATAACAGCTTGGTCCAAAACTTCAGCGAGCCGTAAGAAGTTTTCAACGGTACGCTTTCAATCCCACTTCTTCCGGTGGTGTATTACACTTGAACCTTCGATCTGTATTTTTTTTTTTTTTTCCGCTCATTAACTAAAATGATGTATAAAAATAGATGAACGGTGGGCTACAAAGCCTCTGACCGGACCGTCCGTCTATAGCAAGGTCGTGGTGGGGTAGTACCCTATCCGCGTCCATCTGCAGCACCTGTTTCAGGGAGAGCCTGGAACACGCAAGAGCTGTGGAGCCTATCCTATTGTATATGTAAAATCTACTCCCCATATACGGTGAGAATACTTATTTTGACCGTACATAAAAGCAATCATCTATATAAAAGATAGTTATGGCCCACACCACCAATGAGAACAATATGCAAAATTTCCCTTGAGCTGTGGCCTCGACCTGCTGTGTTACACCTGATTAACAGTTTTGATGATGATACACACATGGTGGCCCATATAGAGTAACATCTAGAAGATGAACGGTTTTGATCATCAGACCATTTCAACATGCGGCCAGATTGAGGCGAAAGATGATAGCTATACCGAGTTTCCAGATTGGCAAAAGCAGGTAACCAAGGCAAGCTCCATCATCTGGTTGACCTGAATCGCCGTGGAGTCTTCTTTACCACGTTTTGAGAGCATTTCCCCAAAATAGCTCCGCCTCTCCATCCAAGGTGAATCTCTTTTCTTTTCAGCTTTCAGCTTCTCCTCTGCTCTAAATCATGGCAGATGCACTGATTTCTTTTGTCGTGGAGAGTTTGGGTTCCATGGCCTTGCAAAAGCTGAGGTCGTTAGTGGGTTTTAAGGAAGATCTTGAAAAGCTCTCGCGTAACTTCGATTATCTTCAAGCAGTTCTCACCGATGCAGAGAAGCGGCAAGTGAATGATGAATCGGTAAAAAGATGGTTAGGAGATCTCAAAGATGTGGCATATGACATCGACGACGTTTTAGAGGAGTGGAAGGTGGTGAACGACGGTTGCGATGACGGCACCAGCTCCGAAGGTAAGAAAGTAATTTTTCCCTTTATTTCCAGACCCCGCTTTCATGTTGAGACCAGTAATCGGATAAAAGCGATTAGTGCAAGATTAGACGACATCAAAGAACGCAAGAATAGCTTCTCTTTCAGTGAAGTCAGGGAAGAAGGTGGAGTGGTCAAGTTGGATATGAGGGAAACGAGTTCATTCATAGATGAAAATGAGATTCTTGGTAGGGATGGAGCTAAGGAGTTGATTGTCAACTGGTTGGTAGAGGGCAGCAGTGATGAGGAGCAGGGCATCGGAGTCATTTCTATCATTGGTATGGCAGGAATTGGAAAAACCGCAGTGGCTCAATTAGTCTTCAAGGATGGTAAGGTTAAGAGGCACTTCGATAAAATGATTTGGGTGAGTTTTCCTGGAGATTTCGATGTGATGAGGATCTATTTTGAAATCATTAATACATTGAGACGGAAGCGGTCACGTTCGTCATCCTTGGAATATGCGACATCAATGGTCTCTGGTAGGGTATATGGTTCGTCATCCTTGGAATATTTGACACCAAGTGGCTTTAGTATGCTATATGGTTCGTCATCCTTGGAATCTTCGACATCAACTGTCTCTGATATGCTATATGGTAAGCGGTTTCTGCTCGTGCTGGATGGCGTACGCGACAGTGATGATGCCCAGTGGAGACGGATTATGATTCCATTCCGTGAAGCCAAGAAAGAAAGTAGAATTTTAGTTACCACTCGTAACGAGAATGTCACGAAATTCTTCTCCTCGCCGCTGATATATGAACTGCAACCGTTGTCTGAGAATGATTGTTGGTCGTTGTTCAGCCACAGAGCTTTCTCTAGAGGAAGAAGTGGGGATGAGCTTGTCAAGTTAGAGGCATTGGGTAGAAAAATTGTGAAAAAGTGCCAAGGAATTCCTCTCCTGTTGGACGCAATAGGAAATGCCTTGCGCAGAAAAAGAGATGTACAGGACTGGCAGTCTGTCTTAGATGAAGCGACAGGGGATTCATTGGGTACTGATAAAATTGCATCCGTTGTATTAGAGAGCTTTCATGATTTGCCAAAGCATTTGAAGCAATGCTTTGCTTTCTGTTCCATATTTCCAAAGAATCATTTGATAGAGAAGGACATGCTAATCAAGTTGTGGATGGCCCAAGGTTTCATTCCCCAAACGAGAAGAGAAGACATGGAAAGGCTAGGTGGTTCATATTTTGATGATTTAGTGAGGCGTTCCTTGTTTCAAGTCATAGAGACAGATGAAGAAGGTGATCCAAAGTATTGCATGATACATGACATGATCCATGACTTCTGCAAATCTTTTATGACTGAGTGTTTAATCATAAAAGAGGAAACGCCGAAGAGTCAGCTTGCAAAGGCTCGCCATGCCTCTTGGATTTGCAGTGAGGATGTAGAATCCTTTCCTTCCTTTATATACGAAGCCGAAAATTTGCGTACACTCATACCCATTGGATGGCCTAAAATTCCCAGTCTTTATAATTTTAACAGCTTAAAACGACTGAGAGCATTGGATTTGAGTGGCGACACAATGGTAGAGCTCCCAAATTCTTTGCAGAACTTGAAGCTTTTGCGATACCTTGACTTGTCTGCCACCAATATACGAGAATTGCCGGAATTTATAAGTGGCCTCTGTCTTTTGCAGACCTTAAAGCTTAATCATTGCTGTAATCTTATAAAACTCCCTGGAGGGATTGTGAAACTGATCAAATTAAGACATCTTGAAACCGAAGGAACCTCTTTCATGTGCTTACCAGAAGGCATGGGGAGGTTAACATCCCTTCGAACGTTAACTAAGTTCATAACAGGGTATGAGAGAGGATGTAAGATTACAGAATTGAAAGACCTTAACCTTCTTCAGGGAGAGCTAGAAATAACATGCTTAAACAGAGTAGCAAGTAGAGAAGAGGCTAACGATGCAAAATTGGAGAATAAGCAGAACCTCCACACCTTGCGATTGTCAGGTAAGGACTGGCGGAATATTGTTATGTACATAGGAGTTTCGCTGGAGCAGGTGGAGGGTGTGTTTGAAGGCCTTCGACCCCATACAAACCTAAGAGATCTTACCGTGTCAGAATACATTGGTCGCCAATTCCCAAGTTGGATGGAAGATTGTTCATTGTATTCAAATCTTACCAAGGTACAATTATTGAACTGCCGATGCAGACAGATGCCAGCGCTTGGGAAACTGCCGTCCCTTAAATGGCTTGAGATAAAGGCCATGCTTGAAGTGAGACAGGTGGGCAGCGAGTTTTGTGGGAACAGCAATGATGGGGTCACCGGAACATTTCCCAAATTAGAGATTCTTATCTTCGAAATGATGAATATTTGGGAGGAGTGGGAGTTGAATGTGGGAGCTGGATCATTCCCATCTCTCTTTCAATTATGCATATCGTCCTGCGAGAAGTTAAAGGCACTGCCAGAACTGCAACACCTCATTTCACTTCAGGAACTCAAAATCAAAGATTGTCCAATCTTATACAATCGATACCAGAAGGATGTAGGAGAAGATTGGAAAAAGATAGCCCACATCCCCAGCATCACCATTGAGGAGTCTAAAAGGTAAGACTCTCTCTCTCTCTCTCTCTCTCTCTCTCTCTCTCTCTCTCTCTCCTTTCGTCTAACCTTATTCTTGGTGTTGCAGGCAGAATCTCAGGACGTTCTTCCAAGGAGTTCTAATGCCATTCGATTACCGCTGAAACCTAGGAAGAAGAGTTTGACTCCACTTGACTCCACTTATCATCCAAACAATCTAGTCTCCCTTCAGGTATTTCCTCTCTCTCTCTCTCTCTCTCTCTCTCTCTCTCTCATTTAATTTTGTTCTCTTTAGACGCCAAGTTCTCTCTCTCATTTAATTTTGTTCTCTTTAGACGCCAAGTATTCCTTCTTAGTTTGTCTAAGTCTCTCTCTCTGTTTTATTTTATTTTGTTCTCCTTAGACACCAAGTATTCCTTCTAAGATTGTCTAAGTATCTACACTCAGCTTTCCTTGTATCTATGCATAATACATTTTAATTAGATTTCATCTGTGATTACAAACATGCTTGCATTTTCATTTTAGTAATGCTAAGGTGATTTGAACGAATTGTGTGAGTCTCTTCTCAGCAAAAGGTAACCAGGCTGGTCTGCTTTCAATTTTCTAAATGGTGAATGTTGATCGTCAACCATTTTTATTTTATTTTCACTGATTTTTTGACTGCCATGATCAGAGATAGATAGGATCACCCTATCAATGTTTATTAAAAAACCACCTGCCATCAATGGCAAGGACAAATAGATGAACGAACCCAAACTAATAGGTCAGCCAGCCACGTGTACTGTGAACTGTAAATACTATTGCTTGCCAAATTGACGTCCCTCTAGCTTAAGATACCTGAAATGCATGAAATGAGAAAGGAGGGCAGTGAGTTTTGTGTGAACTGTAAGACCCGTATTCTAGTCCGTACTGTTCCGAAGGCTTCCGCGATCCTTTCAATCGAATTCCTGCAATCATCGACCTAAAGCCAACGTTGTGCACGATCCTAAGATGAGACTTGCATGCCGAAGTCGGCTCGACCCGAAACCTATACCTTGGCAAACGCGCCGTCGCCGCGGTTCCAACGCCGCGACTCACGCACCGACCCGATACCCAGGCTAGAAGATGTCGGCCTGCGTTTAGTTCAAGAAAAACGCCGCGCGGTACAAATTTCAAGAGAATGTCCCATCAATCACATCAATCCATCATCAAAGTCAAGTACAAGCAACCTATACCTAGCCTTACCTCTCTCTTACACAAGTACCATAAAGTCAACAAACACCTTACCCCTCACGTCACACCCCATCACTCCTCTCACATCATCTCTCTCTCTCTTTCATTCTCTCTCATTTCTTTCAAAGCAATCCCTCCATGGAGCAACCCACGTCCAATGCTCCATGAGAGAGCTAGGTGTGGCCCACCTTCCTATCTACCATCTCTACCATCCAAGTTCAATCTCAACCATTGAAGTCTACCCATTGGAGCTTTAGATCACATCGGTGGAAGGAGGAGTTCGAGATCTTGAGGTGGGTGCTTCTCTCTCTCTCTCTTTTCATTTTTGTGTGATGTGTGGCCCACTCGAATGGATCCCACCTTGATGTATGCCTTATCCAACCGTCCAAGTCATGTGGACCCTACATTGTGGTGGTGGAAAAACACAAGTATCAAGTTGATTCAAATCAAGTGGGCCACGTTTATATGGGACCCACCTTGATGAAATGTGGGCTAAGCCTATGTGGGACCCACCTTGATTAACAAAGGTTGGCAGTCCGTTGGACGTCCAGGGACGCTGGACGTCTTCACGGAAGCATGGACTGTGGGTGAACTGGCAGCAACCAAAAGATTATTTTTTTCTATATATATACTTTAGCTTGGTTTTGGGTGGGCCACTTATACAGGCCCCACCTTGATGCATGTTGTTAATCCAAACCGTCCATTCAGTTCCTCAGATCATTTTGTGCGTTGAGTCGAAAAATGATGCTGATCCGAATTTCTGGTGGACCATAGCAAGCAAACAGTGTTCTCGACCGTTGAAAACTCACCCGGAGGATTTTATGCACCAAAATACATTGAATATTGGGCTTGATGGATTTGTCTTGAGCCCTGGAATCCAACGGCTGAGTCAGATTCCCCTAATGCTGACCCCACCAGTGAAAAACCTCAAAAATTCATATTTTAAAATAAATAAATAAATAAAATATTTAAGCAGCAGAGGCTGCTGCCGCTGCTGACAAGGAAGGACGCCCAGCAGCGTCCTTGGGCGCTGGAAGCAGCAGGGGTCCTATACGTGGGCTCCATCATGATGTGTGTTCAACATCCACACCATTCATCTTGTAGGTCCATTCCTGAAGCGGGCCTCCTCCAAAGACCAGTCACATTCAACGTTCAGGTGGCCCACATCATAGGAAACATCAGGATTGAACGTCAGCCCTTGGACCCCCCTTTTTGGGCGTCCAGGCGTTTTGGATCAATATGAAATTTGTTTTCTTGTTCATCCTGGCCTGTGTGAGCTTACCAACGGTTTGGATGGAGGACAAACATTATGGTGGGCCCCACGTGGGACCCACAGTGATGTATGTGTTGTGTGCACACCGTCCACGGCAGTGGACGGTGAAACCCACCATGGTCTATGTGTTTTACCCGTACCGTCTACCGTACTGGACGGTGGGACCCACCGTTATGTATGTGTTCTATCCATGCCATCAGCCGTTGATCAGGTGGCCCATGGCAGGAAGCAGTGAGGACTGAACGTTAGCCATGGAAACCTGTTTGGGTTGGCAACAGTTTTGGATTAATATGAAATTTGTTTATGTTTGTCATCCAGGCCCGTGTGACCCTGTTAACGGGTTGGATTGCAAATAAACATTTCGGTGGGCCTCAGGTCTATGTGACCGTACCAACAGGTTGGGTGAGAAGTAAACATAACAGCGGCCCGAGCCGTATGGCCTTACCAACACGTTGGATGGAAAATAAATGTCATGGTGGGTCACACGTGTGGACCCACCTTATGAAGCGGAATGGCTGGCGTGCCGCACACCAACTATACAGCTGGTGTATGTGACGTCACCAAGCTATGTGGGCCCCACCTATTTCGCCCACGCCTTCCATCTATGAGACCCACCATGATGCATGTGTTGCATCCAAACCGTCCAACCATTTTGAAAGCTTGTCTTAATGCTTGAGACAAAAAATAAAGAGATAGATCTATAATTCAAGTAGACCTCACCATTTAAAAATAGAGGGGTCAGTGACATTCACCGTTCAAAACTTCTTAAGGGTCACTTTAGTTCCGACCAATCTGATGTTTTCGCTTTCCCCTTCATCTATCTCCATGTAAATTCATTAATAGGTCGGATTCCAAAACAACACCTAACGGTGGGCCCTATATGATTTTCTTATGGTTAGAATCATTGTCGCCACTGCTATTTAGAGTGTGGTCCAGTTGACCCTTTGATACGATTCATATATGTATAAGGTCATATGATCGGGTCCACTTTGATGTATTTTGTGGCCCATTTGTCGGGCCCACTTTGATATATTTTGTGGCCCATTTGTCGGGCCCACTTTGATATATTTTGTGGCCCATTTGTTGGGCCCACCTTGATATATTTTGTGGCCCATTCGAGGTGCCCTCCTTGATATACTTGTGACCCATCTGTGAGGCCTACCTTGATATATTTATGAGGCCCATTGATATAGCCCATTTGATGTGTGTAAGGCCTATCATGATGTATTTTGACCCAGGTGGCAGGGCCCATCTGCCTTGTATCTGACACATAGGATGGGGCCCACCTGTTTGAATCGCAGGCCTATGGGTAAGGCCCATTGTGATGCGGCTCATAGTGATGTGTAGTAGGTCCATGTGCTGCGACCCATGTGATTAGGCCCATCTTGATGTATTTGTGGCACATGGGTTAAGGCCCATTGAGATGTGTTTGAGGCCCATGGGTTAAGGCCCATTGGTGCGGCCCATTGATGTGGCCCATTGTGATGTAACCGAGGCCCATTGATGTGGCCCATCGTGATGTAATCGAGGCCCATTGATATAGCCCATTTGATGTGTATAAGGCCCATGTGTAAAGCTCACCTAATGTGTATTTGAAGCCCATGGTTTGTGGCCCATATGATGTATTTGAGGCCCATGTGATGCAGCCCATAGTGATGTGTATTGGGCTTTTGTGCGAGGCCATGGGCCCACTTTATGTTCACCCCTATGTAGGTCACTCCTTGGGAGCAATGTTGGTTAAATGTCCATATTGATGGGTAATACTGGTTAAACGTCCACATTATGATCTCCCCATAGGCCCCTTGTTAGACCGATTTACCGATTCTGATTATCAATTGATCTCGATTGTCGTGACTGATTGTCGATTCCGATTGACGTGACTGATTTACCTATTCTGATTATCAATCGATTTTTATTGTCATGATTGATTGCCGATTCCGATTGACTGATTCTGATTATCGATCGATTCCGATTGTCGTGACCGATTGCTTACTTCGATCGACGTGACCGAATTGCCGATTCTGATTATTGATCTATCCCGATGGTTGCGACCGATTTGCTGATTCTGATTATCGATCGATTCCGATTGCCGTGGCCGAATGCCGATTCGATTGCCGAGGCTGATTGTCGTGACCTATATGATGTACATGTAACCCGTAGTTGAGGCCCATTATGACACGTAGTAGGCCCATGATGCATGACCCATTGGATGTATTCGAGACCCATATGTAGGGCCCACATGTCATGTATTTGAGGCCCGTGGGCAAAGCCCACTGTGATGTATTCGTGGCCTATGGGCAAGGCCCATTGTGATATGTATTAGGCCCGTGATGCACGACCCTTTGATGTATTCGAGACCCATTGTAGGGCCAGAATGACATGTATTTGAGGCCCATGAGCCGGGCCCACCTGTTGTGTATATGTGACCCTTGAGTAAGGCCCATTGTGTTGTATATTAGGCCTTTGTGTGAGGTCGTGGGCTCATTATATATTTGGCTCTATGTGGTCATTCCTTGGGGGTAGTGTTGGTTAAATGTCCACATTGTCGAGACCGATGGTTGACGCCGGTTATTGATACCGATTATGAGTATGTGACAGCGTAGCATCATAATATATGCCCATACGCATCATCTGCATGTTTGTTATGAGATGTGATTAACCATTGCATATGTCATAGGGCAGGTTGTTCATAGGGCTCCCTGATAGGCGGAGTTGCCCCATATGAGAGCATGGCATGCACAAGATTGATGCATGACTGGATTGTATGACTCATGCATCTTGCATTATGATTACTGTACGCCCTAGTGACATCAGGGCTGTAGCCTCCACAGGCATATCGTGGATGGCCGGACGGGACACCGGAAATCTGTTCTAGCATCGGGCTGCCATAGATGGCCCTGGGTGAAAATCCCTAAAACCCTCTTGGTACCAGAGGACGCCCCAACGTCGGGACCGAGTGGATACACATGAGCGCCCGAGTGCCGAATACCAGGAGGCCGCGTCTCCCACTATGCGATGGTCGGTTGGGAGGGGGTGTGGCCTTACCCGCCCGAGCGTAGGGGGCATTGCTAGGCTGAGTCTGACCAGCTCGAGGAATGGGTCCGCTATCGACGTGCCGAATAGGTATTGGCAGACTATTGGCCAGGCGGATAGTGAGGTTTCTTACGCTCACTTGGACTGTGCGGCTGGGAGAGCGACAGTGCCATTTGTAGTGTACTAAACCCCGGTGATGATCCCAGAGAGGAACCGTACTGATACGTGGACTTATTGAGCAGGATTTGCATACTCATACATTCATTTCATTCACTATCCACTCGGGCTGGTGGTGCGCAACTAATTGTTGTGTACCTTCGCATGGCAAGGATTTCGGTTAGGCGCGCGACTAACCTGAGATCAGGAGTTTACCACATTGAGTCTGACTATCCAAATTTAGGTATGAGACTGGTTTGGATAGAAGTTCTTTGTGATAGACCCCATAGCTTGTGATACTACGTACTATCATCCCGACTTCACTCCAGCTTGGTCATTTCACTCGCACCGCATATTGCATTACATCCGCGACATATGACATTTTGGGTTGTTATGTTTCAGCACTTATATAGCCTAGACGGACTTAACATGATTTGCATATTGCTTTGCATCCTCAACATATAGTATTTGGCTTACTGTCTTCGCATTGCATAGCTGATCTATATTGCTTCCTCAGTATATTGGTTATTATATTTTTGTATCGCATAGCGTTGGTACGGCTGATAGTATTCATGGATTTATAGATTGCCAGTATTTCCGCTTACTCTGATTACTCTGATTACTTTGATTACTCTGATTACTATGATTACTTTGATTACTCTGATTATTCTGATATTGCTTACTTAGCACTTACCTTATGCACATACTTATACCACCCTCTAAGCTTTCTATAAGCTTATGCACGATAGATGCGTGCAGTTGATGTTAGGTTGCAGCAGTGTTGAGCTTGGAGTATGCAGCGGTCTTCTGGAGCTTGATTTTCGACTTCTGTATTTCCCTTTCAGCGTTGTACTCAAATGATTATATTAGTGGATATGCGATGATGATGTTGTCTTTGTGATTTGAGTATTCTTGTGGTTATGATTTTTTTTTTTTCGAGTTAAATGTACCAAAAAAAATCCTCCTTGTAGGATCCCAGGATCGGAATCTGGGGTATGGGTGCTAGGAGCCGAGAATGGGGTACTACGGAGGCTGTCGGCACCGGATTCGGCGATCGGGATTCCTATGAATCCGATTCCCGGGTTTGGGGCGTGACATGAACAGCCTGGGGTTGCAGGAGCATTCCCCAAATTAGAGATTCTTCTCTTTGAATATTTTTACATTTGATGGGAGTGGGAACTGAATGCGGAAGTGGTATCAATAACATCTCTCTTCCAATAATGTAGTCTTGCAACAAGTTGAAGGCACTCTAAAACCCCACTTTACTTCAAGAATTCAAAATTAGAGATTGTCTAATCTTCATTATTGCCATTAGGAGTTCTAATCCCATTAGATTCTTGCTCGGCCACGTAAAATGGAGGGAAGAGCATGAAACAATAAGAGAAAGATTAAAACTATGGATACATGGGTAGAGTTCTTAGGTCCAAAAGAAAATAAGAGAAAACATTTAAATATTTTATTAGATAATGTATGTTTGATTACTCTATTAAACTATTAATAAAGAAAACAAAACTATAATTCAAAATTACCTAAAATAGTAAAATTCCAACTCTATTTCAAAGTTATCCAAAATAGTAAGACTCTTCTAAAGCTTAATTTGTCAAAAATTGTAAGTCCTAAATTAACTTTATCAGATGATTTCTAGTATTATTGGGAGCAATTTCTAAAAAAAAAATAAAAAAATCATAAAACTCTAAAACTAAGGAGATAAAATAGAAACACAAATTATTAAAAATAGTAATTTTTTGTCAAATCGTAATTTTGTATCAAGAGGATGCATTTTCTTGCAAGACAGACAAACACAGTCTGCCACAGGAGTCGGTTGATCCCGAATGGTCTGTTACATTAAGATTGATAAATTGTGTGTTCCGTGACGATACCCAGATCAAAAGTTACAGCCAATTTACAGTCCGAACTTTGAATGGCAATTTCTCCACACCCGAAGTGAATTTCTTTTATCTAGACACAAATGGGTCCCAATTATGTCATGCCCTATTTAGTTTGGGCCTGAATCTAACGAACTACTTCCACTTTCATTTGGACTTTTTTGGTCCAACCATACTATCTGCAGCCCGTCCTACATCATAGAAGAGGTTGACACCACCTATCTTCATAAGTGTCTACACTCCCTTCTTGTATTCTTTGTTTGGCATTTCTTTCTTTCTTTCTTTTTTCTACTTAAAAGGCATGCATCCCTTCTAGTATGCTCATCTTTTAATTCTGCAGACTAATACTATATAGATTTGTATAAATTGTTAGAGAAAAGTAACCAGACTTGCACATGGGCTTTCAAGGACTCTCCTACTTTAAGTCGGGCTCGGGCTGGGTTCTCATGCTCGAGGATTCGGCGCTCGAGGATTCGGCGAGACCTAAAATTCAAGCTTGCTTATTTATCATGGTACAGCTCGTTAGGTTTTTTGTAATGCATCCCACATATCTACAGTATCACAAACCTAATATGGCCACCTTGTGAATGACTTGGATCTTGCACAAAATGAATGAGCAGGGCTTGAGCCTGCTTCATTTTGGGCCATCACGGGCCCATAAGGTTTAGTTTCGGGGCTGGTCTCCCCCCCCCCCCCCCCTCACAAATCTAACAATACGGTCCATCCTTTAATAACCTAAAGATCACACCTGCCGGACAATCCTAATCACAAGTTCTTTCACTGAAGTTGTAAATGTTGAGTGCCATCCATTTTTTTTCTACCGATGTTTACAAGGGAATGGATCGGATTACCCCATCAATGCATATATTTGAACCACATGCCATCCATGGAGAGAACAACTAGATGGACGGACTCAAACAAAAGTCACCCTATCATGGTTACTGTGTAGAGTTTCTTTGGCCCACATCCGGACTAGGATCAGCACCATACACAGGTGGGGACCAGTATCCCATGGTGGGGCCCACCTAAGACTGACTTTGATATGATGATTTGGCCTGGTAGCAAGATTACCACCCACTGGGCACATGTTCCATCATCGGCTGATCCAGTCAGGCCAAGCCCACTAATCCAAAACCTTGACTCAAACAGAGTTGCGCTACCATTGACAGCAACATACATTGGACCATTGATCATATATTATCCAAAATGTGGTCTATTCCTAGGAACCACAAGCTATGTTTTTTTTTTCTCGGGACCACTTGTTTGTAGGCTGCAGATCAAAGGAATGGTAACCTTTTGATCCTGGGATATTTTCATGAAATCACCCATCCATGGTGGGGACTATGCCCCACTCAACTTGACCACCTTCCCACCATGGCTAGTAGAAAAACTCTTATCTGGTCATGATTCTGTCACAACCCGAGTAAATCCCAACTCGATAAAACTCAGTAAAACTGGACAAATTCAATTCAACTTGTCACAGCTAGACACTATTGATTCATTATGTATACTTTAGAATATTTAATGATATTGAAAAAACTCAAAAAATATTGGCATGTGTTTTTGGGAAACTGGCCTGTGTTTTTTACACAGCAACCTGGGAGTCGAGTCAAGTTTAGGTGTTTCTAAACTATTGAGGGCCATAAGATCAATCATCAGATCACCAAAAATACTGGCCCATTTGGACTATTGGACGTAAATGGGCTGGGATGGTGTGATGGACTTTTACGCCAAGCCAACCATGCATTGAGTTTGGGTTTCAAGTTTTGGCTTGTGGTCCTGAAAATAATGGAATTGTTGCATTGTTTCCATATTTCAAAAATCGCGCCTGTTAGACAATCGTAGCCACAAGTTCCTTCACTAAAGTGGTGAATGTTAAATGCCAGCCATTTTATTTATTTTTTGTTTTCTACTGATGTTTTTGAATAGAATCACCTAATCAACGTATATTTGAACCACCTGCCATTTGTGGTGAGAACTACTTGATGGATGGGCTCAAACAAAAGGTCACCTGTCTATTCTGTTTGGCCCACATCCGGTTGAGTATCAGCACCAAGTCCACCCGTGACATACACGTGTGGGGGCCAGAATCCCATGGTAGGACCATCTAGGATAGGCTTCGATCTGAACATTTGGCATGTGTATTAGCATGAGTGCACCAGTAAGATTGCCACCCACTAGGGACATGTTACACCATCAGCTGATACAGACAGGCCTAGCCGTTGACAACAGCATACAATGGACCATGGTCCAGACCGTTGATCATATATTAGCCATCATGAATGGGAACCCATTTTCTTTTGGGTGAAAGTTCTCGTCATCTAAAATGTGGGATATTCCTCCCAACCAGTAGCAATGTTTTTCGTTGGATTATTTGCATGTGGACCGATGATCAAAGGGATAGTAACCTTTTGATCCAGGGATATTTTCGTGAAATCAACCATCCATAGTGGTGATGTAAGATGTGGGACAAGCGTGTTCTTAATACAAATGAACAAGAAGAAGTCCAAAGGAAAATCAACAAAATTGCGGCATAGTTTGATTGATTAAAGTCAATCAAGCAGACTGATCAAGTCGATCAATCGGTTGATGGAAATTCAAAATTTGGTGAAAGTTTGTTGGACAATTTTTGCTCAATTCAATTGATCGACCGATCGATACAAATACAAATATATGGATTTGTCTCTGGACATTTTTGCACCATTTCGATGGGTCGATTATTCGACAGAATACGGAAAATTGTGTTTTTAAGTGTTTGTTTTGGTTTTTTTTTTTTTTTTTTTCTAATTGTCTTAGGGTTAATTTAAGAATATTTAAGTATGCAAACTCGTTTATTTTTTATAGCTTTTTAATAAAATTTCTTAAAATTTTCCTATTTCTCTCGTGGATTCGAGAACTTCACTTGTGGATTCAAGAGAATCTTTAGATTAAGTTGTTTATCGTTCGAGGAAGACAATGATTGTCCTCATCACAACCTTTCCCACGTCAATTTAGTATCAGAGATAGGCTTTTCCTCGGATCGATGGCTTCTAATGACAGATTAGGCAACAATCCCATGGACTGTACTCCAAGGAATTGTCATGTAATAGTAGCAACTTTTGAGGTGTGCAGCAGGAGAATCGGCTAGGCATGCAAGAGTTGTAGGTTGCTCACTTGCTCTCGACCACTTGACGAAGGCCTTAGGGAAACTCCATGTTCGTGGTGATGATCTACCTCTAGTAAGTCTTGGAATTCGCAATCGTGTTGAGGATGATCTCCCTAGTGGTTTATCACAGAATCACACCTAAGAATGTGGAATCCGGCGATGAGGAGATCGATGACATGATCCTTAAATACTCCGGATGACGCGACAATTGGTTAGATCGGACGGATCAAGAAATCACGATGAAAGTCAATGTTCCTAATTTCAACAGCCAACTCCACATCGAGGACTTCATCGATTGGTTACTTGAAGTCGAGCACCTCTTCAACTACATGGAGATCCCTGAAGAGAAGAAAATTAAACGTGTGCCTTATAAGTTGAAAGATGAAGCTTTGGCTTGGTGGGAACAACTTTAGTTCGCACAGACAAGACAGATGAAGGCACCAATTTGCATGTGGTAGCAGATGAAATAACTGATGCGTGCGCGATTCCTCCCCAACAACTATGATTAAGTATTGTTCTGACAATACCGAAATTGTTGACGGTGTAGTCGATCGGTGATGGATTACGTAAAGGAATTCTACCATTTGGCAGCACGAAAATAATTTACTAGATACTTAATTGCAACAACTTGTCGGATTCAACAATGGTTTGCGTGTTGTGATATAGGTTCGAGTTCAGATGCAACCCATTTGGATGATAAACGAAGAGATCAAGCTGGCAACCTAAGTGGAAACGCAACTTGAGCGATCCAACACATGAGCCTATTCCGCGAATAGGGTAGCCACTACGGGTCATAGGGAGCACCATAGGCCAAGGGGAAAGAACCTATAGGGGGTGTCATCAACCTCCTACACTCATGAACTGAGAGTTAGGGAGCAGACAAGTGAGACCTCAAAGAGCTTCCAACCGGGTCAATTATCAAACGTATGTCTTCAACGGCAAGTAGCTAACCTAGCAATTAATGATGGAAATGTTGAAAATATAGAGGAAGACCTAGAAATTGATGAAGCCAAACGCACCGTGAATGATGAAGCAGACGAAGCAGATTGGGTTCCATAAGATCATGGTGAATCTCTAATAATAAGGTGACTATTATATAGACTAAAGAAGGATGTACATCTACAGTGACATAACATCTTTTGAAAAAGGTGTACGGTGAATAAAAAATTCATAGTAGAGAAATTGCAGCTAAAAGCAAAAAGACATCATTCCCATACATAATCAGTTGGATTAAGAAGATCATCGAGACGAAGGTAACTGAATAATTCACTATCTCTTTCTCAATTGGTAAACATTACAAGGACAAAAAAGTATGTGTAGTTGACATTTAGGCTTTTCATATATTACTTGGTTGGTCATGGTAATCAAATCACAATGCCTCTCATAGAAGATGAGATAATGTATAGGAATCCAAGGAAATAGGATAAGTTTATGCATTGGTTGTAAAAGGTGAGGAGGTAGAGCCCACAATTATTCTCGAAAAACTAAAATCATTATTGTGAGAATTTAAAGAAATCTGGCTTGATAACCTTCCCGATGAGTTGCCCCCCATGTAGAATATACAATACCATATCGACCTTGTCTTAGGGACTAGCTTACCTAATCGCTCTCATTATCAGATGAGTCTGAAAAAGTGCGATATTATGCAAGGACAAGTAGAGGAATTGATCCATAAGGGTCTAGCGCAAGAGTGTATGAACCCATTTGTCGTACCAACTCTATTGACACCTAAGAAAGATGGGAATTGACACGTGTATCGACAGCCGAGCAATAAACAAAATAACCGTAGATTACATATTTTTTATACCAGGACTGGACGATATGTTGGAAATGTTAGAGGGGGTGAAACTATTTTCTAAACTGAATTTGAGGAGCGACTACCATCAGATCCGTATTCAACCTGGTGATGAGTGGAAGACAACATTTAAGACCAAGGAGGGTCTGTTTGAATGGTTGGTCATGCCCTTTGGACTTTCAAATACGTTTATTACGTTCATGAGATTGATGAATCGGGTTGTAAAACTATTAATTGGGTAATTTGTGGTGGTTTATTTTAATGATATCTTGATATATAGTCAGAGCGATGCAGACCATGTGAGGCATCTTAGACAGGTGTTTCAAGTTCTCGCCGAGAGCAAGTCATACCTTAATTTAAAGAAGTGCAGCTTTTTGATAAAGAGACTTGTTTTCTGTTTTGTACACGGGCATCCATGTGGACGACAAGAAGGTGAAAACCATTAAAGATAGTCAGTTCTAACAAACATTTATGAAGTGTGAAGTTATCATAGGTTGACGACGTTTTATCGTCGATTCGTGGGGAACTTCGTACCATCATGGCACCAATCACCAACTGCATGAAGAATGGACATTTTCAGTGGACTGACAAGGCCGACATAAGTTTTGCTAAAATTAAGCAAAAGTTGTCCACTACTGTAGTCCTCATACTTTCCAACTTTAATAAATTATTTGAAATTGAATACGATGCTTCATATGTTGGCATTGGGAGTGTGTTGTCTTAAGAGGGTAGGCCAGTAACCTTCTATAATGAAAACTTAGTGATGTTCAAAAGAAATGGTCAATGTCTGAGCTAGAATTATACGTAGTGGTTCAGGCTTTGCGACATTGGAGACATTATTTGATTTGGTAGGAATTTGTACTATGTACAGACCATCAAACCCTCAAGTTTATTAACAGTCAAGCTAACATTAATTGTGTGCATGTTAGGTGGATTTCTTTCTTGAAGGAATTCACATTCGTGTTGAAGCATAAGGTTGGGTAGTAGAATAAGGTGGTTGATGCACTTAGCCGGCATACAGCCTTATTAGTCACCATGAGTAATGAGGTTGTTGGATTAGAATACCTTAAGGACTTATATGCCGATGACGACGACTTCAAGGATGCGTGTATTTGATGTCATGAGGGTCAGTCCAATGACCTCCATATTCAAGGTGGTTTCATTTTCAATGGAAATTGGTTATGTATTCCATGGAGTTCATTAAGATAATGTGTCATCCAAGAGCTGCATGGAAGTGGGATCGACGATCACCTAAGTAGAGAAAAGATAATAGCTCTCTTGGAGGAGCGTTACTATTGGCCACAACTGAAACATGATGCTGGAAAAGCGGTGTAGTGATACCATACGTGTCAAGCCTCCAAGGGAAGATAAAAAAACACATGCTTATACACTCCATTCCTGGTACCTAACGACGCTTGGGAGGATTTGCCCATGGACTTTGTGATAGGATCGTAGAATGGACTCAGTGTTTGTTGTAGTCGATGAATTCTCCAAGATGGCTCATTTAATAGCGTGCATGAAAACTCTCGACGCTACACACATGTCACAAATTTATTCTTCCGAGATGTGATACAACTACATAGTGTACAAAAATCTATCACCTCAGATCACGACACTAGTCACCTTTGGAGGACTTTGTAGAGGCGATTTAACACCAAGCTACTATTCAGAATGCATATCATCCACAGATAGATGGGAAAATTGAGGTGGTGAATTGTATACTTGGGAACATTATACGATGCATCTCGTGTAATAAACCCAAATTGTGGAATTTTAGCTTTCTCAAGGAGAATTCGCATTCAACAATATACAAAATCGTTTCACCGACAAGTCTCTGTTTGAAGTTGTGTATGATCAAGAACCTATACATACCCTTGATTTGGTTCCATTGTCGAAGCTGTCGGGCGTGCGCATTGCTACAAAAGATATGAAAGACTAAATCATAATTGTACACGCTGATATTCATGCCCATTGAGTGTCAAATATTGTATAATTTTCCCTGCTTATATCTTGGTTTATGAACAAATGCTGCTTAATGGTGTATTTTATACATATTTGTGTTGTAAGGTGAATGTGAGAACTTGGATTGAAAAGAATGTTAAAAGCATGGTTTTGATGTTCAAGAATCACCAAAGAAAAGGATGGATCTTAGGAGACTGAGATTGAAGAATTCACATGCCAGGGATCTAAGGAAACCAAGCGAGGAATGAAGAAAATCGAAGATTTCAATTGAATTTGTGTGATTCTTGATTAGCCTAAGTTCTGGCTCGACCCGTCGAAGAAATTTCGGCTCAAACTCCAACAACATTATCTTTTAAATTCGCACAATCTACCACCAGTCGAAGATGACCTTCGACTTGTTTAAGGTTACGCAGATTTTGCGCAGGCTGAGTAAATTTGAGGCAGTTTTTAGAATTTTCCAACTCGATGCAAAAGTTGGAGTTCCCCAACTATAAATATGAGTCTCTAGGATGCTTCAAGACATTTTATAGGGTTGAAGGAGTGGAGTAAAAGGGTAGAGAGTCCCCGTCAAAAGTTTTTCTTCTTCTTCCTTAGTTTGTTTTTATGTTTTATTTAAGAGTTCTTAGTTTAATCATATCTATGGTTAGTTAAATCTCTTAGCTAGGGCAAATAGGTGAAGCTTGTAGCATGATTGGTTGATTTTAAGGAATATTTTCAGTTTTTAATGGTTTGTTGTGATTCCAATTACAATAAATCTGCGATAGTTTTGAATATCTTGTGTTCCTTTTTTAGATTGTGGGATTGGTAAATCCTGTTGTTCACCATCGTCCCTTGGGCATGGTAGGGTGACGGTATTCCTTCCAAATTTTCATAATTCTTTTCCATTGAGACTGGATCAATGAGAAGTTCAGAAATTTAACCATCTCTTTCTCTAACTGGATAAGATAGGACTCTGATTCCAATTGGATCTCTTGACTCATGCAAGGTAGCATCTTAATTGCTACAAGTGGATGCTTGGCACCCTAGTTCCCACCTTTCAATTGTTAGTTAAATAAATATTCACAATTACTCACTTTATTTCCAAATTTCTAACTTATATCTTCTTTTTGTTATAGTTCTAATTACTTTTAGAATACGCACAAGTTTAGTCCCTGTGGATTCGACCTTAGTCTCACCGAAATTATTACTACATCACTACACTTGGGGTTGTGAACAATGCGAAGTTGCAAGCATCTAACGACAAGTAGCAGGAAAGGGCTAACACACATTGGCGCTTGAAGGTATTCAATATGCGCGACAACATTATGTTTTACCAATAAAATGAGAGATTTCTGACCAGAACGTACAATAAGATGAAGAATAAGAAAATCAGACTGTTGTTTATACTCCGTAAGATCAATGACAATGCCTATATTATTGATCTTTCTGAAGACATGGAGATGTCACTCATGTTCAATATAGTGGACTTGTACGAGTATCATGAACCGAAATTGGAGGATAACTCGAGGACGATATTTTTTATTTTAAGTGGAGGGGATCTGATGTAAGACGTGGGGCAAGCACGTTCCTAACACAAATGGAACAGAAGAAGTCCAAAGGAAAATAAACAAAATTGCAGAATAGTTCAATCGATCAAAGTTGATCGAGCAGACTGATCGAATCGATCGATTGATGGAAATTTGGATTTTGGTGAAAGTTTGTTGGACAATTTTTGCTTAGTTCAATTGATCGATCGATACAAATATAATTTTATGGATTTTAGTCTCTAGAGATTTTTGCGTCATTCTGATCAAATCGATGGAATGTAAAAAATTATGTGTTTTTCAGTTTTTGTTTTCTTATTTGCTTAAGTTTTTTCTAATTACGCCTTAAGATTTTTATAATAGTACTATTTAAGCATGCGAACTTCTCTTATTTCCTTATTCGTTTATTTTTTATAGCTTTTTAATAATAAAAATTTCAAAATTTTCCCATAGATTCGAAGACTTCTCTTGTGGATTCAAGAGAGCCATGTGAATTCAAAGTGTTTATCATTCAAGGAAGATAGTAATCATCATCATCACGCACTTCCCCATGTCAAGTGGCGGCAGTCATAGCTGGAAAATAATTAAAAAATAATATATATATATATATATATTTAAAAAAAAAAAAAAACCCCAAATCAACTACCCCAAATTTCACGGACAACTACATAAGCCAAGCTCAGTAAAACTCTAGAAACTCGACTCAACTTTGCACAATTCAACAATATTGATACATTATTTATACTTTAGTATATTTAATACAACTGAAAAAAAAAAAAAAAAAAACTCAAAAATAAAATAAAATCATATAAGTTGTTGAGAAACTCGCCTGATCTTTTGACTCGACTCAACTCAACAAGGTTTAAATCCAGTCGAGTTTTTGTTTTTCTAAACTATTGTGGTGATAACATTAATGGTCTGATCACCAAAAATACTGGCCCATCTGGACTATTGGATGTAAATGGGCCAGGTTTCGTATGCTGGGTTCTTACGCCAAGCCAACCATAAAATAACAGAATTGGCCACAATTTTCTATTCAATTTTCGGTCCGAGCTCAAATCTAGAGACTTTATATCTACCATGGGCCCAGCATGGGGTTGAAATTTTAAAAATGCTGGCAGTGGGTTGTCGACGGCCAGGACTGTTCATTTTTCCTTGTTTGCTACTCAGGTTCCAGCATATGTCGCAATCCTCTGGGCCCCATATGCTGAGTGATCCAGTGATTGGAAGTGTCCAATCTGTGTAATCTATATGCTATATGTTCCACCACAGGAAATTTATGCTAAACGGATGATTGTGACCATCCTATCTGCCGAGAAAATGTTCAATGGCTTAGATTTAAACCTAAAATAAAAATAAAAATAATCAATAAAGGATGATAATGGGAAAATGGTTTGTAAGAGAAAAGAGAATGAGCGATTCAAATCATTGGACCACCACATCATGTGAGCCTCAGTGGGCACCAGCACACGCCCTTAATCCTGAATTGCCACGGAGGCCAAACGAACCCCGTAATAGAAGACGAAAGCATGGGAGCCATTTGATACGGTGGCAGAGTGTGGTGGATGATACACATGGACCTGTATTATATACGTGGCATATATGTAGGACGGATTGCATACTGACACTGCATAGCAAGGTCGCTAGAGAACGGTGCTATGTGGGCCCATCATGACGTATGTGTTTTGTCCATTCCGTCCATCCATTTTAGATCATTAGTTTAGAGCATGACCTCAACAATGAGGCAGATCCAAATCCCAGGTGCACCACAGCACAGGAAAACGGTGGTGATTGAACGCTGAGCATTCACTCAGACCTGGATGAAGGGAAAACACAAATATCACCGATGTTTTTAATGTTCTGCGTTCGATCACCAATGTTTTCATGTGTCGTGGTCCACCTAAGATTTGAATGTCTCATTTTTTGGCCCATACTCTAAAATGAACTGCAAAAATGGACGGTCAGCATGGATAAAACACATACATCATGGTGGGCCCCACAGATTACTGTCCATTAGCTATACTTAACTCAGATTAAACAATCTAAATCACAAACCGACTTGTACACAGATTATAAACGTAAAATATTGCTATTTTGATTATTATAATATCTGATTTTATAAAAATTTGTTTGTTTAATTTGAACTGTGGATTATTATTCATGTTGACCGTCCATCAGACTTAATCAACGGTGAAGCCCACTGTTTGTGCACTTTATTTTTTGTGTTACGGCAAAATGAGAATTTCTGAATGCCTGCCTATTGCCAGAGCATAAAAAGATTTTTTCTACATTGCTCTTTTTCTTTATTGCACTTTTCAATTGGTAAGGTAATATTTTCCACAGTATACGTGGCGTTGTAACTTATCATTTGGAACGGTCCATCCTGTTAGGATAGCTATTGATGGTAAATTGTTCAAAACTAACATATATCAGATGGCACTGTTTGGCTGATCAAAGGCCTTCAAAGCAACGGTGGAAAATAAAAGTGGTTAATGGTCAAACATTCGGGCAAGGGAATGTGAAATAATTTGAGAGGTTGGATTGTCTAAAGGTGTGGTTTTTGACACATAAGCCATCCATGATAAGGCCCACAAAATGGACAGATACGATTGATACCGTACTCTGCATGTGTGATGTGGACAGATGCGTGTACCAAATTCCGGTTCTCCCGGCTGTAACGTATGAATAAAAAAGAAGGCCCAAGACCATGTGTGTCCCAACACCGACGGTATCCATGGTTTTCCCAACTCCCTCCTGATTCTTGAATACTATGGTTTTCTCAAAACTTACAAAATCCATCAGACTTCAACCCTTAGTGGGATTTCACCACCCATCTCGAACCCTTGACCGGGTGTTGAAACTCCTAAGAGTCTACCACCTGAGCAAGTGTCAGGATCCAATTTCCAAAAACCCATGGGCCTTGTTGATTGTACATATTCTTGTAGCCTCCATTCCATAATCCCATCATTCCAACCTCCCATTGCAGCTCATCCAACTTCAATTCCCACCGTTCAATCATCTCTCGTTGTATCAATTCATAGAGACAGATGAAAAAGGTGATCCAAATTATTGCATGATACATGACATGATCCATGACCTCTGCAAATCTATTATGACTGAGTGTTTAATCATAAAAGAGGAAACGCCGGAGGAGTCCGCTTGCAAAGGCTCGCCATGCCTCTTGGATTTGCAATGAGGATGTAAAATCCATTCCTTCATACTCAAGGCCAGAAATTTTACTACTAATCGGATGGCCAGAAATTTCCAGCATTTTTTTGTTTTTTTTTTTTTTTTTTTTTTTCACGGCTGAAAATGTCCAAGAGCATTGAATTTGAGTGGCAGCAAAATAGAAGAGCTCCCAAATTCTTTCAGAACTTGCGATACCTCGACTTGTCTGCCACCAATAGACAAGAATTGCCAGAATTTGTAAGTGGCTTATGTCTTTTGCAGACCTTAAAGCTTAATCATTGCTTTAGTCTTAGAAAACTCCCAGGAGGGATTGCGAAACTGATCAAACTAAGACATCTTGAAACCGAAGGTACTCGGTTTGGAGTACTTACCAATAAAATTGTAGTAGGATTGCTGATTTGAATAATGGAATAGTATATGTGAGTGTGTGTAGGATGTGATTCATATCAATGCTTAGACATTTATTTAATCATGCATCATAAATAATTATTCAAGAAACATAAGCATAATTAGATCAATGAACAAATAGTAATCCTAAGCACAATCATATATAGTGGTTCGACTACTTGCCTACTCCACTCCCAGCTGATGAACTTTCTCTTAGAGTGTACTGGATTTCATTATCCAATGGTTTTAAATCAAGTTAACCATGAACCTTCACAACCTATACAAGGTTAACTAAAGAGCCTACACAATGCAAATTTAAATGCCTACACAAGGCAACCTTAGATGCCTACAGAAGGACACTACTAGGAGCCTACACAAGGCAACAAGTCCTACACAAGGACAATACATTCTCCCATCAGAGGCGTATGAAAGGTTTTAGCGAGTTTGTCAACTTAAACTCTGAATCTCAATCATACACAAGGAAAGGACTTCAGACTTAACAGAATCTGTATACTTACAAATAAGTGAGTGAACCTCATTTTAGCACAATCTAAAGATGATCCTCTCTGTTGACGAAGAGTCTCCATCTCTCTTGAACCGCAACCACTTATTAATGCTCAATTCAATGTTCCGAGGTTATGAGGTTTAGGGTTTGGTCTGATATTTTCTATTAAATTATATGAATTAAAAACCTAGAGAAGATTCTCATGTGCTAAGCATTCAAGTATTCCAACACAATGATTTGCTATTAAGAAGTGTTACTGGAATCTTAATGTATGACAGAGTTCATGATTCAATCCAACTAATGAAGATAAGAGTAAATGCTTGTGCCAAGGATTAAATGATGAACTCCAATGGGAAAGAGGGCTTGAGTATGAGGATATTAACTATTGTAATAACTCTCTCAAGCTCTCTTCGAATCTATCACAGTTTACCAAGAAGCAACCCATGGGTTTATATAAAGTTGAATCTCAACAGTAAAAAAAAAAAAAGGGCAAAAATCTGACATTATCGATGCTATCAAAGGGTCTTCGATGCCATCAATATTTGAATTTCGATGTCATCGAATCTTCTCCGAATGCATCAACTACCTACACCAAGATATTCAGTTTGGTGCAGGACAAATTTTGTTTGATCTTATCGAACACCCTTCGATGTCATCGATGTACACTTCAATGTTATCGAGGGATGTTTTGATCCCATCAGAATCTCCTTTAAAACAATACCCTTTGGTTGCTGGACAGATTTGTCCTCTCTTCGATGCAATCGATCAGACCTCTGATGCCATCAAGATTTGAATTTCGATGTCATCGATGTAATCAAATATATTGGATTTTCTTATAAAGCTTGCTGGAAAAGCCAGTCCTTATATCGATGCAATTGAACAATCTTCAATACCATCGATAACTTATTCTCGATGTTATCGAAGAATATTTGATTACATCGAGGAACACTTCGAGTATTTCAATTGTGGAGGATAAAAGCCCTTAGTCAATTTAATCAAAGTGGGTTCGATGTCATCGAAATTTGAATTTCGATGTCATTGAATTATCGAACTTAATTCGATGCAATCAACAATTCCCAACATTTGTTTAGTTTGTTGTTGAACTGTATGAGCTTGCTATTCAATGCAATCGAACCATGTTTGATTCCATCGAAGTTGTCCTCAATTGCATATCGATGTAATTGTCAAGATATTGATTTTTCATGTATAGTTCATGTTTTCCTTCAATACTCAAGATGTTCAAAACTAAGCTTACCAAGAGATTTTCAAAAACAGTTGTGGGTAAGTTTAAGTTTTAATGGATGGGGTCATATACCTCAAGGGTTTAGTTACGAAAGTGAGGCTTTGTTTACCTATATGGAGTACTCGAACTTCTTCTTGGTTGAGTCTTTGGTCTTGTAATCTTCAGCTTGAGGCTCACTTGACAAACTAACTCAACACTCAAGTAATTTGACAATCCAAGGCATTTTCAACCAAAAGGCATGGGGAGGTTAACATCTCTTCAAACATTGACTAAGTTCATTGCAGGGGATGAGAGAGGATGTAAGATTACAAAATTGAAAGACCTTAAAGTTCTTCAAGGGGAGCTAGAAATAACATGCTTAAACAGAGTAACAAGTAGAGATGAGGCTAACGATGCAAAATTGGAGAACAAGTTCCAGATTTTGAAATTGTCAGGTAAGGACTAGATGAATTTTGATATGCACATAACAGGTGTGGTGGAGGAGGTGGAGGGTGTGTTTGAAGCCACATAGGACACTTACTATAAATAGTAAATTTACTATTTATGATAAGTTACGAATTTTGGGGAGTTGTAGTTTAATTCCAAAACTTATTCCAAGGCTTGGAATCTCTATTTAAAGGGTTGTAGACTTGTTTATTTCAATCATCAATCAATTTATGAATTTTCTAGAATATTATTTTTATTTTCTTGCTTTTTTCCTTGTGGATTCGAGAAGTCTTTGTGAGGAGTACACAGAACATTCATAGATTCGAAGTAGTTATCCTTAAGGAAGATAGTGATCGACCTCATCACATTCACCCCGACATCAATTGGTAGTAGAGTGAGGACTTCCCTTCATTTTCTATATATATATATATATATATATATATATATATATATATATATATATATATATATATATATATATATATATATATATTAGGATAAGACTTCATTCCTTTGTATATTTTCCACTTTTGTTAGACTTTATATTTATTGTATTATTTCATATTAGGGTCATTCTTGGTGTATAAATTTAGGACCCCCTACAATAATATATAAGAATATTTTTAGTCTTTCGATTTTAATTTCTCAATTTTTAGTTTTTATCTACCAAAGCATAAAAAATGGATGCAGATTGACAATGAATCTACCACAAGAAGTTCCTGCACGCAGATCTAGGTGGGGGCCACCATGATGTTTATTAAAAATCCACTCCGTCCATCCATTTTTAGCTCATATTAGAACATGAGCCCAAAAATGAGTTTGATCCAAAACTCAAGTGAGTTGCAGGGTAGGAAAAAGTGGGTAGGGAAATGTATACTATTGAAACCTCTCTAGGGTCTATTGTGATATTTATATGCCATCTATTTGACACTCAGTTTGTTTTCTGTTGTACGGGTGTGCCGGAATCAATATAGCGACTTGATCCAAACCGAACAACTTTGATTACAAGTGTCAAAATAATCAGAGACGTCCAATATGAACATATATGACTAGATTCTGAGAAGATCGGTTGCTTACTCAGCAACTTGCAGAAGTTTATAACGATCAAGCAATAATCAAAGGGTTGGGTTCTTCCTCAGAAGATGAGTTACTTTATGTCTTCCATAAGAAATGACTTCTATAATACCAGTGCAAATCAAACAAAAGGAAAAACTCAAAATCGATTACTAGAAGCAACTACAAGAACGTGTCTCTTGAAAGAACTGGTTGATATTGGATAAAGAACAAATCCAACATATAAACATAGATTTGGATTCCAACTAAAGATTATAGCTAAGAATTACCGCTACTTCTATTATAAGCTGAGATAAAAGATAAATTGATAGATTTGATTAATTTATTTGGTTGGGTTGGTTGTTAGATTTTCTATCACATTCTCTATTATTTATAGAGTTTTATTGTAGCTTGTTCTTATTGATCCTTCTTCCATTACTGCAATAGTTATGGTAGTTGAAAAACCTTTTTTTTTTAAAGATCTTTTTCTTGTTACGTTTTTCTCTTATAATTGTTTCTCTTTTGTCAATAAGGTTCAGTGTCTCTCAGTTGCCTTCTGTTTCTGAACGCTCAACCATGCTTCGGCCTCTCAACCACAATCTGCTTTGGACACTCGACCAACCCTTGGCCATGTTCCGCTTGCATACGCTTCTCGATTACTTGGTTTGCCTTTTAGACACCTCTTGGCCACTCGATCTACTTTTGAACACCTCTCTAGCATCTTATGGATGTCTTTGAGCCATTTGATTTGCTTTTGAATACCTCTCAGCTGCTCTCTATCTTATCATTCTTTCAGCGATGATTCCATAAAAAAACACTCCAAATATTCTTTAAGATCTTTAATATGTTGTATCTTTCCATTGCTATAACATGTGTTCTTTCTAATTGATTTTTCAAGAATAGTAAAAAATTGGGTACAACACCATCCAAACATTAATAAAGTTATTCATATAGACAAGAAATGAAATACAAAAAAATTAGCCTAATCCAAAATTATTTGATGTCCCAACTGAAAAAATAATATTTTCTATCGTGTGACCTACGGTGATCATAGCATGGCATAATGCATTTAATAACCACCAAATAATTCTAAGTTTAAATGAGTTTGTTAATTTTTTAAGATTGCCCATTCTTTTAGTCCAACTATCTATTATCGGCTCTATCGCAGAATTTTCTTATCCAAACGAGTCATTACAAAAGAAAAGTAGGCAAGGGAAGAGAATCACTGGATTTTAGTCCAACTATCTATCGTAGGCTATATTGTGGAATTTTCTTATCCAAATGAGTCGCAATGAAAGAAAAGTAGGCAAGGGAAGAGAATTAGTGGACCAGAATCCACAATGAATGCTATTTGATACTACCTCTACCAAGACGTAGCTAGAGACGGTTAAAGGCTCTGTGAGGCCCACCATAAAATATATGTTTCATCAACGTTGTTCATCTATTTTGAAAGATACTTTTACGGCATGAGCTAAAAAAGGAAGCAGATAGAAGGCTCAACTGCATCACACCACAGGAAGCAATGGGGATGAAACTCTTACCATTGAAAACTTTATGGGGCCTACCCTCACCTTTATTTGCCATGTAACCTGTTCGTAAGGTCATATAGAACTGGATGAAGGGAAAACACAAATATCAGCTTGGTCCAAAACTTCAGTGAGCCATAAAAAGTTTTCAACGGTAGGCTTTTAGTCCCCACTTCTTCCGGTGGTGTATTACACTTGAACCCTCAATCTGTAATTTTTTTTTCTAGCTCATTAACTAAAACGATGTATAAAAATAGATGAACAATGGACCTACAAAGCCTCTGACCGGACCGTCTATCTATAGCAAGGTCGTGGTGGGGGTAGAGTTGGACATGTCTGACCCGATCTGGTGGATCTGACCCGATCCGAACCAAACCGATGGCCTGGATCGGTGTGGATCGAGTTGGGCCATTCAGATCCGAATGTTTTTCGAATCGAGTTTGGATCGTGGTCAATCCGGACCGATCCGATCCGAAACTCGATCCGAATGGATCCAATCTGATTCGATCCGATCCTATCCGACTCGATCCGGAGTGGATAAACCACATGCATCTTGTCATGTGCCCTCTCTCTCTCTCTACATGAATTTAGGTGGGCTCATATGAACAACAACATGCCTTGCACCACGAGCTCACCTTTCACCACCCCTACTCTTTTCTTACCTTTATTTATCCTACTCTCGCGAGTAGGATTCCAAATCCTACCCTCCCCATGCATCAATGTAGAACGTATACGAAGATCTGATCCGTTGATCATGTGCACCCCACCATGCATGCTCTATGGCATGAAAATCAGAGCAGTCGGGGCATCACTTGAGCCACATGCACATCAAATATGTACCATCTGTCTACCTTTTAAACAGCTCATTTCATCTCACATGGGAGTAGCCAATCCATTCCCCTATATAGCTGCTGTAGGTACGTGTCGTGCGAAGACGAGCACTAACGCTCCTCGAGCTCCGAGTTGTACAAACGGTTCAAAGGAGATCAAAGTTATATGGGCCCCACAGTGATGTATTTATTATATCTACACCGTTCATATATTTTTAGAGATCATTATAGATCATTATCCAAAAAATGAATAACATCCAAAGATCATCTAGACCACACCACAAATAGCAGTAGAGATAATGATTTTCACTATTAAACAATTCGTGTGGTCCATTTGATGGTTAGATTTGGCTTATTTTTCGTCTCAAGCCTTAAGACGAGCTCGCCAAATGGATGGACGGTTTGGATATAACACATACCACATGATCAAACCCACAGAACTTGCTAATGTCAATATGCAAAGTGCATGTCAACACTGCTTCAATTTCGTATTGTGCACGTCAACATAGCTTTAATTTCGTGTCGTGCACGTCAACACAACTACATGCCTCAAGCTCTGAGTTGTACGAATGACTCAAATGAGATCAAAATTACATGGGCCCCACAATGATGTATTTATTATATCCATACCGTTTATCCATTTTTCGTGATCATTTTAGAGCATTTGAAAAAAAAAAAAAATTAAATCATATTTAAAGCTCAAATGGACCACACCGAAAATAGTAGTGAGGATAATGATTTTCACCATTAAAAAATTCAATCCGATTCATACCCAACCTAATTCGACTCAGTTCCTGACTGAGTTGGACTCAGTTCGAGTCAGGCCAACCATGCATCGGATCGGTTCGAGTCGGATGTCCCGAACTCGGTCCGGATTGGATTGATTTCGGGTCAGCCTATATATATATTTCGGACCGAATTGAGTTGGACCGAATCGGATCCAACTTGGTATGATGCCCAGCTCTAGGTGGGGTAGTACCGAATCTGCGTCCATCTGTAGCACCTGTTTCTGGGAGCGCCTAGAACACGCAAGAGCCGTGGAGCCTATCATATTGTATATGTAAAATCTACTCCGCATATACGGTGAGAATGCTTATTTTGACCGTACACGAAAACAATCATCTCTATAAAAGATAGTTATGGCCCACACCACCAATGAGAACAATATGCAAAATTTCCCGTGAGATGTGGCCTCGACCTGCTGTGTTACACCTGATTAACAGTTTTGATGAATGATACACACCGTGGTGACCCATATAGAGTAATATCTAGAAGATGGACGGTATTGATCATCAGACCATCTCAACATGCGGCCAGAATGAGGCGAAAGATGATAGCTATACCGAGTTTCTAGATTGGCAAAAGCAAGTAAGCAAGTCAAGCTCCATCATCTGGTTGACCTGCATCGCCATGGAGTCTTCTCTACTTGGTTTTGAGCGCATTTCCCTAACATAGCTCCGCCCCTCCATCCATGGTGATTCTCTGCTTTTCAGCTTTCAGCTTCTTCTTTGCTCTAAATCATGGCAGATGGACTGGTTTCTTTGGTCGTGGAGAGTTTGGGTTCCATGGTCTTTCAAGAGCTGAGGTCGTTAATGGGTGTTAATGAAGATCTTGAAAAGCTCTCGCATAACTTCGATTATCTTCAAGCAGTGCTCACCGACGCAGAGAAGCGGCAAGTGAATAATGAATCGGTAAAAAGATGGTTAGGAGATCTCAAAGATGTGGCATATGACATTGACGACGTTTTAGAGGAGTGGAAGGTGGTGAACGACGGTTGCGATGACGGCACCAGCTCCGAAGGTAAGAAAGTATCTTTTCCCTGTTTTTCCAGACCCCGCTTTCATGTTGAGATCAGTAATCGGATAAAAGCGATTAGTGCAAGATTAGACGAGATCAAAGAACGCAAGAATAGCTTCTCTTTCAGTGAAATCAGGGAAGAAGGTGGAGTGGTCAAGTTGGATATGAGGGAAACGAGTTCATTCATCGATGAAAATGAGATTTTTGGTAGGGATCGAGTTAAGGAGTGGATCGTCAGCCAGTTGGTAGAGGGCAGCAGTGATGAGGTGGGCCTCGCAGTCATTTCTATCATTGGTATGGCAGGAATTGGAAAAACCGCTCTCTCTCAATTAGTCTTCAATGATGTTAGGGTTAAGAGGCACTTCGATAAAATGATTTGGGTGAGTTTTCCTGGAGATTTCGATGTGATGAGGATCTATTTTGAAATCATTAATACAGGGAGACGGAAGCGACCACGTTCGTCGTCCTTGGAATATTTGACATCAAATGTCTCTAGTATGCTATATGGTAAGCGGTTTCTGCTCGTGCTGGATGGCGTACGCAACAGTGATGATGCCCAGTGGAGAAGGCTTATGATTCTGTTCCGTAAAGCCAAGAAAGAAAGTAGAATTTTAGTTACCACTCGTAACGAGAATGTCCCGAAATTCTTCTCCTCGGCCCTAATGTACGAACTGCAACCGTTGTCTGAGAATGATTGTTGGTCGTTGTTCAGCCACAGAGCTTTCTCTGGAGGAAGAAGTGGGGTTGAGCTTGTCAAGTTAGAGGCATTGGGTAGAAAAATTGTGAAAAAGTGCCAAGGAATTCCTCTCCTGTTGGACGCAATTGGAAGTGCCTTGCGTAGAAAAAGAGATGTACAGGACTGGCAGTCTGTCTTAGATGAAGCGACAGGGGATTCATTGGGTACTGAAAATATTGCATCCGTTGTATTAGAGAGCTTCCATGATTTGCCAAAGCATTTGAAGCAATGCTTTGCTTTCTGTTCGATATTTCCAAAGGATCATTTGATAGAGAAAGACAAGCTAATCAAGTTGTGGATGGCCCAAGGTTTCATTCCCCAATCGGGGAGAGGAGACATGGAGAGGCTAGGTTGTTCGTATTTCGATGATTTAGTGAGGCGTTCCTTGTTTCAATACATAGAGACAGATGAAGAAGGTGATCCAAAGTATTGCATGATACATGACATGATCCATGACCTCTGCCAATCTATTATGACTGAGTGTTTAATCATAAAAGATGAAACCCCGAAGAGTCAGCTTACAAAGGCTCGCCATGCCTCATGGATTTGCAATGAGGATGTAGAATCCATTCCTTCCTTCATATATGAAGCCGAAAATTTGCGTACACTCATAACCATTGGATGGCCTAAAATTCCCAGTTTTTATCATTTTAATAGCTTAAAACGTCTGAGAGCATTGGATTTGAGTGGCAGCACAATAGAAGAGCTCCCAAATTCTTTGCGGAACTTGAAGCTTTTGCGATACCTCGACTTGTCTGCCACCTATATACGAAAATTGCCGGAATTTGTAAGTGGCCTGTGTCTTTTGCAGACCTTAAAGCTTAATCATTGCTGTAAGCTTGCAACACTCCCTGAAGGGATTGTGAAACTGATCAAATTAAGACATCTTGAAACTGAAGGAACCTTTTTGGTGTGCTTACCAGAAGGCATGGGGAGGTTAACATCCCTTCAAACATTAATTAGGTTCATAACAGGGTATGAGAGAGGATGGAAGATTACAGAATTGAAAGACCTTAACCTTCTTCAGGGGAAGCTAGAAATAACATGCTTAAACAGAGTAGCAAGTAGAGATGAAGCTAACGAGGCAAAATTGGAGAAGAAGCAGAACATCCAGACCTTGAAATTGTCATCCGAGGTAGGGATATGTCATGAAACACATACAGAAAAGGAGGTGGAGCAGGTGGAGGGTGTGTTTGAAGCCCTTCGACCCCATACAAACCTAAGAGATCTTACCATGTCAGAATACATAGGTCGCCAATTCCCAAGTTGGATAGAAGATTATTCATTGTATTTCAATCTTACCAAGATGCAATTATCATATTGCAAATGCAGACAGATGCCAGCGCTTGGGAAACTGCCGTCCCTTAAATGGCTTAAGTTAGAGGCCATGCTTGAAGTTAAACAGGTGGGCAGCGAGTTTTTTGGGTCCAGCCATGATGGGGTCACTGGAACATTCCCCAAATTAGAGATTCTTATCTTCCAAAGTATGATTATTTGGGAGGAGTGGGAGTTGAATGTGGGAGCTGGATCATTCCCATCTCTCTTTCAACTATGCATATTGGAATGCATGAAGTTAAAGGCATTGCCAGAACTACAACACCTCATTTCACTTCAGGAACTCAAAATCGAATGTTGTCCAATCCTAAGCCGTCGATGCCAGAAGGAGGTAGGAGAAGATTGGAACAAGATAGCCCACATCCCCGACATCACCATTGATTGGAGGAAAATCCAATGAGAGGAAATCTTTGGAAGTGCAAGATTGCAAGGTAAGACTCTCTCTCTCTCTCTCTCTCTCTCTCTCTCTCTCTCTCTCTCTCTCTCTCTCTCTCTCCTTGCTTCTAATCTTATTCTTGGTGTTGCAGGCAGATGAATCTGAGGACGTTCTTTCCTTTCTTCCATACGGATGTTGTAGATCAACCAATCAAGGGTAACTCCAGGGTTCCTTCACTGTTCGAGTTGTCCATTCCCTTTCTTGGTAGAACCAACTTCATTATACCCACCAGGAATTCTAATGCCATTCGATTCCCGCGTAATTCCTCTCTCTCTCTCTCTCTCTCTCTCTCTCTCTCTCTCTCTCTCTCTCTCTCTCTCTCTCTCATTTTATTTTGTTCTCCTTAGACACCAAGTGTTCCTTCTAAGATTGTCTAAGTCTCTCTCTGTTTTATTTTATTTTGTTCTCCTTAGACGCCAGGTATTCCTTGTAAGAATGTCTAAGTATCTACACTCAACTTTCCTTGTATCTATGCATGATACATTTTAATTAGATTTCATCTGTGATTATAAACATTCTCGCATTTTCATTTTAGTAATGCTAAGGTTATTTAAACAATTCGTGTGGGTATCTTGTCAGCAAAAGGTAACCAGGCTGGCCTGCTTTCAATCTTCTAAATGGTTAATGTTGATTGTCAACCATTTTTTATTTTTATTTTTAACTGATGTTTTGAAGGCCATGATCAAAGATGGATAGAATCACCCTATCAATGCTTATTAAAACCACCTTCCATTGATGGCGAGGACAACTGGATGAACGAACCCAAACTAACAGGTCAGCCATCCACATGTACTGTGAACTGTGAGGAGTTTTGTGGTCATGTCAGGTCTAGGATCACCACCACGTGTCACCCCATCTCCACGTTACTAGACCACTGTGAATACTATTACTTGCCAAATTGACGTCCCTGGCTTAAGATACCTCAAATGCATGAAATGAGAAGGGTGGGCAGTTGTGTGAACAGTCTATGGTCGCAGGAGCATTCCCAAATTAGAGGTTCTCCTCTTTGAATAATTTTACATTTGATGGGTGTGGGAACTGAATGCGGAAGTGGTATCAATAACATCTCTCGTCCAATAATGTAGTCCTGCAACAAGTTGAAGGCACTCTAAAACCCCACTTCACTTCAAGAATTCAAAATTAGAGATTGTCAAATCTTCATTATTGTCATTAAGAGTTCTAATCCCATTAAATTCTTGCCCGGCCACGTAGAATGATGGAGGGAAGAGCAAAAAATAAGAGAAAGATCGTGGTTGATGCTAAGGAGTAAGGGGGCTTATTGTTGGGGAAAAATAGTACAAGTCCAGAGACTCAGCTATAGAATGGACTAACTCTACTGACACGGCCCGGGCTTCGGAGGCAACAAGCTAGCCTGACCGAGGCACGCATGTCCAAAGCTTAAATGAGAGACTTAACCTGGATTTCAAGGAACCAATCCAGACCGAGATTTACAAAGTCCTGAGCCATAAGGCAAAGAATCTTTAAGATGCACGAAGTTGGCTGGACAAATGAGGTAGCAACATCCAAATTGGCCGACTAAGGCCCAATGCTCAGAAGCCACACGACTGGCCATAAAACCGACCTATCCTTGGGTCGGTTACAGAGTCGACTATCGGATTAAGAAGGCGAACTGATTATGGATCGGTCTCATCTCATCTGACAGAAGGCGAGTAGCTCAACCTACTATAGCCAGCCGAGACTCGCTTATCAATAGTGTTGGCCAGGCCCGAGAAAGGAAGAAACGGTGTGAAGTGAAACACCTTCCTGAAAATCCAGTAAGAAAATCCCCGATCCCGAATATCTGGGGATCGGCTGGAGTCCTAAATTGGATTGATACTGAATCTCCAAGAGATCAGGAAAGAATCCTGGCACGGTGGGATCCTCCCCTTCCTATAAATGTAAGAGACTTCAAGGTTGAAAGGTACGCAAAAAACCTCTCTCTAAAACCCTTCAATAATATCCTAGCCTTGACTTTGGCATCAGAGGGACCCTGGCTCTAGCCAGGGTCTCCATTGTCTTCTTCCTATGCAGGTTAAGGATTCAAGGAGGGCGTACCAGATTTTTGCACCAACAATTTGGCGTTGTCTGTGGGAAGCGATATGAAAAGTCGTTCTCTCCAAGTACTGAGTAATCTCCAATGACAAGAACAAGGAGAACCGTCCAGAACGAGCCTAATGAGGTCTCTATCACTGAACCACCGGCGACAAAAGGCCTGCTGGGTATGAACGGAGCCCAAGGGGCCCAGAACCAACCCGATAATCGACAAGGTTCTGCGGCCCGTCCGACAACCTCCGTTTCGACCAGGCACACTCAAAGGAATTGAGGAAACGGACAGTTAGATAAGGAGGTCCATAAACTCAGGACCGACATGAATTAAATGAAGCAAATGCTGGAACAGATCCATCGCTAGCAGGTTCAGCTGCCCCAGCGGGACGATGGTCGGGCAAATGCCCCACGAAAATACGTCGATCCTCAGCCCGTCGCTCCACGATCTGTTCCTCAGCAAATCCAACACCACTATCCAGCTGAGCCTACACCCTCTCATATCTCCGTGACTGCCCCGCTGCCTGTCACCGATCTTCGACACGAAATAGATCGGAAAAGGTGTAGCAGACCCCCAGTCGAGGGTACGGCTGACAGCAATGAACCCTGAAAAGCTGAACTGCAGGATTTTCGGAAGGAAGTGCGGGAGGAGATCATAGATATGAAGCAAAATCGCAATATAAATCAAACAAGGCCTGAGGCGAAGGCATCCCCATTCATAGAAGAGATCATGCAAGCTCGGCTATCAGAACGATCACTACGCCAAAACAGCGAAAAAAGGACGGTCCAAAACCATCTCAAATGACCAAAAAGGACGGTCATGGACCGTCGCATTGTCATGCCCCAGACTCGGTAACCGGACTCACAAGGAACCCGATGGCCGGTTCTGGCCGCAACAGCCTCCGTAATACCCCATTCTCGGCTCCTGAGGCAGGTTCCGATCCTGGGATCCTATAAGGAGGATTTTCATAAAAGTATAATCATTACCAATACGAGCATACCCAAGATCACAGCAAGTACATATGGAAGTAACAAAGGATACACATCACAAAATCCACTAAGAATTTGAACTTTTACAAACTTACATCAGGTCCAAAAGGACATACATAAGATAATGGGAAAAGAGAGAAAAGAGTCAGCAACACTGGAGTCCTCAAGCTCAACTCTACTCCATGCTCTGCTGCTATGACGCCTGCCTAGGATTTCCTGCACGCATCAATCGTGCATAAGCTTATAGAAGCTTAGAGGGTGGTGTAAGTGTGTGACAATGGTGCTTAGAAGAAGATGGAGAATGCAGAAGGGAGTCATGATCAATACCAATACCACTAACCTCACCAAGGCTATCATGAATGTAAGAAACTATACCAAGGTAGTACGATAATGCAGGAATCCATACCAAGGCTATATAATGCAATGAATACTGTAATACAATGAGTACTGTAATGCAATGAGTACTATAATGCGATGAGTATTGTAATGCAATGAGTACTGTAATGCATTATGAGGCTTACACAGCCGATGCAAATGCAATGCGAAGTAATGTCAGTGCTCATATCCAATCCACATATCAAGTATATTTCCATCATAAGGAAATCATCGGGGTCCATTACACTGCTGGATGACTGCCGCTCTACAGACCCCGCACAGTCAAACGAGCGTAAGAGACCTCACTACCATGCATTAAGTTGGACTTGGTGGGCAGCCTGCGTACACAATATACGGCCCAAAAATAAGTTTAAGTTTGGATGATGAAATAGGCCCAACTACATCAGCCCAATAACTAGCAATTTAAGTGGGCAACCAAGGGCCCAATACTATCTCTATCTTAGCCTACAAGTCCATCAAAATGGTGGAAGTTGGCTTAATATATGGTTAGGCCAAGCTGGGACGTCCTAACCCACTCTGGGCTCATGGGATGCCCCAAAAATCTGATCTAAGATGGGGGTCCTCATGTGATCACTAGAGGTGACCCAAAAGAATGCACTGATTAAGTCCAAAGATTATAAGAAAATATAAGCATGTAACACGTACACAAGTTCTCAATATGGTGGGCCCCACAGCCAACTAAAGTCTCAACTATAACAATATACATTTAAGGCCCTTTGATAAACTTTTGGCCCATTTGTCTTCCTGGGTCTGCTAAGGTCCAGAAATTACTTAACTATGTGGGAATAATCTCATGAAGGCCAACTATACTCACTGGGGGCCCCACCCGATGGAGGGTGTATATACATTAAGAAAAGATCAAGTGGGCCTACTACTGGATTGTGAATCCAGCAGCAACCCAAGGCAAAGAGTGCCTCCATGATCGGGCGATCCAAGACTTGGACAGCCTGGACTAAATATGTGTTAAGGTAGGTTCCACATATATACACATTGAGCCTTAAACAATGGCCTAGGGTCTATGGTGGGCCTTCAACCATCCATAGAAGAACCCACGGGCCTACCTTAGGACCACCTAGGAGGACATCCAACCTCAACTGGTTCCCAAGAGGTAGCCCGCCACTACTCATATAATGTAAGGTCTAAAGCCCAAGCAATGCATGGCCTAATGGACCATACACCAAGCCCAACTCATAGGCCATATAGTGGGCCCTCAAGTAAGGTTTGGGCCCAACCACAAAGGTCATAATTCCACATGTTGTGGTGAGCTTCATGGGCAGCCCAGTAATTCATTTACATGGGCAAGTTTCACATTTAACACAAGTGAGTTGGGCCTCACTTTTGGTCCAAGTACAGGGTTAGTTTAGTGGGCAGCCAAGGGCCCAACTTCTTGTGTATTATTGCCCCTAAGCCCATCACAATAGATAGGAGACTATAGGCTCAAGATCAATGGGCCTATCCAAAAGAACTGAGTCCACAAGGCCTACTTGCAAACACAAACATGCATATAATATATCACATAATGGGCCTAAAAGAAATGACCCAAACAAAAGCCATCTAATTCATACATTATGGTGGACTTGAAGGCAGCCCGTAAGTCCAATAATACACATGGGCAAGGCCTATACTGACAGTGTGGGCCTTGCCACACCAACCCAAAGACTTAGCAAGGTCCCCACAATATACATTTATGCGGGCCTTGCAAGTCAGCCCACAATTAAGCACTTCATGAGGGCATCAAGGCTAATAGATGCACATGATCAGCTCGTAGAAGGCTCATTGGGCCCATGAATCAATAAGGTCAGCCCTTGCACAATCTTGGGCTCAAGGGATAGGTTTTCAGCTCATTGGGCCTATAAAACTATCAAAAATTCTGGTTAAGGCTAACCCACAACCACCACAAAGGTGGGCCTCAAGAGGGCACTCATTAAGCCCAAAATGTCTAACGAAGGAGGGCAAAGAGTGTGTGCAACACTCCCATAAATCTGGTGGGCCGCCACGGCTCCAAAAGATCAACTATGCACAAATTTGGGCCCCTTGCTGGAATTCCAGCCCACCCACTTCCTGGGCCTGCTGGAGTCTAGAAATTTATTTAATTTAAATGGGTTACTGACCCATGGTGACCCACACATATCACAGTGGGTCCCACCAGATAAGAAGGGAGATATACAACACTTACTTTAAGTGTGCCATGCCGTTAGAATGTAGGCCCAGTAGCCCAAGGTAGGGGCATGCCATGGTGGTTAGTCATTTGGGCCTGGGTATTTGGCCCAAAACTGACCCAATTTACAGGCCATACCACGGTCAGTCCAGGGACCTGATGGCCCTGAAAATTTGCAGGATTGTCCTTCCATAGGTGGACCACAACCCTACAAAATTTCAGAATTTTTTGACATGTAAAAATAATTTAATTAATTTGAATAAAACAAGCTGTCCAGAAAATCGGACTGGCCTGAACGTCCCAACGTGGTGGGCCAGTCCGGGCCTTACCACGGTGTGCACAGGAGTCCATTAGACCTGAAATTTGGTATGTAGGTTCTACCATGAGTTTACTACCTCTCTGTAAATTTTCATAATTTTTGGATACTTAAAAGTATTTTAATTAATTTAAAGAATACAATCTGTACAGGGTGAAATACTGCTGGAATATAACTGTCCTGAATTTGGGCCATCAAATGGGTGGGTTCTGGGCCTCCAAAATTCTTGAAATTTGGATCCAAGGTCCCTCATCAAGCCCAAAATATGATGGGACCAAGAAATATGGCCCACCTTCTGAGAAAATATTTTTTTTAAAATTTATTTTTATGAAACTATGCTGCTGGACTGCATAGCAGAAATTTCTGGCAGCCCACTATATTGGCCCACCCGTTTGGATGCCCAAATGGGGTCCATTGACCCTAAAATTTTTCAGGTAAGCCCTACCATGGGTGGTACATCTCTCTGCAAAATTTTAGAATTTTTGGGATATTAAAAGTATTTTATTTAACTTCTACAATTTATGGACAGTAAGGTATTTCAAAAAAATTCTACTGCTGAAACAATGCTGCTACCCCTGATTTGTGCACCCCATTAGAGTGGACCCAGGTCTGCCAAATTTTAAGAAAATGTAGGACAAACATCTCTACACAAGTATACAACAAGGTGGGGTCCACAAAGGTGGCCCACTATTTCAGAAACAGACTGATAATTATGTTTGTACAACAAGCACAGTTGCTAGACAGTCCAGAAAATCTGGACTATCCACCCTCCTTGGCCCACTCTTTTGGTGATCAAACAGGGACGGATGAGGGTGAAATTTGGGGAACATCTAGGTGGGATCCCCACCTTTAAGCGGTATATATCAAATGGGACCAAACACCCCACCAATCATCCGCAAAACTGAGCTCAAGACAGCTCAAAAATCTGTCCAGATGGCTTTTGGACAGCAACATAATACTAAATTAAAATAATTATAATCACTATAAAAAGAGGAAATCAATCCATGAAAATTGTGGTATGGACCACCCCAGTGGGCCCAACAAACATTCAGACCATACCCCCTCCATAAAACCTATTGCATGTGCCCAAAATGGAGCAAATAGAGTGCCAATGTCCAAGGAATGGACAGCCATGGGCGTCTACTTTGCTTGGACGGTCTGGATATTCCGGGGCCACTAAGTGGGCCACACACATCAGGAAATCAAGAATAGAATAATGGAAAATAAAAATAATCCAACCACAAGAGAGGAAAATGACATGCATTAAAGGAAAATGCCTTGATGGGGTCCATGGAGAATGGCCCCATCCATGGATCATGCATGCAAGGAAAAAGGGCCATTGGCCTCAACCATGGAGACATGAGGGACCTCCATCACCACTTGATGGGTCCCACAAGCTCCTAAGAAAGAAATGAAGAAGGATCTAAGAGCACCCACCTAGATCAACCTTGAAACTTACATCACCATCATCTAGAGGCTCCAAGCAACATGGATCAATGGCTAAGATCAAGTAAGAAGGGGTAGATGAGGAGGTATTTTAGGGAGAAGGGGCTAGAGAAAATGGAGGAATTGCTGGCCATGGAGAGAATGAGAAGGAGGGAGAGAGATATGGAGATAGATCGAGAGAGAGAGAGAGAGAGAGAGAGAGAGAGAGAGAGGGAGAGAGATCATTTGTTTGTAAGAAAAGAAATAATTACCTATAGGAGGAGAAAACAAGGTTGTAAGGTAGAGTAGGCTTTTGGGTGGTGTGTGTGGGGTGGGTAGTGTCTATTTCATAGAAATTGTGTAGTGTGTGTGGTATGCATGGGAAATTGTGCCATTGAGGTGGTCCACATGCATTTGTATAAAAAGTGGGCCACATGATGAAATACTCATAACTTGAGATGTACACGTCGGATTAACGCATGGGATGCGGCGTTAGAATCGCGGCGCCGATACGGACAAGATGGCATGGGTCTTGGGTCAATCCGAGTCGGGTCTATGTGACCAAACTTAATGATGACTACAACATAATCCAAGAGTCGCGAGTCGCCGGGATTCGACCGGTAGGACCGCGGGACCAAAATGAACGAAATGCACACTTATGCACACACATGCATACATGAGAACTCAGGTCGGGTCTCACAATCCTTCCCACCAACAAAGAAATTTCGTCCTCGAAATTGACAAAATTGAGACAACAAAATGTATAACATCATCATATATATCAATCATTGAACAGATAGAGATAATGCTTCCTAATCTCGGCAAACCTACGATGAAATCCATCAATACACTCTCCCAGTTCCACTTTGGAACACTCAACGGCTGCAAGGTACTAGGGGGTCTCAGATGATCGGCCTTGACACGCTTATAAGCATCACATTTGGCCACAAAACTAGCAATCTGGCCTACCATCCCTAACCAGGAATACTGCCTTAACAACAAAACAAGCTCAACATTGGCAATACAAAACTATTCAGCAGATAAGAATATCTCACCAACCAAAATGGAACACGATAATATCATCGGCCTAACACAGTGATCTTTCCAAAAATGTCGATACTGACAATCCCCTACGATAGACTCTAATAGTAACCTGAGTGAACAAAAGCCCTTGGATACAAAAAGGGTGTGATGCACCAAAATACAAGGCTTACATACGGAGACAAGGAGAATACCCATAAGAACTCTCCTAATAACTAAGGGTCCTGCTGGGTCATGCAAAATCAAGCCTGAGGTGGCTGGGGAGGTGTCTATCTCTTCTGCATCTGCGATCTCTGCTACTACTGTGGTAGCAGCGAAGGTCCATCCTGCTGATGGGGACACTCGCGCCTACGATGTCTCGTCTGCCCACAACCGAAGCAAACTCCAGAAAAGGGGCTGGAAGATGAAGTAATCGGCAGTGTTAATGATGATGAAGAAGCTACTACATGTGATGCTGATGCTCTGGCGGCTCGATAGGTCATGCACCTCTGTCGCTGTCGACACTGCCGAGAGCCACTAGAGGGGGCCGACCTCTTATGGCCTCTCCTCTGATCACGATCCCTCTGCAAACTGGTCCACTCAGACTCGCCCTGAAGTAGAAATACTGCTAACGGAGCTCGCTGCGAAATTGAATCTCGCAAAAGGGGGCTCGTACGCTCCTGTTCTGCCTGTCCGGGCATCTCAGGAATGGGCCAACGGGTCTGAAGAACATCAGTGACGACCTGCATCAACTGCTGGATATGCTCAGCTCCTACAGGGATCGTCAGATAAGTGGGGGTAGCACTGGCCTCTGGCGGAGGCACAGGTACGGCGGGAGCCTCAGGAATAGGTACGGCAGGCTCCAGAGGGGAAGCAGGAATCTCAGATGGTGGATCAAAAGTCACTCGGATCGCTGGAGTGGAATGAGAACCATGTCCATGGGCACCACAGCCACGGGAGTCACAATCATGAGCACCTTGACTAGACGGCATGGTCTACAGAAAGAACAAAGGTGAAGGACACCTAGGAATTAGAATCCTTGAAGGCGCAAACGAAACGAGGGAAACGCACTCGGGACACTACTTGTCCTAAGCTCGTATCAGATATGCGTTACTATCCCAAGTTATTCCAAAATTACTTGCTATGCTCTGATACCAACTCCTGTCACACCCCAAACTCGGTAACCGGACTCACAAGGAACCCAATGGCCGGTTCTGGCCGCAACAGCCTCTGTAGTACCCCATTCTCGGCTCCTGATGCAGGTTTCGATCCTGAGATCCTACAAGGAGGATTTTCATAACAGTATAATCATTACCAATACGAGCATTCCCAAGATCACAACAAGTACATCTGGAAGTAACAAAGGATACACATCAAAAAATTCACTAAGAATTTGAACTTTTACAAGCTTACATCAGGTCCAAAAGGACATACATAAGATAATGGGAAAAGAGAGAAAAGAGTCAGCAACACTGGAGTCCTCAAGCTCAACTCTACTCCATGCTTTGCTGCTATGACGCCTGCCTAGGATTTCCTGCACGCATCAATCGTGCATAAGCTTATAGAAGCTTAGAGGGTGGTGTAAGTGTGTGACAATGGTGCTTAGAAGAAGATAGAGAATGCAGAAGGGAATCATGATCAATACCAATACCACTAACCTCACCAAGGCCATCATGAATGTAAGAAACTATACCAAGGTAGTACGATAATGCAGGAAGTTATACCAAGGCTATATAATGCAATGAATACTGTAATACAATGAGTACTGTAATGCAATGAGTACTATAATGCGATGAGTATTGTAATGCAATGAGTACTGTAATGCATTATGAGGCTTACACAGCCGATGCAAATGCAATGCGAAGTAATGTCAAATGCAATGCGAAGTAATGTCAGTGCTCATATCCAATCCACATATAAAGTACATTTCCATCATAAGAAAATCACCGAGGTCCATTACACTGTTGGATGACTGCCTCTCTACAGACCCCGCACAGTCAAACGAGCGTAAGAGACCTCACTACCCTGCCTGTGGACAGCCAATCACTAGCAAGGCCTGAAGGTAGCGGACCTATTCACGAGCTGGTCAGACTCAGCCTAACAATGCCCCCTTACATCAGGCGAGTAAGGCCACACCCCTATCCAACAGACTACACGACAGTGAGAGTCGCGGCCTAACGGTATAAGGCCCTTATGTGCTCATATATAGCACCCGGTCACGCCGTTGGAGCAGATCCTGGTACCATGGAAGTTTTAGAAATTTCACCTATGGGCATCCTATACACCCGGTATGCTCAAGTAACATTTCCGGTGTCCAAACATGGCCATCCACGATATATCTGTGGAGGCTACAACCCTGATGAAGCAAGGACAATAATGCTCATATGCTATGTAATGTCAGATGCATGAATCACACAATCAACCATGCATCAATCCCAAGCATCCAACGTGCTCAAGAGGGAATACTACGTCCCTCGAGAATGCAACATGCAATGCCCAATGACACAATATGACCACACACACAGTGTCAACCAAGTATACAATGATGCACATGGTCATGAGAATGAATTTAATCACACTATAGGGCGATACACAATGTATATTACATTTCTCCTATCCAAGAAGGAACCAAGACCAGGTACTTGACAATATCCTTAAGGAATCCAACTTCTAGTAGGGGCCCATTTACCTGGGGTAGCCCACGAACTAAGTATACAAGCTACGGGTCTAAGTAATGTGGAAATGTGCCTAACAAGAGTCTAAGATGAGTATCTAATCACATTTAGATACAATCGGGCCTAGAGGGGTCCATAATGGGGACATTTAACCACCATTCCCCAAGAGGCATCTCAACCACGAACTATATGGATATAAGGCCCAAGGCCCTACATTCAAGATAAGAACACAGGTAACCACATACATACATTCCTCATAATAGGCCATAAAAAGATACAATACCACTTTTAACAACATGGGCCCCAAGAGAGAAATTAAGGCCCAAGGCTCAATTCTCAATGGCCATAGAGTCCATGCATTAAGTTGGACTTGGTGGGCAGCCTGCGTACACAATATACGGCCCAAAAATAAGTTTTAAGTTTGAATGATGAAATGGGCCCAACTACATCAGCCCAATAACTAGCAATTTAAGTGGGCAACCAAGGGCCCAATACTATCTCTATCTTAGCCTACAAGTCCATCAAAATGGTGGAAGTTGGCTTAATATATGGTTAGGCCAAGCTGGGACGTCCTAACCCACTCTGGGCTCATGAGATGCCCCAAAAATCTGATCTAAGATGGGGGTCCTCATGTGATCACTAGCGGTGACCCAAAAGAATGCACTGATTAAGTCCAAAGATTATAAGAAAACATAAGCATGTAACACGTACACAAGTTCTCAATATGGTGGGCCCCACAGCCAACTAAAGTCTCAACTATAACAATGTACATTTAAGGCCCTTTGATAAACTTTTGGCCCGTTTGACTTCCTGGGTCTGCTAAGGTCCAGAAATTACTTAACTATGTGGGAATAATCTCATGAAGGCCAACTATACTCACTGGGGGACCCCACCAGATGGAGAGTGTGTATACATCAAGAAAAGATCAAGTGGGCCTGCTACTAGATTGTGAATCCAGTAGCAACCCAAGGCAGAGAGTGCCTCCATGATCGGGCGATCCAAGGCTTGGACAGCCTGGACTAAATATGTGTTAAGGTAGGTTCCACATATATACACATTGAGCCTTAAACAATGGCCTAGGGTCTATGGTGGGCCTTCAACCATCCATAGAAGAACCCACGGGCCTACCTTAGGACCACCTAGGAGAACATCCAACCTCAACTGGTTCCCAAGAGGTAGCCCGCCACTACTCATATAATGTAAGGTCTAAAGCCCAAGCAATGCATGGCCTAATGGACCATACACCAAGCCCAACTCATAGGCCATATAGTGGGCCCTCAAGTAAGGTTTGGGCCCAACCACAAAGGTCTTAATTCCACATGTTGTGGTGAGCTTCATGGGCAGCCCAGTAATTCATTTACATGGGCAAGTTTCACATTTAACACAAGTGAGTTGGGCCTCACTTTTGGTCCAAGTACAGGGTTAGTTTAGTGGGCAGCCAAGGGCCCAACTTCTTGTGTATTATTGCCCCTAAGCCCATCACAGTAGATAGGAGACTATAGGCACAAGATCAATGGGCCTATCCAAAAGAACTGAGTCCACAAGGCCTACTTGCTAACACAAACATGCATATAATATATCACATAATGGGCCCAAAAGAAATGGCCCAAACAAAAGCCATCCAATTCATACATTATGGTGGACTTGAAGGCAACCCGTAAGTCCAATAATACACATGGGCAAGGCCTATACTGACAGTGTGGGCCTTGCCACACCAGCCCAAAGACTTAGCAAGGTCCCCACAATATACATTTATGCGGGCCTTGCAAGTCAGCCCACAATTAAGCACTTCATGAGGGCATCAAGGCTAATAAATGCACATGATCAGCTTGTAGACGGCCCATTGGGCCCATGAATCAATAAGGTCAGCCCTTGCACAATCTTGGGCTCAAGGGATAGGTTTTCAGCTCATTGGGCCTATAAAACTATCAAAAATTCTGGTTAAGGCTAACCCACAACCACCACAAAGGTGGGCCTCAAGAGGGCACTCATTAAGCCCAAAATGTCTAACGAAGGAGGGCAAAGAGTGTGTGCAACACTCCCTTAAATCTGGTGGGCCGCCATGGCTCCAAAAGATCAACTATGTACAAATTTGGGCCCCTTGCTGGAATTCCAGCCCACCCACTTCCTGGGCCTGCTGGAGTCCAGAAATTTATTTAATTTAAATGGGTTACTGACCCATGGTGACCCACACATATCACAGTGGGTCCCACCAGATAAGAAGGAGGATATACAACACTTACTTTAAGTGTGCCATGCCGTTAGAATGTAGGCCCAGTAGCCCAAGGTAGGGGCATGCCATGGTGGTTAGTCATTTGGGCCTGGGTATTTGGCCCAAAACTGACCCAATTTACAGGCCATACCACGGTCAGTCCAGGGACCTGATGGCCCTGAAAATTTGCAGGATTGTCCTTTCATAGGTGGACCACAACCCTACAAAATTTCAGAATTTTTTGACATCTAGAAATAATTTAATTAATTTGAATAAAACAAGCTGTCCAGAAAATCGGACTGGCCTGAACGTCCCAACGTAGTGGGCCAGTCCGGGCCTTACCACGGTGTGTACAGGGGTCCATTAGACCTGAAATTTGGTATGTAGGTTCTACCATGAGTGTAATACCTCTCTGTAAATTTTCATAATTTTTGGATACTCAAAAGTATTTTAATTAATTTAAAGAATACAATCTGTACAGGGTGAAATACTGCTGGAATATAACTGTCCTGAATTTGGGCCATCAAATGGGTGGGTTCTGGGCCTCCAAAATTCTTGAAATTTGGACCCAAGGTCCCTCATCAAGCCCAAAATAAGATGGGACTAAGAAATATGGCCCACCTTCTGAGAAAATATTTTTTTTTAAATTTATTTTTATGAAACTATGCTGCTGGACTGCATAGCAGAAATTTCTGGCTGCCCACTATATTGGCCCACCCGTTTGGATGCCCAAATGGGGTCCATTGACCCTAAAATTTTGCAGGTAAGCCCTACCATGGGTGGGACACCTCTTTGCAAAATTTTAGAATTTTTGGGATATTAAAAGTATTTTATTTAACTCCTACAATTTATGGACAGCAAGGTATTTCAAAAAAATTCTACTGCTGAAACAATGCTGCTACCCCTGATTTGTGCACCCCATTAGAGTGGAACCAGGTCTACCAAATTTTAAGAAAATGTAGGACAAACATCCCTACACAAGTATACAACAAGGTGGGGTCCACAAAGGTGACCCACTATTTCAGAAACAGACTGATAATTATGTTTGTACAACAAGCACAGTTGATAGACAGTCCAGAAAATCTGGACTATCCACCCTCCTTGGCCCACTCTTTTCAGTGATCAAGCAGGGACGGATGAGGGTGAAAATTGGGGACCATCTAGGTGGGATCCCCACCTTTAAGAGGTATATATCAAATGGGACCAAACACCCCATCAATCATCCGCAAAACTGAGCTCAAAAATCTGTCCAGATGGCTTTTGGACAGCAACATAATACTGAATTAAAATAATTATAATCACTATAAAAAGAGGAAATCAATCCATGGAAATTGTGGTATGGACCACCTCAGTGGGCCCAACAAACATCCAGACCATACCCCCTCCATAAAACCCATTACATGTGCCCAAAATGGAGCAAATAGAGTGCCAATGTCCAAGGAATGGACAGCCATGGGCGTCTACTTTGCTTGGACGGTCTGGATATTCCGGGGCCACTAAGTGGGCCACACACATCAGAAAATAAAGAATAGAATAATGGAAAATAAAAATAATCCAGCCACAAGAGAGGAAAATGACATGCATTAAAGGAAAATGCCTTGATGGGGTCCATGGAGAATGGCCCCATCCATGGATCATGCATGCAAGGAAAAAGGGCCATTGGCCTCAACCATGGAGACATGAGGGACCTCCATCACCACTTGATGGGTCCCACAAGCTCCTAAGAAAGAAATGAAGAAGGATCTAAGAGCACCCACCTAGATTAACCTTGAAACTTACATCACCATCATCTAAAGGCTCCAAGCAACATGGATCAATGGTTAAGATCAAGTAAGAAGGGGTAGATGAGGAGGTATTTTAGGGAGAAGGGGCTAGAGAAAATGGAGGAATTGCTGGCCATGGAGAGAATGAGAAGGAGGGAGAGAGATATGGAGATAGATCGAGAGAGAGAGAGAGAGAGAGAGAGAGAGAGAGAGAGAGAGAGAGAGAAATCATTTGTTTGTAAGAAAAGAAATAATTACCTATGGGAGGAGAAAACAAGATTGTATGGTAGAGTAGGCTTTTGGGTGGTGTGTGTGGGGTGGGTAGTGTCTATTTCATAGAAATTGTGTAGTGTGTGTGGTGTGCATGGGAAATTGTGCCATTGAGGTGGTCTACATGCATTTGTACAAAAAGTGGGCCACATGATGAAATACTCATAACTTGAGATGTACACGTCGGATTAACGCATGGGACGCGACGTTAGAATCGCGGCGCCGATACTGACAAGATGGATGGGTCTCGGGTCAATCTGAGTCAGGTCTATGTGACCAAACTTAAGGATGACTACAATATAATCCAAGAGTCGCGAGTCGCCGGGATTCGACCGGTAGGACCGCGGGACCAAAATGAACGAAATGCACACTTATGCACACACATGCACACATGAGAACTCAGGTTGAGTCTCACACGCATAGGCCGTCAAATTTTGACGTGTCTTATTTTTTAAAAGACGGTTGAAAATCGTCATTCTTATTGACGAAAAAAAGACGGTCATGGACTGTCCTAAAAAAGGACGGTCATGGACCGTCTCTTATGATCCTAAAAAGGACGACCATAGACCGTCCTTTAAAAGGATTGTTATGAACCGTCCTTAAAAAGGACTGTCATGGACCGTCTCTTATGAGCCTTCAAAGGACGGCCATGGACCGTCCTTTAAACGGACGGTCATAGACCGTCCTTAAAAAGGACTGTCATGGACCATCTCTTATGAGCCTTCAAAGGACGGTTATGGACCGTCCTTTAAAAGGACGGTCATGGACCGTCCTTTAAAAGGACTGCTATAGGCCGTCTCTTATGACCCTTAATTGACATTTTCAAATTTGACCTGTTACAGTATTCTTCTTGATATACACTTGTTATACAAACTACGTAAATCCAAACTGTTTCATCACATTCACATTCACCTGTCTCATCCAAACAGGACTAATATAAACCTGTTTCATCCAAACAGGACTGATATACACCTGTTTCATTCACATACGTAAATCCAAACTGTTTCATCACATTCACATTCACCTGTTTCATCCAAACAAGACTGATATACACCTGTTTCATTCACATTCACCTGTTTCATCCAAACAGGACTGATATACACCTGTTTCATCACATTCACATTCACATTCACATCCATCTAAACCCAAACTACATAAATCCATCCAAACATAAACTACATCCATCCAAACACAAACAATCTTATCCACAATACATTATTCATCCATGCATAATACATATAAAGTTTAACTTCATAAGTAAAAAAAAAGGAAAAAAATTAACAACAATTTTCTTTGTCTTTCATCAAATAAAAAAATATTCAACCAACAAAACATTACAATTCAGAATCATGAAAAATTACAGAAACTTCATCCAAAAAAGTGGGCACTTTTTAAAAATAAAACTGATCATTAAAATAAACCTAATATGAGCAAATAATGCAAAAAAGTGTTTCAATTAATAGAAACAACAACAAAAATTAAAGCTTTGTAAAAAGGGGCATGTGTTAAAAGAGATACATTCTTGTACCGTATAGCCCAATAAATCAATGGTTTGGATCTTTCGGATGTGTATCTTTCACTAAGATTGAACGGTTGATGACTAAACTAGACATTGATCCTCCACGATCACTGCTCATAATGTTTTCCTCATTCTAATGTTCTTACAGCATTATGAGTTCTCAAGATTTGGTAGCCGACGAAAGTAGCTATAATGCATCGCAGCTGGACTCGATGAGGCGATCTTGGTCGACCGATTCTCTATCGACCAATCCAAATGGAAAATCATGTGTATGTTCTCCAACGAAGCATGCAGGATCGTTCCGATGCAGGCTTCATCGAGTATTCCCCAACCAACACCATGGCCCGGGCCCACTGCCTGCTCATACCAAGCTCTTTGCCGATGCCGTCCGAGCTTAGTGAAATTGCTGCATGAGAATGGGAATGCTGATCGCAGCCGCCTGTTTGTAAGCATGGAACATGAGATCCCGTACAGGTGCCCACGTGGCACGCGTGTGTGAGATTCTGACCGTTCCTCAGGTGGCCCCATTGGTGAATGTGAACTAGCCCAAAATGTGTAAAAAGAAAATGGCCGGCCAAGAAATATAACTCTCTTTAAAAGATGGATTGGCCAGAGTTTTGGGTAAGGACATATTCACTATGGAAATCACTTGATTGACGGTCTAGATCTCATTAATGTGTGGAGCTTGTGTTTGGCTACCGAAGAATAATAACCATCGGTTGCAAGAAGCATTCCTCTAAGTCGCCCATTCGTATCTTGTTTTTTTTTTTTTTTTTCACTGTTATGGCAAGTTCTATGTCTAGAATTGTGCTAGATGAGATACTCACAAGTGTTATTCTAGGTTCCTTTGTACATGGCCCCTTTCTTACAGGTTGGGCCCTTCATCGTTGTATTGTTGATCCAGACCGTTGATATAGTGGCCCCGTCGTGGATCCTGGGTGGCCCAAAACTCACCCATACATATTTGAAGATCCGAAAAGTCCAGTAAATAAAAGATTAACATGTTTTGTGAAAGAGAGTTTCTATAATGACCATTTGCAGTACAAGCAGTGTATGCTTGCATCCATGGGCAGAAATGATCCGAACCGTCAGAAACCTTAAATCAGTCTGTCTCGCATATGATTTTGGGTAGGAGAACATACTTAAGCCAACCAACCCCACCACCTCGTGTTGCCCATGTCAGATTTTTGAGATTCCATCAGATTGACGATTAAAAGTCCCATTTATTATCATTTTTTATTATAAATAGTAAGTTTTAGTTAAGAGTATAACTTTTTATCCTTTGAGTAGTAGAAATTGTGCCCAACATGAAAAGGTTTTAGAAAAGTTAGGATAATAAGGTGGTTGGCCAAGTTGGACACTTACTATTTTTGACCGAAAACCATGAAGTCTGGTAGGAATAGAGACATCTAAGTTTACCATTACCGGTAAGTCACGTTTTTAGGGTATTTGACTTGAGTCTAAGTCTAAATTTGAGCTCATTATTTAAAAGGTCGTAATTTTGTTATCATGAATCAAATTATTTTGAATTTATTAAGAATTATATTTATCGCAAATTCAAGGAAGCTTGATGAAGAGTCGAGAGAGCTCTGTGGATTCGGAGTAGTTATTTGCTGAGGAAGACACTTATTGGCCTCATCACATCTCTCCTTGTGCCATCAATAAGCCCATGCCTGGCCAATTTACCAAGCAATCCAAGAATTCTTGCCCAAACCTGGCCCATGAATGATTACCCTTTGATTAAGCCCAACCCACTTAAAACTGACCAAGCATGACCCAACCAGACCCATTTAATTGGACATGAGTTGGGCTCAACTGACCTGACGCAACCTTCCAGTCCCAATTTTCAGGTTTGAGAATTGAATTTGAAGTTAGGGTTATGCATAACCTAGCCCAGTCAATATAAATGTTTCATCTACACCCTTTTTTCCTTTATTTCACTTTGGGTTTTGGGTTTGGCCGGTCTAGTCATCTGGCCTAACCCATTGACAACCTACATGGGTCTGTAGGATTAAGTAGATTGAGTTTAACCAAGGCCCTACAACCCATTTTGTTAAATGGGTCACATTTGAAGCCCGATCGAACCTGACCCATTAGTCATTTAGCTTGGCCAAAACCCACTTCAAAAGTGGGTCAAGGTGAGTTGACTAATGGGCGGACTCGGCCCATTGCCACCCCTAATTGTGGCCCATGAATCAAGCCATCTGATTATCTTGTGCATCACCCGTCTTAAAAATTGGAAGAGGTCAGGTTCAAGGTTGTTATGGAGCTAAACTAAAACGCACCCATCTGCAAGCGCCAAACATCATCATCTTTCATATGCTAAGGGGGAAATTTATGTGAGATCTCAACTGTTTGATTTCGTGAGTAGTTCATCCACAGTAGAATACAACATACTGATGGTCTAGATTGCCAGATCATATGTCCTACTTGCCACAATTGAGAACGCGTGTATATTGTGCGAAGATGCTGTCCCCGGCTTGGACAGACCGGGTCCAAATAGGGACTCTGTGGGGTCCACATGATGTATATGTTTTATCCACTCCGTCCTTCCATTTTTCCAGATCATTTTTGGGTATGGGCCTAAAAGTTAGGTTGGTCCAAGTCTCAAGTGGACCACATAGTGGGTACTGAACACACACCATTAAAATATTTTTGGGATCTACAGAAGTTTAATCAAGCTGATATTTCTCCTTTCCCTTCATCCAGACCTATGTGACCTTATGAACGGGTTGGATGGAAAATAAACATCACGGTGAGCACTAGGAAGATTTCAACAGTTTGCGTCATTATCAACACTTCTTCCTGTGTTGTGGTTCACTTGAGCCTTCAATCTGTCTATAATTTAGGATTAGACCCTACAATGACATGAAAAAAAACAAAGAAAAAAAAAGATGGACAGTGTGGATAGAATACATACATTACAATGGGCCCCACACAGACCCAGACCGAGTCCATAATGGAAGGGGCAGGACGCAATACGAATTCCCTTTTCAACGGCTCGGCGGATAATTCAGTAGAGCGCGAAGAACCAGAATACGGTGAAGCCGTCTCTTCACCGCACACGTCGTAGGATGTTTTACCAATCGGTTCATCCATATACTGGCCAATAACATTAATGCCTCTTGTAATACAAGTCATACCTATTAGACAATTCTATCAGTCTAATTAATTTCTATGAAAGTGACGGTCGAAAATTAAAATAACTCGTGGGCAAATATTCGGTGAAGTAAATCTACGGGTAAGATTGAGAAATAAGTTTTAATTTTTGAAACATACTGTACGAAGTGGGTATGTACTAAGTGGATGGATTGACGCCGTAGATACATCTCGTTCCGGTTCTTCTGTCTCTGCCAAGGAAGTGGATTGCGTCCTGCCACCACCTATGGACGCGGATTGCGTCCTACTAATCCAGTCTGGGCAGGGCTCTGTGGGGCCCACCGTGATGTAAGTGTTTTATCCACGTCAGTCATCGCTTTTCTTAGATCATTTTAAGGTATGTGTGTAAAATTGAAGAAGGTACACATCTCCAGTGGACCACACTGGAGGAAGCTGCAGTGATAATGACACCCACCATTGAAACCTTTCTAAGAGCTACCGTGATGTTTTTTTTTTTTAATCATCCAACCTATTAATAAGGTAATGAAGACGTGGATGAAGTGAAAAAACAAATATTAGCTTGATTCGAAACTTCTCCACCTCCGAAGAAGTTTTTAATGGTGGACATTAAATCCCCACTTTGTGGTCCACTTAAGCCCTATACCTTTCTTAGCATTTGGATTATACCTTAAAATTATCTGAGAGAAGCGATTAACAGCTTGGATAAAACACTTACATCATGGTGGGCCCCACAGAGCCCTGCCCGAACGAATTACGATCCGGGCGGTAGTAGGACGCAATCCGCATCTCCCACCTATCCGATGATCCGTCGGCGTAGTGATCTGTGGGGCCCATTTAGATTTAAGTGTTTTATCTACGCTGTCCATCCACTTTTCCAGATCATTTTAGGATACGAACCAAAGAAGGAGACAGATCCAAGGCTCAAGTGGACCACACAGTGGGGATTGAATTCCCACCATTAAAAACTTCCCGTGAGTGGCAGAAGTTTTGGATCAATCTGATATTTGTGTTTTCCCTTCATACACCTTATGAACAGGTTGGATGGAAAATAAACATTACGGTAGCCCCTGGGAAAGTTTCAACGGTGAGTTTCATTATCTCAGCTGCCTCCTATGATGTGGTCCACTTGAGCATTGGACTTGCCTAATTTTTAGACTCATTTCCTAAACTGATTTGAAAAAAATGATTGGCCGGCATGGATAAAACCCATACATCACGATGGGCTGCACAGAACCCCTGCATGGACGCATTAACCATTTTTAATGCGCGCAAGATGCAGTCTGCTTCAACGGCCCAAAACCACACTACCAACCGGTTTTCTCAAGTACATCCAGGGCTAAAAGTTGGGCGGGTTGGGTCAGGTTACATCTAGGGCTGAAAGTTGGGCAGGTTGGGTTGGGTTGGGTTGGGTCGGGCCCTAGCCCAACCTAACCCAACCTTGGGTTGGGAATTCTCAACCCAAGATCAACCCAAGCGGGCTCGGTCGAGTTGGTCAGGTTGGTCGGGTAGATATATACTAATATTTTCATTGTTACATTAGTCTATTATATTTTCAACGCACATCTTATTTTTTGTACCTATAATTTTATTAATTATATTTGTAGTTATATATCATAAAGAAGTTCATTTTTTCTAAACAAACAAGCTAAAATATTGGACTATTACTCCTTTAAAAGTCATATTGTGTATCAAGCAATCTATTTGGGAGAGAGAAATCCGGTGTATCTTGTTAGTTTGAGTCATCGAAAATGACGTGGTCCAATAAAACCCGAAGGCATTGGAGTTTCCTATGTCTTCAAAGCAGACGATCCGCACTCAATTATAATTAATTTATAAGTAACTTATATATTGATCGGGTTCGGATTGGGTCAAGCAACCCGATACCTCAACCAAGCCCAACCCAAGTTTTATCGGGTTGGTGTTTGTATGGCCCAAGCCTGAGATCAAACCCAATACATCTTGCCGAAGCCCAACCTAATGTTGGGTCGGTCACGGTCAATCGGGTTGAACCCGCCCAACTTTCAACCCTAAGTACAACGCTAGCTTTACTTGCGTAGGCTAGGAGCGTTACTTGCACTAATATTAGGAATGACAAAAATGCATCAGATCCAGCTATCCATTAAGTGCACCATTATATTTTTTCACCATGGATTCCAAAACATTAGTAAAATTCAAAACTTACGTAGGTCACACCATAGCTAATGGTGTAAAATCATTATTAAAAATTTTAAAATTAGGTGGTGTGCCCCACGTGAGTATGTGATGTCCTGAATTTCAACAAATCCATTTATCCTAATGTGGTAAGTCAGGTGAGTGGATTGACAGATATATACATGACGGTCGGCTGATGTAAGTGGGTTGCAGACACACTTTCAATTCCGATGGTGGAATTGATTAGATACGGTAGTAATTAGAACTATCAAAACCTTGAAATGGTAGTATCTCGCAAACTAGATTGAGTTTTTCGACGTATCATATACGATTTTGAGTAGGAGAAGCTACTTTAGCCATCCCACTTACACCGCGTTGCACATGCTAGATTTGTGAGATTCCATTAGATGAACGGTCAAAAGCCCATTTTATTTTTGTTTGACTATAAATAATAAGTTTTAATTTAATCATAACTTTTGATCCTTTAACTTTTAGGAGTCGTGGCCAGTGTTTGAAGTATTAGTATCGCTACAAGTTTGGCTGACCAGGGATACTAAAACAATATCGATATCGCTGATAATATTGTTGATAACCGGAAATGCAGGGAAACATGGGAAAATGGTGGAATTTCAATGAAACTTCAGGAGATAATAAAATGTACACATTTGCATATTTAGAAATTAAAAAAAAAATTACAAAAAAGAATACATACATAACAAGTTTCCGTTTAATGGAGCCTTAAAACAATGTGCTATTGTAAGAAATCAATCCAACCATCCCATCCGGCCTATTTAACCATCCAACATTCCATCTAAACACTCATCTATATTTCAAAATATAAATAACACATGATATTTCACCAAGAAATCATCAACAATTGGGAAGGAAATGAACTATTGTGGTCTTAATATCACACATGTTGTGGTATCGATAATATTGAGATATTATCAATATTATTAATGACAAATCGAACACAACATACAACCATGTGCCTATGAAAAAAATCGAAATAAAATTTTTTGTAATAAACAAAATTTTGATGATATCAATTTGTTGGGAATAATATTAGTAAAATATCGTCGATACATTTATGATATAAGCATTACCTAGAATTTATATAGTTGAAAATATTGGTGATACATTGACGATATTGATGCATTGGAAATACAAGCAACACCTGGAATTTACATAGTTAAAAATTTTGGCGATTACATTATCGATATTGATACGTTGGTGATACTTAACGATACATTGCTAATACCTGAAAATTTTGATACTACTAGTGTTATCAATATCATTACCAGTGTTATCGGTATCGTTGAGCTAGAGATAAAGATAATATCTGTGATATTTCCATAATATCGAAGAACTGGTCATGGCCAACATGAAAAGGGCTTAGAAAAATTAAGAGGTTAACGTGGTTAGGAAAAATTGGGCACTTACTATTTTTCAATGAAAATCATGAAGTCTAATAGGAATAATGACCATCTACAAATAGTAAGTTTACTATTTATAGTAAGTCACATTTTTAGGGTGTTTGAGTCTAAAACTCTGATCTAAGTTTGAACTCATTATCTAAAGGATTGTAATTTCATTTTTATCATCAATTAATTTATTTTTAAATTCATTAGAATTTATTTCTATTTCATCCTTCGTGGATTCAAGAAAATTTTGTGAGGAATCCAGATAGCTCCATGGATTTGGAGTAGTAATCCTTGAGGAAGACTCTGATCGAACTCATCACGTCCTTTCCTGAGTCATCAGCCCATATGAAATTTAAACAATTTAAATGGTAGATTTTTCATCCTGGCCGTTTTCCATCATCTCGGCTATTTTCGATGGTCCAGCCTACTTGAGTATTGATTCGACGTGGATTACCTAGTGATTAGATGTTACATGGCATGATTTGATTGGGCGATGTGTTACCGTGAGAGATGTGTGTTGAGTGTCAAATATTGCATACTTCCTCCTATTTATCCTTTGGTTTTATGAACATGATAACACTTAATCGTTGTATTTATGCATATTTGTCTTGCGAGGTGATTTCTAGAGCTCAAGGTCAAAAGAGTGCTAAAAGTGTGGAAATTGGTGCTCAAGAATTACCAAGGTAAGGACGGATCTTTGAAGACTAAGATTGAAGAATTTACATGCCAAAGATCCAAGAAAAGCAAGTTAAAATGACGAAGAAAAGACCGAAAAAATCGCAGAAGCAACCAAATAAACAGACTGTTCGGTGCGACGTTTGTTCTGACTGAAGCCATGTTTGGTGCTACCGAAAGTGCACAAAATAGTCCAGCAAGCAATAACAAAATTCAGAGTTAATTCGGTTCGACTGAAAATTAATTTGGTCTGACCGAAGGCATGTTCGGTGCGATCAAAGGAAAGCTCGGTGCGTCCAAAAGTAGATAGAGAGTTCCAGCAAGAAACATGGTTAATACAGTCCGAGTGAAGGATAATTTAGTTCGACTGAATTTCAAGTTCAGTGCGGTCGAAGCGTAACTACGTTGCATAAATTAAAGGTGATTTCAAAGTTGGTCCGAGTAAAGCTTATAAATATAGGTCTTTTAAGAGTTTCTATGCACGAATTAGGGTTGGAAGAGTGGAGCAAGGTGTTAAAAAACTTCAAAGATTTATCCTTCTTCCCTAATTTTTTTCTTCTAGTTAGTTTTTCATGTTTTGTTTAAGATTTTTAGTTTCAATCATATTTTTGGTTGGCTAATCTCTTAGCTAGATCTAAGAGGTGAAGCTTGTAGTTGGTCTTAATACTTTTCTTACTTTGATTCACGTTCACAAAGTTCATATTGGATATTTCATAGTTATAGTTTAAATTTAAGAAGTGTTTTTTTTTAATTATTATTACTTTGATGGTTCATATTGGATATTTCATAGTTATAGTTTAAATTTAAGAAGTGTTTTTTTTTTTTTTATTATTATTACTTTGATCTATCATCGACTCCGGGCACGGTGGATACTTAGGAACTTCATGAATGATTTCTATTCTATTTATAATTGTTTGATCTGTAGAATTCTTTGATTTACCCATTGACTACGAGCATGGTAGATGCTTAAAACTCTCTATAATCAACTCAACAAGACCGATATACATGGATCATTACTATGAATGTTTATAATTTGTTTTGCAATAGTTTATGATGTTTTAACCACTCTATCATCCAACTAGATAGATTAGGACTTCGATTCCAGTTGAAGCATTGATTGAATCAAGTAAGGATACATTCAAGTAACTACAAGTGGATCCTTGGCGCTCTTGTTCACATAATATGATTGCTTCAATTCACAATATCTCTTCAATTACAAGTCTCAAGTTTATTTTCTAATTCTAATCCTTAATTAGTTCAGAGAAATTACACATCTTTAGTCCTTATGGGTCGACCTCGGTCTCACCAAGATTATTACTACATCGTAACCATGCACTTGGGGTACAAGCGAACAAGTTTTTGGCGCCATTGCCGGGGATTGCAACATGCTGTGTTTTTCTAAATTAATTAAGTTTTAAAAATAGTTAGGATTATTTTTTTTATTGTATTTTCTCTTAAATTTTCTAAATTTGTTTTAGGAGCTAACTTAGTTTTATGTTTTGTAGAAAATAACCTAACTGTTCTTCGTTGGTAACATCCTTCTAACTCTTCTCTTTTCTCCACTTTCTGAATTTCTATTCAAGGATTTGGTAGTTTTAAAACTAAAGGGTTGTGAGTGTTTTATGCCCAAGTGGGTTTGTGACAACACTCGACGTCTCTTGAGCGAAGGAGGATTATTTGAAGGGTTGATTATCCATCGCCGGCTTAGACACCACTTGAGATTTCCTGAGTTAATCGAAGTGATGGCTACAAATCAACCCCAACATCCAGTTGAGGAGGTTCAAGATAAGAATGAGGTGCATCATGCTCCCCCGCCTCGTACTTTATGAGATTACTTACAACCAACGGGGGTAAGTACACCTTCTTGCATGGTGTTTATACTTAGTGTAGAAAATATGGATTTTAAACCGGGAGTGATACAACTCCTTCCTAAACTTTATGGACTAGACTTTGAAAATCTGTATACGCACATTAAATAATTCGATGAGATAGTCACCACATTGCACTTCGCAAACGTGTCTGAAGATACAGTAAGACTGAAGTCGTTTCCCTTTTCATTGAAAGAGAAGGCTAAGTCATGACTGCACTCCTTAAAGTCGTGATCTATCTGCATATGGGCCGAGATGACCTGAGAGTTCCTTTAAAAAAATTCTCCGATTCACAAAACAAACACTTTAAGGAGAGCGATCATGAATTTTTCCCAAAAAGAGGAAGATACCTTCTTCCAATGTTGGGAGAGATTCAAGGATCTCATAAATTTGTGTCCACATCATGGCTACAAGATATGACAGGTAATAAGCTTTTTCTATAATGGATTGACTTCGCCCATGTGCCAGTTTGTAGAGATGATGTGTAATGGTAAATTCATGAACAAGGAGGCCGATGATGTGTGGGACTATTTCAATTTACTTGCAGAAAATGCACAATCATCGGACACCTCCCCAAGGCTTACCCCTTCTAAGCCTACTAAGTCAAAAGAAATGGGAGGAATGTATGTCTTAAAAGAAGAAGACAACATGAGTGCAAGAGTGACCAATCTCATGAGAAAAGTAGAGGCCATGTAACTTAAGAAGGTGGAAACGGTCAAACCCAATGAGGGTGTGGAAGTTTTCTACAGTATTTGTGTTAGAAACATACATGTAACTTAGGATTGTCCCACAGTTCCTGCCTTTCAATAGTTGTTGAATGAGCGATCAAATGTCGTAAACAACTACCAACGCCCGTTCAGCGGACCCACCTCAAATATATATAATTCCAACTGGAGGAACGGACAAACGGCTACCCCTCAAGAGGCTCTTACCTAACTTCTTAATCATAGATAACCTCGAGAGGATATGATTCAAAAATTCATGCAAAAACTAAGAGTTATTCAACCAAGACACGGTGTAAGCATTCCAAGATCTCAAAACAAATATGGGAATGTTTGCATCGTCTATTTAAAGGATTGAGTCACACTTAGAGATTGGGGAGAAAGGGGCATTTCCAGCCCAACCTATACCCAATCCAAAGCTACAATGTGAAATAAGTGACCCAAGCTCTTCAAATCAAATAGAGCAAGTCAAGTCTATCTCCACTCTTAAAAGTGGAAAGATAATTGATAAAACTATTCTAGAGAGAGCTGAAAAGCCTAAGAACTTGGAAGAAGTTGAAAGAGATAATGGACCTAGCATTACTCCACAAGAGAAAGAACTGGAAAGAGCATACAAACCCGTTGCACCATTCCCCCAACGGTTGATTGCACCAAAACCTCTATCTAACTCTTAGGATATTTAGAGGTTCTAAAATAAGTGAAGATCAACATTCCTCTCTTAGATGCCATTAAACAGATATCATTATATGTCATGTTCCTAAAGGACCTTTGCACAACCAAAAGATGGCAAAGCGTAAAAAGAAAATTTTGTTAACTAAAAAAGTGTCATGCCCCAAACTCGGAAACCGGGCTCACAAAATTTCCGATCGCTGAATCCGGCGCCGACAGCCTCTGTAGAACTCCATTCTCGGCTCCCAGTGCCCATTCGCCAGGTTCCGATCCTGGGATGCTACAAGGAGGATTTTCAACATCAGTTTAATTCGTAATAAGCATAACCAAAGGCATAACCCACAAACAACAACCAAAAACTCCATCACATTTCCACTATGATAAAAAACTTTACAAGTACAATGAGCATAAAGGGAATACAATGATAATGGACAAAAAGCTCCAAAATGATCTGCTCTGCGCTCCTGTCTCAGCGTTGCTGCGTACCAACGTCATCTGTACGCAACGGTCATGCATAAGCTTATAGAAAGCTTAGAGGGTGGTGAAAGTATGTGCGCAAGATAGTAATGCGGTATGCAATATCAGAGTAATGCGGAACATGCTGGTGAATCCATGAATACCACTAACCGTACCAAGGCTATGCAATACAAGGCATGAATGATGTCGGCCATACCAAAACCATGCGATGCGAGATACAACTCAAGCATACAAATCCACATCTATATCCACATATGAATACAGCTCAAATCTGGAATATCACCAGGGTCTAGTACACTCTAAACCAGATTAGCGTCCCATCGTGCGCAATAAGGTAAGTGGAAAAGACCTCACTACCCGCATGCCAATATTGGGCTTGACTAGTCAATAGCGGACCCATTCCTCGAGCTGGTCAAACTCAGCCTAGCTTTGCCCCCTCTTCTCTGGCTGGTAACGCCGTGCCCCCTTCCAACCGACTACGACACAGTGGAAAGCGCAGCCATCTGGTAATCGGCACTTGACGCTCCTGCACCCACTCGGTTTAGACGTTGGAGCAACATCTTAGTACCATAAGGGTTTAGGGACTTTCACTTAGGGATATCTATAACACCCCATGTAGAACAAGAGTTCTGGTATCCAATCTTGCTAACCACAATACGCTTGTGGAGGCTATGACCCTGATGTCGCTAGGGCGTACAGTAACCATATCACATAATGCGAATGCATGAATCACACTATCCAGTCATGCAGCAATCCTGCGCGTATCATGTGCTTATTTAGGGCAACATCACCTATCCGAGAGCCCCTAAACAATCTGCCCGAAGGCATATACTATGATCAGTCACTTCTCATATCAAGCATACATATGATGTGTATGATCATGAATCATGGAATTATACTAAGCATGTTATATGGTAATGGATGTTGTTCATAACGAAGATGGGCCTAGACGGCCTACAAGTATGGGCCTAACAATGGGCCCTAGGGAGAATTTTAATGTGGACATTTATCTAACATTATTCTTACAATGTGGACGTCAAACCATCATTGTTCTTAAGGCACGACTGCCATAAACATCATTACTCAAACCATGGTAGGGTTATACATTGTAATAGACTTGTGTACATCCAATTGGGCCTCAACCCATGGGCCTTAGGTATAACAAAGGGGCCGCATAACATGGGCCTTAAGTATATCAGGTGGGCCTCAATGGTTGGACCCTAACTACATCAAGATGGGCCTAATCATATTAGCCTCATACATATCTAGGTGGGTCTCAATAGATGGGCCACAAATAAACCAAGATGGGCCTCATACATGTGTCAAAGTGGGGTCCACTTGAACTATAGATCTGACTCATTCTTTAACTCATCCCAACAAAAAAAATGAGCTTCTAAGGTGGTTGGACGGTTTGGATGCAACCCATGCATCATGGTGGGGCCCATGAAAGCCCACCATCAGGTATATTATATAATATAATATATTTATATATATTATATAATATATATACAATAATATATATATAATATATATACAAAAATATATACATGCATATATATATACACACACACACATGCACAGCCCCATACGTACACGCATTCACATACACACGCATGCACACGCACACACCCACCGTCCCTTGGACAGTGGGGATAGAACAAATGCATCACAGTGGGCTCCACCGTCCAGGCGGACGGTGGAATTAAAACACATAAATCATTGTGGGTCCCATGTGGGGCCCACCTAAATGTTTATAAGTAATCTAGACCGTCCATAAGATCACGCAGACCTAAATGAAGGGTAAAACCAAATTTCATCTTGATCCAAAACTTCTGTAGGCCCAAAAAGGGTTTTAATGGTAGGTGGTTCAGCCCCACTGTTTGTTGTGATGTGGGCCACCTGAGCTTTAGATGGGCCTGATCTTTGGATGGGGCCCACTCCAGGGAGGGGCCCACCCAATGAACAGGTTGGATGACAAATATACATCATGGTGAGGCCCATGGCTGGAGCCGTGGGTGGCTGCAACTTATTATTATTATTTTGTTTTCCTGCGAAAAATCACATGTGGGGCCCATTGCCTGAGAATCCACTCCGTCCAATGGATTTTAGGGCTTGAAATGCACCAAACAAGTCCAATATTTGGCACGTTTGGCGTCTAGAAATAGAAATGTGGGTCCTAATAGCCTTGAACAGTATGAAACACAGTTTTGTATGGTATGGCCCGCCTGATTATCGGATTGACCTCATTTTTTGGCCCAACACCTAAAATGAGGTAAGGAATAGGAGGGACGGCATGGATTGAATACATATATCAAGGTGGGGCCCGCATGAGCGGCCCACCAAAAACCCCACCTCCACTGGACCGATGCCAAGACCTCCAGTGTGAAACGAGATATCCTTCACTTGGTCTGCCAGTGAGCTATGTATCTGGGTGTGCAAGGAGGGCCCCTCACGAACGTGGGCCCCACCATCCTGGGTGGCGGACGGTTTGGAGGGAGCACGCACACCATGGTGGGCCCTGTCAAAAAGGGTGGACGGTGTGGATGGGTCCCGTGGACCACATGCCAATCCACACCCACTGTCAATGCACACCCACTATCAGTGCACACACCCCCCCCCCTCGTCAGTTAACACTTCACTGTTTAGCCACCTCCACTAACTAACGGTGGCATGCCCCATCAAGGTGGGTCCTACATGGCCCACCTGTTTTGGATCAGGCTAATATTTGTGTTTTTCCCAAGGCATTTACCACCCTTGGAAACAGTGGGGTCCACCTTAATGGATGGCATGAATAAGGTCATGCATCAAGTGGGCCACAAGCCATCATACACCAGAGAGAGAGAGAGAGAGAGAGAGATCGGTGAAGATGGAGGGACCCTGCCACTATGGGCCCCTCATACAAATACACATCAAGGTGGGTCTCACATATATGGACCCTTAATCAAACAAAATGAATGAAAACAAAGATCTAAGATCACCCACCGTTTGATCCACTCAGTCCGATGGGACGCCGACCTCCTTGCGCTTCACTTTGGTAGTAGAAGATGAGAAATGAATGGCTAGGATGGAAGATCTTGGGATGGAAAAGTGGGTCACACAAACTCACTTCTCTCTCACATGAAAATGCTTAGACGTGGGTTTTTTTTTTGTTTGCCTGGGAAATGCTTGGGAAATGTGAAGGGAAGAAAGAGAGAAAGAGAGAGAGGTTGTAAGGAGAGAGGGATGGGTGTGATGTGAGTGATGGTTGAGGTGAGTGATGGGTGATAGACTTGTTGACTTTGGGATAGGTTGCTTGACTTGTGGAGAAAGAAAGCATTGGTTGCTTTGTACTTGACATGAGGGGTGATTGATGGATGATTAATGTGATAAGTTGTAGAGATTTTCATGGAATTGCAAATGCCCGGTATTTTTTCTCGCACCGAATGTGGACCCACATCTCCTGACCGGGGTATCGGATCGGCACGCGAGTCACGTCATCGGAACCGCGGCGACGGTGCGGTCGCAAGGGTACAAGTCTTGAGTTGAGTCGATTCAAGTTGACGGCATGTGAATCAGGGTCACGTGCAAATACCGGTTAAGGGTCGAAGGTTGCCGGAATTCGACCGAAAAGACCGCAGAAGTCTACGGAACGGTACGGTCTAGAATACGGGACTTACAAAAAGTGAGTGTCATCCTAAAGCAAGATGTGCCACAAAAGCATAAAGATTCCGATAGCCCAACTATCTCTTGCGTAATGGGGGACCACCAGATTGAGCACGCTCTTCTTGATTTAGGAGCGAGCGTAAATCTGATTCCCTACTCGATCTACAAATAACTTGGTCTAGGTGAATTAAAACCCACCAAGACCACACTTTAATTAGCTGATTGATCAAGTTGTATACCGAGAGGAATAATAAAGGATGTGCTTGTCCAAGTTGATAAATTCTATTACTTAAAAGACTTTATCATTTTGGATACGCAACCCATTATAAGTCTCATGTGATCTACTTTGCAAGTAGAACTCTAAACTCTACCTATATGAATTATTCCACTACGGAGAAGGAGCTCTTAGTCGTAGTCTTTGCACTAGACAAGTTTAGGTCTTATTTGATTGGATCCAAGATCATAGTTTTCACGAATCCCTTAGCGCTGAAGTACCTTCTTTCTAAGAAGGATGCTAAGACCCGATTGTTGAGGTGGATCCTCCTACTCCAGGAGTTTGACATAGAAATCAGAGATAAGAAAGGAGTGGAGAACATAGTAGTTGATCACCTTTCTAAGCTATCTATCTCGAATTCCATTGAGACGAAGTATATTAATGACATATTCCTTGATGGACAACTTTTTAGCATTTCTCAATTACTCTAGTTCACTGATATTGCAAATTATCTTACTGCAGGTATCACGCAGACATATTGGACTACGCAAGATAAAATAAAATTTTGTTCTAAAGTGCATAAGTACATCTAGGACGACCTATACTTGTTTAAATATTGCCCAGATCAGCTCATAAGGAATATGTTCCTGACAACGAACATCAAAGTGTCATCTCCTTCTGTCACTCTCATGTTTGTGGTGGTGATTTCTCGGCCAAGAAAACCACATCAAAAATTCTTTAGTGTGGCTTTTATTGGTCCACTATGTTCATGGCCACCAATGAATTTACAAAGCTTACAAGCGTTGCCAAAAAATTAGGAGGATTGTCCCGCCAAAACATGATGCCACTAAACCCCATTCTAATCATTTAGGCATTCCATTATCGGGGCATCGATTTCATAGGACCATTCCCCCAATCTTTTGGGAATCTTTATATTTTACTCACGGTAGACTATGTTACCAAATGGTTCGAAGCAATATTGTGCCGAAATGATGACCATCACATGGTCATTAAATTCCTTAAAAACATCCTTTCTTGGCTTGATACACCTCGACTCATTATCAGTGATGGCGGGTCACACTTTTGTAATAGGCTGTTTGAGAGCTTAATGAAGAAATACGACATTACACACAAGGTGAGTACCCCCTATCACACACAAACAAGTGGTCAAGTTAAGATCTCTAATAGGAAAATTAAATAGATTTTGAAGAAAATGGTAAATCCTGACCGTAAAGATAGGTCAATTTGATTGACCAATTAATGCTTTATGGGCATACCATACTCCATATAAGACACCTATTGGAATGTCTCCATTTAGACTTGTCTATGGTAAGGCTTGTCACTTGATAGTGCAGTTGGAACATAAGGCCTACTGGGTGATCAAAAATCTGAACTTTAATCTGGATAACATTGACTTGCTTCGTAAATTATAAATTAATGAACTTGAAGAAATCCAGAATGATGCTTATGAGAGTTCTAGAATTTACAAGGACAAGATGAAGAAGTTTCATGACCAGAACATTCTTTGGAAAACTTTCAGGCCAAATAAAAAAGTCCTCTTATACAATTCTCAACTTCATCTATTTCCGGAGAAATTGAGATCTCGTTGGATCGATACCTTTGTGGTAAAAAATGTTTATCCTCATGGGGCTGTCGAGATTAAAAACCGAATGAATGATCACATTTTCAAAGGTGAACGAACATTGATTAAAGCCATTCATTGAGAAGTTTGATTCAGAGGTTACGTCCATCCCTCTGATTGATCCTGTGTACCAGAATTGACCTCCTAGTCTGATGGAGGTGTAGATAGGTAAATTTCTTTCCAAAGATTAAGATAGTCTGTTTTCATTTGTTTAGTTTTTGTGCTAACTCCATACTTGTTTATGTAAATGATATAAAAATCACCGACAACAACCGATCTGCTATCAATGCCCTCTACATACCAAGTTCCACATGAAAGATTTAGGTCATTCAAAATATTTTTTAAGCATTAAGGTAGCTTATTCTCCAATGAAAATTTTCTTAAGTCAACGCAAATACACCCTTAATATTCTCAAAGATGACAATCATCTCGAAGCCTGATCTACTGCTTTTCATATGGAATAAAATTTGCGTTTGACTAACAATCATGGTGGTCTTCAGAACCCCATTATGTATCAACGGATTGTTTGGCGTCCCATCTACTTAACAATCACTAGACCATATATAATTTATTTGGTCAACATTCTCAATCAATTCATGTATCAACCTCGCCAATGTCATTATAATGTATTATTATTCACGTGTTAAGATATCTCAAGTCTTCTTCAGGGAAGGATATTTTGATCCTCTGATAGCTCACTTCAACTATTTGCTATTGTGACTCTGACTGGGCCAGTTGTCCCACAACAAAATGTTTTACAAAGGGATACATTACGATGCTTGGAAAAAGTCTTATCTCTTAGAAAATAAAAAATAAATCTTTATTTCATGATCATCTACTGAGGCTGAGTACAGTGCAATAGCTAATACTACTTGTGAACTCACTTTGATCAAAACTCTTAATCGAGATCTTGGGATTCCGCATAGCTAATCTATACACCTTTAATGTGATAATCAAGCAGCCCTTCACATCGCAAACAATTTTATTTTTCATGAAAGGACCAAGCATATTAAAATTGATTGTCATCTTGTTCATTAAAAATAACTCCGACATTCTTTGCACTTCAGTCGTACCAACTGATCGATATGCTGTGGACATATTTATAAAAGCTCTTGGTTAGGAAGGATTTGATTATTTTTTTTACTCGATAAGTTGGGTGTAACGGACCTTCATGCGCCAACTTGAGGGTGAGTATTAAAAAATACTTCATTTTCCATATATATATATATATATATTAGGATAAGACTTTATTCCTTTGTATATTTTCCACTTTTGTTAGATTTTATATTTATTATATTCTTTCATATTGGGGTCATTCTTCATGTATAAATTTAAGACCTCCCACAATAATATATAAGAAAATTTTCAATCTTTTAATTTTAATTTCTCAATTTTTAGTTTTTATTTACCAATGGATAAAAAAAATGGATGCAGATTAACAGTGCATCTATCACAGGAAGTTCCTACATGCAGATCTAGGTGGGGGCCACCATAATGTTTATTAAAAACCCACTCCGTCCATCCATTTTTAGCTCATATTAGAACATGAACCCAAAAATGAGTTAGATCCAAAACTCAAATGAGTTGCAGGGTAGGAAAAAGTGGGTAGGGAAATGTATACTATTGAAACCTCTCTAGGGTCTACTGTGATGTTTATACGCCATTTGTTTGACACTCAGTTTGTTTTCTGTTGCACGAGTGTGCTAGAATCAATATAGCGGCTTGATCCAAACCGAACAACTTTGACTCAAAGTGCCAAATAAGCAGATACATCCAATATGAACATATATGACTAGATTCTAAGAAGATTGGTTGCTTACTCAGCCACTTGCAAAAGTTTATAATGATAAAATAATAATCAAAGGGTTGGGTTCTTCCTCGGAAGATGGGTTACTTTATGCCTTCCACAAGAAAGAACTTCTATAATACTAGTGCAAATCAAATAAAAAGAAAAACTCATAATCGATCACTAGGAGCAACTGCAAGAATACGTCTCTTGAAAGAACTGGATGATATTGGATAAAGAACAAATCCAACATATGAGTATAGACTTGGATTCCAACTAAAGGTTATAGCTAAGAATTACCGCTACTCCTATGATAAGCTGAGATAAAAGATAAGTTGATAGATTTGATTAATTTGTTTGGTTGGGTTGGTTGTTAGATTTTCTATCACATTCTCGATTATTTATAGAGTTCTATTGCAGCTTGTTCTTATAGATCCTTCTTCTATTACTACAATAGTTATGGTAGTTGAAAAATATTTTTTAAAATCCTTTTCTTGTTACTTTTTATTTTGTAATTGTTTCTCTTCTGTCGGTCAGGTTCTGTGTCTCTCGGTTGCCTTCCGTTTCTGAACGCTCAACCGTGCTTCAGCCTCTCGGCCACAATCTACTTCTGGACACTCGACTAGCCTTTGGCCGTGTTCCGTTTGCATACGCTTCTCGACTACTTGGTTTGTCTTTTGGACACCTCTTGGCCGCTCAATCTACTTTTGAATACCTCTCTAGCATCTTATGGATGTCTTTGAGCCACTTGACACTACAACAACTTTGGGTTTTTGTGGCGCTTGTAAGCGCTGCTAGAAGACCAAAAAAGTGCCGCGGAATATATTAGCAGCACTAATCAAGCGCCAATAGATGGGTATGTCGCTAAAAGCAGTAGCGGTGCTAGGTAACTTTTAACAGCGCTAATATGAGCGCCGTTATTTGCTGCTTCATTGACATAAATAAGAGCTGATAAAAGTCCATTTGAGCGCCGCTATTTCTTGACACTTTCTTACGAAAAAGGCGTCGTAGGGTTTCTACGTAAGCACCGCTAAAATCCTTCGCATGGATTTGAGAGACCCTAGCATGCCAGTAATTTTTTTTATTATATATAATTCAATCAAAACCTATATAAAAATGGTGCAATACAAATAAAACTGAATATGAAACAAATTTTATATTACTAGATAATAAAAAAATATATATTTATTACAATCAATTGAAAATGGTCTTCAATATAAATAAATAAATAAAAACAAATCCATCTATCAAACAAAGTTCTTGCCCTCTCCCGGACTTTCAAGCTCCCATTACCAAGGAGATGTTTGACAGTTTCCACAATTCCCGAAGTAGTTAATCTCTCATCTAGAGGCAGCTTCTCAAGTGCTCCTATTACTGCACTGATTGATTCTTCCACAAAACTATCACTTGTGCCACCAGTGCACTTGGAGCCATTGGTTGAGAAACATATGCCTGTCTAACTGAAGAAAATGATTAAGGCGACCATTCTTCTCTATTGCTGATAAGGTACTTGCTACAATTGACCATTGTCTGGATGCATTTACCTACATTCTTCATAATATTCTCTCTTACCTCTGCATAATAGCAACCAGCTCTTTGACTCTAGCAAGGTTTGTGAGTCCATCTTTCATCTCAGTTGGGATGAGGAAATCTTCTAACGTCATATTGCCTTCATGCACCAGCTAGGTACTTCCAACACGCTAATACTCTCATCATCTGTTGTTTCTGAAATACACATCTTAAATTTTGATGAGTTGGCTAAAAAATATTAATGTTAATTGATAACTAATACCAAATAATCCTGAAAGTAAGGGATAAGGTGAGGTGAGCAACAAGTTTAGTGAACAACAAGCACTGATTATTTTAGAATTCATGTAGTGATTACCTGCTTTGGTTGGCCATTTCTACCCCCAATAGTCGTCACGATTATATGACCTGTCTCTATGCCGTTTCCATTGACCATAGTAGTTTCCATTTCCTAGAAGAAAAATTCACATTTCATAGAGAAGGCTAATATGCTATCAAGCAAGCAGAGATAAGATTATATTAAAACCTACCTTGTCATCCCTTATCTTCATATCATTCATTTCTTCAGGCAACCTATCCATGCTAATAGCATTTCCACTTGTGTAGTTGATAGCTGAAGAAAACAAATTGGTGACACCTAAAAGAATAAGAATGATTTGAAGACTCAAAGTTGAACATTGAATCATTCTTCCAAATTCCACATTGGACTTGGGCAATGAAAAAAGCTTCGATTTTGTTGAGTAAGGAAAGAAACAAATCCCATTTTGACAGACTTCTGATTCAACCTTCAAGCTTTTGGTAACCTTTCAAATTAAAAATTAAAAAAAGAAAAAAAAGAAAGAATCTCTAGGCATCTGAATGTATGATAATTAAGGAGGGTGTAAACCAGATATCCCTTCTCATAGGGAACTCCATCCTTGCTTCTTGATGTAGGCTTCTAAAGGTCATATAGTTGAATAAAGAGTTACTTTTTTCTTACAATTTCAAAAAAAAAAAAAAAAAAAAAAAAATCTTGTTTCTTTATTTTCCTTGGATAACAATTGGTTGGAATGGATAGGGCTCTTATCAATAGAAGTCTGCTAAAGTCCTTTTTAAAAAAAATCTTGGTAGGACTTCTAGATCTTGTATTTAAAAATAATTTTTTTTTTTTTTAAAAAAAAAAAGCAACCACAAGATAAGTAGATACTGCTCAAAAGAACCCTGAGGAGTTGAGAATCTGACCTGAAGAGAATAGCCAGCTAGTAACAAGCCAAGGTAAAGGAGGGCTGATATTAGGTGGGCAGCTAGTCATCAGATTTTTCCCAAGCAAACCATGATGCCAACCCTATCTGCAAAAGATCCTCAAGTGCAACCTATGTAAGAAGTACAGTAGTCAATTCAGTAGAATCAAATAATAGAAACATTGGAATATAATCAAGAAGTACAGCAGTCAATTCATGTGAAAACAATGAGAAGTAATACCACCAATCTCACCTTAAGATGCTCTGGAATGATGTACAATTCATCCTCTACACTTTTTAAATCATTCTCAATTTGATCTGTAGCATCAATGCTCTTGCGCCTTTTCTTGCCAATTCTTGTTCAACATACTTCAACCTATAAGCAAGAAAACATGGAAATATGGGATTTGATACAAGTTGAAAGGAGTCAGTCGGTACAATTGGAGAAGTTAAGAATTCAGCACTCAACATTGGCAGACAAAAAATGCCAATCACCAACTTACCCTTAGGGCAGGATTGGCATCTGGATGTAACACGGAAAGAGTACTCATTGCACTGGCAAGCACGCCCATTGGGTGTGTATCATGGGGCATTGCCTGAATAATATCCTACAAGCAAGAAAATATAATCAAAATCCATTAGAGAAAAAAGTCACATTAGTAAAGTTTCTCTTATCAGCAATGTACAAATGTTTATCCTATTAGTGATAAATAAACTCAACTACCAAAAAAGATGCAGCAACAGGGCAAGAATCCATCAACATGCCGGATTATAGAAAAGAGGTGATACTTTTCATTGCATGGACCCCAAGAGCCATAAAGAATCTGATGTGGGAAAAACGTCTACTTTGCCACTACATATTTCATTGAATAGATAATAGAGACGCACCAAAATGCCCTGAGGAACAGCAGAATGTTGAGAAATTGAAATTGCAAACTGACTTTGAGAAGGCAAATCTCCATACACTGTAAAAGAAGGCAAATCTCCCAACCCATTTTTTCAAAGCTTTTAAAAGAACCCAGAGACCCAGATGCATTTCTTCTTTGTATACTATACCTTGGTAGGTGGCTCTACATGCATGGGCTCAGATGAGAGAGAAAAGGAAGATTTACATTACCATTCTAAGGATCTTATGCATTTGCAGCGCTTGCCATTGAAAACAGAAAAAATGAAAAGAGAGACAGAGGTAAAGCAAAGAAACAAAAAATCTTGGATGTCCATGGTGGAAATCTACCAAGGCCCAACAGTGGGGATAATGACGGACCCAAAATTAAAGCATATCCAGCTCAAGTAGACCACACTATAGAAACAGTGGGGATAATGATGTCAAGCGTGGAAACCTACCAAGGCCCCACAATGATGTTTTTTGTCATCCATTTGCTACTTCATCAACCCATTCCAAAAACTGCAAGATGAAGTTCAGGAATAAAAACAAATTCTGATAGTTATGGTATGCGTCATATGCCATTTAGGAATGGTATGCAACATTAAAGAGCTTCATCATCTCTGAAAAAAATATTTTTATTTTCCTTTGATAAGTATGAATAGAAAATTCTAATAGTAACAAGAAAAGGAGAAAGAAATTTTGAAGTTAGATGTAAGATCGAAGTAAATAATGTTCTGTTTCAGAAAGATAATATTTTCAGAAAGCACAAGTTCACCAACAAGAGGAGAAACAGTCAACTAATGAACTGACAAAAACAGTTAGTTTAAGACACTTCTAAAGTACTGTGCTTTCACTTGCTATGTTTGTAGGACCTAAAAATAAAATTAAACGATGTGCAAGATTTTTAGCAAATCCACTTTGAAAAGTAAAAATAAAGCCACATAGACATACTATTGCTATATCCTGTCCTATCTTTTTCCGAACATTGCTATACCCTGCATTGTGAAATTTTAAACAGGAGAAAAAAAAAAAAAAGGCACATTAGGACAGATCTCACCTTCTTGTACTTGAGATGAATTTAACTGCAAATAGAAGATAACCTTTAAATGTTTGTGTTACATGGCCCTGCCTAGGATTCTTCTGTTCCTACAAAGACATGAGAGATTGCATGAGGCAATTATCAGTTGATTGCATGAGGAAACTCCAGAAACTGAATCCTCAAGCTGCTAGACAAAGACAACCATATGATGTGCCATTTAATTCTAGAGGACTAGACAACTATGCATTATCTCCAGCCATTTTCTAAATGGTGGTGACTCATCCAACATACATGCAGTGCATGTGCAAGTGAATACCAACCATCCAAATCATGTGCCCCAATGTGCATGGACCATATCCACTATCTTGACAATTTGGTATCAGGCTTACAATTTGGACAGTGACCATTCTCTTGTAACTCTTCATTTGAGGCCACCAATTGGATAGTGAGGATCACTCGATTAGTAAGTCATCCCCAGTTAAGAAATGATGCAAAACCAAGTAATCCCATCTTATTTCCAGATATATCTAGGTTATTCTGACAAAATGCAGAAGAATAAGTCCATGATTGTGTGGAAATTCTAGAGAAACCTTCCTTAAAATTGAATGTCTGATGTTTATAAGGCGTGTTGGGCTCACAATTGATAGCAGATCCACGGGTTTCATTAAAACATGCAGCAAGTGCATTTGCTGAAATTTCATGTTCGGCGATGAAAGAGGAACGATCTGAACTCAATTCAGGTTTCTTTCTTGATATTTCCAAAAAGAAATCCAGATTTGGATCCTTTTATGCACTTCCAGGCTGTATTAGGCAAATGTTTTCAATACTTGTTAACGTCTTTGTCCCAGCAATTGGACCATGTTGCCAGAAAAGAACAAACTCGCACAAACATTGTTCTTCTCCTTTGTCAAATGTATGTTCTGAAGAATATACCTGAGATAACAGACCCATCAGAACAGTTGAATATCCAGCATAGAGAAGTTAGATATGGCCACCATATACAGAAGAATTCTTCTAAGCCCACATGCACCAGTACACATGCCCACACGTGTCAATGAGGCACATGTGGAGAGGTGGCTCATTTTTTTTCTAAATTGTCCCTTGTCTTCATAAATGTGCAGCTCACCTGATGAGCTGACTGGCCTTATTTTTCGCGCCAGGTCATTCACACATTTCAGCGCATCTAATCCACAGATGGTATGTCTGCCAAACATTTCAAAGCCACAAATAGAGGCACATGTGGGCTTAGCAAGGTTTTCGGAATAAAGACTTTTACGCCTATCAGAATCATCCAGTAATGTCCAGAAAGATGAAAAAGAAAATTGAAAAGCACTCAACTTTGCCAAGCCAAGCCAAGCCAATTATCAATATAGCAGAATGAAGGATGTGTTTGTAGAGGGAGAATGCAACCATTTTCAAAAAATTGGAAGTGCATGTGCATGTGTTAATAGTTTTTGTGACCAATTTTTAATGTTTACAGGGAGGTTGACCATTAATGTTGTTATAAAAAAAACTTTCTCCACCAGACAATCTTAATTGCTGCAATTCCAAACATTGGTACTGATATAGGTGATGCAAGTAATGGGGATAGACAATCTTAAATTGTTTATTTCCCATCAATTTAAAACGACAATTTTAAAATAAGAAATTGTTTATTTCCCATCAATTTAAGGCCTAAAGTGGAAAGGTCCTAGAATGGCAATGGGCCCACTGGTTGGAAGATCTGGATACAGAAGCCCAACTACCATATAATCAGCATTGAGGAAGAACGTCCAGAAATTTTCTAGGACCCACAAAAGGTGTAGTACTTGGTGATCCAAGCTGTTGATCTAGTGGGCCATACAGCAGCATTCATATAATCAACCAATGACACAACAAAAAAACCTGGGTCTCTAACAAAAGAACAGGGCAAGCATAAGGAAAGTATGAAACCCCTGCTCTTGGAAATACACTGACAAGGAGCTATGAAGCAAAACTGACAGTAACACATGACAAAAGCAACAGGTGTCCACATTTGCAATTTCCTACAAATAGGAAAAATTACAAAATCATGTCATCATAAAAAGCCACCTAAAGAATCCATTAATAAACCCTCGACTCTGTTAGCATGAATGGGCGGAACACGCAAAATTCAAATCAGAGTCAGTCAATTGCCATCGGCAACATAGGAAAGATTTCAAGAGGAGAGATTGATCTTTTGGTCCCAACAAATGTAAGAAACAATCACATGAATTCAATTAACAGAATTTAGGGAAATCTCAATCAAATGAATAATTAAAAAAATAATTTTTTGAAATCCAAACCCTAGTTCTAAATCTAGTAAATCCCCACCATAACCATTCAAAATACCTAGCAAAGTGCAGAAAATAGATCCAAAACCCTAGGAAACAAGAGAGTACCTGGCCGGGGAAGAGGTGAAGAGCAGGGGCTGCTGGCATCACCAGATCTGGAGAGAGAGAGAGAGAGAGAGAGAGAGAGAGAGAGGCGCGAGATTTGAAGATGATGCAAGTGAGGGAGAGAGATCGGGAGAGGGAGAGAGATCGAGAGAGGGGGAGAGATCGATCCGGAGAGGGAGAGAGAGGCACAGTGGTCAGGGAGCTAGGTTTGCAAAGAGAGAGAGAGAGAGAGAGAGAGAGAGAGAGAGGGGGTAGGAAATAGGAGAGAGTCGCGCTAAGGTCGGTTGGTTATATATATATATATATATATATATATATATATATATATATATATATATATATATATATATATATATATAGGCTAAGATATCCGTCGGGTAGGTCTTACATAGCGTCGATGAAAGAGAAGCGCAAATGCCGTATATACCCATTTTTGTTGTAGTGTGATTAGCTTTTGAATATCTCTCAGCTGCTCTTTATCTTATCATTCTTTCAGGAATGATTCCGTTAAAAAACACTCCAAATATTCTTTAAGAACTTTAATATGTCATATCTTTCCATTGCTATAACATGTGTTATTTCTAATTGATTTTCCCAGAATAGTCAAAAATTAGGTACAACATCATCCAAATATTAATAAAGTTACTCCTATAGACAAGAAATGAAATAAAAAAAAAAAAAAAAAAAAAATTAGCCTAATCAAAAATTATTTGATATCCCAACTGAAAAAACAATATTTCCTGTTGTGTGACCTACAGTGATCATAGCATGGCATAATACATTTAATAGCCACCAAATAATTCTGAGTTTAAATGAGTTTATGTTAATTTTTAAATTATATATTGCCCATTATTTTAATTCAACTATTTATTATTGGCTCTATCGCGGAATTTTCTTATCCAAACGAGTCGTTATAAAAGAAAGGTAGGCAAGGAAAGAGAATCATTGGATTTTAGTCCAACTATCTATCATCGACTGTACTGTGGAACTTTCTTATCCAAACGAGTCGTAACGAAAGAAAAGTAGGCAAGGGAAGAGAAACAGTGGACCAGAATCCGCAACGAACGCTGACTGATACTACCCCTACCAAGACATAGCTAAATATGGTCAGAGGCTCTGTGAGGCCACCAAAATATATATGTTTCATCCACGCTGTTCATCCATTTCGAAAGGTACTTTTGCAGTATGAGCTAAAAAAGGAAGCGGATAGAAGGTTCAACTGCACCACACCACGGGAAGCAATGGAGATGGAACTCTTACCATTGAAAACTTTATAGAGCCTATCATCATCTTTATTTGCCATGTAACCTGTCCATAAGGTCATATAGAACGGATGAGGGAAAACACAGATAACAGCTTGGTCCAAAACTTCAACGGTAGGCTTTCAATCCCCACTTCTTCCGGTGGTGTATTACACTTGAACCTTCGATCTGTATTTTTTTATTTCTTTTTCGGCTCATTAACTAAAATGATGTATAAAGATAGATGAACAGTGGGCCTACAAAGCCTCTGACCGGACCGTCCGTCTATAGCAAAGTCGTGGTGGGGTAGAACCTGTTCACTCCCCAAGTATAGGGTTGTGATGTAGTAATAAACTCGGTAAGACCGAGGTCGAATCCACAGGGACTGAAACCTGTACGTTATCTGAAATTTACCAGAACTAGACTAAGATGAAATCTAAACCAATTAGGATTTGAGGAATAATGGTGAAATAATTAAACTAAAATTTAAAAGAATTCAGAAGTGGGAAACTAGGGATTCAGAGGATCCACTTGTAGAGATCAGGGAGAACTACACTTGATTCATGAAAATTAACTGAACTTCCTTTGATGTAATTTTGAAAAGATGAAAGGTATATGAATTAGAATGGATTCCATCACCAAACCATGCCCAGGAGACAAGGCAAACAACAGAATTAAACTAATTACCAACCAATCAATGTATGAAAGTTAGGAAGGGTACCGACATCCAACCATGCCCAGGAGACGATGGTGAACAACAGGGCTTCCTGACGTCATAAACATAAAGAGGAAAAGAACATGCTCAAAGCCATTGCAGACCCATTGTAATTTCAATCACAACAGACCATTAAAGACTGAAAACATTCCCTTAATTAAACCCACATCAATATTAGATCAGTCTAAATAAAGGCACAAGCAAAGAACTCCCATCACACTACAAGCTTCACCTCCTGGCCCTAGCCAAGAGGTTTAGCCCTTCATAAACGGGGTAATCTCAAAAGAAAAGAAAGAAAAGAAAAAGAAAAACAACTTGCTCCTCTGCTTCACGTCCAAACCTCAGCCTCCACGGCTGCTCTCCCCCCTGCTCCAGCCCTCCGTCTTTTATATAAGCACCCAGTGGAGCCAACAGCTCGCGTATGACAAAACGCAAACTAGCCTGCGGTAGCATCAGTTTACAGTGGATTTCTTCCGAACCCTTCATCATCCAAACCGTTCAGACTCCTTAAGACTGATTGGCCGTCCCATAAGAAGATTTTGAACGGCTGGGATCGTTGATCAGATCCCAACCAAGATCGCTGATCAGCCCGCAAAAATCGGAGTTCTCCGACTTGCGTAAACAGAGATCGCATGTTGGCTCGCGGTGGCATCAGTGGGGTCCACATCCTTCAGCATCGGTAAAATCCACTCCGTCCATCAGTCCCTCCTTGAAAATCCGATCATACCTGGTCAGTTTTTCATCCATTTCGACGTGGCCCACCGAGAATGGTGTTCTACCGTCCGAACTGTATCTGATCGAGATTCTTCTGAGTGTAATTGCATGGGTTTGGAGAAACTCCGTCTGTACGGTCGGTTCGACCTTCTAGAACGAATGGACGGTCTAGATTGATCGTTTGATCACAGGTGGTGGCCCACAAGATCCGACCGCAAGCTTTGTTTGCGAACAGAGCTCGCGCAGCCCTTGCGCTGATAATTGGTGGGCCCCTCCTTGATGTCTAATGGAAAATCCAGTCCATCCACTGGATTCCTTTCGTAAAACCGGACGGGAATGCTTAATTTTATATGATTTCGATGTGGTCCACTGTACTCTGTTCGCTGCCGTCCATCGCGCGTTTGAGCGGCGATCTACCTATTTTACGTGCATTGGATCAAAAGAAAATCTTGAAGATGGTCTTAGCCCCCCTATGGAGTGAACGGACGGTCCAGATCATCCGTCTGGGTGATGTGTGGGGTCCACTATCAGAACCCGTTGTCGGCTCGTGCGGACGCTGTTGCGTCTTTGCTTTTGAATCGGAGTCTTCCTCGGGTCAGCGTAAACTGACCGGTTTGGTTGCTGTGGTACATGGCAGGTGTACACCTGCTGTGTACACCATCCTCATGAAATGGGGCCCGCCTTTATGTGCTGAGGAATCCGCTCCATCCATCCGATTTAGCACCCAACTTAAGGAGTTGAGCCCAAAGTTGAAGAATATCTAGAAATCAGGTGGGCCCCCATCAGAGTTTTAGGACTATTCTGTCCGTTGGGCCATTTCCACACAGATCCATCGGTCAAAATTCGACGTGTACGGTTAGTTTATGGTCCTGAAGCCATGTATGGAGTTTCGGGCCGAACGGATGGTGGGAACCCCGTGATCTTGCATTCTGGACGTCCTTCAAGCCACTTGAGCTTCAGTTTCTCGATTTTTTCGGATCTCTGGTGCGTAAATTCGTCGATCTTGGTCCCCTGGAGTCCTCCTTTGCCTTGGTGTCCTCAGATTATTAAATTCATGCTTTTTAGTGACTTTTTACCGTTCATGCTCTCAAATACACCCTGTATCACAAACACAGTTAAAACCGGGCGTTAAACAATATTGTGCTCATAAATTCAGGTAATAAATAGTGTCTGATATGCAATATTTGACCCTCAACAGAACCCAATCCGCGTCCATCTGCAGCACCTGTTTCAGGGAGAGCATGGAACATGCAAGAGCTGTGGAGCCTATCCTATTGTATATGTAAAATCCACTCCCCATATACGGTGAGAATACTTATTTTGACCGTACATAAGACAATCATCTATATAAAAGATGGTTATGGCCCACACCACTACAAGAAAAACAGGCATTACCGGCGGCCAAAACTGCCCCTAAAAGTCCAAAAAACCGCCGGTATAAGAATCAGCGGCAGTCGGGCGGCTGCCGCAAAAGGGGGGCGTCGCTGCGTCATTTACCGGCGTTCGCCCTTTTTAGCGGCGGTTTTGGCGGCCGCCGCTATAAATATCCTTTAGCGGCGCTTATTACCATTTACCGGCGACTCCACTAACTGCCGGTAATAACTGTACAAGCGCCGGTAGATATCATAAAAGCGCCGCTAAAATCGTTCTGAGCGCCCCAAAAATACTAATCGATGCTAAAAACTTTGTAATAAACGCCGCTAAAATAACAACAACCGCCGCTAAAAATTTGTAACGTATGCTAATGAGAGATTAAAAATACGCCTGTAAAATCTGTTTAAAACGCTGGTAAACCATTTACAGTGTAAAAGAAAAAATAATAGAAACAATTAAAAATTCTGCTAGGCTGAATCTTCTAAATCAAAAGACCTTTACAGGCTTAAATTAGCATTTAAACACAACCTGTTAATCATTTACAACCAACCTCATTTACAGGGACCTGAGAATGAAAGGTTACATAATGGACAAAAAATTTACAGATTGAGACACAAAGAAAAGCAAAAGGAAAAAAGAAAAAATCAACGGACTTCAGTGATGCCCGAGGCAAGACTTCTGAAATGCACCCCAAGAACTAGAACTCATGCATATAGAGGACCTTTGTCAGCACCACCCTGCCATGCATAGAGGTCAGGTGATAAAACAATATATACACTCATAATCTGAGTTACACTATCTAAAATTAAATTTTCAGTCACAAATATTTCCTGCAAAAATAACCATACCGAATGAAGTCCATATCCATCCCCATATGAAGCAGCAAAGCCCCCCTCTGTTACCAACGCTCCACCTTCAGTTACCAATGCAAAGACAAAAAGTTTACAAAACAAATAAAATAACTAAAAAATAAATTTGATATAAAATAAAAGGAACCAATAAATACCTGTAACTAGCAGATGGAGGAGAATAGCTATGAATTTTTTTATATATATAAATATGTGGACAGATTTTTCTTCCCTTTTTCTTCAAGGATAAAACTGCATCATAAGCAGTCATAGCATGCAACTCAATATAAGCCTTTTTACAGAAGCATTAACTAGCATGCAACTCAATATGGATGGACTGAATTCAAGACAAGGAAAGCCATATAGTGGCTTGTACGATGAACCTAAGTTTTTAATGTACTGACACGGTGTGTACCAACAAGCTAACCCAAAAAAAAAAAAAAAAAAAAAGTAGTTTTGGATTTGCGTGACTTTTGGGAAATTGTCCTAAAATGATATGGAAAAATGAATGGAAATGGTAGATTTCCAACAAACAACATGGTGGGCCCCACCTAGGTTTATGTAATATGAAGAAATTAGCTTCTGCCATTAACACAGAAGAGGATTGTGTAGTGAGTAACTCTACCATTAGCATACTGAGTAAACTCTGTGAGGCCCACCATGATTTATGTATTTTATCCGCTCTATCCATCCATTTTCCAGATAATTTTATGGCTTGAGCCCAAAAAACAAAGCATATACAATGCTCAAGTGGACCACGCCACATGAAATATTCGAATTTAACTTCTAACAAAACTTGGATGAAGGAAAAAATAAATATTAGCTTGATCCAAAACTTTTATAAAACAAGTTTTTAATCGTCAATCACCATTATTTCATATAGTGTGGCCCCCACAGATTTTGGATCTTTTTTATTTTTGGGCTATCCCCTAAAATGAGCTGACAAATGGATACATAATGTATATATATTAAGAAAGGCTGCACCAAGTTAGGTCAACTTGAGTTGAACCTTATTCCCTCCATAAACCTCTGATATCCCCAACTCACTTGTCCACAAGTTATAACTCACTTGTGGTTTTATCATCACTCTGTTCAACCATTGTACCATGTTATTTTAGTGTATAAGCTTAAAAATGAAGTAGATTCAAGGCTCTGGTGAAAAACATGGTGGGAATAAAACACCTACTGTTGAGAATGTGTTGGGGGCTATAAAAGTTTTGGGTCAATCTGATGTTTGCATTTTTGCCTTCATCCAGGTGTGTGTGACCTTATGAATATAGGTTGGATGGAAAATAAACATCTTGGTGGGCCCACCAACGGTTTCTATGGTGCGAATCATTATAACAGCCACTTTTTATTGTGTGGTTCACTTGAACCTTAGATCCACTTAAGTTTTTGTCATACTCATAAAATAATGTGTAAAAATGGATGGACTGTGTGGATAAAACCCATACATCACTATGGTGCAGTCACATATCTGTTCAAGTAAAATAATCCACAAGAAGGTATGAAGAAAAAAATTGTTGAATGCTGCAGAAGCAGGAGTACATAGATACCAAACTGGATGTCTTCCGTTAGAGTTTGTGTCCACTTTGACATCAGCTGTAATGTTCTTTTTCTTCAATTGCGTGTTCACATCGGCCAGAAACAGCTCGTCAACATAAAAATGGGGGCAGAATTATTAGTTTTGTAATCCAAACCCAATGCCATAAAGTTCTTATGGAGACTTACATTTTCATCAAAATAAGTCCAAGTTAATAAAACAAAAAGGATAAACTAGAATGAAATCAGAGCTTCTTAAAGGGTTTCATCGTAAGCAATTTGAAACAGGCCTATTATGAAAAGAGAGATTGCATTTCTCCATTTCAAATGGATGGAATTCCTCAAAGGCCCATTATGAAAAGAACAACTATCTATGGATGTTACCATATTTTCTTGGCATAGCTTATGCAAGTTTTCTTGTTTTGTTGTTGTAAGGATTATACATTCATTCTCCTTTGTTGCAACTTTAAGAGCAACATCTTTGAACTGCATGTACATGTGAATGGATAATTTCTGCATGAAAGTATTTCAAAATCAAATGAATGGATGCTACTCACGATTAAGATTTTCAGATAGAGGTATGGGAAAGGCATAGTAAAAAAATACCTTCTTAAAAGAAAGCCTCCCTCTTTTTAAAGACACCAGGTAGTCTCGATGGCATGGTATAGTTTCAGACATTAAACTCTAGCAAGCAGATGATAACTCCATTACTCTAACAGTACTTAGATACCATCAGAAAGAAAGAAAATACAACATCTTAATGTTCACTGGTTATTAATTCTGACAAGTGAGACCCATGCTTAATCCAAATCATTTTTGCCCATTTCCAACTAAGCCAGCCTCATCAACAAAACTATGAGATGCCAGCAATAGCTATGGAGTTGAGCTAACTTTTTCTCCTTGTTAGTAGTCATGACAATTTAGTAAATGTTAACATTCATCTTTCTAATTTTGGTCCCACAAATTGCCTTGAAAATTACAGCAGACCACAACTCCAATAACAAAGTGGAACCGTGGACTATGGAAGGATGTTACATGGCTTCCCATCAATGGCATATCCATGGTTACAATGTTACTCTACTTATAGTATGGGGTCTATAAAAGAAAAATAGGAGAAGTGTCCTTTTTTATTTTTTTTGGTTCCTTTCTTCAGTTCACATTCAATGTGATAGTAAAACGAGTTCTTGGGTTGACACCAGAAGAGCCACAAACTTCAAAAGTACTAGAAGATTTCCTCACTTTCAAGAAAGGACTCATCTCCTTTCCACTATATATTCCAGGTACTCCATATGCAAGAGCTGTTCAGGTACTTCTAATCATATTTCAGTAGAAATATTTCAGACCCTTTTCATGCATAGATACCATTTTCTTAGGTAAGTGTCATTTACACCCATCTGCAAAAGAGCTTGTTCAGGTACTTCTAATCAGATGATACGTAGTTTTATCAAAAACTGGATGAAGGCTAATCTGCAAAAGAAAATTCACCAAAAGTTGTTGATTGGTGATTGGGTCACTAACCAAGCCGCATCTCCATGATACACACCATATGGGGGCCATCTCTGCAACACTGTATGCAGAAGTTATTCACATGGACCAAAGCTTGTTCACATCATTGCCCATGGAAAACATTTTTACCTATTCAAAGTTTCTCATCTTACCGTGTGGGACCTACTGCGATTGGATGTGTTTTTTTTGTTTTTTTTGTTTTTTTTAGTGTATTATAGTTTTATAAGATGGCCTACCAGATGGTTGGATGAGCTGGATTGAATTTTTGGGTGATCTGGTCAAGTTGGTCGTGGTGCAACTATTGCAGGGGTTGTTGCAGGGGTTGGATCTCATAATCACTGTCTGGGCTTTAACACTAATATCAGACTGATCTGAAACTTCTGTGGCCCACAAGAAGTTTTGATGGTGGTTGTTCAATCACCACTGCTTGTGGTGTGGCCCATTTGAGATTTGAAAATGCCTTATTTTTGAAATGACGTCCTAAAATGATCAAATGTAATGGATAAATGAAGTAGATATAACACAGACATTTTAGAAGTTGATTTCCATTAAAGAAGTTGTACAATTCCATGTGCATGAGCAATACCAGAGTATGCATGGTTTCAGTAGGAGCAGAGCAGTTGCCACCAGGAGCCAGGAAACATTAAATCTAAGAAATCACAAAAATCAATGGGATTACATAACCAAAAGCTATCACAAAGAGTCCTAGCCATTTTTCTTGTAGTGAAAAGAAATAAAAGAACATCACCAAATCAACTAGATTTGCTTAATACTAGGCTGATAGAAAAACATTACTTAGTAAATAAAAACAATTCAAAAGAAATATTTAAAAGACACTCAATGAGAAAGAGGATAGATGTCTTACAGAGATAGCCCCATCTGCACAAAAGGGATGAGCCTAACACAACAGAACTGAATTTGACCTCAACCAATATAATATTAAGTTCGTTGACATAAAACCTTTCCTGCCGTAAAGAGACTTCATTACTTGAACGCTATAAAAGATAAACAACAATAACAGTTGAATGCACTTACAGACTGGGTATTGATGATTTGAGTATTTTTTATGAGTTTGCCAGGATCTAAAGAACCAACCTGCAAAAAGATTATAAAGCTTTGGCAAATTTAGCAAATGCACGGCTAATGTAAATGGTGATGCCAAAGTCGAAACAAGAATGGAACCTGCAAGGGAGACATTATTAAGTGATTGCAACATGCTCATTTCTGTTTTGATAAATGAGCTCACTTGTCATTTGAAGCCAGTTTGATGGACTTTCTGTTTTCCACCTAATATAGAGTGGGGCTTCCACAGTTTCTGAATTGGGTGCATTTTTGCCATTGAAACAGGGCACAATTACCTAATATAGAGTGGGGCTTCCACAGTTTCTGAAATCTTGACTCTCTAGGAACCAAATATCTATTACAATGAGTTCATACAATGGACCAAAAGGTGAAGGGACTGAACTTGCCTTCTCTAGATGATGGCGAAGATAAATAACATCATGCATTGCCTTAATAGCAACAACCCGAGATGATAACAGCACGAAATAAATGAGTTATCATAGGGCCGGATTTGAACAAAATCTACATGAGCTAGAAGTAAAATTTCATGGTGTTAACAACAAAAACAATAACAATTATGACACGATGAAATGGTTAAAAGCAAAATAATATTTTTTTAGAGGAAAGATGTTGGCTGATTTCAGGAAATAACTAAGCCCATGGGTGCAACATCAGTTGCAAGCTCGCTGTTTTGCAAGAGTCAGCAAAATCATTTATAAGGAGAAGAGATTAAATTATGATCAATTTACATCATTCTAAGTACCACCCGCCCAAGCAGGAATCTATATTCGCTGAAATTCACTGTAAAAATGCATGATATTGTTCGAGATGTTGCCTTATCACAAATTTTCCTGTCATTTTTCTAGGTATTAAAAGTCAATCCATGTAAATAAATGTAATCGGGCCATCGGTTGTAAAAGTTTAGCCCACCACCAAAGGAAAACATATTTCTGAATATCTGTATCATATCAGCTCAATACAGCCGTATCATATTCATAAAGGCCTGATATGAATATCTGTATCATATCAGCCCAAAAACACATGGATTTGTTGGCCCAAAACATGGAAACGCATGGTATCTGTCTCAATAAGATGCATGTGGCATGGAGGACCACTAAAAGTGCTGATCTCATGTAGCACCGGTTTGCTTGTTGTCAAACTTTTGCCCATCAACCATGATAATTGTCAAAAAGCCAACATCAAATAGATGGGACAAGGTTATAGTGATGATGATCATGATTCATTCATGAGAAAAGGACAGCAGTTGGTATTCTAAAGCAGGAAAAAAAAGTCATATATATTCTTAAAATAGATACTTTTTTAATGAATGTATTCATGAGATGAATTACAAGGCATTACTCTACAAAAGTTTCAACACCGTGAGTACCACAAATGACAAATTCCAGTAAAGTGAGTACCACAAGTGAAAAATTCCAGTAAACTGTTGAAGAATTACCATTGCAGATTATGAAGACATCATTTTCCAAATTAATTCAAGAATTCCAGGAAATTTCTAGTTCAGCAAACCTTTTCCAAATTATCCCTGTTCACTGCATTCAACAAAAGCCCAATTCTAATTTGCAATGCGTCTACAAATATTACCTCCTACATGATAGTCACTAGATTCATACTTCAATAACCAAATGATGTTAATAAGATTAAACAATTACCCTTTCAAATAAGAAGTTGTTTCTAGCTGAGGTATAAGAAAATTTACACAAATTTTTAAGAAAAAAAAAATAGAGGCGAATTTCCTACCTTCCAATTCTCGTCCTATGCCAGAGCCCCCTGCTTTAACTTACATCATTTTTTCCCATCATTCTTGAAACTGCCTACTTTGCCATGTTGAGCACACCTATCCCTGCACTGAACAATAAATAAAAGAATTAGAGGATGCAAAGCAAGGTCACAGTTAAAATGTCCAATACTACCAAAAAAGAAGAACATGCCAATTGTTCTTTCCTTGGTATGGAGTTGGAATCACATGGAACACAAAACAACAAGAAAAAAACTAAGTTTCCGTTAGTTATGATAACCAATCACTATTGTTTTCCTGTGGTGTGGTCTACCTGAGATTTATATCTCTCTCATTTTGGGGATCAAGCCATAAAATGATCTGTAAAAATGGATGAAACACATACATCATGGTGGGCCCACAGAGCACCGACAACCAGCCACCGGGCTGGTGGCAGGGGAGTAGCCAATCCATTTCCGACTGACAATCCAATCTGGTCAAACCAACCCAATAAATGGGATGACTCAAAAATAATGGCAATCCATTGGTCCAGACTCACCATGAAAATGGAATCACTCAAAATTGATGAAAAGATCAGCTCAGACTCACCGTTAAAATGTAATGACTCAGAAATTACGAAAATCTGATGGGATCACACTGAAAAGAGTTGACAACAACCAGAAAAAAAAAAAAAAAAACTCCAAATTCAAATGGTCACCCATTTACGATTGGATTTTCAGGCATCTATTTGTCTGAGTTGTCTTTGGCTCCCCAATGGAGTTGTGGCAAGCTTTCAAGCCCATGCGGGGAACATTTTTTCCTCCTTTTTTAGTTGCATTTGGGTAAATGGTACTGATTTACTAATTCAAGAGAGCAACTAATATTGATTTAGAGCATTGATAATGACGCCATTTCTTTCTATTGTTTTGGTAATAGAAAAGAAAATGGTGCCACTATCATTATAAAATAAAAGGAACTAATAAATATCTGTAACTAGCAGATGGAGGAGAATAGCTATGGAATTTTTTTTTTTATAAATATGTGGACGGATTTTTCTTCCATTTTTCTTCAAGGATAAAATTGCATCATAAGCATCATAGCATGCAACTCAATATGAGCCTTTTTACAGAAGCATTAACTAGCATGCAACTCAATATGGATGGACCTGAATTCAGCACAAGGAAAGCCATATAGTGACTTGTACCTGATGAGCAGCTTTGATCATGCATCCATGTAAGCATTGTGGACCCCTGAGCCTACACTCTATATAGTTACTTCCACTTTGAATAAGCATCTTACAACCAAAGATAAATACATAAACAACATTTTAAAAAAATAATAAATAAATAAAATAAGGGAAGGTGATTTATACACGATGCTTGGCCAATCAACTGGCCAGATGGAGACCACCTTTGGGCAATGCAGACCATTTATCTGGTGATCCCAAATAACAGAACAGCAATGCCGAAAAACTTCCTCCATTGAACAATCATAACTGTGCAATTGGTAGCCTGCAAGATGATGATTTTGACAGCATACTGCATTTAAGAGGTAAGAAAGAGGCTTGACATGAACTTTCTGACAAAGATTGTTTATTTATCAAAGAAAAAAGATAGTATCATCAGCGAAATAGAGTGTAACATGTCCAACTCCCCTAGTACAAATTAGCATGAATTTTGCCAAAGACTTTTTTCTAATGCCTCAACTTAGAACCTCCTCAGCTATGATGGAGAACAATGGGTATGATGCATCCGCTTGACATATACCTTCAGTAAATTTGAAATATTCACATAGCTCACCATTCACCACCACTGAAAAGAAGCAGTTGACAACCACTTTATAGATTAGGCCAGCCAACTTGACAGAACCAAACTCCCTCATGATCGTAAAGTACATCCAAACAGTCACAAGGTTTTGCCATATCATGTTTAATAATGACATTGGTTTTGCCATATCATGTTTAATAATGACATTTCCAATGCTAGAACACTTATTCCAGACTTTAAATAATAATAATAATAAATGTTTGTACTATACTAGTTTGGAATAATTGCACCCAACATGTTAGTCAACAAAATTACAAAGACTAATAGTGTGAAATTTCCTAAAATCTGGCGAGCAATTATATTTTGGAATAAGAGCAACAAGAGGAGGTAAACACGAACCTCCATGGAAAATTTCCCAAACCATATTGAAAACATCCATTTTAATGATATTCGCACAAATCAGAAAAGAATCCGCCAGAATGATGGCCATCTGGACCCAGAGCACTATTCCTATCCAAACTGAAAACAGCTTCAAGAACTCATTCTCACACTAGGACATTCATAGATGAAGGCCAAACTCCAACAGTCAATAATTCTAGTTCATTTGCTAAATCTCATCTAGAGATTTCAAACATATCTTTCCCATTAGCAACCAAATTATTGCATCACAAATATGCAACTCCACACAAGTAGTTTAGCCCCCAAATATCAAATCTGTGAAAGTTAAATAGCATTGGAAACAGAAACTGGCAAAAGTCCAAATTCAACCACAAAAGGGCCACATGCCCACCGATCAAATGGTTAGGACGGTACATACCTGGATCATGGTATGTCCATGGAGACCACCAGATCAATGGTCCAGGCCATTTAGCTGTGAAACAATATGTACAATGGTGAAGGACAACAAACTTATCTCATCCTGGCTCACGTGAGACCCAAAACAAGCTCATGTTTTAAGTGTCACACACTAGCCTTCCCTTTCGATTTACACATATACATTCCTTATGCTTACAGAATTCTTTTTCTTTTTCCAAGACAGTTGCATGGAACTCTGAAAACAGAAAATGCAAGGACACTGACACTGGTTTTGATCTGAAAAGTGCTGTTTGACTTCTCTTTCAGTTGACACAATCATACAACCCCAATATTGTGACATTTTTTAAAGATAAACCAAAAATCATTAAGAAAAACAGGACAAAAAGAAAAGAAAAGAAAGAATGCTACAGGGCAATTCTCAAGAAAAGGAAAAACACTGCCACTAACCAAAAAGAAAAACAATCCAATGATCATGAATCCCCTTGAAACTACCGAGATAGTGACTAAAGGCTGAAAGACTATCCACAATCACCCTGCTGTGTTTTCCATTATTTGATTCCAATCATGAAAAGCTCACCTCTCAAAATGCCATGACATTCAGAAGCAACATAGTCAATTCCACAATCAAATACAAGTTCTTATTTACTTAATTGAGAATACTTTGCCATCAAATATTCTTCAATTTCTCGACTCCTGCAGTCACTATAAGATGGCAAGAAGAAACATCTTCTAGAAGATCCATTAGTCAAGAAAGGCCAAACCTTGCCATCACGACATAAAGGTCCACCGGTGATCTGTTCTTCATGACCCACTCAACCCCAAATAAATTGAAAGAAGAAACACCACTTCTTTGTGCAATGAAGAACACTACATTGTGACCTGATAATTGCACTTTCATCTTTCAACAACAAAGTTTTGATTTTGGAAACTGGGAGACCAAGTTTACAGAAGAATAATGCCTACCGATTCGCTGTCAAATGCAAAGTACTTAAGGCAAAACATTTGGATGCCTTACACTAACCAATTCAATGTCAAATATAAGAGTGCCCAATGTAGAGCCTTCTCCATTGGCAAGACGGGTTGGATTGAAAATAGTGGTAAACAGCCTCTGCCTGTTGAAGAACTGAAAATCATAGAGAAAACAAAGCAATTGTAAATAATAAACCATTTGGATCAGAAACGGTGGACCCCACCTCACATATGCTGGCTAAGTAATATTTTCTTGGCAACAAAAGGAGAGGGATGTTCAATCCCAATCCTACATCACCCAAACAACCAAATCAGATGGCATAAAGAGATTGAAAAGATACCTGTCTATTAGAGATTCAATCTTTGGGCAGATGTTTTCAAAGGTCAACATCGATCGCTTCAATCGAACCAACCGAATCGAACTCTCCAAGCAATCAAAGAACTCACCCAACATCTCATACCTGACCATCCAAACAACATATTCACATTTGAAATGACAATCATACCATCAAAACAAGAAGAAAAATTCAAGAGATGACACTTACACGATTTATGCAATCAATCCATTGATCTGGACCATTTATCCAGTATGCCCTGACTGCTACAGAGAGATGAGCCCAACGACCTGCCAGATGGGAAGATCCAGGCCATCCAATCCCATGCCCATTTCCCATTCAATATGAATAGATGGGGCATGTGTTAGGACTTTCCCTCTAGCGAAGATTTTTGAGACATCAACAATCTACGGTGACGGCATGGATAACCGAACCATGGACCATACCTGTACGGATTCCATTCTAAGAACAGTATGAATCATCCAATCAAGAAAAAATCTACAATTTCCACTGAATTAAAGGATGCCCAAATCATTTTTTTTATGAGAATAGCGAAGCATTTCTCTTTAATATTGTTTTTGTGCGGAAGCCCCTCTCTCAGTTTCTGAAAAATCTTCATCATATCAGAGCTCCGATGAGTACCATTAATTCCGATGACCTTCCTCCATTCCGGCGAACCCAATCACCAACAAAACCCATCTTTGCCGATTCGACGATTCACCATCTCCCAGACCTCCTACTGGCCCTTTCAACACCCCTCTAAAATCCGTTCCGGCGACCTTCTTCCGTTCTCATAAACCCAATCGGTTTCAAAACCCATCTCTACCATCCGACAACCATCCAAAAACAAAAATCATAAATAAAGAAGAAAGGGAAAGGGAAAAAAAAAAAAAAAAACCCACCTTGAACCTTCCGCGCACACCCCACTCTCTTCCGCCCCCGCCAGCGGACCAGACCTGTGCTCCACCTTCGCACCAGTGCTCCCTTCCACCTTTAACAAATCAGGACTGGACCGAACCACGTCTCTTCCAAAAACCCCCTCTCGCTGATTTCAGACGACAACAACTAGAAAAAAAAAAATGGTACTTTCTTTCATAACCCCTGCCTCGCCTTTCAAAACCCCCTTTTCAAAAAATAAAAAAGAAAAAAAAAAAAAAAAAGAAGAAAGAAGAAGAAGAAGAAGATGGAAAACGAGAAGGATGCCCAAATCATGCAAAGAACCCAAATCATATATATCTTTTCAGCCAATGAAGTTGTTAAAATTGGAGAAACCCCCAAAAAAATCTGTTTTAGGATAGAAGAAATGCTCACTTTTCAGGAAGCTTGATATCATCTTTTGCCTTTGGCTGCTTCCGGACAGGATCTGCCTTCGAATCGACATTGATAGTAAGCACGAAGCCAGATCAAGAGAGGCCGGAGTGGAAAGTGGAGATCGAGATGCGTTGGAGAGAGAGAGAGAGAGAGAGAGAGAGAGAGAGTTTCGGTCGGGATTTGGGATTTGGGAGGAGAGGAGCGGAAAAGGGTTTTGAGAGAAAATAGGTTGGAGAAGGGCGCGATGGATTTGGGGGGCGCGCGTTTTGGATTTCTTTTTTCAATCAGCGGCGGTGGCGCGTTTTGTACACTGGCGGCCACCTAAAAACGCCCCTGATTTTAATCTACAGTGGCGGTTTGTGGTGGCCGCCTGTGATAAAAACGCCCCTGATGAATGTTTTTTTTGTAGTGCACCAACAATGAGAACAATATGCAAAATTTCCCTTGAGATGTGGCCCATATAGAGTAATATCTAGAAGATGGACGGTTTTGATCATCAGACCATCTCAACATACGGCCAGAATGAGGCGAAAGATGATAGCTATACCGAGTTTCCAGATTGGCAAAAGCAGGAAAGCAAGTCAAGCTCCATCATCTGGTTGACCTGAATCGCCATGGAGTCTTCTCTAATCGGTTTTGAGAACATTTCCCCAACATACCTCCGCCGTTCCATCCAAGGTGATTCTCTGCTTTTCAGCTTTCAGCTTCTTCTTTGCTCTAAATCATGGCAGATGGACTGGTTTCTTTGGTCGTGGAGAGTTTGGGTTCCATGGCCTTTCAAGAGCTGAGGTCGTTAGAGGGTGTTGAGGAAGATCTTAAAAAGCTCTCTCGTACCTTCGATTCTCTTCAAGCAGTGCTCACCGACGCAGAGAAGCGGCAAGTGAATGATGAATCGGTAAAAAGATGGTTAGGAGATCTCAAAGATGTGGCATATGACATTGACGACGTTTTAGAGGAGTGGAAGGTGGTGAACGACGGTAGCGATGACGGCACCAGCTCCGAAGGTAAGAAGGTATCTTTTCCCTTTTTTTCCAGACCCCGCTTTCATGTTGAGACCAGTAATCGGATAAAAGCGATTAGTGCAAGATTAGACGAGATCAAAGAACGCAAGAATAGCTTCTCTTTCAGTGAAGTCAGGGAAGAAAGTGGAGTGGTCAAGTTGGACATGAGGGAAACGAGTTCATTCATAGATGAAAATAAGATTTTTGGTAGGGATCGAGTTAAGGAGTGGATTGTCAACCAGTTGGTAGAGGGCAGCAGTGATGAGGAGGAGGGCGTCGGCGTCATTTCTATCATTGGTATGGCAGGAATTGGCAAAACCGCTGTCGCTCAATTAGTCTTCGATGATGTTAGGGTTAAGAGGCACTTCAATATTATGAGTTGGGTGAGTTTTCCCGGAGATTTCGATGTGACGAGGATCTATTTTGAAATCATTAATACAGGGAGACAGAAGCTGCCATATTTTCTATCCTTGGAATATTTGAGATCAAATATCTCTAGTATTCTATCTGGTAAGCGGGTTCTGCTCGTGCTGGATGGCGTACGCAACACTGATGATGCCCAGTGGAAAAGGCTTATGATTCCGTTCAGTAAAGTCAAGAAAGAAAGTAGAATTTTAGTTACCACTCGTAACGAGAATGTCACGAAATTCTTCTCCTCGCCCCTGATGTACGAACTGCAACCGTTGTCTGAGAATGATTGTTGGTCGTTGTTCAGCCACAGAGCTTTCTCTGGAGGAAGAAGTGGGGATGAGCATGTCAAGTTAGAAGCATTGGGTAGAGAAATTGTGAACAAGTGTCAAGGAATTCCTCCACTGTTGGACGCAATAGGAAGTGCCTTGCGCAGAAAAAGAGATGTACAGGACTGACAGTCTGTCTTAGATGAAGCGACGGGGGATTCATTGGGTACTGAAAAAATTGCATCCGTTGTATTAGAGAGCTTCCATGATTTGCCAAAGCATTTGAAGCAATGCTTTGCTTTCTGTTCCATATTTCCAAAGAATCATTTGATAGAGAAGGACAAGCTAATCAAGTTGTGGATGGCCCAAGGTTTCATTCCCCAAACGGGAAGAGGAGATATGGAGAGGCTAGGTTGTTCGTATTTCGATGATTTAGTAAGGCGTTCCTTGTTTCAATACATAGAGACAGATGAAGAAGGTGATCCAAAGTATTGCATGATACATGACATGATCCATGACCTCTGCAAATCTATTATGACTGAGTGTTTAATTATAAAAGAGGAAACGCTGAAGAGTCAGCTTGCAAAGGCTCGCCATGCCTCATGGATTTGCAATGAGGATGTAGAATCCATTCCTTCCTTCATATATGAAGCTGAAAATTTGCGTACACTCATACCCATTGGATGGCCTAAAATTCCCAGTTTTTATCATTTTAACAGCTTAAAACGTCTGAGAGCATTGGATTTGAGTGGCAACACAGTAGAAGAGCTCCCAAATTCTTTGCAGAACTTGAAGCTTTTGCGATACCTCGACTTGTCTGCCACCTATATACGAAAATTGCCGGAATTTTTAAGTGGCCTATGTCTTTTGCAGACCTTAAAGCTTAATCATTGCCGTAATCTTGCAACACTCCCTAAAGGGATTGTGAAACTGATCAAATTAAGACATCTTGAAACCGAAGGAACCTTTTTGGTGTGCTTACCAGAAGGCATGGGGAGGTTAACATCCCTTCGAACGTTAACTAAGTTCGTTACGGGGGGTGAGAGCGGATGTAAAATTGCAGAACTGAAAGACCTTAACCTTCTTCGGGGGAAGCTAGAAATAACATGCTTAGACAGAGTAGCAAGTAGAGAAGAGGCTAACAAGGCAAAATTGGAGAAGAAGCAGAACATCCAGACCTTGAAATTGTCATGTGAGGCAGGGATATGTTTTAAAACACAGAGAAAAAATGAGATGGAGCAGGTGGAGGGTGTGTTTGAAGCCCTTCGATCTCATCCAAACCTAAGAGATCTTACCATTTCAGAATACATTGGTCGCCAATTCCCAACTTGGATGGAAGATTGTTCATTGTATTCCAATCTTACCAAGATGCAATTATCATATTGCAAATGCAGACAGATGCCAGCGCTTGGGAAACTGCCGTCCCTTAAATGGCTTAAGATACAGGGCATGTTGGAAGTTACACAGGTGGGCAGCGAGTTTTTTGGGAACAGCCATGATGGGGTTACCGGAACATTCCCCAAATTAGAGATTCTTATCTTCCAAAGTATGTATATTTGGGAGAAGTGGGAGTTGAATGTGGGAGCTGGATCATTCCCATCTCTCTTTCAATTATGCATATTGTATTGCGAGAAGTTAGAGGCACTGCCAGAACTGCAACACCTCATTTCTCTTCGGGAACTCGAAATCCCGATGCCAGAAGGAGAAAGGAGAAGATTGGAACAAGATAGCCCACATCCCCAACATCATCATTGATTAGCGTTAAATCCAATGAGAGAGAAAATCTTTCGAGGTGCTACATTGCAAGGTACGAGACTCTCTCTCTCTCTCTCTCTCTCTCTCTCTCTCTCTCTCTCTTCCTTCTAATCTTATTCTTGGTGTGGCAGGCGGATGAATCTCAAGACATTCTTTCCTTTTCTTCCATACGTATGTTGTAGATCAACCAATCGAGGGTAGCTCTAAGGTTCCTTCACTGTTCGAGTTGTCCATTCCCTTTCTTGGTAGAACCTACTTCATTGTAGCCACCAGGAATTATAATGCCATTTGATTCCCGCCGAAAGCTAGGAAGAAGTGTTCGACTCCGCGTATCAGCCAAAGAATCTAGTCTCCCATCAGGTATTTCTTTGCTCTCTCTCTCTCTCTCTCTCTCTCTCTCTCTCTCTCTCTCTCTCTCTCTCTCTCTTTTTATTATTATTATTATTATTTTGTTCTCTTTAGACGCCAAGTATTCCTTCTAAGATTGTCTAAGTCTCTCTCTCTGTTTTATTTTATTTTGTTCTCCTTAGACGCCAAGTATTCCTTTTAAGATTGTATAAGTATCTACACTCAGCTTTCCTTGTATCTATGCATAATACATTTTAATTAGATTTCATCTGTGATTATAATATGCTCACATTTTCATTTTTAATAATGCTAAGGTGATTTGAACAAATTGTGTGGGGCTCTTGTCAGCTAAATGTAACCAGGCTGGCCTGCTTTAATTTCAATTTTCTGAATGGTGAATGTTGATAGTCAACCATTTTTTATTTTATTTTTACTGATCTTTTGACGGCCATGATCAGAGATGGATAGGATCACGCTATCAATGTTTATTAAAAACCACCTGCCATCAATGGCGAGGACAAATAAATGAACGAACCCAAACTAACAGGTCAGCCAGCCACGTGTACTTTGAACTGTGAGGAGTTTTGTGGCCATGTCAGGGCTAGGATCACCACTACGTGTCACCCCCATCTCCACTGGCACCCAGATGTAGTTAGACCACTGTAAATACTATTGCTTGCCAAATTGACGTCCCTGGCTTAAGATAACTGAAATGCATGAAATGAGAAAGGTGGGCATGTTGAGAAGTGGAGCCACATCTGGAGCCACCCACGACCAGTCTAGGTTGCGGGGATTTCGTGTCGCAAGTCCTTTCGCAACTGGAATGCGAAAGGAGTTTCGCGGATTTCGTGTCACAAGTCCTTTCACAACTGGAATGCGAAAGGAGTTTCGCGAATTTCGTGTCGCAAGTCCTTTCGCAACTGGGATGCGAAAGGAAAGTTGCCAAAAACTATAAATTGGGGTCCCTAGGGCTATTCTAGGGTTAAGGTGAATATTAGAAAATTATTCTAAGGTGTGGGCAAGGGATTTTCTCCATACTTCCAAGGGAGAGGTTAGTATATTCCCACTACAACAAATTAGACTTTTTGCAACGATTTTTTTAGCGACGAGTGTAATTTCATTGCGAAATGCGATTTTTTACAACGACATTTCAAGTCGTTGCAAAAAAATAGATTATTTACGATGACAGTTTAAATCGTCGTTAATAGTTAACTTTTTTGCGACGAGCTTCGATTATCGTCGCAAAACTTGTCGCAAAAAGTTTTCGTATGAATTTTTTACAACGATCTTAACCAGTCGTCACTAATTGCCACTTTTGTGACAAATTAGGTGTCGTAAAAAAAAAAGTTTTTTACGACGATACAAAAGTTGTCGCAAGTAGTAGCTTTTGCAACGACTATTTCAACCCATTGCAAAAAATACTGAATTATACTTTTTGCGACGAACGTAGTTTCATTGCGAAATATTAGAGTATTTGCAATAACATTGTAAATCATCGCAAATAGTCAACGTTTTTGCGACGAGCTATAAATATTGTCGCTAAAACGTTTTCCACCAATTTTTTCCCGGGAAATTACATGGCTTGAAAGATATTTCGCCACGCGTTTTTATGGTCATCGCTAATGTCCAATTTATGCGACAAATTGAGTATCGTGGTAAAATATTATTTTTTGCAACGACACGAAAGTCGCTACAAATAGTCTGTTTTAGTGACGACCAGGTTAACTCGTTGCGACAAATACAAACTGAAACCTTTTGCGACAAATGTAGTTTCATTGTAAAATGTTAGAGTATTTGCAATAATATTGTAAATCATCGCAAATAGTCGACGTTTTTACGACGAGCTATAATTTTCATCGCTAAAATGTTTCCCACCAATTTCTCCCGAAAAAATTACATGGCAGGAAAGACGTTTCGCCACGCGTTTCTATAGTCATCGCTAATGTCCACTTTATGCGACAAAGTGAGTGTCGTGGCAAAACATTATTTTTTGCTATGAGAAGAAAGTCGCTATAAATAGTCTGTTTTAGCGACGACTAAGTTAACTCGTTGCGACAAATACAAACTGAAACCTTTTGCAACGAACGTAGTTTTATTGTAAAATGTTAGAGTATTTGCAACAACATTGTAAATCATCGCAAATAATCGACGTTTTTGCGACAGGCTATAATTCTCGTCGCTAAAACGTTTCCCACCAATTTCTCCCAGGAAAAATATATGGCGGGAAAGATGTTTTGCCACGCGTTTCTATGATCGTTGCTAATGTTCACTTTATGCAACGAATTGAGTGTCGTGGAAAAATATTATTTTTTGCCACGACACAAAAGTCGCTGCAAATAGTTTGATTTAGCGACGACCAGGTTAACTCGTTGCGACAAATACAAACTGAAACCTTTTGCGACGAACGTAGTTTCATTGTAAAATATTAGAGTATTTGCAACAACATTAGAAATCATTGCAAATAGTCGACGTTTTTGCAACGAGCTATAATTATCATCGCTAAAACGTTTCTCGCCAATTTCTCCTAGAAAAATTACATGGTGGGAAAGACGTTTCGCCACACGTTTCTATGGTCATCGCTAATGTCCACTTTATGCGACAAAATGAGTGTCATGGCAAAACATTATTTTTTTGCCACGACACGAAAGTCGTTGCAAATAGTATGTTTTAGCGATGACCAGGTTAATTCGTTGCGATAAATACAAACTGAAACCTTTTGCAACGAATGTAGTTTCATTACAAAATGTTAGAGTATTTATAACAACATTGTAGATCATCGCAAATAGTCAACGTTTTCGCGACGAGCTATAATTCTTGTCGCTAAAACGTTTCCCACCAATTTCTCCCAGGAAAATTACATGGCGGGAAGACGTTTTCGCCACGCGTTTTTATGGTCATCGCTAATGTCCACTTTATGTGACAAATTGAGTGTCATGGCAAAACATTATTTTTTGCCACGACACGAAAGTCGCTGCAAATAGTCTGTTTTAGCGACGACTAGGTTAACTCGTTGCGACAAATACAAACTGAAACCTTTTGTGACGAACGTAGTTTCATTGTAAAATGTTAGAATATTTGCAACAATATTGTAAATCATCGCAAATAGTCGATGTTTTTGCGACGAGCTATAATTCTCGTCACTAAAACATTTCCCACCAATTTCTCCCGAAAAAATTACATGGTGGGAAAGATGTTTCCCCACGCGTTTCAATTGTCATCGCTAATATCCACTTTATACGACAAATTGAGTGTCGTTGCAAAACATCATTTTTTACAATGACACAAAAATCGCTGCAAATAGTTTGTTTTAGCGACGACTAGGTTAACTCATTGCAACAAATTTTAACTGAGACTTTTTGCGACGAATGTAGTTTCATTGTGAAAGGATAGAGTATTTGTAATAACATTGTAATTATCTGTTTGTGTACTCTTATGAATAGTTTTCCTTCATCTGTCTGTGTGTTCATCAATTAAACAGTGGAAACCAACGTATATTGCTTGATTAAGTTCCTGATCGACGATCGAACAGTGCACATTACTGATGATCACTCGATCGGCTTCCTAATCAACAATCGGATGATATGAAGTATTGTTGAATATCTGATGAACCTCCAATTAATGATTGAACGGTACAAACCAATATAAATCTTGTTATCAATTCCCATATCGACGATGGAATGGTGCACATCGACAATCGCTTGATCGACCTCCAATCAACAATAGAACGATAGAGAGTGTTGTTGACCATCCGATCAACCTCCAATCCTTTATCGGATGGTGGAAATTATCGTACATCACTTTATTAAGTCTCTAATCAACAATCGAATGTTGCACATCACCAACAATCACAAGATCAACCTCTCAATCAATGATCGTACAACACAAAGTGCTTTCGACCACTAAATCAACCTTCAATCATCGATTGAATGGTGGATGGATGGTTGGATAGATGGATGTTTGGACAGTTGGATGGAATAGTTAGATGGATGGATAGATGGGATGAAATAGTTAGATGGATGTGGATAGAGGGAATGGTTGGATGGTTGGTTTAACGGATGGTTGAATGGGATGGATGAATCAATATGTGAATAGATGGGATGGATGGATCAATGAATGAGATATTTGGGATGGATGGATCGATGAATAAGATATTTGGGATAGATTGATGGGATGGATGGGATGGTTGGATGGTTAGATGAACAGATCTGATGACTGGATGGACGGATGGATAAATTGATCGATGGGATGGTTGGATGTGATGGTTGGATGGTTAGATGGATGGATATTGATAGATAGATCGATGGGATGAATGGTTGGATGGAATAGATGGATGTTTGGGATGGATAGATGATTGGATGGTTGGGATGGGAATGGATGGGTGGTTGTTTGGATGTATAGATGATATGGATGGATGAATGTTTTGATGATTGGATAGAATGAATGGATGGATGGGTTGGTTCGATGGATGGTTAGATGAATAGCCGGGATAGATGGATGAATGGATGGATGTATGGATGGATGGATGGGGTGGTTGTACGGATAGATGACATGGATGGATGAATGTTTTGATGATTGATGGGATGATCAGATGTATGAACGAAATGTTTTCAACTTCTTTACAATGTCTGAGAAAAATTGAGATTTTGAAAAAAAAATAATAATAAATCATGATTTAATAAAAATCTATTTTGGGGGAAAAAAAGAATATCGAATAAAGTTGATAATTTTGAAAAAAAAAAATTGATTTTGAGAAAAAAAATAATATCATAAAAAAGAAAATTAAAAAGATTTAAAAAATGTGAAAATTTTGACAACGTTGAAAAATAAAAATATTTTGAAAAAGAAAATGAGAGTTTGTATTTTGAAAAATAAAATAAAATTGAGAACTACCATTGAAAAATTGACAAGTTTGAAAAAAAAAAAAAAAAAAAAAAAAAAAAAAAAAAAGCTTTAAAAAAATGGAGAAGTTCGAAAGAATCGAAAATTTTAAGATAAAACGATATTAAAAAATTGATACTTTAACAAAAAACAGACATTTTGAAATGGAAAGTAAAGAAGTTGAAAAAATTTGTAATATTGAAAATTAATTGAAAATGTTCAAAATTTGGAATTAAAAGAAAAAGTTATTTATATAAACACTGAGATTTTGGAAAAAAATATCATTTTAAAATAGAACATTGAAAAGTTGAAAACAAAATGATGCTTTTGAAGAAAAAAATCGGCATTTTGAAATTTTTGAGGAAAAAAATAATTAAAATTTGAGAAAATTTTTGAGATTTTAAAAATAAAAATTGAGAATTTGTATTTTATTTTATTTTATTTTGAAATATTTGATAATAAAAATGATATTTTGTTAAAAGTTTTGAAAGAAAAATTAAGAGTAAAAAAATATGCATTTTGAAAAAAAATGTGATTTTTAAATGGAAATTGAGATTTATCTGAAAAAAAATATTTTTTACTAAATTATTAGGCACATCCACTAATTGAACCTTTAATTGTTTTTGGACAATCTAATCATTCCGGATTGAAGAGTAAATAACTTCAGATGTTTAAATAAAATTTCACTCAAATTTTTGAGCAATCTTGTATGCCCAATATTTCTCATATGTAGCTTGATCAGGGCGAGTAACTAGTCAAATTGAGGGTATTGATCAACAAAATAGAGTGAATGGACTAGACATGTAACATGGGCCAAATATTCTGGTCAAAATTGTGACCCAATTTACCGACCTCGTGAAAACCTAAGAATTGATGTAAGTTTTGTGGGCCCATCATGATGTGTGTTGAACATCAACACCGTGCATTTGATGTGTCCCTTTTAATTTATGAGATATCTCAAAAATCATTCGTATATGAAACTCAGGTGGGCCATCCCATCTAAAACTATGTGAACACATCTTAAAATATATAAAAGCAATTGGTAGGGCCCATGTGAGTTTTGGATGCGGTTGAAACTTGGTCTAACTGCTCATCCAAGTGGGACACACATAATGAATGGGATGGATAAAACACTCACATCATGGTGGCAGGGGGTAACAGATTGGTTACTCCCCCTGACACCACCAGCCAACGGCTGGTGGTCGGTGCTTCGTGGGCCCCACCATGATGTATGTGTTTCATCCATGCCGTCCATCTATTTTTTAAAATCATTTTACAGTATGAGACCAAAAATGAGTTATATCCTAATCTCAATTGGACCACATTACGGGAAACAGTGTTGAATGAGGGTCGAACATTAAAAATATTTTGGGGGCTATAAAAGTTTTAGATCACTTTGATTTTTGTTTTTTCCCTTAATTTGGGCCTGTATGACCTAATCAACAGATTGAATGTCAAATAAACAGTACAATGGGCCTTAGGAGGAATTTAATGATGGATATACAATCACTATTGTTTTAATGTGGTGTGGTCTACCTGAGATTTATATCACTCTCATTTTTGGGATCTAGCCTTAAAGTTATATTTAAAAATGGATGAATGGAATGAATTGGCTACTCTCTCTGCCACTAGCCTGTTGGCTAATGGTCGGTGCTCTGTGGGCCTCACCATGGTGTATGTATTTCATCCATGCCGTTCATTTATTTTTATAAATCATTTTATAGCTTTATCCCAAAAATGAGAGGGATATAAATCTCAAGTGGACCACACCACAGGAAAACAATAGTGATTGGATATCCACCAGTAAAATCCTCTTACGTCCCACTGTACTGTTTATTTGACATCTAATCTGTTGATTAGGTCATTAAGACCCAGATAAAGGGAAAAAGCAAAGATCATCTTGATCCAATAAGGTTTGGATGGTAGGAAACTATATCCATATTTCCATCTTGCAAGGTCCACTAAAGTTTTAGATCTGCCTTTTTTTTTAAAAAAATATCTTATAATGATCTTTCAAAAAAAGATGGACAGGATGGATTTATCCAAACATGAGGGTGGGCCCCACCTAGCATCCCAGCGCATTAACCCGTCCGCAATCGCTTCCTCACCAATTTCAATGCTGTGAGTGAACCATCACACACGACTACTTTGCCGCCTAAATTTTCCTTACGCGTGAAATCCAAGCCGTACAAAAAGTGGGTTGCATTATAATCATTAACTGGAGTGAAAATAAGAAGTTAAATCAATCAAAGAGGGTACACTTTTGAAATCAACGGACATCCGATGGTTTTACTCAATAAATTTGTGTATACCTGATAAGATATTTGTTCCGATTTTCGTACTAAATTTCTTCATAGAATGATTCACCTTTTCAACGAGTCAGATTTTCCATTGGAATTTACATATAATTTGAACCACATTCATCATGATGGGCCCACGGAAACAATTCAGCCGCGCCTAAAACAATTCAGCCGCACGCCCATTTCGTGCCCCCCCTCTCTTTCTCACTCCTCTGCCTACCCAGGCTACCCTCTCTCTCTCCATATCTCATCTTCCAGCAACTCTCTCTCTCTCACTCCACCGCCTACCCTCTCTCTCTCTCTCTCTCTCTCTCTCTCTCTCTCTCTCTCTCTGCAGGATTACCTCAAAACCGAGTGAAGCTCGATTCTCATCGTCAGAAATCCATGTAAGGAAAACCCTAACCCTAACCTCTTTATTTCTTAATTTTCTCCCAATAATCGCTTATTTCATGGTGGATTAGTAATGGATGAGAAGATCCCAAAACGGGCATGATTTTAGACTCTATAAAATAGCTTACAGGATTCAAAAGCAGAGATCTGATTGTTTGAGAAAAAACATGCAGTCGAATAAAAGAAGGTTTCTCCGAATATATATTAATGGATGCAAATCTGAAAACGGCCATGATTTTAAGCTCTATAACATATCGAATAGGATTCAAAAATAGAGAAAAGAATAGCATTCATCTTTTAGATTGCACTTTCAATTCATTTATTGTTTGATTGTTAGGTATTATTATTATTTCTTGTGGGTTTGGTGCATTGATTTTCATGCTTGTGGTGATGATCAATGGGTAGTCTTACATTTTGGAAATCTGTCAGTTTTTGTTTGAATTTACATTTCACCTCATATATGTTGTTTGATTACCACTGGTCAAGGAAAAGCTGAGTGATTAGTTGGTTATATTTATTTATTTATTTATTTATTTTTTGTCTTTTCTAGATTTGCATTGACTCTGTTTTTTATTTTCTTCTTCTTCTTCTTTGGCTTGTCTGTGTTGGGTGGTTGCTGGCTACTGTTTGATTTCAATGGGGTTGGAAGTGGGCCAGGCCTGGCCAAGAAAAAATAATATTTTTAATAGGCCCAGCCTGGTTGGTTTGGCCCAAACAGTTCAAAATCCAGGCCTGAACCAACCGCAGGCCTGGCCGTTGGGTGGCTTAGATTTCAGTAATGGGCTTCTACATTGTAACCAATTAATCATTCACTGTGGGAATTCCTCTTTTTTACCTTTTGCCTAAAATGAGTTTCCCTTTTTTGGGAATTCCTGTATGGATTTGAAACCAATTAATCATTCATTATGGAAATTCTTCTTGTTGCCTTTTGCTTAAAATGAGTTTCCCTTCTTTAGGAATTCCTGAACAAAAATACAGATGGTTTAGGTGAGCATTGCATATATATATATATATATATATATATGTATATATATATATATATATATATATATGTATATAATGTTCAAAGTTGGTACTCTTTGACACAGGACATGTCAGGGGATTTAATATGAACTTGTCTTGTTTACAGGGCGATTTGGGCTAGATGGGAAACGGTTTGAACAGCTTCCATTTTTTAATCTCGCCCAAAATGTAGTTTGTTTCATTTGGTTGCTGATAAGTAAGTTTCATTACTTAGCATGTGTGCATCATTTGATTTTATTTTTTTTTGTTTCATTAGTAAGATGCTTATTTTGTCAGTTGATGAAAGTTGTGTTCACACCTAATTTATTATTATTTATTGAGAATTCACACCTCAATTATCTATGGCCTTATTGAACAGTGATAAAGCTTTGGTCTGGAAGCAGCAGTGGTGGTGCTTCATGGTGGATTAATTGTTATTGGAGTGCCAGCATCTCAAACATGATTGGTCCTGCAATGTGAATTAAAGCACTATAAAGTACATTAGTTACCCAGCCCAGGCATGTTTAATTGTTTCTGAAGTTTACAAATTTTCCTTAGAGCAAATGGTTAGTTGTCCTGTGTCAGTTTCTTGTGCTAACCTTGTTTTTGTTGGATGAAGTCCCTATTTTATATGATTCAAGTACCAAGCCTAACACCTACCCAATTAGTGGAGTAAAGCACACTTTTGCTTCTCTTCCACTATGATTGTCTGAACCATTTAGCTTATTGCTTTTTGGGCAGCTTTTCCATCTGAACAATTAGCAAGTGGAATAGTTATTTATGATTTTTTGCCTCTGATTTTTGGAACCATATGCTTGTCCTCTTTTGGCAACCCACGAGCTAATGATTTGAGTTTATTTCTTGTAGCACATTGAGGTCAAGGTTCAATCTTCATCTTCACTTGCCTCAAAAGAGTTACTTTTATTGCCTATGATTTTCCTTCTTTCATCCATGGAAGAGAAGCTTTGCAAAGTCTGGGTGTCCATATCCAAACACCACATTGATTGATTTTGGACCCCACCACTGAAAACAGTGGGGAGAGTGATGCTCACCATTAAAAACTTCTAACGGTTACAAAAGTTTTCGATCAAACTTTTATTTCTTGATATGGTTAACTGATTTTTTGGCAAACAAAATATTTAAACCCCATCATTTCATTAAGGAATGGGATTGGGACTCAATGCAAATGAGATGGAGAAGGGGCCTAGCAGCACACATCCCCATGTTGTATGCTTGTGGGAGACTAAGGCCGTTGATATTCAACCAAAATTTAGGCCGGTCTACTTATCAGGTGGGTGACAAGTGTAAGTTGAATGTGAACCCATGGTTATTTTCTTTGCCAACTTTACATTTTTCTATTACTAGTGTGGAGCAACCAATGTGTGGATTACACTGAGTTTTGGAAGTTCATATTCGCAGTGGAACACCATGTTTACATAATTTGAGGGTCTAACAGGGTTCTCCTCTGCTGCCCCACTATGTGATGATTTAGATTGTTCATCCAAAAGTTCGCACTAAAGATGGTCCACACATAGAAAATCTTACTCATTTTGATTCGTGTTATTTTGTGTGGCTGAACTTTGATTCTTGTGTATCCAATGTATTTGGATTATACTGATGAAATATAACCCAAGAGATGAAAATTCGATTAAGGTAGTAATCGCAAAGGCTAATGTTATTCTTGAATAAATTTGGTTTGTATTCCTTACTTGGAATCTGCTATTTTCTATCGTGGGATTTGAGTGGCGCCTTTGAGGAATATCATGTTGATTAATTATTTTGGCTCCCAGGAAGGGAGTATGAGACAAGAAAGTCGTACAGATGGTCAGTTTTGTCTTTTCTTTTGGTATGAATAGGATACAGTGAACTTGGTTTGGTTATTTCTCTTGACTCAACTAATCATTTGCAGTCTAATTTGTTCTGCATCCATGCACAACCTTAAGAGTGGCCATGGTTTGGTCTTTTCAGGAGTCGACCAAGTTATCCCATTCAGGATTATACGTTTCATTTCTTAGAGAAGAGTTAATTTATTTACATTTGCAAAGTTTGTAATACAGTTTGTGTTTGTTTCCTCCATTTTCTTGTCATTCTCATAATGTGGCAAATCTGATGATCCGTTAATTGAATCTACTGTAAATAGCACACATTAGGAAAATCTTGTTGCTCAGGCATTTCTAGATGTTTGATCTGTGACTTACTAGAACTATAAACCAAGTTAGAAATTGTTGACATCCAAAGTAGAAATGTACCCATTTGTGACAACTATAGGTTCATTCTATCATTGCCAGGGAGGGACAAGGCCTGCCTAGTGGCCTATTTTTCCTAACAAGAAATCTTCTCAGTTCTCCATCACACAATTTTTTGGTTATGATAGTGTGTTAGAATATTTCTTAATAGTTAATCTAATCCATTACTAGATTACTATTTCAGTTTTAATATGTTGCTGGTAATCAAACTAGACGAACACAAAATTCCATAGAGAGGCCTAAGGGTTACTGTTGCAATGCATCAGGTCAATATGCCTATACATCAAAGCTATTTGTGGTATGGTTCAAGCATTGCAGACAAGGATCCACAGGTATGATGTTTCTATGCTTAGGATTAGCATTGTTACGGAATTCAACTACTTGTGGTAACTGTTTATTGTCATGTGTATGCTAATTTTCAAGGCCTCTGGCACATACATATTTCGACCAGATGGAGCTCCTCAAACAGTTGCTTCAAGATTGGTAATCCAGCTGGTTTCCAATTTCTTGTTCATCGTAAATTACTAAATAATGACTTGAGAAAATTGAAACCATTAAAAAGCAGTGTTGGTTAGCTTGTTTGTGGTTTTAAGGTTACTAAACCTTGAATGTAATATCATTTGACTGTAGGTACCCTTGAAGATTGTGCGAGTACTTCTAGTTGATGAAGTTCATCAACAATTCAATCTGTGGATTTATCAGGTACTTTACCTTTTATTCACCTATCAAATGACCATTTCATCAAGATTAATTTATAATGTATATAGCTTAATAGGATTCTTTATTCAAAAACATCTCTAGTGTTTTAGAGTCACAAAAAATTATCTCTTTCTATTTAAATAATTTAGAAATCATTTCATTTTACTGTTCCTTTAGAGACCTCTAAACCCGAAATGATGATGAATAGAAACATCTAACACAATCATTTCTTTGAGTCCCGAGTCGACGCATAATATGATGGAAGAATCAACTAAGTAATTCTATATATAGCAGTAAGGGATGCATGAGAATTTGCAGTAGAGCCACCTCCAAAACATACAGGACCATGAAAATATATTATAAGATATTAGGATTTTCGATAAGACTACAATGGAATAAATATAGATATAATAATGTTTTTCATTTATTATTTCTCATGGTTTGTTTTTCAAATGTTTGCAGCTTTCTTTGATACGTTGGTCATGTTGAATTATGTTGGAAGATCAACAGCGATATAGAACTGAGAGATGTTTGCTTTAGCTACCCTACAAGACCTGACATTCATGTATTTTTTGGGTTCTCATTGCATGTTCTAAGCGGCATAACTGTGGATCTAGTTGGAGAGAGCGGCAGTGGGAAGTCGACAGTGATCAGCCTGTTGGAGAGGTTCTATGACCCCCAAGCTGGTGAAGTGCTCATAGATGGCATCAACTTGAAGAAGCTGCAACTTGTTAGCCAAGAGCTCATCTTATTCACAACTACTATAAAGGAGAATATCACATATGGTAAGGCGGGTGCTACACTGGAAGAAATTAGAATAGTAACTGAGATTGCTAATGTTGCAAGGTTTATAGACAAGATGCCACTGGTCACTTGTACTTTTTTTTAATAGGTAAATTCATACAACTCTCTCAAAGATGTTGTGGGTGAAAGGCTAGGAAAGGAAGACATTTGTAGTTTTTTTTGGTAAATTAATTGTTTTGTTGATATTTTGCTGATTATTGTCTTGATGAATGTTAAATGGGTGAAATATGCACAGGTTCAATCATTTAAAACTGAATTTAGCCTCACTTGATGCCAACAAAGGCTTTTGTGATGACTTTATGATTTCTTTAGTAATAAGTGGACTCGTCGCAAAATGTCTTTATTCGCGACGTTTTACGATATGTAATGGCGACATGTAAATTTGCCGCAAATAAGCTATATTTAGTGACAATTTATTAGGTCGTCACAAAAAATAGTATTTGTAACAAAATTGGCGACAAGCAATACTCATCGCAAAAAAGCTATTGCGACAAGTGTGAGATTATTAGCGACGATGAGGATTTGCCGCAAAACATCTTTATTCGCAACGACTTTCATATTTAGCAGCATTTTACGATATGCAATGGCGACATGTAAAATCGTCGCAAATAAGCTATATTTAGCGATGATTTATAAAGTCGTCGCAAATAATTATTATTGGCGACAAGCCAAACTCGCCGCAAAAATTTTTTTGTGATAAATTTGAGTTTGTTAGCGACGACGAGGACTTGTCGCAAAACGACTTTATTTGCGACAATTCTCATATTTAGCGACGTTTTACGATATGCAATGACGATGTGTTAACTCGTCGCTAATTAACTATATTTTGTGACAAGTTAGTAGGTCGTCGCAAGTAATTGAGTTATTGGTGACGGGTTGTTTATTAGCGACGACGATGACTCGTCGCAACACGTCTTTATTCGCGACGAGTCTCATATTTAGCGACGTTTTACGATATGCAATGGCAACGTGTTAACTCGTTGCTAATTAACTGTATTTTGCGACAAGTTATTAAGTCGTCACAAATACTTGAGTTATTGGCAACGAGTTGGCGTTTTTGTTGCTAAATAGAATTAGTGACGCCGTATCTGCATCAAACGTGGCGACGAGCAAAGTCGTCGCTAAAAGTTTTTAGCGACGACGAAGACTCGTCACAACACGTCTTTATTCGCAACGAGTCTCATATTTAGCGACGTTTTACGATATGCAATGGCAACGTGTCAACTTGTTGCTAATTAACTATATTTTGCGACAAGTTATTAGGTCGTTGCAAATAGTTGATTTATTGGCGACGAGTTGGCGTTTTCGTCGTTAAATAGAATTAGTGACGCCGTATCTGCATCAAACGTGGCGACGAGCACAGTCGTCACTAAAAGTTTTCAACGACGAATTTAGAGTTTTTAGCAACGAGTTGACTCGTCGCGAAAAGACTAAATTGTTGATCTTCGTTTCTTTTCATAGTGGAATTTTGCATCCGTGGTTTTTTACCCTAGTTTGGGGTTTTTCCACGTATATCCTGTCTTGTGGTTTGTTTGAATGCTTTTATTCCTGTCTAGTTTATATTTCTTCTTGTTTATCGTTTGTGGGTGAGGCCTGAGATTGGATCTAGGCTCACTGCGTTGTTGGCGTGTTGCGCAACAACTGGTATCAGAGCTATTGGTTTATTTCTATTGGGAGCAATGACAGAAGATGGAAAAACTAGAATTGAGAAGTTTGATAGTTCAAACTTTGCCTTCTGGAAGATGCAGATGGAGGATTATCTGTATCAAAAGGACTTCTATATTCCTCTAGGAGGAAAAGAGAAGAAACCAGAAAAGATGACAAATAATGAATGGTTTTTACTGTATAGGAAGGCTTTAGGAATGATCCGACTCTCTTTGTCTAAGAGCGTCGCCTTCAATATATCCAAGGTGAAAACGACAAAAAAATTAATGGAAGCCCTAGCCACCATGTATGAAAAACCCTCAGCATCCAACAAGGTTCATCTTATGAAACAGGTATTCAACATGAAGATGTCAGATGGAGGGAGCATGGCTGAACATCTAAACGAGTTCAATACAGTCACGAGCTAGTTGGAATCCGTTGGCATTACTTTTGAGGATGAGGTCAGGGCGTTATTGATCTTATCCAGTATGTCAGACATTGGGATGGTTTGGTGATTGCTGTGAGCAATTCTTCAGGGTCGACAAAGCTGAAATTTGATAATGTGGCCGGTCTAATTCTCAGCAAAGAATCTAGAAGGAAAGCATCAAGAGTTTCAGGTGATTCAGGGAATGCTCTAAACGTTGAAGGAAGAGGAAGATCGCTGAACAAAGGAGGCAATAAACACGGGCGTTCTAAGTCAAGGAAGAAGTCCAAGGGACCGAAAGACAAATATGGGTGTTGGCATTGCGGAAAGAAGGGGCATATGAAACGTGATTATAGGGCGCTCAAGAAACAAGAAGGAAGCTCTCAAGGCGGGAAGGATTTAGTGAATCTATGTGAGGAGAGTGACACAGAGAAGTTGATCTTGTCTCTTGATGCGAGGAATGAGTCTTGGGTTATAGACTCGGGTGCTTCATTTCATGCCACTTTGCGTAAGGAAGTTCTGCGTGATTATGTGTCAGGTGACTTTGGGAGAGTCTACTTGGGTGATGATGAGTCGTGCAGTATCGTTGGAAAGGGGGACGTTCATGTCAATCAGAAAGACGGAACGGTCTTGAAATTGAAGAATGTCAGGCATGTACCGAGTTTGAAATGTAACTTGATCTCATTGGGGCAGTTGACCGATACCGATTATGTGACGACATTCACTAGTGATTCCTGGAAGATCACAAAAGGTGCCTTAGTGATATCTTGAGGAAAAAAAGGAAGGTACTTTATACGTGACTTCAGGATCATATAGTTCACTCGCAGTCGCATCAACTGGAGTGAATGGACAGTTATGGCATCAGAGGTTGGGACATATGAGTGAGAAATGGATGAAAGTTCTATTGTCAAAAGGGAAGCTACTAGGGGTGAAGTCTGTTGACTTGGAATTCTGCGAGGATTGCGTGTATGATAAGCACAAGAGGGTAAGCTTTAAGAAGACGGGACGCACTCCAAAGACGCATCTATTGGAGCTTGTACACACTGATGTGTGGGGACCAGCACAGGTATTATCTCTTAGTGGCTCACGTTATTTTGTTTCTTTTATTGATGATGCTAGTAGAAAACTGTGGGTCTATTTCTTAAAGCATAAATCTGATGTATTTGATGTATTTGAGAAGTGAAAAGTTATGGTAGAAAACGAGACAGGTAAAACAGTAAAATGTCTCAGATCTGATAATGAGGGAGAGTACTGTAATAAGAGGTTTGAGGAGTATTGTGTGGCAAATGGAATCAAACATCAGAAAATGATTCCAGGGACACCACAACAGAATGGTGTAGCTGAGCGCATTAACAGGATCATCCTTGAACGTGCCAGGAGCATGAGGTTACATGTAGGGTTTCCCAAAACCTTTTGGGCAGATGCTGTGAATACCGCCGTATATCTCATCAATAGAAGTCCCTCAGCACCATTGGATGGTGGGCTACCAGAAGAAGCATGGACTGGGAAGGAAGTGAACCTTGCACATCTCAGAGTGTTCGGTTGCACTTCATATGCTCACATTGATGCAGAGCACAGAAACAAGCTGGATGCGAAGTCCAGGAGGTGCACGTTTATAGGCTATGGGCATCATGATTTTAGCTACAGGTTCTGAGATATAGAAAACAGGAAAATCATCAGAAGCAAGGATGCAGTCTTCAATTAAAATGTGATGCATAAGGACAGTGTGCAGGAAAATAAGGCCGAGAAAAAAGAATTCATAAAGTTGGAAGAGTTACCGGACATGGGTGTTACAGCGCCACAGGATGAGGCAGAGCCGCATACACCAGTTGTGATGAGGTCTACTCAGGAGAGGAGGCCCACAGTCCGATACTTACCCTCCTTACATTATCTGCTACTGACAGAAAATGGTGAGCCAGAGTGTTTTGAAGAGGCGTTACAGTCAGATATACGGGTTAAGTGGGAGCAGGCCATAGATGATGAGATGGACTCTCTTGAGTCTAATCGTACATGGGAGCTAGTCACTCTACCCAAGGGTAAGAAAGCTCTTTATAACAAGTGAGTTTACAGACTGAAGGAGGAGCACGATGGTTCGAAACGATACAAGGCCAGATTGGTTGTGAAAGGGTTTTAACAAAAGGCAGGTATCGATTTCACTGAAATATTTTCACCGATAGTGAAAATGTCTACGATTCGCATGGTCTTGAGTATAGTGGCTTTAGAGGACTTACATCTAGAACAGCTAGATGTTAAGACAACCTTTCTTCATGGGGACCTTGAAGAAGAGATATATATACATCAGCCGACAGGATACGTGGCACCAGGTAATGAGAACAATGTGTACAGACTGAAGAAGAGTCTATATGGCCTGAAGCAGGCCCCGAGGCAGTGGTAAAAGAAATTCAATAGTTTCATGTTGGGAAACGGTTTTAGGAGATGTCATGCAGACCACTGTTATTACTTGAAGAACATTGATACGTCTTACATCATCCTTCTTTTGTACGTTGATGATATGCTTGTGGCCAGTTCAAGCATGAAGGACATCTCATATCTCAAAAGACAATTGTCTAGAGAATTTGCCATGAAGGATTTAGGAGCCGCAAAACAAATCCTAGGCATGAGGATAAAGCGTGACAGGAAAAATAATAAATTAGTTTTGTCATAGGCAGAGTACATAGCCAAGGTACTTAATCGATTCAATATGGGAGGTGCTAAGCCGGTTAGCACTCCATTAGCCAACCACTTCAAGCCATCTAAGGAGCAAGGTGCAAAGACGCAGGAGGAACAGGACTACATGACTAAAGTCTCATACGCATCAGCTATTGGGAGTCTCATGTATGCTATGGTGAGCACGAGGCCAGACATTGTTCAAGCAGTGAGAGTTGTTAGCAGGTTCATGAACAACCCCGGGAAGGAACATTGGGAAACTGTGAAGTGGATCCTTAGGTACTTGGTAGGTACTAAGGACGTAGGGCTGTATTATGGTGGATCAGAAATCAAGTTACAAGGCTACGTAGATTCAGATTTTGCAGGAGATATCGACAGCAGAATAAGCACTACAGGTTATGTTTTTACTCTGGGTAGTGTTGCAGTCAGTTGGGTCTCTTAGTTACAAAAGATAGTATCAATCAGTACGACAGAAGCAGAATATGTTGCGGCAATAGAAGCATGCAAGGAGATGGTGTGGATACAAGGTTTTATGGAAGAGTTGGGTAAGAAGCAAGAAGATTGCAAGCTGTACAGCGACAGTCAGAGTGCAATACACTTGGCTAAGAATTCAGCATTTCATTTAAGAACCAAACATATTGCCATCAGATATCACTTCATACGTTCGTTACTGGAAGATAGATAGATTGCTCTTGAGAAGATTCATACAAGTGAGAATCCTGCGGATATACTAACCAAGGCGGTCACAAGGGAGAAGCTGAAGCTCTGTTCAGCTTTGATTGGTCTTCAGGCTTGAAGACGGGGAGGTGGTGCACTCCAGATGAAGAAGACAAATGTTTATGGCGATGTGTCTCCAAGTGGGAGATTATTAAGAAGTGGAGCTACATCTAGGGCTGCCCACGACTAGTCGAGGTTGCGCGGATTTCGTGTCGCAAGTCATTTCGCAACTGGAATGCGAAAGGAGTTTCGCAGATTTCGTGTCGCAAGTCCTTTCGCAACTGGGATGCGAAAGGAAAGTTGTCAAAACTATAAATTGGGGTCCCTAGGGCTATTCTAGGGTTAAGGTGAATATTAGGAAATTATTCTAAGGTGTGGGCAAGGGATTTTCTTCGTACTTCTAAGGGAGAGGTTAGTATATTACCTTGTAATCTTCGTTTCTCTTCATAGTGGAATTTTGCATCCGTGGTTTTTTACCCTAGTTTGGGGTTTTTCCACGTATATCCTGTCTTGTGGTTTGTTTGAATGCTTTTATTCCTTTCTAGTTTATATTTCTTCCTGTTTATCGTTTGTGGGTGAGGCCTGAGATTGGATCTAGGCTCATTGCGTTGTTGGCGTGCTGCGCAACAGGGCAGTGGGTCAATGTGAACAGTCTGGGGTCGCAGGAGCATTCCACTAATTAGAGATTCTTCTCTTTGAATATTTAAACATTTGGTGGGAGTGGGAACTGAATGCGGAAGTGGTATCAATCCCATCTCTCTTTCAGTAATATAGCCCTGTAGCACTCTAGAACCTCACTTCATTTCAAGAATTCAAAATTAGAGATTATCAAATATATCTTTATTATTGCCATTAAGAGTTCTAATCTCGTTAGTTTCTTGCCCGGCCAAGTAGAATGATGGAGGGAAGAGCATGAAACAATAAGAGAAAGATCACCGTCTTCCTCAAGTGATTAAGACCTTGGATCCACAATTAGAGTTGTTGAGTCTACAAGAAAATAAAAGAAAAAAATTCAGATATTTTATTTAATATTGTATGGTTGATTACTCTATTACACTATTAATAAAGAACACGACATCCTAATTCAAAATTATTCAAAATAGTAAAATTCTTAATCTATTTCAAAGTTACCTAAAATAGTAAAACTCTTCTAAAGCTTAATTTGTCAAAGATAGAAAGTTTTAAATTAACGTTATCAAATGATTTCTAGCATTATTAGGAACAATTTTTTTCAAAGACAAAAATCCTAAAAGTACTCTAAAAATAAGGAGATACAATATAAACACAAATTATTAAAATAATATTTTTTTTGTGAAATTGTAATTTTGTATCGAAAGGATGTGTTTCTTCACAACAAAGACAAACACAATATGCTATGGGAGTCGGTTGATCTGGATGTCTTGTTACATAAATATCGATAGATTGTGCATTCCGTAACGATATTCGGATCAAAAGTTATGGCTAATTTACAGTCCAAAGGTCGAATGTCAACTTCTCCATACCTGGGGTGAATTTCTTCGATATAGACATGCCGCCTTATTATGTCATGCCCTATGTAGGTTTGGGCCTAGATCTAATGAACTACTTCCACTTTCATTTAGGCTTCTTTTATTCTAATCATGCTAAAAATGTATTTGTAGCACGTCCTACATCATAGAAGAGGTTTACACCACCTATCTTCCTAAGTATCTACTCTCTCTTCCTATAGTCTTCGTTTTGCATCTCTCTCTCTCTTAATTTACTTCAAAGGCATGCATTCCTTCTGAGAATGTCTAAGAATCTAACCTCAGTTTTTCCTGAGTCAATGCACAATAGTCTTTAATAATATTTTATAAGCCATTATATTATGCTCATCTTTTTATTTTTTATTTTTAACTAATACTATAGTGATTTGCATAAATTGTTAGAGAAAAGTAGCAAGGCTTTCACGGACTCTCCTACTTTGGGTCGGGCTTAGGCTAGGTTCTCATGCTTGAGGATCGGTTGAGACCTAAATTTCAAGCTTGCTTAATTATAGTGGTACAGCTCGTTAGGCTTTTCAAGGGCATTTTTGTAATACATCCCACATATCTGCAGTATCACAAACCTAGTGTGGCTCACCTTGTGAATGACTTAGATCTTGCACAAAATGAGTGAGCAGGGCTCGAGCCAGATTTGTGTTGAGCCTTAAGGTCTTGTAGTTTGGGGGCTGGTCTTGGACAGACATGGCCCATTGACCACCCTACCATTCCTGCATCTTTGCAAAGAATACACACCTCCACAAATCTAACAATAGGGCCCATCGTTTAATAACCCAAAGGGTTATTATGTTGTTTCCATGTTTCAAAAGACCACATCTGTTTAGACAATCCTAATAAAGCAGTAAATGTTGAGTGCCAGCCATTTTAATTTTTTTTTCTACTGATGTTTTAGAGGGAATGGATAGGATCACCCCATCAATGCATATTTGAACCAGATGCAATCCATGGAGAGAACTACTAGATGGACGGACTCAAACAAAAGTCACCCTATCATGGGTACTGTGAAGAGTTTGTTTAGCCCACATCCGGACTAGGATCAACACCATACACAGGTGGGGGGCAGAATCCCATGGTGGGGCCACTTAGGACCGGTTTTGATCTGATGATTCGGCCTGTGTATTGGCACGAGTGCAGTAGCAAGATTACCACCCACCGGGCACATGTTCCATCATCGGCTGATCCAATCAGGCCATGCCCACTAATCCAAAACCCTGACAGAAACAGAGTTGCGCTAGCCATTGACAGCAGCATACGTTGGACCGTTGGCAATATATTATCCAAAATGTGGTATATTCCTCTGAACTACGAGCTATGTTTTTTTCTCGGGACCACTCGTTTGTGGGCTGCAGATCAAAGGGATGGCAACTTTTTGATCCTAGGATATTTTCATGAAATCACCCATCCATGGTGGGGACTATGCCCTACTCAACTGACCAGATTCCTACCATAGCTAGTAGAAAAAACTCTTTTCTAGTCATGATTCTGTCACAACCGGAGTAAACCTGACTGGATAAAACTTAGTAAAACTCGACAAACTCAACTCAACTTGCCACAACTAGACACTATTGATACATTATGTATACTTTAGAATATTTAATACTAATGAAAAAACTCAAAAATTGGCATGTGTTTTTGAGAAACTCGCCTGTGTTTTTTACTCAACAATGTGTAAGTTAAGTTTAGGTGTTTTTAAACTATTGAAGGTCATAAGATCAATGATCAGATCACCAAAAATATTGGCCCTCCTGGACTAGTGGACGTAAATGGGCCGGGATGGTGTGATGGACTTTTATGCCAAGCCAACCATATTGCATTGGGTTTGGGCTTCAAGTTTTGGGCGCGTGGTCCTGAAAATAATGGAATTATTGCATTGTTTCCATATTTCAAAGATCACATGGTGTAGAGCGGTCACAGACACTTTCATGACAAAGATGGACAGGAGAAGGCCTGATCGTAGGCAGAAATAATCTAGAAGGTTAGAACTTTAAAATAGTCATATCTTGCAAACCGAGATGAGTTTGTTGGACAATTTTTGCTCAATTCAATCGATCGACCGATTAGGTCAATCGATCGATATAACTACAATTTTATAGATTTTAGTCTTTAGACATTTTTGCACCATTCTGATGGGTCGATCAATCAACGGAATATGAAAAATTGCGTGTTTTTTAGTGTTTATTTCCTTATTTGTTTAGGTATTTTCCTAATTGTTCTTAGGGTTTATTTAAGAATATTTAAGCATGCAAACTCATTTATTTTTTTTATAGCTTTTTAATAAAATTTCTTAAAATTTTCCTATTTCTCTCATGGATTCGAGAACTTCGCTTGTGGATTCAAGAGAATCTTTAGATTCGAGTTGTTTATCGTTCGAAGAAGACAATGATCGTCCTCATCACACCCTTCCCTACGTCAGTTTGGTATCAGAGATAGGCTTTTCCTCGGATCGATGACTTCTAATAACGGATTGGACAACAATCCCATGGACGGTGCTCCAGGGAATATTTATCATGTAACAGTAGCGGCTTTCGAGGTGGCACGGCAGGAGAATTGGCTAGGCATGCAAGAGTTGTAGGCTGCTCTCGACCGCTTGATGGAGGCCTTAGGGAAACTCAATGTTCGTGGCGATGATCTGCCACCAGTAAGTCCTGGAATTCGCAGTCGTGTTGATCTCAGGGTGATGCCGGTGGTGAATCACAGAATCACACCTAAGAGTGTGGGATCCAACGACGAGGGGACCGATGACATGATCCTTACACCCCGGACGATGCGGCAATTGGTTAGATCAGACGGATCGAGAAATCAAGATGAAAGTCTATGTTCCTAACTTCAACGACCAACCCCACATTTAGGACTTCATCAATTGGTTACTTGAAGTTAAGCACCTCTTCAACTACATGGAGATCCCTGAAGAGAAGAAAGTTAAACATGTGCATTATAAGTTGAAGGACGGAGCTTCGGCTTGGTGGGAACAACTTTAGCTCACGTGGATGAGAGAGAAGAAGGCACCAATCTACACGTGGCAACAGATGAAACAACTAATGCGTGCGCGATTCCTCCTATGATTACGTATTGTTCTGACAATACCAAAATTGTCGGCAGGGTAGTCGATCGATGAGAGCTTACATAAAGGAATTTTACCATTTGGCAGCATGAAAATAATTTACTTAATACTGAATCGCAACAAGTTATTCGATTCAACAATGGTTTGCATGTTGTGACACAGGGTTGGGTTCAAATGCAACCCGTTTGGATGATAAATGAAGTGATCAAGCTGGCAACCCAAGTGGAAGCACAACTTGAGCGATCCAACACATGGGCCTATCCCATGAATAGGGTAGCCACTACGGGTCCTTCGTAGGGAGCACCATAGGCCAAGGGGAAAGAAACTATAGGGGGCGTCATCAACCTCCTACATTCATGAACTGAGAGTTGGGGAGTGGACAAGTGAGACCTCAAAGAGCTTCCAAACAGGTCATTTATCAAACGTATGTCCTCAACTGTAAGTGGCTAACCTAGCTATTAGTGATGGAAATGTTGAAAATATAGAGGAAGACCCAGAAATTGACGAAGCAAAACGCACCATGAATGATGAAGAAGACGAAGCAGACCGGGTTCCACAAGATCATGGTGAATCTCTAATAATGAGGTGACTATTATATACACTAAAGAAGGATGTACATCTACATTGACATAACATCTTTTGAAAAAGGTGTACGATGAATAAAAAAATTTGTGATGTGATCATAGACAATGGTAGCAGAAAGAATATCGTCTTTAAAGTCATAGTAGAGAAATTGCAGCTAAAAGCAAAAAGACATCCTTCCCCGTACACAATCAGTTGGATTAAGAAGATCATCAAGATGAATGTAACTGAACAATGCACTATCTCTTTCTCAATTGGTAAACATTATAAGAACCAAATAGTATATGATGTAATTGACATAGAGGCTTTTCATATATTTCTTGGTTGGCCGTGGCAATCAAATTGTAATGCCTCTCATAGAGGATGAGATAATGTAGACATCTTCATCAAGGATGACCCTAAAACTATACTCACCCCTATGGACCCAAATGAGCAATCCAAAACTTCTTAAGTGGATGGGTGGCATTCTCTCCTAACCATACGGAACTTTATGGAGGAATCTAAGGAAATGGGACAAGTTTATGCATTGGTTATGAAAGGTGAGGAGGTATAGCTAACACAGGGATGAACGTGATGAGGTCGACCACTGTCTTCCTCAAGGATAATTACTCTGAATCCACAGAGCTTCTCTGGACTCCTCACAATGACTTCTAGAATCCATGAGGAAAGAAAGTAAGAAAATAGAAATAAATTCTAATAAATTCTTAATTTGATTGATGAATGAAATAAACAAGTCTACAACCCCTTAAATAGGGATACCAAACCTTCGAAGAAATTTAGGAATTAAACTACAACTAAAACTCCCTAAAATTCATTACTTATTATAAATAGTAAATTTACTTTTTATAGTAAGTGTCTTATGTGGCTTAACGATGTTATTCTCCTAATTATTCTAAGCACTTTTCATGTTGGACACAACTCATAAAGCTTAACGGATGAAGAGTTATAATCAAACTAAAACTTACTAAAAATAGTAAAAACAGAAATAAACATGGAATTCGACCGTCGATATGATGGAATATCACAAATTCAGCATGAAAACCCCGCCTTTCCAGTTTGGTTAGCTAAAGTAGCTTGTCCTACCCCAAAATCAAATATGGTACATCGAGTAACTCATTCCGGTTTGCGAGATATGCCTGTTTTAAGGTTCTAACGGTCTTAATGACTTCTGCCACTAATCGGGCCTTCTCTGGTCCATCTTGGACATGAAAGTGTCTGTGATCCGCTCTATATCACTCCCCTCCACTTGAAAAGAACTCGTCCTTAAGTTCTCGTGCTACTTTGGTTCTTGATACTCGGTTTGGTGCGTTGTAACGATACCCGGATCAAAAGTTATGATCAATTTACCCCCCCCCCGGCACTTGGAAAAAAAACTCGTTCTCAAGTTACTCAAGGGATGATTCTAAGATAACTTCTGACGCCGATGTTTATTAGCCCTTTTCTTGTACTTGGCATTAGACTCTTGAGCCGACACCATAAATGTATTCATGCTTTCCTTGTCTTGACTAGTATCGATCAGTTTCTTCACTTCTGCCTTCAAGATCTCACATTCTTTCTGATAATGTGTGCAATTAGGCAGACTTGCCCCTGAGATGGGATCAATGTGGTTTTTTATATCCTGTATTGGGAGGCAATTTATTAGGGAGTTCGTCGAGCATAACTTCCTTAAACTCCTGTAACATTGGTTCCAAATCCTCTGTGATGTTCACTGGTTCTATATATTTTTCCTTTTCTACAAATGCATCTTCATCTCCTGTTTTCTCAAATTGTTATACGAAATCCTGTTTGGGTATGAGAGATCGTTCCTCAACTTTAGAAGTCTTGGGTTGATTCTCCATTCCCATAGGGAGAAGGCCAATCTTTTTACCGTCTTTAGTAAATTTAAATATGATATCCTGACCTCTATGCGTAGCAATAGCATCAATATTATTTTTCCATGGTCGACCAAGTAACATATGAAAAACTTTCATATCGACTACGTCACAAAGTACTTAATCTTTATAATTTTTACCAATTGAAAATGAGACAGTTGTTCACTCCCCAAGTGCAGGGTTGTGATGTAGTAATAAACTCGGTAAGACCGAGGTCGAATCCACAGGGACTGAAACCTGTACTTAATCTGAAAACTAACTAGATGTAGAACTAGAATGATATGAAATCTAAATTGATTTGTAATTTGAGGAATGATTGTGAAATTATTATCTAAAACTTAGGAGAAATTCAGAGGAGGGACACTAGGAATTCAGAGGATCCACTTGTAGAGATCAGAGAGATCTTATGCCTGAATTAAAAATCAGGAAAATTAACTGAACTGCCGTTGATATAGTTTTCAAGAGATGAGAGGTATATGAATTAGAATGGATTCCATCACCAAACCATGCCCAGGAGACAAAGCAAACAACAGAATTAAACTAATTACCAACCAATTAACATGCCATAGAGGTTAGGAAGGGTACCGTCATCCGACCATGCCCAGGAGACGATGGTGAACAACAGGGCTTCCTGACGTCATAAACATCAAAAGGAAATAGAAATACTCAAAGCCATCACAGATCTATTGTAATTTCAGTCACAATAAATCATTAAAAACTAAAAGTATTCCCTTAAAATCGAACTAAAATCAACATCATTCAATCTATCCAATTGCACAAGCAACAGGCCCTCCCATCACGCTACAAGCTTCACCTCTTAGCCCTAGTTAAGAGGTTTAGCCAAACATGATTTGACTAAAACCCTCAAAAGTCATAATAAAGCCAAACTAGCAATTAAAATTAAAATAATTCTAACCAAAAACTTCTTCTCTCTGTCTCTTCCTGACGTTCACGGCTCCCCTTGCTCCGATCTCCCTCTCTCTCAGTTTTCCTTTTTCTTTTATAGGCCCGAAAATCCGTTGCTAACCTGCTGTGAGAAGGAGTTCTGCCCACCTCTTTCCGCAGTGAAAAACGCACCACACTCTTATGCTGATGGTTTGTGGGCCCACAGATCGGGATTCTCTGAGAAATCCATTCCGTCCATTGGGTGTAGCTCGAAAAACCAGTCAGGAATGCCGTGGATGGCTCGAATTCGGTGTGGCCTATCAGGATTTCTACTCCACCATCCATCCTCCGTTCAGATGGTAAATTCTCGTGATTGTTTGTATAGGACCAAAAGGTCAGCATGGTCGTGGTCATAGCTATCCCCTGGATCATTTGATCGGATAAGATTGATCAGACGAACTATGATGGTGGCCCACGGAGGTCCTCTAATTGATCGCTGGCGGACAACATGCGACAGAGGAGTCCTGCGCTGGGGTTAGTGAAGCCATGATTGGCTCCATCTCCGAAATCCAGTCCGTTCATTCGGTTTCTCCTGAAAAACCGGTCGGAGCTGTTCGGTTTTGGATCAGCAATGTCGAGAGTATCGTCATTTTTCTTGGAACCGTTCAATCCTGCGTCTACACCTCCATGTTCATGCAGCCTCTGAGAAAAACAGAAAACGGACCAAGGTACGGTCGGTTTGATCTCCTGATTCCACTGAACGGTGTGGATCATCAATATGTATGATAATGGTGGCCCACCTACATTCGTTCGTAAGTCTCTGTCCGTTTACGTGGCTGGGTTTTTGAATTTAAGCAGGAGTCGGGTCAGCGTACGCTGACCGACTCCGCTCGTTTGGTGTTTTGCTAGTGCATGATACTAACGCACGCGCTCCTGCAAGTGGGGTCCAATCGTGACACTTATTTGAAGATCTATTTCGTCCATCCGTTGTACCATGATATTTAAGGGGTTGATACCAAACTTGAAGTATATTAAAATATCAGGTGGGCCCCAGATTGAGATTTATGGGCTGATCTGTCCATTGGGCTGCTTCCGCGATGATCCGACGGATGAATTTCGACGTGTACGGTTCATTTAGAGTCCTCAGGCCCTGTATAGAGTTTTGAGCCGATCAGATGGTGAGAACCCTGTGATCTTGCATTCTAGCTTACTTCCAGGCCATTGAACTTCAATTTCTCGGTTTTCTTGGATCTCTGGCATTGATCTTGGTCCCCTGGAGTTTGTCCCTTGTCTTGGTGATTCCTGAATGTTAAATCCACGTTTTTAGCCTCCTATTTCAATCCAAGCTTGTAAATACGTCCTGCATTACAAATACGATTACCGTCAAACAGTATCATATTCGTAAAATCAGGTAATTACTAGGGTCAGATATACAATATTTGACCCTCAACACAACCCCCAACCAGCATTTTGCTAGTCCCTAGGAAAGTATGATAAAAATAAGTTGAGAACCACAGGGTAATTTCATATACTCGAGTGAATTTTGCAAAATAATCCGGATACGAGAATTATAAGATTTATGAATGTTGAGTATTACTTTCTCTTGGACTCAAGCGCCCGATGAACTTCACGATCAAGTTCAAAGTATTAATTCACCAATTAGAAAAAAATTCTAAACATTGAGTTCCACGGGTGTATAGTGTAATCCCGGCTTACCATCATTAAAAGTCACTTTTCTATTTCAGGATATCATTGGTAACTAACAAGAGAATTTATGATAACCAAGACTTAAACCAAAACTTGCCTCACAGATCATCTTTTTATTCTTTTAGCTTTTGATTTTCCATTAAAAGTACGCCAAGGAGGGAAATCAAATCCTTACCTATAGGGAGCAAACCTATGGTGTAGATCGTACACCCAACCCTTTTCACATATCATCCATGGGGAATCAAATCCTTACCTATAGGGAGTAAACCTGCGGTGAAGATTATTCGCCCACCCCTTTCCAAAGGCATTTGTATTTTCTTTTTCTTCAATTGATCATGACGGGCAACTGTTCAGGCTGGTTCCTTCCATGTTTAGTGATTACTAAGTTAAACCTTTAATATTAAACTGAAACCTCAATGGGTAAGCGAGATGTGACATGTGAAATCATGACTCAATCAATGTTTACAACTTCTAATCATGGATTAATAATTCAAACTTAACTGTGAAATCTAATAGACAACTGAATCCAAGAGTAGTAAATCACCAACATTCCATATCCTGTAATTCTAAATCAAAGATGGTCGTCAAATCACTTCGAATGTATAAGAAAGTCCAGAAAAAATTTTAAAAATTTTCACAATTTTTGCTCAAGACGAAGAAAACACTGATTAGGTAACCTAATCTCTCACCCCCAACCTAAAAGCTACATTATCTTCAATGTGAAAGATATGAGCATGGAATGCACATGGGACAACAAAAGTAAATATGAAGTGATGGGAAGATAGTACCTGGATAACGAATCGTGAGAGATTTTCCAAGAGATCGCATCATGGAATCCAATCAGCATGAGAGAGAAAACAACACAAAACTAACAAAAATAAAATCCTATCTATACCACTTTCGCAGGTGCTCTCGATTACATTTAGCGCATGCAACAAGCCTTTAAACTCCTAGGTTGCCCCTAGTGGACGAGTGAGTAGTCTCGTGAGGGTTTGCAGCAATGTTACCCACAAACATTGAACTAACTAACTAAGAAGCTGAAATGAATTGAAAAGTTGGGTTGCCTCCCAGAAGCGCTAAGCTTACTGTCTTCAGCCAGACAAATAAAGCAACCACCCTAGTCCTATGAAAGCGATAAACCTACCTATACCTCAATCAGACTAGGAGATCATTCCTGGTAAACAGGATCAGTCAGAGGCATGGACATGTCCTCTGAATCAAATTTCTCGACAAATGGTTTTAATCGATGTCCATTTACTTTAAACTCATTACCATTCTCGGGATCTCTTATCTCAACGGCCCCATGAGGATAAGCAGTAACAACAATATAAGGGCCGGTCCAATGAGATCGAAGCTTACCCGGAAAGAGATGTAATCGAGAATTATACAAAAGGACTTTCTGACCTGGCGTGAATGATTTTCGTAGAATATGTTGGTCATGAAACGCCTTCATCCTATCCTTGTAAATTCTCGAGTTCTTGTATGCGCCGTTCCGGATTTCTTTAAGTTCATTTAATTGGAGTTTGCGTAGCGAGCCAGCATTGTTCAGATTGAAATTCAGATTTTTGATCGCCCAGTAGGCTCTATGTTCCAACTCCACAGGCAAGTGGCAAGCCTTCCCATAGACGAGTCTAAAGGGAGATATTCCAATAGGGGTTTTAAAAGTAGTACGGTAAGCCCATAAGGCATCGGTCAATCGAATTGACCAGTCTTTACGATCAGGGTTAACCGTTTTCTCCAAAATGTATTTGATCTCCCTATTAGAAATCTCAACTTGCCCACTTGTCTGTGGGTGATATGGGGTGCTTACCTTATGAGAAATACCGTATTTCTTCATTAAACTCACGAATGGCCTATTACAAAAGTGTGAGCCCCCATCACTAATGATGGCTCGAGGAGTTCCGAATCAGGAAAGGATGTTTTCTTTTAAGAATTTAACGACCGTGCGATGGTCATTAGTTCGACATGGAATCGCTTCGACCCATTTAGTGACATAGTCTACGGCAAGCAAAATATATAAATTCCCAAAAGATTGAGGGAATGGCCCCATGAAATCGATGCCCCAGCAATCAAATGCCTCTATGATAAGAATGGGATTCAAGGGCATCATATTTCGATGGGACAATGCTCCCAATTTCTAACAATGCTCACAAGCTTTGCAAAACTCATGAGTATCCCTTAACATAGTGGGCCAATAGAAGCCACACTGCAGAATCTTGGCCGTGGTTTTTTTTGCAAAAAAGTGACCACCACAGGCCTGTGAGTGACAAAAGGAGATGACGCTCTGATGCTCATCGTCTGGCACACATCTCCTTAAGATCTGGTCTGGGCAATATTTAAACAGATATGGATCGTCCCAGAAAAATTTGCGTACCTCGGTAAAGAATTTCTTCTTATCTTATGCAGTTCAATGTGTCGGTATGGAACCTGTAACAAGATAATTAGCAATATCAGCGAACCAAGGTGAATGGGAGACTCTGAATAGTTGTTCATCAGGGAACATGTCGTTGATATGGGTCGCCTCAAGGGAATCAGAGGTATTAAGGCGAGAAAGGTGATCGACAACTACGTTCTCTACTCCCTTTTTATCTTTAATTTTCAAATCAAATTCTTGGAGTAGAAGGATCCATCGTATCAGGCGGGGTTTAGAATCATTCTTAGAAAGAAGATACTTCAGTGCCGCATGATCTGTATAGATAATGATCTTGGATCCGATCAGGTAGGACCTAAATTTGTCCAAGGCAAACACTACGGCTAAAAGTTCCTTTTCCGTAGTCGAGTAGTTCACTTGGGCAGGATTTAAAGTCCTACTCACGTAATGGATGACGTATGACCTTTTATCTTTTCTCTAGCCTAGAACCGCTCCAAGAGCATAATCAGAAGCGTCGCACATAAGCTCAAAAGGAAGGCTCCAGTCGGGTGGCTGCATGATAGGTGCAGTGGTTAACGTGCCTTTAAGCTTAGTGAAAGCTTCTTGGCATTGCTCAGTCCACTCGTATGGTGCATCTTTTTGAAGAAGATTACATAAAGGACGAGAGAGGAGACTGAAGTCCTTTATGAATCGCCTGTAAAATCCTGCGTGTCCTAAGAAGGATCGCACGTCCCTAATGTTCTTGGGTGGAGGTAGGTTAAAGATAAGATCAATTTTTGCCTTATCTACCTTAATTCCCTTAGACGAGATGATATGTCCAAGGACAATCCCCTTATGAACCATGAAATGACACTTCTCTCAATTAAGTACTAAATTCTTTTCTTCACATCTTTTCAGCACACATTTGAGATTCTCTAAGCACTCGCTGAAAGATGAACCAAAAACAGAGAAATCGTCCATAAAGACCTCTAGATATTTTCCCACCATGTCAGAAAAGATACTCAGCATACATCGCTGAAAGGTGGCAGGGGCATTACATAACCCGAACGGCATCCTTCTGTAAGCAAAGGTGTCATAGGGGCAGGTAAATGTGGTCTTTTCCTAATCCTCAGGGGCGATTTCGATTTGGTTATAGCTCGAATACCCGTCAAGGAAACTGTAATAGGAATGACCGGCTAACCTTTCCAGGATCTGATCAATGAATGGTAAAGGAAAGTGGTCTTTCCTCGTGACGGTATTTAACTTCCTGTAGTCAAATGCACATTCTCCAACCAGTAGTGACTCTAGTTGGCACGAGTTCATTATTAGCATTAGCTACGATGGTGATTCCGGACTTCTTAGGAACTACCTGAGTTGGACTCACCCATTGACTATCAGATATAGGGTATATGATACCCACATCCAATAGTTTGAGAACCTCGGCCTTAACCACTTCCTTCATGTTTGGATTTAGTCTACGTTGTGGTTGCCGAGCGGTCTTCGCATTATTCTCAAGATATATACGGTGAGTACAAGTCGAGGGGTCGATTCCCTTGAGGTCCGCTATCGTCCATCCTAGGGCTCCTTTATGCTCAATGAGAGTAGATATGAGCATATTCTCTTGTTCTTTCTCCAGGTGGGCAGAGATCACCATCGGGTATATCTCATCTTAACCTAAATAGGCATATTTCAAATCAGAGGGCAAAGGTTTTAGGTCAAGCTTCGATGCCATGAGGTTAGAGGGTAGAGGCACTACATCAGTTTGTGGCAATTCTTCAAATTGTGGCCTCCACCGGTTAACTTCAAGTACCGGTGCAGTATTCAGCAAGGCACACGTCTCCCTAATCATATCATCATCAAACTCATGGGAGTGGGCCAGGCACGTCTCTAGAGGGTCGGAGGATAAGGTCAGAGGTGTTGTATCTTTCACGAAAGAGTCAATCATGTTAATGTCGTGGACATCGTCATCATCCTCTGAGTTGCTGCCGTTATTGAAAAAGATGTTTGACTCCAATGTCAAATTTTTAAAAGACATAGTCATGACACCATTCCTGCAATTGATGATTGCATTTGACGTGGCAAAGAATGGGTGACCAAGAATGACGGGAATCTGAGTGCTCATGTTATTGATGGGTTTGGTGTCCAGGATGATAAAATCTACAGGGTAGTAAAATCTATCGACTTGGACTAACACATCCTTAATAATCCCTCTTGGTACACGAACAGAGCGATCGGCAAGTTGTAGTATGGTTAGGGTGGGTTTTAACTCACCCAAACCTAACTGTTTGTATACCGAGTAGGGAATCAGATTGACGCTCGCTCCTAAGTTAAGAAGTGCGTGATCAATTCGATGGTTTCCGATTACACATGATATGGTTGAGCTACCGGGATCCTTGAATTTCTACGGCACGTCTTGCTTCAGGATGGCACTCACTTTCTCAGTCAAGAAAACCTTCTTTTGAATACTCTGCCGTCTTTTGGTCGTGCATAGGTCTTTTAGAAATATTGCATATGAAGGAATCTGTTTTACAACATCAAGTAGAGGAATGTTGACTTTCACTTGTTTTAACACCTTCAAAATATCTTGAGAGTTAGAAAGATGTTTTGGTGCAACCAACCGTTGGGGGAACGGAGCAACTGGCTTCTTTAGAAGTTCCGGTTCTAATTTTTGTGGGGCATCACTAGATCCATCATTATTGTCCTCTTTTGGTTCTTAAGGCTTTTCGGGCCTAACCGGAAGGGTTTTATCAATGATCTTCCCACTCCTAAGAGTGGTGATGGATTTAGCGTGCCCCATTTGATTTGAAGAGCTGGGATCATTTATCTCGTACTGCAGTTTAGGATTGGGGAGAGGTTGTACGGGAAGCATCCCCTTTTCTATAACCGTCATATGTGAATCCATTTTTTGCATAAAATCTGTAAATCCTCGCATTGCTTGGGCCAGCTCTTGTATGAAATTTTGAACCGGTTCTTCTTGAGGTTTCCCCTGATTTGCATTTTGATTTAAGAAACTTTGAGGGGTAGCAGTTTGTCCATTCCTCCAACTGAAATTTGGATGATTTTTCCAACCAGGATTGTATGTATTAGAGGTAGATCCATTGAAAGGTCTATGATAGTTATTTACGGCATTAGCTTGCTCATTCAATACTCCTCGAAAAGCAGATATTGTAGGACAATTTTCAGTTGTGTGAATGTTGCAATCACAGATGCCGCAAACAATTTCATTAACCTTATCCTTCGTTCCTTCCATGGCCTCAATGTATGAGATTAGTCACTTTAAAATTTAAATCATCCTCTTCTTTAAGGAGATATACTCCACCTTTCTCCTTAGATTAAGTTGGCCTAGACGTGGTGTTTGATTTTGGGTAATGGTCCCATGATTGTGCATTTTTGGCAAGTCTATCGAGGTAATCCCATACCTCATCAACCTCTTCATTCATGAATTCTCCATTACACATTGTCTCGACCAGTTGGCGCATAGAAGATGTCAGTCCATCATAGAAAAAATTTGTAATGCGCCACATTTCAAAACCGTGTTGTGGGCATGAACTGACAAGATCCTTGAACCTTTCCCAATATTAGTAGAATGTCTCATCTTCCTTTTGGGCGAAGTTCATGATTGCTTTTCTGAGGGTAATTGTTTTATAGTGTGGGAAAATTTTCTTTATGAATTTCCTCTGCATATCATTCCATGTGCCAATGGATCTAGGACGCAGTGAATGTAACCACGTCTTAGCCTTCTCTTTCAAGGAGAAAGGAAAGAGTTTCAGCCTGATTGTATCCTCGAATACATTAGGAAAGTATAAGGTGGCTATAATCTCATCGAACTCTTTCAAATGTAAGTATGGACTTTCTGATTCAAGCCCATGGAATTTAGGAAGGAGTTGGATAACTCCTAGCTTGATGTCCATTTGTCCTGTGTTTTCAGGAAAAATCATACATGAGGGCGTACTCACCCCCGCCGGTTGTAAATAATCTCATAAAGTACGAGGCGGGGGTGCTTGATGCACCTCATTCTCATCATGTACTTCCTCATCCCTATGTTGAGGTAGTGCTTGAGGTTGATTTGCAGCCATAACCTTAATCAACTCAGGGGAATTCGAGCGATGTCTAGTCCTGCGATGGACAGTTAACCCCTCGACTAATCCTCCTTCAGTCAAGAGACGTCGAGTGTTGTCACAAGCTCACTTGGGCATGAAACACTTTGTAGCCCTCAATTGATTTCTAAACCTAATCCTAAGAAAGGAAAATAAAAACTAGCAAGAAAAGAGGGTTGGAAGGAAGTTACCAAATTGAAGTTCCTAAGTTAAAACCTGCAAAATAAAACAAAACAAGTTAGTTTCTAAGGATAGTAAGCCTAAGAGTGGAAAATTCCTAAGATGAAAAATAGTAATCAACTAAGTTCTAAATTAGAAAAGAGCAATCCCTAAAAAAAAGTAGAAAACTTCTAAACAAATTAGGAAATTCTAAACTAGGAAATAAGTGAGTAATGAAAAAAATTTGAGAATTAGAAAGTAAAAGTTAGAAAGAGCTTACCAAATTAGAAATTTCTATCTTAAAAACCTATAAAGCAGGAAAGTTAGTTTCTAAACAAAAAATTTCTAATAATAAAATAGGAGACAAGATTAGATTCTAAAAGAATTTAGAATTAGAAATTACCTAAAAAGGAAGACAAATCCTACTCTGTAAATAGAAAGGAAAGAAGAAGAAACTTACCAATTTAGAAGTCTATCAGAGTCTACAAAACAAGAGAATTGGGTTAGTTTCTAAAAAGGAAATAAAGACTATATAACACTTAAAGAAATTAGAAAGTTACTAAAAATAGGAAGTTTCTAAAAGGAAAGCCTGGAAATTCTAAAACTAAAAATCCTAAAATTAAAAGAGTCCTAATCTTACACTAATCCTAATACCAGTTAATTTCAAAAAATCGTAACCGTCAGTCCCCGGCAACGGCGCCAAAAACTTGTTCACTCCCCAAGTGCAGGGTTGTGATGTAGTAATAAACTCGGTAAGACTGAGGTCCAATCCACAGGGACTGAAACCTGTACTTAATCTGAAAACTAACTAGATGTAGAACTAGAATGATATGAAATCTAAATTGATTTGTAATTTGAGGAATGATTGTAAAATTATTATCTAAAACTTAGGAGAAATTCAGAGGAGGGACACTAGGAATTTAGAGGATCCACTTGTAGAGATCAGAGAGATCTTATGCCTGGATTAAAAATCAGGGAAATTAATTGAACTGCCGTTGATATAGTTTTCAAGAGGTGAGAGGTAAATGAATTAGAATGGATTCCATCACCAAACCATGCCCAGGAGACAAAACAAACAACAGAATTAAACTAATTACCAACCAATCAACATGCCATAGAGGTTAGGAAGGGTACCGTCATCCGACCATACCTAGGAGACGATGGTGAACAACAGGGCTTCCTGACGTCATAAACATCAAAAGGAAACAGAAATACTCAAAGCCATCGCAGATCTATTGTAATTTCAGTCACAATAAACCATTAAAAACTAGAAGTATTCCCTTAAAATCGAACTAAAATCAACATCATTCAATCTATCCAATTGCACAAGCAACAGGCCCTCCCATCATGCTACAAGCTTCACCTCTTAGCCCTAGCTAAGAGGTTTAGCCAAACATGATTTGACTAAAACCCTCAAAAGTCATAATAAAGCCAAACTAGCAATTAAAATTAAAATAATTCTAACCAAAAACTTCTTCTCTCTGTCTCTTCCTGATGTTCACAGCTCCCCTTGCTCCGATCTCCCTCTCTCTCAGTTTTCCTTTTTCTTTTATAGGCCCGAAAATCCGTTGCTAACCTACTGTGAGAAAGAGTTCTGCCCACCTCTTTCCGCAGTAAAAAATGCACCACACTCTTACGTTGATGGTTTGTGGGCCCACAGATCGGGATTCTCTGAGAAATCCATTCCGTCCATTGGGTGTAGCTCGAAAAACCAGTCAGGAATGCCGTGGATGGCTCGAATTCGGTGTGGCCTATCAGGATTTCTACTCCACCGTCCATCCTCCGTTCGGATAGTAAATTCTCGTGATTGCTTGTATGGGACCAAAAGGTCAGCATGGTCGTGGTCGTGGCTATCCCCTGGATCATTTGATCGGATAAGATTGATCAGACGGACCATGATGGTGGCCCACGGAGGTCCTCTGATTGATCGCTGGCGAACGACATGCGACAGAGGAGTCCTACGCTGGGGTTAGTGAAGCCATGATTGGCTCCATCTCCGAAATCCAGTCCGTTCATTCGGTTTCTCCTGAAAAACCGGTCGGAGCTGATCGGTTTTGGATCAGCAACGTCGAGAGTATCGTCATTTTTCTTGGAACCGTTCAATCCTGCGTCTACACCTCCATGTTCATGCAACCTCTGAGAAGAACAGAAAACGGACCAAGGCACGGTCGGTTTGATCTCCTGATTCCACTAAACGGTGTGGATCATCAATATGTATGATAATGGTGGTCCACCTACATCCGTTCGTAAGTCCCTGTCTGTTTACGCAGCTGGGTTTTTGAATTTAAGCAAGAGTCGGGTCAGCGTACGCTGACCGACTCCACTCGTTTGGTGTTTTGCTAGTGCATGATACTAACGCACACGCTCCTGCAAGTGGGGTCCAATCGTGACACTTATTTGAAGATCTATTCCGTCCATCCATTGTACCATGATATTTAAGGGGTTGATACCAAACTTGAAGTATATCAAAATATCAAGTGGGCCCCAGATTGAGATTTATGGGCTGATCTGTCCATTGGGCTGCTTCCGCGATGATCCGACGGATGAATTTCAAGGTGTACGGTTCATTTAGAGTCCTCAGGCCCTGTATAGAGTTTTGAGCCGATCAGATGGTGAGAACCCTGTGATCTTGCATTCTAGCTTACTTCAGGCCACTTGAACTTCAATTTCTCGGTTTTCTTGGATCTCTGGCATTGATCTTGGTCCCCTGGAGTCTGTCCCTTGTCTTGGTGATTCCTGAATGTTAAATCCATGTTTTTAGCCTCCTATTTCAATCCAAGCTTGTAAATACGTCCTGCATTACAAATACGATTAAAACATGCCGTCAAACAGAATCATATTCGTAAAATCGGGTAATTACTGGGGTCTGATATGCAATATTTGACCCTCAACAACAGTGCATTGCTCGGTTACCTCTATTTTGTTGACCTCCTTGGTCCATCCAATCATGTATGGAGATAGATGCTTTTCTATTTTCAGTTGCAACTTTTTCACTATTATTTTCGACATGAGATTCTCACTGCTCCTGACATCGATGATCACATTACATACTTTTTGACTTACAATGCACCTCGTTGTAAATTTTTTTTTACATTTGGCATGTATATCGGCTTCCTCACGATCAAAGTGGTGGCCTGCGATTTACCATCATTTGATGGTGCTCTACAGAAATTGGAATTGTGTCGTACAGCGACCACGGGCAGTTGAGCATCGCTTTGAGCTCAGGGCAGAATTAGCACACCCGCAATACGGTTGAGGGTTGCCTACAACCCTTGCATGGTCAACTGACTCTCTCGGTGGAAAACTTTCATTCTTTCCGAAAGATAACGAATCTCTGGATCATCATCCACATGATTTTGGTTCATACCTTTATTGTTTACCATTGGCTCGAGGGGAGTCCTCTCACTGATACCAATTGACATAGAGATGAATGTGATGAGGTTGATCACTGTCTTCCTCAAGGATAACTACTCCGAATCCACAGAGCTTTTCTGGACTCCTCACAGAGACTTCTCGAATCCATGAGGAAAGAAAGAAAGAAAATAAAAATAAATTCTAATAAATTTGTAATTTGATTGATGAATGAAATAAACGAGTCTATAACCCTTTAAATAGGGATACCAAGCCTTGGAAGAAATTTCAAAATTAAACTACAACTAAAACTCCCTAAAATTCGTAACTTACTATAAATAGTAAATTTACTTTTTATAGTAAGTGTCCTATGTGGATTAACCATGTTATTCTCCTAATTATTCTAAGCACTTTTCATGTTGGACACAACTCCTAAATCCCAACGGATGAAGAGTTATAATCAAACTAAAACTTACTAAAAATAGTAAAAATGGAAATAAACATGGAATTCGACTGTCGATATGATGGAATCTAGAAAATTCGGCGTGGGCAGCCCAACATATTCGGGTTGATTAGCTAAAGTAGCTCGTCCTACCCCAAAATCATATACGGTACGTCGAGTAACTCATTCTAGTTTGCGAGATATCCTGTTTTAAGGTTTTGACGGTCTTGATGACTTCCGCCTCCGATCAGGCCTTCTCTGGTCCATCTTGGACATGAAAGTGTCCACTACCCGCTCTATATCAATAGCTCACAATTATTTTCGAAAAACTAAAATCATTATTGTGAGAATTTAATAAGGCAATATGGCCCAATGACCTTCTCGATGTGTTGCCCGCATTGCAGAATATACAACACCATATCGACCTGTCTCAGGTACTAGCTTACCTAATCACCATCATTATTGTATGAGTCCGAAAGATTGAGATATTATGCAAGGATAAGTGGAGGACTTGATCTAAAAGTGTAACACCCTGAACTTCGGGGGTCGAGCCATACTCGACTCTCGAGGTGCCGGATGTCACTAATGCTTTCATGATAATGCAAAGGTTAGCGATTTCTGTCAGGTATCATGACGGTATGATTTTTGGGCCAATTAACATGTCATATTTCATAACAAACATTCCAAAATATTAAACTAGATAAATAATGTATGCATTTGTTCAAAATGCATAGCGAAAGTTGGGTAGGATATGAGTACTTAGTCCAAAATACAAAAAAAAAAAAAAAAAAAAAGGAAAACAAAATGTGTCCTTCCTAGAGTTCCATCAGTGCTTCGGTGTCGCCCTACATCGGCCCTCCAAGTGCCTGGAAGTAAGAGACCTCCTCCTCTGAGTCCACATATACCTCCTCTAGTGCATTGGACTCCAAAGTACCCCCATCTAACATCGAGTATGTTGGTGTTTTAAAACACCGTCCCAGGGTGGGAGTGAGTGATCAACTCAGTGGTTCCATTAGATCTAAGCTACACATATTATCAATTCCACAAGCATGATTAATGGTAAAGCACATTTACAATCAAATCCTAGATATCTTGATTAATGCACAAGTATGCCATTATGGAATGATGCATGTCCTCACTTTCCAACATTCCCTCGTAAGCGTCTCCGACAACTCATACGCACATGCCAACACTCCCTCAACCAACGACCCCTACTCCTTAGTCGCCATAACCTATGTTAATGCAATGTGATGAATGCTCATGTTAGCCGAGTGTTTAATTAGATTCGTTCATCCGACAAAGTTTGGGAAGCCGGAGTACTGCTACTGGGTCAATGGCCCTATCTTGATCTATCTGGGTTTGTCAACCCTAGGTGAGAACATACAATAGTCTGGTTTGCATATTCGAGTTTCTCACGGTCACTATGGGGAGGTTCGTCACCTCAGCGCAGGCCAACGGCATGGGCGCAGTGTCCCATACCACCATGTCCGGCCCCCGAGTCTTATGGATTATGTCACTAGTCGTTAATAGTGGGCCTTCAAAGGTGTAGGGTGCTTCGGATTCAAATTAGGGCGATCATACATGGTGAGCACACGGGGAATTGGTCGGTTAGTGGACTGGTCTAACTGGCCCGAGGGGAATCTAGCACCACCGTCATCGGGTACACGCATCCCATGTAGTCATACTACTGTCGGGTGGCCGTGTTCGCCTTGGACCAGCCAGGTTTGTAAGGCCCACCCCCACAGCACATGATATTGTCCGCTTTGCCGAAGCTCACGGCTTTAAAACGCGTCATGTCTGTTAAGGGAGAAACCCAACATATAACCACCACAACTTCAGACAACTCTTCTGATGTGGGACAAGTTACGCTACGATCGGCGCAACAAAGAGCTCGCCCGACACGGCTGCACGCCGGCCGCACCTAGGGGCCCACCCACATGAAGTAGTGACCGGGGCGTCACATTATCCCCCACCAAGGGCAGAGCCGTCCTCGGCTCTGATATCATTTGTAAGGCCCACCCCCACAGCACATGATATTGTCCACTTTACCGAAGCTTACGGCTTTAAAACGCGTCATTTGGGGTAAGGACACTGGTAGCTCGCCCAGACCCGATGCTCCCGTGTTCTCACCCACACAGCACCTACCCGTCCATGATATTGTCCAACCTAACTGTCATCAGAGTGCACAGCGGAGGTTTTGCTTGGCGCACAAGGCCAATGCATCATGTCTGTTAAGGGAGAAACCCAACATATAACCACCACAACTCCAGACAACTCTTCCGATGTGGGACAAGTTACGCTACAGTCAACTACAACAACGGTGGCTCGCCCAAAGACACGGTAACTGTCGGCCACGGTGGGGCCGCCCACGTGTGCCCGCCCACATGAAGCAGTGACCGGGGCGTCACATTATCCCCCACCGAGGGCAAAGACGTCCTCGACTTTGATACCATTTGTAAGGCCCACCCCCACAGCACATGATATTGTCCACTTTGCCGAAGCTCACGGCTTTAAAACGCGTCATGTCTGTTAAGGGAGAAACCCAACATATAACCACCACAACTCCAGACAACTCTTCCGATGTGGGACAAGTTACGCTACGATCAAGCGCACAAGTGGCTCGCCCAAAGCACAAGATTGCCACCGCACTGGGGGCCGCCCACGTGTGCCCGCCCACATGAAGCAGTGACCGGGGCGTCACATTATCCCCCACCGAGGGCAGAGCAGTCCTCGGCTCTAATACCATTTGTAAGGCCCACCCCCACAGCACATGATATTGTCCGCTTTGCCGAAGCTCACGGCTTTAAAACGCGTCATTTGGGGTAAGGACACTAGTAGCTCGCCCAGACCCGGTGCTCCCGTGGTCCCTCCCACACAGCACCTACCCGTCCATGATATTGTCCAACCCAACTGTCATCAGAGTGCACAGCGGAGGTTTTGCTTGGCGCATAAGGCCAACGCATCATGTCTGTTAAGGGAGAAACCCAACATATAACTACCACAACTCCAGACAACTCTTCCGATGTGGGACAAGTTACGCTACTGATCCAATGCAACGGTAGCTCACTCAAAGACAAGTAAGCACTGTCGGCCGACCGGTAGCCTACCGACCACACACTGGGGCCCGCCCACATGTGTGCCTGCCCACGTGTGCTCGCCTACATGAAGCAGTGACCAGGGCGTCACATTATCCCCCACCAAGGGCAAAGCCGTCCTCGGCTCTGATACCATTTGTAAGGCCCACCCCCACAGTACATGATATTGTCCTCTTTGCCGAAGCTCACGGCTTTAAAACGGGTCATTTGGGGTAAGGACACTGGTAGCTCACCCAGACCCGGTGCTCCCGTGGTCCCGCCCACACAGCACCTACCCGTCCATGATATTGTCCAACCCAACTGCCATCAGAGTGCACAGCGGAGGTTTTGCTTAGCGACGCGTCATGTCTGTTAAGGGAGAAACCCAACATATAACCACCACAACTCTAGACAACTCTTCCGATGTGGGACAAGTTACGCTTCTGATCAAATCAATCGTAATAGTAGCTCGCAAAGACACGAGTAGCTGTCGACCCACACAGTAACACCCGGCCACACTGGGGCCCGCCCACATGTGTGCCCGCCCACATGAAGCAGTGACCGGGTTGATCGGGGCGTCACATTATCCCCCACCGAGGGCAGAGCCGTCCTCGGCTCTGATACCATTTGTAAGGCCCACCCCTACAGCACATGATATAGTCCGCTTTGCCGAAGCTCACGACTTTAAAACGCGTCATGTCTGTTAAGGGAGAAACCCAACATATAACCACCACAACTCCAGACAACTCTTCCGATGTGGGACAAACTTACGCTACATTCAGGCGCAACAAGTGGCTCGCCCGACACGGTAGCACGCCGGCCACACAAGTAGCACCCGGCCGCACTGGGGCCCGCCCACATGTGTGCCCGCCCACGTATGCCCGCCCACATGAAGCAGTGACCGGGGCGTCACAAGGTTCGCCCGGGAAACCTACTCGAATTGGGTCGCCCTTATATATCGGGGTTGCCAACCAACCCAGAATTTATCAATTGGTCACAATAAACAATATATTTCATGCATTACTCATATCAAGGACAGGAAGGGTTGCAAAGCGACAAATGAAACGAATTCCAATTGGATTAGGCATTTTGTCAAACACGTAAACACACCATTCAAACTATAGGAGTTTGAAAGTAATACTCAACCAACATGCATGCATAGTGTGAGGGATGAAACAATGCATGGACAATAATCTAAGATAATTAGACCTATACTAGCATTGAATTACTTATTTATCCTACGATAGGTGTAAATAACAATTTTCGTAGAATAATCAATCAAAGAATGGGGCACTGGTTAGCATGTGATTAGTCGTTCACTACACAAACCATGAATCTCAACATGGATTCGATAAACGGTAGCCTAAAGGTAATGGTTCACACCTCAGGGTGGTGCGTTGCATTTGGGGCCGATCCTAGGCTAGGTTCACATGAACTAGTTCTCCAATGCTCTGCAAAACAGGGCAATGGGCTCTTAAGGGGTCATGCAAATGAGTTTTCAAAGGGAATCCTCATGGATAGGTCATTTTCTTACCTCAAATTGCTACCGGAAAGGAGTCCCGCCGATGAGGCGAGGGGTGGTTGCATTGCTGGCCAAAGGGACGCGGTGAACTTTCCTCACCAGCTCCTTTTTCCTCTCATTCCTCCCTTTTCCAGCACTCTCACTCCCTCCCTTAGCAATTAAATTCGTATGGGAGTGAGGGGATGCTGAAACTGGCTTTACATAGGGCCAAATGTGTGTGTAATGGCCCCAAGTCTACCTTTTTAGTTGGACTTGGCCTGGTGGTGGTTAGTTTTGGATGTATAGGGCCCCACCGAGGCCCATCAGTTCATCCGTGACATGGGAAAGGTTTTCCATCATGGGATCTCCGAATTGTCACAATTTGGGCCTCGATCAAATGCCTCGATTTATTGGGAGGGTCACATTTGCATTGGACGATCATCGTCGATTGATCGGGGCCACAGTTATAGGGAAATATCCCTAGCTTGTTCCTTGGGTTCGGTTGCGGTCCGATAGTCGGAGTATCTCAACTTCATGAAAGAACGAAGAGGCCCTTTTTATTAAAATTTCCAGTTATAACCCAAGGGATTCACATATCTAAAGCACCCGATCTTTGGTCCAAGTTGAGCGGTTCCAGGTGCTATCCTGATTTTTCGTCCATAACGGGCGTCAAGCCCAGTAAGACGGACAATTCCCTATAGTTTCGAGTTCGACGAACTTACAGTGTCTAGTCTAGGCTCTATTTGGTTTCATTCAAGCATTCTCGGGTTGGATAAACTTCTAGGATTTGCCTCAGTACTTGGTTATACCTAGGTTCAACTATGTCCGCGTCAGCATCATTTCATGACGTGTGAAAATGCCCTCTCGACATTACTCGATGTTGGTCTCCAGGATTAGTGTTTTTAATTCCTTCACAACTAACTTAGTAGGGTCCTTAGGCGGGTCCGCTGGTGGACTCCCTAAGATCCAATGCCACTTGACCCAGGTGTTACAAAAAATGTCTAATACAAGAGTGCATGAGCCCATTTGTCGTACCAACTCTATGATACCTAATAAAGAAGGGAGTTGACACGTGTATCGACAACCAAGCAATAAACAAAATAATCGTAAAGTATATATTTCTTATACTATGACTGGATGATATGTTGGACATGTTTGAGGGGGTGAAACTATTTTCCAAACTGAATTTGAGGATCGGCTACCATCAGATCTGTATTCGGTCGGGTGATGAGTGGAAGACAACATTTAAAATCAAGAAGGGTCTATATGAATGGTTGGTCATGTCCTTTAGCTCTAAAATACACTTATTACATTCATGAGGTTGATCAATTAGGTTCTGAAACTATTCATTGGGTGATTTGTGGTGGCTTATTTTGATGATATCTCAATATACAGTCAGAGCGAGGTAAACCATGTGAGGCATCTTAGACAGGTGTTTCAAGTTCTCACCGAGAACAAGTTGTACCTTAATCTAAAGAAGTGCAGCTTCTTGACAAAGAGACTTGTTTTTTTTTTTTTTTGTTATAATGTACACGGGCATCCGTGTGGACCAAGAGAATGTGAAAACTATCAAAGATAGTCAATTCTAATAAACATTTATGAAGTGCGAAGTTTTCACGGGTTGGCGACGTTTTATCATCGATTCGTGGGAAACTTTAGTACCATCATGTCACCAATCACCAACTAGATGAAGAATGAACATTTTCAGTAGACTGACAAGACCAACAGAAGTTTTGCTAAAATTAAGCAAAGATTGTCCACTACTCCGGTCCTTGTACTTTCCAACTTTAATAAATTATTTGAAGTTGAATACAATGCTTAATATGTTGGCATTGGGGGTGTGTTGTCTCAAGAGGACAGGCCGGTAGCCTTCTATAGTGAAAACTTAGTGATGTTCGGAAGAAATGGTCAATGTATGAGCTAGAATTGTATGTAGTGGTTTAGGCTTTGCCGCATTAGAGGCATTATTTGATTCAGGAGCAATTTGTAGTATGTACGGACCATCAAGCCCTCAAGTTTATTAACAACCATGCTAACATTAACCGTATGCATGCTAGGTGGATTTCTTTCTTGGAGGAATTCACATTTGTATTGAAGCATAAGGTTGGGTAGCAAAACAAAGTGGTTGATGCACTTAGCCGGCATATAACCTTGTTAATTACTATGAGCAACGAGGTTGTCGGGTTCGAATACCTTAAGGACTTATATGCTGATGATGACGACTTCAAGGATGCATGGATTTAATGCCGGGAGGGTCAATCCAATAACCTTTTTATTGAAGACGGTTTCATTTTCAATGGAAATCGGTTGTGTATTCCACGGAGTTCATTGTGATACTGTGTCATCCAAGAGCTACATGGAAGTGGGATTGGCGGTCACCTAAGGAGAGAAGACTATCTCTCTTAGAGGAGCATTACTATTGACCACAACTGAAACATGATGCTGGAAAAGCGGTGCAACGATACCATACACATTAGGACTATAAGGGAAGATCATAGAACACAGGCCTATACACTCCATTCATGGTACCTAACGACCCTTGGGAGGATTTGTCCATAGACTTTGTGCTAGGTCTTCCATGGACTGAGCGTAGAATGGACTCAGTGTTTGTTGTACTAGTTGACGGATTCTCCAAGATGGCTCATTTAATAGTGTGCAAGAAAACTCTCGACGCTACACACATGTCACAAATTTATTCTTCCAAGAGGTGATATGACTACATAGTGTCAAAAAATCTATCACCTCATATCGTGACACTAGTCACTTTTGAAGGACTTTGTATACATGATTTGACACCAAGCTACTATTCAGAATACATATCATCCGCAGATAGATGGGAAAATTGAGGTGGTCAATTGTATACTTGGGAACCTTATACAATGCATCTCATGTGATAAGCTGAAATAGTGAAATTTTAGTTTATCTCAAGGAGAATTCTCATTCAACAATATACAAAATTGTTTCACCAGCAAGTCTATGTTTGAAGTTGTGTACAGTCGAGTACCTATACATATCCTTGATTTGGCTCCGTTGTACAAGCTGTCGGGCGTGAGCGTTGTTACGAAACATATGGCGGTCTAAATTATAAGTGTACACACTGATGTTCATGCCAAGTTGCAAGCATCTAATGACAAGTACCAAGAAATGGCTGACACACGTTGACGCCTGAAGGTATTCAATATGCACAACAACGTTATGTTTCACCTATGCAAGGAGAGATTTCTGACCAGGACGTACAATAAGATGAAGAACGAGAAGATTGGACCGTTGTTTATACTTCGTAAGATTAATGACAACACCTATATTATTGATCTTTCTGAAGACATGAAGATCTCACTCACGTTTAATATAGCAGCCTTGTACGAGTATCATGAACCAGAATTGGGGGTAACTCAAGGACAACTTCTTCTTCTTCTTCTTCTTCTTCCTTTTTATTTTTTTTTATTTTATTTTTATTTTTTTTAAGTGGAGGGGATCTAATGTAGGATGTGGGGCAAGCACGTTCCTAGCACAAATGGACCAGAAGAAGTCCAAACAAAAATAAACAAAATTGCAGCATAGTTCAATCGATCGAAGTTGATCGAGCAGACTGATTGAATCGATCGATTGATGGAAATTTGGATTTCAGTGAAAGTTTGCTAGACAGTTTTTGCTTAGTTCAATCAATCGATTGAAACAAATATAATTTTATGTATTTTAGTCTCTAGACATTTTTGCGCCATTCCGATCAATCGATGGAATGTGAAAAATTGTGCGTTTTTCAGTTTTTGTTTGCTTATTTGTTTAGGTTTTTTCTAATTATGTATTAAGATTTGTGTAAGAGTATTTAAGCATGCAAACTTCTCGTCTCCTTATTCTTTTATTTATTTATTTTTTATGGCTTTTTAATAATAAGAAGAAATAAATTCAAAAACTTCTTTTATGGATTCTAGAGAACAACGTGAATTCAAGGTGTTTATTATTCAAGGAAGATAGTAATCATACTTATCACGCACTTCCCCACGTCATGTGGGGTCAGTCATAGCTGGTAAAAACAACCCTCAATTCAACTAACCCCAAATTTCACAAATACCAAGAGAAAAACTGTTATCTAGTCATAATTCCGTAACAACTTCGTGAGCCCCAACTTGATAAAGCTCAGCAAAACTCTAGAAGCTCGACTTATCTTGCACAATTCAACAATATTGATACATTATTTATACTTTAGTATATTTAATACTATTAAAAAAAAAAACTCAGAAAAAATCGTATGAGTTATTGAGAAACTGGCCTGAGTTTTTTACTCAACTCAACTCAACGAGACTTGAACCGAGTCGAGTTTTGGTGTTTCTAAACTATTGGGGCGATAACATTAATGGTTTGATCACCAAAAATACTAGCCCATCTGGACTATTGGATGTAAATGGGCCGGTTGGTATGCTGGGCTCATACGCCAAGCCAGCCATAAAATAACAGAAATGGCCACAATTTTCTATTCAATTTTCGGTCCGAGCTCAAATATAGGGACTTTATATCTAAGCATGATGCATGTGTCCCCGGCCTTGGGTTGTCCACGGCCAACATTGCGTCCGAGTTGAAATTTTAAAAATGCTGGCCTTGGGTTGTCCACGGCCAGGATTGCTCAATTTTCCTTGGTTACAACTCAGGTTCCAGCATATGTCCCCATCCTCTGGGCCCCACATGCTGAGTGATCCAGTGATTGGAACTGTCCAATCTGTGTAAACTATACGCTATACATTCCACCACAGGAAATTTATGATAGAGGGATGATTTTGACCATCCTATCTGCAGAGAAAATGTTCAATGGCTTAGATTTAAACCTAATATAAAATATAACAATAATCAATAAAGGATGATTATGGGAAAATGGCTTACTTGTAGTAGAAAAGATAAAATGAACGGTTTAAATCATTGGACCGCCTCATCATTTGAGACTCAGTGGGCACCAGCACACACCCTTTTTTTTTTTTTTTTTAACACACGCCCTTGATCCTGAATTGCCAGAGTGGCAAAACGAGCTGCTTAATAGAAGATGAAATCATGGGAGCAATTTGATACTGTGGCAGAGTGTGATGGATGATACACATGGACCTGTATTTATATACGTGGCATATATATTGGACGGATTGCGTACTGACACTACATAGCGAGGTTGCTACAGAACGGTGCTCTGTGGGTCCCACCATGATGTATGTGTTTTATCCATTCCATCCATCCATTTTGAATCATTAGTTTATGGCATGATGAGAACAATGAGGCAGATCCAAAACTCAGGTGGACCAAAGCACGTGAAAACAGTGGTGATCGAATGCCAAACATTCACTCAGACCTAGATGAAGGGAAAACACGAATATCAGCTTGATCGAAAACTTTTGTTGCCCCAGGAAGTTTTTAATGTTCGGGCGTTCGATCACCAATGTTTTCATGTGCAGTGGTCCACCTAAGATTTGAATATGTCTCATTTTTTGGCTCGTATCCTAAAATGAGGTGAAAAAAAAAAATGGATGGACGGCATCGATAAAACACATACATGGTGGGGCTCACAAATCACTGTCCATTAAGTATACCTAACTCAGATTAAACCGTTTAAATCACAAACGAAATTGCAGACAGATTATAAGCGTAAAATATTGCTATTTGGATTATCATAATATCTGATTTTATATATATATATATATATATATATATATATATATATATATAAAAGTTGAAATGAGGATTATTATTTATGTTGACCGTCCATCAGACTAATCAACGGTGAAGCCCACTGTATGTGCGCTTTTCTTTTTGAGTTACCGCAAAATCAGAATTTCGGAATGCCCGCGCGTATCGCCAGAACATAAAAGATTTATTCTTCATTGCCCTTTTCTTTATTGCACTTTTGAATTGTCCCGGCTTTCAATGAACTGAGGTTATGGTATAATCAGTAGAACGATCATCATATGGCAGGGCAATATTTTACACAGTACACATGGCATGGTAACTTATCATCTGGAACAGTCCATCCTGTTAGGATAGCTATTGATGGTAAATTGTTCGAAACTAACATAGATCAGATGGCATTGTTCGGCTGATCAAAAGCCTACAAAGCAGCGGTAGAAAATAAAAGTGGTTAATGGTCAAAGACTCGGCAAGGGAATGTGATATAATTTAAGTGATTGGATTGTCTAAATGTGTTGTTTTAGACACATAAGCCATCCATGATAAGGCCCACAAAATGGACAGATGCGATTGATACCTTACTCTGCCATGTGTGATGTGGAGAGATGGGTGTACCAAATTCCAGTTCTTCCGACAGTAACGTATGAATAAAAACAGAAGGCCCAAAACCATCGGTCCCAACAACCAACTGGACGCCGATTTCCTGCAAAAGACTTTCGCAGGAGGCTCCTGGGCAGGGAATCCAGGTGGGGCCACTGTGATGTTTGTGAGAAATCTTACCCGTCCATCCGTTTTGTGAGTTCATTTTAGGGCATTATGCCAAAAATGAACTCTTTCCAGAGCTCAAGTAGGCCGAAAACGTGATAATTGAACCTCCACAGTTGAAATATTCGTGGGCCACAGAAGTTTTGAATCATGCTAATATTTGTGATTTCAGTTCATCCCAGTAGGAATGAAGTTATTAACGGTATGGATGGCATGTAAACATCACTGTCGAACCCAGGTAGGTTTCAACGGTAGGAATTTACCTAACCACATTTTCCTTTAGTACGGCCCACTTTAGCTTTGGATACGGTTCATTTGTGGTATCATATCCTGAAATGAACTCAAAAAACAGATGGAAGGAGAGGATTTCTCACAAACATCACAGTGGGCCCCACCTGGGTTCCCAGCGCAGGAACTTCCAGCTAAAAGCTTTGGCAGGAAATCCGCGTCCCACCCATCCATGGTTTTCCCAACTCCCACCTGATTCTAGAAGGCTATGGTTTTCTCAAAACTAAACCCAAAACTCACAAAATCAATCGGAATTCCAAAAACCCATGGGCCTTGTTGATTCTACATATACTTGTAGCCTCCATTCCATAATCCCATCATTCCAACATCCCATTGCAGCTCATCCAACTTCAATCCCCACCGTTCAATCATCAATCCCGTTGAATCTAAGACACCCCATTAAGCCATCTCCATTCAAGCATCCTCTCATTGAAAATTAACCCCATGGCTTCTCTTGTTCTTCTCTTGTCTGAGCTACTCCGACCAGAGGACTCAAACCTTGCCATCGGCGTCAAGAGTTCGATCCAACCGACCACATGTGCTCAACTGGCGGCAAATGGATCTGCGGGGAAAAGGGTCATCAGGAAACCGGAGAAATGTTCATCGGCACGAAGCGATGGAGAGATCTTTGAGGAATTGCCGGAGGTGAAAGTGTCTGCTGAGTTGATTTGGCCTTAGAGAGCCATTTTGTTCAGAATAATGAATTTATGTAACATGTAAATCAAGTTTTTTATTCAAGGAAAATGCATTTGTTCTTTTATTAGCACTGATCTTCATGTTCTTGTCATCTGACCCGTGCAAAAGATGGGACCCGTCGTAAAATATCATCTATTCAAAAGTTAGTCGGATTCACTCATTGAATGGGCCAAAACATAGAAATCAGTGGACGGCTGGTGATCTGACCCAATGTACAGCTATAGCCTACCTGATGAATTGATCGGCTTAGTTTCTGTGATAGATTTATCTTCATGACTGTTCCCATTGTTTGCACGGCAGGGATGTTCCGCACATGTGGCACGTTAGCAGGAGGTGAAGTGCTTTATTCTCCATTGCAAGGTGCTAAATATGAATCTGATCATTTGTCGTATGCAATAATGCGCACTAACGCGACACTTAAGAGGACCCACTTGGTTATGTTGTCGAGGAAAAGATGGAAGGATTTCACGTCGGCTTGGACACTTTTCGGTGAACCCTTCCGCTTGCACGGTGAATCCCATCACACGTGCCACGTACAGCCAGAAGCGGGCTCACAAAGGCGTGATCGGTTATGTTGCACGGTGCACCCCACCTCACCTGAGATGGGGCGGCCCGTAACAGGGGGCCCACCTTGATGCATTTATTCTATATTCAGGCTGTCTATTCATTTTTCTACATCATTTTAGTGCATGAGCCCAAAATTTGAAAATAAATAAATAAATAAATAATTCCAATTCTCAAGAAGACCATATTATAGAAAATGGTAGCGAGTGAACAAGGAACCATTAAAAACTTCTAGGACCCACCTTAATTGGCGTGGGGAGGGACATGATGAGGTTGATCATTGTCTTCTTTAGGAAATAATTATGTGAATCCATGAAGTGTTTTGAATTCCTCACAAAGCTTCCTTGAATTCACAAGGGATACATGCCAGTATAATTCCTAATAATTTTAAAATAATTTAACCTGTGTTTTTAAAAATTGAAATTACAACCTTTAAATAATGATCTCAAACCTTCCTTTAAATAATGAGTTCAAACTTAGGACAATTTCAGACTTAGACTCCAACTCAAACACCCTAAAAACTTGGCTTATTATAAATAGTAAACTTACTATTTATAGATGACCTCTATTCTACCTAGATTACATGGTTTTTGGCCAAAAATAGTAAGTGTCCAATTTGGGCCAACCACGTTATTCTCCTAACTTTTCTAACCCCTTTTCGTATTGGTAATGACTTATACAACTCAGGGGATCAAAAGTTATAATCCAACTAAAACTTATTATTTATAGTAAAAATGAAAATAAATGAGACTTTTTATTGTCAATCTGATGGAATATCGCAAATCCGGTGTGGGCAACCCGACATAGCGGGTTGGTTGGCTTAATGACGCAGGGATGAACGTGATGAGGATAAATACTCCGAATCCACGGAGCTTCTCTGGACTCCTCACAGAGACTTCTCGAATCCACGAGAAAAGAAAGCAGACAATAAAAATAAATTCTAATAAATTCAATATTGATTAATTGATCCCTAAAAATGAGTTCACAACCCTTTAAATAAGGATACCAAGCAATGAGAAAGAAATCAGAATCAAACTACAACTAAAACTCCTAGAATTCGCGACTTACTATAAATAGTAAACTTACTATTTATAAACGGTCGTGATGTCTACTAGTGCGCAAGGTTTTTGGCCAAAAATAGTAAGTGTCCTATTTGGCTTCACCAAACCGTTCTCATAATTATTCTAAGCACTTTTCATGTTGGGCACAACTCCTAAAGCCCGACGGATGAAGAGTTATAATCAAACTAAGACTTACTATTTATAGTAAAAATGAAATTAAAACAGGGAAACGACCGTCGATTCAGGGGTTTCTCGCAATTTCGAACGTCATAACCAGGCATAGTGGGGTTGGTTGGCTAAAGTAACTCGTTTTACCCCAAAATCATATATTTTACATTAGCTAACTCATTCTGGATTGCGAGATACGCCCGATCTAAGGTCCGACGGTCCGGATCACTTTTGTCGTCGACCGGGCCTTTTCTGATCCATCTTGGCCATGAAACTGTCCGCGACCCACTCTACATCAATCCCCTCCACTTTAAAAGAACTCGTCCTCGAGTTCTCATCCTGCTCTGGTTCATAATACTCAGTCAGGTCCGCGACATTGAAAGTCCGTGAGATCGCCATGTCATCTGGAAGATCAACAACATAAGCGTTGTCATTGATCTTTCGAATGATTGGGATGGGTCCAATCTTCTTATTTTTCAACTTGTTGTATGTCCCGGTCGGAAATCTCTCTTTGCGCAGATGGACCATAACGCGATCGCCCACCTCGAACACCTTGTCGTCGGTGCTTGTCCGCTTGTTCCTTATACTTCTCGTTCGAGGCATGTAGCTTGGTCTGCACTTCTGTATGGATGCCCATGATCTTGTCCATCATATGTTCTGCTACAATGCTCGTGCCTGGATGCTTGGGCAGAGGGACCAAGTCAAGTGTGTAGCGAGGCACTCATCCGTAGATAATTTGGAACGATGATTTCCCGTCGAGTGGTTCACCATGTTGTTGAATGCAAGCTCTTCTTCAGACAAGGCCAAATCCCACTGCTTTAGTTTTTCTCCTGAAATACAACGAAGGAGGTTTCCCAACGTGCGATTTACAACTTCGATCTACCCATCAGTTTGGGGGTGATAAGCACTGCTGAATTGAAGTCGTGTAACGAATCGAGTCCACAAAGTCTGCCAAAAGTGGCTAATAAACTTCGTGTCACGATCAGAAGTAATGGTCTTGGGGACCCCGTGTAGCCGTACGACTTCCCTGAAGAATAGATTTGCCACATGTGTTGCATCGAGGGTCTTCTTGCATAGGATAAAGTGCGCCATCTTGGAGAAACGATCTACCACCATGAACACCGAATCCATGCCACATTGTGTTCATGGGAGATCAAGCACGAAGTCCATTGATAAATTCTCCCAAGGACCGTCAGACACAGGTAACGGGGTGTAGAGGCCCGTATTCTGAGATTGCCCCTTGGAGGTCTGACAAACATGACAACGTTGTACGGTTTTTTCCACATCACGTATTAATTGCGGCCAGTAATACCGCTCTTCCACAAGAGTTCGTGTCTTGTCTCGCCAGAGGTGTCCACCAAGGCCACCTCCATGTAGCTCCTGAATAATCTGCTCCCTTAGAGAACTTTGGGGGATGCATAATCGATTTTCTTTGAAGAGAAAATCGTCCTGTATATGAATGTCACTGGGTTGACTTTCTTGACACTTTAACGAAGAATCTTTGAAGTCATCATCCTCGGCATACAGCTCCTTGAGACAGTCGAAGCCGACCACCTTATTGCTCATCGTAACGAGTAGTGATGCACGACGGCTAAGTGCATTAGCTACCTTATTCTGCTGCCCTGACTTGTGCTTGAGAACAAACGTAAATTCCTGTAAAAATGCAACCCATCTAGCATGCACACGATTCACGTTAGTCTGACTATTAATAAACTTTAATGCTTGATGGTCAGTGTACAAAACAAACTCTCTTTGAATTAGATAATGTTGTCAATGTCGTAGCGCCTGAACAACTGCGTACAACTCAAGCTTATAAGTCGACCACTTCTTTCGGGTTTCGCTGAGCTTCTCGCTGTAGAAGGCTATCGGCCTGCCTTCCTGTGATAACACTCCTCCAATTCCGACGTATGAAGCGTCTCACTCAACCTCAAACAATTTGTCGAAATTAGGAAGCACCAAGACCGGTGTTGTAAACAAACGATACTTGATCTCATTAAAGCTCTTGTTAGCTTTATCAGTCCACTGGAACGGTCCTTTTTTCATGCAATCTGTTATAGGCGTGACTATGGTGCTAAAATCTCACACAAATCGACGATAGAAAGTCGCCAACCCATGAAAACTTCTCACCTCATGAATGTTTGTCGGGATCGGCCATTCCTTAATAGCTCACACCTTTTCATTGTCCACACGAATGTCTATCAACAAATCTTAGAAACAACAGGCTGTCAGTTGAAAAACTACACTTCTTCAAGTTGAGGTACAACTTGTTAATTTGTAGGACCTATAGCACCTGCCTGAGATGTTTCCTGTGCTCCGCCTCATCCTGACTATGTATTGGTTGTTCACATAAACAATGGCCCACCTATTTTGTGGAGTGGAATTGAGTTTTCAATTGGGCATTTACGGTATAGAACTCATGTGAGAGATGATAAGTATTAAATATCCATATGAGACCCACCTTTTTATTAGCTGATCGTTCTAGTATTTGAACAGGGGCTTATGGGTTTGCTGCTTGATATCTTCCCAAATCATTGCCCAAACGCAGAACCCGGATCTAGATCAGCCAGAGTTTGATCCATGCCCATACCCGGAACCTGATCCAAAGCATCTCAATCTGGAAAAAAAAAAAAAAAAACAACAACAACCAAAAAACAGAGCTAGTAACCTATAACGCTCAATCCAAGGCTGCACAGCGTGGTGGTAGGGAATGAGGGAGAGAGGGGTGGAGGCGGTCGCGGCTGGTGGTACCGATTGAGGGAGAGGAGTGACGACGGGCGGGTTGTCCCTACTTGTGGTGGTAGGGATTGAAGGTGGGAGAGAGAGGGCTGCACGGCCAGGGTTGCATTGAGAGAGAGAGAGAGAGAGAGAGGCTAAACGGGGCGTCTGGTGACGGATTGAGGGAGAGAGGGTCGCTTGCAGAAGTTTGGGAGAGAGAGAGAGAGAGCCGGACGGATAGGGTAAAACAACCTTTTAAGCGGCCGTGTACGTGCTCGACCTTACCATAACCGGTTTCACCCATTTTCTTCCTTCAATCCGCGCTTACATCTCAACCGTTGGTTTCTAAAACTCAAATCCGACGTTCAACGTGCTGCCACCAGTCGACCTTACAGAGTGCTACCGTAAGGTCAAGCGTATAGTACCTTTTCCCATATATATATATCAAAAATTTTGTAGCTCATTAATATTCAATCACCATTATTTCCTGTAATATGGACCACTTAAGAATTGGATGTACTTTATTTTAGGGATTATGCTCTGATTAAATAATCTAACAAAATATCGGATCCTTACTCTTGCTCGGGTGGTAGACTCTCGGGAGTTTCAACACCTGATCAAGGGTTCGAGTATCCATAGGTGGTGAAATTCCACTAGCGTGAGTGTGTGGGGTGTGTGTGCATGTGTAAAAACAAATTAAAAATAATAATAAATAATCTAACAAAACATAAAACATATTAAGAAAGTGAATATCGAAAACATGCATTAAGGTGGACCCCACAGTATGGGCCACACTTAATCACAAGTCCAACTATTTGGGCCGCAGGTTATAAATTCACCCAGTGAATACCTTCTAACCTATTAAGTGCGTGCAACATCTAGGGGTGTACATCGAGTCGAACTGGCCTGAGCTCGACTCGGCTCGAACACTGGCTAACCTCAACTCGAACTCGGCACGGCTCGGTCCTCGAGCTTGACTGGCCAGCTCGGCTCGGTTCAGTCAGCAACTCGGGCCACCTCGGGCCGAGTTCACCATTGAGGTATTTCCACAAACACCTGAACTGCAACTTCAAAAACCCACTGTTTTACAAACAGAGGCAATGGTTTTACAAGTGTTTTATTAAACACCTTCTAAGTAATATGAAAACCAAAAAAAAAAAAAAAAAAGTATTTGTTTAATGTACATACCTTGCTTGTCACCGGCCAAACCTTCCTTGCCACCAGCCACATTTCGTTGAGTCATTTTATGAAACAGTCAGTGAGCAACATCAATGGCAAAGTAACCTTCCTTACCACATAGATCATGGTGGGGCCAGAGAAGATCTACTTGTTAAAAGCTGTGTTGTGTAGTAAGCAATCCCCGAGAGAGAATGGCATGATTTGTGAGCTGGTGTCATTGGCAATGCCATGTACCAATAAGAAGATGTGGGACAGGAAATCCTCGGGCCTTCAACACAACCAATCCACATTCTTGATTATAATTCCGTGAAATCCTACTCCATCCATTTCAGTTCCTCATACCAAACTGCTAGCATAATTAATGGGATATCACCTAATTTTGCGTGACGACCCGTTGATACTGACGTTTATCTATGCCTCTTTCGACAATCCACATAAGTTATTGCCAACCATCACATAGTTGAGCTCAAAAGAACCTTCATGGGGTGCAATTTTTGTAATCATATATTATCTGGAGATGGCATATAAGAGGCATTTCATCAATTGAAAATTCTGAATTTAATAATAATGAAACAAATTCGATGGTAGAGATGGATTCGAGCCGGATTCGATCCAAGTCGAGTCAAGCTGGGGCCTGCTCAAACTCGGCTCAAACTCATTTTTGAGCTAAAAAAAATCAGGGCTTGAACTCAGCTCCGAACCGAGTCAAATCGAGCTTTTTCGAGTCGAGTCGAGCGAGCTAACCGAGCTAGCTCGGTTCATGTACACCCCTAGCAACATCCAATCCTTACAACAGTTTATTGTGACCCCACCTTGCTCATCTACTCATTATGCGAGCCATGCCAGTAGATAACAGCGTCTAGCTCTTAGTAAATAGTAAAATACAAATGTAATCAATTCAATTAGTGAATGTCGTGAATTTTACACAAGGTGATCCTTATCATGGGGCTAACCTATTGAACGGATGAGATGTCACACGCACATGACAGGTTGGAAGTTAATGAGTGGACCAAAACTTGTAGTCCAACCAGTTGGAACTTAAAAATATATAAATATTCCTCTTTTTCTTCTCTTTCATTTTCTTTCTTCTCCTCCTTGACCCTTCTTCACCTTCTCTCCTCCAGCTTCGTCTTCTCATGGGTTTAAGAGGACTCGCTTGAGTCATGGCATGACTCAGTTGGTTTGCTCTCAATCAAGTGAGTCAAACGCAAGTCGGATGCATTCACGTGCATCTCGACCCAGTGACTCAGTTGGTGATTGGGCAGAGTTGACTCGCCCAAGTCCCGTGTCAACTTGTAGGATTTGCAAACTGTACTTCACAGTTTACACATGGAAAGGAGAATTTCTTTGCCAGCATATCAGCATCATAGTCTGCCAGCGCATTAAAAAATAATAATAATAAATAAAATAAAAATATCTTCTTTGGCCTTTTCTTTATTGCACTGGACAGTGGTTTTGCTTGTCAATAAACAGAGATGATCTGGTATAACCAGTAGAACGATGATACGGTAGAGCAATATTTCCACAGTACACGTGCTGGGGTAACTTATCATTTGGGACAGTCCATCCTGTTAGGATAACCATTGATGGGAAATAGTTCAAAACTAGCGTAGATCAGATGACACTGTTCATATAATCAAAGGCCTTCAAAGTAACGGTGGAAAACAGAAGTGGTTAATGGTCAGACATTCTGCAAGAGAAAGTGTGATTTTTAACATATAAGAAAGCCATCCATGATAAGGTCCACTAAATGGACAGGCGCGATTGATACCTAACTCTACCACATGTTCCGTGGGGAGATGGGTCTACCATATTCCGTTTCTTCCAGCTTATAACTTATGAATAAAAAAGAAGGCTCAAAACCATGTGTGACCCAACTCCGAACCGATTCTGGTATCCATGGTTTTGTCGAAACCCAAAACCAAAACATACAGAACGCATCTGACCTCTAAAAACCCATGGGCCCTGTTGATTCTACATATATTTGATGCCTCCATTCCACCTACCACCATTCAAACATCCCATTGCTGCTCATTCAACTTCAATCCCCACCGTTCAATCATCAATCCCGTTGAAACTAAGACACCCCATTAAGTCATCTCCATCCAAGCATCCTCTCACTGAAGATTAACCCTATGGCTTCTCTTGTTCTTCTCTTGTCTGAGCTACTCCGACCAGAAGACTCAAACCTTGCCATCGGCGTCAAGAGGTCGATCCAACCGTCCACATGTGCTCAACTGGCGACAAACGGGTCTGTTGGTAAAAGGGCTATGAGGAAACCGGCAAAACAGTCATCGGAAAGCAGGGACGTAGAGATCGTTGAGGAATTGCCAGAGATGAAAGTGTCTGCTGAGTTGATTTGGCCTTAGAGAGCTATTCTCTTTTTTGTTAGAATTAGGTAAGTTAGATTAAGGAAGTTATATAACTTGTAAATTAAGTCTTTTTTTTTATATATAAGAAAAATGCATTTGTTCTTTTGTTGACACTGATCTTCATGTTCTTTTCATCCAAGCTGTGCAAAAAGATGGGGCCCATCACAAAATATCATTTGAGGAAAAGGTAAAGCTGATTAACTAACTAAATGGGCCAAACTGTTGATCTGACGACCCAATGCACAACTGCAGTCTACCTGACGAGTTGATCGGCTTGGTTTCCTTGCCAGGTGATTTTCATGATTTTCCCACCGTTTGCACGGCTAGGATGTTCTGAACATATGACAAGTTGGCAGGAGGTGCAGTGCGTAATCCTCGGATGCAAGTGTCTGGATAGGAATATAATTCTTCCTCATTTGATGTATGGATTTTATCCACACCGTCCATCCATTTTTTCCATGTCAGTTTAGGCTATAAGTCCGAAAATTAGGCATATGTACCAGACCATGGTGATTAAACGTACGCTTACCATTGAAAACCTGTTGGGGCCACAGAGATTTTAAATCAAGCTGATATTTGTTTTTTCACTTCATCCAGGCCTATATGACTTTATCAACAGGTTGGATGGCAAATAAATATCACGGTAGGCCTGGGAAGGTTTCAACGGTGGGCGTTATTAGCAGCGCTACTTCATATGGTGTGGTCCACATGAGCCTTAGAACTGCCTCATTTTTAGCCTCACAGCCTAAAATGACAAGGGAAAACGGATAGAGGGTAGGAATAAAAGTCGTACATAATGGAGGGTGGTGATAAAAGTCATACGTTGGGTAGCTATTACGGAAGAAACCTGCTTCAGAAACCTCGCAGTCATACTCCGGATAGACACAAACGAAGGTCGTACATGTGGGGTCGGCCTGCTCCTCTTTCTCTCAATCTCACACTCCTCTCTTTGGCTCAAACTCCCACTCTCAAACCTAGAAACGAAGGAAAAATAGGGAAAGGGGCTTTTATAGCCTCAATTAGAAACTCGGTGGTTTGCAAATGTATTGAAATTCGAGGACTGTTGGTCGAACCAGTAAGAGCTGTTAGTCGGACCAGCAAAAACCGACCAAACCTAATTTTTTAAGGTTTTCAGGCTACATAGGTCGATCAAACCGACAGAGCATGTTCTTGCTTAAAAATGAGCCTTTTGGGTGCACGAGAGCCTTAGGGTTCCAACCCATGCTCTCTATTAGCTTATCATTCAAATTGAAAATTCTGTTAGTAACCCTAAGCATAAATTCTATCTAATCACGTAACAAGATTCAATGGTTTGAGGATTCGATGACCCAACCCCAGTGGTATTACAATTTAGTTTGATCCTTCTGTCTTCAAACATACACACGTATAGGTATGTGTAATCACCTATTTTTTTGATTGAAGTTTTACAGTTAATACTCAAAGACATCCAATACTCAAGTATTGATGGACCAGGGTATTACAGTTGAGGCCTTAGACAAGTGACACACACACACACACACACACACACACACACACACACACATATATATATATATATATATATATATATATATATATATATTATGTATGTATGACAATATGTTTACTGGAAACATATAGCAATGACAGATTGGGCTCGTTAAGCTGAACATGATTTGGCAAGGACCCAACGAAACTCACAAAAGTTTCAAGATGAGGTCATGGTTCAAGTACCCATTAGGGTGTGGGTGTGTGGGGGTGTGTTATAAAATAATAAATAAATAAAAAGACTCAACAAGACTTGTCGAATCAGTTCAACAACTTTGCCAACTGATAAGCTGGACTGACACCAAGTCACAACCAGAAGATTCGAATACACGACCTCATAGCTAGGAGCATCAGCCCATAACCAGGGCCCAAAGGCTTCAATTAAGCATTTGTTTGAATATTTAATATCTGTATATGTTTTAATAATGTTAAATATCTGTTACCATTTTAAACATTTTTCATTTTTACATTATAATATGAGTTACCATTTAAATATTCTTCATTTTTATATTATATATAATACCGAGTCGAGTCAACTTAAGACTCATTCAACCTGATTGGACATAGAGTCTAGTCATTATTTTCCAAGGTTTAAACTATGATTAATGTCCAGGTTGGGCGACCCTCAACTCGACCCAAACCTGCCAAGTTGCACCTCTAATGCCATGTAGACAGGACTTTTTGACCAAGGTAAGAGGTTTATCTGTCGTAGCCTTTTTGATCAGCTGCTGTCAAAAACAAAAGGCTAGAGTAGTGATCCACATTTCAACTACCCAAACTGGCGATTGAATTATTGAACTTGTTTAATTACTGTGACCTTAGCATATAGCCCATCTACATGGTGGCCCACTGGATTCAATAGCCCAGATGATACATATTTACTTGCTATTTCCACAAGGGAGCTGCATATTAGCCTCTTTCCCTAGGCTTATGAAACACATATGGATGTCGATGGGTTGGGCCTAGCCCAAACAAAATCCAACTGAACGGCCAGTCAGGCCCACCCATTAGATTAAAATCTAGACCCAAACCAACTGTGCCCTGCTGCACACATGCATTCCATACAAGTGCAGCCCATGGCCAGTTGATCTGGATCGTCAGTCTCATATTAAGAACTGCAGATGAGTCCCAAAATTCTTAGGCATTGCAAGATTCCAGTCATCGAAATTGTGGTATATTCGCATAGATCATTGATATGATTTTCCCTGGACCATTTGTTTGTAGGCTGACGCAGGAATGGCCTGGCTTCCTCAAGGGGATAACTACTCCAAATACAGGGAGCTTCTCTAGACTCCTCACATGAATACCTCGAATCCATGAGGGAAAATAAGAAAATAGAAATAAATTTTAGAAATTTCTAAATCGATTGACTGGTTGACATGTATATCCCTATAGTCTCGAGTGCACCGAGAGAAATTAGACTTTTCTTCATATTAGGAACGTGCCTCACATTATTCAAGGTATGCTCCATTCCATAAAACATCTTGATGCCCACCGTACCAATAACTACAACATTACGGGCATTGTCATTGGCCATAAAAACTTGTCCACCATCACATTCCTTGTAACTGGCGAACCAACTCCGATGAGGAGTTATGTGATATGATGCTCCTGTGTCAAGTATCCACTCGTCTTTATGATTGTCGTGTAAGTGACCAATTATAGAAACAGATAGAATATCACCACCAGTTGTCTCTTCATCAGATGTGACAACATTGGCCTCCTTGGAAGAAGCCGGTGAATTTTCTTTCTTCGCTTTAGGATCTTTACAATCCTTCTTCATGTGCCCAGACATCTGTAAGACCAGACCTGTAACCTAGACCGTACCATTCTGTAGGACTTCGTGATCCTTCCGGTCGAATTTTGCCAATCCTCAACCCGTTTCTGACATTGCGTGCAATCCTAATCCGAGTCCCGCATGCCGAAGTCGGCTCGACCCGAAACTTGTATCTTGGCGACCACGTCGTCGCCGCGGTTCTAAAGCCGCGACTCGCACACCGAACTGATGCCCAGACCAGGAGATACGGGTCAGCGTTCGATTCGAAGAAACGCCGCACGTTGCGAATCTCGAGGGAATCTCTATGAGATGTCCCATCAATCAACCATAAATGTACTTCCATACCTAAGTACAAGCAACCCATGCCTCTTTTACTCAAAGTCAACTCTCTCTCTCTCTCATTTTTCAAAGCTACCCTTACCCATGACATCATCACACCACTCCCTTCATCCCTTTTTTCTTTATTTTATTTCTTTCTCTCTCTCATTCTCTCCCTCTCACACGTCCAAGTCTCCTCTAAGCAATCCAATCTCCCAAAAATTTCTAAGTGTGGCCCACCTTCTCATCGTCTATCTCGACCATCCAATTATCATCCGCATCGTTAAAACCCAATCGACGTCCATAAGAACCGTAGGTGAGGAGTTTTTAAGCCAAGGGAGTAAGGAGGATCGCAACTAGGTGGGTGATCCACCGTTAAATTTCTTTTCTTAGGGCCACTTATTGGTGGGACCCATTTTTGATGTATGAATTGTATCATGTGGGGCCCATAGTGGCGGGGCCCCACCATCACCGTCTTTTGTCTCTTGTCTCTTTCTTTATCTCTCTCTTTCTTTCTTTTCCCCTTGAATGTTGTGGGCTCCACCAAATTATATTAAATCCACTCCATCCATCTGACGGTGTGGTCCACCGCATTTTAGGTGAAATCCACCCTTCATATATACATATATATGTATGTAGTAGTATATTATATTATATTATTATAATATATATTAATATTATACTATATATATATGCATGGTGGGCCACGTGCATGTGGGACCCACCATGAGGCCCGTGTGTATACCGTCCAGCGTCCAGAGACGCTGGACATGAAGCGGCTAGCATGGAGTGTTGTGTACTGACAAGGATATGTACTTGCAAGCTAACAAAAAAAAAATTGCTTTTAGAGTGGGCTGCTCATGCAGGCCCCACCTTAATGTATGGGGCTGATCCACGCCGTCCATTCCGTTCCCCATACTATTTTAGGCGTTGAGCCAAAGTCTTAAGGTGATCTGATCACCGGGTGGGCCATACCCTCTAAACCATGTAAAGACATGCCAGAACATATAAAAGTACTTGGTGGGACCCACCTGAAGTTTGGATGCAGCTGAAACTCGGTCTGGACGGCTAAAAAAGTGGGACACACATAATGGGTGGGCTGGATTGTGAATCACATCTTGGTGGGCCCCAAAAAAAAAAAAGGGGGGGGGATAGCGGACGCTGCAGCTCACGCCGCAGGCGTGCTGCCTGCACCTACTGGCGGACGGGCATGCAGGACCCACGGCTTCTGCCGTGGGCCCCACCATGATGTCCCAATTTCAAGTGGACCACGTTACAGGAAAACAATGTTGATTGGAGGCTCACCGTTTTCACGGTTGAGTGACAAATGAACATCACGGTGGGCCCTGGCCCACCTGATTCTTTGAACAGGATGTATGACAAGTAAACATTACAGTGGGCCCAGGTCACATGTGACCTTATGAGCAGTTTGAATGGCAAATAAACATTATTGTGGGCCCCTCCACGTATGTGTGACCTTACGAACAGTTGGATTGCAATATACAACACGGTGGGCCCCTCCATGTCCGTGTGACCTTATGAGCTAGTTGTATGGAAAATAAATATCATGGTGGGCCCCATGGTCATATGACCCTATCAATAGGTTGTATGTAAAATAGACATTATGTTGGGCCCATTTGAATGGCAATAATAAACACTATATTGGGCCCCAACTTTGGATAGAAAATAAACAATATGTGGGCCCCACTTTGTACGAAAAATAAACATTATATTGGGTCCCGTTTGGATGAAAAATAAACATTATTTGGGCCCCTGTTTGGGTTGGAAAGTATCCATTTTGTGGGCCCCCATTTGAATGATAAATAAATACTGTTTTGGGCCCCAATTTGGATAGCGAATAAATATTAAGTTGGGCCCTAGGTTAAGTGGAAAATAAACATTATGGTGGGCCCTGCTTAGGACACTGAATGTATGTGATTTATCTATACCTTCCATCCCAACGGGACCTAGCATGATGTATGGGTTTCATCCAAACCGACCAATCATTTTTGAGATCTTTTTAGGCCATGTGGTGAGGTCCATCTTAGCGTATTAGTGGGCCATCCACCGAGGCCCACTTTGGTATGTATAAGGCCCGATATTGAGGCCCAATTGGATATATATAAGGCCCTTATGATACGGCCCATTTGATTTACCTAAGGCCCAATGGAGTGCAACTATATCCATTGCAATGTGTGATTCTCCGTGGTGTATATAATGATGTTTATAGCAGGCTATACCTTGGGAGCAATGATGGTTTGACGTCCACATTGCATGGTTGGTGTCGGTTAAATGTTCGCACCACCACTCTCCCTGAGGCCCACTGACAGGCCTGTACTCGTAGTGCATTGGCCGTCTAGGCCATCTTCGCTTTGCACAGACCCATCACTTTATATCATGATTAGTATAGATCCATGATTCATGATCATACGCATCATATGTATGCTTGATATGGAGAGTGATTAATCATAGCATATGCCTACGGGCAGATCGTTTATGGGCTCCCTGATATACAGAGTTGCCCTACATGAGTGCACGGTATGCACAGGATTGATACATGTCTGGCAGTATGATTCATGCACTTGCATCTGTGTGATTGTGACATGCCCTAGCGACATCACGGCCATAGCCTCCACAGATATATCGTGGGTGGCTAGTTGGATACCGAAAAAATCTTGTTCTAAGCAATTGGGGCCTCATAGATGTCCCTGGGTGAGAGTCCCTGAACCCGATGGTACCAGAGGATGACTCCAACGTCGAGGCCGAGTGGATATACGAACGCACGAGGGACGAATACCAGAAGGTTGCTTCTCCCACTGTGTCGTGGTCGATTGGAAAGGAGTGGTGGCCTTACTCACCCGAGAGCAGGGGGGCATTACTAGGCTGAGTTTGACCAGCTCGGAAATGGGTTCGCTATCAACGTGCCAGATAGGTATTGGCTGACTATTGGCTAGGCGGATAGTGAGGTTTCTTACGCTCACTTGGACTATGCTGCTTGGAGAAAGACAGTGCCATTTGGAGTGTACTGAACCCCAGTGATTATCCATATTGAGAACTATACTGATTTGGTGCTCTAGTGAGGAGTTGCATTGGTATGAGGGTTGGCATACTTGACCTACATGTTGCATCGCATGACCTTGTTATAGCCGATAACATTTATATCTTGTACTGTATAGCCTTGGTACAGCTAGTTGCATTTACACACTCATCAACATGACTCCGCATTACTCTGACTTTGCATTCTGAGCACGTTCGCACATACTTACACCGCCCTCTAAGCTTTTCATAAGCTTATGCACGATTGATGCGTGCAGGTGACGCCAGGACGCAGTCGTAGCTTTGCCACAGTTGGAGCGTGCAGTCGAGCTTTTGGAGTTTTTGTTATTTGCATTATCTTATATTTCCTTTTACACACCTTGTACTAAAAGTTTTTTATCATAGTAGATTTTGTGGTGGTATTCTTGTGGTTATTGTTCGTGGGTTATGCTTATGGTTATGCTCATTACAAATCGAATCATGTTTGAAATTCTCCTTGTAGCATCCCAGGATCGGAACCTGGTATATGGGTGCCGGGAGCCGAGAATGGGGTACTACGGAGGCTGTCGACGGCGGATTCGGCGATCGAAAATTTTGTCAGCCCGGTTTCCGAGTTCGAGGTGTGACAACATTTCACAGTTCTAGCACTTTAATTTTCCTTTGCCCTTGTCCTTGATTTGGATATAGGTCTAGAAGATCCTGTACCTTGCTCAGAATCTCTGCCCCTCGTAATCAGTGCATGGGAAGATGTCCTCATGTCGTCGTTTGACTTTCTCATGACCTTCTCTTGAAGGGCTGAGATAACGTTGTCAACACTTGGGGTTTTATTTACAGTGCACATCGTGTCCTTGAATGACTCATAAGATGCAGGAAGAGAATTCAACAATATATATATATATGCTTATTCCTCATCTTTGACTGCTTCCTCCATATCCAGCAATTTACACATCAATTCATTAAAGTTGCTGATATGGGCTTCCAGATCTCCACCCACTACCATCTTGAAGGTATAGCACTGTAGCTTTAAGCGTAGGTAATTTTTAGGGGACTTTTTCGCATAGATGTTCTCTGACTTTGCCCACAAACTAGTCGCAGTTTTTTCCCTCAAAACATTATAGAGAACCTCATCTGTGAGATTTAAACGGATGGAGGCTAAAACATTATTATCAATAATTTCTCATTCTTCGTCTTTCATAGTAGATTTCTGCTAATCTCGCTTTGCTTGGTTAATAGGCTAATCATCTTAACCCTTCATAACTCAAAATTATTTTTGCCTGAGTACTTCTTAATATCAAACTTGGCGTTACCCATTATTGTTAATCCTTCAAATTTAAATCTGTGACCCAACGATTTCTCTGATACCACTTGTTTGGATTTGTGCTGTGGAATTACACAGATATGGATCTAGGATAGCAATCCAAGAGCACCCAATAAACTAAAGAAGAACACAAAGATTTAACATGGAAAACCCTTTCGGGAAAAAACCACGGCACAAAGCGATAAAAATTTCACTATGAAAGCACAAATTACAAAGATAGAGAACTTCCCAGCTTTAGCAATCCTCAAACCTCACCTTTCTCACCCTTTGAATAGATCCCCCTTTTAGAAACCCTAGAACCCTTTTAGAAAACTTAGAATGCCTTATAATACCTCCTAGTTCCGTATACAACCATTTATATAGCTTTAGAAACAAGTAGAACTTGAATAGGAAACAAAAATCGCAAAATCTGCGTAAACCTTCGATGACATCGAAGCTCGAACTAGCTTCAATGTCATTAAAAAATGACAAAAATAATCCAGCGACGGGCTAAAAATTTCGAAAAAACTCGATGGCATTGACTGACTTCAATGTCATCGAATAGTGTAAAACCAGATTTAAGACATCTGTCTAGAATAGATATTAGTTGGATATCTAATTATCTAACTTATATTTGACTTCCTTGGATAACTCCACAGGAAAGTGGCAAGCTTTCCCATAAAAAAGTCTAAAGGGAAACATTCCAATAGGAGTTTTAAATGCGGTACGGTAAGCCCATAGAGCATCGATCAATCAGATTAACCAATACTTATGGTCAGGGTTAACCATTTTCTCTAAAATTTGTTTAATCTCCATATTGGAAATCTCGGCTTGCCCACTAGTCTTTGGGTGGTATGGAGTGCTCACCTTGTGGGATATGCTATATTTCTTCATTAAATCTGCAAATGGCCAATTGCAAAAATGTGAGCCTCCATCACTAATGATAGCCCGAGGCGTTCTAAACCGGGAAAGAATGTTCTCTTTTAAAAACTTAATGATCGTCTGATGGGCATTGTTCCGGCACGGGGATCGCTTCGACCCATTTAGTGACATAGTCGACAGCTAATAGAATGTATAAATTTTCATGAGATTGGGGGAATGGTCTTATGAAATCGATGCCCCAACAATCAAATGCTTCGATAATGAGAATGGGGTTTAAAGGCATCATATTTCGACGGGATAATACTCCCAACTTTTGACAACGCTCACAAGCTTTGCAAAACTTGTGAGTGTCCTTGAACATAGTGGGGCAATAAAAGCCGCACTGCAGAATATTGGTCGTGGTCTTTTTAGTAAAAAAGTGACCACCACAAGCCTGAGAATGACAGATGGAGATGAAACTTTGGTGTTCATTGTCTGGCACAAATCTCCTCAAGATTTGGTCTGGACAATATTTAAACAAATATGGATCATCCCAGAAGAATTTGCGTACCTTGGTGAAGAATTTTTTCTTATTTTTTCCAGTCTAATGTGTTAGCATGAAGCTTGTGGCAAGATAATTAACAATATCAATAAACCAAGGTGAGTGGGAGACTTTAAACAATTGTTTGTTAGGAAACATGTCATTTATACGTGTCGTCTCAAGGGAATCAGAGAGATCAAGGCGAGAAAGATAGTCAGCCACTACATTCTCTACTCCCTTTTTATCTTTTATTTTAAAATCAAATTCTTGGAGTAGAAGGATCTATCTTATCAGTCAAGGCTTAACATCATTCTTAGAAAGAAGATACTTGAGCGCCGCATGATTTGTGTAACTGACGATCTTGGATCCAATCAAGTAGGACCTAAATTTGTTCAAAGCAAACACTACGACTAAGAGTTCCTTTTCCATAGTAGAGTAGTTCACTTGGGCAGGATTTAGAGTTTTGCTTGTATAATGAATAACGTAGGGGTTCTTTTCTTTTCTTTGGCCTAAAATCGCCCCAAGAGTATAGTCAGACACGTTGCACATAAGTTCAAAAGGAAGGCTCCAGTTGGGTAGCTGCATGATAGGTGTAGTGGTCAACATGCCCTTGAGCTTAGTAAAAGCTTCATGGCATTGCTCAGTCAACTCGTATGGTGCATCCTTTTGAAGTATATTACATAAAGGACGAGAGATGTGACTAAAGTCCCTTATGAATCTCCTGTAAAAACCAGTGTATCCTAAGAAGGATCGCACGTCTCGTATGTTCTTGGGTGAAGGTAAGTTAGAGATAAGATCAGTCTTAGCCTTATTTACCTCAATTCCCTTGCACGAGATGATGTGTCCAAGGACAATTCCCTTACGAACCATGAAATGACACTTCTCCTAATTCAATATCAAATTCTTTGCCTCACATCGCTTCAGCACACATTTAAGATTCTCTAAACAATCGTTGAAGGATGGACCAAAAACCAAGAAATCATCCATGAAGACCTCTAAATATTGCCCCACCATATAAAAAAAATACTCAACATACGTAGCTGAAAGGTAGCGGGGGCATTACACAGTCCAAATGGGATCATTCGGTAAGCAAAGATGCCAAAAGGACATGTGAACGTGGTCTTTTCTTGGTATTCAAGGGCTATCTCGATCTGATTGTATCTGAATATCCTTCAAGGAAACAGTAATAGGAATGACCAACTAACCTTTCCAAAATTTGATCGATGAAGTGCAAAGGAAAGTGGTCCTTCTTCATGACGGTATTCAACTTCCTGTGGTCAATGCACATTCTCCAACCAATAGTGACTCTAGTTGGCATGAGTTTATTGTCAGCATTGGCTAAGATGGTGATTCCGGACTTCTTAGGAACTACCTGAGTTGGACTCACCCATTGACTATCGGATATAGGGTATATGATACTCACATCCAATAGCTTAAGAACCTCGACTTTAACCACTTCCATCATATTTGGATTTAATTCCCTTGAGGTCTACAATCGACTATCCAAGAGCTCCCTTATGCTCAATGAGAGTATAAATGAGCATACTCTCTTGTTCCTGATCAAGGTGGGAAGAAATCACTATTGTGTATGTCTCATCTTGACCTAAATAGACATATTTCAAATTAGAGGGTAAAGGTTTTAGGTCAAACTTCGGTGCCTTGAGGTTAGACAGTAGAGGCACTACATTAGTTTGGGGCAATTCTTCGAATTGTGGCCTCCACTGGTTAACTTCAAGTACCGACACGGTATCCAGCATGATCCTCATCTCCCTAATCATGGCATCATCAAAATCATGGGATTGGACGAGGCATGTCTCTAGAGGGTCAGAGGATAAGGTCAAAAGTGCTCTATCTTCCACGAAAGAATCAATCAGGTTAATATCATGGGAATCGTCTTCACCTCTAACTGTTTGCCTGTGTTGAAGAAGATATTCAACTCCAATGTCAAATTCCCGAAAGATATACTCATGACTCCATTCTTGCAATTAATGATTGTGTTTGAAGTGACAAGGAATGAGCAACCAAGAATTACGGGAATTTGAGCTATTGAAAGATAAAAATCTGCATCTTAAGAATGAAAATCACACACTAGGTTTGATGCAGAGCAATCTAGGAAGTCTTGAACTGAATTACAAATTCTTCCAGAGTAGTGAAAAATTAGAAAGATTCTTAGAGATGGGAAGACCTGGAAAAGACAAAAGTGGATTGGGATATGAAAAAGTCATATCAAGTCCCAAAAATGCAGCACCAATGATTAAGAAATTAGCTACATCAGGAAATAAAACAAAAGCTATTCCTATCTATCATTCATGTGGAGATCCATCTCCACCCAGAATGACCAAGAGAATGGATGAGCTATTGAATCAAGTTGGTCAACTGAATCAGAAAACAAATGATCTAATAAAATAAGGAAAAATGATTCAGCTACCTAATGTACCCAGATAAGTTCCTAACAAAGTAAAGGAAACATCATCAAGGAAACCTGTCACAAAATGGGCAGTGAAAGAAAGAAAAAATTGCCTTGTCACTCACTCAAATCATATAACAGACAATAATACTAAGTGGTACCTAGATAGCGGATGCTCAAAACATGTCACAGGTGATAAATCTCTTCTCTCAAATTACTCAAATCTTGATGATAGGATAGTTACTTATGGTGATGGAAGCACTGCTAAGGTAGTAGGGCATGGAACCATAGAAGGAATGGAGATGCTCAAAATGAGAATGCTTTTTGCATAAAAGGACTGACTCACAATCTTTTAAGCATCTCTCAAATATGTGACAACAAGCATGTGATTACATTTAAGAAGCTAAAGTGCAAGATCCTGGACTTATCAGGAAAACCAGTTATGGAGGGCCTTCACACCAGTGACCACTGCTATGTCATCAAAGGCAATGGAAAGGCTGATCCATATGCCCAGTAACAATTGAGCATGAAAAACAAGTCCAGGTCACGGCATTGAGACCTAGGTGGATGTGTGAAATGATGCATTCGTAACAATTATCATGATATATCTGAGGTTTCCATACCTCAAAACTCTTTTTGTGTATAAGCATGACTAATGTTTATAATTTTAATGTCATAACTTTTTGTACAAATTTTGCTGTGTATACAAGCTGATATGAAAATACTTCATGATATGCATATCAAAGTCTGGAGATAAAATGACTTATTCTTATCCTCGATAGGTTAGTCGTCATATCGAATGAGTTGTCGATATCATCGAAAGCACATCGATATCATCGACGACCTCTCAGAATCAGAAACATCAGTCCGAATTGTCAGTTATCGAACTCCTTTTCGATAAAATCTAATGAGGCATGTCGATATCATCAAATCCAAGTTTGATGATATCGAAGTTCACCACCCGATAAAAAGTGGGCGAGCGGGAAAAATCTACTTTTCACTTCTCTCTTCGCGGTTCATCTTCTCTGGTTATTCTTTTCCCCTTTCCACCGTGAGCAGTCTAACATCACTCAAATCTGGTAATTTCTTGCACATCCTCTTGATCCCTCAAGGTATGCTTTAGTATTTTGGGTCTTTCTAGATTGGTTGACAAAATTCGGTTGGGAAATCTCTTGTTGGTGCTCATAGCTTTCAATCTTTTATCAAAATCCTTTCCTCTGTCATTCCTTTTTAGTTATTGGTTGTCCAAATGTGTCAAGACAAAGGAAAAGCACCTGTCATTGGGGAATCATCCAAACCCACCAAGCAGAAAACCCTAGCCCCAAAGGATAGGGCTAAGGCATTGGTTCAGAGGTCCTCAACACGCCAACGGAGCACCACTACTCGACAAACGTCGTGTGATTAGGCTCCTGCTGCTGCACCAGCATCCCCACCTGCTGTTGTAGGCCCTCTACCACATATTCTTAAAAAAATACATTGGGAGGCGCCTGGTGCATGAACGAAGGGTTGACAGGGAGTGCATCAAACCCTTCAATTTGGAACCCCTGTTGGATGTGATCGATTGGCTACCTATTCTAGATTTTGGAGGTCTGCATCATGATGAGAGGACCTACCGTTTTCTTGCATATTGTCATTCTTCAATTCTAGATCCACCATCCATTACTGTCACAGTTGGGAATGATAGAATTGAAATTACTACGGAATATTCCATTGCCAACATTTTCAGTCTTACCTTATCCCCAGTCAGCATGTCTGATCTTGACCTTGAGGACCCAATCACTCGCTCTAAGATCACAAAAGTACTGAGTCCTACACGGAATATTCTCCACAAATGCGTACCCTAGAGGAACGAATAGATCCGATCTTACTGGGTTCATGGTCATGGTCGTGTACTGTGTTGCAACTAGTATCAAGTTATGTCTACCTACTTTGATTCTTCACCAGTTGGTGAGTGTCATCCACACCTCCAGAGAAGTCCATCTGCCTTTTCCTCACATCATTCATGTGTTATGTGATACAATTGGTCTCCCTATGACAGATGATCTTGAGTGTCCACTACAACATTTCAACAAGATCAATATTTGAAAGTTGGACCTTAAGTTTCATCCATATTCGGAAGGCCAGCCTGAGGAAGGAATTCATGGAGAAGGAGAGATGGGAGAAGGAACAGTGCCAACAGGAGGAGATCCACAAGAGCCTCAGCCAGTTTAAACTCCGACCGATTCCGCACAGACCCAACGATTCAAATTTCATCAAGATAAGGTCAGGGCGACATTGCGTGGAATGACTAGAATAGAGGACAAGCTGGAAAAGCATGATGAGCGGTTCTCGACATTGGAGAAAATGGTGTCTAGAGTGTAGCACACGGTCCAGCAGCTCGTTGATCTGATAACGTGACGTTGAGATAACACAGCGCCATCTTCATTGGCCCCAGCACTATAGTGTCGATAGCTCTCATGCCATCACATACACCAATTACTCATCTATACGTATGGGCATGGGTATCTTTTTTATTGCCCTGCGTTCTTGTGAGTGTATGTGGTAGCCAGCTAACATTGAAAAGTCTAACAAGTTTCTTTTTGGTCGTTAGTTGTTGTGTTTTGTGGTTGTCCTCTAAATGAGGAAAATACTTGTGTTTTCATGTGCCCATAGTTGGGCTGGCTATTTGGATGGTTTTGCTATTTTGGATGCTTAAATACTGCCAAGCTTGGGCAGTTTCTTTTGGATATTTTGATGGCTGAATGTTAATATATATATTTGATGCCTACTCTCTGCCAATTTTATTTGCTTACATTATTCACTGATTATCTATTTGAATCTCATTCTACTTATCTATGGAATGCATGGTATAAAGTTTTGAATTGGTAAAGAGAAGAGAGATGTCACGTGGCGCTTTCTTATAGGTTGAAGGGCTTGGTAAAATGGTAAATAGTATGAATTTTGGGGTCAAAGAGGTTCAGGCAGAGTTGACTTTCGAGGAGAGCAACAACTATAGCTTCAGGCACATTTGTCGAGAGAGGGAGGTAATCGGATTCCCGCCCGCGGTAATCTGATTACTGCCCGGGAACGGTTGCTCCCACAGTTTGGTCGGTGGGCCTATTTTGGGCCCGAAGAGTGGCCCAAAGCCCCTTTTTGGATATTTGGCTCAAAATGGCTCGAAATTAGCTCAATTATGACCCAAAAATGGCTCGAGAAATGGATCGATTTTGGACATGCTCTGGGTTGGGTGATGACTCGAGTTAAGTTAGGGTTAATGGTAATGAAATGGCTTAGGTTCGACTAAGGTTTGGATCAGGTTTGGGAAATGGTTGCAGTTTTGGGTAGGGTGTGTGGTTTAGGTTCAGTTCCTAAGGATCATCCATGCCTTATTAAGTTGCTAGCCTGGATGAGGTATCTACAGGGGCACGCTCTCCAACAACATGGCTCACTTGTGGGCCCCATAACTTATAATTAAAAGAAAAGGAGTAAGAAAATGAAAACAAGGAAAGAAGATTTAGCCATCAGGGTGGGCCCCCACTACTATGGGGTCCACCATACAATCTATACATAATCAAGGTGGGCCCTACCCTTGTGGGCCCACCAAAATAAAAAAAATTCACAACGAAAGGGAGGGTTTTGACCCTCCCATGTACTCATAACGAGGAACGAATGGTTGGATCGACTCGGATCGGTGATGAGATAGCTCGGATGGTGAAGTTCCTCCCCTAAACTCCTTTAATCTTTCCCTAAGCTCCAATTTCTCTTATTCCCTCTCTTAAAAGGACTTATTTCTCTGAAGTACTCTCTCTTCTCTCTCTAGTTATCTTTAATCCTTTCCCTCTCTCTCATCTCTTCTTTCTCTATCTCTAACATCTTTTCTCTCTTCTCTTCTCACTCTCATTTATTAGGAAAATTTGGAGAAATGAGGGGGTTTGGGAGCTTTTGTGGTAGAACTTTTTGGGTAGATAGGGAATTATGAAAAGAGAGAGGGTTAAAATGGGGAGAAAAGGAAGGAAAGAATGATGGCTAAGCATATGTATAGATATGGGTTACATGAGAAAGGCATGGGTTTGTTTGACTAAATGGGAGAGAGAGTGACATGAGTGATGGATGGGTTAATAGATGGATTGATGGATTTGACAACATTGAGATTTGTGTAAGTGGGGCCTGCGTGCATTGCGCAGCCCACCTCAGATTGTGCCAAAACTGTAACTTCTAATCTAGGAGTCGCAATGGAGCGTGTCGCGGGGCATTGGAATCGTAACGTCCGCGCGGTCGCTAGGGTACAAGTATCGAGGTGTTGCCGTACAAAAATAGGATAACGATCAAAACTCACCGATCTAGTCCGCCAAAAATATAACGGCACTGAAAATGAAGCATACGGTCGGACTCATAAGGTTACAGGTTTTACATGATGCATGGTCATGACCAAATCGTTATTGGATTTGGCGCTAGCCGATCGGGTCAGTTGGTTGTCTTCAAGACGTACCGAGTATTAGAGCTGAAAGTCGGTCAGATTGGTTTGGGTTGGGTTGGTGCTCAACCCTAGCCCAACCCAATGTTCCTGTACCTTAACCCTAACCCAACCCAACCCAACCTCGGGTTGGGAATTCTCAACCGAAGCCCAACCCAAGCTGGCTTGATCGGGTTGGTCGGGTGGATGCATGTTAATATTTTCATTATTACATTAGTCTATTATATTTCAAAACAGGTCTTATTTTTTTATACCTATGATTTTATTAATTATATATGTATTTATTTATCATAAAGAACTTCATTTTTTCTAAACAAACAAGCTAAAATATAAGACAACTACTCCTTTAAAAGTCAGGTGTGTAGCATGCAATCTACTTAGGAGAGAGAAATATGTCATATCTTGTTAGCTTGAGTCATCATAAATGTGATGTAGAGTGGGTCGCGGACACTTTAATGTCTAAGATGGACCAGAGAAGACCCGATTAGAGGCGGAAGTCATCAAGACCGTCAAAACCTTAAAACAGGCATATCTCGCAAACTGGAATGAGTTAGTCGACGTACCATATCTGATTTTGGAGTAGGACAAGCTACTTTAGCCGCCGGGTTGCCCATGCCAAATTTGCAAGATTCCATCATATCGACGGTCAAATTCCATGTTTATTTCCGTTTTTACTATTTTTAATAAGTTTTAATTTGATTATAACTCTTCATTCGTTGGGCTTTAGGAGTTGTGTCCAACATGAAATGTCTTTATAAAAATTAGGAGAATAACGTGGTCAAGCCACAAAGGACACTTTATATAAATAGTAAATTTACGATTTATAGTAAGTTGCGAATTTTAGGGAGTTTTAGTTATAGTTTAATTCATAAATTTATTCCAAGTCTTGGTATCCCTATTTGGAGGGTTGTAGACTCATTTATTTGATCTATCAATATTTAATAAATTTATTTCGACTTTATAGAATTATTTATAGTTTATATTTTTCCTCGTGGATTCGAGAAGTCTATGTGAGGAGTCCAAAGAAGCATCATGGATTCGAAGTAATTATCCATGAGGAAGAGGGTGATCGACCTTATCACGTTCATCCTTGCGTCAAATTAACATGGACCAATGAGACTCGGCGACACCAGAATTTCCTATGCCTTTAATTTAGACGATCTACACTCAATTATAATTTATAAGTAACATATATATATATATATATATATATATATATATATATATATATATATATATATATCGATCGGGTTCGGGTTGGGTCGGGCAACCCAAGACCTCAACCCGAGCCCGACTCAAGTTTTATCGAGTTGGTGTTTGTATGGCCCAAGCTCGAGATCGAACCCGATACATCTTGCCTGAGCCCAACCCAATGTCGGGTCAGTCACGAGTCGGTCAGGTTGAACCCGCCCAACTTTTAGCCCCACTGAGTATACTCCCAGTTCGACTCGTTTGGATTTTCAATGATTTCTAAATCATTATAAGATAATTTATTAAAGTTAAGTTAAAACTTAAAGAGTAGCTTGTCCTCATTTTAGGTGGGGTGTCTACAGGCGACCCAATGTCGAGTCAGTAATGGGTCAATTGGGTTGAACCCGCCTAACTTTCAGCCTCACCAAGTATGCTCCCAGTTCGACCCGTTTGGATTTTCAATCATTTCTAAATCATTATAAGATAATTTATTAAAGTTAAGATGAAACTCAAAGAGTAGCTTGTCCTCATTTTAGGTGGGGTGTCTACAGGCTACCCAATGTCGGGTCAGTCACAGGTCGGTCGGGTTGAACCAGCCCAACTTTCAGCCCCACCGAGTATGCTCCCAGTTCGACCCATTTAGAGTTTTAATAATTTCTAAATCATTATAAGATAATATATTAAAGTTAAGCTAAAACTGAAAGAGTTACCTGTCCTCATTTTAGGTGAGGTGTCTACAGGCCCATTCTGATGTTTCTTGCCATCGGACCTATTCATAAGGTCACAGACGTGGATGAAGGGAAAGAAAAAAATATCAGCTTGATCAAAACTTCTGTGGTAGCATAAATCTTTTTATAGTAGTCGTTAAATCCCCACTATGTGTGGTCCACTTGAGCCTTAGATCTGCCCCATTTTCAAATTCATATTCTAAAATTATCTGGAAAATAGATGAACGGCTTGGATAAAACAAACATATCAAGACGGCCCCACATATTCCCCCTCGTTGTCAAAGCAGGGTCAAGACGCAATCGCACGTCCCTCTGCCAGCCAAAGAATAAAACACCGTTTCTTCGTTACACTTATATCAATGGTATCGATTTTCAATGAACGGAGAGGATCTGGTATAGCCAGTACAACGATGATATGCTACAGTAATATTTGGGAAATTGACCGTACTCACCTTAAAGTTTGCGCAAATTACCTAGAAAGCTACGACATTCCATATATCCTAAGAGTGGCCTTCTAACATGCTTCCAAAAATTACTTGGACCAAAATGCCCCTGTCTTTGGTTCTGAAGTCGTACGGTCCTGGAGTAAATAAGAAGTTACATTCTTTTACAAAACCTGAGAAAGTGATGGATTGGCTACTCCCCCTACCACCAACCAATGGCTGGTGCTCGGTGGTTTGTGGGCCCCACCCCCATGTATGTGTTACATCCATGTCGTCCATATATTTTTGCAGATCATTTTATGGTATGAGCCCAAATTTTAGTATATACTAATCTCAAGTCGGCCAGATTACAGGAAACAGTGTTGAATGAGCGTCGTAGATCATTAAAAACTTTTTGGGGGCCATAAAAGTTCTGGATCAAGTTAATCTTTATTTCTCCCCTTCATCTGTGTTTGTATGACCTAATCAATAAATTGGATGTCAAATAAACAGTACTATGGGCCTTAGGAGGATTTTAATGGTGGATATCTGTGTGCACAGTCAATCAACCTCCCTCTATAGCATTGATGTCTTTGACTGTCCTAACGTCCAGATGACACGTATATCATAGTACTGTTTATATGAGATCCATTCCATCCATCTCAGAAGGAATCAATTTTTCACCATGTATCCTAAATTTCATTTGAATATAATAGTCATTTGTACCACATCATAGGGAAAAGTGTGAAATCACTTATAAGTGTCGTGGTTGTCGTGATACATTGGTCATGGTTGTCATGTTACATGGGTCGTGGTTGTCTTCATTTTATAGGCCTTGGCCCTAAAATGAAAACCACGACCCATATAACATGATAACCACAACCCATCTAACATGACAACCACGACCAATATAACATAACAACCACGACCCATGAAAACTATGATAACCACGACCCATATCACATGAGAAACCCATATAACATAACGACCACGACCCATATAACATGACAACCACGACCCATGGTTTATAGTATTGTTTATATGAGATCAATTCCATCCATCTCACAAGGAAGAGAAATTTCACCATGTATCCTAAATTTCATTTAAATATAATAGTCATTTGTATCATATCATAGGAAAAAGTGTGAAATCACTTATAAGGGTCGTAGTTGTCGTGATATATGGGTCATGGTTGTCATGTTACATGGGTCGTGGTTGTCTTCATTTTATAGGCCTTGCCACGACCCATATAACATGATAACCATGACCATTTAACATGACAATCATGACCCATCTTTAATCACAACCACGACCCATATCACATGATAACCACAGCCCATATCACATGAGAACTACAACCCATATAACATAACAAGTACGACCCATATAACATGACAACCACGACCCATATAACATGACAACTATGACCCATGGTTCATAGTACTGTTTATATGAGACCCATTCCATCCATCTCACAAGGAAGAGAAATTTCACCATGTATCCTAAATTTCATTTAAATATAATAGTCATTTATATCACATCATAGGAAAAAGTGTGAAATCACTTATAAGGGTTGTGGTTGTCATGATATATGAGTCGTGTTTGTTATGTTACATGCGTCGTGATTGTCTTCATTTTATAGGCCTTGCTACGACCCATATAACATGATAACCATGACCCATTTAACATGATAACCACGACCTATCTTTAATCACAACCACGACCCATATCACATGAGAACTACGACCCATATCACATGAGAACTACGATCCATGACACCACGACTCATATAACATGACAACCACAATCCATATAACATGACAACCACGACCCATGGTTCATAGTACTGTTTATATGAGATCAATTTCATCTATCTCACAAGGAAGGAAAATTTTACCATGTATCCTAAATTTCATTTAAATATAATAGTCATTTGTATCATATCATAGAAAAAAGTGTGAAATCACTTATAAGGGTCGTGGTCGTCGTGATATATGGGTTGTGTTTGTCATGTTACATGGGTCATGGTTGTCTTCATTTTATAGGCTTTGCCACGACCCATATAACATGATAACCACGACCCATTTAACATGACAACCACGACCCATCTTTAATCACAACCACAACCCATATCACATGATAACCATGAGCCATATCACATGAGAACTACGATCCATGACACCACGACCCATATAACATGATAACCACGACCCATGGTTCATAGTACTATTTATATGAGATCCATTCCATCCATCTCATAAGGAAGAGAAATTTTACCATGTATCCTAAATTTCATTTAAATATAATAGTCATTTGTATCACATCATAGGAAAAAGTGTGAAATCACTTATAAGGGTCGTGGTTGTCGTGATATATGGGTCGTGTTTGTCATGTTACATGGGTCGTGGTTGTCTTCATTTTATAGGCCTTGCCACGACCCATATAACATGATAACCACGACCCATTTAACATGACAACCACGACCCATCTTTAATCACAACCACGACTCATATCACATGATAACCACGACCCATTTAACATGACAACCACGACCCATCTTTAATCACAACCATGACTCATATCATATGATAACCACGACCCATATCAATGAGAACTACGATTCATGACACCACGACCTATATAACATAACAACTACGACCCATATAACATGACAACCACGACCCATGGTTCATAGTACTATTTATATGAGATCCATTCCATCCATTTCACAAGGAAGGGAAATTTCACCATGTATCCTAAATTTCATTTAAATATAATAGTCATTTGTATCACATCATAGGGAAAAGTGTGAAATCACTTATAAGGGTCGTGATTGTCGTGATATATGGGTAGTCGTGTTTGTCATGTTACATGGGTCATGGTTGTCTTCATTTTATAGGCCTTGGCCCTAAAATGAGAACCACGACCCATATAACATGATAACCATGACCCATTTAACATGATAACCACGACCCATATTTAATCACAACTACGACCCATATAACATGACAACCACAACCAATATAACATAACAACCATAACCCATGAAAACTACGACCCATTACAACCACGACCTATATAACATGATAACCACGACCCATATCACATGATAACCACGATCCATGATACCACGACCCATATAACATAACAACTACGACCCATATAACATGACAACTACGACCCATGTATTATACCGTCCATAATTCATGCCACCCATCCTTTTTTTCGTCTATAATTCATGTCATCCATCCATGTCATCCATAATTCATGTTGTCCATATAACATAACAACTCATATTCGAAAAACGTCAAGCTAGCTTTGGTAAGGAATGACACATTACTTTTTTAACTTTGATGGACTGTAAGGATCTTATGTGCATGTATGGGTTGTGGTTGTCATGCAATCTGGGAGCAGGAAATGAGAACCAGGACCCATATAACATGATAACCACGAGGGTGGTGGTTGTAATGTGATATGGGTCGTGGTTTTCATGTTACACCGCTCGTGGTTGCTATTCTGTTTTCCCCCGATCCACGATCCAACGCTGGATGACAACCACGATCCAACGCTGGATGAAAACTACGATCCAATGTGCATGTTAACCACGATCACATGACAAGGTCGTGTTCGTCATATCCACGACCATTTCCTTCGAAATCAGCGCGACCCTTCGGAATCAGCGCCACACTCTTTTTCAAGGAAATCGCATTAATATCGCCACTTCCCTGTAATTCCTTCGGAATCAGCGCGACCCTTTGGAATGTTTGACCAGCCTATAAAAGTGGTACTTGGGTTTCAAATTACTTTCACAAGCCAATCGAGTCCTTCTCGCGTTCTTCTTTTATGGGTGATCCCTTCCCTTTCCTTAGGGATGTTGACGGTCTTCCTGAAGACCAACAGCCTTCCACAGGAAATTCTGAAGACACCTTTCCAACAGAGTTTTTCATCTCGCTAGGTGCCTGTTGAAGAGAACTGTTCTTCATATTGTATTATAATTATGGTCATGTTTATCAGCAGCTTTAGTTTCTCTTCTGTCAGTGACAAAAGTGAGAGTGCAGCTTTAGCTTCTCTTCTGGTAGTGACAAAGTGAGAGTGTAGCTTTAGCTTCTCTTCTGGCAGTGATAGAAGTGAGAGTGCAACTTTAGCTTCTCTTCTGGCAGTGACTGTATTATATGAGTCATGGTTTGCATGGGTCGTAGTTGTTACGTTATATGGGTCGTTGTTGTCATGTTATATGGGTTGCGGTTATTGCATGTTCACCACAACCCATATAACATGATAACTACGACCCATGACAACCATGACCCATATAATGTAACAACCACGACCCATATAACATGACAACCACGACCATAATTACAATACAATATGAAGAACATTTCTCTTGAGAATGCAATGTTTAAGCCTGACCTTCTTAACAGAGTTTTTGGTCAGGCTAAAACAAGACATTCTCAACATAGTTTTTCAGCTCGCTCGGTGCCTGTTGAAGAGAACTGTTCTTAATATTGTATTGTAATTATGGTCATGGAGGACAACTCTGTAGCTCGATGACAGAAATGGTACGCCCCTTGTCATCAATGGGAAATCTCATGGGTCGTGGTTTTCATGGATCGTAGTTGTCATGTAATATAGGGTCGTGGTTCTCGTGTGATATGGGTCGTGGTTGTAATGGGTCGTCGTTTCCATGGGTCGTGGTTCTCATGTTAAATAGGTCGTGGATATGACACTTTTCCCTATGATGTGATACAAATTACTATTATATTTAAATGAAATTTATGATACATAGTGAAAATATGATTCCTTCTCAGATGGATGGAATGGATCTCATATAAACTTGTTCCCACTGTACTGTTTATTTGACATCCCAACTGTGTTCGCTGGCCCACAGACCACCGAGCACCAGCCACACGAGCTCTGGATCAGGCTGATATTTGGGCCATAAAATGACAAGGCAAAAGGATGGGTAGCGTGGGCCCAAAAAGTCCTGGCCTGGAAAGTTTCAACAATGGGTTCCATTGTTACGATTTTTTTCTATTATGTGACCCACACGAGCTCTATATTAGGCTGATATTTGGGCCCTAGCCCTAAAATGACACAGCAAAAAGGATGGGCGGCATGGATTATACACATACATCAATGTGGGCCCCATGAGTTTGGTCCTTGCCCACGCGCAAAAAAAAAAAAAAAAAAAAAAAGATTCCGTACACATCACTTTCTTGGCATTAAATACGACATAACTTCTTATTCCCTAGAAAACCGTATAACTATTAAAACAAGGATAAGGGCATTTTGGTCCAAGTAATTTTGAAAGCAAGTAAGAAGGTCACTCTTAGTATACATGGAATGTGGTAGCTTTTTAGGTAATTTGCCCAAACTTCGAGGTGAGTACGGTCAATATCCCGCAATATTTTTACAGTACACATGGCGTAGTAACATATCATTTGGGATAGCCCATCCAGTTAGGATAACTATTGATAAGAAATAGTTAGAACTAACATAGATCAGATGACAATCTTCGGCTGATCAAAGTCCTTCAAAGCAACGGTAGAAGAAAAAAGTGGATAACGGTCAAACATTCAGCAATACAAAGTGAAATAAATTAATAGGTTAGATAGTCTAAATGTGTGATTTTTGACACATAAGCCATCCATGATAAGGTCCACCAAATGGACAGACGCGATTGATACCTTACTAGGCCACATCTGATTTAGAGAGATGGGTATACTAAAGAAAAATGAAGTCCCAAAACCAGGTGTGTTCCAACTCCCAACTGATACTAGAATCCAAGGTTTTCCCAACTCCCAGAGTATCCATCGTTTTCTCAAAACCCAAAACCCATAACTAGCAAAATTCACCAGACTTCCAAAAGCCCATTGGCCCTGTTGATTCTATATATATGTGTAGCCTCCATTCCATCCCCCGCCATTCGAATATCCCATTGTAGCTTATACAACTTCAATCCCCACCGTTCAATCATCAATCCCCTTGAAACTAAGACACTCCATTAAGCCGGCCATCTCCATCCAAACATCCTCTTATTGAATCATAACACAACATTAGCCTTTCCCCCATGGCTTCTCTTGTTCTTCTCTTGTCTGAGCTACTCCAACCGCACAACTCGAACCTTGCCATTGATGTCAAGACTTTGATCCAACCATCCACATATGCTCACCTGGTGGCAAATGGGTCGGAGGAGAGAGGCACTATCAGAAACCAGCGGAACACTCATCGAAAAGCAGCGACGGAGAGATAGTTGAAGAACTGCCAGTGATGAAAGTGTCCACTGAGTTGATTTGGCCTTAGAGAACTATTTTATATTCTGTGAGGATTAGGTAAGTTATTAATGGAGTTATGTAAGAAAAAACAAGATGGATTCTCAAAACAGTTCTATTTATAAAAAGAATAATAAAAGAGTTTGCATAAGTAAATCCAATTTTCTTATTTGGATTGAGGAAAGTAACATCTAAATTAAGTTTTTTAAAGGAAAATCCATTTGTTCTGTAATTGGCAATGATAATCATGTTCTTCTCATCCAATCCGTGTAAAAGATGGGACCCATCATAAAATATCATCTATTGGAAAAGGTCAGGATGATTTACTCAATACATGATCCAAAACATAGAAATCAGTGGCCTACCTGACTAGTTGATCAGCTTAGTTTCTGCGACCGATGATTTTCATGATTGTTTACAACGTTTGCACGGCTAGGATGTCTTGCATGTATGGCACGTTAGCAAGTAAAACAGTGCGGTGCGTGATCCTCAGATGCAAGGGTCTGCGTATGGATATGATCCTTGTTTGATTATTTGCCTGGAGTGTAATGCGCACCAAGGCGTCACGGAAGAGGACCCGCTTGGTTCTGCTGGCTGGGGAATATTGGTTGGAAGGAACTCATTTGGGCTTGGAAACTTTCTGTGAACCCTTTTTGTTTAGGGGTGTCAATGGGCCTGCTCGGGTCTGCCAAAATAAAACATTTGATTAAAATAGTTCAAAATTCAGGACGAGACCAACCCCAGGTCCGGCCCATTGACAGCCCTACTTTTGTTGGCACAACGCACCCGTCATTAGGTCCGGGTCAACCTTTATCCAAGCCCAGCCTGCAATTCTGAACCTAAGCCCAAATCTAGCCTGAGGAAATTTACACAAAGCTCGACCTGAGTCCGCCCGAGCCCTAAATATCTCTGTGGATAAATGATATTTTGGTATGCCTCACGTGTGAGGGAGGGGGAGAGAATGAAAGAAAAAGGAGAAAATTTAGGTTTAGAAAAAGACCTATCGGCAGGGCTGGCTTATGGCCTTTTGGTGCTAAGCCCGAGTCAGCCCGATTTACAATTGGGCTCCTTATTTAAGCCCAAGCCTGACCATTAGGCCTGATAAACCAGCCCAAATCTGGCCCAATACAGGCCAAGCCCGAGGCCCGTCAGGACTAGCCGGCCCATTGACAACTGTAACCGTCATGCCTGACACATAACTTTAATCGGCTAACAGAAGTGGGCAATTTTGGCATTTCGCATTATAAAAAGTGGTGTAAGTCTAACTGGTTCAACCACAAGTTATGGTGCACCCTGTGGATAACTTCCAAGCTATTAGCTAGGTTCATGCAACATCTAATCTTTCCAACAATTCGTTTTTGGCCCATGCTTCTTCTTCTTACAGGCTAAGACGACTCGCTAGAGTCATGGCACGACTCAGTAGGTTTGTTCGAAATCAAGTGACTCAGACCCATGTCGGATGCATTCAGGCTCATCTTGAACCAGTGATATGGTGATTGGGCTGAGTTGACTCCCTAAATTCCGTGTTGACTTTTAGGATTAGAAAACTGTGTCATAGCACCTAGTGTCATCGTTAAAAGATCCAGTGACTCAGATTGACTCGTTTGGCCCATAGCCAAGCTGTGGCTCATCGGAATCCAAGTTGAATTAGCTCCAGTCGAGGCTGAAACCGATTCGCCCAAGTTGGGAGTGATAATATATTATGTACGTGAAGGTTAGGTTTAGGTGGTGACAGTTGCCTAAGGTCTCAATCCAACCCAACTTGACCTAAGGCTGGGTTGAGCAGTTCTGGCATGAAGCTATTAAAACCATCGCCGACCACTTGATATTGCTGACCACTTGATATGATAAAAATCACTCCCTAAGCAACACCACCAAAATCAAACACCCTTTTAATTCTAATGACACACGAAATATAAAATATGAAAAAATCGTGTGCAATAAATAGAAAGAAAATAGTGGAGAAAAATTCAAAACTACAACCATACAAGAATACAAGATATATGTGATTTACCTCTTGGGCTACATGCACGGGTAATCGGACAAAGAAAAAATCCACTATAACAAAGAGAGACTACAAAGATCAAAGAATTGAGTACCTTCTTCAAGAATACAACAAAACTGCCTTGAATTCAAGCTCAAAAGAAAAACCCTCTGCTATTACAATGCTAACAATAGATATTCTCACGTTAGACACCTTAAGAAGAAAACTTTGGAGCACCCCTTGAAAAGCCTTGGAGCATTGAATCTAACCTTCGAGAAGAAAATTTCTTTCTTGAAACCCTCCTTGTGTGAGTGAAAACCCAACTCTCTCTCTCTCTCTCTCTCTCTCTCTCTCTCTCTCTCTCTCTCTCCAAAAATCATAACTCTCTTTCAACCGCAATACAACTTACCTTGAAAGCCTCACTTTTATGAGAAAAATGTTAAAAATACCCTTCCAAGGGTCCACTAACACTTGGACCTTGTTAGAGAGTGAAAAATGAGTCATATGGGCTAAAAAAAAAAAAGAAGAAGAAGAAATAAACCCATAGTGATTGTAATATCACTATTTTAGGACAACCCAATCTAACACAAGGAAGGACATGTAGAGGTCGAGCACCGTCTTTTTCAGGGAGATAACTATTTTGAATTCACAAAACTCTTTTAGACTTCTCATAGAGATGTCTCAAATCCACGAGGAGAGAGAAAATAAAAAATAATTCTAATAAAGTTTGTAATAATTTAATTGATGATGAAAAACAAGCTTACAACCTCTTAAATAATAACATAAACTGTAGGAAGAAGTTTCAGAATTAAACTACAACTAAAACTCCTAGAAATCGTGACTTAGTATAAATAGAAAACTTTTTATTTACTATTTATAGACGGTCATGATTTCCACTAGCGCACATGGTTTTTGGCCAAAAATAGTGTCCTATTTGGCTCAACCATGTGATTCTCCTAATTATTCTAAGCACTTTTCATGTTGGGTGCAACTCCTAAAGCCCAACAGATGAAGAGTTTTACTCAAACTAAAATTTACTATAAATAGTAAAAATGAAATTAAAATAGGAATTTAGCCGTCGATCTGATGGTATTTCACAAATTCGGCATGCGCAACTCGGCATAGCGAGGTTAGGTGGCTAAAGTTGTTCGTCCTTCCCCAAAATCCTCAAAATCATATATGGCACGTTGGATAACTCATTCTGGTTTGTGAGATATGTCCATTTTAAATTTTCATGGTCCAAATCACCTCCATCTTCGATTGGGCCTTCTCTGGTCCATCTTGGCCATGAAATTATCCGCGACCTACTCTACATCACAATCCCAACCGGGCCATCCAGTTCGGGTTATGTCACTACCAGAAAACATGGCATTGCCGACGGACTTGGGGTGGCTTTTGCTACGGCTAAAATCCGTCGGTAATGTCAAAGGCTAAAATCCGTCGGCGTAACCCAATAAGCCGTCGGCGCTCCACAGGTTTTGAATGGCGGACGTACAACCGTCCAGAGTTTTCTAATTTTGTGGTCCAAAAAAAAATTATTTCATGCTCATTTTTTGGGATCAATCCTAAAATAATGTGGAGAAATGGATTGACGGCGTGGATGAAACATATCCATCTTGGTGGGGCCCATAGAGCCCTCCCCTTTCCAAAGCTATGGTTACCGTTTTTTGTTCTGAAATAAAAAATGTGAGTTTTGTATAGAATGCAAAATAGTGGTGACTTGTTCATGAAAATAGTGGAATTGATATAGAGTTATCCATATCATTGAAATAAACCTTATAGTTGTAAATATTTAATATTTATAATTTTATTATATAATACAATCTTAACCATCCAGAAAATGGTCCCTCTTGCATGTACGGTTGCTAATAGAATGTTTGTTATAAACAGTGGTAAACGCGCACAATTTCGGAATTGAAAATTTTATATTACTTGGTGAATTCTAAAATTACAAGCGTCGTTGCCCCCCTTTTCCCATTTTCATTCTTCCTCCTTCGAGCGGCGTCTTCTTCCTTCGAGCGGCGTCGTCGAGCGGCGTCTTCTTCCTTCGAGCGGCGTCTTCTTCCATCAATCTTCCATTGTTGCGATAGGGTGTTGGGGTTCAGGTTGAACGTGCAGCGGCGAAATTCCAATTCCACTGCCATACTCAACTGAAGGCCCGAGGTACGGTAGACATTTTGTATCACAGACATCAATCTTCCATTGTTGTGATAGGGTGTTGGGATTGGAAAACTATTTAGGCGAAAATCCAATTTTCGTCTGTGCTGAGAGGTCATTTGGCCCTATTTTGGTGTTTGGATGGTCTGAAGGGTTGGTTTGGATTGGGTCGGGCGTTTTTGGGATGCGGGTTTTGGGGTTTTCAGTTTCGGGTTAGGGTTCGGGCTGAGGCTTCGGTTCCTGGTTAGGGTCCAAGCCGAGGTTTTGGCTCCGGGTTGGGATTCATATACAGATCGACATTTGGTTGAATGGCATATCATTTCATGCATATGTTGTTTGTTTGTGTAGCTTGTAGTTTTGTATTCAAGCAAAATCAATGCCTGCACCCATATTTCCCATGGAGAAAAAGAATTACTCAGGTTGTGTAAGCCTCTGGTGATATGCAATTTCATGGGTTCCATCCCAGCATATATACCCCATACATGCATGTTCATTTATTCATTATGAATGCATGCATTGACACATGCTTTTGGTGATGTAGAAGATTAATTTATTTGATGTTCCTTCACAAAAATTCATTTGGATATTTACCTCTTTATACTGATATCGACAGGCCCCCTCATAATGCATCCACCTCCTTTTCTCTTTGTTGGTATTAGAAATGTCCGTACGTAAATGCTGTGCTACTTCCCTACTATTTAGGGCTGCCCTGTTTGGTAGATGCCTAAACATGAGTTCATCACATTTTAGTTAATTGTGTTTATGTATTAGAGGTCATATTGCTTTTTGGGTGAGGCCTTGTTTAGCAAACACCTAAAAAATGAGTTCATCTCATTTCAGCTGACAGTAATTATGTATTGGAGATAATGATTGTTGTTAACTAAAATGAGAGCAACACATTTTATATTAGAGGTCAATACCTACAATACATAATTACTGTCAGTGTCCGCTAAATTGAGAAGAATTCATGTTTAGGTGTCTACCAAACAGGGTCTTTAGGATTAAAATAATCATGATAACCAACAACAAGATCTCTAATGTGTAATTTCTTGTTTAACTAAAATGAGATGATCCCATTTTTAGGCATCTACCAAACGGGCCTTTAACGTGTTCCAGAAATGATACTTGAAATACCAAATGGGTGTTGAGGCGGGGTTTCAGCCCCTGTTTTTAATTTTTTCATTTCCTTATCTTGCGAACACAACACACAATCATGATTTTTGAATGGAGGACTTTACTCCACAATTGAAATGGCCGTAATGGTTGTTTATGGGATTGAATGTTGGGCTTTCATTCTATGTTGGGCTTTCATTCTATGGAGGACTTTACTCCACAATTGCTGGAAGGTTTGATACTGCACCAATGTTTTTTTATTGGAATTATGTTGAGAACTTGCAAGTCTTGATAGAGAAACCTTTATGGCTACATATTCCTTTTCTACTGTTCTTTCGATAAGCAACAACTTCATCAAAAGGGTCCTTGACTAGAGGATATGTATGGTATCCTAGAATCTTCAGTTTGCACATTGGGGCCAATTTTTGGGTGATCCAAACCAATGACCTGATGGGCCTCAGTGGATGGACCACGTATTTAAAATCTCGTTGATGGGACGATCCCAACTCAATCAATTAGTGGCCTGCAAATGGACAATTATGAAAGAAGTACATCTACAGTGCACATTTATTTGAAGATTAGATGCTTTGGATATTCCAATTTGGGATCTTTTGGGTTTGACATCTACTGTGGTTCCAACAGATAGTTGTCGTAGTGTCCTGCTCACCACTGGCCCCACTTGTACAAACTGAAACAACAAGGATACTAAGAAATATGAATATCCTTGGGTCGAGATCACAATCCCTCTTATTTAAATAAAAGAAAGATATGAGAATGAAATGCCCGAACATGCATTTATTGTAAAGGTATAATAATCGAATAGGAAGGTCTGGACCTTGTATTATTATTATTTATTTATTTAATAATTTTTATGCACTGCACTTCAGAGTTGGCAAAAGCTGGTGGCTAGTCTGGACATAAATAGGATGAAGGGTGGTATAGTAGTTGGGTATTGATTTGCTGTCCTTGTGAACATTCTTAACTACTACAATATGCACGTAAGTGTTCTTATAGTGAAAGTGCAAAAAAAATAAATAATAAATTTTTTTAAAAGGTAATATTAAAAAAAAAAAAAAAGAAAAAGAAAGAAGAAGAAGAAAAAAAGTAAAGTAAAGAAGTAAAATTCTCTGCAATCTTTAGATAGTCTTATTAGTAGCCTGTTTGTTTGCTTTTAATGCTTCAATCAGGTTAGTGTAAAACAAGCACCCCAAAAATCAGGTGGATCCAACTATCAAGTGGGGTACGCAATAGAAAACAACAACCAACCACCCTAAAAGCACTACATTCATATAGGGGACATTTAATGGTTGAATTGAGTTGATTTTTGAGCTTCATGGTGGGCTAACCCACTGCGAGTTGTGCCTTAGAAAACTAATAGTATTAGACCTAAATTAATAAGCAATATGCATTTATCTTTTTAATTAATCTTTTTGCAACATGTTTATAAGTGTTTAAGAGTATAACCTCGATGCTCTTGGTTTTCTCTTTAAAGATGAATGGAGGAATGTTCTATAGGAGTTATTTTTTAACCACTTGTATTATTATTATTATTATTTTTAAATGTTTTTCTAAATGATTTTTGGATTCTTAATGCAAGTAGTAAAAGCTTTCACAATTCGTCTGCAACTTCATCGTTAGAGGCTTAGAGATGCCCTTTCTATGACTTGATATTGGTTTTTTTTTTGCAATTTATCATTTTTAACTATTATTTGGCTTTATCAACCTATTCAAGGTTTCAGAGTATTACATCCTATTTTTGTTTAAGGCCTTTTGTTTTAAGGTGTCTAAGATGTAGTGGTTTTCTTTCTTCTTCTTTTTTAATTTTTTCCAGGGGTTGTCGGTTGGATTGCTTAGGCAAGCTACATACACAATAACACAACTTGGGTCATTTAGGTGAAGCTCTTACACATGAAGTACAAATATATTAGACTGTGTATGATGTTTTTGAGATAAATAGGTTTTCTGTACTTATTTATAGTTATGCTTAAAAAACTGTTGAAATAATTGATTGTGTTTCACTATAACCCATTTCTTCTTAGATGTTCCGTCATGATACAATTACAATTAGTATTTATGCCACCTAGTGGTTTACAATGTATCCCCCCCGTTTAGGAATTTATATTAAACAAGTATATTCATTTGACTGAAAATGCTTGTTCTTTATGGATTCCTAAATTGTCCAATTTGGATAGTTCGGATACCATACCATGTACTTAGGTTGTCATCATTTTCAGTTTACATGTAGTTGGAAATTTGGTAGTGTCTCCCTATATTTTCTCCGGATATGTGGTTCTTTACTAATTAGTTTCCTCTATCCATTTGTAATGGATTACATGTGGCAACTAGTTGGTATTGAATTTTACATATATCTGGAGAATATGGGGAGGTGCTTCTTAGAATTTCGACTCGCATGTAAACTGTATGAGGACAGTACATGGTATGTTACCGAATGGGATAGAGACAATTAGCACCTGTAGATAGAGACAATTAGCTCATCTAAGTAGAAGCAAGTATGATCAGTAATTTATTGATATGCACAAAAAGATAGGGAGAGTGCAAACTTCTTTTCTAACTTGAGAAGATAACAGAAATATGTATTCTTTTAAATGCTCTTATGACTAGTATTTATTCTATGATTGTATTTCCTTTAGCTCACAAAAAGAAATCATCCCTAATTCTTTTCTTTTTAGCAAAGTGGTCAACTTATTTCAAATATTAACGATGCATTCTGACAATGCAATGGATTATGTGGTGCATTAAATGCTTCCATAGAATGCTAAATGCCTCTTTAATCAAATCAACCATGTATTTGTGATGTTTTGATATAGATGGAATTGAAAGATGGTGCTTGTTTTGTTTCAGGAATATAATCCTATTTGTTAGAAGTCCTCTTCTCTTGCTGCAGATAAGAACTTGCTTCATCAGGTATAATTTGTATTAATTCAACTCGTAACTCCTCAGAACTGGCTCTGCCGTAAGATTTTACGGTGCATGACGGTTCCCAGTAGGTTAAGTTGCAAGTTGTTACATAAAGTTGGTTGGATATCTTTTATTTTTATAAATGTTGTCAATAGTTAGTTGGATGATGAATTAGGTGTATAAACATGTGCCTACCTACAGTCTTGCTTAATTTATATTTATATTTCTTCATTTATATTCTTTTGTATTAATTCAACTTGTAACTCCTCAGAACCAGCTCTGTCGTAAGATATTACGGTGCATGACGGTTCCCAGTAGGTTAAGTTGCAAGTTGTTACATAAAGTTGGTTGGATATCTTTTATTTTTATAAATGTTGTCAATAGTTAGTTGGATGATGAATTAGGTGTATAAACGTGTGCCTACCTACAGGTGGTATCCAATGGACTCTAGGGAGTGGATTACTCTACATTACCCGGACCCACAATTTATAGATGGTATGATGAGCTTTGTGAAGTTCAGTAAAAGAACATCTTCCTGGTAGAGAAACCATTCATTGTCCATGTACCAGATGCAGATGTTTACGTTTACCCTGCACAATCGATGATGTGGTGATAGATCTGATTAAATATGGATTTAATCCAACATATAGGGTGTGGAACATGCACGGTGAGCCTGAATCACCTAAGTGTACCGGACATACTTCTCACCAGTATGATAGTGTGGCAGACATAAATAACATTGTGAATGCAATTGTTGAAGACCTCGGTTGTAATAACCTGGATCAAGTTATTCAAGATGAACCCAATGTAGCCCCTGAAGCTGAAGACATTGTTGGAGATGCTTCAACCAATGAGTTTGAAGCAAATGTACGAGATGCAATGACTGAGCTCTATCCTGGTTGTCAGAAATTCACCGTGCTAACTTTCATTGTACAACTTTTTAAATTAAAGGTGAACCATGGATGGAGTGAACAAAGCTTTACGGATCTTCTTCAACTACTCCAGAATGTCTTGCCATCCGGTAATAAGACCCCAACTAATACCTACCAAGCGAAGAAGATCATTACAAAGTTGGGTCTTGATTACCAAAAGATTCGTGCATGTCCAAATGACTGCATGTTATATTGGAGAGAGCATGAGACGAAGATGAGTTGTCCAAACTGTGGTACTTCTAGGTACAAGATCCATGTTGATTCTAAGTTGAAACGAGCTAAAGTACCTGCTAAGGTGCTAAGGTATTTTCCATTAACACCAAGGCTACAAAGAATGTACAGTGTGCCATGGGTGGCAAAGGAGATGACCTGGCACTCAACCGGAAAAATGCAGAGTGGAAAGATGGGGCATCCGGTGGACTCCAGCACATGGAAGTTTCTTGACAACAAGTATAAGGATTTTTCAGCAGAGTCTCGCAATGTTCGATTGGGTCTAGCTACAGATGGGTTTAACCCCTTTGGCACTTTCAGCACGTCATACAGTTCCTGGCCTGTTATGTGTGTGACGTATAACCTTCCACCAAAGTTATGTATGAAACCGCAATTTACTATGCTCACTTTGCTCATTGAGGGACCACGACAGCCCGGGAAGGATATTGATGTTTATTTGGAGCCATTGATTGCTGAGTTACAAGACTTGTGGCGGAAAGGGATCACGACATTCGACGCATACCATGGAAACATGTTCAACATGCGTGCCGTCTTGCTGTGGACAATTCATGACTTTCCCGCATATGGTAATGTTTCTGGTTGTAGAACTAAGGGTAAGTATGGTTGTCCTGCATGTGGTCCCCACACAGATTCCTTGCGATTACACCATGGAAAGAAACACGTTTATATGGGTCACAGACGGTGGTTGCCTCTAAATGATAAGGCCAGAAAAGATACAAGTGCAGGCACCTTCAATAAAAAGGTGGAGTTGCGACCACAACCAATTCGTCTGACTGGGATTGAGGTGGAAAGCATCATTTCGAAACTAAATGTGCAGTGGGGCAAGATCGGAAAGAGGAAACAAAGTGGTACAAAAGGAGGACGGGAAGAAAATGATGATGCAGAATCAACATGCTTCTTGAAGCGATCCATATTATACGATCTGGAGTACTGGAAGGACATTCCCGTACGTCATAACCTTGATGTTATGCACATTAAGAAGAATGTATGTGAAATCCTTATTGCATTGATGTTGAACACAACGGGCAAAACCAAGGATGACGCTAACGCACGTAGAGACTTGAAGCGGCTAGGAATTAAGAAGCGTTTATGGCTAGAACATACTGATGGCAAGGTGATCCAAAAACGAGGTCCTTTCTTCCTTCGAAAAGAAGAAAAAAAACTTTTCATCCAGACTTTACGTGAGCTTCGTGTTCCGATTGGTTTTAGTGGGAATTGGAAGAACATCGTAAAGGAAGATAGTGTCGATTTAAAGGGAATGAAGTCTCATGATTACCACGTATTGATGCAACATCTGCTTCCAATTTTGATCCAACATGCATTCAGGGATAGTAAGCCTATGCGCACTATAATTAGAAGCTTTAGTACATTTTTCAATGCCCTATGCTCGCGAACCATAGATATTGAAATGTTAATGGCTCTCGAGAAGGGCATGGCTAGGACTTTATGTGAGCTCGAGATTACATGCCCTCCTTCAATTTTTGTTGTGATGATGCATCTGCCTATCCACTTGGCTTACGAGGCTCGCGTATGTGGTCCTGTCTACTATCGATGGATGTATCCATTTGAAAGGTATGATATGATTTTAATCTGAATAAATCGATCCAACATCTGCAATTACATTTTCTAATGTGTCGTTAACTCTTTTAGGTTCATGAAGACGTTTAAGGCGTACGTCCGCAATATGACACGACCTGAAGGTTGTATAGCAGAACGATACATTCAAGAGGAGACACTTATATACTGCAACCAGTATAGAGGGAAAAATAACACAAGCCTCTTGGAGAAACTGGAAAAGCGGTTAGACGGATCAATTTCATTCATGCCGAAGTTGCAAGATATTGTCGACGACTTCGATGTTGATGTGGTTGGCCCAGTTGGCCTGGTCAAAGTGTCGTTTTAGAAGGTATTGAGTACGAACAGGCTCGCACTGGGTACTAAAGAGTCATCCTAACTATGAGACATGGCAAGGGTACGAACTGGACTTAGCTTGTATGTATGTCTTCTTCATTTATTTTTTTTAAATTTCAAATTTGATTCAACAGCCTTGTAACAACATTTATGAAAAAAATTGTCAATTTTGTAACAACCTTCTTAACTTGTAGGAAATATGCAAATTTCTTAAAGCATCGCAATGTAGTTGCTGGGACCAGGACTAAGGTGGCGAGTGATGATGAGTTCATACCTTGGTTGAAGAAACAACTAGACTTGAATGAATCAAGTAATGAAGTCTTCAGAGATATAGTTAGGGGACCAAAGGCTTTTGCGATGCAGTACAATAAGTATTGTATCAATGGTTTCCTCTTCGTCACCAAGGAATACGAAGAGAATAAAATGAACCAGAACAGTGGGGTTAGCACAGAGAGTATGACCACCTTCCGATCTAGTGCTAAGGATAAGAATCCAGTGGATGAATCCGTACCTTATTACGGAGTCCTCCGCAAAATCATCCAACTGGAGTACCGAGAAGGGTACAAGCCAGTCCTACTAAAGTGTGATTGGGTGAAGGTGACGCACCAAGGTGTTTCTTTCGATGCGGTAGGGAATTTGAGACTAGTGAATTTGTCTAATCTTCTCAGTTCAGACCAAATGGGTGATGAGCCATTTATTCTTGAGCATGCCGTGCAGGTTTTCTATTCTAGAGATCCAAAAAATCCTGATTGGCATGTGGTCTTGGAGGTTCCAAGAAAGATTTTCGTTGAAGATGAGACAAGCCTTTTATCAGAAACACGGGTTGTAACTGAGGCTGAAGTAGGACCTGATCTCACCGAAGTAGACATGGGTGGCGAGTTGTTATTCAATGACATTGAAGATATTTGTGTGGTTGTTGAAAAGAAAAAGAAAAGAAAGAGAGCAGGAAAAAAACCGATTTGTTGGTTATATTATGCATGTAACGAAACGATTTTGATTTATGCCATTTTTTATTTTTCCATTATCATATTAATGTGATAGAAAAAATTTACGAATTAATTTACTTGTCTCTTTATTATACTTGGTACTTTGCTATTTAGATAGAAATTTTTATAGTAATTACGTTACAAATTAGATCTTGAAGATGGATCTAGAGGCAGAGCCGCTCGGGGATGCATCCCATAAAGATACTAGGGGTAATAACATAGCTCTCGTTAGCTGTTTAGATTTAAAATTTCTTTTAAAATGATCTTTCACTTAGAGACTGTGTCATTTGGCGCAGAGCCGCTAGGTGATGCAGCCCTTGAAGATGCAGCCCCTGAAGATGCTAGAGGTAATAAGTTAGCCTTCCGTAATTGTTTAGATTTAAAATTTCTTTTCTAGTGGCGATGATGAAACACGTGTGTAGCTATTTTTCTTTTTATGCCAGGGGTAATAACATAGCTCTCGTTAGCTGTTTAGATTTAACATTTCTTTTAAAATGATCTTTCACTCAGAGGCAGAGTCATTCGGCGCAGAGCCGCTAGGGGATGCAGCTCCTGAAGATGCTAGAGGTAATAAGATAACCTTCCTGAATTGTCTAGATTTAAAATATCTTTTATATTGGCGATGATGAAACATGTGTAGCTATTTTTCTTTTTATGCAGGCAGGTCGTCATCTTCATCGTCTAGGAAGAGAGGTCCTACGCGAGGTTCAGAATTACATGAGAAGACTTCATTGAAAAGGGTCATTGGGATTAATGAATTTGGACAACCAAATATAGGGGATGCAAATCATATCGCATTCAATTCAAGCATTGGTGTTCTCACCCGTGCACACATTCCGATCACCTACACAGACTTTCGGTTGGTGCCTCCACAGTACATTCAGAGGGTCAGTGATATCCTGGCGTGTAGTTATGAATTTCAGGATAACCAAGAAGCATGGCCACAATACGTTCGTGATCGCTGTAAGGCTGCTTGGAGAAATTTCAAGAACAATTTGCATACAAAGTATATTAAGGACAAGGATTCTGCAGTTGTGAAATCGTATCCCGCTCCTATTGGTGTCCCTATTGAAGATTGGATGAGCTTCGTGGATTATTGCAATACTGATAAATTCAAGGAATCAAGTGTAAGAAATGCATCCAATCGGGCCAAACAAGTTGGCCCTTCTACACTTGGTCGGCGTAGCATGGCTGCCACACGTCATGAGATGGTACATGTCTTAAAATAACATAGCTCTACTTTATTTATGATGATTATTTCAATTTATTAGTTGTTTAATTCCATTATTTATGTGTTTTTGCATGGATGTTATGGGGAAAAGGCAATTGAGAGGAATCTTACTACTGATCTTTGAGGTTGGTAGGGCTGAGGTGTACATCCGAGCGCATACAACTAAGGATAACAAAGTGCAGTTTCCAGAAACCTTTGTAAGTGCAACCCTCGTACATCCTTTCATTATCCATGTGAATTTTAAATGCTTCTTTCCCGCACTATAATTTTTCTTTTGGATGTTGTCATAGGAAAAAATAAAATTGATTCAAAGTAGTAATCCTGCATCTCGGATGACCAGTGTAGATGATGCCCTTACACAGGTATATATGCATGTCCTTCAAATACTTGAGTTTATTTAGACTTATGCATTCTTTGATAAATCTAATTGCAATTCTGTTTACAGTCAATTGGGAGTGATAGTAGAGGGCGCATGCGGGGGATAGGTGGAAATGTAGGCAAGATTACATTGAAGAAGACAATGCCTATTGTACATAAGCTCGATGCAGTGTCGCGGGAACGAGATAAGTTGGTAGATGAATTAGATGAAATGAAGAAAGGCCTGGGAGATCTCCGCCATGAGTTTCATTGCTTTGTAGATAAGCAAGGGGAACAAAGGGATGTGGCTCCACCGACAATTCCTCCATTTAAATCTAGTCATGCATCGTCGGTATGTATGCGTTTCTCTTATACTAATTTAAGCTTATGATTATATGCACCTCCATTTAAAAATACTAATGACATGTTATATGTGAACATGTAGCCTGATTTGGTAAATATTGGCAAGAGATGCGATCTCTGTGATTGGAAGAAACGGGTAATTGCTCGTGGTGAGGTGCATGCAGTGGATCCAAAAACCCATGTCCATGGAGCAGAATTGGGCGATGGAAATTTTAGTGTCGTCTACGATGGAGATTATAGCTCCGCAATCAGAGCTATGGAAGGAAGATGGTTATCATGATACGCTTGGAGAGGTCGGTGTAGGAGGATTTGTCGTCTGGCCCAAGCAATTTGTAACAATCTATCCATGATGTTTATGCATATTAGACATTACCTCTCCCGTCTTGTGCGGGGTGCTCTTGCCATGGACTATGTTGGCATAGGGGCAATTTTGTTGTGCTCCCTAGGGGTTTTATTTGTTGTTTTTGTATTTCGTTTTCAGGTAGAAGGGGCGCCTCTTTCGGTGGCGAGTGCAAATAGAGTTATATGATAGGAGTGGTCCTCTTCCTTTTTGTAGGGACCCTCCTGAATGGCTGTAAATTTTTGTTTTTAAACTATATAGTAACATAGACGGATGCATGCATATTATGGAATCGAATGAATTTAACACTCACTTCAGATTACACCCACGTATGTTGAATGGAATGGATTTAACACCCACATTTATACATTGATATATTTGGTTGGCATTTCAATTTTCAACCTCCATTTGAGGAATTGAAAGATTTGTAATAATTTTCACTTCTTTAAGTGTAATTTGCACTTGAGAGAGAGAGAGAGAGAGAGAGAGCTGAAGGGAGTTTTCATCATCCATGGCACATTGCAGGAGAGAGAATGCGCCACCGGCAGTGTCTGAAATTTCACCTCAAACAGAGTACCATCTGCTGTAAGTTACTTCAAGGGTAAATGGTTTTACTTTGGCTATCTTAAAATCATTTAAATAGTAAGATGCTGATGCCAGAGGTACTCTTATTTGCAGGATCTGGTTTTGAGTGTTGCGAGGATCATCTGCTGAAGCTACACTGGTGGTTCTCACCCCAAAGGTACTCTTACATTTTTTTGATGCCTCGATTGCTAGGTACACATTTGGGACTGATCTGGTTTCCGTTGTTGCTGGTTGGTGTAGGTGTAGGTGTCACTTCAGGGGGAGTTAACCAGATAAGTTTATATTTTTCTTTTTGGTTGCATTTGAGTGTCTAATTACCTGCTTGCCATCTTTTCTTTTCTTCTTTCTTTCTTTCTTTTAATTGTAATTCTCTTTGACTGTTTTAGATCAATAAGGGACGTCCCCGTATTCAAGGAACAGTTTCAACATGACAATGACGGTAAGCTTAACTCTAAATATCACCTTTATAATCAGAATTTGTGCTCTTTATTGTCTGTAATCTAATTGCTATTTTTTTTTATATATAATTGACACCTTTTATCTCGGAATATGATCTATGAAGTACGAGTGTCGGAGCCAAGGATTTCGGAGTCCGAACTCATTCTTTTGAAAAATAGAAAAATGGGTTTATCAGTAAATATGGATTTTCTTGTTAAGAAGAAAATGGAAGATGGATTGAAAAAATATAAAAGAGATTTTTTTGGCTGTCTCTCTTCATCACTAGAGTAATTCTAACCTTAGAGTATTGAAATCCTTGTCATGCTATTTGGGTTCTCTTTTTGCAGGTGCAAGCTGGTCTTTCTGCACTCGAAGATGCAATGGAGGTAGGATATGAAGATTTCAAAGTAATCAACCCAATTTCTCAAAATCTACAATTTTTTAATCGTAAGATTGATGTCAGCAGAATGTTTTCCTTCGAACAAGAGGTAGGCTAATCCCATATGCTTGTAAAAGGCAGCCCAACATACATTGCATCTTCCAATGAGCTGCTCCATTGCATCTAGGTCCAAACTCATTGGTTATTGCCTTTTATGTTTTTATACAGGTTTTTATGCAATGTGCATGACTTGTGAATGATACAATTTACCGCACAGTCGAACCATTATCACTTTTTTGTTTTTCTGCACTTGTTTTAAGTTAGAAACTGAAATTGAACGTTTTGGTTTCATGCATGTCAGTGGGTTCCTACAGGCCCTATATATGAGCCATATGTTGTATGAGACTGGAGACATTTTTTCAACAGAATTTCGGAAGTTTCTTCTTCCAGTGGTTGGAATATCTTAGAAGAGAGATACTCAGCTTTCCAGTGGTATGATGCCTGGAAGACATTGAAAGCCTTTCAACAGTCCCTTCTTTTGATATTTTTTCTTATAACGTGGAGTTGTCAGAGGGATTTTGCATATGAAATCTAATACGTTCAGTATTCATCAGTCTCTTCTTAATTTGGATTATGCACAGAGGTTTGAGAACGGTAGTTTGGTGGTAAGTCTTTTGCTTTATTTATTTATTTTTTAAAGATTTTTTTTTTTTTTTTTTTTGGTGGAATTTGGGTTTGTAGGATGCTGATTATGCGGATAAGATGAATGGTTGGAGTTTTATCTGGCTTTGTTGAATTATGCTTTTGATTATTAAATTCTGATGGTCTTGTTTGAAGCTTGTGATTTGTAAAGGTAGATGGACTTTGAATTTCGCATGTTTGTTCATCTTCACTTCCTTCAGGAAAGTGGGTTTAAGTCTGCTTCTCCACATTCTACTCTTGCAACTTAGAAGCACCTACAATGAAAAGCAGAATTTATACATGTTTTTGAATCTCGAATTAAAAATCCCATGCTATTGAAGGTTGAATAGCACCGCGAACTCCATGGTTCTCTCTAACTTGGAGTTTTTGTTTTCCTTACAATTCAGGTCTTCTTGGTTATGATAATGGGTGCCTTCTCTCTCTCGCCTCTGGTTTTTGGATTTTCAAGTTCTCTGTTGTCTTTAAAAAAGAAGAAAAGGGTGAAAAGCTTTGATCATTTACACTCTTTGTATCAAACACACTGACATGGCGAAATCTGCATTATTGGTTGCCGGACTGTCTTTGTAAATAGTCAGGTAGGCACTTGTCTTATTCTTTGGGGCTTCATGTTTCTTACTCTGGAAGTCAGATCTAATCTTGAGAAATTAGGCACTGGGATCACTTGTGTGTGGTCTGATTGGTCATAGATCGTACACGCATGCTAGTAACTTTCTCTAAGAGAGTTTAGATTCATGTCATTTTTCTTATTGTAACAGATGGATGGTACTTACTTGTTCAACTTAGAAGGCTTGATTCCCAAGCTCTGTCAGCATTTGGGAAGTAATGCATTTGGGCTCTGACATTTTTCACCACTGCCATTTTATTATGTTCACATGACAACTAGTAAGCGTAATAGCTCAATGCTTATCCATTCTCTATATGTTGTTAGCTCTATGTCACTCACAGCTGAGAATCTTCTTAACAGATTGTGTTCATCGTGTTCACTCCATCGCTCATGTTCGCGAGTCTGGCGAAGTCTGTTACTCTGGAAGACATCATCTCTTGGTAAGCCGCTCGCATTTCGTACGATCGGAGTGTAATTGGCCAAGTGTGCATTTTGGATGTTTACTAAAGTTTCATCAAGTGCAAATGGCCATTGGCCCAAATGCATTACTTCACTCGCCCTTCTCGGTGATCTGAGTGCAAAAATTTTCAAATTTGAATGATCTCCATTTTCCCACTCAAATGTCACTCTGGGGGTTATTGTATCATTCCCTTAGTATAAAGCGGATGACAAATCTCATTTAGGCCTCTTACATTTACGTTATGGTAAGCAACGGCTAAAATAATTCGATCAAGAATCTGACAATCATGGTTGTTTGTATCTTCAGGTGGTTTATGCCCATTAACATCGGCCTAACCTTCTTATTAGGAGGAATCACTGGGATGGATAGTTGTGAAGATATTGAAACCTGCACCCTATCTTGAAGGGTGGTCATTGCTACCTTTCAGCAGGTGATTCCCTCATAGTTTCTAGTTTGATCTCTCTATATGCATTTCTTACATAGTTTAAGGGCTTCTTGAAAAAAGAAAAAAGAAAAAAAGGGCTTTTAATATGGTTTTGTGGAACAGGAAACTTGGGAAATCTAATGTTGATTGTGGTCCCTGCAATTTGTAAAGAGAACGGTAGTCCATTCGGGGACAATAGTATTTGCAGTGTCAATGCATACTCTTATGCTTCTTTCTCAATGGCAGTAAGTGATTGTATATATATATTTTTTTCTTACTTGCATCGCAGTGTTCAGACTTCAGAAACTTGGTCACTACTTCATCACTCAGTCTGTACCATCAGTAGCAAAATTCTGTTGTAACTCCGTATTTTTGAAAAAGAAAAAAACTCGTATAATTGCTTTAATTTTCAAACTCCGTATATTTCAAAAGACAAGGAAAAAAAAAAACTCATTTCTTTTGGGCAAACCGAATTAAAGGCGACTTTTATATGAATGTATAATTGCTCGTGTGTGTGTGTGTGTGTGTGTGTGTGTGTGTGTGTGTGTATCAAAAATGGGTTTTATTCAAAAAAAAAAAAAAAAAAAAAAAAAAAAAAGAGAACTTTTGGCGGAAATTTTAAAAATAGAGAATGGTGGTTGCCATCCATTGATTGAATTGAGTGCAAGGTGAAACTTTATAATGACGGATTGATTTGTATAGAGGTTATTTGAAAAAGTAAGAATTAGGAAGAGTTTTTAGGGCTATTGGCCAAATAGGATAACCCAAATGCAGCCTTAGGCTTGAGAATGCGTGATTGAATTGAATTTCAAACATTCTATTTTGATAAGGACAATGATTAAGAAGTACTGTTTTCAAGTTTCCTAGTACTCATAATGAGGAAGTAGCCCTCAAATTGCAATTAGGTTTCTTTCAAGTCCATCTCAAAAATACAATAATTGCAGTTTGGATCATGTACTCCCCTTGATGAATGCTAAAGGAAGAAAATCCCAATTTGTTATATCTACCGCATTCATCGAAACTCAATACAATGGTGAATCCAAACGCACTATCTTTTTTTTTCTTTGCTTGAAAGGGGTTTTCATTCAATTGGGCTTTGCTTTGGCTCACCTAATGACTGAGCCACTGAGTTCTGAATTTTTAAGCTGTGAGACTCTAGTTACATGCCTATTTGTGGTTTACAAAATGAGACCAAGTGATGTAGAAAAGCAGTCAACTTAAGTTTGTAGTTTGCAATTTGAAGTGATTCTTGTTTGTGCAGCTTGGAGGCTTCTACATCTGGACATGCACTTACCATCTTATACGAAGTGCGGGTGAAGTGTATGATGAAATCAGATCGATTGAGGAGTCTCGGAAGATACCAAACAAGGAATCTGATGCTAGTGGGAAACATGCCTTCTCGTGGGAGAAGATGAAGAGCCTCCTTCGCCACTGCCTCGGATTTTGTCATCAGTGAAGTTGATGGGTGAAGATGAAGAGCCTCGTTCGCCATTGCCTCGGATTTTGTCATCAGTGAAGTCCATTGATGAATCTACGAAAACCAACTGTAAGTCTCTCTCTTCTTTGAGTTCCTTCTTCATATATACTTGCACCACGGGTTGTCTTTTCAATACATATCAATGCGAGTGCTTTATTCTTTTTGTTGCATTCTATGATCTGCACCATGATTTCTTCATTGTGCAGTATGAATATCAATGTTTCTAGTCTGTGGTTTTGAAGATTATTAAAATACCATTAGGCATTTTGGGATTCTCCTATCATATCTTGAAACTTCCCAAGGGTGATTCTTTTTGAGGAACCTTTCTAAAGTTGTGGTGGGGATGTTTTAAGTTCCCAACCACATTCCCAAAGATTAACTTACTTGGGAAAGAACAGTGGCGTGATTTGCTGGTTTCTCAGGTTGGAGGACACTATGTCCTGGCCTAAAAATTGGCCAGTATACTCATCATGGAGGCCTCAAAAATTCATTGAACATAGAGCTTTGGTCATTTCTTTTCCCTCTAACCATCCACTTCTGCTGTACATTTATACTATGGATTAACCCATAAATCGATTGCAGATTAGCCATTTAACAGAAAGACACGGGTGTTGATGTCAGAAATCTGATGCAGATTAGCCATTTGAAGGATGAATGCACAGATATGATGCTGAAAAAATTAGCTTAGTCTTCCATGAGAAGAAAACAGAATAACCACGGGATTCATCTATCAAGTATATCAGAAAAAAAAAAAACCATAATTCACAACAAAGCATGAATCAAACAAAATAAACTTAAGAATACATAAATAAACAGAACGGCACAAGGATTGATGTCCTCTGAAATCTAATAGCAGTGAAAGAACAAATTACTGAGAAATCTGAAATTGTGTGCAATGATGAAACACTATTTTATGGAACTGGCACATATTAAAAAATGAAACCTGAAATTAAAGATATGCGGTTTTGCGACCGCGAGTAAAAATCATTGTAAAAGCACCAAGTTTCATCAAGTGCAAATGGACTGTTTAAATGGATGTTTACTAAAGTTCCATTAGATTTAGGCTAATCTTTCTTTCATCACTCTACAAACTAGAGCAATCAGGTGGTCCTAAACATCCATTACTTAACTCATCTTTAATGAACAATCTTGTCCACCAAATTCTACAAGCCACTGAATGGACTGTTTAAATTATGCCATCCAATCTGTTCATAAGCTCACACATACCTGGATGAAGCGTAAAACGTACACAAATATTAGCTTCATAAAAACTTTTATGGTCCTCATGTTGTTTTCAATGGTAGGTGTTTAATCTCCACCTTTTTTTGTGGTGCGGTCCACTTGATATCTGCTTTATTTTTCAACTCATGCTATAAAATGATCTCACAAAATGGATGCACAGTGTGGATATAACACATATACCATGGTGGACCAACACACTTGCCACACCACACAATCAGTGTCCCACCCATTGTTTCTGTTTCTTTTTCCTTTTTCAAAAGTAAATAGTGTTCTGTATGACTTTCTTCTTCTTTTAGAAGTAATAAGTGTTTTATGATTTTTTTTTTTTTTTTTGTTTCTCCTTTTACAAGTTTTTAAAAAATGGTCTATATGATTGTTATTTTATTTTATTTTATTTTAAGTAAGAAGTAGTTTACATGCTGCTTTGGCAACTGATGGATGGAGTGGATCTCACAGGGAGATATAAGTGGGCCCCACTGATGGACAGAGTAGGAGTGACAAAGATATCAAAAGAACTCAAGGATAAATACTTCAATACTCTGGCAGAGTGTGATGGATGATACACAGGCACTTAGGAATGAATTACTTAAAGATTGTATATGTGGTATTGTAATTTAAATTAAACTGTCTAAATTATGTATACCAGTTTAGATGTATGATGAATAGAAAAAATTAGTCTTATTTGATCATTTGATTATTAGATTGGTGGACACTCAATGGACAGTTAAAAATGAAAAATATCCAATGATTTTTTTAAAGAAAAAAGTGTCCATGAATCAATACTTGGGATTATTCAACCAATTTGATTTTTGGACTATAAACCTAGCAACGGTAGGTCTTGCAATTTAGCCAGGTTTTTATTTGTTTATTTAACTATCAGATTGTTGGATGAAAAATATCTGATGGTATATTTTAAGAAACAAGTGTCCACAATTCAGAGGTTAGGATTGTTCAACCAATTTGTTATTATTATTATTATTTTTTTTTTCTGGACTACAACTTAGCAACTGTAAGTCTCACAATTTATCAGGTTTTGGTGAGCCCTCAATGGATGGTTAAAATTGAAAAATATCTAATCATCTTATTTCAAGAAAGAAGTGTCCAGTGTCCACCAATCAGAGGTTAGGATTGTTCAACCAATGTGATTTTTGGACTGTAACTTAGCAACTGTAGGTTCCACAATTTAGCAGTATGAGTAAATAAATCCTCTTTTTATCAAGTAAACTGAGGTAGATAAATCCAAGATTCCTGACTGACTTGCTTAAAAATCCAAACCAGTAGAGTTTACAAGGGGCAATAAAATGTAGGAATTTTTACCACACATGCACAGACAACCAAACAAAAGAGTAGAAAAGAGAAAACCAAAGAGACTTTTCTCTTGCAGGGAGTGTTGTATTATTATTACTTTTTTTTAAAAAAAAATTATTGTTTATGTTGCTTTCTTGATAGAAAATGCCAAAAAGGGCAAATGGGTCCCAGTTTGTTCACCAGCTGAGTTTTTCATCCATGAACTTGATGGCCAGAAACATCCAGATTGGAAGGATAATATTCACTAGAATCTCTAACCTCCTAGGCCTTTTTTTCTCTCAAAATAATTTCCTTTGGCACATGTCGGTTTGGTTTGCTGTTTTATTTGGGTTTTGTGATTTTGGTTGTGGAGGTTAACGGCAATTTGAATTTGGCAAACAAAAATTGGATCCCTTTAAGATATTTACATGCTGTTTGGATGCACTGCTAAATCGCGAGATAAGGGTGACTTCAGATCGAACAATGCACGGTTGCATGGAGAAAGGAACCCATATTAAGTGGGATTCCATTTCTCTGGCTTTTCCTTGCCAAATCACTGGTAAGATGTACCGGAAGACATGACTTGCTTACATACTGTAATATTAATTGTAAGGACATGGAAGACATTACTTGCAAAAACATTAGCTCACTTTGTGAATGTGCCATTTGTCATTGCAGATGCAACAATGTTAACACAGGCAAGTTCATGTCTCATTTTCTCATTAGCTTCGTACATCTACAAAATCACTCTTTCAACCTGTTTGTTGGCATTCGATTTTTGTAGGATCGCATTTTATATGGTTTGACTCATTGTTGCGAACTCAGCTGGTTGACTTGGGACTCGCCCAAATCAACTCAGAACAGCCATATTCTGAGCTAAACTTCCATTTGCATTGACTTGGTATCACTTGGCTGGCTCATGTCAATGAACTCATCTGTCATTTGGTTTTCTACTTGAATATCCAAGGCTGAGGCACAGCACGTTGCATGACTTTCCCTGGTATTTTAGTGACTAGGCCTGGTTATTTGGTGACTTGGCCACATTCCAGCTCTCTCTCTCTCTCTCTCTCTCTCTCTCTCTCTCTCTCTCTCTCTCTCTCTCTCTCTCGCCTAGTGCATTCTTATGGGACCTTTGTGAAACATTACACATTTATATCTCTCTCATCTTCCATTTGAGGCATTTTTGTGTCGAATCGAAGAGTTTGAGTTCACTTTCTAGAAATGATGCTCATCTCCCATGGCGACTTTGCAGGCTCGGCACCAATCGTCCAATCGAAGCTTGTGGGAACGGCGTCTTCTATCTTGCATTCCAAGAAGTCGTTAAACTTTTTGTTAAATAGGAAAAGTTGAAATCCGAATGTAAACCTTAATAGGCTGCTGCTACTCATTAACTGCACACATGGCAAGGAAACAAATAGAAATAAGCTCTTACTTTTATAGAAAAAGCTATGTTTTAATTAGAGATTGTTTTAATATATAAGCTCTTGCGTTTACAGGAGTAGTTTGGGTAAAAGTACTCGTGCTAGCAGGAATGACGTAGATAATGGCAGTGAATGAAAATTTATTCTTTTATGGTTTCTTTGTTGGCTTCCTTATGTATGGTGCATGTGAGATATGCGGATGATATTTTCAAACTATAGCACGACGATATTGATGTGTTGGCTTCCAAATGCATTCTCTGATCTGAATAGTTGAATGTGAACTTTTTGTAAACTATACTGCATTCCAGTATGCTGTTAAACTTTTTGTTAAATAGGAAAAGTTGAAATCCAGGATGTAAACCTTAATAGGCTGCTGCTACTCATTAACTGCACACATGGCAAGGAAACAAATAGAAATAAGCTCTTACTTTTATAGAAAAAGCTATGTTTTAATTAGAGATTGTTTTAATATATAAGCTCTTGCGTTTACAGAGTTTGGGTAAAAGTACTCATGCTAGCAGGAATGACGTAGATAATGGCAGTGAATGAAAATTTATTCTTTTATGGTTTCTTTGTTGGCTTCCTTATGTATGGTGCATGTGAGATATGTGGATGATATTTTCAAATTATAGCACGACGATATTGATGTGTTGGCTTCCAAATGCATTCTCTGATCTGAATAGTTGAATGTGGACTGCATTTCTAGATTTAAAGCCAAGGACTTCAAGAAAACCTCCACGGTCAAGCAGCATAAAAAACAGACTTAAATGATGTGGCATATGTCCAATCCAAATATTTGGAATTTCGATGATATATTTGATTTTGATTTCTTCCTTTTCTATTATGTAGACTTACCTTCTCAAATAGGTTGGTTCGTTCAAAGCTTTTGAGAAATGGGTATATCTAGTTTCGAATGTGTGCATTGATTAATGCACATCCATAACTAGATATACCAATTTCTCCAAAGCCCTAATGAACCAACTTATTTGAGAAGAAAAAGTCTACACAATAGAAAAGGAAGAAATTAAAATCAAATATATCATCTAAATTCTTAATTATTATTATTATTATTATATTTTTAAATTAATGAGAATCGCCGACGGTTTTTAACCGTCGAAAACGCCGACGGTTTTTAGCCTCCGAGAACACCGGCGGATTTTATCCGCCGACAACGCCGATGGGTTTTAGCCGCCGAAAACACCGACGGATTTCACCCGCCGATAACGCCGACGGGTTTTAGCCGCCGAGAACACCAACGGATTTCACCCGCCGATAACGCCGACGGGTTTTAGCCGCCGAGAACACCAACGGATTTCACCCGCCGACAACGCCGACGGGTTTTAGCCGCCGAAAACACCGACGGTTTTTATCCGTCGGCGAGCAACGCCGACGCACCCTTTGCCGACGGACCTTGCGACGGCTAAAACCCGTCGGTGAAGGTCATTGCCGATGGTTTTTAGCCGTCGGCGCTGCCCTTTTTTTTGGTAGTGTGTTATTATCACACATGTTTCACGTGTGTGACAAAGGGAGATGCGTGGACGTATAGGATGCCGGGCATGGTTTTAAAACTGGCCCAAGTCAGGTGTGAACTGAAATGACTCATATGAGTTGACTCAGACTTGGTGGGACATGATCAATTCAAACCATAAGTCAACCTCTCTTCAACTGGGCTTATCAAGTTTGGAGCTGAACATGACTTGGTAAGTGTTATGAGATATCTTAAATCTACACATGGAACATGGTTCGATCGATCCCTAGTCGATCAATCGAGTGAACCCTGAAGTATACAGATTGGCTTCTAGATAGTTTTGAACAATCTACATCGATCAGCATTCGGAAAATACCTCTAAAATCTTTGGACACCTTTGGGCGTGTTTGATCGCTCGAACGCGTTGGCTCAATCGGTCAAGGATTGCTCGATCAGTGTCAATCAATCAATGCTTTGATCGATGGCACGTGAGATTTTGTGTAATTATGCGATCAGTTTCATATTCTGAGTGTGTGTGTGTGTGTGTGTGTGTGTGTGTGTGTGTATTGGTGTAATTACGGGATTAGCGTATTCTAATCAGGGCTAAAAGGTTTCTAAGGTTTGGAGAGGAGAAAAACAAGAGTTTTCTGATATTGTATGTGCATCCATCTTTTGTATTTTCTTTATTCATAGTGTTTTGTTGTCTCTTTGTGCAATATGTTTTTTTTCGGTGATGGTTTTTTTATATAAAACTCATGTGTTCTTTACAATTTTTATTGCTTGCTTGCGTTTATCTTTTGACTATTTGATCTGAATTCAGAGTTTGTTTCTGCAGCTTTTCCAACAACAAGGACTCAACAAGGCTAGCAGTTTGTTTCTGCAGCTTTTCCAACAACAAGGACTCAACAAGACTTGTCGAACTGATCAGCTTGACTAACACCAAGTCACAACTAGAAGATTCAAACCCATGACCTCCTTAGGTAGGAGCATCAGCCCATAGCCAGGGCCCAAAGGCTTCAATTAAGCATTTCTTTGGATATTTAATATCTGCATATGTTCTAATAATGTTAAATATCTGTTACCAGTTTAAACATTTTTCATTTTTACGTTATAATATGAGTTACCATTTAAATATTCTTCATTTTTACATTATATATAATACCGAGTCGAGTCAACTTAAGACTCATTCAACCTGATTGGACAGAATCTAGTCATGTTATCCAGGTTTTAAACAATGATTAATGTCCACGTTGGGCTTGGGTTGACCCTCAACTCAGCCCGAACCTGCCAAGTTGCACCCCTAATGCCATGTAAACAGGACTTGTTACCAGACCAAGAGGTTTATCTGTCCTAGTCTTTTGATCAGCTGCCGTCAAAAAGAAAGGCTAGAGTAGTGATCCACATTTCAACTACCCAAATTCGCAATTGAATTATTGGACTTGTTCAATTACTGTGACCTTGGCATATTGCCCATTCACGCGGTGGCCCACTAGATTCAACAGCCCAGATGATACATATTTACGTGGTATTTCCACAAGGGAGCTGCATATTAGCCTCTTTCCTTAGGCTTACGAAACACATACGGATGTGGATGAGCTGGGTCTAGCCCAAACAAAATCCAAACTGAACGGCCAGTCAGGCCCACCCATTAGATCAAAATCTAAACCCAAACCAACTCAGGCTCAGACTGGAGAGCAGCGTACATGATATATGAACCCTGATGCATCAGAACGTGAACTGTGCCCAGCTGCACGCATTCCATACAAGTGCAGCCCATGGCCAGTTGATCTGGATCGTCAGTCTCATATTAAGAACTGCAGATGGGTCCCAAAATTCTTAGGCATTGTAAGATTCCAGTCATCGAAATTGTGGTAAATTCCCATAGATCATTGATATGATTTTCTTGGACCATTTGTTTGTAGGCTGACGTAGGGATCACGTGATAAGGTCGATCACAGTCTTTCTCAAGGGGATAACTACTCGAAATCCTTGGAGCTTTTCTGGACTCCTCATAAAAATACCTCGAATTCACAAGGGAAAATAAGAAAATATAAATAAATTCTATAAATTTCAAAATTAATTAATTGTCGGGCATGTATGTCCCAATTACACCATTAATATTATAATAAAAAAAAATCGTAATTACAAAAATTAGCAAAATCAAACTCTAATAAAAATCCTATTTATGATAAAACTCTTCTAAAGCCTAATTTTTAAAAATAACAATTCTAAATAAACTTTTGCTTGAAGAGTCCTAGCATGATTACAAGTTTCTTCTACAAAAAGGAAGAAAATATAAAACTCTAAAAATAAGACTATTAAAAAAAAATGGAATTACTAAAATAGTAACTCTCCTTAAAAATCTGTTTCTAGCGGAAAGCGCGTGTTTTCTGACAAAATGGACAGATGCGACCCACTTTGTGGATCAGTTCACCTTGGATGGCCCGTTTCAGTAAAGATTGATAGGTTGTACGCCCCGTAACGAATCCCAGATCAAAAGTTACGTAAGTACATCTTTTGGACCAACCATGCTAGAAATATATCTGTGACACGTTCTACATCATAGCCACTCAGGAAAGGGATTGGAAACCTTTTGATCTAGAGATATTTATGAACACTCTGGCCACAGTGAGAGCAATAACATCAATGCTTTGATCAGATGGCCCCATTTACTAAGACTACATCAGGACTGGGCTGGCAAATGGTAGGCGCTGGCCCGCCAAGCCTAGCTTTGGTATAATTTTAAGCCCCATTAGCCAGTCTTGAGCTTGATTTTTGAGCCAAAAAATAAATGGTCTGGGCCCAGGCGGACCTAATTTTATGAGAGATGGTTAAAGAACCTGTACAAGATCTTATTCCTTAACTCCTCTTAAACCCTTTTTCTTAGTTTGAATTTAAGTACGATAAGAGAGAGGCACATGCATAGATTTAATAGAGCTGAATCCATATAGCACACCCCATTAGTGGTTGTCCACAAGTGAGCCCCACGAGACCAACAAGACATTTGCGGCATTCACACATGTGCAATGATTCCTCTCATCTCATAATACATGCACCCATATCTTAACCTCAAAATTTAAATCCGCTAAAGTTGTGTATTTAACTTAATTTTTTAATTGTTTACTTAGATATTAGTTGGATATCTGATTACCTGATTATTTAACTTATATTTGACTTCCTTGGATAATATATGTATCTAACTAATGTCTAACTTTTTTTAGCTAATATCCGAATCCATATCTAACTAAGGAAAATATTAATAGGATCCGACCTTAGCCAGGCCATGAAGGGCCTGATCACAGCATTAATGAGGTTAGATATCAGGTTCTTTCAAAAAGGTAGGTGGGCCTTGCTCTATAAAAAGAGTTGTAATGAGAGAAACGCATGAGATTCTCATTCATGACAAAGCCAACAATAGAATAGGGAAGCAAAAGCCTCAAAACCTTTCAATTCATCAACTACTCTTTCCCAATTCTTATGATGTTCTAACAAATGCAATATTAAACTTCCTAATTACTTTATTATTTTAGAGAAATTTTCATATGCAACTAGTTGGACCACTAAGTTATGATCCAACTAGCATATGATAGCCAACATATATATGGCATGTGGTCATGACATCCAACCCACCCAAAAGGTTTTCCCATCATAAAGATTGCATGGTGGAAAAAAAAAAAATCAGATCTTCAAGTGGGCCATACTTGTACTTTGGCTTCTATCGACAGCTGTCATTTTCTTGACCAACCTTTTGGACAAGATGTGTGTTGTACAAAATCAACAAGTTAGTAGTTGCTAGCTAGATATGGTGACTTATGGTGCAATCAGTTGCATTTGAGAGCTCTGATATATTTTCAAAATGAGAATAAATCTATATTATTGTATACCACGCTACAATTGAAAAGGGCATGGAGCTTATTTTTTGGGGACTTTTGCATGCCCAAAGTGTCCTTGTGCTTAGTCCTGCTCAATTGATGGGACATGAGAAAGGTTCCTCTACTGCAAGCCATTGTACAATAAGCTTATACCACAAGTGCTACTCATGGGCACACCAGTGTGTATGAAATCCAACTTATCCACCAAAGTAGTCCCATCATAAAAGTTGGATGCCCAAAAATATTATGATTAAATCATCATGTGGACCACCATGTGAATTTAACAATTGTTGATGATTGTCCATGATTTTTTTATTCTGGAATTTGACGTATGATTTACATGTCATCCAAGACATGCATCATGTGATCTCAACCAAGATGTTGTGATCCTCCAAAACTGAGGCCTATAAAATATTAGGTGGGCCTTACTTAGAAAGTAATAGACAACCACCCAAAACATCCAAATTCATGTGTACAGTGTACAGAAAAACCTGATACGCAGACTACACAAATTTTGTGGCCCATTGTGGATAAATCATTCCAGATTTTTTACATTTATGGACAACTTAGAGAAATTGACTAATTTGTGGCCCCAATTTTGCCTCCCAAGCGTACAAAATAAATGGACAACTAAGAGAAATTGAAAAATTGTTCAACATCTATTTACATGAGTGGCCTACCTGATGATCAGATGGGCATGATTTTTTGAAGTTATATTCCCCGTCCAATGGAGATCTTGTTATGAACATTTCTAATTCCTTGTGCAAAAGACTTATGAGTCTGCACATATAAGCATTCTTAGTACTGATATGGAGGGCCAATTCATAGGCACCTATGTACTCCCAACTCATGTGGCAACATAGTACACATGCACGAGATCCAAGCCGTCCATTAGATGGATACTCTTTCTAAATACCCTCCCCCGAAAATCAGGCCATTCATTTCATCAATTTGGCCTTGGACCCTCAATGGGCCAAGTCACTGGTTGGCTTCAGCCCAAATTTAAACAGTTTGGGTGGGGCCTAATCAAAGGTTTTCATTTTGACCAGCCGGCCCATTAACAGCCCTAAATGGACGACAACGCTAGCCTAACACTTTTATACTTTCATTTTATTTTCATAAATTGTAAAAATTGGACAGGCCCAATTTTTAGCCAAGAGAATCCAAAGTCCATTTTGATATGTGGCTTAGATCTCACACATGTGTCCCACGTGTTCATGTAAATTGACGGGGACGAGGGGAACATATATAGCGTGAATCAGCAAGATTATTTGCGTCTAATGCAAACGTATGGAAAAGTCTTGTAGACGTGTGTACGTATAACTCGTGTGCCAACAGAGCATGTGCATGCAAGATCCAAGTCGTCCATCAGGTGGGATTCGGCATTTAGTGCCTATCACACAAAAAATAGGTTATTCTGGTCATCAAATGGGCCACAATGGCAATGCAAGCTTTCTCTGTACATTTATTTTATTTTCATAAATAGTACGTACGTGACAAGCAGATTGATCACACCCATTTTGACACAATCATATATTAGACTATTTAAAAGACGTCATATGCTAGTAATATGTTGCACGTTGTGAAGTTGAAATTCAAGGTAAAAACTAAAACAAAAGTACACGTTATAGAGTGATTGTAAATTAATAAATACAATAATCTAATAAACCGAAATTATTCACAAAAATAAATAAAGACAAAATAATTACATCTATATGTGACAAGTTATGAATAGTCATAGCTAAAGTAATGACTTAAGAAGCTATAGTCAATTATGTAACTTACTAAAAAATGTATTCTCTATTATTTTAAATAGTATGTACAATCACATTCCTTATTTAGACTCAAATATTACATATTTTACCCTTCAATTATATTAGTTTTATTGGCATTTACGTGTTAATTCGACTTAAATATATACATTTTCATCATGCAAGGTGATTTGTAAGCCTAGGATGAATATGTGCTTAAAATGGTGGATTTAGAGCTCAAAAGAAGATAATAAAAAATTAAATTTATCAAAGACAATATTAAAGAATTCAAGTACCAAAGATCCAACGAAACAAAGTTAAGAATGAATGAAATTGAAAATATGAAATAAAGAAACCAAGGAAAAATAATCCTAAAAATTCAGGGAAAAAAAATCATATTCTAAAATTCTAGGACCAGAAAGGCAAAATCCTTAAAAATTGCAAAAACAGCCCTTCGATGTCATTGAGGAGAGTTTAAATGGTGTCATTGAAGACAATTTTGATCCCATTGAACCCTATTCGATTCCATCGAAAAAATCATGAATTTAAGTTAGTTGTTGGACACATTTTTCGATGTCATCGAGTGAACTTTGATGTTATCGAAAGTTTCATCGAATGAGCTTCGATACCATCGAAGTGCCATTGAAGGTTCCATCGAAGGTGGCGTGAAAGTTAGAGTTTCAAAACAATAAATTGAAGTCATAAGACGTCCCAAATCATTTTGTAGGGTTTGGAAATGGAGATAAGGCTTAGGTGGAGAGTCAACAACATTCTTTCACCTCGATTTCTTCACGGGTTTCAGTAGATGTTTAGTTTTTCTTTTGTTTTTGAGTTAGCTATGACTAATTAATCTCTTAGCTAAGGCTAAGGAATGAAGTTTATAGTTAATTTCAGCATTTAGTTTATTGGATTCAATAACATTATTTTGAATGATGATATTAGATTAATTTGATTTAGATGTACTTTAAGTCTTTAAGTGGTTTATGTTTGAATTTGTTATACATTGCGGGTACAATGAATGCTTTGATTTAACAATTGTTTAGCTTGAATTAAAAAATGATTAAATCTATATTGTTACAGGTAAAATCAGATTGACCTGACACCTGGAATGAAACATAAAGATTATAGGAAACTCCCCAAATAAGGGTCGGAGTACCAACTCGATCTCAGGTACTGACTCAGTCTCGACCGTTGACCATGGAAGTCGGCCTCGACTATCAACCTCGAAGGTTGGCTGTAACACCCCAGATTTCGGAGGTCGAGTAATGCTCGACTCTCAAATTCTTGGGTGCCACTTATGCCTTACGGATGGTCAAAGTGAGGGTATAATCTAATTAATACATGAGCAATCGAGAAATTAAATGGATCATGTGACATAAACCATGACTAAATTATTGAACTAAAGTGTGACTAATAAAATGTATGATCAGCAAAATGAAATAGTATGCATGATATACGGGACAATGTCCTAACAAAATATAAGTTTCAAAATAATGTGCAATTATCCCCCTGCCCTAAGACCCCATCACTAGTCTTAGGGCGGCCTATGGCTATCCGCCCAGAAGCTGAAAGTAGGAGACCTCTTCCTCCTCGTCTACGCTCGCCCCATCCAGCCCGTTAAGCTCCATGACACCTGCATCTAAGATAGATAGGGTCTGGTTGGTGTTTTAAAACATCGTCCCAGAGTGGGAGTGAGTGATCAACTCAGTGGTTTCATTAGCATTAAGTCACACAAGTTATCAATTCCACAATTACAATTAATGAAAAGCATATAAGCACATAATTCCTAATTACTCTTATTAATGCTCATGTATGGTGTTGTGATATGATGCATGCCCTTGCCGTCCAACACTCCCTCAAGCGACACCATCTAACGTTTGCATATGTCCAACACTCCCTCAATGAGACCTCGACTACCAAGTCGCCAACCTAATTAATGCAATGATCATGATTATGTTAGCCAAGTGTTTAGTTACGTCCATTCATCCAGTAGGTAGGGGAAACTAGGACACCCTAACGAAGTCAATGCCCTATCCCGATCACAAGGACGAGGTGGCTATGGCGGCCTTGTGCCTGCGATCCTTGATCCTTTTGGGTTCTTCACTCCCAGAAAACTCATACAAAATGTAGCATTGTAAAGTAAGTTTGCTTGCGGTCTCTACGAGGAAGCTCGTCACCCCAGCATAGGCTGATAGTTCAAGCATAGTGTTCCATCCCACCATGCCTAGCTCACGAGACTTATAGATCACATCATAGCTGTTGTCAGTGGGCATTCCGTGGGAGTAGGGTGTGTCAAGTTCAAATAGGCGTGGTCGTATATGGTGAACAAATATGGTGGCTTAGTTGGTAGGCCAATTCGACTGATTTAGGCGAACTATGAAGTATTCGGCATTGGTGCGTACATCTCACGTAGTCCAACTACTGTTGGCTATTCGTGTTTGACCTAAATTAGTCAGATTGGTCGTTGGGCGGCCCAACCTGTGGGGCAGCCCGTGCAAGTCTTGAAATTTTGCTGGCCAACCCAGAAAATGGATTAATCATCTAGCATATTATAGGAGATCATAAATTACTCTTAATCATAGAAAATTTAAGCATGCATATCCATAAACATAGGCATTCAACCCAATCGAAACATATTGACGACATGCACACACATTACACCCAAATCGTTACAGATTTGGGGATAAATAAAAAATTAATTTCATATAGCAAAAATTGAAGTAAAGAAGGGCAGCAATTCAATAACTTGGCTTAATCTAGCATGGAAGCAATCATTTGCTAATCTAAGCATGGTTAGGCAAATTATGGAGAAATAACTATCAAAGAATCCCTTGCTAATCAACATGCACAGCAATTTCACACACAATCATTAATTTCAGCCTAGGTTTGATAATTGGTCACCTAAGGATAATAGTCCGCACCTAAAAATAGTTCGACGGTTCGGGATACCGCTACTAAGGTTTCGATCCTGCGGGTTGGCGTATCGGAAACCTACGCAGATAGAATTTGCATGTTAGAGCGCATGCAAGTGACTTAAGATGCCAAAATTTGGAAAGGGGTTGGACTGATTACCTTTCTATCGTCAGTAGGTCACTTTCTACGGCAGCGGAGTCGCGGGCTCCGATGCGAGCTATGGTAAAAGGGAAAATTTTTCCAAATTCAGCTCCTCGAGGGCTCCCTTCCTCTACTCTCCACTCCCTCTCTCCCTTGCAACAGAAAAATTCATATGAGAGTGAGGGAGTGTGATTTTCAGGCTTATATAATTTAAAATTTGTGTTCTTATGGTCCTAAGAGTCCCTTTTCTAACATGCATGCCCCTAGTGGGTCGAATCCTAGCCCATAGGGCTATTCCAGAGGCCCCCTGACCCATCTGTGCCATGGAGTGGGTGCCCCATCACCAGATGAGTGATTGATCTAAAATTAGTTGCAAACGGATGACCTGATTAACCAAGGGGGCCTTATTTTTCATCGACGGTCGTCAATGATTGATTAGGACCGCAATTATATAAATACGAGTAGGGAAATATCCTTAACTCATGCCTCGAGTTTGGTTGCAATCTAACGGTCAGAAAGACACAACTTCGCGAAAGAGTGGAAGGTCTATTTCACTTAAGTTTTCATATTTCAGCCTAGAGGATTCACGCGTTTCATATACTTGGCTTCTGGCCCAAGTTGAGCAGTTCTGGGCACTTTCTTGTTTCGCCACCCGCGATATACGTCAAACCCAGTGAGACGGATATTATTTTATAGTTTCAGAACTAGTGGCCTGCTAACGAGCGGTTTAGAGCTTATTTGGATAATTAAAGCATTTCTGTAATGAATTAGGTAGTGAGATTTCTTGTAAGCAATTATTAGGGTTTGGATTAAGTATGTTCACAATGTGGCATATTCAAAATTAGAAAAAATGGCAGTTTGGTCATGATAACTCTAAACCGTTGGTTCTTAAGCTAAATAAGTAAATATGTTAACTTGGTTCGTTACTTAAGATCCGGCTCATAGTTGGCTCAGCTTTGGGTAGATCTTTAATTTAGTTACGGTTGTCTTGATTAGTCAGTGATAGGTCGGTTAGATTTGGGCCCTAGATGAACAATTCACGAGGCTAGACTTGAGGTTTAAGCGATCAAGCAAATTTGTTGACTTCATATGGTTGGTTAATCGAATTTGTGCAGTTCTTTATCGGTACCACCCATGTATAGGCTCACTTCGAGCATCAAGGGTTAGTAAGTGACGATGTGGGGCTAGTTATATATATTTTTTTGGCAATCTAAAATAGCACAAATTTAGGATGTAATAATCTACCCCCCTTAAAAACAATTTCGTTCCTGAAATTACTTAATATAAATAGGTAAAGATATTTTAATTTCGTACGCCTAAGTTTTGTTGATTTCATGTTCACATGCATGGCAGGGTGCAACTAAATATGCTAGTCTGACTTATTGTAGTCTAACGCCCCCCCCTCTAAACTTTTTCACCCTGACAGTTTACTACAATTTTTCAAAAGATTTGGATTCATGACGATGGTTCCCCTTTATCTAAACTAAAAAATATATTTTTAATGTTTAGCTAATACGGAGAGACGGTTGAACCCAATATGTCAATTATCTACCTGACTAGGGTAGAAGGTTCATTGTATCCCTTCCTAGTCCTGGTGGGTCTTGGTCTTCTGCTCGGTCAAAGCAGTGAGTCCATTGGTAGTCGCCCAGGATTGAGAATTGGGTCAAGCCGCGAATGCTTTTACAGGTGTATGGTTTCATAATTCAGTAGTCCGATTATTCTAGACATTTGGGAAATATCAAAATTTATTAGGAAGTTCGCGTTTTATAATAATAAGGTTGTCGTTTGGGTCTTAGTTAAAGAGAGTTCTCATTTTAATTCATGTCCAACTCGTCTATTGTTTATAACATCCTTTTCACTTTTAGTTACTTAATTATATATTATTATTTTATTATTAATTCGACTTTTATTTCATAAAATTTCATTTCATTTAAAGTTTCATAAAAATTATAAAAATTCCGAAAGTACCGGCTATCCAAATCCGATGATTTTCTGTATAATTCCAAAATATCTCTATTCCTTGTAACATTTTATATATTTTTAATTACTGAATTATTTTCGAAATTTTTATGATGGTTTATCATTAAGTTTAAAGTCATCTCAAAATTTTTTATTTCATTTCGATTTGTAGAACAATTATTAAAATTCTAGAGGTAATAGTTGTCAGAAACTATTGATTTTTGAATAGTTATTAATATATCCTAAAATTAAATATATTTTTACTTTTATTTATTTATATACAAAACTAGACTTATTAAGTCCAATCTAGATTTTGAATCACCCCAATCAGAGTTATATTGAGGGAGATAAGATTTTTTTGAAGTTAGCCCAAAAAACTGAAAATCGCAGAAAAATCCGGTCGGGTCGCACCAATTCCGCGGCTGCCCCGCCGCCTGCTGGACTAAATCGGTGGGGGCGCTCTATTTTGGCTGTGACCCCGCCGCCTACTGATGGAAATTGGTGGGGGCACGCCGTTCTAGAGATGGCCCCGCCACTCGTTGTTTGAAATCAGTGTATCTCACAATCTAGAATGAGTCACTAGATATGCTATATATGATTTTGGGGTAAGAGAAACTACTTTAACCAAATAACCTGGTTATTTTGTGAGATTTCATTAGGTTAATGGTCAAAATTCCAATTTATTTCTATTTTTACCATTTATAGTAAGTTTTAGTTTGATTATAACTCTTTATCCCTTCAGCTTTAGGATTTGTGTCCAACATGAAAAGTGCTTAGAAAAAATAGAAGAATAAAGTGGTGGAATGTGATAAGTTGGTGGCTTTGAGGAAGAGGGGTTTAGGGAATAAGTGAAAATGTAAGAAGATGATGTTTGAAAGGGAGATTCTTGTAGTAAGGGGACCTAGAGGTGAGGAAATTCAAGAAAAGGAGGTTTGGTGGGGAGGATTTGTTGCAGAATGGGTTTAGAAGCAAGGGGTTTGGGTTTTTGAGAGAGCGGAGTTAGAATAAATTTGAATTTGAGGTAAAAATGAGTAGGTTTAGGGCAAATGGGACTTAAAAGGGGACTAGCAAAGGGTAGAAAGGGGCCCACACGTGTTTGGGGGCCCCACACAACTCGGGTGTTGGAGGGGTCGCGCCGATCTGACGGTGGCCCCGCCAGCTGTTGGATGAGCTGGCGGAGTCACGCCGAACTGATGGTGGCCTCGCCGCCCTCTAGTCATTTTCGGCGGGGGTGCACCGAAGTGGCAGTGGCCCCATCGTTCCCTTCTCATTTTCGGCAAAGTCGCGCAGATCCCGCAGCGACCCCACTCTTTTAGGTCCAAAGATGGTGGGGTGGCGCATTTTGCAGCGGCCCCATGGCCCATTGGCCAACTTGGGCTGCACGTCGTCATCTCTTGAGGCATCGTTGCCTTGTGTAGCTCATCCTTTGAGACAACGTAAATTTTTGGACAAAGACTATACCAATTCTTAATCATTTCGATCGTTCCACGTCGAGGATCGACTAGAATCAGTTGATCGAAGTCAGCGGTGGCCCATTTGGGCTTAGGGGTACCAGTTCGAGAAGAACCTAAGTTTTTCTCACTCTATACTTCCCCCTCTTTCCCAATCCGACTCCGTTTTGCCCATTTCATGATCGAGGCGGGCGATAAAAAGGCCCGATCAAGAGCGAAGACGATCTGGACCGTCAGAACTTAAAATTGATGTATCTTATAAACCGAAACGAATCATCCGGCGTACCATACATGATTTTGGGGTAGGGCGAGCTACTTTAGTCACCCAATCCCGCTATGCTGAGTTATGTACACTGGATTTGTGAATTCCTACCCGATTGAAGGTCAAAACACATCCTAGTGTTTCAAGACTCTGACTCTACCACTATCGCAGCTACTCTCTCTCAATTTAATCCTCTCCAAGTTCAACTTCATAAGCTGAAGTCCGGTTACTCGACATGACTAAAGGCTCGGTCCTAGAGTTTAATGTCGCTAAGTCTTAGCGTTCCCTCCTACGTCAGCGAATGCATTATGGTGAGTCCATAGCCACGGCCCAGTTTAATTCCAAACCATGCTCTGATATCACCTGTAACGCTGCGGATTTCGAGGGTCGAGTAATGCTCGACTCTCGAATTCCTGGATGCCACTTATGCCTTGCAGATGGTCAAAACACATGTATATTCTAATTGATACATGAGCAATCGAGAAATTAAATGGATCATGTGACATAAACCATGACTAAATTACTGAACTAAATAAAATGTATGATTAGCAAAATGAAATAGTATGCATGATATACGGGACAACATCCCAACAAAATACAAGGTCCAAAAGAATGTGCAATTATCCCCCTGCCCTAAGACCCCATCACTAGTCCTAGGGCGGCCTATGGTTATCCGCCCAGAAGCTGAAAGTAGGAGACCTCCTCCTCCTCGTCTACGCTTGCCCCATCCAGCCCGTTAAGCTCCATGACACCTGCATCTAAGATAGATAGGGTCTGGTTGGTGTTTTAAAACACCGTCCCAGAGTGGGAGTGAGTGATCAACTCAGTGGTTCCATTAGCATCAAGTCACACAAGTTATCAATTACACAGGTGCAATTAATGAAAAGCATATAAGCACATAATTTCTAGTTACTCTTATTAATGCTTATGCATGGTGTTGTGATATGATGTATACCCTCGCCGTCCAACACTCCCTCAAGCGACACCATCTAGCGTTCGCATATGTCCAACACTCCCTCAACGCGACCTCAACTGACGAGTAGTCGCTAACCTAACCAATGTTATGATCATGGTTATGTTAGTCAAGTGTTTAGTGACGTCCATTCATCCAGTAGGTTGGGGAAATCAGGATACCTTAACGAAGTCAATGCCCTATCTTGATCATGAGGCCCAGACGGTCGTGGCGGCCTTGCGCCCGCGATCCTTGATCCATTTAGGTTCGTCACTCCTAGAAAACTCATATGAAAGGCGGTGTTGTAAAGTAAGTTTGTTTGCGGTCACTATGGGGAAGCTCGTCACCCTATGTAACACCCCGTACTTTCGGTACTCGGGTGCTACCGAGTAACCCTATTTAGCATAAGTACAAACCTAGCTCAAGCGAACGTCCACATGCATACCAGTCAAAATTCGACCGTTGAAGAACGGTTCCCATCCATATATCAGGTCATCCATCTGTTATTTTTCAAGACGAACCATCACATCATCAGCACAACCCATTGTTAAGACTTTGGTCACCTCGATAGATGAATTAAACCATCCAGTAATATTTAATAACTATATTTTCTTTATTTATTATATTATGAACGTTACACAAACATAGATGTATTTTGATAATTTATTTATCATATAGAAATGTAAGAAAATGTATTGATATGTATATATTTAATGTATATAAAATATTATGAAAATAATATTACATTAAATAAACATAATGAATAATAGTTTTACGATGTATAATGGAATTATAAATATTAATGTAGTATAAATATCTTTATAAATATGTATACAAAAGCTATTAGATATTTTAATAAAATTGAATAACAATGTTATTGAGTACAAATTAATATTATTTTAAATTAATTTTCAATTCATTTATATGTAAATTTATTTATAATAGAATGTTGTGAATTAACGTGATCAATAGCATGTATACAGTAGTACATTAATATTAAAAATTTTATTTATATGTGTATGAGATTTTAATCATTAAATTACCAAAACCTTCGTCACTCATTAGAATTTCATTAAAAACGATACTTAACCATCCCAATCGATGCATTTAACCACTAAGTTACCTATTATTCTCATTTAAACTTGACCAGAGACCCTTAGGAAAGTCGTAGGACATGAAAGATAGCGATCCGACCGTTAGGTTGACGGGAATTAGTAACCAGAACACCAAATCCATCTGTTAGGCCCACCAAAACCTTAGATCAGCCTTATCAATGGCCCTAGATCCTATGTTAAAGCTCCCCAGAAGAATGAACAGTGTGGACCTGTCAAAAACATCATGATGGGCCCCACGTTCGAAGCGTATGTGCACCTGGGACATGCACCCGCCCCACACCAAGTGCGTCATCGGGTCAAACATGGAAATCGCAAATGAGGAGAACTCCTCTCCCACATATGGAGATTTTAAAATCGGACAACCGTTTGTGCCTTAAGTTGTGGGCCCATCATCCACTGATTGAACAATCCAAGCCGTCCATCAAGTGTAGCCCTCAAACTCTACGAAAACCCAACATTTTGGCATATTGAGAACTATGAGCGTGCGAGCAGTCTCAGCCGAATAAAGCCAACGTGCGAGTGGAGGTTGTGTTTCCAGCCTCTCCAAATCTGACCAATTGTGATCGAGGTGGACCACCTTCAGCCAATCCAAATTGTCCATCGGGTAGAGGACTTCCAGTTGACCTAACCCACGTCGTCTGTACGTGCTCGTGCACATGCGCACGCACTCAAACCAAGCCCGAATCGGGCTGCGTGCTACATTTTTAGAAATGGAAACTACAGCTGGAGATGTTTTTCCTCCCCACGATCCGCATGAGTTTTCTCTCAATCTCAGCCAATCATTAAGAGAAATCCCAGCCATCCAATATCTTTCCACGTGGGATAGGATTTCTGCCCACAAAAAACCAAAACCAATGGCCGGTTTTCGGCTCTGACGGACGTACATGGAGACTGTTGCAATCCGAGCCATTTGCTTCAGATCATACAACTAGGATCGTTGGAGGAACCCTACAAAGGAGAGGATAATTTTCTTAAGGTTCATCTCCACCTCCTTGCGGCTGGAAGGAGAAAACGTCGTTTCTCTTCTTCCTTCGAACCCACCACCCAAACCCTTCTAAAGCTTCGAAAGAACTTATTCATAAGCTTCCTAAAGTCTATATGAACCATCCCATGCTGTCAGATTTAAGGAAGAAGCAGAGGGAAGGAATCTGTCATGGATGCCGGTCATCTTCCTCAACAGTTTTCTTCATCCAACGGGCTGCTGGTGCCGCTAGACCGAGTCCAGGACCATTTCATCCATTCATGAAAGGGATGGAGGAGAAGGAGGAGTAAAAGGAAGGGGACAAAAGAGAGAATGAGGGAGTGGCCGTGCATCAGTGCAATGCTGCTAGGTTAGCCACCGAGTCAGCAACTTGCTGGGTCGACTCAGTCGGATTGGAGCTGGCCTGGGGTCGAGCTCAGTCCTTGTTGGACATTACAAGGAAGGAAGAAGGAGGATCACAGAAAGAACGAAAAGAAGAAGATAGGAAGAAGGAGAAAGAAGAGAGAATGGAACCTAGTTGGTGCCGCACTACACCATGACTCGCTGCCGAGTCGAGCAGTTTAGGTTGGATCGACCATGGGCATTCAGTTATTGTTATTGGACCTTCAGTGGAGAGAGAAAATGAAAGGAGAAAGAAGAAGAGTTGAGTCGGGGTAGGAGTTGACTTGTGTTGGGTCAACTGGTTTAAGTGGGAGGCCTGCTGGATATTCTAGCGGGGAAAAAAGGAAGAAGAGAAGCAAAAAGAGAGGGAAGAAAAAAAAAAGATGGAAGAAGAGTGGTGGGTTGAGCCGAGTCAACTCGGCTGGAACCGAGTCAACTCGGTTGGGACCGAGTCTAGCTGGGCTAATTTTAATAGGATCCTGATCCGTTCAACTTAAGTATGCTAATTTCCAATTCTTTCATACATTTGAATTTGTTAAAATCAAATTATCATTAATTTACTAATGTTGGAAATTATCTACATTAATATCAATTACTACATACAAATTATCATTATTAAATATTAGAGTTTTACCTTACCTACCTTAAATATTATCATTAGTGATTAAGAGCATACTATTTATTTCATTACAATAACTATTAGTGCCTCATTAGCTAATATTAAGTATATTATTAATATTAATGATCATTTTGAAATTATTAGTATTATTAACATTACGATCAACTATACACCATTAGCCATTATTGGATTACCATTTTCAATTGGTAGCATTATTAAAATTATTGTTACACCCATTCGAAATTAAATCTTAAAATTTATCCTAGACCTAAACTTAAGGATGAAACCCTAAAACCTAGGTAATCTAAATCCTACATTAAGACCTTAACCCTAACTAGTGTGTTAGGATTGGATCTAACGGTAGAATTTCATAATTCATGGCAGCTCCTAGTATCTATTATCATGACTAGATTTATTATTGATAGTCATGACTATTAGCATTGGGAACTATTTATCATTTTTCTTTATGGGATTACTATAATGCTTGTTAATATAATTAGTAGTATTATCCCTTATTATATTATCGTTAGTAAAGATTCTATTATTATTACTTGCATTAGTTAAGAGATTATTAGTTATTACAAGAATATTAGATAATGTCGGTACATTTAAATAGGAACTTAGGAACCACCATTAATAATGGATTAGTACTCTTACTATGAATACTATTCAATCCATCGTGCAATATTAATAATAGTAATACTAATCTAGGATTCAAATCTTAGAATCTAAAGCCTATAACTAAATCCTAGGATGAAGTCCTAATTCTATATTAAAACACTAAAAGTAATCCAAACCCTAGGTTGTATGAATCTTGACCATAGAGACTTGGTAGAACATTGATCTCATGTGCAATTTTCGCAATTGAAGGTAGGAGTTGATTCTGAGGGAACACGCATTCATTAGCGATGCTGGTAGGCGATGCAAACTATAAGGTGATAATTCTTCCCCTTGAGCTTTCCATTTTCCTATTAATTTAAGCGATAGTTTTCATTTTAATTTCAATTGATAATTGATATCTTCATGTTATAATCACATGCATTAATTGTTGGAATTGAATTGCTATATTAGATACTTATTATTGGTTACGCATATTTATTTCATGTTTGTGGATTTCTTATGGAACTTAAACTGATACATCCGTGGGAAACCCCCACCTATAAATGTACACCCACACTTGGGATGTAACTTGACTGATAGTGTTTATAATGTGCTTTTGGTCTAGTGGTTACTTGAATGATGGGTTAAACTGGATATTGATGTGGGCCCACCATCCATGGGTTGTTGGGTCTATGTGGTTCTTAAGTATGGTCTTTTATCGCATATTTTTTTAATATTTACTCTATACGGCTTAGTTTTAATATTCACCCTATGTGGCTTTGTTTCTGGATTTGCCCTATATGGGTTCGACGTTTTATTTTGTGTAACCATGCAATGGTAAGCCCCATATACTGAAATATGATTGGCCATTAGTCGACGAGTTTCCATTAAACATCCTAAGGTGGTAGTCTCATGAGCTGGGAATGGTGGTATGGGACATATGCCCGAGCTGTCGGCCTACGCTGGTGACGAGCCCCCGTAGTGACCTTGAGCTTATTTACATTGGTTGATTGTAACTGGACTAATAATAATTTGGCTAATCATGCATACATAACACAGACCAGCGTCTATTGCTATCGTATGTGATGTATGTATTTTATCCGATTGGATGAGCATTCCTAGGTCGATGATTGCATGAGTGACGAGCCCAATGTCCGCACGGATGAGCATCCCTGGGGCGATGATTGCATTCACACATCCATATATCTAATAAGAGTGCATCATGTACTATTTTGTATATGCCTTATTTTTATAAAGGGGAATTCACACTGAGTTGGCCACTCATCCATCAAATATATAACCGTACAGATAGCACAGGTGGCCCAAACGACATTCATCTTCATATTGATGAGGAGCAGGCTATGATTGATAAGGGTGTATGAATGTATTTGTTAAGGGTTGCTATAGGATTTCACAGCTCAAGATTGTTGTAATTTATTTTATTTCACATGTAATATTATTTCATTTCGTAATTGTTAATTTCAGAGACATTGGTTATATAAGGCATTATAGGCAACTTCTTGTATATTTGAATGATCATGCAACTTTCCTTTATATTTGATTTGTCCATACTACGCTAATTGCTAACTCTGATAAAAGAAAAAAATATATATATATATATATATATATATATATATGAAATTTGGCTCTTTGTAAGTTAACACTCGGGTTTTTAAGAAACAGGTCATATACTTCGGTCCTGAAAACTCGGGGCGTTACAACCTAGCGTAGGTCGATAGCTCGAGCATAGTGTCTCATTCCACCATTCCCGGCTCCCGAGACTTGTAGATCGCATCATAGCTATTGTCAGTGGGTGTTCCATGGGCATAGGGTGTCTCAGGTTCAAATAGGTGTGGTTGTACATGATGAACAAATATGGTTAGTCAGTTAGTGGGCCAATTCGACCGATTTAGGTGAACTGCGAAGTATCCGGCATTGAGTGTGCACATCCCACATAGTCCAACTACTATCAGCTATCCGTGTTCGACCTAAATTAGTTAGATTGGTAGCTGGGCGGCCCAACCGGTGGGGCTGCCCGTGCGAGTCTTGAAATTTTACTGGCCAACCCAAAAAATTGATTAATCATCTAACATATTATAAGATATCATAAACTACTCTTAGTCACAGAAAATTCAGGCATGCATATCTATAAACATAAGCATTCAACCCAATCAAAACATATTGACGACATGCAGGCACATTACCCCCATATCGTCACAGATTTGGGGATAAATCAAAATTAATTTCATATAGCATAAATTGAAGTAAAGAAGGGCAACAATTCAATAACTTGGCTTAATCTAGCATAGAAGCAATCATTTGCTAATCTAAGCATAGTTAGGCAAATTATGGAGAAATAACTATCAAAGAATCAGTTGATAATCAACATGCACAACAATTTCACACACACAATCATTAATTTCAGCCTAGGTTCGATAATTGGTCACCTAAAGATAATGGTCCGCACCTAGGAATAGTCTGACGGTTCCGGATGTCGCTCCTAAGGTTTCGGTCCCGTTGATTGGCGTATCGGAGCCCTATGCCGATAGAATTTGAATGTTAGAGTACATGCAAGTGGCTTAAGATGCCAAATTTTGGAAATGGGCTAGACTGATTATCTTTTTATTGTCGGTGGGCCGCTTTCTATGGCAACGGAGTCACTGGCTTTAATACGAACTGTGGTGTGACGCCCCGTCACTGTGGTCACATGTGGGCGGGCCCTAAGGTGGCTGGCAGGCTACTGTGTGGCTCGCAGGCTACTGTGCACACAGTGAAGGTCAAACTTTGTCCTACATCGAAAGTGTTGTCTGAAGTTGTGGTAGTTATATGTGGAGTTACCACCCTATACTATATGAGGCCTTTAAGGGGAAATCCCGAGAACAAAACCGTGCGGGTTGTGCCAAGAGTGGATAATATCATACAGTGTGGGTGTGGGCTGTTACAAATGGTATCAGAGCCGAGGACGGCTCTGCCCTCGGTGGGGGATATTGTGACGCCCTGTCATTATGGTCACATGTGGGTGGGCACACATGGGCGGGCACACTTGTGGGCGGGCCCTAAGGTGGCTGGCAGGCTACTGTTTGGCTGGCAGGAAACTGTGCTGACAGGCTACTGTGCACACGGTGAAGGTGAAACTTTGTCCCACATCAGAAGTGTCATTTGAAGTTGTGGTGGTTATATGTGGAGTTGTCACCCTATACTGTATGAGGCCTTTTGGGGGAAATCCCGAGAACAAAACCATGCAGGCTGTGCCCAGAGCGAAAAATATCATACAGTGTGAGCATGGGCTGTTACATGTGGTAGAAGGGAAAATTTTCCCAAATCCAGCTCCTTAGGGGCTCTCTTCCTCTACTCTTTCCACTCCCTCTCTCCCTTGCAACAGAAAAATTTGTATGGGAGTGAGGGAGTGTGATTTTCAGGCTTATATAGTCAAAAATTTGTGTTCTTATGGCCCTAAGAGTCCCTTTTCTAACATGTATGCCCCTAGTGGGTCGAATCCTAACCCATAGGGCTATTCCAGAGGGCCCCTGACCCATCTGTGCCATAGGGTAGTTGCCCCATCACCGGATGAGTGATTTGGTCCAAAATTGGCGGCAAACAGGATGACCTGATTGACCGTGTGTTGAGGGTCAAATATTACATATTAGACCCCAGTTATTACCTGAATTTACGAACATGATACTGTTTAACAGCCTATTTTAATCGTGTTTGTGATGCAATGTGTATTTAAGAGCCTGGACTGAAAAAGGGTACTAAAAGCGTTGACGCTCTGAAGACACCAAGGCAAGGGACGGACCGTAGAGGACCAAGATAGAGGAGTTTACATGCTAAAGATCTGAGAAAATTAAGCCACGCATGTTAAATGGGCCCAAAAATCGTCCAGAATGCAACATCACAGGGTTCTTACTATCCGTTCGGCTCGAAACTTTATATATGGCCTGAGGACTATAAATTAACTGTACACGTCAAATTTCAGCCATTGAATCCTTGTGGAAGTGGACCAACGGACAGATAAGCCCATAAAAGACTGATCTGGGGTCCACCGGATATCTGGATATGCTTCAAATTTTGTCTGAACACCTTAATTGAGGTGGTAAGACGGATGGTCGGAGCGGATTTCTCACGAATATCACAGTGGACTCCACGTGTACATCGCATGCACATAGGGTGCACAGCGTCCACACCACACCGGACTGTGTAGTCATGTCAAGCAAGCTTTAACCTGTGCTTTCTTTTAAAAAACTAAAAACGGACAGCGTCTTTACACTATCTGTCCATTTTTATAGTAGTGAGGCACACCCATCATGCATATTTACGATTTGGACCTTCCATTGTTTCCGGAGGGGGGTGTGACCCTCGCTTAGGTGGCTGTTTCGCCATGCACACATTCACACGTGAATTGTCGAAAAATGCAGGATGAATGGCAAGTTGGTTTGATCTAGTGGACGGCACCAAAACCCTATAAAACTACTCCTTCTCGACTGATTTTTCGTCAGGAATCCAATGAACGGGTCAGATTTCTCAGAAAACATCACTGTGGGGCACACCGAACATGTCAGCGTAAGTCATTTGGAAGATTAACGCACGTCCGGAATTTTCGGACGTTCCAATCAGTTGTGGCCCACCACTTTTGATCGGATGGATCCAGGACAAAACCGACCATCCCAGAGAAGATTTTCGAAAAGATTTCAAGTGAAGACCGCTTGCCACTTCACTGTTCTCCAAACGCAAACCGTTTTGCGTTGTCTTTCGCTGCACATAGTTGCGTAACTCCTTACGCACTGCCTCTTGTGCGTGAAACCCATCCAATCGACCTATTTCCTACTGCTATAAAAGAGAGAGAGAGAGAGAGAGAGAGAGAGAGAGAGAGAGAGAAGACTTGAGAAGGGGAGCTAGACCGTGGAGAAAACGTGAGCACGAGAAGAAGAAAGAAAGAAGGACGGCGGCTAGTCATTCTTCTGGCCTGACAGCAGGATTTCTTCCTCCCTTTTTCTTTGATGTTTTGTTTTTATTAAGGAATTTTTAGTTAATTATGACCATGATTAGCTAAACCTCTTAGCTAGGGCTAAGAGGTGAAGCTTGTAACGTGATAGGGCGATTTCTACGGCTTTGATTCATGATTATGAAAGGATTTTGATTTTAGTTTGATTATAAGGAATGCCTTTAGTTTTTAATGGTTCGTTGTGACTTAAATTACAATAGATCTGTGATAGCTTTGAGTATTTCTTTTTCATTATTATGATTATGAAGTTAGGAAGCCCTGTTGTTCACCATCGCCCCTTAGACATGGTTGGATGATGGAATCCTTCCTAACATTTATACAACTCTCAGATTGGTTGTGGATTAGCTTAATTTTGTTCTTTACTTTGTCTCATGGGCATGGTTTTGTGATGGAATCCATTATAATTTACATCCTTCTTACCTCTTGAAAACTAGATCAAAGGATGTTCAGATTGATTTTTAATGAATTATCTTCCAACTGGATGAAGATGGGACTCTGATTCTAGTTGTGTTCATAAATCAAGCATAGATTTCCCTGATCTCTACATTTGGATCCTTAGCACCCTAGTTTTCCACCTTTGAATTTACAAGTTTTAGATTAATATTTCACCATTATTCCCTCATATTCACTTGATTTATATTTCAACTTCTTCTAGTTTTAGTTCTGGTTACTTTCAGACTACATACAAGGTTCAGTCCCTGTGGATTCGACTGCAGTCTTACCGAGTTTATTACTATATCACAACCCTATACTTGGGGTGTGAACACCGTGGGGACCTTATTTTTGATCGACGGTCGTTGATGATCGATCAGGCCACAATTATATGGATAAGAGCAGAGAAATATCTTTAACTCATGCCTCAAGTTTGGTTGTGATCTAACGGTTAGAAAACCACAACTTCGCGAAAGAGCGGAAGGTCTATTTCATTTAAGTTTTCATATTTCAATTTAAGGGATTCGCGTGTTTTATGTACTTGGCTTTTGGCCCAAGTTGAGCAGTTCTAGGCACTTTCTTATTTCGCTACCCGCGATGGACGTTAAGCCCAGTGAGACAGACATTATTGTATAGTTTCGGAACTAGTGGCTTGTAACGAGCAGTCTATAGCTTATTTGGATAATTAAAGCATTTCTGAAATGAATTAGATAGTGAGATTTCTTATGCGCAATAATTAGGGTCTGGATTAACTATGTTCATAATGTGGTCTATTCAAAATTAGCAAAAATGACAGTTCAGTCATGATCACTCTAAACCATTGGTTCTTAGGCTAAATGAGTAAATAAGTTAACTTGGTTCGTTAGTAAGATTTAACTCATAGTTGACTCGGCTTTAGGTAGATCTTTAATTTAGTTATACTTATCTTGATTAGTCAGTGATAAGTTGGTTAGATTTGGGCCCTAGATGAACAATTCACGAGGCTAGACTTGAGGTTTAAGTGATTAGGCAGATTTGTTGGCTTCATATGGTTGGTTAATCGAATTTATGCGGTTCTTTATCGGTAACTCCCACGTATAGGCTCACTTCAAGCATCAAGGGTCAGTAAGTGACGACGTGGGCTAGTTTTATATATATATATATATATATATATATATATATATATATATATATATATATATATATATATATATATATATATATGATTTTGGCAATCCAAAATAGCAAAAATTCAAGATGTTACATCGGCTTCGACCGCTGACCTTCGAGGTTGGCCACGATCTCAGGATAGGAGCACCTAAAGAGGATTTCCACCGTACATAGGCATGATTGCCTAGCAGGATCTCAGCCGAGGATCACACCGATCGAGGCACAATCGGAGGAATATCCGAGAGCTTATTCATTCTATGATATGTGTCCTTCCATCAAATCTGCCCTGACATGCAAGTGAGAGCAAGATCGACTAGATTTCAACAACAACAATCAACAACATGTACAATCAAATATTGAGATTGCTATGAATGGATTCCTGGATTCTTAGTCTTTTATTTATTTATTTTAAAACTCTTTCCTAAATCGCTAGATTAAAAACTCAGACCAACACACTAGACTTAGACTAGTTCTAAATTGTGTTCCCCATTCCTTGCAGATTTGATTTCGGTTTCACCGAGTTATTACTACTTTGCAACCTGCACTTGGGGTTGTCATAACATTACTTGCTTGACAAAATATTTTTCTGTGCACATGAAGGAATGTGAAATACCACACTTACGTAGAAGCTCTAGAGATTTGCACGAGATTACATGACCAACTAACTTAATATATCACGATATCAAATATTATTCTTCAACAACTACCTTCTAAATTCTAAAAGGGCAGTAAAGAACCAAGAGTTATTGCCCTCGTCAATCCAAATACACACATCTTTTATTTAGTGCAATGTAGTATATCGTTTTTTTTGTTCTCATAGACACTTATCCTAATTTAGCTTAATTTAATATCTCTACTTGTCTGCAGCACAATGCCACAACAAGTCCGTATTGATTACCATAGTTGTAGTCTAGTTTAGTTTCCATCTACTTCTTTCCAATGCATGGTTGCGTATTGATTACCTTAGTTGTAGTCTGGTTTAGTTTCCATCTACTTCTTTCCAATGCATGGTTGCGACAAGTTTGAATTAATTTAACTCTTCATCCACAACTTCACCATTAGATAACAAATTTCTAAATTCTCTCTTAGCAATTTCATCACGCCATGAGCAATTGGCACAACCTGTCTTATGTCTACAAAAGTTCAAACAACCGTTAATTATCAATGACTAATTCGCTCGCTCAAACTATCATTAATAATCTTTTTCTACATTTTTAATTACTTGCCGATTACTTGGCTTTATTCTTTTACTTCTGAGCAAATTACATTGCTGTTAAACGACATAAGTTATCACTGGCGTGATAAAAAGTCCTTACTTCTAAGGTTTTTTTTTTTAAAAAAAAAAGAAAGAACAAGAAAAACTTACTAGGAGTAATCCTTCCATTCACAGATCATTGGTGATCGGTGGTTGGGTAAATGACCGATCTTCTAAGATCCAGTCTTAATCTGTCTATTTTGGGAACGGGTGTCACAAGGCATTCGGTTCGATTAAGTCATATTCAAATTTGGTAAGCCCAATATATAGAGGTGTACACAAGTTGAACCGAGTCGAGCTTGGCACAGCTCAACTTGGCTCAGCCACTAGCTGACCCCAGCTTGAACTCGACTTGGCTCGGTCGTCGAGCCTGACTGGCCAGCTCAACTCAGGTGAGTTTGAGCCTATGCGACATTATCATAACACACATAGAGTGCACTTTCAATTTCTTAGTGTATATAAAACAACAACAATTGTTTACAGATATTTCATGAAACAACTTGTAGGCAACATCAAAATGAAGAAAAAATGGTATTTGTTTCATACACATACCTTCCTCGCCGCCAGCCGACACTTCGTTGAGTCTTTTCATCAAACACTTGGTAAGCAACATCAATATCGAAGTAACCAAGTCACACCGAACTAGTTCGATCAGAGTTTGATTCGAGTCAGGGTTCGATCCGAGTCGAGTTGAGCTCGGGTAATTTTTTCTAGCTCAAAAAATCAGCTCGACCGAGCTCGAACTCAGTTTTGAACCGAGTTGAATCGAGCTTTTTCGAGTTGAGTGGAGCAAGCTAACCGAGCTGGTTCGTGTACAGCCCTACCAATATATACATACATGACAGCGAGTATGATTAAATCTCAGCCAAACACTACATATGCGGCAACATGTTTGAATTGAAACGAACAAAGGCATGCGTAGTTTTTTTTTTTTTTTTTTTTACCAGGATCATCCATACGGTGGCCCATTTTGATGAGTGGCTTGATGTAAACATGTCCACCACATGTGCCCCCAAAAATTAGGCCGATTTACTCATCTAATGGGCCACAATGGCAGCCCAAGTTTTGTTTTTTGTTTTTTGTTTTTTTTTTTTACATCAATTTTCTTTTCAAAGACTTTTAGCTTATCTAATCAGTGAACATACCTTATTTTTAGCCAAGAGCATCTCAGGGTGGGCCCAATTTAATGCGTGGCTTGGACCTTCTGCACGTGTGCCATCCGTGCCCACATAATGATGGATATAAAAGTTATTTCGTTCCACCGGGTTACAAAGCGTTTTTCTGCCTCGCTAAAATCTTCAATTAAAGTGGGTTGCTTTTCGGAAATGCTTGCATCATGACTTGTGTAGTCTGTGCATGACATTCACTGATGTAGATGGACCGACTTCACATTAATGAGATCCACTCCGTCCATCAGGTGCGCCACCCTAGTTTTGGAGTAATGCCAAAAATCAGGCCCATTCAAATCAAGATGTAAATATCTACCATTAAAATCGTCCAAATTATGTGCAGGGTCTACCATGGTGTGTGTATGCCATTCACTCTATTCATACAACGAAGGCAATTACACTCATATGAGCAATGCATTGTCAATCTAAATGTTTTAGGCATGATTTTGCATTGCTCATCATCGTGTGACCCACATATATTGGATTGGACCGATTTTTAAGATCTATGGTGAAAATGTGGCAGCATGCCAGATGGACGGAGTGGATTTTATGCATGTTACTCCTACATAGCTCTTAGTTAGCACAAATCATCTCCTCAATGTGGCTACAACTAACTGTATTTCAAGAGGATACGTGGGAACTTTATTATTTTATACAATTTGACGGTTTACAAGGTGATTTTCAGCAAGAATCCATCTAAGGCCAGCCTAAACCAGACTCATATAGTATAACTTAAGCTCAAACCCAACTTAAACCCATGATGGACCAAAATAAATAGACCCATATGCTTAGCTCAAGCCTGGCTCTAGTCCAAGTTTAAACCTATTTATCATTTTTGAAATTGAAATAGTCATATAAGAGAATATTAATTGTCATTAATATTCATATAAAAGAATTTTAATAGCTATTGGAATTGGAATAACTACCTAAAAGAATATTAATTGTTATTAGTAAATTGTCTAATTTAAATTAGCCATTAAATATTTTTAAAATTTGAAAAACCAACAAAAAATAAAAAAATAAAATTGAAACTTTTGAATATACCCTTAGAAGCTATAAATGAGGTGGGCCGGTCGACCCGAATTATAAATGAGCTTCACTTTTAGCCGCACATGTAAAATTAATTTTATTGGTTCATTAATCATAAAAGTCCACTAATCATATGAGATATCTGTATAGGTGTCTATGAGTTGTGTCGATCTAGGCCATTCATTAGGTAGATCTTAGTGTTTTCCTAAATTTGGCTTAGATTTAATAGATATTCTAGATCCAAAGAGAATTTTTGCTTTGTTTGGTAGGATTTAGAAGCCTCTAAAAGCTGTTGGAGTTTTGATGGACGTACACGTGAATAATAAAATAGACAGTGCTAGCCATTGATGAGCTCCGTTGCGGGAGTTTGGCTACGATCATGCTCCCACATGAATCACACGTGCATTGTACTGGTAATTAAAAGAGTGGCATGAAACAGCATGCATTCAATCTTTTATAATAAAATGAGGTCTCACATGCAGATAGTTGGAATTCTCAGTTGCAATCAGGCATCCAAACCGTCCAATAGGTTTGTCCCATCATAAAAATCACTTACAACAAAAAGTAGGCTACCTTATTCATTACGTGTGCCACACATGTAGGTTCAATCAGACCATTCAATGTCCATTGTTTTCTATGCACACATGATCAGATTGATTTTTATATTAGTTGTTCTTTACGGTGGGACCAACTGTTTTGATGGACTGGATGTTCTACCCAATTAACAGATTGGATAGTAAGTACTAACTTTCTATCCAACTAGTTGCATGTGAGACGTCCTCTACTTAAATATATTATATAAATAAACATGAGAAATTGTCGTACGTCCAACTGGTTGGCCTATGGGGGCCACCATGGTGTTTCTATGACATCTTACCTTCTAGCAAGGTTGTCCCATCATGAAAATGGAATGACCCAAAAATCAGGTCTATGGTGTATGGTGTGACCCATGTTGATGGACCTGATTTTTCAGGCATCCCATTTTCACGGTGGAAAATCTCATCGGACGAGCCAGATATCATGGAAACACCGTAGTGGGCCCCACATGTCCAACCAACTAATTGTGTCTGGGCATTTATCAATTAACATTTTCAGAATAACCCATAAAATATGGGGTGGATGGACCTATATGAACCATATATGTATATGGAGAAAAACTTTGATACTCTGGCGTGTGTGGTGGATGATGCACTTAGATATTAGTTAAAGTTGCATAACTGTCATATAAGCATGTGGCATTGTACTGTCCAAATCATATTTTTTTTTCAACTTTAGATGTATCATGAAAGAATTTGCGTATATTTGGTCATATGACTATTGGATCAGTAGAAATTTAAACGGTCAGAAATGAAAAATATTCAGCCGTCCAATTTCAACAAACAAGTGTCCAAGAATAAGAGGTTAGGATCGTTCAATCAATCTGATTTTGAGCCTGTGACTCAGCGACGGTGAGTTCCACAATTTTATCAGTTTAAAATTTGAGTGAAAATTGCCATGTGTAGATGTTTTGAGAGCCTGCGTATGAAGCGTTATACGCTGCATGAGTATCATGCAACTCTGGAGACCCGACTATATATTGTAAAGGAGGTATTAAACAATGCTCGGCCCTATTACGCAGGATTCTCGGCTTTCCGTTCGTACTAGAGGAGCCAAGCTGATGTGAAGGGCTAAACCTGGATTGCTCTGGCAGAAACGATCCCAGCCATGGAATTTTTGGCCTTCTATTGGCTGAATGAGAACCGTTGCTGCATTTTCATTCTTACTTGTTCTTTGTAGGCTATCTATGGGAGGATTTATGGTTTTTCCCAGCTGGGAGATTTTCACTGAATAGACCATCTAGAGTGGTGCCCAAGATATCAACGGTTTGGATCACGGGACAATGGCTTTATAGGGACGCTGATTTCCTTCAAACCTTTTGGAGGAAGTTCCTCACCTTCAAAGCTAGGTGGGCCCTCCCTGATATTCGTGCCCCGTCTGTTTATTTTTGAGCTCATTTTAAGACATGAGACCAAAAATGAGGTGGATTAAAAACTTAAGTGGGCCACACGGGAGGAAACGGTGGGAATTGAACAACTACCATTGAATTATTAGTATGGCTTTGGAAGTTTTGTACCAGGTTAAGCGTTTTGTGTTTTCAGTTCATATCAGTGGGATTGACCTTATAAACGGTTTGGATGGCATATAAACATCAAGGTGGGCCCAGAAAGGTTTCAACGGCAGGCATTTCTTTCCCCAAATTTCCCTCTCGTGTGGCATCTTTGAGTTTGGGATTCTCCTCATTTCTAATCTCCTGTCCTTAAATGAGCTGGTAAAACAGATGAAGAAATTGGATTTATCACAAACATCACAGTGGGCCCCACCTAGCTTCTCAGCCCAGCGACTTCCTAGGAAAGGCTTTCACATGGAACGCGAGTCCGTCTGATACAGTCAGTCCGTAAGTAGCGTGTTGTGGACGCTTCAGTTAGAGTATAGAAATAGAATCACCGTGATTCGCACCATCCGCGTAAGGTCAGTATTTTGGACGGTTCATCTTGTGGGCCCGCTGCATATTAGACCGTTAGAAAAACTTCAGCTGATTAAACAATCGTAACCATCCCATCAATGGACGTGGATTGCGTACCAACAACTCAGTGCACTTTAGCCGACTGAGTAAACTCTGTGGGGCCCACCGTGATGTATGTCTTTTATCCCCACCATCCATCCGTTTTATCAGCTCATTTTAAGTGATGAGCCCAAAATTGAAGTATATCCAAAGCTCAGATGTACACCATAACAGAAACAGTGGGATAATAACGTCCTAAGTTGAAACCTTCCCAGCTTGATCTAAAAATTACGTGGCAATTAAGAAGCTTTAAAATGATAGGCATTCCAACTGCCGCATCTATCGTCCGGTTGAGATTTAGATACGTTTCAATTCTGGGCTGATATCCTTAAATAAACTGCAATAGTGGATGGAAGAGATGGACGACACACATGCATCACGGTGGGACTCATGGAGTATGCTTTACCGTCCATATCAATGGCCTGCCAGTGGGGCAGTTTGAAAACAGATCGATTTTCCATATTCTACACGAAATCGTCCTCCAAATGAACGGTTAAGATGGTTCGGTTCAAGCAATCTTCTGGCTATACCAATCTTAAATAACATGCCATTTGTGGCCCCCGAGAATGTTTCAATTGTGGACGTTCATCCCAATTTTCTTGTGGTGTGGCCTATTTGAATTTTGAATCTGCATTACTTTTTATATCACATCTTAACATGATCTGCCGAAGCCAATGGACGGAACGGATGTAATACACACATCACAGTGGGCCCCACAAGCTCAGGGTCACAGGAATTTGGCATCCGAAAGTTCGGGCGGAAAATAATCAAGCATCCTTGCCCGCCGCGATAAGAGATTGAATTTTATGCGACGGATATATGGTGACCGGCGTTAGTCGGTAACCTACTCCGCGCCCGTGGAGAATTACCGAAAAATCTATGCTTTTGAATGACGCGGATTACGTCCTACTCCGCCCGGACGATAATCCGTGCGGGCAGGGATCTGTGGGGCCCACCATGATGTAAGTTATTTTTATCTACGACGTTCATCGCTTTTCTCATATCATTTTAAAGTATAATCCTAGAAATGAAGCAGGTACACATCTCCAATGGGCCACACCAAAGGAAGCTGCATTGATAATGACACCTACCGTTGAAACCTTTCTAAGGGCCACCATTATGTTTTTTTTACCATACAACCTATTCATAAGGTCACGTAGACTTCGATGAAGTGATAACACAGATATCAGCTCGATCCGAAACTTCTCCAGCTCCCAAGAAGTTTTTAATGGTGAACGTTCAATCCCTACTTTGTGGTCCATTAAGCCTGCACCTACCTCATTTTTTTTGTAAAAACACCTTAAAATGATCTGAGAAAAACGATGAACAGAGTGGATAAAACACTTAAATCACGGTGGACCCCACAGAGCCCTGCCAGGACGGATTACTGTCCAGGCAGGGGTAGGACGCAATCCGCGTCCACTTTTGAAATGCCTTTCCAGGCGGGGTCAATTCCATATATTACTTTTCCACAGTTACCCTTCCGGATCTTCCAAATCCCCAATGACACCCACAAAAGTTCCATGTCTTTTTAAATTGTTTGGTGTCGCCGTCTGGTTGACGATGCACTTTGACAAATGTATACCGATCGTCTAATTAGTGGACCACCTCTTCAATGACCCACGACCCAAGAAAATCCATACCACAAATCCAAAGTTGATTCACAACTTTTGGATCCATCACCATTTATGACCGTAAAAAAAAAAGTGCAAATACATGATACTGCAATTTTGAAAACTTTGGCCCACTTATGATGTGGCTGGTAAGTTGAACGGTTTAGATTGACATAAGTCCAATTCCACATGTCAATACAGCATTTTATGGAGGATGTATGTCAGCCCTCCGTCAAATGGACCTGATGTGTGGATGCCGCGGTATAAAAATCATTCTGGTCTTAATGACAGGAGATTAATGTCTATTAAATGTGGTGCCTTTTGCTGATTTTATCCATCCATTTATTTCATCCATCGTGGCCCACCAGACGGTGAAACTTGCCACGTGTCATTATGGCTCAGGTTAGCAAACTTCTCATTAGCTTAGAAAGCAAGACTGCCACCATTTTAACTTTACCAGGGTTCTTCGAGAATCCGGATCCTATGCTTGCTAGTAGCCTAGGGGCGTGTTTGGGTAGTGAGATTAGAAGGGATTAGGTGGGAAGGGATTCATCGGTCCTGTGCCAATTCCAATCCATGTTAGGGAAGAATGGAAACGCGTGGAATTAGATTAGATGGAATTGCATTGGGTATTGTGCCAATTTCACTCAATCGTAGCAAGTTGTGTAGGTCCTACCATAATGTGTGGGCTATATCCACACCGTCCACCGATTTTTTGAGATTATTTTAGAGCATGGGCAAAAAAAATAATCAATAAATCTAAAGTTCAAGTGGACCCCACCATAGAAAGCAATGGGGATTGAATACTTACCCTTGAAAACTTCTTTGGGGCCACATAAGTTATGGATCTACTTCATTTTTAGGCCCATGCCATAAAATGAGGTTACAAAATAAATGAACGGTTTACATATAACAGGTGTGTTATTCTCAATAATTTTAAATAATGGTGGGTATATCCATTCAATGTACCACCATATTACCAATGACATTAATCTTATCCTTATAGCAATGTGGACAATTTCTATCATGGTTAATAATTATGTTTTTTGAATCCCATCTGGCCGCCTAACACGCCCTAGAGTTGTACACTAGCCGAATTAGTTCAGTTAACTCTTTCTACTCGGCTCGAAAAAGCTTGAATTGACTCCGCACAAAATTGAGTTCAAGTTGAGTGGAGCTAATTTTTTGAACTCCAAAAAATTTAAATGATGTAATTAAGGAATTTTTTGAAATGTAAGTTACTTCGACTATTTACACCATAAGTAGCTTATCTTGATTTCTACTTATTAAATTGAAGTGATTAAGTAACTTTAAATGAAAAGTTGCTTATAATTGATCAAAAACCAAACTTATTTATCTCAAGTGGGTTACCTATCTACTGCTATAACTAGGAAAAGTAACTTATTTGGTGCTATCTAAAGGGTCCCTTAATATGAGATTTGTTTGAATACATCCTAACATATTGCATATCATATTTCAAAACTTTATCCATTAAATATGTTTTTATTTTTCACTAACCCAGTGTAAAGGGGCACCCCTTGAAATGGGATGCTCAAAAAGTTTATCAAATAGATATTTTGGACCTTTGATCACATAAAAGTTATAATGGTTGAAATAATCAAATCTAATAAAATTTATATATAGGTTGAGACTCATCTAATTAAAGGTTTAGATAATGAGAAGGTGATCTAACTTCAAAGGTTAGATTCCATATGCATCACATTGATGTGATTTTGAAGAGTCCTCTTTTGATATTCTACAAATGCAACAAGTTGGCCTGAAAAAAACCAATGAATGGAGGTGAAAGTTAAGGTACAACTATTATTTTTCTTTATTTTTTGTACTTTTAGAAAATAAGACAATTAGGAATACACCTTGTATAATGCACACACTATATAATCTCTACCAGCTTAACTAACAAACTAGAGATTTTTACTTTTTTAACATGTGTGTAGTCTAAATAAAATGTGACATGATTATTTCTCATCTAAGTGATATTCATTATGAGTTAGGTGAGAAATGTTACTTGAACTATACATGCAGAAAGATCACCTTGATAAAAAGATTATAAGCTACTATAAAAATTTGGACTAAAACTTTAAAGTTCAGTGAATTTTGGACCACTTATTTTTATATATTTACTTCGTTGTTAATGGGTTTAATGAAAGATACACACCAAGGTGACCGTGTTCACAATTCAATGGTTTGGTGTGGTCCACGTGAGTGTCAGATTCAGCTGATTTTTAACCTAAGTAATTAAAATTAAGGAAAGAAACTGATGTACGGATTGGAGTTTTGCATATACAACAATGGGCCCATGAGGCCGGTGCTTTACGCGAACGGTTGTTGCATAGGATAGGTAGGTAAAGGTTATTTTCGCAAACCAAGAACCACGTGCGTGGAACTTTCATTAGATCCACTCCATCATCAGGTATGCTACTGAAGCAAAATCATGATCATCCAAGACTTGGAAGCATGCCGATTGCATCCTACGGTTGGAGATTTGAGTTGTCGCTATGATGTATGTGTCTTATCCACACCGTTCACCCATTTTTTCCTATCATTTTAGTGGGCATGACAAAAAATGAGGCAAATCTAATGCTTAAGTGAACCACACCATACCAAAAAGCAGTGATAATGATTCTCACCGTTGAAACTTTTCTGAGGCCCAGCGTAATGCTTATTTTCAATCCCAACTATTCATAAAGTTACGTGGACCTGGATGGAGAGAAACCACAAATATTAGCTATATCCAAAACTACTCTGGCCCAAGTAGGCCACTGCTTAGAAAACAGTAAGGAAGAGCAACAGTGAGGGGTCTTCTGGCACCCGTGGAATTTGATGATTTGAGAAGGTTACAAATCCTAAAATCATTTCAATAGTTGCACTTGTAACATGTGTATCACTATATTATGATTTAATTAGGCACATGACTCACTAATGACGATCAACACCTTTCAAATATTGTCCAAGTAAATGAGTACCGTCCAAACATTGTCTAGCACCATCGAAACATTGTCCATGTAAATTAACAATTAAAAATAGTTGGTTCGTCACTTAGGCATGATCTTATGCTTGTGGCCCATCCAAGACTTGGAATTTTATCATTTTCAGCCAGGCTTATTACAACCATGATGTCAAAAATTAAATATATCACTAATTAGGAATATTAAAGTTAATTTAGTAATTAAATTCAAACCTGCAAATATACCATACATAGCTACTTTTGGATTAAAGTTAATTCACAGTTCATGTTGCACACTAGGAGGATTTCAAATCAGGAGGTTCCAAATCCATGCTCTCAAACCGGCCCTAAGTATTTTTAGGGACCCACCAAGGAGTTTATATGCCATCCAATCCATTCGTTTGATTTGCCTCACGGGGATATAAGAGTTCGCCAAAATAATCGTAATATTCCAAAATTTGGGTGGACCATAATAGATGAAGTTAATGGATTTAGGTATGATAAATTTTTGGGGTGTCCCATTGAAGGGTTGGATCAGTCTGATTTTTGGGATCAAGGCCCAACAAGAGACGGTCTACCTGATAGATGGCGTGGATTTCATGGCAACTTAAATAGTGTCTCCCACGTTGGTGAAATTTAAACGCTACGTATTCAGGTGCTTTCCGATGCGATAGCCTCGTATCCCCAAAGGGAATATCGTTTATAGTGATGGGTAGTTTAGTCATTTGATCGGTTTCCATTTTCCAGCACGCGTGTGTAAAGGTCGTCCGTACTCCCTCCCATTTATAGCTTTCGTTTGCTCTTCTTTTGCTACTGCTTTCGACACACCTCGTCGTCTTCTTCCCAAGGATCGCCGATTTTCTCCATCGATCACCACAAAGCAATTCGCCGCTCCAAAACGTAAAAGGTAATAGTCGCCGATTCTTTACTTTTCTTTTTAATTTCCTGGACATTTGGAGACTGCCGTTGTTTGGATTTTAAAAAAACAGAGATGCTTTCTGACCGTTTGGCATTCTTTCTCGGTCGGATTCGATTCCAATACTGATGCTTTTATGACACTGAATTGAATTTATTTTCGTATCAAATTCAAGAATTCAACGAAATCAAAGGGGATTTTGAAATTCACGTTGAGATTCAGCGATTCTTCTTCAGTAGAAATAAAGGATACAGAAAGAAGAAAATTTCGGGAGTGTATATATATTTTTCATTTTCTCTTGTTGGGTTTTCTTTTTTATTTTTTGGGTTTTTCGGTATTTTGTGTTTAATTTGGATTATCTGGTTGCGGAAGTTCCTTGGGGTTTTCTCTGTCTTTGATATCATTGTTAGATTTCTGGTTCTCGTCATTGAATCTCTACTTCTCTCGATTTTTATGTATTTTTCTTTTTCCCATTTCAACAGTGGTTTTTGGGTCTCTCTCTCTGGCTCGCTCGCTCCGCCTTCTTTCGTATTTTCTGCTTGTGGAATTTGCTGGGTTTTTATTTTTTTATTTTTGTGTTTGAGAAGATTGCCATTTTTTTTTCTCATAGAGCTATTCGCCTCTTTCCTATCATTTATCTTATTGGTTTTTCTTTTCTGGGTTCTTGTTTAGTTGTTTTTTGGTATTTTCTGGGTAATTTGGAATTTTGGTTCTGGAATTTGATGGATATGGGTTTTTCTTGTAGTTCTGAAATCTCTTTGTATTTCTAGTGTTAGGAAAGAGAAAGTTCTTGAAATATTGCTTATAAGACTCACTTTTCTTTGAATGTTAGAATATTGAAATATTTCAGTGAGATTTTTTCCTCTGGTTTAGGAGATTTTCTGAAGATTTGAATTATTGAAGTTTGAATTCAAATGAGTTTTTGTTGTTGTTGTTTTTTTTTTTTTTCCCTATACATTTCCCTTATTATTAAATCTAATTTTGATGGTGTTTTTAAAAGATTATGCCATTTTGATCCTTAATTTTTATCTTAGCAGTTTTCTTTGTAACGAGGGTTTAGGGCTTAAGGTGAAGATTCAGGCTAGTTTGATACATTGAAAGGAAAGGAAAGGAAACATTGTTTCCCAGGAAACTACCCTTCCGTGCATCTTTTTCTTTTTATTGCATCAAAGTGTCTAGCATGGTGTTTTGATGGAAGTTCTTTGAGGAGCGCCTTGCGTTCTGCTGTTTCTAAGTACCCATATACATGCATCTGCTCTCTGAGCAAGGGTCTAAAATCCCTTTCTGTTTGGAGTTTCTCATTAACTACATAGTTATTCGATAAACAATCCCTTTTCTCATATGCAATCTCTCATTTAGCAATCTCATTCATCTATGTGATTTTTATTTTTTTTAGGACCAGGTGTCTCAATTACTTTCTTGCTTTGCATTTCAGATTTAAATGAAGGCTTTGAGAGCCATTTTTCAGTTCTGAGGAGATTTGTATGCATTGCAGGCTTGCAGCAAACAGTTCTAGTTAAGAATTCACAGATGAGAAAGCTATTTTTCTTTAAATCTTCTGCATCTAGCAGTGGAAACAACAATCCAGTTTCTCCTCCTCCCAACAGTGAGGCAGTATACTGGGAGGCCCCATGGGTCAGTTGTGTGGATACACAAGTGACTGACAAGGTTCAGGACAGCTCCCGAAGCCCCAAGGGCTTGGTTTCCAGGTCAGGAAGACAATTCCCTGAAAGCCAGAATTCCACTAGATCAGGCCTGAGAAGGAGCCATTCGTTTTCATCTCCCATTATTTGCAGTGATCTTGCAGAAAGGAATTTGAATTGTTCAAGTGATTTGAGCAGATCTCCAAACAGTGGCAGTGTTCTGTGTCATATGGATGATTTTAAAATCTGGTAAGTGCCTTTAATTCGCTCATACATTAATTTTTCTGGTTGTTGGTTTCATCTTCATTAGAGTTCCATTTTCCATGTATTTCAAAGTCCTGATTGACTGATTCTTTATTGGGTAGGTGGGGTTGTTTCTGCACAAATCCATTTTCTGTGGAACCACATCACTTGTTGTTGTTTCTCTGATTTTTGCTTTTGTATGATTATATGTTAAAATAAATTTCTTTTCTGAAGCAATGCTTATGATTTTTGTGTCTTTGACTGATCCATTTATTCATTGTCCTTATTTTTTTTTGGTCTCTGTCGCTGCAGCTGTCGTTCTCTTACTCCCGAAAGGCATCCAAAGCCTAAAAGAGGTGATCCGGCTGCCGCACGAAAGATGTGTATTGTAGATAAGCTTGATTCTCCGAGCTCATCCAGAAGTTATTTTGAATCATCGGGCAACTCACCTTACGGCTCTCCAGTCCCATTAAAATGTAGATCTGCCCGTCTAACTCAACTTCCGAACACGACCCTGGACTTGTACATTGACGGGGAGCAGCATGAAAGGCGCTTACGGCCAAAACCCGAGTCAAGAAGATGCACTCTAACTGTTGGAAATGGCTATTTGGCAGAGAACCGAAATCTGCGTAATTCAAGGAGGCCACCACGAGTGCAGTCAACCGCACCTACTTCTCCAACAAATGGAAAAGAGCAGCTGAGATCCTACTCGTTTAGGGAAGCTAGAGATACTCAACTTCGCGTTTCGTCCAGGGATTGGCGGATGGATGATATCGGGCCCATATCCCCGCAAAAGCTTACAAAGAATGGAGTTGAGAGACCATCCCATGTATTCCCTCGAAAACAAAAAATGGAACTGCGAGATTTCGACTCCAAAACTATTATGACAGTTGAAGATATCTATGAGGATTACTCAGAGTCACACCCTGCTCCACAATCAAATGGCATCATGCAAACGGGTTCTTCATCCGAGCATGTGTCTTTATGCCATCCATCAGATCCCCCTTGTGAACCTGCAAATGGGCATTTCACAAAGGAAATCTCAGGCTTCCAAAAGCAAAGTTACTTTGTTGGGGAATATCCGGCAGGTGCGAAACATGAATGTTCAATTTACTCCGTGGAAAAGGAAGAGGCCATAGATGTGGAATTGCATAGAAAAGCTAAAGAGGCTGAAGAGAGGGTTATTCTTCTATCGGAAGATATCGATCAGGCGAACCTTCAGAATGGCAGTTTCAGCATTTCAGCATTGCTTCAGATGATTAGAGACATGACTAATGACAGGAGAAACTTGGCCCTCGAAGTTTCCAGTCAGATACAGAGTCGAATTGCTGAGAGGGCTTCACTGAGCGAAGTCGTTAAATGTGCGCAAGTAGATTTGAAGACACAGACAAGGAGGCTGGAGAAGGAGAAGAATGAACTGCAGTTGCGTTTGGAAAAAGAGCTGGATAGACGGTCGAGTGATTGGTCATTGAAGATCGAAAAATGCCAATCCGAAGAGCAGAGGCTAAGAGAACGGGTCAGGGAACTGGCTGAGCAAAACGTATCACTTCAAAGAGAAGTATCTTCCTTTAACAACAAAGAAGTGGAGATCAGAAATAGAGTAATGCATTTGGATATGCAGTTGAACGAAGTGACAGCAAGGATGGATGAAGCAAGAGCAGAGAATTGCAATCTTCAGGAAACCTTGTCGCAATTGCAAGAGCACTGTAAAGGGGTGGAGATGGATCGGGATTGCATCAAAAGAAGCTACAATGAAAAGGTTAAGGAAAGCAAGGAGTTGCAGAAAGCCGTTGCCAGGTTACAAAGGATCTGTGGTGAACAAGATAAGACGATTAGTGGGTTGCGACAAGGGCTTATCGATGATATCAGCGAGCAGTCTACACAGAAAGGCGATCTTGTGATTAAATTGCAAATGGAACAGGTAAGATTGACAGGTGTTGAGCAGATGCTGAGAAGGGAGGTGGAGTCATGCAGACATGAAGTTGAGTCCCTTAGGCATGAGAACATCAATCTCTTGGGCCGCTTGCAGGGCGCTGGGAATGGCCCACTTTCAGCTATCAAGCTTGATCAGGAGCTGTGTGCTCGAGTCAATGTCTTACAGAACCATTGCTTGTCATTGCTCGATGACCATGGGCAGCTTGAAAGGAAGTTGCTGGAATTCGTGAAGAACATTATGTGCCATATTCCTAAAAATCCCAGTTCAGAATGGGCACAAGAAATTCATAATGGGTTTGATGGGTATTTGATTATTGAATATGAAATGAGATTAGAACGGTTCTTGAAGGGAGTTGAAAATCTTAGGAGAAGCTTACAAACAACATCTTCAATACTGCAAGAAAAGACCAATCTTGATGCTTCCAACTGCCAATTGAATATTAATGATGGTGGTATATTGGGGCACTCAAAGGATCAAGCATTAGAGGTAAATTGGTTTTTCATTTTCTCCCTGATAGAGCTTGATGTTTACAAATGAATTCTGTTCATGATTCTGAGTTAGTTATTACCGTGCTTAAATCCATTTATTCGCTGAGTTGTAATCTAAAAATTTTATTTTTCAGCTCAAAATGCTTTATATTTTTAACTCATATTTCCAAAAAGATCTGGGTTTTCCATGTTTCTGAAAGAAACATGAAGTTATCCAACTCAGAACCTTCTGCAGGATTATTTTAAACTTTAGACTTAGAACTATATATATATTCTCGAGTAATTCCAAAACTCAGGTTGTAATTTCTTTTCAGTGTTTTTCTATTTTGAATGATGAAATATTATTGTGGAATTGCTGATTTGTTAATTCGGTATTTAGAGATGTTGGTTGGAACTGCAAACAGTTGACTTTGTATATCTTATCAACCTCAGATTTTTTTTGGTAGGCCGAGTTCCCTGTTTCTGCCAAACAGGGAAATTCCCTGTTCCAAACAAATGTACATGTGGGGCCATGGTTGGTTTCTCCAAGCTATTGAGTTGATGCCCCTAATCATGGATGAACCATGCCCCAAATTTCTCTTCATTAGGTCGACTCTAACATTTCCATTGTTGGTATCTATGCACATGATTAAGAGGAAATTCATGAACAGTCCACAGTCAATGGAGAAAAGACAAGATTTGATTGTTTGGATCTTCTGATTTGAGGGATCTGTTGGGCATGGTCCATACAAGATTGGGGCCATCGGATTAATGGCTTGGATAAACCAGGTTCTTCATGTACAAACTCGGTGCGCAGCAGGTAAGTTCACTGTTTGTTACAAATAGGAAACTTGGCCTCATTTTTCATATATCTACACTCCTAAACCTTTTTTTTTTTTTTTTTTTTTGCTTCTCATCACGATTTTCATTTGCCCATATTCAAATTCTAGTGTCTTTCCTTTCAAGTTTTAAAGCATCAACAATTTTTTCTGAGAATCAACAAATATTTTATTAAAAAAAGAAGCTTACCAAGCTGGCGAAAGGCCACAGCCCGAGCAAACTATAAAAAAAAAAAAAAAAAAAAAAGGATTGTGCAATCCTTCAAGCAGGATGCTTAACCCAATACATCAACTTTTATTTTCCTTATTACATCCCCAACCGACCCTCGAAGATTTTGGAAACAATGACTATTCCTCCCCTTCAGATTTCCCAGAGAGCTGCCATGAAAGCTAACATCCAAATCCTTCTATCTTGCTTGCCAACCTTCCCTCCATGCCAAGATAGGGTTGAGCTGGATGATGGGTTGGCAGTCATTGCTTAGGCAGTGCCTTTGAGCATTTTCTAATAAAATCAACTGCACATAATCTACCCTTTGGGTCTCCTTAAGGCTTAAAGCAGTAATGGTTCCACGTTTTAGCTGAGCTGGTCTGTCTTGTGTTTATGGCAGCTTGGGAAATGGGAACCGCACAAAGGCACGCTCCCATCTTCCCACTTTTTATTTTCCAAGAAGCCAAAGAGTTCACTATTCATTCCAAGCATGGAACTTCCCTGTTTGGGACTCAGTTTGTAGTTGTGGGGCCCATGGTTGGTCTATCCAAGCCATTGATCTGATTGGCCCCATCATGGATGGACCATACCCCCAAATCTCCCAGTTTGGAAGATCCCAACCATCAAATCTTTTGCCTTTTCTCCATTGAATGTGGTTTGTTCATGTTGATCAATGAAACATCCTTCTTACCCCCACCCAACCCCACTGGCTCAGGAGAACAAATACAAACTGACCACCTGAAGCAGAGGTGCCATCCCCTTCAAGATGCATAGGCATCGGGTGTATCCCTATTCTCTCTTATTCTCTCCCGGATGTAAATGGGCGACAGTTCAGGCACCTGAAGCAGAGGTGCCATCCCTTTCTTCGAGATGCAAAGGTACCGGGTGTATCCCTATTCTCTCTTATTATCTCCTGGATGTAAATGGGTGACAGTTCAGGCACCAAGTGAGAGTAGGTAGTTCTTTTTAACCATTTATTTGCATGCCAATAACGGGAAGGTTATAGTTGACCAATTGAGAGAATATTCTGGGAATGGTCCATTCATGACGGCGGTGGTAAGATCAATGACTTGTATAGACCAACCATGGGCCCCACATCTACAAAGTTCCAAATGAGAAGTTCCATGTTCGGAACGAATGGGCAACAAATTGCATTTGCTGCAGTGAATTCGGAAACTTCAAAATGGGTCCTTGATCAGCAAGCTGTTCTCTAGGATAACCCATCAAATCATGGTTGATTTCTCAAGATAGCCGGCCATTGTTGTGAAGCTGCCATCTTAACAGTTTTAAAGCTTCTTTTTTATTTGATATTATTCTTTCTGGGTTTTGAATGTCTAGTTCTGTTTTATCTAGGTCAATGCAGAAGTTGAGCTCAAAGCTGAAATTCTTCTCACGAAAGCACTACGAGAGAAGTTGTGTTTTAAAGAGATGGAACTTGAGCAATTACAGGCTGAGCTGGCAACATCAATAAGGGGTCTTGACATCCTAAGATGCGAACTTCAAAGTGCACATGATACGGTTTCCTGTCTGACCCACAAGATGAAGGATCTCGAACTTCAGGTGAGCAGTTAGTTGTTCTCGTGACATATCTTCAAAACGGCATTTCCCATCATGTCACAAACTAATATGTGCATGCTGGATATCTAACATGAACACACAGATGCATATGCATCGGCATATCATTTTTATTTTTTAATTTTTTGTTCTGGTAAGCCCATACATGTGGACATCTCAGCTAATGCACACCACCACATATGCCTGCTTGGCGGACCGGCAAAATATCCAAGCCATCCATCAGGTGGATCTCACCATGTATATGTTACTTCCTAAAGGTAAAGGTGGTCCATTCATTAGGTGAGCCATGCCATTAGAAGTTTCATCGGTTAGAAAGCATTGGCTGAAATTTTCACAACTGTGCATTTGTTCAGTTAATTGTGGTCCATCAGACTAGTTGACTGACCTGATTCTTGGCATGGGAGATCTACATAGAGTCACATTTCTGATGGATGGCTTGGTGGATATAGCACCTGATTGCCATGCTGGTATATGTGGTGTTGTGTGCATTAGCTGACTTATACACGCTTGTGGTCTTAGCAAAACTCCATTAAATTATTATTATTATTATTAATGGTAGATAAGATGGGATTGAATACAAAACCTTTAATGTTGCAGTACTGATAAAACATAACCAGCCAAGTGGTCAAAGGGTTCAACCCTAAGTTTCTGCATACATATAATCTCTGTATGTATGTAATACCTTTTTAATTGTATTGCCTTGTGGTCTTAGCAAAGCTCCATTTAAAAAAAAAAAAATTTTGTTTAAATTTTATGGTAGATAAGTTGGGATTGAATCCAAAACCTAATGTCGCAGTAATGATAAAATATAACCGTCCAAGTGGTCAAAGGGTTCAACCCTAAGGGGTCATTTGGCACCATGGATTTGGGGGGATTTCAAATCCCCTGGTTGTTTTGCAGCATAAAGTAACTGGGGGTTTGAAATCCAGGGGGTTTCATATCCATGGTGAGAGCTTGGATTACACCTAAAATCCTTTCAATAGTTGCATGTGTAACATGTGTGTTACCATACTATTATCCTATTGGGCACATGGCCCACTAATGATATTCAAAACAATTAAATTATCAATTGCATCACTATAATTACTTTAATATTGATGATCGGCACCGTCCAAACATTGTCCATGTAAATCAATGGCTAAAAATCATTAGTTGGTCACTCGGACATGATCTTGTGCTTGTGGCCCATCCGAGACTTGGAATTTCATTATTTTCAGGCAAAGCATATATTTTAGCGTGCTTATTACAACCATTGTGTCAAACATTACATACGTCACTAATTAGAGATATTAAAGTTGATTTAGTAATTAAATTCAAACCCCTGTAAATATACCATGCATAGCTACTTTTGGATTAAAGTTGATTCCCAATCCAGGGTGCCAAACACAATAGGAGGATTTCAGATCCAGGGGGTTTCAAATACAGGGGGTTCCGAATCCAGGGGTTTCAAATCCTCTCCCAAACAGGCCCTAAGTTTCTGCATATGTAATAATCTCTGTATGTAATGCTTTTTTAATTGTATTGCAAATTTATGTCATGTATCCCATGTATATGTTACTGACTAAGATTCACAGATATATACACTTTTGTGAGTGTATAAAATGGAACCTCTACTTGTGTGCTTGTATTAGCAAATGCAATTCTACCCGTATTGCATCTGTTTTTTAATGTATGCATGCACGTAGGTTGTACTGCTAGGTGATGTATTCTATGATGTTACAACTATACCTTTTGCAGTGTTGCTACTTTTACATGTGATTTATGAAATGTTACCCATACATGAATGTGCCGGCAGTGCAATTTTTACAAGGGGTGCACACCAGTGTTACCAGTACCACCAAAAGCTTACAGGTAGATGTGGAGTCCATGTGATGTATTTACACCATCCAACCCTTCTATCAGATGTGTCGCCTTGGATAACCCCTAGAACCCAATACTCAGCTTGATCCGAAACTAAGGTGTAGCGTAGAAAAGGGAATTAGCTGTGAGGGAACGTCCACCCTTGAATTTCACAAGGGCCTACCTGAATTGCAAACCATCCTGAATATTTTCCTGATCAATCATCCAGATTTAATGAAAGGTATGAATGGCCTTTATCATATGTACACAACATGATGCTTCCCCATGCTAATAAACATTGGGAGTTCCTCCTCAATATTTTCCCTGTGATGTGGTCCATTGTACTCTGGATTGGGCTTAATGTTTAGGCTCCGGGGGTTTTCTGATGTGACACATCTTATGGACGGGTTGGATTCCTTGAAGACTTCACTGGGTCTCACATCTGCCATGTACCACTGTAAGCTGTACAGTAGTACCTGTACCACTGGAGTGCGTGCCTTTTTCACAATTTGTATTCATCTTTCTTTTATGTATTCATGCATGTAGGATGTATTACATGTATGCATCTGTTATGTGTAAGAACTTTTAATCATGGGGATCTTTGGAGCACCATCTATCCACAGAGAGGCCTATCAGATCAACGCTGGATTGCTAAATCATGTGCCTCCTTCTTATGAATTCAAGAGTTTATTTTTTAGTCTGGAGTGGGCCCCTTTTTCACAATGTGTATTCATCTTTCTTTGTATGTATTCATGCATGTGGGATGTATTACATGTATCCATCTGTTATGTGTCTAAGAGCTTTTAATCATGGGGATCTTTGGAGAACCATCCATCCACAGTGAGGCCTATCATATCAACACTGGATTGCTAAATCATGGGCCTCATTCTTATGAATTCAAGAGCTTATTTTTTAGTCTGGAGTGCGCCCCTTTTCACAATGTATATTAATCTTTCTTTGTATGTATTCATGCATGTAGGATGTATTACATGTATGCATCTATTATTTATCTAAGAACTTTTAATCATGGGGATCTTTGGAGCACCATCCATCCACAGCGAGGCCTATCAGATCAATGCTGGATTGCCAAATCATGGATGCAGATTTCCTGCAAAAGCCTTTCCTGGGAAGTTCCTGCACTGGGATCCTAGGTGGGGCCCACCATGATGTTTGTGAGAAATCCCCCATCCATTCATTTTGAAAGATCATTTTAGGACATTCAACAAAAAATGAGCCATATCCAAGACTCAAGTGGGCTGCACGAGAGAGAAAACTTGAGAATGAAATGCTTACCGTTGAAACCTTCCTGGGCTCCACCTTGATGTCTATATGACATCCAAACCATTTATAAGGTCACTACCACTGGGATGAACTGATAAAACAAAAAACTTGGCCTGATACAAAACTTTTGAGGCCATACGAATGTTTCAATGGTGGTTGTTCAACCCCCACTGTTTCCTCTTGTGTGGCCCATATGAGTCTTGGATCCAGTTCATTTTGGTCTAACATCCTAAAATGAGCTCCTAAAATAGATGGACGGGGTTGATTTCTTAGGAACATCATGACAGGCCCCACCTTAGTTCCCAGCGCAAGAACTTCCTGCGAAAGGCTTTGGCAGGAAATCCGTGTCCCCAAATCATGGGCCTCATACTTATGAATTCAAGAACTTATTTTTTAGTCTGGGGGTGAGGATCACATAGTTCCTCCTAACATATAATCTTCATAAATTCATTTTTTTATTTATTTAAAAAAGTCGAGTGTTGATTATTGGTGGTTAGAAAACCATTCATCATTTTTAAACATATTTTTGATAGAAATGATGTTATTTTCCTCTATTTATTACATTTTTAATTATTGGAATGTGATTAATGATAAACAGGCATTGAGGAAAGATGAGAATGTAAACCAGCTGCAAAGCGATTTGCAAGAGTGTATGAAGGAGCTGACAATCACAAGAAGTATATTGCCAAAGGTATCTGCAGAGAGGGATCTTATGTGGGAGGAAGTGAAGCAGTATAGTGAGAAGAACATGTTACTGAATTGCGAACTGATTTCTTTGAAGAAGAAAATTGAAGCCCTCGATGAAGATATACTTCTCAAGGAGGGTCAGATCACTATTTTGAAGGACAGCCTCGGCAGCAAACCGTTTGATCTCCTCTACAGTCCTACGACAATGAAAGAACTTTCTCTGGAGTGAATTTCAAAAGAAATTTAAGCTGATTTTTTTATTTTATTTTTTTCGTTCGAGAATTTTGAGATCTCTAGTCTCTTTCGAGAACATCAGGATTGTAAGGGTCGCCTGTCAGGTAAATTGACGAGCTGTCTAATACCTGAGCTTGTGATTAACATTGTTCATATCTCATTTCCACACGATTTTTTTTCTTCCTTTTCTTTTATTCTTTTGGGTGGGGGTCAAATTGTAAATTGTATCATTAATCTTTGGTAATAAACCAAGGTTATGATTCTGGTTTGGCATACTGTTTGGGAGGTTTCATTTCTTGGAGTGGGGCTTTATTGTAGCCCAAGGTTTCCCTGAACAATGCGTTCTTTTTTCTCATTGGAATTGTGATTTTTTTTTTTTTTTTCTTAAAGATTGATTTTAGTCTCATTTGGATGGATGTCATAATGTAGAAATTTTATGGTGGTTTTCTTGGAATTTAGATGAAATTTGAAGGTGTTGAAGGGAAGTTCTTCCTGTTGGTTTTTAAAACTTGGACTGGTATCTGTCAGGTGCTTGAGATCTTGAATTAAGCCCTGTTTATTTAGAAACTCATATCTTCCATGATTCCAACCAGTATGATTCCTTGATTGAACAGTGAAATGATACAGTAGAGCATGGAGTACAGGGTAGATCATCGATCAGAGTACTCGCTTGGAGTTGTAAGGACAAAATATTGTGGCTAACATGGAGTGTGTGTACTGACATGGTTGTGTACTAACAAGCTAACCCAAAAAAAAAAAAAAAAAAGGACAAAAAATTCACGGAGTGATTTAGACTTAACCTGCCCCTCTACGATTGGATCTGATACTGCATGCTTTGTTGTATCATTTCTTGATTGAATCTTAGCTTTTCCAAAATGTGCCTGCTCAGCATACATGACTATCTGTAAATGGATTCAAAGGGATCCAATGCTAACGGTAGGGTTGTCAATGGACCTGTACTCGGGCCTGACAAAATAAAAAATTTGAGAAGGCAGGCTACGCCTGACATGAACAGTTCAAAATTTGGGTGAAGCCAACCCCAGGCAGGCCCTGCCCATTGACAGTCCTAGCTAACAGTCGGCTTTTAGTATCTCTCTGTTGTCATGTGCTTGAAATAAGATATGTCAGGACTTTAGACGTGAGATTTATGTTTCTCTCGATGACCCAAACCATGTATGTGATATGGCTCCCCTTGGATGGGGAAGCCGGTGAAAACTCTCGTATTGAATATTTCGACCCTTACATTATACAAGTTATGGTGACTATTAATGTTCTGAGCAAAATAACCAAATTATCAAAGGGTTGAAACAACAAGATTGAGGGATGTTATGCATTTTCTTCCCTTTGGATCATTGGAAGGTAACTTAGATTCAACAGCTAGAGTCCGGACGCATTATAGAAGGCTTCCAAGCCAATAGATAGTCCAATTACATAGACTACAAATAATGCAACATACTAAACAACCAGTCTGTACATGTATATGTGGGATGTGCTTCATATAATTTAACAATTAATTATATAAACATAATTAAAAAAGTACTCAAAAGACATTTTAAAACACCAACATGTATAATGGTTCGATTTCCCTACTCCATTTCCAGCGGATGCATTCAACCTATGAATGTATCGGATTTCATTATCGGAGGTTTTAAATCAGGTTCACATCTAACCTCTACAATCTTACGCAAGGACAAACTCCCTCAGAGACTTACGTATTTTTCTATAGGCACGCCATGAACCATGGTCATAGTCTAAAGACCTGCATTTATTTTCCCTCAGAGGCTCCCACAGAAATTAACATGTACACACCCGTGTTTGTTAGCCTACACAAGGACTTTGATTTAGACCTACATAAAAACTAAAGTTCTAGCAATCAAACTCTTATACTGAATCCTATACGAGGAATGAGTATACAAGGACTCTAACCTTACTTGTCGAATTGAGCCTCGTTAATGCGCCGATTTTGAGTCACTTCTTCAAAGCTCTCCTATGTTTGAATCTGCTCCTCAAATGCTTCATCGATCATGATATCAATGTGTTGCCTATGCTTCAGGTCCAAGATCAAATATCTTGCATGCGATGCTCCTCTGAGGTGATCACGATGATGAGAGGTTCGATGAATCTCCTATAACTAATGAGAATGTTGTAATCCTAGAGGATTCATCTAGATGGGTGTTTTAAAGGGTTTAAATAAGGATTTAACTATTGGTTCAAGTCTAATTTCTATAACGAGATGGAGATCAAGTTCATCTTTTTCATTGAGGTTGAAATCTTCTTTTAGGTGATGAATCGCATGAAAGATAACTTAGATCTTATGAACTTAGAAACTTAAGATAAATGATACGATTATGGAATCACCTAAGCTTCTATTGCACAAAAAACTCATCAAATTGCCCAAAGACTGGATGTTCTATATAAAGGAGTCGAGTTCCAACAATCATAAAATGGGCAGAAATGACTAATCTTCGGTCACACCAAATTAGACAGGAAAGCCGGTGGATAGACCTGAGCACTTTCGGTCATACTGGATGTGGCCTTCGGTCGAACTGAATATGGTCTTCAGTATGACCGAATGTGACATTTAGTTATAGGCGAATTACTTGAAATTCTTCCATAACACGTTGTCCCGTTTTAACTTATTTGAATTACACCGAAGGTGAGTTCAGTGGGACCGAAGGTTACTGAAATTGTGCACATTTTTCAGCAACTCATGACCTCTAAAGCCAATCTAAAGATGATCAATTAAAGCTTATATGGCTTAAGGGATGCTCAAGAAAATGTTTACCTATTAGGTTTAAGATCATCTAGAGGTTTAGGTTTATTTGGGTCAAGGATTAGGGTCTCTAATGCACCTCATATACCAGTTCTTTGCTTCTTAATGCTCCACCTCCACTTGTGTCTTCACCTTCCAACGGTTCAACCGACTACATGACACAAGGACTCATGTGATTGATAAATAAGATGCACAAATCAATGTATTAATAGAGTGTTAGATCTACCTTATTTTTGGGCCCATACCTTAACATGATGATAGAAAAGGGATGAACGACATGGATAAACAGATACATCATAGTGGGACCCCACACAGATCTGGTCGGACGCAATCTACTTCCTCAATCATCACAATTTCTTATAGTATGGTCCACTTGACATTTGGATTTGCCTCATTTTTGGGCTCCTTCCCTAATACGAGCTCTCAAAATGGATGGACGGAGGGGATAAAGCAAATACATCATGGTGGGGCTCAAAGAACTTTTTCAGGTAGGTACTAGCATTGTCACTACCAAATCTGAGTTTGAATGCCCTCACTCACACGGATGCAGGAGATGACCCTCATCCACCCTTAGGTTGGACTTTTTGTATGTTTTTATAGCGCTTAGTTAGGTTTGAATTAAGTACAGGTTTAGCTCAGATACAAAGATGTTTTTTTTTTTTTTTTTTTTTCCTACTTGGAGTCACCAACAGCTAAATATATGCATTCAAAATCTACGGTCGATTATAAACGATAGAATTGCCTAGCAGTCAAGCAATCACTAGATTTCTCAATTCGAGTAACTCTTATGATTGGTTTGCACCATAGATTCTAAGTAAGAGCATTGGTTATAGAAAAGAAATGGGTTAGTGTTAGTGTATTGATTTATTCATATTGTTTATCAATCACGTGAGTCTGTGTGTCATGTAGTCGTTTGAGTCCTTGGAAGCTGAAAACCGAAAACATAAGTGGACATGGAGCATCAATGAGTAAAAAACAGGTAAATGATATGCCTTGGTGACCCTAACCCTTAAACCCAAAACAACATTAGTCTTTGGATGATCCTATTATTATAGGTAAACCTTGGTTGATCATCACATAGATTTAGGAGCTAAATTGGAACATGATAAGTACAACTAAAAAAGGTATTAAGTTGCCATAAAATCATATCTAAAATAATAATTTTTAAGTGAATCTTAACCCCATTGATAGGTCGTCAATAGGACTCGATGGAATCGAAGTCCCACTTACCCGGTTAACAACTAAACCCCTCCCAGTGTGTGTGGCACCCACGCAATCCATATCTGTCTACACCACTGCAACGTGGCATATCTTACCATGCTAATGCCAAACTAGCCGAAGAATCTTTATAGATGCGTAGGTAATGACCAATTCAAATGCAGTTAACGTTGATATTTGTGTCTGATCAAAGTGAATAAAATAAGAAATTGAAAATAAAAGCCAACCTCTACACCCCATGTGTTTTGAATCGGGAGGTTTCGTTAATCCTACACACGTGTGTACTGTATCCGCTTATGTTGTTTGGCACGTGTGAGGACTATCAATGCTGTCCGATAGATGGGGTACGTTGTGCACATGACCTGCCCCTAAAACAAGGTTGAACCACTCATCAATTTGAGCCACAATATAAAGCAACGGACGGATGACAAGAAGTTGGACAGTGGTCCATGTTCAACACACACGTGTGGCTCGCCTCAAGAATAGACTAGTTCGATTGTAATCTAGCAGGTGGGCTCCACCTGTTGGACGGCTTGGATAATCCACGATGTGGCAGGTTGGCATGTGTCAGGCCGTTCGGATTGGAGTGTGATAAAGGAAGTGGGATTTGCAAATCTGTTGAATAAAGAGTACCGTGAAAAGCTCCAAAACGACAATCCGAACGCTCCAAACGCTCCAACTAATACAAATTTCCTGAAGCTAAAAAAATATTAAATGATTAAAGGGCTAGAATGCTAAAAAAGGTCGTGATTATTCAACCGTACACATGGCACTGTGGGATATCCCTGTGGCACGATGTGGCCCAAGCTCTGTGGGGTCCACTTTGATGTATACGTTTTATCCACACTGTTCATCTACTTTGCCAGCTCATTTTAGGGCGTGAGCAAAAGAATAATACAGATCCAGAGCTCACACAGACCACACCACAAAAAATAGCTGGAACTGAATGGCCACCGTTGGAAACTTGTAAAGGGCTACCGAAGTTTTGGATCAACCTTATGTTTGTGTTTTCCCTTTATTCAGGTCTGTGTACCCTTATCAACGGGCTAGATAGCAAATAAAACATTATGGTGGGCCTTGGGAAGTTTTCAACGGTGGGTGTTTTATCCATCATGTTTTCTGTGATGTGGTTCGCTTGAGCTTTGGATCTGCATCATATTTGTGCTTAGCTTTAAAATAATGGGTTGGTAAAATAGATGGACAGCGAGGATAAAGCATATAAATAATGTGAGTCCGACCTTTGCTCCAGTGGTAGACTCTCAGGAGTTTCAACGCCTGGTCAAGGGTTCGAGTACCCATAGGTGGTGAAATTCCACTCTGGGGTAAGTGTGTGTGTGGGATGAGGGTGCGTGTGTTCTTTTTTAAAAAAAAACATATAAATATGTGGGCTCCATGGAGCTTGGGCTGCGTTGTACACCTCTTGTAATAATGGCGGTCTAAAATGCTGAGAACGGGGCATAAGCCAGAATTTTTAATGCTACAGCAAAGTATTGTGGTTGGTACACATCTGTACAGAGAGTGCCCCCACTTTATATGGTTTACAATGCATTTAGTGTGCCCTCATTTTCACCACAGTGCGCTACACATGCTAACAAGCATGTATTTAGTGTTTGTGTGTGATTAGAAAGTATGCGTGTGTTAAGAGTCATACTCAATTTTACTGTCTTATTGAAGATGGTGCCCTCGTGCTAAAGATGGATCGATTAAGACGAATTTGCATAATAAAATAAAATGGAAGATAAATTCTTGATCCGTATGTAAGAACAAATAATCTAAACAGATGGTCACTAGAATGCACAATCAGAAGGTTTAATCTTCCAAGTAAGAACTTGGTTAATCAAAGTCCAACAACGAAAGGTTTTGGATTATTATACTATTCCCACTGTATTGTTGCCTTAATTAGTGATAGACCGTAGCAATTTATGCTAAGAGTAAAGTTAGGTTAGGATATGATAAGATAAATGTAAAGGTAGAGGCAAAGAGTAAAAATATATTGTGTGGGGCTGGAGCTTTTCATCATGTTCTTCTTTTATACCTTCTAGGTGCGGCAAAACCCTCAATGGGTTTTCTTATTGGTCGATCCTTTGCAGCCTTAGGACTCTATGTCATCTTCTCATAGGATCTCCATAAATCTAAAACATTTCATATCTCCATTTTTATGCAGATCGATGCTTCGATCTGAAATTGTTTTCAGGATACTATCAATTTCAGGATACTATTGAATCTAAATTTGACTCGATCAGAGCCATCTCCACCCTTCACCTATTGTGACCTTGAATATTTGTGGAATTGGTGGGACTGTATCCAACAGGTCCTGGTCAAGCCCTAATATATTAGTTTGTATTCACTCAAATATTGGCCCGATTGTTGGATCTTCCTAATCTTTGTAATTGCTGGGAGAGTTCTGAATATCTCTAGGAAGATTTCCAATTTCTAAAGAATTGTAAGAGGTAGCCTTACCAAGCATATCTAGATCTGTAATAGGAACCTTATCTCGGTGGGTCTTTTATAAATGTGCCGCATATGTTTCTTCGGTCATGTGCACTAGGGCTACAAGTCATTTGTTGCTTCATTTCTCTAAAGGAATGCGTACGGTTCCATGCCATTACATTAATGATGGGAGACATATCGCCAAAGAAAAAGCGGTAAAAAATATCTTCAGGCGCAAGTATAATTTTGACAATATCAAATGCGTAGTGCCGACACATGGTGGCATCTTATTGGACCATATAAGTGTATGAAAAATGGGTGTAAACACTATTACTTGGCTAATTAATTGATAGACAATGGCCAGATCAGGTTGAAAAATAATCAACAATCAGAAGTCAAAAAACAAAGTTTCATAATTCAGAAATTAAAATAATTCCAATTAGTATTTTATTCAAGTTTATAACCAATACACAACACATTACATCACGATGGTTTAATTTGAGCAATCGAATGGTTAGGATTGTGTGATCAATATGATTATAGAGATATCCACGAGGAGGATGAATCACAATCATTTTCAAGATTATGGTCAACCATCATAGGAATCTAGCCGTTTAATTAAATCATGTAACTTCATTCTGATTGGGTTTCATTTGTAATTACTTGCTACAAAGGTGTTGTGGGCTACACATAAACAAATGGGGAAATCCCGTAGTTCACAATCTCCTTAGTCATACAAAGGTTACAAAAACTAGTATAAGAAAACAACATATTTTAGGCAAATCTCCCTTGGTACATGTAAACAAATGGGAAAACACCACAATCTACAGTCCAGTGGTGAGTTTGGGCAAGTGGAGTTTTCTTATAAAAAGACCCCAACTAGCCGAAATCCATGTTCTACATTCTGCCATCTTTGAATGCTGTAAAATAAGGGCAAAAAAGACAAAAGGGCAGTTTGGGAAATATCTTATTTCAGTCAAAGTAGAATCCAATGTGCGAATTAACGTATCACATGCATCATTCTAAATTGGTGCATTTCATTAGTTTACGTAAAGTGATTGGGAAAGTATCCAATGCCATGTGGGGCTGAAAGTTGGGTGGGTTCAACCCGATGGACCCGACATTGGGTTGGGCTTGGGTCGGGCTCGGGTTGCCCGATTCAACCCGAACCTGAACCCAAACCTAATCGATATATAAGTTATAAATTATAATTGAGTGTGGATCGTCTATGTTGAAGGCATAGGAAATTCCATTGCCGTCGGGTCTCATTGGTCCACGTCATTTCCGATGACTCAAGCTAACAAGATAAGCTGGATTTCTCTCTCCTAAATAGATTGCGTGCTACACAACATGACTTTTAATGGAGTAGTTGTCCTATATATTAGCTTGTTTGTTTAGAAAAAAGGAGGTTCTTTACAATAAATAACTACATATATAATTAATAAAATCATAGATAAAAAAAATATGACGTGTATTGAAATATAATAGACTAATGTAATGACGAAAATATTAGCATGTATCCACCCGACTGAGCCCGCTTGGGTCGAGAATTCCCAACCTGAGGTTGGGTTGGGTTGGGTTGGGTTAGGGTTGAGGTATATGAACCTTGGGCTGTGCTAGGGTTCAACATCAACCCGACCCAACCCGCCTGACTTTGAGCCCTAATGCTATGTAGGTTGGGAAGTGGATTGTGTGGTATGCCACACACCACCCACCTCAGTAGTGTGTTAATGTCACCAAATCCTGTAGGCCCCACTATGATCTATGTGTGATTTCAACACTAACCATTCATTTTTAGAGATCATTTTAGGGTACGAGCCCAAAAATGATGCAGATCTAAAGCTCAAATGGACCGCACCATAGAAAGTAGTGGAGACAATGATGCCTGACGTTGAAACCTTCCTAGGTCCCACCATGATGTTTATTTTCCATTCAACCTGTCAGAAGATCACACAGATTTGGATGAAGGAAAAAAAAAAACAAATATCAGCTTGATCCAAAACTTCTGTAGCCCTTGAGAAGTTTTTAATGGTAGACGTTTAATCCCCACTGCTTCTTGTGGTGTGGTCCACTTAAGCTTTTATCTATTTCATTTTTAGGCTCATTCCATCAAACAATCTCACCAAATGGATGTACAATTTGGATATAATAAGGACATCATGATGGGGGCCACATAACTGACGTCAAACACACCACTAAGGTTGGCACACCACACAATTCATTTCTGATTACAAATAGGGCAGGCTAGATGAGGCTAAGGGTTAAATGACGTAGGGATGAACATGATCAGGTCGAGCATCGTCTCCCTCAAGCGGATAACTGTTCCGAATCCATGGAACTTCTCTGGACTCCTCATTGAGGCTTCTCGAATCCACGAGAAAGAAAGCATGCAAAATAGAAAATAAATTCTATAAAATTTAAAATTGATTAATGAATGAAATAAATGAGTTCACAACCTTTTAAATAGGGATACCAAGCAATGAGAGAGAAATCAGAAGCAAACTATAACTAAAACTCCTACAATTCGCAACTTACTATAAATAGTAAACTTACTATTTATAGATGGTTGTGATGTCTACTAGTGCGCAAGGTTTTCGGCCAAAAATAGTAAGTGTCCTATTTGACTTCACCAAGTTGTTCTCCTAACTTTTCTAAGCTCTTTTCTGGTTGGGCGCAACTCTTAAAGCCCAATAAGTTATAATCAAACTAAAACTTACTATTTATAGTAAAAACGGAATTAAAATAAGGAAATGACGGTCGATCCAGGGGTATTTCGCAAATCTGGCTTGCGTAACCAAACATAGTGGGGTTGGTTGACTAAAGTAACTTGTTCGACCCCAAAATCATTTATTTTATGCCCAATAACTCATTCCAAATTGTGACATACGCTTGATCTAAGGTCTGACGGTCCGGATCACTTCTGTGGTTGACCGGGCCTTTTCTGATGGCCACGAAACTGTCCGCGACCCGATCTATGTCATTAACCCAAACCCAACTCAATCTTAAGATGACTCAATCCAATTCAAGATATTCTACTCAGGCCTAGCCCATAGTACTAAATGCTCAACCCTAATGCAATTTAAATTTAAATTAATGCCTACTATTATGCACAACTGTCACATGTTAGGTGCGGAAGCAACCTTAAAATGAATCAAACACGCAATAGAGGAATGAAATTTCAAGAAAACATAGAGAACACAATAATTTTACATAGAAAAATATTTGAAAAAAAAAAAAAACCATGGAACTAAGCGACAAACGATCTACTATGAAAGGAGAATTACAAGATATGGACAGCTTATAGATTTGAAACCCTCACCTCTCAAGATGAATTTCCCCTTTCAAACTCTAGTTCTCTCTAGTTCAACTTTTCTTAACCCTAATCCCACATAAACACGAATATATATAACCTAATTACAGAATTAGAAATAAATTGCGCACTTAGGCAGAAGTTGCACACATCGTTGATCAAACTTTTAATCGATGGATCCTCAATCGAATTGACTCGATTCTTTCAATCGATCAATAATGCTCAAAAGTTTCTAGAAAGAAAACTTGGTTGTTTTGTCACTAATTCAGCCACTACAACATATAATTAGGGTCATAATAATACGTTCCTGCTGATGACTTCTTTTGTCTCGTTGATTCTTACAATAAGGCCCCATACTAAGACACCTTCCTGGTAAAGTCATAAAGATCTGTGAATTCCTTCCCCATATGTTTCTTTTGAAGTTTGAATTCCAGTCTATCTTGAGCTAATTAGATAAATTATGCTTCAGTCATGACTACATTGAATTGACTTTTTGCCCTCTTAAACCAAATAATATAATTTTCAATCGATTCTCCTAACAACCGCTGAAAACGAGCAAGATTGGCTATGAAAATTTCTTTGTCCTTATAAAAGAACTGAGTATTAAAATTTTCTTCCATTTCTTGCCAATTTTGTATGGAATTTGGTAGCAAATTGGAATAATAAGAAAAAACTACTTTAGTGAGTGAATTATGAAATAGTTATAATTTATAATATTCATCATTAACTAATTTTCCACATTGTATGGTAAACCGATTTATGTGTTCTATGGTCGATTGACCCATATTACATATAAACAACCAAAGTTAGGTCGATAATTCCTTGACAATGAATATTGTCAATCGATCCAATCGGTATATGACTTACGATAAACTGGAGTAGTAGTTCAACCAAGAACTTAGGCTTGCTACTTACTGAACCAATAAAACAATTTGGTTACGCTCTTAGTATTGCTGTGCAACAACTAGAGGTACTTCTGAACCATCCCGATACTGTTCTTCATTATATAGTTGATTTCTAGGCAAGGGTTGCCGACTAGGCATTCATTAATTCATGGCTTCATGAATTACATTCATATTCTTACATTTAAGACGACTAGAATCTATTAGTGGTGGTGAATTTCACATGTCCTTGGCAGGAATACGTTTAGGATGTCTGAAATATACTAATATTAGTGAATTTCGCACATCCAAAATTAGACCAGGGTGGCTTATTTCACTACAAAGAAAATATTTGTGGCATGGCTGGACTAGTGGTATAGGTGCCTGATTCCCACTAGAGCTTGCATTGGCTTGCTGATTGAAGTACAACATGTGTTGTTTCAATGAGCAAAGCCACCAACCGATTCATGCTCTCGATGTAGTCGACCATCTACCTATTAAAGTCCTCGGCTTAGACTCGTTAGTATTTAGCCCGAACTCGCGACAACTTTATAATGTGTTAAATTCTCATTTGCATATAAACCACCCCAGCTGACATAATCTCAAGAGGTTCAACTCGAGATGTTGATAGTCTATCTGAATTTAGTGTGACAAGCACCATACTGGGTGGTGGATTTCCTTATTCAAGCACCAATTGAACTTTTAATTCCTCCTTGTGAGTAGAAGGTTTGTTAGCTACAACAACGGCTATTGAAGTATTACGACCACCTCTTCAGCTAATGATTCCGTAAAATTGCTGCGCCAATAGGTATACTGGTGTTAAGAGTGTTTATTTTGCACAGTCGGTGCAAATAGAATATTAATGATGACCAAATATTTTATCTTATCCCACTAGGCATGACAAAAATGTTGACACTTCGGTTTTCCTTTTATCACGTGTAGTATGCATGGGTGTGCCAAAATCAATATAGTGGCTCAATCCAAACTGATCAACTTCCACCCTAAGCGCTGACATAAGTATATATGTCCAATATGAATGTATATGACTAGATTCTAAGATGATTAGTTGCTTATTCAGCCACTCACAAAATTTGATAATGATTAGGCGATAATTGGAGGGTGGGGTTCTTCCTCCGAAGATGGGTTACTTTGTGCCTTTCACAAGGACTTTGAAAATACCATTGCAATAAAAAAAAAAAAAAACCTTACAATCGATCATTAGATACAATTACAAGAATGTCTCTTGAAAGAACCGCGTGATATATAATAAGGAATAAATCCAGTGTATGGGCGTAAATTTTGATTACAACTAAAGAGTATAGCTAAGAATTACCACTACTATATTATCGTTACTCTTAAGATAAGTTGAGATAAAAGATAAATTAATATATTTTGTTTGATTAGTTGTTGTGTTGGGTTGGTTGCCATTTTCTCTGTTGAATTCCTTTGTTATATATGGAGTTTTATTGCAACTTGTTTTTCTAGATCATTCTTCTATTAATATAATAGTTATTGTAGTAAAAAAAAGTCTTTCTATATCCTTCTTTTGTTAGATTTCTTTTCAAGACAGTTCCTCTTCAGTCGGCCAACACTTTGTTTGACCGCATTTATATCTTGAATAGAGTTGGGCATCGGACCGAGTCAGATCGGATTGGGTCCAACTCTATTCGGTTTGAAATCTGTATAGGCTGACCCGAACTCGGTTCGATCCGGGACCAAGTCTGGGACATTTGACTTGAATCGATCTGATGTATGGTTGGCCTAACTCGAACCTAGTCCGACTCGGTCAGGGAAATCGAGTCGGATCGGGTTGGGTGTGATTCGGATCGAATGTTTTTAACGGTGAAAATCATTATCCTCGCTACTATTTTCAGTGTGGTCCATTCGAGCTTTAGATACGATTCATTTTTTTTTTTTTGCAAATGCTCTAAAATGATTAAAAAAATGGATTAATAAATACATCATTGTGGGGCCCATGTAATTTTGATTTGATTTGAGCCATTCATACAACTGGGAGCTCGAGGCACAGGTGTTAACGTGCATGGCATGAAAGTGTAGCTATGTAATGTTTACGTGCACTTTAGCTTTGCATTACTATTTTGATGTTAGCAAGTTTTATGGGTCTGATCATGGGATATGTGTTTGTAGAAACCCCACCCAGGCTGATATCTTGAGAAAGCTAGAACAATCCGAGAACCATGGTCTAATATAAACCAAATCCTGATCCCAAACCCTGATCCAAAACCCTAATCCAGACCTGAGCCATCACGAGCCATCATTTAAGCCAAAACATACCCATCTGAGCTTCAAAGCCCGAAGAAGGGACTTCCGGACAAAGCGGAGCATCAAATAAAAACCATCAGTCAAAGCTCGGCATGAACCAGGCCCGAGCGGTAGTTTGACTACCGCCGGCGGTAATCGGATTACCTCCGCTCGCAAGACATGTGTGTCCTCCGAGCAACAGCTGTCTCTCGTCCCAAAGTCAACTTTGATATGAATTTACCCCTCCCCCAGCCTTCACTATTTACCATTTTACCAACCTCAAGAGCCAATGAGAGCACACCACATGGCATCCCTCTTTCCTCAACCAATCCCAAGCTGTCATGTCAGCTTTTACCCTTCATAAACCCAACAATTACCAAAATGCCACCACAAAAGGCTATAAATAACCCTCTCATCTTCACATTTCAAGACAACAATTTCAAGAGAGAAAACTCTTCTCATTTCAAAGGGAGAGAGGGAGAGAAAGGAAGAGAGTGAGGGTTAGGAGGAGCTCCCAAGCCTTAAAGTTCTAATTTTCTAGCCATCTCTAAGCCTCACCTCAACCATCTTAACCCCTTTAGTCTAGCTCGGATTAGCCATGGTGTACTCCATGTTCTAGCCATCTTAAGAGCCAGCCAAAGATTATCTCATTTACATACAAGCATTCATCATGACATCTATTCCCATCTCAACCCCCCTATTTATCTAGATTTCTAGTGAACGTATGCTTTGTAACCTGCTGTACATCGGATCCTGTCACATCAGAAATTTCTAGTGATCTAGTCCACTTTTCTTTACCTTTTTATATAAGCATCATCATATCCACCTTCTAAACACATTATTGGATGTATGCTCCGTGGCTTGCCGAAATCTCGGATCTTATTGCATCAGAAATTCATGTGTGCCCAGTCCTACTTCGACGACATCATTCATCCCTTGAGATTTTCTTACCACACTGATTAGAGACCGTACACTTGTACGGGCAGAGAGGGTGCCTAACACCTTCCCTCTTTGTAACCGAGGTCCCTTGCCCAAAATCTCGGATTGCAGACCAGGAGTCAATCTAAGGTAAGAGAGTCTTCAGATTTCTCTAACCTTATGTATTCCGCTGGTTCTAGCCGACTGCGAGATTCTGAGATTAACTAGCTAGTGGCGGCGCCAACATTTACAAACCAGCCTAATCACCCCCTTTCACCATAAAACATAAAATCTAACATGGGCGCCGATTTCCAACATTCACAGTGTTATATCCAAACCGTCCATCCATTTAGCGAGCTCGTCTTCGGGCTTGACACAAAAAGTAAGATAGATCTAACTATCAAGTGGACCACACGAATTGTTTAACGGTGAAAATCATTATCTCTGCAACTATTTGTGGTGTGGTCCTGATGATCTTTGGATATTATTCATTTTTTTGGATAATGCTCTATAATGATCTCTAAAAATATATGAATGGTGTAGATATAATAAATACATCACTGTGGGGCCCATATAACTTTGATATCCTTTGAACTGTTCATACAACTCAGATCTTGAGGAGCGTTACTACTCGTCTTCGCACGACACGTACAACAACTATACAACAACTATAATGATTCCTAACCCCAACCGTAGAAGTATTCTTTAAAGAGGTTCACTCAAATACATCCGATGTGTTAAAATGCGACACATCGGGATTTTAGCCTTTAAATATGGGTTAACTTCCATTGATCCGAACCGTTTATACGATGAGTCTCACTTTATATGGTGGAAAGTAAAAAATTAAAGGTTGCAATTAGATTATTTCAAGCCCTTGATAACAAGAACAGTCACTATAACCTTTTCATCATCAAAGATGGAATAACTCATCCCCAAATATCTTTTGATAATGGCCCATCCATGTGGATCCCTATCAAATTAATGGTTTGGATGATCGAAAAAGGTCCACATTCTACGGCTAGATTTGTGACGTATCTTATTGTTATACGTCGGGACGCATTCAATTTCAGATATATGGATTTGCCTTTTAATACCGTATTTTATCTTTTGATTGCGGAGTCACGATGTGTACCTAAACCGTTCATACAATAACTATATAGTTGGTGTGTGGTACTGAGTAAACTCTGTTGGGCCACCGTGAATGCACGTGGTTTATCCACTCCGGATCGGGTCGGGTCAGATCAAATCAGATCCATTCTGATCGGGTTTCGGATCGGATCAGATCGGTCCGAATTGACCTCGATCCGAAGAACATTCGGATTTGAATGACCCAACTTGATCTGCACCGATCTAGGACGTCGGTTCAGTTCGAATCGGGTCGGATTGGGTCGAATCCACCAGATCGGGTCAGACATGCCCAACTCTAATCTTGAATAGCTCAATCACATTTCTCTCTTCACTTAAAACTCGACTACGACACTCCATTGACCATCCCTTAACGTGTAAAATTGGATTTACGTTGGTTATAATACTGCAAAAGTGCTCTAAGTATCTTGAAGATCTTTCCATCCACTTCCTATTTCTCATGCGATGCCACATATCACCCTCCTATTCCCTTTCCCATAATGGCTAGAAATAAGGTACAACATAAATCCAACGTTGGTATCATTTGAACCGTCAATTAACAACAGAAAAATCAATTATCTACAACCATAGGAAATGATGGTTAGGGTCATATGATCACTCTAAGCTTTAATTATGGTCCATCCAAAGTGACAATGAGTGGATGGACAATTCCCATCAATCCATTATCTCTCCATGTGGGCCCATAGAGGCAATGCATGCTGATGGAACATGACTCAGAACAAAAGCTTATAGAAATATTCTAAAAGTTGGTGTTTCGGTTGGACTTGATGTTACCAAATCCCTTAATGAGCCAGCCAATACACTTTGCCTTGCTCCAACTTACAACAAGCTCGGTTTGTCCAGGCCTGCGGCCAGAAGGTCCCAACTTCTCATAAACTGCGCAAGCTCCAGTTGTTTTCCAGGGAGGTGGATTGGTGCCACCGAAGAGTATACTGATATGATGTAAATGGCAACTGTACACCAAAGAGGGCAGGGTCACTATCTAATACTCACTCAAAAGATGAATTCAGATCCTCGGCTCGCCACAAGCAGAAAAATTATGCTTTCCTACATTGTGATTGGTCCACATCATCACTGACATTGTCAGCAGTACTGCATTAAATGTTGTGTGTGATGATGTGGTCCAATTAGATTGCAACAAACAGGATTCTACCACTTGTGGCAAGCAGAGGATCCCGATTGTGCACTTCTTGATCCGGTTTGATACAATGAGTCACCTTACTTGGGATATTCAGCCGATGCTAACACAGGCAATTTGTGACTCGATTCTAAGCCAATCCAGTCCATCCAAGTTGCCAAATTTAAAAACTATGATACCAATCTATATATGGATCCACAGAAGAGAAAAACATTACTTTAAAACTAATAATACTGATTCTATTTACAATTACTCTTCTTCTTACTTCACCGGGGAGTTCGTTATTCAAGGATTGGAAAATGAAATGAGGGCGCACCCGCATTTCTGGTCTTAGCTATCCAATCCGCTACCTCATCACTTTCAATGTATAAGAGACCCATGTTCGAATTCAACTCCTGTCAGCTTTCAAAACACTGATTTCAGTCCAAAAAATCTATATACTAACATGATTTAATTAATCAACTGAGCCAACTTGGACTAAAAGCCAAACCATCCATCTCATGACTCAGACCGAGTTCAAGTCTGACTCAGCATGGCCACTATGGTCCATGTGTTAAGGCATTTTCCTAGAAGACGATTGGGTTCTACTATGCACTGGAAAGTTAGCCAACCCTACCTAAAAAGCAGCAAACCCAGCTAAATTTAGAGGTATCATAGATTTAAAAAACATGGTAGTAAGGTGTCTGATTTGACGTCACGTGCCTAGTCACATGACTCCTATAAAGTAATACACGAGGTGTGCAAGGAAGTCAGGGAAATATAGGTTAGTCAAAGCAATATCACATGATCAGCTGCTTCCAAGTTCCAACCTCTTACTAAAATGGAAGATTAATGATATAATTTTCATTTTTCATCTTGGGATGGAGAAAACCATCAAAGAATATGATTATAATTAATCCAAGCGGGGTTTTGGACAATGTTTTGCTAAAAATATCGGTAATGCCACTGTGATGAGCATATGGTGCACATAGGACTTGGATTAGCTGGACATGGATCCAGCCTTGTGGGTGCAACCTTGACTGTGGGGCCCACCTTGATGTATGCATTATATATCCATGCCGTCTATCTGTTTTCCAGATTATTTTAGGGCATGATGCAAGAAAATGAAGCATATATAAATCTCAGGTGGACCACACCATAAGAAAGAGTGGTCATTGAACATCCACCATTAAAATCTTCCTAGGGTCCACCATAATGATTATTTTCCATCCAACCTTTCGATAAGGTCACACTGACCTGGATGATGGGAAAACACAAATAGCGACTTAAACCATGACTTTTGTGAGCCCCAGGAAGCTTTTACCGTCGAAAATTCAATCCCTGCTGTGTGGTCCACCTGAGATTTGCATATGCTTCATTTTTGGACCATGCCTTAGAATAAGTTGTCCAAACGGATGGACGGCATGGATATACAATGCATACATAGAGGTGGGTCCCACGGTTAGGGTTGCACCCAGCTGGCTGGATTTGTGAGACAGAGATAAAAATAGTATTGTAAATTAATTCAAAAATGTTTTTTTTTTTTTTTTTTCCTTATTGAATGTATGTATAATTTTTGGGAGGTTTATTAGTCTATATGATGCATAAGGTGGGCCCCCACTATGAAGATGACCATATGCGAAAAATGGTGCTGGGTCCGATCACCAGACGGGCAACATGCATCCATCGAATGCGGACTGTCGGCACATATATATGCATAATGATCTGAACCACGCATCCCACAGGCTCAGTACTCTTCGATTGGCTGTTGATCGAAAGCTTCTTTCATACGATGATCTAACCATCTGGTCTTTCATGGTCTATTTGTGCACCCTCGATCAAAGGATTAGTTATCTGTTCGATTTTGTTCTGTGGACCATCCATCATTGGACCCATTGAATGATCGGTTCTGGTCCAGTCCATTCATACCGCACGTGCAGCAATGACATGGAGGCATGGCCATCATTTTGAAGAAGTAACTTGCAAGGATTAATGGGACGCGGTTTGGCCAGTGACCGAACACAAGCCAGCTATCTGATGTCAAAGCTCGGTGGACCCCACCATGATGTTTGTGTTTTATCCACGCCGTCCATCCATTTTTCCTGCTCACTTTAGGCGTAGGATAAAAAGGTGGCATATATTGGCGGCTCAAGTAGACCACACCGCAGGAAACAGTGGAGAAAATGATCTCAACCATTGAAACCTTCCTAGAACACACAGTAATGTTTATTTGTCATCCAACCTGTTCACAAAGTCACAAAGACTAATGTTTATTTGTTGTTACTCGGATGAAGGGAAAACACAAATATTAACTTGATCCAAAACTTTCTTGGGCCTGAGATGTTTTCAACAGTAAGCATTCACCACCGATTGTTTCCTGTAGTGTGGTGCATTTGAGCTTTAGATCTACTCATTTTCGGGATCATGCCCTTAAATTATCACTTAAAATGGATGGACGGCATGGATAAAATACATACATCGTAGTAGGCCCAGAGAGCTTTTGACACCAGTCAGCTGGCTGGCCATCAGTTCACCAGCCATACCCCATACGGATTAATGGCATAACTGTATATATCAATAAAACAGTACCCAAAAAGGAAATCCTAGGTTAGCACATGACACACATACCATCCTTTTAAAATATGACATCACATATACCCATGCACATATCTTACTAGTAAAACAACTTTCAAAGATCCCCATAAATATCAAACTCCACCACCCTTCTTTTTTACCATCTCTTTCTATTCCTTTTCACTCATAACAATGCAAACTTCTTCCAAAACTACAGCTTTTTCTCTTTTGGCTTTGATCGTAATACTCTTTCTTCTATGTTTTCAATCATCTCTACTCCATGAAAGAAGAGAAAGAAGATCAATCCTACCAAGGAGGTTGCTTTTGTCTCTGACTTCTACTTCTACGAGTCTCAGGAACTCTCATGGAAAGGCGAAAGAATCCAAGAAAGCCGTCGAATCCAGCTTCCGAAAGGTCCCACCGAGCGTGCGGAATCCGATCCAGAACAAATGAGATTGGTTTCTTCTTCTTGGCCATTTGAGATTTGTAGTGAGTGATTTTTTCTTTCTTTTTTTTTAATTTTTTAGTCCATGGTAGGAGGATAAGAGAGAAATGTGTATTTATAACATTTTATAGAAAATAATGATATAATTACACTGGTTTTGTAGCATGACTCAATTATCTTGAATTAATGGTGATGAGGTTATTTGCTTGGATTGTTCGATTGAGGTGCTTATGTATGTTGATCCAAACCGTTGATTTGTGTGGCCATCTTATGGGTGGGCCAAATCTCGTAAAGGAGTGGGATTGGACTCGGGATGAGTTCTGATCAGTGGCCATAAGAAGGAATGATCCACCCACTCGAAATGGGAGAACTCATAAGAATAAGATGGTCACTGTTTGAATCATCCATCTCAATGGACTGCTCAGATGTTGGAGGCTTTGCTCAGATGTTGGAGGCGTTTTTTTTTTGTACACTGTCTCCCACTGGATGAGTCGAACAGTCTGATTTTATGGAATATGGAACCTGCATTGGGGGCACTACTTGATGGATGGTTCGGATGTTCCACACGTGCCACGTGGGCATGCAGGATTAGCAAACCTATTCTCTCTTTACTTCACGCGCGCGCCAGCATAAACAAAGCTGACGGTGCTGAGTTGCCAGTACATACATACAGTACGAAGCGCGTTATTTCATTGCAAAAGCTTTGATACTCTGGCAGAGTGTAATGGATGATACACACGTACTTTAGAAATTGCACACGTAGCACACTATTATTCAAATTAAACCGTCAAAATTATGGTAAATAGTTTATATGTATATAAGCCAAAATTTAAGCTTATTTAGTTATCTAAATATCTGATTGGTGGACAGTTACTGGACGTAAAAGTGAAAAATATCCAATGGTCCTATTTTCACGAACAAGTGTCCGGGAATCAGAGGATAGTATTATTCAACTAATCTGATATTGGAATTTTAAGTTGTTCACAGTGCGCTGCAAAATCTAGTTGGTTTTATTAGTAAATATGCGCCACGTATGCAATTTCGGAGTGCCTGCGTATCAAGATCCACACCATCCTGAACAGAAGAGTTCCAACTCCACTCTGTCATTGGCATTTTGAATTGTCTCTCTGACGTGTATAATGTGGTTCCCACGTGCATTGCACGTGCATTCTGAATAAGCGTGCTGCTCTTGTCACGTGCATTTCACGTGATTGCGCCATCAAGGAATGGATGCATCCTTACGTGGGAGGGTGAGGAGTGACGACTGAGGATGGGTGCAATTTGGAAATTTAGTAATGAGTTGGGGAGCTCTCAAGTCCAACCGGTTGTACCTTACGTTACTGTCCATAGCAGATAATTTCCAACCTTTAAAGGCGAGTCTAGCATCCAACCCGTCCGATAGGTTGGCCCCACAATTTTGATTTTCTTGTACAAAAATAAGCCCCATCCAACCATCTGGTGAGCCATAGCACAGAAAAGAATTCTTAACCATTGATAATTAATAAAATACAAATGTAGTCCACAGGACGATTGGATGTGAATGTTTTTCTCAAGAAATATTCCTCATGATAGGCGAGCGGGTTAGATGTCGCACATATATGATACGTTGGATGTTGTCCACTGATTGGATGGGCATATATCATCCAAACGGTTGAAATTTGGGCTGGACCATCCAAATTGTGGGTTGCGCTGCGGATGGAGCGAACCTCAAAAATCATACTTACAGTTACTGGAAGATCTTAAATACCTAATTTTGACCGTTGAATTTGAACCACTGAAAATTTTCTTTTTAACCGTCTTTTCCATGCTGACCAAACTGGTGATTGAAGCCCGATCAGTGTGATTTTTGGGCTATGCTCCATCCGCACTGGGTCTCATGATTTGGATGGTCCGGATTTATATACACGTAAGCCATGTGTGTGGTGGATGAGTGACCCTTATTTATAAAAGTTGGTAAAACATATCTAGCATGACTCAAGGAAGTAATGCTAAAAATCACTTGCTAGCGCTGCTCTTACGTGGCGACGACTTGTGCAGTGTTGCACATCGTTTTGCTATTTTGGGACATGTCCTGTGCATGTGATGACACATCTGATCAACGGTTTGGATTACGTACGTGGCCACCACATGCACGGTGGAGATTCTAGAGATGATGGATGCATAAATTAAGTGCATTGTATAGCCCTGTCGATCTACATAAGAGTGCACGTGCCAATATCGTACACCTGCAAAATCCAAGCACTCCATCAAGTGGGCCACACCATGCAAACTAGTGGCCCAAAAATTGGGCCAGTTCGCCCATCAGGTGGGGTCATAGTGTTAAGTAAACTTGCCTGACTTTAGGGCTAGCTAGACCATCTAACTGTGTGGCCCACCCAACGGACTCAGATCTTCCATGTGTGCACTTTTAAGATTTTGCATCTTAGGTCATGAATTGAATAAGTATTGGATCTTAGGGTTCTTTGAAGATCTGCCAAACTCAACCGAAATTACAACTGTTCTATAGCTCTTTCTTGAACCAAATAACTTGATATATGGGGCCAAAATAGTGTGAGGAAATATGTGGTGCCAGTTTGGGAGCTGGAGACAATTCTGTGGAAATGGGGACGCCGTTTGGCTAGTAACGCTGCCACTAGCCATTGGTGCTATGTGGACCCACCATATTTTTTCTTGTTTGTTTTATGTACGCTATTCATCTATTTTTCCAAATCATTTTATGGTATGAGCCTAAAAATGAGGTAATTTCAAATCTCAAATGGACAACATCACATGAAACAATGAGTACTATTAAACTCTTCTCACGGGCACAAAAGTTTTACATCAAGCTGATATTTGTTTTTTTACCTTACCTTAGGAGGTTTTTAATGATAGACCTGTGGTGTGGTCGACCTGAGATTTAAATCTATATCATTTTTGGGATCAAGCACTTAAATGATCTGGAAAAATGGATGGACGGCATCGATAAAACACACATATCATGGTGGGGCCAATAGAGCGCCGACCACTAGCCACCTGGCCAGTGGCAGGGTAAGTAGCCAAACCGCTTCTTGGAAATGCATGCTTTCTAGAAATTAAAATGACTATAGGATTTTTGCATCCATTTCCTTAGAAATTATGGTTTTACCAAAAATGTATGCTTTTTAGTGGTTAAAATGTCTTCACACTACAAGAAAAGGGGGCTTTAGCCTCAGTTCAAAACTGTGGCTAAAAAGGTTAAAAACTGAGGCTAAAGCCTTTAGCCTCAGTTTTGCCTCAATTATCCAAACCGAGGTTGAAAACCCCGTGGCTAAAGGCTTTAGCCTCAGTTTTAGCAACCGAGGCTAAAATGACTTTTATAGCCTCGAGTTCTTCAAATGAGGCTAAAAACCTTTTAGCTTCAATTTTCTCGAAATGAGGCTAAATCAAAATTTTAGCCTCCATTGTTTTCAAATGAGACTAAATCCAAATTTTAGCCTCAATTGCCTCCAACCGAAAGCTAAATCTATTTTTAACCTCGGTTCTCAACAACCGAGGCTAATGCCTTTAGCCACGGGAGTTGTAGTCTCAGTTTAAGTAACTAAGGCAAAACTGAGACTAAAGATAGATTTAGCCTTCGTTGACATCAATTGAGGCTAAAATCAATTTCTAACATCATTTATCAATAATCGACGCTAAATCATTTATTTTAACACATTCATAAACTTGTGCATAGTCAGTCAGATCCACAACATTGTTACAATATTTTAATGGGTTTTTCCTCTCAAATAAAACCCAAGAAAACCCAAAAAGAGTCTTCAATTCTTAGTCAAATAGACTTGGAATCCCAATCCATAAAACATGAAAAAACATAAAGAAAAAAAACGAAAGAAAGAAAAAGAGATTGGTTTTCTCCCTCGATCAAGAGACTTGAAATCTCAACACAAACAGAGAAACCATGGAAATAAGATGGAAATCTCTCTACGAGTTCGGCAAAGAACTCAAAAAGTCAGTATTAAATTTAAAGCGCAAAATAAAATCACACCATAATCTGTTCTCCCAATGATGGATTTCAAAGCCAATAAGCTCCTGCGTGCATATTACGCCATTTCGGATGGCATAAACATGTCTCTCGAAGCGGTTTATAGGTCTTGGAGAAGGTGACATGCTGTTGTTTCGATTGAGTTCTTGACTAGATCAACTTCCTCGATGAAGTAGGTTGAGAAGGGAGAGAAGATTGGATTGGTTGGTTTCCATTCGTTTCCGAGTTTGGAAATTCAATCAGGAATAAGCATTGATTCTGGAGGGAAAAGAAAAAGAATCGATCAGCCAAAAGAAGAGAGAATGTTTTTAGAAAATTAGTCCTAAGACACCATTTAACAAAAATTGTTGGCCGGGCCATGTTTTAGTCTTTGTTTGAATGGACACAGATGGGGCCCACTACTCCACAAATCTGAGGTTCTTAACAAGGATTGAAAAACATTAACAATAAAGAATGCATTGACAAGATTTCTATAACTAATGAGCATAGAAAGATTTTCACTCCAAAATAAATATGGTAGGGCACAACATGAATCACCCTTCTAAAAATCGGTGATTTGCTGCTCGAGAGGACCACACACCTGTACATTGAGTCGATCGCGGTTGCCCATTGATTCCAATGGTGTGGTACACACGATGAGCGACGGTCATTTTTGTGACGGGTGATCTTCATAGTGGGGCCTACCCAATTCAAAGTACATTTTGGTAGAAAACATGGTACAGTACCACGAGTTGTGCTACCTTATAGTTGGTCAGTTCTTGAACAGAACATGATTAGACACTGTCGAATATAAGAATTCATCCCCTTTCAAAATGGTCCCTTAACTTGAAGTCCAGATTGTGATATTCACATATATGTAATAGATGGAATAAAGAATGAAACAAGACCAAAGAGTTGGCATCAAACACGTCTGCTACAGTACCTCTGCCTTCTGAAAAATAATGTGACACACGTAGAAGAAGAAAGCACTTTTATATAGCTTATTAAAGCATTGTAAAATGGTAATGACTTCAGGAACTTATAAAGAAACGGGCAGAGAATAATTCAAACTAGTAATTAATATTCAATGCCAAAACCGTCAAAAGTTGCTTGATAAAAAACCAAAAACCAATAGCATTTCTTCAATGCCATAATACAATGTGGAAGGCATGACCAAAGCATGATGCAGAGCAACTTACCTCTTGCAACCCACAAGATTCATGAGAGCCAGTTTGTTTTCTCCTGCTTCGAAGTACGAGAAGTTCACCTGACAAAAGGGGTAAGGAGATGAACCACATCCTTGCGGGAATGAAAAATGGCTAATGAATGAAGATATAAACAAAAATTAGTACTAGGGAAGTGGCTATGGAGAATTAGGGTGGAGGACGGAAGACTACGGAGGTAATTGAAAGGAAATATGGGGTCTGGGTAGCAGGTGGTATAACAGAGACTCATCCCATAATAGGGAATTGAGTTTATGGGAAACGGTCTACAAGGTGAAGGGGAAATCTCTGCAAGAATATTATTTGCAAGGATAATTATTTGCACTCAGGCTAGATTTCCACTTTGATAAAATATTATCTGCAAGGATAATTAACCATGCTCCTGTAATGAACAGGATGAATGCTGCTATTATGTTGACTGTATGATACAGGCATACAACAAACTATCTAAATGCTAGATGTTCATTCAACATAGCGAGATGCATTCCACATCCACAAGATGAAATGCTGCTGGAATGTCTGTTGAACAATGCAGCCTGATTAGTTCTTGAACAGCTTGAGAAGTCCTGCTTTGTCTACTTGTCTACTTGTAAGAGTAGGATCTAGAATCCTTTCTCCCCCACATGACAATGTTGCACATGTGAGATCCATCTTTGCTCAGTAGGTAGGCCCCACTTGTGCATGTGTCATGGCACAAAAAACCCTACAATTATCGGGTGAGCCATGAGCCAAACTTCTTGGATGTGGAGAATGGAACAATCCTTTTAAACATCCATTTTCGTTGTACATGTGGCCCGTCGATGACCAGACAACCCTGATATTCAAGCTAAGGCACATATGCAAGTGGGATCCACCGAATTAATGGCCTGGATCTCACAAAATGACATATCCTTCAACATAGGCATCAAAAGCTACAATACAAAATATATGGATCACACACAAATGCATACATGCATATGCATACGATAAGTTGGTTAATTAAGGGTAGGTGTGACTTACAGGACTAGATCCTTCTAAAGCCCTTGCCGCGTAAATGACAAATTGCTCGCCAAGAATGAACCACCTTTTTGAAAAACCTCCTGTGGGTTATGTCCCTCGGTGGCCACCTATGCAAAGAGGAATCATTGTTGCAACCCATATACTATCATCTTGCAAGGCCAACTGTAAGATGGGGTGTTCCTTTGTGCAAAGCAAAATGCTCTCCCTTGTTGACAAGTCCGTCAGGTACAACTGAGACAGGATCCAGATTCATGCAGAGAAAAGACAAGTGTGACATGGCATGTTAAACAAGAAAAGATTGGGAGAATCAGAAAAAATTGAGAAAACTATCGGTAAAATTTGTCATAGTATGTTACTTACAGAGAGGTCCCTTCCACCACTATAAACATGGCTGAACGTTGGGGTGCTCGCAAGTGCCCAAACGAGAATCTGTATGGACTGACATAGGAATGAACGCATCGCTGCTTGACCAGAGATCCCATAGTCTACAAAAGAAAACAACATGCAAATGCTTCTCATAACACTGTAAATGGGTAATGTCTACCTAGACAAAAATTAAAATAAAATAAAATAAAAAATACACAAAGCACCAGCAAAGCTCTGATATTCCATTCTTGTCTTCTGTGTCGGTCTTTGAAAAGCGACAAATTCACCATTTGAGTGAAAAGCTTTCGTAATTTACCCAAATTTGTTCCCAATGTTGTGGCCCAACTTAGTTGGATCGGTGATATTCGGGACCGAGGATAATAAAGGTAGGATGCACTAGTAGCAAAAGAAAAGGGAAAAAATAAAATAAAAGAGATAAGAAGCAAGTAGTTGAAAACAAAATTATAATCCAGAAAGCAATTGAAGTTGTAAACATAGTTGTAATGCTAACAGTAATGATCTTTTTGAACCTTAAGTTATATAGAGTTGATAGAGTTAATCATATTTTTGAACCTTAAGTTATACATTCATCGACCAAAGCTGCACCTGAGAGGCAAACAAAGAGATCAAATCAAAACTTAAAACTCTAAAGGTGTGTTTGGATTCCCAATAGGATTAACAGCAACAAGTCGATTCAAAAAAAAAAAAAAAAACATAGGAAAAAAGTGAACAAAGTTAGTGCCTCACTATTTTAATTCAAATTGATGGTGGCCAAACCTTTAATTGAAATTTAATCCATTTGAAGCTGGACTTGAAGTGATTACAGTGGTAGCTGAGAAGTTACTTGATATAAACTAGCAGTATACAAGAGCCCTACTCTATCATACACATCACATACATATGCCTAAATCCAAACTGCTCAAAATAATGAGACCCACTGTAGATGTAGAAAAATTCAAAAAGCAGAATTATTAGATGATCCTAATTAATGGACAATTTGTTTGTTGAATTCGGACCATAGTCTATTCCTAGTCTTAACCGTCTATTACTTGTCCACCAGCTGACCCGTCAGGCTTGTCCATTACAGTGAGCTTGGATTGTGACCAAACTATATCCGGACGCACAATTTGGACAGTTTAATTTCAGGCACGTGTACGCCATATGGACAGTGGCGGCATGCATGTATTGACCGCCACACTATGACAGAGTGTCAGAATTCTTCTAAATGGAAATGGAGACGGCTAATCCTTCATTGTGAATGGAGTGAGGTTGGCCAAAGAATGATCACTTCCTCTACTACTGAACTCAGTTATTGCAATTCACTCCAATTGAGCATTTAAACGCACTACTACAGAATTCAGTTATTGAAATTCATTTCAATAGAGCATCCAAATGCACTCTAAATGAAAAGGCATGAGCGTAGATTGTACCTTGGTTGCTTCTCGACCCAGTGACGTGCCAGCGAATGAGGCGACAGAATCGCAGACCTTGTCCCATTCTAGTAATCTGAGGGTGTCGGAGAGAAGGGAGGAAGATTTCTGGGGAGGGGAATGGATGGGTTTGAGGTAGGCTTTTTTCTTTTTAAAAAAAAAAATGGATTGCTTACCCAATCCATACTGAAAGCCATGAACAGATTTTTTTTTTTTTTTTTTTAAATTAAACATAATAATAGGTCAAATGCTGAATCCTTTAATTTCCTTTCCCTCATAATAGTTTCTCTTTTTTATCTATAGGAATAACATCTTTCTTGTATCATTTGATTTTATTCTATCAATTTCAGACATGAACAGAAACTAGGACAGGGCTATAGTTTTTATTTTTTTTTCTAATCTCAGCAACAAGAATAGTGAGCCTAAGAATTTGGAGCCATCGATTAGAACCAACATGCATATTTAATTCACAGTTAAAATGAGAGTTTCCACTTCTAAAGGAGTATACCTTGTTCATCATATTCCATTGACCAACTCGGGGCAAGCAATCCATTTCTCTACCAGTGTCATGGTATTTAAGCTGAAAAACCAACCAAAAGCAATGTGAAAAATTATAAAGCACTCATAGGAGGGGAATTCCTGTGGTTAAATTAGCTAGTCAATGAAACAAATCCCACATTTGTTAAAAAAAATACCAATTTACTTACCCAAGGTGTAGGTAAAATGTGTGCTTCAACCGAAGCAAGTTTCTCACTGATTTTAATGCCAAACTCCTTTGCATAAGGATCTTCATGCTAAGCATTGTGGTGAACCGTCTAACCAAAGAAAAATGAAATTTCAGGGTACTTCATTCCAACACAAGCATTAACAAAGTCAAACTATAAGGCCAGTGCCAATCACCATGTTGATGCACTAAAGAATAGTTTCCAGGAATTTCATGTGCTTGCTCAACATACTTTTGGAATGTTCTCGAGGCATGGTAAGAATAACTTGCAAATTTTTTGTGCGACATTGGAACATCTTTTGTGCACTTTTACCTCCTACGTTTTTGTTACTTTCTTGTATGCATTAACTAATGCTTTTGGTATTTGAGATATCTGACCACAGAAATTATGAACTAAGTAAACTGAAATTTAATTAGAGAAATGATCCAGTGCTCCCACAGACTCTACAAATTATGTGCTCCCAATTGCATAGGGCTACCTAGACAGACCAATCAAATGATTTTGACATCCCTTTGACCCAACCCACCCTTCGTTGGGACACGAATCAAGCCATGAACCATAAAATGGAGAGTCGAGATTGCTATGAAAAAGGTCCAATTAACATATTAACCACCCATTTGGTGGGGCACATTTGTTAATGATTCTAAACAATCACCTTGCCCAGATGACTCTAACCAACACATCCATGTTTTGGAAAACAGAATGTCAGCAAATGAAAGTTCAACTTTTGGAATGATTATGAAAATCCAATCAGTGTATTTTGCATGGTGGTCCATGAAGTGTGGTGAACCTAATGGACAATCTAGATCTATTGATTGGATAATCCATGTCTCTTCATTCAAATAGGAGTTGCCTTATCTTATAGTGATACATGAACAATGGATTGTCTCTTTAAAATAATTACCTCTGTATATAAAATTATTTCCATGTATAACTACAAGACAATTCATATATAATTTATAAACAAATAGTACTCCATTTAAGCGAGTATGATGCGAGTGAGAGGAAGTAATTGCTAAATGTGTATGATAACGGTTTAGCCCATCCACCAAGAATAAACAAAATTGTTCACCAGGTTGAGCTTATCGATAGATGAACATTGTATGTCAAAGTTGAAATTCATGCCATCTATTTATCATAAAAACAAGTGCAAATAGAAGGAGAAGCCAACCAAAGCATCTTCAAATAATAACTATTTAATGAAAGAACATTGAAGAACCTAAGATGTGGTTGCACAAACAACTAAATTGGATTTCAATAGTGAGGTAATCAAATTGCAACAACCTCCATTAGTATTTGTATGAGGAAGTAGCCCCCAAACTGCAATTATGCCACCGTTGATCTTGTGGATGTGTGGATGTTGAATCTCACGTCGAGTATTGTCGAATCATTTTTCGAGTATTTGGATAGTTTTGGTTTATGGTAGTGGAGATGTTAGAGAATTCAATTGTTACTGTTACATTACCTCCTTGGCAAAGCGATTCGTCGGGGCAAGATAGAGATTTAATTTGGGTTACATGCAACTCCTGTCCCTTCTTCTTTGATGGTTTCTCTCTCCACACACACACACACACATGCACACACACACACACACGCACATATATATATAGAGAGAGAGAGAGAGAGTTGTCCAGCAATTCTCCTTTGTAGCCAATCTTTTGAAAACATGAGGATTTGGAAAACATGAGGCTTTAATGAGTCACTCGGCTGACTTGATGAGCTTTGTTGATTCAGCACCAAGTCGCACTCACAAGTTCTCTAGAGACTTGGCTCAAAATGTTGTTGGGTCGGCTCAGTTGAGTTTTGAGTGAGTCGGTGAGTTAAGTGCACATGAGAATCACTAAGTAGGTAGCATTCTCCCGCAACTCACCTGGATGACAATGGAATAAAGCGGTAAGGTCTTGTAGGCTGCAGAGTAATGGCGAATAATCAATAAAAATAAGAAAAACAGTGCGCCCAATGTGTTTCTGTTTTGTGACCCAATCCAAATGATAAGGTGGATTTGTATCATTGATTCCTCCGAAAAAATCCAAACAAATCTTGATTTCTTGGTGAAACGATTCCTTGGCTCATGGAGGGAGGTGATTTGGACCTAGACTCAGTCCATAGCTCATGAATTTGGACTTGTAAATGCTCTGCTGACCAAATTCCAATGCTACATAAAACAAAATGTGCAAGGCCACATCGATTGCCTCCTTTTGGAAAAAGTAGTATGGTAGGTAGTAACTTTCAAGGTCTGTTTGGTTGAAAAATGATTTCATCTCATATACAAGTAACTCGCATCTATTTCATCTCCTATACAAGTAACTCTGCATCTATAGTAAAAACACAGAGAAGGAACCACATGCTTCAACAATTTAAAACAATTCAATCACATTGACAGTGAAATTAAGATATTACAAACAAATGCACCAAATGGACAAACAAGATAGTTTATATGTTCAATGTCTTGTGCATCTATTTTTATTTCATGTTGGGAATCACTACTTTTGCAATTGATGCAATATTTGAATGTGGCCCATCATCTAGCAGACAGTAATGATGCCCGCAATTAAAAACTTTCTAAGGCCCAAGTAATGTTTAGTTTCCATCCAAACCGTTGGTAAGGTAAGAAAACAAAACAAAAAAAAAAAAAAAAAAAAAAACTTGGATCGAGGGAAAATTCAGATGTCGTCTTTATTCAAAAATTAACACAATCTAAAATTGGAAAGAAATCAACTTAGATTGGTTGTTAAAAAAAAAAAAAAAAACTTCTCAATAAGGTAACTTTCAAACCCAACAAAACTTAGAAGCTATCTTTGACTTGAATTTATCCCAAATGATGAACTTGTCAGACAAAAATCTATTGCAAACTCGCCACTGTCGCGTTCATTAGCTAATCCGCATTCGTAGACACCTCTCATAGACACGCACGCCACGCATACGAAACGTCATTTTCAAACCAAACTACACTCGCTATTTTCAAATCTCACGCGGCCACTTCATTCCCCCACTCTCTCCCTCGATTTCCCCACTCTCACCACAAAGGTATACATGGTATTGCATGTTGAAATTTCCTAAACAAACTTAGTATATACACATGGATGGTGCCGGATGGCTTCTTTTTTGTCACTTGTAGTTCTTCTCTTCTTCTTATTTTTTGGTATCCATATTTACTAATATAGCGTAAATGAAGAGTTATAAGCCTAAGATGAAGCCAAGTGTATATATTCAGAATTTTAAGAAGGGTTTTGACAGTCAAATGGGGTTTGGGTTTGGTTAAGGGCTAGATTATGTTCATCTCTAAACTAAAGATGGTATAAAGTCTAAGGCCCTGTTTGGGAGATGGCCTAAAAATGAGTTCATCGCACTTTACTTAACATTAATTATGTATGTGAGATGGTCATCTCTAATACATAATGACTGTTGACATGAAGTCATTATCATGTATTGAGGTGGAGTCAGAGTCAGGTCAGGTCAGGTCGACCCAATTAACTTACACACCTAGCAACATATATAAGTATTAATAATACTTGCCATCATCCATCTACACTAGTAATAGTAAGCATGCAATGAGCCAGTCATTTCAAACAGAAGCATTACAAGAAGCTAACAAGCTACAGAATGTTCACTAACATGTCAATTCATCAGATATTTTAACTTGCAAAATTTACACTTCATGTAATACACAACCACCACTGCAATAAGTTCTTGCAAGGGGAAGATGGAGCAATCTCACAACACCACCACATTTAATTATTTTTTTTTTAAAAAGGGTGGGTAAAGCAAAGAACCTAACCTTTCATTTAAATAAGAGCACGCCATCCTGTTATGAGTGCACTGCAATGTCCACATTTTCTACCTTTTGTCATCTTCTTTGTGACGGGCGGATTTGGGGCTCTCCCTCACTTTGGTTTATGGCCACCTTTATCTTTGCAAGCACCATTTCCATTCCTTGCAACATTCTTTGTGATCTTTGCCATTGTCTTCTTTGTAATTACCCGTGTGTGACGGTTTGCCCGTGCACAAGTTGCAACACTCGTGTCTCTTTGAGATGGATTAATTGCATCATTTCAAGTGACTCTTTCTCCAACCTTGACTTTGGCGATTTGGCACGTGTAGTAAGCAGCTGTCATCCAATAGAGGAAAAAGATATCAAGATCAGTCTCCTAAAGATATGTTTTTGAATTTCTGTGGAATTACTCATCAGTGTAGAAAAACTGAACCATGTATTCAACAGCATGTAGAGAAAAACAGGAGGGATCTGAAAGAAAGCACAATCTGAATTTCGTGAAGGACATTTTTTTTTGCTTTTCGTTTCACATCATAAACAAGGGGGTATTTTTACAGTTCAATAGTTTCCAAGGGCATGATGTGCTAATTCCAATGATGCATCCTTGCGTTTGCATGCATTTCTACCGGACAGATCATGGCCATTTACTTCAGATTGGACAATTCCAATGCTTTATGCTCTGAATACCAATTTCCAAACGATGACAAGATCCAAACATCCGTACAAAACAAATCAAAGAAAAGAGAACTTAGAGGCCTAAGATCTTACCAGAAATCGGCAGGATTTCAACACTTTCTCATCAGATCTATCTTCGGTCCGCAGTCTAACGAAGTTAAAATTTCCCCTAAAGAGATTCCAAAGAAGAATATGCCCGATTCATGATAAGATCTAGAACAATATCCCCCTTCTAATCTATACATGTCTGGAATTACTTTAGATCTAAAGGAATTTCACTAAAATCGATGCAACAATGGTTCCATCTCTTCGAGATCTAAAAAAAAAAAACCGATCGAGATTTTCTTCATCTAAAAAAATAACCGATTTGAATTTCTTCTCCATGTTTTCTACATGGAGTAAGTAATCAAACAGAGAGATTCAAAACCGGAAAGAGAAAAGAGAAATCGAAAAAAATCTCTGCAGAAGAAACCGAAATCCTAAGCTAGAAATTCCATCATTGGAGGTAATTGAAGGAATTTACAGAGGAAAATTAGAAATTCCACATACCTTCAACGCCATTTCTCTCCTTTCTTCTCTTCCGCTCAACGAAGTTGAAACTCTAGTAGCGAAAATGACGTCTGTTGCTTTATATATATGTGTCCGTTTTTTGTCTCGGTTCGTATGAAAGTGAGGTTAAAAGGTGGACATTTTGCCTCAGTTCCAGAACTGAGGCTAAAAGGTGACTTCTTGCCTCGGTTTCAAAACTGAGGCTAAAAGGTGGTTTTTCACCGAAACTTTCGTGAGATTCAACCCAAGCATAAAATATGCTCCAAATGGAACCCAAATATCATGACCACCTAGAAGTTCAGTTGTCCATGCCGTAGCAAAAAGTTGGGATGGGATGCCCAATATTAGCTTTTGTGTAGGGGCCACCATAGTGTTTACACAACATCCAATCCATTCATCTGATGTGCTTCATTAGGATGAAAGAATTACACAAAAAATCATTACAAAACATAGGTGGGCCATACCACGTGAATTTAGATGTTTTGAGTTATAAATTTTATGAGGAAGCTGAACTGAATGCTGAATCAACTTGATTTTGGATTGAGGCTAAATAAGGGCATTCCTGCCAGGTACTCCACACCACCGCCATGTCGCTCTTTTTCTTTTTTGTCTAAGTGGCGACTAAACAGGGCCCTATAGAATCGAATTGACGATGGTACGAATAATCTTTTCATGAAATTAATTTTGGCCTCAGTTGCTCACCAACCGAGGCAAAAGAGCAAACTTTTAGTCTCAGTTGCTCACCAACAGAAGCAAAAAGGGAGACTTTTGGCCTCAGTTTCTCACCAACCGAGGCAAAAGGGCAGACTTTTGGCCTCAGTTTCTCACCAACCGAGGCAAAAGGGCAGACTTTTTGCCTCAGTTCTCAACAACCGAGGCAAAAGGGCAGACTTTTAGCCTTAGTTGCTCACCAACCGAGGCAAAAGGGTAGACTTTTAGCCTCAGTTGCTCACCAAGCGAGGCAAAAGGGTACACTTTTAGCCTCAGTTGCTCACCAACCGAGGCAAAAGGGTAGACTTTTAGCCTCAGTTACTCACCAACCGAGGCAAAATGACAGACTTTTAGCCTCAGTTTCTCACCAACCGAGGCAAAAGGGCAGACTTTTGGCCTCAGTTTTCAACAACCGAGGCAAAAGGGTAGACTTTTAGCCTCAGTTGCTCACCAACCGAGGCAAAAGGATAGACTTTTAGCCTCAATTGCTCACCAACCGAGGCAAAAGGGCAGACTTTTGGCCTTAATTTCTTACAAACCGAGGCAAAACGACAGACTTTTAACCTCAGTTTCTCAACAACTGAGGCAAAAGGGCAGACTTTTAGCCTTAGTTGCTCACCAACCGAGGCAAAAGGGTAGACTTTAGCCTCAGTTGCTCACCAACCGAGGCAAAATGACAGACTTTTAGCCTCAGTTTCTCACCAACCGAGGCAAAAGGGCAGACTTTTGGCCTCAGTTTTCAACAACCGAGGGCAAAAGGGCAGACTTTTAACCTCAGTTGCTCACCAACCGAGGCAAAAGGGCAGACTTTTAGCCTCAGTTACTCACCAACCAAGGCAAAAGGACAGACTTATGGTCTCAGTTCTCAACAATCGAGGCAAAAGGGTAGACTTTTAGCCTCTGTTGCTCACCAACCGAGGCAAAAGGGCAGACTTTTGGCCTCAGTTTCTCACCAACCGAGGCAAAATGACAAACTTTTGGCCTCAGTTTCTCACCAACCGAGGCAATAGGGCAGACTTTTGGCCTCTGTTTCTTATCAACCGAGGCAAAAAGTGAATTTTTAACCTCATTTCCTTTACAACTGAGGCTAAAAACCATATTTAGCCTCATTTTTTTGAACCGAGGCTAAAAAATTGAGGCTAAAGGCCTACTTTCTTGTAGTGTCATTCACTTTTTCTTCCATGGAGCGGGGGAGTTCTAGACTGTGGGGTTCACGTGTTGTTGTTTGTATGATATCCAACCTTCCAACAGCTGGCCCCATCCATTATAATGATCAAATAAACAAAAATTCAAGTATTGCTTGGGATGCAGGTGTGATTAAGGGCTAAAAATTCGTCAAGCATGGGCTATCAGTCGTAGGTCCTCGTTGACATCCAATGTCAACCTTTACTGCCTTTCTTGTATTTTCTCTCCTCTTTTTCCTTCTTTTTCCTACATACATTTGCCAGTTGTTAAGGTAAACCAGCTACAAGTAAAGGGGACTTTAGCCTCATTTCAAAATTGTGGCTAAAAATGTTAAAAACTGAGGCTAAAGCCTTTAGCCTCAGTTTTGCCTCGGTTATACAAACTGAGGTTGAAACCCCCGTGGCTAAAGGCTTTAGCCTTAGTTTTAGCAACCTAGGCTAAAATGACTTTTATAGCCTCAGTTTTTCAAGTGAAGTTAAAAGAACCTTTTTAGCTTCAGTTTTCTCAAAATGAGTCTAAATTAAAATTTTAGCCTTCATTGTTTCCAACCGAGACTAAATTCAAAATTTCCTCAGTTGCCTCTAATTAAACTTAAATCTATTTTTAACCTTGGTTCTCAACAACCGAGGCTAAAGCCTTTAGATATGGGAGTTGTAGTCTCAATTTAGGTAACTGAGGCAAAACTGAGACTAAAGATAGATTTGGCCATTGTTAGCATCAATTGAGGATAAATTCAATTTTTAACCTCATTTATCAATAACCGAGGCTAAATTTAGTTTCTATCAACAAAAGCTAACAATATTATAATCAACCAATGATTGAACTTGCACATGTTTCACCCATTTAACATCCATCAAGACAACAATCAGCACAGTACCAACAAAACAATTAATGGTCTATTTAAAGTTTTCAAAACAAACAAACTGCCACATAGCCTTCCACATGAACTGTTTTAGTAAGGTCCCCTTCCACGTGACTAAGCATCTCCATGGCTTCTACAATGTATCTAAATAAGGAAACTCGATGATTTATTTCATTTTTTCAAACATGAGCAAGAAAACAGCACAGAAAATGTCTGAAACTACTTACCCAAAAGCCTTTAATGGAGCCAACAATTCATGAATTCCCATGTTTTCCATGTTATTATCATCATGTTGATATACCTGAAGTATAAATAAAAATGGCAGTAATGATCATGCTCAGAACTTCTTAAAATCAGAATACAAATAGAAAAACTACCTGAACAATCAAAATTGATTGTGTAAGTTAAGGATATCTATAATGATTGAGTACTTGTCATACAAAGAAGAAGAAAAGATTGTGTGCACCTGGCGTGCATGAAGATTTAGTGGGCACATACTTGCCACCATCCAACAATCATGGGTGAGAATCTTAACATGATTTTATAAATTGTGTTTTTCAAATTCAAATTTTGAATTGATTATAGATTCCCACTAAAAACCATTAAATGCTAGGAGATGATGTGCTGCCGGATATCAGCACTCCCAGTCTGCACTGAAATTCTGCTCTCAGCCATTCTTCTTTACCTTTAGAGAGACCTGCATCAAATTTCCTTACTCCATCTACCGCTGATAGAACTGCATCAATTTACAAGTTTAAAATTGATAAAAATTAATTGCAAAATAATAATAGAAAGGCGATTGTATAATTAATCTAGAAGAAAAAAAAGAATTACATAACATTTATCCCTTAATTTTACATGATTCCTTCATAAGTTTTTCGTAAAATAAGTCCATTGAGGGGCTATAAATTTCATTTTTGGACCATCTACTATGTTGGTGGGACCTAATTGCTTCAACAATAGAGAGACCACTTTGTTTAGTAGTTTTGTGGACTAACATCCCAATACATGTGAAAGTGCGGGGGGAAGTCATGGCCACTAGACCATCATCATCATCATCATAAATAATAATAATAAAGGAAACTATGGTACTTTTACCTTTAAAAAAAAGATATTTTAAAAACTTTCCCTAAAGTATTTAGCAACTCTACTCCTGTAACATGTGCCTACAATATGTGAACCATTAATTTAAGTGGGCCCCACCATGGATGGTTTATAGCCCAATAGCTCAACTGATTGGACCATCCCTAATCCTTGTAGTGGAGAATTGTTCTATGTAAGGAATGATGAAGGGAATGTTGGTCAATTTTTTTTTAATTAACCAATTGAACGATTATCATTCTCTAATCACTGTGAAATCTGACCTTTACCCCATTAATGGGGGATCCTGTTGAATAACTGGTTCAGATTTGGTATACATGTGGACCATTGTATAAAAATAATCTCTTTCACTTAGAAAAAAAGTGGCAATACTTGAAATGCGAGTCAAGATTCCATCCTCTATGACCATGCAAGTTCCAAGGAGAGCCACACAAAGAAGATATAATTAGTGTGAGATCCAACCCTAGTTTACATGTGTGCATGCATGTGTGTGAGTATGCATTCTATCCATTTTGGTTCCGCGGTCCTATCGGTCAAATTCCGGCGACCTGCGACCCTCGGGTAATGTTTGCGGTCATCCTTAAGTTCGGTCACATAGACCCAACTCGGATTGACCCGAGACCTATACCATTGCGTTCGCCTTGTCGCTGCGATTCCGATGCCGCGTCCCATGCGTTAATCCGATATGTACATCTTAAGTTATGAGCATTGATCGATATGGGCCATTGATTGCATGATTGGTGGACCCCACCATGGGTTGCACATTTTCCCATGCCATTATTTCACCCTAGGTTGAGATTTCTAGAAAGGCTATTACCCTAAGCCTTATTAATATCACCATAGGCCACCATCATTGCCTAGGAGAGAGAGAGAGCTCATTATTACAAGGCTTAAAAGTCTCTCTCTCTCTCTCTATCTTTTCCTCTCATTTCTCTCTCTCTCTTCTCTTCTGCCATAGCAACTTCCCTCCATTATTTCAGCCTACTTTCACTCATAAACTCTCCTATCTAACCCTTGAAGAAAGATCTCAACCTTAGATCTATGCACCTTGGATCCTAAGGAGTCTAGTGGTAGAAGATTCTTAGAGTTCTTGTGAGGTGGGTGCTCTCCATGATTCCTTCCATTCTTCTTCTTCCTCCCTTCTTCCTTTCTCTTTTGCTTCATGCATGGAAGCATTTTGAGCCCACTAATCCATGGTGGAGGCCCTACATGGTTCCTAGGTAGGGGTAATGGCCTAGATCTTGCATAACTTAGCCATGGTGGGCCATTCTCCATGGACCCACCTTGAGGCTTCTTCTTCTTCCCATTTCTTGTACATCAAGGGCCATATAGGCCTTGTATGCATGTGGGGAGAGGAATCCCCACCATTCATCACTTTATTTTCCATGTAAATTGCCATGCATGAAGTTTATAAGGATAGTAATAGTGTGGATGGTGTGTGGGTGGTCCATTAGTAGCGGGACCACCTACCTATGGCCGGATTTCACTATTTCTCCTTCTCATTTCTCTATAATCTCCTTTCATGTATACTGATGAGGTGAGGTCCACCAATGAAGGTCAACAACCTCCCAGGCCTCAAGTAGGGTGGACGTTCAAGCCCACTTAAATGGACATCTAGGCCCAACCATGCATGCATGGTTTGGGTGATCTCCAAACTTCTCTTTTTATGGAGGTTTTAATGAAACCAAGGGTCTGAAATTTTGCTGGCATGTCAAGGTAGACCCCACAAGTTAAATCAGGGCCATGGGCCCTTTGATTTTTATGCATGGGCTAAAATATGGACAACATATGTTACTGTCTAGATTTTAGCCCAGTTAAAGCAGGTGTTTTGGGTTAATGATTAGACCCATTTTCAGATTCTTTTTCTCCAAATTTCTTTAGGGGATTTGTAGTGTGTGGACCCCACTTTGATGTGGGATGGGGCCTACACCCTACCTCCCATGATTGAGGTCCATGGGTTGGGCCAAAGATGGCTAACTGTCCAGAATTTTCTGGACAGTTCAGCAATATAGTATAGCAGAAATCATCTTGTTTACCTAAATTTCTGGAAGAAATGGGCCACTCCAGTGGACCCCACCTACTGTCTATACATGTGAGTACCAAACCTACCTATTTTTTCAGTGATTTGAGAGACCTATGCCCACCCCATAAGGTGCCAATCATGGGGACAACAATATTGTGCAGTAGCAGATTTTTTTTTTTTGGAAAATATTGCTGTCCAAAATTTGTATCAATTAAATAAAATACTTCTACTACTTCAAAAATTCTAAAATTTTGCAGAGGAATGGCCCATCTATAGTAGGACACCCTTAAAAATTTTTAGGGCCAATAGACCCCATTTGGGCATCTAAAAGGGTGGGCCAACATAGTGGATTACCAGAAATTTCTGTTGTGTAGTCCAGCAGCATAGTTCCATAAAAAATAAATTTTCAAAAATATTTTCTCAGAAGGCGGGCCATCTTTCTGGGTCCCACCTTGTTGTAAGCTTGATGAGGTACCTTGGGTCCAAATTTCAGGAATTTTGGAGGCCCAGAACCTACCCAGTTGGATGACCCAAATTCAGGACAGTTATTTCTAACAACATTTTACCTTGGACAGATTGAAATTCTGAAATTTATTAAAATACTTTTGAGTATACAAAAATCATGAAAATTTAAAAAGAGGTGGTCCACCCATGGTAGGACCCACCTACAAATTTTTTGGGCCAATGGACCCCTGTACACACCGTGGAAAGGGTCGGACTGGCCACTATGTTGGGACGTCCAGGTTAGTCCGATTTTTTGGACAGACTGTTTTCTTTAAATTAATTAAAATATGTTTAGTTATCCAAAAATTCTAAAATTTTGTGGAGGTGTGGCCCACCCATGGAAGGACTATCTTACAAATTTTCAGATCCATCGGGCCCTTGTACCGTCTGTGGTATGACCTGTAAATTTGAGTCAGTTTTGGGCTAAATACCCAGACCCGTAGGACTACCCACCATGGTACGCCCCTACCTTGGGCTGCTGGGCTTGCATTCCAATGGCATGACCCACTTGAAGTAAGTGTTGTATATCCCCTTCTCATATCATGGGACCCACAGTGATGTGTGTGGGCCATCCGGAATCAAATATACTATAAAATAATTTTATTGTTGGATTCCAACCAACCTAGAAAATGGGTGGGCTGGAATTTGGCAATGGGCCTAATATTGCTACTCATAAGAGTTATTGTGCGGTAGCATAGCCCACCAGATTTGAGGATGGATTAATTAGCTATCTTGCCATATTCCTTTAGTATTTTTGGGTTTAATTAGGGCCCATCTGAGGCCCACCCAAGATGGGTTTTATTGGATCATTGTATATGGATAATTGCTAGTTCCTTAACCTTTTGCCTTTGGACTAAGTTCTTCTAAGGAGGCCCATCAACCTTTGGGCCTATACTCTTCTACATATTGTGATTGGTTTATGGGCTATAATATGCAAGTAGTTGGGGCCCTTGACTGCCCACCAAAATTCACCTTGTGCTTGGGCTAAGAAGTGAGGCCCAACTCACTAGTATTAAATGTGAAATTGCCCATATGGTTGAACTACTGGGCTGCCCATGAGGCCTACCACAATATGTGGGTTTATGACCTTTATGGTTGGGCCCAAACCTTGCTTGAGGGCCCACCATATTGCCTAGGAGTTGGGCTTTGTGTATAGCCCACCAGGCCATGTATTGCTTGGGCCTTAGACCTTACTTTATATGCATAGCGGGCTATCTCTTGGAAACCAGTTGAGGTTGGATGTTCTCTTGGGTGATCCTAAGGTAGGCCCATGAGTTTCCTTATGAATGGTTAAAGGCCCACCATAGAACTTAGGCCGTTTATTTGAGGCTAAATGTGGATGTATGTGGAGCCTACCTCAATGTATGTTGGTCTAAGCCATTCAAGCCTTGGATCGTCCGATCATGAAAGCACTCTCTGCCTTAGGTTGCTACTAGATTCACAATCTAGTAGTAGGCCCACTTGATCTTTTCATGATATATACACACTCTCTATCTAGGGGGCTCCCCCAGTGAGAATAGTTAGCCTTCATGAGATTATTTCCACATATTTAACTAATTTTCAGACCTTAGCAGGTCAAGGAAGTCAAACAGGCCAAAAGTTTATCAAAGGACCTTAAATGTATAATTTTATGGTTAAAAATTTATTTGGTTGTGGGGCCCACCATATTGAGAACTTGTGTATGTGTTGTATGCTTATGTTTTCTTATAATCTCTGGGCTTAATCAGTGATTCTTTTGGGTCACCTTTAGTGATCACATGAGGACCTCATCTTAGATTAGTTTTTTGGGGCATCCTACGGGCCCAGAGTGGGTTAGGACGTCCCATCTTGGCCTAGCCATATATTGGGCCAACTTCCACCATTTTGATGGACTTGTGGGCTGAGATAAGGATAGTATTGGGCCCTTGGTTACCCACTTAAATTGCTAGTTATTGGGCTGATGTAGTGGGGCCCATTTTATCCAAACTTAAACTTATTTTTGGACCTTATATTGTGTACGCGGGCTGCCCACCAAGTCCAACTTAATGTATGGATTCTATGGCCATTGAAAATTGAGCCTTGGGCCTTAATTCCCCTCTTAAAGCCCATGTTGTTACAAGTGGTATTATATCTTTTTATATCCTATTATGAGGAATATATGTACGTGGTTACCTTTATTTTTATCTTAAATGTAGGCCTTGGTCCTTCTATCCATATAGTTCATGGTTGATATGCCTTTTTGGGAAATTGTGGTTAAATGTCTCCATTATGGATCTCTCTAGGCCCGGTTGTATTTAAGAGTGATTGGATACTCATCTTAGACTCTTGTTAGGCTCATTTCTATATTACTTAGACCCGTAGCTTGTATACTTAGTCTTGAGGGCTACCCAAGGTAAATGGGCCCCCACTAGAAGTTGGATTTCCTTAAGGATATTGTCTAAGTACCTAGTTTTGGTTCTTTCTTAGATAGGAGGAATGTAATATACATTGTATATCGCCATATAGTGTGATTAAATTCATCCTCATAACCCAGGTACATCATTGTATGCTTGGTTGACACTGTGTGTGTGGTCATATTATGCCATTGGGCATTGCATGTTACCTTCTCCGAGGGACGTAATATTCCCTCTTGAGCACGTTGGATGCTTGGAATTGATGCATAGTTGATTGTGTGATTCATGCATCTGGCATTGCATAGCATATGAACAATTATTGCCCTTACTTCATCAGGGCTGTAGCCTCCACAGTTACATCTTAGATGGCCATGTTTGGACACCAAAAATGTTACTTGAGCATACCGGGTGTATAAGATGCCCATGGGTGAAATTCTCAAAACTTCCATGGTATCAAGGATCTGCTCCAACGCCGTGACCGGGTGGAATATGTGACCGCATAAGGGCCTTATACTGTTAGGCCGCGACTCCCGTTGTTGTGTAGTCGGTTGGATAGGGGTGTGGCCTTGCTCGCTTGATGTAAGGAGACATTGCTAGGATGAGTCTGACCAGATCGTAAATGGGTCCACTGTCGTCAGGCCTTGTTGGTGACTAGCTGTCCACAGGCGGGTAGTGAGGTCTCTTACGCTTATTTGACTGTGCGAGGTCTGTAGAGTGGCAGTCATCCAGTAGTGTAATGGATCCTGGTGATTTCCTTATGATAGAAATGTATTTGATATGTGGATTGGACATGGGCAATGACATTACTTCGCATTGTATTTGCATCAACTATGTAAGTCTCATATTGCATCACCTTGGCATGACGCCCAGTACTCATTGCATTATATAGCCTTGGTATGGCGTTCTGCATTATTGTACTACCTTCGTATAACTTCTTGCGTTCATGACAGCCCTGGTAAGGCTGGTGGTGTTGGCTTTGATCATGTTTCCTTCCTATATCCCCTATTATTATTCTGTGCACTATTGTCACACACTTTCACCACCCTCTAAGCTTCTATAAGCTTATGCACAATTGATGCATGCAGGAGATCCTAGGCAGACGACGTAGCAGTAGATCTTGGAGTAGAACTTAGCTTGAGGACCCAGTATTGCCGACTTTCCTTTCCTTTTTTTCCCTTCTCCTATTATCTTATGTATATCCTTTTGGACCTTTAGATTCTTGTAAAAGTTCAAATTCTTAGTGAAATTTGTGATGTGTGCCTTGTTATTTTCAGATATACTTGCTGTGATCTTGGGTATGCTCATATTAGAATGATTATACTGTTATGAAAATCCTCCTTGTAGGATCCCAGGATCAGAACCTGCCTCAGGAGCAGAGAATGGGGTACTACGGAGGCTGTTGTGACCAGAACTAACCATTGGGTTCCTTGTGAGTCCTGTTACCGACTCTAGGACTTTCTCAATATATCACTCTTATGACAGCGAAAGCTTTCTTCTGCATTTGTCACGGGTTATCTCCATTCCTAGGATCTGTTTAGCCGGGCCCAAGTCTTTCATCGTAAACGACTTGCCCAACTCCTACTTTAGCTTGTCAATGTTCTTGATGTCTTTACCCATGATGAGCATGTCATCAACATATAACGGTAGAACTAAGAAATTACCATCCAAAAACTTGCGCGTGAACACACAATGGTCTAATTCTGTTCTGTCATATCCATGCTTTAACAGGAACGAGTCGAACTTCTTGTACCATTACCTTGGAGCTTGTTTTAGCACATACAAGTTCTTCCTCAGCCTACACACCATATACCCTTTGCCCTTGACTTCGAACCCCTTTGGTTGGTGCATGTAGATCTTTTCTTTCAGGTCACCATGAAGAAAGGCAATTTTAACATTTAATTGCTCTATCTCTAGATTCATGCTAGCCACCAACCCAAGCAACACCAGTATGGATGTCATCTTCACCATTGGTGACAATATCTCATCGAAGTCTATACCTTTCCTCTAACCAAATCCTTTCACCACAAGTCTGGCCTTGAACCTCGTTTGTGAATTCTTCTTCTCAATCTTCTTTTTGAACACCACTTGTTGCTCAGAGCTTTCTTACCCTTAGGTAATTTCACCATATCATAGGTGTGGTTCTTATGCAAAGATTCCATCTCCTCTTGCATAGCTTTCAACCACTCCTCCTTATGCTCGTCGGCTAGGGCCTCAGAATAATTTTCTGGCTCTCCCCCATCAGTGAGCATAATGTACTCATGCGGTGACTACTTCATAGATGACTGTCTATCCCTAGATGACCTCCTCACCTATGGATCAACAGGTGGATCAAGTGAGGGCGGCTTCCCCGATCCATCTTCTGTAAGAACTCCCTCGTCCTCTGCACCTTGCTGTACTCCCCTGCTATCAGGCACGACAGGAGGAGTAATCGGATCCATGTCTTCTAGCTCACTTGAATTAGGTTGGGTCTTCTTTAGCTTACAAATGTCTTCTATACATTAATCTTTAAAGAAACCACATCTCCGCTCCTGATGAGCTTTTTCTTGGTCGGATCCCCCAATCTGTAGCTGAATTTTTCATCACCGTACCCCAAGAACACACATTGCCTAATCTTCGTATCGAGCTTGGAGCTCTCGTCCTTTGGTATGTGAACGGATGCCCTGCATCCAAATATGCTGAGATGACTGTACGATGGATCTTGTCTAGTCCACACCTTCTCAGGTACTTCTCCATTCAACGGGGATGATGAAGACTAGTTTATCAAATATGCTGCCGTGTGCATTACTTCTCCTCAGAACATCTTGGGCAACTTTGCATGGGATAACATGCATCTGATTCTCTCTACAATGGTGCGATTCATTCGCTCAGCCACACTATTATGCTGGGGGGTCTTGGGAACCGTCTGTTCATACTATATACGCAGGGACTTACAATACTCATGGAAGTCACCAATGTATTCACCACCATTGTTAGTGTGGATGCACTTTAATGATCTACTTATCTCTCTCTCGACCATATCATGAAACATTTTAAATATACCAAAGACCTTATCCTTGGATTTCAAAGCATAAACCCAAACCCTCCTAGATGCATTATCTGACAAAATACAATGCCCCACCTAAGGTTTTTGTTCTCATAGGACCACAAACATTAAAATAAACCAAATTTAATGCATGTAATTTATTAACACGAGAAGCAGATTTAACAAATGAAACTCTATGCTATTTCCCTGATAAACAGTCAATACAAGTTTTGAGAGGTATACCTGTCATGTTTGGAAGGAGTCACTTCTTTGATAGTATTTGAAGCCCTTTTTCACTCATGTGGCCTAGGCGCTTGTGCCACATGTCAGTAGCTAAATCTTCCACTGTGTTCAACCCTCCCTTGCATACACTGACACTTGCCTTGTAAAGGGTGCAACACTTCTTCTCTCTGGCTGCGATCAACGAACCCTTGATGAGCTTCCAGCACCCACCAATAAATTGGCTTTTATAACCATCATCATCCAACCTTCCCATCGACACTAAGTTGAGGCGAAGGTCTGGAATGTACCTCACATCCTTGAGAACCAATGTGCAGCTTGCATCGGTCTTCACACAAATATCACCGACCCTTACGATCTTCGATACACCAGAATTTCCCATCTTCACGGCCCCAAAGTCACTTGACCTGTAGCTTGTGAAGAAATCTCTGCATGGAGTCACATGAAACGAGGCTCCCGAGTCTATCACCCAGTCGGTGTCCTGACTCATAACTGTGAGACAAACATTATGATCTGCTGAAAGAATAACTATAACGTTGCCATCTGAAGTAACTGCAGTAGAGTCTGATTCATCTTCCTTCTCATTTCTTTTTCCTTTCTTGTCATTCTTCTTCTTATGACATTCATGCTTGTAGTCGCACTTCTTGCCACAATTCCAGCATTCAACATCCTTCCTGGCACTCGACTTGCCTATTGATTTATATCGGGCCTTCTCACCCTTTATGTTCTTTCCTCTCCCCCGATCTTGTGTCACAAGGGCCTCTTATTGAGTAGACCCCTGTGATTTTCTCTCCTTGTCTCCGCATTGAAGAGACAACTAGTTACCTATTCCATAGACACCTTTCTATCTGGCGCAGAGTTACTCAGAGACACCACCAATGTCTCCCAACTGTCAGGCAATGAGCTAAGTAATAGTAAAGCCTATAGTTCATCGTCCAGGACCATCTTCATAGCAAAGAGCTGGTTCAATATGTTGCTGACCTCATTCATGTGCTCAGCTACAGAACCACCATCTTTGAACTTGAGATTCACAAGTCATTTTATTAAAAAAATCTTTTTGTCGGCTGTTTTCCTCTCATATTACCCTTGCAATTTCAGCCATAGGCTAGCGGCTGAGGTCTCCACAGACATGGTGGAATATGGAATCGTCCAACCATTGTCTAATAAACCCTACCACCTTCCGGTCTAACTTCTTTCAATCATCATCTAACATATCCTTTATCTTTGCTGATATGCCTATGCAATAAAGCAAGTTCTCCATCTTAGCCTTCCATATGGTCCAGTTAGAACCATTGAGATTGATCATCCTTGATGAGCCACCTTCCATAATTCAGAACTTATCCCACTCCGTTCAACCAACTTGAACTCTCTGATACCACTTTGTTGGGAGCCTTGCACTAAAATCTCAAGATCTTGCCTCCCAAAACACTAGAATTGTGGGATATAATAAAGCAATGAAATAAATCAAAGAACAAACCGCCCGACAAAAGAAATTTTACGTGGAAAATCCTTAAAGAGGTAAAAACCACTGGACCTGGTCTAGAGCTACAATTCACTATGAAGTAGAACGTTACAACTGATCACAAGCACACACCGCTTGTATTAAACCTTCTTCACTCTCATAGGAGTGGATAAACAATAAGAGAATTATAAAAATGGAGAGATCCAACCGATCACGAGGACGTAGAAGCCCTAAGACGTTAACTGCACAGTAGATCACCTCTACGAGAAGAATCCTCCCTTCCACAAGCTTCCTCTCTCTCTCTCTCTCTCTCTCTCTCTCTCTCTCTCTCTCTTCCTCTAGAATCACTTTAGGAAGCCTTAACATGCCCTAGAATAGACCTAGGGACCCTTATTTATAGTTTAGGAAAATTCTCTTCCGCACCTTTGCGAAACCGCCTCAAATTTATGCAGTCCACACAAAATCCGGACTGAATCTCCATAACCCTCGACTGGCTGAGCCAGGCCCTCGACTGGTAGAGGCCAAAAAACATGGCTTGCTGGACTTTGAGTCAAGCAGGCCCCTTCGACCGGTCGAGCAAGCTACTCAACTGGTCGAGCAGCGTGGTCTAGCAAGATTTAGGACATTCGCGCTGCACAACCTCTCCTCTAAACTAAGGAAAACCCCATCAATGAGATGGTTTCTTCTGTTTGAGAAGCCAGAGATGGGTCTCACTGTTCAACTGTTGACCTTTTAGCATCTACACTTAAAACAAAACTCCAAATAATAGAATTCCAGTTGTTTTAATTTTTAGGTTTTCCATTCCCTAAGGGTTTCGTAGGGATTTTCCATTTCCACATTTTGGATTCTCTCTATCCAAACACTAAAGAGAAAGATGCAGTAAACAGAAGAGAACATGTAACCGAGTAGTAACTATTCGAATATTAAAATGGCAAAGTGATGTAAGGGATCACCAAATTACACATCAGCCTGAGAAAGACCCAACATTACCAATGAGAGGGAGAGGAGGAGATGGTAAAAGAGTAATGACCCGTAGGACTGCCCAACCATTGTTTTTCCATCCTATACCTATCTTGGTCTTCTTCTCCCATAATATGCAATGATCAAAACCTCGCAGCCACTATCGATAAAAGCATGCGAGCTAGCATTGCCCTAGGGAATGTGGGTCTGACATGTCCATAAAATCAATGGACTTGCCCTTGTTGTTTCATACTCTACTTGTTTCAGGATGAGTAATACCAAAATGCAATAAGATGGCTATGATCAGGTACAATTTTTCAGGCCCACCCAAGTGCCATAATATTTTGAATTGGATTTCTGTTACCAACAAAGAGTCCTTTATTGGCTCAGAACATTTAAAAAAGAAGAAGAAGAAGAAGAAAGAACAAAAGAATGGCTAAATGCTTAAAACTATTGAATAACAGAAAGACCTCTGTAAAGCTACTGGTTTCGTAATGCATTGCCAATGGAGAGTAAGTTATAAAGTTCATCAGAAATCAAGAGCTAGCATAGATTTGAAGGAAAATTATGAGTTACACAGAAAACCAAACCCAGTGGTAAAACATAAAAGAAGGTTAAAATGTAGAAAGATCATCGGAAGCATTAGAGGTAAAATGATCTACTAGATCACATAATGGCAACAATCAATCAGACTAATCCAATTTCCACTTCTGAACAATAAACCTAAAGAAAACCTGACATAGAAAAGAAAAAAATATGTAAAGCGATTACAAGTTGAACGATCGTAAATCGAAAACAATTTGGTTAGTTTAGCCACTGTCACAGCTAGAATGGCTTCAATCTCAAAATCCTTCTCAATAAATGATTGTTTTAAAGGAATTTCTGCCAAGTCTTTTTCAACTGTAGACAAAAGTATGTTTCAACATTGAGGTCTTGGGTTTGAACCCATACTTACCTATCAAAAATAAATAAATAAGTATTTTTCAACTGTACATTTGTTTGAAAAACTGTGACCTAACTGACTATGGGACCAACCTAATTCTTGGGCTAGAGCATCCACATAGTGGTGCCCCCCTGATGAATGTATTCGACCTCGCAACCATGTTGCCACGTTGGCACATATGTAGCGCATTCAAGAGCTTTCTTCTATAGGCATGTAGACTTAGAAAAGCGATGCCATATGAGAGAAAAAAAGGTTGACACTCTAGTAGAGTGTGATGCCCACAATAAAAAAAAACCGTGCAAGTTGCAACTTCTGGCTCAAATTCTACCATTTAGATAGTGGAAACAATGCCCAAATTAGCTGATTAATTGATATTAAATGGCCACCAATTCATGTTACCATTTTATAGATAAGGTATTAAATGGCCACCAACTTCTGTAAAGAAATATTTTAGCTCTGTAATGAGTAGAAGATCATCCTAACTTTCAGGAGGGTTTCTACAACATGATTTCCCTTCTTTGATTTCAGTTTGAATCTCTCTCTCTCTCTCTCTCTCTCTCCATGTGTGTGTGTTATACATGCTCCTTAAACACTAGACTTTTGGCCTAAATTCCTATGCAACCAATGCTAAAAACTAGACTTTTGGCCTCAGTTCATATTCAATTGAGGCTAAAAACTAGACTTTTGGCCTAAGTTCCTATGCAACAGAGGCTAAAAGGTAGACTTTTAGCCTCCGTTCCTATGCAACTGAGGCTAAAAAGTAGACTTTTGGCCTCGGTTCCTATGCAACTGAGGCTAAAAGGTAGACTTTTCGCCTCGGTTCCTATGCAACTGAGGCAAAATAGTATACTTTTAGCCTCAGTTCCTGTGCAAATGAGGATAAAAAGTAGACTTTTAGCCTCGGTTCCTATGCAACTAAGGCTAAAAGGTAGACTTTTAGCTTCAGTTCCTATGCAACTGAGGCTAAAAAGTAGACTTTTCGCCTCAGTTTCTATGCAACTGAGGCTAAAAAGTAGACTTTTGGCCTCGGTTCTTATACAACTGAGGTTAAAAAGTAGACTTTTCGCCTCGGTTCCTATGCAACTAAGGCTAAAAAGTAGACTTTTAGCCTTGGTTCCTATACAACTGAGGCGAAAAATAAACTTTTAGCATCAGTTCTTTAGCAACCGAGGCTAAAAAACACATTTAGCCTCCGTTTTTTCAACTGAAGCTAAAAATTGTAGCTAAAAGCTTTTTTTTTTGTACGTTGGTTGATGATTCGGATTAGAGATAGGAATTTTAGTTAGGTCGGTAGCCGTAAATTTTAATAAGTGCATATCGTAAGACAACAAATGAATTGAGTTTATGTTTTATATGCTTAAAGCGTTCCTTCATTTTTTTAGGCATACGTGTTGAGGGAGCTCAATTACATCGTAATTAAGCCATTTGTTGACCACTTTGTTCATGACCTTTTGGATTTTGATTGCTTGAGCTACTTGCATGGTGTTCAAGGATTATATATTACACATTTCTTGATATATCTTGTTGAGAATCATTATCTTGTTAAGAATCATTTCCAAGTTCTAATTTAACTAGGTACTTACTAAGCAAGCTTTGGTTGGGTCAATTTAGAAAAGTTCACTGCCAAAATCGTGGATTTGCGATGGATTTTTGTGATGGACTTCGTCCATCGCAAAAATTGCTTCATTTAATGACGGATTTAATCCGTCGCTAATGGAAAAGGTCCGTTGGCAATCCTGATTTATGACGGATTATGAAAAATCGCTTTAAAATTTAATGACGGATTTAATCCGTCGCTAATTCTCGAAAATCCCTTGTTCTAAAGTCGTGGAATTTTATGATGGACCAAAATCCGTTGCTAAAATCTGATTTATGACGGATTATGGTCTGGCGTAACATGGCGACGGACTAAATCCGTCACAAATTTTGAAATTTGCGACAGTATGATCAGTTGCAAATTCCTGCCCAAAATAGCAATTCAGGACGGTTTTTAGTTGCTTTTGCAACGGATCATGGTTCGTCGTAAAAGGACTTTTGCCTTGAACATTTATTTTTTTCATTTTTTTAGAATATGGTGGAAAATTAGGTTTTTTTTTTTTATAGTCTAATTATTGTGTTTTAATTGAATTTCAGTGGTTTAATTGTACATATTTGTATATAAGATTATTTTTTAAGAATTGATTGAATGCAAATATATATATATATATATTATTTTTATATCAAATGAGTGGAAATTATTATTATTATTTTTAATTTAAAACTAATATTTAAATGATTTGTAATATCACATGAAAAAGAATTTTGAGAAGTTTAAAAAATTTAACAATGTTTGAGAAAAAAATGAGATTTTGAAAAAATAAAAATTGTGATTTAATAAAAATCTATTTTGTGGGGAAAAAAAAAGAATATTGAATATAGTTAATAATTTTGGAAAAAAGAATTTGGTTTTGAGAAAAAAAATAATATCCTGAAAAAAAAAATTAAAAAGATTTTAAAAAATGTGAAAATTTTGACAATGTTGAAAAATGAAAATATTTTGAAAAAGAAAATGAGAGTTTGTATTTTGAAAAATAAAATAAAATTGAGAAGTTCGAAAAAAATGCTTTAAAAAAAATGGAGTTAGAAAGAATTGAAAATTTTAAAATAAAACGATATTAAAAAATCGATACTTTATCGTAAAACAAACATATTGAAACGAAAAATAAAGAAGTTGAAAAAATTTGTGATTTTGAAAAATAATTGAAAATGGTCAAAATTTGAAATTAAAAGAAAAAATTATTGATAAAAACACTGAGATTTTGAAAAAAAAAGTATATTTCATTTTAAAAAAGAAAATTGGAAAGTCGAAATGAAAATGATGCTTTTAAAGAAAAAAAATCGGCATTTTGAAATTTTAGAGAAAAAAATTTAATTTTAGAAAATTTTTGAGATTTTGAAAATAAAAATTCAGAATTTGTATATATATATATATATATATATATATATATATATATATATATATATATATATATATATATATATATATATATATATATTGAAACATTTTATAATAAAAATGATATTTTGTTAAAAGTTTTCAAAGAAGAATTAAGAGTAAAAAAATATACATTTTGAAAAAAATGTTATTTTTAAATGGAAATTGAAATTTATCTATGAAAAAAAAATATGTTTGCTAAATTATTAGGCACATCCACTAATTGAATCTTTAACCATTTTTGGACAATCTAATCAGTCCAGATTGAAGAGTAAATAACTTCAGATGTTTAAATCAAATTTCACTTAAATTGTTGATTAATCTTATATGCCCAATATCTTTCTCATATGTAGCCTGATCGGGGTGAGTAACTAGTTGAATTGAGGGTATTGATCAGTAAAATAGAGTGAATGGACCAGACATGTAAAATGGGCTAAATATTCTAGTCAAAATTGTGACCCAACTTATTGACCTCGTGAGAACCTAAGAATTGATGTTAGTAAGTTTTGTGGGCCCCATCATGATGTGTGTTGAACATCAACACAGTGCATTTGATGTGTCCCCTTTAGGTTATGAGATATCTCAAAAATCATCCATATACGAAACTCAAGTGGGCCATACCATCTAAAACTATGTGAAGGCATCCTAAAAAATATAAAAGCACTTGGTGGAGCCCACATGAGTTTTAGATGCGGCTGAAACTTGGTCTGACCCTCATCCAAGTGGGACACACATAATGAGTGGGTTGGATATGTGAATCACATTTAGGCAGGCCCAATATATGATTATGAATGTTTTAAGGAAACCCCTCTCCACTACATTTAGGTGAGTTACTCATTACCCTTACCAGAGTAAACTTTATGGGGTCCACCATTATTTATTTATTTTATCCACTCCATTCATCCATGTTAACAAATAATTTGAGGTCTAAAGAACAAAAAGGAAGCATATAAAAAGCTCAAGTGGACCACACCATAGGAAATAATGTGATTAAACCTCTACCGTTGAAAAATTCTTGGAGGCCATAGAGGTTTTTGATCAAGCTGATGTTTGTGTTTTCTCTTCATTCATATCTTTTTGATATTATAAACAGGTTGGATGACAAATAAACATTACTGTGGGCCCACGGAAGGTATCGACGGTGGAAATCATTATTCCACACTATTTCGTGTGGCATGGTCCACTTGAGTTTTGGATTTACCGAAAATTTGGGATCAACCTAGACCGTTCATCCATTTTTCGAGATCATTTTAGAGAATTATCTAAAAAAATGAATCATATCCAAAGATTAAATGGACCACACCACAAATAAGGGGAACAGATTGGCTACTCCCCTTGACACCGGCCAATGGCTGGTGGTCGGTGCTCTATAGGCCCCACCATGATGTATGTGTTTCATCCATGCCGTACATCTATTTTTAAAGATCATCTTACAACATGAGACCAAAAATGAGGTATATCCCAATCTGAAATGGACCACATTATAGGAAACAATGTTGAATGAGCGTCAACCAACATTTTGGGGGCCATAAAAGTTTTAGATCAAGATGATTTTTTCCCCCCTTCATCTAGGCTTGTATGACCTAATAAATAGATTGGATGTCAAATAAATAGTACAGTGGGCCTTAGGAGGATTTTAATGATGGATATCCAATCACTATTGTTTTCATGTGGTGTGGTCCACCTAAGATTTATATACCTCTCATTTTTGGAATAAATCCCTAAAATGATTTTTAAAAATGGATGAACGTAATGGATGAAATACATACATCATGGTGGGGTCCACAGAGCACTGACCACGAGCCACGGGGTTGGTGGTCGGGGGAGTAGCGAGGCTAGCTACTGAAGTGATGTTAGTGAGTTCCGTGGGGGCCACCATGATGTATGTTTTGTTTCCACACCTTTCATCCATTTGGAGAGATCATTTTAGGGCAATATCCAAAGACCGAGTTAAATCCAAAGCTCCAGTGGACCCCAACATAGAAAACAGTGGGACAGTGATGCCCACCATTAAAAATTTCTAAAGGTCACAAAAGTTTTAGATCAAGCTGATATTTGTGTTTTCCCTTATTTCATGTCTTTTTTAACTTTTGAACAGGTTGGATTTCAAATAAACATTATGATGGGCCTTAGGATAGTTTCAATGGTGGGAATCACTCTTCATTTTCCCCATGGTGTGGTCCAATCGAGATTTATATAGATCTCAGTTTTTGGTAGGGGTGCACATTTAACCGGTAGAACCATGGAACCGGACCGGAACCGACGAAACAGCTCAGTTTGGTCCGGTTTTAGAGTGCACTGGTTCCGGTTCCGGTTCCAAAAATCAAAGAACCAGTTACATCAGTTCGGTTCTCGGTTTGGGGGTATGTAGAACCAAACCGAACCCTGAACCGATCCGTAGAACCAAACCATGGAACCGATTCGTAGAACCGAACCGTGGAACTGAACCTGGAAACGAACTTGGAACTGAATCAAGAACCCTTTGTTGTTTCCATATTTGACTCATGATTTATGGTTTATAATGCACAATTTCATTATTTTCATAAGTGTATTTTTGTACACCTTATACAATATTTAAACCATTCATCAAATAGACCACAACATGGATGGACATGGGCTTGCAATTGGGATGGATTATAAAAAGCCCAGAACCGTGGAACCGATCCGGAACCGAACTGGTTTTAACGGTTCAGTTCCGGTTCGGTTCTAGGGTGCCAACGGTCTGGTTCTGGTTCCAATTATCCTAGAACCATTGGGAACGGTTCGGTTCCGGTTTCACCCCAGAACCGGACCAAACTGACCCGTGTGTACCCCTAGTTTTTGGGATCTATCCTAAAATGATATTGAGAAATGGATAGACGGTGGGGATTAAAACATATACATCATGGTGGGGCCCATTGTGCCCTACTAGATCCAAAGAGCAAGTGACATTATATATTATACAGATACAGTTTGTGAGTTTGTGTTTGACATAAAATAGTGGTGACTCATTTATAATAATAGTGGAAATGATATATAGTTATCTAGACCATCTAAATAATGGGTCTAATTTTTATTAGTTAATATTTATACTTTTTCTTATATAAAACTATCTTAATCATTCAATAAATGGTCCCTTAAATGTATGTGAAATAGCGGTGAAGACCGCTTTAGTTGAAGTGGAATATGCCAATATGTCCTAGAGGGGGGTGAATAGGACTTTGTAAAGTTTTTATGGTTTATTTAAAATCCTATTACACTAATCCGACAACAAGCACATATTAAGATTACTCACAAGTAACTTTACTGGCTTCCAAGATCGGTAGAGGATCCAATCACAAACTATTTAAGAAGTGAACAATATGCAAACTAGTTTATGATGGATATGACTTTGTTGTGTGTGAAGTGTGATCTCAGATATTTAGATATGAAAATATTAAAGTAAATTACATAAACAGAAGAATAGCAATCTTAAACACAGTCATTTTTATAGTGGTTCGACTACTTGTCTACTCCACTCTCGGTAACCGCACTTAACCCTTGAGTGTACCGGATTTGACTAAGGAGGTTTCACAGCGGTTCACCTCAAACCTAAGGTTTTAAATCAGGTTCACCTTCAACCTTTACAACCTACACTGTGGTCGACTGTTTATGCTCTCACGAGCAAGGGTCAACACAACGCACCTACTTTTAGGCACACTGGCCAAGGATCTTCCATAAGACCCTAACTGAGGTTTCACATGGATCACCTCGAACCTAAGGTTTTAGAAAGGTTCACCTTCAATCGGAAGTTTATGCTCTTCACAGAGCAAGGGTCAACACTACGTACCCACCATGTACACTCCCGCCGGAGGCCTCCTACGAGGGCTTGCAAGGGTGAGAAACATCTAAGACCCAATCCTAAAAAGGAATGATCACAAGTGTCCTCTGGACTCTAATAACTTACAAATAAGTGGACGAGTTCCATTCAGTACATCGACGGAGATCTCCTTGTTGATGAAGAATCTTCGGCTTCCTTGATCCGTAACACAGATGATGTACCAATACGAGGCGTCGGGTTGGGTCAAGGTTAAGACGGAATCCTACTCTATAAAATATTTTCCTATAAGGAAGATAGAATGATTCTGATTATGCGTTTAAGGCATCCCAGCTTAATGATTTACCATTAAGGTAGTAGTTGGAGGATCCTTGAATGAGGAAGTTCATTCCCCAATCCACTCTATTGAATATCAATGATGAGGGTGTATTGGAGGATGAACTTTCCTGAGAGAAAGGGATTTGGGTATATGATCTAAGGTAAAACACTCAAAAGCACTCTCTTTTTTCTCTACCAGCAACAATAGACAAGCCCTCTATATATAGGAAAAAGGTTCCAACGGATATAAAATGGTCACATTTATGACAGAGTTCGATATCATCAAGCGGGTTCGATATCATCGAGAGTATACTCTCGATAGCATCGATGGTCTGCTTGATGACACAAACTCAAATGTCATACACTTTTGAAACCTCTTGCCAGCTGGTCGATGGAATCAAAACAGGTGTCGATGTCATCAGATTTCGAACTCCGATTCTATCGATACTAGTGTCGATTCATCGACATTTGAAAATGAGAGAGATTTGACATAAAATATTTCTGGCCTACAAGAATGATTGAGGGACCTTCGAGATCATCAGAGTTTTAATGTCGATGATATCAATAATTGTGTCGAGGCATCGATAAATCCAACAAATTTCTCATTAAGCTTGCTAGACAGTCTCTATCCTTGTTCGATGCCATCGAAACAATACCGATATCATCGATATTTGAATATCGATTCTATCGAGTGACCCCCGATCATAAATAAACAATCCTAAAATATTTTGCTGGAAGAACTTGACGCCCATGACCGATATCATTGAGAGCCTTCCAATGTCATCGAGATTTGAATTTTGATGGTATCATGGAGGCTTCGATATATCGATGCACATATGATATTCTTAAGGAAAAACAGGGGTGCTGGAGATCTGCCTGTCGATATTATCGAGTCACCTTCGATGGACTCGAGATTTGAATATCGATGATATCAATAGTATATCGATGTATCGATAATTCCGTCCAGATGAGTATATGGTTGCTGGACGTATTTTATCCTCATATTGATGATATCGTTTATGTATTGAGGACATCGACAGTGTAGGTCGATCATATCGAGATGAGTATCGATAAAATCGATAAAGCAAGAAAACTCAGAGAATTTTCCTATTTTGAAAAATGTTTTCTTAACTTAAAAACCCTATGATGTTCTAGTTTGTTTTAAGGGTTTTATATACCTGGTGTTTTGAGACAAGGGATGTGAGGCTTAGATTTACCTATGGTGAGCTTGCACACATCCTGGTTGAGGTAGACTCTTGAGTTGATCTTCCTATGAGGCTCTGCAGTCTAACTGACTCAACACTCATGCTAATTAACAAACTAGGGCACTTTCAATCCCCCCCTTTGTCAATTACGTGACAAAAATACCAAAATACCCTAGAACTGTGTCTAGACAAACACATCCTAAATTGTGTGTACATGCATTTTACACAATTTTACAATTTCTAGTGAAGACATGTACATAACCTAGTTTCTGCTCCCCCTGACTGCAAACTCCCCTTATCTTGGTGCAGTTGCTCCCCTTAATACCTGCAACATCATTTCAAGCAGATATACAATTTTTAGTTCGGGGTGTTTGAAATGGTCTCCCCCTTTTTGTCAGTCATTGACGAAGATGTAGCAGTTAATATTGACTGAAGTTTAAAGCAATGTGGGAGAACTGTCATTCAGAGGAATATGCTTATAACAGATAGATGTAAAATGTTTAAATAGTTGATTTAACAGACATCATTTGCATAGGTATGTATGCATAGCAAATTAGATAGAGCAGTGATATAGGATATGATAATCATTAAGAGATATCACATGCATTCCATATATAAACTCAATAAACTAAGGGATCTTAAAGGCATGAGAATGGTAGTAAATATGAGAATTACATTCAGCCATATATAAAATATCCAAAAATAAACCCCCTGACATTGATGAGATTAACGATTATCCCCCCCCCCCCCCCCCCCCAAAAAAAAAAAAAAAAAAACACTAAGCCCATTTTGAGCACCCAGAAATACTATTAGCATTTAGCCCAACTGTGGGCATATACAAAAAAAAAAATGTCAGCCTTTGCAAGTTAGAGAGCTGTCACATGCACTCATGAGAGCATAGAACATTAAAAAAGATACTAATGTTCATATGCAGAAATAAGAGCGAAGTGTATGTGATAACATCCAATGCTTATGGAGCTGAGGAAGACGGTGCCGTGTCATTGCGCCGGCAAGTAAGTAGATCAACCAACTGTTGTACTGTCTGCTGCACTCCTTGGACCAGCCGTTCCAACACGATAAGCCTCTCGTGCATCGAGTGGACATCCCTCTGAATTACTCCAATCCTGTCCAGCTTGAACCGTTTGGCATACCCGGGCGTTGATGTTGATGGTGCTGGATCGGGTCCAGGTGATTCATCTCTGGCCATTTCAGTCCATTTAGTGGGAGCGACACCTGATCATCCTTCTTTTTCTGCTTAAATATCTTCCTCTAGGTTCTCAGGGTATTTGTGGAACTTCAAGTCAATTTTGCAAATGTTGCTTTTATTGAAGATTTGGAGAGGAAGAACTGGATCAGTGGTCATTGGGAAGCCGAAGACATTGCATACCATGTTTATGATCCAGGGATAGAGCAGATGAAGATCCCTGGATGTATGAATGGTGTATACCAACTGATGGACAAGAAGAGTCGGAAGACAGATCTTTATCCCTTTGGCAATTGAGTACAATAGCATGGCCATAAAACCCGTAAGATCGGACCGGTTGGTACTTCTGGGATATATATTTGTAGTGATACCGTGCACGACTCTATAATGGCCGAGCTATATGTCTTAGAGAGGAGAGGGGGGGGTGAATAGGACTATGCCAAATTTAAAATAATTATAGCGGATTTTAAATAATCAGATAGCTAAATAAAGTAAATGAATTCACAATTCTGAAATGAATTGCAACCTCAATAAACAAGTATTGAGAGATTAATACAAAAGTTGTTCTAAGGACATCCTTGCACCAAAAACCAAAGTTTATGGTAGGACAACCTGATTTCTAGAAAAATTTTTGTATCAAGAACTCAAACTTTAGAAGAATAAACAAATTGAAACTATACTGAGGAATAAAATGCAATCTCAAATATTGATTATTCTAAGGACAACCATGCACCATAAAAATGGCAGGGCAACCTTACTAGAACAATTAGAGAATCTAAAGCTCAAACAAATAAAGGAATAGATTGTAGGAATATAAATCTAAATTATTACAACATTCCCCACGCTTGCTTGAAATGTAAATTTACAACATTCACAACCACACATACATTCCATAGCTTTAAATGATAAAAGATAAAAATTTAAGCAAGCATTCAATCTACAAGATAAAGAATTTTAGTGGTTCACCTATGTGTTCACCAACTGTTAAACAACAGCCACACAGAATGCTACTCCACTCCTAATATCCTCACACAGGGGATATTAGCGTTCACTATCAAAATAGGTTTCACAGGTTCACCTAAAACCTTCACAATTGTGTCTTTTTAACTTGGGCTTACACAATCCAAAAATCCCTCTTTCTGAGTTTTCTGGCTCTCCTCAGATAACCACGCAAATGGAATTTTTCTAGCAAATCCTAAACAAAAACCAAAAGAATGAAAATTTTACAGAATTGTAAAATACCTGGATTTCTCCTCTTGTAGCAGCCCGATAGAACCAATCGGAGTAGAAGTATGAATATGAAAGTTAAATGTCCAATGCTCACTTTACAAAGGTTCTAACTTCTAATTGATTTTATGTTAAATCAAGTTAGGGCTAGCCGTATTTGATTTTGATTCCAAGAAGAAGGAATTAAGAATTTTCCCTTTTCTAATCAGATTGGAATACAAATCAAAATCAAATAATAATAAGTTAACAAAAGGAAATAGAATTATGCACAGTATAGCTTAAAAATAAACATAAACTTATCTCAGAGTGGAGCCTTGAATTCACTTAATTTTTGATGAAAAACTCTGAAATTCGTGTGCTATTTATAGCCGCAGAAATTCATCTTCGACTGGTCCTAGGGTCACCATGACTGGTCGAAGAATAAACTGATATTGAATTTTTGAGCGCAATCGGATCAAACCATTGTCCGACCGGTCGTAGGCAGTTCACGACTGGTCGAAGGCAGTCCACGACCGGTCGAGACCCCTCTACGACTGGTCGTGCGACAATTGATTTAGTCGCTGGAGTTTGAGTCGTAGCTCTACGACTGGCCGAAGGTCGAGTCGAGACCATCCCATGACCGGTCGAGCAGACTCCAGGACTGGTCGTAGCCAAACCAGAAAATCTAATAAATTACAACAATTCTAGGACTGGTCTTGAAATTTCTTAGATAGGTCGAGCCAGTGCTAGGACTGGTCGAACAAGGTCTAAGACTAGTCTTAGAATAGACCAAAACCATATATAAACATACAGTTGAATTATGTATCTGAAATGACCTACCCTAAGGTCAATCTAATAGTCTATCAAACCTGGAACATGTCGTATGGACATTGAACTTCATTCCTTCAGCGAAGGTAGACCTTTGAACCTTATTAAGCATGAGAACTTGAACTTGATGTAGCTTGATCATGAGATGTTCGAATGCTTGAAATCAAATTTCATCTCGAGTTGTACTTGAGTTCCAAACTATGCTCGAGTCTTGATCTTGAGTACATGTGAACTTGAGCTTGAGTCTTGAATTTGAATTCTTCTTTAAAATCTTTTATATTGTAGCTTGAACTAGCTTGAAAGATTCATCTTGTAGACTTGGTGTCTCAAACAAATTTATCAAGAAATTAACACAAGACACATACATAGGTTTTGACACACAAAATTTGACAACCAAAGAGGAATCAAACCATAGCATTTACAATCTCATCCTTTGTCAAATTTGTGACAAAACACATTCTCATAATCCAATAAGATAAGCATTAAATGCACAATAAAGAATAACGAATCATGAACCGGTTGTCATAAACTAGAGTCCTCATGCACAACCAGTTAACTTTTCTTGAGTATAAGCCACTTAACATCCATCCCTTGAGAATAACTCCCCCTTAGTAGTATACTCACCCATCCAATAACAACATCAATTATAATCCGTAGAATGTAATGCTCAACATTCTCCCCCTTTTTGTCAAAATATGACAAAGGAAGGCACACAAATAGGATAAGAAAGACAAGTCATAAAGATAGTAAGAGTTATAAAGTCAAGTCAGATAGAGTCTAACATAACCAGAGAAAGTAAAAAGTATTATAGTTATTACAGACCAAAGAATAAAATCTCAATCAGATCCAGAAGAAGAAGCAGGGATGGTAGGATCAATTTGATGAAGGCCTTTTTGTAAGTGCCTAAAATACTTGCACATGTTTTTAAATTGCTGATTGTGGCCAACATTCGTATTTTCTACCTTCTCCTCTAATGCACTTAGACGAGCATTGAAATCAGATGGCACATAGTCAGGATCAATTTCATTAAAAATATCGTCCATATTGATATCATCTGGAGGAAGATCATCACCTTCTTCATCATTCCTAGCCTCAGCAGCAGCTCCACCTTCACCAACATCAACTTGGTCTGGAGCCAATTTCAACTTCATTTTATTTAAGATAGGGTTATTGAATATAGGGTATTGGATAGGAGCCTCACTGACGGGCATAGTGACTAACATGTGAGTGGCTAATACATTTAACAGATACCCAAATGAAATATCACTATAACCAGGATGAATATGAAATTGAATGATAGAGGAAGAGATCAAAGAAGGTAAACAGACATTAACACCAGTAACGATTGAGTATAAAATACGAACCATAAATAGAGTCAACTCAGTCTTATTTCCAGAGTGGGGATATAGATTAGAGGTGAAGATACGATGTAAAACTCTGTATTTAGGTAACAGATATCTGGATTTAAGGGCATTCTCATTTTCAGTCCATGGTACATCTATGTTACACAACACTCTAGTATAAACACGTTTTTCTGATTCTGACACCTTTTCATCGAGTGTGCTAGGATGAATACCATCATCATTTATTGGTATGTCCATAAGGCCTGAAATTAAATGTCGATCAATAGGAAAAGGCCCTTCTCTACTAGTAATAGTGAAAGTCAGTTGCTCAGTAGAGAATTTAGTTATGCATGCAACCATGGCCTGTGCTATGGACTGGTATGCCGGCCCGCCCTAGCGTAAAATATTTTCCCATCCTACAGATTCAAGGAGAGGAAGGAGACCAAAAGAAGCGATATGGTTTAAACTAACAGCTTTTTCAACGATCACATTGCGTATACGCAAATCACGTACATATGGTGGATCATCTTCAGGAGCCCTTAGATGATGTCTAGTGATAACATTCGATCTAGAAGAAGAGGCACCTCTAGGATTTTTCTTTTTACCCATAGAATCCATTTTCTTGAAGAAATACAAGAAATTTCAAGAAAACAGAGATGAGTTTCTCAAGATTCAGCAAATGAGGAAGAAAAACTCAAAAACTTGAAGAAAGAGTTGAAATAGACAACTACAATCAAGAAATTGAAGAGAAAAGACCAAGATTCTTTAAGAAAAAAGAAACACTCTAACCTGAGCGAATCGAACAGTAGGGTTCGACTAGTCGAGCCATGGCTTGTTGGATAGAAAGGTTAGAATGAAGAAGATGAGGTTTTTCTCCAAATAAAAGCAATCAACGCGCTACACGACTGGTCGTGGGACGTCTTTGACAGGTCGTGCCACGACTGGTCGAGCACGTCCTCGACTGGTCGTGTACCAGAAAAATAAATAAACACGCATTTTTTTAAGAAATTTTGAAATATAAAACATTTAAGTATTTATAATATATACAATATGATACAGAGATGCATGATCAATCATTTTAAATTGCACATACCAAGATCGAATTTCAACTTATTAAACCTACTTTTGTCGAGCGGTTTAGTGAAAATGTCAGCAAGCTGCATCTCGGTTGGAATATATTTTAAAGATATTTCTTTTTCTTCCACCAATTCATGAATATAATGAAATCTAATGTCAATGTGCTTAGTACGTGAATGCTGGTTTGGGTTTTTCAAAATATTTATCACATTGGAATTATCACAGTATAAAACCATCGAGTCCTATGTGATTCCATAATCACTCAACATACGTTTCATCCAAACTTGCTGAGTACATGCATTTCCAGCTACAATGTATTCAGCCTCAGAGTTGAGAGTGATATGAAACTTTGCTTCTTGCTAAACTAAGAGACTAAGCAATTTCCAATGTAAAAATAACTACCACTAGTTGATTTCCTATCATCGATATTACCAGCCCAATCAGCATCAGATACCCAACCAATTGAATACTAGTATCATAAGGATACCAAAGACCCAGATTAACAGAACTTGCAACATATCGAATAATTCGCTTAACAGCAGTTAAATGAGATTCTTTAGGATTAGACTGATATCTAGCACAAATTCCAACACTTAAAGAAATATCAGGTTTACTTGCAGTTAAGTAAAGCAAATTGCCAATCATGCTACGATAGGAGTATCAAAATTCTTACCATTCTCAAATCCGAACTTCTTAATCAAGTTCAAAGCATATTTAGTTTGAGAAATAAAAATTTCATCAGATTGCTGTTTTACTTGCAACCCTAGGAAATAATTTAATTCTCCAACCATGCTCATTTCAAATTCAGATTTTATTAGATCTGCAAACTTAACAGTTATGTTAGTACAAGTTGATCCATAAATTATATCATCAATATAGATTTAAACCATTAAAATATCATCGTTATGTTTCTTAACAAAGAGAGTCTTATCAACACTTTCTATTTGAAAATTGTGACTTAGTAAAAACTTAGTTAATTTTTCGTACCATGCCCTGGGAGCTTGTTTTAAACCATAGAGATCTTTTTTAAGGCGGTATACATGATTAGTAAACTTAGGGTCTTCAAACCCTGTAGGTTATTCAACATATACCTCTTCATGTAAATCACCATTTAAAAAGGCACTCTTCACATCCATTTGATAGATTCTAAACTTTGTAAAACATGCAATGGATATAAAAAGTCTAATTGATTCAAGGCGAGCAACTGCGGCAAAAGTTTCATCATAATCAATGCCTTCAATTTGAGTGTACCCTTGCACAACTAGTCTTGCCTTGTTTTGAATTATATTACCTAGTTCATCAGACTTATTTTTGAAAATCCACTTTGTTCCTATAATATGTTTATAATTAGGTCTAGCAACAAGATACCAGACATCATTATGAACAAATTGATTTAGTTTTTCCTGCATTGCAACTATCCAGTTTTCATCAGAAAGTGCTTTATTTACGTTTACTGGTTCTATCTGGGATGTAAAGCATATGTAATTACATAAGTCTTCTAATTGTCTATGAGTGTGCACTCCAGTGAGAGGGTTTCCAAGAATTTGAGTGGTTGGATGATCTTTAACAGTCCTTAATTCAGAATTGTTTTGACTTGATGAAGTATCAGGCTTGTCAATTACAAGAACTTCATCATTATCTAAACTACGGACAGTTGTATTCAGGTGATCATCAATGATCACATTAATTGACTCTTGAATCACACCAGTCCTGTTGTTCAGTACACGATATGCACGATTGTTTAAAGAATATCTTAAGAAAATTCCTTCATCACTCGTAGTGTCAAACTTTCCCAAATTTTTCCGGTCACACAAAATATAACACTTGCTGCCAAAAACATGAAAGTATTTGACAGTAGGCTTTTTGTCAAACCACATTTCATAAGCCGTTTTATTATTGGATTTACAAGTATAAACATGGTTAATAATGTAGTAGGCGGTATTCACTGCTTTAGCCCATAAATTTCTAGGGAGCTTCATGCTATTCAACATAACATTTCCCATTTCTTGGAGTACTTTGTTTTTCCTTTCCACAATACCATTCTGTTGAGGAGTTTTAGGTGCAGAGAATTCATGTGATAGTCCCTGATTGCTACAGAATTTCTCAAAACTGCTATTTTCAAACTCGGATCCATGATCACTTCGAATCTTACTGACTTGAGTACATTTTTCAGTTTGGATCCGTTTGATAATCTTTTTCACTTCATCAAGGGTTTCTGATTTGTCCCTTAAAAATGAAACCCAAGTGAATCTTGTAAAATCATCTACAATAACCAAGATGTATTTCTTGCCACCTCGACTCTCCGTTCTAGTTGGTCTAACAAGATCCATGTGGAGAAGCTCGAGTGGTCTTAATGTGGTATTGGAGTTCACTTTTTTGTGAGAGCTCCTAATTTGTTTACCATACTGGCATTCACCACATATCTTGTCTACTTTTTGACTCTTAGGTAGACCTCTAATAAGTTCTCCTTTGCTCAATTTGTATAACTTCCGATAGTATACATGTCCAAGACGTTTATGTCATAATTCTGTCTCATCGGTATGGACCATGTAGCACGTTTGATTAGATGAGCTACCCTCACTTACTATATAGTAGTTTTCGGAAGTTCTGCGACCAGTTAATATAACAGAACCCTTTGTATTTATAATCTCACAACCTTGATTGGAAAATTTAACACTGTGGTTGTTGTCGCATATTTGAGATATGCTTAACAGGTTGTGTTTTAGTCCCTCAACATATAAAACATTCTTAAATAAGGGAAGATTATAGAGTTGAACCGTACCTTGGCCGATAATCTTATAGTTACTACCATCACCAAATGTGACTGTCCCATCAGTCATAACTTTTAGATTGGTGAATAAGGCCTTGTCACCTGTCATGTGCCTAGAACATCCACTGTCTAGGTACCATTTTGAATGGCTTGTTACTTTGAAAGTAGTGTGAGAAACCAAGCAGGCAACTTTAGGAACCCATTTCAGAACTGTTTTGGGTTTAGGAACATAGTTGGTCTTCTTCTTTTTATAGTTGTGGGAATGACCTACAGAGTTAGATTTTAAGAGCTCCTTGAGTAAATCAATTATTTTTTTAGCCAGTGGGTTTCTGTTCTGATTATTGAAATTGATATAGCTACGTTTAGGTTTTTGAAAAGTTTTTGTAGTTTTAGCAAAACCTTGAATAATATTTTTTCTTTTGAGTTGGAGGACTCTCCTTTCACAAACATAGGAGGAGTACTCTTCTGTTTATGAGGTATGTTCTTATCATATCCCAACCCGGATCTATCGCCACATTTTTTAGATCTGGATAAGAGTTTTTCTAACTTTGGATCTCCTTGGGCATACCTCCATGTATCCTTCAAACTCAGAAGAGAAGATACTTCATTCTTGAGTTTCTCAATTTCAGATTTCAAATCTTCAATCAAGGAGGTTTTAAATTCCAAATCACATTTTGATTTTTCAAAACTATCTAAAATTTGGGATTTTTCTAAAACAAGTGAGTCAAAGCATTCTTTGAGTTTAAAAAACTTTTCTTTTTGATTTTACAGCAATTTTACAACTTTCCTTGTATAGGGCATTGTAAGCATCTTAAAGATCTTCTTCATTTTTATAATCACTATTCAGATTTTCTTCACTAGTTGAATTATCGTGATCTGAAAAGGTGAATTTGGCTAGAGTCATAAAGGCCTTAACTTCATTGCCCGGCTCAGTTTCAGAATCTTCCAATTCAGAAGTAGCTTCAGAATCAGATGATTCATCCCAAGTAGCCAACATACCCTTCCTTTTGGGTTTGTCCTTCTTAAGACATTTGTTTGCTAAATGCTCATATTCATGGCAGTTGTAACACTGACTGTCTTTCAAAGATTTTCGAGTTTTGGGTCTTAATTTCTTTTTATCATTTGATTGTTGAAAATCAACCCTTTTCTTACTTTTAAAAATCTTATAAAATTTCTTTACTAAAAGAGCCATATCATCTTCAGAATCAGAGTTTTCTTCAGAAACATTTTTAGAAGATTTAAGTGCTATTGATTTACCTTTAGGAGCTTTAAAGTTTAACTCATAGGTTTGTAAAGAACCAACTAGTTCTTCTACCCTCATATTATCCGTATTACGAAGTTCCTGGATCGCGGTTACTTTAGAGTTGAACCGTTCAGGAAGAGAGCGTAGTATTTTTGCACACACTTTACTTTATGGGATTTTATCACCAAGACCCCACATTGAGTTTATAATATCATTTAATCTTGTGTAAAAGTCCATAAACATTTCATTTTCCTCCATATGAATTTCTTCAAATTTGGTTGTGAGGAGTTGGACTTTAGATTTTTTTACAATTGATGTACTCTCGTGTGTCATTTCTAATATATCCCAGGCTTGCTTTGCAGTATCACAGGATATAATTCTTTTAAACTCATCCGGTGATACTGTGCAAGTGATTGCATTTAGTGCTTTTGCATTTGCACTACTCTCACTTTTCCTAAGAGTGGTTCATGAGGTATAAAGTGTTACTCTCAATGATTTTGATCCATTGATACCAGTTACTTCAATGGTAGGAGGGATCCATTCAGTTACTGTGGCTTGCCACACACTCTCATCCATTGATTTGAGGAAGATCCTCATTCTGGCTTTCCAATAGGCATAGTTGGAGCCATCAAAGGGTGGAGGCCTAGTGACTGATAGGCTATCAAAATTTGACATCTTATATATATAGGTTAGATCGTTAGCTCAGGAAATAAATCCAAATAAAAAGCAATAAGAACAAGCTATTAGGCTCTGATACCACTTGTAATGGCCAAGCTATATGTCCTAGAGGGGGGGGTGAATAGGATTATGCCAAATTTAAAATAATTACAGCAGATTTTAAATAATCAGATAGCCAAATAAAGTAAATCAATTCACAATTTTGAAATGAATTGCAACCTCAATAAACAAGTATTGAGAGATTGATACAAAAGTTGTTCTAAGGACAACCTTACACCAAAAACCAAAGTTTATGGTAGGACAACCTGATTTCTAGAAAAGTCTTTGTATCAAGAACTCAAACTTTAGAAAAATAAACAAATTGAAACTATACTGAGGAATAGAATGCAATCTCAAATATTGATTGTTCTAGGGATAACCATGCACCATAAAAATGGCAGGGTAACCTTACTAGAACAATTAGAGAATCTAAAGCTCAAACAAATAAAGGAATAGATTGCAGAAATATAAATCTAAATTATTACAACATTCCCCACACTTGCTTGAAATGTAAATTTACAACATTCACAACCACATATGCATTCCACAGCTTTGAATGATAAAAGATAAAAATTCAAGCAAGCATTCAATCCACAAGACAAAGAATTATAGTGGTTCGCCTGTGTGTTCACCAACTATTAAACAACAGCCACACAGAATACTACTCCACTCTTAATATCCTCACACAGGGGATATTAGCGTTCACTATCAAAATAGGTTTCACAGGTTCACCTAAAACCTTCACAATTGTGTCTTTTTAACTTGGCTTACACAATCCAAAATTCCCTCTTTCTGAGTTTTCTGGCTCTCCTCAGATAACAACACAAATGTAATTTTTCTGGCAAATCCCAAACAAAAACTAAAAGAATGGAAATTTTATAGAATTGTAAAATACCTGGATTTCTCCTCTTATAGCGGCCCGGTAGAACCAATCGAAGTAGAAGTACGAATATGGAAGTTCAATGTCTAATACTCACTTTATAAAGGTTCTAAGTTCTAATTGATTTTATGTTAAATTAAGTTAGGGCTAGCTGTATTTGATTTTGATTCCAAGAAGAAAGAAATAAGAATTTCCCCTTTTCTTATCAGATTTGAATACAAATCAAAATCAAATAACAATAAGCTAACAAAAGGAAATAGAATTATGCACAGTATAGCTTAAAAATAAACATAAACTTATCTTAGAGTGGAGCCTTGAATTCACTTAATTTTCGATGAAAAACTCTGAAATTCGTGTGCTATTTATATCCACAGAAATTCGTCTTCGACTGGTCCTAGGGTCACCACGACTGGTTGAAGAATAAACTGATATTTAAATTTTTGAGCGCGATCAATCAAACCGTTGTACGACTGGTTGTAGTCAGTCTACGACTAGTCGAAGGCAGTCCACGACCGGTCGAGACCCCTCTACGACTGGTCATGCGACACTTGATTTAGTCGTTGGAGTGAGTCGTAGCTCTACGACTGGTCGAAGGTCGAGTCGAGACCATCCCACGACCGGTCAAGCAGACTCCAGGACTGGTCGTAGCCGAACCAGAAAATTCAATAAATTGTAACAATTTTAGGACTTGTCCTGAAATTTCTTAGACAGGTCGAGTCAGTGCTAGGACTGGTCGAACAAGGTTTAGGACTAGTCTTAGAATAGACCAAAACCATATATAAACATACAATTGAATTATGTATCTGAAATGACCTACCTTAAGGTCAATCTAATGGTCTATCAAACCTGGAACATGTCGTATGGACATTGAACTTCATTCCTTCATCGAAGGTAGACCTTTGAACCTTATCAAGCATGAGAACTTGAACTTGATGTAGTTTGATCATGAGATGTTCGAAGGCTTGAAATCAAATTCCATCTTGAGTTGTACTTGAGTTCCAAACTATGCTCGAGTCTTGATCTTGAGTACACGTGAACTTGAGCTTGAGTCTTGAACTTGAACTCTTCTTTAAATCTTCTATATTGTAGCTTGAACTAGCTTGAAGGATTCATCTTGTGGACTTGGTATCTCAAACAAATTTATTAAGAAATAAACACAAGACACATACATAGGTTTTGACACACAAAATTTGACAACCAAAGAGGAATCAAACCATAGCACTTACAAACTCAAAATCTTGGTTCCATGTATCTAGATTTCAACGCATTCCCTTGTTACCAAGGGATGTCCCTACCATGACAAATGTACTTAGTTACCATGAACCAAATTTCTACATTTTCGAGGTCCATTTCAGGAAGATCCTCTGGTGCCCTTGTCAGTCTAAGGATATTTGTCATTGTAGCAGGTGTGATCAGCACATCATCACCATCAGAAGAGACCATGATAGAAGGAGGATCAGGCACGGGAGAGTGACACACTGCAAGGAAGTTGCGCGTTCGTTCGAGTTGGCATGGCCCACCAAAATCTAAAACAGGCAACTAATCGATTACAACAAACAGGGATTCGAGATTGTATGGTTTTAGACACTCCCTGTCTACCTTTCTCTCATGGATAAGCTTCCTTCCCATATATTTTGGTGGATGTGAAGTTACTCTAGCCGGATGAGGTGCCGGCGTTTCAGACTGGGACCCACTATGTCTCGTGCGTTGCCTTGTGGGGATCCCCTGTTCAGGGACCCTTGCCCTTTCTTTTGAGGTAAGCACTTTTTATCGAGAGCTTCTGGAAGATTCTCCCGGACTAGATGCCTTTCCTTTGTCCTTACCCATAACAACAAATTTTTGGAAGAACGGACAAAGTTTCACTTTTAAAGAACCTGAAAGTACCCGACCAAAAGACAAGATAGACTCTGGAAGGGGTAGAAGGATAATACCAATTCTCGAGGAGCTTCTGGTACCCATGATGTACTTCTGGCAGAGGATTCGAGCAAAAAGAAAACGGAAAGCCTTTTTCAGAAAGAAAATAAAATTTTTTCACTCGACCGCCTTTTATCGGGTGGTAGTCTTCGATTTTATCGAACTTAGTTTCAATCATATCAAGGATCCGCATTCGAAGTTATCGATAATAACTTCGATAATAGTCCCGATCATGTGACTTTTCAAATTCTGAAGAGATGTCGATGATATTGACCATTGATCAATTTGATCTTAAATGCACATGACTTATCGACAGTCATATCAAGAGTGAGTATTTTTCATTTTCCCTTAGAACAACAGACTTACGTAAATAGTATAGATCATCTTTGAATCAACCATATACACAGCAAAATTTTGTACAAGATTTGTACAAATCAAAATTATAAACATCAAGATGTTTATGTACAAAAGATGAGGTGAGAAACCTCACATATATCATTTAAAGCTCAACAAAAATAAAAATAAAAATGCATCATTTCAACAAATATCCAGACTTAAATGCATGACCTGGACTTGTTCATTTCATGTTTTAATATTTTAGGGTATATGGATAGAGTTAATTATCAGACACTTCAGTTTTTCTTTTACTACCCATTTTGAGACAGAATTCTTTTTAGTCTTCATATTTATTTCTCCCACTTGATCCAATGATTTCATTTTACGTGGTGATGGGTGAGTGTTTCTCCTAGGTGGACTTTTGTCATTTCGTATTTCTCTGGCTGGTGTGAATTTACCAATGTGATTTTGACCAGAGTCATGTGAAGTCCTTCTAGGTGTCAAGCATTCAAACTTATAATGACCCATATCACCACATAAATGACAAACTGGAGAAGTTCTCATATTGCTACCTGAAGTAGCAGATTTTTCAGTTGTAGGGGCTGCAATTCCAGCTTTCCTTTTAGTTTTATCATACCCTAGGCCAGTCTTGTCTTTTCCTCATCTTCCCATCCCTAATAGTTTTTCGAGCTTTTCACCACTCTGAGAGAATTTATAGTTTATTTCAGTAAATTTTCTAGATTTTTCTAAGTCAAACTGGAGTGTGTGATTCTCATTCTTGAGTTTCTCATTTTCATCTTTTAATGATTTAACTTGTTTAGTAAGCTTTGATCATTCCATTTTTAGGGACAGATTGACTCTTTCCAACTTATCATTGTCTAAATGATATTGCTGTAGATCATTAATTAGATGTGAATTAATTTCCAATGTTTTATCCAGATCTTTTTGCAACAGTCGTTCCTTCTTATTTTTAGACAATCAAAGTCTGATAAGAATGTTGATGCTATGAATATACAGTTGATTGTAAGCATCTTGTAGTTTGTTTTGATCTTCTTCTTCCTCTTCTTCCTTTTTTGTTTCCTCATTATCTAATGGAATGATTCAGTGGTTTACTGTTCTTTCTCGGTCTCAGATTCACTGGGAATGATTGGAGTAGTGGAGACCATAAGAATTTTCAAGGATTTCTGGTCTCCATCTCTCTCAGAGTCACTAAATTCTGAGTCTGACTCATCTGTATCATCTCATGTGGTAGCCATTGCCTTGCCCTAAGTTTTTCTGTTTGGGCAATCAGTAAACAGATGTCCATATTTCTAACAGGCACAACATTGTGGTTCTTTGGTCTTTTTTACCAAATTTGCCTGCAGAAGGTCTGTTGTCCATCTTTCTTCCTCTAGTCAGATGGCCACGATTCTTCTTAAAGAATTTCCTGAATCTTTGTGCCAGCAAAGCTACTTCCTCATCTTCATCAGCTTTTCACTTCCACTGTCCTCGTTTGTTGTTTTTTTAGAAGTTTTTAGGACAGTTGTTTTGGATTTAGGGATTTGTTTGAAGTATAGTTCAAAAGTTTGTAGGGAACCTTTTAGTTCTTCTACTTTCATTTCATCAATATTCCTACACTCTTCAATGGTTATTACTTTGGGATTAAACCGTTTTGGCAGTGATCTTAGTATTTTCCTAAGATTTTAGGAACCGGAACCTTTTCTCCCAATCCACCCATGGAGTTGCAAATGATATTCAACTTTGTGAAAAACTCCATAAAGTCCTCATGCTCTTCCATTCTGAGACTTTCGAACTGTGAAGTCAGGAGTTGAAGTTTAGATCTCTTCACAGTACTTATGCCTTCATGGGTTGTTTCCAATAGATCCCATGCTTCTTTGGATGTCCCACACATACTTATTTGATTGAAAATAACTTGGGACACGGTACAGTAGATGACGTTCATAGCTTTAGCTTCAGTTGTTTGTCTTTCTTTATCGAATGTCGTCCACTTCTCTTTGGGTTTGGGTTTTGTGATGGTTGTGCCACTGTCAAGTACAATTTGTTCAGTTGGTGGTACATATCCACTTTTAACTATATCCTAAACATCATGATCTAAATATCTTAGAAAGTAATGCATCCTAGCCTTCCAGTATGCATAATTTGATCCATCAAATACTGGAGGTCTAGTAACTGATGAGCCCTCTCCTTTGGCCATATTCCCAACTTCAGTCAAGATCACTCCTTAGGCGGTGAAACCCTTAAAGAGAGACTTGCTCTGATACCAATTGAAATTGCGGTGAAGACCGCTTTAGTTGAAGTAGGAATATGCCAAAATGTCCTAGAGAGGGGTGAATAAGACTTTTTAAAGTTTTTATGGTTTATTTAAAATCCTATTACACTAATCCTAACATCAAGCACATATTAGGATTACTCAAAAGTAACTCTACTAGCTTCCAAGCTCAGTAGGGGATCCAATCACAAACTATTTAAGAAGTGAATAATATACAAACTAGTTTATGATGGATATGACTGTGTATGTGTGTGAGGTGTGATCTCAAATATTTAGATATGAAAATATTAAAGTAAATCACACAAACAAAAGAATAACAATCTCAAACACAGTCATTTTTATAGTGGTTCGACTACTTGTCTACTCCACTCCTGGTAACCGCACTCAACCCTTGAGTATACCAGGTTTCACTAAGGAGGTTTCATAGTGGTTCACCTCAAACATAAAGTTTTAAATTAGGTTCACCTTCAACCTTTACAACCTACATTGAGGACGACTGTTTATGATCTCACGAGCAAGGGTCAACACAACACACCCACTTTTAAGCACTCCGGTCAAGGATCTTCCATAAGACCCTAACTGAGATTTCACATGGATCACCTTGAACTTAAGATTTTAGACAGGTTCACCTTCAACTGGAAGTTTATGCTCTCCACAGAGCAAGGGTCAACACTACGTACCCACCACGTATACTCCCGCCAGAGGCCTCCTACAATGACTTGCAAGAGTGAGAAACACCTAAGACCCAATCCTAAAAAGGAATGATCACAAGTGTCCTCTAGACTCTACTAACTTACAAATAAGTGGATGAGTCCCATTTAACACGTTGACGAAGATCTCCTCCTTGTTGATGAAGAATCTTTGGCTTCCTTGATCCGTAACACAAATGATGTACTAATATGAGGCGTCGGGTTGGGTCAAGGTTAAGACGGAATCCTACTCTATAAAATGTTTTCCGGTAAGGAAGATAGAGTGATTCTGATTATGCATTTAAGGCATCCCAGCTTAATGATTTGCCATTAAGGTAGTAGCTGGAGGATCCTTGAATACGGAAGTTCATTCCCCAATCCACTCTATTGAATATCAATGATGAGGGTGGATTGGAGGATGAACTTCCCTAAGAGAAAGGGCTTTGGGTATATGATCTAAGGTAAAACACTTAAAAGCACTCTCTTCTTTCTCTACCAGCAACAATAGACAAGTCCTCTATATATAGGCAAAAGGTTCCAACGAATATAAAACGGTCACATTTATGACAGAGTTCTATATCATCGAGCGTATGCTCTTGATAGCATCGATGGTCCGCTCGATGACACAAATTCAAATGTCATACACTTTTGAAACCTCTTGCCAGCTGGTCGATGGAATCGAAATAAGTGTCGATGTCATCAGATTTCGAACTTCGATTATATTGATACTAGTGTTGATTCATCGACATTTGAAAATGAGAGAGACTTGACAATCGATATTTCAGGTTTATAAGAATGATCGAGGGACCTTCGAGATCATCGGAATTTGAACGTCGATGATATCGATAACTGTGTCGAGGCATCGATAAATCCAATGGATTTCTCATTAAGCTTGCTGGACAGTCTCTGTCCTTGTTCGATGTCATCAAAACAATACCGATATCATCAATATTTGAATATCGATTCTATCGAGTGACTCCCCCATCATAGATAAACAATCTTGAAATATTTTGCTGGAAGAACTTAGTGCCCATGACCGATATCATCGAGAGCCTTTTGATATCATCGAGATTTGAATTTCGATGGTATTGAGGAGGCTTCGATATATCGATGCACATATAATATTCTTAAGGAAAAACAGGGGCACCGGAGATCTGCCTGTCGATATTATCAAGTCACCTTCGATGGACTCGAGATTTGAATATCGATAATATCGATAGTATATAGATGTATCGATAATTCCATCCAGATGAGTATGTGGTTGTTGGATGTATTTTGTCCTCATATCGATGATATCGTTTAGGTATCGAGGACATCGACAGTGCAGGTCGATCATATCGAGATGTGTATCAATAAAATCTACAAAACAAGAAAACTTAGAGAATTTTTCTATTTTGAAAAAAGTTTTCTTAACTTAAAAACCCTATGATGTTCTAGTTCGTTTTAGGGTTTTATATACCTAGTGTTTTGGGACAAGGGATGTGAGGCTTAAATTTACATGTTGCGAGCTTACACACATCCCGGTTGAGGTAGACTCTTGAGTTGATCTTCCTATGAGGCTCTGCAGTCTAATTAACTCAACACTCATGCTAATTGACAAACCAGGGCACTTTCAGTATGGCTATTAATGTAGTTGATGTGTTAAATTGTGGAAAGCTCACAATTTGTGGATTTGAAAGTAACATCTCATTTTAGAAGAGGGATTTCTTCTTTCGAACGATGCCCCCTGCCTTTACAAATCCCTCTTTCAAACAACGCCCTCTGCCTCTACCTCTACCTGGTTTCTCATTTTCTTCTTCCACCAGTGGGTGAGCTCCGAATCTATGAAGGTTTTCAGGCATCTCTCCTGTCGTGGGTGAGTTTCTCTTGAAATCCCTGGTTTTATTCCAAAATCCATTCCATTTGTCATTGCTTTCTCGTTTCTTCTCTCTTTTCTTATTCCAAAACCCCTGATTGTAACAATGTCGAGATTTGGCAATGTGGGAGAATGAAATGAATTTGTCTTTCATAGGCATGCTCAATGCTTCAGATATTATTCAACAGCACATTTACTGCTTGCACATTCAAGACTTGCACTTTTGATATTTGTGGTGTAATTGGTCAATTTGAATCTAGCGTACTTATTTTTAACCAGCCATGTTAGTGATGATATGCTTGAATTCATGTATGCCATTAATTGCTTGAGGGTGCTCTTTGAAATGATTGGTGGGTTCCTTTTTGTGCCCTCTTACTTGATACCAATGTTTGTTCTCAAACTTTATTATATCTATTTCATTTTGATATTTTCTCACAGGATGCAAGCTCTGGTTGACGACTACATTTTCATCTAGTGTAATTGATTTTGTTTTATGCCTAGTGGATGGGCCATATGCCAGAAGTCAGGTAGATTGGACCACCGATCATCAGACATTTGACAGGTGCTGGATGGTTAAGTTATTTATTTATTTATTTATTTTTGTTTTTTTTCAATTACTAAGATATTTGGCTTACAACCCATTTAAGATGTACTAGTATCAGTGAGCATCAAGCTTACATCCTATACATTCCCTTGTTGGGCCCACTTAAAATTTGGAATATTTTCAGTTTTTATGTGCCTACTAATTCTGCTCAGTTTCACCGCTAACATGGTTAGATGACAAATAAAAAATAAGGTGGGCTTCATAGTCCATTTGAAATTTGGTGTGTAGTGTTATATGATGTTATCCTTTTTTACTCAAATTTTATTCCTGGTAAGTCATGTTAGAATTTAAATTGCTTTACACTCCCATAATAGGCACAATTCATAGTAAAGCGACTACTTGTTTCTATCTGTTCTTGTTATTAAAGTGACTGCTTAATCCATAGTAAATTTGTATTCACTGCAACTTTGGTATATAATTGTCCCTAGCACCTTGCATCATTTTCAAAGTTCCTCATTTATTTCAAAATTTATTTCAGTCTATTCTAAATCCTGTTTCAATCATAGTTTTTTTTTTTTTTTTAATGTTTCTTCTAAATGTTGTTTATGCTATGCTGTAACTCGAAATTGACTTAACTGGATTTGTTAAAATGGCAGGAGAATCAATTTGTTTTAGTAGATGCTTGCTACCCTCAGTCAGAATGTTACCATTGCACTCACTTTGAATGTTTGAAACAGGCCAATCCATGACTTAGGTGGGCCACACCACAAGCTACAGATAAGAGTGGATGCCTGCCCAGTGAAACCTTCTTGACTTAGGTGGGCCACACCATAGGCCACAGTTGTGATTTTCTACAAACTATACTCATACATTGTTATCTTTGAACAAATGTAGGCCTTGTTTCATATATAAAACATGTGCAAACAGCTTGATAATGACACATATGTTGAGCTTTTCCTCTTTCTTTCATTTGTTAGACATTGTGAACATCTGCAATGAACTAATAACTGCCTTCATATTTGTTGGAGTTAGGCGGTAAATAAATGTGTAAAGACAGTAGGAATTGGTTTTATGATGTCTCCCAAATACACCACCCATCAATGAAAATTGTTGGTCTTGTGAGAAAGCGCTCAAAGTGAAGACAGTCTTCAATATCTTGGGACCTATGTTGAATCCAAATAGCAGTACCTTTCACGATTGCTTTGGTGTCTATGATGAGGATTTGGTAAGTCTGATATATTGGATGTCTTGACAACATGACTCAGCTATTATTGTTGAATTTAGCAAATGATCTTTTTCCTGGATAAGCGAAGACTAATATTAAGCTTTGCCATGTCTCAGGAGACAAAAATTAGTCGAATAGAAGAGAAATAGGTACCATTTTTGTGAGAATATATAGAATCTCTGAGTAGTTGGATGGTGTTTGGAAAGATGTATATTGTATTATTGTAGTTGTTGTTTGCATGAAAAATACGATACATATTGTTGTTATGCAGCTTATACTTTGTGAGAACCCCTGAATTTCTTTATCTATGAAAACCCTCTAAGTGAATGGTCAGGATTGTTTAATAGATGTGAATGTGGTGTGTTGACCTTGCCCATCTTCATACCCATCAAGTGAGCTTTCTAGATTTCAGACACGTGTTTTGTTTTCCTTGGATATTAGGCATACTAGCATGAGATGCATGGTACACATGGGTGAGAGCCCAATAGTGCATCTGGTTGAAATCACATGAGTCAGGAGGGGATCCTAGCTCTGTCCAATTATTTGATCATACGTGGGCCTGTAAATACAGAGGAATGGCCTAAAATTGAGATATGGGCCTAGCCTTTTTTCTCTTCTGCTCGAGGAAGTTAATACAAGGACCATGGTTTTAAGACTTGATCCAGTCGATAGCATTTGAGAAATTCTATCTCCTTTCAGTTTTTTTTGAGAAACCGATATTTTCAATTTTTGATTTCCATTACAGTTTAGGATTGTGTTTAAGGTTATTTTGGATATTGTTTGACTAAATCTTTATCTTGAATTATTTAGTAGTTTTGCTTAACTAATCTACAGAGATTTATGTTGTGATTTGTTTCAGCTTTTCATCTTCTTATGCGTAATAGAAGGTACACATATTTCTATTATGATTTGTTTTGATTTTTTTCTCTGCTTATGCGTAAAATGTTCTGATTTAAATATTAAGAACTACGTAGTGGCTTGATCCCAATCTTCTGAACATTGGGTATGTAGGCAGCCATTCATACTAGACCTTTATCGGTGTAGCCACAAATTCATTTTTTCCCCTTCTTGTAGTGTGGATGCATTTTCATCAGGATTACTTGACATTAAGAGTGAGGTGGATGTAAGTTCTCAAAACCTTAAATTAATTTTGAATCATTTATATATTTATCGTTTCATTTATATGCTGTCGGCAGGGTCAACTTGTAACTCCTCAAAACCCGCTCTGTCGTAAGACATTACGGTGAATGACGGTTCCCAGTAGGTTAAGTTGCAAATTATTATTAAGAGTTAGTTGGATATCTTTTATTTTTTGTAAATGTTGTTAATAGCTGGATGGATGATGAATGTATTTGCGAATGTAAATGAAAATAAAGAACTTATTATATATATATGTTATCAATGGAGGATACCTTGTTTAGGGGGACATGAAATTTTGTAGCTTATGGTATGGTGCCCCAATATTGGTTGTCTGTTACTAGTATGTAGTAGATAATACTAGGTTCAATAGTAGATAATACTAGGTTCATCTTGGTGTGAAGACTCCTTTGAATGAATTAGATGGTAATATAAATTTGCCACTAGAGAACATATTTCTTTTTGGTATGGATTACCAATTATCATGATAGCCAACATTCATGCAAAATTACAAAAAATTTACTAGGTTCACATGGTATGGCCCACCTGAGCTTTATATTAGGCTGAATTTTTGTATCTTCATTTCATCCTAGTGAGTTGCACTCAATGGGTTTGATGAAAGGTACACAACAAGGTAAATCAATTACATCTCTAACTAGGGTAAATCGATACCTTAAAAATCTGCCCTCCATCCCTCTCTAATGAAGGCAAGTAGAAATCCTAAGACTTCCCTCCATTCCTCTTCCCTCTTTCCAATGGATGAATCTTGAACTTCAGCCTTTGGGGTGAAGAAGCTTGAAGATTATTATCTACCAATGCATGGTTTTAATACCATGTTAAATGGAGCATGTAACTATATCCATAATGGTCCAAGATGAATATATAGAACACAAGAGATGACATAATAGTTCTTGGAACCATTATCAATGTCCTAAACTATCCTACTTTGTCAATGTAATGAGTTGATACAATTATACGAAACAATATTAACACATCACTTACAAGGATGATCCAAATTAGCCCATTCTTAAATTAGAAGAAAAAGAATCTTCTACTTGTATTTTTTAAAATAGAACATGACATTTGGACAACAACCAGTGATAGAATTGTGACCAATATGCTCCTGATGTGAGAAATAAGAACCACGTGATAATATAGATAGTCTAGGAAATGGGATGCTTACCACTCTCCATTAAAGTTGGAAGTCTATGAGGAATGACAAAAGTTGCAGTTTCTTCGATGACTGCAAAATCAAACACAGTTGTGCAAGCTCAGTCATCACACCTATAACTACACAATGTAAATCACATTCTTGATAAACAAAAAACTAGTGCTTGATCATGGTCATTGTTGAGGAAAGTAATGACAAATGAAAACATACGAAAATTTCAAAGCAGAGTTGGCATATTTTGCTGAAGTTGAGAGTTTTGTGGATACTGCTTCATCTATTATATACTGCATTTGTAGTGCATACCATATAATGTTATCTTTTTTTAAAAGGTACTGATTTATTAGGCCACAAAGACAAAAAGAAAAGGAAACAAAATGAGAGAACAGAGAATATACAAGCAAAGGAAAGAAAAAACAACCAAGCCAATTAAGGCACCCACTCCCTTAGATACTGCTGAACTTTACAAATAACCCCCAAATTCATGTTGCTTCTATTATATGTTAAACTTTACCATATAATGTTGGACTACTAGTGTTTTGTTTCTTGATTAGACAACAAAATCAACGATGGAACTAATACAACATTTCGCTTCGAACATTGGATCTGATTCAATGATTAGACAACAACATTTGAGGTTTCAATTAATGTCTTATTTTAATGCTTGATGTTTATTTTTTATTTTATTTTATTGTATTTTTTTGTTGCCCTTTCTATTAGGTTTGAACTTAGCAGTGTAATTGATGATGTTCATTTCTTAGGAAAAATACCTTCCTCAAGCTGACTGTGGTACATACTAGTGCATTCAACCACTGTACAAGTGGTGTGGCCTAAACATCATACTAATCATGAGTCCTGTTGTGGTTTTGTGTGGCCTAAACATCGTACTAAACATACAATAATTGGTGGATTTTGCCCAACGACCATTTTCCTTTCAAATGTCAATTTGATGACCAACAATCAGTAGGATTGAGTTGCGCAATGGACGCCACTTTTAAAGTTTTACTTCATGATTGTTATTGCAATTAGGGCAATGTGGATGGGCCATTAATTAGTGTGGTTTGAGCTTTTAAGATTTGATGTTTGAGTTTTTGATTAATTATTTTGTCTTATTAAATCATGGGTGATTAATACATTTAGTTTGTATGAGTTGATGTTTTAAATGCATTGGGGATATGATTATGATGGTGATTGGTTAAGATCTGAATGGATTGGTTTCTGGATATGTAGAACTTTAAGTGATTTACAAATTTGGTTTTTTTTTTTTTTTTTTTTCCCTTCTTTTGTTGTATTTGGTTGATTCTGTGATATTTGACAGTAAATGGTCATATTCAATCAATTTCTTATTCTAGATTTCAAATTCATGTTTTTGTTTGGCATAATGCATCACCATTGTTAGTTTTTTTTTTATTTTTATTTTTATTTTTTATTTAATTTGCAAAGTTTTAGTTCATTGTTGAGAGAAATTGTTATTATTATTATTATTATTATTTTGTAACACATGCACGCTTACCCCCACACACACGCCCTAGTGGAATTTCACCACCTACATGTACTCGAACCCTTGACCAAGTGTTGAAACTCCTAAGAGTCTACCACCGGAGCAAGAGTTAGGATTGTTGTTGATTCACTAAGAAACAACTATACAGTTGTTTACATCTATTGGATCAACTCATAGCTGATTCTCCAACCAATTCGTCAAACCATCTTGTTAAACTTGTGTTCTTATCACATGGTCAATGTGGGGGTTCCAATGGAACCACGGTCGGCCTTCCTAGATTGATAAAGAGAAGTAAAGTTGGGGAAAAACTACAATACAACTTCTTGATGGCCAATGGAAACTGCCCAACATGTTAGCTTTTAGGAGGAAATGGATTTCATGACTAATGACGAGTTTTCTTGTCATGCCCCAAACTCGAAAACCAGGCTCACAAAATTTCCGATCGTCGAATCCGGCATCGACAGCCTCCGTAGGATCCCATTCTCAGCTTTCGGGCCCCATACACCAGGTTCCGATCCTAGGATCCTACAAGGAGGACTTTCAGCATAAGATTGTTTCACAATAAGCATAGCCATAACATATCCCATGAATAATAACAATAAGAACACCATCATAAAATCCACTATGATAAAAAAAAACTTTGAAATACAAAGGTGATAATAACCAAAAACTCTTGAAGCTCTACGATACGCTCCTGCTCCTGCTCAGCTATGGCTATGTCCTCGCGTCACCTGCATGCATCTATCGTGCATAAGCTTATAGAAAGCTTAGAGGGTGGTGAAAGTGAGGGTGGAAGAGACATACTATTCGCCTGCCAATATCAAGCCTGACTCATCGATAACGGACCCATTCCTCAAGCTGGTCAAATTTAACCTAGATATTGCCTCCTCACTCAGGTGGGTAAGGTCACACCCCCTTTCAGCTGACCATGACACAGTGGGAGACACAGCTTTCTAGTATTCGGCCCTCATGCGCTCATACATCCACTCGGTCTAGGCATTAGAGCATCCTCTATGGTACCATAAGGGTTTGAGGACTTTCACCCTGGAACATCCTACGCGCCCCTGTGTTTAAACGAAATTTTCAGTATCCAATCCTGTCATCCGCACTATAACTGCGCAGGTTGCAGCCCTGATGTCGCTAGGACAACTAGTAATCACAATCATACAATGCAAGATGCATAAGTCACACAGTCTAGTCATGTATCAATCCTGCGCATGTCATGTGCTAGTGTGGGACAACTCTGCCTATCAGGGAGTCCCATGAACAACCTGCCCAATGTCATATGCAACGATCAACCACATCTTATATCAAGCATGTAGATGAAGTGTATGGACATATATCATGATGCTGTGCTGCCACAAACTCATAATCAGCATCGATAATCAGCCTAAATGTAAGGCGGGATCTATAGATGAACTGCTGATCTAAGCTGTAATATAAAGATCAGCCTTTAACTGTAGATATACCAAATCCAATAGCACGGATCCATCCATCTACGGTGATGATGCACTATACAACATCAATGGGGCCCAATGATTTGGGTTAACCCACTAAGAGAATGATGAGAATGGGCCTAACAAGGCCTGAGGGAAGGTCACAATGTGGACATTTAACCATCATTGCCCATCATTGTGGACATTTAACTAACATTGCTCCCTAGGAATGACCCATATAGAGCTAAACATATAGTGGGCCCATGGCCTCTTACAAGGGTCTCATACACAACATAATGGGCCTCACACAGGGCTTAATATACCTCACAATGGGCCTCCCTCAAGGGTCTAATATGCATCACATTGGGCTTCACTCATGGGCCCCATATACATCATTTCGGGCCTCACACATGGGCTACATATATATATATATATATCATATCGGGCCTCATATACATCTCATTGGGCCTCACTCATGGGCCTCATACACATCAGATTGGGCCTTACATAAGTGCCACAAATGCATCCTTTTGGGCCTTACACAAGGGCCCATGGGTTAGGCACAAGGGATGAATAGACAGCTTACAATTCATACATCAAGGTAGGCCTATTGCATCACAAGGTGGGCCTAATGGGGCAACCCATAACCCAGGAAAAATGGATGGGCAGCTTGGATCATACATCACGGCGGGCCGCACAAGTGGACGATAGAGATATACAATACATGCAACACAGTGGACTGTACAAATAGACAACATGGATATACAATACATGCATCACGGCGGGCCACACAAATAGACAACATGGGTATGCAATACATGCATCACGGCGGGCCGCAAAATGGACAACATGGGTGAACGCATACATCATGAAGTGCCCCACACCTCCAGATAGACTGTGTGGAGAAACACATACATCGCGGTGGTGTCCACACCACTGTCCTGATAGGTGGACGGAGTGGATATAGAACAAATACATCAAGGTGGGTCCCACCCACATGTGTGGGGTGGGCCACGTCCTAGATAGATGGTGTGTATAAGACTTATACATCACAGTGGTGTCTCACCGTCCCAATCTAGTGGACGTGTAGCACTTGCGGGTGGGTCCCACCCACCAAAAAATGGAGGATGGCATGGATAAAACAATACATTATGGTGGCCTCACACCACCCATCCAAATGGATGGTGTGGATTATATCAAGGTGGGCTCCACCTGCCACACGTCCAAGCACGAATGGTGTGGATGTAAAATAAATACATTAAGGTGGGTCCCACATGGTGTGGCCTATCAGATATATATATATTATTTTGGTCAGCGTCCAAGCCTCAACGTCTAGGCTTGCTGGACAACAGCTTGCTCGTTGGGCCTGGCCGATCCTTAGGCCCACGGCTGGGGTGACCCCACCATATGGACAGTGGAGATAAAACCCATACTTCACAGTGGGGTCCAATAGGGTGGGCCACACGACCTCGAAATTAGGCCGATATTTGTGTTTTCCTTTCGTCTGGCCTAACCCAAGAATGGGCAGCAAGGTGGGCTCCATAAACTGGACGTCCAGAAATTTCTGGATAGTCTAGATTTTTTATCACATCAGGTGGGCCACACACATATATCACCATAAAAGAGAGAGAGAGAGAGAGAGAGAGAGAGAGAGAGAGAGAGAGAGAGAGAGAGAGAGAGAGAGAGAGAGAGAGAGAGAAACGTGCGATGGAGGGACCTAGCCACAATGGGTCCCTCAATACATGCATCATACGGCATACATCAACATTAAAAAAAATGGACAACAACATATCATGAAAATTCGAGGTGGGGGCACCATCCCCACCATGAAAATGAGGGGTCTAGATGACCCTAAAGGCATGGATTCAAAAAGAAAATATCATGATGGGGTCCACAGTGAATGGACCCATCATGGATCATGCATGCACCAAGGATGGGCCATCGGCCACATCCAAAGGGTCAAGTAGGATCTCCACCATTGATTGGTGGATCCTACATGATCGTATGCAAGAAGATAAAAGAAAGGATAGAAGATCTACTCTAAAAATGACACCCACCTCCAAATCTTGATCTCCTCGTCCTTCTACCACCAATGGGTCTTCTTATCTTCAAGGGAGGGATTTTAATGGTTGAGATGAGGTTTGGGGGGTGGGATATGGGGGATTAGGGAGCTTGAGGTTGTTAGATTTTTTGGAGCTCTCATGGAGGGTTGAAGGTTGCTAACAATATAGAAATGAGAAGGAAAGAGAGGGAGAGAGAAGAGAGAGAGAGAGAGAGAGAGAGAGAGAGAGAGAGAGAGAGAAATGATTGCCTAGCTCTTTTAGCTAAGCATTGATGATGGTGTAAGACATGGGAAAGAATAATAATAATGGGCTAGGGGGTAGGGTGGCAAGGCTAGGGGTGATGTCATCCTCATGATGACCTACAGAAGTGTGCAAATCAGGATAGGTGGGTCCTACAACTTGCGGTCCACGGCCATGATCATGTGTGGCCCACATCTCATGATCTAGATGTCGGATTGGTGCACGAGACGCAGCATCAGAACCGCGACGACGACGCGATCGCAATAGCACAGGTCTTGGGCTGAATCAGCTTGGGTTTACAGGAAGGGACTCAAGGTCGCGCACAAATGCAATCAAAATATTGCGGGTCACTGAAATTCGACTAGGAGGACCGCGGAATCCTACGGAATTGAACGGACACTAGGACATGGGCCTGACACTTCTCTTTGTTGTAGAATCTGAATTCTTTGCTGCGAGACCTTAGATTTGGGTCTATCATTCTTCAAGCACTCAATCTTCACCAAATTATATTGGAATGGTCCATTTGTTCTTTAATCATGACCATAAATTCTTCATAAATGTCCATTAGTTTTTTTAAAACAAATTCACTAAACTGCAAGGTTTGCTGATGGAAGAGTCTTTGATAGCAGCTATAAACAGTCTAGCCATTTTCATCTTTTGTGTTCTGTGAATGTAAAATAAACAAGGAGGATGATTTCTTTCAACCAACAAATGCATTTATTTTATTTGCATACTCATTGGAACAGGTTCTCCCAACAAAAGACTGAAGCACAAAAGGAGCCAATTACAGATGAGATCATAGGTGGACTGGAAAAGAAACTCTTTCCAGGGCTAAAAAATTCGATAGTTTTAAAAGAGGTATGGTGCCACTTTTTGCACAGGAAATGATGAAAGTTCTTTTAATCCTTCATTTGAGCTTTATGTATTTGCATGCTTGTCAAATATAAGCACCTATGTTCATAGATTAGTTGGATTAAAACTTCTAGAGACTTCAGGAAACTCCTAGGATACGAGGTGCAATTGTTAAGCATTTTAAAGATGAAATAACATGCATCGAGTGCTCTAACTCTATAATAGTTTCCCCATTTTTGAGTTTCGTTCTGACTATGACAAAATGACTATACTCCTATCGGAAATAACATAAAATATTCCAAACTATGGCATCATCATCATCTAAGGCTTACCTAACTAGTTGAGATCAACTACATGAATCATGTTCCTTTATTCCGCTCCATCAAGGGCCATAACTTAAGTCAGAAAAAATAATGGTGAATGCATAACTTGCATTCATAATAGCATACTTCCTTTCCTGCACTAAAATATCATAATAGCAAATTTGTACTTTCATCATTAATACTTGCATTCACAACAACATACTCCGCTTCTTCACTTAAATCTTCTCGTTATAGGTAATTTTTATGTCTTCTACCCTAAATATAATATCGTTATTTCTAAAGTTTTTGTTATCCATTTGCTTCTATTTTCGTGTATTCAGAATCCTTTGAAAGAATGTGTTTTACTAATTTTGTTGTTGATTTTCTAGAGTTTGTAGGAATGGGAACACGTCTGCTATATTGCAATGAAATACGTAGAAATTTGACTAGTTGAGGTGAGACAGCGACAACCAAATTCTTTGCAATTTCATGTTTTACGTCCTATGGGAATTGTTGTTTAGGTTAGCTCCACTTGGGACATTTCCTCTTTACTGAATTGAGTTCTTAGCAATTTTGTGAATAGGATTCTTATCAAACAATTGCGTGAATTATTTTTTAAATGACCATCAGGTGCAAGATTAAACCAATTTTTTTTTTTTTAAATAATAATAAAATCTGATGATTTTTTATTTTATTCACACATATTTTAGTGACGGACCAAATCCGTCGTTAATTTCTGAATAAGTTGAAAATCGACAGATTTGGGGTGTATCGTTCTCCTCATATTAGCGACGGACCTTATCCGTCATCAATATTTTAAATGACGAATAATTCGGGTGGTTTTTTCTGAATTTCAGCGACGGATTTTTTTATTTTTTGCGACGGATCTTATCAATCGGTAATTTGTGATGGATTTTATCTATCACAGATTAAACGACGGATTTTATCCATCGGAAAAAAAGGACCCAGTAAACAATGATGGACTAAGCGATGGACGAAATCCGTCATTTATTTGGTTTTACAATGGATTTGGACCTTCGTAAATCTGTGATTTTGTCGTAGTGTAAAAAGTTTTATTCTTAAAGTTGTAGTGTTAGTAGAATTAGAAAATAAGGAGATCTTATATATATGAGTTACAATGTACACATGCATATGTAAGAATTCTATCTCCTCTCTCACTTTTTTAAATAAATCAGTTTTTGGCTCTTTTTCTCCTTTTTCTACACTATCCTCTTGTTTTTTCATTCTTTATTCTTTATGGATACCGTGACCCTTTTCTCCATAGCTTTTCTTATGTGATTTTTTTGTATGATATGAGAGCACCATTTGTGAATAGGTTGTATTCTGTTTTTTTTTTTTTTTTTTTCATTTTCATTGTGTTAATTACTCCTGCAATTTTTTTCTGGTATTGATACGCTTGATCATATCAACATTGAGTGTTATTGTTCATGAAATTCTTATAATAAATAGTTATGAAAATTAAAAACTATTGCTACAAAGCTATTTGATAAGCCAAGGCATTTGGGATACCATCAATCGTTGTGCTCCCAAGTTGATGGTGGGTGAAGCAGGACTTACAAATTAGAGGAAGAATAATGAAAAAAAAAATCTACATATGTTCCAAATCTTTTTATGGATCAAATATGCTTTTCTATATTAAAAAAAAAAAAAAGATTTGGCAAAAGAAATGTGAGATTACTTAATAATTATGCATGAGAAAGGAAGTAGCTATAGGAAGTAATTTTTTACTTGAATTTGAGGTTGATTAAGTCAATTCCAAGGCAAAGTTATCTAAAAAACTGAAGAATTTATGTGATTAAATGGAATTGGTATTAAGATGAAATGACACTCGAATAGTATCATTTTGGAAATTCTATGAACCGAGTTTGATGCTATATGAGTGTTAATTCAACAAAATAAGCAGTCTATGAAAAACGTGACGAGTATGTTAGTACAAGAAGAAACTTTTCTACAAAGATGAAGATTGGAGGCTAAAAGTGATTTTAAAGGTAGAGAAATAATAATGCTTTGTTTTCACAAACATGTGATTAATCCCATAGAAGGGAAAGAGGCCATGACTCAAAAAATTAATTTTCACTACTAATTTCAAAATACATCAACAATCTAAATCACCCACAAACAATAGCATATAAGACAATTCTCAAAGAAATACGGGGAAAAATCAAGTTATTTTGTTAAAATTATGAAAAATAGGGACAATATGTAAAGCACTTTAATCCGATGAGGAAAACTATAATGTTGAAGATAAGTAAAAAGATGTTGAACAGAAGATCAAAGAAGCCTTTTGCGAAATGCAACCTTCAAATTTGGACACAAATAAGTGGTATATAGATTCGGTGTTCTTGAATCACATAACATTGAGAGAAGATATCTTCATTAATGAAGGGCCAACCTTGACTACAACGGGTGTCATCACTGGAGATAACATTTCCTTTGAAGTTGAAGACAATGATATATAATATTTTCATATAAGATTCAAATGAGAATATAAAATATCTTTCTAATATATTGCACATGCCTAAACTATGAAAGAATCTTATGTTTGTAAGTAAACTTGTATGTCAATGCTACAAGTTTGTTTTTAGTAATGAAGGATGTGAAATTCTATTTAATGATGATAGTAGGATAATTACTCGTGGAAGAAAAGTGGGCTAGCTATTTACACTTAAGATGGAATAGCCTTTTAAGAGTTCATTCGAAATTGTCAATTTATGGTAGTGAGATTGGGTCACTGCAACCTTCAGAGAATTAGAGAGTAATGAGGAAAGTGACTCATCACTAGGATGTCGGCTATAAAGTATGATGTGAATGACATGTATAAAGTATGTGAATTTACAAAGATGAAGTGTCATACTTTCACAAAGTTCCATCTCCATAACCCATTATCCACTTGAAGTCAACTTATAATGATGTTTAGGTAGTAATCTCAGTGGAATTAGATAAATGCGTAAGTTACTATATAGCTTTCATTGATGAGTTCTTATGTTATAATTGGATCCACTATGCCAAAATCGTGAATTTGGGATGAACCAGATCCGTCGCAAAACCAAATTAACAATGGTTTGGTCTGTCGCATGGTCCATCGCTGTTTACTGCATCGCAAAACTTGAACGATGGATGGGATCCGTTGCTAAAATATGGAAAAACACGTGAAATATGACATCATTATAAAATTTTGTGACAGATACGGTCTGTCGCAGATCTTTGGAGAAGCGATGAACCCCAATCCGTTATCGATTTTTTATTTTATTCAGCAATTAACAACAGATTTGGTCTGTCGCTATATTTTTTTGTAAAAAAAATAAAAAAAAAAAGAATCAGATTTAATTTTTTATTTTTATTTATTTATTTTAATCTGTTACACAATAGTCATATCCATCATCTACGTCAAAAAATTAAAATATTTGAATACTTTAAAGAATTAAAAATACTTGTTGAAAATCTGTTCAATTGAAAAATAAATTTTTTTATGAAATGACAATATTAAATAATGTCTAATAATTTCAATGCTTTTCTAAAAACACATTAAAGAAAAAAGGCAACCCACTTATCCAATAGTGCCTAAAAAGCGGGATTGTTGAAAGAAATAACAATTACATAGTCGAGGCCGCTCATCTAAAGTATATTAGGTTGAAACCGTGTATTGTGGTGTACTTGATCAATCATATGTTGTTGTGATCGGGTATGTAGGTATCACATCAAATTCTCTTCAAAGAGAAGCCATATTTGATGCATTTAAGGGGTGTTCGTATGTGTAGCTTACATGAACCAAAATAATGAAATTTACAACGAGCTTGATGAGAAGGCTATCAGATGCATTTTACTTTCAGACTTTTAGCGGTGGCCAAAACCGCCGCTGATAAATTAGCGGCGCTAGTAAAGCGCCGGTGTGTCAGTGAAAGAAATTGCAGTGCTAAGGCATTTAGCAGTGCTTTTACAAGCGCCGCTAATGATTACCTTTCTAGATTCAGCGGCGCTTTTGTTAGGTGCGAGTATTCCGCAAAAGCGCCGCTGGATAGCTATACAAGCGGCCCAGCGCAGGCCAGTATTTTTTTTAAATAATATATAATTCTATTGAAACCTGCAATTTTTTAATATTTGAAACAAAAAATGTTGCAATATAATTAAAATTGAATATTAAACAAAATTTATAATACTACACAAAAAATATATATAATATTTATTACAATAAAATTGAAAATGGTCTTGAATTATAAATAAATAAACAAATCGTCTATATGGCATACTCCTAGCACGAGTGGCATCAAAAGGCTGGAGTGTTTGTAAGCCTAAATTTAGGCGCAATTGATTACAATCCTGCACAAAGGGAAAAAAGAAGTAAATTATCAACTTCATCTCTTTTGAAAGAATTCTTAGCATCAATGGTTTTAAAAGAATTCTTGGTACTAAATCAAAAGGGTTGTATCCAAGATACCGAAAACACCAAAAGCCAAATGGAGAAAAGTAAATAAATAAACAATTGAGAACAGGGAATACAAGAAGCAAGCTCTTTGAAACAAAACAAGACATGACCACATCGAAGGACAACCCTCATATTTTTTCTTCCTCTTTACTTTTGAATCTTTTCACCTCTTTTTGCCATTTCAATATCAGGTTTAAGAAGTTTGACAATGTCCTTGTGTCCAAGACAAATACAAGTTTGCTAAACTACTAGAAAGTAGGTGCAGCTATTAGACAAAGGAAAGACTTCGAGGAGACTTACAAGTCCAAAAATGGCTCCAGAGAGCGCCACAGTGCTTCTGTATAGTAACTCGTTGTTGAATCGATTTTCTTATAAAATATAGATCGAAATGTTGAAGTCGTTGTTGGTATTAATAAACAAATTCATCTACCAGAAGGTATGCTAGTTTTTACTTGCAAGCACTTGAAGTGAAGTAAACCACAAGAAATCTTTTGGGCTTCTTTGACTTTCTCCACTGACAGACCAACAAAGTTCAAAGAATAACAGTTGACCTGAACAATAAAATTTCCAACATTTAGTGTTTTGATAGTTACACAAAGTCTCTCTCTCTCTCTCTCTCTATATATATATATATATACATATGAAAGATAATAGTTACACCAAATATTTAAGATGGGAGTGTTTAAAAACAAACCATGAGATGCCCAATATTCGCATGCAGAAACGATGAAGTAACCCATCTCCATAATTGCCCTCTACCGATGAGGCTATTAATCTGATACATGATCTGCATACATGATAAATTGATGCAACCAAGCTGAGCTCACAAAACAATATGATGCTAAAAAAAGGCTAGAAATGCTTATCAACTTGTTTTGACCTTCGCTCCCCATAGCATCAGCTTCCCTTGGGTAGAAATTTGCCCAACATAAACCCTGGGAACACGACATCTCATGGGTAAATCCAATTCTTTAAGGGCAAAGCTCACTTGACATAACTCACAGGGATTAATTTAAGGAAAAGAATTTAGGCAGTAAAGCCAGGCAATTCATATCAACTGATGCCTAAGTAGATAAGAATCTGATATTTCTAGCCAAGAGAGAGGAATCGATTGAAATCTAATAAAATGTATTTCAAGGCATAGATAGTGAAATCAAAATCAAACCCAAAGGAGGGCACCAAAAATAAAAGGGAAAAATAAATGTCACATAGTATAGGGATGAAAATCAATACTGTACTCATTTAACTTGAAACAAAAGCTTACATATCAAAAGTTCCCAGCCATCGAGTTTCATCTTTCTGTAGGGAAATGAGTTTCACTAGATGAATAAAGCATCATGCCATTGGCAGCTAGCAGGTGAATGAAACACCCACATGTCTGTGTAAGGAGGATAAAACAAAAGAAATGATAAAATACCAATTCCTTAAACAAGGGATCAAAAGTTCCCAGCCATCGAGTTTCATCTTTCTATAGGGAAATGAGTTTCACCAGATGAATAAAGCATCATGCCATTGGCAGCTAGCAGGTGAATGAAACACCCACATGTCTGTGTAAGGAGGATAAAACAAAAGAAATGATAAAATACCAGTTCCTTAAACAAGGGTTCTGGTGTCCCTATTTTGTGGCCAGTAGGAACTATATCCCAAGGTCTTCTTGCCCCGTCAACATCTCCTTTTTCATCGCACAATGAGAGTTTTTCAGGAGGTAAATTAAGCTGCTTCAGTACCTTAAATACCATCAGGAAACAAAGATAACCTCAGAATGGCAGAACTTAAAAACTTGATAAGATACAACAACATTAGCAGTTGAAACATCTGGCTACAAATTAAGTTTCTTGCTGACTGACAAAAACATATACGGGGCTCAGTTATATTACCTCAACAGAAAAGGATGGCATGAAGGGTTCTAACAAAGATGCAAGAAGAAACACAAGCCCAACTGAAGTCTTCATCACAATGGAACATGAAGTTGGATCTTCCTTATAAAGCTTCCAAAATTGGTTGTCCTATATAATGAATTACAAGGGCAGTTACACTTGAGCACTGAAATAAATAGGCTTTTAAAATGGAAGGAGAACAAAATAATACTAGCTTACTTGTAGATATGCAATTCCTTCACTAGAAATACTCATTGCAGTTTTGAAACCTTGTTTTAGCTTAACCTACATATTACGACACAAAAAATGTTTCTGTCTGAGTATTTGCATGATTCAGGCTTCATGTCCAGTTTTAAAAAGCAAGGAAAAGCCTCACAAGCCAATGATGCGTTTAATCACCTTCTCCATGGCTTCTACATACTGCTCCATGTATTTGCCAACTTTCTCTGCTAACGTCTTAGTTAAGAGATGCGATTCTGCATCTGGAGCATCAGGAATGGTGAAATTGTATCCTGATCCTGCAAAGGAGGAGCAAGTTACTGATAAGAGCAGCATTCAACCTATATGGCTTGGATACAGACACGATCAATGTGAGAGACGGATACAAGGAGGTGTACCAATCATATTACAATCATATTGCAAAAACTGAATTACCAAACAGCAAAGAGAAAAAGGAAGAAAACTGTAGTTTTACCCTAATGACATGTCAATGTATCTCGAAACCAAGGTGTACCAATCAAGCCCTTCTCCCTCCTCCTTTACCTGGGCTTGGGACCGGCAATGCAAGTAGTTGCCATTTTTAAGTTTTTTCAGCTTAGTAAATCTAGATAAACTGTTAACATTTCCCTGACTTCTCACAGTTAGGGATTTTTACAGCAAAAGATTCCTCGACAAGTTTGATTTTTTACCAAACAATGCCTTCTGTAATTGAAAATCCCACAAAGTGAATTTTTGTGGGTGAAAATGACCAAAATGCCCTAATCTATCTCTTAATTTATTTATTTTTCTAAGAAAGTGGTGAAATCAAGCATTGTGGCGCACATATCATGTGTGTATGATATCCAACTGATTAGAGGTTTTCGAACTCATATATATAGAAACTCTGCTGTACTCATAAACCTAACTGACAACAAAGATCCAAACAAACAAAGGACCCCATTTCTCGGGAATAGTCACAAGCCTTAATGTCCTCGGTGTTCACATAAATATGATTGACTCTAAGATATAGATTCATCGCTGAGATTGCTCTCACACGCCAATCAGTTTTAGAACCAAATGCTGCTTGCTCATAGGGGCTTGTTGTGGTGACAATGAGTTCGTCGCCGTGCACAATTGTTGTCCTTGTTGTGACTGTTGGCTTGCTTCTTTCACCTGCACATGAAGATTTGCTAAAGATTATTAGCCAAGTGAAACCGGCAAAGAAGCTTCTCAGCTTGATAGACTTTTATTAAACACATCACCTGCTTCTCAATCTCCGCAATCTGTTGCCTCTGTTGTGAAGGTGGAGTTATCTCAGCCCCCAGTATTATATCACGAATTTCAGACTGTGTCAGTGCCGAGGTGTTTACATTATTCTTCTTGGCATAATCTGAGAGTATAAGATCTCTCAGAGCAACCTCAACCTGCATTGAAGGAGATATTAGCAACTCTCATAACAATGACATGCAATGCCAACCTCACACTGGACATTACAATAAATGCCATAGATGGAACTTTCATGTCATAAGTTGCTTTGAGAAAGTAAGATAGTAGGAAAACTTTTGAATCTTCTCATGATGCTGAAATGCTTACCTCCATAGTCCTTGTTCTCAGCAAAAATAGGACGCCAAGAAGACCTGTAGAGAGAAGGATAAAATCAGGAAAATATTTTTTTAAGGTACAATCAGCAAAAATATTTACCAGACAACAATTTCATCATAAATCTAAAACCACTTGATACCATCCTTCTAGCTTATTTGAGGTCTCCTCATCAATCTCACATCCAAAACCAAAATATCTATCATAAGAAACATTATAGATCTTCTTCTTTGCTTCTTCCTCATTGATAAATCATACATTACGAAAATAGTAAAACAAAAAGCACCCAATTATCAAAATAATTAAAACAATGCCATTCCAAACAATAGAGGCTGAAACAAACAATATGCAAAGAAGAAGAGATTAGAAAAGAGATGGTAATCGGTCTATCCAATTTTCAAGTGTCTGAGATGTCCGACATTTGAGACTGGAAGTTGAAATTCAGACTCCCAAGCCTTAAGGTGGACTCTGATTTTACAACTGACATCAATAGAAGACAAAAATAAATAAATAAGAGGAAAAGCTTGGATGGGATAAAGGAAGACTGTTAGCAAATATCTGAAAGTATCGTCTCTGGTTGCCCATTAAGGACTGTCTGAAAGAACTTAAGGATTGCATTATAAGAATTCGAGTTGGCATATTCAACCATTACTTGTCCACAAAAAACTCAAGGACATCCCTACTGATACCTTATATACACATTTTGGAAGACTACTCCAATATGCTTCATGGTTATTTGAAACTGTGTCAAAACCCCCAGATTACACTCATCTAGAAAATGCATCTCCCATCATTTATGCTCTTTTATTATAACATAAAATCTGACAGACATACCCAACAGTTTTATCTCAAAAGATATTCAGTTATATTAATATTACATGAGGTGCTCCAGCTATCCGCCCTTTGCTTTACCAAGCCATGGCATAATTTGATAACCCAGGCTTTTTCACCTGATATTCAGTTTTACCAAGCAATGTATCTTCCATTAGAGTGACATTCAAAAGCCCATTGGAAATGGTATTTCAATGCCTGGCTGGACATTTATTTCTTGAAGTATTTCAATGGGTTGGGAATACCTTGATATTCCTCCTTCCAACAACCTTCTTATTGTCAAATAAACATTTGCATATGTTCTTACAATTTCTATTTTAATTTGGAAAAAATGAGATGAAAAAACAAACAAACAATGTGATGAAGAACAAACAAACATTTGCATATAACTACCCAGTTCTGGATTTAAAAAAACACATCTACACAATAAATTCACCCCTAAAGTCATACTCTTTATGGTTCATTTGCAAGTGATCCTTCATCAGACCTAGCAATGTATATGAGCAGCCCAGAGAATGGACCAGTCCAGTCATCATCTCATTTCTTGTACCAGTTAGTTCAGGGACGGCTTTGTGAATCCTGTTTATAGTAAGGCCGATCCTTGGTAAGTGAACAAGCCTTGGTAAGTATTTGAAAGAATAAAGATATTTTCTTATGTGGTGATTATCTTCTAACTGAAGGTTTTCAAGCCAAATAAAAAATCTACCTTCTAGGAATTGTAATCATTTTCCTTATATATACTAATATTGTATTATGAAAAGTAAAAGAATGTGTTTATTTATCTTTTTTATTTTAAATCAAAACATCAATATCATCTCATAGATGGTAAAAGCGGTCACTAAAACAATATATAGTTCAAACGAAACCCAATATAAGTTTTTTTTTTTTTTTTTTTTTTTTTTCCAAAAGGAAGGCAAGAATAAACTCTTATTACCAAGGGCTGAGACCTAATTGAATACAAACAAAAAACAAGGGGCAAAGCCCTTAAAGTAAAGTTAACAAAAAAAAAAAAAGGCTCACGTACTAAGCTTGAAACAAGCACCCACACCCCAAGCTAGAAAAAGAATAAAGAAAAGGAAAAGGAAAAGAGTCTACGCTCTGGTCTAGGGAGGGAGAGCCCACATCCTGGGCTATAGAAGAAAATAAAAGAAAATCAAATGAGAAGGTAACTCGCTAGCAAGAATAATTCAAAAACCAACCATGATTTCAAATGGGCGAGTCAAGCTAGGGCGAACCTAGGCTTAAGAAGCTGCCTCTAGTTGCGCCTGGTCACATCGTCTCATGCCACGAGTTGGGGGTCAGGCCCAGATTGTCTGTCTGTTTCAGAAATAGGTCTTGCTCCAAAATCAGTGACTAAAAGGAATAGTCTGTTGGAATGGATAAAATTGGATAATGTCCAACCATTAACCTAGACCAATCCATCATGTGTTTTACCTTTAGCCCATCTCGATTGAAAACCACTTTGATACGATGATTTAGCCATTCAATAGTGGCTACGAAAATCAATGGCTCATAATGATTATCACAGAGCTCCAATTGTTGATTTTGGATTGCCCATCATATGGGACCACTTTTGCTTGCCATCTCCCTTAAAAGTCTAACTTTGATAGGATAATCTAGCAAACATTTAATGTCTGTGTAAAAATGGATGGTCCAGTTTGTTTTTTGTTTTTTTTTTTTTATAAATAATAATAATAATAATAATAATAATAATAATAATAAATTAAAAAATAAATACAAAAGTTCTACACACCATTTGAATTACCCATGATTTTGTACCTACCTTTTATTTGCTCATCCCTTCCAAAAATCACTCTAACACAATGGTCTAACTGTCCAATCAATTGTTGGAAATTGATGGTACATACTTTAATTATAAGTAATAGAGGACTAACCATTGATTTAGATTGTCCATCATGTGGGCCAACCTTTAATTGTTAATCCCTATTTACAATCACTTCAAATGGATGATCCTAATTAACAAACGTCTCTAAAAAGAGCAGTCCATATTGATTACATTAGACAATGTTCGTGCAATGATTTAAGCCATTCAGAATGTGGGCCTGCCTTTGATTGCTCATTGCTCCAAAAAATTGTTAGGGAACGGTGATCCTAACCATATAAACACTGGATAGGAAATGGGCAATCAATATCTATCGTACTAGAAAAGTTTCATTATTCTCTAGAGCACGCATCATGTGAAGCCTGCCCATGATTATCAATTGTTCCCAAAAAATCAATTAGATCATATGATTGCAACCATCAAATCAAAGGGAAGGAAATGCACAATCTAGCAACGCCATATTTGATTGTCCATTTCTCTCTCAAAAATCAATCTTTTTGGGTACTGGGGAGAGAATCTCTTCTTAAATGACGACTCAAATCAACGACTGGCTTAGGTTTTAGAAAATTATAAATAAAATCGATTATAGCACTCAAAAAAACATTTTTAAAATGGGACAAGATCGTCTGCAATGACTATCTCCAGTAACATCCCTAGAGCAAGATGTGGCTGAAGCTTTATGGGCCCACCTTAATGTATGTGTTCTTTTATCCAAGCTGCCAATCTATTTTTTCCAACTCATTTCTCCACAATACATGGTTGAAGCTCTGTTGGGCCTACCATAATGTATGTATTTTATTCACACCATCCATCTATTTTTATTTATTATTTTTTTTTTTCTGGCTCATTTTTTAGGGCATGAGCGCATAAATGAGGCAGATCTAAAGCTCAAGTGAACCCCACCACAAGAAGCAATGGGAATAATGATACCCACCATTGAAACCTTCCTACGGTCCACCTTAATGTTTATTTGCCATCCAACTTATTTACATGGTCACACAAACTAGGAGGAAGGGAAAACACAAATATCAGCTTAGATCCAAAACTTCTGAGGACCCAAAGAAGTTTTTAATAGTCGGTGTTTGATTCCCACTATTTCTTGTGGTGTGGCCCACCTGAGCTTTGGATCTGCTTCATTTTTGGGCTTATGCCCTAAAATGAGCGGGTAAAAGACAGATGGATGGCGAGAATAAGAAGGTTGGGCCACGTCTTGTTCCAGGATATTCTTGGAGATAGATGCTGTAGAAAATCCACACTCTAAAATGGAGCTCCCGTATGTACCATCTCGAAGGTGTATCAATCAGAGTGCAGATCACCCCTGAAGGATGATTCGTTGAAAGCACCATAGCATCTCATTCACACTATTTCCTAGATAAATAGCTAAATGGGATTTAAGTGAAGCTTTTCTCAAATCCAAAGGATAAAGAGATGGTAATTTATGGCTTCCTTAGTTGGAAGAGGAAAAAAGAAAAGAAGAAGAAGAAGAAGAAGAAGAAAAGAACGATGAATCCACATTCTGGAAATGTGACTAAGTATTGTAGCACAATGCAAAGTGTCTATGAATATACTCCAGTCTATATAAGAGCATAATAAGCAACCTATGCCTTTCTTCACATGTAACCCTCTTCACACTTACCCAGATACATAGCTCAAGTGGTAGACTGAGTGAATTAAAGATACCTCGTTTCAACACTGAGGTCTTGGTATCGATTCCCTAGAGGGGGTGGCTAACAGTGAAGTGTGAACTGACAATGGGTGTACTAACAAGCTTTTTAATTTATTTTATAAAAAAAAAAAAAAAAAAAAACAACCCTATTGTTAAGAGCCCTGAAACTATCCTCAAGAGAGCCTTATGTTGCTTGAATATATCCAAAAATTACATTAATTAGAGAAGCCTCCTCACCTTTGGAAAAGTTTGTTTTTGGTTTTTTGTTTTTTGTTTGTTTTTTTTTTTTTTAATTTTTTAATTTTTTTAGAAGAGGCATTCCAAAGAACTTCAATTGGCCTTGTTGTAACCATCTTCTCCTTCTTTAGAAGTCCTTTAATAAAATTATTAGTTATGAAGTTGGCATATTTTTATGGCTTCTTGTGGGCTTAGAAAAACAAACAAAGAAAAGATTGGGAATAATTTTTAAAACTTCTTTTATGAATTATTCTTTGAAAAAGGGCCCGTTCAAGTGCTCAGATAGTATTTGATCAGTGGAAAATATTTTTCAAGAAAATGACATTTTCTCTAATTGTGAGTTCACTTTATGGTGGAAAACATTTTCCAAGAAAGATTTATATATATATATATATATATATATATATATATATATATATATATATATATATAGAAAAAAGTCGTATAAAATATTTCCAACGATCCCCTAATAAATCTTCTAGCACCAAAGCTAAAAAAAGCTAATATGCCTCTAATACTATATTTATTGGCAATAAGGAGTATTATATTTGCTATCATATGCAGTAGACCAGACATTAAATGGTGGAAGCAGATAAACCGCAAATATAAGAAAAGACCATTGGACTACAATACACGCAGATTATGCAGGAAATCAAAAGTGGGATTCCCTCCTCACCTGCTTCCCTTTGTGGCTCAGTTTAGTCACAGGTTAGACTGATTCTCAGTGATAAAAGAAAAAAACAAAGGAAAAAAGAAAAACAACTAGGCACATATGATGGATGGCCTTGATTTCAAGTAAACGAATGTTTTCCACAAACATGTACACACGAATATACAAAGAGAGATGCTTACATCCAACTGATTGCACATGAGTTATAATATTCACCTAGCAGACAACATGCACTTGTAGTTTGTCATTTATCAACTAATAAACATTATTCTCTATGATATGTGCAACCTGATCAGTGGATTGGGCTGATTTTTGTACAAGGGTTGGTGTCATGTCTGCCTGCGGGTCAACATGCATAGCCTGTTTCAGAGCTGAGTGAGGAGCATATTAGATGGATAGCCGATCAGGCTCAGGCCAGAGAATGAGGCTCAATTAAGTAAATAAGTTGGGCACATTTTGGGCAAAGCCCAACCTGGCTAAAGTGGCCATACAAGTTATGAATGGGATACGCCAGACAACCCAATCTAACCAGAATCCAAACAAAGTATTAGACTAGTATTCAAATACATAAAATTCCACAACATTTGCTGCAACCAACCACCCATTTGGGCTGTAGTCTTTATCAGGTTGAGTCCAATCAAATCAAAATTTGTGCTCAGCTCAAGATTGGATTTGGCAAATTTTGGGTTGGTTGGGATGGACCAGTGTATGGGTTATGGGTCAGGATTGGGCCAAAATTCTTAGCTCGTTTAGGAAATGGGTAGGGCTTGGGTAGAGTCTAACCTAACCATTTCTACTCTCAAATACAAATCATGTTCAAGGCATGGATCGGATTGGGATGTTACTTGGGTGAATGAAAATGGAATCCTTTTTCCCATTCAAATTTACATGGTTGCGGAGGAGAGAGTTATTTGTAAGCTAGTCAAAATAATGCCTACATTATAAAACTCTCATTGAAGCCAACCGCAAGTTGTCATAATAAAACATCCAATACACGTCAATCTCATTCACAATACATTTCTTGCTTACACTAATATAGCTGAAAGACATTGAAAAACATATCATGGTAATTCTTATGCAAACAACTAATATAGCTGAAAAACATTGAAAATGCTTCAGATTTAAAGAAACGATTTCCTCACATTTGAAGCACTTGAAGTGAGGAAAAAAACATTAAAATTAACAACTTGCTTGGGAGCAAGAAATAGCAATACCTGTAATATTACAATGACGACTTCCCAAAGTTTTAGTTATCGTCTATAAGCCTTGTAGTCACATGAGAACTAGTTTGACAAAACATAAGATAAACTTAGCTTGAGCTCTTTTTGGAATTGATGTAATTGTGGATACCATCAAACATTATTCATACTACTGACCTCTACCCTGAAAGAAACAAGTCTAATGAAAGATGGATTCTTCATCATCATCTACATGGGCAGGGGATACAGAGTTGTTGAACCTGAATAGAACAGAATAAAGTATAAATGAAAATCAGTAAAAGAACAGACGTATGCAATGCCAAGCATCTACACTGTAAGCAACTATGGCACTCCTTATCCAATTAATAAAATAATAACATGAAACATTCCTTGTTGAGCCATTTCATCAAACAGTTAGCATGCATGAAATATAGGAGGAATTTTTTATTTTTTATTCCTTAAAAGAAGAAAAAGAAAAGGAAAGAGGAACAATCCACCACAACCCAATCTACCCATACCCTACTCATCTTCAAGCACACTGAGATTCAACAGCAAATCACCATCACCACATCTTCAACCAGCTGCCACAACTCTGCGGCACACAACTGCCGACCCTATCAAAACCTCTGCTTCCACCCTCTCCATTTGGCATCACCATCACCATCACCACAACTCCAACTGCTGCCATTACAGATCCATAAAAAATCCATCGAACCCTAGAAAACAAAAAAGGAGAAGAACAAAAAGCATACTGTGTAAACAAGCATCAGAAGGTAGACAGAAATATCATCTATTAGAACATGAAGAAGTGTATAAATACATTAACAACGGAGGTACAGTTACAAATCCCTCAAGGATTTGAAATACTTCCGGACATAGAAAAATCCCTAATTAGGGTTTCAACATAGAATTAGGGTTTCAACATAGTAAATCCCTAATTAAGGTTTCAACATTGTAAATCCCTAATTAGGAAATAACTAAGATTGAAATTGATGAAATCTAGACTCTTACCTGTTTCAGATCTTCATCTAAGCCCTGAAATTAATGGTAGCTCACGAGAGAGAGAGAGAGAGTCGGGGGTAGGAAGAAGTTGAGAGTCGGGAGAGAGAGAGTCGTCCGGAGAGGGAGAGGGAGAGAGAGAGTCGGGAGCGAAATGGAAAGTTTTTGTTTTTGTTTTTATTTTTATATAAAAACATCCGTGGGCCCGCTTTTAAATAGCGCCGGTCAATGATGCAGCCAAAGTGCCGGTTTTAGGCAGTTTTGTTGTAGTGTTTGGATATCCATTTAAGAGAAACATATTGGCATTATAATCTAGTAAATTGTCATATCCATGAGAGTTGTGATATGAACGTTCATGAGAATTGATAACGCTTTAAAGTTTCAAATAGTGAGGTTGAGTCTTTAGAGTTTTTATTGGGTGTATAGTCAAATACAAGATTAATATATACTCCTGTATCATATAAGTTGGTGGAAAAATCTTAGTCCGCAAAATAAAAGGAAAGTGAGGTTATGGCCTCGTCAAGTGGCAACTGAAAAAAGTCCTTTGGTGTTGAACTTAACATGGAGTCTCTCATTAATCTCGTGTTGAACTCAACATGTTGGTGCTCCTTTGTTGAACTAAACATGGTGGCACTCCTTTTGGGTTGAATTCAACATGGTGGTGCTCCTTTGCTGAACTCAACGTGGCAGCGCTCCTTCATTGAACTCAACATAGTGGCGCTTCATTAGCGCTGAACTAAAGCTCCATTTGTGCTAAACTAGACTTGGTGGCACTCCTTTGGTGAAGAATTCCACCTGGTGATGCTCCTTTGGTGTAGATTTTGACAAAATTACAGCTGGTGATGACCCTTCGGTGTAAAATTCCACCTGGTGACACTCCTTTGCAGAATTTCACCCGTTGGTGCTCCTTTCATGCTGCTTTTAGCTGGTGGTTCTCCTTTGATGCTTCCCTCCAACAGGTGGTACTACTTCAAGTAGTCCGTGAAGAATTGGTGCTAACTTGTAGTTGCTTTAATCTATCCAAAGATCAATATCACTTCATCATGAGGGTTTAGTGGTGCTCCATTGCTTGATCAAAAGGCCATTGTTGTTGCCTCGCATGATGGGTTGCATGTTTTTTGGTCCTCATCTTTAGATGATCTGCACTTAGTGTTCCCATTGCCAGAAGCATTATTGTCACTAACCCTCACTATTTCAAGGATAGAAATGTTCTTATGACCTAAGATGCAGCTCAGGGAGTTTTACTCATATATCGCTTCATGCGCAAGCTTTGCTCATGGTTAGTTTCCCTCGTTTACCCAACACGGGCTGGAGCTAGTTGAATCCATGTCTGGATCAAGGACAAGCATTAATTTCTCATCATCCTACCAAGGGCAGTCCTGTGCCACCTTCCTTTACAGAGCTCTGTGCTATTATTGAAGGCACAACCCTGAGCTCCCTACATTTCTTTCCGCTTTTAGTAGCTTCATGATTTAACTTCGATATTTGTTTGGCCATGTGTCGAATGTCCTATGATGATTAATTATGAATGAAAGCCACGCATGATTCCTCTTTCCCATTTAGCAATTGCATCATTTTTCTTGAGCTTTTAGCTTTGCCTTAAAATCAAGATCTATTGTTATGTAATATAATTAAAAGCTTGTGCCAGACTATTGTTGTTGATGTCTTAAATCTGAAAATCAACAGTTCTGTCGATGACAGTTCAATTCTATCGAGCAGACTTCGATGCCATCGAGAGTTGCACGATGGCATCAGAAAAATCTAGAACATCCATATTTTATCGCTGGAACGTTTTGATGTTTTGTTTGATTTTATTGAAGATGTTCGATGCAATTGATGACATGTCGATACCATCGAAGTGACATGAAAGTGTCATCGAACGATCGCACAGAGTTACACAGAGTTGCATAGGTGTGGGATTTGTTTCCTATTTCAATTGTGATTTTATAAAGACTATATATATATATATATATATATATATATATATATATATATATATATATATATATATATATATATATATATATATATATGGGAAAAGGTACTATACGCTCGAGCGTAAAGCGGCCGTCCGTGAGGTCGAGCTGGGTGGGCCCCACCGTGATGCCTTTCGAACATCAACACCATCCACCAGATGCACCATTCCATGGTGGGCATAGACGGCCCAAAATCAGGTCAATCCGTGACTCGGGTGGGCCACACCATCTAAAACCATAAGTATATATGCCAAAAACATATAAAAGCACTGGTGGGACCTACCTGAGTTTTCCATGCACCTGAAACTTGGTCTGAACCCTCATTCAAGTGGGACACACATAATGGATGGGCTGGATTTTCAAAACACATCTCGGTGGGCCCTCAAAATTGGTTTTGAATGTTTTAATGGTGCACGACCCCTTTGCACTTCTGTATGTGATGTAGCCCACTAAAGTCACGAATTGACGTGATTTGGGGCCGTCCAGGCCCACCATGGAATGGTACATCTGGTGGACGGTGTTGATGTTCGAAAGGCATCATGGTGGGGCCCACCCAGCTCGACCTCACGGGCGACCGCTTTATGCTCGAGCGCATAGTACCTTTTCCCTATATATATATATATATAGGTGCAATTAGGAATAGGGAGTATCTAAGAGCTTTCTAATTCATTACAAAAGCATTTCAAGGGCTTGTCAAGGATATTTGAGGCTTGTTCGAATCGGGTAATCTCTATCTCTTGTAATTTATGCTTTCATAATGTATAAATGTCGCTTTGTGCCGTGGTTTTTTCATGTAAGAGTTTTTCTACATTAAATTCAGAGTGTTTATGATTGGACTTAGTTGTGCGATTGAAATACTTTACTTGATTCATCTCTCTGTGCTTCTGCGGTCCCTCAACAAGTGTTATCATAACTAAACAATGTGGTGCAGATTGAATCTGAAAGTATAGTCAATGGCTTCTAATCCTAAGTTCGATATTAAGAAATATTCTTGGAAAAATAATTTTGAACTATGGAAGGTCAAGATGACCGGTCTCCTTATTCAACAAGGATTGGATGATGCCCTTGTTTTGGACAAGAAACAAATGCATTTGATTTGGGAGATTATCTTATTCAAATGTAACAAAGAAAAAGTTCATCAAGAACGATCATCATATTATTAATACTGAGTTCATTTACATCCTCGAGTATCCCTTGATTCTAAGATAAATTATCTAGAATATAGGAGTTGAAAAAGTTCAAATATCCAAGTCGGATGTCAAATTTGGCAGCACTTCAACTCGTGATTTGATCATCTCTTTAAGAAGAATATCGTGCAGATCTGATCAGCTGATTTCTCTTCTTGAAGCCTAGAGCCTGATCATTTCATCAGCATTTCGACTCCTTATCATTACTGACTGCATAGCAGTCTGGTTGCGCGGACCTGCGCAACCAACATGGTTTGCTCGAGTCCGCGCATACCATGGGCTTCTCTTTAGTCCTATCTTCAGTCTTCTTTGTTGCTCTGCACTTCTTCCAAAATCTTCAAACCTCCCAAATGAGGGGGGAGGGATATTTATAGGCTTCCACATGTGTGAAACCTTGATCTTGGTGCCAAGGGACCTACCTTTCTTTGATTCTGAACATCCATGGACAACAAGTCCAAAAATCAGTTGTGCGACCCTACGCAATTGAGTTATTGGTTGCACGGACCCGCGTAAAACCCCCTTTAAAGTACTTGTTCTTCCTCATCTTCTATTTCCTTCCATTTTTCACTTTTCATCTTCTTATGCTTCAATTCTTTCTTCTCTTTTATTTTTTATTATTTTTATTATTTTTATGCCTCAACAACACTCCTTGAGAAGCGACCAAAATCTGTGACAGATTATGTATTGAATAAGATGGATCAAAAAGTGAGAACCTCTATCTAATTATGCCTAACGGATTAGGTCCTCTATAATATCATAAGAGAGAAAACTACAATAAGTACATGAGTGAAATTAGAAGACATTTATGCAAAGAAATATCTTGAGAATCACCTATACTTGAAGCTTCAGTTGTTCAATCTGAAGATGGCAGAGGGGGTTGATGTCGAGCCCCACATTAGTAAATTTAAGAAGATTATTTGTAAATTATTGGATGTGAAAGAAATGATGAAAGATGAAGATCATTCATGCTTCCTGTTGTATTCTCTCCCAATTTTGTATGAGTCTGTAACGTCCTGGATTTTCACTGTTTTGATTTTCAAAAATCCTTAAATTTTTTTATGTAATTAACTTATATTATCACTTACTAACCATTAGCACTCCATGTTAATTTATACACGAGTGGTACCAGTAAAGAACCGCACAAGTCCGATTAATCAACCGTAGGAAGCCAACGAATCCGCCCGATCACTTGAACATCAAATTTAGCCCCATGATTTACTCACATAGGGCCCAAATCTAACCAACCCGTCGCTAACTAATCAAGATAATTATAACTAAATTAAAGATCTAACCGACACCGAGTCAGATAAGGCCCGGATCTTGACTAATAGACAAAATCAACCCCGTCACTCTATTAGCCTAAAATCGACGGTTTAGAGTAATCATGACCAAATCTCTACTTTCACTAGTTATGAATAGGCCACATTATGAACATAGTTAATCTAAACCTTAATCATTGTCCATGAGAAATCTCAATACCTAATTCATTCCAGAAATGCGCCAATTTTCCAAACAAGCTCTAAACCGCTCGTTAGTAGGCCACTAGTTCCAAAACTATAAGATAATGTCTGTCTTACTAGGCTTGACGTCCATTGGGGGAGTCGGACCTGGGTACTGTCCAGAACCGCTTAACTTGAGCCAAAGGACAAGTGCATGAGAAATGCAAATACCCTAAAGGAAGAAGCTGAAACTTAAGTGATTTGGGTCGTCCACTCTTATGCAAAGTTAAGGATTTCAGACCGTCGGTTTACGACCAAACTTCACACGTAGAGTAAGGATATTTCCATGCTCATATCCGTATAGTCGCGTCCCCGATCGACCATCGATGACCGTTGAATAGACTTCTAATCATATTTGTCGATTGGAGCATCCAAATGGCAGGCCGATCTGTAACGCCCTGAAAATCGGGGGTCGAGCATAAACTCAACTCCCGAGTTCCAGAACATCACTTATGCAACAAAATGAATGATGATTGAATGTTGACTGTATTCGTGCATTGAACATGAGTGAGATTAAGCCAAAACAAAGATATCATACTCCAGAGACAGTTAAATTGCAAGCGGAAGACGATGATTGATAGATAAAATATATAAAGCGTGATGAGTCTCAGTGTGATAGCATTACTAGGTTAAATAATTACAAGTACGGTTCTAAAATATACCAAATGTGTAAGTGTAATATCTTCTATCCCAAGTACCATAGCCCCATCAATGCGGTACCGGGTCTTGAGACGGCCAGTGAGAGAGTTACATGATAGGAGAACTCCTCCTCATCACCATAGAAGTAGTCCGACTCTGCTTCATAAGCATCGCCATCATCGAAATTCAACAAATCACCGGTTGGTGTGTACAACAGATCCAGTAACGTGGGAGTGAGTGATCAACTCGGTGGAACAAGATAAAGCATAGGTTAACATGTCATCAATTCAATCAAGCAATAATGATAAAGCAAAGTACAAATCAAACAATTTAACTACTCTTATTAAGTGCGAGAATGAAATGACATGATCTTTGTATGCCCTTGCCAAACCACTCTCATGCGACATCATCTTACGTTCGCGAATGCTTAACTCCCTCAGTGCGCCACATCTACTAAGCACATGCGGTGCGATGATGATCATGATTACCGAGTTATTATTAGTCCATTTCAAACAGCAGTATTGGGAAACTAAGGTACCTCCCTTGTATCATTCCCAAACATGATCCATTCTAGGGTCGTCGATCTAGTTAATCTCATACGATATTATGGTTTGAGAGGCGTAGCGAAGGCATCACAAAGGGCTCGTCACCGTCAGCACGGATACAGATCTCACCATATGCGGCTCAATTGCTGGCCGTCAGCTCGAGTACAGGTCTCACCGTACTCGGCTCAATCACTAGCCGTCAGCTCGAATACAGGTCTCACCGTACTCGGCTCAACTCATACTCCGGTTCTTTGTGAAAGACTCGTCGCCAATCACAGACCTTGGAGTATACTCGAAAGATACTACGGAGGACTCGTCGCCGTCAGTCGCACGAGTACGGGTCTCACCGTGCTCGGCTCTCGCCGTAAGTATCGGCATGACTCAAATATAGTGTCCCATACCACCATAATCGGCTCACGAGTGCGGGTTGCTCACTTGGTCACTACGGGAGGCACGTGGCCCCGGCGTGGGCCGGCGGCTCGACCACGGTGTCCCATACCACCATGCCCGGCTCATGAGTCTTAGCGGATCGAGGTACCATGGTTAAAAGGGATTTTTGGTAAGTTTGGTACCCAGGTTCAGCGATGCGACCAAACATGGTGAACATACATAAGGACAGTTAGGTTACTTGACGAGCTCGGCTAGCTCGAGCGCACAACAAGTTGAACGACATGAAGTGCATAAGCACCGCGTGGCCAACCACTATCGCCAACCGAAGTACGACTCGGGTTCGTCGAACACATCTCACGTGGCAAATGAATCGCGACCACGAATTCAGTCAGTACCGATTGTCTGGACTATAATCATAGCCCCAAACATGATAACTTGCAGATAAATAAAGCAGTAATGGATCAAGATTCAACTCATACAATCAAGGTATGGTATTATCCGTTTAGGGCTGCCAGGGCTGTTGCACGCACTCATTGCTCCACTCCCCCATCACCCATGACGGATCATACAACATAAATATAAATTTAAACATATGCATTACATAGTTATAGTCATAAAGCAGTTGAGCATGTTATGAATTACAACACAAGCATGAGTTTATACATGTTCAATTCCTAATCACACAACAATCCCAGGAGATCATACACATAGTTAAAAGAGGTTGAGAATCATATCTTAACACCCTTATACATTATAATTTGCTAACTACTACTCATTCAGACATTTTAAGAAACACTTAAACAAACATACATCAACATACATGACATATGTCGATCACATAGGCATTAGACCAAATCCTTTCCCTAGGGAGTTGCCCCAATCATAACACGCGTACACCCACGACGGATATTCATGGCAAGCAGGAATCCAAGTTCCATATTCATTCAGTCATTTCCACAAACACTTGGGCCACACATTTTAGCATATATGGTGTATATTGGCCGTGGCGTGATTTAGGGCAAATCCTTTCGTCAAAGGGGTATCGCCAATACAACAATCATGAATTCATGACAACTAGTCATGGCGAGTACGAATGAGAATTCGGTACTCATTCAATCATTTTCACAAACACTTAGAATAGACTATTACAACATACATGGTGTATGTTAGCAAAACATGTATTAGGGCTATCCTTTAGCCAAGTGAATAATTTATCCATGTATAATATATTACTACAGCAAATAATCATGATAAATACATCTCCAAAATTTATACATATACAGTATTTTCTAAAATACGCATTTTCAACATACATAGAGTATACAAGCAAACATGTATTACGGCGATTCCTTTCACCAAGAAAATATTTTATACGCACATAATATATTTATACGACGATTAATCATGACAAACACATCGCTAAGATATACATGTATACGGTACTTCTTACAATACCGTATTTCTACATACATAGTGTTTATTAGTAAACATGTATTTAGGCGAATCCTTTCGCCAAATAAGTATTTTATCCATACGTCATATATCCATACGACAAATAAACATGTCAAACACATTTCCATAAAAATACGTATACGGTATTTTATACGAATACCTAGAGTATGTGAAATTCCAAATCCTACAATTCTAATCGAAACTGAAAACGGAAAGCACTTTGTACATGTGCAATTGCATGCAGATCATGAATCTACCATTATCTGACATTGAAAGCGTTGAAAACCGCAACCTATACACCTAAAGTCCTCACCTTATGTCGTAGAATCGATAATGTGAGTCGATAGGTTCGCTAAGGTTCCGTATACGGGAGTTTGGCGACCTAAAGAACGAAACAGTTAGCTATTTCATAACCTACAACCTATACAACCCTAAAATAGATTAGGGTTAGGGTTTCTTACCTAGAAACGACGCCAGGAATCGGTTGGGAAAGCGATGAGAATCGAGCGGTGGAGCCGAATAGCGAGGAACAAGCGGCAGGGAGTTCCTCCCACATCTCCCTCACTTTCTCTCTCTTTTCTCTCTCTCAAATCCAAATTCGTATGGCTGGAATGGGAGAGGGTTTAAGGTCCTTATATAGTCTCAAAACTCACCGAAATAGACTCGGGAACAAAGTATACTTAGGTTATGTCCAAAGCGGACCTGTCCAGTCTCAACGGAGAACTTCTGGCGGGCCTCCTTGAGCCAAAGGTCGGACTTAAGCTCACTAACACTGGATCTATGTTCTATTAAGTTTTCGGTTTTGTCGGATACCAAGATCATGCGTGGCGGACCAGTTTCAGTTCGACGGTCAGTGGGTCTCGATCGGAGATGTCGAGTACATGTAAATGTGTATGAAATTTTTCCTGATCCGAGGGTGTAATTTGGTCGGTCGACGGCCCCGGGTTGCTTAAAAGCGATCCGCAACCGACGAGTCTCGGATTACTATTCAAGATATTTATTTTTAAAGAAAACAAGTGTTTTCACACTCTCTCGCTCTAGGACTCAAGCGAGCAGTAGTGAGACATATTTGGATTTGATTTCCGAGATGGTTGTCAAGCCAATGAGGCGGTCCTAAGTCCTTAACTTTGAGTTATTCGGACTTTCGACGTGCGGTCCGAGATCCGATACGGAGTTTCGATGTGCTCTCGAGAGCAAATAGGGTAATGAGATTGATCCTAGATTTTAGGGTAACCTAGCGTCAATGATTCTACAAGTTTGGGTCTTGCAGATCATATTTAAAGCGATTCAAATGGATTTCATGGCTAATCTAGTTTAGCACTTAGTTAACTTTGTCAAATTTCTAAAGGATTTAATCTAAGTGATTTCCGTCTGAGGTAGTATTTAGTCCTTTGCAGTTTGTATCTAAAGTGATCCAAGTTATACTACTTAGCTAGTTTAAGATAGTGTCTAGGGTGAAGGTGCTTTGAGAAATTGAAAGCACAAGGTAGTGAAGGGTGGGATTTATGAAGAAAATGGTTTGAAAAGAGATTTGAGGCTTTAATTGAGTGTTTAAGAAGTTAAACCTGTATTAGGATTGATCCATTGCCTAAGGACGTCTAATCCCAGGTTGGCAAAAATCCGGGGTGTTACACGATCATATCCATACGTAGATCATCATTAGGGCTAACTATTGTATGGTGTATATTAATATGTACGCCCCCATAGTGGGCCCTAGAGGTTAGAAAGACCCTCCCATAGGGCTAGTATAGTGAAAACCTAGCCCTTGGGGCCATTTACACCAAATCTGGCACTATATAAGGGCTTCTTTTGGGCACCCCCTCCTCTCATACGAATTTTAACAAGAAAAAAAAGGGAGAAATGGATAAGAGAAAGAGGAGAGAAGAGAAGAAAGAGAGAGGAAGAGCTTGGAAGCATGAGAGTTTGTGTACCTTCACCATCTCATCTCCTCTATAGCAACATTGTCCTTCATTGGTGTCGATTCGGCGATGATTGAAGATAAGTATTAAGTTATGTTTGTAGGTTTAGGTCTTGTGTTTAATTCCTTCCAATTCTTATAAGCTTGTATGCTTATTTAGGCATTTCAATGATGATTTTCTAACACCCTAACCCTACAGGCGCCGTGAATCGAGCGGTTTGTCATAAGGTGCAGACCATTATCCTTAGGTGGACAAGTACCAATTTTAAGATAAATTTAATGATTTTGGATGCTAGATTGATGAACATACGAAATTTAAGGAAAAATTCTAAATTATGAATCCATATGATGAGTACACCCACCCAACATGCATGAAATGATAAATGGATTGTTTGATCGTTATTCTCAAATTGTTTAGGCATGAGATTCGTGTTGTGTGTACCTTTTTGCATCTAACATCTTTGCACATTCTTCTACGTTTATGCTTGATTGTAATTTCTCATACTATGAATAATGTGTGATCTTTGCTTCTTAGGTAGTTCAACACCACTGCACACATATCGAATTTATGATATTAAGAGTAGTCACATGCATGTTAATATCCTAAAATCTTATGCTTGGATGTATTGTACGTTTTATTCCTTCTGCACTTGAAGATAAACTCTTAACTGTTTAGAATATTATTAAATATACCCCACTCTCTGGGTTGGTCAAGAATATGAGATTTGTAAGGGTAGTCCCGTTAGTTGAGCCACCCTGTGATTAGACTGATTAGTGCGGGTGGACGCGAATGGGCGACGGTGGTAGGACTACATGGGTTGCTTGCACTTGATGTCGTGTGTTTCATGCTCGCCTGAACTAGGGTGAACTAGTCCACCGACTGACCAACCATGTTTGTTAACCATGCTTGCTTAAGCCTGTTTGGAACTTAGAACACCCCTCGCCCACTGGCGCCCATTGACAATGGCTAGTAATTTGATCCACGACCTCGTGAGCCGAGCATGGTGGAATGAGACACTGTTTCTGAGTTGTCGGCTTACGCTGGGGTGACGAGCCTCCCTGTAGTGGTCCGCGAGCGATCTCACTTTTTAGCACTCCTCACGTGCTCGCATTCGGGGCTGAGGAACCCGATGAGATCAAGGATCGTGGGACCTTGGCCTCACACATTGAGGGGTTACGGTCTCGTAAAAAGGGATAAGGGCATTGATATCGTCGGGGTGCACCAGCTTCCCAACCTGCAGGATGAACGAAATTAACTAAATACTCAATTAACATTATTCATGCATCACATTAGCTAGGATTTGGTGACTCGGCAGTTGAGGTCGCAATGAGGGAGTGTTGGTCATGCGCGACCGTGTGATGAAGTCGCTCGAGGGAGTGTTATGGGTGAGGTCATACATCATATATAAATCATGCATACGCATTAACAAAGACTAGTTAATGATTTATGAATTTATGTTTTTCATTAAATTCATCATGGAATTGTTATTTGATGTAACTTATGGCTACTGACACCCATTGAGTTAGTTACTCACTCCCACTCTAGGACGGTGTTTTAAAACACCAACTAAACCCTTTACTAGATGCAGGTAAGGTGGAGCTCGACGAGCCGAGCGAGGTGAGCATGGATAGGGAAGATGAGCTTTCCTACTTCCAGCTTATGGGTGGTCACTGTAGACTGTGCAGGTTGTTTATAGGTTGTTGAGTAGGGATCTAGCGCACCATTTCTTTTAGGCATTTCTTATATAAATTTTGTCAGGCGATGCCTTGTGCGACCCGTTGATATATTTGTAGACTTGTATACGTTAGCCGCTTTCATTTTAGTAGACTTGTTGTGATTGTGATTCATGTTCCAAACAATTCCATATTGCTCATTAACTGGTTTAAGTACATAGTAAAAAATGTGCGACCTGTTTGATATTCCTATAGACTTGTATTTCTTAGTCACATTTATTTCAGTAGATTAGTTGTGGTTGTGGTTTATGTTCCAGCTGATTCCTTTATTGCTAATTTAAATTGATTTATGTACAAATTACCATAATTAGGTTATAAGCGACACCCGAAAATTTTGGAGGCCGAGTTCCTACACGGCCCCTGAAAACCCGTGGTGTTACAGAGTCATTTAAGGACTCGTTGTGCACTGGTAGATCAACCATTAATATTAATACCATTATCTCAACCCTTCAAGAAAAGGTGAAGAGAAAGAAAAGTGGTGACGTGGGCACCTATACCAATGCATTAGTTATGAGGGAATGAAATTTTGAGTGTGACAGTGGATCTTTTCGATCAAGGTCCAAATCCAATGGCAAGGGCAGAGGGAAGCTAAAGTACTAGAATTGTGGGATGTCCAGACATATAAAAAAGGTTACACAAATCCTAAGGCAAGAAAAGAAATTTCAGAGGCTATTTCCAAGGAGGCCAACACTGTAAAGTATGATGTAGGTACAAGTGGTTATGATGTGTTGTCAGTGTCCATGGTTGGACACTTATAAATAAACATAACGACGAGTGGATTTTGAATACTAGGGCATCATATCACATGACTCCTCATTAGAGTTGGTTCATTAGTTAAAGAGAGTGCGATGGTGGCCAGGTATTTATGGGCAATGACAATGCCTGTAATGTGGTGGGTGTTTGATCAGTGTGCATTAAGAATTTAATGGCATGGAGCATACCTTAACCAAGGAGAGACATGTTTCTAATATGAGGGAGAGCTTAATATCTCTTAGAGCAATCGATGCACTTGGGTGTAAATTCACCGGATTTGATCATGTCCTTAAAGTTTCAAAGCAAGCACTCGTTATGAAAGCGCAGACGAATGAAAACTTTTATAGGGTGATAAGGAGCACTTCATCGGGTGGAGCTGCAATGTCTATAGCAGATTCCATATATGTACGTATATGACATGCACGCTTAGGCCACATGAGTGAGTAGGGCATGAAAGTACTTTCTGATTGTTGTTTAATTTCAACTTTTAAAAGTTTTAATTTAAGTATATGCGAGCATTGTATATATGATAAACATTCAAGGTTATGTTTTAAATCTTAAAAATGTGAATGTAAATGTGTTCTTGATTATGCGAATTCTGATGTATTGGGGCCTTTTGTAATGTCTCAGAAAAATCCGTACAAAGACCCGAGCACCACTTCAGGCAGAAATCACTAAGGGTCAAATTATGTAGAAATTAGACGAAAATTAATTAAGTACTAAATAGAATTAATTAGTAGAGTAGGTTGAACCGATTTATATACGAACTACAAGACTTAAAACCAGTAGAATCGCTAACTCTATTTTACCTAAAATCCTAGGATAAATCTCGAAACCTAGTTGCTCTCAGGAGCACACTGAAACTCCGTATCGGACCTGGACAGCGCGTCAAAAGTCCGATAACCGTGAAACTATACAGTTATGACCACCTTATTGGGCTTGACAGCCATCGAGGGAATCAAGTCCAAATAGTATCCAGAAATGCACAACTTGAGCCCGGAGTGAAGTGTGTGAGAAACGCAAATATCTCTAGAAAATGAACTCAAACTTAATTGATTTGAGCCGTTCACTTGCAGGCCAAATTTAAAGTTTTAAACCGTCAGATTCTGACCCAACTATACCCTTGGATCAGGAAAATTTTCCTGCACATGTCAATGTACTTGTGGCCCTGATCGAGTGACGATGACTGTTGAACTGAAACTGGTCCTCCACAGTCGATCCACTGATCCGATCAGATCGAAATCTTAACCTGACATAGATCCATTGTTAGGAAACTTTCTCCAAACCGTATGCAGGTAATGGACCTCCAGATCAACAATGATTTATGTCTGACTTGATTGCTGTCATCTGACCTTAATTACGATGTATTCGATGGATTTTACATGTGTATGAACTTTGTGTATATATAATGCGTTCCATGTGTTTGTTGAAATGTTTGAATGAACATGAAATTATAATTCATGCTTGCCATGACTATTACTTGAGAATATATGTTTGTTGTATGTATGACAACTCATTTGTGAAAGGATTTGCCATAATATATATTGTAACCAAGTTAGTTCATGTGTGTAGTAAAGTGTAGTCTAAGTGTTTGACAAAATGTCTGAATAAGAAATTACTTGACGATTTGGATGTAATAAGGGTGTTGAGATAGGATTCTTAACTACCTTACCAATATCCATAGTCTCCTTCATGTAAACTATATTACTACTACGTGTTTTATGTAGAAAATGCATATGTATAATAACATGTTCTGTGTTTGATAAAATGCTCAAATGATTCTTGTATTTATATTTGTGGTTAAATGTTGTTGTGATTATTACCGGTGATTACCTACTGTGCTTAAGTATGATTGGAACTACTATGTAGTCCAGGCAATTAGTAACGGTTTTCGATCAAGTGGCCCAATTAGTTTCACCACAACAGATACGTTCAATGAATCCGAGTCGTGCGGTGATTATCGACAGTGGTTAGGCCACAAGAAGTATGTATGAGCTCCATGTCGATTAATTTAGTGTGCATTCATACCAATCGAACTTGTCATGTAACCCGATTGGCCTAATGTATGTTCACCATGTGTGGACGCTACTACTTGAATCTGAGGTACCACTTACCAGTGAAAAACCCATTTAGCCTTGGTACCATGATCCGCTAAGACTCATGAGCCGGGAATGGTGGTATGGGACACCGTGATCGAGCCGTCGGCCTACGCTGAAGTGACGAGCCTCCCCGTAGTGTCCATTGAGCAGCCCAAATTCGCGAGCCGAATACGATGGTATGGGACACTATATTCGAGCTGTCGGCTTACACTAAGGTGACGAGCCTTTCCGTAGTGACCTCGAGTATAAACCAGGCCTACGCTGAGGTGACGAGCCTCTCCGAAATTACCTTAACTTGCCTATCCACTGCTTTTCAATCAGGGGTAATGTTGCCCTATAACTTGCATATCATATGTGATTAACTAGGATTGATGACCCTAGATGGATCAGTGTGTGGGTGTTGAGGGTCAAATATTGCATATTAGACCCTAGTTACTGCTTGGATTTACGAACATAATATTATTTAATGGTCCGATTTAATCGTGTTTGTAATGCAAGATGTGATGACGAGCTGAGACTGAAAATGAGTGCTTAAAGCTGAGATTTAGCACTCCGACATCACCAAGGCAGGGGACGGACTCCAGAGGACCGATATTGAAGAATTTACATGCCAGAGATTCGAGAAAACTGAGAAATTGAAGCTCAAGTGACCTGAAATTGGTACAGAATGCAAGATCACAGGGTTCTCACCATCCATTCAACTCAAATTTTTATATATGGCCAGAAGACCTCAAATTAACCGTACATGTCAAAGTTGAGTCCTTAGATCTATGCATAAGTGGCCCAACGGCTTGATCAGCCCATGAATCGTTAAACTGGGGCCCACCTGGTCTTTGGATATGCTTCAATTGTGGTCTCAACCTGTTATATGGGATGATAAAACAAATGGTTGGAGCGGATTTCTCATATACATCAAAGTGGGACCCACATTATGTGGTGCATGTGCATAGTATAAGTGCACTGGATGAAGACTACACTTAAAGGATCGGTCAACAGAAACAGTGACCGATCGTTTTCGAAAGGGATTTGAATCCTGTTTTTCCGTCGCTGCGAACGCTGAAACAGAGATTCAGACGAGATTCGGTGGGTCACCATCATGCTCTAAACGACTAATCCGAACCATTCATCAGGACGAGGGAGAAAAACCAGTCGACTTCATGCTGAATTTTGGCGTCCATACACATGTACATGATCGCTACAACAATCGTAAAAAGACCGTTCAACTGTCGTACAGTCTGACTGTCTCAGTGGGCCACATCAACAGATGACGAGAACCGTCCATCCCTGGTCGAAATTTTGAGGAAAAGATAATAGGCGGGGTGGATTTATCAAACACTGGGGTATGTGGACCCCACCAATATCACCGCACGCCAGTGTGCGTACGCACAGCGTCCGCAGGTGCGGACGCTAATTTGAGTTGTGGGTCCCACCCGTCGTCCGATTTGATGATCAGATCCGTTCATTCACTCTAGGAGGCTGTGACCATAGCCTAGGTGGTGGAATTGCAAAAGTCATCGGAGATCCGTTTTTGGTCGTCCAAAAGCAAGACGGACGGTGAGAATATTTGGTACAATGGGCCACATTAAACATGAAACAAACCCACATTTCCTGCACAGTTTTTCGCTGGGAATCAAATGGACGGCGTGGATTTCTCATCAAATCACGACCAAGGACGCCACTAGGATCTAGCGTAACTCTTACGTGGTCCCTGTTTTGCGGACGTCCGGAAAATCCGTCTGTAGGTGGGTCATCGTATGTACACAGCAACCTCCCTTGCCTATAAAAGAGAAGAACAGAGAGAGTGGAATCTAACCAGAGAGGCTGAAAGCAGACGGCTGGGAGTTTGGAGGAGATCTGGACGTGAGCGTGGAGCAGGGAGAGTATATCTGTTAGAGTTTTTTTTATTGTTTTCTTCTCTATTTTATTATGAGATCTAGCCCATTCATGTGTGGCTAAACCTCTTAGCTAGGGCTAAGAAGTGAAGCCTGTAGCGTGATGGGGAGACTCTGTGCTTGTGCTTTTTATTTACACTGAACTAATGTTGATTTTAGTTCATTAAGGGAATGTTTTCAGTCTTTAATGGTCTGTTGTGACTGAAATTACAATGGGTCTGCAATGGCTTTGAGCATGTTCTTTTCCTCTTTATGTTTATGATGTCAGGAACCCTGTTGTTCACCATCGTCTCCTAGGCATGGTTGGATGTCGGTACCCTTTCCTAACCTTCATGCATTGTTGATTGGTTGGTAATTAGTTTAATTCTGTTGTTTACTTTATCTCCTAGACATGGTTTGGTGATGGAATCCATTCTAATTCATATACCTTTCATCTCTTTAAAAACTATATCAAGCAAGTTCAGTCTAATTTCCATGATCCATGAAGCAGGCATAAGATCTCCCTGATCTCTACAAGTGGATCCTCTGAATCCCTAGTTTTCCTTCTCTGAATTTTCTTAAGTTTTAGATAATTATTTCACCATTATTCTTCAATCATAATTGGTTTAGATTTCATCTTAGCCTAGTTCTAGATCTGGTTATTTTCAGATAACGTACAGGTTTCAGTCCCTGTGGATTCGACCTCGGTCTTACCGAGTTTATTACTACATCACAACCCTATACTTGGGGAGTGAACAAGTTTTAAGGCGCCGTTCTTGAGTGGACCACGACTACGATTTTCTAAAATTAATTGGATTTAGAGTTAGTTTAAGATTAGGATTTTACTAATTTTAATTTTTAATTTTGTTTTCTATTTTGATTCATATAACTAACTTATTTTCTATTTTATAGGCTTTTAAGATAGAAACTTCTAATTCTGTAAGCTCTTTCTAACCTCTACTTTTTAGGTGTTAGATCTCTTTTATTAAGTTATTTTCTAGTCTAGGACTTTCCTAACTTATTTTAGAATTTTTCTACTTCCTTCTTTTTAGGAACTTCCTTTATTAGAAACTAACTTATTTTGCTTTGTTTTGCAGGTCTTTAGCTTAGGGCCTCCAATTTGGTAACTTCCTTCCAACCCTCTCTCTTTCTAGATTTTCATTTTCTTTCTTAGGATTAGGTTTAGAATTTGATTGAGGGCTGCGAGTGTTTCATGCCCAAGTGGGCCTGTGACGACACTCGACGTCTCTTGACTGAAGGAGGATTAGTTGAGGGGTTGACTGTCCATCGCAGGATTAGACACCGCTCGAATTCTCCTGAGTTAATTGAGGTTATGGCTGCAAATCAACCTCAAGCACTACCTCAACATATGGATGAGGAAGTACATGATGAGAATGAGGTGCATCAAGCACCCCCGCCTCGTACTCTACGGGATTATTTACAACCGGCGGGGGTGAGTACGCCCTCATGCATGATTTTTCCTGAAAACACAGGATATATGGACATCAAGCCAGGAATTATCCAACTCCTTCCTAAATTCCATGGGCTTGAATCAGAAAGTCCATACTTACATTTGAAAGAGTTCGATGAGATTATAGCCACCTTATACTTTCTCAATGTATCCGAGGATACAATCAGGCTGAAACTCTTTCCTTTTTCCTTGAAAGAAAAGGCTAAGACGTGGTTACATTCACTGCGTCCTAGATCCATTGGCACATGGAATGATTTGTAGAGGGAATTCATAAAGAAATTTTTCCCACACCATAAAACAATTACCCTCAGAAAAGCAATCATGAACTTCGCCCAAAAGGAAGATGAAACATTCTACCAATGTTGGGAAAGGTTCAAGGATCTTGTCAGTTCATGCCCACAACACAATTTTGAAATGTGGCGCATTACAAATTTTTTCTATGATGAACTGACATCTTCCATGCACCAACTGGTCGAGACAATGTGTAATGGAGAATTCATGAATAAAGAGGTCGATGAGGTATGGGATTATCTCGATAGACTTGCCAAAAATGCACAATCCTAGGACCATTACCCAAAATCAAACACCACGTCTAGGCCAACTCAATCTAAGGAGAAAGGTGGAGTATATCTCCTGAAAGAAGAGGATGATGTAAATTTTAAAGTGACTAATCTCATGCGAAGAGTCGAGGCCATGGAAGGAAAGAAGGATAAGGTTAATGAAATTGTTTGCAGCATCTGTGATTGCAACATTCATACAACTAAAAATTGCCCTACAATATCTGCTTTTCGAGGCGTGTTGAATGAGCAAGCTAATGCCGTAAATAACTATCAAAGACCTTTCAATGGATCTACCTTCAATACATATAATCCTGGTTGGATAAATCATCTAAATTTTAGTTGGAAGAATGGACAAATTGCTACCCCTCAAAGTTTCTTCAATCAAAATCCAAATTAGGGGAAACCTCAAGAAGAATCGATTCAAAATTCCATACAAGAGTTAGCCCAGGCAGTACGTGGACTTACAGACTTTATGCAAAAAATAGATTCACGTATGACGGTTATAGAAAAGGAGATGCTTCTGCACAACCGCTTCCCAATCCTAAACCGCAACATGAGATAAATGATCCCAGCTCTTCAAATCAAATGAGGCACGCTAAATCCATCACCACTCTTAGGAGTGGAAAGATCATTGATAAAACCCTTCCGGTTAGGCCCGAAAAGCCTCAAGAACCAGAAGAAGACAATAATGATGGATCTAGTGATGTCCCACAAAAATTAGAACCGGAACTTCTAGAGAAGCCAGTTGCTCCGTTCCCCCAACGGTTGGTTGCACCAAAACGTCTTTCTAACTCTCAGGATATTCTGGAGGTGTTGAAACAAGTGAAAGTTAACATTCCTCTACTTGATGTCGTAAAACAAGTTCCTTCATATGCAAAATTTCTGAAAGACCTATGCACGACCAAAAGACGGCAGAGTATTTAAAAAAAGATCTTCTTGACTGAGAAAGTGAGTGCCATCCTAAAGCAAGACGTGCCGCAAAAATTCAAGGATCCCGGTAGCCCAGCTATATCATGTGTAATCGGGAACCATCGAATTGATCACGCACTTCTTGACTTAGGAGCGAGCGTCAATCTGATTCCCTACTCGGTATACAAACAGTTAGGTTTGGGTGAGCTAAAACCCACCCTAACCATACTACAACTTGCCGATCGCTCTGTTTGTGTACCAAGAGGGATTATTGAGGATGTGTTAGTCCAAGTCGATAGATTTTACTACCCTGTAGATTTTATCATCCTGGATATTGAACCCATCAATAACATGAGCACTCAGATTCCCGTCATTTTTGGTCACTCATTCCTTGCCACGTTAAATGCAATCATCAATTGCAGGAATGGTGTCATGACTGTCTTTTGGAAATTTGACATTGGAGTCAAACATCTTTTTCAATAACGGCAGCAACTCAGAGGATGATGACGATGTCCACGACATCAACATGATCGATATGTTCGTGGAAGATAGGACACCCCTTACCTTATCCTCTGATCCTCTAAAGACGTGCTTGGCCCACTCCCATGAGTTTGATGATGAGATGATTAGGGAGACGTGTGCCTTGCTTGATACTGCACCGGTACTTGAAGTTAACCAGTGGAGGCCACAATTTAAAGAATTGCCACAAACTGATGTAGTGCCTCTTCCTTCTAACCTCAAGACACCGAAGCTTGACCTAAAACCTTTGCCCTCTGATTTGAAATATGCCTATTTAGGTCAAGATAAGACATACCCGGTAGTGATCTCTGCCCACCTGGAGAAAGAACAGGAGAGTATGCTTATATCTACTCTCATTGAGCATAAAGGAGCCCTAGGATGGACGATCGCGGACCTCAAGGGAATCGACCCCTTGATTTGTACTCACCATATATATCTTGAGGAAAATGCAAAGACCGCTCGACAACCACAGCGTAGACTAAATCTAAACATGAAGGAAGTGGTTAAGGCCGAGGTTCTCAAACTATTGGATGTGGGTATCATATACCCTATATCTGATAGTCAATGGGTGAGTCCAACTCAGGTGGTTCTTAAGAAGTCCGGAATCACCATCGTAACCAATGCTAATAATGAACTCGTGCCAACTAGAGTCACTACTAGTTGGAGAATGTCATTGACTACAGAAAGTTGAATACCGTCACAAGGAAGGATCACTTTCCTTTGCCCTTCATCGATCAAATCTTGGAAAGGCTAGCTGGTCATTCCTATTACTGTTTCCTTGACGGGTATTCGGGTTACAATCAGATTGAAATCGCCCCTGAGGACCAGGAAAAGACTACATTTACATGTCCCTACGGTACCTTTGCCTACTGAAGGATGCCATTTGGACTATGTAATGCCCCTGCCACCTTTCAGCGATGTATGCTGAGTATCTTTTCTGATATGGTGGGGCAATATCTAGAGGTCTTCATGGACGATTTCTCTGTCTATGGCTCATCTTTCAGCAAGTGCTTGGAAAGTCTTAAATGTGTGCTGAAAAGATGTGAAGAAAAGAACTTGGTACTTAATTGGGAGAAGTTTCATTTCATGGTTCATAAGAGGATTGTCCTTGGACATATCATCTCGTCCAAGAGAATTGAGGTAGATAAGGAAAAAATCGATCCTATCTCCAACCTGCCTCCACCCAAGAACATTAGGGACGTGCGATCCTTCTTAGGTCACGCAGGATTTTACAGGCTATTCATAAAGGACTTTCGTCTCCTCTCTCATCCTTTATGTAATCTTCTTCAAAAGGATGTTTCATACGAGTGGACTGAGCAATGCCAGGAAGTTTTCACCAAGCTTAAAGGCATGTTAATCACTGCACCTATCATGCAGCCATCCGACTGGAGCCTTCCTTTTGAGCTTATGTGCGACGCCTCTGATTATGCTCTTAGAGTGGTGCTAAGTCAGAGAAAAGATAAGAGGCCCTATGTCATCCATTACGCGAGTAAGACTTTAAATCCTGCCCAAGTGAACTACTCGACTACGGAAAAAGAACTCTTAGTCGTAGTGTTCGCCTTGGACAAATTTAGGTCCTACCTGATCGAATCCAAGATCATTATCTATACAGATCATGCGGCACTGAAGTATCTTCTTTCTAAGAATGATTCTAAGCCCCGCTTGATATGATAGATCCTTCTACTCTAAGAATTTGATTTGAAAATTAAAGATAAAAAGGGAATAGAGAACGTAGTGGCCGATCACCTTTCTCGCCTTAATACCTTTGATTCCCTTGAGGCGACCCATATCAATGACATGTTCCCTGATGAACAAGCTTCGAGTCTCCCATTCACCTTGGTTCGCTGATATTGCTAATTATCTTGCTACAGGTTCCATACCAACACATTGGACTGCACAAGATAAGAAGAAAATTTTCACCGAGGTACGCAAATTCTTCTGGGATGATCTATACTTGTTTAAATATTGCCCAGACCAAATTTTGAGGAGATGTGTGCCAGACGATGAGCATCAGAGTGTCATCTCCTTCTGTCACTCACAGGCTTGTGGTGGTCACTTTTCTGCAAAAAAAGACCACGGCCAAGATTCTGCAGTATGGCTTTTATTGGCCCACTATGTTCAAGGACACTCATGAGTTTTGCAAAGCTTGTGAGCTTTGTCAGAAATTGGGAGCATTGTCCCGTCGAAATATGATGCCCTTGAATCCTATTCTTATCATAGAGGCATTTGATTTCTGGGACATCGATTTCATGGGGCCATTCCTCCAATCTTTTGAGAATTTATATATTTTGCTTGCCGTAGACTATGTTACTAAATGGGTCGAAGCGATTCCGTGTCGAACTAATGACCATCGCACGGTCATTAAATTCCTGAAGGAAAATATCCTTTCCCGATTCGGAACGCCTCGAGCCATCATTAGTGATGGGGGCTCACACTTTTGTAATACGCCATTCGAGAGTTTAATGAAGAAATATGGTATCTCTCATAAGGTGAGCACCCCATACCACCCACAGACAAGTGGGCAAGCTGAAATTTCTAATAGGGAGATCAAACACATTTTGGAGAAAATGGTTAACCCTGACCGTAAGGATTGATCAATTCGATTGACCGATGCCTTATGGGCTTATCATACTGCGTTTAAAACCCCTATTGGAATGTCTCCCTTTAGACTCGTCTATGGGAAGGCTTGCCACTTGCCTGTGGGGTTAGAACATAAAGCCTACTGGGCGATCAAAAATCTAAATTTCAATCTGAACAACGCTGGCTCGCTATGCAAACTTCAATTAAATGAACTCGAAGAAATCCGGAACGACGCATACGAGAACTCGAGAATTTACAGGGATAGGATGAAGGCGTTTCATGACCAACATATTCTACGAAAATCATTCACGCCAGGCCAGAAAGTCCTTTTGTATAATTCTCGATTACATCTCTTTCCGGGTAAGCTTCGATCTCGTTGGACCGGCCCTTACATTGTTGTTACTGCTTATCCTCATAGGGTCATTTGAGATAAGAGACCCCGACAATGGCAAGGAGTTTAAAGTAAATGGACATCGCTTAAAGCCATTTGTTGAGAAATTTGATTCAGAGGACATGTCCATGCCTCTGACTGATCCTGTTTACCAGGACTGATCTCCTAGTCTGATGGAGGTATAGGTAGGTTTATCGCTTTCTTAGGACTAAGGTAGTTTGCTTTATGTTATTTTAGGATAGATGGTAAACTTAGCGCTCCTGGGAGGCAACCCAGCTTTTCATTTCATTTTCCTAGTCAGTTAATTTAATGTTTGTGGGTAACATTACTGCAAACCCTCACGAGACTACAACTCGTCCACTAGGGGCAACCTAGGGGTTTAAAGGCTTGTTGCATGCGCTAAATGCAATCGAGAGCACCTGCGAAAGTGGTATAGGTAGGAGTTTATTTTTGTTTGTGTTTTACTTGTGTTGGTTACTCTCTCGCTGACTTACTCTCTCGCTGATATTTTTGGAAAAGTCTCTCGATTCGTTATCCAGGTACTATCTTCCCATCACTTTTTCTTTACTGTCGTTGTCCCATGTGCATTGCATGTTTATATCTTTTACATTGAGGACAATGTAGATTTTAGGTTGGGGGTGGGAGATTAGATTTCCTAATCAGTGTTTTCTTGGTCTTGAGAGTAAAAAATTGTAAAAATTTTTAAATTTTTTCTAGAAATTCTTGTGAATTTGAAGTGATTTTGACGACCATCTTGGATTTATAATTTTAAGATATGTAATGTTGGTAATTCATGACTTTTGGATTCAGTTATTTGTAGATTTTACAGTTAAGTTTGAATTGTTAATCCATGATTAGAAGTTGTAAACATTGATTGAGTCATGATTTCACATACCACATCTCACTTACACATTGAAGTTTCAGTTTAATATTGAAGGATTAACTTAGTAATCACTAACCATGGAAGAAACTAGCTTGAAAAATTGCCCGTCATGATCAATAAAAAAAAAAAAAACAGATACCTTTGGAAAGAGTTGGGCAAATAATTTTCACCATAGGTTTGCTCCCTATAGGTGAAGATTTGATTCCCTGTGGATGATATGTGAAAAATTTTTGGGTATATGGTCGTCACCATAGGTTTGCTCCCTATAGGTGAGGACTTGACTCCCTTTCTTGGTGTTACCTTTAATGAAAAAAAAAATAAAAAATCAAAGGCTGAAAGAAAGAAAAAGAATGATCTGTGACACAAAGTACTGGTTTAGGTGATAGTAGTTATGAATTTTCTGATTGATTACTAATGATATCATGAAATCGACAATTTGATCTCTTAATGATGATAGGCTGAGATTTCGCTATACACCCATGGAACTCAATGTTTAAAATTATTCTAGTTTATGGATTAATATTTGAACTTGATCATGAAATTCACCATACATGAGAGGCCAGGAGAAATTGATAATCAACATTCATGAATCCTAAGACTTCTCATATCTGGATTGTTTTTCAAAATATCACTCGGCTTCATAAGAATTGTCCCGTAATTCTCAACTTAATTTTCGCATATTTTGCTCGGGACTAGCAAAATGCTGGTTGGGGGTTGTGTTGAGGGTCAAATATTGCATATCAGACCCTAGTTACTGCTTGGATTTATGAACATAATATTATTTAATGGTCCGATTTAATCGTGTTTGTAATGCAGGATGTGATGACGAGCCGAGATGAGGCGAAAATGAGTGCTTAAAGTCGAGATTTAGCACTCAGGACATCACCAAGGCAGGGGACGAACTCCAGAGGACCGATATTGAAGAATTTACATGCCAGAGATCCGAGAAAACCGAGAAACTGAAGCTCAAGTGACTTGAAATTGGTACAGAATGTAAGATCACAGGGTTCTAACCATCCATTCAGCTCAAATTTTCATATATGGCCGGAAGACCTCAAATTAACCGTACATGTCAAAGTTGAGTCCTTAGATCTATGCATAAGTGGCCCAACGGCTTGATCAGCCCATGAATCGTTAAACTGGAGCCCACCTGATCTTTGGATATGCTTCAATTGTGGTCTCAACCTGTTATATGGGATGATAAAACAAATGGTTGGAGCAGATTTCTCATATACATCAAAGTGGGACCCACATTATGTGGTGCATGTGCATAGTATAAGTGCACTGGATGAAGACTACACCTAAAGGATCGGTCAACAGAAACAGTGACCGATCGTTTTCGAAAGGGATTTGAATCCTGTTTTTCCGCCGCTACGAACGCCGAAACAGAGATTCAGACGAGATTCGGTGGGCCACCATCATGCTCTAAACGACTAATCCGAACCGTTCATCAGGACGAGGGAGAAAAACCAGTCGACTTCATCTTTGAATTTTGGCGTCCATACACATGTACATGATCGCTACAACAATCGTAAAGACCGTTCAAGCTGTAAATGATCGGTCATTTGTCTCGTGGGCCACATCAACAGATGACGAGAACCGTCCATCCCTGGTCGAAATTTTGAGGAAAAGATAATAGACGGGGTGGATTTATCAAACACTGGGGTATGTGGACCCCACCAATATCACCTCATTCCAGCGTGCGTACGCACAGCGTCCGCAGGTGCGGACGCTAATTTGAGTTGTGGGTCCCACCCGTCGTCCGATTTGATGATCAGATCCGTTCATTCACTCTAGAAGGAGGCTGTGACCATAGCCTAGGTGGTGGAATTGCAAAAGTCATCGGAGATCCGTTTTTGGTCGTCCAAAAGCAAGATGGACGGTGAGAATATTTGGTACAATGGGCCACATTAAACATGAAACAAACCCACATTTCCTGCACGGTTTTTCGCTGGGAATCAAATGGACGGCATGGATTTCTCATCAAATCACGACCAAGGATGCCACTAGGATCCAGCGTAACTCTTACGCGGTCCCTGTTTTGCGGACGTCCGGAAAATCTATCTGTAGGTGGGTCATCGTATGTACACAGCAACCTCCCTTGCCTATAAAAGAGAAGAACAGAGAGAGAGGAATCTAACCAGAGAGGCTGAAGGCAGACGGCTGGGAGTTTGGAGGAGATCTGGACGTGAGCATGGAGCAGGGAGAGTATATCTGTTAGAGTTTTTTTTTTATTGTTTTCTTCTCTATTTTATTATGAGATCTAGCCCATTCATGTGTGGCTAAACCTCTTAGCTAGGGCTAAGAGGTGAAGCCTGTAGCGTGATGGGGAGACTCTGTGCTTGTGCTTTTTATTTACACTGAACTAATGTTGATTTTAGTTCATTAAGGGAATGTTTTCAGTCTTTAATAGTCTGTTGTGACTGAAATTACAATGGGTCTGCAATGGCTTTGAGCATGTTCTTTTCCTCTTTATGTTTATGATGTCAGGAACCCTGTTGTTCACCATCGTCTCCTAGGCATGGTTGGATGTCGGTACCCTTTCCTAACCTTCATGCATTGTTGATTGGTTGGTAATTAGTTTAATTCTGTTGTTTACTTGTCTCCTAGACATGGTTTGGTGATGGAATCCATTCTAATTCATATACCATTCATCTCTTTAAAAACTATATCAAGCAAGTTCAGTCTAATTTCCATGATCCATGAAGCAGGCATAAGATCTCCCTGATCTCTACAAGTGGATCCTCTGAATCCCTAGTTTTCCTTCTCTGAATTTTCTTAAGTTTTAGATAATTATTTCACCATTATTCTTCAATCATAATTGGTTTAGATTTCATCTTAGCCTAGTTCTAGATCTGGTTATTTTCAGATAACGTACAGGTTTTAGTCCCTGTGGATTCGACCTCGGTCTTATCGAGTTTATTACTACATCACAACCCTATACTTGGGGAGTGAACATTGGACAAATGATATAAAGGGAGGTACCTTAGCTTCTCGAATCTGCTGTATGAATATGCCTAATAAATTACTTGGCTAATAGGATCATGCACCGCATTGCATGTGCTTTGGTGAGAAAGTCCACGTTTAGGGATTTGTCATGCGCGATCGTGAGATGATGTCGTTGAGGGAGTGCAGGTGAGAGCATGCATCATTATCACATATCATTCTTGCATTAACCAGAGTAGTAGGAAATGCTTGTTGTATTGCTTCATCATTACTACTTGACTGAATTGATAACACATTAACCTTTCCCTTATAGCTCCACTGAGTTGATCACTCACTCCCACTCTGAGACGGTGTTTTAAAACACCAACCAAACTCTGTTGTAGTTGCAGATGATGGCGAGGCTTACGAAGTGGAGCCAGACTTTTACGACGATGAGGAATTCTCCTATATGCAGCTATCAGGCGGGTCTATGTAGACCTTATACTGATTGATATGATTACAGGGATACGAACTAGTTGGACATTACACTTTGTCATTTTGTAATTTTGGAACTATACATGTAAGTATTCAACCTGGTGATATGTTCATACTCTAGGGACTTACAACCACTTATATGCTTTATATATTTATAACAGTCTTCCGCTTGCGTAATCTAATTGTTGCTGGAGTATGATATGCTGATTTAGTGTAATCTCATTCATATTTAATGCTCAAATATAGACAACATTTAATCATCATTATCTATGTTGTATAAGCGATGCATCGGATCTCGGGAGTTGAGCCTTTGTTTGACCCTTGAAATTCGGGGCATTACACCTTTACCTGTGGTTTCTGGTGGATGGTCATCATGGTTCATCATGTTCGTTGATGACTATTTCATAAAGGTATTGATTTATTTTATGAAAAATAAATTTGATGTCTTCATCAACTTCAAGTAGTGGAAGAAAATGGTGGAAAAATAGTCAAGGTGAAAAGTGAAGGTACTAAGGACAGATAACAGTGGAGAATTCAATCAATATTGTAAAGGCGAAGGGATCGTGAGGCACAACACGGTACACCACACACTAAAGTAAAATGGTTTAATTGAACAGATGAATCAAACTCTCTTGTAGAGGGCACGATGCGTGATCAGTAATGCTGCATTGGGCAAAGAATTGTGGACCGAGGCCATTAACACTGTTTACTACTTGGTGAATCGGTACCCTTTTACGACCATTAAATGTAAGATTCCAGAGGAAGTGTGGAGTGGTCGGTAGGTAGACTACTTGGGACTACGTGTAATTGGTTGTGACACTTACTCTCATGTACCATCAGTTGAGAGAGATAAGTTTGACCAAAGAGCTAAGAAATACATCTTTGTCGACTATGGTGGTGGTGTGAAAGGGTATAAAATGTATGACCAGGTCACAAGAAAAATTATCATTAGTCATGACGTCAAAATCGATAAAGGATCCTTATTCCATAAGGATGAGCATGAGGAACCATAAAAGTTGGTAGTGGACATTCAATTAGACAAAGATGAGACATAGGCTGAGATAGAGACGTAGATAGAGGTACATGAGTAGGTGGAGCATCCACCTGTGATAAGGAATCCACCATAGGATCGCTTGTTATCGGCGAGATACAGGGATGACTCTAATGTCGCATATGCCCAATCATAGATGAGGGAGATCCATCTACTCTTTAGGAGGCTCTTAATGAGTCGGATGCCGAAAAGTGAAAAGTTATGATGGATGATGAGATGGACTCCTTATACAAGAATAAGATGTGGGAGCTGGTGGAGCTTCTTATGGACCATAAAGCGATCGGATGCAAATGGTTCTTCAAGAAGAAACATGATAGATACAAGGCAAGGTTGGTAGTGAAAGGATATGCATAGAGGAAAGGTGTCGACTTTACTATGATATTGGCTCCAGCTGTGAAGCAAGTACTTATCATATTTGTGTTGGTACTAGTTGCCAAATACGATCTCAGGTTGGAGCAAATAGATGTGAAGAGTGCCTTCCTACATGGGGAATTGGAAGAGCAGATATACATGAAGCAACCAGAAGGCTTCGAAATAAAAGGAGCAGAGAACAAGGTTTGCAGGTTAAAAAGGTCATTGTACGACCTGAAACTGTAGCCTAGGCAGTTGCATAAAAAGTTTGATTCTTTCATGGTAAGTAAGAGTTTTACCAAGAGTGAATATGATCATTGCGTCTATTACACGATACTGAGTGATGAGAAATTCATTATCTTGGTATTGTATGTCGATGACATGCTTATCGCTAGTTACAACATGTTTGAGATCGACTTACTGAAGACTCAGTTATCAGGGGCATTTAAGATGAAAGATCTGGGGGTTATTATGAGGGTTCTCAGCGTTGATATATATAGAGATAGGAAAAAGAGCAGGCTTTGGTTATCTCAGAAAGAATACCTTGAGAAGGTATTGAAACTATGGTTGTTAGTTTACTATTTATAGTAAGTCACGTTTTTAGGGAGTTTGAGTCTAAAAATTCGTCCTATGTTTGAGCTTATTATTTAAAGGATTGTAAATTCAATTTTTTTATCATCAATCTATTTATTTTTGAATTATTAGAAATTATTTATGTTTTCATCACTTGTGAATTCGAGGAATCTCTATGAGGAGTCCAGAGAAGCTTTGTGGATTCAGAGTAATTATCCTTGAGGAAAATGGCGATCGACCTCATCACAACCTTTCCTCCGTCAATTGGTATAGAAAGAGGACTCCCTTGGGGTTGATGGCAACTAACAACAGAATATATTAAAATCCTTCAGACGGTGATCTAGGGATTCTTATATATTGAAAAGAATAGAAGTTTTCTACTAGGAGAGTTAATTGACCATGCTAGGGCTATAGGCAGCCCTTGACCTTATTGGGGATGCATTAATTTCACCTCAAGCCCAAGACGATGCTTAGCCGCCCATGGTCATTGTACGACACAACCTCGATTTTCGTAGATCACTCCTGGAGGTGAATCGCAGGGCTACCCCAGATGTGTAATGCTCTAGCAACGAGGACATTGGTGGTAATGTTGCCCGATGACCGATCTAAGGAGACGTCAACTAGATCGTACTGAAAGAGACTATCAAGGAAAGGCCGAACTTTCTAATTTTAATGACTTATTGCATATAGAAGATTTTCTCTATTAGTTACCGAAGTAGAGCGATATTTTGATTACATGGACGAGTTATAGCATAAAAAGTGAAATTAGTAGCATTCAAATTTAAATTTAGTGCTTCTGCATGGTGGGAGAAATTATAACTCTCAAGTGCCTGACAGAACAAGGTGCCCATCCGATCATGGCCACCGATCAGACGCTTTCTTCAATCATAATTACTCCCCTATGATTACGAGCATGTATTGTTCCAGCAATATCAAAATTTCTAACAGGGGAATCAAACCTTCGTATATTACACTGAAGAATTCTAGTGGTTGGCAACGGGGAATGACTTGTCGGAGATCGAATCACAAAAGGTAGGACCGTTCATTGGCGGTTTACGATCGACAATTCAGGAACGAGTTCAGATGCACCCGGTCGAGACCATGGATGAAGCGGTTCAGTTAACAAGTAGGGTATAAACGCAACTTACAAGAGTCCCTACTAGGCCTTATCCTTTGACTCAGCCCCCCATGACGGGTCCCTCGCAGGATTCACCGCTGGCTAAAGGAAAGGAATCGGTAGGAGAACGTCCTCAACTTCCTACAATCACAAACTGTGACACGGGGAGCGGTCCATCTAGGCCTCACGCGTAGCACCCACAACTACGGTTCGAGTATGATTCCAAATCCTAATGGTCAACCTTGGCTGAAAAAATTGTTATTGTTGTGGCCAACTGGGCCACTTATCAAACACCTGCCCATAACACCCCACATCCCACTTAACCAATAATGAAGGAAGTACTGAAGATGATGCAGTGTAAGAAGACCTTGGATTTAAAGAAGTTGATCAAGCTGTTGAGGAATGAACTGGTGACGAAGAATGGATGGCCAAGGATCATGGCGAATCCTTGGTTATGATGTGATTATTGTACACTCCAAGAAATGAGGTACACCCACAGTGGCACAATATATTCCATACTTGGTGTACCATTAACGACAAGGTCTATGATCTAACCATAAACAGTGGCAATAGTGAGAACATTGTCTTGAAGGTGATGGGGGACAGGTTGCGACTACCTACAATAAAGCATCTTTCCCCTTACATGATTGGCTAGATAAAAAAGGTGAATGAAATTAGGGTAACTGAACAATACTCTCTCTTATTTTCAATTGGTAGGCATTATAAGGATTAAGTACTTTGCGACGTGGTTGACATGAAAGCATGTCATATATTATTCGATCGACCATGACAATTGAACCGTAATGCAACCCACTGAGGATGAGATAATGTTTACGCCTTCGTTAAGGATGGTCGAAAGATGATCCTTGCCCCTATGGCACCAGAGAACCACCCCGAAGCTTCTAAAGTAGAGGGGAGCTCTCTCTTAACCATTCAGGATTCTGTGGAGGAATCCAAGGAAACCAGCGAGGTATACATGTGGTGGTAAAGGGTGAGGAATCGGAGCCCTTAAACATTCCTCTATGTTTAAGGCCGTTGTTGAACGAATTCAAAGAAATTTGGCTTAGAAAATTACCTGATGGATTTCTCCCCATGCGGGACATCCAACATCATATAAACATCGTCCCTAAGGCTAGCTTGCCCAACTGCACTTACTATTAGATAAGTCTAAAAGAGTGTTAGATACTTCAGGGGCAAGTGGACTAATTGATCCATAAAGGTCTTTTGAGAAAGAGAACATGAGCCCATGTGTCATGCCAACGTTGTTAACGCCTAAGAAAGATAGGAGTTGGCGCATATGTGTTAAAAGTCTGGTAATTAACAAGATTACTAGTAAATATTGGTTTCCAAATGTGTTCTTTAAACTAGATCTGATGAGTGGATACCATCAGATTCATATTTGGCCCGATGATAAGTGAAAAATGACATTTAAGACCACCAAACACTTTTCTGGGTCTAATGAATCAAGTGTTGAAGTCATTCATTGGTTGGTTTATGGTAGTATATTTTGATGACATCCTGTTATATAACCAGAGTGAGATAGAGCACCTGGAACATCTCAGGTAGGTACTATAGTACTGAAATTCTGCAAGATTAAATGAAAAATTACCTGTTTCAGTAGATTGATGAGGCGGACAAGAGCTTTGCCAAAATCAAGCATCGATTGTCCACAACATCAGTCTTGGTTCTTCCCAGTTTCAACAAGTTGTTTGAGGTTGAGTGAAATGCCTCATATGTCAGAATTGGAGGAATCTTATCACAAGAAGGCAGGCCGGTAGCCTTTTATAGCGAGAAGCTCAATGAAGCCTAAAAGAAGTGGTCTATATATGAGCTTGAGCTGTATGCAGTTGTTCAAACATTGCGACATTGGTGGCATTATCTAATTTAAAGAGAATTTGTTCTCTACATTGACCATCATCAAACCTTAAAGTTTATTAATAGTCAGGCTAATGTGAATCATGTGCATGCTAGATGGGTTGCATTTTTATAGGAATTCACATTCGTTTTAAAGCACAAGTTAAGGAAGTAGAACACGGTGGTTGATGCACTTAGCCGTCGTGCATCACTACTTATTAAAATGAACAATAAGGTGGTTGGCTTCGACTGTCTCAAGGAGCTGTCTGCCGAAGACAAGAGCTTCAAGAATGCATGAATGAGGTACCAAGAGGGTCATCCCAGTGACCTACATATAAAAAATAGTTTTCTCTTCAAAGGGAATCAATTGTGCATCTCCTAAAGTTCTCTTAGAGAGAAGATTATTTAAGAGCTACATGGAGGTGGCCTTGGTGGACACCTTAAGAGAGACAAAATACAGGCTCTTGTTGATGAGCCGTATTACTAGCCGCAATTAGTATGTGACGTGGGTAAAATAGTATAGTACTGCCATGTTTGTCAGACCTCTAAGGGTTAGTCTCAGAATACAGACCTCTACACTATGTTACCTGTGCCCGATGGCCCTTGGGAGGACTTATATATGGACTTTGTGCTTGGTCTCCCATGAACACAGCGCGGCATGAATTCAATGTTTGTAGTTGTAGATGTTTCTCAAAGATGACACACTTTATGCCATGTAAGAAGACCATCGATGCAATATATGTAGAGAATCTATTCTTCTGAGAGGTCATGCGGCTACACGGGGTTCCCAAGACCATTACTTCTGACCATGACATGAAGTTCATTAGCCACTTCTAGTGGACTTTATGGAATTGGTTCAGTACACAACTTCAAATTCAGTAGTGCCTATCACCTACGGACCGATGGGCAGACTGAAGTTGTGAATCGCACATTAGGAGACCTCATTCGATGTATTTCAGGTGATAAACTGAAGTAATGGGATTTGGTCTTATCTCAAGCGGAGTTTGCATTTAATAACATGGTAAACTGCTTGACAAGAAACTCCACATTCTAGATTGTTTCTGGTCAAGTGCCCCGCCACACACTTGACTTGGTCCCTTTGCTCAAGCTTCGGGTCATGAGCATTGTAGCAGAAAATATGGCGGGCCAAATTATAGGCATTCATTCAAATGTGCAAGCCAAGTTGTAGGCCTCGAATGACAAGTACAATGAGCAAGTCGACAAGCATCGCGATAAAAAGTGTCTAAGGTGGGCGACCATGTTATGGTCCATCTACGAAAGGAGAGATTTTCGACCGGGACTTACAATAAGTTGAAGAACAAGAAGGTTGGACAGATAAAGATCCTTCAAAAGATCAACGATAATTCTTACATTGTTGATCTTCCAGATGATATGGAGATCTCGCGTACTTCTAACGTCGCGGACCTGACCGAGTATCATGAACCAAAGCGGGATGAGAACTCGAGGACGAGTTCTTTTGAAGTGTAAGGGACTGATGTGGAACTGGTCATGGACACTTTTATGGCCAAGATGGACCAGAGAAGGCCTGATTGGAGGCGAGAGTGATCAAGACCATCGTAACCTTAAAACATTCGTATCTCACAAATCGGAATGAGTTTTTAGACATGTCCTATATGATTTTGTGGCAGGAGAAGCTACTTTAGCCAACCAACCCGCTATGTTGGGTTTCCCATGCCAAATTTGCGAGAATGGTCGAAAGTCCTTTTTAATTTCATTTTTACTATAAATAGTAACTTTTAGTTCGATCTAATCCTTTGAGTTTTAGGAGTCGTCGCCAACATGAAAAGGGCTTAGAGAAATTAGGAGAATAACATGGTTAGGCCAAATTGGACACTTACTATTTTTGGCCAAAAACCATGATGTCTAGTAGGAATCATGACCATCTATAAATAGTAAGTTTACTATTTATAGTAAGTCACGTATTTAGGGAGTTTTGAGTCTAAAATTTCATCCTATGTGTAAGTTTATTATGTAAAGGATTACAATTCATTTTTTTTTCATTAATTAATTTATTTTGAAGTATTAGAAATTATTTCTGTTTTCATTCCTAATGCATTTAAGGAATCTCCATGGATTCGAAGTTGTTATCCTTGAAGAAGACCATGAAAGACGACCTCATCACGTCCTTCCATAAAGATCCATGCAAGACTGTCCATCTCTAGCTAGGTCTTAGTGGAGTAGTATCCAATCCGCGTCCCTCAAATTGGATGGTGACCCCATTATCACCCAACTATTGGGTGGAAAAGCTTTGTGGAGGGGCCATGATGTATGTGTTTTCTCAAAGCCCTCCATCTATTTTCCAGCTCATTTTAAGGTTTGACCCAAAATAAGAGACAGATCGAAAGTTTAAGTGACCATTGCACCTGAAACATTGGGTATAAAGACACCTGCTGTTCAAATCCTTTCTAGGCCACGGTGATGTTAATTTATTTGCCATCAATATGTTTATAAAGTCATATGGACTTGAATGAAGGAAAAACATAAATATCAGCATACAAACTTAGACAAAGGGAAAACATAAATATTAGTTGGATCCAAAACTTCTGCACCCAGAAGAAGATTTCAACAATAATCCTTCAATCCCCATTGTTTGGTGTGGTGTGGTCCACTTGAACTTTTGATTTGCCTTAACCCTAAAATGGGTTGGAAAATGGATAAGACTGTGGATAAAATATGTATATCATGATCAGGCCCACAGAGATTAATTTTCTATCAGCGAGTCGGCTGATGTTGGTTTCACCACCCAATCTGAGTCCAATAGCTTCTTGTAAGATCAACGACTCTGAGAGCGGTTTACCAATTCCAAAATAGAAAATATTCAATAATGCTCTGGCAAAGCGTGATGGATAATACGCATGCAGTTAACTACACTAAAATCCTTAAACTGGAACTGTTACGATGTTGGTTCAGATTTGAAACGGTAATGAACCGTACTCAAGCTTCATCAAATTTGCAAACTTAAAAAGGCTGTGTTTTTTTGTTCTGGTACGGCTCATGGCGTTTTAAATTTAAAAGAGTTTTAAACATTAATTTCAAAACCAAAAACAAAAACCTAATATCTCTCCTTCTCACCCGCTCCCTCACTCCCGACCCTCCCTCTCGATCTCTCTCCCTTTCTCCTGCTCGCTCACCCCCGATTCCCTCCCTCTCGATCTCTCTCCCTCTCTCTCTCCCGCTCCGTAAACAAAAGGAAACAGAAACCCTTTTCCTTTTTAACCCTAAAACTCCTATTCAAAAGCATCTTCAACGCCGATTCATTCTAGGATCAGAGGAATTTTTGTTGGAGAATCTCAACAAGATGCCGAAAAGCTCGCTGAAATCCTTGAAATTCATTACCATAATCAAAGACTTTTGGGTTTATTTCGGACCTTTTAAAGACTGGAATTGTTGATCCACAATCAAACTATCGAGGATCTTTTGAAACTCCTTGGAACGTGCCGAAATTTACTCTCTCAAACATATCTGAAAGAAAAAAGGTATTCTCATTTTATTTTATTTTTTGGATTTTCCAGTATTTATGTTGGATATCTATTCGATTTTGTCCCCGATAATCACCGAAAATGTTGACAATTTCACCATTTTATCGAAAAATTGAAAAAAAATAATATGCGAAATCTTGCCATTATCCAATAGAGATTCAAAAATTTTGGGGTTTTTGGTTTCACTGAGCCAGCGATAGTGATATTACTGGAGATTACCTTACCAACTGATGGTGCTCATGCCAAATGAATTCAACGCCAGAATGCAGGAAAATGGCGGAGAGGATTGGCATAAGATTCAACATATTCCCTCAATCGAAATAAAACAGTGAACTATCAAAGGCCTGTGAATTTGATTGCTTGTTTCTTCCACCAATGGAAACGCATGGAAGGGCAAATTCAGCATCTCTACAAAAGCGGGTGAGTTTTTCTTTCTTCTTTCATATATTTCCCTCATCCTAATTAGCTCTAGGCAATACCGTCTCCAGCAAATCATGCATGTTAGTTGTTGGTGAAAATGCCCCAACCAAGAATGTCTGAGGCCATTACTTCAACTACCTATGAATTGGCCTACATGAATATATGTGTGATTGGATAAGTGGCATCAGTCTGATTGCTCCCTGTTGATAGCGGACTTTTGACCATTTTAGCTTCCAGCTTGAGGGCCACCATTCAAATAGCAAGAATGAGCTTGCTGGTGCTATTTTTGGACTCTTTTCTATATGGGAAAGGGTCCACTAGAGCAATGGTTATGATCATCTAAGCATGCAGCCACATGGGCTGCTCTTAACATGCATTATCTTTTCTTTGAATGCTTAAGGATGTATTGAGATTTGAATATCTCAAGCCTTCACAATCCAACCGCTTTACATGCCGTCACATGTGCCCAGATAGAAAACAAGTGCAAGATCTTAGCTATCCACCTCTGTCAACACATGGCACAGTAATCAGTCAGGTGTAACAGTTGATCCATCAGGTGAGCTATAATGTGCAAAATAAATGAACAGATAAAACATGTCTATTTGCACAGGTGGAATCAGAAAACAGTAGAATGCATCAGGAAACCAATTTTCTTTGGTTAAACACAACTTAGTTTCCTTATGATGTGGAATTTATGGAGTGCACACCATAATACCTATATACCCAACACAGAAACATGTCTTCGGTGTTTTAGACCATTGTCTTGGTGGCATTTGTGAAATTCTATCTTCTTTTAGTTTTTGTTGAGAAACTGATATTTTTAATTTTTGATTTCCATTGCAGTTTACACTACAACAAATATGGGAATGGGTGCATAGACGATATTTGTGGAAATGACAGTGAGGCAATTGGCATCCCTAAAGTAGCATCACCTTTAGTAGGATCAGGGGACATTTTGGTCTTTTTAAATATATTTGGAATAGATAGGATTAAAAACATGGATGATTATATATATATATATATATATATATATATATATATCTATATATATATATATATAGGCATGCTCACCTACGCACGTGTGCACCTTTGCACATGTGTCATGGGTGTCGAATCCAAATGGTCCATAAGATGCGGAATCCCATGAAACCTTAAGGGGTGAAGTTTCACCCTGATCTAAGATTCTGATAGGCCATAGCAAAGAGAAATTCAAATCAAGGGAATAAACTGTTTGCATTTTTCATGGCCCACCGAAGTTTTGGTTCAAAGTAAAAATTCGTACTAGGGGGTTTCATGAGGTTCTGCTTCATGTGGACCGTTCAGATTTGTGAGACTCATCAGATATGATGAGTTCTCAAAAAAGTTCGTATGTAGTAAGTACGAACTGGTTCGTGTTAGCATTTCCGTGTGTGTGTGTGTGTGTGTGTGTGTGTGTGTGTGTGTGTGTGTGTGTGTGTGTGTGTGTGTGTGTGTAGGCTTTTCTTGCTTTGAGAATAGTATACAAACAATTTAAAGATTCATGTCATATGTGAGCTTCCCTTTGTTACATGTGCTACCTAGAGTAGAAGAGGGGAGGAATTTTATGATTATTGGCATACATGATTGAAATTTGTTGGATTTTAATGGATGTCAATGTACTATCCTTCATATTTACTTCTGTTGCATCCGTAAAGGAATTTTATGGCTTGGACTTCAAGGAAATAAAGGTGCACCGGAATTGAGATTCTTTATTCTTGATTTGGTTGCGTCATTTTTATTCAGACCTGATATCATATTTAATTTGGTGAAGTGTGCCAAATACCTTTCTTTCAAAGGATGCTTCTTATATTTTCTTTGTTTTTAGCTTGTTTTTATATGTTTCCTGGAAACTTTGAACATATGCTATTGTTATGCATCTAAAAAGAATGCAGCCAACAATTTGATTAATTTTTTCCCTTTTACTTTATTTGTATGGTTGTTGAGCATTCATACTTTTACTGGGGGTCATATTCAATCCATTAACAAGAAGTGTGCCAAATACCTTTTTTTTTTTTGAATATCTAGCAGCTTTGGTGGTGTGACATTTGTTTATTCCGGATGTTCCATTTTATCTAGTATATTTAATAATTGTCGTTGTGGTTGTGGTTTGGATTGGATTTTTCATTTTTCTTATTTTTTTAAATAATTCCTTACCAAGTAGAATGTAAATTTTAAAGTATGTTCATTCTTCCTTAGCTTACTTGTATGAGTATCCTTGAAAATTGATTTTATTTATCATCATTTAGTTAAGGTGGATGGGTACATATGATGTAGACCAAGTGGAATTCACTTATCTGAAGGCCAAGTGGATACTAAGTTTTGTCATGTTATGGAGAAAAGAAGTTCTAAGCCGATTAAACTGTGAGTTTCTTCTAAGATTGATATGTACAGTCACTTGCAAAAATTACCTCATTGTACCTTGAAAAAATCTTGCTCTTCTTTTTTCCTCTTCTTCTATATTTACAAATTGCAGCTGGAAGATCCAAAGGATCAGAGCCTTCCAAGCAATTGTAAGGGAGCTGTTTTGGCTTCAATCTTTCAGTATGAGTTCATGATTTGACTGCAGCTTACCTATTATATAGGTATGTATGTATGCGTATGAAATGTAGAGATGTAAGTTGTCATGGTCATGCATAAAATCATTTTTGATTCATTTCTTCTTGGAAATGAAGTGGAAATGAATAAATCCTCTCTCTGCATGTGAAACTATGGTCCTGTTCTAATCCAAACAATCTGGATATACATTGCATTGGCAATATTTCTAGCTGTAAAAGCCTTGTTTGGGTTGTACCAAAGGTCCAAAACATGTTGTTCCTGAGTTTCGCAAACAATCCAATTACCCTTGATTTTGTAGCTAACCAAACTTCAAGGTGAAAAATTAGGTTGATTTCATAGAGCACAAACTGCTACAGTTTTGTACTTAGTTCTGTGATTTTGCCTATGCTCTTGAGTACCATAAGATACCAATGCCCATGAATTTCAAAGATGACCACCATTCCCTTTCTTCTCAGCTCATGGTTTGAGCCAATGGGCTGCACATTTTGTAAAAGTTTGCATGCAACACTAACATATGTTCTTTATGCTATATGATATTTTGCTAGTTGAGATCCACAACTTACTGATTGTAAATGGATCTAACTTGCAAAATGGGAAAAGGAGATGTTGCAAGATTGAGTTAACGAAAGAAGAGAAACTAATCTCATCTTTTATATTAAATTCAATAGGAATTAAAAATGCTAGAGTTATTTATCCATCAAAGTAAACCTAGGCCCTGTTTGGATACGAGGAATCTGTGGAAAAGAATTCTTTTTGTAGAAAACTACTGGTGCTTTTGTTTACACTGTTTGGATTGTAAAAGAGTTTATGTGTAGGTGTGATTGTGGATGTTCTCTGTCAAGTAGCATAATTTTGATATTTACAACCAATGTGGATGTTTCCAACACAATGAAAATGGCCATTTGGTAATATTCTGCAGATCCAATGCAGTTTGGCTGTATGCCCGTCATCTTTGTATTTGACAATATTTCCTTAGTTTCATTTGTTGAACCTCTTCTTTTACAGGAGAGGCTTATCTGAATTAGAAATACATTTTCTTGAGGAACTATTCAGGTTACTTTCTGGCTGCGAGTTCCTTTTACTTTTTTTTTTTTTTTGTAGCATCTTTTCAAGTTTAGAGTCATGAATTCATTATTAAAATATGGGATAACTGTTTCAGTTTTCCAGAAATCTGATGAAAACTTTCTGTATGTTGATTAATTTGTGCCATATCTTCAGATTAACCTAGAGACAAAATTGTATAATTCTTTTATAGCAAAAATTAAATTTCTCAGATTCCTAACCTCGTCATCTTTTTGGCTGCCACATGACTGATAAATTGAGTGGAAGTTTTCTCATGTATAATTCTTTCAAGTTCCAATTTCGATGTCATCCTTTTGCTTATTGAACGCTAAACCATCCTTTTCATTTCCAAGAAGGTTTAACCCACAAATGATTTTCAATCTTTAAATCATCATCATTGTCATTGCCTTTTCATTTCCAAGAAGGTTTAACCCACCCACAACATAGATATATGCACCAAAACTTGTGCCAATAAAGGATGTGCTCAAGTGGTACTGGGCACATATATTAGTATAAAGAGGATTGAGAATCCTCTTTAAGGCACATCCATCAAGTAGGCGCGCCACTGTGAACATTACTTTGTTGGTCTTTTCTTTCTTCCTTGAAGATATTGATCATGGCCTTTGTGTTTGGGCAGTTAGAAAAGCGGAAAGCTACAAGGAGACTGTAGGATTCATGGAATGGGAATATGGATCTCTGCAAGCAGATGAATAGAAGCCCAAGGCCAGGTATGAGACTGTCTAGCTACAAGTTCCCGTTTTGGGGAGATATCAGGATATTTTATCATAAAACAATATGTTTCTAAAGTTATGAGTGTATAGGTAAATGTGATGCTTTCATTAGCTTGTTGAATTTTGCATGGATCATCCGTCTTTGGTTTCCATGAGGAGACGGTTACTCTTATCTTGGTTTTTTTTTTTTTTTTTTTTTTTTTTTTTTTTTTAATTATGAAAATCTGTCAATGGAAATGGAGTGAACTTTTTTTGCCATCCTAAGTTATGATACCCGCAAGAAACCTTGACTCTCATTTATTTTGTATAGGAATTCAATAACCGTGTTAGAAGGGTTCCAGGTCAGCCCAATTTGACATCAAGGATTTATTCATAATGATGGAAGGCATGCCATTTATTCATTACAGCAGGATCTAAATTTTGTAGTATATATAAGGAGTAAGTAGATAAGGTGGATATGGTTGCATTTTAAGTGGCATGATATTTGTTTGGATTATTTGCTGAAAATGATCACTGAAATCTTCAACTAAATAAAATTGATCGGTTCTTACTTATGCTGCTAGGAAGTCTCTGCTCTCTTGGTTAGGCGTTTTTGCTACAGCTACAGTTACAAGCTCACTTCTCATGCTTGTAGTTCATCAAAATCTAAAACTGTCCTTATTTATAGCAAATCCTGCATTATGAAGTCTATTTAACACACAATGGAATTTTATTCCTTGATTTTCAAGAAGTAACTTTCATCCTATTCAGGTGGTTGCTAAGCTGGATGAATCGTTTATCACTCACTTCTGTCACATCTTTGTTTTTTTTTGCGTGATACTAAGTAGTAGGATTCTTCTTTGGCTCACTGAGTTTTCTGCTTTCACACAAAGGTGCATGGCAAGATTGTTGTTTCTTGTCTGGTGATATACTCATATGACTTTGTGTCATATTACTTTGGCTCTCTTTGATAGTACTATTGGTAGCTTCAAGAGTTTATGAAGCATATAAAGTGCCACTTGATTTCTAAGTGATAGGTTGATCTTGAATTGCTCCCATTTGTTGACTTAGGTAACCATTTTAGATTGGTACATTTTAAGGCAGGTCCACGTGGATTAATGTGTTGCCCATTTGAATGACATTGTATGCTTTTCAACAACCTCTGTAGCATCTTTTATTTCGAAATGGTAACCGGGACTTCTAGCTTATATTTTATTACTAGCATTCCATTTGGATTCTTTGGATGTACCATAAATTATTCAAAAATTTCCTTTACTTGTCCAATTCTTAGAATAATTTTGGTCTATTTTCTACTCTCTTCTTAGAACTCTGTTTGCACTTCAAATTTGAATAGATTATGCATTTTGTTTGGAAACTCACAAGACAAGTTGATTCTGGAAGTTAAGTCACGAAAAATGCAAAATTGGCTTTAAGTCTGAAAAGCTCATGTAGAAGTTGTTTACTGTAATCGACATAAGCTATTATGTAAAAACTTATGAATCGGATCATATCGTACTTATCGTATCAATCCTTTAAGATTCCATTAGCATGAATGATTTTGCATTCTTGTGACTTGCTTCTTTTCGCATCTTGAGCAAAAATTCATCGTGTGAAGAGATAGGGCCTTCTAATTCTAAATGGTTGTGATGCTTGTGCATAGGTCTGCACCATGAGAGTAGAGAAGTGCCTGAACGAGATAGTGAATAGGTTGAACAAGACAAAAGTCAAAAGGAAGCCTGACTTGAAAGGTATGATGGTCTATCCTAGATTTCATGTCTGAAGATCATATAAAGATTGTCTTTTGATTCTTGACCTTCCAGTTGATGATGCTTGCATTTCTGAGTCCATCTACATATAATGGAATGTGCACCTTCTACATATAATATAATCTATCTTTTCTTTTCTACTGCTTCTTCTTCTTCTTCTTCTTTTGCTAGGAAAGTGTCTTTCCTTTCTCCTGTCTTCTCTGTTTTTTGAAGAATCTATATCTTTCCTTATAAAGAAAAAATATTATTCTAACAAGAGACTGCTTTTTCCATTTACCCTCCAGATTTGAATATGTTTTTTGAAGAAACATGGGAAGATTTGCAGAATCTCAGCTCCCTGCACTTTGAAATACATTTCCTAGCCCCTTTTTGACAGTTTTTTTCAGCAATGCTCCTCACTAAAGTGTCATTTTTACTAACTGTACTGTTTGCAGATTGCATTAGGATACAAACTATATTTGATCATGGTATTTATGTTTCTCTTATCTAGAATGTTTATGTTAAATAACTCCGAGACATGGTTTCTTACTTCTTCAGAAACTGGTACATGATAGCACAACAGCATTACTAGTTTGTGAATGAAGCATTACTTTCCATCTGCTAAATTTTACTTTATTGGCCCCTTGAGTACAAATCTCTCAAGTCTAAGAACTACAATCATCTGGTGTTGGAAAGTAATCTTGTTGATGGGGTTTGTCAAACTAAATTACAAAAATACATGGTTTTAGTTTGTGTTTGTGTTGTGTTTGCTTATTTCTTGTATCCATTTGATATGTTTTCTTAATGGGTATAATTTGGATCTCATGATTGGAAAGTTGTTCAATCTGTGAGTACAAGATTGGCAATGTGGTTTTCTATCATTGTGCTTTGTTTACTGCTTGTTCAATCCAATGATTCTTGGTTCCCATCTTACCCTTATGTTAGTCATACTCACGTTTCATGAACTTGATATGCAATGGTCTATGGCCATGGTTCAAATTATTAATTGGTTGAATGTGACATGGGCAAAGTACTTTAATGAGGTTTTATTGGAAGTGTCGAAGATAATTAATTGGTTGAATGTGACATGCAATGGTCTATGGCCATAGAATTGAAAGGTGTGAAAATTTCAGAATGTAGAGGTGTTCAAGTTATATATCTTGGCATACTGTATAGAATTTAGATCACAAGTGATGCATTTTTTCTTCATTCTATATTACCAAGCTCCAGTTGTAACTGTAGGTTTGTGCCATCAAAGCTCCTAGTTTTGGAGAAGATAGGAGCAAACTTGGAAGAGCTAGTGTGGTTTGTGGTATGTATTGATTCTATATTCTCTGTATATTCCTTGACCTTTTTTTTTTTTTTTTTTTTTCTTTTCCCTCTAAACATGTGGTTTTAGTCACTGAACAATTGTTTTGTTTTCATTTGACCAGCCATGATTAGAAGCTTACGTTAGCATTCAAAAATGACATTTTTGCATAATAAACAAATGAAGAAACATATTACAATATGATCTTTCTTCTATCAATTCTATTAATTGATAATGCATACATCTCTATCCCAGATGTGTATATGATGCATTTGCAGATTACCAGTTGTCGGAACTTCTGAGGACACCTCTACAATCTATTTGCTTGCAAATAAAGAGTGTAGCTTAGAAGCATTTCAGAGTTCTTATCTAGGGCCTTACAATTGCCTGAACTACTGTCGGTATGTGTAGATTGTGATCTGTTTTTCTTTTTGCTTGCATATTTTCATTGAATCACCTGCATAGCAACTACGGTGCAACCTCAACATTTTTATTTTATATTTCTGAGGAATTTGGTAGCATTTCCTTAACTTCTCCACTTCTGTTTGCCCCACAGTGTCTGTCTGCATGGTTCATATTGTAACAGTTAAGGACATTATCTTGCAGGTCCAAAATGTTGTTGAATATCTGAAAATCATTGGGGCTTTCTAGATGAGAATGAAAATCATACGGTTCTAGGTGCGCATGTTTTGCCCTGTGTACATTAATGCTTTGTTACTCTTTTCTAGATATTTTAGATAGAGAGGTATGCTCGTCTTATGACTGCAACTTTAGATTAATCTTTATTTTGATGGAATGCAATAAACTTGTTAATTTATTACCCTTGACCCTAAATTTTGTGTTTATCAAGGTTTGAAATTGTTCCTAACTTTAGGTTGTAAAATATCAACATTAAGAACGGTTTAAAACCGTTCCTAAAATTTTGTTCCTAATTGGCACTAGAACGGTTTAGAACTGTTCCTAAAATTCTGTGTCTAAAATTTGAAACGGTACCCAAAACGGTTCTGAACCGTTCCTATTTTTTTTTTTTTTGTTTTTGCAACGCCTCATTTAGGAACGGTTTTAAACCATTCTTAAATGACGATTTTTGTCTACTTATCCATGGAAATTGCAAGCAGCATATATAATTGAGCTAAGTTGTCCGCCAACGAGTCCCAGTTTAGATTTGCTATTACCAAAATATATTCGTATAAGATAACTATGGGACTGATGGACATTTAGTTGGACGACTGAAAATGAAAAACTCCATCAGTCTTGTATTTCAACAAACAAGTGTTCACGAATCAAAGGTTAGGATTGTTGAACTAGTCTATTTCAACAAATTAATCTGTTTCATTTGAAAGGCTATTTATTTACCACTTAAAATGGACAGTTTAACCATTCGAGTGCATTTATAAGGGAAGCGGATTGGCTAGTGTACCACGCACCACTAGAGTTGGGCATCAGTCCGGATCGGATTGGATAGGGTCCAACTCGATCGGATCTGAAGTCTCAATGGCCTGACCCGAACTCGATCCGATCCGGGACCAAGTCCGGGTCACCTGACTCGAACCGATCCGATGCATGGATGACCTGACCCGAACTGAGTCCAACTCGGTCAGGGAAACCGAGTTGGATCGGGTTCGATAGGATTCGAATCGTATGAATTTAATCCAACTATTTCATGTGATGTGGTTTACTTCAGCCTTTAATATACTGTCTTTTTGTGCTCAAGGCCTAAAATGATATTTCAAAATGGATGAACGGCTTAGATAAACATATACATCAAGGTGGGCCCCACATGGCTCTGAAAGAACTCTCCTTACTATATACATGCGTTTACCGGACATGTGTTAACGTGCAGTGCACGACAGTGAGTGCTTTTCATGCAAACTTGCTGTAATGGTGTTAGCAAGTTTTATGGGTCTAATCATGGGGTATGTGTTATATCCAAACCATCCATCCATTTGGCGAGCTCGTCACAAGGCTTGAGATGAAAAATAAGACAGGTGGACCACACGAAATGTTTAACTGTGAAAATCATTCTCCGCTATTATTTGTGGTGTGGTCCAAATGATTTTAGATATTATTCATTTTTTGGATAATGATCTCTAAAAATATATGAACGATATAGACATAATAAATACATCACTGTGGGGCCCATATAACTTTGATCTCCTTTGAACTGTTCGTACAATTCGGAGCTCAAGGAGCGTCAGTCTCATCTTCGCATGCCACGTATGTAAGACCTGTATCCTAGACCGTACCATTCCGTAGGCTTCCACGGTCCTCCTGATCGAATTCTGGCAACCTTAGACCTTTATCCAATGTTTGCGTGCGATCCTAAGCCGAGTCTTGTTAACCTGAGTCGACTCAACCTAAAACTTATACCAGTGCAACCGCACCATCGCTGCAGTTCCGACGCCATGTCTCACACGCTAAGGTGATACCCGGACCAGGAGATGTGGGCCCATGTTCAGTTCGAGGAAAATGCTGCTGGTTACGAATTCTGAGAGAATCTCTACGATACGTCACATCAATCCATCAATCAAGTACAAGCAACCATCCCCCTCTTACATCACCCTTACCTAAAGTCAACCACCCATCCATCTCTTACCCAAAATTCAACCTAACCCATCCCTCTTCTTACACACCCATCTCTCTCTCCTTACATCACCCCTCTCTCTCTCTCTCATTTCTCTATCATTCCAAGCAACCCAAGGAGAGATCCAACATCCAAGCTCTCCATGAGAAAGAGCTAGGTGTAGCCCACCTTCCTGCCACCCAATCCAACCCTTAGATCATCATCTCCACCATTGAAGGAGCTTCTTAGGAGCCTTGGAGCGCTAGGGAGGAAGAAGAAGGAAAGGTGGGTGCTAATCATTTCGGTTTTTGATTTAGGGCCCACTTGTAATGGGACCCACTTGATGTATGCATTGTATTTAGAGGGACCTATAATGGCGGGGTCCTTCCCATCTCCACTGTTCCCTCTTTCTCTCTCTCTCTTCATTTCTTTTTTTATGTTGTTGATGATGAGGTGTGTGGCCCACTTGGTGTGTGTATGTGTGGCCCATCATGATGTTTCTACATCCATGCCATCTAAACCGTGTGATCCACCTTGCTGGATTGTCCAGCACATGGGATTGCTACACCGCCTGTCTGGACAAGTCCTGGTAAAAGGGAAAATGTAAATATTAACTCAATCCCAAATGGTGGACCACATTGATGTGGCACCACCCTAATGCATGTGTTTGTCTCCACCGTCCAGCGATCTGGACGGTGGGAACCACCGTGAGACATGTGTTTCATTCACGCCGTCCATCAAGGTGGAACCCATGGTAATGTATGCGTTTTATCCCTGTTATTCAAAGGCTCCACACGGTGTATTTGTTCTATCCCGTATAAGGCAGTGGACCCACTGGAATACAGGTGTGGTAATCCCAGGTGAGACACCATCCACCATGTGGACCCCACTATTACGTGTGGGTTTTATCTACACCGTTCATCCATCTTGCTGTCCAAGATGATGGAACCCACCGTGATATTTACATGCCATCCTCACCATCAGATCCCTGGACGGTCGGATGATCGGCTGGTGTATCTCACCTAGCTAGCATAGCTGTTGCATTTATAATATAATAACATATTATATTATTATATCTATATATATCTGGTGTATATCTAATAGGTTACACCACGTGGGACCCACCTGGCTATTTAGCCACTATAGTGACGTCACCACAGAGATGTGGGTTATATCCCAACCGTCTGTCCACTGAGGACGTGGACCCACTACAAGAAAGTAGGCCTTTAGCCTCAATTTTTTAGCTTCGGTTCAAAAAAAGGAGGCTAAATATGGTTTTTAGCCTCGGTTGTAAAGGAACTGAGGTTAAAAATTCACTTTTTGCCTCGATTGATGAGAAACTGAGGCCAAAACTCTACCCTATTGCCTCAGTTGGTAAGAAACTGAGGCAAAAGTCTGCCCTTTTACCTCGGTTAGTGAGCACCTAAGGCCAAAAGTCTGCCCTTTTACCTCGGTTGGTGAGCAACTGAGGCTAAAAGTCTGCTCTTTTGACTCGGTTGTTGAGAACTGAGGCCAAAAGTCTGCCACTTTGCCTTGGTTGGTGAGCAATCGAGGTAAAAAGTTTGTCCTTTTGTCTCGGTTGGTGAGCAATTGAGGCTAAAAGTCCACCCTTTTGCCTCAGTTGTTGAGAACTGAGGCCAAAAGTCTGCTCTTTTGCCTCGGTTGATGAGAAATGGAGGCCAAAACTTTATCCTTTTGCCTCAGTTGGTGAGAAACTGAGGTCAAAAGTCTGCCCTTTTGCCTCGGTTGGTGAGTAACTGAGGCTAAAAGTCTGCCTTTTTGCCTCGGTTGTTAAGAAACTGAGGCTAAAAGTTTGCTCTTTTGCTTCGGTTGATGAGAAACTGAAGTCAAAAGTCTGCCTTTTTGCCTCGGTTGATGAGTAACTGAGGCCAAAAGTCTACCCTTTTGCCTCGGTTGTTGAAAACTGAGGCCAAAAGTCTATCCTTTTGCCTCGGTTGGTGAGCAATCGAGGCTAAAAGTTTGTCCTTTGCCTCGGTTGGAGAAACTGAGGCAAAAAAGTCTCGCCCTTTGCCTCGGTTGTTGAAAACTGAGGCTAAAAGTCTGTCATTTTGCCTCGGTTGGTGAGCAACTGAGGCTAAAAGTCTGCCTTTTTGCCTCGGTTGTTGAGAAACTGAAGCTAAAAGTTTGTCCTTTTGCTTCGGTTGGTGAGAAACTGAGGCCAAAAGTCTGCCCTTTTGCCTCGGTTGGTGAGCAATTGAGGCCAAAAGTCTATCCTTTTGCCTCGGTTGTTGAAAACTGAGGCTAAAAGTCTACCATTTTGCCTCGGTTGGTGAAAAAATGAAGCTAAAAGTTAATCCCTTTGCATAATAATATGAGAGAAAAAAGAACTAATCAGAAATTGGGTGGGCCCAGTACATCTCCAATCATGTAATGGGGTGGGCCTCTTACCCCTTCTTAGCCTCTTATGTCTCTCCTTTTCCTCACTTGCAAAAATTTCACCTTTTAGGGGGTGTTTGATTTTCGATTTCCATTGGTAAATACACGGATTTACCTAGTTATTGCTTGTTTACACCTGTTTGAAAGTTGCTAGTAATTATGTTTTGAAAATCGTTCCATACAAACATTTGTATTATTGATTTAAATATGTGGGCCCCACCATGATATAGATTAGTTATCCACACCATCCATCTTTTTAAAAAATACATTTTAAGGCATGATCCTAAAATTGAAGAAAATAAAACCTCAAGTGGACCACACCCGAGGAAATAGGGATCATTAAAACATCAATAGTTGAAAGTTATTTTCTCCCTAGGGCCCACAGTGATGTTTATTTTTCATCCAACCCGTTAATAAGGTCACACAGGCATGGATAAAGTGGAAACAAAAATATCAGTTTGATCCAAAACTTCTAGCGTCTTCAAGAAGCTTTCAATGGTAGGAGTTCAATTCCCATTGTTTCCAGTAGTGTGGTCCACTTGATCTTTGGATCTATATATTTTTTTTTGGCTCATGCCCTAAAATGAGTTGGCTAAAGGGATGGACGGTGTGGATAATACAAAAACATCAAGGTGGGCCCTACAAATCAACCGGAAACACCGGGGTAAATAATTATTACCCATTTACCCGTAATTACCTTTGTAATTGGAAAATCAAACAGACCCTCAACCCCACTTGCGTAGGAATGGAGGCAAAAAAGCCACCTTTTACCCTCAGTTGCCCGGAACCGTGGCAATAAGTCCACCTTTTAGCCTCCATTTCATGCGAACCGAGGCAAAAAAATGGACACCAATATATAAAGCACCGGAAGAAAGAAACGACAAAGCGGCGTTGAGAAATCAAAATCGCAATCCAGAGAGAGAGAGAGAGAGAGAGAGAGAGAGAGAGAAAGAGAGAGAGAGAGAGAGAGAGAGAGAGAGAGAGAGAGAGAGTCCACCGCTTCTCAACATCCCACTGCTCAAACCGTAAAAAAAATGCTAACCTAAAAAGGACGTCCTATAATTAGAAAAATCTTCTCCCTTTTCCCTCTCTCTCTCTAACCTTTCCTCTTTTAGAGCCTGTGATCTTCGTTCTTGAAGGATTTTGCGCATGAGATCCCGCTCCGGAATCGATGTTCCAGCTCTCGAATTTTCTTTTCTGAGAGGTATCTTTCGCATTCTCGTTGTTTCTGCTCGAAATTTAGCTTTGGATCTCTTTTTGGCAGAGATTCCTCCCGTTTTGACATCTTTAAATGTGGATCTGAACCGGTTTGGAGCATTTTCTGACGAATTTCCGCTTTTAGCTTTGGAACCGGCGATTCCGCTCTCAGAATTTTGTTTTTGAGATGTTTCTTTCAAATAATTGTCTTTTCTGATCGGATTTTAGCCTAGAATCCCTTATCTGTGGAGATTCTCTAACTTTTGAGATCAAGTTTGGGAAATTTTAATGCAGTTCCTATTTTTGGAAAGATAATGTCTAGTAATGGTTTAAGAAAGCGTGGGTTTGGAGGATTTTGTGTTCGGAAATTACTGATTTCCACAGTCGAATTAGGGTATTTTTTTTCTCTGTTTCTGCTTGGAATTTAGCTTCAGATCTTCTTTGATGGAATATTTTTCATTTTTCGGTCTTGTTTTAGGTGGGATATATGAATCTTTACTGTTTTATTTGTTTTGACGGAAAACGAAAGATCATAGAAGTAGTAAAATTTATAATGTGATTTATGCATTACAAAAGTATATCTTTGATGGAATATTTTTCATTTTTTGGTCTTGTTTTATGCATTACAAAAGTATATCTAAAAAAAAGTTATGTCCAGCGGCGCATTTTCTATGCCAGATAAGTCTAATATGGTAGAACGTAGTGCATTTTTATATGTGCATATTTTTGATGGATATTTATTCTAAGAATGAGATTTTAGACACGTGCAAAAAAAAAATAATAATCATAAAAATCCCTCATACTGGTTGCTGCGGAATTTCTGTAAAATGCTATCTCTACTATGGTTTATGTTCACATTGTCTCGTAGCAGAAATTGGATAGATATTTTAAAGCTGATTTCGATTGTTTTCCATTCTTCTGGACCAAACTTAATAATACAATAATAAAATAAGATGAATCTTCATGCTTTGGAAGTCCAGACATACCATAGTTTACATATCATCAATTAGAAATTAACCTTAGCTGATAGGACCTGAATATGCCAACTATGGAGAGTTAGATATTCTTGGCAGTGTCATGAATTGATTCTGAATTTCCATTAAAAAAACATCTTAGGAATGGAAAATAACTCAATTATCTTGCATTAAAGAAAGTCAATTAGTTCTTGAACGTTCATTGGCAAACAAAATACTTGGAATCCAGACATGCTGGGATCTTGAACAGGTCTCCAAACATTAAAGGAACTAAAGAAAATGAGTCTGAATTACGTTATTCTACGCCTGGTGGGAATGTGACTGTGTGATGCTTAGTTCACAAGTCTGACACTCTGACATTTACATCGAAGACATGACTTTGTGATGCTTAGCTCACAAGCCTCACACTCTAGCACTGACACAGAAGACAAGAATGGAATGACAGTCTTCAAATTCTTCAAGGAGCAGTGACCTAGCTGGCAATGTCATTAATGCACTTGTTGAGCATTCTGGTCATATTCCATACAGGTGTGAATCAGTGGCAGCTGATTGATTTCCAATTGTTGTCTTGATAATGTGGGTGTGAGAAAATGATGATTTCCTTGGTACAACAGGGATAGCAAATTGATGAGGTTACTGAGGGATTCCCTCGGAGGAAAAACAAAGGCATGCATAATTGCAACCATATCACCTTCCATACACTGCTTGGAAGAGACACTCGACACTCTAGATTATGCACACCATGTAAAAAAAAAATCAAGAATAAGCCAGAGGTCAGTAATGGGGACTGGATAATGCCATTTGTCCACTATCTTTGAAGTCAAACATTAATTTGAAGTTTTTTTTAAAAATATTTGTAGGTTAATCAGAAGATGATGAAATCAACATTGATCAATGATATTTATTCTGAAATTGATTGTCTTAAACAAGGTTGCTAATGCCTACTATTTTGGATCTTGATTATCAATTTAAGTGAAACAAGACTCGTGACATCAGTTTCCTCCTCCCGTCAAACAATTGGATGCTTGATGTCAATCTAATTAGATTAAAATTTGCATCTAATGGATACAATTGCTCATTATGTTTCTGTTTATCAGTTCTTGCTAGGATTTAATTTTTCTAGTTATTGATGTCTTACATTTTACACTTGAATGTCTTCCTGTTGTTCAACTTCAGAAACTATCATCAGAATTTGATGTTGGGTTCTGGAACCGTTTGTTAAAGATGAGTATTGTCATCAAGTGCATGTGCCGATATGGCATACATGTGTGAGGTCCAAGTTCTCCATTAGCTGGGCCACAATCATTGGATTGCCTGGCTCTAAAATTAGGCAGCATTGCTCCTCAAGTGGACCACTAGTTAGAAACAAAGCTCTAAATTACTGAGGAACCTGCATTTAAATAAACTGATGCGTTCTCATAGAATCATGTCTGGATGCAAGTATTATCCTTTTGATTATTAGTTACAATTTGAATATTCAACAAGAATTCTTGGGTGGTGTGTTAAAAATCAAGAAGTTGTGTTTTTATGTTTGTTTTTATTCTTAAATAAATTAAACCTGGCTGTGCAAGATTGTGGGTGTGAGGATTTCACATATGGCATTGGCATTTTGAAACTCTGTTGTTTGCGTTGCCTGCCAAATAAACCATACACACTGTAACATCCCCCAATCTACTCGTGTGTTCAATACTTCTCAGCTTTTGTTATGCATTTTTTCTCTATGTTTAGATTCAGGTTTCTCTTTCAACTGATAACAAAATATGATTCACCTATCAACTCTATATAACTTAAGGTTCAAAAAGATCATTACTGTTAGCATTACAACTATGTTTACAACTTCAATTGCTTTCTGGATTATAATTTTGTTTTCAACTACTTGCTTCTTATCTCTTTTATTTTATTTTTTCCCTTTTCTTTTGCTACTAGTGCATCCTACCTTTATTATCCTCAGGTCCCGAATATCAGCCCGATCCAGAACTAAGTTGGGCCACAACATTGGGAACAAATTTGGTGGAAATGCTCACCCTTGATGCGCACCAATGCCCATCCGAGTTTCAAAACAGCCCGACGTTTTCCTTCATCCAGACCAGATGAAGGGTTTGAATGGCCTGGATGACATATACACAACTATCTTCCATGAATCTTTTTTTTTTTCTGATTTATTTTTTATTCTTATTGTTTTTTCAGAAGCAAATTACAGGGAAGCTGCAAAGGCCGCTGAACAGCTGCAATTCATAGGAATTTCTAGCCACGATAGTAGCAAGCGAATAAAGAAGAAGAAGAATAGCCTACTTCAGGTATGCAGATATTTTACCTTGTGTTATTGGATTTGGTTTTCTAGTATTTCTTGGAAAACTATTTTGATATTTGTTTAAATCTTAAATTTATATTTAAAAAAAAAACTTCATGTGCACAATGCTTGTGTTAAGCGTAGACATATTGACAGGTGTTGGCAGTGTTGGTAAGTCATAATGCTGTCATTCAATTGATTCCTGAAAATTATTTTAGTTTGTAGATTCTAATATTCAAAGGAGTCAATGCATTCTTTTTTAAATTTGATTCAAATTTATTGCCCTGAATGTCATCTGGATCTTATTTAACAAGTCAATTTATTAGCATTTGGAAGCAAGGCAATGGCATACAATTGAATGAACAGTTTTTCCAATTTATGTACTTGCTAGCTACGTTAACAACGACAACCTATTCCAATTTATTAGCATTTATGTACTTGCTAGCTATTTCAACAACAACATGTGCGCGGGCTTGTCTTCCTAGACAAAGTCGGTTTAGGTTCCATCAGATCCTCCCTTGTGAAGCTGTAGAGGTTTTTTTTTTTTTTCCTTGGCGGTCGTCCTGGCTGCCCTTACGATAGGCGCCCCTGTTCCCTTTTTGTTCCAGGGGCTGCCCTAAGGCATCTTGTAAGTTGTACAACTTTTCTATCAATGATATGGTTCCTTTAAAAAAAATACCATTTAAATTGTTATAAAAAAAAAAAACTATCATGTAAAATTACACCAAGCTTTTCAAACTACGAAATGGTGAATTTCTTGATTTTCAAAGACTCGACACGAAGACAAGAATGGAATATCGAACTTTCTTTGGTGCTTTGTGTATTTTTTATTTTATTTTATTTTAATTTTTGTCTAGGTAGACATTACCCATTTATGTTATGAGAAGCATTTGCATGTTGTTTTCTTTTGTAGACTCGGGATCTCGGTCAGAATGCGTTCATTCCTATGTTGTCCATACAGATTCTGTTTGGGCACTTGCGAGCACCCCAACGTTCAGCCATGTTTATAGTGGTGGAAGGGACCTCTCTGTAAGTAACATACTATGACAAATTTTACCGATAGTTTTCTCAATTTTTTCTGATTCTGCCAATCTTTTCTCGTTTAACATGCTGTCACGCTTGTCTTTTCTCTGCATGAATCTGGATCCTGTCTCAGTTGTACCTAACGGACTTGTCAACAAGGGAGAGCATTTTGCTTTGCACAAAGGAACACCCCATCTTACAGTTGGCCTTGCAAGATGATAGTATATGGGTTGCAACAACTGATTCCTCTTTGCATAGGTGGCCAGCTGAGGGACGTAACCCACAGAAGGTTTTTCAAAAAGGTGGTTCATTCTTGGCGGACAATTTGTCATTTACGCGGGCAAGGGCTTTAGAAGGATCTAGTCCTGTAAGTCACACCTACCCTTAATTAACCAACTTATCTGTATGCATATGCATGTATGCATTTGTGTGTGATCCATATATTTTGTACTGTAGCTTTTGATGCCTATGTTGAAGGATATGTCATTTTGGTTATAAAGGAACCTCTCATGCCTTGTTTGGAGAAACTTGACATGTGACTTTATTGAATTGTTCAATAACTGTTGGGGATGTCGATGGTTGTACTGGACCCAGTCAAGGTCAGTCTGAGCTAGAAATGGGCCATGCTTTTAGGCCTGAATCGACATGATTAAAGGTTTGTCAAGCCTGAGCTTGGCTTATCTAGAATTTTCTACCTGTGTGTTTGGTATTATTCTATAAAATATATATGTAAATGCATATATTGAACGATGATGCATTTCATATATATGACCTATATAAATTATTATTATCATGGCTCGGGCCTGGATCCATCCCAAAGCGGCTGTCGAAGCTTGAGTGAGCCCTTATGAGGATGGATTAACAATGGCTTCTGAATGCAGAATGTACACAACTGATTGACGAAATCTCATTCCACAAAACATTAGAGATGAACTCTCCTCCATTCTTTGAGAGGAGAATTCTCATGGATTTCCCTGAGTAAGAACCATGTGATAAAAGGCTTGACACATTACAGCAAGTAATGGGTGCTAACCAGTGAGACGCTCAACAGGAGAGATTTCAGCAGTGAAATGAAATAGGCGATGGCATCCAGTTAATTAATGTAATAAGATAGGACAGTAGTAAAAACGACTTCACCCAAAAAGGCACAGGGAGCACAAATAGTGAAAGAAGTATGTGAGTGGTCACCATGTTATGACGGTGCTTCCATTCTCTGCTGAAGCATATAGGGACAGGAGCGCCGGCAAAAATGACACAGGAGCACAGATGTTGCATGCGAAGTTAAAGAAAGTTTGAATAAACTCACCTGTAGTTATATACCTGGGACCTCTAAGATCCCTGTTAGATAGGGAACGTCCTGGATCCTAACATGGAAGTCATGGCCGAATAGCGTTAAACCCCAATTATGGGGGCCTGTGTCGTGTTTCATGGACCATGTTTGGGAACTCGTGGTATATGGTACCCTGCTCTAGGAATGGCACACTACCGAGCAGTTGTTATCCTCTAGTCCTCTGTGGAAAGAGTGTATTCTCCATGCGTGTGGGCGGACATTTGCACCACTACTGTCAGGTCTCTTATTAAGTGTATATCTGAACTGTAGAGGGTTAGTTGCTTTACTTTGATCTTTAATTCAAAGGATTTCTTAAAATTTTTGGTTGATCTATGCCTGTGTGCTGAAGGGGTGGTATGTGGAGAGTACATAATATTCCAGTTCCCAATTGATACTTGAATGGTAAAACAAATTGGTGTTTCCAGTGGGGTCTAATAGTAGGGAACATCGAATGGTCTTTCGGGGAGCCGTAAATGCGCAGTGAACAAGGAAAGCTTATGAAGGTCTTTTCCCATTTTGTACTCAGATATGCCATGCTTTTACAGGCTGTTGGAAATCTGGGAATGAGTTAAACCTTTGTGTGTTTTTTTATTTTTTATTTCATCATGCCAGTAAAGCTCCAATACTTTTCTGCCGATTAGAGATTTATACTTATATGACCTTGTTTGATTTCTCAACTTAGTAGTACTTCATAAGACCATATTTTTGTCTATTTTCCTGTTGAAGTTAACCCTTTAAGTGAAGTGAAGAGCTGACTACTTGATTTTTTCTTTCCTTTTTCTCCCAGGTGCCTGTTTACAAAGAGCCATCATTCACAATTCCTGGAACACCGGGCATTGTGCAGCATGAGATTTTGAACAACAGAAGGCAGGTCTTGACTAAGGTGAGTACAGTGGTATCACTTTCATATCCTTAGCAAATTATTTTTCTCAACACCACTTGACAGTTCTGCTCTCTTGAGCACTTGTCATGGCGAATGCAAATTTGCAAAGATTATTAAAGAACTAGGCCTCAGTTATAACAAGATGGAAGGTATATGATGGCCTTGTTTGTAAATATCTTTCAATATTTACCAACTCCTAAATTCGATACTAATAACCTTGACTGAAGTATAGTCTATTCCGTTTCTTGACTCTAGTTAATTCTGCAAAACAAGAACCCGGACTGAAGTATAGTCTATTCTGTTTCTTGACTTGAAACACCTCCATCATCTCCACATCATCTCCAAAAATAAAATAAAAAACCTCCATCACATCCACATCTACTTCTTTCTTCACCTATAGGCTTCTTTAGTTCAAAGACTCAAAATATTTTGTTCTACTCCTGTGATGGAGAAAAATATATGAGAAAGAGACAAGCAAAAGGCATATCATGTCAGCCATTACAAGCATAAAAAATAATAGCTGAACCTAGCAGTTACCATTTTCATTTATGGTAAGATAGCCTCTTAGAATTTGTAACATAATCCTTGTACATTTTCTTTGGAAACTACCAGTGTTTCCAATATATTATGTTATGGATGCAATTTTCTTTTACCTTATTCTGTATATTTGACTTCATTCAATCACCTAACTGTCACGAAAGTCACGAAGGTTTACTTCTTAGGTCTTGCATCTTTTCTGCTTGTCGATCTGTACTTTTTAAAAAAATTTGTCTAGTTGATCCTTAAGCAAAACTCTTTGCATGATTAGCAAAAGATTCATGTATACAAAACAACTTCTATGAGATTTTGCAATAAGAGAGGCTTTCCTTGGAAGAATATGCAAGGGGTTTGTGTGATCTCTAGCATAAAAGGCTAGAGGACTGTTAAACTTTGCTCTCAGTCTCTTCTACTTCTTCTATCTATCTATGCTTATGGACTATTTGAGTTTCAATATGGTACATCAATTTCAATTTGCAATTAGTTTTGATTTAATTTGATTCTAGATGCATAAAAATAATTACACATCAACATGAAAAGAAAAAAAGCCTCAACAACTAAAATTATAACGAACATGGGTGGAAGTTGTGCTAAATATTGCACTGCATTCTGTTGATGTGCACATATTTTCGACCTTCTTCGCATCCTACACCACAAGAAATCTCGGTCGGAGGCTGACCATGCTCATTACAAGGATTTTCTTCATCATTGGCGTGGTGCTAAATGCAGCTGCCCAGAACCTTTCCATGCTCATTATAGGAAGGATCTTCCTGGGGTGTGGAGTCGGCATTAATCAGGTCTTTTTCTAGTTTCACTTCCGATTCCTGGGGCATGACCATTTTTATCCCCTTTTGTAACCACGACATATGTAGATTCCCATTAAAATGGCATTCACCTTATTTTGCTAGCAGTGTCATTACTAAGATCAAGATTCACGAATTTTTGGTGCAACATAATATCTATAAGTTTGATAATTCATTGTTGAATACATGCCGATATTTCATTGGCAGTTTCAAGTTATTTTTTAAAAATCTTTTTCTTTTCTTTTGTTTTTGTTGATTGGCTGGTAAGCAAGGTTCAAATCTGAGAACTCAATGTTGAAATGCACCCTGTCTACCATTGATCTACTGGCTCAAATTCTTGCAGTTTTGCTACCATCTATTTTTTATTTTCCTTTTTTATTTTCTTGCTGGTAAGATCTTTTTTCTGATTGTTGTGGATGCTTATATTCCTTCTTGTGGCAGGTTCAACTGCATAGTATCCGTTCCTCAGTAGTTGACTAATTTGAATCTGCAACAACTAGTTGCTGGAAATAGCAGCTATGTTGATGTTGAATTCATCGATCCTGTGATTATGGCCATTAGCAAATGGAAGCTTCCACTGCCAATGACGCACCAGATCTCTCCTGACTACAACTTCAACATGTTGGCTGATTTCTCTAAGATGGACCAGAGGCTTTAGTTGTTGCAGTCAAGATCTAGTAATCTGAATTAGAATCCATCGATGACGGTTGATCAAAGCTTTAGTTGTTGAATTCTTTTTTTTTCCCCCAGATTTCTATTCCAAATAGAAACTAAAATTTCAATTTGAAAAGTGGGTGTGATTCTCATGTTTTTCTCCATGAGTTGTTACCTTATGAGAACAAAAATGCAAGCCATTTGATCAATGTGTATAGGTTTATGAATGTGTTAAAATAAATGATTTAGCCTCGATTATTGATAAATGATGTTAGAAATTGATTTTAGCCTCAATTAATGTCAACGAAGGCTAAATCTATCTTTTGTCCCAGTTTTTCCTTAGTTACTTAAACTGAGACTACAACTCCCGTGGCTAAAGGCATTAGCTGCGGTTGTTGAGAACCGAGGTTAAAAATAGATTTAGCTTCGGTTGGAGGCAATTGAGGCTAAATTTTGGATTTAGTCTCAGTTGAAAACAATGGAGGCTAAAATTTTGATTTAGCCTCATTTCAAGAAAATTGAAGCTAAAAAAGTTTTTAGCCTCACTTGAAGAATCGAGGCTATAAAAGTCATTTTAGCCTCGGTTGCTAAAACTGAGGCTAAAGCCATTAGCCACGGGGTTTTCAACCTCGGTTTGGATAACTGAGGCAAAACTGAGGCTAAAGGCTTTAGCTTCAGTTTTTAACCTTTTTAGCCACAGTTTTGAACTGAGGCTAAAGCCCCCTTTTCTTGTAGTGACCCCACCACCATGATGCACGTGGTTTACATCCAGCCATTCACCTGGACGGTGATGGGTGGGGCCCTCCTTGATGAATGTATTCTATATCCAACTCTGTCCGTCCTTTTTTTTTTTTTTTTTACAGTCGTGGGACGCACTCCACACGTGTTGCACGTGTGGAGGTGGGGCCACATTCATGTATGCGTGATGTGTCCAAACTATCCATTGGAGGTAGGGTGGATCCAACCTATCCACACGTGCTGCATTGACGTCAGGAAGATTTGGGCCACCGTGATGTACATGCTTTTGTCCCACACGTGGTGCACGTGCCTGAAATCCAAGTGGTGCATATTATGTGGGCCATACCGGTGATGTATGTGCTTTATACACACCATCCATCTGTCGGGCCCACCTTGATGGATGCATTTCATCCAACCGTCCATCTGCTAGGTCACATCAGCTGCATAGCTGCTGTATTCATGACGTCAACAAGCTTTGTGGGTTGTCCACACGTAGGATGTGGACCCCACAATGATGTATGTGTATCATCCTCACCGTCCAGACCTTGGACGGTGGGATGAAGCTAATGTATTGAAGTCTACAAGTTCTATGGGTCCTGCATGATGTATGTATACCATGCTGTCCATCTGACGGGCTATATAGGGTGCACCGTGTTGCATTTGTGATCCACACCATCCATCTATCAAGTGAACCACACTGCGTAAACAGTGGAAGATTGAACATCTACCATTGAAACCCATTCGGGATCAATATGACATATTTGAGGTCCACATGATGCGGCCCGATTCGATTGAGGCCCACATGATGCATTTGATCGAGGTCCACATGATGCGGCCCGTTTGATGTATTCGGGGCCCATTTATTGCGACCCATTTGATGTATATGAGGCCTATTGGTGTAGCCAGTTGATGTGGCCTATTTGATTTATATGCAGCCCGTTGATGCGGCCCACTTAATGTACATTAGGCCCATGGAATGTGGCCCATTGTGATGTATTCGAGGTGCATATGATGCAACCCACCATGATATGTATTAGGACCATGTGATGTGGCTCATAGTGATGTATATGCGGCACAGATCTGAGGCCCATTATGATGTATTCGTGGCCCATTTAGCGAGGCCCACATTGATGTATATATGGCCTACATGAGGAGGCCCACTATGATGTGTTAATGACCTTTGGCGAGGCCCAACGTGATGTATATGAGGGGCCAATGTGATGTGTATGAGGCCCAGGTGCAGGGCCCACTTGTTGTGTATTTGAGGCCCGTGTGATGAGGGGCCAATGTGAGCCCACCGGTTGTATATTCAAGGCCCATTGAGATATGTGATTTTGCCATGATGTATGTAATGATGTTTATGTGGGCCACTCCTTGGGATCAATGTTGGTTAAATATCCACATTGATGGACAATAATAGTTGAATGTCCACATTGTGACCTTCCATTAGGCTTTGTTAAGCCCATTTTTGCCGATTCTAATTGACGTGACCGATTTACATTATCGTGGTCAATTGTTGATTAGTGATCGAGGTCGATTATCATGACCGATTTGCCGATTCAGATTATCGATCGATTCTGATTGTTGTGACCAATTGCCGATTCTGATTGACGTGACCGATATGCCGATTCTGATTATCGATCGATTCCAATTATCATGACCGATTGCCGATTCCGATTGACATGATCGATTTGCCGATTCTGATTATCGATCAATTCTGATTGTCGTGACCGATTGCCGATTCTGATTGACGTGACCGATATGCTAATTCTGATTATCGATCTATTCCGATTGTCGTGACCGATTGTCGATTCTGATGGACGTGATCGATTTGCCGATTCCGATTATCATGACTGATTGCCGATTCCGATTGACGTGACCGATTTGCCGATTCTGATTATCGATCGATTCTGATTGTCGTGACCGATTGCCGATTGCAATTGACATGACTGATATGCCAATTCTAATTATCGATAGATTTCGATTGTCATGACTGATTACTGATTCTGATTGACGTGACCGATTTGCCGATTCTGATTATCGATCGATTCTAATTATCATAACTGATTGCCGATTCTGATTGACGTGACCGATTTACATTATCGTGGCCGATTGTCAATTAGCATTCGGGGCCGATTATCATGACCGATTGCCGATTCCGATGGACGTGATCGATTTGCCGATTCTGATTATCGATCAATTCCAATTGTCACGACCGATTGCCGATTCTGATTATTATCAAGGTCGATTCCGATTATTGAGGCCGATTCTGATTATCGAGGCCGACTCCAATTGTCGAGGCCGATCGTCAAGGCCGGATATCGAGGTCGATTGCAGAGGCCCATCGTGATGTATATACGGCTCGTATTTAAGGCCCATCGTGATGTATATACGGCTCGTATTTGAGGCCCATTCTGATGAGCATTCGACCTCGGCTTGATGCATGGGAGGCCTATGAGATGAGGCCCATTATGGTGCATTTGAGGGCCAGGTAATGGAGCCCGTTGTGTTGTATATTAGGCCTATGTGGGAGGCCCATCGTGATGTATGTTAAACTCTTGAGTGAGGCCCATGGTGTTGTATATTTGGCCGTTGTGTGAGGATATGGGTCCACTACATGTTAGGCTCTATGTGGGCTATTCCTTGGGGGCAATGTTGGTTAAATGTCCACATTGTCGAGGTCAACTGTTGATGCCGATTATCGAGGCCGGTTATTGGTGCCGATTATGAGTATGTGACAACATAGCATCATGATAAATGCCCATACGCATCATCTTCATGTTTGTTATAAGATGTGGTTGACCATTACATATGTCATTGGGCATGTTGTCATGAGACTCCCTGATAGGCGAAGACTATCTCACATGAGTGCACGGTATGCGCAGGATGGATGCATGACTGGATTGTATGACTCATGCATCTTGCATCGTGTGTTGAGATTACTGTACGACTTAGTGACATCAGGGCTATAGCCTTCACAGGTATATCGTGGATGGCCAGATGGGACAACCTAAAAATTTGTTCTAGCATCGGGCTGTCATAGATGGCCTTGAGTGAAAATCTCTAAACCCTCTTGGTAATAGAGGATACCCCAATGTCAAGATCGAGTGGATATATATGAGCGCATGAGGGTCGTATATCAGTAGGTCGCGTCTCCCACTGTGTTATTGTCAGTTGGGAGGGGGTGTGCCCTTACCCGCTTGAGTGAGGAGGCAATGTCTAGGTTGAGTTTGACCAACTTGAGGAATGGGTCCACTATCGACGAGTCGGGTCCGATATTGGCAGGTGGATAGTAAGGTCTCTTCCACTTACCCAGTTGTGTGCTCGGATAAGGGCGGCAAACTGGCGTAGAGTGAAATAGACCCTGGTGATGATCCCAAAGATGAACCGTACTGATATGTAGACTTATTGAGTAGGAGTTGCATACGCACTCATTCATCCATCCATTCACTTTCCACTTGGGCTGGTGGTGCGTAATTATTTGTTATGTGTACCTTCGCAATGGTTAGGATTTTAGTTGGGGCGTGAGACTAACCTGAGATCAGGAGTTTACCACATTGAGTCCAACTATCCAAATTTAGGTATGGACTGGTTTGGATAGAAGTCCCTTGTGGTAGATCCTGTAGCCTGCAATACTACGTATTATCATCCCGACTTCATACTCCAGCATGGTCATTCCATTTGCACCGCATATTGCATTACATTCGTGGCATATGACATTTCGGGTTACTGTGTTTCTGCATTTATATGGTCTAGGTACGGCTGACGCTATTTGTGAACTCGTCAGGAATTATATATTGCATTGCATCCTCGCCATTTGATATTTGACTCTTTATGCCGCCTCATTTGCATAGCTGATCTGTATTGCATACTCTGATATTGTTTGACTCATAGACTTGTCCGTATTTTTGCTTACTCTGATATCGTATGATTCATGATATTACCAGTATTTTCGATATTGTATGATTATGGCATTGTATTGAATACTTGGTACTTACCTTATCCACACACTTACACCACCCTCTAAGCTTCCTATAAGCTTATGCATGATAGATGCGTGCAAGTGATGTTAGGTTGCAGTAGTGTGGAGCTTGGAGCATGTAGCTAAGTTCTAGAGCTTTGATTTTACATATGTATTTCCCTTTCAACACTGTATTCAAATGATTATATTAGTGGATATGTGATGATGATGTTGCCTATGTGATTTGGGTAAACTTATGGTTATGCTTCTTACGAGATAAACGTATGTTGAAAAATCCTCCTTGTAGAATCCCAGGATCGAAACTTGGCATATGGGTACTGGGAACCGAGAATGGGGTACTACAGAGGCTGTCGGCACCGGGTTCGGCAATCGAGATTCCTGTGAATCTGATTTCCTAGTTTGGGGCATGACAACGTACCTAGCCAAGCCATTTAGCTTAGGCTACGACACAGTAGATGGTGCATGGTACTAAGATGCGGAATGCGTATTGAGTAACTCATCACGCTAAGCATACTGAGTAAACTCTGTGGGGTCCACCATGATTTACATATTTTATCCACTCCGTCCATCCATTTTAAAAGATAATTTGAGGGCTTTAAACCAAAAACAAAGTATATCCAAATCTCAAGTGGGCCTCACCATAGGAAACAGTGTGAATTGAAATTATACCGTTGAAAATTTCTTAGGGGCCACAGAAGTTTTGGGTCAATCTGTTATTTGTGTTTTCCTTTCATCCATGTCTGTGTGATCTTATGAACAGGTTGGATGACAAATAAACATCATTGTGGGGCCTACCAAGGTTTCAACAGTGAAAGTCATTATTCCCATTGTTTCCTGTGGTGTGGTCCACTTGAGCTTTGTGCATGCTTCAATTTTTGGCTCAACCACTAAAATTAGTTAAAAAAACGGATGTACGACGTGGATAATCCACACACATTCATGGTAGGCCCAACTGAGTTTACTCAGTGCAATAAAAGTGTACTGAGTAACTCAATACGCAATCCGATTTTGTGGTATGACACTAACAGAAATGGATTGGCTACTCCCAGTGTTCGGTGATCTGTGGGCCCCACCATGATGTTTGTATTTCATCGATGACGTTCATCCATTTTTACAGATCATTTTATGTAACGTCCTAGATTTTCACTATTTTGGATTTCTAAAAATCCTTGAAATTTTTATTTTTTTTGTCATTAACTTATAATGTCACTTACTGACCATTAGCACTCAATGTTAATTTATACACGGGCGGAACTGGTAAAGAACCGCACAAGTTCGTTTAATCAACCGTAGGAAGCCAACGAATCCACCCGATCACTTGAATATCAATTTTAGCCCCATGATTTACTCACATAGGGCCCAAATCTAATTGACCCATTGCTAACTAATCAAAACAATCATAAGTAAATTAAAGATCTAACCGAAGCCGAGTAGATAAGGCCCGGATATTGACTAATAGACCAAGTCATCCCCATTACTCTTTTAGCCTAAAACTGATGGTTTAGAGTAATCATGACCAAATCTCTACTTTCACTAGTTATAAATAGTCCATACTATGAACATAGTTAATCCAAACCCTAATCATTGCCCATGAGAAATCTCAATACCTAATTCATTACAGAAATGCCCTGATTTTTCGAACAAGCTTAGACCGCTCGTTGGTGGGCCACTAGTTCCAAAACTATAAAATAATGTTCGTCTTACTGTGCTCGACGTCCATTGCGAGAGTCAGACCTGGGTGTTGTTCAGAACCGCTCAACTAGAGCCAAATGACAATGCATGAGAAGTGCAAATACTCTAAAGGAAGAAGCTGAAACATAAGTGAATTGGGTCATCCACTCTTATGCAAAGTTGAGGATTTTGGACCGTCGATTTACGACCAAACTTCTCACATGGAGTAAGGATATTTTTCTGCTCATATCCATAGAGCCGTGGCCCCAATTGACCATCAATGGCCATTGAACAAACTTCTAATCATATTATCGATTGGCACATCCAAATGGCAGGCCGATCATATTCATACGTAAATCATCATTAGGGCCAACTATCCAACGGTGGGTGTCGACTCCTACACCCCGTAGTGGCCCCCAAATGGTAGAAAAACAATCTCCTAGGGCTAATATAGTCAAAACCCAACCCTTAGAGCCATTTACACCAAATCTGACAGTAAATAAAGGCCTTATTTGGGCACCCCCTCCTCTCATACAAATTTCATGCCTTAGAGCAAGAGAGAAAAAGGGAGAAAGGGAGAAGAAAAAAGGAGAAAGGAGAAGTGAGAGACCTTGGGGTGTGGGTGTTAGTGCACCTCTGCCCTCTCATCCCCTCTTTAGCTGCCTCGCCGTACCCGGAGTCGTCGTTAGAGCTTTCCCGACAATGGTTAGAGGTAAGTGTTGAATCTCAAATATAATTTAGGGTTTCAATAGTTGTTTATCCCAAATCTCATAAGCTTGTATGTTTGTTTAGGTCTTTCAATAATTTTTCTCTAAAAACCTAACCATAGGATCTCAAATTCCCAGATTCCTTCTTAAAGGTGCGGACTATTATTCTTAGGTGGCCTAGCACCAATTTTAGTATGAATCTAATGATTATGTTTAATTGGGTGATATATTTGGATGATATAGAGAAAATTTAGGCAAGACCTTACATTTTAAATACTTTCAATCAACAAGATTGGGCATGAATTTGATGATGGTTTGTTCATTCCTTGCTTGATTTTTGTACAATGTTTCCTTATAACATGTATGATGCATTAACCCTTGTGTATTTTGTACTAGGAGATATATAAAATTCTTGGCTTCCTTACTAACCCACACAACACACTTGCACATTTAGTTCGTAATAATGTTAGTAGTCACATTTATAGAGAAACTTGAATTTATATGTTTAATGTATGACTACTTGACATCACTTGTGCTAGATGATAAACCCTAATTTGTTGAAGTTCTATTAAATACCATCATATCCCTAGGTTGCTCAGGAAACTGAGGTGAGAAAAGATAGTCCCATTGCTAGGACTTTCCTGAGGCTAGGCAGACGGATTTGGGCGGATGCGAATGGGCGACAGTAGTTGGACTACATGCGTCTCTTGTACCCAATGTTGTCCGTCACGTACTCGCCTAGACTCGCACGGTCTAGTTCACGTACTGACCAACCATGTTTGTTAACTCTGTCTACTCACACCTGTATGGAACCTGGAACACTCTTCAACCATTGAAGCCTATTGATAATTATTTGAATCTGATCTACTGACTCGAGAGCTGGGCATGGTGGAATGGGACACTGTGTTCGAGCTATCGGCCTACGCTGTGGTGATGAGCTTCCCCATAGTGACCGCGAGCGATCCCACTTCTCAGCACTCCCCATGTACTTGAAATCGAGGATGGGGAACTCGATGGGATCAAAGATCATGGGGTTATGGCCTCACACATTGAGAGGCCTTAACCTCGCAACCAGTTGAGGGCAATGATACGTAGGGTGTACCAGTTTCTCCAATCTGCTGGATGAACGAAATTAACTAAATACTCGGCTAACATTATTCATGCATCACATTAGATAGGATTTGGTGACTCGGCAGTTGAGGTCGCAATAAGGGTGGTTGGCCATGCGCGATCATTAGACGAAGTCCCTCGAGGGAGTGTTCTTGTGAGGGCATATATCATATCATAATACATGCATATGCTTTAACAAAATTAGTTAGGGATCTGTGAATGTATGCCTTTCATTGAATTCATTATATAATTGATGCTTGTTATAACTTAAGGCCAATGTAGCCATTGAGTTAGCTACTCACTCCCACTCTGGGACGGTGTTTTAAAACACCAACCAGACCCTTTACTAGATGCAGGTGAGGAGGTGCTCAATGAACTGAGCGAGGTGAGCATGGATAGGGAAGAGGAGCTTCTCTACTCCCAGCCTATCGACGGATCCTACTAGTCAGAGTTCGGGCTACCGTGGGGTATGGGCCAGGGCTCTAATTGCTTTGGGTCATTTATGAGTGGGACTAGTTCCCTATTTAGATGACCTGAGATTTGTGGTTTAGATACTTTTATATTTAGTAGTACTCGATACTGCTTTATGACTTACTTATGCTGCATGCCTTGCTAAACTCTCCATTGTTTATGAGATCATCCAAATGTAATTAAAATTTGAAGCCCATTAGGGTACCCATAGCACCTGTGAATTTGGGAGCCGAGTTCCTACACGGCCCCTGAAAACCCGGGGTGTTACAAATGGTATCAAAGCAATGGTTTGGATTAAATTGAGTTGTAGATTATGAACTCTCTATAACGCATTCGCCGACATAGGAGGGAGCGACCGAACTTAGATACATCTATAGGATCCCGGGATCATGCCATTTTAGCAAGTCCAAAAACTAAAACGTTAGGGTTTACGAATAGAAAGACTTAGACTATGCAAAGTGATCCAAATCACTTCTAATTGGAAGGTTGGACGATTTGAGTTGACCCGACCTAAATGCGATAGGTTCAAGCTGCTAAAGTAGCTTATGTGATCCCAACATCTAGTGTATCCTGGCCCGACGAATAGGTGAGGTCCTCTCACACGTGGGGACCCCCTCTTTGCCTCTCCAAGCTCCTGAAAGGTCCTAAGGACTTCTCTTTATAGGCATTTCTAGCCAATCCTACCCCTTTCACCCTCAATCATCACCCCATTTTCTTCTCAAGCCCTCAAAACTTAACCCCTAAGTCTTAACTCCTCCTTCCAACCCATTTCTTCTAAAAAATCTCACTTTCCACCACTTTATCCTTCTAATTTGTCTAAGTACTTTCAAATTGGACACAACTACAAAGCTTAAAAGATGAAAAGCTATAATCAAATGAAAATTTACTATAAATAGTAAAAATATAAATAAAATAAAATTTTGACCATTAACATGATGAAATCTTGTGAAATAACTAGATTATTTGGATAGATTAGCTTCTCTTACCCCAAATTCATATATGGCATGTTGAATAACTCATTTTCGTTTGCGAGATATGGCCGTCGTAAGGTGCCCCCACCCGGGGAGCCAGGGGATCACGTGGCCCTCGCCGTAGCCCCCGCCGTCCGTGTGGTCCCCCGCCAGAATTTTCTCCAACTTTGGGTCGACTTAAAAAATTCATATCTCCTCCGTTACAACTCCGATTTAGGTGATTCAAAAGCCAAATTGAAGCTTGATAGGTCTAGTTTTATATAAAAATAAGAAAAAAAATAATTTAATAATTGATTTATAACTCCAAATGATATAAAATTTTGTGGGATGACTTAAACCTTAATGATAAATTATCATAAAAATTTCAAAAATAATTCAGTTACTAAAAGTATAAGAAACGTTACAAGAATTAGATACGTTTTAATATCTTACAAAAAAATCATTAGTTTTGAATAACTTGTGCTTCTAAAATTTCTAAAATTTTTATGGAACTTGAAATATATTGAAATTTTATATGAAAATGGTCAAATTAATGATGAATTACCATAAAAAATTATAAAAATTATGTAGTAATTAAAAGCGATAAATACTTTATGAACAAAAGATGTATTGAAACCAAAAGTTTCTACAACTAAAAGTTGCCGATGGACCAGATGTATCTCTTTCATCATAGAGTTTTAGGATTCGAAGTCTAATTAGAAATTGCTTTCAAAGATCCTACGAATCATCCTAGGTGATTAAATTAAATTCTTATTTTTAGTACATTTTACTATTTCAAATAATTTATAACTTAACGAATTAGACTTCTTAAGTAGGGTTTCCTTTCATTGCTTAAGAATTTGTAAGTTCGTAATCGAAGTGGACTTTACTAAAATATTTTGGGTTCTTATTCTCTTATGGATTCAAAGTTCATACCACTTTGAGGAGATAATGTTCTTCATTTTTCCTTTTCTGCAGCATTCCTCGCGTCACCATCACTCTAAACATCCAGAATACCTTAAACCTTTCGATTCTTCCTTCCCTGTTAAAATTTATGAAACCAAAGCGTAATTTGCCCATAACTCACTAACCATATGATCAAAATGGTAATGTCGAGAGGAACCTTAAATTCCTGGAAACCTTTCTAGGATAGCCGTCTGATCATAGGCATCATGGGAGACTCACCACCCACTAAAATATTATAAATGTGAAACTTAAACTTTTTGATAAATTTTGATATCTTCCAAATGTTAAGAATAATCGGACTATGGAATTACGGAACCATACATTTGCAAAGTATTTGCGGCTTAACCTAATTCTCAATCCTGAGCGACTACCAATGGACTCACTGCTTTGACCGAGCAGAAGAACAAGATCCACCAAGATAAAGAAGGGATACAATGAGCCTTCTATCCTAGTCAGGTAGATGATCGACGTATCGGGTTCGAGCCCACTACAACCGTCTCTCCGTATTGGTCAAACATTGAAAACAAATATTTTTTACTCTAGATAGAGGGAAATCGTCATGATAAATCTAAAATTAAAAAAAAAATTGTAGTAAACCATTAAGGTGAAAAAGTTTTAAGGGGGGTAGACTAAAATGAGTCAGACTAGCATAAATAGTATACACCCTACCACGCATATAAATTTGAAACCAATACAACTTAGGTAAACGAAATAATAAAATCTTTGCTTATTACACTTAAGCAATTTCAGGGACGAAATTGTTTTTAAGGGAGGTAGATTGTAACTTCGGATTTTCACTGTTTTGGATTTCCAAAAATCCTTAAAATTTTTATTTTTTTTGTAATTAACTTATAATGTCACTTACTGACCATTAGCACTCAATGTTAATTTATACACAGGTGAAACCAGTAAAGAACACACAAGTCCGTTTAATCAACCGTAGGAAGCCAACGAATCCGCCTGATCACTTGAACATCAAATCTAATCAACCCATCACCAACTAATTAAGACAATCATAACTAAATTAAAGATCCAAACGAAGTTAAGTCAGATAAGGCCTGGATCTTGACTAATAAACCAAATCAACCCCGCTACTCTTTTAGCCTAAAATCGATGGCTTAAAGTAATCATGACCAAATCTCCACTTTCGCTAGTTATAAATAGTCCACACTATGAACATAGTTAATCCAAAGCCTAATCATTGCCCACGAGAAATCTTAATACCTAATTCATTTCAGAAATGCACCGATTTTTCGAACAAGCTTCAGACCGCTTGTTGGTGGGCCATTAGTTTCAAAACTATAGAATAATGTCTGTCTTACTGGGCTCGACGTCCATCGCGGGAGTCAGACCTGGGTGCTATTCAGAACCACTCAACTTGAGCCAAAGGATGAGTGTATGAGAAGTGCAAATACCCTAAAGAAAGAAGCTGAAACTTAAGTGAATTGGGTCGTCCACTCTTATGCAAAGTTGAGGATTTTGGATTATCGATTTATGACCAAACTTCTCACATGGAGTAAGGATATTTCTCTGCTCATATTCATATAGTTACGGCCCCGATTGACCATCAGTGACTATTGAACAGACTTCTAATCATATCCGTCGATCGGTGCATCCAAATGGCGGGCTGATCATATCCATACGTAAATCATCATTAGTATAAGTGTTATAGTTGATAGCTTCACTATATTGTTAAATTTATGGTGCCAAAGACACTCTATGTATCTTGTTATGAAGCTTACATATGTGAAGAACAAAGCTCTACACATGATATGTCAAGTCAAGACAAAAGTCTCACAAGATCAGCTTCGATAGTCAAGCAATGTTCACAAGTCAAGACTCGAGGATGTGAGAATGTTCGACTTAGTTCAAGACACGTATAATTCAAGGTCTCAAGAAGCTTTCAAGTTCAAGCTACACTAAGATCTCAAGCTATTAAGCTATTAAGCTATGAAGATCTAAATTTCAATGTCCTTACTTCACTATTAAGGTATGTTTGACCTTAGGTTGACCTTTGGAGTAGGTCATTTCAGATACATAATCCATATGTTTTATATAAGTGAGTTTGATCTATTCTAAGACTAGTCCTGGACTTTGTTCAGGACTTTGTTCAACTAGTCCTAGCACTGCTTTGACCTGTCCTAGAATTTCCTGGACCAGTCATAAGTTTGTTGCAAAAAATTAGAATTTTTTGTTAAGCTTCCACCAGTCCTAGGGTCTGTTCGACTAGTCGTATGAACAGTATCAACTGCTTCTTCAACCTGCCGTAGACCTACGACTCAAACTACAGCAATGAAATTCGACTAGATTCGACTAGTCGTGAGCTACCTTCGACCAGTCGTAGACTACCTACGACCAGCCGTGAAACTGCCTTATCTTATCGCGCTCGAATTTTCAAATTTTTTGTTGGTCCTACGACCAGTCATAGCGACTTCTAGACCAGTTGAAGATGTGATTTGCTCACCTATAAATAGAGCACGAATCTCAGAAAATAAGATACTTCTCAAGCAATTTTAATCTGGCCTTCTGAGAGATAAATCTATACTCCATTTAAGCTAAGTGTGCATATTTAATATTTTCTTTCTTTAGCTTTTTAAATTGATTTTGTTTCTTATATTCCAATCTAATCTGAAAAGAGGAAGTGTTGTTTTCCTTTTTCTGGAATCAAAATCAATTAAAGCTAGCCCATTTGTTTTAATTTAAAATCTATTAGAACTTAGAACCATTATATAGTGAGTATTAGACAATGAACTTTGACATTCAAACCTCTACTCTGACTTGGTTCTTCCGGGCTGCTACAACAAAGAAGAAAAACAGGTATTTTACATTTCATGTAATTTACTTTATTTGGTTTTATTTGAGGTTAAGCCAGAAAAATCTCAAAGTTTTTGGTTATTTGGGGAGAGCTAGAAAACTCAGAAGTAAGGGCTTTTGAATTGTGTAAGCCCCTTGAAAAAGACACAATTGTGAAGGTTTTGGGGGAACCCATGAAAACCTATTTGATAGTGAACGCTAATATCCCCTGTGTGAGGATATTAGGAGTAAAGTAGCAATCTGTGTGGCTGTTGTTGAACAATTGGTGTACACACAGGCGAATCACTATAACTGTTTGTGTTGTGTAGATGTGTGCTTTATATTCCTATCTTTGATTATTCAGGTGTGGAATGTATGTGTGGAAGTGAATGGTGTAATTTTACATTTCAAGCATTGTGGAATGTTATAATAATTTAGGTTTAAATTCTCACAATTTATTTCAATTCCTTGCTATTTATTTATTCCTCTTTAGTTTGAGTTTTTGATACAAAGAACTTTCTAAAAATAAGGTTGTCCTACCATAAACCCTTGGTTTTTGGTGTAAGGTTGTCCTTAGAACAACTTTTGTATCAACCTCTCAATACTTGTTTATTGAGGTTGCTTTTCATTTCAGCATTGTGAATTGATTTAATTTATTTGGCTATCTTTGGCGTTGTCCTATTCAACCCCCCCCCCCCCCTCTCTAGGACATATATTGACCATTTCAAGTGGTATCAGAGCTTAATAGCTCACTTTTAATTATTATTCTTGGATTTATTTCCTGAGCTAACGATCTAAGCTATATAAATAAGATTTCAAATTTTAAAAGCCTTTCAATCACTAGGCCTCCACCTTTCGATGGCACCAACTATGCATATTGGAAAGCCAGGATGAGGATCTTCCTCAAATCCATATATGAAAATGTGTGGCTAGCCACAGTGAATGAATGGACCCCTCCTACCACTGAAGTTACTGGAATCGATGGTTCAAAATCAATGAGAGTAACACCTTGTTTCTCATGGACCACACTTTAGAAAAGTGAGAGTCGTGCAAATGCAAAAGCACTGAATGCAATCACTTACGCACTATCACCGGATGAATTCAAAAGAATTATATCTTGTGATTTTGCAAAACAAGCTTGGGATATATTGGAAATGACACATGAGTGTACTTCAATTGTCAAGAAATCTAAAATACAAATCCTCACAATTAAATTTGAGGAAATACGTATGGAAAAAAATGAAATGTTCATGGACTTCTATACTAGATTGAATGACATTGTAAACTCTATGTGGGGTCTAGGTGACAAAATCCCTGAAAGCAAGATATGTGCTAAAATACTATGCTCACTTCCTGAACGGTTTAATTCTAAAGTAACCGCAATCCAGGAACTTCATGATACGGACAATATAAGAGTTGAGGAATTAGTTGGCTCATTATAGACTTATGAGTTAACCTTTAAAGCTCAAAAAGGTAAATCCATTATCTTAAAAACTTCTAAAAATGGTTTTCAAGAAAATGATTTAATCTCTGATTTAGAAAACTCTGAAGATGATATGGCCCTTTTGGCGAAAAAGTTTTATAATATTTTTAAAAGTAAAAAAGAGGGTTGATCTTCAAAAGGCTAATGATACAGAGAAACCTAAACCTAAATCAAGAAAATCATTGAAAGATAGTCAATGCTACAACTGCCATAAGTATGGGCATTTGGCTAATAAATGTCCTAATAAGGGCAAGTCAAAAAAGAAAAGTATGATGGCTACTTGGGATGAATCTTCTGATTCTGAAGTTTCTTCTGATTCAGAAGACTCTGAAACCGAGTCAGGCTGTGATGTTAAGGCCCTTATGACTCTAGCCAAATTCAATTTTTCAGATAATGATGACTCGACTAGTGAAGAAAATCTAAATAGTGAATGTGATAATGAAGATGATCTTCAAGATGCTTACAATGCCCCATACAAGGAAAGTTGTAAACTTGTTGTGAAATTGAAACTTCAAAAAGAGAGATTTTCTAAACTCAAAGAAATTTATGAATCTCTTGTTTTAGAAAAGTCCCACATTTCAGACTATTTTGAAAAGACAAAATGCGATTTAGATTTTAAAACCTCTTAGGTTGAAAATCTTAAATCTGAAAACGAACATCTAAAATAGGAAGTCTCTTCTCTCTTAAGTTTAAAGGACACCTGGAAATATGCCTAAGGTGATCCTAAACTAGAAAAACTCTTATCAGGATCAAGAAAATATGGTGATCGATCCGGTTTGGGCTATGATAAGAGTGTTCCTCCTAAACAGAAGAATACTGCTCTCAAGTTTGTAAAGGGAGAGACCTTAAACTCAAAAGGGAAAGATCAAATGTTTTCTAAAAACTCTAAATCTTTTCAAAACCTAAAAAACCATATCAACTATAAAATGCAGAACCAAATTCCTTTGGCTGAAAAGATAGTTGATTTGCCTAAGGAGCTTCTAAAGTCTAACTCAATAGGTCATACTTATAACTTTTACAAACGAAAGAAGACCAACTATCCTCCTAAACCAAAAACGGTTATGAAATGGGTTCCAAAGGGTACCTGCTTGGTTGCCTACACAGCTTTCAAAGCTACAAGTCATTCTAAGTGGTACCTAGACAGCGGATGCTCAAGGCATATGACTGGTGATAAAGGTTTATTCATTGATCTCAAAGAAATGACTGATGGTTCAGTCACATTTGGTGATGGCAGGAACTGCAAGATTACGGGCCAAGGTATGATTCAACTTTATAACCTTCGTTTGTTCAAGAATGTTTTATATGTTGAAGGCCTAAAACATAACTTACTTAGCATATCTCAAATATGCGATAATAACCATAGTGTAAGATTTTTCTAATCAAAGTTGTAAGATTCTAAATAACAAGGGTTCGGTAATATTAACTGGACGTAAAACGTCTGAAAACTGTTATAATGTAAGCGAATCCAGCTCAACTAGTCAATCTTGTTACATGGTCCATACAGACGAGACTGATTTATGACATAAACGTCTTGGACATGTACACTACCAAAATTTATATAGGTTGAGCAAACGGGAACTTATAAGAGGTCTACCCAAATTTCAAAAATTAGATAAAATATGTGGCGAATGCCAAATTGGCAAACAAACAAGGAACTCACTAAAAAAGGTGAACTCTAATGCCACATCAAGACCACTCGAGCTTCTCCATATGGATCTGATAAGACCTACCAGGACGGAGAGTCAAGGTGGCAAAAGATATATCTTAATAATTGTAAACGATTTTACCAGATATACATGGGTAGTCTTCTTAAGGGACAAATCTGAAACCCTTAAAGAAGGAAGAAAAGTTCTCAAAAGGATTCAAACTGAAAAAGGTTCTCAAATTAGTAAGATTCGTAGTGATCATGGATCTGAATTTGAGAATAGCAGTTTTGAGAAGTTCTGTAGTAACCAGAGAATATTACATGAATTCTTAGTCCCCAAAACTCCGCAACAAAATGGTATCGTTGAAAGGAAAAACAGAGTGCTTCAAGAAATGACTAATGTCATGTTGAATAGCATGAAGCTCTCTAAAAATCTTTGGGCTGAACTTGTCAATACAGCTTATTATATCATTAATCGAGTTTACACTAGTAAAGGGAATAATAAAACGGCTTATGAAATGTGGTTCGATAAAAAGCCTACTGTCAAATACTTTTGAGTTTTTGGCAGCAAGTGCTATATTTTATGAGATCGTGAAAATCTGGGAAAGTTTGATATGAAGAGTGATGAAGGGATCTTTTTAGGATATTCTTTAAACAGTCGAGCTTATAGGGTTCTGAACAAAAGGACCGGTGTGATTCAAGAGTCCATTAATGTGGTCGTTGATAATCGCTTAAATACACCAGTCTTAAGTCCAGATAATGATGAAGTTCTTGTAATTGATAAACCTGATCTTCATCTAATCAAACTAATTCTGAATTGAGGACTGTTAAAGATCATCCAACTACACAGATTCTTGGAAACCCTCTCACTGGTGTTCGTACCCGTAAACAACTTGAGGATATACATAATTTTGTATGTTTTACATCCCAGATAGAACCATCTAATGTAAAAGAAGCCCTTGCTGATGAAAACTGGATAGTTGTTATGCAAGAAGAACTTAATCAATTTGTTCAAAATGATGTCCAGTGTCTTTTTCCTAGACCTAAAGATTAACATATTATTGGAACAAAGTGAATTTTTAAAAATAAGTCTGACAAGCTTGGGAATATTATTCGAAACAAGGCAAGATTAGTTGTATAAGGGTACACTCAAAGTGAAGGTATCGATTATGATGAAACCTTTACCCCAATTGCTCGTCTTGAATCAATTAGACTTTTTATATCCATTACATACTTTAGAAAGTTTAAAAATTTTCAAATGGACGTAAAGAGTGCCTTTTTAAATGGCGATTTATATGAAGAAGTATATGTTGAACAACCTACAGGGTTTGAAGACCCTAAGTTTACTGATCATGTATACCGTCTCAAAAAAGCTCTCTATGGTAAAAAAAAAGCTCCTAGAGCATGGTACGAGAAATTGACTAAGTTTTTACTCAGTCATAACTTTCAAATGGGAAGTGTTGATAAAACATTGTTTGTTAAGAAACATAACGAAGATATCTTAATGGTTCAAATTTATGTTGATGATATTATTTATGGATCTACCTGTACTGACATGACTATCGAGTTTGCAGATTTGATGAAATCTCAATTTGAAATGACCATGGTTGGGGAATTGAATTGTTTCCTTGGGTTACAAGTAAAACAACGACCTGATGGAATGTTCATCTCTCAATCTAAATATGTTATGAATTTGATTAAGAGATTTGGATTTGAGAATGGTAGGAATTTTGATACTTGTATGAGTACAACCTTGAAACTCTTAAAAGATTCTACAGGTAAAAATGTGGATCCGAAATTATATCAGAGTATGATTGGTAGTTTATTGTATTTAACTGCTAGTAGACCTGATATTGCCATAAGTGTTGGTATTTGTGCTAGATATCAGTCTGATCCTAAAGAATCTCATTTAATTACTGTTAAACGAATTATGTGATATGTCGCAAGTATTGTTAATCTCGGTCTCTGGTATCCTCATGAAACTAGTGTTCAATTAGCTGGGTACTCGAATGCTGACTGGGCTGGTAATCTTGATGATAGAAAATCTACCAGTGGTGTTTGTTTTTATATTGGAAATTATTTAGTTTCTTGGCTTAGCAAAAAATAAAGTTCTATATTTCTTTCAACTGCTGAAGCTGAATATATTGCAGCTGGTAATGCATGTATACAGCTTGTTCGGATGAATCGTATACTAAGTGACTATGGAATTAAACAGGATTCTATGTTATTATATTGTGATAATACCAGTGCCATAAATATTTCGAAAAGTCCAATTTAGCATTCTTGTACTAAGCACATTAACATTTGATTTCATTATATTCGTGAATTAGTAGAAGAAAAAGTTATATCTTTGGATTATATCCCTACAGAGAATCAACGTGCTGACATTTTCACTAAACCGCTCAACAAAAGCAGGTTTAACAAAATAAAATTTGATCTTGGCATGTGCATTCTAAAATGATTATTTAAGCCTACTTGTATCATATTGTATATATTTGCTAGGTTAAATTTCAATTTTTGTGAAATATGCATGATATCAGATTTTTTTGGTGGTATTCAACCAATCGAGGATTTCCTCGACCTGTCATGGCATGACCGGTTGAAGAAAACTCACGACCAGTCATAGATCGCAGTGATTGACTTAAATTTGGGGGAAATCACTTTCTTCCTCATTTCTTCTTCTCTCTCCGACGAACTTTCACCCCACTAGTCGAACCCTTCTTTCAAAATCTTCAAGGTTAGTGCTCCATTTGCAGTTTTCTTGTAGATTTGTGTCTAGCTTGCTTTTATTTCTCTCTTGGAGTTATCTATTTCAAATTTCATTGAGATTTGAGGTTTTTCTTCTCCAAAATCTGATTTTAGAAAACCCACTTTTCAATCCTTTGGTTCCTTGAAATCCTTGTTGCAAACTGACATCTAGAGGTAGAAAGACAATATCTCATGGTCCATCTTCTTCCAAATCTACTCATTTTACTAAGCGTCATCTTTGGGCCCCCTGATGATGATCCGTCTTATGTTCGGGACATCATATTGCGTAACGTTATTATGGAACATCCAGTTGATATTAATCATGTTGTTCCATTTGATATCCTTCCCATTCATCAAACTGTAGGTTGGGATAACATATTGCATTGGGATGGGCTAGCATACCGGTCCATTACCCAGTCCATGTTCACATGCATAAGTACTTTTTCATTGGAAAATTTAACTGTTAAGATAGCCACAAGAGAAGGACCATTTGACGTTGATCGTCATTTGATTTCAGCTCTTATGGAAATTCCTGTGAATGATGAGGGCATTCCTATCCATACCTTATCTGGCAAACCCTCAGTAACTAAAAAACGCATGCTCACTAGAGATTTATACAATTTGGATGTTTAATGGACACATAAAGGGAATGCGCTCCCTTCAAGGTTTTTGTTACCCAAATAAAGAGTTCTTCACAAGATCTTTGTGTCTAACTTGTATCCTCGATCTGGTAATAAATCTGAATTGATGTCCTTTATGGTTCGTGTTCTTCATGCTGTTGCCAGAGGTGCTCATATTTGTTTATCATCCTTGATTTGTCACCACATTATTCAATTTCGACTCCATCCAGGTCACAGTGATATCCCTTTTGCTTATCTGATGACTGTGTTAGCTACACATATGTTAGTCGACATGCCTGTTGAAGAAGCCCCTATCCATCATCTGATATTTAATAATTCTAACCTTAATAAGATGAAGCTGGATATGTTTCCTGGTCAAGGTGATGGTAATGTTGGTGGTGAAGCTGGACATGAGGAAGAAGCTGCTGATCTTCCTCCTGATGATATTAATATGGATGATATTTTTGAAGAACTTGATTCTGATTCTGCAAATGATCCTGATTATGAACCATCTGAATTTGATGCACGTTTGCTTGGATTGGAAGAGAAGGTTAAAAATATGAATGTTAAGATTGATAACATGAATGTTGCCCATGATTTACAATTCAAATATATGCGTAAATATCTTAGGTGCTTAAACAAGGGCATGCATCAACTTGATAATTCCATCCCTGCTCCTTCATCTGGCTCAAATTAGTTCATTTTGTTTTACTGGACTGTAATAACTTTATTTCTCTACTCTTTCACTGTTCGTGAGCTTGTTGCTACTTTTGACTTATCTCTGTTTATGGATTATATGTCTTGTTTATCCTTTTTTTTTTCTCATATATCCTATCTTTTTCACTCTCTCATTTTAACTCCTAGGCTAGTTGTTCATTGCTATATTTTGCTTCCTTTATCCTATTGTGACAAAAGGGGGGGAATGGATGGTTAATGGATGCATGTTATACTCAGGAGGAGTATGTGCAAAGGTTATATGTTAAATTGATTTGCAGGAGGTGAAATAAATGTTGAATTGATTTGCAGGTTAATAGATGTATGTTATACTCAGGGGGAGTATGTGCAGAGGTTATATGTTGAATTGATTTGCAGGAGGTGGAATATATGTTGAATTAATTTTAATGGATGTATGTTATACTCAGGGGGAGTATGTGCAGAGGTTATATGTTGAATTGATTTGCAGGAAGTGGAATATATGTTGAATTGATTTGCAGGTTCATGCTTTTATGAATGTGTGCCAGTTGATATGAACTGGTGCATGATTCGTTAACCAAATATTCTGTTTTATAAAATATATCTTATAAGTGTGTTTTGTTACTAATTTGACAAAGGGGGAGATTGTAAGTGTTATAGTTGATAGCTTCACTATATTGTCAAATTTATGGTGCCAAAGACACTGTATGTATCTTGTTATGAAGCTTGCATATGTGAAGAACAAAGCTCTACACATGATATGTCAAGTTAAGACAAAAGTGACACAACATTAGCTTCGATAGTCAAGCAATGTTCACAAGTCAAGACTCGAGGATGTGAGAATGTTCGACTTAGTTCAAGACAAGTATAATTTAAGATCTCAAGAAGCTTTCAAGTTCAAACTACACTAAGATCTCAAGCTATTAAGCTATTGAGCTATTAAGATTTAAATTTCAATGTCCTTACTTCACTATTAAGGTATGTTTGACCTTAGGTTGACCTTTAGAGTAGGTCATTTTGGATACATAATCCATATGTTTTATATAAGTGAGTTTGGTCTGTTCTAAGACTAGTCCTGGACTTTGTTCGACTAGTCCTAACACTGCTTCGACCTGTCCTAGAATTGCCTGGACCAGTCGTAAGTTTGTTGCAAAAATTCAAAATTTTTTGTTAAGCTTCGACCAGTCATGGGGTCTATTCGACTAGTAGATGAACAGTGTCGACTACTTCTTCGACCTGTCGTAGACCTATGACTCAAACTACAACAATGAAATTCGACTAGCTTCGACTAGTCGTGAGCTACCTTCGACCAGTCGTAGACTACCTACGACCAGTCGTGAAACTGCCTTATCTTATCGCGCTCGAATTTTCAAATTTTCGTTGGTCCTACGACCAGTCATAGCGACTTCTAGACCAGTCGAAGACGTGATTTGCTCACTTATAAGTAGAGCACGAATCTCAGAAAAATAAGATACTACTCAAGCAATTTTAATCCGGCCTTCTAAGAGATAAATCTATGCTCCATTTAAGCTACGTGTGTATATTTAATATTTTTTTCTTTAGCTTTTTAAATTGATTTTGTTTCTTGTATTCCAATCTGATCTGAAAAGAGGAAGTGTTGTTTTCCTTTTTCTGGAATCAAAATCAATTAAAGCTAGCCCATTTGTTTTAATTTAAAATCTATTAGAACTTAGAACCATTATATAGTGAGCATTGGACATTGAACTTTAACATTCAAACCTCTACTATGACTTGGTTCTTTCGAGCTGCTACAACAAAGAAGAAAAACAAGTATTTTACAGTTTGTGTAATTTACTTTATTTAGTTTTATTTGAGGTTAAGCCAGAAAAATCTCAAAGTTGTTGGTTATCTGAGAAGAGCCAGAAAACTCAGAAGTAAGGGTTTTTGAATTGTGTAAGCTCTTTGAAAAAGACACAATTGTGAAGGTTTTGGGTGAACCTGTGAAAACCTATTTGATAGTGAATTATAATATACCCTGTGTGACGATATTAGGAGTGAAGTAGCAATCTGTGTGGCTATTATTAAACAGTTGGTGTACACACAGGCGAACCACTATAACTCTTTGTGTTGTGTGGATGTGTGCTTTATTTTCCTATCTTTGATTATTTAGATGTGAAATGTATGTGTGGAAGTGAATGGTGTAATTTTTACATTTCAAGCATTGTGGGAATGTTGTAACAATTTAAGTTTAAATTCCTGCAATTTATTTCAATTCCTTGCTATTTATTTATTCCTCTTTAGTTTGAGTTTTTGATACAAAGAACTTTCTAAAAAGAAGGTTGTCCTACCATAAACCCTTGGTTTTTGGTATAAGGTTGTCCTTAGAACAACTTTTGTATCAACCTCTCAATGCTTGTTTATTGAGGTTGCTTTTCATTTCAGCATTATGAAGATTTAATTTATTTGGCTATCTCATTATTTAAATTCCGCTGTAATTATTTTAAATTTGGCGTTGTCCTATTTACCCCCCCTCTAAGACATATAGCTTGTCCATTACAATTAGGGCTAACTATCCAACGGTGGGTGTTGACTCCTACGCCCCGTAGTGGCCCCCAAATTGTAGAAAAACACTCCCTTAGGGCTAGTATAGTAAAAACCCAACCCTTAGGGTCATTTACACCAAATCTAACACAATATAAAGGCCTTATTTGGGCACCCCCTCCTCTTATACGAATTTCATGCCCTTAACAAGAGAGAAAAATGGAGAAAGGGAGAAGAAAAAGATGAGAAAGGAGAAGAGAGTGACCTTGGGGTGTGGGTGTTGGTGCACCTCCGCCCTCTCATCCCCTCTTTAACTGTTTTGCCGTAGCCGGAGTCGTCGTTGGAGCTTTCCCGACAATGGTTGGAGGTAAGTGTGGAATCTTAAATATAATTTAGGGTTTCAATAGTTGTTTATCCCAAATCTCATAAGCTTGTATTTTTGTTTAGGTCTTACAACAATTTTCTCTAAAAACCTAACCCTAGGAGCTCAAATTCAGAGATTCCTTCTTAAAGGTGCGGACTACTATTCTTAGGTGGTCTAGCACCAATTTTAGTATGAATGTAATGATTATGTTTGATTGGGTGATATATTTGGATAATCTAGAGAAAATTTAGGCAAGACCTTACATTTTAGATCCTTTCAATCAACATGATTGGGCATGAATTTGATGATGGTTTGTTCATTCCTTGCTTGATTTTTGTACAATGTTTCCTTATAACATGTATGATGCATTAACCCTTGTGTATTTTTTACTAGGAGATATATGAAATTCTTGGTTTCCTTACTAACCCACACAACACACTTGCACATTTAGTTCGTAATAATGTTAGTAGTCACATTTATAAAGAAACTTGAATTTATATGTTTAATGTATGACTACTTGACATCACTTGTGCTAGATGATAAACCTTAATTTGTTGAAGTACTATAGAATACTATCAAATCCCTAGGTTGCTTAGGAAATTGAGATGAGAGAAGGTGGTCCCGTTGGTAGGACTTTCTTGGGACTAGGCCGGCGGATTTGGGCGGATGCGAATGGGCGACAGTAGTTGGACTACATGGGCCGTTTATACCCGATGTCGTCCGTCACGTACTCGTCTGAAGTCGCACTGTCTAGTCCACGTACTAACCAACTATGTTTGTTAATCATGTCTGCTCACACCTGTATGGAACCTGGAACACTCTTCAACCATTGGAGCCCATTAATAACCATTTAAATCCGATCCACTGACTTGAGAGCCGGGCATGGTGGAATGGGACACTGTGTCCAAGCTGTTGGCCTATGCTGGGGTGACGAGTCTCCCTGTAGTGACCACGAGCAATCCCACTTCTCGGCACTCCCCATGTGCTTGAAATCGAGGATGGGGAACTCGATGGGATCAAGGATCGCAGGGTCATGGCCTCGCAACCAGTTGAGGGCAATGATACGTGGGGTGTACTAGTTTCTCTATTCTGTTAGATGAACGGAATTAACTAAATACTCGGCTAACATTATTCATGCACGCATTAGTTAGGATTTGGCGACTCGACAATTGAGGTCGCAATGAGGGTGGTTGGTCATGCGCGATCGTTAGACGAAGTCGCTCGAGGGAGTATTGTTGTGAGGGCATACATCGTATCATAGTACATGCATATGCATTAATAAGATTAGTTAAGGATCTGTGAATATATGCCTTTCATTAAATTCATTATATAATTGATGCTTGTTGTAACTTAAGGCTAATAGTGAGCACTGAGTTAGCTACTCACTCCCACTCTGGGATGGTGTTTTAAAACACCAACCAGACCCTTTACTGGATCCAGGTGAGGTGGTGCTCGACGAACCGAGCGAGGTGAGCATGGATAGGGAAGAGGAGCTTCCCTTCTCCCAGGTTATCGGCGGATCCTACTAGTTAGAGTTCGGGCTACCGCGAGGTATGGGCTAGGGCTCTAATCGCTTTAGGTCATTTATGGGTGGGATTAGTTCCCTATTTAGATGACTTGAGATTTGTGGTTTAGATACTTTTATATTTAGTGGTACTCAATGCTGCTCTATGACTTACTTATGTTGCATGCCTTGCTATACTCTCTATTATTTATGAGATCATTCAAATGTAATTAAAATTTCAAGCCAATTAGGGCACCCATAGCACCTGGAAATTTGGGAGCCGAGTTCCTACACGGCCCTTGAAAACCCGGGGTGGTACATTTTAAGGCTTGATATAAAATATTAGAGGGATAAAAATCTCAGGTGGACCACACCATAGGAACCGATCCGATCCGAAACCCAATCCGAATGGATCCGATCCGATTGATTCGACCCGATTCGGAGCCTGAGGAGGATATCCTCCATTAAAATCCTCCTCAGGCTCCGGATTGGGTCGGATCTAATTAGATCGGATCTATTTGGATCGGGTTTCGGATCGGATCTGTCTGGATTGACCACGATCCGATCCCGATCTGAAAATCATTCAGATCTGAAAATGCTTAACTCGATCCGCACCGATCCAGGCCGTCGGTTCTATTAGGATCGGGTCTGATCCGGTCAGATCCACCAGATCATATCAGTTTTGCCCAGCTCTACACACCACCTATATAGTTGGTGTAGATACGTGTTGTGCGAAGAAGAGAGCCCATGCTCCTCGAGCTCCATGTTCTTCGAAGGGTTCAAATGAGATCAAAGTTACGTGGGCCCCACAATGATGTATTTATTATATCCATAACATTCATCCATTTTTCGAGATCATTCTAGAGCATTAGATAAAAAATGAATCATATTTAAAGCGCAAATGAACCACACTAAAAATAGCAGCGAGAATAATGATTTTCACAGTTAAAATTTTTTTAGGGCCCACCATAATGTTTATTTTCCATCCAATCTATTAATAAGGTCAAAAATACATGGATGAAGAGGAAAAATAAATTTAATTTTGATCCAAAACTTCCGTGACCCCCAAAATGGTTTCAATGGGAGACGTTCAATCCTCCACTGTTTTTTGTAGTGTGGTCCATTTGATCTTTATATCTGCCAGCCTTAAGACGAGCTCTTCAAGTGGATGGAAGGTTTGGATATAACACATACCTTCCGTATTGACGTCAGCAAGTTATGTGGGTCTGATCATGAGGTATGTGTTATATCTAAACTGTCCACTCATTTGGCGAGCTTGTCTTAAGACTTGTGACGAAGACAAATATAACTATGAAGTGGACCACAGTGGGGATTGAACGTCTACCATTGAAACCCTTTTTGGGGTCACTGAAGTTTTGGATCAATATGAAATTTGTTTTTCCTCTTCAATCAGGTCTTTGTGACCTTATGAACTGGTTGGATAGAAAATAAACGCGGTTGGTCCTACGAATTGTTCAACGGTGAAAATCATTATCTCCGCTGCTATTTGTGGCGTGGTCCAATGATCTTTGGATATGATTTATTTTTTGGATAATGCTCTAAAATAATATCTAAAAATAGATGAACAACATAGATATCATAAATACATCAATGTGGGGCCATGTAACTTTGATCTCCTTTGAACCGTTCCTACAACTTGGAGCTCGAGGAGCGTCAGTGGGACGCGGATTGCGTCCTACCCCCGCCCGGACGGTAATCCGTTCGGGCAGGGCTCTGTGGGGCCCACCGTGATGTAAGTATTTTATCCAAACCGTTTATCGTTTTTATATGATCATTTTAATATATATGAAAAAGAAAAATTTAGGTAGTTTCAGGGATTAAGTGGACCACAAATTGTGGATTAAACTTCCACCATTAAAAACTTCCTTGGAGCCGGAGAAGTGTCGGATCAAGATGAAATTTGTGTTTTCACTTCATCCAAGTCTGCATGACCTTATTAATAGGTTGGGTGGTTAAAAACCATCACAGTGGCCCTTAGAAATGTTTCAACGGTGGGTGTCATTATCCCTGTAGGTTCCTTTGATGTGGTCCACTGGATCTGTTTATCTACTTCAATTTTTGGATGAAACCTTAAAATGATCATATAAAAACGATTAACGGTGTGGATAAAATAATTACACATCACGGTGGGCCCCACAGAGCCCTTCCCGGACGGATTACCGTCCAGGCAGGGGTAGGACGCAATCCACGTCCGCGTCAGTGCTCGTCTTCGCACGACACGTACCTACAGCAGCTATATAGCTGGTGTGTGGTGCAGCCGCCAATCCGCTTCTGCCAAATCCGCCCGCGTACCGGACGCGGATTAGATACTGACATGTTGAGTAGCGAGACTCGCTACTGAAGTCACGTCACCAAGTTCTGTCGGTCCCACCATGATGGATGTGCTGTATCCACACCGTCCATCCATTTGAAGAGATAAATTTACTGTATTATCTAAAGAATGAGTAAGATCCAAAGCTGTAGTGGACCCCACCACAGAAAACAGTGGAGAGAGTGACGGCCACCATTGAAACCTTCCTAAGATCCACCCGTGGTGTTTATTTGAGATCCAACCTGTTAATAAGTTAAAACAGTCATTAGGTAAGGGAAAACACAAATATAAGCTAGATCGGAAACTTTTGTGGCCATAGAAGTTTTCAATGGTGGGCGTCAGTTTTCTGTGGTGGGGCACACTCGAGATTTGGATCTCACTTATTCTTTGGCTCATGCCTTAAAATGGTTTCTCCGAATGGATGAACGGTGTGGATACAAAACATATATCATGTTGGACCCACAGTACTTGGTGACGTCACTTCAGTAGCGAGTCTCGCTGCTCAACCTGTGAGTAGCTAATCCGCGTCCCCGCGTAACAGAGGGATAGCCATCCAAACTCATTTGCACTTGCCAACATTGGACACGTGTGCAGTATCATTTTTTCATCAAGTGGGCTACACTCTTTAGATCTTCTGCCCAAAATTTAGGCCATTTTGCAATTTAGCTGGCCATAACAAAAATAATGAATGGTCTGCTAAAGAAATTGTTCTTATCTGTCAGTTTAATTTCTATATTGTGGCCCACTTAAAGATTGAAATGGCCTGAGTTTTTGGGCAATAGTTTAGGTATTATTTCCAAACTGATGGAAAAGCTCGGATCTGGCACAAGTATTCAATATTGCCATGTGAGTCTGCACGTGGGTGGCTCGGTTATACTTACTGCGCAGAGTTAGCGAACATCAATTGAAAATAGGGGTGGGCATCCAGTCGAGTCGGACCAAAATTTTCAAGAACTTCATCCAAACGCAATTCAATCCGGTACCGAGTCCAAAAGGGCTAACTCAATCCTATCCGATTTCTTGTTGACCTGAACTGAGTTCGATTTGATCAAGGAAATTAAGTCGGATTGAGTTGAGTCTATTGGGTCAATTCGTACTGGGTTGAGTCAAGTCGAGCTAGCAACTCTCGTGCTAGGAAGGAAATGGGAGGAAAATCGTGAGAGAGATTGAGAGAAAGGAGGAGAGAAAGAATGACCTCATGCAGTGCTGCTTGGGTAGGAATGGGTTAGGGTTCACCATTCGGGTAAAAGATGGGTAAAAGTTAAAATTTTTTAAAAAAAATTATTTATACTATCTGACCGGATCGGATTGGATTGGCTACTGACCCGAACTCGACTCGATGTGCGATCGGATCTAAGTGGGTCTACTCGATCCGACCCGATCCTGGCTTTCGGTTCAGGTCAGATCGGATCCAACCAGTTCGAACGACTCGGATCCGTCAGTTCAGATTGGATCCTGCCCAGCTCTAGTTGAAGAGGAAACTTTAGAAGCAGATTGGCTGGTGTACCACACACCACAAATCTGGCTAATGTGGGTACGTGCATTGGTGCTCTATTGGCCCCACCATGATGTATGTGTTTCCATCTATTTTTCTAGATCATTTTATGCTATGAGATCAAAAACAAGGTATATCCCAATCTCAAGTGGACCACATTATAGGAAGCATTGCTAAATGAACATTGTACCATTAAAAACTTTTTGGGGCCATAAAAGTTTTGGATCAGGCTGATCTTTGTTTTTTTCCCTTCATCTGGGTCTGTATGACCTAATCAACGGATTGGATGTCAAATAAAAAGTACAGTGGGCCTTAGGAGGATTTAAATGGTGGATATCCAATCACAATTGTTTTCCTGTGGTGTGGTCCACCTGAGATTTATATCCCTCTCAATTTTGGGATGAAGCTCTAAAATGATCACTAAAAATGGATGAAACACATGCATCATGGTGGGTCCCATCAACACCTAGACCATCGACCATGAGTGGTGGAACTAAGGAGGAGTAGCGATCAATCCGTTTCCATGAAGACGAGGGTATGCTGCCGTTCCCCGACCTCCGAGTTGTACGAACGGTTCAAAGGAGATCAAAGTTACATAGGCCCCACAAATGATGCATTTATTATATCCACACCGTTCATCCATTTTTTGATATACTTTTAGTCCATGAATCCAAAAATGAATCATATCCAAATCTTAACTGGACCACCCCACAAATCAAAGTGGGAGAATGATTCTCACCATTAAAACATTCGTGGGGCCCGCCATATGGTTTATTTTCCATCCAATCTACTCATAAGGTCACCAAGACATGGATGAAGAGGAAAAACAAATATGATATTGATCCAAAACATCTGTGACCCAAAAGGGTTTCAACGGTAGACATTCAATCCCCCACTTCTTTTTACAGGGTGGTCCACTTGATCTTTGGATCTGTCTTATTTATCTGCTTAAGCCTTACGGCGAGCTCGCCAAATAGAAGGACGGTTGGGATATAACACATACCTCATGATGGGACCTCATAACTTGGTGTTTCAACACACTAGCCAGGTGGGTAGTGTGTAGTGCACCAGCCAATCCGCTTCCCGAAACTTTGAGAAATTGACCATTGTAAACGCCACCATTTACCCAGTGTCCCGCCGTCTTTTTAACACCCTCTCAAACTTTACTTTCCCAAAGTAAACCATTATGTTAGAGCTGGACATTTCATACCCGAACCGATGGTCAGGATCCAACCCGATTCGAACATAACCGATGGTCAGGATTTGGTAGCATAATCTAGCTCCGAATTATTTTCGGGTCGAATCCAGATAGGCCCTGTTCCGAACCGACCCGATCCGATTGGATCTGATTCGGACCGACCCAATCTGGACCGCATATATTAGTGTGTGTGTGTGTGTGTGTACATTATTCTTTTTCTTTTTACTTTTACCGCCTAGGCTTTACGTTCGGCGCCAAAAAATCCCGCCCAATTTACACTTTAGCCCGTCCCTATCTCTCTATCTCTCTCCATATCTATTTCTCTATTTCTGTTGAAGAAGAAGGCGAGAAAAAGGTTTTGGAGCTTAGATTTATCTGCTGGAGAGAGATATACTGAGAAATGATTTATACTTGTGTACGGAAGAGAGAAAGAGGGAAAGAGAAAGAGAGTCGCTGCTTGATCGGTGTATGAAGTGGATGGACTCAGGTATCGTTAGCAAGTTTTGTGGGTCTAATCACAAGGTATGTGTTATATCCAATCTGTCCATCCAGTTGGCGAGCTCATTTTAAGGCTTGCGACAAAAAAATAAGACAGATCTAACCATCAACTAGACCACACTACAAAAACTAGAGGGAGATTGAATGTCTACCATTGAAACCCTTTTTAAGGTCACAGAAGTTTTGGATCAATATGAATTTTTTTTTTCCTCTTCAATCATGTACTTGTGACCTTATGAAATATGTTTTTTCAGGTACTTGTGACCTTATGAACAGATTGGATGTAAAATAAACATCATGGTGGGCCTTACAAATTTTTTAACGGTGAAAATCATTATCTTCGCTGCTATTTATGGTGTGATCCAGATGATCTTTGAATATGATTCTTGTTTTGGATAATGCTCTCAAATGATCTCTAAAAATAGATGAACGGTGTAGATATAGTAAATATGTCACTGTGGGGCCATGTAATGTGGATCTCCTTTGAACCGTTCGTACAACTCGGAGCTCGAGGAGCATCAGTGCTCGTCTTCGCACGACACGTACCTAGATCAGCTATGTAGCTAGTGCTAGCTACAGACAACAAGAGTACTTGGAGGGAGACAAATCGGCTACTTCCCCTGACACCAGCCTCGTGGCTGATGGTCGGTGCTTTGTGGGCCCCACCATGATGTACGTGTTTCATCCATTCCGTTCATCCATTTTTACAGATCATTTTAGGGCTTGATAAAAAAAAAGTATAGGGATATAAATCTTAGGTGGGCCACACCACAACAAAACAATAATGAATGGATATTCACCCTTAAAATCCTCCAAAGGCCCACTGTATGTTTATTTGAAATCTAATCGGTTGATTTGGTCATAAAGAACTAGATGAAGGGAAATAATAAATATTAGCTTGATCCAAAACTTTTATTGGCCCCAAAATGTTTTTAATAGTCAAAATTCATTCGACACTGTTTCCTATAATGTGGTCCACTTAAGATAGAGATATACTTCATTTTTTTCTCATATCATAAAATGATATATAAAAATAGATGGACGGCATGGATGACACACATACATCATAGTGGGGCCCACAGAACACCGACCACTAGCCACTTAAGAGTTACAAAGCTTCTTCAAGAAGCTATCTGTCTATGGTGTAAAGCTTCTTCAAGAAGCTATCTGTCTGTGGTATAAAGCTTCGTCAAGAAGCTAACTTTCCGTTTATTTCCTACTGAGTAAATTATGTGGGACCCATCTTGAACTTTTTTTTGGTTTATCCACTTTGTCCATTAGTTTTTTATCCGAACCTTACTTAATCCGATCCGACTCGATTTTCCTGATTGAGTCAGACTCAGATCGATTCAGGCCAGCAGGAGTTCAGATCTGTTCGAGTTAAATGACCCGGATTCGGTCTCGAATCGGATCGAGTTCAGGTCGGGACCTACAAGTTTCGAACCTGGTCGTGTTGGACCAAATTCGATCCGACTCGGTTCGCTGCCCAGCTCTACATTATGTACGGAAACATATTCGCAGACAGAAGTACCCTTGCATTCACAGTGGCTAAATACCTATGGCTACAGTTATAATCCGTAGATAGAGGTAGTGATTGCAAAGGTATTTTCACCTGCAAATAGTGTGTCCATACAAAATGGTTTACTATGGGAAAGTAAATTTTGGGATCGCATTGAAGAGATGCTTGGTAAAGGTTGGTGTTTACAGTGGTCAATTTCTCGGAAACTTTAGTATGTTTGGACGCGATTTCCTGCGAAAGCCTTTAGGCCGGAAGTTGCTGCGCCCAAAGCCTAGTTGGGGTCCACCATAATGTTTTTGAGAAATCCAACCCATCCATCCATTTTTTGAGATCATTTTAGGACATAAGACTAAAAGTGAACAGGATCCAAGACTCAAGTGGGCTGCAGTAAAGGAAAATGTGGGTGTAAAAATTCCTAGCATTGAAACCTCCTTAGGGTCAATAGTGATGTTTACATTCCATCCATACTGTTTGTAACATCATTCCTACTAGGATAAAAAGAAAAAACAAATATTATCCTGATTCAAAACTTCTGTGGCGCCACGAACATTTCATCTGTGGACGTTCAATACTCACGTTTTCAATTCACTTGAGTATTGATTCCGGGTTATTTTTGGCATCGTGTCCTAAAATGAACTCACAAAACGGGTGGATGGTATGGATTCCACACAAACATCACGGTGTGCCCCACCCAAGTAAAAAAACCCACGTTTTCCTTTATTGCGGCCCAATTGAGTCTTGGATCCTGCTCACCTTTGGTTTCATATCCTAAAATAATCTAAAAAAACAGATGTAGAGGTTTGATTTCTCAAAAACATCACGGTGGCCCCACCTAAGTTTTCAGCGTATGAACTTCCTGCGAAAGTCTATGGCAGGAGATCCGCGTCCAGTAGTTCACCTCATCCTGACGAAGGAGAGAGAAATTGATTGATACTCTGATAGGTATGATGGAGGATACGCAAGCAATCATACTTAATTCAAACTAACCATCCAAATTAAGGGCAGACGTTTAGATTTCCAAAAAACAAGAAGAAGAAAAAAGGTTTCTAATATCTTGCTATCTAACTTTACTCAGATTGCAGGACATGTATTGGACAGTTAAAAATGAAAAATATCTAATGATCTTATTTCAAACAACGTGTCCATGAATAGAGTGGTTCGCCCAATATCATTTTTAGAATATAGCTAACCAGCAGTGGGTTACACAATTTAGTCGGTTTAATTTCAGTTAATAGAGCCGTGTGTATCATTTCTATGTGCATGTGTGTGAAGCATCATAAGCAGTCAAGAGTATTAATCAACTCCTAAAGATAAGTCGTCCACGAAACTTAGCTTCGAAGAAACCCATTCCATGATATTTAATGAGAAATGCTCCAGTGCTCTGAGAGACTTTAAGTAATAGTTCTACTATTTCTATTGGGATACTTGGACCAGTACAAACCATTGATCCGGTCTATTCATTAGGTCCATGTCACATTTCATTAGCTATCATTCAAACGTTATATTGATCGGACAAAACTAGCCATTTGACCAATTCCTTTAATGTGGATGTACGGTCAAGATCATTCATAATTTGATCATCTATTTGTTAGGAACCATCATGGAATCCTTATAATTCTAAATAATCACTTTCCTTAGGCAATTATATCCATCCAAACCTTGGCTTGGAAAATGGATAGATATAAAAGTAAGTCCAAATCAAGGATAGATTGGATCATTCAATCAGTGAGATTTTTTGCATCATAGCCCTCGAAATGTGTTCTAGACTTAATCAATGGTTTAGATCGATTGATTGGACTTTCAAGCAAGAAATCCAACTAGGAGCACTATAACTTATGGTGCTCTCAGAACACTCGAGCCTTGCTCTTATCCAATTCCTCTATAAAATGCACCATCTTGTAGGAGAAAAAGAACACACTAAAATAACATCATTTTTTTAGTGAGTGCGAAAGAGCAATGGCTGAGGGAGCACTGAAGGTGTTTGGTAACTGGGGGAGCCCTTTTAGTGGTAGAGTAGTGCTAGCTCTCAAGCTCAAAGGCATTGAGTACGAGTACATTGAAGAAGATCTCTCCAACAAGAGCCCATTGCTTCTACAATACAACCCTGTGCACAAGAAGATTCCGGTGCTCTTGCACAACGGAAAACCGATCGCTGAGTCGCTTGTGATCCTTGAATACATTGATGAAATATGGAAGGAGAATCCAATACTGCCGGAAAATCCTTTAGAGAGAGCGACGGCACGGTTTTGGGCCAAGTTCATCGAAGAGAAGGTACGAAGGATTCAACACCAATAATACCGGTAGTTTGTTGCTGGTGAATGTTAGCAGCGTCAGATCATTTCTAGACACTCATAACATTCACCAACAACCAAGCTTCCCTGCTAGTTTCCAATTTATTTCTGGTTTTTGTTTTTGGAGAAATGTTCACTTACAATGTTGTATGTGAACTTTCACATGCAATTTTTTTATTTCCAGCTTATGTGGTAATTGGTGTAGAACATCTAATCCATGCTAAATATTAAACATAACGGTAAAGATCACCTTAGGAATCGAATCAATACAATCATTATGTGGACAGTACGGTAGAACGAATCAGACCGTTGGCTATGTGTTGATTGGCCGATGTAGCCTGCCTAATGATTGGACCATTCTCCACACAAACCCACATACACCACAGTGGAATTTCACCACAATTGGCACTGGAACGCATGACTTCGAGGTTAAATTGTTGTGTCTGCTACTGAGGCATGAGTAAGGACCCAAGAATCTGTAAACTAAAAATAAGTTATATATAAGTCATGCATAATATATGATTGGATTGGTGAGTTCTATATATATGCTGCCCTCGGATCCAAACACTTTACCTTTTGCCATGATACCATATCAAATAACCATTTGCTCTAAAAGCTCGAGCCAAATCTTTATGTTAGAGACAAACTGTTGCACGGATTGGGTGTTCCATATCAGTAAGTAGACGTGTGAAAATTCACGTACAATGTTAAATGTTAATAACTTTTATATCTAGGTTTTATTTGGGATTAGCGAAATGAGACTATGGATTTGATAAATTGGCCAACTTGTCACTGATTTTGCAATGAATATAGATTTGGAAAATTTCAAATTCCGTTGTTTAGTAACTAAGCTACAAATGCCTGGATTTCGAAGCCTTTGTAGTATGTCAGGATATTCATTGTAATGGAATAACTTTTCTTTTTTAATTTTAAGCTCCTTTGTGTATTTCCAAAGTCTTATTTATTTGGGGAATTTAGATTTGCCCCAAATCCATGAATCTGAGGGCTGTGGATTTGGGATTTGTGAAATCCACAAATTTGACAAATGCTCAAAGAAAAAAGAAAAAGAAAATTAAAAAATGCAAAATGAAAATTAAATCTATGGATTTCACAAATTCCTGCCTCAAATGCTCACCCCAAACAACCCCTTAGAAGTTTAGGGAAACAAACAGAGGATAGTGATCCAATGTTCGATTGCATGGTATCAAAATGATTCTAAAGATCCATGGTCGACCATAGGTGGGACCCACATATGAATGGTCAAGATACAATATACAGATAGGTGGACCATAAATTGGATGGTTATGATTGCCTAATTGTTGTGATTTTTAGCATCTAAGTAAGACCACAATATGGTGGTAGACAGTGCGTTTCAACAATGAGGTTATGGGTTCGACTGCCCATGGGGTTTAGGTGTATTTTAACAAATTCCATTATTTTATGTATTATCTACAATCTTCAAACACCATGTTTGTTATGATTCTGGCAGTGCATGTTGGCAACATGGATGGCTTGTTGGAGTGAAGGGAAGGAGCAAGAGAAGTTCATTGAAGAGTCCTTGGAGAACTTAAAGACCTTAGAGTCAGCTCTTAATGGGAAGTTTTTCGGAGGAGATTCAATAGGATTGGTTGATATTGCTGCTTGCTACATAGCTCATTGGCTTGGAGCACTTCAAGAAGTAGTAGGACTCACATTGGTGGATGGAGAGAAGTTTCCCATCTTATGCAAATGGATTGAAGATTTCATGAGCGATAGTGTTGTGAAAGAAAGCATGCCCCCTAGAGAAAGGTTACTTACATTCTTCAAAGCTCGTAAAGAAGCTATTTTTGCAACCAAAGCACCTGTCTACTGATGTGGCCTACAATGGACGGTTGATGCATGATCCTAGTTAGTGATGTGTGAAATAAATAGAATAAAGGGGTATGCTACCATGTAGGTATGTCAGATTTAAATTATGGTAAATCATACATGTAGACAGATCCAGGCCGTCTAAATCATGTGGACGTAGTGGATGGAGCATATATAGATTTTAAAAAAAAAATAAATAAATAAAATTGTGGATTGGATAATCCTAATGTTCCGATTGGTGTCGGATGGGTTGTTAGTACGAAGATAGCCACTGATCCAAATTCAATGGGTGAAATTAGGGAGGAAAGATTGGATCATCATTATGGATTTTGGGCTATGCTCCGTCCACAATAGGGCCCACAATTTGGAAGGTCTGGATCAGCATGCCCTCTCTTTGTATTTTGTTGCTTGCATTTTTGCAATGAATGTAATGTGTTTTATTGGATTTTATAATCTATTGAAGTCTTTGAAGACTGATGATGGATGACAGCTACCAACTTCTGATATTAAATTACTTAAATTATCTAGAAGTCTAAGTTGACTAGCAATAGGAAGTAGACCACAAGCTGATATAGTTTTAAATCAGAAATACTTTGATAATCTGGCCCAGTGTGATAGATGATAAGCAGGCAGTTGGAAATTACATGGAAAGCTCTTCCATGGTATACAAATAATTCAAATTAAACCTTCTAAACTATGAGCACACTTTTCCTTTTATCATGAACAAAAAATTAAACATTAGATTACTGGACATTTAACAAAGAGAAATTTGCGAGAATACGACCCATTTATGGCCCATTTAGGAGGCTAAGCCCACCTCATTTTCCCTTGCGAGAATACGCCCCAGCTGTACGGACGCCTTTCCAAAGGTCGAAAATGCCCCTGCTTTTTCCTCCAAGCGGATCGGCTGCTGCTCGACGCTCCTCGAACTCCTACTAACGGTTCAAAAGAGATCAACGTTACATGGGCCCCACAGTTATGTATTTATTATATCCACAACGTTCATCCATATTTTGAGATCATTTCGAAGCATATGCAAAAAAAAAAAAAAAAATCATATCCAGAGAGCAACTAGACCACACCACAGAGCAACAGAAAATTGATTTTCACCGTTGAAACTTTTGTAGGGCCCACCATAACATTTATATTCCATCCAATCTATTCATAAGGTCACAAATACCTGGTTGAAGAGGAAAATTTTTTTTAATAATGATCCAAAACTTCTGTAACCACTAAAAGGGTTTAAATGGTAGACGTTCAATTCCCCACTGCCATTTAAAGTGTGGTCCACTTGATAGTGAGATCTGTCTTATTTTCCATGTCAAGCATTAATATGAGTTCGTCAAATAGATGGACGGTTTGGATATAACATAGACCTCATGATGAGATCCAAAAAAAACAAAGATTCGACATTGAAAAAAAAAATCCGAATTTTATTTTTTTTGATACAAATTTTTAGCTACGGATTATAACCGTAGCTAAATCAGCCAAAATCCGTAGCTAAAGAGGCCTGTCCAGGGTAGGGACGCCAAGCTAGCGGCCCCCCGCGCGCCCGCGCCACTCGTTGACCTATCCGGCGGGGCCGCGCCTGTCTGGCGGGGCCACGCCCAGCTGCGGGCCCTATGGCTACGGATTATAGCCGTAGCCATTGACCGTAGTGCTTGATTTTTTTTAAGTTTTTTTTTTTAAAGGTTTTTTTTTTTTTTTTTTTTTTTTTTTTTTTTTTTTTTTTTTTTTACATGGAAAACTCTATTCTACCAATAATTTTCTCTAACACATATTTATATAAATATATATAAAATATATATATATATATATATATATATATATATATATATATATATATATATATATATATATATATATAAGCCTATAATTTTTTTTCCTTTTTCATTTATTTCTTTATTCATTTGACAAGAATATCTTCTAAACTAAAATTAGTTACTTCATGTACCCTATATGATTTTAGGGTAGGAGAAGCTACTTTAGCCAACCAACCTGGTTATTTTCCAAGATTCCATCAGGTCGATGGTTGAAAATCTATTTCATTCACTTAGCGGTCAATTTCATTCATGACCGTGAAGTGAAGGGGCATGACTATGAAATGCACCGGAAATAACCGTGAAGTGCATGGAAATGAGCGTGAAGTGAGGTGAATGGACCGTGAAATGCGCGAAAATGACTGTGAAATGAAGGGGCATGACCGTGAAATGTGTCGAAATGACCGTGAATCAACACGGAATTGACGGGAATGACCGTGATATGCATGGAAATGACCGTAAAGTGAAGCGATTGGACCGCGAAATGCACGGAAATGACCGTCAAGTGAAGGGGCATGACCGTGAAATGGGTCGAAATGACCGTGAATCAACATGGAATAGCCGGGAATGACCGTGATATGCATGGAAATGACCATGAAGTGAAGCGATTAGACCGCGAAATGTGCAGAAATGACCATGAAGTGAAGGGGCATGACCGTGAAATGCGCCGAAATGACCGTGAATGAACACGGAAGAGGTGGCAATGACCGTGATATGCATGGAAATGACCATGAAGTGTAGTGATTGGACCGTGAAATGCATGGAAATGACGGTGAAGTGAAGGGGCGTGACCGTGAAATGCGTCGAAATGACCGTGAATCAACACAGAATAGGCGGGATCAGGATCGGGTTTAGGTTTGGGTTTTCAAGTTTAGGTTTACCTTTAGGTTAGGGAGTTAAGATTAGGATTAGGTGTAGGTTTAGGTTTAGGGATTTGAGAATACGTTCAGGTTTTAGGTTATAAGTTATAGCTTTAGGTTAAGGTTATAGGTTATAGGTTATAGGTTTAGGTTTAAGTTTAGGTTATAGGTTAAGGTTTAGGGTTAGGTTTAGGTTTAGGTTTAGGTTAAGGTTATAGGTTTAGGTTTGGGTTTAGGTTATAGGTTATAGATTTAAGTTTAGGTTATAGGTTTAGGGATTTAAGAATAGGTTTAGATTATAAGTTAAGGTTTAGGTTATAGGTTAAGGTTTAGGTTTAGGTTTAGCTAAGGTTTAAGTTATAGATTATAGGTTATAGATTTAGGTAATTGAGAATAAGTTAAGGTTTAGGTTTAGGTTATAGGTTACGGTGGTATAGGTTTAGGTTTGGGTTTAGGTTTGGGTTTAGGTTATAGGTTATACGTTTAGGTTATAGGTTAAAGGTTTAGTTTAGGTTATAGGTTAATGGTTTAGGTTTTGGGATTTGAGAATAGGTTTAGGTTAAGGTTATAAGTTTAGGTTAAAGGTTTAGGTTAATGTTTTAGGTTTAGGTTTAGGTTTAGGTTTAGGTTATAGGTTTAGATTTGAGAATAGGTTTAGGTTATAAGTATAGGTTTAGTTAAGTTGTAGGTTAAGGTTTAGGAATTGAGTTTCGGTGATATGTTTAGGTTATAGGTTATAAGTTTAGGTTAAGGTTTAGGTTGTAGTTATAGGTTTTGGGATTTGAGAATAGATTTAGGTTATAAGTATAGGTTTAGGTTTAGGAATTCGGGTTCGGGTTTATGTTCGGGTTTAGTTATAGGTTATAGGTTTATGTTAAGGTTTAAGTTTAGGTTATAGGTTTTGGGATTTGAGAATAGGTTTAGGTTATAAGTAGAGGTTTAGGTTAGGGTGCAGATTAAGGTTTAGGGAAATGACTGTGAAGTGAAGGGGCATGACCGTGAATCACACGGAATAGGCGGGAATGACCGTGATATGCATGGAAATGATTGTGAAGTGAGGCGATTGGACCGCAAAATATGCGGAAGTGACCATGAAGTGAAGACGCGGGACCGTGAAATACGTCGAAATCACCGTGAGTCAGGACGGAATATGTAGGAATGATCTTGAATTGCATGGAAATGGGGGTGAAGTGAATTGATTGGACCGCGAAATGCACGGAAGTGACCGTGAAGTGAAGACGTGGGACCGTGAAATGTGTCGAAATGACCGTGAATCAACAGAGAATATGCGGGAATGACCGTGATAAGCATGAAAATGGGGGTGAAGTGAAGAGATTGGACCGCGAAATGTGCGAAAGTGACCGTGAAGAGAAGATGCGGGATCGCGAAATGCGTCGAAATGACCATGAATCAACACGGAATATGCAGGAATGACCGTGATATGCATGGAAATGGGTTTGAAGAGAATCGATTGGACCGGGAAATGCATGGAAGTGACCGTGAAGTGAAGACGTGGGACCGTGAAATGCATCAAAATGACCGTGAATCAACACAGAATATGCGGGAATGACTGTGATAAGCATGGAATGAGGGTGAAGTGAAGCGATTGGACAGCGAAATGCACGGAAGTGACCGTGAAGTGAAGACACGGGACCGTGAAATGCGTTGAAATGACCGTGAATCAACACGGAATATGCGGGAATGACCGTGATATCCATGGAAATGGGGGTGAAGTGAATCGATTGGACCGTGAAATGCGCGAAAGTGACCATGAAGTGAAGACACACGACCGTGAAATGCATCGAAATGACCGTGAATCAACACGGAATATGCGGGAATGACTGTGATAAGCATGGAAATGTGGGTGAAGTGAAGCGATTGGGCCGCAAAATGCACGGAAGTGACAGTGAAGTAAAGACGCGAGACCGCAAAATACGTCGAAATGACCGTGAATCAACACGAAATATGCGGGAATGATCATGATATGCATGAAAATGGGGGTGAAGTGAAGCGATTGGACTGTAAAATGCACGGAAGTGACCGTGAAGTGAAGATGCGGGACTGTGAAGTGCGTCGAAATGACCGTGAATCAACATGGAATATACGGGAATGACCGTGATATGTATGGAAATGGGAGTGAAGTGAAGCGATTGGACCGTAAAATGCGCGGAAGTGACCGTGAAGTGAAGACGCGAGACCGTGAAGTGCGTTGAAATGACCGTGAATCAACATGGAATATGCGGAAATGACCGTGATATGCATGGAAATGGGGGTGAAGTGAAGCGATTGGACTGCAAAATGTGCGGAAGTGACTGTGAAGTGAAGACGCAGGACCGTGAAGTGCGTCGAAATGACCGTGAATCAACACAGAATTTGCGGAAATGACTGTGATATGCATGGAAATGAGGGTGAAGTGAAGCGATTGGACTGCAAAATGCGCGGAAGTGACCGTGAAGTGAAGACGCGGGACAGTGAAGTGCGTCGAAATGACCGTGTATCAACATGGAATATACGAGAATGACCGTGATATGCATGGAAATGGGGGTGAAGTGAAGCGATTGGACCGTAAAATGCGCGGAAATAACATGAAGTGAAGACGCGAGACCGTGAAGTGCGTCAAAATGACCGTGAATCAACATGGAATATGCGGGAATGACCGTGATATGCATGGAAATGGGGGTGAAGTGAAGCGATTGGACTGCGAAATGCGCGGAAGTGACCGTGAAGCGAAGACGCGGGACCGTGAAGTGCGTTGAAATGATCGTGAATCAACACGAAATATGCGAAAATAACCGTGATATGCATGGAAATGGGGGCGAAGTGAAGCGATTGGACCGCGAAAATGCGCGAAGCGACCGTAAAGTGAAGACGCGACCAAGTGAAGCGCGTCGAATGACCATGAATCAACACGAATATGAGGGAATGACCGTGATATGCATGAAAATGGGGGTGAAGTGAAGCGATTGGATTGATTGCGAAATACATGGCGATGATCAGAAGTGAAATGCACAGAAATGATCGTGTATTGGCCGCATGCATTTCGCTATCCAATCGCTTCACTTCACCCCCATTTTCATGCATATCACGATCATTCCCGCATATTCCGTGTTGATTCACGGCTCATTTTCGACGCATTTACTTGCCCCAAGCATCTTCACTTCACTGGCCACTGCATTTCGCTGATCCCAATCGCTTCACTTCACCCCCATTTCCATGTATATCACGATCATTCCCGCAGATATTCGTGGTTGATTCACGCCGATTTTGACGCATTTCACGATCCCGTGATCTTCACTTCACTCTGGGTCACTTCCATGCATTTCGCGTCCAATCGCTTCACTTCACCCCTATTTTCATGCATATCACGATCATTCCCGTGATATTCCGTGTTGATTCACGGTGATTTGACGCATTTTCAAGGCTCCACGTCTTCACTTCACGGCATTGCTCAGTACATTTTGCTGGTCAATCACCTCACTTCACAATCATTTCCATGCATATCACTATTATTCCCAAGATATTCCGTGTTGATTCACACTGATGATTTCGACGATTTCACATTCTGGCGTCTCACTTCACTTCCGGCCACTCGTGTATTTTCATGGTCTAATCGCTTCACTTCACCCCCATTCTCATGCATATCACGATCATTTTCGTGATATTTTGTGTTGATTCACGATGATTTCGACGCATTTCGCTGGTCCCACGCCTTCACTTCACGGTCTAACTTCCATGCATTTTCAGCTCAATCGCTTCACTTCACCCCCATTTCCATGCATATCACGATCATTCCGCAAGATATTCCGTGTTGATTCACGGTCATTTCGATGCATTTTGTGGTCCCGCGTCTTCACTTCACGGCCGGCAAGGCCAGACATTTCGCTGGGCCCAATCGCCTTCACTTCACAATCATTTCCATGTATATCATGGTCATTCCCGCTATTCCATGTTGATTCACTATGTCATTTCGATGCATTTCTGGTCATGCCCCCTTCATTTCACGGTCTATTTCCTAAACCTTAATCTACGCCTAACCTAAACCTATTCTCAAATCCCAAAACCTATAACTTAAACCTAAACCCTAACATAAACCTATAACCTATAACCTAAACCCGAACATAAACTCAACCCGAACCCTAATTCTAAACCTAAACCTATACTTATAACCTAAATATATTCTCAAATCCCAAAACCTATAACTACAACCTAAACCTTAACCTAAACCTATAACCTATAACCTAAACATATAACCTAAACTCAATTCCCTAAACCTTAACCTACAACCTAACCTAAACCTTTACTTATAACCTAAACCTATTCTCAAATCTAAACCTATAACCTTAACCTAAACCTAAACCTATAACATTAACCTAAACTTTAACCTAAACTTATTACCTTAACTTGAACCTATTCTCAAATCCCAAAACCTAAACCTTTAACCTATAACCTAAACATAAAACCTATAACCTAAACCCAAATGTAAACCTATACCAGAATTTATAACCTAAACCTAAACCTTAACTTATTCTCAATTACCTAAATCTATAACCTAAACCTTAGCCTAAACCTAAACCTAAACCTTAACCTATAACCTAAACCTTAACCTATAACCTATAATCTAAACCTATTTTAAATCCCTAAACCTATAACCTAAACCTAAACCTAAACCTAAACCTTAACCTCTAACCTATAACCTATAACCTTAACTAAACCTATAACCTATAACCTAAAACCGAACGTATTCTCAACTCCCTAAACCTAAACCTACACCTAATCCTAATCTCAACTCCCTAACCTAAACGTAAACCTAAACTTGAAAACCCAAACCTAAACCCGATCCTGATCCCGCCTATTCCGTGTTGATTCACGGTCATTTCGACGCATTTCACGGTCACGCCCCTTCACTTCATGGTCATTTTCATGCATTTCACGGTCCAATCACTATACTTCACGGTCATTTCCATGCATATCACAATCATTGCCGCCTCTTCCGTGTTGATTCAAGATCATTTCGGCGCATTTCACGGTCATGCCCCTTCACTTGACGGTCATTTCCGCGCATTTCGCGGTCTAATCGCTTCACTTCACGGTCATTTCCATGCATATCATGGTTATTCCCGCCTATTCCGTGTTGATTCACGATCATTTTGACGCATTTCACGGTCATGCCCCTTCACTTGACGGTCATTTTCGTGCATTTCGTGGTCCAATCACTTCACTTTATGGTCATTTCCATGCATGTCACGGTCATTCCCGCCGATTCCGTGTTGATTCATGGTCATTTTAGCGCATTTCATGGTCATGCCCCTTCACTTCGCGGTCATTTTCGCGCATTTCACTGTCCATTCGCCTCACTTCACGCTCATTTCCATGCACTTCACAGTCATGCCCCTTCACTTCACGGTCATGAATGAAATTGACCGCTAAGTGAATGAAATGGATTTTCGACCATCGACCTGATGGAATCTTGGAAAATAACCAGGTTGGTCAAGCTAAAGTAGCTTCTCCCGACATCACCATCATTACCTTTAAGGTCTGTTTGGCCAAACCAATCCCACTCAGATTAGGAGGAATGGGATCATGAGATCCCGTGGATATGCATGATGAGCCAAATAGACCTGTGAACTTATCCCGGATATAAGCAATCCCATGGATCTTAAAACAATCCATTGACATCACCATCATTACCTTAAAATTGATCTCATCCTCTTGGTTGGAAGGAGTGGAAGGTAAAATCCTAGGATATGCCTCGATGTGCCAAAATGCATCGATGAACTTGTTCTGGGATATAGCAATCCCATGGATCTTAAACCAATCCATCGACACCACCATCATTACCTTAGGGCCCGTTTGGCGATGAAAAGTGATTGAAGGGACCGGATGGTATTGGAAATTAACCGGATTGGTTCGCAAGGTACAAACATGCACGGGTGATCGATCTTGGGATATATAGCAATACCATGGATCTTAAGACAATCCACTGACATCACCATCATTACCTTAAAATTAATCCCATTCATAGTTATTTCGGCACATTTCACGGTCAATTCCCTTCACTTCACGGTCATTTCCATGCATTTCACAGTCAATTCGCTTCACTTCATGGTCATTTCCATGCATATCACGGTCATTCCCACCTATTCCGCGTTGATTCACGGTCATTTCGACGCATTTCATGGTCATGCCCCTTCACTTCACGGTCATTTTTGCGCATTTCACAGTCCAATTGCTACACTTCACCGTGAAATGCGTCGAAATGACCGTGAATCAACATGGAATAGGCAGGAATGACTGTGAAATGCATGGAAATGACCATGAAGTGAAGTGAATTGACCATGAATTGCGCGGAAATGACCGTGAAGTGAAGGGGCATGACCGTGAAATGTGTCGAAATGACTGTGAATCAACACGGAATAGGCGGGAATGACTGTGATATGCATGGAAATCACGGTCATTCCGTCCATTCCGTGTTGATTCACGGCCATTTTTCGCGCGATTTCACTGGTCAATTCCCTTCACTTCACGGTCATTTCCATCCATTTCATGGTCAATTCGCTTCACTTCATGGTCATTTCCATGCATATCATGGTCATTCCCACCTATTCCGTGTTGATTCACGGTCATTTCGACGCATTTCACGGTCATGCCCCTTCACTTCATGGTCATTTCCGCACATTTCACGGTCCAATCGCTACACTTCACCGTGAAATGCGTCGAAATAATCGTGAATCAACACGGAATATGCTGGAATGACCGTGAAATACATGGAAATGACCGTGAAGTGAAGTGAATTGACCGTGAAATGCCCGAAAATGACCGTGAAGTGAAGGGGCATGACCGTGAAATGCGTCGAAATGACTGTGAATCAACACGAAATAGGCGAGAATGACTGTGATATGCATGAAAATCACGGTCATTCTCGTCATTCCATTATTCGCGGTTCATTCACGGCCATTTCGGCCAAGCATTTCACTGCCACTTGCTTCACTTCATAGTCATTTCCATGCATATCACGGTCATTCCCACCTATTCCATGTTGATTCACGGTCATTTCGTGCATTTCACGGTCATGCCCCTTCACTTCACTGATCATTTCGCGCATTTCACGGTCAATCGCTACACTTCACCGTGAAATGCGTCAAATGACCGTGAATCAAATGCGAATAGGCGGGAATGACTGAAATGCATGGAAATGACCGTGAAGTGAAGTGAAATGACCATGAAATGCGCTGTAAAAATGACCGTGAAGTGAAGGGCATGACCGCGAAATGCGTCGAATGATCGGAATCAACACAGAATAGTATGGAATGATAGCGTGATATGCATGGAAATCACGGCCATTCCCGCTCATTTCGTGTTGATTCATGGTCATTTAGCACATTTACGGTTAATTTCTTCACTTCACTCTGGTCATTTCCATGCATTTCACGGTCAATTCGCTTCACTTCATGGTCATTTCCATGCATATCACGGCCATTCCCACCTATTCCATGTTGATTCACGGTCATTTAAAGCATTTCACGGTCATGCCCCTTCACTTCATGGTCATTTCCGCGCATTTCACGGTCAATCGCTACACTTCACTGCGTGAAATGCATCGAAATGACCGTGAATCAACATGGAATAGGTGGGAATGACCGGAAATGCATGGAAATGATCGCGAAGTGAAGTGAATTGACCATGAAATGCCGTGAATGACCGTGAAGTGAAGGGCATAACCGTGAAATGCGTCCGAAATGACCGTGAATCAACACGAAATAGCGGGAATGATCGTGATATGCATGGAAATCACGGTCATTCCGGTCAATTCCGTGTTGATTCGCGATCATTCGGCGCATTTCACCTGGCCAATTCCCTTCACTTCACGGTCATTTCCATGCATTTCACGGTCAATTCGCTTCACTTCATGTTCATTTCCATGCATATCACGGTCATTCCCACCTATTAGTGTTGATTCACTTGTCATTTCGCCGCATTTCACGGTCATGCCCCTTCACTTCATGGTCATTTACGACATTTCACGGTCAATCGCTACACTTCACCGTGAAATGCGTCAAATGACCGTGAAGTGAAGCGAATGACCGTGAAATGCTGAAAAATGATCGTGAAGTGAAGGGGCATGATCGTGAAATGCCGTCGAAAATGACCGTGAATCAACACGGAATGAGACGGAATGACCGTGATTTCCATGCATATCACAATCATTCCCGCCTAGTTCGTGTTGATTCACGGTCATTTTGACGCATTTCACGGTCATACCCCTTCACTTCACGGTCATTTCCATGCATTTCACGTCAATTTGCTTCACTTCACGGTCATTTCCATGCATATCACGGTCATTCCCACCTATTCCGTGTTGATTCAGATCATTTCGGCGCATTTCATTGCCATGTTCATCCTTCACTTCACGGTCATTTCCGCTCATTTCACGGTCCAATCGTTACACTTCGCCGTGAAATACGTTGAAATGACCATGAATTAACACGGAATAGGTGGGAATGACCGTGAAATGCATGGAAATGGCCGTGAAGTGAAGCGAATTGACCTTGAAATGCGTCGAAATGACCGTGAATCAACACGGAATAGGCGAGAATGATTGTGATATGCATGAAAATCATGGTCATTCTCATCTATTCTGTGTTGATTCATGGTTTTTTCGGCGCATTTCACTGTCAATTCCCTTCACTTCACGGTCATTTCCATGCATTTCACGGTCAATTCGCTTCACTTCATGGTCATTTCCATGCATATCACGGTCATTCCCACCTATTCCGTGTTGATTCACGGTCATTTCGTCGCATTTCACGGTCATGCCCCTTCACTTCACAGTCATTTCCGCGCATTTCACGGTCCAATCGCTACACTTCACCATGAAATGCGTTACCATGAAATGCGTCAAAATGACCGTGAATCAACACGGAATAGGCGGGAATGACCGTAAAATGCATGGAAATGACCGTGAAGTGAAGCGAATTGACCGTGAAATGCGTGGAAATGACCGTGAAGTGAAGGGAATTGACCGTGAAATGCATGGAAAAGACCGTGAATCAAAACAGAATCAACGGGATTGATCGTGAAATACATGAAAATGACTATGAAGTGAAGCGAATTGACCGTGAAATGCATGGAAATGACCATGAATTAAAATGTAATCGCCGGGGTTGACCGTGAAATGCATGAAAATGACTGTGAAGTGAAGCGTATTGACCGTGAAATGCATGGAAATGACCATAAAGTGAAGAGAATTGACCATGAAATGCATGGAAATGACCGTGAATCAAAACGGAATCACCAGGATTAACCGTGAAATGCATGTAATTGATCGCGAAGTAAATGAAATGAGTGAAATTGACCGCGAACTGATTGAAATTGACTGTTAAGTGAATGAAATGGATTTTCAACCATCGACCTGATGGAATCTTGAAAAATAACTAGGTTGGTTGGCTAAATTAGCTTCTTCTACCCCAAAATCATATACGGTACATCAAGTAACTAATTTTGGTTTAGAAGATATTCTTATTAAATGAAAAAAGAAAGAAATGAAAAAAATGTGAGAATTTTTTTTTTTATATGCTTATGTATACATATTTATATAAATATGTATTAGAGAAAATTGTAGGTAGAATGAAGTTCTCCATGTAAAAAAATAAAAAAATAATAAATAAAATAATTTTTTTTCATAGATTGGCACAAACTACAGTTTTGGCTACGGTTATAATCCGTAGCTATAGGGATCATCAGATGGGCGTGGCCACGCCAGATTGGCGAGCCCCTGCTAGATAGGGCAGCGAGTGGCGCGGGCATCCTAGTTCGGCGCGCCCACCATGGACAAATCCCTTTGGCTACGGATTGTGGTAGATATGGCTACGGTTATAATCCGTAGCCAAATATCTGCATCCAAGAAAATAAAAATTTGCTTTTTTTTTTTTTTTTCTTTTTAACATAGAATCTTTGTTGTTTTTTGGGTCCCGTCATCAGGTCCATGTTATATCCAAACCGTACATCTATTTGGCGAGCTCATAATAAGGCTTGAGACGGAAAATAAGATAGATCTAACTGTCAAGGGGACCACACTTTAAAAGGCAGTGGGGAATTGAACGTCTGCCATTAAAAACCTTTTAGGGGTCACAGAGGTTTTGGATCATTATGAAATTTGTTTTTCCTCATCATCCAGGTTTTTGTGACCTTATGAATATATTGGATGGAAAAATAAATGTTACGGTGGGCCCTACAAAAGTTTCAACGGTGAAAATCAATTTTGTGTTGCTCTGTGGTGTGGTCCAGTTGATCTTTGGATATGATTTTTTTTTTTTGGGATAATGCTCCAAAATGATCTCGAAATACGGATGAACGTTGTGGACATAATAAATACATAACTGTGGGGCCCATGTAACGTTGATCTATTTTGAACCGTTCGTACAACTCGGAGTACGACGAGCGTCAGTGCTCGTCTTCCCGCTTGAAGGAAAAAGCAAGGGCATTTTCGACCTTTGGAAAGGCATCCGTACAGCTGGGGCGTATTCTCGCAAGGGAAAATGAGGTGGGCTTAGCCTCCTAAATGGGCCATAAATGGGTCATATTCTCGTAAATTTCTCTTTAACAAATGTTTAGAAATGAAAAAAAAAAATATCTAAGGGTCATATATAAAAAACAAGCAAAATAGAGTTTAGGATCATTCAACCAACCTTATTTTTATACTACAACTTAATAACTATGAGTTTGAAAATTTAACCGGTTCTTGGCTTAGTATCGGAAATGCATACCATTTGTAAGTGCATGAGTATCAAGTGCCATAGGCAGCCAGAGTATGAAAAAAGCTCTCCATCAACGTATCGTAAATAGAGATTTTAGTACATGGTTTGGTAGCGTTTGGTTAAAAGGAGAAATCAAAATTTTTTAATTTCCGATGTCTATATTCATAGAATAAACCGGCAAATTTTGGGTCTTTAACGCATTTGTCTTTTAAGATGAAATTCAGAAAAGGAGAATGATCACATACCCGTTGTTCCTTATTTTGTTGCAAAATATTGATTTTTAATAAAATATAATAATATAATATATGTAAAAAGTTGTTTTGAAAAAATACCGTTTTACGGGTTTTTTGGGAATAGTCCCACATGCGAAAGGGAAGAGAAAAATCTTTGGTTTAAATGATAATAGTGGAGTATTATAATATTTGCCTACCTAGTCCATGGACTATGGACCTTGCATGTTCCAGTGCGTAGCGCTGGAACACCAGCGCGCGCTCGCGCTCGGGTTCGGGTTCGAGTTCGGTCTCGGGCTTGGTGCGAGGGCATGGGCATGTGAGGCAGTGTGGCTGTAGAGGCACTAGTGGCGCACTTTGCACTTCGCAAGTGCGCAAAGGGTCGCTCCTCATAATCGCGCATGGCTAGCCCAATGACTAGAAAATGGCTCATTCTTTGTCTCACAACAGTCAGCATGCAGCAGCTTAATGGCCCATGCACAACAGTCAGAAAATGGCCATAAAACGGTTAGTTTTCTCCAACAGCTAGAAAACGGTCATGGAATTTATTTCAGACCCATACGAACTAAGACAGCCTACTACTCTTCTACACTCCAGTAGTTCTAGCAAGACAGTAAGGGTTAAACCTTTACTAGAAGAATAGACCAACAGTGTGGTCTAGAACGGTTCAACTGAACTAGTGGCTGAAGTACTGACCAGTGCAGTGGTCTTAATCCAAAGAATTTTCTCTCTTTCCCTTTTCTTTCTTTTGGGATTTTTTCTCTATGTTGTAATACTGCCAGAAATTGTGTAATTGAGTTCCAATAGGTGGGCTTCATGCTTGCTAAACGCAGACCCACACCAGGCTCGTCGTATCCTAGAAGCTATTTGCCTGTAACCTATAGGCATACTCAATTTACTTGAGTAGGGGCAAATAACGCTTTAAGGACAGCGTTTTCAGACGTGCTTCAGCCTGTCCTTATTTCTGATTATCGTAATTTTTCGGTTTCCATATTATACAGAAAATACATTAATCTGTATAATTTTAACAATCTTAAAGCGTTATTTTAGTAATGGAAGCCGACAGTGTTTCATCCATCAAGTTGATGAATCAGGACTTGATACGTCTTGATCGGTTCGATGGAACCAATTTTACAAGATGGCAAGATAAACTGAAATTTCTCCTAACGGCGCTGAAGATCTACTATATATTAGATCCAAATTTGCAAGCGCTACCTGAAGCAACCGACGACGACACACCTGAATAGATGGCCGCCTGCACCAAACGAGCCGAAGACGAACTCTTGTGTCGAGGATACATTCTGAACGCTCTCTCCGACCGTCTGTACGATCTGTACCAACAGACGTCATTAGCAAAGGAGATATGGACCGCTCTGGAGTTCAAATACAAGGCTGAAGAAGAAGGTACTAACAAGTTTCTCATCGCCAGGTATTTTGACTTCAACATGGTAGATAACAAATCGCTGCTACCCCAAATCTAAGAATTGCAGCTAATAGTAAACAAAATCAAAGCAATAAAGATAGATCTTCCTGAATCATTCCAAGTCGGGGCTATAATCGCCAAACTGCCATCGATGTGGAAAGACTATAGAAAAAAGTTGTTGCATAAAACTGAGGACTACACACTGGAACAAATCCAGAAACACATCAGAATTGAGGAAGAATCCCGTAACCGTGATAAAAAAAATGATAATGGGAATACCCCGTCCAAGGTACATGCAGTAGAGAACTCTAATAACAAACATCCCGAGAAGGACAATTCCCTGAAACCTAATAAAGAGAAATTCAAGAAAAACACCCAAAAGAAGAACGGAAAGTTCAAAGGCCCTTGCCATGTCTGTGGGAAAACCGGGCATTATGCTCGAGTATGCCGATATCGCAAATCTAAACAAGAGGCAAGTGCAGTAGAAGAAGGCGATATAGTGGCCATGATCACTAAGGTGAATGCCATCCAAGGCAAAGTTCCAGGTTGGTGGTATGATACTGCTGCTATAGTACATATGTGCTATGATAAATCAGCCTTCAAAACCTATGAGGAATTGACCGATGGTCAAGAAGTCCAAATGGGTAATGAAGTCTGATCGAAGGTCATTGGTAAAGGAACTGTCAACTGATATTCACCTCTGGGAAGAAAGTGATTCTGACTAATATACTACACGTTCCAAACATGAGGCGAAACTTAGTTTCTGGGGATCTTTTGGGAAAACCAGGGATAAGGGTGGTATACGAGTCAGGAAAACTGATTCTGTCTAAAAATGAGAATTTTGTCAGAAAGGGATATGCTTGTAACGGGATGGTCAAGTTTTCTCTGAATGAAAGTAGCACTTCTGCTATATGGTTGAATCCGCTGGATTGTGACATGATAGACTAGCCCATATAGGGTATAATACCTTGAAGTTCATGGTTAAAAATAGTTTAATCTCATATACAGATAATAAAACCGAAAAATGTGAAGTGTGCATACGATCCAAAATGACGAAGAAACCTTTTCCAAGTGTTGAAAGATCATCTCAAGTATTGGATCTTATGCACAGTGATATCTGTGAGTTAAACGACATTCTTACTCGTGGAGGTAAAAGGTACTTCATAACCTTTATAGATGATTACTCTAGATATGTGTATGTGTACCTATTAAAGAGCAAAGATGAAGCATTGAATATGTTTAAAGTATATAAAGCAGAAGTAGAGAATCAACTAAATAAGAAGATAAAAATTCTCCGTAGCGATAGAGGAGGAGAATACTTCTCAAATGAATTCGATAACTTCTGTGAACAACATGGACTGATACATCAATGTACTGCTCCATACACACCTCAATAAAATGGAATAGTTGAAAGGAAGAATAGGACATTAGTAGAAATGGTCAACTCAATGCTGATAAGAGCAAAGTTACTACTAAGTCTATAGGGTGAGGCACTGCTTGCAACATGCCATATTCTAAATAGAATACCGTCTAAAAAATATAAAATATCTTTATATGAAACATGGAAAGGTAGAAAACCTAACTTAGGATATCTAAAAGTGTGGGGGTGTCTTGCATACTGCAGAACCCCTGACCCAAAAAGAACTAAGTTAGGACCAAGAGCTATTAAGTGCGCCTTCGTAGGGTATACACAAAATAGTAAAGCTTATAGACTTCTAGACATGGAGTCTAATACGATAATAAAATCAAGAGATGTTGAGTTCTTTGAGAACTCACTATCCTTGGAGTCAAAGGGTAATGAAATCCAAACTCCTAATAGAGAACCAGATAGCACAGCTTCACAGATAGTAGAAGCTCCTATTGAACCTTAGAACAAGAATAGAGAAGAGTCTAGGAGATGACTACATAGACTCACAATGCATCATTTTCCATCTTGTAGAAGCAGATAGAGAAAATGTTATAAGACAAATAACTATAGTGATGACTATAGAAGATGATCCTAAATCATATAAAGAAGTCATATCCTCTAGAGACGCAGCTTTCTGGAAAGAAGCTATAAACGATGAAATGGAATCCATAATGTCAAATCAAACATGGGAACTAATTAACTTACTTTCAAGTTCTAGACCATAGGATGTAAGTGGGTATTTAGGAAAAAATATCACACCGATGGAATTATCCAAACCCTTAAAGCTCGACTAGTAGCTAAAGGTTTTAGACAAAAAGAAGGGATAGATTATTTTGACACATACTCTCCTGTAGCTAGGATAACATCCATTAGAATATTATTTGTACTAGCTTCCATACATCATCTTCACATCCACCAAATGGATGTAAAGATCGCTTTCCTGAATGGTGACATCAATGAGGAGGTATACATGGAACAACCTGAAGCATTCGTTCTACCAGGAAATGAAAACAAAGTATGTAGATTAGTCAAATCTTTGTATGGATTAAAACAAGCACCAAAACAATGGCATGAAAAGTTTGATTCTAAAATACTATCCCATGGTTTCATGCATAATGTAGCTGACAAATGCATATATTCTAAAATAGATGGTAGTTGTATCGTTATTATTTGTCTATATGTTGATAACATGTTAATAATAAGTAATAAAATGGAAGGTGTGACTGAAACAAAGAGGTTTCTATCTTCGGTATTTAAAATGAAGGATCTTGGACAAGTTGATATCATCTTAAGTATCAAAGTTAAAAAACAATGTGGGGGTCATGCTTTGTGTCAATCTCATTATATTGAGAAGATACTAAACAAGTTTAACCATCTAAATATAAAAGAAGTAAAACCCCATTTGATCCAAGTATCAAGTTAAAAGAAAATACTGGAAGAACTGTTGCACAATTAGAATATGCGAGTGCTATAGGGAGTCTTATGTATGCTATGCAATGCACTAGACCAGATATCGCATATGCTGTGAGTAAACTTAGTAGGTTTACTAGTAACCCCAGTACTGAACACTAGAATGCAATTAGTAGAGTACTTGGTTACTTAAAAGCAACCAAAGACTTAGGACTATTTTATTCAGAGTTTCCGGCCGTATTGGAAGGATATACCGATACGAGCTGGATATCGAGTGCAGGGGACAACAAGTCTACTACAGGGTGGATATTCACCCTAGGAGGTGCAGCTGTATCTTGGGGATTCAAGAAACAGACCTATATAACGCATTCGACTATGGAGTCTGAATTCATAGCCCTGGCTGCAATAGGCAAAGAGGCTGAGTGGCTAAGGGATCTTTTATTAGAAATTCCTTTCTGTGTAAAGCCTATATCGGCCGTGTCATTACATTGTGATAGTGATGCCACATTAGCTAGATCCTATAGCGGTACTTATAATGGTAAATCTAGACATATAAGTCTTCGACATGATTATGTCAGACAGTTAATTCGAGATGGAATCATTGCTATTTCCTATGTGAAATCAAGCAACAACTTGACAGATCCTTTCACTAAACCTTCACCGAGAGAGGTAGTAAAGGCTACATCTAGAGGGATGGGGTTGAAATTCTTCAACCAAAGTTCCTCCAGTGATGGTAACCTAATCTGAAGTTAGAAAATCTCTAAATTTGGATTTAATGGGTAAAAACAAGTCACTGATATGTGGAAAGTTTTTTAGCACTAAATTATAAAACCTCATCTATAATAGATAAGTGCTGAGCGTTACGAAAAATGGTTGAGTCTGAGAACTCTTAATGAAATCTAGTCTATAGGACAAGTGTCTTATAGTAACGGAGACACTGGAAGGATTTCACCTATATGAACGTAGAGATGGTGCCGTCTCTCATGAGAGTTAGGATTTTTCTTTTAGGATCGTTCACGAATTAGGATAAGCACATGGCCATTAAATGTGCTGAGCAAGATTGTGGGAACTCTAACAACACATAGCGAATATGTGTGTGGTTTCTCCAACTTTGTTATCTAGGAATAACTGGTTCAAAGCTACGGCTACCAGTCATTTCGACAGAGTTTTGAGATACATACACTAAGGAAAGATTAAAATCGAAAGATATCTTTCTTTATGCATATAAGCTGATTATTCTGGCAGAAATATTTAACCGAGAAAATATATTTTTATAAAAAATCAAGTGGGGGATTGTTGTAAAATATTAATTTTTAATAAAATATAATAATATAATATATATATATAAAAAGTTGTTTTGAAAAAATACCGTTTTGCGGGTTTTTTGGGAATAGTCCCACATGGGAAAGGGAAGAGAAAAATCTTTGGTTTAAATGATAATAGTGGAGTATTATAATATTTGCCTACCTAGTCCGTGGACTATGGACCTTGCGTGTTCCAGTGCGTAGCACTGGAACACCTGCGCGCGCACTCGGGCTCGGGCTCGGGCACGGGCATGGGCACGGGCTCCGGCTCAGTCTCAGTCAGTCTCGGTCTCGGTCTCGGTCTTGGTCTTAGGCTCGGGCACGGGCTCGGTGCGAGGGCGTGGACATGTGAGGCAGTGTGGCTGTAGAGGCGCTAGTGGCAGACTTTGCACTTCGCACGTGCGCATCGTATCGCAAAGGGTCGCTCCCTTCGCGAACCGAAGCGAGATTGGTGCGAGTCGTGGTGTGACTAGTGGTTAAGGCAGATGGTTAGCTGGACAAAAATTTAAAGGACTGAATGAGAGTCCCTCTGTTTATATAGAGAGCTGAAAAATAGAGCTGTTGCAGCAGATCTGTAACAGCTGTGCTATTAGTGCAGGGTCCAGCTATAACTGCTGCATGGCTAGCCCAATAGCTAGAAAATGGCTAGCTTCTGTCTCACAACAGTCAGCATGCAGCAGCTTAATGGCCTATGCACAATAGTCAAAAAATGGCCATAAAATGGTTAGTTTTCTCCAACAGCTAGAAAACGGTCATGGAATTTATTTCCCTGGACCATAACCCCAGCCACCATAGCTTATAAAAGGAGGACCTGGATGGGTTTCCAATCCACCTCAAAACCTACTCCAGTAGACCCATACGAACTAAGACAACCTACTACTCCTCTTCTATACTCCAGTAGTTCCAGCAAGACAGTAAGGTTAAACCTTTACTAGAAGAACAGACCAACGGTATGGTCTAGAACGGTTCAACTGAACCAGTGGCTGAAGTACTGACCAGTGCAGTGGTCTTAATCCAAAGAATTTTCTCTCTTTTCCTTTTCTTTCTTTTGGAATTTTTTCTCTATGTTGTAATACTGCTAGAAATTATGTAATTGAGTTCCAATAGGTGGGCCTTCGTGTTTGTTGAACGCAGACCCACACCAGGCTCGTCGTATCCTAGAAGCTATTTGCTTGTAACCTACCGGCATACTCAATTTACTTGAGTAGGGGCAAATAATACTTTAAGGACAGCGTTTTCAGACGTGCTTCAGCCTGTCCTTATTTCTGATTATCGTAATTTTTCGGTTTCCATATTATACGGAAAATACATTAATCTGTATAATTTCAACATATTTTGTATAGTTTTAGGAAAAGCTAATAGAAAAGTGACATGTGGTATTAGACAAGAGATAAGTGTTTTAAAAGATTATATAAGATATTTAGAGTAATTTCTACATAATCATAACTGACATCAATTTAATGCTACATGTCATTAGGTGACCGAAAAATAGTGTAGCCAAGGCATCGAGGAGTGGAATATAGTCGAAGAGCAAGAGGTGATTGAGAGGAACATCACTTGGTAGAGAGAAGAAGTACAATAAAAAAAAATAAAAAATAGAAATGTAACAAGAGAGAGATGTGGATGTTACACCCGGTGGGACTCAAACAAGTACTTGGCTATCATAAATATTCATTTTGCACCAGCCGTACAAAAATATAAATTTTGATACAATGGTGGGACAATAATTATACTTACCAGTGTAAAAGTTCCGTGGAATTATGTGCCGACAAGGTGATCGAAATGCTTCTTTAGCAAGTAATGCTACAGCTAATGAATATCATGTTTGTAAGGTAGTTGTAGATTTTAGCAAGCACCCGAGCAAGTGAATTTATCACCCAGTCCAGTGCTTGCTCTACCAAATCCAGATAGATCGTTGACATCTCATGTTGAACCCTTTGAGATTCTTCCAGCCAAGATGGTCGACATGTAAAGAAGAATTCAACACACCGCGGAATTGTCACATATTCAGAATGAAACCTTTAATAGATGGATGGATAGCCACGCCGAAAGCATGAATCGGTTGATGGCTATGTTTGCTGAAATAGCACTTATCGCACCTCACCAATAAGTTGACACTAGTTCAGTTGGAAATATAGCACTAGTACCTCCGATATAGCCAATACTACAGGCACCTACTCTACAATGAAATGCACATCCTACCCTTATTTCAGTTCAAGACGTGCGAAATGCACCACTACTTATGGATTTCAGGTAATCTGAATATGATAATAAGAATTTTGTCCCCAAAGCTAGGAATCAACGGATACTTGAGGAGCAACCTTTGCCTAGAAACTAACCTTATAATGAGGAGCAGTACTCGATTAGTTTAAAGTCACCTCTAACGAGTGGGCAACAACATTAGAACCGTAATCAAATTGTGTAACTGGTTTAGGAGGTAGCAGGCCAGGTTCTTTACTAAACTACTAATCCAATGTATCATAAGTCTTATCCTGATTGGGTCGACCAACAATACCCATTGTCGAGGAAATATCGATATGATTTTACACTATTTACATGTGATACTAATCAGTCGATCATAGAACATATAAGTCACTTGACTATACAATGTGTGGAATTGGTAAATAATGGTTAATATAATTTACAATTTTTCGACCATTCACTAACTAGGGTAACATTTACAGTGTGTGGGTCTTATTTCAAACAACCTGTCCATGAATAGAGTGGTTCGCCCAATATCATTTTTAGAATATAACTTAGCAACAGTGGGTTATACAATTTAGTCAGTTGAATTTCAGTTAATAGAGCCGTGTGTATCATTTCTACGTGCATGTGTGTCAAGCATCATAAGCAACCAGAGTATAATTAATCAACTCCTAAAGATAAGTCGTCCACGAAACTTAGCATAGAAGAAACCCATTCCATGATATTTAATGAGAAATACTCCGGTGCTATGAGAGAATTACATGTTATAGTGCTCCTAGTTCCCTTTGTATACTTCGACGGTACAAACCATTGATCTAGGCTGTTCAGGTCCATATCACATTTCATTAGCTATTATTCAAACGTACGGTCAAGATTATTCACATAAAAATAAGTTCACCAAACGATTTGATCCATCTATTTGTTAGGAACCATCATGGAATGCTTATAATTCTAAAGAATCACTTTCCTTAGGCAATTATATCCATCCCAACCCTGGCTTGGAAAATAGATGGCTATAAAAGTAAGCCCAAATCAAAGTTAGATTGGATCATTCAACCAGTGAGATTTTTTGCATCATAGCCTACGAAATGTGTTCTAGACTTAATTCATAGTTCAGATCACTTGATTGGACTTTCAAGCAAGAAATCCAACTAGGAGAACTATTACTTATGGTGCTCTCAGAACACTAGAGCCTTGCTCTTATCCAATTCCTCTATAAAATGCACCATCTTCTAGGAGAAAAAGAACACACTAAAATAACATCATTTTTTTAGTGAGTGCGAAAGATCAATGGCTGAGGGAGCACTGAAGGTGTTTGGTAACTGGGGGAGCCCTTTTAGTCGTAGAGTAGTGCTAGGTCTCAAGCTCAAAGGCATTGAGTACGAGTACATTGAAGAAGATCTCTCCAACAAGAGCCCATTGCTTCTACAATACAACCCTGTTCACAAGAAGGTTCCGGTGCTCTTGCACAACGGAAAACCGATCGCTGAGTCGGTTGTGATCCTTGAATACATTGATGAAATATGGAAGGAGAATCCAATACTGCCGGAAAATCCTTTAGAGAGAGCGACGGCACGGTTTTGGGCCAAGTTCATCGATGAGAAGGTAAGAAGGATTCAACACCAATACTGGTATTTTGTTGCTGGTGAATTTTAGCAGCGTCAGATCGTTTCTAGTCACTCATAAGGTTCACCAACAATTAAGCTTCCCTGCTAGTGGCCTAATTATTTCTGGTTTTTGTTTTTGGAGAAATGTTGACTCATAATGTTGTATGTAAACTTTCACATGCAAGACTTTATTTCCAGCTTATGTGGTAATTGGTGTAGAACATCTAATCCATGCTAAATATTGAACACAAGGTAAAGATCACCTCAGGAATCGAATCAATACAATCATTATGTGGACAGTACGGTAGAACGAATCAGACCATTGGCTATGTGTTGATTTGGCCCATGTAGCCCACCGGATGATTGGACCATTCTCCGCACACACCTACGTACTCACACCACAGTAGGATTTCACCACAATTGGCACTGGAACCCATGACCTTAAGGACCCAAGAATCTGTAATCTAAAAATAAGTTTTATATATACGTGGGAAAAGGTTCTATGCGGTTGAGCTCATGGGAACCCATGAGGTTGAGCTATGTAGGCCCCACTGTGATGCGTGTTGAACATCTACCCCATCAGTCAGATGCACTATTCAATAGTGGGCTTTGGCCTTAAAATTCAAGTCAATCCGTTATTTTCTTGGGCCACACCGCATACAAAAGTTGAGAGGGGTTACCCTTCCATTAAAACATTCATAATCATTTGTTGGGCCCACCGAGATGTGGTTCACAAATCCAGCCCATCCATTATGTGTGTCCCACTTGGATGAGGGGTCAGACCAAGTTTCAGATGCATCCAAATTTCAGGTGAACCCCACCAAGTGCTTTCATATGTTTTAGGCATGTCTTCTCAAGATTTTAGATGTTATGGCCCACCTGAGTTCCGTATACGGCTGATTTTTGGGATATCCCATAATTTAAAGGGGACCCATCAAATGCACAATGTTAATGTTCGACATGCATCATGGTGGGGCCCACACAGCTCGACCTATATATATAGTTCTACCTAAGCTAAAGATATTTTTGCCCCGGATTCAAACCGTGCTTGACATTTTGCTATGATACTGTTTCAAATAACCATTTGCTCTAAAAGCTTGAGCCAAATCTTTATGTTGGAGACGAACCCTTGCATGGCTTGGGTGCTCTATAGCAGGAAGTAAATGTGTGAAAGTTCATATACAATGTTGAATGTTAATAACTTTTTATATCTAAGTTTTATTTGGGATTAGGTAAATGAGACTAAGGATTTGATAAATTGGTCAACTTGTCAATGATTTTGTATTGAATTTAGATTTGGCAAATTTCAAATTCCGTTGTTTTGGAACTAAGCTACAAATGCCTGGATTTCGAAGCCTTTGTAGTATATCAGGATATTCATTGTAATGGAATAACTTTTCTTCTTACTTTTAAGCTCCTTTGTGTATTTCCAAAGTCTTAGTTATTTGGGGAATTTAGATTTGCCCCAAATCCATGAATCTAAGGGCTGTGGATTTGGGATTTGTGAAATCCAAAAATTTGACAAATGCTCAAAGAAAAAAAGAAAGAAAAAAAAAAGGGGAAAATTAAATCTATGGATTTCACAAATTCCTGCCTCAAATCCTCACCCCAATCAACCCCTTAGAAGTTAGGGAAACAAACAGAGGATAGTGATCCAATGTTCGATTGCATTGTATCAAAATGATTTTAAAGATCCATGGTCGACATAGGTGGGACCCCACAAATGAATGGTCAAGATACAATATACAGACAGGTGGACCATAAATTGGATGGTAATGATTGCCTAATTGTTGTGATTTTTAGCATTGAAGTAAGACCACGATATGGTGGTAGACAGTACGTTTCAACAATGAAATTATGGGTTCGACTGCCCATGTGGTTTAGGTGTATTTTAACAAAATCCATTATTTTATGTATCATCTACAATCTTCAAACACCATGTTTGTTATGATTCTGAAAGTGCATATTGGCAACATGGATGGCTTGTTGGAGTGAGGGGAAGGAGCAAGAGAAGTTCATTGAAGAGTCCTTGGAGAGCTTAAAGACCTTAGAGTCTGCTCTTAATGGGAAGTTTTTTGGAGGAGATTCAATAGGGTTGGTTGACATTGCTGCTTGCTACATAGCCCATTGGCTTGGAGCACTTCAAGAAGTAGTAGGAATCACATTGGTGGATGGAGAGAAGTTTCCCATCTTATGCAAATGGACTGAAGATTTCATGAGCGATAGTGTTGTGAAAGAAAGCATGCCCCCTAGAGAAAAGTTACTTGCACTCTTCAATGCTCGTAAAGAAGCCATCTTTGCAACCAAAGCTCCTGTCTACTGATGCGGCCTACAATGGACGGTTGATGCATGTTCCTAGTTAGTGACGTGTGAAATAAATAGAATAAATGTAGGTATGTGAGATTTAAATTATGGTAAATCATACATATAGACAGATCCAGGCCGTCTAAATCATGTGGACATAGTGGATGGAGAACAGATTAAAATATATATATATATATATAAATTGTGTGGATTGGATAATCCTAACGTTCCGATTGGTTGCCGTCGGATGGGTTGTTAGTACGAAAATAGCCACTGATCCAAATTCAATGGGTGAGATCAGGCAGGAAAGATTGGATCATCATTATATATGGATTTTGGGCTATGCTCCGTCCACAATAGGGCCCACAATTTGGAAGGTCTGGATCAGCATGCCCTCTCTTTGTATTTCGTTGCTTACATTTTTGCAATGAATATTGTAATGTGTTTCTTGGGTTTTATAATCTATTGAAGTCTTTTAAGAATGATGATGGACGACAGCAACCAACTTCTGATAACCAACTTCTGATATTAAATTACTTAAATTATCTAGAAGTCTAAGTTGACTAGCAATAGGAAGTAGACCTCACAAACTGATATAGTTTTAAACCAGAAATACTTTGATAATCTGGCCGAGTGTGATAGATGATAAGCAGGCAGTTGGAAATTACACCGAAAGTCCTTCCATGGTATACAAATAATTCAAATTAAACCTTCTAAACTCAGGGCACACTTTTCTTTTTATCATGAACAAAAAATTAAACATTAGATTACTGGACATTTAACGAATGTTTAGAAATGAAAAAATATCTAAGGTTCATATTTAAAAACACAAGCTAAACAGAGTTTAGGATCGTTCAACCAACCTTATTTTTATACTACAACTTAACGACTATTGGTTTGAAAATTTAACTGGTTCTTGACTTAGTATTTGAAATGCATACCATTTGTTAGTGCATGAGTATCAAGTGCCATGGGCAGCCAGAGAATTAAAAAAGCTCTCCGTCAGCACATCGTAAATAGAGATTTTAGTACATGGTTTGATAGCCTTTGGTTGAAAGGAGAAATCAGAATTTTTAAATTTCGGATGTCTATATTCATAGAATAAACCGGCAAATTTTGGGTCTTTAACACGTTTGTCTTTTAAGATGAAATTCAGAAAAGGAGAATGAACAAGCTAATAAAAGAGTGACATGTGGTATTACTAGAGGTGTACATGAGTCGATCCGAGCCAAGCTCAACCTGGACTCGGCTCAACTCGGTCCTCGAGCCTGACTGGCCAACTCAGCTTGGTTCGGTCCGTAGCTCGGGCTAGTTCAAGCCAAGATCGAGCCGAGTTTGTTTGCATAGCATTTTCACAAATACATGAACTGCACTTTCAAAATCTTGCTGTATGTAAAACAACAGCAATGGATTTACATGTATTTCATCAAACACCTTGTAAACAACATAAAAATCAAGAAAAAAAGAGGGTACTTGTTTCATATACGTACCTTCCTTGCCACCGGCCACACTTCATTAAGTCATTTCATCAGACACTTGGTGAGCAAAAACAATATCAAAGTAACTGAGTCACCAAACTGAATCGATCTGACTTCGATTCGAGTTGGGTTTGATCCAAGTCGAGTTGAGCTCGGGCAATCTTGAACTCGGTTCAAAATTTTTTCGAGCTCAAAAAATCAGCTTCACTCGGCTCGAACACAATTTCGAACCAAGTCGAATCAAGCTTTTTCAAGTCGAGTCGATCGAGTTACCGAGCTAACTCTGCTCGTGTACAGCCCTAGGTATTACATGAGAGATAAGTGTTTTAAAAGATTTTATAAGATATTCAGAGTAATTTCTGCAGAATCATAACTGCCATCGATTTAATGCTACATGTCATTAGGTGACCGAAAAATACTGTGGTTAAGGCATCGAGGAGCGGAATGTAGTCGAAGAGCAAGAAGTGATTGAGAGGAACATCGCTTGGTAGAGAGAAGAAGAACAATAAAAAATAGAAATGTAACAAGAGAGGGATGTGGATGTTACACCCGGTGGGACTCAAACAAGTACTTGGCTATCATAAATATTCATTTTGCACCAGCCGTACAAAAAGACAAATTTTGATATAATGGTGAGACAATGATTATACTTAACAGTGTAAAAGTTCTGTGGAATCATGAGCCGACAAGGTAGTTGAAATGCTTCTTTAGCAAGTAATGCTACAACTAATGAATATCTTGTTTTTAAGGGAGTCGTAGATTTAGCAAGGACCCGAGCAAGTGAATCCATCACCCAATCCAGTGCTTCCTCTACCAAATCCAGATAGATCGTCGACATCTCATGTTGAACCCTTTGAGATTCTGTCAGCTGAGATGGTCAACATGTAAAGGAGAATTCAGCACATCATGGAATTGTCACATATTCAGAATGAAACATTCAATAGATGGATGGGTAGCTATGCTGAAAGTATGAACCGGTTGATGGCTATGTTTGCTGAAATAACACTTATTACACCTCACCAATAAGTTGACACTAGTTCAATTGGAAATCTGGCACTAGTACCTCCGATAGCCAATACCACAGGCACCTACTCTACAATGAAATGCACATCCTACCCTTGTTTTAGTTGAGGGCATGAGAAATGCACCACTACTTATGGATTTCAGGCAGTCTGAATACGATAATAGGAGTTTTGTCCCCAAAGCTAGGAATCAACGGATACTTGAGGGGCAACCTTTGCCCAGAAACTAACCTTATAATAAGGAGCAATAACCAATAAGTATAAAGCCACCTCTAATGAGTGAGCAATAACATTAGAACCATAATCAAATTGTGTAGTTGGTCCAGGAGGTAGTAGGCCAGGTTCTCTACTGAACTACTAATCCAATGTATCATAAGCTTATCCTGATTGGGTCGATCGACAATATCCATTGTCGAGGAATTATCAACATGATTTTACACTATTTACATGTGATACTAGTCAGTCAATCTTAAAACATATAGGTCGCTTGACTATACGGTGTGTGGAATTGGTAAATAATAGTTAATATAATTTACAATTATTCGACCATTCACTAACTGGGGTAGCCTTTACTTAGTATTCTAATTTGTTGCAAATTATATCCAAAATTGGCAATAAATGGAAGAAAAGTTTCATGTCCAATTCTTTTATGAGGATAAGAAATTTTGTATGCTTGAACTTGCACGATTTTGGCAATTTTCAAGAGAATCGATTGAAAATTATATCGCTTAGTTCAAAAGAGCAAAAATTCGATGTAAGGTAGTTACGACCAAGGTAGAATTTAATCAATTGGCTGAGAATGGTCTAGAGTTTAAACTTTGATAAAAGTTTATTGGAACATAATTCACATATCTTTACGATCTAACTAAAAAGGTATCTCAATATGAGGCTCTACTTCAAGGCACAACACAGAAAAAGAATTATTTAGTAGGAACATGTGGACATGGTGGATGGAGCATAGATTTATATATATATATATATATATATATATATATATATATATGTGTGTGTGTGTGTGTGTGTGTGTGTGTGTGTGTGTGTGTGTGTGGATTGGATAATCCTAATGTTCCGCTTGGTTGCCGTCGGATGGGTTGTTAGTACGAAGATAGCCACTGATCTAAATTCAATGGGTGAGATCAAGTAGGACAGATTGGATCATCATTATGGATTTTAGGCTATGCTCCGTCCACAATAGGGCCCACAAGTTGGAAGGTCTAGATCAACATAGCCTCTCTTTGTATTTCGGTGCTTGCATTTGTAAAATGAATGTAATGAGTTTCTTTCGTTTTATAATCTATTGAAGTCTTTAAAGGATGATGATGGATGACAACTATCAACTTTTGATATTAAATGACTAAATTATCTAGAAGTCTAAGTTGACTAACAATGGGAAGTTGACCTCACAAGCTAATATAGTTCTAAATCAGAAATACTTTGATAATCTGGCTGAGTGTGATAGATGATTAAGCAAGCAGATTGAAATTACACAGAAAGTTCTTCCATGGCATACAAATAATTCAAATTAAACCTTCCAATTTCTTTTTATCATGAACAAAAAATTAAATATTAGTTTACTAGACATTTACCAAATATTTATAAATGAAAAAAAGCATCCAATGGTTATATTTTAAAAACAAGCTAATTAGAGCTTAGGATTGTTCAACCAACCTTATTTTTATACTAAGACTTAACAATGATAGGTTTGAAAATTTAACTGACTCTTGGCTTAATATTTGAAATGCATACCGTTTCTAAGTGCATGAGTATCAAGAGCCATAGCCAGCGAGTATGAATGTAACACCCTGGTTCTCATGGCTCGAGGGTGATCGCTCCTCATTGAGAACCCGAGTATTATATTATAAAGTCTACTACAACACATCTTAATTATAAAAGATCCCATGATATAATGTAAGACAACTACCATATAGGCCATAGATTTCAAGAGCATTAAAAGGGTAGTTTAATACATGTAAATGTCAGCAAAATGAAATCCCTCAGTAGGGGAATTTAATTACAAACCATGAAATTAAAAGTATAAAGTTCTAATTATGAAAGCATGTAAATCATAAACTATTAGTTGAGCTCAAATGGCTCAACCACACTGTCATAGTATCCTTCCTCGCCAAACTCCTCTCCAGTCTCGTCTGAGATCCTAACTAGGGGGTCTTCCTCTAACACTAAACCTGCATCTATTTGGTGCAACCACATGATAGGGTGAGTGATAACTCAGTGAGAATTTTTCTCCAAGATTTCATGCATATCATAGCATTCCAAGATAGTTTTGAATCAACTTAACAATTTATAAAGAGACCAATTTATTTATTCTGGTACATGGATGTATGGGTGCATGGTCATGATCATAGTCTTGGGGATGCACATCCAGCTAGTAAGAGATCAACCCAAGTAGATTTGCTACTTGGAAGAAAGATCACATGGTGAGTGTGCCCAAGGTAATTTTAGTACCTTGGAAAAGCATTTAGGAAACACCCGAGGAGGACCCAAATACCCTGAAAAGCCTCATGCAAAGAGAGAGCCACATAGTGATATGAATGCACTTAAATCCGAGGGTTTTTTCACAACCCCAAGTGGAGGGTCGCAATGTAGTAATAACTCGGTAAGACTGAGGTTGAATCTATAGGGACTAAACTTGTACATATTCTGAAAATAACTAGAACTAGAACTAGAAAAAGATCTAAATTGAAATTTGAATAATTGAGAGTAATGTGAATAATGTTGATTAAAACTTGTGAATTTAAAGGTGGGAACTAGGGTGTCAAGGATCCACTTGTAGTTATCAAGATTATACCTTAATTCAAGGAACACAATTGGAATTGGAATCATATCCTATCCAATTGGAAGATAAAACAATTTAAATCAAATCTTAACTTTTCATTAACTTAATTCTCAATGGAGGAGAATTGTGATGATTGGAAATGATTCTATCACCCTACCATGTCCATGAGACAATGGTGAACAACAACATTTACAAATTCACAATCTTAAAATAGGAAAAGAACTTATCCAAAGCTATCACAACATCTATTGTAATTTGAGTCACAATAAATCATAGAAAATTAAAAATATTCCTTTAATATCAAATTAGAAATCAATGAGGTCCAATAAGAACAAGAATCAAAGCGATATAATCATCCAAACATGCTACGAGCTTCACCTCTTAGCCCTAGCTAAGAGGTTTAACCAACTACAGACATGATTGAAACCAAATCTCTTAAACAAAACATGAAAAATAAACTAGGGATGAAGAAAACTCTTTGGCGTCTGCTTCACCCTTGTGCTATGCTCCTTGAGACCTTTCCAAACCCTATAAGATGCTCTGGAACATCCTAAGGAGTCCTATTTATAGTAGTGGAACTCCAACTTTCGCACCGAGTTGGAAAAATCTGGAAACCGCCTCAAATTTATGCTTTGTGCAGTTTTCCAAAATAAACTTTAAGAACTTTGCTTTTTTAGACTCGAATTTTCAGAATATGTTTTTTTCAAGACAATTTTTAGGAATATATTTTTTCAGGACAATTTTCAAGATTCCTTTTCTTTTTCTTCACTTCAAATCTTCGATTCTCTTTATTCCTCACTTGGTTTCCTTGGATCTTTGGCATGTGAATTCTTCATTAATGATTTCTAAATCTTAAAATCTTCATTTAGATGATAAGCAGACAGTTGGAAATTACACGGAAAGTTCTTCCATGGTATACAAATAATTCAAATTAAACCTTCTAAGTTATGGGCACACTTTTCTTTTTATCATGAATAGAAATTTAAACATTAGATTACTGGACATTTAACAAATGTTTAAAAATGAAAAAAAATCTAAGGGTCGTATTAAAAAAACAAGCGAAATAGAGTTTAGGTTCGTTCAACCAACCTTATTTTTATAATACAACTTAACAACTATGGGTTTGAAAATTTAACCGATCTTGGCTTAGTATTTGAAATGCATACCATTTGTTAGTGCATGAGTATCAAGTGTCATAGGCAGCCAGAGTATGAAAAAAGCTCTCCATCAGCACATCGTAAATAGAGATTTTAGTACATGGTTTGGTAGCGGTTGGTTGAAAGGAGAAATCAGAATTTTTAATTTTCGAATGTCTATATTCATAGAATAAACTCGCAAATTTTGGGTCTTTAACACGTTTGTCTTTTAAGATGAAATTCAAAAAAGGAGAATGACCAAGCTAATAAGAGAATGACATGTGGTATTACTAGAGGTGTACACGAGTCAATCCGAGCCAAGCTCAGCCTAGACTCAGCTCGACTCAGTCCTCAAGACTGACTGGCCAGCTTAGCTCGGTTCAGTTAGTAGCTCAGGCTAGTTCGAGTTGAGTTTGAGCCAAGATCGAGCTGAGTTTGTCTGTGTACCATTTTAAAAAACACACGAACTATACTTTCAAAATTTTGATGTATGTAAAACAACAGCAATGGATTTACATGTATTCCGTCAAACACCTTGAAAACAACATAAAAATCAAAAAAAAAAAATGGTATTTGTTTCTTATACGTACCTTCCTTGCCACCAGTTACACTTCATTGAGTCATTTCATCAAACACTTAGTGAGTAACAGCAATATCAAAGTAGCCGAGTCACCGAACTGAATCGATCTGAGTTCGATTTGAGTTGGGTTTGATCCGAGTCGAGTCGAGCTCGAGCAAGCTCGAACTCGGTTTGAAATTTTTTCGAGCTAAAAAAATTAGCTCGACTCAGCTCAAACTCAGTTTCGAACTAAGTCGAATCGATCTTTTTTAAGTCGAATTGAGCGAGTTACCGAGCTAACTCTGCTCTTGTACAACCCTAGGTATTACATGAGAGATAAGTGTTTTAAAAGATTTTATAAGATATTTAGAGTAATTTCTGTAGAATCATAATTGCCATCGATTTAATGTTACATGTCATTAGGTGACTGGAAAATAGTGTGGCTAAGGCTTCGAGGAGAGGAATGTAGTCAAAGAGCAAGAAGTGATTGAGAGGAACATCACTTGGTAAAGAGAAGAAGAACAATAAAAAATAGAAATGTAACAAGAGAGGGATGTGGATGTTACACCCGGTAGGACTCAAATAAATACTTGGCTATCATAAATATTCATTTTGCACCAGCCATACAAAAAGACAAATTTTGATACGATGGTGGGACAATAATTATACTTACTAGTGTAAAAGTTTTGTGGAATTATGAGCCGACGAGATGGTTGAAATGCTTCTTTAGCAAGTAATGCTACAACTAATGAATATCTTATTTGTGAGGGAGTTGTAGATTTAGGAAGCACTCGAGCAAGTGAATTCATCACCCAGTCCCGTGCTTGCTCTACCAAATCCCGATAGATCGTCGACATCTCATGTTGAACCCTTTGAGATTCTGTCAGCCGAGATGGTCGACATATAAAGGAGAATTTGAAAGTGCCCTTATTTGTCAATTACTGTGAACGGGTGGTCAGACAGTCTGCAGGACATCAAAAGAAGATCAAGCCAAGTGTCTGCCTCAACTGGATGCTTGCCATAGGTAAATCATAGCCTCACATCCCATAACCCAATACACCAGGTGAATTAAACTCTTAAAACAAGATAGACATCTTAGGATTTTTATGCTGAGAAAACTTTTTCAAAATAGGAAAATCTCTAAGTTTTTCTCGCCTTGTCGATTTTATCGAAGCACCCTCGATATGATCAACCTACTCTGTTGATGTCCTTGACACCTTACCGATATAATCGATAAGAGGACTAAAAGTGTCCAGCAACCACATACTCATCTGGACGGATTTATCGATATATCGATACACCAATCGATATCATCGATATTCAAATCTCGAGCCTATCGAAAGTGGCTTGATAATATCGACAGACAGTTTTTCAGCGCCCCTGTTTTTTAATGAAAATCTCAAAATTCATTGATATATCGATGACCGTCCGATATGATCTGAAATCAAATATCGATATGATCGGAGGTCCATCGATGATATCGATGGTGGGCGCGCATTTCTTACAACAGTTATTTCAAGATGCTTTTAACTATGATCGGGGGCCCTTCGATTTAATCGATATTCAAATATCGATGATATTGACACTTGATCGATTGCATTGAACTAAACCATAATCTGTCCAGCAAGTTCAAAGATAAATCTGCTGGAATTATCGATGCCTCAATTCAGATCTCGATATCGTCAACATTCAAATTCCGATGACCTCGACGGTTCCCCCGATCATTCATGAAAACCTGAAATATTTTCAAAGTCAAGTCTCTCTCATTTTTCATGTGTCGAGGGATCGACCCAGTCATCGATGGAATCGGAGTTTGAAATCCGATGACATCGACAACTGTTTCGATTCATCGACCTATTGGCAAGAAGTTTCAAAAGCGTATGACATCGAGTCCAAGTCATCGAGTAGACCATCGATGCTATCGAGACTATACGCTCAATGATATCGAGCATGTTCGATGATATCGAACTCTGTTATAAATGTGACTGTTTTATATCCGTTGGAACTTCTTGCCTATATATAGAGGACTTGTTCTTTGTTGCTGTAAGTGAGAAAAGAGAGAGCTTTTGTGTGTTTCAACTTGTATCTTATACCTAAAGCCTTTCTCTCTAGGGAATTCATCCTCCAATCCACTCTTACCATTGATATTAAATAGAGTGGATTGGGGAATGAACTTCCGCATTCAAGGATCCTCCAGCTACTACCTTAATGACAAATCATTATGCTGGGATGCCTTAAATGTATTAGAGAGGAACCACTCTATCTTCCTTATAGGAAAATCTTTAGAGAGTAGGATTCTATCTCACCCTTGACCCAACCCGAAGCCAAGCATTGGTATATCATCTTATGTTACGGATCAACGGAGCTGAAGATCTTTGGTGTTGTGATTAACGGGACTCATCAACTTATCTGTAAGTATCCAGAGTCTAGAGGACACTTGTGATCATTTCTTCCTAAGTCTTGGTCCTAAGTGGTTCTCACCCTTTGAAGTCCTCAAGGAGGCCTTCGGTGGGAGTGTACATAGTGGGTGCACTGGGTGGACCCTTGCTCTTGTGTAGGGCATAAACTGTTAGGTCCTTGTGTAGTCCTTGACCTGTGTGGTCTAAAATCTGGGTGTTTTGTGTGGACCCTTGCTCTATGGAGAGCATAAACATCTGGTTAAGAGTGAACCAACAAAACTCTGGGTTTGAGGTGAACCGCGTAAAACCTCTGTAAAGGTTGAAGGTGAACTTAATTTAAAACCTTAGGTTAGAGTTGAACCCTGGGAAACCTCCTTAGTAAAATCTGGTATACTCAAGGGTTGAGTGTGACAGCCGGAAGTGGAGTAGACAAGTAGTCGAACCACTATAAAAATGACTGTATTTGTGATTGATTTTTATGTTTGATTATTTATGTGATTATGCTAACTGCTTTCATATCTGCTCACACTTCACACACAGTTACATCCATCATAGACTATAACTGCTTCATGCTTATCTTTTAAATAGTTTTGTGATTGGATCCTCTACTGAGCTTGGAAGCCAGTAGAGTTACATTTGAGTAATCCTAGGATTAGTGTGATATGATTTTTAATAACATGTAAATCTCTAAAAAGTCCATTCACCCCCCTCTAGGACATTGACATATTCTAACTTTAACTCAAGTGGTCTTCACCGCTAATTTCAATTGGTATTAGAGCGGGTCTCTCTTCAAGGGCTTCACCGCCTAGAGAGTGATCTTGACTGAAGTTGGAAATATGGCTAAAGGAGAGGGCTCATCAGTCACTAGACCTCCAGTATTTGACGACTCAAACTATGCATACTAGAAGGCTAGAATGCACTACTTTCTGAGATCTTTGGACCATGATATTTGGGAGATAGTTGAAAGTGGATATGTGCCACCAACAGATCAAGTTGTATTAGATAGTGGCACAACTATCACAAAACCCAAATCCAAAGAGATGTAGACGGCGTCTGATAAAGATAAACAGACTTCTGAAGCTAAAGCTATGAACACCATCTACTGTGTCGTGTCCCAGGATATATTCAATCAGATAAGTATGTGTGGGACATCAAAAGAAGCATGAGATCTACTAGAAACAACCCATGAAGGCACAAGTACTGTGAAGAGGTCTAAACTACAACTCTTGACTTCACAGTTTGAAAATCTCAGGATGGAAGAGCATGAGACATTTATGAAGTTCTTCACCAAGTTGAACATCATTTACAACTCCATGGGTGGATTAAGAGAGAAAATTCCGGTACCAAAAATTTGTAGGAAAATTCTAAGATCCCTACCGGAACGTTTTAATCCCAAGGTTATAACAATAGAGGAGTGTAGGAACATAGACGAGATAAAAGTAGAAGAACTGATAGGTTCCCTACAGACTTTTAAACTACACTTCACACAACCCCAAAAATCCAAAAACACTATCCTAAAGACCTCAAAGAAAAAAAAACATGAGGATAGTGAGAGTGAAAAGGAAGATGAAGATGAGGAAGTGGCCTTGCTGGCACAAAGATTTAGAAGATTCTTTCAAAAGAATCGTGGTTGTCCCTTTAGAGGTAGAAAGGTGGATAACAAACTCTCTGCAGGAAAATTTGGTAAAAAGACCAAAGAACCACAATGCTACGCTTGTCGAGAGTACGAACACCTATCTACTGAGTGCGCAAACAGAAAACTAAGGGTAAGGCAATGGCCGCCACGTGGGATGATACAGAAGAGTTAAACTCAGAATCAAGTGACTCAGAGAGCGATGGAGACCAAAAAACCTTGAAAATACTCATGATTTCCACTGCTCCAATCATTCCAACTGAATTTGAAGAAGAACAGCCAGCCACTGAATCATTTTTATCTAATGATGAAGAAACAAGAGAAGAAAAGGAACCGAATGAATTACAAGACGCTTACAATCATCTTTACATTCATAGCGTCGATATTGTCAAAAGACTAGGAATAATTGAGAACAAAAAGGAATTGCTACAATTAGATTCGGATAAAGCTTCAAATACCAATACTCATCTAATTACTAATTTGCAGCAATGTCACTCAGATAATGATAGACTTGAAAGAGCAAACATTTTCTTGAAATTCGAGTCAGAAAAATTAAAGAAACAAGTCAAAGCATTAAATGAAGAAAGCTTGATTCTTCAGAATAAAAATTATACACTTCGAAATGATTTAGAAGAATCACAGAAAATAGCCAAGCTAAACTGCAAATTTTCCCAAAGTAGTGAGAGATTAGGAAAACTTTTGGGTATGGGAAAATTTGGAAACAACAAAAATGACTTAGGCTATGAAAAGGCTAGAACAAGAACTGGAGATGAAACACATGGAAAATCTGATATTTCCAGTAGCAACAAAGGCAAAAATCCGGCTTATCAGAAAAGTGGTGATTCGGAGGAAGTGTTGAACAAAGGATATATACAACCATCATCACTTAAACTATCTGACAGGAAGAAAGGCTTAATGGATCAAGTGGTTGAATCAGATAAGAAGATCAGACCTGCCACAAGTAAAACTCCTGTCACAAAGTGGGTGATTAAGGAAAAGACAAATTACCTCGTTACACATTCAAATCATCTACCAAGCAATGAGGCTAAATGGTATCTTGACAGTGGTTGCTCAAGACATGTCACAGGTGACAAATCCCTTCTCTCTAACTACGAAGATCTTCATAAAGGGATAGTCACCTATGGAGATGGAGCCACTGCTAATGTAATTGGACAAGGAATGATAAGAGGAATTGATTTGCTCAAAAATGAGAATGCTTTTTGCATAAAAGGACTAGTACATAATCTGTTAAGAATCTCTCAAATATGTGATAATGGGCATGTGGTCAAGTTCAACAAAGAAGAATGCGATGTCCTAGATCGATCAGGAAAATCAGTAATTAAGGGTCATTGTACAAACAACCACTGCTACATTATAAGGAACAATATTGAGAAACACTAGAAATGAAAGAACAAGTCTTGATCATGCATCTAGATAAGGATATTTGATATAATGATGCAGTTTTTGCTGAGCATTCAAGGAAACAATCTGAGGTCTCTCACCTCCTCTTTTGCATATAAACATTCAAATGTTTATACTTTTGATGTACAAAGGATATACAAAATCTTGCTGATAATTATTTTTTTTTGCAAAAACCTTAATGGATATATTATTTTGTACATAAACAATTATCAAACTGCAGAGATCCACCTTCGATATAAGCGTCGATTGATCACTTGTGAATGTCGATCACATCGACTGAGAATCGATATCATCGACGACTCTCTGGGTAGCTGAAATGTCGGGACGGTTGTTCTTCCCTATAACTTGAAATTAAAAATTAAAAATGGAGAACTAAGAACATGATTAACGAGAAAGGTGGTCACTGCTTGGCAAGAATCAGTAGATCAAGAAGAAGAGCTTCATTGGGAAATCTCAGTCTTGGATATTTCATCCTTTCAAGATGAGAAAAGACAAAGGACTGCTCCGTCCACGGTATGCTTCAACTGAAAAGAAGATAGGTAAGCATGATGCAACTACCTCTTCTTCTTCTTCTTTGATCAACTTAAACCCTGTGGAAGAACGATCAATTCAGAGGAAGAGTATTACATCGTTTGGGATCATCAATCTCTTAGAACTGATCGGTTGGGGGAATATCATAAATCTGGGTGGAGAATTTCAGCATAATCTGGTACATCAGTTCTTAAGCTTCATCTATCATGTTGAAAACACTCCCCCAATCATCTCAGTCGCTGTCAAAAATCAAACCCAATTAATCTCTCCTAGAGTGATAAGCAGGCTGATTTGTGTAGAGGTGACAAGGATACCTATGTCTGAGCGAAATTTGAATGGTCTTGGTGTATGGGGTGAAGTTACTCGGGAAGTGTGATGGTGCTACTATACCAAGAAATGAACAAAATACTCTTCATGTTAAATATCTCAGTCCTGCATTCAAGATTCTTCACAGCATTTTCAGCACAAATGTCTATCCCCGTGAAGTCTCTGGCAACATGCTTACACCTTACATGCTAAATGTCTTGTATGATGTTCATCTCAGTATCCATATTTGCCTTCCCACTCTTATCTTACAACAACTGATTCGGGTATCTACAAATGAATCCATCACTATTATTCCATTCCCATGCCTTATAACCAAGCTCTCACAAAATTTTGGGCTGCCTCCTACCAATGATCTTCCACACCCGCGTATTTGGTTTAACTGTCATATCATGACCAGTACGACTTGCGGAGGAACCAATTCAAGCTCAGACAAAGAATATTCTATACACAACCCTGTCTCTAGCGAAAACCTTTAGGCTGTTGTCAAACGCAACACTATACAAGACCTAATTGATAGACAATTCCACATGATGAAACAGCTTGAAAAGTGTGAAGTTCGTCTGCTAAAAATCAAAACCATGCTGGCAACCTTGCAAAATGATACGCACCAACTTCTGAATGAGTCGCCAGCACTATAGTAGTTGTTGATAAAATATCTAATACATCACTAGCCTGGGTTCTCACTGAAATGCGGAAAGCATTATTATCTTTTTGGATGCTCTTTGCTATTGCATAAGTGTGATGTATTTCTAAAAGTTGTTACAGAAGACACAGTCTCAATTTTTTTTGAACTATTACCACTGTCTGTGGCAGTCAATGTTTTGTATATGGCTGAATAAAATTCAGATTTTTATAGCCATGATTCCCTCGGTTTATCACATAACTAATGATATGCATGTGTTGTTTCTGAAATGTCATCGGCGTGTATCTGTCATGCATACGTAAGTTCTGAATTGCTCTGATATTGAATGCATGTGATGGTTTTTATAACTGCTAATATCACTGTTTTACTCACTCTAATCTGCATTCATATATTCTGAAAATGATGTCTGGTTTAAAATGATTTCATCTTTATACATCTATATCTGTTGGTTCTCCCATGAAATTCATTCTTCAGTCAATATCACTTGCTATATCTTTGCCAATGATTGACAAAAAGGGGGAGAACAGTTCAAAACACCGCGAGCGAAAATTGTATATCTAATGTGTTGCAGTTGTTAGGGGGAGCAGCTACATGAAAGGGGGAGTTTTGAAGTAAGGGGGAGCGGATATTTCTAGAATGTGTACATGGGTTAGAAAGCCTTGTAAAATTGTTTAAATACATGTACACACAATTAAGGGTGTGTCTAGAAGTATTCTAAGGTCTTTTGGATATTTTGTCACGTAATTGACAAAGGGGGAGATTGAAAGTGCCCTTATAAGTGCCATTGTTTGTCAATTACTGTGAACGGGTGGTCTGACAGTTTGCAGGACATCAAAAGAAGATCAAGACAAGTGTCTGCCTTAACCCGATGTGTAGAAGCTCGCCATAGGTAAATCATAGCCTCACATCCCATAACTCAATACACCAGGTGAATTAAACCCTTAAAACAAGATAGACATCTTAGGATTTTTATGGTGAGAAAACTTTTTCAAAATAGGAAAATCTTTAAGTTTTTCTCGCCTTGTCGATTTTATCGAAGCACCCTCTAGATGATCGACCTGCTCTGTCGATGTCCACGATACCTTAACGATATGATCGATAAGAGGACTAAAAGTGTCCAGCAACCACATACTCATCTGGACGGATTTATTGATATATCGATACACTAATCAATATCATCGATATTCAAATCTCGAGCCTATCGAAAGTGGCTCGATAATATCAACAGACAGTTTTCCGGTGCCCCTATTTTTTAATGAAAATCTCAAAATTCATCGATATATTGATGACCGTCCGATATGATCTAAAATCAAATATCGATATGATTGGAGGTCCATCGATGATATCGATGGTGGGCACGCATTTCTTACAGCAGTTATTTCAGGATATTTTTAACTATGATCGGGGGCCGTTCGATTTAATTGATATTCATGTATCGATGATATCGACACCTGATCGATTGTATCGAACTAAGCCATAATCTGTCCAGTAAGTTCAAAGATAAATCTGCTGGAATTATCGATGCCTCGATTCAGATCTTGATATCATCGACATTCAAATTTCAATGACCTCAACGGTTCCCCCGATCATTCATGAAAACCTGAAATATTTTCAAAGTCAAGTCTCTCCCATTTTTCATGTGTCGAGGGATCGACCCAGTCATCGATGGAATTGGAGTTCTAAATCTGATGACATCGACAACTGTTTCGATTCATCGACCTATTGGTAAGGAGTTTCAAAAGCGTATGACATCGAGTCTGAGTCATCGAGCAGACCATCGATGCTATCGAGAGTATACGCTTGATGATATCGAACCTGCTCGATGATATCGAACTCTGTCATAAGTGTAACCGTTTTTTATCCATTGGAACTTCTTGCCTATATATAGAGGACTTATTCTTTATTGCTATAAGTGAGAAAAGAGAGAGCTTTTGTGTGTTTCAACTTGCATTTTATACCTAAAGCCTTTCTCTCTGGGGAGTTCATCCTCCAATCCACTCTTACCATTGATATTAAATAGAGTGGATTGGGGAACGAACTTCCGCATTCAAGGATCCTCCAGCTACTACCTTAATGGCAAATCATTATGCTGGGATGCCTTGAATGTATAAGAGAGGAACCACTCTATCTTCTTTATAGGAAAATCTTTAGAGAGTAGGATTCCATCTCACCCTTAACCCAACCCGAAGCCAAGCATTGGTATATCATCTTGTGTTGTGGCTTAAGGGAGCTGAAGACTCTTCGTCAACAAGGAGGAGAAGATCTTTGGCGTTGTGCTTAACAGGACTCATCAACTTATCTGTAAGTATCCAGAGTCCAGAGGACACTTGTGATTATTCTTTCCTAGGTCTTGGTCCTAAGTGGTTCTCACCCTTTGAAGTCCTCAAGGAGGCCTCCGGCGGGAGTGTACATAGTGGGTGCACTGGGTGGACCCTTGCTCTTGTGTAGGGCATAAACTGTTAGGTCCTTGTGTAGGTCCTTGACCTGTGTGGTCTAAAATCCAGGTGCATTGTGTGGACCCTTGCTCTATGGAGAGCATAAACATCTGGTTAAGAGTGAACCAACAAAACTCTGGGTTTGAGGTGAACCGCGTAAAACCTCTGTAAAGGTTGAAGGTGAACCTGATTTAAAACCTTAGGTTAGAGGTGAACCCTGGAAAACCTCCTTAGTGAAATCCAGTACACTCAAGGGTTGAGTGTGACAGCCGGGAGTGAAGTAGACAAGTAGTCGAACCATTATAAAAATGACTGTGTTTGTGATTGAGTTTTGTGTTTGATTATTTGTGTGATTATGCTAACTGCTTTCATATCTGCTCACACTTCACACAGTTACATCCATCATAGACTATAACTGCTTCATGCTTATCTTTTAAATAGTTCTGTGATTAGATCCTCTACTGAGCTTGGAAGCTAGTAGAGTTACATTTGAGTAATCCTAGGATTAATGTGATATGATTTTTAATAACACGCAAATCTCTAAAAGGTCCTATTCACCCCCCTCTAGGACATATTGACATATTCCAACTTCAACTCAAGCGGTCTTCACCGCTAATTTCAGAATTCAGCACATCGCGGAATTGTCACATATTCAGAATGAAACCTTTAATAGATGGATGGGTAGCCATGCCGAAAGCATGAACTAGTTAATGGCTATGTTTGCTAAAATAGCACTTATTGCACCTCCCCAATAAGTTGACGGTAGATCAGTTGGAAATCTGACACTAGTACCTCCGATATAGCCAATACCACAAGCACTTACTGTACAGTGAAATGCACATCCTACCCTTATTTCAACTCAGGACATGCGAAATACATCACTAATGGATTTCAAGCAATCTAAATATCATAATAGGAATTTTGTCCCCAAAGTTAGGAATCCACGGATACTTGATGGGCAACCTTTGCCCAGAAACTAACCTTATAATGAGGAGCAGTACCCGATTAGTTTAAAGCCACCTTTAATGAGTGGACAACAACATTAGAACCGTAATCAAATTATGCAACTGGTCCAGGAGGTAGCAGGCTGGGTTCTTTACTGAACTACTAATCTAATGTATCATAAGCCTTATCCTAATTGGGTCGACCGATAATATCCATTGTCGAGGAATTATCGACATGATTTTACACTATTCACATGTGATACTAGTCAGTTGATCATAAAATATTTAGGTCGCTTGACTATACAGTGTGTGGAATTGGTAAATGATGGTTAATATAATTTTGATTATTTGACTATTCACAAACTGGGGTAGCCTTTACTTGGTATTCTAATTTATTATAAATTAGATCCAAAATTGGCAAGAAATGGAAGAAAAGTTTCATACTCAATTCTTTTATAAGGATAAGAAATTTTTTATGCCTGAACTTGCATGATTTTGGCAATTTTCAGGAGAATCGATTGAAAATTATATCGCTCAGTTCAAAAGATAAAAAATTTGATGCAAGATAGTTACAACCAAGGTAAATTTTAATTAATTGGACAAGGATGGTTTAGAGTTTAAACTTTGATAGATGTTTGTTGGAACATGATTCACAAATCTTTACGATCTAAATAAAAAGGTATCTCAATATGAGGCTCTACTTCAAGACACGACACAGAAAAAGAATTATTTGGTAGGAACATGTGGACATAGTGGATGGACCATAGATTTATATGTGTGTGTGTGTGTGTGTGTGTGTGTGTGTGTGTGTGTGTGTGTGTGGATTGGATAATCCTAATGTTCCGCTTGGTTGCCATCGGATGGGTTGTTAATACGAAGATAGCCACTAATCTAAATTCAATTAGTGAGATCAGGCAAGAAAGATTGGATCATCATTATGGATTTTAGGCTATGCTCCGTTCACAATAGGGCCCACAAGTTAGAAGGTCTAGATCAACATGCCCTCTCATTGTATTTCATTGCTTACATTTTTGCAATGAATGTAATAAGTTTCTTTCGTTTTATAATCTATTGAAGTCTTTGAAAGATGATGATGGATGACAGCTACCAACTTCTGATATTAAATGACTAAATTATCTAGAAGTCTAAGTTGACTAGCAATAGGAAGTTGACCTCACAAGCTAATATAGTTCTAAATCAGAAATATGTTGATAATCTGGCCGATTGTGATAGATGATATACAGGCAGATTGAAATTACACGGAAAGTTCTTCCATGCATATAAATAATTCAAATTAAACCTTCCAATTTCTTTTTATCATGAATAAAAAATTAAATATTAGTTTATTGGACATTTACCAAATATTTATAAACGAAAAAAGCATCCAATGGTTATATTTTAAAAACAAGCTAGTTGGAGCTTAGGATTGTTCAACCAACCTTATTTTTATATTACAACTTAACAAGCTAGTTCTTGGCTTAATATTTGAAATGCATACCATTTTTAAATGCATGAGTATCAAGAGCCATAGCTAATGAGTATGAACGTAACACCCTGGTTCTCATGGCTCGAGAGTGATCGCTCCTTGTTGAGAACCTGAGTATTACATTATGAAGTCTACTACAATGTATGTAAGACCCGTATCCTAATTCATACCATTCCATAGGCTCCCGCAGTCCTCCCGGTCAAAATTCGGCAACCCTCAACCTTTAACCGACGTTAGCGCTCGATCCTAAGCTGAGTCCCACATATCAGAGTCGACTCGACTTAAAACTTGTACCCTTGCGACCGTGCCGTCGCCGCGGTTCCAATGCCACAACTCACTCATCGTTCTGATACCCAAGCCAAGAGATGTGAGCCCGCGTTCATTTTGAAGAAACGCCACGTGTTGCAAATTCTGAAAGAATCTCTACGACATGTCCCATCAATCAATCAAGTCAAGTACATACCATACCACAAGTACAAGCAACCCATCCCCTTCCCTTTCCCAAAGTCAACTCTCTCTCTCTCCACCCATCCCTCTTTTACCCAATTTCAACCAAGCCCATACCCTAACCATCCTTTCCTTACAACACCCATCTCTTATCATCCCATATCACTCCTCTCTCTCTCTCTCTCATTTCTAAAATCTCCCAAGCAAATTCCAACATCCAAGCATTTCCGAGAGCAATCCAAGTGTGGCCCATTTTCCTACCCTCTCATCTATCATCTCAACCATTCATTCATCATCTACCTCCATCAAAATTGTAGATAAGGAGCGTAGGAGTCCAAGGGATCAAGGGGGAGTGCGATAGGTGGGTGATCCACTGTTGATTTCAATTTTATGACCCACTTGTTGTGGGACCCACATTGATGTATGTAATGTAGAGAGGGGCCCATAGTGGCGGGTCCCTCTATCTCACCGTTTCTCTCTCTCTCTCTCTCTCTCTCTCTCTGTCTCTTGTATGGATAGTGTGTGTGTGTGTGTGTGGCCCACCATGAAGTATGTATTTTATCCGTGCCATCCACCGAGTAGCCCACATGGCAGTCCGTTTAGATGGGCCAAAATGAAGGAAAACACAAATATTTGCTTGATCCAAGAGTGTGGCCCACCTGACGTGGGGCCACCATGTTGCGTAGGGCCATCCAAACCGTCCATTCATGTGGGGCCTACTAGATGGGTGAGCCCTTTCATCCAGGCCGTCCAGCGTCCCTGGACGCTGGACGTTGCCACTTACTTTAACACACACATTGTGTGTGTGTGTGTCTATAGGAAAAAGGTACTATGCGCTCGAGCTGACTTTAACGTCCCATGAGGTCGAGCTATGTGGGCCCCACCGTGATGCATTTTGAACATCTACCTCATCATTCAGATGCACCATTCCATCGTGGGCCTAGGTCTCAAAAATCAAGACAATCTGTGACTTGTGTGGGCCACACCACATACAGAAGTGGAGAGGGGCCGTGCACCATTAAAACATTCATGGGACATTTTTTGGGCCCACCAAGATGTGGTTTGCAAATCCAGCCCATCCATTATGTGTGTCCCACTTGGATGAGGGTTCAGACCAAGTTTCATCAGTATTCAAAACTCAGGTGGGCCCCACCAAGTGCTTTTATATGTTTTTGGCATGTCTTCACATGATTTTAGATGGTATGGCCCACCTGAGTTCCGTATACGGCTGATTTTTGGGATATCCTATAATTTAAAGGGGACCCATCAAATGCACGGTGTTGATGGTTGACACGCATCACGGTGGGGCCCACACAGCTCGACCTCACGGACCCTTATCGTGAGCTCGAGCACATAATACCTAAACCCATATATATATATATGTGTGTGTGTGTGTGTGTGTGTGTGTGTGTGTGTGTGTGTGTGTAATGCATATAGTATATATACTATATAATATAATATATTATATAACTGTTGTGGTGGGCCACTGCTGCGTGAGACCCACCTTTATCTTGACGTCCACACCGTCCAGATGGATCTGGACGGTGGATATGGACAGCATCCTGCCACTGCATACATATATATAATATATGATATTATATTGTATAATATTTAATATATATTAATAACATTATGGGTGGGCCACTCCGACCCACACTATAAGAAAACTGGCCTTTACCGGCGGTCAAAACCGCCGACAAAAGCCAAGAAAACCGCCGGCAAATCCTTTACCCGCGGTTAGCTAACAGCCGGTGAAGCCTCGGTCGGTAAAGGCTTTCTTGGTGGTCAGGACTTTGACGATTGTCTTTGGGCCGCCGCTAAATCGCCGATTTTGCTACATGACAGAAAATTGGTCCAAAGCTACGGATAAAATTCGTAACGAAACATAACTAGCCCCACAGTGCGACCGTAGCCATAGAGCAAATATTTCTCATTAAAAAAAAAAGTGAAATTGAAGACAAAGAAAAGAGTGAAATTGAAGACAAAAATCTGGCAAAAATATATAGGAAACATAGATTGCAAAACAAAAATAATGGATTCACTCACTGAAAGAGTAAAGCCATTAAATGGATTTTTTCCCTGCTTTTGAATTTGCTAATAGATTCCTAGCATTTCGAATATATGATGGAGAGTCTCTTGGCCTGTGCATATGATCCGATGCTCTTCTTTGCTTGCTGATGTAAAGATTTGAAAGCATAATTCCATCTACAAATACCTTGATCTTTTAGTGCTTCAACCGCTCCAATGCTAACAGCGACGATCCATGCTTTGCTAGTCGAACTCATCTCTGTCCTGTGCTGCTGCTTCTTGGGTTTGAAAAGAAGCAAATTTTGGTGGTGAAAGATTATATAAACAGACAAGGAAAGATGAGAGGTTACAAAAACTAGAGGCGGATTTTTGGCAGCAAGGTCCGCCTAAAATTTGAATTTGGTTCAGTTTTACAACTATGGGCTAAAATAAGTTGTAAAAACACATAAGCAGCGCGGAATATAATGCATACATCAGCTGAGTTGGAAATCATAATAATGAAGGATAAATTTCAAAATAATCATAATAAAGTGAGGAAAATGGAAGGTTAAAAGTTGAAACTGATGTTAAACTTTTGCTGCTTGGACTTGGAAATCGTCATTAAGACCAATGAAGAGGAAAATGGAAGGTTAAAAGTACATAGGACATACTGAATCTATCCAACTGAAAAGGGGAAGAGAAATTGAAGATGAGGATTTCGATGAAGAGAGAATCCATTAATTAGAGCTTTGAGTTTCTTGGACTGCAGGGGATATTACATTAAAAGAGCATAAAATGAAAGGGAGAGAGTTTTACATTTTTTCTTAGACAAACAATGTTAGAAAAAGAGTTAAAGGGTAATTTTTTTATTTAAATTTCAAAAATTTTGAAATATGATAGGCCTAATTGGGTTCATGGGCTTTTGAACTGTTAAGTCCAAGCTCAGCCCGCTTGAAAAGGAGCTCTTGGAATTCTCTGCGACATTTGCTATAAGTACAGGATAAAGTACTTTGAGTTCTATAGGGCCGACCATGCTCTTCATGTGTCATCCACACCATCCACTGGCTGGGTTTCTTATTTTTACCGGGGCACAAAAACTATATGGAGACGACAAACGAAAAAAAGGTAAAATCACACCTAAAATAGCTAAGTTCTTCTTTTTTGTTTTTCTTAATCATCCGTTCGTCCTTTGTGAGATGTACCTGCTCAACGGATTAGAGGGAATATACATACCGTTATGCTCACGGAAGCAACCTGTAGTTGGCATTCCCTCTCCATTGGTCCCTGTGGAGTAGCCTTCCTTTAATAGTAGATCTAGTTGAGTTTTGGCTTCATGCACTAAAATCAGATGATGCACTTGATGTACAGAACGGATGGTAAAGAGATAGAACGCTGGGCCCACTAAAATCAAAGCTCTAATAAATGTTTGAGTGAGGAAAATGGAAGGTTAAAAGTACATAGGACATACTGAATCTATCCAACTGAAGTTTGAAAGGGAAATCACCAAATCATCATTGCAAGACCAATGAGAAAACAATAGAGATTGGACATTGGAATAAAAATATGCCCATCCTCTTTTAGAACAACTAAAGAACCAAGATGGCATGGCAATTGGAACAGTTATTTTAGCCTAATGCGATTGTCTACAACCAGGTCATAAGTAGTCGACCTTTAATAGTGTCAAAGGTAGTCGACGATCTTTGAAAAAGAATTTGGTCGACTCCCAACCTGAGCATGACAGAGAAAATACTCATCAATGTATTAACGGTAAGGTTCTAAAGGCGATTATATGAGTGAAGCACTCAGTGCTTTGCAAGGAATGGAAACGAACTGTTATTTGGGAGATTCTTCAAGGGAAGCACTGACCTAACCGGTCGGTTCTAACCTACAAAACAAATCTTAGCCATTAGCCATTGTTCAGGTTCCACAAAACCAGATACAACATTAAGTAACAATTTTTGAATTACAAACATCTAGTTTAATCAAGATGAAATAACAAAGAGAAATAATGTAATGAGGAAGTGCAATATCATGTTTGGAGTTTGGACCGGATATATGTGGGCACAGCACCAAAAAGTCCACACCATTTTTTCACGCAATGGAAAGAATCACTTAATCAAGAAGGATGTTCCTTGTGAGCACATCATGATCATTTAAATGAATGCTTGATACACACAAAATTTTTAGAGGAAATCTTTGCAAACTGAAATAAATTTGAGTCCTTTATATCTGGCCACAACTCCTTCAAGAAAACAATCATCATGCATACTGGGTCTTGATACCTGTCCAAAGATAAAATAAGTAGGATAAGAAGAAGAAGTGAATGATTTGAGTCCTAGCTCATCTATTTTAGAGTGAAGCATTCCTTTATAAATGAATAGGAAAGCTAAACAAGGAAAATTATGGAGCATGCAAGAGGTAAAGATAAAAGCTGTAAAAGGCTCGTGGATATTTCCCTAAGCCAACATTCAAGTTAAAGTATTCAGAGAAGAAATTCAAAGGTTTTATAACAATGTTTTGACAAAACACAAACAATGAGTGCAATGATGGAAATGTAGGCGTAGATATTGGTCTTTGTCAGGTGTCGATCTGCCCAAAAAAAAGGGGTCAATCTTCATTTGACAGATAGATAAATTTTAGAATCCAAATATAAAGAATAGAGAAAGATATTGTCAGACCATGGCTTTCTTTCAATAGATGCTCCTATAAGTGAAGGAGATGTTAGAAATCATGGCACTAATGAAGCCGGTCCAGTTGAATGAAGCCCGTCCAGTTGAATGAAAGCTCAGTTAGAGATGCCATTGACACACCTACAGTCTCTAAGCAAAATTTAGTCATTTTGAATGTAGTAAAATTGCAATACACATAATACTTAGTACCAGTGTTTTAAAACCTAGACTCGACGGAATAGTTGGACCAGAACCGGCCATAAAACAGACTGGATTCGCAAAAACCCTAGTCAATTTTTTCCTGCAATACCAACTTCAAAGATACGCCAGAGTAGGTATTTTCCTCCAAAGTTTCACATGGATATCCTTGATGAATATTCTTGAAAGGAAGCAAATTAGATTGTGGGCTTAGATCCTACTCAAGTTCCTCATCATCCATCTTCCAAATTTATTTGGTATTTTGTCTGTTCAAGGGCTATATAAGTCTTTAATGATTTATGCACTAAAGCACGATGATTAAGAAGCCTTTTTCTTTGCCAATTGAAATGAGGAGCTTTTATTGGTTACATAATTAAAACTGAAACTTATAAGCAAAACACTTTATACCGTAGAATTTCAAATTCCAAGAATAATTAATTTCAGCAAATCATACCTCAATGTATTGAAGATCATAGCATTTTACACAGGACCCAAACAAAACAACTTCTTCATATGTCCAATTACGATTGGCATCAACACGAATTTTTATGAGGTGCCTAACTTTCTGTCTAATTTCATGAACAACAGCAGCATCTTCAAAAGGATTTGCTTGACGGGCAACCTGTAGAGGAAGGATTACTCCATGGATAATTAAACCTAATTGCTATTAAAAGTGTCATGGTGGGAAGCAAGAACATGCTGATCCCATCAAAGATCAACCACCAAATACAAAAACAAATGAAAGCTAATACAGTTTCAATGGAAGCTATGATGTATGCTTTAAAGACTGCATAAATTCACATCCCATGTTCAAGTACATTAAGAAGAATTATATTTATTGGATACTCAATCCGAAGTGTACTCAGGTTTTCATGGCCACCGACAATCTGTTAGATCATGATCTTGCTCATCTGTTAGATCATGCCCCAAAATGAGCTGTTAAAATGGATGGACCACATTGATATAACACATACATCACGCTGGGCCCCACAGTCACGAATCCACTGATGCCACATCCAATCAATTTGTCCCACGTCAGTGTGGGCCATTGATCTAACAGATGAGCAAGATCATGATCAGGAAGGCATTAGGACAAGCCTTGAGATTGGATCTGCTTCATTTTTTTTTGGATCATGCCCCAAAATGAGCTGTCAAAATGGATGGACCTTATACATCACGGTGGACCCCATAATCAGGGATCCACCTATGCCACATCCAATCGATTTGTCCCTCATTAGTGTGGGCCATTGATCTAACCGATGAGCAAGGTCATCAGACAACCCCCATATGTGGTGGGGCTCACCAGATGGATGGTCCAGATCAACATACCTTAGTCACATGTGCCATGACGTGTGTATGACATCCAACACCCCACTTTGATAATTAGAAAATCTTTTGTGGCCCACAAATTTTTCTCTTGCATTCTAACTAGTGGACTGTGAGATTCTCATCTAGTCTTAAACAAGGCTGATGCATACATAACAGTGTCTATTGGATTTCACCATGATGTCTGCTAAAATCTACTCCATTCATTAGTTTTGCTGAATCAAGTTAGTACCAAAAATAAAAAATAAGACATTCAATGCTTAAATGGGCCACAAAATAGGAAACAGTGTGAAACACGTGCATGGTTTAACTACTAGTACTGTTTCCGTAGTGAGATTTATGTGTTGTATCCGTTGGGTCCATTTATTTAGTGAGATCATTCTAGTGGATGAGCCCAAAAATAAAACAAATCCAAAGCTCGAGTGAACTCCATTGCAAAAAATGGAGGGACAGTGACACCCACTGCTGAAACTTTCCTAGGGCCCACCATGATGTTTATCTGAGATCTAACCTGTTCATAAGTTAGTATATGGAAGCCATTGATTTGACAGTCCTCCTCACATTTACTGTCTTCCCATAAAAACTCTCCCAAATCATTGATGCAAGCCATTGAATCTTTGGTCTTTTCTCTATTGAATCTAAAAGGTTACAATTAGGTGAAGGTTTAGAAAGAGAGGGATTTGAACCTTGACTTTAAAATTCTGCGTAGTAGTTCCAATGCCACACCTTGAACCATTCAACTATCAAAAATAAAAATAAAAAAGTCTATCATTTTTTAATATCCTAGCTTAGTGTTATTAACAGTTGGCTAAACAGTTATTAACTTGCTGTTTAACCAGTTTTAACTGCGCAGTTTATAAATTGAATTATATGTAAGATTACAAAGATTGCAACAGTCAAAACCAGTTTGAATTGGTTGTGATCACTTACATCCCCTGTTTGTTGTTTGGTCCAGTTTTTAAGACAACAAACTATTTTTTTTTTAAGTCAACATCAGTCTCAATCAACATGAATTGGAAGAAAAAGCAATCTGGATCAGGGATATGATTGCTATATATATACAGATAAAACTACTACTCAAATATACCCAAAACAGGGGCAAGTATCAACTATCCTTCACCTACAAACATGAAAGGACCTATTACCATCGACCATTTTCCTAACAAGGCTATATTGGAAGTTTGAAACTGATAGCTCCAGGCAGAAAGGGTCCTTGACTCTTAGAGATTCCATAAGAACATCCCAAGAAACAACACAAGTTGTCATTTTATGCAATCTGAGTCATTAATATAACACTAACGAGTCTTAATAGAAAGAATACAAGGACATCTTCTCAAGCAATTAAGTTGTTGAGCATGAGATTTCCGAATAGTAACAAATTAGTTGCAGGTGAAAAATACTTGGAAAGTACATGCAGTAAAAACAACATTTTACAAAAAAAAAAAAAAAACAAACAAACATTATTTCCTCAAATTTTACTCAAAGTCAAGTAGGAATAAAAGGTAAGTTATCCAAAGTATTTTGATGTTTGAAATGCTTATACTTCTTGAATCACAATTATTTCTTTAATTTTAAGAGCTTCTTATATCTAGTGCATTAAAATATATGAAAAGCATTCTAATATGGAAGGAATTGCCTCTCAAAAAAGAATAATTGGAAGGAATACAAAATTGGAATCTCCGGATATTAGAGTACTTGAGTAAAAGTAGTATGTGTACATATTCAAACAAACTAACCTCACAAATTTCTCCTCTTGATGATACATAACTCTAGCTTGTTTGCCTTATAGGGTCCAATATGGTGAGTCAACCTTGGAACTATCAAAGACAATAAAGGTATTCCAAGCAATAGATGTATTCAGTGATCATTCAAAAGTTCAACTGTCAGTACTTGAGAAAGATTAACCTCAAATGTACTACTTCCCACCTTCCTCCAGTTTAGAATGTGGTAAAGGGTTGTCTGGCAAAAAAATGACTCAAGTTGTAAAATGAGGCGAGATAGAGCAAGTCTTAATTAATAATTAACAACACTAGATACGATCGGTTTTGTGAGAAAATAAATGAAATGGTTGTCTAAGCGAATACTTGGTTCATATCATGCGACCTTAGCATGTGTGACCACTCATCAACTCTTCAACAGTGACCTAAATAATCTAACATGGTTTAGTCCAATAAAACTATGCTGATTGAACATCCTAACCACTGAAATGGTGTCCATCGAATGGGTGGATAAAAATCATTGGTAACTATTAATAGGCAAGTCAGATGTTTAAGATCAAATAATTAGTGTGATATTTAGGGACAACTCCATCAACAATAGGGCCAACCACCCAAGATTTGGACAATCTCTAGATTGCCAAATATGACTGTCATATGTATAGTCAATGAGTGATGACACTTAAAACAAGTGAGCTTGTTACTGTGTAGGGATTTTTGAAGAACTGTTTGACCTCTGTCATTTAGGAGTCTTTCAGTCATAGTCCTGTGTTTTTGCTTGATTCCTAAATTCAGAAGAGCCAGAAATTGCAATTTAAAAAATAGGGAAATGACCAAACACACCCCCCAACATATATATATTATATTGAATGATCCTTCCCTTATCCATATACCAACAGCAACATGCCAATAAAAATTAGATAATTGAATTTTAGCAGCTCAGCCACCATACACATGGTAAACATGCAATCTTAATCTAGCCCACTTAGTAAATGGGCCATGTCCTGAAAGTCCAATGGATTGGATGATCTTAACCATCTGATTTCTCCTACTGAGTTTGTATGCATGGTTGTTCTTTTATTTGTATATTAAAATGGCCATTGTATCATGAAAGTTTATTCTTTTATTTGTTATATTTTACAAGGAGGTTTGCTAATCCCACATGCAATTATCACCCTCTTGGTTGTTTCATACACAGGCTCACCTGATGAGTGGACCAACTTGATTTTATACCCCGCTAGTGGGCCCCACATTGCTCATTTAATAAATCAGAACGTAGGTCCAATGGAAATGATCCTCTAATGGTTTGAAATTTCTCTTTTTACCTTCTCATTTTCTAAGATTCTTTTATGCAGTTAGCACATTAGGAAGTTGTAATCAGCTGAGGAACTACCATTGTTTGTACAGGAACACTACTGGTGTGACTTCCCCATGATCATTCATCCTCATCCATTGATCATAGTTGGGTTATAACGCAGGGATGGATGTGATGAGGTTGATCACCGTCTTCCTAAAAGAATAATTACTCATAGAGATTACTCGAATCCACGAAGAAAAATATAAATAAATTCTAATAAATTTAAAAGATAAATGTGATCTCTCAAAACAATCTAATTCTTCAAGAAAGTTTAAACTACAAACATGGATCTTGTAAATTAATTTTAATGCCTACACAGCTTCCCATAAAGTAATATGAAAACCCAAGGATAACAAACATACTGGGAATTCACAAATCTTGTATTACTGGATTGTCCTTCCATCTGCATTCATAATGCCAATCCAATAACCAAAATGAGAAATGGTATCCAAGATACAACATCCAACTTTGAAAAAGGAAAAGGAAAAAAAAATATCTAAAACACTGCAATGCAAGCATAGTTTTCTTCAAAGCAAAACTACAATAAGGTTGGACATACAAACTTCAACTAAGATAATAAGATGCAACCAGTGTTCAAAATATCGGTATCGCACAATGTATCGCACCCTTGGGATACAGATACGTATCGGTTATCGCACGGGATATATCGTTTGTATCGCATAGTTTATCGCACTTTTTGGGAAACATGGGGAAACATTGGGAAAATGGTTGAATTTTTTAATGAAACTTTGAGGATTGTTAAAAAAGGCCCTTAATACACACTTTTAAATCATAATATCTCAAAAAAAAAGATGCACATAATAAATTTCCTTTGTATAGTGTCCTAAGTTATGCGATGTTTAACTGAATTAATGCAACTATTTTTAAATTAAATGCATGATATTTATAAATATATCATAATCATGTATGAAAACACAACCAATTCATTGAAAAGCAAAAGAAGAACTGAAGAAGTAAAATTTGAGAAATATACATATCAATGATGGGGACTAGTTGTGGTCTAGACCCACATAGAGTTACGTAGTAGCTCATAATCATCATCTCCATCTCGACGAAAATAAGATAGATCTGACTATTAAGTGGGCCACACCACAGGAAAAAATAATGAATTGATATTCACCATTGATTATTAAGTGGGCCACACCACAGGCAGTCTTGAACATCCCATCCATGGATTGCAAAATGATGAAAAGATCAGGGCTGAATATAGGATGGATTTAATTGTTAGATCGGTCTCCCTTTTGCATGGTAGCCCTTGAAATGTGTACTACACTTAGTGAGCGGTTTGGATCAATCTAGTGGACGGTCAAATTCACCATATACAAATAGGAGCACTATAACTTTATATGCTTTAAGTTCACTAGAGCATTTTTCAATATTATTTATTCATTTAATTTTATAACAACACACTTGTGAGTATCATATACCCTTACAGTGGGGCCCATATTGATAATGTGTTGTATATCCACTCCGTCCATCCGTTTCTCCAGCCCATTTTAGAAAGTGGTCTTAAAAATTAAGGAGATCCAAATCTCAAGTCAACCACACCATAGGAAACAGTGGTGATTGTTAAAAATTCCAAAAGGCCCACCATAAGATTCTCATAATGTTTATTTGTCATCCAACCTGTTGATAATGTCAGGAAGAACTGGATGAAGTGAAATTGAAATATTAGCTTGATAAAGCTTTTGTGGCCCACAAAATGTTTTTAATGATCATTCATCACTGTTTCTATTAGTGTGGTCCGCCTGAAATTTGTATCTTCTTAATGTTTGGTATCACGACCTAAAATGAGATGAAAAATCAAATGGAAGGTGTGGATATATAAAAAATACGTCAAGGTAAGCCCAAATGTGGTTTGATTGTCATGGACAGTTTTGATTGATCTATTAAATTGTCCAAGTGAACCGATGCAACTAAGGTAAAGCCTTTATTAGGAAGTTCCTGCGCTGGGAACCCAGGTGGGGCCTACAGTAATGTTTTTCAGGAATCTGCTCCGTCCATCCATTTTGTGAGCTCATTTTAGTATAGCAGGCCAAAATTGAGAAGAATTCAAGACTCAAGTGGGCCATACTAAAAGAAAAGGTATTTAGGAAAATTACTACCGTTGAAACCTCCCTGGGTTCTACAGTGATGTTTACATGCCATCCATACCGTTAATAATGTCATTCCTACTGGGATGAACTGAAAACACAAATATTAGAATGATTCAAAACTTCTTTTGGCCCACAAATATTTCAACTATGGAATTTTAATTATCCCATTTTCAGCCAACTTGAGTCTTGGATACGGCTCATTTTTGGCCTCATATCCTAAAATGCACTCAAAAGACAGATGGACAGGGAGGATTTCTCACAAACATCATAGTGGGCCCCACCTGGGATCGCAGCAGGAACTTCCTGTAAAAGGCTTTCGCAGGAAATCCGCGCATGAGACGGATTGGCTACTCCCCCTAACACCGGCCTCATGGCTTTGTGGGCCCCACCATAATGTATTTGTTTCATCCATTCCGTTCATCCATTTATACGGATCATTTTAGGTGTTAGCCCAATGAATTTAACGGATACAAGTCTAAGGTGGACCACACCAATGGAAAACAATAATGATTGGATATGCACCATTAAAATCCTCCTAAGGTCCACTGTACTGTTTATTTGACATCCAATCTGTTGATTGGGTCCTAAAGACCCAGATGAAGTGAAAAAATAAATATCATGTTGTTCCAAAGCTTTTATGGCTCCCACAACATTTTTAATGGTCAACGTTCATTCAAAACTGTTTCCTGTAACGTGGTCCACTTGAGTTGTGAATATGGTTCAATTTAGGGTTCAACGTCTAAAATGATCAATAAAAATGGATGGACGGATTGGATAAACCGCATACATTCAAGGTGGACCCAAATAAATATCATTGGGGCCTTGTAAATATTTCAACGGTGGAAATCAATACTTACACTGTTTCATTTGGTATGGTCTACCTGAGATTTTGATATACTTTATTTTTGGGCTCAACCCCTAGAATAATATGGAAAAACTGATGGACGGCGTGGATGAACCATCTACCAAATCCATCACCCCACGGAGTTTACTCGGTACGATAAGAGCGTACTGTGTAACTCAGTACGGGAATGCGCTCGAGCTGACAATAAGTTCCATAAGGTCGAGCTGTGTGGGCCCCACCGTGATGTGTTTCGACCATCAACACCGTGCATTTGATGGGTACCCTTTAAATTATGGGACATCCCAAAAATCATCCGTATACGGAACTCAGGTGGGCCATACCATCTAAAATTATGTGAAGACACCTTTAAAACATATAAAAGCACTTGGTGGGGCCCACCTGAGTTTTTCATGCACCTGAAACTTGGTCTGAACCCTCATTCAAGTGGGACACACATGATGGATGGGTTGGATTTGCAAACCACATCTCGGTGGGCCCTCAAAAATGATTATGAATGTTTTAATGGTGTACGGCCCCCTCTCCACTTCCGTATGTGGTGTGGCCCACAAAAGTCACGGATTGACTTGATTTTTGGGACTTAGGCCCACGATGGAATGGTGCATCTGACTGATGGGGTAGATTTTCGAAATGCATCACGGTGGGGCCCACACAGCTCGACCTCATGGGACGGAGCCGTGAGCTCGAGCGCATTATACCTTTTCTCCGCAACACGATTTCACTGCCCGCCCCCCTTTTTAATTTCCCTCGAGATTTAAGGGTTTGTTCCCTCAAATCTCTCCATCCACGCAAGCCGATCCTCTCCAGCCCCTCAAATCTCGTTCCGGAAGGTCGTTCCGGCCTGATTCCTCGCCGGAATCTCCGAGAAAGAGGGAAGACGAAGAAAACGGGAAGAAAATCGCGCTTACCTGTCGAATGGCCCACCTCCGATCACCGCTACAGCCAGGTACTCTCCGATTTCTTTCTTTTTTTTGTAATTCAAATTTTTTTTTTTGATTCTCCATTGCTCAGATCCCATTTTTATGATGTGCGTGGGTAGTGAATCCCCTGCAATCCGCCCGTGACTGTCCGTGCGTTGATGTCCGACAATAATGGAGAGGAAATGGCGCGATATCGGTCGATATATCGCACGATATCGACGATAATATCGGCCGATATCTGGATTTGGGATTTTTTTGTATCTTCCGGACGTTATCGGGACTATATCGTCTCGCCGTGGTGCGATACCGATAATATCGGCCGATATATCGGCCGATAGTATCGATATTTAAAACACTGGATGCAACAGAGTGGAAATAAACAATCGCAACAATTTTCTGATTATAGATGCAGTTTTCTCTCAACATTGCTACAATTGTCTTTGTTTCAAGTCCAACTTAAAATAAATGCAATTGCAACTTGGAACATATCACTCACTAAATAAAGTGGGAGTAATCCAATTTTGGATATCTTACTTGTTGGAATTTAATTTAAATCTACTGCACATACGAATGTAGCTTAAGTTAAAAGCATGGTTGTAGAAACTGCTATAGCGGCCATTTCTTCAAAAACACCCATCTTATTAATGGTCATTAATAGAAGAAATTGGAATGGTTGATGTAAAAAAGATATTGTAGATTTTGCCGACTTTTCTATGTTTTATTTTCTTCAAATTTAACTGTTATAACAGCCATAACTATCATGTAATGGTAAAGGCTTTTAAATTGGATGTCCAAAGAGATAATAAAAAAATGAAGAAAAATGAACTACAAAAAGGAAAATAATGCAATCGAGGCTTTGTTCCCATCGACATAAAATTCCTAAGACTTCTTTTGTTTAGTTATCTACAACTTCGTCTAAAACTGGGAAATATTCTAACTGATTTTAGGGTAGCATATGGTATTCTGGTTGGAATTCTGCTGATGGAACAAGCTTTTGAAACATAACCCCAACAAATTCAACTAAGACCATTTATCTACAAGTAACGGTTCACAGGAAAAAGGAAAACTGACAATTTATAACTACAAAAGATAGAAAGGCAGTGATTTACTTACAAGAATCCAACATCAATTTGGTTCTCATAGTTTGAACCATCAGACATTCCTAGATCTCCAAGGCGATCACTAAGAACTAACACATTAGTTCTCTACTTCACTGAGGCATTGCCATCATTTGGCTCGTTAGTATCTCCTAATTGGTGGTGAAGTGTTGTAGCCATATCAAGAGCATGCTCATTTTTGTTCAGGACATGGATCGTCTTCCCTATTACCAAAATCAAATTGCAGAAAATACTTTGTTTAGAAATAAATGGAACAAGGTACCTTTAAAATAATAATAATAATAATAATAATAATAATAATAATAATAATAATAATAATAACAAGGGAACATGGTTACCTCAAACGTTATCCCGTCTAATGCCATTGCATTGCTCACTTCTTCAACATTTCTCATATCCACAAAAGCAAACTTCTTCTCGTGCTTGATGTACACATTAACCACAGCATTGCCTATAAAATCAAATGCCTTAAATCAGTTCCCTTCTATATTGCATGACAAAAAGGTATGATCTCAAAATATGAACAGAAGAAAGAAACTGCAATGCTAATACAATATTCGACCAGGACCAACACTGTTTCCTCCAATAACAGACATAACACAGCTAAAAAATATTGCAATTGTCTGTTACAAAATCAAAAGAAGAAAATGAATAGCTAGAGCATTTTAAAAACTTGGACTAGTTGTTGAAAGTTTGTTGATATCATAAGTCAACATAATAATCATCAAGAGCACATCCTGTCACCGTTGAGAACCTAACATCCAAATGTATCCTAAAGCAAGGCATGTGGTATGGTATCTTGCAAGAGTTCTTGATGAAGTTTTTACTCTTCTGATCATCTAGTTTTTGTTTCACTTGCTAGATATATAAGATTCCCTCTAGAAAATTGCAAGTTTCACTAGTTTCCAATTTTTAAAAAAGTACACAATGCCCAATTGAGCAACAGAATGAAAATAAATTCAAACATGAAACTATTTGGATTTTCAAAACAGAAATACAAGAAGAACTTCACAATAGATAGAATCTTTGGCAACATTCCTAAGGCCCATTTAAATACCCAAATGATAAATAAAAATGCTCTTGAAGGACCATAAAAATAAGAGAAGCTGAACCTCAGCAGTCAACTGAAGCATACCTCAACTGGGTCATGTCCCTCGTATGGTAATTCACTTGCAGGGACCACTAGCAACTCACATTCCACAACCTGCAACACAAACTATAGTTAACAAAGATAAAATTGGAGCAGTTTAAATAATTCCTACACTTCCCACACGTGGGGATGATATAGCAAACTTCTCCCATGATGCATGAGTCCAAGCAATATGTTGTTTGCATAGGATAATGGTTTTATTAGCAATAGCATGTCGAGAGGCAAGCAACTACTCTGGAGCAGAAAAATCAAGAAAACAAATGCCTGCCCAATGTGTTTCCTGTTTTGTGCCCAATCCAAATGATAAGGTGGATTTGTATCATTGATTCCTCTGAAAAAATCCAAACAAATCCTAATTTCTTTCGAGAGATGTCTAAATAGGCCCTTGTTAAAGAGATCAAAACAATTTGACCAACCCAAGTTGTAAATCCAGCAGAGAAAGCATGAATTAGTTGAAGTTTCAAAATAAACAAGCATTTTCTGGCTTATAATGTATAAATAGAAGTTAAAAAGAACTGTTAATTAGAATAGAAGTTCTAATTAAGCCTTCAAAATCAAGCCTCTGTGAGAATCAAACCTTTAATAACCTTTGGCTGAGAATCCATCTTGAAATAGAAGTAATAATCAACAAATTAACTTTCAAATCTATCAGGTGAATTTCATCATTCCTTCCACTTACATCACAAAACATTGAACAATAAAGCTTCGTTTATTATAGGCAAAAATGTAATAACATGATGAAACTACTACAGAAGAAAAAACTGAAGCTTCACCATCTAAGAACAGTACAATTCAACAAAGAAGGCTAGTTCTAATAAGAGCTACAAAATAGATCTCTACGAAAACGATTCATTCACTTCGCACGAGTGAGAGATGGAACAAATACTAGGGTGGGAATAGGCAAGTGGTGGTTTGAAAAATAGATGAGAAACAGGATTGCTGATGAGGGAATGAAAAGAAGTTTGAGCATTCAGACAAGTCCATACCAAAATTGATACATACTCTAAGCTATTTGTATGAGTTTTCAGTTTGAAACTCACCTTATAAGATGTATAGAAAGAAAAAAAGTATGACATAATAACATCATTTGCAATAAACACCAACAGCGAAAATGTATGCTTAAATTTATAATACAAAGGACAGATGTTCAAGAATACATGAGGGTATTTTCCATTATGCACACAAACATATCAAGATCCCTAAAGGCAAGCCTATAATTATAAAGTGCTGTCAATATCCAATTCTCAATGATTTTCCACAGGATAACAGGGATCACTAACTATTCAATTAATTGAAAGCTCTATGCACCTAGACCTACAGTTAAAGAATGAGAATATTGCAAAAAAAAAAAAAAAAAAAAAGGAATTCTAAAAGGAATATGGAAAAAAACTTGGAATATGATATAAACATGGTATTTCAGTCCCCAAATCAAAATGTTCGATTTTGGCCATAATCAAAATGGAAACCCCAAATAAATGGTTGTTATCTAAATTACCGAAAATGTTTAGTTGAAATTTCTTGGACTTTCCAATTCAATCATTGTCATGGGGGGTGCATCAGTGACAAAAGCGCAAGACAGAAAAGGGGAAAAAGGTTGGCGTACTATGAAACTACGAAATCATGATAATATCAATCACTATTTTTTTAGAAATATAAGACATATTATTCAATGCCTGCCATTGCATATCATTTCAAGGTCATTTGGAATGAATTCCAATAACAAGGTTTCAAAACATAAGCATATTCTTCATGGTAGATGCCATTTCCTCATACTAGGATAAGTATCAAAGACGGTATGATACAATGCTTAGGCCGAGAGTTCTGACAATAAGCTCGAGTTTTCAGGTCCTACAAGGGGAGCCCCTGTTTCAGTGACCGAAATCATTAACAATGACATTGCAAAATGCACTACTAAGCAACTGTCACAGTATTTATGGAACAATGACATTGCAAAACAACATCACAATTCAAAATCACTATCAAAGCTCAAGCACCTGAGATCAGAATAGTAACTAAAACTAGGATCAGAGTAGGAAATATGATGTTTTATTTAAACCAACATGATTTAAATGATTTTTAAACTCGCAAGTATACGAATCAGATGTAGATACGGTATGTATTACGAGATCGTTTCCATGAGGACTGATCATCACAACTCAAATTCACAATTCTTCTTAACTAATTCAACAAATAATGGAGCAAATTACTAACACAATTCCATATAAAAAAATTGAGAACAGGGAAGAAAATTCAATCAGAAAGAACACTAGGACTTTCGAATCCACCCCCAATTATCCTAACCCTTATTTTGTCTGTTTATTCACCTTAATCTAGATTGATACCACTTATATAGAGAAAGCACAATCTGTGTCCTTAATCGGGCATACAGAATGTCTAATTCCTTTAAGCAATGCCATGAATAACATACTGTTGAGGGTCAAATATTGCATATCAGACCCTATTTATTACCTGGTTTTACGAGCATGATACGGTTTAACGGTCGGTTTTAATCGTATTTGTGATACAGGAGGTATTTAGGAGCTTGAACTAAAAATGAGCGCTAAAAGTGTGGATTTAACGCTCTGATGACACCAAGGCAAGGGACGGACCCCAGGGGACCAAGATCATCGGAATTACACGCAGAGGGCCGAGAAAATCACGGCGAAGTTCAAGTGGCACGAAAATCAGCCGAATGCAAGATCACGGGTTTTCCACCATCCGTTCGGTCCGAAACTTCATACACGGCACGAGGATCATAAATTAACCGTACACGTTAAGTTTCGGCCGTTGGATCTACGATGAAAGTGGCCTAATCGATAGATCGTCCCTCAGAATCATGATTATGGGCCCACCTGCTGTCGGATATGCTTCAGTTTTGGTCCCAGCGGTTTAAATGAGATGAGTAAAAAAATGGACGGATCAGATTTCTCATGAACATCACCTTGGGACCCACATGAACAGTGCACGCGTGTATTGTGGTGCTCCAGCCGCGCACCGGTTTACAAAAACTCGGTCAGCAAGCGCTGACCGAGGAATTTTCAAAGAAAATTTAAAAACGCAACAGCGTTTAACGCTGTCCGTTCGAGTGGATGATAGTGGGCCCCACCCATTGTCCAAACGGACAATCCAGACCGTCCATTCGTTTTACGAGGTCGAACCGACCGTACTATGGTCTACAGACGAAATTCTGAAGTTAGGTGATGTTCTTGAAGAGTACAGACGGAAGATGGACGGTGGAGTAGATGATCTCGTGGGCCACACAAAAACTGTTCCAAAGCCGTCCATTTCAAACGGTTTTTCGTCAGGAATATTTTGAACGGTGTGGATATTACCAATAACATCAATCTGTGGGCCACCATCTATCGCAAAACGACGCGGAAGCTCTGTCTGTGAACAGAGTTGCGGTTTTTTTCGTTGTGGGCCCCATCCAGTGTCTGAAAAGATGATCTAAACCGTACATCATGTCTGGACGGGGTCTGTGACCGCCACCTAGGTGGAAGATTTCCAAGAAGCAGCATGTATTATTTTTTTTAACATTCAAACACAATTCGGACGGCGGAATAGAAGCTTCTCGTGGGCCACACTGAAACCACTGAAAACCATCCCTTTCCGGACGGTTTTTCGCCCTGAAGAGAATGGACGGCTTGGATTTCTTCAAAAGATATCAAGTGGATCCCACCAGGTTCGTCAGCGCAAGAGAGACGATCCGTTTCGCAGCGTCCGCGAGAACCGACGCCGGTTCTGCGTTGTGGATCTTTGTTCGTGGTCGGATGAACGATCTGGACCGTTCATTCATCCCGTGGGATGGCAAAAACTCATGCCTAGGTGTCCTAATTGCAAGAGGCAGCAGAGATTTGATATCAACCGATCAAAGGAAGATGGGCGGTAGAATGAAAAGGCTGGTGGGCCACACTGAAATCAACCGGGTTTTTGCCTGCCTGAACTATTTTTCATCGTGCATTCAATGGGTGGACTGGATTTCTTCTCTGAGATCCAGAATAGGCCCCAGAAAGTATCACGCATAAGATAATTGCATCCTATTCTAACTGGGAGTCGTAACTCATTACGCTCTGCCTTCGTATTTCTATATAAGAGAGAGAGATTGAAGTTGAAAAGGGGCGGAAAGCAGAAAAATCTTTGATCTGGCTGGGAGCTTGGGCTTGTGGAGCAGACAGAGAGAAGGAGTAGAGTAATATTTTTTGTTCTATTGTTTTTATTTATTTTTCTTTAAGGATGTTTAGCCTCACTATGTCTATGTGTGGCTAAACCTCTTGGCTAGGGCCAAGAGGTGAAGCTTGTAGCGTGATGGGAGGCCTCTTTGCTTGCCTTTTGTTTAGGCGATCGATTTTGATTTAATTTTATTAAGGGAATGTTTTCAGTCTTTAATGGTCTGTTGTGACTGAAATTACAATGGGTCTGCAATGGCTTTGAGCATGTTCTTTTTCTTTTATGTTTATGACGTCAGGAAGCCCTGTTGTTCACCATCGTCTCCTGGGCATGGTTGGATGTCAGTACCCTTCCTAACCTTCATACATTGATTGGTTGGTAATTAGTTTAATTCTGTTGTTTGCTTTGTCTCCTTGGCATGGTTTGGTGATAGAATCCATTCTAATTCATATACCTTTCATCTTCTCAAAATTACATTAAAGGCAGTTCAGATCAATTCTCCTAAATTGTAATACAGTGCATAAGATCTCCCGATCTCTACAAGTGGATCCTCTGAATCCCTAGTTTCCCTTCTCTGATTTTTCCTAAATTTTAGTTTAATTATTTCACCATTATTCCTCAAATCATAATTGGTTTAGATTTCATCTTAGCCTAATTCTAGATCTGGTTATTTTTAGAAAGCGTACAAGTATCAGTCCCTTGGGATTCGACCTCGGTCTTACCGAGTTTATTACTACATCACAACCCTGCACTTGGGGAGTGAACAAGTTTTTGGCGCCGTTGCCGGGGACTGACGGCTACGATTTTCTGAAATTAATTAGTTTTAGAGTTAGTTTAAGATTAGGATTTTACTAATTTTAATTTTTAATTTTGTTTTCTATATTTTTTTGATTCATAGAACTAACTTATTTTCTATTTTGTAGGTTGTTAAGATAGAACTTCCAATTTGGTAAACTCTTTCTGATTCTCTAGATTTTCTAACTCTTTAGATTTGGTTTGCTTTAGATATTTCTTCTATTTAAAAACTAACTTATTTTGTTTTGTTTTTGCAGGTCTTTAGCTTAGGGACTTCAAGTTGGTAATCTCCTTCCAACTTTCTCTTTCCTTCTAGATTTTCATTGTCTTTCTTAGGATTAGGTTTAGAATTTAACTGAGGGCTGCGAGTGTTTCATGCCCAAGTGGGCCCGTGACGACACTCGACGTCTCTTGGACCGAAGGAGGGTTAGTTGAGGGTTGATTTGTCCATCGCAGGATTAGACACCGCTCGAATTCCCCTGAGTTAATTGAGGTTATGGCTGAAAATCAACCTCAAGCACTACCTCAACAGATGGATGAGGAAGTACATGATGAGAATGAGGTGCTTCAAGCACCCCCGCCTCGTACCTTACGAGATTATTTACAACCGGCGGGGGTGAGCACGCCCTCATGCATGATTTTTCCTGAAAACACAGGACATATGGACATCAAGCCAGGAGTTATCCAACTCCTTCCTAAATACCATGGGCTTGAATCAGAAAGTCCATACTTACATTTGAAAGAGTTCGATGAGATCATAGCCACCTTATACTTTCCCAATGTATCCGAGGATACAATCAGGCTGAAACTCTTTCCTTTTTCCTTGAAAGAAAAGGCTAAGACGTGGTTACATTCACTGCGTCCTAGATCCATTGGCACATGGAATGATTTGCGAGAGGAATTCATAAAGAAATTTTTCCCACACCATAAAACGATTACCCTCAGAAAAGCAATCATGAACTTCTCCCAAAAGGAAGATGAAACATTCTACCAATGTTGGGAAAGGTTCAAGGATCTTGTCAGTTCATGCCCACAACACGGTTTTGAAATGTGGCGCATTACAAATTTCTTCTATGATGGACTGACATCTTCCATGCGCCAACCGGTCGAGACAATGTGTAATGGTGAATTCATGAATAAAGAGGTCGATGAGGTATGGGATTACCTCGATAGACTTGCTTGAGAATGCACAATCATGGGACCATTACCCAAAATCAAACACCACGCCTAAGCCAACTCAATCTAAGGAGAAAGGTGGAGTATATCTCACGAAAGAAGAGGACGATGTAAATTTTAAAGTGACTAATCTCACTCGAAGAGTCGAGGCCATGGAAGGAAAGAAGGAGAAGGTTAATGAAATTGTTTGTGGCATCTGTGATTGCAACATTCACACAACTGAAAATTGTCCTACCATATCTGCCTTTCGAGGAGTGTTGAATGAGCAAGCTAATGCCGTAAATAACTATCAAAGACCTTTCAATGGATCTACCTCCAATACATACAATCTGGTTGGAGAAATCATCCAAATCTTAGTTGGAGGAATGGACAAACTGCTACCCCTCAAAATTTCTTTAATCAAAACCAAAATCAGGGGAAACCTCAAGAAGAACCGGTTCCAAATCCCATACAAGAGCTGACTCAGGTAATGCGTGACTTTATGCAGAAAATAGATTCACGTATGACGGTTATAGAAAAGGGATGCTTCCTGCACAACCGCTCCCCAATCCTAAACCGCAATACGAGATAAATGATCCCAGCTCTTCAAATCAAATGGGACACGCTAAATCCATCACCACTCTTAGGAGTGGGAAGATCATTGATAAAACCCTTCCGGTTAGGCCTGAAAAATCTCAAGAACCAGAAGAGGACAATAATGATGGATCTCGTGATGTCCCACAAAATTTAGAACCGGAACTTCTAGAGAAGCCAGTTGCTCCATTCCCCCAACGGTTGGTTGCACCAAAACGTCTTTCTAACTCTCAGGATATTCTGGAGGTGTTGAAACAAGTGAAAGTCAACATTCCTCTACTTGATGTCGTAAAACAGATTCCTTCATATGCCAAATTTCTGAAAGACCTATGTACGACCAAAAGACGGCAAAGCATTCAAAAGAAGATCTTCTTGACTGAGAAAGTGAGTGCCATCCTGAAGCAAGATGTGCCGCAGAAATTCAAGGATCCCGGTAGCCCAACCATATCATGTGTAATCGGGAACCATCGAATTGATCACGCACTTCTTGACTTGGGAGCGAGCGTCAATCTAATCCCCTACTCGGTATACAAACAGTTAGGATTGGGTGAGTTAAAACCTACCCTAACCACACTACAACTTGCCGATCGAACTGTTCGTGTACCAAGAGGGATTATTGAGGATGTGTTAGTCCAAGTCGATAGATTTTACTACCCGTAGATTTTATCATCTTGGACACCGAACCCATCAACAACATGAGCACTCGATTCCGTCATTCTTGGTCGCCCATTCCTTGCCACATCAAATGCAATCATCAATTGCAGGAATGGTGTCATGACTATGTCTTTTGGAAATTTGACATTGGAGTCGAACATCTTTTTCAATAACGGCAGCAATGCAGAGGATGATGACGATGTCCACGACATTAACATGATCGATACTTTCGTGGAAGATAGGACACCCCTTACCTTATCCTCTGATCCTCTAGAGACGTGCTTGGCCCACTCCCATGAGTTTGATGATGATATGATTGGGGAGATGTGTGCCTTACTTGATACTGCACCGGTACTTGAAGTTAACCGGTGGAGGCCACAATTTGAAGAATTGCCACAACTGATGTAGTGCCTCTACCGTCTAACTTTAAGGCACCGAAGCTTGACCTAAAACCTTTGCCCCTTGATTTGAAATATGCCTATTTAGGTCAAGATGAGACATACCCGGTGGTGATCTCTGCCCACCTGGAGAAAGAACAGGAGAGTATGCTCATCTCTACTCTCATTGAGCATAAAAGAGCCCTAGGATGGACGATAGCGGACCTCAAAGGAATCGATCCCTCGATTTGTACTCACCACATATATCTTGAGGAAAATGCAAAGACTGCTCGACAACCACAACGTAGACTAAATCCAAACATGAAGGAAGTGGTTAAGGCCGAGGTCCTCAAACTATTGGATGTGGGTATCATATACCCTATATCTGATAGTCAATGGGTGAGTCCAACTCAGGTGGTTCCTAAGAAGTCCGGAATCACCATCGTAGCCAATGCTAATAATGAACTCGTGCCAACTAGAGTCACTACTGGTTGGAGAATGTGCATTGACTACAGAAAGTTGAATACCGTCACAAGGAAGGATCACTTTCCTCTGCCCTTTATCGATCAAATATTGGAAAGGCTAGCTGGTCATTCCTATTACTGTTTTCTTGACGGGTACTCGGGCTACAATCAGATTGAAATTGCCCCTGAGGACCAGGAGAAGACCACATTCACATGTCCCTATGGCACCTTTGCTTATCGAAGGATGCCATTTGGATTATGTAATGCCCCTGCCACCTTTCAGCGATGTATGTTGAGTATCTTTTCTGATATGGTGGGGCAATATCTTGAGGTCTTCATGGACGATTTCTCTGTCTATGGCTCATCTTTCAGCAAGTGCTTGGAAAGTCTTAAATGTGTGCTGAAAAGATGTGAAGAAAAGAATCTGGTACTTAATTGGGAGAAGTGCCACTTCATGGTTCATAAGGGAATTGTCCTTGGACATATTATCTCGTCCAAGGGAATTGAGGTAGATAAGGCAAAAATCGATCTTATCTCTAACCTACCTCCACCCAAGAACATCAGAGACGTGCGATCCTTCTTAGGACACGCAGGATTTTACAGACGATTCATAAAGGACTTTAGTCTCCTCTCTCGTCCTTTATGTAATCTTCTTCAAAAGGATGTTCCATACGAGTGGGTGAGCAATGCAATGCCAGGAAGCTTTACCAAGCTAAAGGCATGTTAACCACTTGCACCCATCATGCAGCCACCCGACTGGAGCCTTCCTTTTGAGCTTATGTGCGACGCCTCTGATTATGCTCTTGGAGCGGTTCTAGGCCAGAGAAAAGATAAGAGGCCCTACGTCATCCATTATGCGAGTAGGACTTTAAATCCTGCCCAAGTGAACTACTCGACTACGGAAAAAGAACTCTTAGCCGTAGTGTTCGCCTTGGACAAATTTAGGTCCTACCTGATCGGATCCAAGATCATTATCTATACAGATCATGCGGCACTGAAGTATCTTCTTTCTAAGAATGATTCTAAGCCCCGCTTGATACGATGGATCCTTCTACTCCAAGAATTTGATTTGGAAATTAAAGATAAAAAGGGAGTAGAGAACGTAGTGGCCGATCACCTTTCTCGCCTTAATACCTCCCGATTCCCTTGAGGCGACCCATATCAATGACATGTTCCCTGATGAACAACTTTCAGTCTCCCATTCACCTTGGTTCGCTGATATTGCTAATTATCTTGCTACAGGTTCCATACCGACACATTGGACTGCGCAAGATAAGAAGAAATTTTTCACCGAGGTACGCAAATTCTTCTGGGATGATCCATACTTGTTTAAATATTGCCCAGACCAAATTTTGAGGAGATGTGTGCCAGACGATGAGCATCAGAGTGTCATCTCCTTTTGTCACTCACAGGCCTGTGGTGGTCACTTTTCTGCAAAAAAGACCACGGCCAAGATTCTGCAGTGTGGCTTCTATTGGCCCACTATGTTCAGGGACACTCATGAGTTTTGCAAAGCTTGTGAGCGTTGTCAGAAATTGGGAGCATTGTCTCGTCGAAATATGATGCCCTTGAATCCCATTCTTATCATAGAGGCATTTGATTGCTGGGGCATCGATTTCATGGGACCATTCCCCCAATCTTTTGGGAATTTATATATTTTGCTTGCTGTAGACTATGTCACTAAATGGGTCGAAGCGATTAGTGTCGGAATAATGACCATCGCACGGTCATTAAATTCCTAAAAGAAAACATCCTTTCCCGATTTGGAACGCCTCGAGCCATTATTAGTGATGGGGCTCACACTTTTGTAATAGGCCATTCGAGAGTTTAATGAAGAAATATGGTATTTCTCATAAGGTGAGCACCCCATACCACCCACAGACAAGTGGGCAAGCTGAGATTTCTAATAGGGAGATCAAACACATTTTGGAGAAAACGGTTAACCCTGACCGTAAGGATTGGTCAATTCGATTGACCGATGCCTTATGGGCGTACCGTACTGCTTTTAAAACCCCTATTGGAATGTCTCCCTTTAGACTCGTCTATGGGAAGGCTTGCCACTTGCCTGTGGAGTTGGAACATAGAGCTTACTGGGCGATCAAAAATCTAAATTTCAATCTGAACAACGCTGGCTCGCTACGCAAACTTCAATTAAATGAACTTGAAGAAATCCGGAACGACGCATACGAGAATTCGAGAATTTACAAGGACAGGATGAAGGCGTTTCATGACCAACATATTCTACGAAAATCATTCACGCCAGGTCAGAAAGTCCTTTTGTATAATTCTCGATTACATCTCTTTCCGGGTAAGCTTCGATCTCGTTGGACCGGCCCTTACATTGTTGTTACTGCATATCCTCATGGGGTCTTGTCGAGATAAGAGACCCGACAATGGCAAGGAGTTTAAAGTAAATGGACATCGCTTAAAGCCATTTGTCGAGAAATTTGATTCGGAGGATATGTCCATGCCTCGACCGATCCTGTTTACCGGGATCGATCTCCTAGTCGATGGAGGTATAGGTAGGTTTATTGCTTTCATAGGACTAGACTAGTTGCTTTTTGTCCTGGTGAAGACGTTAAACTTAGCGCTCCTGGGAGGCAACCCAGCTTTTCTTTTCCATTTATTTCATTTTCCTAGTTAGTTCAATGTTTGTGGGTAACATTACACGCAAACCCTCACGAGACTACAACTCGTCCACTAGGGGCAACCTAGGGGTTTAAAGGCTTGTTGCATATGCTAAATGCAATCGAGAGCACTGCGAAAGTGGTATAGGTAGGATTTTATTTCTTGTTATTTTTGTGTTTTTTTTTTTTTTTTTTTTCTCTCGTGCTCACCCGCTCTCATGTTGAGATCTCTTGGAAAGTCTCTCACGATTCATCATTCAGGTAATATCTTCCCATCACTTCTCTTTTACTTTCGTTGTCCCATGTGCATTCCATGCTCATATCTTTTACATTGTGGACAATGTAGATTTTAGGTTGGGGGTGGAAGATTAGGTTACCTAATCAGTATTTTTTTTGGTCTTGAGCAAAATTTGTGAAAATTTTAAATTTTTTCTGGAATTTCTATTGAATTCAAAGTGATGTTGAAGGTTAGTTGTGATTTTAACATTACAAGATACGTGATGTTGGTAACTTATGACTCTTGGATTCGGCCATCTGCTTGATTTCACAGTCAATTTTGAATTATTAATCCATGATTAAAAGTTGTAAACATTGATTGAGCCATGATTTCACATATCACATCTCGCTTACACATTAAGGTTTCAGTTCCATATTGAAGGATTAACTTGGTAATCAATAAGCAGAGAAGGACCCAGCATGAAAAATTGCCTGTCATGATCAATTGAAGAAAAAGAAAATACAAATGCCTTTGGAAAAGAGGTGGGCGAATAATCTTCACCATAGGTTTGCTCCCTATAGGTGTGGATTTAATTCCCCATGGATGATATATGAAAAAGGTTTAGGTGTACGGTCTTCACCATAGGTTTGCTCCCTATAGGTGAGGATTTGACTCCCCTTCTTGGCGTTACCTTTAATTAAAAAAAAAAAAATGAATAAATAAATAAATCAAAGGCTGAAAGAAAGAAAAAAAAAAGAAAAGAATGATCTATGAGGGACCTTTTAGTTTAGATTTTGGTTGTCCTGAATGCTCTTGTGGTTACCAACGTTATCATGAAATAGAGAATTGAATATTAATGTTGAAAGTTGGGATTACACTCTACACCCATGGAACTTAATGTTTCTTATTCTAGTTTATGGATTAATATTTGAACTTGATTATGAAATTCACTGTGCATAAGAGGCCAGGAGAAATTAATAATCAACATTCATGAATCTTAAGATTTCTCATATCTGGATTGTTTTTCAAAATGTCACTCGGCTTCACAAGAATTGTTTCGTAATTCTCAACTTAATTTTCGCATATTTTGCTCGGGACTAGCAAAATGCTGGTTGGGGGTTGTGTTGAGGGTCAAATATTGCATATCAGACCCTATTTATTACCTGGTTTTACGAGCATGATACGGTTTAACGGTCGGTTTTAATCGTATTTGTGATACAGGAGGTATTTAGGAGCTTGAACTAAAAATGGGCGCTAAAAGTGTGGATTTAACGCTCTGATGACACCAAGGCAAGGGACGGACCCCAGGGGACCAAGATCATCGGAATTACACGCCAGAGACCCGAGAAAATCACGAAACTGAAGTTCAAGTGGCCTGAAAATCAGCCAGAATGCAAGATCACAGGTTTTCCACCATCCGTTCAGTCCGAAACTTCATACACGGCCTGAGGATCATAAATTAACCGTACACGTTAAATTTCGGCAGTTGGATCCTGGTGAAAGTGGTCTAATCAATAGATCGTCCCTCAGAATCATGATTCTGGGCCCACCTGCTGTCCGGATATGCTTCAGTTTTGGTCCCAGCGGTTTAAATGAGATGAGAAAAAAAATGGACGGATCAGATTTCTCATGAACATCACCTTGGGACCCACATGAACAGTGCACGCGTGTATGGTGGTGCTCCAGCCGCGCACCGGTTTACAAAAACTCGGTCAGCAAGCGCTGACCGAGGAATTTTCAAAGAAATTTTAAAAACGCAACAGCGTTTAACGCTGTCCGTTCGAGTGGATGATAGTGGGCCCCACCCATTGTCCAAACGGACAATCCAGACCGTCCATTCGTTTTACGAGGTCGAACCGACCGTACTATGGTCTACAGACGAAATTCTGAAGTTAGGTGATGTTCTTGAAGAGTACAGACGGAAGATGGACGGTGGAGTAGATGATCTCGTGGGCCACACAAAAACTGTTCCAAAGCCGTCCATTTCAAACGGTTTTTCGTCAGGAATATTTTGAACCGCGTGGATATTACCAATAACATCAATCTGTGGGCCACCATCTATCGCAAAACGACGCGGAAGCTCTGTCTGCGAACAGAGTTGCGGTTTTTTCGTTGTGGGCCCCATCCAGTGTCTGAAAAGATGATCTGAACCGTCCATCATGTCTGGACGGGGTCTGTGACCGCCACCTAGGTGGAAGATTTCCAAGAAGCAGCATGTATTATTTTTTTTAACATTCAAACACAATTCGGACGGCGGAATAGAAGCTTCTCGTGGGCCACACTGAAACCACTGAAAACCATCCCTTTCCGGACGGTTTTTTCGCCCTGAAGAGAATGGACGGCTTGGATTTCTTCAAAAGATATCAAGTGGATCCCACCCAGGTTCGGCCATGAGAGAGACGATCCGTTGCAAGCGGACGTCCGCGAGAACCGACGCCGGATTTGCGTTGTGGATCTTTGTTCGTGGTCGGATGAACGATCCGGACCGTTCATTCATCCGTGGGATGGCAAAAACTCATGCCTAGGTGTCCTAATTGCAAGAGGCAAGAGAGATTTGATATCAACCGATCAAAGGAAGATGGGGCTGGTAGAATGAAAAGGTGGTGGGCCACACTGAAATCAACCGGGTTTTTGCCTGCCTGAACTATTTTTCATCGTGCATTCAATGGGTGGACTGGATTTCTTCTCTGAGATCCAGAATAGGCCCCAGAAAGTATCACGCATAAGATAATTGCATCCTATTCTAACTGGGAGTCGTAACTCATTACGCTCTGGCTTCGTATTTCTATATAAAGAGAGAGATTGAAGTTGAAAAGGGGCGGAAAGCAGAAAAATCTTTGATCTGGCTGGGAGCTTGGGCTTGTGGAGCAGACAGAGAGAAGGAGTAGAGTAATATTTTTTGTTCTATTGTTTTTATTTATTTTTCTTTAAGGATGTTTAGCCTCACTATGTCTATGTGTGGCTAAACCTCTTGGCTAGGGCCAAGAGGTGAAGCTTGTAGCGTGATGGGAGGCCTCTTTGCTTGCCTTTTGTTTAGACTGATCTGATTTTGATTTAATTTTATTAAGGGAATGTTTTCAGTCTTTAATGGTCATTGTGGTGACTGAAATTACAATGGGTCTGCAATGGCTTTGAGCATGTTCTTTTTCTTTTATGTTTATGACGTCAGGAAGCCCTGTTGTTCACCATCGTCTCCTGGGCATGGTTGGATGTCAGTACCCTTCCTAACCTTCATACATTGATTGGTTGGTAATTAGTTTAATTCTGTTGTTTGCTTTGTCTCCTTGGCATGGTTTGGTGATAGAATCCATTCTAATTCATATACCTTTCATCTTCTCAAAATTACATTAAAGGCAGTTCAGTCAATTCTCCTAAATTGTAATACAGGCATAAGATCTCCCTGATCTCTACAAGTGGATCCTCTGAATCCCTAGTTTCCCTTCTCTGATTTTTCCTAAATTTTAGTTTAATTATTTCACCATTATTCCTCAAATCATAATTGGTTTAGAATTCATCTTAGCCTAATTCTAGATCTGGTTATTTTTAGAAAGCGTACAAGTATCAGTCCCTTGGGATTCGACCTCGGTCTTACCGAGTTTATTACTACATCACAACCCTGCACTTGGGGAGTGAACAATACCCCATGTCCTTGGTCGGGCACATGGAATGTACAGTTCATTAAAGCACCCTGTTTCTTCCTCTATAGGAAACCTGTTCATGATCAGACACAAGCACCTAGAATAAGCATCCAAACAACATCCATATATATACTTTGGTCAAGTTCACAGATGGAGAAGTACAGAATTCAAACCAATCAAGCCCACTTAGAGAAAGAAATAAATCAATTAAATTCAGGATGGAATCAACATATAACAAAAGTCATTCAAATTAGGGGCTTCATCTTAGCCCTAGGTAAAAGAATTAGCCCAACATGATTAAACTAAGAACACATGAAACAAAAGGAAGGAAGGAAAGAAGAAACTCCATGGATACTCCACGTTCAACCACAAGCCGATCTCTTTCTTCTCTCTCTTCCCACGCCGTTAAATTCCTTCAATCTCCAAGCCGAGCTCTCGATCCCTGTTTCTAAATTCCTCCTCCTTCATCCATGTTTTTATCTTTTTTTAAAGCTGCTGGAGTGGTGAAAATCAGATTTGGAAAGCTATCGCACGCGCAGCGAAAGCTTTTTCGCAGCTAAGTTCGGGGCCTCGAAACACGGCACTTTCCTTGCTCAAATTCCATAAAAACACCGTCCCTTAGGACTTTCTTGGGTCCTCTACATGGTGGATGGTTCAGATCTGCCATATGATAAAGATGGTGGCCCACAACCGCCTGAAAAACTGGATTTTCACAGATGTGCGAAAGCTTTCGCACCTCTTCCGCTGTCGTGATCGGTGGGCCCCATAGAGGTGTTTTCAGGAAAATCCACCCCATCCATTGGATTCAGGATGAAATTTCAGTCAAGAATGGATGGTTTTGAACGTCCATTGACGCGGCCCAGAGAAGAAATTACAATAAGATCAGTTTTGAACGTTGCAGGGCAGTCCATTTGTGGCCTCTGTATCGCACACGTGTGTACGCATGGACACAAAATATCAACATGGTTTTGTAGTGCTTGAAGCCTTCTACACGATGAATGTCTTGGATGAGCCATACGGATGACGTATGTGGCCCACAACTGATCGCAAAAACGGCCAGCGTCTGTCCATTACACGGCTTCAAAAATGGAAATTTCCGTTTTTGATGAGAACTCGGGTCAGCGCCTGCTTGGATCGACTGGCGGGTCCTATGCATGGCGGCTAGTGCACACATTCTATGCGCACACTATTCATATAGGGCTCACAGCAATGTTTATGAGAAATCTGAACCATCCATCCTTTTTTCCCATATTATTTAAACCGTCAATACCAAGTTGAGGCAGTTTCAGATGTCAGGTTGGCCCCAAATTGGAGATTAATGGGCTGATCTATCCGTTGGCCCACTTTCTGAGATCTTCAATTGATGAAATTTAATATGTACGGTTAATTTATGGCCTCCATCACATGTATGAAGTTTCGAGTCAATCGGATGGCGGGAACCATGTGATCTCGCATTCTGGACCAATTTCGGGCCTCTTTAACGTGAACGACTTGATTTCCTCAGATCCCTGGCGTGTAAATTCTTCATTCTTAGTCCTTTGGAGTCTGTCCCTTGCTCTGGTGACTTCAGAGCATCAAATCCACGCTTTTAATACTCTTTTTCAATCACCACTCCTTATTATACCCTGCAAGAAAAACATAATTAAATACCGACATTAGGCGTTATCATGTACGTAAAATTAGGCAATACTCAGGGTCTAAGATGCAATATTCGATACTCATCAAAATACAATATATTCAACAGCAACAAAGATTGGAAACAGTAACCCGGAATGCATTTCTACCTTGTTTTAAGAATTCACATGTTTTACCAAATCTATAGTGAAAAACATTCCTTAAAATTGAGGGGAAAAACAATGCGATTCAACAATTGCTCAAAAAATGACAGCAATGCAATAATGAAAGTTCCTCAGAAAAAATAAATCGAAACGCAACATCAGAAAAACAAAATCTTTAAAAAAAAAGGCAAATAAACTATGATTTCCCAATCGGCTGAAAAAAAATTGCAGTAAGTACAACCATTTCCCTAAGAAGAGGTTTCAGAAAGAAAGCAAAAAATCGAAATAAATAAGCAATACTCAGATTATGTTTATTTTCCAAAAAGCCACTGCAGTTCGATGAAACCCTAACGTTACAATGCGGGAAGACGAGATCCAAAAGATTGCGTTTGCTCTTACCTTAAAGCGATAAAACGGGAAGCGAGAAAGTAAAAGAAACCCTAGATCCGATGCAAACGCGATAACCGAACGGGTCCACCTTTGAAAATGTGAGCTCGTTGAGATCTATGAATCCAAAGGAGTGCTCTCTCCTCTAGCATTTAAAGTGTGTGAGAGAGAGAGATAGAGATGGAAAATCGGTAGTAGGGTTTTCTAAGAGAATCGAGGGAGCAGGTCGGAGAAAAATTCCAGAGCTTTTACCTTTATCGTCTTGTTTGCCAGTTGGGAAAGGGAGAGGAGGTGAGAGAGAGAGAGAGAGAGAGAGAGAGAGAGAGAGAGAGAGAGGGAGGGTGAGGGAGCGTGGGAGATCGAGAGAGGCAGAGGGAAAGGGAAAGGCTTTTGGGTTTTAGGAGATGGGGGCGCGAGAGAGGGATTTATGTTTTTTTTTTAATAGAAAGGGACCATTTTCCTGATAGTTAGTTAAAACGGGCATGGGCAAAGGGTAAGCCCATCAGTCGGCTAAGCCCTAATTTGTTGTAGTGGACCCACCTTTATCATGAAGTCCACACTGTCCAAATGGGATCTGGATGGTGAGTTTGGGCAGCTCCCTTCTAACGTACAATGGTATATAATATATAATATTATATTATATAAATATATTATATATTAATAATACTATATAGGTGGGCCATGAGCGTGGGACCCACCACTGATGTATGTATTGTATATACACCGTCTAACATGCTGGATGGGTGGGGCCCCCTAATGGATGTATTTCATCCAAACCGTCTATCCATTTGGTAAGCCAGTCCTAGGCTTGGGAAGAAAGATGAGACAAATCTAATATATCAAGTGGACCACACTACAGAAAACAGTGGGATGAACGTCCACCATTGAAACCCACTTGAGATCCATTGGTGCGGCTCGTCCATGGGGCCCACCTGCCTTTATTTAAAGCCCATATGATGGGGCCCACCTGCTTGAAGCTGAGGCCCATGGGCAAGGTCCATTGTGATGTATTCAAGACCTATGCGCAAGGCCCATTGTGATGTATATCAAGGCCCATGGGCAAGGCCCATTATGATGTATTCGAGGCCTATGGGCAAGGCCCATTGTGATATGTATCAGGCCCACATTAATGTTGCCCATTTGATGTATTTGAGGCCATGGGTGGAGGCCTAATGTAATGTATATAAGGACCATGAGTGGGCCCAATGAAACGTATGTACAGGCCCTTGTGTGGGCCGAATGTGATGTATATGAGGCCCATTACGATGTATATTAGGCCTTTGTGTGAGGCCATGGCCCACTTTATGTTTGGCTCTATGTGGGTCACTGCTTGGGAGCAATGTTGGTTGAATGTCCACATTGATGGGGCAATGATGGTTAAATGTCCACATTGTGACCTTCCTTTAGGCCCTTTATCAGTCTAATTCCGTTTGTCGAGGCCGATTCTGATTATCGGGGTCGATTCCATTTGGTCGAGGCTGATTCCATTTGTCAAGGCCGATTCTGATTATCAAAGCCGATTCCGTTTCATCGAGGCCGATTCCGTTTGGTCGAGACCGATTCTGATTATCAAGACCGATTCCATTTGTCGAGGCCGATTGTTGAGACCGATTTTATTTAGTCGAGGCCGATTCCGTTTGTCAAGGTTAATTTCGATTATCGAGGCCGATTCCATTTGTTGAGGCCGATTCCATTTGGTCGAGGCCGATTCCATTTGTCGAGGCCAATTTCAATTGTTGAGGTCGATTCCGATTGTCGAGGCCCAATGTAATGTATATAGGGCCCATGAGATGTGGCCCTTTGTGATGTATATTAGGCCCATGTTAGAGGCCCATTGTGATGTATATGTTGCCCATGTGATGCAGCCTACTTGATGTATATGTGGCCCAATGTGACGTATTTATGTCCATCCATTGAGACCCACCTTGATGTGATGCATAATGGACTCGTGTGAGAGGCCCATTGCGATGTGTTTGGGGCCCATGGGTCGTAGCCCATTGTGATGTATTTGGGGCCCATGGGTTGTGGCCCATTGTGATGTATTCGAGGCCCAGGGACGTAGCCCATCTGATGTATACAGGCCCATGTGATGTGTATTAGGCCCATGTGACGCGGCCCATTATGATTGTATGAGGCCCATTGTGGTGCATTTGAGGGCCAGGCTATGGAGCCCATTGTGATATATGTTAGGCCCATGTGAAAGATCCATCGTGATGTGTGTTAAGCTCTTAAGTGAGGCCCATGGTGTTGTATTTTTAGCCCTTGTGTGAGGCCATGGGTCCACTATATGTTAGGCTTTATGAGTGTCATTCCTTGGGGGCAATGTTGGTTAAATGTCCACGTTGTCGAGGTCAATTATTGATGACGGTTATTGATACCGATTATAAGTATGTGACAACACAACATTATGATACATGCCCATACGCATCATTTGTATGTTTGTTATGAGATGTGGTTGACCATTGCATATGACATTGGGCAGTTTGTTATGAGACTCCCAGATAGGCGGAGTTTATCTCACATGAGCGCACGGTATGCACAGGATTGATGCATGACTGGATTGTATGACTCGTGCATCTTGCATTGTGTATTATTACTGTACGCCCTAGCGACATCAGGGCTGTAGCCTCCACAGGCATATCGTGGATGGTCAGATGGGACACCGAAAATCTATTATTAGCATCAAGCAACATAGATGGCCTTGGATGAAAATTCATAAACCCTCTTGGTACCAGAGGACACCCCAACGTCGAGACCGAGTGGATATATATGATCGCATGAGGGTCGTATTCCAGTAAGTCGCATCTCCCACTGTGTCATGGTCGGTTGGGAGGGGGTGTGGCTTTACCCACCTGAGGGAGTAGGTATAGCTAGGCTGAGTTTGACCAGCTAGTAAATGGGTTCGCGATTGACATGTCGGGTAGAAATTGGCCGACTACTAGCCAAGCCGATAGTGAGGTCTCTTCCACTTACCTAGTTGTGCGCTTGATGGGGCGGTAAGCTGGTGTAGAGTGTACTAGACCCCGGTGATGATTATAGAGAGGAACCGTACTAATATATAGACTTATTAAGCAAGAGTTGCATACTCATTCATTCACTCATTCTCTATCTACTCGGGCTGATGGTGCGCAACTATTTGTTACGTATACCTTTGCAATGGTTCGGTTGGGGTGCGTGATTGACCTGAGATTAGGAGTTTACCACATTGAGTCTGACTATCTAAATTTAGGTATGAGACTAGTTTGGAAAGAAGTCCTTTGTGATAGACCCCATAGCCTGCGATACTACATACTATCATCCCGACTTCACTCCAGCTTGGTCATTTCATTCGTACCGCATATTACATTGCATCCGCAGTACTTAGCATTTTGAGTTACATGTTTCTGCACTTATATGGCCTAGACGAACTTAACAGGATTTACATATTGCATTGTACCCTCGGCATCTGATATTTGGCTCTCTTTGACTCCTCATTTGTATAGACGATCTGTATTGCGTACTCTGATATTGTATGACTCGTGGACTTACCAGTATATTTTCGCTTACTCTGATATCGTATCTTGTCAGTATTTTCATTTATCCCATTGTATGATTTATGGCATTGTATTGCACACTTGGCACTTACCTTGTGCACACACTTTCACCACCCTCTAAGCTTTCTATAAGCTTATGCACGATAGATGCGTGCAGGTGGCGTCAGGTTGCAGCAGTGTTGGGCTTGGAGCGTGCAGCAGACTTTTGGAGCTTTGACTTTGACATATGTATTTCCCTTTCAGCACTGTATTCAAATGTTTATATTAATGGATATGCAATGATGATGTTGCCTTTGTGATTTGGGTAAACTTGTGGTTATGCTTATTACAAGATAAATGTATGTTGGAAAATTTTTTTTCTTTAAAATCCTCCATGTAGGATCCCAAGATCGGAATCTGGCGTATATGCGCTGGGAGCCGAAAATGGGGTATTACGGAGGCTGTCGGCACCGGATTCGATGATCGAAAATTTTGTGTGTTCGGTTTCCGAGTTTGGGGCGTGACAATGCATCTTAATTATAGAAGATCCCATGATATAATGTAAGACAACTACCGTATAAGCTGTAGATTTCAAGAGCATTAAAAAATAAGTTTAACAGATGTAAATGTCAGCGAAATGAAATCCCTCAGCAGGGGAATTTAATTATAAACCATGAAATTAAAAGTATAAACTTCTAATGATGAAAGCATGTAAATTATATACTACTAGTTGAGCTCAAATGGCTCAACCACACTGTCATAGTATCCTTCCTCGCCAAACTCCTCTCCAGTCTTGTCTGGGATCCCAACTGGGGGGTCTGCCTCCAACATTAAACCTACATCTGTTTGGTGCAACCGCACGATAGGGTGAGTGATAACTCAGTGGGAATTTCCCTCCAAGATTTCATGCATATCATAACATTCTAAGATAGTTTTGAATCAACTTAACAATTTATAAAGAGACCAATTTATTTATTCTGGTACATGGATGTATGGGTGCATGGTCATGATCATAGTCCTGGGGATGCACATCCAGCTGGTAAGAGATCAACCCAAGTAGATTTGCTACTTGGAAGAAAGATCACATGGTGAGTGCGCCCAAGGTAATTTTAGTACCCTGGAAAAGTATTTAGGATACACCTAAGGTGGACCCAAATACTCAGAAAAGCCTCATGCAAAGAGAGAGGCCCATAGTGATATGAATGCACTTAAATCCTAGGGTTTGCTCATAACCCGAAGTGTTGGGTCGCGATGTAGTAATAACTCGGTAAGACTGAGGTCGAATCCATAGGAACTAAACTTGTACGTATTCTGAAAATAATTAGAAAAATATCTAAATTAAAATCTAAATAATTAAGAGTAACTGTGAATAATGTTGATTAAAACTTATGAATTTAAAGGTATGAACTAGGGTACCAAGGATCCACTTGTAGCTATCAAGATGTTACCTTACTTGATTCAAGGAACACAATTGGAATTGGAGTCCTATCCTATCTAATTGAAAGATAAAGCGATTTAAATCAAATCTGAACGTTTCATTGACATAATTCTCAATGGAGGAGAATTGTGATGATTGGAAGAGATTCTATCACCCTACCATGCCTAGGAGACAATGGCAAACAATAGGATTTACCAATCTCACAATCTTAAAACAGGAAAAGAAGATCTCCAAAGCTATCCTATATCTATTGTAATTTGAGTAATAATAAATCATAGAAAACTGAAAATATTCCTTTAATATCAAACTAGAAATTAATGAGTTCTAATAAGAACAAGAATCAAAGCAATATAATCATCCAAACACACTATGAGTTTCACCTCTTAGCCCTAGTTAAAAGGTTTAACCAACTGCAGACATGATTGAAACTAATTCTCTTAAATAAAGCATGAAAATAAACTAGGGAAGAAGAAAAACTCTTTGGCGTCTGCTCCACCCTTGTGCTATACTCCTTGAGACCTTTTCAAACCTTTAAAGATGCTTTGGAGCATCATAGGGAGTCCTATTTATAGTTGTGGAACTCCAACTTTCGCACCGAGTTGGAAAAATCTAGAGACCGCCTCAAATTTATGCACTCTGCGTAATTTTTCAAAATAAACTTTTAGAACTTTCCTTTTTTAAACTCGGAGTTTTAGAATATGTTTTTTTTCAAGAAAAATTTTAGAAATATGTTTTTCTAGGACAATTTTCAGGATTCCTTTTCTTTTTCTTCACTTCAAATCTTCGATTCTTTTCATTCCTCACTTGCTATCCTTGGATCTTTGTCATGTGAATTTTTCATTAATGACTTCCAAATCTTTATTTAGTAATCTTTTGAGCATAAATCTTCCTTTCGACATTGATTTCACCTTAAACTCTCGAAAACACCTCATGCATAAAAATATGCATAATTAGATCGATTAAGCATTATCATATTTATAAACCAAGGTATAAATAGGGAGAAATATGCAATATTTCACTTAATAGGGTTACATTAGAATAATTTTTCCAAATAAAGTTCTTAGTAGGCCCAACAGGATGTGTCTTACATCAACCACCCGAAAAAGCTCAGATGTTATGTATAGATGTTATGAGTAATGACTCTCATGCACAAACATTAGATTTGTGTTAACGTTTCTTATCTAATGGTCATCATCCAATCTTAAAGTTCTTAGTAAGATCTTTAACATCCGGTCATAAGTCTTGATTCGGTTAAAAACTGTTTACAATCCCCCATTCTTAGATTGGATAGGGACTTGTAAGTAAAAAATGTCAATAATCTTTGTAAAATTTATAAGACCATTCCAAATTCCCTAAAAGGATGAGAATGTTACAATATTATCATTCTCACGAGATTGTCATATGGAGTAAGACTTTAAAAGAATAAGTATATCTTCAAGACTCACTATCAAGAATACAAGAAGTAGATTTATGCTCACAAGGTTCATCAATATGAAGTGAGGGTAATAAGAGCATAATCGTGTTTACAAGATTCATCAACATGAAGCAAGAGTAGTATGAGTATGTTCACAAGATTCATTAACATGAAGTAAGAACAGTAAGAATACAACTATGTTCACAAGATTCATCAACATGAAGTAAGATTGGTAAGAGTATAATCGTGTTCATAAGGTCTTATAGTTTGCTAAGTCTATAGTAATTATATTCTAAAATTTAACTCACTTATCAGGTGATGCTATAATGGAATTAAATGAACGTAGAAAGCAAAGAGGGCGACTCCTCACCTTGTGTGGATGTCCTCCTTGTATGAAAGTTCTTAGAAAATGAGCTCACGAGTCCTAGAATCGAAGTAATAGTCTAAATTACTTCTAACTCACATTTAGACTGGTGACAAGGTGGGTTTTGTCAACTACTCACTTGATTCAATCTTGGTTGGGGGATGGGTTATCCTTCAAGATTGACAGCTGTGGGTAATACCTAGATGAATCATTTCAACATCTCAGTGAGTTACAACTGAGTCCACTCAGTTGAGATTTCTATTCAATAGAGTGACTTAATCAGCGTTGAGGAAAATACTTGTTGTGGTTATGCAATTACTCGATTCTTAAATTCGATGCGGCTTCTCAAATTCCCTTCAAGTAGTCCTTGACACTAGAATTTGGAGTAAAATTAGCCTTACTCAGTAGAGTATGGGCCGAGTTAACTCGCCAGGGTAGTGTAAATTGCTGGATGAATAGAGTTTGACGGAATACCTGAATGGGAGTTGTCCCTTAAGGCGGGTGATTCGAGCAAGGCTTTCATCGACTCTGACTGAGTCAGGAAGTTGGCTCCATGATTTAGCTAAGCAGCTAAGTCAACCTTCAATGACTCGGCTTGAACCGAAGTCGGCTGCGTCGAGGGGAAAGTTGGGTGGAGACTTGGTGAGTCAGCCTCTGCGGTTTGCTGGTTGGTCGAGATGCCCTGACCCTGACCTGATGATTATGGAAATCTTGCCATTACCGAGTTTAGCTTGGGAATGAGTTGAGTGACTCAGATTCAAACTCTTTGAAAAAAGAAAGAGATAAAACTAGGGAGAGAGAGAGAGAGAGAGAGAGAGAGAGAGAGAGGAAGAAAGAAAGTTAGGAGAAAGCTTGCTAATTGTTATTATTTTTAATCCCTATGTATACACGTATATAAAAGATTACACATGAAAGGGCTATCATCTAAAGATAGAAACAATGGCGGTATTGATTGGAGAATCCTTGATTATAGTTGGGAGAGCTGGACCTTAATTGGAGAATCCTCGATCGTAGTATTGATTGGAGAATCCTTAATTGTAGTCTGGAAGATACACTTTAATACTCCCCCTCAAGCAGGTTGGAAGATATCGAGCATACCGAGCTTGAATAGCGCAAAATGAAACTAAATGGTGCCAACTGCTTTGGTGAGAATATCCGCTTGTTGTTCGATCGTAGGAATAAACACCTTACAAATTTGCCCATAAAGTGGCTTCTCACGAATAAAATGATGATCAACTTCAATATGTTTTGTGCGGTCATGGTATACTAGATTATGAGCAATGTTAATCGCCGCTTTATTATCATAGTACAAAGTTGTTGGAGTTGGAACATCAACTCCTAATTCCTACAACAGTTTCTATAGCCAGATCATCTCGCAAATACCATGTGCCACGGCACGGAACTCGGCCTCGGCACTAGAGCGAGCAACCACACTCTGCTTTTTTGCTTCTCCAAGAAATAAGATTACCACCCGACATAGTGCAATATCATGATGAAGAACGTCTATCGAAAACTGATCTGGCCCAGTCAGCATCCGTCCAACATTCAATCCAATTGTGACCATGTTTACGAAAGATTAGACCCTTTCTAGGACAACCCTTCAAATACTGAAGAATATGAAAGGCCGCCTCAAGATGAATTGAGCGAGGAGCATGCAAAAAATGGCTGACAACTCCTACAACATAAGTAATATCAGGTCTTGTAAGGGAGAGATAAATTAGCTTCCCAACTAGACGCTGATACTGTGAGACATCTACAAGGGGCTCTCCTTCCACATCACCCAACTTATGGTTATGCTCAATAGGTGTATCAGCTGGACGACATCCCAATTTGTCACACTCTTGTAAAAGATCTAAGACATATTTATGTTGCGAGATAAAATACTTGACTTTGATCTTGCAACTTCAATGCCAAGAAAATACTTCAAAGGGCCAAGGTCCTTAATCTTGAAGCGATGTCGAAGATGAGACTTTAACTCCTGAATGGCGATTAGATCATTTCCGGTGATAACTATACTATCGACATAGACAATAAGAGCAGTAAAACTATCACCAATGCGTCTTATAAAAAGAGTATAATTTGCCACAGTTTGTCGATATCCAAAACCACTAACCACCCCACTGAATCGGTCAAACCAAGTCCGAGGAGATTGGCAAAGTCCATATAGGGATTTCTTTAAGGAAAAGGCTTGCCCTTCATGGCCAGGAAACGAGATACTAGGTGGAGGAGTCATATACACCTCTTCTTGAAGATCCCCATGAAGGAATGCATTTTTAACATCCAATTGATGAAGTTCTCAATCACTATTTACAGCTAAGGATAGTAAGACACGAATGGAATTCATCTTTGCAACAAGAGCAAAGGTCTCATAATAATCAATCTCATAGGTTTGTGCGTACCCATTTGCAACTAGTTGTGCTTTGTACCGATCCACGGTACCATCTGAATTATGCTTAACTATAAACACCCAATGACACCCAACTGCCTTTTTCCCTATGGGTAATGACACGAATTCCCAAGTATCATTGTGAGTCAAAGCTCTCATTTCTTCCTCCATTGTAGCTTTTCACTTAGGATCAGACATTGCTTCACGGACAGTAGAGGGAATCGTGACAGAAGAGACAGAAGCTAAGAACGCATGATAAGATGGTGACATAGCATGATATGTGACATAATCGGATAAAGGATATTTAGTAGAAATTTGTCTTTTACCCTTTCGTAAAGAAATAGGAATCTCAAGGTCTGAAGCAAGAGTAACGTCAGAAGATTCTAGCTCACCAGGTGGGAAAGGCATGGACTGATCTGATACAGGAGAAACGTTGCAGTGTTGAGAAGTAGGACTTCCTTCCAAAAACTGCAAGTGTTTATGTGGTCCTTCATGTACAACTGAGTCACTAGTAGTATGTTCATGATGTATAACCGACATAGGTGACATGGAAGACTTTAGAGAGGATATAGGCAGATCTAGGATGACAATAGGAAGAGGGACCTGTGATGGTTGGATATCACGGTCACGACAAGTGGAAAACCACTCCCCCTACAAAGAAACTGGACCTGAATAGTAGGGCTGATTTTTAAAAAAGGAAACATCTTTGGAAACAAACCTCTGTCGACTGGGTGGATAATAGTATTTGTATCCTTTTTGTGTGTTAGAGTAACCCAAAAATATACATTTTAGATATTTTGAGTCAAGTTTGGAACGTTCCTGACCCAAATCTTGCACAAAACAAGCACAACCAAAAATCTTGGGTGGAAGAATAAATTTTGTGTCACGAGGATGAAGAACAAAAAATTCAGCATATTAGAAGGTGTGCGGTTAATAATGTAGCAAGCTGTCAAGACAGCTTCAGACCAAAAAAATTTGGGAACATTCATCACAATAGAGATAGAACTAGCTAAATCAAGGACATGCTTATTCTTCCGTTCTGAACGACCATTTTGTTGTAGAGCTCTAACACAAGATGTTTGATGCTCAATACTAAGATCTTCACATAACTTTTGGATTTCAGAATTCGCATATTCAATTCCATTATCAGAACGAAACACACGAATCTTTATATCAAATTGAGTATGAACCATGGTAATACATTTTTTAAAGATGTAATAAACTTCATCTTTACGTTTCATAAGAAAGAGCCAGGTACAATGATTGAAATCATCAATAAATAATACAAAGTATCTAAAACCTAAAAGAGACGGTACAGGAGCGGGTCCCCAAACATCAAGATGAACAAGTGAAAAAGGAGAACTACTAACTTTATTACAACTCAAGGGATAAGTAGTTTTACAATGTTTAGACAATTGACAAATTTCACTCTGAAAGTCAGAAACTGATTGACCAGAAAATAAAGCTGGAAGCAAATGTTTCATAAATGAAAAGGAAATGTGACCTAGCTGGTTATGCCATAACATAATCTGATGTTTATTTGCTACTACGAGTTGACTCTGCAATGCACATGGTTGAAGCACATTTAAAGTTTGCGGATCATCGAGGATGTACAAACCATTAGCTTCACGTTCACTACCAATCGTTTTCTTCATTACCAGATCCTGAAAAAGACAATAAGATGGAAAAAATGTAACACTACAATTCAACAACCGTGTAATGCTACTGATAGATAAAAGATTGGTAGTGAGTTGAGGAACATGCAACACATCAGAGAGTGGTAGAGAGGGGGTAGCATTTATGAGTCTTTTCCCTGCAATAGAAGAAAAAGATCCATCCGCTAACCAAACTTTATCACTACCGGAACAAAGAGAATATGCACGGAAAAGAGAAGGCATACCACTCATATTATCAGATGCTCCTGAATTGATGATCTAGGATGGGGAAGGAACAATGGAGAGAGTGTTCGCTAAAGCAAATGTACCTGACTGTGCAAAAGTGGAGGTAGCTGTCTTTTCGTCAAACTATGTCATTAGGACTCGGAATCGATCCAGATCTTCTCAAGATATAGTAACACGATCAGATGGTGTAGCAGGAGGGGCATGATTCTGAACCGAAATCTCAGTAGTAAATGCAGTTTGAGCGGACGGTGAGGATGAACTCCGATTCACTTGTGGTAAGGTAGGCCCTTTCTATGGAAACGGCCCTTTCGTGGAAACCCATTAAAAAAATAGCAGAACTATTTGGTATGTCCATATTTCTTGCAATGGTCACAAAAACACTGGGAGTTCTTCTGATTCTTGCTTGGGTGAGAAGGAAACACAGGTGGTGATAATACTGTAGGTATCACTAATGCTCTGTCTATTTACAACCATTGCCGCTTTATCTCCAGGCTGGATAATTTCTTGGCCCATAGAGTAACGCCTATTTTCCTCGGAATAAATATAAGTATACACATCTCCTAAAAGTGGAAAAATCATCTTTTCTGCTCAAAATTTGCACATGAGCAGTTTCATATTCCGGGTTCAAACCTGCTAGGAACTGATATACGCGCTTCTCTTCAATAAACTTTGAAAAAATCTCTCTATCTTTGGAGCTTTCCCAATCAAAGGTCTGATATTGATCAAGTTCTTCCCAAGAGGATTATAATACTCCGATAGTGTCTTCTCCCCCTGCTTGAGCTGGGAGGTCTCCACATCCAACTGATAGATGCGGGAAGCATTCTTTTTCTGAGAATATGTCCGCTGCACAAGATCCCAGATCTGTTTTGTAGTCCGCAGAAACATATATGTATTCCCAATCTCCGGCTTCATAGAATGAATTAACCAGGACATAACAATTGAATTCTCTGAGTCCCATCGTTTAACGACTGCCAAGTCTGATGTATCTGGTGCCTTAACTGCGCCTGTAATATTTGCTATCTTCCCACATCCAGAAATATAAAGCTTCGCAGATCATGCCCATGTCAAGTAATTGGTTCCATCGAATTTGACGGTGGTAATCTGGAGAGTCGGACTCTCTTTCTCAATTACGAGAGGCTGCGTAGAAGATAGAGGTGCAACAACAGTTTTTCCAACAGACGATCCGTCGTCCTCCATTGAAAAAAAATCACCAAAAACAAACAAACAACAATTACATCTTGGCACCGAAGATATATATATATATATATATCAAATCATATCACTAGGCGTTGATTCAATCCAAATTATCAACCCTGGGAAAGTAAAAAAATACTAACCTTACTTTGATACCACGATAAAACTAAGGGAGAGAGAGAGAGAGAGAGAGAGAGAGAGAGAGAGAGGAAGAAAGAAAGTTGGGAGAAAGCTTGCCGATTGTTATTATTTTTAATCCATATGTATACATGTATATAAAAGATTACACATGAAAGGGCTATCACCCAAAGATAGAAACAACGACTGTATTGGTTGGAGAATCCTTGATTGTAGTTGGGAGAGCTGGAACTTGATTGGAGAATTCTTGATTGTAGTATTAATTGGAGAATCCTTGATTGTAGTCCTTGATTATAATCTGGAATATACACTTTAATAGGGGTTATGGTGTTACCTCCTGCTGATTAAGAGAAAGGAGTTCCTTGATTGTAGAAGATTATACATGAAAGGGCTATCACCCAAAGATAAAAACAATGGCTGTATTGATGGGAGAATCCTTGATTGTAGTTAGGAGAGCTGGAACTTGATTAGAGAATCCTTGATTGTAGTATTGATTGGAGAATCCTTGATTGTAGTCCTTGATTGTAGTTTGGAAGATACACTTTAATAGGGGTTATGGTGTTACCTCTTGCTGATTAAGAGAAAGGAGTTCCAATTCTCTTTCTGATGACTCTGTTGCGAATAGAAAATCTGCTACACATAAATCTACTGAGATCGTTCAACTCAGCAGGGTACGTTGCCGAGTTAACATTGGTCAGTCGAGTCGACTCGATCCCGGCACATAACGTTGAGGGAGTCGAGTCAACCTCAAGTCTTCTCTACCAGATGGAACGTTTCTAAACTCAGTAATGGCTGGGTCGATTCCTGGCGACCAAGATCAAGTTCGATCTAAATGCGGATGGTGGAAAGGTGGTGCAGCTGCAGGTTATGGTTGAACGGCAGAGCAGAAGCGGAGGATCTCTTTCTTCCTTTCTTCTCCTTTCTCTCAGCTTCCTTTCTCTGCTAACAAGCAGAGCCAGTCTCAACCTTGACTCGTTTAACTTGGTGATTTGAGCCGAGTTGGGGTGTGGCAGTTATTTTCGTGAACATGGCACTCTCTCTCTCTCTCTTTCTATTCCATGCTTACACTTTCTTAAAAGTTGCCCTAAAAACCAGCTATATAAAGGCCTTGATCCGCTTCTAGATATATATTTCTAGACTAATCATGGATTACCCACATTGTTAGCGGTGGAAGATGATAGGTTTTTGACCCGTCGTCGACCGGTCGTGAGCCTCGCTCGACCGGTCGAAGGCTGTGGTCGACCAGTTGTGGAAGACGAGTCGTGGCATGACTCAAAGTCCGGCGACTATGGACTATTTTTCTTTAGGGTGCTCAACCAGTCGAAGGAGGTGCTCGACTGGTCGAAGGTGGCTCTCGACCGGTCGTGGACTCGGTTCGACCAGTCGAGGTTACGCAGATTCGTTCCACGATTTTGCACGGATTTCGTGTCGCAAGTCCTTTCGCAACTGGGATGCGGAAGCGAGTTTCCTAAAACTATAAATAGGAGTTCCTAGGGCTTTCTAGGTATAATAAGAGGGTTTCCTAAAGCTTTATAAGGTATTTGGTAAAGGGTTTAGGGCTATCAAAGGTGAGAGAGAGAGAGAGAGAAAGAGAGAGAGAGAGGAAGCTTATAGAAGAGAGGTTCTACTCGTGGAGGTTATCTACTGTGCAATTTATATCTCAGTGCTTCTATGTCCTCGTAATTGGTTAGATCTCTCCATTTTCTCTATTGCTCTTATTGTTTATCCACTCTTGCGTGAGTGAAGAGGTTGTAACGTTCTACTTCATAGTGGATTGTTGATCTGGACGAGGTCTCATGGTTTTTACCTCTTTGAGGGTTTTCCACGTAAAAATCTCTTGTGTGGTGTGTGATTGATGCATTGATTGTTTTCATTGCTTTATTATCCATAATTCTGGTTTATCCTGGGGGGCTAGATCCTAGGGTTTGTGCAAGGCCCCCAATAAAGTGGTATCAAAGCCAAGTTTATTGAACGGGCAGGATCGGTTTTAAATTATCGAAGGTGGCTCATCAAGGATGATCAGCCTCAATGGTTCTAACTGGACCATATGGAAGGCTAAGATGGAGGACTTGCTTTATTGCAAGGACCTATATTCTCCAATTTTGGGCATATAAGCAAAATCTAAGGATATGTCTGATGATGATTGGAAGAAGATGGACTGGAAGGCGGTGGAGTTTGTTAAATAATGGTTGGATGATTTAGTGTTCCACCATGTATCTACGGAAACCTCAGCCGCTAGCCTATGGCTGAAATCACAAGGATTGTATGACAAGAAGATAGCCGGTAATAAGATTTTTCTGATAAGATGACTTGTGAATCTTAAGTTCAAATATGGTGGGTCTGTAGCTGAGCACATGAATGAGGTTAGCAATATAGTGAACCAACTCTCCTCTATGAAGATGGTCTTGAATGATGAATTACAGGCTTTACTATTGCTTAGTTCATTACCTGACAGTTGAGAAACATTAGTGGTGTCTCTAAGTAACTCCGCGTTAGACGGAAAGATATCCATGGAACATGTAACTAGCTATCTCTTCAATGTAGAGACAAGGAGGAAGTCTCAAGGGTCTACTCAACAAGAGGCCCTTGTAACACAAGAACGGGGGAGAGGAAAGAATAGGAAGGGCAGGAAGGCCCAAGATAAATCAAGAGGCAAGTCGAGTAACAAAAAAGATGTTGATTGTTGGAATTGTGGCAAGAAGGACCACTACAAGTATGAATGTCGTAGTAAGAAGAACGATAAGAAAGGAAAAGGGAAGGAAGATGAATCAGATTCCATTGCGGTCGCTTCAGATGGCGACGTTGTAGTTATTCTTTCTGCATATCACGATGTATGTCTCATGGCTATGAGTCAGGACACCGACTGGGTGATAGACTCGGGAGCTTCTTTTCATGCGACTCCACACAGAGACTTCTTCACAAGCTACAAGTCAGGTGATTATGGGACTGTGAAGATGAAAAATTCTAGCGTATCGAAGATCGTGGGAGTCGGTGTTATTTGTGTGAAAACCGATGTGGGCTACACATGGTTCTCAGAGATGTGAGGCATATCCCAGACCTTCGCCTTAACTTGATGTCAACGGGAAGGTTGGATGATGATGGCTATGAAAGCCGATTTGCTGGTGGGCGATGGAAGCTCATCAAGGGTTCGTTGATCGTGGCCAGAGGGAAGAAGTGTTACACCCTTTACAAGGAAAGTGTCAGTATGTGCAAGGGTGGGTTGAACGCAGCGGAAGATTCAGCTATTAACATGTGGCACAGGCGTCTAGGCCACATGAGTGAAAAAAGACTTCAGCTACTAGCAAGGAAGTGGCTCTTTCCAGACGTGATAGGTACACCTCTCAAAACTTATCTTGTTTGTTTATCAGGGAAACAACATAGAGTTTCATTTGTTAAAACTGCTCCTCATGTTAATAAAGTGCATGCATTAGATTTGATTTATTCTGATGTTTGTGGTCCTATGAGGACAAAAACCTTGGGTGGGGCATTGTATTTTGTTACTTTTATAGATGATGCATCTAGGAGGGTTTGGGCTTATGCTTTGAAATCCAAGGATAAGGTCTTTGGTGTGTTTAAATTGTTTCATGCTATGGTCGAGAGAGAGACAGGTAGATCATTGAAGTGCATCTGCGCTGACAATGGTGGTGAATACATTGGCGACTTTCATGAGTACTGCAAGTCCCTAGGTATACGACATGAATAGACGGTTCCCAAGACCCCCCAGCATAATGGTGTAGCTGAGCAAATGAATCGCACCATTGTAGAGAGAATCAGATGCATGTTATCCCATGTAAAATTGCCCAAGATGTTCTGGGGAGAAGCAATGCACATGACGGTGTATTTGATAAACAGGTCTCCATCAGCCCCGTTGAATGGAGAAGTACCTGAGAAGGTGTAGACTGGACATGATCCATCGTACAGTCATCTCAGGGTGTTTGGATGCAGGACATCCATTCACGAACCAAAGGATGAGAGGTCCAAGCTCGATATGAAGATCAGGCAGTGTGTGTTCTTAGGGTACGGTGATGAAAAGTTCGGTTACAGGTTATGGGATCCGACCGAGAGGAAGCTCGTCAGGAGTAGAGATGTGGTTTTCTTTGAAGATCAGTGTATAAAAGATATTGGTAAGCTAGAGAAGAACCAACCTAGTTCAGGTGAGCTAGAGGACATGGATCCGGTTATTCCTCCCATGGTGCCTGATGACGAGGGAGTACAGAAAGGTGTAGAAGATGAGGGAGTTCCTTCAGAAGATGGACCAGGGGAACAACCCCCACTTGATCCACCTGTTGAGCCACAGGTGAGGAAGTCATCTAGGGACAGCCAGCCGTCCAAGAGGTACTCGCCACATGAGTACATTATGCTGATTGATGGGGGAGAGCCAGAAGATTATTCTGAGGCCCTAGCCAACGAGTATAAGGGGGAATAGTTGAAAGTTATGCAAGAGGAGATGGAATCCTTGCATAAGAACTACGCCTATGATATGGTGAAACTACCTAAGGGCAAGAAAGCTCTGAGCAACAAGTGGGTATTCTGAAAGAAGATCGAGTAGAAGAATTCACAGATGAGGTTCAAGGCTAGACTTGTAATGAAAGGGTTTGGTCAGAGGAAAGGCATAGACTTTGAGGAGATATTCTCACCAGTGGTGAAGATGACATCCATACGGGTGTTGCTTGGGTTGGCGGCTAGCATGAATATGGAGATAGAGCAGTTAGATGTTAAAACTGCCTTTCTCCATGGTGACCTGGAAGAAGAGATCTACATGCACCAACTAGAGGGGTTCGAAAGAGCAAAGAGCATAGGGTGTGTAGGCTGAGGAAGAGCTTGTATGGGTTGAAACAAGCTCCACGGCAATGGTACGAGAAGTTCGATTCGTTCATGTTACAGCATGGGTATGACAGAACGGAGTCAAACCACTGTGTATTCACGCGCAAGTTCTCAGATGGTGATTTCTTAGTTCTGCTCTTATACGTTGATGACATGCTCATCATGGGAAAAGACATCAAGAAGATCAACAGGCTGAAACAGGAGTTGGGAAAGTCTTTTACGATGAAAGACTTGGGCTCGGCTAGACAAATCCTAGGAATGGAGATAACCCATGACAGAAGCAGCAGGAAGATTTGGCTGTCACGAGAGTGGTATATTGAGAATATCCTAAAGCGGTTCAATATGAATGCAGTGAAGTCGGTCAGTACTCCACTAGATGGTCACTTTAGATTGAGCGACAGGCAGTGTCCCAAGACGAAGGCAGAGGTGGAAGAGATGCAAAAGATACCCTACGCGTCAGCCGTAGGAAGTTTGATGTATGCTAGGTGTGTACACGCCCAGACATAGCATATGCAGTTGGTGTTGTCAACCGGTATCTTGCCAATCCGGGCAAAGAGCATTGGGCAGCGGTAAAGTGGATACTGTAGTATCTAAGAGGCTTATCTAGGTTTAGCCTATGCTATGGTGACGGTAAACCTGTGTTAGAGGGCTACACAGATGCAGATATAGCAGGTGACATAGACTCTAGGAAGTCTACATCGGGGTTCATGTTCACATTTGTAGGGGGAGCGATTTCTTGGCAGAGCAAGCTACAAAAGGTCGTAGCATTCTCGACGACAGAGGCCAAATACATTGCAGTTACAGAGGCATGTAAAGAGATGTTTTGGATGAAGAGGTTCATACAGGAACTTAGCCTGAAGCAGGAGGAGCACGTGGTCTATTGCAATAGTTAGAGTGCTATACACTTGAGCAAGAATCCAAGTCAGCATTCCAAGTCAAAGCATATAGAGATTCGGTATCACTGGATCAAGGATACTTTGGAACAGAAGGTGTTACAGCTTGAGAAGGTCCACACGGACGATAATAGGTCAGACATGATGACCAAGGCTTTACTCAAGGGCAAGTTTGAGGTTTGTAGAAACCTGGCTTGCTCGAAGAAGGTGGATCCCTCCTGGGTCAAAAAGGGGAAGATTTGATGGGTTTTTTGACCCGTCGTCGATCGGTCGAAGGCTGTGGTCGACCAGTCGTAGAAGATGAGTCGTGGCATAACTCAAAGTCCAACGACTGTGGACTATTTTTCTCTAGGGTGCTCGACCAGTCGAAGGAGGTGCTCGACCGGTCGAAGGTGGCTCTCGACCGATCGTGGACTCGGTTCGACCAGTCGAGGTTACGCAGATTCGTTCCGCGATTTTAAGCAGATTTCGTGTCGCAAGTCCTTTCGCAACTGGGATGCGGAAGGGAGTTTCCTAAAACTATAAATAGGAGTTCCTAGGGCTTTCTAGGTATAATAAGAGGGTTTCCTAAAGCTTTACAAGGTATTTGCTAAAGGGTTTAGGGCTATCAAAGGTGAGAGAGAGAGAGAAAAAAGAGAGAGAGAGGAAGCTTATAGAAGGGAGGTTCTGCTCATGGAGGTTATCTACTATGCAATTTATATCTCAGTGCTTCTATGTCCTCGTAATTGGTTAGATCTCTCTGTTTTCTCTATTGCTCTTATTGTTTATCCACTCCTGCGTGAGTGAAGAAGGTTATAACGTTCTACTTCATAGTGGATTGTTGATCTGGACGAGGTCTCGTGGTTTTTACCTTTTTGAGGGTTTTCCACGTAAAAATCTCTTGTGTGGTGTGTGATTAATGCATTGATTGTTTTCATTGCTTTATTATCCATAATTCTGGTTTGTTTTGGAGGGCTACATCCTAAGATTTGTGCAAAGCCCCCAACAGAAGAATCATGATTCCTAGCTCAGGAGTCTTTAAGTTAGGTTTGATGATTACATGGGTTTGAGTAATTGTTCTTAATGTATTTATGACTGGATGGGCCACGTGATGAACAACTTAGATTAGCGTATGGGTCGTTCTTAAGGGAAATGGGTTCTACGACTATCTTGGAGCAGATGACCCACTAGTCATGGTGTTTTTGCATTGGTCGGTTGATCCAATAATCTAGGACGTTTAGATGGTCCAGATGCTACTCAGGAGGCTCGTGGGTCCCTATTTATGCTGAAGCAGGACCGTTGATCACAACATTTCTTCTATAACGGGAACAACTCACGTCGTGGAAAAATCTTACCAAAATCCCAATTCGCTACGATATTTTTGGGCAGCCCTAGACTCAACCTTTCGGATTGCTTGTGGGAAGCTTTTAGAAGATGGAGAATGGCTAGGATTTTACCATCTCACAGAATGGAAAGATTCGTTCCGCACGTTTCGGCTGATGTTGGAAAGATTTCCTAAAATGGGGTGGTGATTCGGACTATACGATACATGTGGCCAGAATTTTGAAAACTCATGGCCGATCGGATTTTCCAGTGAGGCAGGGATTCGTGGAGTCTTACATAGACTTGAATCAATGGGTGGTTTCTTAGTTCGTGTGCACGTGCTTTAAAACCGATGGGTGCGGGACTTCGCCCCATTTGTTAAATCTGAAGTATAAAGACTGAATCTGAAATAAGAAGCCTGAATCTCAAATCTAAAGTCAAAAACTTGTTTGATAATTATGAAGTTTGAAAATTAAATACTGAATTTAAAACAACATGTTTGTTAACAAACACATGAAATGCCTAAAATATATTAATTTGACACATTTGCCCCTATCTTCCATTTGGAAATGTTTAACATTATAAACAAATTATCTTTTCTTAAGTAAAAATAAAATTATTATATTTAATTCAAATAAACTAAAATATCATTATTTATAAGGCCCTCAATTCCTTCTTGCACGAAGATTGTCATGTGCTTGAACGTAACCACCGCTATTCCTCTTATTTCTTATTGCACTTTAATATGTTGGGTATTGCGTGGTCCACTGTAATGTATGTGTTTTATATCAACTCCATCCATCCTCTTTGCCATCTCATTTTAATTTTAACGCATGAGCCAAAAAAATGTAGACCTTAATCTCTGGTGGACCACACATCAGAACTGGTGAGACAATGGTGCCCACCTCGGGTGCATCTGAGATTGGGTAGGACTCAGATTCCTTGGAAAGGCTTATGCAGGAAGCTCCTGTGATGGGAACGTATGTGGGGCTCACCATGATGTTTTTGATAAATCTACTACATCCATCGGTTTTGTGAGTTCATTTTAAGAGAAGAGGCAAAAAATGAGCCGGATCCAATACTCAATTGGGCTGAAAATGTGAACGTACACAGTTGAAATATATGCAGGGTCACAGAAGTTTTGAATCAGGTTAGTATATTTGTTTTCAGTTTATCTCAGTAGGAATGATATTATGAATGGTATGAATGGCATGTAAGCATCACTATCAACCCTAAGGAGGTTTCAACGATAGGAATTTCCCTACCCACCTTTTCCTTTATTGCGGCTCACTTGAGTTTTGGATCCAACTTATTTTTAGCCGGTTATACTAAAATGAGCTTAAAAAAAATGGATGGACGGTATGGATTTATCAAAAACATCATAGTGACGCCCACAATATTTCCCATCGCAGGAACTTCCTACGAAAGCATGAAATCCACGTCCGATTGCGTACTACTTCACCAGACGCGGATTGTGTCCTACCCCCGCCTAGACGCTCCGGAAGATGGACCGGTCGTGTTACTTTCTGATTGGACGACACTATAGGGCCCATAGATGAGGGAGTTAACGGCGCAATACACACCATCAGGCCTTGTATAACTTGACCCTGATTTTTTTTTAAAAAAAAAAACCCAAAATTCTCGGTCGGGCTCTCTCTCTCTCTCTCTCTCTCTCTCTCTCTGGTTCTCGATTTCTTACCTCCAAGACAGATTTCAATCCTTTCTCTCTCGGATCTCTCTTTCCTTCCCTCCCTGCATCTCTCTTTCCTTCCCTGTTAGATTTCTCGCACCTTCTCTCCCTGCCTCTCTCCGAGAAACGCCGCACCAAATCGTTTCTATCACTTTGCAGCAACTTTCAAGAGGTAATATACAATGTTTTTGAAATCACCAGATTTAGGATTTGTAAATTTTAAAATTTTAGGGATTTTAAAATTTGGGGGTTTAGGGATTTAGCTACTTGTATGGTTTTGGAAAATTCTCTTTTGTGAAAATCTTTGTTTAAAAAAATGGTTAGAATATATATAGGAGGGAAGGAAAGAGAGATTCAAGAGAGAAAGGGAGAGAAAGGGAGGGTAAACAAATACCTCTTTATTACTATATTCTATTTGAGGTGCGTTTGGATGCTCACTTCAACTAAATTGCAATAAATTCTATTCGATACCTAAGAAAATTACTAAAATAGAGGTGGGATGAAATGGGTCTATTAGAGCATATATGCTATCAGTGAAGTCCCACCATTTTTGCATGCCAACTGTTCAATGAAATGCGTAAATGTGTCTTAGAAGTTCTATGCAGTTCCGTCCTCACCCTACATGTGCAAACGTGTAATGCAATTGAGATTGTTGGTCTGGTGGGCCACAATGTAGATGATTTGTGGCCAAAAGGTCATGGTGATTACACAACTGCAACCATCCATTTTGTTGTGAGTTTCACCTTTTATATGTGCACCATTGCTCCATCCGAACTGTCCCTTTTTAAGGCACCGATCGCCTTGATTTTTGGATATGGCTCATCCCTATGGTGTACCTCGAGTTTGCTAGTCTTGTTCACAGCATGCTAATTCGCATGTATAAATTAACATGTTTGCAAACGCCTTCCCAAGGATCACGACATGCATGTGTCATTGTAGAATCTCTCATTGTGGATTATCGATCTTTTGTTCATTGGTAATGCTTGGCCTGCTTATTAGTTTGATGAGATGCTTGATCTAATTGTTTAAGAATCGAAATGTGATGCCTACTCATGGGATTTGAATTTTGTGCCATGTGTGTGAGATTTTGGCGGTTCATTAGGTGGCCCACCGCATGTGTATATACTGTGGCCTAGAAATCAGGCTGGTCCATTCATATACAAGAATTGGTGGACTTTAACGAGGGATAGGTTGTCCATTTCTACTTTTGTAGGTTCTGGATTATCTATTTATGAAGAACAAACTCGCTTGACAGCATAAAATCAGATAGGTGGCACCAATATCTAAGGGAAATGGATGACTAAAAGGAATTGACCATGTTTAGCATTTGATGTACAAGTGTGGTCCATCTAACAACCGGACCAACCTGATTTTCAGGTCACGGCATATACATTGTTTGGTTGATATCATGAATGACCTGAATCTCATTCATGCATGCCATATCGCAGCATGTTAGGAGTGCGTAGTTGGGTTCCTTCAAGAGATTCACAGGTTCCCTTGCTAATCAATATTTTAACTACATAAGGTAGTTGGCTTTTTTCCTCTTTACTTGTCATTTCCATTTTATCTTGTACTTTTTTCTAATATATTAGAGCATATATGCTATGACTTTTCTGATACTCAGATGATGGAATTAATTCCATCTAATGCAATTCCATACCATTTAATCCCGTGGTCCATACTCAGTTATTCTCAAGTATTCACCTCATGTTTTGTTGGCCAGATTGTATGTAACGCCCTGAAATTCGGGGGTCGAGTAGTAACTCAACTCTCGAGTTCCAGAACATCACTTATGCAACAAAATGAATGATGATTGAATGTTGACTGTATTAGAGTGGTGAACATGAGTGAGATTAAACCAAAATAATATATCATACTCCAGAGACAGTTAAAGTTGCAAGCGGAAGACTGTAATAGGTAGACAAAATATATAAACTATGATGAGTCTCCAGAGTGTGATAACATTTCCAGGTTAAATAATTACAAGGACAATTCTAAAATATACCTAATGTGATGACGTGTAAAGTCTCCTATCCCGTATACCATAGCCCCGTCAATACAATACTGTGTCTTCATAGACCCTGTGAGAGATACGATAGGAGAACTCCTCCTCATCACCATAGAAGTAGTCTGGCTCTGCTTCACAAGCATCGTCATCACCTGAAACTCAACAAATCTGTTTGGTGTGTACAACACCGTCCCGTAACGTGGGAGTGAGTAGCTAACTCAGTGGAATAATAAAGCATAGGTTAACATGTTATCAAATCAATCAAGCAGTAATGATAACACAGTACAATTCAAACATTTCTAACTACTCTTGTTAAATGCAAAAATGATATGACATGATGCTGTATGCCCTTGCCAAACCACCCTCAAGCGACATCATCTTACGTTCGCGAATGCTAACTCCCTCAGTGCGCCACATCTACAAAGCACATGCGGTGCGATGATGCTCATGATTACCAAGTTTTTATTAATCCATTTCAACCAAAAAAGATTGGGAAACTAAGGTACCTCCCTTGTATCATTCCCAAACATGATCCATTCTAGTGGTCGTCAATCCTAGCTAATCTCATACGATATTATGGTTTGAGAAGCGTAGTGAAGGCATCGCAAAGGGCTCGTCACCGTCGGCGCGGATACTGAGATCTCACCGTATGCGGCTCAATTGTCGGCCGTCACTCAAGTACATATCTCACCGTACTTGGCTCAATCACTAGCCGTCACCAAGTATGTGTCTCACCGTACTCGGCTCAACTCATACTCTAGTTATGTGGAAAGACTCGTCGCCAATCACACAGACACTTGGAGTATACTCGAAGATACTACGGAGGACTCGTCGCCGTTAGCACGAGCATGGGTCTCACCGTACTCGGCTCTCGCCATAAGTATCGATGACCGAATATAGTGTCCCATACCACCATAATCGGCTCACGAGTTTAGTTGCGCAATGGTCACTACGGGGAGTCACATGACCCCGGCCAGTAGGCCGACAGGCTCGACCACGGTGTCCCATACCACCATGCCCGGCTCATGCGTCTTAGCGGATCGAGGTACCATGGTTAACGGATCGCCACCGGTAAGTTTGGTACCCTAGGTTCAAGCAAAGAGCGACCAAACATGGTGAACATACATATACACATATCGGTTTGCTTGACGAGCTCGACTAGCTCGAGCGCACCACAAGTTGAGCGATATGGAGCGCAGTGCACTCCGTGTGGCCAACCACTATCGCCAACCGAAGTACGACTCGGGTTCGCCAGACACGTCCATCGTGGCGATATGAATCTCGGCCACAACCGCAAGTCTGGTACCGAATGTTTGGACTATAGGCATAGTCCCAAACTCAATCAGTTGTGAAGCATGAAGTAAAGCATGAGGTAAAGCATGTATTATAAAGCATGAAGTAAAGCATGTTATAAGGCATGTTGTAAAGCATGTTGTAAAGTATGTTATAAAGCACTATACACATAGGGATACAAATACTTAGAGTTCATAGGTGAGTGGACAACCACATGGAGAGTGTCATATGTGACTCTAATGTAGCGGAGAATCCCATCTCAGCACCTAACTAAGGTTCTAACACTTAAGCACTTACACTCACAAGTGATTTCACCAACACTTGGAATGCACTATTTCAACATACATGACGTATGCTAGAGAAGTGTGTACTAGGGTTGTCCCTTTACTAAACTAGTATTTTATACATATACATCATATTCATACAGCAATTAAACATGGCAATCATATCAGCAAATTTTATACGTATAGGGTACTTTCACGTATACCCAATTTCGACATACATAGTGTTTACAAAGGAACATAGATTTCGGCGATCCCTTTCGCCAAGCTAGTATTTTAATCATGTATTGTATAATCATACATTAAATACATATGTCAAACATTATTCCAAAATAAATACGTATACGGTATTTCTACAACACGTAATTTCAACATACGGCGCATTTACAAGTAAACATATATTTTGGCGATTCCTTTCGCCAAACTAGTATTTTATTCATATGTTATATAATTATACATTAAATAAACATGTCAAGTATTTATCCAAAAAAATACGTATACGGTCTTTCTACGTATACCTAGAATATGTGAAATTCCATATTTCACACCGTTAATCAAAACAGGAAACGGAAAGCACTTTGTACATGTGCAATTGCAAGCAGATCATGAATCTACCATTATCTGACATTGAAAGCGTTGAAAACCGTAACTTATACGCTTAAAGTCCTCACCTTTGCCTTTGGAAACGGAACAAATCAGCAAGGGTAGTAGAACTTCCGTCTACGGGCGATTTCTAGCCTAAAGAGCGGAATCGGTTAGTCGGTACACATCCTGTATCGATCCCACCTCAAATCAGACCTAGGGTTAGGGTTTCTTACCTTCAAATGGGATGGAAAACGCCGGGAAAACACCTGGAATGAAGCGGTGTAGGCCGTGTAACAGTCCCAAGCAGTAGGAGGAAGATCGGCAACAAACTCCAAGCCTTTCTCTCTCTTTTTCTCTCTCTTTCTCTCTCCCAAAACTCAAATTCGTATGGCTGTGAGAGAGGGTGCTCTAAGGCCCTTATATAGCCACAAACATTACGTAATTAGACTCAGGTTCAAGGGGTTCTGCTAATATAGGATTTTCGCCGCTTTTCCAGCTCAAAAGGGAAGTTCTGGTGGCCCTCTTTGGACCAAACGTCAGACTTAAACTCACCATCGATGGATCTACGTGGGATTACGTTTTTGACTCGATTGGATTCCCAGATCGCACGTGGTGGACCACTTTCAGTTCGACGGTCAGTGGGCCACGATCAGAAATTCCAAGTACATGTAAATGTTCCTGAAATTTTTCTTAATCCGAGGGTGTAATTTGGTCTGATTCTGACGGTCAGGTTGCTTAATACTGACGCGTCAACGAACGATGCCAGATCACTATTCTAGATATTTATTTTGGCATGTGAATAGTGTTTTTCACACTACCTCGCTCCGATTCGAAACGAATGACCGTAGGACATCGGATAAAGCTGATTTTTGAGATGATTGTTAAGCCCAGTGGGGCGGTCCTAGTTCCTTAGCTTCGGGTTAATCGGACTCCCGATGTGTGATCTAGACCTAATACGAAGTTTCGTTTCATTCCCGAGAGCAGACGGGAAATGAGTTTGGTACTAAACTTTAGGGTAACCTAGCGCCAATGATTCTACAACTTTTGGGTCTTGCAGATCGTATTTAAAGCGATCCTAATGGATTTCATGGCTAATTAAGTTTAGTACTTAGTTAACTTTGTTAAATTTCTAAAGAATTTAATCCTAAGTGATTTTCATCTGAGGTGGAACTTAGTCCATTGTAGTTTGTATATAAAGTGATCCAAGTTATACTACTTAGCTAGTTTAAGATAGTGTCTAGGGCGAAGGTGCTTTGAAAAATTGAAAGCACAAGGTAATGAAGGGTGGGATTTATGAAGAAAATGGTTTAAGGAGCGATTTGAGGCTTTAATTGAGCGTTTAAGAAGTTAAACCTGTGTTAGGATTGATCCATTGCCTAAGGACGTCTAATCTCAGGTTGGCAAAAATTCGGGGCGTTACATTGTAGTTCTGATTGTAAAAGGTCCTAGTGGCTTGGATGTCTGTAGAGATATTTCAAAATTAGCTAAAGAAGTCCATCTAACATCAAGATCCATAGATGTTGAAGTTGCGGAGAATGGCCTGATGATGAACTATCTCTAGAACCTAATGGAGCATTTACTAGAGAAATTGGATCCCTGAACTTTGCAGATTTTAACAATAAAACTGATGAGGAAGACACTTCCGAAAACATTTTGAATAGTGTTTAGTTTCAGCTCGAGGATATCTTTCCCACCGATGGAATTCCTGAGTCAAGTGAACAGAAGTTTTGGGTTGCTGTGGACCACCTTCTTTTCAATCTCTCAAAGAAACTAGAGGCAAGTGATTATATCCCTTTGATTAAAAAATGAAACTCAACTTAGTTGACTCGGTTTAGCTAGGCTCATATCTCGAGTCAAACATCCATAATCTCGATGGGAAAAGAAATTAAAATAAAAATCACCCAAGTTGTAGATCTAAGCACCGTTGAAGCAAATCGACCGAAATTTTGAAATAAAAGATGGAATTTCTAACTGTGCCAGATGATGAACTTGGATCCTTCACACATGTGCCAGTTGATGATGGTAATAAAGATGTTTTCTTTACAAGACAACCTTTGATCATAAACTGGTGTGTCTCACTTGCAGGACATGAAATTAGAAGGCTGCATATGCACCAACACTTGTTTGCCCATCACACCAAAGGTGGTCATAGTCAAGAGAGGGAGTAGTGTAAACATCTATCTTGACAATGCTGCCTTCCTTACTTTCTTGAACTCCAAATTCAAAGTGAGCCCTGTTGACATGGAGAGTGCAGCAATTACTTTGATTGCTCATCAATAAAAGCTCCCTTTCATAGCCTTCTGAGCTTTATCTGATCCATAGGTGTGTTAGACACTCGTCTTGTGCACTTCCATTTACTAATTTGCATAATAATTTTTTCTTTGTTAGACACTCTTGTTAACATTTGCTTATTTTCTTAATATGTTAACATTTAAACCAATGGAACTCTATATTCATGTATATTGCTTTGGTATTTGGGTGCAAGGGAAGTTGTGGAGAAGTTTACCCTTTTATCTTTCTACTATTTTAATGTTCTGCAATGATGATTTTGCATTCTTATATACCTAGTTCTTCATTTTTGTTCGCCTTTTTCTACAATGTCATTTGTTGGTCTTCGGTAGCTTCCTTTTTTTTGTGTACAAGTGATGCTATGGGGTAACTAAATTCTCATCAAAGAAAGTATTTGGTTTCCTTTTCGCAGGAAGACTTTGACAGGGAACAGAAATTTGGGGGTGAAGCAACCAGTAGTATGGTGCCTGATAGTGAAAACATCCACCTCTAACACTCATGGGTTTCTTTCTTCTGTAAGATATTCTAATTGACAAAAATAGATGCATGAACATGGATCTATCTGATGTATAATGTTTTCTATTAGAGTTTTTGTCACTTGATGGATGCTTTGTTTCATGTTGTTATTCCTAATATGCTACCTAACTTGACATGCCTAATTAATGCAGAATTTCCAACATGTCTATGCTAGATTATGGATGTTGTATCTATCAGGGAATGCTCAAAATAAAATGCTAGATTATGTTTTTTTCCCTTTTAAACTCATTTTTCTTTTCTTGTTTTGTTGGTGGCTGTGTTTCAGGATTCAAGCATTTGAAATGATGGCAATTGCTATGGTACGGAACAACCTCATATGTTTATACTAATATGGGATGATTTATTGGGTTTTATTTATGTTGATTAAATAATAATGTTCTAATTTTTATTAGCAAAGATCAAAGTGTGAAAGAACTATCAAGACAGAGAGCTAACATTTCTGAAATTTGCAACAAGGAGATCATATGAAGGATTCATCTGTTGAAGCTGGTGGGAAGGGCACATCCAAGAAACCATGTCCAACACTTAAATTATTAGCATACAAGCTATAACTATGGCATATTGTCTCAATTTAACAATTTATAACCCTTTTGGTTGTATCAAAACAGATAACTTCACAACACAATGCAAGGAGCTATCATCCAGTGAAGGAATCTCACAAGGATAGGGAGTGGAAAATGGATCAAGAGAAGATCCCAACAATCAATGACACTTATATTAGATCAATGGCCCCATTAGAGCTCATGAACTTTAACGTTAGATGTATTTTGGAAATCATATTTATACCTAGACTGAATCTTGTCAGTACAATGAAAGCTTTGCCCTTTCCTTTCTCCATTTGGAAATTGTATTTGTATTTGCAAAACCATGTGTTTGGATCAAAGCAGTTTCATGATTATCTGTATTAGCTTTAGATGGGTTGATCCATCAGGGAATGTATTAGCAAGATGACGCAGGGGAGGACGTGAGGTCGAGCACCGTCTTCCTTAAGAGGATAACTATTCCGAATCCACGGAACCTCTCTGGACTCCTCACAGAGACTTTCTCGAATCCACGAGAAAAGAGAGCAGAAAATAGAAATAAATTCTAAATAAATTTGAAATAGATTAATAAATGCATAAATACAAGTTCACAACCCCTTAAATAAGGGTACTAAGCAATGGGAAAGAAATCATAATCAAACTACAACTAAAACTCCAAGAAATCGTGACTTACTATAAATAGTAAACTTACTATTTATAGACAGTCGTGATGTCTACTAGTGCGCAAGGTTTTCGGCCAAAAATAGTAAGTGTCCTATTTAGCTTCACCAAACCGTTCCCCTAATTATTCTAAGCTCTTTTCACGTTGGGCGCAACTCCTAAAGCCCGACGGATGAAGAGTTATAGTCAAACTAAAACTTATTATTTATAGTAAAAATGAAATTGAAACAGGGAAATGAACGTCGAATAAGCGGTTTCTCGCAATTCTGAGTGTCATAACCCTATGTAGCTGGGTTGGTTGGCTAAAGTATCTCATTCTACCCCAAAATCATATATTTTACGTCGGCTAACTCATCCCGGATTGTGAGATACGCCTGATTGAAGGTCTGATGGTCCAGATCATTTCTGTCGCCGACCGGGCCTTTTCTGATCCATCTTTGCCATGTAATTGTCCGCGACCCACTCTACATCAGTCTCCTCCACTTCAAAAGAACTCGTCCTCGAGTTATCATTATGCACTGGTTCATGATACTCGGTCAGGTCCGCGACATTGAAAGTCCGTGAGATCGCCATATCATTTGGAAGATCAACAACATAAGCGTTGTCATTGATCTTTCGAATGATTGGTACCAGTCCAATCTTTTTATTCTTCAACTTGTTGTACGTTTCGGTTGGAAATCTTTCTTTGCGCAGATGGACCATTACTTGGTTGCCCACCTCGAACACTTTCTGTCGCCGATGCTTGTCCGCTTGCTCCTTATACTTTTCGTTCGAGGCATATAGCTTGTTCTGTACCTCCGCATGAATGCCCATGATTTTGTCTGCCATATGTTCTGCTGCAATGCTCATGCCTAGGAGCTTGGGCGGAGGAACCAAGTCTAGTGTGTGGCGAGGTACTCGTCCGTAAATAACTTGGAATGGGGATTTTCCTATCGAGCGGTTCACCATGTTGTTGAACGCAAACTCCGCTTGAGACAAGGCTAAATCCCACTGCTTCAATTTTCTCATGAAATACATTGAAGGAGGTTTCCCAACGTGTGATTCACAACCTCAGTTTGACCGTCAGTCTATGGGTGGTACGCGCTGCTGAACCGAAGGCGTGTATCGAATCGAGCCCACAAAGTCCGCCAAAAGTGGCTTATGAACTTCATGTCACGGTCAGAAGTAATAGTCTTGGGAACCCCGTGTAGCCACACAATTTCTCTGAAAAATAGCCACGTGTGTTACATCGAGAGTCTTCTTGCATGGAATAAAGTACACCATCTTGGAAAAACGATCTACTACCACGAACACCGAATCCATGCCACATTGTGTTCGTGGGAGACCAAGCACAAAGTCTATAGATAAATCCTCCCAAGGGCTGTCAGGCATGGGTAACGTGGTGTAGAGGCCCGTATTATGAGATTGCCCCTTGGAAGTCTAACAAATATAACAGCGTTGGACTGCCTTTCCTACATCACGTACCAATTACGGCTAGTAATACTGTTGTTCCACAAGAGCTCGCGTCTTGTCTCGCCCAAGGTGTCCACTGAGGCCACCTCCATGTAACTCTTGGATTATCTGTTCCCTTAGTGAACTCTTTGGGATACATAGTCGATTTTCCTTGAAAAGGAACCCGTCTTATATATGTAAGTCACCGGGGTGACCTTCCTGACATCTCACCCATGCGTCCCTGAAGTCGTCGTCATCGGCATATGTCTTTGAGGCGATCGAACCCGACAACTTCATTGTTCATAGTGACTAACAAAGTTGCACAGCGACTCAGCGCATCGGCTACTTTGTTCTGTTCCCCTGACTTATGATTTAGTACGAATGTGAATTCCTGCAAAAACGAGATCCATCTAGCATGCACACGGTTAATGTTAGCTTGACTATTAATAAATTTGAGGGCTTGATGGTCCGTGTAAAGTATGAATTCCCTTTGAATCAAATAATGTCGCCAGTGTCGCAGTGTCTGGACACCGCGTACAACTCGATCTCATATGTAGACCACTTCTTGCGTGCATCACTAAGTTTCTCACTGTAGAAGGCTACCGGCCTACCTTCTTGAGACAAAACTCCCCCAATCCTGAGATATGAGGCATCACATTCGACTTCAAATAGTTTGTCGAAGTTAGGAAGTACAAGAACCGGGGTTGTGGATAATCTGCGCTTGATTTTGGCAAAGCTCCTGTCCGCTTCGTCGGTTCACTGAAACTGTCCTTTCTTCATGCAATCTGTGATCGGTGACACAATGGTACTGAAATTTTTCATGAACCGACGATAGAATGTCACTAGTCCATGAAAACTTCATACTTCGTGAATATTTTTGGGAACTGGTCATTCTCTGATTGTCTTCACCTTTTCCTCATCCACTTGAATGCCCGTGGATGTAACCACAAGACCCAGAAACAATAGGCTATCAGTCATGAAGCTACACTTTTTTAAATTGAGATATAGTTTATTTTCAATGAGTACTTGAAGGACCTTCTTGAGGTGCTCCATATGGGTGGTTTCATCTTGACTGTATATCAAAATATCATCAAAATAAACCACAACGAACCGCCTAATAAAAGGTTTCAGAACATAGTTCATCAACCTCATGAATGTGCAAGGCGCGTTAGAAAGACCGAAAGGCATGATCATCCATTCGTACAATCCTTCCTTGGTCTTAAAGGCTGTTTTCCATTCGTCACCCGGCCGTATTTGAATCTGATGGTAGCCGCTTCTTAAGTCCAATTTAGAGAATATTTTTGCGCCCTCTAGCATATCCAACCGTGGTATAGGAAACCTGTATTTTATGGTGATCTTGTTGATGGCCCGGCTGTCGACACACATGCGCCAACTCCCATCTTTCTTTGGAGTTAGCAAAGCTGGTACAACACATAGGCTCATACTCTCTCGAATAAGACCCTTACGGATCAGTTCCTCCACTTGTCCCTGCAGAATCTCGCACTCATTCAGGCTCATTCGATAATGAGAACGATTAGGTAAACTGGACCCAGGGACAAAGTCGATATGGTGTTAGATATCTCGCATAGGGGGTAACCAATGGAGAAGGTCTTCGGGCCAAATTGCTTGGAATTCATGTAATAGGGGCCTTAGTCTTTCAGGGATGATGGTAGGCTCGAGTTCTTCCCCATTCACAATTAATGCATAAGTCTGTCCTGTTTCTTTGGATTCTTCCACGAAGTCCCGAATGGTTAAGAGAAAATGACCCTCTACTTTAGAAGTTTCAGGTGGTCCCTCTGGATCCATAGGGGCCAATATGGTCTTCCGGCCATTCTTGAAGAAGATATATATGTTATCTCACCCTTTATGAGTGGCGTTACAGTCAGATTACCAGGGTCGACCGAGTAGTATGTGACATGCTTCCATATCAACCACATCGCATACTACTTCATCCTTATAATGTTTGCCAATTGAAAAAGATATGGTGCACCGTTCAGTTACCTTTGTTTCGCTGACCTTCAATTTCTAACCAATTGTATATGGAGAGGGATGACGCTCTGTTTGCAATTGCAATTTTTTCACCATGCCTCTGGAGACGATGTTCTCGCTAATTCTACTGTCGATGATCACGTCACAAACCTTTCGATTCACCGTACACCTAGTGCGGAAGATGTTATGCTGCTGTGGATGCACTTCTTTTCTTGGCGCATATAATAGCCACCTCACGACGAGCGACTCGTCGTGATCTTGCTGAACCCAATCTGAATCATCTACCTCGTCCTCGGTGGTATGCTCCTGTTCTTCAATATCTGGATCTTCATAAGCGTTATCAGCACTACCATCATTAATGGTGAGGTTTGCCACTTTTCGCTAGGGACAAGTATTTGACAGGTGGCCGGGCTGGCCATAATGACAGTAGCTGTCGTGCCTTGGCCGAGCACAAGGGTTCGGAATTCTACTTGGACCATCAGTAGTGGAGACGCCCCTTTAGGGTCTAGCTTGCCCGCTTCCCTGATTTCGGTTCTCAGATATAGGAGGTTGAGTGCATGCTCCTACGGGCTCCTTCCCCTTAGGCTATGGAGCTCCCTGAGGTGGACCTACTGCAGTAATCCATGCATTAGGATAGGTCCGTGTGTTAGGACGTTCAAGTTGCGCTTCTACCCAAGTAGCCAACTTGATCGCATTATTCATTGTCCAGACGGACTACATCTGGACCCGATCCTGAATCGCCATACGCAATCCACCGTTGAATCGGGTGACTTGCTGCGATTCAATCTCGACCAAATTGTTACGCGCCGCCAGGCAGTAAAATTCTTCTGCGTACTTTCTCACCGACCGACTACCCTATCGACAATTTTGGTATTGTTGGAATAATACCTGATCGTAATCGCTAGGGAGGAATCAGGCGCGTAATAGCTGCTTCATCCACTGCCATGTGCGGATTTGTGCTTTCATCTGCCTGGTTAGTGTGAGTTGCAGTTGTTCCCATCAAGCTGACGCTCCTCCTTTCAACTTGTAGGCCACCAGCTTGACTTCTTTTCTTCAGGGATGTCCATATAGTCAAAAAATCGTTCAACTTCAGAAAGCCAATCGAAGAAATCCTCAATGTGTAGTTGGCCATTGAAGTTAGGAATATCAACCCGTATCTTGAATTCTCAATCTACTCAATCGCCGCCTAGTCTGGGGTGTTGGAAGATTATGTCATCGATCTCCTCCTCACTGGAGCCCCTGTCCTCAGGCATGACCCTTGGATGCACTGCCAGTATTATCCTGCGATCAGGCCGATTTCGAGTCTCAGCAATTGGCGGTGGAGGATTACCACCAGGAACACGGAGTTGCCCTCGGGTTTCTGCCAAGAGATTTGCTATGCAATCCATGAAATCCTGCAGCCCTTGCATGGCTTGCCGATTCTCTTGCTGCGCTACTTGGAAAGTTACCGCAGTTAAAGGCAAATTCCCTGGAGCACCGCCTATGGGATTGTTACCCGACCCATCGTTAGAAGTCATCGATCAGAGGAGAAACCTCGCTTTGATACCAAACTGACGCAGGGGAGGACGTGAGGTCGAGCACCGTCTTCCTCAAGAGGATAACTATTCCGAATCCACGGAACCTCTCTGGACTCCTCACAGAGACTTTCTCGAATCCACGAGCAAAGAGAGCAGAAAATAAAAATAAATTCTAAATAAATTCGAAATAGATTAATGAATGCATAAAAACGAGTTCACAACCCCTTAAATAAGGGTACTAAGCAATGGGAAAGAAATCATAATCAAACTACAACTAAAACTCCTAGAAATCGCAACTTACTATAAATAGTAAACTTACTATTTATAGACGGTCGTGATGTCTACTAGTGCGCAAGGTTTTCGGCCAAAAATAGTAAGTGTCCTATTTGGCTTCACCAAACCGTTCCCCTAATTATTCTAAGCTCTTTTCACGTTGGGCGCAACTCCTAAAGCTCGACGGATGAAGAGTTATAGTCAAACTAAATTAAAACTTACTATTTATGGTAAAAATGAAATTGAAACAGGGAAATGACCGTCGAATCAGGGGTTTCTCTCAATTCCGAGCATTATAACCCTATGTAGCTGGGTTGGTTGGCTAAAGTAGCTCATTCTACCCCAAAATCATATATTTTACGTCGGCTAACTCATCCCGGATTGCGAGATACGCCTGATTGAAGGTCTGATGGTCCAGATCACTTCTGTTGCCGACCTGGCCTTTTTTGTTCCATCTTTGCCATGTAATTGTCCGCGACCCGCTCTACATCACAAGAGCACCATTTATATATATATATATATATATATATATATATATATATATATATATATATATATATATATATATATATATATATTGAGAATTAGCTACGGATATTAGCCGTAACTCTATATTTGGAAACAGTAGCAATTGCTGACTTCAGTCTATAGCTACGGATATTGTAGCTTTATGTACATTTTGCCACAGAATTTATGGCTATGGCAGCTACTGCTACGGTTATACTACGAACTATAACCGTAGCCATATGTATTTAGCTACGGTTTCATCCGTAGCGCTTGCCCCCTTTTCTGGTAGTGTATATGGAAAATCCAAACCTATCAATTGGTGGGGAGCATTTTTTTCTTCATTAAGAAAGAAGGACAACAAATTTACACATTCCACCACAAGAAGGGCTACTGTTTTTATTTTTTTTATTTTTATGGTTTAGGAATTTACAATCTGGAAGATTTTTGGTGCATGGGCCTGCCAGTGCGGCTCATCATATCAACCGTTGGATCATATCACGATGAAGACATAAGCTATTTATCTCTTTGTAAGTTGATAGCACACAAATTAGATCATTCATTCATGCAAGTTACTAGAATCTGATTTCATCTTGGATTGATGGGATCTTGTCAATTTGCTGCCTTTGAGATTGCATAGGGAAAATACCCCCCACTTTTTTGTTGGACACTCTTTTGTGAACTTCCATAGCCAGCAATCTGTATATTTCACCTTGTAATTATAAACAGAATGTGGTAGATGATGATCATTCTCTTATAAATGTGCATTGTTTGTGGATTTGGTTTGAAGATTTTCTTCATTAGACCGAGTTATGCTTGGTGACCATATTGTGGTCACAGTGACAAAGCCTTTTTTCTTGGGCGTCTCTTGGGAGATTTTTAATGGCACATGGGGTGACCCATTATCAATTTCAACCATTCATTCATTCAGACAATGAGTAAGCCATGTGAAAAAAATCACGACAATCATCAATGCAATGGAAAATGGAGAGCCAAGATTGAGCAAGAAAAAAAAAAAAAAAAAACCCTTCCAATCATCATTTTGAAACAGCTACCAAATAAATCCCACTTTGGTCTACCTCAAGCATTTTATGGACACCTTATTAAAAATATCGGCCACCTGATAATTAATACAGTGGGCCCACGAGATAAAAATAAATTGACTGTACAAAATTTACAAGGAGCCACAAATTATTAGACTAGCAACACATCCACACTAAACCTCCTTAGAGTCTGCTTCTTGGAACATAAATCCTGCATAAGAATGAAAAAAATATAAGATTAAAGGTTATTCTTCAAACCTACAATCTTCATGACATGTAAATGAAAATAAGCATTCATATTAAGAATTTGAAACTACGGATAGGAAATACACGTCGACATGACTAGCACCTGCTCGCAATGATTGAAGAAACACAATGATTGAATTTGGCAGTGGAGAACCTCCTGACGTGGAAAATTGAAAAATGGACTTTAGGAGCCATATTGCAGATGTGACAATCAAATGCTTACATTGTTTTAACTTTGGAGGGTTCAAATGATCATGATACTCATAACCATTTTGAAAATGGTGAACCTTCAAGTGGCATATTTATATGCTTATCCAAACCTGCTTTTTCCCTTACCCGTTTATGGATGGAGCAAAACCCAAAAACTGCATTAGGGAGAAGATTGGTGCTCACCTTTGACAAAATATTGGAACGTATGTGATGCTCTTCCCACCGATTAATTCTTGTCAAATTGTTGCGATGACAACTTGAAAGGGCCTAGCTATATGCCCTAGAGGGGGGTGAATAGGGCAATGCCAAATAAAACTTAAAACAGCGGAATAATAAAAGATATAAATAACAATGCTGAAATAATAACACTCTCAAAACATATGAAATATGAGAATGATATTAAATCAGTTCTAAGGACAACCTTACACCAAAAACCAATGGCTTATGGTAGGACAACCTTATTTCTAGAATGATCTAGAAAACACAAATGATATGGAAAATAAATCAAGAATAACTTAAAGAAATAAATCCTAAGTTATTACACCATTCAATCACACTTGCTTGAAATGAAAATTATAACATTCATCTACAAAAGCAATCCACAATAATAAAGGAATAAATGAATAAAGAAATCAAGCACATCCATAACACAACGATATATAGTGGTTCGCTTGTGTGTTCACCAACTGTTAGCCAACAGCCACACAGAATGCTACTCCACTCCTAATATCCTCACACAAGGGATATTAGCATGCACTATCAAAATAGGTTTTCACAAGTTCACCCAAAACCTTCACAATTGTGTCTTTTTATCTCGGGCTTACACAATCCAAAAACCCCCACAATCTGAGTTTTCTGGCTCTCCTCAGATAACCAAAACAATGAGATTTTTCTAGCAAATCTCAAACAAAACCAGAGAAAGTAAATTACAAAGTAAAATACCTGGATCTCCTTTTGAAGTAGCCCAGTAGAACCAATCGGAGTAGATGAATGATACGTCGTTCAATGTCCAATACTCACATAAAGAATGGTTCTATGTCTAATTGATTTTAGATTAAATCAAGAAGAGCAAGGTCTATTTGATTTTGATCCCAGAAGAAGGAATATCACAAATTCCTCTTTTCTAAATAAGATTGGAATATGGATCAAAATCACAATAGAAAAATGTTAACAAAAGGAATATTAAATATGCACAATAGCTTAAAAAATAATCACAACTTATCTCAGAGTATAGCCTTAAATCGCTTGAATTGAATGGAATGGAATGAATAAACTCTGAAATTCGTGCATTATTTATAGCCTGAAAAATCCCACCTTCGACTGGCTTAGGAACCTAGGACTGGTTGTAGCATCAAAGATTTTGAAAGATTTCCGCGGGATTAGATTAGCTGTTCTCACGACTGGTCTTAGGTAGCCTACGACCGGTCGTGGACCACCTACGATTGGTCGTGAGACACCTACGACTGGTCGTGGGACTCGAGATAGGTTACTGGAGTTCGAGTCGTAGGACTTCGACCGGTCGAAGGATGAGTCGTAGGACTTCCCAGGACTGGTCGAAGCAAGTCCAGGACTGGTCGAAGGACAACCAGGAAAATTCGAAAATCTATAACAACCTAGAACTGGTCCTGAAAAACCTAAGACTGGTCATAGCAGACCTAGGACTGGTCTTAAGATTTCTAGGACTGGTCTTAAGATTTCTAGGACTGGTCTTAGATCAGTCACACCAAGTAAATTAAAATATTCGGATTATGTATCCAGAATGACCTATCATACAGACCAACCTAAGGTCAAACAAACCTTGAAGTGAGATGGACATTGAAGTCTTGAAGGTCTGTATTCTCAGATGATCTTGAAGTAGAAGCTTGAGTCGAGTTGATGGTCTTTCTCGAGCTTGGTACATTCTTGACTTGTCTTGATGAAGTCTTCTAATCTTGAACTTGTTAGAGGTAAACTTGAAGTCTTCTATTCTTGTAAACTTCATTCATGACATGTCTTGCAAACATTCTTCATTTATGATCTTGTCTTGAAAACATTCTTCATTCATGATCTTGTCTTGAAGCAGTGTGTAGTCACAAACAAGAAACACAAGAAGTACAAGACATATAGGTTTTGGCACTACAAAATTTGACAACCAAAGGGATATGAAATCATAGCACTAACAATCTCCCCCTTTGTCAAATTTGTGACAAAACACATTTATAAATATAAGAGTAAAATGAAGAAAGAATCATGAGCCATCAGAGTGAAAAAAATACTCTACTCCCCCTAAGTGAGTAGAAACAATCAACCATATTCAAGTACTTACTCTCTCCCTTTCTCCCATTCTCCCCCTTTCCATACTACTCCCCCTTTTTGTCATAAAATGACAAGGGAAGGCCAAAGGAGATAAGAGAACACCATATGAAGAGTCAAGATTTAATTATTAAATTAGTACAACACTTCAATGTCATCAATCCAAAACATACAACCAAAGTCATCAATCGTAATAATAATACAGAATCCATAAAAATAAAAAGGATAATCCACCTAATCAGATCCAGATGAAGGAGCAGGGATGGTTGGATCAATCTGATGTAAACCCATATTAATGCGACGAAGATATTTTCGCATATATTTAAATTGCATATCATGGGCTACGCTCAGGTTATCAACCTTCTCCTCCAATGCACTTAGACGTGCATCATAACCAGAAGATGGATCGTAATCAGAATCATTTTGGGAGTCAGTTTCAATGTCTTCAAATATATCATCCATATTTATATCAGTCTATGGAGGAAGATCAGAAACTTCCCTTCATTTCCTGCTTCAAGACCTTCACCACCACTTTCATAGAATTGACCAGGAAGCAAATCCAACTTCATCTTATTTAAATTAGTATTATTGAATAAAAGATGATGAATTGGTGCCTCATTCTCAGGTAAAGCAACGCGCATATTTGTGGCTAAACAAGTCATAAGATAACCAAATGGAATATCACTATGACCCGGATGAAGACGAAACTGAATGATAAAATGACATATCAAAGAAGGTAAACAGACAACAATGCCGGACACAACAGAGTGCAATACCCGAACCATGAAGGCATTTAACTCGGTTTTATTACCTGACCGAGGATACACGTTTGAAGTGAAGATCCGGTGCAAAACTCTGTATCTGGGTAATAAAAATTTTGAGGGGAGCACATTTCCTTTGTGCGTCCAATGCACTTCCATATTGCATAAATCTCTTGTCAACATTTGTTTTTCCGATTCTAATGGTTTGTCATATAATGTATGAATCGGAATACCTTCATCTTTGACAGGTATATCCATAATACCTGATATCAAATGTCGATCTATTAAAAATTTCCCTTCCCTAGTAGCAATTGAGAACGTTAAATTATCAAGGGAAAAAATTAGAGATACATGCAACCATAAATTGTGCAATGGACTGGTATGCAGGCCCACCCCAAAGCAAAATGTTAGTCCAGCCAACAGATTCAAGGAGAGGGGTAATCCCAAATTGTTCAATGTGACTGAGACTTACAGGACGCTCAACGATAACTTTACGGTTACGTAAATCCCGTACATCATTGGGATCATCTTCGGGTGACCAAAGGTGCCGTTTTATTATAGATGTAGATCTAGATGAAGATGGACCACGGGATGTTTTCTTTTTCCCCCTAACATGCATTTTCAACGAGATTTACCAAGGAGCAAGCACAAAGAACACAAGAGGTGGTGGGTTTCTCTAGATCAGATTTTTAGAGAGGAAACCCTAAACAATCAACAAAAGACGAGATCAAGCTTATAAAATTTACAAATCAAAGCATAGAAAGCATAAATCTTCAAGAAAAATGAAGAAAAGCGACTTATCTTGAAGAAAATTATGAGATCTCAAGACAGGTCGAGCTACGACTCATCGAAGGAAGAAGAGGAAATGAAGAACAAAGTGATTTTTCCCAAATTATATGATGCTCACGATCTCTACGACCGGTCGAGTGCAGTCTACGACCGGTCGAGTCAGGACCGGTCGTGTATGGCAAGCGCTGGTCGAGCATCGAAAAAAATAAATATTTTTATACACAAATTAAAATTTATACACATATAGTGCACTATGATACATGCCGACAAGTATATTCAATTTAAAATGCACATACCAAGATCAAATTTTATTTTAGTATACCTGTTTTTGTCGAGCGGTTTAGTAAATATATCAGTAAGTTGGACATTGGTTGGAATATATTCCAAAGAGATAGCTTTTTCTTCAACTAATTCACGACTGTAATGATACCTAATGTCAATATGCTTTGTACGCGAATGATGAATTGGATTTTTGGAAATATTGATAGCACTGGAATTATCACAATGTAAGATCATTGAATCTTGATTAATTCCATAATTGCTTAACATGCGTTTCATCCATACGAGTTGTGTACATGCGTATCCTGCTGCGATATACTCAGCCTCAGCAGTGGAAAGCGATATTGAACTTTGCTTCTTGCTAAACCAAGAAACCAAACAATTTCCAATGTAAAGACAACCACCACTGGTTGATTTTCTGTCATCAATATTACCAGCCCAATCAGTATCAGAATACCTAGCTAATTTAACATTAGTATCAAAAGGAAACCAAAGACCCAAATTAGTTGTACTTGCGACATATCTAATAATCCGTTTAACAGCAGTAAGATGTGAATCTTTAGGATTAGACTGATATCTCGCACAAATACCAACGCTAAAAGTGATATCAGGTCTACTAGCAGTTAGATATAATAAACTACCAATCATACTACGATATAGCTTAGGATCTACATCTTTACATGTAGAGTCTTTTGAGAGTCTCAAGGTTGTACTCATAGGAATATCAAATTTTTTACCATTTTCAAATCCAAACCTTTTAACCAAGTTTGAAGATTCCATCAGGTTGTTGTTTTACTTGTAACCCTAGGAAGTAATTTAGTTCACCAACCATGCTCATTTCGAATCTTGATTTCATCAACTCTGCAAACTCAATAGACATGTTAGAATAAGTTGATCCATAAATAATATCGTCTACATAGATCTGAACCATTAAAATCTCATTATTATGTTTCTTAACAAATAGCGTCTTATCGACACTTCCCACTTGAAAACTATGACTAAGTAAGAATTTAGTCAATTTTTCATACCATGCCCTGGGCGCTTGTTTCAAACCATAGAGAGCCTTTTTGAGACGAAATACATGATCAGAAAGATTGGGGTCTTCAAACCCTGAGGGTTGTTCTACATAAACCTCTTCATGTAAATCGCCATTTAAGAAGGCACTCTTTACATCCATCTGATAAATTTTAAACTTTCTAAAGCAAGCGATGGAAATAAAAAGTCTGATAGATTCAACGCGAGCGACTGGAGCAAAGGTTTCATCGTAATCGATGCCTTTAATCTGAGGGTACCCTTGTACAACCAGTCTAGCCTTGTTTCGTATAACATTTCCAAGTTCATCAGACTTGTTTTTAAAGATCCATTTTTTTCCAATAATGTATTTATCTTTAGGTCTAGGAACAAGATACCAGACATCATTACGAACAAATTGATTAAGTTAATCCTGCATAGCTACTATCCAATTTTCGTCAAAAAGAGCTTCTTTTACATTGACCGGTTCTATTTTGGATGTAAAACAAACATAATTGCATATGTTTTCAAGTTGTTTGCGTGTATGAACTCCAGTGAGAGGGTTTCCAAGGATTTGATTAGTTGGATGATCTTTGACAGTCCTAGGTTCAGATTGAGATGAAGAAGTATCTTGATTTTCGATTCTAAGAATTTCATCATCATCTGAACTCGGAGCAGGTGTATTCAAATGATCATCAATGACCACATTGATGGACTCTTGAATCACACCTGTTCTTTTATTTAGAACCCTATAGGCTCGACTGTTTAAGGAATATCCAAGGAAAATACCTTCATCACTCTTCGTATCAAAATTTTCCAAATTTTCACGATCTCGTAAAATGTAACACTTACTACCAAAAATTCGAAAGTATTTAACAGTAGGTTTCTTTTCGAACCATAACTCATAAGCAGTCTCATTTTCAGATTTACTAGTATAAACACGATTAATAATGTAGCAAGCAGTATTAATTGCTTCGGCCTAAAGATTTTTGGAGAGCTTCATACTATTTAACATGACATTAGCCATATCCTGAAGCATTCTATTTTTTCTCTCAACTATACCATTTTGTTGAGGAGTTTTGGGCGCAGAGAATTCATGTGATATTCCCTGATCGCTACAGAATTTCTCAAAACTGCTATTTTTAAATTCAGAACCATGATCACTACGAATCTTATAAACTTGAGAACCTTTTTTATTTTGGATTCGTTTGATGATCTTCTTTACTTCATCTAGGGTTTCAGATTTGTCTTTTAAGAACGATACCCAAGTGAATCTAGTAAAGTCATCTACGATAACCAAGATGTATTTTTTGCCACCTCGACTCTCCGTTCTAGTTGGTCCAATGAGATCTATGTGGAGAAGCTCGAGAGGTCTAGGTGTGGTATTGGAGTTCACTTTCTTGTGAGAGCTCCTAATCTGTTTGCCCAACTGGCATTCACCACATATTTTGTCTACTTTTTGTAATTTGGGTAGACCTCTTATAAATTCTCTTTTGCTCAATCTAAATAAGTTCCGGTAGTGTACATGTCCAAGGCGTTTATGCCATAATTCAGTCTCATCAGTATGGACCATATAACACGATTGAGTAGATGAGCTTGCATTACTAACGATGTAGCAGTTTTCAGAAGTTCTACGACTAGTTAATATAACAGAACCCTCTTTATTAACAATCTCACAACCTTGATTAAAAAACTTTACATTATGATTGTTGTCGCATATCTGAGATATACTCAGTAGGTTGTGTTTCAAGCCCTCAACATATAATACATTTTTAAATAAGGGAAGGTTATAAAGCTGAACCGTACCTTGGCCAATGATTTTGCAATTGCTTCCATCACCAAAATGGTGACCCATCAGTCTTGTCTTCAAGATCGATGAATAAAGCTTTGTCGTGTCATATGTCCGGAGCAACCACTTGCCAAGGTACCACTTTGAATGGCTTGTAGCTTTGAAAGCGGTGTGGGCAACCAAGCAATCAACTTTAGAACCCATTTCGATCTTGTTTTGGGTTTAGGAGTGTAGTTGGACTTTTTCGTTTATTGTTATATGAATGACCTATAGAGTTAAATTTTAATAGCTCCTTGAGAAGATCAATAATCTTTTCAACCAAAGGATTTTGGTTTTGAAGATTGAAGTTGGCATGGCTATTTTTAGATTTTTGAAAGGTCCTTGAATTTTTTGAAAAACCTTGATAAGTATACTTTACTTTTGAGTTTGAAGACTCTCCTTTCATAAACTTAGGAGCAGTATTCTTTTGTTTAGGAGAAGTATTCTTATCATAGCCCAACCCGGATCTATCGCCACATTTTCTCGATCCGGCTAACAATTTTTCTAATTTAGGATCACCTTGGGCATATCTCCAAGTGTCTTTTAAACTCAAAAGAGAAGCTACTTCATTTTTGAGTTTCTCGTTCTCGGTTTTCAAATCATCAACTTGGGAGGTTTTAATTTTTAAATCACATTTGGTCTTTTCAAAAAAATCAGAAATATGAGATTTTTCTAAGACAAGAGACTCATAATCTTCTTAAAGTTTAGAAAATTTTCCTTTTGTAATTTAAGCTTGACAGCAATTTTACAACTCTCCTTATAAAGGGCATTGTATGCATCCTGAAGATCATCTTCATTGTCACAATCACTATTCAGATTCTCTTCGCTAGTTACTTCATCATAATCTGAAAAAGTGACTTTGGCTAGAGTCATAAGGGCTTTAATATCATCTCCCGACTCGTTTTCAGAATTTTCTGATTTCGAAGAGGATTCCAAATCAGATGATTCATCCCAAGTAGCCAACATACTCTTCCTTTTTTATTTGTCCTTTTTAGGACATTTGTTAGCCAAGTGCCCATACTCTTGACAGTTGTAACATTGACTATCTTTCAAAGATTTTCGAGCTCTAGGTTTAGATTGTCTCTTATCGTTTGATTTTTGAAAATCTCCTTTTTTCTTATTTTTCAAAATTTTATAAAACCTTTTTACAAAAAGTGCCATATTATCTTCGGAATTTTCAAAGTCTGAAGTGCTCTCTTGTAGAATATTTTTAGATGACTTGAGAGCAATTGATTTTCCTTTTGGACCTTTAAAGTTCAATTTGTAGGTCTGTAAAGAACCAACTAGTTCCTCAACCCTCATGTTATCCGTATCACGAAGTTCCTGAATCGCGGTTACTTTTGAATTGAACCGTTCAGGAAGTGAGCGTAGTATCTTTGCACATACTTTACTTTCTGGGATTCTATCACCAAGACCCCACATTGAGTTTACAATGTCATTCAATCTAGTGTAGAAGTCCATAAACATTTCATTCTCCTCCATATGAATTTCTTCAAATTTAGTTGTGAGGAGTTGGACTTTAGATTTCTTGACAATTGATGTACCCTCGTGTGTCATTTCTAAAAGATCCCATGCTTGTTTAGCATTTTCACACGAGATGATTCTTTTGAATTCATCTAGTGACAATGCACAAGTAATTGCATTTAGTGCTTTTGCATTGGCACTACTCTCACTTTTCTCAAGTGTGGTCCAAAGGGCATAAGATATTACTTTCATTAATTTTGAACCATCTTCATCAGTTACTTTAGTGATAGATAGTTTCCATCCATTCACTGTGGCCAGCCACACACTTTCATCCATGGATTTGAGAAAGATTCTCATCCTTGCTTTCCAATAGGCATAGTTTGTGTCATTAAAGGGTGGTGGCCTAGTGACAGACAGGCTATCAAAATTTGACATCTTAATATAGCTTAGATCGTTAGCTCAGGAAATAAATCCAATAAATAATCAATAAGCATGAGCTATTAGGCTTTGATACCACTTGAAAGGGCCTAGCTATATGCCCTAGAGGGGGGTGAATAGGGCAATGCCAAATAAAACTTAAAACAGCGGAATAATAAAAGATATAAATAACAATGCTGAAATAATAACACTCTCAAAACATATGAAATATGAGAATGATACTAAATCAGTTCTAAGGACAACCTTACACCAAAAACCAATGGCTTATGGTAGGACAACCTTATTTCTAGAACGATCTAGAAAACACAAATGATATGGAAAATAAATCAAGAATAACTTAAAGAAACAAATCCTAAGTTATTACACCATTCAATCACACTTGCTTGAAATGAAAATTACAACATTCATCCACAAAAGCAATCCACAATAATAAAGGAATAAATGAATAAAGAAATCAAACACATCCACAACACAACGATATATAGTGGTTTGCCTGTGTGTTCACCAACTGTTAGCCAACAGCCACACAGAATGCTACTCCACTCCTAATATCCTCAACAGGGGATATTAGCATGCACTATCAAAATAGGTTTTCACAGGTTCACCCAAAACCTTCACAATTGTGTCTTTTTATCTCGGGCTTACACAATCCAAAAACCCCCACAATCTGAGTTTTCTGGCTCTCCTCAGATAACCAAAACAATGAAATTTTTCTGGCAAATCTCAAACAAAACCAGAGAAAGTAAATTACAAAGTAAAATACCTGGATCTCCTTTTGAAGTAGCCCAGTAGAACCAATCGGAGTAGATGAATGATACGTCGTTCAATGTCCAATACTCACATAAAGATTGGTTCTATGTCTAATTGATTTTAAATTAAATCAAGAAGAGCAAGGTCTATTTGATTTTGATCGCAGAGGAAGGAATATCACAAATTCCTCTTTTCTAAATAAGATTGGAATATGGATCAAAATCACAATAGAAAAATGTTAACAAAAGGAATATTAAATATGCACAATAGCTTAAAAAATAATCACAACTTATCTCAGAGTATAGCCTTAAATCGCTTGAATTGAATGGAATGGAATGAATAAACTCTGAAATTCGTGCATTATTTATAGCACGAAAAAATCTCACCTTTGGTGGTCTTAGGATCCTAGGATGGTCGTAGCATCAAAGATTTTGAAAGATTTCCGCGGGATTAGATTAGCTGTTCTCACGACTGGTCTTAGGTAGCCTACGACCGGTCGTGGACCACCTACGACTGGTCGTGAGACACCTACGACTGGTCGTGGGACTCGAGCTGGTTGCTGGAGTTCGAGTCGTACGACTACGATCGGTCGAAGGATGAGTCGTTGGACTTCCTAGGACTGGTCGAAGCAAGTCCATGACTGGTCGAAGGACAACCAGGAAAATCCGAAAATCTGTAACAACCTAGGACTGGTCCCGAGAAACCTAAGACTGGTCGTAGCAGACCTAGGACTGGTCTTAAGATTTCTAGGATTGGTCTTAGATTAGTCACACCATGTAAATTAAAATATTCGAATTATGTATCCAGAATGACCTATCATACAGACCAACCTAAGGTCAACCTAAGGTCAAACAAACCTTGAAGTGAGATGGACATTGAAGTCTTGAAGGTCTGTATTCTCAGATGATCTTGAAGTAGAAGCTTGAGTTGAGTTGATAGTCTTTCTTGAGCTTGGTATATTCTTGACTTGTCTTGATGAAGTCTTCTAATCTTGAACTTGTTAGACGCAAACTTGAAGTCTTCTATTCTTGTAGACTTCATTCATGACATGTCTTGCAAACATTCTTCATTTATGATCTTGTCTTGAAAACATTCTTCATTCATGATCTTGTCTTGAAGCAGTGTGTAGTCACAAACAAGAAACACAAGAAGTACAAGACATATAGGTTTCGGCACTACAAAATTTGACAACCAAAGGGATATGAAATCATAGCACTAACACAACTGCATAGAAATTTCACATATAAATAAAGAAGATATCTCAAAATATGAAATTTAAAAAGGTATGTTCAATGTATTTTGCCTTTAAAATGATTAATTTTACCTGGTTACACACAACGCTTTCTTGAGAAGATAATTGTGGGTTGCTCAAGAGAAATTGCTAATCAAGTTGATGGTTGGATAGCCACAAGCAACAAAAGGGCCACTCGTGGATCCACTAGGACCACTCCCAAGATTAAAAAGGTTTTGTTGAAACATGTTAAGATTAGCTGGTTGGTATTCACGCTGAGGCAATAATGATGCATCGATAGATCTACCAGGTAATTAAAGAGAACTCGCCACCATACTCTGTGAACTCTAATAAAAGCAAAAGGGAAATTAAAAACTATAACAACATAAACATATGTCATGACAAGCTTTATAAAACAAGTTTCGAGTGATACCTTATTGAAATGACGCATTGGGGTGAATGTAAATTGATAATTTGAAGGTTAAAATGCTTGGACCATTTCCTGTCTCTCTTGATTTGCTTCTGTTGGAGCAATAAGATTTCGAAATCTTTTCTTCCGTGCTTTATCTAACGGATTTTTATATGTACGATGATTGCCCCTAACTTTAGGCTTTACTTTAATCCCATGTACAGTTTGTGAACTCAAACTATCCACAAAAGTAAATGCTTTTTCAATCGGTTCACGGCACGCGCTTTCGGTATCTACACTTACAATTGGCTTAGGATGTGCACTTTTAATATCTACATTTTTAGTTGGCTAAGATTGTGCACCTTCAATTTCAGTATCTACACTTTCAGTTGGGTCTGAGCATGCATGTTCAATATCTACACTATTGTCAACAACTTGATAAGAGTTTAGCAGAAGTTCCTTGATCCTTTTCATGCATTCCATCACTTCATCATGAAATTTATCAGAATATCTATCAGCAAATTTGAAGACCTCCTCATGTTCTCCAACTATTGCCGCAATTTTAAGAAGTTTGCGAGATATATATTTGTACCGCTTACCCGATACAATATTGCATTTATCTTGTATTGTTGATGTAGCCGCTTCTTTAGCAAAACCCACCTTTGCATCTCTATGCCATCTTTTCATAATATAATAAGGAGGAAGCACCTTTATATTATAATAATCTAAAACTTTTAATGCATGACTACACAAGATGCCCATAAACTCAAACTTGCGGCAGCTACACGTCACTGTATTGTCTAGTGAGTCAAATTTAACAATGCGTCCTTCAACTTTATCATTATCAATAACTCGAAATTCTGCAACTGTGCCAACCTCACCACATGTAAAAAGAGAATGATTAAGAATTTTCTTAAACTCATTTTGAAAATTTTCAAACACTTTTGGAGTGTATGCATTTGCCGCTTCCTTTAGCATTTTTATATCAAGAACCAATATCGGGGTACTTTGCCTCATTTTGAAATCAGCTACGGCTTCTTCGTATCGTTTATGAGCTAGCACCCGCTTATAATGATTGAAGAAACGCAAGAGGTTGTATTTAGAGTTCAAATATCTTTTCAAAATATTATTCATGCTCTCAAGCCAAAGTACTCTTCATGTCGTATCAGAATGTATTTCTTCCATAAACCAAAGCCCATTTTTCTTTTTCTTTAAACAAATTCTGTAGCCACTTGTTTTGCACTAAATCATACTTTTCGAGCATTTTATTCCATGCTGTTAGAAATGCTTCCTCATCCTCATAATCATATACACACCTATTAAAATCATGTTTAAAACTTTTTGAACTTTTAAATACATTGTTAAGGTGTTTCGCAGCATTTTGGTAGATATGCCAGATACATAGACGGTGATATGTTTGTGGCATCATTGTAGCTATTACAATGGCCATTGCAGCATCTTGATCTATGAGAATTGTCATTGGTTGTCTTCCAGACATCGCACTTAAAAATGTTTCAAACAACCACTTAAAAGATTCAATCGTTTCATCATATAGTAATGACGCACCAAATATGATAGTTTGCTTATGATGATTTACCCCAATAAATGGAGCAAATGGCCGTCCATAACTATTTATTCTGTATGTTGTATCAAAGCAAATCATCCATTATTGACTTCCCATCTGCCCAGAACATATTTGTAATCAAATCATCTTCATCCACTTGTATTGCATAAAAGAACGATGGATCATTTACTTGCATTTTTTGAAAGTACCGTAGAACGGCTCCTGCATCACCTTTTTCCATTGATTTCATTCGCTTCCTTTCTAAGTAATTTTTGTAATCAATGTGCATGAAACCTATATTCTCTCGTCCTCCAGATTATTTACTAAAATATTCTAAAGCCACTTTAGGTGGTATACCTGAAGCTTCCATCATCTCTACTTCAACTTTTTGATCATCAGTGAAGCCTCTCTATGACCTTAACATGTGCACTTTTGATAGTGTAACAACTTCATGGTCATGATCTTCAATAAATTTAATCACTTTGTACCTTCCATTTACTTGAAGCTTAATAATCATGTTTGCTTGACATCGAGTTCTAGTATTCGGATGGGTGCTTTTTTCGACGATATCTTTCTTTTCATGCTTTCGACCTTCTTTAGAACAACAAAACTGCCTCTTAATCATGACATTATTGTCTGATTTTTTTGTCCAATTTTTTCTAATACTGAATCCCATTTTTCTAGCATATCTATTGTAAAATTTATATGCACTCTCATCAGAACTGAACTCCATTCCTAGTTCTAGTTTTTCATCTAACTCCTCGTCAAAATTAAAATCCATTCCCACTTCTGGTTCTTCATCTAGCTCCTCATTTGTCTGGACCCGTACAACTTGCCTTGCTTCATGGTTGTCTACTTGCTGATTTGTTTGTTGATCATCTATTTCAATATCAAACTGTAGCCTTCGACATGGTTGAGAAAATAATTGACTCTCCCAAATATTATCATCCATTTCACCAATTAGCCTTCAAAAGAAAAAGGTAAAACCAAATAACACGAGCCTTTGAACAAAACCAACATGTACTATAGAAACAAAACCAATTGAACAAATTTTTATTTTTTTTTAACAAAGTAAACATTTAAGCATCATATGCAACAAGAGTATCGAATAACTCCCTATAAACAAGGAACTTTTTTTTTTTTCGTAAATGCATATAGTAAAGAGAGATGATTTCATAAAACTTCAGAAAGGGAAAAAAAAAATACAATACAACTAGAAGACATATATTCTAACCATTTTTAAAATCATACAATACAACTAGAAGATATATATTATTTGGTGGTATACGAACGGGCCCTTATTTTCCATGAATATTTTCGTCCACGTAACCCTTCACAAAATGCTGAAAGCACAGAAAAGATGTGGGGGCTCATTCACTGATATGTTGCCAGTATAACTTCCCAATCTGTGTCTAAAGCAATCACACAGCTCTAACTGGTATGTGAATGATAATTTCTTCTCCTTTCCCCACAGTTTATATTCAACACAAAACCAAATTCCCTACTATGACTGCTATAAAATCTAAGCAGTCCAGGTATCTTTTCCTTGTCGGAGGATCAAGGACTAAGGAGCATATAATCCTATTTAGGAATAATAGTAAACACCGAGGTTCCAAACAGTAAAATTTCTAGAATAGGTAATAATCCTCTACAGGTGCTCATTCACTCATCATATAAATAAAGCATAAATAAATAAGAAATATCCCAGACAGGGTTGAATAGATCCCTAAAACGTGTTCTATTCAACCACTTAAATAAGAAAATAAAAATTTAAAAACTGATTTCTGCCCCCAGAAAATGACTCAAGGCAGGCAGCGTGTAGAAGAGGTGTGTGCCTACCACATGCCTCGTCTGTAGCAGGTGCCTCAAGGTCCCTCAACTGTATTAGTTTGCCATAAGGTAGCCTCACTTTGAGGCGTAAACCTCCCCTCCCTTTCGACCATCTTTGTGAAGTGCTTATCTATCATTTAAATCTGCTGTTAATTTTGAAATGCAGATACTTTTCGGTCAATGTAGATTATAATGCCCATGTTTCATATCTGAAATTTTCTTGGCGGTGTCTTTACGGAAATCAAATAGGCAAGTTTCAATAGAGGAAGGAGAAGCAAGGGCACGAGAATTCGGTGTCCTGTTCATAGAAACTAGTGCTAAAGCAGGCTTCAATATCAAGGTGAAACATCTCTGCTGCTTCTATTATTTTTCATTCTTCTTCAATTCCTGATGACAACTAATGATACTTTCAACATTTGGATATATATATATATATATATATATATATATATATATATAATGCGACCCTTCATTTGAAAGATAGCCATTTGCCTTGCCTGGGATGGAGACCCTCTCCTCAACAAACAGGAAGACATGGTTGATGTGAATTTGAAGCCCACCGTCAATACCTCACAGACAGAGCGAGCAAGCTGGAACGTGTTCATGTTGAAGACGAAGAATAAGAGAAATAATGGAATTCCATCCACGTAATACCAATCTTGAAAAAGTTCATGCAGGAAAGGAAAATTTTGCAGTAGTTCAACATTCAGAAGATCTAATGATCGGGAGATGTTTAGAGTTGATTTTCCCTCAGGTCCATGGCCCATCTTAAGATAGCATAGTCTTACCCCATAATTAAGTTTTGTTTGCGGTTTGCGAGGTGAGGTTGGTCATTCTTAATTGATAGTATGTATTTTGAAGCCTTAACTCTGGCATTGTTAGCTATTCATTTCTTCTTACATTTGCTTTTTATTTTTTATATTTAGCGGTTTTTCTTTTTCTTTTTCTTGTTAGTAATTAGTGGACTCTTGATTTGAGCATCTTATGCTGGGAGGAAGATAATACATTGATCGATTTCCCAAAAAAATATATATAGGTTGTCATCCAATTCGGTTAACCATTTTCCAAAACCATACAAGTAGCTAAATCCCTAAACCCCCAAATTTTAAAATCCCTAAAATTTCAAAATTTACAAATCCTAAATCTTGTGATTTCAAAAACATTGTATATTACCTCTTGAACGTTGCTGCAGAGTGATAAAAACGATTTGGTGCGGCGTTTCTCGGAGAGAAGTAGGGAGAGAAGGTGCGAGAAATCTAATAGGGAAGGAAAGAGAGATGCAGGGAAGGAAGGAAAGAGAGATTTGAGAGAGAAAGGATCGAAATCTGTCAAGGAGGTAAGAAATCGAGAACCAGAGAGAGAGAGAGCCCGACCAGGAATTTTGGGGTTTTTTTTTTTTTTTTTTTAAATCGGGGTCGAGTTGTACAAGGCCTGACGACGTGTATTGCACCGTTAACTCCCTCATCTGTGGGGCCTACAGTGTCGTCCAATCAGAAAGTAACATGACCGGTCCATCTTCTGGAGCGTCTGAGCGGAGGTAGGACGCAATCCGCATCCCTACTTCACCAGGGCCCGGAATTAGGTGGACGCGGATTTCCGGCCTTTCGAAGGAAGTTCATTCGCTGGGAACCTAAGTGGGGTCCACCGTGATGTTAATGAGAGATCCACCACGTCCATCCGTTTTTTGAGATCAATTTAGGACATAAGGCCAAAAATGATCCAGATCCAATACTTAAGTGGGCCGTACTTAAGGAAAAGGTGAGTAGGGAAATTCTTGCCGTTGAAATCTCCCCGGGATCATCAGTGATGTTTTCATGCCATCCATACCGTTCATAATGTCATTCCCACTTGGATAAACTGAAAACACAAATATTAGCCTAATTCAAAACTTTTTGGCCTCACAAATATTTCAACTGTGGAAGTTAAATCCTCACTTTTGCAGTCCACTTGAGTATTGGACCGGCTCATTTTTGGCCTTATATCTTAAAATGATATCAAAAAACGTATGGACATGATGAATCTCTCATGAACATCATGGTGGACCTCACCTAGGTTCCAAATTGTGAGAACTTTCGCTAAATGCTATCAAAGGAAATCAGGTGTGGGATTAGGTACTACCCTGCGGTATCGTACAGAGTAAACTCAGTTGGGCGAACCTTAAATGTAAGTGGTTTATCTACGCCGTCCATCCGTTTTTTCAGCTCATTTAAGGGGTTGAGCCCAAAATTTAATCATATAGCTCAAGTGGATCATACCACATGAAACAGTGGGAATATCCACCGTTGAAACATTTATGGCCCCACATTGATGCTTACATGTCATCCAACCTGCTAGAAAGATCATACATATATGAATAAAGGGAAAACACAAATATAAGCCTGAAGAATTTTTCAATGGTAGACATTCAATTCACACGTTACTGTGATGTGGTCCATTTAAGCTTTGGTCATGATTAATTTTTCAGCTCAAGCACTAAAATTATTTGATAAAATATATGAAACGGAGGGGACAAATTAAATAAATCACGGTGAACCTCGTAGAGTTTACTCAGTACGGTAAGCGTACTAAGTTACTCAATATGCAATCCGCTTCAGTGAAAAGCGGATTCTACTCCCACACCTGACCATTTGGTGGTCAGATCTTATGTGGGCCCCACCATGATGTATTTGTTTCATCCATGCCGTCCATCTATATTTCTAGATCGTTTATGGTATGAGATAAAAAATGAGGTATATCCCAATCTCAAGTGGACCACATTACAAGAAACAGTGTCAAATGAACGTTGGCCATTAAAAAATTTTTGGGGGCTATAAAAGTTTTGGATCAAGCTGATCTTTGTTTTTTCCATTCATCTGGGTCTATATGACCTAATCATCAGATTGGATGTCAAATAAACAGTACATTGGGCCTTAGGAGAATTTTAATGGTGGATATCCAATCACTATTATTTTCCTGTGGTGGCCACACAGTTGGGATTAAATTCGTACCTTTGAAAAATTCTTAGAGACCACAGAAGTTTTGGATCAAGATGATATTTGTTGTTCACTTCATCCAAGTTTATATGACCATATCAAGGTGTTAGATGGAAAATAAATAACACAGTGGGCCCTAAGAAGGTTTTAATGGTAGGTGTCCTTAACACTGCTGATTCCTATGGCGTGTTCCACTTGAGTTTTACATGTGACTCATTTTTGGGCTCATGCTCTAGAATTATCCAAAAAAGTCGATGGATGGTGTGGATCTAACACCTAAATCATGGTGGGCTCAGAGAAATGTCCCATGTTAAAAGTCGGGACGTGTACAACGCAAGGGAGAAAATCTCTCTTGCAAAGGACAATTCTTGATTCCCCATTGAGCTAGATTCCCATCATGGGAAAATTTAACCCTAAGCAAATTTCCCCTAGACTTAGAAAAATTTTGAGAATATAGAGACAAACTTAGGTCCCCATTATAAACTTTTAATTGTTTAGACTTGGAAACCAAACCTAGGTTCCCTTGGGAATTATTAGGAATGCCATTTGAACTTGTATGGAATCCCCTTAGAAATAGGAGAAACTGAGAACATAAAGTATCAAGATTTTAGGTTCCCAAGAAAATTGTATGTATAATCCTAGAACTTAGTAACAAAACCTAGGTCCCCATTATAAACTATCAGGATAGTTGTTTGGACTTAGAAGTAAACTTAGGCACTGTGGGAGGAGAAATACCCACTATGATCAAACAAGAACATTCCTTGAATTTGACTCCCAATGAACATTTTTGACATTATAGGATTTGAACTTTGTCCATAATCTTCCTTAGTTAAAAATAACATCGTCACAACACTCAGTGAGTAAAACGAACTCAATGATTGTAGGAAAATCCCTACCCATATATTGTACATTAGATCGAACATAATCACTCCCTAAATTTAAGAAACCGTACCAGGAGTTACAATTTGAATTTCCTGATGTATCTCTTAAATTAGAGTTTCTCACAAGTTCTAGCAATTAGTAATAATTAGTCATGAAGTTACAAATTTAGGTAAATTTTCAACCCTAGACGGGGTATATTGGGACTATATTCGAAAATATTAATGAAAGGAAGTAACTTTCAAATTCAAATTCCTTGTAGAAATTTTGTTCCTGGAATTGTCAGGTAGTGCACGAGGAAATTAGAAATGTATAGAGAAAATATAATGGTCATTTGAGTCTGTCTCTCAGAGGATTCAGACACTTTTTGTGAAAGTAGAAAACTTCATAATAATTCCCAAGAGTCTAGAATGATCGAGATCACTGACCAATGGAACCATATTTAAGCGAAGTGAACATGATTTGCTCTAAATTTTAAATCTTAGCAAATTCTAATGATCTCAATGCCCTAATCAAGCAGAAGATTGAGAATTGTTAGGATTAGAAATTGATGTCATCTAATCCACTATTTTCCGCAAATAGAGGATCGATGTATCAGGTTCAAACCCACTACGACCATCCATTTTTGTTAGCTCGAACATGAAAACAGAAAATTGTATTGTATTTAGATAATGGGAAACTATCATGTTATGGTTAGTTATTGCCTAAATGAACTTGTAATCTCAATGAATACCATGTGATATTGCGGTGTGTTAGGTATCGAAATATGCCTCTAGTTTTGGAAGATACTAAAAGAAAAAAAAAAGATTTCTAAATTTTTATGAGACCCATATACATTAGTCGATTGGTTAGCCTATAGACCTAAGAGTTGTGGTAGACTTGTATATGTCTTGTTAAGAACATAGGTAATGATTTCACAAGATAAGGTGCATCATTAGGATGATTTTATAACTCGTAATGTTATTAAACGGAAAATATGTCATCAAATCTCGACGGCAAGATTTTCTTTAAGGGGAGTAGATTGTAACAACCCATGTTTTGGTAGTCAGTTGTATGCGCCCAAAATTACGAACATACTCCTTGGGGAATGTAATGAATGCATAGAAACAATGTAAAATAGTTTATCCTTATTCCCATTAATGGTAGAAGCATTGAATTTCGGGGACGAGATTCTCTTTAGGGGGGGAAGATTATAACACCCCGTACTTTTCCGTACTCGAGTGTTACAATGGAAATCTAATGTAGTGTTCATGCATGAGGGATTACATTTACGTTATGCTTAATAATTCAAAATGTACACGTGAAAATAGATTTTTGTAGAATTTTAATCGGCATGATATTTCATAGAACGCCTCATTAGGAAAATTAAACCATTCATGATCAATATCGGGACCCAATTTGCCAATCCACACTATATGTGGGACGACCTGATTGATAATCGTACAAATCTAATCATCCATTCGAAGGATTAGTCCTTATACGTGACAGTTAAATGTCGTTCAATAGTTATAAGATTTAAAATCAAAATATCTAACCATAGGACGACCATTGGACATGGGAGAATTGGGTTGTTAAATGGAAACTCGGAACATTTGACCATTAAACCGACCATCAAGATTGTTCATTATGGGCTATGGAAGTCCCTAACCTTGAACCATCTCAAAATTTGGGACCCAATTCATCAGATCCACCGTATAACAAGCCCACAACACTCAAATTCACAATTTACTACATGATCATCATTATCCCAGCTTCTGATAGTTGAATCTGCCATTGAAAATTACTTAAATAGGCCTAGGGACCTTTAGAAAGTCGATGATCAAATGGAGTAACAATCTGACCGTTAGATTGCTGATAATAATCACGTAAGACAAGATCGCTTGGTGTGACCTACCTGAGTTTTAGATCAGCCCCATCCTTGGACCCATGGCCCAAAATGGGGGGGAGTAAGAGATGAAGGGAGTGGATTTTTTCAACATCACAGTGGACCTCACTCTCGGGGTTGCATGTATACACAATCATCATGCACCCACGTTGAACTGGGTCACCAACCTGGATCAAACCAGGTTTTTTGACCCGATAAATAGAGGTGGGCATGTTGGACCTGATTCGATGGATCTAACTCAACTCGGTACCGTTCCGAATTGAACTAACGACTTAAATTGGCCCTGATTGAGTCTGTCCATCCAGATCTGATCGTTTTTTGGGTCGGATTTGGATGATGGTGTATCCGGACAGAATCGATCCAAAAACCCGGACCGAAAGGGTCCGAACCGACCCGACCAGACCCGACCTGGGATGTATGTCTCTATTTTGTAACTTCACCCCGCCCAGGCTTTTCGTTTAGCACCAAACCCCCCCCCCCCCAACTCTCTCTCTCTATCTATCTCTCCCTATATTTGTATATCTCTCTCTCTCTCTCTCCCTTTCTGTTAGGGCTTATATTTCTCCCCCAAATCACACAACATCAATCCCCACATGCAGATCCTTGTCTGTCTGTGATCGAAGGTCTCAATTTATCCTGGGGCTTCAGTTCCTGTGAACTCTGCATCCGATCCTGAGATAGAGCATCTTTGCCCATGGGTTTCTTCATAACGACCTTAATCTTCATCTTAGCCGGTGTCGTTGCCAATTTTTCTGTCAGGCTGTACTGCAACAAGGGCCCTCTTTCTGTTAGGATGTGCTGCAACAAGGGCCTTTCCGTCAATCTGTATGTCAACTGTCTCTCTCCAATTTCATTGTATTTTATTTGGTTTTGATTTTTTGAATGCCAAATGCATGGAAAATGACGATTGGCTGATTAATTCCTGGACCCCACCATGATTTATGTGTTTTATCCACGCCGTCCATCCATTTTGAAAGATAATTTTAGGGCTTTATCTCAAAAATGACGTAGATCTAAATCTCAGGTGGACCACACCATAGGAAAAAGTAGTGATTGAATTTCCATCATTAAAAAATCCTAGGGCCCATTTTAATGGTTATTTGACATCTAGCCTGTTGATTATGTCATACAGACTTGGATGAAGGGAAAAAATATATTTCGGCTTGATCTAAAACATTCGTGGCCCAAGAAGTTTTTAATGGTGGGCGTTCAATCAACACTGTGCGGTCCACTTGAGATCTGGATCAAACTAATTTTTGGGCTCATATCATAAAATGATCTGGAAGAATGGGTGGACGGAATGGATGAAACACAGAATGACAAACGGTTTACGTATGCACCTGTCCACCAATAGATGATCGGACGGTCATGATTCTCGTACGTGGCATGCAAAGAGTGTGGGAGGCCAGATGAACAGCTCAGATGTCACACATGTGACAGGGGAGCGAAGTAGGCAGAGAATGTCTACTCAATTAATTAATATAAGGAAATCTGCATCATAGGGAATAGGGAGGGGTACATGTCTCGATGGCCAGTTGGCCACCGAATCCATGATTTAAATGGAAGCGGATTGCGTACTGAGTAACTCAGTACGGTAAGCGTACTTAGTAAACTCCACAGGCCCCTGTGTCATTCATGCATTATATCCACTTCTTCCATCTCTTTTAACACATAATTTGTAACACCCCGAAAATCGAGGGTCGAGCAAGGGCTCAACTCCTGAGATCCATCTCATAACTTATGCAACATAGATAATGATGATTAAATGTTGTCCGTATTAGTGTATTAAACATGAGTGAGATTACACTAAATCAGCCTATCATACTCTAGAGAGAGACAAATTAAGCAAGCGGAAGACTGTTATAGATATATAAAGTATATGCATGTTTCACAACCTCCAGAGTATAAGTGTGTTACTGTTGAGTATAAACATGTTTTGTTCCAAAATATACAAAATGACAAAATGTGAATGTCCGACTAAATCATATAGTCCTTATAATCCCATCGATCAGTACATGGTCTACATAAACCCACTTGATAGTTGTACATAAGAGAACTCCTCATCATCATAAAAGTATGGCTCCACTTCGTAAGCCGTATCATCATCTGCAGCTAAAACAGAGTCTGGTTGGTGTTTAAAACGCCGTCCCAGAGTGGGAGTGAGTGATCAACTCAGTGGTAATATAAGGCAAAGGTTAACATATTATCAATTCAGTCAAGCAGTAATAATAAAGCAGTACAACAAGCATTTCCTAGCTACTTTGGTTAATACTGTAAGTGTTATAGTTTATATCCCTGTCGGTTGTCAAATTTGTGGTGCCAAAATCACTGTTATATAACTTGCATAAGTGAAGCTCTCTCAAAGATCAACATTCATGAACAAGTAAAGCTCACAACAAGCAAAGCTCACAAGTACAAAGATCAACCTTGACTGCAAGTATTGCTCACAAGACATGACTCAAGAATACAAGAAAAGTACAAGGCAGTTCGTAAAGAACTCAAGACACTTTCAAGGTTGAGCTACATCAAGATTTCAAGATTGAACTATATCAAGACTTCAAGGCTTAAACTTCAAGGTCACCTGTACCTAATGTTTCAATGTCCTTGCTTCAAGATTGGGGTTTGATTAACCTTAGGTTGACCTTAGAAGTAGGCCATTTTGGATACATAAGTCATATGTTTATGTTACATGAGTTTGGGCAGTTCGAAGACTTGTCCTAGGCTTTCTTCGAGTAGTCTTAGCTTTGCTTCGACCAGTCTAAGAAATTCCTCGATCAGTCGTGAGTTTGTTACAAAATTCGGATATTTTCTGTTAGCCTTTGACTTGTCCAGAAAACTGTTTGACCAGTCGAAGGAACAGTGTCGACTGCATCTTCGACCAGTCGAAAGTCTTCGACTCAAAGTCCAGCAATTAAATATAGGGTCTTCGACCAGTCGAAGGTGACCTACGACCAGTCATAGAACGGTCAAAGCTTATCGCGCCCGATTTTTTTCAAATTTGTTAATTCTACGACTAGTCGAAGAGCTCCCTAGACCAGTCAAAGACGCGATCTGCTCACCTATAAATAGAGCACGAATCTCAGAAGAAAAATAAAAATTAATTAATCCATTCAAGCCAATCTTCGTCAAACTTCTGAGAGATAATTCTGTGCTATATCTAAGCTAAGTGTGCTTATTTAGTATTCTCTTTCTTTAGTTTTATTTAATTGATTTTATTTCTGCTATTCCAATCTAATTTGATAAGAGGAATTGTTATTCCCTTTCTTTGGAATCAAAATCAATTAAGGCAAGCCCTATTTAGTTTAATTTAAAATCTATTAAAACTAGAATCATTGTAATTGAGTACTGGACATTGAACTTAGGCATTCAATCATTTATTCTGACTTGGTTCTACCGAGCTGCTACAACGAAGGAGATAATCAGGTATTTTATATTTAATTGTAAATTCCTTTCTGTTTTGATTTCTTTCAAGATTTGCCAGAAAAATCTTGTTGTATTGGTTATCTGAGGAGAGCCAGGAAAACTCAGAAGTGGATTTTTTTTTATTGCGTAAGCCCACAGACAAAGACACAATTGTAAAGGTTTTGGGTGAACCTGTGAAAACCTATTTTGTTAGTGAATGCTAATATCCCCTGTGTGAGGATATTAGGAGTGGAGTAGCATTCTGTGTGGCTGTTGTTTAACAGTTGGTGAACACATAGGCGAACCACTATAATCCCTTGTGTTGTGGTTGAATGATTTATATTTCTAATCTATAATTATTTATTTGTGGGATGTATATTTGGTGGTGAATGTTGTAATCATTTAATTCAAGCATTGTGGGAATTTTGTAATAGTTTAGAATTTAATTTCTGCTATTCCTTTATTAGCTTGATATTCAATTTTCTTTAAAGTTGTTCCAGCAAGGTTGCCCTGCCATTTTTATGGTGTATGGCTGTCCTTAGAACAATACATTTGTGATTACAATTTATTTCAGTTCAGTTTATGTTTATTTCTATATTCCTCTTTGGTTTGAGATTTGATACAAAGATCTTTTTAGAAATAAGGTTGTCCTATCATAAACTCTGATTTTTAGTGTAAGGTTGTCCTTAGAACAACATTTGTATCAACCTCTTAAGATCTAAATTTTGAGGTTGTTTTACTTTCCTGCATTGTGATTTATTTTGGTTATCATATTCTTTTTAATTCCGCTGTTATAAGTTTTATATGGCATAGTCCTATTTATCCCCCCCCCCTCTAGGACATATAGCTAAGCCTTTTCAAGTTGTATCAAAGCTTAATAGCTCGTTCTTATTACTTTTTATTTGGATTTATTTCCTGAGCTAACGATCTAAGCTATATAAAAAGATGTCAAATTTTGATAGCCTTTCAGTCACTAGGCCTCCACCATTTGATGGCTCCAACTATGCCTATTGGAAAGCCAGAATGAGGATCTTCCTAAAATCAATGGATGAGAGTGTGTGGCGAGCCACAGTGACCGAATGGAAACCTCCTACACTTGAAGTAACTGAATCCGACAGTTCAAAAACTATGTCTGTACCTACTTATTATTTATGGACCACCCTTCAGAAAAGTGAATATAGTGCCAATGTTAAAGCACTAAATGCAATCACTTGCGCACTATCACCGGATGGGTTCAAAAGAATCATTTCCTGTGATAATGCAAAGCAAGCTTGGGATATAGTAGAAATGACACACGAGGGTACATCAATTGTCAAAAAGTCTAAAGTCCAACTCCTCACAACCAAATTTGAAGAAATTCATATGGAGGAAAATGAAATGTTTATGGACTTTTACACTAGACTAAATGACATTGTAAACTCAATGTGGGGTCTTGGCGATAAAATCCCAGAAAGTAAAGTGTGTGCAAAGATACTACGCTCACTTCCTGAACGGTTCAATTCTAAAGTAACCGCGATCCAGGAACTTCGTGATACGGATAATATGAGGGTAGAATAACTAGTTGGTTCTTTACAAACCTACGAGTTAAACTTTAAAGCTCCTAAAGGTAAATCTATCACACGAAAATCCTCTAAATGTAATTCAGAAGATGATACAAGAATATAGTTGATTTTCAAAAGCAAGAAAATGGTTGATTTTCAAAAATTAAATGATAAAAAGAAGTTTAGACCCAAACCTCGAAAATCTTTGAAAGATAGTCAATGTTACAACTGTCAAGAATATGGGCACTTAGCAAATAGATGTCCCAAAAAGGACAAACCCAAGAAGAAGGGTATGTTGGCTACATGGGATGAATCATCTGATTCTGAAGCTTCTTCTGAATCGAAGATTCAAATCGAAGTCGGGCAATGAAGTTAAATCTCTTATGACTCTAGCCAAATTCACATTTTCAGATAATGACTCAACAAGTAAAGAAAATCTGAGTAGTGAATGTGAAAATGAAGATGATCTTCAAGACGCTTACAATGCCCTATATAAGGAAAGTTGCAAAATTGCTGTCAAACTTAAACTTCAAAAAGAAAAGTTTTCTAAACTCAAAGAATGTTTTGAATCACTTGTCTTAGAAAAATCACAAATTTCAGATTGTTTTGAAAAATCAAAATGCGATTTGGAATTCAAAAACTCCCTAATTGTTGATTTGAAATCTGAAATTGAGAAACTCAAAAATGAAGTATCTTCTCTTCTGAGTCTAAAGGACACATGGAAATATGCCCAAGGTGATCCCAAGTTAGAAAAACTTTTATTCGGATTAAGAAAATGTGACGATCTATCTGGGTTGAGCTATGATAAAAATTTATCTCCTAAATAAAAGTATACTCCTATGTTTGTGAAAGGAGAGTCCTCAAACTCAAAAGGGAAAAATACTTATCAAGGTTTTTCTAGAAATTCAAAACCTAGAAGCAGCCATGTCAACATTAATCAGAAATGAAATCCACTAGCTGAAAAGATAGTTGATTTACTCAAGGAGCTCTTAAAATCTAACTCTATAGGTTATTCTCACAACTATAAACAAAAGAAGACCAACTATGTTCTTAAACCCAAAACAGTTATGAAATGGGTTCCTAAAGTTACCTGCTTGGTTGCTCACACTGCTTTCAAAGCAACAAGTCATTCAAAGTGGTACCTAGACAGTGGATGCTTCAGGCATATGACAGGTGACAAAGCTTTATTCACGGATCTAAAAGATATGATTGATGGTTTAGTCACATTTGGTGATGGTAGCAACTGCAAGATTATAGGCCAAGGTACGGTTCAACTTTTTAATCTTCCTGTGTTTAAAAAAGTTTTATATGTTGAAGGCTTAAAACATAACTTGCTTAGCATATCTCAAATATGTGATAATAACCATAGTATTCGGTTCTCTAATCAAAGTTGTGAGATACAAAACAATAAGGGTTCTGTAATATTAACTGGATGTAGAACGTCTGAAAATTGATATATTATTAGCGAATCTAGCTCATCTAATCAAACATGTTACATGGTCCATACAAACGAGACTGAATTATGGCACAAACGTCTTGGACATGTACATTATCGAAATTTGTATATATTGAGCAAATGAGAACTTATAAGAGGTTTACCCAAACTTCAGAAATTAGATAAAATATGTGGTGAGTGCCAGATAGGCAAACAAACAAGGAACTCACACAAAAAGGTAAATTCAAATACCACATCGAGACCACTCGAACTCCTCCACATGGATCTAATAGGACCTATCAGAACGGAAAGTCGTGGTGGAAAAAAGTATATCCTTGTAATAGTTGATGACTTTACCAGATTCACTTGGGTAGACTTCTTAAGGGATAAAGCTGAAACCCTTGAAGAAGTAAGAAAATTTCTCAAAAGGATTCAAACTAAAAAATCTTTTCAAATCAGTAAGATTCGTAGTGATCATGGATCTGAATTTAAGAATAGCAATTTTGAGAAGTTCTGTACCGAACAAGGAATATTACATGAATTCTCAGCTCCTAAAACTCCACAATAAAATGGAATTGTGGAAAGAAATAATAGGGTGCTTCAAGAAATGGCTAATGTCATGTTGAATAGCATGAAGCTCTCTAAAAATCTTTGGGCTGAAGCTGTCAACACAGCTTGGTATATTATTAACCAAGTCTACACTAGCAAAGATAATAATAAAACGGCTTACGAATTGTGGTTTAATAAAAAGCTTACTATCAAATACTTTTGAGTTTTTGGCAGCAAGTGCTATATTTTATGAGACCGTGAAAATTTGGAAAAATTCGATACAAAGAGTGATGAAGGGATTTTTCTAGGATATTCCTTAAATAGTCGAGCTTATAGGGTTCTGAACAAAAGAACTGGTGTGATTCAAGAGTCCATCAATGTTGTAATTGACGATCACTTAAACATGTCAATCGCTAATTTAGATAATGATGAAGTTCTAATCATTGATAAACCCGATACTTCATCGAATCAGACTGATTCTGAGTTGAGGACTGTTAAAGATCATCCAACTACACAAATTCTTGGAAACCCTCTCACCGGTGTTCGCACCCGTAGACAACTTGAGGATATATGTAATTATGTATGTTTTACATCCCAAATAGAACCATCTAACGTAAAATAAGCTCTTGCTGATGAGAACTGGATTGTTGCGATGTAAGAAGAACTTAACCAATTCGTAAGAAATGATGTTTGGTATCTCGTACCAAGACCTAAAGATAAACACATCATTGGAACAAAATGGATTTTCAAAAATAAGTCTGACGAGTGTGAAAATACAATTAGAAACAAGGCTAGACTAGTGGTACAAGGTTATACTTAAATTGAAGGAATTGATTTTGATGAAACTTTTGCACCAGTAGCACGTCTTGAATCTATCAGACTATTTATATCCATTGCATGTTTTAGAAAGATAAAGATCTATCAAATGGATGTGAAAAGTGCTTTTCTAAATGGCGATTTACATGAAGAAGTCTATGTTGAACAGCCAATGGGTTTTGAAGATCCCAAAAATACTGATCATGTGTATTGGCTTAAAAAGGCACTTTATGGATTAAAACAAGCACCTGGGGCATGGTATGAGAAACTAACAAAATTTCTTTTAAGTCATGATTTTCAAATGGGATCTGTTGATAAAACTCTGTTTGTTAAAAAACATAATGATCATATCTTAATGGTACAGATTTATGTTGATGATATCATTTATGGATCAACTTGTACTGACTTGACTACTGAGTTTGCAGATTTGATGAAATCACAGTTCGAAATGAGCATGGTTGGGAAATTGACTTATTTCCTTGAATTGCAAGTAAAGCAACAATCTAGATGAATATTCATTTCTCAATCTAAGTATGCTTTGAATCTAATCAAGAGATTTGGATTTAAGAATGGCAAGAATTTCGATACTCCCATGAGTACTACCCTGAAACTCTCAAAAGACTCTTATGGTAAAAATATTGATTCAAAACTTTCTCGGAGTATGATTGGTAGTTTGTTATATTTAACTGCTAGTAGACTTGATATTTCTCTAAGTGTTGGTATTTGCGCAAGATTTCAATCTGATCTAAAAGAATCCCACTTGATTATTGTCAAGCGGATTATTAGATATGTCGCAAGTACTGTAAATCTCGGTCTCTGGTATCCTCATGAGACTAGTGTCCAATTAGCTGAGTACTCGGATGCTGACTGGGCTGGTAATCTAGATGATAGAAAATCAACCAGTGGTGGTTGCTTTTACATTGAAAATTGTCTAGTTTCCTGGTTTAGTAAGAAACAAAACTCTATATCACTTTCAACAAATTTGAAAGTATATGAGCATACCGGTAATGCATGTACACAGCTTGTTTGGATGCAACGAATGCTAAGTGATTATGGAATTAAATAGGATTCTATGTTATTACATTGTGATAATTCCAATGCGATAAATATTTCAAAAAATCCTATTCAGCATTCTCGTACTAAGCACATTGACATTAGATTTCATTATATTCGGGAATTAGTAGAAGAAAATGTTATATCTCTGGAATATATTCCTACTAAAGATCAATGAGCTGATATTTTCACAAAACCTCTTGATAAAAGCAGGTACAAAAAGATGAAATTTGATATTGGCATGTGCATTTTAAAATGATTCTTTATGCCTACTTGTATCATAGTGTATATATTTGCTAGGTTGAATTCCAATTTTTATATAATTTGCAAGAAAAATGAATTTTTGGACACTCTTCGACCAGTCGTGAGTATACTCGATCAGTCGACCTTTGACCGGTTGTAGATACCCACGACCAGTCGTAGATCTCGGGAATCACTTAAAAATTTGGGGATTTTGCTTTCTTCCTCATTCCGTTTTTCTTTTCTAAGGAGCCGAGCTTCGACTTGTTGAACCCACTGTTCTTGTTCTTCAAGGTTAGTGTTTCATATGCGTTTTTCTTGCAGATTTATGTCTAGATTGTTTTCTTTTCTAGCTTGAAGCTTTCAATTTTGGATTTCATTGAGATTTGGGGTTTGGATTTTAAAAAATCTGTTTTGAGTAAACCCACTTCTTAATCCTTTGCAACTTCTTATTTCCTTGTTATCATTATTGCAAATGACTTCTAGAGGTAGAAAAACTACTTCCCGTGGTCCTTCTTCCTCCAGATCGACCAAGCGTCATCTTCTTGTTCCCAATGATGATCCATTTTATGTTATGGACATTAGATCACGTAATGTTATTGTTGAACATCCTGTTGATATTAATCATATTGCTCCTTTTGACATCCTTCCTATGCTTGAAGCTATAGCTTAGGTTAACTTATTATATTGGGGTGGGCTAGCATACCAGTCCATTGCCCAATCCATGCTTACATGTATTAGTGACTTCTCACAGGATAATTTAACTTTTAAAATATTTACTAGCGAAGGGCCTTTTGATATTGATCGTCATTTAATTTCGGCCCTTATGGACATTCCTGTGAATGATGAGGGTATTCCTATTCATAATTTGACTGATAAACCCTCAGTTTCTGAAAAACGTATGCTCATTAGAGACTTGTGCAACATGGATGTTCACTAGACTAAAAAAGGGAATGCGCTTCCCGCAAGGTATTTGTTACCCAAATACAGAGTTCTCTACAAAATCTTTGTGTCTAATCTATATCCTCATTCGGGTAATAAAACTGACTTGACCTCGTTTATGGTTCGTATTATCCATGCTATTGCCAGTGGTACCCAGATTTGTTTACCATCCTTACTCTGTCATTTCATTCTTCAGTTTAGACTTCATCCTGGTCATAGTGGCATTTCTTTTGCCTATTTAATGACTGTATTCACTGCAATATGTTAGTCGATATGCCGGTTGATGAGGTACCTATCCATCATTTGATTTTCAACAATTATAATATCAATAAGAAGAAGCTGCAATTACTTCCTAAATAAGGTGGTGATGGTGGTGGTGGTCATGAAGAAGCTGGTGATGACATTAATATGGATGACATTTTTGAGGAACTGGATTCTGATTCAACAAATGATCCAGATTTTGAACCATCTGATGTTGATACACGTCTGAGTGCATTGGAGGATAAAGTTGAGAATATAAATGTAAAGATGGAAAACATGTCGGTTGCTCATGATTTACAATTCAAGTACATACACAAATATCTTAGACAATTGAACAAAGGCATGCACCAACTTGATCCCTCCGTCATCTGGTTCTAGTTCTGATTAGTTGATATGGGATTTTTCTGGTCTGTAATAACTTTATAACTTAGCACTAGGTTGACTGATTTGGAGTTGGATCCTATTTTTTTTTTTATGCTGGGTATTTGTTCTATGTGAAACTATGCTGCTTTTGAGTTGGATATTATCTGTATTTCTGCTATAATCTCGTTACTCCTCATATTTACTCTCATATATCCCTTTATTTAGTTCTCCTTCCTTGTTGTTTGTTTTGTCATATTGTGACAAAAAGGGGGAGAATGGTTTGTTCTTAACGATGTGATTGTGAGAGGAGTAGCAATGGTTATGTTACTCAAGGGGAGTATGTTTGAACTAGTTGAATGTTGAATATTGAATATTGATTTGCAGGTAAGCTAGTTGATATTAACTGGTTCATGATTCTTTAACCAGTTGTTTTACTTTATGTTTATCTTGGTTATGTGTTTTGTCACTAATTTGACAAAGGGAGAGATTGTAAGTGCTATAGTTTATATCCCTGTCGGTTGTCAAATTTGTGGTGCTAAAATCACTGTTATGTAACTTTCATAAGTGAAGCTCTCTCAAAGATCAACATTCATGAACAAGTAAAGCTCACAACAAGCAAAGCTCACAAGTACAAAGATCAACCTTGACTGCAAGTATTACTCACAAGACATGACTCAAGAATGCAAGAAGAGTACAAGGCAGTTCGTAAAGAACTCAAGACACTTTTAAGGTTGAGCTACATCAAGATTTCAAGATTGAACTACATCAAATTGAACTACATCAAGACTTCAAGGCTTAAACTTCAAGGTCACCTGTTCCTAATGTTTCAATGTCCTTACTTCAAGATTGGGGTTTGATTGACCTTAGGTTGACCTTAGAAGTAGGTCATTTTGGATACATAAGTCATATGTTTATGTTACATGAGTTTGGGCAGTTCGAAGACTTGTCCTAGGCTTTCTTCGACTAGTCTTAGCTTTGCTTCGACCAGTCTAAGAAATTCCTCGATCAGTCGTGTGTTTGTTATAAAATTCGAATATTTTCTGTTAGCCTTCGACTTGTCCAGAAAACTATTCGACCAGTTGAAAGAACAGTGTAGACTGCATCTTCGACCAGTCGAAAGTCTTCGACTCAAAGTCCAATGATTAAATACAAGGTCTTCGACCAGTCGAAGACCTTCAACCAATCGAAGGTGACCTACGACTAGTCGAAAGAGACCTTCGACCAGTCGTAGAATGGTCAAAGCTTATCGCGCCCGATTTTTTTCAAATCTGTTAATTCTACGACTAGTCAAAGAGCTCCTTAGACCAGTCAAAGACGAGATCAGCTCACCTATAAATAGAGCATGAATCTCAGCAGAAAAATAAGAATTAATTAATCCATTCAAGCCAATCTTCGTCAAACTTCTGAGAGATAATTATGTGCTCCATCTAAGCTAAGTGTGCTTATTTAATATTCTCTTTCTTTAGCTTTATTTAATTGATTTTGTTTCTGCTATTCCAATCTAATTTGATAAGAGGAATTGTTATTCCCTTTCTTTGGAATCAAAATCAATTAAGGCAAGCCCTATTTGGTTTAATTTAAAATCTATTAAAACTAGAATCATTGTAATTGAGTACTGGACATTGAACTTGGACATTCAATCATTTACTCTGACTTGGTTCTAATGTGCTGCTACAACGAAGGAGATAATCAGGTATTTTACATTTAATTGTAAATTCCTTTCTGTTTTGGTTTCTTTCAAGATTTGCCAGAAAAATCTTGTTATATTAGTTATCTGAGGAGAGCCAGGAAAACTCAGAAGTAGGGTTTTTTTATTGTGTAAGCCCACAGACAAAGACACAATTGTAAAGGTTTTGGGTAAACCTGTGAAAACCTATTTTGTTAGTGAACGCTAATATTCCCTGTGTGAGGATATTAGGAGTGGAGTAGCATTCTATGTGGCTGTTGTTTAACAGTTGGTGAACACACAGGCGAACCACTATAATCCCTTGTGTTGTGGTTGAATGATTTATATTTCTAATCTTTAATTATTTATTTGTGGGATGTATGTTTGGTGGTGAATGTTGTAATCATTTAATTCAAGCATTGTGGGAATTTTGTAATAGTTTAGAATTTAATTTTTGCTATTCCTTTATCAGCTTGATATTCAATTTTCTTTAAAGTTGTTCCAGTAAGGTTGCCCTGCCATTTTTATGGTGTATGGCTGCCCCTAGAACAATACATTTGTGATTATAATTTATTTCAGTTCAGTTTGTGTTTATTTCTATATTCCTCTTTGGTTTGAGATTTGATACAAAGATCTTTCTAGAAATAAGGTTGTCCTACCATAAACTCTGGTTTTTGGTGTAAGGTTGTCCTTAGAACAACATTTGTATCAACCTCTCAAGATCTGAATTTTAAGGTTGTTTTACTTTCCTGCATTATGATTTATTTTGGCTATCATATTTTTTTTAATTCCGCTGTTATAAGTTTTATTTGGCATAGTCCTATTCACCCCCCCTCTAGGACATATAGCTAGGCCTTTTCAAATACAAGGATGATATGAGGTAATGATGCGTGCCCTTGCCTGCACTCCCTCAACGACTTCATCTCACGGTCGCGCATGGCAAACTCCCTAAACATACGCTTCCTCGGCAAAGCACATGTAATGCGGTGCATGGTCATGTTAGCCAAGTAGTTAATTAAGCTTATTTGTACAACAGATTCGAGAAGCTAAGGTACCTCCCTTTATATCATTTACCCAAACAATGATCTATCTAGGGTCGTCAATCTTAGTTAATCACATACGATAGGCAAGTTATAGGGCAACATCACCTCTGATTTTAAAAGCAGTGGATAGACAAGTTCGCGAGTTTGTACTTAAGGTCACTACGGAAGGCTCGTCACCTTAGCGTAGGCCTAATTTATACTTGAGGTCACTACGGGAAGGCTCGTCACCGTAGCGTAGGCCGATAGCTCGAATATAGTGTCTCATACCACCATATTCGGTTCATGAGTTTGGGTTGCTCAATGGTCACTACGGGGAGGCTCGTCACCCCAGCGTAGGCCGATAGCTCGACCATGGTGTCTCATACCACTATGCCTGGCTCATGAGTCTTAGCGAATCGTGGTACTAAAGTTGAAACGGGCTTTACATTAGTAAGTGGTACCTTAGATTTAAGTAGTAGCGTCCATACATGGTAAACACACATTAGGCCAATTAGGTTATTTGACAAGTTCGATTGGTACGAGTGCACGCTAAATTAATCGACATGAAGCGCATACACACTCCTCGAGGCCTAACCACTGCCGATAATCACCGTACGACTCGAATTCATCGAACGTATCTGTTATGGTGAGACTAATTCAGCCACTTGATCGGAAACCGTTACCGATTGCCTGGACTACGTATTAATCCCAATTATACTCAAATATAATAGGCATTCATATGTGATAGTCAAACAATATTTAACAACCAATTCAAATATAAATCTCATTTGAGCATTAGCAAACACATAGTGAACATATTATCATACATATATATTTCGTACATAAATCACGTAGTTGAATTTAAATTACATGAAGAAATCCATTCATACAGCTAAGGTAGTTGAGAATTGTCACGCCCCAAACCCGAAAATCGGATTCATAGGAATCCCGATCGCCGAATCTGGTGCCGACAGCCTCCGTAGTACCCCATTCTCGGCTTCTAGCATCCATATGCCAGATTCCGATCCTGGGATCCTACAAGGAGGATTTTTTTTTGCTCAATGCATATTTAACTCGTAATAAGCATAACCACAAGATTACCCAATTCACAGAGGCAACATCATCATCACATATCCACTAATATAATCGCTTGAGTACAATGTTGAAAGGGAAATACATAAATCGAAAATTAAGCTCCAGAAGACCGTTGTACACTCCAAGCTCAACAATGCTGCAACCCAACATCACCCGCACGCATCTATCGTGCATAAGCTTATAGAAAGCTTAGAGGGTGGTGTAAGTGTGTGCACAAGGTAAGTGTCAAGTAAGCAATATCAGAGTAATCAGAGTAAGCAGGAATACTAACAAGCCCATAAATCATACAATATCATAAATAAGCAGAAATACTGACAATAGCATGAATTATCCGAGTAAACAACATTATTAATAAGGTCATAAATCATACGATAACAGAGCAAGCAAAAATACAGACAAGTCCATGAGTTAATTAATATTAGAATCTATGCAAATGAGGAGTCATAAAGAGCTAAACATCAGATGCCAAGGATGCGATGCAGTACGCAGTTCCTAATGAGTGCACGAATACCGTCAGTCGTATCTAGACCGTATAAACGCATAAACATAGTAACCCGGAATGGCATATGCAGTAGATGTAATGCGTTGTGCGGTGCGAATGGAATGACCATGCTGGAGTGTGAAGTCAGGATGATAGTACGTAGTATCGCAGGCTATGGGGTCCATCACAAGGGCCTTCTATCCAAACCAGTCCCATACCTAAATTTAGATAGTCAAACTCGATGTGGTAAACTCCTGATCTCAGGTTAGTCGCGCGCCCAACCGAAATCCTGGCCATTGCGAAGGTACACATAACAAATAGTTGCGCACCACCAGCCCGAGTGGATAGTGAATGAATGAATCGATGAGTATGCAACTCCTACTCAATAAGTCCACATATCAGTACGGTTCATCTCTGGGATCATCACCGGGGTTTAGTACACTCCAAATGGTACTGTCTCTCTCCCAGCACCACAGTCCAAGTGAGCATAAGAAACCTCACTATCCGCCTGACCAATAGTCTGTCAATACCTATCCGGCACGTCGATAGCGAACCCATTTCCGAGCTAGTCAAACTCAGCCTAGTAATGCCCCCTGCTCTCGGGCGAGTAAGGCCACACCCCTTTCCAACCGACCACGACATAGTTGGAGACGCGACCTCCTGGTATTCGGCCCTCGTGCGCTCATATATCCACTCGGTCTCAAGTTGGAGTTATCTCTTGGCCACGGAGGTTTAGGGATTTTCACCCAGGGACATCTATGGCGCCCGTATACTAGAACCAAACATTTTCGGTGTCCCATCTGGTCATCCACGATATGCCTGTGGAGGCTATGACCCTGATGTCGCTAGGGCGTATAACACACAATAAAATATGCATGAGTTACACAATCCAGTCATGCATTAATCCTGCACATACCGTGCGCTCATGTGGGATAACCTCCGCCTATCAGGGAGTCTCATAACAATACGCTCAATGACATATGTAATGATCAACCACATCTCATAACAAACATGCAGATGATGCGTATGGGCATATATCATAATGCTATGTTGTCACATACTATAATTGGCATCAATAACCGGTATTGACAATTGACCTCGACAATGTGGACATTTAACCAACATTGTCCCCGAGGAATGACCCTCATAGATCCTAACATATAATTGGCCCACGGCCTCACACAAAAGCCTAATATACAACACAATAGGCCTTACTCAAGGGCCACATATACACAACAGGTGGGCCCTACTCATGGGCCTCATACATATCACGATAGGCCTAACATACATCACAATGGGCTCCTTTGCCTGGCCCTCAAATGCATCATAATGGGTCTCAACACCTAGGCCTCAATATACATCACATTGAGCCTTAGACTACAATCACGTCAGGCCTCAAATATGGATTGCATATACATCACAATGGGCCTCATTATATTAGCAGGAATATATCATAATGGCCTAACTAAATGGGTCAGAAACACATCTTAATGGGCCACGTCGTATGGGCCGAGTATACATCTCAATGGGCCATGACCCATGGGCCCTAGTACATCATAATGGGCCGTAACCCGTGGGCCTCAAATACAATAAGTGGGCCACATCAATGGGCCTCATATATACACTTCAGGTGGGCCTTGCTCATGGGCTTCAAATACATAACATGTGGGCCCTACACATGGGTCTTATACACATCAAATGGGCTACGTATCTGAGCCTTGAACACATCAAATGGGCCACGCGTCATGGGCCTAATACATGTCACAATGGGCCTTGCATCAATGGGCTACACTAATGGGCCTCGGATATATCACAATGGGCCACATCGCATGGACCTAACAAGACAAGCAGGTGGCCCGCATATGGGCCAAACACATCATGATGGGCTACATACGTCACAATGGGCCGCACTAATACATCAAGGCGGGCCTTTAGGATGGGCCACAAATATATCAAGGTGGATCATAAAACATCATATTGGCCTCGACAAAGACCATATATACATAATAAGTGGGCCATATTCATGGGCCCTCAAATACACCACATGAATGTTCATAAATATATCAAGGTGGGCCTCATTATATGGGCCGCACCAAAAATCATTTCAATAGTTGCAGGTATAATATGTGTATCACTACACCCATGGCCCACGTACGATGATCAGCACTATCTAAACATTATCCATGTACATTGGTGCCATCCAAACATTGTCCAGCACTATCCCAACATTATGGACGGTGTGGATACAAAATACGTACATTTAGATGGGCCGCACAAGTGGACGGTATGGATGGAGCACGCACAACATGGTGGGCCTGTACAGTGTAGGCGAGCCCAGCACATGCAGTAAGCAGGCCCTGCGCCATCAAGACAGGTAGACAGTGCAGATATAAAATACATACATCGGGGTGAGTCCCACCATCCAGCGGGCTAAATGGTGTGGATATACAATACATTTATCATGGCGGAATCACACACTGAAATAGGCCTTATATACGCCTTATTGGGCCTCGACCCATGGGCCCTGAATACATCATAATGGGCCTCATAACATGAGTTTCATATATATTAAGGTAGGTCTCAACAACAGCCACAATTACATCAAGATGGACCTAGTCACATGGGCCTCATATATATCAAAGTGGGCCACACCCAATATAAGTGGCAGTAATAGCTTCTACCATTAAAATTTCCAGAACCTTATAAAGATGCACATCATAGATAAGGTACATGCCTCATAGTGGGGCCCACACCAATAAATGTGTGGATTACAAAACATACATCAGTGGTTCCTATGCGGGGCCAACCATAATATTTATTTTACATCCAAACTGTTCATAAGGTCAGTCAGACTTGGGGTGGGCTGTTTATTTGACATCCAACCTATTGGTGAGGTCACACGGACCACAGGTGGGACTGGGGTCCAGCGTAACATTTATTTGTCACCTAACCTGTTCACAAGGTCACACGGTCAGGGGGGCCACTGGGATGTTTATTTTCCATACAACCTGTTGATAGGGGCACACGACTAGGGAGGGGCTCACCGTAATGTTTATTTGTCAAACAACCTGTTCATAAGGTTACGTGGGCTAGGGACCCACGGTAATGTTTATTTCCACCCAACCTGTTGATATGGTCACGTGGACCAGGGAGCCCATAGTGATGGGGTTCACAAATCTAGCCCACACATTATGTGTGTCCCACCTGGCTGAGGGGTCAGACCAATTTTTAGCCACATTCAGAATTCAGGTAGGCCCCACCAAGCGATTTTATATGTTTAAGGCATGTCTTCACATGATTTTAGATGGTATGGCCCACCTGAGTTCCATATACGGTTGATTTTTGGGATACCCCATAATTTAAAGGGGAGCCATCAAATACACGGTGTTGATGGTCGAATCGCATCATGGTGGTGGCCATCGTCCACTGCCGTGGACGGACAGCGTGAATGAAACACTTGCATCATAGTGGATGTCACCACCCACTGTTGTGGATGGTGTGGTAAGCCACACATACCACAGTGGGTCCCATGTAGGGCCCACCAAAATGTTTATGTGCAATCCGACCTGTCCATTATGTGTGTCACACAAAATTAAGGGTCCAAACCAAATTTCAGGTGGGTCCAAGCTTCAAGTGGACCCCAGCAATCATTTTCGAGTGGTTTAGCATACCTTTGTATAAACAGTGGTGATGTGGGCCATCTGAGAACTATTCATGGCTGATGTTTGGAACCGACGCTTTAATGAAGGGGTCCCAACAAATGGACGTCAGGGATTTAGAACACACATCACGGTGGGGTCCACAACTAGGGCCAATGGGGACCCACCCCTTTTACGTGTACGCCATGACAGCAAGATGCTTGCCACCTTTTTGTCATATGAATATTTTCTTTATTATCCTAGGTAGACCCACATTAACCAGATCTACTCCGTCCATTGTATGTGTCCCATAAAATTAGGGGTACAAACTAAGTTTTAGGTGGGTCCAAGCTTCTTATGGGCCTCAACAATTATTTTTCCCAATTTTTAACGGAAAATATTAGCATTATCAATGCCACGGCCCGCCAAATAATGGGATCAGTCTCATTTTTTGGCTCAACGCCTAAAATGATCTGAAAAATAGAATGGACGGCGTGGATTATGTATATACATCAAGGTGGGGCCTGCATAAGTGGCCCACCCCAAAAAGCACCTTTTTTCCTTTTTCTCTTTTTTTTTTGTTAGCTTGTTAGTACACCACCATGTCAGTACAAGCACTCCATGTTAGCCTACCTCTACCACGTCCAGCGTCCAGAGACGCTGGACGGCATGTATATAACAAAAACCTCATGACGAGTCCCACACAGATGTGGCCCACATTTCATCAAGGTGGGTCCCACATGAACGCAGCCCACCGTATTTGAATCAATCTGATACTTGTGTGTTTCCACCACCATAAGGTAGGGTCCTCATGACTTGGACGGTTGGATAAGACATACATCAAGATGGGGTCCATCCAAGTGGGCCACACATCACACAAAAATGAGAAAGAGAGAGAGAGAGAAGCACCCACTTCTAGATCTTGATTTCCTCCTTCCGCCAAAGCATGCTAGAGCTCCAATGGATATACTTCAAAGGTGGAGATTGATTTTAGAGGGTGAGGATGGGAGATAGGAAGGTGGGCCACACCAAACTCTCTCTCATGGGGGGTGGGTCGTGAGTTGCTTAGGAGAAATGAGGGGTAAGAGAGATGAGAGAGGTGGGAGATGTGATGTAAAGAGAGAGAGAGAGGGATGGGTGAGAGAGTGATGGGTGATGGGGAGGGTTGACTTTGGGGAGGGTAGTTGTACTTGGGGATGGGTGTGAGTGATGGGAGTGATGGGATTTGGTATTTGATTAATTGATGGGATTGATTTGACATGTTGTAGAGATTCCATCGGTATTTGCAACGCACGGCATTTTTTCGAACCGAACGCGGGCCTACATCTCCTGGCCAGGGTATTGGGTCTGTGCGTGAGTCGCGGTGTTGGAACCGCGGCGATGGCGCGGTCGCCAAGGAATAGGTTTCGGGTCGAGCCGACTTTGGCATGCAAGTCTCGTCTTAGGATCATGTGCAACGTTGGCTTTAGGTCGAAGATTGCCGAAATTCGACCGGAAGGATCGCGGAAGCCTTCAGAACAGTACGGACTAGGATATGGGTCTTACAAGAATCTTATCTCATCACTCTTAATAAATGCATTTCATCAACAATTACTCATTCAGACATTTTATCAAACACTTAGACTACACATTTCAACATACATGAAGTAAATTAGTTAAAACATATATTAGGGTAAATCCTTTCATAAAGGAGTTGTCATACATATAACAGTCACGTATTCTAGATTAATAGTCATGGCAAACATAAGTAATGATTTTTTACTTTTATTCAAACATTTCAACAAACACATGGAATGCATTATATTTCAACGTAGTTCATATATGTGTAATACATGGAAAACGTCGTATCTAAGTACATGTGGCAGTAATCAAGTCATTCATAAATCATTACGGACATTGAAAGCCTTTAAAACCATAACCTAAATGTTTATAGTCCGTACCTTTCGTCGGTACGCCCATTACGAACTCGGTTTGTACACAACGTCCCCGTATAAAGCACAACGGCTACCTAAACATTGAAATAGGTTAGCTATTTCACCGATTTCTCAATTTGGATTCCTAACACAGATTAGGGTTAGGATTTCTTACCCAAAATGAAGTTGGAATCGACGGTAGTAGCGATACGGCAGAGATGATTCGGTACGTGGAGTGGTGGGAGTGAATCCCAACAACGATCTCCTGATCTCTCACTCTTCTCCTTACTTTTTTCTCCTCTTTTCTCTCTCTTAGGATTAGAAAAATTCGTATGGAATGAGAGAGGGGTGGGTTAAGGGCATTATATAGGCTCAAAAGTGATGTCAATGGCCCCAGGGCCATGATATACTTAGGGTATAGCCAAAGGGTAGCTGTTTCGGGCTAACGGAGCTCATATGGAGATCCATTGCTCACATACGGTCTGGAGAAAGTTCCCTGACAATGGATCTATGCTAGGTTAAGATTAGTGATCGGATTAGTGAATCGATCGTGGAGGACCCATTTTAGTTCAATGGTCATCGCTACTCGATCAGGGCCACAAGTATATTGACATGTGCAGGGAAATTTCCCTGATTCATGGGTAAAGTTCAGTCTGAAACTGATGGTCTGAAACCTTAAATTTCGACCACAAGCGAACGGCCCAATTCACTTAAGTTTGAGTCATTTTTCTAAAGATATTTGCGTTTCTCACACACTTTACTTAAGGCTCTAGTTGTGCGTTTCTAGATACTATTCAGACTTGATTCCCGCAATGGTTGTCAAGCCTAGTAAGGTGGTCATAACCTTATAGTTTTGCAGTCATCGAACTTTCGACGCGCGGTCCAGGTCCGATACGGAGTTTCAATGTGTTCCCGGGAACAACCGGGCTTTGAGATTGATCCTAGGTTTTTAGGAAATGTTAAGTTAGTGATTTTAATAGTTTTGGGTCTTACAGTTCGTATAGAAATTGGTTCGAGATAATTCATCGATTAATTCAGTTAAGTACTTAATTAATTTTCGTCTAATTTCTATAGAATTCGATCCTTAGTGATTTCTGCCTGAGGTGATACTCGGGTCTTTGTACGGATTTTTCTGAGACGTTACAATCTACCCCCCTTAAAGAAAAATTTCGTCCTCAAAATTAGTACCTTTTTGTATTCATTGAGAATCTGAGGGTAGTTCTTACGGACCTCGGCTTCTGTTTCGCAAGTGGCCTCCTCCTCTATGTGGTGAGTCCACAATACCTTCACAAGTGGAATTACTTTACTGCACAGCACCTGTTCCTTCCCGTCTAGGATACGCATTAGTTACAGTACATAAGTACCATCTTCACTTAATTATACCTCCTCCCATTTGATAATGTGTGAAGGATCAGGAACGTATTTCTTCAGCATCGATACGTGAAATACGTTCTGCATGCCTGCGAGTGGTGTGGGCAAAGTGAGGCGGTATGCTACCACACCCACTCGATCTAGAATTTGGAATGGACCAATAAATTGTGGCGTGAGTTTTCCCTTCTTGCCAAATCGAATGACTCCCTTCATGGGGAAAACCTTAAGAAACATATGGTCCCCAACCTCAAACTCTAGCAGTCGTCGTCTCGTATCGGCGTAACTCTTCTGTCTGCTCTGTGCTGAAAGAAGTTGACGCCTGATAATGTCGATCTTCTCTGAGGTCACTTGCACTAAATCTGGGTCAATCAAAATCTTCTCGCCAACCTCTGCCCAGCAATGCGGTGCTTGACATAGACGCCCATACAGTGCTTCGTAGGGAGACATGTCAATACTCTCTTGAAAGCTGTTATTATAAGCGAATTCAGCATAGGAAAGACAGTCATCCCAAATGTCTTTAAAGTCAAGCACATATGCCTGCAACATATCTTCTAACACCTGATTTACCCATTCTGTCTGCCCATCCGTCTATGGGTGGAACGCGGTACTGAACTTCAGTTTCACACCCATTACTTCTTGGATACAAGTCCAAAAGATAGAGGTGAATCGCGTGTCTCGATCCGACACGATATCCATAACCACTCCATGTAGACTTACTATCTCCTTGATGTATAGCTTAATCAAATCGTCTGCTGAGTTTGAGACTCTAATCGGGAGGAAATGAGCCAATTTTGTCAATCGGTCCATAATCACCCAAATGGAGTCATATCCCTTCCTCGTCTTTGGCAACCCTGAAATTAAATCCATAGATATGAAATCTCATTTCCATTCAGCTATAGGCATGGGTTGAAGTAAACTAGGAGGTCGGCGATGTTCAACCTTGACCTGCTGACACGTAAGACAACGGGACACAAAGTCTGCTATGTGGGCCTTCATGTTGTCCCACCAGTACGAATGTTTCATATCTCGATACATCTTTGTACTACCAGGATGCATCGCCATCTTCGAATTGTGAGCAGCTTCGAGAACTTCCTTTCTTAAGTCATGAAGATTTGGGACGCATAGGCGGCCACGATAACGTAAACTGCCATCTAAATCAAACCTCCATTCAGAATCTTCATCGTCACTAGCTCATTTTCTCAACTCCAACAACCATTCATCTTTCCTCTGAGCCACAATAATTCGGTCATCAATAAGTGGCTGCACACGAATATGTGTGACGCTCTCAAACGGCTCCTCTAGTGTAAGCCTCTACTCGAAGTCTCACACAAATTCTACCATATTCCATTCCTCTATCATCAGCGGAGATGCAAATGCTATCGTCTTCTTGCAGCTCAATGCGTTTGCCACAAGGTTGGCCTTGCCAGGATGGTAGGAGACCTTAAACTTGAAGTTCTTTAAGGTTTTCATCCATTGTCGTTGCCTCATAATCAGGTCTCTCTGCGTGAATATGTACTTGAGGCTCTTGCGGTCGCAAAAGAGCTCGAACTCCTCTCCATAGAGGTAGTGTCTCCAGAGCTTTTAATGCAAAGATAATTGCTGCCAATTCCAGGTCATGCGTAGGGTAGTTTTCTTCCTGTTTCCTCAACTATCGCGATGCATAGGCAATCACTCTGTCCTTCTGCATAAGAACACAACCTAAAGCAACACGAGAGGCGTCAGTGTATATGGTATATCTGACCCCATGCTCTAGCAATACTAGCACGGGTGCGGATGTCAACTTGGCCTTCAGTTCCTGGAAGGCTGCTTCTGCCTTCTCATTCTAAGAAAACTTGAGATCTTTCCAAGTGAGCTGAGACAACAGTCTGACTATCTTGGAAAAGTCCCTAATGAATCGACGATTGTAACCTACCAGGCTGAGGAAACTCCTCACTTCAGTAACCGAACCGGGCTGCTCCCAGTCCGGAACTGTGGCCACCTTGGCAAGGTCCTCATCGATACCTTCCCTGGACACAACATGTCCTAGGAACTTGACTTCTTCCTTCTAAAAGTCGCATTTCTTATACTTAGCAAATAGCTGGTTCTTCCTGAGAGTATCAAAGACTGCTCGCAGGTGCTCCTCGTAATCTTTTCGACTCTTGGAGTATTAGGGATTTGAGAATACATTTAGGTTTTAGGTCATAGGTTTAGGTTTTAGGCTTAGGTTTAGGTTATAGGTTTAGGTTTAGGTTTAGGAAATTGGGTTCGGGTTCAGGATCGGGTTTAGATTTAGGTTTTCAAGTTTAGGTTTAGGTTTAGGTTAGGGAATTGAGATTAGGATTAGGTGTAGGTTTATGTTTAGGGATTTGAGAATACATTTAGGTTTTAGGTTTAGGTTTAGGTTATAAGTTATAGGTTATAGGTTATAGGTTTAGGTTTAGGTTTAGGTTTAGGTTATAAGCTATAGGTTTAGGAATTGAGAATAGGTTAAGGTTTAGGTTTAGGGAATTGGGTTCGGGTTCGGGATCGGGTTTAGGTTTGGGTTTTCAAGTTTAGGTTTAGGTTTAGGTTAGAGAGTTGAGATTAGGATTAGGTGTAGGTGTAGGTTAAGGGATTTGAGAATATATTTAGGTTTTAGGTTTAGGTTATAGGTTCTGGTTTAGGTTTAGGTTAAGGTTAAGGTTTAAGTTTTAGAAATCGGGTTCGGGATTTGGTTTAGGTTTAGGTTTTCAAGTTTAGGTTTAGGTTTAGGTTAAGGAGTTGAGATTAGGATTAGGTGTAGGTTTAGGTTTAGGGATTTGAGAATACATTTAGGTTTTAGGTTTAGGTTTAGGTTTAGGTTATAGGTTATAGGTTTAGGTTTAGGTTTAGGTTTAGGTTATAAGCTATAGGTTTAGGGAATTGAGAATAGGTTAAGGTATAGGTTTAGGAAATCGGGTTCGGGATCGCGTTTAGGTTTGGGTTTTCAAGTTTAGGTTTAGGTTTAGGTTAGGGAGTTGAGATTAGAATTAGGTGTAGGTTTAGGTTTAGGGATTTAAGTTTAGGTTATAGGTTTAGGATATAGGTTATAGGTTTAGCTTTAGGTTTAAGTTATAGGCTTAGGTTATATGTTTAGGTTAAGGTTTAAGAGTCGGGTTCGGGTTCGGGTTTGGGTTTAGGTTATAGGTTTTGGGATTTGAGAATAGTTTTAGGTTATAAGTATAGGTTTAGGTTAGGTTATAGGTTAAGGGTTAAGGATTTGAGAATAGTTTTAGGTTATAAGTAAGGTTTTAGGTTTAGGTATTGGCTTAAGTTATAGGTTTAGGTTAAGGTCTAGGGTCGGAGTTACGGTTCGGCTTTAGGTTATAGGTTTTGGGATTTGAGAATAGTTTTAGGTTATAAGTATAGGTTTAGGTTGGGTTATAGGTTAAGGTTTAAGGATTTGAGAATAGTTTTAGGTTATAAGTAAGGTTTTAGGTTTAGGTATAGGCTTAAGTTATAGGTTATAGGTTATATGTTTAAGTTAAGGCTTACAATTCGGGTTTGGGTTTGGGTTTGGGTTTGGTTTTGGGTTCGGGTTTAGGTTATAGGTTTTGGTTTTGGTTATAGGTTTTGGTTTAGGTTTAGGTTATAGGTTATGGGATTTGAGAATGGGTTCGGGTTTAGGTTATAGGTTTTGGTTTTGGTTATAGGTTTTGGTTTAGGTTATAGGTTCTGAGGTTTTGGGATTTGAGAATGGGTTTAGGTTAAGGTCATAAGTTTAGGTTTAGGAAATCGGGATCGGGTTCGAGTTACGGGTTTAGTTTTGGGTTTTCAAGTTTAGGTTTAGGTTTAGGTTAGGGAGTTGAGATTAGGATTAGGTGTAGGTTTAGGTTTAGGGATTTGAGAATACGTTAAGGTTTAGGTATAGGAAATTGGGTTTGGGTTCGAGATCGGGTTTACGTTTGGGTTTTAGGTTTAGGCTAAGCATTTAGGGATTGATTCGGGTTCGGGATCGAGTTTAGGTTTGGGTTTTCAAGTTTAGGTCTAGGTTTAGGTTAGGGAGTTGAGATTAGGATTAGGTGTAGGTTTAAGTTTAGAGATTTAAGAATACGTTAAGGTTTAGGTATAGGAAATCGAGGTTCAGAGTTCGAGATCGGGTTTACGTTTGGGTTTTAGGTTAAGTGTTTAGGAATTCAAATTTGGGTTCGGGATCGGGTTTGGGTTTGGGTTTGGGTTTAGGTTTGGGTTTTACGTTTAGGCTAACGTTACAGGTTTAGGTTATAGGTTTAGGTTTAGGTTATAAGTTACGGTTTAGGGAATTGAGAATAGGTTAAGGTTTAGGTTTAGGAAATGGGGTTCGGGTTCAGGTTTGTGTACGGATTTAGGTTTGGGTTTTCAAGTTTAGGTTTAGGTTAAGGAGTAGATTAGGATTAGTTGTAGGTTAAGGTTTAGGGATTCTCTAGTATTATCTACTATTGAACCTAGTATTATCTACTACATACTAGTAACATACAACCAATATTGGGGCACCATACCATAAGCTACAAGAATTTCATGTCCCCCTAAACAAGGTATCCTCCATTGATAACATATATATATATATAGTATAAGTTTTTTATTTTCATTTACATTCCCAAATACATTCATCATTCATCCAAGAAAATTGAAACAAGTACTGTTAATCTATCTTATCATACCGGCTAGCCTTATATTTCTTTTCACCTTTGTAGCTCTCATATTTGTTCATTTTGCTAGTTTACCATCGATAGTCTCCCTAACCAAATCTTTGTGCGGTCCCTCCATTTGAAGCAGTGGCTGAAGTTACAAGAAGTAGGACTGATTAGTCTTTCCATGTTTTGAAAAAAAATCAAATTCTTTATTTTTGGCTACAAGTATACTTATAATTATCTTTGGCTCTTAATCTATTTATAATGAAAATCTTAAATATCACCTGATAGTGCTCCTTTGATAAATGTCCTGTTTGGAACAAATAATTTATTTTATCATAAATGTCCTGTTTGGAACAAATAATTTATTTTATCATAAATCTCAATAGGGGAAGAACTCCAAACAGGAGATCTTGTTGGTTGATTCAACTCATCTTGTCCTGTATCTTCATTCCAACCACTAATATCTGAAGATCTCTCTATATGGGTACCCTTTGGGTTTTGACTACCCTAGACAGAATTAGATTGACCATGAATCTTGTCCTTATCCCAAACATGTGGTTTGGCAGATGAATCATTCGGTTGGTTCCAACAATTTACATCTTGGGATTTAGCATCTTGAACCCTCTCATTTCCTGCATCATTTGATTTCCAACTCAATGCAACTCATATCAAGCAAAACATCAAAATCCCAACAGCAATCAAATAAAGGAGGAAAAAATACCACAACACATACTAGAAATTCATTAAAGAAATAAAAAAAAAAGCCATCACCATCATAGGTTAGGCCAATTGAACCAAACAACTCTTTTGCTACATTCTGTTTCTTTACAGGCATTGACTCCATATTAAGCACATCCATTTGTTTTAAGAGGTAATCAGAGAGTTGCTCAGCCCCTGCTAATTGTGAATCTGGAGCAGTTTTGAACTCTGAAAGCGTTAGTTACCAACAACCATTATTCATCTAAACCTAAACAAGACTTCAGGGAAGGAAATATCCAAGATACACTTCAAAGTTGAGAAAAGAAGCAAGCCAATGGAGAATAAACTGACTCAAAGTGATAGATCCTACCATCCCACTAACCACAAATACATATCCTAGTATATTCCGACAATTTTAAACCAAAACTTCACAAATATCAGAAAGACACGTTAGAAATAAAGTTAGGGCATAAATGCGGCATGTAAGAAGTTTCAACAAAGCTGAATATATTAAAGCGTGTTTATGTTATCAAACGGACAACTAAATCTGTTGTGCACGTGTAGTCAAGACCATGATAAAATAAAATATCATATCCACGAAACAGAGATATTAAATAATTCATTAATTTAGAAGTTAATAAATATCACATGGGACAATCACACATAATAGAAGGCATCCATGACATTCTTCCTTCCTATGCAATAGTCTAACAATATGGAAAGATGGAATAGAAGCGAGAGATAAAATTCAATCGACATTACATCAAATTTGTTATCAAATAGATTGACATACAATATCTAGAATTTGCAAGTAAAAACGCACTTGCAATCTTGGCACCAATGAACTTAGAATGGATATTTGCACCAGTGTTTTCATGTTTTTCTAGTATCATTTTCCTTTTCAAGTCGAGGGTCTTTGCACAATTAATAGGTCATCAACTCCACAAGTAAACCCACGCATCGAGATCATAGATATCATTTAAAATAACTTAACACTCAAACAAACGAAGATATCAATCAGTTGAAGTTAAAATGAAAAACAACCAAACTCACCTCCAGAAATACTATAAATAAGTGGCTTAATCTTGAAAGTTAAATGCAGTGATATTAGAGCCATAGAACTCTGACAATTTGTATGAACCATGCCGTACTTGGAAAAGCTGATTCTTGTCAATCACACCATGCACAAGCTCATTCTTCCAAATTATCAACTTGTGTTTTTGCCCTTTGACTTGCAATGCTTGAAACAAGCTTCTACCATGTTTCCTTCCTTTTAACATCAAAAGGTGAGCAACCGTGAGTAATATCGTTTAGGATCGTGGTTATGACCTAAAGTAGCCAAAAGAAAAAAAAAAAAAAAAAAAAAGCAATTCAGACCAAAAATACCTTCCACTCGAATAGAAACATCCATCTTCAATCTTTCCTTCCTTCTTAACAGTAAAAGGTGAAAATTATTAGAAAACTTCCCACTATGAATACTTTCGTAGATAAAAATTGTTAAAAAACTTTTACAAAAGGTGCCCAAATTCACAAAAATTTGGGCTTGTGGTCAAGATTGAGTTGACGATTTTGACATTCTTCTCTGGCAACACATATGGAGCTGACTTTCAAAGAAATCATGTCTCACTTCAACTTGAGTAAAAACTCTGACAAGCAAGTGAAGATCCACTAGAAACTTCATTACAAGAAACTTGCTATTCTAGCAACATCAAAACAATCATAGCATAAACCTGGTGCCTCCTACCCGGATCATGGTTCGTCTTGATATCGAAGATTCAAGACAAACATCACCCTTTCCAAGAGATGTACACCAAAGCATTTATTCTTTGTAAAAGGTAAGGTATCTAGAACATCGGATCGAACATTTTCCTAGCCCCAAAATGCTAGCATTCAGTACACAAAGATAACAAGGCATTTGCCATCATAGGTGCTTTTTTAAAACCCTATCTTGTGTACTCCTTTAAGCATACCGATAATGTCTTTGCAATTTAGAACACTATTTGGAAAGACAACCCTTACTAACCCAAAAAAAAAAAAAAAATTAAGAACAAGAAGCTGTTGGGCCGGTTGAAGATGGAAGGCGAAATGTCAAAAGCGAGGGAATTTCTCACAATAACCGAGGTAAAAATGAGTAGGAAACATGTTCTTCAATTGAATGCCACTTTTATAACTCATATAGTACAAAATAATTCTATTTACACAGCTCTCATATTTTCAAAAGGTTGAAAAATATATTTCACCTTCGCTTTTCCTTCCTTTGAAGCTAGTTGCAGTTGCATAATTCCTCAAACTCTGCTAAAGAAGAACAATGAGTCGGATAATGACCATACCAAGAGAACCTGACTACTTATATAAGTAACCAACGAATACCATTTTCCGAAAATAATCAATAGGAAAGATATATCAGAATGAGAACAAGTACAAACTATTGCAACATCTGAATAGCGAGAAATAAGCAAAACATTAGTGGATGAATGGATTCACCATCTCGTGCATATTAAAATGAGGCAAGCAAGTACATCTGCAAGAGGAAATATAGAATGTTGGGCCCAAACTAGAGGAATTTTGGTTACATCAACATTCCATATGGGAAGCACATACTTTTCAGAGACCCAAAACTGTTCATCCAACCCACTTTGGACAACTCAAGTTCCAGACATCCAATTGTTGCCCGAAAATGGATGGTTAAGAATAAAATGGAGTCCATAGATCATATGCAATAGAAGAAAAAGGCACACCAATCTAATGGTTGGGAGTATTCAATAGCGGAAACTTTCATCCGTTCGACCATCCAGAGGAGCCCATTGAAACGCATACATGATCTGGATCACTTAAATGTGGCTACCCTACCCATATGGCATCTTTGCCCAAATAAAAATCATTTCTTCTTAGGGAGGCATTATACGATCTTTGTGCAAAGAAGATGAGGGAGTCAATGAATATATAAGTAGCGTATACCAAGACAAAGGGAGTCAATGAATAGATGGAGCAAGGTGAAGCACACGTGTGTGTGCTCATGTGAAGTAATATGGAGTGGTGAAATCAGCAATTTGGAGTGGCATGTGTAGACCCTTGTCGGCCATCCTCTAGAATCCATCGGCTACCTTCGCTCCACAAATCATTAATGCATATTTTCGATTCTCATTGAATTGTGCAATAATGAGCATGAAAAGAAGACATCATCATCACTATCCTAGCCTCGTCTCACTATTCATGGTCGGCTTCATTGAGGCATCAATAAAGCAAAATGACATTAGAAGGTAATTGGAAGCATGAATTTTAAAGCGAGCCCCTGATTCAGGACATGGCTAATAAAGGAAGAATTTTGATGTGGATCTTATCAAGTTATAGTCAAAATCTACCGTATTGTTGCCAACAAAATCTTGATGATAAATGCCGAGCAACACTTTGAACTTGTTGCGAGTACACAGGTTGTCATTCCATACCTCTGCCCACCTAAACAGATTGATTCGCAAACAAGATTTTCATGTTTTCGAAGAAGGGCTGATGTTTCTTCTAGCCTCTTCCCCATGGAAGCGGCTTGAAATCTTTGGATCCATGGATTTCCAAGAAGACTATGAGACTCATTTCCACCTTTGTCCAATCGAGTCGAGACCTTCCAAAATTGAGCTTCTCCCAGTGACCACTTTGCATAACCTTAAGCGCAAACAACTTACTTAGTCAAACCGACTCGGACCAACAATGACCCATTCAACTTCTCCTAGACGCAATCACTTATCAGTGCATTAAGAATGGGTGGTTACCAAAAAGTCCAAGATCCAAACTAAAAATATATGCATCAAGAACACCCAATCTCTATGGAACCCACGGTGAAGTATTTGTAATTAACATCTCTACTTTGTCCATCGTACATAACAAAAATCATATAGATCAAAATCTTAGGTGAGTCCCACTTTGTGAACAATGTAAAATCAGGACTAAAATTTATCCTATAAAATGTTTGAGGCATTCACTTCAAAGAGAAGAACGGTGGAAACTTACAAAGCAACTTTATCTTGATCAAGGCGTGACACTCTGTATTGCTCTGCCACAATCTCGAGGTGATTCCCATGGGAATCAAGCGATCTTTAGCATCTTGGTTTGGACGAATATGAACCCCGTCGGATGCATCGAAGATGGGTAATGGTAAAAAATGAAATTGTTTTGCACAATCTCTTGAAGAAAGAAAATTAAAGAGCTCCTTTGATCCAAGAATCAGTCATTCATAATGCTTGTTTATCTATGAGAAGAAACATAATTTTAATAAAATGATTAGCAATACATGATTGGAAACTAAAGAACAGAGAAACATACTCGACTTGATATTTGGAAGCAAGATGAGTAAACTTGTCGACATTTACTTTTGCAATCATGATGGGTTTATCCAACACAGCAAGTAATTGGGCAACCACATCTAACTGGAAAAGGAAATAGAAAATAAAAGAAATCATTGCAATGGCAAGCGTCATATCATTGCTCCAATCTGTTTTGTCATGGAAAGATCTGGAATGAGATAGGAACACTGCAATTATGTCAATCTAAAAAAGGGTAACAAAGAGTAATATAAATTGTTTAAGAAACCCATCACATGAAAGTAGCATATCAATATTGGTACTTAAGAACATCAACAGAATCAGATTCTAACATATTAGAGATACATGTCTAAGGGATACAAGTAAAAAAGAAATGAAAAGAAAAGAAACAAATCAACAAAATAAAGAAAGGCGAGAAAAGGGGCATTGGGCTAGAGATTGCCCTCTCAAATCCAAGAAGAAATCCAGCGGTTGGAATCGGCGACAACCAAATCGACGACCGGAGTTCCCTTGAAGCGGTGTCCCCTGCTTGTGAAGGCGCATGTCTCATCCTCACCTCAAAGATGAAGAAGAATCCGGAAGGAAATTCTATAAATGCCCATTAAGGATGCGTGTAATTTCTTTAAGTGGTGTGACACATGCGAGCTTTGATCAAAGACACGATGTTCCCATGCCTCCTTACCCCATGTGCTCTTGCAAAGGTCTTTGGAAAGTGCACACTTCTTACTAGCAATATGGGGAGGGATCTTTGGTCGGAAGTACTTAAATGCCCTGTGAAAAAGGACCAGGATCCAATTGACAGCTGCTCATATGAATTTATGGGGAGGATTTTAATGATGGATATATAATAATTTTATAATTTATTATTATTTTTTAAATTCTAGGAGTGATTATTTACTATCTTCTTTTTTACCATGTGACCCACCTAATGAGGACATACTAGCTTATGAGGCATTCTATCATCATGGTGAGGCAATCATACTAAATGGGTTAAATGCCATACAACAGATGAATCAGTGCCACTTTGGGCATGGTGGTGAGCTATCACCATTGTCCAACTATCATTAACTTTCATTGGCTACTTCTATGCTAGTTCTGCACCATTCAAAGTATTGTGGTGACTCATAGTCCTCGAATGTGGACTGATACACTAGGTTGTTGTCTTTTGCCTGCGAGTAGAGATGCATGTGGAGCTAGGAAACATACAAATATGGTAGTATCATGAATGAATGGTTATGATCTAGCAACGAGGTATATCGGGAGGTGGTGGAGGCAGTGTCGATGAAGCAGTGGGTCCTTAATGAGCTTGTATATTACATTTTTGGCCATCAGTGCTTATAATACCATCGACAATTTACTCACTTCACCTCCATGTTGTATGTCTTCCTCGGTCAGTGTTCCAAATGCAATATTTGAAGGTTACAAATTGTTAGTATTATTCGAGAGATTTCTAACGAATGTTCGCAAAATCACACTGACATAAGGACAACAACATTATATCAAAAGAAATTGCAACTAAAGATTGAATTCTCGGATTTCAAATGCCTTATAGAATTCCAGATCTAGATTTTTACGTTGTAGTTTTCAAAATAATAGTAGAATTTCACAAGCAGAGATGTTACAGATGAAATCGGGTGAAAACCACAATCTGATCCAAAAATTTAACTGTAAATTACCTCCAGCTAGTCCAGATCATGAATGTAGAGAACTTGATACTCTAATTTCACGAAATTCCTAGTAATTTTCAAACAGAAAGCAACAACAGAATGAAATCGAAAGGAAAATTGGACGGTCGAGATCTTCCTCAACTCCCAACCAAAAGTCATCTGCATTTTATTTAGTGTAATTTAAGATAATTAATCACCTATATCTTAATGAATAGACAGTTTTACTCTCATGTAATGACCTGGTCTAAAAGTTAGTCTTGTCAACTCCAAGGTGGGCCACACATTTCAGAAAAAGGGCAAAAAAAAAAAGAAGAGGATGGTCTGGAAAAAAGTGCCAATTTTCCACATTTATCTTATACATGTGTCTCGCCCGATGAACTGACGAGCTTGATTTATGGGCCAGGTCATCTTTACATTGCAACCCACTTAATACACGAACTCTAACGTGCCACACAAGCGCCACGTGTGGAACATGCAGGGATGAGTGTCTTGATTGAAATTACTCTCTTAATGATGAACGAATAACATAACGTTATAAACTACGTACGGTTAATATTACAGCACGTATGTACCATAGGATGGGTGTGAACTAAAAATCTAATAATCATTTCTTCCTCGTCAGTGGATCACGTTAAGAACAACAATCCTTAAAAAGCCCCATCAATCTAACGGTCAGAATTTCTATATAAGTGAGGCTCTTGAGCCATATCCCATGTAGGAATGGTTCATTAATTGGACGGTCTGGATTGATGGGCATGTGCATACATTTAGTATACAACTGTGTTAGTATACACTTCGTGCATGCTATGTAAGTGTTAATACCAACACCAACCATCCTAATAACAACAACAACAACAACCACAACCGCAGCTACAACTACAACAACAAAACTGATATATATCGTTGTTGATTTTGTTACAGAGCGATGCATATGAAGCAATAGGATGCTACAACCTTCTGTGTTCAGGGTTCATACAGACCAACAATAGAATAGCCATTGGAGTTGATATATCTCATGTCTCTTCCTTCTCTGCTAGCCAATATGACATTACAATCCTCATCTGGAAGGTTGGTTTTCTCCTACAACCAGTGTACCAAACATCCATTTCATTCACTTCCCCATACTTAATTTGAGTTTTTTTTTTTTTTTTTTTTTTTTTTTTTTAATGAGTGTGGATTGTCTGTGTTGAATGCACATGAAATTCCACTACCGTTGCTTCTTATTTGTCCATGTCATTTCAAATGTCTCCACCACACTTTCTCTCCCAAATAGTTTGGGTGCCATACAATACAACTTTTAATGTAGGGAACTTTTCTAAGTCTCAATATGATTTTTGTGTAATTAAATCCACACTGCCCATTAATTTTTCTAGATAATTCTACATCATGAGCCCAATAATATATACATTTAAAGCTCAAATGGACTACACCATTGAAAATTGTGGGGGATGAACTAACTCCTGTTGAAACCTTTGGATCAGGACCAACCTTGAGGCTTAGTTTCCATCTAACCTATTCATATGTTAACGCACACCTAGATGAAAATAAAACACATATATCAACTTGATCCGTGCTTTCTGTAGCCTCAAGAAGTTTTCAATTGTAGCATTATTCCTACATTTTTCAGTAGTGTGGCCCATTTTAGCTTTGAAATTGCTTTGTTTTTTAACTCGATCACATCATAGAATGATTTGTAAAAACGGATGAATGGTGTGGATTTAAGGAACGCATCATCCTAAGGCTCACTTAAATTTCACACGTTAAGAAATAATTAGGTTGCTACCTATGCACACCGTCCATCCGTTTTTCATCCCAACAAGCTTCTATTGCACATACGACACAGAATGGTTGCCGAATTTTCCATAAATACGGTGCATGTTAACAACGGTAATGGGGTGCGGTGCATGCCCTTTTGTGTGCATATATCAATTCCCTTGAAGTTGGGAGCAGGAAAAGGGCATGCTAGTGATCTATGTTATCTTTTTTTTTCTTTTTTTTTTTTTTCTTTCTTGAAAGAAATGCCAAGGGAGCATATGGCCCCACAGGTGACATACATTTGCCTCATCGGGTGAGCCCCATTGCATATGTACCCGGCCCCAAAGAAAAAGTTTCCCTGCTCATCAGCGGGCCATATAACAGTGTATTGAATGTGAAATCTTGGCCATATTTCGTACACTTGGGGTCCATCCAACAAGCAATGGGGCCTATTTCACAAACAATCAGATCTCACGCAATGGGGTGAGTCCCAGAGTACTGTAGTAGGTCTCCTATTTTATTTCTTTTAGCCATTAATCCATAAAAATAAACCTTTCAGCATTTTCGAGAAAATTTTGAGTGGCCTAATTTTTCTAATATACACTCAAAACCCGTATAAAATGAAAAGAAAAAATAAAAAACAAATTCCTAAAAACCCAACAAATCTCACGTCAGATTTAACAAGACCCATACCCCCAAATCCAACAAAAATCAAAACCTATATACCAAAATCCCACAAAAACCCTTCCAGACCCTAAAAACCCCAATCTGGATAAAAAATGGGGAGGGAGAGAGAGTACCGTTCCGCAAACCGATGCTGGATTCATCGGTGTTGATGTTGTAGAGGATGCATTCGTATCTAATTTCGCATTTGGATGTCAAGCTAATCACGCTACCGATGTAGGAATCTACGGATCCTCCTCCATCGCTAGATCCTGAAGAAGCTTCTGCTGTAGCTCTTGCGTTTTGCTCTGCAAGGCTTTTCACAGCAGAGAGAGAGAGAGAGAGAGAGAGAGAGAGGGTTTCTTGTCGATGGAAGACGAGGAAAAGAGGGAAAATAGGAAAAGAGGAGCAGACGTTTGATGGTTTTCGTCTTCTAGAGGAGATAAAATTTTCAAATCCGTATTTTGTGAGTTTAACATTATTTATAACACCAACTCTATTAACAGTCGTACATGCATGGGACCATTTTCTAGATGGTTAAGATCGTTTTACAAAATAAAATTATAACTATTTACTATTTACAACTAGACCGATTATTTCGATGGTCTGGATAACCCTATATCTTAGCCACTATTGTTATGGACGAGTCAACACCATTTTACATAAAATGCAAGACTCATAATGAAAACCTGTAGATTGAAAACGTTAACTTGAACTTTGGACCTGGAATCGCTCTATGGGCCCCACCATGATCGATTTGTTTCATCCACGCCGTCCATACATTTCATAACATTATTTTGTGTATGATCACAAAAAATGAGCCTGAAATAAATCTTAGGTGGACCACACAATCAGAAAACACTATTGAGTGTCGACTATTAAAAACATTTTGGGGTCCATAGAAGTTTTAGATCAAGCTGATTTTAATTTTTCCCTTAATCTAGGCCTGTATGACCTAATCAACAGATTGGATGTCAAATAAACAGTACAATGCACCTTAGGAGGATTTTAATGGTGGATATCCAATCACTATTGTTTTCATGTGGTGTGGTCCACCTGAGATTTCTATCCCTCTAATTTTTTGGATCAAGCCCTAAATTATCAGTAAAAATGGATGATCGGAATGGATGAAATACATACATCATGGTGGGGCCCACAATGGCTGGTGCTAGGGGGAGTAGTCAATCTATTTTCTATGCTGGGGTCCACTGGAACTTTGGATTTAACTCGTTCTCTAGACATTGCCCTAAAATGATCTCTCCAAATGGATGAAAGGTGTGGATACAAAACATACATCATGGTGGGGCCCAAAAATGAGAGGTATATAAATCTCAGGTGGACCACACCACATGAAAACAATAGTGTTTGGATATCCATCATTAAAATCCTCCTAAGGCCCACTTTATTGTTTATTTGACATCCAATCTGTTTATTAGGTCATACAGGCCCCAATAGAGCTCTTTGTTGCCCAGCTCCTTTGGCCTAACCTCAGCCAACCGGATGCCAGACTTGACCTTGGGCCTACTTTGATTTATATATTGTATATCCATATGGTCCATTTGTTTTGCCAACTCATTGTAGGATATGAGCCTAAAAATGAATCATATTCAAATCTTAAGTAGACTACAACATAAAAAATAATGGTAATTGAACACCCACCATTAAAAACTTTATGGGCCCACCTTAGTGCCCACTGTAATATTTATTTTTATTCGACCTGTTGATTAGGTCAGACATAAAGGAAAAAATAATAATAATAATTAAAAAAAACAAATATTAACTTCATCCAAAATGTGGTGTAGTCCTAAATTGAGAGGTATATGAAGATTATTTTATGACTTCATCTTAAAATTGAAAAGTATATAAATCGATATCTCAGGTGCACCACACCACATGAAAACAATATGTTGATTAGGTCATACAGGGCCAGATAAAGGGGAAAAACAAAAATCAGTTTGATCCAAAACTTTTATGGCCCTAAAATGTTTTTTAATGGTTGATGTTCATTCAACACTGTTTCCTGGAATGTGGTCCACTTAAGATTTGGATATATCTCATTTTTGGTCTTATATTGTAAAATCATTTGTAAAAATATATGGACAACATGGATGAAACACATACATCATGGTGGGGGCCACTGAGCACCGACTACCAACCATTGGCTGGTGTCAGGGGAGTAACCAATCCGTTCCCAAGCATACTGAGTAAATCCTGTGGGACCCACCATGATTTATTCATTTTATCCACTCCATCCATCCATTTTAACATATAATTTTATTACGTAAGCTCAAAAATGAAGCCTATAAAAATTTGAAGTGGACCACATCCTAGGAAACAGTATAAATTGAACATCTACCATTGAAAATTTTTGGGAGGCCACTGAAGTTTTGGATCAAGTTGATATTTTAGTTTTCCCTTCATCCATGTATTTGTAATCTATTGAATAGGATGGATGACAAATAAAAATCACTGTAGGCCATAGGAAGATTTCAATGGTAGAAATCATTATTCCCACTGTTTCCTATGGTATGGTTCACTTGAGTTTTGGATATGCTTTAATTGTGGACTCAACCACTAAAATGATCTGGAAAAATGGACTGACGGTGTGGATAAACCATGACTTTGGGCCACGAGCTTAAAAATAAAGTCAATCCATGACTCGGGTGGGCCACACCACATACTATAGTTGAGAGGGTTACCCTCTCATTAAAACATTCATAATCATTTATTGGGCCCACCTAGATGTGATTCATAGATCTAGCCCATTCATTATGGGTGTCCCACTTGGATGAGGAGTAAGCCCAAGTTTCATACACATCCAAAACTCATGTGGGCTCCGCCAATTAAATGCTTTTATATGTTTTAGGGATGTCTTTACATAGTTTTAGATGTTATGGCCCACCTGAGTTTCGTATACGACTGATTTTTGGACTTAAAGGGGACACATCAAAATGCATGCTGTTGATGTTCTACATACATCATGGTGGGCGCTTACTGATTAACCTCATGGGAAGTTCCTATGAGGTGACCATATAGTACCATTTCACTATTTAGGTAACTCCTTCATGGGTGTTACTCTAACCGTGTAGGGCCCACCTTAATATATTTTATGTATATCAACACCGTCCATATATTTTTCCATCATATTTTAGGATGTGATTTCAAATCATAAGAAATCAATAATCTCAGGTGAGTCATACCAATCAAAACAATGATGAATAACTATTAAAAACCTTTTTGAAGGCTACAAAAGTTTTGGATCAATTTGATCTTAATTTGTAGTTTACCTTCATCTAGATCTTCTTTACATTATCAACAAGTTGGATTGCAAATAAACATAACTAAAACCTTATGATGGGCTCTTTATAATTTTTAAAGGCTAGGTACTATATTATCATTCTTTCCAGTGGTGTGGTCCACTTAAGATTTAAATCTACACAATTTTTTATACTCAGCCCAAAAATGGGTGGGAGAAACATAAGGGCTACAAGGATATACAACACATCATCAAAATCTCACTTTTGTTATCTAACTTTTCAATTTTTCTTGTCAAAATACAAAATTAAGTTTTCTTTTTTAAAAAATATATATATTTTTTTTACAATTTGTCAAATTTTTCACAATTTTGTTTAATTTTTCAAATTTTCTTTTTCAAAATATCATTTTTTAAATCTCACTTTTGTTATATAACTTTTTAATTTTTCTTGTCAAAATAAAAATTCTAGTTTTCTTTTTTTAAAAATATATTTTTTTACAAGTTGTCAATTTTTTCAAAATATCATTTTTTAGATCTCACTTTTGTTATATAACTTTTTAATTTTTCTTGTCAAAATAAAAATTCTAGTTTTCTTTTTAAAAATATATATATATTTTTTTTACAATTTGTCAATTTTTTCACAAATTTGTTTAATTTTTAAAAATTTCTTTTTCAAAATATCATTTTTTTTAATACCACTTTTGTAATATAACTTTTTAATTTTTCTTATCAAAATACAAAATCTAGTTTTCTTTTTTAAAAAATATATATTTTTTACAATTTGTCAATTTTTTCACAATTTCGTTTAATTTTTAAAATTTTCTTTTTGAAAATATCATTTTTTAAATATCACTTTTTTTATATAAGTTTTTAATTTTCCTATCAAAATACAAAATCTAGTTTTCTTTTTTAAAAAATATATTTTTTTACAATTTGTCAATTTTTTCACAATTTTGTTAATTTTGTTAATTTTCTTTTTCAAAACATCATTTTCTTTTCAAAATATTTTTTTTTCAAAATTATTCAAAGTTCTTAATGTTTTTTGAAAATCTAGATTTTTATAAAATTACATTTTTTCTTTTTTCAAAATCTAAATTTTGTTCTTAAACATTGTTAGTTATTTTTCTAAGCCTTTTAACTTTTTTTATTATTCGAAATTCATAAATTTTTTTGTTTTTAAATTTTGATTTGAGCATTAGAGACGGTTTAGGACCGTCTCTAATATAGACGGTCTTTGACAGTCTCAAATGACCACTATAAGATGGCTAACGACCGTCTCTAATAGAGACGGTCTTTGACAGTCTCAAATGGAGACTGTTAAGGACGGTCCCTTATACAGACTATTTTTAACGATCTCAGCTCACAGGAAAAGACGGCCAATGACCGTCTCTAATTGAGGCGGTCCTTGACCGTCTCAAATTACCAGTAAGAGACGGCCAATAACCGTCTCTAATACGGACAGTCTTTGACCGTCTCAAATGGTAGCATATAAGACGGTTAGAGACCATCTCTTTTTCAGACGGTCAATGGTCGTCTTTTATCCACAGTTAAGGACGGTTTTTGACCGTCTTAAATGATTTGTGGATGTTAAAATTTTTAAGACAATATTAAGGATGATCAAGGGCTGTCTAAAAGTTTAGAGACGGTTTACGACCGTCTCTAAAGCGTCTTTAAACCAAGCAATTTTAGAGAGGGTCCAGAACCGTCTCTAAATCAGTCTTTTTTTTCCATTTTTCACGTAGTGTATGTTAGTTCATTTCATAAAGTAACCCTGGGGTTCTCGTACTCGAGCGATCATCCTCGGGTTATGGCGACCAGGGTGTTACAAAAGGTTACTATCCCTCTGATCATCGGTCCACATGCAAATAATCCAGCGAAAAACATTGCTACTGGTTGCAAGGAATATCCCACATTTTAGATGACGAGAACTTTCACCGAAAAGAATATGGGTTCCCATTCATGATGGTTAATATATGATCAATGGTCTGGACCATGGTCCAATGTATACTGTTGTAAATGGCTAGGCCTATCTAGATCAAATGATGGTGTAACATGTCCCTGGTGGGTGGTAATCTTATTGGTGCACTCGTGCTAATACACATGCCAAATGTTCATATCAAAGTCGGTCCTAGATAGTCCTACCATGGGATTCTGGCCCCCACAAGTGTACGTTGCGGGTGGACTTGGTGCTTATACTCAATGGGATGTGGGCCAAACAGACTGTTCACAGTGCACGTGACAGGGTGACTTTTTGTTTGAGCCCATCCATCTAGTAGTTCTTGACATGGATGGTAGCAGGTTCAAATATACGCTGATTAGGTGATTCTATTCAAAAACATCGGTAGAAAAAAAATGGCTGGCATATAACATTCACCACTTCAGTGAAAGAACTTGTGGCTAGGATTGTCTAACAGGTGTGATGACACAGGGAGGGATGTGATGAGATTGATCACCGCCTTCCTTATGGAATATCTACCCCGAATTCACAGAGATCTCTGGACTCACAAAGCTTCACTACAAGAAAAATGGCTATCAGGGGCATTTTTAGCACAGGCGGCCACAAAAAACCACCCCAAAAGATGAAAGGAGGGGCGTTTTTACGCGGCCGCCCATGTACAAAATGGCCACCGCCGCTTTATTATTATTATTATTATTTTTAAATACAAAAAAAACCCCCAAATTAAATCATGCCCTATCCCGCACAGCGCCCCCCAAATATCCAAAACCCTCTTTTCTACCAAAACCATCCCGCCTCTCCCAAAACCATCCTGCCGCATCTTCTCCCACTTCTTTTCTACTAAAATCCATCCCCAATACCCTTTTCTCCCTCTCACTCTCCACATTCCCTCTCCTTCTGTCTCTCTCCATCTCCCTCTCCCTCCAAGTGCACCCCAAAACCCTCCTCTCCCTCTATCTCTCTCGATCTCCTTGTCTCTCTCGATCCGCATCTTTGCCTCCTCTCGATCTCCTTATCTCTCGATTTATCTCTCCCTCTGACTGAACGACGCATCATCTCCAAAGAATGGCGCATCCGTCCAAACATCACACTACACAAAAGCCGGCTTAGCGGACACTATGCGTCGGCCCGGTTTAGCTGGACGCGCTCTCTCGTCCCGACTCTCTCTCTCTCCCCGCCTCTCCCTCTCAGCGCCCTTACTCTCCCTCTCGCTCTCCCTCCCTCTCTCGATCTCTCTCGCCTCTCCCTCTCCACTCTCTCTCTCTCTCTCTCTCTCTCTCTCTCTCTCTCTCTCGCCTCTCCCTCTCCGTTCGCTCTCCCTCTCTTTCTCCCTTTCCCTCTCCCTAATCTCCTTTTGCTCCCTCCCTCTCTCTGTCTCCCTCAAAACCCTAGCCCTCTCTCTCTCTATCATCTCGGCCCTCTGCTGCAGTTCGGCCTTCTGCTGCTCGTAAATCTCAAATTCTCAGGTATGATGTAAGGTTTTTCCCTTCTCGTTGTTGCTTTTTGCAATTTATAATACCTGATTAGGGATATGCATTGTCGAATCCCTAATTAGGGATTTGTATAAGAAATCCCTAATTGGGGATGTGTATTGTCAAATCCCTAGTTGGGGATTTGCATTGTCGAATCCCTTTTTAGGGATTTGTATTGACAAAATTCCTCATTAGGGATTTGTCTTGTCCAATCCCTGACTAGTTGAGGATTTGAGGACTTTTAAAATTGGGGATTTTCTGATTTTACAAATTGGGGTTTTTAGGGATCGGGGATGTGAGGATTTTAGGATTAAAGAAAATAAGTTTTTAATCTTGGGTTTGAAGGTTAAGCATTGGCTAATTGATGTGGGTGTTTTACATAAATGGTTGGCCCCATTGTAGATATGGCATACTTCATTTGTTCCATTGTTTATTGGAGATGCAGTGGCTTAAGATTGGTAGCTAGAATTCTACCCACCTGCATAAGGTTGGCAACGGGTTGTGTTGATTCCTTGAAAATTTCAGGTTCAACACCATACCGCAAATTTCAGGTAACTCTTTAGAACATCTTACACTTGCACATCATATGTTTGATTAAATTCCTTAAAGAATGTTTAGTAGTATTTCTTACATGCATGCACATCCACTTGGGCATATGTATTGGGATGTGAGATCTTAGCTTGGCATCAAGTGATCTTTTGGCATAAAAATCTGATTTGAGCTTGCCATCAATTGCAGAGTATGATGCTTAAATGTATGCATTCAAAGCTTGTACACGAGGCATGCATTAACTTGAAATAAACTGATTAAATAAGTGTAGTTTTTGGTTCATGCTTGCTAGTCATGTAGGTATCACTCTTACTAGGTCTTGCTATGCTTTTTCTATGCGGTATATTATTTATTTGATTGATATTTTTTTGTTTTATAACACAGACTCTTTTCAAGTGAAGTTTGGAGTAGCACCAATAGGTAATCATAAGAGGGAAATTTGACTTAGGTGGTTTGGCCATGTGCAATGGAGACCAACCTGTACATGTCAATAGATCAGCCTACTGCTGAGAGTTATAGTAGTTTTAGTCAGATTGAGGAGGATTGGAAAAAAGAAAATTATTTTCAGATCGAGGAGGATTGGAAAAAAAAAATTTATTCAGAGGATTGGAAAAAAATTTATTTCTCGAGATGATTTGAAACCATATTCAGATTGAGGAGGATTAAAAATATATATATTTTTATTTTCCTTTATTAGAAGAAATTTTTAATTTTTAATTTTAGAGATTTAGAGCATCTTGAGATGATTTCGAAGTTGTATTCAGATTGAGGGGGATTGAAAAAATCTGGCCTTTTTTTTTTTTTTTTTTTTGCTTTAGTAGAAGAAATCTAAATGGTCTTTAGGTGGTATCTAAATGGCAGTTATTTGATACTCTGGAAGGACCCTTGATATGCAGGCACTTGGATATTATATAAGTAGCATATGTTAAGTAAACTTAAATTGAGTAAATATGAAAACCAATGTTGCCAAGTCAAGTCCAAAAATTATATTAGTTGAACTATTCTAACCTCTGATTGATGATGCTAGTTTGTTGAAATGTCGCCGTATCTGTGAAAAAAGAAAGCTAGTATAATTAATTAAATATTTGCAACTCTGTATATTCAACAAGACAGGCATTGGTATCTTATCATTAATCTCACATCCTTGTAGGATGTTTGTCAACACCGTGAAAAGGTTGTATATCATCAGTGGCTCTAGGGCACGACTACCTGATTTTCCTTTTATTAAAGCTTGCTGCAAGTGAAGTTAAATTAGCAAATCTTAAGAAAATTATATTTTAGTTGTTTGTTTGGTTTTAGCTGAAAATCTATATGTGTGGACTGATCAGATTTTAAGCTTAAAAAGAGAATATAATCTGCCCATTCTAAAGGTTGGAAAATTCTATTAAGATCCTACAATGCTTTGGACTGAAAATTGATTTTGGATGAAGCATCCATATTTAATCTCCATCGCTTGTGTATTCATGTAAATGTAAAAAGGACACTTCTCCTATTTTTCTTTTATAGACCCCATACTATAAGTAGAGTAACATTGTAACCATGGATATGCCATTGATGGGAAGCCATGTAACATCCTTCCATAGTCCACGGTTCCACTTGGTTATTGGAGTTGTGGTCTGCTGTAATTTTCAAGGCAATTTGTGGGACCAAAATTAGAAAGATGAATGTTAACATTTACTAAATTGTCATGACTACTAACAAGGAGAAAAAGTTAGCTCAACTCCATAGCTATTGCTGGCATCTCATAGTTTTGTTGATGAGGCTGGCTTAGTTGGAAATGGGCAAAAATGATTTGGATTAAGAATGGTTCTCACTTGTTAGAATTAATAACCAAAGTGAACATTAAGATGTTGTATTTTCTTTCTTTCTGATGGTATCTAAGTACTTTTAGAGTAATGGAGTTATCATCCGCTTGCTACAGATTTAATGTCTGAAACTATATCGTGCCATCGAGACTACCTGGTGTCTTTAAAAGAGGAAGCTTTCTTTTAAGAAGGTATTTTTTTACTATGCCTTTCCCATACCTCTATCTGAAAATCTTAATCGTGAGTAGCATCCATTCATTTGATTTTGAAATACTTTCATGCAGTAAATTATCCATTCACATGTACATGCAGTTCAAAGATGTTCTTTGTTAAAGTTGCAACAAAGGAGAATGAATGTATATTCCTTACAACAACAAAACAAGAAAACTTGCAAAAGCTATGCCAAGAAAATATGGTAACATCCATAGATAGTTGTTCTTTTCATAATGGGCCTTTGAGGAATTCCATCCATTTGAAATGGAGAAATGCAATCTCTCGTTTCATAATAGGCCTATTTCAAATTGCTTAAGATGAAACCCTTTAAGAAGCTCTGATTTCATTCTAGTTTCTCCTTTTTGTTTTATTAACTTGGTCTTATTTTGATGAAAATGTAAGTCTCCATAAGAACTTTATGGCATTGGGTTTGGATTACAAAACTGATAATTCTGCCCCCATTTTTATGTTGACGAGCTATTTCTGGCCGATGTGAATACGCAATTGAAGAACAAGAACGTTACAACTGATGTCAAAGTGGTCACAAACTCTAACGGAAGACATCCAGTTTGGTAGATATGTACTTCCTGCTTCTGCAACATTCAACAATTTTTTTTCTTCATACCTTCTTGTGGATTATTTTACTTGAACAGATATGTGACTGCTTGCATCAGACATGGATGCATGATGTCCAATCTATGTTTAAATTCTATGGTACATGGACTTGTTGAGGATTCTGATAACCGTACAATCAAAGGTCTAAATATTGGAATCTGTGGTTGTATCAGGTAGCCAAAAAACTGATACCATTACACCATTATCAACCACATTGTTGCCAATATTTGCCAATATTTTTGTAAACTTTTTTTAATTCAAGATATTATGGGAAAATCAGAAAAAAATGGAAAATGCGTGTTTCCATAAGTAGATTTTTTTCAGTGTTTTTTATGCATTTATTGGTTCGATTTGTGTCTACCAATGTTGAGTGTTGAATTCTTAACTTCTCCAATTATACCAACTGACTCCTTTCAACTTGTATCAACTCCCATATTTCCACGTTTTCTTGTTTATAGGTTGAAGTATGTTGAACAAGAATTGGCAAAGAAAAGGGGCAAGAGCATTGATGCTACAGATCAAATTGAGAATGATTTACAAAGTGCAGAGGATGAATTGTATGTCATTCTAGCACATCTTAAGGTGAGATTGGTGGTATTACATCTCCTCATTGTTTTTATTAGAACATTGCCTTGGGGTTGCTTTCCTTTGACAATGGTTGTATCTGGACTGCTCTCGCCTCCTCTCTTGAGATTAATTCCATGCAACCATGTCTATATGGTTTTTTATGGACATTCCTTTTAACTATTTGCTCCACATCCAATCATATCCTGTTGATATTCATATGATCCTGTTTTCACATGAAAGATTGTGCATTCAACCCCTCATACTAAATAGTAATAAAATAAAAAAAAATCTTGTAAATCTATCACTTACTAGATTTAAACATTGGTGGGGTTGTCATTATGCTCATTGTTGATGTCTTCTTCTGTTTTTTATTTTTTATTTGTTTTATTTTTATTTTATTTATTTTTGTTGAGCATCTCTTGTTTTCTAAGGCTAGTAATTCTTGCTTTAAATTCGCATGTCTTGTTACCCAATCTTGCAGCCATATTTTATTTGTGGTACCATCTAATCTCTACTGAATCATGAATTTGACTACTTCTCTGTCAGGTGAAGAGGAGGAACTCAGAAGAAAGTTCTACACAGTGGACTACTGGATCTAAGGTTCAAGTGAACCACACAATCGAAAGTGGCTGTTATAATGATTCGCACCATAGAAACCATCGGTGGGCCCACCAAGATGTTTATTTTCCATCCAACCTATTCATAAGGTCACACACACCTGGATGAAGGCAAAAATGCAAACATCAGATTGACCCAAAACTTTTATAGCCCCCAACACATTCTCAACAATAGGTGTTTTATTCCCACCATGTTTTTCACCAGAGCCTTGAATCTACTTCATTTTTAAGCTTATACACTAAAATAACATGGTACAATGGTTGAACAGAGTGATGATAAAACCACAAGTGAGTTATAACTTGTGGACAAGTGAGTTGGGGATATCAGAGGTTTATGGAGGGAATAAGGTTCAACTCAAGTTGACCCAACTTGGTGCAGCCCTTCGTAATATATACATTATGTATCCATTTGTTAGCTCATTTTAGGGGATAGCCCAAAAATAAAAAAGATCCAAAATCTGTGGGGGCCACACTATATGAAATAATGGTGATTGACGATTAAAAACTTATTTTATAAAAGTTTTGGATCAAGCTAATATTTATTTTTTCCTTCATCCAAGTTTTGTTAGAAGTTAAATTCGAATATTTCATGTGGTGTGGTCCACTTGAGCATTGGATATGCTTTGTTTTTTGGGCTCAAGCCATACAATTATCTGGAAAATGGATGGATAGAGCGGATAAAATACATAAATCATGGTGGGCCTCACAGAGTTTACTCAGTATGCTAATGGTAGAGTTACTCACTACGCAATCCTCTTCTGTGTTAATGGCAGAAGCTAATTTCTTCATGTTACATAAACCTAGGTGGGGCCTACCATGTTGTTTGTTGGAAATCTAGCATTTCCATTCGTTTTTCCATATCATTTTAGGACAATTTCCCAAAACTCATGCAAATCCAAAACTACTTTTTTTTTTTTTGGGTTAGCTTGTTAGTACACACCCGTGTCAGTACATTAAAAACTTAGGTTCATCCGGTACAAGCCACTATATGGCTTTCCTTGTGCTGAATTCAGGTCCATCCATATTGAGTTGCATGCTAGTTAATGCTTCTATAAAAAGGCTCATATTGAGTTGCATGTTATGATGCTTATGATGCAGTTTTATCCTTGAAGAAAAAAGGAAGAAAAATCTGTCCACATATTTTTATATATAAAAATCCATAGCTATTCTCCTCCACCTGCTAGTTACAGGTATTTATCGGTTCCTTTTATTTTATATCAAATTTGTTTTTTGTTATTTTATTTATTTTGTAAACTTTTTGTCTTTACATTGGTAACTGAAGGTGGAGCGTTGGTAACAGAGGGGAGCTTTGCTGCTTCATATGGGGATGGATATGGACTTCATTCTGTATGGTTGTTTTTGCAGGAAATATTTGTGACTGAAAATTTAATTTTAGGTAGTGTAACTCAGATTATGAGTGTATATATTATTTTATTACCTGACCTCTATGCATGGCAGGGTGGTGCTGACAAAGGTCCTCTATATGCATGAGTTCTAGTTCTTGGGGTGAAGTCTTGCCTCGGGCGTCACTGAAGTCCGTTGATTTTTTCTTTTTTCCTTTTGCTTTTCCTTGTGTCTCAATCTGTAAATTCTATATCCATTATGTAACCTTTCATTCTCAGGTCCCCTATAAATGAGGTTGGTTGTAAATGATTAACAGGTTGTGTTTGAATGCTAATTTAAGCCTGTAAAGGTCTTTTGATTTAGAAGATTCAATCTAGCAGAATTTTTAATTGTTTCTATTATTTTTTCTTTTACACTGTAAATGGTTTACCGGCGTTTTAAACAGATTTTACAGGCATTTTTTAATCTCTCATTAGCATACGTTACAACTTTTTACTGGCGGTTGTTGTTATTTTTAGCGGCGTTTATTACAAAATTTACCTGCGTTCCTCATATCCTTTAGCGGCGTTTTCAAAGTTTTTACCAGCGATTACTATTTTTTTGGCTGCTCAGAACGCTTTTAGTGGCGGCTTTATGATTTCTATCGGCGCTTATACAGTTATTAGCGGCAGTTAGCGGAGTCGACGGTAAATGGTAATAAGCGCCGCTAAAGGACATTTGTAGCGGCGGCCGCCAAAACTGTCGCTAAAAAGAGACGAACGTCGCTAAAGGACGCAGCGACGCCCCCCTTTTGCTGCAGTCGCCCGACCGTCGGTAATTCTTATACCGGCGGTTTTTTGGACTTTTAGGGACGGTTTTGGCTGCCTGTAATGCCTGTTTTTCTTGTAGTGCTTCCTCAAATCCACAATGAATAAAAGTAGAAATAATTTCTAATAAATTTGAAATAAATTGATTGATGATAAAAATAAAATTACAATCCTTCAAATAATGAGATCTAACCTAGGACAAAGTTTTAGACTCAAACTCCAACTCAAACACCCTAAAAATGTGACTTACTATAAATATAAAATTTACTATTTATAGTCGGCCTCCATTTCCACTAGACTTCATGTTTTTTTTTTCCAAAAATAGTAAGTGTCCAATTTGGACCAAAAACATTATTCTCCTAATTCTTTGAAGCGCTTTTCATGTTGTGTATGACTTCTGCAACTCAAAGCATCAAAAGCTATACTGAACTAAAGATTACTAGTTATAATAAAAATGGAAATAAATTGAACTTTTGACCATTGATCTGATGGAATCTCGTAAATCTGGCATTGGAAACCTGGCATAGCGGGGTTGGTTTGATAAAGTAGCTTCTCCTACTGCAAAATCATATATGATATGTCAAAAACCTCTTCTCGGTTTGCAAGATGTGACTATTTTAAAGTTCTAACCTTTCAGATTATTTCCGCCTACAATTAGGCCTTCTCCTGTCCATCTTTGTCATGAAAGTGTCTGTGACCGCTCTACACCATGTGATCTTTGAAATATGGAAACAATGCAATAATTCCATTATTTTCAGGACCACGCTTCCAAAACTTGAAGCCCAAACCCAATGCAATATGGTTGGCTTGGCATAAAAGTCCATCACACCATCCCAGCCCATTTACGTCCAATAGTCCAGGTGGGCCAGTATTTTTGGTGATCTGATCATTAATCTTATGACCTTCAATAGTTTAAAAACACCAAAACTTAACTCGACTTACATGTTGTTGAGTAAAAAATACAGGCGAGTTTCTCAAAAACACATGCCAATTTTTGAGTTTTTTCATTATTATTAAATATTCTAAAGTATACATAATGTATCAATAGTGTCTAGTTGTGGCAAGTTGAGTTGAGTTTGTGGAGTTTTACTGAATTTTACCGAGTCGGGTTTACTCCGGTTGTGACAGAGTCACTAGATAAGAGTTTTTCTCCTAGCCATGGTAGGAATCTGGTCAAGTTGAGTAGGGCATAGTCCCCACCATGGAGGGGTGATTTCATGAAAATATCCTAGGATCAAAAGGCACTACAAGAAAACTGGCCTTTACCGGCGGTCAGAACCGCCGGCAAAGGTCCAGAAAACCGCCAGAAAATCATTTGCCCGCGGTCACCTAATGGCAGTAATGCCTCGGCCAGTAAAGGCTTTACCTGGCGGTCAGACTTTTACCGACGATTGTCTTGGACGCCGCTAAACCGCTGTGTTTTTGCTACGCTACCAGATTATTGGCTAAAAGCTAAATATGAGTAGTCACACAGTACGACCGTAGCTGTTTAAATCTTTACTACGGATTTTATCAGTAGCTACAGGGATCAAATCCACCGACAATTCATAGCAATAGAGGAAATCTTTCTTTAAGAAAAAATAATAATAATAAAAGATGTCGATATGCATGCTCATCTTTGGACAAAAATAAAAAAAAAGAACAATAAAAGATGTCGATATGCATACTCATGTGGACCAACAAAAAAAAAAAACACAACAAAGATAAGAACCGCACAACCTCGGCTGCAAAATTTTCTACCCAGTGCCACTGTCACTTTGAATTGTGTTTTTGATTTGTGCTCCCGCTGCTATTTCCCGCCTCCTAGTCGTTCATACCGCTAACATTTGGAGGAAGTGTCTTGATGCATCGAGACGTGAATGATGTCCTGGTGCATCACCGGTTCGAGTACGGCCCATGGTTCCTGATCCTAATGGTTGATACGAAGTCCCCACCAAGGATACAGATGCCCTCACCCACATTGGAAGATCATAGCCCTCTAATCCGTGCATTAAAAAGATAGTTGCGAGCAAATCACAAAGCAAGTCCCGAAAAGGGCTAAAGATTGGATAGTTGGAATCTTACAATAAGGAGTTTTGGGGATCTCCCACGCCCCATCCACTGTGGGGCCCACTAGATCAACAATATGGATAAAAACTATAAAGGATTGAATATAGCCACCGTAGACACTAATTTACAAATCCAATTGTATGATTATTTAAAATGAAGGAACCATATACCAAAGGAGGACAAATATGTCTAATTTTGGTGTTCTGGGTAGACGACTAACCAAATTCCTCATGGACCATGCACTCATAACTTCAATTCATGAACGTCTAGTTTTAGCGTTCTATGTAGACAACAAACCAAATCCATCATGGACCATGCACTGATAAGGTTCATTAAGGTGAGCATTGACACTACAAAGAGAATATAAAATTCGACACAACATAAATAACAGAAAGAAATCCATATGACTACGTCTATTGTTCTAACCTTTCGGAACCCTGATTTCCCGAGCAAGGTTTTGTACATCCTGACAACTTCAGAGCCCTGTTAAGAGGATCAAGAATTACTCTATACTTTCAATAGTCTATGTCAAATACAATCCAGAGAGAGAGAGAGAGAGAGAGAGAGAGTCACCACCTGTGTAGAAGTTGTCCATCTGTTTGAAAAAGAAGATGAAGAATGCATCAAGACCATTACCAATTACTGATGTTTAATGAAAAGCCAAAGATTTATATGGACTTGAAACAAAGTGTGAAATACTCCAATAGGATATGTGCATGGGAACTTTCCCATGCATAAAGCAGTATTTGGACATGTGGAGATTGAAATCACTGATCTGGACTGTCTATTCAGTCGCAACACTTTTTATAATCCACTATGAAAAATAACACCGCCGATGACTCTAATCATCTCAGACGTTCTTCCTTATCCATGCAATGGATCAGATCATCACGACCAAAGTGACTCTCTGGAACCATAAAAAATCCAAGGTTAGGCCAAAGCAAGTGGATGATTGAACCTGTGGTGTAAAAGAAGATCTTGGCCATTTCATGCTTTTGATTGGAGAGTTACAATCATCCAACGGATATGGTTTTCTCAAGGTAGACTCAAGAGAGGTTTGGGCCAAACAGATAGATCAATATTGACCATCCATGTATCCAAATTGAAATGATTTGCATGGGAATGTTTCGATGCACCTGGCCCATGGGAGCCATTTCACAAACTAAAAAAAGAAGAGTTTCTAAAATTTGAAGACCTACCTTAATATATGAATGGGGACGAACAGGATGAGCCATTGGACCAGCATCCTAGAAAATCACCTACCAAAGATTAGCATTTAAATGCAGATTGATACACCATAAACAAAATATTGGATATTATGGATTTTCGAGTTATAAACTAGAAAAGATTAAGACAAATAAGTATATATAAAAATTTGTGGTTATTATCAACCTGAGGAAACTGGTAATTGCGAAGTCTTGAAACATCTGCTATGCGCTTAACTTGCACGGCTGCCCATGTCGGATGAGAACTCCTACGAAAGCAATTCGAGTATGATTGCAAACACTTGAACCAAGTTGAAGAAATAAATCCATGGTAGAAGGCAAATCTCAAGCCATTAAAAAGTCAAAAAAAAAAAAAAAAAAAAGAATGAATGAATGAAAGCAACAAGACTCGATCTCTCAAGACAAGAAGACCTTCCTTCAGCCGAGTTGGAACCACCACGGCATGTAACTCTGCAACAATTTCAACATGGCAGTTAATTCGAGTTGACTACAACTTTTGAAATACAAAATTCTATCCTCGGGACTAATAGTATAGGAAATTGTACTAAACCCAAATGTGTGTACACTAAAGCTGATGCACACATCCACATGTGCCAAGATGGCACAATAGGTCCGAGATCCAATCCATCAATCAGAACAACACCACTAGATTGACGCCCTAGCCCAAGAATGAGGTTGATCCACCGGTCACGCGAGCTACATTCAAGATAAAACAAATTTACTGCTCGAAAAAACTTGGTGAAGTTTACTAACCATCCACCATTTTTCAATATTACAAATTTATCACATGTCGATTGGACCAGATTTTAATTTGGGAAAAAAATTATAAGGTCGACCAACCCGATGGATGGATTAGTTCTTGCACCTATGTGCATGCATGCGGCACATGTGCAAGTGTGTAGATGAGCTTCATTGCACATAGTGTGAGCTTCCCAATTCTCTGGACTGTGCCTAGCCCTTAGATCCGTGCCCTACAAATTGATGATGAAGCAATACAGAGATGGTCTACAATCAATATCAAATTGGCCAAAGATCAAGAGTCATGATCTTCCAATCGAGAGATCTTTGGGGATGCCCCCTCAAAAGTAGGCCCATCATATCTACAGTTTGATCAACAAACCATAGGCCCCACATGTGACAAGTTCTCCGCACTCCAATAAATCCTCGAAAAATGGATTGTCAGAAGAAACAAGGCGTAGTAAATCTTGGATAAAGCAATATAAGAGAACCAGTTTTTTTTTTTTTTTTTTGAAAGATGAAATTTATTTGGCCAAAGCCAAAAATAAAGCAAACAAAAACAAGAACAAGGGAAAAAAAAAAAAAAACCTAGGAAAAAGCTAAGAAACTAGGGAATATAAGGGAACAAGTTATAAAAGCTTAATAGTAAACTGATAATAAAAGTACCAAGTACCAACCTATTGCCTCTGTCTGGGGTTGTGGAAGTACCGCAAATAAACTCAAGTCGAAGTCCATCAAGACGTAAATCGAGATCCAATTAAACCGGAATAGGAAAATCAAATTTTGGTAGATCAAGATCATTTTTATAGTAGAATATACCTCGTGACCGATGACTCCCAAAATTGCAGCCAGAATCCGCATCAGAAGCAGTTTCATGAGAAGACAAGACAAGCTTTGAAATGAATATCTGTTCCAACACACGCACGCACGCATGCGAATATCAGGAAATCATCTCCAAAAGTAAATGAGCTGATTAATTTTGAAAAATGTCATAGGTCGAACATTAGTTGAGGCTCTTGTTTTCCATGGCTCCCCTGTCAATCAATCAACCAAGTAATCAATTTTGATGTATTTACACAGAAAGAAGCTTAAGTGACAAACTGTACATAAGAAATATAACCCTATGACTAGTGAAACTGGAGAGCTAGTGAAAGTCACAAGATATCTAGTGAAACCGGAGAGCTATTTGAAATCTTAGTGAAACACATGATTTGAATAGAAGTGAAGTCCCTCCGATGATTATTTCAACTGATAACATCTTATTTGAATCAGGAACACATCGATCACGGATTCCCATTGCCAGAATAACATCTTATTACACAGATGAAGTGTAGAGAGAGAGAGAGAGAGAGAGAGAGAGAGAGAGAGTGTGTGTATTAGTAGCAAAAGAGGACCTCCAAAACCTTAAAGAGCTGATGAAGGTGTTCAGATCTAGTAACCATAAGAAAACATTGTACTTTAAATGGTTGATTTAACGTTCATTGCTATCAAGAAGAGCTACCTCCCAATGATGGATTCATTTGTTGCAGAAAATCTCCTAATATCATACATGAGATCTACCAACAGTAGTACTATTGAAAAAACAAAGAAATCAAAGAAATATTCACGACGTGTGCAAGCTATCTAACACATGTGGCATTGGTGTCCAGCTATCTAAACCATCCAAATGGTGGATCCCATTATGGATGGAACATGTCTTTAAGATCATATTGACAATCAATCCTAACCATGCATCCAATTAATATCTATTGAATGGATGATTAAAAGTTAAATAGTTAGAGGGTCCGGGCTTGGGCTTGGGCTAGAGATATGACTTGTCTAAACAAATGGACGAGCTTAGGTTGAACCCTTCCTGACCCCTCCTGCTTATCTAGGTTACCAAAGGGTGGGGCCAGCAATCCAACCCAACCTCGATTCAAGATCCAAAACAAATAAAGAGGAAATGTATAGATGATTTTTTATTATTTTTTAAAACAAAGAAAAAACAAAGATATTTCATTTTAAAAGGTATCCTCTCTCATCTTTGATTGATTTCTTCCATCATTACTTACAAGTAAATCATCAATGGGTTCTAATTTAGAGCTTTTAATAGAAAATTAGAAATCTCAAAAAGAAGGCATAGTTAAAACTCCAAGAAGTTCCAAAGTACTCAAGAGACTTTTATGAGTTGTCTCAAATGGGTGGACACTTCATACCAGCAAAAATCACAGATCCAAAACTTTGATTGGACGAAGAAAACCTAGAAGAAAGAAAAATTCCTCTTTTATTTCGTTTTTTGTGTTTTTTGTGTTTTTTTTTTTTTTCAAAAGAAAGGTAACAAAAGATTGAGTGCATGATTACACGTGTGCATCCTACAAACGTTGGTAGGAACCTGCTCCAACCTATCATTGATGAGGCTACTGGGAGTTGATGGCGTGTCAAGTGTTCAGTGTAGATGTTTTGGGCAGCAAGTAATGGAACTCCCAAAGGAAAAATCAATAATAATATGATATAACGTTGAAAAGATGTGTTTGAAAAATTGAATTCTTTATCAAAAATGATATGCTAAAAGAGATTTCATAAAGAAAATACGAGGTGGAGAATAACATAATCATTGCTTGTCACTTCTATACTTGAAAGTAGGGAATCTTGCTTGCTTGCATTTTGGCTGTCATTGTACTCAACCTGAAATAAATCTCTATGTTAATATCAAATTAGAAGATATAAAAAAAAACAAAAGAAGTGTATTCATTTCTAGGAAAGAAGAAGATCGCTAGGAAACAAAAATTGATGTTCCAAGAATCTTAGAGATGAATAGTTTTAGCTTTTTGGTAGGTACATGGGGCAGTTGTAAGAAGCAAGAATTAATCTAAATAAGTAATGTGAGCTAATCAAAGCAGGCATTGCACCATTCCCCACCTGGACAGGGGAACAACATTAAGAAAGAAAAATAGGAACCCAATTCAAGTAAGAAAGAAATTCTAAATCAACTGTAGAAAAATCAGAAGATAAGAGAAACCCATGTCAAAAATATTAAGAAAACTCTAGCTATGGGATTGTGTGCTTTCCTTTAGTCTTGGAGCAGTTTTGTCTCTTTTCTTTGGTTGGAGAGGTTATCCCTTTCCCCATTTTCATATTAACAAGATCGTGGGTCTCATCATCGATGATCACTTGGATCTTGTACGTGTGCCATGTTCACATATATGGCTTGTTACCTGTAATAATCTGTGTATTGGATTTAACCAATGTCTAGAAGATCCTTCTAAAAAAGAAAAAAAATAAAAGAAAAAAGAAGTGTATTGGATTTTAAAATTTTGTACAAGCAATCCTGGAGCAATGTTCTTGACCCGTAAAACAAAACCGCAAATGTTGATAGTTGGAACCCGAATAGTCGCAATTGGCCCTTAAAACAAACCGCAAATGTTGTCGGAAATTGTTTTTAAAAAAGGTTTCACTACTTCCACACTTCAGCTTGGGAAATCTGTAAATACAAAGGGAAAAATAAAATAAAATAAATAATTGCGTTGGAAGAAAGGGCACAAGACACAGTCCCAAGGTTTCCTCAAGTTCATATGCCATGTAAAAGGTCAACGCTTTCTAAGAAAAATATGAAATGGCAGTGTCACTGAGTTACAGACAGTTGAAATTCCTAATGGAGAAAACCTCGATTTGACAATGAAGTTAGTAACCACCTAAGTTTCTCATCTTTTTCTACTAAGTCCATTTTAGGAAAAAAATAAAAAAGAAAACAAAAAAGAAAAAAAAAGAAAAAAAAAAAAAAAAAGGAAGACTACAAAGGTTGAGACTGAGCTTTTTACATCATAAATTTCTATATTAACTATTGGAAGAGACTGAGCTTCGATGATGATGACCATTGAAAGAGACAAAAATTCAACGCCTTAAACAATTACAAAAGCATAGTTGAGTACTCACCATCCAAACCGGATTTAAGGTATGGAACAGTGAAAGATGAGGAGTTCACTTGATCAAGGCAACGCTATCCAAGCAACATGTCAATACATTCAAAAGCAGCTTTCCTAAGCTCAAGGCCATCGTCTACAATGTGCTTAAAAGGACCAAGATCGACAATCCTGATCAATTCTTCTTGCTGATCAGAAACAGTAAATTACCAAAAGGTGACCATCATATTTCTAAATTATTCAGTAAAACAGAGAAAAAATTAAGGTATGGAACAGTTGAAATATGAGGAGTTCACTTGAACATATGTTGGTAACTTGGCAAGTTGGCATGTAGTGCATTAACAGAGAAAAAATATGCCCTCATTATTGTGTTTTGACTTAGCAACTCTAACTCGACTCCTTTAGTCCTGATTCCAGATGAAACTTGGATGAGTGACTTGGGTAAGTCATCAATCCCTAGTCCCCATCCTCATCAATCAAAAGTAAAAAATCACATTTGGTAGTAAAAATGAACATATGTTACCATTATTCCCTTGGATGAAAGCATCGCCACATTTATTTTTCAGCCGTCCATTGACATATTCTTTAGTTTGCTCACGTTTATTTTTCAGCCATTCCATTGACATATTCTTTAGTTTGCTCACGTTTATTTTTCAGCCATCCATTGACATATTCTTTAGTTTGCTCATATTTCCATACCAACAAGCTAGAATACCTGCATAATGATAAAGGCACACCAAAAGCACTACTCTTGGCAAGTGATACAAAGAACATACATTGGTAATTTGGCAAGCTAGCATGTTTCGATGTAGAGAACTGCATCAATGCCATAGCAGTGACCTATATAAGTTGTTGGATTTTGTCAGGCATGTAGTGACTGGAATAAGAAGAAGATGCATAAGATTTATAACTACAATGAAGAGAGTAAAGAAGCTAACATGTTGTCGACTTGAAAGAGTGAGAAACAGTCTCAACTGCTGACTTCCTTAAATGTGGGTGGACAACTGCAGCTCTGGCAACAAAACCACCCATGGAACAAATTAGACCAAAGTTGCACTTGAGACAAGTTTCCAACACTTGACACCTTCCATGGATCGAGCATCACATGACTCTTGATATTGATCCAAAATCTTCGGACATGCAAGCAGGATCAGACAACATACTTACAGTATGCATCAGAAGTGCAGAGAAAGAGAAACAAAATACATGAATAGATTAGTGGAAGAAAATCTACAACATGTACACGGGTAGATATTGATGTGGAGTGCCTCCAATAACATAAGAGTCTAATACTTATAGGCAAAATGTGCTCCGAAGTCCAAACATATTGCAAGTAAATTTCTTGTTTTCTTGTCCATGTTTAATAATATATATAATGCCATTACATTCCTCATGTAGTGTATTCATATGATAATCCAAACCGTTCTTACATCGTGGACAATCATGGACTTGTCATGGCTCCAGATTTTAGGTGATTGGACAATCCTAGTTATTAAAAATGATCTAATCATTTTTAGGTGAGTCTTCTTCTCTTCTTCTTCTTAGTTTTTTCAAAAACTAGAGTTTTTTCATAGTCTAAAAACCAGAAAAGTCAAACTATAATATTAAACAAAAACTTTTTCTCCTTTTCTTTCTTCTTCTTAGTTTTTTCATAATAGTATTCTCCACTGGAGATTGTCTCACAAGTCAGTCTTTTAGCTACACTGAATTCATGCTTTTTCTTTCCCTTCTATTAGAGAAGAAAGAAAACAATGAAAGAAAACAAAATATATGGTTGCATAAAGCTTGAACTGCGGCAACAAATTCAGGTGCGGGAGGGGAATTGTCTATTCAAAAATGTTAGCAGGTAAACAACTCGAAATGGAAGCGGAAGCAGCAGCCTCAAGTGCTACTGGAAGCAGGAGCTGCATCTGGATAGAATTGTGAATCTAACTAGTGAGTAGTGAGTGCCCATCTATCAGCTTCAAACACAAGTGGCAAATAACACGTCGAAGGGTCGTAACTTCCCTTGATCCCTGTAGACAAACGATGACCGCTTCAATCCTTAGACTGAAGTTTGAAAGGGCAATCACCAAATCATCATTGCAAGACCAATGAGAAAACAATAGATTGTGAAAACAAATGAAAGCTAATACAGTTTCAATGGAAGCTATGATGTATGCTTTAAAGACTGCATAAATTCACATCCCATGTTCAAGTACATTAAGAAGAATTATATTTATTGGATACTCAATCCAAAGTGTACTCGGGTTTTCATGGCCACCGACAATATGTAGCAATAGAGAGAATCTTTCTTATCAAAAAAGTAAAAAAAAAAAAAAAAAAGAAAAGAAAAGAAAAAGAAAAGAAAAGGTTACCCACATGCATCGTATTTTTTTTTTTTTTTTTTTTACACCTATCTAAGTAAACTAACATATCCGACCACAAAGCATTTTGTGTCTATGTAGCAACTAACTTGGAAATAATGAATATCGTTGAGTTCAAAAGATAGGACTTATCCTTGAAAGGCAACAAAGTAGCAAGAAGAATTCTACAAAATGAAGATGTGCCTTGCAACTTTTCAGTTATAGAAATGTACACTATTGAAACCTTTCTGAATCTAACTATGATGTTTACATGGTGTTAAGAAATGTTTACATGTTTCTCAATCTACACTGCACCATGTAAAAGGAGTGATTGTGAAAAAGAATAAGAAAAACACTTGATTAGATGAGACCGCCAAGAAGTTCAAAAGAAAAGAAAAAAAAGAAGTTTTTCACCCTCTTGTGCAAGTCCTATCGATCAAAGTTAGCGTGCATATCAATTGACTCCCATGACCTCTCATAGTCCTCTTCAACATAGATTTCATTCAAAGCCTCATTTACAACACTATGTTGTTGCTCGATCGCGATCATGTATGGCTTAACAAGAAGCAGATGACCAACCTAAAACCCACAAAGAAGGAATACATAACCAAAATGAATATGAACACAAATTTAAACCGGGCAATGCATCTAGCAACAAGAGGGAAAAACAAATGATTCCAAATGCAAAATTGATCAAATCCAAACGCTCTGCATCAGTAATCACAAACACACACCTTCCGCATTATGGATAATTTTTGCAAGCAAGTATTTCGAAATCAAATGAATGGATGCTACTCACGATTAAGATTTTCAGATAGAGGTATATATGGGAAAGGCATAGTAAAAAAATACCTTCTTAAAAGAAAGCCTCTCTCTTTTAAAGACACCATCTGATCTGGTTGGGTAGTGATAAGATTCATTAAACCTAATACACAAGGTTGGTAAATATTGTAATTAGGAAAATGATCAGTTGAAAATACAAGAGAACTAAACATTTCTAGTTCCACGAATACAATTTCTAGATCCAAAGCAACCATAGCAGGGTTCAAACTCTAAAGATATCATCACCACAGCGTCACCCATATTAGGCAGAACCTAATCAGCCTTAGATGAACTCTGCATTGTAGTTGAGAAAAGCATACTGTGGGGGAGCTCTTGACCCAAAGGGTCTGAATATCGATCGTAGACAGTTGTTGGAATTCGGCAATGGGATGTGGAAATATGCTAGCCCTGGCGCTGGTTGTTTCTGACCCTTGGATCCACCCATGTACTCTTTCTACAAAACAGAGCATACGATTGAACCACACAACTCGTAATTTGATCCTGTAAAAATTTTTATACACAGTGAAAATTTTATACACTAAACTCGGTACATCTGCCATCTCTTCCACGTTCAAAGGCATGGTCATGTACCGGGTATACCAGCTTTTCCATCCATTTCAATGAATATGGTCCAAGTTGGGTCCGATTGATGAACCACGCACGTACGGCGCACTGCTTCAAAATTGGTAGTCGGCATCCTAAGCTGTGGGATCGATGGGGTGCTTATGCGAAAGCTATCTAAAGTCATGTGCAAGGGTCCATAAAGCAGTGGATTATTTGAGCATTGGTGAATGTTGAAGAACTCTAGGATCATTATGGTCCAATTTTGGGACGATGGCCTACTCAAGTGCTGGCCCATAACTGGATGCATGGGTATGTGCATGGATTCAACAAATAGAACATGTGGGATTATTACTCAAGGATCAAGACAAGCAATTAATAGATGCATTAGATGTTGACTGAAAAAATACGAGTTAGTACCTTGCTTAGGTGGACAAATCAGCACACACTCCAAATGCATTTCCTAATTGCCCAACTAGGCTCAGTAGTTCTCCATGGAGTCCATCAACTATGGAGGAAGCATAAACGGTCTAGATCACGAACACACGCAGCATGAATGCAGATTCATGTTAATTTATAGGGAACAATGCAGGATTTGGTTCCATACAAGGATAAGAAGTCACCCCCATTTGTGCATTTCTCCGAGGATTTGTTTCCATGCAAGGATAAGTCATCCTCCTTTGTGCATTTGTACCAGTGTTTGGGTATCTGTGAACCTTATGTTATGAGAAGCATGCATCAAATGATCCTGCAAAGTGTCAAAACGTCAAGGGAATTTGTGCTGGTCCAGGATGAGATGCCCATGAGGTTCACCAATGGTGCTGATCAGTCCACCACCAGATCATCCACCCTCACATGATCGCATACGTGACAACCTAACACCTATATGGGATAATTGAGCACAGGATCAGGTGGGTGATGGATGACCTGTCCTCCAACTTGGCTAATCAACCCATCGGTGGGCAAGACATGCATGATAGCATCTCATCCTAGACAGTTATAAAGTCATGGTAGAGTCTTGAAGCAGTTCATACAAGTGCGGCTCAAACCCGCAAAACAAAATAGCGAAAAGAGGATCCGAAAACTACTAGAGTTCTATGGCAAAGATGTTCCTGGAAGTGTAAGAGGAAGCAAAAAAATATATACAACTTCCTTATTTTGTCTCCATAAAAGAATAATGTGAAGGAAAAAACATGGGTTGGATTGCTTATCTTGGTTTTGTATCTCGAGTCTTTCACTTGTCTCAACTTAACTTACCATTGCATAAGCTTAGCTTTGCAGGTTGTTCATAAAAGGAAAAAAGAATAAAAGGAACCAAAGCCAACCATGATTAGATGGAGTAAACTGAAATGAACATAACAAGGAAGTAGATTCAGTAAGCACTAAGTTTTCAGCAGATGGCTTGAAGATGGATAAAACAATGAGCCATTTCTCTTTGTTATTCCTGCACAAAAATTAAAGGGTTTTTTTTTTTTTTTAAATATATATGTTTTCCACAGTACAAATTGAAAGATCCATTGATTTAAGATCCTAGGTAAGAAGCACTTTTGGTTTTATTATTCTTGGTTGCTGATTTTCTATGTATAACATTTCATAGTAAGCAATGTGATTGCTTGACATCTAGAGTTGTTTTGACAAGGGTTTTTGGGATTTGGATTCTTATGGGAATTGGGTTTTCTTCTTTTAATAGATGGATTTCTTGTTCTCAACCAGCTTCTACAAGCGTGCAGCAATTTGTGTACATTGCACTAGCATGGTATGTCTTGCCACTTCTACAAGTGTCCAGCAACTTGCAGATTGTATGCTCAAAGGCCATTTTTAGTTGATTTATACCAAAACCAAATTGCAAGCATCGACAGAGAACATAAGAAATCATATTTAATGAATTTAGCAAACTTATAACAGAATTATTTTATACGGAGATTACCTTAATCCACTTCATTCATTTATTGCATATATATATATATATATATATATATATATATATATATTAAAAATCAGTGATAAATTTGTTGCATTTTGAATTTGTTGTACCTAATAAAATAAAAAATAATAAAAGAAGTTTGATGACTAATCATTTTGAATCTGCAATGTTGGAACAATTGGGATGCTTATTTTTGGTTCTTGAATGGCCCATCTACTAATAGCTTTCTCATATTTTATACTGAGAAATTGTAAGCACTTCACATTGTTTATGCCAATATAGACGTGCAAAGCCTGAACCATTCATTATGTGGGGTCCACTGTGAACATGTCATAACCGAAGTCCAAGCAGATACATTCATCATGTGGACTACATGTGTATGAGTAAATTACCAGCAATCTATACCGAAGGATGTGTGGTGACTCGATGAACACCAACTTGTTTTGGCAAGGCGTTTTCATGTGGGTACCACTTGATGAATGACATGGATCATGCATGTATTCAATATGCAAACTGATGGTGTATTTCAATTGGTTGGGCCCACTGCGAATTTGTCCAAGCCTGGATGCCACACATGTTTTTCATTCTCTGTGTAACCATCATTTGGACCCACTATCAACATGCTCCAGTCCAAAACTTAAGCGGACAAATCATCAACCGGACCATTGGCATACTTATATTGTTGTGCTTTCTTGTACATTTTTCTCATACACATGTATACCACCTGATTAGCGGACCATCCTGGTTTGGGTTAGGGCATTCTCATGATTGGCCCCACCATATGAATATATCCCAAATCTTTCGCTTGTCTATTGGAATGTGGGTCACAAATCTAGAGCAATTCCTTTGAATCCCTATAAGAAAATAGGGAATTCTACTTGTTTCATAAGGCTTAGTGAGGCAAAGGTATTTTTTTTTTAAAGCAGGAGTTAATTTCGATATACATGTATGAGAACGTATGTGTATGTATGTATATTTTATTTTGTTGCAACTTGGTTATAAGTTATGGAGAAAAGCATCTAATGGGCTTTCTCTATTGCAGTGACTATTTGTTCAAGCTCTTGCGTATTGGAGATTCTAGTGTTGGCATGCTCCGGAGGAACCTGATATACTTGTTTTCCTCATAGGCTGTAGAAGAGAGAGGTGACAGATTTATGCTTTTATAACTATTTTCTGGTGGACTCATTTACTGACTTAAAATCTGGAATTTTGAAAGGACAATGTGACGGACACAAAATGCCGATATGAGCAAAATAAAAGAGTACTATCTAAGAACCCGAGACACTTGTTTGTAAGTTTAGGAAGGTGGCTTTCCAAAGATATAAAGAAATGGCCCAACCAGACAAAAGTATCTACACCGCCATACTGACTTCCCTATTTCCCACACCCTATAGAATAGTGGAAGATGGTTAGAGAACTCAAACCAACAATATATTTCTTTGAAAGGAAATGTGAAAAATGACCTTCCATGCAAGAGCAAACAACCATCCCTCAAAATCAGCTTGATTCCAAGGTTTAGGAAAATCCGAGTTCTCACTGTCATCATTCGAAAGATCTTTACAACTTGCAATAGTCGATGGTAACGCATAGGAGAAAAATGAAATCCCAGAGAAGGTAGACGAACAGCAAGTCTTGTTGATGGATAGAGAGGATATTCTGATCGAATCTATATGATAATGTTAAATATACAAGATTAGAGCCAGAGATTAAGATGTTGTCACCAGACAACAGTTTATGCAGAAAAGACAAGTGAAGTGGCAATAAAATCAAACCAGAAGATGATAATCCAAACACCAAATTCAAAATTCAAAAAAATTAAAATAAATATGGTCCCTACTGGTACACAATAAAGACAAGTAGCTAATCCATGGTTTGAAGACCACCAACAATTAAAAATCAACCAAACTGATGCAGAACCAAATGAAATAACCACAAGGAATACTTCCTATTTTCTAACATAGATTATCAAATCAATAAACAAAGTGTCAAAGGAAAATTCATTCAAAATAATGCGTTTTTTGGAATATTACCTATCAACAGCTTTTCCCAATTTCACCACCAGTGAATATACCTCATGTACCGGATGAGATTTTGCGGTGTCCTCCCACTGCAGATTGCAAGGTCGGGAATTTGGTAGTTGTTGAGAATTCTTATCTGAATCGAAGATAATATGAAGATGCCGCTCAATCTGCAACCAAAATGTCGAAAATCATTCAGAAGATATCATTCAATTTAAACCCAATCACTTTCATTGGGAGAAAAGCTCATCCTAAAACCCTAATTTCCAGCAGAACCATGGGAAAAGAGCGTGAATCAGACCAAAAGCCCTAAACCTAGGAGGAGAGAGAGAGGGAAGGGAAGGGAATAGAATCCAAAGCCCTAAACCGCGAAGGGGTTTAGATCTCAGCACTGTTTGCGGTGAGTAAAAGGACCGGATATGGCCGGACTGGTGCTCGATCGTGCAGACGGACAAGCAAGACAACAAGCTGCGGTCTTCGGTTTGTCTTGGAGGATGGAAGACAGAGAGAGAGAGAAAGAGAGAGAGAGAGAGAGAGAGAGAGAGAAAGAGAGAGAGATGAAGCTTCTCGAGCCGGGAGGATGGGGACAGGCAAGAGAGAGAGAGAGAGAGAGAGAGAGAGTGTGTGTGTCGGCGACGGTTTGAGAGTGGAGAGGGAGAGACAGAGAGAGATCGAACGAGAGACGGAGAGGTGCAGAGAGAGAGAGAGAGAGAGAGAGAGAGAGAGAGAGAGAGAGAGCGCAAGAGGGAGAGGAAGGGAGAGCGAGAGGGAGAGCGAGAGGGAGAGGGAGATCGAGTGGCGGAAATGAAATTAGGGCTACAGAATTTATTTTTTTTAATAGGGCCCTTTTCTAGCGGTCGTTAGAACTGGCTGCGGGCAAAGGTTAGCCCCATCGGTCGGCTAATCTCGTTTTTGTTGTAGTGAGGTTGCCATCCCTTTGATCTGCAGCCCACAAACGAGTGATCCCGAGAAAAAACATAGCTCGTAGTTAGGAGGAATATACCACATTTTGGATAATATATTACCAACGGTCCAACGTATGCAGCTGTCAATGGCTAGCGCAACTCATTTTGTGTCAGGGTTTTGGATTAGTGGGCATGGCCTGATTGGATCAGCCGATGATGGAACATGTGCCCAGTGGGTGATAATCTTGCTACTGCACTCGTGCCAATACACAGGCCAAATCATCAGATCAAAGCCGGTCCTAAGTTGGCCCCACCATGGGATTCTGGCCACCACCTTGTATGGTGCTGATCCTAGTCCGGATGTGGGCCAAACAAACTCTTCCCATTACCCATGATAGGGTGACTTTTGTTTGAGTCCGTCCATCTAGTAGTTCTCTCCATGGATGGCATGTGGGTCAAATAGGCATTGATGGGGTGATCCTATCCATTCCCTCTAAAACATCAGTAGAAAAAATAAAAATGGCTGGCACTCAACATTTACCACTTTATTAGGATTGTCTAACAGATGTGATCTTAATTTTGAAACATGGAAACAAAAGGGTTATTAAACGATGGGCCGTATTGTTAGATTTGTGAAGGTGCGTATTCTTTGCAAAGATGCAGGAATGGTAGGGTGGTCAATGGGCCATGTTTGTCCAAGACCATCCCCCAAACTAAACCTTACAACCCTTTATGGCCCAAAACAAAGCAGGCTCGAGCCCTGCTCACTCATTTTGCGCAAGATCTGAGTCATTCACAAGGTGAGCCACACTAGGTTTGTGATACTGTCGATATGTGAGATGCATTACAAAAATGCACTTGAAAAGCCTAACGAGCTACCACTATAAACAAGCAAGCTTGAATTTTAGGTCTCGATCGATCCTCAAGCATGAGAACCTAGCCTAAGCCCAACCCAAAGTAGGAGTCCTTGTAAGCCTTGTTACTTTTCTCTAACAATTTATGCAAATCACTATAGTATTAGTTAAAAAAATAAAAAAAGATGAGCATAATATAATCGCTTATAAAATATTATTAAAGACTATTGTGCATTGACTCAAGAAAAACTGAAGTTAGATTCTTAGACATTCTCAGAAGGAATGCATGCCTTTGAAGTAAATTAAGAGAGAGAGAGAGAGAGAGAGAGAGAGATGCAAAACGAAGAATACAGGGAGGGAGAGTAGATACTTAGGAAGATAGGTGGTGTAAACCTCATCTATAATGTAGGACGTGCTGCAAATACATTTTTAGCATGGTGGGACTAAAAGAAGCTTAAATGAAAGTGGAAGTACTTCATTGGATCCCGGCCCAAACCTACATAGGGAATAACATAACTGAGCCTAGGCATGTCTATATCGAAGAAATTCACTCCAGGTATGGAGAAATTGCCATTTGACATCTGGACGGTAAATTAGCCGTAACTTTTGATCCAAGTATCGTTACAGAACGTACAATCCATCGATCTTTATGTAACAAGCCATCCGGATCCACCGATTCCTATAACAGACTGTGTTTGTCTAACTTGTGAAGAAACACATCCTTTTGATACAAAATTACGATTTCACAAAAAAATATTATTTTTAATAATTTGTGCTAATATCGTATCTCCTTATTGTTAGAGTACCTTTAGGATTTTTGTCGTTAAAAAAAATTGTTCCTAATATTGCTAGAAATCATTTGAGAACGTTAATTTAAAACTTGTCTTTGACAAATTAAGCTTTAGAAGAATTTTACTATTTTAGGTAACTTTGATATAGAGTAAGAACTTTACTATTTTGGATAATTTTGAATTAGGATGTCCTGTTCTTTATTAATAGCGTAATAGAGTAATCAAACATATAATATTAAATAAAATATCTGAATTTTTTTCACTTATTTTCTTATAAACTCAAGAACTATACTCGTGGATCCGAGGTTTTAATCACTTGAAGAAGACGGTGATCTTTCTCTTATTGTTTCATGCTCTTCCCTCCATCATTCTACTTGGCCGGGCAAGAATCTAAGGAGATTGGAACTCCTAATGGCAATAATGAAGATTTGATAATCTCTAATTTTGAATTCTTGAAATGAAGTGAGGTTCTAGAGTGCTACAGAGCTACATTACTGAAAGAGATCGATGGGATTGATACCACTGCCGCATTCAGTTCTCACTCCCACCAAATGTTTAAATATTCAAAGAGAAGAATCTCTAATTAGTGGAATGCTCCTGTGACCCCAGACTGTTCACATAAACTCAGCGCCCGCCTTTCTCATTTCATGCATTTCAGGTATATCTTAAGCCAGGGACGTCAATTTGGCAAGCAATAGTATTTACAGTGGTCTAGCTACCTCTGGGTGCCAGTGGAGATGGGGTGACACGTGGTGGTGATACTAGCCCTGACATGGCCACAAAACTCCTCACAGTTCACAGTACACGTGGCTGGCTGACCTGTTAGTTTGGGTTCGTTCATCTATTTGTCCTCGCCATTGATGGCAGGTGGTTTTTAATAAACATCGATAGCGTGATCTTATATCCATCTCTGATCATGGCCATCTAAAAATCAGTAAAAATTAAATAAAAAACAGAGAGACTTTGACAATCTTAGAAGGAATACTTGGTGTCTAAGGAGAACAAAATAAAATAAAACAGAGAGACTTAGACAGTCTTAAAAGGAATACTTGATGTCTAAGGAGAACAAAATAAAATAAAACAGAGAGAGAGAGAGAGAGAGAGAGAGAGAGAGAGAGAGAGAGAGAGTCTTACCTTGCAATCTTCCACTTCAAAGATTTCCTCTCTCATTGGATTTTACGCTCATCAGTGGTGATGTTGGGGACGTGGGCTATCTTGTTCCAATCTTCTCCTACCTCCTTCTGGCATCGATTGTAAAGATTGGACAATCTTCGATTTTGAGTTCCTGAAGTGAAATGAGGTGTTGCAGTTCTGGCAGTGCCTTTAACTTCTTACAGGACGATATGCATAATTGAAAGAAAGATGGGAATGATCCAGCTCCCACATTCAACTCCCACTCCTCCCAAATATACATACTTTCAAAGATAAGAATCTCTAATTTGGGGAATGGTCCGGTAACCCCATCATGGTTGTTCCCAAAAAACTCGCTGCCCACCTGTGTAACTTTAAACATGCCCTGTATCTTAAGCCATTTAAGGGACGGCAATTTCCCAAGCGCTGGCATCTGTCTGCATCGGCAATAAAATAATTGTACCTTGGTAAGATTTGAATACGATGAACAAACTTCCATCCAACTTGGGAATTTGATGTAGAGGGGGTCGTGGACAGTTTCATGGCCAAGATGGATCAGAAAAATGCCGGTCGACGACAGAAGTGATTTGGACCGTCGGACCTTAGATCGGGCATATCTCGCAATCCGGAATGAGTTACCTGACGTAAAATATATGATTTTGGGGTAGAACGAGCTACTTTAGCCAACCAACCCCGCTACGCCAGGTTGCAACGCCCGGAATTGTGAAAAACCCCTGGATCGACGGTTTTAATTTTGTTTTTACTATAAATAGTAAGTTTTAGTTTGGTTATAACTCTTCATCCGTCGGGCTTTAGGAGTTGCGCCTAACTTGAAAAGAGCTTAGAATAATTAGGATAACGGTTTGGTGAAGCCAAATAATACACTTACTATTTTTGGCCAAAAACCTTGCACACGAGTAGACATCACGACCGTCTATAAATAGTAAGTTTACTATTTATAGTAAGTTGCGATTTCTAGGAATTTTAGTTGTAGTTTGATTCTGATTTCTTTCACATTGCTTAGTACCCCTATTTAAAGGGTTGTGAACTCATTTTTAGTAATCACGTAATCAATTTCGAATTTCTTAGAATTTATTTCTATTTTCTGCTTTCTTTCCTCGTGGATTCGAGAAGTCTCTGTGAGGAGTCCAGAGAAGCTCCGTGGATTCGGAGTATTTATCCTCATCACGTTCATCCCTGCGTCAGAATTGGCGACCACTGTATTCTGAAATGGTAAGATCTCTTCGGTTTGGATGGGATCGAAGGGCTTCAAACACACCCTTCACCTGCTCCACCTCATTGTCTCTCTGTGTTTTAAAACATATCCCATCCTCACATGACAATTTCAAGGTTTAGATGTTCTGCTTCCTCTCCAATTTTGCCTCGTTAACTTCATCTCCACTTGCTACTTTGTTTAAGCATGTTATTTCTAGCTTCCCCCGAAGAAGGTTAAGGTCTAGACACCCCCCCCCCCCCCCCCCCATGCCTTCTGGTAAGGACACCAAATAGGTACCTTCGATTTCAAGATGTCTTAATATCCTCAGTTTCACATTCCCTCTAGGGAGTTTTCTAAGATCACAGCTATAATTAAGCTTTAAGGTCTGCAAAAGACACAGGCCACTTACAAATTCTGGCAATTTTCGTATATTGGTGGCAGACAAGTCGAGGTATCGCAAAAGCTTCAAGCTCCACAAAGAATTTGGGATCTCTTCTATTGTGCCGCCACTCAAATCCAATGCTCTCAGATGTTTTAAGTTGTTAAAATGATAAAAACTGGGAATTTTAGGCCATCCAATGGGTATGAGTGTACGCAAATTTTCGGCTTCGTATATGAAGGAAGGAATGGATTCTACATCGTGATTGCAAATCCATGAGGCATGGCGAGCCTTTGCAAGCTGACTCTTTGGTGTTTCCTCTTTTATGATTAAACACTCAGTCATAATAGATTTGCAGAGGTCATGGATCATGTCATGTATCATGCAATACTTTGGATCACCTTCTTCATCTGTCTCTGTGACTTGAAACAAGGAACGCCTCACTAAATCATCGAAATATGAACCACCTAGCCTCTCCATGTCTTCTCTTCTTGTTTGGGGAATGAAACCTTGGGCCATCCACAACTTGATTAGCATGTCCTTCTCTATCAAATGATCCTTTGGAAATATGGAACAGAAAGCAAAGCATTGCTTCAAATGCTTTGGCAAATCATGGAAGCTCTCTAATACAACAGATGCAATTTTTTCATTACCCAATGAATCCCCTGTCGCTTCATCTAAGACAGATTGCCGGTCCTGTGCATCTCTTTTTCTGCTCAAGGCACTTCATATTGCGTCCAACAGGAGAGGAATTCCTTGACACTTTTTCACAAATTTTCTACCCAACACCTCTAACTTGACAAGCTCATCCCCACTTCTTCCTCTAGAGAAAGCTCTGTGGCTGAATAACTGATGGGGTTTCCTCCTCAATTTAGAGGAGAGGTAGAGCCGTTTCCTTATTTGACTCTAATTCATCCGCTTATGCGCAGTTTCCTTATTCGAGTCTAATTCCTCCGGTTCTCTATTTAAGGGTTCCAAAATGAGATTATGGCATTCTATTTTAAGGGGTTCTCACCTCCAAGGTGAGAGATAGAAAAAAAGAGGAAGTGAGAGAAAAAGAGAAAGAGAGAAATAGAAAAAGAGAGAGAGGAAGCTTGTAGAAGGGAGAATTCTGTTTGTAGAGGTGATCTATTGCACAGTTGACGTCTCAGCGCTTCTACGTCATCGTGATCGGTGAGATCATTTTTAATTATTCTCTCATTGTTCATCTACTCTTGCATGAGTGAAGAATGTTTGATCCAAGTAGTGTGTGCTTGTGATCAGTTGTAACGTTCTACTTCTTAGTGGATTGTTGATCTGAACGAGGTCCCGTGGTTTTTACCACTTTGAGGGTTTTTCACGTAAAAATCTCTTGTGTCGTGTGGTTTGTGCTAGATCCTAAGGTTTTGTGCAAGGCCCCCAACAAAGTGGTATTAGAGCTAATTAAGTTCATTGAACGGAGTGGGATCGGTTTTGAATTATAGAAGGTTGCTCATCAAGGATGATCAGCCTCAATGGTTCTAACTGTTTCTATTAAAAGCTTTACTTGTCTCAAATGAGATAGACCAAATTTCGCTTACTAAAAAATAAACATGTACACTTAAGGAGAAGCATGAAATAAACTGAATACAAAATCTTTGATAAATAAAAGATATCTCTAAGTGTGTCTCTACAAAATCAGATTAAACTAAATTTGTACTAAACAAATATATCTTTGGGATTTACAACTCTCGTATATGTTGCATACTCCTTAAATAACATGATAAGAAAGGTTACAGTGAGTGAATTCACTATCATGTACTTTCTTACCTTCAAAGCTAGTGCCGTCATCGCAACTGTCGTTCACCACCTTCCACTCGTCTAAAACGTTTTCCATGTCATATGCCACATCTTTGAGATCTCTAACCATCTTTTTACCGATTCATCATTCACTTGCCGCTTCTCTGCATCTGTGAGCACTGCCTGAAGATAATTGAAGTTACGTGAGAGCTTTTCAAGATCTTCATCAACACCCACTAACGACCTCAGCTCTTGCAAGGCCATGGAACCCAAACTCTCCACGACTAAAGAAATCAGTGCATCTACCATGATTTAGAGCAGAGAAGAAGCTGAAAGCTGAAAGGCAAAGAATCACCTTGGATGGAGAGGCGGAGTTATGTTGGGAAATGCTCTCAAAACTGAGTAGAGAAGACTCCATGGCGATTCAGGCCAACCAGATGATGGAGCTTGGCTTGCTTACCTGTTTTTGCCAATCTGGAAACTCGGTATAGCTATCATCTTTCGCCTCATTCTGGCCTCATGTTGAAATGGTCTGATGATCAAACTGTTCATCTTCTAGATCTTACTCTGCATGGGCCACCCACCATGGTGTGTATCCTTCATCAAACATGTTAATCAGGTGCAGCACAGCAGGTTGAGCATGATCCGAATTCACAAGGGACACATCTCACGGGAATTTTTGCATATTGTTCCATTGGTGTAGTCGCCCATAACTATTTTTATATAGATGATGAATTTATTTATTTATTTTCATGTACAGTCAAAATAAGGGCGCGGATTTAGGTACTACTTTCGGGACAGGCGGAGGTTCCGAGGGCCACTGAGAGGCCTCTCGGAATTAAGGTGTCCTATAGGCCACCTTAATCTATGAATTTTATCCACACCGTTTATCCATTTTTTCATATCATTTTAAATTATGGACCCAAAAATAGAGTAGATGGAAGGCTCATGGACCACACGGTGGGGTTAAATTCCTACCGTTGAGAAATTCTTGGGACCAAAGAAGTTTTGGATCAAGATGATATTTGTTTCTAAAATTTACCCAGGAGTATATGACCATATACAGGTCGGATGGCAAATAGAAAACACGGCGGACCCTAAGAAGGTTTCATTGGTGGCTGTCCTTTGCACCTCTGCTTCATGTGGTGTGGTCCGCTTGAGCTTAGATCTACTTTATTTTCATTAAAGTACTATAAAATGATACAACGATATGTAAAAACTGATGTACGGTGTGGATAAATTTCATAGATCACGGTAGTACCTCAGTGGCCCTCATAGCCTCCGTCTGTCCCGAGCTTCGAACAGGCAGGTATATTCACTACAAGAAAAACAGGCATTACCGGCAGCCAAAACCACCCCTAAAAGTCCAAAAAACCGCCGGTATAAGAATTACCAGCGGTCGGGCGGCTGCCGCAAAAGGGGGGTGTCGCTGCGTCATTTATCGGCGTTCGTCCCTTTTTAGGGACGGTTTTGGCAGCCGCCGCTATAAATATCATTTAGCGGCGCTTACCCTTTACCGGCGACTCCGTTAACTGCCGGTAACAATTGTACAAGCGCCGCTAGAAATCATAAAAGCGCCGCTAAAAACTTCTGAGCCGCCAGAAAAAACATACTAATCGCCGCTAAAAACTTTTAAAACGCCGCTAAAAGATATGAGGAACGCAGCTAAAAATAACAACCACCGCCGATAAAAAGTTGTATCGAATGCTAATAAGAGATTAAAAAACGCCTGTAAAATCTGTTTAAAACGCCGGTAAACCATTTACATGTAAAAGAAAAAATAATAGAAACAATTAAAAATTCTGATAGGCTGAATCTTCTAAATCAAAAGACCTTTACAGGCTTAAATTAGCATTCAAACACAACCTATTAATCATTTACAACCAACCTCATTTACAGGGGACCTGAGAATGAAAGGTTATATAATGGACATAAAATTTACAGATTGAGACACAAGAAAAAGCAAAAGGAAAAAAGAAAAAATCAACGGACTTCAAGTGACGCCGAGGCAAGACTTCGAAATGCACCCCAAGAACTAGAACTCATGCATATAGAGGACCTTTGTCAAGACCACCACCGCCATGCATAGAGGTCGTGTAATAAAACTATATATACACTCATAACTCCGAGTTACACTATCTAAAATTAAATTTTCAGTCACAAATATTTCTGCAAAAACAACCATACCGAATGAAGTCCATATCCATCCCCATATGAAGCAAAGAAAGCCCCCTCTGTTACCAACGCTCCACCTTCGATTACCAATGCAAAGACAAAAAGTTTACAAAGCAAATAAAATAACCAAAAACAAATTTGATATAAAATAAAAGGAACCAATAAATACCAGTAACTAGCAGATGGAGGAGAATAGCTATGGATTTTTTTATATATAAATATGTGGACAGATTTTTTTTCCTTTTTCTTCAAGGATAAAAGCGCATCATAAGCATCATAGCATGCAACTCAATACGAGCCTTTTTACGAAGCATTAACTAGCATGCAACTCAATATGGATGGACTGAATTCAAGACAAGGAAAGCCATATAGTGGCTTGTACCGATGAACCTAAGTTTTTAATGTACCGACACGGGTGTGCACTAACAAGCTAACCCCCCCCCCCTTTAAAAAAAAAAAAAAAAAAAAAGAAAGGTTGTTTTGGATTTGCATGAGTTTTGGGAAATTGTCCTAAAATGATATGGAAAAACGAATGGAAATGCTAGATTTCCAACAAACAACATGGTAAGCCCCACCTAGGTTTATATAACATGAAGAAATTAGCTTCTGCCATTAACACAGAAGAGGATTGCATAGTGAGTAACTCTACCATTAGCATACTGAGCAAACTTTGTGAGGCCCACCATTATTTATGTATTTTATCTACTCTATCCATCCATTTTCCAGATAATTTTATGGCTTGAGCCCAAAAAACAAAGCATATACAATGCTCAAGTGGACCACGCCACATGAAATATTCGAATTTAACTTCTAACAAAACTTAGATGAAGGAAAAAATAAATATTAGCTTGATCCAAAACTTTTACAAAATAAGTTTTTAATCGTCAATCACCATTATTTCATATAGTGTGGCCCCCACAGATTTTGGATCTTTTTTATTTTTGGGCTATCCCCTAAAATGAGCTAACAAATGGATACATAACATATATATTAAGAAGGGCTGCACCAAGTTGGGCCAACTTGAGTTGAACCTTATTCCCTCCATAAACCTCTGATATCCCCAACTAACTTGTCCACAAGTTATAACTCACTTGTGGTTTTATCATCACTCTGTTCAACCATTGTACCATGTTATTTTAGTGTATACGCTTAAAAATGAAGTAGATTCAAGGCTCTAGTGAAAAACATGGTGGGAATAAAACACCTACTGTTGAGAATGTGTTGGGGGCTATAAAAGTTTTGGGTCAATCTGATGTTTGCATTTTTGCCTTCATGCAGGTGTGTGTGACCTTATGAATAGGTTGGATGGAAAATAAACATCTTGGTGGGCCCACCGATGGTTTCTATGGTGCGAATCATTATAATAGCCACTTTCTATTGTGTGGTTCACTTAAACCTTAGATCCACTTAAGTTTTTGTCATACTCCTAAAATAATGTGTAAAAATGGATGGATTTGTGTGGATAAAACCCATACATCACGATGGGCCCTTAGATCCCTACTTGTTCCGAGCTTGGCAAACCAAGAATGTGAGTGATAACCGATGTAGGGCCCACTTTGATGCATGCATTGTATATGAACAGTCGGTCTGTTTTGAAAACTTATTTTATGACATGGCACAAAAAATGATGAAGATAAAAACTTTAGATGAACTACACAACATGAAATAGCAGTTGTTGGATGCTCATTATTAAAAACTTTTTAGTGCCTAATGGTTGTTTACCATCCAATCATAAAAGTTCCACAGAAATTAGAGATGAAAGAAAAAATAAATATCATCTCATCTTATCTATATATATATATATATATATATATATATATATATATATATATTGGCTCGAAAAAAAATTTTAATGGTTAGTAACCACTGTTTCATGTGGTATGGTCCACTTGAAATTTGTATCATTTCATTTTCGTGTTCAGGCCCTAAAATAATCGGCAAACAGATGCATGGTGTGGATATATAATGCATGCATGCAAAGAAGGTGGCCCTACGGCCGTGGTCTCACTCACACATTTGGTTCTGATTGGACGGATTGTGGCCTCACTTTGTGTGTTGAGGTGTTGACGTAGCAAAGTTCTATATCCCTACATGATGTATGTATTATATTCAGCCCGTCCATCTATTTTTTGAGATCACTTTGTTGAATTGGCACATCGTTGAATTGGCACATGACCGGATGCAATTCCATCCCACCTAATCCTTTCCAATACAACTGCCAAATGAGCCCTTAAGGTGGACCATACCTTTAGAAATGTGGTGATTGTCCATAAATGGGCAATTAAAGTTTTGGATTGAGTGATATTTACTTTTTCCTTCATCCATGTTTGTGATACTTCATCAATAGTTCGATGGCAAATAAACATTACGAAGGCTTACACGATTCCATGTCCTGATCCGCAATCAATGTTCTTCATCTTGATTTGAGGTACCATTGACGATGGAGATGCGATCGTCTCCGAATATCAAATATGTAAATATAGGACTTAGTATAGTCCAAGGAGATTGATTTGTAAATAGTTATCGAAAGGGAGGAATAACCCATGTAGCTTTTTTTTTTTTTTGTCTATGGTTGCTAAACGCTAGAGTTAACGTCGTTCCTTGTGTTAAGTTACAATCATGGAGGAAAATAGAAAGCAACGTCAGAAATAGTGTTTACCTGATGCAAGGAAAAAACGACATATGGAAAGAGATAATACCAGTAACATAAGTGCAAAATCGCCAGATAAACAGAGGCCCACTTTGTACATCAAGCATGCCCTCATCGCCCACGATCAAAAGGCGCCATGGCATCACTCTCCCATCTCAATCACCTTTCACTGCGTCTCGACATCAATTGTAAAGCGTATTCCTGGTCCGACATCAATCACTGAGCCTTATCCCACCTATTTACAATCATTTGGAAAAAAATACCGATATATGAACAAAAGATCTAATTAGAAACGAAAGCAAGATTCATGGAAATTAAAATCCATTTACATCTTTTACAAGTTTTTGCTTTTCGAATTCAAAGACAGAATGCATCTCATGCTCACAGAACAATTAAAATCCCATTGGCTTCTTTCCAGGGAATGATGGCCCGCTCCAAGTGGTTTGAGATTAGTAAAACACATGTAGAAAAAGATGGACACGTTGCATAGGCAATCCATGTTGAACACGACTTCTAACATGCTTGAGATTAGTAAAACATGACTTTTAACCTGTATAATTGGCGAGATTTTGAAGTTCTAGAAGAGCTTACAAGTGTAGTTGGTAGCTTCAGGATGAATCCAACAAGATCTGTTAGGAGAAACTCCTTCCCATTATTGATCAGCATGCGGGATGCCAAAGAAAAGAAGAAATTAGGGGAGAAAAGAAGGCATAAAGAATGTCTACTGCTACAATAACTCGGCATGATGCCATTTGCAAGATACATAGCTAGTCTAGTGGCAAATAATTCACCCAATAGTATCAAGTGGACTATCAAGAAACATTTTCTCATGTAGCAAAGTTAAACTATGTGAATTCTCCCATCAATCGTTGTATTTCATAATCTACCTCTTCATTATAAAATCCGTCCATTGGAACAGATTATGTAGCCCAGATTGGCACGGTATGAAATTATTTGAAAATAATTGAGAAATCGCAATCACATCATGAAAATAATTGAAAATAGTTGCCATTTTCACATTTTAATCATTACCGATTTCACAAGCTGAGTGATTTGGTTTGAGTCACAACGAGCTAACTCAGTCTCAAGATCAAATTTCCCAAAGGGCTCACCTCAAAATCTCACCGAGTTCACTCGGCCAAGTTTCAAGTCAACTCAGGGAGTGTTAGAACTAAAGACCATCATATGGAGGAGATTATTAGGCCATGCTTCGGCCATGGTGGGACTCAACAAATCCAATAGTCTCCGCTACCTATACATGGTCCCACACCAACTGAAAAGTGTATCAATCAAGGTAGCATCTCAGCCATTAGTGCTAGGCACCCTTCTGGCTGATCATCATCCATGGATCCTTCCCCATGCCACTTCCTTTTGCTAAATAATCATATAGAAATTAAACTGACTGAGCTTGCCCCAATGCAAAAGAGACTACCAGAGAGAAATCTCCAACCAAGAGTCACAAGTATCCGAAATGCAGTTAAACTGGAAATGAGTGGATCAAAAGCAGATGACAGCGAACAAAGTGTACATCATCAAGAGAGACAGGAAAGGGCATTAGCCGTGCATAAATCGGAAATCAACATGCTTGGGTGTTAGACATCAGGACAACTGTTCCATCACAGATCAATCTAAAACCTCAAAATAGTCCAAATGGTCGGGACCCATGGATGGGCCTAATCTCTGTGTAGCAAAGCAAATGCAGTAAGATGTGTACATGATGGATAATATGAAAGGTGCACATGAATGGAATGGAACCACGTATGAATTCAATTTGAAATACATTAGAATTACATAGAAAATGAATCAATACACGCATCAATATGCTAAGATACAATATACATGATAAACTAAGGTTCTAAGTTAAATGGTTGTTGTATGTAACAGTTCTAGTGAAAAAAATGCAGTGCTAAGAGCCGTACCATTGCGAAAACAAGTGTCGCAGGCCCACCTTTCTAGCCACACAAAGAGGGAGAACTAGAAGAAAAGGTTAAAGCACACAGGATGGGGAAACCGCCCAATCTAGTCAAACATGATGCTTATTTATCAGCAGCCATCCATCTCCACTTCCCAATAACCATCCATCTCATTGCATGTGCTCGGCATTGCCAGCATTTAAAGAACAACAGACCTTTTTCTAAAGATGAAAGGATTTCATTTGAAGGAAGAAAACAAAAAAGCAAAAATTCAAGTTTGAGGAAAATAGATCCTAAATACATAGTTGGCGTGTCTCGGACTTCTGAAAAATAAATAAACAAATAAAAGGATAGCAAACATACCAAGACCGTAAAAATAAATCACGCCTGAACACTCAAGAGCATTTAGATTCGCAACCATCTGAGTTTCTCTTGATGGGTCAAAATATTTAAGGCATGATGATCTAGGCTTTGAGGGAACCAATTTATGGGGACGATAAAATAAATGTCCAACGAAACACACCAAAGAACTACTTACAAATCCAAGAATTTTGGTATGCTTTCCAAGACAAAGACATAAAATTCAATTTCCAAGTACCAGGGAACTAAAAATCAAGCATTAAAACATAATAGGACTGCACAAGCAATATAATAATGAGAGAAGATGCCCTTCAATTTGACATGTGAAATAGTTTCCCAAAACCCAAAACATCCATCTCTACATTTCCTCCAAAGAACAGAAAAATAGTCTCCAATCTCAAAAACTCTCTGCATGTGACTAATCAGCCTCATATACCATAAAAAACCCTGAGATGATAACAACACAAAATAAATGAATTATCATAGGGCCGGATTTGAACAAAATCTACATGAGCTAGAAGTAAAATTGCATGGTGTTAACAACAAAAACAATAACAATTATGACACGATGAAATGGTTAAAAGCAAAATAATATTTTTTTTAGAGTAAAGATGTTAGCTGATTTTAGGAAATAACTAAGCCCATGGGTGCAACATTAGTTGCAAGCTCGCTGTTTTGCAAGAGTCAGCAAAATCATTTATAAGGAGAAGAGATTAAATTATGATCAATTTACATCATTCTAAGTACCACATACTAGGCAGAATCTATATTCATCTGAAATTCACTGTAAAAATGCATGATATTGTTCGAGATGTTGCCTTATCACAAAATTTCCTATCATTTTTCTAGGTATTAAAAGTCAATCCATGTAAATAAATGTAATCGGGCCATCGGTTGTAAAAGTTTAGCCCACCACCAAAGGAAAACATACTTCTGAATATCTGTATCATATCAGCCCAATACAGCCGTATCATATTCATAAAGGCTTGATATGAATATCTGTACCATATCAGCCCAAAAACGCATGGATTTGTTGGCCTAAAACATGGAAACACATGATATCTGTCTCAATAAGACGCATGTGGCATGGAGAACCATTAAAGGTGCTGATCTCATGTAGCACTGGTTTGTTTGTTGTCAAACTTTTGCCCATCAACCATGATAATTGTCAGAAAGCCAACATCAAATAGATGGGACAAGGTTATAGTGATGATGATCATGATTCATGCATGAGAAAAGGACAGCAGTTGGTATTTTAAAGCAGGAAAAAAAGTCATATATATTCTTAAAATAGATACTTTTTAATAAATGTATTCATGAGATGAATTACAAGGCATTACTCTACAAAAGTTTCAACACCGTGAGTACCACAAACGACAAATTCCAGTAAAGTGAGTACCACAAATGAAAAATTCCAAGAATGTTGAAGAATTACCATTGTAGATTATGAAGACATCCTTTTCCAAATTAATTCAAGAATTCCAGGAAATTTCTAGTTCAACAAACCTTTTCCAAATTATCCTTGTTCACTGCATTCAACAAAAGCCCAACTCTAATTTGCAATGCGTCTACAAACATTACCTCCTACATGATAGTCACTAGATTCATACTTCAATAACCAAATGATGTTAATAAGATTAAACAATTACCCTTTCAAATAAGAAGTTGTTTCTAGCCGAGGTATAAGAAAATTTACACAAATTTTTAAGAAAAAAATAGAGGTAATTTCCTACCTTCCAATTCTCGTCCTATGCCGAGCCCCCGCTTCAACTTACATCATTTTTTCCCATCATTCTTGAAACTGCCTACTTTGCCATGTTGAGCACACCTATCCCTGCACTGAACAATAAATAAAAGAATTAGAGGATGCAAAGCAAGGTCACAATTAAAATGTCCAATACTACCAAAAAAGAAGAACATGCCAATTGTTCTTTCCTTGGTATGGAGTTGGAATCACATGGAACACAAAACAACAAGAAAAAAACTAAGTTTCCGTTAGTTATGATAACCAATCACTATTGTTTTCATGTGGTGTGGTCTACCTGAGATTTATCTCTCTCATTTTGGGGATCAAGCCATAAAATGATCCGTAAAAATGGATGAAACACATACATCATGGTGGGCCCTGAGAGCAGACAACCGACCACCTGGGCCGGGTCATGGGGGGAGTAGCCAATCCGTTTCCGACTGACAATCCAATTTGGTCAAACCAACCCGATAAATGGGATGACTCAAAAATAATGGCAATCCATTGGTCTAGACTCACCATGAAAATGGAATCACTCAAAATTGATGAAAAGATCAGCTCAGACTCACCGTTAAAATGTAATGACTCAGAAATTACGAAAATCTGATGGATCACACTGAAAAGAGTTGAAAAAAAAAAAACCTCAAAATTCGAATGGTCGCCCATTTACGATTGGATTTTCAGGCATCTTACTCTAATCATGAGGTAACCCCTGTTAGTCCGATTGGATGCCATACATACATACACCATGGTGGGCCAAGAAAATGATTAATTTAAGGAGTTTGTCCATGAAAAAGGGAAAGTTTCGAAATGGTATTTCCGGCTCGTACGACAGTTTGTAGATGATGAATCCTCTCTATGTGGGTCGGCAAATGAGTGGACCGGCCTAAAGTTGGGGATGGAGTACATTTCATTACAGGGCCTAGATATTGCATTATAATACACATAATCATCATTTGAAAATCTAAAATATAGTTTATTTGGTGTCATGTACCCGCATAACACCAACAACCGCTTGCAATTACAAGTAAAAAGAAACGATAGACCCCATCTTCACTTACCCCCAAAGCATATAACATCTAAAAGCAGAAGAAACCCCATACAGAAAATTCATACCAACCTCCCAAGAGGAAGCCTGGAAGGCACACCATGATAATGGTGGTCACCCATAAAAGATTTGTCCAAGCATACCAAAGGAGATGGGGTTACCTGTATGAACATGTAATTTCCAGGAAACAGATCTCCTATATGATTTCTACTCTCCTTCAACCTCTTCCACATCTTGGTCCGTGTTGTAGAAACTAGCCTAGCCTTTCTCCTCAACAATCTTCTCAAGCCTAGGATCCTTAGCCTCGGTCTCTTCCTACTAGATGCCCTTTTAAGCCTCCTCCAACTCCTTGTCCTAATCCTCTTCTTCTCCTTCGAACTCACCAGCGTTTCTTAAGTCTCTGGTAATAGATCTTGGTAGAAACCATTTCAACGGACATTGTCTCTCTCTCTCTCTTTCTCTGGAATCGGATGGATGGAGTTGTGAAGGGGGATAGGTGGATGTGTTAATGGTTATTTTCTTTAAAGAGGAAGTCTGGACGCCAGATCCAAAGAGGCCGGAGTGGAAAATGGAGATCGAGAGACGTTGGAGAGAGAGAGAGAGAGAGAGAGAGAGAGAGAGAGAGTTTCGGTCGGTTATTGAAGGGAGGAGAGAAGAGGGGAGAAGGGTTTTGGAAGAGAAGAGGCGGGAGAGAAGAGGGGAGAAGGGTTTTGGAAGAGAAGAGGCGAGGGAGAGAAGAAGCGCAATCGATTTTCGGAGACCGAGCGATTTGGGGGTGAAAACGAATTAGGTTTTTATTTCCATTTAAAAACCAGCGGCGATGGCTTCTTTGTACACTAGCGGCCACGTAAAAACGCCCCTTATGTTCACATACAATGGCATTTTGTTAGGGCCGCCTGTGATAAAAATGCCCCTGATACACCTATTTTTTGTAGTGTGGCCTTGGTGGTAGTATGTAAAGGGTGCTACGATTTACAAGAATGTGGCGTGGATACGGTGAGAAATATGTAGATATGCAAGATTCGCAATTAAAGAAACCTGGAAGGACAACCCTCAAATTCAACTTCTACTGATTCATCTGTAGTTGATCCAATCATATTATTCACCCATGCTTCAGCCTAAAAATAATTGCAGTCAAAACTCTGTTATGAATGAGTTGCCAATAGGAAACTATCTCTTGATCAAATATGGAAATAGTTCAGTGCCATGGAAAATCCAACGCGTAAACTATTTGCCTACGAGCTTTTGATATTACAATAATGAGGAGAGATTGATATGAGTTTCTCACTTTTGAGCTTTCGGACTTGGAAAATGTTTCTGGCATTTAGGGGAAGGGCGTCAATGAAGAAAATGCTTTCCACAACGCATATCAAACCACAGTTTTCTGATCAATAACAAAGCAATCAATTTAAGATTCATTAGTTGAAGTTCTAAAGAAAAAGATTGAAACAACATGGTCCTACAGATGCTTTGTCAAATGTACTGAGTCCAACACCAATAGCAAAGACAGGAAGGCCCTGCCAAAAAGAAAGGAGACTCAAGTTGGTTGAAGTTACATTTGAGATTATGAAATAACCACAAAGGCATTTTAACTGACTATAGTATAACCAAAACAGGCATTTTACGGCAAGTAAAAGCTTACAAGTACATATTGTACAGGCTTACCTCTTTTGAATATCCAGACAGTCCAATAAGTTGAGAATCACGTATTGCTCTATATAAATCAGCAGGAATTATAGGTTTTTGAAATGGCAAACAATACTCACATTAGATTTTGTCGTTATCGTCATCATTTAAGTGTCACAATTATTTGAGACCCACAAATGAACATGATTTACAAATTGTTTCGTCATTAAAATCTAGAATTAGATGTTAACATTTTTTTATAACACCCTAGAAGGTCCAAATGGTTCTCCTTACTGAAAATGTGATGCAATACTCTCAGCCATGCATAAACTTTGTAGAAAGGGTGAGAGAGTCTTATGGTACAAGTGTTTTCATCTATTTTGATTAAAAATCATTATATTGCCCACTCTTACTCACTAGGCAAAGAAAAGACTATCAAATCTGAAAATTAACAAAATGAAATTAGCCCCAGTATTTCATTAGAAACTCTAAATTAGCCCCATGGTGCGGAATTATCACAGGGAATTATCAAATGCGCTTGTCCATCCATCCCCTCAACAAACAACAACAACTCTTTAAAGACTGGCAGTTCAAGGAATGGGGGATCTTTTTAATTCAATAGTTGACTAGTTCTTCTCCCCTCTTAATTAACTGCTTGCATGCAAGTCGAATAAATATTTTTGGTGGTCAGTTGGACCACTCAATATATACTGTACTACACAATATAGGCAACATCATAACTATCCTAATTTTTGGCCAAGACACATACAAGCTGGGGCAATGGGCCACCTGCTAAACGACTTCGACCTTGCATGAACTTCCTTGCTGACTTTAGCATGTACATGCAATCCCACATATATTAATGACAATAAATAACAATATGCGCTGTGTTGGACATACAATCAATCTATTTAACTAGTGAAGTTGGATATGGATATCCATGTACTGTTTTATATATCCACATTAGAAAAAGGAAAAAAATTACAGGAGAAGATTTCTTAACTTCACAAACTGAGGGAAAAAAAAAAAACGAGATATCTCATCACGTGATGGTTACATGAATGAAATTCAAGTTTCCACACCAAATACAAGAAAAAGAGTACTACGAGACATGAAAACTATAGTCAATTTTTTGAAAATGAAGTGCAATTTAATTATTTGAGAACCATTGGAAGATTTTATATCACACCTGTGACCAAATCATAATACCTCCTAAGAATGCAAGGGTGTGAAGTATTTCATTCTCTGAATTAAGGCCCATGTGCACCAGAAAGTCTCCAGATCTCTGCAGCCCAAAAAGCATAGCAAATGAATTTCTGCCAAAAGAATAACAATGACACAATTCTCTTGACTCACCTTCCAAAACCATGGCAGCACACCAAAGGACAAATTTGTGGTATCCATTAGTATGGTTACAGCCCCATGAATAAAGTGGAAGTTGCGGAAATATATAAACCTCAAAGAAGTTAGTCTCGCCACCAAGATTCCAATCTATATAACCAATTTAATTTCAAGTATGTAATAAGAAGACCAATGAAGTCAGTAAACTAATTCAACCACTGAAATGGATTGACAAGATGTTTAAAGCAGATTGTTGAATCACAAGCGCATACACATGGGATGCAGAATGATCCTCAATGGATAAAAACAAACCTTTTATCAAGACTATATGCTCGAGACTTCTCAAATTTTTCTTGATTGACCACTCCAACCAAAGGTTTAGGAAGAATTGACAGCTTTAGAGATGCATGTTGCCGTATATCTAGATATGTCTCAAAGATGTACATCAAGACCATAAATCCTGCAAGATGGGATTCTCATCACCAAGAAATTCAAGCAGAAAATAAACTTGACAATGCAGAAAATGATCAAACATTTATTAAGCATTTTCTAACAATAGTCAAAACAAAAATACAAATACATGACACCAACCACGTTTATTAGAGTTAAAAAGGAGTAGGAATACAAAGAAGTTTATATACATGGACCTGAAAGTCAAGCAGCTCTTGCTAGAAATTAAACGGTAAAAAAAAAAAAAACTTCCATGCAGACAACAAACTAGTAACTGAAGTATGGATGACAGTGTGAAAGTTCCTTATTTATGGATACCCCACAATTTATTAAAAAGGAAAAAAAAGCACAAAACTGAAAGATGGCAATGCAACATGAACATGAGAAAATACATCAATCAGCCAAGAACTGCAGTGCGCAGTAGATATCGAGAATTTCCTCCAATTATATCGACCAAATGCTGAGGAAAGTACATGAGTTCTCATACTATCATATCCTAAACTTAAGAAATTAAGGGCAAATTTGGTCGTCTTCCAAACTGACTATCTGAGGCAAAACAGATGCTCATCTTTCATACAAGCATTTGCCAAATTCTGAATCTAAATAAGTAGCATTTTCAATAGTTCTTCGCTCCAAACTGATAGAAGTGGGGAAACAAATCTTCCGGCATTGCTTTTTTAGATATCATTCAATCCCACAATGGTTACATGGGACTTCTAACAGGCCCTAAACCTATCAAACGAGCTAGAAAGAATAGCTGCAGCCAAAGTTTTTGTTTTGTGCCCACAGTTAATTTAATTCAAACACTTCACAAATTTCATGGAACTCCCAGGACCCATTTCTCATTTCCATCTCACATAAAAACACCATATACAGGGACTGTAAACTTGAGAGCCAAAATTCTGTATTTATTTACAGTTTGTGAGGCCTAAATCCAATGGCTACAAAATTATTTTTTTTTAAATGCCTCACATTACAATCCAGGCACCTGAAATATTCCGAATCATAAACTGATAATAAAGCCACATATATCACAATGCAATATTGTTCTCAAGGAATGGTCTTGAGAACTTCATGAAAATTTACGACATGCATCATATCTTGTGCTGTGAACAAGAAGACTAATTCAAGAAATAGTGACACGTGGTCATATCGTCATATCATCATTCAAGACCATCATCTCCCAATCAACAAATCTAAAATGATTTCTTTTCCCTTTCCAAATTATTAGTTTTTATGTTATAGCAATTTGAGCAATAAAGAGGTCCCTTCCTCATCTGCTTATGCTGATTACTACCTTGTTGACAATACCAACATTGGAAATTTTGAAAAAATAATAATAATAATCCATTTATACTTCAGCAAAGCATAGACTACTCAACACCCAAAAGGAAAAAAAAAAAAAAAAAGGTTCTAGATCAACACATCCAAAACTCATCAGACATCCCAAAAAGGAAGGACAGAAAGAAAGAAAGGAGGTTCTATAATGAACCCATCTCTCAATAAAGCACCAAACTATAGCAAAAGCAGCAACCCATCAAACACATGCCATATATGCAGTAAAATGAAAGGAAAATACTGGATCTTCTTAAAAAATCAAGCAAAAAACAAACCCAAAAATCAAAATGCCAAGAACCAATTTCTCGAGACAGAAAATTCAAAGGACCCATCAAATAAATAAATAAATAAAAGAAGAAGAAGAAATCCTATCCATATATTCTAAAGCATAGATACAGATCAAATGGTAGAAAAAAAAAAACAGAGCAACATACTGGTACTCTGTTGACAGCTCCAATGGTTGAACGGCAGCAGCTAGGGCTTCTCGAGCTATGACTTCCGTGGATTAGGCGATACAGAGAGAGAGAGAGAGAGGTAGGCGTGTTACGACAAGGAGGGCATGGCCAAGATATCAGCGTACTTCCTCTTGCGAGCCTTCACGGACTCTGGCGTGTTCCGGCAAGAAGGACAACAACGGCGGAGAGATCGGCGTCTTCAACCAGCAACAGAAATGGAAGGCAGATCAAGAGAGGCCGGAGTGGAAAATGGACATCGAGAGACGTTGGAGGGAGAGATAGAGAGAGAGTGAGAGAGAGAGAGACTTTCGGTAGGTTACTACAGGAGGAGAGAAGAAGGGAGAAGGGTTTTGGTAGAAAAAGGTGGGATTTTGGGAGAGAAGAGGAGAAGAAGGCGCGATGGATTTGGGGATTTGGCGCGGGCGTTTTGGAGACTTAGGGATAGGGTGCGCGGGCGTTTTGGAATCGGGGACGGGGATTTTAGGTTTTTTTTATTATTTTTTAAAACCAGCGGCGGTGACCCGTTTTGTACATGGGCGGCCACTTAAAAACGCCCTACATTTCACGTACAGTGGCGGTTTTCTGTGGCCGGCTGTGTTGAAAACGCCCCTAATTATCATATTTTTTGTAGTGATTACCTAACCAGCGCCCCAAAATAACTGAAATCGGATTGCCTACCGAGTTACTCAGTACGCTTTTAACGATACTGAGTAAACTCAGTTGGGCCCACTGAATATATGAGGTTTATCTACACCGTCCATACATTTCTCCCCTAATTTTAGGGGTTAAGCCCAAAATGGAAGTATATCCAAAGCTTAAGTGGACCATACCATAGGAAACGGTGTGGAATAATGATTTCCACCGTTGAAATCTTTTTAGGGTCCATGGTCATGTTTATTTGTCATCTAGCCCGTTCATAAGATCACGAAGACATGGATGAAGAGAAAACACAAACATTAGCTTGATCCAAAACTTTTATGGCCTCCAAGAAATTTTCAATGGCGGAGGTTCAATCACACTGTTTCCTGTGTTGTGTTCCACTTGAGCTTTGGGCATGCTTGTATTCTGGGCAAAAGGCTAAAGTTATTTGTTAAAATGGATTAACGAAGTGGATAAAATAAATAAATAAGGGTGGTCCCACAAAGTTTACTCAGTACACTAAGGGTCCGTTTGGACGGGTGGATTCTAACGGTAACGGACGGCTTAGGATGGATTGCAGAGTCAAATCCCATCCCGTACAACAGACAATGCGTTTGGGATACGCGAGAGGACAAGAATGCAGCTTGTTGCGAGGGATTCTCTATGGGATTAGGTAATCCCTTCGGATTGACGACTCTGGAGGTGGATTGTGTCTCGAGCCCATCCCAGTCCCTCCGCATGCAGTCGATCGTTGGGACTGCGGGATGGGATTGGGGAGCCAGGGTGGAAGTGATGGCGGGTGTAATGCCTTGGAAATCGGGGGTCATGCATACACTCGACTCCCGAGTTCTTGGGGTCACTTATAACCATTTTTCATTAATGGATGTTTAATCCAGTTAAATGCGCAACCTGGAATATCCTAGAACATGAAGCACAACTACACAGGTCTACTGAAATGAAAGAGTTCTAGTATACATATACAGGTCCAAAAGAATATAAATGGGACTCCCATGACGTTGCCCAACAAAACCACAAAAAGAATTGATATGTCCAAAAAAGAATAGAGATGTGCCCACAGCTCAGGGATCCAACGCTCCATCTACTGATCTGCAGAGGACCCACCCATCAGCTGGAAGTAGGAGAACTCGTCCTCCTTCTCGAGGCTCGCATCACCAGGCTCCTCCAAATCTGCACCACCTGCATCTATGGGCAAGTCTAGTTGGTGTTTTAAAACACCGTCCCAGAGTGGGAGTGAGTGATTAACTCAGTGGGTGTTATTAATCTTAAGTTGTAACAGGCATCAGTTGTAAAGGAATTTAATGAAAAACAAGCATTCATAAACACCTAACTAATCTTATTAATGCGTATGCGTGATATATGATATTGTAACGCCCTAGAAAATCGGGGGTCATGCATACGCTCGACTCCCGAGTTCCCGAGTGTCACTTATCATGCATTTTATGGTTTTATGGTTAATCAAGCTTAAATGTGCAATTTGGAATATCCTGGAGCATGAAACACAGTCACACAAGTCTATTGAAATGAAGAAGATGTATGTGTATATATGAACAGGTCTAAAAAATGTATACGGGCCGCCCAAGGCGTTACCCAACAAAATCGCAAAAGAATAGTGGATCCAAAAGATTAGAGTTGAGCCCATGCTTAGCGATCCGATCTCGCCTCTCCAACTGACTGAGAGTCGTCCATCAGCTGGAAGTATGACAGCTCCTCCTCCTCGTAGAGAGTAGCATCACCACGCTCCATCTTCTCTGCATCCCCTGCATCTATGAGAGAGTTTGGTTGGTGTTTTAAAATACCGTCCCAGAGTGGGAGTGAGTGATCAACTCAGTATGAACTATTGGTCTCAAGTTTTAACGGGCATCAATTATAATATGAACGTAATGAAAAACAGACAATCATCAACACCTAGCAACTCTTATTGAAATGCATGCATGTGGAATGAAATGATGCATGCCCTCGCCACAACGCTCCCTCAAGCAACTCCATCTAACGAAAGCATATGACAGCACTCCCTCAGAGCGACCTCGACTGCCGAGTCGCCACCCTAACTAATGCGATGCAATACGATCGTGTTAGTCGAGTTATTAGTTAAGTTCATTCATCCATCAGGTTGGGGATTCTGATTCACCTTACGTATCACTGCCCTAAGCTGGTTGCGAGGCTAAGGCCTCATCAACGCATGAGGCCGAGTCCCCGCGGTCCGTGATCCTGTCGGGTTCCTCATTCCCGACTCCAAGCACATAAGGAGTGCCGAAAGGAAGGGATTGCTCGCGGTCACTACAGGGAAGCACGGTACTCCAGCGTAGGCCGACAGCTTGGACACAGTGTCCCATTCCAGCATGCCCGGCTCATGAGGTTATGGACCAGTTTCAAGTGGATTTTTGATGGACTACAATGGTTGCAGGGTGGTTCAAGTTCCATACATAGGTGAGCACACAGGGTTAACAAACAGGGTTAGTCAGATAGTAGACTAGACCGCACGAGTCAAGCGAGCGTGAGACGAGTGACCTTGGGCACAAGAGACCTATGTAGTCGAACTACAGCCACCCGAACACACCTGCCCAAACCCATGGGTTTAGCCTGAGGGTAGTCCCACCAATGGGACTACCATCTCTCCTCATGATTCCTGACCAACCCAAGGGTATGGAGGGTGATTCATAGCATGCCGGCTACCAATGTATAATCTAGTATAAACCACATCATGTTCTTATACTTCTCAACATATCATTTAGATTCTTATAGCATGCATGGTTAACAATATCATGAAACAAGTGCATGTGAGGTGTGTGTGTGTGTGGGTGAGGAAGTTACACACTTCCTCCATCTCAAGTCATCATATGCACAAGGGTAATGAAAGCATACATACTATGAGGTAACAATGTATGGGGAAAACAATAAGGCATAAGCAAGGATTCATCTATACACATAAGCATGTGAGAAGCAAGAACAACATCATAGAGGCTAAGCATGCAAATCCATACGGTTTCAATAACATACATTCCTAGGGCTTTCTCTAGATTATTAAATCATAACATCCAAGCAATCAAAATCATTAAGCTCGTACTAAAATTGGTGCTAGGCCACCTAAGAACAATAGTCCACACCTTCGGATTGATTGAAGGCTTGGGAACGACCTAGGAGATGTGGATCTTGGTGTAGAACAGCCGGAATCCTAGGAGCAACCATCACATGTTAGATTCCCATAGAAATCCCCTTCATTACAAGGGTTTCAAGGAAATTTGGTGATGAATCTTACCTATATGCTCAACGGGACGAAAGAGCGATTGTGGATGAGCAGTTGTGTAAGAGGTTGTAGGATTGATTTCCTTGGGCCCCACCTTGGTTTAGGGTCCACCAACTTACCTTCACCCTCTCTTTACTCTCCTTGGTCGTTGGAGATGGTAGAAGTTGTGAGGGAGAGAGATTTGGTTATGGAAGGTCGGAGGAAGTTATGAGGGAGAGAGATGGGTTGTTGGAGATTTCAGAGTTATGAGAGAGAGAGGCTTGGTGGTGGGAGATTGAAGGAATTTATGAGGGAGAGAGGGCTTGTTGTTAGAAGAGTAGAGGGGTTATGAGAGAAGGCTAGGGTTTTGTTTCCTAGACTTGGGCCCCTTGGCCCCAAGCTTCCCAAATTTTCAAAATAGACCTATGGGACTCCCTATTGGTGTTGGGGTGGTCCTAACACCTCTCTGACCACCAAAATTAGTGTGTAGGTGCCTTATAGCCCGTCTAGGGTCCATGCAAAAATTGAGGATGAACGGATGAACAGATATATGATCTAAGTAAGCGTTTCCAACCTTTAAATGGCCATAGGAGGCCCATTCTGATTGATGGGGCATTTTTGGTGGCCCTTTAGCCATAAAAATTATAGGGTAGGTGATCCATGGCCCAATGAAGGGCCACATAAAATTTGAGAATGATCGGATATGGAGTTTGATCGTACGGGCCCGATTTGCAATCAACGGTCACCGTGCCATGATCGGGTCCCAGACTTAGTGGACTGGTGTAAAAAAATACATTGAACCGTCACCACAAATTTGGAAGAAATCCGACGGCTGGAATGCCCAAAGCCCTAATTTTATTTGTAAGTGCTAGATTCCAATGCTGGCATCGGCGGGGCCCATTTGACAAGTGTCAGATCCCACTTCTGGGTGTTCACTGGGTCCTCAGTCCGCGATGGATAACAAACCCAGTGAGATCTATGATTTTTAAAATTTTTAGATTTTTCTGACCTTCCTCGGTCGCTGGACGGCCCACACAGGCTGTTGTTAAGTGTAAACAAGCCATTTGGCTTGGCGACCCGCACTTAGTCCCATCATAACTAGACTGTTCCACCCCAGTACAAACTAACATTAAGTGCTAATGGTCATTAAGTGATTTTATAAGTTAATTTAAAAGAAATTTTTAAGGATTTTTGGAAATCCAAAACAATGAAAAATTCAGGATGTTACAGATATGATGCATGCCATCGCCACAACACTCCCTCGTGCGACTCCATCTAACGATCGCGTATGACCAACACTCCCTCAGAGCGACCTCGACTGCCAAGTCGCTATCCTAACTAGTGAGATGCAATGCGATCGTATTAGTCGAGTTCTTAGTTAAGTCCATTCATCCAGCAGGTTGGGAAATCTGACACACCCCACATATCAATACCCTGAACTAGTTGCGAGGCCAAGACCCCCCAACGTGTGAGGCCAAGACCCCACGATCCTTGATCCCGTCGGGTTCCTCATCCCCAACATCAAGCACATGGGGAGTGTCGAGAAGAAGGGATCGCTTGCGATCACTACGGGGAGGCATGTCACCTCAGTGTAGGCCGACAGCTCGGACATAGTGTCCCATTCCACCATGCCAGGCTCACGAGGCGGTGGATCGGTTTTAAATTGGTTATTGATGGGCGACATCGGTTATAAGGTGTGTCATGTTCCATACATATGTGAGCAAATAGGGTTAACGAGCAAGGTTGGTCAGTAAATAGGCTAGACCGCACGAGCTCAGGCAAGCACGTGACAGACGACATCGGGTACAAGCAACCTATGTATTCTAACTACTGTCGCCCACACGCACCCGCCCAAATTCATGAGTTTAGCCTCAGGATAGTCCTACCAACGGGACCACCTTCACTCTCTTCATATTCCTGACCAACCCAAGGGTTTGATGGTAATACGTAGCATGCCGACTAACATGGTTATCAACTAGCATAAACAATATCATATTTTCATAATTTCCTAACATACAATCCAGGTTTTCCTAACAAGCAAAGCTAACAATATCATGAAATAAAAGTGCATGTGTTTGTGTGGGTTAAAGAGGAAGCTAGCACTTCATATATCTCATAGAACCAAACAAAAAGCCTAAGGGTTAATAAATCATACATACTATAAGGCAACATCATATAAGAACCTAAAAGCCATGAACATGCAATCATCCATTTTCACCAAATCATGTGAGAGGCAACAACATTTCATAATTATTCATGTTAGTTAATAGGATTAAAGTGACGTCCTTCCTAGGGTTTCTTCTGGATTCCCCCAATACATCATTTAAGCATTCAAAATCATTAGACTCATAGTATAATTGGTGCTAGGCCACCTAAGAATAATAGTCCATACGTATGGATTGTTGAAGACTTATAAAACGACCTAGGAGTGTGGATTTAGGGTCGAAAGGCCGGAATCCCTAGAGCAAACATTTGTATGTTAGATCCCATGTAAATCCCTTCTCATCACTAGGGTTTCAAGAAAAGAGGGGCGATGGATCTTACCTAGACAATCAATGGAATGAATGGACGGTCGTGGTGGAGGGTTTCTTCTTGGAGAAGAGGTAGGGAGTTGAAAGGGTTGATTTCCTTAGGCCCCACCTCGATCTAATGTCCACCTAGCTTTCCTTCACACTCTCTCTTCACTCTCCCTAACTCTCTTTCTTCTCTGTTAACTCTCTCCCTCTTTCTCTCTTTCTCTCCTTTGAAAAATGAAAAATCGCATGGGAAGAGGGGTGCCCCAAATGACGCCCTTTTATAATGTCAGATTTGGTGTAAATAGGCCCAAGGGCTAGGTTTTTACTATACTAGACCTATGGGAGGGTCTTTCTAAGCTCTAGGGCCTACAATGGGGTGTACATATTAATATACACCATAGGATAGTTAGCCCTAATGATGATCTACATATATATATGATCGACCTGCCATTTAGATGCGCCGATCGACAGATATGATTAGAAGTCTGTTCAACGGTCGTCGATAGTTGATCGGGGCCGCGGCTGTACGGATATGAGCAGGGAAATATCCTTACTCCACGAGTAAAATTTGGTCATAAACCGACGGTCCGAAATCGGACGGCTCAATTCACTTAAGTTCCAGTTCCTTTCTTTAGCATATTTGCACTTCTCATGCACTCATCCTTTGGTTCAAGTTGAGCAGTTCTGGACAATACCCAGGTCTGACTCCCGCGACACTACGTGAAAAATGGAAAAAAATGACTGATTTAAAGACATTCTGGACCGTCTCTAAAATTGCTTGTTTTAAAGACGCTTTAGAGACGGTCGTAAACCGTCTCTAAACTTTTAGACGGCCCTTGACCGTCCTTAATATTGTATTAAAAATTTTAATTTCCACAAATCATTTAAGACGGTAAAAAACCATCCTTAACAATGGATAAAAGACGACCATTGACCGTCTGAAAAAGAGATGGTCTCTGACCGTCCTATATGCTACCATTTGAGACGGTTAAAGACCGTCCGTATTAGAGACGGTCATTTGCCGTCTCTTACTGGTAATTTGAGACCGTCAAGGACCGTCTCAATTAGAGACGGCCATTGGCCGTCTTTTCCTGTGAGCCGAGACAGTTAAAAATAGTCTGTATTAGGGACGGTCCTTAGCAATCTCCATTTGAGAATGTCAAAGGCCGTCTCTATTAGAGACGGTCGTTAACCGTCTTATAGTGGTCATTTGAGACTGTCAAAGACCGTCTATATTAGAGACGGTCCTAAACCGTCTCTAATGCTCAAGTCAAAATTTAAGAACAAAAAATTTTATGAATTTTGAACAAAAAAAAGAAGTTAAAAGGCTTTAAAAAAATAACTAACATGTTTAAGAACAAAATTTAGATTTTGAAAAAAGAAAAAATGTAATTTTATAAAAATCTAGATTTAAAAAAAAAAAAAAAAACATTAAGAACTTTGAATAATTTTGAAAAAAAATATTTTGATAAGAAAATGATGTTTTGAAAAAGAAAATTTAAAACATTAACAAAATTGTGAAAAAATTGACAAATTGTAAAAAAATATATTTTTTAAAAAAGAAAACTAGATTTAGTATTTTGATAGGAAAATTAAAAAGTTATATAACAAAAGTGATATTTAAAAAATGATATTTTCAAAAAGAAAATTTAAAAAATTAAACAAAATTGTGAAAAAATTGACAAATTGTAAAAAATATATATTTTTTTAAAAAGAAAACTAGATTTTGTATTTTAATAAGAAAAATTAAAAAGTTATATAACAAAAGTGGTATTAAAAAAAATGATATTTTGAAAAAGAAATTTTAAAAAATTAAACAAAATTGTGAAAAAATTGACAAATTATAAAAAAAAAAAAAAAAAGAAAATTTTTTTTAAAAGAAAACTAGATTTTTTATTTTGACAAGAAAAATTAAAAAGTTATATAACAAAAGTGAGATCTAAAAATTGATATTTTGAAAAAGAAAATTTTAAAAAATAAACAAAATTTTGAAAAAATTGACAAATTGTAAAAAAAAATATTTTAAAAAAAAGAAACCTAGATTTTTTATTTTGACAAGAAAAATTAAAAAGTTCTATAACAAAAGTGAGATTTAAAAAATGATATTTTGAAAAAGAAAATTTGAAAAATTAAACAAAATTGTGAAAATTTTGACAAATTGTAAAAAAAAATAATATTTTTTAAAAAAGAAAACTTAATTTTGTATTTTGACTAGAAAAATTGAAAAGTTAGATAACAAAAGTGAGATTTTGATGATGTGTTGTATATCCTTGTAGCCCTTATGTTTCTCCCACCCATTTTTGCGCCGGGTATAAAAAATTGTGTAGATTTAAATCTTAAGTGGACCACACCACTGGAAAGAATGATAATATAGTATCTGGCCATTAAAAATTATAAAGAGCCCATCATAAGGTTTTAGTTATGTTTATTTGCAATCCAACTGGTTGATAATGTAAAGAAGATCTAGATGAAGGTAAACTACAAATTTAGATCAAATTGATCCAAAACTTTTGTAGCCTTCAAAAGGTTTTTAATAGTTATTCATCATTGTTTTGATTGGTATGACCCACCTGAGATTATTGAGTTCTTATTATTTGAAATCACATCCTAAAATATGATGGAAAAATATATGGACGGTGTTGATATACATAAAATATATTAAGGTGGGCCCTACATGGTTAGAGTAACACCCATGAAGGAGTAACCTAAATAGTGAAATGGTACTATATGGTCACCTCATGGGAACTTCCCATGAAGTTAATCTGTGTGCGCCCCACCATGATGTATGTAGAACATCAACACCATGCATTTTGATGTGTCCCCTTTAAGTCCAAAAATCAGTCGTATACGAAACTCAGGTGGGTCATAGCATCTAAAACTATGTGAAGACATCCCTAAAACATATAAAAGCATTTAATTGGTGGGGCCCACATGAGTTTTGGATGTGTATGAAACTTGGGCTGACTCCTCATCCAAGTGGGACACCCATAATGAATGGGCTAGGCCCAATAAATGATTATGAATGTTTTAATGGGAGGGTAACCCTCTCAACTATAAATGTGGTGTGGCCCACCCAAGTCATGGATTGACTTTATTTTTAAGCTCGTGGCCCAAAGTCATGGTTTATCCACACCGTCAATCCATTTTTCCAGATCATCTTAGTGGTTGAGTCCACAATTAAAGCATATCCAAAACTCAAGTGAACCATACCATAAGAAACAGTGGGAATAATGATTTCTACCATTGAAATCTTCCTATGGCCTACAGTGATTTTTATTTGTCATCCAACCTGTTCAATAGATTACAAATACATGGATGAAGGGAAAACTAAAATATCAACTTGATCCAAAACTTCAGTGGCCTCCCAAAATTTTTCAATGGTAGACGTTTGATTTATACTGTTTCCTATGATGTGGTCCACTTCAAATTTTTATAGGCTTCATTTTTGAGCTTACGTAATAAAATTATATGTTAAAATGGATGGATGGAGTGGATAAAAAGAATAAATCATGGTGGGTCCCACAGGATTTACTCAGTATGCTTGGGAATGGATTGGTTACTCCCCTGACACCAGCCAATGGTTGGTGGTCGGTGCTCAGTGGCCCCCACCATGATGTATGTGTTTCATCCATGCCGTCCATATATTTTTACAAATAATTTTACAATATAAGACCAAAAATGAGATATATCCAAATCTTAAGTGGACCACATTCCAGGAAACAATGTTGAATGAGCATCAACCATAAAAAAAATATTTTGGGGCCATAAAAGTTTTGGATCAAACTGATTTTTGTTTTTCCCCTTCATCTGGCCCTGCATGACCTAATCAACATATTGTTTTCATGTGGTGTGGTGCACCTGAGATATCGATTTATATACTTTTCAATTTTGAGATCAAGTCATAAAATGATCTTTATATACCTCTCAATTTAGGACCACACCACATTTTGGATGAAGTTAATATTTGTTTTTTTTTTTAATTATTTTTTTAAAAATTTTCCTTTATGTCTGACCTAATCAACAGGTCGAATAAAAATAAATATTACAGTGGGCACTAAGGTGGGCCCATAAAGTTTTTAATGGTGGGTGTTCAATTACCATTATTTGTTATGTTGTAGTCTACTTAAGATTTGAATATGATTAATTTTTGGGCTCATATCCTACAATGAGTTGACAAAACAAATGGACCATATGGATATACAATATATAAATCAAAGTAGGCCCAAGGTCAAGTCTGGCATCCAGTTGGCTGAGATTAGGCCAAAGGAGCTGGGCAACAAAGAGCTCTATTGGGGCCTGTATGACCTAATAAACAGATTGGATGTCAAATAAACAATAAAGTGGGCCTTAGGAGGATTTTAATGATGGATATCCAATCACTATTGTTTTCATGTGGTGTGGTCCACCTGAGATTTATATACTTCTCATTTTTGGGACCCACCATGATGTATGTTTTGTATCCACACCTTCCATCCATTTGGAGAGATCATTTTAGGGCAATGTCCAGAGAACGAGTTAAATCCAAAGTTCCAGTGGACCCCAGCATAGAAAATAGATTGGCTACTCCCCCTACCACCAGCCATCAGTGGGCCCCACCATGATGTATGTATTTCATATATTCCGTTCATCCATTTTTACTGATAATTTAGGGCTTGATCCAAAAAATTAGAGGGATAGAAATCTCAGGTGGACCACACCACATGAAAATAATAGTGATTGGATATCCACCATTAAAATCCTCCTAAGGCGCATTGTACTATTTATTTGACATCCAATCTATTGATTAGGTCATACAGGCCTAGATTAAGGGGAAAACAAAAATCAGCTTGATCTAAAACTTCTATGGACCCCAAAATGTTTTTAATAGTCGACGCTCAATAGTGTTTTCTGATTGTGTGGTCCACCCAAGATTTATTTCAGGCTCATTTTTTGTGATCGTACACAAAATGATGTTATGAAATGTATGGACGGCGTGGATGAAACAAATCGATCATGGTGGGGCCCATAGAGCGATTCTAGGTCCAAAGTTCAAATTAACGTTTTCAATATATAGGTTTTTCATTGTGAGTCTTGCATTTTATGTAAAATGGTGTTGACTCGTCCATAACAATAGTGGCTAAGATATAGAGTTATCCAGACCATCAAAATAATCAGTCTAGTTGTAAATAGTAAATAGTTATAATTTTATTTTGTAAGACGATCTTAACCATCCAGAAAATGGTCCCATGCATGTACGACTGTTAATAAAGTTGGTGTTATAAATAATGTTAAACTCACAAAATACGGATTTGAAATTTTTATCTCCTCTAAAAGATGAAAACCATCAAACGCCCGCTCCTCTTTTCCTATTTTCCCTCTTTTCCTCATCTTCCATCGACGAGAAACCCTCTCTCTCTCTCTCTCTCTCTCTCTCTCTCTCTCTCTCTCTGTGAAAAGCCATGGCATGAGCAGCCAGCAGTAGCAACAACAATGCGGCCTACGAAGAGAAGCTTCTTCAGGATCTAGCGATGGAGAAGGATCTGCAGATTCCTACATCGGTAGCGTGATTAGCTTGACATCCAAATGCGAAATCAAATATGAAGGCGTCCTCTACAACATCAACACTGATGAATCCAAAGATCGGTTTGCGTAATCGAGCGGTACTCTCTCTCCCTCCCCATTTTTTCTCCAGATTGGGGTTTTTAGGGTCTGGAAGGGTTTTTGTGGGATTTTGGTATATAGGTTTTGATTTTTGTTGGATTTGGGGGTATGGGTCTTGTTAAATCTGATGTGAGATTTGTTTGGTTTTTAGGAATTTGTTTTTTATTTTTTCTTTTCATTTTATACGGGTTTTGAGTGTATATTAGAAAAATTAGGCCACTCAAAATTTTAGAAAATCTTTGAAAGGTTTATTTTTATGGATTAATGGCCGAAAGAAATAAAATAGGAGACCTACTATAGGTACTCTGGGACTCACCCCGCATGCGTTAGATCCGGGTTGTTTGTGAAATAGGCCCCACCGCGTATTTGCCCCGCTCACAAAAGTAGACTAGTCCGCTTGTTGGATGGACCCAATGTATACAAAATATGGCCAAGATTTCACATTCAATACACTTGTTATATGGCCCGCCCGATGAGCAGGAAACTTTTCTTTTTAAATTCGGGTACATATGCGTGGGGCTCACCCGATGAGGCAAATGTATGTCGCTGTGGGGCCATATGCCCCTTGGCATTTCTTTCAAGAAAAAAAAAAAAAAAAAAGAAAAAGCAAAAAAAGATAACACAGACCACTAGCATGCCCTTTTCCGGTGCTCCCAACTTCAAGGAATTGATATATGCACACAAAAAGGGCATGCACTTCAATTTACTGTTAACATGCACTGTATTTGCTGGAAAATTCGGCAACCATTCTGTGTCGTATGTGTAATAGAAGCTTGTTGGAGTGAAAGACATGTTTGGGTGAAAGGTGGAATACTGCAACATTCTGCCTTTATTGAATGTTGCAAGTTCACATCTTTGTCATATCGTCTGATCAATATGACTATATTAAAATATCTAGTGGACTATTGCAAAATAATGCAATTAGTGGCTTTCCCATTGCTGATATGCTATGTTCTTGCTTTGATTTCTTCGTTTGCATTCTTGCAGTTTCGCTAAGTCAATGTGTTGTTTTTGGTCACTGTCTATTCCCTCTCTTTTGCAGTCATGCAATTTGAATTTGCTAGGTGGAGCCGAGGTTATTTTATTGTCCTTCTATGCCCCCTTTTTCTTCAGCCTTGCACTTTCTTTTTAGCATGGGTTTTGTGCTCTCTAGGATATAGGCTTATTCATCAATTGTAAGCCTTGGGCACAACAATGTGTCTTCATTGTCAATCTATTATTAGTATATATGCTTTTCATTTTTGTTATATCATTCTATACATGAGTTGTTTTCTGTTGTGGATGGACTGTGGGATCCATCTCAACACTACAAGAAATATGATTTTTACCTACAAAAATTATTTTCGTAGGTAAAGATGACTTTCTCAAAATCCGCTTCTAAATACCGCCTAATTAATGATTTTTCTCAATATGGGGTTTTGATTTTAAGCATGTTGTATGAAAATTTTCAAAAATTCCAATACTAGATGTGGGTCTGTTTTATAAATCTATATATCTGTCCATGTGTGTGCGTGTATTTTTTAATATCTTTGTCATGGTTTTGAGTGCTAACATAAAGAACAAAACAGGTATGGGTTAAAAGGTGATAGATAGAAGGATTTTTGGTTTTGCAGGTATGGGAAAGTGTTCAAATATCATCTGTTCTATTCCCCAACTATTGTCTCATGTGACCAGGAGCTGAACAATTTCATACTCCAAAATGAAGAGAAGCTATTCCAATGCAGCTATCCAAAGCCCATCCATGGGATATTAGGAATGTCCCCCATGCTTGTAGTTGTTGGAGACACACACGAGGCTGAGAAGCTTGGCACTGACACTAGTCAGCATCACAAAATCAAAGCCTGCGTACCTCAATGATATAGAAGAATAGCAATCCAGATAATAGATGCATGGAAAGACAAAAAAGAAGTTATCTTCTGTGAAGAAGCTAGAAAGGTATGAGAGAGAGAGAGAGAGTATAAAATATCATTAAAGACATGATTATAAATAAGATTTTTTGTTCTTTCAATATGACATTGATATTTCCACCCCCTAAAATTGAGTGTCCCAACCACGAATATTAATTTTGATACCACACTATTAAAGCCACTCAAACAAAAGAAAATAGGGAACTGATGTCCACACTCCTTTTGAATGAAAACACCATTTTTGTACTTTGGGTATAAGAGTAGTACAACTCTGTGCTATTCATATACAAAAGTAGAAACTAAGTTGTATATATATCAGAAACATAGGGTGTGCATGTCAAGTTCCAAAACTTACAATGGCCAAATTACTATTCTCATGCTTATGGTATAAGAATGGTAGTTAGTCGTACTACTCATATGCCAAAAATAGAAAAAGGATATTTGTATATATATCAGAAGCATGGTGTGTACATCCCATTTTCCAAAACCTCGTGGTCAAATGATTCATATTGGGGTGAGCTATCAACTTTTGGGGGTGGATGTACAATTCCTCTACTCTTATGTGATTATAATAAAATTCAAGTCACTGATTTTTTTATTTTTATTTTTTGGTTCCTTTCTTCAGTTCATATTCAATGTGATAGTAAAACAAGTTCTTGGGTTGACACCAGAAGAGCCACAAACTAAAACCTAAATGTTTTATCAAATCCCGAAACCTAAACCTACACCTAATCCTAATCTCAACTCTCTAACCTAAACATAAACCTAAACTTAAAACCCAAACATAAACCCGATCCCGAACCCAAACCCGATTTCCTAAACCTAAACCTTAACCTATTCTCAATTCCCTAAACTTATAGCTTATAACCTTAACCTAAATCTAAACCTAAACCTTAACCTAAATCTATAACCTTAACCTAAACCAAATCCTATGACCTAAAACCTAAATGTATTCTCAAATCTCTAAACCTAAACGTACACCTAATCCTAATCTCAACTCCCTAACCTAAACCTAAACTTAAAAACCCAAACCTAAACCCGATCCCGAACCCGAACCGATTTCCTAAACCTAAACCTTAACCTATTTTCAATTTCCTAAACCTTAACCTATAACCTAACATAAACCTAAGCCTAAGCCTAAAACCTAATCCTATGACCTAAAACATAAATATGTTCTCAAATCCCTAAACCTAAACCTACACTAATCCTAATCTCAACTCCCTAACCTAAACCTAAACCTAAACTTGAAAACCCAAACCTAAACGCGATCCCGAACCCGAACCCGATTTCCTAAACCTATACCTTAACCTATTCTCAATTTCTTAAACCTTAACCTAAACCTATACCTAAACCTAAACCTAAGCCTAAAACCTAATCTTATGACCTAAAACCTAAATGTATTCTCAAATCTCTAAACCTAATCCTAATCTCAACTCCCTAACGTAAACCTAAACCTAAACTTGAAAACCCAACCTAAACCTTAACCTATTCTCAATTTCCTAAACCTTAACCTAAACCTAAACCTAAACCTAAACCTATAACCTAAACCTAAGCCTAAAACCTAAACTTATGACCTAAAACCTAAATGTATTCTCAAATCCCTAAACCTAAACCTACACCTAATCCTAATCTCAACTCCCTAACCTAAACCTAAACCTAAACTTGAAAACCCAAACCTAAACCTGATCCCGAACCCGAACCTGATTTCCTAAACCTAAACCTTAACCTATTCTCAATTCCCTAAACCTATAGCTTATAACCTTAACCTAAACCTTAACTTAAACCTAAACCTTAACCTTAACCTAAACCTATAACCTTAACCTAAACCAAATCCTATGACCTAAAACCTAAATGTATTCTCAAATCTCTAAACCTAAACCTACACCTAATCCTAATCTCAACTCCCTAACCTAAACCGAAACCTAAACCCGATCCCGAACCCGAATCCAATTTCCTAAACCTAAACCTTAACCTATTCTCAATTTCCTAAACCTTAACCTATAACCTAACCTAAACCTAAACCTAAACCTATAACCTACACTTATAACCTAAACCTAAACCTATAACCTAAACCTAAGCCTAAAACCTAAACCTATGACCTAAAACTTAAATGTATTCTCAAATCCCTAAACCCAAACATACACATAATCCTAATCTCAACTCCCTAACCTAAACCTAAACCTAAACTTGAATACCCAAACCAAAACCCGATCCGAACCCGAACCCGAACCCGATTTCCTAAACCTATACCTTACCCTAAAACCCTAAACCCTAAACCTAAACCTACACTTATAACCTAAACCTAAGCCTAAAACCTAAACCTATGACCTAAAACCTAAATTTATTCTCAAATCCCTAAACCTAAACCTACACCTAATAATAATCTCAACTCCCTAACCTAAACTTAAACTTGAAAACCCAAACCAAAACCCGATCTCGAACCCGAACCCAATTTCCTAAACCTAAACCTTAACCTATTCTCAATTCCCTAAACCTATAGCTTATAACCTTAACCTAAACCTAAACCTATAACCTACAACTTATAACCTAAACCTAAACCTAAAACCTAAATGTATTCTTAAATCCCTAAAGCTAAAACTACACCTAATCCTAATCTCAACTCCCTAACCTAAACCTAAACCTAAACTTGAAAACCCAAACTTAAACCCAATCCCCAACCTATAACCTAAACCTAAACCTTAACCTAAATCAAAACCAAAACCTATAACTTATAATCTAAACCAAAACCAAAACCTATAACCTAAACCCGAACCCATTCCCAAATCCAAAACCTATAACCTAAACCTAAACATATAACCTAAACCTATAACCTATAACCTAAATCAATACCTATAACCAAAACCAAAACCAAAACCGATAACCTAAACCCAAACCCATTCTCAAATACCAAAACCTAAACCAAAACCTATAACTTATAACCTAAACCTAAACCAAAACTCATGTAACCTATAACCTAAACTAAAATTAACCAAAACCTATAACCTAAACCCGAACCCATTCTCAAATCCCAAAACCTATAACCTAAACTAAAACCAAAACCTATAACCTAAACCCGAACCCATTCTCAAATCCAAAAATCTATAACCTAAACCTAAACCTAAACCTAAACCAAAAGCTATAACCTAAACTCGAACCCATTCTTAAATCCCAAAACCTATAACTTTGAACTAAAACCAAAACCTATAACCTAAACCCGAACCCATTCTCAAATCCAAAACCTATAACCTAAACCTAAACCTTATCCAAAACCAAAACCAAAACCAAAACCTATACGCTAAACCCGAACCCATTCTCAAATCCCAAAACCTATAACCTAAACCTTAACCTAAACCAAAACCAAAACTTATAACCAAAACCATAACCAAAACCTATAACCTACACCGAACCCATTCTCAAATCCCAAAACCTATAACCTAAACCTAAAACCAAAACCTATAACCTAAACCCGAACCCATTCTCAAATCCAAAACCTATAACCTAAACCTAAACATATAACCTAAACCTATAACCTATAACCTAAATCAATACCTATAACCAAAACCAAAACCAAAACCAAAACCTATAACCTAAACCCGAACCCATTCTCAAATTCCAAAACCTATAACCTAAACCTAAACCTTAACCTAAACCAAAACCAAAACCTATAACCTATAACCTAAACCAAAACCAAAACCTATAACCTAAACCCAAACCCATTCTCAAATCCCAAAACCTATAACCTAAACCAAAACCAAAACCAAAACCTATAACCTAAACTCGAACCCATTCTTAAATCCAAAACCTATAACTTAAACCTAAACCTAAACCTAAACCAAAACCTATAACCTAAACCTAAACCCGAACCCATTCTCATATCCCAAAACCTATACTTATAACCTAAAACTATTCCCAAATCCCAAAACCTATAACATAAACCTAACCTTTTCCCTAAACATATAACCTAAACTCAATTCCCTAAAGCTAAACCTACACTTAATCCTATTCTCAACTCCCTAACCTAAACCTAAACCTAAACTTGAAAATCAAAACTTAAACCCAATCCCGAACATGAACCCAATTTCCTAAACCTAAACCATAACCCATTCTCAAATCCAAAACCTATAACCAAAACTTAAACCCAATCTGAACATGAACCCGATTTCCTAAACTTAAACCATAACCCATTCTCAAATCCAAAACCTATAACCTAAACCCGAACCCATTCTCAAATCCAAAACCTATAATTAACCTAAACCTATAACCTATAACCTAAATCAAAACATATAACCAAAACTAAAACCAAAACATATAACCAAAACCCAAACCCATTCTCAAATCCTAAAACCTATAACCTAAACCTAAACCTTAACCTAATCCTATAACCTAAAATCAAATCCTTAATCCTTAACCTATAACCTATAACCTAACCTAAACCTATACTTATAACCTAAAACTATTCCCAAATCCCAAAACCTATAACTTAAACCTAACCTTTCCCTAAACCTATAACCTAAACTCAATTCCCTAAAGCTAAACTTACACCTAATCCTAATCTTGACTCCATACCCAAAACCTAAACCTAAACTTGAAAACCAAAACTTAAACCCGATCCGAACATGAACCCGATTTCCTAAACCTAAACCATAACCCATTCTCAAATCCAAAAACCTATAACCAAAACGTAAACCCAATCTTGAACATGAACCCGATTTCCAAAACCTAAACCATAACCCATTCTCAAATCTAAAACCTATAACCTAAAACTGAACCCATTCTCAAATTCAAGAACCTATAATTAACCTAAACCTATAACCTATAACTTAAATCAAAAATATAACCTAAACCAAAACCAAAACGTATAACCTAAACCCAAACCCATTCTCAAATCCCAAAACCTATAACCTAAACCTAAACCTATAACCTAAAATCAAATCCCTAAACCTTAACCTATAACCTATAACCTAACTTAAACCTATACTTATAACCTAAAACTATTCCCAAATCCCAAAACCTATAACCTAAACTCAATTCCCTAAAGCTAAACCTACACCTAATCCTAATCTCAACTCCCTAACCTAAACCTAAACCTAAACTTGAAAACCCAAACTTAAACCCAATCCCGAACCTGAACCCGATTTCCTAAACCTAAACCTTAACCTATTCTTAATTCCCTAAACCTAACCTAAACCTAAACCTAAAACCTAAACCTAAGCCTAATACCTAAATGTACTCTCAAATCCCTAAATCTAAACCTACACCTAATCCTAATCTCAACTCCCTAACCTAAACCTAAACCTAAACTTGAAAACCCAAACCCGACCGATTTCCTAAACCTATACCTTAACCTATTCTCATTCCCTAAACCTATAGCTTATAACCTAAACATAAACCTTAACCTAAACCTAAACCTATAACCTTAACCTAAACCAAAACCTATGACCTAAAACCTAAATGTATTCTCAAATCTCTAAACCTAAACCTACACCTAATCTTAATCTCAACTCCCTAACGTAAACCTAAACCTAAACTTGAAAACCCATACCTAAACCCCATCCCGAACCCGAACCCGATTTCCTAAACCTAAACCTTAACCTATTCTCAATTTCCTAAATCTTAACCTATAACCTAACCTAAACCTAAACCTAAGCCTAAAACCTAAACCTATGACCTAAAACCTAAATGTATTCTCAAATCCTTAAACCTAAACATACACCTAATCCTAATCTAAACTCCCTAACCTAAACTTAAACTTAAACTTGAAAACCCAAACCTAAACCCTATCCCGAACCCGAACCCGATTTCCTAAACCTAAACCTATAGCTTATAACCTTAACCTAAACCTTAACCTTAACCTAAACTTAAACCTGAACCTATAACTTATAACCTAAATATATTCTCAAATCCCTAAACCTACACCTACACCTAATCCTAATCTTAACTCCCTAACATAAACCTAAACCCGAACACGAAAATTCAAACCTAAACCCAATCCCGAACCCGAACCCGATTTCCTAAACCTAAACCTTGACCTATTCTCAAATCTCTAAACCTAAACCTAATCCTAATCTAAACTCTTCAACCTAAACCTAAACCTAATCCTTAACTTGAAAACCCAAACCTAAACCCAATCCTGAACCCGAACCCGAATTCTTAAACCTAAACCTTAACCTATTCTGAAATCCCTAAACCTACACCTACACCTAATCCTAATCTCAACTCCCTAACGTAAACCTAAACCTAAACTTGAAAACCCAAACTTGAACCCGATCCCGAACCCAAACCCGATTTCCTAAACCTAAACCTATTCTCAATTCCCTAAACCTATAGCTTATAACCTAACCTAAACCTAAACTTATTTATATGTATTATGCGTGGATGAATGTAATGTGAATAAGATTGTTTGTGTTTGGATGGATGTAGTTTATGTTTGGATGGATTTACGTAGTTTGGGTTTAGATGGATGTGAATGTGATGAAATATATTGTATAACAGGTGTATATCAGGAAGATTGTGTGTTTGGATGGATTTACGTAGTTTGGGTTTAGATGGATGTGAATGTGAATGTAATGAAATATGGATTTACGTAGTTTGGGTTTAGATGGATGTGAATGTGAATGTGATGAAATATATTGTATAACAGGTGTATATCAGGAAGATGTGTGTTTGGATGGATTTACGTAGTTTGGGTTTAGATGGATGTGAATGTGAATGTGATGAAATATATTGTATAATAGGTGTATATCGGGGAAGATTGTGTGTTTGGATGGATTTACATAATTTGGGTTTAGATGGATGTGAATGTGATGAAATATATTGTATAACAGGTGTATATCAGGAAGATTGTGTGTTTGGATGGATGTGAATGTGATGAAATATATTGTATAACAGGTGTATATCAGGAAGATTGTGTGCTTGGATGGATGTGAATGTGATGAAATATATTGTATACCAGGTGTATATGAGGAAGAAGACTATAGGTCAAATTTGGTCCTTCAAGGGTCATAAGAGACTGCCTATAGCAGTCCTTTTAAAGGATGGTCTATAATCGTCCTTTGAAGGCTCAAACGAGACGGTCCATGACAGTCCTTTTAAAAGACGGTCTATAGCCGTCCTTTGAAGGCCCATAAGAGACGGTTCATGACAGTCTTTTTTAAGGACGGTTCATGACAGTCCTTTTAAAAGACGGTCCATGGCTGTCCTCTTTGGGCTCATAAGAGATGGTCTATGACAGTCCATTTTACGGACGGTCCATGACCGTCCTTTTTCATCAATAAGAATGATGGTTTTCAATCGTCCTTTAAGTAATAGGACACGTCAAAATTTGACTGCCTATGTGACAGTCCATGACCGTCCTTTTTGGTCTTTTGAGACAGTTTTGGACCGTCCTTTTTTCGCTATTTTGGCGTAGTGCGATATACGTCGAGCCCAGTAAGATGGACATTATTCTATAATTTTGGAACTAGTGGCCCGCCAACGAGCGGTTTAGAGCTTGTTTGGAAAATCGGGGTATTTCTGGAATAAATTTAGTAGTGAGATTTCTCGTGGGCAATGATTAGGGTTTGGATTAACTATGTTCATAGTGTGGCCTATTTATAACTAGTAAAAGTGAATATTTGGTCATGATTACTTTAAACCGTTGGTTTTAGGCTAAATGATATAACGGGGTTCATTTGGTCTATTAGCCAAGATACGGGCCTTATGTGACTCAGCTTCGGTTGGATCTTTAATTTAGTTATGATTGTCTTGATTAGTTAGCAATGGGTCGATTAGAACTTGATGTTAAAGTGATCAGGCAGATTCGTTGGCTTCCTATGGCTGATTAATCAGACTTAGGCGGTTCTTTACTGGTACCACCCCTATATAAACTAACATTGAGTGCTAATGGTCATTGCGTGATATTATAAGTTAATTAATATAAAAAATTTCAAGGATTTTTGGAAATCCAAAATAGTGAAAATCTAGGACGTTACAATCTACCCCCTTAAAAACAATTGTATCCCCAAAATTGCCTAAGCGTAATAAGTAAAGGCTTCATTATTTCATTTGCCTAGGTTTTGTTAATTTCAAGTTTAGATGCAGGGGTATGGTTCTGAAATTCTATAATCCGATCATCTTAAGCATTTAGGGAATATTGTAATTCATTGGTAAGTTAAAGCCTTTACTAGCATTTAGGCCCCACCTCGATCTAATGTCCACCTAACTCTCCTTCACACTCTCTCTTCACTCTCCCTAACTCTCTTGCTTCTCTCTTTACTCTCTCCCTCTTTCTCTCTTTCTCTCCTTTGAAAAATAAAAAATCGTATGGGAAGAGGGGTGCCCCAAATGAGGCCCTTTTATAATGCCAGATTTGGTGTAAATGGCCCCAAGGGTTAGGTTTTTTACTATACTAGACTTATGGGAGGGTCTTTCTAAGCTCTAGGGCCCACTATGTGCAGTTTAGCCTACTCACTGGCCAATCGTGATTGTTAACCATGTTTGCTCACATATGTATGGAAATCTTAAACACCCTACTACCGTTGTAGCACACCAATAACAAATTGAATATCAATCCACAGTCTCGTGAGCCGGGCATGGTGGAATGAGACATTGTGTCTGAGCTGTCGGCCTACGCTGGGGTGACGTGCCTCCCCGTAGTGACCGCGAGCTATCCCTTTTTCTCAGTACTCTCTATATGCTTCAAGTCGGGGATGGGGAACCCGACGGGATCAAGGATCGCGGGGTCTTGGCCTCACACATTGGGGGGCCTTGGCCTTGCAACTAGTTCAGGGCATTTAATATGTGGGGTGTATCAGATTCCCCAACCTACTAGATGACTAGACTTAACTAAGAACTCGGCTAACACGATCACATTTCATCAAACTATTTAGGGTAGGGACTCGATAGTCGAGGTCGCTTTGAGGGAGTGTTGGTCATATGTAATTGTTAGATGAGTTGCTTGAGGGAGAGTTGTGGCGAGGGCATGCATCATGTCATCTGTCATGCATACGCATTAACAAGATTAGTTAAGTGCTTATGAATGATCGTTTTTCATTAAATTCATATTATAACTGCTGCTTGTTACAACTTAGGACTAATAGCACCCACTGAGTTAATCACTCACTCTCACTTTGGGACGGTGTTTTAAAACACCAACTAGACTTTCTCGTAGTTGCAGGTGACAAGGAGTATGAGGAGCCTGGTGGCACGAGCTTAGATGAGGAGGACGAGCTGTCCTACTTTCAGTTGATGGGCGGCTCTCCATCGGCTTGACAGGCAGGATTTAGATCGCTGAGTTGTGGACTCAGCTTTATTTTTTGGATATATCATTCTTTTTGTGGTTTTGTTGGGCAATGCCTTGTGCGACCCATTTATATTCTTGGACCTGTATATATACTTGATCTCCTTCATTTCAGTAGACCTGTGTGGTTGTGCTTCATGTTCCAGAAAATTCCATGCTGCGCATTAAAACCTGATTAAACGCATATTAATGAAAATTGGTTATAAGTGACCCCGGAAACTCGGGAGTCAAGTGTATGCACGGCCCCCGATTTTCAGGGCATTACAGCCGGAGTGATGGCGGGAGGTGATTTTTCGTGGCCAAACAGGGTTAGAAATCTAGGTATTGTGTGGATCGGGATGGCCATGAGTTCCTCGATCATTGTTGTTATCGCCGTCTGACGGTTGGGCTAAGGGCAGAGGTACAACTTCTTCCTCCCTCTTGAAACCCTCATGCATGTCAAACCCTCATGTGCAGCCCGTAAGATGGCCCTCCGAGATGCATGGCTATTATCTGCTTTCTGCCATGGCTTCCGGTGGGGGGATTTTTACTTTGCATGTTCAATTTCAGCCAGGGAACTGATAAATACACTGTTATATTTACTCTTTTTCTCCTTTATCTTGCTTTGGTCATTGAATAAATTGGATTTTCTCAAATTTTGCTTCTCATATGATTGGATTATGGGGGTTTTCGACATGTTGCTTTCTCAATCCATTTACTCCCCAAAAAAATGGGGCTGTTGGGTAATCCGCAATCATTTTCCTGTGTTTACACCGATTTTGTGTTAATCTTGCTGTGGTTAGTGCAAAATTTTTGGAAATTTCATTTTGACGCTGCTTATGCCTTTGGGATTTTAGGGGTTTCTTTACTATCAATGTCTTAAACCATGAATTACCATGAAAATGGGGGTATCTGGATTTTGGGAGTCTTGTGTTATTTTTTATGTAAAACTTATAGATTTCAACTGAAGCATGGGTAAAGATGAGCAACTTGGGATTGCATAGATTTTTCAATCCATGGAGTCTACATTATCCTCCATGTCCATCAATGAATTTATCTATAGCCTATAGCGTTTTTAGTTCTTCAATACTATTGGATTCCAACTACATATACACAGTTGGATTCCTTCAACTACATAGTGTCTTTTGATGCCTAATGCTTGAGTTTTTTTTTTTTTTTTTTTTTTTTTTTTTTTGTTGCTAACTCACAGCCTAGTTTTACTGAATAGAAGGTCATTGATCTCCAACCTTGCATTTGATAAGGATCTTTGGTATGGTCCTTTCAACTATCTTACTTTATTTCTGTCCAATTAATTGCATTTTCTATTCATGTCTGATTCTGTTAATGGATGTTAATGTACTGGTATTGTGCTGAGCTTTCTCTTTAATTTCATTCTGGACTTGTTTGTAATAGTTGGGCTTTACATATATGTTGGCTATGATCATATATTACCTGTAAAGCCCGTTTTAAATTCTTGAGTAAGGATTCTTCTCGTACATCATGAAATCCACTGTTACTATTATTTCCACTGTTACATGTGGTAAGAAGTGAAGGACCAATGAAATAGGACACCGTGTCTTTTACTATAAGAAATGATGAATTTTCCATAAAGCAGGTCCTGTTTGTACAGCTGAAACTTTTCAGTAGGGAAAAAGGCAGCTGGGCAAACATTTAGCTGTTTTGTTAAATCTTTTTTTCTTCCTGCAAGCTTTTTGAAGAAAACAAGAATAGAAATGTGGTTGTATGGACAACTCTTTTAACTGGTTATGTCTCAAACGATAAACATGAATGTACATTGGAAGTTTTTTTTTAACATGACAAAGGTCAGGATAGAGCCCAACCAATCGAGCGTATATGTTAATAGATGTTGTTTTCACGATTATGATTGACATTGGTTAAATATCATACATACTACATATTCAGGTGAAATGGCAGACTCTTTTAATGTTACATCAACACCGACCCAATCACTCAGAAGAACACCGTTGGTTCCCACTCGAAGTTCTCCGCGTGGGAAGACAGTGAAATCTCTAGCGGAGCCTCTATCCCGAGTCATGAAGATCAAATGGACTACCGTTATGGATCAGATTCTGTTCGACACATTTATCGAACAGGTCGCATTAGGGCGCAAAGCTGATAATGGTTTCAAGTAGGAGGCATACTAAATTACGGCTGAAGAAGTTACGAAGCATACTAACGTAGCCGTCCAGTGGCAACGTGTTGAATCGGTTGAGATATTATAAAGGAGAGTATAATGCAGTGAAAGATATGCTGGCGACGAGTGGGTTTGGTTGGGACAATGAGAGGATAGTGGCCATGGCTCCGGATGAAGTCTGAGAGGAGTATCTTAGGGTAAGTTTTACTGGTTTTTAAAATCCCATCATACATCTCTATGTAGTTTTAGCCCTTAATTACAACTGACTTATTCATATGGAAGTCTTACCCATATGCTAAACCACATCGAAAGGATGGATGACCTTGTAGTAATTTACGGATCCGACCAGGCCACTGGACGCTATGTGCAAGGCAGTAGGAGTATGGCTGCATCAGCATCATCTTCTCGTCTTCAGCGAGATCTTAATGAAGCATGGAGAGAGGTTGATGATATGGATGATACTATTGACCTATCAGAGGATTATGTAACATACTCCACAGAGACCATTCCATTACCATCGAACAGTCTTATGATGGGACATCATGACTCCTACAGTACTCCCACTCGCACTCCTGATTCCGATGGTAACCGAGGAGGGACAGGAACATGGAAACGATCGCGCCCTCCTCGTCCCTGTGATGTCTTGGGGACTTCTCTGCAGACTGTAGCTAACTCAATGATGAAATTTGGGCTTGGCGAAGAGGTCAATCGCACAAGCAAGGTTTTTGATGTGCTAGAAGAGGTGAAAGGCCTGACCAGCTCTGAATTTCTTGAAGTTAGTCGGATCCTGAGTAAGGACAAGTCACTCGCGTCGTTCTTTGTCAGTCTCCGACCCGAGCGCCGAATGGAGTGGTTAAAGAAAACACTCCGTGATCACTTTGGTGATGGAGGTGTTGGACCCGTCTGAGAGGGTGTGGTCACTGCGTTTCTTATGGTTTTTTCTTTATCTGGTACTGTAATAACTTATATTGTTGTGATGTTGTTTTTCTTTGTTTTTTTTTTGGATAATTTTGGGAGGTTAATGTACTGCTATATATGCATATTGTATACCGTATTTGACTAATGTGGTCTCTGCCTATATATGTTTGTTATCATCTTATATACTCACATGCTTGCATTATATATGCTCTGAAAGAAGGAACATACCACACATTTGATTTACCAGAGGAAGGGTACGTATATACAAGTTTTATAAGTCTTGTAAAGGATTAGTAAGGGATAGTTGGATTCCTTTTGATCACTATGCATCATTTCACAATCCTAATCCGATTTTCATATATGCCATTCCTAATCCCCGCATGTCATTGCAGATAGGTAAAGATAAGTACTATGTTGTGCTCGTTGGACGTCATCCGGGAATATATAGAACATGGGATGATGCTCGAGTAGAGGTGAAGGGCTTCAGTGAGGGCAGACACTGAGCCTTTCGGAATTGGAAGGAGGCTGTGGCTTACTGGGAAAAATATTTCGGTAAGGAAAGTCAACCGTCTAGACCTCTCACAGAGGCTCCTTATGTTAAGGTTGTCGCTACATCTGCGACGATGGACATCCATGACGCTACGACCTTGTCTATCTGGCAAGTGTCCCAGACCAACAAGGAAGTGGTGGAGAAGTCCACGTCGACTGATGGTCTAACCCCATCGGATCGCGAGAGAGTCATCGCCATTATGGTTGGCGTGTTGGTTATTTTCTCTACGTTGCTGATAATTTTGAAATTTTAAATAGTATTGGTGTTGTAACTTTGAGGATATTTCCTTTAGATATTTGGGTTTTTTGTGGTCTTTGACCTTGGCTTCTTCTTTGACATCATGTTTTTAATGATGGACGCTCATTAAACACTGTATACTGTGATCTGGTCAAAATGTGGTAGGGATACACAGTTTTTTTTTTTTTTTTTTTGGTTTCATATTGGCAAATCATCTGTAAATATAGATGACTGGAATGGATGAAAAAAATATACATCATGATGGACCCCACAGAGCACCCACCATCAGCCATTGGATGGTGTCAAAAGGAGTATCCAATCATTCGAATGCCAACTCGCGACTAACATGGCTCCACCAATTTATGTGGACCCCATCATGATGCATGTGTTGTATCCATACTAACCAAGTATTTATATAGATCGTTTTATGAGTTTTCAAATAGATTAAGATAGATCTCAATTTCAAGTGGACCCCACCATGGAAAATGGGCTGAGGACAGTGACATCCTCTGTTCAAAACTTATTATAGGGGCCACAGTGGTTTCCTTTAAAAGCATTTATTTTGGTTTTCACTTCATCTATCTCTATGTTCACAATTGAATAGGATGACTCTAAAAAATACATGACTGTGGGCCCTATAAATGTTTCAACGGTTGGTGTGATGGCTCCCACGGACGTAATATAGTGGGTTCACTTGAAAGTTAAATCCATCTTAATCTCACAGAGAAGCCATAAAACGATCTCTAAAATTGGGTGGATGGTATGAATACAACACATGCATCATGGTGGGGTCCACCGAGCATGGTGACACCATGTCAGTAGTGATTTGGCTACTCACCTTGTCCTGCTTCACTCCACGCCTAGATGGTGTCAACGTGCTTTAATCCCGCCCCCACCTAATGTAGGCTTCCCAAACATGTCATCCGTACGAAATAGTTGGGATTGCATCCAATTCCATGACCGTCCATACAAGACAAGTGAAAGGACAAGTAAAATGAACCCCTGGATGGAAGCCCCTTCCCAAACAGGCCACCTAAACAGACGTGGGATTTGTAATTACAATGGGATTGCAGACAGTCCACTGACAACACATTAATTGCATTGTTATCTGTACAATCCAGTCGGATCCCATCCACTAACCTTCAATCCGCCCGTCCAAACGGGCCCTAAGGGTACTGAGTTACTCAGTACGCAGTCCGCTTTCAAAGTAAGCATTCTCACCATTTATATACTGACTAAATTTTACCGTATGGGACACTTAAATTTTACGTATGGGACGTGGATTTCCTGCGAAAGCCTTTTGCAGGAAGTTCCTTGGCAGGATGTCATGTGGGGTCCACAGTAATGTTCATGAGAAATCCAACCTGTCCATCTATTTTTCAAATTCATTTTAGCACATGCCACCAAAAATTAAGAGGATAGGTCAACTGAGCCATGCAATATGAAACAGTGCGAAAGGAATTCCTACCGTTGAAACCTTCCTCGACTCTGCCTTAATGTTTATATGTCATCCAAACCATTTACAAGGTCATTTTTATTAGGATGAAGTGAAAACATGGAAAACTTAGACCGATACAAAATTTTTGTGCCCATATAAATATTTCAATGGTGGTCACTAAATCCTACTGTTTCCTTTCATGTGGCCCATTTAAGTTTTGAATCCACCTTATTTTTGGTCGCATGCCTTAAAATGAGATCGAAAAATGGTTGGACATGTTGGATTTCTCACAAACATGGGCCCACCCAGAATCCTTGCGCAGAACTTCTTGTCAAAGTTCACAGGGAATCCGCGTCCTACTTTCTAGGGGCTCCCCTTAAGCAGGTGTTGCAGATGGACGCGGATTGAGTACTACCTCATTCTTTTTCTCATGCCATATAACGATCTCTACAAATGGTTGGACAGTATGGATACAACACATGCATTATGGTGGGGTCCACAGAGCTTGGTGACGTCACTACAGTATGAATTGGCTACTAACCTTGTCAGTATCTAATCCGTGCCCGCCAGAGACGGGCGGATTAGGAGGACGCGGATTTCTTCCTGTACAAGGATTAGGGATAGGGTCCACTGCAAAGTTTGTGAGAAATCTAAACCGTCTATCCCTTTTTTCGAGCTCATTTAAGGAAACCCTTTTTTCAAAAACTCAAATGCGCCACACGAAAGGAAAAAATGGGAATTTAAAGACTACCGTTGAAATATTTATTTGGCCACGAAAGTTTTGTTTCGGTCTAAGTTTTTTGGTGTTTTCACTTCATCGCAGTGAAAATGACCTTATAAATGGTTTGGATGGCATATAAAGATCAAGGTCGAGCTAGGAAGGTTTCAGTAGGAATTCCTTTCCCCGCTGTTTCATCTCATAAGGCCTACTTGTGTTTTGCATACTCATCATTCGTTTGTCATTCGTTTATCGCATGTCCTAAAATGAGTTAAAAAAATGGATGGAGAGATTGAATTTCTCACAAACATCGCATTGAGCGCCATCAAGAATCCTTACACAGTAACTGCCCGCAAAAGCTGAAATCCGTGTCCGGGACACATGGTTTTGGGACTTCCCTTTTATTCATATGTAGGGGTGTACATGGGTCGGGTCGAGTCGAACTGGCCTCAGCTCGTCCGGGCCCGTTTAACAGCCACACAATGCTCGAACCCAATCGGGCCTGGTCACCGGGCTAACATCTCCAGCCCGAACCGGGCCCGGTGCAAGTTCGGGCCAGTTTCGAACCTTACAGGAAGTTCATGAGAAGGGCTTTGGTAGGTAATCCGCGTCCCATTATAAGGCCCTCGATCAACAGTTTAGATAGTTGAACTATAGACTCCACAAAAAATCTAATTAGTCAGGACATTTACATACATTTGACAAAGCATAAAATAAAACATTTTATATAAATTAAATACAGTCATACACGGGTCGGGTCGGGCCGAGGCGGGTCGGATTTAGAACCGAGTCGAGCCGAACTGGGAGGTATCCGAACTCGGCCTGAACTCACTTTCGGGCCTAGAAAATTGGCCCGTCCTGACCCGAACTCAGCTCCAGATCAGGCCGAGTCGGGCTTTTTCGGATCGGGTCGAGCGAGCTAACCGGGCTAGCCCAGTTTGTGTACACCCCTATTCATACGTCACAACAAGAAGAACCGGAATTTAGTATACCCATCTCTCTACATCACAGATGGCAGAGTACTGTTTCAATCGCATCTGTCCATTTTGTGGGCCTTATCATGGATGGCTTATATGTCCAAAACCACATCTTTATACAATCCAACCTTCAAATTATTTACCTTCCCTTGCCGAATGTTTGACCAATAACCAGTTTTATTTTTCACCGTTGCTTTGTAGGCCTTTGATCAGCCTAACAGTGTTATCTGATCTATGTTAGTTTTGAAAATTTTACCATCACTAGGTAGGATATCTACTGTCACAGACTGTGGAAAATATTGTCCTACCATATCACCGTTCTAGTGGCCATACCAGATCACCTCAGTTCATTGAAAATCGGGACCATTGAAAAGTGCAATAAAGAAAAGGGCAATGATGTATGTGGGCATCATTACGACGTATGTGCTTTATCTACACCGATCATCTATTTGGACATATAATTTTAGGGCATCAGTCAAAGAACGAGGTAGATTCAAATGTGTAGTTGACCCACCTCAAAAAATAGTGGGGACATTGGTGCCTACATTGAAACCCTACTAAGGCTCACAATGATTTTTATTAAAACCTATTCACAAATTAACAAAGACATGAAAGAAGGGAAAAAACAAATTTCAGCTTGATAAAAAACTTTCTCGGTTTATTTAAGTTTTTAATGGTGGGCGTCACTCGCCCCACTATTTTCTACGTTGGGTCCACTGAACTTTGATATGACTCATTCTTTGGATCTTTATCTAAAATTATCTTTCTAAATGGATGGATAGCGTGGATACAAAACATACATCAGAACTTGGTGACATCACTTCGGTAACCATTCTCGCTGCTCAACCTGTCAATCCCATCAGCGTCTACAGAAACGGATTGGCCACTCCCCTGCCACCAGCCAATGGCCAGCGGTCGGTGCTATGCGGGCCCCACTATGATGTATGTATTTCATCCATGCCATTCATCTATATTTCTAGATCGTTTTATGATACGGGACAAAAAATGAGGTATATCTCAATCTCAAGTGAACCACATTACACAAAAACAGTGTTGAATGACCATTAAAAACATTTTGGGGGCCATAAAAGTTTTGGATCAAACTGATCTTTGTTTTTTCCATTCATCTGGGTCTATATGACCTAATCAACAGATTGGATGTCAAGAGAATTTTAATGCTAGATATCCAATCACTATTGTTTTCCTGTGGTGTGGTCCACCTGAGATTTATACTCCTCTAATTTTTGGTATGAAGCCCTAAAATAATATTTAAAAATGGATGAATGGAATAGATGAAACACATACATCATGGTGGGCTCAAAGAAGTGCCTCATGTTAAAAGTCGGGATGTGTATAACCTAGGGGAAAAAATCTCTATACAGAGGACAAATTTGGATTAAAAAAATAATAATCACACAGTGCATTCTTCATTCCCCATTTAAGTTAGACTCCAATTATGAAAAAATTTCAGCATAAAGGACACTCATCACAGAAAAATTTCAACAAAAAAGGGTGTAGCGCTTTCTTTCTTCTCCGTTAACAAACACCACTAAACATGGAATATTTTTCAAATTCCGCATTAAGTACAAAAATTCAGCATTAACAAACAAGCCTTGAGGCCCTATTTGTTAAATCTAAAGTCTAAAGACCATATTTGAAATGTGAAGCTTGAATCTGAAATCTGAAGCCTGAATCTAATTCAGCGTTAACAAACCGGCCCTAAGGCCCGTTTGTTAAATCTAAAGTCTAAAGATGAATCTGAAATCTGAAGCCTGAATTTGAAATCTGAAAAAATAAAAATAAAAAATTGTTTGATAATTATGGCTTAAGTCTGAAAATGAAGTACTGAATTTGAAACAACCTATTTGTTAACAAATATCTTAAATGTCTGAAATATGTTAATTTAACACATTTGCCCCTATCTCTTGTTTAAAAATGTTTTACATTATAAAGAAATTATTTTTTATTAAATGAAAATAAAATCATTATATTTAATTCAAATAAACTAAAATACTTAATAGAAAATTAAAATATCATTATTTTTAAGGCCCTCAATTCCTCTTAGCGGGAAGACTGTTACTATGTGTCTTGTAGAGTTGAGCACTAGTAGCAACAAAACCTTCAAATAAGGCCCGCCTTGATGTTTATATGCTATCCAAACTGTTTATAAGGTCATTTCCAGTTGGATGAAGTGAAAACACATAAGATATAGCTTGATACAAAACTTTTATGGCCATAAAAATGCTTCAATGGTGCTCCCTGAATGCCCACCATAACGATTATTTTATGGCCATAATGATTTTTGCCGTTAAAATTTTTGTAGGCCTACCATAACGTTTATTTTCAATGGCCCTCCATAACGTTTATTTTCCATCCAAGATATTCATAAGGTGACAAATACCTGTACGAAGAGGGAAAAAAATCATATTGATCCAAAACTTCTATGACCCCAAAAAGGGTTTCAATGGTAGACGTTAAATCCCCCGCTGCTTTTTGCAGTGTGGTCGACTTAATAGTTTGATATGTCTTATTTTTCATCTTAAGTCTTAATACGAGTTGGCCAAATGGATAGATGGTTTGGATATAACATATACCTCATGATGGGACCCACAGAACTTGCTGACGTCAATACAACAACTATGCAGCTGATGTGAGGTACACCGGCTAATCCACATCCTACTTGGACGCAGATTAGCCACTGACAGGTTGAATAACGAGATTCGCTACTGAAGTGACATCACCAAGTTATGTGGGCCCACTATGATGTATGTGAGCCCTAGTATGATGTATGCACTTTATCTACATCGTCCATATATTTGGAGATTTAATTTTAGGGCATGAGTTAAAGAATGAGACAGATCCAAATATGTAATTGACTCCGTAAAAAAAAATAAATAAATAAAAATAGTGGGCAGATTGATGCCTATTGTTGAAACCTTCCTAAGGATCACCGTGATTTTTATTTGAAATCCAACCTGTTCACAAGTTAACACAGACATGAAAGAAGGGAAAAAACAACTATTAGCTTGATCAAAAACTTCTGTGGCCTATTTAAGTTTTTAATGGTGGGTGTCACTTTCCCCACTGTTTTCTATGGTGAGGTCCACTGGAGCTTTGAATTTGACTCATTCTTTGGATCTTTACTTAAATTATCTTTACAAATGGATGCACCGCGTGGATAAAAAACATACATCATGATGGAGCCCACGTAACTTAGTGACATCACTTCAGTAGCCTCACCACTCAACCTGAGATTGGCTACTACCCTGCCACCAACCAATGGCTGATGGTCGGTGCTATGTGGGCCCCACCATGATGTATGTGTTTCATCCATGCCATCCATCTATGTTTCTAGATAATTTTATGTTATGAGACCAAAAATGAGGTATATCCCAATCTCAAGTGGACAACATTACAGGAAAACAGTGTTGAATGAACGTCGACCATTATGAACCTTTTGGGGGCATAAAAGTTTTGGATCAAGCTGATCTTTAATTTTTCCATTCATCTGGGTCTATATGACCCAATCAACAGATTTGATGTCAAAAAAACAGTATATTGGGCCTTAGGAGAATTTTAATGGTGGATATCCAATCACTATTATTTTCCTGTGGTGTGGTCCACGTAAGATTTATATTCCTCTCATTTTTGCTATCAAGCCCTAAAATGATCTTTAAAAATGGATGAATGGAATGGATGAAACACATACATCATGGTGAGCTCAAAGAAGGGCCCCATGTTAAACGTTGGGATGTGCATAAAGCTAAGGAGAAAATCTCTCTCACGAAAGATAATTTTGGATTAAAAAAATAATAATCAGAAAGTGCATTCTTCAGTCCCCATTAAGCTAGACTCCCATCACAAAAAAATTTCAATATAAAGGAATCCCATCACGGAAAATTTTCAACATAAAATCGTGGAGCGCTTTCCTTCTTATGCTTTAACAAACACGGCAGCGGATTGCGTCCTACCCCCTCCTAGACTGTAATCCATCCGAGCAGAGCTCTGTGGGGACCACCCTGATGTAAACGTCTTATCCACACCATCCATACCTATTAACAGATCATTTTAAGGCATGATCCGAAAAATGAAGCAAGTCCAGAATTCCAGTGGGACACACCAAAGGAACTAATGGTAATAATAACACCCACCATTGAAACCTCTCTAAGGGCCACTGTGATGTTTGTTTACCATCCAACAACCTATTAACAAGGTCATGTAGACATGAATGAAGTGAAAACACAAATATTAGCTTGATCCGAAACTTCTTTAGCTCCTAAGAAGTTTTTAATGGTGGGGCTTCAATCCCCACTTTGTGGCTCACTTAAGCCTTGATTCTGCCTAATTGTTGGGTTCAAATTGTATAATGATCTGTAAATAAGGATGGATAGTGTGGATAAGACGTTTGCATCACTGTGGCCCCCACAGAGCTATGCCCAGACGGATTACCGTCCGAGCGAGGGTAGGACGCAATCCGCTTCCGACAAACACCATTAAACACGTAACATTTTCCAAATTCTGCGTTAAGTACAAAAATTCAGCGTTAACAAATAGGCCCTATGTCTGATGAACTGTCAACATGAATAATAATCCCCAGTTCAAATTAAACAAACAAATTTTTATAAATCAGATATTATAATAATCAAAATAGCAATATTTTACGTTCATAATCTGTCTGCAATTTGGTTTGTGACTTAGACGGTTTAATCTGAGTTAGCTAGGTATAACTAAGGGATAGTGATTTGTAGGCCCCACCATGATGCATGTGTTTTATCCATTTTGTCAATCCATTTTTCCAGCTCACTTTAGGGTATGTGCTAAAAAAATGAGGTAGATCCAAATCTCCGGTGGACCACAACAAATGAAACGTTTGACGTAAGGAAGGATGTGATGAGGTTGGTCATTGTCTTCCTAAAGTGATAAACACCTTGGATCCATCGACCTGTCGAAATAGGCAAAAAACGTCCAGTGAAAATTATGAAATTTATAGTAATTCCACTAGAATTTTGATCGGTCGAAGCCAATGTTTGACCGATCAAATTATGCTAAGTGTGGTCGATCCTTCTTGGCTTCTTTTCTTCGGTCCATCTTAGCCATGAACGAATTCACAAGAAAAAATTTCTCGAATCCAAGAGAAAGAAATACTTTCTAAGAAGCTTAATAAATTGAATAATAATTGTTTAATGTGTATGTGTCTCAATTGCACCATTAATAAATTAAAAAAAAAACTAAAATTCGTAATTATCAAAAATAGCAAAATCATAACTCTAATATAAGTCCTAATTTTAGTAAAACTCTTCTAAAACTTAATTTCTAAAAATATAAATTTTAAATAAACTTTTAGTAGAAGAGTTCTACCATGGTTGCAAGTTATTAAAAAAAATAATTATTTTTTTTTAACTTAAAAAAAATATATTACAAAAAATTGAAATTACTAAAAATAGCATTTTTATTCACTAAAATTTAGTTTTGAAGTTGAAAGTGTATGTTTTCTGACGAAACGGATAGATACTACTCATTTTGTGGGCCGGTTCACCTTCGATGGCGCGTTACAGTGAAAATTGATAAGTTGTGCTCCCCTTAACAATAATCGGATCAAAAGTTATGGCCAATTTACGATTCACCTTCTTTTGATCAAACCATACCAGGAATGTTTCAATGCCACGTCGTACATCATCGGACCATAATTGTTATCACCCCAATCGTTTAGAAACACAAAAACTCGACTTGATTTAAACCTTGTTCAGTTGGGTCAAAAACTCAGGCAAGTTCTCAAAAACTCATATGAATTTTTCTAAGTTTTTTTTTTTTTTTTTCCCTCAATAGTACTAAATATACTAAAGTATAAATAACATATCAATATTGTTGAGTTGTGCCAAGTTGAATTGAGCTTCTTGAGTTTTGCCGAGTTTTATCGAGTTAGGGCCTTATGTAGTTGTGATAGAATCACATGACTAGACAACATGTTTTTCTCTTAGTCTATTTGAAATTTGGGGTAGTTGAATTAATGGGTTTTCTTTTTCTTTTTTTTTTTTTTTTTTTTTTTTTTTTTTTTTTTTTTTTTTTTTGTTCTGACTATTACCTCCCCACTATGGACGGTTGATTTCATGAAAATATCCCTAAATAAAAAAAGGTTATTATCCCTTTGATCAGCGGTCCACAAGCAAGTAGTCCAACAAAACACATGGCTACTGGTTAGAGTTGGGAACGTGAAGACTCAACTCGTTTGACTCGTTCAGACCTGACTCGACCCGAACTGAACGGGTGAGTCGGTCCGAACCGTCTTCACCCAATCTGAACTTAAACCGAGTTGAGTTCAAGTTACTTAGTAACTCGAATCGAAACTGACACAGGGATGAATGTGATGAGGTCGAGCACTGTCTTCCTTAAGGATAACTACTCCGAATCCACGGAGCTTTTCTAGACTCCTCACAGAGACTTCTCGAATCAACGAGGAAAAAACAAGAAAATAGAAATAGTATTCATAAAAAATTGTAAATTGATTGATTGATTCAAATAAACGAGTTCACAACTCTTTAAATATGGATACCAAGAAATGGGAGAGAAATCAAAAGAAAACTACAACTAAAACTCCTAGAATTCGCAACTTACTATAAATAGTAAACTTACTATTTATAGACGGTCGGGATGTCTACTAGTGCGCAAGTTTTTCGGCCAAAAATAGTAAGTGTCCTATTTGGCTTCACCAAGTTGTTCTCCTAATTATTTTAAGCTCTTTTAGCGTTGGGCACAACTCCTAAAACCCAACGGATGAAGATTTATAATCAAACTAAAACTTACCATTTATAGTAAAAACGGAATTAAAACAGGGAAACGACAGCCGATCTGGGGGTATTTCGCAAATCTGGCTAGCGCAACCCAACGTAACGGGGTTGGGTGGCTAAAGTAGCTCGTTCTACCCCAAAGTCATATATTTTATGCCCGATAACTCATTCTAAATTGCGAAATACATCCGTTCTAAGGTTTGACGGTCTGGATCACTTCTGTCATCGACCAAGCCTTTTCTGATCCATCTTGGCCATGAAACTGTCTGTGACCCGCTCTACATCAGAAACTCAATCTGGTCAGACTCGACTCGATCTGAAACTCGACTCAACTTGGATTCGAGTGTGTGTGTGTGTGTGTGTGTGTGTGTAAACCTACTTTCTAAGTATCTCTAACTCTACCCACTGCACCTGACCCAATCCTAAACTTCTCTCTCCCTCCCTTATCCTCCTCTTCCAAACCCAGTACTCATCCACCACCATCACCACCTCTCTCTCTCTCTCTCTCTCTCTCTCTCTCTCTCTCTCTCTCTCTCTCTCTCTCTCTCAACACTCCCTCCCTCCCTCCTCTTATAAGCCCAGCACCACCCACCACCATCACCACCCTCCTCTCTCTCTCTCTCTCTCTCTCTCTCTCTCTCTCTCTCTCTCTCTCTCTCTCTCTCTCTCTCTCTCTCGATTCGACTCAGTACTTTTGACCGGGTTAAACTCAGTCCGGATTAGTCCAGGTCAGACCTGGACTTGGATTAGGTCAAGCATGCTGGACTCGGTACCAAGTCGGGTCGAATTCGGGTTAGTCCTATTTCAAAACCAGATTGAGTCGAGTCAGCCCTAATTCAGTCCAACTCGACTGGATGCCAGCTCTATTGTTGGTTGGGAGCAAATCCCACATTTTGGATGACAAGAACTTTCACCTAGAAGAATATGGGTTCCCATTCATGATGGCTAATATATGATCAATGGTCTGGACCATGGTCCATTGTATGTTGTTGTCAACAGCTAGGCCTGACTGCATCAGCCGATGGTGCAACATGTCCCTAGTGGGTGGTAATCTTACTAGTGCACTCGTGCTAATACACATGCCAAATGTTCAGATCGAAGCCGTTCTAGATGGTCCTACCATGGGATTCTGGCCCCCACAAGTGTACGTTACAGGTGGACCTGGTGCTAATACTCAACGGGATGTGGGTCAAACAGACTATTCACAGTACACGTGACAGGGTGACTTTTTGTTTGAGCCCATCCATGTCCATCCATCTAATAGTTCTCGACATGGATGGCATGTGGTTTAAATATACGCTGATTAGGTGATTCTATTCAAAAACATCAGTAGAAAACAAAAAAAGGCTGGCATTCAATATTCACCACTTCAGTGATAGGTGTGATGACACGGGGAGGGATGTGATGAGATCGAGCACTTATGGGATATCTACTCCGAATCCACGGAGCTCTCTGGACTCCTCACAGAGCTTCCTCGAATCTACAAGGGATAAAAGTATAAATATAATTTCTAATAAATTTGAAATAAATTAATTGATGATAAAAATGAAATTACAATCTTTCAAATAATGACAAAGTTTTAGACTCAAACACCCTACAAATGTGACTTACTATAAATAGAAAAATTACTCTTTGTAGTTGGCCTCCATTTCTACTAGACTTAATGGTTTTGTCCAAAAACACTAAAATAGTGTCTAATTTGGACCAACCACCTTATTCTCCTAATTTTTTGAAGCGCTTTCAATGTTAGGCATGACTTCTATAGCTCAAAGGATCAAAAGTTATACTTGAACTAAAACTTATTATTTATAATAAAAATGAGAATAGATTAACTTTCCACCGTTGATTTGATGGAATCTCACAAATCCAGCATTGGCAACCCGACATGGCAGGGTTGGTTGGGTAAAGTACCTTCTCATACCCGAAAATCATATATGTCGAAAAACTCATCCCAGTTGCGAAATACAACTATTCTAAAGCTCCTACAGTCTGGATTGTTTCTGATCGGAAATCAGGCCTTCTCTGGTCCATCTTTGCCTTGACAGTGTCTGTGACCCGCTCTACATCATGTGATCTTTGAAATATGGAAACAATGCAACAATTTTATTATTTTCAGGAACACACACCAAAAATTGAACCCAATAGCAATGCATGGTTGGCTTAGCATAAAAGTCCATCACACCGTCCTGGCCCATTTACGTCCCATAGTCCAGCTGGGCCAGTATTTTTGGTGATCTGATCATTGATGTTCTGGCCCTCAATAGTTTAGAAATACAAAAACTTGACTCGACTTACACGTTGTTGAGTAAAAAACACAGGCGTGTTTCTAAAAAACCACATGCAAATTTTTGAGTTTTTCCAATATTATTAAATATTTCAAAGTATACATAATGTATCAATAGTGTCTAGTTGTGGCAAGTTGAGCTGAGTTTGTCGAGTTTTACTGAGTTTTATCGAGTCGGGTTTACTCGGGTTTTGACAGAATCATGACTAGATAAGAGTTTTTCTCCAAGCCATGGTGGGAGGGCATTGTCCCCACCATGGATGGATGATTTCATGAAAATATCCCTGGATCAAAAGGTTACCATCCCTTTGATTTGCAGCCCACAAACGAGTGGTCCCGAGAAAAACATAGCTTGTGGTCCGGAGGAATATACCACATTTTGGATAATTTATTATCAATAGTCCAATGTGTACTGCTGTCAATGACTAGCGCAACTCTGTTTGAGTCAGGGTTTTAGATTAGTGGGCTTGGCCTGACTCAGCCAATGATGGAACATGTGTATGGTGGGTGGTAATCTTGCTACTGCACTCATGCCAATACACCGGCCAAATCATCAGATCAAAGCCGGTCCTAAGTGGGCCCCACCATGGGATACTGGCCCCCACCTATGTGTGGTGCTGATCCTAGTCCGAATGTGGGCCAAAGAAACTCTTCACAGTACCCATGATAGGGTGAATTTTCTTTGAGTCCGTCCATCTAGTAGTTCTCTCCATGGATGGCATGTGGTTCAAATATGCATTGATGGGGTGATCCTATCCATTCCCTTGAAAACATTAGTTTATATATTTTTTTTAAAAAAAAAAACAGAGAGAGAATGGCACTCCACATTTACCGCTTTAGTGAAAGAACTTGTGACTAGGATTCTCTGGTAGGTGTGATCTTTTGACATGGAAACAACATAACAGCCCTTTAGGTTATTAAAGGATGGGCCGTATTGTTAGATTTGTGAATGGTTGTATTCTTTGCAAAGATGTAGGAATGGTAGGGTGGTCAATGGGGCCGGTCTGTCCAAGAACAACTCCCAAACTAAACCTTATGGGCCCATGACAGCCCAAAACGAAACAAGCTCGAGCCCTGCTCACTCATTTTGTGCAAGATCCAAGTCATTCACAAGGTGAGCTATATTAGGCTTGTGATACTGAAGATATGTGGGATGTCTTACAAAAATGCCCTTGAAAAGCCTAACGAGCTATAACACTATAAATAAGCAAGCTTGAATTTTAGGTCTCGTGGGATGCTCGAGCATGAGAACTTAGCCCAAGCCTTCCTTGAAAGCCCATGCGCAAGCTTGCTTACTTTTCTCTAACAATTTATGCAAATCTATATACTATTAGTCTAAGAAATAAAAAGATGAGCATACTAGAAGGGATGCATACCTTTTAAGCCTTTTAAGTAGAAAGAAAGAAAGAAAGAAAGAAATGCCAAACAAAGAATACAAGAAGGGAGTGTAGACACTTAGGAAGATAGGTGGTGTCAACCTCCTCTATGATGTAGGACATGCCGCATATGCATTTTTAGCATGGTTGGACCAAAAGAAGTCCAAATGAAAGTGGAAGTAGTTCATTAGATCAAGGCCCAAACCTACATAGGGCATGACATAACTGGGCCTAGGCATGTCTAGATCAAAGAAATTCACTCCGTGTATGGAGAAATTGTCATTCAAAGTCTGGACTGTAAATTAGCATTAACTTTTGATCTGGGTATCGTTATGGAACGCACAATCTATCGATCTTTATTTAATAAGTCATCTGGGATCAACCGACTCCTGTAGCAGACTGTGTTTGTCTATCTTGTGAGAAAACGCATCCTTTCGATACAAAATTAAATTTTCACAAAAAAAATACTATTTTTAATCATTTGTGTTTGTATCGTTTCTCCTTATTTTTAGAATACTTTTAGGATTTTTCTTTTAAAAGAAGAATTTTTTTTTGTTCCTAATAATGCTAGAAATCATCTGATAACGTTAATTTAAAACTTTCTATTTTTGAAAAATTAAGTTTTAGAAGAGTTTCTGTTTTAAGTAACTTTGAAATATAGTACGAATTTTACTATTTTGGGTAATTTTGAATTAATAGTGTAATAGAGTAGTCAATCCCATCTTCATCATTTCTTAATTTTTTTCTCTTCTTTTCTTGTGGACTTGGGAGCTCTATTTGTGGATCCAAGGTTTTAATCACCTGAGGAAGAAGGTGATCTTTCTCTTACTGATTCATGCTCTTCCCTCCATCATTCTACATAGCCGGGCAAGAATTTAATCGGATTAGAACTCCTAATGGCAATAATGAAGATTTGACAATCTCTAATTTTGAATTCTTGAAGTGAAGTGAGGTTCTAGAGTGCCTTCAACTTGTTATGGGGCTACGTTATTGGAAGATAGATGGGATTGATTCCACTTCCGCATTCAGTTCCCACTCTCACCAAAAGTATAAATATTCAAAGAGAAGAATCTCTAATTTGGGGAATGCTCCTGCGGCCAGACTGCGACCCGAGACTGTTCACACAAACTCACTGCCCACCTTTCTCATTTCATGCATTTCAAGTATCTTAAGCCAGGGACATCAATTTGGCAAGCAATAGTATTTACAGTGGTCTAGCTACTTCTGGGTGCCAGTGGAGATGGGGTGACAGGTGGTGGTGATCCTAGCCCCGACATGGACACAAAGCTCCTCACAGTTCACAGTACACGTGGCTGGCTGACCTGTTAGTTTGGGTTCGTTCATCTAGTTGTCCTCGCCATGGATGGCAGGTGGTTTCTAATAAGCATTGATTGGGTCATACTATCCATCTCTGATCATGGCCTTCAAAACATCAGTAAAATAAAAAATAAAAAATGGTTGACGATCTACATTCACCATTTAGAAAATTGAAAGCAGGCCGGCTTGGTTACCTTTCGCTGACAAGAGACCAACACAATTTGTTCAAATCACCTTAGCATTACTTAAAATGAAAATGCGAGCATGTTTATAATCACAGCTGAAATCTAATTAAAATGCATTATGCAATGCGAGCATGTTTATAATCACAGACGAAGTCTAATTAAAATGTATTATGCATAGATACAAGGAAAGCAGAGTGTAGATACTTAGACAATCTTAGAAGGAATACTTGGTGTCTAAGGAGAACAAAATAAAATAAAGGAGAACAAAATAAAATAAAACAGAGAGACTTAGACAATCTTAAAAGGAATACTTGATGTCTGAGGAGAACAAAATAAAATAAGAGAGAGAGAGAGAGAGAGAGAGAGAGAGAGAGAGAGAGAGAGAGAGAGAGAGAGAGAGAGAGAGAGAGAGAGAGCAAAGCAAAGAAATACCTGACGTGAGACTAGATTCTTTGGCTGATACGTGGAGTCAAAACTCTTCTTGATAGCTTTCGGCGGGAATCGAATGGCATTAGAATTCCTGGTGGCTATAATGACGTTGGTTATACCAAGAAAGGAAATGGACAACTCGAAAGGAAAGAAAGGAAAGAACGTCCTGAGATTCATCTGCCTGCAACACCAAGAATAAGATTAGAAGCAAGGGAGAGAGAGAGAGAGAGAGAGAGAGAGAGAGAGAGAGAGAGAGAGAGAGAGAGAGAGAGAGTCTTACTTTCCAATCTTGCACTTCCAATGATTTCCTCTCATTGGATTTTCCTCCCATCAATGGTGATGTTGGGGATGTGGGCTAATTTGTTCCAATCTTCTCCTACCTCCTTCTGGCATCGACTGCTTAGGATTGGACATAATTCGATTTTGAGTTCCTGAAGTGAAATGACGTGTTGCAGTTCTGGCAGTGCCTTTAACTTCTTGCAGTACGATAAGCATAATTGAAAGAGAGATGGGAATGATCCAGCTCCCACATTCAACTCCCACTCCTCCCAAATAATCATACTTCGGAAGATAAGAATCTCTAATTTGGGGAATGTTCCAGTGACCCCATCATGGCTGTTTCCAAAAAACTCGCTGCCCACCTGTGTAACATCAAACATGTCCTCTATCTCAAGCCATTTAAGGGACGGCAGTTTCCCAAGCGCTGGCATATGTCTGCATCGGCATTTTGATAATTGCATCTTAGTAAGAATGGAATACAATGAACAATCTTCCATCCAACTTGGGAATTGGCGACCAATGTATTCTGACATGGTAAGATCTCTTAGGTTTGGATGGGGTCGGAGGGCTTCAAACACACCCTCCACCTGCTCCACCTCATTTTCTCTCCATGTTACACAACGTATCCCTGACTCACATGACAATTTCAAGGTCTGGATGTTCTGCTTGTTCTTCAATTTTGCCTCGTTAGCTTCATCTGTACTTGCTACTCTGTTTAAGCATGTTATTTCTAGCTTCCCCTGAAGAAGGTTAAGGTCTTTCAGTTCTGCAATTTTACATCCGCTCTGGCCCCCTGTAACGAACTTAGTTAATGTCTGAAGGGATGTTAACCCCCCCATGCCTTCTGGTAAGCACACCAAAGAAGTACCTTCGATTTCAAGATGTCTTAATTTGATCAGTTTCACAATCCCTTTAGGGAGTTTTCTAAGACCCTGGCAATGATTAAGCTTTAAGGTCTGCAAAAGACAGAGGCAACTTACAAATTCCGGCAATTCTTGTATATAGGTTGCAGACAAGTCGAGGTATCGCAAAAGCTTCAACTTCTGCAAAGAATTTGAGAGCCGGTCTATTGCACTTCCACTCAAATCCAATGCTCTCAGACGTTTTAAGCTGTGAGAAAAATCTTCAGAAAGATGGAGAATTTTGGACCATCCAATGAGTATGAGTGTACGCAAATTTTCAGCTTTGTATATGAAGGTAGGAATGGATTTTACATCCTCATTGCAAATCAATGACGCATGGCGAGCCTTTGCAAGCTGACTCATTGGCGTTTCCTCTTTTATGATTAAACACTCACTCATAATATATTTGCAGTGGTCATGGATCATGTCATGTATCATGTAATACTTTGGATCACCATCTTCATCTGTCTCTACGACTTGAAACAAGGAACGCCTCACTAAATCATCAAAATATAAACCACCTATCCTCTCCATGTCTTCTCTTCTCGTTTGGGTAATGAAACCTTGGGCCATCCACAACTTGATTAGCATGTCCTTCTCTATCAAATGATCCTTCGGAAACATGGAACAGAAAGCAAAGCATTGCTTCAAATGCTTTGGCAAATCACAAAAGCTCTCTAATACAACAGGTACGATTCTGTCAGTCCCCAACGAATCCTCTGTCAATTCATCTAAGACAGACTGCCAGTCCTGTACATCTCTTTTGCTGCGCAAGGTACGTCCTATTTTGTCCAACAGGAGAGGAACTCCTTGGCACTTTTTCACAATTACTCTACCCAATGCCTGTAACTTTTCACTCGGTCCTCCAGAGAAAGCTCCAGAGAAAGCTCTGTGGCTGAACAACGACCAACAATCATTCTCAGACAACGGTTGCAGTTCGTAAATCTTGGACAAGGAGAAGCATTTCGTGACATTCTCGTTACGAGTGGTAACTAAAATTCTACTTTCTTTATTGGCTTCACGGAACGGAATTATAAACCTTTTCCACTCGTCATCATCACTGCTGCGTACGCCATCCAGCACGAGCAGAACCCGCTTACCATGTAGCATACGAGAGGTATTTGATATAATAGTTTGCAAGGATGAGTTAAGATATTGGAAACTACAACTACCAAAGGCAGATAAATCATATTCTATGCGAGTGGCACATGCTGTCATAGAATCCAAGGCCCATGTCAGAGCTTCCGAGGATGAACAACGTGACCGCTTCCGACTCAATGCATCAATGATTTCCAAATAGATACTCTTCACACCGAAAGCTCCATGACAACTCACCCAAATCCTTTCATCGAAGTGCCTCTTAACCTTATCATCCTTGAAGACTAATTGAGCGACAGCGGTTTTTCCAATTCCTGCCATCCCAAAGATAGAAATGACTCCGTGGCCCTCCTGATCACTGCTGCCCTCTACCAACTGGCTGACAATCCACTCCTTAACTCGATCCCTACCAAAAATCTCACTTTCATCTATGAATGAAATCGTTTCCCTCACTCTACCTTCTTCCCTGACTTTACTGAAAGAGAAGTTATTCTTGCGTTCTTTGATCTCGTCTAATCTTGCACTAATCGCTTTTATCCGATTACTGGTCTCAACATGAAAGCGGAGTCTGGGTAAAAAGGGAAAAGATACTTTCTTACCTTTGGAGCTGGTGCCGTCATCGCAACCGTCGTTTTCCACCTTCCACTCCTCTAAAACGTCGTCGATGTCATATACCACATCTTTGAGATCTTCTAACCATATTTTTACCGCTTCATCATTCACTTGCCGCTTCTCTGCGTCGGTGAGCACTGCTTGAAAAGAGACGAAGGTACGAAGGAGCTTTTTAAGATCTTCCTCAACACCCACTAACGACGTCAGCTCTTGAAAGGCCATGGAACCCAAACTCTCCACGACCAAAGAAACCAGTCCATCTGCCATGATTTAGAGCAGAGAAGAAGCTGAAAGCTGAAAACCAAAGATTCACCTTGGATGGAGAGGCGGAGCCATGTTGGGGAAATGATCTCAAAACCGAGTAGAGAAGACTCCACGCTGAAATGGTCGGTAAAGCTGAAAGGTAGAGCAATCACCTTGACTTGCTCTTACTTGCTTTTGCCAATCTGGAAACTCGGTACAGCTATCATCTTTCGCCTCAATCTGGCCGCATGTTGAGATGGTCTGATGATCAAAACCGTCCAACATCTAGATCTTACTCTATATGGGCCACCATGATGTGTATCCTTCATCAGGTTGAGCATGATCCGAACTCAGAAGGGGCCACATCTCACGGGAAATTTTGCATATTCTTCCCATTAGTGGCGGGGCCCATAACTATCTTTTATATATATATGATTTTTTTTAAATGTACGGTCAAAATAGGCATTCTCACCGTAGATGCGTAGTAGATTTTACATATACAGTATGGTAGGCTCCACAGCTCTTGCGTGTTCCAGGCGCTCCCTGCAACAGGTGCTGCAGATGGACGCGGAATGGGTACTACCCACACCACGACCTTGCTATAGACAGACGGTCCGGACAGAGGCTTTGTAGGCCCACCGTGATGTATATGTTTCATCCACGCCGTTCATCTATTTTTATACATCATTTTAGTTAATGAACCGAAAAAAAAAAAAACTGATCGAAGGTTCAAGTGTAATACACCACCGGAAGTAGTGGGGATTGAAAGCCTATGGTTGAAAACTTCCTATGGCTCACTGAAGTTTTGGACCAATCTGATATCTGTGTTTTCCCTTCATCCAGTTCTATATTACCGTATGAACAGGTTACATGGCAAATAAAGATGACGGTAGGCCCTAGAAAGTTTTTAACAGTAAGTGTTCCACCCCCATTGCTTCCCATGGTGTGGTGCAGCTAAGCCTTCGATCTGCTTCCTTCTTTAGCTCATACCGTGAAAGTATATTTCAAAATAGATGAACAGCATGGATAAAATATATATATTATGGTGGGCCTCACAGAGCCTCTAACGGTCTCTAGCTATGTCTTGGTAGGGGTAGTATATATCACTACAAGAAAATAGACCGTTATTGGCGGCCAAAACCGCCCCTAAAAGGCCAAAAAAATGCGCTAAGGAACTGGTGGTCGATGCGTGCCACTAAAAGAGGCATCGCTGTATCATTTACCGGCGGTTTTAATGCCCGCTGCAAAATGGCAAGCTCACGCGGCGCTTACTAAATATTACCGGCGCTTCTGTGGCTGCCGCTAAAAGTATCAAACTCTGCCGCTAAAAGTATCAAACTCCGGTAATCTATAAAAGCGCCGCTGCAAGTTCCCATGACGTAAAACATAAAAGCTACGAAAAGCGCCACTAGAAAAACGCCTGTAGAACTCTTATAAACGCCGCCAAAAGTTGATAAGTGCTGAAAATAGGGTTAAAACGCCGCTAAATCTTTGAGAACGCCGTTGACAATGCTGATAATAGAAATTCCTATTGTTGCTTTACTAATCCTTTCACACAAATTCCTGTTGATTCCGATTAATCCTTTCTTATAATTGCTATCCTACAATCCAATCTCCATCAATCTGACTATCAAATCTCTATCTACATAACTATCAAAAACTTATATGATTGAATGACAAGAATTTGAATTACCCAATAATCTAACATTCATCAAGACAACAATTAGCACAATATCAACAAAACAATTAATGGTCTATTTAAAATTTTCAAAAAAAAACTATAAATGTCTTCCTTTCCTAGCCACATCTTCTGGCAAATGTCTACAACACCAACCTCACTGGTGATCACGTGTCCATTATGTGTGATGTAGGCCTTTTTCTTGCAATGAGCCTAAATTCCTCCTTGGGAAGTTTTCCTGCAATGGGCTGAGAAGCATAGCTGATTCGGTAAGTGGCACAACATTGAGATTATACTGCTTGGAGCTGTAGAGTGCTGCAGAACCAGGCCCTCTATTTGTTGAAGACTTGAACCTTTATAGTTGAGAAAATAAAAGGACAATCAGCTTCACAAGTCGCCTCTATATTTGGGAAAGTGTCATAGTGAAAAAAAAAATTGTCATTGTATTAATTGAAACTTTTCTTCTCTTTTCTTTCTTTTTTCATTTCCTTTTTTCTTAATGATTTGCCTTCAATTGGAACTTCAATCACATTAATAAATTGCCATTGTATCAAACTATACGGTGCTACAAGGCTTATAAGCACCACAATACAACCCCTACTCAATTGCTTGCTGGTAGGTATCGCAAATCATAAGCAACAAAGGAAACAAAAATTGGCCTTGTAAAAGAAAACCAGTAAGAAAATCACACCAAGTATGAAAAAGTTTAGAAAGATAAAGCAAACAAAAGTCATCACCTGATATTCTTGAAGTGAATTTCGTTGCTAGTTAGGTATGTACAGGAAGCATCCAAAACTTGAAGAAATAAGAAAATTCAACAATCAGAATGTAGATGATAAACATGATTCATTCAGTTCATTTATATTCGTAAGATTCCATTAATTTACCTTAGGGCCCATTTGGCCGGTCGGATTGGAAGGGATTGGATGGTATTGAAAGGGATTGGAAGTTAAATCCCGGGATTGGCTGGGCATGCCAAACAGAGTTGTTAATCTGATCCCAATCCCATGGATCTTAAGACAATCCACTGACAACACCATCATTGCCTTTAAATCCCATCCAATCCACCCCAATCCGTTCAAATTTGCCTGGGACATGTTTGGTTCACGGGATTGGAAGGGATGGGAAGGTTTAATCCCCGGATTGGCCAGGCGTGCCAAACACACTGGATATAACAATCCAGGGATATAGTAATCCCATGGATCTCAAGACAATCCACTGACAACACCATCATTACCTAGAAATCCATGTCATCCACCCTAATACCATTCAATCCCGCCCCTTGCCTTACATGAAGAGGTTATGAACAAGCCTGGAGTTTTCATGGACACTCTAAGATGTTTTCATTCTACCCTTGGAACAAGATTCATGATTCCTATTATTGGAGGGAAAGAGCTTGATTTGCGTTTTTTATATGGAGAGGTGACTAAAAGAGGTGGCTTTGAAAAGGTTCTTGGGGAGAAGAAATGGAGGGATGTGATTGCAGCATTCAAGTTCCCGCCAACTACAACAAGTGCATCATTTGTGTTGAGAAAATACTACATTAGCTTACTTCACCATTAGGAGCAGGTTTACTTCTTTAGATTGCAAGGCCCATTAATCCCTCTAGCTGTGACGAATGCAGTGAAGAGTCCACCATGCAAACCCGCTAACTACACTTTGGGCATAGCTTCCTCAATTGGGTCGGGACCACATTCTCTTCTCTCTCTTTTTTCTTTTTCTTTTTTTTTTTTTTTTTTTTGCACATAAATAACTAACTTTAATTCCAAAAGTTTGAGATTTGAACATAGAACAAATATCTCAAGTTGCAGATCTCAGATTTTGATTGGTGTCCAAACATCCCAAACAAATCAATCATCCTACCTAGTCCATTTTAACCAGATTACACTTACAAAAGTTACACTCTTGCCCTAACTTTGCTCTTCTTTGTTGAACTCAAGAATGCCCTCTTCGATTCAAGAGAGTTGAACTAGAACATTTACAACAACTGCTACAGAAATCAGATCACAATCTGAGATTTTACACCACCTTAGCTGACATAGAAAGGACTGAATCCCTGTCAGCATCTAGATGCCCACCTTAGTGGGCCAAGACTTTGGCCAGCTCACCCAAAAATGTGACAGACCCTAGAGTGTAGTGGGCCATGCCACGGGAAAAAGTGATGATTGAACAATTATCATTGAAACCTTCCCTAGGGTCGCTGAAGTTTTGTATCAGTCTAATATTTGTGTTTTCTGTTCATCCTTAAGGGTATAATTGAAACTGTATGAACAGTTTGGATGTCATATAAATATCATGGTGGGCCCAAGGAAGTGTCAATGGTGAGTTTTTCCATCCCCACTGTTTTGTGGCCCACTAGACTTTTGGATGCATTCAATCCCCACTGTTTCCTGTGGTGTGGCCCACTTCAGGTTTGGATCTCTGCTTCAAGGCACATGCCTTAAAATAAGCTGGCAAAATTGATGGACTGGCTAGATAAAAACATAAATTATGGTAGGGTCCATGGAGCGTTGACACCAGCTAGTTGACTGGTGATTGGGTCACTATCCAAGCCGCATCTCCACGATACACACCATATGAACAAAACCTGGCTGCATGGTGATGTTTGCAGAACAAGATAGAGAACTCACAGTTTTGAACTTCTCCATGTTTGTCTCAAGACAACTCTCTAATTTTAACATTTTTCCAGTGCCATAGCTATTCGCCAAGTCAACATAAGGTTGCCATGAAGAAACATTTTATGAGTGTATTAAACTTAAACTTAATTGAATACTATCACAAAAGACATAAGCATACCCAAAAAAACTTAAACTTAAGTGCCACGATACCTACATTCACTTGCATATGCATTCCATGTTAGCACTAATGCCATTAAGATCTTTCTCAATCAAGTGCAGATGTGAGAACTTGATATGCTCTCATACCGATAGAAGACTTTATTTATGTCAGATCTCTCCAAATTAGTAGCACTCCACACTTGCTTTGAAACAACATTTATAATTATAAAGATGATATCCTGTCAGTTGAACGAAGCAAATGGAGCACAACAACAATAGCAACAAAAAAAAAAAAAAAAAAAAAAACAAAAGTCCACGTACCACGAGAGTATCCAATTCAGAGCCCTCTTAAGGCATCATAGTAGTGATCTATTGGTAAAGCATCAATTTCAAGATGCTGGTGTCTTGTTAACCTCTGGTTCTCATTTTTTGGATTTGTATAATCATAAAGCAATGTAAATAATGTGAAATTTACATTAAAAACATAAACTCATTGAAATGATATGACTCCAAAAATTGAGAACATTAGTACAAACCTGAGACAATCAAATAAAATAGCTTTTCCACCATCTACCTCGGGTAACAAGCCAATCCGCATCTGTAAAATCAAAGGGCATAGGAGAACTTTAATCAGGCATGAAAGTGGAAGGGTCAAAACCTACAAGCCATAGAAAAGCATTTACAGGCAATTTTCAGCATCCAAACATAGACTATAAACCATTTACCTGTAAATCATTTACAGTTAACCCCATTTACAGCATCATCCAAACACATCCTAACCATACCTATAAATAATAAAACTTATCAGCTTCTTCTCTGGCAAAAGAATAAAACTTATCACCTTCTTCTCCTCTGGCAAAAGAATAAAACTTCTCCTTCTTTTTCTTCTTCTCTGGCAAAAGATTTCAAAGTTACCAATGCATCCATAGGCAATTCAATGGCTCAGTAGCAAATTGGTGAAGTAAGCCAAAGAAAAGTTCTTACCACTACTAAATCACATGCATGACTATCTTCTTGGAGAAAATTGTATAAATACGATGCACTGAGTATGGATCTGACAGAAGGATCAGCACTGACAGATCCCTAAATCCAAATTTTCATGACCGATACAACAAGGGATTGGTTAGAACTCATACGATAATCATGTTATGGATTGCGCCATGTTTGATTGATGCTTTCTACCTTGCCTAGAACAGATGAAAGAAAGGCAAAAGGAAAACATTTATATGGTGTCTCTCCTTTCTAGCAGTGGTGTGGTCAATCTAGAAAGGAAGAAACAACAGGTACTTCAACAATTGCTTGGAATCTGTGGAAGAGATCTTTCATAAGCTAAACAGTTGGATCCCTCTTGGACAATGGTTTGCCTACAGTTTAGAAGTAAAAAGGAGGAATTATTGGGCTGTTGGGTCTTTTTCTTCCTTAATGCCATCTTTAGGGGTGCATGCAATGATCTCTCTTCATCCCACATTGCTTATTCTCATTTTCTCTCTTTTCAAGTGGTTCTAATAAAATTTTCTTGTGTTATTGTTCAAAAAAGATAGCCAAGTTCAAATGATGCCCCCAACAATATCAAGCAAGCTGGACTTGCAACCCAATTGGTAATATTCATTTAAAATTCTAAATAACTAATAGCTCAACAGTTAAAAAATAGAATGGATCTGGATTTCAAGTCTTGTGAAGGCAGGTCTCTTATCCATACCTTATCTTCTTTGTTTGAGTATCCAACTTAGATACTCCACTTTTGAAGGACCCACATAACATGGGTAGAAACTATTTATTAAAAACAGTCAGTTTAAATATTTGAGATACCAATGAGTCAAGATGATTTGTACTAGTGGTGCAAGAACGAAACCTGGGTTGTTAATACAAATTCAAGTAGTAGTGGTTCATGAATATCTTTGAACATTGGTTATAAACCCCATCTGAATCTGGGGACCTTGCGTCCACCCAAAAAAAAGAAGAAGAAGAAGATACCTTTCCTTTCCCTTATGCTAATTTGGAAAGAGCAGACCAACAAAATAGTCTTTCTTTTCCCTAATGCTCATTTGGAAAGAGCAGACCAACAAAATAGTCTCACAAAAGGAACATGTGCATGCGTAACTTTAAGCAATTCCAATCTAGGTGAATCATTACTTTGAGCAATGCAATATTTGATGTTGACAAAAAGATTTTTATTTTTTTAGGTAATCCTAGCCTAAATTTATTCTCCTCCTCTAACCAAATGTAGGCCATTGACCATTTTTCTTTGGGGACTGTTAGTTTAGAATTATTATATGGCTAAAAGCACAACTTATGGGGGTATTTATCGAATCAGTGCTAGGTCTATACACAAAATATGTGGCATTTGTAATGTTTTCCAGACAACTAAGATTGCCTGAAGGTATTTGAGCCAAGAATGACAAGGGAAAAGCATGTACATCCATACCTGCTGCTTCTGCTTCTTCTTCTATTGCTTCGGTGACACCTTTAAGAAGCAAGCCTAAAAAGGTAGAAAAAAAGGTAGAAAAAGATGAAAGTGAGGTTAGAAAAGTCTTCACAGGCTATTTTGCATCAACATCAAGCAAACAAAGAACCTATTGTTTCGTAGGTTTCCTACTAGTAATACGAGAAGTTGATAAGAGCACACGAGAAATCAAGTACTCAAAAACTTGATCTTGTCTTTGAAAGTTGAGAAAATAAGATCATGCAAAAGCTTTCAAAACTCAATAAATTCGATCAAGGACTCAAAATGACTTGAAGAAAGAGATATAATAAGATTGTTAAACTAGAAAGTCAATTGAGCATGCAGAAACTTGGAATTTTATGTTATTAACCTTAGCATTCTAGTTGTATGAGAACATGATCACTTTGGACTTTTGCTCCCATCAAGTCCATGATGAAAGACCAATAATTATGTTTGTCATACATGAATAGATTGCATCAAAAAAAAAAAAAAAAAAAAAATTAAAGCAAATAAAGATGTTCCATAACTCAAATAGTGTTTCTTCTATCAAGATTTGAAACAGGAATTCTCATGATTTGCTAATGAACTTGTGCTAGCTACCTACATGACATCAACCCTCCTTTTACAGTGCTGGGACCTAATTTGGCCGAGAAATTCTTTGAGAAGGACATTTGAAATTCCATGAATTTGTAACACAGTATTCATGTGACAAACGTTTTTAAAATCTTTTTAGTGCCCATGGACAAAAATTGAGAAATTTGGGGGGAAATCTGATACTGGAATGGTACCTGAGACATGGCAGCCGTGAGGACGCCGGGATGGTAGAAGAGAACTGCTGTAGTGTACAAACCTCAACTATTTGAGAGCCAATGTTGACTTTTCACATCTATGAAAGTACATCGATCAATTTCACTTACAACCAAATAGAGTGTGGGCCATGCCGACTATGTCAAGTGACCTGAAAATTAGTCAAGTGACTTGAAAAATAAGTAGAGTGACCTAAAGATTAACGTTGTATGTAAAATAAAATGGAAGAAAATGACACAACTCACCTTGATGCCTTTTTCCCTCCTTTACCCGGGCTTGAGACCGGCAATGCAAGAAGTTGCATTGGCGGAGTTAAAAAAGGGCTTAAGCTCCATTTGGTTTAAGAAAAAATTATATTCATAAAGATTGATGTGATGACCAAATGGAGCCTAAGACTGATATGCAAATTTACTAAAAGGTATGATAGGAACTCTTACACTACAAATATGATGACTAAGTGACCACATGTAAAAAAAAAAAAAAAAAAAAAAAAAAAAAAAAAAGAGACAGAAGAGATTAAACTAAAGACATACAAATGCAAAATTCAAATCACAAATCATAATCTTATAAAACTAAGATTAAATTAAAGAGATTAGATGAGTTTAGATGTGCCCTCTATAATTAAACTAAGATAAAAATAAACTGTTTAGATGTGTCTAACTCAATCCAAAAGTCTGAAACCATGGATCCCTACTACCCCCACTTACAAAAGATGTTTACAGTTCCAAATACTTAATAAAAACTTCTCTCATGTTGTCATCATCCATTTCTGTCTGCAACCTATAAAAAATAACAAAAATAAATCAATTACTATTCACGATCTCATACAATAAGTTCTATTGCTTTAAAAAAATAATTAAAAAATAAAAAATAAAAACTTACCATACATAAAGTAGTGGGCCAAGCAATACTCGTTCCGATTACATCCCCAATTGTTTTATATCGTCCATGGGTCCTTATCAAATCCTCATCACATACCATTGCCACTTAAACAGATACTTCCCAGAAACCAACTGCAAGTTTTTGCCCCCCTACTTTTGTCAATGGATCCGTGCTCAAAACGGTTCCTTTAACTACAGTATCCCCAGGCCTTACAATACTCTTAAGAAGAACTTGAGTCACATTAGTGCAACTCGTAGAATTCCCCTTATTCGCCAAGTCTCTCTACAAATGATAAATCAATGTCAATCATCGTATACAGCTCGAACTATGTATAATTGAAAACATATTACACATAAAAATATACATGTATATATTATAATTACCTGAGGGGTTGGAACCAAGTGGCTTGATGATGAGGAGGGTTGGTTCAAGTGGGGATTAGCTGAAACACCTAATAATGTAGCTAGATTAATGCTCGGATTCGTTATGGCAGCCATAAATGTTGTCATAGTTTCTCTTAGTGAAGATATTTGAGCATCTCTATCAGCCATAGTTTCTCTTAGGGAAGATATTTTAGCATGCAATTCCTCATATTGTTCATCTCTCTTCTGAGCATTGGAGGTCATCCCTTGGGACTGGACACTGTGGGATGTTGTGCCCCATATATCAGAAGGAGATGGACCTAACCCATAAGTGCGGACACGGCCATGTCGTTCATGACCCATGACTTCTGAGAATATATCTTTTCTCGCAGTGCTGTTCTGTGAAGCCTCTGGCTGCTGCGAAGTTCGTTCATTTAATTGTTCCTACAATTAAAAATTACCAATTTAGATTTTATATTGCTAAAAGATTAAACAAAATAAGAAGACACATATACATACCATTGCTCTTGCTGAGGCCTCATCCACAGGCATCCCATTCTTGCGTATATGTGTCAACAAGAACATATCTACTCGGGTCAAATCCTCCCCATTGGCCCTCTTCTTTCTCTATCATTATTTAAATAGGTTATATATGAGAAATAGATTGACATCAAATTATCAGGTGATTAATAAAAAATTACCTCTTCTTCACGTATTCGCGCAAAGCTCTTCGTGCCTGAAGCAAGGCCGATGCGTTGTTTTCTCCGATTTTTCGTATTTATCTTATTACAGACCTAAAATGTGACACATCAACAGAATAATTTATGAAATTTTAGCCTAAGACAGTTGTGTAATTTCATAACGTGAAGGTTTCACTAGCTACTCATCACATACCTTTCCCTCTTCAGAGTTCCAAAACTCAATGAGGGCCTTCCACCGATCCGTATGGACACGCTCATTGAGGTCTGCTAGCCGCGCCTCATCATTATCATGAGGCGAGTAGTGGAATTTCTTCAATTCGCACTTCCAGTCCCTCCATTTTTTACCAATTGACATCAACACCCAAGATTTAATCTCTTTATCAAACTGAAACTTGGACTGCATCACATAAACAAAGTAGACAATCACATATTGAACAAAAAATAAATAATAAAATAATAAAATACATAAAACAAATCACCATTACCATGACAAGTTCGTACATATCATCCTTCTTCTCGTTTGGCACTACCCTCCAATTAGAATATGTACGGGGAGCGTAATCCCCATTACGTGCTATTGTCCCCAAAAAGTTTGTCAGCTTGCTAATATTTTCATTAACGGGCTGCCCTAGATTGTTGGTGGTAATAAAAATGCGTTGCCCTTCATGCATGTGCCAAACTTGATGGCATTGTGTGGGGCCTCGACTCCTTTTCTTCGTAAACGACAAATCTGTTGAAAAAAATGCACATAAATAATATGCAGACTTGTATAGTTTATTAGCAAAAAATACATTAAAATTTTAAGGATATTAGAACCAATACATAACATACCACTAGAAGCATCCTCTAATGAATTGACTGTCTGGTATGGATCCTGAGGCAAACTCTGGGAGAGACCCGCCATATGCAAGGGAAGCTGGGGATGAGAAGGACCCGTTGTAGACTCGGGCAACAAAGGCTGGACTGGACCCGATGTAGCCGGGGAAGGCTGATGCTAGGAGGGACCCACTATAGGCTGATGCTGGGAGGGACCCACATCAATCTCGGGTAGCTGAGGCTGATTGATGCCACCAGTCATAAGGCTTATCGGTAGCCTAGTCGTACGTTTAGCATGAGCACGTTTCATGTCTTAAGAATAACCTGAGTCACATTAGTGAACAAATACATGTTAATAAGATGATTCAATTTTGAATAAATAAATAACAGAACCATATGAAAAAAGACATTTTAATTTCTATTTCATACATTAGGAAAATATGGTATTTAAGAAATTAATTATTGTACAAAATGTCGTCTTCAGTGGGATCAGATAACTCAGTATCATCTATTTGTTCTTCTACCATCGGCTGGGTGGGTGGTAAATATGTGACAACTGTTATACCATCGACGTCTGTCCTTTCCCAACTAACAGTGTCATCACTCAGGTCCTCTAAACATTGATCATCACAGGGCGACATGCCTAAGAATGTATCAACATCATCTGCAGACTCTTGTCCATGCATCTTAAATAAGTCTCTAGGTTTCGTCCTCACTACAACATGTCAATCCTTCTCGATGAGGTCTTGTACGTAAAACACCTGCTCGGCTTGAGATGCAAACACAAACGGTTCATCAGACAAATTTTGACTTGTATGGCATAATCGTTTCAAATTCACAAGCGTGAACCCCAACCCATCCTTCTTAACACCCCTGCCTTGAGATCGAACATCAACCCAATCACACCTAAATAATACAACCTTCCGAGTACCACAATATTCCAGTTCTATGATGTCCATCAATACACCATAGTATGTTACATCTCCTGCAATAGGATTTCTGTCATTGGCACTTGCGAAGCTTGATGTCTTTGCAGTCACAACAACTCCACTATGTTGAGTTTTTTTTTTTCCTCACGATCTTTAGTGTGAAATCTGAAGCCGTTTACAATAAAACCTTTATATCTTCTTGCCATACAAGGACCCCGAGCTAGCCATCTAAGGTCTTCTGAAACTTGCTCATTCCTTTCTTGGTGCAACTGTTCAACCTATTCAGATACTGAAAATATTCATTCAAAAGCTCATGTTTGAATAATAATAATAATAATAAAACATGCACATGTCCTTAAACTTATCAAATCGACTACTTACATGATCACTAAACCAATTATAAAATGTATCATTGTGAATGCGTTCTATGTCCCTTGGCCATGCACGACGATTCATCTGCTTAACAACATTCATATGTTCTCTATAAAAGTCATTAGTTTTAGCAAAAAAAAAAAAAAGAGAGTAAATTTATTTATGTATAAATTAAGTCTTATAGTTGGCTTACTCAAGAAATGGGCTGAGTTCATGGCAGTTAAACAGGACATATCGATGTGCCTGTGCAGATGTAACGTTATCCAGTACACAATCCTTAGACTTCCCTAATGCACGACCTACTAGTGGGAAAATAGAGGATTGTTCTTCTATAACAGTGTTACCATAGTCGTCATTCCGTATTGGCCAATTGAACCTTGTCTCTGTACCATGCAGGTACCTCGAGCAGAATGTTAAGCACTCTTCTGCCAAGTACCCTTACGCAATTGATCCCTTGGGCAAACTTCTATTACGCACATACGACTTTAATGTGAGTAAATATCTGTGATCATCAATATTAAAAAGTTTAAAAATATATGGTCAATTAGCATGACTAGCATAGCATGGCAAATAATTTTAACTTCTAAACATTAACATGCACCTCTCAATGGGGTACAGCCATCGATATTGTACTGGTCCAGCTATTTTTGCCTCACCCACTAAATGAATGGTCAAATGCACCATAATATCAAAAAAAGCTGGTAGAAAGATCTTTTCTAAATGGTAAAGTGTTAGCACAATTCGAGATTCCAATCAGTCAAAGTCTCTTACTCGACCAACTTTGGAACATAATTCTCTAAAGAATCCGCTCAATTCAAGTAAGACTGAGGTTACATTCTTAGGTAATGTTGTTCATATTGCAATTGGAAGTAGTTGCTGCATCATAATATGACAGTCGTGGCTCTTGAGTCCTAAAATTTTGCGCTCTTTGAGATGCACACAACATGAAATATTGGCTGCATAACCATCTGGAACTTTCACCCGCTTTAAGATTTTGTAAAAATCATCCTTCTCACTTGGTGACATAGTAAAGCATGCGGGTGGCAAATATGTCTTGTTAAATGAAAGTTGTTTTGGGTGTAATGTTTGTCTTATACCCATGTCTTGTAGGTCAAGACGTGCCTTTATACTATCCTTTACTTTCCCTACAATATTCAACAGTGTTGCAAGCACATTGTCACATACATTCTTTTCAATATGCATAACGTCCAAATTATGAGCAATAGATTATGTTCCCAATACGGCAAATCAAAGAAAATGCTCTTCTTTTTCCAGTTATATCTTTCTTCCTCGTTGTTTTCTCGTCTTCTCTTATGCCCATGACTACCTGTAGTCTTCTTCCCAAAGATGACATTAATTCCCTACAACTGGGCCAACACATCAGAACCAAATAGTGGAGTTGGCGCCTCGCCAAATTCTTTCGTGCCATCAAAGGATCCACTATCAGTTCTAAACTTATGATCATGTTCTAAAAATCGACGATGACCCATAAAATAAAACTTTCGACCATGTTTTAACCATTTAGACGAAGTGTCCTTATTACAACAAGGACAAGCGAGACGTCGTGCTCCATCCAGACAAGTTTGCATATGCAGGGAAATCCTTGATAGTCCACAACAATGTCGTACGTAATCGAAATGTCTCATTGCTTGAGGCATCATAAGTGTCTGCGCCAACCTCCCACAACTCCTTCAACTCATCTATCAAAGGTTGCATATACACGTCAATGTCATTACTGGGTCCATAAGGGCCAGGAATAAGTAAGGATAACATGAGATTAGGTTGCTTCATACACATCCATGGTGGTAAGTTATATGGTATCAGAATAACAGGCCATGTGCTGTGAGCAATACTCATTGTCCGGAATGGATTGAAACCATCGACTGCTAACCCAAGTCTAACATTACGACCGTCTGAGGAAAAGCTTCGGTGGTTGTGGTCAAAAGCTTTCCATGCTAGGGAATCAGCAGGATGCCTCAATATTCCATCGTCGGTGCATCCTACTTCATGCCATTTCATTGAGGAAGCTGTTTTTGATGACATAAACAACCTTTGAAGCCTTGGTTTCAAGGGAAAATGACACAATATCTTACCTGAAATTTTTCGATCCTTTGCAGCAGAAGAAGATCCCTCATTATCTGACTGATGTTCAACCATTTTTCATCTGGAAGTACCACATATAGCACATGATTGCTCATTTATGGCCTCCTTCCAGTACAACATACAATCATTGGGACATGCATCAATTTTGTTATATTTGAGGCCTAACTCCCCAGTAATCTTCTTGGTTTCATAGAAAGACTTTGGCAACATTTCACCCTCGGGAAGAGCCTCCTTCAACAATTTAAGTAACATGGTTAATGATTTATCACTCCATCCACTAAGGCACTTTATGTGATATAATTTCACAACGAAAGAAAGCTTAATAAATTTCTTATAACCTGGGTACAATTCCTGATCAGCATCTTCTACCAATTTGAAAAATTATTGTGCTTTAATATTCTGCCCCTGTGTAGGTTCATATGGCGTGTGGCCCACATCACTCTCTTTACCATATAGATTTGAAATACCGAACACATCATGTAACAATCCGTGCATATCATCCTGTGGATCTGGATTATCGCCTACGACATTTGTGGTAGTAGGCATGGAAGAAGACGTAACTTCCCCATGGAAATGCTAGTAGGTGTAACTTGTATTAAATCCGTCACACACGATATGATCATATGCTACTTCTCAAGACACCCAGAAGTTATTGTTACAATTCTTACATGGACATCGGATCCTCCCTCCGTTACTTGCATTTGCAAATGCAAAATCTATAAATTTTGCAGCTCCATTTAAGTATGCGTCGCTCACCCTAAATCAGACAATGAAATTAGAGGATATGTCAAAAGAACGCATCTTGACCACTAAGCCACGATAACTAAAATGAGAAGTTTCTAAATGGGTACCTTGGCAGATGAATCCAACTCTTATCCATAAGTATCTTCTTTAGCCACTCGGACGGGTTAGTAAAAATACACTCTGGGCCTGACAAAGCTTCCTAATATAATTTAAACAAGCCCCATTATCATTCGTTCATTTAGCAAAGAAAGCCAAGTTACAATAATAACATGTCCCCCTAAAAAATAAATCCTCTAGGGTATATATATATATATTGTAAGTTGTTTATTTCTATTCTGAATCCCAAGTATATTCATCATCCAACCAACTATAAATAAAGCAATAAAAATATTATTAAGCAAGATCAATTAACAACTATAAATTATATTTAGATGTTCAACAACTCAGCTGATCTGTTCATGTAAATAAGTCCTACTTCCTCATGAATGTCACAAAGAAATCAATGTTATATAGCAAAATTGCTAGATCCTTTAAATTTTCAAGTCATGATGAGCATTAGTTGAAGATATTTCAGCTCGTGACAAAGCCTAACACAACTAGCTATGATAAAGGCTTAGGCTTAGATGATGATGATGACTTAGAAAATAAATTTTAAAAAAATAAATCAACAAGCAGTACATTCATCATTAAGTAGCAATTTCTAACACAACAAGGAATACCCATTTCCATATCTAGTTGAAAAAAAAAAAAACTGGTCTTTGCTATTTTTATGTGGGGACTGGATGTTAACATCTAGACGATGGGATCAAGGGATAATATGCCCTTCACTCAATGGTTTAATCATTTTCAAACGGGTTCATCCAAACATGACATCAATATTCTATAGAAAAATCAAGCTACTTCCTATTATACAAGCTAGGTCCATTTTTTTTATTTTTTTTTTATTTTTATTTTTTTTGGTCTTGAGCATGATATAGAATTTTCCTACACTTACTACTGCATACGGAAAATGTTCATGCTTCAGTATGCTTTGTGATGGACAACAACCCATACACCAAAAACACCCACAACAATTAATAGGAAACTTCACATTCATCTGTAAAAATATGAATCCGCACAAGAAAAATAGAACAAAAAGGAAAAAGAAAATGCGAACTTGTGAAGATGTCAAGACATGATACACAAAGCTCCCAACTCAAGAACACAAACCTGCAGTCAAACAAGGAAAAGCTACATGAAGCACTCCAAATAGTGAAGAAAAAGAAATGTATTCATGGACTTATAACCAATCTGTTTTAGAATTTTCCAATGAGACTCTTGATCCACACATGATTGAGATCCTGACTGTTCATCGGGTGGAGCCACAACTTAGATGTGTTGGCCCAAAACTCGGGTCTATGGGCTAATCATGTGCTCCTCACGTGTAGACAAGAATAGATAGTTAAGAAAACTTGATTCATAGCACATTTGATGTATACATGTGTTCCACCAAATAGCGGGTCCGTTTTACAAATTCCAGGTTGGAATGGAAAACATGACTGTTTCTATGGTGGAGAATCATGAACTGCATAGTCTTATGCATACCGGTTAAATTGCAGACCTATTATGGATATAGCATGGCCTAACCATCATTTAACTGATAAAATAGACAAAGGGCCTCTGTTTTAGAGAAAACCCAAATCAAACCACTTGAAAATAAAAATTAAAAAATAAAATAAACCTCTATTTTGCAGCCTTCTTTTGCAACAATCCAAAAACTAAAAAGAAGAAGAAGAAACAAAAATCCAAATCAAATTGCTTCTTTACTAACAAGTTATATATATATATATATATATATATATATATATATATATATATATATATAAACAAGTTATTTTAGACTGTTAAAGCTAAAATGGACAATCCTGTAAGTGAACCTGTTAGAATTCCTGCTCCATCTTCGTGTCCTATATAACAAAATATATAAATGCGGAGAGGCTCCCAATCAGCTCTTCAACTCTCCAGGAAAAATGGTCTTTGTGAAAGCTCAGGAGCATTGGACTATTAAATCTCCTTCAGCTTTCTGTGTCCAATGCACCTCACAACTTTCTGTGACCAGTTGTGGTCCTTCATTATGGTGTAGAGAACACACAAAATAGTCACTTAAATACATCCAGACAAATCACAGTAGCACTTCTCTAACATTCAAAAATTTCAAAACCAAAATGGAAAAAAGAGAATTAAAGTAAAGTAAATCAGATTTGAAAGTTGGTCAAATCATAAATAGGCGTATTATGGACGGAGACATTGTTTTCATTAATAGGCCACCTAGTACTCATAAACATTCATTACAAGCATTTTCTGTCTATGTGCATGACGAGCATACTGTTAAGATCAATCCTCTTATTTGTGCTCCCCTAGGTGCGGATTTTGATGGGGATTGTGTTCATATATTTTATCCAGTCTCTAGCAGCAAAGGCAAAAGTTATGGAGCTGTTTAGTGTTAAAAAGCAAATCCGTAGTTCTTATAGTGGTAGTCTGAATTTACAACTGGTGCATGATTCTTTATTGTCACTTAAACTTATGTTTAGGACTTTTTTCTCGAACAAAGCGACTACGCAACAATTGGCTATGTGTGTTGTTCACTCCCCAAGTGCAGGGTTGTGATGTAGTAATAAACTCGGTAAGACCGAGGTCGAATCCCAAGGGACTGGAACTTGTACGTAATCTGAAACTAAGTAGAAATAGAACTAGAATGAGATGAAATCTAAATCGATTGTAATTTAAAGAATAATGATGAAATATTAATCTAAAACTTAGGAAAAAAATCAGAGAAGGGAAACTAGGGATTCAGAGGATCCACTTGTAGAGATCAGGGAGATCTTATGCCTGAATTAAAAATCAGGGAAATTAACTGAACTACCTTTGATTTTGTTTTCAAGAGATGAAAAGTATATGAATTAGAATGGATTCCATCACCAAACCATGCCCAGGAGACAAAGCAAACAACAGAATTAAACTAATTACCAACCAATCAACGTGTTTATGAAGATTAGGAAGGGTACCGTCATCCGATCATGCCCAGGAGACGATGATGAACAACAGGGCTTCCTGACGTCATAAACATAAAGAGGAAAAGAACATGTTCAAAGCCATTGCAGACCCATTGTAATTTCAGTCACAACAGACCATTAAAGACTGAAAACATTCCCTTAATTAAACCCAAATCAATATCAGATCAGTCTATACAAAAAGCACAAGCAAAGAGGCCTCCCATCACGCTACAAGCTTCACCCCTTAGCCCTAGCTAAGAGGTCTAGCCACACATGAATGGGCTAGCTCTTAAACAAATATATAAAAAATAAAAGAAAAAACAAACAAACTCTTCCTTCTCTCCCTGTCTTTCTCTCTCCTTCCAGCCGTAGTCCCAGGCTTCCAGATATGAGATGATCCTCCCAAGCTTCAATCTCTCTCCTTCTTATATGCAGCCAGGGCCGTGGAGAAGGAGTCGGTGCTGCTTTTCGCGACAGGAGCGCAGTGCAGAGAGTTGTTTCGCAGCCGGACACAATGTGGTTTCCGCACCGAAAACAGAGGCAGAAAACTCCTATCTTCCCTTGCTTCTGTTGAAAAGGACAACGTCTCTTGGAGCATTATGGGCAGGCCCGCACGATGGACGGTTCGGATTACCAATCCGATCATGATCAAGCTCACAAAAACCGCCCCCACACGTGCCCGGTTTTCGAGTCTTGTGCGCGAATGTGGTCGCGAAAGCACTTCGCTGTGGCGCCGGTGGAGTCCACTTCTTTCCTATTTTAAGAAATCTACTCCGTTCATCCGGTTACACTCGAAAAATCATTCAAAGAGGGCCGGTTTTGGATCAAATTAAGTGTGATCCATTGATTTTTAACCCCACCGTCCGTTCACGAAATTGGCGCTGTTTCCATGCACTCTCGTGCATGAGTTTGGAAAAACCGCCGTGTGTACAGTCGGTTTGTTGTCCTGGGATGAATGGTCGGTCTAGATGAACTCCATGCTGATCAATGGTGGGCCACCAAGATCAAACGCAGGTCTGCTGCGGGACAGAGCTTCTGCGATTGCACTGTGAAAGTCAGTGGGCCCCAGTTTGACGTCTTTTGGAGAATCCAATCCGTCCATCAGCTTCAGGACGAAAAACCGTCCAGGAAGGATGAGATATTTTTGATTTAAGTGTGGCCCACTTGATCTTTTCGTTCTGCCTTCTATCCTGCTTTCAACGGAAAGGATCTTCCAATATCTTATATGGTGGAAAGAGAACACCTAAGTGAGGTTAATACCCCCCCTTTTCACACAATAGACGGTCCAGATTGAGGATTTGGATGAAGAGTGGGCCCCACTGAGAGGAAGAGGAACCGGCATCGGCCGCTTGAACGTTGTTGCGTTTTCGAAGATTACGCGGGTCAGCGGTCTTGTTGACCGAGCTCGGGTCTGGTGCGGCTGCTGTGCACGTGTGCTGTGTACACTCTCATCATTTGAAGTGGGTCCCACCTCCATGGTTGAGAAATCCGCTCCATCCATCCGCTCCATCATATCATTTTATGGGTTGAATCTAAAATAGAGGCGAATCCAGAGAGAAGGTGGACCCCAAATCAAGAAATTATGGGCTGATCCATCCGTTGGGCCACTTCTGCAGGGATCCGAGGGTTAAGACTTGACGTGTACGGTTCATTTATGGTCCTCAGGCCATGTATGGAGTTTCGAGCAGAACGGATGGTGGAAACCTTCTGATCTTGCATTCTGGACCAATTTTGGGCCATCTGAGCTTCAGTTTCTCGATTTTCTCGGGTCTTTGGCGTGTAATTCTGTTGATCTCCGTACCCTGGGGTCCGTTCCTTGCTCTGGTAAATTCTGAGCATCAAATACACACTTTTAATACCCAAGTTCAGTTTAAGCTCCTAAATACATTCTGCATCGAAAATGCAATTAAATTAACCCGTTAATCAGTATTATATTTGTAAATTCAGGCAATAAATAGGGTCTGATATGCAATATTTAACCCTCAACACAACCCCCAACCAGCATTTTGCTAGTCCCAAGCAAAATATGCGAAGAATAAGTTGAGAATTACGAGACAATTCTTATGAAGCCGAGTGATATTTTGAAAAACAATCCAGATATGAGAAATCTTAAGATTCATGAATGTTGATTATCAATTTCTCCTGGCCTCTTGTGCACGGTGAATTCCATAATCAAGTTCAAATATTAATCTATAAACGAGAATAATTTTAAACATTGAGTTCCATGGGTGTATAGTGAAATCTCAGCCTATCATCATTAAGATATCAAATTGTCGATTTCATGATATCATTAGTAATCAATCAGAAAATTCATAACAACCATCACCTATACCAGTACTTTGCCTCACAGATCATTCTTTCATTTTCTAGTTTTTTTTTTTTTTTTTTTTTTTTTTTTTTTTTTTTTTAAATCAAGATGGGAATCAAATTTTCACTTATAGGGAGCAAACCTATGGTGAAAATAGTCGCCCAGCTCTGTCTAACTGTTAATCATAGAAAATCAAATCCACACCTATAGGGAGCAAACCCATGGTGTAATTCTCTTTTTATACCCTGATGGCCAAATCTTTTAGGCTGGTTTCTTTCATGCTCAGTGATTACCAAGTCAAACTGAAATCTCAATGTGTAAGCGAGATGTGACATGTGAAATCATGACTCAATCAATGTTTACAACTTCTAATCATGGATTAATAATTCAAACTTAACTGTGAAATCTACAGATAACTGAATCCAAAAGTCATGAATTACCAACAATACGTATCTTGAAATTCTAAATCCAGGATATCTGTCAAAATCACTTCAAATTCACAAGGATTTTCAGAAAAAATTTAAAAATTTTCACAAGTTTTGCTCAAGACCAAGAAAATACTGATTAGGTTACCTAATCTCCCACCCCCAACCTAAAATCTACATTGTCCTCAATGTAAAAGATATGAGCATGGAATGCACATGGGACATCGAAAGTAAAAGAGAAGTGATGGGAAGATAGTACCTGAATGATGAATCGTGAGAGACTTTCCAAAAGATCGCAGCATGGAATCCGTTCAGCACAAAAGAGAAAGCAGAACAAAAATAACAAAAAATAAAATAAAATCCTACCTATACCACTTTCGCAGGTGCTCTCGATTGCATTTAGCGCATGCAACAAGCCTTTAAACCCCTAGGTTGCCCCTAGTGGACGAGTTGTAGTCTCGTGAGGGTTTGCAGTAATGTTACCCACAAACATTGAACTATCTACTCATGCTGCAAGGTTCATCTTCTAGCCAGTATCTTGATAAGTTCCTCAGTAAGTTCCTCAACAAGATCATCCAAAAGCCCTTTTTGCAAAAGGCTTGGGTGCCCTGGAGCATGACTTTCCAGAGAGACTTATGTACCTCATAAGAAATTTTCCATTGCATTGCTTGAGGTAACCAGAGTATGTACGATTCACCTGTGACAGAAGAAGTTTCAACGTTAGTATCCCATGGTGAATCAGAGACTACAAGTAGATAAAGTTTAGAAAACTTCTCAAAAAATGATGTAGCCTCAACACATTTCGAAGTGTCAATCTTCGGTTCAATTTTCAGCTCCTCCTTTAATGGTAGACGGTTAGGATCAGGGGAAGAAGGGGCTTCAAAATAAGGGTTCTCTCGGTCAGTGATAACTACCGAGATGTTGTCTTGCAAGGCATCCACTTTGTCTTTTGACATGAGATCGTTTGACTTTGAAAAGTGTGCCCAGCAATTATCAAAAGAGTCTGAAATTTCAGCTGAGAGTGACTTATTTTCCTCATGGAAATCTGTAATGAGATGCTCAAGGACTCCCTCGCCCTTAAAAGTATATGAAGATATGTTCTCTTGCTCTAGCCCTGCACAAACATATTGAAGATCAATAGGGGAAGCATCGATGGGATCACTTTGTACATTGAAACTACTCAATCGAGGCATTGAACTGTCAAACGTGTACAGCTCAGATGGTGGTCTTAATTGAGTGGTTTCAAATTCTAGAGTCGTAGCGAGCAGCTCGTCCTTCTCCCGAATCACATTATCATTCAATTCAAGAGAGTGGTCCAAACATGTCTCACAGAAGTTGGAAGGGTCGGTTTTAATGAGCTCATCTTCCACTTTTAAATCAGATATGTTAGGTGAGTGGAGTAGCTCAGTATGACCGATCACTTCGTGTGCTTCTTGAGCATTGACCTGGACCATACTTGAGATTGATTCCAGGGGAATTTGGGTTGTGCTCTCATGAATCTCATCCCAATACTTCTCAGCTTCCAATTCAGTGCAGTACACACTTGAGATGGGATCGCTTTCCTCACAATCTATTCCTAAATTCGGTTGAGGTTCGAATGAACTAACCTCTACCTCATCATTGAATTCATGTGTGTCAAGTAGGGAGGTGTGTCATCATCACTGTATTTGAAAGACACCCATGTATCTCCACCATTCTTTTGAACAGTCATCGAGATCGGCTCATTGGGAAATTGAACCACGTGCTCGTTAATGGAATCCAACTCCTCATTCCAAATTCCAGATTTCGTCAAAAGCGAGTGAGGATCACTTTCCTGGCATTGTATTTCTAGATTGGATTGTAGTTGGGATGCACGAGCTTCTTCTATCCTTTCAAGGCGCGAATTCAGTGCTTCCATTGCTTTTCTTATTTCCGTAAGGCATTCCATGGTATACTGAATTTCATCCTCTTGGATCGTTTCTGGTAGGTTCTCAACGGTAGGGTATCCAAGAGAATAATCATTACATGTGGTTGGTTCATCTTCCCAGTTTTGATGGTTCCACTGGTTATAGTCATACGGGTCATCGGTCGAGAGTTGATACGCGTTATCATTCCAATAATCACGTACTGTTTCCTTAACTCGTGGAATGCAATTATTTTCCCGTAGATAATTACCGAAGGACTTCTTAATCGGTGGAGCATCATGTTTCGATTGGTTGAAGTAATGTTCTGAGAAAATATTTGAGGCATATTTGTTTTCCATCATTATCATCATACATCAAAAATTTTCCCAAGATTCCTTAGCTATCTCAAAGATATATACGTTCCAACTCTTGCATAGTAAAACCCAAATTCTGAATCTACTCCTAGGAAAAATAAAAAGAAAAGATCCTACAACAGTATGGAAAGTATGAGGGGAAGAAGTTAGAAAGAAGTTACCAGGTTAAAGATTCCTAGGTAAAAAAACCTGCAAAACAAAACAAAACAAATTAGTTCCTAAAAATAAACATTCTAAAGTTAGAAAATTCTAAGATGGAAATAGAAAGTTAGTTTCTAAACTGGGAAGAATTCCTAAAAATAGAAAATACAACCCTAAGCCTAAAATAGAAAAAGTAGAGAAATTAGAAAGATATCACCTAATTAGAAGTTTCTATCTTAGAATCCTACAAAACAAGAAAACAGGTTAGTTTCTATAAATCAGAAAAACCTAAACCTAAAGTTAGTAAAATCCTAATCTTAATCTAATTCTAAAACCAATTAATTTCAGAAATACGTAGCCGTCAGTCCCCGGCAACGGCGCCAAAAACTTGTTCACTCCCCAAGTATAGGGTTGTGATGTAGTAATAAACTCGGTAAGACCGAGGTCGAATCCCAATTTGGAACTTGTACGTAATCGAAACTAAGTAGAAATAGAACTAGAATGAGATGAAATCTAAATCGATTGTAATTTAAAGAATAATGATGAAATATTAATCTAAAACTTAGGAAAAAATCAGAGAAGGGAAACTAGGGATTCAGAGGATCCACTTGTAGAGATCAGGGAGATCTTATGCCTGTATTAGAAATCAGGGAAATTAACTGAACTGCCTTTGATTTTGTTTTCAAGAGATGAAAAGTATATGAATTAGAATGGATTCCATCACCAAACCATGCCTGTGGAGACAAAGCAAACAATAGAATTAAACTAATTACCAACCAATCAACGTGTTTATGAAGATTAGGAAGGGTACCGTCATCCGATCATGCCCAGGAGACGATGATGAACAACATGGCTTCCTGACGTCATAAACATAAAAAGGAAAAGAACATGTTCAAAGCCATTGCAGACCCATTGTAATTTCAGTCACAACAGACCATTAAAGACTGAAAACATTCCCTTAATTAAACCCAAATCAATATCAGATCAGTCTATACAAAAAGCATAAGCAAAGAGGCCTCCCATCACGCTACAAGCTTCACCCCTTAGCCCTAGCTAAGAGGTCTAGCCACACATGAATGGGCTAGCTCTTAAACAATTATATAAAAAATAAAAGAAAAAACAAACAAACTCTTCCTTCTCTCCCTGTCTTTCTCTCTCCTTCCAGTCGTAGTCCCAGGCCTCCAGATATGAGATGATCCTCCCAAGCTTCAATCTCTCTCCTTCTTATATGCAGCCAGGGCCGTGGAGAAGGAGTCGGTGCTGCTTTTCGCAGCTAGACGCAGTGCAGGAGTTGTTTCGCAGCCGGACACAATGTGGTTTCCGCACCGAAAACAGAGGCAGAAAACTCCTATCTTCCCTCGCTTCTGTTGAAAAGGACAACGTCTCTTGGAGCATTATGGGCAGGCCCGCACGATGGACGGTTCGGATTACCAATCCGATCATGATCAAGCTCACAAAACCGGCCCACAGCGGCCGGTTTTCTCGGGTGCGCGAACAGGGTACGCGAAAGCACTTCGCTGTGGCGCCGGTGGAGTCCACTTCTTTCCTATTTTAAGAAATCTACTCCGTTCATCCGGTTACACTCGAAAAATCGTTCAAAGAGGGCCGATTTTGGATCAAATTAAGTGTGATCCATTGATTTTTAACCCCACCGTCCATTCACGAATTGGCGCTGTTTCCATGCACTCTCGTGCATGAGTCTGGAAAAACCGCCGTGTGTACGGTTGGTTTGTTGTCCTGGGATGAATGGTCGGTCCAGATGAACTCCATGCTGATCAATGGTGGGCCACCAAGATTAAACGCAGGTCTGCTGCGGGACAGAGCTTCCGCGATTGCACTGTGAAAGTCAGTGGGCCCTAGTTTGACGTCTTTTGGAGAATCCAATCCATCCATCAGCTTCAGGATGAAAAACCGTCCAGGAAGGATGAGATATTTTTGATTTAAGTGTGGCCCACTTGATCTTTTCGTTCTGCCGTCTATCCTGCTTTCAACGGAAAGGATCTTCCAATATCTTATATGGTGGAAAGAGAACACCTAAGTGAGGTTAATACCCCCCCTTTTCACACAATAGATGGTCCAGATTGAGGATTTGGATGAAGAGTGGGCCCCACTGAGAGGAACCGGCGTCGGCCGCTTGAACGTTGTTGCGTTTTCGAAGATCACGCGGGTCAGCGGTCTTGTTGACCGAGCTCGGGTCTGGTGCGGCTGCTGTGCACGTGTGCTGTGTACACTCTCATCATTTGAAGTGGGTCCCACCTCCATGGTTGAGAAATCCGCTCCATCCATCCGCTCCATCATATCATTTTATGGGTTGAATCTAAAATAGAGGCGAATCCAGAGAGAAGGTGGACCCCAAATCAAGAAATTACGGGCTGATCCATCTGTTGGGCCACTTCTGCAGGGATCCGAGGGTTAAGACTTGACGTGTACGGTTCATTTATGGTCCTCAGGCCACGTATGGAGTTTCGAGCAGAACGGATGGTGGAAACCTTCTGATCTTACATTCTGGACCAATTTCGGGCCATCTGAGCTTTAGTTTCTCGATTTTCTCGGGTCTTTGGCGTGTAATTCTGTTGATCTCCGTACCCTGGGGTCCGTTCCTTGTTCTGGTAAATTCTGAGCGTCAAATACACACTTTTAATACCCAAGTTCAGTTTAAGCTCCTAAATACATTCTGCATCGAAAACGCAATTAAATTAACCCGTCAATCAGTATTATGTTTGTAAATTCAGGCAATAAATAGGGTCCATTTCCTCCATCTGACGATGAAATCCACTCCGTTCATCGGCTGCAGGACGAAAAACCGGTCGGTCCTGATTGGTTTTGGATCCGGTTCGTGATGACTCACTGATTTCTTCTATCGCCGTCCGACTTGCATTTAAACGGCTGGATTTTGCTCCTTACAATCTTTTGAAATTCTGCCACCTAGGCAGTGATATGAAACTTCATGGGAAACCGATGGACGGTCCGGATTGGACTGTTGAAACACGGTGGTGGCCCACTAAATCCGGCCGCAAGCTCTGTTAGCGAACAGATCTCGCGAGTACTTGCGCTGATGATGTTTCACCAGTTTTACCAGAACCTGTTTTGCTTAAGGCTCACCATACAAGTCCTTTGTGGACTATTTTGCAAATAGTACAGAGTACTTTACCTGCATTTTTTGACTGCTTTGGGGATAGACATTTGATCAGTAAAAGTGAAATGGTGAGGATTGATTTCAATAGAGATTTACTGCAGTCATCATTCACAGAGATTGTTACTTCTGTTCTTGACAAGAAGGGAACAGAAGAGGCTGTTAAGTTTTTTAATATGTTGCAGCCACTGCTGATGGAGATTCTCTTTTTAGAAGGATATAGTGTTGGCTTCAATGATTTTGACATTCCTAAGGCTGTCACTGAAGATATAAAGAAGAAGATTCAGAACATATCACCTTTGCTGCTTCACTTGAGATCAAATTACAATGAACCTGTAGAGTTGTAAGTGGAAAGCTACCTGAAAACTGTAAAACTGCCTATCGTGACTCATATTCTAAAGTTATCTACTTTGAGTAATTTGATAGATTCTAAAAATGACTCAGCTATCAGTAAGGTTGTTCAACAACTTGGCTTTTTGGGGCTTCAACTTTATGACCGAGGGAAGTTTTATTCAAGGCGTTTGGTTGAGGATATGACTTTCCACTTCCAAAATAAGTATTCTGTTAATGGTGTTGACTATCCTTCTAAGGCATTTGGGTTAGTTAAGAGCTCCTTTTTTCAAGGTCTGAACCCTTATGAAAGTTGGTCCATTCCATATCATCCAAGGAAGTGTTGATCCGTTCTTCCAGAGGACTTACTGAACTAGGAACTTTGTTTAAAAATCTAATGCCCCATATTTCTTCTATAGTGGCGGTTTGCTGTGGCCGCCTGTGATGAAAACACCCCTACTTACTATATTTTTTGTAGTGAATTGAATGTAGGTTATTGTTGTATCTCTCTTCTAACTAGCTATTTTTTAGGCCACAACTCAAAAGAATAGCATTTTCCTCTGACGAGAGACAGTGCATTCATGGTGGCTCCATGATCACTTGACCGTGGGCACCACTAGTCCAAAACTGAAAACTAGAGTAAAATTTAGAAAAAAGTTGCCCCAACTATACCAATGATGGGTCAAACTATCAAACAAGAAACCATTTCTTTTGACCAGACATTACAAAGCATGATCAATTGACTCAAGTGAAACAGGAACAAGAATATTTGAACAAACCTCAGCATCCATCTTGATGAACTTCTCCAAATGCCTTCGTGCCAATGCCTTCAAATGCTTATTGACGATCCTATAGAGGTCATCAATACAAACCCATTGCATTCAGAAACAAAGTCTATCTTATCTTTAAGGCTAGCAATAGGACGAGTTGGTCTGTTGGGTTTAGGGTCCCAACATGATATGGGATGGGCTCTGGCCTTGTAATAGAAGCTAGTGGGTTGAGGATGGATTTGAGGCCTAACTGATGAAGGGATTAGGCCTAGGCACAAGTTTTGTAGAAATTTTATATTAAGGTCCAGCCCAATCAATGAAACAGGTCCATTTTTTACTTTATTGGGCATGCTTGGGCATTCAATTGAAGGCTTTACTACTAAATGGGCTAGCTGTGGGCTGATTTTAAGAAATAACTAAGCCCATGGGTGCAGCATCAGTTACAGGCTCACTATTTTGCAGGAGTCAACAAAATCATTTATAAGGAGAAGAGATTAAATTATGATCAATTTACGGTCCACCTTCTTTTGGTCCAACCATGCCAGGAATATATCTGTGCCATCTTCTACATCAGTTTGCTAGTTTCTGTTATAATAGTGTAAGCATGCAAAGTACAAACAAACAACTAACCAAAAAGTAAAAAGCTTATACTATGGAAAAAGTAAAAAGTTTATACTATGGTTGTCTTCTTACAAGGAAGATGGAGTATAAGAAAATAACATTTGCCTTTTAGGGCTTGTTGTACATATTTACAATAGAAAAGAAGAAGAGGGAAAAAAAAATCTATATTTACTAATTCCTACAAAATCCCTAATCATAATGAAGCTTGATGATCCTATTCATCCATTCTACAGATCTATAATAGGCATATAGAGATTATTGTATGTCAAATAATATCTAAAGTGTTGGTTTCGGAAGATCGAATGTCTAATGTTCCCCGGCCTTGCCAGTTCCTTTAATCATCCATCTTTTTTCTACATGAGACCCACTAGAGACCTCATCAACCTGATTTTTCGCTGCATGGAGGGGTCCACTTGATGAATGCCCTAAACTCATACATGTTGCACACTTGCATGTATTGGGAGTAGGAACCAAATTCCTACAATATTTCTTGTAGTGAGAGATCTGTAGAAACAAAATGCTTCTCATAAGAATATTGAATAAAATTGAAGTAAAATCCATGCCTACTACAAAAACCAATCATTGAGAATAAATACTCTGAGATCAAATCCAGGTTTGAATTCATGTCTTTCAGCCCTTGTCCATACGGGCTCTATGAATCTTTCTTTCCCTGAGGAATAAAGAAACCAATAGAGGCACTCAACATGGATTCACCAAAAAATTGAGCTACGAAAAGAAAAATCCAGATGTAGCCTCTAAAAGACCCCCTTTCTTAGATGAAACAAGGTCGTGGTGGAAAATATGTTGCAATCAACAACTCTTAGCAATGTTGTTGTGTCCTGTACGTGGTAATCAGCCAGTTTTCCAACATGGCCAGAACCTGACTAATACATATTTATGTTATCCTCAAGAAGTAAGAGCTCCCCATTTGACCAATACATTTAAGTTCACGAGCTACTTTCAGAATATAGGCTTTAGGCTAAAATGGGAACTAAGTTTTAAGTTCTTTAGTGCTTGCCATCCTTAGACAAATGCCCAAATAGACATTACGTAAGTTGAGATCATGAGCTACCGCTATGATAAATGTCTAAACAGAGGCAGTTAGAGGTACCTTATAATACTCATGAGTTTGATAGAGCATTACTGGATTAGAGGTAGAAAATTATATTGTACATACTTCAGTAAAGCCACTATCTGGTTATGATCTTGTGATAGTATAACATCCAAGGGCTATATAATAAAGTAACAACTGATGACAACAAATGGTTAGTCTATTATAGGACAATGAAGAACACACAACAAACTGAAATCCTGCAAAATCCATTAGAGAAACATGAAGTAGAATTTCTCAGAGAATTGATTTAAAAAAACAAAGAAAAGAGAAACAAATTGATAGTGCATGAGTCTAAAAATCAAGGCCAACCAGGCCATTCATGGATGAAACACATCCATCTTAGGCAATACATACATACTTCAGACGATACTTTAACCCTTGGTCAAAAATCCAACACACAGGCATAACTCCATTGAATAAAGACAAGAAAGAAAGGGAAAAACCCACAAGATGATAGCACCACTTTAGAAAGAAAGAAAGAAAGAAAAGAAAAAGGCATTCCCTAATTAAGGAGTAGAAGAGAGTATATGAATAATATTATTAATGAAATGTCTTGTTTAGATTTATTGTTACAGAGAAGAGAATGATACATTGTTAGACAACATGCAGTTACTGAAAGAATGCATTCTCTAACACTAAAGGAAATGGAGACCGTTCGATCTCATTAGGAAAACACCTTTGAAATCCTATCCATACATTTCAAAGCATAGATACGAATTAAATGGTGGGAAAAAAAAATAGGGCAACGTACCAGTAGTCTATTCACAACTCCAATGGTTGAGACAGCAGCAGTTATGGCTTCTAGAAATCTTCCATATACACTTTCGTGGATTAGGTGATCCAGAGAGAGAGGCGTGTTATGGCGAGGAGGGCATGGCCAAGAGATCGGAGTACTTCCTCTTGCGGGCCTTCTCGAACTTTGACGTTTTTCGGCGAAGAGGGCAACGGCTGAGAGATCAAGAGAGGCCGAAGTGGAAAATGGAGATCGAGAGACATTGGAGAAGGAAAGAGAGAGAGAGAGAGAGAGAGAGAGAGAGAGAGAGAGAGAGCCACTTATTGAAGGGAGGAGAGGAGGGGAGAAGGGTTTTAGGAGAGAAGAGGCGGGAGAGACAAGGGTAGAAGGGTTTTCAGAGAGGAGGGTGCGCGCAGGAGAGAAAAGAAGCGCGATTTGGAGAAGCACGATTTGGGGGTAAAAATTAGATTTTAGGTTTTTTCATTCGAGCGGCGGTGGATTCATGGTACACGGGCGGCCATTTAAAAACGCCTTTAATTTCTATAAACAGGGGCGTTTTGATGCGGCCGCCTGTGATAAAAACGCCCCTAATATTGATATTTTTTGTAGTGTTTGTTTGTTTCATGTACGCTATTCATCTATTTTTCTAGATCATTTTATGGTATGAGCCTAAAAATGAGGTATTTTCAAATCTCAAATGGACAACTCACATGAAACAATGACTACTATTAAACTCTTCTCAGGGGCACAAAAGTTTTAGATCAAGCTGATATTTGTTTTTTACCTTACCTTAGGAGGTTTTTAACGATAGACATCCTGTGGTGTGGTCGACTTGAGATTTAAATCTATATCATTTTTGGGATCAAGCACTTAAATGATCTGGAAAAATGGATGGACGGCATTGATAAAACACATATATCATGGTGGGGCCAATAGAGCGCCGACCACTAGCCACCTAGCCAGTGGCAGGGTAAGTAGCCAAACCGCTTCTTGGAAATGCATGCTTTCTAGAAATTAAAATGACTATGGGATTTTTGCATCCATTTCCTTAGAAATTATGGTTTTACCAAAAAAATGTATGCTTTTAATTAGTAGTTAAAATGTCTTCATTCACTTTTTCTTCCATGGAGCGGGGGAGTTCTAGACTGTGGGGTTCACGTGTTGTGGTTTGTATGATATCCAACCTTTCCAACAGCTGGCCCCATCCATTATAATGATCAAATAAACAAAAATTCAAGTATTGCTTGGGATGCAGGTGTGATTAAGGGTTGAAAATTCGTCAAGCATGGGCTATCAGTCTTAGGTCCTCGTTGACATCCAATGTCAACCTTTACTGCCTTTCTTGTATTTTCTCTCCTTTTTTTCCTTCTTTTTTCTACATAACTTTGCCGGTTGTTAAGGTAAACCAACTACAAGAAAAGGGGACTTTAGCATCAGTTCAAAACTGTGGCTAAAAAGGTTAAAAACTGATGCTAAAGGCTTGAGCCTCAGTTTTGCCTTAGTTATCCAAACTGAGGTTGAAACCCCCATGGCTAAAGGCTTAGCCTTAGTTTTAGCAACCGAGGCTAAAATGACTTTTATAGTCTTGGTTCTTCAAGTGAAGTTAAAAGAACCTTTTTACCTTCAGTTTTCTCAAAATGAGTCTAAATCAAAATTTTAGCCTCCATTGTTTCCAACTGAGACTAAATCCAAAATTTCCTCAGTTGCCTTCAATTAAAGCTAAATCTATTTTTAACCTCGGTTCTCAACAACCGAGGCTAAAGCCTTTAGCTACGGGAGTTGTAGTCTCAACTTAAGTAACTGAGGCAAAACTGAGACTAAAGATAGATTTGGCCATTGTTTGCATGAATTGAGGCTAAATTCAATTTTTAACCTCATTTATCAATAACTGAGGCTAAATCTAGTTTTTATCAACAAAAGCTAACAATATTCTAATCAACCAATGATTGAACCTACGCATGTTTCACCCATTTAACATCCATCAAGACAACAATTAGCACAATACCAACAAAACAATTAATGGTCTATTTAAAGTTTTCAAAATAAACAAACTGCCACATAGCCTTCCACATGAACTGTTTCAGTAAGGTCCCCTTCCATGTGACTATTTTCTCTCGGATTGGATCAATCGGTGAGTTTGTAACCCGAGCAAACATCTGCTTGCAATACTCAAATGTAAGTTTCTCTCTGTTGGACATCACGGCCAAAGGAGCATCATTTCCCATTGAGCCAAGAGCCTCAGTACCATCTTTTTCCATGGAAATCAATAACATCTCCATGGCTTCTACAATGTATCTGAATAAGGAAACCCGATGATTTATTTCATTTTTTCAAACATGAGCAAGAAAACAGCACAGAAAATGTCTGAAACTACTTACTCAAAAGCCTTCAATGGAGCCAACAATCCATGAATTCCCATGTTTTCTATGTTATTATCATCATGTCGATATACCTAAAGTATAAATAAAAATGGCATTAATGATCATGCTCAGAACTTCTTAAAATCAGAATACAAATAGAAAAACTACCTGAACAATCAAAATTGATTGTGTAAGTTAAGGATATCTATAATGATTGAGTACTTGTCATATAGAGGAGAAGAAAAGATTGTGTGCACCTGGCGTGCATGAAGATTTAGTGGGCACATATTTGCCACCATCCAACAATCATGGGTGAGAATCTTAACATGATTTTATAAATTGTGTTTTTCAAATTCGAATTTTGAATTGATTATAGATTCCCACTAAAAACCATTAAATGGTGGGAGATGATGTGCTGTCGGATATCAGTGCTCCCAGTTTGCACTGAAATTCTACTCTCAGCCATTCTTCTTTACCTTTAGAGAGACCTGCATCAAATTTCCTTACTCCATCTACTACTGATAGATCTGCATCGATTTGAACAAGTTTAAAATTGATAAAAATTAATTACAAAATAATAATAGAAAGGCAATTGTATAATTAATCTAGAAAAAATGAAGAATTACATAGCATTTGTCCCTTAATTTTACATGATTCCTTCATAAATTTTCCTTAAAACAGGTCCATTGAGGGGATATAATTTTCATTTTTGGACCATCTACTATGTTGGTGGGACCTAATTGCTTCAACAATAGAGAGACCACTTTGTTTAGTAGTCTTGTGGACTGACATCCCAATACATACTAATGGAAAAGGCACAGCTCATGGCAATCAAATCAAGTAGGATGCCAAAGTGAAAGTGCTGGGGGAAGTCATGACTACTAGACCATCATCATCATCATAAATAATAATAATAATAATAAAGGAAATTATGGTACTTTTACCTTTTAAAAAAAGATATTTTAAAAACTTTCCCTAAAGTATTTAGCAACTCTACTCCTGTAACATGTGCCTACAATATCTGAACCATTAATTTAAGTGGGCCCCACCATGGATGGTTCATAGCCCAATAGCTCAACTGATTGGACCATCCTTAATCCTTGTAGTGGAGAATTGTTCTATGTAAGGAATGATGAATGGAATGTTGGTCAATTTTATTTTTTTTAATTACCCAATTAAACGGTTATCATTCTCTAATCATTCTGAAATCTGACCTTTACCCCATCAATGGGGGATCCTGTTGAATAACTGGTTCAGGTCTGGTGTACATGTGGACCATTGTATAAAAATAATCTCTTTCAACTTAGAAAAAAGTGGCAATACCTGAGATGCGAGTCAAGATTCCATCCCCTATGACCATGCAAGTTCCAAGGAGAGCCACACAAAGATGACATAATTTAGCAAAAGGTTTTTTTTTTTTTTTTTGAACAAAAAATAAGGTTTACATCAAGAGTTAGGATTAGAATCCCCAATAAAAAGTTTCCGCACACACCGCCTGGATGCGACTTTGAAACCTGTGGAGTGTGGCCAAAGAGTAGAGAAAATCTTTAATCCCTATTACGATAAAGGCGTGACGAGCACGACGTCCATACGTATAGACAACCTTACCATAAAGGGCTTGTATAATGCAATCCTCTGCACCAAGAAGAAGGAAAAAGAAAAAACGGGGGGAGAGAGATCACCTGTGAATGGAGCTCCTATATCAAAGGAAGAACAGTTAAAAGACAAGAGAGGCAGAGGAAAGCAGCAACCTACTCTTCAACAACAGATGTCCACAAAGATGTTTTCTAATAGCCAGGTATGGTACTCCCCTTAAAGATTCTATGGCACTCAAGTTCAAATCTTTATAGTTCAGAATCATCGTGATTCAATTCAGTTGTGAATGAGCTTAATCATTGTGATTCGATTCAGTCGAGCTTCCAAACACACCTGTTTGTTTAAGTGGAAATGTGCTGAGAAGTACTCCAACCTCCACTTATGAGTGTTGGGAGCGTTGCACAAAAACCTTAGGATCTCACCTCCCAAAACACTAGAATTATGGGATATAATAAAGTAATAAAATAAATCAAAGCACAAACTACACGACACAAGAGATTTTACATGAGAAACCCTCGAAGAAGTAAAAACTACGGGACCTAGTCTAGAGCAACAATTCACTATGAAGTAGAACGTTACAACCGATCACAAGCAGACACTGCTTGGATCAAACCTTTTTCACTCATATAGGAGTGGATGAACAATAAGAGAATAATGAAAACAGAGAGATCTCATCGATCACGAGGACGTAGAAGCGCTGAGACGTCGACTGCGCAGTAGATCACCTTTACGAGCAGAATCCTCCCTTCCACAAGCTTCCTCTCTCTCTTTTCTCTCTCTTCCTCTAGAATCACTTTAGGAAGCCTTAACATGCCCTAGAATAGCCTAGGGACCCCTATTTATAGTTTATGAAACTTCTCTTCCGCACCTTTGCGAAATCGCCTCAAATTTACACAGTCCGCACCAAATCCGGACTAAATCTGCGTAACCCTCGACTAGTCGAGCTAGAACCTCGACTGGTCGAGGCAAAAAAAACATGGCTTGCTGGACTTTGAGTCAAGCGACCCTCGACTGGTCGAGCAGGCCCCTTCGATCGGTCGAGCAGCACGGTCCAACAAGATTTAGGAAATCCGTGCTGCACAACCTCTCCTCTGAACTGAGGAGAAAAACCCCATCAAATCTCCCACTTTCTGACTCATGAGGAAAATGCCTTCTTCAAGCCAGAAAGGTTTCTACAAACCTCAAACTTACCATTGAGCAATGCTTGGTCATCATGTCTGACCCATTATCGTCCTTGTGGACCTTCTCAAGTTGTAACACTTCTGTTCCAAAGCATCCCTAATCCAGTGATACCGAATCTCTATGTGCTTTGACTTGGAGTGCTGACTTGGATTCTTGCTCAAGTGTTTAGCACTTTGACTATCGCAATAGACCACGTGCTGTTCTTGCTTCAGGCTAAGTTCATGTAGGAACCTCTTCATCCAAAGGATCTCTTTACATGCCTCTGTGACCGCAATGTACTCGGCCTCTGTTGTCGACAATGCTACGACCTTCTGTATCTTACTCTGCCAAGAGACCGCTCCCCCTGTAAACGTGAACACGAACCTCGATGTGGACTTCCTGAAGTCTATGTCACCTGCTATATCTGTATCTGTGTAGCCTTCTAACATAGGTTTTCCGTCACACTTAGATACCATAGTATCCATTTCACTGTTGCCCAATGTTCTTTGTCAGAATTGGCAAGATACCGGCTGACGACACCAACCGCATATGTTATGCTGGGCGCGTATACACCATAACATACATCAAACTTCCTACCATTGACACGTAGGGTATCTTCCTCATCTCATCCACCTGTGCCTTCATCTTTGGACACTGCTTATCGCTTAATTTGAAGTGACCATCCAGTGGAGTACTGACTGGCTTCGCTGCATTTATATTGAACCGCTCTAGGACTTTCTTAATATATCGCTCTTGTGACAGCTAAAGCTTTCTACTACATCTGTCATGGGTTATCTCCATTCCTAGTATCTTTTTAGCCGGGCCCAAGTCTTTAATCGCAAACGACTTGCCCAACTCCTATTCTAGCCTGTCAATCTTCTTAATGTCTTTACCCATGATGAGCATGTCATCAACGTATAACGGCAGAACTAAGAAATCACTATATGAGAACTTGCGCGTGAACACATAGTGGTCCAACTCCGTTCTGTCATATCCTTGCTTTAACATGAACGAGTTGAACTTCTTGTACCATTACCTTGGAGCTTGTTTTAGCCCATACAAGCTCTTCCTTAGCCCACACACTATATGCCCTTTGCCATTGACTTCAAACCCCTCTTGTTGGTGCATGTAGATCTCTTCTTCTAGGTCACCATGGAGAAAGACAGTTTTAACATTTAACTACTCTATCTTTAGATTCATGCTAGCCGCCAACCCAAGTAACACCCGTATGGATGTCATCTTCACCACTGGTGAGAATATCTCCTTGAAGTCTATACCTTTCCTCTGACCAAATCCTTTCACCACAAGTCTGGCCTTGAACCTCGTTTGTGAATTCTTCTACTCAATCTTTTTTTAATACTCCACTTGTTGCTCAGAGCTTTCTTGCACTTAGGCAATTTTACCATATCATAGGTGTAGTTCTTATGCAAAGATTTCATCTCCTCTTGAATAGCTTTTAACTACTCCCCCTTATGCTCGTCGGCTAGGGCCTCAGAATAATCTTCTGGCTCTCCCCCATCAGTGACCATAATGTACTCATATGGCGAGTACTTCGTGGACAGTGGTCTGTCCCTAGATGACCTCCTCACCTGTGGCTCAACAGGTGGATCAAGTGAGGGCTGCCTCCCCGATCCATCTTCTATAGGAACTCCCTCATCCTCTGCACCTTGCTGTACTCCTCTGTTATCAGGCACCACAGGAGGAGTAATCGGATCCATGTCTTCTAGCTCACCTGAACTAGGTTGGGTCTTCTCTAACTTATAAATGTCTTCTATATATTGATCTTTAAAGAAAACCACATCTCTGCTCCTGACGAGCTTTTTCTCGGTCGAATCCCACAATCTGTAGCTGAATTTTTCATCACTGTATCCCAAGAACACACATTGTCTAATTTTCATATCGAGCTTAGACCTCTTATCCTTTGGTACGTGAACAGATGCCCTGTATCCAAACACCCTGAGATGATTGTACGATGGATCTTGTCCAGTCCATACCTTCTCAAGTACTCCATTCAACGGGGATGATGGAGACCTATTTATCAAATATACTGTCGTGTGCATTACTTCTCCCCAGAATGTCTTGGGCAACTTTGCATGGGATAACATGTATCTGATTCTTTCTACAATGGTGTGATTCATTCGCTCAGCCACACCATTATGCTGAGGGGTCTTAGGAACTGTCTGTTCAAGCCGTATACCCAGGGACTTACAATACTCATAGAAGTCACTAATGTATTCACCACCATTGTCAGTGTGGATGCATTTTAATGATCTACCTATCTCTCTCTTGACCATAGCATGAAACATTTTAAACACACCAAGGACCTCATCCTTGGATTTAAAAGCATAACCCAAACCCTCCTAGATGCATCATCTATAAAAGTGACAAAACACAATGCCCCACCCAAGGTTTTTGTCGTTATAGGACCACAAACATAAGAATAAACCAAATCTAATGCATGCAATTTATTAACATGAGAAGAGGATTTAACAAATGAAACTCTATGTTGTTTCTCTGATAAATAGTTAATATAGATTTTGAGAGGTATATCTGTCACGTTTGGAAGGAGTCACTTCTTTGCTAGTAGCTGAAGCCCTTTTTTACTCATGTGGCCTAGACGCTTGTGCCACATGTCAGTAGCTGAATCTTTCATTACATTCAACCATCCCTTGCACACACTGACACTTGCCTTGTAAAGGGTGCAACACTTCTTCCCTCTGGCTGCGATCAACAAACCCTTGATGAGCTTCCAGCGCCCACCAATAAATCGGCTTTTATAGTTATTATCATCCAACTTTCCTGTCGACATCAAGTTGAGGCGAAGGTGTGGAATGCACCTCACATCCCTGAGCACCAATGTGTAGCCTACATCGGTCTTCACACAAATATTACCAACCCCTACGATCTTCGAAACACCAGAATTTTTCATCTTCATGGTCCCAAAGTCACTTGACTTGTAGCTTATGAAGAAATCTTTGTATGGAGTCGTATGAAACGAGGCTCTCGAGTCTATCACCCAGTCGATGTCCTGACTCGTAGCTGTGAGACAAACATCATGATCTGCTGAAATAACTACAACGTCATCATCTGAAGTAACCGCAGTGGAGTCTGATTCATCTTCCTTCTCCTTTCTTTTTCCTTTCTTGTCATTCTTCTTCTTATGACATTCATGCTTGTAGTGGCCCTTTTTGCCATAATTCCAGCATTTAACATCCTTCCTGGCACTCGACTTGCCTCTTAATTTATCTCGGGCCTTCCCGCCCTTTCCGTTCTTTCCTCTCCCCCGATCTTGTGTCACAAGGGCCTCTTGTTGAGTAGACCCCTGTGACTTCCTCCTTGTCTCCTCATTGAAGAGTCGTGCAATGAGCAACTAGTTATTCCATTTTATAAAAAAAAATCTTATTAGTGGACACCTTTCCATAGGTCGACGCAGAGTTACTCGAGACACCACCAATGTCTCCCAATTGTCAAGTGCAATGAGCTACAAGGTCGAAGTAATATAAAAACTAAACCGATGAAGATTTTTGCATGGATGTAATTCAATTTGAATAAAATAACACCCGTAGTTCATCATCTAGGACCATCTTCATAGCGAAAAAAAGTTTAAGTATTTTAATAAATGTTAGAAAATATGATTTGCACAATTGACATATATCTATCAAGCTCGGTGATTTTTATTGTGATAATGAATATCAAAAGAAATATAACAAAGTTAAAAACCTCTCCTATCTAGGAAATCTGAATCCACCATCATTTGAACATATGGATTCACAAGAGATTCACAAGTCATTTTATCAAAAAAATCTTATTGTTGACTGTCTTCCTCTCATACAACCTTGCAATTTTAGCTATAGGCTAGCGGTTGAGGTCTCCATAGACACATGGTGGAATACGGAATCATCCAGCCATTGTCTAATAAACCCTACCACCTTTCGGTCTAACTTTTTCCAATCATCATCTGACATATCCTTTGTATAATCGATATGCAGAGATAAAAAGCAATAAGAATTGTCTAAAAAAAAAACAACTTATAAAGCTTTTAAGAACTCTTTAAAAACCCTAAATTTTGCTTTGGGATGAGCATAATGTTTAAGTCTTAGAAACCCCTATTTATAAAGCAAGTCCTCCATCTTAGCCTTCCATATGGTCCAGTTAGAACCATTGAGACTAATCACCCTTGATGAGCCACCTTCCATAATTTAGAACTGATCCCACTCCATTCAACCAACCTGAACTCTCTGATACCACTTTGTTGGGAGCATTGCACAAAAACCTTAGGATCTCGCCTCCCAAAATACTAGAATTATGGGATATAATAAAACAATGAAATAAATCAAAGCACAAACCACACGACACAAGAGATTTTACGTGGAAAATTCTCGAAGACGTAAAAACTACGGGACTTAGTCCAGAGTAACAATTCACTATGAAGTAGAACATTACAACCGATCATAAGCACACACCATTTGGAACAAACCTTCTTCACTCACGTAGGAGTGGATAAACAATAAGAGAATTATAAAAATGGAGAGATCTCACCAATCATGAGGACGTAGAAGCCCTAAGAAGTCGACTGCGCAGTAGATCACCTCTACGAGAAGAATCCACCCTTCCACAAGCTTCCTCTCTCTTCTCTCTCTCTCTCTCTCTCTCTCTCTCTCTTCCTCTAGAATCACTTTAGGAAGCCTTAACATGCCCTAGAATAGCCTTAGGGACCCCTATTTATAGTTTAGGAAATTTCTCTTATGCACCTTTACGAAACCGCCTCAAATTTACGCAGTCCACACCAAATTCGGACTGAATCTGCGTAACCCTCGACTAGTCGAGCTAGGGCCTCGACTGGTCGAGGCTAAAAAACATGGCTTGCTGGACTTTAAGTCGAGTAGGCCCCTTCGACCGGTTGAGCAAGCTACTCAACTGGTCGAGCAGCGCGGTTCTGTAAGATTTAGGACATTTGCGCTGCACAACCTCTCCTCTGAACTGAGGAGGAAAACCCCATCAATGACATGGTTTCTTCTGTTTGAGAAACCAGAGATGGTTCTCACTGTTCAACTGTTGACCTTTTAACATCTACGCTTAAAACAAAACTCCAAATAACAGAATTCCAGTTGTTTCGATTTTTAGGTTTTCCATTCCCTAAGGGTTCCGTAGGGATTTTCCATTTCCACATTCTGGATTCTCTCTATCTAAACACTAAAGAGAAAGATGCATCAAACAGAAGAGAACATGTAACCAAGTAGTAACTATTCGAGTATTAAAATGACAAAGTGATGTAAGGGATCACCAAATTACACATCGGCCCGAGAGAGACCCAGCATTACCAATGAGTGGGAGAGAAGGAGGAGATCGTAAAAGAGTAATGACCTGTAGGACTGCCCAACCATTGTTTTTCTATCCTATACCTATCTTGGTCTTCTTCTCCCATAATATGCAATGATCAGAACCTCACAGCCACTATCGACAAGAGCATGCGAGCTAGCACTACCCTAAGGAATGTGGGTCTGACATGTCCATAAAATCAATGGACTTGCCCTTGTTGTTTCATACTCTACTTGTTTCAGGATGAGTAAGACCAGAATGCAATAAGATGACTATGATCAGGTACAATTTTCCAGGCCCACCCAAGTGCCATAATATTTTGAATTGGATTTCTGTTACCAACAAAGAGTCCTTTACTGGCTCAGAACATTTAAAAAAGAAGAAGAAGAAGAAAGAAAGAAAGAAAAAAAAAAAAAAGAATGGCTAAATGCTTAAAACTATTGAATAACAGAAAGACCTTTGTAAAGCTACTTGTTTCGTAGTGCATTGCCAATTAAAGTTCATCAAAAATCTAAAGCTAGCATGGATTTGAAGGAAAATTATGAGTTACACAGAAAACCAAACCCAGCAGTAAAACATAAAAGAAGGTTAAAATGTAGAAAGATCATCGGAAGCATTAGTGGCAAAATGATCTGCTAGATCACATAATGGCAACAATCAATCAGACTAATCCAATTTCCACTTATGAGCAATAAACCCAAAGAAAACCTGACATAGAAAAGAAAAAATATGTAAAGCGATTACAAGCTGAACGATCGTAAATCTAAAACAATTTGGTTAGTTTAGCCACTGTCACAGCTAGAATGGCTTCGATCTCAAAATCCTTCTCAATAAATGATTATTTTAAAGGAATTTCTGCCAAGTCTTTTTCAACTGTAGACAAAAGTGTGTTTCAACATTGAGGTCTTGGGTTTGAACCCATACTTACCTATCAAAAATAAATAAATAAGTCTTTTTCAACTGTACATTTGTTTGAAAAACTGTGACCCAACTGACTATGGGACCAACCTAATTCTTGGGCCAGAGCATCCACATAGTGGTGCCCCCTTGATGAATGTATTCGACCTCGCAATTATGTTGCCACGTTGGCACATATGTAGCGCATTCAAGAGCTTTCTTCTACAGGCATGAAGACTTACTAAAGTGATGCCATATGAGAGAAAAAATGATTGACACTCTAGTAGAGTGTGATCCCCGCAATTAAAAAAAAAACCGTGCAATTTGTAACTTCTAGCTCAAATTCTACCATTTAGATGGTGGAAACAATGCCCTAATTAGCTGATTAATTGATATTAAATAGCCACCAATTCATGTTACCATTTTATAGATAAGGTATTAAATGGCCGCCAACTTCTGTAAAGAAATATTTTAGCTCTGTAATGAGTAGAAGATCATCCGAACTTTTAGGAGGGTTTCTACAACAAGATTTCCCTTCTCTGATTTAAGTTTGAATCTCTCTCTCTCTCTCTCTCTCTCTCTCTCTCTCTTTCCGTGTGTGTGTGTGATATACATGCTCTTGAAATTGAGAAAGAGAAAGAAGAAGCACAAACCTGCTATCATTCACTCAACCATTCCATCCAAACAACAGAAGCTGATGGCAAGAAATCCCTCCCAAAGCCATTCCTCTGCCCGTAAAGAACTTCCATCCCGTCTACTTCAGCAGCATTCCTTTCCATAATCCTCTCCACGAAACAAGCCTCAGGGACCGGATCCAACCCTTGTGAAACCCTAATTCTCCTAATCCTCGAAAAATCCATGCAATACTCCCCTAAATCGCCACCTTCTTCCACATTCCTGCTAAATGTGGCCCTGCTCTTTGATCCATGCCCACGGATCTCTGCTTCCTTCACATCCTCCTTTTCATCTGCCTTTCTCGACATGAACCCGATCATCTCATCCCGTTCCTCAATGTTCTGCCACAGCTTCTTGACATAGATCCACAATTCGGCCTCCGATTTCTCCATATCCTTGATTCAGAGCGTCGGGTCACCGATTTTAACGATACTTACCTCGATTGAGAGAGATGTTCTAAACGGAAGGTGAAGATGTTAGGAAGAGATGATTCGGTGGGGATGAATTGAGGTCGAGTGAGAAAAGCTAGTAGAGATGGAGTCTCACGAAGTGAGAGAGAGAGTTGTTGAATTCGATTGAAGCTGAGAAATGAAATTGGGGATTTCAAATATATAGGGTGGGCTAGCAGCGGATTAGCTACTGACTGGTCGAGTAGCAATGTCACCAACTTCTGTGGGCCCCACCGTGATGTACGTAATATATCCACACCATAAATCCATTTGGAGAGATCATTTTAGAGCATGACCCAAAGAATGAGTCAGATCCAAACCTCGAGTGGACCCCACCATAGAAAACAGTGGGGAGAGTGATGCCCACCGTTAAAAACTTCTAAGGGCCACAAAAGCTTTCGATCAAGCTGATATTTGTGTCTTCCCTTCTTTCATATCTGTGTTAACACAAACAGGTTGGATTTCAAGTAAACATCATGGTGGACCTTAAGAAGGTTTCAACGGAAGGCCTCACTCCCCACTATTTTCTATGGTGGGTCGACTCTAGCTTTGGATCTGCCTCATTCTTTGCTTCATGCTCTAAAATGATCTCTCCAAATGGATGGATGGTGTGGATATAATACATACATCATGGTGGGGCCCACAGAACTTGGTAGACTTTTAGCCTTAGTTCTGTATGCAATTGAGGTTAAAAAGTAGACGTTTGGCCTCGGTTCCTATGCAACTGAGGCTAAAAAGTAGACTTTTGGCCTCGGTTCTTATGCAACCGAGGCTAAAAAGTAAACTTTTGGTCTCGGTTCATATGCAATTGAGGCTAAACACTAGACTTTAGGCCTCAATTCCTATGCAACCGATGCTAAAAAGTAGACTTTTAGCCTCAGTTCATATTCAACCGAGGCTAAAAACTAGACTTTTGGCCTAAGTTCCTATGAAACAGAGGCTAAAAAGTAGACTTCTAGTCTCTGTTCCTATGCAAGTAAGGCTAAAAAGTAGACTTTTGGCCTCGGTTCCTATGCAACTGAGGCTAAAAAGTAGACTTTTCGCCTTGGTTCCTATGCAACTGAGGCAAAATAGTATACTTTTAGCCTTAGTTCCTATGCAAATGAGGCTAAAAAGTAGACTTTTAGCCTCGGTTCCTATGCAACTAGGGCTAAAAGGTAGACTTTTAGCCTCGGTTCCTATGCAACTGAGGCTAAAAAGTAGACTTTTTGCCTCGGTTCCTATGCAACTGAGGCTAAAAAGTAGACTTCTCGCCTCGCTTCCTATGCAACTGAGGCTAAAAAGTAGACTTTTTGCCTCAGTTCCTATGCAACTGAGGCTAAAAAGTAGACTTCTCGCCTCGCTTCCTATGCAACTGAGGCTAAAAAGTAGACTTTTGGCCTCGGTTCTTATACAACTGAGGTTTAAAAGTAGACTTTTCGCCTCGGTTCCTATGCAACTAAGGCTAAAAAGTAGATTTTTAGCCTTGGTTCCTATACAACTGAGGCGAAAAATGAACTTTTAGCATCAGTTCCTTAGCAACCGAGGCTAAAAAAACACATTTAGCCTCCAATTTTTCAACTGAGGCTAAAAAATTGTGGCTAAAAGCCTATTTTCTTGTACATTGGTTGGCGATTCAGATTAGAGATGGGAATTTTAGTTAGATCGGTAGCCGTAAATTTTAATAAGTGCATATCTTAAGACAACAAATGAATTGAGTTTATGTTTTATATGCTTGAAGCGTTCCTTCATTTTTCTAGGCATACGTGTTGAGGGAGCTCAATTACATCATAATTAAGCCATCTGTTGACCACTTTGTTCATGACCTTTTGGATTCTGATTGCTTGAGCTGCTTGCAAGGTGTTTAAGGATTATATATTACACATTTCTTGAGATATCTTGTTGAGAATCATTATCTTATTAAGAATCATTTCCAAGTTCTAATTTAACTAGGTACTTACTAAGCAAGCTTTGGTTGGGTCAATTTAGAGAAGTTCACTGCCAAAATCGTGGATTTGCAACAGATTTTTGTGACGGACTTCGTCCATCACAAAAATATCTTCGTTTAACGACGGATTTAATCCGTCGCTAACGGAAAAGGTCCGTTGCCAATCCCGTCTTTCTCGAAAATCCATTTTGTAAGTCGTGGAATTTTACAACAGACCAAATTCCGTTGCTAAAATCAGATTTACGACGGATTACGGTCCGACGTAACATGGCGACGGACTAAATCCGTCGTAAATTTTGAAATTTGCGACAGAATAGGATCAGTTGCAAATTCCCACCCAAAATAGCAATTTGAGAGGGTTTTTAGTTGCTTTTGTGATGGATCATGGTTTGTCGTAAAATGATTTTTGCCTTGAACATTTATTTTTTTTCATTTTTTTTAAGAATATGGTGGAAAATTATGTTTTTTTTTTTTTTGTAGTCTAATAATTGTTTTTTAATAGATTTTCAGTGGTTTAATTGTACATATTTGTATATAAGATTATTTTTTAAGAATTGATTGAATGCAAAAAATATATATATATATATATATATATATATATATATATATTTGTTTTTATATTAAATGAGTGGAAATTATTATTTTTTTAAATTTAAAACTAATATCTAAATGATTTGTAATATCACATGAAAAAGAATATTGAGAAGTTTAAAAAATTTAACAATGTTTGAGAAAAAAATGAGATTTTGAAAAAATAAAAATCGTGATTTAATAAAAATCTATTTTGTGGGAAAAAAAAGAATATTGAATAAAGTTAATAATTTTGAAAAAAAGAATTTGATTTTGAGAAAAAAATAATATCCTGAAAATGAAAATTAAAAAGATTTTAAAAAATTGTGAAAATTTTGACAATGTTGAAAAATGAAAATATTTTGAAAAAGAAAATGAGAGTTTGTATTTTAAAAAATAAAATAAACTTGAAAAAAGTTCAACAAAAATTGTAAGTTTGAAAAAAATGCTTTAAAAAAAATGGAGTTAGAAAGAATTGAAAATTTTAAAATAAAATGATATTAAAAAATCGATACTTTAACAAAAAAACAAACATTTTTAAATGAAAAATAAAGAAGTTGAAAAATTTTGTGATTTTGAAAAATAATTGAAAATATTCAAAATTTGAAATTAAAAGAAAATGGTTATTTATAAAAACACTGAGATTTAATATATATATATATATATATATATATATATATATATATATATATATATATATATATATATCATTTTAAAAAAGAAAATTGAGAAGTTGAAAAGAAAATGATGCTTTTGAAGAAAAGAAATCAGCATTTTGAAATTTCTGAGGAAAAAAATTAAAATTTGAGAAAATTTTTGAGATTTTGAAAATAAAAATTCAGAATTTGTATTTTAATTTCATTTTGAAATATTTTATAATAAAAATGATATTTTGTTAAAAGTTTTCGAAGAAAAATTAAGAGTAAAAAAATATACATTTTGAAAAAAAAAATGTTATTTTTAAATGAAAATTGAAATTTATTTGTGAAAAAAATATTTTTACTAAATTATTAGGCACATCCACTAATTGAACCTTTAACCGTTTTTAGACAATCTTATCAGTCCAGATTGAAGAGTAAATAACTTCAGATGTTTAAATCAAATTTCACTTAAATTGTTGATTAATCTTGTATGCCCAATATCTTTCTCATATGTCGCCTAATCGAGGTGAGTAACTAGTTGAATTGAGGGTATTGATCAGTAAAATAGGGTGAATGAACCAGACATGTAAAATGGCCAAATATTCTGGTCAAAATTGTGACCCAACTTATTGACCTCGTGAGAACCTAAGAATTGATGTTAGTAAGTTTTGTGGGCCCCATCATGATCTGTGTCTAACATCAACACCGTGCATTTGATGTGTCCCCTTTGGGTTATGAGATATCTCAAAAATCATCCGTATACGAAACTCAAGTGGGCTATACCATCTAAAACTATGTGAAGACATCCTAAAAAATATAAAAGCACCTGGGGGCGCCCATATGAGTTTTGGATGCGGCTGAAACTTGGTCTGACCCCTCATCTGAGTGGGTTGGATATGTGAATCACATTTAGGCAGGCCCAATATATGATTATGAATGTTTTAAGGAAACCCCTCTCCACTACATTTAGGTGAGTTACTCATTACCCTTACTAGAGTAAACTCTATGGGGTCCACCATTATTTATTTATTTTATCCACTCCATTCATTCATGTTAACAGATAATTTGAGGTCTAAAGAACAAAAAAGGAAGCATATAAAAAGCTCAAGTGGACCACGCCATAGGAAATAATGTGATTGAACCTCTACCATTGAAAAATTCTTGGAGGCCATAGAAGTTTTTTATCAAGCTAATGTTCGTGTTTTCTCTTCATTCATATCTTTTTTATATTATGAACAGGTTGGATGACAAATAAACATTACTATGGGCCCAAGGAAGGTATCGATGGTGGAAATCATTATTCCACACTATTTCGTGTGGCATGGTCCACTTGAGTTTTGGATTTATCGAAAATTTGGGATCAACCCACACCGTTCATCCATTTTTCGACATCATTTTAGAGAATTATCTTTAAAAAAAATGAATCATATCCAAAGATTAAATGGACCGCAACACAAATAAGGGGAACGGATTGACTACTCCCCCTGACACCGGCCAATGGCTGGTGGTCAGTGCTGTATGGGCCCCACCATGATGTATGTGTTTCATCAATGTCGTACATCTATTTTTAAAAATCATCTTACAACATGAAACCAAAAATGAGGTATATCCCAATCTGAAATGGACCACATTACAGGAAACAATGTTGAATGACCGTTAACCATTAAAAACATTTTGGGGGCCATAAAAGTTTTAGATCGAGATGATTTTTATTTTTCCCCTTCATCTAGGCCTGTATGACCTAATAAATAGATTGGATGTCAAATAAACAGTATAGTGGGCCTTAGGAGGATTTAAATGATGGATATCCAATCACTATTGTTTTCATGTGGTGTGGTTCACCTAAGATTTATATACCTCTCATTTTTGGAATAAATCCCTTAAATGATCTTTTAAAATGGATGAACGTAATGGATGAAATACATACATCATGGTGGGGTCCACAGAGCACCGACCACCAGCCATAGGGCTGGTGTCCGGGGGAGTAGCGAGACTAGCTATTGAAGTGATGTTAGCAAGTTCCGTGGGGGCCACCATGATGTATGTTTTGTATCCACACCTTCCATCCATTTGGAGAGATCATTTTAGGGCAATATCCAAAGAACGAGTTAAATCCAAAGCTCTAGGGACCCCAGCATAGAAACAGTTGGACAGTGACGCCCACCATTAAAATTTTTTAAAGGCCACAAAAGTTTTAGATCAAGCTAATATTTGTGTTTTCCCTGATTTCATGTCTTTTTTAACTTTTGAACAGGTTGGATTTCAAATAAACATTATAATGGGCCTTAGGATAGTTTCAATGGTGGGAATCACTCTCCATTTTCCCCATGGTGTGGTCGAATCGAGATTTATATAGATCTCAGTTTTTGGGATCTTTCCTAAAATGATATTGAGAAATGGATAAATGGCAGGGATTAAAACATATACATCATGGTGGGGCCCATTGAGCCTTACCAGATCCAAAGAACAAGTGACGTTATATATTGTACAGATACAATTTGTGAGTTTTGTGTTTGACGTAAAATAGTGGTGACTCATTTATAATAATAGTGGAAATGATATATAGTTATCTAGACCATCTAAATAATGGGTCTAATTGTTATTAGTTAATATTTATACTTTTTCCTATATAAAACTATCTTAATCATTCAGTAAATGATCCCTTAAATGTATGGCTATTAATGTAGTTGATGTGTTAAATTGTGGAAAGCTCACAATTTGCGGATTTGAAAGTAACATCTCATTTCAGAAGAGGGATTTCTTCTTTCAAATGATGCCCCCTGCCTTTACAAATCCCTCTTTCGAATGACGCCCTCTGCCTCTGCCTCTACCTGGTTTCTCATTTTCTTCTTCCGCTGGTGGGTGAGCTCCGAATCTCTGAAGGATTTCAGGCATCTCTCCTGCAGTGGGTGAGTTTCTCTCGAAATCCCTGTTTTTATTCCAAAATCCATTCCATCTGTCATTGCTTTCTCGTTTCTTCTCTCTTTTCTTATTCCAAAACCCCTAATTGTAACAATGTTGAGATTTGGCAATGTGGGAGGATGAAATGAATTTGTCTTTCATAGGCATGCTCAATGCTTCAGATATTATTCAATAGCACATTGACTACTTGCACATTCAAGACTTGAACTTTTGATATCTGTGGTGTAATTGGTCAATTTGAATCTACGTATTTATTTTTGACCAACCATGTTAGTGATGATATGTTTGAATTCATGTATGCCATTAATTGCTTGAGGGTGCTCTTTGAAATGCTTGGTGGGTTCCTTTTTGTGCCCTCTTACTTGATACTAGTGTTTGTTCTCAAACTTTATTTTATCTATTTCATTTTGGTGTTTTCTCACAAGATGCAAGCTCTGGTTGAGGACTACATTTTCACCTAGTGTAATTGATTTTGTTTTATGCCCAGTGGATGGGCTGTATGCCAGAAGTCAGGCAGATTGGACCATCGATCATCAGACATTTGGCAGGTGCTGGATAGTTAAGTTTTTTTATTTTATCTTATTTTTTTCAATTACTAAGATATTTGGCTTACAACCCATTTAAGATGTACTGGTATCAGTGAGCATCAAGCTTACATCCTATACATTCCCTTGTTGAGCCCACTTAAAATTTGGAATATTTTCAGTTTTTATGTGCCTACTAATTCTACTCAGTTTCACCTTCTAACAGGGTTAGATGACAAATAAAAAATAAGGTGGGCTTCATAGTCCATTTGAAAGTTGGCATGTAGTGTTATATGATGTTATCCTTTTTTACTCAAATTTTATTCCTGGTAAGTCATGTTAGAATTTAAATTGCTTTACACTCCCGTAATAGGCACAATTCATAGTAAAGCGACTACTTTTTCTATCTGTTCTTGTTATTAAAGTGACTACTTAATCCATAGTAAATTTGTATTCACCGCAACTTTGGTATATAATTGTCCCTAGCACCTTGCATCATTTTCAAAGTTCCTCACTTATTTCAAATTTTATTTCAGTCTACTCTAAATCCTGTTTCAATCACAGTTTTTTTTTTTTTTTTTTTTTTTTTTTTTAATGTTTCCTCTAAATGTTGTTTCTGCTATGTTGTAATTCGAAATTCACTTAACTGGATTTCTTAAAATGGCAGGAGAATCAGTTTGTTTTAGTAGATGCTTGCTACACTCAGTCATAATGTTACCATTGCACTCACTTTGAATGTTTCAAACATGCCAATCCATGACTTAGGTGGGCCACACCACAAGCAACAGATAAGAGTGGATGCCTGCCCTGTGAAACCTTCTTGACTTAGGTGGGCCACACCACATGCAACAGTTGTGATTTTCTACAAACTGTACTCATACCTTGTTATCTTTGAACAAATGTAAGCCTTGTTTCATATATAAAACATGTGCAAACAGCTTGATAATGACACATATGTTGAGCTTTTCCTCTTTCTTTCATTTGTTAGACATTGTGAACATCTACAATGAACTAATAACTGCCTTCATATTTGTTGAAGTTAGGCAGTAAATAAATGTATAAAGACAGTAGGAATTGGTTTTATGATGTCTCCGAAATACACCACCCATCAATGAAAATTGTTGGTCTTGTGAGGAAACTGCTCAAAGTGAAGACAGTCTTCAATATCTTGGGACCTATGTTGAATCTAGTGCAGGTACCTTTCACAGTTGTTGGTGTCTATGATGAGGATTTGGTAAGTTTGATATATTGGATGTCTTGACAACATGACTCAACTATTATTGTTGAATTTAGCAAATGATCTTTTTGCTGGATAAGCGAAGACTAATATTAAGCTTTGCCATGTCTCAGGAGACAAAAATAGTCGAATAGAAGAGAAACAGGTACCATTTTTGTGAGAATATATAGAATCTCTGAGTTGTTGGATGGTGTTTGGAAAGATGTATATTGTATTATTGTAGTTGTTGTTTACATGAAAAATACGATACATATTGTTGTTATGCAGCTTATGCTTTGTGAGAACCCCTGAATTTCTTTATCTATGACAACCCTCTAATTAAATGGTCAGGATTGTTTAATAGATGTGATTGTGGTGTGTTGACCTTGCCCATCTTCATACCCATCAGGTGAGCTTTTTAGATTTCAGACACGTGTTCTGTTTTCCTTGGATATTAGGCATACTAGCATGAGATGCATTGTACACATGGGTGCGAGCCCAACAGTGCATCTGGTTGAAATCACATGAGTTGAGAGGGGATCCTAGCTCTGTCCAATTATTTGATCATACATGGGCCTGTAAATACAGAGGAATGGCCTAAAATTGAGCTCTGGGCCTGGCCTTTTTTCTCTTCTGCTCGAGGAAGTTAAGATAAGGACCATGGTTTTAAGACTTAATCTAGTTGATAGCATTTGTGAAATTCTATCTCCTTTCAGTTTTTGTTGAGAAATCGATATTTTCAATTTTTGATTTCCATTGTAGTTTAGTATTGCATTTAAGGTATTTGGATATTATTTGACTAAATCTTTATCTTGAATTATTTAGTAGTTTTGCTTGACTAATCTACAGAGATTTTTGTTGTGATTTGTTTCAAGTTTTCATCTTCTTATGCGTAACAGAAGGTACACATTTCTATTATGATTTGTTTTTATTTTTTCTCTACTTATGCATAAAATGTTCTGATTTAAATATTAAGAACTATGTAGTAGCTTGATCCCAATCTTCTGAACATTGGGTATGTAGGTAGCTGTTCATATTAGACTGTATCGGTGCAGCCACAAATTCATTTTTTTCCCCTTCTTGTAGTGTGGATGCATGTTCATTAGGACTACTTGGCAGTAAGAATGAGGTGGATGTAAGTTCTCAAAACCTTAAATGAAACTTGAATTATTTATATCTTTATCGCTTCATTTATATGCTGTCGTTAGGGTCAACTTGCAACTCCTCAAAACCCGCTCTATCATAAGACATTACGGTGAATGACGGTTCTCAGTAGGTTAAGTTGCAAATTATTATTAAGAGTTGGTTGGATATCTTTTATTTTTTGTAAATGTTGTTAATAGTTGGATGGATGATGAATGTATTTGCGAATGTAAATGAAAATAAAAAACTTAATATATATATATATATATATATATATATATATATATATGTTATCAATGGAGGACACCTTGTTTAGGGGGACATGAAATTTTGTAGCTTATGGTATGGTGCCCCAATATTAGTCGTTTGTTACTAGTATGTAATAGATAATACTAGGTTCATCTTGGTGTGAAGACTCCTTTAAATGAATTAGATGGTAATATAAATTTGCCACTAGAGATCATATTTCTTTTTGGTATGGATGACCAATTGTCATGATAGCCAACATTCATGCAAAATTACAAAAATTTTACTAGGTTCACATGGTATGGCCCACCTGAGCTTTATATCAGGCTGAATTTTTGTATCTTCATTTCATCCTGGTGAGTTGCACTCAATGGGTTTGATGAAAGATACACAACAAGGTAAATCGATTACATCTCTAACTAGGGAAAATTGATACCTTAAAATCTGCCCTCCATCCCTCTCTAATGAAGGCAAATAGAAATCCTAAGACTTCCCTCCATTCCTCTTCCCTCTTTCCAATGGATGAATCTTGAACTTCAGCCTTTGGGGTGAAGAAGCTTGAAGATTATTGTCTACCAATGCATGGTTTTAATACCATGTTAAATGGAGCATGGAACCATATCCATAATGGTCCAAGATGAATATATAGAGCACAAGAGATGACAGAACAGTTCTTGGAACCATTCTTGATGTCCTAAACTATCTTACTTTGTCAATGTAATGAGTTGATACAATTATACAAAACAATATCAACACATCAATTACAAGGATGATCCAAATTAGCCCATTCTTAAATTAGAAGAAAAAGAATCTTCTACTTGTATTTTTTTAAAATAGAACACGACATTTGGACAGCAACCGGTGATAGAATTGTAACCAATATGCTCTTGATGTGAGAAATAAGAACCACATGATACCCTCCATTAAAGATTGGAAGTCTATGAGGAATGACAAAAGTTACAGTTTCTCTGATGACTGCAAAATCAAACACAGTTGTGCAAGCTCAGTCATCACACCTATAACTACACTGTCACACCCCAAACTCGGAAACCGGGCTCACAAAATTTCTGATCGACGAATCCAGTGCCGACAGCCTCCGTAGTACCCCATTCTCGGCTCCCAGTGTCCATACGCCAGATTCCGATCCTGGGATCCTACAAGGAAGATTTTTCAACTTACATTTAACTCGTAATAAGCATAACTGCCAGTTTACCCAAATCACAAATGCAACATCATCATCACATATCCATTAATATAAACATTTGAATACACTGCTGAAAGGGAAATACATATGACAAAATCAAAGCTCCAGAGGTCCACTGCATGCTCCAAGCTCAACGCTGCTGCAACCTAACGCCACCTGCACGCATCTATTGTGCATAAGCTTATAAAAAGCTTAGTGGGTGGTGAAAGTGTGTACACAAGGTAAGTGTCAAGTAAGCAATATCAGAGTAATCAGAGTAAGCGGAAATACTGATAAACCCATAATCATACAATATCAGAAATACTGACAAGATCATAAATCATACGATATTAGAGTAATGCGAAAACATGCTGATAGGCCCATAAATATCATCGGCCTTATCCAGGCTATGCGATGCAAAAATATAATAAAAACAATATCATATACTAATAAAGCAATGTATATCAGCTATGCAATGTGGGGACAGTAAACCAAATATCAGATGCTGATGATACAATGCAATATGCGGTGCGGATGAAATGACCAAGCTGGAGTGGAGTCGGGATGATAGTACGTAGTATCGCAGGCTATGGGGTCCATCACAAAGGACTTCTATCAAAACCAGTCCCATACCAAAATTTGGATAGCTAGACTCAATGCAGTAGACTCCTGATCTCAGGTTAGTCGCGCGCCCAACTGAAATCCTTGCCATTATGAAGGTACACAACAATTAGTTGCGCACCACTAACCCAAGTGGATAGTGAAAGAATGAATGAATGAATATGCAACTCCTACTCGATAAGTCCACATATCAGTACGGTTTCTCTCTGGGATCATCACCGGGGTCTAGTACACTACATGCAAATCGCCACCTACTAACGCGCGATCATACAAGTGGAAGAGACCTCACCATCTGCCTGGCCAGTAGTCAGCCAATATCTACTCGGCACGTCAATAGTGGACCCATTCACTAGCTAGTCAAACTCAGCCTAGCAATGCCCCCCTACCCTCAGGCAGGTAAGGCCACACCCCCTCCCAACTAACCACGACATAGTGGGAGAAGCGGCCTCCTAGTATTTGGCCCTCATGCACTCATATATATCCACTTGGTCTCGACGTTGAGGTATCTCTTGACCACGAAGGTTTAGAAATTTTCACTCAGAGACATCTATGGCGCCCTTATGCTATAACCAAATATTTCTGGTTTCCCATCCGGCCATCCACGACATGCCTGTGGAGGTCACAACCCTGATGTCGCTAGGGCATACAGTAATCACAATCACACAATACAAGATGCATGAGTCATGTAGTCCAATCATGCATCAATCCTGCGCATACCGTGCACTCATGTGGGATAACTCCACCTATTAGGGAGTCTCATAAACTATCTGTGCTATGGCATATGCAAGGGTTAATCACATCTCATAATAAACATGCAGATGATGTGTATAGGCATGTATCATGATGCTATGCTGTCACATACTCATAATCAGTATCAATAACCAGCATCAACAATCGGCCTCAACAATGTGGACATTTAACTACATTGCCCCCAAGGAATGGCCACATAGAGCCTAACATCTAGTGGACCCATGGCCTCACATAAGGACCTAATATACAACACCATGGGCCTCACTCAAGAGCTTAATACACATCACAATGGGTCTCTTACATGAGCTTAATATACATCACAATGGACTCCATCGCTTGGCCCTCAAATGCATCACAATAGGCCTCATCACATAGACCTCATACACATCACATTAAGCCTTAAACACGAGCTGCATATACATCACATAAGTCTCAACAATCGGCATTAACAATCGAAATCGGCCTCGATAATCGAAATCGGTCTCGATACTCGACCTCGTCAATCAGAATCGGCCTTTATACTCAGCCTCAACAATCAGAATCGACCTATACAATCGGCCTCGATAAATTGAAATCGGCTTCGATATTCATCCTCGACAATCGAAATCAGCCCATACAATCGGTCTCGACAAATCGGGATCGACCTTGATACTCGACCTTGACAATCGGAATCGCCCTATACAATCAGCGTTGATAAATTAGAATCGGCCTCGATACTCAGCCTCGACAATCGAAATCGGCATCGACAAATCAAAATTGGCCTTGATACTCGGCCTCGACAATCGGAATCGGCCTATACAATCGGCCTCGACAAATCGGAATCGGACTCGATACTCAGCCTCGATAATCGGAATCGGCTTATACAATCGGCCTCGATAATCAGAATCGGCTTCGACAATTGGAATCGATGATCAGCACCGACAGTTGGCACTGACAATCAGCATCGATAATCGGCACCGATAATTAGCATATAAACAAGGCGGGATCCATAGATGAACAACCGATCAACCATAATATAAAGATCGGCCCTCGACCGTGGTTATATCAAATTTGATAGCGCGAAACCATCTGTCTATGGCGAATGGGCCTCACATATATGGGTTAACCCACAAGAGGATTATGAAAATGGACCTAATAAGACATAAAGGAAGGTCACAATGTGGACATTCAACCATCATCGCTCATCAATGTGGACATTTAACCATCAGTGCTCCCAAGGAGTGGCCCACATAGGGCCAAACATATAGTGGGCCCATGGCCTCATACAAAGGCCTAATATACATTACAATAGACCTCATACAAGGACTACATACACATCACTATGGGCCACATCACATGGTCCTAATACACGTCACGGTGAGCCACATCACATGAGCCTAATATGCATCATGATGGGCCGCATCACATGGACCTCGAACACATCACAATGGGCCTCACTCATGGACCTCATATACATCAAGTGGACCGCATTAATGGGTCTCATGTACACAATAGGTGGGCCCTACACATGGGCCTCAAATACATAACAAGTGGGCCCTACAAATGGGTCTCATATGCATCAAATAGGCCACACGTCATGGGCCTAATACATATCACAATGGGCCTTGCTCATAGGCCACAAATACATTGCAATGGGCCTTACCCATAGGCTTCTAATACATCACAATGGGCCATGCCCATGGGCCTCAGATTCAAGCAGGTGGGCCTCATCACATGGGCCGCACCAATGGGCCATGAAACAAATACATCACGGTGGCCCTCAAAACTTGCTGATATGGTACAACAGGTACATAACTGGAGTGAGGTACGCCAGTCAATCCAATTCCCACCGTCCAAGGTCTGGACGGTGTGGATATACAACATATCATCAAGGTTGGCCCCATCGTGGATGGACAGTGTGCAGATAAAACACATACATCTAGTGGAGTTCTCGTTCATGGACTGGACAGAGTGGATAATACACTTACATCAGAGTGGACCCCACGTCCATCAACTAGATGGCGTGAATGTAATACATACACCATGGTAAGGCAATACATCAGGGCCCGCCATCCCATACACATGGACGGTGTGGATATATACATCACATCAAGGTGGAACCCACACGTGTGGGTAAAACACTGGCAGCACTTGGGTCCCAAGCAGATGAACGGTTGGATAAAACACATACTCCATAATCAGACCCACTGAGGTTGCTGACGTCCATTCAGCAGCTATTTAGCTGCACGGTACACCAGCCAATCTACATCCACCATCCATGGGTTGGACGGTGTGGATGTAACACAACAATTTAAGGTGGCCCCACACGTTGCCATGGTGGAATCCACGTCAAATGAATGGATGGTTAGGATATAACAAATACCTCATGATCTGGCCCACCGTCCAGAGTTCTGTGTGGATCAACGGCACATACATATACATCATGGGGGCCCACACAGCACTGCCCATCATGGAGGGGCCCACCAACACGTCCAAACCGTTGGACGGTCTGAGTGGACGGACAGAGTGGAAGACACATACATCTAAGAGCCCAGAAAGCCGTTGACGCTATATACAGCAGCTAGATGGCTGGTGTACACCATGCCATCCAACGTCCAAGTAGGTGAGTCCCATGTGGGGCCCATCATAACGTTAATTTTCCATCCAAACTGTTTATAAGGTTACAAAGACCTGAATAAAGAGGAAAAATAAATTTCATATCGATCCAAAACTTCTGTGACCCAAAAAAAGGGGTTTCAATGGTAGACGTTCAATCCCCTGCTGGTAAGTGGTGTGGACCACCTGAATGTCGTGAACGGCTGATTTTTGGGGTGACCCGTTGATTAAAGGCGACCCATCAAATGCACGGAGTATATGTTCAACATACATCATGGTGGGGCCTGTGGTGGGGTCCACCATCCCTGTCTACCTCCAGGAGCAGCAGGACGATGCTTGCTGCAGCGTCTTCTAGAGGCTGACAGCAAGTGGCGTCCAGCCTCTCTTGCTTAATTTTTAAAAAAAAATAAAAAATTTCGGAGGTTTTTCATAGGTGGGGCCCACATCAGGACAATCCGCTCCATTTGCTAGATTCTCCAGCTCGGGGTGGGTCCAATGAGCCCAATATTCAACATGTTTTAACGTAAAGAAACATTATAGTGGGTCCTAACATGTTTTAATAGTAAATATCATTATCTTCTATGACGTGGCCTGCTACAGTTTCAGATTAGTTTCATTTTTCGTCTCAACGCCTAAAATGAGCTTGGAGATTGAATGGGCGGTGTGGATTAAATACATGCATCATGGGTGGGGCCTGTTGTGGTCCCACACTCCTCACTACAACCCATGTAGCATGGTAGGACGGTGGTAGCAGCGCCCATTACACACCCCTCACCCACATTTGTAGTGGAATTTCACCACCTATGTGGGCCCACTTGGTGGATGCCATGAGAAAAATACATACTTTCATGGTGAGGCCCATCCGGGTGGGCCACAAGGCTTCATCTTCACCATAAAAATGAAAGAGAGAGAGAGAGAGGGAGGGAGAGACACGATGTAGAGGAGGGACCCCGCCACTATGGGCCCCTCATAGGTCACAACACATACATCAAGATGAGTCCCACCACATGTGGACCCTCAAATCACAAAATTAAATCATAGTGGCGCGATTCAACAGTCGAGATCAGCTTTGAAGGGTTGGAATGGATGGTAGGGAGTGGGCCACACAAAGCTTCTCTCATGGAGGTGGAGACGGATCTCTCTTGGGAATTTCTTGGAATGAGAGAGAAATGAGAGAGAGAGAGAGAGAGAGAGAGAGAGAGAGAGAGAGAGAGAGAGAGAGAGAGAGATAAGTGATGTAGGGGGAGAGTGATGGGTGTGATGGGTGAGAGATGGGTGATGACACTATGCCAAAACAGTGAAAAAAGGACGGTTCAAAACTGTCTTAAATGACCAAAAAGGACGGTCATGGACCGTCACATGGGCCATCAAATTTTGGCGTGTCATATTACTTAAAGGACAGTTGAAAATCATCATTCTTATTGATGAAAAAAGGACGGTCATGGACCATTCTTAAAAAGGATGGTCATGGACCGTCCTTGAAATGGACTGTCATAAACCGTCTCTTATGAGCCCAAAGAGGACGGCCATGGACCGTCCTTTTGGCCGTCCTTTAAAAGGACTATCATCGACCGTCCTTAAAAAAGACTGTCATGAACCGTCTCATATGGGCCTTCAAAGGACGGCCATGGACCGTCCTTTAAAAGGACTGTCATAGACCGTCCTTAAAAAAGACTGTCATGAACCGTCTCTTATGGGCCTTCAAAGGACGGCGATAGACCGTCCTTTAAACGGACGGTCATGGACTGTCTCGTTTGAGCCTTAAAAGGACGGTTATAGACCGTCCTTTAAAAGGATGGTCATGGACCGTCCTTTAAAAGGACTGCTATAGGCCGTCTCTTATGACCTTTAAAGGACCAAATTTGACCGTCTTCTTCCTGATATATACCTGTTATACAATATATTTCATCACATTCACATCCATCTAAACCCAAACTACGTAAATCCATCCAAAAACAGGAAGATACACAATCTTCCTAATATACACCTGTTATACAATATATTTCATCACATTCACATTCACATTCACATCCATCTAAACTCAAACTACGTAAATCCATCCAAACACACAATCATCCTGATATACACCTATTATACAATATATTTCATCACATTCACATTCACATCCATCTAAACCCAAACCACGTAAATCCATCCAAACACACAATCTTCCTGATATACACCTGTTATATAATATATTTCATCACATTTACATCCATCTAAACCCAAACTATGTAAATCCATCCAAACACAATCTTCCTGATATACACCTGTTATACAATATATTTCATCACATTCACATCCATCTAAACCCAAACTACGTAAATCCATCCAAACATAAACTATATCCATCCAAACACAAACAATCTTATTCACATTACATTCATCCACGCATAATACATATAAATAAGTTTAGGTTTAGGTTAGGTTATAAGCTATAGGTTTAGGGAATTGAGAATAGGTTTAGGTTTAGGAAATCGGGTTAGAGTTCGGGATCGGGTTCAAGTTTGGGTTTTCAAGTTTAGGTTTAGGTTTAGGTTAGGGAGTTGAGATTAGGATTACGCGTAGGTGTAGGTTTGAGGATTTGAGAATAGGTTAAGGTTTAGGTTTAAGAATTTGGGTTCGGGTTCGGGATTAGGTTTAGGTTCTGGGTTTTCAAGTTAAGGTTTAGGGTTTAGGTTTGGTTGGGAGTATAGATTAGGATTAGGTTTAGGTTTAGGTTGAGAATAGGTTAAGGTTTAGGTTTAGGAAATCGAGTTCGGGTTCTGGATCGGGTTTAGGTTTGGGTTTTCAAGTTTAGGTTTAGGTTTAGGTTAGGGAGCCGAGATTAGGATTAGGTGTAGGTTTAGTGGATTCGAGAATATATTTAGGTTATAGTTATATGTCTGTGTTTGTTTAGGTTAAGGTTAAGGTTTAGGTTTAGGGAATTAAGAATAGGTTAAGGTTTAGGTTTAGGAAATCGGGTTTGGGTTCTAGAACCGGGTTTAGGTTTGGGTTTTCAAGTTTAGGTTTAAGTTTAGGTTTGGGAGTTGAGATTAGGATTAGTGTGTAGGTTTAGGTTTAAGGATTTGAGAATACATTTAGGTTTTAGGTCATAGGTTTAGGTTTTTAGGTTTAGTTTAGGTTTAGGTTAGGTTATAGTTTTATAGGTTTATGAAAGGTTGAGAATAGGTTAAGGTTTTTTAGGAAATCGTGTTCGGGTTCGGGATGGGTTTAAGTACAATGGTTTCAAGTTTAGGTTTAGGCTTTAGGAAAGTGTTTGCATTAGGAAGTTGAGATTAGGATTAGATGTAGGATTAGGATTTTAGCTAGAGATTTGAGAATACATTTAGGTTTTAGGTCATAGGTTTGGGTTTAGGTTAAGGTTATAGGTTTAGGTTTGAGGTTAAGATTTAGGTTTAGGTTATAAGCCATAGGTTTGGAGTCGAGAATAGGTTAAGGTATAGGTTTAGGAAATCGGGTTCTGTCTCGGGATCGCGCTTAGGTTTGGGTTTTCAAGTTTAGGTTTAGGTTTAGGTTAGGGAGTGATATTAGGATTAGGTGTAGGTTTAGGTTTAGTGATTTGAGAGTACATTTAGGTATTAGGCTTAGGTTTAGGTTTAGGTTTAGGTTTAGGTTTAGGCTTTAGGGAATGAGAATAGGTTAAGGTTTAGGTTTAGGAAATCGGGTCTCGGGTTCGTGATTGGGTTTAAGTCTGGGTTTTCAAGTTTAGGTTTAGGTTTAGGTTAGGGAGTTAAGATTAGGATTAGGTGTAGGTTTAGCTTTAGGGAATTGAGTTTAGGTTATAGGTTTTGGGATTTAGGAATAGTTTTAAGTTATAAGTATAGGTTTAGGTTAGGTTATAGGTTATAGGTTAAGGTTTAGGATTTGATTTTAGGTTATAGGATTAGGTTAAGGTTTAGGTTTAGGTTATAGGTTTTGGGATTTGAGAATGGGTTTGGGTTTAGGTTATAGGTTTTGGTTTAGGTTTAGGTTATATGTTTTGATTTAGGTTATAGTTATAGGTTTAGGTTAATTATAGGTTCTCGGATTTGAGAATGGGTTCGGGTTTAAGTTATAGGTTTTGGATTTGAGAATGAGTTATGGTTTAGGTTTAGGAAATCGGGTTCATGTTCAAGATTGAGTTTAAGTTTTGGTTATAGGTTTTTAGATTTGAGAATGGGTTATGGTTTAGGTTTAGGAAATCGGGTTCATGTTCTGGATTGGGTTTAAGTTTTGGTTTTCAAGTTTAGGTTTAGGTTTAGGTTTAGGTTAGGGAGTCGAGATTAGGATTAGGTGTAGGTTTAGCTTTAGGAATTGAGTTTGGGTTATAGGTTTAGGGAAAGGTTAGGTTTAAGTTATAGGTTTTGGGATTTGGGAATAGTTTTAGGTTATAAGTATAGGTTTATGTTTGGTTATAGGTTATAGGTTAAGGTTTAGGGATTTGATTGATTTTAGGTTATAGGATTAAGTTAAGGTTTAGGTTTAGGTTATAGGTTTTGGCATTTGAGAATGGGTTTGGGTTTAGGTTATAGGTTTTGGTTTTGGTTTAGGTTATATGTTTTGATTTAGGTTATAAGTTATAGGTTTAGGTTAATTATAGGTTCTTGGATTTGAGAATAGGTTCGTGTTTAGGTTATAGGTTTGGATTTGAGAATGGGTTATGGTTTAGTTTAGGAAATCGGGTTCATGTTCAAGATTGGGTTTAAGTTTTGGTTATAGGTTTTGGATTTGAGAATGGGTTATGGTTTAGGTTTAGAAATCGGGTTCATATTCAAGATTGGGTTTAAGTTTTGGTTATAGGTTTTAGATTGAGAATGGGTTATGGTTTAGGTTTAGGAAATTGGGTTCATGTTCTGGATTGGGTTTAAGTTTTGGTTTCAAGTTTAGGTTTAGGTTTAGGTTAGGGAGTCAGATTAGGATTAGGTGTAGGTTTAGCTTTAGGAATTGAGTTTAGGTTATAGGTTTAGGGAAAGGTTAGGTTTAATTTATAGGTTTTGGGATTTAGGAATAGTTTTAGGTTATAAGTATAGGTTTATGCTAGGTTATAGGTTATAGGTTAAGGTTTCAGGATTTAATTTTAGGTTATAGGATTAGGTTAAGGTTTAGGTTTAGGTTATAGGTTTTGGGATTTGAGAATGGGTTTAGGTTTAGGTTATAGGTTTTGGTTTTGGTTTAGGTTATATGTTTTGATTTAGGTTATAGGTTATAGGTTTAGGTTATTTATAGGTTCTTGGATTTAAGAATGGGTTCAGGTTAGGTTATAGGTTTTGGATTTGAGAATGGGTTATGGTTTAGGTTTAGGAAATCGGGTTCATGTTCAAGATTGGGTTTAAGTTTTGGTTTTCAAGTTTAGGTTTAGGTTAGGGAGTCGAGATTAGGATTAGGTGTAGGTTACTTAAAGCTTGTGGAATTGAGTTTAGGTTATAAGTTTGGGAAAGGTTAGGTTTAGGCTATAGGTTTTGGGATTTGGGAATAGTTTTAGGTTATAAGTATAGGTTTGGGATCCGGAGAATGGGTTCGGGTTTAGGCTTTAGGTTATAGGTTTTGGCTTAGGCCTAGGCTTTAGGTTATAGGTTTTGGATTCGAGAGAATGGGTCCGTTTCAGGTTATAGGTCTTGGCCTCTGGTTTTTACAGGTTTTGGGATTTGAGATACGGGTTTAGCTTCAGGTATAGGTTCTTGGTTTGGTTTGTTATAGGCTCTGGCCATGTTATAGGTTTTGGTTTCATGTTTAGGTTAAGGTTTAGGTTTAGGTAGGTTTTGAAACCTGAGAACGGGTTTGGGTTTAGGTTATAGCCTTTGGTTTAGGTTACATAGCATTGATCAGTTATAGGGTCATAGGTTTAGCTCAGTTATATGTTTAGGTTTAGATTATAGTTTTGGATTTGAGAATAGGTTCGGGCTCAGCAGGTTATAGGTTTTGAGTTTTTGGTTTAGGTTATAGTCATGTAGGTTTAGGATTTGAGCCATAGGTTTAGGTTTTGGTTTTGGTTATAGGTTTCGGATTTGAGAATGGGTTCGGGCCTAGCTTATAGGTTTTGGTTTTTGGTTTTGGTTTAGGATAAGGTTTAAGTTTAGGTTTAGGTTTTTAGAGGTGCCTTGGTTTCTGGGAGACAAGGCTTCGTCAAGCCTTAGGTTTCAGTTACAGGTTTTGGATTTGAGAATGGGTCCAGTTTAGGTTATAGGTTTTGGATTTTGGTTTGGTTCCACATGTTTTGGTTTAGGTCTTTAGGTTATAGGTTATTGGATTTGAGAATGGGTTCGGGTTTATGTTATAGGTTTTGGCCTTTGGTTTAGGTTATAGGTTTTGGGATTTGAGAATGGGTTCGGCCTTAGGTTATAGCTTTTGGTTTAGGTTATAGGTTTCAGTTTAGGTTATAGATTTTTGGATTTGAGAATGGGTTCGTGTTGCCAGGTTATGGGTTTTGGTTTAGGTTATATGTTTTGGTTTTGGTTTAGGTTATAGGTTTTGGGATTGAGAATGGGTTTGGGTTTAGGTTATAGGTTTTGGTTTTGGTTTTGGTTTAGCCCAGACAAGGTTTAGATTTAGGTTATAGGTTTTTGGATTTGAGAATGGGTTCGGGTTTCAGGTTATAGGTTTTGGTTTTGGTTTAGGATAAGGTTTAGGTTTAGGTTATAGGTTATCGGGATTTGAGAATGGGTTCTGGCTTTTAGGTTATAGGTTTTGGTTTTGGTTTAGGTTATAGATTTTAGGATTTGAGAATGGGTTCGGGTTTAGGTTATAGCTTTGGTTTAGGTTTAGGTTTAGGTTTAGGTTATAGATTTTTGGATTTGAGAATGGGTTCGGGTTTAGGTTATAGGTTTTGGTTTTGGTTTTGGTTATAGGTTTGGGATTTATGAAGGGTTCGGGTTTAAGTTATAGGTTTTGGTTAATTTTAGTTTAGGGTTATAGGTTATAGGTTTTGGTTTAGGTTTTGGAATTTTAGAATGGGTTTGGGTTTAGTTTATAGGTTTTGGTTTTGGTTTTGGTTATAGGTTATAGGTTTAGTTATATGTTTAGGTTTAGGTTATAGGTTTTGGATTTGAGAATGGGTTCGGGTTTAGGTTATAGGTTTTGGTTTTGGTTTAGGTTATAGGTTATAAATTTTGGTTTTGGTTTAGGTTAAGGTTTAGGTTTAGGTTATAGGTTAGGATTGGGTTTAAGTTTGGGTTTTAAGTTTAGGTTTAGGTTTAGGTTAGGAGTTGAGATTTGGATTAGGTGTAGGTTTAGCTTTAGGATTTAGGAATACAATTAGGTTTTAGGTTTAGTTTTAGGTTATAAGTTATAGGTTATAGGTTTAGGTTTAGGTTAAGGTTATAAGCTATAGGTTCAGGGAATTGAGAATAGGTTAAGGTTTAGGTTTAGGAAATCGAGTTCGGGTTCGGGATCGGGTTTTGGTTTGAGTTTTCAAGTTTAGGTTTAGGTTAGGGAGTTGAGATTATTATTAGGTGTAGGTTTAGGTTTAGGATTTGAGAATACATTTAGGTTTTTAGTCAGGTCACAGGTTTAGGTTTAAGTGCTTAGGTTTAGGTTATTAGGGTTACAGGTTATAGGTTTAGGTTTAGGTTTAGGTTAAGTTATAGGTTAAGGTTTATGTTTAGGTTCAGGTTTTGTTTTTAGGAGATTTGAGAATGGGTTGAGTTTAGGTTATAGTGTTTTGGTTTTGGTTTTAGGCATATATGTTTTGGTTTAGGTTTAGGATAAGGTTTAGGTTTAGGTTATATGTTAGTGGATTTGGGAATGGGTTCGGGTTTAGGCCAGTTATAGGTTTTGGTTTTGGTTTAGGTTATAGGTTTTGGGATTTGAGAATGGGTTCGGGTTTAGGTTATAGCTTTTAGGTTTAGGTTATAGGTTTAGGTTTAGGTTATAGACTTTTGGATTTGAGAAGATAATGGTTTGGGGTTTAGGTTATAGGTTCGAGAAACGGGTTTGGTTTAGGTTATAAGTTTGGTTTTGGTTTAGGTTTAGGTTTTTGGGATTTGAGAATGGGTTTGGGTTTAGGTTATAGGTTTAGGTTTTGGTTTTGGTTATAGGTTTCAAGTTTTGGTTACAGGTTTAGGTTTTGGTTATTGGTTTTGGATTTGAGAATGGGTTCGGGTTTAGGTTATAGGTTTTGGATTGGTTTAGGATAAGGTTTAGGTTTAGGTTATAGGTTATTAGGTGAGAATGGGTTTAAGGTTTATAAGTTTTGCTTTTTGGTTGCCAGGTTATAGGTTTTGGGATTTGAGAACGGTTGGGCCATAGGTTATAGGTTTATAGGTTTAGGCTCAGGTTATAGTTTTGGATTTGAGAATGGGCCTGGGTTTAGGTTACAGGTTTGGTTTTTGTGCCTTATAGGAGGCTCACAGGCTTGAGAATGGGTTGGAGCTTTGGTTTAGGTTTTAGTTTAGGTTTAGGTTTATGGGTTGGGATTTAGCCTTGCAGGCTACAGGCCAGTTTGGTTTGGTTTGTTTAGTGCCATTTAGGTAGGTTTGGTTTTTGAGAAATGGGTCTTAGATTTTAGTTAAATTTTAGTTTAGGTGGTGTGCCTTGCCTGGTTTAGGTGCCTGGGATTCGTTTACAAGGTTTAGGTTTAGGTTTTGGGTTTAGGTTTTGGGTTATAGGTTTAGTTTAGAGTTATGGATTAGGTTTAGGTTATAGGTTTTAGGATTTGAGAAGGTTCATTTAGGTTTAGGTTATAGGTATTATAGTTATGCTTTTGATTTAGGCCAAGGTTAGGTTATAGGTTTAGGTTTGAGAATAGGTTAAGTTTAGGTTTAGGTTATAGGTTGTCAAATTCAGGATTGGAGATCGGGTTTTGGTTTGGGTTTTCAAGTTTAGGTTTAGTTAGGGAGTGAGATTATTATTAGGTGTAGGTTTAGGTTTAGGGATTTGAGAATACATTTAGGTTTAGCTTAGGTTTAGGTTATAAGTTGTAGGTTTAGGTTTAGGGTTTAGTTAGGTTTAGGTTTAAGGTTTGAGAAACCCGGGGTTGAGTTTGGAATTGGGTTTAGGTTTAAGGTTTTTGGAATTTTAGGTTTAGGTTTGTGGTTTAGGATTATGGGTGTAGGTTTAGGTTTAGGATTCGGAGAATACATTTAAGGTTTTGGAAGTTTAGGTTAGTCTGGTAATATAGGTTTAGGTTTAGGTTTAGGGAAGTATAGGTTAAGGATTAGGTTTAGATTCTGTCAAGGTTCGGGATTAGGTTTTAAGTTTAGGAGGTTTTGTGTAGGTTTAGGTTTAGTGGAATTGAGTTCGGGATTTAAGGTTTAGGTATTGTTCTGGATCGGGTTTTAGGTTAGGAAGTTTAGGATTAGGTGTTAGGTTTAGGCTTAGGGTTTATAGGTTAGGTTTAGGTTAGGTTTAGGGATTTGAGATTACAGGTTTCAGTTTGGGATTTTAGGTTTAAGTTTGGGTTTTAGGTTTTAGGCTTGTTTGTTTAGGTTTAGGTTTTTGGGTTTAGTTTTAGGTTTGAGGTTAATAGGTTTAGGTTATAAGAATAGGTTGAGGTTTTAGGTTTAGGTTTTATGGTTTAGTTAAGGTTATAGGAATAGGTTTAGGTTTATAGGTTTAGGTTTAGGTTATAAACTAGGTTTAGGAATTAAGGTAGGTTAAGGTTTAGGAAAGGTTTAGTCTTAGGTTTAGGGTTTAGGTTATAAGTGTAGGTTTAGGTTTAGGATTTAGGATTTTAGGTTTCAAGGTTTGGGTTTTTTAGTTTAGGTTTAGGTTTAGGGAGTTTGAGATTAGAGATTAGGTTAGGTTTAAGTTTAGGTTTAGAGAAACATTGGCTTTAAGGTTAGGAAATCGGGTTCGGGTTCGGGATCGGGTTTGGGTTTAGGTTTAGGTTTTCAAGTTAGGTTTAGGTTTTAGGTTTAGTTTAGTATAGGTTTAGGTTTAGAGTTTAGGAGATTAGGATTAGGTTATAAGAATAGGTTGAGTTTAGGTTTAGGTTTAGGTTTAGGGATTTGAGAATAGGTTTGGTTTTAGGTTATATGTTAAGGTTTAGAATTTGGTTTAGGTTAGGTTTAGGTTTAGGTTATTGTAGGTTAAGGTTTAGGTTTAGGTTTAAGGTTATAGGTTTAGGTTAAGGTTGAGAAATAGAAAAGGTTAAGGTTTAGGTTATAGGAAACCGGGTTCGGGTTCTGTTCGGGATCTAAGGTTAAGGTTTTAGGTTTAGGTTTAGGTTTAGCTTGGAGTCGAGATTAGGATTAGGTAAAGGTTTAGGTTTAGGATTTGAGAATATATTTTGGTTTAGGTCATAGAATTTGGTTTAAGGGGTTTAGGAATTAGGTTAAGGTTTGGGTTTAGGGGCTCATTTAGGGTTGAGAATAGGTTTATAGGTTATAAGGTAAGGTTTTAGGTTTAGGTTTGGTTTAGGTTATAGGTTATATGTTTAGGTTTAGGTTATAGGTTATCATGGTTTAGGGGGTTTTGTTTAGAATAGGTTCGGGTTAGTTTAGGTTAGGTTATAGGTTAGGCGGGATTTTTAGTTTTGATTGTAGGTTTTGGTTTAAGTTATAGGTTATAGGTTTAGGTTTAGGTTTAGGTTTGAGTGTTTTGGGATTTGAGAATAGGTTTAGGTTAAGGTCTTAAGTTTAGGTTTAGGAAATCGGGATCGGGTTCGGGTCGATTTTGGGTTTTCAAGTTTAGGTTTAGGTTTAGGTTAGGAGTTGAGATTAGGATTAGGTGTATGTTTAGGGTTAAGGTTATAAGTTTAAGTTTTGGTTGTAGGTTTAGGTTAAGGTTTAGGGATTTGAGTTTAGGTTTAAGTTATAGGTTTAACTTTAGCTTTAGGTTTTAGGTTTAGGTATAGGGTTAGGTTATAGGTTATATGTTTAGGTTAAGGTTTAGGAATTCGGGTTCGGGTTTGGATTCAAGTTTAGGTTATAGGTTTTGAGATTTGAGAATAGTTTTAGGTTATAAGTATAGGTCTAGGTTTGGATTCGAGTTAAGGAGTAGATTAGGATTAGGTGTATGTTTAGGTTTAGGGATTTTCTAGTATTATCTACCATTGAACCTAGTATTATCTACTACATACTAGTAACATACAACCAATATGGGGCACCATACCATAAGCAACAAGAATTTCATGTCCCCCTAAACAAGGTATCCTCCATTGATAACATATATATATATATATATTAAGTTTTTTATTTTCATTTACATTCCCAAATACATTCATCATTCATCCAAGAAAATTGAAACAAGTACTGTCAATCTATGACTAACAATTGAAAAGGAAAATCATGCATCTTATCTTACCGACTGACTTATGTTTCTTTTCACCTTTGTAACTCTCATATTTGTTGCAGCTGCTAGTTCACCATCAGTGGTCTCCCTAACCAAATCTTTATGCAGTCCCTCCATTTGAAGCAGTGGCTGAAGTTACAAGAAGTAGGACTGATTAGTCTTTCCATGTTTTGAAAAAAATCAAATTCTTTATTTTTGGCTGCAAGTCTACTTATAATTATCATTGGCTCTTAATCTATTTATAATGAAAATCTTAAATATCACCCAATAGTGCTCCTTTGATAAATGTCCTATTTGGAACAAATAATTTTTGTAAAACTCTTTTATGTTTTTTCAATCCATCTTCCATTTTCTTCTTAATAAGAAAATTCATATTTACTAATATTCCCATTTTTCTATTTTTCAAAAGAACAAATTCAGTTAAAATTTACTAATAAGAAAATCCAGATTTCCACTGTTGAAACCTTCCTAGGGTTTAAAGTAATTTTTATTTGTCATCCAACTTGTTCATATGATCACAAAGACATGGATGAAGAGAAAGCACAAACATCAGCTTGATCCAAAACTTCTTTGGCCTCCAAAAAATTTTCAATGGTAGATGTTCAATCAAACTGTTTCCTGTGCTGTAATACTTTCATATTCTCATACATGCCTAAGTTGCATTGATGTTGTGGAGATATTTTCCTTGTAATGTTTTCCTAATGGACGGTCCAAATGGGTGATGTGGAGGCCAACTGATCCAAATGCAAGTTGATATGTGGAAAGTTTTCCATGCACTTCTACCATGGAAAAATTTTCCATTTGAGATTGTAAGTCTATATCATGTACTTAACTCATTTGAACAGTATGTATTCTTCAAAGTTAACCAACCAAACATCATGGATGGAAGTTGAAGTCGGATAAATCTATTGCACAATAGACAATGTAAACTACTATGATATTTATTTTATAAGTATTCAACAAGAGAAGCAACTATAGGCTTTTGCAGTGTAATGAATGGTATTGAATGTTAATGGGACCACCGAATAGCAAAATAGAGTATGGAGAGACGATGCTAGTATCTCGCAAAAATACTTTACTAGTTTCAATCTGAAAACATGAGAAAATATTAAAAAATTAGAAATCCATTCTCAATCACAGCATTAGAATTAAGAACTTACAGAAAATCTTAAGGAAAATGCTTGAAAAAAATGTCAAAGTTGTTTAACTAAAACATTGTGAAGAAAACCTGATTTTTTGAGATGGTATGCATGCTCTACTCCTTCAGCTTGATTTTTTAGGTGAGAACATCTTGACAGCTGGACCAACCTGATGGATGGCTTTGATATTGCATTGTCTGCCATGGTGAAGATTAGTCATGCAAGCAGGTGTGTGTGACTTAGCAAGGAAACAAGTTAAGATCAGGATCAAGAATCTTATTCATATAGATCAGCTAAGTTCAGGATCAAGAATCTGATTCATATAGATCTCCCTTTGAATCATCATTTGCCAAGAATTTTCATGTTGATCATCACTTTATGCCTCCACAAAGGGTGTTACAGTCAGAAACAAAAAGTGCTGATGATTTCAAGAGTAAATTTGTTGAAGCACAATGTGCAAGTGAAGAGAAAAATAAGAAGTTAGAGGTAGCAGAAGGAAAAATAAGTCAACTTCAAGAATCTTCATGTTTTTCAACCAAGGCTATCTACCAGTGGGGCCACCATCGGTCTGTTTGACCCATAATAGATGGACTAAGCATTGATATCTCCTTGATAGGACAATCATAACATTCAACTTCATGGCCTCTGATGGCTGTAAACGGGCTACTAGAATCTTGCCATATATAATCAACAAGAAAGACATAAGAAATTACACAAAACTATGATTGAAATAATTACTTCTTTACACCGATTTACAGCGATTTACCTAGATTATGGAAAACCAAACAGGCCATAGTTCTACAGCAATTCAGGACTGTTAAAATCCTCAAACCAAAGTGTGGATAAGAGCGTAACCTGAAAATTGTACTGAGAAGATAATATTAACTATCTTATTTTCCCCCTTCCAGTTTGGAACACTCACTATTCTACTTTTAATCATCAATTCGATATCCGATGATTGAATGGTTAGGATTCCTTGATCAATGTAATTTTAGAGATACACCCCATCCACAATGTGACCCACAATTTTGAATGGTCTAGAATTGGATCGTTGTACATGAGTGCCACGTGTAATGAGGATGAGTCATTGCCAATTCTAAATTGTGCAAAACTAACACCAGAGTCCACCCATTGGTTATTTGATACTCTGGCTGAGTATGACTTCTTGATACTCCCTCACTCAGAAATTGCATGTGGAATACATTAATTCAAATTAAACTAAATGATTTGTGGAATCCAATGTCGCTAAGCATAGTCCCCAAACCAAATTGGTTCACCAATCTTGACCTTTGATTTGTGGAAACTTGTTTGTTGATATAGGATCATTGGATTCTTTTCATTTTTAACCATCCAATAAACATCCACTAATCTAATAGTTAGATAATAAAATGAGTGCAAGTTTTTGTTCACGACGCACATGCAATTTCTAAGTGCTAGCGTATCATCCATCACACTCTGCCAGAGGATCTCTCTCTCTCAAAATAAGAAGAGTACATAAATGGGCCTAAATGTAAAAATACAGGGTCTAAATATCAATCCTATAGACAACAACAACACATCAGAATCAAAAGAAAAATGAATAGTAAGCAACAAACAAGGACCACTTCAGGTAAGAAAAAGTAGAAAACATGTGGGTGTAGGAATAAAAACGTTGGGCCTAAATATCAATTCCACAAGAGCAAGAAGGATCTATGATTTCTATCATTCATATAAGAATATATGGTGGAGATCTTCACTTTTACCTGGACGATTCCTAAGAAAGAGCTACTCCAACCATATCTCTCAGCAAGGGGGACAACAAAGCAACGGACATCACCACCCTATCTGCATTGCACAAGCACATGGCAAAAGCCATCAGGCCCACCACCTTTAATCTCTCCGGCAAAACCAACCCTTCATCTCTTCCCGTCAAAATCCCTCTCTTAATGCCCTCTGCTCTACAGGAAATCACAAATGTTCACGAATCGGTCTGGATCAGTGTGCAGAACCCCTGGGTCTCCTCTGTACGGATTCCCGAAATACTTCTCCATCTCTCTCTCTCTCTCTCTCTCTCTCTCTCTCTCTCTCTCTCTCTCTCTCTCTCTCTCTCCTCGTATGCTGCTGCTCCTCGCCTCCTTTCTTTCTCTCTCTCTATCCTCTCGTCTACTGCTGATGATGATGGGCGTTTGAATGTGGGTGCTCGATGGAAGATGAAAGATGGAAAAGAAGAAAAGAGGGAAAGAGGGGCGCTTGATCGATTTGGGATGGATTTGGAAATCCTTTTCCAAATAGGATAAATTTTGAAATCCGTATGGTGTGAGTTTTCTACTAAATAATAACACAACTTTATTAACGGTCGTACATGCATGGGACCAATTTCTTGATGGTTAAAATTGTATTATATAATAAAAATGTATAAATATTTACTATTTACAAATAGACCAATTATTTGGATGGTCTGGATAACTCTATATCTTATCCACTATTGTTATGAACAAGTCACCACAATTTTACATTAAATACAAAACTCACAGTGAAAAACAGAAAAATGAAAACGTTAATTGACCTTTGGATCTAGTATGGCTCTGTGGGCCCCATCATGATCGATTTGTTTCATCCATGCCATCCATCCATTTCTCAACATAATTTTATCATCGATCACAAAAAATGAGCGTGAACTAAAGATTGGGTGGACCACACAATGCAAAAACAATAGTGATTGGACATACACCTTTAAAAATATAGATTTCCCAGATAATGATTTAAAAATACTAATGGATGGCATGGATGCATAATACATGCATCAAGGTGGCCCCCACAATAACCTGGGTGAATGCATGTGGTTTATCCGCGTTGTCCATCCATTTTACCATATAATTTTAGAGTATGAGCCAAAGTATGAGGCAAATCTAAAGTTTGAGTGAACCCCACCACATAAAACAACTGGGATTGAACGAATAACCATTAAAAACTTCTTTAGGTCATAGAAGTTTTCGATCAAGTTAATATTTATGTTTTTCCTTATTCCATGTCTATATTAACTTATAAATAGGTTGATCTCAAATAAACATTATGGTCGACTCTAAGAAGGTTTCAACAGTGGGTGTCACTATCCCACTCTTTCTATTGTGGGGTCCACTTGAACTTTGGATCTGCCCCATCAGTGAGATGCACCATTCCATTGTGGCCATGGGTTTAAAAATAAAGTACATTAACTTGGGTGGGCCACACCATATACTATAGTTGAGAGGGGTTACCCTCCCATTAAAACATTCATAATCATTTATTGGGGCTACCTAGATTTGGTTCACAGATCCAACCCATTCATTATGTAGGATGATGGATAAGACTAAGTTTCAGCCACATCCAAAACTCATGTGGGCCCCACCAAGTGCTTTTATGTCATTTAGGGATGTCTTCACATACTTTTAGATGTTATGGCCCACCTGAGTTTCGTATACGACAAATTTTTGGGATATCCCATAACCTAAAAGGGACACATCAAATGCATGGTGTTGATGTTCTACACACATGATGGTGGGACCCATACAGATTGACCTCACAGGAAGTTCCCATGAAATTGAACTTATAGTATTATTTTACTAATTAGGTAACTCTTTCATGGGTGTTATCCTAACCGTGTAGAGCCTACCTTAATATATTTTGCATATATCGATACCGTCCATATATTTTTCCATCATATTTTAGGATGTGAATCCAAATCATAAGAACTCGGTAATCTCAGGTGGGCCATACCAATCAAAATAGTGATGAATAACCATTAGAAACCTTTTGAAGGCCACAAAAGTTTTGGATTAATTTGATCTTTGTAGTTTCCCTTCATCCAGATCTTCTTTACATAATCAACAAGTTGGATTACAAATAAACACTATTAAAACCTTATGACGGGCTCTTTATAATTTTTAATGGATAGGCACTAGGATATCCATCATTAAAATCTTATGTAAGGCCCACTGTACTCTTTATTTGGCATCCAATCTGTTTATTAGGTCATACAGGCTTAGATGAAGGGGAAAAACAAAAATCATCTCAATTCAAAACTTTTATGGCCCCCAAAATGTTTTAAATGGTTGACGGTCATTCAACACTATTTCTTGTAATGTGGTCCATTTCAAATTAGGATATGGCTCATTTTTTATCTCATGCCATAAGATGATCTTTAAAAATAGATGGACGACATGGATTAAATAGGTTGGATGACAAATCAAAATCACTGTAGGCCATAGGAAGATTTCAACGGTGAAAATCATTATTCCCACTGTTTCCTGTGGTATGGTCCACTTGAGCTTTAGATATACTTTAATTGTGGACTCAACCACTAAGGGCCTGTTTGGATGGGTGGATTGGAAGGGATTGAATGGTATTAGGGTGGATGGCATGGATTTCAAGGTAATGATGGCGTTGTCAATGGATTGTCTTAAGATCCATGGAATTGTTATATCCCCTCGGATTGCTATATCAAGTCTGTTTGGCACACTTGGCCAATCCCGGGATTAAACCTTCCCATCCCTTCCAATCCCTCGAACCAAACATGTCCCAGGAAAATTTGAACGGATTAGGGTGGATTGGATGGGATTTAAAGGTAATGAGATGGTGTTGCCAGTGGATTGTCTTAAGATCCATGGGATTACTATATATCCCAGGATCAGATCACCCAGTTTGTTTGGCACGCCCGACCAATCTAGGGATTTAACTTCCAATCCCTTCCAATCCACCTGTCTAAACGGGCCCTAAAATGATCTGGAAAAATGGATTGACAATGTGGATATCATAAACCATGACTTTGGGCCACGAGCTTAAAAATAAAGTCAATCCATGACTTGGGTGGGCCACACCACATATATACTATAGTTGAGAGGGTTACCCTCCCATTAAAACATTCATAATCATTTATTGGGCCCACCTAGATGTGGTTCGTAAATCCAACCCATTCATTATATACGTGTGTCCCACTTGGATGAGGAGTCAGCCCAAGTTTTATACACATCCAAAACTCATGTGGGCCCCACCAATTAAATGCTTTTATATGTTTTAGGGATGTCTTCACATAGTTTTAGATGTTATGGCTCACCTGAGTTTTGTATACGACTGATTTTTGGACTTAAATGGGACACATCAAATGCATGGTGTTGATGTTCTACATACATCATGGTGGGGCGCACACAGATTAACCTCATGGGAAGTTCCCATGAGGTGGCCTTATAGTACCAATTTCACTATTTAGGTAACTCCTTCCTGGGTGTTACTCTAACCGTGTAGGGCCCACCTTGATATATTTTATGTATATCGACACCGTCCATATATTTTTCCATCATATATTTAGGATGTGATTTCGAATCATAAGAACTCAATAATCTCAGATGGGTCATGAAATCGCTCTTATGATGATTTTTTCACCTTTGGATTTTGCTGTTTTGATGAGGCTGTATGTTGAATTCTAGGGGTTGTAGGGTTTGATTTTGTTTTGTTGTTAAAGATTGTTCGATTCTACTAGTGGTGTTTGGAAACTAACCTCTGATATTAATTTGATTCCATTTGGGAAAAATTCTGTCTATGTCGATGTCTTGTGTTTCTGCAAGTTCTATGGTTTCTAGAGAGACTTATGTATTGTGTTTTACTGTTTTAGAATCCTTGGAGCTAATATGTGAGGGCTGATTATTGATGAGTGGAGGGCTGAGAATGTCTTTCATGGAACAATCTCTGCCGCCTGATTGGTGGACTTGGTACGATTGGATGGATGTTGGTTGTTTTTTTTTTTTTTTTTTTTTTTTGAGATTCCATTTGGCTTAAACTATATTTCAGTTCCTTTTTAACAAGCAGCTTAAACTATATCTAAACTGTGCAAGTTTACATCTCATTGCTTTGGAGATGAGTTAATAGCCGAAAAATGATAATATGAGAATGACCTATACTAATGTATGCATTTGGTACAAATTCTTAATGTTGGCAAATCACCCACCCTGCACCTGGCATACCTGTACCTCTCCAAAGGTCACACTGATTGGATGATCTTAACTGTCTGAAATTGTCGTTGGATTAATTTGGACCATTTTCTTTTTAACTATCCTAAGGAACATTGAGTTGTACTATTCTTTTTAAACATCTATATGCTTCAATCTCCTTTGATCTGCAATCCTATTGTGTTGAAGGGCACATCTATTCTGTTGGGTAGAACACTTACTTTAATATCACAATGATTGGATAATCTCAACCATCTGATATTACAGTTGAATTTAGACCATTTTCTTTTTTACCAAGGTATTGAGGAACTTTGATTTCCACTCCTCTTTCTTAAACGTATATATTTTTTCTTAACCTCAAGTTAACACTCTTCTTCTTCTTCTTCCTTTTCTTTTTTCTTTTCACGTTTATATGTTTTAATCCCACCTTGTGTATTGTAGGCCACATCCATTCAATTTGGTATAGATCCATTTTTTTTCAATTTTTCTTGTCAAAACACAAAATCTAGCTTTCTTTTTTAAAAAATATATATTTTTTACAATTTGTCAAATTTTTTCACAATTTTGTTTAATTTCTTAAATTTTTTTTTTCAAAATATCATTTTTTAATCTCACTTTTGAGATACGACTTTTTAATTTTTGTTGTCAAAATACAAAATCTAGTTATATATATATATATATATATATTACAATTTATCAATTTTTTCCCAATTTTATTTAATTTTTTAAAATTTCTTTTTCAAAATATCATTTTTTTAATCGAAATCTTGTTATATAACTTATTAATTTTTCTTGTCAAAATACAAAATCTAGTTTTCTTTTTTAAAAAATATATATTATTTACAATTTGTCAAATTTTTCATAATTTTGTTTAATTTTTAAAATTTTCTTTTTCAAAATATCATTTTTCTAAATATTACTTTTGTTATAACTTTTTATTTTTTTTGTCAAAATACAAAATCTAGTTTTCTTTTTTATATATATATATATATATATATATATATATATATTATTTACAATTTGTCAATTTTTTCACAATTTTGTTTAATTTCTTAATTTTTTTCTTCAAAATATCATTTTTTTAATCTCACTTTTGTGATATAACTTTTTAATTTTTGTTGTCAAAATACAAAATCTAGTTTTCTTTTATATATATATATATATATATATATATATATATATATATATATATATATATATATATATATATATATATATATATATATACAATTTGTCAATTTTTTCACAAATTTGTTTAATTTTTAAATTTTCTTTTTCAAAATATCATATTTTTAATCTCACTTTTGAGATACGACTTTTTAATTTTTGTTGTCAAAATACAAAATCTAGTTTTTTTTTTTTTTTTTTAAATATATATATATTTTTACAATTTGTCAATTTTTTCCCAATTTTGTTTAATTTTTTAAAATTTCTTTTTCAAAATATCATTTTTTTAATCGAAATCTTGTTATATAACTTATTAATTTTTCTTGTCAAAATACAAAATCTAGTTTTCTTTTTTAAAATATATATATTATTTACAATTTGTCCATTTTTTTACAATTTTGTTTAATTTTTTAAATTTTCTTTTTCAAAATATTATTTTTTAAATATCACTTTTGTTATATAACCTTTTAATTTTTCTTTTCAAAATACAAAATCTAGTTTTCTTTTTTAAAATATATGTTTTTTTACAATTTGTCAATTTTTCACAATTTTGTTTAATTTTTTAAATTTTCTTTTTCAAAATATCATTTTCTTACCGAATTCTCTTTTCAAAATTATCAACATTATTCAAAGTTCTTAATTTTTATTTCAAAATCTAGATTTTTATAAAATTACATTTTTTTTTCAAAATCTAAATTTTTTTCTTAAACATTGTTAACTATTTTTCTAAGCCTTTTAACTTTTTCTTTTTGAAATTCATAGATTTTTTTGTTCTTAATTTTTGACTTGAGCATTAGAGACGGTTTACGATCGTCTCTAATGTAGACGGTCTTTGACAGTCTCAAAAGACCACTATAAGACGGTTAAGGACCGTCTCTAATAAAGACGGTCTTTGACAGTCTCAAACGGGACCTGCTATATACCTGTACGGAACATATAAACTAGTAAAAGACGGCCGATGATCGTCTATAATTAAGACGGTTCTTGGCAGTCTCAGATTGACAATAAAAGACGGTTAATGACCGTCTCTAATAAGGACGGTCCTTGACCGTCTCAAATGACCGCATATGAGACGGTCAAAGAACGTCTCTAATAGAGACGGTCCTTGACAGTCTCAAATGGAGACAGCTAAAAACCGTCTCTAATACAAACAATTTTTGGCAGTATCAAATTATAGGAAAAGACGGCTAATGACCGTCTCTAATTGAGACGGTCCTTGACAGTCTCAGATTACAAGTAAGAGACAGCCAATGACCGTCTGTAATACGGACGGTCTTTGACTATCTCAAAAGGCCACATATAAGACGGTCAGAGACCGTCTCTTATTCCAGACGGTCAATGGCCGTCTTTTATCTGCAGTTAACGACAGTTTTTGACCGTCTTAAATGATTTGTAGACGTTAAAATTTTTAAGACAATATTAAGGACGGTCAAGGGCCGTCTAAAGTTTAGAGACGGTTTACGACCGTCTCTAAAGCGTCTTTAAACTAAGCAATTTTAGAGACGGTCCAGAACCGTCTCTAAATCTGTCATTTTTTTCCATTTTTCATGTAGTGTGGGTGAGAGATGGGTGATGGGTGTGTACTTGGTTGTAAGAGAGTTGACTTTGGGGATGGTGTTGTACTTGACATGATGTGGTGATTGATGGGACATGTTATAGAGATTCTCTTGGGATTACAAACGCGCGACGCTTTCTCGAACTGAATGCAGGCCCACATCTCCTAGCCTGGGTATCGCCTCAGAGCGCGAGACGCGGCTGCAAGGGTATAGGTCTCGGGTCGAGCCGACATCGGAAAATGGGATACGACTCAGGGTCACGCGCAATTGCCGATTACAGATCGCGAGTCGCCGGAATTCGAACGGGAGGACCGCTGAAGCCTACAGAACAGTACGGTCTAGGATATGGGCCTCACATACACAATGTAAATCACATTCTTGATAAACAAAAAACTAGTGCTTGATCATGGTCATTGTTGAGGAAAGTAATGACAAATGAAAACATACAGAAATTTCAAAGCAGAGTTGGCATATTTTGTTGAAGTTGAGAGTTTTATGGATACTGCTTTATCTATTGTATACTGCATTTGTAGTGCATACCATATAATGTTATCTTTTTTTAACAGGTACTGATTTATTAGGCCACAAAGGCAGAAAGAAAAGGAAACAAAATGAGAGAACAGAGAATATACAAGCAAAGGAAAGAAAAAACAACCAAGCCAATTAAGGCACCCACTCCCTTGGATACTGTGGAACTTTACAAATAACCCCCAAAGACATGCTGCTTCTATTATATGCTAAACTTTACCATATAATGTTGGAACTAATAGTGTTTTGTTTCCTGATTAGACAACAAAATCAACGATGGAACTAATACAACATTTTGCTTCAAACATTGGATCTGATTCAATGATTAGACAACAACATTTGAGGTTTCAATTAATGTCTTATTTTAATGCTTGATTTTTTATTTTTTATTTTATTTTATTGTTGCCCTTTCTGTTAGGTTTGAACTTAGTAGTGTAATTGATGATGTTCATTTGTTAGGAAAAATACCTTCCTCAAGCTGATTGTGGTACATACTAGTGCATTCAACCATTGTACAAGTGGTGTGGCCTAAACATCATACTAATCATGAGTCCTGTTGTGGTTTTCTGTGGCCTAAACATTGTACTAATCATACAACAATTGGTGGATTTTGCCTAAGGACCATTTTCCTTTCAAATGTCAATTTGATGACCAACAATTAGTAGGATTGAGTTGCGCAATGGACATCACTTTTGAAGTTTTACTTCATGATTATTATTGCGATTAGGGCAATGTTGATGGGTCGTTAATTAGTGTGGTTTAAACTTTTAAGATTTGATGTTTGAGTTTTTGATTAATTATTGTCTTATTAAATCATGAGTGATTAATACATTTAGTTTGTATGAGTTGATGTTTCAAATGCATTGGGGATATGATTATGATGATGATTGGTTAAGAGCTAAATGGATTGGTTTTTGGATATGTAGAGACTTTTAAGTGATTTACAAATTTAGTTTTTTTTTTCCTTCTTTTGTTGTATTTGGTTGATTTTGTGATATTTGACAGTAAATGGTCATATTCAATCAATTTCTTATTCTAGATTTCAAATTCCAGTGTTTGTTTGGCATAATGCATCACCGTTGTTAGTTTTTTTTTTCAATTTGCGAAGTTTTAGTTCATTGTTGAGATAAATTGTTGTTGATTCACTAAGAAACAACTATACAATTGTTTACATCTATTAGATCAACTCATAGCTGATTCTCCAACCAATTCGTCAAGCCATCTTGGTAAACTTGTGTTCTTGTCACATGGTCAATGTGGGGGTTTCAATGGAACCGTGGTCGACCTTCCTAGATCGATAAAGAGAAGTAAAGCTGGGGAAAAACTACAATAGAACTTCTTGATGGCCAATGGAAACTGCCCAACATGCTAGCTTTTAAGAGGAAATGGATTCCATGACTAATGACGAGTCTTCTTGTCACACCCCAAACTTGGAAACCAGGCTCACAAAATTCCCGATCGTCGAATTTGGCATCAACAGCCTCCGTAGTATCCCATTCTTGTCTTCCGGCGCCCATATACCAGGTTCCGATCCTAGGATCCTACAAGGAGGATTTTCAGTATAAGATTATTTCACAATAAGCATAATCATAACATAACCCATGAACAATAATAATAAGAACACCATCATAAAATTCACTATGATAAAAAACTTTGAAATACAATGGTGATAATAACTAAAAACTCCTGAAGCTCTGCGATATGCTCCTACTCCTGCTCAGCTATGGCTGTGTCCTCACGTCACCTACACGCATCTATCATGCATAAGCTTATAGAAAGCTTAGAGGGTGGTGAAAGTGAGGGTGGAAGAGACCTCACTATCCCCCTGCCAATATCGAGCCCGACTCATCAATAGTGGACCCATACCTCAAGCTGGTCAAATTCAACCTAGATATTGCCCCCTCACTTAGGCAGGTAAGGTCACACCCCCTTCCAACCGACTATAACACAGTGGGAGACGCGACCTCCTGGTATTCGGCCCTCATGCGCTCATACATCCACTCGATCTGGGCATCGAAGCATCCTCCATGGTACCAAAAGGGTTTGGGGACTTTCAGCATAGGACATCCTATGCACCCCCATGCTTAAACAAAATTTTCAGTATCCAATCCTGCCGTCCACGCTATAACTGCGCAGGTTACAGCCCTGATGTCTCTAGGGCGAATAGTAATCACAATCATACAATGCAAGATGTATGAGTCACACAGTCCAGTCATGCATCAATCCTGCGCATGTCGTGCGCTCGTGTGGGACAACTCCGCCTATCAGAGAGTCCCATGAACAACCTGCCCAATGTCATATGCAATGATCAACCACATCTCATATCAAGCATGCAGATGATGAGTATGGACATGTATCATGATGTTGTGCTACCATAAACTCATAATCAACATCTATAATCAGCGTCGATAATTGGCATCGATAATCGGCCTAAATGTAAGGCGGGATCCATAGATGAACCGCTGATCTAAGCCGTAATATAAAGATCAGCCTTCAGTCATGGATATACCAAATCCGATAGCACTAATCCATCCGTCTACGGTGATGATGGACTATGCAACATCGATGAGGCCCAATGATTTGGGTTAACCCACTAAGAGAATGATGAGAATGGGCCTAACAAGGCCTGAGGGAAGGTCACAATGTGGACATTTAACCATCATTGTCCATCAATGTGGACATTTAACCAACATTGCTCCCTAGGAATGGCCCATATAGAGCTAAACATATAATGGGCCCATGGCCTCTCACAAGGGCCTCATACACAACATAATGGACCTCACACAGGGCTTAATATACCTCACAATGGGCCTCCCTCAAGGGTCTAATATGCATCACATTAGGCTTCACTCATGGGCCCCATATACATCATTTCGGGCCTCACACATGGGCTACATATATATCACATCGGGCTTCATTATATGGGCCTCATATACATCTCATTGGGTCTCACACATGAGCCTCATACACATCAGATTGGGCCTCACATAAGTGCCACAAATGCATCCTTTTGGGCCTCACACAAGGGCCCATGTGCTAGGCACAAGGGATGAATAGAGAGCTTGTAATTCATACATCAAGGTGGGCCTATTGCATCACAAAGTGGGCCCAATGGGGCAGCCCATAACTCAGGAAAAATGGATGGGCAGCCTGGATCATACATCACAGCGGGCCGCACAAATGGACGGCATAGATATATAATACATGCGTCACGGCGGGCCGCACAAATGGACAGCATGGGTATACAATACATGCATCACGATGGGCCGCACAAATGGACAACATGGGTATACAATACATGCATCATGGCAGGCCACAAAATGGACAGCGTGGGTGAACACATACATCATGAAGTGCCCCACACGTCCAGATGAATTGTGTGGAGAAACACATACATCACATTGGGGTCCACACGGTCCTGATAGGTGGCCGGAGTGGATATAGAACAAATACATCAAGGTGGGTCTGGGGTGGGCCACATCTTGGACGGACGACGTGTATAGGACTCATACATCATAGTTGTGTCCCACCATCCCAATCTAGTGGACGGTGTGGACATAGGATACATGCATCAAGGTGGGTCCCATCCCACACATGCAGCACGTGTGGGTGGGTCCCACCCACTAGAAAAATGGAGGATGACATGGATAGAACAATACATTATGGTGGCCTCACACCACTCGTCCAGATGAACGGTGTGAATTATATCAAGGTGGGCTCCACCTGCCACACGTCGAAGCACAGACAATGTGGATGTAAAATAAATACATTAAGGTGGGTCCCACGTGGTGTGGCCCATTAGATATATATATATATATATATATATATATATATATATATATATATATAATTTTGGTCAATGTCCAGGCCTGCTGGACAGCAGCCTGCTCGTTGGGCCTGGTCGATCCTTAAGCCCACGGCTGGGGTGACCCCACCATATGGACGGTGGAGATAAAACCCATACTTCACAGTGGGGTCCAATAGGGTGGGCCACATGGTCCCGAAATTAGGCTGATATTTGTGTTTTCCTTTCATCTTGCCTAGCCTAAGAATGGACAGCAAGGTGGGCTCCATAAACTGGACGTCAGAAATTTTTGGATAGTCTGGATTTTTTATCACATCAGGTGGGCCACACACATATATCACCATAAAGAGAGAGAGAGAGAGAGAGAGAGAGAGAGAGAGAGAGGAGAGAGAGAGAGAGAGAGAGAGAGAGAGACATGTGATGGAGGGACCTCGCCACTATGGGTCCCTCAATACATGCATCAAACGCCATACATCAACATAAAAAAAAATGGACAACAACATATCATGAAAATCTGAGGTGGGGACACCATCCCCACCATGAAAATGAGGGGTCTAAATAACACTAAAGGCATGGATTCAAAAAGAAAACATCATGATGGGGTCCATGGAGAATGGACCCATCATGGATCATGCATGCACCAAGGATGGGCCATCGGCCACATCTAAAGGGTCAAGTAGGATCTCCACCATTGATTGGTGGATGCTACATGATCCTATGCAAGAAGATCAAAGAAAGGATAGAAGATCTACTCTAAAAATGACACCCACCTCCAAACCTTGATCTCCTTGTCCTTCTTCCACCAATGGGTCTTCTTATCTTCAAGGGATTTTAATGGTTGAGATGAGGTTTGGAGGGTGGGATATGGGGGATTAGGGAGCTTGAGGTTGTTGGATTTTTTGGAGCTCTCATGGAGGGTTGAAGGTTGCTAACGTGGAGAAATGAGAAGGAAAGGAGAGGGAGAGAGATGAGAGAGAGAGAGAGAGAGAGATGATTGCCTAGCTCTTTTAGCTAAGCAATGATGATGGTGTAAGACATGGGGAAGAAAAATAATAATGGGCTAGGGGGTAGGGTGGCTAGGATAGCTATGGTAGCTAGGGGTGATGTCATCCTCATGATGACTTAGGGAAGTGTGCAAATTAAGATAGGTGGGTCCAGCAACGTGCGGTCCATGGCCATGGTCATGCGCGGCCTGTATCTCATGATCTAGACGTCAGATTGGCGCGCGAGACACAGCGTCAGAACCGCTGCGATGGCGCGGTCGCAATGGTGCAAGTCTCGGGCTAAATTGGCTCAGGTTTATAGGAAGGGACTCAGGGTCACGTACAAATACAATCAAAAGATTGCGGGTCGCCGTAATTCGACTGGGAGGACCGCGGAATCATACGAAATAGAACGGACACTAGGACATGAGCCTGACACTTCTCTTTGTTGTAGAAGCTGAATTCTTTGCTGCGGGACCTTAGATTTGGGTCTATCATTCTTTAAACACTCAATCTTCACCAAATTATATTGGAATGGTCCATTAGTTCTTTAATCATGACCATACATTCTTCATAAAATTCCATTAATTTTTGAAAACAAATTCACTAAACTGCAAGGTTTGCTGATGGAACAGTCTTTGACAACAACTATAAACAGTCTGGCCATTTTCATCTTTTGTGTTCTGTGAATGTAAAATAAACAAGTAGGATGATTTCTTTTAACCAACAAATGCATTTATTTTATTTGCATACGCATTGGAACATGTTCTCCCAACAAAAGACTATGAAGCACAAAAGGAGCCAATTGCAGATGAGGTCATAGGCAGACTGGAAAAGAAACTCTTTCCAGGGTTCAAAAATTCCATAGTTTTGAAAGAGGTATGGCGCCACTTTTTTCACAGGAAATGATGAAAGTTCTTGTAATCCTTCATTTGAGCTTTATGTATTTGCTTGCTTGTCAAATATAAGCACCTGTGTTAGTAGATTGGTTGGATTAAAACTTATAGAGACTTCAGGGAACTCCTAGGATACGAGGTGCAACTGTTAAGCATTTATAAGATGAAATAACAGGCATCGAGTGCCCTAACTCTAGAATAGTTTCCCCATTTTTGAGTTTCGTTCTGACAGTGACAAAATGACTATACTCGTATTGGAAATAACACAAAATATTCCAAACTATGGCATCATCATCATCTAAGGCTTACCTAACTAGTTGAGATCAGCTACATGAATCATGTTCCTCTATTCCACTCCATCAAGGGCCATAACTTAAGTCGGAAAAAATAATGGTGAATGCATAAATTGTATTCATAACAGCATACTTCCTTTCCTACACTAAAATATCATAACAGCAAATTTGTACTTCCGTCATTAATACTTGCATTCACAACAACATACTCTGCTTCTTCACTTAAATCTTCTTGTTATAGGTAATTTTTAGGTCTTCTACCCTAAATATAATTTTGTTATTTTTAAAATTTTTGTTATCCATTTGCTTCTATTTTCGTGTATTTAGAATCCTTTGAAAGAATGTGTTTTACTAATTTTGTTGTTGATTTTCCAGAGTTTGTAGGAATGGGAACACGTCTACTATATTGCAATGAAATATGTAGAAATTTGACCATAGTGGAGGTGAGACATAGCGACAAACTCTTTGCAATTTCATGTTTCACGTCTTATGGGAATTGTTGTTTGGGTTAGCCCCACTTGGGACATTTCCTCTTTACTGAATTGAGTTCATAGCAATTTTGTGAATAGGATTCTTATTAAACAATTGTGTGAATTATTTTTCGAATGACTATTAGGTGTAAGATTAAACCAAAATTATATAAAAATAATTTTAAAAAATTGATGATATTTTTATCTTATCTACACATATTTTAGCGACGGACCAAATCCGTCGTTAATTTCTGAGCAAGTTGAAAATTGACAGATTTGGGGTCTATCATTCTCCTCATATTAGTGACGGACCTTATCCATCGCCAATATTTTAAATGATGAATAATTCGGGTGGTTTTTTCCGAATTTCAGCGACGAATTTTTTTTTTTTTTTTTACGACGGATCTTATCAGTCAGTAATCTGCGATGGACCTTATCCGTCGCAGATTAAATGACGGATTTTATTCATCAGAAAAAAGGACCCAGTAAACAATGACGGACCAAGCGATAGACGAAATCCGTCGTTTATTTGGTTTTACGACGGATTTGGTCCGTCGTAAATCTGCGATTTTGGCGGTGTAAAAAGTTTTATTCTTAAAGTTGTAGTGTTAGTAGAATTAGAATATAAGGAGTCATCTTATATATATGAGTTACAACGTACACATGCATATGTATTAGAATATAAGGAGTCATCTTATATATATGAGTTACAGCGTACACATGCAGATGTAAGAATTCTATCTCCTCTTTCACTTTTTTAAATAAATCAGTTTTTGGCTCTTTTTTTCTCTTTTTTCTACACTATCCTCTTGTTTTTTCATTCTTTATTCTTTATGGGTACCGTGACCCTTATCTCCATAGCTTTTCTTATGTGATTTTTTATATAATATGAGTGCACCATTTGTGAATAGATTGGTTGTATTTTTTTTTTTTTTTTTTTCATTTTCAATGTTAATTACCCCTGCAATTTTTTTCTAGTATTGATACGCTTGATCATATCAACATTGAGTGTTATTGTTCATGAAATTCTTATAATAAATAGTTATGAAAATTAAAAACTATTGCTACAAAGCTATTTGATAAGCCAAGGCATTTTGGATACCATTAATCATTGTGCTCTCAAGTTGATGGTGGGTGAAGCAGGACTTACAAATTGGAGGAAGAATAATGAAAAAAAAAAAATTCTACATACGTTCCAAATCTTTTTATGGATCAGATATGCTTTTCTATATTAAAAAAAAAAAAATCAGATTTGGCAAAAGAAATGTGAGATTACTTAATAATTATGCATGAGAAAGGAAGTAGCTATAGGAAGTAATTTTTTAATTGAATTTGAGGTTGATTAAGTCAATTCCAAGGCAAAGTTTTCTAAAAAAGTGAAGAATTTATGTGATTAAATGGAATTGGTATTAAGATGAAATGACACTCGAATAGTATCATTTTGGAAATTCTATGAACCAAGGTTGATGCTATATGAGTGTCAATTCAACAAAATAAGCAGTCTATGAAAAACGTGACGAGTATGTTAGTACAAGAAGAAACTTTTCTAGAAAGACAAAGATTGGAGGCTAAAGTGATTTTAAAAGGTAGAGAAATAATAATGCTTTGTTTTCACAAACATGTGATTAATCCCATAGAAGGGAAAGAGGCCATGACTCAAAAAATTTATTTTCACTACTAATTTCAAAATACATCAACAATCTAGATCACCCACAAACAATAGCAATTAAGACAATTCTCAAAGAAATACGGGAAAAAATCAAGTTATTTTGTTAAAATTATGAAAAATAGGGACAATCTGTAAAGCACTTTAATCCGATGAAGAAAACTATAATGTTGAAGATAAGTAAAAAGATGGTGAAGAGAATATCAAAGTAGCCTTTTGCGGAATGCAAGCTTCAAATTTGGACACAAATAAGTGGCGTATAGAGTCGGTGTGCTTGAATCATAGAACATTAAGAGAAGATCTCTTCATTAATAAAGGGCAAACCTTGACTACAACGGGTGTCATCACTGGAGATAACATTTCCTTTGAAGTTGAAGACAATGATATATAATATTTTCATATAAGATTCAAATGAGAATATAAAATATCTTTCTAATATATTGCACGTGCCTAAACTATGAAAGAATCTTATGTTTGTAAGTAAACTTGTATGTCAATGCTACAAGGTTGTATTTAGTAATGATGTGAAATTCTATTCAATGATGATAGTAGGATAATTACTCATGGAAGAAAAGTGGGCTAGCTATTTGCACTTAAGATGGAATCGCCTTTTAAGAGTTCATTCGAAGTAGTCAATTTATGGTAGTGAGATTGGGTCACTGCAACCTTCAGAGAATTAGAGACTAACGAGGAAAGTGACTCATCACTAGGATGTCAGCTATAAAGTATGATGTGAATGACATGTATAAAGTATGTGAATTTACAAAGATGAAGTGTCATACTTTCACAAAGTTCCACCTCCATAACCCATTATCCACTTGAAGTCAACTTATAATGATGTTTAGGTACTAATCTCAGTGGAATTAGATAAACATGTAAGGTACTATATAGCTTTCATTGATGAGTTCTTATGTTATAATTGGATCCACTACGCCAATATCGTGAATTTGTGATGAACCAGATCCATCGCAAAACCAAATTAACGATGGATTTGGTCTGTCGCATGGTCCATCAATGTTTACTGCATTGCAAAACTTGAACGACGGATGGGATCCATCACTAAAATATGGAAAAACACATGAAATATGACATCATTATAAAATTTTGTGATGGATACGGTCCATCGCTGATCTTTGGAGAAGTGATGAACCCCAATCCATTATCGATTTTTTATTTTATTAAGCAATTTGCAACGGATTCGGTCCGTCGCTATATTTTTTTGTAAAAAAAAAAAAAAAAAAAAAAACAACAGAATCAGATTTGATTTTTTTTATTTTTATTTTTTATTTTTAATCCGTTACACCTAATAGTCATATCCATCATCTACGTCAAAAAACTAAAATTTTTGAATACTTTAAAGAATTAAAAATACTTGTTGAAAATCTATTCAATTGAAAAATAAATTTTTTTATGAAATGACAATAATAAATAATGTCTAATAATTTCAATGCTTTTCTAAAAACACATTAAAGAAAAAAGGCAACCCACTTATCCAATAATGCCTAAAAAAATGGGATTGTTGAAAGAAATAACAATTACATAGTTGAGGCTGCTCATCTAAAGTATATTAGGTTGAAACCATGTATTGTAGTGTCCTTGATCAATCATATGTTGTTGTGATGGGGTATGTAGGTATCACATCAAATTCTCTTCAAAGAGAAGCCATATTTGATGCATTTAAGGGTGTTCGTATGTGTGGCTTATATGAACCAAAATAATGAAATTTACGACAAGCTTGATGAGAAGGCTATCGGATGTATTTTTCTTTGGCTATCCGTTTAAGAGAAACATACTAGCGTTATAATCTAGTAAATTGTCATATCCATGAGAGTTATGATATGACCATTCATGAGAATTGATAACACTATAAAGTTTCAAATAGTGAGGTTGAGTCTTTAGAGTTTTTATTGGGTGTATAGTCAAATACAAGATTAATATATACTCCTATATCATATAAGTTGGTGGAAAAATCTTAGTCGGCAAAATAAAAGGAAAGTGAGGTTATGGCCTCATCAAGTGGCAACTGAAAAAAGTCCTTTGGTGTTGATCTTAACATGGAGTCTCTCATTAATTTGGTGTTGAACTCAACATGTTGGTGCTCCTTTGTTGAACTAAACATGGTGGCACTCCTTTTGGGTTGAATTCAACATGGTGGTGCTCCTTTGCTAAACTCAACATGGCAGTGCTCCTTCATTGAACTCAACATAGTGGCACTTCATTAGCGCTGAACTAAAGCTCCATTTGTGATGAACTAAACTTGGTGTCACTCCTTTGGTGGAGAATTCCACCTGGTGATGCTCCTTTGGTGTATATTTTGACAAAATTACAGCTAGTGATGATCCTTCGATGTAGAATTCTACCTAGTGACACTCCTTTGCAGAATTTCACCCGTCGATGCTCCTTTCATGCTACTTTTGGCTGGTGGTTCTCCTTTGATTCTTCCCTGCAACAGGTGGTACTACTTTAAGTAGTCCCTGAAGAATTGGTGCTAACTTGTAGTTGCTTTAATCTATCCAAAGATCAATATCACTTCATCATGAGGGTTTAGTGGTGCTCCATTGCTTGATCAAAAGGCCATTGTTGTTGCCCCGCATGATGGGTTGCATGTTTTTTGGTCCTCATCTTTAGATGATCTGCACTTAGTGTTCCCATTACCAGAAGCATTATTGTCAATAACCCTCACTATTTCAAGGATAGAAATGTTCTTATGATCTAAGATGCAGCTCAGGGAGTTTTACTCATATATCGCTTCATGCACAAGCTTTGCTCATGGATAGTTTCCCTCGTTTACCCAACATGGGCTGGAGCTAGTTGAATCCATGTCTGGATCAAGGACAAGCATTAATGTAACACCCCGTACTTTCTAGTACTCGGGTGTTACCTTGTAACCAAACTTAGTATAAATACAAACCTAGACTAATTGAACAGTTACCTTCACTATAGCCTAAATTGACCATAAAGAGTAATCTCCATCCAAAGATTTCAACATCTGATAATTAAATTGGGAGATCCGTCGTAGATCTTCATCTCAATAGTTACAAAGTCTTGCGAGCCACTCAAATAGCAAATTTTAGGGTCACCAAATCATTATCCTGGAATAAGAGAAGATCTAAATGATCAAATAGAAACTAAGTGGTAGGTTGGGACTTGGTTAATAACGTAGGTTATTCGTATTGTCAAATCCAACCATTAATTCAAAATAAAATAAAATAAGTGTAATAAATAAATAAATAGATAAATTAGTTGAAGAAGCCTAGAATACAACACCTTATAATAGAACCATCATATTTGAATATAAATATTCAATGATTGAAAATATAGTAATAATGAATTTAATAATAATAATAATAATAACTATTAAGAATATTGTAACAAAGATAATTAAAATCTAAAATGCATATCATACCAACTTACCAGTAATCTAACCATTGATTTCCAACTAAGGGACCATTCTGACCGTTGATGTTCGATCTTAAAATGATCTGATCATCAGATCGATGGAAATCATCAGTTAAATCATAAAAAATAAAACAAAATGGTCCACCTGAGTGTTGGATCTTCGTCGGGGCAAATCAGGTGTCCTATCTAGGCATGAGGAAGCAAATGGACGACCTGGATTGTACATATCATCACTGTGGACCCCACTTTCGATATGCATGTACACATGCAAGTGATGCACTCGAAGTGCAACAGACTACAGTTCGGGTCAACAAGTTGTTGACCCGACAACTATTTTTAAAAAGGGAAAATTTCCCTCTGTTTTTTTCTCGCTCGAACAGAGACCGAACGGACGGTCTCGTATTGTTGATCGGTGGCCCACAGAGTGCTTACGGTTGGAAAATCCAGACCGTCCATCAGGTAGCCCAATAAATTCTGATCAAAACCCAGCCCTTCACGCGCGTTGATAGGCACTCATACAGCTGGCTTTTCGAAAACAGAAAGATTCTCTTCATCTCCTTTCCACGCTGGCATGCACGTGTATTAGTTCTTGAAATCTCGACCCTCCACTTCATCAAATCCCAGCCGTTGGGTCAGAAACGGTTTTTAGGGTTCCTAGCTCAATGAGAGAGCCGCCGCGGCAGGTGGGCTTCGAAACCATTAAGCAAGGGGTGATCACCGTCCCTTTTGTGGGTCCCATAGTGATCATGGGACCCATCCACACCATCCAAACGCCTTGGATCATGAGATTTTCCATCGAATCCAAATCCACCATTGGCGGAGGGGTCATCCTCTCCATTTGCTGAAATAACCCACCACCTGTACGTGGGTCCCAACTGCTGATCTGGACCATCCACATGGTGGCCATGGTCCCAGAAGTTCATCCACGCTGTCCGATCTCAGTTATGCAAACAATTTCTAAAGAGATCAACAAAAATCTCTCTTTGTTCATTGGGGTTAGTGACAAAACCGTAACTAATTGCTGATTAGGTGTCGATCCTTCTAGGTGTTTTGTAAGGGGCTATAAAAGCTCTTTTAGGGCATCCTTTCCAAAAAAAAAAGGAAAATAAGAAAGAGAGCTCGTGAGGGGTGCATTGGCGCTGCCCATCTGTTACCGCACCAAGGGGAGCGGACTCGTTCTGAGTCGCTGCAGGTCATGGGTTGAGCCGTGTTCTCTCTAGTCAGACAGAGAGAGAGAGAGAAACAGAAGGAAATAAAAAAAGGGGGGGGGAAGACACAGAGGAGAAGACGGAAGAAAGAAAACAAGAAGAAAGAGAGGAGAGAGAGAGAGAGAGAGAGGGAGTGACGGAGTGTTTGCTGCCGCTGGAACTCGTTCCAGCTGCTGTTCGTCTTCAATCCAGCTAATTCTGATGCATCCAAGCCCTTGCAGCGTCCACACCGCGCCTAGGTCAGGTAAACTCGTAGATCCGCCCTCAGTTATCGCTGAACTCCGTCTGCTCGGCTGACTGTATTCACGATCATCTCAACTCAGTCACGAGTTGAGTGACTGAGCTACATCTCCGGATGAAAACTCCAGATCAGAATCCATGGGTGTGATAGGCCTACCTTGCACTGTGACCTGCGCAGCAATCTGATCTCAGATGGGTGCACTCAGTCGTTGTCTGCTAGCTAAAGAAATCTGACTGGGACGAGTTAGCACTGAGTCAGTGACTCAGGTCCAGTTTTGAGAGGTAGAACTTTGACTCAGCTGGGCCTGGGTTGTAGTCCACCCAGTTAACCAGAAGCCCAGCAAAAAGGGCGATCCAGATTTGCCATCTGGGAGCTAGCCCGACCAATTTTCCAACTGAGTCAGCTCAATACTCTGTAGCGAGTTGACTCAGTCAATTTCTTGACTGAGTCAAGCTGACTCCTATCATCTGTGAATGGTTTGGGTAGCGTTAAGTTCAATGAAATCATTAATCGGATCCCGTGTTAATAGAACTCTTATAATTTAACTCAGCTTGTTGTTAGTTAAAATCCTCGACCGAGTCGACTCGGTCGTAACTCACTAATGTCTTATAACAATTTCTCCAGAAATAACCAGCAACTATTTACCCTAGAAAACACTCATACCTGCAATCTGACCAATAAAGATCTTTACATCCACATCTCAACACAAGAGGAACTTGCAAACTAGGTGAGGAGCATCCCCTATAACTTCTTCCATTTACTGATTTCTATGTAGATTACATCTCTAATGTAGAGAATTTTAGAGGATTATTCATTCCTAGTTATCCTGATTTTCATGAAGAGATTGCTTTAATGTCACATTTCTTTATAATTATGTATGTGATGTATTACCTTATAAACTCCATGCTACATTCATAATCACTTGCCTATGAATATATCTTTGTTAGACATGTTAATAATAGAAAGATTCCATATAAGATTTGTTGTGAATTGTGTAGTGAAACATTATCTTCATAACTTTCTATTTTCTCTAATATCTAATTTAGCGACCCTATCTTGTGGATAGTTCTTAAGATATGGCAAATATAAAGGGGTTCACATATAGTGTACAAAGGGATGATTGGGATTTCATCTTCCATCATTATTGCTGTTGTCGTACGACAAAATTCTTCTTGTTATCATTTATATCATGAATATAACTCTAAAGTGCTTGACTCGAGCTTTATAAACTCTTACTCATTATACCTTGTGAGTAGGATGAAGAATGATTATGGGAAGAGTCCTTAAGAGACTTAGAAGGACTCTTAGATAAATCAATTGATATGACCTCACTCGAAAATTCACATGACTCTTGGTGAGACCTCCTTGAATGTAAAGAAACTATGGAAATCCATGTGGAATGTGTAGTTGGATACTTCCTATTTGAAAATTTAAAGCCATTCCTATTCTATCAAGGCAATGTATATATGTGTCATGGTGCATAACAATCACGCATGACATGTGAATTTTTCCGAGTGCTTAATGTAAGCCACATTCTGCTCGATTTACTGTGGCAGTTGAATGACCAGAGTTGTGCATTTGAGTCACTTTGGGCACTCTTATTTTATATGAGGCTTTTCCGGGATTTTTACTCCTCCTCGGGCATACCCCGGGTATTTTTCCAGGAGATCGTCCTTGGGCGCACTCACCTTCATGGCCTTTTCCAGGTAGTTTATTTACCTCGGGCGGTCTTTTATTTTGACAGCTGGATTGCATACCCAGATCTGTGACTTGAGCATACATTTAACACACATACATTCATTTATAATTTCATGATCAATCTTCATGTAATTTGAATATGTTGTATATGTAATTGTATTGCCCTGTGAATTATATATGAATTGTTAATTTATTTTGGAATGATGTGTTATGGTCGAATCTATGAGGAAAATTTCCACTAAGTTTTCACTCACCCAATAGTGCAGTTACACTAAATAAATGCAGGATTGATAACAGGTGGAGACCCCTAGAACGAGATTTCAGGGACGGCTGAGGTGGAGATTGACAATGAGGGCCTCTATGCCATTGCAGTTGAGCCGTTGGAGCTCGACTGATAATATAGGATTTACTTGTTTTCATATTTCAGATTTTGTAACTTGTTTGAATTATAATACAATATTTTCCCTGTCATGGGATTTCATTTTACTCCCACTTAAATGTATTAAACTTCCGCTTTTGTTACTCTTGATATTCTTGGTTTATGCAATGGTTATTTTACTTAATGATTTTGAGATTGGCCATTAATTAGATTATAGAACCCCATTTTATAACATAATACTCGGGTTCTCTATGAGGAGCGACTATCCTCGGGTTTTGAGAACCACGGTGTTACAATTAATTTCTCATCATCCTACCAAGGGCAGTCCTATGCCACCTTCCTTTACACAGCTCTGTGCTATTATTGAAGGCACAACCCTGAGCTCCCTACATTTCTTCTGCTTTTAGTAGCTTCATGATTTAACTTCGCTATTTGTTTGGCCATGTGTCGAATGTCCTATGATGATTAATTATGAATGAAAGCCATGCATGATTCCTCTTGCCCATTTAGCAATTGCATTATTTTTCTTGGGCTTTTAGCTTTGCCTTAAAATCAAGATCTATTGTCATGTAATATAATTAAAAGCTTGTGCCAGACTATTGTTGTTGATGTCTTAAATCTAAAAATCAACAGTTCTGTCGATGACAGTTCAATTCTATCGAGCAGACTTCGATGCCATCGAAAGTTGCTCGATGGCATCAGAAAATCTGGAACATCCATATTTTATCGCTGGAATGTTTTGATGTTTCGTTTGATTTTATTGAAGATGTTCGATGCAATCGATGACATGTCGATACCATCAAAGTGACATCAAATAGTCATCGAACGATCGTGCAAAGTTACACAGAGTTGCGTATGTGAGACTCGACCCAAGTTCGCATGTGTGAATGTGTGTGTGAGAGTATGCATCTTGTTTATCATGGTCTCGCGGTCTTACCGGTCGAATCCCGATGGCCCACAACCCTTGGATAGTGTTTGCGGTCATCCTTGAGTTCGGTCATGTAGACCTGACTTGGATTGACCCGAGACCTATGCCATTGCGACCGCATCGTCGCCGCGGTTCCAACGCCACGTCTCGCGCATAAATCCGGTATGTAGATCAAAAGTTGTGTACATTTTATTATATGACCATTGATCATGTGGTCCACTTAGGTGGAATGCATGTGGACCACCATTACCCATGGTACAAGTCCCAATACACACTACACACACCACACAAATCCTATGGAAATACCACCCATGTCAACAAACACGACCCAAGCCTAGTCTAAAGGCCTAAACATTGTAATCTCCTCCCTATGCTATGATGACTTCTCTTACAAAATAATTATGGAATTTTTCTCTCTCTTTATTCTCTCCCTCCCTCTCATTTCTCTCCATTGCTAGAATTTTCAACAACTTTCCTTCCATCTCCCTCTCTTCTCCAGCCCCTTCTCCCTCTAATTCCCTCCCCTCTAACCTTCAACAATCCATCTCACCCATTGAAACATGTCCCTTGGAGCATGAAGAGTAGATTGATGTAACTTTGGAGTGGGATCTATTAAGGTGGGTGATTTTAATTTCTGATTTTCTTTTCTACCCTTTGGTCTTATTTTTCTTCCTAGATGGATCATAAGGGACCCACCAATCCATGGTGGGGACCCCATTTGACCTCATGGGTATGGTGTCCAGATCAGTTCGATTTTCAGGATAAATTGATTTCTTTAAATAAATTAAAATATTTTTAGATGTCTAAAAATTCTGAAATTTTGTGGAGTTATGGTACACCCATGGTGGAACCCACCTACAAAATTTCAAGTTTAATGGACACCTTTGCACACCATGACGAGTGCCGGACTGACCCACCATGTTGGGACGTCAAGGTCTGTCTGATTTTCTGGATAGACTATTTTATTTAAATTAATTAAAATACTTAGGAAAATCTACAAATTCTAAAATTTTGTGGGGGTGTGGCCCACATATGGAAGTATACCCCATAAAGTTTCAGACCCAACGGACATTTGAGTTGGCCATGGTGTGGCTGGGAGTGGCCCACTATGCAGGGACTCCCAGGCTAGGGTGTCCAGCCTTGGCTAGCCCTCCAACCTACCTTGTGGGCCCACCTAGATGTATTGTATATCCCACCACATTGTGAGGATCTTAGAGGGAATAATTTACACCTTTAGTTCCTTAAAATTTGGGCTTAATAAATGCACTTTTGAGGCCCACCACAGTTGGTTTCAATTGGGCCCATGAATGTAGCTAGTTGTTGAACTTTTTAGGCCCGATTAGGCTGGAACTTTCTAAATGGCCCATTGAACTCTTGGGCTATTTTCTTTTACCATACTATTATGTTGGGCTAGTGAGCCAGGTTAGACAAATATATGGGCCTTTGGTTGCCCACCAAATCAACTTTATACTTGGGTAGGGTTGTAGGCCCAACCTAACTTGACTAAGAGCATGACATTTGCCTATGTGGTTTGAGCAATGGGCCGCCCACTAGGCCATCACAATATATGGGAATAGTTGCCTTTATGTTGGGCCCTAACCTTTCCCCTATGGGCCCATAGTGGTATGTATTGGTTGGGTTATGTGTGTTTTTCTTGGACCCATGTTTTGGATAGGCCTTGGGCCGCCTTTCTGAAGGCCAACATGAGTGTATGTGGTATATTTATGGCTGCCCATTTCTTATTTCTAATGTTGTGTGGGCCTTAGGCCTTGATCCGTGATCAATTAGAGATGGGCTACCTCTTGAGGACCAATTGTGATTGGATGTTCACATTGGTGGCCCTAAGGTAGGCCCATAGGCTTTTATGGGTGGTTAAAGGACCACCATAGACCCTTGCTAGTCCCGTCTCATCTATTTAGGCCCATATCATTGTTCTCCTTAGTCCCATGGGCTACCCCAGGTAAATGGGCCCCCACTAAAGGTTGTATTCCTTATGAGGAAATTGTTTAAGTATCTAGACCTTTCATGGTTAGGTAGAGAGTTCATCTTCATCTCATTAGTACCCCTATTCATCTTCATGGCCCACTCCCATACACATCATATAATGCTTGGTTGAGGTATGATTGGCCATGGTTATACCATTGTGTAAGATATGTTGGTATCTCCCCAAGGGGTGGAGTTTTTCCCTCTGGAGCATGATGGATGCTTGAGATTAATGCATGGGTGATTATGTGATTCATGCATCTGGCATTTGCATAGCATGTGGGTATCTGCCCTTCCTTCATTAGGGCCTCGCCTCCACAGGGATATTTGTGGGTGGCCGTATGTGTGGACACCGGAAATATTAGTTGAGCATACCGGGGCATAGGATACTCATGGGTGAAATTTCTAAAACTTTCATGGTACCAGGGATCTACTCCAACGCTGTGACCGGGTGAAATACATGAGTGCACGAGGGCCTTATACCGTTAGGCCGCGACTCCCACTGTCGTGTAGTCGGTTGGATAGGGGTGTGGCCTTACCTGCCTGGTGTGTAGGGGGCATTGCTAGGCTGAGTCTGACCAGCTCATGAATGGGTCCGCTACCGTCAGGCCTTGATGGTGATTGGTTATCCATAGGCGGGTAATGAGGTCTCTTACGCTCGTTTGACTGTGCGGCGTCTGTAGAGCTGCAGTCATTCAACAGTGTAATGGACCCCTGTGATTTCTTTATGATTGGAAATGTACTTGACATATGGTTTAGATATGAGCATTGGCATTACTTGCATCACATTAGCATTGGCTGTGTAAGCCCCTTCATGCATTGCCTTGGTATGGCGTCCAGTACTCATCGCATCGTATTCATGATAAGCCTTGGTAAGGCTAGTGATATTCTCATTGAGCATGTTTCCCTTCTTGCATCTCCTACTATTGTTCTGTGAACCATTGTCACACATACCACCCTCTAAGTTTCACACACGATTACACCACCCTCAAGCGTCGTATCATGGAGTAGAGGTGAGCATTGAGGAACATGCACGATTGATGCGTGTCATGTATGTCCTTTTGGACCTTATAAATGATTGTAAAAGTTCAAATTTATAGTGGATTTTGCGATGTGTGACTTTGTTATTCTCAGATGTTCTTGCTGTGATCTTGGGTATGCTCGTATTGGTAATGATTATATTGTTACGAAAAATCCTCCTTGTAGGATCCCAGGATCGGAACCTACCTCAGGAGCCAAGAATGGGGTACTATGGAGGCTGTTACGGCCAGAACCGGTCATCGGGTTCCTTTTGATTTCGGTTACCGAGTCTGGGGCATAACAGCATAGGTGTGGGATTTATTTCCTATTTTGATTGTGATTATATATATATAGGTGTGATCAGGAATAAGGAGTATCTAAGATCTTTCTAATTCATTACAAAAGGGTTTCAAGGGCTTGTAAAGGATATTTGAGGCTTGTTCGAATCGGGTAATCTCTATCTCTTGTAATTTATGCTTTCATAATGTATAAATGTCGCTTTGTGCCATGGTTTTTTCTCGTAAGAGTTTTTCCACATTAAATTCAAAGTGTTTGTGATTGGACTTAGTTGTGCGATTGAAATACTTTACTTGATTCATCTCTCTGTGCTTCTGCGGCCCCCCAACAAGTGGTATCATAAGTAAACAATGTGGTGTGGATTAAATCTGAAAGTATAGTATCAATGACTTCTAATCCTAAGTTCGACATTAAGAAATATTCTGGGAAAAATAATTTTGAACTATGGAAGGTCAAGATGACTAGTCTCCTTATTCAACAGGGATTGGATGATGCGTTTGTTTCGAACAAGAAACAAATGCATTTGATTTAAGAGATTATCTTATTCAAATGTAACAGAGAAAAAGTTCATTAAGAACGATTATCGTATTATTAATACTGAGTTCATTTACATCCTCGGGTATCCCTTGATTCTAATATAAATTATCTAGAATATAGGAGTTGACAAAGTTCAAATAACTAAGCCGGATGTCAAATTCGACAGCACTTCGACTCGTGATTTAATCATCTCTTTAAGAGGAATATCGTGCGGATCTGATCAGCTGATTTCTCTTCTTGAAGCTTGGACAAAAGAAGAACTGGAGCATGATCATTTCGACAGCATTTCGACTCCTTATCATTACTGACTGCATAGAAGTCTAGTTACGTGGACCCGCGCAACCAACATGGTTTGCGCGGGTCCGCGCAAACCATGGGCTTCTCTTTAGTCCTACTTTCAGTCTTCTCTGTTGCTCTACACTTCTTCCAAAACCTTCAATCTTCCCAAATGAGGGGGGAGGGGTATTTATAGGCTTCTACACGTGTGAAACCTCGATCTTGGTGCCAAGGGACCCACCTTTCTTTGATTCTGAACATTCATGGACAACAAGTCCAGAAATCAGTTGTGCGACCCCGCACAGCTGAGTTATTGGTTGTACAGACCTGCGCAACTGATATGGCTTGCACGGACCCACGCAAAACCCCCTTTAAAGTACTTGTTCATCCTCATCTTCTATTTCCTTCCATTTTTTCACTTTTCATCTTCTTATGCTTCAATTCTTTCTTCTCTTTTTTTTTATGCCTCAACAGCGCTCCTTGAGAAGTGACCAAAATCTATGACAAATTATGTATGGAATAAGATGGATCAGAAAGCGAGAACCTCTATCCAATTATGCCTAACGGATTTGGTCCTCTATAATATTATGAGAGAGAAAACTACAATAAGTACATGAGTAAATTAGAAGACATGCGAAGAAATACCTTGACAATCACTTGTACTTGAAGCTTCAGTTGTTCAATCTGAAGGTGGTAGAGGGGGTTGATGTCGAGGCCCACATTAGTAAATTTGACAAGATTATTTGTAAATTGCTAGATGTGAAAGAAACGATGAAAGATGAAGATCATTCATGCTTCCTGTTGAATTCTCTCCCAATTTTGTATGAGTCTGTAACGTCCTGGATTTTCACTGTTTTAAATTTCCAAAAATCCTTTAAAAAAAATTTATGTAATGTACTTATATTATCACTTACTGACCATTAGCACTCCATGTTAGTTTATACACGAGTGGTACCAGTAAAGAACCACACAAGTCCGATTAATCAACCGTAGGAAGCCAACGAATTCGCTCGATCACTTGAACATCAAGTTTAGCCCCATGATTTACTCATATAGGGCCCAAATCTAACCGACCCATCGCTAACTAATCAAAACAATTATAACTAAATTAAAGATCTAACCAAAGCCGAGTCAAATAAGGCCCAGATCTTGACTAATAGAACAAATCAACCCCATTACTCTTTTAGCCTAAAACCAACGGTTTAGAGTAATCATGACTAAATCTCCACTTTCACTAGTTATAAATAGACCACACTATGAAAATAGTTAATCCAAACCCTAATCATTGCCCACGAAAAATCTCAATACCTAATTCATTCCAGAAATGCCCCGATCTTCCGAACAAGCTCTAAACCGCTTATTAGTAGGCCACTAGTTCCAAAACTATAAGATAATGCCTGGCTTACTGGGATTGATGTCTTTCGCGGGAGTCGGACTTAAGTATTGTCCAGAACTGCTCAACTTGAGCCAAAGGACGAGTACATGAGAAATACAAATACCCTAAAGGAAGAAGTTGAAACTTAAGTGAATTGGATCGTCCACTCTAATGCAAAGTTAAAGATTTCGGACCGTCGGTTTACGACCAAACTTCACACGTGGAGTAAAGATATTTTCCTGCTCATATCCGTATAGTCGCGGCCTCGATCGACCATCAGTGGCCGTTGAATAGACTTCTAATTATATCTGTCGATTGGCGCATCCAAATGGCGGGCCGATCATATCCATACGTAGATCATCATTAGGGTTAACTATCCTACGGTGTATATCAATATGTACACCCCATAGTGGGCCCTAAAGGTTAGAAAGACCCTCCCATATGGCTAGTATAGTAAAAACCTAGCCCTTGGGGCGATTTACACCAAATTTGGCACTATATAAGGGCTTCTTTTGGGCACCCCCTCCTCCCATACGAATTTCAACAAGAAAAAAAGGGAGAAAGGGAGAAGAGAAAAAGGAGAAAAGAGGAGAAAGAGAGAGGGAGAGCTTGGAAGCATGAGGGTTTGTGCACTTTCACCCTCTCATCTCCTCTATAGCAACATTGTCCTTCATTGGTGTCGATTCGGCGATGATTGAAGGTAAGTATTGAGTTATATTTGTAGGTTTAGGCCTTGTGTTTAATTCCTTCTGATTCTTACAAGCATGTATGCTTATTTAGGCATTTCAACGATGATTTCCTAACACCCTAACCCTACAGGCGTCGTGAATCAAGCAGTTCGTGACAAGGTGCGGACCATTATCCCTAGGTGGCCAAGTACCAATTTTAGGTTAAATTTAATGATTTTGGATGCTAGATTGATGAACATACAAAATCTAAGGAAAAATCCTAAATTACGAATTCATATGATGAGTACACCCAACATGCATGAAATGATAAATGGATTGCTTGATCACTATTCTCAAATTATTTGGGCATGAGATTCGTGTTGTGTACCTTCTTGCATCTAACATCCTTACACATTCTTTTATGTTGTATGCTTGATTGTAATTTCCCGTACTATGGATAATGTGTGATCTTTGCTTCTTAGGTCGTTCAACACCACCCGCACATATATCTAATTTATACTATTAAGAGTAGTCACATGCATGTTAATATCCTAAAATCTTATGCTTGGATGTGTTGTACATTTTATTCCTTCTGCACTTAAAGATAAACTCTTGACTGCTTAGAATATTATTCAATATACCCCACCCTCTGGGTTGGTCAAGAATATGAGATTTGTAAGGGTAGTCCCGTTGGTTGAGCCTCCCTGTGATTGGACTGACTGGTGCGAGCGGATGAGAATGGGCGACAGTGGGAGGACTACATGGGTTGCTTGCACCCGATGTTGTGTGTTTCGTGCTCGCCTGAACTAGGGCAAACTAGTCCACTGACTGACCAACCGTGTTTGTTAACCATGCTTGCTCACGCCGGTTTGGAACCTGGAATACCCCTCACCCACTGGCGCCCACTGATAATGGTTAGTAATTTGATCCACAACATCGTGAGCCGGGCATGGTGGAATTGGTCCGCAAGCGATCCCGCTTTTAGCACTCCTCACGTGCTCGCATTCGAGGGTGAGGAACCCGATGGGATCAAGGATTGTGGGACCTTGGCCTCGCACGTTGAGGGGTCATGGTCTCGCAAAAAGGGATAAGGGCATTGATATCATCAAGGTGCACCAGTTTTCCCAACCTGCTGGATGAATAAAATTAACTAAATACTCGGTTAACATTATTCATGCATCACATTAACTAGGATTTAGCGATTCGGCAGTTGAGGTCGCAATGATGGAGTGTTGGTCATGCACGACCGTGAGACGAAGTCGCTTGAGGGAGTGTTGTGGGTGATGTCATACATCATACAAACTCATGCATACGCATTAACAAAGACTAATTAGTGATTTATGAATTTATGCTTTTCATTAAATTCATCATGGAATTGTTATTTGATGTAACTAATGGCTAATAACACTCACTGAGTTAGCTACTCACTCCCACTCTGGGACGGTGTTTTAAAACACCAACCAGACCCTTTACTAGATGTAAGTGAGGCAGAGTTCGACGAGCCAAGCGAGGTGAGCATGGATAGTGTAAGACCCGTATCCTAGTTCGTACTGTTCCGATGAATCCTGCGATCATTTCCGTCAAAGTCCGGCAATCCGCGACTGATAATCGACGTTGCGATCAATCGTAAGTCGTATCCTTTAGATTTGAGTAAGTTTAATCCGAGACCTGTATCATTGCGACCACACCGTCACCGCGGTTCCAACGCCGCAACTCACGCACCGATCCGATACCCTGACCAGAAGATGTGAGTCAGCGTTTATTTCGAAGAAACGCCGCGCTTTCTCGATCCCAAGAGAATCTCTACACAATGTCAAATCAATCCCATCAATCAATCAATCAATCACTTCAATGTCAAGTACAAGCAACCCATGCTTTCTCACCCTCTCTCTTACACACTCATACCTAGTCAAGTACAACATCACCTCACCCATCACTCACATCCATCACTCTCTCTCCTTACATCCCATCTCTCCCTTTCTTTCTCAACACTTTTTCAAAGCAACACCAAGAGAGAAAAAAATGTGCACGTCCAAGCCATCCCAAGTGAGGGAAAATGTAATTTTTGGTGGCCCACCTTCCCATCCCAAAGAACCTTCATCCTAGCCATCTATTTCCCATCTCCACCATCAAAGAGGAGCACAAGGAGAGTGGCTTCCCAACGGACCAAAAAGATCATGAGGTGGGTGCTTCTATAGGCTAGTTTTCATGTTTTTGTAATAGGCCAAATGAAGCCTACCGATCGATGGTATGGATCTCACTTTGGACCCTAAGATGTGGCCGATGGCCCACTTTGATTAATTTTTTTTTATGTATGTATGATTGGATGCAAGGGAGGGCCCATAGTGTCGGGGTCCCTCCATCACACGTGTGTCCTACCTTCTCTCTCTTTTTCTCCCTCTCCCTCTCACTCTCTTTTTCATTTTTATGATGATGATGTGGTCACGTGGTCCACTTGGATGGACCCCACCATGAAGTATGTGGTTTATCCAAGCCATCGGTAAGAGGGGCCCACTTCCTTTGCATTGAACCCACACCATTCACCCTTGGTGGTCCACCGAAAGGGGCCCACCTAAGGCATCCCGGCGTCAGGGGCCATTGGACGCAGACCTCGGCTGGGAAAAACACAAATGTAAGCTTGGTTCTCAAGCCTTGGAGAGGGTGGTTCATTTAGACCCCACCTTGATGATTGAATTCAATCCAAGCCGTCCATCCCCTTTCCTACCTCATTTTAGGCGTTGAGCCGAAAAATGAGGTCAATCTGACTCTCAGGCGGACCATACCTTTGGAAAGAGTAATTTTCACCGTTGAAAACTTTTCTGATATTTCTGTACACTAAAAAATATCCAATATTGGGCTTGATGGATGGAGTATGAGCTATGGAATCTATTGGGTGGGTCTGATTCATCAGATGCGGGCCCTACACCGGAAAAACCGCGGAAAAAAAAAAAAAAAAAATTATACAACAAACATTCTTCTTCGTTGTCGTCAAGTGTGCGGCACTGCGTGCTTGTGCTTCGGGCCGCCGGGTGGACGGTGGCCAGAACCCACGGCTCCATGTGGGCCCCACCTTGATGTTTATTTGAAATCCAATCCGTCCGTGAGGTGGACCACCCTCCGAGGTGGGTTCCTCCAAATTTCAAGCCAATCCGGATCTCGGGTGGCCCACACCATAAGAAAAACGGCGGTGATTGAACTCTACCATTGAAACTCTTTTGGGCCCACGGAAGTTTTGAATCAATCGATATTTGTTTTTCCCATTCACCAGTGCAGCATGTGACCCTTTCAACGGTTTGGATGAAAAATAAATGTTATCTTTGGGCCCCACGTGGAGCCCATGTTATGCATGTGTTGTTGTACCCATCAGTCGGGCGACAGTGGTATCCCGTAATGTATGTGTTTTACTTCCACCGTCCGGCGGACGGTGAAACCTTCATGATGTATGCGTTTCCGCACACCGTCCACTTGTTGTGGACGGTGGACCCCACCTGAGTTTCTCATGCACCAAACTTGGTCTGAGCTCTCATGCTAGTGGGACACGACTTATGGATGGGCTGGATTTGCAAACCACATCGCGGTGGGCCCTCAAAATGGTTATGAATGTTTTAAATGGTGCACGGCCCTCTCCACTTTTGCATGTGGTGTAGCCTGCACAAGTCACGGATTGACTTGATTTTTGAGACCTAGGCTCACGACGGAATGGAGCATTTGGCTAATGGGGGTAGATGTTCGAAAACGTATCACAGTAGGGCCCACTTAGCTCGACCTCATGGGGAGTGAACGTCAGCTCGAGCTCATTGTGCCTTTTTCCATATATATTTGTGTATATATATGTATATATATGGGTATATGTATATGTATATGTATATGAATATGTACATGTATATGTATATATTATTTATATTATATTGTATATATTATATATATATCATTAATATATTATATTATGTAATATATACATTATGGCGGGCCTTGGGAATTTTAGTGGTGGTTTGGCCCATTTGATCCATGTGATGAGGCCTATTTTGATTCATTTATGACCGTTATTGAGGCCCACCTGGATGTGTATTTATGGCCGTTGTTGAGGCCTACTTTGATGTGTACTTGTGGCCGTTGTTGAGGCCCACCTTGATGTGTATTTATGGCGTTGTTGAGGCCCACCAGGATGAGTACTTGTGGCCATTGTTGAGGCCACCTGTTATGTATTTAAGGCCCATGCGATGGGGCCCATCTGAATGTATTTGTGGCCGTTGTTGAGGCCCACCATGATATGAATGCAAGGCCCATGTTATAAGGCCCATTTGGGTGTATCTTAGGGCCCATGGGTCGAGACTCATTGTGATGTATAAAGGCCCGTGGGTTGAGACCCACTGTGGTGTGCATATGGCCCATGTGGTGAGGCCCACGTTGATGTACTTGTGACTATCTGTTGAGGCCCACCTTGGTATGTACATATGGCCCATGCGATGTGGCCCACTTGTCATATTTATGGCCCGTTGTTTAGGCCCACCTTGATATACATGAGGCCTATGTTGTGAGGCCCATTTGATGTATTGGAGGCCCATGAGTCGAGGCCCAATAGGGTATACATAAGGCCCATTGAATGTGATTCCACCGTGTTTTATGTGTTGACCTATATGGTAGGCTATGCCTTGGGAGCAATGTTGGTTTGACGTCCACATTGTAAGTGTAATGTTGGTTAAATGTCCGCATTACGACCCTCCCTAGGGCCATTGGTAGGCCCATACTTGTTGTGTGTAGGCGGTCTAGGCCCATCTGAGTTGTAAGGATAGTTTATCACCTTATAACATGCTTAGTGTAGCTCCATGATTCATACCCATACGCATCATATGTATGCTTGATATGAGGAATGTTTGGTTATAACATGAGCCGTTGGGCTGAGACATTTACGGGACTCCATATGAGATGGAGTGCCCGACATGAGCGCATGGTACACGCGAGATTACTGCATGTTTATACGGTGTGATTCATACATCTCGCATACATGTTACTCGATCATTGTACGCCCTAGCAACATCAGGGCCGTGGCCTCCACAGGCATATCGTGGATGACCAGACGGGACACCGGAAATGTTTGGTTATAGCATACGGGCGCCATAGATGTCCCTGGGTGAAAATTCCTGAACCTCCGTGGCCAGGAGATGACTCCAACGTCGAGACCGAGTGAATATATGAGCGCACGAGGGCCGAATACCAGGAGGCCGCGTCTCCCACTGTGTCGTGGTCGGTTGGGAAGGGGTGTGACCTTACCCGCTTGAGTGAGGGGCAATATCTAGGTTGAGTTTGACCAGCTTGCGGAATGGGTCCATTATCGACGATCAGGGCTCGATATTGGCGGGCGGATAGTGAGGTCTCTTCCACTTACCCGGTTTGTGCGCTTGGATAGGGCGACAAGTGGCGTAGAGTGTAATAGACCCGGTGATGATCCCAAAGAAGAAGCCGTCTTGATCGTGGACTTATTGAGCATGAATTGCATACCCATTCATTCATTCATTCACTATCCACTGGTGGTGGTGCGTAACTATTTATTACGTATACCATCGCATGGCGGATTTCGGTTAGGCGCGCGACTAACACGAGATCGAGGGGTTTACCACATTGTGTCTGACTATCCAAATTTAGGTATAAATTTGGTTTGGATAGAAGTCCTGTGATGGACCCCATAGCCGTGATACTCGTACTATCATCCCGACTTCACGTTCCTGCATGGTCATTTCATTCACACCGCATATTACATCACATCCGCAGTACTTAACATTTTGGGTTAATATGTTTTTGCACTTATATGACCTAGATAGGGTTGATGGTATTCGTGGCTTGTCAGGATTTGTATATTGCATTGCATTCTCAGTATCTGTTAATGTCTTATTATGTTTTGCATCATATTGCCTTGGTACGGCTGATAACATTCATGGACTTGCCAGTATACTTCCACTTACTCTGATGTCATATGATTCATGATCTTATTAGTATTTCTATTTATCCCAATGATGTATGAATTATGTGCTTTATTGATACTTGACACTTACCTTACACACACTTCCACCACCCTCTAAGCTTTTGTAAGCTTATGCACGATAGATGCGTGCAGGTGGCGTTAGATTGCAGCAGCGTTGAGCTTGGAGCATGCGGTGACCTCACGAAGCTTTTGGAGTTTTGATTTTGATATATGTATTTCCCTTTCAGCAGTGTATTCAAACGATTATATTAGTGGATATGTGATGATGATGTTGCCTTTATGATTTTGGTATACTTGTGGTTATGCTTCATTACAAAAAAATTTATACTGAAAATCCTCCTTGTAGGATCCCAAGATCGGAATCGGTGTATGGGCGCTAGAGGTAGAGAATGGGGTACTACTGAGGTCGCACAAGACCGGATTCGGCGATCAGGAATTTTGTGAGCTTGGTTTCCGAGTTTGGGGTGTGACAGATAGGGAAGAGGAGCTTTCCTACTTCATGCTTATGGGTGGATCACTGTAGACTATGCGGGTTGTTTATAGGTTATTGAGTAGGGATCTAGCGCACCATTTCTTTTGGGCATTTCTTATATAAATTTTGTCGGGCGACGCCTTATGTGACCCATTGATATATTTGTAGACTTGTATACATTAGCCGCTTTCATTTCAGTAGACATGTTGTGATTGTGATTCATGTTCCAAACAATTCCATACTGTTCATTAAACTGGTTTAAGCATAAAGCAGTAAAAAATGTGCGACCCGTTTGATATTCCTATAGACTTGTATTTCTTAGTCGCATTTATTTCAGTAGATTAGTTGTGGTTGTGGTTTATGTTCCAGCCAATTCCTTTATTGCTCATTTAAACTGATTTATGTACAAATCACCGTAATTAGGTTATAAGCGACACTCAGGAATTTGGAGGCTGAGTTCCTACACGGCCCCTGAAAACCCAGGGTGTTATAGAGTCATTCAAGGACTCGTTTTGCATTGGTAGATCAACCATTAACATTGATACCATTATCTCAACCCTTCAAGAAAAGGCGAAGAGAAAGAAAAGTGGTGACATGGGCACCTATATGATGCATTAGTTATGAGGGAATGAAATTTTGAGTGTGACAGTGGATCTTTTCGATCAAGGTCCAAATCCAATGGCAAGGGCAAAGGGAAGCTAAAGTACTAGAATTGTGGGATGTCCAGGCATATAAAAAAGGATTATACAAATCCTAAGGCAAGAAAAGAAAATTCAGAGGCTTCTTCTAAGGAGGCCAACACTGTAGAGTATGATATAGGTACGAGTGGTTATGATGTGTTGTCAGTGTCCATGGTTGAACACTTATACATGAACGTAAAGACGAGTGGATTTTGAATACTGGGGCATCATATCACATGACTCCTCATCGGAGTTGGTTCACTAGTTACAGAGAGTGCGATGGTGGCCAGGTATTTATGGGCAATGATAATGCCTGTAATGTGGTGGGTGTTGGATCAATGTGCATTAAGATATTTAATGGCATGGAGCAGACCTTAATCAAGGAGAGACATGTTTTTAATATGAGGAAGAGCTTGATATCTCTTGGAGCAATCGATGTACTTATGTATAAATTCACCGGATTTGATCGTGTCTTTAAAGTTTCAAAGCAAGCACTCGTTGTTATGAAAACGCAGACGAACGGAAACTTTTATAAGGTAATAAGGAGAACTTCTCGGGTGGAGCTGCAACGTCTATAGCAGATTCCATATATGTACGTATATGGCATGCACGCTTAGGCCACATGAGTGAGTAGGGCATGAAAGTACTTTCTGATCGTTGTTTAATTCCAGCTTTTAAAAGTTTTGATTTAAGTATATGCGAGCATTGTATATATGATAAACATTTAAGATTCTGTTTTAAATCTTGAAAATGTGAATGTAAATGTGTTCTTGATTATGTGAATTTTGATGAATTGGGGCCTTTACCTGTGGTTTCTGGTGGATGGTCATCATGGTTCGTCACGTTCATTGACGACTATTTCATAAAGGTATTGATTTATTTTATGAAAAATAAATTTGATGTTTTCATCAACTTCAAGTAGTGGAAGAAAATGCTGGAAAAACAGTCAGGATGAAAAGTGAAGGTACTAAGGACAGATAACAGTGGGGAATTCACTTCTGGAGAATTCAAAATCCATATTGTAAAGGTGAAGGGATCGTGAGGCACAACACGGTGCACCACGCACCAGAGTACAATGGTTTAATTGAGCAGATGAATCAAACTCTTTTGTTGAGGGCACGATACGTGATCAATAATGCTGCATTGGGCAAAGAATTGTGGACTGAGGCCGTTAACATTACTTACTACTTGGTGAATCGGTACCCTTTTACAACCATTAAATGTAAGATTCCAGAGCAAGTGTGGAGTGGTCGGCAGGTAGACTACTTGGGACTACGTGTAATTGGTTGTGACGCTTACTCTCGTGTACCATCAGTTGAAAGAGATAAGTTTGACCAAAGAGCTAAGAAATACATCTTTGTCGGCTATAGTGGTGGTGTGAAGGGGTATAAAATGTATGACCGGGTCACAAGAAAAATTATCATTAGACATGACGTCAAAATCGATGAAGGATCCTTGTTCCGTAAGGATGAGCATGAGGAACCATAAAAGTTGGTAGTGAACATTCAGTTAGATAGAGATGAGACATAGCTGAGATAGAGACATAGATAGAGGTACATGAACAAGTGGAGCATCCATTTGTGATGAGGAATCCACTGTAGGATCGCTTGTTACCGGCGAGATATAAAGATGACTCTAATGTCGCATATGCCCAATCATAGATGAGGCAGATCCGTCTACTCTTTAGGAAGCTCTTAATGAGTTGGATGTCGAAAAGTGAAAAGTTATGATGGATGATGAGATGGACTCCTTATACAAGAATAAGATGTGGGAGCTGGTGGAGCTTCTTGTAGACCATAAAGCGATCGGATGCAAGTGGATCTTCAAGAAGAAACATGATAGGTACAAGGCAAGGTTCGTAGCGAAAGGATATGCTCAAAGGGAAGGTGTCGACTTCACTAAGATATTGGGGCCAGTTGTGAAGCAAGTATTTATCATATTTGTGTTAGTACTAGTTGCCTAATACGATCTCAAGCTGGAGCAAATAGATGTGAAGAATGCCTTCCTACATGGGGAATTGGAAGAGCAGATATACATGAAGCAACTAGAAGGCTTCGAAATAAAAGGAGCAGAGAACAATGTTTGCAGGTTAAAAAGGTCATTGTACAACCTGAAACTGTCGCCTAGGCAGTTGTATAAAAAGTTTGATTCTTTCATAGTAAGTCAGAGGTTTACCCGAAATGAATGTGATCATTGCGTCTATTACACGATATTGAGTGATGAGAAATTCATTATGCTGGTATTGTACGTCGATGACATGCTTATCACTAGTCACAACATATCTGAGATCGACTAACTGAAGACTCAGTTATCAGGGACATTTAAGATGAAAGATTTGGGGGCTGCAACGAGGGTTCTCAGCATTGATATATTCAGAGATAGGAAAAGGAGTAGGCTTTGGTTATCTCAGAAAGAATACCTTGAGAAGGTATTGAAAACCATGGTTGTAAGTTTACTATTTATAGTAAGTCATGTTTTTAGGGAGTTTGAGTCTAAAAATCCGTCCTATATTTGAGCTTATTATTTAAAGGATTGTAAATTCAATTTTTTTTTAATCATCAATCTATTTATTTTTGAATTATTAGAAATTATTTATGTTTTCATCACTTGTGAATTCGAGGAATCTCTGTGAGGAGTCCAGAGAAGCTTTATGGATTCGGAGTAATTATCCTTAAGGAAAATGGCGATTGACCTCATCACATCCTTCCCTACATCAATTGGTATAGAGAGAGGACTCCCTTCGAGTTGATGGCAACTAACAACAGAATATATTAAAATCCTTCAAACGGTGATCGTGGGATTCATTATATATTGAAAAGAATAGAAGTTTTCTACTGGGAGAGTTAGTTGACCATGCAAGGGCTACATGCAACCCTCGACCTTATTGGGGATGCATTAATTTGCCTCAAGCCCAAGACGATGCTTAGCTGCCCGTGGTCATTGTACGACACAACACCGATTTTCATAGATCACTCCTGGAGGTGAATCGTAGGGCTACCCCAGATGAGTAATGATCGAGCAACAAGGACATTGGTGGTGATGTTGACCGATGACCGATCCAAGGAGACGTCAACTAGATCGTACTGAAAGAGACTATCGAGGTAAGGCCGAACTTTCTAATTTTAATGACTTATTGCGTATAGAAGATTTTCTCTATTGGTTAGCCGAAGTAGAACGATATTTTGATTAAATGGACGAGCTATAACATAAATAGTAAAATTAGTAGCATTCAAATTTAAATTTAGTGCTTCTGCATAGTGGGAAAAATTATAACTCTCAAGCGCCCGACAGAACAAGGTGCCCATCCGATCATGGCCACCGATGAGACGCTTTCTTCAATCATAATTCCTCCCCCATGATTACGAGCATGTATTGTTCTAGCAATATCAAAATTTCTAACAGGGGAATCAAACCATCATATATTACACTGAAGAATTCTAGTGGTTGGCAACGCGGAATGACTTGTTGGAGATCGAATCACAAAAGGTAGGATTGTTCATTGGCAGTTTACGATTGACAATTCAGGAACGAGTTCAAATGCACCAGTCGGGACCATGGATGAAGTGGTTTAGTTGACAGGTAGGGTAGAAACGTAGCTTACAAGAGTCCCTACTCGGCCTTATCCTTCGACTCAGGCCTGTCCCATGCAGGATTTAGCGCTGGCCAAAGGAAAGGAACCGGTAGGAGAACGTCCTCAACCTCCTACAATTACAAACTGTGACATGGGGAGCGGTCCATCTAGGCCTCAACGCGCATCACCCACAACAATGGTTCGAGTAGGATTCCAAATCCTTATGGTCAACCTTAGTCGAATAATTGTTACTGTTGTGGCCAATTGGGCCACTTATCAAACACCTGCCCATAACGTCCCACATCCCACTTGACCAATAATGAAGGAGGTACTGAAGGTGATGCAGTGTAAGAAGACCCTGGATTTAAAGAAGATCATGTTGTTGAGGAATGAACTGGTGACGAAGAATGGTTGGCCAAGGATCATGGCGAATCCTTGGTTGTGATGTGATTATTGTACACTCCAAGAAATGAGGTACACCCACAGAGGCACAATATATTCCGTACTTGGTGTACCGTTAATGACAAGGTATATGATCTAACCATAGACAGTGGCAGTAGTGAGAACATTGTCTTGAAGGTGATGGCGGATAGGTTACGACTACCTACGACAAAGCATCCTTCCCCTTACATGATTGGCTAGATAAAAAAGGTGAATGAAACTAGGGTAACTGAACAATACGCTGTCTTATTTTTAATTGGCAGGAATTACAAGGATTAAGTACTTTGCAATGTGGTTGACATGGAAGCATGTCATATATTACTCGATCGACCATGACAATTGAACCGTAATGCAACCCACTGAGGATGAGATCGATAATGTTTACGCCTTCGTCAAGGATGGTCGAAAGATGATCCTTGCCCCTATGACACCAGAGAACCACCCCGAAGCTTCTAAAGTAGAGGGGAGCTCTCTCTTAACCATTCAGGATTCCGTGGAGGAATCCAAGGAAACTAGTGAGGTGTACATGTGGTGATAAAGGGCGAGGAATCGGAGCCCTTAAACATTCCTCTAAGTTTAAGGCAGTTGTTGAACGAATTCAAGGAAATCTGGCTCAGAAAGTTACCTGATGATTTCTCCCCATACGGGACATCCAACATCATATAAACATCATCCCTAAGGCTAGCTTGCCCAACCGCACTTACTATTAGATGAGTCTAAAAGAGTGTTAGATTCTTCAAGGGCAGCTGGAGTAATTGATCCATAAAGTTCTTTTGAGAAAGAGAACATGAGCCCATGTATCATGCCAATGTTGTTAACGCTTAAGAAAGATAGGAGTTAGCGCATATGTGTCAAAAGTCTGGCAATTAACAAGATTACCAGTAAATATTGGTTTCCAAATGTGATCTCTAAACTATATCTGATGAGTTTAAAAGAGTGTTAGATACCATCAGATTCATATTTGGCTCGGTGATGAGTGAAAAATGACATTTAAGACCACCAAACACTTTTCTGGATCTAATGAATAAAGTGTTGAAGCCATTCATTGGTTGGTTTATGGTAGTATATTTTGATGACATCCTGTTATATAACCAGAGTGAGATAGAGCACCTAGAACATCTCAGGTAAGTACTATAGTACTGATATTCTGCAAGATTACATGAAAAATGACCTGTTTTAATAGACTGATGAGGCTGACAAGAGCTTTGCTAAAATCAAGCATCGATTATCCACAACATCGGTCTTGGTTCTTCCCAGTTTCAACAAGTTGTTTGAGGTTGAGTGAAATGCTTGATATGTCGGAATTGGAGGAATCTTATCACAGGAAGGTAGGCCGGTAGCCTTCGATAGCGAGAAGCTCAATGAAGCCTGAAAGAAGTAGCCTATATATGAGCTTGAGCTGTATGCAATTGTTCAAACATTGCGACATTGGCGGCATTATCTAATTCAGAGAGAATTTGTTCTCTACATTGACCATCATCAAACCTTAAAGTTTATTAATAGTCAGGCTAATGTGAATTGTGTGCATGCTAGATGGGTTGCATTTTTATAGGAATTCACATTCGTTTTGAAGCACAAGTTAAGGAAGTAGAACACGGTGGTTGATGCACGCAGCCGTCGTGCATCACTACTTGTTACAATGAACAATAAGGTGGTCGGACGACTGTCTCAAGGAGCTGTCTGCCGAAGACAAGGACTTCAAGGATGCATGGATGAGGTGTCAAGAGGGTCATTCGAGTGACCTACGTATAAAAAAAATTCTCTTCAAAGGGAATCAATTGTGCATCTCCTAAAATTCTCTTAGGGAGAAGATTATTTAAGAGCTATATGGAGGTGACCTTGGTGGACACCTTAGGAGAGACAAAATGTAGGCTCTTATTGATTAGCGGTATTACTGGCCGCAATAAGTATGTGACGTGGGTAAAGTAGTGTAGCACTGTCATGTTTGTCAGACCTCCAAGGGTTACTCTCAGAATACAGACCTCTACACCCTATTACCTGTGCCCGACGGCCCTTGGGGGGACTTATATATGGACTTTGTGCTTCGTCTCCCATGAACACAGCGCGGCATGAATTCGATGTTCGTGGTTATAAACGTTTCTCAAAGATGACACACTTTATGCCATGTAAGAAGACCATCGATACAATACATGTGGAGAATCTATTCTTCTGAGAGGTCGTGCGGCTACACGGGGTTCCCAATACCATTACTTCTGACCATGACACAAAGTTCATTAGCCACTTCTAGCGAACTTTGTAGAATTGGTTCAGTACACAACTTCAAGTTCAGTTGTGTCTATCACCCACAGACCAATGGGTAGATTGAAGTTGTGAATCGCACGTTAGGAGACCTTATTCGATGTATTTCAGGTGATAAACTGAAGTAATGAGATTTGGTCTTGTCTCAAGCGGAGTTTTCATTTAACAACATGGTGAACCGCTTGACAAGAAAATCTAGATTGTTTATGGTTGAGTGTCCCGCCACACACTTGACTTGGTCCCTTTGCTCAAGCTTCAGGTCATGAGCATTGTAACAGAACATATGACGAGTCAAATTATGGGCATTCATGCAGATGTGCAAGTCAAGTTGCATGCCTCGAACGACAAATACAATGAGCAAGCCGACAAGCATTGCCGATAAAAAGTGTCCAAGGTAGGCGACCATGTTATGGTCCATCTACGTAAGGAGAGATTTCTGACCCGGACCTACAATAAGTTGAAGAACAAGAAGATTGGACAGATAACGATCCTTCGAAAGATCAACGATAATGCTTACGTTGTTGATCTTCCGGATGATATGGAGATCTTGCGTACTTTTAACGTCGCGGACCTGACCAAGTATCATGAACCAAAGCGGGATGAGAACTTGAGGACGAGTTCTTTTGAAGTGTAAGGGACCGATGTGGAACTGGTCGTGGACACTTTCATGGCCAAGATGGACCAGACAAAGCCTGATTGGAGGTGGAAGTGATCAGGACCATCGTAACCTTAAAACATTCGTATCCCATAAATTGGAATGAGTTTTTAGACATGTCCTATATGATTTTGTGGCAGGAGAAGCTACTTTAGCCAACCAACTCGCTATGTTGGGTTGCCCATGCCAAATTTGCGAGAATGGTCGAAAGTCCCTTTTAATTTCATTTTTACTATAAATAGTAACTTTTAGTTCGATCTAATCCTTTGAGTTTTAGGAGTCATCGCCAACATGAAAAGGGCTTAGAGAAATTAGGAGAATAACATGGTTAGACCAAATTGGACACTTAATATTTTTGGCCGAAAACCATGATGTCTAGTAGGAATCATGACCATCTATAAATAGTAAGTTTACTATTTATAGTAAGTCACGTTTTTAGAGAGTTTTGAGTCTAAAATTTCATCCTACGTTTAAGTTTATTATGTAAAGGATTACAATTCATTTTTTTTTTTTCATTAGTCAATTTGTTTTGAAGTATTAGAAATTATTTCTATTTTCATTCCTAATGCATTTAAGGAATCTCCGTGGATTCGAAGTTGTTACCCTTGAAGAAGACCATGAAGGACGACCTCATCACGTCCTTCCCAACGTCACCGTGGGCCCATAAAGATCCATGCAGGACTGTCCATCTCTAGCTAGGTCGTGGTGGAGTAGTATCCAATCTGCATCCCTCAAATTGGATGGTGACCCCATCATCACCCAACTATCGGGTGGAAAAGCTTTGTGGAGGGGCCATGATGTATGTGTTTTATCAAAGCCCTCCATCTATTTTCCAGCTCATTTTAAGGTTTGACCCAAAAAATGAGGCAGATCCAAAGTTCAAGTGGACCATGCCACCTAAAACAGTGGGTATAAAGACACCCGTTGTTCAAATCCTTTCTAGGCCACGGTGATGTTAATTTATTTGCCATCTAATATGTTTATAAAGTCATATTGTTTATAAAGTCATATGGACTTGAACGAAGCAAAAACATAAATATCAGCATACAAACTTGGACGAAGGGAAAACATAAAATTAGTTGGATCCAAAACTTCTGCACCCAGAAGAAGATTTCAACAATAATTCAATCCCCACTGTTTGGTGTGGTGCTGTCCACTTGAACTTTTGATCTGCCTTAACCCTAAAATGGGTTGGAAAATGGATACACTGTGGATAAAATATGTATATTATGATCACGCCCACAGAGATTAATTTTCTATCAGCTAGCGAACCTGCTGATGTTGGTTTCACCACCCAATCTGAGTCCAATAGCTTCCTGTAAGATCAATGACTCTAAGAGCGGTTTACCAATTCCAAAATAGAAAATATTCAATAATGCTCTGGCAAAGCGTGATGGATAACACGCATGCAGTTAAGTAGTACGTACTACACCAAAATCCTTAAACTGGAACGGTTAGGATTTTGGTTCAGATTTGAAACGGTAATGAACCGTACTCAAGCTATACCAAATTTGCATATTTAAAACGGCTGGGATTTTTGGTTCTGGTATGGCTCATGGCATTTCAAATTTAAAAGAGTTTTAAACATCAACTTCAAAACAAAAAACAAAAACCTAATCTCTCCTTCTCACCCGCTCCCTCACTCCCGACCCTCCCTCTCGATCTCTCTCCCACTCCGTCACTCTCGATCTCTCTCCCTTTCTCCTGCTCGCTCACCCCCGATTCCCTCTCTCCCTTTCGATCTCTCTCCCTCTCTCTCTCTCTCCCGCTCCCTAAACAAAAGGAAACGGAAACCCTTTTCTTTTTTAACCCTAAAACTCCTATTCAAAAGCATCTTCAACGCCGATTCATTCCGGGATCGGAGGAATTTTTGTTGGAGAATCTCAACAAGATGCCGAAAAGCTCACTGAAATCCTTGAAATTCATTACCATAATCAAAGACTTTTGGGTTTATTTCAGACCTTTTAAAGACTGGAATTGTCCATCTGCAATCCAACTATCGAGGATCTTTTGAAACTCCTTGGAAGGTGCCGAAATTTACTCTCTCAAACATATCCGAAAGAAAAAAGGTATTCTCATTTAATTTTATTTTTTGGATTTTTCAGTATTTATGTTGGATATCTACTCGATTTTGTCCCCGATAATCACCGAAAATGTTGACAATTTCGCCATTTTATCGAAAAATCAAAAAAAAAGAAAAGAAAAAGGGTGAAATCTTGCCATTATCTAATAGAGATTCGAAAATTTGGGGGTTTTTGGTTTCACTGAGCCAGCAATTGTGATATTACTGGAGATCTACCTTACCAACTGATGGTGCTCATGCCAAATGAATTCAACACCAGAATGCAGGAAAATGGCGGAGAGGATTGGCATAAGATTCAACATATACCCTCAATCGAAATAAAACAGTGAACTATCAAAGGCCTGTGAATTTGGTTGCTTGTTTCTTCCACCAACGGAAACGCATGGAAGGGCAAATTCAGCATCTCTACAAAAGTGGGTGAGTTTTTCTTTCTTCTTTCATTTATTTCCCTCATCTTGATTAGCTCTAGGCAATACCATCTCCTGCAAATCATGCATGTTAGTTGTTGGTGAAAATGCCCCAACCAAGAATGTCTGAGGCCATTACTTCTACTACCTATGAATTGGCCTACATGAATATATGTGTGATTGGATAAGTGGCATCAGTTTGATTGCTCCCTGTTGATAGCGAACTTTTGACCATTTTGGCTTCCAGCTTGAGGGCCACCATTCAAATAGTAAGAATGAGCTTACCAGTGCTATTTTCGAACTCTTTTCTATCTGGGAAAGGGTCCACTAGAGCAATGGTTATGATCATCTAAGCATGTAGCCACATGGGCCACTCTTAACATGCACTATCTTTTCTTTGAATGCTTAAGGATGTATTGAGATTTGAATATCTCAAGCCTTCACAATCCAACCGCTTTACATGCCATCACATGTGCCTAGATAGAAAACAAATGCAAGATCTTAGCTGTCCATCTCTGTCAACGCATGGTTCGATGTCAGTCAGGTGTATCAGTTGATCCATCAGGTGAGCTATAGTGTGCAAAACAAATGAACAGATAAAACATGTCTATATGCACAGGTGGAATCAGAAAACAGTAGAATGCATCAGGACACCAATTTTCTTTGGCTAAACACAATTTAGTTTCCTTATGATGTGGAATTTATGGAGTGCACACCATAATACCTATATACCCAACACGGAAACATGTCTCTGGTGTTCTAGACCATTGACTGGTTGGACAATCACACAGATGGGTCATTAGCCCAAAAACAGAGAAATTGAAAAAATGTATAAATAATGCCTTTGGTAATTGGTGGCATTTGTGAAATTCTATCTTCTTTTAGTTTTTGTTGAGAAACTAATATTTTCAATTTTTGATTTCCATTGCAGTTTACACTACAACAAATATGGGAATGGGTGCATAGACAGTATTTGTGGAAATGACAGTGAGGCAATTGGCATCCTTGAAGCATCACCTCCAGTAGGATCAAGGGACATTTTGGTCTTTTTAAATATATTTGGAATAGATAGGATTAAAAACATGGATGGTTTTATATATATATATATATATATATATATATAGGCTTTTCTTGCTTTGAGAATAGTATACAAACAATTTAAAGATTCATGTCATATGTGAGCTTCCCTTTGTTACATGTGCTACCTAGAGTAGAAGAGTGGAGGAATGTTATGATTATTGGCATAACAGTTGCAGGTTGTTGGATTTTAATAGATGTCAATGCACTATCCTTCATATTTACTTCTGTTGCATCCGTGAAGGAATTTTATGGCTTGGACTTCAAGGAAATAAAGGTGCACCGGAATTGAGATTGTTTATTCTTGATTTGGTTGCATCATTTTTACTCAGACCTGATATCATATTTAATTTGGTGAAGTGTGCCAAATACCTGTCTTTCAAAGGATGCATCTTATATTTTCTTTGTTTTTAGCTTGCTTTTATATGTTTCCTAGAAACTTTGAACGTATGCTATTGCTATGCAACTAAAAAGAATACAGCCAACAAGTTGATTAATTTTTTCCCTTTAACTTTATTTTGTAAGGTTGTTGAGCATTCATACTTTTACTGGAGGTCATATTCAATCCATTAACAACAAGTTTCGGTTGGTTGTACCTTTGGTAGATCCTATTGTTTTTTTTTAATATCTAGCAGCTTTGGTGGTGTGACATTTGTTTATTCCGGATGTTCCATTTTGTCTAGTATATTTAATAATTGTGGTTGTGGTTGTGGTTGGGATTGGATTTTTCATTTTTATTATTTTTTTTTGAATAATTCCTTACCAAGTATAATGTAAAATTTTAAAGTATGTTTATTTTTCCTTAGCTTACTTGTACGAGTATCCTTGAAAATTGATTTTATTTATCATCATTTAGCTAAGGTGGATGGGTACATATGATGTAGACCAAGTGGAACTCACTTATTTGAAGGCCAAGTGGATACTGAGTTTTGTCATGTTATGGAGAAAAGAAGTTCTAAGCCGATTAAACTGTTGAGTTTCTTCTAAGATTGATATGTGAGTTTCTTCTAAGATTGATATGTACAGTCACTTGCAAAAATTACCTCATTGTACCTTGAAAAAAGCTTGCTCTTCTTTTTTCCTCTTCTTCTATATTTACAAATTGCAGCTGGAAGATCCAAAGGATCAGAGCCTTCCAAGCAAATGTAAGGGAGCTGTTATGGCTTCAATCTTTCAGTATGAGTTCATGATTTGAGTGCAGCTTACCTATTATAGATGTATGTATGTATGCATATGAAATGTAGGGATGTAAGTTGTCATGGTCATGAATAAAATCATTTTCGACTCATTTCTTCTTGGAAATGAAGTGGAAATGAATAAATCCTCTCTACATGTGAAATTGTGGTCCTGTTCTCATCCAAACAATCTGGATATACATTGCATTAACAATATTTCTACCTATAAAAGCCTGGTTTGGGTTGTACCAAAGGTCCAAAACAAGTTGTTCCTGAGTTTCACAAACAATCCAATTACCCATGATTTTGCAGCTAACCAAACTTCAAGGTGAAAAATTAGGCTGATTTCATAGAGCACAAACTGCTACAGTTTTGTTCTGGTCTAGTAGATGGTCAATACTCAACTGCTATTATATCCTTAGTTCTATGATTTTGCCTATACTCTTGAGTACCATAAGACACCAATGCCATTGAATTTCAAAGATGACAACCATTCCCTTTCTTCTTAGCTCTTGGTTTGAGCCAATGGGCTGCACATTTTGTAAAAGTTTGCATGCAACTCTAACATTTGTTCTTTATGCTACATGATATTCTGCTAGTTGAGATCCACAACTTACTGATTGTAAATGGATCTAACTTGCAAAATGGGAAAAGGAGACGTTGCAAGATTGAGTTAACGGAAGAAGAGAAACTAATCTCATCTTTTATATTAAATTTAATAGGAATTAAAAATGCTAGAGTTATGTATTCAACAAAGTAAACCTAGGCCCTGTTTGGATACGAGGAATCTGTGGAAAAGAATTCTTTTTGCAGAAAACTACTGCTGTTTTTTGTGTAGACTGTTTGGATTGTAAAAGAGTTTGTGTAGATGTGATTGTGGATGTTCTCTGTCAAGTAGCATAATTTTGATATTTACAACCAATGTGGATGTTTCCAACACAATGAAAATGGCCATTTGGTAATATTCTGCAAATCCAATGAAGTTTGGTTGTATTCCCCTGTCATCTTTGTATTTGACAGTATTTCCTCAGTTTCATTTGTTGAACCTCTTCTTTTACAGGAGCGGCTTATCTGAATTAGAAATACATTTTCTTGAGGAACTATTCAGCTTACTTTTTGGCTGCGAGTTCCTTTATACTTTTTTTTTGTAGGATCTTTTCAAGTTTAGAGTCATGAATTCATTATTAAAATATGGGATAACTGTTTCAGTTTTCCAGAAATTTGATGAAAACTTTCTGTATGTTGATTAATTTGTGCCATATCTTTAGATTAAACTAGCGACAAAATTGTATAATTCTTTTACAGCAAAAATTAAATTTCTCATATTCCTAACCTTGTCATCTTTTTGGCTGCCACATGACTGATAAATTGAGTGGAAGTTTTCTCAAGTATAATTCTTTCAAGTTCCAATTTTGATGTCATCCCTTTGCTTATTGAACGCTAAACCATCCTTTTCATTTCCAAGAAGGTTTAACCCACAATGGATTTTCAATCTTTAAATCACCATCATTGTCATTGCCTTTTCATTTCCAAGAAGGTTTAACCCACCCACAACATAGATATATGCACCGAAACTTATGCCAATAAAGGGTGTGCTCAAGTGGTACTGGACATATATTGGTATAAAGAGGATTGAGAATCCTCTTTGAGGCACATCCATCAAGTAGGTGCGCCACTGTGAAATTACTTTGTTGGTCTTTTCTTTCTTCCTTGAAGATATTGATCATGGCCTTTGTGTTTGGACAGTTAGAAAAGCTAGAAGCTACAAGGAGACTGCAGGATTCGTGGAATGGGAATATGGATCTCTGCAAGCAGATGAATAGAAGCCCAAGGCCAGGTATGAGACTGTCTAGCTACAAGTTCCCATTTTTGGGAGATATCAGGATATTTTATCATAAAAAAATATGATTCTAAAGTTACGAGTGTATAGGTAAATGTGATGCTTTCATTAGCTTGTTGAATTTTGCATGGATCATCAGGGGTCTCTGGTTTCCATGTTGAATTTTGCATGGATCATCAGGGGTCTTTAGTTTCCATGAGGAGACGGTTACTCTTATCTTGGTGTTTTTTTTTTTAATGAAAATCTGTCAATGGAAATGGAGTGACTTTTTTTTTGCCATCCTAAGTTATGATACCCACAAGAAACCTTGATTCTCATTTATTTTGTATAGGAATTCAATAACCGTGTTAGAAGGGTTCCAGGTCAGCCTAATTTGGCATCAAGGATTTATTTGTAATGATGGAAGGCATGCCATTTATTCATTACAGCAGGATCTAAATTTTGTAGTATATATTTAGGAGTAAGTAGATAAGGTGGATATGGTTGCATTTTAAGTGGCATGATATTTGTTTGGATTATTTGTTGAAAATGATCACTGAAATCTTCAACGAAATAAAATTGATTGGTTCTTACTTATGCTGCTAGGAAGTCTCTGCTTTCTTGGTTAGGCGCTTTTGCTATAGCTACAGTTACAAGCTCACTTCCCATGCTTGTAGTTCATCAAAATCTGAAACTTTCCTTATCTATAGCAAATCCTGCATTATGAAGTCTATATGACACACAATGGAATTTTATTCCTTGATTTTCAAGAAGTCTAACTTTCATCCTATTCAGGTGGTTGCTAAGCTGGATGAATCGTTTATCACTCACTTTTGTCACATCTCTATTTTTTTTTTTGCGACGGTACAAAGCAGGATTCTTCTTTGGCTCACGGGTTTTCTTGAGCTTTCACATACCTGCATGGCAAGATTGTTGTTTCTTGTGCAGCTGATATACTCATATGACTTCGTGTCATATTACTTTGGCTCTCTTTGATAGTACTACTAGTAGCTTCAAGAGTTTATGAAGCATATAAAGTGCCACTTGATTTCTAAGTGATAGGTTGATCTTGAATTGCTCCCATTTGTTGACTTAGGCAACCATTTTAGATTGGTACATTTTAAGGCAGGTCCACGTGGATTAATGTGTTGCCCATTTGAATGACATTGTATGCTTTTCAACAGCCTCTATAGCATCTTTTGTTCGAGCTGGCAACTGACAGGACTTATGAATTAGATCATATCAGTACTTATCGTATCAATCCTTTAAGATTCCATTAGCATGAATGATTTTGCATTTTGTAGCTTGCTTCTTTCTGCATACTAAGCAAAAATTCATTGTGTGAAGAGATAGGGCCTTCTAATTCTAAATGGTTGTGATGCTTGTGCATAGGTCTGCACCATGAGAGTAGAGAAGCGCCTGAATGAGATAGTCAATAGGTTGAACAAGACAAAATTCGAAAGGAAGCCTGACTTGAAAGGTATGATGGTCTATCCTAGATTTCATGTCTAAAGATCATATGAAGATTGTCTTTTGATTCTCGACCTTCCAGTTGATGATGCTTGCATTTTGAGTCCATCTACATATAATGGAATGTGCACCTTCTACATATAATATAATCTTTTCTTCTTCTGCTGCTTCTTCTTCTTCTTCTTCTTTTGCTAGGAAAGTGCCTTTCCTTTCTCCCGTCTTCTCTGTTTTTTAAAGAACGTATATCTTTCTTTGTAAAGAAAAAATATTATTCTAACAAGAGACTGCTTTTTCCATTTACCCTCCAGATTTGAATATGTTTTTTGAAGAAACATGGGAAGATTTGCAGAATCACAGCTCCCTACACTTTGAAATACATTTTCGAGCCCATGGAAGTGTATAATCTTTTAATAGGGAATAGCATTTGTATTTTTTTGAGATTTTTTTTCAAAGAATGCTCCTCACTAAAGTGTCATTTTTACTAGCTAATTTGTTTGCGGATTGCATTAGTATACAAACTATATTTGATCGTGGTGTTTCTCTCATCTAGAATGTTTATGTTAAATAACTCCGAGACATGGTTTCTTACTTCCTCGGAAACTGGTACATGATAGCACAACAGCATTACTAGTTTGTGTATGAAGCATTACTTTTCATCTGCTGAATTTTACTTTATTGGCCCCTTGAGTACAAATCTCTCAAGTCTAGGAACTACACCAACCATCTGGTGTTGGAAAGTAATCTTGTTAATGGGGTTTATCAAACTAAATTACAAAAATAGTTGTTGCAAAAATACATGGTTTTAGTTTGTGTTTGTGTTGTGTTTGCTTATTTGTTGTATCCATTTGATATGTTTTCTTAGTGGGTATAATTTGGATCTCATGATTGGAAAGTCGTTCAATCCATTAGTGAGTACAAGATTGGAAATGTGGTTTTCTATCATTGTGCTTTGTTTACTGCTTGTTCAATCCCATGATTCCTGGTTCCGATCTTACCCTTATGTTAGTCATACTCAACTTTTCATGAACTTGACATGCAATGGTCTATGGCCATGGTTCATATTATTAATTGGTTGAATGTGACATGGGCAAAGTACTTTAATGAGGTTTTATTGGACGTGTCGAAGATAATTAATTAGTTAAATGGCCATAAAATTCAAAGGTGTGAAAATTTCAGAATGTAGAGGTGTCCATGTTATATATATTGGCATACTATATAGAATTTAGATCACACGTGATGCATTTTTTCTTCATTCTATATTACCAAGCTCCAGTTGTAACCGTAGGTTTGTGCCATCAAAGCTCCTAGTTTTGGAGAAGATAGGAACAAACTTAGAAGAGCTGGTGTGGTTTGTGGTATGTATTGATTCTATATTCTCTGTATATACCTTAACATTTTTCTTTTTCTTTTTCCTTTTCCCTCTAAACTTGTGGTTTTAGTCAGTGAACAATTATTTTGTTTTCATTTGACCAACCATGATTAGAAGCTTACAATAGCATTCAAAAATGACATTTCTGCATAGTACGCAAATGAAGAAACATATTACAATATGATCTTTCTTCTATCAATTCTATTAATTGATAATGCATACATCTCTATCTCAGATGTGTATATGACGAATTTGCAGATTACCAGTCGCTGGAACTTCTGAGGACACCTCTACAATCTCTTTGCTTACAAATTAAGAGTGTAGCTTGGAAGCATTTCAGAGTTTTTATCTAGGGCCTTACAATCGCCTGAACTACTGTCAATATGTGTAGATTGTGATCTGCTTTTCTTTCTGCTTGCATATTTTCATTGAATCACCTGCATGGTAACTACGGTGCAACCTCAACATTTTTATTTTATATTTCTGAGGAATTTGGTAGCCTTTCCTTAACTTCTCCACTTCTGTTTGCCCCACAGTGTCAGTTTGCATGGTTCATGTTGTAACAGTTCATTTATCTTGTAGGTCCAAAATGTTGTTGAATATCTGAAAATCTTACGGTTCTAGGTACGCATGTTTTGCCCCGTGTACATTGATGCTTTGTTACTCAACATTGTAGATATTTTTAGATAAATGAACTTAGTTGCAAACTTGAGACGAGCATACCTCTCTACTTCTTATGTTTTTCTTTGGATTAATCTCTATTTTAGTGGAATGCAATAAACTTTTGTTAATTTATTTCCCTACCCTAAATTTCGTGTGTTTACCGGGTTTGAAATTGTTCCTAAAATTTGACCGTTGGCAACATTAAGAACAGTTTAAAACCGTTCCTAAAATTTTGTTTCTAAAAATGTGACCCTTGGCACTAGAATGGTTTAGAACCGTTCCTAAAATTCCGTTTCTAAAATTTGAAACGGTACCAAAAACGGTTCGGAACTGTTCCTTTTTTGCGACGCCTCATTTAGGAACGGTTTTAAACCGTTCCTAAAGCATTTAGGAATGATGTTAAATCGTTCCTAAATGACAATTTTGGTATACTAGTACTTAGAAATTGCAAGCACTTAAACTGTTCCTGAAGCACCTACGAGTCCCAATTTAGATTTGCTATTACTAAAATATATTCTTATAAGTTAACTATGGGATTGATGGACATTTAGTTGGACGGTTGAAAATGAAAAACTCCATCGGTCTTGTATTTCAACAATAAAGTGTTCACGAATCAAAGGTTAGGATTGTTGAACTAGTCTATTTCAACAAATTAATCTATTTAATTTGAAAGGCTATTTATTTACCACTTAAAATGGACAGTTTAACCATCCGAGTGCATTTACAAGGGAAGCGGATTGGCTGGTGTACCACACACCACTGGAGCTGGGCATCGGTCAGGATCGGATCAGATTGGGTCCAACTCAACCAGATCCGAAGTCTCAATGGCCTGACCCGAACTCGATCCGATCCGGGACCAAGTCCGGGTCACTTGACTCGAACCGATCCGATGACCTGACTCGAACCGAGTCCAACTCGGTCAGGGAAACCGAGTCAGATCAGGTTCGGTAGGATTCAGATCGTATGAATTTAATCTAAATGTTTCATGTGTTGTGGTCCACTTTAGCCTTTAATATACTGCCATTTTGTGCTTAAGGCCTAAAATGATATTTCAAAATGGATGAACGACTTAGATAAAACATATACATCAAGGTGGGCCCCACATGGCTCTAAAAGAACTCTCCTTACCGTATACATGCGTTTACCGGACATGTGTTGACGTGTAGTGCACGGCAGTGAGTGCTTTTCATGCAAACTTGCTGTAACGACGTTAGCAAGTTTTATGGGTCTGATCATGGGGTATGTGTTATATCTAAACCGTCCATCCATTTGGCAAGCTCATCATAATGCTTGAGACGAAAAATAAGACATCTAACTATCAAGTGGACCACACGAAATGTTTAACTGTGAAAATCATTCTCTGCTGCTATTTGTGGTATGGTTTAGATGATCTTTGGATATTATTCATTTTTTGGATAATGCTCTACAATGATCTCTAAAAATATATGAACGGTGTAGATATAATAAATACATCATTGTGGGGCCCATATAACTTTGATCTCCTTTGAACCGCTTGTACAACTCGGAGTTGGAGGAGCGTCGGTCTCGTCTTCACATGCCACATACCTAGTCAAGCCAGCTAGCCTAGGCTACGGCACAATAGCTGGTGCATGGTACCAGGACGCGGATTACGTACTGAGTAACTCAGCACGCTAAGCATACTGAGTAAACTCTGTGGGGTCCACCATGATTTACATATTTTATCCACTCCATCCATCCATTTTAAAAGATAATTTGAGGGCTCTAGACCAAAAATAGAGTATATCCAAATCTCAAGTGGGCCTCACCACGAGATACAGTGTGAATTGAAATTATACCGTTGAAAATTTCTTAGGGGGCCACAGAAGTTTTGGGTCAATATGTTATTTGTGTTTTCCTTTCATCCATGTTTGTGTGATCTTATGAGCAGGTTGGATGAAAAATAAACATCACTGTAGATATTTGCCAAGGTTTCAACGGTGGAAGTCATTATTCCCACTATTTCCTGTGGTGTGGTCCACTTGAGCTTTGTGCATGCTTCAATTTTCGGGTCAACCACTAAAATTAGCTAGAAAAACGGATGTACGACGTGGATAATCCACACACATTCATGGTAGGCTCAACTGAGTTTACTCAGTGTGATAAAAGAATACTGAGTAACTCAATACGCAATTCGATTTCGTGGTATGATGCTGATGCAAACGGATTGGCTACTCCCAGTGTTCGGTGATCTGTGGGCCCCTCCATGATGTATGTATTTCATCGATGTTGTTCATCCATTTTTACAGATCATTTTAAGGCTTGATACAAAATATTAGAGGGATAAAAATCTCAGGTGGACCACACCATAGGAACCGATCCAATCTGAAAACCGATCCGATCCGATCCGATTAGATCCAACCCGATCCGGAGACTGAGGAGGATATCCTCCATTAAAATCTTCCTCAGGCTCCGGATCAGGTCGGGTCTAATTGGATCGGATCCATTCGGATCGGGTTTCGGATCAGATCGGTCCGGATTGACCACGATCCGATCCCGATCTGAAAATCATTCGGATCTGAAAATGCCTAACTCGATCCGCATTGATCCAAGCCGTCGATTCGGTTAGGATCAGGTCGGATTGGGTCTGATCCACCGGATCAGATCAATTTTGCATAGCTCTACACACCACCTATATAGTTGGTGTAAATACGTGTCGTGCAAAGACGAGCGCCCACGCTCCTCGAGCTCCATGTTCTACTAAGGGTTCAAATGAGATCAAAGTTACATGGGCCCCACAATGATGTATTTATTATATCCATACTATTCATTCATTTTTTGAGATCATTCTAGAGCATTAGACAAAAAAATGAATCATATTCAAAGCATAAATGAACCACAACAAAAATAGCAGCGAGGATAATGATTTTCACTGTTAAAAAATTTGTAGGGCCCACCATAATGTTTATTTTCCATCCAATCTATTAATAAGGTCAAAAATACATGGATGAAGAGGAAAAATAAATTTAATTTTGATCCAAAACTTCCGTGACCCCCAAAAGGGTTTCAATGGGAGACGTTCAATCCCCCACTGTTTTTTGCAGTGTGGTCCATTTGATCTTTATATCTGCCTTATTTTTCATCTCAAGCCTTAAGACGAGCTCTTCAGGTGGATGGGAGGTTTGGATATAACACATACCTTCTCATGGACCCATAAAACTTGCTGATGTCGACACACAAGCTATATAACTGGTAACTAAGGCTGTGTTTGTTAACGCTTAATTTTTGCACTTAACGTGGAATGGGGAAAATTTTCCATGTTTAGTGGTGTTTGTTAATGCGTTGTTAACGCGGAAGACGGAAAGCGCTAAGTGGTTTTTCACTGAATTCTTTCCGTGATAGGAGTCTGGCTTAATGGTGAACGCGGAATGCGCTCCGTGATTTTTTATTAAACAAAATTTTTTTGCTTCCAAAAGTACCCCTTTTCAAGTTATACCAAAATTTTCCGCGTAATACAAAATCAACCTTTTAACATATGAAACTTCTTTATGCCCCACCATGATTTATATGTTTGATCCAGAGTCCATCAATGTTTTCAGGTAATTTAAGGTGTGATCCAATAAAAGAAGCAGGTCCAATGTTTAATTGGACCATAAGGTGGGGCTTGAACATCCACCGTTAAAAACTTCTTGAGAGTTGGAGAAGTTTCAGATCAAGCTGAAATTTGTGTTTTCACTTCATCCACGTTTACATGACCTAATGAATAAGTTGGATGGTAAAAAAACATATTTGGCCCATGTAATTAACCGATCTCTTTGAACCATTCGAATTACAAGGGAAGTGGACTACCTCGCCCTCGCCCATCCCCCAGTCCGAATGGGCATTGGTTTGTGGCGGGCCCACCATGATGTATCTGTACATCCCGACCCTCTATCCCTTTTTCTCATATTATTTTAAGGCATCAAAACAAAAATGAGGCAGATCCAACGATCAAATGGACCACATCACAAATGACTCCTGCATTTAATGCAACTAGTGCATTTTAATGCAACCAAGATTATTATTTGGTGTGGTCCATTAAGCTTTGGATCTGCCTCATTTTTGTGTTCACACCTTCAAATAATCTGAGAAAGGAGATCGACTGTTTGGATGTACATATACATCACAGGTGGGGCCCGCTCTAAAACTGCCGTTCCTCGAATACATGTGTTTACCTGGGACAGGTGATAACATGCAATCCGCGTCCTCGCTAGAGATGCCGCCTACGGAGCAGATTGGCTACTCCCACTGCCACGGACGCGGATTTCCTGCCAAAACCCAAGTGGGGCCCACTGTTGTATTTGTGAGAAATCCTCTCCATCCATCCGTTTTTTAAGTTCATTTTAGGATACAAAACCAAAAATGAACCGTCTCCAATACTCAAGGGGGCCGAAAATGTGATAATTGAACGTCTGCAGTTGAAATATTCGTGGGGCCTAAATAGTTTTGAATCATGGTATTATTTGTGTTTTCAGTTCATCACAGTAAAAATTACGTTATTAACGTATGGATGGCATTTAAACATCACTTTCAAACCTAAGGAGGTTTCAAAGGTCGAAATTTTCCTAACCACCTTTTCCTTTAGTACGGCCCACCTGAGTCTTGTATTGTGCTCGATTTTGGTTTTAACTCCTAAAATGAGCTCCCAAAACGTATGGACGGAGTGGATTTCTGAAAAAAAATTACGGTGGACCCCACCTAAGTTTCAAGCGCAGGAGCTTCCTGCGAAAGGCTTTGCGAAGAACTCAGCGTCCCACGCCACGCTACATGGTGGTGGTCGGTGCTCTGTGGGACCTACCATGATGTATGTGTTTCATCCATGCCATCCATCTATTTTTTCAGATCATTTCATGGCCTGGGACAAAAAAATTAGGTATATAAAAATCTCAATTGGGCCAGATTACAGGAAACAGTGTTGAATGAGCGTCGACCATTAAAAACCTTTTGGGGGCCATAAAAGTTTTGGATCAAGCTGATCTTTGTTTTTTCCCTTCATCTGGGCCTGTATGATCTAATAAAAAGATTGGATGTCAAATAAATAGTACATTGGACCTTAGGAGGATTTTAATAATGCATATCCAATCATTATTGTTTTCCGATTGTGTGGTCTACCTGAGATTTATATCTTTCTAATTTTTGGGCTGAAGCACTAGAATGATCTGTAAAAGTGGATGAACGGAATTGATGAAGCACCTACATCATGGAGGGGCTAACAGAGCACCACCACGGTAATCAACAATCCGTTTCCGTCTTGGACGGATCTCCTGCGAAAGCCTTTCGCGGGAAGTTCCTTCGCTGGGAACGCAGGTGGGGCCACTGGGATGTTTGTGAGAAATCCTCACCGTCCATCCGTTTTGTGAATTCATTTTAGGACACGAGGCCAAAGATGAACAGTAACCAATGCTCAGGTAGGCCGAAAACATGATAACTAAATGTCCACAGTTGAAATATTCCCAATATGTATGTGTTTCCAATATGCTTAGGTGGTCAGTGCTATGTGGCGCCCATGATGCATATGTTTCATCCATTCCATTCATATGTTTTTACGTATCTTATTTTATGTCTTTATCTAAAAAATAAGAGGGATATAAATCTCAGGTGCACCACACCACACAGGAAAACAATAATGATTGGATATCCACCATTAAAATCCTCCTAGGGTCCACTGTACTGTTTATTTGACATCCAATATGTTGATTAGGTCATACATTCCCAAGATGAAGTAAAAACAAAAAAAAAAAAAAACAAAAATCAGCTTGTTCCAAAACTTTTATGGCCCCCAAAAGGTTTTCAACGGGCAAAGCTCATTCAACACTGTTTCCTGTAATGTGGTCTACTTGAGATTGGGATTTACCTCATTTTTTTCTCTCATACTATAAAATGATCTGAAAAATATATGATTAAACATGGATGAAACACATACATCATGGTGGGGCCCATAGAGCCAAGCACTCGACCATCGGCATTAGCATGGATGAAACACATACATCATGGTGGGGCCCATAGAGCACTGACCATCAGGCATTAGCATGGATGAAACACATACATCGTGGTGGGGCCCATAGAGCACTGACCATCAGCCATTGGCGGGTGGCAGCGGGACTAGCCAATCGGTTGTGTGTGGTACACCGGGCGCGGATTGGATGGACGCATGATTTACTGAAGCCGTTCGCAGGAAGTTCCAGCACAAGGATGCTGGGTGGGGCCCACCACCATGTTTTTAGGAAATATACTCCGTTCATTTGTTTTGCAAGCTAATTTTAGTACAAGCGACAAAAAAGAGGTGGATCCAAGACTTGAGTGAGCCACACGAGAGGAAAATAGCATTATATAATGACGCTCATTGAGCTCTAAGTTGTACAATCGATTTAAAGGAGATCAACGTTGGTGGGAAATTTGCATCGGGTGTAAAACATTTCCAAATAAGAGATAGGGACAAATGTGTCAAATTAACATATTTCAGACATTTCAGATGTTTGTTAACAAAGCAGATTGTTTCAAATTCAGATGAGACTTAATTTTCGGACTTCACCATAATTATCAAACAAGTTTTTGACTTGATTTGATTCGGTGCTTCAAATTTTTGATTCAAGCCTTCAAATTTGGATTGGAAGGCTTTAGACTTCAGATTTAACAAACGGGGCCTAATAGTGCTCAGAAGAGCACTGCATCTCTCATTGCGCAACTCGAGGTTAGGTGTGCTAAATCAGGGAGCGGATTGGCTGTTGTACCTCACATCAGCTATATAGATGCTGTATTGACATCAGCAAGTTATGTGGGTCTGATCACGAGGTATGTGTTATATCTAAATTGTCCACTCATTTGGCGAGCTTGTCTTAAGATTTGTGACGAAAAATAAGACAGATATAACTATCAAGTGGACCACAATGCAAAAATTAGTGGGGATTGAACGTCTACCATTGAAACCCTTTTTGGGGTCACAGAAGTTTTGGATCAATATGAAATTTGATTTTCCTCTTCAATCATGTCTTTGTGACCTTATGAACAGGTTGGATGGAAAATAAACATTATGGTGGGCCCTATGAATTGTTTAACTGTGAAAATCATTATCTCCGCTGTTATTTGTGGTGTGGTCCAGATGATCTTTGGATATGATTTATTTTTTGGATAATGATCTAAAATGATATCTAAAAATAGATGAACGGTGTAGATATCATAAATACATCATTGTAGGGCCGTGTAACTTTGATCTCATTTGAACCATTCGTACAACCTGGAGCTCGAGGGGCGTCAGTGCTCGTCTTTCGCGCGACACGTGCCTATAGCTGCTGTGCTGTACACGGACGGGGATTCCCTGCGAAAGGCTTTCGCAGTAAGTTCCTGCGGTGAAAACTTAGGTGGATCCTTCCGTGATGTTTGTGAGAAATCCACTTCATTCGTCCGTTTTGTGAGTTCATTTTAGGTTATATAGAAAAAAATGAACCATATCCAATACTCAGGTGGGCCACAAATATGAAAATTGAACTTCAACAATTGAAATATTTGTGTGGCCACAGAAGCTTTGAATCAGGATAATATTTTTGTTTTCATTTCATCCCAGTATGAATGACGTTATAAACGGTATAGATGGCATGTAAACATCATTGTCTACGCCAGGAACGTTTCAACCGCAAGAATTTCTCTGTACACATTTTCCTTTATTGCGGCCCACTTGAGTCTTGGATCCTTCTCAATTTTTCTTATCAGGACCCTAAATGATCTCAAAAAACAGATGGACGGCGTGGATTTCTCACAAACATCACAGTAGGGGCCACCTAAGTTTCCAGCCTAGGAACTTCCTGCGAAAGCCTTTAGCAGGAAATCCGCGTATGTGGTACACCTGTCAATCCGCTTCCGTTAAATCCACCCGCGTACCGGACCGGATTAGTTACTGACATGTTGAGTAGCGAGACTCGCTACTGAAGCCACGTCACCAAGTTCTGTCAGTCCCACCATGATGGATGTGCTGTATCCACACCGTCCATCTATTTGAAGAGATCATTTTACTACATTATCTAAAGAATGAGTAAGATCCAAAGCTGTAGTGGACCCACCACGGAAAACAATGGAGAGAGTGACGGCCACTGTTGAAACCTTCCTATGGTCCACCCGTGGTGTTTATTTGAGATCCAACCTGTTAATAAGTTAAAACAGACATTAGATAAGGGAAAACACAAATATAAGATAGATCGGAAACTTTTGTGGCCCATAGAAGATTTCAATGGTGGGCGTCAGTTTTCTGTGGTGGGGCACACTCGAGATTTGGATCTCACTTATTCTTTGGCTCATGCCTTAAAATGGTTTCTCTGAATGGATGAACGGTGTGGATTCAAAACATATTTCATGTTTGGACCCACAGTACTTGGTGACGTCACTTCAATAGCGAGTCTCGCTGCTCAACCTGTGAGTAGCTAATCCGCGTCCCCGCGTACCAGATCCAAACTGATTTGCACTTGCCAACATTGGACACGTGTGCAGTATCATTTTTTCATCAAGTGGGCTACACTCTTTAGATCTTCTGCCCAAAATTTAGGCCATTTTGCAATTTAGCTGGGCCATAACAAAAATAATGAATGGTCTGCTAAAGAAATTGTTCTTATCTGTCAGTTTAATTTCTATATTGTGGCCCACTTAAAGATTGAAATGGCCTGAGTTTTTGGGCAATAGTTTAGGTATTATATCCAAACTGATTGAAAAGCTCAGATCTGGCACAAGTATTTAATATTGCCATGTGAGTCTGCACGTGGGTGGCTCGGTTATACTTACTGCGCAGAGTTAGCGAACATCAATTGAAAATAGGGGTGGGCATCCAGTCGAGTCGGACCAAATTTTTCAAGAACTTCATCCAAACGCAATTCAATCCGGTACCGAGTCCAAAAGGGCTAACTCAATCCGATCCGAATTCTTGTTAGCCTGACCCGAACCGAGTTCGATTTGATCAAGGAAATTGAGTCGGATTGAGTTGAGTCTATTGGGTCAATTCGTACTGGGTTGAGTCAAGCCGAGCTAGCGACTCTCGTGCTAGGAAGGAAATGGGAGGGAAATCGTGAGAGAGATTGAGAGAAAGGAGGAGAGAAAGAATGACCTCGTGTAGTGACGCTTGGGTAGGAATGGGTTAGGGTTCGCCATTTGGATAAAAGAGAGGTAAAAGTTAAAATTTAAAAAAAAAAAAAAAAATTTATTTATACTATCTGACCAGATCGGATTGGATTGGCTACTGACCCGAACTCGACTCGATGTGCGGTCGGGTCTAAGTGGGTCTACTCGATCCAACCCGATCCTGGCTTTCGATTCGGGTCAGATCAGATCCAACCAGTTCGAACGACTCGGATCTGTCAGTTCAGGTTGGATCCTGCCCAGCTCTAGTTGAAGAGGAAACTTTAGAAGCGGATTGGCTGGTGTACCACACACCACAAATCTGGCTAATGTGGGTACGTGCATTGGTGCTCTATTGGCCCCACCGTGATGTATGTGTTTCCATCTAGTTTTCTAGATCATTTTATGCTATGAGACCAAAAACAAGGTATATCCCAATCTCAAGTGGACCACATTATAGGAAGCATTGCTAAATGAACATTGTACTATTAAAAACATTTTGGGGCCATAAAAGTTTTGGATCAGGCTGATCTTTGTTTTTTTCCCTTCATCTGGGTCTGTATGACCTAATCAACGGATTGGCTGTCAAATAAAAAGTACAGTGGGCCTTAGGAGGATTTAAATGGTGGATATCCAATCACAATTGTTTTCCTGTGGTGTGGTCCACCTGAGATTTATATCCCTCTCAATTTTGGGATGAAGCTCTAAAATGATCAGTAAAAATGGATGAAACACATGCATCATGGTGGGTCCCATAGAACACCGACCATCAGCAACAGGGCTGGTGGAACTAGCAGGGGAGTAGCAGCCAATCCGTTTCCGCGAAGACGAGCGCTGCCGTTCCCCGACCTCTGAGTTGTACGAACGGTTCAAAGGAGATCAAAGTTACATAGGCCCCAAAAATGATGTATTTATTATATCCACACTGTTCATCCATTTTTCGATATACTTTTAGTCCATGAATCCAAAAATGAATCATATCCAAATCTTAACTGGACCACCCCACAAATCAAAGTGGGAGAATGATTCTCACCATTAAAACATTCGTGGGGCCCGCCATATGGTTTATTTTCCATCCAATCTACTCATAAGGTCACCAAGACATGGATGAAGAGGAAAAACAAATATGATATTGATCCAAAACATCTGTGACCCAAAAGGGTTTCAATGGTAGACATTCAATCCCCCACTTCTTTTTACAGGGTGGTCCACTTGATCTTTGGATCCGTCTTATTTATCTGCTTAAGCCTTACGGCAAGCTCGCCAAATAGAAGGACGGTTGGGATATAACACATACCTCATGATGGGACCTCATAACTTGGTGTTTCAACACACTAGCCAGGTGGGTAGTGTGTAGTACACCAGCCAATCCGCTTCCGGAAACTTTGAGAAATTGACCACTGTAAATGCCACCATTTACCCAGTGTCCTGGCGTCTTTTTAACACCCTCCCAAACTTAACTTTCCCAAAGTAAACCATTATGTTAGAGCTGGACATTTCATACCCGAACCGGTGGTCAGGATCCAACCCGATTCGAACATAACCAATGGTCAGGATCGAGTGGCATAATCCAGTTCCAAATTATTTTCGGGTCGAATCCGGATAGGCCCTGTTCTGAACCGACCCGATCCAATTGGATCCAATTAGGACTGACCCAATCCGGACCGCATATATTAATGTGTGTGTGTGTGTATTATTCTTTTTCTTTTTACTTTTACGACCTAGGCTTTACGTTTGGCGCCAAAAAATCCCCCCCAATTTACACTTTAGCCCGTCCCTATATCTCTATCTCTCTCCATCTTTCTATATCTGTGATTCTCTCTCCATATCTGTTTCTCTATTTCTGTTGAAGAAGAAGGCGAGAAAAAGGTTTTGGAGCTTGGATTTATCTGCTGGAGAGAGATATACTGAGAAATGATTTATACTAGTGTATGGAAGAGAGAAAGAGGGAAAGAGAAAGAGAGTCGCTGCTTGATCAGTGTATGAAGCGGATGGACTCAGGTATTGTTAGCAAGTTTTGTGGGTCTGATCACAAGGTATGTGTTATATCCAAACTGTCCATCCAGTTGGCAAGCTCATTTTAAGGCTTGAGACTAAAAAATAAGACAGATCTAACCATCAACTGGACCACACTACAAAAACTAGAGGGAGATTGAACGTCTACCATTGAAACCCTTTTTAGGGTCACAGAAGTTTTGGATCAATATGAATTTTTTTTCCTCTTCAATCATGTACTTGTGACCTTATGAAATATATTTTTTCAGGTACTTGTGACCTTATGAACAGATTGGATGTAAAATAAATATCAAGGTGGGCCTTACAAATTTTTTAACAGTGAAAATCATTATCTTCGCTGCTATTTATGGTCTGGTCCAGATCATCTTTGAATATGATTCTTGTTTTGGATAATGCTCTCAAATGATCTCTAAAAATAGATGAATGGTGTAGATATAGTAAATATGTCACTGTGGGGCCATGTAATGTGGATCTCCTTTGAACCGTTCGTACAACTCGGAGCTCGAGGAGCATCAGTGCTCGTCTTCGCACGACACGTACCTAGATCAGCTATGTAGCTGGTGCTAGCTATAGACAACAAGAGTACTTGGAGGGAGACGAATCGACTACTTCCCTTGACACCAGCCTCGTGGCTGATGGTCGGTGCTTTGTGGGCCCCACCATGATGTACGTGTTTCATCCATTCCGCTCATCCATTTTTACAGATCATTTTAGGGCTTGATAAAAAAAAGTATAGGGATATAAATCTTAGGTGGGCCACACCACAACAAAACAATAATGAATGGGTATTCACCCTTAAAATCCTCTAAAGGCCCACTGTACTATTTATTTGAAATCCAATCGGTTGATTTGGTCACAAAGAACTAGATGAAGGGAAATAATAAATATTAGCTTGATCCAAAACTTTTATTGCCCCCAAAATGTTTTTAATAGTCAAGATTCATTCAACACTGTTTCCTATAATGTGGTCCACTTAAGATTGAGATATACTTCATTTTTTTTTTCTCATATCATAAAATGATATATAAAAATAGATGGACGGCATGGATGACACACATACATCATAGTGGGGCCCACAGAACACCGACCACTAGCCACTTAAGAGTTACAAAGCTTCTTCAAGAAGCTATCTGTCTGTGGTGTAAAGCTTCTTCAAGAAGCTATCTGTCTGTGGTATAAAGCTTCTTCAAGAAGCTAACTTTCCATTTTTTTCCTACCGAGTAAATTATGTGGGACCCATCTTGAACTTTTTTTGGTTTATCCACTTCGTCCATTAGTTTTTTATCCGAACATTACTTAATCCGATCCGATTCGGTTTTCCTGATTGAGTCAAACTCAGATCGATTCAGGCCAGCAGGAGTTCAGATCTGTTCGAGTTAAATGACCCGGACTCGGTCTCGAATTGGATCGAGTTCAGGTCGGGACCTACAAGTTTCGAACCTGGTCGAGTTGGACCAAATCCGATCCGACTCGATTCGCTGCCCAGCTCTACATTATGTACGGAAACATATTCCCAGACGAAAGTACCCTTGCATTCACAGTGGCTAAATACCTATGGCTACAGTTATAATTCATAGATAGAGGTAGTGATTGCAAAGGTATTTTCACCTGCAAATAGTGTGTCCATACAAAATGGTTTACTTTGGGAAAGTAAATTTTGGGATCGCATTGAAAAGACGCTCGGTAAAGGTTGGTGTTTACAGTGGTCAATTTCTCGGAAACTTTAGTATGTTTGGACGCGATTTCCTGCGAAAGCCTTTAGGCCGGAAGTTGCTGCGCCCAAAGCCTAGTTGGGGTCCACCGTAATGTTTTTGAGAAATCCAACCCATCCATCCGTTTTTTGAGATCATTTTAGGACATAAGACTAAAAGTGAACAGGATCCAAGACTCAAGTGGGCTGCACTAAAGGAAAAGGTGGGTGTAAAAATTCCTAGCATTGAAACCTCCTTAGGGTCAACAGTGATGTTTACATTCCATCCATACTGTTTGTAACGTCATTCCTACTGGGATGAATAGAAAAAACAAATATTATCCTGATTCAAAACTTCTGTGGCGCCACGAACATTTCAACTGTGGATGTTCAATACTCACGTTTTCAATTCACTTGAGTATTGATTCTAGGTTATTTTTGGCATCGTGTCCTAAAATGAACTCACAAAACGGGTGGATGGTATGGATTCCACACAAACATCACGGTGTGCCCCACCCAAGTAAAAAAACCCACCTTTTCCTTTATTGCGGCCCAATTGAGTCTTTGATCCTGCTCACCTTTGGTTTCATATCCTAAAATAATCTAAAAAAACAGATGTAGAGGTTTGATTTCTCAAAAACATCACGGTGGCCCCACCTAAGTTTTCAGCGTATGAACTTCCTGCGAAAGTCTATGGCAGGAGATCCGCGTCCAGTAGTTCACCTCATCCTGACGAAGGAGAGAGAAATTGATTGATACTCTGATAGGTACGATGGAGGATACGCGAGCAATCATACTTAATTCAAACTAACCATCCAAATTAAGGGCAGACGTTTAGATTCCCAAAAAACAAGAAGAAAAAAAAAAAGGTTTCTAATATCTTGCTAGATTCCCAAAAAAGGTTTTATTTGGGATTAGGGAAATGAGACTATGGATTTGATAAATTGGCCAACTTGTTACTGATTTTGCATTGAATTTAGATTTGGCAAATTTCAAATTCCGTTGTTTAGGAACTAAGCTACAAATGCCTGGATTTCGAAGTCTTTGTAGTATGTCAGGATATTCGTTGTAATGGAATAACTTTTCTTCTTAATTTTAAGCTCCTTTGTGTATTTTCAAAGTCTTAGTTATTTGGGGGATTTAGATTTGCTCCAAATCCTTGATTCTAAGGGCTGTGGATTTGGGATTTGTGAAATCCACAAATTTGACAAATCCTCAAAAAAAAAAATAAAAAAATAAAATAAAATAAATAAATAAAATAAAATGTTTTAAAGAAATTAAAAAAAAAAAAAAATGTAAGGAAGATTAAATCCATCCCTGCCTCAAATCCTCACCCCAAACAACCCCTTAGAAGTTAAGGGAAACAAACAGAGGATAGTGATCCAGTGTTCGATTGCATGGTATCGAAATGATTCTAAAGATCCATGGTCGACCATAGGTGGGACCCCACAAATGAATGGTCAAGATACAATATACAGATAGGTGGACCATAAATTGGATGGTTATGATTGCCTAATCGTTGTGATTTTTAGCATGTAAGTATGACCACAATATGGTGGTAGACAGTATCGTTTCAACAATGAGGTTATGGGTTCGACTGCCCATGTGGTTTAGGTGTATTTTAACAAATTCCATTATTTTATGCATTATCTACAATCTTCAAACACAATGTTTGTTATGATTCTGGCAGTGCATGTTGGCAACATGGATGGCTTGTTGGAGTGAAGGGAAGGAGCAAGAGAAGCTCATTGAAGAGTCCTTGGAGAACTTAAAGACCTTAGAGTCTGCTCTTAATGGGAAGTTTTTTGGAGGAGATTCAATAGGATTGGTTGACATTGCTGCTTGCTACATAGCTAATTGGCTTGGAGCACTTCAAGAAGTAGTAGGACTCACATTGGTGGATGGAGAGAAGTTTCCCATCTTAAGCAAATGGATTGAGGATTTCATGAGCGATAGTGTTGTGAAAGAAAGCATGCCCCCCTAGAGAAAAGTTACTTTCATTCTTCAAAGCTCGTAAAGAAGATATCTTTGCAACCAAAGCACCTGTCTACTGATGTGGCCTACAATGGACGGTTGATGCATGATCCTAGTTTGTGATGTGTGAAATAAATAGAATAAGGGGGTAAGCTACAATGTAGGTATGTCAGATTTAAATTATGGTAAATCATACTTGTAGACAGATCCAGGCCGTCTAAATCATGTGGACGTAGTGGATGGAGCATATATCCGATTGGTGTCGGATGGGTTGTTAGTACGAAGATAGCCACTGATCCAAATTCAATGGGTGAAATTAGGGAGGAAAGATTGGATCATCATTATGGATTTTGGGCTTTGCTCCGTCCACAATCGGGCCCACAATTTGGAAGGTCTGGATCAGCATGCCCTATCTTTGTATTTTGTTGCTTGCATTTTTGCAATGAATGTAATGTGTTTCTTGGATTTTATAATCTATTGAAGTCTTTGATGAATGATGATGGATGACAGCTACCGACTTCTGATATTAAATTACTTAAATTATCTAGAAGTCTAAGTTGACTAGCAATAGGAAGTAGACCTCACAAGCTGATATAGTTTTAAATCAGAAATACTTTGATAATCTGGCCCAGTGTGATAGATGATAAGCAGGCAGTTGGAAATTACACGGAAAGCTCTTCCATGGTATACAAATAATTCAAATTAAACCTTCTAAACTATGGGCACACTTTCCCTTTTATCATGAACAAAAAATTAAACATTAGATTACTGGACATTTAACGAATGTTTAGAAATGAAAGCTTAGTATTTGAAATGCATACCATTTGTAAGTGCATGAGTATCAAGTGCCATAGGCAGCCAGAGTATGAAAAAAGCTCTCCGTCAGCACATCGTATATAGAGATTTTAGTACATGGTTTGGTAGTGTTTGGTTGAAAGGAGAAATCAGAATTTTTAAATTTCGGATGTCTATATTCACAGAATAAAGCGGCAAATTTTGGGTCTTTAACGCATTTGTCTTTTAAGATGAAATTCAGAAAAGGAGAATGATCTCGTACCCATTGTACCTTATTTTGTACAGTTTCAAAAAAAGCTAATAGAAAAGTGACATGTGGTATTAGACGAGAGATAAGTGTTTTAAAAGATTTTATAAAATATTTAGAGTAATTTCTGCATAATCATAACTGACATCAATTTAATGCTACATGTCATTAGGTGACCGAAAAATAGTGTAGCCAAGGCATCGAGGAGTGGAATGCAGTCGAAGAGTTAGAAGTGATTGAGAGGAACATCGCTTGGTAGAGAGAAGAAGAACAATAAAATAAAATAAAAAATAGAAATGTAACAAGAGAGGGATGTGGATGTTACACCCGGTAGGACTCAAACAAGTACTTGGCTATCATAAATATTCATTTTGCACCAGCCGTACAAAAAGACAAATTTTGATACGATGGTGAGACAATAATTATACTTACCAGTGTAAAAGTTCTGTGGAATCATGTGCCGACGAGGTGGTCGAAATGCTTCTTTAGCAAGTAATGCTACAGCTAATGAATATCATGTTTGTAAGGTAGTTGTAGATTTTAGCAAGCACCCGAGCAAGTGAATCCATCACCTAGTCTAGTGCTTGCTCTACCAAATTTAGATAGATCGTTGACATCTCGTGTTGAACCCTTTGAGATTCTGCCAGCCAAGATGGTCGACATGTAAAAGAGAATTCAGCACACTGCGGAATTGTCACATATTCAGAATAAAACCTTTAATAGATGGATGGATAGCCACGCCAAAAGCTTGATGGCTATGTTTGCTGAAATAGCACTTATCGCACCTCACCAATAAGTTGACACTAGTTCAGTTGGAAATCTGGCACTAGTACCTCCGGTATAGCCAATACTACAGGCACCTACTCTATAATGAAATGCACATCCTACCCTTATTTTAGTTCAGGATGTGCGAAATACACCACTACTTATGGATTTCAGGCAATCTGAATATGATAATAAGAATTTTGTCCCCAAAGCTAAGAATCAACGGATACTTGAGGAGCAGCCTTTGCCCAGAAACTAACCTTATAATGAGGAACAGTACCCACCTCTAATGAGTGGACAACAACATTAGAACTGTAATCAAATTGTGTAGCTGGTCTAGGAGGTAGCAGGCCAGGTTCTTTATTGAACTACTAATCCAATAAATCATAAGCCTTATCTTGATTGGGTCGAGCAACAATATCCATTATCAAGGAAATATCGATATGATTTTACACTATTTACATGTGATACTAGTTAGCCGATCATAGAACATATAGGTCACTTGACTATATAGTGTATGGAATTGGTAAATAATGGTTAATATAATTTATAATTATTCGACCATTTACTAACTAGGGTAACATTTACAGTGTGTGGGTCTTATTTCAAACAACGTGTCCATGAATAGAGTAATTCACCCAATATCATTTTTAGAATATAACTTAGCAACAGTGGGTTATACAATTTAGTCAGTTGAATTTCAGTTAATAGAGCCGTGTGTATCATTTCTACGTGCATGTGTGTCAAGCATCATAAGCAACCAGGCTATAATTAATCAACTCCTAAAGATAAGTCGTCAACGAAACTTAGCATGGAAGAAACCCATTCCATGATATTTAATGAGAAATGCTCCGGTGCTATGAGAGATATACATGTTATAGTGCTCCTAGTTCCCTAGGTATACTTGGACGGTACAGACCATTGATCTAGGCTGTTCATTAGGTCCATATCACATTTCATTAGCTATTATTCAAACGTACGGTCAAGATTATTCACATAAAAATAAGTTCACCAAACAATTTGATCCATCTATTTGTTAGGAACCATCATGGAATGCTTATAATTCTAAAGAATCACTTTCCTTAGGCAATTATATCCATCCCAACCCTGGCTTGGAAAATAGATGGCTATAAAAGTAAGTCCATATCAAAGTTAGATTGGATCATTCAACCAGTGAGATTTTTTGCATCGTAGCCCACGAAATGTGTTCTAGACTTAATTCATGGTTCAGATCGCTTGATTGGACTTTCAAGCTAGAAATCCAACTAGGAGCACTATAACTTATGGTGCTCTCAGAACACTAGAGCCTTGCTCTTATCCAATTCCTCTATAAAATGCACCATCTTGTAGGAGAAAAAGAACACACTAAAATAACATCATTTTTTTAGTGAGTGCGAAAGAGCAATGGCTGAGAGAGCACTGAAGGTGTTTGGTAACTGGGCGAGCCCTTTTAGTCGTAGAGTAGTGCTAGCTCTCAAGCTCAAAGGCATTGAGTACGAGTATATTGAAGAAGATCTCTCCAACAAGAGCCCATTGCTTCTACAATACAACCCTGTGCACAAGAAGGTTCCGGTGCTCTTGCACAACGGAAAACCGATCGCTGAGTCGGTTGTGATCCTTGAATACATTGATGAAATATGGAAGGAGAATCCAATACTGCCGGAAAATCCTTTAGAGAGAGCGACGGCACGGTTTTGGGCCAAGTTCATCGATGAGAAGGTAAGAAGGATTCAACACCAATACTGGTATTTTGTTGCTGGTGAATTTTAGCAGCGTCAGATCGTTTCTAGACACTCATAAGGTTCACCAACAATTAAGCTTCCCTGCTAGTGGCCTAATTATTTCTGGTTTTTGTTTTTGGAGAAATGTTGACTCATAATGTTGTATGTGAACTTTCACATGCAAGACTTTATTTCCAGCTTATGTGGTAATTGGTGTAGAACATCTAATCCATGCTAAATATTGAACACAAGGTAAAGATCACCTCAGGAATCGAATCAATACAATCATTATGTGGACAGTACGGTAGAACGAATCAGACCATTGGCTATGTGTTGATTTGGCCCATGTAGCCCACCTGATGATTGGACCATTCTCCGCACACACCTACGGACTCACACCACAGTAGGATTTCACCACAATTGGCACTGGAACCCATGACCTTAAGGACCCAAGAATCTGTAATCCAAAAATAAGTTTTATATATACGTGGCAAAAGGTTCTATGTGGTTGAGCTCATGGGAACCCATGAGGTTGAGCTATGTAGGCCCCACGGTGATGCATGTTGAACATCTACCCCATCAGTCAGATGCACCATTCAATAGTGGGCCTCGGGCTTAAAATTCAAGTCAATCCGTTATTTTCGTGGGCCACACCACGTACAAAAGTTGAGAGGGGTTACCCTTCCATTAAAACATTCATAATCATTTGTTGGTCCCACCAAGATGTGGTTCACAAATCCAGCCCATCCATTATGTGTGTCCCACTTGGATGAGGGGTTTGACCAAGTTTCAGACGCATCCAAATTTCAGATGAACCCCACCAAGGCTTTCATATGTTTTAGGCATGTCTTCGCACGATTTTAGATGTTATGGCCCACCTGAGTTCCGTATACGGCTGATTTTGGGGATATCCCATAATTTAAAGGGGACCCATCAAATGCATAGTGTTAATGTTGGACATACATCATGGTGGGGCCCACATAGCTCGACCTATATATATAGTTCTACCCCTCGGCAGCATATTTGCTGCCCCGGGATTCAAACCGTACTTGACATTTTGCTATGATACTGTTTCAAATAACCATTTGCTCTAAAAGCTTAAGCCAAATCTTTATGTTGGAGACAAACCCTTGCATGGCTTGGGTGCTCTATAGCAGGAAGTAAATGTGTGAAAGTTCATATACAATGTTGAATGTTAATAACTTTTTATATCTAAGTTTTATTTAGGATTAGGTAAATGAGACTACGGATTTGATAAATTGGTCAACTTGTCAATGATTTTGTATTGAATTTAGATTTGGCAAATTTCAAATTCTGTTGTTTAGGAACTAAGCTACAAATGCCTGGATTTCGAAGCCTTTGTAGTATGTCAGGATATTCATTGTAATGGAATAACTTTTCTTCTTACCTTAGGCTCCTTTGTGTATTTCCAAAGTCTTAGTTATTTGGGGAATTTAGATTTGCCCCAAATCCATGAATCTAAGGGCTATGGTTTTGGGATTTGTGAAATCCAAAAATTTGACAAATGTTCAAAGCAAATCCAAAAATTTGACAAATGTTCAAAGTAAAAAAAAAAAAAGGGAAAATTAAATCTATGGATTTCACAAATTCCTGCCTCAAATCCTCACCCCAATCAACCCCTTAGAAGTTAGGGAAACAAACAGAGGATAGTGATCCAATGTTCGATTGCATCGTATCAAAATGATTCTAAAGATCCATGGTCGACATAGGTGGGACCCCACAAATGAATGGTCAAGATACAATATACGGACAGGTGGACCATAAATTGGATGGTAATGATTGCCTAATTGTTGTGATTTTTAGCATTGAAGTAAGACCACGATATGGTGGTAGACAGTACGTTTCAACAATGAAGTTATGGGTTCGACTGCCCATGTGGTTTAGGTGTATTTTAACAAAATCCATTATTTTATGTATCATCTACAATCTTCAAACACCATGTTTGTTATGATTCTGGCAGTGCATATTGGCAACATGGATGGCTTGTTGGAGTGAGGGGAAGGAGCAAGAGAAGTTCATTGAAGAGTCCTTGGAGAACTTAAAGACCTTAGAGTCTGCCCTTAATGGGAAGTTTTTTGGAGGAGATTCAATAGGATTGGTTGACATTGCTGCTTGCTACATTGCCCATTGGCTTGGAGCACTTCAAGAAGTAGTAGGAATCACATTGGTGGATGGAGAGAAGTTTCCCATCTTATGCAAATGGATTGAAGATTTCATGAGCAATAGTGTTGTGAAAGAAAGCATGCCCCCTAGAGAAAAGTTACTTGCACTCTTCAATGCTCGTAAAGAAGCTATCTTTGCAACCAAAGCTCCTGTCTACTGATGCGGCCTACAATGGACGGTTGATGCATGTTCCTAGTTAGTGACGTGTGAAATAAATAGAATAAATGTAGGTATGTCAGATTTAAATTATGGTAAATCATACATATAGACAGATCCAGGCCGTCTAAATCATGTGGACATAGTGGATGGAGAACAGATTTATATATATATATATATATATATATATATATATATATATATATATATATATATATAAGTTATGTGGATTGGATAATCCTAACGTTCCGATTGGTTGCCGTCGGATGGGTTGTTAGTACGAAGATAGCCACTGATCCAAATTCAATGGGTGAGATCAGGCAGGAAAGATTGGATCATCATTATATATGGATTTTGGGCTATGCTCCGTCCACATTAGGGCCCACAATTTGGAAGGTCTGGATCAGCATGCCCTCTCTTTGTATTTCGTTGCTTATATTTTTGCAATGAATATTGTAATGTGTTTCTTGGGTTTTATAATCTATTGAAGTCTTTTAAGAATGATGATGGAGGACAGCAACCAACTTCTGATATTAAATTACTTAAATTATCTAGAAGTCTAAGTTGACTAGCAATTGGAAGTAGACCTCACAAGCTGATATAGTTTTAAACCAGAAATACTTTGATAATCTGGCCGAGTGTGATAGATGATAAGCAGGCAGTTGGAAATTACACCGAAAGTCCTTCCATGGTATACAAATAATTCAAATTAAACCTTCTAAACTCAGGGCACACTTTTCTTTTTATCATGAACAAAAAATTAAACATTAGATTACTGGAAATTTAACGAATGTTTAGAAATGAAAAAATATCTAAGGTTCATATTTAGAAAACAAGCTAAACAGAGTTTAGGATCGTTCAACCAACCTTATTTTTATACTACAACTTAACAACTATTGGTTTGAAAATTTAACTGGTTCTTGACTTAGTATTTGAAATGCATACCATTTGTTAGTGCATGAGTATCAAGTGCCATAGGCAGCCAGAGTATGAAAAAAGCTCTCTGTCAGCACATCGTAAATAGAGATTTTAGTACATGGTTTGATAGCCTTTGGTTGAAAGGAAAAATCAGAACTTTTAAATTTCGAATGTCTATATTCATAGAATAAACCGGCAAATTTTGGGTCTTTAACACGTTTGTCTTTTAAGATGGAATTCAGAAAAGGAGAATGAACAAGCTAATAAAAGAGTGAGATGTGGCATTACTAGAGGTGTACACGAGTCAATTTGAGCCAAGCTCAACCCGAAAGCCTGACAGGCCAACTCAGCTTGGTTCGGTCAGTAGCTCGGGCTAGTTTGAGCCAAGATCGAGCCGAGTTTGTTTGCGTAGCATTTTCACAAATATATGAACTGCACTTTCAAAATCTTACTGTATGTAAAACAGCAGCAATGGATTTACATGTATTTCATCAAACACCTTGTAAACAACATAAAAATCAAGAAAAAAAAGAGGGTACTTGTTTCATATACGTACCTTCCTTGCCACCGGCCACACTTCATTAAGTCCTTTCATCAGACACTTGGTGAGCAACAGCAATATCAAAGTAACTGAGTCACTGAACTGAATCGATCTGACTTCAATTTGAGTTGGGTTCGATCCGAGTCGAGTCGAGCTCGGGCAATCTCAAACTCGGTTCAAAATTTTTTCGAGCTCAAAAAATCAGCTCCACTCGGCTCGAACTCAATTTCGAACCAAGTCGAATCGAGCTTTTTCGAGTCGAGTCGATTGAGTTACCGAGCTAACTCTGGTCGTGTACAGCCCTATGTATTATATGAGAGATAAGTGTTTTAAAAGATTTTATAAGATATTTAGAGTAATTTCTACAGAATCATAACTGCCATCGATTTAATGCTACATGTCATTAGGTGACCGAAAAATAGTGTGGCCAAGGCATCGAGGAACGGAATGTAGTCGAAGAGCAAGAAGTGATTGAGAGGAACATTGCTTGGTAGAGAGAAGAAGAACAATAAAAAATAGAAATGTAACAAGAGAGGGATGTGGATGTTACACCCGGTGGGACTCAAACAAGTACTTGGCTATCATAAATATTCATTTTGCACCGGCCGTACAAAAAGACAAATTTTGATATAATGGTGAGACAATGATTATACTTAATAGTGTAAAAGTTCTGTGGAATCATGAGCCGACAAGGTGGTTGAAATACTTCTTTAGCAAGTAATGCTACAACTAATGAATATCCTGTTTGTAAGGAAGTCGAAGATTTAGCAAGCACCCGAGCAAGTGAATCCATCACCCAATCCAGTGCTTGCTCTACCAAATCCAGATAGATTGTCGACATCTCATGTTGAACCCTTTGAGATTCTGTCAGCTGAGATGGTCGACATATAAAGGAGAATTCAGCACATCATGGAATTGTCACATATTCAGAATGAAACATTTAATAGATGGATGGGTAGCTACGCTGAAAGCATGAACCGGTTGATGGCTATGTTTGCTGAAATAACACTTATTGCACCTCACCAATAAGTTGACACTAGTTCAATTGGAAATCTGGCACTAGTACCTCCGATATAGCCAATACCACAGGCACCTACTCTACAATGAAATGCACATCCTACCCTTATTTTAGTTCAGGGCGTGAGAAATGCACCACTACTTATGGATTTCAGGTAGTCTGAATACGATCATAGGAGTTTTGTCCCCAAAGCTAGGAATCAACGGATACTTGAGGGGCAACCTTTGCCCAGAAACTAACCTTATAATGAGGAGCAGTAACCAATTAGTATAAAGCCACCTCTAATGAGTGAGCAACAACATTAGAACCATAATCAAATTGTGCAGTTGGTCCAGGAGGTAGTAGGTCAGGTTCTTTACTGAACTACTAATCCAATGTATCATAAGCTTATCCTGATTGGGTCGACCGACAATATCTATTGTCGAGGAATTATTAACATGATTTTACACTATTTATATGTGATACTAGTCAGTCGATCTTAAAACATATAGGTCGCTTGACTATACGGTGTGTGGAATTGGTAAATAATGGTTAATATAATTTGCAATTATTCAATCATTCACTAACTGGGGTAGCCTTTACTTAGTATTCTAATTTGTTACAAATTATATCCAAAATTGGCAAGAAATTGAAGAAAAGTTTCATGTCCAATTCTTTTATGAGGATAAGAAATTTTGTATGCTTGAACTTGTACGATTTTGGCAATTTTCAAGAGAAGCGATTGAAAATTATATCGCTTAGTTCAAAAGAGCAAAAATTCAATGTAAGGTAGTTACGACCAAGGTAGAATTTAATCAATTGGCTGAGAATGGTCTAGAATTTAAACTTCGATAAAAGTTTATTGGAACATAATTCACATATCTTTATGATCTAACTAAAAAGGTATCTCAATATGATGCTCTACTTCAAGGCACAACACAGAAAAAGAATTATTTAGTAGGAACATGTGGATATGGTGGATATATATATATATATATATGTGTGTGTGTGTGTGTGTGTGTGTGTGTGTGTGTGTGTGTGTGTGTGGATTGGATAATCCTAATGTTCCGCTTGGTTGCCGTCGGATGGGTTGTTAGTACGAAGATAGCCACTGATCTAAATTCAATGGGTGAGATCAAGTAGGACAGATTGGATCATCATTATGGATTTTAGGCTATGCTCCATCCATAATAGGGCCCACAAGTTGGAAGGTCTAGATCAACATAGCCTCTCTTTGTATTTCGTTGCTTGCATTTTTACAATGAATGTAATGAGTTTCTTTCTTTTTATAATCTATTGAAGTCTTTAAAGGATGATGATGGATGACAACTACCAACTTTTGATATTAAATGACTAAATTATCTAGAAGTCTAAGTTGACTAACAATGGGAAGTTGACTTCACAAGCTAATATAGTTCTAAATCAGAAATACTTTGATAATCTGGCCGAGTGTGATAGATGATTAAGCAAGCAGATTGAAATTACACAGAAAGTTCTTCCATGGCATACAAATAATTCAAATTAAACCTTCCAATTTCTTTTTATCATGAACAAAAAATTAAATATTAGTTTACTGGACATTTACCAAATATTTATAAACAAAAAAAGCATCCAATGGTTATATTTTAAAAACAAGCTAATTAGAGCTTAGGATTGTTCAACCAACCTTATTTTTATACTAAGACTTAACAATGATAGGTTTGAAAATTTAGCCAACTCTTGGCTTAATATTTGAAATGCATATCATTTCTAATTGCATGAGTATCAAGAGCCATAGCCAACGAGTATGAATGTAACACCCTGGTTCTCATGGCTCGAGGGTGATCGCTCCTCATTGAGAACCCGAATATTATATTATAAAGTCTACTACAATACATCTTAATTATAGAAGATCCCATGATATAATGTAAGACAACTACCATATAAGCCATAGATTTCAAGAGTATTAAAAGGGTAGTTTAACACATGTAAATGTCAGCAAAATGAAATCCCTCAGCAGGGGAATTTAATTACAAACCATGAAATTAAAAGTATAAATTTCTAATTATGAAAGCATGTAAATCATAAACTATTAGTTGAGCTCAAACGGCTCAACCACACTGTCATAGTATCCTTCCTCGCCAAACTCCTCTCTAGTCTCGTCTGAGATCCTAACTAGGGGATCTTTGTAACATCCCGAAAATCGGGAGTCGAGCATAAACTCAACTCTCGAGTTCCAGAACATCACTTATGCAACAAAATGAATGATGATTGAATGTTGACTGTATTCGTGCATTGAACATGAGTGAGATTAAGCCAAAACAACATATCATACTCCAGAGACAGTTAAATTGCAAGCGGAAGACTGCGATAGATAAATAACATATATAAACTATGGTGAGTCTCCAGAGTGTGATGATGTTACCAGGTTAATTAATTACAAGTACAATTCTAAGATATACCTAATGTGAGGAAGTGTAATGTCTTCTATCCCAAGTATCATAGCCCCGTCATTACAATACCAGGTCTTCATAGACCTGCCCAAGAGATACAGATAGGAGAACTCCACATCATAGTAGTAGTCTAGCTCTGCTTCATAAGCATCGTCATCACCTGAAACTCAACAAATCTGGTTGGTGTGTACAACACCGTCCCGTAACGTGGGAGTGAGTAGCTAACTCAGTGGAACAATAAACCATAGGTTAACAAGTTATCAATTCAGTCAAGCAGTAACGATAAAGCAGTACCATCAAACACTCCTAACTACTCTTATTAATGTAAGTATGAATGTGGTCATGATATATGCCCTCACCACACCCTCCCTCGTGAGACACCATCTTATGTTTGCAGCATGCTTTCATCCCTCAGTGCTCTACATCTTCCAGGCACATGCAATGCATGATGAGCATGATTATCGAGTTTTTTTATTAGTCCATTTCAAACAGCAGGATTGGGAAACTAAGGTACCTCCCTTGTATCATTTCCAAACATGATCCATTATAGGGTCGTCAGTCCTAGTTAATCTCAGACGATGGTGTGGTTTCTATGTCACTGTAAAGGCTGTCAGGGCTGTTACACACAAAGGTTACACCACTCCCCCATCACCTCTTAAACGATTCATCACTATACAGAAACAGGCCTAGTTCATACTCTATATACCGCGGCAAAACTCTAAGGCTCATCGCGATTTCAGAGTATGCTCGAGGTCACTACAAAGGACTGTCAGGGCTGTTGCTCGCATTCGTTGCACCACTCCCCCATCACCTTATCAATGTATGCCGACAGTGCGAATATAGTGTCCCATACCACCATAATCGGCTCACGAGTCTGGTTGCTCACTAGTCACTACGGGGAGGCACGTGGCCCCAGCGTAGGTCGACAGCTCGACCACGGTGTCCCATACCACCATACCCGGCTCATGAGTCTTAGCGAATCGAGGTACCATGGTTAAAAGGGATTTCATTGGTAAGTTTGGTACCCTAGGTTCAAGCAATAGCGTCTAAACATGGTGAACATACATTAGACAGATCGGGTTACTTAACGAGCTCGGCTAACTCGAGTGTACAACAAGTTGAACGACATGAAGTGCATAGCACTTTGCGTGGCCAACCACTATCGCCAACTGAAGTACAACTCGAGTTCGTCGAACACATCTCACGTGGTAAATAATTCACAACCATGAATTCATTTCTGGTACCGATTGTCTGGACTATAATCATAGCCCCAAACACAATCAATTGCAGATAGATAAAGTAGTAGTGGATCAAGATTCAAATCATACAATCAAAGTCTGGTATTGTCCGTTTAGGGCTACAGGGCTGTTACACGCATTCGTTACACCACTCCCCCATCACCCATGACGGAACATACAACATAAACATGAATTTAAATATACGCTTTACATAAATAAAATCATACAATCAGTTGAGCATATCATAAAGCATATTATAAAACATGTTATAAAGCATGTTATGAAGCATTATATAAACAGGAATACAATCACATATATTTCATAAGTGGTTAAAGTGAACAACTACATGGAGGAAATCATACATGTCTCTAAGGTAGTTGAGAATCCCATCTCAACACCCTCCTAAGGCATCAACATCCAAACACTTACTCACACAAGCATTTTCACAAACACTTAACATACACTTTTTCAACATACTTAGTGTATGTTAGCAAACATGTATTAGGGCAAGTCTATTCGCCAAGCAAGTATTTTACGCATATATAATATATTTATACAACAAATAATCATGGCAAACACATCTCTAAAATATATATGTATACGGTACTTTCTACAATACAGTATTTCTACATACATAGTGCATATTAGTAAAACATATATTTGGGCGAATCCTTTCACCAAATAAGTATTTTATCCATATATCGGATATTCATACCACAAATAATCATGTCAAACACATTTTCAAAATTTATACGTATACGGTATTTTCTACGAATACCTAGAATATGTAAAATTCCATAATCTACATCTTTAATCGAAACAGAAAATAGAAAGCACTTTGTACATGTACAATTGCATGCAGATCATGAATCTATCATTATCTGACATTGAAAGCATTGAAAACCATAACTTATACACCTAAAGTCCGCACCTTTTATCGTAGAATCATAACGAAACTAACAGGTTTGCTAAGCTTCCGTATTCGGCAGTTTGGCAACCTATAGAATGAAATATGTTAGCTATTTCATAACCTACAACTGTCTAAACCCCAAAATAGATTAGGGTTAGGGTTTCTTATCTAGAAACGGAGCTGGAATCACCGAGAAAGTGATTAGAACGGAGTGATGAAGCTCGTGGAGCGGCAAGGAAGCATAGCAGGGAGATTCTCCCACATCTCCCACACTTTCTCTCTATTTCCCTAAGATTTTTCTCAAATTCGGATGGCTAAAATGGGAGAGGATTTAAGGTCCTTATATAGCCTAAAAACTCACCGAAATAGACTTGGGAATAAGGTATACTTGGGTTTTGTCCAAAGGGCATCTGTTGCAGCTCAACGGAGCATTTCCGGAGCCCCCCCTTGAGCCAAAGGTCGGACTTAAGCTCACTAACACTGGATCTACGTTTAGTTGAGTTTTCATTTCAGTCGGATTTTCAGATCACGCGTGGCGGACCAGTTTCAGTTCGACGGTCAGTGGGTCTCGATCGGAGATTCCGAGTACATGTAAATGTTTATGAAATTTTTCCTGATCCGAGGGTGTAATTTGGTCAGATTCTGACGGTCTAGTTGCTTAATACTGATCCGTAAGCGACGAGTCTCAGATTACTATTCATGATATTTATTTTGTAAAGAAAACAAGTGTTTTCACACTCCTTCGCTTCGGACTCAAGCGAACAGCCGTGGGACACTGGCTGGATTTGATTTCCGAGATGGTTGTCAAGCCCAGCGAGGCGGTCCTAAGTCCTTAACCTTGTATTATTCGGACTCCCGATGTGCGGTCCAGATCTGATATGGAGTTTCAGGATGCTCCCGAGAGCAGTCGGGTAATGAGTTTGATCCTAGATTTATTATTCTACAAGTTTTGGGTCTTACAGATCGTATTTAAAGTGGATCAAGCAGATTTCGTAGTTAATCTAGTTTAGCACTTAGTTACTTTGTCTCATTTCTAAATGATTTAATCCTAAGTGATTTCTGGTCGAGGTGGTACTCGGGCCTTTGTAGTTTGTATATAAGGTGATCCAAGTTATAATACTTAACTAGTTTAAGATAGGGTCTAGGGTAAAGTACTTAGGAAAATTGAAAGAACAAGGTGGTGAAGGGTTGGGTTTGTGAAGGAAATGGGTTCAGAAGCGATTTTAGACTGTGGGATTCAGTTCTGACAGGTTAATAAGGTGTTAGGAGCGGCCCATTGCCTAAGGACGTCTAATTTCAGGTTGGCAAAAATCCGGGCTGTTACAGTCTTCCTCCAACACTAAACCTGCATCTATTTAGTGCAACCACACGATAGGGTGAGTGATAACTCAGTGGGAATTTTCCTCCAAGATTTCATGTATATCATAGCGTTCCAAGATAGTTTTGAATCAACTTAACAATTTATAAAGAGACCAATTTATTTATTCTGGTACATGGATGTATGGGTGCATGGTCATGATCATAGTCTTGGGGATGCACATCCAGCTAATAAGAGATCAACCCAAGTAGATTTGCTACTTGGAAGAAAGATCACATGGTGAGTGCGCCCAAGGTAATTTTAGTCCCCTGGAAAAGCATTCAGGAAACACCCGAGCAGGACCCAAATACCCGAAAAAGCCTCATGCAAAGAGAGCGGCACATAGTGATATGAATGCACTTAAATCCGAGGGTTTTTTCACAACCCCAAGTGTAGGGTCGTAATGTAGTAATAACTCGGTAAGACCGAGGTCAAATCTACAGGGACTAAACTTGTACATATTCTGAAAATAACTAGAACTAGAACTAGAAAAATATCTAAATTAAAATATGAATAATTGAGAGTAATGTAAATAATGTTAATTAAAACTTATGAATTTAAAGGTGGGAACTAGGGTGCCAAGGATCCACTTGTAGCTATCAAGATTCTACCTTACTTGATTCAAGGAACACAATTGGAATTGGAATCATATCCTATCCAATTGGAAGATAAAACAATTTAAATCAAATCTTAACTTTTCATTGACCTAATTCTCAATGGAGGAGAATTGTGATGATTGGAAAGGATTCTATTACCCTACCATGTCCATGAGACAATAGTGAACAACAACATTTACAAATTCACAATCTTAAAATAGGAAAAGAACTTATCCAAAGCTATCACAACATCTATTGTAATTTGAGTCACAATAAATCATAGAAAATTAAAAATATTCCTTTAATATCAAACTAGAAATCAATGAGGTCCAATAAGAACAAGAATCAAAGCGATATAATCATCCAAACATGCTACGAGCTTCACCTCTTAGCCCTATCTAAGAGGTTTAACCAACTACAGAAATGATTGAAACCAATTCTCTTAAACAAAGCATGAAAAATAAACTAGGGAAGAAGAAAACTCTTTAGCGTCTGCTTTACCCTTGTGCTATGCTCCTTGAGACCTTTCCAAACCCTATAAGATGCTCTAAAGCATCCTAAGGAGTCCTATTTATAGTAGTGGAATTCCAACTTTCGCACCGAGTTGGAAAAATCTGGAAATTGCCTCAAATTTACGCTTTGCGCAGTTTTTCAAAATAAACTTTAAGAACTTTGCTTTTTTAGACTTGAAGTTTCAGAATATATTTTTTTCAAGACAATTTTTAGGAATATATTTTTTTAGGACAATTTTCAAGATTCCTTTTCTTTTTCTGTACTTCAAATCTTCGATTCTCTTTATTCCTCACTTGGTTTCCTTGGATCTTTGGCATGTGAATTCTTCATTAATGATTTCTAAATCTCAAAATCTTCATTTAGATGATAAGCAGACAGTTGAAAATTACACGGAAAGTTCTTCCATGGTATACAAATAATTCAAATTAAACCTTCTAAGTTATGGGCGCACTTTTCTTTTTATCATGAACAGAAATTTAAACATTAGATTACTGGACATTTAACAAATGTTTTAAAATGAAAAAATATCTAAGGGTCGTATTAAAAAAAAAAATAATCGAAATAGAGTTTAGGATCGTTCAACCAACCTTATTTTTATAATACAACTTAACAACTATGGGTTTGAAAATTTAACCGATTCTTGGCTTAGTATTTGAAATGCATACCATTTGTTAGTGCATGAGTATCAAGTGTCATAGGCAGCCAGAGTATGAAAAAAGCTCTCCATCAGCACGTCGTAAATAGAGATTTTAGTACATGGTTTGGTAGCGGTTGGTTGAAAGGAGAAATCAGAATGTTTAATTTTTGAATGTCTATATTCATAGAATAAACTCGCAAATTTTGGGTCTTTAACACGTTTGTCTTTTAAGATGAAATTCAAAAAAGGAGAATGACCAAGTTAATAAAAGAATGACATGTGGTATTACTAGAGGTGTACACGAGTCGATCCGAGCCAAGCTCAGCCCAGACTCGGCTCGACTCGGTCCTCAAGCCTGATTGGCCAGCTCAGCTCGGTTCGGTCAACAGCTCAGGCTAGTTCGAATTGAGTTTGAGCCAAAGATAGCTGAGTTTGTCTGTGTAGCATTTTCAAAAACACACGAACTATACTTTCAAAATTTTGCTATATGTAAAACAGCAGCAATGGATTTACATGTATTCCGTCAAACACCTTGTAAACAACATAAAAATCAACAAAAAAAATGGTATTTGTTTCATATACGTACCTTCCTTGCCACCAATCACACTTCATTGAGTCATTTCATCAAACACTTAGAAAGCAATAGCAATATCAAAGTAACCGAGTCACCGAACTGAATCGATCCGAGTTCAATTTGAGTTGGGTTCGATCTGAGTCAAGTCGAGCTCGAGCAAGCTCGAACTCGGTTCAAAATTTTTTCGAGCCAAAAAAAATTAGCTTGACTCGGCTCAAACTCAGTTTCGAACTAAGTCGAAACGAGCTTTTTCGAATCGAGTCGAGCGAGTTACCGAGCTAACTCTGCTCTTGTACAGCCCTAGGTATTACATGAGAGATAAGTGTTTTAAATGATTTTATAAGATATTTAGAGTAATTTCTGCAAAATCATAATTGCCATCGATTTAATGCTACATGTCATTAGGTGACCGGAAAATAGTGTGGCTAAGGCATTGAGGAGAGGAATGTAGTCAAAGAGTAAGAAGTGATTGAGAGGAACATCACTTGGTAAATAGAAGAAGAACAATAAAAAATAGAAATGTAATAAGAGAGGGATGTGGATGTTACACCCGGTAGGACTCAAACAAATACTTGGCTATCATAAATATTCATTTTGCACCAGCCATACAAAAAGACAAATTTTGATACGTTGGTGGGACAATAATTATACTTACTAGTGTAAAAGTTTTGTGGAATTATGAACTGACGAGATGGTTGAAATGCTTCTTTAGCAAGTAATGCTACAACTAATGAATATCTTATTTGTGAGGGAGTCGTAGATTTAGGAAGCACTCGAGCAAGTGAATCCATCACCCAGTCCAGTGCTTGCTCTACCAAATCCAGATAGATCGTCGACATCTCGTGTTGAACCCTTTGAGATTCTGTCAGCCGAGATGGTCGACATATAAAGGAGAATTCAGCACATCGCGGAATTGTCACATATTCAGAATGAAACCTTTAATAGATGGATGGGTAGCCATGCCGAAAGCATGAATCAGTTGATGGCTATGTTTGCTGAAATAGCACTTATTTCACCTCACCAATAAGTTGACGGTAGTTCAGTTGGAAATCTGACACTAGTACCTCCGATATAGCCAATACCACAAGCACTTACTCTACAGTGAAATGCACATCCTACCCTTATTTCAACTCAGGACATGCGAAATACATCACTAATGGATTTCAAGCAATCTAAATATCATAATAGGAATTTTATCCCCAAAGTTAGGAATCAACGGATACTTGATGGGCAACCTTTGCCCAGAAACTAACCTTATAATGAGGAGCAATGCCCGATTAGTTTAAAGCCACCTCTAATGAGTGGACAACAACATTAGAACCGTAATCAAATTATGCAACTGGTCCAGAAGATAGCAGGTTGGGTTCTTTACTGAACTACTAATCCAATGCATCATAAGCCTTATCCTGATTGGGTCAACCGATAATATCCATTGTCGAGGAATTATCGACATGATTTTACACTGTTCACATGTGATACTAGTCAGTCGATCATAAAACATATAGGTCGCTTGACTATACGGTGTGTGGAATTGGTAAATAATGGTTAATATAATTTTGATTATTCGACTATTCACAAACCGGGGTAGCCATTACTTGGTATTCTAATTTGTTACAAATTAGATCCAAAATTGGCAAGAAATGGAAGAAAAGTTTCATGCTCAATTCTTTTATGAGGATAGGAAATTTTTTTATGACTGAACTTGCACGATTTTGGCAATTTTCAGGAGAATCGATTGAAAATTATATCGCTCAGTTCAAAAGATCAAAAATTCGATGCAAGATAGTTACAACTAAGGTAAATTTTAATTAATTGGACAAGGATGGTTTAGAGTTTAAACTTTGATAGAAGTTTGTTGGAACATGATTCACAGATCTTTACGATCTAAATAAAAAGGTATCTCAATATGAGGCTCTACTTCAAGACACGACACAGAAAAAGAATTATTTGGTAGGAACATGTGGACATAGTGGATGGAGCATAGATTAATATATATATATATATATATATATATATATATATATGTGTGTGTGTGTGTGTGTGTGTGTGTGTGTGTGTGTGTGTGTGTGTGTGTGGATTGGATAATCCTAATGTTCCGCTTGGTTGCCTTCGGATGGGTTGTTAGTACGAAGATAGCCACTGATCTAAATTCAATTAGTGAGATCAGGCAGGAAAGATTGGATCATCATTTTGGTTTTTAGGCTATGCTCCGCCCACAATAGGGCCCACAAGTTAGAAGGTCTAGATCAACATGCCCTCTCACTGTATTTCGTTGCTTGCATTTTTGCAATGAATGTAATAAGTTTCTTTTGTTTTATAATCTATTGAAGTCTTTGAAAGATGATGATGGATGATAGCTACCAACTTCTGATATTAAATGACTAAATTATCTAGAAGTCTAAGTTGACTAGCAATATGAAGTTGACCTCACAAGCTAATATAGTTCTAAATCAAAAATACGTTGATAATCTGGCCGATTGTGATAGATGATATACAGGCAGATTGAAATTACACGGAAAGTTCTTCCATGCATACAAATAATTCAAATTAAACCTTCCAATTTCTTTTTATCATGAACAAAAAATTAAATATTAGTTTACTGGACATTTACCAAATATTTATAAACGAAAAAAGCATCCAATGGTTATATTTTAAAAACAAGCTAGTTGCAGCTTAGGATTGTTCAACCAACCTTATTTTTATACTACAACTTAACAATGATAGGTTTGAAAATTTAGTCGGTTCTTGGCTTAATATTTGAAATGCATACCATTTCTAAGTGCATGAGTATCAAGAGCCATAGCCAACGAGTATGAATGTAACACCCTGGTTCTCATGGCTCGAGGGTGATCGCTCCTCGTTGAGAACCCGAGTATTACATTATGAAGTCTACTACAATGCATGTAAGACCCGTATCCTAGTCCGTACCATTCCATAGGCTCCCGCAGTCCTCCCGGTCAAATTTCGGCAACCCTCGACCTTTATCCAACGTTACCGCTCGATCCTAAGCCGAGTCCCGCATATCAGAGTCAACTCGACTTGAAACTTATACCCTTGCGACTGCGCCGTCGCCGCGGTTCTAATGTCACAACTCACACATCAATCCGATACCCAAGCCAAGAGATGTGAGCCCGCGTTCATTTCGAAGAAACGCCACACGTTGCAAATTCTGAAAGAATCTCTATGACATGTCCCATCAATCAATCAATCAATCAAGTCAAGTACATACCATACCACAAGTACAAGCAACCCATCCCCTTCCCTTTCCCAAAGTCAACTCTCTCTCTCTCTCTCTCCACCCATCCCTCTTTTACCCAATTTCAACCAAGCCCATACCCTAACCATCCTTTCTTTACAACATCCATCTCTTATCATCCCATATCACTCTCTCTCTCTCTCTCTCTCTCTCTCTCTCTCTCTCTCTCACATTTCTCAAACCTCCCAAGCAAATTCCAACGTCAAAGCATTTCCAAGAGCAATCTAAGTGTGGCCCATTTTCCTACCCTCTCATCTCTCATCTAAACCATTCATTCATCATCTACCTCCATCAAAATTGTAGATAAGGAGCGTAGGAGTCCAAGGGATCAAGGAGGAGTGCGATAGGTGGGTGATCCACCGTTGATTTCAATTTTATGGCCCACTTGTTTTGGGACCCACATTGATATATGTAATGTAGAGAGGGGCCCATAGTGGCGAGTCCCTCTATCTCACCGTTTCTCTCTCTTCCTCTCTTCTCTCTCTCTCTCTCTCTCTCTCTCTCTCTCTCTCTTATATGGATGGTGTGTGTGTGTGTGTGGCCCACCATGAAGTATGTATTTTATCCGTGTCGTCCACCGAGTGGCCCACATGGCAATCCGTTTGGATAGGCCCAAATGAAGGAAAACACAAATATCAACTTGATCCAAGAGTGTGGCCCACCTGACATGGGGCCACCATGTTGCGTAGGGCCATCCAAACCGTCCATTCATGTGGGGCCTACTAGATGGGTGAGCCCTTTCATCCAGGCCGTCCAGCGTCCCTGGACGCTGGACGTTGCCACTTACTTTAACACACACATTGTGTGTGTGTATAGGAAAAAGGTACTATGCGCTCGAGCTGATTTTAACGTCCCATGAGGTCGAGCTGTGTGGGCCCCATCGTGATGCGTTTCGAACATCTACCCCATCAGTCAGATGCACCATTCCATCGTGGGCCTAGGTCTCAAAAATCAAGACAATCCGTGACTTGTGTGGGCCACACCACATACAGAAGTGGAGAGGGGCCGTGCACCATTAAAACATTCATGGGACATTTTTTGGGCCCACCAAGATGTGGTTTACAAATCCAGCCCATCCATTATGTGTGTCCCACTTGGATGAGGGTTCGGACCAAGTTTCAGCAGCATTCAAAACTCAGGTGGGCCCCACCAAGTGCTTTTATATGTTTTTGGCATGTCTTCACATGATTTTAGATGGTATGGCCCACCTGAGTTCCGTATACGGCTGATTTTTGGGATATCCCATAATTTAAAGGGGACCCATCAAATGCACGGTGTTGATGGTCGACACGCATTACGGTGGGGCCCACACAGCTCGACCTCATGGACCTTTATCGTGAGCTCGAGTGCATAGTACCTAAACTTATATATATATATATATATATATATATATATATATATATATATATATATATATATATGTGTGTGTGTGTGTGTGTGTGTGTGTGTGTGTGTATAATGCATATAGTATATATACTATATAATATAATATATTATATAACTGTCGTGGTGAGCCACTGTTGCGTGGGACCCACCTTTATCTTGACGTCCACACCGTCCAGATGGATCTGGACGGTGGATATGGACAGCATCCTGCCACCGCGTACATATATATAATATATGATATTATATTGTATAATATTTAATATATATTAATAACATTATGGGTGGGCCACTCCGACCCACCATGATATTTGTGCCAGAATCTGCACCGTCCAGAACATCAAAGGGCCTGGACGGTTGGCTTTTTTGTAATTTATATATATTATATATAATATGTTATATTATATTGTATTATATATAATATTGTCATATCAATGAGAGTAGGCCCCACGTGGGATCCACCCACGGCTGTAAGTGGGAGTAAACCCACGCCGTCCATCCAAATTCTGTGGGGCCCACCTTTATCATGAAGTCCACACCGTCCAGATGGACCTGGACGGTGAGTTTGGGCAGCTCCCTGCTAACGTACAATGGTATATAATATATAATATTATATTATATAAATATATTATATATTAATAATACTACATAGGTGGGCCACGAGCGTGGGACCCACCACTGATGTATGTATTGTATATACACCGTCCAGCATGCTGGATGGGTGGGGCCACCTAATGGATGTATTTCATCCAAACCGTCTATCCATTTGGTGAGCCAGTCCTAGGCTGAAAGATGAGACAGATCTAATATATCAAGTGGACCACACTACACAAAACAGTGGGATGAACGTCCACCATTGAAACCCACTTGAGACCCATTGGTGCAGCCCGTCCATGGGGCCCACCTGCTTGAATCTGAGGCCCATGGGCAAGGTCCATTGTGATGTATTCAAGGCTTATGCGCAAGGCCCATTGTGATGTATTCGAGGCCTATGAGCAAGGCCCATTGTGATGTATTCGTGGCCTATGGGCAAGGCCCATTGTGAAATGTATCAGGCCCACATTGATGCGGCCCATTTGATGTATTTAAGGCTCACATGATGCGGCCCATTTGATGTATTTGAGGCCATGAGTAGAGGCCTAATGTAATGTATATAAGGACCATGAGTGGGCCCAATGAAACGTATGTGAGGCCCTTGTGTGGGCCGAATGTGATGTATATGAGGCCCATTACGATGTATATTAGGCCTTTGTGTGAGGCCATAGGCCCACTTTATGTTTGGCTCTATGTGGATCACTGCTTGGGAGCAATGTTGGTTGGATGTCCACATTGATGCGGCAATGATGGTTAAATGTCCACATTGTGACCTTCCTTTAGGCCTTTTGTCAGTCTGATTCCGTTTGTCAAGGCCGATTCTGATTATCGAAGCCGATTCCATTTGGTCGAGGCCATTCCGTTTGTCAAGGCCGATTCTGATTATCGAAGCCGATTCCGTTTGGTCGAGGCCGATTCCGATTATCGAGACCGATTCCGTTTGTCGAGGCCGATTGTCGAGACCGATTCCGTTTGGTCGAGGCCAATTCCGTTTGTCAAGGTTAATTTCGATTATCGAAGCCGATTCCGTTTGTTGAGGCCGATTCCGTTTGGTCAAGGCCGATTCCGTTTGTTGAGGCCGATTCCAATTGTTGAGGTTGATTCCGATTGTCGAGGCCTAATGTAATGTATATAGGGCCCATGAGATGTGGCCCTTTGTGATGTATATTAGGCCTATGTTAGAGGCCCATTGTGATGTATATGTGGCCCATGTGATACGGCCCACTTGATGTATATGAGGCCCAATGTGACGTATTTATGTCCATCCATTGAGACCCACCTTGATGTGATGCATAATGGACTCGTGTGAGAGGCCCATTGCGATGTGTTTAGGGCTCATGGGTTGTAGCCCATTGTGATGTATTTGGGGCCTATGGGTTGTGGCCCATTGTGATGTATTCGAGGCCCATGGGACGTAGCCGATCCGATGTATATAGGCCCATGTGATGTGTATTAGGCCCATGTGACGCGGCCCATTATGATTGTATGAGGCCCATTGTGGTGCATTTGAGGGCCAGGCTATGGAGCCCATTGTGATATATGTTAGACCCATGTGAAAGACCCATCGTGATGTGTGTTAAGCTCTTAAGTGAGGCTCATGGTGTTGTATTTTTAGCCCTTGTGTGAGGCCATGGGTCCACTATACGTTAGGCTTTATGAGGGTCATTCCTTAGGGGCAATGTTGGTTAAATGTCTACGTTGTCGAGGTCAATTATTGATGCCAGTTATTGATACTGATTATGAGTATGTGACAACATAGCATCATGATACATGCCCATACACATCATCTGTATGTTTGTTATGAGATGTGATTGACCACTGCATATGACATTGGGCAGTTTGTTATGAGACTCCCAGATAGGCGGAGTTTATCTCACATGAGCGCATGGTATGCGTAGGATTGATGCATAACTGGATTGTATGACTCGTGCATCTTGCATTGTATGTTATTACTATACGCCCTAACGACATCAGGGCCGTAGCCTCCACAGGCATATCATGGATTGCCAGATGGGACACCGGAAATTTCTTATTAGCATCGAGCTACCATAGATGGCCTTGGATGAAAATTCTTAAACCCTTTTTGTACTAGAGGACACCCCAACATCGAAACTGAGTGGATATATATGATCGCATGAGGACTGTATTCTAGTAAGTCGCGTCTCCCACTATGCCGTGATCAGTTGGGAGGGGGTGTAGCCTTACCCGCCCGAGGGAATAGGCATAGCTAGGCTGAGTTTGACCAGCTCGTGAATGGGTTCGCTATTGACGTGTCAGGTAGATATTGGCTGACTACTAACCAAGCGGATAGTGAGGTCTCTTCCACTTACCTAGTTGTGCGCTTGATGGGGCGACAAGCTGGTGTAGAGTGTACTAGACCCCGGTGATGATTACAGAGAGGAACCGTACTAATATATGGACTTATTGAGCAAGAGTTACATACTCATTCATTCACTCATTCACTATCTACTCGGGCTGGTGGTGCGCAACTATTTGTTACGTGTACCTTCACAATGGTTCGGTTGGGGCGCGCGACTAACCTGAGATCAGGAGTTTACCACATTGAGTCTGACTATCTAAATTTAGGTATGGGACTGGTTTGGATAGAAGTCCTTTATGATGGACCCTATAGCCTGCGATACTACGTACTATCATCCCGACTTCACTCCAGCTTGGTCATTTCATTTGCACCGCATATTACATTGCATCCGCAGTACTTAGCATTTTTAGTTACATGTTTCTGCACTTATATAGCCTAGACGGACTTTAACAGGATTTACATATTGCATTGTACCCTCGGCATCTGATATTTGGCTCTCTTTGACTCCTCATTTGTATAGCTGATCTGTATTGCGTACTCTGATATTGTATGACTCGTGGACTTACCAGTATATTTTCGCTCACTCTGATATCGTATCTTGTCAGTATTTCCGTTTATCCCATCGTATGATTTATGGCATTGTATTGCACACTTGGCACTTACCTTGTGCACACACTTTCACCATCCTCTAAGCTTTCTATAAGTTTATGCACGATAGATGCGTGCAGGTGGGTCAGGTTGTAGCAGTTTTTCACTTGGAGCGTGCAGTAGACTTTTGGAGATTTGACTTTGACACATGTATTTTCCTTTCAGCACCGTATTCAAATGTTTATATTAGTGGATATGCAATGATGATGTCGCCTTTGTGATTTGTGTAAACTTGTGGTTATGCTTATTACAAGATAAATGTACGTTGGAATTTTTTTTCTTTAAAATCCTCCTTGTAGGATCCCAAGATTGGAATCTGGCGTATATGCACTGGGAGCCGAGAATGGGGTATTACGAAGGCTGTCGGCACCGGATTCGGCGATCGGGAATTTTGTGAGTCCGGTTTCCGAGTTTGGGGCGTGATTATGCATCTTAATTATGGAAGATCCCATGATATAATGTAAGACAACTACCATATAAGCTATAGATTTCAAGAGCATTAAAAAAGAAGTTTAACAGATGTAAATGTCAGCAAAATGAAATCCCTCAGCAGGGGAATTTAATTATAAACCATGAAATTAAAAGTATAAACTTCTAATGATGAAAGCATGTAAATCATATACTGCTAGTTGAGCTCAAACGGCTCAACCACATTGTCATAGTATCCTTCCTCGCCAAACTCCTCTCCAGTCTTGTCTGGGATCCCAACTAGGGGGTCTTCCTCTAATATTAAACCTATATCTGTTTGGTGCAACCGCACGATAGGGTGAGTGATAATTTAGTGGGAATTTCCCTCCAAGATTTCATGCATATCATAGCATTCTAAGATAGTTTTGAATCAACTTAACAATTTATAAAGAGACCAATTTATTTATTTTGGTACATGGATGTATGGGTACATGGTCATGATCATAGTCCTGGGGATGCACATCCAGCTGTTAAGAGATCAACCCAAGTAGATTTGCTACTTGGAAGAAAGATCACATGGTGAGTGCGCCTAAGGTAATTTTAGTCCCTTGGAAAAGCATTCAGGATACACCTGAGGAGGACCCAAATACTCGGAAAAGCCTCATGCAAAGAGAGAGGCCCATAGTGATATGAATGCACTTAAATCTGAGGGTTTGTAGGGTCGCGATGTAGTAATAACTCGGTAAGACTGAGGTCGAATCCATAAGAACTAAACTTGTACGTATTCTGAAAATAATTAGAAAAATATCTAAATTAAAATCTGAATAATTAAGAGTAACTATGAATAATGTTGATTAAAACTTATGAATTTAAAGGTAGGAACTAGGGTACCAAAGATCCACTTGTTGCTATCAAGGTGTTACCTTACTTGATTCAAGGAACACAATTGGAATTGGAGTCTTATCCTATCCAATTGAAAGATAAAGCAATTTAAATCAAATCTAAACTTTTCATTGACGTAATTGTCAATGGAGGAGAATTGTGATGATTGGAAGAGATTCTATCACCCTACCATGCCCAGGAGACAATGGTGAACAATAGGATTTACCAATCTCACAATCTTAAAACAGGAAAAGAAGATCTCCAAAGCTATCATAACATCTATTATAATTTGAGTAATAATAAATCATAGAAAACTGAAAATATTCCTTTAATATCAAACTAGAAATCAATGAGGTCTAATAAGAACAAGAATCAAAGCAATATAATCATCCAAACACACTATGAGTTTCACCTCTTAGCCCTAGCTAAAAGGTTTAACCAACTACAGACATGATTGAAACTAATTCTCTTAAACAAAGCATGAAAATAAACTAGGGAAGAAGAAAAACTCTTTGGCATCTGCTCCACCCTTGTGCTATGCTCCTTGAGACCTTTCCAAACCTTTAAAGATGCTTTGGAGCATCATAAGGAGTCCTATTTATAGTTGTGGAACTCCAACTTTCACACCGAGTTGGAAAAATCTAGAAACCGCCTCAAATTTATGCACTCTGCGCAATTTTTCAAAATAGACTTTTAGAACTTTCCTTTTTTAGACTCGGAGTTTTAGAATATGTTTTTTTCAAGACAATTTTTAGAAATATATTTTTTTAAAACAATTTTCAGGATTCCTTTTCTTTTTCTTCACTTCAAATCTTCGATTCTCTTCATTCCTCACTTGCTATCCTTGGATCTTTGTCACGTGAATTTTTCATTAATGACTTCCAAATCTTCATTCAGTAATCTTTTGAGCATAAATCTTCCTTTCGACATCGATTTCACCTTAAACTCTCGAAATCACCTCATGCATAAAAATATACATAATTAGATCGATTAAGCATAATCATATTTATAAACCAAGGTATAAATAGGGGGAAATATGCAATATTTCACACTTAACAGGTTACATTAGAATAATTCTTCCAAATAAAGTTCTTAGTAGGCCCAACAGGATGTGTCTTACATCAACCACCCGAAAAAGCTCAGATGTTATGTATGGATGTTATGAGTAATGACTCTCATGCACAAACATTAGATTTGTGTTAATGTTTCTTATCTAATGGTCATCATCCAATCTTAAAGTTCTTAGTAAGATCTTTAACATCCGGCCATAAGTCTTGATTCAGTTAAAAACTGTTTACAATCCCCCATTCTTAGATTGGATAGGGACTTGTAAGTAAAAAATGTCAATAATCTTTGTAAAATTTATAAGATGGTTCCCAATTCCCTAAAAGGATGAGAATGTTACAATATTATCATTCTCACAAGATTGTCATATGGAGTAAGACTTTAGAAGAATAAATATTCTTCAAGACTCATTATCAAGAATACAAGAAGTAGATTTATGCTCACAAGGTTCATCAATATGAAGTGAGGGTAATAAGAGCATAATCATGTTTACAAGATTCATCAACATGAAGCAAGAGTAGTATGAGTATGTTCACAAGATTCATCAACATGAAGTAAGAACAGTAAGAATACAACTATGTTCACAAGATTCATCAACATGAAGTAAGATTGGTAAGAGTATAATTGTGTTCATAAGGTCTTATAGTTTGCTAAGTCTATAGTAATTATATTCTAAAATTTAACTCACTTATCAGGTGATGCTATAATGGAATTAAATGAACGTAGAAAGCAAAGAGGGCGACTCCTCACCTTGTGTGGATGTCCTCTTTGTATGAAAGTTCTTACAAAATGAGCTCACGAGTCCTAGAATCAAAGTAACAGTCTAAATTACTTCTAACTCACATTTAGACTGGTGACAAGGTGGGTTTTGTCAACTACTCACTTGATTCAATCTTGGTTGGCGAATGGGTTATCCTTCAACATCTTGATGAGTTACAACTGAGTCAACTCAGTTGAGATTTCTATTCAATAGAGTGACTTAATCAGCGTTGAGGAAAATACTTATTGTGGTTATGCAATTACTCAATTCTTAAATTCGATGCGGCTTCTCAAATTCCCTACAAGTAGTCCTTGACACTAGAATTTGGAGTAAAATAAGCCTGACTTAGTAGAGTATGGGCCGAGTTAACTTGCCAGGGTAGTGTAAATTGCTGGATGAACAGAGTTTGACGAAATACCTGAATGGGAGTTGTCCCTTAAGGCGGGTGATTCGAGCAAGGCTTTCATCGACTCTGACCGAGTCAGGAAGTTGGTTCCATGATTTAGCTAAGCAGCTAAGTCAACCTTCAGTGACTCAGCTTGAACCGAAGTCAGCTGCGTCGAGGGGAAAGTTGGGTGGAGACTTGGTGAGTCAGCCTCTGCGGTTTGCTGGTTGGTCGAGATGCCCTGACCCTGACCTGATGATTATGAAAATCTTTCCATTACCGAGTCTAGCTTGGGAACGAGTCGAGTGACTCAGATTCAAACTCTTTGAAAAAAGAAAGAGATAAAACTAGGGAATAGAGAGAGAGAGAGAGAGAGAGAGAGAGAGAAAGAAAGAAAGGAAGAAAGAAAGTTAGGAGAAAGCTTGCTGATTGTTATTATTTTTAATCCCTATGTATACACGTATATAAAAGATTACACATGAAAGGGCTATCACCCAAAGATAGAAACAATGGCGGTATTGATTGGAGAATCCTTGATTGTAGTTGGGAGAGCTGGACCTTAATTGGAGAATCCTTGATTGTAGTATTGATTGGAGAATCCTTAATTGTAGTCCTTGATTGTAGTTTGGAAGATACACTTTAATACTCTCTCTCAAGCCAGTTGGAAGATATCGAGCATACCGAGCTTGGATAGCACAAACTGAAACTGAATGGTGCCAACTGCTTTGGTGAGAATATCAGCATGTTGTTCAATCGTAGGAACAAACACCATACAAATTTGCCCAAAAAGTAGCTTCTCACGAATAAAATGACGATCAACTTCAATATGTTTCGTGCGGTTATGGTATACTGGATTATGAGCAATGCTAATCGCTGCTTTATTATCACAGTACAAAGTTGTTGGAGTTGGAACATCAACTCCTAATTCCTGCAACAATTTCTGTAGCCAAATCATCTCGCAAATACCATGTGTCATGGCACGGAACTCGGCTTCGGCACTAAAGCAAGTAACCACACTCTGCTTTTTTGCTTCTCTAAGAAATAAGATTACCACCCAACATAGTGCAATATCCTGATGTATAACGTCTATCGGAAACTGATTTGGCCCAGTCAGCATCCGTCCAACATTCAATCCGATTGTGACCATGTTTATGAAAGATTAGACCCTTTCTAGGACAACCCTTCAAATACCGAAGAATACGGAAGGCCGCCTCAAGATGAATTGAGCGAGGAGCATGTAAAAAATGGTTGACAACTCCTACAACATAAGTAATATCAGGTCTTGTAAGGGAGAGATAAATTAGCTTCCCAACTAGACGCTGATACTGTGAGACATCTACAAGGGCTCTCCTTTCACATTACCCAACTTATGGTTTTGCTCAATAGGTGTATCAGCTAGACGACATCCCAATTTGTCACACTATTGTAAAAGATCTAAGATATATTTACATTGCGAGATAAAAATACCTGACTTTGATCATGCAACTTCTATGCCAAGAAAATACTTCAGAGGGCCAAAGTCCTTAATCTTGAAGTGATGTCGAAGATGAGACTTTAACTCCTAAATGGCGATTAGATCATTTCCGGTGCTAACTATACCATCGACATAGACAATAAGAGCAGTAAAACTATCACCAATGCGTCTAATAAAAAAAGTATAATCTGCCACACTTTTTCGATATCCAAAACCAATAACCACCCCACTGAATCGGTCAAACCAAGTCCGAGGAGATTGGCAAAGTCCATATAGGGATTTCTTTAAGAAAAAGGCTTGCCCTTCATGACCGGGAAACGAGATACCAGGTGGAGGAGTCATATACACCTCTTCTTGAAGATCCCCGTGAAGGAATGCATTTTTAACATCCAATTGATGAAGTTTTCAATCACTATTTGCAGTCAAGGACAGTAAGACACGAATGGAATTCATCTTTACAACAGGAACAAAGGTCTCATAATAATCAATCTCATAGGTTTGTTCGTACCCATTTGCAACCAGCTGTGCTTTGTACCGATCCATGGTACCATCCGAATTATGCTTAACTATAAACACCCAACGACACCCAACTGCCTTCTTCCCTCTGGGTAATGACACGAGTTCCCAAGTATCATCGTGAGTCAAAGCTCTCATTTCTTCCTCCATTGTAACTTTCCACTTAGGATCAGACATTGCTTCACGGACAGTAGAGGGAATCGTGACAGAAGAGATAGAAGCTAAGAACGCATGATAAGATGGTGACATAGCATGATATGTGACATAATCGGATAAAGGATATTTAGTAGAAATTTGTCTTTTACCCTTTCGTAAAGCAATGGGAATCTCAAGGTCTGAAGCAAGAGGAACGTCAGAAGATTCTAGCTCACCAGGTGGGAAAGGCATGGATTGATCTGATGCAGGAGAAACATTGTAGTGTTGTGAAGTAGGACTTCCTTCCAAAAACTGCAAGTGCTTATGTGGTCCTACATGTACAACTGAGTCACTAGTAGTATGTTCATGATGTATAACCAACATAGGTGACATGCAAGACTTTAGAGAGGATATAGGCGGATCTAGGATGACAATAAGAAGAGGGACTTGTGATGGTTGGACATCACGGTCACAACAAGTGGCAAACCACTCCCCCTACAAAGAAACTGGACCTGAATAGTAGGGCTGATTTTCAAAAAAGGAAACATCTTTGCAAGCAAACCTCCGTCGACTGGGTGGATGATAGAATTTGTATCCTTTTTGTGCGTTAGAGTAACCCAAAAATATACATTTTAGATTTTTGGGTCAAGTTTGGAATGTTCCTAACCCAAATCTTGCACAAAACAAACACAACAAAAAATCTTGGGTGAAAGAATAAATTCTGTGTCACGAGGACGAAGAACAGAATAAGGAGTTAAAAAATTCAACATATTAGAAGGTGTGCGGTTAATAATATAGCAAGCTGTCAAGACAGCTTCAGACCAAAAAAAATTTGGGAACGTTCATCACAATGGAGATAGAACTAGTCAAATCAAGGACATGCTTATTCTTCCATTCTGAACGACCATTTTGTTGTGGGGTTCTAACACAAGATGTTTGATGCTCAATACCAAGATCTTCACATAACTTTTGGATTCCAGAATTCGCATATTCAATTCCATTATTAGAACGAAACATACGAATCTTTATATCAAATTGAGTATGAACCATGGTAATACATTTTTTAAAGATGTAATAAACTTCATCTTTACGTTTCATAAGAAAGAGCCAGGTACAATGACTGAAATCATCAATAAATAATACAAAATATCTAAAACCTAAAAGAGACGGTACAGGAGCGGGTCCCCAAACATCAAAATGAACAAGTGAAAAAGGAGAACTACTAACTTTATTACAACTCAAGGGATAAGTAGTTCTACAATGTTTACACAATTGACAAATTTCACACTGAAAGTCAGAAATTGATTGACCAGAAAATAAAGCCGGAAGCAAATGTTTCATAAATGAAAAGGAAATGTGACCTAGCCGGTTATGCCATAACATAATCTGATGTTTATTTGCTACTACGAGCTGACTCTGCAATGCACATGGTTGAAGCACACTTAGAGTTTGCAGATCATCGAGGATGTACAAACCATTAGCGTCATGTCCACTACCAATTGTTTTCTTCATTACCAGATCCTGAAAAAGACAATAAGATGGAAAAAAATGTAACACTACAATTCAACAACCGTGTAATGCTACTAATAGATAAAAGATTGGTAGTGAGTTGAGGAACATGCAACATATCAGAGAGTGGTAGAGAGGGGGTAGCATTTATGAGTCCTTTCCCTGCAACAGAAGAAAAAGATCCATCCGCTAACCAAACTTTATCTCTACCGGAACAAAGAGAATATGCACGGAAAAGAAAAGGCATACCACTCATATTATCAGATGCTCTTGAATTGATGATCCAGGATGGGGAAGGAACAATGGAGAAAGTGTTCGCTAAAGCAAATGTACCTGACTGTGCAAAAGTGGAGGTAGCTGTCTTTTCGTCAAACTGTGCCATTAGGACCCGGAATCGATCCAGATCTTCTCGAGATATAGTAACACGATCAGATGGTGTAGCAGGAGGGGCATGATTATGAACCGGAATCTCAGCAATAAATGCAGTCTGAGCAGACGGTGAGGATGCACTCCGATTCACTTATGGTAAGGTAGGCCCTTTCTGTGGAAACAGCCCTTTCTATGGAAACCCATTAAGAAAATAGCAGAACTGTTTGGTATGTCCATATTTCTTGCAATGGTCACAAAAACACTGGGAGTTCTTCTGATTCTTGCTTAGGCGAGAAGGAAACACAGGTGGCGATAATACTGTAGGTATCACCAATGCTCTGTCTATTTACAGCCATTACCACTTTATCTCTAGGCTGGATCATTTCTTGGCCCATAGAGTAACGCCTATTTTCCTCGGAATAAATATAAGTATACACATCTCCTAAAAGTGGAAAATCATCTTTTCTGCTCAAAATCTGCACACGAGCAGTTTCATATTCTGGGTTTAAACCTGCTAGGAACTGATATACGCGCTTCTCTTCAATAAACTTTGAAAAAATCTCTCTATTTTTGGAGCTGTCCCAATCGAAGGTCTAATATTGATCAAGTTCTTCCCATCTTTGTGGAAGAGTATTATAATACTCCAATAGGGTCTTCTCCCCCTGCTTGAGTTGGGAGGTCTCCACATCCAACTGATAGATGCGGGAAGCATTCTTCTTCTGAGAATATGTCCATTGCACAAGATCCCAGATCTGTTTTGTAGTCTGCAAAAACATATATGTATTCCCAATCTCCGGCTTCATAGAATGAATTAACCAGGACATAACAATTGAATTCTTTGAGTCCCATCGTTTAACGGCTGCCAAGTCTGATGTATCTAGTGCCTTAACTGCCCCTGTAATATATGTTATCTTCCCATGTCCAGAAATATAGAGCTTCGCAGATCGTGCCCATGTCAAGTAATTGGTTCCATCGAATTTGACAGTGGTAATCTGGAGAGTCGAATCTCTTTCTCAATTACGAGGGGTTGCGTAGAAGATAGAGGTTCAACAACGGTTTTTCCAACAGACGATCCGTTGTCCTCCATTGTAAAAAAAATTACCAAAAACAAACAAACAACAACTACATCTTGGCACCGAAGAAATATATATATATCAAATCATATCACTAAGCGTTGATTCAATCCAGATTATCAACCCTGGGAAAGAAAAAAAAAAATACTAACCTTGCTTTGATACCAAGATAAAACTAAGGGAGAGAGAGAGAGAGAGAGAGAGGAAGAAAGAAAGTTGGGATAAAGCTTGCTGATTGTTATTATTTTTAATCCATATGTATACATGTATATAAAATATTACACATGAAAGGGCTATCACCCAAAGATAGAAACAATGGCTGTATTGGTTGGAGAATCCTTGATTGTAGTTGGGAGAGCTGGAACTTATTGGAGAATCCTTGATTGTAGTATTGATTGGAGAATCCTTGATTGTAGTCTGGAATATACACTTTAATAGGGGTTATGGTGTTACCTCCTGCTGATTAAGAGAAAGGAGTTCCTTGATTGTAGAAGATTACACATGAAAGGGTTATCACCCAAAGATAGAAACAATCGCTGTATTGATGGGAGAGTCCTTGATTGTAGTTGGGAGAGCTAGAACTTGATTGGAGAATCCTTGATTGTAGTCCTTGATTGTAGTTTGGAAGATACACTTTAATAGGGGTTATGGTGTTACCTCTTGCTGATTAAGAGAAAGGAGTTCCAATTCTCTTTCTGATGACTCTGTTGCGAATAGAAAATCTGCTACACATAAATCTACTGAAATTGTTCAACTCGGCAGGGTACGTCGCCGAGTTAACATTGGTCGGTCGAGTCGACTCGATCTCGGCACAGAACATTGAGGGAGTCGAGTCAACCTCGAGTCTTCTCTACCAGATGGAACGTTTCCGGACTCAGTAATGGCTGGGTCGATTCCTGGCGACCCAGATCAAGTTCGATCTAAATGCGAATGGTGGAAAGGTGGTGGGGCAGCAGGTTATGGTCGAACGGCAGAGCAGAAGCGGAGGATCTCTTTCTTCCTTTCTTCTCCTTTCTCTGCTAACAAGTAGAGCCGGTCTCAACCCTGACTTGTTTAACTTGGTGATTTGAGCCGAGTCGGGGTGCGGCAGTTTTCTTCATGAACATGGCACTCTCTCTCTCTCTCTCTCTCTCTCTCTCTCTATTCCTTGCTTACACTTTCTCAAAAGTTGCCTTAAAAACCGACTATATAAAGGCCCTGACCCGCTTCTAGATATATATTTCTAGACTAATCATGGATTACCAGCATTGTTAGCGATGGAAGATGATGGGTTTTTTGACCTGTCGTCGACCAGTCGAAGGCTGTGGTCGACCAGTCGTGGCATGACTCAAAGTCCAGCAACTGTGGACTATTTTCTCTGGGGTGCTCGACCAGTCGAAGGAGGTACTCGACTGGTCATGGACTCGGTTCGACCAGTCGAGGTTACACAGATTCGTTTCGCAATTTTGCATGGATTTCGTGTCGCAAGTCCTTTCGCAACTGGGATGCGGAAGGGAGTTTCCTAAAACTATAAATAGGAGTTCCTAGGGCTTTCTAGGTATAATAAGAGGGTTTCCTAAAGCTTTACAAGGTATTTGCTAAAGGGTTTAGGGCTATCAAAGGTGAGAAAGAGAGAGAGAGGAAGCTTATAGAAGGGAGGTTCTGCTCATGGAGGTTATCTACTGTGCAATTTATATCTCAGCACTTCTATGTCCTCGTAATTGGTTAGATCTCTCCGTTTTCTCTATTTCTCTTATTGTTTATCCACTCCTACATGAGTGAAGAAGGTTGTAACGTTCTACTTCATAGTGGATTGTTGATCTGGACAAGGTCCCGTGGTTTTTACCTCTTTGAGGGTTTTCCACATAAAAATCTCTTGTGTGGTGTGTGATTGATGCATTGATTGTTTTCATTGCTTTATTATCCATAATTCTGGTTTGTCCTAGAGGGCTAGATCCTAAGGTTTGTGCAAGGCCCTCAACAAAGTGGTATCAAAGCCAAGTTCATTGAATGGGTAGGATTGGTTTTAAATTATGGAAGGTGGCTCATCAAGGATGATCAGCCTCAATGGTTCTAACTGGACCATATGGAAGGCTAAGATAAAAGACTTGCTTTATCGCAATGATCTATATTCTCCAATTTTAGGCATATCAGCAAAATCCAAGGATATGTCTGATGATGATTGGAAAAAGATGGACCAAAAGGCAGTGGGGTTTGTTAAATAATGGTTGGATGATTTAGTGTTCCACCATGTGTCTACGGAAACCTCTGCCGCTAGCCTATGGCTGAAATTACAAGGGCTGTATGAGAAGAAGATAGTCGATAATAAGATTTTTCTGATAAGACGACTTGTGAACCTCAAGTTCAAATATGGTGGTTTTGTGGCCGAGCACATGAATGAGGTCAGCAATATAGTGAACCAACTCTCCTCTATGAAGATGGTCCTGGATGATGAATTGCAGGCTTTACTATTGCTTAGTTCATTACCTGACAGTTGGGAGACATTGGTGGTGTCTCTAAGTAATTCCGCACCAGACGGAAAGATATCCATGGAACAGGTAACTAGCTGTCTCTTCAATGAAGAGACAAGGAGGAAGTATCAGGGGTCTACTCAGCAAGAGGCCCTTATAACACAAGAACGGGGGAGAGGAAAGAACAGGAAGGGCGGGAAGGCCTGAGATAAATCAAGAGGCAAGTTGAGTAACAGAAAAGATGTTGATTGCTGGAATTGTGGCAAGAAGGACCACTAAAAGTATAAATGTCGTAGTAAGAAGAACGACAAGAAAGGAAAAGGGAAGGAAGATGAATCAGATTCCATTACGGTCGCTTCAGATGGCAACGTTGTAGTTATTCTTTCTGCAGATCACGATATATGTCTCACAGCTACGAGTCAGGACACCGACTGGGTGATAGACTCGGGAGCTTCTTTTCATGCGACTCCACACAGAGACTTCTTTACAAGCTACAAGTCAGGTGACTATGAGACTGTGAAGATGGAAAATTCTGGCATATCGAAGATCATAGGAGTCGGTGATATTTGTGTGAAAACCGATGTGGGCTGCACATTGGTTCTCAAAGATGTGAGGGATATCCCAGACCTTCGCCTCAACTTAATATCGACGGGAAGGTTGGATGATGATGGCTATGAAAGCCAGTTTGCTGGTGGGCGATGGAAGCTCATCAAGGGTTCATTGATCGTGGCCAGAGGGAAGAAGTGTTGCACCCTTTACAAGGCAAGTGTCAGTATGTGCAAGGGTGGGTTGAACGCAGCAGAAAATTCAGCTATTGACATGTGGCACAGGCGTCTAGGCCACATGAGTAAAAAAGGGCTTCAGCTACTAGCAAGGAAGCGGCTTTTTCCTGACGTGACAGGTACACCTCTCAAAACCTGTCTTATTTATTTATCAGGGAAACAGCATAAAGTTTCATTTGTTAAAACTGCTCCTCATGTTAATAAAGTGCATGCATTAGATTTGATTTATTCTGATGTTTGTGGTCCTATGAGGACAAAAACCTTGGGTGGGGCATTGTATTTTGTTACTTTTATAGATGATGCATCTAGGAGGGTTTGGACTTATGCTTTGAAATCCAAGGATAAGGTCTTTGGTGTGTTTAAATTATTTCATGCTATGGTTGAGAGAGAGACAGGTAGATCATTGAAATGCATCTGCACTGACAATGGTGGTGAATACATTGACGACTTTCATGAGTACTGCAAGTCCCTAGGTATACGGCATGAACAGACGGTTCCCAAGGCCCCCCAGCATAATGGTGTAGCTGAGCGAATGAATCGCACCATTGTAGAGAAAATTAGATGCATGTTATCCCATATAAAATTTTTCAAGACGTTCTAGGGAGAAGCAATGCACACGGCGATGTATTTGATAAACAGGTCTCCATCAGCCCCGTTGAATGGAGAAGTATCTGAGAAGGTGTGGACTGGACATGATCCATCATACAGTATCTCAGGGTGTTTGGATGCAGGACACGTTCACAAACCAAAGGACGAGAGGTCCAAGCTCGATATGAAGATCATGCAGTGTGTGTTCTTAGGGTACGGTGATGAAAAGTTCGGTTACAGGTTATGGGATCCAACCGAGAGGAAGCTCGTCAGGAGCAGAGATATGGTTTTCTTTGAAGATCAGTATATAGAAGACATTGGTAAGCCAGAGAAGAACCAGCCTAGTTCAGGTGAGCTAGAGGACATGGATCCGGTTATTCCTCTCGTGGTGTCTGATGACAAGGGAGTACAGAAAGGTGCAGAGGACGAGGGAGTTCCTTCAGAAGATGGACCAGGGGAGTAGCCCTCACTTGATCCACCTGTTGAGCTACAGGTGATGAGGTCATCTAGGGACAATCATCTGTCCAAGAGGTACTCGCCACATAAGTACATTATGCTGACTGATGGGGAAGAACCAGAAGATTATTCTGAGGCCCTAGCCAACGAGCATAAGGGGGAGTGGTTGAAAGCTATGCAAGAGGAGATGGAATCCTTGCATAAGAACCACACCTATGATATAGTGAAACTACCTAAGGGCAAGAAGGCTCTAAGCAACAAGTGGGTGTTCAGAAAGAAGATTGAGCAGAAGAATTCACAGACGAGGTTCAAGGCCAGACTTGTGGTGAAAGGGTTTGGTCAGAGGAAAGGCATAGACTTCGAGGAGATATTCTCACCAGTGGTGAAGATGACATTCATACAGGTGTTGCTTAGGTTGGCGGCTAGCATGGATCTGGAGATAGAGCAGTTAGATGTTAAAACTGCCTTTCTCCATGGTGACCTGGAAGAAGAGATCTACATGCACCAACCAGAGGGGTTCGAAAGGGCAAAGAGCATATGGTGTGTAGGCTGAGAAAGAGCTTGTATGGGTTGAAACAAGCTCCACGGCAATAGTACGAGAAGTTCGATTCGTTCATGTTACAGCATGGGTATGACAAAATGGAGTCGGACCATTGTGTGTTCACGCGCAAGTTCTTAGATAGTGATTTCTTAGTTCTGCTCTTATACGTTGATGACATGCTCATCATGGGAAAAGACATTAAGAAGATCGATAGGCTGAAATAGGAGTTGGGCAAGTCTTTTGCGATGAAAGACTTGGGCCTGGTGATGAGTGTCGAATGTTGCATATCAGACCCAGTAGTTGCCTAAATTTACATACATGATAAGGCTTAATGGAGTGTTTTAATTGTATTTTTGTTACAGGATGAAGTCAGGAGCGTTGATTGAAAATTGATGTTAAAAGTGTGGATTTGACGTTCCGAAGTCACCAGATCACAGGATGGACTCCAGAGAACTAATAATGAAGATTTCACACGCCTGATATCTGAGGGAAGCAAGCCAAAGGGGCCCGAAAAGGGTCCAGAATGCAACATTACATGGTTCCCGCCATCCGATCAATTCGAAACTTCATACATGGGATGAGTGCCGTAAATTAACCGTACATATTAAATTTCAGCCATTGAAGATCTCGGGAAGTGGGCCAACTGATAAATCAACCCACAAACCATCGATTCTGGGCCCACCTGATATTTGGAACTGCCTTAAATTTGGTTTTGGCGGTTGAAATAATATGAAGAAAAGGATGAATGGTGCAGATTTTGCACAAACATCACAGTGGGCCCCATATATGATGCATGTACACCATGCACTCAATACATGAGCCGTGCACCGGACGACTGAGACGGTCAGCGTAAGCGCTGACCGATCTCTTCTCTCTCAAATTCAAAAACCAAGAGCTCCGTCCAGCATCTGCGAACGGCAACCGGTCTTTGGTTGTGGGCCACCATCACGAAACAGGGATCCAATCCGGACCGTCCATCAGAGTCCAGGGAAGCCTCTCAACACTGCCTAGGTGGCAGATTTGTAAATCATCATCAAGAATGAAATCCAGCCGTTCAAACGCAGGTTGGACGGTGTGATAAGATCTTCTGTGGCCCACACCAAAATGGAGAAAAACTATGTAGTTCCGACCGAAATTTCGATAGAAATTCGGTGAACGGAGTGGATTTCGCTGTAGATTCCGATCACGGACCCCACCATCACAGCAGCGTCGGTTTTCGCGTCCGCGTAACGAACGGACGCTGACGGTTTTTGCGGGAGTTTTTGGACCCCACTCGTCAACCGTACGGCTGATCCAAGCCGTTCATCGTGTAGAGGGCTTCGAGAGCTTCAAAACCATGCTGATATTCCACTCCCATGCGTACACACGTGCGCTACAGAGGCCACAAACGGACTGCTCTGCAATGTTCAAAACTGATCTTTTCGTGATTTCTTCTCTGGGCCGCGTTAATGGACGTTCAAAACCACCCATCCTTGACTGAAATTTCGTCCTGAATCAAATGGACGGGGTGGATTTTCCAGAAAATACCTTTGTGGGACCCACCGATCATGGTTGTAAAAATTTGCACTCCATGTCCTGCTACAACTCTGCCACCAACTCCAGCCCTCCAGCAGCTATAAAAGAGGAATTATGGACGTGGGAAATTCATTCAGAAACAGGGAATTCCAGATCTGGAGCAAGGGAGAGAAGAAATAGAAGAAAGAGAAGAAAGAAGAGAGAGAGAGAGAGAGAGAGAGAGAGAGAGATCGATTGGTTTGATGTTCTTTTATGAATTTTGTTTATTCATCTTTTTGATGGATTTTATGGGTCACTAATCTCTCAGCTAGGGCTGAGATGAAGCCCCTAATTTGAATACTCTTGTTATATTTTAATTTTACTTTGATTTGATTGGTGTGTTTCTTTCTCTAAGTGGGCTTGATTGGTTTAAATTCTATACTTCTTCATCTATGAACTTGACCAAAGTATATATATGGATGATGTTTGGATGCTTATTATAGGTGCTTGGGTCTGATCAAGAACAGGTTTCCTATAGAGGAAGAAACAGGGTGCTTTAATGAACTATACATTCCATGTGCCCGACCAAGGACATGGGATATGTTATTCATGGCATTGCTTAAAGGAATTAGACATTCTGTATGCCCGATTGAGGACACAGATTGTGCTTTCTCTATATAAGTGGTATTAATCCAGATCAAGGTGAATCAACAGACAAAACAAGGGTTAGGATAATTAGGAGTGGATTCGAAAGTCCTAGTGCTCTTTCTCTGATTGAATTTTCTTCCCTATTTTCAATTGTTTTTCCTAAAATTGTGCTTAGTAGTTCATTCCATTATTTGTTGGATTAGTTAAGGAGAGTCATAGATTTGAATTGTGACGACCAGTCCTCGTGGGAACGATCTTGTAATACGTACCATATCTACATCTGGTTCGTATACTTGCGAGTTTAAAAATCATTTAAATCATGTTGGTTAAAAAAAACATCAAGTTTTTGGCGCCGTTGCCGGGGACTGTTTCGTTCCAAATTGAATTTAGGATTCTCTCTTATCATAATTCATAGTCTTAGGATTTTACTAACTTTAGGTTAAAGTTTTTATTTTATTTTATTTTTAGAAACTAACCTATTTCTTGTTTTGTAGGGTCTTGAAATAATCTTCTAATTTTGAATTGAGGAAGGAAGCTACTAAGTGAAGGAAGAGCTTCTTAAATTTTTTTTGACATCAATCATCTCATTTCCCGGGTTCTTTCTTCCCGTTCTTGTTTACATAGTTTTAACTTATTTTTTTTCTAGTTCTAGTTTTATTTCTCTTAGGTTGCTTCTTAGTTTAGTTTTTTTTTTTCTTACATTGCAATAACATAGTTTATGCTAGGACGTAGATCTCTGAATATAGAACTAGCACCGTTTGATCCTGAAATAGAAAGAACACTTTGTGAAAGATTGAGAAATAATTCTGTTGAAATGGCGAATGAGAATGAAGTTAAAGCTCTCAAAGATTATTCAGCTCCTGTCCAATTTAATGTGCCTTCATGCATAGTGTTGCCAACCACTACGGCAGCACACTTTGAACTTAAACCTGGAGTCATACAATTGTTGCCATCCTTTTACGGATTGTACAAGGAGGACCCATATCATCATGTGAAAGAATTCTTAGACATTTGCTCCACCTTTAAGTTCCAAAACTTCTCAGACGATTCGATCCGCCTACGCCTGTTTCCTTTTTCGTTGAAGGATAAGGCGAAAGCATGGTTGAATTCTCTAGAAGTTGGATCTATCACTACATAGGACCAACTGTCTAAGAAGTTCTTAAACAAGTTCTTCCCCGTTCACAAAACCAATGCCTTCCGTAGAGAAATTACTAATTTCACATAAAAAGAGGGCGAGCACTTTCATGAATGTTGGGAAAGATGGAAGGACTTGCTTCTTAAATGTCCTCACCATGGTTTTGAGAAGTGGCAACAAGTTCAATACTTCTATGACGGTCTGACACCCCAGAACCGTCGCATGGTTGATGCCACCAGTGGAGGGTCATTCATGACCAAAAGTGATGTCGAAGCGTGGAACTTCTTTGAAACCTTGTGCGAAAATTCCCAGCAATGGGACTATTCAAATAGAGGTGACAGAAGTCCCCAACCACAAAAGAGAGGTGGTATATATGAGATAGGAGTCGTGCCAGAGCTGTGCGCCAAGCTTGATAACCTGACAAAGAAAGTTGATGCTCTGGTATTAAATAATGGACCTCCACAAACAGCTCAAGTCGAGGCATGTGCCATATGTTCTAGTCCTGCCCATCCTATGCAGTCTTGTCCATCTGGTGCAGCATCCCCAGAACTTCTCTCTGAACAAGTACATGCTATGAACACTTTTCAAAAACCTGGGAATGATCCTTACTCGAACACATACAACCCAGGATGGGCTAGACATCCAAATTTTTCTTGGGTAAAAGGACCACAACAAGGAGGACCATCTGGAAATCCTCCCATCCAACCGCACCTCCAAGTTAGCAGTCAACAACTTCAACAGTTTCCGCAATATCAACAACTGCCTACACAATCAAGGAAACTATCTTTTGAGGATACACTCCATCTTTTTATGCAGAGTTCTCTCCAATTCCAAAAAGACACCCAACAAACTCATCGGCCAACCAAAGAAAGCTTACATGCAAATGCGCAATCCATTGCCAAGCTGGAAGTACAAATGGGTCAACTAGCTGCCACATTGAGTGAGAGAGAGAAGGGCAAGTTCCCTAGCCAACCTGAGGCTAATCCAAAGGGACGAAGATGAGATTGGCTCTAATTCCAACCAAGGGCAATATCATGAACAAAGCCAAATCGATCACTACCCTTAGGTCGCAAGTGATTGATAACAGAATAGAGATGCCTAGGGATGAATCAAATTCTAAAACAGAAGATCAAGATGAAGCAGAGAGTCACACCAATGCATCCAAAGTCCAAAAGCTCTCTAACTCTCCAAGAGCCACTAATGTGCCACCTTACGTGCCCAAAGCACCCTTTCCTCAACGTCTGGCACCAATGAAGAAAAGAAATAACTTTGATGAAATCTTGGATGTGTTTAAAAAAGTGCAAGTCAACATCCCGTTGCTTGACGCTATCAAGCAAGTTCCTGCTTACGCTAAGTTTCTTAAAGATTTATGCACTCAAAAGCGTAAGCAGAATGTTCATAAGAAAGTCTTCATTGCAGAGCAGCTCAGCTCCATGATTCAACATAACACCCCTCCTAAATTTAGGGATCCAGGAGCTCCCACCATTTCTTGCGGCATAGGAGATCATAAGATCGGGAAGGCATTACTTGATTTAGGGGCGAGCGTCAATTTGTTACCATATTCGGTTTATGAGCAGCTAGGACTTGGTGAGTTGAAACCGACTAAGGTAACATTACAACTAGCTGATAGATCTGTCAAGGTGCCCCGGGGTGTTATTGAAGACGTGTTAATCTAGGTTGATAAATTTTATTTTCCAGTGGATTTCATAGTTATAGATACTCAGCCTGTCCAGAATCTTCATAGTCAGATCCCAGTCATCTTAGGTCGTCCATTTTTGGCCACATCTAATGCTATTATCAATTGCAGGAATGGAGTTATGAAATTGTCCTTTGGTAACATGAATATTAAACTCAATGTTTTTAATACAGGACAACAATCCGCAGATTTGGATGACATATCTGAAGTGGACATGATCGAGAGTCTAGTGCAGGACTCCTTCCGTAAATCTTTTGAAGATCCACTTGAGACCTGCTTAGCACAATATGGCATGGATTTTGACATCGATAGTCCCATCCACAAAGTCAATGCACTGCTCGACTCTACTCCTATATTGGAGACTGAAAAATGGAGAGCGAAAGTGGAACCTCTTCATCCCTCTGAGACTCTTCCTGACAGCACAGCTTCGAACTCTGAGAAGACAAAGGAGAGCAGGCTGCTTAATGTTCTTAGAGCATATAAGGCAGCAATTGAACGGAAGATAGCGGAAATACAGGGAGTATGCCCCACTGTATGTATGGATCATGTCGTGGAAATGTCGCGTGAAATGCAAAGGAAGCGTGATCCTAACATGGAAGAAGTCGTTCGAGCAGAAGTCCTTAAATTATTTGATGACAGTGTCAGTAACCTCATTGCAGATAGCACAACTCATGAGAACTCACATCACTTGTCTGGGATTGGTTAATTAAGGTGTTGAGGTAATTTCTTTGGCGGACCCTGGTTATAAAGATTAGTTCATTTATGGTCCGTTCTTGTCTGGCTGAAGACGTTAAACTTAGCGCTCCTGGGAGGCAACCCAGCCTTTTGTTTTATTGTACTGTTTTTTTCCTAGTTAAGTTATTTCAATGTTTGTGGGTAACATTACTGCAAACCCTCACGAGACTACAACTCGTCCATAGGGGTAATCTAGGGGTTTAAAGGCTTGTTGCATGCGCTAAATGCAATCGAGAGCACCTGCGAAAGTGGTATAGGTAGGATCTTCTTTTGTTTTTCTTTTTGTTATTTTTGCTTATGTTGATTTCTCTCTTGTGCTAACTCGCTTTTACGTTGAAATTTTTTTTTTTTTTAGAAAGCTTCTTGATTCTCCATCCAGGTACTATCTTTCCATCACTCCTCTTTTATTCTCGTTGTCTCATGTGCATTGCTTGCTTGGGATATGTTATTCATGGCATTGCTTAAAGGAATTAGACATTCTGTATGCCCGATTGAGGACACAGATTGTGCTTTCTCTATATAAGTGGTATCAATCCAGATCAAGGTGAATCAACAGACAAAACAAGGGTTAGGATAATTAGGGGTGGATTCGAAAGTCCTAGTACTCTTTCTCTGATTGAATTTTCTTCCCTATTTTCAATTGTTTTTCCTAGAATTGTGCTTAGTAGTTCATTCCATTATTTGTTGGATTAGTTAAGGAGAGTCATAGATTTGAATTGTGACGACCAGTCCTCGTGGGAACGATCTCGTAATACGTACTGTATCTACATCTGGTTCGTATACTTGCGAGTTTAAAAATCATTTAAATCATGTTGGTTTAAATAAAACATCACCCGGCTAGATAAATCCTGGGAATGGAGATAACCCATGACAGAAGCAGCAGGAAGATTTGGCTCTCACGAGAGTGGTATATTGAGAAAGTCCTAAAGCAATTCAATATGAATGCAGTGAAGCTGGTCAGTACTTCACTAGATGGTCACTTCAGATTGAGCGACAGACAGTGTCCCAAGACGAAGGTAGAGGTGGAAGAGATGCAGAAGATACCTTATACGTCAGCTATAGAAAGTTTGATGCATGCTATGGTGTGTACACGCCCAGACATAGCATATGCGGTTGGTGTTGTCAGTCGGTATCTTGCCAATCCGGGCAAAGAGCATTGGGCAGCGGTAAAGTGGGTACTGCGGTATCTAAGAGGCTTATCCAGGTTGAGCCTATGCTATGGTGACGGTAAACCTGTGTTAGAGGGCTACACAGATGCAGATATGGCAGGTGACATAAACTCCAAGAAGTCTACATCGGGGTTCATGCTCACGTTGCAGGGGAAGCGATTTCCTGGCAGAGCAAGCTACAAAAGGTCGTAGCATTGTCGACGACAGAAGCCGAATACATTGCAGTCACAGAAGCATGTAAAGAAATGCTTTGGATGAAGAGGTTCATACAGGAACTTAGCCTGAAGTAGGAGGAGCACGTGGTCTAATGCGATAGTCAGAGTGCTATACACTTGAGCAAGAATCCAAGTCAGCATTCCAAGTCAAAGCACATAGAGATTTGGTATCACTGGATCAGGGATACTTTGGAACAAAACGTGTTACAACTTGAGAAGGTCCACACGGACGATAATGGGTCAGACATGATGACCAAGGCTTTGCTCAAGGGCAAGTTTGAGGTTTGTAGAAACCTGGCTAGCTTGAAGAAGGTGGATCCCTCCTGGGTCAAAAAGGGAGAGATTTGATGGTTTTTTGACCCGTCGTCGACCGGTCGTGAGCCTCGCTCTATCGGTCGAAGGCTGTGGTCGACCAGTCGTGGAAGATGAGTCGTGGTACGACTCAAAGTCCAGCGATTGTAGACTATTTTTCTCCAGAGTGCTCGACCAGTCGAAGGAGGTGCTCGACCGGTCGAAGGTGGCTCTCGACCGATCGTGGACTCGGTTCGACCAGTCAAGGTTACGCAGTTTCGTTCTGTGATTTTGCGCGGATTTCGTGTCGCAAGTCCTTTTGCAACTGAGATGCGGAAGGGAGTTTTCTAAAATTATAAATAGGAGTTCCTAGGGCTTTTTAGGTATAATAAGAGGGTTTCCTAAAGCTTTATAAGGTATTTGCTAAAGGGTTTATGACTATCAAAGGTGAGAGAGAGAGAGAGAGAGAGAGAGAGAGAGAGAGAGAGAGGAAGCTTATAGAAGGGAGGTTCTGCTTGTGGAGGTTATCTACTGTGCAATTTATATCTCAGCGCTTCTATGTCCTTGTAATTGGTTAGATATCTCCGTTTTCTCTATTTCTCTTATTGTTTATCCACTCCTGCGTGAGTGAAGAAGGTTGTAACATTCTACTTCATAGTGGATTGTTGATCTGGACGAAGTCCCGTGGTTTTTACCTCTTTGAGGGTTTTCCACGTAAAAATCTCTTGTGTGGTGTGTGATTGATGCATTGATTGTTTTCATTGATTTATTATCCATAATTCTGGTTTGTTTTGGAGGGCTAGATCCTAAGGTTTGTGCAAAGCCCCCAACAGAAGAATGGGTTTGTGCAAAGCCCCCAACAGAAGAATCATGATTCCTAGCTTAGGAGTCTTTAAGTTATGTTTGATGATTGCATGGGTTTGAGTAATTGTTCTTTATGTATTTATGACTGGATGGGCCACGTGATGAACAACTCGGATTGGCGAATGGGTCGTTCTTAAGGGAAATGGGTTCTACGACTATCTTGGAGCAGATGACCCACTGGTCACGGTGTTTTTGCATTGGTCGGTTGATCCAATAACCCAGGACGTTTAGATGGTCCAGATGCTACTCAGGAGGCTCGTGGGTCCCTATTTATGCTGAAGCAGGACCGTTGATCACAACATTTCTTCTATAACGGGAACAACTCGCGCCGTGGCAAAATCTCGCCAAAATCCCAATTCGCTACGATAGTTTTGGGCAGCCCTAGACCCAGCCTTTCGGATTGCTTGTGGGAAGCTTTTAGAAGATAGAGAATGGCTAGGATTTTACCAGCTCACGGAATGGAAAGATTCGTTCCGCACGTTTCGGCTGATGTTGGAAGGATTTCCTAAAATGGGGTGGTGATTCGGGCTATACGATACATGTGGCCGGAATTTTGAAAACTCATGGCCGATTGGATTTTCCAGCGAGGCAGGGATTCGTGGAGTCTTACATAGACTTGAATCGATGGGTGGTTTCTTAGTTCGTGTGCACGTGCTTTAAAACCGATGGCTGCGGTACTTCGCCCCATTTGTTAAATCTGAAGTATAAAGACTGAATTTGAAATAAGAAGCCTGAATCTCAAATCTGAAGTCAAAAAAACTTGTTTGAAAATTATGAAGTTTGAAAATTAAATACTGAATTTGAAATAACATGTTTGTTAACAAACACATGAAATGCTTAAAATATATTAATTTGACACATTTGCCCCTGTCTTCCATTTGGAAATGTTTAACATTATAAAGAAATTATTTTTTCTTAAGTAAAAATAAAATTATTATATTTAATTCAAATAAACTAAAATATCATTATTTATAAGGCCCTCAATTCCTTCTTGCACCAAGATTGTCATGTGTTCAGCAGCAACAAAACCTTCAATTTGAACGTAACCACTGCTATTCCTCTTATTTCTTATTGCACTTTAATATGTTGGGTCTCTTATTTCTTATTGCACTTTAATATGTACGGTATTGCGTGGTCCACTGTAATGTATGTGTTTTATATCAACTCCATCTATCCTCTTTGCCATCTCATTTTAATTTTAACGCATGAGCCAAAAAATGTAGACCGTAATCTCTGGTGGACCACACATCAGAACTGATGAGACAATGGTGCCCACCTCGGGTGCATCCGAGATTGGGTAGGACTCAGATTCCTTGGAAAGGCTTACACAGGAAGCTCCTTTGCTGGGAACTTACGTGGGGCTCACCATGATGTTTTGATAAATCTACTACATCCATCGGTTTTGTGAGTTCATTTTAGGAGAAGAGGCAATAATGAGCCAGATCGGATACTCAATTGGGCTGAAAATGTGAGAATTGAACGTACACAATTGAAATATTTGCAGGGCCACGGAAGTTTTGAATCAGGCTAGTATATTTGTTTTCAGTTCATCTCAGTAGGAATGATATTATGAATGGTATGGATGGCATGTAAGCATCACTATCAACCCTAAGGAGGTTTCAACGGTAGGAATTTCCCTACCCACCTTTTCCTTTAATGCGGCTCACTTAAGTCTTGGATCTAACTTATTTTTCACCTGTTATCGTAAAATGAGCTTAAAAAAAATGTATGAACGGCATGGATTTATCAAAAACATCATAGTGAGGCCCACAATATTTCCCAGCGCAGGAACTTCCAGCGAAAGCATGAAATCCACGTCCGATTGCGTACTACTTCACCAGGGCCCGGAATTAGGTGGACGCGGATTTCCGGGCTTTTGAAGGAAGTTCATGCACTGGGAACCTAAGTGGGGCCCACCGTGATGTTAATGAGAGAACCACCACGTCCATCCGTTTTTTGAGATCAATTTAGGACATAAGGCCAAAAATGATCCAGATCCAATACTCAAGTGGGCCGTACTTAAGGAAAAGGTGAGTAGGGAAATTCTTGCCGTTGAAATCTCCCCGGGATCATCAGTGATGTTTTCATGCCATCCATACCGTTTATAATGTCATTACTACTTGGATAAACTGAAAACACAAATATTAGCCTAATTCAAAACTTTTTTGGCCTCACAAATATTTCAACTGTGGAAGTTAAATCCTCACTTTTGCAGTCCACTTGAGTATTGGACCGGCTCATTTTTAGCCTTATATCTTAAAATGATATAAAAAAAACGCATGGACATGATGAATCTCTCATGAACATCATGGTGGACCTCACCTAGGTTCCCAGCGCAGGAACTTTCGGCTAAATGCTATCACAGGAAATCCGTATCCGGATTAGGTACTACCCTGCGGTATCGTACCGAGTAAACTCAGTTGGGCGAACCTTAAATGTAAGTGGTTTATCTACGCCGTCCATCCGTTTTTTCAGCTCATTTAAGGGGTTGAGCCCAAAATTTAATCATATAGCTCAAGTGGATCATTCCACATAAAACAGTGGGAATATCCACTGTTGAAACATTTATGGCCGCACATTGATGCTTACATGCCATCCAACCTGCCAGAAAGATCATACATATATGAATAAAGGGAACACACAAATATAAGCTTGATCCAAAACTTCTGTGGCCTAAGAATTTTTCAATGGTAGACATTCAATTCACACGTTACTGTGATGTGGTCCATTTAAGCTTTGGTTATGATTAATTTTTCAGCTCAAGCACTAAAACTATTTGATAAAATATATGAAACGGAGGGGACAAATTAAATAAATCACGGTGAACCTCGTAGAGTTTACTCAGTACGGTAAGCGTACTGAGTTACTCAATATGCAATCCGCTTCCAGCGGAAACGGATTGGCTACTCCCCTGCCACCGGCCATTGGCTGGTGGTCAGTGCTATGTGGGCCCCACCATGATGTATTTGTTTCATCCATGCCATCCATCTATATTTCTAGATCGTTTTATGGTATAAGACAAAAAATGAGATATATCCCAATCTCAAGTGGACCACATTACAAGAAACAGTGTTGAATGAACGTCGACCATTAAAAATTTTTTGGGGGCTATAAAAGTTTTGGATGAAGCTGATCTTTGTTTTTTCCATTCATCTGGGTCTATATGACCTAATCATCAGATTGGATGTCAAATAAACAGTACATTGGGCCTTAGGAGAATTTTAATGGTGGATATCCAATCACTATTATTTTCCTGTGGTGGCCACACAGTTGGGATTAAATTCCTACCTTTGAAAAATTCTTAGAGACCACAGAAGTTTTGGATCAAGATGATATTTGTTGTTCACTTCATCCAGGTTTATATGACCATATCAAGGTGTTAGATGGAAAATAAATGACACAGTGGGCCCTAAGAAGGTTTTAACGGTAGGTGTCCTTAGCACCGCTACTTCCTATGGTGTGTTCCACTTGAGTTTTACATGTGCCTCATATTTGGGCTCATGCTCTAGAATTATCCGAAAAAGTCGATGGATGGTGTGGATCTAACACATAAATCATGGTGGGCTCAGAGAAGTAGAAAATCTCTCTTGCAAAGGACAATTCTTGATTCCCCATTAAGCTAGATTCCCATCGTGGAAAAATTTAACCCTAAACAAATTTCCCCTAGACTTAGAAAAATTTTGAGAATATAGAGACAAACTTAGGTCCCCATTATAAACTTTTAATTGTTTAGACTTAGAAACCAAACCTAGGTTCCCTTGGGAATTATTGGGAATGCCATTCGAACTTGTATGGAATCCCCTTAGAAATAGGAGAAACTGAGAACATAAAGTATCAAGATTTTAGGTTCCCAAGAAAATTGTATGTATAATCCTATAACTTAGTAACAAAACCTAGGTCCCCATTATAAACTATCAGGATGGTTGTTTGGACTTAGAAGTAAACTTAAGCACTGTGGGAGGAGAAATACCCACTATGATCAAACAAGAACATTCCTTGAATTAGACTCCCAATGAACATTTTTGAAATTTTAGGATTTGAACTTTGTCCATAATCTTCCTTAGTTAAAAATAACATCGTCACAACACTCAGTGAGTAAAACGAACTCAATGATTGTAGGAAAATCCCTACCCTTTATTGTACATTAGATCGAACATAATCACTCCCTAAATTTAAGAAACCGTACCAGGAGTTACAATTTGAATTTCCTGATGTATCTCTTAAATTAGAGTTTCTCACAAGTTCTAGCAATTAGTAATAATTAGGCATGAAGTTACAAATTTAGGTAAATTTTCAACCCTAGACGGGGTATATTGGGACTAGATTCAAGAATCTTAATGAAAGAAGTAACTTTCAAATTCAAATTCCTTGTAGAAATTATGTTCCTGGAATTGTCAGGTAGTGCACAAGGAAATTAGAAATGTATAGAAAAAATATAATGGTCATTTGAGTCTGTCTCTCAGAGGATTCAGACACTTTTTGTGAAAGTAGAAAACTTCATAATAATTCCCAGGAGTCTAGAATGATCGAGATCACTGACCAATGGAACCATATTTAAGCGAAGTGAACATGATTTGCTCTAAATTTTAAATCTTAGCAAATTCCAATGATCTCAATGCCCTAATCAAGCAGAAGATCGAGAATTGTTAGGATTAGAAATTGATGTCATCTAATCCACTGTTTTCCGCAAATAGAGGATCGATGTATCAGGTTCAAACCCACTATGACCATCCGTTTTTGTTAGCTCGAACATGAAAACAGAAAATTGTATTGTATTTAGATAATGGGGAACTATCATGTTATGGTTAGTTATTGCCTAAATGAACTTGTAATCCTAATGAATACCATGTGATATTGCGGTGTGTTAGGTATCGAAATATGCCTCTAGTTTTGGAAGATACTAAAAAAAAAAAAAAAGATTTCTAAATTTTTATGAGACCCATATACATTAGTCGATTGGTTAGCCTATAGACCTAAGAGTTGTGGTAGACTTGTATGTCTTGTTAAGAACATAGGTAGTGATTTCACAAGATAAGGTGCATCATTAGGATGATTTTATAACTCGTAATGTTATTAAATGGAAAATATGTCATCAAATCTCGAGGGCAAGATTTTCTTTAAGGGGAGTAGATTGTAACAACCCATGTTTTGGTAGTCAGTTGTATGCGCTCGAACTTACGAACATACTCCTTGGGGAATGTAATGAATGCATAGAAACAATGTAAAATAGTTTATCCTTATTCCCATTAATGGTAGAAGCATTGAATTTCGGGGACAAGATTCTCTTTAGGGGGGGAAAATTGTAACACCTCGTACTTTTCCGTACTCGAGTGTTACAATGGAAATCTAATGTAGTGTTCATGCATGAGGGATTACATTTACGTTATGCTTAATAATTCAAAATGTACACGTGAAAATAGTTTTTTGTAGAATTTCAATCGGCATGATATTTCGTAGAATGCCTCATTAGGAAAATTAAACCATTCATGATCAATATCGGGGCCCAATTCGCCAATCCACGCTATATGTGGGATGACCTGATCGATAATCGTACAAATCTAATCATCCATTCGAAGGATTAGTCCTTATACGTGACAGTTAAATGTCGTTCAATAATCACAAGATTTAAAATCAAAATATCTAACCATAGGACGACCATTGGACATGGGAGAATTGGGTTGTTAAATGGAAACTCGGAACATTTGACCATTAAACCGACCATCGGGATCGTTCATTGTGGGCTATGGAAGTCCCTAACCTTGAACCATCTCAAAATTTGGGACCCAATTCATCAGATCCACCGTATAACAAGCCCACAACACTCAAATTCACAATTCACTACATGATCATCATTATCCCAGCTTCTGATAGTTGAATCTGCAATTGAAAATCACTTAAATAGGCCTAGGGACCTTTAGAAAGTCGATGATCAAATGGAGTAACAATCTAACCGTTAGATTGCTGATAATCAACACGTAAGACAAGATCGCTTGGTGTGACCTACCTAAGTTTTAGATCAACCCCATCCTTGGACCCATGGCCCAAAATTTGGGGGGGGGGGGGGGGGGTGGAGGAAGAGATGAAGGGAGTGGATTTTTTCAACATCACGGTGGACCCCACTCTCGGGGTTGCATGTATACACAATCATCATGCACCCACGGTGAGCTGGGTCACCCACCTAGATCAAACCAGGTTTTTTGACCCGATAAATAGAGGTGGGCATGTTGGACCTGATCCGGTGGATCCGACCCGACTCGGTACCATTCCGAATAGAACCGACGGCTTAAATCAGCCTTGATCGAGTCTGTCCATCCAGATCTGATCGTTTTTTGGGTCGGATTTGGATGATGGTGTATCTGGATAGAACCGATCCAAAAACCCAGACCGAAAGGGTCCGAACCGACCCGAGATGTATGTCTCTATTTTGCAACTTCACCCCACCCAGGCTTTTCGTTTAGTGCCAACCCCCCCCCCCCCCCCCCCCCCAAAACACACACACACACACACACACACTCTCTCTCTCTCTCTCTCTCTCTCTCTCTCTCTCTCTCTCTCTCTCCATCTCTCTCTCTGTTAGGGCTTCTATTTCTCCCCCAAATCGCACGACATCAATCCCCACATGCAGATCTTTGTCCGTCTGTGATCGATGGTCTCGATTTATCCTGGGGCTTCAGTTCCTATGAACTCCACATCCGATCCTGAGATAGGGCATCTTCGCCCATGGGTTTCTTCAGAACGACCTTAATCTTCATCTTAGCCGGCATCATTGCCAATTTTTCTGTCAGGCTGTACTGCAACAAGGGCCCTCTTTCCGTCAGGATGTGCTGCAACAAGGGCCTTTCCGGCAATCTGTATGTCAACTGCCTCTCTCCAATTTCATTTTATTTTATTTGGTTTTAATTTTTTGAATGTCAAATGCATGGAAAATGATGATTAGTTGATTAATTCCTGGACCCCACCATGATTTATGTGTTTTATCCACGTCGTCCATCCATTTTGAAAGATAATTTTAGGGCTTTATCTCAAAAATGACGTAGATCTAAATCTCAGGTGGACCACACCATAGGAAAAAGTAGTGATTGAATTTCCATCATTAAAAAATCCTAGGGCCCATTTTAATGGTTATTTGACATCTAGCCTGTTGATTAGTAATACAAACTTGGATGAAGGGAAAAAATATATTTCAGCTTGATCTAAAACATTTGTGGCCCAAGAAGTTTTTAATGGTGGGCCTTCAATCAACACTGTGCGGTCCACTTGAGATCTGGATCAAACTAATTTTTAGGCTCATATCATAAAATGATCTGGAAGAATGGGTGGACGGAATGGATGAAACACGGAATGACAAACGGTTTACGTATGCACCTATCCACCAATAGATGATCGGACGGTCATGATTCTCGTATGTGGCATGCAAAGAGTGGGGGAGGCCAGATGAACAGCTCAGATGTCACACGTGTGACAGGGGAGCGAAGTAGGCAGAGAATGTCTACTCAATTAATTAATATAAGGAAATCTGCATCATAGGGAATAGGGAGGGGTACTTATCTCGATGGCCAGTTGGCCACCGAATCCATGATTTAAATGGAAGCGGATTGCGTACTGAGTAATTCAGTACGGTAAGCGTACTGAGTAAACTCCGCAGGCCCCTGTGTCATTCATGCATTATATCCACTTCGTCCATCTCTTTTAACACATAATTTGTAACGCCCCGAAAATCAAGGGTCGAGCAAGGGCTTAACTCCTGAGATTCGTCTCATCACTTATGCAACATAGATAATGATGATTAAATGTTGTCCATATTAGTACATTAAACATGAGTGAAATTATACTAAATCAGCCTATCATACTCCAGAGAGAGATAAATTAAGCAAGCGGAAGACTGTGATAGATATATAAAGTATATGCATGTTTCACAACCTCCAGAGTATAAGTGTGTTACTGGGTTGAGTATAAACATGTTTTGTTCCAAAATATACAAAATGACAAAATGTGAATGTCCGACTAAATCATATAGTCCTTGTAATCCCGTCGATCAGTACATGGTCTACATAGACCCGCCTGATAGTTGTACATAAGAGAACTCCTCATCATCATAAAAGTCTGGCTCCACTTCGTAAGCCATATCATCATCTGCAGCTAAAACAGAGTCTGGCTGGTGTTTAAAACACCATCCCAGAGTGGGAGTGAGTGATCAACTCAGTGGTACTATAAGACAAAGGTTAACGTGTTATCAATTCAGTCAAGCAGTAATGATAAAGCAGTACAATAAGCATTTCCTAGCTACTCTGGTTAATACAAGGATGATATGAGGTAATGATGCATGCCCTCGCCTGCACTCCCTCAACGACTTCATCTCATGGTCGCGCATGGCAAACTCCCTAAACGTGCGCTTCCTCGCCAAAGCACATATAATGCGATGCATGATCGTGTTAGCCAAGTAGTTAATTAGGCTTATTCATACAACAGATTCGGGAAGCTAAGATACCTCCCTTTATATCATTTACTCAAATAATGATCTATCTAGGGTCGTCAATCTTAGTTAATCACATACGATAGGCAAGTTATAGGGCAACATCACCCCTGATTTGAAAAGCAGTAGATAGACAAGTTCGTGAGTTTACACTTAAGGTCATTACAGAAGGCTCGTCACTTTAGCGTAGGCCTAATTTATACTCGAGGTCACTACGGGAAGGCTCGTCACCGTAACATAGGCAGATAGCTTGAATACAGTGTCTCATACCACCATATTCGGTTCATGAGTTTGGGTTGCTCACTGCTCACTACGAGGAGGCTCGTCACTCCAGCGTAGGCCGACAGCTCGACCATAGTGTCTCATACCACCATGTCCGGCTCATGAGTCTTAGCGAATTGTGGTACCAAGGTTGAAACGGGTTTTACATTGGTAAGTGGTACCTTAGATTCAAGCAGTAGCGTCCATATATGGTAAACACACATTAGGTCAATCGGGTTATTTGACAAGTTCGATTGGTACGAGCGCACATTAAATTAATTGACATGGAGCGCATACGCACTCCTCGAGGCCTAACCGCTGCCGATAATCACCGTACGACTCGGATTCATCGAACATATCTGTTGTGGCGAGACTAATTCGACCACTTGATCGAAAACCGTTACCGATTGCCTGGACTACGTATTAGTCTCAATCATACTCAAATATAATAGGCATTCATATGTGATAGTCAAACAACATTTAACAACTAATTCAAATATAAATCTCATTTGAGCATTAGCAAACACATAGTGAACATATTATCATACATATGTATTTCGTACATAAATCACATAGTTGAATTTAAATTACATGAAGGAATCCATTCATACAGCTAAGGTAGTTAAGAATCTTATCTCAACACTCTTAATAAATGCATTTCATCAACAATTACTCATTCAGACATTTTATCAAACACTTAGACTACACATTTTAACATACATGAAGTAAATTAGTTATAACATATATTAGGGCAAATCCTTTCATAAAAGAATTGTCATACATATAACAGTCACGTATTCTAGATTAATAGTCATGGCAAACACAAGTCATGATTTTTTACTTTTATTCAAACATTTCAACAAGCACATGGAATGCATTATATTTCAATGTAGTTCATATCGTGTAATACATGGAAAACGTCATATCTAAGTACATGTGGTAGTAATCAAGTCAGTCATAAATCATTACAGACATTGAAAGCCTTGAAAACCATAACCTAAACATTTATAGTCCGTACCTTTCGTCGGTACGCCCGTTACGAACTCGGTTTGTACACAACGTCCCCGTGTACAGCACAACGACTACCTAAACATTGAAATAGGTTAGCTATTTCACCGATTTCTCAATTTGGATTCCTAACACAGATTAGGGTTAGGATTTCTTACCCAAAACAAAGTTGGAATCGATGATAGTAGCGATACGGGAGAGATGATTCGGTACGTGGAGTGGTGGGAGTGAATCCCAGCAATGATCTCCTGATCACTCACTCTTTTCTCCTCTTTTCTCTCTTCTCTCTCCTAGGGTTAGAGAAATTCGTATGGAATGAGAGAGTGGTGGGTTAAGGGCATTATATAGGCCCATAAGTGATGTCAATGGCCCCAGGGCCATGATATACTTAGGGTATAGCCAAAGGGTGGCTGTTTCGGGCCAATGGAGCTCATATGGAGGTCCATTGCTCACATACGGTCTGGAGAAAGTTCCCTGACAATGGATCTATGCCAGGTTAAGATTTTGGTCCGATCGGATTAGTAAATCGATCGTGGAGGACCCATTTCAGTTCAATTGTCATTGCTACTCGATCAAGCGCACAAGTATACTGACATGTGCAAGGAAATTTCTCTGATCCACGAGTAAAGTTCAGTCAGAAACTGACAGTCTGAAACCTTAAATTTCGACCGCAAGCGAACGGCCCAATTCACTTAAGTTTGAGTCCTTTTTCTAAAGATATTTGCGTTTCTCACATACTTTACTCGAGGCTCTAGTTGTGTGTTTCTGGATACTATTCGGACTCGATTCCTACAATAGTTGTCAAGCCCAGTAAGGTAGTCATAACCTTATAGTTTCACAGTCATCGAACTTTCGACGCGCGGTCCAAGTCCGATACGGAGTTTCAATGTGTTCCCGGGAACAACCGGACTTTGAGATTGATCCTAGGTTTTTAGGAAATGTTAAGTTAGTAATTCTAATAGTTTTGAGTCTTGCAGTTCGTATAGAAAGTGGTTCGAGATAATTCATCGATTAATTCAGTTTAGTACTTAATTAATTTTCATCTAATTTCTACAAAATTTGATCCTTAATGATTTCTGCCTGAGGTGATACTCGGGTCTTTGTACGAATTTTTCCGTATTCCTCGAGAATCTAAGAGTAGTTCTTACAGACCTCGGCTTCTGTTTCGCAAGTGGCCTCCTCCTCTGTGTGGTGAGTCCACAATACCTTTACAAGTGGAATTACTTTACTACGCAGCACCTGTTCCTTCCCGTCTAGGATATGCGTTAGTCGCAGTACATAAGTAGCATCTTCACTCAATTGTACCTGCTCCCATTTGATAATGTGGGAAGAATCAGAAACGTATTTCTTCAGCATCGATACGTGAAATACGTTGTGCACGCCTGTAAGTGGTGTGGGCAAAGCGAGGCGGTATGCTACCACACCCACTCGATCTAGAATCTGGAATGGACCAATAAATTGTGGCATGAGTTTCCCCTTCTTGCCAAATCGAAAGACTCCCTTCATGGGCGAAACCTTAAGAAACACATGGTCCCAACCTCAAACTCTAGCTGTCGTCATCTCGTATCGGCGTAACTCTTCTGTCTGCTCTGTGCTGAAAGAAGTCGATGCCTGATAATGTCGATCTTCTCTAAGGTCGCTTACACTAAATCTGGGCCAATCAAAATCTTCTCGCCAACCTCTGCCCAACAACACGGTGCTTGACATAGACGCTCATACAGTGCTTCGTAGGGAGACATGTTAATACTCACTTGAAAGCTGTTGTTATAAGCGAATTCAACATAGGGAAGACAGTCATCCCAACTATCTTTAAAGTCAAGCACATATGCCTGCAATATATCTTCTAACACCTGATTTATCCATTCTGTCTGCCCATCCGTCTGTAGGTGGAATGCGGTACTGAACTTTAGTTTCACACCCATTGCTTCTTGGATACGAGTCCAAAAGATAGATGTGAATCACGTATCTTGATCCGACACGATATCCATAGGCACTCCATGTAGACGTACTATCTCCTTGATGTACAGCTTAGCCAAATTGTCTGCTGAGTTTGAAACTCTAATCGGGAGGAAATGAGCCGATTTCGTCAATCGGTCCACAATCACCCAAATGGAGTCATGTCCCTTCCTCGTCTTCGGCAACCCTGAAATTAAATCCATAGAGATGAAATCTCATTTCCATTCAGCTATAGGCATGGGCTGAAGTAAACCAGAAGGTCGGCGATATTTGACCTTGACCTGCTGGCACGTAAGACAACGAGACACAAAGTCTGTTATGTGAGCCTTCATGTTGTCCCACCAGTACGAACGTTTCATATCTCGATACATCTTTGTACTACCAGGATGCATCGCCATCTTCGAATTGTCAACAGCTTCGAGAACTTCCTTTCTCAAGTCATGAAGATTTAGGACGCATAGGTGGCCACGATAACGTAAACCCCCATCTGAATCAAACCTCCATTCAGAGTCTTCATCTCACTAGCTCGTTTTCTCAACTCCAGCAACCATTCATCTTCCTTCTGAGCCACAATGATTCGGTCATCAATAAGTGGCTGCACACGAATATGTGTGACGCTCTCGAACAGCTCCTCTAGTGTAAGCCTCTACTCGAAGTCTCGCACAAATTCTACCATATTCCATTCCTCTATCATCAGCGGAGATGCAAATGTTATCGTCTTCTTGCGGCTCAACGCATCTGCCACAAGGTTGGCCTTGCCAGGATGGTAGGAGACCTCAAACTTGAAGTCCTTCAAGGTTTTTATCCATCGTCGTTGCCTCATATTCAGGTCTCTCTGCATGAATATGTACTTGAGGCTCTTGCGGTCGCAAAAGAGCTCGAACTCCTCTCCATAGAGGTAGTGTCTCCAGAGCTTTAATGCAAAGATAATTGCTGCCAATTCCAAGTCATGAGTAGGGTAGTTTTCTTCGTATTTCCTCAACTGTCGCGATGCATAAGCAATCACTCTGTCCTTCTGCATAAGAACATAACCCAAACCAACACGAGAGGCATCGGTGTATATGGTATATCTGACCCCATGCTCTGACAATACTAGCACGGGTTCAGACGTCAACTTGTCCTTCAGTTCCTGAAAGGCTGCTTCTGCCTTCTCATTCCAAGAAAACTTAAGATCTTTCCGAGTGAGCTGAGACAACAGTCCGACTATCTTGGAAAAGTCCCTAATGAATCGACGATAGTAACCTACCAGGCCCAGGAAACTCCTCACTTCACTAACCGAACCGGGCTGCTCCCAGTCCTGAACTGTGGCCACTTTGGCAAGGTCTACATCGATACCTTCCTTGGACACAACATGTCCTAGGAACTTGACTTCTTCCTTCCAAAAGTCGCATTTCTTGTACTGTGCAAATAGATGGTTCTTCCTAAGAGTATCAAAGACTGCTCGCAGGTGCTCCTTGTGATTTTTCCGACTCTTGGAGTATATCAGGATGTCATTTATAAATACGATGACGAATCGATACAGGTACAGCCGAAAAACCCGGTTCATAAGGTCCATGAACACGATGGGTGCATTTGTGAGTCCAAATGGCATCACAAGGAACTCGTAGTGCCCAAAGCTGGTTCTGAACGTTGTTTTCTACATGTCCTCATCCTTGGTGCACAACTTGTGATACCCTGACTGTAAGTCGATCTTAGTGAAGTATTGTGCCCCTTTCAACTGATCGAACAGATCATCTATCCTGGGCAAAGGGTACTTGTTCTTTACTGTCACTTAGTTCAACCTGCGATAATTAATACACAATCGCAGCGATCCATCCTTCTTCTTTACAAATAATACGGGTGCTTCCAAAGGAGATACACTCGGTCGTTTGAAGCCTGCATCCAACAGATCATCGATTTGTGTCCTCAGTTCCTCCATCTCACATGGAGGCATGCGATACATCGGTAGAGATATAGGTGTCGCACCTGGCACTAGGTCGATGGTAAAATCGATCTCGCGTTGAGGAGGTAATCCAGGTATCTTTCTGAACACGTCTGTGAAACCCTGGACTACTGGCGTGTTCCCAAGCGTCGGACCATCATGATCTTTCAATAGGGAACCATAACAAAGGATGCGAAAAGGGCAACTGACCTGAACTGGGAAAGTGAAGGCTGTGCCCTCAGGCCCACGAGTTGTCACCAATCTGGTTTCACAATCGATCTCTGCCTTCATGTCAGTGAGCCAATCCATGCCAAGATGACGTCGTAATGGTATATCGTGGTGACAACCAGGTCAATGCGTATCGTTCTACTCCCTAAATCTATCAAGCAACCTTCACACAACTTAGTGGCATCTGTAAAGGTTCCTTCTGCTACAATAACTCTCACACCAACCATAGGGGTCGTATTTAGCCCTAAGCGCTTGACTGTAGAACATGATATCATCAAAATAGTGGACCCAATGTCCACCAACAGAAATACGGGTGTACCTTAGATGTGGACAGTGACCTCGAAAGCTAAAGGCACTGTAGCTACTGACTCAGGCGCTTCAGCTGCAAGCGCATGTAGTCACGCCTGTTAATAACGGTTCGGTTGTGGTGCCATAGGTCGTTGAGCCGGCCTAAATCAAGGTGCGGGCGGCCGGTAAGATGGTTGTGTAGGTGGTGCCGATCGTAGAGGCGGAGTTGAGATAGGTTGCGGCATCTGACGGTTAATCTTCTGAGGCGTGAAGCCGTTGTCCCTCATCTTGGTAAAGCAGTACGTGTAAGTATGGCCCAACCTCTTGCAGTAGGTACACCACAGATCTGATCGCCTCAGCTAGGTCGGTGGAGCTGTAAGCTTGGGAGGCGAATCTGCATGTGGCATCTTGTCGAGGAATGGTCAGTTCAGCAAGTTAGGTCGAGGCCTCGAACCTATGGGTACACGTGTACGAGATAGTCTATCCCCATCCTGCTCAGTTCGCAGAGACATGTTCACTAGCTCAGCGTAGTTGGGAATGCTAGCGCAACACATCTTCGTACGTATTTCAGGCCGCAGACCCTCAGAAAATTACCGCATTCGCATCAGCTCGTCTGCTAGTATCAAAGGAGCGTATCTGGCCAGCTCCGTGAACCTGTTCTCATATTTTGACACAGTCATCCATCCATGTCGGAGGCGAAGAAACTCTCCCTCCTTTTCATTGCGGTAAGTGAGGGGGAAGTACTTCCCATGGAAGCGGGTCTCAAAAGCTTCCCACGTCCATACATACCCAACAACCATTGTCCGTAGGATGCTGTCCCACCATAAACTAGCCTCCTTTTCGAACATGTACGTAACTAACTCAACCTGCTCTGCTTCAGTGCAGTGCAGTGGTTTCAACATCTTAGAGATGCGATCAAGCCAGTACTCGGCCTCCTCGGTTCTGTGAGTACCCGTAAAAGTAGGAGGTCAGAAGCGCTGGAAGAGCTCAAACAAACCGCTGACATTCATGTTCCCAGCAGGGTGCACAGGTGGTGCAGGCAGGACCATGCTCATGTTCTGGGCAAGGGCCCCCGTGATAGTAGTCCAAATCTACTGCTGCTGTTGCATAAGAGCATCATCTGCTCCAACCTATCAGGAGGAGGAGCCGCTTAAGGCATGTGTGGCGTCAAGGTAGATGCACGGTTTTGTTCTGGAACCGGTGGTGCACTAGGTGTTGGCCCATTGGTGGGGCCAGTAGCCGGCTGTGAATCCAGCATAGTGTCACTATCAGGGACCAAACTGGGGTCCGTGTGGCTATCGCTTAGGGGAGGTGGCCCATCAAACGATCCGCCAAGCGCAAGTCATGTCGTATTCCAAGTATTTTTTGGAGACATTCCCTATAAACAACATAGGGTGCAACATGTGTAAGGTTTTAGATAACAACTCTTAAATTTTCCAAGCATTATACACATTCCAAATCAAAATAAACTTCATGCATTTCATTTAGCTAAAATTGTCATAATACATGAGTTGTAGACTTACATGGATCATGACAGAAGATGCATGTGAGCTAATTCTAGCAAAAGCTTAAACACTAACCAAACCAACACATGACTAAGCCTATCAAGGCTATTATAAAGGAAAGCAAGAAAACAAGGAAAACCATAAAGACGACTACAACATATGACTAGTCGTCCGACTCTGGCGAAGGTGGAGGAGCACCCTTGTCCTACATATAGTACAGGAGGGTCTTTAGAGTGCGGGACATCTTCTTGAACTTCTGTTTCATATAGGCCTTATTCTCCTCAAGTTATTGCTTCACTTCGGCCAGGGTCTCTCTGACCTCCTGTCTCAGGGCGGCCTGGCTCTCCTTGATCTGAGCCAAGCGGGCTTCTAAGGCAACCCGATCACGATGGTGCTCATGTGTAGCAGGAGGAGGGCTCCCATCAGAGTCTTGGGCCTCCTCTTTTTCCTCTTCCTACTCTTCATCATCGCTTCCCTCTTCATCACTACCTTCCTCGCCTTCACTGCCTTCTTCATCTCCACTCCCCTCATCCTCTTCACTTTCTTCCTCTATCTCATCCTCATACTCATCAAGACGGGCTTGGCGTTGTCGTGGCCCAATACCCATGTTGTTGAGTGTGGTGTCATTGATGAAGTAGATGGGCGCAAGCTCATCTGTGTTAAGTCTGTAGCTGAAATCACGAGCAAGCTTGGATATAAGTCGGCCAAATGGGAGTGAAATATCTCCCCTAACAACGCGTGTAGTCTATACTATCTATAGCAGGACGAATGTTGGCAGGCACAGCTTGTCTCCTTACCTAGCTCTGTATAGGAAGTCCACCATCAAACGTGTGCATTCGGTGCGATTGCTCCACCTTGGATACACACTGTATGTGAATATGTGGTGGAGTAAACGGAAGTCATGAGTCATCTTGGTCGCTAGGAGGCAATTGCCTCGCTTCCAGTGGACCAGTCGGCCACAAAGAAACCGCGTGCGGCGATCTCTTTCTCGCACACTTTTGAGATGCGATTCACTAGCATGCACCTCACTACGTTCCATCCCCATAATTCAAGTCATCACACCTACATCGACTATGGCTTCCCGCCTTCCCATAAGGAAAGTGAACTATAGAGGCTCCAGCAGTGGATCCCGTATGCGGGCGTAGAATTTCGGACAGTGTTTTCACATGCACGAGACTTACCCTCAAATATGGGACCCCACCTGGCTTCCAACAGGAGGTCCATCACCGGATATAGCCCAAATAGCCTTTCATCCTCATGTGCTTCAAAGACAACTCTACGGCCCTGAAACCTACTAAGTCCAACGCCCGCCGGTAGAGCTCTTTCGATACCCCTATGAGTACTACCCTGAAACTCTCAAAAGACTCTAAAGGTAAAAATGTTGATACAAAACTTTATCGGAGTATGATTGGTAGTTTGTTATATTTAACTGCTAGTAGACCTGATATTTCTCTAAGTGTTGGTATTTGCGCAAGATATCAATCTGATTCAAAGAATCTCACTTGATTGGTGTCAAGCGGATTATTAGATATGTCACAGGTACTGTAAATCTCAGTCTCTGGTATCCTCATGAGACTAGTGTCCAATTAGCTGGGTACTCGGATGCTGACTGGGCTGGTAATCTAGATGATAGAAAATCAACCAGTGGTGGTTGCTTTTATATTAGAAATTGTCTAGTTTCCTGGTTTAGTAAGAAACAAAATTCTATATCACTTTCAACAGCTGAAGCTGAGTATATCGCAGCTGGTAATGCATGTACACAGCTTGTTTGGATGCAACGAATGCTAAGTGATTATGGAATTAAACAGGATTCTATATTATTACATTGTGATAATTCCAGTGCAATAAATATTTCAAAAAATCCTATTCAGCATTCTCGTACTAAGCACATTGACATTAGATTTCATTATATTCGGGAATTAGTAGAAGAAAAAGTTATATATTTGGAATATATTCCTACCGAAGATCAACGAGCTGACATTTCCACAAAACCTCTCGATAAAAGTAGGTTCAAAAAGATGAAATTTGATCTTGGCATGTGCATTTTAAAATGATTATTTATGCCTACTTGTATCATAGTGTATATATTTGATAGGTTGAATTCCAACTTTTGTATAATTTGCAAGAAATATTAATTTTTGGACATTTTTCGACCAGTCGTGAGTATACTCGACCAGTCGACCTTCGACCGGTCATAGATACCCACGACCAGTCGTAGATCTCGGGAATCACTTAAAAAATTTGGGGATTTTGCTTTCTTCCTCATTCCGTTTTTTTTTCCCAAGGAGCCGAGCTTCGACTTGTCGAACCCACTGTTCTTGTTCTTCAAGGTTAGTGTTCCATATACATTTTTCTTGCAGATTTGTGTCTAGATTGTTTCCTTTTCTAGCTTGAAGCTTTCTATTTTGGATTTCATTGAGATTTGGGGTTTGGATTATGAAAAATCTGTTTTGAGTAAACCCACTTCTCAATCCTTTGCAACTTCTTGTCTCCTTGTTATCATCATTGCAAATGGCTTCTAGAGGTAGAAAAACTACTTCCTGTGGTCCTTCTTCTTCCTCCAAATCGACCATTATCACTAAACGTCATCTTCTTGTTTCCAATGATGATCCATCTTATGTTACGGACATTAGATCACGTAATGTTATTGTTGAACATTCTGTTGATATTAATCATATTGCATCTTTTGACATCCTTCCTATGCTTGAAGCTGTAGGTTGGGTTAACTTATTACATTGGGGTGGGCCAGCATACCAGTCCATTGCCCAATCCATGTTTGCATGTATTAGTGCTTTCTCACAGGATAATTTAACTTTTAAAATATCTACTAGTGAAGGGCCTTTTGACATTGATCGTCATTTAATTTCAGCCCTTATGGACATTCCTGTGAATGATGAGGGTATTCCTATTCATAATTTGACTGATAAACCCTCAGTTTCTGAAAAACGCATGCTCACTAGAGATTTGTGCAACATGGATGTTCACTGGACAAAAAAAGGGAATGCGCTTCCCGCAAGGTATTTGTTACCCAAATACAGAGTTCTCCACAAAATCTTTGTGTCTAATGTGTATCCTCGTTCAGGTAATAAAACTGACTTGACCTTATTTATGGTTCGTGTTCTCCATGCTATTGCCAACGGTACTCAGATTTGTTTATCATCCTTTATCTGTCATTTCATTCTTCATTTAGACTCCATCTAGGTCATAGTGACATTCCTTTTGCCTATTTAATGACTGTATTGGCTACACATATGTTAGTCGATATGCCGGTTGATGAGGCACCAATCCATCATCTGATTTTCAACAATTCTAATCTCAATAAGATGAAGCTGGAATTAATTCCTGAACAAGGTGGTGATGGTGGTGGTGGTCATGAAGAAACTGGTGATGACATTAATATGGATGACATTTTTGAAGAACTGGATTCTGATTCAACAAATGATCCAGATTTTGAACCATCTGATGTTGATGCACGTCTGAGTGCATTGGAGGATAAAGTTGAGAATATAAATGTAAAGATGGAAAACATGTCGGTTGCTCATGATTTACAATTCAAGTACATGCGCAAATATCTTGGGCGATTGAACAAAGGCATGCACCAACTTGATCCCTCTATTCCTGCTTCGTCATCTGGTTCTGGTTTTGATTAGTTTATATGGGATTTCTGGTCTGTAATAACTTTATAACTTAGTACTAGGTTGACTGATTTTGAGTTGGATACTATCTTTGTTTTTTGCTGGGTATTTGTTTTATGTGAAACTATGCTGCTTTTAAGTTGGATACTATCTGTTTTTCTGCTATAATCTCGTAGCTCCTCATATTTACTCTCATATATCCCTTTATTTAGTTCTCCTTCCTTGTTGTTTCCTTTGTCATATTGTGACAAAAAAGGGGAGAATGGTTTGTTCTTAACAATGTGATTGTGAGAGGAGTAGCATTGGTTATGTTACTCAGGGGGAGTATGTTTGAACTAGTTGAATGAACTGGTTATGAACTGGTTGAATGTTGAATATTGAATATTGATTTGCAGGTAAGCCAGTTGATATTAACTGGTTCATGATTCATGATTCTTTAACCAATTATTTTACTTTATGTTTATCTTGATTATGTGTTTTGTCACTAATTTGACAAAGGGGGAGATTGTAAGTGCTATAGTTTATATCCCTGTCGGTTGTCAAATTTGTGGTGCCAAAATCACTGTTATATAACTTGCATAAGTGAAGCTCTCTCAAAGATCACATTCATGAACAAGCAAAGCTCACAACAAGCAAAGCTCACAAGTACAAAGATTCACTCAAAAATCAACCTTGACTGCAAGTATTGCTCACAAGAAATGACTCAAGAATGCAAGACTTCAAGAAGAGTACAAGGTAGTTCGTAAAGAACTCAAGACACTTTCAAGGTTGTGCTACATCAAGATTTCAAAATTGAACTACATCAAGACTTCAAGGCTTAAACTTCAAGGTCACTTGTTTCTAATGTTTCAATGTCCTTACTTCACGATTGGGGTTTGATTGACCTTAGGTTGACCTTAGAAGTAGGTGATTTTAGATACATAAGTCATATGTTTAAGTTACATGAGTTTGGACAGTTCTTGGACTTGTCCTAGGCTTTCTTCAACTAGTCTTAGCTTTGCTTCGACCAGTCTAAGAAATTCCTTGATCAGTCGTGAGTTTATTACAAAATTCGGATATTTTTTGTTAGGCTTCGACTAATCCAGGAATCTGTTCGACCAGTCGAAGGAACAGTGTCGACTGCATCTTCGACCAGTCGAAAGTCTTCGACTCAAAGTCCGGCGATTAAATACAGTGTCTTCAACCAGTCGAATGAGACCTTCAACCAGTCGAAGGTGACCTACGACCAGTCGTAGAACGGTCAAAGCTTATCGTGCCCGATTTTTTTCAAATCTGTTAATTCTTCGACTAGTCGATGAGCTCCCTAGACCAGTCGAAGACGCGATCTACTCACCTATAAATAGTGCACGAATCTCAGAAGAAAAGTGTGAATTAATTAATCCATTCAAGCCAATCTTCGTCAAACTTCTAAGAGATAATTATGTGCTCCATCTAAGCTAAGTGTGCTTATTTAATATTCTCTTTCTTTAGCTTTATTTAATTGATTTTGTTTCTGCTATTCCAATCTAATTTGATAAGAGGAATTGTTATTCCCTTTCTTTGGAATCAAAATCAATTAAGGCAAGCCCTATTTGGTTTAATTTAAAATCTATTAGAACTAGAACCATTGTAATTGAGTACTGGACATTGAACTTGGACATTCAATCATTTACTCTGACTTGGTTCTACCAGGCTGCTACAACGAAGGAGATAATCAGGTATTTTACATTTAATTATAAATTCTTTTCTGTTTTGGTTTCTTTCAAGATTTGCAGAAAAATCTTGTTGTATTAGTTATCTGAGGAGAGCCAGGAAAACTTCGAAGTGGGGTTTTTTAATTGTGTAAGCCCTGAGACAAAGACACAATTGTAAAGATTTTGGGTGAACTGTGAAAACCTATTTTGTTAGTGAACGCTAATATCCCTGTGTGAGGATATTAGGAGTGGAGTAGCATTCTGTGTAATTTGTTGTTTAACAGTTGGTGAACACACAGGCGAACCACTATAATCCCTTGTGTTGTGGTTGAATGATTTATATTTCTTATCTTTAATTATTTATTTGTGGGATGTATATATGGTGGTGACTGTTGTAATCATTTAATTCAAGCATCGTGGGAATTTTGTAATAGTTTAGAATTTATTTTCTGCTATTCCTTTATCAGCTTGATATTCAATTTCCTTTAAAGTTGTTCCAGTAAGGTTGCCCTGCCAATTTTATAGTGTATGGCTGTCCCTAGAACAATACATTTGTGATTACAATTTATTTCAGTTCAGTTTGTGTTTATTTCTTTATTCCTCTTTGGTTTGAGATTTGATACAAAGATCTTTCTAGAAATAAGGTTGTCCTACCATAAACTCTAGTTTTTGGTGTAAGGTTGTCCTTAGAACAACATTTGTATCAACCTCTCAAGATCTGAATTTTGAGGTTGTTTTACTTTCCTGCATTGTGATTTATTTTAGCTATCATATTCTTTTTAATTCCGCTGTTATAAGTTTTATTTGGCATAGTTCTATTCACCCCCCCTCTAGGACATATAGCTAGGCCTTTTCACTTATGCCGACAGCTCGACCACGGTATCCCATACCACCATGTCCGGCTCATGAGTCTTAACGGAACGTGGTACGAAGGTTGAAACGGGCTTTACATTGGTAAGTGGTACCTTAGATTTAAGCAATAGTATCCATACATGGTAAACACACATTAAGTCAATCAGGTTACTTGACAAGTTCAATTGGTACGAACGCAATTGGTACGAACGCACGCTAAATTAATCGATATGGAGCGCATAAGCACTCCTCGTGACCTAAGCACTGCCCATAATCATCGTACGACTCAGATTCATCGAACGTATCCGTTGTGGCGAGACTAGTTCAGCCACTTGATCGAAAACCGTTACCGATTGCCTGGACTACGTATTAGTCCCAATCATACTCAAATATAATAGGCATTCATATGTGATAGTCAAATAGCATTTAGCAACCAATTCAAATATAAATCTCATTTAAGCATTTTAGCAAGCACATAGTGAACATATTATCATACATATGTATTTCATACATAAATCACGTAGTTGAATTTAAATTACATAAAAGAATCCATTCATACAGCTAAGGTAGTTGAGAATCTTATCTCAACACTCTTAATAAATGCATTTCATCAACAATTACTCATTTAGACATTTTATCAAATACTTAGACTACACATTTCAACATACATAAAGTAAATTAGTTATAACATATATTAGGGCAAATCCTTTCACAAAGGAGTTGTCATATATATAACAATCACGTATTCTAGATTAATAGTCATGGAAAACACAAGTCATGATTTTTACTTTCATTCAAACATTTCAACAAACACATGGAATGCATTATATTTCAACATAGTTCATATATGTGTAATACATGGAAAACGTCGTATCTAAGTACATGTGGCAGCAATCAAGTCAGTCATAAATTATTACTGACATTGAAAGCCTTGAAAACTATACCCTGAACGTTTATAGTCTGCACCTTTCATCGGTACGCCCATTACGAAATCGGTTTGTACACAACGTCCCCATGTACAGCACAACGGCTACCTAAACATTAAAATAGGTTAGTTATTTCACCGATTTCTCTATTTGGATTCCTAACACAAATTAGGGTTAAGATTTCTTACCCAAAACGAAGTTGGAATCGACGGTAGTAGCGATACGGGAGAGATAATTCGGTATGCTGAGTGGTGGGAGTTAATCCCAGCAACGATCTCCTGATCTCTCACTCTTCTCCTCACTCTTTTCTCCTCTTTTCTCTCTTCTCTCTCCTAGGGTTAGAGAAATTCGTATGGAATGAGAGAGGGGTGGGTTAAGGGCATTATATAGGCCCAGAAGTGATGTCAATAGCCCCAGGGGCATGGTATACTTAGGGTATAGCCAAAGGGTGGCTATTTCGGGCCAACGGAGCTCATCTGGAGGTCCATTACTCATATACGGTCTGGAGAAAGTTCCCTGACAATAGATTTACGCTGGGTTAAGATTTCGGTCCGATCGGATTAGTGGATCGATCGTGGAGGACCCGTTTCAATTCAACGATCATCGCTACTCGATCAGAGCCACAAGTATACTGATATGTGCAGGGAAATTTCCCTGATCCATGGGTAAAGTTCAGTCAGAAACTGACGGTCTAAAACCTTAAATTTCGACCGCAAGCGAACGGCCTAATTCACTTAAGTTTGAGTCCTTTTCTAAAGATGTTCATGTTTCTCACGCACTTTACTCAAGGCTCTAGTTGCGCGTTTCTGGATACTATTCGGACTCAATTCCCGCGAGGTTGTCAAGGCCAGTAAGGTGGTCATAACCTTATAGTTTCGCAGTCATTGAACTTTCAACGCGCAGTCCAAGTTCGATAAGGAGTTTCAATGTGTTCTCGGGAACAACTAGGTTTTAAGATTGATCCTAGGTTTTTAGGAAATGTTAAGTTAGTGATTCTAATAGTTTTGGGTCTTGCAGTTTGTATAGAAAGTGGTTCGAGCTAATTGACCAATTAATTCAATTTAATACTTAATTAATTTTCGTCTAATTTCTACAGAATTCGATCCTTAGTGATTTCTGCCTGAGGTGATACTCGAGTCTTTGTACGGATTTTTTCGAGACATTACATAATTTTAGGGCTTTATCCTAAAAATGGAGTATATCTAAACCTCAAATGGACCACACCACCGGAAACTGTGTGAATTGAACATCTACCATTGAAAAATTCTTGGGGACAACAAAGGTTTTAGATCGAGCCGATATTTGTGTTTTCCCCTCATCCATGTCCTTCTGATCTTTTGGACATGTTGGATGACAAATAAACATCACTGGGGGCCTTGGTTGAAATCAATAGTTCCACTTTTTCCAGTGGTATGGCCCACTTGAGCTTTGTATATGCATCAATTTTGGGTTGAACCCATAAAATGATCTGGAAAAACGAATGGACGGCGTAGATAAACCACATGCATTCGCGGTGGGCCCAACTGAGTTTACTCAGTACAATAAGAGCGTACTAAGTAACTCAGTACACAATCCAATTTCGATTTAAATAATAGGTGTAATCTCATTATGAGATCTCTTCTGTAACTTTCATTCTCTCTCCCCAGCATCCGCCCTGACGTTTTGTTCTATACATCTCGACGTATTATAATTATACGCCGCAAGTTTTGATATTTCAATTTTCATGCATATTTCCAGTATCCGAACCGTTTATATGATGTTAAAAACTTTACATTAGAACATTTCAACCTTAGACTGTTTCTCTTTTCATTTGAACATGGATGATATCTTTAATTATTAAAAAAAATTAATGGATATATCTCATAACGAGTTATTCCTATCTTTTAAATGGTTCGGATCATTAAAGATGATATATATTCAACAGATAAAGTCTTGAAGCTTCCTGCCATAGTACATCGGGATGGATCCTAGCACAAGGGTTATATCATATATGATACTCTGGTAGTGTACATCACTTGATACGCAGACGCTGAAAAATAGCGTACATCGACAGACTCACAATCTAAAACTCAGATCGGCTAAGCAATCTTAACCTCTGATTCTCTAATAGCTAGCCTTGGATTAATTTTTAACCGTCAAATTAAATATGGAACAAGCACATTTTCAAATCATCCAATAACCATAAATTTTCCTCCGTGGGACATCTAAACTGGGACCCATGATATGGACGGACTGATTTAATTTACTGTATGCCAGGTATGCACCGAACCGTGCCGTGCCCAATCTGATCCGACTCGGTTTTCCTGACCGAGTCGAACTCGGATCGGATAAGGCCATGTACCATTCGGTACGGTTCAAGTCTGTTGACCAGGACTCGATCCCGGAATAGATCAAATTCGGGTCAGGCAAATGAGATTTCGAATAGGATCAAGTTGGACCCAATCCGATCCGACTCAGTCCGATGCCCAGCTCTACCGACAAAAACCTAAAAAAAGAAGGAGAAATTCTCTCCTCTTTCCCCGCCCGGTTGTAGTTTAAACGGAGGACGTTCGTTTGCAACAATTGAGGCCCACCATCAGAGATCAAACCAATGATCTGAGTCGTCCATTTGATAGAACACTCGGGGCCGGCCAAAACCCTACAAGTTTTACACATTGGGACGCACGTGCGTGGACACAAGATCCAGAGCAATCAAATGTTGTGTGCACGACTCATTTTAAAAACGGAAATCCGTTTTAAACCTACCAGCTAGCAATCCACGTGTGCCCGTTTTCCCTGCAATCCCAGCCGTGCATTTGGAAAGATCCAGCCCTCCATTTTCGCCTTGTTTTAGGGATTGCTTGGCAGTGTAAAAAGGCGAAGAGAATATATCAATTTTGTTGGGCCGGCGTAATCCCAACCATTCATTCTCCTTAAAGATATCTTAGGATCATCCAAGACATCGAGGTCAGGGCTTCAGAGAGCCCCTCTCGCATTCATGCTCGAGATCTCATTGTTTACGAGAAAATCGGCCGCAACTCATAGCCTCAGAACCCACCGAGATTTCAGAGGTTGATCATGTCCAAATGGTGGGTCCCACAAGGTCTTTATGACCCATCTGAACCTTCCAAACATTGTTGATCATCAGATCAACCATCCATAGGATATCCACCATTAATAGCAGAGCCATCTTCACCGCTTATTCGAAAAACTCAACATCACAAAGTGGGCCCCATTGACCGATATGAGGCATTCATCCAGTGGACCCTGTTGCCAGAAGTCGATCCCAAACGTCAGATTTCCTCCATGAAAATAGATCTAAGAACTATCACCACGATTATTGAACGGTTAAAAGGAAAAATACCATAACTAATCCTTTGATTAGTTGCTACCGAAAGTTCTAGAAAGACTTTTGAGTGCTATAAAAGCTCTCCTTCGATTTTGGGAGGCCGGCCCTAAAAATCCGGAAAAGAGAGAGAGTGAATTGTGGGTGTGTGCGGGCAAGTCTCGAGTTGAGATACCGAGTTTTCCGAGTCGCAGGGTGAGTCGGGCAAGGTTCTATGCGATTCAGACCATCCCTGACATATATGGCGAGATGTTGTAGCAGAAAGGAGGAAAAGAAGAAATGGGAGAGAGTTCGAGAGTCAGGGACGCAGTCTGAGCTTGGTACGAGTTGTTGATGGTCTGTGTTGCTGGTTGAGTTGTGGACTCGACTCGATGAGTCATGGTCCGAGTTTAGGTGGAATCTCGGTGCGAGTTGAATAGGGGTTTGGTTGAGTTCATATGTGCCTAATAAGAGAAAGATACAGAAAGAGGAGATGCGCAGTTGCTGACAAGTCGGGCGGGTCATCGACTCACTGAACAGAGTCGGGACCAAGTTCAGAGCCTGAAAATGTCCATAAAGAGAAGGGAAGTAAGTAGTAGAAGAAGATGATGATGATGGAGGAAGAAGGAGAAAGTGAGAAGAGGAGGCGATGGCTATTTCTGTTCCACCAAGCGACTCGGTTGGTCCAGCCGAGTCTAGCCTATTTTCTAGGTGGTTAGTAAGGAGAAGCATGGAGAAAAGCAAAAGGAATGAGGAAGAAGAAGAAAAAAAGGCTGGAGATAGAAAAAGAAGAAAAGAGAGGGAGAAAAGAGTGTTGTTGGCGAGTCTAAACGAGTTGACTCAATTATCTGCTGTGCTAAATCAGGTTGAGCGTATAAGTTGCACTCGGGGTTGCTGCGGGCTCCTACGCTTTTAACAAACCATAGGGACTCAGTTTGGGGGCTGAGTAGTGTTGAGTCGAATTGAGTTAATCTGGGTCAAGCTTCACAACTCGATTCGATCCTAAAGTTTGTGTGCGAATTCCGACAAGCACTTAAAGGTAGACCCAACTTGAGAGGGGAGGATCTCCCTTCAAGCTTTCTACATCATGATAGTTAGCATTGTTTATTATTATTCATTCATTTATCTTATTGATTTCTTAATACAATATCATATGGAAATGATGATAAATGTTCGTTCTAATTAAGTAATTCTTTATAAATAATTGATGACTGATTAAATTCAATGATTGAACATGTTATAGATCGCAAATATCCCTATTTTGGTTTTAAACATACATTTTATATGTGTAGATAATAGTGACATTTCTTGTTTTACCATTTGTGATGACTCGACGGTGTTTATGGAGGTCCTCAAACTAGTCGTCATTCTGTCTAAGAAATTAAATTGAAGTCTGTTGTGGACTTACCATATAATGAATTGTTGTGCCTTTGTGACTTTTGGGGTCAATCCCTTTCACCATATCCTGGAATTGACTATTTGCCCTATGTTGCTTCGATTGGTTAGTTGTCCTATTTGGCTTTGATTGTATGTTTGCCCTTTGTGGCTTTGATGGACTAATTGTCTTAAGTGGCTTTTATGAATTATTTTCGTATAACCTTGCGATAGTAGGTTTCACTTGTTTAATTAGGACTGGCTATTTAGTTAAAGAGGTTACCTTTAAAACATCATATTTGTTAGTCTCATGAGTCAGGGATGGTGGTAAGGGACACTATGCCCAAGCTGTCGGCCTATGCTGGGTGACGAGCCCCCCATAGTGACCTTTGAACTTTCTTTAAATGACTATTTGAAACTAGAATAATAACGGCTGAGCTAATCATGCATTTCATAGCATGTGGACTTTACCGGATGGTCAATGTAAGACACGGGATTTGTTGGGTCACTATGGGTTGTACTATAGGGTATTTTACTGAGTGATCAAAAGTTATTATCGCGTGCATTCGAACCACTATGGGTTGTCCTTATCACATGGACTTTTCTAGGTGCATAGACCTCCTTAGGGCGTACCTTTAAGTACTTTTTTGGGAGACTAGTTTGCACTGGGTGTCCTTATTACATGGTCTTTTCCAAGTGGCTAGTTCTCCTTGGGCGACCTTTTTGCTAGCTGGATGTGCATCCCCAAGTCTGTGAGCATGTGCATGCATACATACATTTAAACAAAAATACCATTGTGAAATATATTTTGTGTTTGCGCATCTGATGGATGTTGTCTCACTATTATGATGGTTACTGCAAAATATTTATTATAAATTGTTCCTGATAAACTATGCTTAATTATCTTGATGCTTCAATAAATCTTGGAAGTTATACCTCACCATGATTTCCATTGACGTTATCAAACCAAATTCAGTGTGTAGGAGACATAGATGATGCGCATGCTGGTATTCATGTGGAATATGAGGAGTTAGATGACCTTGCAACTCTATATTGTAGATTCATTTATATTTAATTGTATTCTTATGTATTTGTAAAGACTTAAGACATTGGTTTGTATAAGCTCTCATGTAGCCACTTGAATATTTGGTTATGCATATTTGGACTCCCTCTTATACTAGATTTGTTTATATTCCGTTAAATTGCTAACTCTGATAAAGGAAAAAAAATGTACATGGAATTTTTTTTTTATATATATATATATATATATATATATATATATATATATATATATATATATATAGGGCGTAACTCTTGTTTTTTCCAAAGCCCACTGTGATGTTTATGTAATATCCACTATAGCCATTAGCTGTTAAGTCTCATATTGAGCCTAGAGATACGCACTAAAGGAAGTAGTTGGGAGAGAGATGTCCACGCTTTATTTTAAAGGGTTAAACGTTATACTTACATCAAAATCCACTTCAACAACTAGATTATTTATAATAATACAAAAACCATTTTGCCAAAAATCATACCGATACATGAATCACTTAAGCCAGACTAATGGAATCAATTTGGAAGGCGAGGATTGCCTATACACTGTTTACAATCATGTAGTCAACCTGAATTATAGATAGAACCGATTTTTTCAACACGTGACCTTAAATGAGGTGACACACCTTGTGGTCCAGGTTGATTTTCCAGAAAATATCAGAGTATAGCCCACCTGAGCCACTGACTATTTGCTCATACATGTGGCTTTGACAAAGGGGACATTGGTAGCATATACCACCAACTGCAGTATTATGTGTTATTGGAAAAGCTCTATTGGCTCCACCATGATGTATGTATTCTATCCATGCTGTCCATCCATTTTTACAAATCATTGTAGTTCATGAGCACAAAATTGTGGAAAATTCAAATATTAAGTAGACCACACCACAAGAAACATGGGTGATTAGAAGATTAAAAACTTATTGGGGACTATAAAAGTTTTGGATCAAGCTGATATTTGTATTTTCTCTTCGTCCATGTCTTTGTGACGTTATCAATTGGTTGGATGGAAAGTAAACATTACATTGGGCTAACATTACATTGGGCTCTAAGAAGTTTATAATGGTATGTGTTTAATCACCACTTTTCCTATGGTGTGGTCCAATTGAGATCTCGATCTATCTATTTTTAAACTCATGCGCCAATGTAAGTAGGCAAAAAGGATAAACAGTGTGGATAAAAAAAAAATAACCATCATGGTTAGAGGTGGGCATCGAGTCGATTTGGATCAAGTTAGGGCTGACCCAACTCGATTCGGTTTTGAAATAGTCCTGACCCGAATTCACCTAACTCGGTACCGAGTCCAGCATGCCTAAGCCGATCCGAGTCTGGGTCTAGCCTAGACTAATCCGGACTGAGTCTGACCTGATCACAAGTACCGATTTGGGTCGAGTCAGACCGACTTGGATTGGATGCAGTGGGTATCCACATGCTGAAATCATAAATCAAAATCGAGATTCACTTGCTAGAATTGCAGCTTCTCCATAACTACACGACATCTCAAATTTGAAACGTCATATCTAATTTTTCTTTAATATATATACAAGTCGAGTTTTGAATCAAGTTGAGTGAGTATGGAGTTGGATTTTGGGTCGAGTCCAGTCGAGTTGCTAGGTGACTCGAACTCGACTCGTTTTGAGTTCGAATTGGACGAAATCAGCTCGATTAGGATCGACTCGCTGACACCATTCATATCGAGTCGGACGAGTCAAGTTTACCAAGTCGCCGCTTACCTCTCCCTAATCATGGTGAAACCCACAGGTTTTTTTTATTTTTAGTAGCACACAGTACCAACATTGGTACTGTGTACTATGCCCGACTGTAAAAGAAAGAACCCGACAACTCCGGATCCCCCAATGTGAGTGGGATCCATCTAATTGTATACATTGAATATTTATACCATCTATCCGTTCTGCGAGCTCATTTTACAGAGTGGGCCAAAAAGTGAAGCCTATTTAAATCTCAAGTTGACCACACTACAAGAAACTGTAGTCATTGATTATTAAAACCTATTTGCGGGCCATAAATGGTTTTGGATCAAGATGATATTTGTGTTTTTCCTTCGTCCAAGCTATGTGACCTTATCAATAACAGATTGGATGACAAATAAACATTATAGTGGATAATGAAATTTTCAATGGTCGGCATTCAATGACCACCGTTTCATGTGGTATATGTTAAGACTCAAATATTGCATATTTAAGCCTTTAATTACATTAGTTTTCCTAGCATTTAATTGATAATTTCATTTAATCATATACGTTTTTGTCATGTGAGGTTATTTAGAAGCTTATAATGAATATACGTCTAAAAGGATAAATTTAAAGCTCAAAAGAAGATAATAAAGAATTGGAGATTTGGAAGTCATTAATGAAGAATTCACGTGCTAAAGATCCAAGAAAACCAAGTGAAGAATGAAGAGAATCGAAGGTTTGAAGTGAAGAAAAGGAATCCTGAAAATTGGCCAGAAAAATGATATTTTGAAACTCCTAAAAGAGAAATTCCTGAAATAATTCCCAAAATAAACTTCGATGACATCGAATTAGCTTCGATGACATCGACAATTTTATGAATTTTGGATCAACTCGTTGGACAGTTCTGGACGATTTTCAATGACATCGAAGATGCGCAGTACGTAAATTTGAAGCAATTTGCGAACTTTTTTGAGGCGATGTGAAAGTTTGAATTGCAAAACTATTTAAATAAGTCCCTAGGCTACTCCAAATCATCTTCTAGGGTTTGGAAAGGGAGAGAAATCCTAAGCGGAGCGCCGACAACGTTCTTTCACTTCGATTTCTTCATGATTCTAGTAGATCTTTTAATTTTTCTTTTATTTTTGAGTTAGCTATGGCTAGTTAATATCTTAGCTATGACTAAGAAGTGGAGCTGTAGTTTATTTTGATGTTTCGTTTACTTTGATTCAAATTTATGGTTAAACTTCCATTTGATTTCTAGTTTGAATAAATGAATATTTCTGGTTTTCTGTAGTTTATTGTGAATCCAATTACAGTAGATGCTTGGAAAGCTTTTAATATCTTCTTACCTATTTTGTAATTGTGTGATCTATAAAATTCGTCATTTACCATGGTCTCTTAGGCATGGTGGATGGTTGAATTTCCTACGATCAGCGCATCGATACTTCATGAGGGAACTAATCCAATGAAAGTTCAGATTCTGTTTTAACTGCTCCATCATCTGATTGGATAGGATAGGACTTCGATGCCAATCGAGTTATCGTTAAATCAAGTAGATTGAATATTGAAATTTCTATAGGTGGATTCATGTATCCTTAATCTGTTTATCTTTATTAATTGAAACATTTTTCTTCATCACCGGATTAAAAACCTAGACAACAAAGTTAGATTTAGATTAGCTCTAAACTGTGTTCCCCATTCCCTGTGGATTCGACTTCAATCTCATCGAGTTATTACTACATCACGACCTTGGGGTTGTAAACAAGTTTTTAGCACCGTTACCGGGGAGTGGCGTTGAACACAATTAGGTCTTCTTTTTTCTGAATTTTTGTAATACAAGGTTTGTTTAGGATTTTTAATTTCCAGAATTTGGTTTTTAAAATTTATCTTATTTTTTTCTAATATTACTAACATCAGTTAATTATTTTTGTTTGTAAGATCTTCTATTCTAGTTCTTCTCTTCTAGTAATATCCTTCCCCTTTTAAATTTGCATTTCTTATCACTGTAGGATTTTTCTATAGAAACTCTTTTAGGGTTTCACCATGAACATGCAAGAGTGGATCCGTAAATATGCTAATATACTTCTAAAAGATGAGAGATACCGTGAAAGGTTGTCAGATGATTATGTTAGGAAACAACCTATGTCTCGAGAATTTACTGAAACCAGGATCGAGAACCAACTAGGATTTGATATTCCACCAGTTAAGAAGTCCAGACACGATCATATGAGGGAGAACAATTATCATCCACCAGTCAAGAAAAAGACAATGCGCGATTATGTTATGGGTGATAACGCTTACCAACAAGCATCAAATACTCCCACATATGGCTCGTATTATGACTACAATTGGTGGAAGCATCAGAGTTTAGATTGGAGAGGAGTGCCAATTATGGTTTCTAGTGACTATCCTCTTGAATTCCCTACTTATGAAATCTAACCAGAAATCGAGTCTTCACATTAAATCTTTGCCTACTGATCCTCAATCTATCTATGTAAGGTAAGGCAAGATGTATCCAGTGATGATTTATTCTCATCGAGATGAAGAGTAAGAGACTATGCTTCCCTCTATTCTCAAAGACGATGGAGTCTTTAGGCATATCATCAGACCTCAATATGAAGAATGAGCCCCTATCAACTGAATCTTTCTACTCTTTAGGAGTTTACTTGGCACACTTTGATTATAATGAAGAATGAGCTAAAACCGTCCCTATCACCACCAGCAGGAAGGTGGGCCTTGACGTAAAACCATCGGCATTTCTCATCAAGTAAAAGATGAAATTGGATTGCGTAATCAGTGCACATCACAAACTATCTTAATACCCATTTCAGAAATGTTCTCCAAAACTCCAAATCAACCAACCTATTTGAAAAGGTAAAAGTCAAAACATAAGAAAATGAAGAAATTGAAATTGAAATCAAAATTAGACAATCTGTATTTCCATTAAAAAAAATAAAAATAAAAATTGATTGCATATATGATACCCAATCCCAAGTTGCCACCTGGCCATGGTGGATCATAGCAACTCCATCTAGAAGCAATCTTAGGAAGAACGTTGATACAATAATTAAATCTATGCTAACAAAAAATATATATCCCAATTCTCAAAAATCATAGCTGAACCGAAATGCACAAGTTAGTTTCTTAACACAACATGGATTGAACACGCGTAAACACTAAAAAAGACAAGCATAGTGAAATTAAAGAAACAGAAAAAAGAAAAGAAAAGAAAGAGTAAGACAGGCCCCACTAATCTCTGATACCAAGTTCAAAAGAAAATTACAGGAAGCTAGCAGCTGTACCAATAAAGCGATTATAGTAAATTCACAACTGAAGACGAAAACGGCAAACTATAATTCATGTGATACTTGAAGTAAATATAATCATAAAGAACTGATGGAAAACCATCAACGGTGTGGTGGAGAAACTTGAGGAAAAGTCATGGTGGCCTTTATTGAAGCTTACCTGCCAAAATATAAGACAATGAGCCATTTTCCTTGTAACGGCAGAACATGCATAGTTGAAATTAAAGAATAGTAATAGCTAGAATATGAAACTACCAAAACTAGAATCATGTGGAAGCTTTAGAAAGGCATTAATATAATGCCAACTTGGGAGGGTAAGCCTCTTTGCTCCTGAATCTAACTTGTGTAAATGAAATCGTGCAGCAGTATTCCCATACGCTTAGTCCACTAGAACAGTACCCTTATTACAAAACAAATGTAAAGACGTCTTATGCTCTTGCTTGTTTTAGTGTCACTCAATTCATATGGTGTGTGATCTGCTTGACTTCTGGACCCAGCAGATTTATGGAGTTTCTGTTCATCTTGTTGAGGCATACCTGATGAACGGGTTTGACGGAATAAAAACACTATAATGCAAAAGAATATGCAAAAGAATGGATATCTACAGGATGGTAACAAAGGTAAACCAAAATGAAAATTTCTGAAGAAACAATGGTTTCCCATGCATGTAAAACACACTATAGAAGAATGTGAAGAATAAAATTAAAATGTTCACTTGGAGTGGTTGTCATAATCACCAAATTCACTTAACAAAGATAGCCAATGCGAATATAAATAAGAATTCATAAGCAAAAAATGGGTGTCAGCTAAAACCCTCATCTGTTAATGGTAGGTGTCAGTGAACTTCAAGATGACAAATGCATAAAAGATAAAGAGAAGACAGGAGATTCCACCTCGCTTTCAAGATGGCAACAATGCCCCACAATCAAATGACGCAAAAATATGTATGTTTCAACATGATTGAACGTAGAGAATGGCTTGGCTACTTTTGACCTGAAATGGCGACAATTACTAAAAGGAAGCCACTAAAAACTCTTTTCTGTTATCCTCCCTATCTGAATTTCAACATAGTTGTCCACTTTCAACCAAAAACTCTTTTATATCTGTTATCTTCCATGGAACCTTGTCTATGAGAACCATCTATCGTCAATGATAGGAAATAGAAAAAATAAGCAACACTTCCTGAATACCTGGCATTCTTCTAATGCACCAATATGCTTAATCAGTCGGCCTACCAAATGATTGTGAATCGGGACTCAAGATTCATTGATCATCTTTTGTAAAATGGGGTGGGAATATTATCAACTTTAGCAGCAATACACAACTCCTACAAACGGACAATGCTCTAATGAGTGAATATTTTTGCAGGAAATTCTGCTTGTAAGCAAATGTACTATTTGCTGAAATGCAGGATTTTGCATGTTGGGGACTTGTTTCAATGATCCAAACTGTCTATAGGATGGGCCTTATCATGGATGGTTAGGATCAACAAACTATAGTCCATATGTTTGAAAGAACCGTCAGCTGTATGTTGGATAATGAGCATGGCCCTATAATTGGTTGCCACATGTATGAAATCATAAGCATCAGCTGTTGGAGAGAAAAAAAATCAAACCACCTCTTCAGGATTAGTGCTTTCGGTTGGTCTAGTACGTTTCCGCTGAGCTACGGACTTCCTTTTCCACATTTTAGTATTCATGGACCAGCACAACACATAATTAAAAACAACACAATAACTAAAACATAGAATCCCCTTGTTTTTTTCTTTTCTTTTCTCAAAGTGGGATTGTGTATTTGATTTACATGGTGCATCCAGGGAACTTCCTGAAGACACAAGAGACAGTAAATCCAATTTTCACCCATGGCATAGAATTGCAAGCATTCCCTACACTTGTTCAAATTAAATGACACTAGCAGTGCCACCAGTCCTTGGGCCAAGACATGACCCTGATTGCTTATTGAGAAGACTGCTACTGAATTAGTTTAGTGGGCATTTGGTTTCACAAAATTTGAAAATTCACACAAAATTATGCTGATTAGTGAAGAAATTTCATGATATTTGGTGCAACCAAATGCACCATTACCCAAAAACAAACACCAATTGGATTATCCTAAGAATCTATATTATGGGCTGAAAATGGATATTTAAAAATAAAAATCAACAGCACATATATAACATATAAGAAGTAAAAAAAACTCTGATATGGTCAGGATTGTTTGATCAGAGTAGCTTCTGTAGCTTCTGTAGCTAATCCCCAATGAGACCCACCAAAATAAATGGTTGGAATTACAAGGCAACTCATGTCCAATCAAATCATTTCCCATACACAATATAAGGATAAAAGAAACATGAACTCTGTCGCAAGACTTTGGCCAAAATAACCGGTCCCTAGTGTTCGTGTTAGAAAGAAGAAACGGCATCGAAATCTAGTTTCACATCATAAAGAAATTCAGCTATTAAACAACTTACTTGAAAATATCGAAATCATTTCCACAGTTCAGACACTGCACATAAACCACAGAGAGTAAAGAAAACTAATCAATCAATCTATGATGATCACAAGGATGAAACTAAGTGCTACCATCGCTAATATACCATACAATAGGTAAATGTCCGAGGTATGAGCACATGCTTACATCTAAGACATATAATTGCCCATTTGACACCTACATGAAACTCCCGAGTTCCAAAAGAACCACTACTGATACCATTTACTAGAAATCAATAGAACCTTGAAAAATGTTAGTTTTGAATTGTGAATGAACCATGACCAGATAAAGAAAAAGAAGCGATAATTTACAAAGTTGCAAGTTATTATGGACCCAGACGGATACTGAACTAACAGTGCAGGTCTTGTAATCTCGATGATGGTTGTTTAGGTTCCATTAATTAGAGTCCTTGAGATTGGAAGTGTTTAGTCACCATGCATCCTCATGTAGATGGATAGACACAAGCATCCCTATATTTCACTTAAGAAATCATTAAAATTTGAATGTTCTCAATGATTTTTTAGGGGTAATTTGTTCAAAATGAGTTCTGCCCTCTCTTAGGAGAAACACATTTACAAATGTAAATCTAGAAAACATATCCATGTCATACATGTATATGCATGATCTAACACCTTTTATCAGTGCAACAAGTACGCGCAATACATTGAGAGAGGTACATAAGTAGTCATATAAGGAAAGCAAGGCATAGAAATCACGTGCACCAAACTGTACTTTAAATGGTGAACTACAATTCTATGGTTGGCTGAAATAAATGTAAAAATAAAATAAAATAAAGTATAAAATAGAATAATTCATGGATCTTAATCACATGCATTGAGCATCCTTGAAGTGCTAGGAGAGAGCAACAACAAAATGAGTCCTTGCGAGAAAAAGGAAAAAAAAAAAAGACAAAAGAGTCCTTACACTTCCTTGAACAATATCTCGTCCCATAAACCACAAGAAAGCACCCAACCCTGCAATCGGTAGAAGGAATGCAAGAAGTTGTTTGCATATGACATGTAAGTAATCGGGCAAGCTTGGATACCAATGTATTAAAAATTCACATCAAATTCAAGACTTTAATGAATCAACGATGAGTCAGCAACACACACACACACACACACACACACACACACACACACACACACACACACACACACACACACACACAGATGTATATATAATGGGACTCAGTTGAAGAAGGAAACATTTGTTTGGGTGATACTTCCATGAAAGAAAAACAATCAGGAGATATAGTCATGTACATGGTATATGAATCACATGAAGAAAAAAAATAAAGGAGAAGGCATGCAACTTTATCCAGAAACATGCACAAACTCAAGCATTTATAACTGAAATAAAAAACCATTGATTTGGTTTTTAAAAAGGCTAGGGATTTGATCAGAACAAGCATAAATAGCAGCAAATCAAGAGCAATAACTACAAGAAGTGGTAGCTACTATTTGTGTGCACCCTTACTACTACATGATCTCTACTCTTGGTACTACATTTGTATTAAGTTGTGCTGTTGTATTCCCAAAAGTAGAATGCATGGGGCAAAAAGATATCCATAAGGGTGGGTGCAAACATCAATTCTCGGTAAAGAACACATTACAAAACATATAGAAAAAGAGGTGTACATCTACATGCAGAATAAGAACTTGAAGAAGAAAATCTGTTGTACGTGCAGGAAAAGGCGTATCCAAATTATGTATTGCAATACAAGAAGAAAAACATTAAAAAGAAGAAGAATCTCATATCCAGTATATGAATTACAACAAAAAATATCTATCAAATCTATAACAGTGCATTTGGATGCACATGAAATTGAATTGTTGGCATTCAGTCCAATCAAGGGGAAGTGACAGAAATACTGACATTTCCTGGTATTGATAAAGAGGAAGCAATCCTCGAATTGCAGGTGCATTCCTTTCAAGTCTGACTTGACAGAATGTAATTGCAATTTGAAACTCAGTAACTCAACATGAATACTAGCAAAGGTGGTCACAATTTGGCCAGTGCCTCTTCATCGGACTAATAAATTGCAATTCTATTCAATCGTACATCCAGAAAAAAAAAAAAAAAAAAAAAAAAAAGAAAAAAAAAAACAGATACATTTTAGAAAACCCATCATACCATCATACCAAACAGAAAAGGGTGATACCCTCTCTTTATATGCAAATAACCCTTTCTTCTAGTTTTGGTATATTTAGAGCACAAAAGGCAAATCTTTCTGATACCATCATACCAAAAGGTAGAAAAAGGGACCTGTACCAAAAAATTTTATATATAAACATATATATATATATATAAAAAAAAAAAAAAAAAAAACAGTGGTTGTACATATCATTTCCCTATAGAAAAGCTTACCCAAACAAAAACAATTGCATCCAAAACCCAACCAAGCTGCCTTGTCATTGAAAGATAGGTAAGCCCAATAGCCAAAGCAAGATTCCCCAACATCCTTGCAGTGTTGCTGTTATCTCTCCCACCACCACCTCCACCATTAAATCCAAAACCCTTTGTTTACTCTAACCAAAACCACCCTCTTCCGATTTTTCTCGTTCCTCATCAAAACCCATCTTTCTCAATGTTCTCCCTCCAAAAAGACTATCTTTCTCCCAAAGCTTTCAACTTGATTATGCTTCCATTACAAATAGGTGTTGATTAAACAAGTACTAAAAAAACCCTAATTTTATCAAATTCGAGCAATAAACCCTAGAACTCAGCTACGAACGGCACAAAAATCCGAATTATCCAATAGATGAATCCAAACGAAAGCACAATCTACAAAATAAAAAATGGGATTAGGATTTTCGGAACTTACATTGACAGATCTTGAAGATTGGGAGATTCTTCAATTGGTGGAGAGAGACGGGGAGAGGCAGGCAAAGTGAGAGTGCGAGCCAAAGAGAGAGAGTTCGGGATTAGGAGAGAGAGAGAGAGGAAAGGGGTTTCGAGGAAAAAAGGGCTTCGAGAGATGTTTAGCGTACTGAGTAAACTCAGTGGGGCCCACATTTATTTATATATTTCATCCACTCCGTCCGTCCGTCCATTTTAAAAGATAATTTTAGGGAAACGGATTGGCTACTCCCCCTGACACCAGCCCCGGGGCTGGTGGTCGGTGCTCTGTGGGCCCAACCATGATGTATTTTTTTCATCCATTTTTATAAATCATTTTATCGCTTGCCACCAAAAATTAGATGTATATATATCTCAGGTGGAACACACAACATGAAAACAATAGTGGTTGGATATCCATCATTAGAATCCTCCTGAGGCTCAATATACTGTTTATTTGACATCTAATATGTTGATTAGGTCATACAGGCCCAAATGAAGGTAAAAAACAAAAATAATCTTGATCCAAAACTCTTATGGCCGCAAAATGTTTTTTAATGGTCGACGCTCATTTAACACTGTTTCATGTAATGTGATCCACCTAAGATTGCGAGATACCTCATTTTTGGTCTCATACTGTAAAATGATTCGTCAAAATAGATGGACGGCATGGATGAAACACATACATCATGGTAGGTCCCACGGAGCACCGACCACCAGCCATTGGCTGGTGTCATGGGGAGTAGCCAATCCGCGTCCTAATTTTAGGGCTTCAGCCCAAAAAAGAAGCGTATCCAAGTCTCAAGTGGACCACACCACAAGAAACGGTGTGAATTGAACCTCTACCATTGAAAATTTTTGGAGGCCACAAAAGTTTCAGATCAAGCAGATATCTGTGTTTTATCTTCATCCATGTCTTTGTCATCTCATAAACAGGTTGGATGATAAATAAACATCACCGTGGGCACTGGGAAGGTTTCAAGGGTGGAAATCATTATTCCCACTTTTTCATGTGGTATGGTCCACTTGATATTTGGATATGCTTCAGTTTTGGGCTGAACCCTAGAAGGGAAAAAACGGAGGGACGATGTTGATGAACCAAACACGTTCACGCTCTGCCAAAGTGAGTTTACTCAGTTCATAAAAGCTTGAAGTAACTCGCACGCAATTCCATTTCGAACCGTATAACCCATTCATGCTTGGCTAATGTTCGGTGCTTTGTGGGCTCCACCATAATGTAGGTGTATTATCCATGCCGTCCATCCATTTCTTAATATCATTTTAGTGCTTGATCTAAAAAATGAGCCCGATCTAAATATCATGTGGACCACACGATAGGAAATAATAGTTATTGAATGTCCACCATTAAAAACATATTTACTTTCACGGGCTGTTTATTGTAGTTCTTTGACAGCTTTTAGTCGTCGGCATCGCCAACAACAAAAAGCTCTTGAGGAAATCTAAAACGGCCGTCAGCTTTGGTCATTTTTTTGGTAGTGTTTATAATAAAAGAAATAGTAAATATCTGGCAAGACAATACTTCGGTAGTTATTACTGACAGAGGGAATCATTATTCTAAAGAACCTCCTTCTACAAATGCCGAATGTATACCATTAAAGAATGTGAGCTGAAAATTGAACCGAAGTCTGAAACTTCAAAATGTATTGAGACTACACTACTTAATGAGAATTTTTCTGAATTTCATATGCTTGCAGTGTCTAATTCCCCATCGTGTATTAACATTGAAATGTTTTCTATCATAGGTGAATTGTATATTCTTTGGAAACCTCAAAATTTGGATCGAAAATATGTTGTTGAGGTTCAAAAATTTCTCTAGACATTCATGCTCTAGGGCTTCCAAGTCTATTGCAAAAAGTGTTTTTAGATGATTTTGTTGACAAATTTACTAAGAAATTTATCGAGATATTGGCCGGAAGAGGAACCTTGTTATATGACTGAGTAGTTTTCCATTACTTTCATAGCTCAGGATTAGGTGATTTATTTGTTTTTTTTTTAAGACTATTTTATTTTTCGTAGTTTAGTTTAGTCACTAGAACCACATTTTATGGGAAGATCGTATTCACTTCAGAGGTACTCTTCATTTACTTCCCTTTATTTTCACTGCTCTCAATTTTACTTTTATTGCATATGTTTATACATTGAGGACAATGTATATTTTAGGTTGGAGGGGTAGGTCTCCCTTGGAAATTCTTCAGATTCGAGCAAAATTATTAAAATTTTGAATTATAAAATTTTTTCAAAAATTTGTAAAATTTCTGTGAAATTAAAATGATAAGATATTTATTATTAAGGATTGTTGAAATCTGAACTTTAGTTACTTGGTAGATTTCCAAGTTAAGTTTAAATTATTAATTCATAATTAGAATTTTTAAACATTAATTGAGTCATTATTTCATATATCACATCTAGCTTACACATTAAAGTTTAAGTTTAATATTAAATTATTAATTTGATAATTATTAAGAATGATATAACCAAACTAGGGGAATTTGTCCATCATATTCAATAAGAAGAATTGAAAAGAAAGAAAGATAAAAAGAAATTCCCGGCAAAAAAATACTTGTCGTCGAAAATGGCTACCAATTAAAGTTCATTAAAGACTGTTGAAAAGAAGAAAAAAGTGAAATACTGTGAAAGCCATCGATGGAAAAATCAAAAGTTGGAATAATAGAGTATTGAACTGTAAGGCAAGTTTTATTTTAGATTTCACTTATCTCGAACTCTTTTGATTATCAATCTTATCATGAAAATAGAGAATTGAGCCTTTAGTTGTGATAAGTCTAAACTTCACTATGCACCAATATAACTCAATGTTTAAAATTATTCTAATTAAAGGGTTAATACTTTGAACTTGATTAGAAAATTTACAAATTACTAGAGTTTAGGAGAAAATAGTGCTTAACATTAATGTATTTTATATTTTTATAATATGGATTACATTTAGAACTGCTTGAGCTTATGAAAATTATACATTGGTTTTCGAAATATCATTCGCATGTTTTACTCGGGACTAGTAAAATGCTAGTCGAAGGGTGTGTTGAGACTTAAATATTACATATTTAACCCTTCAATTACATTAGTTTTCCTCGCATTTAATTGATAATTTTATTTAATTATATACATTTTTGTCATGCAAGGTAATTCGGAAACTTATGATGAATATGTGCTTAAAACGATAGATTTAGAGCTCAAAAGAAGATAATAAAAAATTGAATATTTAGAAGTCATTAATGAAAAATTAACATGCCAAAAATCCAAAGAAAATAAGTGAATAATGAAGAGAATCAAAGGTTTGAAATGTAGAAAATAAATATTGAAAATTGATCAGAAAAATGATATTATGAAACTCCGAGTCTAAAAGAGAAATTCCTAAAATAATTTTTAAAATAAACTTCGATGACATTGACAATTTTATGAATTTTGGCTTAACTCGCTAGATTGTTATGGACGATTTTTTATAACATCAAAGTTTGTCATGGAAAATGTTCAGAGTGCATAAATCTGAAGCGGTTCGCAAACTTTTCTAAAGTAGTGCGAAAGTTTAAGTTGCAAAACTATTTAAATGAGTCCCTAGGCTACTCCAAATCATCTTGTAGAGTTTGGAAAGGGAGAGAAGGCCTAGGTAAAGCACCAACAACGTTCTTCCACTTCAATTTCTTTATTGTTCTAATATATCTTTTAGTTTTTCTTTTGTTTCTGAATTAGCTATGACCAGCTAATTTCTTAGCTATGGCTAAGAAGTGGAACTATAGTTTATTTTGATGTTTATTTTGCTTTGATTCAAGTTTATGGTTGAATTTCCATTGATTTCTAGTTTGAATAAAGGAATATTTCTAATTTTATGTAGTTTATTGTGACTCCAATTACAGTAGATGCTTGGAAAGCTTTTGATATCTATAATGTAACGCCCTGAAAATCGGGGGTCGAGCATAAGCTCCACTCCCGAGTTCCAATGCGTCACTTATGCAATATAGATAATGATGATTAAATGTTGTCCGTGTTAGTGCATTAAACATGAGTGGGATTATACTAAAACATCATATCATACTTCAGAGACAGTTAAATTACGCAAACGGAAGACTATCAGAGATATATAAAATATATAAACTGTTGTAAGTCTCCAGAGTGTGAACATATTACCAGGTTCAATATATACATGTATACACCAAAAATGAACAAAATGAATATACATGAGTGTTCCAAAAGTGCAAAATAACAAGTGTAATGGTATCTTATCAGTACCCTTGTAACCCCGTCGATCAGAACATGGTCTACATAGACCCGCCTGATAGCAGCATAAAGGAGAAACCCTCCTCAACATCATAAAAGTCTGGCTCCACTTCGTAAGCATCGCCATCATCTGAAACTAAACACAAGGTCTAGTTGGTGTTTAAAACATCGTCCCGTAATGTGGGAGTGAGTGATCAACTCAGTGGAGCTATAAAGTAAAGGTTAACATGTTATCAATTCAGTCAAGCAGTAATGATAAAGTAATACAATCAAACATCCCTAAGTACTCTGATTAATGCAAAAATGGTATGTAGTAATGATGCATGCCCTCGCCTACACTCCCTCTACGATCTTTATCTCACAGTCGCGGCATGTCAGTCACTTCCTCAGTGCTCTACTCAACGCTAAACGACACATGCAATGCGGTGCATGAGCGTGATTTCTAGGTTCTTATTAGTCCTTTTCATACAGCAGGATTAGGAAACTAAGGTACCTCCCTTATATCATTTTCCAAACAATGATCCATTCTAGGGTCGTTAGTCCTAGTAAATCTCATACGATGTTGCGGTTCTAGGTCACTATAAAGGGCTCGTCACCTAATTAGTGTAGGCCTAGTTTATACTCTAGTTACTATGGGAAGGCTCATTGCCTCAACGTAGTCTCAGAATATGCTCGAGGTCACTACAAAGGGCTCGTCACCTGATCAGTGTAGGCTGACAGCTCGAATACAGTGTCACAAACCATCGTATTCGGCTCACAAGGCGGTGTTGATCACTGGTCACTACGAGAAGGCTCGTCGCCCCAGCGTATGCCGACAGCTCAACCACGGTGTCCCATACTACCATGCCCGGCCCATGAGTCTTAGCGGATCGAGGTACCAAGGTTAAATGAGATATCCACTGGTGAGTTTGGTACTTTAGGTTCAAGCAGTAACGTCCATAGATAGTGAACATATATCGGGTCAATTGGGTTACTTAACGAGCTCGACTGGCACGAGCGCACATCGAATTAATCGACATGAAGTGCGTAAGCACTCCGCGTGGCCTAGCCACTATCTACAACCAGCGTACGACTTGGATTTCTCGGGACAGGTCTTATGTGGCGAAACAATCTCAACCACCAAATCAGAACTTGTTATCGATTGCCTGGACTATTTCATAGTCCCAACCACACTCAATTCCAATGAGTAGTCACATGAAGTAATAAAGTAGTATTGAACAAATGATTCAGATCCTACAACCATTTAAGCATTTGAATGAAATACAACATAAACATGGATTCACACATACGCATTCCATAAGTAAAACAGACAATACAGTGCAGGTTGCATGGAGAGAGTTATACACACAGTTAAGGTAGTTAAGTATCTTATCTCGACACCCATATATAGTACAATGCACCAAATACTTACTCATACAGACATTTTTACAAACACTTAGACTACACATACCAACATACGTAACATATGTTGATTATAACATATACTTAGACAGATCCTTCCAACAAGGAGTTGTCACATACACAACAATCATGTATTTGCATTCCATAGACATGGTAGGCACAAGTCATAATTTCATATTTTTTCGGTCATTTCAACAAACACTTAGACTACACACTATAACATACATGATATATGTTGGCCATAACATGTATTAGGGCAAATCCTTTCGCCAAGGGGTTGTCGCACATCCAATAACCCTATATACACGACGGATAATCATGTCCAACACGAATCCAAATTCTATACGTATTCAATCATTTCAACTAATACATGGTATACACTATACTCAACATAGTTCATATATATCTGTAAAGTGAAAGAATCTTTGCATTTAGCATATGAAATGGCACCTAAATTAGTTATAAATCATTAGACGACGTTGAAAGCCTTGAAAACTATAACTTAAACGTTTATATTCCGCACCTTTCACCGGTAGACATGTAACGAATTCAGTTTAAACACTAAGTCTTTGTCTACGGTACCATAACAACCTATAACAGGGAATAAGTTAGTTATTCCACCATTTGCTCTATTTAAATCTCCACAACAGGTTAGGGTTAGGATTTCTTACCCAAGAACGGAGTCGGAATCGTTGGAATGGTGATGCAGAATGTAAGATCCGTATCCTAGTTCGTACTGTTCCGTCGACTTCCGCGATCCTTCATGTCGAAGTCCAGCAATCTGCGACGTATAATCAACGTTTGTGATCGACCCAAAGTCGTATCCTGTAGAATTGAGTCAACTTAAGCCGAGACTTGTACCATTACGAGTACCATTACGACCACACCATCGCCGCGGTTCCAATGCCGCGACTTGCGCACCGATCCGATGCCGAAGCCGGAATATGTGGGCCGGCATTTATTTCGAAGAAACGCCGTGCGTTTGTAATCCCAAGGGAATCTCTACAACATGTCGCATCAATCAATCACTCAAATCAATCAATCAATCACATCATGTCAAGTACAAAAGGAACCCATGCTTTCTTTCTCCACAAGTTAAGAAACTACCAAAGTCAACCCATCTCTCACCTCACCCATCACTCACCTCACATCCATCACTCTCTCTCCCTTACAACCCTCTCTCTCTCTCTCCCTTTTCTCAACACAAATTCCAAGCCAAGCAAGGAAGTGCATGTTCAAGCCTTTCTAAAAGAGAAAAATGACTTTGTGTGACCCACCTTTCTCTCCCAAAAATCCACCATACTAGCCCTTCATTTCTCATCCTCTCCATCAAAGTGAAGCACTAGGAGATTGGCGTTCCATCGGACCAAGAAGATCGACCGGTGGGTGCTTATTAGGCTAGATTTTTCATATTTTTATGATGAACCAAGTGAGGCCTACCGATCAATGGTATGGATCTCACTTGGGACCCTAAGATGTGGCCGATGGCCCACCTTGATCTTCATAGTCATTCCATGATGGGGCCATTCTCCATGGACCCCATCATGATGTTTATTTTCTAGCTTGAAAATGTGTCATCTAGACCTTACATCTTAATGGAGAAGGGATCTTCACCGTTGATCTATGATTTAGTGGGCCCACATGCAATGGGACCCACTTGATGTATGATTGGATGCTTGAAACGGAGGGCCCATAGTGCCGGGGTCCCTCCATCACGCGTGTCCCTCTTTCTTTCTTTCTCTCTCCCTCTCTTTTTATTTATTTACTTTTGTGTGTGATGATATGGCCGTGTGGTCCACTTGGATGGACTCCCACCATGAAGCATGTATTGGATCTAATCCATTTGTAGGTGGGGCCCACTGTATATGTGTGTATGTTCCACACCACCCATCATTTGGTGGCCCATGTGGCAGGCCACCTGAAATGAACAACAGTCCAGCGTCCAAGGACGCTGGACGCTGAAATGAAAACACAAATATGAGCTGGTTTCAAAGCTTTGGGAATGGCTATTTTTATAGGCCTCACCTTGATGAATGGATTCAATTCACGCCATCCATCCTATTTACTAGCTCATTTTAGGTGTTGAGCCGAAAAATGAAGTTGATCCAACTTTCTGGTGGGTCATACCTTAGCAAACACTGATTCTCACCGTTTAAAGTCACCTGAATTTTTCTACACGCCAAAAGATGCCCAATATTGGACTTGATGGATGGATTATGGACTATGAAATCCATTAGGTGGGTCGGATTCACTTGATGCGGGCTCAACCACGGAAAAACTGCGAAAAAAATGCGATTTCCAAAAAAAAATTCATGCAGCGGTGCTGCTGCTCCCAGAGGTGCAGGCAGCGCCTCAGCATCTGGCGGGCCGACGAACAGGGACCCACAGTACCATGCCATGGGCCCCACCATGATGCGTGTTATGTATCCACTCTGTCCACTCCGTGGGCCCTTAGGGCAGCGGGCCGCCCTCCAAAAATCAGGCCCATCCAAAGCTCAGGTGGCCCACATCCAGGAAACAGTGGGGCTGAACCGTCTACCATTAAAACCCTTTTTAGGTCCACAGAAGTTTTGGATTAAGATGAAATTTTTTTTACTCTTCATCTAGGTCTGCGTGACCTTATGGACAGATTGGATGGCATATAAGCATTATGGTGGGCCCCACATGGGACCCACAGTGATGCATGTGTTCATTCTCACTGTCCACTAACAGTGGACGATGAAACCAACCCTCCCCCCCCGTGTGCTATCCACACCGTCCACGAGACGGTATGTGTGTGCGCACGTGTGTATGCGTGTGTGTGCGTGAGCGTGTGTGTAGATATATATAATATTATATATAATATTGTATATATATACTGTATATAAACTATATATTATATTATACATAATATATATATATATATATATGATGGTGGGCCTTCAAGGAACCCACCATGATACATGTGTTGTATCCAAGCCGTTCAACCATTTGAAAGCTCGTTTTAAGGCTTAAGACTAAAAAATAAGTCAGATCTAAGGTTCAAGTGGACCCCACCATTTTAAGTAGTGGACAATGGAGTCCACCGTTCAAATTTCTAAGGAGCCATAGTAGTTTTCTATTAAGCTGATATTCGCTCCACTTCATCTATTCCTATGTTAACTTAGGAACAAGTTGGATGGGAAATACATGTTATGGTGGGCCTTAAGAATTTTAATGGTGAGAATCATTATCACCACTTGTATTCGGGTGTGGTCCATTGTTGTGGCCCATTTGACATATATAAGGCCATGTAATGTGGGCCCATCTTAATGTCTTTATAGCCATTGTTGAGGCCCACCCTAATGTACATAAGGCCCATGTGATTAGGCTCCTTCAATGTATTTGTGGCCCGTTGTCGAGGCCCACTTTGATATATATGAGACCCATGTTACAAGGCCCATTGTGATGTTTTCAAAAGCACATGGGATATGGCCCATTGCAATGTACATAAGGCCCATTAATGTGGCCCACTTAATTCATATAAGGCCCATATGATGCGGCCCATTCGATGCATCTAAGGCCCATTAGTCGAGGCCCAATGGGATGTCCTTAGGGTCCATTACAACATGTGATTCCCCCATGGTTTGTGTAATGATATTTATGGCGGGCCGTGCCTTGGGAACAATGTTGGTTTGATGTCCACATTGTAAGTACAATGTTGGTTAAACGTCCGCATTGTAACTCTCCTTAGGGCCCCTTGATAGGCCCATGCTTGTTGATAATTCAACACTTTATAACATGCTTAGTATGGCTCCATGATTCATGCCCATACGCATCATATGTATGCTTGATATGAGAAATGTTTGATCATAGCATAAGCCGTTGGGCTGAGACATTTATGAGACTCCTTATGAGACAGAGTGTCCCACATGAGCGCGTGGTAGTGCTGGATTACTGCATGATTTGACGATGTGACTTATGCATCCTGCATATGTGTGACTTGATCACTGCACGCCCTAGCGACATCAGGGTTGTGGCGTCCACGGACACATCGTAGATGGTCGTATAAGATGCCGAAAATATTGGTTCTAGCATTGTGGGCACTTAGGATGTCCTTGGGTGAAAATTCCAGAACCTTTTTAGTACCAGGAGATACTCTAACGTCTAGACTAAGTGGATACACGAGCGCCCGAGTGCCGAATACCAGTAAGCCGTGTCTCCCATAGCGTCGTGGTCGGTTGGAAGGGGGTGTGTCCTTATCCGCCCGAGTGAGGGGGTTATAAGCTAGGTTGAATTTGAACAGCTCGCAAATGTGTCCGCTATCGACGAGCCGGATAGGTATTGACAGACTACTGGTCAGGCGGATAGTGTGGTCTCCAACACTTACTTGACTATACAGCTAGGGAGGAGGCAGTCAGTGTGAGGTGTATTAGACCCCGGTGATATCCAGAGAAGAACTGTATTGATATGTGTACTTGATAAGTACTGACATGCTTGTATTGCATCTCGCATATGACATTTGGCTACATAGACATCTCATTGCATGGCTTTGGTATGGCCGATAGCATTCATGCCTTGCATTACATAACTTTGGTACAGCTGACAACATTCATGGACTTACCGCATATTTTCGCATTACTCTGATATTGTATACTTGGCACTTGCCTTATGCACCCACTTACACCACCCTCTAAGATTTTGTAAGCTTATGCACGACCGTTGCTTGCAGGTATCGTTGGACCGCAGCAGCACTGAGGCAGGAGCGCGTACCAGATTGTTTTAAAGTATTTTGATCACCCTGTATTTTTCCTTTTTGCATTGTACTTCAAGTCTTTATTATAGTGGATTTGTGGTGATGTTGTTTTGTGACTTGGTTATGCTTGTGGTTATGCTCCATTACAAAATAAAAATTCATACCGAAAATCTTTCTTGTAGGATCCCAAGATGGAATCTGGCATATGAATGCTAGGAGCCGAGAATGGAGTATTACGGAGGTTGTCGGCGCCGGATTCGGTGATCGAAAATTTTGTGAGCCCAGTTTCCGAGTTTGGGGCGTGACAGAAGTTGGTATCAGAGCATAACTTGGGAATACCTGAGATCACATCACATATCTGCTATGCACTAGAATGAATAGGTTTCGAGTCCGAATAACTTACTAATTTTTCGACATAGACCCTTGATGTTTATGCCTTCGAGAATTCTCAAGGCTGATAGACCCTTGTTCCTTCCTGTAGGACGTAATGGCTAGAAGAGCGACTCGATCGAATCCCGCTACACCACCTGCGACTCCCGTTCCACCACCTGCTACTCCCGCTCTACCACCTGCGACTCCCACTCCACCACTGGATATTCTTTCTTTCTAGCCCGAGGATGCTACTCATTTACCTGAGACCGGTGCGGATCCGACCGTACCCGTGAGTGCCACCCAGGTGCAGCAGATGCTTCGAGCGATGACTGCTATTCTTTAGGGGTAGAGCAGGAGTCCCACTGTTACACCAGCCGAGGCCGAGCAGGAGCGTGCGAGCGCCCTTCTTAAGGACTTCCGACAGCACAATCCTCCGCGTTTCCGGGGTGAACCAGACCCTACTGCAGCAGAGATATGGTACTCCGAGGTGGAGAAGATATTCGACACCATGAGATGTACGACCCAGCAGCGAGTTACATTAGTTGTGTTTCTTCTCCAGGGTGAGGCTCAGCATTGGTGGGCATCTGTTGCCCGATCGGTAGTAGCCGATTTTGTGTGGACCTGGGAGGACTTTGTAGACCGGTTTGACTGAAAGTTCTTTCCCGAGCATGTGCGCCAGCAGCGTGTATTAGAGTTTGAGACTCTGGTCCAGGGAGACATGACTGTATCTCAGTATGAGGCTCGTTTCATCGTACTATCGAGATTCACGACGTACCTTGTTGATGATGAGGGGCGAAAGGCCCGCCGTTCTGAGAACGGTTTGCGTTCTGCCCTCAGGAACTGTGTGATTGGACACATGCTTCCGACATTTGAGCAAATCATAGAGAGGGCCCAGATCTACGAGTCAGATTGGGCCAGTTTATAGAGAGCCCGCGACTAGAGAGGAGATCAGAAGAGGAAGGCACCCTCTGGTAGTTCCCAGTAGCAGCAGCATTATTTACAGCAGCGATGCATGATCCGCCCAGCATTCCGAGCACCAACAGTACCCCTAGCACCACCTTTGGGACCGTTTACAGGTACTTGCTTTGGGTGCAGTAGGATAGGACATCATGTGCACGAGTGTCCCCATCCGCAACGACAGCAGCCGAGGACACCTCATCAGCCTCCACGACAGCCACTACAGCAGCAGCAGCGACCACAACGCTAGCCTCCCGGGCCTCCCCCACAGCAGCAGAGGCAACAGATCAGGCCGCCACAGCGGCAGCAACATCAGTAGAGACCTCAGAGGGGACCCGAACCTCCCCAGCAGGCCCAGAGCAGATTTTATGCCGCTCAGCAGGACCCTCAGTCATCAGGAGGGGTCGTCGAGGGTACTCTCCCTGTTTCTGCATGCATTGCACATGTTTTGTTTAATTCTGGTGCATTGCATTCCTTTGTGGCCGATAATTTCTTCCGATCGACCGGTTTGCCGATGAAGTTGCCCATGAGGGTTTGTCGGTGTCGACACCCTTAGGGAATACTGCAGTGTTGGGTCGATTTTGCTCGTCTTGCCCCATTCTGATTGGGGATATCTTCTTGCCTACCGACCTATTCGTATTGTCGATGTCTGAGTTTGATGTCATCCTAGGCATGGATTGGCTCACCGAGTACCACGCCATATTGGACTACTTCGCGAGGATAGTCACGTTCTGTATACCCAGCATGCCAGAGTTCCAGTTTGTTACCGAGCCCAGAGGAGAGTAGCTTTCTTGCTTGTTATCGTGTGCCGTTGAGGAGCCAGCTGCTTTGAGTATTGACCAGCTACCAGTCGTTTGTGGTTTTCCCAATGTGTTCCAGGAGATTCCGAGGTTACCACCTCGTCGGCACACTTAGTTTTAGATTGATCTCGTGCCCGGTACCGCACCTATTTCGAAGGCCCCGTATCGTATAACACCATTGGAGTTACGAGAACTGCAGAAGCAGTTGGACGAGTTGTGTGAGCTAGGCTTTATCCGTCCGAGTAGTTCGCCGTGGGGAGCACCGGTACTCTTCGTGAAAAAAAAGGATGGCTCATTGAGGCTTTGCATAGATTACCGTGAGCTCAACAAGGTCACGATTAAGAACATGTACCCGCTTCCTAGGATCGATGACTTGTTTGATCAGCTGCAGGATGCGCAGTTCTTTTTGAAGATAGACTCGCGGTCCGGTTATCATCAGGTTCGGGTTCGAGATGAGGATATCCCGAAGACGGCCTTCAGGACTCGCTACGACCATTTTGAGTTTCAGGTCATGTCCTTCGGACTGACCAATGCACCCGCAGTGTTCATACAGTTGATGAACGAGGTCTTCGGTCCATATCTCGACCAGTTTGTTGTGGTGTTCATTGACGACATTCTGATATATTCAAGGACCTGTGAGGAGCATGAGCAGCATCTGGAGATTACCTTACAGACCCTCCTTGCACACCAACTTTACGCGAAGCTGGAGAAGTGCGAGTTCTGGCAGGAGGAGGTGAAGTTCCTCGGTCATGTGGTGATGAAGCAGAGTGTCGCAGTGGACCCCTTGAAGATTGATGCCGTGTGTCAGTGAGGCCAGCCCACGAACGCATCCGAGGTCCGCAGTTTTCTTGGTTTGATGGGCTACTACCGACGTTTCATTGAGGGATTCTCTCGTATTACAGCCCTGTTGACCAGGTTGACTCGGAAGGGTGCTGAGTTTATTTGGAGCGATGCTTATGAGCGGGCATTTATGGAGCTGAAGGACTGCCTCATGTCCACTCCTGTCCTCACTCTTCCCTCTGGGAGTGATGGATTTGTTATATTTACTGATGCTTCACGAGTTAGTTTGGGTGCTATCCTGATGCAGCACGGGAAGAAGGTGGCTTATGCGTCTCGTCAGCTCATGGTCCATGAGCTGAACTACCCCACGCATGATTTAGAACTAGCAGCAGTTGTCTTCGCACCGAAGGTGTGGAGGCAGTATCTTTATGGGGTGAGGTTCGAGCTCTTCTCTAACCACAAGAGCTTGAAGTATCTATTCTCTCAGTCCGAGCTGAACATGAGGCAGAGGCATTGGATGGAGCTCCTGAAGGACTATGATTTTGACCTCCAGTACCACTCAGGTAAGGTGAACGTGGTGGCGGATGCCCTCAGTCGTCAGCCACGAGGCTTAGTGACGCACTTGATGATTCAGGAGTGGAGGATGCTCGAGGATATAGCAGAGTATGACTTCGAGTTTGGTCTGCAGTCTTCTATCGTCCAGTTATTGAGCCTGTCGATTCAACCATCTCTTGTAGCAAGGGTGATCGAGGCTCAGCAAACAGACAAGTCGTTACAGGATTACCGAGCAGAGGCAGCATCTGAGAGTCAGACAGATTGGCAGATTGGTTCTGATAGTGGACTTCGCTTCAGAGGTCGACTATGTGTCCCGGATATTCCTGAGTTGCGCCGAGATCTTATGACCGAGGCACATCGATCGCGGTTCTTTATCCACCCTGGCTCGACGAAGATGTATCGCGATATGAGGCGTCAGTATTATTGGTCAGGGATGAAGCGCTAAATAGCCAATTTTGTGACCGAGTGTGACACGTGCTAGCGTGTCAAGGCTGATCATCAAAGACCCCCTGGCCTATTGCAGCTGTTGAGCGTCCCAATGTGGAAGTGGGAGCACATATCTACCGATTTTGTCATAGGTTTGCTGAGAACTTAGCGCGGTTATAATGCCATCTGGGTTATCGTGGACCGTCTGACGAAGTCGGCACATTTTCTTGCGATTCGTGAGACTTGGCATTCGGACCGGCTCGCCAAGATGTTTATTGATGAGATCGTGAGACTGCACGGTGCTCCTGTCTCGATCGTTTTAAACCGAGACCCGAGGTTCACGTCTCAGTTTTGGAGGAGCTTCCAGAGATTGATGGGCACTGATTTGCATCTCAGCACCGCGTATCATCCGCAAACTGATGGGCAGACCGAAAGGGTCAACCAGATCCTTGAGGATATACTTCGGGCCTACGCGATTGATTTCTTGGGTAGTTGGGACGAGCACCTGCGATTGGCTGAGTTCGCGTACAACAACAGCTATCAGGCGACCATTGATATGACTCCTTTTGAGGCTTTATATGGCAGACCGTGCAGATCTCTGAGTTGTTGGACAGAGGTTGGAGAGCGCCGTCTCCTAAGTCCCGAACTTATGCAGTAAACGTCAGAGGTTATCGATATCATCAGGTAGAGGATGCACACAGCTCAGAGCTGACAAAAGAGTTTTGCTAACCATCGGCATCGTCCCTTTGAGTTTTTCGTCAGGACCATGTGTATTTCAAGGTCTCACCTATGAAAGGTATGGTTCATTTTGGAGCAAAGGACAATCTTGCCCCGAGATTTATAGGACCTTTCGAGATCACCGAGCGCGTTGGCGCTGTGGCCTATCGGCTTGCCTTGTCATCTCAGTTGTCTAGCGTCTACAACGTTTTCCAAGTCTCTATATTAAGGAAGTGTGGGTTAGACATCGTTCCTGTTATTGATTGGCAGTCGTTGGAGGTTCGTGAGGATGCTTCTTACATCAAGCAGCCAGTTTGTATCCTCGATCGGAAGGAGCAGGTCCTGCGGACCAAGGTCATTCCCTTGGTAAAGATGCAGTGGGGCCATCATAGTGTGGATGAGGTGTCTTGGGAGCATTAGGCGGAGATTCGCGAGCGTTATCCCCATCTTTTCGATGTTTGATTGTATGTTGTATTATATATGATGTTATACTTCCTACTTCGTTATGAGTTATGGTTAGTTGTGATGGTAGTGTAAATTTTGAGGATGAAATTTTTATTAGGTGGGGAGAGCTGTAAGACCCGTATCCTAATTCGTACTATTCCATCGACTTCTGTGATCCTTTCCATCGAAGTACGACAATCTGCAACGTATAATCAACATTTGCGATCGACCTTAAGTCGTATCCTGTAGAATTGAGTCAGCTTAAGTCGAGACTTGTACCATTACGACCGTACCGTTGCCGCGGTTCCAACGACGTGACTCGCACACCAATCTGATACCCAAGCCGGAAGATGTGGGCCGGCGTTTATTTCGAAGAAACGCTGCACGTTTGCAATCCCAAGGAAATCTCTACAACATGTCCCATCAATCAATCACTCTAATCAATTAATCAATCACACCATGTCAAATACAAAAGCAACCCATACTTTCTTTCTCCACAGGTTAAGCAACCACCAAAGTCAACTCATCTCTCACCTCACCCATCACTCACCTCACATCACTCACCTCATATCCATCCCTCTCTCTCCCTTACAACCCTCTCTCTTTCTCCCTTTTCTCAACACAAATTCCAAGCCAAGCAAGGAAGTGCACGTCCAAGCCTCTCTAAAAGAGAAAAATGACTTTGTGTGGCCACCTTTCTCTCCCAAAAATTCACCATCCTAGCCCTTCGTTTCTCATCCTCTCCATCAAAGTGAAACAATAGGAGATTAGCATTCCATCAGACCAAGAAGATCGATCAGTGGGTTCTTATTAGGCTAGATTTTTCATGTTTTTATGATGAACCAAGTGAGGCCTACCGATCAATGGTATGGATCTCACTTGGGACCCCTAAGATGTGGCCGATGGCCCACCTTGATCTTCATAGTCATTCCATGATGGGGCCATTCTCCATGGACCCCATCATGATGTTTATTTTCTAGCTTGAAAATGTGTCATCTAGACCTTACATCTTGGTGGAGAAGGGATCTCCACCATTGATCTTTGATTTGGTGGGCCTACATGCAATGGGACCCACTTGATGTATGATTAGATGCTTGAAACGGAGGGCCCATAGTGCTGGGGTCCCTCCATCACGCGTGTCCCTCTTTCTCTCTTTCTCTCTCCCTCTCTTTTTATTTATTTACTTCTGTGTGTGATGATATGGTCGTGTGGTCCACTTGGATGGACCCCCACCATGAAGCATGTATTGGATCCAACCCATTTGTAGGTGGGGCCCACTGTATATGTGTGTATGTTCCACACCACCCATCATTTGGTGGCCCACATGGCAGCCCACCTGAAATGAACAATAGTCAGCGTCCAGGGATCTTTGGACGTTGAAATGAAAACACAAATATGAGCTTGTTTCAAAGCTTTGGGAAGGGCTATTTGTATAGGCCTCACCTTGATGAATAAATTCAAACCACGCCGTCCATCCTATTTACCAGCTCATTTTAGGCGTTGAGCCGAAAAATGAAGCTGATCCAACTTTTTGGTGAGTCATACCTTAGCAAACACTGATTCTCACCGTTTAAAGTCACCTAAATTTTTCTACACGCCAAAAGATGCCCAATATTGGGTTTGATGGATGGATTATGGACTATGAAATCCATTGGGTGGGTCGGATTCACCTGATGTGGGGCTCTACCAAAAACCGTGAAAAAAAATGTGATTTCTAAAAAAAAAAAATTCATGCAGCAAGCGCTGCTGCTGCCAGAGGTGCGGGCAGTGCCTGCGGCATCTGGCGGGCGGACGAACAAGGACCCACGGTCCCAGCCGTGGCCCCACCATGATGTGTGTTATGTATCCACTCCATCCACTCCGTGGGCCCTTAGGGCAGCGGGCCGCCCTCCAAAAATCAGGCCCATCCAAAGCTTAGGTGGCCCACATCACAAGAAACAGTGGGGCTAAACTGTCTACCATTGAAACCCTTTTTGGGTCCACAGAAGTTTTGGATCAAGATGAAATTTGTTTTTACTCTTCATCTAGGTCTGCGTGACCTTATGAACAAATTGGATGGCATATAACCATTATGGTGGGCCCCACATGGGACCCACAGTGATGCATGTGTTCATTCTCACCGTCCACTGACAGTGGACAGTGAAACCCCCCCCCCCCCTGTGTTCTATCCACACCATCCAGGAGACGGTATGTGTGTGCGTGTGTGTGTGTATGTGTGTGTGCAGATATATACATATATATATATATATATGTATATATATATATATAATATAATATTATATTATATTATATATAATATTGTATATATATACTGTATATAAACTATATATTATATTATACATAATATATATATGATGGTGGGCCTTTATGGAACCCACCATGATGCATGTGTTGCATCTAAGCCGTTCAACCATTTGAAAGCTCGTTTTAAGGCTTGAGACTAAAAAAATAAGTCAGATCTAAGGTTCAAGTGGACCCCACCATGTTAAGTAGTGGACAATGGAGTCCACTATTCAAATTTCTAAGGAGCCATAGTAGTTTCCTATTAAGCTGATATTCGTTCCACTTCATCTATTCCTATGTTAACTTAGGAACAGGTTGGATGGGAAATACATGTTATGGTGGGCCTTAGGAATTTTAATGGTGGGAATCATTATCACCACTTGTATTCGGGTGTGGTCCATTGTCGTGGCCCATTTGACATATATAAGGCCCATGTAATGTGGGCCCATCTTAATGTCTTTGTGGCCATTGTTGAGGCCCACCCTGATATACATAAGGCCCATGTGATTAGGCCCCTTCGATGTATTTGTGGCCCATTGTCGAGGCCCACTTTGATATATACGAGACCCATGTTACGAGGCCCATTATGATGTTTTCAAAAGCCCATGAGATGTGGCCCATTGCAATGTACATAAGGCCCATTGATGTGGCCCACTTGATTCTTATAAGGCTCATATGATGCGTCCCAATCAATGTATCTAAGGCTCATGGGTCAAGGCCTAACAGGATGTCTTTAGGGTCCATTGCAACCTGTGATTCTCCCGTGGTTTGTGTAATGATATTTATGGTGGGTCGTGCCTTGGGAACAACGTTGGTTTGATGTCCACATTATAAGTACAATGGTGGTTAAACGTCCGCATTGTAACTCTCCTTAGGGCCCCTTGATAAGCCCATGCTTGTTGATAATTCAACACTTTATAACATGCTTAGTATAGCTCCGTGATTCATGCCCATACGCATCATATGTATGCTTGATATGAGGAATGTTTGATCATAGCATAAGCCGTTGGGCTGAGACATTTTTGGGACTTCTTATGAGATAGAGTGCCCCACATGAGTGCCTGGTATGCGGAGAATTGCTGCATGATTTGACGATGTGACTCATGCATCCCGCATATGTGTGACTTGATCACTGCACGCCCTAGCGACATCAGGGCTGTGGACTCTATGGACACATCGTGGATGGTCGTATCGGATACCGGAAATATTGGTTCTAACATTGTGGGCACTTAGGATGTCCTTGGGTGAAAATTTCAGAACCTTTTTGGTACCAAGAGATGCTCCAACATCTATATCGAGTGGATACACGAGCACCCGAGTGCCGAATACCAGTACGCCACGTCTCCCACTGTGTCGTGGTCAGTTGGAAGGGGGTGTGGCCTTATCCGCCCGAGTGAGGGGGCTATAAGGTAGGCTGAGTTTGACCAGCTCGCAAATGTGTCCGCTATCGACAAGCCGGGTAGGTATTGGCAGACACTGGTTAGGCAGATAGTGTGGTCTCTTCCACTTGCTTGACTGTACAGTTAGGGAGGAGGCAGTCAGTGTGAGGTGTATTAGACCCCAGTGATATCCAGAGAGGAACTGTACTGATATGTGTACTTGATGAGTACTGACATGCTTGTATTGCATCTTGCATATGACACTTGGATACATAGGTCTCGCATCGCATGGCTTTGGTATGGCCGATACCATTCATGCCTTGCATTACATAGCTATGGTACAGCTAACAACATTCATGGACTTACCGCATATTTTCACATTACCCTGATATTGTATACTTGACACTCGCCTTGCGCACCCACTTACACCACCCTCTAAGCTTTTGTAAGCTTATGCACGACCGTTGCGTGCAGGTATCGTTGGACCGCAGCATCACTGAGGCAGGAGCACGTACCAGATTGTTTTGGAGTATTTTGATCACCCTGTATTTTCCATTTTTGCATTGTACTTCAAGTCTTTGTTGTAGTGGATTTGTGGTGATGTTGTTTTGTGACTTGGTTATGCTTGTAGTTATGCTTCATTACAAAAAAATTCATACTGAAAATCTTCCTTATAGGATCTCAGGATCGGAATCTGGTGTATGGGCGCTAGGAGCCGAGAATGGGGTACTACGGAGGCTGTCGGCGCCGGATTCGGTGATTGGAAATTTTGTGAGCCTGGTTTCCGAGTTTGGGGCGTGACACAGAAGGGTTGATTCAGCTCGTAGAGCGATAAGGAAGGATCCCAGGGACGGTATCCCACTTTCTCTCTCACTTTCTCTCTCTTTCCTTCTCTTTCTTTTTCTCTTCTCTCACCTAGGTTAGCAAATTCGTATGGAGTGAGAGAGAAGTGGTTTTAAGCCTTTATATAGGCCCAGGACTGATGGAAATGGCCCCAGGGACAAGGTATACTTAGGTTATATTCAAAGGGCATCTTTTTCAGTCCAACGGAGCACTTCTGGAGGCCCATTTTCTGTATACGGTCGGACTTAAGCTGCCTAGCATTGGATCTAGGTCGAGTTAAGTTTTCGGTCCGATCGAATTTACAGATCGATCATAGTCGACCAGTTTCAGTTTAATGGTCACCGCCACTCGATCAGGGCCACAAGTACACTGACATGTGTATGAAGTTTTCCCTGATCCGAGGGTGTATTTGAGTCAGATTCTGATGGTCTGGAACCTTAAAATTGGCCCGCAAGCGAACAACCCAGTTTACTTAAATCTGAGTTCAATTTCTAAAGGTATTCGCGTTTCTCACACACTTCGCTCTGAGCTCAAGTTGTACGCTTCTGGGTACTATCTGGATTTGATTTCCGAGATGGTTGTCAAGTCCAGCAAGGCGGTCATAACCGTATAGCTTTGCCGTCATCGGACTTTCGACGCGCGGTTTAGGTCCGATACGGAGTTTCAAAGTGTTCTCGAGAGCAACTGGGTTTAGAAATTGATCATAGGTTTTTAGGTAATGTAGCGTTAACGCTTCTATTCGTTTTGGGTCTCACAGATCGTATTTAAAGTGATTCAATCTAATTCTATTGATTATACAGTTTAGTACTTAACTAAATTATGCCTTAATTACGACAGAATAAGGTCCTGAGGCAGTTTTATGCCCATTTTTGGTACTTTTAAGTAGTATATTATTTTAATTATTTTTCTAATAGTTTGTCATCAAGTCTAATTCATCTCTACCAAATTTCATTTGATTTCGTATTGTAGAAAAATTCTAAAAATTCTTGAAGCAGCAGCTGTCCAAACTGATGATTTTTAGACAGTTGTCACAACGACCTATATTTAACTATACTAAAATTTTTATTATATTTTTCACTTATTTTTATATGAAACTAGACTTATCAAGCTTAAAATGGCTTTTGAATCACCTAAATCAGAGTTATAACGAGGGAGATATGATTTTTTGAAATTTAACAAAAAGTGCAGAAAAACGGGCCGCCCAGCCCGCTGGACGACGAGGCCTTGCCGATCCGGCGATGCCATCGCCACTCGCTGGACCCTGGGGCTATGGATCGCCTTGGGAGTGATGGTATCCACCCCCTGGGATATCGAAAAAGTATGGGACCAACCTCGGGTCCCCTTTGTGTCGTTTGGCCCTCTGAGTCCGTTTGATGTGGTTTTGCCACCCGATACTTGAAACGGGTGCATCTTTCAATATGGAATGGGTTACGCGACGTGCAATATATAATTTTTGGGTAGGAGAAACTGATCTATCTAAATAATCTATTTATATCATGAGATTCCAAAAAGGTTAATGGTCAAAAGCCCATTTTATCTATGTATTTACCATTAACAGTAAGTTTTTGTTTAAGTATTGTTCTTCATCATTTAAATTTTAGGATTAGTGTCTAATGTGAAAGTACTTAGAAAAATTTAAAGAACAAGGTAGTGAAAGGTGAGATTTTGAAGGAAATGGGTTAAAAAGCGATTTTAGACTTTGGGATTGAGTTCTGACAAGTTAATAAGGTGTTAGGATCGACCCATTACCTAAGGACATCTATCTCCAAGTTGGCAAAAATCTGGGGTATTACAATCTACCCCCCTTAAAAATAGTTTCGTCCCTGAAATTGGCTAAGGGTAAAAAGTAAGGATTTCATTATTTCTTTTACTTAAATGTTATTGATTTCAAGTTGATATGCGTGGTAGGGTGTATACTATCTATGCTTGTCTGGCTCAATTTAGTCTACCCTCCTTAAAACTTTTTCGTCCTGAAATTGGCTAAGTCTTCTATTAGGTTCGTATCCAACGAGCACATTTGTGGACACACTGACCTCGGCTATTGCAATTCGGCTCGTACCCATTGTTATGCCTATTCTTTAATATGAATTTGTTTAATACTTGAACCCTAATTGCTTTCCTTCAATGACTTTATTTTTGACATTCTAAGGAAGATTCAGATCCTATTTAGTGACCTAAACATACGTGTATCTTGGATCAATTTCCTTCGATCCTGGGCTAGTGGGGCAGGGGCCAACCACGCTTCCGCTGCGCCACTTTGATCCAATGGATGTATAGACTGACTTAACTTAGATTGGGCTCATAATGTTCTACCCCCCTTAAAAATTATTTTCACTCTCGAAGCTCAAAGATCTATGTCTTGATTCGTATGTCGGAATGAGGTGTAATTTAGGACCTAACCTTGGCATGCAATGGGAAACGATCTCTCAATACATTGGTCTTTCTTCCATCGATGATGTGTATTATGGCATTGGTACCTATGGTTATAGAAAGGAGCTAAAGATGATGGGTGTTGTGGTTGATTTCAGGGACGGGTGTGAGTTTATGGTGAGATGCCTAATTCTACCAAAGAAGGACTTTTGCCATGGTTCCGACTTACCCTCTTTAATCATGTCTAGTTTAGTACTGTAAGATAATCTATACATTATTAGCACATAAGGAATTTGGACAAAATAGGTTATTGAGCAGACTATCTTTCTAAGTTCATATGCTCAACATGTATGCCAAATTCCTAATTGTATGTTGTCTGTTTGAGAAATTTCTTGGGCTTAGATAGAAAAATTCCTATTGGATATATATTCTTAACACTTCTCAAAGACGAAGTAATAAACTTTTGGTTGTAAGTGGTCGAGCCAACACAGAAGGAAAGTTGTGTAGTAGGTCTGAGCCGGATACACAAACCTTCCGCCTAGCTATGACAAAAATTTTGTCGTATTAGTTCTTAATCCTAGTTGATCCCGATCTTCTACTTGATCAGAGCATTGAGTTCATTGGTAACTACTAGGATTGAGAATTCGATTCAAACCATGAATACTTCGCTTATATATAGTTTCTCTACTCCGTGTTCCCGATTATAATAAGTCCTTGGGAAGATAATTCTAAGGGGTGTGTTGACTTGACCTAACGTTAAATCCAAGGGATATATACGTTTTCTCTGAACGTGAATAGTTTCTAATCAAACAAGCTTCATAAGAGTTATTAAAGAAGCTTATAAGTACTAAGGGGATTCAACGAAGGAACGAGGTCTCACTCTAACCATAACAAGACAACTAAAGCTATATTCCAATTTTCTTAGTATAATCGGTCCCTTTACATTCCTTAGTATAACCAGTATCCTAGTCTTAACTTGGGAGTACCTGTAATCCAATAGTTGTAATCCAAAGTCTATGCTCATACGCTAGATGATTTCATACCATTTCCAATACAAGAAATTATTTTATCGCTTAGGGTCAAAAGTTATCTGATTGGAATCGAGTTGCCCGAACTTAAATGTAATTACGCTCAAGCACTTCACATATGCTTATACCAACTAAGGAGGTCCTAGGGTTCACATTATTAATTTATTGGATTTCCTATACTGTCAGATTTTTCAAAATCTAGGAGTACTAATTTTAGGTCCAAAAACTCTAAATGTCCCAACATTTGATGGTCATTGTTATTTATATAATCTTCATTCCCAAGGTCCTAATTATCTCATTACTCCCCTCTAAACTTCTTGGTTTGAGTTTGTTTTTCTTAATTGTACATGCACATATTCATGCCTTTTTGGATATGTTTCGAGTTTGAAATTGTCAAGTATAACTCTAATTCATTGACTAACAGCCTAAATGTGATTGAGATCCATTCGCATGATCTTAAACGTATATGGGCTAAACTACTGTAGCTAATCTCAACTGTCAGCGAAACTTGGGATTTTAATGTGATTTCTAGGTTCTATCGCCCCCTTCCTAAATCAAAGTGTGTCAGTGTGCGTCGTGTTACCATAACCCAGGTCCAGTTTAATCTAAATCATGCTCTGATACCATCTTGTGACGCCCTGAAAATTAGGGGTCGAGTATAAGCTCCACTCCCGAGTTCCAACGCATTACTTATGCAACATAGATAATGATGATTAAATGTCGTCCGTGTTAGTGCATTAAACATGAGTGAGATTATACCAAAACAACATATCATACTCTAGAGACAGTTAAATTATGCAAGCAGAAGACTGTGATAGATATATAAAAAATATAAACTGTTATAAGTCTCCAGAGTGTGAACATGTTACCAGGAAAAATATATACATGTATATACAAAAAATGAACAAAATAAATATACATGGGTGTTCCAAAAGTGCAAAATAACAAGTGCAATGGTATCTTATCAGCACCCCTGTAACCCCATCGATCAGAACATGGTTTACATAGACCCGCCTGATAGCTGCATAAAGGAGAAACCCTCCTCGATATCATAAAAGTCCGGCTCCACTTCGTAAGTATCACCATCATCTGAAACTAAAACAAGGTTTGGTTGGTGTTTAAAACACCGTCCCATAACGTGAGAGTGAGTGATCAACTCAGTGGAGCTATAAAGCAAAGGTTAACATGTTATCAATTCAGTCAAGCAGTAATGATAAAGCAATATAATCAAACATCCCTAAGTACTCTAATTAATGCAAGAACGGTATGTAGTAATGATGCATGTCATCGCCTACACTCCCTCTGCGATCTTCATCTCACGGTCGCGGCATGTCAGTCACTTCCTCAGTGCTTTACCCAACGCCAAACGGCACATGCAATGCGGTGCATGAGCGTGATTTTCAAGTTCTTATTAGTCCTTTTCATACAACCAGATTAGGAAACTAAGGTACCTCCCTTTTATCATTTTCCAAACAATGATCTATTCTAGGGTCGTCAGTCCTAGTAAATCTCATACGATGTTGCGGTTCTAGGTCACTACAAAGGGCTCATCACCTGATCAGTGTAGGCCTAGTTTATACTTTAGTTGTTACGGGAAGGCTCGTTACCTCAACGCAGTCTCAGAATATGCTCGAGGTCACTACAAAGGGCTCTTCACCTGATCAGTGTAGGCCGATAGCTCAAATACAGTGTCCCATACCACCGTATTCGGCTCACGAGGTAGTGTTGCTCACTGGTCACTACGGGGAGGCTCGTCACTCCAGCGTAGGCCGACAGCTCGACCACGGTGTCCCATACCACCATGCCCGGCTCATGAGTCTTAGTGGATCGAGGTACCAAGGTTAAACGAGATATCCATTGGTGAGTTTGGTACCTTAGGTTCAAGCAGTAGCGTCCATACATGGTGAATATATATCGGGTTAATCGGGTTACTTGACGAGCTCGATTGGTATGAGCGCACATCGAATTGATCGATATGAAGTGCATAAGCACTCCGTGTGGCCTAGCCACTGTCTACAACCAGCATACGACTCAGATTCCTTGAGACATGTCCTATGTGGCGAAACAATCTCAGCCACCAAATCAAAACCTGTTACCGATTGCCTGGACTATTTCATAGTCCCAGCCACACTCAATTCCAACGAGTAGTCACATGAAGTAATAAAGCAGTATTGAACAAATGATTCAGATCCTACAACCATTTAAGCATTTGAATGAATTATAGCATAAACATGGATTCACACATACGCATTACATAAGTAAAACAGACAATACAGTGCAGGTTGCATGGAGAGAGTTATACACACAGTTAAGGTTGCTAAGAATCTTATCTTGACACCCATATATAGTACAATGCACCAAATACATACTCATACAGACATTTTTACAAACGCTTAGACTACACATACCAACATACGTAACATATGTTGATTATAACATATACTTGGACAGATCCTTCCAACAAGGAGTTGTCACATACACGACAATCATGTATTTTCATTCCATATACACTGCAGGCACAAGTCATAATTCCATGTTCATTCGGTCATTTCAACAAACACTTAAACTACACACTATAACATACATGATGTATATTGGCCATAACATGTATTAGGGCAAATCCTTTCGCCAAGGGGTTGTCGCACATCCAATAACCCTATATCCATGATGGATAATCATGCCAAACATGGATACAAATTCTATACGCATTCAATCATTTCAAGTAACACATGGGATACACTATACTCAACATAGTTCATATATATCTGTAAAGCAAAGGAATCTTCGCATTTAGCATGTGAAATGGCACCCAAATCAGTTATAAACCATTAGTTGACATTGAAAGCCTTGAAAACTATAATATAAACATTTATAATCCGCACCTTTCGCCGGTAGACACGCAACGAACTCAGTTTAAACACTAAGTCTTTGTTTACGGCACCACAACAACCTATAACAAGGAATAGGTTAGCTATTCCGCCATCTATTCTATTTAAATCTCCACAACAGGTTAGGGTTAGGATTTCTTACCCAAGAACAGAGTCGGAATTGTTGGAATGGCGATGCAGAAGGGTTGATTCAGCCCGTGGAGCGATAGGGAAGGATCCTAGGGACGGTCTCCCACTTTCTCTCTCACTTTCTCTCTCTTTCATTCTCTTTCTTTTCTCTTCTCTCACCTTGGTTAGCAAATTCGTATGGAGTAAGAGAGAAGGGGTTTTAAGCCTTTATATAGGCCCAAGACTGATGGAAATGACCCAGGACCAAGGTATACTTAGGTTATATCCAAAGGGCGTCTGTTTCAGTCCAACGGAGCACTTCTGGAGGCCCCTTTTCTTCATACGGTTGGACTTAAGCTGCCTGGCATTGGATCTAGGTCGAGTTAAGTTTTTAGTCCGATCAGATTTACAAATCGACTGTGGCAGACCAGTTTCAGTTCAATGGTCACCGCCACTCGATCAAGGCCACAAGTCACTGACATGTGTATGAAAATTTTCCTGATCCGAGGGTGTATTTAGGTCAGATTCTGACGGTCTGGAACCTTAAAATTTGCCCGCAAGCGAATGACCCAGTTTACTTAAATTTGAGTTCGATTTATAAAGGTATTCGCGTTTCTCACACACTTCGCTCCGAGCTCAAGTTTGGCGCTTCTGAGTACTATCTGGATTTGATTTCTGAGATGGTTGTCAAGTCCAGTAAGGCGGTCATAACCGTATAGCTTCGCTATCATCGGACTTTTGAAGCGCAGTTCAGGTCCGATACGGAGTTTCAAAGTGTTCCCGAGAGCAACTGAGTTTAGAGATTGATCTTAGGTTTTTAGGTAACGTAGCGTTAACGGTTCTACTCTTTTTGGGTCTCACAGATCGTATTTAAAGTGATTCAATCAAATTCTACTGATTATTCAGTTTAGTACTTAACTTAATTATGCCATAATTACGATAAAATAAGGTCCTAAGGCAGTTCTATGCTCCTTTCTGGCACTTTTAAGTAGTATATTATTTTAATTATTTTTTTAATAGTTTTTCATCAAGTCTACTTCATCTCTACCAATTTTTATTAGATTTCGTATTGTAGAAAAATTCTAAAAATTCTCGAAACAACAGCTGTCGAAACTGATGATTTTTGGATAGTTGTCACAACGACCTATATTTAACTATACTAAATTTTTTATTATATTTTTTACTTATTTTTATATGAAACTAGACTTATCAATCTTAAATCTTGTTTTTGAATCACCTAAATCGGAGTTATAACGAGGGAGATATGATTTTTCGAAGTTGGATGAAAAGTGTAGAAAAATGGGCCACCTAGCCTTTGGGATCGCATGAGCCTCGCCGATCCGGCGATGCCATTGCCACTCACTGGACCCTGGGGTGATGGATTGCCTAGGGGCGATGGTATCCACCCCCTAGGGTGTCGAAAAGTGCGAGATCAACCTCGAGTCCGTTTGATGTGGTTTTACCACCCGATACTTGAAACGGGTGCATCTTTCAATATGGAATGGGTTACGTGACGTGCAATATATAATTTTGGGGTAAGAGAAACTGATCTATCCAAATAACCTATTTATATCATGAGATTCTAAAAAGGTTAATGGTCAAAAGCCCATTTTATCTATGTATTTACCATTAACAGTAAGTTTTTGTTTAAGTATTGTTCTTCATCATTTAAACTTTAGAATTAGTGTCTAATGTGAAAGTACTTAGAAAAATTCAAAGAATAAGGTGGTGAAAGGTGAGATTTTGAAGGAAATGGGTTAAAAAGCGATTTTAGACTTTGTGATTGAGTTCTGACAAGTTAATAAGGTATTAGGATTGACCCATTGCCTAAGGACGTCTATCTCCAAGTTGGTAAAAATCCGGGGTGTTACATGTAATATATAAAATTCGTGATTTATCATTCTCCTGGGCATGGTGGATGGTTGAATTCCTTATGATCGTCACATTGTTGCTTCATCAGGGAACTAATCTAATGAAAGTTCAAATTCTGTGTTAACTGCTTTATCATCCGATTGGATCGGATGAGACTTCGATTCCAATCAAATTATCGTTAAATCAAGTAGATTGAATATTGGAATTGCTATAGATAGATTCTTGGATTTTTAGTCCTTTTATCTTTATTAATTGACACATTTTTCTTCATCATTGGATTAAAAACATAGATAACAAACTTAGATTTAGATTAGTTTTAGACCGCGTTCCTCATTCCCTGTGGATTCGACCTCGGTCTCATTGAGTTATTACTACATCGCGACCTTGCGCTTGGAGTTGTGAATATTGTGGTCCACTTGGGAGTTGTATTTGCTTTATTTTTTGTATAATTCTCTAAAATAATATGAGAAAACGAATGGATGGGATAGATATACAATGCATAAATCAAGGCGGGTCCACGGTGCGGATCCTACGGACATCATTCATCTTGGGTAGTAGCTAATATTCTTTTCTAATCAGACAGATTTTGTAAATATTTTTTTATCTTATAAAATTGCTATAAGACGATGTGGCCTAATTAAATTTAAGAAGAAAGAAATTGGAGGCGAATTAGCCATTGACAGGTTAAGTAGTTGGACTCGCCACTAATGTGACGCCACCAAGTTCTGTGGGGCCCACCATAATGTATGTGTTGTATCCACGCTTTCCATTCATTTGGAGAGATCGTTTTAGGGCATGATCAAAAGAATGAGGCTGATCCAAAACTAGAGTGGACCCCACCATAGAAAATAGTGAGGAGAGTGACGTCCACCGTTGAAGCCTTCCTAAGGTCTACTGTGATTTTTATTTGAGATCAACCTGTTCATAAGTTAACACAAACATTAAAGAAGGGAAAACACAAATATCAACTTGATCGAAAGCTTTTGTGCCCATTAGAAGTTTTTAATGGTGGGCGTGACACTCCTCTGTTTTGTATGGTGGGGTCCACTCGAGTTTTGGATTTGATTCGTTCTTTGGTTCATGCCCTAAAATGATCTCTCCAAATGGATGGACGGTGTGGATACAAAAAATACATCATGGTGAGACCTACATAACTATCTGTCACTTCGTAGCGAGTCTAGCTGCTCAAACCCGTGCGCTGAATCCCCAAATGGAAACCGTTTAACGTTCCCATTAGACTTTTTATTAAATGTAATTTTTAAAAAATATATTTAAAAAAATGTGATGTGGCAATACACTGACGTGGACCAATAATAAAGGTGGATCAACTGCTCACTGTTTCCACAAAACAGAGGATCCACACTCTCTCCGCTCACATGGATCCATTACATGAATTTGTGACTGATTTTCTCAAGAGGTGGACCATATTTTTTCCAAATCCCTTGTAAAATCCTTCTCTCTACCAAAGATTACAGTGCAATGGTCGGCATTGGTGATGGTTTTAATCTCTGCATGTGGAACCTTCACCTTCGCATTGTAGCTGCACTTCAATGGTACCACTTGATCTTTGTCACCATGAATTAGTGTAATCATGACCCTTGATTTATTCAAAATTTCCAAGTAATCATCCATCAATCTGGCCCCGCCGCATATGACGTTGTGCATGGTATGCCAGGCTGAATGATGAGTATGTCTAGGCAAGTCTACGATCGTGAAGCGGAGATCCCTGCAACAACACAAACCGTATCAAATGGATATTTCTTGAAATGTAATTTGGTAGTGTTTGGCCACACCTTGTATCAATCTTTTAGGATTTTGTTTGTCTTCTCCAATCAAATCGAATTGAACCCAAGTGGGGTTTGGTTTTCATTATGAATACAAATGGTAGCCTGATGGATTGCAATTCACTTCAATAGAGAATCCAAACACCCTTACTGAGCCAAAAACATAAATTCATTACCTCTTCCTAGTAAGTAGTTGGAGAATCCATTCCCAAGTCCTGTGGTTTCTGCAAACAAGGAAGCAAATGCTTCTTCCCAAATGTTCATACCATGACATAATAGATGAACCAAACAGCAATGGTGGCCACACTCTCCTTTCAGCCAATCGGTTGAGCGCCGTCTGACTGGCTCTCTCTTTCGACGAAGGGAAGTATGGCTGAAAAAGGTAAGCCTCCATCATAAATACATTTTAATTACCACAATGTGTGAAATTCAGGCCTTCCATAAGGTGGACCACCATGCACACATATGACCCACCTGACAATCAGACTGGCATGACATCAGGATGTAGCCAATAATTGTGGGGGCCACCTAATGAATGATCCATATCTCATACATTCAGGGAGAAATAATTCTACCACATTCTTACACAAAGCAAAGCTCAAATCACAAACATGTAAGAATGCTCACCAGTGCAGTTAGTGTGATTGATTTCACTGAATTTTGATGCTTCACAGCTAAGGCCAAGGCGATAATACACCCCATCGAATGCGCTACCAGATGGAAAGAATTCAATTGAAATGGTTCAATTATGGTTTTCTCTATCATTCTTAAGTGGTCATCTAGTGTGTACAAACAGTCCCTAGGCTTTGGGCTTCTACCGAAACCCAAAAGATCGACGGTAAAAAACCTGTAATTTAGCTTTGTGGAATCTGATAGATTTGGGAACACTGTCTCTATCCAAAACGATGAAGATGAAATGAACCCATGTAAGAAGATCACATTTTCAGCTGAATTTTCTTTGCCATCCTCGTTTGCGGCTGAAAAAAAATCCAAAAAAAAAAAAAAACTATCAACCTTCTTTTTAACAACTCTCTAGCAAGTCTTGATTTTTACAGTTACCAAGAACTGATATCCAATACATCTTTTCATCCACATACCATTTCTGTAATTTGGTATTAGAATAGAAAAACAAATTGTATGAAATGTACTAAACAATGGATAGTTTAGAAGAACTGACGACAGTCCACATTTATATTTACATGTGCGGCCGGCCTTATTAAGGACTGGGATACTGTTTTGGGCCAAAACGAATGTCTAAGTCTTTGAGATGCATTTGGAGGATCAGACAGAACTAGGGGTGTACACCAGCCAAGCTAGCTCGGAAAGCTCACTCGGCTTGGCTCAATCTAGCTCGGCTTGAAGGATGACTCGAGGTGAGCCAAATTATTGGGGGCCTTGTACAAAACCTTAGGATCTAGCCCTCTAGAACAAACCAGAATTATGAATAATAAAGCAATGAAAATAAGCAATGTATCAATTACACACCACACAAGAGATTTTACGTGGAAAACCCTCAAAGAAGTAAAAACCACGGGACCTTGTCTAGATCAACAATCCACTATGAAGTAGAACGTTACAACCTTCTTCGCTCACGCAGGAGTGGATGAACAATAAGAGAAATAGAGAAAATGGAGAGATCTAACTGATTACGAGGACATAAAAGCACTGAGATATAGATTGCACAATAGATAACCTCCACGAGCAAAACCTCCCTTCTATAAGCTTCCTCTCTCTCTTTCTCTCTCTCTCTCACACACCTTTTGATAGCCCTAAACCTTTTACAAATCCCTTGTAAAGCTTTAGGAAAGGCAACTCCTTTTATAGTTTAAGAAACTTCTCTTTCGCATCCCAATTGCGAAAGGACTCAAATCCGCAGTTTCGCGCAAAATCGCGGAACAAACTGCGTAACCCACGACTAGCCGTGGAGAGTCCAAGACCGGTCGAAAGCCACCTACGACCGGTCGAGGACCTTCTACGACTGGTCGAGCACCCCGGAATAAATTATCCCAAACTCGCTAGACGTTAAGTCGTACCACGACTCGAACCCACGACTGGTCGAACACCAGCCCACGACTGGTCGAGCAGGGCTCATGACCGGTCGAAGATGGGTCAAAAAACCCATCACAAACTTCATATGACCGAGCTTGTTTTGAAAACGAGTCAAGGCCGTATATAGTGCAGTTTGACGTGACTCACTCGAACTCGGCTCAGCTTAAAGCTCGAGCTTGGCTCGGCTTAACTTGACTCGGCTCAGCTCGATATACAGCCCTAGACAAAATAACAGTACAGCCCACCTGATGAGCAGATTGTCCTGATTTTTGTAGTCGTAGTAGATCTTCATGGCGGGGCCTTCTGTTTGCATGGCATGGATTTCCTACACAGGTAGCATGTAGTGGGAAATAACTGTTTGGATGACAAGTTATTGTACTCACTTCGAATAAAGAGAAGCTATTTAATTTTCATGACAAGAACCAAGATAGGAAGTCCTAAAACCCAAGATCCATTAAGTACTTAATCAAACCAAAAAAAATGAAATAAGTAAATAATTAAATCTAAGCTATTTATATAGTGGAGTTATTTAATACTCTGCTTACATATTATGCTTGATAAGCAGACACTCTGAAATTATACAAGCAGCATAACTCAAATTAAATAGACAAAACTTTGGAATTCACTGTTCCTCTGTCCCCATCCTAAAACTGGATTGGGTAAAAAAGCCAAACCTCTGATTTGCTAGACACTCATTTATTCAAATATAAATATCCAAATATTTTTCATTTTTTAGCCGTCCAATAATGTCCACCAATCCACGTAATTTTTGGACAGTTATTGTTTGGATTAGTATGCAATTTTTAATTACTTTATGAGTTAGCGTGCATCTTCCTTCACGCCTTGCCATAGTATTAAACTTTTCTCATTTTGATACTTTATGATGGATTCATGACAATGATGGCCCACTTCATTAGCAAAAAAAAATAAAAATGAAAACGGAATTAGTCTTGATTAGTACATTTCATACTGCCGGCCCAAGATCCAGACTGGTCATTGAATGGGCACCATCATAGACTAAACTAGTGCAAAAGTCACTTCGATGAGATGATCCTAACCATTCATCTAGATGTAGTGTAGACGATTAATAGTCCTGGACCACACAAAAGAATGAACGGTCTGATCATTGATAACTAGTCTTACTATGTTATATTAATGTAAATCAAATGAACTAACATAGAATACCTTGGTTTGGTTCTTGTACAACGAAATGAAGCTTCTCTGCCTTCCCATGCCATGAGACACATGACTCACAGCTACAGTCCGACCATCTCGCCGTGGTTGAACTTCTGTTTTTCCGCCCACCTTCTCTCTTTCTACTCATTTCAAGGACACCCAAATCCCGGAAAACATTTTTCCTCACATACAAAGTTTCCGAAACTCCGCTTTCTCTCTCATCTTCCTCTGTTTTCCCCTCTTTTTCATTGCATTGACAGTAACATGTAGAGGTGTTTCCTTCCATGAACTCATCAGCCCATCTGTAGAAAATGCACAGAATACAATCCAACAAATCCAAGAATGCAAAAACAAGGAAACTGATTGCTGAAACGAGAGAATTTGCAGATTTCTCCATCCATTTTCTGGCAGAAATGGATTGGATTCCAAGCATTTTTATTTTTATTTTGGGTGGAAAGAAAGATGAGGCTTTGGATTTTGTAGTGCGAGGTTGCGTCCGTCGTTGGTCCACGTATTATATTCCTAAAGGGAAGAGAATTACAAAAATGCCATGTTTTTTTTTTGTGTATTCCCGCAATGCCCCTTTGGTTTTTTAGAGGCAAGATGCTTCGGTACCTCGCGTAAGAGCTGCATCTTGGGTTCGTGTCCGGGCTGCGTTGGGTTAGGGTTGGAAACGTCCAGCCCCATTTGAAACGGATGCGGTTTGGCTAGCGACGCTGCCACCAGCCAGGTGCTAGTGGTCGGTGCTATGTGGACCCTACCATGATGTATGTGTTTTATCCACGCCGTCTATCCATTTTGAAAGATAATTTTAGGGCTAGATTCCAAAAATTAGGTAAATATAAATCACAATTGGACCACACCATGGGAAAATAGTAGCGATTAAATGTCCACCATTAAAAACATCCTAGGGCCCACTGTAATGGTTATTTGACATCTAACCCGTTGATTAGGTCATAAAGACTTGGATGAAGGAAAATATATATCAGCTTGATCCCAAACTTTTGTGGTCCCCAAGAAGTTTTTAATGGTGGGCGTTTAATCAACACTGTGCAGTCCACTTGAGATTTCAATCAACCTCATTTTTGGGCTCATACCATAAAATGATAAGGAAGAATGGGTGGACGGCATGGATGAAACAAATACATCATGGTGGGGCCCACAGAGCACCCACCACTAGCCGTTGGCTAGTGGCAGGGTCAGTAGCCAATCCGTTTCCATTTGAAACGGGGTTAAGTGAGCATTGACAAAATTCAGGTTGGGTTAGGTCAGGTTAGAAATAATCACAATTTCTTTTGTTAGATTAGGCCAGCTGAGGGTTGAGTACAGAAGAAGTCTGGTTAGGTTTGTGTTAGGTGTCTTTGGGTTTGCAATACGGGTCCAATTGAGGTATTGGCTGGACATACGGATTGCATGGTGACTAGTGGTGGAACTTTGTGGGGCCCACCGTGATGTATGTGTTTTATATATGATGTCCATGCTTTGAAGGGAAAACACAAATATCAGCATGTTCTAAAACTTTGTGGCCCTCCAAAAGTTTTCAACGGTTTGGGTTTCATGGGGGCCAATGAAATTTTGGATTGTGCTGATATTTGTGTTTTCTTTTCATCTAGGCCAGTGTGACTTTATGAACAGGTTGGATGACTGATAAACATTAATGCGAGCCTTAGGAAAGTTTCAATGGTGGACATTATTATTCTATTGTTTTCGGTGGTGTGATCCACTTGAGCTTTGGATATACTTCAATTTTGAGATTATCACCTAAAATGGGGTGGAAAAATGGATGGACAGTGTGGATTAAAAATATATATCATGGTAGGGCCCACACAGTTCTGCTTCGGTGGGCGCAAGGTCACCATGCAATCCGATTCCCTGTAGGCTGGGTTGTATTCAGGCTGCATCCAGCAGGAGTTGCACGATTATCTCACGACAGATAACTGGCTGGGGTTAGCTCCTCTAACGTTTGTAACTGGCATAAAATTCTCAATGTTAGTTAGCTGCATTTCCCATTTGTTTAGTCTTGATTCTTAAAGTAAGAATGATCCAATACTGAAATGGGCCGCTCCATAAAATTATACCTAAAATATCTCTAAATTCACATCTTATAGCCAAATGAGTTTTTTTAATACCGTGATTTTTGGCTACTTATTATTATTATTATTTAAAGTGATGAGTCACATCAGACCATGAATTGACTGACATATAAACACCACAGTGACCCTACATAAATCTAATGGTTTTGTTATGGGAAGATCCGAGCCCCTTATAATTCTGAGGCCTGACGGCATGTTGATCCGATCAGACGGATAACTAACATCTCGGCTTAGATTATGAGAGCGGACAGTATCCGACAAAGATCCATAACCACTCTTGGGACTTGCCTGCCTGAAGGTCCGAGCCAACTCCATATTCCGAGGCGGGCACTCCTCAAGCTAAATTTAGAAACTACTATAAGTGAATGTGACCGGTTACTTTGTTCGCAGATACGAACGATGTGCATGATGTGGTACATGATCCTTGGATTACGTGCAATATCTCTATGATCCGAAAATCTCCTTGATTGAGTGAATCGTGCCGTGATTAACAGACCCAGATCATCCTACAGTCAAGTATAAATACATGAGAACCCTATTGTTATAGGTACGCAAGATCTCGCACTCTCGCTCTACAATTCAACTTAGACCCCGATTCCCTTGACCTGACTTAGGCATCGAAGGGTCCTCCGGCTTAGCCATGGTCTCCTTTGCTCACCCTTTGTGCAGGACCAGGGTCCATTCGAGGAGCATCGCATGGAGTGGAGGGTGGTCCAGATTTTGTCATCAACATTTTTGGTGCCGTCTATCGGAATTTGGTACAAAAAGTCAGGTTCATGTTCTCAAGTATAATGGCTAGAGAAAAGAAGAAAGCAGTAACTGCGGAGCCAGAGCCAAATGAGCAAACTCGCTTCTCCTCGCTACTTCACGCCGAATCAGCCCCAGGGCCCTCCCAGCGTTCTCGCAATCGGGCGAGTAAATATCGCACCATGCAGAGCAAGATACAAGTCCTACGTGATGAGGTGAACAAGATGAAGTAACAACAAGAGCCGCAACCGCATCCTGTTCAGGAAAATCCTATGCCTGAACCAGTAGGTCCGGTGGTGGAAGCCCACTCCGCACCTAAGGGTGTGAGGCCCGAGGTGCCCCAACACCCCCGTTTGCAGCTCTCGAGTCAGAATCCTCCTCCGATCCAACTCCGAGCCTTGGCTCGGAATACGGTCACGCGAGCTCCAACTAATGCTTCGGTCACCTCAACCCTGACACTGACGGATCTTCGCCATCAGCTAGAATGGAAGAAAGGGAGGAGAACTCAAGAAATTGGAAACAACCAGGAGACCATAACAGAAAACCAGGACCCATGGAAAAAAACTGTTCGCGGAGCTCAACGACAAATTCTTAACCCTGGAAAAGAAACGACAGCCGACGTCAGTTCCCGCCGCCATTTAGGCGATGATGGAAGAGATTGAGCCTCCCTTCATCTTGGAGATCATGAACGAGGTGATGCCGTAAAGGTTTGGGATACCTCCCGTCATCCAATATTCCGGATCTGGAGACTCATCCGAATACGTGGAAGCCTATTGCTCATGGATGCAGATCCAGACAGCGACGTATGCTATGATGTGTCGAAGCTTCTCAATCACGCTCACGGGTTTCGCTCGGAGTTGGTACCGGCAGCTCAAACCAAGTTCCATCAGCTCTTTCGCAGCGTTGAGCTGACTATTCCTTACCTAGTTCATAAGTGGTAAGAGAAGTTGCAAGCCCAACACACACCTACTCGCTATCAAACAAGAGCTGAAGGAGTCGTTGAAAGACTACATCGCTCACTTCAACGAGGAAGCGCTATTGGTAGAAGACTATGACGACAAAATGACGTTCGCTGCCATGTTCAGTGGCCTAAAAGAAGGGAAATTTACTTTCTCTATTACAAAGAACCTGCCGAAAACGTTGGCCGAACTTATTGCCAGAGCTCAGAAGTACACCAACGCGGAGGAATTCTCCAATGCCCGTAAAAGTGTCCAAGTGACAGAGCCAAATGGTAAGGGGAAGAGGCCTAGGAACGAGGAACCTCAGCCGTCTAACAAAGGGACCGATGACCGCTTTCCTCACGATCGTCATTCGAGCAGAAGGTCGGAGGAAAAATTTCACTCCTACACCCCCCTTAACACATCTGCCGAGCAGATTCTATTGGACATTCGAGGAGAGAAGCTGCTGAATTGGCCTGTTTGCATGAGGGCCGATTCAGATCATCGAGACTAGCGTAAGTACTGTCGCTTCCACTGAGACCACATCACAACACGGCTGACTGCGTATATCTCGGAGATGAGATCGAGGCCTTTATTCGGAAGGGACACCTGTGTCGATACACCAAGGAAGGAAAAACCACTTGGAAAGAAGAAATAGAGCGAGAACAGCCGAATAACGCCACGGAATAGCCCGCTGAAATCACACCATCTTCGGGGGCTCGTCCGGTGAAGGAGATTCAAATAGGGCGCAGAAAGCTCATTCCCGGAAGTCTGAATTGGAACATTACGTCCATTTAACCGAGCACCCCAACAAGGAACTTCGGGTGAGCCCATGCACTCTGACGTTCACAGAAGAAGATGCACGCGGAATCCAGCACCCGCACGATGATGCTCTAGTAGTTACCATGATCATAGCGAACTGAAAGGTATATCGCATCTTGGTTGACACCGGGAGCTCGGCTGACATGATCGATTCTGAGGCCTTTGAAAGAATGGGGATTCCGAGGTCTCATCTCAGACCTGTGAAGACCCCCTGCATGGCTTTGCCGGGGAAAGAGTAATCTCCAAGGGAGACATCTCCCTCCCTGTGACTGCGGGAGAAGGACAACATTAAGTCATACTCATGGTAGACTTCCTAGTTGTCAATGTACCATCAGTACATAACATCATCATAGGCAGACCTTCCCTCAATGCAATGAGAGCAGTCGTCTCCACTTATCACCTCATGATGAAATTCCCTGCCGAGGGCGGGATAGGCTACCTCCGAGGTGATCAGCGAGAAGCTCGGAGATGTTATGCGATGACAGTAAAGAAGCGGTCAAGTAAGCAGGCACTCGCCATCAATGTTTTAGACCCCAGAGGCCCGTGGAAGGCTCATCCGTGGAAGACCTGGAGAAGGTACCACTCGATGAGGTTGATCCGAGCAGGACCGTTCAGCTCGGGACATCATTGAATCCTGAGCAACGACTCGAGATTTTAACATTTTTACGGCAACATAAAGACGTCTTTGCGTGGCCCCACCAAGATATGCTCAGAATTTCTCCGGGAGTCATGGTCCACAGGCTGAATACGGATCCAGATCACAAACCTGTCAAGCAGAAGAGAAAGTCGTTTGACGCCGAGCGATACGAAGCAATAGCCGACGAGGTTTCCATTCTGCTCGATACTGGATTTATAGAAGAAGTACATTATCCCAATTAGATTGCAAATGTGGTCCTTATGAAGAAAGCCACCGGGAAGTGACGAGTTTGTGTAGATTACTCATATTTAAACAAATCTTGTCCGAAACATAGTTTCCCGTTGCCTCGGATCGATCAGCTGGTAGACAGCACAGCGGGGCATGAATTGCTTTCTTTCCTAGACGCATACTCAGAACATAATCAGATCATGATGCACCCCCCAGACAGGCAGAAGACTACCTTCATCACGAACAAGGGACTCTACTGTTATCGGGTCATGCTATTTGGCCTGAAAAACGCTGGGGCCATGTATCAAAGGCTAATAAATCAGATGTTCTCCAAATAGATCGGACGCACTATGGGAGTGTATGTCGACGACATGTTGGTGAAAAGTATTAAGGTATCTGATCACCTGATGGAACTCGGAGAAATGTTCGCAGTCCTCCGAGAATTTCAGATGAAGCCGAATCCCACGAAGTGCGTTTTTGGAGTCGGCTCAGGAAAATTCATCAGTTTTCAAGTCAGTTAGAGAGGTATCGAGGCAAATCCTACAAGATCAGAGCACTCCTCGACATGATTTCGCCTCAGACTATCAAGGAAATACAATGCCTTACAGGGCGAGTCGCGGCGCTCGGACGTTTTATATCCAGAGCAACGGATAAATGCCCCCCCTTCTTCCAACAGTTGAAGGTTCATAAGAAGATAGAGTGGACGTCGGAGTGTGAGCAAGCCTTCTAGCAATTGAAACAGTATCTGGGCTCACCCCCTCTATTGTCCAAACTTGAAGAAGGCAAACCCCCGTTTCTCTACCTCGCGGTCTCAGCCTCGACCGTCAGCTCAGCCCTGATCAGGGAGGTCGGAGGAAAACAACACCCCGTTTATTACGTGAACAAGGCTATGGTACCGGCAGAGACAAGATATTCACCCCTGGAGAAGTTAGCACTCAGCCTCTTCGTGTCAGCTCGGAGGTTACGTCCATACTTCCAGGCTCATTTCATGATTGTGTTGATAGACTCCCCTCTCAGACAAGTTCTTCAGAGACACGAGGTGTCGGGTCGAATAACTAAGTGGGCCATTGAACTCGGTGAGTTCGACATCCAGTTTCGTCTGAAGACAGTGATTAAGGGCCAAGTTGTGGCCGACTTCATTGTCGAGTTCACCACCCCGAGCACAGAAGAGATCAGTACCGAAGTCGAAACGACTCCACCTATCCAAGAGGTGGTGTCGGACCCTAGATGGGTTCTCTACGTAGACGGGTCGTCTAACATCAAAGGGGCCGGAGTCGGAATAGTCCTGATCAAGCTAGGATTCAAGGCTTCAAACAACGAAGCAGAATACAAGGCTTTGCTGGCCGAGCTCAGATTGTCGGCAAGTCTGGGTGTTCAATCTCTTCAAGTCAGATGCGACTCTCAGCTGGTGGTAAATCATATCTCTACCAAGTATGAGGCCAAGGAAACGAGTATGATCGCTTACCTTGACGAGGCAAGGAAACTGATTGAAAGATTTTGGAATTGCACTATCTATCAAATCCCGAGAGCGAAAAATTCATGGGCCGACGCCCTAGTACGGCTTAGCTTAGCTGTGGAAGGGAAGATCTCGCGAGTCATCCCCATTGAATTCATAGAGCATCCCAACATCGATAAGGTGGAAAAGAAGGAAGTCAATCCAGTTCATGCCCATTCGAGCTGGATGGACCAAATCTTTAACTACCTCACGTTTGGCGAAATCCTCTCGGATAGGTTGGAAGCCAGACAACTGAGAGTCCGAGTAGCTCGATATACCATTCTGGACGATATCTTATACAAAAAAGGGCATTCTCAGCCCTACCTCAGGTGTCTTCGGCCTGACGAGGAAGAATATGTTATGCGAGAGATTCATGAAGGAATCTACGGAAACCATTCTGGCAGCCGAGCCTTGGCCCTGAAGATACTCCGACAAGGGTATTTCTGGCCGACTATCAGGGGGGACTCCAAGGTATACGTTCAGAAATGCGACAAATGTCAGCGTTTCGTAGCCGTGCTAAGGCAACTCGCTGAAGAAATGACTCATATGAGCGGCCCTTGGCCGTTCGCTCAGTAGGGAATCGACATCATCAGCCCTTTGCCTACAGAAAAAGGGCAAGTCAAGTTCGTCATCGTCGTTGTCTACTACTTCACCAAGTGGGCCGAGGCTGAGCCGGTCGCCAAAATCATAGAGCAGAAGGTGATCGACTTTGTTTGAAAAAATATCATTTGTCGGTTCGGGATTCCGTGCATCATTGTGTCAAACAATGGTTAGCAGTTCGACAACAACAAATTTCGAAGCATGTGTCAGGGACTCGGCATCACAAACGCATACTCCTCTCCTTGACATTCTTAGTCCAACGAACAGGTAGAGGCAGTCAATAAAGTCATCAAGCACCATCTCAAGACGAAGTTGGAAAAAGTGAAAGGCAGCTAGGCCGAGGAACTTTCGTTCGTCCTCTGGGCTTATAGGACCACAGCTCAGTCCTCAACAGGAGAGACTCATTCTCACTCTCCTATGGTTCAGAGGCGATGGTGCTAGTCGAAATCAGTCTCCCCACGGCTCGAGTCGAGAACTGCCAAGAAAACCAGAATTCCGAGCAGATTGCATCCAACCTGGATATGCTCGAAGAAGTTAGAGATATCTCGAGGCTCCGAGTCGTTGCTGGGCATCAACAAGTGGCGCGATTTTATAATTCAAAGGTTAAGACCAGGCGGTTTCGACCAGGAGACTTGGTCCTTCGCCGGGTATTCCAAAATACCGCTGAGCCGAGGGCTAGGACACTCAGGCCTAATTGAGAGGGGCCAGATCGAGTCATCCGCTCGACCAAACCGGGCTCCTATCACTTGGAAGACCTCAAGGGTCGTCAGCTCCCCCACCTCTGGAATGCTAAGCATCTGAAAGTTTATCACCCGTGACGGAATAGCCTTTAAGGCTCTCAATAAATGTATACCCCCGAATGACAGGCCTTTAAAGCCCTCAGTAAGATGTACACCTCCGAGCGACAAGCCTTCAAGGCTCTTAATAATATTCGCCTCTTCGCATCTACACGAACGAATTATCTACTAAACAAAAGTTACCTCTCACATAAAGGAGCGAACTCAATGAACTAATCCTTTAAAGAAGGGGTTAGTACATTATCCCACAAAAATTCTACATGGCATCCCCTCTAAGGTAGGGGTAAAGCCAAAAAACTGACCTGACTCTCCCAACATAAGAGTTGGCTCACGAACTAACGGGTGAAGCGGAAGGTTCTCGCCAATTATGGAATGAGCCGACCCCTTAGGGGTCCGGACTCAACAAACAGGCTATAAAGGCCTCAAACTTTACAAGGCAGCATTAAAAAAAGCTGACCCACTAAAGGGTCGGCACGGCCACACCTTGGCAAAAATCGGCAACCAACAATCGGCAATCAACAATCGACAGCTAACATCCGAAAATTAATTACGGATTAACATATGAAAAATCATCATTCATAAACCTTCACCAGAAGGTCAAAGAGTAATCAAAGAGAAAAAGTTTTGACTATTTCCAAAAAAGGAGAAAAAATAATCTAAACTACGAAGACAGAGGAGGAGCTTGGGCATCGGGGGCCTGATCCGGGCGAATTTCGTCAGCAGGTATCTCTCCAGCTTCTTCGGACAACAAGGAGTCAAGATTAAGGTCCGGGTACATGCCCTGGACTGCCTCGATACAATCATCGTAGTCGCGGTTGTAAAACTTGGTAGCCTCAGCATATCTCTCTTTTGAAGTTTTGAAGGCTTTTATTGCTGTGGCCACCGCCTCGGCTAAAGAAGCTTCGTCCTCAGCCCGTTGAGTCTCCCTCGCTTGAGCGACAGCTCGGGTCTACTCTTCTGCCTCCTCAACCTTAGTTCGATCAAGGGCTTCACCCATTCGGGCGTTCTCCTGAGCCAGCGAGTCTGCATGAGCCCTGGCACGGGTCAGCTTAGCGGTCATAGTGTCGCATCGAGCTTTAAAGTCCTCTGCGATCCGTTGTAGCCGCAACTCTCTAGCTTCGAGATCAGTCGCGACCTCCTGTAGTCGAAGCTCCCCGGCCTTCCCATCTTCGAGCTGCCGACGCAACTTGCCCTACTCCAGTCGGAAGAGGGTCACCTCGTCCCGCAAGACTCCCACTACAGCTTTGAGTGCCTCCACTTCAACGTCTATTTTTCGACGCTCGCGCACTCTCTCCTAGGCTAGGAGGAGCCTCAGAACAGACTAAATAAAAATAAAAACAAGGAAATAAGAAGGTGCATATAAAAAATGAAAGCCAAGAAATACGAGGAGACAGGGAATACCTTGTAAAAGATCGTTACAAGATCATTCAGGAAGGAGTCATCCGACTTGGAAAGCAGATTGACGATCTCTTCTTTTTGAGCATGTTTAGCTACCCAGTGAGCCAAACAAGACATATGGAAGCCCGACTCGTACCTTATTCCACTCATCCCCACATGCGCCGAACCTCCCTCCTCTATGGTCCCAGTCCTGCTACCGGCCGATGCCTGAGCCTTGGACCCGAGGGCATTCCCTACCTCAAGAGGGGATATCATCGCATCGGCCATCCTAATGGCATCCTCCCGCTCGGAGGATGAAGGAATGACTATGTAGGAGGCCGCGGTTGCAAGACGAACCTCCTCAGTGGGGGGAACGACAGTGGGCCGAAGGGAAAGAGTTATGGTTGCTGGAGGAGTTATGGTTACCAGAGTCGGAATAATGATAGCTGGAGTCGGAACAATGATTGTTGGAACCCCGACTTCAGCAGGTGCCATAATCGCAGTTGTGGCGATGGAAGCTGCAGTTGGAGCTGCAGTGATAGAAATTGGAGCTGAGGGGCCCTCTCTGCGAGGAGTTGCTTGCCTCCTCCGAACGGTAGTCTTCATCCGGGACTCGGGCCTCAAAAATTCTTTCACCGTCGTGGCCGCCTTCCTCCTCCGAGAACGAGATGCCTCGGCCATGCCTATGTAAAAAGCAACAAATTCGCAACGAAACGGATAAGTTCGATTCTTCTACAAGGAACGGAAGGAGAACTTACTGAAAGATGCCGGGAGAGGTGGTGACTTGCAAAGCCCATACCAATGAAGATTGGCAGCTGTGATCAGGTCCGACCAGGAGCGGAGCTCTCCCGATAGCACCTTAGCCTTGGCTATGCAGTTCTTCTGAGCCGAGTTAAGGAGAGGTGTGCCCCTTGCGAAATCTACGAAGAAAACTCCAGCTCAATCTAACTGAGGTAACAAAAAATGAAGTCATTAATCCAACCTGGCTTTGAAAATTGGGTAGGAACCCGAGTCGTTAGAGTCCTAACTTCTGCCGCCGGTGCCTCCCATTCGCCCGTAGCCCAGAACCATTTATTCTTCCAGTCCTTGTTGGAGGATGGAAGATTCATTACCAGCCCCGACCCTTTGCTACCACGAGTCACGAAGTAATACCATGGTTCTTAACTATCGTGCTTGACCAGGTACAGGCTCATCAGTTCCGCAGGGGTTAGCTCTGAGTTCCCAACTTGATGCCAGATAATGTAGGAAGACATTAAAACCCTCCAGGCATTGGGGGTGAATTGCCCGGGAGCTAGACTGAGGTGGGCTGTAATGGCTTGGACGAAGGGATGTAGAGGAAGTCAAAGCCCGCATTACAGTGCACAGAAAAAAATGACCACTTTCCCCTCAGCAGGCACATCGGCAGTGTCAAGGGGCTCGGGGGCCCTTATCCGTACGGAATCTGGGATCTGATATTCTGAGTGGATCCATGACATTTGAGACTCCGACAGCATGGAGCCTCCTGAGACTACCTCCGAGGCCCGCCCACTCACAGGCATCTCAGTAACCTCGGCAATCACGGCCCGGGGGGCTCGAGCGGTCTTCTTTCTGCCAGCCCTATGAGTTCGGGCCCTCATTTTCTTCTTCTTTCGAGGCGGAGGAAATAAAGGCACAGCTTCATAGGGGCCTTCAGAGGCCCCTCTCCCATTACCAGAGCTCCTTGACTTAGAGTCGTCATCATAATTCTGAACAGTCTCCAGGTTGGACGACATCTTAAGAAGAAAGAATGCAAAAAGACGCAAGGGGACTCACCAGATGATCACCGAAAATCGCTCCTGCCGGAAGTATCCTACCGGTCGGAATCGCCTAATGGAAAATCCTAATTGGCTTGAATCGCCTACGCCGGAAATCACCTCTTATGGTACCAACTCAAACACAAATCACAGAAGTGAACCGAAACCTTCAAAGAAGGGTTTATATAGATCTCACCAGATCCCCACATTAATGAGTAGCTATGATAGTTGCAGTCGAATTGTAGTGAGCCGACCTAGGAGCTGACGTGGCTACATACCATTGGCTCAGACTTTGTCGAGCGGTACGCCTTTGACATCGAGCGATGTGCTTTGAATAAACAAAGCGACGCCCGAATAAGGAAGGGTTCTGTCTAGAGCACTACTCCAGGTATATGTGACAATGGATAATAGGCGGACGGTAATTTGAAATCTTAACCGTTGTCACGCGTCTACAAAGCGTGGACCCGTGGGCAGGAAACCCTAAGAGCGTGAAGTTTCAAAACGTAATAACTCTGGCATGCGCGGAAGAATTGACGGATAAGGCGTTTGATCTTACGTATGTCTACTCTCCAAGTCCTTAGCAGACCTCGAAGAGTAGGGGGCTTCTGTTATGGGAAGATTCGAGCCTCTTATAATTTCGAGGCCTGACGACATGTTGATCCGATCAGACAGATAACTAACAGCTCGGCTCAGATTATGAGAGCGGACAGTATCCGACAAAGATCCATAAGCACTTCGATTGAGACTTGCCTGCCTGAAGGTCCGAGCCGACTTTATATTCCGAGGCGGGCGCTCCTCAAGCCAAACTTAGAAACTGCCATAAGTGAACGTGGACGGTTACTTCGCTCACAGATACGCACGATGTGCATGATGTGGTACATGATCCTTGGATTTCATGCAGTATCTCCATGATCTGAAAATCTACCTGATTGAGTGAATTGTGTTGTGATTAACGGACCCAGATCATCCTATAGTCAGGTATAAATACATAAGGACCCCATTGTTATAGGTACGCAAGATCTCGCACTCTCCCTCTACAATTCAACTTAGACCCCGATTCCCTTGACCTGACTTAGGCATCGGAGGGTCCTCCAGCTTAGCCAGGGTATCCTTTGCTCACCCTTTTTGCAGGACCAGAGTCCATTCGAGGAGCATCGCACGGAGTGGAGGGTGGTCCAGATTTTGTCATCAACAAGTTTCAACTTTTCCTAGGTTGTGGTTTCACTAGGGAAGTGGACTATCAACCTCAATGGTGTGTTGATCTTACCAAGTTTTGTGGATGTACCATGATATATATGTTATATCCACATTATCTATCTATTTTGCGAGATTATTTTAGGTCATGAGCTTAAAAAATGTGGAAAATCTAAACCTCAAGTGGACTACACTAAAGAAAGGGCACTGGAAAAATGACTCCCACCATTAAAACTTTCATAGGGCCAATCATAATGTTTATATGCCATTGAACCTGTTCATAAGTTCACACAGACCCAAATGAAGGGAAAACACAAATATCAACTTGATCTGAAACTTTTGTAGCCCCAAGAAGTTTTCAATTGTAGGCATTCAATCTTCACAGTTTTTAAGGCGTGGTTAGCTTCAGGATTGGATCTACCTCATTTTGAGTTCCTATCTTAAAATGATCTTGCAAAATGGATGGATGCATTACAAGAAAATTAGGCTTTACCCATGGCCAAAAATGCCCCTAAAAGTTCAAAAAACTGGCGGTTATACTCGAGCTGTTGAAGGGAGGCATTCCTATATTTTTAACGGCGGTCGCAAATATTTAGCGGCGTTTTTTACAACCGCCGCTAAAATAGCATTTTAGCAGCGCTTACTACCTATCGGTACTTCTACTGCCAGTAAAAAAACTGCTAAAGGACCGGTAAAACCCGTACGAAGCGCCGCTATTTAAAGCGCCGCTAAATACGTCAAAACGGTGCTGCGAGCTATACGAAACGCTGGTAAAGTCGGTAACAAAGGCCCGTAAAATCTGTCATAAACGCCATCCAGTAAGAAATGGAAAAAACGCCGGCTAAAGCTCTAAAAAGCGAAGATTAAAGATGGACAAAGCGCCGTAAAAGATTCCCACAAGCCAGAAAAAATACAGAAACGCCGGTAAAGGTTTGATGAAAAGTCATTTAGACATATCAAAGTGCCGGTAAAAGTATTTTTGACCGCCGCGACATAATTCAAATGTCATGAAATGCCGACATATGCCATAGAAAACCTTTAAATGTGCACAAGTAAAAACTGCTAACTGCTGGTAAAAGCGTTGCTCACGAGTTAATTTTTTTCTTAATCCATTTGATTGTTTATATTTGATTGGAACCTATATTGTTTTTAAATATTTAGTACCTAAAAAATGTTACACAAAACAATTAAAAATAAATACTAAATTGTATTAGTTTATAATGAAAAACATATAATATTTACAATAATGTGTTAAAAATGTTTTGAATACATATAAAAGAAATCCCTCTATCCAGCCATATATCATTTGTTTGGGCCTGCAACCTGCAAGACAAAATAATAAAAATAAATTAATTATATTTCAACCATTTCATGTGATTTGGATATTAGCATATCCCATGACAATTAACACCCCAATAAGAACGCGTTCCTTCCCATACAAGTCAATGAAAGGAAGGACCCATTCACTATAAGCAATAGGGTCAAATTCCAATCCAAAACTTATATGGGCCATATCCGGTGACTTTCAATGGCCAATCCAATCTACGGTATGGATTGATTCATGGGAAGATGAAGCTGCAACCTAAAACAAACAAATAAATGGAAAAAAAAAAAATAGAAAAAAAAAAATGCTGCAGCAACCTATCAAAAAAAATAAATAAATTATAATAATGATGTCTCTTACCATTGCTGCCTTGATAAATCAACTCATCTAAGCCATTGCCTATTTTTACACCACTCCTACACTCTTTGTCCTTCATATACCACCGTCAAAACAAAACCATTATAATAAAAGGAAAAAAAAAATCGACACATCCAGCCACGTGTTGGAAAATGTGGCAATAAAAGCTCTAATCTTTATTAGAGATCCAAATGTTAGGCATGAGCCTAACATTTTAAAGCACAACTGGCACATATATATCAACACCCTTTGTTGTCCATTCGTTGTGTTTTTTTTTTTTCCGAGTTCATTTTAAGGCATGAGCCTAAAATGAGAAAGATCCAAATGTTAGGTGAATCATACCACATGAACCAATAGTGAATAAGTGCTCACCGTTAAAAACTCCCAGGGAGCCACAAAAGTACTTGTGGATCAAGCTGATATTTGTGTTTTGCCTTCATCAAGGTCTATATATGTGAGCTAATTAACTGACAATGGGCTGTATGAAGTTTTTAATGGTGCATGTTCAAGCATCGCTCTTTCCTGCTGTGTGGTCCACTTAAGATTTGAATCTGCCTTCTTTTTGGGCTCATGCCGCAAAATGAGTTGGCAAAATGGATGGATGGCATGGTAAAACACATACATCATAGTAGGGCTCATAAGTATTTTCTAGCACTGATGTTGGTGCCCAGGGGTTGCTACGGAATCCAAGTCCCTATTCCAATGCGTGAAACATTTTCCAATACCCATTTTACCTGCATTCACAACTGACACATATCAACAAGTGGTGTTTTACAGCCTGTTTGGACAGGTGAAATTGGAGGGAAAAGAAATGTTCTCTTTTGATTTAAAGATTTTTGTTGTTTGGATTGCATGAAAAAAGAAAGATTCCTCAAAGTAGTTATTGGATTTATCTATCATGGAAATTCTCCAGTGGAAGACATGAGCTGACTTTGACATAGATTCCTCGAAGTAGCCAACTTTGTCTCATTAATCTGAAATATTTACTTGTGAAATGACCAAGACATGACACAACGGAGTCTATTTTTCAATAGTAATAATTAAATAATTATTATTTTTACATGTTCATAACTTGAATTCCGCCTCTCTAAATATCTATTGAAAGATCATATGTGGCATGAACCATCTCACCAGGTCATGCAACCATGGAAAGTTATTGTGAATGCAGGTAGGGTTGGTTGGCTATAGTAGCTTCTCTTACCCCAAAATCATATATGATATGTAGAAAAACTTATTCTGGTTTGCGAAATACAATTGTTTTAAGGTTTGACGGTCCTAATCATTTCTGTCTCTGATGGGACCTCCTCTAGTCCATCTTTACCATGAAAGTGTCCGTAACCCACTCTACATCAGCTAATCACCTAAAAGTGCTCACACCACAACAAGTGGTACATGGCATTTTAAGCCCTTGAATGTGTTAGCTGAAAATGCCATGTACTCCTAGTAAACTTGTACGCGGTCCGTTCTCTTTTTATTAGAGCTCACACATTGATTGTATGAAGACTTGGAAGGATGCCAAGATTATTAGTGCAGTAAGAAATATGAAGTGCTTCAGATGCACTGATTGTAATAAGACTTGAAGGATGTGGAGACTATCAGTGCAGGGAGAAATATGAAGCAGTGCTTAGATGTACACATGCCAATGTGGCACACATGTATGATTCAGACAGGTCTTCAAGTGAGGCCACCGTAATTAACCATGCCCTAACTAAGGTGGCTATGGACCCAAGGTCTAGTTATTGGGCCCCAACTCAGCCCAGCTCTAAAATTGATAAACTCCCTAATTCCTAGGGTGAATGTTTCCAATTGAGCCATTGATTGGGCGGACTACACATGCAAAGGCATTTAGAAAAACAAAAGTCTGCTAGCAAAATGCATGTATTTCCTGCTCTTTGATTGCAATGGTATATATGTAGAATAGAACATGTACATATGAAGTCAGGAAGGGACTGGCTGGGTTGGGCTAAGATGACTGGGCCAGGTGGGCTGCCCGCTTGTTGCCAGCCCTAGCTCAACACACCAATCAAGAAAGTCCACACATCAGGTGGGCCATATCTGTACGTCCAAGATAGACTCAGGAATGGCCCAGATATTCAATCCTAGACTTTCCAAAACCCTCATTGTACATTGGCTGGATACAGAACTGTAGTATCTCAGGTGGCCTCACACCACCAAGGCAAGCTGGCCTAGAATTTCAAGTTGCCTTCAATTTCAAAATGTTCGTAAACACCCAGATAAGAAAAGAACACAATTGAATGGATGCTTTTGAACAGGAACACAATCAACAAGTTCATTAGCACAGACCTGTCCCGGGATGAAGTCATTGAGGATGATGGGAAGTCCTCTTATTAAAGCCTCAACAATTATACCTGGCCCTGCCTGTAAACACCACAGCCATAGAAAAAATAGCATGAGCTGAAACAGATCATATGGAAGGAGAAATACAGAAAATGACGACAATAAAGAAATACCCACTAACATACCTTTGTTATAATGCAGTCACAGTCTCTCTCTTTTCTTTTTCTTTTTTGTTTAAAGAAGCCAGCAATTTTATCAAAGGGATTTCTTCCAATCCTTAAATTAGTATCCATCATTCAGATTAGGATGGAATGGATAACTCAGCAACATAATGGCAGAAACAGCAGAGAAGTTCAGTAGATACTTCTAATTAAACAAGACAACTTCCTATCTAATCCTCACAAAACATCGCGTCTCAAACTCCCATTTTTAATGTCCAGAGGACTTACCCTTGCTTCTGATATCTCATCATGTCTTGTGATTTTCCTTGAGGAGCTTGATTTCTTCCTCTGCTTCCAGTAACTTCTTGTTGAACGAATCGACCTGTCTAAGATGCATGTCAAACTTACAAGCCAGTCTTGCTCAAAACCATTGACCTTTTCTTCTATTGCAAGACGCAGGCTCCCATTCACTTATCCATCTGGTTCTCAAATCCTCTTATCTGCAGTGAAGAAAGTTCTGATGAATTTGTCTAAGTGTTCTAACACTTGGGAGATGAATCTATGGCTTAATAATAATTATTATTTAATGATCGAATTGCAAAGATTGACCTTCACAGAGACTTTCCATTGAATCAACTCCAGTGTAGAGACTAGAATTTGATTACGGCCACATATGACAACAATATGCCAAATTGGTTTTGCAAGAGTTTCATCGAACAGTGCTTCTGCAAGGGCCTCTGCAGTTTTCTTGACTGGGCCCATTCCCTCACCACCTCCCATCTTCTTCCTAATACAATTTGACTGCTATTTCCCTCTACAATGAAGACTAGAGGCACCAAATAAGAAAAGAAAATTAAATAGATTAAAAAAGAGAACAAAGGAATAATAGGGAAAAAGAGCATACCTCCAAAAGCATTGATATAAACACTCCCAAGAGTGGTCGCTGCTACTGGCCTGCATTAGACCCAACTGGCAACTAACGCATCCACAAAATAACCTTATTGCCAACTTCATTTAAAGGCATTAATGATAGGTAGGTGGTACATGAAATCCACATTATTTATCTCTCCTCAATCCACTCCTTCTAAGAAGATTCTTGGTTGAAGCATTTCTTCAAACATGTAAGCATCCATGGAAAGCGGCGGATATTGTTGCCGCTGTCATGGCTGCTACCCAATTTCTGGCCATCAAAAGAGGAAATGAGAGAGAAAGAGAGAGTACCTTTGACTTCGTGCTTTGATTTCTTCTATTCCTTTCAGCCATCAGAGACAAATGGATGAAAGGACTGCTTCAAAGATAATGACCTAGGAGAGAGATATCGATAGAGAGGGAGGGAAATCAGGGAGATTGAGAGAGGGAGGGAGAGGAAGGGAGAGAGATCGAGGAAGGGAGAATACGAGGGAAAGAGATCGAGGAATGCAGAGGGAAAAGCAAGATGGGAGAGAGAGATCGAGGAATGCAGAGGGAAAAGCAAGATGGGAGAGAGAGATCGAGGAAGGGAGATGGAGAACCGCACGGGACAAGATGCAGATCAAGGAAGGAGTGCGACAAGGGAGGGAAAGAGAGACGGGAATGAAATACTCGGCGCACATTTTTTTTTTTTTTTGTAACAACGTTTCACCGGCGCCCACCGATCAAAATCAGGGGCATTTTTGGACAACTGCCGGTGATTCCCATTATCATCGGTAGTTAGAGATGGCCGCCGGTATTTTAAAAAAAAAAAAAAAAGGCGCCAAGAATAGAGTGTTTGCTTATAGTGACGGTATGGATATAACACATAAATTAAGGTGGAACTCACATAACTTAGTGATGTCAACACACCACCTAGGTCATGGTGTGTAGCACACCACACATTCCGCTTACAGGGACCAAGTGTAGCTCACGAAAGTTCCACTAAGGTCCCTCTTGTTGCGTAAGGTACCTAGTGCACTCTCGGTATATCATTTAAGAGGGGTGCAGATAAGTGGTTTGGGAGGTCCGGTGGTGATGCTCTTCTCCTTGATGCTCATCCAAACTGGTCTCCGATGCTGCCACATGTTGTTGTGATCCAGACCGTTCATCTAAACATTCTTATAGTATGTGGTCATTGTGAAAGGTTTCTCACTGATCATAGTGTTGGCACTTCGGTTTGTTTTCTGTCACGTGTAGAGTGTGCAAGCGTGCCAAAATCGATAAAGCGGCTTGATCCAAACCAATCAACTTCGACCCTAAGCGCTAAAATAGGTAGATATGTCCAATATTAATATATATGACTAGATTATGAGAAGATTGGTCACTTACTCAGCCACTTGCATAATTTTATAATGATCAAGCGATAATAAGAGGGTGGGGTTCTGAAGATGGGTTTCTTTATGCCTTCCATAAAAAAGGACTTCAGAATACTAGTGGAATCAAACAAGGAAAAAAGCTCATAAGCAGTCACTTGGTGCAACTGTAAGAATCTGTCTCTTGAAAGAACTACGTGATATTCGATAGAAAACAAATCTAGCGTATGAGCATAGATTTAGATCACAACTAAAGATTATAGTTAAGTATTATCTCTATTCCGAGGATAACCTGAGATAAAAGTAAATTGAGATACTTGATTGGTTGTTTTTTTTATTGTTGGGATTGTGTTGAGATGATACCTTGCTCTGTTGAATTTCTCTTCTATTTATAGAGTTTTGTTGCAACTCATTCTTTTAGATCTTTCTTCAATTACTGCAATGGTTACAACAATAAAAAAAAGCCTTTCTCTAAATCCTCTTTTCTGTTATGTTTCTCTTTTGTGAATGTTCCTCTTCTATTGCCCAATCTTTGCTCCTCTCAGCCGCCTTTTGTACCTCGAACTACTCGGCAGCGTTTCTGTCTTCACTCGTTAGACTTTTGAGTAACTCGATCATATTGCTCTGTTGGCCATCCATTGACATGTAAAATTAAACTTATGCCAATTATAATAAGCAAAAAGCACTTCAAGTATCTTGAAGATCTTTTTATCCATCTCTTATTTCTCATATAATGTCACATGTCACTTTCCTATTGGTTTTTTTTTTTTTTTCAAAATAGCTAGAAATAAAGTAAAACATTGCCCCCCCGGTCGCTTCGCCTTTAGGAAAAAGATGAAAGCGATGTTATTCTATTACCCAATGCAATGAATACAATCGGCCATTGTTTAATGTGTTGTCTCCTCGTTGATTCTACTTGACCAAGGTTGTACCAAAAGATATCCTTTGCTTCACCTTTTGAGTTGTTCTCTCTCTCCCCCCCCCGTCATTTTCAAAAGATGAAAGTGGCGTTATTCTATTGTCGAATGCAATGAATACAATCGGCCATTGTTTCATGTGTTGTCTCCCCGTAAATTCTACCTGACCATGGTCGTACCAAAAGATATCATTTGCTTCACCCTTTTGAGTTGTCTATGTGACACGTTACATATAATCGTATCATACGAGGAGTCATGATTGTAGTTTCAATAATACACATGTATCACGGTCAATTACCTCTTATTCAACACTCGAATCAAACCAGACAAGGAATTGTTAACACTCGATCTAGCTTTTCACCCTATAGTCACTCATGAACAGTTGTGTGAGATCAAACCAAGTTTCCTGAAGTGTCCCGATGAAGTCCTCTTGGTTCAATCTGATAACTTCTTGAACCCCTTCAATGTGTTTAAATCTCCAAAGTCATGGCCGAAACTGATGAAAGGTTGGGTTAACTGGTTCACGTGTGTTGAAACACAGCATGGTGATACATGAAGGCAAACAGGAATCCATGAATGCATCAAACTCTCCTTGCACGAATATTCATCCAACACCTTCCTTCTTGTAGTAGTGTCAACTTTCGAGAGTTGATCGACCAATACATTCCATTTTAGATGTAGCCCCATGGTCCAATAATTATGGATGTATGTGCATTTACTCACTTTTTTCCATTTGGTGATCTCGTATATCCGGGCCTCATATTGAAGAATTAATATCCATTCACTCTTTCAGACAAGACCAGTAAAGCATATTTCATTTTCATGGCTTTACAAGACAAGTCTCAGGATGAAGTGGATGGGCAAGAACATAACATTTCTTCTAATGTGGATTTGTTGATTTCTGTTATGTGTGAGTGCCCTAAAAATTACCGAGAAATACATTAATTAGGTTGAGGCGCTCACTCGAGGACGTTAGCTTGCTCTCTCTCCTTTCATGCTTGGCCATCTTTACCACAGCATGTTTGAAGCAACTATAAAGGGATTTTACCACTCTGGCGAGCCTATCTGGCTTGTGCAGATATGGTTCTACAAGTACTTTGGAGCAAAATTCATTGAATCTATTTCAACATATGTAGAATTTACCTCCTTCGATCACCTCAACATCCTCTGCCCCAAAATCAACTATTCTTTTGTTAAATATATAACTATTTTCCTTTCTTTCACCCTTGAGAAGTCTAACCATTTTTTCTATCCCTTTAAAGACAAAAAGTTCCATTTGACCTGGTTCACTGAAGAATATGAGTTGACCAACATCGAGATTGCAAGCCTCAGGGATGCGACTTAGAAGAGCTACCTGATTTGTAGAGACCTTTTATACGGCGGCACAATATATACATGTATTAATGTCAAGGTTGGCATCGAACAGTACTACCCCAATCTTCTTGCTCGTCAATTTGGTTTGGCTCAAGGTATTCCTTTTCCATTTATTCACCAAACTTACAATCGACCTCTGACTAATTCTCGATCATTACTTTTTGGACTCTCCACAGAGGGTTTGTTTCCATTAGTTCTTCTTTCACACTCCCCCTCTTCTCCAACTATCCACAATAGCTAAAGTCATTCCACTCATGGTGGAAAAACTACTACGGGACTTTCATTAGTGGATCTCATGAATTAATCATTGACTAGTTTTCTTCTTAATCTAAGATGGGGAAACCTATGGCCAAGAAGAAAGAGAATAAAGAATGCACCAAGAAATTGACTGCTCCTTAGTTGGCAGTGCCTCATTCCTAGAGGAAGTCACGATCAAAGAAGATGACCTCGATCGCATCGACTATCCCATCCCCAACACCAATAAAGATGGTCGAGCTTTCTTTCATGTTAGTTAAAGCAGTCGAGATAGCTCAACTTGAGTTAAAGCGTTAAAAGACCATGGTAACAGGTCTAAAAAAAGTGGTTCCGACAACTACTTCATTCCCAGCACCTACTACTCCAACTATTTTGAGTATTTCTGAGCTCAGGCCTCTTGCAGCTCCTCACCCTACTTTACCTGCAACATCTAGTCGATTTGCATAAGATATTTCTTCTTTGGCCAAAGCTATCGCAGACTTTGAAAAATATTATAAAACCAAATTCTGGTCGGGTATTCCATTTTCAAAGTATTACTGGGAGATGGAAGAGGCGTATAAGAGACATTAAGAATCTCACTTCAACAGGGCCTTTAATAAATGATAGAAAGAAAATGAAAGATTAAATGATCATAATCTTTCTTTTAACCTATTTCTCAAGGCATATCATTATAATCCTTTGCATTTCCTTGATCCAACCAAGCTTTAGTTTTGGTCATTAATCCCACCAAAATTTTACCAGCGATCGACAGATTTACCACTGTTGTTTTTCGGTCAAATTTAGGTGGTTATTATTTTAATATTTTATTCTTTTCCTTTATAAATATTTTGCAAACTCTAATATGACTTTCTCTTGTCTTGGTTATAGTGACTAGAGAACTCTTAGTCTCTGAGAAGTTGTTCTTTGTGCTATTCTCTCAAGCTAAGATACCTGTTCCAGACACTTCAGTCAACGCTGTTCAGTCTCCTGTAGAAAGACTTGAAGTTTCGGACTCAGAAGAGATTATGAGCATCATTGAGTAGGTCAAGCTCAAGAGCAAGTAATAATATACTAGCCTATGGAGTCATTCAGTATCCTTTTGTAATATATAAATTCATCACTCACACCTGATCAGGATTAGAGAGTTGTGGAATTGATCACGTCAACGACCCTCTCTTCTATTCATCCTACTCCATCCATAGAATCGATCGATCAAGTAGCCCTTGCCCTGGTCGTTGAACACAAGATGATTCCTTTGGACGAAGCAGGAGTACTGGAAGAGGAAACATCTCGGCCAGCTGAAGTTCCTTCTAATCGAGCTACCAAAATTCACGTAGTCGATGTTCCTGCTTCTCTAGCCCCATTGACCAATATTTCTTATTCTTTATCTTCTTCCTCCGAGGACCTGTCCAAATGAATTTGAATGTCGATGACAAAGGAGGCATCACCAAGATCTTTCACCACTGGCCAAAAAATGTCATCAACATATAAACTTACTCCTACTGAATTTCATATATATACAGTCATAGACAATGTAGTCGTTTGAAATAATAGATCTCTCTCTCTCTCTCTCTATATATATATGTGTGTGTGTGTGTGTGTGTGATTTACTTAAGGGCTCACTTTTTTGAATTACGTTTTTCATTTTCTCATTTTTGGGTTATATTTGAGACTCTACACGGCCATCCACAGAGATCAGGCTCCATTACTACATGGACGACCATTGTTACTCGGAATTATCACAATTATTCATTCCTCAAATACAATATTTCTAAATTTTGTGCTCCCACTATCTTTAGTATTCTTGGTAAACCTATAATTCACAATCTCAATGACTCTTATAGAATATAATGGACACTAAATCTTAATCCTTTGAACATTTCTGGGTATCTTATAAAGAAGCAACTAACAGTTCTAGGGTCAAGCTTTCTTTCATGTCGGTTATACATTTTAGCTTCTGTAAAAAAATCTCGTACTTGAAATATTGTATACTAGGATTTCGCTATGTCCACAATTCATATAAATTTTTAGATATAACCTTATCTGGGACCCTATTTAGGATATGTACAATTGTACATGTACTTATAACAAAAGTAGCCGTCTATTAAAGTAATAAAATATTTTTTTCTTTCTTATTTTAAGATACAGTAGGGAATGATTCGCAAATGTCTGTATATATCACTTTTAAGAGTCTTATGTTCCTAGTAGTACCATTTTCCTAATTCTAGTTTGTTTACTTTTAATGTAAACTATACAAACCCTAAGGTTTAAGAAGTCTAGAGAGTGAAGAATCTCTTCATGCATAAGCCTTCTCAATTTCTCACAAGAGATGTGGTCTAATCGCCTATGCTACAGAATCAAGGAATTTCAATATAAACTTTGCTTAATACTTATAGTGTTTCCATGCAAAAAGTTAGTGCTACAAACATGTGAAACATTCAAATTTATCTCGCTATTAAGTGAAGTGTTAAAACCAATCACAACTAAACCATAGTAAAATCTTAATTTTTTATTCTTAAATTTAAACACATAACCACACTTATCTAAATGAGAAACGTAAATAAAATTGTGTCATATAAAATTAACAAAAACAATATATACTAGATTTAGAAAGTGTTCTGATAATAACCTCATCTTACAAACTCTAATGACTTTCATGTCTGCCCTTATGTCGTCCTTATATATGTTGATCCATCAACATCTGTTAGTGACCGACTCTGCAACATATATTGTATGGAATTACATATGTGAATAGTTACACCAGAATCTATGCACTAGGAGTTTGTGGAGATATCAATTAAATTTTATTCAAAACAGACTATAACTAGGTTCTTATCTTTTTTTAATGAGTCATTCTTTAAACTCTGTGCAATCCTTCTTTTGATGGCGTGACTTCTTGCAGAAGAAGCAATCTTCATTAGGATCCTACTTTCTTTATGATTTTCTGTCAAATTGTAGCTAATTGCCACTTGAAAGACCCATGGAACTTTTTTTTAATGGTGCTTTCTTTTTTCTTTTCTTTTTTCGTCCTTAACCAGATGTTATTAGGTGTGCACTTTGTTTTACCCAATCTTTTGATTCTCTATTCCTCCTGAACGCACTAAGTTATCAATTTGTTCGATGTCTACTTTTTTCCTTTGGGATTATAACTGAATTGAAATTGACCAAACCTTTAAGAGAGAGAGGGTTCAGAACAAAAATAAATAAAATCAAGAGTTTATCCTAAATCATAAAACCCAATGTGTTATTTTTAATAACCACATTAGATAATTCACCAATGTACTCCCTAATATTTTCCTAACCATTATAAGAGGCTAAAGTCAGCTTATGTAGAAATAAACTCAGCTCAACCTTATCTAACTTCTAGAATCGGTTCCCTATTCCGATCAAGAACTCTTTGGATTTCTCGGTGTTAAGCATGATACCCTACATGGTCTTAGAGATCGAGTTCTTTATGATCTTGAGACACATATGATTTGACTTCATTCAAGCCATGTAATACGCTTATTTGATTGCATACTAGAGTCAGAAGGTTTTGGATGTTATACTTCCTTTAGGGAAAGATCCAAGTCCATGCAATCAAGATCTATTTCAAGGGATGACTTTCATCAAGGATAATTAGATCTAGTAAGCAAAGGTATAAAACTGCATTAGATTGGAACGTTGAAAATATTCATACGTAGACATACAAAGCATAACACTCACATTAAGGAATAAATAAGTTCCTTTTAACATAACATGAATATAAACCTGAAACATCACGCATATACTCAAATTTGATTGATTGTGGCCTTCAATCAAATGACTTAAAATGATGATGAGCCAAAATCATTAAATTCCGACAAGAGCTCAACGTATCATCATGATTCATCCTTTGAGCGCAATTACGACATACAGGAGCCTTCCTAAACATGAAGTTGACCAATGGTAATAACATAAACCTAAGACACCTATCACCTTTGGGTGAAATAAATCTCTTAAACTTATATCACCATCACCAATCACTTCATCCTGCTCACATCCTGCCAAGAGATGATACCTCTTTGTTCTTATAACCACCAACAATGGATATGAATGCAACTAAATGCAATCCCATAATGAAGAGTCACAAAATTTCATGTACAAAAGTCTAAAAATATATATATTCACCTATTGAAGCCACTTTGGTGGCTAACACAACTAGCTCCAATCCCTGCTCCCATACTCAAGGATCGCTACAAGGTCCTGTTTTCTATGGATCATTCTGTAAGAGTTCTAATTCATCTAAAATACACTTGATGTTGACCACTCATAAGCTAAAACACCGTTAACTAAATGATGGTTGGATTATAGTGAATAGTCAACTCTGAATATCAGCTAAGAAGATTGTGCAATGCCCTATTTCAGGCCAAATCAGAACTCACTTTAAGTTCTCCAAGAACATTAAATCACCCAAAGCCATCAATTAACTTAAATTTAGTTTTCTATCAGCTAACCAACAACCTTAGTCCTAATCCAAACATCCACGTTTACTCTTACCAGAGGCTCCCACGGTGATTAACACATACACACTCATTTTAGTGAATTCAGCCCTACATAAGATCCTTGGTCCTACATAAGAACCTATTCGAGTTTGGGTCACAAACTCTTACATTCAATCATATATAAGGAAAGAGTGTATGGACTCACACTTGACACTTACCTGATTGAGACCCTTCGTAGCTCCTTGCTTGGGTCGCTTGATTGATAATCTCTCGTGCTTTAATCAGCTCTCATTGTGCTCCCCCGATCTTTTATACAAATGCTTCAACTCATTCGATTGACTACCTTGCATACGATGCTCAAATGAGGCTACCAAGGTAACGGGAGTGATTTGGTTGAATCCTACAACTAAAGGCTTAGTTGGTTTCTAAATGGGGATTCACCTAAATAGACATTCTAGAGGTATAAAAGAAAGAGGGTTTTCCTATAGATTAGTGTCTATCCTTGTTGAGGGTGAAATATTGCATATTTCTTCCTATTTATACCTTGGTTTTATAAACATGATAGTGCTTAATCAATTTAATTATGTATATTTTCATGTGCGATATGATTTCGAGAGCTTAAGGTGAAATTGATGCCAAACGGAAGATTTATTCTTAAAAAATTATTAAATGAAGATTTGGAGATTTGGAAATCATTAATGAAGAATTCACATGCCAAAGATCCAAGAAAATCAAGTGAGGAATGAAGAGAATCAAAGATTTGAAGTGAAGAAAAGGAATCTTGAAATTGTCCTGAAAACAAACATATTCCTGAAATTGTCCTTAAAAAGTATATTCTAAAACTCTGACTCTATTTTGGAAAACTATGCAGTGCATAAATTTGAGGCGGTTTAAACTCCGAGCCTATTTTGGGAAACTGCGTAGAGGGCATAAATTTGAGGCGACTTCTAGATTTTTCAAACTCAGTGCGAAAGTTGGAGTTTCACAACTATAATAAGACTCCTTAAGATGCTCCAAAGTATCTTCTAGGGTTTGGAAAGGTCCCAAGGAGCATACACAAGGGTGGAGTAGCCGCCAAAGAGTTTTCTTCTTCCGCAGTTTATTTTTCATGCTTTGTTTAAGAGGTTTGGTTTCAATCATATTTATGGTTGGCTAAACCTCTTAGCTAGGGCTAAGAGGTGAAGTTGTAGCGTGTTTGGATGTTTATTTTTCTTTGATTCTTGTTCTTATTGAATTTCATTGATTTCTGATTTGATATTAAAGAAATATTTTCAGTTTTCTATGATTTATTATGACTTAAATTACAAAAGATGCTATGATAGCTTTGAATATCTTCTTTTCCTATTTTGAGATAGTGAAATTGGTAAATCCTATTGTTCACCATCGTCTCCTAAGCATGGTAGGGTGATGGAATCCCTTCTAATAATCACAATTCTCTTACATTAAGAATTAGGTCATTGAAAACTTCAGATTTGATTTAATTGTTTTATCTTCCAATTGCATAGGATATGACTCAAATTCCAATTGTGTTCCTTGAATCAAGTAAGGTAGCATCTCGATAGCTGTAAGTGGATCCTTAGTACCCTAGTTCCCACCTTTAAATTCATAAGTTTTAATCAACATTATTCATCATTACTCTCAATTATTCAGATCTCAATTTAGATATTTTTCTGTTTCTAGTTCTAGTTATTTTCAGAATACGTATAAGTTTAGTCCTTATGGATTCGATGTCGGTCTTACCGAGTTATTACTACATCGCGACCCTACACTTGGGGTTGTGAACAAGTTTTTGACGTTGTTGCAGGGGACTACGGCTGCATTTTTTCTAAGATTAATTAGTTTTAGAATTAGTTTAAGATTAGGATTAGTTCTTCTTTTGTGCTTCTAGGTTAGAATTTTCTTAATTTATTTCTAGAACTTTGTTTTCTGTTTTGTAGAACCCTAGAATAACAATCTTAATAGGGTAACTTCTCTCCAACTCTCTTATCTTTTCTAGATTTCTTATTTGCTTTATTTAGTTTTCTTTTTCTTAGGTTTGGTTTTGTTTAGTTGTTTAACGGTCGTGAGTGTTTCATGCCCAAGTAGGTTCATGACAACACTCGACGTCTTTTAAGTGAAGGAGGATTAATCAAAGGGTTGCCTATCCATCACCGGATTAGACAGCACTTGAGATCCTTTGAGTCAATTGAAGTGATGGCTACAAATTAACTTCAACCTCCAGTTGAGGAAATCCAAATGAAAATGAGGTGCACAATGCACCCCTGCCTCGTACTCTATGAGATTATTGACAACCGGCGGGGGTGAGTACGCATTCCTACATGGTTTTTCAACTTAATGCAGGAAATGTGGACATCAAACCTGGAGTGATACAACTTGTTGAGGGTCAAATATTGCATACTGGACCCTAGTTATTGCTTAGATTTACGAACATGATGCTACGTAACGGTCTATTATAATCATGTTTGTTGTGCAGGGTGAATTCACGAGCATAGGACTGAACAGGGTGCTAAAAGCTGAGATTTAATGCCTAGAATTCACCAAATTTTTGGACGGGCCCCAGGAGACCAAGATCGACAGATTTGCATGCCAGGGATCCAAGAAAATCTAAAAACTAAAGCTCAAGTGGCCCAAAAGATATCTAGAATGCAAGATCACAGGGTTCCCATCATCAGTTCAGATCGAAACTCCATACGTAGCCTGAGGACCATAAATGAACCGTACACGTCGAATTTCAGCTCTTGGTTCGTTGTGAAAGTGAGCCAACGGACAGATCACCCCATGAATATCTCATTTGGGGCACACCTGATCGTTGGATACGCTTCAATTTTGGTTTCAACCCATCAAACGGGGTACCAAAATAAATGGAAGGCATGGATTCCTCATATACATTACCTTGGGACCCACATCAGCATTGCACATGTATAGTGTGGTGCTCCAGCCACTCACCGGTTTTCAAGAACTTGGTCAGCAAGTGCTGACTGAGGATTTCTCAAAGAAATTTCAAAAAACGCAAACAGCGTCTAACGCTGTCCGTCTGTTGGATGATAGTGGGGCCCACCCCTCGTACATTTCACAAATCCAATCCGTCCATTGTGTCTGGGAAGGGAGTACGACCATAATCACGGTGACCGTTTGGCCCCATACAAGCGGTTGTGCGTCTTCAGTCGTTAAACACAGGATTAACGGTGGGGTATAAGATCGTGTGGGCCACACTGAATTAACTCCAAAAACACCCCTACCCAGATGGATTTTCGTCCTAAAACCAATTAACAGAGTGGATTGTTCACCTGGCTTCAATAGGTGAGCCAAACAAAACTGTCAGGGACTTCTGCGAAGCTCTGTTTCGCATAGGAAGCTGTGGTGATGATGAGTGGGCCACTACCGTCATTCGAAAGAAAGATCCGAGCCAACCGACGTGATCAGGAGAGGATTTTGCCTGACACCATGGTGTCCATGTTCTGCCATGAACGCGCAAACAAGAAGGTAACCCGCAACACATGAACGGACGGTAGAACGCCATTCTTAGTGGGCCACACCAAAGCAGAAGAAAAACGGTCATGTCTGAATGTTTTTCCGTGCGGATCTCAAAGAACAGAGTGGATTTTTCATTAGAACTCGTCTGTGGAGGCCACCAAACATCAGCGTAAAAGCCATACGCAGGCTCTGTTTATGCAGTCTGGAGGAAACGGATGATCTGGGGAGTTTGGAGATCATGATGAGGATCGGTCCCACCGTCTGGACCGGTCAAGACCCTTCCAAAGGATGTCCGGTTAAGCCCAAGGAGATGGAACGGTTCAGATCCGGTAATGGCATCCTAATTTGCTGCATAGAACAAAGAGTTTTCATGCGTGGATTCTTGATACGCAAGGTAACTGCGTAAGTGGCCTACCGCCTCTCCTTACGCCGACTCCAACACGGACTATACACCACTCTGCTACATATAAAAGGGAGAGAGAGGTGACGGCTGAGGAGGAGGGGTGGAGCAGAGAGACAGGGAGCCAGTTGGTTGGAAGGCTGTGGCTTAAACGTGGATCAGGCAGAGAGAGAGTTCCAGGTTTTTTTTTTTCTTTTTTTTTTGTTTATTGTTTACTCTATGTTCTTATATTTTTTTTTGAGATCTAGCCCGATCATGTCTGGCTAAACCTCTTAGCTAGGGCTAAGAGGTGAAGCTTGTAGTGAGATGGGGGATTCTATTCATTGCCTTTAATTTGATTTTAATTCATAAACCGAATTTGATATTGGTTTGATTATTATGGGAATATTTTTAGTCTTTAATGGTCTGTTGTGACTGAAATTACAATGGGTCTACAATGGCTTTAAGTATTTCTTTTTCCTTTTGATGTTTATGACATCAGAAAGCCCTGTTGTTTACCATCGTTTCCTGGGCATGGTCGGATGTCGGTACCCTTCCTAACCTTCATAATCATCTGATTGGTTGTCAATTAGTTTAATTCTGTTGTTTACTTTGTCTCCTGGGCATGGTTTGGTGATGGAATCCATTCTAATTCATATACCCTTCATCTCTTGAAAACTATATCAATGGCAGTTCAGTTGATTTTCATGAATCAAGAGTAGTTCTCCCTGATCTCTACAAGTGGATCCTCTGAATCCCTAGTGTCCCTCCTCTGAATTTCTTCTAAGCTTTAGACAATAATTTCACAATTATTCACTCATATTCATCTGATTTAGATTTCATCTCATTCTAGTTCTAGTTCTAGTTATTTTCAGATAACGTACATTGTTTCGATCCTTGTGGATTCGACCTTGGTCTTACCGAGTTTATTACTACATCACAACCCTGCACTTGGGGAGTGATCAAGTTTTTGGCGCCGTTGCCGGGGACTAACGGCTACGATTTTCTGAAATTAATTGGTTTTAGAATTAGTTTAAGATTAGGTTTTAATTTTAGGTTAAGATTTTCCTGATTCTTAGAAACTAACCTTCCTGTTTTATAGGCTTTTTAGATAGAAACTTCTAAGTCAGTAAGCTCTTTCTAACCTCTACTTTTTATTTGTCAGATCTCTTTTATTAAGTTACTTTCTAGTCTAGGACTTTCTTAATTTATTTTAGAAATTTTCTACTTCCTTCTTTTTAGGAACTTCTTCTATTAGAAACTAACTTATTTTGTTTTGTTTTGCAGGTCTTTAGCTTAGGGACTCCAATTTGGTAATCTCATTCCAATTCTCTCTTTCTTTCTAGATTCTCATTTTCTTTCTTAGGATTAGGTTTAGAATTTGATTGAGGGCTGCGAGTGTTTCATGCCCAAGTGGGCTCGTGACAACACTCGACGTCTCTTGACTGAAGGAGGATTAGTCGAGGGGTTAACTGTTCATCACAGGACTAGACATCACTCGAATTCCTCTGAGTTAATTGAGGATATGGCTGGAAATCAAACTCTTCTACCCCAACCTAGGGTAGAAGATGTCCAGGATGAGAATGAGGTGCATCAAGTACCCCCGCCTCGTACCTTGCGAGATTACTTACAACCGGCGGGGGTGAGTACGCCCTCATGCATGATTTTTTCTGAAAATACAAGACAAATGGACATCAAGCCAGAGGTTATCCAACTCCTTCCTAAATTCTATGGGCTTGAATTAGAAAGTCCATACTTACACCTGAAAGAGTTCGATGAGATTATAGCCACCTTATACTTTCCTAATATATCCGAGGATACCATCAGGCTGAAACTCTTTCCTTTTTCCTTGAAAGAGAAGGCTAAGACATGGTTACATTCACTGCGTCCTAAATTCATTAGCACATGGAATGATATGCAGAGGGAATTCATAAAGAAAATTTTCCCACACCATAAAATGATTACCCTCAGAAAAGCAATCATGAACTTCGCCCAAAAGGAAGATGAAACATTCTACCAATGTTGGGAAAGGTTCAAAGATCTTGTCAGTTCATGCCCACAACACGGTTTTGAAATGTGGTGCATTACAAATTTTTTCTATGATGGACTGACATTTTCTATGCGCCAACTGGTCGAGACAATGTGTAATGGAGAATTCATGAATAAAGAGGTCGATAAGGTATGGGATTATCTCGATATACTTGCCAAAAATGCACAATCATGGGACCATTACCCAAAATCAAACACTACGTCTAGGCCAACTCAATCTAAGGAGAAAGGTGGAGTATATCTCCTGAAAGAAGAGGATGATTTAAATTTTAAAGTGACTAATCTCATACGAAAAGTCGAGGCCATGGAAGGAAAGAAGGATAAGGTTAATGAAATTGTTTGCGGCATCTGTGATTGCAACATTCACATAACTGAAAATTATCCTACAATATCTGCTTTTCGAGGAGTGTTGAATGAGCAAGCTAATGCCGTAAATAACTATCAAAGACCTTTTAATGGATCTACCTCTAATACATACAATCTTGGTTGGAAAAATCATCCAAATTTTAGTTGGAGGAATAGACAAACTGCTACCCCTCAAAGTTTCTTCAATCAAAATCTAAATCAGGGGAAACCTCAAGAAGAACCGGTTCAAAATTCCATGCAAGAGCTGGCCCAGACAATGCGAGATTTTATGCAAAAAATGGATTCACGTATGACGGTTATAGAAAAGGGGATGCTTCCCGCACAACCTCTCCCCAACCCTAAACCGCAATACGAGATAAGTGATCCCATCTCTTCAAATCAAATGGGGCACGCTAAATCCATCACCACTCTTAGGAGTGGGAAGATCATTGATAAAACCCCTCCGGTTAGGCCTGAAAAGCCTCAAGAACCAGACGAGGGCAACAATGATGGATCTGGTGATGCCCCACAAAAATTAGAACCGAAACTTTTAGAAAAGCCAGTTGCTCCATTTCCCCAACGGTTGGTCGCACCAAAATCTCTTTCTAACTCTCAGGATATTCTGGAGGTGTTGAAACAAGTGAAAGTCAACATTCCTCTACTTGATGTCGTAAAACAGATTCCCTCGTATGCTAAATTTCTGAAAGACCTATGCACGACCAAAAGACGGCAGAGTATTCAAAAGAAGATCTTCTTGACTGAAAAAGTGAGTGCCATCCTGAAGCAAGATGTGCCGCAGAAATTCAAGGATCCCGGTAGCCCAACCATATCATGTGTAATCGGGAACCATCGAATTGATCATGCACTTCTTGACTTAGGAGTGAGCGTTAATCTGATTCCCTACTCGGTATACAAACAGTTAGATTTGGGTGAACTAAAACCCACCCTAACCACACTACAACTTGCTGATCGCTCTGTTCGTGTACCAAGAGGGATAATTGAGGATATGTTAGTCCAGGTCGATAGATTTTACTACCCTGTAGATTTTATCATCCTGGACACCGAACCCATCAATAACATGAGCACTCAGATTCCCGTCATCCTTGGTCGCCCATTCCTTGCCACGTCAAATGCGGTTATCAATTGCAGGAATGGTGTTATGACTATGTCTTTTGAGAATTTGCGATTAGAGTCAAACATCTTTTTCAATAACGGCAGCAACTCAGAGGATGATGACGATGTCCATGACATTAACATGATCGATACTTTCATGGAAGATAGGACACCCCTTACCTTATCCTCTGATTCTCTAGAGATGTGCCTGGCCTACTCCCATGAGTTTGATGATGATATGATTAGGGAGACGTGTGCTTTGATTGATACTGCACCGGTACTTGAAGTTAACCGGTGGAGGCCACAATTTGAAGAATTGCTACAAACCGATGTAGTGCCTCTATCGTCTAACCTCAAGCCATTGAAGCTTGACCTAAAACCTTTGGCCTTTGATTTGAAATATGCATATTTAGGTCAAGATGAGACATACCCGGTGGTGATCTCTGCCCACCTGGAGAAAGAACAGGAGAGTATGCTCATAGCTACTCTCATAAGCATAAGGGAGCCCTTGGATGGACGATCCCGGACCTCAAGGGAATCGACCCCTCGATTTGTACTCACCACATATATCTTGAGGATAATGCGAAGACCGCTCGGCAACCACAACGTAGACTAAATCCAAATATGAAGGAAGTGGTTAAGGCCGAGGTTCTTAAACTATTAGATGTGGGTATCATATACCCTATATCTGATAGTCAATGGGTGAGTCCAACTCAGGTGGTTCCTAAGAAGTCCGGAATCACCATCGTAGCCAATGCTAATAATGAACTTGTGCCAACTAGAGTCACTACTGGTTGGAGAATGTGCATTGACTACAAAAAGTTGAATACCGTCACAAGGAAGGATCACTTTCCTTTGGCCTTCATTGATCAAATCTTGGAAAGGCTAGTTGGTCATTCTTATTACTGTTTCCTTGACAGGTATTTGGGCTACAATCAGATTGAAATCGTCCCTGAGGACCAGGAAAAGACCACATTTACATGTCCCTACGACACCTTTGCTTACCGAAGGATGCCATTTGGACTATGTAATGCCCCTGCCACCTTTCAGCGATGTATGCTGAGTATCTTTTCTGATATGGTGGGGCAATATCTAGAGGTCTTCATGGACGATTTCTCTGTCTATGGTTCATCTTTCAGCAAGTGCTTGGAAAGTCTTAAATGTGTGCTGAAAAGATGTGAAGAAAAAAACTTGGTACTTAATTGGGAGAAGTGTCATTTCATGGTTCATAAGGGGATTGTCCTTGGACATATCATCTCGTCCAAGGGAATTGAGGTAGATAAGGCAAAAATCGATCTTATCTCTAACCTACCTCCACCCAAGAACATCAGGGACGTGCAATCCTTCTTAGGACACGCAGGATTTTACAGGCGATTCATAAAGGACTTTAGTCTCCTCTCTCGTCCTTTATGTAATCTTCTTCAAAAGGATGCTCCATACGAGTGGACTGAGCAATGCCAGGAAGTTTTCACCAAGCTTAAAGGCACGTTAACCACTGCACCCATCATGCAGCCACCCGACTGGAGCCTTTCTTTTGAACTTATGTGCGACGCTTCTGATTATGCTCTTGGAGCGGTTCTAGGCCAGAGAAAAGATAAGAGGTCCTATGTCATCCATTACGCGAGTAGGACTTTAAATCCTGCCCAAGTGAACTACTCGACTACGGAAAAGGAACTCTCAGCCGTAGTGTTTGCCTTGGATAAATTTAGGTCCTACCTGATCGATTCAAGATCATTATCTATACAGATCATGCGGTACTGAAGTATCTTCTTTCTAAGAATGATTCTAAGCCCCGCCTGATACAATGGATCCTTCTACTCCAAGAATTTGATTTGAAAATTAAAAATAAAAAGGGAGTAGAGAACGTAGTGGCCGATCACCTTTCTCACCTTAATACCTCTGATGCCCTTGAGGCGACCCATATCAACGACATGTTCCCTGATGAACAACTGTTCAGAGTCTCTCATTCACCTTAGTTCACTGATATTGCTAATTATCTTGCTACAGGTTCCATACCGACACATTGGACTGCGCAAGATAAGAAGAAATTTTTTACCGAGGTGCGCAACTTCTTCTGGGATGATCCATACTTGTTTAAATATTGCCCAGACCAAATCTTGAGGAGATGTGTGCCAGACGATGAGCATCAGAGTGTCATCTCCTTCTGTCATTCACAGGCCTGTGGAGGTCACTTTTTTGCAAAAAAGACCACGGCTAAGATTCTGCAGTGTGGCTTCTATTGGCCCACTATGTTCAGGGACACTCATGAGTTTTGCAAAGCTTGTGAGCGTTGTTAGAAATTAGGAGCATTGTCCCATCGAAATATGATGCCCTTAAATCCCATTCTTATCATAGAGGCATTTGATTACTGGGGCATCAATTTCATGGGACCATTCCCCCAATCTTTTGGGAATTTATATATTTTGCTTGCCATGGACTATGTCACTAAATGGGTCGAAGCGATTCCGTGTCGAACTAATGACCATCGCACGGTCATTAAATTTTTAAAAGAAAACATCCTTTCCCGATTCGGAACGCCTTGAGCCATCATTAGTGATGGGGGCTCACACTTTTGTAATAGGCCATTCGAGAGTTTAATGAAGAAATATGGTATCTCTCATAAGGTGTGCACCCCATATCACCCACAGACAAGTGGGCAAGTTGAGATTTCTAATAGGGAGATCAAACACATTTTGGAGAAAATGGTTAACCTTGATCGTAAAGACTGGTCAATCCGATTAACCGATGCCTTATGGGCTTACCGTACTGCTTTTAAAACCCCTATTGGAATGTCTCCCTTTAGACTCATCTATGGGAAGGCTTGCCACTTGCCTGTGGAGTTGGAACATAGAGCCTACTAGGCGGTCAAAAATCTGAATTTCAATCTGAACAACGCTGGCTCACTACGCAAACTTCAATTAAATGAACTTGAAGAAATCCGGAACGATGCATACGAGAACTCGAGAATTTACAAGGAAAGGATGAAGGCGTTTCATGACCAACATTTTCTACGAAAATCATTCACACCTGGTCAGAAAGTCTTTTTTTATAATTCTCTATTACATCTCTTTTCGGGTAAGCTTCGATCTCGTTGGACCGGCCCTTACATTGTTGTTACTGCTTATCCTCATGGGGCCATTGAAATAAGAGATCCCGACAATGGCAAGGAGTTTAAAGTAAATGGACATCGCTTAAAGCTATTTGTCGAGAAATTTGATTCAGAGGACATGTCCACGCCTCTGAATGATCCTGTTTACCAGGACTGATCTCCTAGTCTGATGGAGGTATATGTAGGTTTATCGCTTTCTTAGGACTAGGGTAGTTTGCTTTGGTCTGGCTGAAGACGTTAAACTTAGCGCTCCTGGGAGGCAACCCAGCTTTTCATTTCATTTTCCTAGTCAGTTAATTTAATGTTTGTGGATAACATTGCTGCAAACCCTCACGAGACTACAACTCGTCCACTAGGGGCAACCTAGGGGTTTAAAGGCTTGTTGCATACGCTAAATGCAATCGAAAGCACCTGCGAAAGTGGTATAGGTAGGATCTTTTCCGCTTTTAGTATTTTGTTGATTTCTCTCTTGTACTGACTGGCTTTTACGTTGATAATTTTTTGGAAAGCCTCTTGATTCTCCGTCCAAGTACTATCTTCCCATCACTCCTCTTTTCTTTTTGTTGATTCATGTGCATCGCATGATTATTTCTTTTACATTGAGGACAATGTAGATTTTAGGTTGGGGGTGGGAGATTAGATTACCTAATCAGTATTTTCTTGGTCTTGAGCGGAAATTGTGAAAATTTTTAAAAATTTTTTGAAATTTCTGATGAATTCGAAGTGATTTTGACGGATAATCGAGAATATGGGTAACTTATGACTCTTGGATTCGGCCATCTACTTGATTTCACGGTTAATTTTGAATTAATAATCCATGATTAGAAGTTATAAACATTGATTGAGCCATGATTTCACATATCAGATCTCGCTTACACATTAAGTTTTCAGTTCGATATTAAATGGTAACTTGGTAATCATTAAGCATGAAAGGAACTAGCCTAAAAAATTTGTTAGTAATAGTTTATAAAGAAGAAGTGAAAAGGTGAGTCAAATAATCTTCACCATAGGTTTGCTCCCTATAGGTGTGGATTCGATTTCCCATGGTTAACAGTTGAAAAGGGTTGGGCGACTAATTTGACCATGGGTTTGCTCCCTATAGGTGATAATTTGATTCTCCTCTTGACATTCTTTTAATAATAAAAAAAAAAAAAAAAGAAAAAAAAAAAGAAAAGAAGAAGAAGAAGAAGAAGAAGAAGAATATCAAAATCAAATCAAAGGCTGGTAGAATGAAAAGTTGATCTATGAGGCAAGTTTTGGTTATCATGAATTTACTTGTTGTTTACCAATGACATCTTGAAATAGAGAAGTGAATTTTAATGATGGTAAGTAGGGATTACACTATACACCCATGGAACTCAATGCTTAGAATTTTTCTAATTGATGGATTAATATTTTAAACTTTATTATGGAGTCTACCGAACGCTCGAGTACAGGAGAAAGTAAGACCCATCATACATGCATCTTAGATCTCTCATAATTAAATCAATTTTCAAAAACATCACTCGGTTTCATAAAAATTGTCCTGTAGTTCTCAACTTATTTTTTCGCATACTTTGCTCGGGACAAGCAAGATGCTGGTTGGGGGTTGTGTTGAGGGTTAAATATTGCATACTGGACCCTAGTTACTGCTTAGATTTATGAACATGATGCTACGTAACGGTCTATTCTAATCATGTTTGTTGTGCAGGGTGAATTCACGAGCATAGGACTGAACAGGGTGCTAAAAGCTAAGATTTAATGCCTAGAATTCACCAAATTTTTGGACGGGCCCCAGGAGACCAAGATCGACAGATTTACATGCCAGGGATCCAAGAAAATCTAGAAACTAAAGCTTAAGTGGCCCAAAAGATATCTAGAATGCAAGATCACAGGGTTCCCATCATCAGTTCAGATCGAAACTCCATACGTAGCCTGAGGACCATAAATGAACCTTACACGTCAAAATTCAGCTCTTGGTTCGTTGTGAAAGTGAGCCAATGGACAGATCACCCCATGAATATCTCATTTGGGGCCCACCTGATCGTTGGATACGCTTCAATTTTGGTTTCAACCCATCAAACGGGGTACCAAAATAAATGGACGGCATGGATTCCTCGTATACATTACCTTGGGACCCACATCAGCATTGCACGTGTATAGTGTGGTGCTCCACCACGGTTTTGAGAACTCGGTCGTAGTGCTTGACGAGGATTTCTCAAAGAAATTTTAAAAATGCAAAAAGCGGTGCCTAATGTTGTCCGTCTGGTTGGATGATAGTGGGGCCCACCCCTCGTACATTTCACAAATCCAATCCAGTCCATTGTGTCGGAAAGGAGTACGACCATAATCACGGTGACCGTTTGGCCCCATGCAAGCGGTTGTCCGTCTTCAGTCGTTAAACACAGGATTAACGGTGGGGTATAAGATCATGTGGGCCACACCGAATTAACTCCAAAAACACCCCTACCCAGATGGATTTTCGTCCTAAAACCAATTAACGGAGTGGATTGTTCACCTGGCTTCAATAGGTGAGCCAAACAAAACTGTCAGGGACTTCTGCGAAGCTCTGTTTCGCATAGGAAGCTGCGGTGATGATGAGTGGGCTACTACCGTCATTCAGAAGAAAGATCCGAGCCAACCGACGTGATCAGGAGAGGATTTTGCCCGACACCATGGTGTCCATGTTCTGCCATGAACGTACAAACATGAAGGTAACCCGCAACACATGAACGGATGGTAGAACGCCATTCTCGGTGGGCCACACCAAAGCAGAAGAAAAACGGTCATGTCCGAATGTTTTTCCGTGCGGATCTCAGAGAACGGAGTAGATTTTTCATTAGAACTCGTCTGTGGAGGCCACCAAACATCAACGTAAAAGCCATACGCAGGCTCTGTTTACGCAGTCTGGAGGAAACGGACGATCTGGGGAGTTTGGAGATCATGATGAGGACTGGTCCCACCGTCTGGACCGGTCAAGACCCTTCCAAAGGATGTCCGGTTAACCCCAAGGAGATAGAACGGTTCAGATCCGGTAATGGCGTCCTAATTTGCTGCATAGAACAAAGAGTTTTCATGCGTGGATTCTTGATACGCAGGGTAACTGCGTAAGTGGCCTACTGATAAGGGTCAAATATTGCATATTAGACCCCGAACATTGCCTAATTTTACGTACATGATAAGGTTTAATGGAGTGTTTTAATTATATTTTTGTTACAGGAGGAAATTGGGAGCATGTATTGAAAAATGATGTTAAAGGCATGGATTTGACATTCCAAAATTACCAGAGCACGGGATGGACTCCAGAAAACAAATAATGAAGATTTTACACGCCTGGGATCTGAGGAAAGCACGATAAAGGGGCCCGAAAAGGGTCCAGAATGCAAGATCACACGTTTTCCGGCATCCGATCAACTCGAAACTTTACACATATGATGGGGGCCATAATTTAACCGTACATATTAAATTTCAGCTATTTTTGATCTCGGGAAGTGCTCCAACTGACAAATCAGCCCATGAACCGCTGATTTCAGGCCCACCTGATATCTGGAACTGCCTCAATTTTAGTCCCAATGGTTTAATGAAGATGGGAAAGAGGATGGACGGTGCAGATTTCGAAACAACATCATAGTGGGTCCTGTATGTGGTGCATGTACATCATGTACACTACACGCCAGCACCACACCAAATCATCCCAGCGAGTCGACGACCAAGGCCGCATCTTCGTCATCTTCTTAAGACGTAAACAAATGACGTCTTCGCCGTTTGAATTGGGTTTCGGTTGTGGGCCCCATACGTCCATCATACGGCTAATCCGGACCGTTCATCAGGTCCAAATGAAGGTCCTCTTCAATGCCTAGGTGTCCGAATCGTGAACAATCATCATGAGTGAAATTCAAGCCGTTGAAAACAATTCGGACGGTGAATCAAGAGATCAGATGGACCACACCGAAATCACTCCAATCTCAGCAGGTCTGACCGATTTTTCGAGAGGGAAGCAATGGATGGAGTGGATTTCCCAACAAAACATCACGGTGGACCCCACCATCATGGCAGCGCCGGTTTGGCGTCCGCGTAACGCACGGCCGCTGGCCGTTTTGCGGAAGACAGTGGGCCCCACACGTGGCCCGTACGGACAATCCGATCCGTCCATCGTGTAGATGGGTTCGAGAACTACAAAACCATGCTGATCTTCCACTCCCATGCGTACACACGTGCGTGATACAGAGGCCACAAAAGGGCTATCCGGCGACGTTCAAAACTGAGTTTTTTGTGATTTCTTCTGTGAGCCGCGCCAATGGACCTTCAAAACCACCCATTCTTGACTGAAATTTCGTCCCGAATCCAATGGACGGGGTGGATTTTCCGTAAAATACCTCGTGGGGCCCACCGATCACGGTTGCGAAAATCGCACTTCGAGTCCAGTCACGACTCGCCACCGATTCCACCATCCAACGGCCTATAAAAGGAAGTTTTGGACGTGGGAGAGGGATTCAGATCCAGAATTGGAGATCCAGAGCTGGGGAGAGAAGAAAGAGAAGGAGAAAGAGAGAGAGATTGTTCGGTTTGGAGTTTCAATTATGAATTTTATTTAATATTTTTTTATGGATTTTATGGGTAACTAATCTCTCAGCTAGGGCTGAGATGAAGCCCCTAATTTGATCAGCTCTTGTATTGGTTGATTTACTTTGAATTTTAATTAATTTATTTTTTTTAAGTGGGCTTTATGGGTTTAAATTCCATACTTCTCCATCTATGAACTTGATCAAAGTATATAGATGGATGTTGTTGGATGCTTATTACAGTGCTTGTGTCGATCAAGAACAAAGTTTCCTATAGAGGAAGAAACAGGATGCTTTAATGAATGTACATTCCATGTGCCCGACCAAGGACATGGAATTTGTTATTCATGGCATTGCTTAAAGGAATTAGACGGTCTGTATGCCGATTTAGGACACAGATTGTGCTTTTCTATTTAAGTGGTATCAATCTAGACCAAGGTGAATCAACAGACAAAACAAGGGTTAGGATAATTAGGGGTGGATTCGAAAGTCCTAGTGCTCTCTCTCTGATTGAATTTTCTTCCCTATTCTTAATTGTTTTTCCTAAAATTGTGCTTAATAGTTTAGTTCATTATTCATTAGATTAGTTAAGGAGAGTCTTAGATTTAAATTGTGACGACCAGTCCTCGTGGGATTCGACCTCGATCTTACCGAGTTTATTACTACATCACAACCCTATACTTGGGGAGTGAACAAGTTTTTGGCGCTGCGTTCTTAGTGACCTGCTTTTCGTTCCAAATTGAATTTAGAATTCTCTCTTATCATAATTCATAGCTTAGGATTTTACTAACTTAGGTTAAAGTTTTTATTTGATTTTTAGAAACTAACCTATTTCTTGTTTTGTAGGATTCTGAGATAGAAACTTCTAATTTAGTGATATCTTTCTAATTTTTTTATTTTTATTTTTTATTTATTTATTTATTTTTATTTTATATTTTTATTTTTAGAATTAGGGTTTTTAGAAATTTTCTAACCTTAGATGTACTATTCTTAAAAACTAACTTGTTTTGTTTTGTTTTGCAGGTTTTTAACATAGGAACTTCTACTCTGGTAACATCTCTCTAACTTCTCCTTTACTTTCTGTATTGCTGTAGGATTTTGATTTCTTCTAGGATTAGACTCAGAGTTAAGGTTCTACCATGGAATCGTGGGTAGATGCATATGCTGAGTTGGATAGGTTTTATTGGGAAATGCCTGAAGGTTGTGGAAACCAACGTATACCTCAAGATTTTTCTCCATCGAGAACAGACATTGAGAACCGACTAGAACGTTATGTTCCATCGGTTAATAGGTCGTATACGATCATAATTATGGGAATGAGGACTATTATCAAGCATCATATTCTCCCATGTATGATCAAGTATGACTATAACCATGGAACCATCAAAATCAGGAAGTTGAACCAACAACATATTGTAATAATTATTCTCTTGGATCCCATACCTTTGAGATCCAACCGTAAACGATCCAAGAGGATTCATGTTTTGATCCGAGAACAAGTAAACCAAGATGTTGCGAAATTGATGAAATCATTAGAAGCACTCAATTCGCGCATTGAAAGAATAGAGGAAGCTCGCTCATCCCAACTACAATCCAATCCAGAAATACAATGCGAGGAAAGTGATCCTCACTTGCTTTTGATGAAATCTGGAATTTGGAATGAGGAGTTGGATTCCATTAATGAGCACACGGTTCAATTCCCCGATGAGTCGATCTCAATGACTGTTCAAAAGAATGATGGAGATACTTGGGTGTCTTTCAAATACAGTGATGATGACACACTTTCCTTACATGACACACAAGATCTCAATGATGAGGAAGAGGTTAGTTTATTTGAACCTCAACCAAATTTAGAATGTGAGGAAAGCGATTCTATCCCAAGTGCGCACTGCACAGAATTAGACAATGATGCGTATTGGGATGATGATCATGGATGTTCAAATTCAATTCCTTGGAATCAATCTCAAGTTTGGTCCAAGTCAATGATCAAGACGCACACGAAGTGGTCGGTTATAATGAGCCACTTCCTCACCTAACATGTCCGATTTTAAGGTAGAGGACGGGCCCCTTACAACCGACCCTTCTAACTCTTGTGAAACGTATTTGGACCACTACTCTGAATTACATGATGATATGATTAGGGAGATGGACGAGCTACTCGATATGACTCTTGAATTTGAAACCACCCAGTTGAGGCCACCATCTGAACTGTTAAATAATGACGATTCATCGCCTCTTCTGAGTAGTATCGATGAACAGAGTCCATACATCAATGCTACGTATATTGATCCTCAACCTGTCTGTGCAGGTGGTAGAGCAAGAGAGCACACCTCAGGTTTACCTTAAAAAACGATGGATTCCTTGGGCAGATCATCACGAGCCTTAATGTAGAAAATGAGTCACCCTCAGCTGAATGTCCCACTTCTTTGGATGATTGCTTGGCACACTTTGCAGATTCAAACGATCTCATGATAAGAGACATAGTGAATGCCTTGCAAAACAATATCTCGGTAGTCATCACTGACCGAGAGGACCCTTACTCTGAAGCCCCTCCTTCCACAAATCCTGAATATTTACCATTAAGGGAGGAGGAGCTAACAATTGAACCGGAGTCTGCTACTTCGGAATGTGTTGAGACTACGTCACTTTATGAGAAATTTTCTGATTTTCATCTATGTGTAGTCTCTGATTCACCATGGGATACTAACTTCGAAATTTCTTCTGTCGCAGGTGAATCGTATATACTCCGGATACCTCAGGTGAATCAACGAAAAATTTTTGATGAGGTACATAAGTTTCTTTGGAAGGTCAAGCTTCAGGGCGTCCAAGCCTATTGCAAAAAGGGCTTTTGGATGATCCTGTTAAGAAACCTACTGAGAAATTTATCACGATACTGGCCGGAGGAGGAACCTTGCAGCATAACTGAGTAGTTTTTCCCTGCTTTCTTAGGCCTAGGGTAGTTTCCTTTCTGCTATTTTAGGATAGACAGTAAACTTAGCGCTCCTGGGAGGCAGCCCAGTCTTTTGTTTTATGCTTTTTCCTAGTTAGTTACTTCAATGTTTGTGGGTAACATTACTACAAACCCTCACGAGACTACAACTCGTCCACTAGGGGTAACCCAGGGGTTTAAAGGCTTGTTGCATGCGCTAAATGCAATCGAGAGCACCTGCGAAAGTGGTATAGGTAGGATCTTCGTTGATTTTTCTTTTTGTTATTTTTACTTCTGTTGATCTCTCTCTTGTGCTAACTCACTTTTATGACGAAATTTTTTTAGAAAGCTTCTTGATTCTCCATCCAGGTACTATCTGTCCCTCACTCCTCTTTTCGTTCTCTCATGTGTATTGCATGCTTATTTCTTTTACATTGAGGACAATGTAGATTTTAGGTTGGGGGTGGGAGATTAGGTTACCTAATCAGTATTTTCTTGGTCTTGAGCAAAAATTGTGAAAATTTTTAAAATTTTTCTGGAATTTCTATTTAATTCAAAGAGATTTTGAAGGATAGTTGTGATTTTGAACTTACAAGATTCAGAATGTGAGAAATTTATGACTCTTGGATTCGGTTGTCTGGTAGATTTCACACTTAAGTTTAAATTGTTAATCCACGATTAAAAGTTGTAAACATTGATTGAGCCATGATTTCACATATCAAATCTCGTTTACACATTAAGTTTTCAGTTCGATATTAATTGATAACATGGTAATCACTAAGCATGAAGGGAACTAGCCTGAAAAACAAAATTTTTAGCATCAGTCTATAAAGAAGAATTTAAAGAATAAGTCGCATAATCGTCATCATAGGTTTGCTCCCTATAGATGATGATTCGATTCCTCATAGTTGACATAAGAAAAGATTTAGGCGACAAATTTTCACCATAGGTTTGCTCCCTATAGGTGAGAATTTGATTCCCCTCATTTGCGTTACTGCTCATAAGAAAATCAAAAGCTGGTAAAATAAAAAGTTAATCTGTGAGATAAGTGTTGGTTTCAAGTTTTGATTGTCACGAATTACTAATGATATCATGAAATTGACAATTGGATCTCTTACTGATTGTAAGACAAGATTATACGTTACACTCGTGGAACTCAATGTTTAGGAATGTTCTAATTGATGGATTAATATTTTGAACTTGATTATGAAGTTTACCGTAAGCTTGATTCCAAGAGAAAAACTCCACACACCAATCATGAATCTTAGAATTTTCGCATCTCAGCTATCTGTTCACTTGTCACTTGAATTTGCAGGAATTATCTTTTATTTCTAAAATTATTTTTCGCATGTTTTGCTCGGGACTAGCAAAATGCTGGTTGGGGGTTGTGATAAGGGTCAAATATTGCATATTAGACCCCGAACATTGCCTAATTTTACGTACATGATAAGGTTTAATGGAGTGTTTTAATTATATTTTTGTTACAGGAGGAAATTGGGAGCATGTATTGAAAAATGATGTTAAAGGCATGGATTTGACATTCCAAAATTACCAGAGCACGGGATGGACTCCAGAAAACAAATAATGAAGATTTTACACGCCTGGGATCTGAGGAAAGCACGACAAAGGGGCCCGAAAAGGGTCCAGAATGCAAGATCACACGTTTTCGGCATCCGATCAACTCGAAACTTTACACATATGATGGGGCCATAATTTAACCGTACATATTAAATTTCAGCTATTTTTGATCTCGGGAAGTGCTCCAACTGACAAATCAGCCCATGAACCGCTGATTTCAGGCCCACCTGATATCTGGAACTGCCTCAATTTTAGTCCCAATGGTTTAATGAAGATGGGAAAGAGGATGGACGGTGCAGATTTCGAAACAACATCATAGTGGGTCCTGTATGTGGTGCATGTACATCATGTACACTACACGCCAGCACCACACCAAATCATCCAAAGCAGTCAGCGAGCCGCTGACCCGCGCTCGTCATCTTCGCAGAAGACGTAAACAGCGTCTTCGCCGTTTGAATTGGGTTTCGGTTGTGGGTCCACACCGTCCATCAAACAGATAATCCGGACCGTCCATCAGGTCCAAATGAAGGTCCTCTTCAATGCCTAGGTGTCCGAATCGTGAACAATCATCATGAGTGAAATCCAAGCCGTTGAAAACAATTCGGACGGTGAATCAAGAGATCAGATGGACCACACAGAAATCACTCCAATCTCGGCCAGGTCGACCGATTTTTCGAGAGGGAAGCAATGGACTAAGTGGATTTCCCAACAAAACATCACGGTGGACCCCACCATCATGGCAGCACGGTTTAGCGTGTCCTCACAGAACGCACGGCCGCTGGCCGTTTGCGGAAGACAGTGGGCCCCACACGTGGCCCGTACGGACAATCCGATCCGTCCATCGTGTAGATGGGTTCGAGAACTACAAAACCATGCTGATCTTCCACTCCCATGCGTACACACGTGCGTGATACAGAGGCCACAAAAGGGCTATCCGGCGACGTTCAAAACTGAGTTTTTTGTGATTTCTTCTGTGGGCCGCGCCAATGGACCTTCAAAACCACCCATTCTTGACTGAAATTTCGTCCTGAATCCAATGGACGGGGTGGATTTTCCGAGAAAATACCTCTGTGGGGCCCACCGATCACGGTTGCAAAAATACGCACTTCGAGTCCGTCACGACTCTGCCACCGATTCCACCATCCAAATGAGCCTATAAAAGGAAGTTTTGGACGTGGGAGAGGGATTCAGATCCAGAGAATTGGAGATCCAGAGCCAGGGAGAGAAGAAAGAGAAGGAGAAAGAGAGAGAGATTGTTCGGTTTGGAGTTTCAATTATGAATTTTATTTAATATTTTTTTATGGATTTTATGGGTAACTAATCTCTCACTAGGGGTGAGATGAAGCCCCTAATTTGATCAGCTCTTGTATTGGTTGATTTACTTTGAATTTTAATTAATTTATTTTTTTTAAGTGGGCTTTATGGGTTTAAATTCCATACTTCTCCATCTATGAACTTGATCAAAGTATATAGATGGATGTTGTTTGGATGCTTATTACAGGTGCTTGTGTCTGATCAAGAACAGGTTTCCTATAGAGGAAGAAACAGGATGCTTTAATGAATGTACATTCCATGTGCCCGACCAAGGACATGGAATTTGTTATTCATGGCATTGCTTAAAGGAATTAGACAATCTGTATGCCCGATTTAGGACACAGATTGTGCTTTCTCTATTTAAGTGGTATCAATCTAGACCAAGGTGAATCAACAGACAAAACAAGGGTTAGGATAATTAGGGGTGGATTCGAAAGTCCTAGTGCTCTCTCTCTGATTGAATTTTCTTCCCTATTCTTAATTGTTTTTCCTAAAATTGTGCTTAATAGTTTAGTTCATTATTCATTAGATTAGTTAAGGAGAGTCTTAGATTTAAATTGTGACGACCAGTCCTCGTGGGATTCGACCTCGATCTTACCGAGTTTATTACTACATCACAACCCTATACTTGGGGAGTGAACAAGTTTTTGACTACCGCCTCTCCTTACGCTGACTCCAGCACGGACTCTACACCACTGCTACATATAAAAGGGAGAGAGAGGTGACGGCTGAGGAGGAGGGGTGGAGCAGAGAGACAGGGAGCCAGTTGGTTGGAAGGCTGTGGCTTGAACGTGGATCAGGCAGAGAGAGAGTTCCAGTTTTTTTTTTTTTTTTTTTTTTGTTTATTGTTTACTCTATGTTCTTTTATATATATATATTTTTTTGAGATCTATCCTGATCATGTCTGGCTAAACCTCTTAGCTAGGGCTAAGAGGTGAAGCTTGTAGTGAGATGGGGGATTCTATTCATTGCCTTTAATTTGATTTTAATTCATGAACCGAATTTGATATTGGTTTGATTATTATGGGAATATTTTTAGTCTTTAATGGTCTGTTGTGACTGAAATTACAATGGGTCTGCAATGGCTTTAAGTATTTCTTTTTCCTTTTGATGTTTATAACGTCAGGAAGCCCCGTTGTTTACCATCGTCTCCTGGGCATGGTTGGATGTCGGTACCCTTCCTAACCTTCATAATCATCTGATTGGTTGTCAATTAGTTTAATTCTGTTGTTTACTTTGTCTCCTGGGCATGGTTTGGTGATGGAATCCATTCTAATTCATATACCCTTCATCTCTTGAAAACTATATCAATGGCAGTTCAGTTGATTTTCATGAATCAAGAGTAATTCTCCCTGATCTCTACAAGTGGATCCTCTGAATCCCTAGTGTCCCTCCTCTGAATTTCTCCTAAGCTTTAGACAATAATTTCACAATTATTCACTCATATTCATCCGATTTTTCATGGACTAGATTCTGAAAGTCTATACCTGCACATCAAAGAGTTTGATGAAATAGTCGCTACATTACACTTCCCAAATGTGTCTGAGGACACAGTGCGACTTAAATTATTTCTTTTTTTTATTATTGAAAGAGAAGGCTAAAACGTGGATGCACTCCTTAAAGGCAAGATCCATAGTTTTTCCCGTTTCATAAAACTAACACTTTAAGGAAGACAATCATGAACTTTGCCCAGAAAGAAGAAGTGACATTCTTCCAATGTTGGAAAAGGTTCAAAGATCTCACGAATTCCTATCCACATCAAGGCTACGAAATATGGCGAACAATAAGTCTTTTCTATAACGGATTAACTTCACCAATGCGCCAGTTCGTAGAGATGATGTGTAATGGTGAATTCATGAATAAAGAGGTCGATGACGAGTGGGATTACCTTGATCAATTGGCAGAAAATACGCAATCATGGGACACCTCTCCAAGACTCACCACTTCTAAACTTACTCAATCAAAGGAAATGGGAGGAATTTATATCTTAAAAGAGGAAGACGAAATGAGTGCAAGAGTGGCCAATCTTACGAGAAAAGTCGAGGCCATGGAACTTAAGAAGGCAGAACCTGAAAAGGCTGCGGAAGTTGTTTGTGGTATTTGTGCTTGTAACATACATACAACTAAGAATTGTCCAAAAATTCCTACTTTTCAAGAGATATTGAATAAGCAATTAAATGCTGTAAACAACTACCAAAGACCTTTCAGAGGACCCACCTCAAATACATACAATTCCAGCTGGAGAAACCATCCAAATTTCAGTTGGGGGAATGGACAAACGACTAACCCACAAGAGGCCTTTACTTAATTTTTAAATCAAAAGAGACCTAAAGAGGATACGATTTAAAAATTCAAAACCAAGAACTATTCAACTATAATACGGTACAAGCATTCTGGGATATAAAAAACAACAATGGGAATGTTTGCATCGTTCATTCAAAGATTGAATCACACTTAGCGAGTGGGGAAAAAGGGATGCTTCCAGCCCAACCTCTCCCCAATCCAAAACTACAATGTGAAATAAGTGACCCAAGCTCTTCAAATCAGATGGAACAGGCTAAGTCTATCACTGCTCTTAAGAGTGGGAAGACAATTGAGCAAGCTATTCCAGTAAGAGCTGAAAAGCCTAAGGACCCAGAAATAGATGAGAATGATAGACCTAGCAATGCTTCACATGGGTTAGAACACGAACCTCAAAGTAAGCCAATTGCTTCATTCCCTCAACCGTTGATTACACAAAAACCTCTCTCTAACTCTCATCATATTCTAGGGGTGCTTAAGCAAGTGAAGGTCAATATTCCTTTACTGGATGTCGTGAAACAAATACTTTTATATGCCAAATTTCTGAAAGATCTATGCACTACCAAAAGACTGCAAAACATTCATAAAAAATTTTCTAACAGAAAAAGTGAGTGCCATCCTCAGGCAAGATGTGCCACAAAAAAATAAAGATCCTAGTAGCCCAACTATCACTTGTATAATAGGGAATCACTAGATTGAGCATGCACTTCTTGAATTAGGAGCGAGCGTTAATTTAATTCATTTCTAAGTATATGAACAATTGGGTCTAGGTGAATTAAAACCCACCAGGACCACATTACAACTTGCAGATCACTTAGTCCGTGTACCGAGAGGGATAATTGAAGATATGTTGGTCCAGGTTGATAAATTCTACTATCCAGTAGACTTTATTATCTTAGATACTCAACCCATCGTAGATATGAGCACCAAAATTCCTGTCATTCTTGGTTGCTCATTCTTTGCTACATCAAATGCTATCATTAATTGTACGAATGAAATTATGAATTTATCTTTCGAAAATATAACATTGGAGCTCAATATATTTTTTTCAACATGAGCAAACAGTCAGAGGATGTTGATGATATCCACGACATTAATTTGATATATTCTTTCGTGGAAGATAGAGCACTTTTGACTCTATACTCTGACCCTCTAGAGACATGCTTGGCCCACTCCCCTGATATAGATGATGACGTGATTAGGAAGATGGATGTCATGCTTGATGTTACGCCGGTACTTGAAGTTAACCGGTGGAGGCCACAATTTGAAGAATTATATCAAACCGATGTAGTGCATCTAACGTTTAGCCTCAAAGCACCAAAGCTTAACCTAAAACCTTTACCCTCTAATCTTAAATGTCTTTTAAGGTCAAGACATACCCGGTGGTAATTTCTTCCCACCTTGAGAAAGAACAAGAGAGTGTGCTTATCTCCACTCTCATTGAGCATAAAGGAGTCTTTAGATGGTCTATTGTAGACCTCAAGGGAATTAACCCTTTGATTTGTACTCACCACATTCATCTTGAGGATATGCGAAAACCTCCCGACAACCACAATATCGACTCAATCTAAACATGAAAGAAATGGTTAAGGCTAAGGTACTTAAGTTGTTGAATGTGGGTATCGTATACCCTATATCCAACAGTCAATAGGTGAGCCTAACTCAGGTGATCCCTAAGAAGTTCGGAATCACCATCGTAGCCAAGCTGATAATGAACTCGTGCTAACTAGATTCACTACTGGTTGGAGAATGTGCATTGACTACAAAAAATTAAATATTGTCACATGGATGGACCACTTTCCTTTGCCTGTCATTGATCAAATTTTGGAAAGGCTAGCTGGTCATTCTTACTACTGCTTTCTTGACGGATATTCGGGATACAACCAGATAGAGATAACCCTTGAAGATCAAGAAAAGACAACATTCATATGTCCCTTTAGCACCTTTGCTTATCAAAGGATGTCATTTGGTATGTGTAATGCCCCCGTCACTTTTCAGCGATGCATGTTGAGTATTTTTTCTGACATGGTGGGGCAATATTTAGAGGTCTTCATGAACGACTTTTTTGTTTTTGGTCCATCTTTCAGCGAATGTCTAAAAAATTTGTACAATATGCTGAAGCAATATGAGGAAAAAAAATTGATTCTAAATTGGGAGAAGTGTCATTTTATAGTTCCTAAGGGAATTGTTCTTGGACACATAATTTCTTCTAAGGGAATTGAGGTAGACAATGTTAAAATTGACCTTATCTCTAACCTACCTCCACCCAAGAGCATACGTGATGTGCGATCTTTCTTAGGACACGCCAAATTTTATAGACGATTCATAAAGGACTTTAGTCATCTCTCTCATCCTTTATATAATCTTCTCCAAAAGGATACCGCATTTGAGTGGAGTGAAGAATGTCAGAGAATTTTTCTAAGCTCCAGGGCATGTTAACTACCGCTCCTATCATGCAGTCACCCGACTGAAGCATACCTTTTGAGATTATGTGTGATGCGTCTGATTATGCTATTGGGGCGGTGTTATGCTAAAGAAAAGAGAAGAAGCCTTACATTATTCACTATACGAGTAGAACTCTAAATTCTACCCAAGCAAACTACTCTACTACGGAGAAGAAACTCTTAGTCGTAATGTTCGCTGTGGACAAATTTAGGTCTTATTTGATCGGATCCAAGATCATCTACACTGATCATGCGGTGCTGAAGTATCTTCTTTCCAAGAATAATGCTAAGCCCCGCTTGATAAGATGGATCCTCCTACTCAAGGAATTCGATTTAGAAATACGAGAAAAAAAAGGAGTAACGAACATAGTGGCTGACCATCTCTCGAGACTTGATCTTACCGATCCCCATAAGACAACACCTATAAATGATATGTTCACTGACGAACAACTGTTTAAAATCTCCCAACTACCTTGGTTTGCTGACATTGCAAATTATCTTGCCATGGGTTTCACGCCGATACATTAGATTGCGCAAGATAAGAAAATATTCTTCGCTGAGGTATGTAAGTTCTTTTGGGATGATCCTTATTTGTTTAAACATTATCCAGACCAAACTCTAAGGAGATGTGGGCCAGACAATGAACATCAGAGTATTATCTCCTTTTATCATTCTCAGGCCTGTGGTGGTCACTTTTCTGCAACAAAAAAAAACTACAACCAAAATTCTGCAGTACAGATTTTACTTGCCCACGATGTTCAAAGATACTCATGAGTTTTGCAAAGCTTGTGAGCGTTATCAGAAATTGGGAGGTTTGTCGCGTCGAAATATGATGCCACTAAACCCAATTCTTGTCATTGAGGCATTCGATTGTTATGGCATTGATTTCATGGGGCCATTCCCCCAATCCTTAGGAAATATTTACATATTGTTGGTAGTAGACTGTCACTAAATGGGCCGAAGCGATCCTGAGCCAGAATAATGATCATAAAAAGGTGATTAGATTCTTAAAAGAAAATATCCCTTTTTTGGTTCGGAACGCCCAGGCCATCATTAATGATGGAGGTTCATACTTTTGTAATAGGCCATTTGAGAACTTAATGAAGAAATATGTCATCTCTCATAAAGTGAGCACTCCATACCATCCACAAATAAGCGGACAAGCTGAGATTTTCAACAGGAAAATTAAACAAATTCTAGAAAAAACGGCTAACCTTGATCATAAGAATTAGTCAATTTGCTTGACTGATGCCTTATGGGCTTACCATATATCTTTTAAGACCCCCATTGGAATGTCTCCCTTTAGACTCATCTATGGGAAAGTTTGCTACCTACCCGTGGAGCTAGAGCATAAAGTCTATTGGGCTATCAAAACTTTGAACTTTTATTTGGACAACGCTAGCTCGCTGTGCAAACTTTAATTAAATGAACTCGAAGAAATCCGGAACAATGCTTATGAGAACTCGAGAATTTACAAGGACGGGATGATGATGTTCCATGGCAGGAACATCCTTTGGAAATCATTCATAACCGGTCAAAAAGTCCTATATAATTCTCGGTTACATCTTTTTTTGAGAAAACTTCGATCTCGTTGGACCGGCCCTTTCACTATTACTAATGTCTATCCTCATGTGGTCGTTGAGATAAAGAATCTGACAAATGATAATGTTTTCAAAGTGAATGGACATCGTCCCTAACCATTTGTTGAGAAGTTTGATTTAGAGGACATGACCATGCCTCTGACTGATCTTGTGTACTAGGATTGACCTCGTAGTATGCTGGAGGTGTAGTTAGGTTTATTGCTTTCATAAGATTTAGGTTAGAATAGTTTGATTTCAGGTGCAACCCATTTACATGTTAAGAATTTTGGAAAAGCTTTAATTCTCCTTCTTCAGGTATTATCTTCCCATCACTTCTTATTTCTTTTCATTGTCTCGTGTGTGTTGCATGCTCATATCTTTTACATTGAGGATAATGTAGGTTTTAGGTTGGGGGTGTGGATTAGGTAAACTAATCAGTGTTTTCTTAGTTTTGAGTAAAAATTGTGAAAATTTTCAATTTTTCAACTTACAAATATGTTTAGGAAATGATAATTTGTGGAATTAAGAATGCTTTAAGTATGATGATAAGATAAGAGATTGAATTTTAAATTGTCGGAGTTTGATCAACTGAGTAAGACTATCGCTTAAGTTTTTTCTTTTAATCGATTAAGAAGAAGTTTGAATATCATGTTAATCTAAGTCACAAGACACATTCAATTTGTTTTCTGTAAATAGTAGTAGAATTTCTGATTGTTAGTATGTATATCATTGAAAGATATTGAGAACTAAGTCTGGAGAATTTTATCCACCTTAAAAAGATGAAAAGAACTAGTTAAAAAACAGAGAGATCGACAAAAATGTCATGTATGATAAAATTTTTTTGAAAAGAATGGAAAGTCTGAAAAGAATGAATAAATAAAATGAACTGTCGATGTAAAATAAAAAAACTAGAAAAAGAAGGAAAATATGATAAGTTCGGAATCAGTACTTGATTATTGAGGTAATGAGCATAACTAACATTATGAAATAGTAGTATGTTATAGAAAGTAAATAGAATTTACTAAACACATTGGAAAATTTTGATATATGAACTTATGCTCTTAAATAATTGATAAAGAAACTTTTTGATTGATTGCTCGTGTAATTCGGCTCTAGTTTTCAAAAGTGTACTCTCTTCTTTAGATTGTACTCATTCATACTTGATTGCACAAAAGATTGTTTTCTGAAAGTGATTTGAAGATTGAAGATCACTTTACGCATGTTTTGCTCAGGATTTGCAAAATGTTGTGGTGTTGAATGTAAAATATTGCATATTTTCCCCTATTTATACCTTGGTTTTATAAACATGATAGTGCTTAATCAATTTAATTATGCATGTTTTCATGTGCGAGGTGATTTCGAGAGTTTAATGTGAAATTGATGCTAAAATGAAGATTTATGCTCAAAAGATTGTTAAATGAAGATTTGGAGATTTGAAAGTCATTAATGAAGAATTCACATGCCAAAGATCCAAGAAAATTGAGGAATGAAGATAATTTGAAGTAAAGAAAATGAATCTTGAAATTCTCTTAAAAATAAACATATTCCTGAAATTGTCTTGAAAAAGCATATTTTGAAACTCTGACTCTATTTTGGGAAACTGCGCATAGTGCGTAAATTTGAGGCGGTTCAAACTTCGAGCTTATTTTGGAAAATTGTGCAATGTATAAATTTGAGGCGATTTCTAGATTTTTTCAACTCAATGCGAAAGTCGGAGTTCCACAACTATAAATAGGACTCCCTAGGATGCTCCAAAGCTTCTAGAGTTTGGAAAGGTCTTAAGGAGCATACACAAGGGTGGAGCAGCCGCCAAAGAGTTTTTCTTCTTCCCTAGTTTATTTTTTATGCTCTGTTTAAGAGATTTAGTTTCAATCATGTATATGGTTTGCTATACCTCTTAGCTAAGGCTAAGAGGTTACTACACCAAAATTGCAAATTTGCGACGGACCAGATCCGTCACAAAACCAAATAAACGACGGATTTCATCCGTCGCTTGGTTTATGGCTGTTTCCTGGGTTGTAATTTTTTTGCAACAGATCTTATCCGTCGCAAAAAATCGAATAAAACCACCTGTAGTAATCGTCATTAAATATATTAGGGACAGATACTGTCCGTCGCTAATGTGAAGAAATCTCAAATCTGTCATTTATTTTCAGCTAGTTTAGAAATTAGCGACGGATTTGGTCCGTCGTTTAAATATCTTCAAATTAAAAAAATGTTAGTTCTATTTTTATTTTTATTTTGAATCTTACACCTGATAGTCATTCAAAAAATAATTCACACGATTATTGTGACGCCCCGTCATTATGGTCACATGTGGGCGGGCCCCAAGATGGCTGGCAGGCAGGCTACTGTGCACACAGTGAAGGTGAAACTTTTCCCACATCGGAAGTGTCGTCTGAACTTGTGGTGGTTATATGTGGAGTTGCCACCCTATACTGTATGAGGCCTTTTGGGGGCGACCCCAAGAACAAAACTGTGCGGGCTGTGCCAGGAGCGGACAATATCATACAGTGTGGGCGTGGGCTGTTACAAATGGTATCAGGGCCGAGGACGGCTCTGCCCTTAGTGGGGGATATTGTGATTCCCCGTCACTGTGGTCATATGTGGGAGGGCCCCAAGATCGTGTTACACCTAATAGTCATGTGCATATAGTGAAGGTGAAACTTTATCCCACATCGGAAGTGTCGTTGAAGTTGTGGTGGTTATATGTGGAGTTGCCACCCTATACTGTATGAGGCCTTTTGGGGGCGACCCCAAGAACAAAACCGTGCGGGCTATGCCCAGAGCGGATAATATCATACAGTGTGGGTGTGGGCTGTTACAATTGTTTAATAAGAAACCCATTCACAAAATTCAAAAAATTTGGTTGAATATAAAACTCAACTAAATATCAATGTTTGGATTCTTTGTAGGCCTTGATAATAAACTGAACTAAATATATGGTAATAATCAAAATTAGGTCAGCTACAAATGAAATAAGGTAATGTAAAGAATATCATGTCTTGAAAACTAAACAAATGATCATCATAATTATGTCCCATCAATTAAAATACAAATCTAAGAAAGACTTTTATTCTCAATATTTGTACAAGCATCCAAATAAAACATAACACGATCGAAACAAAAAAGAAATGGTAAAGATGATATATAGAACCTATAAGTTGCTTCCATTGATGTTGCATGTCTGGAAATTCCATGGTATTTTGGAAATCCAATTCCATGGTAAGGCTGCAGCTTCAAATAAGGGATTACAAATAAAAACACACCTGGGTCACCAACTAGAAGAAGAGACTCCACAAACCTTTGTCCTAGAAGTGTCAATGTGTTGCACACCTCCAATCAATGTTAACACCACTGATCCACTACAATGAAAAAGGTCTTTAGCCTCAGTTCAAAACTGTAACTAAAAAGGATAAAAACTGAGGCTAAAGCCTATAGCCTCAGTTTTGCCTCAATTGATCAACAATTTGGAAGAGAAAAAAAAGGCAGTGAAATCTAAATCTTGCAACAGAAACAGATTGGAAGATTGGAAAACCACCTTGTAGTGTTGTCCATCGATTTTGACTGTGGGGCATGGTCAAAGAGTGGACTAGCCTGATTTTATTTCCAGGTGATCATCATGGTGAAGCCCACCTTGTGCATTGGCCCATTAAAAGACTACCTTTCTTAGATGAAACAAGGTCGTGGTTGAATATCTGTTGCAATCAACAACTCTGAGCAGATCTTGTTAAAAAGGACAAATATTCTTCCTCCAATGGAACCCACATCAAATCTGCCACAACATCATTGAAAGACAAACTACATAACATAAATGAAGCAATGAAAGAGAGAAAGACGAGTGCCCCATAAACAACTCCCAAAATACATTTAAAAATAAATAAATAAACAAATAAGAGATTTTCTTTGGGATAACTAGTTTTGGGCTAGTGGATTGTTGGGATAACTCCCACAATCTTAGATATTTTCTTTTCCACTTTCTTGTGATTACTTTCACAGCAATTTCAAATCTAAATTTGTAGAAGATAGTGACTAGAATCAGCCCAGAATTCCTCTTTTTGCATCAATTCCCCAAGAAAAACTCCAGACGTCACTTGTGTTTCATACTCTAGCCTGACTAGTTATTTAGAATCTAAAAAGAGAGATTAGAATTATTTAGAAAATAAAATTACCGAAAAAAAAAGAAGATCAAGGTCCTATGTGGGGCTGCACCGGTGGGCCTGCAGGCAAAAATTGTAGTGATTGGACATCTCTGAGCATCTAGTTTTGATTGTTGTTGGATGAACTGAAGCTTAACCATTCCATTCAGACATCACTGATGGGATGACTACTACATTCCAATCTGTTGCTTTTAGGATATTATGATGGGTCACCGATATGGTGGCTCACCAGATCTTAAATCCAAATCATTACGACTGTTTTCTAACTCTGTCATCTTGGAAAAACGAAAGGAAAGGAGCATATCGATCTATGTTTATGTTTCTATGCTCATTGCATCTCAAAGCTACCAAATTCAAATTGGACAAGTATCGTGAGAAACATTGCATCTTTATGCTCAGTCACTATAAAAAGAATGAAAGAAATCAAAGCCTTTGATCATATGCTTGTGTTGAACAGACCTCTTCGCTAGGAATCTTCATAATGGAGGTTTTGAAGTTCTTTTCTGCAATTTGGTTTCTCCTGTTCCTAAACTTGTGGGATGCTAGAAATCCCATCCAAGTTCCTTAAATCTAATGGGTGAAGTTTATCAATTACAGGTAGCAGTTCATCTGCTGACAAAAGAAATAGATAAAGGATACACCTGAAAATATATACACCTAACAAGTTTTTCTGCAACAATGAGATTACATCACTCAATTGGAATGCAATTTCTGTTCATTTTTCATGAGGAAATGCATGCCCCATAGTTCCTTCTTCGAGTCTATCTGAAGGCATGTTCTGATCTTCCATAATTCGGCAAATCTCCTTTCTTACTGAGACAAAATTGAACTGTGTCATCTTTGAGCTATAGAGATTCTGACAGATTGGTATCAGTCCCTGCAGTGTATCAATGTTATTAGAGTTGTATTTTGTTGTTGAGAATTGAAATGGACAGATGTGAAATCCAGCAGAAGCAAGAAATAGAAAAAGAGTTGAGTGGATTGACTGAAGAACTGGGGAAAACAGAAAAGTTAACGCTAACTTACACTACTAGGACTGCAGTCCACACCAATGCAAAGCTATCATCAATGGTATCAACATAAGTGGAGAGGACAATAGAAGCTTCAAACAACTCCCTTAGATATTTATTTATTTTTTTCCATTGTCACTTGTATGTTCTTGCTAACATCTCAAACAATGGAGATGTATTAAGGTATATCAGGGAATAATTTTAACTACTGAAATGGAATATACAGTGCTAGGAAGAATTTCAGAAATTCCAGAAAGGGATTGAAGGCACTGCAACTGACAGACAATCCTAGGTTTCTCCAAACATACATGGAATGCAAAATAAATAAATAAATAAAAATCAAATCAAATTGAACTGTCCAAATTCTAGAACCAAATATTACACTTATTTTGTTAGATCATTGGCTGATTGACTGACATTTATTGGACAATTAAAATAGAAAATATCTAAACCATCCTTTTTCAACAAACAAGCACTTGCAAATCAGAGGTTAGAAATATTTGGAACTGTGACTTAGTAATGGTCAATCCCACAATCTATTCAGTTTAATTTGAATTAATGTGAGCCTTAAATACAATTTATGAGTGCCTGTGTATCAAGTGTCACACATAGCAAGAGATGTATCAGATGACCCATCTGATCTGTCGACTGGCTGGACATTGGTGGTAATGAGCATTCAACAATAGAAGCAAACCAAAAATCACAAAGCAGAAAGAATCCCTAATTGATTACAAAATTTCAAACGCATTAATAAAAGGACACACAACTAGAGTTGAAGAATATAAACAAATTAATAAACCCATTACTAAAAGGGCACACAACCAAAGGGCTCATGACCCAATGTTGCACAAGGCATAGTGTTTAAAATCCACCAAAACTGCCAGCCTTATATATTGAGATCTGATGACAAAATGGTGTAGGCTAGCAATTAATGTACACCAATTTCCCACTGTTCATTGTGATGACAGGGAATCCCAATACATCTCAAATTCCATTTTCAAATGCATTTTTGAGATTCCCATCTGACATCAATGGACAACAGGAGATTGACGTAACCGACTCTTGGCTTACACCAAAGTCAAGATCCTGTTAAAACCAGAGGTGCACATCTTTTCAGTTTTTTCACATCTCCTACAAAATTACCATGTGCCAAACACTCATGCTGGACAATCATGCACCAGAAGAAGCACAAATACGCCTGACATTGGGCAAACAAGCAGTAAATAAAATAGTGATGATCTAGAACAAAGGTGAGAAGCCCATACCTGCTTTGCAATAAATTCCTTAATATGTTCCTCAGTCAGTGAGCTCTTGGGTGAGTGGATGACATATGCGATATGAACCTCACCCGCTTCAGCCTCAGGAAACCTAAAAGGATTAAAAAACACGCAGAAAAATTTTCAGTGGATGGGCTTTGTCCCTTAATTAGACTCTTAAACAGTAAATGATAGACATTCTTTCTGCCTTTTCTGTTTTCAGTTATCTGGAGAAGAATACATATATACTACATACATACATACATATATACATTTATGGAGAGAAACAGAGATGAACAAGATCGATGCATTGCAGTCCAATTCAGGAATCTTCAATCGACCTGATAATACCATACACATTTGTTTCAAGAATTTCATCAAACACTTGACATGCTTGTTGCTCACTAGAATTCCATTAAACAAAAGAGAAGGGCCTCACATACTTTGAGATTTATCGAAACCTTCCAAAGTATGAAGCTCCTCTGAAGTGAAGTCAGCCTAGTGCATTTAAAAATGGAGGCAGAATTATTAGTTTTGTAATCCAAACCCAATGCCATAAAGTCCAAATGGAGTCTTACATTGTCATCAACAAGATCAGGTTGGTAATATGTATTTTAAATAAAAAAGGAGAAACAAAGAAGGAAATCAGAACTAAAGGGTTTCATGAGGACATGTGGCCCTCCGTGAAAATCGAACCGTGGATATAAAGGCTGTAGGAAATAAAAATTCCAACAAAATTCGAAATCTTCCATCAAAATTGTGTTAATTAGGACAGCATTTGGAAGCACTACCTGGATCAAATTGCAATAGTTTCGTAGAAAAGAATTGAGAAATTTGTAACTAATTTATAGGAACTCTTTCGTGAGGAAGTGGCCTTTAAATTGCAGTCTCATCAGCTCCAAGTGTCTGACCATTCACTTGAATGTAGTTAGCAATAAAAATCAGAGCTTTTTAAAATACAAAATCTATATAAAAGAGAAGTTACCAATAATTTTTTTATTTTTTATTTTATTTTTCTTTTTTTAAAAGAAGAAAAAACAAACCTGATAGCCAGATTAACGAGCTTCACAGCAAACCATATGTGCGATTAATCTATTCTAATGCACATATGGTATGTCATTGAGGCTCATTCGCATTAATCTGAAAGTGTAAGAAAGTGCTGCCCATTCAATAATACTACTACATTTGTCTACAACAGTGCCTGTACAAATGAAATAATAAAGATCAATTAAAAAAAAGAAGGGATGATTCACATTGAACAAGCCCAAGAAGCAATTTTTAGCAGAAAATGGTCATGAACTCAGATAATAATGGTCATTGGGAACTTAGAATAAAAGCTCTAAGGCAAGCAATTCGATGCTCATCTGGAAGATCTCAGTTCCCAAGATCAACATGATTTGCTAACACCAAAGGAAAATAAGATACTTGCACTAACTGCTAGGGATCAACATAAACAAACAAGACTAACTTGCCCAATACTTGAACTGATGGGAGCATTTTTCAGAATTGATAGTTATGTAAATAGGAATAGTAGCACACTCTACAATCCATCACAATCTGTAACTATGCTAGCAATAGGGAGCACAGACCAATCAGAGGCATGGTGGGCCTATCGATCACATCTTCTTGAACACGTAGCAATGCAATGTGGATGCATCACATCATTTCGCTGCTTGAGAAAGATTCACTTATAGTTGGATCGATCAGCTCTAAAACTGTGCTATTTTTCCAGTGCTTCCATACCTACAAAAAGTGCCCCATTACAAAAAACATGCTTTCAGAATGGAAGTATTGATGTGATGGATTCATAACAAGAGGAATGCTGTCCTACTCATTTGCAGGATCCATCCAAATTCTAATCTCTCCAAAGTGCAAGATCCAAGCCATTCATCAGGTGGGGCCACTGTGAATCTAATGGTAATTAAGAAAATTAATAACCAACGGTATATATTCAGTGAGCAAACATGGGTCCTGACTTTTGGACGAGCATGTTTATGGTAGCCCTCACAATGGATGGAACTCACCTTGCACATGTGTGCCATGTTGACAAGTGTGCAGGGAACGAAACCCTGGCTTCTCATTCGAGAGTAGCCACAACATTCTCTCAACCATTTTACAAATTTCAATTCAAATTGTTGATAAAAAATCATCAAGACATTCTACTTACATAGCTGGGAAGATCCTCGGAGCGGTCTGACTGGTAGAAATCACGGTTCTTCTGACCGGTCACAATCTCCAGAAGTAAAACACTGAAGCTGAATACATCTGATTTACTAGAGAATTGTCCGTGCATGGCATACTTTGGGGCCATGTATCCACTTCAAAAGATAATCTCCAATATCACCAGATATTTGATACATTAGTAGAGAACATTTGCTTTTAAACGAGCTAGATTTTAATTATTAGATAGAGAGAAACTGGAAAACATTTACAAGATCAGGAATGCATATCTGGATGTCCCAACTGTCTGTGGGACATAGCCAAAAATCAGGCAGATCAGATGATCCCAATTGCTCAATCATTTTTTTTTGCCATTTCATTCATGTTTGCTTCTGCAATGTACACGAAGGAGCCCTGATTCAGGAATCCCGACCGTTGATCTAAAGGAATCCAGAATAGACGCGCGATTAGATTACTATATCCCTTGGATTATTGGCCCATCTAAATGGTTTGAGAAAAAACATTTAGAATCCCATGAGGCTCAGACTCAGTCAGATTGGTCCGGTTGGCCAGCAATGCACATAAACAGGGGCCCCACACATCAGGCCTTACATCAAATCAAATAAAAATAAAAATAAAAATAAGAATGGGGGAGAAGGAAGAAGGGAACAAGGGGGTGGACTCACTTCGGCCGGTGGAAGGTTGGATGGCCGAATGGGCTGGCCTCTTCTCGTTGAGCTCCTCTCCACGTCTCTCCCTCTATCTGTATGAGAATGGAAGGAGAATGGAAGAAGGAAAGGAGATAGGACGGTATGAGAGAGAGAGAGAGAGAGAGAGAGAGAGAGAGAGGAGAGTTACCGAAATCGGAGTACCGAGTTACTCAGAACGATTTTATGGTACTGAGTAAACTCAGTTGGGCCCACTATGAATGTTTGTGGTTTATCCACACCGTCCATCCATTTTTCCTGCTAATCTCAGGGGTTAATCCCAAATTGAAGTAAATCCAAAGCTCAAGTGGACCATGCCACGGGAAGCAGTGTGGAATAATGATTTACACCGTTGAAACCTTTCTAGGACCCACATTAATGTTTATTTGTCATCCAACCTATTAACAAGATCACGATGACATGGATGAAGAGAAACCACAAACATCAGCATGATTTAAAACTTCCGTGGCCTCCAAGAGTTTTTCAATGGTAGAGGTTCAATCACACTGTTTCCTGTGGTGTGGTACACTTGAGCTATGAATATGCTTCCGTTTTGGGTTCTAAGCCCTAAAATTATATGTTAACATGGATGAACGCAGTGGATAAAATAAATAAATAACAGCGGACCCCACAGAGTTTACACAGTACGCGTACTGAGTTACTCAGTACGCAATCCGCTTCGAGAGTTACCGCTGTTGTGGACGGCATCCGATTGCATACTAAGTTACTCAGTATGCTCTTATCGTACTGAGTAAACTCATTTGGGCCCACCTTGAATGTATCTGGTCTATCCATGCCGTCCATCCATTTTTTCATATAATTTAAGGGGTTGAACCCAAAATTGAAGCATATCCAATAATTAAGTGGATCATACCACAGGAAACAGTGGGGGTAATGATTTCCACCGTTGAAACCTTGCTAGGCCCCATTGTGATGTTTATTTGTCATCCAACCTGTTCATAAGATCATACAGAAATGGATCAAGGGAAAACACAGAATAAGATTGAACCAAAACATCATTTGGCCCCCAAGAAATTTTCAACAGTAAACATTCAATTCATATGTTACCTGTGGTGTGGTCCATTTGAACATTGCATATGCTTCATTTTTAGGCTAAAGTACTAAAATTATCTGGTAAAATAAATGGAAGGAGTGGATAGAATACATAAATCATGGTATACCTCATAGAGTTTACTCAGTACCATAAGCATAATGAGTTACTATGCAATCTGCTCAAGCGCATCTCAACATTTGGCTTGCAAACCAAGCCTCCACGTACGCATAGCATGCTAAGTAAACTCTGTGGGCCCGCCATGAATACTTGGGGTTTATCCACTCCATCCATCCATTTTACCACATAATTTTAAATCATGAGTCAATATGAGGCAGATCCAATGTTCGAGTGGATCCCATCCATTAAAAACTTCTCTGGGCCATAGAAGTTTTCGATCACTTTCTCACTCTTTTCTATGGTGGGGTCCACTTGAAATTTGGATCTGCGCCATCAGTCAGATGTACCATTCCATGGTGGGAAATGGGCTTAAAATACAGTCAATCAAAGAATTAGGTGGGCCACACCATATACTATGGCTGAGAGAGATTACACTAATCATATATTGGGCCCTCCTAAATGTAATTCACGGATCCAGCCCATTATTTATGTGTTTCCCACTTAGATGAGGGGTCCGACCAAGTTTAAGCCGCATTCAAAACTCATGTGGGCCCTACCAAATACTTTTATATATTTTAGGATGCCTTCACATAGTTTTAGATGTTATGGCCAACCTGAGTTTATTTTTGAGATGTCGTATGACCTAAATGGGACACATCAAATGCATGGTGTTGATGTTCTACACACATCATGATGGGACCCACACAACTCAACATTACTGAAAGTTTCACGAGGTCACGTTATAGTACCATTCTCCTATTTTAGTTAACTCCTTAAAGGGTGTTACCCTTACGTTTAGGGCCCACCTGTATATATTTTCAATATGTCCACCCCGTCCATATTTTCCACGTGTTACCCTGGACTTGCGTGCCTAGTCGTAATATGCTGAATTTTGTAGTATATCCTAATTAGCACGTTATGAATACATTTAACAGTTCTGTTCAGATCAACTTTAGAATGACTTTATCATAGAATTAGATCAATCTGGTCATTATAATTTATTCTTACCATTACAATTCATTATAAGTTATTCTTGCAAAATCTCATTTTTAAAACCAAACTTTTCAATTATCTTCAAAATACAAATCATTTTTTTTTTCTTTTCAAAATCACTTCATTAAAATTTTTTTTTTTTTTCCAAAATCTCATATTTTCTCAAACATTGTCAAATTAAAATCAAAATTCGAACTTTTTTCCAGTAGTCACAATTTTATTTTTAAAACTTCCCAATTTTCATTTTCAAAATGTAAATTTTTTGCCAAAAAGCTCAATCTTTTTAAATCTCATTTTCTTTTTCAAAATCTGAATCTTTCTCAATTATTATCATTTTATTTAATTTTTTTCAAAATCTATCATTGTTTTCAAACTTCTCAAAATTTTTATTTTCAAAATAACAATTTTATTTTTCAAAACCTCATTTTCTTTTATAAAACTTCTTAATTTATTTCAAAATACAAAATCTCAATTTCTATATAAAATTCTCAAAATTTTTCGAACTTATTAATTTTATTGAAACTTCTCAATTTTTTTGAAAATAATTTTTTTTTATATATATATTCAAACTTCAATTTAATTAGTCACTCGCTACGATCGGGTTTTGGATGAGAAAGATAATGGGTAGACAAGATTGATCAACAATATGATGGGCCATATCTTGTGATCCAATGGTCAGATTTGAGTTTAAGGTCAGTTCAGATTGTCCGAATTAGTCTAGATCTAGATAAATTGATCATGCCCATTTAAAGAGTGTTTTGGATGGATCTAATTTGTTTTAAGTCATATTGAGCCGATTTTTGTTCCCTTTCCTAAATAGCACACACGTTTCGAACATACTTGACCGTTCGGATCAACCTTAGCACGTCCCAATTACACTTCATTATACTTGGGCTATTATTTTTTCACAAGTGAATCTTTGTGTGCATAAACGGTTAAAGGTGCAATTAGTGGATGTGCTTAGTAATTTAGTAAAAAATCTTATATTTTTTTCACAGATAAATCTCAATTTCTTTTTAAAAATCACATTTTTTTTTTCAAAATGTGTATTTTTAAAATCTTAATTTTTCTTTCAAAACTTTTAACAAAATCTCATTTTTATTATCAAATTTTACAAAAAAAATTTAAAATACAAATTCTGAATTTTTATTTTCAAAATCTTAAAATTTTTCCCAAAATCTTTTTTTTTTTCTTAAAAATTTCAAGACGCGGATTTTTTTCTTCGAAAGTACGATTTTGTTTTCAAGTTTTCAATTATCTTTTTCAAAATGATATTTAAAAATAAAAATAAAAAAATCTCAGTGTTTTTATAAATCACTTTCTTTTAATTTCAATTTTCGAACATTTTTACTTATTTTTCAACATCACGAATTTTTTCAACTTCTTTATTTTCCTTTTCAAAATGTCAATTTTTTTTAAAAAAAATTAAAGTGTCAATTTTTTTTAATATCGTTTTATCTTGAAAATTTCAATTCTTTCGAACTTCTCTATTTTTTTTTTAAAGTATTTTTTTGAACTTGTCAATTTTTATCGAACTTCTCATCTTTTTTTTTTTTTTACCAAAATACAAACTCTCATTTTCTTTTTCAAAATAATTTCATTTTTCAAAGTTGTCAAAATTTTCACATATTTTTTTAAATCTTTTCAATCTTCTTTTTTAGGATATCATTTTTTTTCTCAAAATCAAATTCTTTTTTTCAAAATTATCAACTTTATTCAATATTCTTTTTTTTTCCCCCAAAAAATAGATTTTTATTAAATCACGGTTTTTCTTTTTCAACATCTCAATTTTTCAAACATTGTCAAAAATTTTAAATTTCTCAATATTTTTTTCATGTGATATTACAAATCATTTAAATATTAGTTTTAAAGAAAAAAATTAATAATAATTTCCACTCATTTGATATAAAAACAAAATAAAAAATTCTTTGCACTTATTTGATACAATTAAACCACTGAAATTCTGTTAAAAAACAATTCTTATACTACAACAAAAGATAATTTTCCACCATATTCTAAAAAAAAAAGTGAAGGCAAGTCATTTTACGACGGACCCTGATTCGTCACAAAAGTAACTAAAATCCGCCGGTAAGTATTATTTTGGGCGGTAATTTGCAACGGATCAAAATCTGTCCCAAAATCAAAATCTGCGATGGATTAAATCTGTCACAAATTTGCGATGAACAAAATCCATCGTAAATCTGATTTTAGCGACGGATTTTGGTCCGTCGCTAAATTCAGTAACCTGGATTTTCACGAAAATTTGTTGGCGATGGACATTTTCCAGTAACGACGGATTAAATCTGTCGTTAAACCAAGCCATTTTTGTGACAAACCAAATCCGTCGCAAATTTGCGATTTTGGCATAGTGGGTGAAGCTTGTGGCGTGTTTGGATGTTTATTTTTCTTTGATTCTTATTCTTATTGAACTTCATTGATTTCTACTTTAATATTAAAGGAATATTTTTAGTTTTCTATGATTTATTGTGATTCAAATTACAATAGATGCTATGATAGCTTTGGATATCTTCTTTTCCTGTTTTGAGATAGTGAGATTGGTAAATCCAGTTATTCACTAACACACCTCATTTACCTATTCTTCACTCCTTGATGCTACATGTCATCTCGTGTCTTTTGTCTTAAGCTTTCATGGACTCAACCGATTACATGGACTCGCGTGTTTGACAAACAAGATGCATGAATAAGTGCACAAAAAAACCAGGCTCACTAAATGGCTTAAATCTTTATTACAGGACAATAGCCCCCAAAAGGTCCAAAGAATGAATATAACATTAGACCTAAGGTTGGGCCTATAATGAGTACCAAATATGCACCAAATATGGGCCTAAATTAATCATAATGCAGAACCCAAATCAAGCCCGAAAGATAGTAAAATAATTTGATGAAATAAAGTAGGACCAAGACTTGTAGCAATATAGGCTTACATATGGGCCTAAACCCAATCAAAATACTCCCCCCCCCCCCCCAAATAAAAAATAATCAGCAAATAGGCCTCAAAATTGGGCCCAAGATCAATATTAAATAGGATCAAAAGGCCCCAAGCCCACTAGAAACAAAGGGAATAGGCCCAAGGGCCGACCCATTAAAAAACAACCAAACAAGCCCAAAAGGCTTGACCCAATTACAACCTACAACATATCTATCATATGAGACGAATTGGAAAAAAAAAAAAAAGGCCCAATTCATAGCCCATGCTCAACCATTCAAGGGGGGCCATTATCAAGGACAACACAATGGCCCAAATATATACAAAACAGGGTCAGGAAATATGCCCTGAAAGAAATGAGATGGGCCCTTGACCAGCATGGGGTGGGCATGAAACTATGCTTAAAATGGCATAGCAAGCAGGCCCAAAGGGGCCCATTGGAGGGTCCAAAAAACCATACCTAATGTGTACAGGCCCAATACCAAACCTTGGCATAGGCCCAAAATGCAAACCACCCCACTTGCCTAAAACCCTTGCTACTCTTCTCCAGCCCAAAAAGCTTAGCCATTTCTACTCTTTTGCTGGTCAAAAAAACCATGGCCACCACAGGCCCTCACCATATTCAGATGAGACTTAAGCCCCTGTCATCTTCCTCAGTGCCGACAGCAGCGCCATCTTAGAACTGCGAGATTCAGTCGTCAATAATGCCTCCCTCTTGCCAATCAACTGATATTATCTGTTTGTGTAAGATAGTGAGAATGCATCATTTGAATGTGGGTATCCTCTTGGGCATCAACCATTAATGTCAATGTAGAGCTTCTCTGCTTCTTCTCCCTCCAATCTGTCGACCACCACTGATGCTAAGCTCGTGCCGACATCAATGGCTCCAATGGAGCTCACTGGTAACGATGAAGAAAAGTGATTTTTTTTTATTACTTAATGTCATCGATAATGGCTATTGTGGCCCCTGACTAATGTTGCAGCTGACGCTGATGATATTCAGAAGAATAGGTAGGTTTGACACCAGGCTATAGCTACGATCGGTTGCCTTTGAATGGAGACAACGACCATGAATTTCTTCCAGTTGTCAACCAACAACGATGCCAGAGTCCCTGGTTGCCCTAATCACATCATTGATTTTCTTCTCCACATAGCTATGGCTATCAGGGTGTGCTAGGATATTTTATTTTTATTTTTACAATTGGTGATGAATCTGCATGCTCCTCCCCGACTGCTGCAAACTCTTCTAACTGTGTTTGATTCTTAGTGGATTTCACATCTATTAGTTATGGTTGTCGGAACAAGTCATAACCCTAGGTCTGTGAACATGACTATAATTAACATGCTATCTATAGGTGGCAAGCATGTGCTAGTCACAATACCATACCAATTTGCCGGTAGATCCCAATCTGTGGAAATCATCAATGGAGAAGACCCAAAATCACTGAACCAAATAGGTCTTCAAAATCCCAACTATATGGTGAGAGATTCTCCGAATCCACCATATTTATGCATAGGTCACTCTGATACCAATTGTTATATGAATAGCGGAATAAACGGATCGTATAAGCATCAATAATGGAGATCCTATACTGTAAGCTTAAACGCGTACCTTGTTGAGAAGTCATTCCTGAAGTTGCGATGTTGTCGAGAGATGATGCCTAGCGTTCCGCACCTTACACCCTTAATAAAACCTCTCAATGGAACTAGGATTTTGTCTGTGTAGGTGAGGAGATCAAGATATATTTATAAACAAAGAGGGTTGGACAAGCTTTCCTATCACACTTCTCCCCTTTGGGGTCTCCACACCGTAGGTTTCGTAATGACCCCAGGGAGGGGGGGGGGGGGGTCGAGCAAAAGCTCTCGAGTTCCAATGCATCACTTATGCAATATAGATAATGATGATTAAATGTTGTCCGTATTAGTGCATTAAACATGAATGAGATTACACTAAATCAACATATCATACTCCAGATACAATTAGATTATGCAAGCAAAAGACCGTGATAGATATATAAAGCATATAAGTGGTTGTAAGTCTCCAGATTATGAACATGTCACTAGGTTAAATAATTACATGTATAGTTCCAAAATTTACAAAATAATACAATGTGATAGCATCTAATCCTTATCCCTGTAACCCCGACGACGTAACTCTAGGTCTACATAGACCCACCAAAGAGTTGCATGTAGGAGAACTCCTCTTCATCGTCATAAAAGTCAGTCTCTGTCTCATAAGCCTCGACATCACCTGTAGCTACAATAGAGGCTGATTGGCGTTTTAAAAAACCGTCCCAGAGTGAGAGTGAATGATCAACTCAGTGGAGCTATAAGGCAAAGGTTAACATATTATCAATTCAGTCAAGTAGTAATGATAAAGCAATACAACATTCATATCCTAAGTACTCTTGTTAATGCAGGTGTGGTATGCGATAATGATGCATGCCCTCACCTGCACTTCCTCAGTGACATCATCTCATGATCGTGGCATGCACCACTACAGATACGTGCGCTTCCTTGCCAAAGCATATGCAATACGATGCATGATCGTGTTAACTAATACTTAATTAGGTTTATTCATACAGCAGGTTCGGGAAGCTAAGGTACCTCCCTTTTTATTATTTATCCAAATGATGATCGATATAGGATCGTCAATCCTAGTTAATCACATAAGATAGGCAAGTTATAGGGCAACGTCACCCCTGATTTAGAAAACAACAGTGGACAGGCAAGTTCACGTCGCTAAGGGAGGCTCGTCACATCGACGTAGGCCTAGTTTATACTCGAAGTCACTACGGGAAAGGCTCGTCACCTTAACGTAGGCCGACAGCTCGAATACAGTGTTCCTACTACTGTATTTGGCTCACGAGTTTGGGTTGCTCAATGGACACTATGGGGAGGCTCGTCACCCTAGCGTAGGCCGACATCTTGACCATGGTGTCCCATACCACCATGCCCGGTTCATGAGTCTTAGCGGATCGTGGTACCAAGGTTAAACGGGCTTTTCAATGGTAAGTGGTACCTTAGATTCAAACAATAGCGTCCATACATGTTGAACATATATTAAACCAATTGGGTTACTTGAAAAGCTCGACTGGTACAAGCGTACGTTGAATTAATCAACATGGAGTGCATATGCACTCCTCATGGCCTAACCACGGTCGATAATTACCGTACGAATTGGATTCATCGAACGTATCCGTTGTGGCAAAACTAGTTCGGCCACTGATTGTAGATTGTTACCGATTACCTGGACTACGTATTAGTCCCAATCATACTCAAACACAATAGGCATTCATATGTGATAGTCAAACAACATGTGACAACCAATTCAAATATAAATCTCATTTGAGCATTTTAACAAACGCATAATACACATGTTGTCATACATAGGCATTTCATTCATAAATCACGTAGTAGCAAGATAGGTTACATAAAGGAAACTGTAACTATATATAAGGTAAATGAGAGTCCTATCTTAACACCTTCATTAAATACATTTCAACAAACATTTTCTCATTTGGGCATTTTATCAAACACTTAGACTACACATATCAACATACATGTAATAAATTTGTTATAACATATATTATAGCAAATCCTTTCATAAGGAGTTGCCACACATACAAAAATCATGTATTCTCACTTAATAATCATGGCAAGTATAAATCATAATTCCATTTTCATTCAAACATTTCAACAAACACATGGAATGCATTATATTCAACATAGTTCATATATATGTGTAATATACGGGAAACATCGCATCTAAATACATGTGACAGCAATCAAGTCAGTCATAAATCATTAACTGACATTGAAAGCCTTGAAAACTATAACCTAAATATTTATAGTCCACACATTTCGTTGGTACACCGATTATAAACTCGGTTCGTACACTACGCCTTTGTCTACGGCATAACGGCTACCTAAATCATGAAATAGGTTAACTATTTCACCGATTCCTCTATTTAGATCCCTAAAACAGATTAGGATTAGAATTTCTTACCCTAAAATGGATTTGAATTTGACGGTGTAGCGATACAAGAGGGATGATTTAGCATGTAGAGTGGTGGGAGTGAATCCCAGCAACAAACCACTGATCTCACTCTCTTCTCCTCACTCTTTTCTCATCTTTTCTCTCTTCTCTCTCCTAGGGTTAGGAAATTCGTATGGAATGAGAGAGGGGTGGGTTAAGGCCCTTATATAGGCCCAAAACTGGTTCAAATGGCCCCAAGGCCATGATATACTTAAGTTATAGTAAAAAATCATCTGTTTCAGGCCGACAGAGCTCATCTGGAGGTCCATTACCTGTATACGGTCCGGAGAAAGTTTCCTAACAATGGATCCATTTCAGGTTGAGATTTTGGTCTGATCGAATTTGTGGATCGACCGCAGAGGACCAGTTTCAGTTCAACGACGGTCGTCACTCGATCAAGGCCACAAGTACACTAACATGTATAAGAAAATTTTCCTGATTCAAAGGTGTAGTTAGGTCAGAATCTGATGGTTTGAAACCTTAAATTTAGCCTGCAAGCGAACGGCCCAATTCACTTAAGTTTGAGTTCATTTCCTGAAGATATTCGCGCTTCTCACACACTTCGCTCTGGGCTCAAATTATGCGTTTCTGGATACTATTCGGGTTCGATTCCTACGATGCTTATCAAGCCCAGTAAGGTGGTCATAATCGTATAGTTTCACAGTAATTGAACTTTCGGCGCACGGTCCAGGTTCGATACGGAGTTTTAAGATACTCCCGAGAGCAATTGGGTTTTGAGATTGATCCTAAGTTTCTAGGTAATGTTGAGTTAGCGATTCTAATAGTTTTGGGTCTTGCCGTTCGCATAGAAAGTGATTCGAGATAATTCGCAGATTAATTTAGTTTAATACTTAATTAATTTTTGTCTAATTTCTAAAGGATTTAGTCCTTAATGATTTCTGCTTGAGGTGGTACTCGGGTCTTCATACGGATTTTTTCAAAACGTTACAGTTTCCTTATCTATATTATAACCATGTATAGGGACCACGGTTCAAGCCTCCCACCCCAAAACCTATCTGTAATGATCAAAACTATAGTGGGGCCCACTGAATCACTCAATTTGAATAATCCAATGATTAGATAAAAAAAATGATCATGTTCGGCCCACCTAATAGAGTTTTACAAGTCATACTACTAGCTCGTCCTGCCTTCGTAAGTGGTCTGTTGCACTCTTTAATTCATTATGCTCACTCACCAAGCCTTAATCAATGGAGGTTCAAATGGTACCAATTTGGGGGTTAGGGACTTTCAACATAGGGGTCTCAATTGCCCCACCATTTTTTGCTTTAGGGACTTTGTAATGTCTCAGAAAAATCCGTACAAAGACTTGAGTACCACCTCAGACAGAAATTCATAATGACCGAATCCTTTATAAATTAGACAAAAATTAATTAAGTACTAAATGAAATTAATCGGTGGATTTGCTTGAACCACTTTCTATACAAACTGCAAGACCCAAAACCATTAGAATCGCTAACTCAACATTACCTAGAAACCTAGGAGCAGTCTCAAAACCTAGTTGCTCCCGAGAGCACATTAAAACTTCGTATCAGACCTGGACTGCGCGTCGAAAGTCCGATTACTGCGAAACTATAAGGTTATGACCACCATACTAGGCTTCACAAGCATTGAGGGAATCAAACCTAAATAGTATCCAGAAATACGCAACTTGAGCCCTGAACAAAGCGTGTGAGAAACGCGAATATCTTTAAAAAATTAACTCAAACTTAAGTGAATTGGACCATTCACTTGCGGGCCAAATTGAAGACTTTAGACCGTCAGATTCTGACCAAACTATACCCTTGGATCAGGAAAATTTTCCTACACATGTTGGTATACTTGTGGCCCTGATCGAGGAACGATGACCGTTGATCTGATTCAGGTCCTTCATGACCGATCTGTTTGTCGGATCACACCATAAACACAGTCCTGTCATAGATCCATTGTTAGGGAATTTACTCCATGACTTAAGTGAGAAATGGGCCTCCAGATGAGTCCTGTTTGCCCGAAACAGATATCCTTTAGCTATAACCTAAGTATATTATGGCCTTGGGGCCATTGACATCAGTTCTGGGCCTATATAATGCCCTTAAACCACCCCTCTCCCATTCCATACGAATTCTCTAACCCTAGGAGAGAGAAGAGAGAAAAGAGATGAAAAGAGTGAGGAGAAGAGAGTGTGACCTGTGGATTGTTGCTGGGATTCACTCCCACTGCACCACGAGCCGAATCATCTCTCCTATTTCACTACACCGTCGATTTTAGATACGATTTGGGTAAGAAATCCTAACCCTAATCCTATTTTAGGGATTCAAATAGAAGAAACGACGAAATAGCTAATCTATTTCATGATTTAGGTAGCTATTGTGCTGTAGACGGAAGCGTAGTGTATGAACCAAGTTCGTAACGAGCAAACCGACGAAAGGCGTGGACTATAAATGTTTAGGTTATAGTTTTCAAGGCTTTCAATGTGAGCAATGATTTATGCCTGACTTGATTGCTGTCATATGATCTTAGTTACGATATATTCAATGAACTATACATGTGTGTGAACTATGTGAATATATAATGCCTTCCATGTGTTTGTTAAAATGTTTGAATGAAAGTGAAATTATGATTTATGCTTGTTAGGGCTATTAATCTTGAATACATGTGTTGTGTGTATGATAACGCCTTTATAAAAGGATTTGTTATAATATATGCTATAACTAATTTAGTTTGTGTATATAGTATTATGTAGTCTAAGTATTTGATAAAATGTCTGAATGAGTAATTGTTTGATAAATTGTAATTATTAATGGTGTCGAGATGAGATTTTCAAGTACCTTATCTATATGTATAATTCCTTCATGTAACTTTAATTTCAAATACGTGATTTATGTATAAATTGCCTATGTATGATAACATGTTTTATGTGTTTGATGAAAATACTCAAATGATTATTGTATTTGAAATGTTTGTTAAATGCTGTTATGATTATCACATGTGTCTACTTATTGCATTTGAATATGATTGGGACTACTACGTAGTCCAAGCAGTCAGTAACGGTTCCCGATGGAGTGGCCGAACTAGTTTCGCCACATTAGATACGTTCGATGAATTCGAGTCGTATGGTGATTGTTGACAGTGGTTAGGCAACATGGAGTGCTTATGCCTTCCATGTCGATCAATTCGACGTGCGCTCGTACCAATCGCACTTGTCAATAAATTCGATGGGCCTATTGTGTGTTTACCATGTATGGACGCTACTGCTTGAATCTAAGGAACCACTTACCAATGTAAAACCCATTTAATCATGGTACTAAGACTCACGAGCGGAGTATGGTGGTGTATGGGACACCGTGGTTGAGCTGTCGGTCTACGCTGGGGTGACGAGCCTCCCTGTAATAACCAGTGAGCAACTCAAACTTGTGAACCGAATATGGTGGTGTATGGGACATCGTATTCGAGCTGTCGGCCTACGATGAGGTGACGAGCCTTCCCGTAGTGACCTTGAGTATAACTAGGCCTACGTTGAGGTGACAAGCCTCTCCGTAGTGACCTCGAGTGTAAACTTGTGAACTTACCTATCCACTGCTTTCATCAGGGGTGATGCCCTATAACTTGCCTATTATATGTGATTAACTAGGATTGACGACCGTAGATGGATCATTGTTTAGGTAAGTGATATAAAGGGAGGTACCTTAGCTTCCCAAACCTGTTGTATGAATAAACCTAATAAATTACTCGACTAACACATTCATGCACCGCATTGCATGTGCTTTGGCGAGGAAGTGCACGTTTAGGGAGTTTGCCCTGCGCGATCGTGAGATGATGTTGTTGAGGGAGTGTAGGCAAGGGATGCATCATTATGTATATCATTCATGCATTAACAAGAGTAGTTAAGATATGATTGTTGTATTACTTTATTATTACTGCTTGACTGAATTGATAACATGTTAACCCTTGCCTTATAGTACCACTGAGTTGATCACTCACTCCCACTCTGGGATGCTGTTTTAAAACATCAATCAGACTTTGATTTAGATGCAGGTTGTGATGCGGCTTACATAACAGAGCCGAGCTTCTTTGACGCGGAGGAGGAGTTCTCATACATTCAGCTCTTAGGCGGGTCTATGTAAACCTAGAGCCGCGTCACTGGGATTACAAGGATACTGGATTAGTTGAACATTTACATTTTGATATTTTGTAAAATTTGGAACAATACATGTATATATTCAGCCTGGTATTATACTCATACTCTGGGGATTGAGAAACACTTACATACTTTATATACCTATCTCAGTCTTTCGCTTGCTTAATTTAATTATCTCTGGAGTATGATATGCTACTTTAGTATAATCTCACTCATGTTTAATGCACTAATATGGACAACATTTAAACATCATCATCCATATTGCATGAAGTGATGCACCGGATCTCGAGAGTTGAGCCTTACTTGACCCTCGATTTTCGGGGCATTACAAACTTTCAACCTAGGAGACTCAATTACCTCACATATTTTTTGATGTTTCAGTTTTCAGGTTCTATGAACATGAAAATATAACTTTCATAAAATTCAAATTTCTAATTATTTTAGGATCAACATCATTTTTGACATTCAAAATCAACCAGTTTCATAATATCACTATCCTTTTTCGTTGATAACCAAAAAAATGCTCTCATGACTTATACATCATTTTTCAAATTAATGAATATAGAAAACAAGTTGTTTTCATTTGATCAAGGACATGCTTGCATGACATTTTCATACTACAACAAGGCCTTTTATACACAAATCCATAACTATTCTTGAAGTCAAACTAGTGACAAAACAATGGACACCAAATAAATATAAACAGTGTCTGAAAGAGATTTCAAGTTCTAAAAAATGAAGTAGTTTATGGACCATAGATTAGTTCCCAATTGGTTAGATTTGGATTTATTCAAAGGTCAATTTGAGGTCCAATTGTTAGCCCATAATGGTACGGGTCAAGGGCGTGTAATGATCGATTTCTTAGGCTGTTCTCTGGACCATAAATGTTAATTCAATAATAATTTTGAAATGGGTCAATTCATAGCCATGTACAAGATGGTGAAATTGGGCCCTTTATTGTACATCAACAAGTTGGTTTTGGGCTTGTTTATATATACCAAGGGCTGACCTGTGCTGAGCCTGTTATTTGTACAATTAAATGGTGGGATCTTAAGACCTTTCATGTTTCCAATCATGTATTAATATGGAACTAAATAACCCAAACTAAGGAATTTTTAAAGTTCAAACAGACTGCATATTTAAATAATTTTTAGCACTAATCAAGTTGTTCAAATTTCGTCAATTTGGACCCCCACCAAGCTGTCTATTTTTAGGTTAGAATTGACCCCAAGTACTGCATACATTTGGACAAATTTGGGTGACCTTAGATCACTCCTAACTCAACTCATCTATAGACAATCTTATAAGGAGCTAGCAAGCCTTTTACTTTTGTCGATGGAAATAAGCTTCATGGAAGCTTGTCTTGGGTTTTTATGCACACGTGTGGTTTGTGCACACGTGTGAGGTGTGTATGTCGCATGATTTAAGGTGTGCATATGATGTAGAGCGGGTCGCGGACAGTTTCATGGCCAAGATGGATCAGAAAAGGCCCGGTCGGCGACAGAAGTGATCCAGACCATCGGACCTTAAATCGGGCGTATCTCACAATCTGGAATGAGTTACCTGACGTAAAATATATGATTTTGGGGTAGAACGAGCTACTTTAGCCAACCAACCCTACTCTGCAGGGTTGCGACGCCCAGAATTGCGAAAAACACCTGGATCGACAATCGTTTCCCTGTTTTAATTTCATTTTTACTATAAATAGTAAGTTTTAATTTGATTATAACTCTTCATCTGTCGGGCTTTAGGAGTTGTGCCCAACGTGAAAAGAGCTTAGAATAATTAGGAGAACGGTTTGGTGAAGCCAAATAGGACACTTACTATTTTTGGCCGAAAACCTTGCGCACTAGTAGACATCACGACCGTCTATAAATAGTAAGTTTACTATTTATAGTAAGTCGCGATTTCTAGGAGTTTTAGTTGTAGTTTGATTCTGATTTCTTTCCCATTGCTTGGTACCCCTATTTAAAGGGTTGTGAACTCATTTTTATTCATTCATTAATCAATTTCGAATTTATTAGAATTTATTTCTATTTTATGCTTTCTTTCCTTGTGGATTCGAGAAGTCTCTGTGAGGAGTCCAGAGAAGTTCCATGGATTCGGAATACTTATCCTCTTGAGGAAGACGGTGCTCGACCTCACGTCCTCCCCTGCGTCAGCATATAGTGACATATATACACATGTGGTGGAATGTGTATGATCACAAGTATACAATGAAAGGGTTGATCATACTTGAAGTCACTTATCTATTTATGTGCATAGCTTAAGCTATATTTATTGGTTGAATTGCGAACTAAAAGGATGGTTTAATGATATAATGAATGAATGATCAATGAGACTAATGAATGAATGTATGTATAGTTAGATAACAGATCATGGATGCTTAGATGTACAGTTGGAGTTAATTGAATGTGATTGATAAATGAACGGATGGATCATTTGATAATTAGATGAATAACTAAATTGACAAGTACATTTGTTGAATGAATGGGTGGTTTGACATAGGAAATGTATGATCATAATAACCGATGGATGGATGGATGGATGCCTGGATGTATGGATGTACTATCAAATATATGCATGAATGGATAATCTAATGGTTAAATGCCATGATTATGTATGGATGATGCATTGATTAAGTTGTATGATCCTACGCATATATGGGTGGATGGATGAATAGTCGGATATATAAATGGGTAGACCAAATTTCTAAAAGAAATTTTTGTAACTCTAAAATTCACTTGGGTATTACATTCTACTCTCCAAACAAAAAAATAAAAAATAAAAAATAAAAAAATAATAAAAATAAAAATAAAAATAAAATTTATCCACCAAATTTAACATACGTAATGGGTGAATAGGTGTAGATATTTCTCCTTGATATTGGCTCTACGCTCCTAGAACACTTCTTCTCCATGGTGTCTCCACTAGACCTTTTCTAATGGTATGACTTTGGACTTGAGAATTTGCTCCTTCCAATCAAGTATGAGTACAGGTTGCTCCGCTCCATATACGAAGCATCTTCTTTCATCCCTAATAGCTGTCAATTTATCACGTTGTAGATATTTCATTCATATTTTCTCAACATAGACATATCAAAGATGTTGTGAACGCTGGCCAACTAATGTAACAATGTGAATCTATATACTACAAATCTAACCCTCTTTATGATCTTGAATGATCAGATAAATCTAGGTGCCAACTTTTCTTTCTTGCCAAACCTCATGACACCCTTCATCTTAGACAATTTCAAGAATACATAATCACCAACTTCGAACTTCAGGCTCATTTTTCGTTGATAATCATGGTTTTTCTAGTGGCTCTAAGTTGTGCACAGATGATCTTTGATGATGGCTATCTTTTCTACATTTCTTGCACCCACTCGGACCTAAGCAAGCTACTTTCTCAACTTCTGTCCAACAATTCAGGGACCAACAAGGTCTTTCATATAGAGCCTCATAGGGTGTCACCAATGCTCGCCTGATAATTATTGTTGCAAGTAAACTCAATCAGGAAAAAAAATGGTTATCATAGCTTCCCTTAAAAGTCCAATACACAAGCACATAGCATATATTTGAGAATCTGGTTAATTCTCCCAAACCGCCCATCAGTCTATGGGTTAAAGGCGGTGCTGAAATCCTAAAAAGTACCCATAGCCTTCTCAAAGATTCTCCAAAATCATGATGTAAACCTAGAGTTTCGATTTAAGAATCCGTGGATTCTGCTACTGAGCCTCGAGCACTGTTAATCAGGGTAGGCTAAACTACTAAGCTAGAGAGACGTGCTCTATGGAAGTCCGTGATCTTAGCTGGATGTTGAAGCTTCCTTAAGAGTATCTAATCAGTGAGATGGTTGGTGTTGAACAAGTAGGGGAAATAAATATAAAGGGTGTATGAAAGAATGTTCACGTTTAAAAAAAATGTAGTGATTCATGGTTGGCTAGATTCGGGTTTGTTTAAAGATCCATAATAGGACGATTTGAGGCTCGATCGTTGGCCTACAATGGTGCAATTAAAGGGCATGTAATGATCAATTTCTTGGGCCGTTCTCTGGACAATAAAGGTTCTTATAATTCAAAAATAATTTCGTACAACTAAAGGACCTAAATGGGTTAATACATAGGCATGTACAAGATGGTGAAAGTGGGCTCGTAGTGTACATCAACTAGTTAGTTTTGGGCCTGTTTGTACACAAGGGTGACTTGTATTGAGCACTTTTTGGTACAATCAAATGGTGGGATCTTAAAGACCTTTCATGTGTCCAATTCGTGTGTTGATGTATAACCAAATAAGCTACCTAAATTAAGGATTTTTGAAAAGCTCAAACGGGTTTCACATTTAGATGGTTTTTAACCCTAAACAAGTCCATCTACCAACTGTCTAAGAAGCTAGCAAGAAGTTTTGTGGATGGAGAAAAGGTTCATGGAAGCATCCTTTTAGTTTTAGGCATGATGTGCACACGTGTGAGGTGTGCGTGTTGCATGTAGCATGTGCATGTGCATGTAGAATTGTATATGTAGTGAGCATAACATGTAAACATAAATGTGTGTAGTACATGTGTGATGTATGTGCACATGTGACGGAATGTGTGTGATCACAAGTATATGATGAACAGGTTGATCATGCTCGGTGTCACTTATCTATGTACATGTAAGGTCGAAAACTATATTTGTCGGTTGGATTGTAAATTAAAAGGATGGTTTAATAATCTAATAGATGACGGTCTATTAGACTAATGAATGAATGCATGGATAGATAAATGAATGGATGGTTAGATGCATGATTGGATAGTAAATCGAATGGGTGGATTGATAAATGGAGGGATGAATAATCCGGTAATTAGATAAATAACTAAATGGATGGTTAGATTTGCTAAATGAATGGATGGTTTGATATAGAAATGCATGATCATATTAATCAATGGATGGACAGATGGATGGATGGATGGATGACTAAATGTGTGGATGTTCAATTTTATATGCATTAACGAATAATCTAACGGTTTGATGTCATGATTCACGGATGGATGATGTATAGATCAAATATCCAATAATTATATGGGTGGATGGATGAAGCTTAGTTACATAATAAATGTACATCAAATGTTTAGAAAAAACAAATCATAACCCTAAGGGGGTGTTTGCCGCATGGTATTGGGAATGAGTAGGTGGGATGGGATTATAAAAAACATAATTATTACATATGTCAGGGATTGTCCCCTATTACCATGGATAAGCTTAATTCCATGCTATGTTTGTAATACGGTGGTACATTGAATGGATATACCCACCATCATTTAAAACTATCGAGAATACCACATATATGTTATATTCAAATCATTCATCTGTTTTATAAACTCAATTTATGGCATGGGCCTAAGAATGAGCCAAATCCAAAACTTATGAGGCCCCAAAGAAGTTTTCAACTGTAGGTATTCAATCCCCACTGCTTTCTATGGTGGGGTTCATTTGAGCTTTAGATCTACATATTTTTTTAGCCCATGCTCTAAAATGATCTCGAAAAATGGGTGGACAGTGTGGATATAGCCCACACATCATAGTAGGACCTACACAACTTGCTAACATTTAGTGGAATTGGCACAAGACCCAGTGCAATTCCATCTAATCTAATTCCAAGCTTTTCCAGTCTTCCTATACATTGAATTGGCACGACCAAATGCAATTTGATCCCACCTAATCCCATCTAATACCATGTGCCAAACGCCCCCTAAAATTCACTAGGGTCATTACATCCGATCCGATAGTGGAGCCAAAGTCAGAGTTAAACTTTCATGGTGGCCTTATTGATCCTGAATTTTCTTTTGAGTGCTAAAAATAATGGGCTCTTTAGTACTTGTAAGTATAATTTTTATTTTTTATTTTTTTGTCATTTCCACAAGATTGAACAAATTATTACAATTCAAATCAATAGAGCATCCAAATGGAGCATGATTTGCACTCCTGCCACTCTTTTCTCGTAATTTTGAGTTAGATGCTATTTCAAATTGCAATCTTTTCTTATTGTGAAATTTTCCTGCAATTGCTTGTTATATTTACTTTGATGATATAGCTGGGTTTGAGAACTCTAAAAATAATAGTTAAATAATAATAATAATAATAATAATAATAATAATAATAATACCTCAAATGGGCCTAACACAGTACGCCCAACCCCAAAAATTTTGCTCAGGCCTGGGCTGACGATCTTGCCTGGCCCAGTCCAGCCCTAAAATTGATAAAACCTTTGTTTCTCACTTGCCTGTTCCTAATCTATTAACACTTGTCCATATAAAGTTGGGTTGGGCCAGGATGATCTGGTCTGGGCCTATTAAGGCAGGTCTAAAATGAGGGCCAAGATTAACCAGAATATTGATCAGGCCATACATGCAGCGGCTAAGCCCAGCCCACAGGCCAAGCCAGTAGGTTCAATTCCAACCCAACGCCGGGTTTCGCTCATCAGGTCGGGTTTAGACCCAGGGCCCATTGCCTTGCGAGTACTGATTTCTATGCCAGGTGATATTCACGTTGTGGCCGGGAACGGATTGGCTACTCCCCCTGACACCAGCCAATGGCTGATGGCCGGTGCAATGTGGGCCACACCATGATGTATGTGTTTCATCCATGCCATCCATCTGTTTTTACAGATCATTTTAGGGTATCAGTCCAAAAATGAGGTATATCCAAATCTCAAGGGGATCAGGTTACAGGAAACAGTGTTGAATGAGGGTCGACCATTAAAAACATTCTGGGGGCCATAAAAGTTGTGGATCAAGCTGATATTTATTTTTTCTCTTCATCTAGGCCTGTATGACCTAATAAACAGATTGGATGTCAAATAAACAGTATAGTGGGCCATAGGAGGATTTTAATGGTTGATATCCAATCACTTTTGTTTTCATTTGGTGTGATTCACCTGAGATTTATATCCCTCACGATTTTGAAAACAAACAATAAAATGATCTTTAAAAATGGATGAACGGAATGGATGAAACACGTACATCATGGTGGGGCTCACAGAGCAACTAACACCAGCCACTGGTGTCAGGGGTAGTAGCCAATCCGTTTCCGTTGTGGCCACCTTATGCACGCAAGCAGATTGGCTGGTGCACCACAGATGCGTCCTACTCCTACCCCCGCCCGGACGGTAATCTGTCCGGGTAGGGCTCTGTGGGCCACCATGATGTAAGTATTTTATCCAGGCCATTCATCGTTTTTCTCATATTATTTTAAGATATAAACCAAACAATGAGGCAGGTAAAGGTCTTACGTGGACCATAAAGTGGGGATTGAACGTCCACCATTAAAAACTTCTCGGGAGCAAAGAAGTTCAGATCAAGCTGAGATTTGTGCTTTCACTTAATCCACGTATACATGACCTTATGAAACATCACGGTGGCCCTTAGAAAGGTTTCAACGGTAGGTGTCATTATCACTGCAACTTCCTTTGATGTGATCCACTAGAGCTGTGGACAAGATTCATTTTTTGGATCTCACATTAAAATGATATGATAAAAGCGATGAACGGCGTGGATAAAACACTTACATAACGGTGGGCCCCACGGAGCCCTGCCCCATCCGGGCGGGGTTAGGACGCAGTCCGTGTCCGTGTACCACACACCGCCGACCTGCTAAAGTGGGTACGTGTCGTGCGAAGACGAGCGCTGACGCTCCTCGAGCTCTGAGCTGTACGAACCGTTCAAAGGAGATCAAAGTTATATGGCCCCACAATGATGTATTTATTATATCCACACCGTTCATCCATTTGGCCAGATCATTTTAGAGCATTACCCCCAAAAATACGTGATATCCAAAGCTCGAATGGACCACACCACAAATAGCAGTGGGATAGTGATTCTCACCGTTAACACATTCACAGGGCCACCATAACGTTTATTTTCCATCCAATCCGTTCGTAAGCTCACACAGATATGGATGAAGAGGGAAAAAAATATCGTATTGATCCAAAACTTCTGTGACCCCGGTTTCAATGGTAGACGTTCAATCTCCCATTGCTTTTGAAGTGTGATCTACTGATTTTTGGATCTGTCTTATTTTTTGTCTCAAGCCTGACAACGAGCTCGCCAAATGGACGGACAGTTTGGATATAACAAATACCTCTGATGGGACCCACAGAACTTGGTGGCGTCAGCACACCAGCCAAACGGCTTCCTGTCCGTACATCTGACTGTACTTGGATTTTGCTCTCCACGTCATTGCATGAACCGTCTAAAATTGCATGTACGGAAGTTTTAGGTTAGAATTCAAACCCAACATGCAGAAGCATATTTCAGCTTGTACACGTTTAATTCTTGGAATGAAGGTTGCAACTGAACTGAGCCTGCCTCTAGTTTTTCCGAGCAAAACGGGAACACCACCTATAACTTTTTAATCCAGGATACTACAAAAATGAAGCGTGCCAAGCATATCCTAGCCTAGGCTCTTTAACACTCTAGGAGGGTGTTTGGACGGTGGAAATAAATGATATTAAGCGAGATGGGTTTTAAAAAATATAATAATGAGCTTTGTTTGGTATTGTCTTATAATGTCATGGGTTTTTGTAAGTCCATGGGATCCATGCCATGTTGTTTGGATAACATGAGATAGAAGGATTTCAACAACTCTCAGTCGATGCTCCGTGGGCCTCACCATGATGTATGTCTTTCATCCATGCCATCCACCCATTCTTCCATGTCATTTTATGGTATGAGCCCAAAAATAAGTTTGATCCAAATCTCAAGTGGATTGCACAGTTGGCCTTAGGAGGTTTTTAATGGTGTAATTCAATCACTACTGTTTTCCCATGGTGTAGTCCACCTGAGATTTATATCTACCTCATTTTTTGGATCAAGCCCGAAAATTATATTTCAAAATGGATGGACAGCATAAATAAAACACATATATTATGGTGGGGTCCACCTAGCACTGACCACACTATATGAAATTGCTCTTTTACCGACGACATAATTCGTCGGTATTTCATATTTTTTTGTCAGTAATGATTATTACCAATGAAATATGTCGTCGGAAAGATCGTCGTGATAAGACCGTGGTTAAAGGCTTTTCCTGACGAAATTTTACTTCGTCGGCAATGGTAAAACAAATACCGACAAAAAAAATCGTCGGCAAAACATGTTACTTTTGGTAGGAAAAAATAATATATTTCGTCGGTAAACACAGTTTATACTGACGAAATATTTCGTCGATAAAACTGTGGATTAAACTTTTACCTACGAAATATTTCGTTAGTATAAACTGTGAATAAACTTTTACCTACGAAATATTTAGTCAGTATAAACTTGGATTAAACTTTTACCTATAAAATATTTCGTTGGTATAAACTGTCGATAAACTTTTACCTACGAAATATTTAGTTGGTATAAATTGTGGATAAACTTTTACTTACGAAATATTTAGTCGGTATAAATTATGGATTAAACTTTTACCTACAAAATATTTCGTCAGTATAAACTATGGATTAAAGTTTTACCTACGAAATATTTCATCGTTATAAACTGTGGATTAAACTTTTACTGATGAAATATTTCATAGGTATAAACTTTTACTGACGAAATATTTCATATACAGATCGTCGGTATAAATTTTTATATTAATTTTTACCTACGAAATATTTCGTCGGTATACGTTTTTGACTCACAATTACCAACGAAATATTTCGTCAGTAATAGTCTTCTTTTTTTTCAAAATTCAAGAAAAAATTCATGATATACACCTGTTACAATACATTTTCATCATATTCACATCAACATTCATCCAAATACAAACTACATCTATCTAAACACAAACCACATCCATCCATACACAAACAATCTTATCCACATCACATTCATCCACACACAAATATATATAAGTTTAACATTCGTATATAAAATAAATCATAAAAAAAAAAAATCACGAAGATGAAGACTGAGGTGGTGGGACATCGGTGGCTAAGCATGCAGTGATAGTCTGAAACATCTCCTACATCCATCACTCATACTTCACATGCATCTCCTCGATCCTCATCTCCTGCTCCTCCCATCGCCTCTCGTCCTCCTTCTTCTGCCTCTACAGCTGCTCTCTAATCTCATCGATGACGACCCGTAACTGCTGAACCTCTCTCTTTATGATATCAGCTTGGCGTAGAGCGCTCTCGTTAGGGGTGCACAAGGGTCAGTTTGGTCCGGTTCTGGGATAAAATCGGAACCGAACCGTTCCTAATGGTTCTGGGATTTTCGGAACCGGAACCGAACTGTTAGCACACTAGAACCAAACCAGAACCGGACCGTGAAAACCGGTTCGGTTCCGGATTGGTTCCACGGTTCTGGCATTTTAAAAAAATTAACAAAAGAAGAAAAAAAATCCCCTACAATCCTTTTGCAATTTTCTCAGTGTGGCCCACTCCACATTCAAATCGTCGATCTGTACTGTCCATTGTGTACAGAAGGGAGATTTAACCCTTGGCAATGTGGCATTCTGAAACCATGCAGGCTTTTGTAGAATTATGACTGTTGAACATGAAATGGACGACGGAGTAGATAAGCTCATGGGCCACGCTGATTTTCCTCCAAAAGCACTCTATTCCTGATGGTTTTTCATCCTCAATCTCATTAACGGAGTAGATTTTCCAAAAGACTTCAGTAAGTGGGCCACCAAACTTCACAGAGTCGACGTACATCAACTCTGTTGAAAATAGTGCTTCCGTCCTTTTGTTGTGGGCCACCATCATGCAGGGAGAGATGGATCTGAACCGTTCATCAGGTAGAGGGGGTAGAATCCATCAAAACCATGTTGAGCTTTCTTAACCGTGTACATCTTCGTGATCTCTACAACGATCGAAAGAAGGCCGTCTGACTGCTTTTAAGGCTTGATTATTCAGGTGGGTCATATCATCAGATGATCAAAGCTCACCATTCACGGTTTAAATTCCAAGAGGAAGACAATGGACAGTGTGGATCTGGGCCACAGTTCAACGAATCGGGTCCACGATTCGGTTAACGGTTTGGTTCGGTTCTGCGTGCCCTTGAACCGGAACCGAACCATATGCAACGGTTCTGGAAATTTTGGAACCGGAACCGAAACTAGTACTGTCTAGAATCGGACCAAACCGGACCGATCCAACGGTTCCGGTCCGGTTCCACGGTTCTACCGGTTAAATGTGCACCCCTAGCTCTCGTCAGTGACAGGTCGGCTGGAGGTAGGTCTAGCGGGTGCCATGAGTTTGGCACCATGGCCAAGCCCACACACATATCCAGAACGGGTGCCAAGCACCTCGCTTAGGATATCTGGTTCACTCCGCTGACTACCATCGGGAGTGGGCTGACTGCGTGTGGTGTCCATCGCCGTCTGTAATGAAAACATATGAATTTTCATAACGAATGACCTTATTATAATTCAATGCAATTAAATTTTACAATGTAAGGATTTTTATCCAATTCTCGCTGGCTTTAGGATGAACATAAGATCCCATCACCTGCCGACAGTGAGTCCCTCTGTAAGCTCCTGGCCGGTGACAGAATCTCGTTGCGCAATTGATATATAAATGACTTTGAATATATCAACTTAATAATCACCAGAAATTTCTTACCATGTCGTGATGATGTCGTACAAATGACTTTGAACCAGCTACGTGGTTCACTTCTAACTTTCCCTTGTTCGCATAATTGATTCTACTCTTCTTCTGAACACATTATTCATAATACATTGTTATTAATTACAAATTTAATTATTACCTTAAGATATCGTAAATATGTAAATATTACCTAAAAAGCCTCAGAAGAAAATCTCTTACAGAGTATCCGCTAGTCGTCTGTAGTCACCTGCAGCGGTGCGGACAGTACGGCCTCCTCGTGGGTCCTACACCGCTTGTATCGCTGGTGTAACTCTCAGCGGTACTCTTTGAACTGCTCCCTGACCATGTCGTCGACGGCATGAGAAATGTAGGGAACACTCAGATTGAAGACAAATTTATCTTGCAGTTTTATAAATAATAGATTAAGATAATAAACTTATTAAGAAAATAACTTAACCGTAAATAAACTTTCACAAAAGAAAATTTAATTTACTAAAATTTACCTGAAGGTGTTGATGGATGAGTTATCACACATCATCTGTCACGTCTGCCCGAGGGTGGTGGCGGAGATCAGAGATTAGCATACGACACCGACCTCCGATGTAAACAATCTAGCATTGTCTCTAACAGGTTTAAGCTAGTCCTGTGGGAACTCTACTGTCACCCTACCCTCACGCGTAAGTCGCTCTAAAACTAACCCACGCGTGGGTCCACGTCCTCGTCGGCTGGTCGACGATGCTGTCGCAAAGAAATATGTAAGTCTAAATATAAAAAGAAGTCACTAAAAGAAATATATGTCTACACTTACATGCAGTGCCCGGTGTATGCTCAACCAAGGGCTCAGACGCCTGTGATGCAGCATGTGATGTCGATGCTGTTTCCGTCGCATCACGGGTGGAAGGGGTAAATTCAGTGCACAAACGATGTGATCTCCAACCTAGTGCCATGACTAAATGTGTGTGAAGTACGAACTTATAAATTTAAACAATGTCAGTACAAGTGTATGAACATCAATATAATAAACACATTACACTTTACAGTGCAAGTGGAATATACTAAAACATTATACAAGTAGTGTTGATGGTAGAATGAATTTGTGCTTATGATTAGAGAGATGATTAAAATATGATTAGACCATTACACTATAATGTAAGCATAATATAATAAAACTGTAAACATTCTAGTAAAATTTGAAAATTTTATTACACATTGTCATTTTATATTAAATACATGTATTTCATTGTAATACGAAACACCTTCGGATCAACTATCTGAAGTACTCCCTACGTAAGTTATCGTATGCTGCAAAAGTATATGTCAAGCTGTGTGAAGCACTTGACATTGTTACAGCCAACATACTAGTCACAATAGGAGAAATCTGGTCTCTCAGAACTCCATTCAGATGTGCAAGTGACAAAACCGCATCTTCCATACGAAGTTTTCCGCGGTTATATTCCTCTATCAGGTCCGAAATTTCTTTGAGATTGTATAATCTTTCATCTGAGTCATTGTCGATATATTCCTCCCGACATTCATTAACTAGATCGGGTATCTCTTTGGCCCTACTAGAAGAAGATAAAGCCAGAAAGTCCATCCGCAACAGCTGATGAAGTATGCTGTGTGCTTTCGCTACGCTCCGGTTTGAGGAGGACATGATTAGAAATTGACTTAACTGCAAATATGGATTATAAACAAGTCAATTAAAGGAATAAATCATGACTTGTAAAACATGTACATATAATAATCAAATTATTCGAATTGAAAAATGACATATAAATCATGTGTACATTTAATAATCGTCATCTGTATCACTATCGCTTAAGACTATTTCTTCTTTACCATTACTATCACTGATCAGTATTTTCTCTTTATCGTCTGCAACGTCGTCATCAATGAAACCGCTATCATCTCTAACAATGTCATGTATTATTGAGGCATCAACATGATCAGGTGGCACATCATCTCTGTCCAATTGCACCACATCAATATCAACATTTGGATTAGTCCCTCTATCCCCAGATGGCATGTCTTCTTGATATGTTTGTTCAACCCTAGTTGTTTCATTTACCCATCCTCGCTATCTTCAACGTCTAGTTTGGGAACGTCAAATACGTTCCTAAGCTTCATTTTCTGCACCACGTGCCAAGAGCCGCCTAACTTGGTGTCAGCGAGGTAAAATACTTATTCGGCTTGACTGGCGATGACAAATGGGTCGTCCTTAAACCACTTCCGAAATAAATTTATGCTCGTAAAGTAGTCATCATTCTGCATTCTCAACTTCTTATTTTCAATGTCCCACCAATCACATTTAAATAAGTACACCTGCTTTCTCATATAATAACTCAGCTCAATAATATCCGTCAAAATGCTATAAAAGTCAATTTCTACCTCGTCATGCGTTGCCTTTACAACCACCCCATTATTTTGTGTGGTTCTATACTTCTCACGCTCTTCGGTGTGAAACCGATTCTCATTTACAATACAACCTATATATCTAGATACACGTCTATCAAGGCCACACGCCAGTGAGTAAAGTGCATTAGACGCATCTACAGAGTTGCTAGCGCGCAATGTCTTCATCTATTATTCCATACAGAATGTAATTGTTTAGGGATTTTCTTAGGTTTAACTATTGTGTAATACTTGTCACCTTTCGTCGATAAAAGGTTGTAAAAATATTTGGGCCCACCCATGCTCTATCAGTCCCATCCACTCCATACATATGTTTTTAAATATACTTATTAGCTACACCAAAAACAAAAATTATAAATCAACATCTATGATCAACTACATAAAGTGAAATAATATGTCCACCGTTCATTTAGTCCGCCTTTACAGATGATTTTTTTTCGTCGATAAAAATCTCCTTTAACGATGATATTGTATAACATTGGTAAAAATAGCCTCTCGGCGGGAATATATTTGGTATGGGCGGGAATCTTTTGTCGACGAAATATGATTTCGTCGGTAAAAGTAATATTTTCGAACGAAATCAATTTCGTCGAAAATAAGTTTGGGTAGGGCTCTGTGGGGCCCACCATGATGTAACTGTTTTATCCACTCCGTTCATCACTTTTCTCAGATCATTTTAAGATATGCTTCTAAAAATGAAGCAGGTTCATAGCTCCTGTGGACCACACCAAAGGACGCTGCAGTGATAATGACACCCACCATTGAAACCTTTTCAAGGGACACTGTGATATTTTTTTACCATCCAACCTATTCATAATGTCATGTAGACATAGATGAAGTGAAAACACAAATATCAGCTTGATCTAAAACTTCTCCAAGAAGTTTTTTATGGTGGACGTTCAATCCCCACTTTGTGCTCTAGTACTTAAGCCTTGGACCTGTCTCAATCATAATCATATATTGGGCCCGCCTAGATGTGATTCACATATCCAACCCATTCATCATGTGTGTCCCACTTGGATGAGGGGTGAGACCAAGTTTCAACCGCATCCAAAACTTATGTGGGCCCCACCATGTGCTTTTATATATATTTTAGTATGTTTTCATATAGTTTTAGATGGTATGGCCCACATGAGTTTCGTATATGGATGATTTTTAAGATATCTCATTACCTAAAGGGGACACATCAAATGCACAGTGTTGGCCCATTTTACATGTCTAGTCCATTCACTCTATTTTGTTGATCATTACCCTCAATTTAACTAGTTACTCGCCCCGATCATGCTACATGTGAGAAAGATATTGAGCATACAAGATTGGTCAACAATTCGAGTGAATTTTGATTTAAACATCTGAAGTTATTTACTCTTTAATATAGATTGATCAAATTGTCCAAAAACGGTTAAAGGTTGTTCATAATATCAAAAAGATATGAATGAAGAGAAAACACAAACATCAGCTTGATCTAAAACTTCTATGGCCTCTAAGAAATTTTCAATGGTGGAGGTTCAATCACACTATTTCTTGTGGTGTGGTCCACTTGAGCTTTGGATGTGCTTCCTTTTTGTTCTTTAGACCTCAAATTATCTGTTAACATGGATGAACGGAGTGGATAAAATAAATAAATAACGGTGGACCCCACAAAATTTACTCAGTATGCTAAGGGTAAAAATCACATTTTTTTAATCAAAATGTATATTTTTTTACTCTTAATTTTTCTTTCAAAAGTTTTAACAAAATATCATATTTATTATCAAATATTTCAAAAAAATAAAATAGAATACAAATTCTAAAATTTTATTGACAAAATCTTAAAAATTTTATCAAATTTTATTTTATTTTTATCAAAAAATTCAAAATGCCGATTTTTATCGACAATGTATGTATTTCGTTGGTAAACAATTCCTTTACCGATGATTTTTTCGTCAATAAAAAGTTCCTTTACCGATGATATTGTATAACGTTGGAGAAATAGCCTCTCAGATCTTTTGCCGACGAACTATTTGGTTCATCGGAAAAAAATTACATTTACCAACAAAATGATCGTTGGGAAAAGAGTTTTCACCGACGATAAATAATTTCGTCGGGAAAAGAGTTTTCATTGATGATAAATAATTTTGTCGGGAAAAGTTTCCAAGCCGTAGTTGTAAATGGTGGCGGGAACTTATAAGGTCGTGGGGTGAATCTTTTGCCGACGAAACCATATTTCGTCGGGGAGAGTCATGTTTACCGACGAAATTGATTTCATCAGAAATAAGTTTGTTGGTAAAGGGCGAATTCTTTGTAGTGCTACTAGCCACAGGAAACCCAAAGTAGGCTGGCGCTGCTTCCAAGAAGACCTTGCAAACCCACTTCCAATGTCAGTTCCAAACAAGCCCAAGGTAAAATCCATGGGTTTCACAAAGTCACTCCCACTTACTCCCATCTATTCCCACCACCCAAACACCCCCTAGGGGTGGGCCCGATAAAGAATCTGGGCTACTCCAAGATAATGAAACTATACAAAATAGAGAAATTGGACTAGAGCATAGGTAGACAGCCTGAAACTAGGAGCCCAAAGGGACAACAAGGATCCCCTCATAACTCAAGGAGCTGATGCTGTAGCAAAGTGCCACAGCATCAAATAACTAGGGGTGTACACGAATCGAGCTAGCTCGGTTAGCTCGCTCGACTCGACTTGAAAAAGCTCGATTCGACTCGGTTTGAAGCTGAGTTCAAGCCGAGTCGAGCTGATTTTTTGAGCTCAAAAATGAGTTCGAGCTGGCCCCAGCTCGACTCGACTCGGATCGAACCTAGTTCGAATCGAACTCGGATCGAACCAGTTTGGTGACTCAGTTACTTTGATATTGATGTTGCTCATCAAGTGTTTGATGAAATGACTCAAAGAAGTGTGGCTGGTGGCAAGGAAGGTATGAATATGAAACCAACACCTTTTCTTTTTTTTCTTGATTTTTATATTACTTAGAAGGTGTTTGATAAAATACCTATAAAACCATTGCTGTTGTCTCAAATACATTGAGATTTTGAAGGTGCAGTCCAGGTGTTTGTGACAATGCTGCAATGGTAAACTCAGCTCGATCTTGGCTTGAACTGGCCCAAGCTGCTAACCGAACCAAGCTGAGCTCGCCAGTCAGGCTCGAGGACCGAGCTGAGCTGAGTTCGAGTTGAAGTCAGCTAGCAGCCAAGCCGAGTCGAGCTAAGTCCAGCTCGACTCGGTTCGACTCGATGTACACCCCTACAAATAACGATGCCTGAAGACTGACTGACTTCCAAACCAAAGCTTGGAGGAGTTTTGCTACAAGCTCTAGTCTGGCCTATGTTGGGCTTCATTTGAGCTGAAACTACAGGCCCATGTGTCCAGTGTAAGCCCAGATTTCAGGCCCAATAACTAATTAGTCTATTCATGAGTAGGGTCTATGTAAAAGCTCAATTGAGAAACTTAAATACCACTGTATTAGCTTAATTGGCCCAGCATGGCCGAACGCTGGTTTTTTTTTTTTTTTTTTGTTATCTCTCTTATCAGGTGGCCCGAGCCTCACCTGGATCAGTAGCAGCCCACCTTTGAGGTTGTCTAATTGTTTCAGAAGGCATGAAGATTATGTAGTCTACATCATCTACACTGCAGGCAGGGAAGTGAACTGGGCCATACATTCTGCAAGTTCAATTGCTAAATGGGTCGTAGCCAGACAATTAAACTATTGGATGATCCTAACCATTTAATTGGTGTTGTGCAAATGGAGAATTAAAAGACAGATTAGCAATGTATCGCTCTAACTTGGAAAGCTTCCTGCTAATAATGAGCTTGGATGACCCTTGTAAGGGGAAGTGAATCACCCACCCACTCATTGATTTGCATATACCTATTTTAAGAGAACTGAAATTTACAGTCACCTTCATTGATTTCCATACAACCATGTGTATGCAATCAATCAAGGTGAGTGCAAATGAGAATCCCATTTAAAAAATGTTCACATTTTTTCAAGTATTTTCGATGATTTATAAATGGAGTTGGATACCCTATTTTATCTTGTGTGCATCAAATTAGAGTTTTTTCATTATTCCATGGAAGTAAATGGGCCATCTGGTTATTCTTTTCCTAGGTCCCCTTTGTTTTAACAAGGACAAGGGACAAGAGGAAGGTTATAGAGTAGCCAAAGAGTGTTCAAGGGTGCCACTATGGCCGGATTGACTATGCCTTTTAGGGTTTGAAAGGCAATGACGTGACGATGATAATGATGAGGATAAAGTAGCCAAAGAATATCAAAGATATGGTTGAGAGCTTTAAGCTTGTCAAAGATGAAATTGAATGGCACTAATACCTAAGATTTATTTAATATTAAGGTCATGTTTTAGTTTATCTATCAGTTTCATGTTCACGTCCACCATTAAATATATTGTTTAAGTTTAGTAAATACGTACGATATCATACTCATTAAATACTAATTTCACAATCTAAAAAATAAAATTTTTAACTAAAATTATAGATGGCCTTCACTTGGTGTAATATAATAGGTGGTCGAAGTTTAGGCAGTTATTTAGTTAGGGGTGGAGTATGTGTTGGAGACTTGAGTAAATGACGCATGATACAGTCCATTCATCATACAGCGGGCGCTATGAACATGCATACACCAAATTAAGGTTGTAGTCTTATCACTTTCCGGCACACATGGACATTTAAGTTTTGATTTTTGAGCTTTATTCTCAAATTGCTTATTTTTCTCATACAAATTTCACTCGCTTGATAGGTGGACCCACATATTTTTGGTCCATTGGATGTTCACATGTTTATGATCACACTGCCTAATGAATGGCTAAGATTTCTAACTTGTGTATTGTCCGCCTAGATGTCTATTAACACTTGTTTTGTGCCCCTCACCTGATGATATCCTCATTGAATCACACCCCTTGAATTTCTACTATATAATCATGAGATTTAAGCCAACCCCACATAGCAGTGACAAGGATGATGATGACAAAGACAACAAAAATGGTAATGGCGGAATTAGAAATATAAGCTCAACTAATGATAGACTTTAAAAGACTGGAAAGATACAACGTTTATTTCAACCAAAGAAAATTAATATTTCATTATTTACAGATGAAACAACCATCATATGCTACAACGCTGAGGATGGAAGTTTCATATAATTTTGAAAGATTCCCACCAACACCCACAAGCTTTTCTTGATTAAAAGGAAGGTAGAATTTGATATTTTATAAGACACCCAACTACTTTCTAAATGTAACATACCTAACAACGGAATTGAATTCAAAATTAGAGAAGATAGACAAATCTAGTTATCAAGAGAAATGCCCCAGCGCTTTATAAGTTACAGTGCTCCTAGATGCGTAGGTTTACTTCGACAGTATTGCACTGGTGATCAGATGGTACAATCCAACCTTGATTTGGTCTTTTTCTATAAAATCTTTTTTATTTTCTAATCCATATATAAATAAGATGGTTATGAATGCCAAAAAAAAAAAAGTGATTCTATAGAATCATAAGCAATCAATGATGGGACCTAAAATACGTATGTATCAAATTGTTGATTAGGCCTAGTTTTATGTAATATTGTGATAATCCATATTAAAGACCATTGATCAAATGGTCAATATTTGTCAAATCATTATGATGTTTGCATGTTAGCCCATGAAAGGTACACTCAACCTAACAAAGTACAGTCGGTGGATTGGATTGTCTAAATGTCATTGTGCAACTAGGAGCATTTATAGTGCTCTAGGGCATCAGAGCACCTTTAAGATATCAAAACCTATTACCCGAATATTACCAAGAACAATGTGGTTTCCACTTGCCAACAACCAAAATATAAAACCTAATTGAAGTTCCAGGACAGGTAAGATCATGATAAAAGGTCACTACAATTTTCATGGAAATGCAGACTTCCTGGTGTGTTGATGTCACCAAGTTCCGTGGGGCCCACCATAATGTATGTGTTATATCCACATTGTCCACCCATTTTATGAGATCATTTTAAGGCTTGGGCTCAAAATTGAGGCAAATCCAAACCTCAAGTGGGCCACGCCACAGAAAGCAGTGGGAATTGAATGTCTACCATTGAAAACTTCTTGGAGACATTGAAGTTTTGGATCAATCTGATATATATATATATATATATTATATATATATATATATATGGGAAAAGGTACAATGCGCTCGAGGTGACTATAAGCTCCCATGAAGTCGAGCTGTGTGAGCCCCACCGTAATGTGTTTTGACCATCAACACCGTGCATTTGATGGGTACCCTTTAAATTATGGGATATCCCAAAAATTAGCCGTATACGGAACTTAGGTGGACCATACCATCTAAAATTATATGAAGACACCGTTAAAACATATAAAACCACTTGGTGGGGTCTACCTGAGTTTTGCATGTGCCTGAAACTTGTTCTGAACCCTCGTTCAAGTGGGACACACATAATGGATGGACTGGATTTAAAAACCACATCTTGGTGGACCCTCAAAAATGGTTATGAATGTTTTAATGGTGCATGGTCCCTCCCCACTTCTGTATGTGGTGTGGCCCACATAAGTCACGGATTGACTTGATTTTTGAGACCTAGGTCCACGATGGAATGGTGCATCTAACTGATGGGGTAGATGTTAGAAATGCATCACGGTGGGGCCCACACAGCTCGACCTCATGGGGCATTAAAATCAGCTGGAGCGCATTGTACCTTTTCCACACATATATATATATATATATATATATACATATATATATATATATATATATATACACACACACCTTCGATGTCACTGTGACCTCATGAACAGGTTGGATGACAAATAGACATCATGATGGGGCCCTAGGAAGGTTTCAATGTTAGGGATCATGGTCCCCATTGGTTTTTATGGTATGTCCACTTGAGATTCAGATTTTCTTATTTTTAGGCTCATGACATAAAATTATCTTTCAAATAGATAAATGGTGTGAATATAATACATACATCATGGCAGGGCCATGGAAGACATCCCACAATACACTTCCAATTTTCGTTGCATGCAACAGAGTCCAAGACATGCAAATGACGCGAATGCATGAAACACAAACCCATACAGACTTGACCTAACTCAACAAAAGTTCCTGAATGTATCATGTGACGGCTAGAATGAAAAATTTGCCCCCCAGTCTAACTACAAACCACACATTATTTCATGGATAAATCTACTTGCTCTGCATTGTGTGTTTGAGATAAAGACCATAGTTTGAAATTTTGGAAAGAAAAAAATAAAAAATAAATTCAACCAACTCAACCCAAGAACTATGCTTAATTTCATCACCACAGGAGAAGAACTAAATTTATGCAGGACTCAAGAGAAAACTCAAAATTGAAAATAAATAAAAATAAAATCTCAAAGGAACTTTACACTGAACTTACCAAGACCCATTAACATGTAAGAATTCTTTTATTTAAAATATTAAATATTACTAACAAAAAGACGTCACCCTTAGCTAGAGAGACCTTTTTCTAGGTTTTCTAACTTTATTTAACATCAACGGTTCAAGCAGTCCCCACAAGTATGGACGCATGCATGTTCATGATCAATTAAACATGTTAATATCAACCATCCTTCATCTTCACCATCATTATTGTTAGTCTTTACACATGATTCATGTATATATATATATATACTATTGCTTTCGAAATCCAACGTGTCACATCCGTAAAGGGTACTTTTCTCTTAAAAATATAAAAAAGAAGGGAAAAAACAAAATAACTACTCTGCCTTGCTGGCAGTTGTACATTTTCTTAGCCTAAATCATGACTTATCTTCATCATCATCACCCACTATCATTGCTGATGTTTAACGAGAAATGCTCGAACATTGTTAGTGCTATAGTTCTATGAGGACATCTCTAACCATCTAATCATCAATATAAAGTGCCCATTAGGTAAAACCCATGCTACAAAGAACCATAGCTCATCATGGCGAAAGTTTCGTAGAATCCACCCGGTCCATTGGATATAATTCCTCTTATTTACCTCGGACCCAAAAAAATCATGACCATCCAAAACTTAAGTCGGCAACACATTAATAAAAGAGTTGATGTGGGGCATCCACCACTAATTTTGTGTAGAGCTAGCCCACCATGGTGTTGATATGTCATACGATATATTCATCCAATTTCCATAATCTGAATGAAAAAACTACCATAAAATCACAATATATTCAAAACTCAAGTGGGCGTACCATGTGAATTTAGATGTTTTTAGGTACAATAATTTGGGCTGGCCCACCTGAGTTTTGAATCAGCTGGATTTGTGTAATGAAGGCTAAACAAGGAGTGATGAAACTGATGAACTGGGTGAGTTTCATGAATGTTAAATGATTTGCCACACATTAATCTGATGATCTTGTCCATGAAAAAAATGTAATTTTATAGACATACATTTTCCAATTTCATATCCATGGATAAGATGATTAGGATCATAATGATCAAACTAATTCTTCTAAACCATAAGACATCAATGAAAGCCCCACCAAATGGACGGTTCAGATTGTTAATTTGGGCCTATTTTCAATAGAACATTCCTGGCCATCCATTTTTATAGACTATTGATCCTATGCTTTGAATCTCCCACCAGCGTGCTTCATGAAGTGTGTAGTTCGACAGTTCACGTCGCTTGATTGCAGATGTACCTATGCCACTAGGTGCACCGTCAGCTATAGTCCCAACGAGGAATAGATCATTTCTCGAACGTTAGATGCATGATTTTCTTTTGGCCTTTGTGCATGTCACTTTGACATATCCCCATAAAAGAATGATTTTCATCATATTCGTCGCTATCGAACTAAGCATTCGGTAGGCCATGCATTAACTTTTAAAACTCTAGAAAGACCCAAGGCAATGCATCTACATATGACACTACTTATTATGCCATCAAGGCACATGGTATGAGATCCAAGCCATCTATCATGTGGGTCCCATTATGTAGATGTGGTGGGCAGAATGTCAGAACCGTCCAACTCATCAGCTGGACTACAGTTTACAAAGCAAATGTGTGGCCTTGAAATATCCACCCGTTTCTGATAGTGTAGCACACCTGATGTGCCTGATGTGTGGACAAAGATGATTTTTCTTTGTGCCTGATAGACGACATGGTGTCACCCACCTGATATACGGCTTGGATCTTGCACCTCAGTGCCATGGTAGCACATGTGGTGATGTGGTACGAAATGGTACGTACGTACATGTATGTAGCCTGACCGAACCATTTTTTATTAAATCATCTGGTGAATTAAAGCAACCGTGACTATAGGGTCATGCACATGATGGTCCACGGATGTGGTCCCAATTAGTGGTTTTTAGACAAAATTATTGAGGAGATGACGTTTTGATCTTCTAACGGCTGCAAAGGAACTCTATCATATCTTAGACAGACCCCACCTGTGCTCCCTATGCCTAGGTCCCTTTCTTAAGGGATTTATCGGTCCTGATCGCCTAGGACCTGAATAGATTTCCTCATATATCCCTAGCATAAAATCCAGACCATGGTTCAATCATCCATCCCATTGATCTGATGGGCCACACCGTGGATGGTTGATTAATTACTCAAAATTCATCCTGTATGAGAGTTCTCACTATCCGTTCTGTGGTAATTTTTCTGATCATTCATATGTATCACAGACGTCTATTTACAGGCCATCAATTGAATAGTTGGGATCGATGTTCCAATGATGAAGGTTTTTGGGACATATCCCATCTGTGGTGGGACCCATTGAACCAATAGTATGGATCACGAGCCCACGTGCCACACGTGTAAGTAATCCACACTTCCTCATCTATCACCACCATGCATTAGGGCAAGATGATCACTCTTTCTTAATGATACATATAAAGATTCTAAAGCACCTAATAATGATAATGTGCTACTTAATTAAAATCCAAAAGCAACTGATCGATCAATTTCAACGGACGATATTGGTTGTCCACTTCACTTACCACTACCTAAGTTATAATGATGTGTCATTACACAAAAAAACAAAGTAAGAAAAAGCACATGGAATGGTAATAGGGTAGGGTTTGAGGCTTTATCTACGTTATTATCAGAGATTGACAAGACCAAGAAAAGCATATCCTCTCCTAATTCTGTTTTACTTTTATAATTAGTGAGTGCTTAGCATTGGGTCATTGCATACCATTTCATGATACAGCGGTCCACTCATTAAGTCAAAAAAGGCTGCCCTTTTATGTTTATCATATGAATAAATAAATAAAGAAAGCTAATCCCTAACTAGAGGATCCGATACCTCTCACTATCATCTAATACGACATCAAATCATCTAATAGGTGTGTGTAGAGTACGTTCAGAGTTGAGAAAATGACGATTCTATGCTGTATACGTGGAAAACACAGGCCTTTAAACACTAATACTATGGACAGTCTAAAGATCAATGTTGGAAATTGACTTATATATATATATATATATATATATATATATATGGTAAAATCGTGATACAAAAACTGGTGGGATTTTGAAACTATCACCATAATATCTTGCTAATATCATGTTGACAATTTATGCAGAAATATGCAAGAATTTCAAAATATCAGTGATATTTGTCACAATGGAGAGGGACTATAGCTAAAAAATGCTCATAATAGAACAACCCCAACCGTCTGATATGAAGCAATACGGTTTAAATTTTGGATAAAATAGTGAAAAAAAAAAAAAAAAAAAAAAAAAAAAAAAAAAGAAGCTGGCGGGATTTCGATAATATCACAATATTATTTCACTAATATCGTGTTGACAATTTTATGCCGAAATATGCAAGAATTACAAAATATCAGTGAAATTTGTCACAATAGAAAGGGACTATAGCTAAAAAATGCTCTGAATAGAACAATCCCAACCGTCTGATATGAAGCAACAGTGCACATTCAATTACAAAAGGTTCTAATATTGGCTTTTAGGGCCTTCAAATGTGGGGCGTTTTTGGTGCATTGCCCCATATCTTTTTCCTTTCTAAACCCAAATAATTAATGGAAATGAAAGAAGTTTAAAATACCAGTATTTGAATTAGAGAAGTGATCCAATGCTCTCAGAATACTTTAAGATATAGTGCTCCTATTTGCATTAGGATATTTAGATAGTTCGACCAATCGATCTGAGCTGTCCACTAGGTCCAGAATGCATTTCGTAGGCTATCAAGTAAAAATCACACTAATATGACACTTCTTACCATCTGATCAATTGCCTATAGGATGGACGGTCAAGATTACATGAAAAAAAGATCTAATCAATAAATTGAGCCATATGTATGTTGGGATCCATCACTGATTGCTTATGGTGCAAAGAATCACTTTCATAAAAATAATCTTATCCCATTCCATCATGGCACACATAAGAGTTCAAATTATAAATAAATTAGATCAAAGGATCATTATTATTTTCACCAGATAGCCCAAGAAATGTATGATGAACGTAATAGACGGTCTGGATCAATTGGTTGGACTTTCAAGTGTTCCATTGCAACTAGAAGTACTGTAACTTACAGTGCTCTGATATGCCTAAGGGTGGAAACGAGCTGGGCTGGCCGATGGGTCTGTGGTAGAGGCCCGCAGGTCAAGTGTTTCTGTGATTTTGAAGGGCTGAGCCCAAACTAGATTTTGCAGAAGTTTCTATTAAGGCCGTAGAAGCCATACGATGTAGTTGGCTGGGTTCGGCCTGAAATAAAAGGCCTAATTATTGAAAGGACTGGACCCGGGCTACTCAAGTAATGATGTGGATGGACTCGACTGGCCTTGACCAGGTCCGGGCCCAGCTTTTTGTGATACCTAGCTACTTTGTGCGAACAGTTCTTGGATAAGCTACTTGTATCTATTGTAAACCTGGCTAAGGGGCAAGATGACAGTGGTTATTATTATTATTATTATTATTATTATTATTTCTTGGTTGGACAAACAATCCATCAATTCATGACCCTAAACAGATTGTTAATGTGACACAAGATATTCCTTCTTTGATATTCAAGGGGAAGATTAGATGTCAAACAATGCCCCTTGATGTGTTCAATGTTCCATTGGGATCACCAGATGGATGGTCAGATTTTTGAGATAATGCAGTTAAGGGCACGTTTGGATCATAAGCTATTTGGCTTAACCCACTTTTGTCTGAGGTAGCCTATCTTAGTTTCATTTAGCCAATAAATATGTTTGGTAAATAACATACTTACCAGTATAATTTTTATTTTACAACATCACTTTTAAAATCTCTTCCACTAATCTTTCTATGCTTTCTCATCTCTTTTCTTTTTCTCTAATATGTTCCACTAAATTCTATTTCAATTTTTTTTCTTATTCATGTGAGATTCACCTTTAATATCCACCGCTCATTATGAACTTTTGAGGTGGCCCTTTCATTATGTTAGTCTCACCTTGGCTCCGCCTTCAATGTGAACTGCCCATTGTGAGCCAGCCTTCAATGTGGACTATCTAGGTTATTTATCATGCAAGGCCACCTTGGACGTGGGTTATCCATTATGTTGGATATTGATGTGGATAATCTATCATGTGAGGCCCATATTTAATGTGGATGGTTCATCAAGGGGGGACCTAACTTTGAAGTGGGCCTCTACATGCCTGGACTACCTTGGATGTAGGCTATTCATTACATGGAGCAACCTTGATGTGTGTCATCCATCATATGGGGTCCACTATCAATGTTAATTATCCATCGTATGGAGCCCATCTTTAATGTCCACTGCCCATCATGTGGACCACATCTTTGATGTTGACATCATGTGGGCTCGGCCTTCGAAATTTGACAGCCATGATGCGGCATGCCTTGGAAATGGGTCATTTACTATTGGGAGCCGACCACTGATGTAGACCATCCATTATGTGGGCCACCTTTGATATGGACCATCCATCACGTGGAGAGAGAGAGAGAGAGAGAGAGAGAGAGAGAGAGAGAGAGGAGAGAGAGAGAGAGAGAGAAGGTAAAAAGTAAACAAAGCAAATGTTTTTTATATTTTATTCTTATGATGGTAAGTTAAAGTGGAGAGTAAAAAAGCAATTTTTTTTACTCGCGATGTTAACGCTAATAAGCTACTTTTATAAAAGTGGTTACCAAACCAACTTTTATTAAATAAAAGTGGTTACGAAAACAACTTCTTTAAAAAAATAAAAAAAATAAAAGAAGAAGCTTATTTACTACCCTAAGTAGAAAAAAAAAAAAAAAAAAAAAGGGAGAAAAAAAGAAGCTACTTACGGGGGTTTATCCAAATAGGCCCTAATTGCCTCATTTTGACTGTACAACAACACTATACACCACCCTGCATTATTTTCAGGGAGACATCTGTGGTGCGAAAATTCAGATATCCTCTCCTCTCTTCTAGTTATTGACATAAAAAACATATGGTGATCCAAAGGACTACACTAATATGGTATATTGCTACTAACGCCCCCCTCACGTTGGAGCATATATATCAATCATGCTCAATTTGGACATAATGTCAGTTAAATGAGAATAATGAATAACCTTAATGAAGGCATCCGCTAACTAATAATTAAATGAACAAAAATAAGGAGTGCAGCTGACACATGAAGCCAACTTCTTGAGAGCAAATTGATAATTAATCTCAATATGATTTGTTTCACCACTAGAAAAAGTGTCAAAGGCTACGGATAAAAGCCGTAACTAAATATCTATGGCAATGGTTTTAGTTTGTAGCAAGATCGTACCCATTGGCACCGTAGCTATTGCTTTTGAACCAATGGCTACAAATTAAATCCATAGCCATAGAACCAATGACTATATATCTAATCCATACATACTTTCTATAATGAAATGAACATAAAGCAACGGATAATATTTGTAGCTAAAAGTGGAACGAGATCCATAGAAATAGGTTGAAGTTAGCAATAGCTACGGTTTCCAAAATTAAGGTTACGGCCAATATCCGTAGCAACTACCTTTAGAAAAAAAAAAAAAAAGATAGTATAATAATGGTGTCTCTTACCATTGTTAGTACATGCCATGATAGATCAACTCATCTAGGCTAATATAAATAAAGACCTCATAGCTTACAAACCCATCTACCCATCTAAACTAATACAACCAAACATGACCAAAAGGAATAAAAAAATCAATGGAAAAAAAAGTCCCCTGTGAAACTTACTGCATAAGAATATCTATATCTCAGCCAACATTCCTACCTCCAGGGAGATGCAGAATCCTGGGTGTTGCACAGTGTGCCTCCATGGCATACATAAGGACCATTACCCTCTTTAAAAAGCTTACACACACACACACAGACACACACACACACACACACACACACACACACACACACACACACACACACACCTCTACAATGGTATTATCAGGTGCTTCTTAGTGACCTGCATAATAGATAAGCACTCATCTAACATCAACATTCTAGATTGAATTAATACTTGGGTGTAGGAATTTCAGTTCCGAGCAAATGTTTCATAGTTCTCAATCAAAATTTCAAGATCAAGTCAATACAATAGTTCTATGGTTTAATCTCTATTATTTCCTATGGTGTTGTCCACTTAAGCCTTCAATATGCCTCCTTTTCTAGGTTCATGCCCTAAAATGAGCTTTCAAAATGAGTTGATGGCTTAGATAAAATACATACATTATGGTGGATCCCATATAGACCCATATGGGGTCGTTAGTTTCTAACTGTCCTGGTGGAGTAGTAACTTTTAGCTATAGATTTAATCTTAGTGAATTAGTTACAGTTTATATTTGTAGCCTATAACCGTCATAGTCCGTAGCCTTTGCTCCTTTTTTTTGGTAGTATCCAGGGAACAATCAGATGATAGCAATGTTGTTTGAAGCTTTTTAGCACAAGAATCATCATGCCATACAAGGACTGTAGGCATAAATCAATCTTTTGACAAAAGTGTAGTACAAACAATTATTCATAATGATGAGAAATGTGAGATTGGAGATGGAGCCTGCGGTCATTCATGTTTGGGGTGTGACACTGATGATGAATTGTAGGTCACCACCCAATGATGGTGAATCGTAGGTCACTACTCTGACCATGAGGAAGTTGTTGTACATGCCAAAGGTGGAGATAAATTTACAATGACACAACATCTTCCGAATGAGGTGCAATATAAACTAAAATTTCTATAATGTAATTATCAATATTATGAGCAGTAAGAATCTCGTGTCGAAAATAATGATGGAAATGTTGCAACTGAAGACAAAAAATCACCCCTCTCCGTATATGATTAGATAGATCAAAGAGGTTAACAAAACAAAGGTAACAGAATAATGTTGTATTCTATTCTCGATTGGTAAATATTATAAGGACGAAGTAATGTGTGACCTAGTCATCACTAAAGCTTGTCATATGTTACTTAGTTGACCATGGAAGTGTAATGTTGATGCTATACATAGAGGCCATGATAACATATTTATATTTATTAAAGCCGGTGGAAAGATTATCATTGCCCTTATGAGTATGGAGAAACAAATAAAGATTTCTAAAGTGGAGCAGTGGTCTCTCATAAGCATTCTAAGGAGACATGAGAGATCAATGCATTACTTATAAATGGAAACGATGTATAAATTAAACATTTCAGATATCATTAAAGAATTTGAGGAGATGAGGGAGATCAATGTATTAATTGGAAAAGAAAAAGAAGTAGAGGTCGTGAATAATGTTGATGCTATGCATAAAGGCTGGGATAACATATTTATATTTATTAAAGATGTTGGAAAGATTATCCTCACCCCTAAGAGCATGGAGAACTAACCCAAGACTTCTAAAGTAGAGAGGCGGTATCTCACAACCATGCCAAATTTTGTCAAAAAATCTAAGGAGATAGGGGAGATCAATGCATTACTTATAAATGGAAAAGAAGAAAAACTTTAAAATCCCAGAGATCATTAAAGAATCTGAGGAGACAAGGGAGGCTAATGTATTATTTGAAAAAGGAAAAAGAAGTAGAGGTGACGAATATTTTAGGGAAGTTAAAGCCAGCATTGCAAGAATTCAAGGAAATCATGCTCGATGAACTTCCCAATGGATTACTCTTCATGTGGGATATAAAACACCACATTGATATTCTCCCAGGGGAAAGTCTTCCTAATCTCCCACATTATCAAATTAGTTCGAAAGAATGTGAGATCTTAAAGGAACAAGTGGAAAAACTAATTCATAAGGGTCTAATGGAGGATAATATGAGTTTGTATGTTGTGCTAGCCTCATTGACCCTAAAACATTATAAGAGTCTAATGCAAAGGAAGATGTTGATAAACATCGTTGCCAGAAGGTGTTTGAAGTGGGTGATAATGTATTAGTTCACTGGCATAAGGAGAGGTTTCCAATTGGGACATATAAAAAATAATGGAATAAGAATATCGATGTCTATGTTATTGATCCTCCTAAGGATGTGGAGGTGACATGTACTTTCATTGTGGAAGATTTATAAGGATATCATGAGTTGAGTCCGATGGATAACTCGGGGATATCTTTTCAAGTAGACGGGACTGATGTAGAGCAGGCCACATACCTATTAATGGCATAGATTGACAGAGAGAAGCCCAAACAGAAACAAACATAATCCATCAGATTCGGGCCCGGTCCTATGTTGAGCATGACGTAACTGGGCCCTAGGCACATCTGATCGAAGAAATTCATTCCGGATAAAGAAAAATTATCATTTGAAGTGCGAACCATAAATCGACCATAACTTTTGTTTGAATATTATTGCAGGACGCACAAAATATTAATTTTGAATTTAACATGCCATTTGAGGCCAACCAAACCATAAAGTGGGTCACTTCTATCCATTTTGTGACAAAATGTGTGGTTCCAACTCAAAAATGAGATTTTAGAAAAAAAAAATTATTATTTTTAGAAAACATGTAGTTCTAACTCTATCTCTCTAACATGATTTGGTTGGTGGTAAGCATGTCATCAATATATAATACCAATAGAATGAATCCTCCATCACTTAGTGTCTTAAAGTAAACATAGTGACCATATTAACTCCTAGTAAATCGCTATCTGTTGAGGGTCAAATATTACATATTAGACCCCAATTATTACCTGATTTTACGAACATGATAATGCTTAACGTCCTATTTTAATCGTGTTTTTGTTGCAAGGTGAATTTAAAGAGCTTAGATTGAAAAGGGTATTAAAAGCATGGATTTAACGCTCTAAAATTACCAAGGCAAGGGACGGAGCCCATGGGACCGAGATCGAAGAATTTACACGCCAGATATCCATGAAAATTAAGTGATCAATGATAAAGAAACCTAAAAGTCGTCCTGAATGCAAGATCACAGGGTTCCCACCATCTGTTTGGCTCGAAACTCTACATATGGCCTGAGGACCCTAAATTAACATCCGTACATGTTGAATTTCAACCATTGGATCTCTGTAGAAGTGGCCTAAAGGACAGATCAGCCACTAAATCCCTGATATGGGCCCCACCTGATCTCTAGATATGCTTCAATTTTGGCCTCAACCCCCTAAATGGGGTGACAAAACAGACGGATGGAGCGAATTTCTCATTTACATCATAGTGGACCCCACTTAAAGGGTTGCATGTGCACAATGTGGCACAATGTACACACACTAGCCATGCACCAGACGGTCAACCCGGTCTGACCCGACTCTTTTCATAAAACCGTCCAGCGGACGGACGACGTTTCACCGGGCGTGTGTTATGGGCCACCATCAGGGCCTAAATGCATGATCTGGACCGTCCATTCGATCCAGAGGGGGGCCACAACCTTAGCCATGTTGCGATTTTGGTCTCATGCATATGTACACACGTGGATCACAGGAAAATGTATGAAGAACGGCGAGTTAATTTGATATAGTGGACCGCACCAAAACTCGACCAAAACCACTTCTTTCTGACTGATTTTTCGTCAGGAATCTAATGAACGAGGTGGATTTCACTGAAAACATCACTGTGGGACTCACTGAACATGTCAGCGCAAGAACTTTCTAAAACGGACGTCGGGGATTTGCGGGAGTTGTGGGCCATGATCACTGAATGGTTGGATGATCTGAACCGTTCAGACGACGCAGCAAGGGGTCTTTACCCAACCATGGAGCTAAATCTGAAGTTTGGCACGATCAGCGCACCAAAATCGCCACCAAACGCAAGTCATTTTGTGTTTTCCTTTCGCTGCACATGCAAACCAGCTTGCTGCGCAAGCTCTTGTGCATAAATTCTAGTTCTCCACCACCCTTCATGCCTATTAAAGGAGAGGAAAACGTGGAGAGAGGATTTATTCATCATCTTGGGCAGCTGTGGAGACACCTTGGGAGCTTGGACGTAGGAAGAAAGAGAGAGAGAGAGAGAGAGAGAGAGAGAGAGAGAGAGATGGTGCACGGGTGGACAGCCATCAACATGTAGTTTTCCTTTTCCTTTTCTTCTTTAATTTCTTTCTTTCCTTTGATGGTTTAAGAGATTTTAGTTGATCATGTCTATGATTGGATGAACCTCTTAGCTAGGGCTAAGAGGTGAAGCTTGTAGCGTGATGGGGAGTTTTCTATGGTTTGAATTCATGTTTAAGTTGAATTACTTTGATTTTAGTTTGATTATAAGGAATGCTTTTAGTTTTTAATGGTTTATTGTGACTTAAATTACAATGGATCTGTGATAGCTCTGAGCATGTTCTTTTCATTATTAAGGTTATGAACTTAGGAACCCCTGTTGTTCACCATCGTCTCTTGGGCATGGTAGGCTGATGGAATCCTTACTAACGTTCATAACTCTCTCAGATTGGTTGTGGATTAGTTAAATTCTATTGTTTGCTTTATCTCATGAGCATGGTTTTGTGATGGAATTAATTCTAATTCGCATACCTCTTATCTCTTGAGAACTGGATCAAAGAAAGTTTGTATTGGGTTTTTAATGTTATATCTTCCAATTGGATAGGATAGGACTCTGATTCTAGTTGTGTTTAAGAATTAAGCATAGATCTCCCTGACTACTATAAGTGGATCCTTGGCACCCTAGTTTACCACCTTTAAATTTTACAAGTTTTAGTTAAGATTTCACCATTATTCCCTTAAAATTTTCTGATTTAGATTACATCTTCGCCTAGTTTTAGTTCAAGTTACTTTCAGATTACGTACAAGGTTCAGTCCCGGTGGATTCGACCTCGGTCTTACCAAGATTATTTCTACATCACAACCCTATACTTGGGATCTGAACACTATCTCACCATGAAAGTATTAAAAATTTTATACCACTGCCTAGACAACTACAGGTTGTACAAAAGCCTCTTTAACATGCAAACCTTATTTTATGACTATTTTTCTTCGAATTCCTCTGATTGTTTTATGTAAATCTGCTCTTTCAATCCCCTATAAGGAAAAACAGTCTTCACATCCATCTATTTCAGCTTAAGGTTATATTAGACAATTAGTGCTAGTACAAACTTGATAGATATATGTGTGACCATAGGCATACAAATCTCATGGAAGTAGACACTCTCCTTCTATGCGTATCCCTTTACAATCAATCTTGCAATGTATTTATCATGTTTCTTCTTGTAAATCCACTTGGACCTGATCGCTTTGCGCCCAATAGGAAGCTCTATCAACTTTCACAACTTATTTTTATACAGAGAGTCCAACTTGACATACATCACTGTCATCCACTTCTCGGTATCTAGATCATTCATTGCTTCTTGGAAGGTAGATGGATCCCCCCTCATCTGTATAAGAGTGAATGCAATATTCAAGTCATAATTGTATCTCACTAGTAATCTCCAATCTTTAGGTGGATTTCTCTTCACAGGTGGTTGCGCCACATTCTCTTATACCCCTTGTTGCTACTCAACTTCAACCTGTATTTCACCCTTATCAATTTCAGTGTCTATCACCTCTAATTTTTTTTATTCCTTATGTTCTTCATTATAAAATGTTCACACCCCAAGTATAGGGTTGTGATGTAGTAATAATCTTGGTAAGACCGAGGTTGAATCCACAGGGATTGAACCTCGTACGTAATCTGAAAGTAACTAGAACTAGAACTAGAAGAATATATAATCTAAACCAGACGAATTTAAGAGAATAATGGTGAAGTATTAGACTAAAACTTGTAAAATTCAAAGGTAGGAAACTAGGGTTTCCAAGGATCCACTTGTAGAGATCAGGGAGATCTATGCTTGATTCAAGAACACAACTGGATTTAGAATCACATCTTCATCCAGTTGGAGGATATAATATTAAAAATCAAATTTGAACTTCCTTTGATCTAGTTTTCAATAAATGATAGGTATGAGATTAGAATTGATTCCATCACAAAACCATGCCCATGAGACAAAATAAACAACATAATTTAATCAATCCATAACCAATTTGAAAGAGTTATGAATGTTAAGAAGGATTCCATCATGTAATCATACCCAGGAGACGATGGTGAACAACAGGATTCCTACGACCATAACCTCTATACAAGCATCCATTCTCAAATCCCAAAACCTAAAATCAAAACCAAAACCAAAACCTATAACCTAAACCAAAACCAAAACCTATAACCTACACCTAAACCCATTCTCAAATCCCAAAACCTATAACCTAAACCAAAACCAAAACCTATGACCTAAACCCGAACCATTCTCAAATCCAAAAACCTATAACCTAAACCTAAACATATAACCTAAATTTATAACCTATAACCTAAATCAATACTTATGACCAAAACCAAAACCAAAACCTATAACCTAAACCCGAACCCATTCTCAAATTCCAAAACCTATAACCTAAACCAAAACCAAAACCTATAACCTATGGCAAGCCAAAACCAAAACCTATAACCTAAACCCAAACCCATTCTCAAATCCCAAAACCTATAACCTAAACCAAAACCAAAACCTATAACACGAACCTAAACATATAACCTAAACCTAAAACCTATAACCTAAATCAATACTTATAACCAAAACCAAAACCAAAACCTATAACTTAAACCCAAACCCATTCTCAAATCGTAAAACCTATAACCTAAACCTAAACCTTAACCTAATCCTATAACCTAAAATCAAATCCTAAACCTTAACCTATAACCTATAACCTAATCTAAACCTATACTTATAACCTAAAACTATTCCCAAATCCCAAAACCTATAACTTAAACCTAACCTTTTCCTAAACCTATAACCTAAACTCAATTCCTAAAGCTAAACCTACACCTAATCTAATCTCGACTCCCTAACCTAAACCTAAACCTAAACTTGAAAACCAAAACTTAAACTCAATCCCGAACATGAACCCGATTTTCTAAACCTAAACCATAACCCATTTTCAAATCCAAAACTTATAACCAAAACTTAAACCCAATCTTGAACATGAACCCGATTTCCTAAACCTAAACCATAACCCATTCTCAAATCCAAAACCTATAACCTAAACCCGAACCCATTCTCAAATCCAATAACCTATAATTAACCTAAACCTATAACCTATAACCTAAATCAAAACATATAACCTAAACCAAAACCAAAACCTATAACCTAAACCCAAACCCATTCTCAAATCCCAAAACCTATAACCTAAACCTAAACCTTAACCTAATCCTATAACCTAAAATCAAATCCCTAAACCTTAACCTATAACCTATAACCTAACCTAAACCTATACTTATAACCTAAAACTATTCCCAAATCCCAAAACCTATAACTTAAACCTAACCTTTCCCTAAACTTATAACCTAAACTAAATTCCCTAAAGCTAAACCTACACCTAATCCTAATCTCGACTCCTAACCTAAACCTAAACCTAAACTTGAAAACTAAAACTCAAACCCAATCCCGAACATGAACCCGATTTCTAAACCTAAACCATAACCCATTCTCAAATTCAAAACCTAACCAAAACTTAAACCCAATCTTGAACATGAACCCGATTTTCTAAACCTAAACCATAACCCATTCTCAAATCCAAAACCTATAACCTAAACCCGAACCCATTCTCAAATCCAAGAACCTATAATTAACCTAAACCTATAACATATAACCTAAATCAAAACATATAACTTAAACCAAAACCAAAACCTATAACCTAAACCCAAACCCATTCTCAAATCCCAAAACCTATAACCTAAACCTAAACCTTAACCTAATCCTATAACCTAAAATCAAATCCCTAAACCTTAACCTATAACCTATAACCTAACCTAAACTTATACTTATAACCTAAAACTATTCCCAAATCCCAAAACCTATAACCTAAACTCAATTCCCTAAAGCTAAACCTACACTAATTCTAATCCCAACTCCCTAACCTAAACCTAAACCTAAACTTGAAAACCCAAACTTAAACCCAATCCCGAACCTGAACCCGATTTCCTAAACCTAAACCTTAACCTATTCTCAATTCCCTAAACCTAAACCTAAACCTAAACCTAAAACCTAAACCTAAACCTAAACCTAAAACCTAAACCTAAGCCTAATACCTAAATGTACTCTCAAATCCCTAAACCTAAACCTACACCTAATCCTAATCTCAACTCCCTAACCTAAACCTAAACCTAAACTTGAAAACCCAAACCTAAACACGATCCCAGAACCCAAACCCGATTTCCTAAACCTATACCTTAACCTATTCTAAATTCCCCAAACTTATAGCTTATAACCTAAACCTAAAACTTAACCTAAACCTAAACTTATAACCTTAACCTAAACCAAAACCTATGACCTAAAACCTAAATGTATTCTCAAATCTCTAAACCTAAACCTACACCTAATCCTAATCTCAACTCCCTAATGTAAACCTAAACCTAAACTTGAAAACACATACCTAAGCCAGATCCAGAACCGAACCCGAGTTCTAAACCTAAACCTTAACCTATTCTCAATTTCTAAACCTTAACCTATAACCTAACCTAAACCTAAAATAAACCTAAACCTAAGCCTAAAACCTAAACCTATGACCTAAAACCTAAATGTATTCTCAAATCCTTAAACCTAAACCTACACCTAATCCTAATCTCAACTCCCTAACCTAAACTTAAACCTAAACTTGAAAACCCAAACCTAAACCCTATCCCGAACCCGAACCCGATTTCTAAACCTAAACCTTAACCTATTCTCAATTCCCTAAACCTATAGCTTATAACCTAAACCTAAACCTTAACCTTAACCTAAACTTAAACCTGAACCTATAACTATAACCTAAATATATTCTCAAATCCCTAAACCTACACTTACACCTAATCCTAATCTCAACTCCCTAACCTAAACCTAAACCTAAACTTGAAAACTCAAACCTAAACCCGATCCAGAACCCGAACCCGATTTCCTAAACCTAAACCTTAACCTATTCTCAAATCTCTAAACCTAATCCTAATCTAAACTCCCCAACCTAAACCTAAACCTAAACCTTAACTTGAAAACCCAAACCTAAACCCAATCCCGAACCCGAACCCAAATTCTTAAACCTAAACCTTAACCTAATCTCAAATCCATAAACCTACACCTACACCTAATCCTAATCTCAACTCCCTAACCTAAACCTAAACCTAAACTTGAAAACTCAAACTTGAACCCGATCTTGAACCCGAACCCGATTTCCTAAACCTAAACCTATTCTCAATTCCCTAAACCTATAGCTTATAACCTAACCTAAACCTAAACTTATATGTATTATGCGTGGATGAATGTAATGTGAATAAGATTGTTTGTGTTTGGATGGATTTTCGTAGTTTGGGTTTAGATGGATGTGAATGTGAATGTGAATGTGAATGTGAATGTGATGAAATATATTGTATAACAGGTGTATATCAGGAAGATTGTGTGTTTGGATGGATTTACGTAGTTTAGGTTTAGATGGATGTGAATGTGAATGTGAATGTGATGAAATATATTGTATAACAGGTGTATATTAGGAAGATTGTGTGTTTGGATTGATTTACGTAGTTTGGGTTTAGATGTATGTAAATGTGAATGTGATGAAATATATTGTATAACAGGTGTATATCATGAAGATTGTGTGTTTGGATGGCTTTACGTAGTTTGGGTTTAAATGGATGTGAATGTGATGAAATATATTGTATAACAGGTGTATATCAGGAAGATTGTGTGTTTGGATGGATTGATGGATGTGAATGTGAATGTGATGAAATATATTGTATAACAGGTGTATATCATGAAGAAGACTGTGTTTGGAAATTTGGTCCTTAGATGAATGTAAATGTGAATGAGAATGTGTCTATATATCGGTATCCTTCGGGAAAAAGGGTCAAATTTGGTCCATGACTATATCGTCCTTTAAAAGGACAGTCCATGACTGTCCTTTGAAGGCTCAAACGAGACGGTCCATGATAGTCCTTTTAAAGGACTGTCTATCGCCGTCCTTTGAAGGCCCATAAGAGACGGTTCATGACAGTCTTTTTTAAGGACAGTCCATGACAGTCCTTTTAAAGGATGGTCCATGGCCGTCCTCTTTGGGCTTATAAGAGATGGTCTATGACAGTCCATTTTAAGGACGGTCCATGACCGTCCTTTTTTAGGACGGTATATAACCGTCTTTTTTTTGTTAATAAGAATGACAGTTTTCAACCGTCCTTTAAGTAATAGGACAAGTCAAAATTTGACTGCCTCTGTGACGGTCCATGACCGTCCTTTTTGGTCATTTGAGACGATTTTGGACCGTACTTTTTTCGCTGTTTTGGCGTAGTGTTTGGTGGGTCATGGCAAAGGGAAACAGTTTGATTCCCTTAATTTGCCTCTCTCTTTGCTACGAAACATTAAAGTTTTGGATCGGATTAAAAGTTGGGCCCTGGGGTTTCATGGAGTGCCTCATCACATGGACTATTTGAATTGTGGGCCCACAACATATGTGCAAAGGTGTGCGAGTGTTCTCAGGTGAGCATACGGTCTTAGATACAAAATCTGAACCATTCACGTGATGCAGCACCCCTTGAAACCTCACTACTCTAACTTTCAGCCTAATACAAATCTCTAGTGGGCTATGAAAAAAGGAAATAGTTTCATCCCTTGATTTGCATTTTTCTTCACTATGGCCCACTAGAGTTTTCAATCAAGTTGAAAATTGGGCCCAATCACGTGGACAGTTCAGATTTTATCCCTAAGATACATGTGCAAAGGTGTGCACGGGTACTCACATGAGAAGGTGCACAGTGAGCATTCTCTCTCTCTCTCTCTCTCTCTCTCTCTCTCTCTCTCTCTCTCTCTCTCTCTCTCTATATATATATATATATATATATATATATATATATATATAGGAAAACGCTCACTGCGTGACAGGTAACGTCTGAACTTTTTGATGACCCATCATACGTGATGAATCTCATAATCCAGACAGTTCACATGAAAAGGAACCTCATGAAACCCTATAGTATGAATTTTAACTTTGATCCGAAACTTTGGTGGACCGTGAAAAATGTAAACAGCTTCTTTCCTTGATTTTAATTTCTCTTTGCTATGGACGGTATGGATAAAAGTTTTAGATAAAAGTAAAACTTGGTCCTAGGGGTTTCACTAGGTCTTTGCTTCACATGAACTGTTCGCAGTTGATTTTGATCAACATCATGTATGATTGGTTCTCAAAAAGTTCAGACGTAAATACGCACGAACTGGTTTCTCTCTGAGCTCTCTCTATATATATATATATATATATATATATATATATATATATATATATATTTGGGAATAATCACATACATGGAAATGTATGGCAATAATCTTAGGTTCAAGGTGCGTGAGGCCCATCTTGATGTCCGAATACAATCTAATACATTCATTAATGTGCACCAGCCATGTTAGGCCCAGATCCTAACATTCAGCTTGATTCCCAAAACAAGTGCGCCACACCAAAAAAAGAAATGATGAGGCCACTGGTGTGCGATGCTCACAATAGAAACTTACAAATACAATGTGGTCCTGCCGTTCTGTGAACGCTAGGCCCACATTCTAAGTAAGCAGGTGCACTTTCCCAGGACCAAGGGACACTAAAACCCAAATCATTCCACGGGTGGGCTGTACTCTGTAGTTGTTAGGGATGATGGTACATTGACCGTTGTGGTGTCACAGACAAGTTTCGGATAATTCTTGAATGTGCCAGTTGCCACTTTGGTGAATTCCTGACTGTGGGGTCCACTGATGTAATTTGTTATATCCATGCAGTAAATACCTTTTTCCAGCTTATTTTATGATATGATTCCAAAAATGCTACAAATCTAAATCTCAGGTGAACCACACCATAGGAAATAGTGGTGATTGAATGTCCACCATTAAAAACTTTCTAAGGCCTACAATAATTTTTATTTTCCATCCAACCTATTGATAAGGTCAAAAATACCTAGATGAAATGACCACATAAATATCAGCTTGATCCAAAACTTTTATGGCCCACAAGAAGTGTTTAATGGTTACTCACCACTGTTTCCTATGGTGTGGTCCCCCTGAGATTTGGATCTACCGTATTTTTGGGTGAATGCTCTAAAATGAGCTGAAAAAACCGATGGACAGAGTGGATATAAGAAAAATACATCTCAGTTTCAATTGGCTTCACAGTTTCAATTCCACATAAATATCACAGGTGGGCCCTGCACAGCTCAAATGTATGGTACGTATTCTACCATTCCCTAAATATCTTAGTCCTTTTGATAAGTACCTTTTGGATGGTAATATCGGATGGTGGGTCACAATCATACTTGACCAACGGGTCAAATAAATCCGCCCTGTTTTGGTCGCATGTTGCGACCATGTGTTTAGGCTTTTGGAAAGGTGGGCATCTACCACGTGCTTTGGAACGTGGAAAGAAAGGTTTTATTACAATAAAAGGTTTAATCACGCCATTTCAACGTATCACGGCCTCATATATAGAATGTATCAAGGCACATTCTGGATATGATTTGATACGTTGGGCCATGGTTCAAAGACTCGAAGACTCTGCTGGATGCTAATTGGTCTTTCCTTGACTCGGACTCAATATTTACCGTTTATAAATATTTTAAATAATCGTATGTATAGATAGAAATAATAAAAAATGGAAAAGGATGTACGGGTACACGAGTCATGCTAAGTTGAGGCTGAGTCATGATTACAACCTAATTTCAAGGTGACTCAGAGCTTGATAGTCAAGTTGAGTCAGCTAAGTTTCAGGCCACAAAGTTTTATAACAATAAGTTTTGATGAAAAGCTTGTTCGGTACTTTTTAATTTAGTTCGGTGGAATTTTTTGCTTATTTCGAACAATAAACAATCGACATGTCCATAAATTTGTGCATTTTTAAGTTTCTATCTTCTTTTTTGTTTGGGTCTTTTTTAATTGCATCTTAGGACTTGTTTAGAGTTATTTAAGAATTCAAACTTGTTTATTTTAATCACTTTTAATAATATTTTCAAATTTTCTTTTTATTTCTATTGTGGATTCGAAAATTTTCTCTTGTGGATTCAGAGTGCTTGTCATTCGAGGAAGATTGTGATCGACCTCATCACACCCACTCCTACATTAGTTTGGTATCAGAGTGAGGTTTCTCCTCGGATCGATGTCTTCTAATAATGAATCAGGAAACAATTTCATAGATGGTGCTCCAGGCTTTCGAGGCAGCACAATGGGAGAATCAACGAGTCATGCAAGGGCTACAGGCTACTTTTGACTGCATAATGGAAGCCTTAAGGCAGCTCTATATTCGTGGTGATAATCCGCCTCCCATAGGAGTTGGATTTTGCAATTGTGCTGATCGCAAGGTGATGCCCCTGAGAAATCATTGGATCATTCTTGGGAATGTATGATTTGTTGAGATGTGGAGCCACATCTGGACAGGGTTGCTCGACCGGTCGAGTACCTTGCTCGACCGGTCGAGTGGCCCACTCGACCAGTCGAGGGCTGGCTCGACTCAAAGTCCAACGAGCAGCAGTTTTTTAGGTCTGAGGTGCTCGACCGATCGAGGCTCATGCTCGACCAGTCGAGGGTCCGCTCGACTAGTCGAGGAGCCTGCTCAACCAGTCGAGGTTATGCAGATTCGTTTCGCGGATTTGATACGGACTACGGAAATTTGAGGCGATTTCGCAAGAGATACGAAAGGGAAGTTGCCTAAACTATAAATAGGGGTCCCTAGGGCTTTTCTAGGGTTATGAGAGTTATTCTAAGGTGTATACAAAAGGTTTTCTTTATACATCCAAGGGAAGAGGTTAGTATATTGCTCGTAATCTTGTTTTCTTCATAGTGGAATTTTACACCCGTAGTTTTTTACCCTTGTTTGGGGTTTTTCCACATATATCCTGTCTTGCAGTTTGTTTTGAATGTTTTTGTAACGCCTTAAATTTCGAGGGTCGAGCAAAGCTATACTCCCGAGATCCAACACATCACTTATGCAATATGGATGATGATATTCAGAATTTGTCCATATTAATGAGTTAAGCATGAGTAAGATTATACCAAAACAACATATCATACTCTAGATATAATTAAATTAAGCAAGAGGAAGTCTGAAGTATATGTATTTAAGTATTTCACAACCTCCAGAGAATGATGATGTAACCAGCCTCAATATGTACGTGTATTGTTTCAAAATGTACAAAATGTGAAAATTTAAGATGTCCAACTAAGCCAATTTTTCCAGCGTTCCCCGTGTACTAACACGAAGTCTACATAGACCCGCCTGAAAGCTGATAGTAAGAGAACTCCTCCTCGTCGTCCATGAAGTCCTGCTTCATCGCATAGACTTCATCATCACCTGCATATAAACTAAAGTCCGGTTCATGTTTTAAAACACCATCCCAAAGTGGGAATGAGTAACCAACTCAATGATACTATAAGGCAAAGGTTAACATGTTATCAAGTCAATCAAGCAGTAATGATAAAGCAACATAACATTCACTTCCTAACTACTCTTGTTAACGTAGGAATGGAGTGCAAGTGATGATGCATGCCCTCACATCAAAAGCTCCCCCAACAAGCGATGCCGACACCATATCGCATATGACAACACTACCACTTGTGCGACTTCCACGCCTTTAAAGCGCGTCCTAATTAATGCAGTGCAGTGCATGGTCATGTTAGCCCAGTAGTTAATTAAGTTTATTCATATAGCAGATTTGGGAAGCAAGGGTACCACCCTTTATATCATTGACCCGAACCGAAGGATCCATCTAGGTTCGTCACTCCTAGTCAAGACATACGATAAGCAAGTTGTAGGGGCATCACTCCCAATGAAAAAAAACAGTCGATAGGCAAATTCAAAAGTTTATACTCACGGTCACTACAGGGTGACTAATCATCTCAGCGTAGGCCGACAGCTCGAACACGATATCCCATACCACCATGCCTGGCTCACGAGTCTGAGTTTCCTCACTGGTCACTACGGGGTGGCTGATTACCTCGACATAGGTCAACAGCTTAAACACGGTGTCCCATATCACCATGCCCGGCTCATGAGTCTTAGCAAATCATGGTACTATGGTTAAAGTAGGGATTTACATCGGTAAGGGGTACCTTAGATTCAAGCAATGGTGTCCATACATGGTAAACACACAATATGCCAATCGGTTTGTTAAGAAAGTTTGATTGGTACAGGCACACGCTGACTTAATCGACATGGAGCGTATAAGCACCCCTCGTGGCCTAACCACTGTCAACAATCGTCGTGTAGCCTGGATTCATCAAGTATACCCAATGTGGCGAGACTAATTCGGCCACCTGAATAGGAATTGTAACCGATGCCTGGGCTAGGTTGTAGCCCCAATCTTACTTAGATGCAGTAATTAACTACATGTGATAATCAATTCAACATTTAACAACCAATCCAAGTGAAATCCTCATTTGAGCGTTTCATCAAACACCTTGATCACGTTACCACATACTAGCATTTTATCAATCATTTGCATAGAAACGAATATGATTTCATGAAAGAAATTATACATATGTATAAGGCAAGAAAGAATCCTATCTTAACACTCGTAATACATACAAATCATCAACAATTTCTCATTCAGACAATTCATCAAACACTTAGACTACACTTCACCAAATATGTTAATTAGGTTAGTTACAACATATATTTTAGCAAATCCTTACACAGAGACGTCAACATGCATATGACAGCGATGAATCCTAGTTTAGTAGTCATAGTAACCATAGATCATATTTACATGTTTATACAAACATTTCAACAAACACATGAGATGCGTATTTTGTACTACATAGTTCGCACATGTATATTATATCGACAACGGCGTATCTAAGACAATATGGCGGCAATCAAGTCATACATAAATCATTACTGACATTGAAAGCATTGAAAACCATAACCTAAATGTTTATAGTCAGCACCTTTCATCAGAATACTCGATTCGGACTCAGTTTGAATTCTACGTTCCCGAAAACGGAACGTCGGGCACCTAAATAATGAAATAGGTTAGTTAGTTTGTCAATTACTCAATCTGGATCTCTACAACAAGATTAGGGTTAAGTTTTCTTGCCCAAATCATAGATGAAACGGATCGTGTAGCGCAATGAGAAAGTGATTCAGTGCGTGGAGTAGTGGGAGAGAAACACTGCAATGATCTCCCAAGATTTCTCTTCTTTCCTTCCTCTTTTCTCTTCTTTTCTCTCTTCTCTCTCCTAGGGTTTGGAGAAATTCGTATATGGGAGAGAGATGGTGTGTAGGAGGCTATTTATAGGCCCAGTAGTGATGTAAATGGCCCCAGGGCCACTATATACATGGTTTATATCCTTTGTGCACTTTTTTTTTACAAATAAGGCTCATAGGGAGGCCCACTAGTCACATACATCATAGGGTAAGTTTCCTGACAATAGATTTATGCCAGGATGTGATTTCGGTACGATCGGACAAGCCGATCGACCGTGGAAGACCCGTGTCAGATCAACGGTCGAACTTGCTCGATCGGGGCTATAAGTACAGAGATTCGTGTAGTGAAGTTTTCTTTTTCCATGGGTGAAGTTTGGTTAGAAACTGACGGTCTGAAATCCTCAATTTTGCGCGTAAGCGAATAGCCCAATTTACTTAAGTTTTATTATATTTTTTAAAGGTATTCGCGTTTCTCACACACTTCACTCAGGGCTTAAGTTGTGTATTTCTAGATACTATCTGGGCTCGATTCTCACGATGGTTGTCAAGCCCAGTAGGACGGACATAACCCTATAGTTTCGCGGTCATCGGATTCTCGGTGTGCGGTCTAGGTCCGATACGGAGTTTCAAGATACTCCTGAGAGCACAGGCTCTTAGGATTTCCCTTAGGTCTTTAAGGGACGTTGCATCAGTAGTATTAATGGTTTTAGGTCTTGCCATTTGTGAAGATGATGGTCCATGCTAAATGCATCGATTATTTAGTTTAGTACTTAACTAAATTTTGCCTAAATTATACTATAGGATGCGGTCCTTGGGTAATTCTATATTTTTTTTAGTACTTTTAATTAGTATATTATTTTAATTATTTTTTTCAGTAATTCATTATCAAGTCTACTTTATCTCCACCAAATTTCATTAGATTTCATATTATAAAAAAATCCTAAATATTCTCGAAGTAGCAGCTGTCCGAACTAATAATTTTTCGACAATTGTCACATCAACTTAGATTCAACTATATTAAATTTTTTTTTTTCACTTATTTTTATATAAACTAGACTTATCAAGCTTCAATCTGGTTTTTGAATCACCTAAATCGGAATTATATTAAGGGAGATATGACTTTTTGAATCGGCCTGAAAATGCAAAAAATTTCAGCGAGGGTCCACCGAAATTCGATGCACCGACGATGCGCCGCTAACCGGGCGGTGGTGCCGCTCCCATCTAATGGTCCTGGTGGTGATTCTGTCACTCGATTCTTGAAACGAGTGTATCTTACAAACCAGAATGAGTTATTCGACGTGCAATATATGATTTTGGGGTAGGAAAAGCTAAGTTATCCAAATAACCTTCTTATTTCCCAAGATTCCATTAGGTTAATGGTCTAAAGTCCATTTTATTTATATTTTTACTATTTATAGTAAATTTTAGTTTAATTATAGTTCTTCATCCTTTAAGCTTTAGGATTTGTGTTTAATATAAAAGTACTTAGAAAATTTTGAAGAATAAGGTGGTGAAAGGTGAGATTTTTGAAGGAGATGGGTTGAAAGGGGATTTGAGACTTTGGGATTAAGTTTTGACAAGTTGATAAGGTGTTATGATAGACCCATTCCCAAGGATGTCCATCTCCAAGTTGGAAAAAATCTGGGATGTTACAATCTACCCCCCTTGAAAACAATTTCGTCCCCGAAATTAGCTAAGGCTTCTATTAAGTTCGTATTCAATGAGCACATTTGTGGATACCCTGACCTCGGCTATTGTAATTTAACTCGTATCCATTGTTGAGCCATTATTCTTTAGTGATTTGATCTACTTACGTAACTTTGTCTAGTTATAGAGTCCTGATTGTTTCCCTTTGATGAGTCTATTACTAACATTTCAAGGACGAATATGATCTTACGTAGTAATCTAACCATATGTGTTACCTGAATTGACGATCTTGGGCTAGTGAGGCATGGGCCCATCACGTTCTGTTGCGCCCCTCTGGTCAAATGGATGTATAGCTCAACCTAACTAGATTGGGCTTATAATGTTCTACCTCCTTTAAAATTATTTCTACTCTCAAGGCTCAAGAATCTATGTCATGATCCGTGTGTCCGAACAAGGTATAATTTAGGACCTATCATTGACATGAAATGGGAAACGATCTCTCAATACATTGGTCTTCCTTTCATCGATGATGTGTACTATGGCATTGATACCTATGGTCATAGAAATGAGCTAAAAATGATGGGTGTTGTGGTTGATTCCAGGGACGGGTGTGAGTTTGTGGCAAGATGCCTAATTCTACTAAAAAATGACTTTTGCCATGGTCTTGACTTACCAACTTTATTCATGTCCAGTTTAATACTATAAGATAATCTATACATTATTAGTGCATAAGGAATTTGAACAAAATAGGTTAACGGGCAAACTATCTTTTTAAGTTCATATGCACAATATGTATGCCAGAATAGTCTATGATTTGGGACTTAATTCTTAATTGTCTGTTGCCCATTTGAGAAATTTATTAGGCCAAAAAAATATCCCTATTGGCTATATGTTGTTAAAACTTCTTAAAGGCAATGTAATAAACTTTTGGTTGTAAGTGGTTGGGCCAACATGGAAGGAAGGTTGTATAGTGGGTCTGAGCCGGATACATAGACCTTCTGCCTAGCTATGACAGAAAATTTTTCGTATCAGTTCTCAATCCTAGTCGATCTCGATCTTCTGCTTGATCAGAGCATTGAGTTCTTTGGTAACCACCAGGATTGAGAATTCGATTGAAACCGCGAATACTTTGCTTATATATAGTTTCTCTACTCCGTGTTCCCGATTGTAATAAGTCTTTGGGAAGGCAATTCTAAGGGGTGTATTGATTTGACCTAACATTCAATCCAAGGGATATATAAGTTTTCTCTGAACGCGAATAGTTTCTAAGTCAAAACAACCTTCCTAAGAGTTATTAAAGAAGCCTATAAGTATCGAGGGGATCCAACGAAGGAATGGGGTCTCAATCCAACCTAATCAAGCCAACTAACTAAGTCTATCTTTCAATTATCTTAGCATACTCAGTCCTTTACGTTCCTTAGTATAACCAGTAGCCTAGTCTTAATTTAGGAGTAGTGGTAATCCAATAGTTATACTCCAAAGTCTACGCTCATATGCTAGATGATTTCATACCATTTCTAATACAAGAAATAGTTTTATCGCTTAGGGTCAAAAGTTGTCTGATTGGAATTGAGTTGCCCGAACTTGAATTTAACTGTGCTCAAGCACTTCACACATGAGTATACCAGCTAAGGAGGTCCTCTGGTTCATGTTATCAATTTATTGGATTTCCTAAACTGCCAGATTTTTCTTAAAATCTAGGAGTACCAATTCTAGGTCCAAAACTCTAAATGTCCCAACATTTGATGGTCATTGTGGTTTTTATAATCCTCATTCCTAAGGTCCTAGTTATCTTCAATCTTGGTCATGTGGACATTAGGGCGGCCCGGTCATGGTGGTCCTTATGTACAGTAGGAGGTCCCCTATCTGAGTCTTGCGCCTCCACCTCTTCTTCCTACTCCACTTCCTTGTTGTCCACCTTTTCATCACTACCTTCCTCTTCTTCGCTACCTTCCCCTTCTTCATTTTCTTCCTCCTCTTCATTTCCTTCCTCTTCTTCACTGCCTTCCTCCTCTTTCTCTCTTCTTCTATCTCATCCCTGTATTCATCAATCCTTGCTTGTCGTTGCCTGGGACCTATGCCCACATTGTTGAGTGTAGTTTCACTGATGAAATGGATTGGGGCGAGGTTATCCACATCGAGTCTAAAGCCGAAATTTCGAGTGATCTTGCAAATGAGTCAGCCGAAAGGGAGGGATACGTCCCCCCAAGTAGATCGTGCAGTGTTGATTATTTGAAACATGGCGAGAGTAGGTAGGCACACTTTTCCTCCCTATCCAACTCTGTATAGGAAATCCACCATGAATAGAGTACATTCTGTGCGGTTACTCCACCTAGGATACACGTTGTACGTGCATATATGGTGGAGTAGGCGAAAATCAGCCGTCATACGAGTCAATGCGAGGCTACTTCCTCGCCTCCAATTTTCAAGTTGGTCGCAAAGGAAATGTGTGCAGCGATTTCTCTCCCGTTCACTAGCGAGATTCGTCTCACTGGCATGTACAACTCCACGTTCAATTCCCATGATTTGTGCCATGACATCTACATCGACTTTGGCGTGAGTTCTTCCCAACGGTATGATAAACTGGAAGGGCACCAAAATTGGGTCCCGTATGTGAGCATAGAAAGCTCGTACGGTGCCTTCACTTGCGTGAGCTTTTCCTTTAAATATGGGACCCCACCCATTCTCCAGAAGGAGATCGATCACGGGATATAACCCAAATAATTTCTCGTCAACATGAGCTTCAAACACAACTTCGCGACCACAGAACTTACCGAGTTCGGCGCACGTCGGTAGAGACTTTTCTATCGAGACTCAAGGGTCGAGATCTCGTTTCTACCTTCGCTCGGTGCTTGCACAAGTCTCAGCGCTCGCCTTCTTCCTAGAATGGCTTGGACGGCTAGGCCAGGCCTCATCCAGGGCCGCTCTCTTCTTCCCCATAAGGGAAAGGAGTGTTGAGATGGAGAAAATAGCGGTGACAAGCTCAAAGAGAGCCATGGAGGTGGAAAGGCTTTGAGAATGGAGTGGGTTTGAAGATCTGGAAGTTATGAGACACAAAAAGATGGGTTGTGTGCTCAAATGAGTGGAAACAAGAAAGATGGAGAATAATAAGAAGATGAAATGGATAGTCTTAGGAGGATAGTGGTGGATGAGTGTAGAATGTAGAAGATTTAAGAGTTTTTTAATGAATGGAAGAAGAGACTTGAGAGGGAAAAGGGTTTTGGAGAGTTTGGGGTGAAAATAGGGTGAAATAGGCAAAAGGAGGGTAAAGGGTGAAATAGGGTGAAATGGGCAAAAGGAGGGAAAATGAGGGTTAAGTGGGGGGTCCCACACATGGTACAGGCCCCACATGTATGGCCGGTGCGCGGTGCGCCGCCTCCCGCGAGGTGCCACCGCGCCCCGCTATGGAGGAGGGTGGTGAGGTGTCGCCGCGCTCCGCTGGGGTGTTCGGCGGTGGCTCCACCCTGGGGTGGTGGCTAGCCCCTACCGGGGTGCCGTATGTGTACATGGGACCCCAGTATTTCGTGTTTTGGGTCTTCAGGCCCGCACAGTCCATTCTGCTAGTTGTACGTGAACATATTTGTGCCTTTTGGGTCTGTTTTGAATTTAGAATTCATCGTCTAATGATCTAAACTTGTCAACTGACGGCCTAAGGTGACTAAGATCAATTTACATGATCTACGATGCGTACGGGCTACAGTATAGTAGTCAATCTCGCCAGTCGGCGAAACTTATAACCCAGGTCTAGTTTAATCTAAATCATGCTTGATATCATCTTGTAACGCCCTGAATTTCGAGAGTCGAGCAAAGCTCTACTCTCGAGATCCAACACATCACTTATGCAATATGGATGATGATGTTCAGAATTTGTCCATATTAATGAGTTAAGCATGAGTAAGATTATACCAAAACAACATATCATACTCCAGATATAATTAAATTAAGCAAGCAGAAGTCTGAAGTATATGTATTTAAGTAAGTATTTCACAACATCCAGAGTATGATGATGTAACCAGGCTCAATATATATATGTATTGTTTCAAAATATACAAAATGTAAAAATTTAAGATGTCCAACTAAGCCTATTTTTCCAGCGTTCCCTGCATATCAGCACGAAGTTTACATAGACCCGCCTGAAAGCTGAGAGTAAGAGAACTCCTCCTTCTCGTTCATGAAGTCATGCTCCGTCGCATAAACTTCATCATCACTTGCATTTAAACTAGAGTCTGGTTGGTGTTTTAAAACACCATTCCAGAGTGGGAATGGGTGGCCAACTCAGTTGTACTATAAGGCAAAGGTTAACATGTTATCAAGTTAATCAAGCAGTAATGATAAAGCAATATAACAATCACTTCCTAATTACTCTTGTTAATGCAAGAATGGAATGCAAATAATGATGTATGCCCTCACATCAAAAGCTCCCTCAACAAGCGATGCCGACACCGTATCGCATATGACAACACTACCTCTTGTGCGACTTCCACACCTTTAAAGTACGTCCTAACTAATGCAGTGCAGTAGATGGTCATGTTAGCCCAGTAGTTAATTAACCATATTCATACAACAGATTTGGGAAGCTAGGGTACCACCCTTTATATCATTGACCCGAATCAAAGGATCCATCTAAGTTCGTCACTCCTAGTCAAGCACATACGATAGGCAAGTTGCAGGGGCATCACTCCCAATGAAAAAAATAATCGATAGGCAAATTTAAAAGTTTATACTCGCAGTCAGTACGGGGTGGAAAATCACCTCGGCATAGGCCAACAGCTCGAACACGGTGTCCTATACTACCATGCCCGGCTCACGAGTCTGAGTTTGCTCACTAGTCACTACAGGGTGGCTGATCACCTCAACGTAGGCCGACAGCTCGAACACGGTCTCCCATACTATCATGCCCGGCTCATAAGTCTTAGCGGATCATGGTACTATGATTAAAGTGGGCCTCTATATTAGTAAGGGGTACCTTAGATTCAAGCAGTGGTGTCCATATATGATAAACGCACAATAATCTGATCAGTTTGTTAGGCAAGTTTGATTGGTACAGGCACATGCTGACTTAATCGACATGGAGTGCATAAGCACCCCTCGTGGCCTAACCATTGTCTACAATGACCGTGTGACCCGGATTCATCAAGTATACCCAATGTGGCGAGACTAATTCAGCCACCTGAACAGGAACTGTTACCAATTGCCTGGGCTAGGTTGTAGCCCCAGTCTTACTCAAATGCAGCAATTAAATACATGTGATAATCAATTCAGCATTTAACAACCAATCCAAGTGAAATCATCATTTGAGCATTTTTATCAAACACCTTAATCATGTTACCACATACTAGCATTTTATCAATCATTTGCATAGAAGTGAAAATGATTTCATGAAAGAAACTATACATATATATAAGGCAAGAAAGAATCCTATCTTAATACTCGTAATATATACAAATCATCAACAATTTCTCATTTAGACAATTCATCAAACACTTAGACTACACTTCACCAAATACGTAGACTAGGTTACTTACAACATATATTTTAGCAAATCCTTACATAGAGAGTTTAGCATGCATATGACAGCGATGAATCCTAGTTTAGTAGTCATAGCAACCACAAATTATATTTACATGTTCATACAAACATTTCAACAAACACATGAGATGCGTATTTTGTACTACATAGTTTGCACATGTATATTATATCGACAACGGCGTATCTAAGACAATATGGCGGCAATCAAGTTAGACATAAATCATTACTAACATTGAAAGCATTGAAAACCATAACCTAAATATTTATACTCAGCACCTTTCGTCGGAATACTCGATTCCGACTTGGTTTGAATTCTATGTTCTCAAAAATGGAACGTTGGGCACCTAAACAATGAAATAAGTTAGTTAGTTCATGCGCCAAACTCGAAAATGGGCTCATAAAATTCCCGATCGCCGAATCCGGAGCCGACAGCCTCCGTGGTGCCCCATTCTCAGCTCCTGGCATTCATATGCTAGATTCCGATCCTGGAATCCTACAAGGAGGATTTTCAATATGATTTTTTTTTTTTGTAATGAAGCATAAGCACAAGCATAACCAAGTCACAAAACAACATCACCACATATCCACTAATATAAATATTTGAATAAAATACTGAAAGGGAAATACATAAGCATCAAAATCAAAACTCTAGAAGTCCGCTGTACGCTCCAAGTTCAACACTGCTGCGACCTAACACCACCTGCACGCATCTATCATGCATAAGCTTATAGAAAGCTTAGAGGGTGGTGAAAGTATGTGCAAGGTAAGTGTCAAGTATACAATAAAGCCCATAAATCATACATCATCGGAATAAGAGAAAATACTGACAAGATCATGAAACGTACGATATCAGAGTAAGCGAAAATATACTGGTAAGTCCATGAATCATATAATATCAGAGTACGCAATGCAGATCATAATGAACCAAATATCATATACTGTGGATGCAAAGTAATATGCAGATCCTGCCAAGTCCGTTTAAGCCATATAAGTGCAGAAACGTAGCAATCCAAAATGGCATATGTTGTGGATGAAATGCAATATGCGATGTGAATGAAATAACCAAGGTGGAGTGAAGTCGGGATGATAGTACGTAGTATCGTAGACTATGGGGTTCATCACAAGGGAATTATATTCAAACCAGTCTCATACCTAAATTTGGATAGTCAAACACAATGTGGTAAACTCCTGATCTCAGGTTAGTCGCGCACCCCGACCGAAATCTTGGTCATTACGAAGGTACACGTAATAAATAGTTGCGCACTACCAGCTCGAGTGGATAGTAGATGAATGAATGAATGAGTCAAGTGCTAAGTACGCAACTCCTGCACAGTATCCTGCCAATCACTGGTAGCTCGCTTAGTGTGGTAGCTCGCGTAGGCCTCAGCCCCGCCCACATCACACCAGCCCACATCAGCGTCCGCCCACATATGCCCTCCCACATGTGCAACAGTGACGGGGTGTCATAATATCATGTCAATCTTCATATCAAGTCCACATATCAGTACAATTCCTCTCTGAGATCATCATTGGGGTCTAGTATACTCCACACTAACTGCCTTACCAGTAGTCTGTCAATACCTACCCGGCTCGTCGATAGCGGACTCATTTACGAGCTGGTCAAACTCAGCCTAATTTACAGCCCCCTCACTCGGGCGGATAAGACCACACCCCCTCCCAACCGACCATGACATAGTGGGAGATGCTGCCTACTGGTATCCGACACTCAAGCGCTCATGTATCCACTCGGTCTAGATGTTGGGGCATCTCCTGGCCTCGGAGGTTTAAGGACTTTCACTCACGGACATCCGAAGTGCCCAGATGCTCGAACCAAACATTTTCAGTGTCCCATCTGGCCATCAACGACATGCCTGTGGAGGGCACAGCCCTGATGTCACTAGGTCGTATAGTAATCACAATTACACAATGCAAAATGCATGAGTCATGTAGCCCAATCATGCATCAATCCTGCGCATACTGTGCACTCATGTGGGATAACTCCACCTATCAGGGAGTCTCATTAGGCATTTGTACTAAGGCATATGCAAGGGTCTCACAATAAACATGTAGATGATGCGTATGGGCATGTATCATGATGTTATGTTGTCACATACTCATAATCGGTATCAATAACCGGCATCAACAATCGGCCTCGACAATGTGGACATTTAACCAACATTATCCCTAAGGAATGGCCCACATAGAGCCAAACATATAATGGGCCCACGGCCTCACACAAAGGCCTAATATACAACACAATGGGCCTTACTCAAGGGCCATATATACACAACAGGTGGGCACTGTTCATGGGCTTAATACATATCACAATGGGCCTTGCCCATAAGCCACGAATACATCACAATGGACCTTGCCCATGGGCCTCAAATACATGACATGTGGGCCCTACACATAGGTCTTGAATACATCAAATGGGTCATGCATAATGGGCCTAAAACATATCGCAATGGGCCTCAACTACGGGTCGCATGTACATCATATAGGTCTCGACCATCGGCCTTAGCAATCGAAATCGACCTCGACAATCGAAGTTGGCCTCAACAATCGGAATCGACACTCGGAATCGGCCTCGACAATCGGAATCAGCTTATACAATCGGCCTCGACAATCGGAATCGGCCTATACAATCGACCTCGACAAATCAGAATCGGCCTTGATATTCGGCCTCGACAATCGAAATCAGCGTATACAATTAGCCTCAGTACTCACCCTCGACAAACGGAATCGGCCTATACAATCGACCTCGACAAATCGGAATCGGCCTTGATATTCAGCCTCTACAATCGAAATCGACCTATACAATTGGCCTTGACAAAATTGGAATCAGCCTATACAATCGGCCTCGATAAATCGAAATCAGCCTATACAATCGGCCTTGACAAATCAAAATCGGCCTTGATACTCGGCCTTGACAATCGGAATCGGCTTATATGGGCCTATCAAAGGGCCCTAGGGAAAGTTACAATGTAGACATTTAACCGACATTATTTTTATAATGTGGACGTCAAACCATCATTGCTCCCAAGGCATAGCCTGCCATAAACGTCATTCCATAACTAAAGTAGAATCACACATTGCAAAGGGCCTTATATACATCTCATTGGGCCTTGACCCATGGGCTTAAATATATTAAATGGGCCACCTCAAATGGGCCTTATATATATATATATATCAAGGTGGGCCTCAACAACGGGCGTCATACATCACATCAGGCTTAATCAAATGGGTCAAGTTGAATGGGCCTAGTTGATTGGGCCAATTTAAATAGGTTGAAGCCAACTTAACTATTTTTTTTAGAGATCACTATGGAGTATTGCATAAAAAATGAACCATATTAAAAGATCAACTAAACCATACAACAACTAGTAGTGGTGATCATGATTTCCACAGTTAAATTTTAGTGGCCCCATCCTAGGGTTTATTTCCCATCCAGTCTATTCATAAGGTTACAAAGACCTGCATTTAGAGGAAAAACAAATATCATATTGGTTCAAACCCTGTAGCCCAAGGGTTTTAATGGTGGACGTTCAAACCCACTGTTTTCTACAATGTGGTCCACTTGATCTTAGATCTGTCTTATTTTTAGCCTCAAGCCTTAAGATGAGCTTGCCAAAGGGTTGGACGATTTGGATGTAACACATGCATCATGGTGGGTCCCATAGGGATGGACAACATAGATAAAGCACGTACCTGATGGTGGATTCCACACTGATGGAAGGTGTGGATTACAATACATACATCAGTGGGTCCCAAGTGGGGCCACCATAATGTTTATTTTCCACCCAATCTATTGGTAAGGTCACGCAGACCCGGCTGAAGAGGAAAACAAATTTCATAATGATCCAAAACTTATGTGAAACCCAATGGGTTTCAATGGCAAACGTTCAATCCTCCACTATTCCAGTGACGTAGGCCACCTGAGTTCCAGGTACAGCTGATTTTGGGGGTGGCCCACAGCAAGAAGGGGGCCCACCCAATGCATGGTGTGGATGTTAGGCACACATCACGGTAGGGCCTGCAGCTGGGACCCACGGTCCCAACCCGTCCTTACCAGCGGTGCAGCAGGATGTTGCTATTGGACATCCTCAGAAGCGCCTACTACATGTAATATTTTTTTTTTTCTAAATTTTATTTTTCCACGTTTTTTCGTAGGTGGTGCCCACATCAGGTGAATCCACCCCGTCTACTGGCTCCTATGGCTCAAGATAAGCTAAACAAGCCCAATATTCGATATGTTTTGGTGTATAGAAACATCAGGGTGGATTTCAATGGTAAAAACATTGTTTTCTATGCTATGGCCCGTTAGATAGTCGAATTGGCCTCATTTTTCAGCTCAACGCCTAAAATGAGTAGGGGAATGGGATGGACAGTGTGGATTTGATCCTTGCATCAAGGTGGGGCCTGTATGAGCAGTCCACCTAAGGTTTGAATCAACATATATATATATATATATATATATATATGGGTTTAGGTACTATGTGCTCGAGCTCACGATAAGCTCCTGTGAGGTCGAGCTGTGTGGGCCCCATCGTGATGCGTGTCGACCATCAACACCATGCATTTGATGGGTCCCCTTTAAATTATGGGATATCCCAAAAATCAGCTGTATACAGAACTCAGGTGGGCCATACCATCTAAAATCATGTGAAGACACGCCAAAACATATAAAAGCACTTGGTGGGGCCCATTGAGTTTTGAATCTTTCTTAAAACTTGGTCTGAACCCTCATCCAAGTGGGACACACATAATGGATGGGTTGGATTTGCAAACCACATCTCAGTGGGCCCAAAAAACATCCCATGAACGTTTTAATGGTGCACTGGCCCCCTCTCCACTTCTGTATGTGGTGTGGCCCACACAAGTCACAGATTATCTTGATTTTTGAGACCTAGGCCCACGATGGAATGGTGCATCTGACTGATGGGGTAGATGTTTGAAACGCATCACGGTGGGGCCCACACAACTCGACCTCATGGGACATTCCCATTAGCCCGAGTGCGTAGTACCTTTTTCCTATATATATATATATATATATACATATATATATATATATATATATATATATATTCTTTGCTAGCTCGTCAGCACACCACACTGACAGTTCACACTTCATTTTACAGCCACATCCAGCATCCCTGGACCTAGACAGTTTGCATACAATTAAGGTGGGTCCCATGGGGACGTGGCCCACTTAGATCAATCTGATATTTGTGTTTTTTCCATCTCCATTAAAGTAGGGCCCACATGACTTGGACGATGTAGATCCAACATGTCCATCAAGTGGGTCCCATGAAGGTGGACGACAAGGATGAATTGCATACATCAAGGGGCCAAAATCAAGAGAAAAGGGAGAGAGAAAGAGAGAGATCGAGTGATGGAGGGACCCCGACACTATGGGCCATTCCTTCCATGATTTACAGCATACATCAAGTGGGTCCCATTACATATGGGCCCACCGATCAAAATCAACGGCGGAGATCATTTCTCCACCGAAATGCAAGGTCTAGATGACCCTATCCATGCAAGGAAAATAAATATCATGATGGAGTCTATGGAGAATGGCCCCATCATGGAATGATCATGGGAATCAAGGTGGACCATTAGCCACATCTAGGGTCCAAAGCGAGATCCATACCATCAATCGGTACGCCTCATTTGGCCCATCATCAAAAGAATGAAATCTAAGTCTATAGAAGCAGTCACCGTTCGAACTTCTTGGTCTGATGGAACATCGATCTCCTTGTGTCCCTCTTTGATAGAAGATGATGAAAGATGAAGGGCTAGGATGATAGATCTGATAGGAAGCGGGCCACACACAACACTTTTCTCTCTTGGAATTTCTTGGACGTGCACCTCTTTTGGTTTCTTTGTTGTTTAGAAATTGTGAAGAGAGAGAGAGAGAGAGAGAGAGAGAGAGAGAAAGGATGGTTGTAAGAGAGGTGATGGATGTGAGTGATGGATGTGAGGTGATAGGTGTACTTGACATGTATGGGTGTGTAAGAGAGAGAGAGAGAGGGAGAGAGAGTTGACTATGAGATTGCTCTTTACTTGACATGAGGTGATTGATTGATTGATAAGACATGATGTAGAGATTCTCTTAGATTAATAAATGCATGGCGTTTCTTCAAAATAAACGCGGGTCTACATCTCCTTGACAGGGTATCGGATAGGCATGCAAGATGTAGAGTTGGAACCGCGGCGACGATGCAGTCGCAATAGTACAAGTCTTGGATTAAGCCGACTCAGATCTACGGGATATGACTTAGGGTCACGCGCAAACGCCAATTATAGATTGCGGGTTGTCGGAATTCGACCAGGAGGATCGTGGGAGTCTACGGAACAGTACGGGCTAGGGTACGAGTCTTACAGCTCTCCCCTTTAATAAAAATTTTGTCCTCAAAATTTAAACTACAACACAACCAATACAGAGCTCACCAAGGGAGGAAAATCCTATCCAAACACAACATGCCAACATAATCAAACACCTAAGAGATGGGGACAACGCTTGCGAATCTCAGCCTCCTGCTCTTAAAACGCCTCATCAGCACTACGATGATCTAACTGGACCTCGAATCTTGGATAAAAAATGATCGAAACCGGAATACTATACAGCCTCACAATCTCAATGGTAGGGAGCTATATCAGAAAATCTCTAAGTAATTCGAACTCAAGGATCTAACCATTTTAAGTTCTCAACAATCATATAGTGAAGGGTAGCTATCAGCAGATATGTGATGTTATCCTCTGGTATTCCCAAGTTACGCTCTAATACCAACTTCTGTCATACCCTAAACTCGAAAAACGGGCTCACAAAATTTTCGATCGCTAAATCTAGCGTCGACAGCCTCCGTGGTGCCCCATTCTCGGCTTCCGGCATTCATATGCCAGATTCCGATCCTGGGATCCTACAAGGAGGATTTTCAGTATGAAATTTTTTTTGTAATGAAGCATAACCAGAAGCATAACCAAGTCACAAAACAACAACACCACATATCCACTAATATAAATATTTGAATACAATGCTGAAAGGGAAATACATAAGTATCAAAATCAAAACTCTAAAAGTCCGCTACATGCTCCAAGTTCAACACTGCTACGACCTAATGCCACCTGCACGCATCTATCATGCATAAGCTTATAGAAAGCTTAAAGGATGGTAAAAGTGTGTGTAAGGTAAGTGCTAAGTATACAATAAAGCCTATAAATCATACATCATTGGAATAAGATGAATACTGACAAGATCATGAAACGTACGATATCACAGTAAGCGAAAATATACTAGTAAGTCCATGAATCATATAATATCAGAGTACGCAATGCAGATCATAATGAGCTAAATATCATATATTGTGGATGCAATGCAATATGCAAATCCTTCCAAGTCCGTCTAAGCCATATAAGTGTAGAAACGTAGCAATCCAAAATGTCATATGCCGTGGATGAAATGTAATATGCGATGCGAATGAAATGACTAAGGTGGAGTGAAGTCGGGATGATAGTATGTAGTATCGCAGACTATGGGGTCCATCACAAGGGAATTATATCCAAATTAGTCCCATACCTAAATTTGGATAGTCAAACACAATGTGGTAAACTCCAAATCTCAGGTTAGTCGTGCGCCCCAATCGAAATCCTGACCATTGCGATGGTACACGTAACAAAACTTGCACACTATCAGCTCGAGTTAATAGTGGATGAATGAATGAATGAGTCAAGTGCTGAGTACGCAACTCCTGCACAGTAGCCTACCAACCACTGGTAGCTCGCCCAGGCCTCAGTCCCGCCCATATCAATGTCTGCCCATGTGTGCCCACCCACATGTGCAATAGTGACGGGTGTCATAATATCATGTCAGTCCTCATATTAAGTCCACATATCAGTACAGTTCCTCTCTAGGATCATCACAGGGGTCTAGTACACTCCACACTGACTGCCGCCTCCCTAGCTGCACAGCCCAGTGAGTGGAAGAGACTACACTATCTCCTGACAAGTAGTTTGCCAATACCTACCCGGCTCGCCAATAGCGGACTCATTTGCGAGCTGGTCAAACTCAGCCTAGTTTACAGCCCTCTCACTTGGGCGGATAAGGCCACACCCCCTCCCAACGGACCACGACATAGTGGGAGACGTGGCCTACTGGTATCCAGCACTCGAGTGCTCATGTATCCACTCAGTCTAGACATTGGGGTGTCTCTTGGCCTTGGAGGTTTAGGGACTTTTACCCACGGACATCCAAAGTGCCCAGATGCTCGAACCAAACATTTCTGGTGTCCCATTTGGCCATCCACGACATGCCTATGGAGGTCACAGCCCTGATGTCTCTAGAGCGTACAGTAATCACAATCACACAATGCAAGATGCATGAGTCATGTAGTCCAATCCTGCGCATATAATGAACTCATGTGGGATAACTCCACCTATCAGGGAGTCTCATAAACCATTTGTACTAAGGCATATGTAAGAGCCTCACAATAAACATGCAGATGATGCATATGGGCATGTATCATGATGCTATGTTGTCACATACTCATAATCGGTATCAATAACCGGCATCAACAATCGGCCTCAACAATGTGAACATTTAACCAACATTACCCTCAAGGAATGGCCCACATAGAGCCAAACATATAATGGGCCCATGGCCTCACACAAAGGCCTAATATAAACACAATGGGCCTTACTCAAGGGCTGCATATACACAACAGGTGGGCCCTATTTATGGCCTAATACATATCACAATGGGCCTTGCCCATGGGCCTCAAATACATGATATGTGGGCCTTATACATGGGTCTTGAATACATCAAATGGGCCATGCATCATGGACCTAATACATATCACAATGGGCCTCAACTACAGGTCGCATGTACATCATATAGGTCTCGACCATCGGCCTTGGCAATCGAAATCGACCTCAACAATCGATGTCAGCCTTAACAATCGGAATCGACACTCAGCATTGGCCTCGATACTCAGCCTTGACAATCAGAATCGGCCTATACAATCGGCCTCGACAAATCGGAATCGGCCTTGACAATTGGAATCGGCGTATACAATCGACCTCAACAATCGGAATCGGCCTTGATATTTGGCCTTGGCAATCGGAATCGGCCTATACAATCGGCCTCGACAAATTGGAATCGGCTTATACAATTAGCCTCGACAAATCAGAGTCGGCCTATACAATCGACATCGACAAATTGGAATCAGCCTTGATATTCGACCTCGACAATCGGAATTGGCCTATACAATCGGCCTCGACAAATCAGAATCGGCCTATACAATCGGCCTCGACAAATCAGAATCGTCCTTGATACTCGACTTCAACAATCGGAATCGACCTATATAGGCCTATTAAAGGGCCCTAGGGAAAGTTACAATGCAGGCATTTAACCAACATTATTCTTACAATGTGGACGTCAAACCATCATTGCTCCTAACGCATAGCCCGCCATAAACGTCATTACATAACCAAGGTAGAATCATACATTGCAAAGGGCCTTATATACATGTCATTGGGCCTCGACCTATGGGCTTAAATATATCAAATGGGCCGCCTCAAATGAGCCTTATATATATCAAGGTGGGCCTCAACAACGGGCCTCATACATCACATCGGGCCTAATCAAATGGGCCAAGCTGAATGGGCTGAATTGATTGGGCCAATTTAAATAGGCTGAACCCAACTCAACTATTTTTTTAGAGATCACTATGGAATATTGCATAAAAAATTAACCATATCAAAAGATCAACTGGACCATACAACAATTAGCAGTAGTGATCATGATTTCCATGGTTAAATTCTAGTGGGCCCCATCCTAGGTTTTATTTCCTATCTAGTCTATTCATAAGCTTACAAAGACCTAGATTTAGAGGAAAAATAAATATCATATTGGTCCAAACCCTGAATTGTGCACTCGGGAACCTTATATTATGTATCTGAGAGATAAGCCCAACAGTGGGATTTTACCTTAGCTCAATCAGAATTTGCGTTCAACAATATGCAGAATGGTTCCACTAACAAGTTCCCATATGAAGTTGTGTACGGACGAGTGCCTAAACATACTCTTGATTTGATTTCATTGCCCAAGCTACCAGGTATGAGCATTGCTATACATATGGTGGACCGAATCATAAGTGTGCACGCTGATGTACAGGTTTAATTGAAAGCATCAAACCATAAGTATAAGGAAAGGTCTGACACACATCAGCATCTGAAGGTGTTAAATGTAAGCGACAACGTTATGGTTCACCTGCGTAAGGTGAGGTTTCCAACTGGGATGTACAACAAGTTGAAGAATAAGAAGATTAGATCGGCGCCTATACTTTGCAAGATCAATGACAACGTTGTTGTCATTGATCTTCCTGACAACGTGGGGATCTCTAACACATTCAACGTGGCAAACCTGTACGATTATTATGAACCTGAATCGAAATCGAAGGATAACTCAAGGACGAGTTTTTTTTTTTTTTTTTTTTTTAACAAGTGAGGGGGATCTAATGTAGAACATGAAGCAAGCACATGCTGATAAAAAAATGGACCAGAAGAAGTCCAAGAAGGAAATCAACAAAATTTAGCATAATTCGATCAATGATGGAAATTAAAGTTTAAATAAAAAGATTTGTTTTTTTGTTAGCTTGTTAGTACACCCACTGTCAGTTCACACTCCACTGTTAGCCACCCCCACTAGGGAATCGATTCCAAGACCTCAGTGTTGAAACGAGGTATCTTTCACTCAGTCTACCACTTGAGCTATGGATCAGGGTGTGTTTAAATGAAAAGCTTGTTGGACACTTTTGTGCTTAGTTCAGTTGATCGACAGGTCAGGTCGATCAATCGAAACAAATTCGATTTTATCTATTGCCTCTGGGCATTTTTGCACCCTTCTGATCGATTAACAGAATGCGGAAATTTGTGCATTTTTTAATTTTTATTTTCTTATTTGTTTAGGTCTCTTCTAATTTCGTCTTAAGACTTATTTAGGGTTATTTAAGGATGCAAACTCATCTATTTTGATAATTTTTAATAATATTTTTTAAATTTCTTTTTATTTCACTTGTACATTCAAGATTAACCTTATAAATTTAAGTTGCTTATCATTCCTGAAAGACAGTGATCTACCTCATCACGCCTACCCTTGCGTCAAGAACCCAGCACTCCTTGGTTCCACTAACCTGTTTGTATGGTATCCACCCCGTGCCATGGATCAAACATAATTAGCATGATCCAAAGCTTGAATGGCTACACCATAGGAAACAATGGAGACATGGACACAGGCCATGAAAACTTTTCAGATTACATGTGGGTCCACCGTAGAATACATGTAGCGTCCGGCTTATTCGGTGTGAATAACCAGGACAAGTGACAACATTCCTAAAAAATCATCGTAATTCGTACCTCAGGTGTGCAACACGATGAATTTAGAGGTTTTAAGCCTGATTTTACATTATTTTTCACAGTATGCCGCACTTTAATTTTCATCATGCTTATATTTTTGGCTCCATGGTAAATATATAGGTCACATGCAATAAACTAATTGGATACCGCGCAACTAAGTGCCTAAGAGCTCGAGTAATGCAACTATTGTTGTGTTTTCATAATAAAAATAAATTTAAATATAAAATATTTTTAGAAAATAAATAAATATATTATATGCGAAAGCTTTATTAAAAGTACTAATATAAATTAGTGGTAAAATGAGTTTTTACCATAAAAATAAAAATATGTGTTCAAATCTCCATAAGAACGTACGGACTATTGAGCATGCTATTTTGGACGTGTCATCATAAGGAACCTGATTGTTTTGGCACTTGGTCATGACCCATGTTCAATTAATTATGTACGGTGAAGACCATTTGTAACTTTCTTTCTTTTGAACTTGTTAGAAGCCCGATTGTTTTATTTTAGAATTTGGACATGATCAGCCATGTTCAATGTATGGTGAAGACAATTTGTCACCTTCAATTTTCTTTTGGCTTACTAGATTATTTAGAAATGGCAGTAAATCTCTTACATATTAACTATTTAAGGTCAAGACCAAATCTAATATATTTATCTCAGACTTGATCATTTCTTTCATTATGTATTTTCTTTTTTTTTTTCCAACCACTACATGACGTGATAAGGTTGCTTGAGGGAATTTGTTTCCTGAGGAAACAAAATTGTTATCACCTACAAGCCCCAACACCTTAATTTATGATACAGGCTAATTTTTTTCTTTTTTTCTTTTTTTTTTTTTTTTTTTTTTTTTTTTTTTTTTTTATTATTATAAATAGCACTTGTGTAGGACATCTATTCCATGCAAATGGCATGCCCATCGTGAAGATGAGCCTGTTACACTCATTAGGTGGGCCACTCCATTAGAATCAACGGCCACCAAAAGTCTAACTGTCCCGTTTCCATGGTACAAGCCTGATGTAGAGTGGGTCGCGGACAGTTTCATGGCCAAGATGGATCAGAAAAGGTCCGGTCGAGGACAGAAGTGATCCGGACCGTCGGACCTTAGAATGGGCGTATCTCGCAATCTGGAATGAGTTACTTGACGTAAAATAAATGATTTTGGGATAGAACGAGCTACTTTAGCCAACCAACCCTGCTATGCCAGGTTGCGTAGCCCGGAATTATGAAAAACCCCTGGATCGACGGTCGTTTCATGGTTTTAATTTTGTTTTTACTATAAATAGTAAGTTTTAGTTTGATTATAACTCTTCATCTGTCGGGCTTTAGGAGTTGCGCCTAATGTGGAAAAAGCTTAGAATAATTAGGAGAACGATTTGGTGAAGCCAAATAGGACACTTACTATTTTTGGCCGAAAACGTTGCACACTAGTAGACATCACGACCATTTATAAATAGTAAGTTTACTATTTATATATAGTAAGTCGCGATTTCTAGGAGTTTTAGTTGTAGTTTGATTCTGATATCTTTCTCATTGCTTGGTACCCCTATTTAAAGGGTCATAAACTCGTTTTTATCCATCAATTAATCAATTTCGAATTTCTTAGAATTTATTTTTATTTTCTGCTTTCTTTCCTCGTGGATTCGAAAAGTCTTTGTGAGCAGTCCAGAGAAGTTCCGTGGATTCGGAGTAGTTATCCTCATCACGTTCATCCCTGCGTCAAAGCCCCAACACCTTAATTTATGATACAGGCTAATCTTTTATTGAATTTAAAAAAAAAAAAAAAATTAAATACCACTTGATGGCATGCCCATGGTGAAGATGAGCCTATTACACTCATTAGGTGGGCCACTCTGTTAGAATCAACGGACCACCAAAAGTCTAACTGTCCTGTTTCCATGGTACTGATATCCTGCCAAAGTGTGGCATGTTGATGCAGATGGACCAAACAAGGCCTGAACGAAGGCAGAAATGATCCGAACCATCCGAATCTTAAAATAGTTGTATCTGGCAAATCGAAATGAGTTTTTCAACATATCATATATTATTTTAGAGCAGGAGAAGATACTTTACCCAACCAACCCCACTATGTTGGGTAACCCACATCAGATTTGCAAGATTCCATCATATCAAAGGTTCATTTTGTTTTTATTTTTATTATAAATAATAAGTTTTAGTTCCATCCTTTGAGTGGTAGGAGTTGTGCCTGCTAATATCATAAGGGCTTAGAAAAATTAGGAGAACAACGTGGTTAAGCTAAATTGGACACTTATTATTTTTGGTAAAAAAATGACGGTCTATAAATATTAAGTTTACAATGTATTCGCCAAGAGGAAAATGAAACAGTCGAAGAATTCATTAGTCGATATCTTCTGAGAGAATCAGAATAGGTCAAGCTATGTTAAGCAGGCATAAGACCAGGAGTGGCATACAACCTGATTAGTTTAGACATACAAACCTTTCGTAATCTTGCTACAAAGGCTTACGCTCTTGAAAAGATGTCCACTTGTTACATAAAGTCATCATCTCATACATCGGCTAACATCATTAGACAAGAAGTAAGTCACATTTTTAGAGAGTTTAAGTTCGAGTTTAAATCTAAAACTCTGTCCAAGTTTTGATCTCATTATATAAATTATTATAATTTTGTTTTTTTTAATCATTAATGAATTTATTTTCATATTTATTAGAAATTATATTTATTTTATCCGTTGTGGATTTAAGGAAACTCTTTGACAAATTCAAAGAGCTCGTTGATTCAGACTAATTATCATCCAGGCCGATGATCGACCCCATTACCTTCTTTCCTACGTCATATGTTGATAAGAATATAGGTCCGTGTGAGAAGTTATGGTACTTGTAAGGATTTTACAAGAATGTATTCGACTTTATCAGATTGGATGGCTAATACGTTGTCCTATCTTAATCTAAGAACACACAGGAGAACGCTTACCTGGCACTAGCAATGGGACGACCTACCTATCCGAGCATCCATGGCATTCAATTCATCTAGTAGATTTCCACTACCATGATATACATGTAGCGCAGAAATAAGGCCAATCACATAATCAGGTGGGCCGTATCATCGAAACAATGCATGACCAGTCGAAAGCCTCCAAATTCAAGTGTTCATGGTGTCGAAACCCAACCGATCGGGGAAATCCACCGTAATGATGGGACATCTCAAAAATCAGGCAATTTAATTATTAGGCAGGTCTCACAAATTGGAGATTTTTGGGACATTGATTTCTATAGCGTGGCCCATTGATGGTTGGATCGGTCTGATTTTTCATGTGACAATCTATGATGGTGGGTAGAAGTGGGCATCGGACGACTTGATTTGGCTAAATCGACTCATCCAACTCGTTTTGATCCGACTCGACCCGAACCGAATGGGCGAGTCGGTCCGAATCGAGTAAACTTCCCCCAATCCGAACTCAAATCGAGTCGAGTTCGAGTTACCTAGTAACTCAACTCAAAACTCAATCTGGTTAGACCAACTCGATCCAAAACCCGACTCTCTAACCCTACCCGCCGCACCCTACCTCGACCTAATCCCAAAATCTCTCTCCCTCCCTCATTCTCCTCATCTTCTAAGCCTGTTCTCTTTCTCCCTCCCTCATCCTCCTCGCTCTCCTCTCCACTCTCTCTGTCTCTCCCTCCCTCATCTCTCGATCCAACTCGATACTTCTATACTTCTAACTGGATTGGGCTCATCCGGATAAGTCAAGGCTAGACGGACTCGGATGGAGTCAAGCATGCTGGACTCAGTATCAAGTTGGATCGAGTTCGGGTCAAGCCTATTTCAAAACTAAATAGAGTCAAGTGGCACATCTAATGGGTTGGACCAAATGCAGCTTCAACATGGCCCCACAATTGCTAGGTACCACCTTTAATAGTGGTGGTACCGGTACAAAGGGAGTGCACCAATTATCACGAGAGCCAATGGTACCAGCCGGATGCGGGCCCCAGTAATGTGTTACAAGTACGCCTGAGGCAACGCGGAACACAAGGGCCACCAGACCAAACGTGCAGCTGGCCGACAATCATAATGTGTTGACGAAATTCAACCCATTCATCGGATGCTTTTCCTGAAAAACGTTAGCCCCGACAATCAGCCTATCCAAAAGTCAGGTGGGCGATAGCACATGAAACATGTTGAGAAGTAACAGCCACCGTTGATTACAGTGGGGCCCTACTGTGTTTTATACATCGAATCCAGTCTGTTCAGATTCTTTAACTATGACAGATGAACGACTCAGATGTGCTCTATTAAATTGAACGGTAGGCATGCACTCTCAGTTTGTTTCCTTGGCTATGACCCACTTCAGTTTTGGGTCAGGACGACTATTGGGTCTCAGGGGTTTCTTAAGGTGACGCATCCGATAGATGGGTTGGATGGTCTGAATTAACAACGTGGGTCCCACATCTATCAGGTACCACCGTACCGTTACAATGGTACCGGTACCACAGGAGCGTGCTTGAACCTTAAAATCACCTCCGTCCATTATCTATGGATGCATTATCATGTTCGAGCTGCTTCTTTTCACATACGTTTGAATTCTGAGACGTGGGCCCATTATTCGATGATCTAGATTGTTGGTCAGCGAAGTCTCGCAATGGCAAAAATAAAATAAAATAAATGGTAATTATAATAATAACGATCTACTAAGAAGAAATCAGCGACCACTGTCATGCTATCCGCAGTTGAGCGTGGACTCTTCCTGCATTTCTTTTTCATAGCCGTATATCTTAAGCTCACAAATCAGTAGCCCAAAGAAATTCGGGGCCATACATCTTTCTTAAATGACGACGGATTGGCTACTCCTCTGTCACCAGCAAATGGCTGTGTCGGTGCTCTGTGGGCCCCACCTTGATGTATGTGTTCCATCCATGCCGTCCATCTATTTTTCTAGATCATTATGGCATGAGACCAAAAATTAGGTATATCAAAATCTCAATTCAACCACATTACAGGAAACAATGTTGAATGAACGTCGACAATTAAAAACTTTTTGGCGCCTATAAAAGTTTTGGATCAAGCTGTTCTTTGTTTTTTTCCCTTCATCTATGTCTGTATGACCTAATCAACAGATTGGATGTCAAATAAACAGTACAGTGAGCCTTAGGAGGATTTCAACGGTGGATATCCAATCACTATTGTTTTCTTGTGGTGTGGTCCACCTGAGATTTATATACCTATTATTTTTGGGATCAAACAACAAAATGATCTGTAAAAATGGATGAACGGGATGGATGAAACACATGCATCATGGTTAGGCCCACAGAGCACTGACCACCAGCCACCGGGCTAGTGGCAGGGGAGTAGCCAATCCGTTTCCATGACTCTTCCACAAAACACGTGGCATGCGTTCGGCTCTGGATAAACATTACACGTACACGTGGCATTTCGGAAGTCAATCAAAGCGGTCAATTTTATGGTCCTGCGTGTCAAAGATTCATCTGATTTGTTTGATTTTTGGAATATGCACCGACCACAAGGAACTAGCTCGCAATCTGAACGGCATGGATTGATTTACATGTATGCCATATAGCCAAGCACATGTGCAAATACTTCCATCCCATGCGTAGAGCGACATCCATGCAAAGCAATCGGGACAGTCCAAATGTTGGGCGTGATTGGTAGATGAACTGTGACGATTGTGAGATTTCTAGGATAATGCTCCTTCCACATGCATGCATGATCGGTCATGCATGTATGCCACGTGTACGGTGATAAGTTGCCACACGGGGTGACTCGTCTCAAACACGTGCAACCCAAACCATTTTGATGGTCAAAGATCGTTACAACTCGTTAGTAATTTTCTAACAGTTCCGTTCTTCCTACCACACACGTTTCAACGGCCCACGTGATTCTAGATAAGCAGTTTCAAAAGCACCCAAAAAGAGAAGAGGGTGAGATATGGAAGCTTTGGATTGAATGAAGAGAGAGAGAGAGGGAGGGAGATTCAAAATCCCATGCATGCAATAACACGTGCCAAACATCTTTTTGCTTTCCTTGCAATCGATGTTATGAGATTCTCTCCCATCAACACCCAAATCTCTCGTTGATTCTTTCGTGACTGACAGAGAGAGATGTTTTGGGCTTTATGGCTCCTCGCGTGGGGGTATGAAATAGATCTGAACCGTTCATAGGTGGCCTCCGCTTGGAATGTATATCACGGATTAGAAAATCAGGCTAGCAAGAACATCGAGTGGCCCACTTTTTTTTTTACTTTCAGTGGGTACCATCGATCAACAATATTCCATGCATTTGGTGCTGACGGTTTGGATCAGCAAGCTAACTGGTGCCATAGCTCTATGGCCCCACCATGATGTATGCGTTTTATCCACGCCGTCCATCCATTTTTTCAGCTCATTTTAGGGCATGAGCCCAAAAATGAAGCAGATCCAAAGATCAAAGAGTCCGCACCACAGGAAACAGTGGGGATTGAATGGTTACAGTTGAAAATTTCTTGAAGGCCGATCACAATATTTATTTACCATCCAAACTGTTCATAAAGTCACATAACCCAGATAAAGGGAAAACATAAATATCAGCTTGATCCAAAACTTCTGTGGCCCTTAGGAAGGTTTCAACGGTAACCGTTCATCCCAATGTTTGATGTGGTGTGGTCCACTTGACATTTGGAACTAGCTCATTTTTTAGATCATGTACTAAAATGATATGGAAAATGGACGGAAAGCGTGGATAAAACACATACATCATGGTGGGCCCACAGAGCTTTGACACACATCACGGGGTTCATGAGTGGGTCCCAGTACTGGACATGTGTGGTCAGTCATCAGGGCCACACCAATGACTGCTTTATAATTTAATGGCCCACTAACTTCAACGTGGAATGATAAAGCCCACCAGATGAACGATTGGGATCTAACACACATCTGCCACGTTGGAAAAACTGGGAGTGTAGGATAAAAGGCTACTCCCGCGAGTATGTCCTCTTCTCTCTTTCTCTATTCCACTTATTCACGAAACAAACAGTGGACACTGCTGTCTCATCTGCCACCTACAATTTCCAGATAGAGAGGTATGTGATTTCATGGGCATTGAAGCCTCCGATGCTTTGAAACTCAGTCAAACAAGCAACTATAATGCCATTGAAGAGAAACCCATTTCCCAAATCCTTCTCAACTCGGCCGAATTTCACAGACAGCATCTACTCTCTCTCTCTCTCTCTCTTGAAATTCATCTTCTCTTCCTTTATGTCTTGATATAACAAGTCACAGCCATGATTGACGTAGTCAGGCCTGCAACATACACACTCTTGCGATGCCTTCTCAGTTTTTCTTTTTTCCTATTTTTAGGCCAAAGGAATCATGGCCCATTTACAGAAATGCTGCGCCACGTCAGCAGGCCTCAGAACAGTTATTGCTGTCCAGAAAGGCCTATGGCTTAGGGCATGATGTTTTGCTTGGTTGCCACACCCAGCTAGCTTATTTATGGGTCCATGATTTTTTCTTTTATTTTTTAATCTTTAAATCGAAGAAATAAATTATGGGCATTTTAGTCATTTACGAAAGGGCATTTTTGGAATTGCACATTCAAGGCTTCCAAGTCACTAGTGTTAAATTTCACATTCTCCTCTAAATTTGGGTCTAGAAATTTTGGACTCCCAATTTTAGGGCTTTTGGTCGATGAGAGAGGGTTGTAATTAATGTTAAACAGGACCAATGGGAAATGTAATTTGGCAAAATCATGTGAATTAAAATCCTCTCAAAATGACAAGGGCTTGTTTGGGAGCGTGGATTTGGAACCCTGGGATTTAAAATCCTTCCAGTGTGTTTGGCACCATGAAGTGTTAATCAACTTTAATCCAAAAGTAACTTTGCAGGGTATATTTATATAAGTTTGAATTTAATTACTAGATCAACTTTAATATCTCTAATTAGTGAGATATGTAATTTTTGACATATTGGTTGTGATAAGCCTACTGAAATATATATTTTGCCTGAAAATTATAAAATTCTAAGTCTGGGATGGGCCACAAGCACAAGATCATGTCTAAGTGACTAACCAATGATTTTTAATAATTGATTTATATGGACAATGTTTGGACGGTACCGATTTACATTGACAATGTTTGGATGGTGTTGATCATTATTAGTAGGTCATGTGTCCAATGGAATGATAGTATAGTGACACACATGTTACACCTGTAACTATTGAAATGATTTTAGGTGTAATCCTCTCACCATGGATTTGAAACCTACTCAAAGAGGGGATTTGAAATCTCAAATCCCCTCCAATCCTTGGTGTCAAACGCCCCTAAGGCTCAAGCAAATGAGAAATGGTGGATTTTTAAAAGTAGGCCCACTTTAATGACCCACATTTCTTTATTTTCTGCTAAAGTATATATTTTAATGGGCTTATTGTAACTAATATTTCAAACGCTACATATACTAATTTAGGGCATTAAAATTAATTTACTTAATGCATTCCAATTACAGGTATCCAAACATAATTTTTGAATTCTAGTATATTCTAATTATAAACATCCAAACATAATCGAGGAATCTGATTTGCATCCATTTCATTTATCATGTGATTTGGATTTCAGTGAAATCCAATGACAATCATCCAAACGAGCCCAAATGAGGAGTTTTACTATAATACATGCTAAATTATTGCAACGGATGCATGGAGATTATAGTTGCTGTACCGGGGTCACGTCAGGTGATTTAAACGGTTTAAAAGATTGGCCTTAATGTCAATGTAGAATATCCGATAAAGAGATCTCTAGTTGGAATACTTTAGCACTTTAATTATTTAGCTTTATCCTTCGATTATGGATTATTTGCTGACCTTTGTATCTGTGGATTATTGACTCAAAAGTCTTGGATTTCGGATCTTTGAAGTTGTGTGGCAACCACCTTCGTAGTTCTATTTTGTTAGATCAGCAGGTCAGATCAATGAATCTGACCCAGACCCAACAGCTGTAGTCCCAACTTATTTTATAGTATTGCATGGGAATATTCCCTAGCAAACCTCTAAGATAAGTGCTAGTTATTATGGCCGTCAACAAGTGACTAAGATTGCATCTTGCCATTACTAGGACAAACTCCGTCCGGGCCAGGCCTCTGTGGGGACTATCATGATGTATGTGTTTTATTCACAATGTCGGTCCATTTTAACAAATCATTTTAAGAGTTTGTTTGAATTCAGTGGTAAATATCCTATAAATGAATAATAATTATTTCATCTGCTAATTACAGCACTATTCTGGGTGCTTGATTTGACCAGCGGCTCTTTAGAAGCAAAAACTAAGTAGGCCACAAAATATTTGTGGGTCCCACCATGATGCATATTGCTTATCCACACCGTTCATCTATTATGTCAGCCGAATTTATGACATGAACCAAAAAATGAGGCATATCCAAAGATTAAGTGGACCACGCCATGGGAAAAAGTAAATCGAACACTTACCATTAAAAACCTCTTAGGGCCACTATTTCTTTTGGTGTTGGCCACTTGAGTGTTGGATCTACTTCGTTTTTCGGATCATACCTCAAAATATTGTGGTAAAACCGATAGACAAAATAGATATATAATACACATTAAATTGTTGTCCACAAATTTAAAGTAACTCTTTTGAACCGGTTTCCAGGGTAGAAATCAAACGGAGTGAAATGGTAATAATTATCCATTATTGCAAGCTTTCAAAAATCAAACGGCCCAGCCAAAAAGGAGATAGATTCAAGGCTCAAGTGGACCACAACACAGGTAGTCATGATAATGACACCCATTATTGTAATCTTCCCTAGCTCACCTTGATGTTTATTTGCCATCCAACATGTTCATGAAGTCACATAGACATTAACGAAGAAAAATATAAATATCAGCTTGATCAAAACTTCTGTTGCTCCCTGGAAGTTCTTAACGGTGGCATGCAATACCAGTTGTAGTCCACTTGATCTTAGATTGCCTTATTTTTTGGCTCATACCCTACAATGATTCCTCAAAATAAATGGATCACGTGGATAAAATGCAAACATCATGGTGGGGCCTTAGAGCCCCTTTCAGCCAAGACAGGACGCAATCACATAGTCAACAAATGAGATGAGTTTATGAAACCAAAGATATTATTGAGATGCTCGTTGGAATGTCAGTCAGAATGTCAACCTGAATAGGAAAAACCACACTTAGGCCATAGATCACAAAGTAATGTTAGGATTTTAAACGAACAATAACTAGGCCAGCTTTGTCTTGTGTTTTATAAATCATTCCTTTTCATTTAGGTCCTCGGATCTTTACATTACACACTAGGAGAAGATGCAGACTATTTGAGAATTTCATCCACACACCTGCACAACCCATTATTAAGCCTATCTAGAAATGAGGTGCCCATTCCAACCCCAATAAGATTAATCAAGTCATTGCATCCTATTTGGATCTGACTTCCAGCACAAATTAAGATTTGGAACGAAAGTTAGGATTTTTCACAATTAGGTCTATATTCAGGCCTATATTCAGATTCAATCCAAGTTACAATCATGATTCTCTTTAGTTTTAAATAATAAATATAATTAAATAAATCGTTTAATTACATAATATATAAACTTAGAATAGCTAAACCAACCTGGGTTTTAATCATTTGAACTGTGGACAAAAAACCAATGTTTTATTAATCAGGCCCAAAATCTGAATTCAGATCCCATACATGCTTGGGTGCCATTAAAAATGTTTTTAAATGCATTTTTTTTCTCCTGGCGGGGACAAAAGGTTCTTACACCTGTTGAAAATATATATACCTAGGATGAACTCCCAAGATTTTGACCCATCTAGGTATCCAACCTGCCTGAAATTTCATTAGGGAATTTTTTCTCTTTTTTTCATGATGGGGATTTTGATGCCAGATATGGTCAATCAATCCCTCACTAGCCACATTAAAAGAAAGAAAGATAGGGAGGGGGCGGCTTTCTTAACAAATGCAAGTCCATTGCAGATTTAATAAAAGATATTGTAAAATGGGTGGCATCCAAACATGCCCATGTTTACTGCACGCTTTAGAAATTCCATACTATTCATTACAATTTTCAAATTGAAATCTTAAACTCCATTTGTTTGTTGGTCCTTTTTGCAAGCACAAGCATGAAAAGAAAAATACTAGTAGCTAGTTGAAAGTTTGTTATGATTATAGAAGACCAAACCCTTAGATGCTCAGTGGATTATTCTACACTAATCCCCCATAATTATCATAGATCCATTTGTCTTATCAGCCAATAGATGATAGAAAAGGACATTTTCACAAAATCACTATGATAAATGAATATGCCACATATCATATTCAATAATCATCGTCCGAAGACTATGGTTCATCATTCTCAGCATCTTGGCCACTCAAAAAAATCAAACATTAACCTTCTTCTTTTAGATGGACTTCCTCATGGCCTAAGATTACAAATCTTAATTTAGGGTCATGCACTTGAATGTTATCATCGTTACATTGAATCTAACCTAGATCCGTTATGGCAAAATTTCCAGATTACAATATCCACAAGTCAATTCACATGTATTAAATGTGAAATGCTAGAAATTGATGTGTGATTACCACAAAGCAGAGAGTAAATTTGCTCATTTGGGGTATATGACGTAAAGATGGTCAATTTTGTCAATATAAGCTTCATTAGCGTTTAAAACGAAAAATGAATTTTATAATAGTTGGTCAAATATGAGGGAGTGTCAAGAATTATTCCTTAGCATGATAAAATTCTAGATTCCCAACGGTTTAACCTAAACAAAGTCATCTTAGTAATTGCGTGATAAACTAATTTTGCATGATTAATATGCGGATTTAGGCTTACCAATGTGAAGATGGCCAATTTGTCAAGATAAGCCTGCAAGAATCTTATTTTGGCACAATTTAAGCTAAATAAGTGAACAATTTTGGCCACTTGGATAACAATTACCTTCTCTTAGTGGGAATCTATTGCGTGATAGTTATGCTATTTGACAATGGTTGGAAGTTTGATAGAGATGGATAGATTTAGGCCTATTAGATTTTTCATGATACATGTAAATGCCTAATTATTTAATTTTCATCTTGCTTGAAAATGGGTGAGTAATTCCATCTCCAAAACTAGTCCAAATGTGTTGACTTAAATCCATATGCCCCACTGTAATGTATATATTATATCCGTCCTGTCCATCTATTTTATCATAACATTTTAGGGTATGAACCAAAAAATCAGGCAGATTCAATACTCAAATGACCCACATAAAAGGAAACAGTGGCCTTAAGTCATCCACTGTTGAAAGTTGTTTCCTTCGCTGGGTCCACATTGAGGTTTATTCATCATCTAACTAGTTCATAAGGTCACACAGACATGGATAAGGGGAAACACAAAAATATCATCTTGATTTAAAACTTCTAGGGCTCAAGAAGTTTTTAACGGTAAGCATTCAAATCCCACTGTTTCATATGGTGTGCTCCACTTGAGCTTTGGATCTGCCTCAGTTTTGGGCTTGTGCCCTAAATCCATATGGCATAATGAATGGGCGGTGTGGATAAGCCACATAAATCATGGTGGGCTGCACCCTTATTTTACAATTTTATTTTATTTTTTGTGTTAAAAAAGTAAGTGTCTGCATTGGGAAAAATGCAGCAATTACCTAGGTAAATAATATTACCCATTTACAAGGTAATTCATAAATGGTGATGCTCCACTCGTTTGCTAAATGAGTACGGGTTCGGGTCCAAGGATAGACCCATTTGTGCCGGATCAGTTCCTTTCATTTAGACCCAACCCGACCCGACCAGGACCCGAATCCTATTAGTAAAATTTGGGTCTTACATGAGACCCTACCCATATCTTTCCCACCTATATATGGCATCCTTATATATTGCAATGGGCCACTTCAAAATAAAATACAAATAGTTTGAAAATAAGACACAAATCATGCCCACCATGTTGTTTATTTGAGATCCACTCCAGCCAATAGATGTATAATCATTAGTTAATATGAAAAAGTCTTTCCTAAATCTCTATTAACTAGGTTGTATGTCATGTGTAAAATTTATAAATTTGAAGGAGGAGTTGCATGTAGTACAAGTGGATGACGATTCTAATGAGTTGGAGGATTGGTCTAAAATTGAATCCTAAGGTATATCTTGTTTAATTTCTCAAATTTTTAATTTCTATAACTTTAACATTTACAAACATTCCATTTGAATGATATTTAAAATAATTTCGGGTTTTTGGAAAAAGTTTATTTATTTAAGGCTAAAAACAGAACTACACTTCTCATACATCAAGCGTTCTAAACGGGTTTGGTTCAGTGGTCCGGATTATCTCCTAGGACCCATTTATTTATGGGTCTAAGGTATCTCCTCCCATTTACAAGCCCATTTAATAAAAGGGTCAGTCTAAAGTGAGACCCTTAAAATGGGCGGGTCCGGTTTTCAAACGGAACCCGACCATTTCTGACCCTAATTTGAGGTAACTTTGATTTTTTTACTAATTACTGCTCCCAAAGCACTATAAACTACAATGCTCATAGTTGCAGAGGGACAAATGTGGACAGTCCAATCAATTAGTTTGGACAAGCTATTTAGTCCAACCATACTTCATTAACCATCATGCAGAAAAACAAAACAAAACAAAACAAAACGAAAAAAAAAAAAAAAACTATTTCAGCAGGTCAAATTATAACAAGTACTTGAACCATCCATTAGTGTTGTCATCATGGATTGCTCTTGGTTCTAAAGATCACTTTATCAAATCCTCTTAAGATTTCTAGCGGCTGGCCAAATGACAGTGGATAGAATCATCCAACCATTTTGATTTAGTTCACGACGTGTACGTAGTTGGAATAAATCTATAAAAGTATATATTGGTTGTACTACTAACCAGGCTTCTCATATACCGTATTTGTACTCTTACCGAATTTGCTTGTTTACACACCATACTTACTATTCTTTATAAATTAATGAAAATCGGGAAGAGACAATCAATCACAAATTTTGTGAGATTACAATTTTGTGAGTTTACATGTATCAGAGCCACCTAATATACGTTATTGAATCAAATTGGTTTTCATACATATCCAAACATTCCACATTTCTGTCCTTAAGTCCCTTAGGAAATGTTGAGAAGTGGAGCCACATGCGCGGATTTCGTGTCACAAGTCCTTTCGCAACTGGGATGCGAAAGGAGTTTCACGAATTTCATGTCGCAAGTCCTTTCGCAATTGAGATGCGAAAGGAGTTTCGCGGATTTCGTGTCGTAAGTCCTTTCGTAACTGGAATGCGAAAGGGAAGTTGCCAAAACTATAAATTGGGGTCCCTAGAGCTATTCTAGGGTTAATGTGAATATTAGAAAATTATTCTAAGGTGTGGGCAAGGAATTTTCTCTGTACTTCGAAGGGAGAGGTTAGTATATTGCCTTGTAATCTTCGTTTCTCTTCATAGTAGAATTTTGCATCCGTGGTTTTTTACCCTAGTTTGGGGTTTTTCCACATATATCTTGTCTTGTGGTTTGTTTAAATGCTTTTATTCATTTCTAGTTTATATTTCTTCCTATTTATCGTTTGTGGGTGAGGCCTGAAATTAGATCTAGGCTCACTGCGTTGTTGGCATGCTGCGCAACAGGAAACTTAGGCCCAGCAATTGCTACCACTGCCCCTCCTGATATCTATATGTATGGCTAGGGACCTTCCTATGTCTTACTTTAGCTTGCCCCATCCCGTGCCCTAAAGATGCATGTTAAATGTGACGTAGCACTACTAGACTATAGCATAAACAAAAATTAACAATCATAGAGTTGGTCTCCTATGGTTTTTTTTTTTTTTTTTCATCATTCAAACGGGAATTATTTCAGAGGTAATTGTGCATGGGCGAGAGACAAGTGCTTACATGATATCTTTCTCAGTATCTCTAAAATTATTATGGCTTACATTTCAAGTGTCATCGTCAAAGTCCACAATAAAGAAGCTCTCTCTGCTATTTTTGAGCCAACCTCTTTGACGTGGGATGTACTTTTTGCCCGCATAGTGCACTCTTTCATCTCCCACTTCAAGTGTCGAGCCTAACTCATCAATGCTCGTTGAAAGCACGTCATTGTGAAGGTTGTTGATGGACTTATGCAAGTCCCCAATCAAATAGTCTCTATTAGTGAGTTAGCTAATATATTATACTTCCTCCTAATTAGGGTGTTGTTCTCTCTCCCATGGTGTGGGGTCCTTTATTTTGCCTTACTTGGGGTGTGGGTTCTTCTCCAATATTGGGTGAGGGCCTCTTTCTCTTTCCCGTGCTTTTTATTTGGTGTCCCTGACCTAGAGTGTGGGCTTTTTTTCTTTTTCTTTTTCTTTTTTCTCTCTTTCTTCTCTTCTTTTAGCCTTGAGACTCCATTTTAGGTTGTACTCTTTCATCTATGCCTTGGGTTAGTAATAATAGAGTCAGTCATTTCTTACTTTTTAAAAAGAAGAGGGACTTCTATTACAATTATTATAGTGTATATTGATAATATTGTGGTGATTGGAAGTAATTCTAATGATATATATTGCCTCAATTAATAAATTTCTCACTTATTCCTTTGAAATTAAAGATTTGGGATATTTATGATATTTCCTTGGATTGAGGTTACTCAGTCTACCTAGAGAATCTTCATATATCAAAAGAAATCTTCACATCTCAAAAGATTTACACATTAAATCTTCTTGATAGCATTGATATGTTGGGTTATCATCCCTTGGATACATCAATTGAAGCTAATTATTAGTCATTTGCTATTTAGTCCTCTCCTCTTGATGATTTATATCGTTATTATCATCTAGTTGGAAAGCTTATCTATTTGTCTATTAGTCACCCAAACATTGTTTATGCTATGAGTATTGTTAATTAGTCAATTTATGTAATGCCCTCACTACATTGAAGCAATTTACCGCATTCTTCGCTATCTCATGTGAGCTCTTGGGGAGAAAATTTTATATTCTAATCATGGTCATCTTAACATTCATGTTTATTATGATGCTGATTGGGTTGATTGTTCTACTGATTAATGGTCTGTATGTAGCCTTTCTACTTTCGTAGGAAACAATCTAGTCACATGGAAAAATAAGAACATTTTGTCGTTGCATGTTCATCTGCTGAAATTGACTATGGATCCATGGGAAATGACACAGGTGAGATTTTCGTGCTTCATTCATTTCCTTCATCTTGGCAATGACATTTCAATTTATGTCCCTTTATTTTGTGACAATCAAGCGGCCATCCATGATGCCTCTGATTCAGTCTTTCATGCATAAACCAAGTATATTAAGGTTAATTGTCATTTGTTATGAGAAAAATTATCTAACGGTATTCATTACAATCCTTACATATCGCTCAATGAACAACTCACCAACATTGCATCCAGTTGGGGAATGATTGACATTCATAATCTATCTTGAATGGGAGTGTTAATGTACATATTGATGATCCTATGGACTACTGTAGGATTCATATACCATGTTTGTATACTTACGGTATTTGTTTGTTTACATGCCATATTTGTACTCTACTCTCCTTTATAAATTAATAGAAACGGGAAAAAAAATAATTCTAATTACCTATGAGAATACGTTTATGTGATCGTTTATAGAATGGAATGGACAATTGATATCAATTGACAAAACTGTGATTCTAATCATGTTTATCTTCACGCATGGGGTAAAGCAGAAAAATAGGTGGGCCAAGATGAAAAGGACTGTGGCTTCCTTCACTTACCTGAATTCCTCAACTAACCTGGTCATGTATCCTGGTTGAATACATAGAAAAGAGGACCAAACCAAAGAAATTCGTAGTGCTATATAAACTTGTCCTTTTCTTCCTTTTTATCTTTACCTAAAATGTCCACTCTTTTCTTTTTCTCCTCCTTTTCTAGAATGGTAGGCAGCTTAATCACGTCTCTTAAAATTACTTTGGAGATTGTGAATTTACACATGCAAACAAAATGGCATGACTTTCATGTGATGAATTGAACCTACAATTTCAAAGGTAATTAAAGTTCCATCCAACATCGAGAAAGGAATTTTTAGAACATGTTTTATTTTTAATATTCCAAAGTTCTTGAAAATGTCTTTTGATTTTTGATGGGAGGTCTATTTTTCCTGCCATTTAGTACATGGGTTTTCTAGAATTGACCCATTTCATTGCGATGCTCACAAAAACTGAACTATCACATGGGTTTTCTTTTTTCCTTTTTTTTTTTTGAAAAAGAAGAAGAAGAAGATAAAATGAAAGAGATGTTGACAGAACATGAACACATGAGCCGGCGTTAAAGAGTCCTCGCTATTTATTTATTTTTATCCATTGGACTGTTATGGCTTGACCAACTGTCCATTAACCCGTAGAAGAGCTGAGATTCAAGACACTTATTGGTGGCATATGGTCAAACCAATTGGCACGGTCAGTCAGTTCATGCATGTTTTAATAATTCTCACTCAGAAGAAGAAAAATTAAATTAAATTAAAAATGGCCCTCAAGAAGTTGTGGTATGTGTGGGCTCACACTTGTTGGTTGCATGCAGCCAAACTGATTAACGTAGTCCATCAGTTCATGCATGCTCCAAGAATCCTTAAAAGAAAATGATATGCTTGTTTATTAAGGGTCGTTTGGCACCGTAGGTTTGAAGGGTTTTGAGAGGATTTGAGGGGATTTCAAATCCGTTAAGGGTCGTTTGGCACCATGGATTTGAGGGGATTTCAAATCCCTCGTTGTTTGGCATCATAAAGTAACTAGGGGTTTCAAATCCCCTCAACGAGGGGTTAAAGTCCACGGTAGAATTGCTTTTTTGCAATAAATGCACTTGTCGGTGTATTGCCTATTAATGCCATGGGAGTGAGCTATTCACTTTGATGCTTGGATCATGTAGGATGTAGGGCTTAAATACATGTTTTGATTCATATAATGTTTGGTTGTACATGGAAAACAACTGTCAATCTCGAAAATCGTATTTGAAAACTACAGTGAGAAGTAAGGTAGGGCCCACCATGATGTTTGTGAATAATCGACCCCGTCCGTCCGTTTTGTGAGATCATTTTAGTACATGCTACCAAATGCCAAGCAGATCCAAAACTCAAGTGGGCTATATGAGAGGAAAGAGTGGGGAAAGAATTTCTTACCATTGAAACCTTTCCGAGCTCCACCTTGATGTTTATATGTCATCCCAACGTTTCTAAGTTCATTCCTGCTGGGATGAACTGACAACATAGAAAACTTTATCTTGATATAAAACTTTTGTGGCCATATGAATGTTTCAATGGTGGTCACTTAATCCCCACTGTTTTCTCTTATGTGGCCCACTTGAGTTTTAAAACTACCTCATTTTCGGTCACTTACCCTAAAATGATATTGTAAAACAAATGGATGAGGTGAATTCTCAACAAATATCAAGGTGAGCCCTACCTTCCTTCTCGGCATAAGAACTTTCTAGCTCATGCTTTTAGGAGGAAATCCCATGGATTTTGCAAATCCTGTAGAATTCAGAAAGCCCTCCTAACCCTCCCTACTCCATGCACAGGATCCAATGTTGGAAACCTACGATGAACCAAACAGAAATGATTTTTCAAACCAAGGAATTTAAAATTTCATCCCACTTACTACCATTTAATTCCCCTTATATTATATTTAAAATCCTTCCAAGAGTTGCATGTGTAACATGTGTGTCACTAGACTATTGATCTATTGGACACATGGCCCACTAATGATACCCCAAAATAATTAGATTATCAATTGCATCACTATAATTACTTTAATACGATGATCAACGCCGTCCATACATTGTCCATATAAATTAATGGTTAAAAATCGTTGGTTACATGATCTTGTGCTTGTGGCCCATTTGAGACTTAGAAATACATCATTTGTGGGGAAAGTATATATTTCAGCGTATATATTTCAGCGGGCTTATTACATCCATTGTGTCAAACATTACATATATTCACTAATTAGAGATATTAAAGCTGATTTAATAATTAAATTCAAACCTTTATAAATATACTATGCATAGCTACTTTTGGATTAAAGTTGCCAAACACAATAAGAGGATTTCAAATCCAGGGGTTCCCTGGAATCTAAGGGTATCCAAATCTACACTCGGTTTTTCCAAATCTATGCTCCCAAACCGACCCTGAAGTAACTAACACCCTGTTTGGGAGTGTGGATTTGTAACCCCCCTGGATTTGCAATCCTCCCGGTGTGTTTGGCACCCTGGAGTGTGAATCAACTTTAATCCAAAAGTACCTATCCCTAGTATATTTATAGGGATTTGAATTTAATTACTAATTCAACTTTAATATCTCTAATTAATGAGATATGTAATTTTTGATACAATGGTTGTGATAAGCCCGCTGAAATATATGCTTTGCCTGAAAATGATGAAATTCCAAGTCTTGGATGGGCCACAAGCACAAGATCATGTCTGAGTGACTAACCAACGATTTTTAATCGTTGATTTACATGGACAATGTATGGACGATGCTAATCATCATTAGCGGGCCAATAGAATGATAGTGTATAGTGACACACATGTTACACCTGCAACTATTTAAATGATTTTAGGTGTAATCCAAGCTCTCACCGTGGATTGCAAACACCCTCAAAGAGGGGATTGGAAACCCCTGGTTACTTTATGCTGCCAAACAACCAGGGGATTGGAAACCCCCTCCAATCCCCTCCAATCCACGGTGCCAAACGACTCCTAAGGGCCTGTTTGGTCGGGCAGATTGGATGGGATTGGAAAGGATTGAAAGATAGATCTCGGGATTGGCCAGGTGTGCCAAATAGACACAGGATCCTGATCCCGGGATATAACAATCCCATGGATCTTAAGACAATCCGCTGACATCATTACCTTTAAATCACATCCAATCCACCCTAATCCCTTCAAAATTGCATGGGACGTGTTTGGTTCGAGGGATTGACAGGGATTGGAAGGTTTAATCCCGGGATTGGCCGGGCGTGCCAAACAAACCCGATATAGCAATCTCATGGATCTTGCACCAATTCATTGACGCAGGTATCATTACCTTGAAATCCATGCAATCCACTCTAATACCATCTAATCTGTCCGGCCAAACTGGCCCTAAAGGTTTCAAATCCAGAGGGTTTCAAGTCTAGGGTGAAAACTAAAATTACATTTAAAATCCTTTTAAGAGTTGCATGTGTGATGTGTCACTAAACTATTAATTTATTGGGCACTTGGCCCGTTGATGATATCCCAAAACAATTAGATTACAATTGTATCACTATAATTACTTTAATACAATTATCTGCGTTGTTCAAACATTGTCCATGTAAATGATCAGTTAAAAATTATTGATTAGTCACTGGGATGCAATCTTGTGCATGTGGCCCATCTAGGACTTGAAATTTCATCATTTTTGAGCAAAGTATATATTTCAACAGGCTTATTAGTACCATTGTATCAAACATTAAATCAGTACACTAATCAGAGATATTAAAGTTGATTTAGTAATTACATTCAAACCTCCATAAATATACCATGCATAGCTACTTTTGGATTACAGAATTCTGAATCCCGGGTGCTAAACACAACAGGAGGATTTCAAATCCAAGAGTTTCAAATCCATGAGGTTGGGAATCCTGGCTCCCAAACAGTCCCTAAGATGCATAAAGGAGTTTGAAATCCAAGGTGAAGCAGCAGACCCACTGTTTTTGTCGGATTTTCTGATGCAAATTACATAGGATTTTCTCCAAGGCCATTAATAGATGGAGATTGGAGCATTTTCAAATATCAAGGAATCGAGGGTCTTTCAGTCGGGAGAGTGATGTTTGGACATTACATTTTCAAATGCAAGTGTCAAAGGCCCTGTTTGGCATACCCAAAACAAAATGATGTTTGGAATGAGACCCAAACATGTGGCATTTTGGATTCTGTAAGGAAGCCCTCGGGAGGATTGCCTTGCACTTTGTCATGCAATGAAAAATACCCAAATTCCAAAATAACAGACCATTATGAGATCCTTTAATTCACTCATCCAAACACGCCATGATCTTTAGTTCTAACCTCAATTCAGTCAAAACAAATCCAGTTACAATGACTAATCAGCTCATGTGATCTTCTCCCCAAGGAAAAATGTGTGATTAAATATGGAAATTAAGAGAAATCGGAGGAGATTAGCATCTGTAATCAAAATAGCGTTATTTAACTATCTTCTGATTTTGATCAGTGGAGTAGTTATTCCAATGTAACAGATTAGAAAGAAGCAAATGATCTGAACTCTGTGAAAAGATAACAGCCTCATTATCAGCACCCAATCAAAAATAAGAAAGAGAAAGGCCATACAAAAGAGATTTTCAGATTATTGCAGCAAAAATACAGATATATTTTCATGTTGCATTACTGTTTTCTTGCTGATGAAACAAAAATTCTCTCCAACCTGCTACTGACTTCTTTTGCTTTTCCTTTTTTTCCTTATCTTTTTCTCTACTACCTTTCTTTTCTTTTTTCCTTTCTGAAAACTAACTGTACATGCACTGTAAACAGCCCCTTTTTTTCCTCTCACCATATAAAAAAGCTACAATGGATATCTCCCTTTTTCTCACTCCAATCCTCTCTTCCTCTATGTGGCTCCAACACCAAGGAAATCAATGAAAGGCATGCTGATCTTCTCTCTCTCATGATCACTCTCCCCATGCAAATAGAGCCTGTTTCTGTTGTGGGCCATCATTGATTCAGCTGCAGAAACTGATACTTCAGAATTAGAATCTGAATGGCCTGATTGATCAACACCACCCATCATCATCATCACTGGACCACCATGATAGAAACCATTGCTTGAATCACCAAACTTCTCATAACATCCATTGCTAAAAGGTACCACCTTTTCATTAGTGCCTGCACAATAAAAGGAAAATGAAAAGGAGAAAAAATCATTCAACCAACAAGTACAATAAAAAATTAAAAAATTAAAAAATTAAAAAATTTTAAAAATTAAAAAAAAAAAAAAAAAATAAAAGGAAGAAGAAGGAAAAAGCCATGAAAAATAAATCAAAACAAGAAATCAAATGCAATTTCACAAAAGCAAACATACCCACGAGAAATTGAAAGGGCTGATGTTGTTGGGATGGGTTTAATCTGGTAAAACCCCCAACAACCATCCTGTTTGATGGTGAATTTAGGGAGAGATCAGTGCAGGTGGATGCAGACTCATCCCTATTGCTGCTGTTGGTAGAATCACTACATGCATTTTTGCTGTTCATCTCCAACCTCTTGTTCAAGGCCTGAGAAGAAGAGGGCTTCCTCCTTCTGTAAGCACTAGATTGCTCTCTATGCTTCCTGGCCATGATCACATGCCAATGATTCTTCACTGCATTATCAGTCCTCCCAGGAAAGAGCCTGGCTATCATAGCCCACTTGTTCCCATACAGCCTATGAGCAGCCAACAGCCTGTCCTCTTCTTCCTCAGTGAAAGCTCTTCTGTTTATCCTTGGATCCAGCTGATTAAACCATCTCAGCCTGCAGCTCTTTCCTGTTCAAACAACCACAGATTCCATGAAAATCAAACATCAAGATCTCTACTTGGTTGGATCCAAAAACATTCCAAAAAAAAAAAAATCATAAAAATCCAAAATGATAAAATTTAAAGAAACATCCTTTTGGTTTTTTTACCCCCATATATACCATAGCAATGAGATTAAGAAAACCATAAAAAGATTCAAAATCAAAAATTATTTTCTTAGGCTTTTTTTTTTTTTTGTCACCTGATCTTCCTTCAAGTTTCTCGGCAATGAGATTCCAGTTCTGAGGGCCATATTGAGCAACAAGCTCTTTGAGCTTGGCATCTTCAGCTGGCCTCCAATGGCCTCTAGCACAGAGCTTGGACTGCTGCTGCCCATTGCTGTCATGCTCTTTCCCAGCTACAACAAAAGTCTCCCCCTCTTCCACCTCTTCCTCTTCCATCTCATTTCTCCCATTCCCAAACCCTTCACACCCATCATCATTCCCCTTAAAGGACTGAAAGCTCCAACCTTTCGTCTCTTCTTGAAAACCCATCTCTCTGCTTTTGTATTCTCTCTCTCCAGAAGAACCAAACACCCCAAAGGCAGGAGGTGGAGGAGGGAGAAAGCTCACCACCCCATTATACTTCCTGAAACCGTCCCCATCTCTCATCTGACAGTCAGTTGATTGAAACTGTTGCAGCTGCAGGCTCATTCTCACCAAAAACTCGCAAAAATGCAGAGACCCAAATGGGATTCTCCTGAATCCTGTTACAGCTGAAGAAGAAGAAGAAGAAGAAAAAATATATTTTTCTCAAAAATCTCAAGAGGGTTTTGCCTATTTTCTCTCAAAACCAGTTACAGAAGCAGAAAGATGGGATCTTGAGCTCTTGGCATTTTTTTACTTTGTGGGTTTCTCTCAGATCATGAAAAGAAACTATTTTGATGAAAAAAAAGATCAGATTTTTCTTTTTCTCTTGTGGGTCTGTTATTTGAGAGAAGAAAGATGAAAGATGAAATCTTTTGAAGAAAAAATAAAATGCTAGATTGAGAAAAAAACTAGTCGATTTTATTTCTTCCAACCTCTCTTTCAAGTCAGAAATCCTCTCTCTCTCTCTCTCTCTCTCTCTCTCCTCTCTTTCAAGTCAGAAATCTCTCTCTCTCTCTCTCTCTCTCTCTCTCTCTCCCCACCTTGCATGCAAATCAAGAACCGCTCGTGTGGGGGTGTGAGTCTCCTTATAAGGGCATTGTGTTGCAGCCCTGTCTCTCACGACCTTGACAAAGCAACCAGAACTTTGATTGTCTGTTCCAAACTCCTTTTTTTATCTCTTTTTTTGAATAGAAAATTTTGACATTTACACCCAACTAATTTGTTAAATTCACCTTTTTCTCTCAATGGTTGGTAATACTAAAGTGCTTTTTTTTGGTACTATCATCTTATGAGAAGTAGTAAAGAAATACTAAATGATAAGTACACCCTTTTCTTTTGATAAGGACACCAGGTTTTCTGCTTTTGTATTTGGAGCAGTCCATTTCTGGCACTGCTATACCAGAAGTAGCAAAACAGGGCGAGTTTATCAAAAATATAGTATCATGTACGATTTCTAGGGAATTGATTTACACCCCTCGAATTGATAGTTTCAACCTCGATTTCGTAATCTTGGTCAGAAAAAGTTATGTTTTTTACAGTCTGCTTTAGATACAGTAAATTTGGAGGGGTTGGAATGGTTATTTTAAGGGGTGAAAATGTTAACTACTCTTCTCATCTTCGATTTCAGGTGGATGTTTGCTAAGCCCACGTGAGAATTAGGAATTTGAATTCTCAGGTGGGCCACTTGGATGTTTTGGAAATCTTATTTTAGCCGTCCATTTTTTTTCTCAGTGGATCAGAAGATCTAATCAGTGTGACCCACCTGATAGAAGCCGCAGATCTCACACGTACGCTGCATATTGCCGCTTGTGTATATGCTGGGCTCTACACGCGCGTTTATTCCTTCCACCATGTGCTGGACCAAAAACAAATTCATCGATGATCTTAGCCTTCCAATCCTTGGAGCCGTTGTGGGACAGATTAGATTGATGGCCTGGATAAGCAAACAATGGTAGCTACTGTCACAGAAAATACATAAACGATCTTACTATAAATTGAATCGGAGCCGTTGATCGTTTAATTTCTCAATATCAAATGCCTACATGCAATGGCCCTGAAGTTGTTATCTCTTTGACGTCCATTTGATAGACTCCAAATTGGACGGTTCTGATTATCCACCAGTGCCGTTTTTTAATAGATGCATGATCCGGACAGGGATTGGGTACATAGTAACTCACTACGCTATAGCGTACTGACTAAACTCCATGCGGTCTTCTATGATGTATATGTCTTATCCATGCCGTCCATCAATATTTTCAGATCATTTTCAGCCATGGGCCAAAAATTGAAGCATGTACAATACTTAAGTGGGCCACATCAGAGGAAACAGTGGGAAAAAAGTGAGAATTCAACCCCAACGGCTGATATTTGTGTTTTCCCTTCCGTTTGAAGGTTTCAACGGTGGATGTCATTTTTCCCACCGTTTTCTGTAGTGTAGTGAATTTGAACTTAGGATATTCTTCGATTTTGGGCCAGTGTAATAAAATGAGCTGATAAAATGGATGGACGGCATGGATAATAAAAATACATCATGGTGGGCCCCACATACTTTACTCGGTACAGTACAAAGTACGCATCCGCTTGATCTACAATCAGGCTTCTAGCCAAGCCAGTCACGATTGGCGTCCGTGTATTCCACATGTGTGGTGAATGGTCCACCACAGTTTAAAAAGTGGTGAGAAACTCACACCATGGTTGTCAGTGTATGCCGGGGACTTTCTTTCCATCAGTTTATCAGGAACTCTCTTTTCGGACACGTGTATAAGATCCAAACTGATCATCAGGTATGCATTCACTTGAGTGGACAGTGTACCAAACTTTACCATAAACGGACACTCCTGACCCTTGGATTATTTGTATTCTTGTGAAATTGATAAACGGCCAAAGTAATGCTATTTAAATTCTATTTTTCTTTCCCCAAATGCATTTTAATTAGGATTGTCAAACGTGTGATTTACGGGCGCGGATTAAGTGAGCCCGGGTAACAGCTTAGTGGGTGTGACTCCCTTGCTACGGTCCCACTTGATATATGTGTTATATATCCCTCCACCCGTCAGTTTTTCCATCTCATTTTAGGGCATCAAGGAAATGAAGCAGATCCAAATCTCATGTGGACAACATCGGAGAAAACGTTAGTCGTCTGATGGTCCACAATGAAAAAAATCCTAGGGCCTACCATAATGTTTATTTTCCATCCAGATTGTTGATAAGGTCGCACGGGAAATTCAACAATCTGGATGGAAAGTAAACATTACGGTGGGCCCTAGGAATTTTTGTCACGGTGGACTTTCAATGACCACAGTTTCCCCTGGTGGTCTACATGAGATTTGGATTTGTATCAATTTTTAGATCACGCTTAAGATGAGAAAGAAAAGAACTGATGAATAGAATAGATATGCAACAAATACATCAAGGTGGGCCCACCATTAGGTACTCACTTGCTAAATTCTAGACCCGGATCGCATATTGACTTAGCTACTGGATGGTGGCCTGTGGGGCCCACCATAATGTATGTGTTTTATCATTTTTAGATCATTTTAAAGCATGATCTCAAAAACTTGAGGCAGCTCCAAATCTCATGTTTTCCACACCACGGGTGGGGTGATTGAAGACCCACTGTTAAAAACTTCTTAGAGGTTATAAAAGTTTTGAATGAAGATGATATTTGTGTTTTCCCTTAATCTAGAACTTTGTGACCTAATCAACATGTTAGATTGCAAATAAACATTGCAATGAGCCTTAGGAAGTTTTTAATGGTGGTCGTTCAATTACCATTGTCTTCTTGTTGTGTGGTCCACTTGAGATTTGGATTTGTCTCATTTTTGGGCTCATGCCCTAAAATGATTTAGAAAAATAGATGGGCAGCAAAAATAAAACACATATATCCTAATGGGCCATACAAAGCACTGTCCAAAAGACAAACTTGCTACTAGTGGCGTCAGTGGGCAATCCATATCCTTACCCCAAACTCACCCAATCCCAATCCACAAACCTGATTTATGGGCCACACAACGTATAACTAATCCAGTGATGGTCGGTTGAACCCAGTTATACTTTTCATAGGCTTCCTTGAAAAAAAATCGTATTGATTGGATCACCCGAAACCTTAAACTCAGTGGCATGCAGAAATGTATAGACAATATTGATCGCAAAAAGGATCCTTACTCTTGCTCGAGTGGTAGACTCTTAGGAGTTTCAACACCCAATCAAGAGTTTGAGTATCCATAGGCGGTAAAATTCCACTAGCATGAGTGTGTGGGGTGTGTGTGCATGTGTTTAAAAAAAATAATTAAAAAAATTATATATATATATATATATATATATATATATATATATATATATATATATATATATATATATATATATATATATATATATATCATAGAACATAGACCCACTCACGAATAAGGACATGTTTGGTCTTGTTATATTATGTTTCTATCCATTCCTTGAAAAACTAATTAGAGAGAGATACAAGTAATGTTGGTGGAGCTGCATAGTATCTCTAAGATATATTGAGATATCCAGAGAGAATTTCGCATGTGTATATAGTTGACATTTATTAAATGGTGTCACATCATCCATAAAACATTGGTGACTGAGCAAAACATGTCAAGTCAGCAAGGAGGCTTGAAGCCATTATCGATACAATCGATCCAGGTGGCAAGCTTAGAGGGATGGTCAGTAGTCCTAAAACGGTAATAGCAACCATCAAAACATGGGAAGTATCTAAATGATCGGTTTTAGGCTATAAATAGTAAAGAAATTCAGTAAGAAAAATAGTCTTATACTAAACAAAACCAAACCAAACCAAATCAAATCTATCTTTCAGTTATTCTTTCGATTATATGTCCTTTACATTTATTAGTGTGATCATTATCTTTATTAGTCATTCGCATTTCGCAGTGTAATCATTTACCTTTACCTTCTATTTAAATTTCTTAGTGTAAACTATAGTAGTAATCAAAGTAGTTGTTAACTTTAACAGTAATCAGAGTCTACGCTCATACGTTGGATTTAATTCGAACATCAGACAAAGTTCTCCATCCAGAGGAGCGTTTTGCAGTTGTTTTCCGTGGCTGACTATAAGAATTTCATTTTCATTTTATCTGTACTGAAAAGAAAAAAAAAAAAGTCTTTTTGTATAGAAGACAGATGTGTAACCCATTTTCAAAAAACGAACCTTACCTCTTTGACTATCACTTGATCATCAAAAGCAATACTATGCAAGTGACTGAATATGCAACCGATCTTATTAGAACTTGGTCATATCCGGCCGATTTTCAACATATATGCCTATCTTGGCACTTGAGATTGTAGTTGTTTGATTTGAATTAGTCATACATTCAATTCTAGCATGCCCGCGTTAAACACGTGACCAAATTTGAAATTAAACCACAAGAAGTCCATGAGATTAAATGGTATGAAATTGCATTAGATGGGATTAACACTATTATTGCACAATGCTTGCATGTCTAGAAATACCATGGTATTTTGACCATCCAATCCTATATTCGAAATAAAATTCTTTCAATAAGAAAAACATTGGATTAAGCAAAACTATATTCAGTGGACCATGAAATTGTAGTCAACAAATCAAATTTACAATGGATGCCTTAACTTGTACACATATATAACTAAAATGTCACTGGATGGATGGCGTGGATAAAACACGTGTATTAATTCGGGCAGTGTGTTTTATTTTTCTATGAATAAAGCATGGGACCAATTCCAATTCCATCCTAATCCCAATCTTTCTTAGTCCTCCCCAAATGAGAGATGAAAATTGGACGGTACCAAATGTAATTCCATCCCATGGTAACATGGTACCTTTAGGGCTTGTTTGGCCGGACAGATCCCATGGGATTAGGAGGGATGGGATGGATTTTAAGGTAATGATGGTGGTGTCAGTGGATTGGTTTAAGATCCATGGGATTGCTATATCCCGGGACAAGTCCATCAAGTCTGTTTGGCACGCCCGACATATCCCGAGATTTTACCTTCCAATCCGTCCAACCAAACACGCCCCATGCACAATTGAATAGGATTAGGAGGGATGGGATCAATTTTAAGGTAATGATGGTTATGTCAGTGAACTAGTTTAAGATCCATGGGTTTGCTATATCCCCGGACAAGTTCGTCGGGTCTGTTTAGGTCGTTTGGCATATCCCGAGACAAGTTCATCGCGTTTGTTTGACTCATTTGGCATATCCCGGGATTTTACCATCTCATCCCTCCTAATCTGCCTGGCCAAACAGGCTCAGGGTCTGTTTGGCTGGACCAATCCCATGGTATTAGGAGGGACGGGATCGCGATAGCCCGAAATATGCATGACGAGCCAAACAAACAGGTGAACTTGTCCTGGGATATAAGCAATCCCATGGATCTTAAAATAATCCACTGACATCACTATCATTACCTTAAAATTGATCCCATCCCTGGGTTCGATGGATTGGAAAGTAAAATCCCATGGATATGCCGGGCATGCCAAACAGACCTAGTGAACTTGTCCCAGGATATAGCAATCCCATGCATCTGAAACCAATCCACTAACACCACCATCATTACCTTAAAATCCATCCCATCCCTCCTAATCCCATGGGAATCGCCCGGCCAAACAGGCCCTTGGGTAAATGTGAGTTCTGTCGAGTGGGGGACAAACCGTGGATTGAATCTACTGAACGGTGTAGATAGGTGATGTCCAAATGCAACCAGCTGCATCCGACGGTTTCCATACACCGATCCCATCTCTGACCAAGTAAAAGGACTTAAATAGAGTAATAGTTTACCACCATGTCCTAAGTTACCGTGAAACATCCACTGGTCATGCATGTTGATCCGGCAGTCAAAACGAGGCCCATCTTGGGATGTCCTAAAAGTGCTTTTAAAAACAATCCTAACCATCCAATTGACTGCTATAAAATCAACTGCCCAATATAGGAACAAAAATCGATTAGTATTAACTTCATTCATAACGGGCCCCACTGTTTCCATAGTTATGGATTTCCAAACATGTATCACCACAGCTTAGAAAGGAGTATTTGACTTTCACCGTGGGGCCGCCCTATCGAGAAGCGTATTGCGTCCTACCCCAAATCGGTCCAGGCAGATGCTGTATGGGCCCTATCAGTTTTTTCCACTCCACTCATCCATGTTTCTGTATCATTTTAGGTTATGAACCCAAACAAAGCAGTAGATCCAAGGGTCAAGTAGACACACCAAAGGAAGCAGCAGTGATAATGATACCTACCGTTGAAACTTTCCTAGGCCTACCATGATGTTTATTTTCCATCCAATTCCTTCATAAGGTCCAGAAAACCTGGATTAAAGGAAGAAAAAAAATAATCAGCTGACCCCAAAGAAGTTTTCAATTGTGGTAATTCAATCCCCATTGTGTGGTCCACTTAACCCTTAGATTTGCCTCATTTTCGGTCCATACCTTAAAATAATATGTAAAAAAGGATTAACAGCATGGATGAAACCAATACATCACGGTGGGTCCCACATAGGCCCTGCCCGGACCAATTCCGTTGAGGGCCAAGGGCGCCATTATGTATTTTATCCAATGTCATCCATCCATTTCAATGTATTATTTGGTATGAGCTAAAAAATAAGGCAGATCTAGAGTTTAAGTGGACCACACATGGGTATTGAATGCACACTATTAAAAACTTACATGGTGAAGCTGATATTTATATTTTCACTTGATTTATGTCTGCTTGACCTTATTATTAAGAATCGAAAATAAATCTCTTTGAAGGCTGTAGGAAGATTTCAATAATAGTTATTTTATTAACATTGTTTATTATGCTGTGGCCCACTTGAGAATTAGAACCATCTCTTTTATGGATTCATATTCAAATTAATTTGGAAAAATTGATAGACTGCGTGGATAAAACACTTATATCTTGGTGGGCCCCACAGAGCACCTGCGTGGACGGAGTTCATGGCAGGGATAGGACGAAAATCCGCGTCCGTTTTATTGCGGGCATTAAACCAAATAACCATCTGTTGAAAACAAGAGAGAAACGGTTAAGGGCCTGCATTTATAGACTGTCTCTCTCTCACACGCATCACCTGCTTGTAGACACATTGCCTGCATGTATAAAGGGAAAATCAAGAGCCAGTTTCACACGCTGTCATTTAAAAATGGTGGGGACTCTTCAAGCATACACATGACATAGTCGAAGAGAAATCCAAACCGTCCAAACCTTTGAACCAATTCTCGATGGAGAACTAGAACGAAAATCATACTAGACTTTCCTTTGAAAGCTAGACCATTCAGTATTTTACTTTCAACCATTCATTCAAATGCCTCTCAATTGAATGGGTGGGATTGCTTGTTCAGTTTTGTTTAGAGATGCACTCCATCCATAGGTTTTCCTCAGAAATTTGATGGTCTGGATTGCCGAAAATAAAGGACACGTGTGACTGAGGTGGAATCACCACCATTTTAAAAGGTGGAAAACTATGAAGCATTGTTGTTTTTCTACCGTTAATGTGAAGACCACTTATCAAGTGAGTGGGACCATATGATCTAAATGGATTTTGGATCATTTTCCATCCACATCACGGGCAACAAAATGGACGGCCAAAATGATAAGCTGCCCACTATATGCACTGTCGGTAGATGGCTCCACGACATTTCTAGTTTTCACGCTCTAGCACGAAAGGGACGGTTCCGACCATAGTAACTGGCAGCACGTGGTCTCCAGTGGGCCACAGCTCAAATGGGATCAGGTCCTCGGGTTTTGACTCTGCCTAGGCTCCGGATTTAGGAAACGGATTGGCTACTCCCCCTGCTATGTGCTCTGTGTGGTCCACCATGATGTATGTGTTTCATCCATGCCGTCCATCTATTTTTCTAGATCATTTTATGATATGAGACCAAAAATGAGGTATATCCCAATCTCAAGTGGACCACATTACAGGAAACAATGTTAAATGAACGTCACCATTAAAAACTTTTTGGAGAAATAAAAGTTTTGGATCAATCTGATATTTGTTTTTTTCCCTTCATCTGGGTCTGTATGACCTAATCAACAGATTGGATGTCAAATAAACAGTACAGTCAGCCTTAGGAGGATTTTAATGGTGGATATTCAATCACTATTGTTTCCTGTGATGTTGTCTACCTGAGATTTATATACGTCTCATTTTTCGAATTAAGCCCTAAAATGATCTGTAAAAATGGATGAACGGAATGGATGAAACACATACATCATTCTAAGGTCCACGCCCTAAAATGATCTGTAAAAATGGATGAACGGAATGGATGAAACACATACATCATTCTGAGGTCCACAGAGCACCGACCACCAGCCACTGGGCTGGTGGCAGGGGGAGTAGTCAATCTGTTTCCCCACTAGAGCAGCTTAACTGTTGGTGTGCCTCTACCCACATAAGTGCATGTGCCATGTGTTATGTATATGGGATTTTGGAGTGGACCTTTAAATACTTACATTGATATATTCGAAATTTAGTTACAAGCATGGGGCCCATTAGTTTGATAAATGTAGTCGGAATTTAACTACTATGATAAATGTAGTCGGAATTTGATTTTACATGAAAATGACTAATTCTTAAATAAGAGAAGTTAAGGTCATGATTTTAATTAGTCATTTTTTACTTTTCTAATGAGGTAATGCTACCTTCTAAAAGTAAACTTTGTTGAGTACTTCTATCAAGATTTGGTAGTTCTTGCTTAGGCCAATAAAAAAAATTGGTCATGTTTATTTAGAGACATATATAAGTAGATTTGATTAGACGAGACCCATTAAGTGATTTTATTGTTAGGCTCATCACTTGAAAGGTTTTTAACAGTTTTTCAAAGGTTTTCAGCCATTAAAATATTTTCAATTGCACTTGTTGATAATTTTATGGTCGAAATTTGTACACTATTTGATTCACATGGGATATAGATATCTGTTGGATGGAAATGACAATGGGAGGTTTCAATTATGAGCACATATATATGGATAAGATAAGTTAGTGGAATCTTTTACAATAAGAAGTAAAAGTTTGTGGGGGTAGCAGAGCACCATACCAAAGTGCAGCATTAAATCCTACCTCCATGTATTTACATGATCTTATCCAAGGGAAGAGGAAGCAAATAGGAGAGCCCATCACATCCCCCTTAAGTGTTAATGCATGTATGATTATAACTACGGTATTCCCACCATAATAGGATGGTTCAATGGTTCTAAATGCAGTGGATTAATTGGGTGAAGCCGAAAGGATGAAATTTTTTTCTTTTAATTTAGGGAATAGACCGATGGCAGAAATTTGTTATGGGCTGTGTTATGCAATTGAAGATATGGTGATGTCGGCAAGAACGTGAAACAATAAGAGAGATCACCACCTTCCTCAAGTAATTAAACCTTAAATCCGCAAGAAGAGTTATTGATTCCACAAAAAAATAAGATAAAAAATTCACGTATTTTATTGAATAATGTGGGTATGATTTCTAGATTACACCACTAATAAAGAAAACCCAAACCCTAATTTAAATTTACCCAAAACTCTTAATTATCAAAAATAATAAAACTCTTCTAAAACCTAATTTTGCCAAAAATAGAAAGTCAAGAAAAACCTTATCAGAAGATTCCTAACATGATTGCAAGTAATTTCTAAAAAGATGAAAATCCTAAAATTCTAAAAATAACAAGATACAACAAAAATTGAAATTGCTAAAAATAATATTTTTTTCCTAAAACTGTAATTTTGAACCAGAAGGGTGCGTTTTCTCATGAAATAGACAAACATAACCCGCTTCGCATGTCTATTGACCCCAGAACCATTATTACATAAAAATTAACAAGCTATACATTTTGTGACAATGCATGAATTAAAAGTTATGACTATTTTACAATCCATGCTTCAAACAACAAATTTTCCTCATCCATAATGAATTTCTTTGAACCAAACATGCCCGGGACCCAGTTATGTCATGCCTTATCAAGGACTAGGTCAGGTTCTGATAGATTACTTTTACTTTCGTTTGGGCTTCTTTTGGTCCAATTGTGCTTAGAATTCATTTATGACACGTCCTACATAATTAGGCCACTCCACTTGAAAAGAATTTGTCCTCGAGTTATTCAACAGACTCGGCTCATGATACTTATAAAGGTCTGTGACATTGAATGTCCGTGAGATCTTGTTGATTGTGAAATATTGCATAATTTTCCTCTGTTGTAACTTGGTTTTATGAGAATTAATATGCATAATTGAACTTATTACATGTATTCTCTCTTACGAGGTGATTTCGAGAGCTTAAAGTGAAACAAATGTTAAGAGCATGAATTTGATGCTCAAAAATTACCAAGGTGAAGATTGTATCTTTGGTGGCTAAGATTGAAGACTTCAAAAGTCTAAGATCCAAGAAAATTAAGTAAAGAAGGAAGAAAATTGAGATTGCAAAGTGTAAAAATCTGGAACTATTGAACTTGACAGTTCGGTGACATCGAATACAACTTCAATGCCATCGAAGTAAGTGTTCGATGCCATTGAAGGAGGCTCGATCCTATCAGAAATTCAGAGAAAATCAAGTTTGGTTGTTGGATTAAAAAAATGCAACTCTTGATTCCATCGAAGACCCCTTTGATCCCCGAGTTTGGTTACTGGACAAAAAATACAATTCTTGATCCCATCGAAGACCCATTCAATCCCATCGAAGACACGTTCGATGCCATCGAAGTTAGTTCGATGCCATCGTCGATGTCATCGAAGGTTGAGCGATCTCATCGAAGGACTTACACAGACGGTTACTGTCAGTTTTTAAATTTGAATCGAACTTGAAGACAAGGTTTCAATGTCATTGATGTCCCATCAAATGTGCCATCGAAGCTGCGTAAAGTTGCGTAAATTGATGTCGGTTTTGAAGTCGGTTGGAATATTGTTTATAAATAGGGGTTTTTTAGGTCCTCCTAAGCACGAATTAAGGTTGGAAGAGTAGAACAAAGGGTGGTGCTGCCTCCAAGGAGTTCTTCTTCATTTTCTAGTTATTTTTTCATATTTTCTTTCAAGAGTTTTAGTTCAATCATGTCTTTGGTTGGTTAATCTCTTAACTAGATCTAAGAGGTGAAGCTTGTAGTTTATTTTGATACTTATTTTACTTTGATTCAAGTTTATATTGATTTTTTTTTTAATAGTTTGAATGAAAAAATATTTTTAGTTTTCTATGTTTATTGTGACTGCAATTACAGTAGATGCTTGGGAAACTTTAGATATATTCTTACCTGTTTTATAATTATATGATCTGTAAAATTTGTGATCCACCATCGTCTATGGGCATGGTAGATGCATGAATTTCCTGTGATCATTGCATTGATATTTCATGAGGGAACTAAACTAATGAAAGTTCAGATTCTATTTTAATTGCTCTATCATCCAATTGAAAAGGATAGGACTCCAATTCTAGTTGTGTTCAATTGAATCAAGTAAGGTAGCATCATAATAACTACAAGTGGACCCTTGTCTCTCTAATTTTCCATTATTATTGATAGTTTCTCAACATTGATCTCTCCTATTTCAGATTTCAGTCTAGCTTAGATTCTAGTTCTTATCCTAGTTTATTTCAGAAAACACGCACATAATAAGTCCTTATGGATATGACCTCAGTCTCACTGAGATTATTACTACAACATAGCCCTGCACTTGGGGTTACCAACAGATCTCATACCCTTAGGAAAATTAATAACATAGGCATTATCATCGAGTTTCTTGAGGATTAGAATATGACCAATATTCTTATTCATCAACTTATTATAAGTCCCAGTTGAAAACCTCTCCTAAGTAAACTAGTACGTTATCACCTACTTCAAATACCTTGTAGAGTTGATGTTTATTAGTGGCCCCTTTCTTATACGTGATATTAGACTCATATAAGTTATAAGGCATCAATGGAGCTGGCACACCACACAAACTCATTCTCTCCTTCACTAGACTCTTACAAATTAGTTCCTCCACTTATTCTTGCAAGATCTCACATTCATTTTGACTCATCCGATAATGTAGGCTATTACACATACTTGCCCCTAGAATAAGATCAATATGGCACTAGATAATATGTATGGGGGGCAACTCGTAGGAAAGTACATCGGGCATAATCCATTTGAACTCCTTCAATACTAGTTTTAACTTATCTAAAATGTTCATGGATTCTACTTCTTTTCCCTTTACAACTAATGTATTGATTTCTCTCATCTCCTTTGATTCTATAACGAAATCCTGTACAATTATGAGAGACCGCACCTCCACTTTAGAAGTCTTATATTTGTTCTTCATTCTTATAAGGGCGAGGCTAATCATTCTATTATCTTTAACAAAAATAAATATATTATACCAGCATCTATGTTTGGTAGTAATATAGTACTAGCATGTTTGGCCGAGTAGCATATGACAAGCTTCCATATCAACCACGTCATACATTACTTCATCTTATAATATTTGTCACGCTTCAAACTCGGAAACCGGGCTCACAAAATTCTCAATCGCCGAATCTGGTGTCGACAACCTTTGTAGTACCCCATTCTCGATTCCCAGCACCCATACACCAGATTCCGATCTTGGGATCCTACAAGGAGGATTTTCCAACGTACATTTAACTCGTAATAAGCATAACCACAAGTTTACCCAAATCACAAAGGTAACATCATCATCACATATCTACTAATATAAACAGTTAAATACAATGCTGAAAGGGAAATACATATGTCAAAAATCAAAGCTCCAAAAAATAGTTGCATGCTCCAAGCTCAACGTTGCTGCGACCTAATGCCACCTGCACTAATCTATCATGCATAAGCTTATAGAAAGCTTAGAGGGTGGTGTAGGTGTGTGCGCAAGGTAAGGGCCAAGTTAGTAATATCAGAGTAAGTAGAAATACTGGCAAATCCATAAGTCATACAATATCAGAGTATGCAATGCAGATCATGACAAGTCCATAATACCATTAACTTTATTCAGGCTATGCGATGCAAAAACATAATAAGCTAATATCATATACTGAGGAAACAATGTAGATTAGCTATGCAATGTGGAGACATAATAAGCCGAATATCATATACTGAGGATACAATGCAATATGTAAATTCTAACGAGTCCACAAATATTATTAACCTCATATAGGCCATATAAATATAGAAACATAGCAATCCATAATACCATATGCCACAAATGTAATACAATATGCGATGCGAATGAAATGACCAAGCTGAAGTGTGAAGTCGGAATGATAGTACATAGTATCGCAAGCTATGGGGTCCATCATAAGGGACTTCTATTCAAACTAGTCTCATACTTAAATTTGGATAGCCAGACTCAATGTGGTAGACTCCTGATCTCAGGTTAGCCGCGTGCCTAACCGAAATCCTGGACATTGAGAAAGTACACATATCAAATTAATTGCGCACCACTAGCCCGAGTGGATAGTGAATGAATGAATGCATCAGTAAAATACTGAGTATATAAGTTCACATATCAGTACTGTATATTTCTGTGATCATCACCGAGGTCTAGTACACTTGACACCACCTGCCGCCCAATTAAACACACAACTAGGTAAGTTGAAGAGACTTCGCTATCTGCCTACCAGTAGTATACCAATGCCTACCCGGCTCGTTGATAGCGTACCAATTTATAAGCTGGCTAGACTCAACCTAGCATTGCCTACTAGTGGGTCCTTGGGCAATATACATCAGCTACACCTCCCAACTAGACCCAGACCACGACACGGTGGGAGATGTGGCCCCTCGGTATTCGACACTCGGCGCTCATGTATCCACTCGCTGCCAAAGGTCTTGACGTTGGGGTATCCTCTAAACTCACCCCTCACATGTAGTCAAACTCAATCTAGGTACTTAGAACCAAGAAGAAAAGATCTCGTGATCCTTCTACTTCTCAATCAAATCCTATAACAGTGCGCCACCTTCGGTCCCCCGAAGATGATCCCTCTTATGTATGGGATATTAGGTTGCACAATGTTATAGTTAAATGACCTGTTAATGTTGATTATCTAGCTCCGTTTGATATCATTCCTTTCCTTCAGTCTGTAGGATGGGATAACATACTGCATTGGGGTGGGTTGGCATACCGCACCATTGCGCAAGATATGTATGCATGTATTACTGATTTTTCTACTGAAAATCTGACATTCACTATCTTAACCAGAGAAGGTCCAATTGATATGGATCGACATCTTATCTCTAGCTTAATGGATTTACCTGTCAATGATGAAGGTATTCCCATTAGCACTCTGGTGGCAAAACCATCTGAAACTGAGAAACGTATGCTTACTAGAGATTTATGCAATATAGATGATCGAATGTGGGAGTTCGATTGATTGAGAATGCAATGGATTTTTGAATGGAATGTTAATGGAAATAAGCTTGCCTAAAAGTATTTGTTACCTAATAATCAATATATAGTAGAGTCCTTTACAAGATATTCATTTCTTTAGAATGTTTATCCTCTTAGCTAAGGTAACAAAAGCCTAGTTGATTACAATGGAACTCACTACGTTCATGGTCCATATTCTTCATTCCATCATCTCTGGTACATCACTTTGTATGTCTTCCTTCCTTGATTTGTCATTGCATCATTGGGGAGTTTTATAATCTTCAGATCCCTTATCCAGGTTCTGAAGTTGGTAATGCACAAAGGTGTTTGACATTCCCTTCGCAATGGGTTATCTTATGTGATGTTGGCCACACATGGTTTAGTGGATATGCATGTAGGAGAAGCTCTCATTCATCACCTACCATTCAACAACTCTAATATTAATAAGATGAATTTGAAGTTGGCCCCAGGCCAAGTCAATGTCTAGTGTTTTTTGCCTGGAGTTGATGCGACTAAATGAAGAAGAAGGTGATTTGATTGGCCTGGGGAGGATGACATAAATATGGATGATATTTTGATGAGATTGATGATCCTCTGATTGGCGAGATGATCATGATTATCGACCATGCGTCTTTTTGATGCTGCATTTGACGGGCTCCTCTCTATTAAAGATGATGAGTGAGGAGAAGGTAGAAAAACATGAATGTATCCCATGATTTTTAATTCAAATATATGCACAAATATCTTAGGCGCCTTAACAAGGGACTTCATCAACTTGATCCTACCATACCTGCTCCTTCTTCGGGTTCTGATTAGTCTTTGAATATCTAGTTTGTAATAACTTTTAAGATACTTGGATTCCTTTTGTTTTCTGGGTTGAACATAGTTGATCATGCTTGAACAATGCTTGTTTATGGATTTACTATCTTGAATATCTTGTTCATTTATTCTTCATTACTCTTCTTATTCTTCCTTATTTATCTACTTCCACTATCATTTATTGGTTCTTTCCTTTGTCATGTTGTGACAAAAATGGGGAGAATTTCTTATGATATGTGTGAATTGTGGATTGTGGATAGGTAGCCATCCATTATTTTTTTTTTGTATGGGGGAGTAAAGGGGAGTAGATGCATGGTGTTTTGACGTGTTGCTTAATAACATGGGTGCATGATTCTTTATCTCATGTTGATCTCATCAATCTCATGTTGTAAGCCCTTGGTTTATATTGATAATCGCTATCATATGGTTGTTCCTCAAGTGCATGATTCTTTATTGTGCGTGCACTACCAAAAAATCGAGCAATGGCTATGGAGGTTGGAAGCTTTTAGCTACGGATTTAATCCATAGTAATATAGCTACGAATTTAATCCGTAGCTATAGCCTAAGTGTTCTATAGCTAAAGCGTACCTCCCCACCTAAAACATATTAAAAATAGATGGTGCTTAAGGGGATCCATGAGGTGCATTGGAATATATGTGTTTGATCTAAGCCGTCCAAAAATTCTGATATATAATTTTAGTGCATGAGCCCAAAAAGTATGTAGATTAAATGTCTAAGTGGACCACACCATAAGAAATAATATAAATTAAATTTGTATTGTTAATATGTTGTGTGGTCTCTTTATGAATTCGATCTAACTCATTTTTTTTATCAGCACTTAAAATAATAATTTAAAATTAATGGACGGATTGGATATATGAAAGACATCACAGTGGGCCCCATGGTCCTAAAACCATAAAATGTCCAGGGAGCCGTCCGTCACGCGCCCCTCCAAAACCCCGAACCCCTCCAAAAGCAAAAACCCCCGTCCGCCATTTTCTCCTGCTCGCTCATTCCTTCACTTCCTCCCTCTCTCTCTCTCTCTCGCTCCCTCACTCCCTCGCTCCCTCTAGATCTCTCTCCCCGTCTCTCTCCCGCTCCCTCCCTCTCGATCTGTCTCCCTCCCGATCTCTCTTCCTCTCTCTCCCGCTCCCTCACTTCCTCCCTCTCGATCTCTCTCCCCATCTGTCTCCCGCTCGCCTCATGGACGATCTCCCTCTGTCTTGATCTCTCCCTCTCTCTTTCGCTCCCTTCTCTCTTTCTCTCTCACTCTCTCTATTTTCCTCTCTCACTCTTCCTCTCCCTTCAACAGAAACAGCGATCTTCGAGCCATTGATCCGATCGAGCTTCCGACGATCGGATTTCGCAGGTGTGGAGCGGCTTGAGTTTGGATCTGGTCCGTACGCATAGGGATCTACATCCATAAGGTTCGCTTAGGTATTTTCCAGTTTCTGTTTTCCCCCAAAAAATATGATGAATGGCACAAAAGTCTCACTTGATTCTATTTAAAATCTAGAGGGAAATCTAATTCTTTGGTTTCAAATCTGTATATCTACAATGAGGTTTTGCCTAGGCCACAAGCATGCACAGAGGCAATTCATGAACATGCCACCATGTGGCAAAGTGTGAAGCTGGGCATGAGATCCCAAGGCACCCATCATGTTGGTTCCACCATGCTTATCTCTCTTCACCGAAATCGAGCCAATCCACTCTTTAGCTCCATTGTGGTGGAGATACTTGCCCACATGTTTATTTGACTAGCCATATTTTTCAAATGATCGGTCACATGAGTTATATAGGCACGATTGACTTCTGTGTTTTTCTTAAGATATGAAGATTTATGGATCCTTAACCTAGGCATTATGACCATGAAAGCTGTTAGGTGATGATTTTGATAGAGGTTAGCTATTACATAGGAAACAATGGTGATTGACCATTAATGAGCCACAAATGCTTTGGATCAAGCTGATATTTGTTTTTTTTTTTTTTTTGGTACCTTCATCCATGTTTATTTGACCTTATCAATAGGTTGGATGACAAATAAACATTACGAAAACATTACAGTGGGCCATAGGAAGTTTTTAATGATTGAATGTTCAATCACCACTGTTTCCTATAGTGTGGTCCACCTGATAAATGGATATCATGCTATTTTCCACTCAAGTGAATGTGGCAGTATGTAGGAGAGAAGATTTTTACACTCGTGGGCTTATCAAAGCTGTTTGGTCAATTCTCTCATGGGTACTATGCAGACCCTTCACCCACTGGGAGTGGATTTCATGAGGCCCGGCTTTGCTAGATTTGATTGGTCCAGCCCCACTTTCAAACATGCTTTGCTTGACTCTGGCAGCAGCACATGACCTAATCAAATCGCGCCATGTCAGAGCCTTATTGAATCCACTCTCTCACCCACGGGCCCACCGATGTGTTTTCTGCATATGTTGTCCATTAGCATGGTCCTCACCACACACTTGGTGAATGCAAATAGTGATGGGGCCATTGATTTGGCATTCTAGCATGTGGAAAGACCATATCCTGAAATTGAAACAACTCAATAGTTTTTGTGGCAAATAACGTCTTGGTCCTATTGCTGTTCTAAATGTTATTTCAGCAACTCTTAAATGTTGGATCATGAATGCTAAGGATATTGGTACAAAGAGGATTGAGAATCCTCTTTGAGGCACATCCATCAAGTAGGAAGCTTCTTCTTTGGATTGTATGATGATACAACCCAATATGCCAAAGTAAGAATTTCAGAAGTACTATGACTAAAGACTCCCTATGCTTGTTCATCTTGTCATTTGTACCAATCATGATAGTTTAATCTAGAAATGAAGGTTTTGAGGCTTCTTTTCCTATGCTTGTGCATCCTGTAATTTATCAACCATGATTTAATTTGTTCAGTGTTAAATGCAAGTTTTGAGGCTTGTTTCCCTATCTAGTTGTGCTTCCTGTCATTTTACCAACTATGATTGTTCAATGTAGAAATGCAGGTTTCGAGGCTTGTTTTCCTATGCTTTTGCAACCTTTCAATAAATTAAAAAAATAAATCTGTAGAACAGCAGGTTTTGAGGCTTGTTTATGTGTTCTATTGGGCTCAGCCAAAGGTCTTTACAATTGGCCTTGGTTTTGCAAGGTTTCTTTCATTTTTATATCAAAGTGACAATTTTGGAAATAGTACAAATAGAGGTAATGAGTGGGCATCCTTCAAATACAAATGGCAAGTGAGCTTACCTCATCAAATAGAAGAAATGAACACAATGGCCACAATTTGCTATAATTCTATTTTTTTTCCCCCTCATTCTTGCTATTTCTGGTGTAGGGTGTCGACCCAAGAATCAAGGTGGAGGTTTGGCCAAGAGTAAGATTTTCTTATGCTGTCATCATCTCAGCCTTTCTCCAATAGTTTGGGGTTAACTTTTAAATGGTAGATTGGTGACGTTTTAGGATTGATTGCCCACATTAGATCAACCTTCCTGTTTTATGCTCTGGAATTGGCCATTTTAGAGGTTCACATTCAATGAAAAGATGGGCAAGAAAGAAAATACAGCAACAATCAACACTCAATCAAAATGCAATGGTTAGGACACCCCATTTGGCAAAAAGTACTATTATTGTGTCAGCTGTAACCATAAACCAGTCCTGCAAATTTCCATTTCTAAATAATTTCAGCAGAAATTGATGTTTTTTAGGGGGTTTTTAATAGATACCCATTACAAGAAATTCCAATTGGTGTTTGGTTTGGTGTGTTGATTTGGAGCTTCCAAAGCTCTAATGCTAAAAGGGTCATTCTAGTTTTGTGCATGGAAATGGAAAAGAAGCTGTAGTAATGAAATTCATGGTATTGTGTTTTTGAAGTTATTGAGTAAAAAGAGAAGGAATCTACTTTCCATTATGCTAGTTTGGTGAGTGTTAACTAATGCCATTCTTAACATTTTTATTTGTGGCCTACAAATAGATGGTTAAGAAGAGCGAGAATCTGTATGAGGGACGAAGAGACTTCATTTGTGCCTTGCAGACTGTTGGTTTCGTCATCCACCCTGGGTGGTAGGAGCCCAATTCATGCGAGCCTCGACTCAGGTCCTCAGCTCATGTATTGGACTTGAGCATGCTTCAGCCTGGCCACACCCAGCCTAGCCCCATTCGTCGGCCTTATCAGATCATTACCCCTTCCAACACTTTTTGGACAGAGGTAAATGCTAGTGTGTGTGTGTGTGTGTGTGTGTCTATATATATATATATATATATATATATATATATATATATATATATATATATATATATATATATATATATATAAAGGCTAGTATATTTTAAAATGTAGGCAAAGGTAGAAATATTACAATATCCCATTCCCGCCATCTTTCTAGAAAAGGGGGAAAAATGCTTGAACCTAAGTAGGTTATTTTCCTTTGTGTATCGTACCGGTGGATTAGTTGTAAATTTGACTTTTAGCTAATGTGTATGTAATCTTTCTATGGTCATTTAGCTGACAGAGTGTGATGCTAGTTTTATGTGCTACTTTGTAATCCTGAAATAATAATCTCCCATATAACCACCAGGTTAAAGTTCTCTTCTTGATCCTTAATGTTGTGCCTAAATTATTTCTTTGACTTTTAGCTAATTTGTGAGATTAAGTAGATCTGGCAATTCCCAGACTTCAATGGTTTTGTTATCAATGTTGCAAGTGTCCATCTTTTTATTATATGCTTGGCATTAGGATATACATCAAAACCGTTATTTCTTTTGGTGAAATCAAGTATGCATCAGCTAGTGAACATTCACAGGATTGATGTCATTTTAAAGTGCCTACTGTCATTTTGTATATATTTTGTTATCTATGATCAATAACATTCATTATGGGTTCAAACCTTTTTAAGTTTTCTATTCTATAGCAGTAGAACTTTCTTTTGTTTGTTTCCTTCTACTGTTCTTTTCCTGTCTCTGATTCCAACTTGTGTACTCGGTAAACAATTACAACAAGAGAGGGACCGGTTATTAGCTGAAGTTGAAAGCCTTGCTTGCCGATTTGATTCTGGAGATGGATTTTGGTTTTTATAGCATTTGGTGGAGATATTACACGTGGCTTTTATGGTGACAATTCAATGTAGTTTCATACATAATAATGTTGATGGGTTTTGGTTTCTGTGGCATTTAGCATGGATTCTCTGTAGATTATATATGCATTTCCGTTTATTTTTTCTTCAGAGCATTTTGTGAAGATTCAAGAACGTAGCATTTTATGGAGATTCATCACTTAAGTTCTTGTTGTATCCATGCTTATTTCAGAACATTGTGTGGTTTCTACAATGCATTTTCGTTCTCACAGTAATTTTTGTTTATTCTTGTAGTTATCCATTTGCTTAGTTCTTGAAATGCATATCCTAATTAGGGAATTCGGATGCAAGGTCTATCCAAGTCAGCCTGTAAAGTAAGACCTAGACCTGAGCTCTTTAATGGCCCAAAACAAACTGTAGGAGCCATAGCCAGGCCATCTTGAAAATGAGCCTCTTTTATTAGAATAGTACTAGCATTTTTCCTTTTCCCTTTACCTTCTTTTATTTATGTATACCTCTTGATTTCTCTTACAGGCAACGGAGATAAACAAGGCTGATTGGAATACCCTTTTCGAGCCCTACCCATTCTTTGATGCATACAGGAACTATCTGGAGATTGACATCATTTTCTGATCACTGCAGAAAAATGATGATGACCCGAGGAAATGGAAAGGCTGGTTTGAATCTCGGCGCTGCCAACTGACATTGAAGGTGAAAGGGTTTCTGTTCATTTAAGAATTATATGATCCTGGACCAATGGATATATAGCATCCTTTGCTAAGGTATGAATTTTCTATTTACCAACTTTGAATGAAGGGGCTGCCATACTTCCTTTGATCCCTACAGTTTTTAGAGAAGTACCTAAGATGAAATTCCTAGCTATTCGATGGACATAAAAGAAATGAACATGACAATGGTCCACACTGAACGGGAAAAGGCAAAAGATTGGACTGCTGGCATTTTCTAATCTCACACACATGATCCCATACATGTGGGAACATGGATCTCGATTCCATCTTATTGTTCCCACAATCAATTGGACTGAGACCCAGCTGAGTTGGGTCTTTTTTTTTATTATTAGTTAAAAAGTATGGTGTTGTGAAGTGAAAATAGTGATAGGAAAGTGTAATTGTGTCAGGTTGGTGGATACATAGTGGAGTACAAGGGAGACAACACTAGTGCAGTGAGAGGAGTAGGTCATGATTTCTTTCTCAATCTTTTTTTTTTTTTTTTTCATCTTTTTAGTAGAGAATCAGTAATAGTTTGTTGATGATAATATTTATAGGATAATGAGAAAGTGGATATGAGAAGGCTTCTTGATTGGAACCAATCAAAGGGTAGGTGTTTATGAAATACAATTGCTTTCACATCATGTTGGTAATGACCTTCATGATTTACTATTCTTTGCTTTTCTCTTTCACAATGATGGCTGCAAGATGGACAGGGCAGCAAGAATCTATAGTAAGTTCCAACACAAGCATCTATAGTTGATTTTTTTTTCATTATTCCTATTGGATTCGATCTATATTCTCAAGTTAACTTATCAACCTCCAAAAAAGTGTAGGTATCATCAACAATATCTTTTGTCACACAAAAAACAACAAAACCACCACCTAAATTGAGATAAGATTGCTCACTGATAAAAGGAATCACCCACTGAACTCCAAATTTCTTGAAGATCTCAGCCCATAGCCTACGAGAAAAGGAATAGTGGAAAAATAAATGGGCAACATCTTCCTCTATGGCCACAAAAAAAAAAAAAAAAAACAGCAAAACCTGCTATTAATATATGTTTGCAGATTTTTATTGATCTTTTGTACTTGACGACATTAGGTCGCAGAATCTGTCTATGATAAATCACTAGAACTATGTTGGCAAGTCTATGATAAATCACAGATCTGTTCTGACCAAGGTCAAAAGATAAGCTGACAAGATCAGAATTCGAACCCAAACTTGCATGAATCTCATTGGCAAGTCACACTTGCATCCGAATCATGTTATCCCTATAAGCTTCAGGTCCTAGAATAGCATATTGAGTACTCTGTTGCTGCACACTATCTATTAAGTGATAAGTCAGGGAGTCGTTTTGCCACGGTTGGGTTAGGTTGCCTATACTCTGACCTTATATAGGTAACTTGTGAAACAGATGTAGGATTTTGTACTGAATTGTATTGCCTGGCCTAGGAATGGCTTTCATCTTGTATTTTTTGTGATTAGTTCTTTGATGACCATTTCAGCACTACATCCTATCTTGTTCTATATATGTTTTTGTTTAATAAGAATGTATTTCAGCAAGTGCAACACTTGGTTGAAGTTCTCTCTCTCTCTCTCTCTTTTTTTTTTTTTTTAAAAAAAAGGTTAGGTAGCTAACCCTCCATATCATTCCAACACATTAGGCATACATAGACTGATCCAATGCAAGTGGGAATGGGACTGTTCAGGCCCATCATGACCATTTAAATTGTTATTTGGCCTATGTACGTTTGGTGCTCTTCTCAAGAACTTTGGACTCCACATTAGGTACATGTAACCATATATAGTTGCCATGTTTTGCACTGGTTAACAGCCAAAGTGTGTGAGTCTGCATGCAAGATTATCTAGGCTCTTACAACTTCAATACTTCAACCTAAGGTAGGCAAAAAAGAATCATGAACTCTCTTTTACAATGTCAAACAAATCATATCATCATGATTAGTTCATTAAAGGGTTTCACATTGGCAAGCATCCTGACCTTGTGTGTGGTTGGTGGTTCCATCATACTTTGGTAAGGAAAATCGGATGTGTTTTTTGTTCCTAATTGCATTATTTCAGTTAAACAGTTCAATCGAATGATCTGAACTATCCTTTAAGCCTATAACAGATTTCTAAGGCTACCATACGTAGATTGAATGTGCAGATAATGTAGATTTCTAAGCCATTGAATCTGAACTATCCTTTGCCACCTTATGCAAGATTAACTATGCCTAGAGACTCAAAGATTTGGTTCCAAATCTTTAGGATGAATTGTTCTTGAGTTTTGGGTAGATTCAGGGTTGAGTTTGTAGCTGTTGTATGGTGCAGTGTCATGACTGTATTGGTTGGATAGATGCAATGGCTGGGTGGATCTGGTCAGTAAATGGCAGATTGGAGCATTTGAGATTGAATCTGGCGTAAACAGTTTAGATTGTGTTTGGATTTTAAAACATTGGTTATGATGCTAATATATGTATATTGGAAAATTAATGTAGGCATGGTTTTGAATTGGTTCGTACCATGTCTTATGTTATGACTAACCTTCTTTAATCCTGTTTCTTTACCAAAGTTTGGGGAACCATTTTAGTGGTTTCTTTTCGAAGAGATTGATGATATTTTCAGTTTTGTAATCGTTTGAGCAAAACTCATGTTCATACTGAGGGCTGGAGCCGCTGCAGTGTTCTTGTACCTTAGATTTTTGCTAAGTTCAGTGTCTGCTAATGTTTGTAGGGTTCATATTCTATTATCTGACCTTTTTAGAAAAGTAATTTTCGTGCATATCAAGAAATAATTCTTGGCTGTACACATTTATTTATTTGTCTTATGATGCTCTTATTCTTCAGGGACCTTGGAAATTCGAACTTATCAGGCCATCTGGTACTTGAACTTGGAAAACTTGAACATCTACAGTATTTGTAAGTGCCTTCTTTGGTTCGTTCATTTTCTTCGATAGATGCCTCTTTATTTATCATGCCATAGCTTTTTGGAACTGTTATATCTGTTCAGTTGGTGTTGCAAGTTGTAATATGCTAGTGGTTACTTTCTTCATTTCTTTCTTTTTTGAAGGAATATGCTAGTGGGTACTTTTCATCTTAAAAATTAATACAAGTGTCAATCCAACAAGGAACTCGTAACTTAGTTATTTCAGTGACACTATTGTTTCACCATGGAAATGCAACATGGCATTCCCCTTGGCTTTAACTAATGAATAGAAGAAGAAGAAGACACAGTGTAGTATGGAGTCATAAGTATCAGGATCCAACTAAGATGGAGCTGTCATACCTTCATGTTTAAGTACACTTCAGAAAAAAAAAATCATGTTTTAGTTGAGTTCGAGTTTTTTCTTTTTGCTCACATGAGTATGCACGTGGGCTTGTAATGCAATCTTCAATTTCTTTTTTCCAGGTTTTAGGTAGATGTCACTTGATGTCAATAGTCATTGCCATGTGGATTTTCTTATCCTAGTGATTGATTTTGCTATTCATTTTCTTTGCATTATTCATACTTCTTACTAGATATGGTATTCTTTTGATGAGTCCTATGGTATTCTTTTGATGAGTCCTAGTGATAATCAGTTTTATTTAGAGCTTTTTAGCTAAGTATCCCCACGCTCGACCACTGATTGTACTCCATAAGGGAATTCTTCCCACTTGGAAGAAGGAGTTCCAGAGATGGCAAGTTGAGAACATCCCTTTACTTGACTTCTACTCTTCAAAGGCCGATAACAGGCCCCAGCAGCTAGTGGTATTAAATAAATGGGTTGAAAAAAAGAGCATCCTTTTTCTAGGTTACAAGTAGTTCTCGAACATCATCTATGACTGCAAAAGCAAAAAGACAGAAGTGGCTTGTCGGGAAATGTTGCTGAAGGTCCCTAGCCTTCTTATTTTAGATGAAGGTCACACACCTAGGAACGATAACATAGATGTACAACATTCCCTTTCTAAGGTGCAAACACCTCGCAAGGTAGTGTTATCCGGGACGTTATTCCAAAATCATGTCCAGGAAGTATTCAACATCCTGAACCTCGTGCGGCCAAAGTTTTTGAAGTCGGAAGATTCTCGAGCTGTCGTGAGGTGTGTGCTGAGCAGAGTGCATATATCAGGCGAGAGCAGGAGGTAGTGTAGAACTAGTGTGGATACGATCTTTTTTGATCTGGTTGAAGAGACGCTCCAGAACGATGACGATTTCAAAACAAGGATTTTAGTAATTCAGGACCTCCGAGAAATGACGAAAAATGTGCTTCATTATTACAAAGGAGACTTCTTGCAGGAACTGCCTGGACTGGTCGACTTCACTGTGCTTCTAAATCTCTCGACCAAGCAGAAAGATGCCATTAAAAGATTGACAATGTTGGATAAGTTCAAGAGGAGAGTTGTGACGAGCACTGTCTATATTCACCCGCACTTGAAGGAAATTTCGGAGAATGTGGAGGGGGGCGAGAAGGGGGTCATCCTCAATGATGAGAAGATAGATAAGGTGGTAGAGAAAGTGGAAGTGAAGGATGAAGTGAAGACGACACTACAAGAAAGTAGGCCTTTAGCCTCGGTTGAAAAAATGGAGGTTAAATGTATTTTTTAGCCTCAGTTGCTAAGGAACTGAGGTTAAAAGTTCATTTTTTGGCGAAAAGTCTACTTTTTAGCCTGAATTACATAGGAACCAAGGCGAAAGGTCTACTTTTAAGCCTCAGTTGCATAGGAACCGAGGCCAAAAGTCTACATGTTAGCCTTAGTTGCATAGGAACCGAAGTGAAAGGTCTACTTTTTAGCCTCAGTTGCATAGGAACCGAGGCGAAAGGTCTACCTTTTAGTCTCAGTTACATAAGAACCGAAGCGAAAAGTCTACATTTTAGCCTCAGTTGCTTAGGAATCGAGGCGAAAAGTCTACTTTTTAGCCTTAGTTGCATAGGAACCGAGGCGAAAGGTCTACTTTTTAACCTCACTTGTAATTGTTTGATATTTTTAATTGTAGAACTTTCGATCTTCATGCTACATTTGCCTAAATTTTCAGCATTTTCGTGTTACATTTGCTGTTTAATTAGCGAATTTTGAAATGCATGAATTTTCTAGTTTTCTTTTTCTATTTCTTTTTGCCTTGGATAGACAGCAGAGAGGGCAATGGCTTGCATTTGATAGACAACAAAGGGGGCATGGATTTATGGAGGCTTGCATTTAGGAAGTCCATGGATTTGACAATCCCTACAAATGATAGATAGGGGAGATTTGAAATCTATGGATTTCACAAATCCTTGCCAAAAATCCCTCGCCCCAAATAGCCCCTAAGTAATCAAAGCAAAAAAAATAGTGAACACGTTGATTAAGTGATGACACATGGAAAAAAGAAAAGAAAAAAAAAGAAGAAAAGAAACTGTTTATATCACTGATCCTGTTTTAACAGTAACTTAAACTAATAATTACAATAGTTTGATTATTAATCACCTGATTGATCTTCATTTTTTTGGATGATCAATGAAAGGAAGTGGGTGGTCTGTTTTAACAAACAGATGGCCATTTAGAGCACAACAATGTTGAATGGATGGGAAAATTTGTCTGCTGTCTATCAATGGCATTTCCTGGTATATTGAGGCATTTTACTTGAGCTGAAATATCTTTCAATATTTTTTTTTCACTTGAGCTGAAATTCATTTTTTTTGTTTCTTTGTAGGCATGACGCAGTTTGTCAACAATTTTGCTGAACCAGGAGATCCTGAGTGTGCTCCTCCAGTCCAAAAGGGTGAAACTCCGGTAAGAAACTCTACTGCGTGGGATATTCTCCTTCACATGCTTGGTTGTATAGATGTTGCTTGTAAATATTTTTCTTGATGGAATCCTAAGTTGATAGTGCAAGTTGTGCAGATTTGTTCCGGTTTTTGGACAAATAATTGTTTCCTTGAAATGGATAAGAAAAACATCATTTGTGTGTTTTTTTTTTTTTTTTTTCTTTTTGATTATATTGATGTATTTTATAATGTTTTCTTTTTAATTATATTGAAAGTTCTGGGCACCTGCAGCTACGTACAACATTAGTGAAGTTATCTTGCTCTAGGCACCTGTAGTATTGGTATGTCTCATTGTCCTTCAATAATTTAATATATCGAGATTTCTTTCCCATCATCATTTACATTTTTCTTCTTAATCGATACTTGGAAGTTAATATAATCATTTACTCTATTTTACAATCTTTAAAATCTTTATATGTAAATCTGTGCCCATATGCATTGTCGGAGAAACTAAAAAACTTACTCATTATCGGATTATATTGTGGAATATGTATCCATTATTCAAAGAAAGGGCGACATTTCAAGCACTCACACTTTCTCTCCTTGCTAGCTAAATTGGTGAGTCTTCTTTCCTTCATACTATATGATTCATTGATGAAGTGGCCTGACCATTTGGACAGGCCCATGTTTATATATTATCTTAAAATTGATGAAGTAGATCCGGATGTGCGTTGGAGCTATCCGGATGTTGAGCGGGGGTCCCTGGAAGGTGGGAACCGCTGTTATGACCATGATAAAGCTGTCCATTTCCTACGGACAGCATTGGAGGAGCCTGGCCATTTAGACAGGTCGTGTTTATATATTTGCTCGAAATTAATGGAGCAGACCCGGATGTGCGTCGGAGATATCCGGATGAGCGGGGGTCCCTGGAAGGTGGGAACCACTGTTATGACCATGATGAAGCTGTCCATTTCCTATGGATAACATTGGAGGGGCCTGACCATTTGGACAGGTCGTGTTTATGTATTTGCTTGAAAATAATGGAGCAGACCTGGATGTGCGTCGGAGATATCCGGATGAGCGGGAGTCCCTGGAAGGTGGGAACCGCTGTTATGACCATGATGAAGCTATCCATTTCCTATGAATATCATTGGAGGGGCCTGGCTATTTGGACAGGCCGTGTTTATGTATTTGCTCGAAATTAATGGAGCAGACCCGGATGTGCGTCGGAGCTATCCGGATGAGCGGGGGTCCCTGGAAGGTGGGAACCGCTGTTATGACCATGATGAAGCTGTCCATTTCTTATGGATAGCATTGGAGGGGCCTGACCATTTGGATAGGCCGTGTTTATATCTATATTTGCAGGGACCACACCCTAAACCTATAACCTAAACCTATACTTGAAACCTAAAATTATTCTCAAATCTCAAAACTTATAACCTAAACTTAACCTTTCCCTAAACCTATAACCTACACTTATAACCTAAACCTAAATCTATAACCTAAACCTAAACCTAAAACCTAAAACCTAAACCTAAAACCTAAATGTATTCTCAAATCCCTAAACCTAAACCTATACCTAATCCTAATCTCAACTCCTTAACCTAAACCTAAACCTAAACTTGGAAACTCAAACTTAAACCCGATCCTGAAATTAATGGAGCAGACCCGGATGTGTGTCGGAGCTATCCGGATGAGTGGAGGTCCATGTAAGGTGGGAACCGCTGTTATGACTATGATGAAGCTGTCCATTTCTAATGGACGGTATTGGAAGGGCCTGGCCATTTGGACAAGCCATGTTTATATTTGTATTTGTAGGGACCACACCCTTAACCTAAACCCAAACCCATTCTCAAATCCAAACACCTATAACATAAACCTAAACCTTAACCTAAACCTATAACCTATAACCTAAATCAAAACCAAAACCTAAACCTATAACCTATAACCTAAATCAAAACCTATAACCTAAACCTAAACTAAACCTATAACCTATAACCTAAATCAAAAGCTAAAATCTAAACCTAAAACCTATAAGCTAAACCAAAACCTATAACCTAAACCAAAACCAAAACCTAAACCCTAAACCCGAACCCATTCTCAAATTTAAAAACCTATAACCTAAACCTAAACCTTAACATAAACTTGAAAACCTAAACTTGAAAACCCAACCTAATCTCAACTCCCTAACCTAAACCTAAACCTAAACTTGAAAACCCAAACTTAAACCCAATCCCGAACCTAAACCCAATTTCTAAACCTAAACCATAACCCATTCTCAAATCCAAAACCTATAACCTAAACCTAAAGCCTTAACCTAAAACCTTAACTATAACCTAAACCAAAACCAAAACCTATAACCTAAACCGAACCCATTATCAAATCCCAAAACCTAAACCAAACTAAAACCAAAACCTATAACCTAAACCCGAACCCATTATCAAATCCCAAAACCAATAACCTAAGCCAAAACCAAAATCTATAACCTAAACCCGAACCCATTCTCAAATCCAAAAACATTAACCAAAACCAAAACCTATAACATAAACCAAAACCTATAACCTAAACTCAAATCCTTAAACCTTAACCTATAACCTAACCTAAACCTATACTTATAACCTAAAACTATTCCCAAATCCCAAAACCTATAACCTAAACCTAACCTTTCCCTAAACCTATAACCTAAACTTAATTCTCAGAGCTAAACCTACACCTAATCCTAATCTCAACTCCCTAACCTAAACCTAAAACCTAAACTTGAAAACCAAAACTTAAACCCAATCCCGAACATGAACCCGATTTCTTAAACCTAAACCATAACCCATTCTAAAATCAAAAACCTATAACCAAAACCTAAACCAAAACCATAACATATAACCTAAACCCGAACCTATTCTCAAATCCCAAACCTATAACCTAAACCAAAACCAAAACCTATAACCTAAACCCGAACCCATTCTCAAATCCAAAACCTATAACCTAAACCTAAACCTTAACCTAAACCTAAACCAAAACCTATAACCTAAACCCGAACCCATTCTCAAATCCCAAAACCTATAACTTAAACCAAAGCCAAACCTATAACCTAAACCCGAACCCATTCTCAAATCCAAAAACATAAAAACAAAACCCTTAAACCAAAACCAAAACCTATAACCTAAACCAAGGCAAAACCTATAACCTAAACCCAAACCCATTCTCAAATCCCAAAACCTATAACCTAAACCTAAAGCCTTAACCTAAACCAAAACCAAAACCAAAACCTATAATAAACCAAAACCAAAACCTATAACTAAACCCGAACCCATTCTCAAATCCCAAAACCTATAGCCTAAACCAAAACAAAACATATAACCTCTACCCGAACCCATTCTCAAATCCAAAACCTAAACCTTAACCAAAACTTATAACCAAAACAAAACCTATAACCTAAACCCGAACCCATTCTCAAATCCAAAACCTATAACATAAACCAAAAACAAAACCATAACCTATAAGCTAAACCCGAACCCATTCTTAAATCCCAAAACCTATAACCTAAACTAAAACCAAAACCTATAACCTAAACCCGAACCCATTCTCAAATCCAAAACCTATAACATAAACCTAAACCTTAACCTAAACCGAAACCAAAACCTATAACCTAAACCAAAACCCATAACCTTCTCAAATCTCAAAACCTATAACCTAAACCAAAGTCAAAACCTATAACCTAAACCCGAACCCATTCTCAAATCTAAAACCTAAACCTTAACCAAAACCTATAACCTAAACAAAAACCAAAACCTATAACCTAAACCCGAACCCATTCTCAAATCCCAAAACCTTAACCTAAACCTAAACCTTAACCTAAACCTAAACTAAAACCTATAACCTTAACCAAAACCAAAACCTATAACCTCTACCCGAACCCATTCTCAAATCCCAAAACCTATAGCCAAAACCTATAACCTCTACCCGAACCTATTCTCAAATCCAAAAACCTAAACCTTAACCAAAACCTATAACCAAAATCAAAACCTATAACCTAAACCCGAACCTATTCTCAAATCCAAAACCAAAACCTTAAAACCTTAACCAAAACCAAAACCTATAACTAAACCCGAACAAATTCTCAAATCCAAAACCTAAACCTTAACCAAAACCTATAACCTAAACCAAAACCAAAACCTATAACCTAAACCCGAACCCATTCTCAAATCCCAAAACCTATGGCTAAACCAAAACGAAAACTTATAACCTCTGCCGAACCCATTCTCAAATCCAAAAACCTAAACCTTAACCAAAACCTATAACCAAAACCATAACCCATAACCTAAACCCGAACCCATTCTCAAATTCAAAAACCTAAACCTTAACCAAAACCTATAACCAAAACCATAACCCATAACCTAAACCCGAACCCATTCTCAAATCAAAACCTATAACCTAAACCTAAACCAAAACCATAACCTATAACCTAAACCCAAAACCATTCTCAAATCCCAAAACCTATAACCTAAAAACAAAACCAAAACCTATAACCTAAACCCGAACCCATTCTCAAATCCAAAACCTATAACCTAAACCTAAACCTTAGCCTAAACCTAAACCAAAACCTATAACTAAAAGCCAAAACCTATAACTTAAACCCAAACCCATTCTCAAATCCCAAAACCTATAACCTAAACCCGAACCCATTCTCAAAACCTAAAAACCTAAACCTTAACCAAAACCTATAACCAAAACCAAAACCTATAACCTAAACTCGAACCCATTCTCAAATCCAAATGCCTAAACCTTAACCAAAACCTATAACTAAAACCAAACCTATAACCTAAACTCAAATCCCTAAACCTTAACCTATAACCTAACCTAAACCTATACTTATAACCTAAAACTATTCCCAAATCCCAAAACCTATAACCTAAACCTAACCTTTCCCTAATCCTTATAACCTAAACTTAATTCCCTAAAGCTAAACCTACACCTAATCCTAATCTAAACTCCCTAACCTAAACCTAAACCTAAACTTAAAAACCAAAACTTAAACCCAATCCCGAATAAGAACCCGATTTCCTAAACCTAAACCATAACCCATTCTCAAATCCGAAACCTATAACCTAAACCTAAACCAAAACCATAACCTATAACCTAAACTCGAACCCATTTTCAAATCCCAAAACCTATAACCTAAACCAAAACCAAAACCTATAACCTAAACCCGAACCCATTCTCAAATCCAAAACCTATAACCTAAACCTAAACCAAAACCTATAACTTAAACCAAAACCTATAACCTAAACCCGAACCCATTCTCAAATCCCAAAACCTATAACCTAAACCAAAGCCAAAACCTATAACCTAAACCCGAACCCATTCTTAAATCCAAAAACCTAAACTTTAACCAAAACCTATAACCTAAATCAAAACCAAAACCTATAACCTAAACCCGAACCCATTCTCAAATCCCAAAACCTATAACCTAAACCTAAACCTTAACCTAAACCTAAACTAAAACCTATAACCTAAACCAAAACCAAAACCTATAACCTAAACCCGAACCCATTCTCAAATCCCAAAACCTATAACCTAAACCAAAACCAAAACCTATAACCTCTACCCGAACCATTCTCAAATCCAAAACCTAAACCTTAACCAAAACCTATAACCTAAACTCGAACCATACTTAAATCCAAAACTTATAACCTAAACCTAAACCAAAACTATAACCTATAACCTAAACCCGAACCCATTCTCAAATCCTAAAACCTATAACCTAAACCTAAACCAAAACCTATAACCTAAACTCGAACCCATTCTGAAATCCAAAAACCTTTAACCTAAACTAAAACCAAAACCTATAACCTAAACCAAAACCTATAACCTAAACCCAAACCCATTCTCAAATCCCAAAACCTATAAACCAAATCCAAAATCTATAACCTAAACCCGAACCCATTCTCAAATCCAAAAACCTAAACCTTAATCAAAACCTAAACCTAAAACAAAACTAAAACCTATAACCTAAACCCGAACCCATTTAAAATCCCAAAACCTATAACCTAAACCTAAACCTTAACCTAAACCAAAACCAAAACCTATAACTTAAACAAAACCAAAACCTATAACCTAAACCCGAACCCATTCTCAAATCTCAAACCTATAGCCAAAACCTATAACCTCTACCCAAACCCATTCTCAAATCCAAAAACCTAAACCTTAACCAAAACCTATAACCAAAACCAAAACCAAACCATAACCTAAACCCGAACCTATTCTCAAATCTAAAACCTAAAAACCAAAACCTATAATCAAAACAAAAAATATATCCTAAACCCGAACCCATTCTCAAATCCAAAAACCTAAACCTTAACCAAAGCGTATAACCAAAACCAAAACCAAAACCTATAACCTAAACCGAACCCATTCTCAAGTCCCAAAACCTATAGCATAAACCAAAACCAAAACCTATAACCTCTACATGAACCCATTCTCAAATCCAAAACCTAAACCTTTACCAACACCTATAAGCAAAACCAAAACCTATAACCTAAACGCGGACCCATTCTCAAATCCAAAAACCTATAACCTAAACCTAAACTAAAACCATAACCTATAACCTAAACCCGAACCCATTCTCAAATCCCAAAACCTATAACCTAAACCAAAACCAAAACCTATAACTTAAACCCGAACCCATTCTCAAACCCAAAAACCTATAACCTAAACCTAAACCTAAACCTAAACCAAAACCTATAACTTAAATCCGAACCCATTCTCAAATCCCAAAACCTATAGCTAAACCCGAACCCATTCTCAAATCCAAAAACCTAAACCTTAACCAAAACCTATAACCAAAACCAAAACCTATAACCTAAACCCGAACCCATTCTCAAATCCAAATGCCTAAACCTTAACTAAAACCTATAACTAAAACCAAAACCTATAACCTAAAACCAAAACCTATAACCCAAACTCAAAACCTATAACCTAAACTCAAATCCCTAAACCTTAACCTATAACCTAACCTAAACCTATACTTATATCCTAAAACTATTCCCAAGTCCCAAAACCTATAACTTAAACCTAACCTTTCCTAAACCTATAACCTAAACTCAATTCCCAGAGCTAAACCTACACCTAATCTTAATTTCAACTCCCTAACCTAAACCTAAACCTAAACTTGAAAACCAAAACTTAAACCCAATCCCGAACATGGACCCGATTTTCTAAACCTAAACCATAACTCATTCTCAAATCCAAAACCGATAACCTAAACCTAAACCAAAACCATAACATATAACCTAAACCCGAACCATTCTCAAATCCCAAAACCTATAACCTAAACCAAAACCAAAACCTATAACCTAAATCCGAACCCATTCTCAAATCAAAAACCTATAACCTAAACCTAAACCTTAACCTAAACCTAAACCAAAACCTATAACCTAAACCAAAACCTATAACCTAAACTCGAACCCATTGTCAAATCCCAAAACCTATAACCTAAACTAAAGCCAAAACCTATAACCTAAACCCGAACCCATTCTCAAATCCAAAAACATAGACCTTAACCAATACCTATAACCTAAACCAAAACCAAAACCTATAACCTAAACCCGAACCCATTCTCAAATCCCAAAAATAATAAACCTAAACCTAAACCTAAACTAAAACCCATAACCTAAAGCCGAACCCATTCTCAAATCCAAAACCTAAACCTTAACCAAAACCTATAACCAAAACCAAAACCAAAACCTATAACCTAAACTTGAACCCATTCTCAAATCCCAAAACATATAACCTAACCTAAACCTAAACCTAAACCAAAACCAAAACCTATAACCTAAACCCGAACCCATTCTCAAATCCCAATACCTATAACCTAAACCAAAACCAAAACCCATAACCTAAACCCGAACCCATTCTCAAATCCCAAAACCTATAACCTAAACCTTAACCTTAACCTAAACCTAAACCTAAACCAAAATCTATAACCTAAACCAAAACCAAATCCTATAACCTAAACTCGAACCCATTCTCAAATCCCAAAACCTATAACCTAAACCAAAACCAAAACCTATAACCACTACCCGAACCCATTCTCAAATCCAAAACCTAAACCTTAACCAAAACCAAAACCTATAACCTAAACCCAAACCCATTTTAAAATCCAAAACCTAAACGTTAACTAAAGCCTATAACCAAAATCAAAACCTATAACCTAAACCCGAACCCATTCTCAAATCTAAAAACCTAAACCTTAACCAAAACCTATAACCAAAACCTATAACCTAAACTCGAACCCATTCTCAAATCCAAAAACCTAAACCTTAACCAAAACCTATAACCAAAACCAAAACTAAAACCTATAACCTAAACTCGAACCCATTCTCAAATCCAAAAACTTAAACCTTAACCAAAACCAAAACCAAAACCTATAACCTAAACTCCGAACCCATTCTCAAATCCAAAAACCTAAATGTTAATCAAAACCTATAACCTAAACCTTAACCAAAACCTATAACATAAACCAAAACCAAAACCTATAACCTAAACCCAAACCCATTCTCAAATCCCAAAAAAACCTATAACCTAAACCTTAACCTAAACCTAAACCTAAACCAAAGCCTATAACCTAAAACAAAACTAAAACCTATAACCTAAACCCGAACCCATTCTCAAATCCCAAAACCTATAACCTAAACCAAAACCAAAACCTATAACCTAAACGAGAACCCATTCTCAAATCCGAAAACCTAAATATAAACCAAAACCAAAACCTATAACCTAAACCCGAACCCATCTTCAATTCTCAAAACCTATAACCTAAACATAAACCTAAACCAAACCTATAACCTAAACCCGAACCCATTCTCAAATCCAAAACCTATAACCTAAACCAAAACCAAAACTAAAACCTATAACCTAAACCCGAACCCATTCTCAAATCCAAAAATCTAAACCTTAACCAAAACCTATAACCTAAACCAAAACAAAACCTATAACCTAAACCCGAACCCATTCTCAAATCCCAAAACCTATAACCAAAACCAAAACCAAAACCTATAACCTAAACCCGAACTCATTCTCAAATCCCAAAACCTATCACCTAAACCTAAACCTAAACCTAAACCTAAACCTAAACCTATAATCATATGGTGAGACCATTTCTTTTGTGTCAATTTCATTCCTCTTTGAGTTTTTTTTTTAAATTCATTAAGAAAAAAAATGGTTATACATGATGCACTTCTTTCACTTTGTCTTTCTTTTCTCCAATGAGTGTTCTAATTTATGAGTAACATGACTGTTTGTAGGATGATGGAATATACGAAGCTATTGAAATTTCATGGTGAAGTCGAGCACATTTCTCTAATGAAACCAAATATTTGTTTTTTCAGCATTATTGTAATTGTAATTGTAATTGATTGAATAAATTGGATTGTAATTGATTGTAATTGTAATTGATTGAATGAAGGATTGTAATTGTAATTGATTGAATGAATTGGATTGTAATTGTAATTGATTGAATGAAGGATTGTAATTGTAATTGATTGAATGAAGGATTGTAATTGATTGTAATTGAATGAATGAATGATTGTACAGGTGGTAATTGAATGAATGAATGATTGTACAGGTGGTAATTGAATGAACAAATGATTATATAAAAATTTTTTAATGTACAAAATAGCTACGGATATTGACCGTAGCCACTAATCTGACAGGTGTAGCCTTTATTAAATTTAGCATATTGCTATCGACTTTTAGCTACAAATAATATCTGTAGCTGTTTGAAGTTTTTGCTATAGATATATTGCTACGGATTATATCCGTAGCTGTTGGAACATATAGCTATGGCTTAAATCCGTAGCCATAGGTTCCAGACCTATTGTTATCGCACCTACAACTACGGTCATGCTACGGACTATAACCGTAGCAATAGGTCTATGGCTACGGATTTGGTCCGTAGCCTTTGGCCGATTTTGGTACTTATTGCTACGGATTATATCCGTAGCTGTTGGAACCTATAGCTACGGATTAAATCTGTAACCATAGGTTCCAGACCTATTGTTACGGCACCTACGACTATGGCCATGCTACGGACTAGAACCGTAGCCATAGGTCTATGGCTACGGATAAAATCTGTAGCCTTTACCCGTTTTTCTAGTAGTGAACCGACATAGGGAAGAGCATGAAATAATAAGAGAAAAATCATTTTCTTTCTCAAGTAATTAAAACCATGAATCCACAAGAAGAATTCTTTAGTTCACAAGAAAATAAGGAAGAAAATTCAGGTATTTGATTGAATAATGTATGTATGATTTCTCGATTACACCACTAATAAATAAATCCAAATCCTAATTCAAAATTATCTAAAATAGCAGAACTCTTAGTTACCCGAAATAACAAAACCCTTTTAGAGCCTAATTTACCAAAAATAAGAAGTTTAAATAAACTTTACCCAACAATTCCTAACATAATTACAAGTAATTTCTATTACAAGTAAAATATTTTAAAAAAGAATTCATCGTCAGCCTCGTGGCTCAGCCTGCAGGGATGAAAGTGCATCGATCAATGTCGATTGTGACCTATTCGTTTACATATTGAGCATCTGGGTGCTAGCTTATCTTCTCCCTGGGATGTAATTCGAACCTTTTTCGGTCTTCTAGCAGATCTTCTCATTTCTGGAGGCTTCATATTCTCACATAAAACCTTCAATTCGTCTACAATGGAAGGCACAATCGTTCATCTGTTTTGATAAATCATTTTAGTGCTTGATCCTAAAAATAAGAGGGATCATTTTAATGGTCTACGACGCTCATTCAACACTGTTTCGTGTAATGTGCTTCACTTGCGGTTGGGATATACCTCGGTTTTGGTCTCATACCATAAAATGATCTAGAAAAATATATGGACGGCATGGATGAAACACATACATGGTGGTGGGTCCCAGCGACCACCGAGAACCAGCCATTAGATGCGGTAGAGGGAGTAGCCGATCCCTCGCTTTCTCGAGCATTGGAGCAGCAGGTGACTTCTACTTCACTCCAGGACCGTAAGACTCCTAAACTAAGGACAGGGGCATTTTCGTCCGAAATAATCTTCAAAAGTTGTTAAAAGGTCACTCTTAGAATATATGGAATGTCATATCTTTCTAGGTAATTAACTCAAACTTTGAGGTTAGTATGGTCAATTTCCCTAATTTTGTAGAAGTGTGCTTTCCAAGTCTATTGACTCTTGAACCATAGTTACATAAAGATTAGCAAGTTGTACATTTTATGATGATGCTTGGATCAAAAGTTACAAATGATTTAATGTTCATACTATGAATGATAATTTTTTCCTATACTAAATGAATTTCTTTTAAACAAATATGTATGGACCCAATTACGTCATGCCCTATGTGAGACTGGATTTGGTTTCGATTGATTACTTTCACTTTTGTTTGGACTTAGTATTTAAATTTAGAATCTAATCTAATGTATTCTAAAAGTATCTAGAAGCTGAATGGTTGGGATCATCCACCACTAGACTTTGATGTAAGGGAGGATGTGAGGTAGAGCACCGTCTTCCTCAAGAGGATAACTATTCCGAATCCATGGAATTTCTTTGGACTCCTCATAGAGACTTCTCGAATCCACAAGGAAAGAAAGCAGGAAATAGGAATAAATTATAATAAATTCAAAATTGATTAATGAATGAATAAAAATGAGTTCACAACCCTTTAAATAGAGGTACCAAGCAATGGGAAAGAAATCAGAATCAAACTACAACTAAAACTCCTAGAATTTGCGACTTACTATAAATAGTAAACTTACTATTTATAGACGGTCGTGATGTCTACTAGTGCGCAAGGTTTTCGGCCAAAAATAGTAAGTGTCCTATTTGGCTTCACCAAACCGTTCTCCTAATTATTCTAAGCTCTTTTCACGTTGGCGCAACTCCTAAAGCCCGACGGATGAAGAGTTATAATCAAACTAAAACTTACTATTTATAGTAAAAATGAAATTAAAACAGGGAAACGACCGTCGATCCAGGGGTATTTCACAAATCCGGGTTGCGCAACCCGGCATAGCGGGGTTGGTTGGCTAAAGTAGCTCGTTCTACCCCAAAATCATATATTTTACGTCAGATAACTCATTCCGGATTGCAAGATACACCCGATTTAAGGTTCGATGGTCTGGATCACTTCTGTCGTCGACCAGGTCTTTTCTGATCCATCTTGGCCATATAACTATCCGCGATCCGCTCTACATCAGTCTCCTCGACTTCAAAAGAACTGGTCCTCGAGTTCTCGTCATGCTCTGGTTCATAATACTCGGTCAGGTCTGCAACATTGAAAGTCCGTCAGATCGTCATGTCATCTGAAAGATCAAGAACATAAGCGTTGTCATTGATCTTTCGGATGATTAATATCGGTCCAATCTTTTTATTCTTCAATTTGTTGTACGTTCCAGTCGGAAATATTTCTTTGCGTAGATGGACCATTACTTGGTCGCCCACCTCAAACACCTTTTGTCGCCGATGCTTGTCCGCTTGCTCTTTATACTTTTCGTTCGAGGCATGTAGCTTGGTTTGTACCTCCGCATGAATGTCCATGATCTTATCTGTCATATGTTCTGCTGCAATGCTCATGCCTGGGAGCTTGGGCAGAGGGACCAAGTCTAGTGTGTAGTGAGGTACTGGTCTGTAAATAACTTGGAACGGGGATTTCCCTGTCGAGCGGTTCACCATGTTGTTGAATGCGAACTCCGCTTGAGACAAAGATAAATTTCACTGCTTCAGTTTTTCTCCTGAAATACATCGAAGGAGGTTTCCCAATGTGCGATTCACAACCTCAGTTTGACCGTCAGTCTGTGGGTAGTAGGCGTTGCTGAACTGAAGTCGTGTATCGAATCGAGTCTACAAAGTTCACCAAAAGTGGATTATGAACTTCGGGTCACGGTCAGAATTAATGGTCTTGGGAACCCTGTGTAGCAGCATAATTTCTCTGAAGAATAGATTCGCCACGTGTATTGCATCGAGAGTCTTCTTGCATTAAATAAAGTGCGTTATCTTGGAGAAACGATCTATTACCACGAACACTAAATTCATGCCACATTATGTTCGTGGGAGACTAAGCACGAAGTCCATAGATAAATCCTCCCAAGGGTCATCAGGCACGGGTAATGGGGTGTAGAGGCCAGTATTATGAGATTGCCCCTTGGAGGTCTGACAAATATAACAACGTTAGACTGCCTTTCCCACATCACGTACCAATTACGGCCAGTAATATCGTTCTTCCACAAGAGCTCGCATTTTGTCTCGCCTAAGGTGTCCACTGAGGCCACCTCCATGTAGCTCTTGGATTATCTGTTCCCTTAGCGAACTGTTCGGGATGCACTGTCTATTTCCCTTGAAAAGGAACCCGTCTTTCATATGTAAGTCGCCGGGGTGACCTTCTTGGCATCTAACCCATGCGTCCTTGAAGTCATCGTCATCGACATATATGTCTTTGAGACGCTCGAACCCGATAACCTCATTGCTCATAGTGACTAACAAAGTTGCATGGCAACTCAGCGCATCAGCTACTTTGTTCTGTTGCCCTGACTTATGTTTTAGTACGAACGTGAATTTTTGTAAAAATGAGATCCATCTAGTATGTACACGGTTAATATTATCTTGACTAATAATGAATTTGAGAGCTTGATGGTCCGTGTAAAGTATGAATTTCCTTTGAATCAAATAATGTCACCAGTGTCACAGTGCTTGGACTACCGCGTATAACTCGATCTCATATGTAAACCACTTCTTGCATGTATCGCTAAGTTTCTCACTATAGAAGGCTACCGGCCTACCTTCTTGAGACAAAACTCCCCCAATTCTGACATATAAGGCATCACATTTGACTTCAAACAATTTGTCGAAGTTGGAAAGTATAAGAACCGGGGTCGTGGATAATCTGTGCTTGATTTCGGTAAAGCTCTTGTTAGCTTCGTCAGTCCACTGAAACTGTCATTTCTTCATGTAATCTGTGATTGGTGACACAATGGTAGTGAAAATTTTCACGAACCGACGATAGAATATTACCAAGCTATGAAAACTTCGCAATTCGTGAATATTTGTGGGAATCGACCATTTTCTGATTGCCTTCACCTTTTCCTCATCCACCCGAATGCCTGTGGATGTTAGGACAAAACACAGAAACAATAGGCTATCAGTCATGAAACTGCACTTTTAAAAATTGAGATATAGTTTATTTTTAGTGAGCACTTGGAGGACCTTCTTGAGGTGTTCCATATGGGTAGTTTCGTCTTGACTGTATATCAAAATATCATCGAAATAAACCACAATGAACCGCCCAATGAAAGATTTTAGAACTTGGTTCATCAATCTCATAAATGTGCTCGGCGCATTCGAAAGACCGAAGGGCATGACCATCCATTCGTACAATCCTTTCTTAGTCTTAAAGGCCGTTTTCCACTCATCACCCAACCGTATTCGAATCTGATGGTAGCCACTCCTTAGGTCCAATTTAGAGAATATTTTTGTGCCTTTTAGCATATCCAACATATCGTCCAACCGTGGTATAGGAAACCTGTATTTTATAGTGATATTTTTGATGGCCCAGTTGTCGACACACATGCGCCAACTCTCATCTTTCTTTGGAGTTAATAGAGCTGGTACGGTACATGGGCTCACGCTTTCTCGAATAAGACTCTTACAGATCAGCTCCTCTACTTGTCCCTGCAGAATCTCGCACTCATTCGGACTCATTCGATAATGAGGACGATTAGGTAAACTCGACCCAGGAACAAAGTCGATATGGTGTTGGATATCCCACATGGGAGGTAACCCATTGGGAAGATCATCGGGTCAGATTACTTTGAATTCATGTAGCAAGGGCCTTAGTCTTTTAGGGATGATGGTAGGCTCGAGTTCTTCCCCTTTTATAATTAATGCATAATCCTGTCCTATTTCTTTGGATTCTTCCACAAAGTCCTGTATAGTTAAGAGAAAATGGTCCTCCATTTTAGAAGTTTCAGGTGGTCCATCTGAATCCATAGGGGCCAACATGGTCTTTCGGCCGTCTTTAACGAAGATATATATGTTATCTCACCCTTTATGAGTGGCATCACGGTCAGATAGTCAGGGTCGACCGAGTAGTATGTGACATGCTTCCATATCAACCACATCGCATACTACTTCATCTTTATAATGTTTGCCAATTGAAAAGGATTTGGTGCATCGTTCAGTTACCTTTGTTTCGCTGACTTTCCTGATCCAACCGATTGTATATGGGGAGGGATGATGCTCCGTTTTCAATTGCGATTTTTCTACCATGACCTTGGAGACGATGTTCTCGCTGCTTCCATTGTCAATGATCACGTCACAAACCTTTCGATTCACTGTATACCTAGTGCAGAAGATGTTATGCCGCTATGGATGCACTTCTTTTCTTGGCGCATATAATAGTCGTCTCACGACGAGCGACTCACCGTAATCTTGCTGAACCCAACCTAAATCATCTACCTCGTCTTCGGTGGTATGCTCCTATTCTTCAATATCTGGATCTTCATAAGCGTTATCAGCACTACCATCATTGATGACGAGGTTTGTCACTTTTCGCTGGGGACAAGTATTTGATAGGTGGCCCGGTTGGCCACAACGATAGCAATTGTCGGGCCTTAGCCGAGCATAGGGGTTCGGGATTCTATTTCGACCAGCAGCAGTCGATACGCCTCTTTGAGGTCTAGCTTGCCCTCTTCCCTGATCTCGATTCTCAGACGTATGAGGTTGAGTGCGTGCTCCTATGGGCACCTTTCCCTTTTGCTGTGAAGCTCCCTAGGGCGGACCTGCCATAGGGATCCTTGCAGTAGGATAGGTCCGTGTGTTAGGACGTTCAAGTTGTGCTTCTGCCCAAGTAGCCAACTTGATCGCATCATTCATCATCCAGTCGGACTGCATTTGGACCCGATCCTGGATAGCTATATGCAATCCACCGTTGAATCGAGTGACTTACTGCGATTCAGTCTCGACTAAATCGTTATGGGCTGTCAGGCGGTAAAATTCTTCTGTGTATTCTCTCACCGACCGACTACTTTGTCGACAATTTTGGTATTATTGGAATAATACCTAATCGTAATCACTAGGGAGGAATCAGGCACGTAGTAGCTGCTTCATCCGCTGCCATGTGCTGATTGGTGCTTTTATTTGCCTGGTTCGTGCGAGTTACAATTGTTCCCACTAAGCTAAAGCTCCGCCTTTCAACTTTTAGGCCACGAGCTTGACCTTTTTTGCTTCAGGGATGTCCATATAGTCGAAAAATCTCTCAACTTCAGAAAGCCAATCGAGAAAATCCTTAATGTGTAGCTGGCCATTGAAGTTAGGAATATCAACCAGCATTTTAAATTCTCGATCTGGCCGATCTACTCGATCGCCTTGTCTGGGGTGTTGGAAGACTATATCGTCGATTTCCTCCTCACTGGATCCCCCTTCTTCAGGAATGACCCTTGGATGCACTGCTGGTACTATCCTGTGATCAGTGCGATTACGAGTTTTAACAATTGGTGGTGGAGGATTACCACCAGGAACACGGAGTTGCCCTAGGTTTTCAGCCAAGAGATTTGGTATGCAGTCGATGGAAGCTTGCAACCCTTGCATGGCTTGCCGATTCTCTCATTGCACTGCTTCAAAAGTTGTCGCCATTAAAGGTAAATTCCCTGGAGCACCGCCCATGGGATTGTTGCCCGACCCATCGTTAGAAGCCATCGATCCGAGGAGAAACCTCACTTTGATACTAAACTGACGCAAGGGAGGACGTAAGGTCGAGCACCGTCATCCTCAAGAGGATAACTATTCCGAATCCACGGAACTTCTCTGGACTCCTCACAGAGACTTCTCGAATCCACGAGGAAAGAAAGAAGGAAGTAGAAATAAATTCTAATAAATTCGAAATTGATTAATGAATGAATAAAAAAGAGTTCACAACCCTTTAAATAGGGGTACCAAGTAATGGAAAAGAAATCAGAATCAAACTACAACTAAAACTCTTAGAATTCGCGACTTACTATAAATAGTAAACTCTTAGAATTCGTGATGTCTACTAGTGCACAAGGTTTTCGGCCAAAAATAGTAAGTGTCCTATTTGTCTTCACCAAACCGTTCTCCTAATTATTCTAAGCTCTTTTCACATTGGGCGCAACTCCTAAAGCCCGACGGATGAAGAGTTATAATCAAACTAAAACTTACTATTTATAGCAAAAACGAAATTAAAACAGGGAAACGACCGTCGATTCAGGGGTATTTCACAAATCCGGGGTTGCGCAATCTGGCATAGCAGGGTTGGTTGGCTAAAGTAGCTCGTTCTACCCCAAAATCATATATTTTACATCAGATAACTCATTCTAGATTGCAAGATACGCCAGATTTAAGGTCCGATGGTCTGCATCACTTCTGTCGTCGACCAGGTCTTTTCTGATCCACCTTGGCCATGTAATTGCCCGCGACCCGCTCTACATCAGACTTTATGTGCGGTGGCCGGGGGTCTTGAATTTTGATGAACAAATATATAATAACCGTCTGCCAGGTGAACCACATCGGTCAGAAAACCTGGCCATTATATCAGGCAGTTTCAGTCATTGTGTGGAACACATGTTTATGTTGAATGTGGACCGCTGGGTAAGTTTTAAACTGTCCATTATTTTTGGGTCCTTAGTCTTGCCTGGTGGTAGATTCACAAGAGTTTTGACACCAGGTCAATGTCAAGGGTTCCACCTAGAGGTGTACACCAGTTGAGCCAAGTCAAGCTTGACTCGGCTCGGCTCGGCCACTAGCTGACCCTAGCTTGAACTCAGCTGAGCTCGGTTTCGAGCCTGACTGGCCGGCTCAGCTCGTTTTGGTGAGCATCTCGGGTTAGTTCTAGCTGAGTTCTATCTGAGATCGAGTCTCCGGGGTATTTTCTCAAACACATGGAGTGTATATTCAATTTCTCACATAATGTAAAACAACAATATTAGTACAGGTATTTCATCAAACACTCGGTAGGCAACATAAAAATTAAGATACAAGGGTATTTGTTTCATCATATCCATACTTTCCTCGCCACCCGTCGACACTTCGTTTAGTCATTTCATCAAACATTTGTTGAGCAACATTAATATCAAAATAATTGAGTCACCGAATTGATTCGATCCGAGTTCGAGTCAAGTTGGGGTTCGATCTAAGTCAAGTCAAGCTCGGGCAAGCTCGAACTCAGCTCGAAATTTTTTGGAGCTAAGAAAATCAGCTCCACTCGGCTCAAACTTAGCTTTGAACGGAGTGGAATCCAACTTTTTTTTAGTGAAGTCTAGCTGGCTAACCAAGCTAACTCAGTTGGTGTACAACTGTAGTTCCACCACCCATAGGGTTGAAATCCCACTAGGGTGTGAGTGTGTGTGGGTGTGTACGTGTGAACAAAAAAAAAACTGTCCATTATTTTTGTACATGTGGCTGACCCGATGAGCTGTGTGGAAAGATATTTGCGCCAGGTCAAGTACGCTCTGAGGTGTCTCACGTACGAATAAAATTGTCACGTGTGACTAGGGTGTAGGTGCATCCGTGCATGTCGGTCCCACAGACCAAATAATTACGTGAGATATTATACAATATGATCGGTCCCAACGTGGCCGCTGCACGTTCTTTCTTCGGTCTGTACTGGTGGGGCCCATTGTTCTGTGATCTGAAATGTTGGTGTCATAGTACCCACTATAGATGGCATATGTAACTAGAACCGCCATACTGGGAAATCCTAGCGTCCTTTTACCGTTTGAATGCAAACCATGGGTGTAGTACTCATTTTTCAACTGTTTCTTTCTTGGCCACCTATGAGGATGGACCAGAAAAGGCCTGATCGGATACCGAGGTGATTCGGATCGTAAGAACTTAAAACGGACGTAACTATCGACTTACCATATATGATTTTGGGTAGGACAAGCTACTTTATCCTCCCAAACCCTGCTATGTTAGGTTACCCATGCTGAATTTACAAAATACCATCAGATTGGCGGTCAAATTTTTATTTTAATTTCATTTTTACTGTTTATAATAAGTTTTAGTTTGAGTATAACTCTTCATCGGTTGGGCCGTAGGATCTGTTCTCAATATGATAGTTAGGGAACATAATAGTTCAGCCAAATAGGACACTATTTTTGGCCAAAAACTATAAGCACTAGTAGGAATCGTGACTGTCTATCAATACCAAGTTTACCATTTAGAGTGAGTCAGTGATTTTCTAAGAATTTTTTCTATCACTTCGTATCCTTGTTTAAAGGGGTGTAAACTCGTTTATTCATTCATCAATCAAAGAATTTTTTAAAATATTATTTTTGATGTTCTTGTGTTTTTTTCCTCATGATTTCAAGAAGTCCATGTGAGAAGTCTAGGAAAGCTCTGTGAATTCAAAGTAGTTATCCTTGAGGAAGACTGTGATCAACCTCATCATGTTCATCCCTGCGTCACTGGGCCATATAATTAGTGGTATTGATTTCTAAATAATGGGTCCTACTTGTACAAAACTCAAAACTGAAAAGTATCATTCAATCCTTCAGCCCGAACAATGAAAAACACCTCAAATTACGTACAAACTAACCTATTTTCGAGTAATCCTAACCGTTGATATTATGGATCCTAATGACTGACCAGAAAAGAAATGGTTAAGAAAGAAATGCTTAACCTCTTCTCATTCACCCTATAAAAAGCAAAGTTTCAAGAGCTAGGATTTTCCAACCTGGAATATAATTTATTATGGGCCGTCCATGGCAAGTCCCATCATATCAACCCCTTGGATCACTTTCCAATGGGCCCTAGTTTTATTAACGGAAAACCCAAAGAGTACTGTACAATGTGGACAGAGCATTGTACAATACATCTTTATTTCCTCCCACTCGCCACGTTATATAGAACTTTGATCAGGGTACTATCTCTACGAAATCAAGGGCTACGATTAGGCCAGTGGGTGGTCTGTCCTATGTCCTACAGTATCCGTAGGGTATACTCGTTGATCTACAAAGAAGTCGTCTCTGGCTCATTAGTAGAGCTGGCAGAGACTGGGGGGTTCCTGACCGGTCCAGGTTCGACCTGGTCTTCTGACCTTGAACACCAAAAAAAAAAAAAAAGAAGAAAAGAAGAAGAAGAAGAAAAGGTACATTGGGCTTTTAATAACCATAGTAACAAATCTTTTCAATAAAATTTGGGAGATTTTTAAATTTTAAGACTTCTCCCTTACTGAGACGTGGTTTACAAATCCAGCCCATCCATTGTTTGTGTCCCACTTGGATGAGGGGTTAGACCAAGTTTCAGCCTCATCCAAAACTCAAGTGGGCCCCAACAAGTGCTTTTATATGTTTTAGGCATGTCTTCGAATGATTTTAGATGGTATGGCCCACCCGAGTTCCGTATATGGCTGATTTTTGGCATGTCCAGTAATTTAATGGGGACCCATCAAATGCACGGTGTTGATGTTCGACACACATCCACAGCCGTTGGATGTAAGGAACGGCTGATATTTGGGTGGATTTCTCATTGGAGACTTTTTTTGGTTTTTTTTAGAAGGATAAAGAGAGTCCAAGAGATGGGGGCGTGCGTGTGAGAGAATCGGGGTGCAAATTTCATGTGAAAGCCTTTAATAGGAAATTTCTGCGCTGGAAAAATAGGTGGTCCCACCAGGATGTTTGTGAGAAATCCAACCCATCTATCTATCTTTTGAGCTCATTTTAGGACATGGCTCCAAAAATGAGCCGGATCCAATACTCAAGTTGGCCAAAAATGTGAGGATTGAACTTCTACAGTTGAAATATTCGTGGGGCCACAAAAGTTTTAAATCAGGCTAATATTTGTGTTCTCAGTTCATCCTGGTAGGAATGACGTTATGAATGATATGGATGGCATGTAAACATCACTCTCAACCCCAGGGAGGTTTCAACAGTAGAAATTTCTCTACCCACCTTTTCCTTTAGTGCGGCCCACTTGAGTACTGTATCCTGATCACTTTTGATCTCCAGCTCTAAAATGAGCTTAAAAAAATGGATGAACAGGGTAAATTTATCACAAACATCATGGTGGGCCCCACATAAGTTTCTAGCAGAGGAGCTTCAACACGTTTTGGGAATCAGGAGGCGGATTGCGTACTAACAGCGTCTGTAGCGAGGTGGATACTGAGATTGCCTGTTGGCCCGCATCATATATATGTGTTTTATCGAAGCCGTTCATCTATTTTTTCAGATCATTATAGATTATTAGCTCGAAAATGAGGAAGATATAGATCTCGAGTGGACCACACCATAAGAAAATAGTGGCGATTGAATGCCCACCCTTAAAAACTTCTTAAGGTTCACCGTAATGTTTATTTGTCACTCAACCTGTTGATTAAGTCACGCACACCTGGATGAAGAGAAAATGAAAATATCAGTTTAATCCAAAACTTTTGTGGCCCCTAAGAAGTTTTTAATGGTAAGTGTTCAATCACCACTCTTTCTTATGGTGTAGTTCATATGAGATTTGGATGTTACTTATTTATAGGGCTCATGCCATAAATAGTAATATGGAAAATGAATGCAAGGCATGGATAGGATACATACATCATGATGGGCCCATAGAGCACTACCAGTAGCCACCTCGCTACTAATGCTGTCAATATGCAATTCGCATCCAAGAATCCAGAGAGGAGACGTGTGAGTGGAAGAGAGAGGAGACGTGTGAGTGGAAGAGCGTCTCTCTCTACTCATGCTCAAATTCGTACTTCATCGTGCCTTCATCCAAACCATACGTCCTATCCTACAATTGATGTTAATGTTCACACGTAATGACTATATATATATATATATATATATATATATATATATATATATATATATATATATATATATATATATATAGGGAAAAGGTACTATGCGCTCGACCTCACGATAAGCTCCCGTGAGGTCGAGCTGTGTGGGCCCCACCGTGATGTGTTTCGACCATCAACACCGTGCATTTGATGGGTCCCCTTTAAATTATGGGATACACCAAAAATCAGCTGTATACGGAACTCAGGTGGGCCATACCATCTAAAATTATGTGAAGACACCGTTAAAACATATAAAAGCACTTGGTGGGGTCCACCTGAGTTTTTCATCCGCTTGAAACTTGGTCTGAACCCTCATTCAAGTGGGACACACATAATGGATGGGCTGGATTTTCAAACCACATCTCGGTGGGCCCTCAAAATGGTTATGAATGTTTCAATGGTGCACGGCCCCTCTCCACTTCTGTATGTGGTGTGGACCACACAAGTCACAGATTGACTTGATTTTTGAGACCTAGGCCCACGATGGAATGGTGCATCTGACTGATGGGGTAGATGTTCAAAACGCATCACAGTGGGGCCCACACAGCTCAACCTCATGGGATTGACTCGTGAGGTCGAGTGCATAGTACCTTTTCCCATATATATATATATATATATATATATATATATATATATATATATATATATATATATACACACTCGCAAGACTCTCCTAATCAAATGTAGGGAAGTTGTTGGGCAGGGGCTTGGTGATGTTTATGAGAAAACCAACCGTCCATTCATTTTTTCAACTTATTATAGGAAATGAGACAAAAATTGAGGCAGATCCAAAACTTAGGTGGGTGTTGAGGATCAAATATTGCATATTATCCCCCATTTATATCTTAGTTTTATGAACATGATAATACTTAATGTTTTATTTTACTCGTGCTTATGTTTTAAGGTGAATTTAAGAGCTTGGATTGAAAAGGGTGCTAAAAGCTTGAATTTTATACTGAAGAATCACTAAGGCAAGGTATGGATCTTAGGAGATCAAGATTGAAGAATTCACATGCCAAAGATCCAAGAAAACCAAGTGAGGAATGAAGAGAATCAAAGATTTGAAGTGAAGAAAAGGAATCTTGAAATCGTCCTGAAAAAGCATATTCTGAAATTCTGGGTCATTCTGTGAAATTGCGCAAAGTGAAATTTATTTTGAAAAACTACATAGAGTGAAGTCTATTTTAGCAAACTACGTAAATTTGAGGCGTTTCTAGAGTTTTCCAACTAGGTGCAAAAGTTGGAGTTTCACAACTATAAATAGGACTCCCTAGGATGTTCTTAGGCATCTCCTAGGGTTTAAAGAGTGGAGCAAATTGGTGGAGAAGCCGTCACCAAGAGTTTTTCTTCTTTTTAGTTGTTTTCATATTTTCTTCTAGGGTTTTAGATTCAATCATATCTATAGTTGGCTAAACCTCTTAGCTAGATCTAAGAGGTGAAGCTTGTAGCATGATGAGATGTTTCTATTGCTTTGATTTATGTTTATGTTGAAATCCATAGATTCTAATTTGATATTTAAGGAATACTTTTAATTTTTAATGGTTTATTGTGATTCAAATTACAGTAGATCTGCAATAGCTTTGAGTATATTTTTTTCCTGATTTGAGATTGTAAAATTAGTAAGTCATGCTGTTTACCATTGTCCCTTGGGCATGGTAGGGTGATGAAATCCTTCCTAATCTTCACAATTATCATGCTTTGAGATTATGGGATTAGTAAATCCTGTTGTTTGCCATTATCTCCTGGGTATGGTTTGGTAATTGAATCCCTGCCAATTATCATAGTTTTTCTTCATTGAGAATTAGGTCTATGGAAGTTTAGATTTGGTTTTATTGATATATTTTTTAATTAGAAAGGATAGGACTCCAATTCTAATATTGTGTTACTTGAATCAAACAAGAGGGTTCCCTGATCACTACAAGTAGATCCTTGGTACCCTAGTTTGCACCTTTAAATTCTTAATTTTAATTACTCTATTCATAATTACTCTCTTAAATACTTCAAAATTAGTTTCATATCTTCTTCTAGTTCTACTTGTAGTTAATTTCAGAAACGTACAAGTTTCAGTCCCTATGGATTCGACCTCAATTTTACTGAGATTATATGACAGTGGGCCATATGAGAAGAAACAATGGGGTTATACGACAACCATGGAAACATTTCTATGGCCACTGAAGTCTTCTATCAAGCTAAGTTTTTTATATTTTCGGTTCATCCCAGTGGGGAATGACCTTATAAACAGTTTGGATGACATGTAAACATCAAGGTGGACCCCAAGAGGTTTCAATGGTGACCATTTCTTTTACCACTATTTTCCCAACATGTGGCTCACTAGAGTTTTGGGTCTACCTCATATATTGCCTAGTGTCTTAAATTGAGCCGGCAAAACTGATGAATGGAGTAGAGTTTTTACAATTCACGTATGGATTCCCTTCACTGTTAGTGTACCGGATGTTGATAACCTCCTTCCGTTTGTTGATGTAACTAAGTTCTATGAGCCCCACCATCATATATGTGTTATATCCAAACTGTCCATCTATTTGGCAAGATAATTTTAGAGTGCTTGATGCTAAAAATGAGGCACATGCAAGGCTAAAGTGGACCCTACCATAGGAAGAAGTGGAGATTGAATGCCTACCATTGAAAGCTTTCTTGGGCATAGAATTTTTTTTATCAGGCTAAAATTTTTGTTTTCCTTTCATCCAAGTCTTTGTTAACTTATGAATAGGTTTGATGACAAATAAACATCATGGTGATCCCCAAGAAGGTTTCAATGGTGGACATCAATGTCCCCACTGCTTTATTTGGTGTGCTCCACTTGAGCTTTGGATCTGTCTCAATTTTAGACTCATGCATTAAAATAATCTCATTGAATGAATGGATAATTTGGATATAACACATACATGCTGGTGCGGCCCATAAAGCTTGGTGACGACAACACACTAAGGAGGTCACTGGTGTGAGACACCACGCAATCATTCCAATTGGGAGCTGATTAGGTGCGGCACCGGCTTCACCCAAGACAGTGCGACCCTTTTTGTGAGGCCAAGCTCGATGCATGTATTCTATATCTATGCTATCCATTCATTTTTCTATATTATTTAAAGGCATGAGCTAAAAAAATGAAAGAGACCTGTACCACAAGAAACAATATTAATTAACTATTAAAAACTTATTATATGGGCAAAAAACTTTTGAATCAGCTGATACTTATCTTTTTCTCTTCGTCTAAGTTTATACCACCTTATCAACAGGTTGGATATAAAATAAACATTACGGTAGGCCTTAGGAAGATTTTAATGGTGGAGCAATATTCAATCAACACTATTTCTCACCGTATGGTCTACCTAAGGTTAGGATGTCATTCATTTTTTAGTTCATGCCTTAAACAATTTGAAAAAACATGTGAACGGCATAGATGTAGAGTAGATACATCAAGGTAGGCCCCACAGTAAGGGCTGCATACTCTTCTCTTGGTTGCTGCTGAAGTCGCACTAAATCCACGGTCCTTTCAATTGAGGGAAGGCTTTCCCACGTGCTGGAAAGCTAGGTGGGCCAACTGTGATGTTTGTAAGAAATCCACCTGGTCCATCCATTTTTCCAACTCATTTTAGAACACGATACAAAATGTGAGGCAGATCCAAAACTTTAGTAGGGCGACAGGAAAAAGCAGTGAAACAAATGGCTACATTGAGACCTTCCTGAGGTTAACCTTGATGTTTATATGCCATCAAAATTGTTTATAAGGTCATTATCATGGGGATGAACTAAGAATATTAAAAACGTATCCTATAGAAAACTTCTATGGCCATACTAATGTTTCAATACGCTGGTGGTGTAATCCCTATCGTTTCCTATTTTATAGTCCACCTAAGTTTTTGTATCTGCCTCATTTTTTTGTCTCCTCTCCTAAAATAAGGAGGATAAACTGATGGACAGATTGAACTTCTCACAAATATCAGAGGGACCCAAGTAGCTTCCCAGCACACTAGCTACCCGCATTAATTGGCCTCCCAACACGGGAAATATTCGGGAGTCTCTCTCACTTTACGAGGAGGGGAGACCACTATTCTCTCTGTCTCTATATATATGCCTGGTCCAAAGTTCAATAGGGCATGCACAGTAGTAGTGAGAAATTGTATAAGTGGCATGTGATCATCCGAATTCATATTAACCAAACAGTCCTAACCCTTGATTAATAAGCATTTGTTTGCTGATTTAGACTGTTTTTTATTTTTCTTTTTCACATGCAGAGAGAACAATAGAAGGGCACTTGTGATTTCAATTATGAGTGACACATTTCTAAGCTTTCCCATGTTATGCTGCGGTCCAGGGACAATATAATATCGGGCATATTTGTTCATCTTGGGATTCGAATAGAGGCTTCTCCTCTGATACTATGTCAAATCACCACTTTCTTGAAGAACTCAAACGGGTAAAGAAATGTGTATTAATGTGGACTTTAATTAACACTAAGCATTAGCTCTATACAAGCAACCAACAAAAAGGAGAAAACGTAACTCATCATCAAATAACTGTAAAGATGATAGTGATATATAAGTTATTGCAGGCTTTTACAAGTGAAATTTGAAATGTACACTAATCAATTATTATATTTTTTAATTCCCAAAATACTTCTAACTTCATTCTAAGTATATTTCCATGTGTTTTATATATTCAAAGTTTTCTGCTCATCAAACTGATTGAAAGGAACAAAACATCCAAAAGGTACTAATATTATATATAGTATTACCATTTGATCATAGTAGTGTTGACATCACCTTTTCCTACCAAATAACATCATAAATAGGTCGTATGTCCCATTTTATATTTAACATAGCCTAATGATCATCTCTCTTTTTTTTTTAAAGGTTATAAATGTGTCTGATAATTGATTCATTTAAATGTGGGTCTCATTATGATGAGCACAATTGAATTAAACAAACACGGTTAAATTAAAATAAGCCAAGATATTCATTTGTTTTACAACATTTGTTAAACTAACAAAAGAATAAGTTGAGATTATTTGCAAATCCAGCATGTTCAAAAATTATGCCTTCAAATTATTTTAACCTGCAGCTTTTGAATATTGGATTTCAACACTGGAACAATTTGTCCAAACATCTATTTTTTGGATGTTAAATGGACAGCTAGGATTAGGATGGTTACATCTTCTTCTTTTTTTTTTTCTTTTTTTCTTTTTTTTTTTTCCCTCTTAGTATCTCAAGGTGGTCCCACAGTATGTGTGGCTAGTTTAAAAGTAGATAAACATGATTTCATTACAAACGAAATCTTTATTGCAGTTCCAACCTTTTATACAGTTTGGATGCACTAAATATGACATAGAATTAACTTAATACAATTATTTATTGTGTATTCAATTTCCCAAGGTCATCAAATATATAGAAAACAGCACTGGCTCATTTAGACTATCTAGACCATTTAAATTGTGGGTCCCAGTGGATTGATCATTTCTCTAAAATCACACTAATCAAAAAATCTTGACCATCCAATTAATGGCTACCAATAGTGATCAATTCAAATTTGGAGGGAAAATCAGAAGGTTAATATTATCTTCTCAATGCAGTTTTCTGATTATGCTCCATTCATAATTCAGTGAGATATCTAGACAGTATAAAGTCGTCAGGTTCCACCATTTTTTAAATGGTAGAAAACCAACATAAAAGTCTAGCCCATATAAGATCTTTTTCAGAAAGTGTTTGGTTGTCTGCAAACTACTTACACAAGTAAATGCTTTTATATAATAAATTATTTATATATGGAAACGGATTCCTAGTAAAATACTTTAGTCTATAAGTAGTTTACCATATTTGTGTTTTTGTTTATTAACCCAATGCAGGTCATTTTCCTATGTTTGTTTGCACTGTTACATATGGGAGTGAGAATCTATTTGTGTTCAAAGTATGTGTATAACAAATGGATATATTTTGTTGAAACATCTATCATGTTATCTATTCGTGGTGTAGGGCCCACCCTTGATGGTCCATTCCTCTCAAATCACTTTGACATGATGCTTCTAGCCATCATTCAAGGGATAGGAAAATGGAAATTTTATATTATTTACGGTAGAAAAGGTCTATTATTGATACAAACTGTATATCATGAGTGACAAGCCTTGATTACTCATCCCTCTCAAGTCACTTTGATCAAATGATCCTAACCATCGGATTAGTGGTTTAGGAAATGAATGGTCCCAATTGAGAATACTAGGAGGTCTAGCATTGATGTGGGATATCATCATATGGGCCCCCAATTAATTGTCAATTCCCCATTTAATTGGATGATCTTAACCATTTGGATTTGTAGCTTGATGAAGCAAAGGCATATTGAATATATTAGAGAGGTCTAAGAATGATGTGGACCATTCATCATATGAGGCACACTTTTACTTGTCCATCCTCGTTGGATGAGCCCGAACATCAAATTAATGGTTTGGGAAATGTACATTTCATATTGAGTATAGTAGAGAGGTGTAATCATATGTAAACTATCCATCACGTGGTGTCCCCCTTTAATTACCCACCCCTCTCAAGTCACATTGATTAGATGAGCCTAACCATGAAATTAGTGGTTTGGAAAATTGATAGTCCATTTCAATATGCTAAAGAGCTCTAAACATTAATGTAGACCATCGATTGTTGGGGACCAGCTTTTACTGCCCATCCTCTCAAATTATTTCGGTTAGATGAGCCTAAACAAAGGATTAGTGATTTGAGAAATATACAGTCTATATAAATTACACGAAAGAGGCCTAAGCATTAATGTGAACCATCTGTCACGTGACAATATTCACTTTTGAATGCCCATCCCTCTTAAATCACTTTGATTGGATGAACCTAACTGCTATATTACTGGTTTGGAAATGGACAGTCCATATTATGTATATTGGAGATGTCTAATTTGATGTGGACCATCCATCATATGGAGAAGACCTTTAATCACACATCTCTCTCAAATCACTTTGACTGGATCGATGTTATAACCAGCCGATTTAAGAAACAAAAGTTCCATATGGAGAAACTAAAACCTACTGAGCTGGTGATGGCATCTCCTTGTAGCTAAGGAGACGTCTCTCCCAGTCACGGAGACGTATGTACATAAGTACGTTTCTAAGGTGAAGCCCAATTCCTCTAAGATTTGGCACCTCCTCACTGGTGTTATCTATATAACTAGGACCACAGGTATAGAGAGTATTCATGCCATTCATTGTTCTTTTGGAGTATTTCTTGGTGGAAAGTTTTTCTAAAGTAGAAAAGTGGGAGAGATGTGATTCTTGTATTCTTTTTTTTTTTTTTTAGTAAAGTAGAAAGCTCCGTTGTTTTGTCTCATAGTGTTGATATATTGTTGAGCCACATAAATCTTTATGCGTCTTGTCTCTAGTTTTTATTTCCTCCCTTTGTCATTTGGGTATTGGGTTGACCGTTATTTTGTTTTTTTGATTTTTTTTTTTTTTTTTACAACAATCGATATTAGAGATAAAAGTTAAGAAGCTTTTTAACATAAGATTGGTATTGACTTTTGTGTTACGATTGTGTTTTAGATGGTTAGATCGAGTTATATCAGATTTGAGGTGTGGGAATTCATTAAATCAAATTGCACATTATAGAAACTAAATATGAATGCAATGTTAGTGAGAGAAGGCTATGTAATTATGATAGAAGAGAAAGAAAAGAAGCCTATAGAGATGAAAAATGAGATATTTGAGGAGAAAATGAATTAACTATGGTAAATCTTCTTCTGACATTGAATGATTCAATATTTTTTAACTTTTCTAATCAAACTATTTCAAAAGGTTTATGGGATAAATTGAAAAAAACTATATGAAGGAAAAATAATGTAAAAAAAATATTTTTTTCGAAAAAAAAAAACTGCACAACTTAAAGATGAAAGAATGTTACACTTGAATGGGCTTAACACCTTATTAGTAGATTGGCGATGGTCGATGTGAAGATTGATGATGAAGTAAAGTTCGTACTTCTACTTTATTTGATTTGAGATTCGTAGGATGGTTTGTTTATGAATTTCAATAATTGTCCAAATTTTAATATAGAGTAAGTCATGTGCACATTATTTACCAAAGAATCCTGTAGAAAAACAAAGGAGGGATCTTCAGGTGATGCGATGTGGTCAGAGAAAAAAAGTACGAAGAAATGTAATAGTAGGAGATATCTGATGGGATCCAAGTAAAAACGGCATAAAACAAGAAATTAATCGAATTATGAAAAGAATGACCACTTGCTCAAAAATTGTAAACGCATAAAAGAAAATCAAATAAATTTCAAACCCGATTCATATAATCAAACATCAGATTCAAAGGGTTTCTAAGGAAACTTAATTGAGAAATATGATTCATCCCACTACCAAAAAAATGACCAAAGGCTACAGACTATGCTAGCTTTTTGCTACGGATATAAACCGTAGCTATGTTGCTACGGTTTAAAACCGTAGCTAAAAATCCTAAACCGTAGCTAAAACAAAAAGGGCCAAAAGCTACGGACAATAATTACTATTAGCTACGGATATAAACCGTAGCAAAAGGAAAGAACGCCACCACGCCGTAGCTTGAGACGGACGGTCTCACATAGGACTCTATGGGGCCCACTGCAATGTGTGTGTTTGATTTAAGCGGTCCATCCATTTTGACAGCTCATTTAACCACACGAGCCCAAAGAATGAGGCAGATCAAAGCTCAAGTGGACCACACCATAGGAAACAGTGGAGATTAAGTGCCTACTATCGATTTGTGGTGTGGTCCACTTGGACCGTCAATCTGTCTCCCTTTTTGGATGACATGTTAAAAATAAAAGCTAAAATGAATGGACGGAGTGGATGAACCATATACATCACAATGGGCCCTGCAAATCCCTTGAAAAGACTGTCGTCTTTAGGTCCACGCTGGTAGTACCAAATCCACGCCAAAAAAGGGCCTGTGAGTTGTTCTTTTTTGGAAAAGGTTGGAGCTGATTTTAACGTCCCATGAAGTCGAGCTGTGTGGGCTCCACCATGATGTGTTTCGAACATCTACCCCATCAGTCAGATGCACCATTCCATTGTGGGCCTAGATCTCAAAAATAAATTCAATCCGTGACTTGTGTGGGCCACACCACATACAGAAGTGTAGAGAGGCCGTGCACCATTAAAACATTCATAATAATTTTGTGGGGCCACTGAGATGTGGTTTGTAAATCCAACCCATCCATTATGTGTGTCCCACTTGTATGAGGGTTCAGACCAAGTTTCAGACGCATGAAAAATTTCAGGTGGGCCCCACCAAGTGCTTTTATATGTTTTAACGGTGTCTTCACATGATTTTAGATGGTATGGCCCACCTGAGTTCCGTATACGACTGATTTTTGGGATATCTCATAATTTAAAGGGAACCCATCAAATTCACGGTATTGATGGTCGACACGCATCACGGTGGGGCCCTATCATGGGGTCGAGCGCATAGTACCTTTTCCTTTTTCTTTTTTTTTTTTTTTATTCTCACGGGCTCAAGGTTTCCATATGCCACCCTTTCTCAGAGGGTTTCTCTATCCCTCTCTCTGTCTCGCCCTTTCAATCTCTTCTCCTCCAGACGGTGAAATTCCAGGCCATCAATCTCCAAATCAAGGTTTCCCACGTTTTGACGGGAAGAATTTCTAGGTTAATCTCTCTCTCTCTCTCTCTCTCTCTCTCTCACTTCTCCTTTGCATTTTCCAGCGAATCGGGGAGATATCCTATAAGTTTTGGTTCCGTTACTTCTAATCGCCTTCTCTCTCTCTCTCTGTATAAATTTTCGTTTCTCAAACCTCAAGCTTTCGCTTGGGAAATCCAGTAATTTCAGAGAAAACGAGGAGAGAGGCCTTCTTCCAGGAGATTTTTAGGGTTGCGCTTTGCAATCTTTCTCCGATTGATCCTGCAAAGGCGAGCACGAAATCCTGGTCCGTTCTCATCGCTTCCTCTTAATCTGTTGAAAATTATCTTATTTCCTTATCTATGATTGATGAATTTTTGGACGAATTGATAAACAATCTACAATCAATATACATTGTTTAGTCCATAAGATAGATGTCCACAATATCATTGTTCTTTTCATGATGTGTTTATGAAAATGTCATTGCTCATGATGTGTTTGTGAAAATGCTCATGATCTTGGATTCTACAGTTGCATTTCTAGGTCTCACTGACTTCCTAAATCATGTTTGATAGTCAGTTCAATAGTTATTCCTAATGAGTAGATATCTTTCTGTAGGTATTCTTTCTTACTTTTGGATCTAACTACTTTTGCAGAGTGTAGAGAGGTTGTACATGATCTCGTGCAATGAGGTCTGTTTCACATGTCTTCAAACAATAAAGAAATGGTTATTTCAGTGAATAAGAAAACGTGTCTACAGGTATGATTTGTACATGATCTTGTGCTTATGCAGTGAATCAGAAATGCATCCACAAGTATGATTTCCACATGATCTTGTACTTATTTCAGTTTTATTATTACTATTTGGTTATTAGCATTGGAATATTGGTATCAATTGATCTATCATTACCTCTTTGGGATAGCTATGTTGTGCATGTATCTAGTTGTGATGCTAGTTGATGGGAGTTGCATATAATTTTTCTTTTTTAATTGAATTTCTACTCTGATGTTTATTCTTCTATGTATTTTTTTAAAACAAATTTTGAGGTGTAGAGAGGTGTGGAGGTGTGGCTTTATGGCATTCTTGATGACTTGGACCAAATTAAGAAATGTTTATGAGTACTTAAAAGGAATGATGGATTGTCATAGGATGCATCTTTTTTATGTTGTTAATCAATATAGAGGCATATGATTTCCTGGCGTTCCTGACATTCAAAAGGAATGGTGGATTGTCATAGGATGCATCTATGTTGTTCAAAATCCAAATGGGTTTTCAGGAAATGAAGTTCTAGCAATGATTTCCTGGCTTTCCTGACATTCAAAAATGCTTTCTTTAAGGTCAGTTTGGTATTTTTCCTTTTTTTTTTTTTGTTACCTACTAATTTCCTTTTGGAGTAATCACAATCGTCATGTTCATTATCATCATCTAAGCTTTAACCCTTAAAAAAATTGTATATTTGATTTTTTTTCTTTAAATAGGGATTTTTGGAGAAGGCATGGAAGGAAGGCTTTTGTTGTTGCGGGAGCTTTGGGAGGTGGGTATTTTTTGTATAGGATTTATGCTTCTCATACACAGAGGATTTCTGATTTGGAGACTCAAATCGACAGCCAACATGAAATCGATGAGCTCATTAAGGCCCAGTTAAGATCAAAATATTATATATCCTGTTGAAATTCCATTTTTCAGCAATGCTACTATGATGCATTCAATTCATTTAGTTTTGTGAAGTGTGCCACCCGACATCACTGTACACGTGGCACTTGAGATGGTGATTGACACTGTTGGTTTGGTGCAATCATCACACGGATGCGCCATAGCCAGAAAATCAAGATGGGCCTAATTTGTAGAATCCCCCATCAGGAGTAGGGAACATAAGATCAACGGTCTGGATCACCATGCCAGGGGCCTAATCTATAGAAATGGGTTGATTGAAGCATAGGCATAGAAATCAGGCCCAAGCCTTTCCAATATTGGGCCATGCCAAAATCCTGATGGGTCAACTGTCTCTACCCGTTTTACCGGTCAGACCGTAACTTGTGTCCATGCCCATCAAGATTTTAAGACTAGGTTGAGTGTCTTTGTGTGCATTCTTTTATTTAGGGCTGACCTTAACTCATGCTCCTAACCAACATTGCTCAGTCAGTGAATGTGGATGGTCCATCTAGTGGGCCACGCTGTTGATGAGCTGTGGCAGAAAAAAAAAAAGAAAAAAAAAAACATGCCTAGCCATCAAGCACACGAACACTGAAAATAGAAAATGTAGGATTCATCATTTTCATATTTCCCTTGTTTCGTGGGCCACTCTTGATAGGCCCACTAAATGAACCATCTAGATTCAGGGACCCTACTCCAATGTAGAATTTGAAATGGTGACTAAATGGGAAGATCTTATTGTTGTTTCATTTAGAGCCATGCTAATCACCCATACACATGGAAAAAGTGGGCCATGTACACACTGATTGGGCCACCTAACAAAAGCAACGGCTGCTAATGATATTTTGGGCAATAAGGAATCCACCATTGATCCGTTGGCATATGAATTAGATATCAGGTCATGAAGTGGGCCCATTTCACGTTTGTTGACTGTTGCTGAATAGGGGGAACATTTGGATGTTGGCACGAAATTGCTAAGGCTGTTGTGGCACGAAAGGGCCCTCCTGTCAATAGTCAGTCTACTGTTTCACTCCAAACAAGGTATGACTATGTGGCATCATTTGTTTTATTAATCCGTTCTCTACCAAAGTAGATGAAATTGCTTTCATTTTTTAGACCTTCAGTCATTTTGTTTTAATGAAGTTTTTTCACCTTATCTTGTGTGGTAGCTATTGATTGTTGTGCATCCAATGAATGCTTTCTTTCGAAGATTTTCAATTGGATCACCCTATAATACCATCAATTGGATCAAGTGAGTTTCTTTTGAGTGCCAAGGAGAACATGAAGAGGCCCAAAGGTAGTTAATTAGATTGGACGTCATTCACAAATCAAAATGGGCCCACATGTAGAATTGTAGGTCAAACTCAAGCTAAAAAGCTTTATAGCGGATCAGACTACTTGCCTACTTTTAATGAATGGTGCAAAACACACATGCTAGATTAGCACCTTTGTTTATTGCTTTTTCTATCTCTCCTCAATGTTCTTTTTATTATTTTTTCTCTCACTTTCTAGCATGTTTCCAATGATGTGTATGATTTGTAATGTTTTTTTTTTTTTTTTTTTAATTATTTTAATTGAAGGTCATTGACTCATTAATGAAGCTCTCATATCTGGGAACATAATCAAGTTTGTGCACCAAAAGGCCCTGGAGGATGTCAGATTTAAAGGTACACCATCCACCTATGGTGGACCTTTTTTTGTATATATGTTTATAGAATCATGCATGTAAGAGCACATTTATTATAATGTTCCCACAATCTGTATTAAGAAACTCAATTTTTGTGGTCCAGATTATTCAATTCCATGTGGATGGAAGGTCTTCCTAGTTTTCAGTGTTGTACATCTAGACATATCTCTTCATGGAAGTGTCCTTGAGTTCCATCCTTGGAGATGGGAGGTAATTACTATTACTTTAATGATGATGATGGTTATTTTAGTTTGTGGGGTCCACTATTTCACTCTCTTGATTGATGATGGTTATCTTGGTTTGTGGGTCCCACAAGCATCTAGTATTGTATACACAAATGTATAGGTCTATAACTAGAAATTAGAAAGGATGGGTAGATTTACTCCAAGGAACTTTGGTTGATTTATTTAATGAGAGGTGCTCACATCCAGCTCGTTGGACCAAAAGTTACCATTCACATCCAGCTTGTTGTTCCTGCTCTATTTGGCCCATCAAAATCTGATGAATTCGCTGGGGCCTTAGCCAAGTTTTGAGCCGTTCTGCTTGCATATCTCCATTTTATTCTATTTTTTCAGCTTCTGATGAACTTTGGCATATCTGATGTTGGAGACGTACCAAATGCAAAAACATTAGACTCTTTATTTCATTCTGGTTACATTCAGTTGATTAAAAAAAAGTTTGTTACTGTTTCTAAGACGATTCAGAATCTAAGAAGTGAAGCCACAAAGTTAGATGATATATTTTTGCATGTTCAAGAAATTCAGGAATCCGTCAGAATTGGATTTTTAAATTATTGCCTGGATTTTGAGAAAGTTCTGCACTTTAAGAGTTTCAGGAAGTGTTTATATGATTTTGCTGACTCTTGTTCTTTACAGTATCTTTTCTAGTTTGTCTATGCTATCAGCAAGGATTTCTTTGGTATTTACTTTAAGATGATGGTCTGTTAGGTGTTCAGATGCATGATACCCCTATGTCTAGTAAGGATTCTATGTTGCCATTCCTTTTTGTAGAAAAAAGTCTATAATTATAGGATTATGTTCTATGTTAAGAGTACATGTTTCTTTTTTTTTTTTTTTTCTGTCCTTTAAATTACAGAGCACCTTCTTTCTCTGTTGTATCTGTTCATTTGTTTAGTTAGTTTTCCTTGTGGAATCACAACTTTCTTTTTCTTTTTATTTTTTCTCTGTGGAACCACAGCTTTCTTCGGCCATTGAAGAAAGAGAGAGACTAAGAAAGGATGCTATTGCATGGAAGAAGCGAAGAGTGGGGAAGCGAGAGGGTGGAAAGGCACATGATTCCCTTGTCAAGGTACACAACTCTCCTTGGCATTTATTTGTCCATTATGCAGTCTATATTGATAGCATGAGCTAGAGTCATCCCTTTCTGAAAGGCAATGCACTGTAAGAGAACTGGAGTGTAATTTACATGAACAAAGGCAAGTCATTACTAGCCAACATGATGAACTAAAGTTGCTTAATGAAAAGCTGAATAATGAAGCGAGGAGAATTAAGTCTTTGGAATGGGAGGGTGATCGACTTCGTTCTGAGATTTCTTTACTGGAGTCCAAGGTGTGGTTTACAAAGCTCAATTTTATCCACATATTAACAGTAGCTTGTTGGTCATCTTTGAAATGTAAAGGAAAGAAGGAAAAAAAACGCAATGTTCTTTGTATTGTTGTTTTGTTGCCTTTGGATGATTGATCAAGACAAATATTGCCCGTGACATGCTTAGTTAACCTTTGATTTATAGCATGGATGGCGGTGGTATGATATGTTGTATGTTGTGAAATGGTTGTAATATTAACTTCTTTCTCAATTAAGCAATGTCTTTGTTAGAATGGTTGAAGTACTCAACTTTTTTAGACGATTTTGTTAAAGAAAAAGAACACTGGGAAAGTGAAGAAAGATCGCTCCATCTCATGTAAGATTGTTGTATATCTCATTTGATCCCTTAATGCATGAGACAAGTTTTTCTTTTGCAACAAACCCATAGTTCGGTGATAATAAATGGAGTCTCCATGGGCCCAGTTCTACAAAGAACTCCCACTTAATTTCATTACAAGAACGACCTTTGTCAATCACCTCCTCTTTATTTGTCCTCCCATTTGTACAGATAGCAGCTGATGTAGATTGTACGGAGATGTTTGTTACCATTTGCTCTCTTCTCAGCTCATATGTTCAATTTGTGTTCTAGTATTGCAAGCACACAACTAGTAAATATCTGAGTATGTTTGTACTACTGAGGTTGTCTTATCTCTGGAGTTATTCTTATAATATTTTTAAATGATATAATAAAACGAATTGAGACCCTTCATTTCTCCAAGCATTGTTCCTTGCAGTGTTGATTTCAAAAGAAAAGAATATTCGGCCTGTGACATGGTAGATCCATATACCTAGTTTTCTATCCAACTAATACACATCAATTTGCTTCCGATGAAGTACAGGGGAGGTACACTTGTCCTAGGTTGGCCATTTAAGTAATCCTTATTATGAGAGTTGTCATGAATCAGGGGACCTAGGTCCTAAATACTTGTATGCCCTTTAATGATATGAATTTGTGACACTTAAGTACGAATTCTGCATCACTGATGTAAAAGGTACAATTTCTTGGTATGATTGCATGGGACATCAATCTTAAAAGTTTATCTACAGTTGTATTTCTTATTGGAGATGTGCAATATTATGTTAAATGGAACACTGCAAAGAGTATGATGCATAATGCGTCAAATGCATCAGTCTCACAGCTACACTCGCAAATAGATAGGCCACTCGTGCTTCCATTTGACTGCGTTATTTAGACATAATGCGTCAAATGCATCAGTCTTGAAATTATGAAATGCTTCCTTGTAGAGTTTTGTTTTATTCTTGATGGGATTGTGAAATGCTTGTTCAAATTGTCCAATGTTAAACTGTTGTTATTGTGGTTGAATGTTAGAGATGAAAACAAGGAATTTTGGTTTTATTTATTTATTTATCTTATAGATAAAATGGTGGCCTATTTAAATAGGGTGGTGCTAAGAAAGTGATCATTTCATCTTGCAACAAAGATGCTCCCATGTTCGTGGGGACCTATGATACCACCAAACCCACAAGATCCGACTTAGCCTTTTTTTTTTTTTTTTTTCACTTGTCCAGTGGCTCTCTTGAATTCAATTTTAGAGTTTTAATGTTTTTAGTAGTTTGCAAATCAACTAATTCAATAACATTGTGTATTTGTCCCATCTATGTTCTATATCATGCTACGTGCTTAGAACTTTCGATGATTTGGAATGAATTTTTAGACAATCTGATAATGTTTGCTTTCAACTTTTGTGTAGGGAAACCTATTGAAATTTACTACGGGATTGGTGCGATTTCCAGTTACCTTATAAAAAGGGCTGAAACCACCCCTCCCAATCTTATTTGTTGGACGAAGTTATCTCAGCTTTACTACTACGATTTGCAAAACTATATAATGGCAACTTCAGACCTTTCTTGTCTTCTCTGAGCCTATTTGCACTAATGAATCCCCTGTCATCTAACCATTATTTCCAAATACTTATGTAGTGAAGTATTGGTTCTCAATTGATTGAAATGCTTATTGGAATTTCATATTTGTAATAATGTTGTTCTTGCTCCTTTTTATGATTCAGCACAGGTAATTTGGTTCTGCATGCAATCTGTTTCTGGAAATGGCACAACTGCTCAGATGCTGACTCGGTTGAGTGCAACCCATCCACCCTTAAAAGTGGGAGCACCCAAATGTGGAATTTAGGTACCATTTGAGTGGAGTTATCTTTTTGCTCTTCATATAATTTTTTTGCTCTTTCAATGCAGCTAGGTACAACATTGGTGCAGTTATCTTGCTCTGGGCACCTATAGTCTTGGTATGTCTCATCCATTATTTGTGCAACTAATGTCTTGGAATGTTTTACAATCTTTAAAATCTTTATATGTAAATTTGTGCCCATTTGCATTGTCGGAGAAACTAAAAAATTTACTCATTCTCAGATTGCAATGTGGAATATGCATCCATTATTCAAAGAAAGGGCGACATTCCAAGCACTCACACTTTCTCTCCTTGCTAGCTAAATTGGTGAGTCTTCTTTCCTTCATACTATATGATTCATTGAAGAAGTGGCCTGGCCATTTGGACAGGCCCATGTTTATATATTATCATGAAATTGATGAAGTAGATCCGGATGTGCGTCGGGGCTATCCGGATGTGGAGCGGGGGTCCCTGGAAGGTGGGAACCGCTGTTATGACCATGATAAAGTTGTCCATTTCCTATGGACAGCATTGGAGGGGCCTGGCCATTTGGACAGGCCGTGTTTATGTATTTGCTCAAAATTAATGGAGCAAACCCGGATGTGCGTCGGAGCTATCCGGATGAGCGGGGGTCCCTGGAAGGTGGGAACCGCTGTTATGACCATGATGAAGCTGTCCATTTCCTATGGACAGCATTGGAGGGGCCTGGCCATTTGGACAGGCCGTGTTTATGTATTTGCTCGATATTAATGGAGCAGACCCGGATGTGCGTCGGAGCTATCCGGATGAGCGGAGGTCCCTGGAAGGTGGGAACCGCTATTATGACCATGATGAAGTTGTCCATTTCCTATGGACAGCATTGGAGGGGTCTGACCATTTGGACAGGCTGTGTTTATGTATTTATTCGAAATTAATGGAGTAGACCCGGATGTGCGTCGGAGCTATCCGGATGAGCGGGGGTCCCTGGAAGGTGGGAACCGCTGTTATGACCATGATGAAGCCGTCCATTTCTTATAGACAGCATTGGAAGGGCCTGGCCATTTGGACAGGCCATTTTTATATCTATATTTGCAGGGACCACACCCTTAACCTAAACCTAAACTTGAAAACCCAAACCTAAACCCGATCCCAAACCCGAACCCGATTTCCTAAACCTAAACCTTAAACTATTCTCAATTCCCTAAATCTATAACCTAAATCTAAAACTTAAATCTAAACCTAAACGAAAACCTATAACATAAACCTTAACCTAAATGTATTCTCAAATCCCTAAACCTAAACCTACACCTAATCCTAATCTCAACTCCCTAACCTAAACCGGATCCTAAACTTGAAAACCCAAACCTAAATCCGATCTCGAACCTAAACCCGATTTCCTAAACCTAAACCTTAAACTATTCTCAATTCCCTAAATCTATAACATAAACCTAAAACTTAAACCTAAACCTAAACCAAAACCTATGACCTTAACTTAAACCAAAACCTATAACCTAAACCTTAACCTAAATGTATTCTCACATCTCTAAACCTAAACCTACACCTAATCCTAATCTCTACTCCCTAACCTAAACCGGATCCTAAACTTGAAAACCCAAACCTAAAGCCGATCCCGAACCCGAACCCGATTTCCTAAACCTAAACCTTAAACTATTCTCAACCCCTAAATCTATAACCTAAACCTAAAACTTAAACCTAAACCTTAACCTAAATGTATTCTCAAATCACTAAACCTAAACCTACACCTAATCCTAATGTCAACTCCCTAACCTAAACCGGATCCTAAACTTGAAAACCCAAACCTAAAGCCGATCCCGAACCCGAACCCGATTTCCTAAACCTAAACCTTTTACTATTCTCAACCCCTAAATCTATAACCTAAACCTAAACCAAAACCTATAACCTTAACTTAAACCAAAACCTATAACCTAAACCTTAACCTAAATGTATTCTCAAATCCCTAAACCTAAACCTACACCTAATCCTAATCTCAACTCCCTAACCTAAACCGGATCCTAAACTTGAAAACCAAACCTAAAGCCGATCCCGAACCTCGAACCCGATTTCCTAAACCTAAACCTTAAACTATTCTCAATTCCCTAAATCTATAACCTAAACCTAAACCAAAACCTATAACCTTAACTTAAACCAAAACCTATAACCTAAACCTTAACCTAAATGTATTCTCAAATCCCTAAACCTAAACCTACACCTAATCCTAATCTCAACTCCCTAACCTAAACCGGATCCTAAACTTGAAAACCCAAGCCTAAAGCTGATCCCGAACCTGATTTCCTAAACCTAAACCTTAAACTATTCTCAATTCCCTAAATCTATAACCTAAACCTAAACCAAAACCTATAACCTTAACTTAAACCAAAACCTATAACCTAAACCTTAACCTAAATGTATTCTCAAATCCCTAAACCTAAACCTACACCTAATCCTAATCTCAACTCCCTAACCTAAACCGGATCCTAAACTTGAAAACCCAAACCTAAAGCCGATCCCGAACTCCGAACCCGATTTCCTAAACCTAAACCTTAAACTATTCTCATTCCCTAAATCTATAACCTAAACCTAAACCAAAACCTATAACCTTAACTTAAACCAAAACATATAACCTAAACCTTAACCTAAATGTATTCTCAAATCACTAAACCTAAACCTACACCTAATCCAAATCTCAACTCCCTAACCTAAACCGGATCCTAAACTTGAAAACCCAAACCTAAAGCCGATCCCGATCCCGAACCCGATTTCATAAACCTAAACCTTAAACTATTCTCAATTCCCTAAATCTATAACCTAAACCTAAACCAAAACCTATAACCTTAACTTAAACCAAAACCTATAACCTAAACCTTAACCTAAATGTATTCTCAAATCTCTAAACCTAAACCTACACCTAATCCAAATCTCAACTCCCTAACCTAAACCGGATCCTAAACTTGAAAACCCAAACCTAAAGCCGATCCCGAACCCGAACCCGATTTCTAAACCTAAACCTTAAACTATTCTCAATTCCCTAAATCTATAACCTAAACCTAAACCAAAACCTATAACCTTAATTTAAACCAAAACCTATAACCTAAACCTTAACCTAAATGTATTCTTAAATCCCTAAACTTAAACCTACACCTAATCCTAATCTCAACTCCCTAACCTAAACCGAATCTTAAACTTGAAAACCCAAACCTAAAGCCGATCCCGAACCCGAACCCGATTTCCTAAACCTAAACCTTAAACTATTCTCAATTCCCTAAATCTATAACCTAAACCTAAAACTTAAACCTAAACCTAGACCAAAACATATAACCTTAACCTAAACCAAAACCTTTAACCTAAACCTTAACCTAAATGTATTCTCAAATCAGTAAACCTAAACCTACACCTAATCCTAATCTCAACTCCCTAACCTAAACCTAAACCTAAACTTGAAAACCCAAACCTAAACCCGATCCCGAACCCGAATCCGATTTCCTAAACCTAAACCTTAACCTATTCTCAATTCCTAAACCTTAACCTAAATGTATTCTCAAATCCCTAAATCTAAACCTACACCTAATCATAATCTCAACTCTCTAACCTAAACCTAAACCTAAACTTGAAAACCCAAACCTAAACCCGATCTTGAACACGAACCCGATTTCCTAAACCTATACCTTAACCTATTCTTAATTCCCTAAACCTTAACCTAAATGTATTCTCAAATTCCTAAACTTAAACCTACACCTAATCCTAATCTCAACTCCCTAACCTAAACCTAATCCTAAACTTGAAAACCCAAACCTAAACCCGATCCTGAAACTAAACCCGATTTCTTAAACCTATAAACTAAACCTTAACCTATAACTTATAACCTAAACTTATAACCGATAACCTAACCTATGGATTTTGCTATAGTTTAGAAGATTTGTAGGTACATTTTTTATTTCTTTATATATAATTGTTTTTTTTCAGCTCTTTTTTTTTTTTTGTCTTTCTTCCTTTTGAGATGTGTACAAAGGCATGCTTGTTTGATTGTGTCTACAATTGTTGTTTTATACAGGCTGACAAGCTAAAGAAGTTAGTGGATGATGAAATTCATTTTCTCAAGGGAAGAGTTTTGAAACTTGAAAGTGATATTGTGTCGAAGTCTACAGAAGTTACTTATGCAGTTTCAAGGAAAGAAGAAGCTGTATCTTCTATGTTTGCTGAACTTGACCGTCTGAAGAAAGAAAATTTTGTAAAAGCGCGAGCATTGTTTAATGCATGAGGGCACGCCTTAGTTGTAATTCTTATGATAGGTTGAGTAAAGTGAAGTATTATTTATTTAGAAATGTGAATGTAGGATGTATTATAGATTTGATTGCTATTGTAACAAATGCATCATTTTTTTTTTCTTTGATTGCATTAAGCTTAGATGAGTTATCAATCATAGCAGGTTCTTGCAATGAAAACAGGGAAAATAGCTACGAAATATAATCTGTAGCGGTGGCAATTACTATCTATAGCTACGGGTAGCTATTAGTATATAGCTACGGACTATATCCGTAGCTATTGGTATGTAGTGCCGCAAATATCGTAAAGATTGGTATCTATTGCTACAGATTATATCCGTAGCTATTTCTGTATAGCCGTAGCTATTTCTATCTATAGCTCGAAGAATATCCGTAGTGAATTGTGTATATTGCTACGGATAAAATCCGTAGCTAATGGTATCTATTGCTACGGATATTATCCGTAGCTAAATGTATCTATTGCTACGGACAAAATCCGTAGCAAATGATATCTATTGCTACGGATTTTGTCCGTAGCGAGATCTTTAGCTACCCCACCAATTGCGACGGACGTGCCACGGACCAGATCCGTAGCAAAAGGGATTTTGCTACGGATCTAGTCCGTAGCCTTTGCCCATTTTTCTTGTAGTGTCCGAAGATGGAAAAGTGTTGTAGGTCATTATTTGATGAGAAAATCTGAGCCATCAATGGATTTTAGATTCAGACACTTCTTCCATATGACTCTATACAGAGACTATTTCTATGCATATTAATTATATGTGATGGCAACACAATTTACATAGGTGATGATAGCATATGTAAATTTGTGGGAATTAGATATATTAGAATTACTATGCTTAAAGGTATTACATATATAGTTTCTAGTCTGAGACACGTATTGTAACTATGGAAGAGTCTTCAATCATTGAAAAAGTTCGATAAAGATGACTATATTTTTTTGGTGAAAAGAGTTGATTGAAGATTATAAAAGGAGTGATGGTGATGATGAAAGGAGAGTTAATGAGCAGTTTATATCATTTAATCATAGATACTATGGTGGCCATGCTATTGTTGCCAATGCCATGACAAACTTTACTACAATCTAAGATAGGCGACTAGGCTACATGAGCAAGAAAGAACTAAAGTATTTCTTGATCAAAATTTACCTCCTAATTTAAAGTCTATAAATTTAGATTTTTATGAGAAATTTCTATTTAAAAATCTCAGTAAAGTAATTTTTGTTCATTTTCTACTAAAAGTAAGAATGTTTTAAATCTAATTTATTTTAACAATTAGAAGGCTCTTATCAAATCTTTTAGGGTTTGAATTATTTTGTTTCTTTAATTGATAATTTCTCTACAAAAGTATACATATTGAAGAAGACGAGTGATACTTTTATTTATTTTATCAAGTTTAAAGTAGTGATAAAGAAAAATAAAAGAAAAAAGATTAAGTTTCTAAGAACCGATAATAAAGGAGAATACATATCAAAACCATTCACAAATTTTTATAGTGAGCATGGCATTAAGAAGTACTACACGGTTCCCAATACTTCATGGCAAAATAGATTCACTAAATGTATGAATCGTTTACTTATTAAACGTGTTAGGAGTATACTGAGTTTTACTAGAATCAACTAATATTTTTAAGTGAAAGCCGTTAACATAACTTATTAATTGATAAATCATTCCCCTATGACTGCACTCGATAGCAAGATACCTGAAGAGGTACGGTTTGAAAAATCTGTTAATTATCATTCTTTTATAGTTTTGGTTGTGATGCTTATGTGTGCATTTTCAAAGAGAAAAGGACTAACGCTGGATGCAAGGTCCAAAAAGTTTTTTTTTTTCTTAGCTATGCAAATTAAATAGAGGAGTCCATATTGTGGGACCCTAATACCCACAAGTTAGTGATTACCTGAGATATTGTTTCTAATGAAAATTAGATGCAGAAAGATAAAGAATTGTAGAACTCAGAGTTATAAGAGATAATTGAATTAGAATCTTCAAATGATTTTCAAAATCAACCGCCTTACTTAGAAGGTCAACAAGTTGGTGATATTGTTAAAAATGAAGCTGATGAAGAAAATGCATATGAGATATCGGGTGCTAAAAACTCAAAGTGATTAAAGTTGAATGAAGAGAGCTATAACTTTCTATTTAGCTCAAGAATTATGTTACAACTTATGCTTGCATGAAAGAAGAGTCTAAGCCTTTTTTATGCTGAGAGGTATGTAAATTTGTGGATGCCAGCGATGGAGAGTGTTCTCATAGGAGAGGATGGAAGCTTTGCATAAAAAAAAAATTAAAAATTATTTGAATTACTCAAATGATGGAAGGCTATTGGTTACAAACGGGTTTACAAGCTGAAAAAATATACCAACGACAATATTGAAAGATACAAAACTCGATTAGTGGTAAAAAAAAATGCTCATAAATTAGGTGTTAACTTTAATGAAATTTTCTCTCTAATTATCTGTTTAAATACTATTTGTACTATATTGAGTATGACAATGGTATTTGACTTTGAATTTGGGCAGTTAAATGTTAAAACTACTTTTTTATATACATGAATCTTGATGAAGAAATTTATATGACTCAACCTAAACGATTTATTAAAGAAAATAAGTAAAATCTTATTTGTCAACTGAACAAATTGCTTATGGTTTAAAGTAGGTGCCAAGGTGGTTTGTTTTCTTTATTATGAGTTTGAGACTTTTAGATATGTAAGGTAGAGCATTGTGCCTATGTTCGTAGCTATGGTAATGGAGCCCTCCTGAAGTCAATACTTTGTGCTCTAACTCAGAATACATGATTTAGATTCCTCACAATCCCCTCCACTGATCGGTCAAAACGTAGATGAAGCACCTCTCCTTCACCGATTGGCCGAGAAACCTTCTTCCATGCTGATGCTCCTTCTCGCGTTACCATCCCCTTTAATGGTCGAAGAGATCCTTGTTTTGGAAGAGGCTAAGGTTGCAACCACAGAGGCAATGGTGGTCGAGACCACGACCGAGACCGAGGAAGCCACGACAGTAGAGACCATTGAGCCTGGGTCTCATCCACCATCTTCCTAAGAACCCACATCTATAGATGATGCTCCCACCTTCAATAGTGAGGATCTCCCTCCCTTCGAAGATATCATGTCTTCATTCGAAAGGGCCCTTGCTGGAGAAATAGTCGTGGCCAAGTCTCATTCACTAGTGAACAACCTGCCGGATTTCAAGGCCGAGCTCCAGGGTCTCTCACAGATAGGACTGGCCGGGTCTTTCGATGCTAAGTCAATCGACAAATTCGATCGATTGGTCGAGTCATACCGTGTCTATTCTTGGTCAGACTCCACCTTAGTAGAAGAAGTATCGGGTCTTCAAGATCTTCTGGGGCTGATCAAGACACACTATCATGTTTGTGTCATCATCGATCGACTCGAGGCCGAGCGTTCTGCCATCAAATTCGAGAGGACCTCTACACGAACTGAGGAGGGTCACTCAATTGGAAACTGATGTGCATTCCCGAATAGCAGTCATTAGTCGACTATCTCGATCAACGGCTAAAATGGAAGTTACCTTACATGCCATAAAAAGCCAATTAAAAGTGGTTAATGGGTCGATGCAACGCTTTGTATCTTTCAAACTATAACTTATAATAATCCTTTATCAATATAAGCGGCCACTTAGCAATTTTTGAACCTTGTTGTCCCTTTAATTTCCACTTCTTATGTTTGTAATCAACTGCTGACTTGTCCCTAAAAACTCGATGGAATGTGGGCCAGCTCTGAACTTTGTGCCTCAACTACTTTGTGCTCTCGATTGTTCGAACCTGTAACAATTTTGTCGCCACAATCACTCTAGATAGTGGGTGCTTGGATTGCCTATTTAAATAGCATTCGAGGTATACTCAAATTCACATCATTTTCTTCTAATATTCCCACTCTACACCCATGACTTCCAATCCTTCTTTCTTCAGAAGAGAAAGCACAGGAAGAGATTGAAAAATTGAAAGGGGAGGCACAAGCCAACAAGGATCACATGCTATAGGTGGTTTGGATTTTTTACTTGGATTTATTATCTGATACTCTTAAGGATTTAAATATTTTATGATATATTTTTTTTACAGTATAAAGAAATAGCACAAGTGAATGAAGTTGCATTGAAGCAAATTGAATCTGCTCATGAAATATTCAAGGCTGAGGTACATCCCTGTATCCTGAACCTCATTTGTTTGAAAGTCGCAATCCCTGTTTTCAGTGCTTTTTTTGTCTTTCTTTCTTTTGAGATGTGTACAAAGGCATGCTCGTTTGATTGTGTTTACAAATGTTGTTTTATACAGGCTGACAGGCTAAAGAAGTCACTGGAGGATAAAATTTATTTTCTCAAGGGAAAGGTTTCAGAACTTGAAAGTGATCTTGTGTCAAAGTCCATAGAAGTTACATCTGTAGTTTCAGGGAAAGAAGAAGCTCTATCTTCTGCATTTGCTGAAATTGACTGTTTGAAGGAAGAAGATTTTGTAAAAACGTGAGCATTATTGCATTATATGGAGGGTATTTACTGTGTTGGAGTGTATTTTTTTCTTGCGCATGAGGGCATGCCTTAGTTGTATGCAACCACTCTCCTTGTTATAGGTCTCAGATAGTGGAATTGGAAATTCAGATCTCTTCTTTGAAGGAAGATCTTGAAAAGGAGCATCTACGATGGCGTACTAGCCAGAGCAATTATGAAAGACAGGTTTACTCTTAATTTCTTATCATAATTCTTATTTCCCATCTCATTCATATGCAGTGGAATATGGAAGAACTTCGTAGGAAGTATTTGGAGATGGAGTCGAAGCTAAAGTTCGAACAGGTTCCTTTTTTGTAATTCTTATGATAGGTTGAGTAAAGTGAAGTATTTTTTATTTAGAAATGTGAATGTGGGATGCATTATATGATTTGATTGCTATTTGTAATAAATGCATAATTTTTTTTTTCTGATTGCATTTTATGTACTATTCCTATCAGCATTAAGCTTTAGATGAGTTATCAATCACAGCAGGTTCTTGCAATGGAAACAAGCACCATTATTATAATTTTTTTAAATTTTTTTTAAAAAATAGCTACAGATTTTAGTCGTAGCTCTTGTTTTGAAAACCGTACTTATTGCTAACTTCAGCATATTGCTACGGATTTCATTCCACTTTTAGCTACTTATATTATCCGTAGCCGTAGGTACATTTCGCTACGGAAATTATAGGTACTGCTTTTTTCCATAGCTAGTGATATCTATTGCTACGAATGTAATCTATAGTCGTAGGTGTATTTCGCTATAGAAATTATAGCTACAGGCTTTATCCGTAGCTAGTGATATCTATTGCTACGGATTTAATCTGTAGGTGTAAGTACATTTCGCTACAGAAATTATAGCTACGGCTTTTATTCATAGCTACTGATCTCTATTGCTACGGATTACATCCGTAGCCATAGTTTTTTTAACATTTAGCTACCCCACCAATAGCTACGGACGTGCTACGGACTAGATCTGTAGCAATAGGCATTTAGCTATGGTTTTTATTCATAGCCTTTTTCCCTTTTTCTGGTAATGTTGGTATGTAGCCTATGCCTTATTAAGTCCAAAGGGCATCATGACCTAACGGTAGGTTCCCAATGTCCTGGGGCACCTAAATGTTGTTTTGGACACATCATACAATGCAATGTAGATATGATTGTACCCTGAATGCCCAACCATAAAGGACACAATTCCAGGTCCTGATGCCCGGTCGATAAACTGGTCAGCCACTAGCATGGGATATTCATCCTTTGTTGTAGGCAAGTTTAAATTTCTGAAATCGATGCAGACCCTCAACTTACGATTCTTTTTTATTACTGGGAACATATTTGGCATCCATTCAGCATACTTAATTGGCCAAATAAACCCAACTTTCAGCAGTAGCTCTATTTCTTATTTGATTTTGAGGGTGACTTCAGTCGTCATCTGCCTAGGCGGCTATTTGTATGGTCGATAACCTTCTTTAGTGGGTAATCTATGCTTAACCAGGGATCAATCGAGCCCTAGCATTTCATGATAATCCCACATGAAACAATCAGAATTCCACCAATTACTCTCTCTCAGACGACTTTAACAATTCACTGATGTATGTTGGTTTTGGGTCGAGCTCTATTCCCAATTTGATATCAACTAGTGGATCCTGAGAATTTTAATGAATTTTCTGTAAGTGCTATATTTTAGATTTAGCACCCTGTGTTGTCAAATTTTGTAGTGACAAACCACTTGAGAGTGATTGACCTGTTTGATAAATAGAAAGTTCACCTTCAAGTTCAATAGATGGAAAGTTCACCTTCATTCGAAGATGAGTTTTTATGTCATCTACATCAATAATCTAAAGCTTCTACATCTTCAAGTTGAAGAGCATGTTCAACTATCAAAGATCATACACAAGTCAGAGTGCAAGTACAACTTCAGACACAAGCTCAAGTCCAAGCTCAAGTACAAGTACAGAAGCTCAAGCCTAAGCTCAAGCTCAAGTGCTCAAGCTTAAGTTCAAGCATTCAAGCTCGAGCTTCAAAGTGTACAAGTTTCAAGCTTCAAAGTACTTCAAGTATTTTATATACCAAAGCAACCGAGTTGACAAGTTCGATGCTCAAATTTTAGGTATACATGGCCATAGAAAGACCTTAGGAATAGGTCATACTTATTGCATAGAGAATTTGGGTCATGGTACTTAATTTGGTCCTTACTTCGACTAGTCCTAGTCTTGGTTCGACTAGTCCAGGCACCGGCTTGACTAGTCCAGGGTTTTTCTCAACTAGTTCAGGAATTATTTGAAAATTTTCAGATTTTCTATTGAGGACTCGACCAGTCAAGCACCCTACTCGACCGGTCATGGAGAATGGCTCGACCAGTCGAGCAGGGCTCGACTCGAAGTCTAACAAGCTATTTCGAGCCCACTCGACCAATCGAGTGACTGTTTTATCCGATTGCGCCAGAATTTTTGAAAATTGGTTGCTGCTTGGACCAATCGAGGTAGACCTTAGACCAGTCGAGGGAACCGAATTTCACCCTATAAATAGAGGACATTTCTCAGCTTTATTCATTCATTCCAAGCTATATCAAGCCTCCTCTCTGAGAATTAAATCCTCGCTATCGTAAAGCTATTACTCGGTAATTTTAGATTCTTTTATAGCTCTTTTGATTTTGATTTATTAATCTCTTATTATTCAATTCTACTTATTAAAAAGGGAATTTTGCTTTATCCTTTTGAGATCTAAGAAATCAAATCAAACTAGCCCAGGTTGATTTTAAATTAAAATTCATTTAGACCTAAAACCCTTTCATTTGTGAGATTGAACATTGAACATCTATGTCTACAAAGAATTCGTTCTATCGGGCTACATCGAAGAAGAATCTTCAGATAAGTATATTTCATTTATTATATTGTGGTTTGTAAGATTACCAGAAAATCTTTCATTTTGGTTTTGACTGAGATAGTCAGAAAATCTCAGTGTGTGGGGTTTTTAATTGTGGTAGCCCATTGAAAACATAATTGTAAAGGTTTTAAGGTGAACTTTGAAAAACCTTCTTTCTTAGTGAAAGCCGATATCTTGTGGGTTGTGGATATTGGGAGTGGAGTAGGGTGGCTATTTGAGAACAGTTGGTGTACACCCGAACCACTATAATTCTCGAAGTTTGGATGATGATGATGATGATGGTGATGTATGTGATGTGCTGAATGTTGCATTTATTTTCATATACTTGTGGTGAATATTGTAATAACTAGATTTATTTTATTTGCCTTTGGTATTAGTTTGAGTTTTTGATCCTTACTAAGTTCAAGACATTAGGTTGTCCTACGATAAACCTTAGTTTTTGGTGTAAGGTTGTCTTTTGAACAAAGTTTGTATCAACCTCTCAAGACTAGTGCATTAAAGGTTGCAATTTATTTATGTTATCTGCCTTTATATTCCATATTTAATTTTTATTTGACATAGTCCTATTCATTCCCCCCCCCCCCCCCCCCCCCCCCTCTCTGACTGAGAGCTCACCCTTTTCAAGTGGTATTAAAACCTAGTAGCTCATTCCATTGGATTTATTTCCTGAGCTAATCGATCTTGAGCTTTTAATATGTCAAATTTTGATAGCCTTTCTATTACTAGGCCACCACTATTTGATGGCTCCAACTATGCCTATTGGAAAGCCAGGATGAGGATCTTTTTTAGGTCCATTGATGAAAGCGTGTGGTAAGCCACAGTGACTAGATAGAACCCACTTACGTCTGAAGTTCCAGGCATTGATGGAACCAAGTTCCTTAAAGAAAAATAGTATTATATGTGGACTACTCTTCAGAAAAATGAGAGCAGTGCAAATGTCAAAGGTTTAAATGCAATCACTTGTGCACTATCACCAGATGAGTTCAAAAGAATTATATCTTGTGATACTGTAAAACAAGCTTGGGATATCCTAGAAATGATACATGAGGGTACGACTATTGTAAAAAAGTCAAAACTTCAAATCCTCACCACTAGGTTTGAGGAAATAAGTATGGAAGAAAATGAATCATTCATGGACTTCTATACAAAAATGAGTGACATAGTCAACTCAATGTGGGGTCTTGGAGGCAGCATCCTAAAAAGCAAAGTTTGTGCAAAAATACTGCGATCACTTCCTGAGAGATTTAATTCCAAGGTGACTACCATTTAGGAACTTAGAGACACTAATAATATGAGGGCAATAGAACTTGTTAGTTCATTTCAAACCTATGAGTTGAATTTCAAAGCGCCAAAAGGTAAGTCTATTGCTCTTAAATCATCCAAATCTCTTTCTCAAGATAATAATTTTGATTGTGAAAACTCAGAGAATGATATGGCTTTACTTGTGAAAAGGCTTTACAAAATTTTTAAGAGTATTAAAAGAGTTGATTTTCAAAAACACTCTAAGAAGAAAAAGGGAAAAACTAAAACTTGGAAATCTCTGAAAGATAGCCAATGTTTCAACTGCCATGAATACGGCCATTTGAAAAAGAAGTGTCCAAAGAGGGACAAGCCAAAGCAAAAAAGGCATGTTAGCACATGGGATGAATTATCCAGCTCTGAAGCCTCTTCTGAGTCTGATGAATCAGAACCCGAAACTTCAAATAAAGTCAAGACTTTAATGACTCTAGCCAGAGTCACTTCCCCATATAGTTGTGATTCAACAAATGATGAAAATCTGAGGAGTGACCCTGAAAACGATAATGAAGATGATCTTCAAGATGCCTATAATGCCGTATACAGGGAGAGTTGTACGATTACTGTCAAACTTAAGCTTCAAAAAGAGAAATTTTTGAAGTTAAAAGAGGATTTTGAAAATGTTATTTTAGAAAAGTCTCATATTTCTAATTGTTTAGAAAAAATAAAATGTAATTTGAATTTCAAAACATCAGAACTTGAAAAATTAAGATTAGAGAATGAGAAAATTTTTTTTTTTTTAAAAAAAAAAAAAAGTATCTTCCCTCTTGAGTTCAAAGGATACATGGAGGTATGCCCGAGGAGACCCTAAACTTGAAAAGTTATTAATCACACCTAGATCATATGGAGATAGATCGGGTCTGGGCTATGATAAATTCATGCCTCTTAAAAATAAGAGCACTTCTCCAATGTTTGTCAAAGGAGAATCCGCTGACTCAAAAGGAAAGGACTTGAAATAAAATAATCATAACAATTCTAGAAATTTAAAGAGTTTTCAAGCACCTAAAGTCAATTGTAATAATATCCGCTTTAGAAAACAATCTTAAAATCCTTTAGCTGAAAAAATTGTGGATTTACTTAAAGAGCTTCTCAAATCTAACTCTAATGTTAGGGTTAAGTAATTATAAGTGAAGAAAAACCAGCAGTGCTCCAAAACCCAAAACAACTATGAAATGGGTTCCTAAGTTTACTTGTTTGGTTGCACACACCACCTTTAAGGCTTCGAGTCAATCAAAGTGGTACCTATATAGTGGTTGCTCAAGGCACATGACAGGTGACAGAAATTTGTTCACTAACTTCAAAGATATTACTGATGGTTCGGTCACATTTGGTGATAGAAGCAACTGTAAAATTATTGGCCAAGGTACGGTTCATATCTCTAACCTTCCTCCTTTTAAGAATGTTTTATTTGTAGAAGGTCTTAAGTACAATCTTTTAAGCATATCTCAAATCTACAATAACAAATATAGTGTTAAATTTACTAATCAAGGATGTGAGATATCAAACGAGAAAGGTTGTGTGATATTAAATAGTCATAGAACGTCTGAGAATTGTTATATCGTAAATGAATCTTGCTCATCTAAATTATCTTATTACAGGTCTAAACCAATGATAGTGAATTATGGCACAAACGCCTTAAACATGTAAACTTTCGAAATCTATATAGATTGAGCAAAGCTGATCTAATTAGGGGTTTACCCAAATTGAAGAAAATGGATAAAATATGTGGTGAATGTCAAATTGGAAAACAAACAAGGAGTAGTCATAAGAAAGTGAACTCCAACGCCACATCCAAACCTCTTGAACTCCACCACATGGATCCAGTAGGACTAACCAGAATGGAGAGTAGAGGAAGTAAAAAGTACTTCTTGGTAATTGTCGATGACTTTACCAGATTCACATGGTAGCTTTCATGAGAGAAAAGTCCGAAATTCTCGATGAAGTGAAAAGGATACTTAAGCGTATCCTAACTAAAAAAGAAACGAATATCTCTAAAATCCGAAGTGACCATGGATCGGAGTTTGAAAATAGCAATTTTGAGAAGTCCTGTAGCGATCACGAAATATTGCATGAGTTTTCTCCACCTAAGACACCTCAATAAAATGGGGTTGTTGAAAGGAAAAACCAAGTGCTTCAAGAAATGGCTAATGTTATGTTGAATAGCATGAAGTTACCTAAAAATCTATGGGCTGAAGCTATTAATACTGCATGTCATATAATAAACTGTGTTTACATTAGAAAATCGAAAGATAAAACGACTTATGAATTATGGTTTAATAAGAAACCCACTGTAAAATACTTTCAAATTTTTGGTAGTAAGTGTTATATTTTACAAGACCGGGAAAATTTAGGGAAGTTCGACACTAAGAGTGACGAAGGGATTTTCCCAGGTTATGCCTTGAATAGTCGAGCATATCGTGTTCTAAACAAGAGAACAAGTGTTATTCAAGAGTCTATAAATGTTGTTATTGATGATCACCTGAAAACATCAATATCTAGTTCAGAAGATGATGAAGTCACTATATTTGATAAACCTGACTCCTCATCTTATCAAACCAACTTTGAACTACGATCAGTCAAAGATCATCATTCTGATCAAATTCTAGGCAACCCTCTCACTGGTGTACATACTCGCAGACAATTGGAAAACATATGCAATTATACATGTTTTACTTTCCAAATTGAACCAACCAATGTAAAAGAGGCACTAGCTGATGAAAACTGGATAGTTGTCATGCAAGATGAACTGAATCAATTTGTTAGAAATGATGTATGACATTTGGTTCCAAGACCATCTAATAAATATATCATAGGAACCAAATGAATTTTCAAAAATAAATCTGATGAATTAGGAAATATTATAAGAAACAAGCCTAGACTGGTTGTACAAGGGTACACTCAGATAGAAGGAGTCGACTATGATGAAACCTTTGCCCTAGTAGCTCATCTTGAATCTATCAAATTGTTCATATCCATTGCTTGTTTTAAAAAGATTAAAATCTATCAAATGGATGTGAAAAGTGCTTACTTGAATGGTGATCTACATGAAGAAGTATACGTTGAACAACCTAAGGGTTTTGAAGACCCTAAATATTCTGATTATGTGTATCACCTTAAAAAGCACTTTATAGTTTGAAACAAGCTCCCAGGGCATGGTATGAGAAATTGACAAAGTTTTTGCTAAGTCATGATTTTGTTATGGGGAGTGTTGATAAAACTCTTTTTGTTAAGAAGCGTAATGAACACATACTTATAGTACAGATCTATGTTGATGACATTATCTATGGTTCTACATGTTCTAACCTGTCTATTGAGTTTGCAGAGTTGATGAAATATAAGTTCGAAATGAGCATGATGGGAGAATTGAATTACTTTCTAGGTTTACAAGTTAAACAACTTGACGATGGTATTTTCATTTCTCAAACTAAGTATACTCTAAATCTAATGAAGAAATTAGGATTTGAAAATGGCAAAAACTTATATACTCCTATGAGTACAACTCTTAAGCTTTCTAAGGATGCAACAGGTAAAAGTGTAAATCCTCGGTTATATCACAGTATGATTGGTATCTTATTATATTTAACTGCGAGCCGACCTGATATAGCATTTAGTGTAGGCATCTGTGCTAGATATCAATCAGATCCTAAGGAATCACACCTTATTGCTGTCAAGCGAATTATAAGATATGTCGCAAGTTCGGCTAATCTAGGCCTATAGTTGATACTAATGTTCAATTAGTTGGTTATACGGATGCTGACTAGGCTGGGAATATAGATGATAGAAAGTCTACCAGCATTGGATGTTTTTATGTCGGGAACTATTTAGTTTCGTGGCATAGCAAGAAACAAAGTTTCATATCGTTATCCACAGCTGAGGCTGAATATATTGTAGCCGGAAATGCATGTACTCAACCTGTGTGAATGAAAAGAATGTTAAATGACTATAGGTTTGCTCAAGATACTATGATTCTGTATTGTGATAATTCTATCACAATTAATATTTCTAAGAATCCCATTGAGCATTCCCGAACCAAACATATTAACATTAGATATTATTACATTGGGGAATTAGTGGAAGATAAAATTATTTCATTGGATTATGTTCAAACTGAAAATCAACTTGCGGACATATTCACTAAACCACTTAATAGAAATAGGTTCTCTAAATTTGAAATGGATATTGATATGTGTAATTCGATCTGAGTTTATCATGTTTACATGTTCTATTTTTGTATATTTTTTATGCAAACTTTTGGATTTTAAAAATTAATAAAGTTATGCATTTTTGTGCTTGCAAGGTTAGAGGGCTTTTTAATGTGTAAAAATTACTTTTTCTCCATTTCTTTCTTCTTCTTCACCAGCCCGTCGAACCCACCTTCGATTACTACTTGGTATGTGCATCATTTTCATTTTTCTTTCGGATTTGGGTTCCTTGATTGTCATTTAGCTTGATTCTTGCCTTTATTTCAAGTTTCCTTTTGATTTCCTTGGTGTTTTAGGGAAAAATCTGTTGGATTTGAAACCCTTAAATTATTTCATATATTTTCTTGTTTACTCTTGCAATGGAAGGTAGACCAAAGAAGAAACCTACTTGAGTATCTTCTTCTCGTTCCACACTTATTTTGGTGCGTACTCTTCGACCACTCGAAGAGGACCCAGAATATGTGCGAGATATCCGTCACCGCAACATATTTGTTGAACGGACCGTCAATGCAAACCATCTTATTCAATTCAACATTATTCTCCTCCTTGTTATTGTAGGATGGGATAACATTCTGAATTGGGGCTGACCGGTATATCGCTCCATTTCGCAAGCAATGTATGCGTGTATAGGTGATGTTTCTATTAAAGATTTGACTTTCACTATCATGTTTAAAGAAGGTTCATATAAAGTAGATCGTCACTTAATTTCTGGATTGATGGGCATTCAAGTGAATGATGAAGGCATTCCTATTCCGACATTGGCTGAAAGATTGAATGAGTCAAAAAAACGTTTATTAACCAGAAATTTATGCAACATGAACTCGGAATAGAGTTCCGGGAATGTGCTCAGGGCCAACCAGATGTTGCCCAGATATAAAGTATTACATCGCACCTTTATTTTCGATGTTTACCCTAGATCTGGTAACAAGGATGAACTAACTACATTTATGGTACGTATTGTTCATTCTGTTGAGTTTGGCATTCCGGTGTGTCTTCCTTCCTTAATCTGTTATTTCATTATCCAATTTTGACTTCATTCAGGACATAATGATATTCCATTCACTTATTTGATGACCACCCTTTCTTTACACTATTCTGTGGTCACACCACCTGGAGAAGCTCCTACTTCTCATCTCCATTCAACAATTTAAATATCAACAAGATAACTTTGAAGTCAGCACCTGGTCAAATAGATAGGGATGCTGGAGAAGTTAGAGAAGAAGTTGGAGAGGAAGAAGCGCTGCCAACTAACGCCGATATGGATGATATTTTTAATGAATTGGAATCTGATGACGTTGAGGCTGATCCTAATTTTCAACCTTCTAGTTTTGATAAGCGCCTTAAAGTCTTAGAAGAGAAGGTGGATGGATTGACAATATCCCTAGCAAATCAAATGAAATATATGCGTAAGTATTTTAGACGCATTACTAAGGGTTGCATCAGATAGATTCGTCCATCCCACCTCCGTCTTCTTCTGGCTCTAATTAGTATGCATTTCTTGATATTTTGCTTTTGGACTTGTATTAAGGATTACTTTCACTCCCTGATAGTTGGACATGTATAACTCTTATAAGTTGATGCTTTCGTACTTTATGGTTTAATCTTCTAAGCTTTTCTTCTCTTTCTATTTATCCTTTTCTTCTATCGTATCATGTTTATGCTTAATTCTATATGTCTTCCCTTATCATATTGTAACAAAAAGGAGGAGAAATTTGTGTAGATGATGGATATGTTTAGTGAATTTTGAGATGCATGAGATGCAAGTATGTAGATGTTTTTTTTTTTTTAAATGTATTTATTAATACAGGTCTCTACAAGTCACCAAGCTCATAGTGAGGGGGAGTAGATTAAGGGAGAGTTTTGAAGAATTTTGTAAGATTGATTTGTTGATTTGATTGTGAATCTGTATATTAAATAGGTTGATTCTCTAAATTGGTTTTCTCACAAATTTGGCAAAGGGGAGATTGTAAGTGCTATATTTTAGATCTAGCACCCTGTGTTGTCAAATTTTGTAGTGACAAACCACTTGAGAGTTATTGACTTGTTTAATAGAGTTCACCTTCAAGTTCAATAGATGAAAAGTTCACCTTCGTTCGAAGATGAGTTTTTGTGTCATCTACATTAATAATCTAAAGCTTTTACATCTTCAAGTTGAAAAGCATGTTCAACTACTAAATATCATACATAAGTCAGAGTGCAAGTACAACTTCATACACAAGCTCAAGTCCAAGCTTAAGTACAAGTACACAAGCTCAAGCCTAAGCTCAAGCTCAAGTGCTCAAGCTTAAGTTCAAGCATTCAAGCTCAAGCTTCAAAGTGTAAAAGTTTCAAGCTTCGAAGTACTTCAAGTATTTTATCTACTGAAGCGACCGAGTTGACAAGTTCAATGCTCACATTTCAGGTATACATAACCATAGAAAGACCTTAGGAATAGGTCATACTTATTGCATAGGGAATTTGGGTCATGGTACTTAATTTGGACCTTGCTTCGACTAGTCTTAGTCTTGATTCGACTAGTCCAGGCACTGGCTCGACTAGTCCAAGGTTTTTCTCGACTAGTCCAGGAATTATTTGAAATTTTTCAGATTTTCTGTTGAGGACTTGACCAGTCAAGCACCCTGCTCGATTAGTCATGGAGACTAGCTCGATCAGCCAAGTAGGGCTCGACTCGAAGTCCAGCAAGCTATTTTGAGCCCACTCGACCAGTCGAGTACTATGCTTGACCAATTGAGCAGGCCACTCGACCAGTCAAGTGACTATTTTATCCGATCGTGCCAGAATTTTTGAAAATTGGTTGTTGCTTGGACCAGTCGAGGCAGACCTTATACCAGTCGAGGAAAAAGAATTTCACCCTATAAAGAGAAGACATTTCTCAGCTTTATTCATTCATTCCAAGCTATATCAAGCCTCCTCTCTGAGAATTAAGTCCTCGCTATAGTAAATCTATTGCTCCATAATTTTATATTCTTTTATAGCTCTTTTGATTTTGATTTTATTGATTTCTTATTATTCAATTATACTTATTAAAAAGGAAATTTTTCTTTACCATTTTGAGATCTAAAAAATCAAATCAAGCTAGCCTAAGGTTGATCCTAAATTAAAATTCATTTAGACCTACAACCCTTTCATTTGTGAGATTGAACATTGAACATCTACATATACAAAGAATTGGTTCTACCAAGCTACATCGAAGAAGAATCTTCAGATAAGTATATTTCATTTATTATATTATGGTTTGTAAGATTGCCAAAAAATCTTTCATTTTGGTTTTAACTAAGATAGCCAGAAAATCTCACTGTCTGGGGTTTTTAATTGTGGTAGCCCATTGAAAACATAATTGTAAAGGTTTTAAGGCGAACTTTGGAAAACCTTCTTTCTTAGTGAAAGCTGATATCTCGTGGGTTGTGGATAATGGGAGTGGAGTAGGGTAGCTATTTGAGAACAGTTGGTGTACACCCGAACCACTATAATTCTCAGAGTTTGGATGATGATGATGATGATGGTGGTGGTGATGTATGTGATGTGCTGAATGTTGTATTTATTTTCATGTACTTGTGGTGAATGTTATAATAGCTAGATTTATTTTATTTGCCTTTGATATTAATTTGAGTTTTTTATCCTTACTAAGTTCAAGACATCAAGTTGTCCTACCATAAACCTTGGTTTTTGGTATAAGGTTGTCCTTTGAACAAAATTTGTATCAACCTCTCAAAACTAGTGCATTAAAGGTTGCAATTTATTTATGCTATCTGCTTTTATATTCTGCATTTAATTTATATTTAGCATAGTCCTGTTCAACCCCAGCCCCCCCCCCCCCTCAGACTGAGAGCTCACCCTTTTCATTTTCTGGCCAACAAAATATTAAATATTTCTTTGGCTTAGGTGATATCAAAGGTGTAAACCTTCTGAGCCTTTTTTATGGTCAAACAATCAAGTTTGCTTTGACCAATGCTGAACATACTAATAGCTTCTTCGCCACTACTTCAGCAATTGCAATCTTTTAATTGGGGTTGTTATAATATGTCCTTAATGATGAGTTCTTTTGCTTGACTCCTTGTTACAAGAGTTCTTCGTAATGAGAAACCTTTTTAGTCATTTCATACAAATCAACAAACTACATACCTATGAATTTCTTACGAAGCTTATATTCAAGACCATCTTACGCGAGTTGCATAAATTCGGCCTCAGTCATGACAACTTTACCACAGCTCTTCGCTCACTTGAACTGCGTAATATAACTCTCTCATGATTCCTCAGGAAACTATCGGAATCGCACGAGAGCGGCCATAAATTTGAGTATGTATCAAGTATGTATCGGCCATAGTAATTTCTCTGTTCTTAAAGAACTAAGCGTGAAATTTCTCTTCCATCTTCCACCAAGAACATTGGGGGGGAATGTTCGAGTAATGAAATTATGTATTCATCAACAACAAGCTCGGCCGACAGATTAATAAGTGAAGTAATTTTCAATGCATTTATGGTCGATGACAAGTCGTTGGTTAACCATTCATTTATTGGAAAGTATTCCTCACTGAGGTAATTGTTCACTCCCCAAGTGTAGGGTTGTGATGTAGTAATAAACTCGGTAAGACCGAGGTCGAATCCCAAGAGACTGAACTTGTACATTATCTGAAAATAACCAGATCTAGAACTAAGCTAAGATGAAATCTAACTTGAGTGTAATTTGAAGAATAATGGTGAAATATTTAATCTAAAACTGAAGAGAAATTCAGAGAAGGAACACTAGGGATTCAGAGGATACACTTGTAGAGATCAGGGAGAACTACACTTGATTCATGAAAATCAACTGAACTTCCTTTGATGTAGTTTTGAAAAGATAAAAGGTATATGAATTAGAATGGATTCCATCACCAAACCATGCCCAGGAGACAAAGCAAACAACAGAATTAAACTAATTACCAACCAATCAATGTATGAAGGTTAGGAAGGGTACCATCATCCGACCATGCCCAGGAGACGATGGTGAACAACAGGGCTTCCTGACGTCATAAACATAAGGAGGAAAGAACATGTTCAAAGTCATTGCAGATCCATTGTAATTTCAGTCACAACAGACCATTAACGACTAAAAACATTCCCTTAATAAAAACCCAAATCAACATCAATTCAGTCTAAACAAAGGCACAAGCAAAGAGGCATCCCATCACGCTATAAGCTTCACCTCTTAGCCCTAGCTAAGAGGTTTAGCCAACCATGTTAGCTAGATCCCTAATATAAAATAAAATAAGCAAAAAAATAAAAAAGAAAACTCTCCCCACGTCTGCTTCCCATGTCTAAGCCCCAGTCGAGCTGCTGCCTCCCTTTTTTTTCTCCCTTCCTTGTTTCTTTTATAGCTGCCAAAGGCCGTGGAGATGCTGCAACAGTCCGAGATGGAGTCGGCTGCGGAGATTTTCCGCACTGCGTGTACAGCTGGCGTCATTGCAGAACTCCTTTACACCGTCAGAATCGGGCTTCCTAACTCCACTTTTTCTTGCATCTCGTCCAAAACTGCAACATCCCTGGGGATTTTTTCGATCACCTACACATTAAACGGTTCAGATTACTAATCCGAACGTGATCGGGATCACAAAACCGGCCCACAGCGGCCGGTTTTCTCGGTTTTGCGAAACAGAGCTTCCGCAACGATCGTTGTGATGATGGTGGGCCCCACATCAATGTCGAGTGGAAAATCCACTCCGTCCATAATATTCCCGACGCAAAACCGTTCAAAAGGGCCGAAACCGACCTGATTTCTGCGTGGCCCTCAGAACTTTGCGTTGCACCGTTCGTTATACGTTTGCAATTGCATCCGCATATGTGTGCATGCATGGGTCCCAGAAAACACGTGAGGTACGGTCGGTTTTGTCTTCCAGTAACATTGGATGGATCGGATCTGTAAAACAATCGAGGGGTGGGTCCCACTATCAACCCATCGGACGGACAGAGTTAGGCGCTGTTGCGTCTACGAGCTTCTGTGAGAAATCCTCGGTCAGCGCTTGCTGACCGAGTTCTTGAAATTCGATGCGCGGCTGGAGCACCACCCTATAAACGTGCAATGCTCACGTGGGTCCCAAGGTGATGTATATATGAAAAATCTGCTCCGTCCATCCTTCCCATCATATCATTTTATGCGTTGAATCCAAAATATAGGCGAATCCAGAGAGCAGGTGGGCCCCACTTAAGGAATTACGGGGCTGATCTGTCTGTTGGGCCACTTCTAGAGGGATCCAATGGATGAAAATTGATGTGTACGGTTAAATTATGGTCCTCAGGCCATGTATGTAATTTCGAGCCAGACGGATGGTGAAAACCCTGTGATCTTGAATCTTGGACATCTTTCAGGCCGCTTGAGCTTCAATTTCATGATTTCCTCGGATCTCCGGCGTTGATCTTGGTTCACTGGGGTCCGTCCCTTGCTCTGGTGAATTCTGAGCTTCAAATCCACACTTTTAGCACCATTTTTAGTTCAAGCTTCTAAATACCTCCTGTATCACAAACACGATTAAAACCGTCCGTTAAACCGTATCATGCTCGTAAAACCAGGTAATAAATAGGGTCTGATATGCAATATTTGACCCTCAACACAACCCCCAACCAGCATTTTGCTAGTCCCGAGCAAAATATGCGAAAATTAAGTTGAGAATTACGAGACAATTCTTGTGAAGTCGAGTGATATTTTGAAAAACAATCCAGATATGAGAAATCTTAAGATTCATGAATGTTAATTATCATTTTCTCCTGGCCTCTCATGCATGATGAATTTCATAATCAAGTTCAAATATTAATTCATAAACTCGAATAATTTCAAACATTGAGTTTCATGGGTGTATAGTGAAATCTCGGCTTACCATCATTAAGAGATTCAATTCTTTATTTCAGGATTTCATGATATCATTGGTAACCAATCAGAAAATTCATAACCATCATTACCTAAAACCAAACTTTGCCTCACAGATCATTCTTTCATTTTTGAGTTTATTTTTATTTTTATTTTTTTTAAGTCAAGATGGGAGTCAAATTTTCACCTATAGGGAGCAAACCTATGGTGAAACTCTTTTTTATACCCTGATGGCCAAATCTTTTAGGCTGGTTTCTTTCATGCTCAGTGATTACCAAGTTAATCATTCAATTTTAAACTAAAATCTTAATGTGTAAGTGAGATGTGGTATGTGAAATCATGACTCAATCAATGTTTACAACTTCTAATCATGGATTAATAATTCAAACTTAACTGTGAAATCTAACAAATACTGAATCCAAGAGTTATAAATTTCCAACATCACGTATCTTGAAATTCTAAATCTAAGATGTCTTGTCAAAATCACTTTGAATTCATAAGAAAGTCCAAAAAAATTTTAAAAATTTTCACAATTTTTGCTCAAGACCAAGAAAACACTGATTAGGTAACCTAATCTCCCACCCCCAACCTAAAATCTACATTGTCCTCAATGTAAAAGATATGAGCATGGAAAGCACCTGGGACAACGAAAAGTAAATATGAAGTGATGGGAAGATAGTACCTGGATGATGAATCGAGAGAGATTTTCCAAGAGATCGCAGCATGGAATCCAGTCAGCACGAGAGAGAAAGCAGAACAAAACAAAAACAAAAAAAAAAAAAATAAAATCCTACCTATACCACTTTCGCAGATGCTCTCGATTGCATTTAGCGCATGCAACAAGCCTTTAAACCCCTAGGTTGCCCCTAGTGGACGAGTTGTAGTCTCGTGAGGGTTTGCAGTAATGTTACCCACAAACATTGAACTAACTAACTAGGAAAATGAAATGGAAAGAAAAACTGGGTTGCCTCCCAGGAGCGCTAAGTTTACTGTCTTTCCTAAAACAGCATAAAGGAAACTACCCTAGTCCTAAGAAAGCAGGGAAAAACTACTCAGTCATGCCGCAAGGTTCCTCTTCTGGCCAGTATCGTGATAAATTTCTCAGTAGGTTTCTTAACAGGATCATCCAAAAGCCCTTTTTGCAATAGGCTTGGATGCCCTGGAGCATGACATTCCAGAGAAACTTATGTACCTCATCAAAAATTTGTCGTTGATTCGCCTGAGGTATCCAGAGTATATACGATTCACCTGCGACAGAAGAAGTTTCGAAGTTAGTATCCCATGGTGAATCAGAGACTACAAGTAGATCAAATTGAGAAAAATTTTCAAGAAGTGGTGTAGTCTCAACACATTCCGAAGTATCAGACTTCGGTTCAATTTTTAGCTCCTCCTCCCTTAATGGTAAATAGTGAGGATCTGGGGAGAGAGGGGCTTCAGAGTAAGGGTTCTCTCGGTCAGTAATGACTACCGAGATGTCATCTTGCAAGGCATTCACTATGTCTCTTATCATGGGATCGTTTGAATCTGCAAAGTGTGCCAAGCAATCATCCAAAGAGTTGGGACATTCAGCTGAGAGTGACTCATTTTCTACATTAAAGCTCGTGATGATCTGCCCAAGGAATCCATCGTCTTTGAAGGTAAACGAAGGTGTGCTCTCTTGCTCCAGCCCAGCATAGACAGATAGAGAGTCAGTAGACGAAGTATTGAAGTGCGGACTCTGTTCATTGATACTACTCAGAAGAGGCCTGGACTCGTCAAAATTCGATAGTTCAGATGGTGACCTCAACTGCGTGGTTTCAAATTCCAGAGTCGTATCGAGTAGCTCATCCATCTCCCAAATCATATCATTCAATTCAAGAGAGTGGTCCAAACATGTCTCACAGAAGTTAGAAAGGTCGGTTCTAATGAGCTCATCTTCCACTTTTAAATCAGACATGTTAGGTGAGTGGAGTAGCTCAGTATGACCGATCACTTCGTGTGCTTCTTGAGCATTGACCTGGACCATACTTGAGATTGATTCCAGGGGAATTTGGGTTGTGCTCTCATGAATCTCATCCCAATATTTCTCAGCTTCTAATTCAGTGCAGTACACACTTGAGATGGGATCGCTTTCCTTACATTCTAAATTCGGTTGAGGTTCGAATAAACTAACCTCAACCTCATCATTGAGATCCTGTGTATCATGTAAGGAAAGTGTGTCATCATCACTGTATTTGAAACACACCCAAGTATCTCCACCATTCTTTTGAACAGTCATTGAGATCGACTCGTCGGGGAATTGAACCATATGCTCATTAATGGAATCCAACTCCTCATTCCAAACTCCAGATTTCGTCAAAAGCGAGTGAGGATCACTTTCCTCACATTGTATTTCTGGATTGGATTGTAGCTGGGATGAGCGAGCTTCCTCTAACCTATCAAGGCGTGACTCAAGCTCTTCTAGTAATTTCCTCATGTCAGCAGAAGAGTCTGTGTTCCTTTGAAATGAATTCTCTTGGATCGATTTTGGTTGAATCTTAAAGGTAGAGGATCCAAAAGAATAATCATTATAATAGTTTGTTGATTCATCTTTCCAACATTGATGTTTCCACTGATTATAGTCATACGGATCATAGGTGGGAGAATCTGATGGTTAGTAATACTTATTATCACTCATGATATAATCACGCATTGTTTTCTTTTTCTCAGATGGGTGATAGTAATTCTCACTCCCATAGTTATGATAACCCCAACATTCACGTACGGTCCGTGGGGTGGAATTGTTCTCCCGTATATGATCGCGTAAGGACTTTTTAACTGGTGGCTCTTTGTATTCCGGTCGATTCTCGATGATAGTTTCAGAAAAGTTTTGAGACATTGGTGGATTTCTATCATAATCATCATCCCAATATAGATTATTCTTCTCAGCATACTGAAGTTCCCACTCGTGCATATACATGATGAAACCCTAATTCTGAGTCTAATCCTAGAATAAAATAAAATTCCTACGGCAATATGGAAGGTAAGCAGAAGAGAAGTGAGACGGATGTTACCGGAGTAGAAGTTCCTATGTTAAAAACCTGCAAAACAAAACAAAACACGTTAGTTTCTGAAGTAAACCAAATCTAAAGAGTTAAAAAATCTAGAAAATTAGAAAGAGTTTACCAAATTAGAAGTTCTATCTTAACAACCTACAGAATAGGAAATATGTTAGTCCTATGAATTAAATACAAAAAAACAAAATTAAAATTAGTAAAATCCTAATCTTAAACTAACTCTAAATCCAATTAATTTCAGAAAATCGTAGCCGTCAGTCCCCGGCAACGGCGCCAAAAACTTGTTCACTCCCCAAGTGCAGGGTTGTGATGTAGTAATAAACTCGGTAAGACCGAGGTCGAATCCCAAGAGACTGAACTTGTACGTTATCTGAAAATAACCAGATCTAGAACTAAGCTAAGATGAAATCTAACTTGAGTGTAATTTGAAGAATAATGGTGAAATATTTAATCTAAAACTGAAGAGAAATTCAGAGAAGGAACACTAGGGATTCAGAGGATCCACTTGTAGAGATCAGGGAGAACTACACTTGATTCATGAAAATCAACTGAACTTCCTTTGATGTAGTTTTGAAAAGATAAAAGGTATATGAATTAGAATGGATTCCATCACCAAACCATGCCCAGGAGACAAAGCAGACAACAGAATTAAACTAATTACCAACCAATCAATGTATGAAGGTTAGGAAGGGTACCATCATCCGACCATGCCCAGGAGACGATGGTGAACAACAGGGCTTCCTGACGTCATAAACATAAGGAGGAAAGAACATGTTCAAAGCCATTGCAGATCCATTGTAATTTCAGTCACAACAGACCATTAACGACTAAAAACATTCCCTTAATAAAAACCCAAATCAACATCAATTCAGTCTAAACAAAGGCACAAGCAAAGAGGCATCCCATCACGCTATAAGCTTCACCTCTTAGCCCTAGCTAAGAGGTTTAGCCAACCATGTTAGCTAGATCCCTAATATAAAATAAAATAAGCAAAAAAAAAAAAAAAAAAACTCTCCCCACGTCTGCTTCCCACGTCCAAGCCCCAGTCGAGCTGCTGCCTCCCTTTTTTTTCTCCCTTCCTTGTTTCTTTTATAGCTGCCAAAGGCCGTGGAGATGCTGCAACAGTCCGAGATGGAGTGAATTGCGGAGATTTTCGCCTTTGCGTGTCAAATTTGGAGTCATTGCAGAACTCCTTTACACCATCAGAATCAGGCTTCCTAACTCCACTTTTTCTTGCATCTCGTCCAAAACTGCAACATCCCTGGGGGATTTTTTCGATCACCTACACATTAAACGGTTCGGATTACTAATCCGAACGTGATCGAGATCACAAAACCGCCCCACGACGGTTTTCTCGATTTTTTGCATAAACAGAGCTTCCGCAATGATCGTTGTGATGATGGTGGGCCCCACATCAATGTCGAGTGGAAAATCCACTCCGTCCATAATATTCCCGACGCAAAACCGTTCAAAAGGGCCGAAACCGACCTGATTTCTGCGTGGCCCTTAGAACTTTGCGTTGCACCGTTCGTTATACGTTTGCAATTGCATCCGCATATGTGTGCATGCATGGGTCCCAGAAAACACGTGCGGTACGGTCGGTTTTGTCTTCCAGTAACATTGGATGGATCGGATCTGTAAAACAATCGAGGGGTGGGTCCCACTATCAACCCATCGGACGGACAAAGTTAGGCGCTGTTGCGTCTACGAGCTTCTGTGAGAAATCCTCGGTCAGCGCTTGCTGACCGAGTTCTTGAAATTTGGTGCGCTGCTGGAGCACCACCCTATAAACGTGCAATGCTCACATGGGTCCCAAGGTGATGTATATATGAAAAATCTGCTCCGTCCATCCTTCCCATCATATCATTTTATGCGTTGAATCCAAAATATAGGCGAATCCAGAGAACAGGTGGGCCCCACTTAAGGAATTACGGGGCTGATCTGTCTGTTGGGCCACTTCTAGAGGGATCCAATGGATGAAAATTGATGTGTACGGTTAAATTATGGTCCTCAAGCCATGTATGTAATTTCGAGCCAGACGGATGGTGAAAACCCTGTGATCTTGAATCTTGGACATCTTTCAGGCCGCTTGAGCTTCAATTTCATGATTTCCTCGGATCTCCGGCGTTGATCTTGGTTCACTGGGGTCCGTCCCTTGCTCTGGTGAATTCTGAGCTTCAAATCCACACTTTTAGCACCATTTTTAGTTCAAGCTTCTAAATACCTCCTGTATCACAAACACGATTAAAACTGTCCGTTAAACCGTATCATGCTCGTAAAACCAGGTAATAAATAGGGTCTGATATGCAATATTTGACCCTCAACAGTAATCTGACAAATTACCACAGTTGTCATCCTCTTTGAGGTTCATCAACCAATCCATGTTGTCAAGAGCATTTGAATCTTCCTGTATTGCACCAAGTAGCACAACTTCGACCGTGTTCACTACCAACTGTTCATCAGGGACATGGATCCTCCAAAAAGGTCGGGGCATCTTTGTTTCTGGTTGAAGAAGCATCGTCTTTTCTTCTCTCCTTACGGCAACTCGTTGTCTTTGCGATCAATGCTTTTAAGTCCTCATCAATGCCTCCAGTCTTACTGGAAACTTGGGGTAAGTGACTCATTTTCATACCCCTTCACGTGTGGTAGGGGGTTGAACCATCCTTGGGAAAGGTGGACCCCATTATGAACGGCGATTAGAGGTTAGCTGCAGTGGTTAACCACGGTCGAGGCCGTTATTTGGTTGGACTGCTACATGGCGACGCTCCCATCTTCTCTTAGGAGAATCTTCCGACTGAGATACAGTCTCTCAAGCGCATCAGTCATAGAGTTGAGGGGCTTGATGGGCTCCTCTGATAGTATTCGACCGATCATTTCTAGGACAGGAGACCCATCGGTGTTTCTATGTGGATCGGTCAGGTGTCCCTTCTGACCACCTGGATCGAGATTGATCTTCAGCCACGGTTGATTCCTCAAATTGGCGGTGACCATGTTTACTCCGATATTAGATGGGAACGAGTCGGTGTCATTCAACATTGCCTCATCGCCTTTTTATGGGAATTTCAATAGCCCATGGTCGATGTGGTCCTGAACGACGTTCCTAAACATGACATACTTGTTAGTTGAGTGGGACTGATTTTCATGCCACTTAGAGTACTCGATCTTCTATAATTCATTGACTGAATGTATCTTATGATTTATACGAATTTTAACGAATTTTTTAGCCAACAAAATATTAAATATTTCTTCAGCTCAAGTGATATCAAAGGTGTAGACCTTCTGAGCCTTTTGTGCGGTTAAAGTAGTCGAGTTCGCTTTGACCAATGCTGAACATACTAATGGCTTCTTAGCCACTACTTCAACAATTGCAATCTTGTAATTGGGGTCGTTATAATACATCCTCAATGACGAGTTCTTTTGTTTGGCTCCTTGTTACAAGAGTTCTTTGTAACGAGAAGCATTTTTAGTCATGTCATACAAATCAATAAACTACATACTTATGAATTTCTTACGGAGCTTATATTCAAGACTATCTTATGCGAGTTACACATATTCGACCTCAGTCATGACAACTTTACTATGGCTCTTCGTTCACTTGAACCGCGTAATATAACTCTCATATGATTCCCTAAGAAATTGTCGGAATCGCACGAAAGCGGCCATAAATTTGAGTACGTATCAAGTATGTATCGGCCATACTAATTTCTCTGTTCTTAGAGAAGAACTGAGCGTGAAATTTCTCTTCCATCTTTTGCCAAGTATGTATCGAGTCTGGCAGTAAATTTGAGTATCACGTAAAGCACGTTGCGGTCAATGAGTAACCGAATAACTATAACTTATAATATTCATTGTTGGCAAATTCCCCACAATGCACTGTGAATCGGCCAACATACTTAATGGTCGACAGGCCAGGCTTGCTAAAAAAATAAATAAATCTGGTCTATAATTTCTCGGCAACGAATGTTGTCAATCTATTTACTCGGGGTAGGGGTTATGATACAGTGGATAGTGTTGCGGCCAAGCACTTTACCAGCAATTTCTTGGACAATTTGTATTATATGGTCATGATCCATCTGTTGTGGCTCTAAAGCTGTCGGGTGATTCAAACCAAATCGATTAAGATTATCCTGGAATATAGGGAACTATTGTGAATTGAATCCTCACGGTAATCGTTGATTCCTATTTTTAGGTATGAAATTTCTAGCATCTCGCTCCGGTCACCTAACTTCCATAGGAGGTAGTGGATTTCTTACTTCCAAGGCAGGAACCGTGGGTGGGTATGTTGCAGAGGCGGAATAGGTGGTAAATTAGCCACATTGCCAATCGAACTTCCCTCGGCATTATATTGGGTCACCGATGGTGTTCGTTCAGTCATTATAGCTATCAGTCATTACATGGCCTCGATTTGGCTAGCCATGTATCGATTGATGTTCTTAGTTTGAATACAGAATTGTTTCCCTTAGGCTCTTTCATATTCTTGCACAAGTTAAATGCTCATCTGAACATCCCAAAGCGCAATAACTACCTCATCCAGAAGCACAATTCGGGTCGTGGATGGCCCCCCTGTATCGCCAATAGTTGTTGTCGGCTATTATTCATATTTAATGTCTGGAGGGTTGCAGGAACCAACACATCCTCGGCTGGAGGTGGTGCGGTTAGTGTAGAGGGCTCGACCCCGGTAATACAAACGCTCTTTCAATGCATTATTGGTAATATCACACTGGTAATTTAGAGACAGAGTCCCACTGGGCATGCCAGAATTGAGATTGCAACTCCAATTCAAACCAAACAACAATGATCCCAAGCACCAAGATAGGCAGACACGTAGTTATGACCGAGATCTAAAGAGATCATTCGCCTATTCAGCCACTTGCTTAATGTGTAAATTGGATCAGGCAATAGTCAAAGGATGGGTTTTATCCTCTAATGATGGGTTACACCTTTGCCTTCAGTATAAAAGAACTTTTCAATACAGATAAAATGAAATTAGAAAGAAATCCTTATAGTCGATCATGAAGCACAACTAAAAAACGCCTTTTCGATATATGAACTGAATCTAGAGTGCGAGCGTATATTTGAATCACAACTACTTGATTACGTCTATGAATTACACTAAGGGGCTGTTTGATTTTTAAATTCCCCCATTAAATAAACGAAATTACCTGATTATTGCTTATTACAGTTGTTTGCAAGTCGTCGTGAATTACGTTTCGAAAATCTGTCCATACAAATGTTTTTATTACTGATTTAAATATGTGGGCCCCACCATGATATATATGAGTTATCCACACCATCCATCCTTTTAAAAAAATACATTTTAAGGCATGAGCCCAAAAATGAGGAAAATAAAAAGCTCAAGTGGACCACACCTTAGGAAACATGGATTATTAAAACGTCAATGGTTGAAAGTTGTTTTCTCCCTAGGGCCCACAGTGATGTTTATTTGTCATCCAACCCGTTAATAAGGTCACACAGTCATGGATAAAGTGGAAACAAAAATATCAGTTTGATCCAAAACTTCCAGGGTCTTCAAGAAGCTTTCAATGGTAGGAGTTCAATTCCCATTGTTTCCAGTAGTGTGGTCCACTTGATTTTTAGATCTGCATTTTTTTTGGCTCATGCCCTAAAATGAGTTGGCTAAAGGGATGGACGGTGTGGATAATACAAAAACATCAAGTCGGGCCCCACAATTTAACTTTTTTTTTCACCGGGTGATGTGAGGAGTACTATAAATGAAAGGTAGCAGTCAAATCACCTTGGAAATTCAACTGAAAACAAAGAGGTAAATAATTATTACCCATTTACCTGGAATTACCTCTATAATTAGAAAATCATACAGGCCCTGAGGAATGTAAATCAACCAGCTTGGAAAGTAAAGATTACACTAATGAATGTAATTTGCTTAACAAGGAAAATAAATTATTACACTATGAAATGTAAATTGACATGATAATTTGAAAGATAAATTTAATTTCTTTGTGTTAGTGTGATATCCAATTCTTCTCATATTTATAGATTTGATCCTACCATTCTCAATTCTTACTACAATGTAACAGTTGCTATAACAGTTTCCATTACTACTTTACGGATGCTTTCCACATCTGGCTTACTTTGCTTATTTTTTTGCCACTTGTCATGTAATCACTGTCATTGATTGTTTTCCCATGGGCCACTTCAATGATACACAGCACTACCTGATACACGTCCCAAGAGAAATCCCACACATACATATTTACATGTATACCAACGTACCGTGTTTATTTATATAGATCACACGTAACAGTATCTGATTGATCGTGGCAGAGTACGGTGGTAGTCGGTATGAACACCTGTGACGAAGGTTTTTGTTTCTACTCTGTTTTACTTTGCAAGTGACAAGAGATATTGGAAATGTGGGCCCACAGAAATGTCCTTACAAATACACTCTGACCATCTGTTTTGAAAGACCAAACACAGGTGTGCCATACCAAACGAAACAGTAGAAACGAAAACGTCCACCGTTGAAACCTTCCTAGAGCTGACCATGATGTTTATATGCCATCCAAACCATTCATAGGGTTATTTCCACTCAGATAAAATGCAGGAACAAATATCATCCTAATATAAAACTTCTGTCTCTCCCAGGCGTTCATTATCCACTGTTTCGTGGTTATGGCCCACATGAGGTTTGGAGTTGCCTGATTTTTAGATTCCTGTACTATTGTGATCCTACAAAGCAGATGGACGGAGTGGATTTCTCACAGACATCTCTTTGGGCCCTACACAGCCCGAGTCACAGTAACATCTCTGTGCCTGGGTTCACCAGCAATCCGCTTCATATTACAAGTCAGGGTGTAGATACCCTTTGGTTCTGTTTTACCATGGGCAGTGCAAGACAATGAAATAGTGTTCTGATGACGAAAATGCCCTTCTGACGTCAGAGAGAATAAATGAAAGTTACTCATTTTTGTGCTCCTTTTTAACGGCAACGATGGCAGGACCCAAAAGAACCACTTTTTAAAATGACCAAAATGGCCAAGATGGGCCATGTCCTAGCTGGCCGATCGTGACAAAAGAGACCATTTTTTTGAAATGACAAAAATACCCTCAAATTAGTTTTTTTAAAAAAAGAAAAGAAAGAAAACCCTTGTGGAATCAAGTGTGTCAGTTTGGTGATGTAATTTCAACGGCTATGATGATTGTGTATTTGCCTGTAGCAGGATCAATGCAGGTGGACAGGGAGACAGCAGTGAGAGCTGTTTCCTTTCCAGTAGATAAGTAAAACGGAAAAAGGGTAAAGACAGTTGGAAAGATCTCGTTTTCATTGCTCCGAATCTCAGCCGCAGAGGAGAGATAAAATAAAATAATAGTACTATATGCTTTTCTCATCATTATAACATGGTGGTGACTTTCCACACGGACTTTAATCCAGGCCGTCCGTATGATAGGCTACATTCAGAGATCATATCCTAGAAACTTTTCTTATTTTGGTATACCCCCATCTGATTGGTTGGTGGCGCTGTGCTCGATTCTCAGTGGGACCCACGACTTCATTGTGCTCAGAACTGATGGAATTCTACCACGTGTGTGGTCGTGATCTCCCGTTCGCCACCATCTAAAAAATGAAGAAGAACGCACACGGTAGTCTGATTAAAAAGGAAAACGAATGACTGTTCGGTAGTCTGCTGGAGTTTCTTATCAAATACTACTGGGTGTTACCCTTACCGTGTGGGGCCCACATTGATAAATTCATATCCACGCTGTCCATCCGTTGTTTTCGATCATTTAAGGATGTTAACCCAAAACCTAAGTAGATTCAAATTTCTACTGGACCACACACCAACGTAAAACGTTGCGAGTGACTATTAAAATATTTTTTTAGCCACACAAGTTTTGGATCAAGCTAATCTTTGCATTGTCCCTTCACACAGTTCTGATTGACCTTATCAACGGGTTGGATGGAAAGTAGATAATACAGATCTGCGGACAGTGGGCCTTGTGAAAATTTTAATGGTAAGCATTCAATCTTCAGTTTCTTGTGGTGTGGTCCACCTGAGATTTTAATATGATTAGTTTTTGGATTCTCGTCTAAAATTATCCGTAAAAACGGATGGACGGAGTGGATTTACAACAACAAGGGTAACTCTCACTAATCTGTTACACACGTAACACCTAATCGTGCCCCCTTATCTACAAAAAAAAAAAAAAAAAAAAAAAAAAAAAAAGGTGGATACCTCTATCTGACCGTCCATATCATCGGTCCCATGGCAGAATGCTATACAAAGTAATGTATGTTACTCTAACCGTTAATTTCTTTTATTTTCCTGCATTCCTCAGTTGCCCTCCTTACGGACGGTTTGGATCACGCGTTCAATGTAGTTATTTGGTTATTCCCTGTCCAAAGTGAGCCCACAATTTCAAAGGCGTGGATTAAGACACGTGTATGTGATAAGGACATTTGGTGATTGCCTGTGTAGGTATCCGAGCATCTGCTGGCATATTTTCGGGACAACTCCAGTGGGAGTGATGCACGTGCGATTCCCACGCATGCAAAACGTCTCTGTGAATTAGAACCGTTCGAAAGCCCTTTTCCTTTCCTCAACGTAAATCCAAACCTACTTTTCCTGACGTTTTTTCCTTTTTCTTTCTTTTTTCTGCTTTTGAAACGGTTTCTGCTTTTGCATGGCGAGAATCCGTTACACGTGCATGGCGTTGCTGCAATCTGGACCGGCCACGTGTACGGCTGAAAGGACGGGAGGCCTCTGCAGAAACGTAACGATCCGGAAAGGCGCGGGGGAATAAAATCGGGACGGACGGGATTCGGTCGTTGGACTGACGCGGGTCGTGGTCCCCGCTTCTTTAATAAAAGCGGACTCCATTTCTGACTCTTTTGCCCTTATTGTTTATTATTATTTATTTTTATTACCTGTTCAGAAATGGAGAGAGGAGGGCCCCTTCTAACTGAAAAGAGGGCGACTGGTCGGGGAGCGGATTAGATGCTAGTGGGTGTTACCCTTATCGTGTGGGACCCACATTGATGAATGTTTTGTATACCACGACGTCCATACGTTTCTTCACCTCATTTTAAGACCTGTAAAAATCTAATCCGATCGAAATCTCATGTGTACCACAATATTGTAAAAGCTGATGCATTGCCGTTAAAATAAAAATCCTAGGTCACAAAGGTTTTAGATCAAGCTGATATATTATTGTACCCTCATCCAGTTCTGTTTAACCTTATCAAGGGGTTCTGTTCAATCGCCACTGTTGTTATCTATAGTGTGGTCCACCAGATATTTGGATGTTATTAGTTTTTGGAATAACATCCTAACATTGGCATGAGAAACAGATGGACGGCATGGATAAACAACAAATCATCAAGGTATACCTACGGTACCCCGACGGTTTGAGAACTGGTAGAAGCTTACGTGTTATTAATTAACTACTACTTTTCTTAATCCTCCGTGGGTTAGGAATAAGATTTTTCTGATATTTGCAATGTGATTGGGCTACCTCATCAATAGAGGTGGGCATTGAGTCGAGTTGAACTGAGTTAGGGCTGACTCGACTCGATCTGGTTTTGAAATAGGCTTGACCCGAACTCGATCCAACTTGATACCGAGTCCAGCATGTTTGACTTGATCCGAGTTCGGCCTGGCCTGCCTGGACTGATCCGGACCAAGTCCGATCCGGTCAGAAGTACCGAGTCAAGTCGAGTTGACACCAAGTCAGATTAAGAGATGAGGGAGGGAGGGAGGGAGGGAGTGGAGAGGAGAAAGAGGAGGAAGAGGAGAGTGATGGTGGTAGGTGGTTGCCGGGCTTGGAAGACGAGGAGGAGGAGGAGGGTGATGGTGTTGGGTGGTTGTCGGGCTTGGAAGAGAAGGAGGATGAGGGAGGGAGAGAGAGAGAGAGAGAGGTTAGGATCGGGGCGGGGCGAGGAAGGGTTAAAGAGTCGGGTCAAGTCAGGTTTCGGATCGAGACGAGTCTAACCGGATCGAGTTTCGGGTCGAGTTACTGGATAACTCGAACTCAACTCGATTTGAGTTTGGATTGGGCGAATCTTACTCGGTTCGGACCGACTCACCCATTCGGTTTGGGTCGAGTTGGATCGGACCGAGTTGGACGAGTTGAGTTAACCGGATCAGGTCGTCCCGTGCCCACCTCTAATCATCTATAATAAATGGTCAATCACAATGATGAAAAAAAAAAAGAAAAAAACAACAACAACAACAACAGAAAATCCCTATTCGTATGTATCAGTGAAACTTGGATTCCAGTCCAAGGGGGGAATCTAGGAAAGTGTTCCATATGTATCAGTGGGAAAGCTTCACTCTACCAAAGAATTATGACTTGCAAACACTACCAAAAAATCAAGCAATGGCTGTGGAGGTTGAAAGCTTTTAGCTACGGATTTAATCCGTAGCTATAGCCTAAGTTCTCTGTAACTAAAGTGTACCTCCCCAGCTAAAACATATTAAATATAGATGGTGCTTAAGGGGATCCATGAGGTCCATTGGAATATATATGTTTGATTTAAGCCGTCCAAAATTCTGATATATAATTTTAGTGCATGAGCCCAAAATTTATGTAGATTAAATGTTTAAGTGGACCACACCATAAGAAATAATATAAATTAAATTTCTACTGTTAATATGTTGTGTGGTCTCCTTACAGATTCGATCTAACTCATTTTTTTATCAGCACTTAAAATAATAATTTAAAATTAATGGACGGAGTGGATATATGAAATACATCACAGTGGGCCCCACGGTCCTAAAACCATAAAATGTCCAGGGAACCATCCGTCATGTGCCCCTCCAAAACCCCAAACCCCTCCAAAAACAAAAACCCCCGTCCGCCATTTTCTCCCGCTCGCTGACGAACCCATCTCTCCATCTCTCTCTCTCGCACTCAGTCTCTCTCTTTCCCTTGCCCTCTCTCGATCTCCCGATCTCCCTCACCCTCTCTCCCTGTCTCAAGGCCACATTCCCCTCTCTGTTTTCAAAAACTCATTTCGCTACAAGAAGGATAAGAAGAAGGAGAAGGAGAAGAAGACGGAGCACGTACGGTTAGTTTCTTTCTTTCTCCTTCTTTATCTCTTTCTTAAATCTTTCAATCCTTCAATCTGCATTTCCCTCTCTTTGTTTCTGAAATCTAAGGGCCCGTTTGACCGGTCTGATTAGAAGGGATTGGATGTTATTGGAAGGGATTGGAAGTTAAATCCTGGGATTGGTCAGGCGTGCTAAATAGAGTCAGTGATCTGATCCCAATCCCTGAGACATGTTTGGCTTAAGGGATTGGAAGGGATGGGAAGGTTTAATCCCGATATTGGCCAAGCGTGCCAAACAGACCGGATATATCAATCCAGGGATATAGTAATCCCATGTATCTGAAGACAATCCATTGACAATACCATCAATACCTAGAAATCCAGGCCATCCACCCTAATACCATTCAATCCCTTTCAATCCATCCGGCCAAACGGGCCCTAAAAATGCTTTGTGGGCCCCACCATAATATGTGTATGCAGGCCATTCATTTTTTCCAGCTCATTTTAGGGCCAAATCTTAGGTGGACCACACCATAGGAAACTGTGGTGATTGAACGCCCACCATTAGGGCCTGTTTGGCTGGGCAGATTGGATGGAATTGGATGGTATTAGAGTGAATTGCACAGATTTCAAGGTAATGATAGCTGCGTCAGTAGATTGATGCAAGATATATGGGATTGCTATATCCCAGGATTGCTATTTCCAGTATGTTTGGGACGCTCGGCCAATCCCGGGATTAAACCTTCCAATCCCTTTTAATCCCTTAAACCAAACACGTCCCAAGCAATTTTGAAGGGATTAGGGTGGATTGGATGGGATTTAAAGGTAATGATGGTGATGTCAGTGGATTGTCTTAAGATCCGGAAAGGAATTCCAGAATTATTTTTTTTGGGTTTGTCAGATTGTGACATGAATTTGAATTTCTATGTTTTTTTTTTTCAATGTCTTTTATGTTATTGGCACAGGCATTCATATACATTGAAAAATATGATTGAAGTGCTAAACTAGCATCTGCATTTACACCATTTTTTAAATGTTGGTGACTCATCCACCACACGTGTCATAAAACATGTTAATCCATTGTATTGCATTCATCAGGAATCAAGTAGTGGTATGGAGCTACTGCGATGCATCTGACTTTATTACACACTGCTGCAATGGTTGGTCATAGTGTTTACAAACATCGACTAACTTTCATTCAGCATATATATATATATCTTGAAGGGAATTTCAGAAAATTTGTTGGTTTGTCAATTTGCGAGACCAATTTGAATGTCTTTTAATTTGGTGTAATGTCTGTTATGTTACTGGAACAAGCATTCATATACATTCAGAAATGTGATTGAAGGGCTAGACTAAGTCACTAAGATGTGCATTTCCACCATTTCTTAAATGCTGGTGGTTCATCCTCCACACATGTGCCATAACACATGTTAATTCACCTCACTGCATTTGTCAGGTATCAAGTAGTGGCATGAAGCTACTAAGATGTGCATTTCCACCATTTCTTAAAAAGTTTGCAAACTCCTTAATACATTGTATTTGGTATATAATATTTGTTTGGGTCTAATCATCTGATAGCACTTCCTTCATTTCCAACTTTGAAGAGGATGGTGCATTAGGCTAATTTCTAACTTTAATTTTTGGTAAGGTGCAGGTTGAAAATAGACTCCTTGATTAATCGAGATTCAACTGTAATAAATAGGGAGTGGATGACATTAAGTTTCTCAGACCCACGTTTTATTTCTGGAATAAGAAGTTTTTCAAAGTTTGCATAAGAAAACCTTCCTGGTAGAGAATCCGTTCCTTGTCCATGCACTACTTGCAGACGTGCATGTTTTTCGGTTTCTTATGATGATATGGAAATACATCTAATGAAAAATGGATTTGACCCAAGCTATACAGTTTGGAACATACATGAGGAGCATGTATCACCTTAAGTGTACTGTACGTGAATCAAGTTCGCAACAATACCATAGTGTCCCGAACTTAAATGAGGTTCACAACGTGATCGTTCAAGAACTTGGTGGTAATAACCTAGATGAAGTTGTACAGGATGAGCCGAATGTGACCCCTGTAGTTGAAGGTGTCTTTGGAGAAAATAAAACAAATGATTTTGAAGCAAATCTACGAGACACAATGACTGAGCTATACCCTGGGGCCCAAGATTTCACTGTGCTGACTTTCATTGTACAACTTTTTAAATTAAAGGTGAATCATGGATGGAGTGAAAAAAGCTTTATAGAGTTCCTTCAACTACTAAAGAAGGTGTTACCTTCCGGTAACAAGGCCCCAACTAATACCAACCAAGCAAAAAAGATCATTACAAAGTTAGGTCTTGATTATGTGAAAATTCATGCTTGTCCAAATGACTGCATCTTATATTGGAGAGAGAACGAGATGAAAACCATTTGTCCAAATTATAAAACTTTTAGGTACAAGACTGAAATGGATTCTGAGAGAAAGATTGTCATAGTTTTATAAGTTTGAGGGTCAAAGTTGGGATGCAAGTCTGACTTACGTTAAACAACGCATCAATGAAGCGTGGAGGAATTAAAAGAAAAGATTGAACGCAAAATATATTAAAAACAAGGATCTTATTACCCCCCCCCTAGGTATGCCTATGGAGGATTGGAGGGTCTTCGTGGATCAACGTACCACCGAGGAATTCAAGAGGACAAGCGCAAGGAATAAAGTCAATCGGGCCAAGATAAAAGGACCTGAGTGTCTTGGGAGGCACAACATGGTTGTTACTTGCCATAAGATGGTATGTATTTAAAAATAGATATTATAGTTTAAAATCGAATTTAAATTTGAATTATCATTCTTCTAAATCTATTAATGATGTGCATTTGAACGATATGTAATATGCCATAGGCGATGGAGAAGAATCTTACCTCTAATGCCGAGATAGGTAGATGTGAAGTCTTTTTAAGAGCCCATATAAGAAAAGACAAAGTTGTCCAATATCCTGACCTTGCTGTAAGTGTATCCCTCGTACGACTAACTAGTACCCTTATGAAAAGCCTATGCATAACTTTGAATTATATTACATTAATTTGTATTTTTCACAGGAAAAACTAGATGAGCTCTATAGTAGCAATCCTGCTTCTAGGATGACCGGTGTGGATGATACCCTTACAGAGGTACTAATAAAATTAAAAAATTACTTAAGTCTTATGGTAATTATGAATATCCTAATAACTTGATTTACAATGTTTTACAGTTAGTTGGTTCTGACAGTAGAGGGCGAATGTGGGGTCTAGGTTGCTCAATAAGCAAGATAGGACTGAAGAAGTCAATCCCTGCTCGTTCAAAGGTAGAGAATGTGACAAAAGAAAAAGAGAGTATAACTCAAGAGTTATTTTAGAAGAAGAAAACATTGGCTGGGGTGACTCAAGAGGTATTTGAGATGAAGAAAACATTGGGGGATATACAGAAAGAGGGACAATATACTCAAAATCTCTCATCACCAACAATCGCTAAATCTGGTCAGGCATCGTCGGTATACAAGTATAAATTTTTTACTATATTGAGCTTACAATTATATTATAAACGCTAACAATACCAATGCCATTTTATGTGCAAATGTAGCCGGATATTGTATATATCGGTAAGAGATGCGACTTGCTTGGTTTTGAAAAATGTGGTGTAGTTGCTCGTGGTCAAGTACATGAAGTTAATCCAAATGCAACTGTCCATTTTGAACCGTTGGAGGATGGAGCTTTTGTTGTTGTCCTGACTGAGATTTTGCAACCTGGCGCTCCTTTGTGGAAAGAAGATGGGTTTGCATCTACACTTGGAGAGGCCAGTCTGGGATCATTTGTGCAATGGGGGAAAGAGGCTTTGAGAATTCAGTAATTTAAACAAATTTGGTACTCTATAATTGAACATGTGTAATGTGCATGTCTTTTTTAGTTACGTTATATGATGTTTGGCTTGTTTATTTCTTAATTTTGAACTAATTGGCACTTTTAAAAATATATATATTGAATGAATTTTGGTACTCTATATTTGAACGTATTTATAGTCTTAGGCTCCATTTGGTCTCATCACATTAGTATTTATGAAAACATTTTTTTTTAAAACCAAATGGAGCCTAAGCCCTTTTTTAACTCCGCCAATGCAACTCCTTGCATTGCCGGTCCCAAGCCCGAATAAAGGAGGGAGAAGGGCTTTAGAATGAGATCGTTAACTATGGAGGAGATCCTGAAAATGCAGTGAGTATCTCTAGTTTTATGGTTTTACTTGTAGATTTTTGTATTGATTACTCAAGCATGATGATTATGTGCATTCTTTCAGATGATTGTTGCATGTGGGAGGATTGGAACTGCATATTTCAGATTCAAGCATCTGGTACGTCTCTTGTCAAGAATGCACATGATTGGAGTAGCCTGGTCATTTGGACAAGCCGTATTTATGTATTTGCTCGAAATTGATGGAGCAGACCTGAATGTGCATCGGAGCTATCCGGAAGAGAGGGGGTCCATGAAAGGTGAGAACCGTTGTTATGACCATGATGAAGCTGTCTATTTCCTATGGACGGCGTTGGAGGGGTCTAGCCATTTGGACAGGCCGTGTTTATGTATTCGCTCGAAATTAATGAAGCAGACCTGGATGTGCGTCGGAGCTATCCGGATGAGTAGGGGTCCCTAGAAGGTGGGAACCACTGTTATGACCAAGATGAAGTTGTCTATTTCCCATGGACAGCATTGGAAGGGCCTGGCCATTTGGACAGGCCGTGTTTATATTTGTATTTGCAGGGACCACACCCTTAACCTAAACCCGAACCCATTCTCAAATCCAAAAACCTATAACCTAAATCTAAACCTTAACCTAAACCAAAACCTATAACCTAAACCAAAACTAAAACTTATAACCTAAACCCGAACCCATTCTCAAATCCTATAACCTATAACCAAAACCTAAACTAAAACCAAAACCTATAACCTAAACCAAAACCTATAGCCTAAACCCGAACCCATTCTCAAATCCTATAACCTATAACATAAACCTATAACCTATAACCTAAACCAAAACCTATAACCTAAACTAAAACCAAAACCTATAGCCTAAACCCGAACCCATTCTCAAATTATATAACCTATAACCTAAACCTAAACCAAAACCTAAACCTATAACCTATAACCTAAATCAAAACCTATAACCTAAACCAAAACCAAAACCTATAGCCTAAACCCGAACCCATTCTCAAATTCAAAAATCTATAACCTAAACCGTTAACCTATAACCTAAATCAAAACCTATAACCTAAACCAAAACCAAAACCTATAACCTAAACTCGAACCCATTATCAAATCTCAAAACCTATAACCTAAACCGAAACCAAAACCTATAACCTAAACACGAACCCATTCTCTCAAATCCCAAAACCTAAACCAAAACCTAAACTCAAATCCCTAAACCTAAACTTAAACCTAATCCTATAACTTAAACTCAAATCCCTAAACCTTAACCTAAATCAAAACCTATAACCTAAACCAAAACCAAAACCTATAACCTAAACTCGAACCCATTATCAAATCTCAAAACCTATAACCTAAACCGAAACCAAAACCTATAACCTAAACCTAAACCCATTCTCAAATCCCAAAACCTAAACCTAAACATAAACTCAAATCTCTAAACCTAAACTTAAACCTAATCTTATAACTTAAACTCAAATCCCTAAACCTTAACCTATAACCTAACTTAAACTTATACTTATAACCTAAAACTATTCTTAAATCCCAAAACCTATAACCTAAACCTAACCTTTCCTAAACCTGTAACCTAAACTCAATTCCCTAAACCTAAACCTAGACCTAAACCTAAGCGTATAATCTAAACTCAAATCCCTAAACCTTAACCTATAACCTAACCTAAACCTATACTTATAACCTAAAACTATTCTCAAATCCCAAAACCTATAACCTAAACCTAACCTTTCCCTAAACCTATAACCTAAACTCATTCCCTAAAGCTAAAACCACACCTAATCCTAATCTCAACTCCCTAACCTAAACCTAAACCTAAACTTGAAAAGCCAAACTTAAACCCAATCCAGAACTTGAACCCGATTTCCTAAACCTAAACCATAACCCATTCTCAAATCCAAAACCTATAACCTAAACCAAAACCAAAACCAAAACCTATAACCTAAACCTCGAACCCATTCTCAATCCCAAAACCTTTAACCTAAACCAAAACCAAAACCTATAACCTACATCCGAACCCATTCTCAAATCAAAACCTATAACCTATAACCTAAACCTAAACCTATAACCTATAACCTAAACCAAAACTAAAACCTATAACCTAAACTCGAACCCATTCTCAAATCCCAAAAGCTATAACTAAACCTAAACCCATAACCCATAACCTATAACCTAAACCAAAACCTATAACCTAAACCAAAACCAAAACCTATAACCTAAACCCGAACTCATTCTTAAATCCCAAAACCTATAACTAAACCCGAACTCATTCTTAAATCTTAAAACCTATAACCTAAACCTAAACCATAACATAAACCTATAACCTATAACCTAAATCAAAACCTATAACCAAAACCTATAACCTAAACCCGAACCCATTCTCAAATCCAAAACCTATAACCTAAACCTATAACCTATAACCTAAACCAAAGCTATAACCGAAACCAAAACCAAAACCTATAACCTAAACTCGAACCCATTCTCAAATCTCAAAACCTATAACCTAAACCTAAACCTTAACCTAAACTCAAATCCTAAACCTTAACCTATAACCTAACCTAAACCTATACTTATAACCTAAAATTATTCCCAAATCTCAAAACCTATAACCTAAACCTAACCTTTCCCTAAACCTATAACCTAAACTCAATTCCTAAACCTAAACCTACACCTAATCCTAATCTCAACTCCCTAACCTAAACCTAAACCTAAACTTGAAAAGCCAAACTTAAACCCAATCCCGAACTTGAACCCGATTTCTAAACCTAAACCATGACCCGTTCTCAAATCCAAAACCTATAACCTAAACCTAAACCAAAACCAAAACCAAAACCTATAACCTAAACCCGAACCCATTCTCAAATCCCAAACCTATAACCTAAACCAAAACCAAAACTTATAACCTAAACCCGAACCCATTCTCAAATCCCAAAACCTATAACCTATAACATAAACCAAAACCTATAACCTAAACCAAAACCAAAACCTATAACCTAAACCCGAACCCATTCTCAAATCCCAAAACTATAACCTAAACCTAAACCTAAACCTATAACCTATAACCTAAACCTAAACCTATAACCTAAACCAAAATAAAAACTTATAACCTAAACCCAAACTCATTCTCAAATCCCAAAACCTATAACCTAAACCTAAACTTTAACATAAACCTATAACCTATAACCTACATCAAAACCTATAACCTAAACCAAAACCAAAACCTATAACCTAAACCCGAACCCATTCTCAAATCCCAAAACATAAAACCTAAACCTTAACCTAATCCTATAACCTAACTCAAATCCCTAAACCTTAACTTATAACCTAACCTAAACCTATACTTATAACCTAAAACTATTCCCAAATCCCAAAACCTATAACCTAAACTCAATTCCCTAAACCTAAACCTACACCTAAACCTAAACTTGAAAACCCAAACTTAAACCTAATCTCGAACCTGAACCCGATTTCCTAAACCTAAACCATAACCCATTCTCAATTCCCTAAAGCTATAACCTATAACCTATAACCTAAACCTAAACCTAACCTAAACTTATAACCTTTCCCTAAACCTTTAACCTAAACCTAAACTTAAAACCTAAATGTATTCTCAAATCCTTAAACCCAAACCTACACCTAATCCTAATCTCAACTCCTTAACCTAAACCTAAACTTGAAAACCCAAACCTAAACCTGATCCCGAACCCGAACCCGATTTCCTAAACCTAAACCTTAACCTATAATCAAGTTCCCAAAAGCTATAACCTATAACCTAAACCTAAACCTATAACCTAAACCTTAACCTTAACTTTAACCTAAACCTAAACGTATAACCTTAACCTAAACCAAAACCTATAACCTAAACCTTAACCTATAACATATAACCTAAACTTATAACCTATAGCCTAACCTTAACCTAAACCTTAACCTAAACCTTAACCTAAACCTATAACCTAAACCTAAACCAAAACCTATAATCATATGGTGAGACTATTTCTTTTGTGTCAATTTCATTCCTCTTTGAGTTTTTTTTTAAAAAAATTCATTAAGAAAAAAAAAAAAAGTGGTTATACATGATGCACTTCTTTCACTTTGTCTTTCTTTTTCCCAATGGACATTCTAATTTATGAATGACATGACTGTTTGTAGGATAATGGAATATACGAAGCTATTGAAATTTCAGGGTGAAGTCGAGCACATTTCTTTAATAAAGCCAAAGATTTATATTTTCAGCATTATTGTAATTGTAATTGTAATTGATTGAATGAATTGGATTGTAATTGATTATAATTGAATGAATAAATGAATATATATAATTTTTTAATGTACAAAATAGCTACGGATATTGACCGTAGCCACTAATCTGACAGGCGTAGCCTTTTCAATTTTGGCATATTGCTACGGACTTTTAGCTACAAATAATATCCATAGTTATTTAAAGTTTTCGCTACAAATATACTTGCTACGGATTATATTTGTAGCTATTACACACTATAGCTACGAATTAAATCCGTAGCTATAGGTTCAAGACCTATTGTTACGACACCTATGGCTACGGTCAGGCTACGGACCAAAACCGTAGCCATAGGTCTATGGCTATGGCTTTTATCTGTAACAGCTTTTATCCATAGCCTTAGCCCTGTTTTTTAGTAGTGAAATTACAATGCTTTTGGATTTTAGAGTGTGACTATCCCATTATATTGTTTTTACAAATAGCAAATTTTTAACAAAATGGGACTTTTCATGTTAGAGTGAACTAATCCCATCACTGTGAGAGGAAGTTCTAAGATTTTTAGGCAATCTTGCAACTCTCATTGCCTCAGAGTATTTGTTGCTTTTTCTTCTTCTTTTTTAATTCATTAAGGTGTTTTTGGAGTTATAAAAGGTTATAAACATTTTCCTCGTTTAGTTGAATTAGAATCCATTGCAGAGTCGATTCTAAATCCTGAACTGATAGTTAGGTGTACTAACAAGCTAACAAAAAAAAAAAAAGCACTCAAACCTCAGATATACATAATCAAGGAGCAAAAAAAATCAGATGTACTAATTTGTCCTTAGAATAACTGTAAAATTCAATGAAAAAAAAAAAAGAAAGAAAAAAAAAAAAAAACCAAATTCCCTGAAATTAGATGAAAACTGGTTTGCATTCATTGAAAATGGTAGTCCCCATGGATCTTTTGGTTTCAAAATTTTTAGTCAACAAATATTTGATGATTGCATTCGATACTTGTTCTCTTGCAGTCACCATGGGTCTTCTGGTTTCAGAATCTAATGATGGATCAAACCACCAAGTCCTATATATATTGATTCTATGTTTTCTTCATGTTACTCCCTAGAGCATGTCTATCTCCGTGTATAAATAAAACAATCATGTTGATGGTATATATGTAGGATATTCCTCATATGGCAGAATATACACAATGGTAAGGGTATATACATGTTCAGCTATATAATCAACCATATGACTGTGTATTGAGCCCCAATACACAGTCCCAAGAGAGTACACAACATATTATGATAATAATTTGAGTTATTTGCTATTTTATAGAGTTTTATCAATATTCTGGGAGATCCTCACCGCTACTAATTACGCCAAGTGCATTCGCACTTTCGCCAATCCACACATGCTAGTTCTAGCAGATCAAAGGCAATGGGAGTTGTCCATCAATTTTGGGTAGCCTAGTTTTGCATAAATCAAGGGAATGGCTTGAATATAAAAAGGGATATGTGTACACAACTTACCTGCATAAGGAAACTTTCGATTGGTGAGTCGATACATCAGTTTCTTCTTTGGTGATTTGTTTGGGGCTGCAAATTCCTGTAACCCATATCAAATTTCAGGATCTTCGACAAACAGCATAACTAGCAAAAAAAATCTAATTGAAATTCGGCATGCAATAAGCAAAGTCGCAAGTTGCATATAATGTGTTACAGTAATACTATGTTCTTGAACAATACCAAAGCTGCAGGTTGCCTGTAACATAATCCAATCCACCCCTGATGCTACTGTACTTTCTCAGAAAGGGCCAAATTATTTTGATGGTTGAGTTTGCAAGGTCACAATTACTATCGCCATTGATAATCAAGACATTCCTCCAGTGGTCCAACAATACTAAAACCATACCATCCAAAATCCCAGCCATCCAATTGATGGCGAGCCCTTGAACAGCTGAAATTTAAAACAATTGATTGTGGTTCATAATCCAATTGATGGTTAAATAAGGTCTACAATAGCAACAAGGCCCTGTGGTTGCAGATAATATAGTTTTAAATTAGTAGGGCATTGCAGGAAAGAAAAGAAAGCAAAGGAAATAGATGGGTTGCTAGTCACAGTCACTGACCATGAAACTAATATCATCAAAGATGTGTTGTTGCCCACTGTGGCTATATATAAATTACTAAGATCATTTAGTCTGTTGCCATTGCTTTGACTTTGCAAGTCAATCATTGTTACGGGTGATGCATTAGAAATTAAAACCTTAAAAGAACCACATCCCTTGAGTAAAATAAAATACAAAAGAAGAAGAAGAAGAGGCACTTTCATCGCAATACAGAACTCTTGAAAAACACACTAACCTTTAAGGCAGCAAGTTTGAGACCTCAGATAACATCATATTTTGACCATCATTTTTATGAAGCCAATATAGGGATTGGGCTTGTTGCTCACTACCCACTTCTAATGGTAAATGCATGCCATTTTGGAACTGCGAAATTGGGATAACATAAATATCAATGCCAGTTTGCTCGGTTGGGTCCTGCAAAGATAACATAAGCATCAACAGGCTCACCATCAATACCAGAACAGCACATTTCAAGAGTGAAATGCTAGCTTCTAAACGCAGGCACCAGAAATAGGCTCACCTTCAACAGATTCCATGCAGCCTTATAAACATCAGGTGACTGCATGTGGAAAGTTGAATGCATTGTAAATTCAAGAGAAAGAAGAATAGAGAAAGTGTAGTGACTTGAGAGAAGAAAAAATAAAAAAATAAATGAGATTTCTAGATGAAGCTAAGCTACAATAACATGTTTCATAAACTCAAAAAATGGAAAAAAAAAAAATGATAATTGTAAGCATTTATTACATTAGCGAATTTATAATTACATTCATTACATGATTCTGTTTTGTCTTCTGAGTTTCAGCCCAATGGTTTTTTTTTTTTTTTTTTTTTGATAGAATCAGTTTAGGTTGTATGTTCTCTTAACTGTGATACTTCTAATCCAACACGAACTGACTATTTAGGCAGCATTTGGATGCACTATCCAATAAAATTGCAATAACAAGTTCAATAAAGTGGAAACGACCAAATTGCAATTAGTTAGTATTCATATTCAATAAAGTAGAAGTCCACTATCAAAAGTAAAAATAAGTAGGCTAGATATCTACCGGGATGACTTTAGAAAAACATGGAACTGGAAGATGTGCAAAAATGAATCTACTCGATGTGTAGTCTCATGAACATATAAAAACCTGCCTCCATACACCTAGCCATGCTACACAGACATGGAACAGGACAATCACCGTCGTCCATAAAATCAACTTATTTTGTACATGCCTTGGCCGAGAAAGGACATAGTACTCTCAACTTCTAATCAGATGGGCCACGCATGTATTTTGAATGCAGGCTGTTTTTCATTTCCTTAGATGTCATTTTGATGAACCGCCTACCACACATGGACGCCATGCTTGTGAGTAAGTAGTGTGAGTAAAAATCCAAGAGTATCTTTAAAAAGCCATTGAAAAAAAAAAAAAAAAAGACCTCTAAGAGACTTAAAGCAAAAGTTCCATTAGAAGTAGGAATAAGTAGACCAAAAAATAAAAGAAAAAGACCAATGAATTGTTTGGTATTATTGGCAAATCAAATCACTTACTTGAAGAAACATAAGCTTGAGGACAACACCCAAGTTCCAGCATTCATGCATGGTTATTAGGGTGAGAAGGTTCCGTGTCTTAACATATACCAGCCCCAACACCATTCCTGTAGAGGCAAAGGCAACATGGCATATGTAAGAATGGAGATGAAGCATAAAAAATAGCCACAATTTTAAATCAAAGGTGATACCACCATTAACGTTTCTTAACTCAATAATCAGACTGGTACACTCATCAAGCAAAGGCAACCATGAACATGAAATTCACTTCAAACCAAACTCATCAGGTAAAGAACATAAACCGAAAAACCCAAATCATAAAGTACATCAATATAATTAAAAAGAAAAAACATCAAATTGCATAGAATTAGGGATTTATAGCAGTCCAAAATATGACTAAGAACATGAAATTACCATTGAGAGCAGATCACGAGCTAATAAAAACCAAGTACAAAATGCATTAATAGAGGAAAGAACCATCAAGTGCATATAATTAGGGATTTACATCGGTCCAAGAGACAACCGTGAGTATGAATATTAGCTTTGAAAACAAAACAATGAGCTAAAAACCATGGATATGTGGCTTCATGGTAAGATGATTTGGACAGTCCAGCTAATTTGCACCAACAGAGATAGCTGTCAGTCCAAAAATACTTACAAGGCCAATACATTTTTTTTTCTTTTGTCAAGCAATGGATGTCCCACTTAAAAGGAATTTGATTACATTCTGTTTGCATTTGCAATGTGCAAAATGGAGATTTCTGATATGGTTATCCATAACAAAGCATTTTCCTGTTTACCCTCAGGCCATGATGAATGTTCACTTCTCACCAATAGCTCCATATCTCTTTCTACTAAATCACTCATAGCACATATGGACAACAGGGTTAAAACAACATTTTTATACAAGCACTTTCTAAAATTTTTAAGTGGGATGGGAAGTTCTTAAAAGAAACCAAAAAACAAAAAACAAAAACAAAAACAAAAACAAAGCAAAACAAAACAAAAAATAAAAAAATCATGTTGCATACTGCAGAGTGTAGACATCCAAATGCTATTTTGGGCAAAGGAAAAACCAATGTATCGGACCATCAAAACACTAAATTAAAGATCATCAAACATGCTAGCAATTATATGAACATTGACAAGCCTGTACATATTACAAAAATAAATAAATTGTGACTGCATCACATCAAGGAAAGCCCTTCAAAATGTACCACAGAACAATAACAAAAATACCGCAGTACCTTGCTACGACAAAAACATTCATGGCCAATTACAAAAGCAACAGTTCTTTCCATACACAATTATTGAATCACCTCCCTTAATCATGACACACTTTTCCCAAAACCATAGCTTAGCAAAACAATTGAATTGCATAGGCATAGGATATTCTATTGGAACCGTAATTTTATTTCTCAAAGCAACTGGTTGATTTTAATAAACCTTTGTAATTAATTGCATGCTCATAGCATCTGTAAGAGTTTTGTGTTCTTATTGCCAAGCCCAAGCTTGCATAAAAGAGTGTTTCCTTAGCATAGCAGCCAGCATGCTAAGGCAACTTGTCCCTGCTCCCTGGGCTATATTTTCAATTCCATAAGTCCACAAATGCATTACAACTTACTTTAGTGGTTACACTTCCACATGTTTGGAGGAGGAGGTGGGGTATATACCTGAAGGTGGTGGCTGTATAACCATATATGCATATTTTAAGTTTGTTAGTGTTGTGCATATAAAGCATGCACCTGCCCAACAAAACCCACTTGCAATTCAAATCAATGCAACAATAAAATCAAAACTTATGATAACTACTCTAATATATATTTGAAATATTAATGGAAAGAAGTTGCGATAAATACATAAGAGGTGCATGCCTGTGCAACATGGGCTTTGAGAATTTCATCAAACACTTGGCATCCCTTCCTCCACATGTTCTTGTCCCTAGACACTAGATGTTAGTGAAGCAACGATCAATTGGCTCGAGATCAAACCACGCCGCAGCCCACAACACCATATTAAGCTTCACAATACGATACACCATGCATTTTCCAAGGGAAATTCCCCTCTACATCATCATACAACAAATTTACAGATAAATTTTAGAAACTCTAATCTCAACATTCGATTTTAGTAAAAAAAAAGTATAAATCAAAAAATAATAATCAGAAACCCATAAATCTAAACATCGAAAATTTGGAAACAAACAATAAACAATTGATTAAAAATTGTTTCTACATAAACTAACCTTTCCTTAAAGAGCTTGTATGGTGCTCTGCCTGTGACTTTTGCGACAAGTAGCAGAGAGAGCTCTGCTTTCAGATCTATCAGCGGAAAGGGGTTTTTGATTTTTTGTGAGTGGGAGTGAGAGAGGGGTTTCGAATCTTTTAGTAGAGAGAGGTTTTAGATCCTTCACGACCGGGAGTGCAACAACTCAAAATCATCCATTGATGAAGAGGAGTTTGTGAGATCGAGTGGGAGGGGATGGTTAGGGAGAGAAGAGGAGTTCGTGAGAGGGGAGATCGAGAGAGAAAAGGAGCACGGGAGATCGAGAGAAGAGAGAGAGAGAGAGAGAGAGAGAGAGAGAGAGAGAGAGAGAGAGAGGAAATAAGGTTGAGTGGAGGGAAATGAATGTTTCGTGAGAGGGGGAAAAGAAAAAGGCAGCGCGGTTTTCCGCATTTTTGCCTGCTACGGTCCTACTACAGTTTTTAACCATATTTAAAAGCTAATATGACCATAGCCATTGAACAATCCGTAACGGGCCCTCCATGGTTCACATTTGACGGGATCTGGACGGACAACCTTGTCAAGGGCTTTGTGGGGTCCATCTTGACGTAATTGATATATCCACTCCGTCCATTAATTTTGTAATTTTTTTATAGGAAATGAACCTAACATTTAGGCAAATCGAAGGTCTAATTAAACCACAGCATCGATCAATGGATTAATCTCCACTCTTTCCTACCGTGTGGTCCACTTGTGCTTTCGATCTACTTTCTTTTTTGAGTTCTTGCCCTAAAATACTCTTAAAAAATGGATAGACGTATTAGATGGAGTACACGCATTTTAATGGGCCTCGTAGAGTCCCTTATGAAGTATTCAAGGTTGTATGTACGTCTGGCGAAGTTAGCTTTTAGCTATGGTTTGCACAGTTTAAGCTACGGTTTGAAGTCTTAGCAAAAAACCAGAATAGTCCATAACCTTTGGTCATTTTTTTGGTAGTGATATTAATGAACATGAAGAAGCATTTTAAATAAATTTATTAGTAATTTAGAAATTCAAAAAATGCATAGGGTATAATATATGGTTAAGATTTCTCTTGCAAATGTCACTTAACAGTTTATATATATATTTTAAAAAAAATTATATATATATATTTTAAAAAAAATTATATATATATATATATATTTTTAAAAAAAAAAGGATAAAAAACCTTAACACATCTTGAATCTCTCATTATGTGTAGCTTTCCCAACCTTGCATGGTAACACCCAGCTAGGTACCAACCTAGGTTACTTTCGTAATTAAAAAAACCATGCGAGTGGAACTTTCATAAGATCCACCCCATTCATTAGGTACATTGCCCTGTTCTAACCACTGAACACAGAAATGATCAATTTCCAAAACTTAGATAGGCTACACTATTGCAAACAATTTGAAAGAGAACATCCTTAATTAATTTTGCGTCAGACCTACCGGTAGTCTTCATGTGCATCCAATCCATTCATCTATTGTACTTTATTATGATGAAAGAATTACCCAAAAATTTTAGTATTTTAAGACTTAGTTAGGCCATATTAAATTAACAAATTTTAGGTATAAATTTATAAGGTAACCTGCCTTAAAATTAAATCAGCCTAATTTTTCAAATGAAGGCCAAATAAGGCATGGTTGTGATAGTACTTAGGCAAGATATCCATCTTTTTCCCCATCCATCTCACTTCCTCTCTCCACATGCATGACATATGACATGCACGGTGGCTCAAAATAAGCCATCGAAATTGTGGCATCCATGGTCTTCCATGGTAAAAACTGGGTGACAACCAAAACTAGATTTATTGAAGGATCCGAACACTGATTAACGAACATTCTGACATTCAACTAATACAAGAAATCATCTTTATCCATGCCTTCTATCCCTTTTTCCCATTTTAGGGCATGATCCCAAAAATGAGGCACATCCAAATCTCATGTGGACCACACCACAAGAAATAGTGGGGATTGAATGCTTAGGGTTGAAAGCTTTTTAAATTTTTTAGGGGCTACAATAGTTTTGAATCAAGCTAATATTGTGGTTTTCCTTCATTCAGGTTTGTGTCACCTTATCAACAGATTGGATGGCAAATGAACATTACATTGGACCTTAGAAGGTTTTAACAGTAGATGTTTAATCAGTAATGTTTTCCCATGGTGTGGTCCACCTATGATACAAATCTTCCTTTTTTGGCCCACACTAAAATGACCAAAAAAAAAAAAAAAGAAAAGAAAAAAAAAGAAGGGACGGTGTGGATAAAACACATAAATTATGGTGGGGCTCCCAGAGGCTTGACTGTGGACACCCTGCCCGTCTCTAGCTGTGAACGGGCAGCAGCTTTGAGTGGCCACAGTGATGTATGGGTCTTATTCACACTGTCCATCCATTTTTTAAGTCATTTTAAGGTATAAGTCCAAAAACGAGGCAAATCAAAAGCTCAAGTGGACCACACAATGTGGATTAAACTCTCATCGTTGAAAACTTTTTGGGGGCCACAGAAGTTTTGGATGGAGCTGATATTTGTGTTTTCTCTTCATCCAGGTCTATGTAACTTTATGAATAGGTTAGATGGCAAATAAACATAACAGTGGGCCCCAGAAACGTTTCGACGGTGAGAATCAGTATCACTGCTGTTCATGTGGTATGATCCACTTGAGCCTTGGATTTGCCTCATTTTTTGAGCTATAACCTAAAATAAGACAAAAAAAAAAATTAAAAATGAAAAAGATAGACGGTGTTGATAAGACCCATACATCACGGTGGCCACTCAAAACTGCTGCCCATTCGCAGCTGGAGATGGCAGGGGCAGGACGCACGGAAACGGATCGGCTACTCACCCTGCCATTAGCCAATGGCTAGTGGTCGGTGCTCTGAGGCCCACCATGATGTATGTGTTTCATTCATTACGTCCACCCATTATTCCAGATCAATTTATGATATAAGTTAAAAAATGAAGTTGATCAAAATCTCAAGTAGACCGCAGTGTTGATTGAATTCCCACCATTGGAAACTTCTTGGGGCTATAAAAGTTTTGGATCAAGTTGATATATATTTTTTCCCTCCATCCAAGTCTATGTGACCTAATAAACAGATTATATGTCAAATAACCGTTACAGTGGGCTCTAGGAGGTTTTTAATGGTGAACATTCAATGACTACTGTTTTACCATTGTGTGGTCCACAAGAGATTTATATATACCTCAGTTTTGGTATTAAGCCCTAAAATTATCTTTTAAAATTGATAGACGGCATGGATAAAACACATACATCATGATAGGGTCCACGTAGCACCAACCACTAGCCACCTGGCTGATGGCAGCGTCACCAGCAAAACTGCTTCCAGACGCAATCCGCGTCCCTTGACTGTCGGGGAAAACGGATTGGCTACTCCCCTGCCACCAGCCATTGGCTGATGGTCGATGCTCTGTGGGCCCACCATGATGTATGTGTTTCATCCATGCCGTTCATATATTTTTCTAGATCATTTTATATGTTTTTCTAGATCATTTTATGGTATGAGTACAGGAATGAGATATATCCCAATCTCAACTGGACCACGTTACAGAAAACATTGTTGAATGAACTTCGACCATTAAAATCTTTCTAAGGGTCATCAAAGTTTTGGATCAAGTTGATATTTGTTTTTTCCCTTCATCTGTGTCTGTATGACCTAATCAATACATTGGATGTCAAATAAACAGTACAGTAGGTTGGATGTCAAATAAACGGTACAGTAGGCCTTAGGAGCATTTGAATGGTGGATATCCAATCACTATTGTTTTCCTGTGGTGTGACCCACCTGAGGTTTATATCCCTCTCATTTTTGGGATAATGCCCTAAAATGATCTGTAAAATTAGATGAACGGAATGAATGAAATAGATACATCATGATGGGGCCTACATAGCACCAAACACCAGCCACGGGGCTGGTGGCAGGGGGAGTAGCCAATCCGTTGGATCACTCGTCAAACCGCGTCCAAATCTCTCCGCTAGGATTGGGATTGCCTGGCATCCGAAGCTAGGTGGCGCTGGCCACGGTGTTTACGAGAAATCCATCAGTCCATCCATTTTCTCACCTTGTATGAGGACACGAGAACAAAATTGAGAAGGACTCAAAACTCAACCGAGCCACACGACGGGAACAGTGGGGATTGAATATCCACCATTAAAAATTCAAGGTGGACCTTGAAGGAGCTTTTCAACGGTTTGGATGGCATAGTTTTGTGTTTCCCATTCATCCAAATGGGAATGAGCTTTTCAATGGTTTGGATGGCATATTTTTGTGTTTCCCATTCATCCAAATGGGAATGAGCTTTTCCACGGTTTGGATGGCATATAAACTTGAACGTTTCAACCTTGGACGCGGATTGCGTCCTACCCTCGCCCGGACAGTGATCGGTCCGGGTAGGGCCTAACGTAATGTAAGTCTTTTATCCACGCCGTTCAACACTTTTGGCATATCATTTTAAGGTATGGTCCTAAAAATTAGGCATGTAATCAGCTCCAATGGACCACACCAAAGGAAGCTGCAATGATAATACACCTACCGTTGAAACATTTCTAAGGGCCAATGTGTTGTTTTTTTTTACCATCCAACCTATTAATAATGTCAATAATGTCATGTAGACGTGGATGAAGTGAAAACACAAATATCAGCTTGATCTGAAACTTCTCCAACTCCCAAGAAATTTTTAATGGTGGAAGATCAATCCCCACTATGTGGTCCACTTAAGCCTTAAACGTGCCTCGTTTTTATTGTTCATGTATTATAATTATCAGAGAGAATCATTTAATGACGTGGATAAAACACTTACATGCCCTGTGATGGGCCGATTAGGCTACTCGCAAAAATCACCTTGGGGGCGTTTGGCGCAGAATATTAGATGGGATTAGGTGTGATAGAATTGCATTTGGTCCGTGCAAATCTATCCAGCATTTGGAAAGGTTGGGATTATGTGCACATGCAGGAATTTCGTGGATTTTGAAATTCACTACACATGTGGGCCCCACATCGATGTGTGTGTTTATACATGGTGTCCATCCAAATACACCGTATACATATTCTAATTATATATGTGTACAAGTGAATGACATCCATTGAGAATTTGGACCGTTGATTACAATTTCATGGTCGGTTAAACATAATTTTGCTTAATTCAGTGTTTTCCGTAACAAAACTTTTATCCCAAGATGGCTACAATACCATAATATTTTCAGACATGCAATCATTGTGCAATAATGATGTTAACTCATTTAATACAATTCAATACCAATCAATTCTACTTACCAAATCCTTTAAATGTTTGGCAGCATAAAGTATATGGGGTTTCAAATATAGGGAGAGCTTGTATTACACTTAAAATCCTTTCAATAGTTGCATGTGTAACATGTGTCACCATACTATTATTCTATTGGGCACATGACTCATTAACCATACTATTATCAATTGCATCACTATAATTACTTTAATATAATGATTAGCAGTGTCCAAACATTGTCCATGTAAATCAAGGATTAAAAATCATTGGTTAGTCACTCAAACATGATCTTGTGCTTGTGGCCATCAAAGACTTAAAATTTCATCATTTTCGAGTAGAGCATATATTTTAGTTGGAGGTGGGCATCGAGCCGAGTTGAGTCGAGGTGGTCCAAGCTTGACTTGGCTTGTCCATGATGTACTCAAGTTCGAGCTCAAGCTCGATCTTGGCCTTGAGCTCAACATTGAAGCTTGGCTTGTTTGCCAAAGCTGTCGAGTCGAGTTTGAGTTAAGCTAGTGGTTCGAGTCGAGTCGAGTTTACCTCAAGTCGAGCTCGAGCTTGTTGGGCGAGAGAATAATGGATTCTATTCTTGATCCTCCTCCATTGATGAAAAATTCAAAAATCTTAAGAGAATCAAAGCAAAACCTGATGAAAAAACCAAACAAAGCTTTAAATCGGATGAGGAAACCCGTAAGAACCAATCTGTTCTTGATCTTTTTCAACCAGCAAAAATCCAAGTATTAGAAAAGAAACAGAGCAGAACACAGATCAGAAATCCAATTAAAGAGCTCTAGCCAATCAGATCATTGGATTTCCTTGAAGCTCTAACAAATATGTGAAGAACCCATCTCGAATTTCTTGGGTTTCTCGCCTAAGAAGTAGATCTAAGAGATTGAATTCATACTATTGTGGAGCTGAAATGAAAACTGGTGGTGGTGGTTCGGGCAAGCGCGCGGCTGGCAATGGGCAGAGAAAGAGAAGAAAGGAAAAAGGAAGAGGGTGTGTGCGGTCGGATAGAGATTCTAGGGTTTGTTTTTTATTTTTTTATTTTTAAGTTTAAACTTAAAACTTATATTAATATAATATATATATATATATAATATTTAATATATTTATTAATTGAGTCGAGTCGAGTCGAGCTCGAGTTTGAGCTTCGAGTCAGGTTCAAGTCTCAACTCGAGCTTCAAATAATTAGCTTGGCTCGGCTCGAATCGACTATTCAAGTCAAGTCAATCTGAGCTGACTTGATCCGAGTCGAGCGAGCTTTTCGAGCTAGCTTGACTCGTAAACAACCCTAATTTTAGCGGACTTATTACAACTATTGTGTCAAATATTACATGCATCGCTAATTAGAGATATTAAAGGCGTGTTTGGCCGAACGGATCCCATGGGATTAGGAGGGATGGGATGGTAAAATCCTGGGATATGCCAAACGAGTCAAACAGATCCAATGAACTTGTCTTGGGATGTAGTAAACCCATGGATCTTAAACCAATCCACTGACATCACCATCATTACCTTAAAATTGATCCCATCCCTCTTAATCCCTTTCAATTGTGCCTGGAGCGTGTTTAGTTGGACGGATTGTAAGGGATTAGAAGGTAAAATCCTAGGATATGCCGGGCGTGCCAAACAAACTCAGTGAACTTCTCTCGGTATATAGCAATCCCATGGATCTTAAGGGCGTGTTTGGCCGGACCAATCCCATGAGATTAGGAGGGATAGAATGGATTTTAAGGTAATGATGGTGGTGTCAGTGTTTGTCCCTTGATCCCATGGGTTTCGGATAGCCCCTGTTTGGACCGTCCCAAATGGACGAGTTTGCATCTACATTGCTTCTTGTCGTGTGCCCCACTCACTGTTTTATATTTGCCTTAAAACAGGTTCATGGCTAAATGTAGGCCGGTGAAAATGATGGATGGAGTGGATATCTCATTGATATCTTGGTGGGCCCCACATAGCGGTGAAAATTCGCATCCTGTGATTGGTAGAATCCATGTTAGCTAAGGGTGGTGTTTACGAGGGCAAAACAGATGAAATCCCATCCCGCCATCCCAAATGGCAGATGGGATGGGATGACACTGGATAACCCTCCTAATCCCATCTAATACCATATCCAGCCCTCGGCCAAACGTGCCCTAAACCAATCAACGGGCACCACCATCATTACCTTAAAATCCATCCCATCCCTCCTAATCCCTCTTAATCCACTATAGGCTCTAAAGTTTATTAAGTAATTAAATTCAAACTCCCGTAAAAATATCATTAATAACTACTTTTGGATTAAAGTTGATTCCCAGTCTAAGGTGCCAAACACAATATGAGGAATTCAAATCCAAAGGGTTTCAAATAAAAGAGGGGCTCCCCAACTGGTTGCGCATCAAGAGTAGCAGGCAATCGAAATTCCCTAACGTCAATCCGCACTTCCCTTTGGAGAACAGCTAATTAGATGTTACCCTGATAATTCATTTGTGGGTGTGTCATTGATAATGTGACTAACCTTGGTACTTGTATCTTCTATTGGCCATAAGCAGAAAATTTCTAATTTCCTACCTTGTTATTGGACCAATGGTGACATTGTCAACACTGTAACATTAAAAACAGTATGTAATGACATGGTCCAATTAGATTGCAACAATCAAGATTTTACTGCCTGCGGAGAACCGAGGATCACAGTTCATTAAAAATACAAAAATATGAAATTGACCACATGAATGGAATAGTTATTAAACACCACCCATTAAAAACTTCCTAAGCCCCATCTAATGTTTATTTATCATCAACCTGTTAATAAATTCATACATGTGATGTTTATTTGCTGTCCAAATGGGTTGATAAGTTGGTAAAGAACTAATGAGGTATAACACAAATATTATCTTTATCCAAAACTTTCTGGTCTCTGATAAGTTTTTAATGGTGCAAATTCAATCACTACCGTGTGATGCAATTGAGATTTGGATCTGCTTAAGTTTCAGGGCTGCGCATTAAATGATGTTGATGCAAAAATCTGGTTGACCCTCTGTAGACCTTCGAGCACCTGCACAAGAAAAAGACAAAGGAGACCCTGGCTAGAGCAGGGGACCCTCCGATGCCAAAGTCAGGCTAGGAATCTGGGTCTTACAGTATTGAGGGAGCTTGGATGAGAAATTTGTGCGTACCTTTTAGATGATGAAAGCTTCCTTTTTATAGCTGCTAGAGCGTTTAATCGTAGGAGGATTCTTCTCCTGATCTCGTTTAATCGTGAGAGGATTCTCCTCCTAGGATCACGGACATCGGGTGGCATCCGTCCGCGATCTTCGTCTGATCCCGCAAGCTTCGGGATCGGGGATCTTATCCCAAAACGTTCGGGACGAAATCCGGTTTCACGCTGTCCTTCGGCTAGTTCTGTTAAGAGGGTCGGCCCGATGCATCCTCGGGTTACTGGTTCTTCGTCTGAGGCGAGTTAACTTTTTTGTCTCGGTTCATAAAGTTATTGACCCTGCCTCGGATCCGACGCGCCGTGCCTCGGATCCGACGTAGTGCTTTCTAAGCCGAGGCACCAGATCCGAGTCTTCGGACTTGGTATTTTTGTCCCCAACAGTAAGCCCCCTTACTCCGTGTGTCTCACGTGACACTCAGGAGTAACGAGTTTGTGAGTCGGTTCATGACCTGGTCCGAGGCAATAAGTGCATTTAATGCATCCTGTGCTGTCTTTGATAGGAGACGATTCAGTTTCTGACAACGCATGCGCCGGCAACCGTCAAGTCGCTCATCCTGCCAATAAGGGTTGGACACGTAGCTAGGGCGTTATTGTCGTCAGTCAACGTGCGCCACGTGTCGAGCCAGGGAGTCGATGCAGGCGTCGAACCATTTCCTCATTAATTACTTCCGGCGTACGGCAATCTTATAAAAGGGTAAGGGCCCCGTATTTCAAACTACTATTGTCGTTCCCGCTTTTCATTTCTTTTGGAGCTTTTCCGGTCTTCGGTCTTTCCTTTCCTTCCCTTCCTCTTTGCTGACTGTCTGCGGCACTCTTCGCCATTTCCGTTTTTCTCCCTCCTTCCGGTGAGTCTCTCCTTCCTCTTTACTTAGTGATAATGGCGACTAGGGGTTCTCAAAGTCCCCAGGAAGGAGTTTCCGGAGATGAAGGCGAAGCGCAACGTTTTTGGAACGTTGCGGAATCGCCTTCTTTATTAACGGAGATGGCAGTTGATGCTAATGCTGCATTTCTCTCTGAGCGGGTCACCGAAGCTCCGGCAGAGCGCCCTGCTCCTGTTAACCCTTCTCGGGGTGGATCTTCTTTGATAACCCGTCCGGGAAGGCCCAATTGTCCAAGGGGCATGGAGGAAGAGGAGGACGAAGAGGAGGAAGAAGAAGAGATAGTGATGGCCGAGAGAACCTCTAAGTCGGTTCCTGCTGATAAGTCGGCGCGTGCCGAGTCTGAGGGAGAAGGATCGGGGGATGACCTAAGCGGGCCGGTTCCTTCGGTTCTAACTGAGGCGGATTTAGACAGAATCCGAATCGGGTATCATATCCCCGAATCAGTTATCACTTATCTCCCTCGTCCGAGCCAGCTGCCGGATCATCCTCCTCCTGGGGCAGTCGCGATTTACCAAGTCTCGATGCAATGTGGCTTGCGTCTGCCCCTTCAACCCATTGTCCAGGGAGTTTTATCCCGAATTCGGATTGCACCGGGGCAAATAGTTCCGAATGGGTGGAGGAACTTACTCGGGTGTGCGGTACTGTGGGCTGAGATGGAACAGCCGCCGTTATCAGTCGACGAATTCCTTCATTTATACCAAGTGCGCGTGAATCCAAACTATCCCGGCTTTTACGTCTTCGCTGCTTGGCGGGGCGGAGGCGGCTCCCTAATAACTGACCCTCCCACTTCTAACAAACACTGGAGAGAGCGTTGGTTTTGGGCCTGTGGCCGTTGGGAGTCGGCTGAATCCGGGTCCTACGAGGCTCGTGTCCCTCGGTCGTTTCAAAGAGCAGGTGACCTGGCTCTCCTTTCTTGCCCTTCTATTTTATTTTTTTTGTAATATACTGAGTCTGATGAGCTTGTGTCTGACAGACATCCCCAAGAAGCGGCAAAAGCTCGGTGCCGGTGCTTCGGCCCGGATCAAAGAGTTGAGGAAGCTTGATCCGGCAGATAGGTCCTGGAAGGTGCTTTTACAGCCGGAGCGTCTTCACCTCGCAGGTCTAGACTCGGCCGTCACAGGTAACTGAGAATGTACCTTTGTGTATCTTCTGAATTTTCCCTGACTTGAAATTCTTTCTTTTCTTTTATTTCAGATTTGCCTGAAGCTCATCCTCATTTACGGATTGTTCCCGAGGCCCCTCTCGAGGCAGCCCCTCGAGCCAACCCCTCCAAACCAGTCCCTTCAAAGATGACCGGGGCTCGTCCTCCTCTTAGGATGGTTTCGAAATTGAAGGCTCCTCCGCGATCAGTCCTTCTGTCGGAACCTCGGCCGCCGAAGAGACAGAGGGTAGCGCAAAAGGAGAAGGAGCCTGCGAGGTCTTCTGCTCCTCTGTCGTCGTAATTCGGGATCCCGATTCGGAAGAGAGGGTGGAAGCGACAGAGGCCGCTACCCTGGAACCTCAGGCGGCACCTGACTTGGGACATGTTGCCGCGAAAGTCCTGCGGCAGGAGGAAGAGACAAGGGCCGCGTCTTCCAGAGGGGAAGAAGAGACGAGGACCGCATCCTCCAGAGGGGAAGAACCGAGCCAGGAGGGGCCGTCCATCTTGCAAAAGATGGTGTCGGGGATGGTTCCCTGGGCCTTAGCCCATGGGAGCGAAAAGGAGTTCGTTAGCCTCTATAACGCTCCTTCGTCCCAAACTGTTGGCCATGCAGCCAGGGTGCTTTTTGAACTTGCTCCCTGTCTGGTTAAGGCCTGTAAAGAGTTATCCTCGGCCCATCGGCTGCAGGCTCTTCTCTCGGAAGCTGAAGGGCGACGCGAGAACGCCGAGATACGAGTTGGCGTCCTGATGGGCGAGGCGGGCCTTGCCCGGAAAGCTGCCGAAGACGCGAAAGCTGAGGCGGCTTCTTCCAAGATAGCCCTTGATGAAGCGAGGGCCGAAGTTGCTCGAATGTCAGCTCTCCTTTCTAGGACTGAAGAGGAGAACAGGCGAATCCTTGCAGCCCACGCTTCCTGTGCAAGTGACTTGGCTCGGGCTAAGCTTGAGGCGGCGGAACTTATTCAACAGGCCAACAACAAGACTCAGGAGGCCGAGAAAGCTAGGGATCAAGCCGTCCAAGCATTTCTTGAATCCGAGGAGTTCGAGGATGAGAGGGATCGCTTGTTTCAAAGCGGATTTCTTGAATGTATTAAGGACATAAAGAAATCTTTTCCCGACCTCGATCTCTCGGAAATCGAGGGTGGAGCCTTAGAGTCTGAGAATCCGGATCTTCTTCTTTGAAATCACTGGTGGGGAAGAGGTCGGCATTTGTGAGAATGCTTCGAGGGGACCGTTCGTCCGTGGGACGATGGCAGGGCTCCTTTTTTTTTTTTTTTTTTTTTGACATGTTGTACTCGGATGTGGTTGATGAATGAAAGAAAACACTTAGTTTTATTTGACTCGGCTTTGGTCTTGCTTAGTCCAGCGTCTTTACATTGAGCATTGAGCTATGGATAGTAAGTCTTGAGATGTTCAGCGTTCCATGGATGAGGCAGCGATTGCCCGTTTAGATCTTCCAATTGGTATGTTCCTGGCCGGATGGTACCCGAGACAATGTAGGGTCCTTCCCAGTTTGGTCCTAATGTGCCCGACCCAATTTCCTTAGTATTCGGAAATACTTTTCGGAGAACCATATCTCCCATCCGAAATCGTCTGATCTTAATTCGGGCATTGTAGAACCGTGCCACTTGTCGTTGCCGGGCTTCTGTACGTAGTCGTGCTATTTCCCTTCGCTCGTCCAAGAGGTCGAGTCCGAGTGCGAGGAGTTCTTCGTTTTCATCCTCGTCGAATGAAGTGATTCGGGCCGAAGGCAGGCCGATTTCAACGGGAGTGACGGCCCGAACCGTAAGCGAGTGAAAAGGAGTTTTCTCTGTGGCGGTTAATTTGTGGTTCGGTAGGCCCAAAGAATTTTCGGGAGCTCTTCCGCCCACACTCCTTTGGCTCGGTCGAGCTTTGTCCGAAGATGCTGCTTGACAATCTTATTAACCGCCTCGACTTGCCCATTAGTTTGAGGGTGATGAGGTGAGGAATAGACGTTTCTGATACTGAGGTTGTTGCACATTTCGCGAAAACTCCTGTTGTCGAATTGTCTTCCATTATCCGTAATAATGGTATGGGGTACTCCGAACCGACAGATAATGTTTTTCCAGACGAACTCGGTAATCTTCTGCTCGGTTATTTTGGCTAATGGCTCGGCCTCGGCCCATTTCGTGAAATAATCCACTGCTACCACGGCGAACTTGGTTTGACCTTTTCCCATAGGGAGTGGACCTATGATGTCAATACCCCATTGTGCAAAGGGCCAGGGACCAGTCATTGGTGTTAGCGCTTCGGGGGCTCGTCTCGGGATTGCTGCGAATCGTTGACATTTGTCGCATTTTTGGACGAGCGTGCGAGCGTCGTGTTGAATAGTGGGCCGAGTATCCACGTCGTAAAACCTTGTGGGCGAGAGACCTTCCTCCAGTGGTTTCGCAGATTCCTTCATGGACTTCTCGTAATACGTAATTCGCCTCACCGGGTGTGAGGCACCGAAGCAGCGGAGCGTGGTAACCTTTCTTATAGAGGGTATCGTTGAGTATGGTGTAACGGGAGGCTCGGAACTTGAGTCGTCGGGCCTCGGCTCGATCGTCAGGCAGTTCCCCCTTGTCAAGGTATTGGCGAATTGGATCCATCCAGGAGGGTTCCGAGTCGATAGCATGGACGGTCATAGTAATTGATTCATTTATGCTTGGTTTATCGACGTATTCGACGGGGACGGACCTGGGTATGTCATCTTCATTGGCAGAGGCGAGCTTCGCTAATGGTCGGCTTTGCCATTTTCCGTACGAGGGATCCGAGTGACTGTGAGTTGAAATCCGTTGATAAGTTCTTTTGCTTTCTCCATGTACGCTCTCAATTGGTCTTTCAGTGTCCGGTATATGCGGTCACTTGATTAACGACCAAGCGAGAATCATTGAACACACTTAAATGCGTGACTCCCATGCTAGGCTGAGTCGGAGACCGAGCAACAATGCTTCATATTCAGCTGTATTGTTCGAGGCTTGGAATCCAAGTCGCAAGGCATATTGTATGTAAGTATGATCGGGGGTTTCTAGTACAATCCCAGCCCCACTTGCCTTCGAGTTGGAAGAGCCGTCGACAAATAGTTTCCAGGGAATTGGGCAGGGTAGGGGCGGCGTAGCGGCCGCTGCTGGGGCGATGACGTCCGTCGGCATATCATCGGCCCGGGAGATCATTTGGTGGGGTTCCATCGACAATAAAATCGGCAACGACTTGCCCTTTGATTGCCGCCTTCGGCTTGTACTGAATATCAAACTCACTCAGCTCGATAGCCCATTTCGTGAGTCGGCCGGAAGCTTCTGGTTTCTGCAAAACTTGGCGAAGAGGTAGATCGGTCATCACGATTATAGTATGGGCATGGAAATACGGCCTGAGTCGGCGAGAGGAGGTTATTAGCGCCAAGGCTACTTTTTCCAAGTTTTGGTATCTTGTTTTCTGCTGGCAACAATGCTTTCTTAACGTAATATACCTGGCATTTGCTTTCTTCGGATTCTCGTATCAAAGCCAGAGCTAAGCTGCTGCGTCGGATCTTGCTAGAGATACGGCAGAGGATTTACGCGACTCGGTTTTGATAAGAGAGGCGGAGAACCGAGATATGATTTTAATTGTTGAAATGCCGCTTCGCATTCTTAGTCCATCTCATTGTTTGTTGTCCTTTTCAACTGCTTGAAGAAAGGGAGACACTTATCCGTGGCTCGGGCGGACAGAAGCGATTAAGTGTCGCGACCCTTCTGTCGACCTTTGGATGTCCTTAATGGTTTTAGGGGATTCCATTTCGACCAAAGCCTTTATCTTCTCGGGGTTTGCTTCTATTCCTCGTGACTAACCAAGAAAGCGAGGAACTTTCCTGAGCTCACCCCGAAAGCACATTTATTCGGATTTAACTTCATCCGATACTTAGTAGGATGAGAAACATTTCTTCCGGATCATTTACATGATCTGTCGCGTGTATACTTTTGACAAGCATGTCGTCGATGTATACTTCCATGGTTCGACCTATAAGCCGAGCAAAGATTCTGTTAACTAATCTTTGATAAGTTGCAAGCATTCTTCAAACCAAATGGCATCACTCGGTAACAATAAAGACCTTTGTCGGTGACAAAGGTAGTTTTTGATTTATCATTTTGATGCATTACAATTTGATTATATCCCGAATACGCATCCATGAAGCTCAGAAGCTCATGTCGGCCGTACTATCTACTAGCTGATCTATCCTCGGGAGCGGAAAGCTATCCTTTGGGCGAGCTTTATTTAGGTCGGTATAGTCGATCTGACTCGCCACTTCCGTTGGACTTTTTACCGGCCACGACATTCGCGACCCATTCTGGATAGTGTATTTCTTCTATGAAATTGGCTGACGGAGTTTGCTGACTTCTTCTTCAATGACGGCATATCGTTCGGGGCCGAGCGGTCGTCGCTTCTGTCGGATCGGTCGAAATGACGGGTCGACGTGGAGTCGGTGGGTCATCACCGATGGGTCAATCCCCGGCATATCGTCATGGCACCAGGCGAATACATCGGCGTACCTACGGAGCAGGGCTATCAGCTTGTCTTTCAAGGGAGATCTGTAGAGACGAGCCAATTCGTACTGTCTTTGATGCATCTGTCTCGACCAAGGGGACTGGGATGAGGTCTTCAACCGGCTGTCCTCGTTCATGACTCTCGCCCCGAGGGTCCAACGATTCAATCGTTGAGACGTCGATTGGATTTTTGTCGGCTGATCCTTTCACGGCTATCATGTAACAACGCCTTGCATCTTGCTGATCTCCTTTGACAACTCCTACTCCCGACTCGGTCGGGAATTTTAATGAGAGATGGTATGTGGATACCACGGCCTGAAGGAGACTCAGAGAGGGTCGGCCGAGTATGGCGCGCATATACTGAAGGTTTATCGACGACCAAGAAATCCACCATCATCGTCTTCTGATGTGGGGTACTGCCGGCAGTGAGTGGCAGCGAGACAATTCCTTCAGGCAATACTTGTCCCCCGGAAAACCCGATTAGCGGGGTCCGAACTGGACGTAACATAGATCGTTCGATTCCCATTTTATTGAACGCCTGAGTAAATAACACGTCAGCAGATGACCCCGTATCAACGAGTATCCGGAACACTTTCCGATTGGCGATAGTCAGAGTGATAATCAGTGCGTCATCGTGAGGGTGATAGATACCTCGGGCGTCTTCCTCTGTGAACGAAAGACAATATTTTTCCCTTTTCTTCTCTTTCAGCGGCCGCCCTATAACCATAAGCTCGGCATCTGGCTGACTAAGTTTTCTTGCATGGTTCTTTCTGGCATTGTTTGAGTCGCCCCCACCTCGCGGACCACCGATAATTGTCCGGATTTCTTTCATCGGCTGATTCTCGGTCGGGCGTCCCTCAGTTTCCGCAGCTTTAACCACATGCTCTTTGAGTCGGCCGTCCTTTATGAGTCGCTCGATTTCTTCTTTTAGATGACGGCAATCACTCATGTTATGCCCATGATCACGATGATAGTGACAGTATTTATCCTTATCCCGCCGATTAGGATTGCCTTTGAGCTTATTGGGCCAGTGAACAAAACCTTCGCTTTTGATTTCCATCAATACCTGCTCCTGAGTTTTGTTCAGGGGGGTATATGTGGAAAAACTGCGATCTGGTCGTTTTCCTGATCTTCGCTCATTATGCGCTTAATCATCCTTGCGTTTCTTTCCCCCGGTCGAGTCGGCTTCCTTTTTGACCAACTCTTTGACCGAGGTTTTAGTTTCACGCAGGATTCGCGTTTCTTCGGCGTTGGCATACTTATCCGACCGTGCCATAAACTCTGCCAGAGTATCGGGCGGAGTTTTGTCTAAAGATGCCAGGAATGGCTTATCTTTAACTCCTTGCATGAGCGCATTGAGAGCCATTTCTTCCGAATGTTTAGAACTGAAGGGACTCGAAATTGAAGCGCTTTATGTAATCTTTCGGCGACTCTCCTCGCTTCGAACTATGTTGTTCGGATGTGCGGGGGCTTCAATTTCTTTTTCCCGCCGATGAAGTTCGTAAGGAAGGCGTCGTCGCTCGGCCGAATGAACTAATGGACTTTGGTTTCAATTTGTTTGAACCGAGTCCGCTACATCGGTCAATGTAAGAGAAAAGGCCCGACACATCACCGCATCCGAGGCGTCATGGAGCTCCATATATGTTCTCGAAGCATTCGATATGCTCCGTTGGGTCGGTTTTCTTGGGTGAAGGGAGTGATTTGAGGTACCGAAACCTCTCGAACCGAGCCGCCATTACCGAGTCCACAAAGGGGGACGCCTTTGCCTCGTATCTGGTTGGATGCATATTTCGACTATGCTTCATATCCGCCATTTCTTTCGCCATTTCTTCCCGCACTTCTCTTTTAAAGTTTTGAATATCGGCTTTCCACGGTTCACTACTTTCTGCCGTGCCTTCTTCGGGAGGTCGGATGCGCCTTCTTCGTTCTATCTCGTGCCGAAGGTCGGTTGAAGCGAGATGCATTAGCCGACCCGCTGGCCCGGAGTTGGCTCGGCCGGTTCGAGGATGCCTTGGTGTTGGCTCGGCCGAAAAGACTGTGGTGCGAAAGTTGAGGATCAGCCACTGCGGTCGGTACGTGTGCCGTTTCTCCTTGAGGAGGCGGGAGTGGCTGCATTTGCCGCTGATACATTCGTTCTAACATCTGCTTCATCATATTCATATCAGATCGGATTTCTTGGACCTCCTGATCCAACCGCCCATCGTTCCGACCTCGCTGATTGTTGCTCGTTCTGGTCGCTCCTCGTTGGCGGTTGGCGTGTGGGTTTTGATCGGAGACCGCGCCCGGACTGTCGGCCCCGTGGCCGCGATCTCATTTAGATCTTCTTCGGGACCTCCTTCTAGGCAAAGGAATATGGGATGGTTACGGTTCCCACACGTGCGGTTGATGCAAAAATCGGTTGACCCCTGTAGACCTTGCACAAGAAAAAGACAAAGGAGACCCGGCTAGAGCAGGGGACCCTCCGATGCCAAAGTCAGGCTAGGAATCTGGGTCTTACAGTATTGAGGGAGCTTGGATGAGAAATTTGTGCGTACCTTTTAGATGATGAAAGCTTCCTTTTTATAGCTGCTAGAGCGTTTAATCGTAGGAGGATTCTTCTCCTGATCTCGTTTAATCGTGAGAGGATTCTTCTCCTAGGATCACGGAAATCGGGTGGCATCCGTCCGCGATCTTCGTCTGATCCCGCAAGCTTCGGGATCGGGGATCTTATCCCAAAACGTTCGGGACGAAATCCGGTTTCACGCTGTCCTTCGGCTAGTTCTGTTAAGAGGGTCGGCCCGATGCATCCTCGGGTTACTGGTTCTTCGTCTGAGGCGAGTTAACTTTTTTGTCTCGGTTCATAAAGTTATTGACCCTGCCTCGGATCCGATGCGCCGTGCCTCGGATCCGACGTAGTGCTTTCTAAGCCGAGGCACCAGATCCGAGTCTTCGGAATTGGTATTTTTGTCCCCAACAAATGATATAGACAAATTGGTGAACAGCGTGGATATATAACATACAAATCAACGAGTACCCTACGGTCACTAAAATAAGGGTTCTTGTGGCCTATAGACCTCAAGTTTCAGCCAGAAATTTTATTCGCTGCAACGAAACCGTAATTGGTAAAATAGACGTAGTGTTGTACTATGAGTCTAAAAAGATTAAAATATCCTTCCTACATTTGCTTAACCAAATAATCAAGGAGTATTTTAGTTAAAATAACAGTAGCCGGACCTTGAAAAGTCACTTTTTCCAAACTAAGTTTCGGCTAGCGAAAATAAAAAAGGTTTCGTACGGACTCATCACTTCCTCTAATTATTTCTACACACCTGTTACCCGGATAACACCTGAGCCGCTCCCGCCTCTATTACTTTTTTATCACCATTAAAACCGCTATTTATTTTGTTACCCCTCCGAGGTGAGGTGACGCGAGGATGGCCGCTACAGCAGTACGCAATCGTACGGCATGCGGCAGTAGTTGCTGCCGCTGCGAATCGCTGGAATGTGATTATCCTGCCTTTGGCACGATTCCCGACGCACAGGCAGGGGCTTCTTTCTTATAGGTTTTGCAGTTTTCACCGCGGTTCTCGATAAGCGCGCTTACTTGATACGGGAGGGAACACACGGTACCCGGCAAACCTTGCACGTGTGCTTGATCTGATCCGTTCATCAGGTGGTCCACCTAGGCGATGATGTGCTACTCTCATCAGGTAGGACACGCGTTTCGAATATTGACCGTTAATCATTTTGCCTTGGATTCAATGGCCATACTCTAGCAAGAGCACATGTTGATGTGTACAACGTGGACCGTTTTGTTAAAAGTGTTCCGGACTTTTGATTTCACATAAAAATTCCGTACTAGATTTTGATGGTTAAGATCTTCTGATCTTAAACAGTCAAGATAGTCTGTTTACCACGTTGTATGGGAGATGGCACACCGGTGGGTTTGTCCACACAATCATGGGCAGGATAGAGCCTTCTCTCCGATGAACATAGGGCACTGGAAATTATCCATCAGAACCATTCATTTGATGGGGCCTATCATGGATGGATCACTGGTAAAAGAATTTCATTGACCCTTAAAACTCTTGCTCAGAAATTGATAATTATGTTACGATTGATTTGAAGGGTCATAATCAGATGACTTTGCTTATCTAGTCGCTGTGAATTTTGAAGCATTTACCATCCAGTGCGGGAGTAACCAGATAGGCGGTTCAATTTTCATGAGGACTACAGGACCTTGACCTGAACCTTCTGAAGCGTGGTCCACACCATCTGTACGGAATACACCATAGAGTACTCTCCGATTAAAAAATTTCGTAGCCATCCATTGTAGACCAACAAATCTAACGGTTATGATTGTCCCATCCGTGAGATACTGCGGAAGAATTAATCCACCTCAAGTTCGAGAAATTGGACGGTCGAGGTTCTCTGTGTGATACTCGATGGAAAACTGGATGGTGTTTTCGTAATTTAATGGTTACAAGCGGTTTTCATTTTAAACCTCGGAGTTTACGCTGGAGACAGGGCTTTGGTCTCCTAAAGCTCCGACCTTTTACCACATGGACAAAGCGTCGGTTCGTTCCGCACGTGCGGCCGCCGACCAAGAGAACAAACTCACGTGACGCATCTCCAAGCAACCGCCGACGAGCCGCTCACGTGCTCCCATTGGCTGTGGAACATCTATCACCGTCCATTTTAATGTGGGCGGACATGTCGTTGCAAATTCGTGATTTCGGTTCCAGCGAACTTTTCAAATAGCTTGGCAGGAGGTGTTACGGAATTCGTGCCCCAATAAATTGACGGTGAAAGAGCTCGGTTTTTTTTTTTTTTTTTCCTAACAACGCGCGCACACACACACGCAGTAGTCGGATTTCACACCCATGGGTACTCGAACCCTTTACCAGGTGTTGAAACTCCTACAAAGTCTACCACCGGAGTAAGAGGTCCGGTTGACATGATCTATCTATGTATAAATCTGCTCGCTGCTTCTGCCCGCGTATTGGAAAAATAAGAACCGTTCATTTAAGGTCTCTTAACTTGTGGCTGTTGTGAAATTTTTGATTAAAAATATTTTAAATTATATATTAAATGTTTGTTTGAAAAACTTGGTTTTTTTTTTATTATTATCCTACTTATAGTCCCGTATTGAGAGGGAAAGAAGAAATACATTATCCTACTTTATATATATATATATATATATATATATATATATATATATATATATATATATATATATATATATAGGGAAAAGGTACTATGCGCTCGAGCATAAAGCGGTCGTCCGTGAGGTTGAGCTGACGTGGGCCCCACCGTGATGCCGTTCGAAAATCTACCCCCTCAGTCAGATGCACCATTCCAGAGTGGGCCCACACGACCGAAAATCAAGTCAATCTGTGACTTTTGTGGGCCACACCATGTACGAAGTTGAGAGGGCCGTGCACCATTGAAACATTCAAAACCATTTGTGGGGACCTTTCGAGACGTGTTTTGATGATCAACACCGTCCATCATGTGTGTCCCACTTGGATGTAATTTTAGACAAAGTTTTAGGTGGTATCCACAACTCAGTGGGGCCCACCAAGTGCTTTTACATGTTTTTGCGTGTATACTTATGTTTTCCGATGGTATGGCCCCCGAGTTACGTGGATGGCCGATTTGGGCCGTGTGGGCCCACAGGCTCGTGCATCCGGTGGACGGTGTGGATCTTTGAACGACATCACGGTGGGGCCCACACGGCTCGACCTCACGGACGACCGCTTTACGCTCGAGCGCATAATACCTTTTTCCCATATATATATATATATATATATATATATATATATATATATATATATATATATAGAGAGAGAGAGAGAGAGAGAGAGAGAGAGAGAGAGAGAGAGAGAGAGAGAGAGAGTCATGCTCCCCTGCACACCTACGCACGTGCGCACCTTTGCACACGTGCTATGGGTGTCTAATCTGAACGGTCCATGTGATGCGGAATCGCATAAAACTTCATGTGACAAATTTTCACCCTAATCTAAAATTCTGGTGGGCCATAGCAAAGAGAAATGTAAATCAAGGGAGGAAACTGTTTTCACTTTTCATGGCCCATTAAAGTTTTAGATCAAGGTAAAACTTGGGCTCTAGGGGTTTCACAAGGTTCTGCTTCACATGAACAGTTCAGATTTTGGATCCACATCACGTATGATGGGTTCTCAAAATAGTTCGTACGTAGTACGTACGAACTGGTTCGCAGGTGAGCATTTCCGTGTACACACACACACAAGTGGGCCATACCATCTAAAACCACGTGAAGATATGCTTAAAACATATAAAAACACTTGGTTGGGGCTACTTGAGTCTTTCATGTAGTTAAAACTTGGTCTAACCCCTCATCTAAGTGAGACACAAGGAATGGGCTGGATTTGTGAACCACATCTTTGTGGCCCCAATAAATAATTATATATGTTTTAATGGAAGGGTAACCCCTCTCAACTATTGTATGTAGTGTGGCCCACCCATGTCATGGATTGACTTAATTATTAAGCCGATGGCCCACCATAGAATGGTACATCTGACTGATGGGGTAGATGTTTGAAAGTTATCATGGTGGGGCCCACTTAGCTCAACCTCATAGTACAGTTTATATATATATATATATATATATATATATATATATATATATATATATATATATATATGGGAAAAGGTATTATGCACTCGAGCTGATGGGAACGTCCCATGAGATCGAGCTGTGTGGGCCCTACTGTGATGCGTTTCGAACATCTACCCCATCAGTCAAATGCACCATTCCATCGTGGGCTTAGGTCTCAAAAATCAAGTCAATCCGTGACTTGTGTGGGCCACACCACATACATAAGTTGAGAGGGGCCGTGCACCATTAAAACATTAATAATCATTTTTTGGGCCCGTCGAGATGTGGTTTGCAAATCCAGCCCATCCATTATATGTGTCCCACTTGGATGAGGGTTCAGACCAAGTTTCAGTAGCATTCAAAATTCAGGTGGGCCCTACTAAGTGCTTTTATATGTTTTTGGCATGTCTTCACATGATTTTAGATGGTATGGCCCACTTGAGTTCCATATACGGCTGATTTTTGAGATATCCCATAATTTAAAGGGGACCCATCAAATGCAGAGTGTTGATGGTTGACACGCATCACGGTGGGGCCCACACAGCTCGACCTCATGGGAGCTTATCATGAGCTCGAGCGCATAGTACCTTTTCTCTCTCTCTCTCTCTCTATATATATATATATATATATATATATATATATATATGTTTGAAAAGCTTGGACACGATCTTGGTGCGAGGGTGTGGGCATGTGAGATAGTGTGACTGTAGAGGCGTCACTGGCGCACTTCGCATGTGCGCATCGTGTCGCATATGAGTCGATCCCTTACGACCTACGCGAACTGGTGCGAGTTGCGGTGTGACAAAGAATATGGGTTAAGTGGCTGGAGTGGGTGAATGGTCTGAATGAGACAAGTCTATCTCTTATAGAGGTTGAAAACTAGCCATTTGAGAGGAGTTTAACTGCACATGCAGAATTAAACCAGACCATGCAGAAACTGCTATTAGTGCACTGATTCTTGCACCCTCAATCACGTGAGATGTTGTGTCATATAGTCGGTTGAGCCTTTGAAAAGTGAAGATCAAAAACACAATCGAAGATGGAACATCAAGAAGTAAAGAATAGGTAAAAGAGGTGCCTTAGTGATCTTAACCCTTGACCCAAAAACACCTTAGACCTCTAGATGATCTAGACTTAATAAGGAATACCTAATTGATCATTCCTTAGCCTTAGAAAACCAAGAGAAACATGATAAACAAGGTTAGAAGATGTGCAAAGCTGCGGTGTAAAAGACAACTCAAAACAACAATTTTCGATGAGTCTTCGATGACATCGAGCTGCCATCGAAGTGCCTTTGATGACATCGAAAACCTGCTCGATGGCAACAATCCCAACGAGATTTGGTATTGTGTTTCGATTTTCTCGATTGCATCAAGGTACCTTTGATGATATCAAAGTACTCCTTGATGACATTAATTGAGAGACAAAATACGTCCAATAAGAAATTGGATATTATTCTGACTTTCTCGATGGCATCGATGACACATTCATTGACATCGAAGGGTAAGTTCAATGACATCGAAGGATGTTCGATGACATCGAAAATGATCCAGATATGTCCAGCGACAAATCAACATAAATGTTTGGATTTCATTGATGGCATCGAGGAAACCTTTGATGACATCGAAACTATCTTCAATGATATCGAAAGAGCCATTTTTCTGCCATTTTACCGTTGGAGCTTGAACTTTTTATAAAGGGCAATCAGTTATTGGACATTTTTATGGGTTTTTAGAGGAATAGAAGTTAAGGTGATTCCATATTCATATCCCTCATCCCTTGCTTCTATTTCATGGTGTTCTAAGCACTATTCCTTGAGATTCACACTTATATGAGGATTCCAACCTCTACATTGAAAATATGCTTGAAGCCTTCCATTTTTTATAGATTGGACTTAAGCAATCTTAACATACCATTGTTCAAATCGTCTAAAGGACCCATCTAGTTGAATCCCTTAGGAAATACTACTTTTCACTAGTTGTATGAGATTCAACCAACCTCCCATCACCTTAGTCATCTCGGAGGAGCATCACATGCAAGGTGATTAATCTTGAAGCTGAAGCCTTGGTAAAGCAGCGACATCATGATTGGAGGAGCATCGGCGAGCTGATTGAAGTATGGGAGAGCGACGATCAAGCAACCCAAGAAGGGGCTACAAAAGGGACTCAATCCGATAAGTTTTCATATTTAGGAGTTCATTTTTACTCTCTTTTCTTGTGTATGCTTGAGGGTAAGAGTTTGCAAAAGTAAACTCAACTAGGTTCTTGTGTAGGGCATAAATCTTAAGGTTCTTGTGTACGATTTTGGCTCTTGTGTAGGGCCTAAACCTTTGGTTTCTTATGTAGGACCTTAGCTCGGGAGTAAAGCCTAAATCTCCAAGTTCTTGTGTAAGACATTAGCCTTTGCATAGGGCCTAAAATCTGAGTTCTTGTGTAGGACCTTGGCTCGAGGAGCTTAAATTTAAAGTCCTTGTGTAGAGTCGTAAAGATTAGAGGTGAACCTAATTTAAAACTTCCGATATTGAAATCCAGTATACTCATGGGTTAAGTGCATTCGCCAGGAGTGAAGTAGACAAGTAGTTGAACCACTATATATGATTGTGTTTGAGATTATCATTTGTGACTTTTTTAATTATGCTTATGTGTTTGAATGTCGAATTATGTATGCATGGTTAGATGAATGCTTAGTGATTGATAGTTAGCACATCCCACACACACATATACACTATCTTGATATAGATTAGTTGCTTATTTGTAAATTCTTTGTAGTCTGTGTGATTGGACCCTCTATTGGTTTGAAAGCCTTAGAGTTAATATTTTCTTACTTAGTTTAAGTTTGACAATTATTGTTTTAAAATGTAAAAATTTTAAATAAGTCCTAATCACCCCCCTCTCTAGGACATAGCCTTCATTCCTTAGCTTTGCTAAGCTTCCGCAAGTGCAGTTGTGGTAATCCCATTACGTCATAGGCATACAATTTCAACTGCTGCATGTAGCTAGCCCAACGGTCATAAAACAACTAGCCAGTAAGTCTAAACAACTAGCATGCAGTAGCTGGTTGTCCCACATGCATAACTTTCAGAAACAACGGCCATATGAAGTTATGACCCTAGACCAAAACAGCCAGCAACCCTTGCCTATATAAACAGTGTCTGTGTGGTTCATCAGACCATCACCAATAACTCGAACCACTCTCACATACGACCCAACAAGAATAGCAAGATCAAGCTAGCCAGGTTCAATACGAACCTTAGCCAACAGTCCTAAAAAATAGACCAAAGCAGTGGTCTTAACCAACAATAATTTTTCTAATTTTCTCTCTAATTTGGGATTTTGTTTTATTTATCTGTCAGAAGAATTCGTGTACATAGAGTTCCATTCGTGGTTCTTCGTGTTTGTTGAACACAGAACCACATACAAGATCATCATATCCTAAAAGTAATTTTCCTACAACCTATCAACATTATTAATCACTTTGAGAAGGGGGGAATAACCCTTTAAGGACATCGTGATCACATGTGCTTTAGCCTATCCTTAACTTTTTAGTTTCTTAATTATTTTACAGAAATTGTAAATCTGTAATTTATTATTATTATTATTATTATTATTATTATTTATAACAGTAGCCCACATCGAAAAACTATTACTGGCCATTTAGACGTTTGGCTTGAATTTTGCTTCGCGTGGAGGGATCTCTAAGAAGTGGGACACAGATCAGATGGCATTACCAACACCACCCCTAGTGGTGGTGTGTATGTGTTTTCCCTTCATCTAGATATGAGTGAGCTTTTTCATCTAGTTTTGAGTTGCCTTACCCATAGGTTAGAGGACAAATAAACATGACGGTGCGTTGGTGCTCAATTTTTTATTCTAATCACGTGATAAGTGTGGGTGTGTCAGAATTGAATTTGTGGCTCAATTTAAATCGAATAACTATGACTCAAGCATCAAGATAAGCATATACATAATATGTGATTGAGATCGAATGAGATCAGTCACCTATTTAGTTACTCACTTAGTATGTAAATAGGATGGGCTATATTCAGAGGATATGATTTGTCTTGCAATATCTTTTCCTTTTTTTATAACACATCTCCTTTCTAATTGGGTTTCCAAGAATAGTTAGGAATACAATATAAAATTGTCCCTATATTGCTTCGCCTTTTGTAAAAGGTGAATACGATGTTAATTTACTGTTTGACGTAATAAATGTAATTGTTAAGTTGTGTAAAAATATCAATTTCGGCCATCTTAGTCGAACTCGATAATCTTGATAAAAAAATATCAAATTCGACTGACTTAGCCGAACCATTTGAATAATTTGGTCACAATTCAAATGGCATGATTCGACCATTGAAGGTGGTTCAAGGCCTACTTGTTTTTGTCTTCCATGATACGGTAGATTCTCGAGGAAGGGCCGCCTCCCAGGTATATCCCGGTTTCCTTCTTTAGGAATAAAATCCTGACCTCTCGCTTTGGTCGTCTAAATTTGGCGAACAATGGAGTGTTCCACCCATCTTGGATCAAAATAGGAAGGATGTTCCAATCTAATGAGTGTTGTCGGTCAATTTATTTTGTATATGGTTTATGGTAGACCGGGATAGTATTATAGCTGATAACTTAGCCTGCTACCTCTTGAACTGTCTGCATAAGTTGGTTGTGATCCTCTCGCTGAGGTTTAGCCATTGGTGGTGGATTAGGACCTACTCAATTTGGTCCCTCAGGGAACAACAGGTTCTTAGGGAATTGCTGAAAATTTTATCTTCCCGTTAAACCCTTATTCCGAACTTTAGGATCAAAATTCCTAGCCGCCTGCTCTGGTCATCTAAATTCGGTGGGTAATAGAGCATTCCATACCTCCTGAATTGGAATTAGTGATGAGTTTTGTTAGGGGGGAGGCATAAGTGGCAGTTGAACTGCATTACTGATAGAACTTCCCTCGACATGATACTGTGTTGTAGTCATTCTCTCGGCCATCATAGCGATTAATTGATGCATGACCTCAGTCTGTCTAGCCTTGTATCTATTAGTGTTCTCAGTTTGAATACGAAATTATTTGACATGAGTTCTCCCATATTCTTGAACATGCTAGATACTCAGTTGTACATATCGGATTGCGACCATTATCTGTTCAAGAGAAACGGTCCAAGAGGTCGAGGCCCCTTCTTGATTTCTGGTACTAAGTGTTAGACTACCATTCAAATTTAAAGCTTCGGGGGCCACTTGAATTAGCATGTACTCGTTTGGAAGTGCTGCGGTTGGTGAGGAGTGTTTAACCCTAGCAATTCGATTACTCCTTTTATTCATATTTCAAATTGGCAATGTCGCGCTAATAAATTAGAGATAGGATCCCACCGGGCGTGCCAAAAATCTGTTAGTTGCTAGCTAAAATAGTTACCGACCAATGTTCAATGAATATTTCTAATAGTCAAGTAATTTTTTTTTTCTTTTGAGTGTCCCATCGGGCATGCCAAATACCTGTTGGTGCTTGATTTCCAGTTATAGTCACGTGATAAGTGCGTACATGCCAAAATTGAATTAGCAACTCAATTCAAACTGAACAACTATGACCCCAAGCACTGAGATATGCAGATACATAGTAGATGACCGAGATCGAATGAGATCGGTTGCCTATTTAGCCACTCGCTCAATATGAAAATAGGATCAAGCGATATTCAAATGGTAAGGTTCGTCCTCTAATGATAGGTTACACTTTTGCCTTCAATATAAAAGGATTTTTTAATACAGATAAAAGAAAAACATGAAAGGAAACCTTACAGTCGGTTGTGAAGAACAGCTGCAAAACACCTTCTTGAATGAAAAACTGAATCTAGCGTATGAGCGTAAATCCAAATTATAGCTAAGATTATTAGCTACTTGATTAGCACTACAGATTATACTATGGAATGTAAATAGTGGGTGAAAAGTAAAAGATTATACTAGGAAATGTAATTGACTGGTAGAAAAGTAGAGTGATTACACTAAGGAATGTAAATGACAGGTAATTGAAAGGATAATTGAAAGATATATTGGGTTTGATTAGTATAGTATAAGATGATTTGCTTTGTTGAATTTCTTTAGTATTTATAACCCTAACTTGGCCATCTGAATGCTTCTCACATTCTAACTATTGTTATAATCATTTCATCACTACTGATCTTCTAGATGCTTTCATGTTTTGACAGTTGCTATAATTATTTCAGGACTACACGACATTTTGAAAACTTTTTTGCTACCTGCCCTAATAACTGCTCCAGGCCTCCTTGCTTACTCACCACATTCCACTCGGCTGCTCAGTCAAGTTCCTAAATGACTATCGATCGCTTGATCGAACTCCTAAATAACTATCGACTGCTTGATCGACCTCCTAGATGACTAACGACCGCTTAGTCGGCCTCTTGGATGACTATCGACCGCTTGGTTTGCTTTTGAATTCCTCTCAACTGCTCTTTGTCTTATCATCTTAACAGTCGTGATTCTATAAAAAGCACTTCAAGCATCTTTGAAGATTTTTAGCTTGCAATATCTTTTCCTTACTATAACATGTGTCATTTCCAATTGGGTTTCCAAGAACAATTAAGAATACAGTACGATACGGTGGACCCTAAAAAGGTTTCAATAGTGGCTCACTATCTGCACCATTTCTGATGGGTTGATCTACTTGATCTTGAGATGTGCTTTAGTTTTGGGTTCAAGCCCTAAAATGAGATAGAAAAATAGATGATGGTCATGGATGGATATATAACACATAAAATATGTTGTATGTGTTAAGCCCCACGGCTCTCAACACATCAATACACCATAGTGGGGGTAGTGTTGGTAACACCACCTAGTCCACATCCTATTTATTGTTATTCAATTTGGACTCATGACCACATGTGTAAGGACAGACCTGATTTAGGTTAAGTGTGTGTGGTTAGATTAGGTGTAGGGCATGTCATAGTGGTGTTCAACTTTAATTAAACTACACTTGTTACCTTAGGTGTTAAACTAGCCGGATTAAGATCAAATCTGTGAAGATTGGTATGACTGTGCAACCACCAATTGTTACAGTAATCAAGTGACTTTAGAAGGGAATGGTTAGTCCTTCTTAATATGATCTTTAAAAAAACAAAAAAAAAAACCTTGAAGACAATAACTTTTCTTTTAATAATGATTGTTTGGATCATATTTCTTGATAAAGCAATAAAAAAAAAAAAACAAAAATAAAAGTTGGGTTGCTAATTTATTGATTAGTGTTAGAGCAATACAATTGGAAAAAAGAGAGAAAATAAGTTTAAAAAGAATACCTATAAAAGTCCGTGCTAGTAAAATGATAAAAGACTAGACAGTCATGAGAGGTTATGGTGTGAGGTCTGTAGGACATGACCATAAATATACTAAGCACTCAGTATTTTGAGGATCCGATGACTGGGTCATGGATATTTAAACTACTCATACATGCATCTTACAGTATTTTGTTAGAAAGTAATAAAAAACTAAGCTAAAAACTAATGACTTTGAACTTACTACAACATGTCTAGATAGAAATGGAGAAACTAATCTAAGAAGCTAAATTAATAAGTGTCGATGGATGAAAAAATAGATAAACAGCATAGAGTTGAAAAGAGAATCAATTGATTTGTGTTGGCGAAAGCACAAAACTCTTCTTTGAGGACCGCTTTTATAGGCTTTTAAGAAACAATGGCAGTGCATAAGATTATGTGACCTGTGCATGAAACTTTTGATTATGCATTGGTTGAATACTACTCAAATTTGAAGTCCTTGCTTTATTATGCTTTTGTAAACTATCTACTTATATTTTTATTGTAAAACAGATGTCTTAAATCTGGTTTTCATCGCGCTACTCGACCAGTTGAGGGACTGCTTTGACTCGAAGTCCAGCAACGGTGTTTCTGAAAATCCCGAGGTCTTCGACCGGTCGAGGGACAAGCTCGACTAGTCAAAGGTGCCCTTCAACCGGTCGAAGCCTAGGCTCGACTAGTCGAAGGTAACACAGATGGTGCACAGATTCTGTGCAGACTGTGTAAATTTGAGACGATTTTAGAGAGGTGTGTAAGTGGAGTTTCCTAAATTATAAATAGGAGTTCCTAGGGCTTTTCTAAACAATGCTAAGGCTTTCTAAATGGGTTCCAAGGGTTCCTAAAAGGGTTTTTGGGTTTCTAAAGGGTGTAGTAATGGTGAGATTCAAGGTTATTTAAATCGGGTAAGTCCTTTCTCTTTGCAATTTCTATTTTCATAGTGGAATTCTGTCGCTTCATGCCGTGGTTTTTTCCCGAGAGGGTTTTCCACGTTAAATCTTTGTGTTCTCTCGTGTTTACTTGGTGCTCTTGGAATTCTATCCTAGATCTAAATCTGTATGATTCCGCAGCACAAATCCCCAACAAGTGGTATCAAAGAAATCATTGGGGCACAGAGATGAATATGAGGGATTATCATCAATGGGAAGCACTAAGTATGAGATTGAGAAGTACTTAGGGAAAAATAATTTTGAGTTATGGAAGATCAAGATGATCAATTCCTTAATCGAGTAAGGCAAAGATGGTGTTCTTGAGGAGCGAAAGTTTACTATGACTGATGATGATTGGAATACTCTTGATAAGAAGCCTTATCATCGATCCGTTTATGTCTCACGGATGAGGTTCTCTACAATGTCATAAGGGAGAAAACTGCAACTAAGTTATGGGCAAAGTTAGAGGATGTCTATGCGAAAAAATCCTCTGAAAATCACCTACACTTGAAGCGGCAGTGGTATAACTTCAAGATGACAGATGGTGGAGATCTGGAGGCTCACATTAACAACTTTAATAAATTGGTTTGCAAATTGCTGGATATGGAGGAAGTGATGAAAGATGAAGAACAAGCATGTATGTTGCTGAATTTTCTTCCGGCGTCATATGAGTCATTCAAGGACACAATGCACACCACGAATAAAAACCTGAGTGTCAATACCGTTATCTCATCCCTTCAAGGGAACACTATGAGAAAGCTTAACGTCAATATGGCGATATCTTCTGATGTACTGTTTACAAGGGATAAAATTCCAAACAAGGTACAGGTTCTTCAGGTTCTAGATCCAAATCCAAGGGAAAGGACAAAGGAAAGGTAAAGTGCTGGAATTGTGGGATGGAAGGACATGTGAAGAAGGATTGTACAAAACCTAAATCTAAGAGAGAAGAATCTAAGTCTTCATACAGGGAGGCCAATGTTGCTACGTTAGATAGATTAAGTGGATGTGATGGTGATGTTTTGTCTGTGTCTACGATTAAACGACCATACGATAATCGTAGGGGCCAGTGGATTCTACACACAGGGGCATCCTTTCACATGACTTCTCATCGGAGTTGGTTCACCAGCTACAGGGAGTGCGATGGTGGACAAGTATTTATGGGCAATGACAGTACCCGTAATGTTGTTGCTGTTGGTACGGTGCGTGTTAAGATGTTTGATGGAACAGAACGTACCCTGACTGGGGTGAGGCACGTTCCTGACATGAAGAAGAACTTGATTTCTTTCGGTGCACTTGAGGTTATAGGGTGCAGGTTCACAAGTATTGATGGTATCCTTAAAGTATCTAAGGGGACACGGGTAATCATGAAAGCGTAACGACTCGATAATGTTTACAGGTTGATCAGATCTACCATCTTTTTTCCTCACCAAAACCCTCTCCCTCTCAACTCCTAAACCCATTCCTAAACCCAATATCAAAACCATTTTTCACAACCCCATTCTCTCCATCCATCCACAAGTCCATATCTATAACCCAAGCTACAACCTCATTCTTCAAGCCTATTTCTTCTTCATACCCCTCCCAAACCCATCCACCAAATCCATCCTAGCTAAAGGAAATGGCCCTCCTTGCAACCATTGCCTCGTTCTTCTCCGTCTCGGTGATTCTTTCACTCATGGGGAAGAAGAGACGGCAACCGCCAAGCCAGGACCAAGCCGAAAAAGGCGATGCAAGTAATGGGCTGATCTGAAGGGAAAGAGGCACCCCCATCCTCGTCCAATCAAAAAGAATAATAGCTTAACTTTACAGAAATTAGTAGTTATTTTGAGTTAGTTAGGACTACTACCATGTATTGAAGATAGTCAAAACTCCTGCTTGATTTGTCTGTTTTTCTTTCTTTATGTTTAGAGTATTTAGTAATACATGTAAATCCATATTATAGGATATAACTAGCTATACTAATGGCATTTTGAATTCAATATGAATGTATGAATTATTTTGGAATTTTCTTGTCGTCTTGTGAATGCTTGCATGAATAATTGTCTTACTGCGTCCATTTTAGCATTATTAGCACTCTAAACCACCAGAATACCTTAAAACTTTCGATTCTTCATTCCCTGTTAAAATTTATGAAACCAAAGGGTGATTTGCCCATAACTCACTAACCATAGGATCAAAATAGTATTGTCGAGAGGAAACTTAAGTTCCTGGAAACCTTTCTAGGACAATCGTTTGACCATAGGCATCGCAGGAAACTCACTACCCACTAAAATATTATGAATGTGAAGCTTGAACTGTCAATGAATTTTGATGTCTTCCAAATGTTAAGATTGATCGGACTACGGAATCACGGGACCATACACTTGCAATGTATTCGCAGCTTGACCCAATTCTCAATCCTGGGTGAACACCAACGGACTCACTGCTTTGACCGAGCAGAAGACCAGGATCCACCAGGACAAAGAAGGGATATGATGAGCCTTTTACCCTGGTCAGGTAGATGATCGATGTATCATGTTTAAGCTCACTACAACCGTCTCTCCATATTAGTCTAACATTGAAAACAAATATTTTTATTTTATATAGAGAGAGACCGTTGCCATGGATGCAAATCTTTAAAAATAAATAGATAAATAAATAAATTGTGGTAAACCTCAAGGGTGAAAACTTTTAAGGGGGGTAGATCACAATGAGCTAGGCTAGTGTATTTATTATATACCCTAAAACATATATAAACCTGAAACCAGCAAAACTTAAGTAAACGAAATGATAATATCTTTACTTATTACCCTTAGGCAATTTTGGGGACGAAATTATTTTTTTAAAGGGGGTAGATTGTAACATCATTGATTTTCACTATTTTGGATTTCCAAAAATCCTTGAAATTTTTTTTTATTAACTTATAATATCACTTAATGGACCATTAGTATCCAACGTTAGCTTATACATGAGTGGTCCAGTCTGGTCACGATCAGACCATGTGCGAGTCGTCAAGCCAGGTAGCCCGATTACACTTAGTGACAGCTGTTGAGGGTCAAATATTGTATATCAGACCCTGATTACTGCCTAGATTTACAAACACAATAATGTTTAATGCCTTATTTTAACTGTGTATGTGATGCAAGGTGGTATTACGAACATAGACTGAAGAAGGGTACTAAAAGCGTGGATTTGACGCTCTGAAATCACCACAGCAAGGGACAGACTCCAGAGGACCGATATTGAAGAATTTACACGCCAAGGGTCCGAGAAAATCAAGTATTCACGTTAAAGAGGCCTGAAATTGGTGCAGAATGCAGAATCACATGGTTTCCACCATCCGTTCTACTCGAAACTTTATACATGATCGAGGAGCCTAAATGAACCGTACACGTCGGTTGCGGCTCAGGATCCTTATGGAAGTGCTTCAAACAACAAATCAGCCCATAAATGGTCGACTTTAGGCCCACCGATATCTGGATATATTTCATTTTTAGTCTCAACCCCTTAAATGAGGTTTAAAACAGATGGACGGTGCGCAGATCTTGTACACACATCATGAGTAGGCCGATAGCGGTGCCGGTGCACGAGCACAAGTGCACTCGACGTACACCGGACTGGCGAAATCGGTCAGCCACCGCTGACACCGCGTCTTCTTCAAAGACGCAACAGCGTCTTCAAAGCCGACGGCCGGGTTTTGCTTGTGGGCCCCACGCATCGTTCTTCTGGAAGATCAGAGCCGTCCACTCTATTTGTATGATGGCCTAAACCCTCTCCTAGGTGACGGTTTTACCCCATGCAACCTATCGAAAAACCGTGATTGTTGAACACAGGACGGACGGCTGGGCTGTACTTCAGTGGGCCATGACAGAAGCTCGTCCAAAACCGATCAAAACCAAACGGTTTTCCGAGTGGATCTCAATGAACGGCGTGGATATCCCCACTGACATCATCTAAGGGCCCCACCAACCTCTGCAGAAAACGGATTTCCGTCTTTAACAGCGTCAGTTTCACGGACGCCTGGTTACAGTCGTGGGCCCCATTCATCATCCAAAATGGTGATCCACACCGACATTTAGCACCAGGAGGTCCTTCTTACCAAGGTCTAGTTGGAAATTTTCAAAGACGCGGTGAGGATCTGATCTTAGCCGTTCAAACAACGGTTGGACGGTAGAACGTAAAATTAAGTGGGCCACACGGAATTCAACAGGAAACCAGTCGATTCTTACTGGTTTTTCGTCAGCATTTCAGTAGACGGAGTGGATTTCGGAAACATCACTGATAGTGGGTCCCACCAATCATCAGCGCAAGTACTGCGCGAGCTCTGTTCGCAAACAGAGCTTGCGGACGGATCTAGTGGGCCACCACCGTGTTTCAACAGTCCAATCCGGACCGTCCATTGGTTTCCCATGAAGTTTTTATCACTGCCTAGGTGGCAGAATTCCAAAAGAATGTGAGGAGCGAAATCCAGCCATTTACATGCAAGTCGGACGGCGACAGGTGAAATCAGTTGGTCACCACGAACCGGATTCAAAACCGATCATAACTGACCGGTTTTCCGTCCTGCAGCCAATGAACGGATTGGATTTCATCGTCAGCTGAAGGATGTGGACCCCACTGATGCCACCGCAAGTCAGTGTGCGCTGGATGTTGAGTTTGTGAAGGATTCTTGACCGACCTCCCTACCGGATGCCTATATAAGAGAGGGAGAGAGAACGGCTGAAGAATGATCTGGATCAGGAGGGAGCTTGGACGGCAGCAAGTGAGAAATCGGGTGGAGCATACAGAGAGAGAAAGTAGAGTAGATTTTTTATCTTATTTGTTTTCTCGTTAAATTCTATTAGTTTTTTTTTATTTTTCTTTAAGGATGTTTAGCTTCATCATGTTCATGAGTGGCTAAACCTCTTAGCTAGGGCTAAGAGGTGAAGCTTGTAGCGTGATGGGAGGCTTCTTTGCTTGCGCTTTTGTCTAAATGAATGGATTTTGATTTGATTTTATTCCCAAATTTGAAATTACAATGGAGTCTGCGATGGCTTTGAGCATGTTCTTTTTCTTTTATGTTTATGACGTCAGGAAGCCCTGTTGTTCACCATCGTCTCCTGGGCATGGTGGGATGTCGGTACCCTTCCTAACCTTCATGGCATGTTGATTGGTTGGTGATTAGTTTAATTCTGTTGTTTGCTTTGTCTCCTGGGCATGGTTTAGTGATGGAATTCATTCTAATTCATATACCTTTCATCTCTTGAAAATCATACCAAAGGCAGTTCAGTTAATTTCCCTGATTTTCAATCCAAGCATAAGTTCTCCCTGATCTCTACGAGTGGATCCTCTGAATCCCTAGTTTCCCTTCTCTGATTTTTCCTAAATTTTAGTTTAATTATTTCACCATTATTCCTCAAATCATAATTGGTTTAGATTTCATCTTAGCCTAATCCTAGATCTGGTTATTTTTAAAAAAGCGTACAAGTATCAGTCCCTTGGGATTCGACCTCGGTCTTACCGAGTTTATTACTACATCACAACCCTGCACTTGGGGAGTGAACAACAGCTCGTGCAGACTATACCACGACGTGGGAAGGTCAAAAAAATCTAAAAGTTTACGGAATCATATATCTCATTGGGTTTGTGGTCCATCGCGGACGGCGGACCTAGTGGACATCCAGAATTGGAATCTGACATTTGCCAAATACACCCCACCAATGCCAGATTGGAATCTGGCATCACTTGAATGAAACTAAGATTCCAGGTTTTTCAGCCGTCGGATCTCTGCTACGTTTATGGTGAAGGTTCATTGTATTTTTCTATGCTTGTCCACCAAGTTTGGGACCTGATCGTGGAACAATGACCGTTGATCGCGAATCGGATCCGTACGATCAAACCCCATATCTAATCGTTCCCAAATTTTACATGGCCCTTCATCGGGCCATGGAGTACCTACCCTATAAATTTCATAGCCAGAGGGCCACCATAAATGCCCCATCAATCAGAATGGGCCTCCTAGGGCCATTTAAAGATCGGAACCCTATGCTCAAACCCCATATTCGTTCATCCGTTTGATCTCAGATTTTGTATGGCCCCTCATCGAGCCATGAGACATCTACACCCCAAATTTGGTGGCCAGAGGGGTGATAGGGCCACCTCAACATCAAATAGAGTCCTAGTAGGCTATTTTAGAAAATTATGAAAACTTAAGGCTAAGGGGCCCAATTCTAGGGAATAAACCCTATCATTCTCTCATAACCCCTCCACTCTTCCAACAACAAGCCCTCTCTCCCTCATAACTCCACAAATCTCCAACAACCCATCATCCATCCCTCATTGCTTCCACCGTCTCCCATCAAGCTCTCACTTTTGTAGCTTCCACCATTCTCCAACAACCAAGGAGAGTAAAGAGTGAAGAGAAAGTGGGTGGAGAAGAGCAAGGTGGACCTTAGATCGAGGTGGGGCCCAAGGAGATCAACCCTTTCAACTTCCTACCTCTCTTTAAAGGAGAAATCCTCCACCACTACCACAACAATCGTCTGTTGGTCGTTTAGGTAAGATCCTTCATCCCTTCTTCTTAAAAATCCATGTATTAAGAAGGATTGGCTTGGATTTCTCACATGCAAGAGCTTCTTTTAGGGATTCCAGCCGATCGACCTCAAGCTCTCTTTCCTAGGACATTTTTCTCAATATCCAACGATCCATAGGTGCGGACTATTACTCTTAGGTGGCCTAACACCAATTTTAATATGTGTTTAATGATTTTGGTTGCTTGAATGCTATGTTTGAAGGATCTAGAGAAGCCCCAGGACTCGTATGTTTGTTAGAATTGTATGTTTGGCTCCCATATGATGTTGTTCTTGCCTCTCACATGATTTTGTGTATGGACGATTATATGCTTATGCCTTGTTTGATTTTCTCATATGATGTGCCCTATAATATGTATGATTCCTTGATTTTTGTGTATTTTGGCTCTAAGGGAGGTAGGAAGTGCTTAACTTCCTCACTAACCCACACCACACACACACACACACCTTGTTCATGATATTATTAGCTTTACATGTTAGTAGAAATTTAGAATTTTATGTTGAGAAGCATGAGAACATGATGTTATTTATGTTAGATGGTGCATTGATAGTTGACATGTTATGGATACCCTTCACCCTCTTGGGTTGGTCAGGGACATGATAAGAGACAGTAGTCCCATTGGTAGGACTACACTAGGGCTAGATCCGTGGGTTTGGACGGGTGTGTTTGGGTGGCTGTAGTTCGACTACATGGGTCCCTTGTGCCCGAGGTCACTCGTCTTACTCTTGCCTGACTCGTGCTGTCTAACCTACCGTCTGACCAACCTTATTTGTTAACCCTGTTTGCTCACCTTTGTATGGAACCTAGAACACCTATAACCATTGTAGCCCATTGATAACTAGATTGCAACTGGTCCACAGTCTTGTGAGCCGGGCATGGTGGAATGGGACACTATGTCCAAGCTGTCAGCCTACGCTGGGGTACCATGCCTCCCCGTAGTGACCGGGAGCGATCCCTTTCTCTCGGCACTTCTCATGTGCTTGAAGTCGGGGATGAGGAACCTGACGGGATCACGGACCGCGAGGCCTCGGCCTCACACGTTGATGGGGCCTTGGCCTCGTAACCAGCTTAAGGCATTGATACGTGGGGTGTATAAGATTCCCCAGCCTGCTGGATGAATGGACATAACTAATAACTCGGCTAACACGATCGCATTGCATCGCATTAGGTAAGGTGGCGACTCAGAAGTCGAGGTCGCTCTGAGGGAGTGTGATCATATGCGATCGTTAGATGGAGTCGCTCAAGAGAGCGTTGTGGCGAGGGCATGCATCATATCATCTCGCATGCAAGTATTTTATTAAGAGTTGTTAGGTGTTTATGATTGACTGTTTTTCATTAAGTTCATATTAAAATTGATGCTTGTTACTACTTGAGACTAATAACACCCACTGAGTTGATCACTCACTCCCACTTTGGGACGGTGTTTTAAAACACTACCCAGACTCTTCAGTAGCTGCAGGTAGTGCTGAGTTCGTCGAGCCATGCTGCGCGACATTGATAAGGAGGATGATCTGTCCTACGTTCAGCCGAAGAGCGGTTCCCCGTCGGCCCAGTAGATGGGATTTGGATCGCTGAGTAGCGAACTTAGTTCTATTCTCTTGGACTTATGATTCTTGTGATTTTTGTTAGGCAACGCCTTGGGCGACCCCTTTATATTCTTCTGGATTTGTACATGTATATATATATCTTTCATTCCAGTAGACTAGTCGTGGGTGTGTTTCATGCTCCAAGTAATTCCAAGGTGCGCATCTAAACTTGATTAATCATAAAACCATAAAATTGATGATAAGTAACACTCGGGAACTCGGGAGTCAAGCGTATGCATGACCTCCGATTTTTTGGGGCGTTACATATTTAGATGACTCTAGGTGAGCCTAGTGTTGAGAAATGAAAGGTGACTACAAGTGATGTGATGGACTGTACTAGATCGACACATGTGAGCTGGTGGAGCTTCCAGTGGGCTAGAAAGTGATTGGATGCAGGTAGATCTTCAAGGGGATATAACATAGATACAGAGCGTGGTTGGTAGCGAAAGGTCATGCTTAGAGAGAAGTGATCAGCTTCTCAGAGATATTCGCAACGACGGTATAGCAGGTGTCTATTAGATCCGTGATTGGCATTGGTTGGCCAATGTTATCTCGAGCTGGAAGGATAGATGTGGAGTCTGCACTTCTGCAAGGAAAATTGGAAGAGCATATCTACATGAAGTAACTAAAGCAGTTCGAAGTTTAAAGTAGCTGAGAAAAAAGTTTGCAGGAGGTTGTGGTACGACCTATCACCTAAGCAGTGGTTTGATTTCTTCATGGTGAGTCAGGAATTGTATGCTAATGACATGTAGATTGCCAATTATGACATGTCTGAAATCAATGTACTGAAGACTCGGTTAAATAGAAGTTTCAGGATGAAGTTTCAGGGGATTGCAAAGATGGTTCTCAGCATTGAGACTGAAAGAGGAGTAGGCTTTGGTTATCTCAGGTAGAATACCTTGGGTAGTTATTGATTAAGTATGTGATGGACCAGGCAAAGTCGGAGAGCGTTCCCTACGCATCTCTCCCCAAGTTTTCTTCAGGACATGTCTCATAACAGATGAGAAAAAACAGGATATGTCTCATGAGCTTTATTCGAATGCGGTTTGGCAGTGTATGCCATGGTTTGTATTAGACCAGTTATTTCACAAGCTATCAGTTTTGTGAGCAAATACCCCGACAAGCAATGCTGGATAGTGGTGAGATGGTAAGAAGACTACGTCTTTCCTTTTGAGAAGACATGAGCAAAGGTGATTAGGCACGTGGATTCTGATTCGGCAGACATGCTCACTTAAAACATTCCTGCAGAGAAGTTCAAGTTTTGTACAACTTCTCTAGGCTTGACGATGACGAAAAAAAAAGGACGGAGTGTGCATGAGAAGTTATGATGTGATATAGAGATAAGAGAAGAGGTCAAGAAGCTACACGGTTAAAAATTGAAGATATGGTGGAGATTGTTGTAAAACAGATGTCTTAAATCTGGTTCTCACCGTGCTGCTCAACTAGTCGAGGGACTGACTTCACTAATCGAAGGGGTCCTTCGACTGGTCGAAGCCCGTTCGACTTGAAGTCCAGAAACGGTGTTTCTGAAAATCTCGAGGTCTTTGACCAGTCGAGAGATAGGCTTGACCAATCGAAGGTACCCTTCGATCCATTGAAGCTCAGGCTCGACCAGTCGAAGGTTATGCAAATGGTAAATAGATTCTGCGCAGATTGCGTAAATTTGAGACGGTTTTAGAGAGGTGCGTAAGTGGAGTTTCCTAAACTATAAATAGGGGTCCCTAGGGCTTTTCTAAGTAATGCTAAGACTTTTTAAAGGGGTTCCTAAAAGGGTTTTAGGATTTCTAAATGATGTAATAAAGGTGAGATTCAAGGTAGTTCGAATCAGGTAAGTCCTTTCTCTTCGTAATTTTTATTTTCATAGTGGAATTTTGTCGCTTTGTGTTGTGATTTTTTCTCGAAAGTGTTTTTCACCTTAAATCTTTGTGTTCTCTTATGTCTGCTTGGTGCTCTTGGATTGCTATCTTAGATCCAAAATTTTTTGATTCTGCAGCACAAATCCCCAACAATTTTTAGATGGTTTTCATTGTTTGCTCCAACCTTTCTTGCAACTTTCGAAAAGATTTTAGACTTTTTTTTTGAGTTAATCAGATAGATATACCATGCGTATGCTCGTCATGAAGAATTCAGAAATTACCGATCTCTTAGAGAAGCTTTTTGTACACACTAAGGGCTTGTTTGATTTTTCAATTCACTGGAAAATACTGTGAAAATATGTAATAATTATTTCCCCTGTATTTACCTCATTTTTTCGGATGTTTGATTCGACTGCTTGCATTTTTGACATAAAAATCGAGAACACCACAGCATATTTGTGGGTCCCACCGTGATGCGTATCACTTATCCACACCGTTAATCTATTATGCCTGATGAATTTATGCCATGAGCCAAAAAATGAGACATATCGAAAGCTCAAGTGGACCATGCCACAAGAAAAAGGGAATCAAACACTTGCCATTAAAAACCTCTCAGGCCCATTGTTTCTTTTGGTGTGGGCCATTTGAGTGTTCAATCTGCCTCATTTTTTGAATCATGCCTTAAAATATTGTGTTAAAACGACTGGACAGAGTGGATTTATCATATATATCACCTTAGGTCCACAAATTTAAAATAACTCTTTAAAATCGGTTTCCGAGGTAAAAAGTGCGGTAAATTTTTGAAGGATTTTTAAAAGGGTGAAATGGTAATAATTACCCATTTCACGAGTATTTACAAAGCCACTGGAAATCAAACACGCCCTAAAGATCATTCATGCCTTGTGTCCATCAGTCATATATAATGTAATAGACGACCGTCTTCTGTATCATAGCCATGCGTACAACTGCAAGCATATGACTCTTTTGTCAAGATAGATGTCTTCAAGAGATAAGGTGCTAACGGTCTCTCTTTATGCGATTATATTTCGCTCTCTTCTTTAGTGAGGCATGCCGACACATGATTTGATGTGTCAAGCCGGGTATAAACACTATTAAGTGATCCTTTTTCCTTATATGGCCCATCCATTGCTAGCATTTCTAAATCAACGGTTTGACTGATCATTTGGATGATCCCAAAACCGTAACTTTACCCTTTCACGTGGATGGTGGAGGAAATGTCACTTCCTCAAGTGTGAAGTACCCCACTTAGATTACTGGCCAAACCAGTATAATCAATGGTCCACAGTGCATTTAATAAATGAGCATCTAACATCTTCTCCTTGACATGGATGGTTTCCAAAATGTCTCACTCGGGCCAGAGTAGGGCATGAATTTAAGACACGAAATCAACATACCGAACCCACCTAATATAGCGATCTCAGGTCATACAAGTGTCCAAATTCATTTGTTTCATTAAATGGTGAAACTGATGAGTTGACACGTGTAAAGTTTAGGACAACGCATCTACATCATGCATTGCAGCCTACCGACGGTGGGGATATAATGCATGTTAACAACTTCGACACATACTCATCCCAGTGATCGATATAACAATACATGTTGCTTGGGACGCCCTCGGTGGTGTGTTGATCTGGCAAGGTTATGTAGGCTCCACCGTGATATATGTATTATATCCACGTCATCCATATTCATTTTGTGGGATCATTTTAGGGCATGAGCGGGACTCGGATTGGCCAGTGACCCTGGTCGTGCTCGGTGGGCCCCGCTATGATGTATGTGTTTCATCCATGCCGTACATCCATTTTTCCAAATCGTTAAATCTAAATCTCAAGTGGACCACATCATAGGTTAATTGAACGCATACCATTAAAAACTTCTTGAGGGCCACAAAGGTTTTGGATAAATATATATATATATATATATATATATATATATATATATATATATATATATATATTTTTTTTCCCTTCATTCCGGTCTTAATGACAAATCAACAGGTTGATGTCAAAACTACCTTACAGTGGGCCTTAGGAGGTTTTTAATATTGGACATTCAATCACTACTATTTCTCTATGGTGTGGTCTACTTGAGATTTAGGTCTACCTCATTTTTGGATCACGCCCTAAAATTTTCTAAAACAAAATTGACGGACAATGTGGATAAAACATTTACATCATAATGGGTCCCATAAATCACCGGCAACATCACCAGCCAAACCACGTCAGCGTGAGCATACAAAACGAGGAAGATCCAAAGCTAAAGTAGAAGAAGCGATGGGATCAGACGCCTACTATTGAATGGTTCTTAGGGGCCACAAGTTTTGGATCAGGCTGATATTTGTGTTTTCTCTTCAGACCTTATGAAGAGCCCTAAAAAGTTTTCAACGGTAAACATTATTATCCCTACTGTTATAGGGTTTACTTGAGCTTTGGATCTACCCCATTTTTGGGCTAATGCCCTAAAATGATCTCTAAAAAATGGATAGAAAGTGCAGATATAATGCATACATCATGGTGGAGCCGATAGAACTTTGCCACGTCAACACTCCACTAGGCCTCGTCCAGTGCCTAACTTAGGCAGGTCAGATGAACTGTCAACGGCCAGCCCCACATCAAATAGGACAACTTATGGCCAGACCGAACCTGATACCAAACCCAAGCTCCCGTACCCTGAGCCCTACCTGACCCCAACCTGATGTACCATAATATTAACCCACCTGGGTTGCATCAGGTTGCCAGGTTGAGTCAAGTTGGTTGAGTTAGGTCAGATAATGCAATCTACTAATATTAGTAAAGTATTTCATACCATATGAACATCATAATAATTTAAACCATACACGAAATATAAGATCAGGTTCAGGTCATTCTCAAACCTCCAGATAAGTGGGGCTCACATGGACTGCTTCAGTAATCAAGTGCAGGAGTTTTGCTATCATAAGAAATCTTCTTTGCAGCTTAGAGATGTTCTGTGGTGCACTTAATTTTAAATCTGTTGCAATGCTGTGTATCTCTGGAAACATCTTGATCTCTATTATGGAAAAAGACTTTTCGAATCCATGTTTTTACACCATCATGCACACGTGTCAACTAATTGAATATATGCATAATCTAAACTGTCCACATATCATGCCTTACCTTGAAAGCATGATGCTGCAAATATATTTCACCAACTACTATTATAATGCAAAGGAAATGTATAATAATTACAAATGACTGTATCTATCTCTTGATGTGGATTCTTATGTTTGGTTTATTGGCATAAAATCATAATGATAGTATTTTTGTTAATTCATTGCTACAATACACCAATGATCTTTTTGGATCGTTGACTACCAAAATAATGTAGTAGAAAACTTACATCATTACATTTATTGATTGGGTCAAATCATGTGATCCTTATTAATCAATGGATTGGTGAAGGTGTGTTAATGTAGCATAGTTCTTTAGGCCCCACCATGATGTATGTGTCATATCCATGCTTTCCATCCATGGTGTGAAGATTTGTTGTTGTTGTTCTTCTTCTTCTTTTTGTTTTTTGTTTTTTTTTTTTTTTTTTGTTTTTTTTTTTTTTTTTGTTTTTTTTTTTTTTTTTTTTTATTTGATAATGAGTTTAAAAATAAGTTAGAAAGTTGTGGGATTGATCGCTTACCATTGAAAGCTTTTTTAGGCTTATAGGAGTGTTGGATCAAGCTGGAATTTATATTTTTTCTTCATCTAAGTCTGTGTAACTTTATGAACAAGTTGGATGGAAAATAAATATCATGGTGATGGTGGGCCCTAAGAAGGTTTCAACTACCGTGGTTGTTTAACAACATATTCATGGTGAAAGTAGACATGTGAGAGTGGTGTGAAGTATAATCAAATACCCTGTTTTACTTCCAACTTTGGTGATAATAACAACTATTATTCATTCATATAGCACACTACTCTAATAGTTAATACAAACGGTTCGGATCCTAGTACTTAGTTTAAGCTCTTTAGGATAATGTCATAAAAATATATATATAATGATTACAAATTTTTAACTTCCAGGTTACGAAGTTTTCGTAATAATATTATGAAAAAGTACAATGATTATAAGTTTTTTAAGTTTTTATGACAATGCCATCAAAATATATAATAATTACAAATTCCTTTTTTGATTTTGTCTTTGAAGGATAATTTTACTATTTTGTAGAGCTCAATCTTAGCCATCAACTGTGTCAACATTCTCTTTATGGGCCCTAAAAAGAAGTCACATGGATTAGACAGTCCTAATCACCCGTCTACATTTTGGACATTACTCAAGATCATTTTTTATAAAAATAGGTCCAATAAATCAATTGGGCCATCCAATACTTGCATTTCTAAAGAATTAATTCATTTGAATGATCCTAGAAAATGAAGGGCTACAAGAGAGAAGATCAATATTTGTATGGATAAGATTAATTCTTTCATGATGATCCATGAAATGTTCAGATTGACTGAGTGGATGGTCATGATCATTCCATTGGACTGTCCAAATGTAACTCTACACAATGTGGACATGGGATTTGCACCTCTCATGCCTGTTGGATATGTGATTAGGACATCTCAGTCCAACCTTTCATGTGAGGACAGAGCAGACGGCGGACGGGTCAAGTTTGCCTACCATGTGGACCCCACCTTGAATGGTCGGTTGTTCAAATTCCACATTGGTTGGACTACTTTAGCCATTATTTTCTTCAGTTTTTATAACTGGATGTCAACATTTTAACTCCTGTTTTTCTGCCGTCCACGACAAGGTCATCAGTCCTAACTATATAGCATCCTACAAGCTACGATTTTTTCAAACCATGATACATCCACGGTGGGGTCCACAACATGGATGGCCCCAGTTCACCATCCGACTACCACGTGTGTTAATATGAGAGGGTCGCTCAATCATAATTCAATCCACCCACATATCGGTTATGCTTGCTAATTTCACATGCACGAAGAGAAGAAAACAATACTCACATAACCTTCAGGTTTGTTAATTTCACATGCGTAAAGAGAAGTACACAATCCACCTATAAGCACACATGCAAATGTGAAAAAACATTTGAGCTTCTATGAGGTTGGAAATAATGCTTGGATATTCTCTCTAAAAAAAAAAAAAACAATTTCAATCTTGATGTAAAGCAGTTTGCTGACAATTTCATGGCCAAGATGGACTAGAGAAGGTCCGAACGGAGGTGGAAGTGATCTGGACCGACAAAAACTTAAAACATGCACATCTCACAAACTAAAATGAGTTATCTAATGTGCTATATATGATTTTGGGTAAGAGAAGCTACTTTAGCCACTCAACCCGCTATGCTGGGTTGCCCATGCCAAATTTGTGAGATTCCATCAGATTGATGGTTGAAATACCATTTTATTACATTTCTACTATTTATAGTAAGTTTTAGTTTGATTGTAACTCTTTATCCGTTGGGCTTTAAGAGTTGTGTCCAATATGAAAAGTCCTTAGGAAAATTAGAAGAATAACATGGTTGAGACATATATGACACTTACTATTTTTGGCTGAAAATCATGGAGTGTAATAGAAATCATGACTGTCCATAAATAATAAGTTTACTATTTATAATAGATTTCAATTTTAGGGAGTTTTAGTTATTGTTTGATTCGAAATCTTCTTCATAAGGTTCATGTCACTATTTAAGAGGTTCTAAAATCATTTTTGATGATCAATCAATTTTCTATTTTCTTATTTTCCCTGTAGATTCAAGGTATTTTTGTGAGGAGTCCAGAGAAGTTCACGTCTAGAAATTATTTTCTATTTTCTTCTTTTCCTTGTAGATTTAAGGTATTTTTGTGAGGAGTCCAGAGAAGCTCCGTAAATTCGGAGTAGTTATACCCCCGAGGAAGACGGTGTTAGACCTCAACATGTCCTTCCTTGCGTCAACTCTCCAGGTGGGCCACAAGAGAAAAAGCAAATTGATGGTTATATATATGTATATATATATATATATATATATATATATATATATATATATATATATATTAGCAAAGCTACTGTCTCAGTCAAATCCTTTACAAGTACAAGTTCAGGAGAATAACCTTACTCTGTAAGTGATTCCTAATAGGTTCGTGTGAAAAGTCATCCTTCTTCCATTTACTTTGCCTCTTTGTTGATTCTCCCACGTATACACGTGTGGCGCTTACTGTCTTAAAAATAGTTAATCCAACAGGATTAATTGCACCCAACCATGATGCTGTAACGCTTTAAAAATCAGGCCTAATTAATAACAATTGACAAACGTCCATATCCCATCTCCATGCTGGTTGTGTCGTACTGATTTTTCGGGAGTCCGCTTTCAAGATGAGGCTACCTCATCTAGAAAGTTAGATGCCAAAGTGGAGGTTGTTTGGCTAGTGACCTAACACAAGTAAGTTGGTTGGAGCTCTATGGCCTCACTATGATGTATGTGTTTTATCCACATCTTCTATCTATTTTGTCAGCTCATTTTAGGGCATAAGCTAAAAAATGAGAAAATTTCAATTGTCAGGTAGACCACACCACATAACAAGAGTGTTGATTGAACATCAACCATTAAAAACTTCATAAAGCCCACTGTAATGTTTATTTTCCATGCAACCTATTTATAAGATTACACAAACATGAATGAAGGAAAAACACAAATATTAGCTTGATCCAAACTTGAATAGCCTTTAAAAGTTTAAAATTATAAGCATTCAATCTGCGCTGTTACGTGTGTTGTGGTCCACTAGATTTGTCTCAATTTTGGGCTCATGCCCTAAAATGATAAGCTGACTAAATGGATGACAGCGTGGATAAAACACATCCATCATTGTGGGGTCCACAGGCATTCGTGTAACACCTACTGTCTTTAAAATGTTCAATAAGTCCAACTGCATTAAGTGCACCCAGCTACGATGACGTAATGCTTTGAAAATCAGGCCTAACCAATAATTAAGTAGATTTAAAAGAAAAGAAAATAATTGATAACCGCCTCAAAACTTCCAATTTCCATGGTACCCTCATGGTATTTTTTTTTTTTTTTTGTTAGCTTGTTAATACACCCCACTAGGGATAGTTATGTTGTACTGATTTTCGGAGAGTCCAGTCCAGTACTTTTGGTATAAGGCTACCCTAGGGGTGTTAATGGGCTGAGCTTGGGTTTGAAAAATCAGATTTTTGAATAGACAGCACGGCTCAAACAGTTCAAAATCTTAGCCAAGACCTAGCCTCAGCCCTATTCAGAAGGTTAGATACCATCCATACACCAAAGTGGACACAGTTTGTCAAAGCTCTATGGACCCCATTATGATGTATGCTAATGCATTTTACCGACAGTATCCATCCATTTTGCCAGCGAGTTTTAAAGCATAAGTCTGAAAATGAGATAAATGTAAATCTCAAGTAGACCTTGCCACAAAAAATAGTGTTGACTAAACATCCATCATTAGAAGCATTGTAGGGCCCACCATAATATTAACTTTTTATCCAACCTGTTGATAAGATCATATGAACTTAGATGAAGGGAAGACACAAATATTAGCTTGATCTAAAACTTAGCCTCGGAAGAGTTTTCAGCGGTCAGCATTCAATTCCCACAGTTCGCAGTGGTGTGGTCTCCCTAAGATTTTGATGTGCATCATTTTAGGGCTGACAAATTGGATGACACTGTGGATAAAACACATGCATCATTGTGGAGCCCATAGAACTTTGACGGGTTGGGGTCATTAGCAGAACCACGTTCCGCTAAAGTGGGCACCAAAGTGGGTCCATGTGAACTACTGTAGAATAAGTTTATTTTACAAGGGTTTTTGTTAGATTAAAAGAGTTTAAAAAGAAAATTTTTTAAAATCTAGAAAATTTGAATTTTGCCTTTGTTAGCTAATTTATTTTAATTGTGTTTAGTTTTGTTCCACATTGAAAACTTGTTTGGAAAACTAAGTTTTTGTATTAAAACCCCTTACTTATTCTTTGTATTAGAAAATAAGAGTATGCTATGAGAACAACCTTGCATGTGCATATGCACGCACCTGTAACCATGCACAACACGGTGCGGTGTGGTGTGTCATTGAGAATCTAACGAATAATTTTTGGGGGCCTTGCACAAAACCCTAGGATCTAGCCCTCCAGAACAAACCAGAATTATGTATAATAAAGCAATGAAAAATAATCAATGCATCAATCACACACCACACAAGAGAATTTTATGTGGAAAACCCTCAAAGAGGTAAAAACCACGGGACCTCGTCCAGATCAACAATCCACTATTGTAACACCCCGAAAATCGAGGGTCGAGTATAACTCAACTCCCGAGTTCCAACGCATCACTTATGCAACATAAATAATGATGATTAAATGTTGTTTGTGTTAGAGCAATAAACATGAATGAGATTATACCAAAACAGTAATTCATACTCCAGATCAATTGTATAAAGACAAGCGGAAGACTGAACTGTATATATATGTAAGTAAAAGAAACAAAAATCATTTCATTCTCCAGAGTATGAACCCATCTGAGTCACCATATACATATGTCTGTTTTATGAACAAAATGTCAAAAATTAAACTAAGGAGTAATCCCTGCAAGTTCTGTCGATCCTGGTAGCCTAATCGAAGCCGCCGGAATACTGCATGTATGAGAACTCGTCCTGGTCCTCATAGTAGTCTGGCTCCGCCTCCAAAGTCGTCGGCTCGTCTAAACCTGAGACAGAGTCTGGTTGGTGTGTGCAACATCGTCCCGTAACGTGGGAGTGAGTAGCTAACTCAGTGGAATAATAAAGCATATGTTAACATGTTATCAATACAGTCTAGCAGTAATGATAAAGCAGTAAAATCAAACACTCCTAACTACTCTTATTAATGCAAGTATGTATGCGATCATGATGGATGCCCTCACTGACATACTCCCTCATGCGACACTATTTTCGTTCACGGCATGCTTTCATCTCTCAGTGCTTCACATCTTCCATGCACATGCAATTTATGCTGAGCATGATTACCGAGTTGTTATTAGTCCATTTCAAACAGCAGGATTGGGAAGCTAAGGTACCTTCCTTGTATCATTCCCAAACATGATCCATTCTAGGGTCGTCAGTCCTAGACATTCTTATACGATGGTGTATTTCTAGGTCACTGCAAGGGCTGTTACGCAGAATCGTTGCACCACTCTGTCACGCCCCAAACACGGAAACCGAGCTCACAAAATTCCCGATCGCCGAATCCGGTGCCGACAGCCTCCGTAGTACCCCATTCTCGGCTCCTAGCGCCCATACGCCAAATTCCGATCCTGGGATCCTACAAGGAGGATTTTCAGTATGAATTTTTTTTTGTAATGGAGCATAACCACAAGCATAACCAAGTCACAAAACAACAACACCACATATCCACTATAACAAAAACTTTTAAGTACAATGCGGGAAGGGAAATACAATATAATGATATCAAAGAAAACTCCAAAAGCTCCAGAAGACTGCTGCACGCTCCGAGCTCAATGCTGCTGCAACCTAACGCCACCTGCACGCATCTATCGTGCATAAGCTTACAAAAGCTTAGAGGGTGGTGAAAGTGTGTGTAAGGCGAGTGCCAAGTATACGATATCAGAGTAATGCGGAAATATGCGGTAAGTCCATGAATGCTATCAGCTATAATAAAGTTATGTGATGAAGACATGAATGCCATCGGCCATACCAAGGCCATGTGATGCGAGGCCTATGTAGCCAAATGTTATATGCGAGATGCAAAGCAAGCGTGCCAGTACTCATCAAGTACACATATCAGTACAGTTCCTCTCTAGATATCACCGGGGTCTAATACACCTCACACTGACTGCCTCCTCCCCGCACACGCATTACCAAGCAAGTGGAAGAGACCACACTATCCGCCTAACCGCAGTCCGCAATACCTACCCGGCTCGCCTCGATAGCGGACACATTTGCGAGCTGGTCAAACTCGGCCCTAGCTTATAGCCCCCCCTCACTCGGGCGGATAAGGCCACACCCCTTCCGACCGACCACGACACGGTGGGAGACGCGACTCATGGTATTCGGCACTCGGGCGCTCGTGTATCCACTCGGCTAGACGTTGGAGCAACTCCGGTACCAAAAAGGTTCTGGGACTCTCACCCAAGGACATCCTAAGTGCCCACAGTGCTAGAACAAAGTATTTCCGGTATCCGATACGGCCATCCACGATGTGCCTGTGGAGCCACGGCCCTGATGTCGCTAGGGCGTGCAGTGATCAAGTCACACATATGCGAGATGCATGAGTCACACCGTACAATCATGCAGAAATCTCACGCGTACTACGCGATCATGTGGGGCACTCCGTCTCATAAGGAGTCCCAGTAAATGTCTCGACCCAATTTTAATGACTTATGCTATGATCAAACATTCCTCATATCAAGCATACATATGATGCGTATGTGTATGAATCATGGAAGTGCACTAAGCATGTTATAAAGTGGTGGACTATCAACAAGTATGGGCCTACTAATGGGCCCTAGGGAGAGTTATAATGCGGACATTTAACCAACATTATTCTTACAACGTGGACGTCAAACCAACATTGCTCCCAAGGCATGACCTGTACTCAAACATTATTACACACACTATGGAGGAATCACTCATTGCAATGGACCTTAAGGACATCCTGTTGGGCCTCGACCCATGGGCCTTATATTCATCAAATGGGCCGCATCATATGGGCCTTTTATAAATCAAGTGGGCCACATCAAAGGGGCCTTATGTACATTGCAATGAGCCATATCCCACGGGCCTTTGAATACATCACAATGGGCCTTGTAACATGGTTCTCATATATATCAAAGTTGGACTTAACAACGGGCCACGAATACCTCGAATGGGCCTAATCACATGGGCTTTACATGTATACCAAGGTGGGCCTCAAAAACAGCTATAAATACACACCCAGGTGGGCCTAATCACATGGGCCTTACATGTATACCAAGGTGGGCCACACCAAAATACAAGTGGTAATGATGATTTCCACTATTAAAATCCCTAAGGCCCACCAACTGATATATATTGTATAATATAATATATAATACATACAATATAATATATATACATAAAATATATATATATATATATATATATATTTATATATATATATATACACACACACACACACACCACACACACGCACGCACACAACACACATTCACACACTCATGCACACACGTGCATACTCACACACGCATGCACACACGTGCACACATTCACACATACGCACACACCCGCGTACACACCTCATGCACTCACACACGCACGCACCCAGCACCAGGGCCACCGTCCGCTGGACGGTGGAGTGAAACATGCATTTGGTGGGCTCCACCGTCCGTGGACGGTATGACATAAAACACATACATCCTTGGGTCCCAAGTGGGGCCCACCAGAATGGCTTATTTTCCATCCAATCCGTTCATAAGGTCTCACAGACTTGGAAGAAGAGGAAAAACAAATTTCGGTTTGATCCAGGAACTTCGTGGCCCATAAAAAGGGTTTCAATGGTAGAGTTCAATCCGTTTGCTTGTGATGTGGGCCGCCCGAGATCTGGATCGACCGATTTTGGAGGGACCCACCTCGTGGGGTGGTCCACCTCATGGACGGCATGGATACAAAATATACATCATAGTGGGGCCCACATGAGGGGCCGTGGGGTCCACACGGACGCCCGTCCGTGAAGCAAAAAATGCGGCCGCCGCTGCTTGTTCGATCAAGTGCACAGGGCCGACATATATTTTTATTTTTTATTTTTTTTGAAACCCTTATTCCTAAGGTTTTTCACACGTGGGGTCCGCAATAAGGAAATCCGACCCTGTCATCGGATTCCATGGTCCATAGCCAATCCATCAAGCCCAATATCGGGCATTTTTCGGTGTACAGAAATGTCAAGGAAGTTTTAAACGGTGAAAATCGTCATTTGCTATGCTATGGCCTGCTTGAGGGTCAGATTAACCTCATATCTTGGCTCAACGCCTAAAATGGCATAGGAAAAATGGTGGACGGCTTGGATTGAATACATTCATCAAGGTGGGGCCTACATGAGCACCCACTTCTAAGGCTTGAAAATTCAAGCCAACATTTGTGTTTTCCTTCCCACGTCCAGCGTCCAGGGACGCTTGACGGCTTGATGAACACATACATTCAAGGTGGGCCCGGTTTAGGTGGGCCACCACCGGAGGATGGTGTGGGTCAGCACATATAAGGTAGGCCCCACTTATAAATGGCTTAGATAAAACCATGCCTCATGGTGGGGTCCATCCAAGTGGGCCACACAATCACACCAACATCACATGAAAGAAGAATAAAAGGAAAGAGAGGGAGAGAGAGAAAGAGAAAGTGGGACACACGTGGGATGGAGGGACCCCGATACTATGGGCCCTCCCTTGCATCTAGTCATACATCAAAAGATAATCATAGTGGGCCATTGACCATATCTTAGGGTCCCAAGTGAGATCCATACCATTGATCGGTAGGCCTCACTTGGCCCATCTAAGAAAGCATGAAAACTACCCTATCAAAGCACCCACCGTCCGATCTTCTTGGTCCGTTGGAAAGCCGACCTCCTTGTGCTTCACTTTGATGGTGGGAGATGAAGATTCAAGGGCTAAGATGGAAGATTTTGGGATGAAAAGTGGGCCACACTACTCACTTCTCTTTTTCTCTCCTTGGAAAAATGTGGACGTGTGAGGCTTATGGGTTGCTTGGAATTGGTGTGAGAAAAGAGAAAGAGAGAGAGAGGGAGATAAGGAGAGGTGATGGGTGTGATGGGTGAGTGATGTGAGGTGAGGGATGGGTGAAGTGAGAGGTGGTTTGACTTTGGTGAGAAAAGCATGGGTTGCTTTACTTGTGGAGAAAGGTGATGTGTACTTGACATTGATTGATTGATTGATGGGATTGATTTGATTGATTGGATTGATTTGACATGTTGTAGAGATTCTCTCGGGATCGTAAAAGCGCGGCGTTTCTTCGAAATAAACGTCGGCTCACATCTTCTAGTCAGGGTATCGGATCGGTGCGTGAGTCACGGCGTTAGAACCGCGGCGACGGTGCGGTCGCAACGATACAGGTCTTCGATTAAACCGACTCGAATCTACAGGATACGATTTACGGTCATGCGCAACGTCGATTATCAGTCGCGGATTGCTGGACTTTGAAGGAAAGGATCGCAGGATTCATCGGAACAGTACGAACTAGGATACGGGTCTTACACACTCTCCCATCACCTTATCAATATAGGCCTAGCTTATACTCTGTTACTACGAGAAGGCTCGTCGCCTCACCGTAGATTTAGAGTATGCTCAAGGTCACTACACCGGATACGGTCAGGGCTACCAAGGCTATTACAAGAAATCGTTGCACCACTCCCCCATCACCCATCAAGTAGTGTAGGCCGACAGCTCGAATATAGTGTCCCATACCACCATAATAGGCTCACGAGTCTGGTTGCTCACTGATCACTACGGGGAGGCACGTAGCCCCAGCGTAGGCCGACAGCTCGACCACGGTGTCCCATACCACCATGCCCGGCTCATGAGTCTTAGCGGATCGAGGTATCATGGTTAATGGGATTCCACTGGTAAGTTTGGTACCCTAGGTTCAAGCAGTAGCGACCAAACATGGTGAACATACATTAGACATATCAGGTTACATGACGAGCCTGACTAGCTGGAGCGCACAATCAACTGGACGACATGAAGTGCATAAACACTTCGTATGGCCTAACCATTGTCGCCAACTGACGTACGACTCGGGTTCGCCAAACCCATCTTATGTGGCGACATGAAACTCAACCACGATCTCAAGTCTAGTACCGACTGTCTCGACTATAGACATAGTCACAAACTCAATCAAACCTTATTCGTAGTATGTGGAGTAAAGCATGATAAACAAGTAATTCAAGCATGTTAGTAGGCATGTTATAAAGCATGTTATAAAGTATGTTGTAAAGCACTACATCAATAGGAATACAAACACATATATTGCAAAGTAAGCGGTTTAAGCAAACAACCTCATGGAGGTAATCATACATGTCTCTAAGGTAGTTGAGAATCTCATCTCAATACCCTCCTAAGGCATCAACATCCAAACACTTGCTCACACAAGCATTTTCACAAACACTTAACATACACTATTTCAACATACTTAGTGTATGTTAGCAAACATGTATTAGGGCGAGTCCTTTCGCCAAGCAAGTATTTTACACATATATAATATATTTATACAACAAATAATTATGGCAAACACATCTCTAAAATATATACATATACGGTACTTTCTACAATATAGTATTTCTACATATATAGTGTATATAAGGAAAACATGCATTAGGGCGAATCCTTTCGCCAGCTAAGTATTTTATCCATATATCGTACATTCATACAACAAATAATCATGTCAAACACATTTCCAAAAAATATACATATACGGTATTTTCTACGAATACCTAGAATATGTAAAATTCCATAATTTACATCTTTAATCGAAACAGAAAACGGAAAGAACTTTGTACATGTGCAATTGCATGCAGATCATGAATCTATCATTATCTGACATTGAAAACATTGAAAACCATAACCTATACACCTAAGGTCTTCACCTTACACCGTGGAATCGCAACGGATCAGCTAGGTTTTCCAAGCTTCCGTATCTGGCAGTTTGGTAGCCTAAAGAATGAAATAGGTTAGCTATTTCATAACTTACAACCTTCACACCCCAAAACAAATCTAGGGTTAGGGTTTCTTACCTCAAAATGAAATCGGTATTGCCGGGAAAGTGGCAAGATCGGAGTGGTGGAGCTAGGGTAGGGATAGGAAACAACAACAGGGAGATTCTCCCACTTCTCTCACTCTTTCTCTCTCTCTTTTCTCACTTCTCTCTCTAGGGTTTTCCTCAAATTCGTATGACTGTGAAAGAGGGTGTTCTAAGGTCCTTATATAGCCTAAAACCTCTCCAAACTAGACTTAAGAACAAGGTATACTTAGGTTATAGCCAAAGCGGCTTTGTTTCAGCTCAACGGAGGATTTCTAGCGGATCTCCTTGAGCCAAAGGTCAGACTTAAGCTCACCAACCTTGGATCTATGTGGAGTTAAGTTTTCGTCTTAGTCAGATTCCCAGATCACGCGTGGCTGACCAGTTTCAGTTCAACGGTTAGCGGGTCTCGATCCGAAATTCCAAGTACATGTAAATGTTTATGAAATTTTTTCTGATCCAAGAGTGTATTTGGGTCAGATTCTGACGATCTGGTTGCTTACAAATTGACCGCAAGTATCAAGTCTCAGATCATTATTCTAGATATTTATTTTATAAAGGAAACATGTGTTTTCACACTCCTTCGCTCTGGACTCAAGCGAACAGCCGTGGGACACTGTCTGGGTCTAATTTCCGAGATGGTTGTTAAGCCCAGCGAGGCGGTCCTAAATCCTTAACCTTGTATTATTCGGACTCCCGATGTGCGGTCCAGACCTGATATGGAGTTTCAATGTGTTCCCGAGAGCAGTCGGGTAATGAGTTTGATCCTAGATTTTAGGGTAACCTAGCGTCAATGATTCTACAAGTTTTGGGTCTTGTAGATCGTATTTAAAACGATTCAAACGGATTTCATGGCTAATCTAGTTTAGCACTTAGTTAACTTTGTCAAATTTCTAAAGGATTTAATCCTAAGTGATTTCTGGTCGAGGTGGTACTCGAGCCATTGTATAGAAATTTATGAGTCGTTACAACTATGAAGTAAAACGTTTACAACCTTCTTCACTCACGCAGGAGTGGATAAACAATGAAAGAATAAAGAAAAACCAGAGAGATCTCACCAAGTACGAGGATGTAGGAGCGCTGAGATATAGACTGCACCGTAGATCACCTCCATGAGCATAACCTCCCTTCTACAAGCTTCATCTCTCTCTTTCTCCCTCTCTCTCTCTCTCACCTTTGATAGCCCTCTTGTGTTTTTCTCATCAACACAATATACCCTAGAAAAACACTAGGGATCCTGTTTTATAGTTTTAGGAAACTCCTTTCCGCATCCTAGTTGCGAAAGGACTTGCGCATCCCAGTTGCGAAAGGACTTGCGTGTCAAAAAAAAAATCCATCAAATCTCCCCCTTTTTTACCCAGGAGGGATTCACCTTCTTTAAGCAAGCCAGGTTTCTACAAACCTCAAACTTGCCCTTGAGCAAGGCCTTGGTCATTATATCTGACCCATTATCATCCGTGTAGACCTTCTCAAGCAGTAGCACCTTCTGTTCCAAAGTATTCCTGATCCAGTGATATGAATCTCTATGTGCTTTGACTTGGAATGCTGACTTGGATTCTTGCTCAAGTGTATAGCACTCTGATTATCGCAATAGACTACGTGCTCCTCCTGCTTCAGGCTAAGTTTATGTAGGAACCTCTTCATCCAAAGCATCTCTTTACATGCCTCTGTGACTGCAATGTACTCGGCCTCTGTAGTTGACAATGTTACGACCTTCTGTAGCTTGCTCTGCCAAGAAGCCACTCCCCCTGCAAACTTAAACATGAACCTCGATGTAGACTTCCTTGAGTCTATGTCGTCTGTCATATTTGCATCTGTGTAGCCTCTAACACATGTTTATCATCACCATTGCATAGGCTCAACCTGGATGAGCCTCTTAGATATCATAGTATCCATTTCACCGCTGCCCAATGCTCTTTGCCAGGATTGGCAAGATACCGGCTAACAACACCAATCGCATATGCTATGTTTGGGCGTGTACACACCATAGCATACATCAAACTTCCTACCGCTGACGCGTAGGGTATCTTCTGCATCTCTTTCACTTTTGCCTTCATCTTGGGACACTGCCTGTCGCTCAATCTGAAGTGACCATCTAGTGGAGTACTGACCGGCTTCACTGCATTCATATTGAACTGCTCTAGGACTTTCTCAATTACCACTCTTGTGACAGCCAGAGCTTCTTGCTGCTTTTGTCACGGGTTATCTCCATTCCTAGGATTTGTCTAGCCGGGCCTAAGTCTTTCATAGCAAAAGACTTTCTCAACTCCTGTTTCAGCCTATCGATCTTCTTAATGTCTTTTCCCATGATGAGCATGTCATCAACGTATAATAGCAGAACTAAGAAATCACCATCTGAGAGCTTGCGCATGAACACATAGTGGTCCGACTCCGTTCTGTCATACCCATGTTTCAACATAAATGAGTCGAACTTCTTGTACCATTGCCGTGGAGCCTGTTTCAGCCCATACAAGCTCTTCCTCAGCCTACACACCATATACTCCTTGCCCTTGACTTCGAACCCCTTTGTTTGGTGCATGTAGATCTCTTCTTCTAGGTCACCATGGAGAAATGCAGTTTTAACATCTAACTATTCTATCTCCAGATCCATGCTAGCCGCCAACCCAAGCAACACCCATATGGATGTCATCTTCACCACAGGTGAGAATATCTCCTCGAAGTCTATGCCTTTCCTCTGACCAAAATCTTTCACCACAAGTCTGGCCTTGAACCTCGTCTGTGAATTCTTCTGCTCAACCTTCTTTCTGAACACCCACTTGTTGCTCAAAGCTTTCTTGCCCTTAGGTAATTTCACCATATCATAGGTGTGGTTCTTATGCAAGGATTCCATCTCCTCTTGCATAGCTTTCAACCACTCCCCCTTATGTTCGTTGGCTAGGGCCTCAAAATAATCTTCTGGCTCTCCCCCATCAGTCAACATAATGTACTCATGCGGCGAGTACCTTTGAGGACTACTGTCATGTTGTCCCTAGATGACCCCTCACCCGTGGCTCAACAGTGGATCAAGTGTTGCTCCCCTGGTCCATCTTCTAAAGGAACTCCCTTGTCCTTCACACTCTTTGTACTCCCGTCATCGGCACCACGGGAGGAGTAACCGGATCCATGTCCTCTAGCTCACCTGAACTAGGCTGGTTCTTCTCTGGCTTACCAATGTCTTCTATACACTGATCTTCAAAGAAAACCACATCTCTGCTCCTGACGAGCTTCCTTTCGGTCGGATCCCACAATCTGTAACCGAACTTTTCGTCATCGTACCCTAAGAACACACACTGCCTGATCTTCATATCGAGCTTGGACCTCTCGTCCTTTGGTACGTGAACGGATGCCTTGCATCCAAACACCCTGAGATGACTGTACGATGGATCATGTCCAGTCCACACCTTCTCAGGTACTTCTCTATTCAATGGGGCTGATGGAGACCTGTTTATCAAATACACCACCGTGTGCATTACTTCTCCCCAGAACATCTTGGGCAATTTCGCATGGGATAACATACATCTGATTCTCTCAACAATGGTGTGATTCATTCGCTCAGCTACACCATTATGCTGGGGGGTCTTGGGAACCATCTGTTCATGCCGTATACACAGGGACTTGCAGTACTCATGAAAGTCGCCGATGTATTCACCACCATTGTCAGTGCGGATGCACTTCAGTGATCTACCTGTCTCTCTCTCGACCATAGCATGAAACAATTTAAACACACCGAAGACCTTGTCCTTGAATTTCAAAGCATAAACCCAAACCCTCCTAGATGCATCATCTATAAAAGTAACAAAATACAATGCCCCACTGAAGGTTTTTGTCCTCATAGGACCACAAACATCAGAATAAACCAAATCTAATGCATGCACTTTATTAACATGAAAAGTAGTTTTAACGAATGAAACTCTATGCTGTTTCCCTGATAAATAGTCAAGATAGGTTTTGAGAGGTGTACCTTTCACGTCTGAAAGGAGCCGCTTCCTTGCTAGTACCTGACTCATGTGGCCTAGACCCCTGTGCCACATGTCAATAGCTGAATCTTCTGTTGCGTTCAACCCACCTTTGCACATACTGACACTTGCCTTGTAAAGGGTGCAACACTTCTTTCCTCTGGCCACGATCAATGAACCCTCGATGAGCTTCCAGCGCCCACCTGCAAACCGGCTTTCATAGCCATCATCATCCAACCTTCCCGTCGACATCAAGTTGAGGCGAAGGTCTGGGATATGCCTCACATCCCTGAGAACCAATGTGCAGCCCACATCAGTTTTCACACAAATATCACCGACTCCCATGATTTTTGATACGCCAGAATTTTCCATCTTCACAGTCCCATAGTCACCTGACTTGTAGCTTATGAAGAAGTCCCTACGTGGAGTCGCATGAAACGAAGCTCCCGAGTCAACCACCCAGTCGGTGTCCTGACTCGTAGCCGTAAGACATACGTCATGATCTGCAGAAAGAATAACTACAACGTCGCCATCTGAAGCGACCGCAGTGGAATCTGATTCATCTTCCTTCCCTTTTCCTTTCTTGTCATTTTTCTTACCACGACATTCATGCTTTTAGTGACCCTTCTTACCACAATTCCAGCAATCAACATCTTTCCTATTACTCGACTTGCCTCTTAATTTATCTCGGGCCTTCCTGCCCTTCCTGTTCTTTCCTCTCCCCCGTTCCTGTGTCACAAGAGCCTCTTGCTGAGTAGACCCCTGAGACTTCTTCCTTGTCTCCTCATTGAAGAGACAACTGGTTACCTATTCCATGGATATCTTTTGGTCTGGCGCGGAGTTACTTAGAGACACCACTAATGTCTCCCAATTGTCAGGCAATGAACTAAGCAATAGTAAAGCCTGCAATTCATCATCCAGGACCATCTTTATAGAGGTGAGTTGGTTCACTATATTGCTGACCTCATTCATGTGCTCAGCCACAGAACCACCATCTTTGAATTTGAGATTCACAAGTCGCCTTATCAGAAAAAATCTTATTACCTACCATTTGTCTTCCTCTCATACAAATTTCTTGTAATTTCAGCCATAGCTAGTCAAATTCTTGAGGTTTCCGTGGACACATGGTGGAACACAGAATCATCCAACCATTGTCTAATAAACCCCATCGCCTTTCGGTCCATCTTCTTCCAATCATCATCAGTCATATCCTTGGATTTTGCTGATATGTCTAAAATTGGAGAATATATGTCCTTGCAATAAAGCAAGTCCTCCATCTTAACCTTCCATATAGTCTAGTTAGAACCATTGAGGCTGATCATCCTTGATGAGCCACCTTCCATAATTCAAACCGATCCTACCCGTTCAATGAACTTTAGTTCTAATACCACTTTGTTAGGGGCCTTGCACAAAACCTTAGAATCTAGCCCTCGAGAACCAACCAGAATTATGGATAATAAATCAATGAAAAATAATCAATGCATCAATCACACACCACACAAGAGAATTTTACGTGCAAAACCCTCAAAGAGGTAAAAACCACGGGACCTCGTCCAGATCAACAATCCACTATGAAGTAAAATGTTTACAACCTTCTTCACTCATGCAGGAGTGGATGAACAATGAAAGAATAAAGAAAAACCAGAGAGATCTCACCGATTACGAGGACGTAGGAGCGCTGAGATATAGACTGCACCGTAGATCACCTCCACGAGCATAACCTCTCTCTCTTTCTCCCTCTCTCTCTCACCTTTGATAGCTCTCTTATATTTTTCTCATCAACACAATATACCCTAGAAAAATGCTAGGGACCCTTTTTTATAGTTTTAGGAAACTCCTTTCCGCATCCTATTTGCGAAAGGACTTGCGCATCCCAGTTGCGAAAGGACTTGCACATCCCAGTTGTGAAAGGACTTGCGCGTAAAAAAAAAACTCATCAAATCTCTCCCTTTTTGACCTAGGAGGGATTCATCTTCTTTAAGCTAGCCAGGTTTCTACAAACATCAAACTTGCCCTTGAGCAAGGCCTTTGTCATCATATCTGACCCATTATCGTCCGTGTGGACCTTCTCAAGCTGTAACACCTTCTGTTCCAAAGTATCCCTGATCCAGTGATACTGAATCTCTATGTGCTTTGACTTGGAATGCTGACTTGGATTCTTGCTCAAGTGTATAACACTCTAATTATTGCAATAGACCACGTGCTCCTCCTGCTTCAGGCTAAGTTCCTGTAGGAACCTCTTCATCCAAAGCATCTCTTTACATGCCTCTATGACTGCAATGTACTCGGCCTCTGTAGTTGACAATGCTACGACCTTCTGTAGCTTGCTCTGCTAAGAAACCGCTCCCCTTGCAAACGTGAACATGAACCCTGATGTAGACTTCCTGGAGTCTATGTCGCCTGCCATATCTGCAATCCAGAATTTCTCAATATGAAGCTCGATCACATCGAGTCCTATCGATGACATGTCGATGGGAACGACAATTTCTGATTTTCTTCAATTCTTCTTAACACACATGATCTTCCATTCTCCACTTTTGTACTTGGTTTTCTTAGACATTTAGCATTTGAAAGTTTTCAACTTTTATCTTCAATTCTCAACTTCTTTATTGCCTTTGACCTTGATCTCTTTATGGGCATAAAATTGTCACTTTAAACATAGTTTCAACTTAGTTCAAAATCTCTCTATTAGATGAAAACACACTTAATTAAATCATTTCAACACTCGAATGCAAGAGAAAAAGATACAATATATGGGATAAATATGCAATATTTAGGCGTTATCACACCTTAATGTAACATCCCGAAAATTGGGGGTCGAGCATAAACTCAACTCCCGAGTTCCAGAACATCACTTATGCAACGAAATGAATGATGATTGAATGTTGACTGTATTCGTGCATTGAACATGAGTGAGATTAAACCAAAACAATATATCATACTCCAGAGATAGTTAAATTGCAAGCGGAAGACTGTGATAGACTTATTAAATATAAAAACTGTGGTGAGTCTCCAGAGTGTGATAAAGTTACCAGGTTAAATAATTACAAGTATAATTCTACAATTTACTAAATGTAAAGAAGTATAATGTCTTCTATCCCAAGTACCATAGCCCCGTCAATACATTACCAAGTCTTCATAGACCTGTCAGAGAGTTATAAGTAGGAGAACTCCTCCTCAACATCATAGTAGTGGTCCGGCTCTGCTTCATAAGCATCGCCATCACCTGAAACTCAACAAATCTGGTTGGTGTTGCAAACACCGTCCCGTAATGTGGGAGTGAGTGATCAACTCAGTGGAACAGTAAAGCATAGGTTAACATGTTATCAATTCAGTCAAGCAGTAATGATAAAGCAGTAAAATCAAACACTTCTAACTACTCTTATTAATGCAAGTATGAATGCAGTCATGATGTATGCCCTCACCGACATACTCCCTCATGCGACACCATCTTCGTTCGTGGCATGCTTTCTTTCCTTAGTGCTCCACATCTTCCAGGCACATGCAATGCATGATGAGCATGATTACCGAGTTTGTTATTAGTCCATTTCAAACAGCAGGATTGGGAAACTAAGGTACCTCCCTTGTATCATTCCTAAACATGATCCATTCTAGGGTCGTCAGTCCTAGACAATCTCATACGATGGTGTATTTCTAGGTCGCTGCAAGGGCTACCAGGGCTGTTACACGGAATCGTTGCACCACTGCCCCATCACCTTATCAATACAGGCCTAGTTTATACTCTGTTACTACGGGAAGGCTCGGTGCCTCACCATAGGTTTAGAGTATGCTCGAGGTCACTACACCGGATGTGGTCAGGGCTGTTACACGGAATCGTTGCACCACTCCCCCATCACCCATCAAGTAGTGTAGGTCGACAGCTCGAATATAGTGTCCCATACCACCATAATCGGCTCATGAGTCTGGTTGCTCACTGGTCACTACGGGGAGGCATGTGGCCCCAGCGTAGGCCGACAGCTCGACCACGGTGTCCCATACCACCATGCCCGGCTCATGAGTCTTAGCAGATCGAGGTACCATGGTTAACGGGATTTCCACTAGTAAGTTTGGTACCCAGTTCAAGCAAAGATGGCCCAAACATGGTGAACATACATAAGACAGATCGGGTTACTTGACGAGCTCGACTAGCACGGGCGCTCGTTGAGTTATATGACATGACGTGCATAAGCACTTCGTGTGGCCTAACCACTGCCGACAAGCAATGCACGACTCGGGTTCGTCAAACACGTCCTACGTGGCGAATGAATCTCAGCCACGAATTTGGTTCCATTATCGACTGTCTGGACTATACCATAGCCCCAATCACATTCGATTGCAGATGGGTAAAGCAGTAATGGATCAAGATTCAAATCATACAATCAAAGTCTGGTATTATCCGTTTAGGGCTGCCAGGACTATTGCACGGAATCGTTACACCACTCCCCCATCACCCTTCACGGATTTCGTGGAATACAACATAAACATGTGAAGTAAACATAGTAAAATTAAATAAACAATTAATTCAGGCATGTTAATAAGCATGTCATAAAGCATGATATAAAGCATGTTATAAAGTATGTTAAAAAGCACTATATAAACAAGAAACACAAACACATATATTTCATAAGTAAGCGGTTAAAGTAATTAACCACACGGAGGAAATCATACCGGTCTCTAAGGTAGTTGAGAATCCTATCTCATCACCTACCTAAGGCATCATCATCCAAACACTTACTCTCTCAAGCATTTTCACAAACACTTAGCATACACTGTTTCAAGATGCTTAATGTATGTTAGCAAATATGTATTAGGGCGAGTCCTTTCGCCAAGCAAGTATTTTATCCATATATCGTACATTCATACAACAAATAATCATGTCAAACACATTTCCAAAAAATATACGTATACGGTATTTTCTACGAATACCTAGAATATATAAAATTTTATATTCTACAACTTTAATCGAAACAAAAAACGGAAAGCACTTTGTACATGTGAAATTGCATGCAGATCATGAATTTATCATTATCTGACATTGAAAGCGTTGAAAACTATAACCTATACACCTAAAGTCCGCACCTTTTATCGTAGAATCGAAACGGAGTCGATAGAATTGCTAAGTTTCTGAATACGGCAGTTTGGTAACCTATAGAATGAAATAGGTTAGCTATTTCATAACCTACAACCTATACAACCCCAAAACAGATTAGGGTTAGGGTTTCTTACCTAGAAACGTTGTTGAAATCGCCGGGAAAGCGATTAGAACGGAGTGGTGGAGCTTGTGGAGCGGCAGGGAAACATGGCAGGGAGATTCTCCCACATCTCCCACACTTTCTCTCTTCTCTCTCTAGGGTTTCTCTCAAATTCATATGGTTGAATGAGAGAGGGTTTAAGGTCCTTATATAGTCTAAAAACTCAACGAAATAGACTCCAGGTCAAGGTATACTTAGGTTATACCCAAATCAGACCTGTTTCAGCTCAACGGAGGACTTCTAGCGGGCCTCCTTGAGCCAAAGGTCGGACTTAAGCTCATAGACTATGGATCTATGTTCTATTAAGTTTTCGTTCCAGTAGGGTTCTCAGATCACGCGTGGCAGACCAGTTTCAGTTCAATGGTCAGCGGATTTCGATCGAAGATTTCGAGTACATGGATATGTGTATGAAATTTCTCCTGATCCGAGGGTATAATTTGGTCTGATTCTGACGGTTTGGTTGCTTAAAACTGATTCGCAAGTGAGAGGTGCCAGATTACTATTTGAGATATTTTATTTTGAATTAATTTCACATTTCTCACACTCTTCACTCCGAGCTCAAGTGAATAGCGCTTGGGACACTTTCTGGATTTGATTTCCGAGATGGTTGTCAAGCCCAGTGAGGCGGTCCTAAATCCTTAACCTCGTATTATTCAGACTCCCGATGTACGGTCCAGATCTGATACGGAGTTTCGAGATGCTCCCGAGAGCAGCCAGGTAATGAGATTGATCCTAGATTTTAGGGTAACCTAGCGTCAATGATTCTACAAGTTTTGGGTCTTGCAGATCGTATTTAAAGTGATTGATGCTAATTTCACAGGTACTCTAGTTTAACATAGGCTAATTCTCGCCTAATTTCTAAAGGATTTAATCCTAAGTGATTTCTGGTCGAGGTGGTACTCAGACCTTTGTAGTTTGTATATAAGGTGATCCAAGTTATAACACTTAACTAGTTTAAGATAGTGTCTAAGGTGAAAGTACTTAGGAAAATTGAAAGAACAAGGTGGTGAAGGGTTGGATTTGTGAAGGAAATGGGTTCAGAAGCGATTTTAGACTGTGGGATTCAGTTCTGACAAGTTAATAAGGTGTTAGGAGTGGCCCATTGCCTAAGGACGTCTAATTCCAGGTTGGCGAAAATCTGGGCTGTTACACTTAATCAATATTTTTCTAGTCCTGAGAAAAATATGCGAAAGAATTGAAGCCATAATTAAACATTTCTATTCAGAAGAGCTCATTTTGTAAATTCTTGTACTTCTTTGAACAATCTAAACAATAGAATTCCATAGCACACTAGTTTTGGAAATTTTATTCACCTAGATTTTAGTACTTAGTAAATTATTACATTGAGTTTAAATTATTAATCATTTAGTAGAAATATTCCAAATATCAAGTTCCATGGTGAGTATTGATATCTAGACTTATCACAACTAGAGTTCGACTATCTTCACTCATGTGATACTCATAATTACCCAATAGCAGATAGATAAAACAAAGCATAAACTAAAATCTGCCTTACAGTTCATTAAGGATTTTTTAGTTTTTAATTTTTTCCATCGACGACTTTCACTCTATTATACTCTTTTTTTCTTTCTTTTCTCATTCATTCAATAGGTAGCTATTTTCGATGTACTTATTTTTTGACTGAATCTTTCATAACTTTCCTCCTTTTTTTTTTTTTTCTTTTTCTTTTTCTTACATATGATGGACAAGTTTCCCACACTTGGTTCTTAGCACTCTTGATAATTATCAAGTTAAAACTATAATATCAAACTCAAGTTAGTAATGTATGTTAGTGCAATGATTTATGTACCTTATTTATTTATCACGTGAGCATATTGTGCTTGTAATCGGTTGAGCCCTTGAAAGTTAAAGACCAAAAACACAAGTGGAGGTGGAGTATCAAGGAGTAAATAACAGGTATATGAGGTACCTTGACCTAACCCTTGTCAAAAAATAACCTAAACCTCTAGATGATCTTAAACTTATTAGGTAAACCTTTTGTTAATCATTCCTGAAGCCATAGGAGCCTAAATTGATCATCTTTAGATTGGCTTTAGAGGTCCCTGATGGGGATTTTCTCCTCATTGCTGGGTTTGATGAAATCGAACCAGTTTCGATATCATCGATAATTGCAGGATTTTTCACTGTTGGTCGCTGGACAGTTTTTTGGTCATGTCAATATCATCGACAGACCGTCGATGATATTAAAGCTGTCATCGAAAGACTTTCGATAACATCGATAATTGTCGGAATTTTCACCCCTGGTCGCTGAACAGTTTTGGTCCTGTTTCGATATCATCGAAGGACCGTCGATGATATCGAAGCTATCATCGAGAGACCTTCGATATCATCGAAGAGTTCCGCAGATGCGATTGCGGAAACACAGATTTTATGGATTTTGTTTTCTATTTGGATTCTACCTCTTTCTATTCTTATATAAAGGGGTGTATACGGGATTGGGGTGTATTCCATAGTATTCTAAGGTTCCCTAAAGGTTTTCTAAGAGGGCTTATGGCTATCAAAGGTGTGAGAGAGAGAGAGAAAGAGAAAGAGGGAGCTTTTGGAAGGGAGGCTATGCTCGTAGAGGTGATCTACCATATCTCTTCGCTTCCAAGTCCTCGTAATCGATGAGATCTCTCTGTTTTCTTTGTTTCTCTTATTGTTTATCCACTCCTGCATGAGTGAAGAAGGTTTGATCCAAGCGGTGTGTGCTTGTGATCGGTTGTAACGTTCTACTTTATAGTAGATTATTGATCTGGATGAGGTCCCGTGGTTTTTACCTCTTTGAGGGTTTTCGACGTAAAAACCCCTGGTGTCGTGTGGTTTATATTTTAATTTAGTTCATTGCATTATTATTCCATAATTCTGGTTTGTTTCGGGCGGCTAGATCCTAAGGTTTTGTGCAAGGCCCCCAACAGTCCCTTATTGCTAGAAAAACTGCACAATTTCAGCAACATTCGGTGCTACCGAACCCACCTTCAGTTCAACCGAACCCACCTTCGATTCAACCGAAATCGATTAAAACATGATAGCGTGTTGTAACAGAATTTCACATAATTTGGCCACAACCAAGTGTTACATTCGGTCCCAATGACGATCATATTTAGTGCGACCGAAGGTACCCAAGTCTGTCTAATGGGTTTCTTGTCTAATTCGGTACGACTGAATCCTAATTTGGTGCAACCGAAGATTAACCGTTTCTGACCATTTTATGATCGTTGGAACTCGATTCCTTTATAAAGAAGATCTAGTCTTTGGGCATTGTAGAGGGTTTTTGGTGCAATTGAAGACTATGTGAATCCCCAATCATATTTTAACTCCTAAGCCTCATATTCAATGAGATTTTATTAATCTTCTTAAGCTTTACCACTCTAATGAGGATTCCAATCTCAATATTGAGGATGAACTCAATCTCTATCATTTTTTAGAGTTTAGATCCAACCTCTTGTGGATACTGAAGGGATTTCCTAGGGTGACGGGAGATCGGCTCACTTTTCCATGGTTACCCACTTGAGGGCTTTTAATTGGGGGTAAGAGGGTATTATATTTGACCAGAGTCGTCACTAATTAATTATTTCGATCGTACAGTCGATTAGACCTTGTAGAAATGCTTAAGACCGAGAATCTGAAGATCCTTTACCCTAAGATGAATTTTGAGTTTGTGTTTCAGAGATTTTGAATAAGGGACTGCGGTTATAGAAAGGAAAGGTGTTAGGCATTAACTATACCCATACAAATGTACGTTCTTTATTTTATTAGATGTGACTAATTTATGAGGAATAATAGTAGTTCTCACATGCAGGAGATATGATGTAATGTAATAATGATAAGTAATTGGTCCTACTTTTTGATGGGCAGAATCCGATTATAGTGGCAAGCCGCATAGCATACGTTCGAATCGACCAAGTGCAGGGTGCAAAATATGTAGAAATATAATGTATAGGATGATCGATGCTATATTGGCACTTATGATAAAACAATGGCCAACTGGCTAAGTTTTGGGTGAGTAGGCTTTGATTATATAGGCAAGCCACAAAGCATACACCTGCTAGTTAGATATGAGGAAACAATGAGATATAATGTAATACTAACGTGTATGACAAAACGACGGCTAATTGGCTAAGGTTTTTGGTGGGCTTGCTCCTATTATATCGTCAAGCCACAAAGTATATGCTTGCTAGTTAGATATGATAAAATAATGAAATGCAATGTAGTAATGATGTATATGAGGAGAAAGGGGGTTGAGAAGGGAATGGGTTTTGCATAACCCTAATACTTAGAATCGATAGAATTGATTGAAGCTTGAATGGTTGCATGAACTATAGTATCACAAAACTAGATCGAGTGGCTTGAATTAGGACTTAAATAACTTAGGAGACTTAGGTTCTAGATAGGCTAGGCTAAACAAGGGTTGGTCTCTCTCTCTCTCTCTCTCTCACTCTCTCTCTCTCTCACTTTGGTGGAGGGATAAAAGGGAACTAAAAGAGATAATTGAAAGTGGGAGTGGATGCTTCCCTGAATGCTTTTGGATGTAGTGGGGTACCTAAAATGAGAAGGGGAGGGGGTTAGTTATAGCTTCTAAACCCGCTTTTCTTGTAATTGGTGGTGATCATAGGGGCAAAAGATAGTTGAAATGATAAGATTAAAGATTGCCACATGACATCATCACATGGGTTAGATGAGGTGGTAAAAAGGATATTTTTGGGTAAGGAAATGGGCATAAGAATAAATATACCTCAACCGCACGCTTATGGTATGAAAAATGGAGATCTCACATGCTTAAGGAATGCCACCCCAAAGAGAAAAATTCCATGTGGCCGATGGCAAGTTGGTTGTTGCTGTTCACCACTTGGACTCTCTACTTCAGTAAGAAGCCTCCTCCAAGTGTGTGGAGGCTATGCTATGAAGCACGATGTGTTGAGGGTTTGCATGGTACTTCGATTGTTCTTACTTTTGGACTTTCGTTTGTGATTAAATAGGTGAGTTGACTGGATTGTTAGACTGGGTAGGCTAATTGGGTGAGTTGACTCATCGAGTTGACTTAAGGTTCTAGGGTTTTTTGTTCCTAAGGTTGATGATTACGCTGACGGAGTTGACTGGGTTGAGTTTAAGGTTTGGGATTAGGGTTCAAAGGGTTTAGGCTTCTAGGGTTAGGATTTAGGATTGGAGTTTTGGTTGACCATCCATTGGTATAAACACAATCATCTTATCAGCCTGGGGTGGGGTATCTATAGATGCCCCTCTTTGGCAGAGCTTGTGTGCAATCGAATCCTAAAGCGAGTGACCGGCCCACCATTGCCAGTCAGTCATGAATTGTGGTCTGAATTCATTGTCTGCCTTTGTGTTTGTGTCATATGGTTGCTTGGAAATGGATAGCTCACACATATCGTGAGGATTTGAGGAAAATGTTCTAATTGTCCCTGTGCGGGCCACCAATTGCAACCCTTTCTCTCCTAATCAGTAGTAACATCAGAAAGGTACGATAGTGCCTTTGTGCTTTCTGAGGTCTTATGAGGATACTAACCCATACTGGAATGTCCATTGCTTTCCAAATCAGCCCAAAAGTACTTGTTTTGCTTTATTGTCAAAGTGGTTAGCTACTTGCGCTTTCTATGGCCTTATGGGGAACTCAGTATGCCGACTTAGACTTGATCAAGTTCTGTAATCCTCTATGGCTAGGTATGTGCGAGTGACCTTTTTCCATGCCATCTTCTGATTTTGACACTTGGGTTGCAATTTGTCTTCTTTGTTGTTTGAATGATTTATTCTAACTAGTCTTGGCTTATCGTCTTTTCTTAGCATTATCATTTGATACGATGGAGCTGGCATTGGAGTTCAGTTTGATCGTACTTTGATGTGCATTTGGACATGATAATCTCTGGAAAAATCGTGAGATATCATATCTCATTTGATTTTATGCTAACCTTTACCTGGAGATATGGAAGATCTCTTAGTGCCTCGAAAGTCTGAAACTTTATTTTGAAAATATTTTGTGATTTTAAAGTTGCCTCACTCTGGGGAGTGATACTCTGTGGGGGTTTTTATTCCAAGACAATTTTGAAATGGGTTAAACTTCCTCAGTTGTCTTTACTAGGGATGCTTCTGGGGCTTCAAGTAAGCTAAATTTTTTTTTTTATTATTGAAAATATGCAAGGGGATGGTGTGCATGATGATTGTGATTGGGATTGTGGATTTTTAGGATTTTGTACTTTATTACTTGGATTTTGGTTGTCGCAATCGGGACTAAGATATGATGGGAATATTTATTTGGTGCAAGTCTAATTAGAGGTTGTTATCAAGAATCTGATTAATTAGAGATGATTGATCGGTTCCATCATCTCACAATATAATCAGACTAGATTTTTTTAGGCTAATCCAGATTACTGGTTGTGATTAACTCTGACTTTTATTATGGATGGTGCAAATTTGTCCATTGATGGCGGTCAGGATTTCAACTTGTGACCAATCGAGTTCGTTGTCTTGTGGGTTTGCAGTTAAAATTTTGATCCATGATCAATTTTGTTGTCCCACTGGTTTATGATCAAGATTATGATCCACGATCGATTTAATCGTCCTGCTCATTGTGACTCTCTGAGGAAATATTTTTGGTAATTTTGAAAGATGATCAGGTTTATCGGATTGCAAGTTAACAATCGCAATTGATGATAGTTTTTATTGGATAGTTTTAAAAATGATTTGGCCCATTAGATCACGAATTGATGGTCGCGATCGATGCCAGCTTCTATTAGAGATATTTTTAATGATTTTAAAAATGATCCAATCCATCAAATTGTGATTGACAGTCGCAGTTAATGCAGATTTTTATTGGAAATATTTTTTAGAGTTTGATAGATGATCTAGTGCATTGGATTGCAAATTAACATACATGATCGCTACTAGTTTTTATTGAAAATTTATTGATATTTTGAAAAATGATCTAGTCCATCGGATTGTGAATTAACAAATGCTATAGATTCTGTTTTTTATTGGAAATATTTTGAGTTTTTGAGAATGATCCATCCGATTGAATCGTGATCAAGGCTAGTTTTTATTGGGAATATTTTTTAATATTTTAAAAATGAACAGTCCATCGAATGCTAATTGACGGCTATGATTGATGCTAGTTTTTATTAGAAATATTTTAAAAATTCTTGAAAATGCATGGGATCACCTTTTCAATTTCTCTTCAATTTCTCATGAGATATTGAATTTTGGATTAAAATTTGATTTTTTTCCATAATTTTCTTAATTTAAACTCTTTTTCTCTTCCATCACTTCATTATAAACAATCCGTGTAAGATTTCTTTCAGGAGGTCTTCCTAAGGTCCCTCTCTTCTTAAGGGGACAGAGCTAGGCCAAGTCTTATCACCAAAAGGGGGATTAGCGGCAAGCTAGCTACCGTCGGTCCGCCTTTTACCCTCTGGTTTCTTCTAAGTGCCGGGTAACAGGGTGTGGCCTTCTCTTCTATATATTCTAGCCCGAGGTGGCTTATCCAACGTGCTACATTTTCATAGTTTATCCTCTTTCGTTCTTTCCTTTCTTCAATTTCAAGCTAAATTTCTTTCTTTCTTTTTCCTCTTATTTCCAAGTTGAAGTTTTTTCTGAAGTTTGGATGGCAAGGGTGATTCTTTCGTGGTGTAAGGTGGTCAGTGTAAAAGTGAGGCCCATTCATGCTTCCCTTCTTTCCATTCATTCATTCTTTCTTCATTTTTCTCAGGTTTTCTTTCTTTTCCTCCATAGGTGAAGTTTTGAGTGTGGTGAAGTGGTAGACATCAAGAATTTTTCAAGACTTAGCTGGTGCATGGAGTTATACTTTCAAAAAATTTCATTCTTTCATTATTTCTCTCTCTCTCTCTCTCTCTCTCTCTCTCTTTGCTCCCGTCTTTCCACATGTAAAAACTACTATTTCTTTCATGTACATCAAGATACATGTGAGGAGTGTTATTTTTGAGAACTTGTTTGCTGCGTAAAAAATGGTTCCAAGATTATTCATTGGGCCTTATGTATATTTGGGTGGGGCCAAGTTCCATTTTAGTTTCCCTTTTCATGCTATTTCTTACCCTTCTATGGTTTTGTGGCCCATGTCAATGTTAGTTGTCATGCCCCAAACTCGAAAAATAGGCTCACAAAATTCCCGATTGCCGAATCGGGCACCGACAGCCTTCGTAGTGCCCCATTCTCGGATCCCGGCACTCATATGCCTGATTCTGATCCTGGGATCCTACAAGGAGGATTTTCAGTATGATATATATATATATATATATATATATTGTAATGGAGCATAACCACAAGCATAACCAAGTCACAAAAGAACATCACCACTATATTAAAAACTTTAAGTACAATGCGAAAAGGGAAATATAAGGTGATCAAAAACTCTAAAATAATCCGACACACGCTCCTGCCTCGTCGCTGCTGTGATCCAATGATACCTACACGCAACGATCATGCATATGCTTAGAAAACCTTAGAGGGTGGTGTAAGTGTGTGCGCAAGGCAAGCGCCAAGTGTACAATATTAGAGTAATGCGAAAATATGCGATAAGTCCATGAATGCTATCAGCTGTTCCAAAGCTATATGATGCAAGGCATGAATGCAATCGGCCATACTAAGGCCATGCGATGCGAGGCCTATGTAGCCAAATGTCATATACGAGATGCAAAGCAAGCATGTCAAGCCTCATCAAGTACATATATCAGTACGGTTCCTCTCTGGATATCACCGAGGTCTAATACACTTAACACTGACTGCCTTCTCCCTAGCTGCACAGCCAAGCAAGTGGAAGAGATCACACTATCCACGACAGATGATACGCCAATACCTACCCGCTTGTCGATAGCGGACTCATTTGCCAGCTGGTCAAACTCAGCCTATCTTCTAGCCCCCTTACTCGGGCGGATAAGGCCACACCCCCTTCCAACCGATCACGACATAGTGGGAGATGCGGCCTACTGGTATTCGGCACTCGGACACTCGTGTATCCACTCGGTCTAGACGTTGGAGTATCTCCTAGTACCAAAAAGGTTTTGGGATTTTCACCCAAGGACATCGTAAGTGGCCACAATGCTAGAGCCAATATTTTTGGTATCTAATACGACCATCCATGATGTGCCTGTGTAGGCCACGACCCTGATGTCGTTAGGGTGTGTAGTGATCACAACACACAATGCAAAATGCATGAGTCATACCGTCAGTCATGCAGCAATCTCGCACGTACCATGCGCTCATGTGGGTAACTCCTATCAATGAGTCCTATAAGTAATCTGCCCAATAGCATATGCTATGATTAGTCACTACTCATATCAAGTATATATATGATGCGTATGGCATGAGGCATGGAATTATACTAAGCATGTTATAAAGTGATAAACTATCCTCACAACGAAGATGGGCCTAGACGGCCTACATGTAACAAGTATGGGCCTATCAATGGGCCTTAGGGAGAGTTATAATGTGGACATTTAACCAATATTATTTTTACAATGTGGACGTCAAACCATCATTGTTCCCAAGGCAAAGCCCTTCATAAAGGTCAACACATAAACCCGGGTGGAATCACATTCAATGGGCCTTATGTACATCCCATTGGGCCTCGACCCATGGGCCTCCAATACATCAAATGGGCCACATATATGTCAAGGTGGGTCTCAACAATGGGCCACCAATACATCAGGGTGGGCCTCGCCAATTGGGCCTTATGTATATACCAAGGTGGGCCTCAACAGATGGACACAAATATATCAAGATGTATATAATATATATATGAATTATATCTAAAGATGAACTGGACCGCACTCCAAATAGTAGTGACAATGATTTCCACCGTTAAAAATATCCTACAAGGCCCACCGTTATTGAACGGAACTACCGTGGCCCTTAAAAAGTTTAAACGGTGAACGTCACTGTTCCCACTATTTTTCCGGGGTGGGGACCCACTTGAACTAGGGATCTGACTCATTCTTTAGTTCATGCCATAAAATGAGCTTTCAAAATGGATGGACGGTTTGGATGTAACACATCCATCATGGTGGGTCCCACCGTCCAAGTGTGGACAGAACACATACATCTTGGGGTCCCACGTGGGGCCCACCATAGTGTTTATATGCCGTCCAACCTGTTGATAAGGTCATGTTGACCAGGATGAGAGGAAAAACAAATTTCATGTGATCCAAAACTCAAAAGGGTTTCAATGGCATACGGTTCAATCACCACTGTTTCCTATGATGTGGGCCGCCTGCACCACGTATAAGCCTGAAATTTAGAGGGCGGCCCACTGCCCTAAGGGCTTATAAAATGGACGGCGTGGATATTAAAAACACATCATGGTGGGGCCCACAGCTGGGAACCTGGTCCCTGGCCGTTCGCCAAATGCAGCAACGTCGTGCTGCAGCGTCATCAGCAGCAGGCGCTGCACACCCTTTAAATTTTTATTTTTTTTTGAAATGGTTTTTCTGAGGTTTTTATGTGGTAGGGCCCGCATCAGGGGAATCCACCCTATCCATTGGATTCTACGGCTCGAGACCAACTAAATGAGTCCAATATTCAATGTGTTTTGGTGTGTGGAAACCTCAAAGTAGGTTTTAATGGTTTAAACCATTGTTTTCTATGCTCTGGCCCACTAGATAGTCGGATTGGTTTCATTTTTCGGCTTAATGCCTAAAATGAGCTATAGAATGGAATAGACGGCGTGGATTGGATTGATGCATCAACGTGGGTCCTGCATGAGTGGCCCTCTCCAAAACCCACAAAAAATAAGCATTTATATTTTTTTTTGTTTGTTAGTACACCCACTGACTGTCCACCTTCCACAGCACGTCCAGTGTGAAGGTAACTCATCCAGGTGGGTCCCACATGGATGTGGCCCACTTGGATCAATCTGATATTTGTGGTTCCCCATCTCCAAGGGGTAGGGTCCACATGGCTTGGACGGCCATGGGGTCCATTTGATGGATGGTTTGGACATCACATAACTCATTAAGTCGGCCACAAAATAAAGGAAGGAGAGAGAGAGAGAGAGAGAGAGAGAGAGAGAGAGAGAGAGAGAGATGTGATAACGGAGGGACCCCGGCACTATGGGCCCTCCCTTGCATGATTTACAACATACATCAAGTGGGTCCCCTTTCATATGGGCCCACCGATCAAAATCAACGGTGGAGATCCTTTCCCCACCGAAATACAAGGTCTAGATGACCTTATTTATGTAAGAAAAATAAACATCATGATGGGGTCCATGGAGAATGGCCCCATCATGGAATAATTATGAGAATCAAGGTGGGCCATTGGCCACACCTAGGGTCTAAAGTAAGATCCATACCATTAATTGGTAGGCCTCACTTGACCCATCATCAAAACATAAAAATCTACCTTATAAAGCACCCACCATTCTATCTTCTTGGTCCGTTGGAAAGCCGATCTCCTTTTCTCTCCTTAGAAATGTTGGACGTCCACCACTCTTGCTGCTTGGAGAATGTGTTGAGAAAGAGAGAGAGAGAGAGAGAGAGAGAGAGAGAGAGAGAGAGAGAGAGGGTTGTAAGGAGAGAGAGTAATGGGTGATGGGTGATGGATGTGCGGTGAGTGATGGGTGAGGTGAGAGATGGGTTGACTTATTGGTTGCTTAACTTATGGAGAAAGAAAGTATTGGTGCTCTTGTACTTGACATGAGGTGATTGATTGATTGATTTAGGTGATTGATTGATAGGACATGATGTAGAGATTCTTTTGGGATTACAAACGCGCGGCATTTTCTTTGAAATAAATGCCGGCCCACATCTCCCTGCCAGGGTATCGTATCGGTATACATGACGCGGCGTTGGAACCACAACGACGGTGCGGTCACATTGGTATAAGTCTTGGATTACGCCAACTCAAATCTAAAGGATACAACTTAGGGTCGCACACAAACATCGATTATAGGTCGTGGATTGCCAAACTTCGACAGAAAGGATCGTGGGAGTCGACGAAATAGTACGGACTAGGATACGAGCCTTACAGCTCTTCCCACCTAATAAAAATTTCGTCCTAGAAATTTATACTACCATCACAGCTAATCATAACTCATAAGAGAATAGGAAATATAACATCATATATAATCAAAACGCACCATATCATAATCGAATACCTAAGAGATGGGGATAACGCTTACGAATCTCAAGCTCTAACTCCCAAGACGCATCATTCATGATCAATCTAGCAAAACGGTGAAGGGGCTAAGTCACACGAATCATCGATGATTGTTCCTGATGGCTGAGGGTCCTGCTGTGAGGCATAAAATCTGCCCTGGGCCTACTGGAGAGGTTCAAGTCCCCTCTGAGATCTCTGTTGTTGTGGCGGAGGTCCCGGAGGCTAGTGCTGTGGTCATTGTTGCTACTGTGGTAGCTGTCGCGGAGGTGGTGCAGTGCCCTTAGCTGCTACTGCTGCTGCGGATGGGGACACTCGTGCACACGATGTCCTGTCCTACAGCACCCAAAACAAGTAGCTGTAAACGGTCCGAGAGGTGGTGATGGGGGTACTGCTTGTGCTCGAAATGCTGGGCGGGTCGTGCATCGCGGCTTTAGACAATGATGCTGGTGGAAACTACTAGAGGGCGCCTTCCTCTTCTAATCTCCCCTCTAGTCACGGGCTCTCTGCAAACCGACCCAATCTGACTCGTAGATCTGGGCCCTCTCTACGAACTACTCAAACGTCAGAAGCATGTGTCCGATCACACGGCTCCTAAGGGCAGGATGCAAGCCGTTCTCAAAACAGCGGGCCTTCCACTCCTCATCATCAACAAGATACATCGTGAATCTTGATAGTGCGACGAAACATACTTCATACTGGGACACAGTCATGCCTCCCTGGATAAGAGTCTCAAACTCTAATGCGCGCTACTGGCGCACGTGTTCGGGAAAGAACTTCCAGTCAAACTGGTCTATAAAGTCCTCCCAGGTTCACACAAAATCAACCGCTACCGATCGGGCGATAGATGCCCACCAATGCTGAGCCTTACCCTGGAGAAGGAATACAGCTAATGGAACTTACTGCTGGGTCGTACATCTCATGGTGTCAAATATCTTCTCCACCTTGGAGCACCATATCTCTGCTGCAATAGGGTTCAACTCATCCCGAAAACGTGGAGGATCATGCTGTCGGAAGTCCTTGAGAAGGGCGCTCACACGCTCCTGCTCAGCCTTGGCTGGTGTTATAATGGGAAGCCTGCTCTACCCCTGAAGAATAGCAGTCATCGCCTGCAGCATTTGTTGGAGCTGAGTAACACTCACAGGTATGGTCGGATCTGTACCGGTCTCAGGTAAAGGAGTAACATCCTCAGGCTAGAAAGATGAAATATCTGATAGTGTAGCGGGAGTCGCAGTGGTAGAGCGGGAGTGGCAAGTGGTGGAGTGGGAGTTACAGGTGGTGGAGCGGGATTCTCTCGGATCGCTCTTTTGGGCATCACGTCATACAAGAAGGAACAAGAGCCTGTCAGCCTTGAAAATTCTCGAAGGCATAAACGTTAAGGGTCTAAATCACTAAGTTATTCAGGCTCGGAACCAATTCATTCTACGTTCATAAAAGATATGTGATGTGATCCTTAGGTATTCCTAAGTTATGCTCTGATACAAACTTCTGTCATGCCCCAAACTTGGAAAACAGGTTGACAAAATTTTCGATCGTCGAATCTGGTGCCAACAGCCTCCGTAGTGCCCCATTCTCGGATCTTTGCACTCACATACCAGATTTCGATCCTGGGATCCTACAAGGAGGATTTTCAATATGATTTTTTTTGTAATAGAGCATAACCACAAGCATAACCAAGTCACAAAACAATATCACCACATATCCACTATATCAAAAACTTTAAATATAATGAGGAAAGGGAAATACAAGGTGATCAAAAACTCTAAAATAATCCGATGCGCGCTCTTGCCTAGGCGCTGCTGTGATCCAACGACACCTGCACGCAACGGTCGTGCATAAGCTTACAAAAGCTTAGAGGGTGGTGTAAGTGTATGCGCAAGGCAAGCGCCAAGTGTACAATATCGGAGTAATGTGAAAATATACAGTAAGTCCATGAATGTTATTAGCTATATCAAGGCTATATGATGCGAGGCATGAATGCTATGGCCATACCAAGACCATGCGAGGCCTATGTAGCCAAATGTCATATGTGAGATGCAAAGTAAGCATGTCAGTCCTCATCAAGTACACATATCAGTACAGTTCCTCTCTAGATATCACCGAGGTCTAATACACTTCACACTGACTGCCTCCTCCCTAGCTGCACAACCAAGAAAGTGAAAAAGACTACATTATCCACCTGACCAGTAGTCTGCCAATACCTACTTGGCTCGTCGATAGGGGACTCATTTTCGAGCTGGTCAAACTCAGCCTAGCTTATAGCCCCCTCACTCAGGCGGATAAGGCCACACCCCCTTCCAACCGACCACAACACAGTGGGAGATGCAACCTACTGGTATTCAGCACTCGGGCGCTCGTGTATCCACTCGGTCTAGACGTTGGAGCATTTTCTAGTACCAAAAAGGTTATAGGATTTTCACCCAAGGACATCCTAAGTGCCCACAATGCTAGAGCCAATATTTTCAGTATCCGATACGACCATTCATGATGTGCCTGTGGAGGTCACGACCCTGATGTCGCTAGGGCGTACAGTGATCATGACACATAATGCGAAATGCATGAGTCACACCGTCAGTCATGCAGCAATCTCGCGCATACCATGCGCTCATGTGGGTAACTCCTATCAATGAGTCCTATAAGTAATCTGCCCAATGGTATATGCTATGATTAGTCACTACTCATATCAAGCATACATATGATGCATATGGCATGAGGCATGAAATTATACTAAGCATGTTATAAAGTGATGAACTATCCTTACAATGAAGATGGGCCTAGATGGCCTACACGTAATAAGTATGGGCCTATCAATAGGCCCTAGGGAGAGTTATAATGCGGACATTTAACCAATATTATTTTTACAATGTGGACGTCAAACCAACATTGCTCCCAAGGCATAGCCCGCCATAAAGGTCAACACATAAACCTAGGTGGAATCACATTCAATAAGCCTTATGTACATCCCATTGGGCCTCGACCCATGGGCCTCCAATACATCAAATGGGCCTCACAACATGGGCCTCATATATGCCAAGGTGGGCCTCAACAATAGGCCACCAATACATCATGGTGGGCCTCCCCAAATGGGCCTTATGTATATACTAAGGTGGGCCTCAACAGATGGCCACAAATATATCAAGATGTATATAATATATAAATGAATTATATCAAAAGATAAACTGGACCGCACTCCAAATAGTAGTGACAATGATTTCCACAGTTAAAAATATCCTACAGGGCCCACCGTTATTGAATGGAACTATCGTGGCCTTTAAGAAGTTTAAATGGTGAATGTCACTGTTCCCACTATTTTTCCATGGTGGGGACCCACTTGAACTAGGGATCTGACTCATTCTTTTGCTCATGCCACAAAATGAGCTTTCAAAGTGGATGGACGGTTTGGATGTAACACATGCATCATGGTGGGTCCCACCATCTAAGTGTGGACGGTGTGGATAGAACACATACATCTTGGGGTCTTACGTGGGGCCCACCATAATGTTTATATGCCGTCCAACCTGTTGATAAGGTCACGCTGACCTTGATGAGAGGAAAAACAAATTTCATGTGATCCAAAACTCAAAAGGGTTTCAATGGTAGACGGTTCAATCACCACTGCTTCCTATGATGTGGGCCAGCTAAGCCACGTATAAGGCTGAAATTTGGAGGGCGGCCCACTGCCCTAAGGGCCTACAAAATGGACGGCGTGGATATGAAAAACACATCACGGTGGGGCCCATGGCTGGGATCGTGGTCCCTGGCTGTCCACCAAACGCAAGCGGCCCCATCGCAACGTCATTAGCAGAAGAATTGCACACCCTTTTTTTTTTTTAAATTTTTTGAAATGGTTTTTTTGAGGTTTTTATGTGGTAAGGTCCACATCAGGGGAATCCACCCTGTCCATTGGATTCTACGGCTTGAGACCAACCAAATGAGTCCAATATTCAATGTGTTTTGGTGTGTGGAAACCTCAAAGCGGGTTTTAACGGTTTAAACCACTATTTTCTATGCTCTAGCCCACTCGATAGTCTGATTGGTTATATTTTTCGGTTCAACACCTAAAATGAACTGTAAAATGGAATAGACGGCATGGATTGGATTGATGCATCAATGTGGGGCCTACATGAGTGGCCCTCTCCAAAAGCTAAAAAAATAAGTTTTTATATATTTTTTTGTTTGTCAGTACACCCACTGACTGTCCACCTTCCACAACACGTCCAGCGTTCAGGGACGCTGGACGGTGTGAAGGTAACTCATCCAGGTGGGTCCCACATAGACGTGACCCACTTGGATCAATCTGATATTTGTGGTCCCCATCTCTGAGGGGTAGGGCCCACATGGCTTGGATGGCCATGGGGTCCATTTGATGGACAGTTTGGACATCACATAACTCACTAAGTGGGCCACAAAATAAAGGAAGGAGAGAGAGAGAGAGAGAGAGAGAGAGAGAGAGAGAGAGAGACGTGATGACGGAGGGACCCCGGTACTATAGGCTCTCCCTTGCATGATTTACAACATACATCAAGTGGATCCTATTTCATATGGGCCCACCGATCAAAATCAACAGTAGAGATCCTTTCCCCACCGAAATGAAAGGTCCAGATGACTCTATTTATGTAAGAAAAATAAACATCATGATGAGGTCCATGGAGAATGGCCCCATCATGGAATGATCATGAGAATCAAGGTGGGCTATCGGCCACACCTAGGGTCCAAAGTGAGATCCATACCATTAATCGGTAGGCCTCACTTGACCCATCATCAAAACATAAAAATCTAGCCTATAAAGCACCCACCGTTCGATCTTCTTGATCTGTTGGAAAGCTGATTCCCTTTTCTCTCCTTAGAAATGTTGGACATCCACCACACTTGCTGGCTTGGAGAATGTGTTGAGAAAGAGAGAGAGAGAGAGAGAGAGAGAGAGAGAGAGAGATGGTTGTAAGGAGAGAGAGTGATGGGTGATAGATGTGAGGTGAGTGATGGATGTCAGATGAGAGATGGGTTGACTTGGTGGTTGCTTAACTTGTGGAGAAAGAAAGTATGAGTGCTCTTGTACTTAACATGAGGTAATTGATTGATTGATTGGAGTGATTGATTGATGAGACATGATGTAGAGATTCTCTTGGGATTTCAAACGCGTGACGTTTTCTTCGAAATAAACGTCGGCCCACATCTCTCAACTAGGGTATCGGATTGGTATGCAAGATGCGGCATTGGAACCACGGCGATGATGCGGTCGCTATAGTACAAGTCTCGGATTAAGATGACTCAAATCTACAGGATACGACTTAGGGTCGCCTGCAAACATTGATTATAGGTCATGGATTGCCGCACTTCGACGAGAAGGATTGCGAGAGTCGACGGAACAGTACGGACAAGGATACGGGCTTTACATAACTTAAAAAAATTTTGTCCTCGAAATTTATACTACCATCGCAGCTAATCATAACTCATAAGGGAATAGAAAACATAATATCATATATAATCAAAATGCAGCATATCATTATCAAACACCTAAGAGATGGGGATAATGTATATGAATCTCAAGCTCTAACTCCCAAGATGCATCATTTATGATCAATCTAGCAAGACGGTGTAGGGGCCAAGTCACACGAATCATCGACGACTGCTCCTGATGACTGAGGGTCCTGCTGGGTGGTATAAAATCTGCCCTGGGACTGCTGGGGAGGTTCACGTCCCCTCTGAGGTCTCTGCTGCTACGGGAGAGGTCACAGAGGTTGGTACTGCGGTCGCTGTTGTTGTTGTGGTGGCTGTCACGGAGGTGGATGCGGTGCCCTCGGCTGCTGCTGCTGCGGATGGAGACACTTGTGCACGTGATGTCCTGTCCTATCACACCTAAAGTAAGTACATGTAAACGGTCCTAGTGGTGGTGATGGGGGTACTACTGGTGCTCAGAATGCTGGGAGGGTTGTGCATCGCTGCTCTAGACAATGCTGGTGGTGGGAACTGCTAGAGGGCGCCTTCCTCTTCTGATCTCCCCTTTGGTCACAGGCTCTCTGCAAATCGACCCAATCTGACTCGTAGATTTGGGCCCTCTCTAAGATATGCTCAAACGTCGGAAGCATGTGTCCGATCACATGACTCCTGAGGGTAGGACCCAAGTTGTTCTCGAAATAGCAGCCTTCCGCCCCTCATCATCAACAGATATGTTGCAAATCTCGATAGTGCGACGAAACATGCCTCATACTAGGACACAGTCATGTCTCCCTGGACAAGAGTCTCAAACTCTAATGCTCGCTGCTGGCGCACGTGCTCGGGAAAGAACTTTCGGTCAAACCGGTCTGCAAAGTCCTCCTAGGTGCACAAAAAATTAGCCGTTACCGATCGGGCGATAGATGCCCACCAATGCTGAGCCTCACCTTGGAGAAGGAATACAGCTAATGGAACTCGCTGCTGGGTCATACATCTCATGGTGTCAAATATCTTCTCCACCTCGGAGCACCATATCTCTATTGTAGTAGGGTCTGCCTCACATCGGAAACGCGGAGGATCGTGTTGTCGGAAGTCCTTGAGAAGGGTGCTTGCACGCTCCTGCTCAGCCTCGGCTGGTGTCATAATGGGACGCCTGCTCTACCCCTAAAGAATAACAGTCATCGCCTGCAGCATCTGCTGCAGCTGAGTAGCACTCACAGGTACGGTCGGATCTGCATCTGTCTCAGTTAAAGGAGTGACATCTTCAGGCTGAAAAGCAGGAATATCTGGTGGTGGAGCGGGAGTTGCAGGTTGTAGAGCGGGAGTTGCAGGTGGTGAAGCGGGATTTGCTCGGGTCGCTCTTCTAGGCATCACGTCCTATAGGAAGGAACAAAGGCCTGCCAGCCTTGAGAATTCTCGAAGGCATAAACGTTAAAGGTCTAAATCGCTAAGTTATTCGGGCTTGGAACCTATTCATTTTAAGTTCATAGAAGATATGTGATGTGATCCTTAGGTATTCCCAAGTTATGCTCTAATACCAACTTTTGTCACGTTACAAACTCGGAAAATGGACTCACAAAATTTCCGATCGCCGAATCCGGCGCCGACAGCCTCCGTAGTGCCCCATTCTCGGATCCCGGCACTCACATGCCAGATTCCGATCTTGGGATCTTACAAGGAGGATTTTCAGTATGAATTTTTTTTTTTTTTTTTTTTTGTAATGGAGCATAATCAAGTCACAAAACAACATCACTACATATCCACTATATAAAAAACTTTAAGTACAATGCGGAAAGAAAAATACAAGGTGATTAAAAACTCTAAAATAATTCGACACGCGCTCCTGCCTCAGCACTACAGTTATCCAACGACACCTGCACGCAACGGTCGTGCATAAGCTTACAAAAGCTTAGAGGGTGGTGTAAGTGTGTGCGCAAGGCAAGCGCCATGTGTACAATATCAGAGTAATGTGAAAATATGCGGTAAGTCCATGAATGCTATAAGCTGTACCAAAGCTATATGATGCAAGGCATGAATGTTTTCGGCTATACCAAGGTCATGCAATGCGAGGCCTATGTAGCCAAATGTCATATGCGAGATGTAAATCATGCATGTCAGTCCTCATCAAGTACACATATCAGTACAGTTCTTCTCTGGATATCATCGAGGTCTGATACACTTCACATTGACTGCCTTCTCCCTAGCTGCACAGCCAAGTAAGTGGAAGAGACCACATTATCCGCCTGACCAGTAGTCTGCCAATACCTACCCGGCTCATCGATAACGGACTTATTTGCGAGCTGGTCAAACTCAGCCTAGCTTATAGTCCTCTCACTTGGGCGTATAAGGCCACACCCCCTTCCAACCGACCACGACATAGTGGGAGAAGCAGCCTACTGGTATTCGGCACTCCGGCACTCGTGTATCCACTCGGTTTAGATGTTAGAGCATCTCCTGGTACCAAAAAGGTTCTGGAATTTTCACTCAAGGACATCCTAAATGCCTATAATGCTAGAGCCAATATTTTTGGTAACCGATACGACCATCCACGATGTGCCTCTAGAGGTTATGACCTTGATGTCGCTAGGGCATGCAACGATCATGACACACAATGCAAAATGCATGAGTCACACCGTCAGTCATGCAACAATCTCGCGCGTACCATGCGCTCATGTGGGTAACTCTTATCAATGACTCCCATAAGTAATCTGTCCAATGACATAATGTGATCAGTCACTACTCATATCAAGCATACATATGATGCGTATGGCATGAGGCATGAAATTATACTAAGCATGTTATAAAGTGATGAACTATCCTCACAATGAAGATGGGCCTAGACGGCCTACACGTAACAAGTATAGGCCTATCAATGGGCCCTAGGGAGAGTTATAATGCGGACATTTAACCAACATTGTTTTTACAATGTGGATGTCAAACCATCATTGGTCCCAAGGCATAGCCCACCATAAAGGTCAACACATAAACCCGGGTGGAATCACATTCAATGGGCCTTATGTACATCCCATTGGGCCTCGACCCATGGGCCTCCAATACATCAAATGGGCCTCACAACATGGGCCACATATATGTCAAGGTGGGTCTCAACAATGGGCCACCAATACATCAGGGTGGGCCTCGCCAATTGGGCCTTATGTATATACCAAGGTGGGCCTCAACAGATGGCCACAAATATATCAAGATGTATATAATATATAAATGAATTATATCAAAAGATGAACTGGACCACACTTCAAATAGTAGTGACGATGATTTCCACCTTTAAAATTATCCTACAGGGCCCATCGTTATTGAATAAAACTACCGTGGCCCTTAGGAAGTTTAAACGGTGAATGTCACTGTTCCCACTATTTTTCCGTGGTGGGGACCCACTTGAACTATGGATCTGACTCATTCTTTAGCTCATGCTATAAAATGAGCTTTCAAAGTGGATGGACGGTTTAGATGCAACACATGCATCATGGTGGGTCCCACCGTCCCAGTGTGGACGGTGTGGATAGAACACACATCTTGGGGTCCCACGTGGGGCACACCATAGTGTTTATATGACGTCTAACCTGTTGATAAGGTCATGCTGACTTGGATGAGAGGAAAAACAAATTTCATGTGATCCAAAACTCAAAAGGGTTTCAATGGCAGACGGTTCAATCACCACTGTTTCCTATGATGTGGGCCACCTGAGCCACATATAAGGCTGAAATTTGGAGGGCGGCCCACTACCCTAAGGGCCTACAAAATGGACGGCGTGATATTAAAAACACATCAGGGTGGGGCCTATGGCTGGGACTGTGATCCCTGGCCGTCCGCCAAACAAAGTAGCGTTATCTTTGTCAGAAGGCCGAAGAAGTGAGCGCATGTACACCCTTAAAATTTTATTTTTTTTGAAATGGTTTTTCTAAGGTTTTTATGTGGTAGGGCCCGCATCAGGGGAATCTACCCTGTCCATTGGATTCTACGGCTCGAGACCAACCAAATGAGTCCAATATTCAATGTGTTTTGGTGTGCAGAAACCTCAAAGCAGGTTTTAACGATTTAAACCACTGTTTTCTATGCTCTGGCCCACTAGATAGTCGGATTGACTTCATTTTTTGGCTCAACGCCTAAAATGAGCTGTAGAATAGAATAGATGGCATGGATTGGATTGATGCATCAACATGGGGCCTGCATGAGTGGCCCTCTCTAAAAGCTAAAAAAAATAAGCTTTATATATATATTTTTATTTGTCAGTACACCCACTGACTATCCACTTTCTCACAGCATGTCCAGCGTCCAGGGACGCTATACGGATGTGAAGGTAACTCATCCAAGTGGGTCCCACATGGATGTGGCCCACTTGGATCAATCTAATATTTGTGGGTTCTTCATCTCCAAGGGGAGGGCCTACATGGCTTGGACGACCATGGGGTCCATTTGATGGACGGTTTGGACATCACATAACTCACTAAGTGGGTCATAAAATAAAGGAAGGAGAGAGAGAGAGAGAGAGAGAGAGAGAGAGAGAGAGAGAGAGAGAGACATGATGATGGAGGGACCCGGACACTATGGGCCCTCCCTTGCATGATTTACAACATACATCAAGTGGGTCCCATTTCATATGGGCCCACCAATCAAAATCAACGGTGGAGATCCTTTCCCCACCGAAATGCAAGGTCTAGATGACCGTATTTATGCAAGGAAAATAAACATCATGATGGGGTCCATGGAGAATGGCCCCATCATGGAATGATCATGAGAATCAAGGTGGGCCATCGGCCACACCTAGGGTCCAAAGTGAGATCCATACCATCAATCAGTAAGCCTCACTTGACCCATCATCAAAACATAAAAATTTAGCCTATAAAGCACCCACCGTTCGATCTTCTTAGTCCGTTGGAAAGCCGATCTCCTTGTGCTTCTCTTTGATAGAGATTGATGAGGTTTGACTGGCTATGATGAAGGATTTGGAATGGGAAAGTGGGTCACACACATACACTTTTTCTCTCCTTAGAAATGTTGGACGTCCACCACTCTTGCTAGCTTGGAAAATGTGTTGAGAATGAGAGAGAGAGAGAGGCAGGGTTGTAAGGAGAGAGAGTGATGGGTGATGGATGTAAGGTGAGTGATGGGTGAGGTGAGAGATGGGTTGACTTGGTGGTTGCTTAACTTGTGGAGAAAGAAAGTATGGGTGCTCTTATACTTGACATGAGGTGATTGATTAATTGATTTGAGTGATTGATTGATGGGACATGATGTAGAGATTCTCTTAGGATTGCAAACGTGCGCCGTTTTCTTTGAAATAAACGCCGGCTCGGTATGCAAGATGCGGCGTTGGAACCGCAAAGATGGTGCGGTCTCAATGGTACAAGTCTCGGATTAAGCCGACTCAAATCTACAGGATACGACTTAAGGTCGCGCGCAAACATCGATTATCAGTCGCGGATTGCCGGACTTCTACGGAAAGGATTGCGGAAGTCGACGGAACAGTACGGACTAGGATACGGGCCTTACATTAGTCAATGGCTTAGATTGGTTACCTCTTTTGGGCCTTGACTTATAAATCTCAATTTTCATTTGTACATGTAAATTTGATCTTTTCCCAATAAGGGGGGATGAATTTATGCTTTCCTCTGCTCTTATCCTTAGATGTCGATTTCCTTGAAAATGTATTCCCAGTTAAATCTAAGGTTACTTCTTCTATACAAGTAGAAAATTTGGCTGTAAGGATTGATGTAAAGAATGACACAATAGAAGATCCATTAGAACCAAGAAGTAGTAAGAGGGATAGAGTTGAGACTAGATTTGGACCCGACTTTTACACCTTCATTATAGAGGATGATCCATCCTCATATGCTGAATATATGAACTCTTACAATGCAACATTTTGGAAGGAAGCCATTAATAATGAAATGGACTTTATATTGCATAATAACACTTGGAAATTATTAGACCTACCCCCAAGTAGCAAACCCACAAGTTATATATGTATTTTAAAACTAACCTTACACCAAATGGATCTGTTGATAAATTCAAGACTAGACTTATGGCTACGAGGTACAAGAAAAATGAGTGTATTGACTTTTTTGATACATATTCACCAATCATCAAGATTACATCTATACAAGTATTGATAGCTATTACTTCCATTCACAATCTTGTGATCCTTTAAATAGATATGAAATCTGCATTTCAAAATGGAGAATTAAAGGAAGAGACCTACATGGACCAACATGAGGGATTCATGATAAAAGGTCATGAAAATAAAGTATGCAAAATAATTAAATCTCTTTATGGGCTCAAGCAAGCTCTAAAGTAATAACATGAGAAATTTGATAAAGTATTGTTGTCAAACGATTTTCAAATTAATGAGTTAGATAAATGTGTGTATAACAATTTATTTAAAATAGCATGCATTGTTATATGTTTGTATGTGGATGACATGTTGATCTTTCTTTCTAATATTGATGTGGTAAATAAAACTAAGTCCTCCTTAGTTCACAATTCAACGTTAAGGATTTGGGAGATGTAGATGTGATTCTTGGAATCAAATTATGAAAGACTCTAATAAAATCATTTTATCTCAATCACACTATGTGGAGAAAATTATGAGAAAATATAATCTTCTACATAGTACACCTACATGTACTCCATTTGATCCACATGTAAAATTGTGTAAAAATGAAGGTAATAGTATATCACAACTCAAGTACTCTAGTGTTATTGTTCATTTAATATGTCTAAAGAACTGTATTATACAAAATATTAAATATCTAATTAATAAGCTGAGTAGATACATCAGTAATCCAGAAGAATATTATTGGAATGTAAATACATTACTACGATACTTAAAAAAGACTTGCAGATATGGTTTTAGGGATACTAGATATCTAGTTGTACTAAAGGGGTATAGTGATGCAAGTTAGATATCAAATTCAATAGAATTCAACTCTATTAGTATATATGTGTTTACTCTTAGGGGAACCATAATTTCTCGGAAGTCTAAGAAATAGACATTATATCTCGGTCCACGTATGATGGAATCTGAGTTTATTACTCTTACAACTAGAGGCGAAGATGACGAATGTTTAAAAAAAAAGCTTTTAGATATACCCTTGTGGGATAAACCACTGGCAGCAATTGCATTGCATTGTAATAGCTAATGTGCGATTGGTAAGGCAAACAATAGGACCTACCATGGAATGTCCAGATATTTACGTCTAAGACATAACTTAGCTAAGCAATTGATCTGAGATGGGATCATTACAATTGACTTTGTAAATTCCAAAGAGAATCTAGCTGATCCATTAATTAAATCATTAGCTAGAGAGTTAGTGATGAGTACGTTGAGGGGAATGGAGTTGGATCCCACTTAGATAAATCACCTAAAATGGAAACCCAACATATATGATTGGAGATCCCAAGAATTAGGTTTAATGGGTAACAATAGGTTCTTTTAAGTGATTTAGTACTGATACTATATATAAAAATAGTGAACCCCATTCCTATGGTGTAGTAGTGCTATGACCTATAACGAGGAAGGTTGGACTATGTCCTTGAATGAGTTCTATAGCTGTGATACAGTGAGATATCTAATTGCAAATACATCATGATGGACTCACCTATATGAGTGTGGAAGTAGGGCCTCTTCCTATGAGAATTAGAACATTTTTTAAATCACTCATGAAACTGAGATAAAGCACATGGTCATAATGTGTTAGTTTAAGAAATTCAAGTTACTTTGAAATATTGTGTGTGATATGTTTGACTTGTTATCGTGAGGGGGTTAAAAAGATTTAAAAAATCTATGAAAATTAAAATTTGCCTTTATTAACCAACTTGCCTTAATTGTATTTAGTTTTGTCCAATATTGGAAACTTGTTAAGATAGTTAACCCTTTATATTAAAACCCTTCACTTATTCTTTGTATTGAAAAATAATGGTGTGATATGAAAGCAACCTCGCACGGGCTGCGGCTGCAGCCGTGGCGATGAATGTGGCATGGCGAGGTATAGTGTGATGTAGTGTGGTGTATCTTTGATGATCAGGCACTTTTCATTTTCTTTACGTACGTTTTACACATGAAGACAGAGTTTTGTACACCTGTCTAATTATTAATGAGTAGGCATGCGTGGACATGCATTTATAATGCATCTTGTTGTTTTTGATGTCTTAAATCTATTCAGAAACAGGGCTTGTCGATGCCATCGACAGACCATTCGATGCCATCAAACAGCTGCTCGATCTCATCAAGAATTTTAGAATTTCTCCAATTGGTTACTAGACTAATTGGGTACCTGTTCGATGCCATCGAAACTTAAGTTCGATGCCATCGAGATCATCAAACTGCAATCGAGAAAATCTGATTTTCCATGTTTTGTTTTTTGGACTATTTTGGTGTTATTTCAATGCAATCTAAGCAGGTTCGACAATATCGATGATCCGTCAATGACATCAAAGTTCCATCGAATGTGTAATCGAGCGTATCATAGAGTTGCGAATTTGCCGGATTTGTTTCCGATTTTGATTGTGATTCTTTATAAGGTTATATATAGGGGTGTAATCGGGATTGGGGTGTATCTAAGAGTTTTTCAATTCATTCCTTAGGTTTCAACGGTGTAGTTTGGGGTGATTCGAGGTTGTTTGGATCAGATATTATCTAAACTCTTGTAATTTTCTGTATTCATAGTAATTATCTATCGCTTTGTGTTGTGGTTTTTTTCCGAAAGAATTTTTCCACGTTAAATTCGGTGTGTTTGCATTGTGCTTGATTGGTGTGATTGGATTACTTCACTTAATTCATCTCTGTGTGCTTTTGCGGTCCCCTAAAATTGCTCACGTACGCCTTCAGCCCCAACGACTACCTACTTTTCTTTTATAAAGACATCTCCTCTCTTTTGTAAAATCCATCCAAAAATTTTCTCTTCTCTAATTTTTCCTCCATGTTCTTTATAGGCAAATCGATTAAAGTATTCTTGAGTTTGTGTGGTTGTGATCGAGAGTACATGTGACGCCCCGTCACTATTGCACATGTGGGCGGGCGCATGTGGGCAGACGCTGATGTGGGCGGGGCCTAAGGGCCTGGGCGAGCTACCATTGGTTGGCAGAATACTGTGTACGCAGTGGGGATTGAACTTGTCCCACATCGGAAGAGTCGTAGGAAGTCATGGTGGTTATATGTGGGGTTCGCACCTTAAGGATACAACGCATTTTGGGGGCAACCCCGAGAACAAAGCCGTAACCTTCTGGGCAAAGCAGACAATATCGTGTCCTTGGGTGGGTCATTTCATATGGTATTAGAGCCGAGGACGGCTCTGCTCTCGGTGGGAGATATTGTGACGCCCCGTCATTATTGCACATGTGGGTGGGCGGGCGCATGTGGGCGGACGCTGATGTGGGCGGGGCCTAAGGGCCTGAGTGAGCTACTAGTGGTTGGCAGGCTACTATGCTGGCAGGCTACTGTATATGCAGTGGGGGTTGAACTTGTCTCACATCGGAAGAGTCGTAGGAAGTTGTGGTGGTTATATGTGGGGCTTGCACCTTAAGGATATAACGCGTTTTGGGAGCAATCCTGAAAACAAAGCCGTGAGCCCTCTGGGCAAAGCGGACAATATTATGTCATTGGGTGGTGCGTTTCAGTACACCAAATATAAGCTGTTCATCTTGGAGGAGAGTTGTTATATCCTGAGGACAAACTTGTTGGGAGCTAATTCATATGGAATCGTCTTCCTTTAGGAGCAAATTTGTCTTTAAGACAACGACATTAACATACTTCACTCTCTAAATTCTTCTTTTATTATTTTTGGTACCATATTTTGAATTTTTTATTATAATTCTATCAACAAATTTTAAAGAACTAATATCGGTATAACAAAACATAACTCCACATAAACCGTGGCATGCCTATCTTTAACAAGATTTTTTCCACCAATGACATAGAAGCAGGCCAACAATAGCTGTCACGGTTCTAAATATCATCCCAACTGAGTTGACCTAGCCTATGAAACAGTCGGGGGACAGAAACCGAACAAGCACACCAACTCTAATTGTAGATTTCGGTCACGAAAAGACTAGAACCGGTACTGAAAACCATAACCACCACATGATGTTAATCACCTGGAATATCCGATGCGTGTAACTCCAATCGAATTCGAGCAGTCCATCATGTGGGGCCCACATGGGAGTGTCGGCCACGACCAATCATAGTTCAAAAGACGTGGGGCATTTGTGAGCAAGCAGACATCCAAAATCCCCCTTCAAGATCCTTAGTTAGGGTTAGTTGGGGCTGTCCCTTTTTTCAAGCAAAACAAGGAAAAGCGAATGCAGTCTTTGTTGAAAAAGAAGTGCACTGAGAGCATCACCAAGGACCAACTTTTTTTGACCGAACTTTGGAAAGGTATCCACAAAAAAGAGAACCTCTTCCCAAACACCAACCTACTTCATCATCATCACACAGCTCCAAGCTCTTTTTTGTTTCCTTTTACGATAAAAACAAATACCATTTCAATCCAAACAGCCCACGAGGCAGACATGGGCCCAGTCTGACGTGACCCTCATTACCTAGGTTGCATTTTTCTTTCTTTATCTCATTTTTTTAATGTGTAAATTATCTATATATAACATGAGTAGCATTTAGCCAGCTATTTCTTGTAACTAGTTGTGAGGAGGAGCATTAACTGGTAATTTTTGGGCATGGCAGCCCTTCAACTAAGGGGTATTTGGTCCTTTTAAATTCATCACCGGGAGTAGTCCACTCCAATACTTTTCTTCCTCCTTGTATACAGGCTGCATGTCAGCATGGAATGAGAGGGATTTCTTGACAGAGGCTCATCAAATCTTTTTACAATGATTATATAACATTCCTAATTATTTTTGTTGCGTCAGCTCATATTAGCACATCAGTCAAAAAAAAAGTCCTTAAAAGGGAGCCGATTGCGAATGACCTGACAGAGGTATACTTATACCTGAGGTTGTGTGTGGTCCATAAAAATATTTGTGATAAATCCACTTTGTTCATCTATTTTGAAAGACCATCATAATGGGTTTGGAATTTAAAAATAAGGTAGATCCAAAACTTATGTAAGCATACCAAATGAAATAGTGGGATCAGAAACATCTAACATTAAGCTGACTATGATGTTTATACGCCATCCAAACAGTTCATAGGGTTTTTATTACTCAAATTAACTATAGGCACAAATATCATCTTAATATGGAACTTTTATCACCCTTTAATCAATTTCTATTGTGGTATTGCAAATTAGATGGATGGAGTGGATTTGTCATGAACATCTCGGTAAGCTTCACACAACGTCGAACATGGGAATATACCTCCACTCATGGTTACGAGCAAACTACTTTCAGTCCTTAAGCTTGCACATGACCGCTGTACATGTCCAAATTGTATTTCTCAACTTAGGTGGGCCTTCTTTTTTCAAAATATAAGAAAAAGTACAGCATCCCAATGAAATAATGACCACTAGTTAGTGATTGCCTTTCTTTTTCCCCCCCTTTTTTCGTTTCTCTCATCCCCCACGTTGTACTTGTGACACAAAATTCCAAATCCAGGACCCAACCCACGTCATTCCCATAGCTTCCTGTTGTGCCATGTCATCACTACAGACATGAGCCCACATGAACATCATCACCCTCGACAACCACTTAGAATTCTTACACGATTTTGAATACATTTTATACGATCCTCCAACCCAAGGACAGGCAGATATCCTCGGGTCTGCAGTTTTTACAATCGGTGATCACAGATGAGAGATCCGGACCGTTGATCATATCGGGTCCATAGCTGATGGAGTATATTCTCAAAATCTCCCTCAGTTGGATCATTTCGTCCTTCAAACATATGATCACATAAAGAAAGAGAAAAGGGTCCACATTGGAATGAAAAGATACCTAACAGTGGACAACCAACATGGGAGATTTTTGGTCCACCAGATCAACCCACTTTAATATTAGATATTAGTTGGAAAATGAACAGTATAACTAAGTAAAGTGAATGTCCACATCACCATTAGCTGTTGATATTATTATTATAAAGATGCTCTTTTTCCCTTTCACTCCCGTGGTTTACGGCCACATCACTTTCTGTGTGCCTGGTTTCCATGCACGTGTTACAAAGGCTAGTGGTGGCCGATGGTTGACACGTGTCATGTTGGGTGTGGACCGTCTGAGGAAAGGCTAGACAATCCAACAGTGTAACAGGAATTTATCTGACTTGGGTTGCATGTGTTGCATGTGGGACCGCTTAAGACTCGACCCACTTGTCGGGTCTGGAGCGAGTCCTGAATCGGTTGAGTTGGGTGAAATCTCCTTGACTCACCCGAGTCAGGGTGGCTCGTCAGTGGTGATGTCTGATCGATGGAAACGGATTGGCTTCTGCCCCAGCCATCAGCCAATGGCTGATGGTCGGTACTCTGTGGGCCCCACAATGATGTATGTGTTTCATCCATGCCGTCCATCTAATTTTCTACATCAGTTTATGGTATGAGACCAAAAATGAGGTATATCCCAATCTCAAGTGGACCACATTACAAGAAACAGTGTTGAATGAACTAGACCATTAAAAACTTTTCAGGGGCATAAAAGTTTTGAATGAAGTTGATATTTGTTTTTTTCCTTCATCTGAGTGTGACCTAATTACAGATTGGATGTCATACAAACAAATACAGTGGGCCTTAGGAGGATTTTAATGGTGGATATCCAATCACTTTTATTTTTACGTGGTGTGCTCCACCTGAGATTTATATCCCTCTCGTATTTGTTATCATGCTTTAAATTATCCGTAAAAATGGATGAAACGCATACATCATGGTGGGCCTACAGAGCACCTACAATCAGCCACCGGGCTGGTGGCAGGGGAGTAGCCTGTAAACAATCCGTTTCCTGATCGAGTGCAAGTCTGCGTGGCCCCTTTTTGTGGAAGTGGTGCTCGTGGTCTAGTGATGGACGGATGCGGATTGTATACTGATACTGCTAGTAGCTACTTCCCTACTGGAGGTGCTATGTAGGCCAGCATGATGTGGGTTTTATCCATACTGTCCAATCATTTTGGATCATTATTTTAGGGCATGAACCTAAAAATGAGACAGATCTAAGTATAAGGTGGATCACATGACAGACGCCCACCAATAAAACCTTCGTTCGGTCTACTATAATATTTATTTTCCATCTAATCTGTTGATTACCTGGTATAGACATGGATGAAGTGAACACATAAATATCAGCTTGATCCAAAACTTTTTGTGGGGCCGTGAAGTTACTAGTAGTGGGGTTCAATCACCACTGTTTTGTATGAAGTGGTCCACCTAAGATTTCGATCCACCTAATTCTGTGCAATGCACTAAAATAAGCTGCTAAAATGGATGGACGGTGTGGATAAAACATCTAGTAGTGACTTGTGACTATGCAATCCGCGTTCATGATCATGATCTAAACCGTTGGTCTGATGAACCCTGTTGTGGATGGGCACTGCCCAAAATCTTCTTGATTGCAATGGCATAGTCATCTAAGATCTGGACCTTTTCTTTCCACCTTTTCTGTTAACCACTTAAGCTGATTTATAACCATTGATGGAAAAGGTTAGAATCCTCTATTTCTGAGCATTTTGAGGCACTAACCATACGTGGAGAATTCCAACAGAACAATGTACTAGGTTTGTTGCCCACCAAAACCAGATGACTCGCCCGAGTTGACTCCGTATCAAACCCTAATTAAAACCCTTTTCCCTGATACTCCTTCACATGTGCACCGCACGTGTAACTAAAAGGCCTGAACACGTGCATTGATCAAGAAAGAGTGGGACCCACCAAAGCAAAGAGAATCAATCCATGGTGAGGTCGAAGTCATGCACCCCCACATTTTCCTTAAACCTAGTTTTTAATAAATTCTAGGGTTAGGGTTAGCTAACAACCGTTTGTCCTCTCCTTGACTCTTTATGTCCCACTCACGTCCCTTCAAATTGCATTTTCCAATACATCCAAACACTCCCCAATTCCAAACAGTAACCGACAAAACTAGCAAACAAAGTTGGAAATGGAGGGAAGAGATGATGGAAAAGAATATCAGGCCCATGTCCATTCCCCATGTGCCAAAACACCCTTCCTAAGCACGAGGTCAGCGTACATACCTATATACATTTTCTTTGATGTTGATGTATGGCCTAGAATAAATGGCCACACATCCATATACATTCTCCACCATTTTCTTATTGACGGTGGGCCATCCACTGTAAATAACACTTACACATACGTTAATCTGAACCGTTCAAATCATGGGTCTCATTGTGGATATACATCTATCTTAAAATTTGTAACCATCTCAAGCTCTTAAACCTTTTATCCCACCCGTTGAATTTGGTCTGTTGATTGTTCTCTTTTCGAAGACAAAGGAATGTGTGGCTGTTGGCATATGCTCCATCCACAATGGGTCCCACCATTTGGGCTGTCTTGATAGATGTACATGTATACCATGCATATGATGGATGAGTCACCACCATCTAAAAAATGGTGCATAACAAACAAAGGATCTTATTAGCCCTTAAACTAATCCACCCAACCATCCCAAATTCATTTCTTAATCCTCAATCTCAATAATGTTGCCTGCTTATCTCATTAGTTATATGCATTAAGTCCATGTTTTATTCGTGGGGCGGCCCCACCGTCCCCGTCGCCATCATGGCGGTTGATCGAATTCAAAAGATCCAGATCGACATCCTAGAAGAAGAACAAATGCATGGTTCTAATTACACAGACTTTTCTCACATCAACGTATATAGAAAATTGACTGAAGATCATTGATTAGTGGACCACTAAACAGTACCTAAAAATAAGTAGTATTGAATTCTCCTATAACAAAAGTTGCTGATGCATGTGTATTTTTTTATTTGCAAGTGCATGTATCCTAAATTAAGACTAGTCTTCGGATTTTCCATACGACGCATCGTTTAGTTCGAAGAATATTATACAATTTTCTTGGATTAACGGTCTTTATTTAAATTTAAAAAAATGGAGGAACATCCTAAGAGTAGTTAGGTTTATGCTGGTTTCTAGCATGGCCCACTTATTGGTCGGTCGATGTCAACTGAGACAGGCGTATAGATTTCTATGATCACAGCTTATTCTCTGGTGGCTAGGTCAGTGAAAGGTCAAAAATATCATACTGATGAATTATGGGGTCGGCAAAAGGCATTTGGTCACGTGCATGTGGGGCCCATGGGTCGGTTATCGAGCCCGACCATTTGATGCTGTCCAACGTGGATAGTGGGATGATTCCAAAAAATTCCCAGATTTGATGATCCAAGCCATCTAACTATTTGACCCTTTTTATTTTTTTCAACGATGTATGTGGATCATTTCTTTATTTTATTCTTAATTATATGTTTTAAAGCCTAATCAACGGTTAGGATCTCTTTCTAATTTGGGGGATCCTTGGGCTGATCAAGTTGACGGTCTGGATCACTCAGATTTCGGCCAACGTATATGGAATCCTGTACATCAGTAAATTAGGTTTGGTGGGACCTAGGAGGACAAAAGTTCATATTCCCGTGTTTAATCTTACACTTGTCTTATGTGTATGATGATCCAAACCGTTCATCATATCCGTGACACTATTGAATTTGATAGGCAGCTGATGGTTTGGATCAACGCAAAGGTGTAGGTCACCAGATGAGTGGATAAGACTGAGTTTCACTGTAAGTGATTCTAACGTTGAGGCTGAACTTTTACACGACTCCAATGTCTTGTGGGGCCGGTTACTCGGTAAGCTTACGGTATTATCTTTGCATCCGAGACGTTCATTCAATGCTATCCGCTGTGAGTTACACTGTTAAACGGTTTGGATCATTGGAACATGGTCCAGAGCAAACAAGTGCCTTTAACCACACATTCGTTGATTGATTGGGCCACTAACAAGTATCTTTATATTATCCCTTCTTATATAATGGGCCCACTTAACGACTTATCTCGGCTAGTGGGCCGGGCTGGGCTCTTTTTATTTGTACTGGGCCTATCTTGCAGGACTGGGCCGCTGGCACATTGCCATCCAAACGGATAAGCTTTTATACAATGTAGTGTTAATTCTGAAGAAAGTTATTTGATACTCGGGCAGCAGAGCTTGATATGCAGGCACTCATAAATTGTACACGTGGCATAGGCTAACTCAAATTTAAAACACTAAATTTCACCTTCCTAATAAATGTCCATCAATCTGAATGTCCATCAATCTGATGGTCAGATGATCCAACAAGAATAATTTTTGGTCAATGATACATCGAACTGGTAAATACAATTTGGACGGTTGAATTTAATTGTATGGCACTGGTATTCAATTGCTTAGTAATTTCTAAGTGGGTGCGAATCATCCAGCTATCCCTACCAGAGTGAGGGTTGCAGTTTCCTCTCCAATGTACACGTGGCAAACATGTTAGAGATGGGACTGTTGTTTGGTCGGTCATCACGTGGCACACAGGCAAGGAAATTCAAAGTAATGGCCATTCGATAAACCACCTAAAATAAATGAATGGTCGAGAAGTGGTCCACATCATACAAGCAAAACTCACTAGTAGTAGGTGGCCAAGGTTGTCCAATCACTACAACAATTTGTTACACCGCCCCTCTCACATGGCAGTCCATCAGATCAACGGTCCCAATCACCAGACGTTTTCACCACGTGTACCGGAGGGCAACTACATCCCCACGTATGAGACTATAGCCGTTGGATCTGAGGTCATGCTTCCATGATCAAACTGTCTGTACAATGAACCTGTAGTGTTAGTTAGATGAAAAAACAAGATGGGTATTTTTCAATACTTCTATCATTAAAATATTCTTTGAATATGGATCGTCTCTTTAGCTGTCGGGTTGTGGTCCACGTATAAGAATGGTACCTTAAGGATTGTGAGGTGTGAGGCCCATCATATGAACGGTTTAGATCACTGAAACACGACCATGTTGGGATTTTGGCCTGCAGAATTACACAGATCTAGATCTAGGATAACAATCCAATGACACCAAGCACACACAAGAGATCACAGAGATTTAAGAGATTTAACGTGAAAAGTAAAAAACTACGGCACAAAGTGACAGAAATCCACTATGAAAAGAAATTACAAAGAGAGAGGACTTACCTGATTCGAACAACCTCGAATCTCACCCTTGCTACACCCTTTGATAACCCTAGAATCCTTTAGAATACCTTTAGGAAGCCTTAGTATACTTTAAAATAGCTATAGAGAGCCCTATTTATAGTTTATGAAACTTCACTTTTGCACTCTTGTGAAACTGTCTTAGATTTCTGCAGTCCACATAAGATCCGGACTCGAATTTGCGTAATCTCGACCAGTTGAGGGATCCCCTCGACCAGTCGAGCCATCCCCTCGACCGGTCGAGTGCCCCGGACACCCAAATAAGGAACTCGCTGGACTTTGAGTCAAGTAGGCCTCGACTGGTCGAGTGGACTCTCGATCGGTCGAGCCATGCTCTCGACCAGTCGAGCTATCCAAGCATTGAAGACTTTAAAAATTTTTGAAAACAAACCGTAGATTCAACTTCTCATGTCTCAACTAAGAAATGCAATACCTGGGGATGTCTACGCTGAAAATGAATGATTGTAATGGTGGAAATGGGCCGGGCTTGGGCCTTAAGACTGCACCCACCAAAAACTCATTTATTAACTAGGCGCCAACAGAGAATGTTGCCAACCGTAGCTCGATCCATTCGTGATAAATGAGTTAGAACAGTTTTAGAGACCGGCCTCAGCTGAAACGTTTCTTAATCTGGGCCTAAGCTCAGCTTGATGTTACTGTGGGCCCAACCGCAGTTCTAGCCCCAGTGTGTGTGCGCGTATATATATATATACACACACACGCGAGCTCTATGGGCCCCACCATGAATCCATGCCATGCATTTCATAGGTCGCTTTTAAATTATAGGATGTACAACAAAACAGCAATATCAAGAACTTAGGTGTGCCACACCATTGAAATCATGGGAAATCATGCCTAAAACATATAAAAGTACTTCGTGAGGCCCACCTGAGTTTTGGAATAGCCTAAAATTTGGTGTGACCCCTCATCCAAGCGGGACACACACAATGGATGGTCTGGATGGATAAACAACATCTCACTGGGCCCTATATACAATCTGGAAGATTTCAATGGGTGGGCATCTACTCTCAACCGTTGTCTGCGGTGTGGCCAGCCTATGTCATGGATTGGCCAGAATTTTAGGTCCATGGCTCACTATGGAAGGGTGCATCTGATTAACAGTGTGGATGACCATTACACATCACAGTGGGGTCCACAGAGCTCATAATACCATTTCCCATATATACATATAAAGGACGTCCAAACGACTTCATGGAGTTCTAGGATTAAAAGAAGCCATGCCAAATAGATAGATTGCCAATTGGATTTAGAGTTTACATATAGAATGTCTGCTCTTTACAGAATATACTTCTCATGCATGAATGCTCTCTTATTTACAAATACAATTGCTTCTGATAGAATTTCACATGTGGAATGCACTTGGACGCACTACCAACAAAGTGTAGTTCAACCATTAAAATAGTTTCTGTTGCATCAGAAAAATAAATAAAAATTCTAAGATCATGGGCAAGGATCCTCCAATCTGGGAATTTTTTGTACATATGCACTGATGAGTAGTGAAGTAGGGATACAAATAGATGGAATCAAGTGAAGATGAGTTCTATACCGGACCCGTTTGATCGCCGAATTCTGGTTCCACACTCGGTCCAACCTATTCATTAAATGAGCAGGGTTGAAGTTGAAGCGATCTTATTTATTTTGATAATGTCTTAGGCTTGGCCGTTGATTGTATATATGGGTTAGGTTTGCTCGATCTTCAACTGAGGTCTGATTATAGTGACATATCTAGTTCTCATGAATTTGTGTGGAAACTGTCGCATAATTATTTTATTTATTTATTTATTTATTTATAATTATTATTATTTTAAAATCCACTTTGATTTTTGTATTATGACTGAATTTTAGTCTGCATGTCCATTATCCTAAGGAGCTACTGATGAGTGGTCTGGATGGAGTATACACACATCTCCTTCCATAATAATACAATTGTGGCTACCTTAGGAACAAATCTTCAGCATATGGGCCAGCAACAATGAAGCCTGTAATATGAACTACATTTTCCAACTAAACCATAGCTCCCACTTGCACAAACAAAAGTACCCAAACGATATTTTACAGGTTTCGATCTAACAACTGCATAAGACTGTTTATTTAAATATTACATTATGGTTAGTATTAAATGGTCCAAATTCACTCTCCGAAAATGGGCTATGCATGAACACCAACCCTAAGATCTAGAGCATGGGCCCAGGAAAAAAAAGAAGAAAGAACTAATAAATGACCTTAGCCACGTACGCAGTGATGAGTAGGGAAAATACAGGTAACAAATGGGTGGAATAAGTCAAGAAGACCATCATACCTGACCAACTTGATTGTCGGCTTGGGTTTCAGACTGGGTCCCAACCCATTTAATAAATGATCTGGGTCCAAGTTGAAGTGAGCCTGCTTATTTTGACAATGGGTTAGATTTGGTATTGATAATCTCCTCCACACTATGGATTAGGTATGATCATATCTGAGCAAGGTGTAAGCATAGTGACAAGTCTGGTTCTTGACAATTTCTTTGAAGATGGTTCTGAAAATGAAATATTAAAAATATGTATTTTATAAATTAATATAATTTTCAATTGTTTAAATAAATATTATAAAATAATCTATGTTAGACTTAAATGATTTTCACTTAAAAAATTGCATCGAAAAAACGGTGCCAAATTCTAGAGACATATCAACGGTGTTATTAAAATCGATTAATAAAATTGTTAATATTTATATTTGGGTTGACGTTGAATCCTTTTCTGAGTCCTTTAAACCAAACCCAACTCATTTAACAACTAGGAAAGTCTTTGAATCAAGACCCAATCCAAATCAGTCTGAATTGGATTTTATTTATTTATTTTTTATTTTTAATAGCATCCAGGACCCATCCTAACATGCAACTTGTCCAGGGCATTCGTACCATTGAACGGGTTGCCCCATTATGAAGACCATCCTCTAGTAATCTGATCCGTTCATCATATAGGTCATACTTTGTATGTTAATCTAAGCTATTAGTTGTCCATCGATTCTAAATGGTGTTGCCTTCTTCCACAGCACGCCTTCTTCAATTGTTTTTTTTTAATTATTTTTTTTTTTAATTTTTTTATTCTAAGAAATTTATTTAAAGAATATGGCACTGATACATTCAGCAAAATACTTACATTAATAAATAGGAAGAAAATTTTCATTCCAGAGAATTACAACCCGCTTACTGTAATAAACACATACCTATAACTTTGGTTAAATATATCTAAACCTATCCTCTTATTCTCTCCAATATATTTTGAGATAAATATACATCTACATAATAATTGATATTTTAAGTACAACAATGGATTCAACTTAGGGCCTGTTTAGCCAGGCGGACTGGAAGGGATTGGATGGTATTGGAAGGGATTGGAAGTTAAATCCCGGGATTGGCTGGGCGTGCCAAACAGACGAGGTGATCTGATCCTGGGATATAGCAATCCGATAGATCTTAAGACAATCTACTGACAACACCATCATTACCTTTAAATCCCATCCAATCCACCCTAATCCGTTCAAATTTGCCTAGGACGTGTTTGGTTCAAGGGATTGGAAAGGATGGGAAGGTTTAATCCCGGGATTGGCCGGGCATACCAAACAGACTCGATATAACGATTCCAGGATATAGCAATCCCATGGATCTTAAGACAATCCGCTGACAACACCATCATTGCCTTGAAATCCATGTCATCCACCCTAATACCATTCAATCCCTTCCAATCCACCCGTCCAAACGGGCCCTTATGGAATATGTGGCAATGGAATGACAATACCAAGTTAATCTCACATGCTTGATAGGAAAGAGAGAACCAACATTTACAACCTGAAATTGTTATGCACAGCTGCCACATGTAAGGCACATAAGCAAGCTTAGAACAAATTAAACACAAAAATAGAGAAATGAAAATCAAGCAATTGCAGAGATTTTAGATGAAAAAACATATTTCCAGAAAAAACCACATCACCAAATGACAAACGATTCACTATAATAAGAAAGATACAAAAGACGGAACAACTTGTAGATTCAAAACCCTCGTCTCTTCAAATGAATTCCCCTTTCAAAACCCTAGCTCTCTCTCTCACAAATTATATATCAAATATTTCTTCAGCTCGTGTTATATCAAAAGTATACACCTTCTGGGCCTTTTGCATGGTTGGAGCAGTCGATTCCGCTTTGACTAATGTCGAACATATCAATGGTATCTTGACCACTACTTTAGAAATTGTAATTTCATAGATAGTGTTGTTGTTGTTGTTTTTTGGTCGTCCTCTCTATACCACTGTGTACCTATAAAAGTAAACAACAATGGAGACCTTAGCTATAGCAGGGGACCATCCGATGCCAAAGTTAAGACAAAGACTTTGGGTCTAGTAGAACTTAGGCTATATTTGGATGTATCTTTCACTGTAATGATGCTCTTATTTATAATATTTTTTCATGCCAATAACGTATATGGCAATGCCTTTGTATGGTAGATGTATAATATGGAAGGAAGGGATCTCCATCCAGACGTGTCGTAGTTGTCTTCCTGAGATCCTCGGAGAGATCTTCTTTTGATAAGATCTTAAAGTGATTGGGGATCCGAGGAGATCGTAATAGATGACCGAGGTCGACCTCCAGGTCGAAGGGTCGAGGTCAAACTCCAAGTCGAGGGGTCGAGGTCCCATATACTGAGCTAAACCGTTGATTGCATGGGGGGGCTTTCTTCGCAGCTAGTTGGGTCCATATTGATAGTCATTAGCTGGTTAAGATCTCGACCAGAATCAAACTTACTACTGATGGTCGATCTTGGAACTGATTGTGGAGGTCATTCTCGGCTGTTGGGGCCAAGCTCTTATCCATCCTCATCTACTTGTGCTTTGTGTTCTCTCTTATTATGGTTATCTTGGTTAGTCCATTTTCACCCACAACAATAGGCCCCTTACTTCCGAGCGCTCTTTGTGAGCTCGGGAAGTAAGTCGGTGTGGACTGAAACTTATAAATGCTTTGCGCCGGAGAGGTCGGTAGATAGGATTCGCTTGTCGTCATTGTATAAGGGAGAAAGGCAGTTAGTGCGGGGATCGAGGGAGATCCCGTAATGATCACATGATGCACTCGAATAGACGTGTGCTAAAATGGCGCCTCTTCGGTTCTCGACTGGTGGCGTGCAAGCACGTGTCCTTGATTTGGAGATCAGGTTGGCCTGCCAATGGGCAGTCGCCATGTGAGTTGTTATGGGTAAAATGGAGCTAAACAAATGTATGAGATAGATGAGCCAGCAGCGAGACTCAATGACTATATATTGCTTAAGGGTTAGAAAATCACCCCGACCTTTGGTTTCAGCTACTTTTTACCTCGGCCCAATGTCGGATACCGACCTCGGCCTCAGGTACCAACATCGACCTCGGATACTGACCTTGGCCTCGGGTACTAACCTCGACTTATAATACAAAGAAGAATCCTCTCCATATAGGGTGCGATTACCTCCCAAGATCTCTGCTGAAAACCACACTGACGAAGTAAAGTCAAATATATTCTTGAAATTATAGTATGACTCCAATAGTGCACCTCCAGCATATCCATCAAATCAACTCGGTTACGAGACCACCTAGAAAGCCTATAAAGACACTATTCACCATGGAACAAAGTACACAACAAATATACCAATTCTACTACACCTACTGTGGGTACATACACCTGACTTAAGCATCAGAGGGTCCCCGACCTTAACTGGTGTCCCCAGTGTATTCTCTTATTCCTCCATTAATTATAGGTACTCAACGGCTCACAAGAGGTGAGGTAGGATCGACTAGATTTTAGCATCAACAGTTTGACGTCATCTATGAGAGTGATAGTGAAGTCATCACTTATCGTGTCTCCATCTACCTTACAATGACTAAAAGAAGATGAAATTATGGTAAAATCGCTAGTACTGAAGTATGAAATATGACTAAGTATCCTATAGGGGGTGAAGAAAACTTTTTCAAATTTTGTTTTATTTTAATAATAACCTATGCTTAACTTTTAAAATAGGGAAGTAAGGCAAAGTAACTCTATGGCTTCCAAGCCAATAAAGGGTCCAATTGACATAGGCTTATACAAGATTCATATGTAAAATTAAAGCCTATAAGGATTGTGTATTGTGTGTGGGATATAACTTCTATCAATACTTGTACATAAACTAAATCATGCATCAATGTGAACATACGACGAACATAAACATATTTAGATAAATGTACTCAAAACAATCCCAAACACAATCATTTATAGTGGTTCGTCTACTTGCCTACTCCACTCCCGTGGACGCATTCTCTCTTAGAGTGTACCGGATTTCACTATCCAATGGTTTTAAATCAGGTTAACCGTGAACTTTCACAACCTACACAACAATAAATTATGACACCTACACGAGGTTCCTAGATGCCTATACAAGGCAACACGTCCTACCTAAGGATATAATATTGGGAGCCTACACAAGGCGTAACCTACGTAAAACTACACGTCTTACACAAGGACACAACATATTCTCCCGTTGGAGGCCTACAACTGGGACTTGGCGAGTTTGACACTTAAACTCTGAATCTCAATCCTACACAAGGAAAGGGCTTCAGACACTTTAGACTTTAAATACTTACAAAGCTGGTTAGTTTCGTTCTTTCGCAATGTGACGATCTTCGATGATGACGAAGAATCTTCAGCTCCCTTGAACTGCAACCTGTTGATGATGCTTTCGCGAAAGCTCTGAGGTTGTGAGGTTTAGAGTTTTTTATCTTCTTTATTTAAATGGTAAGATTTAAATCAATAGAGAAGGTTCCCATGAGCTAGGCATTCAAAAGATCCAAGGATAGTATGATTAGTTGAAAACTTCATGAATGGTAGAGTTCATAATTCAATCCAAGCATATAAAATATGAGTTGATGCTTAAGCAAAGGATTGAATGGTGAACTCTAATGGGAAAGAGAGAGCGAGTAACATCGTAGGTAGATCTTAGAGTAGCATGCTCAAACTCTCTTGGATTCTAGCTCATTTTAATAAGAAACAACCTGAGTTATTTATAGAGAAAAAATCCCAACGGTAATAAAATGAGCAGAAATCTGTCATTGTCGATACTATTGAACAGTCTTCGATATTATCGAAATTTGAATTTCGATTATATCGCGTCTCATTCCATTGTATCGACTTTCTACAAATATATGTTCATTTTTGTGTGGAACAGACTTTACTCGATTTTATCGAATACCATTCAATTCCATCGATATGCACTTCGATGTTATCGAGGGTAGTTCAATCCCTTTTGGATTCTCTTTAGAAATATACTTTAGGCTGCTGGAAGATTTTGTCCAGAAGTTCGATGTAATCGATCATTATTCAATGCTATCGAATTTTGAAGTTCGATTACATCGAATATTATTCGATATGATCGAAGATTATGTATTTTATTTGAAAGCTTGCTGGATAAAATGTCCCTCAAGTTTGATGCAATTGAGTCTGATTCGATACTATCGAGAACTTACTCTCGATGTAATGGAGGGTGACTCGATTTGATTGATAAACACTTTTGATAATGTCTTCTATTTAGAGGAAGTCCCTGAGCCGATATTATTGAAAAGTGTTCGATAGTAACGAAGTTTGAACTTCGATATTATTGTAATGTATTCGATATTATCGAGATTTTGAGCAGATAGATCATTTTGTTGCTAGACAGAATGGGACTATATATCGATACTATCGAACCATCTTCGATAATATTAAAGATGTCTTTGAACGCAAATCGATATAATTGACTTGCCAGTATAATGCATTTTTAATTCCTCTGACATTCAAGTGTCTTTCTTACTTAAGCTTACCAAGGTGTTTTCTAATGAGTTTAGAGGTAAGTTTTAAGTTGGATGAGGGTCATATACCTTAGGGTTTGGTTTAGCGAAGTGAGGCTTCATTACCTGTTTAGAGCACTCGAGCTTCTCTCTGGTTGAGGTCTTCATCTTGAAATCTTTGTTTTTGGACTCACTTGAAGACAGACTCAACATTCACATAATTTGACAAACTAGGGTACTTTCAGAAGAAACTGGACTTTGGCCGCCATTACTGTGCCAATCCCTGCACCTGATGAGCAGCCTGAGGAATCTCCTTCAGAACATCCTACCGACCCCATTTTAGCGGTGGCCTCGCGTAGGCCCCTTAACAGAGTTGGTTGACTCATCTCCTTGAAGAATTAAGTCAAGGCCCTAATCGGCAATGTGAATCGAATAATGCGGATATCGGAGAGGCAACAACCATTTCCCAACCAAGGCATGGAAGTGGAGGCAACAACCGAGCAATCTCGACCTCTACATGTACCTCACAGTTCGTATGCGGTAAAGGACCGACCGGCGCGATGCACGTGAGTCCCTACGCAAACAATGGGAACAATCGAGCTCACCGAGTCTGACCTGCACCACACTTTAAAGAAGAGAAAGCGTGGGAAGACTTCTGAGGTCGTCGTAGAGAGTGAGGTCACATGGCGGGCAGAGCTGAAAGAGATCTGAGATTAACTCAGCGACATCCAATGGGCAGATCGAGCAAAAGCTCCGGCCTCCATTGAAGCCATACTCGAGGAAGTCGAGCCCCCATTTATTGAAGAAATCATGATGTAACGTCCTGAATTTTTATTGTTTTGGATTTTAAAAAAAATACCTTAAATATATATATATATATATATATATATATATTAACTTATATTATCACTTACTGACTATTAACACTCAATGTTAGTTTATACATGGGTGTTACCAATAAAGAACTGCACAAATCCAATTAATCAACCATAGGAAGCCAACGAATCCTTCCGATCACTTAAACACTGAGTTTAGCCATATGATTTGTTTACATGGGGCCCAAATCTAGTTGAACTATCACTGACTAATCAAGGCAACCGCAACTAAATGAAGACCCACCTAAAGTTGAGATAACTAGGGGTCGGATCTTAATTAACAAACCAAACTGAACCAGTATTCTTTTAGCCTAAGAACCAACAGTTTAGAGTTATTATAATCGAATCGTCATTTTCGCTAGTTACGAATAGGCCACACTGTGAATTTAGCTAATCTAGACCTTAATCATTTCACATAACAAATCTCGTTACATAATTTATTCCAGAAATGCCCTGATTTTTTGAACAAACTCTAAACGCTCGTTAGTGGGCCACTAAATCCGATGCTATAGAAATATGTTCGTCTTAGTGGGCTTGATGTCCATTGCGAGACATCGAGTCAAGATCGTGTCTCAAATCGCTCAACTTGGACTCACGAGGCAAGTGCTTGAGTTATGTGAATACTTTGTATGAAAATATGGAACTTAAGTGAAATAAGTCACTTTGTTCTTTCACAAAATTATGACCCTTCAGACTGTCAATTATGGCCAAAGTCGGGGTATCGACTAAAGATATTCCTCCAAACATATCCATATAGTCGCGGCCCCAATTGACTATCGGTGACTATTAAACAGACTTCTAATCATATTTGTCGATCGGCGCATCTAAATGGCGGGCCGATCATATCCATACACAGATCATCATTAGGGCTAACTATCCTATGGTGTATATTAATATGTATACCCTATAGTGGGCCCTAGATATTAGAAAAACCCTCCCATAGGGCTAATATAGTAAAAATCTAGCCCTTGGGGCCATTTACACCAAATCTAGCACTATATAAGGGCTTCATTCGGGCACTCTATCTCTCCATACGAATTTACATTTTTTTTTAAAGGAGAGCAAAAGAGAAAGAGAGAAAGAGAAAGAGAAAGAAGAAGAAGAAGAAGAGTGAGAGTAGGAGTTGGAGGTTTTGGTGCTTCCTTTCATCGGTCTCCTCCAACTAAGGCCCTGGCCTCGATTATTTTCCTCCACCGAATCCACCCTACTTACGATTGGGAGATAAAAAATAAATCCTACTTCCTAACCTAGGTTTTTTTAAAATGAATTGCATGAATCTCATATAGTTCTTGGTGTTTATATAGGAATTTGTAATTTTCCCCAAATCCCTAACCCTAGGAGCTTAAAATCGGATATTCCTTCTTAAGGTTTGGACCATTATCTCTAGGTTATCATTTATCGACCCTTGAGGGTCTCAGTTAATGGTTAGATGCTTGTAGATGAATTTATATGTGCTAATATGTAAATGTTTTGATTTGTCTATAATATATGTTATTTGTTGGATATGGATGCTCACATGTTTGATGAAATGCTTGAATGGTGGAATATATTACTTTTCGATGCTCATGTGCTTGATTTAATACTTAAGTGATTGTATTACTTTATGCATGCTCACATGTTTGATTTAATGCCTTAGTGAACGTAGTATCTTATGTATGCTTATATGTTCGATAAAATGCCTAAGTATTTGTGTAGTAGAACCTATGCTACAATTGTGTGATGTAATGTTTAGTCCATAACGATACTTAGGATTGCTATCATGTTGAGTCAGTTGGCTAACCGCCTGAACAAAAGGGTGGCCTAAGTTAAGGCGGCCACGCTAGGCTTGTTCGATCGATCTGAGTTGAACACGGACGACCAATAGTAGCTGGACTACACGGGCTGCTTGCACCCAATGCCGGCTATGTCGTGGTTCTCCCAAGTCAATCAAATTAGTCCACTAGCCGACTGATCATGTATGTTCATAATGTATGTCACAACTAAATCGAATTTAGGATACCCTGTTCCCAATGGATGTGTCCATTCATAACCGTTAGTGTGATACGATCCTACTAAGACTCATGAGCCGAGTATGGTGGTATGGGACATCGTGTCTGAGCTGTCAGCCTACGCTGGGGTGACGAGCCTCCCTGTAGTGACTGGTGAGTAACTAAGACTCATGAGTCGGGCATGGTGGTATGGGACACCGTGTCCGAGCTGTCAGCTTATGCTGGGGTGACGAGCCTCCCCGTAGTGACCAGTGAGCACTAATTGAGGTGATAGACCATTGTTCAAATGTCCCTCGTTAAATTACCCGGTCGATGATTCCGTGCCTGAGTATTGTTTGAACAACCGGGCATGAATGGAATTGGGTGACGAGCCCTTTCCTTTGTATTGATTTAGTTTAATGTGATAAGCCCACACCTTTGTAACACCCCAGGCATTGTTCATCTGGGTTGTGGTCTGAGCATGGGTTATCATCTAGGTTCATGTATGGGATCGATCGCGCTTAAAAAATAGCGCTCCAGTCGGTTGGGGCAGCATGTTGTGGGCTGTTACAACCTCGGAACTGAGTGATCATACTTAGTTTGGGTGACAACCCATATCGGGTTGATCCTCATACATTTAGGTATCATACTGTATCTTTGAAATTATTGATTTGTGATATAAATTGGTGATATCTAAATTTGGATTAAGGGACACTGGTAAGGAGTCGCTACGTGCGGCAACGAGCCACGTGATCCGGATAAGGAATCATGATATAACGTCGGTATCCTAGCTTCGCTAATATGCTGGATGAATTGAACTTAATAATTACTTAGCTGACATAATCATTCATCGCATTACATTGGATTAGAATGTGGTGAAACAAGCATTAAAGTCGCACGTTTGAGGGAGTATTGTCATTTGTGAACTAGGTGGTCGGAGTCGCGTGTGAGGGGGTGTTGTTTGGAAAGGGCATGCATCATGTCATATCTTCATATGCACATTTAACAAGAGTATTTATGAAATGTTTGATTTCTTATTTATCATTAACTGTGTTGATTGTGTTGATAACATGTGTAACTTAGAACTAATGGAACCACTGAGTTAGCTACTCACTCCTACCTGGGATGGTGTTTTAAAACACCAACCCGACATATTGTTGATGCAGGCTCTATCGAGGCCTCCGGTGGGTAGTCTTAAATCGTCTTGCGCTGCCACCATTATGTTCTGGAAGATTTTGAATAAACTGGGAGCTTTACACTTTTACCGTCTTGGATATGTATATTATGCCTTGTATAATCCCATTTTGGGCAATCATCATCATGAAAATTCTATTTTTGACTGTTAGCCCTATTATTCTGAATCTATTATTATCTCTACCTCGTTTTGGATCCGCAATTTGAATTGCGCTACTCTGATTGTCTGTGTGTGTGAAATGAATTTGAATCTGAATGAAGACGCATGTGCATTTTATTAAGTTAACACCTGGGAACTTAGGACCAGAGTCTCTGTACTCGGGTGCCGATTTTTGGGGCGTTACACATGAGATATCAGCTATCGTTTAAGTTCTAGGTGCCCCATATCACCCCCTACTGTGGATTCAAGGACCCTGGCAAATACTTGGAATCATTCAGAGCTTGGATGGAACTTCACGATGCCTCTGAGTCCATGATGTATAGAGCATTTTCCCTAACTTTGTCGAGGCTTGCACGAAAATGGTACAAGTAATTAAAGCCAAAGTCCATCAGCTCCTTCACTCAACTTAGTAAAGCCTTCATCAGACAGTTTATTGGTGGGAAAGATAAAAGAAAGCCATCAACTCATCTTCTCATAATCGCACAGAGGGAGGATGAGTTGTTAACAGATTATATCATTTGATTCAATGTGGAAGCGGTGGAGGTCAACGATTACTCTGACCAGAAAGCTCTGATTGCCATGGTAGCCGGCCTGAAATAAGGAAAGTTCCTCTTTTTTATTGGTAAGAACCCCTCGACTACCCTTACCGACCTACTTAGTCGAGCTAAAAAATATTCTAATGCCAAGGAAGAGCTACTCGAGGAGAAAACAACTAGATTAAGGATAAGAAGTGAATGGAAGAAGGAGAGCCATTTGCCGCTAACACCAAAAGAAAGGAGGACGACCAAAACCGAGGCCAGTGTAATAACCAAATTCTAAAAAGCCGCTTTCATTTGTACACTACCTTGAACACCAAACCAAATAAGGTACTTAAGGAAGCTAGGTTGAGTAAAGAAACTTGATGACCGAAATGAACCAGTCAATCAAGCTCGGTAATAAGGCTCATCGGCCAACCCCGACCTTGACCTCAAGTACTGAGGGATGTATAGACAAAGTCATGGAGAGTAAGCTCTTACTTCACCCATGGAACGCTGATCATGTAAAGATCTACTACCCATGAAGAACTCCAATGGGTGAAACAACTGTGCGTGACTGATCACCTCGATAGAAGCTACTCATGTTTGATTATGAGAAATCTCCCTCAATCAAAGGGAAGAATGTTCTCCAATTTATTTTTACTGTTTTATCTATCATTTTTATTCACATATTCGAATGTAAGTGACCTCCCTTGAAGGAAAAAAAGTTCTTGTGATACCGTAACCGTTTCTCTTCTATTATTTTATGAATTTTACAATAAAAGAACTTCTCCAGGTCAGGGGAAGAGAATTTCTTTTAATATTATTATCTCGATTATCTGAGCTATATGACCGACCATGAGGACTTCCCTCAATTTAAGGGAAGAAAGTCCTTTTGACGAGTGCTCGACCTACTAATATGTGATCGACCTATTGATTCTACTATGCATGACCTATCAGTACATGCTCGACTATCGATTATAAATCTATATTCCTGCCACCCACACATAAAGGCAATAAAATCAAGGAACATGCATGGAACCAGCTGACCTTCTCATACATTAGTTCAAAAGGTACTTCCCGAGATTATAAAGTATAGAGCTCGAAAGTAAGGGGTCACTGCTATGAGTAAAATGGAGCTAAACAAATGTATGAGATAGATGAGCTGAGCAGCGAGACTCAACGACTATGTATTGCTTGAGGGCCGAAAAATCACTTAGACCTTTTGTTTCAGCTACTTTCTACCTCGGCCTCCATTGTCACTTTGGCCCTCGGCTCGACCTCACGTACCGACCTCGATCTCGGAATAGAAAGAATAATCCTTTTCATATGTGGGTGGGATTACATCCCGAAATCTCCATTGAAAATCACGCTAATCGAAGTAAAGTTAAAGATATTATTGAAATTAAAGTTCGACTCCAATACAAGCACATCCAGCATATCCAACAAATCAACTCAGATACGAGAACTCCTAGAAAGCCTATAAATATACCCTCCACCATGGAACAAGGTATATAACAAATACACCAATTCTACTATTGTGAGTACATACGCTTGACTTAAGCATCAGAGGGTCCCTGGCCTTAATCGGTGCCCCCAATGTATTCTCTTATTCCTCCATTAATTGCAGGTACTCATTAGCTCGTAGGAGGTGAGGTAGGATCGACTAAATTTTAGCATTAACAGTTAGAGTTGTTTGTAATATGTCCCTAATGATGAATTTGCTCGTCTAGCTCCTTCTTGAAGCACTTCCTCATAGAGAGAGACTTTCTTAGTTAGATCATATAAATCCATAAACTCTGTGCCAATAAACATTTTGCGGAGCTTGTATTCTAGACCATCTTGTGCAAGCTGTACGAATTCAAACTCAGTCATTACTATCTTATAGCGGCTTTTAGCCCGCTTGAATCGTATTATATAACTCTCACATGGTTCCCCGGCCAACTGTCGGAACTGTGCGTATTATATAGCTTTAATATTAAAGTTTAGTATTTGGTGTCTATTAAGGAATTATTTATAATCATACTAGGAATAATCCCGTGATTAATTTGATTATATATATATATATATTGAGTTTTATAGTTTAATACTTTGTAAGCTCATATTAGAGGAGGACTACAGTAAAATATATTTTGAGTGTTCTTATTCTCTTATGGACTCAAGGTTTAAACAACATTGAGAAGACGATATTCTTCATCTTTCCTTTTCTGTGTCCTTATTAGAGTTATTAGCACTCCAAACCTCCAGAATACCTTAGAACTTTCGATTATTCCTTCCTTCTTAAAATTTATGAAATTGAAGTACAGTCAGCTCATAACTTACTAGTCATAAGATCGAAATAGTAAATACATATGAAATTTTATACCATTAGAAACCTTTTTAGGATAATCTTTGACCATAGGCATATTGAGAGATTTATTAACCCCTACTTTGGACATAAATTAAAATAAGAACTCTCTTAGACCAAGACCCAAAGGACAACCTTATAAATAAGAGATTTAAACTCAATGATGGGCATTCCCTAAACATTTAAATTGATCGGACTACGGAATTACGGAGCTATATGCCTGTAAAGCATTCACGACTTAACCCAATTCTCAATCCTGGGCAACTACCAATGGACTCACTGCTTTGACCGAGCAAAAGACCAGGATCCACTAGGACTAAGAAGGAATATAATGAGCCTTCTACCTTGGTCAGGTAGATGATTGACGTATCAGGATCAAGCCCATTGTAACTGTCTCTCCGTATCGGTCGAACATTTAAAAACATATATTTTTACTCTAGATAGAGGGGAATCATCGTCATGAATACAAATATTTAAAAATAAATAGATAAATAAATAAATTGTAGTAAACTATCAGGGTGAAAAAGTTTTAAGGAGGGTAGACTAAAATGAGCTAGACTAGCATAGATAGTATGCACCATACCTTGAACATGAACATTAAACTAATAAAACTTAGGCGTACAGAATTAGGGTACCTTTACCGAATTACGTTAGGCAATTTCGAGGATGAATTTGTTTTTAAGGAGGGTAGATTGTAATACCCAAAATTTTCACTGTTTGATTTGCCAAAAATCCTTTAATTTTTTTAATAACTAGTCATGTCATCACTTACGGACTATTGATGATCGAGAAAAGCTTATATGCGGCTGGTATCGATAAAGAACCGTACAAATAAGATTGATCAATCGTAGAAAATCAATGAACCCAACCGATCACTAAAACATCAAGTTTATCCCCATGATTTGTTCACATAGGGCCCAAATTTAACCGATCTACCATTGATTAATCAGACAGTCGTGACTAAATTAAAAGATCTATCCAAAGCCAAGTCAGATAAGGGTCAGACCTTAATTAATAAACCAAATCAACCCAATTACTCTTTTAGCCTAAAACCAACGGTTTAGGGTGATTATGACCAAATCACTATTTTTGCTAATTTCGAATAGGTCATACTATGAACTTAATTAATCTATACCTCAACAACCGTGCTCATGAAATCTCCCTACCCAATTTATTCCAGAAGTGCCCTGATTACCTGAACAAGCTTTAGACAGCTCGTTAGTAGGCTGCTAGTTTCACTGGGCTTGTGGTCCATTGCGGGAAATGGACCCAAAAGACACCTTGAAATAAATGATTTGCGTCGTCTAGTCGGCTCTTGTAAAATGCAATTCTCCCAAGTATTAGCCAAAAATTTGAATTTTAAAACATATGGCCCCGTCACTTAGGGTAATAAATTAGGACATTTCAACCATCGAATTTCACCCAAATTTGCACCATAGGTTGGAGATATTTCTATGCACTTGTTCGCAAAATCTGATCATTCATCAAGGATTGGTGACCGTTGATCACAAACCAGGACATTCCGGTAAAAGCCTACGTCTGTTTGCCGTCAAACTTTACCCAGCCCTTCATCAGGCTATGGGGCACTTATTCCATGAATTAAATGGGCCAGGGGCCCATCAGGGCAGCCCCAATGATAAAAAATGGGCCCACAGGGCCATTGGGGGAATTACACCAAACTGTAGGGTCAACTGAAATAATTCTGGGCATATAAAGTCCAACCCTCTCTCCCTCATTTGTTGAGATTTCAGCAGCTGAAATTCAGAGATAGAGAGAGAGAGAGAGAGAGAGAGAGAGAGAGAGAAGTGAGGTTGAAGGATTGCACCTTAGTGCTTGAAGTTGTAACTCCCCTCACCCATCGCCCTTGCAACTCCAAAATTTCAATCATACTGTCGTAGAACTGAGCTACGCCCGATCTAAGGTAAGAATTGGTCGTCAGCTTATTTTTTCCTAATGATCAGCCACGCCTGACACATCGAGTTTGCGGACTCGACGACGTTAGGATGCTTGCAAAGGCTTCCAGTCGATAATAGGTGCGGACCATTACCTTTAGATGACCGATTGTCAGGCCTAGCGTAGGTTTAATGAATGTGATTAGTGATTGTTAGTGCATGTGGCTGAATTTTCATTTGAACTGTAAATCTACGTTAATGGACTAGGAATTAACAAAATGTCAGGAAAGGAATTAGCCCCAATATCCCAATTTGTGACCCATGCCTTTGCATGTTCATGTAGGTTGTATCTACCTAAAATTTCTTAAATTGCTGCTAGTTGATTGTTGATTCCCTGATTTGGTGTTAACTATGCTTAAAATGATAACATGGATTGCTGTAATTTGGTAATTAGTGATTGATTTCCTGATTATATGATTAATTATACTTGGGTGGAGGCATGAAATGTTGTAATTTGGTTGATTGGTTGAGTTACTTACCTCAAAATTCAGTGTATGGCTGAACTGTGTGCTTCATGTTGATCTATGGAAGATAAACTTCGGTGTATTGTTATATGACTGCCCATGTGATGTATAGGCTGGATTATGATATGTATAATCTGTAAATTTGGGTGGAGCTTTGCATGTTGCTGTCCATCTTGTTACAATTGTTGGAATATGTTAAACATGATCCTTGTAGTTGAAGATCGGTGTATTGTTATCCATATACTTAGAATGTTGAATTTTGTTGCCATTTGTGAAATTATTCCTGAATTTGTTGAATTTATATTATCCATCGGTGAACTTGTCCTCTCATGGGTTGGCCGATAACTAGAATTATTTGGGAATCCCATCGTTAGATCAGCCTACGGGTAAATCTGGCCCGAATAGTTAAGCTGTAAATTATCTCAGGCCATTTAGTTTATAGTTCAACTTGTGGGGGTATATTGACTCTTAGGTCAGCCATCCTTGTACGTTAACCATGTTTGATCACACCTGTATGAACCCGAAGTACCCTGAGACCTTTGCGCTACTATTAATTATAATTTACGGCCCACAAGACTCATGAGCCGAGGATGGTAGTATGAGACACTATGCCTGTGCTGTCGGCCTACGCTGGGGTGACGAGCCTTCCCGTAGTATCCAATGAGCACTCAGACTCATGAGCCGAGGACGGTGGTATGGGACATTGTGCCCATGCTGTCGGCCTGTGCTGGGGTGATGACCTCCCCACAGTAACCGCGAGTAGGACATTTAAGTCTAAATTGTTTTCATTTGTGTTATACTCCTTTTCGGGATTAACGGCCTCATATAGGGCTAAGGGTTGCGAGAGTCACATGACCACGGCCCCTGAGTCACGCGATCGGGTTAGGGTAATAACACCACTAAGGGTATTCCAGTTTTCCCAACCTACTGGATGAATGAACTTAATTAACCAACCAAGCTAACATATTTCATGACATTGCATTATTATTGTGGCGATTATGCAGTCAAGGTCGTAATTGAGGAAGTGTTGATTATTGCGAACGTGAGACGTTGTCGCTTGAGGGAGAGTTAGTGGTGAGGAGCATGCATCATATCATAACCATGCATTTGCATTAACAACAGTATCTAGGTTTCTATGCTATTTGCTGTGCATTAAACGTATTCTATGCATGATAATTTGTGTGACCTATTGTTAATGGTACCACTGAGTTAGCTACTCACTCCCACTCTGGGATGGTGTTCTAAAACACCTCAAAATCCGATATAAATGCAGATACCTTGGAGTGAGACGCACTAAACAATGTCGGTGCCGACGACGATGAGGAGCCGACACACTCCCAGACTTTGGCGATTTCTTCTAGTTTATGGTTGGATGGTCGAGGGTCATGGGTAAGGGCCCTAGTCATTTTGGGTTATTTATCTAGGTGGGTCTAGTTCCCAATTGGATTTCTTGGTACTGTATTTTGGATATCTTATGTGTTTAGCGACCCGTATTTATATTTTATGATATTCTCATGCTTATGGTTTGCTAAACCCGTCATTGCTTATAAATAAACCCAAATGCATTGGAATCTGGAGCCCATTAGGGCATATGTGGCACTTGGGAATTCGGGAGCCAAGTTCCTACTCAACCCTTGAAAATCTGGGGCATTACAAATAGTCATTATTATCTAACTCATGACATTGCATAATGAATCAGCTATCATGCTCAATGGTCGACTGACCGGGATCACAAAAAAACAAGGAGAAATCCGGTCGATAATTCCTTGGCAATGGTTGCTTCCGATCTACCCACTCATTATATGGTTTGTGATAGATGGGGATATCGTTGCCGCCTAACACTTGGCAGGTAACTTCTTAAACAAGTTGCACTATTTGGTCTCGATCGATCTGATGGGGTTATACAACCGGTGGTTGATCGGGTCCAAAGCAATTAGGTTTATCTTGAAATCTAGGGCCCTATTGCGGATTAAAACCGACTGAAGGTCCATGATTTATATTTTCATGTATGAATTCCCTAGCCTCTTATTCAGGTCGCCTAACTTCCATAGGAGGTGGCGCGTTCTTGACCTTCGGCGAAGGAATCAGTGGTCGACCGAGCTTCTATTATGTCGGGATGTGGGCGGCGTCCGTTTTGTTATTACAGCCAATAATCGCTACATAGCTTCAGTCTGATTGGCCATGTAACAATTGGTGGCCTCAGATTGGATGTGGAACTGCTCCACCAGGGCCCTTCCATATTCCTGCACCATCTGCATGCTCATTTGAACTTCTCAAAGCACAACAGATACCTCGTCCGGGAGCACGACATGGGACGTGGATGGTTCGTCCTAATTTCTGGTTAGGTTAACATTTAAATTAAGCCCCTTCAGGGGCGCTTAAACATGCACCCCATCACTTGGAGGTGGTGCGGTTGGTATCTTGAGTTCGATCTCGGCAATTCGAACACTTCTTCTTTGCATTTTTTTGTAATAGCCAAACTTGTAATTTAATAGATAAGGTCCCATTGGAGGTGCTAGAAAATTGTTCGAATGTTGTTTTTCTCACAAAGTGTGCTTGCATGCCAGAATTGGATTTGCGGCTCCATTTCAAAATGAACAACAATGATCTCGAGCGTCAAGATAGGCAGACGCAGAATATAACTGAGGCCCGGTGGGATCAGCTGCCTATTCAGCCATTACCTCGGTGTGTAAATGGATCAGGCGATAGTCAGAGGGTGGGGTTCGTCCTTTGAAGATGGGTTGCTCTTTTGCCTTCCGTACGAAAGGACTTTTCGATACATATTCAATAAAATGGGAAAGAAATCCTTACAGTCGACCTCTACAAACTGTTGAAGAACGTTTCTATGATGTAGAACTGAATCTAGCATATGAGCATAGACCCAATATTATAGTTAAGTTATTAGCTACTGATTACAATAAGGAATGTAAATAGCAAGTTAGGGAAGTAAATGGTTACATTAAGGAATGTAATTTACTTAATAGGAGAAGTAAACGATTACACTACGAAATGTAAATTGAGAAGATAACAGAAAAGATAATTGAAAGATAAGTTTGGTTTGTTTTATATTGGTATGAGACATTATTTTGCCGTAATCTTTTTCTATTTATAGCTCTAATCCAGTCATTTTGGATCTTTCCCACATTCTGACGGTTATGGTAACCATTCACCATTACTTTGCTTCTGGATACTTCTCACGTTCTGCTTCATTAGCCTCTCCTTTCACCACATGTCAAATGATTGTGCGAATTCGATCGCTCCTACTCTTGCCATTTGTCACATAGTCATTCGAGTTCGGTCGCTGTCTTCTCGACCGCTTCTCTAGCACTAGCCCGCAATTGATATGTTATGGCTCTGCTTTCCTAGACAAAGTCATACATATTTGTAAGAAATCCTTTGACCGTTCCATACGTATTCATACAAATCACACGTGAATGAATCTGATTGTTGAAACAAGGCTCGGCCGGAATGGATACAAACAGATACCAGTGAAAGGGTCCTTATTCTCCTTTCCATTACAAATCTAGGATTATTTATGGGATTCGGGATAAGGGAATATACACTTGTCATGTATCAGTCTCCTAGATAGGTAGTGTATCACTATTTCTATTATTGGAGAACGTGTTGTCCTTGCGTTAGAGGATAGCGCTAAAGCACTATATTAAATATTGTATGTGGCAAGTATCCACAAATCCATACTAGATTGGACAATAGAGGCCATCATCCCATCTTAATCTATTTGGATCACCACGCATTGATTGTTTTGTATTATGAATGAATAGAAAATAAGCAATTAATACTAGAGAAAGTATTAAATATGAGCTATTTGGAGGTTGGCGTGGCTATGTCATCACCTTGGATGGCATGATGACTAAGGAGATTCACTCGAATGCTAATAAAACAACATAAAAGGGGTAGCATGGCTTTTCTCGGATCCACAGGGGGTAGCATGGCTTTTTCTCTGGGTCGGGTTGGTAGCATGGCTATGCCTTCACTAGAGACTAGAGATGGTGGATTTAGTGCATTTCCTTTAGAATTTTATCTTGGAAAAACTGCTCTGTCCTAAGAGCTCAAAACTCATGGGAATGCCAAAATGAAATAACTAAGTGTCCAAAGAAAGGCTCTCACAGGGTATTTTTAGACTTATTTATAGATTTTCTTGGAGCCCAACACTACGTGAAAAATGGAAAAAAATGACAGATTTAGAGACGGTTCTGGACCGTCTCTAAAACTGCTTGGTTTAAACACGCTTTAGAAATGGCCGTAAACCGTCTCTAAAATTAGGGACGGCTTCTGACCGTCCCTAATATTGTCTTTAAATGTTCTGCATCCACAAATAATTTAAGACGGTCTTTAACCGTCTTATATAAGTCATCGAGACGGTCAAAGACCGTCCAGTATTAGAGACGGTCTTCGACCGTCTTATATCTGATCATACGAGACGACCCTTGGCCGTCCGTATTAGAGACGGTCATTGGTCGTCTTTTACTTATAATCTGAGACTGTCAAAGACCGTCTCTATTAGAGATGGTCCTTAGCCGTCTTATTACCTTGTCAAAAACCGTCTCTATTAGAGACTGTCAATGACCGTCTCTATTAGAGACTGTTATTGACCATCTCTATTAGAGACGGTCCTTAGCCGTCTTCTAGGACCGTAGAAGACCGTCTGTATTAGAGACGGTCGTTAACCGTCTCTAATGCTCAGGTACGAGTTGAACTATTTGGTTTAGAAAAAATAATTAACAATGTTTTAAAAAAAAAAAAAACTGTGATTTTATAAAATTCTACATTTTGAAAAAAAAAATTAAGAACTTTGAATAATGTTGATAACTTTGAAAAAAAAAAAGATTTCAATAAAACAAATGATATTTTGAAAAAGAAAATATAAAAAATTAAACAAAATTGTGAAAAAATTGACAAATTGTAAAAAATATATATATTTTAAAAAAGAAAACTAGATTTTGTATTTTGAGAAAAAAATTAAAAAGTTATATAACAAGATTTCGATAAAAAATGATATTTTGAAAAAGAAAATTTTAAAAATTAAACAAAATTGTGAAAAATTTGACAAATTGAAAAAAAAAAAATTTTAAAAGAAAAACTAGATTTTGCATTTTGACAAGAAAAATTGAAAAGTTATATAACAAAAGTGATATTAAAAAAAATGATATTTTGAAAAAGAAAATTTAAGAAATTAAACAAAATTGTGAAAAAATTGACAAATTGTAAAAAATATATATATATTAAAAAAGAAAACTAGATTTTTTATTTTGACAAGAAAAATCAAAAAGTTAGATAACAAAAGTGAGATTTTGATGATGTGTTGTATATCCTTGCCGTCCCTATGTTTTTCCGACCAATTTTTGGGCCGGGTATAAAAAATTGTGTAGATTTAAATCTTAAGTGGACCACACCACTAGAAAGAATGATAATATAGTACCTCGCCATTAAAAATTATAAAGAGCCCATCGTAAGGTTTTATTAATGTTTATTTGTAATCCAACTTGTTGATAATGTAAAGAATATCTAGATGAAGGTAAACTGCAAAGATCAAATTGATCCAAAACTTTTGTGGCCTTCAAAAGGTTTTTAATAGTTATTCATCATTGTTTTGATCGATATGGCCCACCTGAGATTATTGAGTTCTTGTGATTTGAAATCACATTCTAAAATATGATGGAAAAATATATGGATGGTGTCGATATACATAAAATATATCAAGGTGGGCCCTACACGGTTAGAGTAACACTCATGAAGGAGTTACCTAAATAGTGAAATGGTACTATAAGGTCACCTCATGGGAACTTCCCATGAGGTTAATCTGTGTGCGCCCCACCATGATGTGTGTAGAACATCAGCACCATGCATTTGATGTGTCCCCTTTAAGTCCAAAAATCAGTCATATAAGAAACTCAGGTGGGCCATAGCATCTAAAACTATGCGAAGACATCCATAAAACATATAAAAGCATTTGGTGGGGCCCAAATGAGTTTTGGATGTGTATGAAAGTTGGTCTGACTCCTCATCCAAGTGGGACACACATAATGAATGGGCTGGACTATGAACCACATCTAGGTGGGCCCAATAAATGATTATGGATGTTTTAATGGGAAGGTAACCCTCTCAACTATAGTATGTGGTGTGGCCCACCCAAATCATGGATTGACTTTATTTTTAAGCTCGTGGCCCACCATGGAATGGTGCATCTGATTATGGGGCAAATCCAAAGTTCAAGTGGACCCACCATAGAAAAGAGTGGGATAGTTACACCCACTATTGAAACCTTCTTAGGGCTCATCGCGATGTTTATTTGAGATCCAATCTGTTTATAAGTTAATACAGACATGGATGCGGTTGAAACTTGGTCTGATTCCTCATCCAAGTGGGACACACATAATGAGTGGGTTGGATATGTGAATCACATTTACGTAGGCCCAATATATGATTATGAATGTTTTAAGGAAACCCTTCTCCATTACATTTAAGTGAGTTACTCGTTACCCTTACCAGAGTAAACTCTATGGGGTCCACTGTTATTTATTTATTTTATCCACTCCATTCATCCATGTTAATAGATAATTTGAGGTCTAAAGAACAAAAAGGAAGCATATCCAAAGCTCAAGTGGACCACACCACAGGAAATAGTGTGATTGAACCTCTACCATTTAAAATTTCTTGGAGGCCATAGAAGTTTTGGATCAAGCTGATGTTTGTGTTTTCTATTCATTCATATATTTTTGATATTATGAACAACCTTTAACCGTTTTTGGACAATAGGATCAGTCCAGATTGAAGAGTAATAACTTCAGATGTTTAAATCAAAATTCACTCAAATTGTTGATCAATCTTGTTTGCCCAATATCTTTCTCATATGTAGGATGATTGGGGCGAGTAACCGTTTTTGGATGTTGGTCGGTGCTCTATGGGTCCCACCATGATGTATGTGCTTCATCCATGCCGTCCATCCATTTTTACAAATCATATTAGGCCCTGATACCAAAAATGAGAGGGATATAAATCTCAGGTGGACCACACCACATGAAAACAATAGTGATTGGATATCCACCATTAAAACCCTCCTAAGGCCCACTGTACTTTTTATTTGACATCCTATCTGTTGATTAGGTCATACAGGCCTAGATGAAGGGGAAAAAACTATGCGAAGACATCCATAAAACATATAAAGCATTTGGTGGGGCCCACTTGAGTTTTGGATGTGTATGAAACTTGGTCTGACTCCTCATCCAAGTGGGACACACATAATGAATTTTGGATCAAGCTGATGTGTTTGTGGTTTCTATTCATTCATATATTTTTGATATTATGAACAACCTTTAATCGCTTTTGGACAATCTGATCAGTTCAGATTGAAAAGTAAATAACTTCAGATGTTTAAATCAAAATTCACTCAAATTGTTGATCAATCTTGTTTGCCCAATATCTCTCTCATATGTAGCATGATCGGGGCGAGTAACTAGTCAATTTGAAGGTAATGATCAGTAAAATAGAGTGAATGGACCAGACATGTAAAATAGGCCAAATATTCTGGTCAAAATTGTGACCCAACTTATTGATCTCGTGGGAACCTGTTATTTATTTATTTAATCCACTCCGTTAATCTATGTTAATGGATAATTTTATTTTCTTATGATTTGAAATCACATCCTAAAATATATGGATGGTGTCGATATACATAAAATATATCAAGGTGGGCCCTACACGGTTAGAGTAACACCCATGAAAGAGTTACCTAAATAGTGAAATGGTACTATAAGGTCACCTCATGGGAACTTCCCATGAGGTTAATCTGTGTGCACCCCACCATGATGTATGTAGAACATCAACACCATGCATTTGATGTCCCCTTTAAGTCCAAAAATCAATCGTATACGAAACTTAGGTGGGCCATAACATCTAAAACTATGTGAAGACATCCCCAAAACATATAAAAGCATTTAATTGGTGGGGCCCACATGAGTTTTGGATGTGTATGAAATTTGGGCTCACTCCTCATAATCCAAGTGGGACACACATAATGAATGGGCTGGATCTATGAACCACATTTAGGTGGGCCCAATAAATGATTATGAATGTTTTAATGGGAGGATAACCCTCTCAACTATAGTATGTGGTGTGGCCCACCCAAGTTATGGATTGACTTTATTTTTAAGGTCGTGGCCCACCATGGAGTGGTAAGTCTGACTGACGGGGCAGATCCAAAGTTCAAGTGGACCCACCATAGAAAAGAGTGGGACAGTGACACCCACTATTGAAACCTTCTTAGGGCCCGCCGCGATGTTTATTTGAGATCCAACTTGTTTATAAGTTAATACAGACATGGAATAAGGTGGGACATACACGTAGTTTTGATGTGTCCCCTTTAGCTTATGAGATATCTCAAAAATCATTCGTTTACGAAACTCAGGTGGGCTATACCATCTAAAACTATGTGAAGACATCTAAATAAATATAAAAGCACTTGGTGGGGCCCACATGATTTTTGAATGCGGTGGCCCGAGTCGACCCCTCATCCAAGTGGGACACACATAATGAGCTTGATCCGAAACTTCTCCAGCTCCCAAGAAGTTTTTAATGGTGGAAGTGAAATGCCCAATTTGTAGTCCACTCAAGCCTTGTTCCTGCCTAATGTTTTGCATGATACCTTATAATTATCTGAGAAAAAAGATTAGGTTACAGGACTTTATAAGCCAAAAAAATATATGTTTTATATTGAAGCTGTCCATCTATTTTGAAATATTATTATAGGGCTCTGTAGGGACTCTATAGGACCTACAAAAATATATGTTTTATATTTAAGCTGTCCATCTATTTTGAAATATTATTATAGGTCATGAAACAAAAAATCAGGTATATTTAAGGCTAAAGTGGACCACACGGTAGGAAACATGGAGATTAAATCACATGTGCTTCCTATGGTGTGGTCCTCTTGGGCCTTCAATCTACTTTATTTTTGGGATCATGTACTAAAATTATTTATTAAAATTAATAGACAAAATGGATAAACAAAATACATCATGGTGGGTCCCACAGAGGTCCGGACAGGACATCCATGTCCGTCTTACCCCATCCACGCCCAAAATTGGGAAACGGATTGGCTACTCTCCCAGCCACCAGCCCTGCGGCTGTTGGTCGGTGCTCTATGGGCCCCACCATGATGGTATGTGTTTCATCCATTTTTAAAGATTATTTTATCACTTGATCCTACAAATGAGGGAGATATAAATCTCAAGTGGACCACACCATGTGAAAACAATAGTGATTGGATATCCACCATTAAAATCCTCCTAAGGCCCACTGTACTGTTTATTTGACATCCAACATGTTGATTAGGTCATACAGGCCCGGATGAAGGAAAAACAAAAATCAGCTTGATCCAAAACTTTTATGGCCCCCAAAATATTTTTAATGGTCGACGATCATTCAACACTGTTTCCTGTAATGTGGTCCATTTGAGATTGGGATATACCCCATTTTTGGTCTCATACCATAAAATGATCTGTAAAAATAGATAGACGGCATGGATGCAACACATACATCATGGTGGGTCCCACAGAGCACCGACCACCATTTCCCAAAATTGGGCGCGCGCGGAGCGTGCCCAAAAATCCCTCCATTTCTCTCTCTCTCTCTCTCTCTCTCTCTCTCTCTCGCCATTCCCTAACCCTCTCTCCCGATCTTGCTCTAGCTCTCATCTTCCTCCCTCTCTCTATTCGTTCCCCAATCTCTCTCTCTCTCTCTATTGCCCAATCCGTCCCTCCCTCTCCATCTCTTGCGGTCCATTGCCGAACGCCCTACCCACGCACGCTCGGTTGAAGGTCACTCACAACAGTGAGGTCTCTCTCTCTCTCTCTCAATCGCTCTCAATCTCAATATCGATTTAGGGATTTGGGGATTTAGGGATTTGGGGATTTAGGGATTTGGGGATTTGGGGATTTTGGGCGTGTTTGGGCAAGTGGGATTAGAAGGGATTAGGTGGGATGGAATTGCAATTGGTCCTGTGCCTTCGATGCGGATTGCGTCCTACCCCGCCCGTCACTACCGGGACGGCAGCGGCATGACTGAGTGGCCACCGTGAGGTATGGGTCTTATCCACACCGTTAATCCATTTTTTCCTGTCATTTTAGTTCATAATTCTAGATATGAGTCAGATCCGAGGCTCAATTGGACCACACCACAGGAAGCAGCAGTGATAATGATTCTCACCGGTGAAACTTTTCTAGGCCCACCATGATGTTTATTTTCCATCCAACCTAAACTGCTTGACATTCATGTATGGAGAAGATGGATAGTTAAAAAATGTTGAGCAGCAGTTCACCTATCCCATATATTTATTTCAGCTGACAGATTTTGCATTCTCAACACTTACTGTGTAATTTTCATATGTTTAGTGTGTGCAAAGATACATATAATTTTCATCCTGTATAAACCTATACTTATCCCATATAAATGTTGTCATCCTGTATTAATACCATATCTTTTTCTCTCTTTTTTTTTCGATGGAATTTATTAATGAAGAAAAGGAAGAATAAAGAAAAAGGAAAGGAACTATCCATTAAGGCAATGGACAACAAGTTGCCAATTAGAATTTTCTTTTCTGCTATTTTCAACCATTGGGTTTATGGGGATCCTCTGAGTTATCCCTTCACTTCACTTTAGGGACACATTTGGATAGGGAGAATCCAAAATTTGAACTTGCCTTTGTGTGTGTGTGAAAAGGAGAAAAATTGTACATGAAAAGGTAAAGTGAAGAAACGAAGGCAATTAGTATAAGATGTCTCTTTCTGTTTCCAGATATTGGTTATGTAAGATTTCTGCCACTATATATTCTTTTGAGTGCATGGATTTGACCTTGAATGACAACAGGTAAGAATCAAATGTTCCACTGTTTATTTCCGTGATCTGAATGTGCACTTCTATGATGCAAATAAATTATATTGTTTAAGCTTCCAAAAGAATTATTTTTCTTTGTTGAAGTCTAGATAGATGCATGCGACTTTCAAATTGTTGTTGCTTAAAACATCTACTATTCCATTTTCTCTTAATACCTTTTTTCAGGAGGAGAACTAAAATGTTTTTCATTTATAAGTTGCATTCATGGTCGAAGAAAGCTTGGCTCTCCCATTAAGAGAAAAAAAATTGTGATCGAAGGAAAAATGCGTAAGAAGCTTTTTCTATAGTCTGGTGTATTCTCTTAGTCATAGTGAAGATATCAAAATCATCTCAAAGGTCCTAGCAGCATGGGAGGAGACCATTTGGATTTCTTTGGTTGGCGATAATTTCTCTCACCCAACCCGTTGCGATCACAAATCATCTCTAACAGAAATACAATGGAATTTCTCCTATGCAAACAACTCTTGACTAATCTGTTCAAGGGAGTTTGATTGTTGTCCTTTACTGTGCTGAAATTGAACTTTCTGTGAAGTTCTCCATTGAGTTTATGGTAGATGAATATAGGGTCCTGATACATCAGGATGCAAATAGTATCCTGAATCAGTGATATGCCCACTTCAGACAAGTGGGTCCCATGGTTCGTGATCCTGCTGATATGATGACAACACCACTGATGGTGGATGCCTCAAAATTCTTCCAGATTGAATGGTCCTTGCTATATAATCTTTGGTCTTTATTCTATGTTGTTGTATCTTTCTTACCCATCTATTCATAGACCACTGGTTGAAGGGTTAGGAACGTGGGATCTTCCATTCTGAGAGATTTTGAGACACCTGTCCATGGTGGGGCCTCCCATGCCCACAAGGTCTGGATCACATGACCATGGTCCTCTCGGGCGAACTGCACGTCAGCATGCATTCATTCTCTCATTCACTGTTTGCACGTTGAAAATTTTTCAAAAAATTTGAAATAGCGTATGATGATGGATTTCCTGATTTTCCTTGCAACTTGTTCAAAGTTTGTTATGCTTAAATGTCTGAGATATTTTCTGGCAGCTCTCAACGTATAAGAGCAATGCCCTTACTCTTTCAAGAAACTATCCTTTTAAACATATAATCCTGTTAACCTTCTCTACGAGTCATATGCTGACTTTGGTGTCCTTCCTTCTTTTACATTTCATTGTAATCATGGATGTATGAATACTTATATGCCCCATTTGGAATGTCCATGGAATGTGGATTTGGAAATGCTGTTTACTGCTGATTTGGAATGTCCATTTATACAAAGATATGGTATTAATTTTCATACAGTTAATTCCATTTCAAAGCCAAAGATCAGTCATATCATACTATTCTGTGTACAAAGATACATGACAACCCTAAGATTGTCGTGTCAAATGCGTTAACACTGGCATTATGGATACAAATTGACAAAACTTCTCACCTTTTTTATTTTTTATTTTTCCTTTCTCCCTTTCTCTACTCATTTTTCTATATCACTCTTATACTGCATGGACTATCTGCTTGTAAGATTTCTAGGTCACAAACATTCAACAAAGGTTCCAAAGACCAATCCAGGGGTTGGATTTTTCTCTGTCATACAGGTTGTGGCTATCAAAGATATAATATCACCTCCTTATAGGGAAACATATAATGATGTATATAGGTAAATTCATTTTTTCTTATTCCTTATATTGTTTCTCAGTTATATTTGTGTTGGTTTCAGAGTACAGGTCCAATTATATTTGTGTTGGTTTCAGAGTACAGGTAGCGATAGAAATTGTTGTGTTGGTTTGAGTACAGAGAAAAGGATGAGCGATAGAAATTGTTGGTCAATTGTGGCTTATGAGAAAAGGATGAGTAACCAACAATACAAATATGGGAGGAGGCCTTCCCAGTGTATCCAGATGCTTTTAGATATATTTATGTTATTTTTAAATGTATTTTCTCGAAAATAATGGAGCAGGCCCGGATGTGCGTCGGAGCTATCCGGATGAGCGGAGGTCCCTGGAAGGTGGGAACCGCTGACAATGATGAAGCTGGCCATTTCCTATGGATAGCATTGGAAGGGCCTAGCCATTTGGACAAGCCGTGTTAATGTATTTGCTCGAAAATAATGGAGCAAGCCCGGATGTGCGTCGGAGCTATCCGGATGAGCGGGGGTCCCTGGAAGGTGGGAACCACTGACCATGATGAAGCTGTCCATTTCCTATGGACAACATTGGAAGGGCCTGGCCATTTGGACAGGACGTGTTAATGAATTTGCTCGAAAATAATGGAGCAAGCCCGGATGTGCGTCGGAGCTATCTAGATGAGCGGGGGTCCCTGGAAGGTGGGAACCGCTGACCATGATGAAGCTGTCCATTTCCTATAGACAACATTGGAAGGGCCTAGCCATTTGGACAGGCCGTGTTAATGTATTTGCTCGAAAATAATAAAGAAAGCCCGGATGTACGTCGGAGCTATCCGGATGAGCGGGGGTCCCTGGAAGGTGGGAACTGCTGACCATGATGAAGCTGTCCATTTCCTATGGACAGTATTGGAAGGGCCTGGCAATTTGGACAGGTCGTGTTTATATCTGTATTTGCAGGGACCACACCCTTAACCTATAACCTAAACCTATTCTCACATCCCAAAACCTACAACTAACCTAAACCTTAACCTTAACCTAAACCTAAACCTAAACCTAAACCTATAACCTAAACTCAATTCCCTAAACTTTAACCTACAACCTAACCTATTCTCAAATCCCTAAACCTACACCTACACCTAATCCTAATCTCAACTCCCTAACCTAAACCTAAACTTAAACTTAAAAACCCAAACAAAAACCCGAAACATAAACCCGATCCCGAACCCGAACCCGATTTCCTAAACCTAAACCTTTACCTATTTTCAATTCCCTAAACCAATAGCTTATAACCTAAACCTTAACCAAAACCTTAACCTAAACCCAAACCTAAACCTATAACCTTAACCTAAACCAAAACCTATGACCTAAAATCCAAACATAAACCCAATCTCGAACCCGAACCCGATTTCCTAAACCTAAACCTTTACCTATTCTCAATTCCTAAACCTATAGCTTATAACCTAAACCTTAACCAAAACCTTAACCTAAACCCAAACCTAAACCTATAACCTTAACCTAAACCAAAACCTATGACCTAAAACCCAAACGTAAACCGATCCAGAACCCGAACCCGATTTAACTAATATCAACCTAAACCTAAACCTTTACCTATTCTCAATTCCCTAAACCTATAGCTTATAACCAAACTTAACTTTATAACCTATAACAAACTTAAACCCAAACTTAACTAAACCTATAACCTTAACCCTAAACCAAAACCTATGACCTAAAACCCAAACATAAACCTAACTTAAAAACCCAAACATAAACCCGAACCCGATTTCCTAAACCTTTAAACCTTTACCTATTCTCAATTCCCTAAACCTATAGCTTATAACCTAAACCTTAACCAAAACCTTAACCTAAACCCAAACCTAAACCTATAACCTTAACCTAAACCAAAACCTATGACCTAAAACCCAAACATAAACCCGATCCCGAACCCGAACCCGATTTTCTAAACCTAAACCTAAACCTTTACCTATTCTCAATTCAAACCTAAAAAACCTATACCTAACCTACAAACTATGACCTAAAACCAACCTATAACCAAAACCTAACTTAACCTAAACCTTAAAAACCTTAACCTTAACCTAAAAACCTATAACTAAATGTAACTCAAATCCTAAACCTAAACCTGCACACCTAAAACTCAACTAACCTAACCTATGACCTAAAAACCCAAACATAAACCCGATCCGAACCGAACCCGATTTCCTAACCTAAACCCAAACCCTAAACCTTTACTTATTCTCAATCTCCCTAACTCTAAACATAAGCTTATAACCAAAAGAACCCCTTAACCTAAATCTTAACCTATTCCCAAACCTAAAACCTTAACTACTAAACTAACCTAAACCTAAAAATCCCTAAACCTAAAAACCTAATCCTAATGACCTAAAACCCAAACATAAACCCAAACATCCCGAGCTCGAGAGATTTAAACCTAAACCTTAACCTATTCTCGATTCCCCCGAAACCTTAACCTATTCTAAACCTAAACCTTTAACCTAAACCTAAATTCTCAATGTATTCTCAAAACAACCTAAACTATACTTATAATCCAAAATCTCCTCTCTAACCTAAACATAAACCTAAACTTGAAAATGCAAACGAAACAAACCCAAAAACCTTAATAACCTTAACCTAAACCAAAACCTATGACTAATCCCCAACTTCCCAACTAAACCTAAACTTAAAAACCCTAACCTAAACCCGATCTTAACCCGAACCCGATTTTCTAAACATAAACCTTTACCTATTCTCATTCCCTAAACTATAGCTTATAACCTAACCCTAAACCTTAACCTAACCCTAAACTAAATCCTTAACTAAACCTAAACCTATAACTAAACCAAAACCTATGACCTAAAACCCTATAACCTATAACCCTTATAACATATAATTTAACCTAACCTATAACCTAAAACCTAAACCTAAACCTAAAACCTATTAAACCACACCAATCCCTAACCTAAACCTAAACCTATACCCAACCTTATAACCTAAACCTCAAACTATAGCTTATAACCCCATAAACCTAAACCTAAACCTTAACCTAAACCTAAACTTATAACCTATAACCTAAACTAAACCAATAATCTAAATGTATTCTCAAATCCCTAAACCTAAACCTACACCTAATCCTAATCTCAACTCCTAACCTAAACCTCAAAACCAAACCTAAACTCCGAACCCGAACCCGATTTTTTAAACCTAAAACCTCAAACCTTAATCTATAACCTAACCTAAATAAACCTATAAACCTAAACCTATAACTTAAACCCAAGCCTAAAAACTAAAGATGGATCTACACAAACAAGCCACTGAAAACCTATAAAGTGGAGATAAGAAGAAACATCTCCAATTGCTTATTATCATTTTACCTGACATGAGTTGTTCATATGGTGAGTACAAATAAGATCCTAAATCCTAGAGAGATGGAATGAATCAACTAAAGCATTTTATTTTCCGATTTTGCAGGAAAGCTTAAACGTGTTTGAGAAATGGAGTTGGGCATAGTGTCGCAGTGTTACCAACCGAGACATGCATCCAGAATCAATAAACGGTATCTCGAAAATGTTGCCTTAAAACTTTATGTCAAGGTTTGTGATTCTTTGAAGTGGTTGAACTTTGAATGTCTGATGTGTTTTTTCTTTTGCCTCTTTTAAAGTTGTTCTCGGCACAGCCGCATCGGCAGGAGCTGATAAGAGATCTTTTTCAAGTTGTGCAGGATCCTCAGAGAGGTTCTATGAATGAAGGGATGATCCGATAAGTCTTTTTTTCCTCCGTTTTTGTATGATCTTTTGCAGGGTTGGTGTGAGCGTATTTATACATGGATGAATGTAATGTGGATAAGATTATTTATGTTTGGTTGAATGTAGTTTATGTTTGGATGGATTTATGTAGTTTGGTTTTGATGGATGTGAATGTGATGAAATATATTATATAACAGGTGTATATCAGGAAGAGTATGATGTTGTAACATGTGTATATTAGGAAGAACATGATATTGTAACAGGTGTATATTGTTTGTGTTTGGATAGATGTAGTTTATGTTTGGATGAATGTAGTTTTTGTTTGGATAGATTTACATAGTTTGGGTTTAGATGGATGTGAATATGATGAAATATATTATATAACAGGTGTATATCAGGAAGAATATCATATAAACAGGTATATATACAAATATGAGACAGTTGAAGACCATCCTTTTAACGGACGACTCACGACCGTCCTTTTCAGGTTCATAAGAGACGGTCTATAACTGTCCTTTCCAGGTTCATAAGAGACGGTCCATGACCGTCCTTTTTTGGGTTATAAGAGAGTCTATAACCGTCCTTGTTATTGATAGTCATGGGCCATCCTTTTTACGGATGGTCACAGACTGTCCTTCTCAGGTCCAGAAGGGGTAAATCTGGGCTACCATTAGAGACGGTTTATGGCCGTCCTTTTTTAGAGACGGTCCATGACCGTCCTTATTGAGAGACGGTTTATGGCCGTCCTTTAAAAAATACGACATGTCAAAATTTGACGGCCGTTGCGACGGTCCAGGACCGTCCTTTTTGGGCTTTTGAGACGGTTTTCAACCGTCATTTTTTCAATGTTTTGGCGTAGTGCAACCAATAATGTGGCATTCAAGCACTGGATAATGGCCACACCATGATGCACCCATTTAGATGACGTTTTAATATTGATGTGGCTAGAGTGAGGTCTGGGCCAACAACATTGGATAAGGGCCACACCACGTTATAGATGCTCTCATTTAGATGATTTTGATGACATTGATAGAGTGAGGTCTAGGCCAATCCACGTGATAGGGAATGCCACAGACTTGGCCATTGGGCTGCGCCATCATGACATGCCTTTGGTACATTAGGCATAGCCTTCGGACGGCCCTTCTGTTGAAATTTGTGGTTTTTTTGAAAAATCAAATTAAAAAATTTCGAGATTTTTGTTTTGCTGCTAAAACGGTTTTTAAAAATTTCTAATGATAAAGTACGGTTTGTGTTTTTATCCCACATCTAAAATGAAAGGAGAAGAATTGGGGTTTATATGTGGAGGTGTGTGTAATATTCTTACTTGGAGCTTTGGAGATTGAGACGCTTGGGTTGCGTGTGCTATGCAGGCACTGAAATGCATGTGCGCTCGCGCTCAGACATGGGCACGGGCACGGGAGTGGGCATGAGCAGTGTGGCTGTAGTGGCGCTAGTTGGTGCACTTTGTACTTTGTATGTGCGCATCGTATCACAGAGTGGTCGCTCCCTCACGAGATGATGTGATCGCGGTGCGAGTGATCTAATATGATCCTAGGTGTGATGGGTCTGAAATGAGCCAGAGTTTAATAAGCGATTGAGAATGGTCATATTATTAATCCGAAATGGTCAGCCTTTTTTAAAAACAGCTAGCAGCCGTGAAAGCCATAACGGTTCGAAAACGGATGGGCGATGATAATCCAATGGTCATATCTTCTAATTCGACGACCAGAAATGACTCAAATTAATGATCAACGGTTAAAAACATTTTTCAAACGTTCTGAATCATTGATGGCCACCTAGTAACAGTCCACTCGTTGGTGCCTATATAAACTAGACCATTCTGATCCAATTTTCATCAACTCAAACACACATAATCTCTCCTCTTCCATCAGATCCTCCATATAGCATCTCCATTGTAGAACACTGTAAACACATCCATGGTTTGATTCTACTAGAAGATGTACTGCGATGAATTGTTCCTAAGTAGACCCTTCGTGATTGCTACACATAGGATCCAAATAGACTTGTCTTATCTTGGAAGCAATTCGCCAGTAATCCATCAACAATTGATAAGGGGGCGAATCACACTTTAAGAGCAACGTATATTCTATGTCATTCAGCCTAGTGAAACGAAATAATTAAACCTTATTTTATTTTTATTTTTCAGTAAATCCAACACATTTTTCCATTACCTTCACCGAACTTCGGTCTAGACACTTATGTCTAGGCCACACTTTCTCTTGACTTGGAATAATTTTGCACCTTTTGGACTCCAACACTATTTAATAACTTTAGGGAGATAAAATATAGTTATAGCTACACACATGTACAGGCACTTACACATGTCAACAGATAATAACTTAAGAATTAAGCAATGCCCAAATAGATCCAGTGCAATGAATATTTAAAATAGTTAGAGCCTTGCTAATCCCACATGCATGTGTAACAAAGCTCATGTACACCCAACACATGCATGGCAATGGGTCCAAGATCCAATCCATCTATCAGAACAACACCAATGTACTAATCTCCTAATCCAAGAATCAGGTTGATCCGCTCGTCAGGTGTTCCACATTTTGCAAAACAAATATACAGCTCTAAAAAAAAAAAAAAAACCCTTGACTGAAGTTTTCTAACCCATCCACATGTTTCAAACATTAGGTCATATGCTAAGTGGACCATATTTATTTATGGAAACATATATAAGGTCGGACTAACCTGAAATATGAATTGGATCTCAAACCCATGTGCCATAGCGCCACAATTATGGTGTGTATTAAAAGAGCTCTAGTTAGCTATATTAACTTAATTAAAATATTCAAATTAACCAAAGGTTAAGAACTGTATTAGACTCCCTTCTACTTTTTGGAACATGTAGGGCCCACAATTGTACGCTAAGCTTAACCTACATGGCCATTTGTGGGGCTCTCTGTTATGTGTGCGTGATACCCATTTCGTCCATAGTGCATGTACCCTTGTGCTCTCCCTGATGCTAGAAGAGCAGATCAATCCAAAACTCACGTGTTTAACACGTAATATCATGCCTACCTTTATGAGTGCCCCCCCTAAGCTTTGGAATGGCTTATTTTTGGCGTGTGCACTCTTCCAGGTGTGGGGAGCATCTTTTGAATGGATTGGAGGGCATAAATGACACAAGGCGGGCCCCACACACAACTTAGGAGTTTTTAATGATGGGTGGCCCCATCCCTACCATTCGCTATCGTTTGCCTACCTGAGTTTTGGATCGGCCTGATTTTTGGGTTCGTAAGAAAATGTGAGGGGGACTGCGTGATGGACGTGTTGAGTGTGATTCACTTGCGGTGGTGGGCTCTACACATCGCTTTGGGCTCAGGACTGGATTTTGAACTGGTTCAGTCAGGCCTTAGGCCAGACATATTCAAAATTGCCTTTTGTTGGACTAGGGCTGGGCCCATTGCTAGCCTTAGCTTTATAGTGGATCTGGCTTCTTACTGGAAATGATTAGTCTAAGGGAATGGATTGGTTTGAGTTGATCAGTTCAACAAGTAGAATCGATGAGTCCGGATCAAGTCATACTTTAAAATCAGGTTTCCTAGTAGCTCAGCTTGAAATCTTGTTGAACCAAGCTAACTGGGACGAGTTTTAGAGCTACGTTCTCATCCTCTAGTAGAGAGCTATAGAGTTTAAGGGGCTATGTTCTCACCTTCTAAAACATACAGAGAGAGAGAGAGAGAGAGAGAGAGAGAGAGAGAGAGAGAGAGAGAGAGAGAGAGAGAGAGAGAGAGAGAGAGATATGTTACAAAGTATTATTGTACGTGACACCATCAATCAGAGTGCTGTGGATATGTTAGGAGGCTGTTCTGTCAGGAGGTTGAAGAGATGGCATATAGACAACCTGCTAACGAGGCACATGATTCTACTAATAAGGGGCAGACATGTATGATAAAAAGGTATATGGTTAGACAAATATCATTATTTCTAGCTTGGCTGGTCACCTACCATAGCTGTTGAGTAGGGTAGGCAAAACTCTTTTTCCAATCTCCTTACTAAACGATATGCTAGTAGGCCCGGTGGCAAGGTCCGGCCGGGCGGGCCGGCTACCCCTATAGGGCAATGACTTGGGTCCTTAAACTAGGCTTGGTGCAGAACCTAGCTTAAAATCGTGTCTAGGCTGGGCACGCCTAAGCTATTATTGATAAATGGCCTAGCCTGGCCCATTGGCCCAATTATCTAATTATCAAGTGGAAAGAATGAATGATTAAGGCACTTGTGAATAGTTCCAATTCAAAATACATGCGTATTTTAGAACACTCTTAGATCTGAGTGTTATGTTTTTAAAGATCAAAACCATTTATAGAGTGGGACGCATCATAGATGAGAGCGATGAGCCCAAAACATTCTAAATTTTAGCCTTTGTAACCCTATTAGGGCCAGTGCTTAGGGTACTTGGACCAGGTTAGGGTTAACCCGTGTAGAATGGATTGCCACCCTTAGTAGTACCTGTGGATTTAAGATTATGCCACATAGACCAACTCATCTGATCTCAAGCGGAGGCGTGACTGAGTTCGGTCAGGGATGAAGCTGCCCAACTCGCCTCAGTCGGGGTATGTTGAACTGGATTGGGTGCGAAGTCTGAGTCAACTCGGACATGTTGCAAGAGACTTCAGGAATCGTACAAGTCTTAAAACCATCCTAGTACCATTCTTTTCATATGGGCCATTAAGAAATCAACAGTCTCATATACATACAAATGTGGTCATATGATGAGCAGATGTTCTTGATTTTGGGGCCAAGGCATATACAGCATGGCCCATAACTGATGAGTAGCTGGAGCCTCTTAAGGAAGGAAGTTCCAATTTAGCTATTTCCATTTTTAAGAGTAATTATGGCAATTCAACTTGAGAGTACAAAGAAGTATGCATGTTTCATAGTTCTGTTTTTATTGCATGTGATGATTACAAGCAAGCTTGGCCCAGTTTCAACTAAGGGTGGAAATGGACCAGAACGGCCTATTAGCTTTTGGGTCCCAAGGCTGGAAATGGACCAGAACGGCCCATTAGCTTTTGGGTCCCAACCCAATATGGGCTGGGATTGAGCCTGTAATAAAGGCCCTTGAATCGGGTATTGAGCCTGTAATAAAGGCCCTTGAATCTGGTATGGGGCTGATTTGAAGCTCAAGATTCCTGAACTGGGGTTGAGAAAGGACATGTTATGATGTTAGTGGGCGGGCTTAGCCCTCCAATGGAAAGCACAATTACTAATAAAAGGGCTACTCTGGCCTGAATTTTTGGCACAATTAACACTCAGATAAGGCTCACGTTGATCCTGATGCAGCCAGAAGCACCCCTGACTTAGAACCTGCTTAAAACACTAGCACTGCATCTGGGCCCATGCTTGCTTGATGTTGTATGTCCATTACTCTGCCCGACAAGGTTAATTACGCCAGACCAGGCCAGGTCATCACCAGGCCAGGATGACCCGTCGGATCTTGTACAGAGTCAGGCTTGAATTTTCTGATTGCTTATCGATGAAAATGTCAGTTCCTGGACTGATGTAGAGAGGGTCGTGGACACTTTCATGTCCAAGATGGACCAGAGAAAGCCTGATCGGAGGCAGAAGTGATCCAGACCGTCAGAATCTTAAACCAGGTGTATCTCGCATATCGGAATGAGTTATTCAACGTACCATATGTGATTTTGGGGTAGGATAAGCGACTTTAGCCAACCAACCCCACTATTCCGGGTTTTACATTCCTAATTTGCGAGATGCCATTAGATCGACTGTCCCACTTGGCTTCAGGAGATGTGTCCAACATGAAAAAGGCTTAGAAAATTTAGGAGAACAATGTGGCAAGGACAAATAGGACACTTACTATTTTTGGCCGAAGACTAGGAAATCTAGTGGAAATCACAGCCATCTATAAATGGTAAGTTTATTAGTTATAGTAAGTCACGATTTTTAGGGAGTTTGAGTTGGAGTTTGATTTTGAAACTTTTCCCTAAGTTTGGTATTACAATTTCAAGGATTGTAAATTCGTTTTTATCCGTCAATCAATTTATTTATGATTTTACTAGAATTTACATCTATTTTCTATCTCTCCTTATAGATTCAAGGAATCTCTATGAGGAGTCCAGAGAAGCTCAGTGGATTTAGAGTAATTATCTCATGAGGAAGACGGTATTCAACCTCATCATACCCATCCTTGCGTCATGGACCTAGCATGTCAGCCATTTGGCCCAAAATGATCATACAGTTACGGGATATTATTACAAGTCTAATATTGGATTTGAGAGGGACATTTTAATGAAAATTGATCTAGTGATGTGAGGCCAGTACCATAGCCCATACTATTCCGTAGGCTTCCGCATCCCTCCCGGTCAAATTCCAGTGACCCGCGACGCGCAGATAGTATTTGCGCGCAACCCTGAGTCATACCTCGTATTCCAGAGTCGGCTCGACCCAAGACTTGTACCCTAGCGACCGCGCCGTCGCTGTGATTCCGAAGACTCGTCCTGCGCACCGAGGCGATACTCTAGCTAAGAGATATGAGCCCGCATTCAGTTTGAGGAAAACACCATGCTTTGTAATCCCAAGAGAATCTATCACATCAAATGTTAAGTATACATCCCATCACTCCCATCACTCACACCCATCCCTAAGTACAATACCCATCCCCAAAGTTAACTCTCTCTCTTACACATCCCTTACATGTCAAGTACATCCATCATCTTTCACCCATCACACCCATCTCTTACAACCCCCTCTCTCATTCCTCCATCCATTCTCCCAAGCAACCATCCTGGCAAGAGAGCTTCCATGAGAGAGAGCTTTATGTGTGGCCCACCTTCCTACCACCCAATCCCACCTTCTATGATCAATCTTAACCATTGAATCATGTTCCATTGGAGCTCTAGCATGCATTGGCGGAAGAAGGAAGAGGAGATCCAACAGTGGGTGTCCATAGCATTGATTTTGATGTAGGGTCTACATGATTTAGGACCCACTTGATGTATGCATAGTATAGAGAGGGCCCATAGTGGCGGGGTCCCTCCCCTTCACCGATTTCTCTCTCTCTCTCTCTCTCTCTCTCTCTCTCTCTTTTGATGTGTGGCCCACCATGATACTGGACGGTGGAGATCCACCACACCATGATGTATTTATTATATCTGCACCATCCAGCAGATTTGGATGGTGGAGATCCACCACACCTTGATGTATGAGTTTTAATCCACCCCATCCATCTGTCAGAAGAGTAGGAGGCAGCTGCCGTACATCGTCTGTAAGCTTCGTGGGCCACCTTGATTTATGTATTATATTCAGCCACCCATCTGGATGGTGGGCCAGCTGGCCGCACTAGCAACACATGCTGCTGTTAACGCAACAAGTTCTGTAGGTCCATCACGAGGTACGTGTTATATCTAAACTGTCCATCCATTTTGACGTGGGACCCACCTAATGAGGAATGTATTGGATGGAATGCCCACGCTAGCTATTAGCCGCTGTATTGACGAGCAGTAAGTTTTGTGGGTCCTTATGATCCACGCCGCCCATCCATTTGGATGGAGCCCACTGTGATATATTTATCTGCACAGTCCATCTGGATGTTGCTACGAGGACTACCATGATGTATCTGTTAGCTGTCCGTCCATCTGGACGAGGCCCCACGGGGCACATGCGTTTCATCAACGCCATTCCTCTAATGGACGGCCTTGCACCAGCGACAGTAGCGTGCTGCTGTGCTTGACGTCAACAAATGGTGGAACCCACCTTTGATGGATATGTCCAGGTTGTCCGTTTAGCAACAGGTAGCTGCTGGACTGACGTCAGCAAGTCCTATGGGTCCCATATGATGTATGTGTTATAATCAGACCGTCCATTCATGCAGGGCCCGCTGTGATGCACTGTGGCACTCACCTGCCACATGTGTGGAGCCCACCTTGAAGTATGTGTTCATCCTAACCGTCCAAACAGTGGGACCCACTGCTGTGATGACGTCAGCAGGTTCTGTGGGTCCCACACGATGTATGTGTTAGATCCAAACCGTCCGTCCATTGTGGATCCACCTTTAATGTGTTTTAGATCCAAGTCGTTCACCTACTGGGTCCCGTGCAGTAGGTAGCTGCTGATGTCCTACATGTCAGCAGTTTTATGGGCCACACCTTGATGTATGTGGTGTATGCACACCGTCTAACAGATCTGGGCGGTGGACCACACCTAAATGTATTTATTATATCCACATCATCCAGGGGGGTGGGGTTCACCCTGGTATATGTGTTTTACCTAAGCCATCCACCTGTTTTGCCAGCATGGACACCACTATGATGTATTTATTTCATCTACACCGTCCAGATTGTGCTGAACAGTGCTGGGAAATGTTTGGACAGTGTTGATTTACATAAACAATGTTTGGACAGTGCTGATTTACATGGACAATGTTTCGACGGTGTCGTGGGCTCCACCACAATGTATGTTGTACCCACACTACCCATCTGGTGGGGCCCATTTGCTGTGTATGCGGGGCCCACCTGTTATGTATATTAGGCCCATGTGATGGGGCCCACCTTGGTGTACGTATTCTATATTCACACCATCCACCTTTGGACGGTGCCACGTGGGGCCTATCATTGATACATGTATTGTATATCTATGCCGTTCATTTGTGCGACCTACCATGATGTGTGTGGTCATGCATATGGTTCATCTACTTTTCTAGGCCCATTGATGCGGCCCATTGATGCTGCCCACTTGATGTATATGAGGGCCATTGGTGCGGCTCATTGATGCGACCCACTTTATGTATATGAGGCCCATTGGTGCGACCCATTGATGTGGCCCACTTGATGTATATGAGGCTCATTGGTGTGGCTCATTGAGAGGCCCATTATGATATATGTTAGGCCCATGTCATGCGGCCCATTGTGATCTGTATTAGGCCCATGTCATGCGGCCCATTATGATGTGTATTAGGCCCAGGTATGTGGCCCGTTGTGATGTATTTGTGGTCCGTATGGTGAGACCCAATGTGGTGTATATGTGGCCCTTGAGTGAGGCCCATTGCGATGAATGTGCGGATCGATGTAATGTGTCATTTCACTGATAATGTATGTAATGATGTTTATATGGGCCACTACTTAGGAGCAATGTTGGTTAAATGTCCAGATTGATGGGCAATGATGGTTAGATATCCACATTGTGACCTTCCCTTGGGCCTATTGTGAGGCCTATTCTTGTTATGAGTAGGCTATCTAGGCCCATCCTTGATATGAGGAGAGTACACCATTATCTTATAACATGCTTAGTATAGCTTCACGATCCATGCCCATGTGCATCATATGTATGCTTGATTTGAGGAGTAATTAATCATAGCATATGCCATTGGGCAGATTATTATGGGACTCCATGATAGGCGGAGTTACCCCACATGATCTTGCAGTACGCGTAGGTTTGATGCATAACTGGATGGTATGACTCATGCATCTCGCATTTTGTGACATAACCACGATACGCCCTAGCGACATCAGGGCCGTAGCCTCCACAGGCATGTCGTGGATGGTCAAATGGGACACTGGAAATCTTTTCCACATGGGGTGCTATAGATATCCTTAGTTGAAAGTCTCTAAACCCTCTTTGTTCCAGAGGTTGCTCCAACGTCTAGACCAAGTGTATGCATGAGCGCATGAGGGCCGTATACTGTTAGGCCGCATCTCCCTTTGTGTCGTGGTTGGTTGTAAGGGGGTGCGACCTTACCTGCCTGAGATGAGGGGGCAAAGCTAGGTTGAGTTTGACCAGCTTGAGGAATGGGTCCGCTATCGATGAGCCGGGCCAGATATTGGCAGACGGATAGTGAAGTCTCTTCCACTCACCTTGTTGTGCCCACTGGGGTAGCAATCTCATTTGGAGTGTACTAGACCCCAGTGATGATCCCAGAGATGTACGGTATGATATATGAACTTACCGAGCAGGAGTTGTATACCTAGCATTTTACTCATTCATTTATTTATTCACTATCCACTCGGGCTGGTGGTGCGAAATCAAGTCATCGTGTATACCTTCGTAGTGGCTAGGATTTCAGTTGAGGTGCGCGACCAATCTGAGATCAGGAGTCTACCACATTGAGTTTGGCTATCCAAATTTAGGTATGGGACTTGTTTGGATAGAAGTCCCTTGTGATGGACCCCATAGTCTGTGATACTACGTACTATCATCCCGACCTCACACTCCAGCTTGTTCATTTCATTCGCATCGCATATTGCATTATATCCACAACATATAACATTTTGGGTTGCTATGTTTCTGCACTTATATGGCCTAGACAGACTTAGTAGGATTTGCATATTGCATTGTGTCCTCCGTATATGATATTGGCTTATTATGTTTTTGTATTGCATAATTTGAATAAGGTTGATGGCATTATGGACTTGCTTCAATCGGCATCATATACTCTGATATTGTATGACTCATGGATTTACCAGTATTTCTGCTTACTCTGCTATTGCTTACTTGACACTTACCTTAAGCACACACTTTCACCACCCTCTAAGCTTTCTATAAGCTTATGCATGATAGATGCGTGCAAGTGGCGTTAAGTTGCAGCAACGTTGAGCTTGGAGCGCGCAACGGTCTTCTGGAGCTTGATTTTCAATATATGTATTTCTCATTCAGCATTATATTCAACTGTTTATATTAGTGGATATGCGATGATGATGTTGCCTTTGTGATTTGGGTAAACTTATAGTTATGCTTATTATGAGATAAATGTACGTTGGAAAGTCCTCCTTGTAGCATCCCAGGATCAAAATCTGACGTATAGGCATAGGGAGCTGAGAATAGGGTACTACGGTGGCTGTTGGTACTGGATTTGACAATCGAAAATTTTGTGAGCTCGGTTTCCGAGTTTGGGGCGTGACAAGTGCACTCTGAGAATTATAACTTATCGTTCTATCGGGGACACTTTAGAGCCTCTCTCTGTCAATCATCACTCCACATGATGAATGGTCTAAATCTAAGGTGGTATCACATGATGGACAGTCCACATTAAAGGTGGGGCCCACATGATGGATGGTCCACAAAAAGTAGGTGATGCAGGACATGAAATTCAAATATGATGTGCAAGATTTTCAGGCTTTAGATCACACTAGTTCAGAAACAATTACACAAAATTTCATATCCCACACAAAAGTTCAAGCACTCAATCAAGGGGAATCTATGCAGGCCCAGGCCTACACAAGCTAGGGTTGGATCAATCACAATTATGGACCAAATGATAATCAGAGGAGGGTAAATTCATCCACAAATGCACAAAAATAATTTTCCAATCCAAGGGATTCATAGGTTTCAAATCGAGGAACCCTAGAATTAGAAAAAAGGGCAAATAAATTGGAATTTAAGACAATCTAGGGTTAGGGTTAGAGAAATTAAGAGAAGAATGAAAGAGAGGATAGATGGGACCTGACAACAGTCCATATGTGTTGACAGCAGGCCAGACCTGATGCACATGCGCAGGGGCTTGTTCGCACATGCGTGGGGCTACGAACCCGGAAAGCGACTCCTTGAGTCTGGTCGGTCAAGGGTGGACTTCAAAACCTCTGAATTTTGGGCCGATCCGATATACGGTTTGTGCGTGGTGCTCCGCCGAAGTTCAGCCCTCCTAAAGGGCCAGATTCGAGAAATCTGCTTTAGAAGAGAATGTCTGCAAAATATTGATGGATTTGTGGAGGGATGGCTGTAGGAGAAGAGAAATATGGGTGGTAGAAGGTGGGGGCGAATCGAGATGAGTGTGGCTTCGCACCAAGGTACTTAGCCCTTCGAGGAAGGGAGGGTTTCACACCCAATTAGATTTTCACAAATCAGAAACTCAGAGGAGTATAAACAAATGTAAAATTTTTATTAATCTTCAATGAGAAAAAAAAAAAAGACTACAAGAGGTGCCTATTTATAATAAAACCCTATACCCTAAAACTCACGTCATGCGCGCAACCTATTACTTGGAGACAAAGTAATAAAAAATAATAATTAATCAAAGCAATCTAAATCGTCTATGATATTCTTAATAACAATAATAAGTAAAATCCAAAGTACTAGATTAATTAGAATAGTGGGTCATGATCATGAGAACCCATGGTGGGATTCACATGACTATCGGGTCAACTCCAATGAACAAAAACATAGTCCTCTCACCAGGAGGCCCTCCCTGCACGTCGTCATCAATCCAAATCGATAGTGGGGCCCTCCTCCTCCTTGTGTATATGTGTAGGAGGCATGCGTGTGCATGTGATGTCCCCATCAACTCTCCCCTATTGTGAAGATTTCGTTACTGGTGAAACAAAACTCCTGAATTGCTCCAAGATGTCAGAATCAAGTCTCTAAAGCTCCTTTTCAGTGAGCCACATACTGTACGAAGCTGGGCATGACTTCCATTTAACCAGGTACTTCTGAAACCCACTGTCCGATGTTTATACTATCCGATGGTCCAGAATATCCTCTATTTCCTCTTTAGGTGTGGGAAGGGTAGGTATGAGAGGTAGAGGTTAGGAAGAAGGGTCGGGAAGAGGCCATGAATCAAGGGATAGGTCTGATGAATCAGGATGGTTAGGTGAAGGGTTGGACAAAGTATCAGTCATCTCCCTGAAAAGTAACATTGAATGTGGAACTAATTCCCATGAAAGGTGTAAGATCTACCACATACGCATTGAGACTGTTTTGTTTTATAATTTTAAAGGGTCCAGCGCTACGCGCATGTAATTTATGAACGGCCCCCTGAGGGTACCGCTCGGGCCTAATGCAGACCATCACATACTCCCCTACATTGAATCTCTTGAAATGTTTATGTTGGTCTACAGAAAATTTGTAATGTTCATTACTAGTAGTGATCTTTCGCCTGATTTCTTAATACAATGAATGAATGTGATGCGTAAAGGACTCTGCAGACTCTGATGGCCTATGAGACAATGATATAGGGACAAGATCAATAGGCTTCCTAGGTTTATTACTAGTAACGACTTCAAAAGGACTTAGACCTATGGACCTATTGACATAATTATTAAACGTAAACTCGGCTATAGGTAGTATGGTGTCCTACATCTTGGTGTGCTCCCCCACTAAACATATGAGCAAACTCCCTAGGCTCCTATTGACCACCTCAATCTGACCATCGGTCTGAGGGTGGTAGGTAGAAGAAAATTGGAGCCTAGTATTCATCATGTGCTATAGTGTCTTCCAAAAGTAACTCATGAATCGCATGTCACAGTCAGACACTATGGTTTTTAGTAACCTATGCAGTTTGACAACCTCACTAAAGAACAACTTGGTAACATGAGATGCGTCAGAGGTCTTAAAACAAGGAATGAAGTAGGCCATTTTAGAAAAATGGACCATGACAACAAATAAGGAATTGTGTTTTCGAATAGTCTTGGGGAGTCCAAGCATGAAGTCCATACTGATGTCCTTTCAAGGGATGAATAAAACTAACAAATATGTGTATAATCCTGTATCTTGTTTTTTCTGGTATGCCAGTTGACAAATACGATATTGCCTTATAATTTTGTCCACGTCTCGCTTGAGGCTTGACCAATGAAACTTATCCTCCACTAGGGCAACGGTCTTGTTTCTACCAAAATGACCCGCGACCCCTCCAGAATTGTCACGCCTCGAAATCCAATACCTGGGTATATCTGACCTCGATTCCGTATTCGAAGGCATGACTTATGTTTTGTATGTTTACATTTCATAATCCATACATATATTGACAAAATGATTTCATTCATAAAATATAAAAATCCAAAAAAACTGAATAATCAAACATTTATTAAAGAAGAATAAAACATTTTGACTATTCAAGATTATCATCAAACACATGTCATCATCATGTTATCATACTATACTTAATGTTCATTACACTTATTTAGAAAATGGGAAAGAAACAAAAATAAATCTCTTTAATCTCCTTCATGAGAACGCGATCCTGAAATCTTAAAATCCCAACAGGGTAAGCTGCAAAGCCTAGTGAGTAATCTCAACACAGGTTTCAAAATAACCTCATATAATATGAATAAAAAGGTATTTAAAGATACAATACCTATTTAGCTAAAACAACAAATGAGGAGATTTAATAAACAAGATTTTTCAATGTAACTTTAAAGAAAAATGGATGAATGAAATCAACATATGCTATACTTCATAATAAAATGTGCGGATTATTCTTTTTAACACCATGGCCAATTTACACCGGTTAGCCAACAGCCACGCCAATACAACACCTAGCCTAGTAATGGGAACCTCTCGCATGACATGCTCACCCATCCAAAGGGCACTTGATGAGGGATCCATTTGTACGTTAGCTGGTTAGACTACTACCCTACCGAACCTGACAATGGGAACCTTTTGCAATCCTGACATGCTCGCCAACTCAAAGAGTACGGTAAAGGTTCCAAAAGGTACCGGTTGTGTTTCTGAGACTTTCAACATAAGGGTCTTGATCGCCCCACCTATTTACACTTTTGGGATTTTCAACCCAGAGGACTTGATTACCCCACCTATTTTATGGTGTTCCAAAAACTGTTCAAAGGATATATAATTTTAATATTTCATGAGCAAAATATTTCTAAGGACAAATTGTTTCTAATCATTGTAAACTGTTCGTGCATGATTTAAAGTTCTATGTAAAAAAATATATATATTTATGCAATGCAATCCATCGAATCCGATTCGATAGTCTAGAAAAGTAGATTGAACTTGAAGTTTTTTTCTTTTAAAAAAAAGATGCTCTAAATTCTGATTTTCTTAAAATTACAAAAATAAAAAATAATAATAAAAGAATTATTAATGCATGGGTAAACAATAATCTAAATTTAAAGTTGAATCACAGCTTGCTAATTAAAATAAAGAGAACTACAAAAAATCATGTTAAATAAACACAACAATCTATGAATCAAATAAATAAATAAATCAATAAGGGAAAAATGCACAATTATTGAATTATTTGCATAATTAAAAATAAAGGGAAACCAAGTGGAATTTATTATAAGAAAAATAAATAAATAAAGAAAAAATATCAAGTGAGAGAAACTCACTTTTTCTAAAAGCTATTTTCTTTTCTTTTCTCTTTCTTTTCTTTTCTTTTCTCTTTTTCTCTTTCTTTTCTTTTCTTCTCTCTCTCTTCCTTTTTCTCTCTCCTCTCTCTCTTTCCTCACTTCCTCACCTCACAACACATTCCACTTCCATGTTTCACAATTTCACGATGCATGATCTCTCTCATGCCTCCCTTTTTATAAGCTCCTTTCACACATGAAGCATGTGTGAAAGAGAGCCTTTAATCTCTTAACATTTTTTAAGTTTTTCTTTTGTTTTGCCATTCAAAGCACGTGTTCCACATTGCTTTCATTCAATGCACATGTTATGCACCAAATGTGTGCCATATGTGTGCCACATGTGATGCATGTGATGTATTTGATGCATGCATGCCACATGTGAAAGGTATGTGTGCATGATGTGTTTGGTGCATGTGTGTGGTTGTGATGTATTTGATGCATGCATGCCACATGTGTGAAAGGTATGTGTGCATGATGTATGTATGATAAGTGTGCATGAATGAAATGGTTGTACATAGTGTCTAATATTTGATGCATGAATTAACCTATGGTTGTGATGTATTCAATGGTACATAAATGGATGATGTAGATGGATGGATGGATCAAGTATAATAGATGGACAATTAGATGTATGGATAGATGGATGAGTAAATGTACGGCTGGATGAGTTCATGTGTAATCGGGGAATGGACTTTATGATGTACCTGTGGATTAGTAGTGAGATGGATGGTTAGTTTAGATGGATGGACAAGTATTCTGATGATTTCAACATAGGGACGGTTTGATGGTTGTATTGTTGGATGGATGGATAAATGTGTGGTTGGATATATTAGTTAATGAACAGTTGGATCAGATATGTCTAAATCAATGGTTGAGATTGAACCATTTGATCTTGTAGATCGACAGTCATATTGAAAAAATTGGGTACGTCAATTAATGGTTAAAATTTGACGGTGAAGATTTATTTGGGTTATTACATTCTACCCTCCTTAGAAGAAATTTCATCCTTGAAATTTACATACCTATAATGCGAACAGGTGAGGGTATTTCTCATGGATCTCAGCTTCTCATTCCCAAGAAGCCTCTTCCTTGGTATGGTGACTCCACTAAACCTTGAATAACGGTATAACTCTAGATCGAAGCACTTGGTCTTTCCAGTCAAGAATACTTACTGGTTGTTCGATATATGAAGCGTCTTTCCGGATCTCTAATGGTTGCCAGTTTATAACATGAGAAACGTCATGTTCATATTTCCTTAACATCGACACATGGAAAATATCATGAATATCAGACAACTGAGGCGGGAAAGCAAGCCTATATGCGACAACACCAACCCTCTCTAGAACCTCAAACGAACCTATATACCTTGGAGCCAACTTTCCCTTTTTACCGAACCTCATGACGCCCTTCATAGGAGAAATCTTTAAGAAGACGTGATCTCCAACTGCAAACTTTAGATCTCTTCTGCGATTGTCTGCATAACTTTTTTGATGACTTTGGACTGCGCATAAATGGTTTCTAATGATAAAAATCTTCTTTGTTGTCTCTTGCACAATCTCTAGTCCAAGCAAACTACCTTCTCCAACTTATGCCCAACAATTTGGAGATCTACAAGGCCTCCCGTACAAAGCCTCATATGGCGCTATGCCGATACTCGTCTGGTAGCTATTATTATAAGCGAACTCAATCAATGGTCAATGATAATCCCAACTCCCTTTGAAATTAAGCACGCAAGCTCGGAGATTGTCTTCAAGGATCTGATTCACTCGTTCAGTCTGCCCGTCAGTCTGAGGGTGAAAAGCGGTGCTAAAATCAAGAGTGGTTCCTAGTGCCTTCTGTAAACTTCTCCAAAAACGAGACGTGAACCCGGAATCCCGATTAGATACGATAGATACAGGTACTCCATGCAGTCTAACTATTTCTTTAATATAAAATTTACATAATTGCTCTAGGGGATAGATAGCACGTATAAGAAGAAAATGTGTGGACTTAGTTAACCAGTCGACGATGACCCAAACTACATCATGATTATTACGTGTCCGTGGCAATCCCATAATGAAATCCACGGATATGTGCTCCCACTTCCACTCGGCAATCGGCAGTGGCTGTAACATCCCTGACGGCTTTTGATTCTCTGCTTTCACTTATTGACTTATGAGACATTTGGCCACAAAATCAGCGATCTCCCTCTTCATATTATTCCACCAATATTACCTATGCATATCACGATACATCTTCGTACCTCCAGGGTGGATTGTGAACTTAGTGCGGTGTGCCTCGTCCATAATTTCCTTCTTTAATTCAGCCACATTTAGTGTCATGCCCCAAACCCAGAGATCGGACTCATAGGAATCCCGATCGCCGAATCCGGTGCCGACAGCCTCCGTAGTATCCCATTCTCGGTTATTCCCAACTCTCCTGCGCCAGATTCCGATCCTGGGATCCTACGAGGAGGATTTTTTTTTTTCAACATACATTTATCTTGTAAGAAGCATAACCAAGTTTACCCAAATCACAAGGCAACATCATCATCACATATCCACTAATATAATCATTTGAGTACAATGCGGAAAGGGAAATACATAAATCGAAAATCAAGTTCCAGAAAACCGCTGCACGCTCCAAGCTTAACACTGCTGAAACCTAACATCACCTGCACGCATCTATCGTGCATAAGCTTATAGAAAGCTTAGAGGGTGGTGTAAGTGTGTGCACAAGATAAGTGCCAAGTAAGCAATATCAGAGTAATCAGAGTAAGCAGGAATACTAGCAAGCCCATAAATTATACAATATCAGGAATAAGCAAAAATACTGACAAGTCCATGAGTCAATCAATATCAGAATACGCATTATAAAACATCTATGTAAATGAGGAGTCATAAAGAGCCAAACATCAGATGCGAAGGATGCGATGCAGTACGCAATTCCTTGAGTGCACGAATACCGTCAGTCGTATCTAAACCGTATAAATGCATAAACATAGTAACCCGAAATGTCATCTGCAGTAGATGTAATGCACTATGAGGTACGAATGGAATGACCATGCTGGAGTGTGAAGTCGGGATGATAGTACGTAGTATCGCAGGCTATGGGGTCCATCACAAGGGCCTTCTATCCAAACCAGTCCCATACCTAAATTTGGATAGTCAGACTCCGTGTGGTAAACTCCTGATCTCAGGTTAGTCGCGCGCCCCAACCGAAATCCTTGCCATAACGAAGGCATACAACAATTAGTTGCGTACCACCAGCCCGAGTGGATAGTGAATGAATGAATGAATGAGCATGCAACTCCTACTCAATAAGTCCACATATCAGTACAGTTCGTCTCTGGGATCATCACCGGGGTTTAGTACACTTCAAATGGCATTGTCTCTCTCCAAGCAGCACAGTCCAAGTGAGCGTAAGAAACCTCACTATCCGCCTGGCCAATAGTCAGCCAATACCTATCTGGCACGTCGATAGCGAACCCATTTTCGAGCTGGTCAAACTCAGCCTAGTAATGCCACCTGCTCTCGGGCGACTAAGGCCACCACTCCTTTCCAACCGACCACGAGACAATGGGAGACGCGGCCTCCTGGTATTCGGCCCTCGTGCGCTCATATATCCACTCAGTCTCGACGTTGGAGTCATCTCCTAGCCACGGAGGTTTAGGGATTTTTACCCAGGGAATCTATGGCGCCCGTATGCTAGAACCAAATATTTTCGGTGTCCCGTCTGGCCATCCACGATATGCCTGTGGAGGCTACGACCCTGATGTCGCTAGGGCGTACAGTAATCATATTGCAAGATGCATGAATCATACAATCCAGTCATGCATCATTCCTGCGCATACCATGCACTCATGTGAGATGACCTCCGCCTATTAGGGAGTCTCATAACAACACGCTTAATGACATATGCAATGATCAACCACATCTCATAACAAACATGCAGATGATGCGTATGGGCATGTATTATGATGCTATGCTATCACCTACTCATAATCGGTATCAATAACCGGCATCAACAATCTGCCTAGATCGGTAATCGGTCAATCGGCCAAGACAAGCAGAATCGACAATCGGCCACGTCAATCGATAATCGGCCACGATCGGTAATCGGTCACAATAATCGGCCTTGATCGGTAATCGGTCAATTGGCCACGTCAATCGATAATCGGCCACGATCGGTAATCGGTCACGATAATCGGCCTCGATCGGTAATCGGTCAATTGGCCACGTCAATCGATAATCGGCAACGATCGGTAATCAGTCACAATAATCGGCCTTCATCGGTAATCGGTCAATTGGCCACGTCAATCGATAATCGGCCACCATCGGTAATCGGTCACGATAATCGGCCTCGATCGGTAATCGGTCAATTGGCCACGTCAATCGATAATCGGCAACGATCGGTAATCAGTCACAATAATCGGGCTTGATCGGTAATTGGTCAATTGGCCACGTCAATCGATAATCGGCCACGATCGGTAATCGGTCACGATAATCGGCCTCCATCGGTAATCGGTCAATTGGCCACGTCAATCGATAATCGACCACGATCGGTAATCGGTCAATCGGCCATGACAAGCAGCATCGATAATCGGCCACGTCAATCGATAATCGGCCACGATCGGTAATCGGCCTCGATCAGCAATCGGTCAATCGGCCACGACAAGTAGAGTCAGCAATCAGCCACGTCAATCGATAATCGGCCACGATCGGTAATCGGTCTCGATCGGCAATCGGTCAATCGGCTACGACAAGCAGAGTTGGCAATCACCCACGTCAATTGATAATCGGCCACGATCGGTAATCGGTCTCGATCGGCAATCGGTCAATCGGCCACGACAAGCAGAGTCGGCAATCAGCCACGTCAATCGATAATCGGCCACGATCGGTAATCGGTCACAATAATCGGCCTTGATCGGTAGTCGGTCAATCGGCCATGACAAGAAGAATCGGCAATCGGCCAAGTCAATCGACAATCGGCCACGATCGATAATCAGTCACGATAATTGGCCTCGATCGGTAATCGGTCAATCGGCCACGACAAGAATCAGCAATCGGCCTATAAACAAGGCGAGGTCCATAGATGGACGACCGATCAACCATAATATAAAGATCGGCCCATGGCCATGGTCATGTCAAATCTGATAACACGGAACCATTCGTTTATGGTGAATAGGGCCCACTTATTTGGGTTAACACACTACGGGAATGATGAGCATGGGCCTAACAAGGCCTAAGGAAAGGTCACAATGTGGACATTCAACCAGTATTTCTCCCAAGGAGTGGCCCTCGTAGGGCCAAATTTATAGTGGACCTAATTACATGGGCCTCATACATATATTAAATAGGCCGCACCAATTGGGCCTTACGTACATTGCAATGGGCCATAACCCATGGGCCTTGCATACATGACAATGGGCCTCATAACATGGGCCACAAAAACATCACAATGGCCAATCCATATGGGTCGGGAATACATTTCAATGGGCCACGACCCATGGGCCCCAGTACATCATGATGGGCTGTAACCCATGGACCTCAAATACAACGAGTGGGCCACATCAATGAGCGACACCAATTAGCCTTAACCCATGGGCCCCAAATACAACTTATTGGGCCTCTTAAATACAATAAGTGGGCTGCATTTCTTGGACCGCACCATCTACACCGTTCATATATTTCTAGAAGTCATTTTAGAGTATTGTATAAAAATGAATCATATCAAAAGATCATCTGAATCAAACCTCAAATAACAGTGGTGATGGTGATCAAATGGTTAGTTGGACCACATCACAAATAGCAGTGGAGACAGCGATTTCCACTGTACAAAAGTTCCATTGGGGCCATCAAAACATGTATTTTCCATCTAGTCTGTTCATAAGGTCACGAGGTCCTGGATATAGAGGAAAAACAAATATCATACGGGTCCAAAATCCTGTAACCCAAGGGGTTTCAATGGTGGATGTTCATCCCACTGTTTTCTGTATTGTAGTCCACTTGATATTAGATTTTTCTTGTTTTTAGTCTCAATCCAAGGAGTGGCTCACGAAATGGATGGGCGGTTTGGATGAACCACATCCATCAGGGTGGGGTCCACAAACATGGCCCACCGCAGAATGAGCTCACCAAATGGGTAAACAGTTTGGATGTAATGTACCCATCATAAACAGCCCATCGACCAGCCATATGGACTGTCGTTAGAACCCCTACGTCAGGTGTGGCCCATCCAACATCGTCCAGGAGTGGACGGTATGATACAAAACATACATTACGGTGGGGTCCAAACAACCTACTGACGTCATCAGTAGTGGGACCCACATAGCTTGGTGGCATCAATACACCAGCCACCTAACGGGTACGAGGTACCTAGTTAATTCATTCACAAAGCAAGTGGGTCCCCACGTGCGGCCCACCAGATATATATATATATATATATATTACAAACGTCAACGTCCAGCCGTAGACGTTACTGATGGACGGCCTGGATTTAAACATACCACTACGCCAAAATCGCCATTTTGCGACGGACCAAATCCGTCGTAAAACCAAATAAACGACGGACTTTGTCCGTCGCTTGGTCCGTCGTCATTGTTTCATCGGGTCGATTTTTGTTTTTCTGACGGATTTTATCCGTCGTTTCATCTATGACGGATAAGATCCGTCAGATCATAACGACGGATAAGATCCGTCAGAAAAATAAAAAATCCGTCTTCTTTATATTCAAAAAATTAGTCGTCACTAAAAACATTAGCGACGGATAAGGTCCGTTGCTAATATGAGTGTTTAAGCGACGGACTTCAAAATCCGTCGTTGATTTTCTACGTCAGAAATTAGCGACGGATTTGGTCCGTCGCTAAAATATCTCAGTAAATAGAAAAAAATATATTGATAATTTTTTTTTTTTTTAAAAAAAAAAATCTTGCACCTGATAGTCATTCAAAAAATAATTCACACTATTGTTTGATAATAATCCTATTCACAAAATTGGTAACAACTCAATTCAATAAAAGAGGAAATGACCCAAGTGGCCCACTCCAAAAATTGACTTCAACCCTCCTAACTAAACACTTCTTACTCGGAACTTCAACTGTTGGCTATGCCTTGCCTCGAATTAGCTACTTAGTATCTTCTCTTGTTCAAACTTCTTTTGAGCCTTTCCTACATTATATTACAAACAACCAGATTCAATCCAAGAAAAAACTAGTTTAGTCAATCCTTCATATATTACAAATAACCAGCTCAAATCCATGAAAGGTGAATAGTTTACTCAACTGAAACCAATTAACAAAATAAAAGATTAGAATTCATCCTAGCCATTAGAGGTTCAGGTAACAACGTTTCTTAACTTCATAGCATTCACTGGGAGAGCATAATACAGTTTGAAAAGATCTTTAGATATTGGAATCAATACACACAACAAGAATGCAATGCATTTAACGCACTAGTGTCTAACAAAATGACCAAATGAAAGTGCGAGGAACCGCGAAATTCCTATTTCCCAACAAGATACACTCGCATAATGAGAAGATAACAACAACTTGTCGGTGCTTGTAATTGCTTTCATTTATGAAACTGCATCTCTATTACCATTTGGTCCATGAAACCAGACCCAAAAAAATATCTTTGATTCCCCCATCCATCCATTCAACCATCATACAGTTATATTCATAAATACATACACATAAATGTATCGTATGATTATATACATATGCAAGGATGGACTTGTTTCAAACCATTCATCCAATGCACTCTACCACGTGTCTACAAGTCAGCTAATGCACCACCCATTGTATATGCGAGTATGGTAGGCCAGTGAAACATCCAAGCCATCCACTAGGTGGAGTTCACTGTGTAGAGCCCAAAGATAAAGGTGGTCCATTCAGTTGGTGTGCCATGATAGTAGAAATAAGCCAAGCGGATTAGAAAACTTTGGCTCTTTTTTTTCACAACCGTACATTCTGTTCAGTTGATTGTGGCCCACCTGACTAGTGGACTGACCTGATTCTTGGGATAGGGAATGTCATCATGATGGATGGGCTTGGACATTCCACTTGTTCGCCTTGCTAGAATATGTGGTGGCATGTGCATTAGCCGACTTGAACATGCATGTGGGCTTAGCAAAGCTCTGTATGCATCAGCCATGGGGGAATAGTTTTCAGAGGATCATGAACTTTGAATTTTCAAGGAACATGGGGAGGAATTTGAAACAAACGTAACATGTATTTAGGTAATTTGGAGGCATACGCGTGTGTAGCAACCAACGTTTTAGATTGTACCTGTTAGCCCCATCAACAGTGTGGAGTTTACCTCCACCGGGAATTGGGGCATTTTTTTGTTTTAAAATGTTCCGCAATATGCGAGTAGCTTGTTGGCGATCTTAATTGTGTAGTGTGGAATTATGTTTGGCATGTGAGTCGGTATCAATGTGAGCCTTTGCCATTTCCGGTTCCAAGACCTTAGTAAAAGGAAGGTGAATGTCTACTTGGCAGCCAATCATAATTTCTTTTGGCCAATCTACCATTTAAAGCCAACCCCAAATCGATGGAAGAAAGGCTCAGATGATGATTGTATAACAGGAATTTGGAAACCAGGAATTGAAGTTTGGATCATGGGTTTATGTGTGTGTGTGTGTGTGTGTGTGTGTGTGTGTGTGTATATATATATATATATATATATATAATGAAAATGTTATTTTTTCTTCTTTTCAACCAGTAGTTTTCATTTTTAAAAAAAGTTTTAAATCCTTAAAAAAAAAACTGTAATTTGCAGATGAACTACATTCGTTCGTGAAATAGAAGAGAAAGGAAAGAAGAGACATACCTTTCTCCGAAATTTGTGGTTATCTCTCGCATTTTTCTGTTTGTTTTGGTTTGTTATGGATTTGGCTTATTCTAAATCCGACATAGCTTCAATGGCAAAACACCGAAATGGCAATGCAAAACCTTCGACAAAAATGTTGTTTGGGGCACCCAGTGCTTACACGATCAATCTTGATAACTTCCAGAAGCGGCCGAGAGTGTTCTATTAACAACCAAGGTAAAGTGTTCCGCCATTATCAATTAATAGAATTGATAGAAGAAAGATCAGATTGTAATATGTTTCTTCGTTTGCTTACTATGCGTATGTCATTTTTGAATGCTATTGTAAGCTCCTAATCATGGCTGGTCGAATGAAAACAAAACAATTGTCCACTAACTAAAACCACAAGTTTAGAGGGAAAAGGAAAGGGAAAAAAAAGAGTCAAGGTATATATAGAGAATATAGAATCAAGACATACCACAAACCACACCTCTTTCATTACAAGAGCTTTTGTAAGATAGTGCTTCTTCAAAGTTTCATGGACTCGGCTTGGACATACAACAAAAACAAAAGAAATCAAAATACGGTTTTATGTGCATAAGTGCAAAAGATGTTTGCATTCTTAAGAGTAAAAATAACACACTATGCAGAATTCAACAGAACTGAAGAATTAAGAATCACTGAAAATATATCCCAATAGTATGTCGCACTGGGCCATCAGCTGCTTGTCTGTTAACGAAAGGAAATCTCTAGTGGAGTTGTTATTGCTACTGCTATTAGCACTAGCACTAGCACATGTAGAGAAGGGCTTTACTCGGAAATCTCTATTGGAGTTGTTATCTTGCATCACATCGCTCAAACTTCAAGTGTAGGCTGTCAAGAACATGAGATCACAGTGGATAACGTCCAACCTGTTAAGTGCTTGTGACACCCAATCCTTCCAATAGGTTGGCAGTTTGAGCAGTAAAAGAGAGCCAACAACAATGTATGATTAGCAGTGGATAACACCCAACATTATGCATCAGAATTTTCTAAAACTTGCATGATTAGCGCTAGCTTTGCTTCTTATCAACCGTTTAAAAATGACCAATGTAAAGAGTGCCAACATCACAACCATCTTGAGAAGATTGCCGACACGTAAATTCTCTATGTAACAGATCGATCCCATGTTGACCCACACACTGTCAATTTGAACAACATCAAGACACGTAATAAGATTTTTGTCCAAGTGAGAGCATTCATGCTAAGCTAACATGCGCCTCTGCAGGCTTGAGAGGACACTTAACCAGAACATCATGTGGGCCCTGCTCTGTAGATGATTTGGACCACAAATCAGGCAGGCCACATGTATGTTGAATGCGGATTGTCGTCAATTTCTTTATGAACCATGCAGTCTCTGTGCACACGAAGCCCGACTGATGCATGATGAGTTGAGGATGAAACAGCGGTTGCCTGCAGAAGTGCAAGGGCTCAACATATATTGGATTCAAAACAAGATAATATAGTCCTTATTTTTGGACTTGTGGGACAAACTGTTGGGTGGTTGAGGAACATGTTTGAGGATAAGTGCAACTAAAATGAGAATCTTGTGTGGATTAGTGGCGAGACAGGGAAGGATAGAATGAATGGATGCATTTGAGGGAGCTTGGGAGATAGGAAACAAAACAAGGGATAAGTAGACTTAGTTTGGTCATATCCAACAGACTATTATCTAGCTACACCTTTCAACAAACAATTATTTTCAAACTGAGCATGCTTAACTGAGAGACTGAATTTTTAAAACTAAAATGAGAAAGGACAAGATCTGATATGCTAACTGAACGGGCTTCATATAGTCTGGGATCTCTGGATTCCTAATAGGGCTATCAATTATTACAGATTTAACATTATAGACCTGAATAAAATTGAAAGAAGAGAAAGAAAATACCAAGTTAATCTACTAAAAATGATAACCTTGATTTGAATTCTATGGCCATAGACCATTGCATGTCACATTCAATCAATTAATTATCTTGGACACTTCCAATTAAACCTCATTAAAGTACTTTGCCCATGTCACATTCAACCAATTAATAATTTGAATCATCGCCATAGACCATTGCATGTCAAATTTATGTAACGTTTTGTATGACTAAAATAAGGGTAAGATGGGAACCTGGAATCATGGGATTGAACAAGCAGTAAACAAAGCACAATGATAGAAAACCACATTGCCAATCTTGTACTCACTAATGGATTGAACAACTTTCCAATCATGAGATCCAAATAATACCCACTAAGAAAGCATATCAAATGGTCCTGCAAACCCCATTTAGAAAATAAAAATAAAAATCGCAAGGAGAGATGAAATGCCGACCTTCTGCTTCTTGAGCCTTTCATTCTCTTCTTCCAGACGTGAAACCTTGTTCTCCAAATTTGGTTCATGTACGCCGCCACAATGAGGAATAAATTCTCGCCTTAAAAAACAGAAAATGGAAGTAACTGGTTTTCAAAACAAGCAACCTGATTTTCCATTTCATTTTTTAAGGGGTGCATGGTTGTATGATGAAATCCATGTTTTTATGTGTGTATATGCATGCATGAATGGATGGAGTATGGATGGATGTATGTATGCTTGCACGGATGGATGGATGAGGTGTGTTGGTAAATGTGTGTATGCACGCATCATGATGGATGGATGGATCCACAATTTTCTCCATGTTTCCCTGAGTCAACGATATGTGCTTTTAGGCCCCATTAAGGGAAAATTTATTATTCCTAAATATGCAAACACGCATCTTTTTCGCTATTATTTGATAATTAAATAGGCAAATATGTGTTTTTTAGCATCAACTAATATATCATTGAAAAATTCCATTATTTTTCCTATGTTTTTATAAGGTTTCCTTGAGTCGTTACATGCTTCTAGACTCATTAAAGATAAACTTATTATGTATGCGTCTTCTTTTGCAATTATTTGATTCCTAAATATGCAAATATGTGTATTTTAGTATTCCCCTGAAGTTTCATTAAGAAATTCCACAATTTCCTCATGTTTCTCCAATGTTTCCTTAGTCACGATACATTTAGGGCATTAACAATGATATCAGCGACATCGATACATGTTTCTATATCCCTAGCTAGTGATACGTATAACAATACCGATACTAAGAACACTGGTGATAGGCGATAAGTGATGCAATCATATCCAAAATGAGCACATGACATTCAAATGCCAAACAAACAACCAATAAATTTAAAAAAGACCAAGGTATTATGTAAAAAGACCAAGGTATTATGTAATGGTAACGGTGCCATAATGGCTTTGGTGCAAACCATTACTATTATAGGCCGTTACAATCATTGTGGGGTGTAATGGTTAATTTTTTTAAAAGAAAAAATCTCAAGAAAGTGGAAGAAAACCCAAATATTTAGAGGACTCCAAATATGTATTATTTTCTAATATTGAGCACGTTTATGATGGTGAAACAATCCGCTCTTTGGTAGAATCCTGTCTTGACCTGCTTGATGATTTTATGAACTTTTCAAGCTTAGATTCACTATAACACTCATATATTTGATCTAAATAGAAAATGAGATGAAAAAGAAAATCTGATCTAGTGCATGCATGTGTAGATGCACAGAGTTTACATGCATCCCAACTATCCACACTCAAAACAAAAGAAAAAAAAAAAAAGAATTTTGCTGAAATTTTAGAACTGACTATTCATTCCAAAAAAAAAAAGAGCTGAATTTTTTTTAAAAAAAAAAATTTATCAAAAAAATAGAAAATGAGATGAAAAAAATCTTAGGCCATGTTTGGAAACCTAGATTCCATGTCAATCAATGGAAAAGGAAAAGGGTTTTCCTTTAATGTGGCCATTTGTGTTGTTTGGATAGCAAAAAAATGGTGCATTCCAACAAGCAATCCTTACACTTTTCCAGAATTTGGATTCTTGGCAGAAGAAACTAGGTGAGCATTGTGAGAGGAACATGAGATTCCCACTTATTACCCAAATAAGAACTCAAAATTGGAATCCATCTTTCAATAATTCTCATGAAAAAATCATCATTGGATGATTATTGTTTTGTTTTTTGTTTTTTTCACCTTGGATTTCACATGTCCTTCGTGTAATCCATGGAGATGCAAAATCATGTAACCATTTAAAAGTTTGCACCAATGGGATTAAAGCAGATGCCTATAAAGAAAGGGAAAATATATGCCATGTATCTTAAGGTTTGCACAGGCATATGGTAGCAATTGTGCATAGACCACGAACAAGATAATCAACATGCATGTTAACAAATCATACTTTCATGGCATGCAAAAGAAGCAAGGTGAGCTGTTAGTAATTTCTTTGCTCAATTAAGGATGGTACCAAGATTTAAGAAGAGTTCTACGTACAAGGTGAGGGCGTGCTCTATTGTTAGATAGTAAGTCCATCAGTACAACAAAAATATCTTGCACAATTGTTAGAAAGTAAGTCCTATGGAATTGATTACAGAACTCAGAAACCTGTCAAAAGAACATTCCAAAGGGTAAGAAACTGCATAGGCCATAATATGAACAGATGATGGGACAATGAAATAAACACACCTGAAAGTTCTTCAGCATCTCCAACAAAAGGTGAGCCCGGTTTCAGCAATATTCCTTTCAGTGTGCCGAAATGCCCACATGATAGAATCCATGACAAGCTTAAGTTGCTAGTATGGATTAACAAAAGAAAATAAATAAATAAATGATACACCAAAAATGGAAGAAGAAGAAGAAGAAGAAGAAGAAGAAGAGGAACTAATAATGGAGCGATTGAATATTTAGAGAAAAATACACGCATGATATGCCATGGACATACAAAAATATGCATGGGTGCAACATTGATGTAAAGCTTAACTAACCTGACTTGACAAGTGAATCAAAGCATGGAAACAATGTGTAGCAATTGCACGTAATAAAGAAAAGAATTTCAAGTGGTGCTCTAGATAATCTTCGAAATTTTTCGTTATCTGAAATAAAGAAAAAAGAGAGAAGAAACATTAGTACGAAAAAACAGTGCAACCATGTATCATGTATGCATGCTTCAATCAGTCATGTTAGCAGTAAGTACCTCAAGCGTGCATTCAAAAACGGCTTCAAATATGTGAGGCACGTCCTCCATCATTACTCCCTTGTACCTGTAAACATCACCACCAAGATCTATTATCTGGGCCCAACCAAGTATCAGGATTCAGGACATCACTAGTTTCATTGTGGTGGGATACAGTAACTGCTAGGAATCTAAGACTAGAAAGATCTGGCAAAAAAGCATTTATTTACAAGAGAATATGATGCTTGATGGAAGAATCCAAAGGACTAAAAACTCAATCTTGTTTGTGTACTCAAGTGCACCAAAAGAAACTTGGCATGGGTACATGGTTGGTCCAATGTGACATGGCTGAGCCAATCTAATTTTTGGGCTGAGTAATAATAATAATAAAATTAGAAAGTAAGAAAAAAAAAAATCATTACTTAGTTTCACAATGATTAAGCAATTAACTCTTAAATTACCAATAAAAAAAAGTTAACATGATTGTACCCCATTTGAGGATGATTGGCGGTAGTGTTATGACCAGGTTAAAACAAGGGCAAGTGTACCACATTAACCACTTTATTTTCTTCTTTTTTATGAGCTGATATTTTTACTCAAATAGGAAATAAACAAAAGAGGAAGCAAAGTTCCAACGATGAGCAACCCTATCTACTTTCATTGAGAGTTAGCAGCTTCATTAGCTTCCTCCATGACAAAAGATGCATCTGAAGTGATGCAATTATCCAGATTTTGGTAGTAAATAACAGCGTCCAAGGTTATTTGTCCAGAGGGAAACCCATTTGACTGCAATAATCGCATCTGCTACCATAATTGAAGCATTCAGAATAAAGGAGAGGGAGATGGCCTTGGTTGATATATGCGAAAGTTGGCAACTCAAAAGACAGACGACCTTCTACACAGCAATACACACCACAGATATAACTTCATATCATTTTACATACAATAAAAAATGAAGAGGAACAATAACCATGATATATGGCTAAACTTACTTGTTTATAATTTGGCAGAGTGACAAAACTTCACTCCCTGGCATCAGGTAAATTTCTAGCATAGTCCCCCGAAAACAGGGTCCATCATTGGTGGCACAAATCTTTTCCAATTTCCTGTTGATCTTCAGCCTTGTCCACAAATGTTTCAATTAGCTTGAGAGTCTCCCGCTTAACCAATCTGTTTAGACATAAATCTTATTTAGTACTGCCAGAATAATACATTTATCATTCCTTAAAAGGATGTATGCACATTGTAGAAGCGTAAAGATTGTGCATGCACAGTGTGCACCGAGAATTGATGCACATTATCTCTCACAGAGTCATAATCAAATATTAGTGAGCAGGAATCTCTGCATAGGCATCTGAAAATTTGAATTTTGAAATGCTTTCTAGTTTCCATCCATCAATCCTTCAATGGTGGAAGATAACGTGTAGAATTCTCACTGCTCATTGTGCACATTGAAGTTGTCCAAGAAAAAAATAATTCCCAAACATTGATCTTACCGCAGAAGTTTTACATATGATGTTTTAGAGCCAAAGGGCCCTCCTCCTGCTAATTTCTTTGATATAAGCTCGCTGTACATTCTGTTTCAAGCATTAGTCATGAAAATATGCGCATCATTAGTATTTCTCAAAAACAAATATACACATTATTACAAACTAGAGCATCTACAAACCCATGGAACCAAACAAGTGTCATAAGATTCTCTTCACACCAATAACATACCTGTACACATTAAGCATGTCCAGAAAGATCAATGATAATTGTGATAAGAAGTACGTTCCAAGTGCGTTGGCTACACTGGTGTTTGTCTGCCAAGTAGAGACACTTCATTTTACTCGTGTATGATACTCACAAGTCACAAGGTAAGATACAATAGACATACACATGACAATAAAAGGCAATAAAATTGCTAGATCGGCAACAGTGCAACCAACCGGACATTGATCAACTACGCGCACAAAGGGCGCCAAATCTCCTAGAGAAAATTGCGTTGGTACTTACAGGTCATGGTTTTCAAAAAGGGTACCATATCGACTGATACGACTATATGATATCTGTATCGGCATGATATGACACGCAATAAGGACCTGTATTGGCCCATGTCAAAACATGTACGACTGTATTGGGGGGGAAGGGGGGTGTTTTATCTTGCTGTAATGGTGTCAAATCAACCTTATAACCCCAATACCTGCAAGCCATTTTTCAAGGGCCAACACACTTTTAAATTTATTTTTTTTTTAATAAATAAATAAAGCTATTTTTGGGCCATTGATTTCTTTTTACCTTCAAACCTTATAACCATGCTTAATACCTGCAATATGTTGAGCACAGTTTTCATCACATCTAAATTTGTTAGAAAATCAACATTTTGGCGTGCCTGTCCAATAATTTCAATCCATTTCTGCAGCACAATAAAAAGCGATAAGCAGCTAGCTATTAGGAAGCATGGTACTAACGACGTTAGTAGAAAAATTAAAAAGAAAAATGTATCAGCAGATGGATTTTTAAGAAGCAGAAAAACCCTGTCACTTGTTGTGGACACTAAACAGAATGGTACCTGATTTGGAAGTTCCTTCAGCATCATGCGGTTCCCTAATATTATTTACTGATTCACACAGCATCATATTCATGCACATTGCTTGTTAAATGCTTTGATATCACCATCACTTTGTATAAAATTACATATACGGAACAAAGTTATAGGCCCAGTTTGGAAAAAAGTGAAGATGTGCATATGCCATTATTATTTAAAGGCTCTGACTTGCCTTTTCAGATGTGCTTTTGCTTGCCAAGTGCAGACACCAACATTAAGCAGTGGGGAAATTCCATCAAACTTGCTCATCATGGTAAGTGGATTGGCCTAAAGTTCAAACCAAGTAATCATCATTTTGTCCCGGATAGGACATTCTACACATGATTGGTTAGTAAGAAATGGTTCTCTGAGATAGTTCACATATAGCCTGTCACGCCCCAGACTCAGTAACCGGACTCACAAGGATTCCGATGACCGGTTCTGAACGCAACAGCCTCCATAGTACCCCATTCTCGGCTCCTGAGGCGGGTTCCGATCCTGGGATCCTACAAGGAGGATTTTCATAACGAAGATAATCATTCTAATACGAGCATACCCAAGATCACAGCAAGAACATCTGAGAATAACAAAGGCACACATCGCAAAATCCACTATAAATTTGAACTTTTACAATCATCCATAAGGTCCAAAGGACATACATGAGATAAAAGGAAAAGAGAGAAAGGTCAGCAACACTGGAGTCCTCAAATACTCAGCTCTACTCCAAGCTCTACTGCTGTGTCGCCTGCCTAGAGTATCCTGCACGCATCAATCGTGCATAAGCTTATAGAAGCTTAGAGGGTGGTGTAGGTGTGTGATAATGGTGCACAGAAGAGTAGTAGGAGATACAAGGAGAGAAGCATGATCAATGAGGATATCACTAGCCTTACCCAGGCTTATCATGAATAAGATGCAATGAATACTGGGTGCCATGCCAAGGCAATGCATGAAGAGGCTTGTACAACCAATGCTAATGCAATGCAAGTAATGTCAGTGCTCATATCCAAACCACAAGTCATGTACATTTCCGATCATAAGGAAATCACCGGGGTCTATTACACTGCTGAATGACTGCCGCTCTACAGACCCCGCACAGTCAAACGAGCGTAAGAGACCTCACTACCCACACTGCGACAAACTAATCACCAACAAGGCCTGAAGGTAGCGGACCCATTTACGAGCTGGTCAGACTCAGCCTAGCAATGCCTCCTCACATCAGGCAGGTAAGGCCACACCCCTATCCAACCGACTACATGACAGTGGGAGACGCGGCCTAATGGTATAAGGCCCTCGTGTGCTCATATATTCCACCTGGTCACGGCGTTGGAGCAGATCCTTGGTACCATGGAAGTTTTGGGAATTTCACCCATGGGCATCCTATGCACCCGGTATGCTCAACTAATATTTCCGGTGTCCACACATACAGCCATCCACGAATACCCCTGTGGAGCCAAGGCCCTAATGAAGTAAGGGCAGATATCCATAAGCTATGCAATGCCAAATGCATGAATCACACAATCACCCATGCATCAATCCCAAGCATCCATCTCTCGGGGAGATACCAACATGTCCTACACAATGACATAACCATGGCCAATCATACCTCAACCAAGCATGCATATGATGCGTATGGAAGTGGGCCATGAAGATGAATAGGGGTGCTAATGAGGTGAAGATGAACTCTCTACCTAACCATGAAGGGTCCAGGTACTTAACCAATTCCTCATAAGGAATACAACCTCTAGTGGGGGCCCATATACATAGGGTAGCCCATGAGACTAAGGAGAACAATGATATGGGCCTAAATAGATGAAACGAGCCTAGCAAGGGTCTATGGTGGGCCTTTAACCACCCATAGAAGCCCATGGGCCTACCTTAGGGCCACCAATGTGGACATCTAACCACGATTGGTCCCCAAGAGGTAGCCTATCTCTAATTGATTACGGATCAAGGCCCAAGGCCCTCACAACATTAGAAATAAGAAATGGACAGCCATTACATACCACATACATTCATATTGGGCTTCAGAAAGGCAGCCCAAGGCCTATCCAAAACATGGATCCATGGGGAACACACATAGCCCAATCCATATATACCACTATGGGCCCACAAGGAAAGGTCAGGGCCCAACATAAAGGCTACTAATCCCATATATTGTTGTGGCCTAGTGGGCAGCCCATTGCTCAAATCACATGGGCAATGTCATGTTCTTAGTCAAGTAAGTTGGGCCTACAACCCGGCCCAAGTATAAAGTTGATTTGGTGGGCAATCAAGGGCCCATATACTTGTGTAATCTGGCCCACTAATCCAACACAATAGTATGGTAAAAATGGCCCAAGAGTTCAATGGGCCCATCAAGAAAGTTCCAGCCCAATTGGGCTCAAAGAGTTCAACAACTAGCCACATCCATGAACCCAATTAAATTCAACTGTGGTGGGCCTCAAAAGTATATTTATTAGGCCCAACATTTAAGGAACTAAATGTATAAATTATTCCTTCTAAGATTCTTCACAATGTGTTGGGCCCCACTCCTCAAAATTTCAGCCCAAAGGCCAAACATAGTTATAACATGTTGCTGTCCTAAATTTGGGCACTCCATTGGAGTGGGCCCAGGGCCTCTAAAACTCTGGAAATTGAGGGCCAAGGTCCCTCATTATGCATAAAATGAGAGAAAACCCAAAAAGGTGGCCCACCATTAGAGGAAATATTTTTGAATTATGGTTTTTATCAAGGCACATTGCTGGACTGCACAGCAGAAAAATCTGGCAGTCCAACTATTTTGGCCCATTCTTTTGGATGCCCAAACAGGGTCAGTTGGGGCTGAAATTTTTCAGAGTGATACTTAAATAGGTAGGACATACCCCCACAAAATTTCAGAATTTTTGGATATCCCTAAGTATTTTAACTGATTTAAACAAGACAGTCTGTCCAGAAAATCGGACAGACCTGGACATCCCAATGTGGTGGGCCAGTCCGGCCCTCGCCACGATGTGCACAGGAGTCCATTGGCCCTGAAAGTTGGTAGGTAGGTCCCACCATGGGTGGACCACAACTTCACAAAATTTCAGAATTTATGGACACCTAAAAATATTTTAGTTTATTTAAAGAAGTCAATCTGTCCTGAAAATCGGACTGATCTGGACACCATATTGTAATGGGCCAATCCAGCCACCACCATGGTGTGTACAGGTTTCCATTGGCCCCAAAATTTTGTAGGTTGGTCCCACCATAAGTGAACCACCTTCCTGTAAGTTTTTATAATTTTTAGATACCCAAAAATATTTTAATAATTTTTGGAATTCCAACCTGTCCAGGGTGGAATATTGCTGGAATAGTGCAGAAAATCCAGACTGTCCACCTCATTTGGACCACACCTTTGGGACCCCAATGAAGGTCAGATGGGGCTAAAATTTGGTATGGTTGTAGATGGGTCATAAGGCTACAAGAATCACATATTATTTTGTTTCATTATTCCCACCAAAGACCCATAAATCAGGCCCCAAAGTGGCCCAAAAATCTGTCCAGGCAGATTTGGACAGCAATATGTAATAGAAATGATTAAAATATAAACATGGTTTTTCATGGGATTTAACCCTAGGAATTTGTGCGGTGGACCACCCCAGTGGGCCCCACAAATGTCCAGACCTTCCCCATCATCAAATACCCCTTGCATGTGTCCCATTTAGGTAGATTTTAGGGCCACATGTCTAAGGATGGACTGCTATGGGTGTCCAAGCTCCATGGTTGGTCTGGATTTTTGTTGGCCTACAAGGTGGGCCACACATGCAAGATCAGAATTCTATCATAAAGAAAAAAATAAAATAAAATAAAATAAATGAAGAATCGGCCACAAGAGGAGGGGCTCCGCCACATTGAGGCCCTCCCCTTCATCAATCACACCATACATTCATTCTATTCATATGTTACAACATAGATCCACCACATGCATGTTCTAGATTCAAGATCAATGGTTGGGATGCCATCCCAACCATGATTCTAGGGTCTAGATGACCCATCATACTATAAACTCTAAGTAATCCTCCATGATGGGGGCCTATAGAAGGAAACCCCATGCATGGACATGCATGCATCAAAAAGGCCATTTGGCCACAACTAAGGGATGATGTAAGATCTCCACCATGGATTGGTGGGTCCTACACTTCCCACAAAAGAAATCTAAGTATATGAAAATAGAAATCCTAATTTCTAGGATTACACCCACCTTAGATTCTCCAAATTTGGACCTCCTAGCTCCTAGTGCACCAAGGGATCCATCTCAATGGGTGAGATTGGATTTAGATGGTTGGATTTGGAAGATTAAAGGGGAAATGGGGCTGGAGAAGAGAGGGAGATGGGAGAGAAGTTGCTGGAGAAGAAGAGAAGAGAGAGAGAGAAATGAGAGGGAAAGAGAGGGAAAATCTTTTTAAGGGAAGTAATAATAACCTATGGTGACAATAACAATGTTGCTAGGGTAGGTTAGGTATGGGTAGTGTTTAGGGTGGGTAGTGTTTATTCCATGCAATAGTGTAGTGTGTGTGTGTGTGGTGTGCATGAAAAATTGTGCCATGGAGGTGGTCCACATGCTTTTGTACAAAAGTGGGCCACATGATGAAATGCTCATAACTTTTGATCCATAGGTCGGATTAACGCACAAGACGCGTCGTTGGAACCGCAACGACGATACGAACGAGATGACATAGGTCTTGGGTCGATCCGAGTCGGGTCTATGTGACTGAACTCAAAGTGATCATAAACATAATTTGAAGGTCGCGGGTCGCCGAAATTCGACCGGTAGGACCGCGAGACCATGATGAACAAGATGCATACTCACACACATACATGTAAACATGGAAACTAGGGTCGGGTCTCACACAGCCATTGCGTGACCATTTCTCTTGAAGAAAAGAAAAAGGAAAAAAAAAAAAAACCTCCAGAGCCGCCTTTCTTCATGATCAATTGAGTCATTGTTGAAATCTTCTCTAGAAGTTCCATCCTGCAAATGTAAAATCTCAGTTGCAAGAACATCCAATGGCCCAATATATCCCCTTAAAAAATTTCTAATTAAGAGTTTTGAATGTTGAATCCCTAATTAGGGATTTTTCGTTTTTAATCTATAATCCACAATTAGGGAATCGACACTACATGAGCCAGCGAGAAAAACAAAAAGCAACATTTCTATTAGTTAATGGATCGATTTTGATCATAGACTACACAACAATGAAGCCTCAAAATCATTATTAACTTTTCGAGGTTTTTTCCTACAAATGACTATACCAACATTTTCAAGATTTCAACTTCCATAAAACCAACATGCATATAAATAAATAAATAAAAGAAAACTATAGAAGTTGCATTTTGTACCCGACTATTAGTCAATGAAAAGAATCTACAATGACAAAAGTATATATCTTTAACATTTAAAATATAATAATTTAAAGAGGCAGCTTCACACATGACTAGTTAGAAAATAATTTACCATCCACCTAGTGCATAAATTCCAAAGTTTCAAGTGTGTACAGCATCCCACTCGTCCAAAAGGTTTCGCCCCCACCACGAAGAATGCTCAACATAAAAATCCATTCGTCCACTCATCATGTGGCCTACACCAAAGAAAACAATTGGCAGATAACTGCCAATTTGATAATCCTAACAAGATTCATGTGTTGAAGTTTTGCAATAAAAAAAACCTCATTTTTGAATTCTTCATTCCCTTGCCTCAAATTCTTGGAAAGCATTTTCCCTGCTATTTCCTAACCATTCATCGGCTTACCTTGAAAGTAACCATCCAGCAAATTTGGGTTTAATTACAATCAAGAAGCACATAAATCCATCCATTCTTAAAATGATCATGTAATAGCAAATTTGGCAGTGAAAGTGGCAAAAAATTAAAAAAAATCTAGTTCCGTTAGCTAGCCCTTTGTACGAAATAGACGTATCACATCACGCTATTTACCTTAAGAAAATCGGGATCTCATAATTCCTGTGTTTAACCATAACCACCATCCGCAAACTCATGACTAGCCAAACCAACCATTGTAAGGTGTAGGTAGTAATCAGGCTTAACAGGGCATCATATATATAACCTACACAACATATATATTCATTATAATAAAGCACATAAGCTATAGTCATACCACAACTAGAAAGGTAAACACATCAAACCACCTTATTTACTTCTGAGAGCTGATCACCTACAACCACTGTATTCTAACTTGTGATGCAGCCAAATATTTTATGAAACACGTCTTCCATCATTTTACAACCAAATACATCGAATCAGGCAAGGAATCCTATTAGATTGCGCCGAATAACAGAAAAAAATCAGATCTAATCTCCAAACCGAATCTATAAAGAAACCGTAATAAGATAAGATGGACAAGATCTCTCCATAATCCATGAAAAAACATCATTCTGGGGAAAGAATATGTTTGCTCTAGCCCCAAACGTCGTATGTATGCTCTGTCCCCAAACGGGCCATTTCTTTTCGACGGCATTGGAGTAGCAGAAATCCCCAGATCCCCAATAAATAAATAAATAAAACATAGAAGGTGAAATCCCCAATTCCAAAAATCCTCAGATCCCCAAAATCCTAAAATCCCCAAATCCCTAATTTGTAAAATTAGAAAAACCCCAATTCGGGGTCCACATTCAAATCTGTAAGCCCTAAAATCCCCAAATCCCTAAATGAGGGTCCAAATCAAATCAAAAATCCATAAATTACTATATCCCCAAATTCCTAAATCAGCATTGAGATGAGAGAGAGAGAGAGAGAGATACCTCACGTTCGATCGTTAACCGAGCTTCAGAGAGAGCGAGGGGGTGCGTCGGCAGGGCATTCGTGGATCAAAGACACACACAAGAAAGGTGACAGAGAGAGAGAGAGAGAGGAGGGAGAGGGGAGGGGATTAGGACGAGAGAGAGAGAGAGAGACGGAAGATTAGGGCGAGAGAGAGGAGAGGGGACGCGGATCAGCTACTGACAGGTTTAGGGCGAGAGAGAGGAGAGGACGCGGATTAGCCACTGACAGGATGTGTGGCGAAGTGAGGTCACCAAGTTCTGTGGGGCCCATTATGATGTATGTGTCGTATCCACACCGTCCATCCATTTGGAGATATCGTTTTAGGGCGTTATCCAAAGAATGAGGCAGATCCAAAGCTTTAGTAGACCCCACGACAGAAAAAAGTGGGGAGAGTGATTCCCACCGTTGAAACCTTCCTAAGGCCAGCCATGATGTTTATTTGAAATCCAAACTGTTCACAAGTTAACAAAGACATGAAAGAAGGTAAAACACAAGTATCAGCTTGATCGAAAACTATTATGGGCCTTAAAATTTTTTAATGGTGGGTGTCACTCTCCCCACTCTTTTCTGTAGTGTGGGCCCCTGGAGGTTTGGATTAGAGTCATTCTTTGTCCATTAACCTAAAATGATCTCTCCAAATAGATGGACGGAGTGGATACAAAGAATACATCATCATGGGGCTTACAGAGCTTAGTGATGTTTGTCTCGCTACTCAACCCGTCAGTAGCTGATCCGCGTCCAGGAGAGGGTGGGATTTCCTACGAAATCCTTTAACAGGAAGTCCCCGCACAAGGATGTTGGGTGGGGCCCACCGAGATGTTTGTGAGAAATCCACCCCGTCCATCCGTTTCATGAGATCATTTTAGAATGTGTGACCAAAAATTAGGTGCATCCAACATTCAAATGGACCACACGAGAGGAAACAATGGGAGTTCAGTGAACACTGTACACATTCAATCAATATTGTTTTCCCATGGTGTGGTTCACATGAGATTTTGATCTACATCATTTATGTGATATAGTATTAAAATGATGTTCAAAAATTGATGGACGGTGTGGGTTGATCCCAAATTTATGGGCCTTACAAACAATTATGGTCCAATCCGTCCCCTTATTGGTGGTGTGGCCCATTTAATCTTTGGATATGATTCATTTTTTGGATAATTCTCTAAAACGATCTCGAAAAATGGATGAATGGTGTGGGTTGATCCCAAAATTTCAGTAAATCCAAAACTCAAGTAGACCATGCCACACGAAACAGTGTGTAATAATGATTTCCACCGTTGATACCTTCCTTGGGCCCACAGTAACATTTATTTGCCATCCAACCTATTTATAATATCAAATATATATGAATGAAAGGAAAACACAAACATCAGCTTGATCCAAAACTTCTATGGCCTCCAAGAATTTTTCAATGGTAGAGGTTCAATCACACTATTTCCTGTGTTGTGGTCCACTTGAGCTTTGGATATGCTTCCTTTTATTCTTTAGACCTCAAATTATCTGTTAACGTGGATAAACGGAATGGATAAAATAAATAAATAACGGTGGACCCCACAAAGTTTACTTTGGTAAAGGTAATGACTAACTCACCTAAATATAGAGGGGTTTCCTTAAAGCATTCATAATCATATATTGGGCTTGCCTTAATGTGATTCACATATCCAACTCACTCATTATGTGTGTCCCACTTGGATGAGGGGTCAGACCAATTTTTAGCTGCATCCAAAACTCATGTGGGCCCCACCAAGTGCTTTTATATTTTTTATGATGTCTTGACATGGTTTTAGATGTTATGGTCCACCTGAGTTTCGTTTACGGATGATTTTTAAGATATCTCATAACCTAAAGGGGACACATTAAATGCATGGTGTTGATGTTCGACACACATCATGATGGGGCCCACAAAACTTATTAACATCAATTCGTAGATTCTCGCAAGGTCATTAAGTTGGGTCAAAATTTTGCCAATAATATTTAGCTCATTTTATATGTATAGTCCATTCACTCTATTTTATTGATCAATACCCTCAATTTGACTAATTACTCGCCCCAATCAGGCTAGCTACATGTGAGAAAGGCATTGGGAATACAAGATTGATCAACAATTTGAGTGAAATTTGATTTAAACATATGAAATTATTTACTCTTCAATCTGGACTAATTCAATTGTCCAAAAATGGTTAAATGTTCAATTAGTAGATGTGCCTAATAATTTATTAAAAAATATTTTTTTTCACAGATAAATATCAATATCCATTTAAAAATTACATTTTTCTTTTCAAAATGTATATTTTTTTACTCTTAATTTTTCTTTGAAAACTTTTAACATAATATCATTTTCGTTATAAAATATTTCAAAAAATAAATTAAAATACAAATTCTGAATTTTTATTTTCAAAATATCTTAAATTTTTACAATTTTTTTTTCCCAACAATTCCAAAATGCCGATTTTTTTCTTCAAAAGCATAATGTTGTTTTCAACTTTTCAATTTTTTTAAAATTTTTTTATATATATATATATATATAGATATATATATATATATATATATATATATATATATATATATATATATATATATATTCAAAATCTTAGTGTTTTTATAAATAACTTTTTCTTTTAATTTCGAATTTTGAACATTTTCAATTATTTTTCAAAATCACAAAATTTTTCAACTAATTTATTTTTCGTTTCAAAATGTTTGTTTTTTCATGAAGTATGGATTTTTTTATATCATTTTATTTTAAAAATTTTCAATTCTTTTTCACTTCTCCATTTTTTTAAAAAGCATTTTATTTGAACTTGTCAATTTTTATTGAACTTCACAATTTATTTATTTTTTTCAAATTTCAAACTCTGGTTTTATTTTTTAAAATATTTTCATTTTTCCAACAATGTGAAAATTTTCACATTTTTTAAAATATTTTTAATTTTCTTTTTTAGGATATTATTTTTTCTCAAAATCAAATCCTTTAAAAAAAAAAAATTTTTATCAACTTTATTAAATATTCTTTTTTGTTTCCACAAAATAGATTTTTATTAAATCACAATTTTTATTTTTTCAAAATCTAATTTTTTTCTCAAACATTGTTAAATTTTTTAAACTTCGCAATATTCTTTTTCATGTGATATTACAAATCATTTAAATATTAGTTTTAAATTAAAAAAATAAAAATAAAAATTCAACTCATTTGATATAAAAACAAAATAAATCTTCTTTTTGCATTCAATCAATTATTAAAAAATAATCTTAGATACAAATATTTACAATTAAACCACTAAAATTCTATAAAAAAAACAATTATTAGACTACAAAAAAACTTAATTTCCCACCATATTCTAAAAAAAAATTAAAAAAAAATAAAGATAAAAGGCAAGTCCTTTTACGACGGACTGATCCGTCGTAAAATCAATCGAAAAAGCCCGCCATTTCGTCTATTGAGCGGGAATTTGCAATCGTTCATTTTCCGTCGTCAAATCAAACTTTCATGACGGATTTCATCCGTCGCCTATTTACGACGGACAAAAATCCGTCGTAAATACGTCGTAAATCGATTTTAGCGACGGATTTTAGTCCGTCGCTAAATTCGCGACGTTCGGACTACGGATATTCGAGAAAAATGAGCGTAGCGACGGACTATTTCAGTTAGCGACGGATTAAATCCGTCATTAAACCAAGAGATTTTTGCGACGGATGAAGTCCGTCGCAAAAATACGTCGCAAAAAGGCCATTTTGGCGTAGTGTACCACACGGTGGGTGCCACTGAAGGCTGGCGACGTGGAGCGGCGATAGCTGTCGCATGCAAAGCATGGGACCCCACCTGGGTGCACGATGCAAATACAACACATCAGGGTGGCCCCCACACAGCACCGTCCAGCAATGGACGGTGCAAATACACCTGATCTGCGGATGTCAATCAGCGACAACAATGGCTGCTGGTATGGTACGCCAGCCAATTCACTTGCAGGTGGGTCCCATGTGGGGCCCGCCATAATGTTTATCTGCCATCCGATCCATCGGTAAGTTCACACAGACCCGGATGGAGAGGAAAAACAAATTTCATAATGATCCAAAACCTCTGCAAACCCACATAGGGTTTCAATGGTAGACGTTCAATCACACTGCTTCGTGTAGTGTGGGCCACAAGAGCAACGTATACCTCTGATCTTTGGAAGACCCACTGCACTAGGGGAACCCGTCAAAATGCACGGTGTTGATGTGCATCGCACACATCGAAGTGGGGCCCACGGCTGGGACCCAACAATCCCTGCCCATCTCGCCAGAGCGCAGGACACCCTGCGCGTCCCCAAGACGATCAGCAACAGCTGCTGCTGTTTTTTTTTTTTTTTTAAAGATGTTTTCTTGTGGTTTTTCACAGGTGGGGCCCGCATCAGAAGGATCTGTCCTAACCATTAGATCCTACGGCTAATGACAGGATAAATGAGCCCAATATTCAAGGTATTTCGACATATAGAAATATCAAACGGAATTTTAACGGTAGAAATAACTGCTTTCCATGAAATGGCCCGCCATGTAATCAGATTGGCCTCATTTTTCGGCTCAATGCCTAAAATGAATTGGGAAATAGGATGGACGGTGTGGATTGAATTCATACATCACAGTGGGGCCTATATGAGTGACCCTCCCCAAGTTTTCAAATCAAGCTGATATTTATTTTCACCCCAGTAATGTCCAGCGTCCAGGGGCGCTGGACGGCTTTGGGTATAACACCAATTAGGGTGGGCCTTGCTCAGATGGGCCACCAAATGGATGGATGGTGTGGGTAACACCTACATCAAGTGGGGTACATTCAGGTGGGCCACACGGCTACATCATCGCATACGAAAAATGAAAGAGAGGGAGGGAGAGAGAAAGAGACACCCACCTTGATCGCCTATTCCTTCTTCGGCATATGCACTCTAGAACTCCAAGATGACATTTTCAACGGTTGAGATGATGATCCAAGGGTTGGATTTGGTTATAGGAAGGTGGGCCACACCTAGCTACTCCATGGAAGCCATGGACGGTTTCTTGCTTAGAGGATGAAAGAGAGAGAATGAAAGAGAGGGAATGAGAGAGAGAGATGATGTAAGGAGAGAGGGATGGGTTGTTGTAAGGAGGGTTGACTTTGGGAATGAGAGAGAGGGGGACATGCCTTGTTAGTAAAAGAGGTATGGATGTTGTGCTTGTTGTACTTGACTTGATTGATGTGATTGATTTGATAGATTCTCTTGAAATTTGCAACGCGCGGTGTTTTCCTCGAACTGAACGCCGGCTTGCATCTTCTGGTCAGGGTATCGCCTCGGTGCTGTCGCATTGGAACCGCAGCATTGGAACCGCAGCGACGGTGCTGTCGCAATGATACAAGTCTCGGATCGAGCCACCTTCGGTAGGCAGGACTCGGCTTAAGATCGCATGCAACGTCGGATACGAGTCAAGAATTACCGAAATTCGACCGGAAGGACCACAGGAGTCGACGGAACAGTAGAAACTAGGATACGGGTCTTACATTTAGTATACATAATCTTCCTTGGAATCTTAATCCACCATCGGTACCAACTTTCCATTCCGACTTACCACCTTTTTCAGCTTCTATTACCTTAGCTTGCAGCCATGAATCTTGTTGTTGAGCTTCTATAACCTTACTAATTAAGGAAGGTTGAATGGCTAGGTTAAAGAGACGAGCTACAGACGTTTGCGAATTCAATTGAACGTCAAAATCCTTCACTGTATCTAACATTTTCCATTGCTGAATCATGAAGTGTGCGATTACTCCATGCAGCTTACGACTTAAGGCATCTGCTACTACATTGGCTTTACCTGGATGATATTGGAGGGTGAAGTCATAGTCCTTTAAGAATTCCATCCACCAACACTACATCATATTCAATTCTTTCTGAGAGAAAAGATACTTCAAACTCTTATGGTCTGAAAATAGTTCGAACTTCTCCCCATATAGATAATGCCTCCACACTTTGAGAGGGAAAACCATGGCTGCCAACTCCAAGTCATGAGTAGGGTAATTCTGCTCATGCACTTTCAGTTGCCTAGAGGCGTAAGCTACAACCTTACCTTACTGCATAAGGACACAACCTAAACCTCTATACGAAGCGTCACCGAAGATTACAAACTTTTCACCACTCGAAGGAATGGTGAGGACAGGTGTTGTCGTCAACCTGATATTTAACTCTGAAAATGCTTGATCACAGGTATCATCCCAAATGAACTTTACACCCTTCCTAGTTAATCAAGTTAATGGTGTCGCAATTCGAGAGAAGTCTTTGATAAATCTTCAATAATACCCCGCTAAACCAAGAAAACTACGTATTTCGGTCGCACTCATGGGCTGTTCCCACTTCAATATTGCTTCTACCTTTGATGGGTCTACTGACACGCCCTTCTTCGAAACTACATGGCCCAAAAATTTCACTTCCTCCTTCCAAAAGTCACACTTTTCAAATTTAGCATATAATCGGTGCTCCTGTAAGGTTTGAAGAATAACTCTAAGATGTTGCTCATGCTCTTCCTGGGTCTTGGAATATATAAGAATATCATCTATGAATACTATGACAAACCAATCTAGGTGTGGCTTAAATACCCTATTCATCAGGTCCAGAAATATTGTTGGTGCATTTATTAGTCCAATTGGCATCATGAGAAATTCGTAGTGGTCATAACAAATCCTAAAGGCCGTCTTTGGTATGTCCACTTCTTTAATTCTAAGCTGGTGGTATCCTAACCACAAATCTACTTTGGAGAAAAAATTGGCTTCTTTCAACTGGTCGAAAAGGTCATCTATCCTAGGAAGTGGGTATTTGTTTTTAATGGTGACCTTGTTTAGCTGGCGATAATTAATACATAATCTCATTGAGCTATCCTTCTTCTTCACAAATAAGACTGGAGCACCCCACGGCAACGTACTAGGCCGAATGAAAGCCTGCTCCAATAACTTTTGAATCTGCTCCTTTAGTTCCTTCAACTTCACTAGTGCCATATGATATGGTGCCATGGAGATCGATGAGACTCCAAGCATAAGATCTATATCAAATTCAATCTCTCTTCTTAGAGGCAACCCCAATATGTCTTGAAATATGTCGAGAAACTCACATACGACTAGAATTTAATCGATACCCACTTCATGTGGATCTTCCTCCAAAAGTGATAAGAAATCGCATAACAGTCCATCCTTTTGCTTTCCAAGAAACTGGAGTCTTGGTCGCCCAGGAATAGAGAATGTCACAGTCTTCTCAAAGCAATCTAACTTTGCATGGAATGAAGATAACCAATCCATTCCCAGAATAACATCGAACTCTTGCATCTTTAACACGATAAGGTCAGCTAACAATACGAAATCTTCAACCATGGTAGGGCAAGATCTATATATCTGATTTAACACTATGGAGCTTCCTATTAGTATAGCAATTACTAAATTTTTATCTAGGAGTTCAGTAGATAGACCCAATATATGGACGAAAAGAGTCAAAATAAAAGAATATGTAGCTCCTGAATTAAATAGAACTTGAGCGGGCAAGGAATAGATAATTATGGTACCTTCCACCACTACTCCATTAGCATTTGCGTTTAATGGTACAATGACAAATACACGACCCTGGGCCAGTTGTCGAGAAGCCTGACCTTCCTGCCCCGGTTGGTGGTGTTGTTGTTGTGAGCATTGTTGCTGCTGAGGGGGCCTTTGTTGCGGATGTCTCTAATACTGTTCCGGTACTTGATGATATGGAGGTCTCTGGTACTCTGGTTGAGGTACTTGATATTGTGGCTAAGGTCTCAGGTGCATTTGTGGGGGTGCTTGATAATGTGGTTGCTGAGGCGATTGTTTACAAAAATAAGCAGAGTGACCCTCCATTCCGCAGTTATAACATTTACCCGTAAATCGGGTCGTTGGCTGAGCAGGAGTTGAGGTTTTTGTTACTGTCATCTTCAGCTTCTTGGAAGCATCGCCCTGTGCTTGAGATGTATTCGGTGCAACCCTAGCATTGCTCTTCGCTTCTCTCTTCTGGTTACGACTTTTCCAGAATTCTTCATTATCTCACTCTATCATTAGAGCCCATTCTACTACATCGGCATACAATCTAAGTTTAAGTGGAGTCAGCTTGTTACGAATTGACCCACTTAGACCTCGCTTAAACTTCTTAGCTTTGCAAACTTCATCCTGAATCATATATGGGGTAAAACGGGATAATTCAATAAATTTAGACTCATATTGGCCTATAGTCATCTCCCCTTGTTCTAAGCTTATGAATTCTTCTGCTTTCTGCTCCTGTACACACTCAGGAAAGTATTTCTCATTGAACTTCTCACAGAACATATCCCATGTCCATGTGGTATCTTCTTCAATTGTTCTAGCAATTATCTCCCACCAGTGGTCGGCCTCTCCCTCTAACATGAAAACTACAAGTGTAACCTTCTGCTCCTCATCACATCCTAAAACAGTGAATATTTTCTCTATTCACTTTTTCCACTTTTCTGCCTCCATAAGGTCCTGCAAACCCTCAAAAGCAGGCGGTTTCAATCTCTTAAATTTCTCTATTAAGCCCCAACACCATCCTGCACAACTTGGGTAGTTCCTCTATTATCATGGCGAATGTGTTGTCCAAGAATGGCTGACATGTCGCCTAAAGCACGAAAGACCCCATCAAGTGACTGGCCACTTTCACTGGTCCCCGGTGTGGTCGCCACATGACTGGCTCTACCTCTACCTCTATCTCCATGCCGGCTCCCAGACATGTTCAAAATCAAACAATAAGCTTTAGATATCACATAAGGATTAATCACTAAAAGACAATATTACAAGTTAAGTTTTGATCACAACAACACTCGTAGGGATATATCCTAATTTTTAAAGTAACTACATTTTCAAGTAAAACCCTAGGTCCTCAATGATTCTAAATGCAAGCATTGATACCATTCTGTCAAGCCCCGAAATCCAGTACATGGGTATATCCGACCCCGATTCCGTATCCGAAGGTATGACTTATGTTTTGTATGTTTAAATTTCATAATTCATACATATATTGACAAAATGATCTCATTCATAAAATATAAAAATCTAAAAAAATTGAATAATCAAATATTTATTTAAAGAAGAATACAATATCCATGTTCCGACTATTCACGATTATCATCAAACACATGTCATCATCATGTTATCATACTATACTTAATGTTCATTACACTTATTTAGAAAATGGTAAAGAAACAAAAATAAATAAAAGAAAATCTCCTTAAGCTCCTCCATGAGATCCCGATCCTGAAATTTTAAAATCCCAACAGGGTAAGCTGCGAAGCCTAGTGAGTAATCTCAACACAGGTTTCAAAATAACCTCATATAACATGAATAAAAATGTATTAAAAGATACAATACCTATTTAGCTAAAACAACAAATGAGGAGATTTAATAATAATAAAAAAAGATTTTTCAATGTAACTTCAAAGCAAAATGAATGAATGAAATCAACATATGCTATACTCCATAATAACATGTGCGAATTATTCTTTTTAACACCTTGGCCAGTTTACACCGGTTGGCTAACACCCGAGCCAATACAACACCTAGCTTGGCAATGGAAACCTCTCGCATGACATGCTCACCCATCGAAAGGGCACTTGGTGAGGGACCATTTATACATTAGCTGGTCAGAGTACTACCCTACCGAACCTGACAGTGGGAACCTTTTGAAATCCTGACATGCTCACCCACTCAAAGGATACGATAGAGGTTCCAAAAGGTACCAGTTGGGTTTCTAGGACTTTCAACCCAATGATCTTGATCGCCCCACCTATTTACACTTTAGGGATTTTCAACCTAGAGGATTTGATTGTCCCACCTATTTTCTGGTGTTCCAATAACTGTTCGAAGGATATATAATTTTAATATTTCATGAGAAAAATATTTCTAAGGACAAATTGTTTCTAATCATTGTATACTGTTCATACATGATTTAAAGTTCTACGTAAAAAAATATATTTATGCAATGCAATCCATCAAATCCGATCCGATAGTCTAGAAAAGTATATTAAACTTGAAGTTTTTTTTTTTTTCAAGATGCTCTAAATTCTGATTTTCTTAAAATTACAAAAATAAGAAATAACAATAAAAAATTTATTAATGCATGGGTAAACAATAATCTAAATTTAAAGTTGGTTCATAGCTTGCTAATTAGAATAAAGAGAACTACAAAAAATCATGTTAAATAAACACAACAAACTATGAATCAAATAAATAAATCAATAATAGAAAAATGCACAATTATTGAATTATTTGCATAATAATAATAAAAAATAAAGGGAAACCAAGTGGAATTTATTATAAGAAAAATAAATAAATAAAGAAAAAATATCAAGTGAGAGAAACTCACTTTTTCTAAAAAAAAATATTTTCTTTCCTTTTCTCTTTCTTTTCTTTTCTTCCTCTCTTCCTTTTTCTCTCTCCTCCTTTTCTTTCTTCCTTTTTCTCTCTCTTCTTTCTCTCCCTCTTTTCAACGTAAATAACCAGCAAGCAACTTCTCCTATTTTTTTTAATCTCTCTCTCTCTCTCTCTCTCTCTCTCTCCCCTCTCTCTCTCCCCCTCACTTCCTCACCTCACAACACATTCCACTTCCACGTTTCACAATTTCACGATGCATGATCTCTCTCATGCCTCCCTTTTTATAAGCTCCTTTCACACATGTCCTTTAATCTCTTAACGTTTTTTTAAGTTTTATTTTTGTTTTGCCATTCAAAGCATGTGTTCCACATTGCTTTCATTCAATGCACATGTTATGCACTAAACGTGTGCCACATGTGTGCATGTGATGCATGTGATGTATTTGATGCATGCATGCCATGTGTGAAAGGTATGTGTGCATGATGTGTTTGGTGCATGTGTGTGGTTTTGATGTATTTGATACATGCATGCCGCATGTGTGAAAGGTATGTGTGCATGATGTATGTGCTAAGTGTGTATGAATGAAATGGTTATACACAGTGTCTAATATTTGATGCATGAATTAACCTATGGTTGTGATGTATTCAATGGCACATAAATGGATGATGTAGATGGATGGATGGATCAATGTATAATAGATGGACAGATAGATGTATGGATAGATGGATGGATAAATGTACGGTTGGATAAGTTCATGTGTGATCGGGGAATGGACTTCGTGATGTACCTGTGGATTAGTAGTGTCATGGATGGTCAGTTTAGAAGGGTGGACAAGTATTCTGATGATTTCTGCATATGGACGATTTGATGGTTGTATCATTGGATGGATGGATAAATATGTGGTTGGATTTATTAGTTAATGAATAGTTGGATCAGATATGTCCAAATCAATGGTTAAGATTGAACTAGTTGACCTTGTAGATTGTCGGTCATATCGGACAAATTGGGTATGTCGATCAATGGTTAAAATTTGATGGTCAAGATTTATTTAGGTTATTATATGCATATAACTCCTAGACAAGAAAATCACGGAAGGAGGTGAGAGATATGCACAAGCGGTCACTCATAAACAAATATTCGTCTAACATCAAGTACTCACTGCTAGCTCCTGATGGACTCTCTAACAACGATGTGTACACAACTCTAAAATCTGGACACTTAGAATAATTTTTTTTGATGCGCTCGAGGCCCGTAACTTCAACACTCATGGAATTGAGTAATGCGACTTGATGACTCAACGCGTCGGCAGGCTTATTCTCTACATCGACCTTGTGCTTAAGCACAAAAGTATACTCTTGAAGGAATTGTACCCACTTGGCGTGCCTAGGGTTTAATTTCTTCTGAGAGTTCAAATATCTCAAGGCCTCGTGATCTGATAATAAGAAAAATTCTTGCGGCAATAGGTAATAACGTCAATGACGCAGTGATTGCACTATCGTATAGAACTCTTTATCATAGGTGGAATATTTTTGTTTCACCTCATTCAATTTCTCACTAAAAAAAAGGCGACAGGATGCCCTTCCTGACTAAGTCTTCTCCTATGCCGACTCCTGACGCGTCATATGCAACTTCAAAAGCTTTTGAAAAATTCGAAAGTCACGTGACTGGAGCTTCGGTCATCTTAACCTTTATCTCCTTAAAGGCCTTCGAGGCTGCCTTTGTCCATTGAAACTCTACTCTTTTTTTTTTTTACAATCTGTGATGGGAGTCATAATTGAACAGAAGCCTCGAATGAACCGCCTATAGAAGGTGACTAAGCCGTGAAAGTTGTGCACCTTATGAATATTGTGGGGTTCAGGCCAATTGAAAATGGCCTTGATCTTTTCGGGATCCATCGATACATCCTCAGCCGACATAACAAAACCTAAGAAGATAACACTAGTAGATAAAAATGTACACTTCTTTAGATTGACGTACAATTTATCGGTTCTAAGGATCCCACAAACTTGCCTTAAATGGTTAAGGTGTTGTTCCTTGGTCATACTATAAATCAACATATCATCAAAATATACGACCAAGAACTTCCCCATGAAGGGCCTCAACACTTGGGTCATCACACACATAAAAGTGTTTGGGGCGTTAGTTAGCCCAAAATGTATAACTAGCCACTCGTATAGCCCATCCCTTGTCTTGGAGGCTATCTTCCACTCATCACCAGGGCGTACATGGATTTGGTGATAATTGCGTTTGAGGTCAATTTTTTAGAAGATAGTAGCATTGGGCATCATATCTAACATGTCATCAAGACGCGGTATGGAAAACTAATACTTGACTGTGATTTTATTGATGACCCTACTATCAACACATCCTCCATGTGCCATCCTTCACTACGTGAAAAATGGAAAAAAAGGACGGATTTAGAGACGGTTCTGGACCGTCTCTAAAATTGCTTGGTTTAAAGACGCTTTAGAGACGGTCGTAAACCGTCTCTAAAATTTTAGACGGCCCCTGACCGTCATTAATATTGTCTTAAAAATGTAAACGTCCAAAAATCATTTAAGACGGTCGATGACCGTCTTATATAAGGTCATCTGAGACGGTCATTGGCCGTCCGCATTAGAGACGGTCCTTGACCGTCTTATATACGATCATCTGAGACGGTCAATGGCCGTCTGCATTAGAGACGGTCATTGGCCGTCTTTTACTTCTAATCTGAGACTGTCAAAGACCATCTCTATTAGAGACGATCCTTAGCCGTCTTATAGCCCTCCCAAAGACCGTCTTTATTAGAGACGGTTTAGGACCGTCTCTATTAGAGACTGTCAAAGACCGTCTCTATTAGAGACGGTCCTAAACCGTCTTATAGCCTCTATTAGAGATTGTCAAAGACCGTCTCTATTAGAGACGGTCCTAAACCGTCTCTAATGCTCAGGTCAAAAATTAAGAACCAAAAATTCATGAATTTAAAAAAAAAATTAGTTGAGAAGCTTAGAAAAATAATTAACAATGTTTAAGAAAATTTTAAATTTTGAAAAAAAAAACTGCAATTTTATAAAAATCTAGATTTTGAAAAAAAAAAATTAAGAACTTCGAATAATGATGATAATTTTGAAAAAAAATTCAATAAAAAAATGGTATTTTGAAAAAGAAAATTTTAAAAATTAAACAAAATTGTAAAAAAAAATTGACAAATTGTAAAAAAAAAAATTATTTAAAAAAAAAGAAAACTAGATTTTGTATTTTGTCAAGAAAAATTAAAAAGTTATATAACAAAAGTGAGATTTAAAAAATGATATTTTGAAAAAGAAATTTTAAAAAATTGAACCAAATTGTGAAAAAATTGACAAATTGTAAAAAAATATATATTTTAAAACAGAAAACTAGATTTTGTATTTTGATAAGAAAAATTAAAAAGTTTAACAAAAGTGAGATTTAGAAAATAATATTTTGAAAAAGAAAATTTAAAAAATTAAACAAATTTGTGAAAAAATTGACAAATTGTAAAAAAAAAAAAATAAATAAATAAATAAATAATAAAATAAAAATTAAAAAGAAAACTAAATTTTATATTTTGACAAAAAAAATTGAAAAGTTAAGTAACAAAAGTGAGATTAAAAAAATGATATTTTGAAAAAGAAAATTTTAAAAATTAAACAAAATTGTGAAAAAATTGACAAATTGTAAAAAAATATATTTTTTAAAAAAGAAAACTAGATTTTGTATTTTGACAAGAAAATTTGAAAAGTTATATAACAAAAGTGAGATTTAAAAAATGATATTTTGAAAAAGAAATTTTTAAAAATTAAATAAATTTGTGAAAAAATTGACAAATTGTAAAAAAATATATTTTTTAAAAAAGAAAACTAGATTTTGTATTTTGACAAGAAAAATTGAAAAGTTAGATAACAAAAGTGAGATTTCGATAAAAAGAAATGATATTTTGAAAAGGAAAAATTAAAAAATTAAACAAAATTATGAAAAAATTGACAAATTGTAAAAAAATATATTTTTAGAAAAAGAAAACTAGATTTCGTATTTTGGCAAGAAAAATTGAAAAGTTAGACTTAGACAACAAAAGTGAGATTTTGATGATGTGTTGTATATCTTTGCCGCCCATACGTTTCTCCAACCCATTTTTGGGTCGGGTATAAAAAATTGTGTAGATTTAAATCTTAAGTGGACCACACCACTGGAAAGAATGATAATATAGTATCTCGCCATTAAAAATTATAAAGAGCCCATCATAAGTTTTAGTTATGTTTATTTGCAATCCAACTTGTTGATAATGTAAAGAAGATTTAGATGAAGGTAAACTACAAAGATCAAATAGATTCAAAACTTTTGTGGCCTTCAAGAGGTTTTTAATGGTTATTCATCATATTGTTTTGATTGGTATGGCCCACCTAAGATTATTTAGTTCTTATGATTTGAAATCACATCCTAAAATATGATGGAAAAATATATGGACGATGTCAATATACATAAAATATATCAAGGTAGGCCCTATACGGTTAGAGTAACACCCATGAAGGAGTTACCTAAAATAGTGAAATGGTACTATAAGGTCACCTCATGGGAACTTTCCATGAGGTTAATCTGTGTGCGCCCCGCCATGATGTGTGTAGAACATCAACACCATGCATTTGATGTGTCCCATTTAAGTGCAAAAATCAGTCATATATGAAACTCAGGTGGGCCATAACATCTAAAACTATGTGAAGACATCCCTAAAACAGATAAAAGCATTTGGTGGGGCCCACATGAGTTTTGGATGTGTATGAAACTTGGTCCGACTCCTCATCCAAGTGGGACACACATAACGAATGGGTTGGATTTATGAACCACATCTAGGTGGGCCCAATAAATGATTATGAATGTTTTAATGGGAGGGTAATTAATCCTCTCAACTATAGTATGTGGTGTGGCCTACCCAAGTCATGGATTGACTTTATTTTTAAGCTCGTGGCCCACCATGGAATGGTGCATCTGATTGACGGGGTAGATCCAAAGTTCAAGTGGACCCACCATAGAAAAGAGTGGGATAGTGACACCCACTATTGAAACCTTCTTAGGGCCCGCCGCGATGTTTATTTGAGATCCAATCTGTTTATAAGTTAATACAGACATGGATGCAGTTGAAACTTAGTCTGATATCCCTCATCCAAGTGGGACACACATAATGAGTGGATTGGATATGTGAATCACATTCAGACAGGCCCAATATATGATTATGAATGTTTTAAGGAAACCCTTCTCAATTACGTTTAGGTGAGTTACTCGTTACTTTTACTAGAGTAAACTTTGTGGGGTCCACTGTTATTTATTTTTTTATCCACTCCATTCATCCATGTTAACAGATAATTTGAGGTCTAAAGAACAAAAAGGAAGCATATCCAAAGCTCAAGTGGACCACACCACAAGAAATAGTGTGATTGAACCTCTACCATTTAAAATTTCTTGGAGGCCATAGAAGTTTTGGATCGAGCTGATGTTTGTGTTTTCTATTCATTCATATAGTTTTGATATTATGAATAACCTTTAACCGTTTTTTGACAATCCGATCAGTCCAGATTGAAAAGAAAATAACTTCAGATGTTTAAATTAAAATTCACTCAAATTGTTGATCAATCTTGTTTGCCCAATATCTCTCTCATATGTAGCATGATCGGGGCGAGTAACTAGTCAATTTGAGGGTAATGATCAGTAAAATAGAGTGAATGGACCAGACATGTAAAATGGGCCAAATATTCTGGTCAAAATTGTGACCCAACTTATTGACCTCGTGAGAACTTAAGAATTGATGTTAGTAAGTTTTGTGGGCCCCATCATGATGTGTCGAACATCAACACCGTGGATTTGATAGAAGTTTTGGATCAAGCTGATGTTTGTGTTTTCCCTTCATTCATATCTTTTTGATATTATGAACATGTTGGATGGCAAATAAACATTACTGTGGGCCTAAGGAAGGTATCAACGATGGAAATCATTATTCCACACTGTTTTGTGTGGCATGGTTCACTTGAGTTTGGGATTTACAGAAAATTTGGGATCAATCAATACACACCGTTCATCCATTTTTCGAGATCATTTTATATAATTATCTAAAAAATGAATCATATCCAAAGATTAAATGGACTACACCACAAATAAGGGGAACAAATTAACTACTCCCCCTAGACCATCCAATGGCTGGTGGTTGGTGCTGTGTGGGCCCCACCATGATGTATGGCCCCACAAACCATTTTTTTAAAATATTTACTTTTGAACCAGTTGGATTTCAAATAAACATTTCGATGAGTCTTAGGATAGTTTCAACAGTGGGAATCACCCTCCGATTGTTTTCTGTGGAGGGGTCCACTACAGATTTTTATCTGTCTCATTCTTTTGCTTGTGACTTAAAATGATATCTCAAAATGGATGGACGGTGTGGATATAACAAATACATCATAGGTTTTTATAAATGATTATGAATGTTTTAATGGGAGGGTAACCCTCTCAACTATAGTATGTGGTGTGACCCACCCAAGTCATGGATTGACTTTATTTTTAAGCTCGTGGCCCACCATGGAATGGTTCATCTGACTGATGGGGCAGATCCAAAGTTCAAGTGGACCTACCATAGAAAAGAGTGGGATAGTGACACCCACTATTGAAACCTTCTTAGGGCCCGCCCGCCGTGATGTTTATTTGAGATTCAACCTGTTTATAAGTTAATTAATTTAGACATGGATGCAGTTGAAAATTAGTCTGACCCCTCATCCAAGTGGGACAAACATAATGAGTGGGTTGGATATGTGAATCACATTTAGGCAGGCCCAATATATGATTATGAATGTTCTAAGGAAACCCCTCCATTATATTATGTGGTGTGGCCCACATTTAGGCTGATGTTTGTGTTTTCCCTTCATTTATATTTCTTTGATATTATGAACATGTTGGATGACAAATAAACATTACTATGGGCCTAAGGAAGGTATCAACGGTGGAAATCATTATTCCACACTGTTTTGTGTGTCATGGTCCACTTGAGTTATGGATTTACCGAAAATTTGGGATCAACCCATACAGTTCATCCATTTTTCAAGATCATTTTATAGAATTATCCAAAAAATGAATCATATCGAAAGATTAAATGGACCACAACACAAATAAGGGGAACGAATTGGCTCCTCCCCTACACCATCCAATGGCTTGTGGTTGGTGCTGTGTGGGCCCAACCATGATGTATTTTTACAACTACATGGATGAAGGGAAAACTAAAATATCAACTTGATCTAAAACTTCAGTGGCCTCCCAAAATTTTTCAATGGTAGACGTTCGGTTTATATTATTTCTTATGATGTGGTCCACTTTATATTATTTCTTATGATATGATGTGGTCCACTTGATATCAACTTGATGTATGTGTTTCATCCATGCCGTCTATATATTTTTACAGATAATTTTATAATATCAGACCAAAAATGAGATATATCCAAATCTCAAGTGGACTACATTATTGGAAACACGGTTGAATGAACATCGACCATTAAAAACATTTTGGTAGCCATACAAGTTTTGGATCAAGCTTGTTTTTGTATTTTCCCTTCATCTGGTCCCGTATGACCAAATCAATAGATTGGATGTCAAATAAACAATACAGTGGGCCTTAGGAGGATTTTAATGGTGGATATCCAATCACTATTATTCTCATGTGGTGTGGACCACCTGAGATTTATATTCCCCTAATTTTTAGGATGAAGCTCTAAAATGATCTTTAAAAATGGATGAGCGGAATGGATGAAACACATACATCATGGTAGGGCCCACAGAGCACCGACCACGCTAGCCCAAAATTGGGCGCGTGCTCAAAACAGAGGCGTGCCCAAGCTCTCACTCAATCGGCAGCCTCCCTCCTCTCTCTCTCTCTCTCTCTCTCCCTCACCTCTGCCCTCCCTCGCCGCCCTCCCTCGCCGCCCTCTCTCACTCTCGCGCATCCTCTCTCTCTCTCTCTCTCGGTCATCTCTCCACCGCACCGCCTCTATCTGTCTGTTTCTCTCGGTGCTCTCTCTCTCGCGCATCCACACGAGGTATCTCTCTCTCTCTCTCTCTCTCTCTCTCTCTCTCTCTCTCTCTTTCTCGCTCAATCTCTCTCAATCTCAATGCCGATTGAAGCGATTTAGGGATTTGGGGATTTGGGGATTTAGGGATTTAGGGATTTGGGGATTTAGGGATTTGAGGATTTAGGGATTTAGGGCGTGTTTGGACGGGCCCATCCCATGGGATTGGATTGCATTAGGGTGGATGGCAAGTAATGATGGGCATGTCGGTGGATTCTTTGGCAATCCCATGGGATTGCTATATCCAGGAATTCATGATCGGTTTTTGGACATCGTTTTTGGATAGTCGCTTTTTTTTTTTTTCTTCGATTTTTTTTTCCTTCTTGGCGTTGGGGTTTTGGAATGATTTTTTTTTTCTTCGATTTCGTTTTTATTACCAACCGAATGCTTTAGAATTACATGGGACCATGGCTTGGGTCCGGCATGATATAATTTCTGAGTTTGTTAATTATTACTTGTAGTAATAATCCTGTGGAGAAACTACGGATTGAAAGTTTGTCGGTGAACTTATGCCATTAATTTCACGTGCCAATTGAATCAGAGGACCCAATCAACGGAATTGCTTTCTTTGGTGGGCTAAAACCAAAAAAGTAAACAGATCAATTTTAACCACCATCCTGTCAATAGTCCGCAAGGAAGTAAACTGATCAATAATTAGGATCATTAGCGGTGCACTATTTGGTCGTATATATCTAATGGTCTAGATGGATGGGCACAAGGACTGAATTTCAGAGATGATTTACACTGTATCTTATTAGTTGGCTTGTCACTTTATCACGAGTCTTTTTATACTCTGGCAAAGTGTGATGGTTCATACATGCAGTCAGCAATTACACATGCCCATTAAACCAATCTCATTTTTAGGTTATGGCCGAGCTATCTACATTGGGTTCCTCGATGTTAACAATTTTGTTTGAGTACGTTGGTTATAGCTGTCCTTTGTCCATTTGGGCTAGCAAGGAGTATGTGGTTATAGTGTGTCTTGATGGTGTAACCATGACAACATGTCGTGTTATGTTTGTTGGACCATTGTGTTTTCATTGGGGAATTTTGTATGATGATCGACATGGTATATGCCATGGCATGAAATTTCTGCTGGTACAAATGAGTAAGGAAGCGTCGTCACCCAAGCCTATTCAAGGGGGAGGTGGAGGCTGTCTCTCCATGAACAATCTTCTTTGTGGTGGTTGTGATCCCAAAGCGTTCCTTGAGATCAACATCAAGAAGGTGATCAGTGATGAATCCTTTCCCAGGATTGCTCCTTCCAATCCACCCTAATACAACCTAATCGCATCCACCCTGCCCGGCCAAACAGGCCCTTAGGGATTAAGGTGGGCCCTATTGAATTTACTCGTACAATAAGAGCGTATTGAGTATATATTTTATGCAATCCGATTTCCTCTGTGACACCACCATGATCTATTTGTATGATCTATGGCCCCACCATGATGTATATATTTTATCCATGCCATTCATCCATTTTCTGATTATTTTAGGTATTTATCCCAAAAATTAGAGGGTTGTAAATTAGAGAAATGGAGAAAAATCGAGAAATGGATGAGTGGCATGGATAAAAATTAGAGAAATGGATGAAATGCATTCAGCCTCCGTTGGTGTTAACAGACGATCCTTCTTGTTGGGGCATCCACCTTTAAGGAAGCCATGAAGATAGGTGTCGAAGTATATTACCATTTGAAGGCAAGCTTTTATTTTGCTTAACAGCTTCAAAAACTGTCCATTTAGGTCTCACTACAAACTTTGATTCCTCTTCTCCCTTCAAATGTGAATAAGGAAAAATATGGCCAAGATGCAATGAATGTTGGTGATGAAGGCGGCTTTGCTCTAATATTCGGGTTTGTTGCTAATTTAGCTTTTCCACCCTGAGAGAGCAAAAAGGAAAGACGAGAATCCCTGAACACAGTCATGATTTGCATCCATATTCGTGTTCTCAATTACCAATATCATGACATGAGATTACCTTATAGGTGCATGTTGATGGGAAATGGATGATTGATGAGCTTTTAATTTTCCATTTATATATTTTTCAGATTTTTTTTTTGTTTGGTAATTTAAGAAAATCAGAAATCTTACAATTGGTGTAGGGAAATTAGTGAAGCACATGCTCTAAGGCATGACTATCCACTGCTAAACACCTAGGCCGTAAACACCTAATAAAAAGTTTTGTCTATTGCCAAACACTTAAGAATCTTTGTTCAGTCATTAAGTTATTTATTTTTGTATATTTACATGTCCTTATTCTATCACAAACTGTTTGTAAATATACATCTCTGCCTGCTTCACTTTAAGGAATGTTTCGTACAGTTTAAATTTACAGTTTTCCATGGCATTAATATTTTTGGTGTTTCATGATGCTTTCTAAGCATTATCTTTGATCAGTTATCTTTGTGAATGATTCACACTAATACCATGTCTATGTTCTTCATATGTTGTTGAAATTGATTGTGAACAAGCAATTATCCATTTACTCCTTTAGCTAAACAGATTGCTAGTTCATGTGGTTTTGCCTTTTACTTTTTACTTCATAATTCAATTGTATTCATTTAGGTTTCTTTTCTTGAAAAAGAATTATGGAAATTGTAATAATTAAGTTCCTACTTTTTTACTTTTTAACATTCAACACCAGGTTTCCTATCACAGCCTTCTTTATTCATTACATTGCAAAAGCCTATAGTTGCTTCTCTTGTTGAATACTTATAAAATAAATATTATGGTAGTCTACATTGTCTATTGGGCAATGGATTTATCCGACTTCAACTTCCATCTATGATGTTTGGTTGGTTAACTTTTGAAGAATAGATACTGTTCAAATGAGTCGAAGTATATGATATAGACTTACAATCTCAAATGGAAAATTTTCCCATGGTATAAGTGCATGGAAAACTTTCCACATATCAACTTGCATTTGGATCAGTTGGCCTCCACATCACCCATCTGGACCGTCCATTAGGAAAACATTACAAGGAAAACATCTCCACAACATCAATCCAACTTAGGCATGTATGAGAATATGAAAGTATTACAGCACAGGAAACAGTTTGATTGAACATCTACCATTGAAAATTTTTTGGAGGCCAAAGAAGTTTTGGATCAAGCTGATGTTTGTGCTTTTTTGGATCAAGCTGATGTTTGTGCTCTCTTCATCCATGTCTTTGTGATCATATTAACAAGTTGGATGACAAATAAAAATTACTTTAGACCCTAGGAAGGTTTCAACAGTGAAAATCTGGATTTTCTTATTAGTAAATTTTAACTGAACTCGTTCTTTTGAAAAATAGAAAAATGGGAATATTAAGAAATATGGATTTTCTTATTAAGAAGAAAATAGAAGATGGATTGAAAAAACATAAAAGAGTTTTACAGAAATTATTTGTTCCAAACAGGACATTTATCAAAGGAGCACTATTGGGTGATATTTAAGATTTTCATAATAAATAGATTAAGAGCCAATGATAATTATAAGTAGACTTGCAGCCAAAAATAAAGAATTTGATTTTTTTTTCAAAACATGGAAAGACTAATCAGTCCTACTTGTAACTTCAGCCACTGCTTCAAATGGAGGAAATGCACAAAGATTTGGTTAGGGAGACCACTGATGGTGAACTAGCAGCTGCAACAAATATGAGAGTTACAAAGAAGAAAAGAAATATAAGTCGGTCGGTAAGATGCATGATTTTCCTTTTCAATTGTTAGTCATAGATTGACAGTACTTGTTTCAATTTTCTTGGATGGATGATGAATGTATTTGGGAGTGTGAATGAAAATAAAAAACTTATAATATATATATATATATGTTATCAATGGAGGATACCTTGTTTAGGGGGACATGAAATTCTTGTAGCTTATGGTATGGTGCCCCATATTGGTTGTATATTACTAGTATGTAGTAGATAATACTAGGTTCAATAGTAGATAATACTAGAAAATCCCTAAACCTAAACCTACACCTAATCCTAATCTACTCCTTAACCCGAATCCAAACCTAAACCTATACTTATAACCTAAAACTATTCTCAAATCTCAAAACCTATAACCTAAACTTGAATCCAAACCCGAACCCGAATTCCTAAACCTTAACCTAAACATATAACCTATAATCTAAGCCTATAGCTAAACCTAAAACCTAAAGCTAAAGTTAAACCTAAACTCAAATCCCTAAACCTTAACCTTAACCTAAACCTACAACCTAAACTTAAACTTATAACCTTAACCCTAAACCTAAACCTAAACCTACACCTAATCCTAATCTCAACTCCCTAACCTAAACTTAAACCTAAACTTGAAAACCCAAAACTAAACCCGAACACGAACCCGATCCCGATTTCCTAAACCTAAACTTAAGACCTTAACCTAAACCTATTCTCAAATCCCAAAACACGTAACCTAAACCTAAACCTATAACCTATAACCTAAACCAAAACCTATAACCAAAACCAAAACCTATAACCTAAACCCGAACCCATTCTCAAATCCCATAACCTATAACCTAAACCTAAATCAAAACCTATAACCTAAACTAAAACAAAAAAACCAAACCCAAACCCAAACCCAAACCCGAACACGAATTCCTAAACCTTAAGTTAAACATATAACTTATAACCTATAACTTAAGCCTATACCTAAACCTAAAACCTTATTTATAACCTAAACCTTAACCTATTCTCAATTCCCTAAACCTATAGCTTATAACCTAAACCTAAACCTTAACCTAAACCTAAACCTAAACCTTAACCTAAACCTATAACCTTAACCTAAACCAAATTCTATGACCTAAAACCTAAATGTATTCTCAAATCCCTAAACCTACACCTAATTCTAATCTCAACTCCCTAACCTAAACCTAAACCTAAACTTGAAAACCCAAACCTAAACGCAATCCAGAATCCAAACCCGATTTCCTAAACCTAAACCTTAACCTATTCTCAATTCCCTAAACCTATAGTTTATAACCTAAACCTAAACCTAAACCTATAACCTTAACCAAAACCAAAACCTATGACCTAAAACCTTAACCTATAACCTATAACCTAAACTTATAACCTATAACCTAACCTTAACCTAAACCTAAAATCTAAACCTTAACCAATAACCTAAAACCTAAATATATTCTCAAATCCCTAAATATAAACCTACACCTAATTCTAATCTCAACTCCCTAACCTAAACCTAAACCTAAACTTGAAAACCCAAACCTAAAACCCGATCTGAACCGGAACCTGGTTTCCTAAACTAAAACCTTAACCTATTCTCAAATCCCTAAACTTAAACCTACACTAATCCTAATCTAAACTACCTAACCTAAACCTAAACCTAAACTTGAAAACCCAAACCTAAACCCGAACCCGATTTCTAAACCTAAACCTTAACCTATTCTTAATTCCCTAAACCTATAGTTTATAACCTAAACCTAAACCTAACCTAAACCTAAACCTAAACCTATAACCTTAACCAAAACCAAAACCTATGACCTAAAACCTTAACCTATAACCTAAAACCTTAACCTATAACCTATAACCTAACCTTAACCTAAACTTAAAATCTAAACCTTAACCAATAACCTAAAACCTAAATATATTCTCAAATCCTAAATCTAAACCTACACCTAATCCTAATCTCAACTCCCTAACCTAAACCTAAACCCGATCCCGAACCCAAACCCGATTTCTAAACCTAAACCTTAACCTATTCTCAAATCCCTAAACTTAAACCTACACCTAATCCTAATCTCAACTCCCTAACCTAAACCTAAACCTAAACTTGAAAACCCAAACCTATACCCAATCTCGAAACCGAACCCGAATTCCTAAACCTAAACCTTAACCTATTTTCAAATCCCTAAACCTAAACCTACATCTAATTCTAATCTCAACTCCCTAACCTAAACCTAAACCTAAACTTGAAAACCCAAACCTAAAACCCGATCTCGAACCCGAACCCGATTTCTAAACCAAAACCTTAACCTATTCTCAAATCCCTAAACTTAAACCTACACCTAATCCTAATCTAAATTCCTAACCTAAACCTAAACCTAAACTTGAAAACCCAAACCTAAACCCAATCCCAAACCCGAACCCGATTTCCTAAACCTAAACCTTAACATATTCTCAATTCCCCAAACCTATAGCTTATAAGACCTAAACCTATAACCTTAAAACCAAAAACCTGTGACCTAAAACCTTAACCTATAACCTATAACCTATAACCTAACATTAACCTAAACCTTAACCAATAACCTACAACCTAAACCTAAACCTAAAACCTAAATGTATTCTCAAATCCCTAAACTTAAACCTACACCTAATCCTAATCTCAACTCCAACCTAAACCTAAAACTAAACTTGAAAACACAAACCTAAACCCGATCCCAATTCCCTAAACACGAACCTTAACCTATTCTCAATTCCCCCTAAACCTATAGCTTATAACCTAAACCTAAACCTAAACCTTAACCTAAACCTATAACCTTAACCTAAACCAAAACCTATGACCTAAAACCTAAATGTATTCTCAAATCTTTAAACCTAAACCTACACCTAATCTAATCTCAACTCCCTAACCTAAACCTAAAACCCGATCCAGAACCCGAACCCGATTTCCTAAACCTAAACCTTAACCTATTCTCAAATCCCTAAACATAAACCTACACCTAATCTAATCTAAACTCCCAAACCTAAACCTAAACTTGAAAACCCAAAACTAAACCAAATCCACGAACCCGAACCCGAACTCCTAAACCTAAACCTTAACCTATTTTCAAATCCCTAAACCTAAACCTACACCTAATCCTAATCTCAACTCCCTAACCTAAACCTAAACCTAAACCTAAACTTGAAAACCCAAACCTAAACTTGATCCCGAACCCGAACCCGATTTCATAAACCTAAACCTTAGCATATTCTCAATTCCCTAAACCTATAGCTTATAAGTCCTAAAACCTTAACCTGAACCTAAACCTATAACCTTAAAACCAAAACCTATGACCTAAAACCTTAACCTATAACCTATAACCTAAACTTATAACCTAACCTTAACCTAAACCTAAAATCTAAACACCAATAATTTAAAACCTAAACCTAAACCTAAACCTAAAACCTAAATGTATTCTCAAATCCCTAAACCTAAACCTACACCTAATCCTAATCTCAACTCCCTAACCTAAACCTAAACCTAAACTTGAAAACCCAAACCTAAAACCCGATTTCGAACCCGGAACCCGATTTCTAAACCTAAACCTTAACCTATTCTCAAATCCCTAAACTTAAACCTACACCTAATCTTAATCTAAACTCCCTAACCTAAACCTAAACCTAAAATTGAAAACCCAAACCTAAACCCAATCCCGAACCCGAACCCGAGATTCTTAAACCTAAACCTTAACCTATTTTCAAATCCCTAAACCTAAACCTACACCTAATCCTAATCTCGACTCCCTAACCTAAACACGAACCTAAACTTGAAAACCCAAACCTAAACCCGATCCCAGATCCCGAACCCGAACCCGATTTCCTAAACCTAAACCTTAACATATTCTCAATTCCCTAAACCTATAGCTTATAAGACCTTAAAACCTTAACCTTAACCTAAACCTATAACCTTAAAAACCAAAACCTATGTCCTAAAACCTAAACTTATAACCTATAATCTAACCTTAACCTAAACCTAAAACCTAAACCTTAACCAATACTTAAAACCAAAAATAAACCTAAAACCTAAATGTATTCTCAAATCCCTAAACCTAAACCTACACCTAATCCTAATCTCAACTCCCTAACCTAAACCTAAACCCTATCCCGAACCCGAACCCGATTTCCTAAACCTAAACCTTAACCTATTCTCAATTCCCTAAACCTATAGCTTATAACCTAAACCTAAACCTTAACCTAAACTTATAACCTTAACTCTAAACCAAAACTTATGACCTAAAATCTAAATGTATTCTCAAATCTATAAACCTAAACCTACACCTAATCCTAATCTCAACTCCCTAACCTAAACCTAAACCTAAACTTGAAAACCCAAACCTAAAACCCGATCCCAGAACTGAACCCGATTTCCTAAACCTAAACCTTAACCTATTCTCAAATCCCTAAACTTAAACCTACACCTAATCCTAATCTAAACTCCCTAACCTAAACCTAAACCTAAAATTGAAAACCCAAACCTAAACCCAATCCCGAACCCAGAGCCGAATTCTAAACCTAAACCTTAACCTATTTTGAAATCCCTAAACCTAAACCTACACCTAATCCTAATCTCGACTCCCCAACCTAAACACGAACCTAAACTTGAAAACCCAAACCTAAACCCGATTCCGATCCCAGAACCCGAACCAGAACCCGATTTCCTAAACCTAAACCTTAACATATTCTCAATTCCCTAAACCTATAGCTTATAAGACCTTAAAACCTTAACCTTAACCTAAACCTATAACATTAAAACCAAAACCTATGTCCTAAAACCTAAACTTATAACCTATAATCTAACCTTAACCTAAACCTAAAACCTAAACCTTAACCAATACCTAAAACCTAAATGTATTCTCAAAACCCTAAACCTAAACCTACACCTAATCCTAATCTCAACTCCCTAACCTAAACCTAAACCCGATCCAGAACCCGAACCCGATTTCCTAAACCTAAACCTTAACCTAATCTCAATTCCCTAAACCTATAGCTTATAACCTAAACCTAAACCTTAACCTAAACTTATAACCTTAACCTAAACCAAAACTCATGACCTAAAACCTAAATGTATTCTCAAATCTCTAAACCAAAACCTACACCTAATCCTAATCTCAACTCCCTAACCTAAACCTAAACTTAAACTTGAAAACCCAAACCTAAAACCCGATCCCAAATCCGAACCCGATTTCCTAAACCTAAACCTTAACCTATTCTCAAATCCCTAAACTTAAACCTACACCTAATCCTAATCTAAACTCCTAACCTAAACCTAAACCTAAACTTGAAAACCCGAACCTAAACCCAATCCCGAACCCGAATTCCTAAACCTAAACCTACACCGAATCCTAATCTCGACTCCCTAACCTAAACACGAACCTAAACTTGAAAACCCAAACCTAAACCCGATCCCGAACCCGAACACGATTTCTAAACCTAAACCTTAACATATTCTCAATTCCCCCTAAACCTATAGCTTATAAGACCTTAAAACCTTAACCTTAACCTAAACCTATAACCTTAAAACCAAAACCTATGTCCTAAAACCTAAACTTATAACCTATAACCTAACCTTAACCTAAACCTAAAACCTAAACCTTAACCAATACCTAAATCCTAAAAATAAACTTAAAACCTAAATGTATTCTCAAATCCCTAAACCTAAACCTACACCTAATCCTAATCTCAACTCCCTAACCTAAACCTAAATCGGATCCAGGAACCCGAACCCGATTTCCTAAACCTAAACCTTAACCTATTCTCAATTCCCTAAACCCCTAGCTTATAACCTAAACCTATAACCTTAACCTAAACCAAAACTTATGACCTAAAACCTAAATGTATTCTCAAATCTCTAAACCTAAACCTACACCTAATCCTAATCTCAACTCCCTAACTTAAACCTAAACCTAAACTTGAAAACCCAAACCTAAAACCCGATCCAGAACCAGAACCCGATTTCCTAAACCTAAACCTTAACCTATTCTCAAATCCCTAAACTTAAACCTACACCTAATTCTAATCTAAACTCCCTAACCTAAACCTAAACCTAAACTTGAAAACCCAAACCTAAACCCAATCCCGAACCCGAATTCCTAAACCTAAACCTACACCTAATCCTAATCTCGACTCCCTAACCTAAACTGAACCTAAACTTGAAAACCCAAACCTAAACCCGATCCAGAACACAGAACCGATTTTCTAAACCTAAACCTTAACATATTCTCAATTCCCTAAACCTATAGCTTATAAGACCTTAAAACCTTAACCTTAACCTAAACCTATAACCTTAAAACCAAAACCTATGTCCTAAAACCTAAACTTATAACCTATAACAACCTTAACCTAAACTTAATACCTAAACCTTAACCAATACCAAAAACCTAAAAATAAACCTAAAACCTAAATGTATTCTCAAATCCTAAACCTAAACCTACACCTAATCCTAATCTCAACTCCCTAACCTAAACCTAAATCGGATCCAGGAACCAGAACCCGATTTCCTAAACCTAAACCTTAACCTATTCTCAATTCCATAAACCTATAGCTTATAACCTAAACCTATAACCTTAACTAAACCAAAACTTATGACCTAAAACCTAAATGTATTCTCAAATCTCTAAACCTAAACCTACACCTAATCCTAATCTCAACTCCCTAACTTAAACCTAAACCTAAACTTGAAAACCCAAACCTAAAACCCGATCCAGAACCCGAACCCGATTTCCTAAACCTAAACCTTAACCTATTCTCAAATCCCTAAACTTAAACCTACACCAAATTCTAATCTAAACTCCCTAACCTAAACCTAAACCTAAACTTGAAAACCCAAACCTAAACCCAATCCCGAACCCGAATTCCTAAACCTAAACCTACACCTAATCCTAATCTCGACTCCCCTAACCTAAACTGAACCTAAACTTGAAAACCCAAACCTAAACCCGATCCAGAACACGAACCCGATTTCTAAACCTAAACCTTAACATATTCTCAATTCCCTAAACCTATAGCTTATAAAACCTTAAAACCTTAACCTTAACCTAAACCTATAACCTTAAAACCAAAACCTATGTCCTAAAACCTAAACTTATAACCTATAACCTAACCTTAACTTAAACTTAATACCTAAACCTTAACCAATACAAAAACCTAAAAATAAACCTAAAACCTAAATGTATTCTCAAATCCCTAAACCTAAACCTACACCTAATCCTATTCTCAACTCCCTAACCTAAACCTAAACCCGATCCAGGAACCCGAACCCGATTTCCTAAACCTAAACCTTAACCTATTCTCAATTCCCTAAACCTATAGCTTATAACCTAAACCTATAACCTTAACTTAAAGCAAAACTTATGACCTAAAACCTAAATGTATTCTCAAATCTCTAAACCTAAACCTACACCTAATCATAATCTCAACTCCCTAACCTAAACCTAAACCTAAACTTGAAACCCCAAACCTAAAACCAGATCCGAACCGAAACCCGATTTCCTAAACCTAAACCTTAACCTATTCTCAAATCCCTAAACTTAAACCTACACCTAAGCCTAATCTAAACTCCCTAACCTAAACCTAAACCTAAACTTGAAAACCCAAACCTAAACCCAATCCCGAACCCGAATTCCTAAACCTAAACCTACACCTAATCCTAATCTCGACTCCCTAACCTAAACACGAACCTAAACTTGAAAACCCAAACCTAAACCCGATCCCAGAACACGAACCCGATTTCCTAAACCTAAACCTTAACATATTCTCAATTCCCTAAACCTATAGCTTATAAAACCTTAAAACCTTAACCTTAACCTAAACCTATAACCTTAAAACCAAAACCTATGTCCTAAAACCTAAACTTATAACCTATAACCTAACCTTAACCTAAACTTAATACCTAAACCTTAACCAATACAAAAACCTAAAAATAAACCTAAAACCTAAATGTATTCTCAAATCCCTAAACCTAAACCTACACCTAATCCTATTCTCAACTCCCTAACCTAAACCTAAACCCGATCCCGAACCCGAACCCGATTTCCTAAACCTAAACCTTAACCTATTCTCAATTCCCTAAACCTATAGCTTATAACCTAAACCTATAACCTTAACTTAAAGCAAAACTTATGACCTAAAACCTAAATGTATTCTCAAATCTCTAAACCTAAACCTACACCTAATCCTAATCTCAACTCCCTAACCTAAACCTAAACCTAAACTTGAAAACCCAAACCTAAAACCCGATCCCGAACCGAAACCCGATTTCCTAAACCTAAACCTTAACCTATTCTCAAATCCCTAAACTTAAACCTACACCTAATCCTAATCTAAACTCCCCAACCTAAACCTAAACCTAAACTTGAAAACCCAAACCTAAACCCAATCCCGAACCCGAATTCTAAACCTAAACCTACACCTAATCCTAATCTCGACTCCTAACCTAAACACTGAACCTAAACTTGAAAACCCAAACCTAAACCCGATCCCAGAACGAACCCGATTTCTAAACCTAAACCTTAACATATTCTCAATTCCCTAAACCTATAGCTTATAAGACCTTAAAACCTTAACCTTAACCTAAACCTATAACCTTAAAACCAAAACCTATGTCCTAAAACCTAAACTTATAACCTATAACCTAACCTTAACCTAAACCTAATACCTAAACCTTAACCAATACCTAAAACCTAAAAATAAACCTAAAACCTAAATGTATTCTCAAATCCCTAAACCTAAACCTACACCTAATCCTAATCTCAACTCCCTAACCTAAACCTAAACCCGATCCAGGGAACCCGAACCCGATTTCCTAAACCTAAACCTTAACCTATTCTCAATTCCCTAAACCTATAGCTTATAACCTAAACCTATAACCTTAACCTAAACCAAAACTTATGACCTAAAACCTAAATGTATTCTCAAATCTCTAAACCTAAACCTACACCTACACCTAATCCCTAATCTCAACTCCCTAACCTAAACCTAAACCTAAACTTGAAAACCCAAACCTAAAACCCGATCCCAGAACCCGAACCCAATTTCCTAAACCTAAACCTTAACCTATTCTCAAATCCCTAAACTTAAACCTACACCTAATCCTAATCTAAACTCCCTAACCTAAACCTAAACCTAAACTTGAAAACCCAAACCTAAACCCAATCCCGACACAATTCCTAAACCTAAACCTACACCTAATCCTAATCTCGACTCCCTAACCTAAACTGAACCTAAACTTGAAAACCCAAACCTAAACCCGATCCCGAACACGAACCCGATTTCCTAAACCTAAACCTTAACATATTCTCAATTCCCCTAAACATATAGCTTATAAGACCTTAAAACTTTAACCTTAACCTAAACCTATAACCTTAAAACCAAAACCTAAACTTATAACCTATAACCTAACCTTAACCTAAACCTAATACCTAAACCTTAACCAATACCTAAAACCTAAATATATTCTCAAATCCCTAAACCTAAACCTACACCTAATCCTAATCTCGACTCCCTAACCTAAACCTAAACCCGATCCAGAACCCGAACCCCGATTTCTAAACCTAAACCTTAACCTATTCTCAATTCCCTAAACCTATAGCTTATAAACTAAACCTATAACCTTAACCTAAACCAAAACTTATGACCTAAAACCTAAATATATTCTCAAATCTCTAAACCTAAACCTACACCTAATCCTAATCTTAACTCCCTAACCTAAACCTAAACCTAAACTTGAAAACCCAAACCTAAAACCCGATCCGAACCGAACCGGATTTCTAAACCTAAACCTTAACCTATTCTCAAATCCCTAAACTTAAACCTACACCTAATCCTAATCTAAACTCCTAACCTAAACCTAAACCTAAACTTAAAACCCAAACCTAAACCCAATCCCGAACCTGAACCCGAATTCCTAAACCTTTACCTTAACCTATTTTCAAATCTCTAAACCTAAACCTACACCTAATCCTAATCTCGACTCCCTAACCTAAGCTTGAACCTTTTTTTTTTTTTTTCCTTTTTTTTACTTATGAAGTTAAACTTTATATGTATTATGCGTGGATGAATAATGTATTGTGGATAAGATTGTTTGTGTTTGGATGGATGTAGTTTATGTTTGGATGGATTTACGTAGTTTGGGTTTAGATGGATGTGAATGTGATGAAACAGGTGTATATCAGTCCTGTTTGGATGAAACAGGTGTATATCAGTCCTGTTTGGATGAAACAGGTGAATGTGAATGAAACAGGTGTATATTAGTCCTGTTTGGATGAAACAGGTGTATATCAGTCCTGTTTGGATGAAACAGGTGAATGTGAATGAAACAGGTGTATGTCAGTCTTGTTTGGATGAAACAGTGTATATCGATCAGTCTGTTTGGATGAAAGCAGTGTATATCGATTCTGTTTGGATGAAAGCAGTGTATGTCGGTCTTGTTTGGATGAAACAGTGTATATCGATCTGTTTGGATGAAACAGTGTATATCGATCTGTTTGGATGAAACAGTGAATGTGAATAAAGCAGTGTATATCGAGTCCTATTTGAATGAAACGGTGAATGTGAATGTGATGAAACTTGATTTGGATTTACGTATGTGAATGAAAACAGTGTATATCATCTGTTTGGATGAAACAGTGAATGTGAATGAAACAGATGTCTATCGATCTGTTTGGATGAAAGCAGTGTATATCAGGTGTATGTCGATCTGTTTGGATGAAGCAGTGTATATCAGTGTATGTTAGTCTGTTTGGATGAAACAGTGTATGTGAATGAAACAGTATATATCGATCTGTTTGGATGAAACAGTGAACGTGAATGTGATGAAACATTTGGATTTATGTATGTGAATGAAACAGTGTATATCGATCTGTTTGGATGAAACAGTGAATGTGAATGAAACAGTGTATATCGATCTTGTTTGGATGAAACAGGTGAATGTGAATGTGATGAAACAGTTTGTATTTACGTAGTTTGTATAACAGGTGTATATCACGAAGAATACTGTAACAGGTCAAATTTAAAAATGTCCTCAAGGGTCATAAGAGACGGCTTATAGCAGTCCTTTTAAAGGACGGTCCATAACCCTCCTTTGAAGGCTCATAAGAGACGGTCTATGACAGTCATTTTTAAGGACGGTCTATGACCGTCCGTTTAAACGACGGTCCATGGCCGTCCTTTGAAAAACTCATAAGAGACGGTCCATGATCCTTGTTAAGGACGGTCGAAGCGATCCTTTTAAGGACGGTCTATGGCCGTCCTTTATAGGATCATAAGAGACAGTCCATGACAGTCCATTTTAAGGACGGTCCATGACCGTCCTTTTTTAGGACGGTCCATGGCCGTCTTTTTTTCGTCAATAAGAATGACGGTTTTCAACCGTCCTTTAAAAAATAAGACACGTCAAAATTTGACGGCCTATGTGACGGTCCATGACCGTCCTTTTTGGTCATTTGAGACGGTTTTGGACCGTCCTTTTTTCGCTGTTTTGGTGTAGTGCTTCTTAGGTGTAAGAAGGGCAGGCATGACATACGAGCTCATGCTCTCTCGAATGAAACCTTTTTTTATGAGCTCATCAATCTGTCTCTTTAACTCCGCATGTTCCTTTGGGTTCATTCTGTAATGAGGGAGGTTTGGTTAAGTCACCCCAGGGACTAGATTAATGGCATGCTTTATATCCCTTATATGGGGAAGCTCATTCAGTAGATCATAAGGAAAGACATCACAAAACTCATGCACTACCTAAATGACCTCAGTGGGTAATTCTACACTAGCCTCTGACACACTTTCCCTAGCTATAAGGGTGTATACCATCGAGTCTGCCTTAGTTTCTCGCTCAAAGTCTTTGACATTTAGAATATAGAGAGGTTTAGATTTGGACTTCGACTCCTTCAATTCTTTTGAGCCGTTCACACTACTCTATATGGTGGCCTCCTTTCCAATGGTGTCTTGGGTGAAAGTGGATTTATCTTAACTTTTTTGCCCTCAAACCAGAATGTACACACATTCGAATGGTTCAAATATGGTGACATCCCTGTCATAGAGCCAAGGTCTACCTAGAATGATACGGCCAACATCCATGGGAACAACATCGCACCAAAGTGTGTCTTTATATGATCCAAACTAAATACAAACAAGACATTGGTGTGAGACTGGAATGGAAGTTTCATTAACCCAGGACACTTTATAAGGTTGAGGATGAGCTTCAAGCTTCAAGACCAAATGGCTCACAGTGCTAGTCAATACCACGTTGGCATAACTACCACTATCCATAATCATCTTACAGTTCTTTTTCCCACATTTTGCATAGTAGTATAGAAGATCATGTTGCGGCGCTAATCGTCTGTGTTCTTGGCTTAAGCTAAGACGCAACGCATGACTGCGATGGTCGCAAACTCATGCGCTCCCTCTTCCTCATCACTAGGAGTTTCTACTGGCTCATATTCTTCCTCTTCGCCGTCACTCTCTGGGAGCACTGCTTATACTTGGCCATCAATAAGGATCACCTTGGTACCCTCTTTCATGCTGCACTAGTGGGCAAAGTGACCAAACCCTTGACACCAAAAATACCTAGTTGCCCCACTACCATATGAGTTAGACCCGACAATCTCTTTACCCTTATCATCCTTGGGTCTGGACTGGGAAGGCCTTAACACTAGAATCACGAAAGTCAAACTGCCTTCCCACGGATGCTTTAAAGTATTGCTCGACCTCTAACGCTACCTGATACAACTGTTCAATAGTGTCTATATCTTTTGTGAGAAATTCTCTCCTAATGTCAGAACGGAGGCTCATTTTAAATCGAACAAGGGTAAGTATAGGATCCTCATCAACTTCACACCTGGTCAAGTACTCTTCAAACTTCTCAATGTATTCCGTGAAAGACACTTTTACATGAGGTAGAGAAAAAGGAGCTCTTTTGATAAGAAACTCATCATCATTAGCTAGCTAAGTAGGGGTTAGCAACTTAGTCAAAGCTACCTACCCTAATGATGGCTAGGAAGATGAAATCTATACTTAGGGGTTTGTACTAAATTATGCATAGCCCACATCTCATGATCTACAACTCAGATTATCGCACGAGATGCGGCGTTGGAACCGCGGCGACGATGCGGTCGCTATAGCACTAAATTCCAGTCGATCCCGGTCGGGTCTACGTGAGCGGACTTGGGGATACTGCAAACACTATCCATAAGTCGTAGGTCACCGAGATTCGACTAGTAGGACTGCGAGACCTAGAGGAACGAAATGCACACTCTCGGGTAGGGTCTTACAATGACAACGGCGGTTAGAACCAATCTTCCATTTCCTAAAATTTGAAAATTTCCTTTCACCATGGGCCTTCTATTCTTATTTCATTTAGGTTCATCAGAAGAGGATTATTACAAGCACAAGGAGGCTATTGGAATGATAGGATAGAGTTAAGACTATTAATGTTTCATAACCCAACTGCTCTTCTGTTTCTGGATGTTTTGTTCAGGCTTTACGCCAACTTAGGCAAATCTCACAAGAGGTTTCTCCTTCAACTGTCACTAGCTAGGGCAGGCAACCTGTAGCTCTGTGAGCACTTAGTCAGAGGTTGAGCAGGTGACCGTTTTGTATTGAATTTTTTTTGATTTTAGAGCCTGATAGGTGAGAGCTTGCAGGGGCTTCAATGAAGCACATAATGGGTTTACTGATGAGGGATGGTTGATGATGGGAACCGATGGAATGGATGATATCACCATCCTTGTGCACTCTTCCCCTGGCAAGATGATGGGTGTAAATGTTGGCTTCGCAAATGGATTTCCAGCCATGAGTAATGTTGTCCTGTTCGCCAAGGCATCAATGTTTTTCCAAGTTAGGTGCATTTGCAATGTGAATTTTACCTGGGATTTATTGATTGGAAATTGCACCCCTGGTGAGTTTTTTTAGTCTACATCTGACATTACTTACCACCCACATAGGAGAAATATTGTATGATCCTCAAGTGAAATAGCTATGATATGGACTTGGTTGACCTGTTTGGCTTTAATGTGGATAGATCATGCCCCTAAAATCTCCCAGATTAGAAGCTATATCAAATCTTTCATCCCTTCTCTTATACTTGAATATGGTCTATTTCTGGATTTGATTCTTATCAAACTGTTGTCTGGACAATGTTAGAATGGTCTTATAAGTTTGATTGGGAAGATGTTTTGAGGAATCTCTAGTTAATAACGGGGTCCATCTGGTCATCTCTGGATCATATAGGTCCCACTTCTCAAACTTAAAGACTTAAGGATGATGCAATTCTTCCCTGCACACGAATTATCGGCTCTTGATACATCAGGTCGTGGTTAGTATACTGATTAATTAACTCATTCCCTGCAAGTGGGGCCCAAGATTTTTGTGGTCCAGACCTCAATCTAGTTGGACCAAGAGCAGATAGGATAGACCCAAATTGTCATGCCCTAAACTCAGAAAGCGGGCTCGCAAAATTTCTGATCCACGAATCCGGTGCCGACAGCCTCCATAGTACCTCACTTTCGGTTCCTAGTGCCTATATGCCAGGTTTCAATCCTGGGATCCTACGAGGAGGATTTTCAACATGAATTTGATTCATAATAAGCATAACCTAGAATAACCCACAAACAATAACCAACAACTCCATCACATTTTCACAATGATAAAAAACTTATAAGCATAATGCCCATAAAGGGAAATACAATGATGATAAACAAAAATTCCAAGATGATCTACTATGTGCTGCTGCGATCCAACATCACCTGCACATAATGGTCATGCATAAGCTTGTGGAAAGCTTAGAGTGTGGTGAAAGTGTATGGGCGATGTAGTAATATAATTATGTAATATCAGAGTAATGCGGAATATGTTAATGAATCCATGAATACTATTGGTCGTACCAAGGCTATGTGATGCAAAGCATGAATGATGTCAGCCATAACAAGGCTATGCGATGCGAGATGCAACTCAAGCATACCAATCCTCATCTGAGTCCACATATCAATACAGCTCAACTCTGGAATATCACCGTGGTCTAGTACAGTCCAAAATCAGATTGTCGCCCCATTGCGTGCAACAAGGTGAGTGGAAGAGACCTCACTACTTGCCTGTCAATATCGGGCCCGCCTCATTGATAACGGACCCATTCCTCGAGTTGGTCAAACTCAGCCTAGCTTTACCCCCTCCTCTCGGGCGGGTAAGGCCGCATCCCATTCTAACTGACCATGACACAGTGGAAAGTGCGGCCTTCTGGTATTCGGCACTTGATGCTCATGCATTTACTCAGTCCAGACATTGGAGCAACCTCCCGATACCATAAGGGTTTAGGGAATTTCACCCAGGGACATCTATAGCATCCCATGTAAAATAAGATTTTCGGTGTCCAATCCTGTCAACCACGATACACTTGTGGAGACTACGCCCCTGATGTTGCTAGGGCATATAGTAGTCATGTCACACAATGCGAGATGCATGAATCACACTATCCAGTCATGCAGCAATCCCGCGCGTACCGTGCGCTCATGTGGGCAATTCCCCCTATCAGGGAGTCCCATAATAATCTGCCCAATGGCATGTGCTATGATCAGTCACTCCTCACATTAAGCATACATATGATGCATATGAATATGGATCCTGTAGCTTTGATTTTCTATATATGTATTTCCCTTTCAACATTATATTTAACTGTTTATATTAGTGGATATGTGATGATGATGTTACCTTTGTGATTTGGGTAAACTTGTGGTTATGCTTATTATAAGTTAAATGTATGTTGAAAAATCCTCCTTGTAGGATCCCAGGATCGGAATCTGGCGTATAGGCGCTAGGAGCCGAGAATGGGGTACTACAGAGGCTGTCGGCACCAGATTCGGCGATCGAGAATTTTATGAACCCGATTTTTGAGTTTGGAGCGTGACAAAAATATACTCCAGAGAGGAATATCCCGACTGATCTTCAACTACTGACCATTCAATAAACCATTAGGAGAAAATATCGCAAGGAAAAGGCCTATATGGAATATGTTTTGTTTACTTTCCATGGGTTTTTGTATGTTTTTGACCGATGTGAAGATTTCACATCTGCAACCATCATGCCAACAATCTGAATGAGGGAACATTACACCCCACTTGTATGGAATGGGTATATTTTGATACTACACCCAAGAAAAGGTTGTCTTGTATCTCATGGTCTCAAAAGCAAATGGACTACGCCTTAACCACTTTTCTTGATTGGAATATTCAAGTTATCTAATCTTTAATAGTGTTTGGTGCTGAATATGAAGTTAAGAACTGCTATTTTCTTTTCTTAACCATAAGTTTGATCTATTCTCCATCAGATGGCCAAGGTTCCATGGATGGCCTACATTCTATGGATAAGAAGAGAAGCTTGCATTCAATGGTCACACTAATCACCATTATAGGGAGTTTTTGCTTGGGCCTATTCATTTATTCTCTGTGGAGAACAGTCAAGGAAAAAGGTCAGTAGGAGATTCTCAACACAAAAATCAGAAACCAATATGCTGATATTATTTCTAAGAGAATTCTATTTCTTTCACTTAATGAATTAGGAAACGGGGAAAAAAAGGTTGACAATGTCACTGTCGAGTTTCAATGTAACTAGGTCATCTGCAAAAGACTTCTTGGATTTTAGTATCTTTCAAAAATAGGGGAATAAAGGTCTAGATATACCATTTTTCAATTTTAGAAGTATAGCAGCTGCGACATCAAATTTCTCAGATTCAAACAAGCTTGGACATGGGGGTTTTGGGCTAGTATACAAGGTAATCTTGCAATACTTAAAAAAACAAATTTCATAGAAATTGAAAATGGTGTAAATGTGTTTATTCTGACAATTTATTTATTTTAATGTTTCACTTGCATCTTTCTGCAAAACATATTTGGTTGCAATGAATGAAACTTGCACTTTTTTTAGGGGAAGCTACCAAGAGGACAAGAAATAGCTGTGAAACGACTTTCTAAGAGTTCCAGACAAGGTCTAAAATAGTTCAAGAATGAAGTTATATTGCTTGCAAAACTTCAACACAGGAGTCTAGTATATCATCATTTGTTCTCCTTCTTACAATTAGGATACAAAGATACTCCAAATAGTTAACATATTTGCATTGTATATCATCATATACTTCAATTTCAAGTGTAAATATGAAACTTATGGCATATTAATGTTACAAGTGGTACAATAGACCAGCCGGTGTCGTGTGTGAGGTTCCAAAGGGAACCACAGGGGTTGTTTAATGACTGATGTTATGCATTTTAGCGGTTGGCAGTTTCTTTCCAGCTGGCAACCAATCACATCCAGAAAGCACTTAAATTTTTAATTGATTGTTTTGTTTGCTTCTCCAACTGGAAATTGGCACTGTTTAATGTCATCAATCATTATATAGCCCATGTTGCATGAGAATGCCATTAACACTTAAAGAAAGAAGGAAAATGGAATGCTTCAGCTTTGTTTGCTTCCCCAACTTTCAAAAAAATTTTGTGATGAAGAGGCTCTAATCTTAAATGAAGGCAAATGCTCGGCTATGAAAAAATGCCACACAGTTTATGTGCAACAAATATTTATAGAGTTCTCATCTGGGACCTTTCCAATTTCTGATCGGGTTTTATTTTTTAATTTCTCAATGATATTGTCTTAAAAGTTGAACTGGTTGATGTGCAATTTCAGTTTTAATAATTCATTGCTTTGAAGCATTTCTGGACATTTTTGTTATGTATGCATGATATGCACACGATCTTATTTTCTTTATTTCTTTCTTTCTTTCTTTTTTTAATCTCCAATGAATGTTGATGCCCACCTAGGATCTCTTACAAGTATGCCATGTTGGCCCATTGATGCTATGAAGGAAACAATGTTCGCATGTAGTTTCTTGGCATTTCGTGTTATATCGATAATGGTAGAGTGAGGGTTTCAACAACAAATTTTGACTCTGATTTTTCTAGACATGTAATTGTCAGTTTGATTTATCTAGCATTTAAAGTAGTTGTTGATTATTTTAATATCTAGAATTCTATTTGTCAGGAGCCACAACTGCAATATAGTTGTTTGTTTATTTATTTATTATTTTAAGATGTTTAACTCGGAGGTCATGAGATTGATTTCCCATGTGGTGTGGGTGTGAGTGTGAGTTTGTGTTTTAAAAAAATAAAAAAATATAAAAAACATTTTCATCCTTCATTCCAATTGGATTATTTTGAATAAATTTTGCTAGAGGTGGACAAATATCTTTCATGTTAAAATCATCCTTGCAAGTTGTTGGCTTCGACTTGGGTTCTCTTCTAGAAAGATGAGTGCAAAATAAGTTTCACTAACTCCTTTGCCTATGGACTTTTGGCAGTGTGCACAATTTCATGCCCATGTATAAATATGTTGGAATATATCTACATGCTACATGAAAGGAAGAACTTCTCTCTACATATATCTAATCTCTTCTAAAATCTACCTCTCATTTGTAGGGATATGAAGATATCCAATGAAGAGGAATGCCAGAGCTTTTGCTAAGGCTACAATGTCATAACTGCAAACATTTATCCCAACGTCCAATTAAGGTTGGTTTCTCAATTATTATTATTATTATTTTTTATTTTAGGCAAGCATTTGGCATTCCATGCTAGGTGTCACTTTAGGTGGTCCCTACATTGTAAGGATTTTATTAGACTTTTGGCATGCAACTGGATGATTAATAGCATGACTTGGCTGTCACTTGGAACCAAATCTTATGGTAGATGAAAATTTGACCGTATATGCACCTTTGGCCCACTTTGAACCATCTTGATAGTTTTGGAAGAAGTGGACATCACACACATGTCGAAGGAAATGAACGCAAAACTTTAAATTAAGAGCAATGCGACATTCAAAACTGTTCTTGCTGAATTTTCTTTATAACATGCAGAAAATGAAGAAATGATCACTCTTTATATTTGGATGTTGAAATGCTTCATATTCTAGTTGATACAAACATCAATTTCTTTAGGATTAAACCTATCTCCATCTTCCTCCAATGGCTCAACTTCTTTATGAAACTTAGTTAATAAAGGAGGATTAGAAGGTACAATAGAGACAAGCATCCCTAATGAAAAGAGGTCGATGTCGACCATGGAAATTGGTCTGATGATTTGCATCCTTCACCCTAGATTTGACAATCATTATGTATCAATAAACTCTATTATCTTCAAAGTAGAATGCTCATTCTTAAGCTGGTAAAACCATGTCGTGAGGACCATGGAAGAGGTACAAAGAGGGAATTAGAAAAGTAGAGGTACTTTTGTTATTAGGAAAGACTCTAGGAAACCAGATTAGGAAAGACTCTAGGAAACCAAATTGGTACAGACCTATGTTGTATCCATAGAAGGTTCACAATTTGAGGGATGTGGTTTACATGGTGTCCATGACAACAAGTAACTTGCTAGTGTTGGGATGTGGATTGCATGGCTGTTGGAAAATATTTCACAAAATAATAAGGAAAATGGATAGATAAAAATAAAATTAATTAACACTAGGTTGAAGTTTTGGAAGTAAGAATACATTGGGTAGAATAGTGATAACGTAAGGCCTAGGTGCGGAACCAGCTGTTCATTCCATTTCAAGCAACTTTCGGGCCGTTAGTGTTAGCCATACATGTTTCTCTAGGTTCTCAACCATCCTATTTTTATGTTTTCCTTGCATTTAGTTTTCATCCTTCTTTAATTGCTTGATTCTTTGTTTTTATGTTGCAGAGTCCTCTAGTGGTGGTTCGCCTTCGAATAATTACAGATGATGCATAGGAGAAGTTATCGGTATAGCTGTTGGATGTGCAGGTGGACTACTAATACTCGCATCTATTTTCTATCTACGGTGGATGAAGGATGCACTTGGCCATATGCGAGTGCACATAGACTCACCTAGAAAAGGATGATAACCTTTTCTTTGTATTTTCAGTATTATTGTAATTGTAATTGTAATTGATTGAATGAAGGATTGTAATTGATTCATTATTGAATGAATGATTGTAATTGAATGAATGAATGATTATGCAGGTGGTAATTGAATGAATGATTATAATTTTTTTAAATGTAGGCAATAGCTATAGATATTGACCATAGCTAGTAATCTAACAACCGTAGTTGTTATTAAATTCAGCATATTGCTACGAATCCAGCACTACTTTTAGATACAAATACTATCTGTAGTTGTATGTACTTTTTGCTACAGAAATGGTTGCTACGGATTATATCTATAGTTATTGTAATCTATGCTACGGATTCAATCTGTAAAGGCTACGGTACCTACGACTACGATCGTGCTACGGACTATAACTGTAGCTATAGGTCTATAGCTATGGTTTTTACCCATAGCCTTTGCCCCTTTTTCTGGTAGTGAAAGTTAGAGTTCCGCAACTGTAAATAAGACTCCTTAGGATGTTCTTAGGCATCTTTTAGGGTTTAAGGAGTGGAGCAAAAGGGTGGAGAAGCTGTCATCAAGAGTTTTTCTTCTTCTTCCTTTGTTATTTTTATATTTTTCTTAGGTGACTTTGGTCCAATCATGTCTATGGTTGGCTAAAACTCTTAGCTAGGGCTAAGAGGTGAAGCTTGTAGCATGATGTGATGTTTCTATTGCTTTAATTCATGTTTACATTGAACTCCATAGATTATAATTTGATATTTAAGGAATAGTTTCAGTTTTTAATGGTTTATTGTGACTCAAAATACAGTAAACCTGCAATAGCTTTGAGTATCTTCTTTTCCTAATTTGAGATTGTGAAATCAATAAGTCCTGTTGTTCACCATCGTCTGTTGGGCATGGTGGGGTGATGGAATTCTTCCTAATCTTCATAAGTCTCCTACTTTGAGATTATGGGTTGGTAAATCTTGTTGTTTGCCATTGTCTCCTAGGTATGGTTTGGTGATGGAATCCCTGTCAATTATCATAGTTCTCATTCATTAAGAATTAGGTCAATGGAAGTTCAAATTTGGTTTTATTGATATATTTTCCAATTGGATAGGATAGGACTCCAATTTTAATTGTGTTACTTGAATCAAGCATGAGGGCTCCCTGATCACTACAAGTGGATCCCTAGCACCTTAGTTCCCACCTTTAAATTCTTAGTTTTAATTACTCTATTCATAGTTACTCTCTCAAATACTTCAGAATTAGTTTCACATCTTCTTCTAGTTCTACTTCTAGTTAATTTTATAAACGTACAAGTTTTAGTCCTTGTAGATTCGACCTTGGTCTTATCGAGATTATTACTACATCGTGACCATACACTTGGGGTTGTGAACAAGTTTTTGGCACCGTTGCCAGGTATTAACAATTGCGTTTTCCAGATTTGATTAGTTTTGGAATTAGGTTAAGATTAGGATTTATTTACTTTCTATTTTTAAGTTAAGGTTCTTTCTAATTTGTTTCTAGAAACTAACTTTTCTTTCTATTTCCAAATTTATAAACTTTCGTAATTTATTTTTAGAAATTAATTGTTCTTTCTATTTCCATATTAAAAAAACTTTCCTAATTTATTTTTAAAAACTAACTTTTCTTTCTATTTCCAGATTTAGAAACTTTCCTAATTTGTTTTTAAAAACCAACTTTTCTTTCTATTTCCAGATTTAGAAACTTTCTTAATTTATTTTTAGAGACTAACTTTTCTTTATATTTCTAGATTTAGAAGCTTTCCTAATTTGTTTTTAGAGACTAATTTTTATTTTTTAAAAAAACTAATATTGTTTTCAGTTTTATAGGATCCTAACATAGAACTCTCCAAACCGGAAAACTCCTTCTAGCTTCTCCTCTACTTACTTTCCATATTATTGTAGGATTTTTTTATTCTATTTTAGGATTAAGTTCAAGATTAGGGTTTCACCATGTATATGCAAGAGTGGGAACGTCAGTATGCTGAGCTAGTTTTAAAGAATGCGAAAAAATTGTGAATGGCTGTAGATGATTATATTAGGAAACAACCTGTCTCAAAATTTTTCTAAAACCATCATCGAGAACCAACTAGAATACAATGCTCCACTGCTTTAGAAGTCCTTACGTGATCATAGGCAGGAGAATAATTACACCCCACAAATTTAAAGAAAACAGTATGTGATTGTTGGGGTTATTATAATTATGGGAGTGAGAACTATTATCACTCATCAGACAAGAAGAAAACAATGAGAGATTATATTATAGGTGATAATATGTACCAACAACCATCAGACTCTCCCACCTATGACCTGTACGACTATGATCAGTGGAAACATAAACATTAGAGAGATGAACCAACAATTGATTATAGTGACTATTTTCTTAGATCCCCTACCTTTGAAATCTAACCAGAAACGATCCAAGAGGATTCACGTTTGAATTTCACTGACTATCAAGAACAGTTCGACCAACTTGTCGTAGGCATGATGAAATCACTGGAAGCGATTGAATTGTGCCTCGATAAGGTTGAAGAGGGTTGGTTATCGAGGCTAGGTTATCACAATCTCAACCCTATCTAGAAACACAATGCGAGGAAAGTGATCCTAACTCACTTGTAGAGAGTATTGAAATTGAGAATGAATAGTTGGATTGTGTTAACGAGCATATGGCTCAATTTTCCGAAGAGTCGATCTCGATGACTGTCCAAAGTAAAGATTAAGGGACATGTGTATCTTTCAAATATAATGATACTGACATGCTTCACTTGGCTTCAATGAGGAGAAAGAGGTTAGTTTATTTGAGCCTCAACCCAACCTATAAACATAATGTAAAGAAAGTGATCCCATCCCACTTGTGAACTACACTGAATTAGAAGATGTAAGTAATGGGATAATAGTTATGAGTTTACAACCCAAATTCCCCTAGAATCAATGTCAAGTATGGTTTAGGAAAGTGATCATGAGGTACAGGAAGTTATCGACCATAATCGTTTCGAACAAGAAATAAATGCATTTAATTTGGAGATTTCATTCACTTAATGATAGACAAAAGAAGATAAAGAAGATAATTACATCATTATTTCATTCTAAGCTCTTTACATCCTTTTTTTTCTCCTTTGATTCCAAAACAGAATGTTCAGGAGTTGTAATAGAAAATAAATAAAGGTATCATGCACTAAGACATTATATGTGCTGGATACGTCATACGTTAAAGACTGTTGTGCACTGAACACTGTTGTGCGCTAAGTATTGTCGTGCACTTGGGCTATTGTGCGCTCGACGGCAGTGTTGTGTGCTCGGCCTGTTATGCGGTTAGCCTATTGCGCGCTCGGCAGTGTTGTACACTCTCATTTGTTGTGCTCCAATAGTGTTATGCGCTGCACAACACCTGTCCCGTACAATGAATGCGGACTCTACATCTCTCTCTTCTTGAAATCTTCTCCTTCCCCTTGATTGGTTGCTAATCATCTTCTACTGATGGGTAATGGGGTATTTATAGCCTTCTCACACATGTGAACATGCCATGTAATCATTGTGTAGTATCTTTTATGCGAACTCCACTGTGCGGATTCCTTTGTGCGAACTCCACTGTGCGGATTCCTTTATGCGAACTCCACTATGCAGATTCCTTTACGTAAACTCCACTGTGCAGATTCCTTTGCGCGAACTCCATTGTGCGAATTGACTCCTTTTGGCGCACAACATGACCGACGCACAATGATCATCTGCGCACAATAGTGATCTGCGCACAATGGCTATCTATGCATAATAATCACCTACGCACAATGATCACCTACGCACAATGATAGCCTACGCACAATGATTGCTTGTGCACAATGAATTCCTGTTGTCTTTCTCTCTCTTTTTATGCCTCAACAGATGCCCCCTTGATCCTACATTTTTTATTTTATCTACAAAACAAACAATGTAGGATCAATATTTCAGTTTTTCTAATGAATTTTAGCTTTCCTTTTCTTTGTTATGCACTTCATTAAATTCTTTGGCGCACAACATTCTAGCGTACAATGAGTTGTGTTCATCGAGTTGCACATAATATTTTTGTGCACAACATCTTCCGCAGAACAGGCAAGAGCTTGCCTATAAATACAAGACCTCTACCCTCACCTTTCACTTCATTTTTCGCCTGCATCACCCTTTTTGTGCGTCAAGCCATTCCAGCGTTGTGCACCACACAACACCTATCCTGTACAATAAGACTTAGCATGCAACACTTTTCTACGCTCAATCAGAACTTTAACGCACAACACTTCTCTACGCTCAACTAGAACTTAGCGGGCAATACTTCTCTATGCTCAACCAGAACTTAGCGCACAACACTTCTCTGTGCTTAATTAGAATTTAGTGCGCAACACTTCTTATGCACAACGTTTTGTGCATACTAACTTGTGCTCAATGTAGATTTGGACTTCAAATTTACTTACCCTTTTTCTCAGTAAGCTTTTATACTTCTCCTTTAACTTAATGAACTTCTCTTCCTGATTTTAATTTGTCACTACAAGAAATATGGTTTTTACCTACGAAAATTATTTTCGTAGGTAAAGATAACTTTTACTGACGAAAATTATTTTCGTAGGTAAAAGCCTACTTTTACCGACGAAATTGAATTTCGTAGGTAAAAGCCATCTTTACCTACGAAAATTTTCGTAGGTAAAGGGTCTTTTGACTTTTTCCACTTATACCTACGAAATCTAATTTCGTAGGTAAAACCCATATTTACCTACGAAAATATTCGTAGCTAAATGGTGTTTTAAAATTTTCAAAATAATAAAAAATCCAAAAGTTTAGATCTTTTGAATATTTCAAAATTGAAAAGTAAAACCCATCTTTACCTACGACAATATTCGTAGCAAAAGGGTCTTCCAAAAGCCACCTTTACCTACGAAATTATTCGTAGCTAAAGGGTCATTTGAATTTTAACTTTTGCCTACGAAAATAAAATTTTGTAGCTAAAAGCCATTTTAACCTACGAAAATATTCGTAGCTAAAGGGTCTTTTCAATTTTTCACATGAAATTAAATTTCGTAGCTAAAAGCCATCTTTACCTACGAATATATTCGTAGCTAAAGGGTGTTTTTAATTTTTTAAGAAAAAAACAAAAAATGGAAAACTTTACTTTTACCTAGCTAAAAGCCATTTTTACCTACGAAAATATTCGTAGGTAAAGGGTCATTTGAATTTAGTTTTACCTACGAAATCTAAAACCCATATTTACCTATGAATATATTCGTAACTAAAGGGTCTTTAAATTTTTCGAAAACACAAAATTCGAAAACCTTACTTTTGTCTATGAATTCTAATTTCATAAGTAAAACCCATCTTTATCTACGAAAATGTTCGTAGCTAAAGGATCTTTTGAATATTTTAAAAAACTAAAAATTGAAAACCTTACTTTTACCTACGAAAAAAAATCATCTTTACCTGCGAAACTATTCGTAGCCGAAGGGATTTTGAATGAAAACCTTACTTTTCGTAGGTAAAACCCATCTTTACCTACAAAACTATTCGTAGCTGAAGGGCCTTTTGAATTTAAAAAATCAAAAACGTTACTTTTACCTACAAAATTACTCGTAACTGAAGGGTCTTTTGAATTTTTCATACTTTTACCTACGAATTTTAATTTCGTAGGTAAAACCCATCTTTACCTACGAAAATATTCGTAGTTAAAGGATCTTTTGAATTTTTACCAAAAAATTGAAACGCAAATTTTCGCGGGGTGATGGAAATGGTGGTGGTAAGACTTTTGCTGACGAAAATTGTCGTCGGTAAAAGTGTTTTTCCTAAATCTTTTTTTCCGACGGCTAAAAAACCGTCGGTAATAATGTAAAAATGTTTTAATTTTAAATTATTTTTTTCTATAACCTAAATGTGTGTGTGTGTGTGTGTGTGTGTATATATATATATATATATATATATATATATAATTAATTAAAAGGTAATATTTAAATAATTTATAATATCACATGAAAAAGAATATTGAAAAGTTTAGAAATTTTAAATATGTTTAAGAAAAATTTTAAGAACAAAATAATGCTTTTAAAGAGAAAAATTCGCATTTTGAAATTTTTGAGAAAAAATTAAAATATGAGAAATTTTTTGAGATTTTGTAAATAAAAATTCAAAATTTGTATTTTAAATATTTTTGAAATATTTATAATAAAAATGATATTTATTTAAAAGAGTAAAAAAAATATACCTTTTGAAAAAAAAATGTTAAATTTATTTGTGAAAAATAAATTTACTAAATTATTAGGCACATCCACTAATTGAACCTTTAATCATTTTTGGACAATCTAATCAATTTAAATTAAAGAGTAAATAACTTCAGATGTTTAAATCAAATTTCACTGAAATTGTTGATCAATCTTGTATGCCCAATATCTTTCTCATATGTAGCCTGATTGAGGTGAGTAACTAGTCAAATTGAGAGTATTGATCAGTAAAATAGAGTGAATGCACCAGACATGTAAAATGGGCCAGATATTCTGGTTAAAATTGTGACCCAACTTACTGACCTCGTGAGAACCTAAGAATTGATGTTAGTAAGTTTTGTGGGCCCCATCATGATGTCTGTCGAACATCAACACCGTGGATTTGATGTCTCCCCTTTAGATTATGAGATATCTCAAAATCATCGGTAAACGAAACTCAAGTGGGCCATACCATTTAAAACTATGTGAAGACATCCTAAAAAATATAAAAGCACTTGGTGGGGCCCACATGAGTTTTGGATACGGTTGAAACTTGGTCTGACCCTTCATCCAAGTGGGACACACATAATGAATGGGTTGGATATGTGAATCACATTTAGGCAGGCCCAATATATGATTACAAATGTTGTAAGGAAACCTTTCTCCACTACATTTGAGTTACTCGTTACCTTTACCAGAGTAAACTCTGTGGGGTCCACCATTATTTATTTATTTTATCCACTCCATTCATCCATGTTAACAAATAATTTGAGGTCTAGAGAATAAAAAGGAAGCATATCCAAAGCTCAAGTGGACCACACCACAGGAAATAGTGTGATTGAACCTTTACCATTTAAAATTTCTTGGAGGCCATAGAAGTTTTGGATCAAGCTGATGTTTGTGTTTTCTATTCATTCATATATTTTTGATATTATGAACAACCTTCATCCATTTTTGGACAATCTGATCAGTCTAGATTGAAGAGTAAATAACTTCAGATGTTTAAATCAAAATTCACTCAAATTGTTGATCAATCTTGTTTGCCCAATATATTTCTCATATGCAGTATGATCGAGGCAAGTAACAGATCAAATTGAGGGTAATGATCAGTAGAATAAAATGAATGGACTAGACATGTAAAATGGGCCCATCATGATGTGTGTCGAACATCAACACCGTGCATTTGATGTCTCCCCTTTAGCTTATGAGATATCTAAAAAATCATCAGATTTTAAACTCAGGTAATATACCATCTAAAACTATGTGAAGATATGTTTTTTAGATGTCTTCACATAGTTTTAGATGGTATGGCCCACCTGAGTTTCGTAACGGATGATCGTCAATACCATTATCTAGATCATCGATATTATATGATCCAGATCAACTAAACCACCACGGATATTATGATCTAGACCATTCCAACCATCAATACAATTATCCATACCATCTAGATTGTTGATGCTATTACCAAGATCATCTTGACCATGAATATTATGATCTAGAGCACAGTTGATATTATGATTTAGGCCATTGAAACCGTGGGTATTCTGATCCAAACCATCTTGACCATCAATAATGTGATCCAAACCATCTAGACCATTGATTGTATGATCCGAACCATTCAAACCATAAATATTCTGGTGTAGACCATCCGAAAAATTGATATTATGATCAAGACAATCCAAACCATCGATTTTATGATCTAAACTGTAATATATGGATATTATGATCGAGACCATCCAAACTATTGATATTACGATACAGTCCATCCAAAACATTTATATTATGGCCTATACCATTCATACGGTCTATTTTATAATCTAGGTCATTCAGACTATCAATATTATGGCCTGTACCATCCAAAACATCTATATTATGGCATGTACCATTCATCCAAGCTGATTTTTGTTTTTTCCCTTCATCTGGCCCTGTATGACCTAATCAACATATTGGATGTCAAATAAATAACACAGTAAGCCTTAGGAGGATTTTAATGATGGATATCCAATTACTATTGATTTCATGTGGTGTGGTGCACCTGAGATTTCTGTGGTGGGGTCCACTACAGATTTTTATCTGCCTCATTCTTTGGCTCATGATGTAAAATGATATCTCAAAATGGATGGATGGCGTAGATATAACAAATACATCATAGTGGGGCCCACAAAACTTGGTGGATGTTGGTCGGTGCTCTATGGGTCCCACCATGATGTATGTGTTTCATCCATGTCGTCCTTCCATTTTTACAAATCATATTAGGGCTTGACGCAAAAAATGAGAGGGATATAAATCTCAGGTGGACCACACCACATGAAAACCATAGTGATTGGATATCCACCATTAAAACCCTCCCAAGGCTCACTGTACTTTCTATTTGACATCCAATCTGTTGATTAGGTCATACAGGCCCAGATGAAGGGAAAAAAATATCTGATTGATCCAAAATTTTATATGGCCCCCAAAAGGTTTTTAATGGTCGACGCTCATTCAACACTATTTCCTATAATGTGGTCCAGTTGAGATTGGGATATACCTCATTTTTTGTCTCATACCATAAAATGAAATGGAAAAATATATGGACGGAAGGGATGAAACACATACATCATGGTGGGGTCCACAGGATTTACTCAGTACTCTTGAGAACGGATTGACTACTCCCCCTGACACCAGCCAATGGCTGGTGGTTGGTGCGCTGTGGCCTCCACCATGATGTATGTGTTTCATCCATGGCATCCATATATTTTTATGGATTTTAAAATATGAGACCAAAATTAAGATATATCTAAATCTCAAGTGGACCACATTATAGGAAACAATGTTGAATGAGCGTCGACCATTAAAAACATTTTGGTAGCCATAAAAGTTTTAGATCAAGCTGATTTTTGTTCTTTCCCTTCATTTGGTCCTGTATGACCAAATCAACAGATTAGATGTCAAATAAACAGTACAGTGGGCCTTAGGAGGATTTTAATGGTGGATATCCAATCATTATTGTTCTCATGTGGTGTGGACCACCTAAGATTTATATCCCTCTAATTTTTGGCATAAAGCTCTAAAATGATCTTTAAAAATGGATGAACTGAATGGATGAAACGCATACATCATGGTAGGGCCCACAGAGCACCGTCCAATTCCCCCCAAAATTGGGCACGCGCTCAAAAAGAGCCGCGCCCAATCCTCTCTCTCTCTCTCTCTCTCTCTCTCTCTCTCTCTCTCTCTCTCTCACTCACCCCTGCCCTCTCTCGCCGCGCCCAATCCCTCCTCCGCCTCTCTCTCTCTCTCTCTCTCTCTCTCTCTCTCTCTCTCTCTCTCTCTCTCTCTCTCGTCGTCCCGGTCCCAGACTCCCTTAGCCCGGAGGCCGTACGTCGCCCTCCTTCCGACATCTAACCTCTCTCTCTCTCTCTCTCTCTCTCTCTCTCAGATCTGCCATGCCATCGGATTTCCCTTCTTCGGAGGTCGATTTTCTCTTTGATTTTTAACAGTAAGTCTACGATCTTTGATAGTTTCTATTTTCTCCGTTGGATGTTGAGATCTCTATTTCAAGTATGAGTTTTCTAGGTATTTTCTTCTTAAATCTGTCTCTCTTCTTGAAATATTTGAGTTTTGAGTTTATTTTTCTTATTTATATGTGATTTATTTGAAGATATTAGGGGTTCATGCCATTTTCTGCTTCTGTTTTTGAGATTTAAAGCTTTTTTTCTAGAGAAATTTGAGGGTTTTTTTTTTTGCATGATATTAGGGTTTCCATATGGCTCAACGGATGGAACAACAACCTAGTCGAAAATACTAGCACATGACTAGTACATTATTTCTCTTTCCAATCTATACTAACAACAGCCATATCAATGACAGTGTCATCTGTAGTTGGATGGGTCCAACTAGATGAATGGTATAAAATTTTCAGTGATCTAAACTATTGAAATGATTGGCTCAATCTGGATGCATGCTGGAACTCACCAATGCTTAAAGTATTTGATAGGTGTAATCCCTAAAGCAGAAAAAATAGTGGAAGCCCTCCCAGACCTATACTGTAAAGAAATTGCTTCTTATTTTAGTTTTCAACTAACATATTACAGGCAAACAATGCATAATTTTGAAATAAGTCAAACACTTATGAACAATTTCCCCAAATTAAAATGCAGAGCATGTAACGAATATTAGTGCATGGTTCCATATTGAAATATCTCAAACAAAAAGTACGTAAATCCTTGAGTTACAAATACAGATGATCATCCAAACATCTCATCACTGTCTAGTCACCATTCCACCATTCTTCACTTCGTCTAGTCACATAGCACATGTAGATCATTGCAATCCCTGTTGTGAGAAAAATGCCTGGAAAATGAAATTTATGATTAGACCTTAACCTAAATAGTGATTTTCTAATGCATTCAGTCCAAGTATAGGAAGTATATGCTTCTAATGCATTCAGTCCACGTATCTTAATGTGTGAAACAAGTGAGGCTAGTAGTTCCGAAATCCAAACTTTGTTTTGATACACTCTTCCATAAATGAAAGATGCTCCAAAAATCTTACTCGAAGCTCTTGTCTAACCTCTCGATGGGGCCCAAGCTTTGTTTTGATACATAAAGTATAGGCTTTTCATCTATGGAAGAGTGAAACAAGTGGGGCTAGTATAGGCTTTTAATGCATTCAGTCCAAGTATCTTAATGCGTGAAAAAAGTGGGGCTAGTAGTTCTGAAATCCAAACTTTGTTTTGATACACTCTTCCATAGATGAAAGGTGCTCCAAAAATCTTACTCGAAGCTCTTGTCTAACATCATGGACGGTATAGAATCACCAATTTTAGATCGCTAAAAATTTTATACCATCCATCTGTAGTTGGATGGGACCCACCATGATGTATATGTTTTACATTCTCATGTCCATCCATTTTGGACAACTCATCCAGTGTGATCCAAAAAATGAAGTAGATCCAAATAGCAATAGTCGCAGAAGGAGAGTGACTTTTGCACAATAGCAAAAGCATAATTTTGGACAAAGAAAAAGTTCAGTTCATAGGAATTTGCGAGTTCTGTAGTTTAGAAATGCATGTTCTCGGTTAGAGTTGCAACCGAGTTCACTTGATCCAAAGTCCATCGAAAATTTAGTTCAATAACAATGAATTTAGCAATGCATTTTAGTTCACGTAAATTCCAATGGTATGGACTTCAACAAAATGTTGGGCCTCAAGCTACAGTCCACATTCCAGTTCAAGTTCAGTTCACAAATGAGTTCCAGTTCACAGATTTGTCGAGTTAAGTCTATGAATCAGTTTACAAATGAGTGCAAGAAAGAAAAGTAACCATTGATTTGGAAAAAAATCATTAATGTGCATCACTTCACAAAAACCTGCAACTCATCACTGCAATCACAGAATAAGTTAATGAATCACTTCACAACCATCCATTGATCTGCATCACTTCACAAGCATGTGCATAACATTAGTTACAAAAGTCTAGGATCTGTTGCAATAAGGAAAAGTCAATCAGTTACATAAATGAGTTTATGAATCAGGCTACAAATGAGTGCATGAAGCCCAAGTACTACTCCTACATGTGGTGACAGGTCTGCATTGATGGCTATCAACTTAGAAATGAGTGCACAAAAGGAAAGTAACCATTGATACAAACCACTTCACAAAACCTATAACCAAACTCAGCAATCACAAAAAAGGTTAATCTAGGAAACATTTTCCTCCAAAACAAACAAGTGCAAAGGGTTTGGCTGATGTAGTTTACCTCTTGCCTATGTTGCATGTTTGTTTTGCTTTGTTTCCCCATGAGGTCAAGCTGTGTGGGCCCCACCAAGATGTGTGTTAAACATCAACACCATGCATTTGATGGGTCCCCTTTAAATTATGGGATATCCCAAAATTCAACCGTATACAGAACTCCGGTTGGCCATACCATCTAAACTCATGTGAAGACATGCCTAAAACATATAAAAGCACTTGGTGGGCCTAGTTAGAGATGAACAGTTCTATTAGTGGCTCTCTGGGGCCACCATGATATATCAGCCATCCATCCATTTTGAAAGATTTCTTTAGAGTATGAACTGAAAAAGGAGGTAGAGTGAAGGCTCTAGTTGACCACACCACATGAAGTAATATGGTGACAATGACCCCCCACCTTTGAAACCTTTCTAGGGCCTACTATTAAGTTTATTTTCCATCCAACCTATTGATATGGTCACATAGAAGTGAATGAAGGGAAAAATATAAATATTAGCTTGATGACGTCAAGCAGTTTTAAGCAGTAGGCAATCACTCCTCACTATTTATTATAAATAAATATGTTTCTTTATGGACTGTTTGATAATTCGAAGCCTGCCTCCACTTTTCTTACTTTGTGGAGTTACTGCTTCAAAATCTACATTACATGAGTTAGTAATGACATGGAGCACTTTTCTTCTTTACTGTTTTCTTACAAACTCAATGGTGTGGTTTGAGGGTATTTTTATGTCTTTGTGCTACTGTGGAGCTGATAGTGCACTTGGGGCTATAGCCAGAAGCAACTTTTCTTCTGTATATATTACATATGGAAATCCTAAGTTAGGGGAAAAAAATAATAAACTAAGAAAATAAGAAAAAGGAAAGAAAGAAATCTTGGCATTGCAAAAGCTGAGGTGCCACCAAGCATCGGAACCATGCTCTGTCATGAGAAATGTAACAACAACTCTGAGGGGTATAACTTAAAAAGTGGTAATTTTAGTTATTGATTTCTTTTTCTTTTTCTTTTTCTTTTTCTACATTGGTTTGAATTTACCCCAGTGCTAGAATTATTCAATCCAGAAACATGCCCTCGGCTGAGTTTCATGTCTTATTTGTGGTTCAACTTAATATTTACCTGTATGTGGGTATGTCTAGTTGGTTTAATCAGCATTATTGCTCTGGTTTCTTTTTTCTCTAAGCACCATGATGTTTCTCAGTTTGTCTTTGTTTTTTTCTGGTGTCCTTTTTTTAAAATATAGATAATCAGCTATTAGATCAGTTTTTTGTGCTGCATTGAAGGGGCCTACTGAAGCTAAGCTAACAATCACTATCAGATTAGTTTTTGTCTTTGCATTGACCTCACCTGCAAAGAACAACAAATAATTTTAAAAAAAGAAAAAAGAAAAAGAAAAGAACCATTTCATCTCCAATCCAAAAGGAAAATCGAAACATGTTTAGGCTGCATTTGGAAGATACTATTATTTGCAAAATAGGGCCTAGAATTTTGCCACAAGAACACTCTTGCAAGTAGGCTTAAATAGGCTCCTCCTTTTTCTCTGTGAGTTTTGGAGAAACCAAATGCCCAACTTCCATCATGAGCGACCTACATTTGTATTGCATCAACCCATCATGACATCTGCTTGCTACACAAGCATGTGCAAGATCACTTTCTTTTAACCATCCATTTTATAGCCATCAAATGCATGGTTAGGATTTCTTGGTGATCAGTGTGATTTTGGAGATTTTCTCTATCCACAATGTGCCCATCATTTGGATGGTCTTGATAGACGTACAAGAGTGCCCCATCCATTTTCCTATTTCTATCTTTGAATCTTGCTTTCTCTTTATCAGGTGGTGGAAACAAATGGACCTTGTAGCAAAAAGTAATCCTACTTCTAGGATGACCAGTGTGGATGATGCCCTTACAGAGGTACTAATAAAATTTAAAAATTACTTAAGTTTTATAGTAATTATAAATATCCTAATAACTTGATTTACAATATTTTACCGTTGGTTGGTTCTGACAGTAGAGGGCGAATGTGGGGTCTAGGTTACTCAATAAGAGATCCTGAAAATGCAGTATCTCTGGTTTTATGGTTTTACTTGTAGATTCCTGTATTGATTACTCAAGCATGACGATTATACGCATTCTTTCAGGTGGATGTTGCATGTGTAAGGATTGGAGCTGCATATTTCAGATTCAAGCATCTGGTACATCTCTTGTCAAGAATGCACATGATTGGAGTGGCCTGGCCATTTAGATAGGCCGTATTTATGTATTTACTCGAAATTGATGGAGTAGACCCGGATATGCGTCGGAGCTATCCGAAAGAGCGAGGGTCCCTGGAAGGTCGGAACTGCTGTTATGACCATGATGAAGCTATCCATTTCCTATGGACGGCATTGGAGGGGCCTGGCTATTTGGACAGGCCGTGTTTATGTATTTGCTCGAAATTAATGGAGCAGACCCGGATGTACGTCGGAGCTATCCGGATGAGTGGGGGTTCCTGGAAGGTGAGAACCGTTGTTATGACCATGATGAAGCTGTCCATTTCCTATGGACGGCATTGGAAGGGCCTGGCCATTTGGACAGGCCGTGTTTATATTTGTATTAGCAGGGACCACACCCGAACCCATTCTCAAATCCTATAACCTATAACTAAAACCTATAACCTAAACCTAAATCAAAACCTATAACCTAAACCCGAACCCATTCTCAAATCCTATACCCTATAACCTAAACCAAAACCTTAACCTAATCCTATAACGTAAACTCAAATCCCTAAACCTTAACTTATAACCTAACCTAAACCTATACTTATAACTTAAAACTATTCCCAAATCCCAAAACCTATAACCTAAACCTAACCTTTTCCTAAACCTATAACCTAAACTCAATTTCCTAAAGCTAAACCTACACCTAATCCTAATCTCAACTCCCTAACCTAAACCTAAACCTAAACTTGAAAACCCAAACTTAAACCCAATCCCAAACTCCGAATCCGATTTCCTAAACTTAAACCATAACCCATTCTCAAATCCAAAACCTATAACCTAAACCTAAACCAAAAGCAAAACCTATAACCTAAACCCGAACCCATTCTTAAATCCTAAAACCTATAACCTAAACCAAAACCAAAACCTATAACCTAAACCCGAACGCATTCTCAAATCCCAAAACCTATAACCTAAACTCCGAAACTTAACCTAAACCTATAACCTATAACCTAAACCAAAACCTACAACCTAAACTAGAACCAAAACCTATAACCTAAACCCAAACTCATTCTCAAATCCCAAAACTTAAACCTATAACCTAAACCTAAACCTTAACATAAACCTATAACCTAAACCTAAACCTTAACATAAACCTATAACCTATAACCTAAATCAAAACCTATAACTTAAACCAAAACCAAAACCTAGAACCTAAACCCGAACCCATTATCAAATCTCAAAACCTATAACCTAAATCGAAACCAAAACCTATAACCTAAAGAACCCATTCTCAAATCCCAAAACCCAAACCTAAACCTAAACCTAAACCTATAACCTAAACTCAAATCCTAAACCTAAACTTAAACCTAATCCCATAACCTAAGCTCAAATCCTAAACCTTAACCTATAACCTAACCTAAACCTATACTTATAACCTAAAACTATTCTCAAATCCCAAAACCTATAACCTAAACATAACCTTTCCCTAAACCTATAACCTAAATCAAAACCTATAACCTAAACCAAAACCAAAACCTATGACCTAAACCCGAACCCATTCTCAAATCCAAAACCTATAACCTAAACCTATAACCTATAACCTAAACCAAAACCAAAACCTATAACCTAAACTCGAACCCATTCTCAAATCCCAAAACCTATAACCTAAACCTAAATCAGAACCTTAACCTAATCCTATAACCTAAACTCAAATCCCTAAACCTTAACCTATAACCTAACCTAAACCTATACGTATAACCTAAAACTATTCCTAAATCCCAAAACCTATAACCTAATCGAACTCCCTAACCTAAACCTAAACCTAAACTTGAAAACCCAAACCTAAACCCGATCCGAACCCGAACCCGATTTCCTAAACCTAAACCTTAACCTATTCTCAATTCCCTATAGCTATAACGTATAACCCAAACCTAAAACCTAAACCTAAACCTAAACCTAAAACCTAAATGTGTTCTCAAATCCCTAAACCTAAACCTACACCTAATCCTAATCTCAACTCCCTAACCTAAACCTAAACCTAGACTTGAAAACCCTAAACCTAAACCCGATCTCGAACCCGAACCCGATTTCCTAAACCTAAACCATAAACTATTCTCAATTCCCTATAACCTATAACCTATAACCTAAACCTAAAACCTAAACCTAAACCTAAACCTAAAACCTAAATGTGTTCTCAAATCCCTAAACCTAAACCTACACCTAATCATATTCTCAACTCCCTAACGTAAACCTAAACCTAAACCTAAACTTGAAAACCCAAAGCAAAACCAGATCCCGAACCCGAACCCAATTTCCTAAACCTAAACCTTAACCTATTCTCAATTCCCTATAGCTATAACTTATAACCTACCTATAACCTTAACCTAAAACCTAAACCATTTCCTAAACCTAAAACCTAAATGTGTTCTCAAATCCCTAAACCTAAACTACACCTAATTCTAATCTCAACTCCCTAACCTAAACCTAAAACTAATCTTGAAAACCCAAAGCAAAACCCCATCCCGAACCCGAACCTAATTTCCTAAACATAAACCATAACCGATTCTCTTAATTACCTATAGCTATAACCTATAACCTACCTATAACCTAAACCTAAAACCTAAACCTAAACCTAAACCTAAAACCTAAATGTGTTCTCAAATCCCTAAACCTAAACAAACACCTAATGCTAATCTCAACTCCCTAACCTCAACCTAAACCTAAACTTGAAAACCCAAACCAAAACCCGATACCGAACCCGAACCCGATTTCCTGAACCTAAACCTTAACCTAATCTCAATTCCCTACAGCTATAACCTATAACCTACCTATAACCTAAACTTAAAACCTAAACTTAAACCTAAAACCTAAATGTGTTCTCAAATCCCTGAACCTAAACCCGCACCTAATCCTATTCTCAACTCCCTAACCTAAACCTAAACTTGAAAACCCAAACTAAAACCCGATCCCGAAGCCGAACCCGATTTCCTAAACCTAAACCATAACAGATTCTCAATTCCCTATAGTCATAACCTATAACAAACATATAACCTAAACTTAAACCTAAAACCTAAATGTGTTCTCAAATCCCTAAACCTAAACCATACACCTAATCCTACTCTCAACTCCTCACCTAAACCTAAACCTAAACGTGAAAACCCTAAACCAAAACCCGATCTCGAACCCGAACCCGATTTCCTAAACCTAAATCTTAACCTATTCTCAATTCCCTACATCTATAACCTATAACCCAAACCTAAAACCTAAACCTAAACCAAAACCTAAAACCTAAATGTGTTCTCACATCCCTAAGCCTAAACCTACACCTAATCCTAATCTCAACTCCCTAACCTAAACCTAAACCTAAACTTGAAAACCCAAACCTAAACCCGATCTCGAACCCGAACCCGATTTCCTAAACCTAAACCATAAACTATACTCAATTCCCTACAACTATAACCTATAACCTATCTATAACCTAAACTTAAAACCTAAACCTAAACCTAAACCTAAAACCTAAATGTGTTCTCAAATCCCTAAACCTAAACCTACACCTAATCCTATTCTCAACTCCCTAACGTACACTTAAAACTAAACTTCAAAACCCAAACTAAAACCCAATCCCGAACCCGAACCCAATTTCCTAAACCTAAACCATAACCGATTCTCAATTCCCTACATTTATAACCTAAAACCTAAAACCTAAAACCAAAACCTAAACCTAAACCTAAAACCTAAATGTGTTCTCAAATCCCTAAACCTAAACCTACACCTAATCCTATTCTCAACTACCTAACCTAAACCTAAACCTAAACTTGAAAAGTCAAATCAAAACCCGATACCGAACCCGAACCTGATTTCCTAAACTAAACCTTAACCTATTCTCAATTCCCTATATAACCTACCTATAACCTAAACCTAAAACCTAAACTTAAACCTAAACCTAAACCTAAAACGTAAATGTGTTCTCGAATCCCTAAACCTAAGCCCGCACCTAATCCTATTCTCAACTCCCTGACCTAAAACTAAACCTAAACTTGAAAACCCAAACCAAAACCTGATCCCGAACACGAACTCGATTTCCTAAAGCTAAACCATAACTGATTCTCGATTCCCTATAGTTATAACCTATAACCTACCTATAACCTAAACCTAAACCTAAAACCTAAATGTGTTCTCAAATCCCTAAACCTAAACCTACACCTAATCCTATTCTCAACTCCCTAACATAAACCTAAACTTAAACTTGAAAACCCAAACCAAAACCCTATCCCGAACTCGAACCGATTTCCTAAACCCAAACCTTAACATATTCTCAATTCCCTACAGCTATAACATATAACCTAAACCTAAAACCTAAACCTAAAACCTAAATGTGTTCTCAAATCCCTAAACCTAAACCTACATCTAATCCTATTTTCAATTCCCTAAGCTAAACCTAAACCTAAACTTGAAAACCTAAACCAAAACCCAATCCCGAACCCGATTTCCTAAACCTAAACCATAACCGATTCTCAATTCCCTACAGCTATAACCTAAAACCAAAACATAAAACCTAAACCTAAACCTAAACCTAAAACCTAAATGTGTTCTCAAATCCCTAAACCTAAACCTACACCTAATCCTATTCTCAACTCCCTAACCTAAACCTAAACCTAAACTTGAAAACCCAAACTAAAACCCGATACCAAACCGAACCCGATTTCCTAAACCTAAACCTTAACCTATTCTCAATTCCTACAGCCTATAACCTATAAAACTACCTATAACCTAAACCTAAACCTAAACCTAAACCTAAAACCTAAATGTGTTCTCAAATCCATAAACTTAAACCCGTAACCTAATCCTATTCTCAACTCCCTAACCTAAACCTAAACCTAAACTTGAAAACCCAAACCAAAACCCAATCCCGAACATGAACCCGATTTCCTAAACCTAAACCATAACCAATTCTCAATTCCCTATAGTTATAACCTATAACCTAAACCTAAACCTAAAAGCTAAATGTGTTCTTAAATCCCTAAACCTAAACCTACACCTAATCCTATTCTCAACTCCCTAACCTAAACTTAAACCTAAACTTGAAAACCCAAACCAAAACCCAATCCCGAACCCGAACCTAATTTCTTAAACCTAAACCTTAACCTATTCTCAATTCCCTACACTATAACCTACAACCTAAACCTAAAACATAAACCTAAACCTAAACCTAAAACCTAAATGTGTTCTCAAATCCCTAACCTAAACCTACACCTAATCCTATTTTCAACTCCTTAAGCTAAACATAAACCTAAACTTGAAAACCCAAACCAAAACCCAATCCCGAACCCGATTTCCTAAACCTAAACCATAACCGATTCTCAATCCCTACCTATAACTATAACCTATAATAAACCTAAAACCTAAACCTAAACATAAACCTAAAATCTAAATGTGTTCTCAAATCCCTAAACCAAAACCAACACCTAATGCTAATCTCAACTCCCTAACTTAAACCTAAACCTAAACTTGAAAACCCAAAGCAAAACCCAATCCCGAACCCGAACCCGATTTCCTAAACCTAAAACTTAACCTATTCTCAATTCCCTATACTATAACCTATAAACTACCTATAACCTTAACCTAAAACCTAAACCTAAACCTAAACCTAAAACCTAAATGTGTTCTCAAATCCCAAAACCTAAACCCGCACCTAATCTTATTCTCAACTCCCTAACCTAAACCTAAACCTAAACTTGTAAACCCAAACCAAAACCCGATCCCAAACTCGAACCCGATTTCCTAAACCTAAACCATAACCGATTCTCAATTCCCTATAGCTAAACCTATAACCTACCTATAACCTAAACCTAACACCTAAACCTAAACCTAAACCTAAAACCTAAATGTGTTCTTAAATCACTAAACCTAAACCTATACCTAATCTTATTCTCAACTCCCAAACCTAAACCTAAACCTAAACTTGAAAACCCAAACCAAAACCCAATCCAAAACCCGAACCCGATTTCTTAAACCTAAACCTTAACCTATTCTCAATTCCCTACATCTATAACCTATAACCAACCTATAACCTAAACCTAAACTTAAAACCTAAATGTATTCTTAAATCCCTAAACATTAACCTACACCTAATCCTGATCTCAACTCCCTAACTTAAACCTAAACCTAAACCTAAACCTAAACTTGAAAACCCAAAGCAAAACCCGATCCCGAACCCAAACCCGATTTCCTAAACCTAAACCTTAACCTATTCTCAATTCTCTATAGCTATAACCTATAACCTACCTATAACCTTAACCTAAAACCTAAACCATTTCCTAAACCTAAAACCTAAATGTGTTCTCAAATCCCTAAACCTAAACCTACACCTAATGCTAATCACAACTCCCTAACTAAACCTAAACATAAACTTGAAAACCCAAAGCAAAACCCGATCCCAAACCCGAACCCGATTTCCTAAACCTAAACCTTAACCTATTCTCAATTCCCACTACGTAATAACCTATAACCTACCTATAACTTAAACCTATAACCTAAACCTAAACGTAAACCTAAAACCTAAATGTGTTCTCCAATCCCTAATCCTAAACCTACACCTAATGTTAATCTCATATCCTTAACCTAAACCTAAACCTAAACTTGAAAACCCAAACCAAAACCCGATCCTGAACCCGAACCCGATTTCCTAAACCTAAACCATAACCGATTCTCAATTCCCTTTAGCTATAACCTATAACCTACCTAAAACCTAAACCTAAAACCTAAACTAAACCTATACCTAAAACCTAAATGTGTTCTCAAATCCCTAATCCTAAACATACACCTAATGCTAATCTCATCTCCCAAACCTAAACCTAAACGTAAACTTGAAAACCCAAACCAAAACCCAATCCCGAACCCGAACCCGATTTCCTAAACCTAAACCATAACCGATTCTCAATTCCCTATAGCTATAACCTATAAGCTACCTATAACCTAAACCTAAAACCTAAATGTGTTCTCAAATCCCTAAACCTAAACCTACACCGAATCCTATTCTCAACTCCCTAACCTAAACTTAAAAACCCAAACCAAAACCCAATCCCGAACACGAACCCGATTTCCTAAACTTAAACCTTAACCTATTCTCAATTCCCTATAGCTATAACCTATAACCTACCTATAACCTTAACCTAAAACCTAAACCCTTTCCTAAACCTAAAAGCTAAATGTGTTCTCAAATCCCTAAACCTAAACCTACACCTAATGTTAATCTCAACTCCCTAACCTAAGACTTATACCTAAACTTGAAAGCCTAAAGCGAAACCCGATCCCGAACCCGAACTCGATTTCCTAAAACTAAACCTTAACCTATTCTCAATTCCCTACAGCTATAACCTATAACCTACCTATAACTTAAACCTATAACATAAACCTAAACGTAAACCTAAAACCTAAATGTGTTCTCCAATCCCTAATCCTAAACCTACACCTAATGCTAATCTCAACTCCCTAAACCTAAAACTAAACCTAAACTTGAAAACCCAAAGCAAAACCCGATGCCGAACCCGAACCCGATTTACTAAACCTAAACCTTAACCTATTCTCAATTCCCTACAACTATAACCTATAACCTAAACCTAAACATAAACCTAAAACCTAAATGTGTTCTCCAATCCTAATCCTAAACCTACACCTAATGTTAATCTCAACTCCCTAACCTAAACCTAAACCTAAATTTGAAAACCAAAACCAAAACCCGATCCCGAACCCGAACCCGATTTCCTAAACCTAAACCATAACCGATTCTCAATTCCTTATAGCTATAACCTATAACCTACCTATAACCTAAACCTAAAACCTAAACCTAAACCTAAACCTAAAACCTAAATGTGTTCTCAAATCCCTAAACCTAAACCCACACTTAATCATATTCTCAACTCCCTAACCTAAACCTAAACTTAAACTTGATAACCCAAACCTAAACCCCATCCCGAACCAGAACCCGATTTCCTAAACCTAAACCTTAAACTATTCTCAGTTCCCTACAGTTATAACCTATAACCTAAACTTAAACCTAAACCTAAAACCTAAATGTGTTCTCAAATCCTTAAACCTAAACCTACACCTACACCTAATCCTAATCTTAACTCCCTAACCTAAACCTAAGCCTAAACTTGAAAACCCAAACCTAAACCCTATCTCGAACCCGAACCCGATTTCCTAAACCTAAACCATAACCTATTCTTACTTCCCTAAAGCTATAACCTATAACCTATAACTTTAACCTAAACCTAACCAAAACCTATAACCTTAACCTAAACTTAAAATCTAAACCTAAACCTAAACCAAAACCTATAACATACCTAAACCAAAACCTATATCCTAAACCTTAACCTATAACCTATAAGTATAACCTAAACTTATAACCTATAACCTAACCTTAACCTAAACCTAAATCTATAACCTAAACCTATAAACTAAAAATTAAACCTAAACCTAAACTTAAAACCTAAATGTATTCTCAAATCCCTAAACCTAAACCTACACCTAATCCTGATCTCAACTCCCTAACCTAAACCTAAACCTAAACATGAAAACCCAAACCTAAACCCGATCCTGAACCCGAACCTGATTTCGTTAACCTAAACCTTAACCTATTCTCAATTCCCTGAAGCTATAACCTATAACCTCTAACCTAAACCTAAACCTAAACCTAAACCTTTACCTTTTAACCTTAACCTTAACCTTAACCTTAACCTAAACCTAAACCTATACTTATAATCCTAATTTATTTGATAAAAGTTTATTTACGGTTAAGTTATTTTCTTAATAAGTTTATTGCCTTAATCTATTATTTACGAAATTGCAGAATAAATTTGAATTGGATTTGAGTGTTCCGCACATTTCCTTTGCCGTCAATGACATGATCAAAGAGCGGTTCAAGGAGTACCGCTCCTTGTTACACAAGCAGTACAAGCAGTGCATGAGTAGCGAGAAGGGCGCACTGTCTGCACCGCCGCACTTAATTGGATTTTTTGTATTTTATTTATGATGTTAAATTTATATGTATTTATGCATGATGTAGTTTATGTTTGGATGGATTTATTTATGTACTTTGGAGTTAAATGGATGTGAATGTGAATGTGAATATGATGAAATATATTACATAACAGGTGTATATCAAGAAATATATTGTAACAGGTGTATATCAGGTGCATATCAAGAATTTTGTATGGGGAAAAAAAATATAATTTTACCTATGAAAAATTTCGTAGGTAAAAGTCTCATCGAAGTTTTTACCTACGAATATTTTCGTAGGTAAAAGTCTCATCGAAGTTTTTACCTACGAAAATTTTCATAGTTAAAAGTCCCATCCATGTTTTTACCTACGAAAATATTCGTAGCTAAACGTTTTGTAAGTATTTTTATTTATGATATCGTTCGCAGGAAAATGTTTGGTAAATATTTTTACCTACGAAAATAGTGGTAGGTAAAAGTTTTCTAAGTACTGTTACCTACGAATATATTTGTGGGTAAATGTCTTGTAAATACCTTTTAACTACGAAACTATTGGTAGGTAAAAAGTGTTTTCAATATTTTTAGTTATGAAAATATTCGTAGGTAAAAAGTCTTGTAAATATTTTTAGCTACGAAATTGTTGGTAGGTAAAAAGTGTTTAAATATTTTTAGCTACGAAATTGTTGGTAGGTAAATAGTCTTGTAAATATTTTTAGCTACAAAATTGTTGGTAGGTAAAAAGTGTTTTAAATATTTTTAGCTAGTAAAATACTCGTAGGTAAAAAAATCTTTAAATATTTTTAGCTACGAAATTTTTGGTAGCTAAAAAGTCCTGTAAATATTTTTACCTACAAAATTATTCGTAGGTAAAAAGTTTTGTCAATATTTTTTCCAACGAAAATTAGCGTTGGTAAAATGTTTTGCCTACGAAATATTTCGTCAGCAAAAGTCTTACCTATGCCAACGAAAATTTTTTTCGTAGGTAAAAGGTTTGCCCCTCGGACTTTTAGCAAGGAATTTGCCAACAAAAATTTTCGCGGGTAAAACTTTTTGCCTACAAAAATTAGACTTTTGCCTACGAAAATTTTTGTTGGTAAAAGTGGCTTTTCTTGTAGTGTGTTTACTGACTCCTGCATAGATCTCCAATTGCTAGCTCAAAAAGACATCTCGCCTCCCCAAGTACTGCTGGGTCTTCTGACTCGCAATCAGCCAAGACCCGTAGTCAGAAAAGACCCAGGTATGCTGAAGGCTACTCTTCCTTTTTCAAAGAACTAGCTCCTATCACTATCAACTTTGTTGATCGTATCCGATGCTTGTCTGAACACATCCGCATAGCTATACTGATGAAGGAGATAGAGGGACCCCCTACTACAGGACAAGAATCTGGTTGAGACAATTGGTTGAAATCCATAGCTAATTTTCGCACAGATGACACTCATCTTCTGCCGCTAAAGCTTCACCTACTCCGACGATTTCGAAACGAGCAAGAAAAAAGAGTAAAGATGAAGCTTTTCAAGAAAAGATTCGAGAACACAACCAAAGGCATTTCCAGAATGCCTGGGATTCAATCAAGTTAAGTGTCGAGGCGATTAAATTTCGCAACCCTTATACATATGAGATTATTACTATCCTTTTCAATCTTCAGCGCCATCGATCCATAATTCAAAGTGAACCGACTGACTATATAATATAGAACAGGCTCCTGTATGTATCAAATTGGGTGATCAAAGCCGTAAATCCTTGAAGGCTATCTCACAGAGAAAGGCTTAATCCAAAAGACCGGGCAGATAAAATATTTGTGCTTCCTTACACCATGTTACAATCCCCACTCCTTATACTTCACTCATTTCTTCGAAACGATTCAATAGCATTTTCACGATCGCGACTCCCTGTGGGTAAGGAAGAATTTAGGATGCAGGGTTTTTGGACCGATCATCCGTATTACAGCGCATGGACCAAAGTGATCTTGAAGAAGTACAAAAATGTCCTTGTTGCAACAAAGATATATCATGCTATAGAAGCCACTTCAGAGTTTTTTCAAAAAGACACGATGATTTATAAGGGCTTTTTGAAGTACTGGTCTTCCACTACAAATTCTTTCCATCTTTCGGTCGGAGAAGTAAGCATCACCATGTAGGATCTATATAGGATGGCTGGCCTGCCTATCTCCAGATCTTTCCTCGATGAATACGTTCCCACGAATGAGGAATTTGCTTATGTCGCTCCCAACAAAACACCTAAAATTATAGCGTCAACAATCAAACTTTTCCATGAAACGTCTTATTTTGCCGACGTCCATAAGATATCCCCTCTTCAATGGCTTGTACATTTTTTCCGATACTTGGTGTAAGTGTTCTAACATTTTTCATACCTTTCAAATGACACTTGCCTATAAATATAAATTGCACCCTCCCTCTTCTTTTTTTTCAGGTTCCCTGGCAGCCATTGTACCTAACTAGAAGCCAATTGCAAAAAGATAAGGGGCCCGGCTGAATTCATCACTAAAACTGAATTAGCTACTTTCTTAGCTTATTGGCTGAGCTTAATTGTGCTTCCTTTCTCAAAAGGCTCAGACTCTATTTGACTAAATTTATTTATGGCGATAGACGCAATGGCAGAAGGTAGAAAAAATATTCTCTGGCCCCTCCAGTCTTTTGCTCGTTACATAGGGCTTTCAGTCATGCTGCGGCGCACTGCTCAAGCCCGGCAATAGGAGTTTCATCTTTGTTTACTCCATGACACTATTTCTCCGGATGGCTTGACATTTATTTTCCCTGGACTTACAATGACCCAAAGAAGACTTATGTTCATCCCGATCATCTTCCCCTGTGGCATTTCTTGAAGCAAAAGATGATAAAGAAAGGGTATGAATGAATAGTGGATAAAATTGACAACATGGAATCTATTGACTTCTTCCCTTTTTATTTGGATTACCAAGCTGAAGACAAAGATGTTGAGGATAACAATAACTTGGAACCCGTTAATAGAATCATCTTTCTTTATATTCGTTCTGGCAGCCTTCCCATGCGAGAAGGAGTAGAGTTCTGGCGAGAGCCATTTATTCGAGTCGATTTTCTATACAATTTGGGTATGATCAAGCTATGCCCTAGGCAGGGGATTGTTGAGGGTCAAATATTGTATATTAGACCCCAGTTATTACATGGATTTACGACCATGAAAATGTTTAAATGCCTTATTTTAATGGTGTTTGTGATGCAGGGTGTATTTAGGAGCCGCAATTGAAAAAGGCAACTAAAAGTATGGATTTAACGTTCTAAAATCACTAAGGCAAGGGATGGACTATAGGGGACCAAGATTGAGGAAATTACATCTCAGAGATCCGTAAAAATCGAGAAACTGAAGCTCAAGTGGCCTGAAATTGGTACAGAATGTAAGATCACAGGGTTCCCACCATCCGTTCAGTTCGAAAGTTCAGACATCGCCTGAGGACCATAAATGAACCGTACACATCAAATTTCAGTTCTTGGATCCCTACAGAAGTGGGTCAACGGATAGACCAGCCCATAGATCGGTGAAGTTGGGCCCTCCTGGTATCTAGATATGCATCATTGTTTGTCTCAACCCCTTAAATTAACTGAGTAAATGGATGGACGGAACGGATGGTCTTTGATACATCACCGTGGGCTCCGCTGGGCGGTGCATGAGTACAGTGCAGGTAATAGCCGCCATGCACAGAGCTAAACAAGTCGGTCACCTAGTGCTGACCCGACTTGTTTCCTATTCAAACATAGCAGCGAACAGAGGATCGTTACATGATGTTTGTGGGCCCCACCCATCAGTCATGTCAATGATCCGGACCGTCCATGGCGTCTGGAGGGTAGGCATAACCCATGCCTAGGTGTCTGTTCGTCACCATGCAAGCGACTGCATGTTTTCAGCCGTTGAAAGTAAGATGGACAACTAAATGGAAGATTTTGTGGGCCACGCCGAAACCAACTCAAAATGAACCATGACCAATTGGTTTTTCAAGAGGAATCAAATGGTCGGACTGGATCTTACCACTGTCGTTGATTGTAGGCCCACCGACCTTCACAGCAAGGGTAGCGAGTGCCCTATTTCGCAATCCACCTACGGACAATCTAGGTAGGCCACCACCATTGTTTAGACCCAAGATTTGAACCGTCTATCATGAAGGCCCCTCAATAACGGTCCATGAGACGTTTTCTCTTTTGATAGAATTGAGGGAAGGATGGAATGCAGGCCTGACATTCCGATGCGAACTTCTTACGCACACGGCCGACTTCTGCTGTTGCGAACGGGCTGCGTATCTTGCACGTACTGACTCTAACAAGGTCGGTTTCCAAAGCCGACCCCTCCACGACCTTCACAACTATAAAAAGAAGGAAGCGGCAAGGAGGAAGGGGGGAAGCTGGAGCGTGGACGTGGAGCACAACTAGAGAGTTTGTTTTTAGTTTTATTTATTTATTTATTATTTTTTCTTTATTATTATTTGAGAGATTAAGCTAAATCATGTCTAGCTAAACTTCTTAGCTAGGGTTAAGAGGTGAAGCTTGTAGCGTGATGGGAGACCTTTTTGCTTGTGCCTTTATTTAGATTGAACTGATGTTGATTTTAGTTTAATTAAGGAATGTTTTTAGTTTTTAATGGTCTGTTGTGACTAAAATTACAATGGGTCTACGATAGCTTTGAGCATGTTCTTTCCCTTCTATGTTTATGATATCAGGAAGCCCTATTGTTCACCATCGTCTTCTAGGCATGGTCGGATGACGGTACCCTTCTTGACCCTCATATATCGTATGATTGGTTGGTAATTAGTTTAATTCTATTGTTTACTTTGTCTCCTGGGCATGGTTTGGTGATGGAATCCATTCTAATTCATATACCTTTCACCCCTTGAAAACTATATCAAAGGAAGTTTAGTTTTCCCTTCAATTGGATGAAGATGGGACTCTAAGTTAAGTTGAGTTTTTGATGCAGGCATAAGATCTCCCTGATCTCTACAAGTGGATCCTCTGAATCCCTAGTTTCCTATTTCTGAATTCCTTAAGTTTTAGATTAATATTTCACAATTATTCCTCAAATTACAACTCAATTTAGATTTCATCTCATTCTAGTTCTAGTTCTAATTAGTTTCAGAGAGCGTACAAGTATCAGTCCCTTGGGATTCAACCTCGGTCTTACCGAGTTTATTACTACATCACAACCCTATACTTGGGGAGTGAACAAGTTTTTGGCGCCGTTGCCGGGGATTGACAGCTACATTTTCTGAAATTAATTAGTTTTAGAATTAGTTTAAGATTAGGATTTTACTAACTTTAATTTTAGAATTTTCTTTTTGATTTTTAGAACTCACTTTCCTGTTTTGTAGGGTTGTTGATAGATCTCCTAAATTGGTAATCTCTTTCTGATTTTCTAGTTATTTCTAGATTAGGTTTTGTTTTAGGAATTTTTCTAATTTATTTCATTTTTCCTTTCTTCTATTTTGTTTTATTTTTAGAAACTTTCTATTTTTCTTTTTACAATTTTTTTTATTTTTTAGAAACTAATTTCTTTTATTTTCTTTTGCAGGATTTTAACATAGGAACTCCAATCTGGTAACTTCTTTTTAACTTCTCTTCTACTTACTATCTATACTTCTGTAGGATCTTTTATTTTATTTTAGTTTCTTAGGATTAAATTTAGAGTAAGGGTCTCACCATGTATATGCACGAGTGGGAACGTCAGTATGCTGAGAAGAATAACCTATATTGGGATGATTATGATAGAAATCAATCAATGTTTCAAAACTTTTCTGAAACTATCATTGAGAACCAACCGGAATATAAAGATCCACTGGTTAAGAAGTCCTTACGTGATCATATGCAGGAGAACAATTACACCCCACTGATTAACAAAACAGTACGTGAGTGTTGGGGTTATCGTAACTATGGGAGTGAGAATTATTATCACTCATCCGATAAAAAGAAAACATTGCATGATTATATTATGAGTGATAATATGTATTATCAACCATCAGATTCTCCCACATATGATCTGTATGACCATGATCAGTGGAAACATCAAAATTGGAAAGATGAACCAACAACATGTTATAGTGACTATTCTCTTGGATCCCCTACCTTTGAGATCCAACCAGAAACGATCCAAGAGGATTTATGTTTGGATATCATGGAAAATCAAAAATTATTCAACCAACATGTTGCGAACATGATAAAATCATTAGAAGCAATTGAATCGCACCTTAATGAGAGGAACAAGGCTAGTTTACCTCAGCCTCAACCCAATCTAGAGAAACAATGCGAGGAAAGTGATCCTAACTTGCTTTTGAAGAATTCTGAAATTTGGAATGAAGAGTTAAATTATGCTAATGAGCATAGGGTTCAATTTTCCAATGAGTCGATCTCGATGACGGTTCAAAGGAATGGTCAAGAGATGTTGATATCTTTCAAATACAGTGATGATGACACACCTTCCTTACATGACACATAGGATCTTAATGATGAGGTAGAGGTTAGTTTATTCAAACCTCGACCGAATTTAGGTATAGAATGTGAGGAAAGCAATCCCATCCCAAGTGTGCACTGCACGGAATTAGACGATGATGCGTATTGGGATGATAATCATGAATGTTCAGCCCAAATTCCCCTGGAATCAGTCTCAAGTATGGTCCAGGTCAGTGATCAAGAAGCACATGAAGTGATCGGTCAGAAGGATCTACTCCACTCATCTGACATGCCTGATTTAAATGTGGAGGATGAACCCCTTACAATTGACTCTTCTAACTCTTGTGAGACATATTTAGATCATTCTCCTGAATTGAATGATGATATGATTCGGGAGAAGGACGAGTTGCTCGATACAATTCCAGAATTTGAAACCACCCAGTTGAGGCCATCATCTGAGTTGTACACGTTTGAAAATTCAACGCCTCGATCGAGTAGTTTCAATGAATAGAGTGATCACGTCGATGCTTCCCCTATTGATTTTCAATTTGTCTGTGTAGGACTAGAGCAAAAGATCATACCTCCATCCACTTTCAAGGATGATGTATTCCTTAGGCAGATCGTCACGAGCTCCAATGTGAAAAATAAGTCACGCTTAACTGAACTTTTCAACTCTTTGGATGATTGCTTGGTACACTTTGCAGATTCAAACGATCCCATATCAAAAGATAAAGTGGATGCTTTGCAAGACAAAATCTTGGTAGTCATCACTGACTGAGAGAACCTTTATTCTGAAGCCCCTTTTTCCCCTGATCCTAAATGTCTACCATTAAAGAAGGAGGAGTTGACAATGGAACTAAAGTCTAATACGGAATGTGTTAAGACTACATCACTTTTTGCAAAGTTTTCTGAACTTTATTTACTTGTAGTCTCTGATTCACCATGGGATAATAACATTGAAACTTCTTCTGTCATAAGTGAATCGTATATACTCTGGATACCTCAAACATTCAATGAAATTTTTTTTATAAGGTATATAAGTTTCTTTAGAAAGTCATGCTCTAAGGCGTCTAATCCTATTGCAAAAAGGGCTTTTGGATGATCCTGTTGAGGAACTTACTGAGAAACTTATCAAGATACTAGCCGGAAGAGGAACCTTGCAACATGATTGAGTAGTTTTTCCCTGCTTTCATAGGACTAGGGTAGTTTTCTTTATGTTGTTCTAGGTTAGACAATTTTATGTCATTAAGTTAGTTTGTATCCTACACTATTTTATGATAGTTTGATTTAGTTATTTTCACTCTCTTGCTGACCTTCTTTCATGTTGAGATCTCTGTGGAAAAGCATCTTGAGTCCTTCATCCAGGTACTATCTTTCCATCACTTCTCTTTCAATTTCGTTGTCCCATGTTCATTGCATGCTCATATCTTTTGCATTGAGGACAATGTAGATTTTAGGTTGGGGGTAGGAGATTAGGAAACCTAATAAGTGTTTTCTTGGCCTTGAGTAAAAATTGTGAAATTTTTTTATTTTTCTGACATTTCTTGTGAATTCGAAGTGATGTTGACGGCCATTTAGGGCACTTAGAATTTCAAGATACGTGATGTTGGTAATCTATGACTCTTGGGTTCAGTATCTGTTAGATTTCGCTGTTAAGTTTGAATTGTTAATCTATGATTAGAAGTTGTAAACGTTGATTGAGTCATGATTTCACATATTACAGCTCGTTTACATATTAAGGTTTCAGTTCAATATTAAATGATTAACTTGATAATCACTAAGCTTGTAAAGAACTAGCTTGGAACCTGGAAAATTTGCCTGTCATGATCAATTGAAGAAAAAGAAAATTTCCAGTTTAAAAAAAAAAAAAAAAAAAAAAAAGAGCAGATACCTTTGGAAAGGGTTGGGTGAATAATCTTCACCATAGGTTTGCTCCCTATAGGTGTAGATTTAATTCCCCATGGGTGATATGTGAAAATGGTTGGGTGTACAGTCTTCACCATAGGTTTGTTCCCTATAGGTGAGGATTGATTCCCCTCCTTGGCGTTACTTGTAATGGAAAAATCGAAAGCAGAAAGAATGGAAAAAATGACCTGCGAGGTAAGTTTTGATATAGGTTTTTGTTGTCATGAATTCTCTTGATGGTTACCATGACATCATGAAATAGAGAAGTGAATCTTAATGTTGATAAGCTGAGATTACACAATACACCCATGGAACTCAATGTTTAGAAATTTTTCTAATTAATGGATTAATATTTTGAACTTGATTGTGAAGTTTACCATGCACTTAAGTACAGGAGAAAATGCCCAACATTCATGAATCTTAGAATTCGAGTATTTGGATTGTTTTAAAAAATCATTCAAGTTTATGAAAAATGTCCTATAATTCTCAACTTATTTTTCGCACACTTTGCTCGGGACTAGCAAAATGCTGGTTGGGGGTTGTGTTGAGGGTCAAATATTGCATATTAGACCCCAGTTATTACATGGATTTATGACCATGAAATTGTTTAAATGCCTTATTTTAATGGTGTTTGTGATGGAGGGTGTATTTAGGAGCCGTGATTGAAAAAGGCCACTAAAAGTATGGATTTAATATTCTAAAATCACCAAGGCAAGGGATGGACACTAGGGGACCAAGATTGAGGAAATTACATGCCAGAGATCCGTGAAAATCGAGAAACTGAAGCTTAAGTGGCCTGAAATTGGTACAGAATGCAAGATCACAGGGTTCCCACCATCCGTTCAGTTCGAAAGTTCAGACATCGCATTAGGACTATAAATGAACCGTACACGTCAAAATTCATCTCTGAATCCCTACAAAAGTGGGTCAACGGATAGATCAGCCCATAGATCGGTGAAGTGGGGCCCGCCTGGCATCTGGATATGCGTCATTGTTTGTCTCAACCCCTTAAATTAACTGAGGAAATGGATGGATGGAACAGATGGTCTTTGATACATCACCGTGGGTTCCGCTGGGCGGTGCATGAGTACAGTGCAGGTAACAGCCACCATGCACAGAGCTAAACAAGTCGGTCAGCTAAACAAGTCGGTCAGCTAGCGCTGACCTGACTTGTTTCCTATTCAAACATAGAAACGAACAGAGGATCGCCGCATGATGTTTGTGGGCCCCACCCATCAATCATGTCAATGATCCGGACTGTCCATGACGTCTGGAGGGTAGGCGTAACCCATGCCTAGGTGTCTGTTCATCACCATGCAAGCGACTGCATGTTTTCAGCCATTGAAAGCAAGATGGACGACTAAATGGAAGATTTTGTGGGCCACGCCGAAACCAACTCAAAATGAACCATGACCGATTGGTTTTTCAAGAGGAATCAAATGGTCGGACTGGATCTTACCACTGTTGTTGATTGTAGGCCCACCGACCTTCATAGCGAGGGCAGTGTGTGCCCTGTTTCACAATCCACCTGCGGACGATCTAGGTGGGCCACCACCGTTGTTTGGACCCAAGATCTGAACCGTCTATCATGAAGGTCTCTCAATAACGGTCCATGGGACGTTTTCTCTTTTGATAGAATTGAGGGAAGGATGGAATGCAGGCCTGACATTCCGATGCGAACTTCTTACGCACACGACCGACTTCTGCTGTTGCGAACAGGCTGCGTATCTTACACGCACCGACTCTAACAAGGTCGGTTTCCAAAGCCGACCCCTCCACGACCTTCACAACTATAAAAAGAAGGAAGCAGCAAGGAGGAAGGGGGGAAGCTGGAGCGTGGTCGTGGAGCACAACTAGAGAGTTTGTTTTTAGTTTTATTTATTTATTTATTGTTTTTTTCTTTATTATTATTTGAGAGATTAAGCCAAATCATGTCTGGCTAAACCTCTTAGCTAGGGCTAAGAGGTGAAGTTTGTAGCGTGATGGGAGACCTTTTTGCTTGTGCCTTTGTTTAGATTGAACTGATGTTGATTTTAGTTTAATTAAGGAATGTTTTTAGTTTTTAATGGTCTGTTGTGACTAAAATTACAATGGGTCTGCGATAGCTTTGAGCATGTTCTTTCTCTTCTATGTTTATGATGTCAGGAAGCCCTTTGTTCACCATCGTCTCCTGGGCATGGTCAGATGATGGTACCCTTCCTAACCCTCATATATCATATGATTGGTTGGTAATTAGTTTAATTCTGTTGTTTACTTTCTCCTGTGCATGGTTTGGTGATGGAATCCACTCTGATTCATATACCTTTCATCCCTTGAAAACTATATCAAAAGAAGTTCAGTTTTCCCTTCAACTGGATGAAGATGGGACTCTAAGTCGAGTTGAGTTTTTGATGCAGGCATAAGATCTCCCTGATCTCTACAAGAGGATCCTCTGAATCCCTAGTTTCCTATTTTTGAATTCCTTAAGTTTTAAGTTAATATTTCACAATTATTCCTCAAATTACAACTCAATTTAGATTTCATCTCATTCTAGTTCTAGTTCTAATTAGTTTCAGAGAGCGTACAAGTATCAGTCCCTTGGGATTCGACCTCGGTCTTACCGAGTTTATTACTACATCACAACCCTATACTTGGGGAGTGAACAGGGAGGAGGTCACACGGACAATGAGAAGCTATGGAGTTGGCCCCTACAAGTGGGCTTTAATATGGAAGTAGCTCTTAATAAGAAATTTTGGCTCTCGATTTCTTCTCCCAGGGTATAATCATCAAGTGACGGCTTCATATTCCTGGATGCGGTGGTGGGCGCATCATTACTACTTGGTGCCCAACTGTTTTTTGGTGGATCAGACTATCTGGGTTCTTCCTCCACGCTTGAGAAATTATAGGCCGGAGCAAGGGATTGGATATTTTAACAAGAAAGATCAGGCTACCATTCCGGGACAACTTCGTCGTAAATTTTCTGTAGAAGAGCCCATTAGAGAAATAAAGCCTCCAAATACTCTGGAAGGATGGATTTCTTTTGGTTCTCCTTTCGATTTAATAAAATGGGGAGAAAGATTTGCCACTCCTCGCAATGAATTTGAAACTATAGGTAGTATTTTGCCTTCCCCTACTCCTGAAGGAGGAGATTAGCCTACACACTCTGCTCCCGTCATTCCTCCTACTACAAAGCCCATCACTTCTACAATTTTTCCTATTATTGAACATACAACCACCGCGGTTATCCTTGTCATGGACCTTGCAGCAACCACAGCAAGTCGTGCTACAGTCATAACATCTCCTACCGCGCATTGGATTGCTATTACTACATCTCATATGACTCGCTCAGGTGCTAAGTCATTGTCTCTTAAAGTTTTGGCATAACAGGTCCCTTCTCCTACTCAAAGTGCACGTCTTCTCCCCGTGAAGACTACTTATAGGGGAAAACAAACTATATCGGAGGAAGACAACATATCAGAATATTCAGTGAATACTGCAAGTGATGATACATCTTCTCCCACGAGCTTAACCGATGAGGGAGATGCTTTATTAAATGAATATACTGATGCTAAGGTGGATATTGGAGAAGAAGGCGATGTTAAAGTCGAGTCTCCACTTCCTGATGCTCCAATCACTCATCCAGATGCCTCTCATCTGATCCCGGTGACCTCCCTAAAGGAGGACAACTCGATTATGGAGAATCTGGTTATTCTCCTGGTGCAAATATCTTTCTTTCTTTTGATGCCTCATATTCTCCATGTATCGTAGAAACCACCTATGTGATTGCTCCTGAAACATCAACATTAAAGGATACAGAGGCTTAATCATCTAAAATTCAGGCAGCAATGGGAAATGTACTTCTTCTTCACACCATAGAAGAAACCTTGCCAATAATCACCACAACATCTGATGCCCCTAATCAGGCTGATAAGTCCCCTATTGTGCGTCCTCCACCTATCCAGCCTGTAGCCTGGAGTTTAGAATTTTTCTCCGATCCAGTTGACATCCCAACACCAACTACTCTTAATTCGAGAACCGTAGGGGCTCAGGAGCTTTCTTTCAACATTGCGGTGACTACAGAAGCCCCCAACTCTGCAGCACCCACAACCCGTTCTATTCAAGCTACTTCTACTGTTGCCCCCAGACTGGGTATGTATTTTCTTTTTTCTTCTCTTCTTACTTTATATCATTATACATATATATATATATATCTTCTTTTAAACTTATAATCTTTTTTCTTTCTCTTTTAGCTTCGGTTGTGCCAACTCTAAGCGGGTCTGAAGGGTCTAACTCGATAGCCGCGGTTTTTGATAAACTCTCATTGGAAAAGGTGTCTCCTCTTATACTGGGATTATTTAAGAATGCAATTTCTATTATCATCAGTGCTTTTAAAGATCCAACTTAGTGACCTTTTTTGGATAGTGCCTTAGCAGTCCTCACCCATTCGGCTCGTCTGGCACACGTCAATGTTCAGTCTCTTCACGACTCCTTGTCACAGTTTTATGATTCCACCAAAAACTTAGAAGCGACGCGAGGTATCGTCATTCCTCCTGAAATTCTGAATCGTCAAAAAGAATTGGCACTACTTAAGGAGAAACTCTCTTGTTCAAATGATGTCCTTACTAATTGCAATGCTATTAGTCAATCTCTTCATAAGAAGTTAAAAGTTTCTGATAGAAATAAGGCGATCATTGACGATCAAATTGCTATACTTGAGAGAGAGATTCTATTACTCAAGAGTCAGAAAGAATCAAAAGATTTAACTATTCGTCAAATCAAGGAGGAGCTTGAAATGAATACTCAAGTAATTGGTACTGAACAAGGTGAATAAACAAAGAATAGGGAAGTTGTTGCTTCTTTGAATCAAAACTGGTTGGCATTCCTGATCAAGCCAGAATCATTCTAGAGGCTTGAAAAGGCCAAGCTATATGTCCTAGAGGGGGGGTGAATAGGACTATGCCAAATTTAAAATAAAATTAGCGGAAATAAATTAAACCAATAGCCTTACAATATGAATCAATTCACAATGCTAAATTTTAAATCACCTTGATAAATAAGTATTGAGAGATTGATACAAATTCAGTTCTAAGGACAACCTTACACCATAATAAACAAGGGCTTATGGTAGGACAACCTTATTTCTAGAACATCTTTTGGATCAAGGACTCAATTTTAATATAAGTAAATGAAATAGCAAGGAATTGAAATTAAATGCAGAAGTATAGATCTAAATTATTACAACAATCCCCACACTTGCTTGAAATGTAAATAGTTACAATATTCACATCCACTTGTACATTCCACACAATCGAATGATAAAAGATATGAAAATTAAGCAAGCATTCAATCCACAAGGCAAAGAGTTATAGTGGTTCGCCGTGTGTACACCAAGCCCCTGTCTTTCAAACCACACACGTAAAGTTACTCCACTCTAATATCCTCACATGGGGATATTAGCGTTCACTATCAAATAGGTTTTCAAAGTTCACCAAAAACCTTTACAATTGTGTCTTTTTCACTTGGGCTTACACAATTCAAAAACCCCTTTTTCGAAGTTTTCTGGTTTTCCTCGGACAACCAATACAATGAGATTTTTCTGGTTCAACCTCAAACAAAACCAAGACAATGAGATTTTTCTCGCTTAACCTCAAACAAAACCAAAACTAAATAAATTTTATGAATTATAAAATACCTGGATTTCTCCTTTTCTTAGAAGGCAGGTAGAACCAATCGGAGTAGATGATTGAATGTCAAAGTTCAATTTCTAATACTCACATTTATAAGGTTCTAAATTCTAATAGATTTTTGATTTAACTTGTTCAAGGTAGCTATATTTGATTTTGATTCCAAGAAGAAGGAATAAGATAATTCCTCTTTTCAAATAAGATTGGAATATAGAAACAAAATCAAATTAAATAAGCTAGCAAAAAGGAATATTAAATAAGCACAATGTAGCTTAAAATAAACACAGACTTATCTCAAAGTGATCATTTGAAAATTCTTGAATTGAATAGAGTTGAAGTGTGAAAACTCTGAATTTCGTGTTCAATTTATAGAAGCAAAAATCGTTCCTACGACTGGTCTTAGAAACCTACGACTGGTCGTAGCTCTAACAGATTTTTTAAAAATTAAGCGCGATCTTTGAAAGTCGTTCCACGACTGGTCGTGAGTAGCCTACGACTGGTCGTGGGTCACCAACGACGGTCGATATCCTTACGACCGGGTCGTAGGACCATAGATTACGTTCTTTGGACTTTGAGTCGTAGCTCCACGACCGGGTCGTGGACGCAGTCGAAGCCACACCTACGACCGGTCGAAGGACCTCCAAGACCGGTCGTGGGCATACCAAAAATTTTGAAAAATCTTCAACTACTTAAATTTGGTCGTGGAATTTCTTGGACCGGTCGAACCAATGCCAGATGAGTCGAACAAGATTTGGGACTGGGGTTAGAATAGACCAAACTTATGTAAAATAAATATTTGATTTATGTATCCAAAGTGACCTACTTAAAGGGTCAACCTAAGGTCATTCAAACCTGAATCATGTCGTATGGACATTGAACTTTAACCATTCAACGAATGTAGATTGTTTGAACCATATCAGGCTTGAGATCTTGAACTTGTTGTAGCTTCAAACTTGAGATCTTCATCAACATAACAACTACTTCATGCATTGCTTATTAGTCTTGAAGTCATGAGTTGTTTCTTAAGACTTGAACATCAACATTGTAGCTTCTTAAGACTTCAACATATAGCTTCTTGAACTTCAATATGTAACTTCTTGAAAAGTTCAACTTGTAGCTTCTTGAAGTGTTTATGCAGTGTCTTGAATTCATATAAATCATCATATAAGCACAAGACACAGATAGATGTTTTGACACATCAAAATTTGACAATCAAAGAAGTATGAGACCATAACACTTACAATCTTCCCCTTTGTCAAATTTGTGACAAAACACCCAAGTAATAATACTTCCAATAGACATAAGAGAACAAACACAACAGGTTCACAATAGAGAAGCATGCACAGTTATATAGATATCATATAGATATGATATGATATGGATATGATAAGTAATAACTAGCATCATTCTCCCATAACTACCCCTGAGAAGCTTAACTCCCCCTGAGTAATAGCCTGAGTAATAGGAGCACATCATAAAGATTAAATTCAAATAAATCAAAAGCCCTCCAAAACTTCTCCCCCTTTTTGACACAAAATGACAAAGGAAGAAGAGCATCAATAATAAAGAAAATAGGAGTTGATTCAAGAGAGCATAGAGCATAAATCAAAAAGTCAGTAAGCACGAAAAGCTCAGTAAAAAAAATATTACAGACCTATCAAAAATTTAGTCAGAACCAGAAGAGGGTACAGGATTAGATGAATCAATTTTATGTAAACCCTTAGCAATCCGCCTCATATATTTGCGTAAATATGAAAATTGCGTGTCTTGGGTAACACGAATTTGAGCCACCTGCTCTTGAAGGGAATTCAATCTCTCATCAAAATCAGGAGGCTGAAAATCAAGATCATCCGTAAGTCCGATTCAAGTTCTTCAAATAAATCATCCATATTCACGTCTTCGGAAGATCACTAGCTTGAGCATTTTCTTCAAAGACCATTACTACGGCAAGATCCACTTGGCCATCACCAATTCTAAATTCATCTTGTTAATATTGGAATTATTAAAAGGAGATGATGGATGGGTTTTTCTCTAGTAGGCATAGCTACGAGCAAATGATTTGCCAAAGATAGTCAATAAATAACCAAAGGGTATATCACTATGTCCAGGATGGTGACGAGACAAAATAATGGAATGACAAATTAAAGAAGGTAGACATATTTTTGCACCAGAGACTACTGAGAATGCAAAACACGAACCATGAAAGCAAGTGAGTTCGGTTTTATTACCGAACGTGGATAAAGATTTGAGATGAATATCCTATGAAGTACTCGTAATGTCGGGTAACAAATACCTTGAGGGAAGTGCATGACCTTTATGAGTCCAATGAACATCCAAATTACATAAATCTCTAGTAAGCATTTTTCGTTCGATTCGAGAGATCATTGTCATGTAAAATATGAATTGGAATGCTCTCATCATGATGTGGTATTTCCATAATGTCGCAATCAAATGTCGATCCACTAAAACAATCCTTCTTGAGTATCAACTTTAAAAGTTAAATCCTCAAGAGAAAAATCACAGATACATGCAAACATGGATTGGGCAATGGACCGGTATGCGCCTCCACCCCAATGTAAGATATTATCCCATCCCACGATTCCAACAGAGGAGGGATACCAAAAGAAGCAATGTGATTGATATTAACGGGATGCTCAACAATAACATTGCGCATACGCAAATCCCGAGCATTAGAAGGATCATTTTGGAGAGCGAAGATGGCGTTGTACAATAAGCTGATCTAGAAGAAGATGAACCTCGAGTAGCTTTCTTTTTACCTCTAGCATCCATTTTCACGAAAATGATTTCAAGGAAACAACAAGTTGGAAGAAATGGGGTTTAAATAAAACAGATTTTTAAGATAAAACCCCAAACTTGCAATGAACCACCAAATAGATTCCACAAGAATGAGATTTGAAACACTAATAGCAAGAATCTACAAAAAAAATGCAAAAGAACCACTAACCTTGAAGTACTATGAAGGTGGGTTCGATCGGTCGTAGCTAGAACCGTTGGAGAGTAAAAAGAAATGAAGAAGAAGAGTCAAAATCTCCAAATTAAAGTGAAATCACGAGTTTCACGATCTGGTCGTGTAAGTGTTCGATCGGGTCGTAAGACGACTAATTTGTCCGTGTACACTCACGACATGTGTAGAGTACGACTCAAAATTTACAAAATTTTTAAATAATTTTCAAATTCAAGCAAATAAAACATCATAGTTATGTATATTATGATACACCAAATCATGTAAATTCAATTTAAATTGCACATACCGAGATCAAACTTTAATTTTTTAAACACTCGCTTTGTCGAAGCTGTTTAGTGAAAATGTCCCAAGTTGAGTCTCGGTTGGAATGTAATCCAAATATATTAATTTTTCTTCCACTAATTCACGAATGTAATGAAATCTAATGTCAATATGCTTATACGTGAATGCCGAATGGATTTTTAGAGATATTTATTGACCGAATTATCACAAAATAAAATCATAGAATCTGAGTGATTCCATAATCGCTAACATTCGTTTCATCCAAACAAGTTGAGTACATGTATTTCCAAGAAGAATGTATTCAACCTCGGTGTTGATAGCGATATAGAACTTTGCTTCTTGCTAAACCAAGAAACAAGACAATTTCCAATGTAGAAACAACCACCACCGGTTGATTTCCTATCTTCAATGTTTCAAATTTACCAAGATCTCGACATCTGCGTGCAGACTAATTGAACATTAGTCTCATGTGGATACCAGAGACCCAGTTTAGTAGAACTTGCGACATATCGCATAATCCGTTTAACATCAATTAAGTGAGATTCTTTAGGATTTGATTGATAACGAGCACAAATACCAACACTCAAAGCAATATCCCGGTCTACTAGCAATCGGATAAAGCAAACTACCAATCAAACTACGATACAATTTAGGATCCACATCATTACTGTAGAGTCTTTTGAGAGTCTCAAAGTTGTACTCATAGGAGTATCAAAATTTTTACCTTTCTCAAATCCAAATTTCTTAATTAAACTCGAGCATATTTGGTTTGAGAGATAAAATTCCATCAGTTGTTGTTTTACTTGCAACCCTAGAAAATAGTTTAATTCTCCAACCATGCTCATTTCGAATTTAGACTTCATCAAATCTGCAAACTCAAATCGTGTTAGTACGAGGTTGATCCATAAATAATATCGTCAACATATATTTGAACCATTAGAATATTATCGTTATGTTTCTTAACAAAGAGCATCTTATCAACACACCCCATCCGAAAATTATAACTCAAGTAAAAACTTAGTCGGTTTTTCTGTACCATGCTCGGGAGCTTGTTTGAGACCATGAGAGCCTTCTTAAGACGATACACATGATCAAGTAAATTTAGGATCTTCAAACCCCGTAGGTTGTTCAACATATACCTCTTCATGTAAATCACCATTCGAAAGGCACTCTTTACATCCATTTGGTAAATTTTAATCTTCCTAAAACATGCAATGGAGATAAAAAGTCTGATTGATTCAAGACGAGCTACGAGGAGCAAATGTTTCATTATAGTAAATACCTTCAATTTGTGTATACCCCTGTACAACTAGTCTTGCTTTATTTGAATAATATTTCCAAGTTCATCGATTTATTTTTGAAAATCCATTTTGTTCCAATAATATGTTTATCTTTAGGTCTAGGAACAAGGTGCGGACATCATTTCGACAAGCGATTAAGTTCTTCTTGCATCGCAAGAATCCGATTTTCATCCGAAAGTGCTTCTTTTATGTTAACCGGTTCAATGGGATGTAAAGCATACGTAGTTACATATGTCCTCTAATTGTCTACGAGTACGCACACCGGTGAGAGGGTTTCCAAGTATTTGAGAAGTTGGATGATCTTTATGAGTCCTTAATTTCGGATTAGTTTCACTTGATGAAATTTCTTGTTTTTCAAGTATAAGAACTTCATCATTATTCAACTAGGGACAGTGTATTCAAAAGATCGTCAATCACAACATTTATTGACTCTTGAATCACACCGGTCTGTTGTTGAAACACGATATGCACGATGTTTAAAGAATATCCTAAAAGATCCTTTCATCACTTTTAGTGTCGAACTTTCCCAAATTTTCACGGTCCACGCAAAATATAGCACTTCTTTGCCAAAAACTCGAAAGTATTTGATGAAGGCTTTTACTCAAACCACATTTCATAAGCCGTTTTATTATTAGATTTACAAATATAAACACGGTTAATAATGTAGCAGGTTGTCAGTATTCATTGACCACGAGAGATTCCTAGGGAGCTTCATGCTATTTAACATAACATTTCCCATTTCTTGAAGCACTCTATTCTTCCTCTCGACAATTCCATTTTGTTGAGGAGTTTTAGGTGAAGAGAATTCATGTGATATTCCCGATCGCTACAAAATTTCTCAAAACCGCTATTTTCAATTCGGATCCATGATCACTACGGATCTTCTTTGACTTGAAAACATTTTTCGGTTTGAATCCGTTTTATAATCTTTTTCACTTCATCAAGGGTTTCTGATTTATCTTTCAAGAATGAAACCCAAGTGTATCTTGTATAATCATCTACAATAACTAAGATGTACTTTTTGCCACCTCGACTTTCCGTTCTTGTTGGTCCTATAAGATCCATGTGGAGAAGCTCGAATGGTCTTGTGGTGATATTGGAGTTCACCTTTTTGTGAGAGCTCCTAGTTTGTTTACCAAACTGGCATTCACCACAAATCTTGTCTACTTTTTGCATCTTAGGTAGACCTTTAATTAGTTCACTTTTGCTCAATCTGTATAAATTTCGGTAGTGAACATATCCAAGGCGTTTATACCATAATTCTGTCTCATCGGTATGGACCATGTAGCACGATTGTTTAGATGAGCTACCATTGCTTACAATATAGCAGTTTTTAGAAGTTCTGCGACCGGTTAATATTACAGAACCCTTTTCGTTTATAATTTCACAACCTTGATTAGAAAATTTAACATTATGGTTGTTATCGCATATTTGAGATATGCTCAACAGGTTGTGTTTTAAACCCTCAACATATAAAACATTTTTAAATAAGGGAAGGTTATAGAGTTGAACCGTACCTTTGCCAATTATCTTGCAGTTGCTACCATCACCAAATGTGACTGACCCATCAGTCATATCTTTAAGATCGGTGAATAGAGCTTTGTCGCCTGTCATATGTCTGGAGCATCCACTATCTAGGTACCATTTCGAATGGCTTGTAGCTTTGAAAGCAGTGTGAGCAACCAAACAAGTAACCTTAGGAACCCATTTCAGTACTGTTTTGGGTTTAGGAGAATAATTGGTCTTCTTTTGTTTATAGTTGTAAGAGTGACCTACTGAGTTAGATTTTAATAGCTCCTTAAGTAAATCAACAATTTTTTCAACTAGTGGGTTTCGAATCTGATTTTTGAAATTTATATAGCTGCTTTTGTATTTTTGAAGAGTTTTTGTATTTTTAGAAAAAACTTGACTGGTACCTTTTCCTTTTGAGTTAGAAGTCTCTCCTTTCACAAAATTGGAATGAGTATTCTTCTGTTTAGGAGATGTGTTTTTATCATATCCCAACCCGAATTGATCGCCACATTTTCTTGATCCGGATAATAATTTTTCTAATTTTGGATCACCTTGGGCATATCTCCATGTGTCCTTCAAACTCAGAAGAGAAGATACTTCATTTTTAAGTTTCTCATTTTCAGATTTCAAATTTTCAATTAGGGAGGTTTTGAATTCCAGATCACACTTTGATTTTTCAAAACAATCTAAAATTTGGGATTTTTCTAAAACAAGGGTTTCAAAACATTCTTTAAGTTTAAAAAACTTTTCTTTTTGAAGTTTAAGTTTAACAGCAATTTTACAACTTTCCTTATATAAGGCATTGTAAGCATCTTGAAAATCTTCATCATATTCATGATCACTATACAAATTTTCTTCACTTGTTGAATCATCGTGATCGGAAAAGGTAAACTTGGCTAGAGTCATAAGGGCCTTAAGTTCACTGCCCGACTCGGTTTTAATTTTTCGATTCAAGAGGCTTCAGAATCAGACGATTCATCCCAAGTAGCCAACATACCCTTCCTTTGGATCGTCCTTTTAGGACATTTGTTTGTTAAATGCCCATATTCTTGACAGTTGTAGCATTGACTATCTTTCAATGATTTCCAAGTTTTAGAGTTAGGTTTGGAACGTTTCTTTTCATTTTCCTTTTGAAAATCGACTCTTTTCTTACTTTTGAAAATCTTATAAAACTTTTTCGCCAAAAGGGCCATATCATCTTCAGACTTTTCTGAATCAATTTTCTTGAGTAATACTTTTAGATGACTTCAAAGTAATAGATTTACCTTTAGGAGCTTTAAAACTTAATTCATAGGTTTGTAAAGAACCAACTAATTCTTCTACCTTCATATTGTCCGCATCACGAAGTTCCTGGATTGCGGTTACCTTAGAATTGAACCGTTCAGGAAGAGAGCGTAGTATTTTTGTACACACTTTACTTTCTGGGATCTTATCGCCAAGACCCCACATTGAGTTTACAATGTCATTCAATCTAGTGTAAAAGTCCATAAACATTTCATTTTCCTCCATATGAATTTCTTCAAATTTAGTTATGAGGAGTTGGACTTTAGATTTCTTGACAATTGATGTACCTTCGTGTGTCATTTCTAAAATATCCCAGGCTTGTTTTGCAGTATCCTGAGGATATGATTCTTTTGAACTCATCGGTGATAGTGCGCAAGTGATTGCATTTAGTGTGTAGCATTAGCACTACTCTCATTTTTTTAAAGTGTGGTCCATTGGTAATACTGATTGTAATTTTCATAGATTTTGAACCATCAACACCAAGATTACTTCCATGATAGGAGGTTTCCATTCAGTCACTGTGGCTTGCCACACACTTTCATCCATTGATTTGAGGAAGATCCTCATTCTGGCTTTCCAATATGCATAGTTGGAGCCATCAAAGGGTGGAGGCCTAGTAACTGAAAGGCTATCAAAATTTGACATCTTTTATATAGCTTAGATCGTTAGCTCAGAAATAAATCCAAATAAAAGCAACAAAAATGAGCTATTAGGCTCTGATACCACTTGAAAAGGCTAAGCTATATGTCCTAGAGGGGGGGTGAATAGGACTATGCCAAATTTAAAATAAAATTAGCGGAAATAAATTAAACCAATAGCCTTACAATATGAATCAATTCACAATGCTAAATTTTAAATCACCTTGATAAATAAGTATTGAGAGATTGATACAAATTCAGTTCTAAGGACAACCTTACACCATAATAAACAAGGGCTTATGGTAGGATAACCTTATTTCTAGAACATCTTTTGGATCAAGGACTCAATTTTAATATAAGTAAATGAAATAGCAAGGAATTGAAATTAAATGCAGAAGTATAGATCTAAATTATTACAACAATCCCCACACTTGCTTGAAATGTAAATAGTTACAACATTCACATCCACTTGTACATTCCACACAATCGAATGATAAAAGATATGAAAATTAAGCAAGCATTCAATCCACAAGGCAAAGAGTTATAGTGGTTCGCTTTGTGTGTACACCACTTGTCTTTCACATACACAGAAACTACTCCACTCTAATATCCTCACGGGGATATTAGCGTTCACTATCAAATAGGTTTTCTCGGGTTCACCAAAAACCTTTACAATTGTGTCTTTTCACTTGGGCTTACACAATTCAAAAACCCTCTTTTCGAGTTTTCGGTTTTCCTCGACAACCAATACAATGAGATTTTTCTAAGTTCAACCTCAAACAAAACCAAGACAATGAGATTTTTCCGCTTAACCTCAAACAAAACCAAAACTAAATAAATTTTACTGTAATTGTAAAATACCGGATATCTCCTTTTCTTAGCTTTAAGTAGAACCAATCGGAGTAGATGATTGAATGTCAAAGTTCAATTTCTAATACTCACATTCATAAGGTTCTAAATTCTAATAGATTTTAGATTTAACTTGTTGGGCGTATATATTTGATTTTGATTCCAAAAAGAAGGAATAAGATAATTCCTCTTTTTAAATAAGATTGAATATAGAAACAAAATCAAATTAAATAAGCTAGCAAAAAGGAATATTAAATAAGTACAATGTACCTAAATAAACACAGACTTATCTCGAGTGATCATTTGAAAATTCTTGAATTGAATAGAGTTGAAGTGTGAAAACTCAATTTCATGTTCAATTTATAGAAGCAAAAATCGTTCCTATTTGGTCTTAGAAACCTACGACCTAGTCGTAGCTCTAACAATTTTTAAAAATTAATAGCGATCTTTGAAAGTCGTTCCACGACCAGTCGTGAGTAGCCTACGATCGTCGTGGGTCACCAACGACCGGGTCGTAGATCCTCACGACCGGGTCGTGGGACCATAGATTACGTTCTTGGACTTTGAGTCGTAGCTCCACGACCAGTCGTGGACCAGTCAAGCCACACCTACGACCGGTCGAAGGACCTCCAGATCAGTCGTGGGCGTACCAAAATTTCGAAAAATCTTCAACTACTTAGGATTTGGTCATGGAATTTCTTGGGTGGTCAAACCAATGCCAGGATCTGGTCGAACAAGAGCTAGGACCGGGTCGTAGAATAGACCAAACTTATGTAAAATAAATATTTGATTTATGTATCCAAAGTGACCTACTTAAAGGGTCAACCTAAGGTCATTCAAACGAATCATGTCGTATGGACATTGTACTTCAACCATTCAACGAATGTAGATTGTTTGAACCATATCAGGCTTGAGATCTTGAACTTGTTGTAGCTTCAAACTTGAGATCTTCATCAGCATAACAACTACTTCATGCATCGCTTATTAGTCTTGAAGTCATGAGTTGTTTCTTAAGACTTGAACATCAACATTGTAGCTTCTTGAGACTTCAACATATAGCTTCTTGAACTTCAATATGTAACTTCTTGAAAAGTTCAACTTGTAGCTTCTTGAAGTGTTTATGCAGTGTCTTGAATTCATATAAATCATCATACAAGCACAAGACACAGATAAATGTTTTGACACATCAAAATTTGACAATCAAAGGAGTATGAGACCATAACACTTACAAGGCTGAACACACGACTGCTGCGGCACAATTTCAATTAAAAGAAGAATTACAGCGTTACTTAGCAGTATTAAACATAGCTGAAGATCTGTAGGCATTGTATGTAAATTCCTTTTGCGTTGTGATACATAAATAGCTTGTGGTGTTTTATTCATAGAAAAATGCATTCTTGATAATACATTCATCGATTTTGGGATATATGTTAATGCAATACTTTCATATTCATGCTTCGTTATTTCTGCTATTTATACTTATGCATTGTACGACGACCCTATGTGATGTTTTATTTCAATGGGTGGAACTATTCCATTTCAAAGTTAGTTAGTTAGCTTTGCACACAGTTTAAGCTCTTGAGTAGTGGAGAAATTATAGTTTTTTAGACTCATAAGTAGTTGGAGTCGGGTCTTATGCGAATGGTCTCTCTAACTCTCTTGAGTTCTCTTGACTTATCGTAGCTAGGGAGTTCACAAACCGCGGTCCATCAGAGGGGCCCAATGAAGCTACTAGAGCCGTGAAATTAATGGGATTTATGCACATGGTTGGCCACAGTAACTATCTAGAGTTTACGGGGTGCACAAGGCTACTTTCGCTACCAAGTCCAGGGCTGCCAGTCCATTAATGAGGGGGTATTTTTACTAAGACCCCGTCCTCATGAGTTAATACTGAAATCGAGCCAAGGACCTGGGGGGTCTTATTCTATTCCCCATTTTCCTTCGTCTGTAAGTTCAGACCCATTCATAGGAGGGTATTTTCATCCTCATCTATGAAGCTGTCGGAGAGCTTACAAACGGCATTAGTCTTATGCGTGACTGGTCGTTGAGGACTTCTGGCCTTCGAGGCTTTTTGTCACTGGCTCCATCTGCTGCCCGCATGGGTATGCACGTAATATGACATGTATGGGCTTTTTAGGGCCATGGGCTCCACACTGCTATCCCGGATAATATATAGGTCTTACGCGTAGTTGGCCATATAAGGCTTGGCTAAGCTACCTTAGACGGTAAATCAATAATTGATATATCATTGTTGCTTGCTATTGCCCATGATAATCTGATGATATCTATCCTTTATATCCAGCCAGCTTGGCGATAATAATTAATTTTGATAAGTAACTAGTAGTGACAGCGACGGCAGGGATTTTGTCGATGGTGAATGACCAATAATGACAGCGATGGCTAGGACTTCGATGATACTGATATGCTTAAAAATTCACCTTTTTATTCATCATTTGTGAAGAAAGAATACAAGGCTTTGCCTTTAAAGGCTATTTCACCATTTCATCTATGATTATCCCCTTTTGATGTAGAAGAATTATCCTGATAATCTTCTAAATCAAAATCTCTCTCACTGTTAGGGGTGATATTTCTTGATGAAGCGAGCAGCGACCGGTATACTGATGCCTCGTTTGTCTTGATCTGTTACTCTGTATGCTCCATCGGAGTAGACTTCAGTTATAATATACGGTTCGTCTCACTTAGGGTCAAACTTGCCCCTATTCTTCGAGTGACTACTATTAGCCTTTTCAACATCAAAACCATATCCCCTTTCTTGAAAGATCGATGTTTAACCTTTTTATCGAAGGTAGAAGAAATTCTTTCTTGATATAATTGCAAGCGCTACTGAGCTGCCAATCATTTTTCATCAAGCAGATCCAACTCTTTCAACCGTATTCTTGCATTCTCGTCATCTATAATTGATTGATGCACTGCTACCCTTAGTGAAGCGACTTGTATTTCGATTGGCACGACAGCTTCTACACCATAAACTAACGAATACAGGGTAACCTGTGTCGCTGTACGATGAGTTGTCTTATAGGCCCACAGAGCTTCCTATAGTTTTTCATCCCAGTCACGCTTATTCCCGTTCAGTATTTTCATAATCGTCTTATTGAACTCTTTTGTCAACCCATTGGCTGATGGATAATATAGTGTTGAGAACAACTGATGAATTTTGAACTTGAGACATAACTTCTCCATGCCCCTGTTCTTGAAAGGAGTGTCGTTGTCTGTGATGATTTTCTTTGGGATACCATGGCGATATATTATTGCATGGCGAATGAAATTAAAAATATCTTTCTCTTTAACACTTCGCAGCGCAATCGCTTCTGTCCATTTAGAGAAATAGTCTGTTACTGCTAGTATATACTGTTTTCCTTAGGACGATGGTGGATTTATGTGGCAAAAGGCCAGGAAGTAGCTGACTGATGAAGGTCTTCAGGGGGCACATGTACGGGTTCGGGTATGAGATCGGGTTTAGGTTTGGGTTTTCAAGTTTAGGTTTAGGTTTAGGTTAGGGAGTTGAGATTAGGATTAGGTGTAGGTTTAGGTTTAGGGATTTGAGAATACGTTAAGGTTTAGGTTTAGGAAATCGGGTTCGGGTTATAGGTTTAGGTTTTGGTTAGGTTATAGGTTAAGGTTTAGGAATTAAGTTTAGGTTATAGGTTAAGGTTTAGGTTTAGGTTAAGGTTTAGGTTATAGGTTAAGTTTTAGGTTTAGGTTAAGGTTATATAGGTTTAGGTTTAGGTTATAGGTTTTGAGATTTGAGAATAGGTTTAGGTTAAGGTTATAAGTTTAGGTTTAGGAAATCGGGTTCGGGTTCGAGATCGGGTTTAGGTTTGGGTTTTCAAGTTTAGGTTTAGGTTTAGGTTAGGGAGTTGAGATTAGGATTAGGTGTAGGTTTAGCTTTAGGGATTTGAGAATACATTAAGGTTTAGGTTTAGAAAATCGGGTTCAGGTTATAGGTTTAGGTTTAGGTTAGGTTATAGGTTAAGGTTTAGGAACTTGAGTTTAGGTTATAGGTTAAAGTTTAGGGAATTGAGTTTAGGTTATAGGTTAAGGTTAAGGTTAAGGTTTGGGATTTGATAATAGGTTTAAGTTAAGGTTATAAGTTTAGGTTTAGGAAATTGGGTTCAGGTTTGAGATCGGGTTTAGGTTTGGGTTTTCAAGTTTAGGTTTAGGTTTAAGTTAGAGAGTTGAGATTAGGATTAGGTGTAGGTTTAAGTTTAGGGATTTGAGAATACGTTAAGGTTTAGGTTTAGGAAATCGGGTTCGAGTTATAGGTTTAAGTTTAGGTTAGGTTATAGGTTAAGGTTTAGGAAATTGAGTTTAGGTTATAGGTTTCGGTTATAAGTTAAGGTTATAGGTTAAGGTTTAGGTTATAGGTTAAGTTTTAGGTTTAGTTTAAGGTTATATAGGTTTAAGTTTAGGTTATAGGTTTTGAGATTTGAGAATAGGTAAGTTAAGGTTATAAGTTTAGGTTTAGGAAATCGGGATCGGGTTCGGGATCGGGATCGGGTTTAGGTTTGGGTTTTCAAGTTTAGGTTTAGGTTTAGGTTAGGAAGTTCAGATTAGGATTAGGTGTAGGTTTAGGTTTAGGGATTTGAGAATACGTTAAGGTTTAGGTTTAGGAAATCGGGTTCGGGTTATAGGTTTAGGTTTAGGTTAGGTTATAGGTTAAGGTTTAGGAAATTGAGTTTAGGTTATAGGTTAAGGTTTAGGGAATTGACTTTAGGTTATAGGTTATAGGTTTAGGTTTAGGTTATAGGTTTTGGTATTTGAGAATAGGTTTAGGTTTAGGTTATAAGTTTTGGGATTTGAGAATAGGTTTAGGTTATAGGTTAAGGGTGTGGTCCCTGCAAATAAAGATATAAACACGACCTGTCCAAATGGTCAGGCCACTCCAATGCTGTCCATAGGAAATGGACAGGTTCATCATGGTCATAACTACGGTTCCCACCTTACAGGGACCCCCGATCAACATCCGGATAGCTCCGATGCACATCCGGGTCTGCTCCAACAAATTCAAGCTAATACATAAACACGGCCTGTCCAAATGGCCAGGCCACTCTAATGTTGTCCATAGGAAGTGGATAGCTTCATCATGGTCATAACAGCGGTTTCCACCTTCTAGGGACCCCTGCTCAACATCCGGATAGCTCCGACGCACATCCGGGTCTGCTCATTTAAATAAAATGGATTATCAAGATCATTTAAATAAAATCAGGTCCAATCAACAATCTGACCTGGAGGATTCTATTAGCATTGTTGATGGCACCTCGAACCTCGTTTAAATCTAGGTTACAATTTGTGGCCACTGATGCTATTTGTCTTTTTGTGAAGTTGGCAACGATTTCTGCATCAAATTCGGCGAAAGCAGCCTTAATGCTAAAGAACATTTCTTTCCATGAATTCATTATCTCTCTCTCTATTTTAATTTTTTAACTTTCCATTACAATATAACTACCTGAAATCATAGCGTTTTCTCAAGATAAAAGTCCAATCTATCCCAACTTGTGCACCAGTTAGGACAAGCAATTCAAACACCATCCTACACAATTAATTTCGTCACTAAAAGGAGACTTCTCGATTTTTATTTTTATTTTAACTCAATACATCCTTTAGCCACAAAAAAAAAAAATTTCGTCGCTAAAAGTTTCGGCGGTAAAAATCCTCTTTTTTGTAGTGGGAATTCGTCCATTATATTTAATAAGAAGAATTGAAAAGAAAGAAAAAGAAAATACCTAGCTAAAAAAACAGTTGTCGTTGAAAAGAGCTACCTATTAAAGATCTTTAAAAAGGTTGACATAGCATGAAAACCATCAATGGAAAAATCAAAAGTCGAAGGAATAAAAGAGGGAATTAAAAGATGAACTGTAAGGCAAGTCTCGGTTTAGGTTTTGGTTGTCCTGAATGCTCTTTTAACTATCAATGTTATCATGAAAGTGAAGAACTGAACCTTGGATTGTGATAAGTCTAGACTTCACTATACACCCATGGAACTCAATGTTTGGATTTACTCTAATTGGAGGATTAATGCTTTGAACTTGATTATGAAACTTATCAAGTGCTAGAGTTTAGGAGAAGGTAATGCACAACATTGATGTATTTTAGAATTCTATTATCTAGATTATTTTTTAAAACCACTTGATCTTATAGAAATTATCCTATGGTTCTTGAAATATTTTTCGCATACTTTCGTCGGGACTATCAAAATGTTGTTTGGGCATTGTGTTGAGGGTCAAATATTACATATTATTCTCCATTTACATCTTGGTTTTATGAACATGATAATGCTTAATATTCTATTTTACTCATGTTTGTGTTGCAAGGTAAATTTAAGAGCTTGGATTGAAAAGGATGCTAAAAGCATGGGTTTGATGCTCAAGAATCAACACGGCAAGGGATGGATCTTAAGAGACCAAGATTGAAAATTCACATGTCAAAGATCCAAGAAAATTAAGTGAGGAATGAAGAGAATCAAAGATTTGAAGTGAAGAAAACGAATCTTGAAATCATCTTGAAAAAGCATATTCTGAAATTCTGGGTCATTTTGTAATAATTGTGCAGAGTTAAGTCTATTTTAGTAAACTGTGTAAATTTGAGGTGGTTTCTAGAGTTTTCCAACTAGTTGCGATAGTTGGAGTTCCACAACTATAAATAGGACTCCCTAGGATGTTCCAAGGCATTTTCTATGGTTTAAGGAGTGGAGCAAAAGGGTTGAGAAGTCATTGCCAAGGGTTTTTCTTCCTCTTCTTAGTTGTTTTCATGTTTTTCTTAAGAAACTTTGGTCCAATCATGTCTATGGTTGGCTAAACCTCTTAGCTAGGGCTAAGAGGTGAAGCTTGTAGCATGACAAGATGTTTCTATTGCTTCGATTCATGTTTATGTTGAACTCCATGGATTCTAATTTGATATTTAATGAATACTTTCAGTTTTTAATGGTTTATTGTGACTCAAATTATAGTAAATCTGCAATAGCTTTAAGTATCTTCTTTTCCTGATGAAATTAGTAAGACCTGTTGTTCACCATCATCCTCTGGGCATGGTAGGGTAATGGAATCCTTCCTAATCTTCACAATTATCTTGCTTTGAGATTATAAGATTGGTAAATCTTGTTGTTTGCCATTCTCTCTTCATGGTTTGGTGAGAATTAGGTCAATTATCATAGTTCTCCTTCATGGAAGTTCAATGGAAGTTTAGATTTGGTTTTATTGTTATATTTTTCTATTGGATAAGATAGGACTCCAATTTTAATTGTGTACTTGAATCAAGCAAGAGGGCTCCTTGATCACTACAAGTGGATCCTTAGCACCCCAGTTCCCACCTTTAAATTCTTAGTTTTAATTACTCTATTTACAATTACTCTCTCAAATACTTCAGAATTAGTTTCACATCTTCTTTTAGTTCTACTTCTAGTTAATTTCAGAAATGTACAAGTTTCAGTCCTTGTGGATTTGACCTCGGTCTTACCGAGATTATTACTACATCACGACCCTACACTTGAGGTTGTGATCATTTTCTCATCGATAAAGGGTTGTATTGCTATTAGGTAAATGATTGACCAACTATGTTCACCAAGGAAATTGGAAAAACAATGGGGGGTTTACATTAACGATATGTTCATGACACTACCACTGGGTAGACACTCCTTAGTATTATGGATGTGTACTCACGGTACAATTAGATCGGTATGCATGAGCACGACAAACATAAAACTGCCTTCATCATCGATAAAGGGTTGTATTGCTATTAGGTAATGCCTTTCATGCTGAAAAATGTCGGAGCAACGTATCAACGGCCGGTTGTAATGCCTTGAGCTACTTTGATTCAATTTCTTGGATCTCAAAAGGGTAAAATAAAATTCCCTTTTTAACAAGTAAGATTGAATAGCAAGAGATCAAGAACTTCAAAACCAAAAATCTAAAATAAAAAAAATTAATCTTAAATTACTGTACAATAGCTTCACAATAGCGGGGACTTAGTTCTCAGAGAGTGTTCACTCCCCAAGTATAGGGTTGTGATGTAGTAATAAACTCAGTGAGATCGAGGTCGAATCCACATGGACTTAAACCTGTATGTAATATGAAAGTAACCAGAACTAGAACTAGAATAAGATGAAATTTAAATCAAGTGAATATGAGGGTATAATGGTGAAATAAGAAACTAAAACTTAAAGAATTCAGAGGTAGGAAATTAGGGATTCAGAGGATCCACTTGTAGAGAGCAGGGAAATCTACGCTTGATTCATGAACTCAACTAGACTTCGAGTCCCATCTTCATTCAGTTGGAAGATATATCACTAAAGCACAATCTGAACTTCCTTTGATCTAGTTTTCACAAGATAAGATGGATATAAATTAGAATGGATTACATCACCAAACCATGGCCATAAGACAAGATAAACAACAGAATTAAACTAAATCAACAGCCAATCTGAGAGATGTATGAATGTTAGGAAGGATTCCGTCATCCAACCGTGCCCAGGAGACGATGGTGAGCAACAGGGTTCCTAAATTCATAAACCATATAATGCAAAGAACATGCTCAAAGCTATCGCGGATCTATTGTAATTTCAGTCACAACAAACCATTAAAAACTGAAAGCATTCCATATAATTAAACTAGAATCAAAGAGAAGGTTCATCAACATGAATTAGAGCTATAGAATCATTCCCATCATGCCACAAGCATCACCTCTTAGCCCTAGCTAAGAGATTTAGCCTGACCTAAACATGATTAGGCTAATCTCTAAAAAAAAAAAACATAAAACAAAAGCAAGGGAAAGAAAAACTCTGCTAGGCCAACTGCTCCACGTCCAGGTCTCCTACAGTCACACTAAGCCACTGGTTGCTCTAGAGCAATCCTAATCTTGCGTAGGAGAGAGATAGGGAGATTAGACTGAGATCTGGGAAAGCCTGTCAAAAGAAAAAAAAAAGTCAAATGCCTACACGAAATGAACAAGAAAATTAAAAAAAAAATCTAAATACAATAGCTCAGTATGTATTTCGACTTGGGAGTGCGAAGGAGGTAGCAACTCGAGCCTGTAATCCCTCCACATCTGCCGTAGGGCCTCCCACTCTCCAGTTGTTTAAAACCACTTGTCCTTCTAGCCTTAGTTGGATGATGGATTATTAGTGATAATGGCCTGACCCTTGCTCGGCCATGAACAAATGTAATACCAGCCTCGAGAGCTAAGCTTTCTCTTAGCCTGGTACAAGAAGAAGAGCTCATCCATGTACAGTGAGGTCATAGTTGTTGACCTACTACTAAAGAATGCAGTAGCCAAAGACAACTCACCACACATTGGGGTTCAGCTGTCCTAAGGCGGCCTGAGCCAGTGGAGCATTTTTTTCACCACCGAATGGAATGGCAAGCGAAGACTGTAAGCAAAGAAGATTAGGATAAGGCAACCTCCCTCGCGCGAGGTTGGTTAGGGAGCTCTCCAGCCTGAGGAATCCAAAGCCCCACTGAGCTGGCCGGGAATCGTGTACTCTGATCTAAGAACCTATAGGTCGACTATCCTCAACCTAGATACAAAAATGTTGGTCGTATAGGCTATATACCTGGAGGATGAAGAGGCTGACACTGCTAGTAGCAACGAGGCCTCCCCCGTTCGTGGTGAAACTGCATTTTTTCCATTATAAGTGAAGCTTGAAGATATGTCTAATGTCTTATAGGGGATGAATTAGACTTTTCAAAATTAATTTAAACTAATAACATGCAGTTACTTCTAAATATATAAGTAAAGAATTATAAGTAAGAGGAAATACATAAACATAGTCCATTCAGTGAAACACATCATTTATGTATTATGTCAAACATGTTAGTTGCAGAAGATAAGCAAGGTATAGTATTCAACCAATCATCACAGATATCATTCACAATAATGCACATGATGTATAATGGTTCAGTTACGTGTCTACTACTTCACTCCCGGTTGACCCACTCTCTCCTAGAGTGTTCCGGATTTCACTATTTAGATGGTTTTAAATAAGGTTCGCCATAAACCTTCACAACCTAAGCAAGGTCAAACATTTTTCATCCATTAATGGCCTACACAGGGTCTTATCAAGTCCTATATAAGAACTTAAGAAGTCCTACACAAGCACAACAAAACGTACTCTCCAGTCAGAGGCCTAAACAAGGACTTATCGAGTTTGGATATTCAAACTCGGAACCCCAAACCTACATAAGGAATGGTTTCCAGACACGATAAAGTCTTGGTACTTACCTAAAACTAAGTGAGTCACATTAAGCACTTTGATGAAGATCTTCTTGGATGATGAATAATCTTCATCTCCCTTGAACCACAACCGTATGATTATGCTCCGTTATAGATGTCAAGGTTGTTAGGTCAAGGGTTCGATGAATCCTAACAAGGAATTGATGGGTCTTTAAGAGCTAGTAAGGATCCCCATAGTTGAGAATTTAAGCTTACTAGTATATAAATTTGCCAATTAAATTGATTACTAGAGCATCAATGAATGTCGAAGTTTATTGTTCAATCTAAGCTTTGAATGTATCAATGATTGAATTTAAGATAAGGATTAAATGATGAACTCCATTAGGAAAGAGAGCTTGAGAATATGAGTATTAACTCTCGCAAAACTCTCTTAAAAACTCACCGAATTACCAAGAAACACCTCACACAGATATATATATATATATATAAAGATTTTCAACGGCAAAAAAATGGGCAAAAAACTATCAGGTTCGATGTCATCATTAAAATGAGCAGAAATATTCAAAATGTCACCAGATAGTTTTTAACCTTCTGATGATGCCATCGAGTGTCCTTCGATATCATCAAAGAAAACCATCGATGCCATCGAAGATTGGCTTGATGCTATCGTAAAAATCTAAATTTTGACAATGAGGTTGTTGGACAATTTGAATCTATTTTTGATGCCATCGAGATGACCTTAATGCCATCGAAGGTCACTTCGATGTCATCGAGGCTGCTTTGATGCCATCACAAAAAATCCAAGATTTATATGATTTTCTTGTTGGACAGTTTGAGCACTCTTCGATGTCATCGAAGCTAAGTTTGATGTCATCGAAGTTTAAGTTATATGCCATCGAATTGGCTTCAATGCCATGGTAAAAATTCATATTTTTCTTGAATTCTTGATGTATAGTTTTGTGCTCAAGCTCGATCTCATCGAGCTGCCTTCGATATCGCCAAAGACAGTTCGATGACACTTCGATGCCATCGAAAATGTTTGTTTTTAGAGTTTGATTTTTAACTCAGACATCTAACTATAGGACTTTGTTTGGTGGGCTTTGGGATAGGTTTTGATGAGGTCTTATGACTTTCTTACCTTGTCTTGAGTGAAATGACTTCAAACCTTCGAGTCTTCAATCTTGGTTTTTCTTTGGGGCTCACTTGACTATAAGACTCTTAATTCACACTAATTGACAAACTAGGGAACTTTCACGTGGCTCCACCCCTGATAGTGATTCTGCCCTAAGAGAAGGGGTAGGCTTTTGAGACCTGAACCCCAAAGATGGTGCAAACCGGGAATCCAAGCTACTTCCCACTAACTCCACACAGAATGCACCAAAGATAGTGGCAGCCCCAGAATCTCCCTCAGAAGACAAAGAACAAAAATAGAAAAGAAGAAGAGAAGAGGCAGTTTCTAGGCATATCGAAAGAAGCTTTAGCACAGGGACTGAATTGACAAACACCAGAGAAGAAGAAAACTCTTGGACCGAAGTGGAGAGGTAGAGGCTAGATGGAGGTAGATAGAGCTCGGGCTTCATAAAATAGATTAGTGAGCAAAAGAGGGGAGATGGTAGTATTTGTAAAATCCCCCTGTCAGTGCATTTATTCCTATGTGGTACCATGTGAGCCCAAGGTGATGCTTAGACTAACGTGCCCCTCCACATGGCAGCGCATGGCTGGCCTGAGCATAAATGTGACAACTCAAGTGACAATTGTCAATCCACAATTCATCTAAAGTTTGAATGATGTCTTGTCATTAATGCACGACCCCTTGTATCTCACGATTGTAATCATCTCCCTTTTGAAATCCATACTAGGCACCGTCTTTTCAGCTCCCGCCCTCACCGACAAACGAAAAAAATGGGCTCGATTTAAGTTTCCAAGAAGGCTGGGCTACTTGAATTTCAAATTTCAGTTCACGAGCTTTTACATGCCATCTATGCTCTTACTTCCCAAGAACGTACATGACGAGCTCAGGAGTAGGAGACAACTGTTGTAGGGAAAACCGAACTGGTCTACCGCATAAGAAGTGTAACCGACCAAAGGAAGAATATCTGGATGAGCTTCCCAAATCGGTATTGAACAGAGCTCGATGATGTGGCTAATGGTCCTCTCGACATAGAGATCAGCCCTAAGCTAAGCTCCTTAAAGGTAGAGCTCAGTTGTAAGAGCCATCTCCTGAGCTGAGTAAGTCAACCGCCACCAGGGCAGGATGAGGATCTTGGTGAAAATAATGCTTTGATCCAAAAGATCATATTAGTTATGATTCTACCCGAAGAGCACATCGATCAAAGTGGGCTTGGCGATACATTCAAGAGATGATTCATTTCCAAATAAGATTTTCCATCTTATCCGGTGAATCCCCGAAGATACGTGAATCTTGACACGACATAATGAATCCTATACCTCTGTTACGATTGAAGGCAGGTAAACGACAAAAATCCAAGTTCTAAGGGCCCGTTTGGCCACCTGCATTAAGTGGGATTAAATTGGATGGAATTGAAAAAGTAGCATTAAATGCATGTGTAAGGTATTGTCTCTGGATTGGGTGTATCCCATGCTTTTTAATGGCATGTTTGGAAGATATAGAAGTAACTTTCATCCCACGGGATTGAAACAAAATCATGTTTGGGAAAGATAGGATTGTAAAAATCAGGCCGGTCAATTATTAAACAGGCCACACTAGCATGTTGAATCACCCTGTCAACAGCGTTGACTTAAAAATTCCATTGTTTTTCTATAGTGTAGCCTGCCTGAGAGGTCATTCACAAGGGTGATTTTTGCACCACGTGATCTTCTTGGTGGACCACACCACATGAAAACAATATTGATTGGATATCAAACATTAAAATCCTCCTAAGGCCCAATATACTCTTTATTTGACATCCAATCTGTTGATTATGTCATATAGGCCCAGATGAAGAGAAAAAACAAATATCTGCCTGATCCAAAACTTTTATGGCCCCCAAAATGTTTTTAATGGTCGACCCTCATTCAACATTGTTTCCTGTAATGTGGTCCACTTGAGATTTGTATATATCTCTTTTTTGGACTCACCGTAAAATGATCTGTAAAAACAGATGGATGGCTTGGATGAAACACATACATCATGGTAGGGCCCACATAGCACCGACCACTAGCCATTGGCTGGTGTCAGGGGAAGTAGCCAATCTGTTCCCTTCGGATATGGATGAGGATTTCCCGCGAACCACTTTCGTAGGAACTTCACGCGATGTGAAGTTCAGTGGGACCCACCGTGATGAATATAGGAAATCCACCATGCCCAACAGGTTTACAATACCATTTTAGGTGATGGGCCCGAAAATGATCTAAATTCAAAACGCATGTGTGCCATGCGTAATATAAATGTGTGTAGGTAAATTCCTACCGTTGAATCCTTCCTGGGTCCACCGTGTTTTTTTTTTATACCATTCACAAAGTAAATTCTATACACATATTGGCGAAAAGCTATAAGTTATCATGTTTCAAATCTTGTGTGGCCCCACGTATGTCTCAATGGTAGACATTCAATCATCAGTCGTGTGGCCCTTATGAGAATTCGATTTTCGTAATTTCTGGTTCAATGTCATAACATATTATTCTAAAACTGATGAACGTGGTGGATTTCCTATACACATCACGGTGGGCTCCAATTACCTATCCTTCGCACGTAGATCCTGCGAAAGGCGTTCATAGGAACCACATGAAATCGGATTGCTATCTGCATTATCCATGTGACTTCCTCAGTACCCACTTGGCGTACTAAGTACACTCAGTTGGGCCCACTGTTAGTGTATTGTGTTATCCACTCTGTCCATCCTTTTTTGCAGATCATTTTAATGGTTAAGACAAAAAAATGAGGTATATATAAATCTCAAGTGGACCATACCATAGAGAATAATGATTTCCACCGTTGAAACCTTTCTAAGGCCTACAGTTATGTTTTATTTTCATCAAACCTATTGATAATATCACAAAGACATTGATTAAGTGAAAACACAAATATCAGATTGATACAAAACTTCTGTGGTCCCCAAGAAATTATCATCCGAAGATGAACCATTCACACTGTTTCTGGTGGTGTGGTCGATTTGAGCTGTGGAAAATTTTCAGTTTTAGTCTAACGATCTAAACTTATCTTCTAAAGTGTATGGACAGAGTAGATGTAATCACATACAACACAAGGGGCCCACAGTCAAGCATCATACCCAAATGGCTTTATTCATGTGGATGTCACTCAACCACATAGAAGTAATTGCGGTTTACCCGATGGTGAAATCGAAGCGGGTTACGGCGTACTCACGATGGGATTGTCAAATCCTTCCTTTTGATAGACGGTATTGGCGGAGACCCAAAGCTCATTATCTCGGGTTGAAAAATCGTCTCCAAACATAACTGTACGGTAGATATGGCAGGCCGACGAATGCAATCCCAGCCACTCCCACTTAATGCGGGTTGCCAAACAGACCCTAATTCTCTTTTCAACGAAAGTCTACCCGCGATGCATAGCCGTTATCGGCACCATATTTGTCTGTTCTTTGGTGGACTCTCTCTTGCAACCAATCGCATCCGTTCATCCAAATTTTGTTGATAACAACGGTAATCACCGTTGTATCGTAGGGTACTGCTTCATTTTTGTCCTACCTGAAATGATCTGGCAGAACGGATGGACAGCGTGGACATATAATATAGTCATCAAGGTGGGCCCGTCAGGGCCGCAGCGTGTTGGTTGTGGCCGTGGCGCACCTAATCCCCTCCCGGACGCGGAGTTCCTGCGCAAGATTCTGTGTGGGGCCCACTACTATGTTTGTGAGAAAGCCACTCCGTCCATCCGTTTTTCGAGTTCATTTTAGGACATGCAACCAAAAATGAGGAGGATCAAAAACTCAAGTGGGCCACACGAGAGGAAACAGTGGGGATTTAGTGACCACCGTTGAAACATTTACATGGCCACAAAAATTTTGTATCGGTTTAATTTCTTGACTTTTTCACTTCATCTCGGTGAAAATGACCTTATAAACGGTTTGGATGGAATATAAACATCAAGGTGGATCCTGAGAAGGTTTCAATGGTAGGAATTCCTTTCCCCGCTGTTTCATCTAGTATGGCCCACTTAAGTTTTGGATCCTAATCATTTTCGGTCTCATGTCCTAAAATGAGCTCAAAAAACGGATGGACGGGTTGGATTTCTAACAAACATCACAGTGGGCCCCATCCAAAATCCTTGCGCAGGAACTTCCTGCGAAAGCCTTTCGCAGGAAATCCGCGTCCTCCGCTCCCTCTCTCCACTGAGCAGGTGGCAGGCTGATTCACCCTTGGTGTTGCATGTGGCACGCTAATTTACCAATGGGTCCAACCATCTATTAGACAATCTTATCTGCAACTTTCTGCACTTTTCACCGCTGCATATTTGACCACCGACCATTAATGTTCCCACCCTTAATTTGATGTCCACAGATCTGATGGATAAGATTATCTACAAGGTGTGACATTGGAGACATAAGCCATCCATGCTAAGGCCCACTATATGGATGGACATGATCGTATATCATGGTTCCACATGTACTGTGTAGAGATCAATCTACCATTCTCCATTTCTTCTTGCTCTTAACCTATCATCTTCTCTTCCAAATACCAATGCATGCAACAATACATGACTGAAAAATTACTTATAATTCCTATAGAAGACTAATACAGATATGTTGCAGCATTAAAAAAGAAAGTTCAAGTGTTTAAATAAAATAAAAATAAAAATAAAAACTAACTACTTAACATCTTCTAACATATTCTTAAACTCGCCAAAATCAATCCTACCGTCGCCATTTTCATCGAACACTCCAATCATCTTCTTGCAATTTTCCAGTTCCATTCCTTCTTTGAACTCCAACACTGCCATGACTCGTTGTAGCTCGGCAGCATCTATGAACCCGTCTCTGTTCTCGTCGAAGATGGAGAAAGCTCCATCCAGTTCATCTATGCTTGCTTCTTTCTCTTCCAGCAACGCTGATACAGCTTCTACAAGGCTGCAGTCGACGTGCTTCCCTTTGCACTGCTTTTGGATCTCTTTGCCTAAGCTCCCCATCCCGAGCTTCCTGATGACTATCTCAATGTCTTCACTATCCAACATTACTTGGGTGCCGTTTGTTTGTCTGGGTTTAGATAATATTTGCTTGTTGGAAGAGTAACTGTCGGAGTACAAGTTTTCGGGAACGATTGCGAGAGATTCTTCTCGAGGGACTGGCTCTATGTGGGTATGTAGAAATCGGTTGTGGAACTGTTTGAATTTTACGAGGAGATTGATTATACCGCAAAACAACATGGACCCAACAAAATTTAGGATTGAACAGGTGTAAAGGATCAGTTTCTTGGCCATTTCATTTCATCTTGTTTTGCCACTAAGTTTTCAACGCAAGAAGAAAGAGAGAGAGAGAGAGAGAGAGAGAGAGAGAGAGAGAGAGTTTTCAAGAGGAGAGAGAGAGAGAGAGAGAGAGAGAGAGAGAGAGTAGCTTTTCCTATCTTAGTTTTGCCACTAAGTTTTCAACGCAAGAAGAAGATGAGAGAGAGAGAGAGAGAGAGAGAGAGAGAGAGAGAGAGAGAGAGAGAGAGAGAGAGAGAGAGAGATTACTCTATGTATTGTAGAGAACTAGGAGAAGAAATGCTGTCACATGTTGAAAGTGGTAGGAAAATGAGGGTCGGAAAGATCTGTTCTTGCTCTCCTAGCGAATGCACAATAAATAGCTGTTGGGGTAGTGAAGATGCAAATGTATGGTAATTCCACTGACAGTGGAGAGGAAGTTTCCTCCGGGATATCTCTAAAATACCGAATCTCTTTGCACCTCATCGTATTGTTTATGTGAAAATTCATCTGCCGCATTCTTTGATTTTAGACCTTGAGCCTAAAACCAGCAAGACCACCACTCAGGTGGGCCACACGAACAAAGGAGATTAGACGCCAACCGTCGGTTAGTGTATGTTAACCACCATTGCGTTTTCATCAGGTGTGCCTTACTAAAATAAATAAATAAATAATTTTTTTAAAAAATCTTCTCGATCCAAATTTTAGGCAGGTCAAAACGTTACATTGTTATGATACGATCTATATGAGATCTTAATTATCGTATGATATTTTGTATGTACGGTGAAATAAGAGTACTACATCTGATGGACGGAGTGGATTTGACATATGTAAAGGCTTGCCCCAAATGACTAGGAGCGGATTAGGTGCCGCCCCGGCCTCACCCAACAAGGTGCGAAGCTGACGTGGGGCCCACCTTGAGGTACCTATTGTATATCCATGCCTTGCATCGGTTTTGCCAGGTAAGTCTAGGGTATGAGCTCAAAATTGAAGAACATCTAAATGTCAGATAGACCACCCCATTGGAAACAGTGGTGATTGAACGCCACTAAAAACTTCCTAGGGCCCGGTTTAATGCTAGCCGTAAAATTTATTTTCCTTCCAACCTATTTTATAAGGTTATACAGACCTGAACGAAAGTATATATATGTACGATGTGTGTCTAACATCAACACCATGTATTTGATGGGTCCCATTTAGTTTATGGCATATCCTAAAAAATAGCCATATACGAAACTCAGGTGGGCCATACCATCTAAAATTATGTGAAGACATGCTTAAAATATATAAAATCACTTGGTGGGGCCCACTTGAGTTTTTGATGCTTCTGAAACTTTGTCGACCCCTTATCCAAGTGGGACACACACAATGAATGGTTTGGATCTGTGAAAAACATCTTGGTGGGCCCAATAAATGATTATGAATGTTTTAATGGGAGGGTAACTCCTCTCAACTGTTGTATGTGGTGTGTCCCACCCAAGTATGGATTAACTTGATTTTTAAGGCCCTAGCCTACCATAGAATGGTACATCTAACTGATGGGGGTAGATGTTCGGCACAGATCATAGTGGGGCCCACACAGCTCTACCTCATAGGAAGTTCCCATAAGGTCGACCTAGTAATACCATTTCCATATCTCTCTCTCTCTCTCTCTCTCTCTCTCTCTCTCTCTCTCTCTCGGCTCTCTCTCTCTCTCTCTCTCTCTCTCTCTCTCTCTCTCTATATATATATATATATATATATATAGCTTGATCCAAAACTTTACGGCCCACGTGAAATTTTTAATAGTTAATCAACACTGTTTGACGTGTTTGACGTGGTATGGCCTACCAGAGAACCTACTTATTTTCTGGGATCATGCTTAAAATAGGCCGGAAAGACCGATGGGCGGAGTGGATATACAACATATACATCTAGGTGGGCCCCACGATCAGGACCACACCGTGTTGGGTGTGGCCCGGGCCGCACGTAACCCGCCCCGCAAGTAACCACAGGTCCACAGGTTTGTTCCGGACGCGGATTTGCTGCCAAGAAGTTCCCGCGCTTGAAACCTAAGTAGGGCCACCATGATGTTTTTGAGACATCCAACCCGTCGATCCGTTTTTTGAACTCATTTTAGGGCTTAATGTCAAAAATTAAAAGATCCAGGACTCAAGTGGGACGCAATAAAGGAAAATGTGGGTAGGGAAATTCTTACCATTGAAACCTTCCTGGTGTGGACGGTGATGTTTACATGCCATCCATACCATTCATAACGTCATTCCTACTGAGATGAACAGGAAACACAAATATTATCCTGGCCCCACGAATAATTTAACTGTGGACGTTCAATCCCCAGGTTTTCGGCCCACTTGAATATTGGATCCGGCTCATTTTAAATTTTTGTCTGTAAGTGTTAAAATGAGCTCACAAAACGGACAGACGTGGTAGATTTCTTACAAACATCAAAATTGACCCAACCTTCGTAGGAATTCGGTCATCGGCTTCGTTACTTCGCTTTCGCTTTCTTCTTTAGAAAGCGACTGAAAGAAAAGACAGAGTCCATAGACTTTCACAGAAGCATCAAAGCAGTTATCGTTTTCTTCACTTTTATTCAAAAAAACATAGGCGAGGGTTCACGGAAACGGATTGCCTAGTGGAAATCGGATTGCGTGTTGAGTTACTCTGTATTGAGAGCAGACTCAAGTGGGCCCACCTTGAATGTATGTGGTCTATCCACACCGTCCATCCATATTTCTATCTAATTTAAGGGATTGAGCTCAAAATTTAAGCATATGCAAAGATCAAATAGATAACACTGGAAACAGTGGGGATAATGATTTCCACCGTTGAAAACTTTCTAGCCCTTCAGTAATGTTTATTTGACATCTAACCTGTTCATAATATCATAAAGACACAAACAAAGGGAAGAAACTAATATAAGCTGGATCCAAAACTACTGTAGCCCCTGTAAATTTTTCAATGGCAGATGTTCAATTTAAATGTTTCCAGTTATGTTCCATTTGAACATTGGATATGCCTAATTTTTTGGCTCAAGCCTTAAAATTATTTGGAAAAACAGATGGATGGAGCGTATAAAATATATAAATCATAGTGGACCTCACGGAGTCTACTTAGCTTAATGAGTTACTGGCTACGCAATCCGCTTTCTGGGCAGTGAGCCAGTGACCCTCCACTGGCCAGTGGCTAGTGGGCGGTGCTCTATGGGCTCCACCATGATGTATGTGTCATTCATGCTGTCCACCCGTTCTTCTAGATCATTTTATAATATGAAACAAAAATGAGTTTGATCCAAATCTAAAGTGGACCGCACAGTGTTGATTGAATGCTCACCATTAAAAACTTCCTGAGGTCACAAAAGTTTTGAATCAAGCCAGTATAATTTTTTCCCTTCATCATCCAAGTCTATATGACCTCCATTACAATGGACTTAGGAAGTTTTTAATGATGTATATTCAATCACTACTTTTTCCCGTGGTGTGGTCCACTTGAGATTTAGATCTACCTAATTTTTTTTGGAGAAAGCTCTAAATTATATTTTAAAATGGATGGACGGTGTGGATAAAACAAATACATAATGATGGGTCAACATAGCACCGACCACTAGCCACGTGGGTTGCAACATCACTAGCGAAACCGCGTCCACGGTTCACATGGTCGCCGATTAGGTTCTAGTCCCGCCTGTTCCGCGGATTAGGTACTAGTCCCAGCTCTGAGCCAAAATGATGTATTAATTTTATTCACACCCCATTGATCATAAAGTAGGGATTAATTAAATTCTTACCGTTGAAAATTTACTGGGGGCGACGGAAGTTTTGAATCAAAATGATATTTGCTTTCTTCACATCATATAGTTGTATATGATCATATCAATAGGTTGGATGGAAAATTAATAAACATCACGTGGACTGTAAAAAGATTTTAGTGGTGGGCATCCTTAGCACCGCTGCTTCATGTGGTGTGGTCCAATTGAGAGGTAGATTTGCCTTGGTTTTAATTCCGTACTATAAAATGTTATGGAAAAATGGCAAGATAGTGTGGATAGAATTCATACATTATTTTGGCCCCTCATTGGCCCTCCGAGCCTCCGCCCGTGGGTAGTACCGTATCCGCCCGCGGTTCACAGGGAAGGAAGCGGATGGCTGGCGTATCACGCACCACCAACTTAGCTGGTGTGGTACGTGTCGTGCGAAGACGATCGGTGACGCGGAAGCTGGTACTGAGTAAACTCTGTGAGGTCCACCATAATTTATGTATTTTATCCACTCCTTCCATCCATTTTCCCATATAATTTTTGGGCTTGAAACCAAAAATAAAGCATATAAATTATTTAAATGGACCACACCACATGAAACAATTGAATTGAACTTCTATGGTTGAAAATTTCATTAGGGGCACAGAAGTTTTGGATCAAACTTATATTTGTGTTTTCCGTCCATCCATGTCTGTATAATCTTATGAACAGGTTGAATGACAAATAAACATTAATGTGGGGTCTACCAAGGTTTCACCGTTGGAAATCATTATCCCCACTTTTCCTATGATACACTTGATTTTTTAATATGCTACAATTTTAGGCTCAGCCCCTTAAATTATATGGAAAAATAGATGAACTGCACGGATAAACCACGTACATTCAAGGTGGGCCAACTGAGTTTACTCGTTACAATAAGAGCGTACTCGGTGTGCAATCCGACGCTTCTATTGCTGGGAAACGGAGCGCTACTTCCCTGCCACTATCCCGGTGGCTGCTAGTCGGTGCTCCGTGACCCCACCATGATGTATGTGTTTCATCCATGCTGTTTATCCATTTTTAAAAAATCATTTTAGAGCTTAATACAAAAATGGAGAGGGACATAAATCTCACGTGGACCACATCAGGGGAAAACCATAGTGATTGGATATCCACCATTAAAATCCTCATAAGGCCCACTGTACTGTTTGTTTGACATCCAATCTATTTATTAGATCATACAGACCTAGATAAAAGAAGAAAAAAAAAAAAAAAAAAAAACACAAAGATCAGCTTGATCCAAAACTTTAATGGGCTCCAAAAAGTTTTTAATGATTGACATTTGTTCAACATTGTTTCCTATAATGTCATCCACTTGAGACTGTGATATATTCCGTTTTTGGTCTCATATAATAAAATGATCTATAAAAATAGATGAACAGCATGGATGAAACATATACATCATGGTGGGGCCACGGATTTAAAGCCAAAGTCTCTTTCAGTAAGTTCCTATGATGGGAACCTACACCTACCCAGCTCATCCATTTTGAAGATAAAGGTGGATACAAAAATTCCTACCGTTGAAATGTTTACTTACCCCATAACGTCATTCCTACTCGGATGAAAAACAAAGATATTAGCCTTACTCATAAGTTATGTGACACATTCAATCCTCATGTTTCCGGCTCACCTCTGTATTTGATCCAAAACATTTTTAGCCCCATGTCATGAAATGAGCTCACAAAATGGATGGATGGGATAGATTTCTCACAATCATATGCCCCATCTAAGTTCCCAGCCCAGGAGCTTTCGTACTAAAGGCTTTCTCGGTAAATATGCTAAAGTGGAGCACACCGTGAATAGCAGTAAGGATAATGATTATCAACGCTAAAACATCTCGATGAAGAGAAAATACAAATATCATATTGATCTAAAATTGTTGTGACCCCGGTATGATTTTAATGTCAGCCATTCAATCCCCACTTGATTTTTGGATCTGTCTTATTTCTCAGCTGGGCTACCAGCTCACCAAGTTGACAGACCGTTTGCATATAATTCATAGTTCAATGATGAGACCCATGGACCTTGGTGACATCAACCCACTAGCCACATGAATCACCACCTTTCAAGAAATGGCAAAAGCCCCCGGTAGAATAGCCCATTCACATCCCATAAGGCAGTTGGGGATTTCCTGCGAAAGTAAGGTAGGTGGGGCCACCACGGTGTTTATGTGAAATCCATCCTATCCATTCATTTTTCCAGTCGATATTAGATAATGAGACAAAAACGACAAAAAAAACGAGCCATATTCGACGAAAGCCTTTGCATGATATCATCGTTGGCCCAGAATACGAGGAGAATGTAAAAACATATTCAATTGCGTAATGGAGACGGATTGGCTACTCCCCCTGCCACCAGCCAATGGCTCATGTTCGGTGCTTTGTGGGACCCACCATGATGTATGTGTTTCATCCACGCCATCTATATATTTTTATAAATTATTTTATGCTATTACAAAAAAAAAAAAAAAAAAAAAAAAAAGGTATATCCCAACCTCAAGTGGATCACATTGCAGGAAACCGTGTTGAATGAACGTCGACCAGTAAAAACTTTTTGGGGGCTATAAAAGTATTGGATCAAGCTGATCTTTATTTTTTCCCTTCATATGGGTCTTTATGACCTAATAAATAGATTGATATCTAATCACTATTTTTCCCAATGGTGTGTTCTACCTGAGATTTATATATATATATATATATATATATATATATATATATATATATATATATATATATATAGTCATGCTCCCCTCTGCACCTATGCACGTGCGCACCTTTGCACATGTGCCTTGGGTGTCTAATCTGAACGGTTCATGTGATGCGGAATCCCATGAAACCTTATGTAGCAAATTTTCAACTCGATCTAAAATTCTGGTGGGCCATAGCAAAGAGAAATGCGAATCAAGGGAGGAAACTGTTTTTATTTTTTATGGCCCATCAAAGTTTTAAATCAAAGTAAAACTCGGACTTGGGGGGTTTCACGAGGTGCTGCTTCACATGAACGGTTCAGATTTTGAATCCCCATCACGTAGGATGGGTTGTCAAAAAAAATACGTACTACGTGCTGGCACGGTTCATGCAGTGAGCGTTTTCCTATATATATATATATATATATATATATATATATATATATATATATATATATATATATATATATATATATATATATATATATATATATAATGAAAAAGCCTTAAAATGATTTTTAAAAATGGATGAAACAGATACATCATGGTGGGAGACGGATCGGCTACTCTCCCTGACACCAGCCCCGTGGCTGGTGTTCGGTGCTCTGTGGGCCCCACCATGATGTATGTGTTTCATCCATTCATTTCATCCATTTTAAAAGATCATTATAGAGCTTGATCCCAAAAATGAGAGGGATATAAATCTTAGGTGGACCACACCACAGGAAAACAATAATTATTAAATATCCACCATTAAAATCCTCCTAAAGCCCACTGTACTGTTTATTTGACATCCAATCTGTTGATTAGGTCATACATACCTAGATGAAGGGAAAAAACAAAGATCAGCTTGATCCAAAACTTTTATGGCCCCCAAAAAGTTTTTAATGGTCAACGTTCATTTAACACTATTTCCTGTAACATGGTCCACTTGAGATTGGGATATACCTCATTTTTGTTCTCATACCATAAAATGATCTATAAAAATAGATGGACGGCATGGATGAAACACATACATTATGGTGGGGCCCACAGAGCACCGAACACCCGTCATTAGCTGGTGGCAGGGGGAGTAGCCAATCCGTTCCCATCATGGTGGGCCCACATAGCACCGACCACCGGACGCAGATTGGCTACTCCCCCTGACACCAGCCAATGGCTGGTGGTCGGTGCTCCGTGGGACCCACCATGATGTATTTTTTTCGTCCATGCCATCCATCTATTTATACGGATCATTTTACGATATGAGACCAAAAATGAGGTATATCCTAATCTTAAGCGGACCACATTACATGAAACAGTGTTGAATGAGCGTCGACCATTAAAAAACATTTTGTGGCCATAAAAGTTTCGGATCAAGATGATTTTTGTTTTTTCCCTTCATCTGGGCTTGTATAACCTAATCAAAATATTAAATGTCAAATAAACAGTACAATGAGCCTTAGAAGGATTTTAATGATGGATATCCAACCACTATTGTTTTCATGTGGTGTGGTCCACCTGAGATTTATATACCTCTCATTTTTGAGATCAAGCCATAAAATAATCTGTAAAAATGGATAAACGGAATGGATGAAACACATACATTATGGTGGGGCCCACAGAACACCGACCACCAGCCTTGGGGCTGGTGTCAGGTGGAGTAGCCAATCCGTTTCCCCAACCACCAGCCCCTTGTCAGGGATTAGCCGATCCGTTTCCCCGACCACCAGCCCCTTGTCAGGGAGTAGCCAATCCATTTCCCACAAGCACCGACCTCGGGTACCGTGTCATGGAGAAATTTCGAAAACGGATTGGCTACTCCCCCTGACACCAGCTCCGTGGCTGGTGTTCTGTGCTCTGTGGGCCCCACCATGATGTATGTGTCTCATCCATTCTGTTCATCCATTTTTAAAGATCATTTTATTATTTAATACCAAAAATGAGAGGGATATAAATCTCATGTGGACCACACCACATGAAAACAATAGTGATTGGATATCAACCATTAAAATCCTCCTATGGCCCACTATACTGTTTATTTGACATCCAATCTGTTGATTAGGTCATACAGGCCCAGATGAAGAGAAAAAACAAATATCAGCTTGATCCACAAATTTTATGGCCCCCAAAATGTTTTTAATGGTCGACCCTCATTCAACACTGTTTCCTATAATGTGGTCCACATGAGATTTTTATATACCTCATTTTTGGACTTATACTGTAAAATGATCTGTAAAAACAGATGGATGGCATGGATGAAACACATACATCATGGTGTGGCCCACATAGCACCGAACTCCAGCCATTGGCTGGTGTCAGGGGGAGTAGCCAATCCGTTTCCAGAAATTTCCTACTGTACGACCCATTTATGGCCCACCAGCCATTTGAAGCCCACCTCTTTTCAAGCTTCTAAGAATACTCCCCTGTGCACGGCCAACTTTTCAAGGGACCAAAATACCCCCGTCATTCAATACTTCCGGATGCCGATCGGCTGGAGTGCGAAGACGAGCGCTGACGCTCCTCGACATGGGCCCACGATGATGTATTTATTATATCCACACCGTTAATCCATAGTTTGAGATCATTTCAGAGCATTATTGGAAAAAAAGAATCATATCCAAACCACACCACAGAGAGCATCGTGAAACTTGATTTTCACTGTTAAAAATTTCATAGGGCCCACCATAACATATATTTTCCATCCAATCCATTCATAAGGTCACAAAGAACTGGATGAAGAGGAAAAACAAATTTTATATTGATCTAAAGCTTCTGTGACCCCTGAAAGGATTTCAATGGTAGACGTTCAATCCTCCACTGCCTTTTACGGTGTGGTCCACTTGATAGGTAGATCTGTCTTACTTTTCATCTCAAGTCTTAATATGAGCTCGTCAAATAGATGGACGGTTTGGATATAACACAGGCCTCATGATGGACCAACAAAAGGAACCGCAGCGAAGAAAAAAAAAAAAGAAGCCCAGGCTGCCGCGGTACTGCCGCCCCCAGCCTGGCAGAATTTGTTTTTTTCTTTTTTTTCTTTAAAAAAAAAAAAAATTTGCAAGGAGAACTTTTTTCACCTTCCGTTTTTCTCTTATACATAATTACGTATATATAAGTATATAAAAATATTTTCTACTTTTTAATTCATTTCTTTATCTATTTATTTAACAAGCATATCTCATAGAGTAGAATGAGTTGCCTAATGTACAACATATGATTTTGGGGTAGGAGAAGCTAATTTAGCCAACCAACATAATTATTTTCCAAGATTCCATCGGGTCGATGGTCGAAAATCCATTTCATTCACTTCGCAGTCAATTTTATTCATTTTATTCACTTCGCGGTCAATTCCACGCATTACACGGTTAATTCACTTCACTTCACGGCCATTTCCATGCTTTTCACGGTCATTCCTAGCAATTCCGTATTGATTCACAGTCATTTCCACGCATTTCACGGTCAATTTCCTTCATTTCACGGTCATTTCCATGCATTTCACGGTCATTCCCTGCAATTCCGTGTTGATTCACGGTCATTTCCATGCATTTTACGGTCAATTCGCTTCACTTCACGATCATTTCCATGCATTTCACGGACAATTCGCTTCACTTCAGGATCATTTCCATGCATTTCACTATCATTCTCGGCAATTTCATGTTGATTCACAGTCATTTCCACTCATTTCACGGTCAATTCCCTTCACTTCACGGTCATTTTCACGCATTTCATGGTCAATTCGCTTCACTTTATAGTCATTTTCATGCATTTCACGGTCATTTCCATGCATTTCACTGTCATTCCCTGCAATTCCGTGTTGATTCATGGTCATTTCCATGCATTTCACAATCAATTCGCTTCACTTCACGGTCATTTCCACACATTTCACGGACAATTCGCTTCACTTCAGGGTCATTTCAATCCATTTCACGGTCATTCCCGGCAATTCCATGTTAATTCACAGTCATTTCCACATATTTCACGGTCAATTCCCTCCACTTCACGGTCATTTCCAAGCATTTCATGGTCAATTCGCTTCATTTCACGGTCATTTACATGCATTTTCATGCATTTCACGATCATTCCCGACAATTCCGTGTTAATTCACGGTCATTTCCATGCATTTCACGGTCAATTCCCTTCACTTCACGGTCATTTTCATGCATTTCACGGTCAATTCCATGCATTTTATGGTCATTCCCGGTAATTCCGTGTTGATTCACGGTCATTTCCACGCATTTCACGGTTAATTCACTTCACTTCACGGTAATTTCCATGCATTTCACGGACAATTCGCTTCACTTCACAGTCATTTCCATGCATTTCACAATCATTCCTGGCAATTCCGTGTTAATTCACGGTCATTTCCATGCATTTCACGGTCAACACGGTCATTTCCATGCATTTCATAGTCATTCCCAGCAATTTCGTGTTGATTCACGGTCATTTTCACGCATTTCACGATCAATTCGCTCACTTCACAGTCATTTCCACAAATTTCATGGACAATTCGCTTCACTTCATGCTCATTTCCATGCATTTCACGGTCATTCCCAACAATTCTATGTTAATTCACGGTCATTTTCACGCATTTCATGGTCAATTCCCTTCACTTCATGGTCATTTCCACGCATTTCATGGTCAATTCACTTCACTTCACAATCATTTCCATGCATTTCACGGTCATTTCCATGCATTTCACGGTTATTCCCGGCAATTCCGTGTTGATTCACGGTCATTTCCACGCATTTCACGGTCAATTCCCTTCACTTCACGGTCATTTCCACACATTTCACAGTCAATTCCCTTCACTTTAAGGTCATTTCCATGCATTTCATGGTCATTCCCGGCGATTCCGTGTTGATTCACGGTCATTTTCACGCATTTCGCAGTCAATTCCCTTCACTTCACGGTCATTTCCACGCATTTCACGATTAATTCGCTTCACTTCACGGTCATTTCCATGCATTTCACGGTCATTCCCGGTAATTCCGTGTTGATTCACGGTCATTTCCACACATTTCACGGCCAATATCCTTCACTTCATGGCCATTTCCACGTATTTCACGGCAATTCCCTTCACCTCATGGTCATTTCCACGCATTTCACGATCAATTCGCTTCACTTCACGGTCATTTCCGTGAAATGCATGAAAATGACCGTGAAGTGTAGCGAATTGACTGTGAAATGCATGGAAATGACTGGGAAGTAAAGGGAATTGACTGTGAAATGTGTCGAAATGACCGTGAATCAACACGGAATTGCCGGGAATGACCGTGAAATGCATGAAAATTACCGTGAAGTGAAGCGAAATGACTATGCAATATGGAAATGACCGTGAAATGCGTGGAAATGACAGTGAATCAACATGGAATCACCGGAAAATGCATAGAAATGACCGTGAAGTAAAGCGAATTAGCCGTGAAATGCATGGAAATGACCGTGAAATGAAGGGAATTGACCGTGAAATGCACGGAAATGACCGTGAAATGCATGGAAATGATCGTGAAGTGAAGCGAATTGACCATGATATGCATGAAAATGACCGTAAGTACTGCCCAGATTTAATTTTTTTCAATGGCTATGGTTATGGCTACGGTTATAATCTGTAGCCATAGGAGACTTAGCCTTCAAGAACCAGCCAATCCAGTTGGAGGAAAAAGCAAGCATTTTCATCATGTGCAAGGGCGTCCGTACACTTGGGGAGTTTTCTTGGCAACTAAAAAGAAATGGGCTTAAAAAGGTTGTGGGCATATATTGGTCGAACAGTTGGAAATTTCTCTGTATCGTGTCGGGAAAGTTTGGAAACGGATTGGCTATTACCCCGCCATTAGCCCCTTGCCTGTGGTCAATGCTCTTTGGACCCATTGTGATGTATGTGTTTCATCCATTCTGTTCATCCATTTTTACAGATCATTTTAGGGGTTTATCGCAAAAATTATAGCGACATAAATCTCAAGTAGACCACACCACAGGAAAACAATAGTGATTGAATATCCACTATTTAAATACTCCTATGGTTCATTGTACTATTTATTTGACATCTAATCTGTTGATTAAGTCATAAATACCAGATGAAGGGAAAAAAAACAAATATTAGCTTGAACCAAAATTTTTGTAGCCCCCAAAAAGTTTTTAATGGTCAACCTTCGTTCAACTCTATTTCCTGTATTATGATGCACTTGAGATTGGGTGTATACCTCATTTTTTTGTCTCATTTTATAAAATGATCTAGAAAAATAGATGAACGGCATGGATGAAACACATACGCATCATTATGGGGCCCAAAGAGTACCGACCATCAGCCATTGCCGCTTCCGGAGAGTTCTATATATGGGAGGTGGATTGGACACTCCTCGAGCTCCAAGTTGCATGAACGGTTCAAAGGAGATCAAAGTTAAATGGGCCCCACAATGATGTATTTATTATATCCACGTTGTGCATCCATTTTTCAAGATCATTTTAGAATACTATCCAAAAAAAAATGAATCATAAGATAATGAATTTCACCGTTAAAAATTTTGTAGGGCCCACCATAATGTTTATTTTCCATCCAACGTGTTCATAACGTCTAGAAGACTTGGACGAACAGGAAAGACAAATTTCATATTTAGCCAAAACTTCGGTGAACCCAAAAGGGGTTTCAATGGCAGACGTTAAATTCCCTACTGCTTTTTTCAGTTTAGTCCACTTGATTGTTAGATCTATTTTATTTTTCCTTTTTGTCTCAAGCCTTAAAACAAGCTCGAAATATGGATGGATGGTTTGGATATAACACATACCTCATTATGGGACTCGAAGAACTTGCCAACGTCAATACACCAGCTATACTGCTGATGTGTGGTACACCAATCAATCCGCTTCCCTATCTATGGCCCACCATATGCACTTGTCTTATCCACACCATCCATTCATTTTTCCCCAGCTCATTCTAATACAAAAAATGAGGATCGATTCAAACCTCAGGTGGACCACACAATAAGAAACCGTGCCAATTGAATGCCCACGGTGTGTGTGTGTCTATATATATATATATATATATATATATATATATATATATATATATAAAACAACTTCCTAAGGTTACAAAAGTTTTGGATCAAGCTGATATTTGTATTTCCCATCATCTGAGTCCGTGTTACCTACTCAACAATAGATTTGATGCAAATAAAAATTGCTCTCTCTCACTGAAAGTTTGTAACGATGAGGATTCAATCAGCACTTTCCAACAATGCGGTGCACTTGAGGTTTGAATCTACTTCATTTTTTATATCACGCCCTAGGAAAAGCTTTTTTAAAACGGATGAATGTCATGGATAAGAAACATACATCGTAATGGCCCTCATAGCGTTTCCAGCACGACGTCGTACCAAAGTCGTTGCTGTGTGTACACTACGCGATCCGAGTCCTCTTACAACTCTAACATGATGATGGGAATGAAACCAGAGGCACGACTGGGGTCTTCGCTGTGGAGACTTTTTTATGGATCCCAAAGAGATGTCTCTGACAGATACACTCCGGCCATCTCTTTTTAAAGACCACAATCGCGTAGAATGGTAAAAAAAAAAAAAAAAAATAAAAAAAAAAAAGAAAAAAAAAAAAGAAAGAAAGAAAAACCAGGCATTCAAAATTCGGGTCGGCCACTACAAACGAAACAGTGGAAACGGAAACTTCGACGGTTGAAATCTTTCTGGAAGTGACCACGATGCTTATATGAAATCCAAACCCTTTCGAATGGTTATTACTAATCAGATAAACCGTAGGAATAAACATCACACAGATACAAAAATTCTGTTACCCCAGGCGTTCGATCTCCACTGCTTCATGTGCTATGATTCACAATGAGTTTTGGATATGCCTTATTTGTAGATTATTGTCATGATGTGGTACTTAAAAACAGACGGCTGGAGTGGATCTGCCACGGACATCTCCGTAGGCACACAGCCCCACGCAGTTCCGCTTTACTTCATTTCATTTGCTTCACGATCAATTCTATGCATTTTACTATCATTCCCGGCAGTTCCACTTTATTTCACGGTCAATTTCATGTATTTCATAGTCAATTCCCTTCACTTTACGGTCATTTCCATGCATTTCACCGTCAATTCGCTTAATTTCACGGTCATTTTCATACATTTCACGGTCATTCCCGGCAATTCCGTTTCATTTCACAGTCATTTCCATGCATTTAACGGTCAATTCCCTTCACTTCACAGTCATTTCCATGCATTTCACAGCCAATTTGCTTCACTTCACGGTCATTTCCATGCATTTCACGGTCATTCCCGGCGATTCCATGTTAATTCACGGTCATTTCCACGCATTTCACGGTCAATTCCCTTCACTTCACGGTCATTTCCACACATTTCACGGTCAATTCCCTTCACTTCATGGTCATTTCCATGCATTTCATGATCATTCCCGACGATTCCGTGTTGATTCACGGTCGTTTCCACGCATTTCACAGTCAATTCCCTTCACTTCACGTCATTTCCATGCATTTCACGATCAATTCGGTTAACTTCACGGTCATTTTCATGCATTTCACAGTCATTTCCATGCATTTCACGGTCATTCCTGGTAATTTCATGTTGATCCACGGTCATTTCCACACATTTCACAGTCAATTCCTTTCATTTCATGGTCAATTCCCACACATTTCACGGTCAATTTCCTTCACTTCACGGTCATTTCCACGCATTTCTCGGCAATTCCGTGTTGATTCACGGTCATTTCCACACATTTGACTTTGAAATGCATGGAAATGACTGTGAAGTGAAGCGAATTGACAGTGAAATGCATGGAAATGACCGTGAAGTGAAGGGAATTGACCGTAAATTGCATGAAAATGACCATGAATCAATACGGAATAGCCGGAAATAACCGTGAAATGCATGGAAATGACTGTGAAGTGAAGCGAATTGGCCATGAAATGCATGGAAATGACTGTGACGTGAAGGGAATTGACCATGAAATACATGGAATGACCGTGAAATGAAACAGAATCGGTGGGAATGATCGTGAAATGCATGGAAATGACCGTGAAGTGAAGCGAATTGACCGTGAAATGCGTGGAAATGATCGTGAAGTGAAGATAATTGACCGTAAAATGCGTGGAAATGACCGTGAATTAACACAGAATCGCCGAGAATGACCGTGAAATGCATGGAAATGACCGTGAAGTGAAGCGAATTGGCCGTGAAATGCATGGAAATGACCATGAAGTGAAGGGAATTGACCGTGAAATGCATGGAAATGACTGTAAAATGAAACGGAATCGCCGAGAATGACCGTGAAATGCATGGAAATGACCGTGAAGTGAAGTGAATTGACCGTGAAATGCATGAAATGACCGTAAAGTGAAGGGAATTGACTATGAAATACATGGAATTGATCGTGAAGTAAAGCGAAACTGCCGGGAATGATCGTGAAATGCATGGAATTGATCGTGAAGTAAATGAAATGAATAAAATTGACCGAGAACTGATTAAAATTGACCGCGAAGTGAATGAAATGGATTTTCGACCATTGACCTGATGGAATCTTGGAAAATAAACAGGTTGGTTGGTTAAAGTAGCTTCTCCTACCCCAAAATCATATAGGGTACATCAAGTAATTAATTTTGGTTTAGAATATATTCTTGTTAAATGAATAAAGAGAGAAATGAAAAAAAGAGAGAAAAAAGTTTTATATGCTTATATATACATATTTATATAAATATGTATTAGAGAAAAATGTAGGTAGAATGAAGTTATCCATGTAAAAAATAATAAATAAATAAAGTGCACAGGTGGATGTGAGGCCAACCAAAATTATAAACATTGAGTGTGGGGCCCATTCAAAATTATGTGGGGCCCACGATGGGACCCACCCAATTTTTTTCCAAAAAATCTGGCGGCACTACTGCATAGATGTCCAGAGATTAGCGGCATTACTACCGGATCAGCGGTAGTATTGCCTGAATTTATTTTTTTTTCAATGGCTACGGCTATGGCTACGGTTATAATCCATAGCCATAGGAAACCTAGCCTTCAAGAACCAGCCGATCCGCATGAAGGCAAACTCAAGGGCATTTTCGTCATGTGCAAGGGCGTCCGTATACCTAGGGAGTATTCTTGGCAACTAAAAAGAAATGAGCTTAAAAAGGTTGTGGGCTATATACTGGTCGTATGGTTGGAAATTTCTCCGTGTCGTGCTGGGAAAGTTTGGAAACGGATTGGCTACTACCTATCTATCAGCCCCTTGCCTGTGGTCGGTGCCCTGTGGACCCCATCATGATGTATGTGTTTCATCCATTTTTACAGATCATTTTAGGGGTTTATCAAAAAAAATATAGAGACATAAATCTCAAGTGGACCACACCACAGGAAAACAAAGTGATTGAATATCCACCATTTAAATACTCCTATGGCCCATTGTACTATTTATTTGACATCCAACCTCTTGATTAAGTCATAAATACCAGATGAAGGGAAAAAAAACAAATATTAGCTTGAACCAAAATTTTTATAGCCCCCAAAAAGTTTTTGATGGTCGACCTTTATTCAACTCTATTTTCGGCATTGTGGTGCACTTGAGATTGGGATATACCTCATTTTTGGTCTCATGTTATAAAATGATCTAGAAAAATAAATGAACGGCATGGATGAAACACATACATCATTATGGGCCCAAAGAGCACCGACCATCAGCCATTGCTGCTTCGGGAGAGTTCTATATATGGAAAGTGGATTGGACACTCCTCGAGCTCCAAGCTGCATGAACGGTTCAGAGGAGATCAAAGTTAAATGGGCTCCACAATAATGTATTTATTATGTCCACACCGTTCATCCATTTTTCAAGATCATTTTAGAATACAATCCAGAAAAATGAATCATATCCAAAGATCAACTGGACCACACCACAAATAGCAGCTGAGATAATGATTTTCACCGTTAAAAATTTTGTAAGGCCCACCATAATGTTTATTTTCCATCCAACCTGTTCATAATGTCACGGAGACTTGGACGAAGAGGAAAGACAAATTTCATATTTAGCCAAAACTTCAGTGAACCCCAAAAGGGTTTCACTGGCAGACTATCAATCTCCCACTGCTTTTTTCAATGCAGTCCACTTGATTGTTAGATCTATTTTATTTTTCATTTTTGTCTTAAGCCTTAAAACAAGCTCGAAAAATGGATGGACGGTTTGGATATAACACAGACCTCATGATGGGACTCACAGAACTTGCCAACGTCAATACAGCAGCTATACCGCTAATGTATGATACAACAAACCAATCCGCTTCCCTATCTATGGCCTACCATATGCAGTTGTCTTATCCACGCCATCCATTCATTTTTCCAGCTCATTCTAATACAAAAAATGAGGATCGATTCAAACCTCGGGTGGACCACACAATAAGCTAAGAAACCGTGCCAATTGAATGCCCACAATTAAAATAAATAAAAAATAAATAAAAAATAAAATAAAAACTTCCTAAGATTACAAAAGTTTTGGATCAAGCTGATATTTGTGTTTCCCATCATCTGAGTCCGTGTTACCTACTCAACAATAGATTTGATGGCAAATAAAAATTGCTCTCTCACTGTAAGTTTGTAAAGATGAGGATTCAATCAGCACTTTCCAATAATGCGGTGCACTTGAGGTTTGACTACTTTTTTTTTGCCTTCCTATCGAGAATGAAAAAGCGTTTGTGGCATGGCTTTTGAGCGTGCCCTCTTCGGCAAAGATAGTGGCATTGAAGTCCCTTCATTTTTTATATAGCGCGCTAGCGCCCCTATATAGTGACGGCTCCCTCCCACTTCCCTCCGAGTCAGATTTTTTCCGGAATGGTTTTCAAGTGAACATGGACACTGTTCTTCGATGGCGCTCTCCACGATCGAGAAGCATATCGGCTCGCATTTCCAAACCAACCAACGTTGCGTAATACGAGCTCTCATCACAGCCTCACCGCAGCACAACAACTTGATACAGCAACCTTATCATCGGCTATTGAAGTTTTCAAGCACTAAAATGGATTAAGCCCTAATGAGAGGCACCGTCGTGATAAGACACAGAATGGGCTGTAAGTTTCAAAGATGAGGACTCAGGCTAGAGCCTCATCACGGCTCCCTCACAAGCAGAATGGTTTTCAACAACGATGGGCTCTCCACGATCAACGATATAGGCATCGTGCTTCTCTCAGGAGAAGAGTACTTTCGGCCAACCAACAAGCGTTATATCGACGCCCTGGTTCTCCATCAAGAAGAGAGTTCTCCATGACAAAAGGAACCCGGACTCATTATTTAAAATGGAATAATGTCGTGGATAAGACACATACATCGTAATGGGCCCACTGGCGTTTCCAGCACGACATCGTACCAAAGCCGTTGCTGTGTGTACACTGCGCGATCCGAGTCCTCTTACAACTCCAATATGATAATGGGAATGAAACCAGAGGCACGACTGGGGTCTTCGTTGTGGAGACTTTTTATGGCTGTGGGTCCCAAAGAGATGTCTCCGACAGATACACTCCGGCCATCTCTTTTCAAGGACCAAAATAGGATAGAATGGTTTTTTTTTTTAAAAAAAAAAAACAGATTCAAAATTCGGGTGGGCCACTACAAACGAAAGTGGAAACGAAACTTCCACGGTTGAAATCTTTCTGGAACTGACCACGATGTTTATATGAAATCCAAACCCTTCGAATGGTTATTACTAATCAGATAAACCGTAGGAATAAACATCACACAGATACAAAAATTCTGTCACCCCATGCGTTCGATCTCCACTGCTTCATGTTCTATGATTCACATTAATGAGTTTTGGTTGCGCCTTTTGGTTGCGCCTTATTTTTAGATTATAATCATGATGTGGTACTTAAAAACAGACGGCTGGAGTGGATCTGCCACGGATATCTCCGTAGGCACACAGCCCCACGCAGGTATATCTCTATGCCCGGGGAGCATCCGCTCTCATCTCGCAGGGGCCAGATTAGGTGCCCCCCGCGCGCCCCCCGCCCCCAGGAGGATGCAGCTCTGATGGTGGGTCCACCTTGACGTATGTATCGTATATCCACGCTATCCATCCGTTTTTCTCTCATTTTAGGCCGCGTGGCAAAAAAATGCAACGGATCCTAATCTCACGTGGACAACTTTATAAGAAATAATGATATTGAATTCCCACCACTAAAAATTCTTAAAATCCACTGTAATGTTTATTTAACATTACGTGCCATCCAACTTGTTGATAAAGTCACACATACCTGGACGAAGAGAAGAAAACAAATATCAGCTTGATCCGAAACTTTTATGGCCCCCAAAAATATTTAATGGTTGTCGTGCCCAAAATTGAACTGGTATATGATGCAGGAAGTTTAACTGACCACATGAAGAATATTAAGATGAACTTTCCAAATTGGTAAGGCACGAAGCTTGGAGGATGTGGCTAATGGTCCTCTCGACAGACAGGTCGACCCCAAGCTGAGCTCCTTGAAGGCAAAGCTCGGTTGTAAGAGCCATCTCCTGAGCTGAGCAGGTCGACTGCCACCTGGGTGGGATGGGGATCTCGGAGAAAATCCAGCCTCGAACCAAAAGATCAGATTCGATATGATTGTACCCAAAATTCTAGCTCGGTGATAAATTCAGGGGAAGATTCATATCCATATAAGACTTTCCAGCGTATCCCATGAATCCTACATGATACGCAGATCTCGACACCACCTAATAGACCCTATAAGTACCCCCACTGCGATTGAAGGGTGGTAAGAGACAAAAATCCAACCTCAAGCCTTTTCAACTAAAGTCTACCGGTATGACTTAGGCATCGTAGGGTCCATAGCCGCTATCGGCACCTCCGTTGTCTGCTTCGTCCTATCTTTGCAGGTTCATTGGTGGACTAGCTCCTACAACCAATCGCATCTATTCATCTAGATTTTGACAATAGCATATTGGCATCGTCTGTGGGAACGACAACAAAGTCAAGTTCAAACCAACTCTGGCTTGAGTTATTATTCTTCCTCCTCCTCGATGGCCAAGAAGAAGGGGAAAGCCCCGGCTACAGCTGAATCTACTCATGGGGAGTACCCTGAAGATGCTCAGGCTTCGCATTCAGCCCTCAAGTCGCAGCTACTATCACAAGTAGTAACGCAAAGGTCTCGGAACCGGGGTAGCCGGCTCATATCCCTCGAGAATCAGGTGGGAGTCCTACCCAAGAATGTAGACCATACCATAAGGATGTTGGAAAGGCAGCACAGGTCCTTAGCTAACCAACAAGAAGAGGTGGAGGCTGCAACCAAGCAGTCCCGCCCTGTACCGTCTCATCATAAACCTCGCTGAGGGAAGGCCCAACCGGGAGGGGGGGAGCTTTCTCTCCCCTGACACAGACTCCGTAAGCCACCAAGCTTGCTGAGTCTGATCTGCACCATAACTTAGATCAGAGGAGTCAAGCTTAAGGAAAGACCTTAAAGATCATGGTTGAAAATGAAGTCCCTTGGAAGGCATAAATTAAAAAAAAAATCTGAAATCAGCTTGGTAATATATAGTAGGCTTATCGAGCAAAGGCCCCGACTTTTATCGATGCTCCACTCATACAAACCGAGTCATCATTTATAAACAACATCATGTAAGCCCAACCACCACTTAGGTTTTCGATGCCCTAAATATCACCATATTCATGCGTAGGAGACCCTCCTGAGCACCTAGAATCATTTAGAGAATAGATGGAACTTCATGGTGCTTCTGGACCCATGATGTGCATGACATTCTACCTAATACTAAGTGGGGCAGCACGATAGTGCTATATGCACTTGAAACCAAAATCCATCAGCTCGTTTGCCCAACTTAGCAGGACTTTCGCTACCCAATTTATTAAGAGTAAGGATATAAGGAAGCCTTCAACCCACCTCCTCATGATAACCCAGAAGAAAGATGAGCTACTGAAAGATTACATCTTCCGGTTTAATGCTGAAGTTATCCATGTATAAGGCTACTTGACCAAGTGGTCCTCATGATGACTAGTCTCAAACTCGGAAACCGGGCCCACAAAATTTTTAATCACCGAATCCGGCACCAACAACCTCCGTAGCACCCCATTTTCGGCTCCCGGCACCCATATACCAGGTTCCGATCATGGGATCCTACAAGGAGGATTTTCAACATAAATTTAATTCGTAATAAGCATAACTATAAGCATAACCCATGAACAATAACCAAAACACCATCACAAAAATCCACTATGATCAAAACTTGAATACAGTGCGCATAAAGGAAAATACAATGATAATAATGACAAAACTCCAGAAGCGCACGCTCCTGCTCCTGCTCAGCTACGGCTTGGCATCACCTGCACGTAACAGTTATGCATGAGCTTATAGAAAGCTTAGAGGGTGGTGAAAGTGTATGCGTATGGTAGAAATGCAAGTATGCAATATCAGAGTAATGCGAAAATGCTAGTAAGTCCATGAATGCCATCAGCCGTACCAAGGTTATGCGACGCAAGACATGAATGTTATTGACCATACTAAGGCCATGCGATGCCACACATGAATGTAATCGGCCATACCAAGGCTATGCGATGCAAGGCCTACAGGGCCAATGTCATATGCGAGGTGCAACTCAAGCATACCAAATCTCATCTGAATCCTCATTTTAATACAATTTATTTCTAGAATATATATCACCGAGGTTTAGTACACTATACACCAGATCGCCGCCCACTAGATGCGCAACCATGTAAGTGGAAGAGATTTTACTATCCGCCTACTTCCTTCCAACTGACCATGACATAGTGGGAGATGCGGCCACTGGTATTTGACCCTCGTGCGCTCATGTATGCACTCGGTCTCGACGTTGGAGTCATCCTCTGGTACTATTGGGTTTAGTGATTTTCACCTAGGGACATCTATGGCGCCTCGATGCTAGTAACAATATTTTTAGTGTCCAATCCTGCTATCCACGATATACTTATGGAGGCTATGACCTTGATATTGCTAGGGTGTACAAAAATTATATCACACAAATACGAGATGCATGAATTATACTATCCAGTCATGCAGCAATCCTACGGGTAATGTGCGCTCATGTAGGCAACTCCTCTTATCAAGGAGTCCCATAATAATCCACCCAATGACATGTGTTATGATCAATCACTCCTCATATCAAGCATACATATGATGCGCATAGGCATAGATTGTGAAGCTATACTAAGCATGTTATATGATGTTAATGTACTCTCTTCATATCAAGGATGGGCCTAGACGGCCTACTTATATCAAGAATGGGCCAAATGATCATGAGGGTCCAACAGTTTGGGTTAGCCCACTAAGGGGAGGTGAGAATGGGCCTAACAATGAGCCCTAGGGAAAGTTATAATGTGAACATTTAATGATCATTGCTCTTACAATGTGGACATCAAACCATCTTTGCTCCCAAGGCATGACCCATTATAAACATCATTACATACATCATGGTGGAATCACACATCACATTAGTCCTCATATACATCGTTTTGGGCCTCACAAGGGCCTCACATACATCGCATTGGGCCTCACTCATGGGCCTCACATGCATCACATCGGGCCTCATATAAGGGCCTCATATACATCGCATTAAGCCACATCCCATGGGCCTCAAATATATCACAATGGGCCATGTCCCATGGGCCTCGAATAAATCATAATGGGCCACATCCATGGGCCTCTCATACATCACATCAGGCCTCATCATATGGGCCAATATACATCACATCGGGCCTCATCATATAGGCCTCATATATGTCATATTGGGCCTCACCAAATGGGTCGCAAATACATCATATTGGGCCTTATCAATAGGCCATAATTACATTATATTGGGGTAGGCCTTGCACATTCCAAATGGGCCCACCAGATGAACAACATGGGTGTACAACACCTACATCAAGTGGGCCACACGTCCAGTGGTCCAGATGACGCTGATAAAACACTTACATCACCTGGGTCCCATGTGGACAGTAGGGATGAAATACATACATTAGGTGGGCCCGGCAAATGGACGATGTGGACATAAAAAATAAACATCATGGTGCACCCACATAGCACTGTCCAGCGATGGATGGTGTGATGTACAACGCATCATCAAGGGAGGGGCTCACCATAACGTTTATCCAATCTGTTCACAAGTCACAAAGACCTGAATTAAGAGGGAAAATGAATTCCATATTGATCCAGAACTTCTGTGACCCCAAACGGGTTTCAATGGTAGACGTTCAATCCTCCACTAGTTTTACATTGTGATCCACTTAATAGACGGTGTGGATATAGAACATATACATCAACGGTGGGTCCCATCGTCCAACCATCTGGACGGTGTGGATAAGACCCATACATCATAGTCGGACCCACAAAAATTGCTGACAGTAATACGGCAGCTTCCAACTGCATGGAACCCATACATCATAGTTGGACCCATTGAACTTACTGACGGTAATACAACAGCTTCCAGCTGTGTGGGACCCATACATCATAGTCAGACCCACAAAACTTGCTGATGGTAATACAACAGATTCCAGTTGCGTGGGACCCACCGTCTAGGGTTTGGACGGTGTGGATCTCATCAGGTGGGACCACATGTGTAGGGGAGGGGGGGGGGGGTCCACATCCCATCAGATGAATGGTTTAGATATAATACATACCTCAAGATCAGGCCCACAGAACCTGCTGGCGCCATTGCAGCAACGTGCTGTGATGGACCCACCTTCCCACGTGGACAGCAGGGATGATATACATACATTGAAGGTGAGTCCACACGTGTGGGACCCACCAACCCTTTTTTTTTTTGAAAAGCTGATATTTGTATTTTTTACTTCGTCCAGGGCATTGGACGCCCAATGAACGGACGACCTTGGATGGGGCACGTCACTAGGGTGGGCCCGATATTTGGCCAAACTGGATGGATGGTGTAGACGTAGATCATATACATTCAAATGGGTTCCACCAAGGTGAGTCACACGGCCCCGGGACCACGCCCATGTGCATAATTTGGCTCATCACAGTCTGTGGGGCTGCTGGATGTCCAATAGCCTGGACAGCAAGGGTGTCCTTGCGCTGGACTGTCCGGGTCCTCTCACATACATCAAGTGGGCTACAAGATAAGGGGGAGAGAGAGAGAGAGAGAGAGAGAGAGAGAGAGAGAGAGAGAGAGAGAGGGAGGGAGCTCTGCTACTATGAGCTCCCTTCTATGATACAATGTATACATCAAGATGGGTCCCATATCATGTGGGCCCTAAATAAAAAAAATCAAGATCTAGTGTTATGAACACCCACCGATTTCACTCATTCTTGGCTCCTTGGAATACTAAGCTCCTAAGCTCTCTCTTTGATGGAAGATGATGAAGATTGAAGGGTGGAGATAAGAATTTAGGGGTAGGGAGTGGGCCACACTATGTAAATTTTAGAGCTTCCCAAGCTTAGACAGTTACTCTCCTTGGTGCTTGGTAAAAATGGGTAGAGAATGAGAGAGAGAGAGAGAGAGAGAGAGAGAGAGGTGATGGGATGAAAAGGGATGGGTGAGTGATGTATGAGTGATGGGTGGAGTGGTGGTGTAAGAGATGGGATGGAAAGGTATGAGTGTTGTTGACTTTTGGGTGAGAGAGTGATAGGTAGGGTATGGGTTGAGTACTTGCTTGTACTTGATTGATTGATTGATGTGATAGATTGGGTAGAAATTCTCTCGGGATTCACAACGGGTGGCGTTTCCTCGAAATATACGTAAGCCCACAACTCCTGGCCTGGGTATCGCATCGGCACCCGAGACGGGGCGTTGGAACTCAGCGACGGCGCGGTCGCTAGGGTACAAGTCTCAGGTCGAGTCGACTTAGATATACGATATGTGACTTAGGGTCGTGCGCAGACGTTAGTTAGAGGTCACGGGTTGCCGAAATTTGATGGAGAGGATCATGGGAGTCTAAGGAACTGTATGGATGGGGATACGGGCCTTACAATGTACACATAAACACTCGAGATAAAGGTAACTTGGCAAAAGATAAGAAAATGAAGGAAATAAGGAGGGATCCAGCATAGGCTCTAAAAGAAGAAGAGATGACAACTAGAGCAATGTCCCTCAAGTTAATCGGGCTCCAGAAAGTCAGTTTCATTGATACACCCCATTGAACACCACGCTAGAATAGGTTCTCATTGAGGTTAAAGAAAAGAAGATCTTGAGATAGCCGAACAAGATGAGGGCCGACTCGAAAAAAAAAAAAAAGACAGAAAGAAATATTGTCACTTCCACCGGGACCATGACCACGATGCGCCTGAATGTTTTTTTGTAAGTGCTTATATGTTTAGCGCACATGGATTATCAAATTTTGTAAGATAAAAGTGTTTCAAATCAAAATCAAAACTAAGTGTTTCAAGTACGGAATTATAACTACTCTACATGCCTAAAGATCAACTTAAGATCGAGATCGACTTATGATCAGCTCAAGATTAGCATATTGTCTTAAGTAGTCATCGCCCAATTTCAAGACAAGATCAAGTCAAAGTTCAAGACATGTTGTCCAATGTATTTACTAAAACATAGGTGGTATGACCCTAGAAAGACCTTAAGTTAGGATCTTTCAAAAATTCATTAACTACGTTTTTAATAATATTTTAACTCTGGAGTTCAGTCAGCCTAACTTCTGGTTCGGCAAGCCTAACTTCCTCGGCTAAACTAACTTCATGTTCAGGTAAAATAACAAATTCTGATAAAAATTCAGCCAGCCTAAATTTTGGTTTAGCTAGCCCAAGTGAGTTCAGGTCAAATTCCGGAAATGCATTTTTATGAAATTTGTGGGAATTTGATTGGCCGAATTTGACCTCGGGCCAGTCAAATTTTAGATAAATCTTTATCACGTGCAATCCAATAGCCGTTGGAACGAATCCGGTGGAATCCGGCCAGCTAAAGTTATTCTTAGGCTAACTGACTTTCCAATATTTTTTGCTATAAATAGAGGCCTTCTCTCATTCTAAATTACAACAAGAAAAATCATTATGAACCTTCTACAAGTGAGAGAGAAGCTCAAGTCATCGACAAGCTAATAACGTGGTATTTATAATTTATTTTTAGCTTATTCAATTTCCTTTCTCAAAGATGATTTCAATCTTATTCTAAAGAGTATTCTATACTCCTTTTTGAGATATAAGAGAATCGAATCAAGTAGCATTTGGGTTTGTCATTTATAAAATCCTATACTCTTTCTTTTGAGCGAATACTACCTCGTCTACATTCAAGAAAGAAGTTCCTCTGGTACAAGCATCTACTACGTCTTTAAATCTACGTTTGAAAATAAGTACTCTATTTACTTTATTTCATTTAGGTTTGTCTGAGATAGCCTGTGAAAACCTCAATGGGTTGATTTGTGATAGCCCGTGAAAATCACAAAGTGGATTTTTATTTGTGATAACCCATCAAAATCACAAAAAGAGTTTTATTGCGGTGAGTCCATGAAAAGTACAAGGAATTGTATTAGGTTGTTAAGGTGAACCTGTGAAAACTTTGTTATAGTGAAAGCCAAAATTATGAGGGTAGTAAATTTGGGAGTGGAGTAGGTGTGGTTGTTTTAAGCACCAAACCACTACAACTCCTTGTGCATCTGTGGTGAATATTTATTTCCTTTTTTTGTGGTAGATATTATTTAATTCTTGTGGTGAATGTAGTAATTATTTTACCTTCTCTGGCTAGTTTTAAATATTGATTTTAAAGACATTTGTGAAATAAGGTTGTCCTGCTCAACATTTTAAGTGAAGGTTATCATACGAATTATTTGAAATCAAGGTTTCAATACTTAGGCAATTGAGATTTTGTATTCTTTATATATTCCACTTTTATTTCGATTATTTGGTATTGTCCTATTCACCCCCTCTAGGACATCGTTAGCCCTCCTTTTCATTTTTATCTCGAAGAAAAGATTGAATCCCTCATTTAGAGGAGATACTTGCACGAGTTTGTTAATAGGAACATAGAAGATCAACCAGTTCCTCAGTAGGAGCGACATGAGGAGCACACCGACAACGTAGTGGTTGGGGAAATACACACCATATTTGGTGGAGCCATCGGGCGTGGCTATTCAAACTGGGCACACTGAGCCCATTATCAGAGCCTAAATGCTACCAAAGGAGAACACCAGATAAAACTCAGCGGCTGACCCAGGAAAGCCCAAGATAGACTCAAGGATTGTCGCCTTTATAAAGGAAGATGCTCGAGGGATTCAACACCCCCATGATGATATACTAGTGGTCTCTATGACCATTGCTAACCTCAAGGTGCATCGAATATTGGTCGACATAGGAAGTTCGGCCGACATCCTATTCGCAGCCACTTTCAACAAAATGGGAGTTGGAAGATTTAAACTGCCACCTGTTTGAACCCCTCTGCTGGATTTCATAGGGGAAAAGGTGACCTTAGAAGTGTCCTCCTGACAGTAATGGCCAGAGAAGGCGCCAACCAGGTCATCACTATGATGGACTTTTTGGTGGTAGACTACCCCTTAATGTGTAATGTTATTTTGGGCGGACCATAATTAAATGCCATACGAACTATGGTCTCCACCTATCATCTCACCATGAAATTTCTGACTGAGCATGCGGTCAAAAGGATTTGAGGTGACTAACATGAAGCTTGACAATGTTATTCGATAGCCTTCAAGGAAGGGCACAATGACAACGGACTATGTAAGTCACCTCCCTTAATCCTAAGGAGGAGACTATCGAGCAAGGGACACCTGCAGAAGACCTCATCTCCATGTGACTCTTTGAGGTTGACCTGTCACAGACTATTCAGGTCGGGTCGCTACTTGAACTGCCACTCCATTTAGAGATAGCGAACCTACTAAGGGAACATGCTAACGTGTTCTCTTGGTCTCATAAGGATATATATGCCCGGAAGACCTGAGAGTTGCAGTTCATCGACTGAATGTAGACCATGACCACGAGCCCGTCCGTCAAAAAAGAAAAGCATTTGCCTCAAAAGGCACGCATCAATTAATGAGGAAGTTAGCAAGCTTCTCGAGGCTGGCTTTATTGAGGAAGTGCACTATCTTGACTAGCTGACCAATGTGGTGCTTGTGAAAAAGGCCAACGGAAAATGGTAAGTCTATGTGGACTACATAGAATTAAATAAGCCTTGCTCAAAAGACAGTTTTCTCCTACCAAGGATTGACCAGCTAGTATACACTACCACTGGGTATGTACTCCTCAGTTTTATAGATGCGTACTCACGGTACAACCAAATCGGTATGCACGAGCACGACAAGCATAAAACTACCTTCATCACCAATAAAGGATTGTATTGTTATCAAGTAATGCCTTTTGTGTTAAAAAATGTCAGAGCAACGTATCAATGACTGGTGAGTAAGATGTTCACCAAGGAAAATGTGAAAACCATAGGGGTTTATGTTAACGATATGTTCATCAAGAGGACCATGGCCAAGCGCCATATAACAGACCTCAGAGAGATATTCAGGATCTTGAGGAAATACCGGATGAAACTCTACCTAAGAAAATGCGCATTCAACATTAATTTAAGTAAGTTCCTAAGTTTCATGGTCCACTAGAGAGGGATCGAGGCGATTCTTGACAAAACCAAGCTCTCATAGAAGAAATTTAGCGCCTCACGGGTAGAGTGGCGACTCTATATAGATTTTTTTTCCTAGCCATAGATAGGTTGTCACACCCCAAACTCGGAAACCGGGCTCACAAAATCTCCGATCACCGAATCCGATGCCAACAGCCTCCATAGTAGCCAATTCTCGGCCTCCAACGCCCATATGCCAGATTCCAATCCTGGGATCCTACGAGGAGGATTTTCCAACCTACATTTACCTCGTAAGAAGCATAACCACAAGTTTACCCAAGTCATAAAGGCAACATCATCATCACATATCTACTAATATCAAAACTTTTAAATACAATGCATAAAAGGAAATACAATAACAATATTGGAAGCTCCAGAAGTCCGCTGCACGCTCCAAGCTCAATGCTGCCGCGACATAACCCCACCTGCACACATCTATCGTGCATAAGCTTATAGAAAGCTTAGAGGGTGGTGTAAGTGTGTGCGTAAGATAAGTGTCAAGCACACAATATATTAGAGCAAGTGGAAATACTAACAAGTCCATAAAATATCATCAACCTTATCCAGGATATGCGATGCAAAGACGTAATAAGCCAATGACATATACTGAGAAAGTAATGTAGGTCGACTACGCAATGCGGAGACATAATGAACCAAATATCAGATACTGAGGATGTAATACAATATGTAATTCTGGAGAACTACGAATACCATTAGCTTCATTAGCATATAAATGCAGAAACATAACAACCTAAAATGTCGTATGCCGTGGATGTAATGTGGTGCGAATGAAATGACTAAGCTGGAGTGTGAAGTCGGGATGATAGTACGTAGCGTCACAGGCTACGGGGTCTATCACAAGAGACTTCTATCCAAACTAGTCTCATACCTAATTTGGATAGTCAGACTAAATGTGGTAAACTCTGGATCTTAGGTTAGTCGCGTGCCCCAACCAAAAATCCAGGTCATTGCGAAGGTACACATAACAACTAGTTGCACATCACCAGCCTGAGTGGATAGTGAATGAATGAATGAATGAATAGTTTAAATGCTCAGTATACAAATCCTACTCAATAAGTCCACATATCAATACTGTACATCTCTGGGATCATCACCGGGGTCTAGTACACTCCAAGCTGGATACCGACCCGGCCGACTGCGCAGTCCAGCGAGTGGAAAAGACCTCACTACCCGCTTACCAGTAGTATACCAATGCCTACCCAGCTCGTCGATAACGGACCCATTTGGGAGCTGGTCAAACTCAGCTTAGCTTACAGCCCCCTCACTTGGGCAGATAAGGCCACACCCCCTTCCAACCGACCACAACACAGTGGGAGAAGCGGCCTACTGGTATTCGGCACTCGGGCACTCATGTATCCACTCGGTCTAGACGTTGGGGCATCTCTTGACCACAGAGGTTTAGGGACTTTCACCCACGGACATCCAAAGTGCCTAGATGCTCGAACCAAACATTTTCAGTGTCCCATCTAGCCATCTCCGACATGCTTGTGGAGGCTACGGTCCTGACGTCGCTAAGGTGTATAGTAATCACAACACATAATATAAGATGCATGAGTCATACAATCTAGTCATGCATCAATCATGCACATACCGTGCACTCATGTGAGACAATCTCCACCTATCAGGGAGTCTCATAACAACCTACCCAATGACATACGCAATAGTCAACCACATCCCATAATAAACATGCAGATGATGCGTATAGACATGTACATAATGCTCTGCTGTCACATACTCGTAATCGGTATCGACAATTGACACTGATAATCGGCCTCGACAATCGGTCTCAGCAATCGGAATCGGCCTCGACAATTGGAATTAGCCTCGATAATCGGTCGAGGAATCAACCTCGACAATCTAAATTGGCCTCGATAATCGGAATCGACCTCGATAATCGGAATCAGCCTCGACAATTGGCCTTGGTAATTAAAATGGGCCTCGATAATCGGCCTCGATAATCGGAATCGACCTCGATAATTAGAATTGGCCTCGACAATCGGCTTCAATAATCAGAATTGGCCTCAACAATCAGAATCGGCCTAAAAAATCATAATCAACTTCGATAATCAGAATCGGCCCCTACAATCAGAATCGACCTCGATAATCAGAATCGGCCTCGACAATCGGAATCGGCCTTAACAATCGAAATTGACCTCGATAATCAGAATCGGCCTCGATAATTAGAATCGACCTCGATAATCAGAATCAACCTTAACAATCGGAATCGGCCTCGACAATCGGAATTGACCTTGATAATCGGAATTGGCCTCAATAATCAGAATCGGCCTCAATAATCAGAATCACCCTCAACAATCGGAATCGACCTCGATAATCAAAACTGGCCTTGGCAATTGGAATCGACCTAGATAATTAGAATCGACCTTGACAATCGACCTTAATAATCAGAATCGACCTCAACAATCGGAATCGGCCTCGACAATCGGAATCGACCTTGATAATCAGAATCAGACTCGATAATCGGCCTCAATAATCAGAATCGACCTCAACAATCGGAATTAGCCTTAACAATCAGAATTGGCCTCAATAATCGGAGTAGGCCTCGACAATCAGAATTGGTAATCGGCCTAATAAAAGGCCTAAGGGAAGGTCACAATGTGGACATTTAACCATCATTGCTCCCAAGGAATGGCCCACATAAAGCCAAATGTATAGCGGGCCCATGGCCTCACATAATGGCCTAATACACATCCCATTGGCCACACACAAAGGCCTTATGCACAATATAATGGGCCTCGTGCAAGAGTTTAATATACATCACAATGGGTCTCACTCAAGGGCTTAATACAATCACGATGGGCCTCACTTATGAACCACATATACATCTCATTAGGCCTCATCATATGGGCCTCACATACATCAAGTGGGCCGCAATACATGGGCCTCAGACACATCACAATGGGCCCCAACACGTGGGCTAGGTATACATCATATTGGGCCTCAAACATGGGCCATATATACATCACATTGGGCCGCACATATGGGCCTCATATACATCACCATGGGCCACGACCCATGGGCCTCGAATACATCACAATGGGCCTCATATACCTCAAGTGGGTTGCTCTAATGGGCCAACATGTATCAAATGGGCCGCACCAATGGGCTCATACACATCAAGTGGGTCATATCAATGGGCCTCATATACATCAAATGGGTCGCATCATGTGGGCCTCAAATACATCAAGTGGGCAGCAATACATGGGCCATACCGCTTACACCATTCATCTATTTTTTAGAGATCATTTTAGAGTATTATCCAAAAAAAGAATTATACCAAAAATCATCTAGACAAAACCACAAATAATAGTGGTGATAATGATTTCCACTGTTAAAACTCTAGCGGGCCATGATAGCATTTATTTTCCATCCAATTTGTTCAAAGGTCATAAAGACCTGAACTAAGAGGAAAAACAAATTTCATATTGGTCCAAAACTTCTGTGGCCCAAAAGGTTTCAATGCTGGACATTCAATCCCCACTGTTTATGGCAGTGAGGTCCACTTGATAACTAGATCTGTCTTATTTTTAACCTCAGGCCTTAGGACGAGCTCACCAAATGGATGGACGGTTTGGATGTAACACATACATCATGGGTGGGGTTTACATATGTGGCCCACCAGAGAGTTGACTCTGCTTCATTTTTATTTATTTATTTCTATTATTATTATTATTATTATTATTGAAATGGTCCACCGTCCAGACCCATGTCTGGACGGATGGTGTGGATAACAAGACATGCATCATGGTGGGATGATGGATGGTGCAAATGAAGCACTGCATCATGGTGGGGCGTACCTGACATCGTCCAGATGGGTGGTGTAGATGATACACATATCTGGTGGGTACAACGGGACTTGCTGACGTCCCTCCTCACAGGATAGCTGGTGTGAGATACACCAGCCATCCCTCCTCACAGCAGGTGGGTCCCACGTGGGGCCCACCAGATATATATATATATATATATATATTACATATGTATATATATATAATCTTATATATTATATTATTTTTATTTTTTTGTTGGTGTTGCAACATTTGCAACGTCTAAGGACTGGACGTCCGTTTAACGGATGGTCTGGATGATCAAACATGTGTGTTAAGGTGGTTCTCATTTCACACGTGCAGCACGTGTGGGGGTGGGCCCCACACACTTGCTAAAAATGGATGGACGGTGTAAGATATGACACACATCTCACGGTGGGACCAGCAGAACTTGCTGACGTCAATCCAGCTATAAGTTGGTATGAGGTACTCCAGCAATCTGATTTCAGGTGGGTCCACACATGTGGGACCCACCACCTATGGATGTACGGTTTGAATATCAAGTATCAACGGGTGGGCCACAACATCACAAATAAAATGAGAGAGAGAGAGAAGAAAAATGTGAAGGGGAGGGACCCTGCCACTATTGGGCCTTCCCTAATACAATGCATATATCAAGTAGGTCCCACAACAAGTGGGCCCTTAAAAATAAAAATCAATGGTGGATCACCCACCTATCGACCTTCTTCTTGGTCCCTTAGCTTCCTTAGCTCCTATGCTCAACTTTTGAAGGTGGATGATGAAGTTTTGATGGTGGAGATGAGAGATTGGGTGGTAGAGAAGTGGGCACACTTAGGTTGCCATTGGAAGGCTTGGACGTTGGATTTTTTTTGTTGCTTGGAAATTTGTTTAAGAAATGAGGGGGAGAGAGAAGTGATGGGATGATAACGGATGGGTGGAATGGATGTTGTAAGGAAGGGATGGTTAGGGTATGGGCTTGGTTGAAATTTGGGTGAAAGAGGGATGGGTGGAGAGAGAGAGAGAGAGAGTTGACTTGTGAGGGGTGAGGTGGCATGAGGTATGGGTGGTGTACTTGACTTGTGATTGATGTGTACTTGATTGATTGATGTGATGGGTTGAAGAGATTCTCTTGGAATTCGCAACGCACGGCGTTTTCCTCGAAATGAACGTGGGTTTATAGCTTATGATGTAGGTATCGAATTGGCGCGTCAGACACAGCGTTGGAACCGTGGCGATAGCGTGGTCGCTAGGGTACAAGTTTCGAGTCAAGCCGACTTAAAATCACTGGATGTGACTTAGGATTGCGTGCAAATACCGATTTCAAGTCGAGGATTGTTGAAATTCGATCGGGAGGACTGTGGAAGTCTACGGAATGGTACGAGTCTTACATATGTTCTTTCCCTTCTTCAAGCAGCTGAATGGGAGCAAAAAGATGACCTGAATGGAGGAATAGGAACAGGCATTCAATAGCTCAAGGCCTACCTGGGGTCCCATTCACTGCTCTTATAGTCTGCACAAGGGGAGGAGGAATTGTTGTACCTAGTTGTCTCATTGGCAGTAGTTAGCTCGACAAGGAAGAAGAAGGCGCTCGATAATTGGTCTACTACATTAGTAAGGCCATGGTCGATGTAAAAACGTGCTATCTAGAGATAGAAAAATTGGCCTTGGCCCTGATCACATCATCTTAGCGACTTTGGCCTTACTTCTAGGTTAACATCATCGTGGTCCCGACCAATTAGCCTCTCCGCCAAGTATTGCAGAAACTCGAGGCATCGGGATGACTCGCTAATTGAGTGATTAAGCTTGATGAATTCGACATTGTATATCGACCTCGAGTAACGATCAAATGGCAGGATGTTGTTGACTTTATTACATAGTTCACCTACCCCACAGACCAGCCACACACAGAGAAAATGTAACACACCATACCTCCGGTACTCAGGTGTTAACTTTTAAAAACCCACTACTATTGAAACACAAAATCAATTTATCAAACAACTTAACTTAACACGTACATGGTGGGAGTTCCGAGCAATGTTGAGACAATCCACCATGACCCTAGAGACTCAGTTTACACTCCACACCACTAAAGAAGGTAAGCATGATCGAATGACTTAAGTCCCATCAATTTCTAAGACAACTTGTGTTAGCAATATTCCAAAAACTCAATCCACGAAAGTCAGCAAGTAGCTAACAAGGTACCACTGTGCTATAAAAATGTATTTGACTGTTGAAAACGAGTATCAAGCCCATCTGACCATCAGGTTGCGTCACATGGGCCAAATACAACCCAAAGAAGTGTGTAACGGCCCACCTGGGCCTCACCATCGGCACAAAGTGGGCTGGTACCTCTAGATAAGGCTCCTAAAGTGTTTGAACGGAATGGATCTAAGGAGACCATCGTAGTGGACCCCGTACACAGTGCATGTGCATCAATAACTTCTCCTATACGAGGTGCACCAGACCACAACTATCAGTCAAATGACCTTTGACCGAGCCATTTGCAAAAATAAAGAATTTTTTCCCACCATTTCAAAATTTCAAAATCGGGAGATTTCTAGACCTAAAGTGGGCCACCCTGGCCACTTTTTGGATGATCCAAACCGTCCATTTTTTCTCACGGGGTCTGTTCAACCAAAACCGTATATTGTTTTAGACCCACACATAGAGGTGAGGGAGAGGCCCACTGTACTATTTATTTGATATCTAATCTGTTGGTTAGGTTATATAGGCCCAGATGAAGGGAAAAAACAAAAATCAGCTTGATCCAAAGCTTTTATGGCCCCCAAAATAATTTTATTGGTCAACGCTCATTCAACATTGTTTCCTGTAATGTGGTCCACGTGAGATTGGGATATACCTAATTTTTGGTCTCATACTGTAAAATGATCTCTGAAAATAGATGGACAACATGGATGAAACACATACATCATGGTGGGGCCCACAGAGCACAGACCACCAGCCATTGGCTGGTGTTAGGGGGAGTAGCCAATCTATTCCTGCTCTTATGGTATTGAGTAAACTCTGTTGGGCCCACTGTGAATGTATTTGGTTTATCCATGCCTTACATCCGTTTTTCCATATCAATTGAGGGGTTACGACCAAAATTGAAGCATATACAAAGATCAAGTGGACCTTATGACGCAAGGAAGGACGTGAGGTCGAGCACCGTCTTCCTCAAGAGGATAACTATTCCGAATCCATAGAACTTTTTTGGACTCCTCACAGAGACTTCTTAAATCCACGAGGAAAGAAAGCAAGAAAATAGAAATAAATTCTAACAAATTTGAAATTGATTGATGACCAAATAAAAATGAGTTCACAACCCTTTCAATATGGGTACTAAGCAATGGGAAAGAAATCAGAATCAAACTACAACTAAAACTCTGAGAATTCTTGATTTACTATAAATAGTAAACTTACTATTTATAGACGGTCGTGATGTCTACTAGTGCACAAGGTTTTTGGCCAAAAATAGTATGTGTCCTATTTGGCTTCACCAAGCTATTCTCCTAATTTTTCTAAGCTCTTTTCACGTTGGACGCAACTCCTAAAGCCCAACGGATGAAGAGTTATAATTAAACTAAAACTTACTAATTATAGAAAAAACGGAATTAAAATAGGGAAACAACCGTCGATCTGGTGGTATTTCGCAAATCCAGCTTGGGCAACCCGGCATAGCGAGGTTAGTTGGCTAAAGTAGCTCGTTCCACCCCAAAATCATATATTTTACGTCTGATAACTCATTCCAGATTGCGAGATATGCCTGATTTAAGGTTCGACGGTCCGGAGCACTTCTGTCATCGATCAGGCCTTTTCTGATCCATCTTGGCCATGTAATTGTCCGTGACCCTCTCTACATCACCCTACCATAGGAAACAATGGGAATAATGATTTCCACCGTTGAAACCTTACTAGGCCTTACAATGATGTATATTTGTCATCCAACCTATTCATGAGATCAAAAAAACATGGATGAAGGGGAAAAAAAAACAAATATAAGCTTGATCCAAAACTTCAGTGGCCCTCAAGAAATTTTCAACGGTAGACATTCAATTCACAATGTTTCCCATGGGGTGGTCCATTTGAACTTTGGATATTCTTCAATTTTAGGCCCAAGCCCTAAAATTATCTAGTAAAATGGATGTAAGGAGTGGATAAAATATTTAAATCACGGTGGACCCCACAGAGTTTACTCAGTATGCTTAGTGTACTGAGTTACTCACTAGGCACACTTCCATATTAAATATCCATTCTTATGCCTTACATCCATTTTTCCAGGTTAATTTAGAATATGAGTACAAAATCCAAGAAGATACAAATCTATGGTAGACCTAGAGTTGGACAAAATAAGCGTATTGAGTTACTCACTAGGCATGCTTCCATATTAAATATCCAATCCTATGCCTTACATCCATTTTTCCAGGTTAATGTAGAATATGAGTCCAAAATCCAAGAAGATACAAATCTATGGTAGACCTAGAGCTGGGCAGAATCTAACTCGATCCGGCGAATCTGACCCGATCTAACCCGAACCGAAGGCCTGGATCGGTGCGGATCGAGTAGGACCACTCAGATCCGATCATACATCGGATCGAGTTCAGATTGTGGTCAATCCGGACCGATACGATTCGAAATCCGAACGAACCCTAACCCCTCTTTCTCTACCCGAAGGAGGCGTTGCACCCACCCATCTCTCCTCCTTTCTCTCCCTCTTTCTCTCCCGATTTCCCTCCTCTCCTCCTTTCTCTCCTTCTTTCCCTCCCAGTTTCCCACATCTTCTTCTCTCTCTCCTCCTTTCTCTCCCTCTCTCTCCCTAGACTCAACTCAATCTGACTCGATTCATTTTCCCAGACCAAGTCAGACTCGGTTTGGGTTAGGAGAGTAAGGATTCAGATTGGATTGAGTCAGCCTTGCTGGACTCGGTCCCGGATCGGATCGAGTTCGGGTCAGGTTCTTGAAAAATCGGATCGAGTCGAGTTGGACCCAATCCTGACCAACTCGACTTGATGCCCACCTCTAGGTAGACCACACCATAGGAAACAGTGGTGATTGAACTCAAAACTACTAAAAACTTGGTAGGGCCCAGTTTAATGTCAACCTTAAAATTTATTGATAAGGTTATACAGAGCTGAATGAAAAATAATAAAAATAAGCTTGATCCAAAACTTTGTGGCCCAGATGAAGTTTTTAATGGTCAATCACCATTGTTTGATGTGGTATGGCCCATCAGAGAATCTAAATTTTTTGACTTATGCCCTAAAATGAGCTAGAAAGACGGATGGACAGCATTGATATACAACATATACATCAAGGTGGGCCCCACGATCCAGGCCACCATGTTGGTTGAGGCCCGAGCTGCACCTAACCCGCTCCCCAAGTAACTATAACGTTCTTCCCATTGTGTAAAACATGTTGCAGACGATTAGGTGCTCAGCTTCATTACTTAGCTTTTGCTTTCTTCTTTAGAAAGCGACTCAAAGAAAAGACGGTCCTTACACTTTCACAGAAGGATCAAAGCACTTCGTGTTTTTCTCACTTTTATTCAAAATTAGCCCAGGGTTCACATATAACTCTCTTTCCCGTCAATTTGTCACTCGTGTGGAACATTCAATCGGCGCAAAGGGCCTCCTAGAGAGGATGGTCCACTTATTAGGCAGTCTACACCATCGAAATATAATATATTTATTCATCCAATCCATCCATTAGATCATGCATCACCACAATACATCTCATAGCCCAAAAGTTGGCTCAATGCAAAGTTAAGGGCGTGGCTTCGATGGATCCATAGATCTCAATCAATAAATACCTTCAAATCATAATGCATTCTTGAATCCACCGGAGGCTTCTCAAATCCATGAGAGAAAATTTTAAAATAATAATAATAATAATCCAAGAAGTTTATGATTGAATGTTAATTGCCCCTAAAAAATGAATTTAACATCTTTAAATAACTCTAAAAAAATTCTAAAATATAATTAAAAAAGTTCTAATCAAATAAGGAAATAAGTTTTATTAAAAAACATACAAATTTCTACCTTCTGTTGACCCAAAAACGTCCAGAGACAAGAACTGAAAAATTTTATAAATTTTGACTTGTCAACCTGTCAAACAGTATTTCGACCCATCGACAGATTTTTGACCTATCGACAAATATGTCAACATGTCTAAATTAGCAAAAATCAGCTAGCAAACAATTTGGAATTTCTGTCGGTATTTCAACCCGTCGACCATATCTCTAGACCTGCAGAAACTATGTTAAATTTTGTCGATTTCTCCTTGGGCTTCTTTTCATCCATGTGTGTTGGGAATATGCTTGATCCATGTCCTACATCAGACCCCTCCCCTTGAAAAATACTCATCCTTGAGTTTGGTTCACGATACGTGCTCAACTTTCTCGAGTGCTTCGATGGACTTGATTCATAATACGTATTCAATTCCGACTACTGACATTTATTAGCATCTTCCTCATACTCTGCAGTTGACTTTTTTTTATTTCTACTAGACATCAACATGAATAGTTGCTACTCGAACTATCATATTATTCAGCGTTACGCTCATCCTAGGTAATTTAAACAATGGAAATAAGTTAGGTGTATGTTTAGGAACTCGGGCATACACATCCTCAAATTAGGCTTGGTTGGTAAATTGATTCTTTCTGTTGTTAAGGAGAAAATCAAACTCAGAAAAATCAATCTCCTGCTTAAGAGACAATTCATCAAAAAGTTTAGTGAGCACAATTGCCTTGAACTCATGTAACATTGGCTTTACATCTTCTGGAATGCTCACAGACTCCTCATTCACTTCCTTTTTTACTAATGCCACTATTATGTCCATCTCCTCAGAGTGTTTAAAGAAATTATGCTCGTTTACGAGATGTTACCCATCCATTTCAAAAGTATTGGGTTGGTTCGCCATTTCCATAGGGGCCACATTTACGCATTGATGAATCTGGTAACCTATCATGACTCCGTCTCAAGTAGGTCGCCTCTCGCTAACAAACAATGAGACGTCTCTACACAATTCCTCGCCAATTGGCTATCATCGCCTCTCGCCGATAAGAAAAAAAAGATATTTCTCTGAATAATCCTTCACTGATCTCTTATCCTACCAACAATTTTAGTATTGTTAAAATAATACATGTTCATAATCACTGGGAAGGAATCGTGTACTAACAACAACTTCATTTGTGATCATGAATGTATTGGCGCTTTTATCTACTTTGTCCACTCAACTTAAAGTTGCTCCCACCAAGCCGAAGCTCCACCCTTCAACTTATAGGCCACCAATTTGACCTTCTTTTTTTCAGGGATTTTCATGCAGTCAAAGAAACACTCGATTTCAAGCAACCAATCAAGAAAATCCTTGATATGGAGTTGGCCATTGAAATTAGGAAGATTGACTTTCACCCTGAATTCTTGATTGGTCTGATCTACTCGTTCGTCATCTCATCGATCTCCTCACCGTTGGATCCCACATCCTCGAGTGTGATTCTGCGATTCACTACAGGCATCGTCGTGCAATCAACAAGATTGTGAATTTCAACGCCTACAGAGGCAGATCATCACCACGAATACAGATTTGTCCTAAGGCCTCCGTCATGCGATAAACGACAGCCTACAACTCTTACATGACTTGCCGTTACTTTCGCTACGCCACCTCGAAAGTCATCATTGTTAAAGGATAACATCCTACAGCATCATCCATTGGATTATGCCTAACCCTTCGTTAGAAGCCATTAAGTCGAGGAGAAAGCCTTCCTTTGATACCAACTGACGTAGGGAGGGACGTGATGAGGTCGATCACCATCTTCCTCTATCGATAAATACCTTGAATCCACAAGATGTTTCTCGAATCTATGAGAGAAAATAATAAATTTCTAAGAAGTTTATTTATTGAATGATAATTGCCCCTAAACACGTGTTTAACATCCTTAAATAATCCTAAATAAACCCTAAAACACAATTAAAAGAGTCCTAATCAAATAAGGAAACAAATTCAAAAAAAATGTGCAGATTTTCACTGTCTGTTGACCTGTCATCGACTTGTCGAAATGGACCAAAAAGTCCAGATACTAGAACTGGCAATTCTATGAATTTTGACTTATTGACACGATTTTTCAATTTGTCGACTTGTTGAACAGTATTTCGACCTATCATGAGATCTATTGACCTGTCTAAAGTGGTAAAAATCAGCCAACAAGCAATTTAGAATTTTCGTCAGGATTTCGACCTATTGACCATATCTATCAACCTGTCGAAACTATTATGAATTTTATTGATTTCTCTTTAGGCTTCTTCCAATTTATATGTGTTAGGAATATGCTTGATCCATGTCCTATATCAGTAGATCTCTTGTTGAGAGTCAAATTTTACATATTATCCCCCATTTATATCTTGGTTTTATGAATATGATAATGCTTAATGTTCTGTTTTACTCATGTTTGTATTGCAAGGTGAATTTAAGAGCTTGGATTGAAAAGGGTGTTAAAAGTAAGGATTTGATGCTAAAAAATACTAAGGCAAGGGATGAATTTAAGAGACCAAAATTGAAGAATTCACATGCTAAAGATTCAAGAAAACCAAGTGAAGAATGAAGAGAATCAAAGATTTGAAGTGAAGAAAAGGAATCCTAAAATCATCTTGATAAGTATATTCTGAAACTGTGGGTCGTTCTGTGAAATTGCATAGAGTGAAGTCTATTTTGAAAAACTACGCAGAGTAAAGTCTATTTTAACAAACCGCATAAATTTGAGGCGATTTCTAGAGTTTTCCAACTAGGTGCGAAAGTTGGAGTTCCACAACTATCAATAGGACTTGTTAAGATGTTCCTAGGCATCTTCTAGGGTTTAAGGAGTGGAGTAAAAGGGTAGAGAAGCCGTCGCTAAGAGTTTTTCTTCTTCTTTCTTAGTTATTTTCATATTTTTCTTAAGAGACTTTGGTTCAATCATGTCTATGATTGGTTAAACCTCTTAGTTAGAGCTAAGAGGTGAAGCTTGTAGCAAGATGGGATGTTTCTATTGCTTTGATTCATGTTTATGTTGAACTCCATGGATTATAATTTAATATTTAAGAAATACTTTTAGTTTTTAATAGTTTATTGTGACTTAAATTACAGTAGATTTGTAATAGCTTTGAGTATCTTCTTTTCCTAATTTGAGATTGTAAAATTAGTAAGTCCTGTTGTTCACCATCGTCCCTTAGGCATGGTAGGGTAATGGAATCTTTTCTAATATTCACAATTCTCCTGCTTTGAGATTATGGAATCGGTAAATTCTGTTGTTTGCCATTGTCTCCTGGGCATGGTTTAGTAATGGAATCTCTGCCAATTATCATACTTCTCCTTCATTGAGAATTAGGTCAATGAAAGTTCAGATTTAGTTTTATTGATATTTTTTTTCAATTGGGTATAATAGGACTCCAATTCTAATTGTGTTACTTAAATCAAGCGAGAGGGCTCCCTAATCACTATAAGTGGATCCTTGGCACCCTAGTTCCCACCTTTAAATTCTTAGTTTTAATTAATCTATTAATAATTACTCTCTCAAATACTTTAGAATTAGTTTCACATTTTCTTCTAGTTCTACTTCTAGTTAATTTCAGAAACGTACAAGTTTCAGTCCCTATGGATTCGACCTCGGTCTTACTAAGATTATTACTACATCGCGACCCTACACTTGAGGTTGTGAACATGTCTTACTATTGGGCTCACCTTGATAATGTACTTTACATCCACACTGTCTATCTATTTTGAAAGATCATTTTAGGTTATGGCCTAAAAAATGAAGCAAATTTACATCTCAGGTGGACCACACCACATGAAACAATAGTTATGGACTCCAAGAAGTTTTTAATGGTGGGTATTCAATCACCACTGGTTTGGTGTGGTCCACATAAGATTTGGATCTACTTCGTTTTTAGGACTGTCATGGGAAAATTTGAACCAAACCCGACAGAGGTTAGCTTAGGGAAACCGACGAGCAGGGCCTCAGAATGGTAGCAGTACGTCCGAACTGACCCGCCTCTCAAGTTCTTTTGTAGGGCTTACACATCAGCATGGAACCCGGAAAAAGCCATTACACGTCCTACCAGATCGCCTTCGACCCAATCATCCTTACCAAGTGCATCAGGGATCGGCTCATTCGTGGGCTTGATTTTGCTGAGTGAGACCTGAACCTTGAGGTTGGCTCGGATGAGTGCTTGGTCAGCAATAACATTAATGGGCCAAATCCAGCAACGCACGACAAGAGTAACACCTAGCGCACAATCATAGGGTAATCGACTACATTACCAGCGGCGTTCATCCTGCTTAATGGCTGAGATCATGCCGAGAATGATGGGCATGGTTACCCCCATCAATAGGTATAAATAGGGGACGAATCTATTTGAACAGGTACGCAATATCTCTCACTCTAAGCTGAACTATACTACTTAGAACCAGATTCCTAGCCTAACTTCAACATCGGAGGGTCCCCTGCTCTAGCCAGGGTCTCCTTTGTCCTTCTCTTGTGTAGGCTTACAGGACTCGGCGTGAGTGCTCGGAACTCGAGGAGGGTGAACCAGATTTTCGCATCAACATTTTGGTGCCGTCTGAGGGAAATTTGTGACAAAAAGTCTTGGTAGCTTTACCAAAGATGGTCAGAGGAAAGAAGAATGCACTCCCAGTAGCAACTACGAAACCTGAGCCAAATAGGCAACCACGCTCATCCTCATTGCTTCATGCTAAATCGGCTCCGATAGGGCCGTCTCAACGGACCCGAAGCCAAGGAGGCAAGTATCAGGCCTTGTAGAACTAGGTGCATGTGCTAATGGATGAAATAAATCGGATGAAGCAACATCAGGGGCAACAACCGCCTCTTAACTAGGAAGAGGTCACCCTGGTAGCAGTGGAAGAGCCTGCTCTTGTGAGCTTACAAGCCGGAACATCCTAAAACTTGTCAGCTCGAGCTCCAAATCCTACAAGAAATACAATGATTCGAGCACCGACCTACTTATCTGAGACTTTAATGTTAGCCCCAAGTGACCTCCGCCATGAATTAGAGAGGATGAGAAGGGGCAAAATGCCCGAGGTCGAGGTTCCTCGAGAGACTGTTGCTGAGAACCGAGATCCATGGGAAGCTCAGCTCGATGAGCTTCGGAACCAAATCAAGACTCTGCAGCGGAACTAGCAGGATCCCACTTCGACTGCAGTGAAAGCAATGATGGAGGAAACCGAGCCCCATTCACCATCGACATTATGGGCGCAACAATGCCGCCAAGGTTCGGAATGCCCCCCATTATTCAGTATTCGGGATCTAGGGACCCAACGGAGCACGCGGAGTCTTACCGGTCATGGATGCAAATCCAATTGGCATTAAAGGCGATAATGTGTAAGGCATTCTTAATAACCTTCATGGGGGCCGCGAGAAATTGGTATCGACAACTTAAGCCAAGGTTGATCAGCACCTTCGCCGAGCTTAGCAGGTCGTTCCTGACACAATTTATCGTCGGAAAGAAGAGCCGGAAACCGTCGACCCACTTGCTCACCCTCAAGTAAAAGAGTGGAGAATCGTTGAAAGACTATATCTCTCGCTTCAATGAGGAGGCTCTGTAGGTGGATAACTACTCCGACAAGATGGCACTATCTGCAATAATCAGCGGGCTTAAGGGAGGTTCCTCTTCTCAATAGGGAATAATCCACCGACTATGCTTGGTGAGCTCATCAATCGCGCGCAGAAGTAGACGAATGCTAAAGAGTTTTTCAACTCACGAAAGAGCAACCAGATCTCAGATCACTTATCTAAAAAGAAGAGGCAGAAGGATGAAGCGTCATCTCAAATGAACAAAAGGAGGTCGGACGACAGTGCCCCCTGAGATCGAAGGCCGAGCAGGAGGCCCAAAAGCAAATTTAGTTCATACACTCCCCTCAACACATCTCTGGAGTAGATCTTGTTGGATATTCCAGACAAGAGACTGCTGCATTGGCTGAGTTATATGAAAACAGAGGCAGGCCAACTGGATAAATACAAGTATTGCTGCTTTCATCGAGATCATGGGCACAACACCAGCGATTGCGTCGACCTAAAAGAAGAAATCGAGACCCTTATCCGCAAGGGTCATCTGCGTCAGTATGTAAAGGAAGAGAAGCAAACCCAGAAATATAACCAACCAAGCAGGGCAATAGATGTGGGTACAAAGATCCAGATGATTTATGGCAGTCCGTCCGAAGGCAGTGACTCGAACTAGGCCCGTAAAGCCTATTCCCGGAGCATTGACCCCGAGCACTACATATACTCAGCTAACAGGCCAAGAAAGGAACTCCAAGTAAGCCCATGCAGCCTTACATTTATAAAGGTGATGCATGGGGTATTCAGCATCCCCATGATGATGCCTTGGTAGTCGTGATGACGATAGCCAATCACAAGGTGTATCGCATTGTAGTCGACACCGGAAGCTCAGCTGACATATTGTACTAAGAGGCATTTGATAAAATGGGGATAGACAGGTCACGCCTTCAACCTGTGAAGACTCCGTTGCATGGATTCACAAGCGATAAGGTGATCTCGGAGGGTACAATTTCTCTCCTGGTCATTGTTAGATAATGGCAAAATCAGGTCACTCTGCTAGTGGACTTCTTGGTGGTAAATGTACCATAAACTCACAATGTTATCATAGGGCGACCATCTCTTAATGCCATGAGGGCGGTCGTGTCCACTTACCACTTGTTGATGAAGTTCCCTGCTGACGGAGGAGTCGGCTATGCCCGAGGAGATCAGCAAGAAGCTCAGAGGTGCAATTCAATAGTAGTCAGAAAGGGTTCAACGAAGCAAGCCCTCACAATAGGTATGCTCGACCCCAAGGGAGACACCTTTACGGAGGGCTCCCCCACTGAGGATCTCGTGACCATCTCACTCGATGACGCAGATATTTCGACAATAAAACAAATGCGTTTGATTTGGGGGATTTATTCAATGATAATAAAGACTTCTATGAGAGAACAATGATCACATTTATTCTGAGTTCATTTACATCCTCGAATTCCCTTGATTCTGAAAATAGAGTACAATCAATCAAAGTAATGAATAAAAGATAAGACAGTCCAATGGCAATTTCGGTAGCATTTCGACGCTTTTTGATCACATCTCTAGTGGAGATGGGTTGTGTGGGCTTGAAACCCTTGATCTGACCATTGAGATCAGTTCTGATCATCCTTCTGTTCATTCTTCCTTGATCTTACCGTTGAGATCAATTCTGATCATCCTTCCATTCATTCTTCATTGATCTGACTGTTAAGATCAATTTTAATCATCCTTCCATTTATTCTTCCCTGATCTGACCATTGAGATCGGTTCTTGAAACCCTCAAAATGTGGAGCGAACATCCCTTGAAATGTGGAGCGACGATCATCCCTTGAAATGTGGAGCGATGATCATCCCTTGAAATGTGGAGCGACGATCCCTTGAAATGTAGTGCGATGATCATCCCTTGAAATGTGGAGCGATGATCATCCCTTGAAATGTGGAGCGATGATCCCTTGAAATGTGGAGCGATGATCATCCTTGAAATGTGGAGCGATGATCCCTTGAAATGTAGAGCGATGATCATCCCTTGAAATGTGGAGCGGCAATCCATTGAAATGTGGAGCGATGATCATCCCTTGAAATGTGGAGCGGTAATCCCTTGAAATGTGGAGCGATGATCATCCCTTGAAATGTGGAGCGATGATCATCCCTTGAAATGTGGAACGACGATCATCTGTCTGAGGGTAGGAGTACACAGCCCTAGGCAGGGATTGTAGAGTGCATGGATCTTACTTTGGGGAATATGGAGTGTATTGAGCTTACTTTAGGACAAAAGCTACATCAAGACAAGTTCCCTCATAAGGTGGCACATGGGCTATCTGTTAAGACAACATAAGTCTCTCCTTAAGACAAAAGGAGAGAAAAGTGGCGCATGGGCTATCTACTAACATAACATAAGCCTTCCCTTAAGACAAAGGGAGAGAGAAGTGGCGTATGGGCTATTGTTAAGACAACATAAGCCTAGCGTCTGGAAAAATGTGCATGAGAAGTAGCGCAGGGAGCTTTTTGCCCGTGTAATGGGTTTTCTCTGCACAAATAGGCTTTTTCCATTGCGCAGATAGGCGCAAGGCCTTTTCTCCTTCTTTTCCATTGCGCGGGGTCGTGCAACACCTTTCCCTCTCTCTCTCTCTCTCTCTCTCTCTCTCTCTTGTCTTCATTCCTTCTTGCCTTCCAACCAACTACCTGACCAACCTCCAAATGAGGCATGAGGAGGGTATTTATAGGCCTCTTTCTCTTACATAGTGGTGATCACCATCACTTCTCCCTTCACATAATGTCCAACCTCCTCTCTTAAATAATGGTGTCCATCAAGCTCTCTTTTAAATGGTGGTGTACAACCACTTCTTCCTCCATACAAGGCAATACCCATCCACTCCTTTCTTACCAAAATACCCCCAGATGCTGATTTTCACCAAAATACCCCCAAATACTGATTTTTACCAAAATACCTCTGGATACTGATTTTCACCGAAATACCCAAAATACCCCTGGATACTAATTTTCACCAAAATACCCCCGAATACTGATTTTTACCAAATTACCCCCGGATACTGATTTTCACCAAAATACCCTCGGATATTGATTTTTACCAAAATACCCAAAATACCCCCGAATACTGATTTTTATCAAAATAGCCCCGAATACCGATTTTCACCAAAATACCCAAAATACTCCCGAATACTAATTTTTACCAAAATACCCTCGAATACTGATTTTCACCAAAATACCCAAAATACCCTCGGATACTGATTTTCACCAAAATACGGAGTGAGTGACCTTGGGAAAGATCCGCACTATGGAATTCTCTAACCAATGCAATGGAATATTTTTGTGCCTCAACAACCAACCTGAGCAAAATAGTTCAACTTGGCTTGTCATTAAGTGCTGAGCAACGAGACCAGATGCTGATTTTCCTGTGACAACACAAAGATGTCTTCGCATGGTCCCACCAGGACATGCTAGGTATCTCTCCAGAGGTCATGGTTCATAAGTTAAATGTGGACCCAGAGCATAAGCCAGTAAAGCAGAAAAAGAGAGCTTTCGAGCCTAAGAGGTACGTGACAATTGCCGATGAGGTTTCTAAACTCCTCGCTGCTGGCTTCATCGAAGAAATCCATTTCCTAAATTGGATCGCGAACGTAGTACTGGTAAAGAAGGTCAATGGGAAATGGCGAGTCTGTGTAAATTACTCAGACCTGAACAAAGCACGCCCCAAGGACAACTTCCCCCTACCTCGAATCGACCAATTGGTAGACAGTACAGCCGGGCACGAGCTCCTCACTTTCATGGATGCATACTCTGGCTACAATCAGATAGCAATGTATCCAGAGCCACCGATAAGTGTCTTCCCTTCTTCCAGCAGTTGAAGGATCACAAGAAGGAGGAGTGAACCTCAGACTGCGAGCAAGCCTTTCAGTGGCTGAAGCAATATTTGGGGCCGCCACCATTACTGTCCAAGCCAGAAGAGGGGGAGCCCTTATTTCTTTACTTGTCAATTTCCACCTAGGCTGCTGGCTCAGCTCTTATCAAAGAAGCTGAAGGCAAGCAATGCCCTGTCTACTACACCAGCAAGGCTTTGGTTCTAGTAGAGACTAAATATCCGAGTATGGAGAAACTAGCCTTAAGTCTGGTCGTCTCCGTCCGGAGGCTGCGCCCAAACTTCCAAGCACATTCCATCATCGTCATTACAGATTCACCGCTTCGACAAGTGCTCTAACAGTTGGAAGTGTCTGGACATCTGACCAAGTGGGTAGTGGAACTCGGAGAATTCGATATATAGTATCGACTGAGGACTGCGATCAAAGGCCAAGCTGTGACCGACTTTATAGCCGAATTCGCTGCTCTGAATTACAGACTCGGAGGCATCGGTCCAAAGGCATCACCAAATTTGGGGGTGAGCCCTGTCGTCCCCCTAGCCTCTTCTCTCCTTGAGAGCTCCGAGGCAGAAGTAGGATCTGATAGATGGACCCTATTTGTAGATGGGTCATACAATTCGAAGCAAGGAGGAGCAAGGATCATCCTGGTCACGCCCGACACGACCACCATTTAGTATGCAATCAAGCTTGGTTCCAAAGCATCTAACAACGAGGCAGAATATGAAGCCCTGTTAGTCAGATTTAGACTACCTATTGTCCTGGGAGTCCAACTCCTTGATGTGCGGTGCAATTCCCAACTAGTTGTGAATCAAGTATTAACATAGTACGAGGCAAAGGAAGTAAGGATGATAACTTACTTGGCCGAAGCCTGAAAATTATTGGGTAAATTCAGAGACTACTCATCAGTCAGATAGCGAGGTTAAAAACTCTTGGACTAGCGCCCTCACAAAGTTAGCCTTAGCAACTGAGGGGAAGATCCCGAGGATCGTCCCTGTGGAGTTCCTAAATAGTCTGAGTATCAACCGAGCCGACCAAGAAACCACTAACCTAGTACAAGTAGCTACAAGTTGGATGGATCCCATCATCAGATACCTCACTGCCGGCGATGTCTCCCAAGATAGGTTTAAGGCTCAACGTCTGAAGGTCAGGGCAGCACAGTACGTGATCATGAACAACACGCTATACAAAAAAGGATACTCCCAGCAGTACCTCAGATGTCTTCGACCAGACGAAGCGGAATATGTGATCCAAGAAGTTCATGAAGGAATCTGCAAAAATTACTCCGGGGGTCATGGTTTGGCTCAAAAGATACTCCGTTAAGGGTACTTCTGGCCAACGATTCAGGAAGACTCCAAAAGCTTCGTCCAAAGGTGCGATTAATGTCAAAGACTTGCTGTTGTCCAAAGGTAGCCAGTGGAAGAGCTAACGCCTATGATTGGACCGTGGTCGTTTGCCCAATGGGGGATCAACATCATTGGGCCTCTGCCGTAAGGCAAGGGGCAAACCAAGTACACGATCGTAGTGGTTGATTATTTTACCAAGTGGGCAAAGGCCGAGCCAGTGGCAAAGATAACTAAGCAAAAAGTAACAGACTTTTTCTGGAAGAACATCATCTATCGGTTCGGCATCCCGCACACCATCGTGTTCGATAATAAGAAATAGTTCGATAATGACAGGTTCAAGGACATGTGTAGAAGGCTCGGCATTGTCAACACATACTCAATGCCTCGTCATCCCCAGTCTGATGAACAAGTGGAAGCTGTGAATAAAATCATCAAGCATCATCTCAAGACAAAGCTAGAAAAAGTTGAGGGCAATTGGGCTGACAAGCTTTTGTTTGTTCTCTAGGCGTACAGAACCACGGCTCAGTCGACTATAGGAGAAACTCCTCTCTCCCTATCCTATGGCTCGAAAGCTGTCATCCCAGTTGAGATAGGACTAGCCACCACACAGGTATAAAACTATTAACATAAGTAGAATACCAAGATAATCGAGGCAAACCTTGATTTGCTTAAAGAACTACGAAACACCATTGAACTCCGAGTTGCCTCTCGACATCAGTAAGTCACCCGTTTCTACAATTCCAGAGTCAAAACGAGGCGATTCTGACGGGGGAGATCTGGTCCTTCGCCGTGTGTTCCAGAATACTACAGAGCCTAGGGTGGGGTCCCTGGGCCCGATCTAGGAAGGACCCTACTGAGTAGTTAGTTCAGCTAAGTCAGGGTCTTACTGCCTGGAAGATTTAGAAGGACGACCATTACCACACACTTGGAATGCCGAACACCTGAAGATCTATTACCCATAGAGGGAAAACAATGTAAGAGCCGAGTCCTGTTGTCATAACAACTTTTTAATAAAGAATGTCATTTTTTACTTGAAGTTAATCTACAAAATGTTCACCTGATCATCCGAACGGGCTATGAGGGACCATTTCTCATGTGCAGAAATGAAGTCCTTCGACGATCCGACCCCTTATAGAAGAGGTCAGCTCGTCACTCGACAACTATACAGATCCAACAACGCATACACAATAGGTTAAATCATCATTCCAAAAGGATGAGAAAAAATTATAAAGATCTCATTGTTTTGCTACAAGTTTCTGCAAAAAGAAAAAGATATAAAATTCGTTCTCTTTGAGTAGGAGGGTCGGCAGTAGAGTTGGAGGGTTGAGCCTCGGGAGTCTTTTTGGCCTCAGCGGCTATGGGAACGTTCTTAGCCTCAGCAGTAGGGGTGTCCTTGGTGTCATCGGTAACCAAGCGATCGAGGTCGAGATTTCGATAGAGTTCTCCAACATCGCCCAAGCAAGCATTGTAGGCAGCATTATAGCCATAGTAGTAAACTCTGTCTAATTATGTGGACCTCTCTGCCGAAGCTTCAAATTCCTCGACGGCCACAACAGCCTGTGCAGTGGCTGAAGCTTCAAGCTCGACATCTTTGTTTAGCCAACTAGGCCAACTCTTAAGCAGTCAGCTGCGTTCGAGGAGGCTCTTAAGCTTTCCAGTTCGGACTCAGTCGAATCCAAATGTGACTGAAGCCTGTTCACCTCTCATTGAAGCATGAGCTCCCTTAGTTGACTTCTCCCACCAACCTTTCAACTTCTCTTGTTCTGCGACTGAGGCCTTTAAAAGCCCTTCAAGCTCGGCCTTCTCCCCCTCAATCCCAGTCATCGCCCTTGGCCTTTCTCTGATCTGGACAAACATCGACAACGCTTGAAAAATAAACGGTTAGAGAATAGAAATGACGATCAGAGTTTGCAAATAATGTTGAAAGCTTACTATGTAATAGACTGAGGCGAAGTCGTTTACGAACGACACAGGAAGACAAGAGAGTGTTGGAGATTGATGCCTCAATCGCATGCTTCGCCGTCTAGTCATTTAACAACAACATATGATAGCCTAGCGGAAGCAACTCTGATCACGAGGGAGGAATCGGATCAATAATCCTCCCCACACCGCCGGCAACAGAGGCCTGATGCTCGACCTCGGGGATGACACTTTTTTCGGCTAGGACATTCGTCTTACCACCAAAAAATCTACCTCAGCAGCAGTGATGTTGATGTTGATGTTAATGGGCTCGTATAAGACGTCCCTATCCTAGGAGAGAGCCACTCCGACTGTTTCTTCGACAACCTCTCTCTCGATCCCAGGTGGATGGGTCAGAGCAGACGGAGGGGCCTCGGGGGCTGAGGCGGGAGCTGAGGCAGGGAATGCGGTAGGTTTAACCGTAGAGGGTGCAGTCTTCTTCTTCGCCGTAATTTTAACACGCGGCTCAGAAGCCATCATCATGCTTAGAGGAGGGCACAGCACCAACGACCTCTTCCTCTTCGACCTCGAAGCTTTGACTATACTTGACCAAAAAGAGATCAACTCAGAAACACACATACAAAGAAGATAACTATATAACAGTTCATAATACTCACCCAGAGCAATGGGGAGGGGCTTGAATCTACAGAATATGGAGTTAGGGAGACTATCTGGACTGATGATATCGTGCCAGATACGCTATTCTTCCTTAAGTACCTGAGCCTTAGCAAATTGAGCTCGGAGGAATGGGGGATGTCGGGGAACCCTTTCGGGTAAACTGCAAACAAAGAATAGGTCAGAATGGAGAACGACCCGGAAGTAGGAAACACAATATAAATCAAAGCGGACTTGACCTGGATTGGAAAATTTGGTAGGAACTCGGACCTATAGGTCAACGAGTTCAGAAGCAGGCGCCTCCCACTCCCCCGATGCCCAAAACCACTTGCCTTTCCAATCCTTGTTAGAATAAGGAAGTCTGGTTATCAGGCTCTATGTACATTAGGGCCTTGCTGAGAAGTAGTACCAGCATGACTCAGTTGAGTCTTGTTTAGCCTGGTACATAGTTAGGAACTCGACCGGCGTTAAGTTCCAGTTCTTCAGCTAGTGCAAGAGAATGTATGAGGAGACCAGAATCCGCCAGGCATTCGGAGCCAACTGTCCCGAAGCCAGCTTCAAACATGCGGTCATCAGGCGCACGAATGGATGGATGGGAAATTAAAGCCCACATTAAAGGGTGCAGACGATTATGGTAACATCCCCATTAGCTGGGTCTCCCAGAGTGTCGAGGGGAGAAGGAGCCCTGATATGCACCAAGTTGGGAATCTGGTACTCGGCACGGAGCTGAGCCATTTGAGACTCGATCAGAACCGAGCCCCCAAGAACTACTACTTCGGATTGACCTCTCAAAGGCCCGGTCTTAGCCCTTCCCACCAGATCTATCCTCTTTGATCCCGTGCCACAGCTTTTGGATTTGGGCTCGCAGTCTTCTTGACCGGAGAATGAAGCGGTATTGCTTCAAAGGGACCTTCAGAGTCCCTGAACTTCGAGTCTATGGTCTCCGACTCAGATTCCTCATTCGTTGCCCGGACCTCTTGGACTTCATCCAAATTGTTCGACATAATTCTTTAAAAGGAAACGAAAAAGGAGTTTGGGAAAGAGGACTCACAAAGAATCGCCTTACGGAAGGCTTCTCACCATAGAAGCTCTCAAAGAAAATGAAGCATAAGAAATGCAAATGAGAAAGAAGGAGAGCCCAAATGAAAATAGGGAAGGGCTTATATAACCACTGCCAGCTAGATGCAATCATGACGGACAATTGTCTCCAAAGCTGAAACAGCTCAGTCCTAAACCTAATTGTACACGTGGAAGCAGGTTTTTCGTTCGAGTCGACGCTCTCCGAGCTGAACACTATCAGCATGAGCAACATTTATTGCGCAGATGACCCCTCGCCTCTTGAGGGACACGTGACAGCATCCAGCTCATCTTGCTGATACAAATCTTCAACCGTCGCCACGTGTCCGTCACTCAGTGGCTCGTACTCAAAAGGCGGCTATCGTCGTACAACGCACAGATCTCGAAGGACCATCATTGTGACGGTTCGCTTCAACTTCATCCTCTTATCATCAAAAGAAGGACGACAATTCAATTTTTCAAGTCTTTTACTCCCTAAGTCCGAGCTCAGACTCAGAGAGTAAGAGGCTTTTGTTATGAGAAAATCTGAACCGAACCCGACAGAGGTCAGCTTAGGGAAACCGACGAGTAGGGCCTCGGAATGGTAACAGTACGTTTGAATTGACCCACCTCCAAGTTCTTTTGTAGGGCTTTCACGTCAGCCTAGAACCTGGAATAAGCCATTACACGTCCGACCAGATCGCCTTCGACCTAATCCTCCTTACCAAGTACATTAGGGATCGGCTCATTCGTGGGCTTGGATCGCTGAGTAAGACTTGAACCTTGAGGTTAGCTCGGATGAGAGCTTGGTCAGCAATAGCATTAAGGGGCCAAATCCAGTAACGCACAACAAGAGTAATGCCTGATGCACGATTATAGGGTAACCGACTACATTACTAGTTGTGTTCATCCCGCTTAATGAATGAGATCGTGCCAAGAATGACGGGCACGGTTACCCCCATCAACAGGTATAAATAGGGGACAAATCCATTTGAACAGGTACGCAGTATCTCTCACCCTAAGCTCAGCTATACTACTTAGATCCATATTCCTAGCCTAACTTTGGCATCGGAGAGTCCCCCGCTCTAGCCAGGGTCTCCTTTGTCCTTCTCTTGTGCAGGCTTACAAGGCTCGGAGATCGGCGAGGGTGTACCAGATTTTCACATCAATAGGGACGATGGCCTGAAATGAGTTGTAAAAATGAATGCCTTTATTGATGTAAGGAACATACATCAAGGTAGGCCCCATAATCAGGAATACACTCACTAAAAGCCCTATAACTCAGGTAAAGGGTTATTAATTAAAATAACCTTCAATTATGACATCATAAAAGCGATGACCTCAATATCTGAACTCATTATTATTTAGCCTCGTGGGCACTGTTCAACTTTTTTCAGGATGAAAATGCCCATCTGCCAGTCATCCCTTTGTCCAGCGATAACTTTTCGTTGAAGTTGATAGGTCCTTTTGAAAATGGGGTGTAGGCCCCAATAAATCAATAATTGGGGTCACCCCTTAGCCAATATGATTTGTTCACTTTGATCGGATAGCTCTGAACCCATAATAGGGTCATTTCAAAAAATATTTGGAGCTATATGTGGCCCACAACTACATGAGTGTTGTGCACTAATTACAAACTGTTTCCATCAGTGTGGTCCACCTATCATGAGTTTTGCACTCAAACTTCGTCCTACGACATGAAATTAGAACCTCTTTCATATGGATGGTTTGGATTTATTACGAGACAATCCAATGGGCCCCACATAAGACATGGGATGGGTTCAATAGGTGGGGCCATTAGGCAGGAAAGACCATTTTGGCCTTTTCTTCTTCTTCTTCTTCTTCTTCTTCTTCTTCTCTCTCTCTCTCTCTCTCTCTCTCTCTCTCTCTCTCTCTCTCTCTCTCTCTCTCCCTTTCATCGTCTTATTGCAATGGCTCACCGCGGAAGTTAAATGGAAGAGGTGATTGTGAGTCCCACTCTTTGCTTGATCTGATTTGTTAACTTGTTTGGAGGAATCGTGGGACATCGGTAGGTATTGATTTCATTTTCATCCAAGCCTTCTTTGACATTATAATAGAGATATGGTAGACTTTTCGGTTGGAGTTGTTTCCTTTACTATGGTACACCGCCGATGTCTTCTTCCCTCAATTTCTAGGTCATGCCCTGAAATTATTTCCATGAGATAATGGTTGGTGTGCATTTAAATAGAGATGCACGGTAGCCCCCACAAAAATGATCCCATAAGGTGCATGTGAGATAAGAAGGCCACATTTGTCTTATTGAGGAAGTTAAATTGGAGAGTGGGGACCACCTAAAAGATAGTTAGGACCGTTAGTGTCACCCCTATGGGATCCACTTGGGCGAGCTGACGGCATGTGTCCAATGTCATTACTTCCATTCCAGCGAGTATCCGGTGACTTTTTCAATACTTTTTCACGAGATTGGGGTAGCATGTATTTTATATTTTTTTGTATATACGGATCTTAACCAATGATGGTCCTGTTTGAAATGCAAAATAAAGATGAATATTAAATATGAAAATATTATAATTTCAATCCTAATATGCAAAGTAATTTTGACCCACCGCAGGTTACGGTGGCACTGGTATCATTGTAGCGCGCACTGTCAACGCACGTTGGAGTTTTGCGAACTATGAAAGCAAAGAATGCCTTTGGGGTTTTGGAGTGGCCCATCTACGGTGATTAGAGTGGTTCACGTTGTGGGGTCCACTGTAAATAAAGAAGCCGCTATCTAAACAGGGTGGTCTACGGTGATTTAGACTTCAGCTTATCAGGTGTGAACTTTTGACCGTTTGCTTCCACCGTTCGTATGCCAGTTTTGATGGGACAATTAGGACCGCGTGGGTGTTGCCCTGACCGTGTGGGGCATAGCTTGATGAACATATTAATATGTTGTATATCCACGCCCCCATCCGTTTTTCTAGATTCTTTTTAGTCGGTGATCCCAAAAATCAAGAACTAAATTTTAAGTGGACGACATTACTGGAAATATTGGTGAATGACCATTAAAAACTTTTTTAGTTCCCAAAAGTTTGTATCAACCTGATCCTTGTATTTTCCCTTCATCCATGTCTATCTTATCAACAGGTTGGGTGGAAAATAAATATTACTGTGGGCCCTAGAAAGTTTTTTGCTATGGTTTCCATTCAATCACTACTATTTCCTATGGTGTGGCCCACCTAATATTTGGATCTACATAAATTTCGGTACCCTGTCCTAAAATGGGTTGAAAAAATGGATGAGTGCAGATCAACGCATGCAAAAGAAATTCCCTGTTCTCATTGGTTCACATCATTTCCAGTGAATCCAGCTAACAAGAAAAGTCTGATTTCTCTCAACAATGGGTTGCTAACTACACAACACAACTTTTAACGTGTAAATCTTTTATAAGTCTTACCATGATTTTTGTCTTAGATTTACACCATCCATTAATTTTTTTCAGATAACTCTAGAGCATGAGACCAAAAATGAGATATATCCAAAGCTCAGGTGAATCACACCACCTAAAGCAATAGAGATTGAATATACTATTGTTCAAACTTTCTTAGGGCTAACTATGAGGTTTATTTTTTGTTACGCCCCAGACTCGGTAACCGGACTCACAAGGAACCCGATGGCCGGTTCTGGCCGCAACAGCCTCCGTAGTACCCCATTCTCGGCTCGTGAGGCAGGTTCCGATCCTGGGATCCTACAAGGAGAATTTCCTTAACAGTATAATCATTACCAATATGAATATACCCAAGATCACAGCAAGTAAATCTTAGAATAACAAAGGCATACATCACAAAATCCATTATGAATTTGAACTTTTACAAGTATCCATAAGGTACAAAAGGACATACATAAGATAATAGAAGGAAGAAAGTAAGTCTGCAACACTCGGTCCTCAAGCTCAGCTCTAATCCAAACTATGCCACTGCGACGTCTACCTAGGATCTCCTACACCCATCAATCATACATAAGCATATAGAAAGCTTAGAGGGTGGTGAAAGTGTGTGACAATGGTGCTTAGAAGAACATAGAGAATGTAGAAAGGAGTCATGATCAATACCAATACCACTAGCCTTACCAAGGCTATCATGAATGTAAGAAACTATACCAAGGCAGTACGACAATGCAGGAAACCATACCAAGGCAATATAATGCAATGAGTACTGTAATGCGATGAGTATTGTAATGCAATATGAGTACTGTAATGCGATGAGTACTATAATGCAATGAGTACTGTAATGCATTATGAGGCTTACACAGCCGATGCAAATGCAATGCGAAGTAATGTCAGTGCTCATATCCAATCTACATATCAAGTACATTTCCATCATAAGAAATCATCGGGGTCCATTACACTACTGGATGACTGCCGCTCTACAGACCCCGCACAGTCAAACGAGTGTAAGAGATCGCACTACCCTGCTTACAGACAACCAATCACCAGCAAGGCCTGAAGGTAGCGGATCCATTCACGAGCTGATCAAACTCAGCCTAGCAATACCCCCTTACATCATGCGAGTAAGGCCACACTCTTATCCAACCGACTACACGACAGTGGGCATCGTGGCCTAATGGTATAAGGCTCTCGTGCACTCATATATTTTAATCGGTCACGGCGTTGGAGCAGATCCTTGGTACCATGGAAGTTTTGAAAATTTCACCCATGGGCATCCTATGCACCCGGTATGCTCAAGTAACATTTTCAGTGTCCAAACATGGTCATCCACGATGTATCTATGGAGGCTACAACCCTGATGAAGCGAGGGTGATAATGCTCATGTGTTATGCAATGCTAGATGCATGAATCACACCATCAACTATGCATCAATTTCAAGCATCTAACATGCTCAAGAGGGAATACTACGTCCATTAGGAAGGCAACATGCAATGCCCAATGGCACAATCATAACCACACACACAGTGTCATCCAAGCATACAATGATGCACATGGGCCATGAAGATGGGTCTAGTCGCATTATGTGGTGATATACAAAGTAGTACACTACTCCTATCCAAGAAGGGACCAAGGCTAGGTATTTAGACAATATCCACAAGGAATCCCACCTCTATTGGGGGCCTATTTACCTGGGGTAGCCCACGAGACTAAGCATATAACTACATGTCTAAGTAAAACAGAAGTAAGTCTAGCAAGAGTTTAAGATGAGCATTTAATCACATTTAGATACAATCGGGCCTAGAGAGGTCCACAATGGGGACATTTAACCACCATTCCCCAAGAGGTATCTCAACTACGAACTATATGGATACAAGGCCCAAGGCCCTATATTCAAGATAAGAACATAGGTAACCACATACATATATCCCTCATAATAGGCCATAAAAAGATATAATATCAATTTTAACAACATGAGCCCTAAGAGGAGAATTAAGGCCCAAGGCTCAATTCCCAATGAACATAGAATTCATGCATTGAGTTGGACTTGGTGGGCAGCCCACGTACACAATATACGACTAAATAAGTTTAAGTTTGGATGAAATGGGCCCCACTACTTCAGCCCAATAACTAGCAATTTAAGTGGACAACTAAGAGCCCAATGCTATCCTTACCTCAGCCCACAAGTCCATCAAAATGGTGGAAGTTAGCCCAATGTATGGTTGGGCCAAGCTAGGACGTCCCAGCCCACTCTGGGCCTAAGGGATGTCCTAAAAATCTGATCTAAGATGGGGTCCTCATGTGATCACTAAAGGTGACCCAAAAGAATGCACTAAATAAGCCCAAGGATTATAAAATATAAGCATGCAACAGGCACACAAGTTCTCAATATAGTGGGTCCCATGTCCAATAAATCAACCATAACAATGTACCTTTAAGGCCTCTTGATAAACGTTTGGCCCACTCAGCTTCCAGGGCCTACTAAAGCCCAGAAATTCGTCTAATAAGTGGAAATGATCTCATGAAGGCCAACAATATTCACAGGGGGCCCCCACCAGATGGAGGGTGTGTATACATCAAGAAAAGATCAAGTGGGCCTGCTATTGGATTGTGAATCTAGTAGCAACCCAAGGCAAAGAGTGCCTCCATGATCGGGCGATCCAAGGCTTGGATGACCTGGATCAAACATGCGTTAAGGTAGGTTTCACATACATTCACATTGATACTTAAACAAATGGCCTAGGGCCTATGGTGGGCCTTTAACCATCCATAGAAGAACCCATAGGCCTACCTTAGGACCACCCTAGAAGACATCTAACCTTAACTGGTTCCCAAGAGGTAGCCCGCCACTACTCAAACATGAACTAAGGGCCAAGGCCTAAGGCAATCCATGGCCTAGTGGGCTTATACTCAAAGCCCAACACATAGGCAATATGGTGGGCCCTCAAGCAAGGTTGGGCCCAACCATAAAGATCATGAGTCCACTCATTGTGGTGGGCCTAATGGGCAGCCCATTATTCCAACATATGGGTGATCCTTATATTTAAAACAAGTAAGTTGGGCCTCACATCTTGGCCCAAGTATGGTTTACTCTAATGGGCAAGCAAGGGCCCAACTACTTGAGTATTTTGGCCCATAAAACCCATCACAATAATGTATTAAATATAGGCTCAAAGGTCAGGGGTCTATCAAGGATGTTTTAAGACATTGGGCCTAGGAAACCCAACAGCCAACTATGAATAAAAATAAATGGTAAGATACTGACTTAAATCCTCCTCAAATCTAGTGGGTCATATTACCCCAAAAGAATATTTATAGGCAATAATTATTGGGCTCAACACCAAATTCTAGCCCACCCAAATTTCTGGGTTGGTTGGAGTCCAACAATAGAAATATTTCTTAGTATATTTAATCCTTGATGGCCCACACACATCACTGTGGGCCCCACCAGATGAGAGAAGATATGCAACACATATATCAAGTGGGTCAGGCCATTGGAATGCAAGCCCAGCAGTAGCCTAAGGCAGGGATATCCCATGTGTAGGCAGCCCTATGGGCCTGGGGTATCTCGCCTAAAAATCCACCAATGGGCCCCCAATTGAATACCAAACAAAAGGAGGATGATAAATCTCCTAAAGACCCCATGTGGATGGGTGGTGGAGTATATAACACATCAAGGTAGGCCCACGAAGCAGCTAGACAGCTAGCCCAGGCTGGACACCCCAGCCTGGGCGTCCCTGCCTAGTTGGCCACTCCCGGCCGCACCACGGCCGGATCAAATGTCCGTTGGATCTAAAATTTTACAGAGTGATATTTCCATAGGTGGGCCACATCCCCACAAAATTTCAGAATTTTTAGATATTTCTAAGTATTTTAATTAATTTAAACAAAACAATCTATCCAGAAAATTGGACAGACCTGGACATCCCAACGTGGTGGGCCAGTCCGGCCCTCGTCACGGTGTGCACAGGTGTCCATTGGACCTAAAATTTGGTAAGTGGATTCCACCATAGGTGGACCACACTTCCACAAATTTTCAGAATTTTTAGACATTTAGAAATATTTTAATTTATTTAAAGAAATTAATCTATCCTGAAAATTGGACTGATATGGACACCATATTATAATGGGCCGGTCCAGCCACCACCATGGTGTGTACAGGTGTCCATTGGCCCCAAAATTTTGTAGGTAGGTCTTACCATGGGTATCCACCTCCTTATAAAATTTTAAAATTTTTAGACACCCAAAGGTATTTTAATAAATTTCGGAATTCCAACCTGTCCAGGGTGGAATGTTGCTGGAACAGTGCAGAAAATCTAGACTATTCACCCCACTTGGACTACACCTTTGGGACCCCAATGAAGGTTAAATGGGGCTGAAATTTGGGGGACATCAAGATGAGATCCCCACCTTTTAGAAAAGTATATTTAATGGGTACAAAAGGTCCCCCAATCAGTCCTAAATTCAAGCCCAAGTCCAGCAAAAATCTGTCCAGAAATTTCTGGACAACAATACATGGCTGGACACTTTAGCATATATCTCAATAATCTCAGCCATAAAAAGGATATGTGGCCTTCCTCAGTGGGCCTCACATATGTCCAGATCATAGACTAAGGCTAGGACACTTGCATGCATTGATTAAGGTGTCCAAAGATCATGAAGTTGGGTGGTAAGGGTGTCCCACCTTGCTGGATTTTTATTTTTATTTATTTTGGGACATCCTAGGCCCACTAAATGGGCCACACACACATCATCATCCACACATCATAGAGGATAGAAGAGGAAAAGAAAGTAATCTGGCCATGGGGGTAGGGCCCCGCCACTAATGGGCCCTCCCAAGAGTCAATCTTAACCATACAACAATATTACTTAAACATGCAACATTAAACTAATGCATGTATGATCTATGACTAAAATGGGTGGTTGGGATGCCATCCCAACATAACTTTTAGGGTCTAGATTCCCTTGAAATAAGGTAGATGATACAATACATCATGATGGGGTCCATGGAGAATGGCCCCATCATGTTTCATGATATACATGTAGGATGGGCCAAAAGGCCACATCCATGAGGTCCTACTCGCCTGATGCAAGGGGGCATTGCTAGACCATGATGAACAAGATGTATATACACACACACATGTACACATGCGAACTCGGGTCGGGTCTCACATTTTCCATCTGTCCTGTTCATATGATTAAAGCCTTTTGTAACCCAAATAAGTTTTCAACAGTAGCATCAATTCCTATTATCTTTAGCAGTGTGGTCCACTTTAACTTTGGATGTGTATTGTTTTTGGGTTTATATCTTAGAATAATCTAAAGAAAAAAAATGGATGGATGCTATGGATTTAAGACACTACACCAAAGTCGGCAATTTGCAACATATTTTTACGACGGACGAAAACCTCTTGGTTTAATGACGGATTTAATCCATCGCTAATGGAAAAAGCCCGTCACTAAGCCCGTGTTTGTCGAAAATCCGTAGTCTGAACGTCACTGAATTTAGCGACAGACCAAAATCCGTCACTAAAATCTGATTTACGACGTATTGTGGTCCGTCGTTAGTAGGCGACGGATGAAATCCGTTGCAAAATCTGATCTTATCACAGTCGAAAATTCCCGCGCAAAACACCAAATGGCACGCTTTTCAGTTGCTTTTGTGATGGATCATGGTCCGTCGTAAAAGGACTTTTGCGACGGATCATGTCCGTCATAAAAGGACTTTTGCCTTAACATTAATTTTTTTTTTCTTCAGTTTTATAGGAATATAGTGGAAAATTAAGTTTTTTTTGTAGTCTAATAATTGTTTTGTAATAGAATTTCAGTGGTTTAATTGTACATATTTGTATCTAAGATTATTTTTTAACAATTGATTGAATGCAAAAGGAAAATTTATTTTATTTTTATATCAAATGAGTGAAATTTTTATTTTTATTTTTTAATTTAAAATTAATATTTAAATGATTTGTAATATCACATGAAAAAGAATATTGAGAAGTTAAAAAAATTTAATGATGTTTGAGAAAAAAATTAGATTTTGAAAAAAATAAAAATAGTGATTTAATAAAAATCTATTTTGTGGGAAAAAAGAATTTTGAATAAAGTTGATAAATTTGAAGAAAAAAAAGCATTTGATTTTTAGAAAAAAATAATATCCTGAAAAAGAAAATAAAAATTTTAATGTGAAAATTTTTACAATGTAGGCCCCACCATAATATTTTATAAAAACAATGAGATTTTAAAAAATATATATATATATATTTAAAATCTCATTGTTTTTATAAAATATTATCATTGTTTTTATAAATATATATATATATATATATATATATATATATATATATATATATATGTGTGTGTGTGTGTGTGTGTGTGTGTGTGTATCATTTTAAAAAGAAAATTGAAAAGTTGAAAACAAAATGATGCTTTTAAAGAAAAAAAATCAGCATTTTGGAATTTTTGGGAAAAAAAATTAAATTTTGGGAAATTTTTTGAGATTTTGAAAATAAAAATTTAGAATTTATATTTTAATTTATTTGAAATATTTTATAATAAAAATGATATTTCGTTAAAAGTTTTCAAAGAAAAATTAAGAGCAAAAAAATATACTTTTTTGAAAAAAAAATGTTATTGTTAAATAGAAATTGAAATTTATCTATGAAATAAAAAATATTTGTTAATAAATTATTAGGTACATCCACTAATTGATCCTTTAAATGTTAAAATCAAATTTCACTCAAATTGTTGATCAATCTTATATGCTCAATATCTTCCTCATATGTAGCTTGATCGAGGCGAGTTACTAGTCAAATTGTGGGTATTGATCAGTAAGGTAGAGTGAATGGACCAGACATGTAAAATGGGCTAAATATTTTGGTCAAAATTATGACCCAACTTAGTAACATCATGAGAACCTAAAAATTGATGTTAGTAAGTTTTGTGGGCCCCATCATGATGTGTGTTGAACATAAACACCATGCATTTGATGTGTCCCCTTTAGGTTATGAGATATCTCAAAAATCATCTGTATACGAAACTCAGGTGGGCCATACCATTTAAAACCATATGAAGACATCCTAAAAAATATAAAAGCACTTAGTGGGGCCCACATGAGTTTTGGATGCGGCTGAAACTTGGTCTGACCCCTCATCCAAGTGGGACGGTTGGATATGTGAATCACATTTAGGCGGGCCCAATATATGATTATGAATGTTTCAAGGAAACCCCTCTCTACTATATTTATGTGAGTTACTCATTACCCTTACCAGAGTAAACTCTGTGGGATCCACCGTTATTTATTTATTTTATCCACTCCGTTCATCCATGTTAACAGATAATTTGAGGTCTAAAGAACAAAAAGGAAGCATATCCAAAGCTCAAGTGGACCAAACCACAGGAAATAGTGTGATTGAACCTCTACCATTGAAAAATTCTTGAAGGCCTGTAACGTCCTGGATTTTCACTATTTTGGATTTCCAAAAATCCTTGAAATTTTTTTATATAATATCACTTATTGACCGTTGGCAATCAATGTTAATTTATACACGAATGGAACTAGTAAAGAACCGCACAAGTCCAATTAATCAACCGTAAGAAGCCAACAAATCTGCCCAGATCTTGGCTAATAGACCAAATTAACCCTGTTACTCTTTTAGTCTAAAACCGACGGTTTAGAGTAATCATGACCAAATCTCCACTTTCACTAGTTATAAATAGGCCACGTTATGAACATAGTTAATCCAAACCCTAATCATTGCCCACGAGAAATCTTAATGCCTAATGTATTCCAGAAATACCCCGATTTTCCAAACAAGCTCTAGACAGTTCGTTAGCGGGCCTCTAGTTCCAAAACTATATAATAATGTCCGTCTTACTGGGCTTGACGTCTATTGCAAGACATCCAGTCGAGATCGTGACTTGGATCGCTCAACTTGGACTTACAAGGTTGGTGCATGAGTTATGCGAATATTCTTGAAACTAACCAAGAACTTAAGTCACTTATCTGCGTTCGGTCTTTGCCCAAGTTGAGGATTTCGGACCGTCGGTTTATGACCAAACTTTACCCGTGGAGTAAGGATATTTTCCTGCTCATATCCGTATAGCCGCAGCCCCGATCGACTATTGGTGACCGTTGAACAAACTTCCAATCATATCTGTCGATCGACGCATCCAAATGGCGGGCTGATCATATACATACGTAGATCATCATTAGGGCTAATTATTCTACGGTGTATATCAATATGTATACCCCATAGTGGGCCCTATATCTTAGAAAGACCCTCCTATAGGTCTAGTATAGTAAAAACCTAACCATTGGGGCCATTTATACCAAATCTGGCATTATAAAAAGGCCTCATTTGAGCACCCCCTCTCCCCATACGATTTTCTAGAGAAGGAAAGAGAGAAGAGAGAAAAGGGAGAAGAGAAAGAGAAGAAAGGAGAGAAAGAGAGTATGAAGGAGAGCAAAGGTGGACCTTAGATCGAGGTAGAGCCTAAGGAAATCAAAGCTTGTGACTCCCTACCTCTCCTCTAAGAAGAAACCCTCCTCCACGACTGCCCATTCGTTTTGTTGATCGTCTAGGTAAAAGCCCTCATCCCTTTTCTTGAAACCCTTGAGTTGAGAAAAGATTTGCATGAAATTCTAACATGCAAATGGTTGCTTTAGGGATTCCGGTCATTCGATCCAAAAAATCCACATTCCTAGATTGTCTTCCAAGCCTTCAACGATCCGAAGGTGCGGACTATTATTCTTAGGTGGCCTAGCACCAATTTTACTACGAATCTAATGATTTTGTTTGCTTGGATGATGTATTTGGAGAATATAAAGAAACCCTAGGGATTGCATGTTTGTTTGGAATTGTATGACATGTTGATTTTCTCATATGATGTTGTTCTTTCCTCTCACATGATTTGACACGAATTGATGATCTCATGTTTATGTCTTGTTTAGTTTTCTTCACATGATGTTGCCCTATAGCATGTATGCCTTATTAATCCTTGTGCAAATTGGTTCTATGAGATGGAGGAAGTGCTTAACTTCCTCACCAACCCACACAACACACATACACCTTTATTCATGATATTATTAGCCTCTCTTGCTAGGAGATTCTGAATTGTATGTTAAGGAGTATGAGAACAAGATGGTGTTTATGCTAGTTGATAACAATATTAGTTGGCATGTTATGAATCATCACGCAAACCCTTGGGTTGGTCAGGAATACAAGGAAAGCGAAGGCAGTCCCGTTGGTAGAACTATCCTAAGGCTAAACCCTTGGATTTGGGTGAGTGTGTGTGGGCGACAATAGTTAGACTACATGAGTCGCTTGTACGCAATGTCATCTGTCACGTGCTTGCCTGAACTTGTGCGGTATAGCCTATTTACTAACCAATCTTGCCTGTTAACCTTAATTGCTCACATATGTATGGAACCTGGCACACTCTATAACCATTGCAGCACATCGATAACCAAATTGAAATCGATCCACCACCTTGTGAGCCAGGCATGGTGGAATGGGATACTGTGTCCGAGCTGTCGGCCTACGCTGGGGTGACACGCCTCCCCATTGTGATCGCGAGCGATCCTTTCTTCTCAGTACTCCCTATGTGCTTGAAGTCAGAGATGGGGAACCCGACGGGATTAAGGATCGCGGGGTCTTGGCCTCACACGTTGGGGGTATTAGCCCGTAACCAGTTGAGGGTATTGATATGTGCGGTGTATCAGATTTCCCAATCTGCTAAATGAATGGACTTAACTAAAAACTTGGCTAACACGATCACATTACATCACACTAGTTAGGGTAGCGACTCAACAGTCGAGGTCGATCTGAGGGAGTGTTGGTCATATGCGATCGTTAGATGGAGTCGCTCGAAGGAGTGTTGTGGCAAGGGCATGCATCATATCATCCGTCATGCATGTGCATTAATAAGATTAGTTAGGTATTTATGAATGATTGTTTTTCATTAAATTCGTAATATAACTGATGCTTGTTACAACTTAAGACTAATAGTACCCACTGAGTTGATCACTCACTCCCACTATGGGACGGTGTTTTAAAACACCAACCAGACTCTTCAATAGTTACAAGTAGCAATGAGTTTGAGGAGCCCAACGACGCAAGGCTTGACGAGGAGGAGGACAAGTTCTCCTACTTTCAGCTGATGAGCGGGTCTTCTTCGGATCCGTAGATGGAGTGTTGGATCACTGAGTAGTGGACTCAACCCATTCTTTTAGACATACTATTCTTTTTGGTGATTTTGTTGGGCAGCGCCATAGGCGACCCATTTATATTCTTTTAAACCTGTATATATACTAGATCGCTTTCATTTCAGTAGACTTGTGTGGTTGTGTTTTATGTTTCAGGAAATTTTGAGCTGCACATTTAAACCTGATTAAATGCATATTAATGAAAATTGGTTATAAGTGACCCCGGGAACTCGGGAGTCGAGTGTATGCACGACCCCCGATTTTTAGGACGTTATAAGGTCATTGAAGTTTTGGATCAAGCTGATGTTTATGTTTTTATCTTCATTCATATATTTTTGATATTATGAACAGGTTGGATGGCAAATAAACACTACTGTGGGCCCAAGGAAGGTATCAACGTGGAAATCATATTCCACACTGTTCCATGTGGCATGGTCCACTTGAGTTTTGGATTTACTGAAAATTTGGAATTAATCCACATCGTTCATCCATTTTTCGAGATCATTTTAGAGAATTATCCAAAAAATGAACCATATCCAAAGATTAAATGGACCACGCTACAAACAAGGGGAACGGATTAGCTACTCCCCTTGGCACCCGCCAATGGCTGGTGGTCGGTGCTCTATGGGCCCCACCATGATGTATGTGTTTCATCCATGTCGTCCATCTATTTTTAAAGATCATCTTATGGCATGAGACCAAAAATGAGGTATATCCCAATCTGAAATGGACCATATTACAAGAAACAGTGTTAAATGAGAGTCAACCATTAAAAACGTTTCTGGGGCCATAAAAGTTTTGGATTCAGATGATTTTTGATTTTCCCCTTCATTTAGGCCTATATGACCTAATAAATAGATTGGATGTCAAATAAATAGTACATTGGGCCTTAAGAGGATTTTAATGATGGATATCCAATCACTATTGTTTTCATGTGGTGTGGTCCACCTGAGATTTATATACCTCTCATTTTTTGAATAAATTCCTAAAATGATATTTAAAAATGGATGAACGTAATGGATGAAATACATACATTATGGTGGGGCTCACAAAGCACCGACCACCAGCCAAGGGGCTGGTGCTGGGGAGACTAAGGACGCGAATTTCCTGCGAAAGCCTTTCGCAGTAAGTTCTTGCACAAGGATGATGGGTGGGGCCCACCGCAATGTTTTTGATCAATCCACCCTATCCATAAATTTTTATAGCTCATTGTGGGACGTCTGATAAAAAATGAGTTGGATCCACAACTCAATTGAGTCACACTAGAGGGAAAATTGGGGAAAGAAATTTGTACCGTTGAAACCTTCCTGGGCTCCATTCTGATGTTTATGGGCCATCCAAACCATTTATAAGGTCACTCTCAATAGTATAAAGTGAAAGAACTGAAAAAATATCCTGATACAAAACTTTCATGCCCATAAGAATGTTTCAACGGTGCTCACTGAATCCCCATTGCTCCTCTCTTGTGGCTCACTTGAATTTTGGATCCACCTAATTTTTGGTCACGTGTCCTAAAATGATCTCCTAAAATGGATGAACGGAGTGTATTTCTCCAAAATATCTCGGTGGGTCCCACCCAGCATTCTTGCGTAGGAAGTTCTTTCATAGGAAATCTACGTCCGGAGACTAGCTACTGAAGTGACGTCAGCAAACTCCGTAGGCCCCACCATGATGTACGTTTTGTATCCACACCTTCCATCCATTTGGAGAGATCATTTTAAGTCAATATCTAAAGAACGAGTTAAATCCAAAGATTGTGTGGTCCACCCAAGATTTAAATCCAAAGCTCCACTGGACCCACGTACGTCCAACCAATAATGTTTTCTGACTGTGTGGTCCACCTAAGATTTATTCAATCTAGTTTTTGGGAATCTTATACAAAATGATGTCATGAAATGGATGGACGACGTGGATGAAACAAATTTATCATGGTGGGGCCCATAGAGCGATGCCAAGTCTAAACGTCAACTTACTATTTTGAATCCAAGTTTTACATTGTGAGTCTTGTATTTTATGTAAAATAGTGGTGACTCGTCCATAATAATAGTGGCTGAGATACGGAGTTATCCAGACCATCCAAATAATCAATCTAGGTGCAAATAGTAAATATTTATAATTTTATTATGTAAAAAAATCTTAACCATGCAGAAAATAGTCCCATGCATGTACGACCATTAATAGAGCTTGTGTTATAAATTATGGTAAACTCACATTATATGGATTTGAAAATTATATCTTATTTACAACAGGAAAACCATCCCACGCCCGCTCCTCTTTTCCTCTTTTCCTCTTTTCCCTCTCCTTCATCTTCCATCGAGAAATCCTCCCAGGGCCGTTGGAGCGTCATCTTCCATCGAGAATCATCTTCAAATAGGTTAGTATCATCTTCAAATAGGTTAGTTTTTCTTTCTCCACACCACTTTCTATTATGTTTAGATCTCCACTTTCTGTTGAATTAATGCTTGTCCACCATTGAAACAATCGGGGCCTATGGATGTCTCTCTCTGATGTCCTGTGGCTTTAGAAATGTGGTTTTAGATGGGTATATGATGAGTGATTGCTAGCTACACATGCATATGCAAATGGTAGATGAGTGGCCCCCACCATTTAAGATGGACGCGGCCCTTCAAGGACGGACTCCGTCCAGATAGGAGTTTCGTCGCCCACTGTGATTTCCATTATACGGTATGAAATCTCATTTCCAATCTCTCTCTAGTTTCATGTTTTACGATCGATGATCCTTTCAGTTATTTTTTTCTTCCTGATCCGATATTGCTCAAGGAAACCAGTTTTGATAGCTGGAATTGGATTTATTCTCCTTCTTCAAGTTTTTCGAGGGATTTTAGGCATTGATGCAAAAAATCGGCGTTGGATTTGGTGGTTTTTAACCGATTTTGAGTTTCTGTTTATGTAAATGGGTGGTTTGGGTGGATTTCTTTCCAAATTTGTTGTTATGTGGGTCCAATTGAATCAGAACCATCCGTTTGTTTTTTCTTCAGAATTTTCGATTTTAGCCATTTCTTCGCCCTTTCATATTATTAAAATCATCTCCCTTCGATGTCCTTTTTCGATCTGCATTTGTTTGTTTTTGTTTTTTTATTTTAAACGTTCTTCTTGATTTTATTTTTTTGTGGTGTTTTTATTTTTGAAACTTGATATTGTAGATAATTTCTTGTATATGTAGGTGTTGTTGAAGATGGAGATGATATAACTGGAATGTGAAATATCTTTGCATGAACTTCTCTTCAATCTACTTGAATCGGTCGATCATGTATACCTGCATTCGTAGGTTCATACTGTATGCATGTTCATGCAAGAACATGGATATCCATGTTCTTGGTCATTGGGTGGTGCTGATAGTGGCAATGATGTAATTTCATTAAAATATTGTGTGCATCTTGTTGAGCTGAATCTTGGATGATGGTATTGTCTGCCCAAATCACTTGATGGTGTGGGAGCTTTGCTAAGCCCACACATGTGTAGGGCAGCCTGTCTATGCAACATGTTCCATCTTGGAACATGTGTGCAAGATCTATGCAAATGTGTTTGATGGAATTCCAATGAGCAACAACCATGTCACATGTTTGATAAAATTCCTGAAACAAAAATGTGTATTTTTTAGGCCACCTGGTTCAAATAGTCACGAGACCAGTCCTCTCGAGACTCACATGACATAGTTTTGTGATTTGTATCAAATTGGAGGTGATAGTATGTAGGAATTTAGGTCCCTGATTCAGATTTTCTACAAAATCAATAGATGTAGTGGCATGCATTCTTCAGTAGACTTAATGCATGTATACCATTGTTAGTCTGGTTTATTGCTACTGCATTAGTATTTGAATATATATTTTGTTATGGGAATTGATATTTTCAGCCCCTTGGTTTTGATAGATACACCCCCTTTTTTTAACTCATTGTCATTGTAATGTTGCCATGCTCAAGTGGATTACACAGTTTGAAATAGTTGAAATCCAATGCTTGTCTTTAAAACCTTCTTAGGCCCGCAAAAGTTTTGGATCAAGCTGATATTTGTGTTTTCCCTTTATCAATGTATGTATGAGCTTATGAATAAGTTGAATGACAAACAAACGTTAACATGAGCCTTGTAAAAGAAATAGCTTTCCACTATAGACATTTTAGGCTACTATTTCCTATGGTATGGGCCACTTGAGCTTTGGATTTGCCTCAATTTTGGGATCTTGCCCTATAATGCTTCGGTAAAATAGATGGACGACATGGATATGTCACAAATATCATAGTGGGGCCTACAAATTTAAGTCATCCCTTTCATGCCAATTTTCAAGGCAAAAACATTCATCAAATTTCAAACAAGGTTAAAAATTAATAATGAGCTTTTATATAGTATTTACAAAAGAAATGAATAATCAAACAATCCCAAAATTCAATTATTTGAAGGGTTGAATTTTAGTTTAAAGCTATAATTGGTTACTTTTAGTCAAGGAGAGATATTATTGAGATTTTGAAAATCTCACAACAATATCGAAAGAAATATGCCAAATGATGATATTATTGGAACATTATCTAATGAACTTCTCTAATCTAGTAAGTATATTTATGTGTACAATAACTCGGTGGGCCACTGACTATTCTTGCTTTACTTGGATCTATTACTACACAAGTCTGATTACTTATTTTCAGAGATTTAAGAAAATGGTTGAAATTCTATTGCAACAATCGATTTACATGCCTAAAACCACTTGGTTAAGCTCATTTGAGTTTTGGAATGGCCTGATCTCTTGGCATGTCCATTCATCCTGGATGGATTGGATGACATGCACACATTAGAGTAGATCCGCACATCGTGTTGTAGGTTAAGCTTAATTCACAACGAGTTAGAGTGGACCCCACACATCAATTGTTTATGGAAACCATTTTCATATCTTCCTTCTAAAATTGTCTATGGGAACCATTTTCATATTTTCTTTCAATTGTCTATGCTAAAATTAACTCTCTAGCAAGGTATCCCAAAATGGTTCCCTAATGACTGTAACATAATGATAATTTTAATGGCCATTATGGAAAAACTGACCCATAATGGCCCCATAACATCCCGTTATGGGGCCAAAATAGTTTTTTTTTCTTTTTTAAAAGCTGTAACAGCCGGTACAACTCATGTTGTAACAATAATGGAGGTGGTCAGCCACCATTACCATTATGGAATACCTTGCTCTCTATCACATGCTTTCTCTAAGCCAACAAAGACCATGTGGAGATCCTATCTCTTACATATTTCTTCATCAATTATTTAAGTACAAAAATAGCTTCAGTGGTACCCATGCATTGAACCTAATTAATTTTCTAAGACATCCATCGCATGCCTTAGTCCTTAATCACTCTCTCCTAAAGTTTCATAGCATGGCTCATAAGTCTAATCACATGATAGTTAGTGCAGCTCTGTATCTCTCTTTTATTCTTAGAAATAGGTACCATGCTAATTTTCCTCAGTTTGTCTAGCATTTTCTTCGATCTAAAAATATTGCTGAGCAACTTTGTCAATCAAAATAACCTAGCATCTCCCAATACTTCCAAACCTCTAATTGGCATACCATTTGGTCAGACGGCCTTTCTTGTTTTCATTTTTTTGCAAAGCTTCTTTCACTTTAGATGTCCTTATCTTATAAAAGTATCATTGGTCTCCAATGTCTTTGAGTATATTGTTCCTTCTGTACTTTTTTTTATTAGCTTGTTAGTACACCCCACTATCAGTTCACACTTCACTGTTAGCCACCCCCACTAGGGATCGATACTTATGCTATCACAGTGGTTCCCATTTAACAATGTTCTTAAAATAGCTTCTCCATCGTTCATTGATCTCATTGTCATTTACTAGTATCCTTTGGTTATCGCTCTAAATGCATTAAGTATGGTTTAGGTCCCTAACCTTCCTCTCTCACAATTTTTTGCAAGTTTGAAGATATCTTTCTCACCTTCTCTTATACTCAATCTATTATAAAGATCGTCATAAGCCTTAAGTTTAGCTTCACTTGCTACTTTCTTAGTAAACTTTTTGGCATTTCTATATTGTTTAAAATTGTCATTGTTCCTAGTTCATTACAAGGCTTTTAAACATAAACATTCCTCGTGAAGTAGGAGATTTCTGGCGAAAATTTTCAAATGAAGTTTACAATCCACACCTAATTAAGGGCCTAAGATGGATTCATTACAAAGCTTTTATAAACTTAGAGCTTAATCCAAGGTGTGATATGTGCCACATGAAAAAAGATAAGTCGCCACCATTTTCAGAAAAGTCATCAGCTATGATATTAGTTTTCTAGTAATTAATTCTCATACCTAATGATACAACACAAATCCCAAAGCTAACATTGACAACTCCTGCGTTTGGGAGCAAAACAAAGGCGCTATGGGCCCACCATGATGTATATGTCATATTCTAACCTTACATCCGTTTGCAAGCTCATCTTAGGACATTAGCTCTAAAACTGAGGTAAACTTAAAACTTAGGTAATCTACACCACAGTAAATAGACTTTTGGAGGCCACAAAACTTTTGAATCAAGCAAATATTTGTGTTTGACCTTTATCCTATAGAGATAGGATCACATATGCCGAGACTCTTCAACTAAGTAAAGAATACCAACACACGAGGACTCTTCCATAACAACCTCCAAATATAAGAGCACTTCATGTACTAAAATTGGTGGTAAAGAGTCTTCAATATATAAGGACTCTTCACATGGTAAGATGGCCAAGATTCTTCCACTGATAATCTCTCCATCTCACGTAATCTAGCATAATTATAATCTAAATTTTAAAATGGCAAAAGATATTGTATATAGTTGTAAGGATTGTAATCATTCTCTTTATATAGATTAAGAAAATCTCTCTAAAAAGTACCTCTTAGAAAGAGAGTTATGAAAGTTGTTTGGTTGGGTCCTATTTTCTCTTTATATCCATGTTAGTATGACCTTATAAACAGATTATATGACAAATAAACATCATGTGGGCCTTAGGTTTTGGCTTTCAACTGTTGAAGTCTGTTAGAACCATTATTTCATTTGGTGTGATCCACTTGAGCTTTAGATCTCTCTCTCTCTCTCTCTCTCTCTCTCTCTCTCTCTCTCTCTCTTCTTATGCACTGAAATGAGTTGGCAGTACAAAATGGATGGCATGGATATGACATATTCATCACTATGGGCTCTACAATTTTTATCAGTATAGAAATCCATGAATTCTCTATTTTAGAGGGAAGGATCACATAGTTTTGGAGGCAAAAATTCTTACATCAAGCAAACAATGGTAAGAAACAAAGATGGTCCTTTTATAAGTATTTGCAGTGTAATTGAAAAAAATAAATAGCTCTTAAGTACCTTATTTCAAATTCATTCAAATATGTTATTAACAAAATTTGCCATTGAAAAAAGAAAAAAAAAATTTAATCAGATATTCAAATGCATTCCAACACAAATTAGAGGTTCACTAGATTTCAAACTGATTTCCACTCGAATTAATTCAAACCTCTAAATGAATGATGAACATTTGCCTGTGTCCATTAAATTAGAGGTTTGAAGGTTCAATAGCATTATAGTTTCTTATTTCCTTTTTTCTTTTTTGGGGCAGTACTAAGATTTACAAAGCACATCAACCAAGGATTCAAAACCTATGTCATGTCTACATATTCCATTGTCTCTTAGATGTCAAATAGGTTTTTGTTTTTCTTCTTTTTCTTTTCCTTGCACATACCTCACATGTACCCATACACTCAAACCACAGTAGTGTGTACCCTGCACTCACACAAGTATGCGATTTCACCACAATGGGTACTCGTGTTACTCTAGTGAGTTTACCACTAACGCATCAGTAAGAACATGATGTTAAAGAGGTTTAGAAATAAATTAATATTTTTGTTTTATTTCATCTAGGTCCACATGACCTTATGAATAAGTTAGATGACAAATAAACATTACGATGGGCCTTACAAAAGCTTTAATTGTGATATTTTTGTTTTTCTTTCATTTACAAAAACCTTATAAAGAGGTTGGATGGCAAATAAACATCGATGGGCCTTAAGAAAGTTTCAACAATGTACCTACTTGGGCCTTGAACTTGCCCCTTTTGGGCTTATATCTTAACATGATATGGAAAAATGGGTGGACGGTGTGGATAAGCCTATACACGGTGATGGTCCCTTCAGAGCTCTGTGTCACGTCCCAAACTCGGAAACCGGGCTCACAAAATTCCCGATCGCCGAATCTGGTGCCGACAGCCTTCGTAGTACCCCATTCTCGGCTCCCAGCACCCATACGCCAGGTTCCAATCCTGGAATCCTACAAGGAGAATTTTCAGTATGAATTTTTTTTTTTTTTTTTTGTAATGGAGCATAAACATAAGCATAACCAAATCATAAAGGCAACATCATCATCACATATCCACTAATATAATCATTTGAATACAATGCTGAAAAGGAAATACATATATTGAAATCAAAGCTCTCGAGAATAGTTGTATGCTCCAAGCTTAACGCTGCTGTAACCTAACGCCACCTGCACGCATCTATCGTGCATAAGCTTACAAAAGTTTAGAGGGTGGTGAGAGTATGTGTAAGGTAAGTGTCAAGTATACCATAAAGCCCATAAATCATACATCATCGAAATAAATAGAAATACTAATAAGATCATGAATCATACAATATCAGAGTAAGCAGAAATATACTGGTAAGTCCATGAGTGCTATCAGCCGTATTAAGGCTATGCGATGTAAAACATAATAAGACAATAACAGATGCTGAGGATGCAATGCAATATGCAAATCCTGATGAGCCACGAATACTATCTCATCTACGTCATATAAGCGCAAAAGCATAGTAACCCAAAATGCTAAGTACTGTGAATGCAATGTAATATGCGGTGCGAATGAAATGACCATGCAGGAATGTGAAGTTGGGATGATAGTACGAAGTATCATAGGCTATGGGGTCCATCACAAGGGACTTCTATCCAAACCAGTCACATACCTAAATTTAGATAGTCAAACACAATGTGGTAAACTCCTAGTCTCAGGTTAGTCGCGCGCTCAACCGAAATCCTGGCCATGCGATGGTACATGTAACAAATAGTTACGCACCACCAGCCCGAGTGGATAGTGAATAAATGAATGAATGGATATGCAATTCCTACTCAATAAATCCACATATCAGTACGATTGCTCTCTGAGAAAATCACCGAGGTCTATTACACTCGACACCAACTGCCTCCTCCCTAGCTGCACAGCCTAGCGAGCGGAATAGACCTCACTATTCTCCTGACCAGTAGTCTACCAATACCTACCCGGCTCGTCGATAGCGAACCTATTTACGAGCTGGTCATACTCAGCCTAGCTTATAGCCCCCTCACTCGAGCAGATAAGGTCACACCTCATCCCAACTGACCACGACACAGTGGGAAACGCGGCCTATTAGTATTCGGCACTCGAGCGCTCATGTTCCACTTGGTATAGACGTTGGGGATACTCCTAGCCTCGGAGGTTCTGGGATTTTCACCCAAGGACATCCTAAGTGTCCACAGTGCTAGAACCAAATATTTCCGGTGTCCTATCTAGCCATCCACGATGTGCCTGTGGAGGCTACGGCCCTGATGTCGCTAGGGCGTACAATGATTAAGTCATACATATGAGAGATGCATGAGTCACACTATCCAATCATGCAGCAATCCTGTGCGTACTGTGCGATAATGTGGGGCACTCCGTCTCATAAGGAGTCCCGTAAATAGTCTGCCCAATGGCGTATGCAATGATCAGTCACTACTCATATCAAGCATACATATGATGCGTATGGCATGAGTCATAGAATTATACTAAGCATGTTATAAAGTAATGAACTATCCTTATAATGCATATAGGCCTAAACGGCCTATACTCAGCAAGCATGGGCCTATCAATGGGCCCTAGGGAGAGTTACAATGTGGACATTTAACCAACATTGTACTTACAATATGGACGTCAAACCATCATTGCTCCCAAGGCATAGCCCCTCATATAGGTCAACACATAAAACATGGTGAAATCACATTCAATGGGCCTTATGTATACCCTTTTAGGCCTCGACCCATGGGCCTCCAATACATCAAATGGGCCTCACAACGTAGGCCTCATGTATATCAAGGTGGGCCTAAACAGCGGGCCATAAATATGACAAGTGGGCCACATCCCATGGGCCATATGTATATACCAAGGTGGGCCTCAAAGGATAGCCACAAGTACATCAACGTGGGCCTCACCACATGGGCCATATGCATATCAAATGGGCCACACCAATGGGCCTTTTGTACATTACAATGGGCCATATCCCATGGGCCTTGAATACGTCATAATGGGCCTCAACCCACGAGCCCTAAATACATAACAGGTGGGCCCTGCACCTGGGCCTCAAAACGCACAACAGGTGGGCCCCGCTCATGGGTCAAAGATACATCCTGATGAGTCACATGTATATCAAAGTGGGCCCCTTGATTGGGCCATAAAAATACATTAAAGTGGGTCTGACGGATGTGCCATTAAACATATCAAAGGTGGGCCTCACAGATGGGCCATAAACATATCAAAGGTGGGCCTCAATGGATGGCCACAAATAAATCAAGATGGCCTAATCACATGGGCCCCATGTATATATCAAGGTGAGCCAAGCAGCAAACCACAAATACATCAAGGTGTGGCCCACCTTAATGTATTAGAGATCCAACCTATTCATAAACTAACATAGGGATAGATGAAGTGGAAACACATATCGGCTTAGTAAGAAAATATTGTGGCCCCTTAGAAATTTTGAATGGTGAAAGTCACTGTCTCCACTATTTTCGAGGGTGGGGTCTACTTGAACTATAGATCTGTCCCATTCTCTTCTCATGCCATAAAAATGATCTCTCACAATGATTGGAAGGTATGGATACAATACATGCATCACGGTAGGGTCCACACACGTGGCCCACCATGTGATGGACGGTTTGGATATAACACAAACATCAAGGGTGGGTCCACTGAACTATGGGTCTGACTCATTCTTTAGCTCACTCCATGAAATGAGCTTGCAAAAATAGATGGACAGCTTGTATGCAACACATGCATCATGGTGGGTCCCATGAAGGCCCACCATCAGGTATACATATCACATAATATAATATATATACACATAATATATATATATAATATACAATATAATATATATATATATATATACACACAGCCACACGTGGGGTGGATCCCACTGTACAGGGGTGGACGGTGGTGATAAAACACATACAACATGGGTGGGATCCACTAGCCGGCCAGCTGCTGCTGGACGGCATTAATAAAACACATACATCTGGTTCCACCATCTGCCTGGACGGTGTGAGCAAAACAAGTACATCAGTTTGGGTTCCATGTGGGGCCCACCATAATGTCTATTTGACATCCAACCTGTTGGTAAGGTCATGCGGACCTAGATGAACAGGAAAAACAAATTTCATCTTGATCTAAAACTTCTGTGGACCCAAAATGAGTTTCAATGGTATACGTTCAATCCCACTGTTTCCTCTGACGTGGGCCACCTGAGCATTGGATAAGGCTGATTTTTGGAGGACGGCCCGATGCCCCAAGGGCCCACCTCATGAACGACATGGATGACATACATACATCATGATGGGGCCCACGGCTGGAGCCGTGGGTCTTTGGTCGTCCACCCAGCGCAGGACGCCCACGCGTCCTTTCTCTCTGACAGACAGCAGCAACAGCTCCTGTTTGTCATTAAATTTTTTTATTTTTTTTAAAAGCCGAGATTTCGCGGTTTTTTCGTGGTAGGGCCCACATCAGGCGAATCCGACTCACCCAATGGCATCTACAGTCTATTAAGAACCCATCAAGCCCAATATTGGGTATATTTTGGCGCGTAGAAAGATTCAAGTGAATTTAAACGGTGAGAATTAGTATTTGCTAAGGTATGGCCCACCAGAAAGTCGGATCATCCTCATTTTTTGGCTCAATGCCTAAAATGATTTGGGGAAAAGGATGGGTGGCTTGGATTGACTACATACATCAAGGTGGGGCCTACATGGAGCACCCTTCCCCAAGGCTTTGAAATAAGCCAATATTTATGTTTTTCCCTATTCACGTCCAATGTCTGGATGGTTTGGGTGTAACACATGCATTGAGGTTACATGCATTGAGGTGGGCCCTGTTTAGGTGGGCCACCAAATGGATAAATGGCATGTATAAAACATACATTGAGGTGGAGTCCATCCAAGTGGGCCACATGGCCACCTCATCACACACAAAGATAAATAGATAAATAAATAAAAAAAGATGGAGAGAGAGACGGGACACGCATGATGGAGGGCTCCGCCACTATGAGCCCTCCCTTCCAAGCAATCATACATCGAGTGGGTCCCATTGCATGTGGGCCCACCAAATCAAGAATCAACGGTGGAGATCCCTTCTCCACAAAAAATGAAAGGTTTAGATGACCCATTTCAAGCTAGAAAATAAACATCATGATGGGGTCCATGGAGAATGGCCCCATCACGGAATGATCATGAAGATCAAGGTGGGCCATCGGCCACATCTTAAGGTCCAAAGTGAGATCCACACCATTGATCGGTAGGTCTCACTTGGCCTATCATAAAAATATGAAAACTAGCCTATAGAAACACCCACCGTTCAATCTTCTTGGTCTGTTGGAAAGCCGGTCTCCTTGTGCTCCACTTTGATGGAGGGTGATGAGAGATGGAAGGCTAGGATGAAGGTTCTTTGGGATGGGAAGGTGGGCTACCAAAAATCTTTTTTTTCTCACTTGGGATGGCTTGGACGTCCATTTTTTTCTCTCCTTGGTTGCTTGGAAATTGTGTAGAGAAATGAGGGAGAGAGATGGGATGTAAGGGAGAGAGAGTGATGGGTGAGGTGATGGATTGGTTGACTTTTGGGTTTGCTTGACTTATGGAGAAAGAAAGCATGGGGGTGCTTGTACTTGACATGAGGGGTGATTGATGGGATTGATTTGACATGTTGTAGAGATTCTCTTGGGATTAGTAACGTGCGGCATTTCTTCGAAATAAACGCCGGCCCACATCTTTCAGCTAGGGTATCGGATCGGTGCGCTAGTCGCGGCATTGGAACCGTGGCGACGATGCGGTCGCAATGATACAGGTCTCGGATTAAGCCAACTCAATTCTATAGGATATGACTTAGGGTCGATTGCAAACTTTGATTATACGTCGCAGGTTATCGGAATTCGCTGGGAAGGATCGCGAGAGTTGACGGAACAGTACGGGCTAGGATACGGGTCTTAGACTCTGGCCTGTGCTGCGCTTAGGACAAACAAGGGCAACACCCAAGCACCCAAATTCTAATATTTTATTTTCTTAATTGGTTTCAGTTGATTAAACTATTCAATTTTCATGGATTTGAGTTGGTTATTTGTAATATATGAAGGGTTGACTAAACTAGGCTTTTCTTGGATTGAATCTGGTTGTTTGTAATATATACAGGAAGGGCTCAAAAGAAGGTTGAACAAGAGAAGATACTAAGTAGCCAATTCAAGGCAAGGCATAGCCAACAGTTGAAGTTCCAGGTAATTTCTTTTGTATGGGTCCTAGTTTAGGGGGGGAAGTGTGTAGTTAGGAGGGTTAAAGTCAAATTTTTAGAGTGGGCCACTTGGGTCATTTCCTTTTTTATTGAATTGAGTTGTTACCAAATTGGTGAATAGGATTCTTATCAAACAATAATGTGAATTATTTTTTAAATGACTATCAGGTGCAAGATTAAAAAAATCATAATAATAATTTATCAATATTTTTTTTATTTACAAATATTTTAGCAACATACCAAATCCGTCGCTAATTTCTGAACATTGAAAATCAACGACAGATTCCTGGTCATTCGCTTACTCATATTAGCGACGGACCTTATCCTTCTCTAATTTCTAACCATTGGAAATCAACGACGGATATGAGGTCCGTCGCTTACTCATATTAGCGATAGATCTTATCAGTCACTAATGTTTTTAGTGACTAATTTTTTTAATATTACATACAGATTTTTATTTTTTACGACGGCTTTTATCCGTCGCTATTAGGCGATGGACCTTATCCGTCGCAAATTAAAATGACCCAGTAAACAGTGACGGACCTCATATCCGTCGTTGATTTTATGCGTCGAAAAAAAAATTGACCTAGTAGAAAATGAAGTCCGTCGTTTATTTGGTTTTACGACGGATTTGGTCCGTCGCAAATCAGCGATTTTGGCGTAGTGAGAAATACATCGTGGTAGGTCTACGTAAATTGCACACTACAAGAAATTCGATTGCTTATGGTGTAATGAGCTGATCAAGTGAGATGTGGGCCTCACCCAAGACGGTGCACCCCTTACCATGGGACCTACCTTGATGTGTCTTCTGTGTCCACTTCGTCCATTTATTTTTTCATATCATTTTAAAGCACGTTACCAAAGTTAAGAAGATCCAATTACCGAGCAGACTATACTCGAAAACAGTGGTGATTGAACACTCAACTATTGAAAACTTCTTAGGGCTTACCTTAATGTTTCCTAACTTTTATTTGCCATCAAATCTGTTGCTAAGTTTATGTAAGCCTGGATGAAGAGGAAAAAAATAAATATTAATTAGCCTGATTCAAAATTTTTGTGGTCTATTAATGGTCAATCACCATTGTTTCCTATAGTATGGTCCACATGATAGATGATCAGTATGACAGTGCCAAAGTTTTCACACTTTTTCTATGCGAGGATATAATCAAAAGAATTTTCACACATTTCATATATAAATATAGCTATTAAACTTCAATAAGAAGAATTCCCTTTTCCTCTTACCCCCTAACTATTTTTCCTACTGCTAAATCCTTTACAAAATAATAATCGGGAAGGAAGATAACTAAAGCATTTATTCTAAACTAGCCCCTAGAGATCAATTTGGTAGATAATTTAGGCATATGAAAGACGTCAATCGTAGTAAATTTATGTTGTTGAGAAGGAGATAAAAATAATAATCCAATAGATATAATGAGTAAGATATAACCTAAATACCTTTGCAGGGTTTGATATTATAAAGATGAGAGACAATACTTATCATATAGTTAGAAAAACCAGAATCAAAATACCAAGACAATCGAAGGATGTACCTGATATTCCACCTGCAAACAAAGAACAGTCTTAGGAGTATGCCGACTCCTAGAGGAGTAGCCATGGCACTACACCAAAATCATCAAAATGGTATGGTTGGGATTTTGGTTCAGAAACGGCTTTAAGCCGATCCTGATTTGAGACGGTAACCAACCGTACTCAATTCCTTGTGTTATACGTTGTTCCTTTCACTGTTTTGTTGGTGTGTCCCAATTGAGTGTTGGATCTTCTTATTTCTTATTATTTTATTTTATTGTTTTATTTTGAAACAGATGGACGGAATGGATTCGATCAGTAACCTCTGAGTGGACCCCACAAGGCCCAAGAGGCACATTGTTATATATCTACCGCAAACTACCAATGGGTTTTAGCCCTTTCTAATGCCAAAAGCCCTAAAATCCCTCATTTTGCATCCATCGCCGTCTCCGTCTTCGTCTTCCTCTCCCAATCTCCCTCTCCCTCTCCCTCTCTCAAGCTCCCTCTCTTTCGATCTTCCGATCTCAATCCTCTCTCTCTCTCTCTCTCTCAATCTCTCTCTCTCTCTCTCTCTCTCTCGATCTCCCTCTCACTCTCCCTCCCTCTCCCTCGATCTCCCTCTCCCGATCTCAACCCTCTCTTTCGATCTCCCTCTCCCTCTCTATCTCTCTCTCAATCTACCTCTCCCTCTATAGCAACAGCGCATCATCTCCAACAACTGTGCATCCTCTCCAACATCATCTCCAGCATCGTCTTCACCACTCTAAGTGCGGCCAGCAGCTCCCGCCCTTCACCTCTTCCTCGGCCATTTCTGGTAAACAATGGGACCAAGGATCTAGATGGTCTGGGTTTTTATAGATGTATGTCATTTGTACAACAGATGCAGATATAGAATAGTCTTGCCATTCATCATTTGTTGTGAATATTTAAGGTGTGCACAACATGTGTTTGATGAAATAGCTCTGTTTTAACAATTTTCAATTTATATTTTCACATTGATGGGCTCACTTATTGAATGGATTAGATCATTCAATGATAAATATGATTCTTGGGAGCCCTTTGTTGTGCCAATGGATGGATTTCTAACGTGATCTTTCATACTGCATATTCAAGTATTCCAGCATTCCGTTTCTTAATAGGTTTATCTGAATCTGTCATTTGGTCCCATTCGTGCATTACACAGGCTCTTTATGAAGTGTTGACCAATTCTTTCTTCCTGTATGTACGCCCATATATCCTCAAGTATGCATTTAGTAATGGTAGGATTCCCATCAATACTATTCATTCTAGATTGTTTAGAAGGTAACTTCAGTTGTCTACCTACCTGAAAAAAAGTGATAGCTTGGTAAAGGATCAACTGAAAGTTTAGCAGCATATCCTTATTGGCAATGATTGCTACTCTACCACTTGTTCAGCTCTTTTTCTTCCACGTTCTTCTCATAAAAAAGGTAAAATCTGAAATTATTTGTCACTTATTTTTTAAAATGCTTTAAATTCTTGGTATGAAAATTTATTGCTAGCTACTCCATTCCTTTTGTGGTTTGTATATGTAAAGGAAGATAGTATTTTATTTAGTACTCTGCACGCCAACCGTTTGAAGAAATGCTTAACCAAGACCCTTTTTTGGAGAAACCATGCTAGTAGTGGTCCAGTTTGACCCACACAAGTCGTTGTATGGTTGGATGAAAACCACTGTACAACTATCCAGTTGATCCTTCTTTGATGGACCATTGTATAAATTCACATGGAATTGACAACTTTAATCGTTTGATCAGTGACTTTTCCTTGTTAAATGTGGACTGTAGAACTTTTTTTTTTTTTTTTAAAGCCATTAATCGGATGGTCACCATCATCTCTTATTAGTTGTGAAAAACTATCGGCATTTTTGTAATTTTCTAGCAACTGGTAATGGAAGTTGTGAAAAACTAGTGGAATGTGAGTATTTTGCAATAACAATGAATTAATCATGTGTTTATCTACAAACCGTATGTTTTTATGTGTATTCACAGATGTCCTGTTATTGGCATGGGAATCTACAAACTAGTGGAGTGCAGAATCCCAGCAGCATCAATGGTGGATCAGTTCTGTTCAGTTTCACCCGTTTCAGTAGGCCAGGTAAGGTTTGTTTTATGGTTGTTTGTATCTTGGTAGATCAGGTTGAATGTTGGAATTCGTGTTCATGTTTTCAAGAAGAAACTAAAAGTACAACAACTAATAGGCACATGGCAACCCAGAAACAACTATCTAGATGTCCAATCTCTCACAAGTTAGATTTTTTATCCAACTGATTTGAGTCCATGTTTTCAAGTTTTGTAACCATATTTAAAGCAACATAAGGGATGCAATGGTAGTATCAATGTATCGTATTGCCCAAGGGGCTAATGTCATCATTTTCATTTGAAGCCTTTTCTGCCACCCCACTCTACTAAGGGGCGGACGTGATATGCCAAAATAAATAAAGATCATGTTTTCCTTAAATTTCCAACGTTTTCTATTTTTCCACAAAATTTCTACATGATTGTGACATATGGTTTGAATAGTGGGAATTCCAGGTTGGCCCTTCTATCGGAATTTCTACCAGTGATGAGTTGTGGGTGGCCTGCTACATCCTTGAGGTATCTGCTAGTGATGAATTTCTGCAGAGATTGTTGGAGTTGTTCTTTCATTTGATCTAAAACCGATCCAGGTCTGTTCAAAATCATCTTTGAAATTCCACTCACTTGAACCTAAAAATCAATTGAATCTGCTTCATTTAGATCTCTATGTATTTGTATTAAATTTCTATTACTATGTATGCATTTCTTATTTCCTTGTGGCTTTTGGTGCTGGTTATTTTGAGCCAATCTAGCTTAACTTGTGCTAGGTACCTTGTGCACTAAGAGCCACGTGGGACAAATCAGGAGTAGTCATCATCCCTTATTATCAAACAACAATAGTTTCTTATGATTTATGATCTGATTTTCGATTTGACTATTAAATATTTTTTCGGAACATTGGTCATATAAACTCTGTTTTGAGTTTGACAATAGCTCTATGCCATACCTATCTCAATTGCAGTAGTCTTTTGCCCACAAGATATCATATCCAGACTGTTCATTGTTCCTTTCAATTTGTTGGATGATGAACAGTCACAAATCAGGACCAGCTATCATCCCTGATTGTAAAAAAAAATAAAAAAAAATAGCGCCCCGTGATCTATGATCTGATTTTGTGATTTGATTATTCAACTTTTATTGAAAGATTGGTCATGGAAACTCTATCTTGATCTTCACAATGTTTCAATAGCAAGTCTTTTTACCTACTGGATATCAAATCCTATATATATTACAGACATTTACTTATATTAGTTTTGTCACTCGACTGATGAAATAGTCAGTGCTTGAGATTTTTGTCTTTTATTTTTTATTATTGCATTTATTTCATTTATTGTTGGATGAATGAATGGAAATTACGAATCTAAAACGATTACTAAAAGACACTTCTGAGAAAAGGATCCACTTTCTAAGGTTTTGAATGGCTGGAAATGTTCATTGTTTTCCAATGTATAATAGACTGTAGATTCAAATGTGGAAAATGAAACTAGTCAGTTTTGACAGGATGCCCTTGAACTAGAATCACACTAGTTTGGAGATGATGAGGAGATTTACATAGACCAGGTTGACAAGGTGATTTGAATATTTGATTTCTAGATACTTGCTGATACCTAAATGGAAATCTTTAAGTTAATTAATATTAAATTTAGTTTTTTCAAATATTTTTATTCAGTTGCATTTCAAGAAAACCTGATTTTTTTTTTTTAACAAAACCAAATGCTGCAGCTATAGTGTTTGAATTAATACATGTCGCATATACCATTTCAAGCATCGTACAAAGCTAGAGTATCGAATAACTCCCTATGTAAGATTAGTGCCTTCCATTAATGCACATTGATGGATCTTCTGCCTTAAAAATCAGGCCTTTTCACTCCTTTTTTAACTCCTCTAACTGACCCCAATGTACAACAAAGGGAGAGGGTTAAGCAACCTGAAAATTTAGATAAGAACTTAACAATGTGATCCACCTAATGGAAAAGCCAGAACTCACCCACTTGTACCATATGGCTCCCCTTGTGCATGTTGCTATTTGTGTCTATTGCCTAGATCCATTTCAAGTTGAATAATCTTAATTTCTTTCTATATATGTGATATTCTAAACAATAAAAACAAAAATTACACATTAACTAACTTCAGTATAGGATTTCCTGAAGTTGTGATGTTCTGTTTCTCTGTTCTTCTTTCTAAAATGTTTATTTAGACTTTTATTGTACCATAACAGCTACAAACTGGAGCCCGCGTGACACAAATTCTAATTAGGCATGCATCATAGTACTGTATTTCCTAGTAGTAATTGTTTTTTTCTTTGCTTGTCTGTGGATCCATTTTCTTTAGACTCTTAGGAAAAATTTCTAAGATGAATATCGTGAGGTCGTTGAGAGATGGGTGTTTACAAGTTCTATTACTTCAGCAAACTATTAGAAAACGGATAGTTTTTTTTTTCATTATTATTTTTTTCTATTCTTTCCTTTCCTGTTGATGATTTTAAATGTTTGGTTCGAGCAATTACTGAGGACCAAACCAGATAAAAAGGTAGGCTGAAGTGTTAATTTTGAAAATTGTAAATTGTATTGAAATGAGTGTGTTGTGATTTCCTTCCATCTTGTTGACGATTGTCGCATCCTGTTTAGATGATTGATCTCTTGATAGAGACTGGAAACAGCGAGCAAATCTTCCACAAGGCAATTCGAGAAATGAGGCAAGGATAGGTGCGCTTTCCAGTACTTATATTGCCAATGATTTTGATTATTTCAATAGAAAGGTAATTAATCGGATACCAGATGTAGTTGTAAGTCTTATTTATGAGTAATGAACATACAAGCATTTTGTCACCCCTAATCTATTTCCTTAGTTGCACAATCCTTCTAACCAGGTGAAGCACCTGCTTTGAAGTGTGCTTCATACTAGTTGCCATGAAGAGTGGTCAGTTCATTGTAGAAGTCAAGCCTCAGGTATGTCCATACATCTCTACTTATGTTCTTTGAGTATGTAATGATGTTCTTACAGTGTCACAATTAGTCTTTTCTTCCTTTTTTTTTTTTTGGGGTTAGCTTGTTAGTATACACCCATGTCAGTACACACTCGATGTTAGCCACCCCCACTAGGGATCGATACCAAGACCTCAAGTGTCACAATTAGTTGTCTTGGTGAGTAAATTGAGTTTGCTAATGCATTGTTTTCTGCTTTAGGTGGTTGTATGCCTTATGTTACAGAAGACAGTGTCACTAATGAATTATGTCCAGGTAAGTAGATGACTTCACTCTATTTTCAACATTTTCTGTTATTTGTCAAGAGTGACTTATCAAAAGATTTCCCTTTGAACGTAGGTGATTCCTTACAATGAGATGGAACATGACGCACGATAGGAATTTCTAATAACATGGAACAGGACTCACTTTCATAACTTTCTAATAATGAGATGGAACAGGATGCACTTTCATAACTTTCTAATAAGAGCTTATGCGAGTAGCATCCAACTGATCAAGCCTCACTCCTGGAGTTTTTTCTTAATTTACTTCGATCTTAACTTTGAATTTATTTTTCATATTATTCTGCTTGATGTTTGATCTGTAACATCTGTACAGTGGCTGGATCAAGCTACAGACCCATTCCAGGAAGTGGTTATAAAATCATTACTTGTCGCAAGAGATGCTATCCTCGAGATCAGATTTCATATGCAACAGATGGGTCGGGCAGCAGGCTTTTTTCATTTTCGTTCTGATGTTATTCATAAAATTCACTTTGTTCCCTTTGATTAGCCAATACTAAAACTTTAACAAATAGATTTGCTAGCATTTTTTGCCATCTCCGCAAAGCTATAATTTAAATTGCTAGCCTTTACTGTAGCTTATTTTGTAAATTCGATTTTGCAATGAAACATCTACAAGCACATTATTTTCTTATGTTTTTTTTTTGGATTAATCTCTATTTTGATAGAATGCAATAAACTTTTGTTAATTTATTTCCCTTTACCTTAAATTTCGTGCGTTTATCAGGGTTTTAAATTATTCTTAAAATTCCGTCCTAAATATGACCGTTAGCACTAGAACGGTTTAAAACCGTTCCTAAAATTCCGTATCTAAAATTTGATACGGTACCCAAAATGGTTCTGAACCGTTCCTGATTTTCTGCAACGCTTCATTCAGGAACGGTTTTAAACCGTTCCTGAAGCATTTAGGAACGGTTTAAAACCGTTCCTAAATGACAATTTTGGTGTAGTGTGGCACTTGTAGATGAGTCATCGGCCACAATCATGTATGCATTTTCTTTAATCTTTTTCTTCCTTTTATTATTATTATTATTATTATTTTGCATTCTTGGATGATATGCCCTCATTCACAGAGGGGATTATCTTTGCAGGTGGTAGCTAGGCGGTGAAAATATTTGCACCGTAAAACTAATGTGAGACCTCTGCATGTACCTTTTCAACATTATCTAATCACTGCCTTGTTTGCATTGCAGTCGCTCATCGGAATCACCAACGCTGACCACCCACCATTGCACTTGAAACTCATCTTCATCCGAAACTCCCATCGGCACCATCTTCACCGTCCGCTGCCACCACCTGGCGGAATCACTAGTCAAAAACCCATCTTCGTTCATCTTCCTCTTACAATTTTGGCACAACCAAGATCCAAAACAACCCATCACTGCCTTCCACTTGAATCAGTCCATGTCACAAATCAAATCTGATGCATCCCAAGTTTTTTTTTTTTTTTTGTATATTGCTTTATCCTAATATGGTTACTTTATATAGAAATACATAATGAACATAAATGGAAGGAAAATCATTGAAAATAATTAGTGAGTTTTCTATCATAATTATTAATACCATGATGTGTGTGTTGTCAAAATAGATGTCTTAAATATGACTATCCGCACTGCTCGACCAGTCGAGGGACTGACTCGACTAATTGACAGTCCCTTCGATTGGTCGAAGCCTGTTCGACTTGAAGTCCAACAACGATGTATTTGGAGTTCCGAGGTGCTCGATCAGTCAAGGGACTGGCTCAACTAGTTAAAGGTCCCTTCGACTGGTTGAAGCCTTCCTTCGACTAGTCGAGGGTTACGCAGACGGTGCATGAACTACATAAATTCGAGGAGATTTTTAGGGGTGTGCGTAAGTGAGAGGTCTCCATCTATAAATAGGAGTCCCTAAGGCCATTCTAAAGTATTTTAAGGCTTCCTAAGGGCTTGTTTGGCCAGACCGATCCCACAGTATTAGGAGGGATGGGATCGTGATATCCCGGGATATGCATGACGAGCCAAACAGACCCGGTGAGCTTGTCCCGGGATATAAGCAATCCCATGGATCTTAAAACAATCCACTGACATCACCATCATTACCTTAAAATTGATCCCATCCCTTAGTTGGATGGATTAAAAGGTAAAATCTCAGGATATGCCGGGCATGCCAAACAAACCAAGTGAACTTGTCCCAGGATATAGCAATCCCATGGATCTTAAACCAATCTACTGACACCACCATCATTACCTTAAAATCCATCCCATCCCTCCTAATCCAATGGGATTCGCCAAGCCAAACAGGCCCTAAAGGTATTTCATGGGTTTCTAAAAGGGTTCTAGGGTTATCAAAGGGTGTACCTAGGGTGAGATTCGAGGTTGTTCGAATCGGGTAAGTCCTCTCTCTTTGTAATTGTTATTTTCATAGTGGATTTCTATTGCTTTGTGCTGTGGTTTTTTCCCGCAAGGGTTTTCCACATTAAATCCTTGTGTTTCTCTTGTGATTGCTGGGTGTTATTGGATTGCTATCCTAGATCTAGATCTGTATGATTTTGCAGCGCAAATCCCAAAAGTGAGAGTGTCATCCAACTTGTTCACCAAATGAAACTACTTATGTTAGACCTACATCCAAAATGTCAGCCTAATTCACAAATCCGGTGGGCTACACAAAAGGGAACATGTCGAACATTGGGGAGGGTGATGCCCACCATAGAAAATTCCACGTGGAATGTGGGTCCATTCTCTTTCTTTTTAAATCACGCCACGACTAGTATCAAAGTACTTAATATTCCTACTCATACTAGGGAAATGAGTTGGGCGGACAGCACTAGACTGGACTATTAGTCATTGGCCCTAGCCCAGCCGGCTTGAACAGTGGGCCTATATTTCAAGCTCTAGCCTAGTTATTGAGCCAAGTTTAATGGCCCAAGCCTTAGCCTTTAGGGTCTGGTCATTTTGGTTAGGGCTAACAGTCCAGTCCATTCTAGCCCATTAATAACCCTAGTTCCCCTAGTTCCCCGTTGTGCACCATGTTTGTACATACGAAGACCATGATTATTTAATCCAAGATATTGATATGGTGGCTCCCATGCCCAAAATAACCCAAAAACTGAAATATCTTAACTATTTGATCTTTAATCTTTCTTCTATTAAATGTGGATTTTTGGTACATTTCTTCTTATTTCAGTCTCTAATGGTATCAAGATGCCGCTGTACCCAGATATCTTGAAAATGAATCTCTGAGTACATTATTTTTTCTTTTAGCCATTGTTTAAAAATAAATAAATAAATAAATAAAATTGTTAGCATGTTAGTACACGCCCACAGTCAATACACACTCCACTGTTAGCCACCCCCACTAGGGAATCGATACCAAGAACTCAGCGTGGAAATGAGGTATTTTCACTCAGTCCACCACTTGAGCTATGGATCATGGTGTATCAGATAAATAGCCATGACTCCACATCTATATATTTGATGCACAATTGGAAAGTTCTCTCTTCATTAGGGCTATTGATGGGCCAAGCTTGGGCAATGTTGAGGTCTGTCCAAGCCCATCCATCAAAGTAAAACTTAGTCCCGACCCAGACCAGGCCCGTCAAAAACAAACAGGTCCAAGCCCGACCCTTGATGATATTGCATAGAGAACCTGGCACCTACTTTCCTGCAACATCTGGGCCGTTCATTAACTGTTGCCCATCACCCAGGATATATGACAAAAATGCCCTTGAAATCTCGGACAGGCAGGCCTGGACCAGGTGCAGGCTGCGCTCACGGAATCACAATTAAATAGGCTTAAATTTTAGGCCTGGGTCTTGGCCCTTGGGCGAAATTTCTAGCCCAGGCTCACCCTGAGTCAGACCAGGCCCAAATCTAATGGGCCAGACCAGCCCATTGACAGCCAGAGTCTCCATCACAATCGATAAACTCAGCCTCTTTTTTGAACCATCCTTTTATTATTATTATTATTATTATTATTATTATTATTATTATTTATTCATGTATAGCCTACCTGATATTTTGGCCATCCATTGTTTTTCCACATGATATACAGCATTGAAGTCCTACAGGCATGCAAGTTTGGCACGTGCAGTCCCATGTGAATGTGCGTAAGGAGCTGGGTAGGCCACGTGTCACAGCTTGTAGACTTTCTTTTTTCTTTTTTATTTTTTTACACGCACACACACCTCACACACTCATGCTGGTGGAATTTCACCACCTATGATACTCGAATCCTTGACCTTGACCGGGTGTTGAAACTCCTGAGAGTCCTACCACCCGAGCAAGAGTAAGGATCCAGCTTGTAGACTTGATTGTCAGGTTAGGTCATAGCATTTTCCATTGAAATTGTCATTCAACGGGCGGAAGGTATAACACGTGTCATTTTGAGAGTGGAACAGGGTTAGGAATGGACTGATCAGACCTATGGCCGAGCTTAGACTTGACTGTGGGCCTGATTATTAAGCCCACTGCCCAAGAAATATTTAGCCAGCATTGGGCACACTGGCTGCATCAAGCTCGATGGAGCCACTAGTTAAAGAAGTAGACCCGAGCCTGGCCCGTCTTGGGGCACGATACAGAAAACTGCAACCACAGACAAGCCGGCAGATAAACTGAGTACCAGACCTTGAAAGTGTTAAATGGGCCAAGCTGGTATGGACCTTGTTGGTGGGCTGTCAAGCACGACAGAGCCCCAGGCTCAGCTGGGGTATCAGACCTAATGAGGGCCCAGGTGCAGGAAGCAGTGCCTGCAAAAGATCCGATCTGTTCTAAACATGGTTAAAGACAGTCACTTGAACTGACGGGTTGATCCGTGAATCGATTCTTGAAGTCAGGGCTGAATCAGTAGGACTGGCCTAAGTCGTGGGTGAATCATTTGTAAAACTCTCATTAGGTGGGTTATACTCAATCATCAGTTTAGATTTCATCATTGGATTATTTAAATTGAGCGATTCAGTAGGACTCATCATGGCTATAATCATTACAAATAGATCCAAGACGAGATGCTTAAACCGTGGTCTTTATATACAATTATTAAGACATATATGAAAATCTAAAATATGAAAGCTTTAGAGGTAAAATGTATAATGGGTAAGCTTGTCAGGTCTGCTTTTTTATAAATGCATATCTTGATCTCCTCACTAAAATAGATAGAAAACTATAGTCCCATTATGATTTTTATTTTTATTTTTTCTGAGGGTGTAAGGTGTAGAAGATCAACAGCTCCCCTCAGCGACATCTCCACATCAGGAATATCTTCTCTTCAAAGTACATATTTAAGATTATATTATGGAATTTTTATTTTTGATGCAGAGATGATCTGTTTACTCTGCTATTCATATTATAATTGGTATTAGATCAATCCCATGGAGTCCAACTTATCTGACTCACACCCAACTAATTAAAAGTTAAAACCCTGGTCCAAAAGATGACCGGCCGGGCACAAATGAATCATTTTCTCCAGCGGACAAACATAGCCTAGGACATGTTTGAGAAACAGATATTGGTGCGACAAATAGACTATGCAGACAGGATCATGGCCGATCGAGTAGATGTCAAAATCCACTTTGATTTGATGGTTGTAATCACCAGACGAGAAGACTTTGGCCCCTTAAATTCAGCTGTCCATTTGTAGGCTTGCAGGAAGACAGGCAGGATCGTTGATGGTTATGATTTTGGGCCATAGGAACTTTGTGGTAGGGCATATATGGTGGACGGTCCACATTCCCTTCATGCATCAGGGTACAAAGGTTTTCTTTTCACATGGACGATGCAAAACGCTGACTACCTTTATGATAAATACTATGTCAACTCAGTTAAGTAGCCACCCCCGCGTGTGAACAAGATCCATTCGATGATCAAGTGGACCCTAATGTATGAGCCGCAGGGCCCACCAGATCATGAAAACATGTAACATTTGCATGTATAGGAACAACGTATTTAGGAAGATGGCACAGAAATTATTTTTTTTCGTTTCTTTTTTTCTGGAATGAAAAGAGAAGATGGGTGCAGCCCACATGCACTTCGAATATGGCCCAAAACAATTTTTTGTTTTTTAAGAAAATGCAGACTAATGAAGGAAAAGTATTATAGAACTTATTTTGTAAAAGGAGGAAGACATGCAAAGCTGCCCTAAGTATAGCAAGATTAAACTTATAAACTATGTTATGCAGTTTTGGAAATAAGTAATTGAGCAAAGACTAAGGCATGAAAAGAATGCATTGGAAAATAAGTTTAATTTCATACTACAAAGGTCTTCTACGGAAGCTATATTCTTATTTAAATAATTGATTGAGAATTATGCAAAGAGAATAAATGATATCCGCATGGTCATTATTGACTTAGAGAAAGCTTTTGATATGGTCTCTAATTACCTTATTTAGTGAGTCAAGAGAATATATTGACATGATTAAGGATATGCACGAATGAGTGATGTAGAGCGGGCTACAGATCTATTCTTGGCATAACTGGACTGAAAGAAGCCCAAATGGAAGTGAATGTACTCTGTCCGATCCAGGCCCAAACCTACATAGGGCATGACATAGCTGGGCCTCAGGCGCTTCCAGTTCGAAGAAATCCCTTTCGGAAAAGGAGAAATTAGCGTTCGAAGTGTGAACGATAAATCATCCATAACTTTTGATCTAGTATCATGAGAAAACTTATTATTTTTAGTAATTTTTAATTTGGACATATCTCCTTCATTTTGGAGTTTTAGTATATACATTCTTCTTAGGATTTGTTTATAATCATGCAAAGAATCATCTAGCATGATTAAATTAGGATTTTCTATTTTAAATAAAATTTATTATTTTGAGTAAATTCTATTTTAGTCGAATTAGGATTCTTAATTAGTTTCACATAGACATAAAGCTATTAAATTTAAAAGTGATAGTGATTATGAGCATGTGGATGATGATTTCGAAAGAAAATTCAAAAAATTCTTTAAATTAAGTAGAGGAAAGAGTTATGACAAGAAGGACAATATGGTTGAGAACCGTAAATATAAATCTGTTAAACCACCTACGCAGGTTCAATGTCATAATCGTAAGGGTTATAAACATATTATCACTGATTACCCTAGCAAATTAAGATCTAAAGGCAAGGCGATGGTGTCAAATAGGATGATATGGAAGAGTCTGAATCTGCTTTAGAAAACTTCTCTAGTGTCGAAGACCTTAGTCGCTTACGTGTCTTAATAGCCTACACCACAATATCCCTTCCTAAAAACTTGGGAGACTATAACACCTCAAGAAAGTGACCTCAGAACATCCATTTGGGATGAATTGAAAATTAAAGGATTTCAACTTCAATGTTGTGTTCTATAGTTAAATCAAATGATTAAGCCTCATTAGTGAGCATCATAAGAAAATCTGAGGATTCTAGCATCCATCTTGTACTTGATTGGTAAATCTGAGGATTATAGCATCATCTGTATTGATAGTTTAAGCATTAAATTTGTTGAATTTTAATATCGTATGTTTTAGCTTAGACTATCATTGGTCATTCCTAATTTAATTGGTATATCTTTTAAATTATCGTAATAAGCATGTTCCAAGTTTTAATGATTATATGCACCATTTAAGCCCATATTAATATGTGCCTTATAATTGGTAAATTTATGACTTATAGAGTTGTTCAATGCTTTGTTTTTATTGTATATTTAGTGAAAATAACTCTTTATCAAATACTGATAAAAAGGGGGGAGAGAGATCAATTCCTGCCAAAATAATGAATTTTATTTTCCAATGATTGTTTGTTGTTGCAGGAATTGATGAGATGAGAAGAACAATATGGGGAAACATTGCTAATGTTACATTTCTCGAGTCCTGTATTTAAATTTATAAATCATTATAATTTTATACTTTAATATTTTGTGTTGTTTTGGTATGTCATTTGTATGGATCATGACATTATTTAGGTTAAGGTTTTGTCATGTAATTGACAAAATGGGAGATTATTAGTGCATTAAATTATACACCTTATTTGTCAATCACATAAGTTCATGTGTCATGTAGTTAGTTGATCCTATAGAAGTTGAAGATCGAAGACACAAGAGAACATGAGCATCAAGGAGTAAAGAATAAATAAATAAGGTGTCTTGGTGACCCTAACCCTTAACCTAAAACAACCCCTTGAAGGTCTAGATGATTTTGGCTTAATAGGTAAACCATGTTGATCATCTCTTAGCCTTAGGAGCCTAATTGGAATATGATAAGTAAAGCTATAAGATGTGCAAAGCTACTATGAAATTGTATACCCAAAACAACAGTTTTCGAGTGGACTTCGATCCTATCAATAGTTTGTCGATGGGTTTTGATTAAATCGAAACTTCACTCAATCAGATCGAAGAATGATTCCAACAACCATACAAAGATAATTCTGAATTTTTTTCGAAGGGATTGGCACATGGTTCAATCCTATTAGAGGACCTTTGATACCATTAAATGGCCTTTCAATCTTATGGAAAGAGTTTTTAACTAGTCGTTTTATAGTCATTACAAATTGGATTCTTATAAAAAAGCATTCGGTTCGATGGCAACTTGATGGATTTTTGGTGCAATAAAAGCATAGGTAATTTCATGATCATATCCATCATCCTAAAGCCTCTAAGTTCATGAGATTTAAGTCATCTTTCTTATGATTCATCACTTGAAAGAGGTTTACATCATCAATGAAGAAGATAAATTTAACTTTCACCTTGTTCTAGAGATTGGACTTGAATTAATAGTCAAATCCTTATTTAAACCCTCTAAAACATCCAATAAGTGAATCTTCTAAGATTGGAACCTTCCATTAGTTGTAGGAGATTCACCTATTATCTTGTTCACCTTAAAGGAGCACTACATCAAGGTTTTTGATCTTGGAGTTGAATCATTAACAAAGCATCAACATTATGATCAGGGGAGCAAAGAAGAGCTCATTAAAGCATGGGAGAGCATCGATCAAGCAAACCAACACGGTGCATCAACGGGGCTCAATTCAACAAGTATCATGTACACTCCTTCCTTGTGTAGGATTGAGTATAAGAGTTTGATTACCAAACTTGATTAGGTTCTTGTGTTGGACCTTGGTTCTTATGTAAGACCTATATCGAATCTTTGTGTACTCCACCAACAAGGGTGAATACATGTAGGTTCTTGTGTAGGACCAAGGTTCGTGGTTGGTATATAAAAAACCACGTAAGTCGCCGAGGGAGCCGATCCTTGTGTAAAATTGTAAAGGTTAGAGGTGAACTTAATTTAAAACCTCCGATAATGAAATCCGGTACACTCATTGGTTGAGTGCGTCCATCGGGAGTGGAATAGGGAGACCTAACCACTATACTTAATTGTGTTTGGGATTGTCTTTGAGCACTTATTTAATTATGCTTATGTGATAAATTGATTGATTATATATATATATATATATATGCATGATTAGATGAATGTTATGATTAGATAGGTAGCACATTCCACACACACATATACATTATTATGTATATAGACTAGTTACTTAATTGTTACATCTTTTATAGTATATGTGATTAGACCCACTAATGGCTTAGAAGCCTTAGTATTAAATTATTTTACTTAGCTTATTTTACACATTAGTTTAAGTTAAGAAATTGTATTTAAAATGTATAATTTTTATTTGGTCCTAATCACCCCCTCTAAGATATGGCCTTCATTTTATAGCTCTACCAAGCTTCCACACATATAGACCATGGGCCCACCACCTCGTGCAATTTTAAGATTTATCAAGACCAAGTAATGTTGTAACTTGTCTATGGTCACCAGCTTCGTTAATATGTCTGAGGCATGTATTCTCGTCTATGTGAACCTTCTAAAAATGAATCTCTCCTGAAGCACCGAGTTCCCGTATCTTGTGTAACCTCACATCAATATACTTGGTTCTCACATGATACACTTGATTCATTACTAAATAGATAGCACTCTTAATATCACAATGCAACTGAATCACTTCCTGCTTTAACCTAAGTTCTCCTGTTAGACCCTTCAACCATAATGCCTTATTTAACGCCTCCGTCACAACCATATATTCTACCTCAGTTGTAGACAATGCAATCGTAGACTATAATGTTGTGGACGCTGGACCCCAAGTGGGATAAACTCGTGCTTCCATTGGTGCCTTTTTTCAAGGACTTTACACTGTGTTTGAAAGAGTGTTATATTTTATTAGAGTCGCCACTAGCCAATTAATTTGATTCCATAATCGACTAGATCCTATATAAACATTAGGACAGGAAATTCAAGAATTCCCTGTCCTAAGATGATTCCTTCAATCTGTGGCCTAAGATTCGGGATAAGGGATCACAATTATAGAGATGGAAGGCATTAGGCACCCACACTGCCTGTACCAATGTACGATCTCTACTTCGCGAGATCTACTTAACTTCTGAGGGTTGAGATTAATTCTGGCGTACTAATGATGTGATAGCATGTATACAATATTATAATAAATGTAATGTTGACGACAAGTGGTAGTTTTTGCTGGATAGATCCACCCTAACTACCCACTTGTCGTGTGTGAAAGACAATCAATTCAAGTTTCTGATGGGTAGGATCTGACTATGTCAGCAAGCCACAAATCATACATTCGAACTGACTGGGTGTCAAGTTGTAACACCCCGAACTTTTCAATACCCGAATATTGAAAGTTCTCGAGTGTTATCATGAAATTTCACTTAATATGTACATGTGTACAATATCAATCTAGCTATCTTAACCTTATATCTATTCTCCAACATGACTCTGACCATTGAGAATGATCTCTATCCATAGATCAAGTCATCTGACCGTTGATTTAAGACAAGATCATCATATGTCCAAGTAATCCCACTTGTCCATCATAACCAAATGTTCAGCCAACTATCCACCGACAGATTAAGATATCTAACCGTCCACTTTGAGTTTCGACCACTCAATCATAGTAAACTAATTACTTGATATTTGCATCTGCTCATACATATATCAAATTGAAATTCTGATCCATTCATCTTGTTCACCACTTATGAATATACTTAACCCACTATCTAAACTGCAATATGAGAAACTTATACATGTGAACAAGTCACCTGAATCTAACAGTGTACATATTCTGCCTCTTGATCACTCCAAAAATCTACTTGTGATCATCCGTTTATAAAACTAGTCGTACTCCCACTTATATACATGATCAGAGTACACCATCAAGCTTTTATGTTGTTAACATGTCATCTAACCATCCATTATGTTGGTTGATATATGTAAATTCCCTTAATTAATATGGTGAATAATTCTTTATTCATAATGATTTAAATATAAGTTCTTTTGTAATAATTACTTAGAAACGTACCAATAACCATGTAAAATAATTAGGTTACTCAAAACTCTCATATCACCAATAATTAGAAAAATGTCATTAACCTATTGTCACACTCCAAACCCGAAAATCCGATTCATAGGAATCCCGATCGTCGAATCCGGTGCCGACATCCTCTATAGTACCCCATTCTCGGCTCCCAGCGTCCATATGCCAAATTTCGGTCCTGGGATTCTACAAGGAGGATTTTTTTGTACAATTAACTCATAATAAGCATAACCATAAGATTACCAAATTCACAAAGGCAACATCATCATCACCTATCTACTAATATAATCATTTGAGTACAATGCTGAAGGGAAAATACATAAATCAAAAATCAAGCTCCAAAAGACTGTTATATGCTCTAAGCTCAACACTCATGCAACCTAACATCACCTGCACGCATCTATCGTGCATAAGCTTATAGAAAGCTTAGAGGGTGGTGTAAGTGTGTGCATAAGGTAAGTATCAAGTATTCAATACAATGCTATAATCATACAATATCGAAAATACTAGTAACTCATAAATCGTATAATGTCGGAATAAGAAGAAATACTGACAAGATCATGAATTATCAGAGTAAACAGAAGTACTGACAAGATTATAAATCATACGATAACAGAGTAAGTGAAAAAACTGATAAGTCCATGAGTCATACAATATTAGAATACGCAATACAAATCAACTATGCAAATGAGGAATCATAGAGCGCCAAATATCAGATGCAGAGGATACAACACGGTATACGTTTCTGATGAGTAACATAAATAGCGTCAGCCATACCTAGACCATGTAAATGCAGAAACACAATAACCCAAAATTGCCATATGCCGCGAATGTAATGCAACATGTGGTGCGAATGGAATGACCATGCTAGGATGTGAAGTCGAGATGGTAATACGTAGTATCGCAGGCTATGGGGTCCATCACAATAGACTTCTATCCAAACTAGTCTCATACCTAATTTGGATACTCAGACTCAATATGGTAAACTCCTGATCTCAGGTTAGTCGCGCGCCCCAACCGAAATCCTGGCCATCGTGAAAGTACACGTAACAAATCATTGTGCACCACCAGCCCGAGTGAATGGTGAATGAATGAATGAATGAGTATGTAATTCCTGCTTAATAAGTCCACATATCAGTATAGTTCATCTCTAGGATCGTCACCGGGGTCTAGTACACTCTCTACCAGCTTGTCACCCCATCAAACGCACAACTAGATAAGTGGAATAGACCTCACTATCCACCTGGCTAGTAGTCAGCCAATATCTACTCGGCACGTCGATAGTGGACCCATTCATGAGCTGCTCAAACTCAGCCTAGCTATGCCTACTCCCTTAGGCGGGTAAGGCCACACCCCCTCCCAACCGACGACGACACAGCGGGAGACGCAGCCTACTGGTATACGGTCCTCATGCACTCATACCTATTCACTCGGTCTCGACGTTGGGGCGTCCTCTAGTACCAAGAGAGTTTAGGGATTTTCACCTACGGCCATCTATGGCAGCTCAATGCTAATAACATATTTTCGGTGTCCCATCTAGCCATCCACGATATGCCTATGGAGGCTACGGCCCTGATGTCGCTAGGGCGTATAGTAATCACAATGAAAGATGCATGAGTCATACAATCCAGTCATGTATCAATCCTGCACATGCCGTGTGCTCATGTGAGATAACCTCCACCTATCAGGGAGTCTCAGAACGACCTGCTCAATGATATATACAATGGTCAACCACATCTCATATCAAACATGCGGATGATGCGTATGGGCATGTATCATGATGCTATGCTGTCACATACTCATAATCGGTATCGGTAACCAACATCGATAATCAACATTAACAATCGGCCTAACAAAGGGCCTAAGGAAAGGTCACAATGAGGACTTCTAATCATCATTGCCCATCAATGTGGACATTTAACCAACATTTCTTCCAAGGAGTGGCCCATACAAGGGATTCATATACAGCGTAACGGTTCCTACATACAACGCATTGGACCTCAACCATGGGCCTTGAATACATCACAATGGGCCTCATCATATGGGTCGGAAATACATCACAACGGGCCTCATCATATGGGCCTCGAATACATCATAATGGGCCTTGAATACATCACAATGGGCCTCATCATATGGGCCAAAAATACAGCACAATGGGCCTCATCCATGGGTTTCAAATACACAATAGGTGGGCCCTACACATGGGTCTAATATACATAACAGGTGGGCCCTGCACACATGTCAAATGAGCCCCAACAAATGGACAGCGTGCCTGCTATACACTCATCAAGGTGGGCCACATAAGTGGACGGCATAAATAAAATATGTACAATATGGTGGGCCCCATCCGCTGCCAAAATAAACGGATGGTACGGGTATAAACTACATGCATCATAGTGGAGGGGTCCACATCCTAGCTGGACAGGACAGCGTGGTTAAAACATAAGCATCAAGGTGGGTCATACATCCATCAAAATGGACATACGATGTGGCTACAGAATACATGCAATCAAGGTGAGCCCGTCTTAAAATGATCTGGAAAACTGGATGGACGGTATAGATGCAGAACAGGTTAGTTGCGTGGAATACACCATATAATTCAAGTAGGCCCCACGGAACATGCTAACGCCAATAACTCAGCTATCAAGTTGGTGTGAGGTATTTCAACCAATCCGCATCCACGTCCATAGATTGGACGATGCGGATGCAATACATTAAATCAAGGTGGGCCTCAACAATGGGCCACAAACACATCAAGGTGGGCCTAGTCACATGGGCCTCGTATATATCAAAGTGGACACAACAACGGGCTACAAATACATCAAATGAGCCTAGTCACATGAGCCTCATATATATCAAAGTGGGCCCATCCTTATGTATGTTTGAGACCCAACCTATCCATAAGTTAACATAGAGATGAAGTGAAAACCAAGATATAGGCTTGATTGGGAACTACTGTGGCCCTTAGAAGTTTGAATGGTAGACGTCACTGTCCACAACTCTAAATGGTGAGGTCCACTTGAACATTAGATCTGACTTATTTTTAGTCTCTAGCCCATAAGACAAGTTTGCCAAATGGTGAACAGTTTGGATGCAACACATGCATCATGGTGGGTCCTATAGATGGACCATGTGGACGACGCTGGTAGGACCCATGGAACTTGGTGACGCCACTACAGCAGCTATGTGGTGAGGTACACCAGCTATTCCACCTCTCCATGCATGGGGAGGTGTGGTATACAATACAAATATCAGTGGGTCCCATGTAGGGCCCACCATAATGCTTGTTTTCCATCCAATCTGTTAATAACGTCACATAGACCGGAATGAAGGGGGAAAAAAAAAAACAAATTTCGTAATAATACAAAACCTCTGTGAACCAAAAAGGGTTTCAATGGTAGATGTTCAACCCATATTGTTTGTTATGACGTGGGCCACCTGAGTTCCCCTAACGGCTAATTTTTGGGGTGGCCCATGGTCAAAGGGAGCCCGTTGAAATGCACGGGGTTGATGTTCTAACACATCATGGTGGGGCCCACGGCTGGGACCCGTGGTCCAGCCTAGTCCATCCATCAATATCAGCGCATAGGCGCTGCCTGCGTGCATCCTGCAGCAGCAGCGTCAGCACTGCCTTTTTTTTTTGGGTTTTCTTAAGGTTTTGCATAGGTGGAGCTCGCATCAGGGAAATCGGACCCGACCATTAGTTTCCATGGCTCTAAACAAACCTATCAAGCCCAATATTGGGTATATTTCGGTGTTTAGAAAGGTCAAAGTGAATTTTAACAGTGGAATCTACTGTTTTCAATGTTATGGACCGCTAAATAATCAGATTGGGTTCATTTTTTGGCTCAACGCCTAAAATGAGCTTAGAAATGGAATGGACGGCGTGGATTAAATTAATACATTATGGTGGGGCCTACATGAGTAGTGCACTCAAAAGCTTTATTTTAATATTTTATTTTATCATTTTATTTTTGTCGTTGTCGCCAACACACCACACCACCAGTTCATTCTTCACGCCCCGAGCCACGTCCAGCGTCCCTAGACGCTGGACGGTTTGCATACACACAAGCCTCATGGTGGGTCCCACATGGACGTGGCCCACCATGCATGGATATATATATATATATATAATGTACTATATATATTATATAGACGACGGATCTCCTCTAACATGGGGTGGGCCACACCGTCTGATGGGTGGAGTGGATTTAACATAAATCGGTGGGGCCCATTTCATTCTAGGTAAGGATAAAGAGAGAAATAGAGAGAGAGAGAGAGATGTGAAAGGGGAGGGGCCCCGCCACTAATGGGCCCTCCCTTATATAATGCATACTTTATGTGGGTCCCACTACAAGTGGGGCCTTAAAATAGAAAACAACAGTAGATCACCCACCTTATTGGCCTCCTTCTTGCTCCCTTAAGCTTGTATGCACCTATGCTCAATATTTAACGATGGATGATGAAGTCTTGATGGTAGGGAAGAGAGATGAGAGGGTGAACCACACTTTTTTATTTGCGAAAGCTTGGGAGGGCTTAGACGTTTGATGCTTGGTTACTTAGGTGAGAGTTTTTTAAGAAATGAGAGAAATGGAGAATTAATGGATTAAAGGAATGGATGGAGTGGTGGGTGTAAGGAAAGGTGATGGGAGATATGGGTGAGTTAGATTTTTTGTAAAAGAGGAATGGTGAGGGGAGAGAGAGAGTTGACTTTTGGGAAAATGAGGGATGGGTTGTTGTACTTAGGGTATGGCTTGTACTTAATATTGATTGATGGAAAATATCGCAGAGATTCCCTTGAAATTCACAACGCACGTCATTTTTTTGGAATGAACGCGGACCCACATCTCCTAGCCTGGGTATCGGTTCGGTGCGCGAGTGGCGCCGTTGGAACCGCAGCGACGGCACAGTCGCTAAGGTACAAGCTTCGGATAAAACCGACTTCAGTATGCAAGGCCCGGCTTAGGCTCATGCGTAAACGTCAGATACAGGTCAACAGTTGTTGGAATTTAACCGAGAGGACCACGGAAGCCTATGGAACGGTACGGACTAGGACACAGGTCTTACAACTCTCTCTTATAAATAAAAATTTCATCCTCAAAATTTACACAATCATTGCAAGTAAACATAACTCATAATAGAAGAGGAAACAAAGCATCGTCATATAAAATCGAAGACAGCATACAAGGTACAACATACAATTAATCATCAAAGAGGTGGGGATAGCGCCCTCAAATCTCTGCCTCGTGTTCCCAAGATGCCTCATTAGCACTATAGTGACCCCTCCTTATCTTCAAATCATGGATTAGAAATGATTGAAACTAAGATGCCTTACAGCCTTAGAATCTTATCAACGATTAATCTAACAAGACGGTCCTAAGAACTGGTCGCACGAATCGTCAGCAACTCCTTTTGATGACTGAGGGTCTTGTTGGGTTACATAAAGTCTCTCTTGTTGGGGAGGTGTGTACTTCCTCTATGGTTGTCGCTGCTACGGTTGCTGCTCGTGTACCGATGGTAAGAGTTATTGTCGTTGTTGCTGATGCTAAAGGCGGGGACACTCCCGCCAACGGTGTTTAGTCTCACCGCACCCATGACAGACATCGACGAACTGCCTCAGAGGTAGTGCTAAGTGTGCTGCCGATGCTCGGATGGATGAGTGATTCCTATGCCTCTGCGGCCGTCAACACAGCTGCTGCTGGGAGTTGCTGGATGGGGCCTGCCTCTTCCCATCTCTTCTTTGGTCACAATCCCTCTGCGAATTGACCCACTCGGTCTCATAAATCTGCGCCCTCCGTACTACCTCCTCAAAAGTTAGGATCTCATGCCCAATCACATGGCCTTGAAGACCGTAACGTAAGTCGTTCTCAAAACGGTGGGCCTTCTGCCCCTCATTATCTACCAAATACGGCGCGAACCTTGATAGCGCTACAAAACGGGCCGCGTACTGCGCCACGATCATGTCTCCCTACACTACGGTCTCGAACTCCAGTGCTCCCTGACAACAAATGTGGTTAGGAAAGTACTGTTGCTCAAATCGATCTACAAAATCATCCCATGTCCAAATGAAATCAGGCCCTACAACTCGGGTAACAGAGGTCCACCAGTGCTCGACCTCACCCTGGAGAAGAAATACTGTCAACCAGACTCGCTGCTCAGTCGTACATGCCATAGTATCAAAAATATTCTCCACATCAGAACGTCATCTCTTGGCTGCAGTCGGATCTAACTCGCCCTGGAAGCGTGAAGGATCGAGCTGTCTGAACTTTCGAAGAAGTACACTCGCGCGCTCTTGCTCTGCCTGGGCTGGAGAAACAACTGGGTGCCTACCCTGTCCTTGAAGTGCGGCTGTCACAGCCTATAACATCTGCTGTAACTGAGAGGCACTCACAGGTACAGTCAGATCCGAACTGGTCTCAGGTGGAGGAATGACATCCTCAGGCAGGGGAGTAGAGATCTCAGGGGGCAGAACGGGAGTTGTAGGTTGTAAGGCTAGAGCCTCAGGTGGTGGAGCAGGAGTCGCTCTCCTGGGCAGCATGTCCTATAAGAAAGAACAAAGGCGCCTATTATCCTTAAATACCCTCGAATATACACACGAAGATGAGCTCCATCAAAATGTCTCTAAGTTATTCGAACTCGGGGACCTAATCATTCTACGTTCTCAACAATCATAAAGTGTATAGGGTAGCTATCAGCAGATATGTGATGTTTATCCTCAAGTATTCCCAAGTTATGCTCTGATACCAACTTCTGTCATGTTTCAAACCTGAAAATCGTATTCACAGGAATCTCAATCGCCGAATCCGGTGCCGACATCCTCCATAGTACCCCATTCTCGACTCCCACCATCCATATGCCAAATTTCGATCCTAGAATTATACAAGGAGGATTTTTTTTGTACAATTAACTCATAATAAGCATAACCACAAGATTACCCAATTCACAAAGGCACATCATCATCACATATCAACTAATACAATCATTTGAGTACAATACTGAAGAGAAAATACACAAATAAAAAATCAAGCTCCAAAAAATTGATGTACGCTCCAAGCTCAACACTGCTACAACCTAATATCACCTGCACGCATCTATCGTACATAAGCTTATAGAAAGCTTAAGAGGGTGGTGTAAGTGTGTGCACAAGGTAAGTGTCAAGTATTTAATACAATGTCATAATCATACAATATCAAAAATACTGGTAATCCATAAATCGTATAATGTCGGAATAAGCAGAAATACTGACAATATCATGAATTATCAGAGTAAACAGAAGTACTGACAAGATTATAAATCATACGATAACAGAGTAAGCAGAAAAACTAACAAGTCCATGAGTCATACAATATTAGAATACGCAATACAAATCAACTATGCAAATGAGGAATCATAGAGAGCCAAATATCAGATGCAGAGGATGCAACGCGATATACATTTCTGATGAGTAACATAAATAGCGTCAGCTATACCTAGACAATGTAAATGCAGAAACACAATAACCTAAATTTACCATATGCTGCGAATGTAATGCAACGTATGGTGCGAATGGAATGACCATGCTAGGATGTGAAGTCGGGATGGTAATACATAGTATCGCAGGCTATGGGGTCCATCATAATAGACTTCTATCCAAACTAGTCTCATACCTAATTTGTAGTCAGACTCAATGTAGTAAACTCCTGATCTTAGGTTAGTCGTGCGACCCAACTAAAATCCTGGCCATCACGAAGGTACACGTAACAAATCGTTGTACACCACCAGCCTGAGTGAATAGTGAATGAATGAATGAATGAGTATGCAACTCCTGCTTAATAAGTCCACATATTAGTACAATTTATCTCTGGGATCGTCACTGGAGTCTATTACACTCTCCACTAGCTTGTCGCCTCATCAAGCGCACAACTGGGTAAGTGAAATAGACCTCACTATCTGCCTGGCTAGTAGTCAGCCTATATCTACTTGGCACATCGATAGCGAATCCATTCATGAGTTGGTCAAACTCAGCCTAGCTATGCCTACTCCCTCAGGTGGGTAAGGCCACACCCCCTCCCAACTGACCACGACACAGTGGAAGACGCGGCCTACTGATATACGGCCCTCATGTGCTCATACATATCCACTCGGTCTCGACGTTGGGGCATCCTCTGGTACCAAGAGAGTTTAGAGTTTTCACCTAGGGCCATCTATGGCAGCTCGATGCTAATAACATATTTTTAGTGTCCCATCTAGCCATCCATGATATGCCTATGGAGGCTACGGCCCTTATGTCGCTAGGGCGTATAGTAATCACAATGAAAGATGCATGAGTCATACAATCCAGTCATGCATCAATCCTGTACATACCGTGCACTCATGTGAGATAACCTCTACCTATCAGGGAGTCTCAGAACGACCTGCTCAATGATATATGCAATGGTCAACCACATCTCATATCAAACATGCAGATGATGCATATGAGCATGTATCATGATGCTATGATGTCACATACTCATAATTGGTGTCGGTAACCAACATCGATAATCAACATTAACAATCGGCCTAACAAAGGGCCTAAGGAAAGGTCACAATGAGGACTTCTAACCATCATTGCCCATCAATGTGGACATTTAACCAACATTACTCCCAAGGAGTGGCCCATACAAGGGATTCATCCACAGCGTAACGGTTCATACATACATCGCATTGGGCCTCAACCATGGGCCTTGAATACATCACAATGGGCCTCATCATATGAGCCGGAAATACATCACAATAGGCCTCATCATATGGGCCTCAAATACATCACAATGGGCCTTGAATAAATCACAATGGGCCTCATCATATGGGCCGAAAATACAGCACAATGGGCCTCGTCCATGGGTTTTAAATACATAATAGGTAGGCCCTACACATGGGTCTAATATACATAACAGGTGGGCCTTGCACATCAGTCAAATGAGCCCCAACAGATGGACAGCGTGCCTGTTATACACTCATCAAGGTGGGCCGCATAAGTGGATGGCATGGATAAAATACATAGAACATGGTGGGCCCCATCCGCTGCCAAAATAGACGGATGGTACGGATATAAACTACATGCTTCCTACCTTAGTTTCTTACCTTCGATTTCTACAAGTTTTTAGTTAATTATTCATCATTATTCTCATATTTATCCCTGATTTAGATTTCATCTTATCCTGGTTCTAGTTCTAGTTACTTTCAGATTACGTACAGGTTTCAGTCCCTGTGGATTCGACCTCGGTCTCATCGAGTTTATTACTACATCACAACCCTATACTTGGGGAGTGAACATTTCCCGATGGGTATGCGTCAAACATATCTCGGCGTGTAAACGTTACGGATTGTAAGGTAACAGGAATGAAAAGTTATGATTGTCACGTCCTTCTGCAATGCCTACTGCCAGTTGCGATTCGTGGATTCTTGAACAAGGATATCAGTGCGACGCTGATTGAGTTGGGGATATTCTTTAAGGATTTGTGTTCGAAATCGTTGAATGTGAATGTTATTAAACGACTGGAGGGGGACATTGCCATATTCATTTGCAAACTTGAAAGAATATTTTCACCTGTGTTTTTCGATGTCATGGTACACCTAGCGATTCACTTACCACACGAGGCGAAGCTTGCAGGCCCAGTTCAATATCGTTGGATGTATCCGATCGAAAGGTGGTAGAACCTGTTGAAATTTTTATTCATTCCATAAACTACATATATCCATATTTTCATACGTATAACACAGTGGTTTTGTGTACAGATACCTTCACACACTCAAACAATTTGTGAGGAATAAGGCATGACCGGAGGGGTCGATAGCTGAAGCGTACATTGATAATGAGTGCCTTACATTTTGCTCCATGTATCTTCGTGGCATAGAGACTAGATTCAACCGAGAAGATCGGAATGCCAATGAAGGGCAGGAGCATGAACAAGGACTCATATCTATATTTGCACATAACGTTCGTCCTTTAGGATCCCCGACGTTTCAGGATATGGACCTTGGGGATCTAGCAAAGGCGCGGTGGTATGTGTTGCATAATTGTGAAGAAATAGAGTCGTACTTGGAGTAAGTCTTCCCTCGATTATTGTAATTCCTACATACGATGATCTTAATGTTTCTTGCTGACGACGTGCCATTTATGTGTAGTGAACACATAGAAGAGATGAAGTCCAAATTCTCCATAAATTATGATCGAATGCATCAGGATCAGTTTCAAGAATGGCTCGCCGAACGTGTAAGATTTCACATTGTATCTCACCACACTTAGAATTTTCGTTGTATTGCACATTATTTCAACCTAAGAAAATCACTAAACAATTATATTTTGTACATGATAATAGAAAAAGACATTGTGCACAAGCAACTCTGTGGATGTGTTGATGCACTATATTCACTAGCATGTGGCCCTGATAGACGTGTATCTAGATATATAGGTTATATTGTAAATGAGATTTGGTTTCAAACTGAAGAACGTAAGAAGTACAGGACCACGCAAAATAGTGGGGTAGTTGTAAAAGGAACAAATGAGGAGGATGAAATTGACTTATATGGCATTTTGACTGATATTATTGAGCTGAGTTATTATACGAGAAAGCGGGTGTACTTATTTAGATGTGATTGGTGGGACATTGAAAATAAGAAGTTGGGAATACAAACTGACAACTACTTTACGAGCGTAAATTTATCTCGGAAGTGGTTTAAGGATGACCCATTTGTCCTCCCTAGTCAGGCTGAACAAGTATTTTAGCTCGCTGACACTAAGTTAGGCAGCTCTTGGCACGTGGTGCAGAAAATAAAGCTCAGGAACGTATTTGACGTTCCCGTATCAGAAGTTGAAGATAGCGAGGACGGGAGAAATGACACGTCTAGGGTTGAACAAGCATATCAAGAAGACATGCCATCTAGAGATATAGGGACTGATTCAAGTGTTGATATTGATGTGGTGCAATTAGACAGAGATGATGTGCCACCTGATCATGTTGATGCCTCATTAATACAAGACATTGTTAGAGATGATACAGGTTTCATTGATGACAACGTTGCAGACTATGAGGAGGAAATACTGATCAGCGATAGTGATGGTGAAGAAGAAATAGCCCTAAGCGATAGTGATGTAGATGACGATTATTAAATGTATACATGATTTACATGTCATTTTTCAATTCAAATAATTTATGTATTCCATGTATACATGAAAATTACAAGTCATGATTAATTCCTTTTATTGACTTGTTTATAATCCACATTTACAGTTGAGTCAATTTCTGATCATGTCATCCTCAAACCGGAGCATAGCAGAAGCATGCAACATACTTTATCAGTTGTTACAGATGGACGTTTCGATCCTATCTTCTTTTGGTAAGGCCATAGAGATACCCGGTCTGGTCAAAGAGTGTAGAGTGGAATATATCGACGATGACTCAGACGAAAGATTATACTATCTCAAAGAAATTTCGGAGCTGTTGAAGATATATAACTGTGGGAAACAAGATATAGAAGATGCGACTCTGTCACTTGCATATCTGAATGGAGTCCCGAGAGATCAGATTTCTCCTATTGTGACTGTCATGTTGGCTATAAAAATGTCCAATGCTTCACACAGGATGACATACACTTCTGAAGCATACGATAACTTACGCAAGGAGTACTTCGGATAGTTTTCCTCAAAGTTGTTTCGTATTACAATAAATATGTGTATTTAATATACAATAACAATGTGTAATGGAATTTCCAATAGTTATAGATTAAAGTTTATAGTTTTATTATATTATGCTTGCATTATAGTGTAATGGTCTAATCATATTTTAATCATCTCTCTGAGCATAAGCACAAATGCATTGTACTGTCAACACTACTTATATAATGTTTTAGTATATTCCACTTGTATTGACATTGTTTAAATTTATAAGTTCGTAGCTCGTACATATTCAATGATGGCACAAGGTGGGAGAGTACGTCGTTCACGCACTAGATCTACCCCTTCTACCCGTGATGCGACGAAGCCAGCATCGCCATCGCATATTGCATCGCAAGCGTCTGATCCCTCAGTCACGCATACACCAAGCACTGCATGTAAGTTTAGACATATATTTCTTTTAATGATTTCTGTTTATGTTTAGACTTACGTAATTCTGTTGCAACAGCGTCGTCGACCAGCCGACGAGGACGTGTACCCACACGTGGGTTACTTTTAGAGCGACTTACGCGTGAGGGTAGGGTGACAGTAGAGTTCCACAGGACTGTATTAGACCTGTTGGGAACAATGTCATGTTGTTTACGTCAGAGGTTGGTGTCTTATACCGATCTCTGATTCCTCCCGCCACCCTCCGTTAGAGAGACGTGATAGATGATGTTCGGCAGCTCATCCGTCAGCGCCTTCAAGTAAATTTTAGTAAATTAAAATTTATTTTATAAATGTTCATTTACGGTTAAGTTATTTTCTTAATAAGTTTATTGCCCTAATCTATTATTTACGAAACTGCAGGATAAATTTGACTTTGATTTGAGTGTTCCATACATCTCTCATGCCGTCGACGATATGATGAGGGAGCGGTTCAAGGATTACCGCACTAGGTTACACCGGCAGTACAAGCGGTGCGTGAGCCATGAGGAGGCCGTACAGTCCGTACCACTGCACGTGACCGATGAGGACTGGTGGATACTCTATGATAGGTTTTCGTCTGATTCTTTTCAGGTAATATTTACATATTTACGATATCTTAACATAATAATTAAATTTGTAATTAATAACAATGTATTATGAATAATGTATTCAGGAAAGGGGTAAAATAAATTCTGACAACAGAGGAAAGTTAGAAGTGAACCATGTAGCTGGTTCAAAGTCATTCGTACGACTTCGTCACGACATAGTAAGAAAGTACTGGTAATTATTACGTTTATATATTCTTTCCATGCATTTATATTAACTCTATTGTCCTTTCAATTGCATAGCGAGATTCCGTCACTAGCCAGGAGCCCGAACCAGTAGACTTCTATAAAGGGACTCACTGTCGGTTGACGACGGGATCTTGGGTACATCCTAGAGCTAGTGAGATTTGGGTAAAAATCCTTACATTGTAAAATTTAATTGCATTAAATTATAATAATGTCATTTATTATGAAAATTTATATATTTTTATTATAGGAGGAGATGAACACCTTACGCAGTCAGCCCACTCCCGTGGTACTCAGCAGAGTGAGCCAGAGATCCTGAGTCAGGTGCTTGGCACCCGTTTTGGATATGTGTGTGAGTTTGGCCATGGTGCCAAGCTCATGGCACCCGCTAGAGCTGCCTCCAGCCAATCCATTGTCGTTGGCGACAGCGTCGTACGCCAAGCTGATACCGCAAAGAGATAGGTTCAGCAACTACGGGTCATCGTTGATGACGTCAAAGATCAGCTGGACAAGCAGAGGGAGGAGTAAGAGAGGAAGATGATGGAGGAGCTAGCGAGGTAGAGAGAGGAGTAGGAGAGGAGATGGAGGATCATCTGGAGAGGCAGAGGGAGGAGTAAGAAAGGAGGATGGAGGATCATCTGGCGAGGCAGAGGGAGGATGGAGAGATGCTGGTGGAGCATGAGTGATGGATGATGCAAATGTTACAAGCTTTCACTGCACGCTTACCCACCGATGCCCCACCACCTCCACCTTCATCTTTATGAGTTTTTGTATATTTATTTATTATGTTAAGTTTATATGTATTTATGCGTGAATGAATGTGATGCGGATAAGATTGTTTGTGTTTGAATGAATGTAGTTTATGTTTGGGTTTGGGTTTAGCTAGATATGAATATGAATATGATAAAATATATTATATAACAGGTGTAAATTAGGATGAATATGATGAAATATATAGTTAACAGGTGTCTATCGGGAATTTTGTGCGGAATTTTGAGCTGTATATTAAAAAGAGAGAGAGAGAGAGAGAGAGAGAGAGAGAGACTTTTAGTGACGAAAATTTTCGTCGCTAAAAGTGGAACGATTTTTTGTAGCAGCAAAATTTTTCGCTGCTAAAAATTCTTGGAAATTTTTTTGGCGGCGAAAATTTTCGCTGGTAAAGTCTTAGAAATTTTTTGGTAGTGAAAATTTTCGTTCCTAAAATCTTGAAAAATTTTTTTGCTGTGAAACTTTTCACTGCTAAAGTCTTGGATATTTTTTGGCGGCGAAAATTTTTGCTGCTAAAAAGTCTTGGAAGTTTTTTGGCAACGAAACTTTTCGCTGCTAAAAGTCTTGTAATTTCTTCGCATCTTGGAAAAAAAAAATTCGGCGAATATTTTCTCTGCTAAAAGTCTTGAAAATTGTTTTTTGCGGCGAAAAGTTTTGCTGCTAAAAAGTCTTGCAATTTTTTGGTACTCTCGGAAAATATTTTTGGCAACGAAAATTTTCGCTGCTAAAAGTCTTGTAAATTTTTTTTTGCAGCGAAACTTTTCACTGCTAAAAAGTCCTGGATATTTTTTTAGCAGCGAAAATTTTGCGCTACTAAAATTCTTGGAAGTTTTTTTGGCAGTGAAAAGTTTCGCTGCTAAAAGTCTTGAAAATTTTTTTGGCAGCGAAAATTTTCGCTGCTAAAGGTCTTAGAAAAAAAAAATTTAGCTGTGAAAATTTGACTTTTAGCGACGAAAATTTTCGTCGCTAAAAGTGGTGTTTCTTGTAGTGTGGCATTTCGATGATAGCCCTTGCTTTGTTTTGTCAACTCTGGTGCCTTCCTCACTTACTCTGAAGCTGAGAATCTTGCCTCCAGTTGCACCGAAGACGCATTTTTGAGGGTTAAGACAGAACCTATATTTTTCTAACCTATCGAAGAGCTTCTTTCATGTCTTCAAAGTGCCCTTCAATCTTGTAAAATTTGACAATCATATCATCTACATAGAGTTCCATTTCTTTGTTCATTATGTCATGAAATAAGGTTACCATTGCTAGCTGATATGTATCTCATGTATTCTTTAGACCAAACAACATAACCCTTTAGTAGAATCTTCCTCATGGTATGATAAACGAAGTCTTCTCGTGGTCTTCTTGTCTTCTGTTTGATTGGCTTCATCTATGGCTTAGTCAGTAGGCGGTGTACAATGAACTCTTCATCGAGCCCAGGCATGTCTTCGTAGGAGAACACAAAATTGGACAACCATAGGGTTAGGAAGTATATATATAGCCCTATGATCTTTTAAAAGCTCCACCAACTCCCATGTCTGATTCTTATGTAGAGATTTCATCTCATCCACCATGGTTGACATCCACTTGTCATTATCCTTTCCAAACTTAGCTTCTTGAAAGTGGAGGGATCTCCACTCCCTATAAACAATGCGAGAAAAAAAATTTATGTCCTCGAACCCATATCAAACCAAGGCTCTAATAGTTCATTTCTCCCTGTTCGTGGCTACACTTTACTGGGTATCCTGCTGATTGTTTTAGTCAGTATCTTGCTCTTACTGAATTTTACCTTCATTAACCTGCTCAACTGGGTCCACCTGTACCGACAATCTTTCTGCATCCCATGTGTTTTTGACTTCTCTATAGTGTCCTTATTGGTCATTAACATTAATGTTTCATTGAAGTTTACATCTCTGTTAATGACCACCTTCTATGAAATTGTAAGTCAAAGCTCGTAATCCTTAATACATTTCTCATATTTGATAAAGATGCACTTTCTAAATTTGGAATCTAACTTTATCCTTTGTCCACTCTGCATGTGGACGTATGTTGTACACCCAAAGATTCTCAATCCTGAGTAATCAACGTCCATGACTATCCAAACCTCCCCTGCAACCTTGGAATCTAACATTGTAGATGGTGACCAATTCACAATATAGCATGTCATGTTAACCACTTCTTCATGAAAGCTTTTAAGCATCCCTGCATATAACCACATACTTCTCACCCTCTCCAATAAAGTTATGTTCATCATCTTTGTCACCACATTCTATTGTGGTGTCCTTGGAGTTAAGAAGTGCCTTGTAATGCTCTGCTCCTTAAAGATTTCTATAAATACTATCTCTCTATACTTCGTATCATTATCTGACTTGAAACGTTTAACTTGTCTCCCGGTTTGCCTCTTTACTTCCACCTTCTATTCCTTAAACTTGGCGAACACCTCAAACTTGTTCTTTAAGAAGTAGACCTAAATTTTTCTCAAGTAATCATCTATAAAGCTCATGAAGTATCATGTTCCTCCCTTTAATGGTACTATCATTGGCCCCAAGACATCAGAATGTATGTAATTAAGCACCCCACTGCTAGTATGTATAACAAACTTGAACATTACCTTACACTACTTCTCATAAATGCAATGCTTACAAAAATTCACTTTACACACCTTAATACCCTTTAATAGTTTCTGTTTATGGAATTCAATCATGCTTCTCTCGCTCATATGCCCCAACCGCATATGCCACATATTAGTGTCGTCAGTGTCGAATTATATGGGTGAGGTGGTAGCGGCCTCGCCTATAATCATGCTCCCAACTAACTTGTATAGATTTCCTATCATATGTTCATTCGTTAACATCATTGCACCTCTAGTGACCTTGATTACACCACTAGATACTATGAACGTGCACCCACTCATATTTAAAACCCCCAAGGATATTAAAATTTTCTTCAGATCTGAGACGTGCTTGACATCACCTATAGTCCGTATGACTCCATCAAACATTCTTAACTTGATGGTCCTTATTATGATGGCCTTGCATGCTACGTCATCCCTCATAAAAACACTTACACAATCATAAGACTTGTAAGAATCAAACCAAGTCTTATTAGAGCACATATGATACGAACATCATGAATTGAGTACCCAAATATCTGAAAGATGGCTCATACCTGAGGAAACTAAGAGGAGATCTCCTTCTGAGCTCTCTTTCGCAATGCTTGCTAATTCACTCATGTTCTTTTTACCCTTGTTTTCTAAGTCATATTTCCTTTTCTGGCAATCTCTCTTAAAGTGCCCCTTAATGCCATAATAGAAGCATCTGTCCTTAGCATTTGATCTCGATCTAGACTTTTTCTTTCTATCAAACCGATATTACTCCATAGATGTCCGAAGTCCTTAACCCCCTTTTGCAACTAACACTTTCGCATAAGAGTCCTCGTAACTTAAGTTCTTCCTCATTTCGTTGGAAACGAGAGTTGCGGTGATTTCTTTCAACTTCACTTTATTCTTCTCATATAAGAGAGTAGTAATAAGATGGTCGTATGATGTGAGAAGTGATGCTAAAAGTAGCACCATTTTAACGAATCACTACATACCTTCATAAGCAAGTTCATGTGCTCGAGGAGATCAGATCATTCCTTCATGTGTACCTCAAAAAGTTGTTTCTTCACAAACAGTGAAAGACTTTTCCATGTATAGATTTTCTAGCTTCTTACATATCTCTAAGGGAGATTCCTCATCCAAAACATTATACATGACTTTATTCAATAGACATAGATAGATGATGCTTATAGACGTCTTCCTAAATTTTCTCTAGTCATCATCCGACATCATCTCCAGTTTAGTCTCCAATAATGTCTTGCTTAACCCTTATGATACTAGAATATCCTTAACATTCCGCTACCACAAACTAAAATTGTTCTTCCCATCGAATTTCTGTATATCGAACTTCAATCCTAACATCTTTGTTGAATCCTTAAACATCATTAAACTTGATGCTCTGATGCCACTTTTTTAGAGTTCACCAACTATTATCTCGCACCACTATGATGTAATTCTGAGCCACAACAAACCTAAATCAACACTAGATATTAGAAATTCAGATCTAATACCACCATCAATCTATGCGCTTTGCGAAAGCACATTCAACAAAGATAGAACAATTACAATAACTAGAATAACCAACATAATCAAGCATATAAACACAGAACGCAAGATATTTTACATGGAAACCCTGTGAGGAAAAAAAACCACATCACAAAGTGATAAAGATCTCTAGTACTATAATCAAATGCCTTAAAGTTTACGCCACTTACCTTCTTCGATTATAAGATCATCCGATCTTCCTTTACAATGCACGCCCAGAAAAACCCTAGCCCCTTGGAAAATCCCTTCCCAAACCCTTACAAGTATAGAAAATGCTCTCACCTTGCAAAACCATTACCCTTAGAGAGAAAACACTTGTAATCCCAAGCCCTAATCATAATTGGGCTTAAATACTTTGATTTTTGTAAAACGACGACTTAATCAAAGTCCATCAGTTGGACTAATGGCTCGGTCAGTCGGACTAGAAAACCCTTGTCAGTCTGACGGATAGAACATGTTATGCTCCTAAGAAAAGCCGCACTCTGTGAGTCAGACTGATAGAATCCTACATCGACTCTCAAAGTGGCAAAATCTAAGGTATCCCGCACTACAAATTTTTCTTTATAAGTGATGCAATAGGGAAGTCTAAGCATTATTAAATAACAAAATTTTGAATGTTCCTTTTAATATTGTGGATTTAAGGTTTTGCATACTTGAGGTAAATGGTGATCTTCCTCCTCACATCGTCCCTATGTCAAGGAGCAATAATGAGTTTCCAATTAGTGTAGGCTTGTACTTGGGATCAGCATTGAACCCGCACCTTTCACATTGATTATAGATGAGTAAGTGGGGCATTTAAGGGGAAGAGATCACACGATGTATATTGTCTGTAGGTGACATAATTTTGATTGATAAGACGAGGGAGGGTGTAAACACAAAGCTAGATTTATCCACGGTTACTTTAGAATTTAAATAATTTAAAATTAGTTGAACTAAAATAAACTATATAGAGTATACTTTTAATAAGAATCGGAGTGTAAAAGAGGATTTCTGGTAAAGATTATTAACTAAGAAATTTTTCCAAATGACCACTTTTAATATCTTAGGTCAGTAATTCACAAGAGTGAAGGGATTGAGAAAAATGTTGTCCATATAATTCACGCGAGTTGGAATAAATGGAGATGTACCTTTGAAGTTTTATGTTATTATTGTATAATACTTCAATTAAAAGAAAATTTATATAGAATGGCTATAAGACCAGCCCTGCTTTATGGGACAGAATATTAAGTAGTTAATTAGGAACAACAGGTTCATAAAATGTGTACATGAAATGAGGATGTTGAGATGGATAACTAGTAAGAAATGTAACCATAGAATTAGAAACTAAATGAATTTAAGAGTATTAGGAAGTACCATCAACATAGACTTACACAGTTTAGTATAGTGAAATAGAGACAAAGGACTAACTAGTTGAGAGTGAGTTCATGTAAGTTGAAGGCTCTAAAAGGGAAAGGAGAAGGCAGTAAGAAAAGAGCTAGCGACCTATGATCTCCTCAAGTGTTTTCCCTTGGTAGAGTGAAATGGCAGAAAATGATTTATGCAGCCAACCCCACTTAATGAAGATAAGGCTTAGATGATGATTTCTTAATGCATGTTGGCTCACCTAAAGAGCAGAAGGGCCTTTTTCTAGGCTAACTAATGTAAACAGCGGGCTCAACAGATAAGCGACTGGGATCTCATCATGAGTGCCAGGTTTCCCATGCGAGAGGCAAGTGCCAAAACAAGTGTACTCGCTGGATTTCACATCCAATCTCACCACCATTGAACTTGCATGCCACATATTTAACGGTGGATGAGTTGCGACGGTTTGACAAACAGTGAAAAACTACACAATAGTCTCTCTCACATGCACAAGCATGATAGTGCTGTAAAGGTAGAAACATCATGTGCATCACAAGGTGTGGTCCATGCGCCCTTATTTTAATAGTATTGCTCATAACACCACGTGCATCACAAGGTGTGGCCCACTGTGAGCTTGTAGCTAGAGAGGAATTAGAGGATTGAAGAACTATAGTCCCGAATCCAGACGCATCTAGATTGTACAAGTGGGGTTTCATGAAACATTGATCAAATGGTCCCCACCATGGATTGTTAATCCCCATAACTCTTCTAGGTTGGGAGGAGAGCGGAGTAGGTGAGACTACAGGAGAGGGTAGTGTGGCTGTAGTGGTGCTAGATGACGCAATTTGCACGTGCGCATCCTGTTGCAAAGTAGTCGCTCACTCGCAACCTCACGCGAATCGTCATGAAAAGGTGCAATCATGGTATGAGAGGTGTGGAATGAGCATGGTTTTATAGGCTGCTAGAAACAATCATGTTTATGGATCCAAAATCGTTGGCTGTTTTAAGAACCGCTAGTAGCCTTGAAAACCAAAACAGTTTGAAAACAAATAGACCTTAATGATCTAATGATCATATTGTTTGATCCAATGGTTTAAAATGCCCCGAATTAAGTGCCAATGGTCAAAAATATTTTACAAACTTTCTGAACCATTAATGACCACCTAGCAACGGTCCATTCATCTGATGTCTATATAAAGTGGACCATTCTGATCCAGAACCATAAACTCCAACGAATCCCATAAGAATTCATCGAATCTCTCCAAACACTTTCCTTCTACAAAATTACCAAGACGACAATTATCCAGTCTCTCAGACAGTTGCGTTTACCAAGTTCCTAAGGGTCCATTTGGACGGGTGGATTGGAAGGTATTAAATGGTATTAGGGTGGATGGCATGGATTTCAAAGCAATGATGGTGTTGCCAGTGGATTGTCTTAAGATCCATGGGATTGCTTTATCCCGGGATTGCTATATCAAGTCTGTTTGGTACGCCTGGCCAATCCCGGGATTAAACCTTCCCATCCCTTCCAATCCCTCAAACCAAACACATCCCACGCAAATTTGAATGGATTATGGTGGATTGGATGGGATTTAAAGGTAATGATGGGGTTGTCGGTGGATTGTCTTAAGATCCATGGGATTGCTAGATCACCCAGTTGTTTGGCACACCTGGTCAATTCCGGGATTTAACTTCCAATCCCTTCCAATACCATCCAATCCCTTCCAATCCGCCCGGCCAAATGGGCCCTAAGTATATTCTTTCATGATTACTTCACGTAGGATATAGAGAGAATGCTTGTCCTATCTGGAAAAGAATTCACTAACCCATCAACAATCGGTAATGGGTGAATCAAGCTTCAAGGACAAGGCATTTACACGTGATTCAGCCTTGTGTTAAAATATAAATAATTTTATTTTTGGATTTCTCTAATATTGGCTATTATCTAAACAAGTTGGGTCCACCAATTAGACCATTGATAATTGATATCCATATAACCGTATCCAAATAAGACGTAGGCAAAAGTGAGGGATGTGCCCCCGTTTCTACCCCCACAATCCATCCATGCCCACCAATACGAACCACCAATCAAACAGATTTCTAACTAGGGTCGTCAAGGGGCCCAGTTTGGTGCTGGCTTAGGCCTGATTTTGAACAGTTGGCGCGGAGCCTGTTAGAATTTTTTCTTTCTTTTTGTTTTTAAAGCCCAAACCTGACTCATCAACAGCTTATTTCTGACCGGAATAAGGGTGGGCGGCCGACTCTTAAACTGACATTAATACACGAGCCAAATTGCAAAAAACTGTGGAACTTTAAACAATAATAATGATAATAAAAAGGAAACTATCAATCATGTCGTTTTAAACAGGGGCGGCAAACTCCCCATGCGTACGGCAAACTCGCCAGTCAAATCAGCACGGCTTACTTGAATTAAAAACCGTGGCGCATTTTATTAAATGGTTCGGGTTTGGTGTGAATTCTACTCAACCCAACCTACGCATATATCTTGTCAATGGGCTCATGTTTTGAAGACTCAGACTAGCCTGACTAGACTTGTCTTAGCCAAAATCCAGTTTGATAGGACTGAGTCACTTCCGACCAAGCAAGCCGTGCAGATTCAGTTCCTACTCGGCACTGAAAAAGTTGGAAGCGGATTGGCTGGTGTCCTGCGGATTGGCTGGTCTCAAACGGATTGCCTACTCCCCTGGGTGGTCCACCAGCCAATGGCTGCTGGTAGATGCTCTATGCGACCCACTATGATGTATTTGTTTCATCCATCTGTCCATCTATTTTTTTATATCATTTTATAGTATGAGATAAAAAACGAGGTATTTCCCAATCTCAATTGGACCACATTATAGAAAACAGTGTTGAATGAACGTCGACCATTAAAAACTTTTTGGGGGCCATAAAATTTTTGGATCAAGATGATCTTTGTTGTTTCCCTTCATCTGGGTCTGTATGACCTAATCAACAGATTGGATGTCAAATAAACAGTACAATGGGCCTTAGGAGGATTTTAATGGTGGATGTCCCAATCACTATTGTTTTCAGGTGGTGTGATCCAACTGAGATTTATATCCTTATCGTTTTTGGCATCAAGCCCTAAAATGATCTTTAAAAATGGATGAACTGAATGGATGAAACACATATATCATGGTGGGGCCCACAGAGCACCGACCATCTGCCACGCGGCCGGTGGCAGGGGAGTCGCCAATCCGTGTACCACGCACTAGCGATCTGGCTGCTGTGGGTACATGTCGTGCGAAGACGACCGCTGACACTCCTCGAGGTTCGAGTTGTACCAACGGATCCAAAGAGATCAAAGTTACGTGGCCCCACGATGATCCACACTGTTCATCCATTTGGTGACATCATTTTAGAGTTTGAACGAAAAAAAATGAGTCATATCCAAAGTTCCCGTGGACCACACCATAAATAGAAGTGGGACAATGATTCTTACCATTAAAACATTTTCAATGCCCAGCATAACATTTATTTTCCATCCAATCTATTTATAAGGTCAGATAGACGGATGAAGAGGTGAAAAAAAAATGGCATTGATCCAAAACTTCTGTGACCCCAAATGAGTTTTCATGGTAAACGTTCAATTCCCCATTGGTTTTTGCAGTGTGGACCACTTGATTTTTATATCTATGTTATTTTTCAGTTCAAGCATTAAGACTAGCTGGTCAAATGGATGGACGGTTTGGATAACACAAACCTCATGATGGAACCCAAAATAAATGGAAGCGGTAATTTGTCCGAGCAAAGCTATGTGGAGCCCACCATGGTGTAAATGTTTTATCTATGCCGTTTATCGCTTTTCTTAGATCATTTTAAGATCTAATTATAAAAATAAGGCAGGTCCACAGCTCCAGTGGACCACACCAAAGGAAGATACAGTGATAATGACACCCACCATTAAAACCTTTCTAAGGGCCAACGTGATGTTTTTTTTTTACCATCCAACATATTCATAAGGTCACGTAGACATGGATGAAGTGAAAACACAAATATCAGCTTGATCCGTAACTTCTCCCACTCCCAAGAAGTTTTTAATGGTGGACGTTAAATCCCCACTTTGTGGTCCACTGACTTGGACCTGCCGCATTTTTTTGGTTCATATATTAAAATGATTTGAGAAAAGTGTTGAACAGAGTGGATAAAACACTTACATCACATTGGGCCCCACAGAGCCCTGCCCAGACGGATTACGGTCCGGGTCAGGGCGAGGGATTGCGTCCAAAATAAATTAATAGACCTTAAATATAGATATAAATGAGGATGTCTAAATGTTTGTATGTATGGACCCTACATTCCATTCTTTAAACCCAAGACGTATTTCTGGATTGGTCCAGGCAGACTTAATTACAGTTAAATGAGTTAGTTTGGCATGGGCTCTATGGATCTTAGGTGGGTTTGACCCGGTCAGGCTCCTGCCGAACCCATCCCATTGCCGCCTGTCACTTAAATGATAGTTTTGACCCATGACCAATGGCCAACGAAAAAGGTGACTTTCAACGGAATTGTCCCCATAGGCAACCATCTTCGCATCTTGGGACTCATTTGCATGGAAAGTCATTTTCCTTTTAAGTTAGTGATGCCTCAAGCTGCTTCTTTTTAATTTTTACTGATTGGACAGACAACTAAATCTTACAGGTAAAAAAGTAAAAGATTTAATTTAGTTTCGAACTCATATGAGTAATTTTTAATTTTTTTTAAAGTAATCCTTCTTACTCTTGTTTCTCTACTTTTTCAATTTTTTTAATTACCTTCCGTTAAATCTCTTCTAATTTTCTACTGATTCATTTAGGGTCCATCTATCATATACCGGTCAATCATGTAGGGCCAATATTTGATGTGGATCATTCTTTATGTTGGGCCCACTTTGGCGTGAAAGACGTGAAGCATCCATTGTGTGGGACTTACCTTTGATGTTGGATGTAAGTCATTCATGTAAAGCCCAACTTCGAAGTGGGTCTCCATCATTCCAGGCCCGCCTTGGATGTAAGTCATTCATTATAAGGGGCTGACCTTTGATGTGGACCATCCATCACGCAGGGCCTGCCATCAATTTTAATTGTCCATTATGTGAGGCCCAACTTCCATGTCCACCACCTGTCATGCAGAACTCACCTTTAATGTGGTCCATCCATCATTGGGCCTCACCTTTGAAGTGAGTTGTCTATCATACAAGGCCCACCTTGAATGCGGGTCATTTATCATCATGGGTGTGGACCATCCATTATGTGGGGCCCACCTTGATGTGGGGTAGATCTTCCATTATATGGGCCCGCTTTGATGTGGGACATCCATCATGTGAGGCTTACCTTTGAAGCAAATCATCTATTCCATCATGCATGGTCATCTTTAATATGGATCAGCACCATGTAAAGAGATGGGAAAGGAAGGACGAGGGAGAGAGAGAACTAATAAGTTTAATCTAATAAGCTACTTTTACAAAGGTGGTTACTAAAACTTTTATTGAAAAAGTTAACGTGTCGCCATAAGTGAAGTGAAAAAAACTTATGCAAATGTATATATTTACACCCTATCTAATCAAGTTAGATCTGGCGACCAGTAAGGTAACACATGGCAGCACTAATGTATGGAAGATCAAGATGAGATCCTCACCAGTGGTACAATTAACCGAGGTACGGTAGGAGATTTTGAGGCACAAAGAACGTTGCTGCAATGAGACGTGTCATCCCACCTGGATAGAAGTTGTCACATGACGCATGGCAACGAGGGAGAGTGCATACATTTCTTAGTGGCCAAGAATACATTTCTTAGTGGCCAAGAATAGAGGTCATAGTTGTTATATTTATCTAGAGATGATGCTTCTCATAATACATGATAATAGGTGAGTGGCTAGACACACATGAAGCCATAGGCAAAAGAGCTCTTGTACACACAAAAATTATCTAAGGCGGTGATCAACAAAGACACATGGTGTAACATGGATGGCCAAGCACATCTAGAGGCAAGCTTATTATCAAAATTTATAGAGGATTCTTTCAAGTTGGAAATACGATTCGCTACGTTTGCTTGACAATTGGTTGATTGGAAAAAATTTCTCAAACTCATCTTGAGTTAAAAGTGTAATCCGTAGTGTCTACTAACTGACCAATTAATCAAAAGAAGATACCAAAGGACGATTCCAATAAGTGTCTCTAGCAAATCACCTTATACATTTATAAATTCAGCAAAGAATGAAAAAGTCAAAGCCCATGCCACTCTAATACAACATAACTATTCTCTTCAACGCAACATTACCTATCATTTATCTACCATGGACTTTTATCATTTTTATTATTACTTTCAATCTAATTCCTCCACTACCAAGCTAATATGCTACAAAATCAGCATAAATTGAATAGGTTTAGAATAAGTTACCTAGGAACCCAATATGTCTGCAACTACATCATTAGACTTGGGAAAATCTATAGGTCTCGAACGGATGACCAGCAGGACAATCTTACCATGCACCTAGAGATGCCGCTCAACCATCTGGCTACGAAATTTGACCAAGTTACAAACAAATCGTCCTTTAACTACAATTGCCATACTACATACGTAACCAAGTTGAGCGATGAAGAGGTGGTCATACCACAAAGTCACATCCAAAGTGATGAATGGATAGTCATCCTCATATCTATCTCATCACGAAGTGAGGGCATAAAGTGATGAATAGATTATCACCCCACCAACCTTCCTGTTACAAAGTAGTGTGGCTAAGTGTCAAATAGTCAAATCATTGTTCGACTTGCCCACAAAGTTCAACTATGCGGGGTAAAAAATGGATTGACGTTTCTCAATAATTAGCTCGCCACAAAACCCAACTATAGCATGAACAAACTATTGAAGATCCACCCACCATCATCTGTTTAGCCACCAAATCCAATCCTACATGATGAATATATAAATAATTGTCACAACGACTGTTCAAACCATGAAGCTAATTGTGTGACAAATAGTCATCCATCTATTTTCATAAAATATGATTGTCTCGTATAAAGAAACCTAGTCTGAAACAAACAAATTGTTGTTCCCAACGACTATCCATCAATGAAGCCAGTTGAGCAAGCAATCTAGCTTTCGTGCTCCATGACCTTCTTGCTACAAATAGACAATCGTTTCTAACAACTGTCTCGTTGCAAACAAATTATCGTTAGTTCTCTTTTTTCTTTTTATGCTTTATAATTCTAGTGGAGTGTAATTAAAACTTATTGAAAAACTTTGACATTATTTTATTCTTTTTAATTATATTTTTTTTGTTGCAAATTGTACAACAAATCACACACTTAATTGAAGAGTATTTTCTCCAAATGTTTAAAATAAAATAATAATAATAATAATAATAATAATAATAATAATAATTTGAATGACGAACCCTCTCTTCATAAATCACTTGATTTTATACAATTAGTGATTAAGTAGTCAGGCTAATCTTCATAAATCTACTCTTAAGTTGATTATTTTGGTGTTTCGGGTCACAAAGTGTTTGGTTCAAGTTAAGCAACTACTGGCTTTGACACGCCTAATATATACACGCACATACATAACATATGCGACCAAATTTAAAACCAACCGTTTCTAAGTAGGCCCTTAATTTGGTTCACCCATGTGGTGCATGCTAAAAAAGCCCTTCTGGAGTCATTTCGTAGCATAGATTTTAACCCTTGAAACTCAAAACCCTGTTTAACCCTACTTTTCAAACCATGGTTTTTAAATCTCAAATTTTAAACCATGAATTTTCAATTGTGTTTGACAACTTGAATTTTAAAAACCTTAAGAATTTAAACAATGTGTTTGGTTGCTGGGATCATAACTTTGAGGATTTCTCAAATTATTAAATTATTTTATGTACATTCATAATACAATATAATAAGGTAAGTCGTCTCAAATATTCTAACAATTATATATATATATATATATATATAAAGCATGCAAGATAATAATTGCACTAGGCTCATTTTTAGATAGAAATTGTCCAAAAATAAGATAATTTCAACTATCTGGCAGCCTAGTTTTTATGAGTTCAATTATTTTGATAATCAAACCAAACTTTAAATTTAATTTATGTAGTTATCAATTTTTATTTTTATTTAAAAAAAAAAAAAAAACAATGTGACCCCTGCCATGATGGTGTGGGTTTGAGAATCTTATTATCATGATATAACTGAAAATAAGAATATCCAAGTGTGTAAATCCATAAAGAGAAGAGAAATAGAGAATAGAGTAATCATGATAATTGAAGTGAATTGAAAAATCTAAAATTCTTCACCTTTTAAATGTTTTCTTGGATTTTAAAATGTACCTACTGAAGATTTTTTATTCCTAAGTTGGATTTGAAATTCAAGAAGTTTGTGGAGTGTGTGACGTGATATGAACTAAAAAAATTTTAATTTCAATTCCTAATCACTCCAAATCCATATTTAATTAATGGAAGGTGTTTGGGCCCCTTTTGATCAAGATTATCCAAAATGTCGTCCTTTAACTGATAATCCCATGTGCATGTATGGCCTAGATCACCTACAAGTTTCCGAACATGCTAACATGACCTAAATGCTTCTAAAACTTCGATCAGGTTAGCTTAGGTGACGTGGCCCAAAAATAAGCCAATCTGATCATTGAATTCACAAGGGTGCATGAAAGAAATGGACAGACAGAAAACTTGCATTATAGCCGTCCATTCTTTTATTCGTACTATGGACCATTTAGTGAGGGAAATGGCCTATTTTTTTCAACCAGTCTTATGCATGGTTGGCCCCATCTAATTGATGGTTCGGATCTTCCACGCCTACTACACATTGGCACTATAGAGGCGTGAAGACAGAGGCGCGTAGGATTAGCAAACCTCCTGAGCTCGGTATAAGCTAAATAAAAAAAAATTAAAAAAAATTAAAAAAAAAGTTAGATTAATGAAGGGTGGTTATTGCACGACCCTCACTGATGAAGTGGAATTTGAGGGATACTCCACTCGATGTTTTGCAAAGTGTAGTTCAGGTTTTAGTTCTAATAAGGTGGGGTCCATGGATTAGTAATCCAGACCGTTGATCTGTTGCTTGTCTCTATGGATGGGCTACCCTAAAAATATCCCAAATAGGATCATCCTAGACATTCAAATTTATGGCTAACAAATAGATGGTTACAAAGAGAAATAATACAACAGTCCACATTCAACTCAGAGAAGTCCCAATATTGATAGCTATGTTTTTCCGATCTTGGAGAATTAGGAGAACGGTCTGGATTACAAAACCATGGACCCCACTCGTGACACTTAAAAACCCAACGTACAATCAACCTGTGAATCAGCATTAATGGCTGCACCATTTATTTTCGAAGCAGATTGCGACCCTGCCCCGCTGTACAGAATCGGTCCTTGCAGGGGCTCTGTGGGGCCCACAGTAATTTATATGTTTTATCCATGACGTTCATCCATTTTATCAGATCATTTTATGGTACGATACAAAAAAATGAGGAATAAAAAATACTCAAGTGGACCACCAATTTGGGATTAATATATTACCATTAAAGTTTTATTGCGGTATACAGAAGTTTTGGATCAATCTGAAATTTATGTTTTCCCTTTATATAGAATTTTTTGACTACATGGACCTTTTAGTTGGAAAATAAATATCACATTGAGTCCTACGAAGGTTTCAAGGCATCATTATCATACTGCTTCCTGTAATGTGGTCTACTTGAGCTTGGATCTAAATCATTTTTCAGTCTCATATCAAAAATAATCTTTAAAAGTGGATGAACGGCGTGTATAAAACCTATACATCATGATGGCCCCACGGAGCCTCTAACTGGACTGATTTCTATCCTAGAGGGTACAGGTTGCAATCCGCTTCCATTTAATATGTTCTGCTTGTGTAACACGATACTAGAAACTTGTATTAATTGAATGGGACGCGGATTGCGTCCTACCCCCGCCCGGACGGTAATCCGTTCGGGTAGGGCTCTGTGGGGCCACAGCGATGTCAGTATTTTATCCATGCCGTTAATCTTTTTTCTAAAATCATTTTAAGTTATGATGAAAAATATTAGGTAGTTAAAAGTCTTAAGTGGACCACAAATTGGGGATTGAACGTTCACCATTAAAAAGTTCATGGGAGCTGGGGAAGTTTCGGATCAAGCTTATATTTGTTTTTTCACTTCATCCACGTCTACATGACCTTATTAATAGGTTTGATGGTAAAAAAAATCACAGTGGCCCTCCTAAAAGCGTCAACGGTGGGTGTTATTATCACTACAGCTTCCTTTGGTGTGGTCCACTAGAGCTGTGGACCTGCTTCGTTCTTTGACTCATAACTTAAAATAGTCTAATAAAAGCGATTAACGGCATAGATAAAATAATTACATCACTTTGGGTCGCATAGAGCCCTGTCCGTACGGATTAAGTAAGACTCAATCCGCGTCCGGGCTGGGATCATTGGGGCCATCATGATATAAGTGTTTTATCCATGCCGTTAATCGTTTTTCTTGGATCATTTTAGGGTATGAACCAAAAAATGAGGCAGGTCCAGAGCTTAATTGGATCACAAAGTTAGAATTGAACGTCCACCATTAAAAACTTTTTGGGAGCTGGATAAGTTTCAAATCAAGCTGATATTTTTGTTTTCACTTCATCCACGTCTGCATTACATTATGAATAGGTTATATGGTAAAAAAACATCACGGTGGCCCTTAGAAAGCTTTCAACACTAGGTGTCATAATCACTGCAGCTTACCTTGATGTGGTACATTGGAATTTTTTATATTCTTAAATTTTTTATCACATAACTTAAAATGATCCAAGAAAAGTGATGAACGGTGTGGATAAAACACTTATATCATAGTGGGCCCCACATAGCCCTGCCCGGACGGATTACCGTCCGGGCGGGGGTAGGACGCAATCCTCGTCCGAAGAAGGGGGTGTTTATCAACACGGTGGGTGTAGATGTCAATGCCTTTAATCAAAGCTAATTGATTATCAGGTTTGGTTGTAGTTGAAATAATTGAAAAGCATTTGATGAAAAATAAAGAAAGAAGCCAATTCCAAAGAGGCTTTCACACACGCACCCTCTTACATGCAGCACAGATCCTAAAGTGGCTAGCGTGTGGGACATCGAACGAATCATAAGGTGGGCCCCATGTGAAGATGGCTAAGAAATCATGATTGTCCGCTCATAGGTGGACCACCTCAGTGCGAAAATAACGGCTTAAATGAATCATCAACGGTCCAAATTCAATGTATACGTTTTGGAATGCCACGTCAGCAGAAAGACCTGATTTTTTGCACATGGTCATCTCCACGGTGGGGTCCAATCTTATGCACGGGTCGGATTTTTTACATGCTTGCAAGGTTGGCACGTGTGCTGCATCTACAATGCAAGTTATGCAACCACCATGTTGTCGTCTACCACGCCCGAAGAATCTTCTACGTGCGTTCTCCACCATTTATTAAGATCCTCTCTAGAATCTGCAAAGGAAAGTCAGCTTCTCGTTTGTATAGGTGGGCCAGTGATCTGAATCATTGATCTGATTCCAATCTTCTATGAATGAACCCTTCTTTTTCCAGTTTAATGAAGCTGGTGGCTGTAGTCTCTTCTCACCAAACTATTTAACAAGATGAAAGGTTAGGATGGTTACATGGAGGAGATCAAGAGATGGTTGGGGAATGTTCAATTCATGGTAGGGCCCAGAAGATCAAAAGTCTGATGATCTAAACATGGGCCCACCTAGACAAACCAAAAACTTAGCTTTTATTTCTTTCTTTCTTTCTTTCTTTCTGTCTGTCTATGCTATGTACATGATCCGGTCACGGGTCCTGTGGTTGGACTTTTTAGATGGTTCGTGAACACTAGACTCTCTCAATTACAGCACACCTTGTGCACTTGGTCGTCAATTCAGACCGTCTAGGTCATGCCGTCTATTGTAATTGGTGCATGGCCAAAATATTATACAAAATTAGAAGAGTTTTAGCATCTTAGCATTCATTTAGCAATGGTAATTAGAAATTAAAATTCAAATCGTGTTTGACACTCTTAATAAAAAGAAAAGTATTACCCAACCAAATATATAAGAATTTGATAACAAAACTATCAAACCTAGCAAGTTCAAGGCTTGACTTGTATAGATAATATCTTAAAATAAATTTGCTATTATTTTTTTTAAGATTTTAGCAAGTATAGAGAAAGAAAATTACAAATTATTTGCAGAATATAATAAACTTGTAAATTTGAATTTCAACACAAAAATTCACATATTTAAGTGTTAAACATCTTTACTTTTGATATTGATATACCTCTAAAACATTTTAGAAAAGACATCAAAATAGCAAATTTAAAAGCACTAGACAATGGATTGGTTGATCTGAAAATTGAAGTTTATCCTCTAGAGTATGATATCTAAGATATGGAAAAACTTAAGGAACATGATGCCGTTTCATAATATAGATACTAGTATACCTTTTCAGTACATCAACACTCATTTAGAGAAGCAGACATTCTGCCATGTAACAATATGGTCTTTTGCCTTGCTATAGTTTAGTTTTTTTTTTTTTTACAAAAACAATATCCGACAGCATAAAACCCTAATATTTTTTTCTCACACACACACCATAGTGGGATTTCACCACCTATGGGTATCGAACCCAAGACCTCATGTTGAAACTCCATTGAGTCTACCACTGATGTAAGGCCCCAAACCCTTATACTACTTAATTTAATTAGTATTTTAATGTGTGTGTGTCAATATAATATATATATATATATATATATATAGAGAGAGAGAGAGAGGGAAAAGGTACTATATGCTCGACCGTATTATACCTTCCATAAGGTTGAGTGCTGGTGGCATGTTATTCATCCTATGGCAAAGAAATTTTACAGGGAACTGAATAAATAAAACCGCAAGAAATTTATGTGCGAGCCTTTCGTTGTTGGAAGATCATGTGCTAGAATTTTGTGTGGGGCCCACTATGATGTTTGTGATAAATCCAACCCGTACGTCCATCTGTTTTTCAAAATCATCTTAGGACATGCAACCAAAAATGAGGAGGATCCAGAAATTAAATGGGACATATGAGAGGAAACATTGGGGATTTAGTGACCACCGTTGAAACATTCATATGGCTACAAAAGTTTTGTATTAGTTTATGTTCATGTTGTTTTCATTTCATATAAGTGAAAATGACCTTATAAACGGTTTGGATGGAATATAAACACCAAGGTGGAGCCTATGAAGGTTTCAACGGTAAGCATTCCTTTATGTCGTGTTTCATCTTGTATGGCCTACTTGAATTTTGGATCCTCCTCATTTTCGGTATAATGTCCTAAAATGATATTTAAAAACGAATGGATGGGTCAAATTTCACACAAAGATCACAGTGGGCCCCACATAGAATCCTTTCACGAATCTTTACCGGAAAGGCTTTAGTAGGAAATCTGCTTTCCTAGGTTGGCGTACTGGCTACTCCCCCGCCACCGGCCAATAGCAGGTGGTCGGTGCTATATGGGCCCCGCCATGTTGTATGTGTTTCATCTATGTCGTCTATATGTTTTTCTAGATCATTTTATGGTAATGAGACCAAAAATGGGGTATATCCCAATCTCAAGTGGACCACATTACAGGAAACAGTGTTGAATGGGTGTCGACCATTAAATTTTTTGGGACGCCATAAAAGTTTTCGATCAAGTTGATCTTTGTTTTTTCCCTTCACATGGGTTTGCATGACCTAATCAATAGTTTGGATGTCAAATCAACAGTATAGTGGGCCTAAGGATGATTTTAAGCGTGAGCATCACTCTCCACACTTTTTTTGTGGTGGGGTCCACTAGAGCTTTTGATCTGCCTCATTCTTTGCATAATGCCATAATATGATCTCTCAAAATGGATGAACGGTGTGGATATAATACATACATCATGCTAAGACCCACACAACTTGGTGACTCAGTTACTCAACCTCCCATGTGGACCAGTTATTGTATTAAGCTTACTTTTGGTCTCAAGTCTTAGAATGAGCTCAAAAAACGGATGAATGGGGTAGGTTTTGTTGCAAAATATTGATTTTTAAATAAAATATATTTTAATAATAAAAATAATATATAATATATATTATGTTGTTTGGAAAAAACGTCGTTTTGTAGGTTTTTGAGAATAGTCCCACATGGGAAAGGGAAGAGAAAAATATGTGATTTAAATGATAATAGTGGATATTTACCTACCTAGTCCGTAGACTATAGACCTTGCGTGTTCCAGTGCGTAGCACTGGAACACTCGGGCACGCGGTCTCGGTCTTGGTCTCTGTCTTGGGCTCGGTGCGAGGGCGTGGACATGTGAGGCAGTGTGGCTGTAGAGGCGCTAATGGCGCACTTTGCACTTCGCACGTGCGCATCGTGTCGCAGAGGGTCGCTCCCTTCACGAACCGGAGCGAGACGTGTGCGACTAGTGACTAAGGCAGATGGTTGACTAGACGAAAATCTAGAGGACTGAATAAGAGTCCCTCTGATTATATAGAGGCTGGAAATATAGTTGTTGCACAAATGTGTAACAGCTATGGACTTGATTGCAAGAAACTGTTGCTAACAACTATAAAACGGCTAGCCAGCTCTCTCACAACAGCCATATAACGGCTAGTTTCCAATAGCCATATAACGGCTAGTTTTCTCCAACAGCTAGAAAACGGTCATGGGATTTATTTCCCTAAACCATAACCCCCGGCCACTATAGCATATAAAAGGAGGGCCTGGATGGGTTTCCAAACCATCTCAACTCACTCCAGCAAAACCCATACGAATTCTAGTGTTTCCAGCAACATAGCAAGGCTTGAACCTTAGCTTGAAGAACAGACCAGCGGTGTGGTCTAGGACGGTTCTACTGAACCAGTGGCTGAAGATTTGAACTGACCAGTGCAGTGGTCAAAACCACTTTTCTCTTTCTTTTTCTTTCTTTTGGAATTTTTCTCTATATTGTAATACTGCCAGAAAGTGTGTAATAGAGTTCCATTTGGTGGGCCTTCGTGTTTGCTGAACGCAGACCCACATCAGGCTCGTCGTATCCTAGAAGCTATTTGCCTGTAACCTATCGGCATACTCAATTTACTTGAGTAGGGGCAAATAACGCTTTAAGGACAACGTTTTTCAGACGTGCTTCAGCCTGTCCTTATTTCTGATTATTGTGATATTTTTTGTTTCCATATTATACAGAAATTTCATTAATCTGTATAATTTCCAACAGGTTTTTCATAAACATCACGGTGGGCTCCACCTTAGTTTCCATCGCGCTAACTTCCTACGAAAACTCAAAGCAGATTGCATCTCAAAAATTTATGAGTGAAGTGCGTATTACAGCGGGTTTCCTGTAGACGCGAATTAGCTGCTGACGGGTTGAGTAGCCAAACTTGCTGTAGAAGTCACGTCACCAAATTTTGAGGGCCCACCACAATATATGTGTTGTATCCACACTGTCCATCCATTTGGAGAGATCATTTTAGGGCATGATCCAAAGAATGAGTAAGATCCAAAGCTCGAGTGGACCCACCATAGAAAACAGTGAGGATAGTGACGACCACCGTTGAAACCTTCCTAAGGTCCATCATGATGTTTATTTGAGATCCAACCTGTTCATGTGTTAACGCAGACATGAAATACAAAAATTCCAAATATTAGCTTGATCTAAAACTTTTGTAACGCTTAGAAGTTTTTTACGGTGGGCATCACTCTCTCCACTATTATCTGTGGTGGTCCACTTAAGCTTTTAATCTAACTCATTCTCTGGATCATGCCATAATATGATCTCTCCAAATGGATGGACAGAGTGGATACATAATATACATCATGATGAGGCCCACGAAACTTGGTTACGTAACTTCAGTAGCAAGTCCCGCTACCCAACCTGTCAGTAGTTAATCCGCGTTTGTTTCCTACCGAATTTCTTGCGGTTTTGTCTATTTAGTTTCCTTATAAAATTTCCTCACCATCCGTACCTTTTACCATATATATATATATATATATATATATATATATATATATATATATATATATATATATATATGGGAAAAGGTACAATGCGCTTCAGTGACGATAAGCTCCGTGAGGTCGTTTGTGTGGGCCCCACCGTGATGTGTTTCGACCATCAACACTGTGCATATGATGGGTACCCTTTAAATTATGGGATATCCCAAAAATCAGCCATATACGGAACTCAGGTGGGCCATACCATCTAAAATTATGTGAAGACACCGTTAAAACATATAAAAGCACTTGGTGGGGCCCACCTGAGTTTTGCATGCGCCTGAAACTTGGTCTGAACCCTCATTCAAGTGGGACACACATAATGGATGGGCTGGATTTGCAAACCACATCTCGGTGGGCCCTCAAAAATGGTTATAAATGTTTTAATGGTGCACGGCCCCTCCCCACTTATGTATGTGGTGTGGCCCATACAAGTCACGGATTGACTTGATTTATGAGACCTAGGCCCACGATGGGATGGTGCATCTGACTAATGGGGTAGATGTTCGAAACGCATCACGGTGGGGCCCACACAGCTCGACCTCATGGGGCATTAAAATTGAGCGCATTGTACCTTTTCCTATATATATATATATATATATATATATATATATATATATATATATATATATATATATATATGGGAAAAGGTACTATACGCTCGACCTTATTACACCTTTTATAAGGTCAAGTGTTAGCGGCACGCTATTCGTCTTATGGGGAAAATTTTAAACAAATTAGGAAATTTTTTAGGGCCGCAAGGAATTTATGTGTGAGGCTTTTGTTGTTGGAAGATTATGTGTTAGGATTCTGTGTAAGGCTCACTATGATGTTTGTGATAAATCCAACCCATCCATCCGTTTTTCAAAATCATTTTAGGACATGCAACCAAAAATGAGGAGGATCCAAATATTAAATGTGCATGAGAGGAAACGGTGAGGATTTAGTTACGACTGTTGAAACATTCATATGACTACGAAAGTTTTGTATTGGTTTATGTTTGTGGTGAAAATGACCTTATAAACGGTTTGGATGGAATATAAACACCAAGGTGGAGCCTAGGAAGGTTTCAATGGTAAGCATTCCTTTCCCCACTATTTCATCTCATATGGCCCACTCGAATTTTGGATCCTCCTCATTTTGTCATAAAATGATATCTAAAAATGAATGGACGGGTTAGATTTCACACAAAGATCACAGTGGCCCCACACAGAATCATTTTCCGAATCTTCATGGGAAAGACTGCAGTAGGAAATCCGAGTCGCTGGGTTTGGGAAACGGATTGGCTACTCCGCAACCGGCCAATGGTGGGTGATCAGTGTTATGTGGGTTCCACCATGCTGTATGTGTTTCATCTATGCTGTCGATATGTTTTTCTAGATCATTTTATGGTAATGAGACCAAAAATGGGGTATATCGATCCAATCTCAAATGGACCACATTACAGGAAATAGTGTTAAATGGGCGTTGACCATTAAATTTTTTTTGGGGGTCATAAAAGTTTTCGATTAAGTTGATCTTTGTTTTTTTTTTCTTCGTATGGGTTTGTATGACCTAATCAACAGATTGGATGTCAAATAAACAATACAGTGGGCCTTAGGATGATTTTCATCGTGAGCATCACTCTCCACGCTTTTTTCTATGATGGGATCCACTAGAGCTTTTGATCTGCCTCATTCTTTGGATAATGTCATAATATGATCTCTCAAAATGGATGAACGGTGTGGATATAATACATACATCATGCTGGGACCCACAGAACTTGGTGACGTGACTTTAGCTACTCAACCTCTCATTAGGTAATCCGCGTCCCACTCCGAGACAAAAGTAGATTGGCTAGTGTACCACACACTAGCTATATAGCTGGTGTATTAACGTAAACAAGTTTTGTGGGTCCCATCATGAGGTATGAAGTATGTGTCATATCCAAAATGTCCATCCATTTGGCAAGCTCGTCTTAAGGCTTGAGCCTAAAGATAAGGCAAATACAAAGATCAAGTGGACCACACTGCAAAAAGCAGTTGAGGATTAAACGTCTGCCATTGAAACCCTTTTGGGGTCACAAAAGCTTCCGATCAATATGAAATTTGTTTTTCCTCTTCATCCATGTATTTGTGATCTTATTAACAGATTGGATGGAAAATAAAAGTTATGTAGGCCCTATGAATTTTTTAACGATGAAAACCATTGTCCTCACTGCTATTTTTGGTGTGGTCCATTTACACTTTGGATATGATTCATTTTTTGTTTAATGGTCTAAATGGACCACACCACATGAAACAGTTGAATTGAACTTCTATTGTTGAAAATTTCTTGGGGTCCACGTAAGTTTTGGATCAGGCTTATATTTTTGCTCTCCGTTCATCTATGTATGTATGATCTTATGAACAGGTTGGATGACAAATAAACATCACTATGGGGTCTAACAAGGTTTCAACAGTGGAAATCATTATCCCCACTTTTTCCCAGGCATGATGGACTTAATCTTTGGATATACTTCAATTTTGGGCTCAATCGCTTGAATTAGATGGAAAAATGGATGGACGGCATAGATGAAACACATACATCATGGTGGTGCCCACATAGAACTGACCACCTGCCATTGGCCAGTGACGAGAGAGTAGCCGATCCGTTTCCCAGACTCAAAACCTAAGGACGTGGATTTCCTACTAAAGTCTTTCCCATGAAGATTAGCAGAAGAATTCTGTGTGGGGCTCACTGTGATCTTTGTGTGAAATCCAATCCGTCCATTTGTTTTTAAATATCATTTTAGGACATTATACCAAAAATGAAGAGGATCCAAGATTCAAGTGGGCCATACGAGATGAAACAGTGAGGAACGGGATGCTTACCGTTGAAACCTTCCTACGCTCCACCTTGGTGTTTATATTCCATCCAAACCGTTTATAAGGTCATTTTCACTAAGATGAAATGAAAACACTATGAATATAAACCAATACAAAACTTTTGTAGCCATATGAATGTTTCAATGGTGGTCACTAAATCTCCGTTGTTTCCTCTCATGTGGCCCATTTAATTTTTGGATCCTCCCCATTTTTGGTCTCATGTCCTAAAATGATTTTGAAAAATGGATGGACATGTTGGATTTATCACAAACGTCATAGTGAGCCCTACACAAAATCCTAACACATGATCTTCCAACAACGAAAGGCTTGTACATAGATTCCACTATGGCCCTATAAAATTTCTCCGTTTGTTTAAAATTTTCACCATCCGAAGAATAACGTGCCACTAACACTCGACCTTATAGAAGGTATAATAGGGTCGAGCATATAGTACCTTTTTCATATATATATATATATATATATATATATATATATATATGGGAAAAGGTATAATGTGCTCGAGCTGTGTGGGCCCCACCATGATGCGTTTTGAACATCTACCCCATCAGTCAGATGCACCATTCCATCATGGGCCTAGGTCTCAAAAATCAATTCAATCCGTGACTTGTGTGGGCCACACCACATACAGAAGTGGAGATGGGCCGTGCACCATTAAAACATTCATAATAATTTTTTGGGCCCATCGAGATGTGGTTTGCAAATCCAGCCCATCCATTATGTGTGTCCCACTTGGATGAGGGTTCAGACCAAGTTTCAGCAGCATTCAAAACTCAGGTGGGCCCCACCAAGTGCTTTTATATGTTTTTGGCATGTCTTCACATGATTTTAGATGGTATGGCCTACCTGAGTTCCGTATACGGCTAATTTTTGGAATATCCCATAATTTAAAGGGGACCCATCAAATGCACGGTGTTGATGGTCAACACGCATCATGGTGGGGCCCACACAGCTCGACCTCATGGGAGGTTAAAATCAGCTTGGGGGCATAGTACCTTTTTCCCTGTATATATATATAATTTCTTTCTAATAATAATTTTTTATTTTCAAAATTTATTTTTATTAAAAAACACAACTCTCACATCTTGAATTTCAAATGCAACCTAATTTAAAAATCCAAGTAAATAAAACTCCAACGATAAGAAGAAAGATCATAAAATTCATTCATCAAGGACTTTCATAATTGCTCTTTCATGCCTTGAAGACTTCCTTTCTAAACATAGTTCCTAGAATCCACGGAATTGAGAATCCAGACTGCCAAATGCGACCTATCAAATGAAAAATCTGAGTTTGAAAAATCCATGATTTGGATTCTTGAGTCAGAATCAAATAATCAAAATCCACGCTGCCAAACGTGTACGGGAAATGAGTCACCATCACTTAAAAGATATGAAGGACGCACACATGGGTCTACAAAGATAGGAAACACGTGTAATGGTATATTCACGTGACAATCATATTAAACTAGTTTAAATGAACCAATTTAGCATTCCTGTCATCTTTTGATAATAAAGGAAGAAATATTTTAAAGATATTTATAATATAAGTAATAAATAGGAGGAATGATCTCGTGCTTTTGGAAGCATTGTAAGATGTAGTGCTGCTCGCTGCGTTAGACACTTGGATGGTCTAAGTGACCAATCTGGACTGTCCATTAGGCCCAGCACACATTTCATGGCTACCATGTAAAAAAACACACTGATCCAGACAATTCCAACCACCTGTCAATAGCCTATAAAATAGATGGTCAGGATCATCAATAAAAAAATATGGTTAACCAACCGTTTTAGATATCTAGTTGGGGTCATCAAGGATTGCTTGTAGTTATATAGAATCATATCTTTCAGAGCATCTTAAACATCTCACCTGTGTCTGGGAAAAAAGTATGTCTGTAGAATATACGACTGATGGACGGATTCGATCATCCAATTAGATTGATTTCATGTAATAGCCCATAAAATGTAGGTTGAAACTAATGGACGGTCTGGATTGATCGAATGAACTGATGGATAGATTTTTGGTCGCATGACCTAAAATGAGCCCTCAAAATGGATGGACGTACGTTGTGGATTTGTCACTAACATCACGTTGGGCCCACTTAGCATTCCAGCGCAGGGAAATCGGATAGGATTGTGAAAGATACCTCGTTTCAACGCTTAGGTCTCGGTATCGATTCCCCAGCGGCTGTGGCTAACAGGGCAGTGTGAGCTGACCGTGGGTGTACTAACAAGCTTTAAAAAAAAAAAAAATAGTGAAGTGAGAGCTGACAGCGGATGTACTAACAAGCTAAAAAATAAAAAAAGTTACACGAGTACGCTCTTATCCAAATTTGGCTCACCTTGAATGTATGTGGTCTACGGGGGATGATTTCCACCGTTGGAACCTTTCTAAGCGCCATAGTAATGTTTATTTGTCATCCAACCTATTTATAAGATCGTACATACATAGATGAAGGGAAAACACAGATATAAGCTTGATCCAAAACTTTTGTGGCCCCCAAGAAATTTTCAACCATTAATGTTCAATTCAACTGTTTCCTATGGTGTGGTCCATTTGAACATTGGATATACTTCACTTTTTGGCTCAAGCACTAAAATTATCTTTTAAAATAGATAGAGCGGATAAAATACATAAATCATGATGGACCTCACAAAGTTTACTCCATATGCGGTGAGTTACTCACTACGCAATCAGCGCAGGAACTTCGTGTGGAAGGCTTTCGCAGGAAATTCGCGTTCCACATGTATAAGCACTAACTTCCAACTAGAGCTGGGCATCGAACCGAGTCGGATCGGATTGGGTCTAACTTGGTTTGGTCCGAAAGCTACTTGGGCTGACTCGAACCTGATCCGATCCGGAACCTAACCCGGGACATCTGACTCGAACCGATCTGTTGCATGATTGGCCTGACCCGAACCGAGTCCAACTCGGTCAGGGAAATCGAGTCGGATTGGATTGGGTACGAATCAAATTTTTTTAACGGTAAAAATCATTATCCTCACTCCTATTTTCAGTGTGGCCCATTTAAGCTTTGGATATAATTCATTTTTTTTCCCAAATGCTTTAAAATGATCACGAAAAATGGATAAACGGTATGGATATAATAAATATATCATTGTGGGGCCCACGTAATGTGAATCTCATTTGAGCCGTTCGTACAACTCGGAGCTCGAGGAGTACAACTGTGTTGATGTGCACAGCATGCTAGCAGCTATTACGTGCTGTGCACGAAAGTGTTGTGCATGGTGTAACATTAGCAAGTTCTATGGGTCTCATCATGGGGTATGTGTTATATCCAAACCGTCCATCCATTTGACGAGCTCGTTTTAATGCTTGAGATGAAAAATAAGACAGATCTAACTATCAAGTGAACCACACTTAAAAAAGCTGTGGTAATTGAACGTCTACCATTGAAACCCTTTTTGAATCAATTTGAAATTTGTTTTTCCTCTTAATTCAGGCTTCTGTGACCTTATGAACATATTGAATGGAAAATAAACGTTATGGTGGGCCCTACGAATTGTTTAACGGTGAAAATCATTCTCAGTTGTTATTTGCAGTGTAGTCCAGATAATCTTTGGATATGATTCATTTTTTACATAATACTCTATTATGATATCTAAAAATATATAAACGGTGTATATATGATAAAAACATCACCGTGGGGCCATATAACTTTGATCTGACCATTCGTACAACTCGGAGCTCGAGGAGCGTCAGTGCTCGTCTTCGCACGACACGTACCTGCAGCTTGCTATTGCTGTATAGGCAAATCCTCTTATTGTAGTGAGTAAACTCTGTTGGGGCCCACCCTAAATGCATGTGGTTTATCCACGCCAGCCATTCATTTTTTCATATCATTTTAGTGGTTGAACCCAAATTTGATGAATATCCAAAGCTCAAGTAGACCATACCATAGGAAAAAGTAAAAATATCGATATGAACCACTCCGGATCGAGCCGGATCGAATCGGTCCGGTTCCATTCGGATCGGGTTTTCGGATTGGATCGGTCCGGATTAACCACGACCCGATCTCGATCCGAAAACGGTCGAATTTGAAGGGCCCCTACTCGATCCGCACCGATCCAGACCATCAGTTTGGTACGGAATAGATCGGATCGTCCTATCAGGGGCTCTGTGGTGGCCATTGTGATGTGTATATTTTATCAATGCCGACCATTTATTTTGGTAGATACTTTTAAGGCATTAGCTCAAAAATTAGACAGATCTAAGGCTCAAGTAGATCACACCATGGGAAGAACTCCCACCATTGAAAACTTCTTAAGGTCCACGTTTATTTTCCACCCAACCCGTTTTTTAGGTCACATAGACCTAGATAAAGAGAAAACATAAATATCAACTCGATTCAAAACTTATGTGAACCCCCGGAAGTTTTCAACGGAAACCTTTGAATCACCGCTGCTTCATGTGGTGTGGTCTACTTGAGCCTTCCATCCGCTTCTATTTTTGGCTCAATTACTAAAATGATCGGTAAAATTGGATGGACGACGTGGATGAAACACATATATATCATAGTGACCCACAAAGCCCGTCGCTAGGTTCCCGTCTGTTTGTAACCAATCTGCGTCGACCTATAACTTCTAGAAGCACTAGATAATTAAACTATTCCGTGTATTGGGTATTTTGGCATGGCATGTTGATGACGTTTATGCATACGTCCACCGAACATTTATTGAGTCTTCATAATCGTCCAATTCATGAATCACCAGAAGGACTGGTCATAACGCAAGACCGTTTGACCCCATGATCCAGAAACTTCAATTCGTGCCCATCATACGGTTAGAAATAAAAGATATAGATATTATGGACAATATCTACGGTGTGCTCGAGTTTGAATAAGTCCATGGTTCGGTAATCTTAACTGTAGATATTATGGACCCCACCACAGATGCCTCAAATAGAAAACATCTTCCAAATTTGAAGATCACAGCAATCCAATGTTTGACCTTTCTCTATTGAATGTAAACCGTTGATGTATGTTCTTTTGAAGCTGTTATTCGTGGATCCAAGTGAAAGGCTCGTGTTTTCCCATGAATAGGTCACTGACCATGGGATCCGCCGTATCAACCGTTTAGATCATCACAGACCTACTTGTACAAATGAAAACATGATCATTTTGTGTGTCTATGTATACATAAGGAGTCATACTCACCTGCACACCTCTTCGCAAGATATGTCCTGGAAAAAATCTGAATAGTTCAGGTGAGGTGATGGGGCGCCCAAGAAGTCTCATAAATACATGACGTGGATAAAATCTGAACAATCTAGATGGTGCAGCAGTCCATAAAATCTCTCAGGGAAAGTGGTTCTATGCAGTCGACCTCATGGGAACTTCTCCTGAGGTCGAGCTGTGTGGGCCCACCTTGATGTGGGTCGAACATCTACCCTATCAGTCAGATGCACCGCTCCATGGTGGGCCTCGGAATTAAAAATCAGGTCAATCCATGACTTGTGAGGACCACATCACATACAACAGTTGAGAGGGGTTACACTCCCATTAAAACATTCATAATCATTTATTAGGCCCACCGAGATGTGGTTCACAAATCCAGCCCATCCATTATGTGTGTCCCACTAATATGATGGGTCAAACCAAGTTTCAGACGCATCCAAATTTTAGGTGGGCCCAACCAAGTAATTTTATATGTTTTGGGCATGTCTTTACATGATTTTACATGGTATGGTCCACCTGAGTTCCGTATACCATTGATTTTTAGGATTTCCCTTAATTTAAAGAGAACCCATCAAATGCGCGGTGTTGATGTTGGACGCGCATCATGGTCGAGCACACACAACTCAACCTCATGGCAAGTTCCCACACACACACACATATATATATATATATATATATATATATATGGGAAAAGGTACTATGCGCTCGAGCGTAAAGCGGTTGTCCGTGAGGTCGAGCTGTGTGGGCCCCACCGTGATGCCGTTCGAAGATCCACACCGTTCACCAGATGCACGAGCCCAGGTTGGGCCCACATGGTCCAAAATCAGCCGTCCACGTAATTCAGGTGGGCCATACCATTGGAAAACATAAGTATATATGTAAAAACATGTAAAAGCACTTGGTGGGCCCCACCTGAGTTGTGGATACCACCTGAAACTTGGTATAAAATTACATCCAAGTGGGACACATGATGGACGGTGTTGATCATCAAAAAACATCTCGAAAGGTCCCCACAAATGGTTTTGAATGTTTCAATGGTGCACGGCCCCTCTCAACTTCTGTACGTGGTGTGGCCCACAGAAGTCACGGATTGACTTGATTTTTAGTCGTGTGGGCCCCCTCTGGAATGGTACATCTGATTGAAGGGGTAGATTTTCGAACGACATCACAGTGGGACCCACGTCAGCTCAACCACATGGACGACCGCTTTACGCTCGAGCGCATAGTACCTTTTCCCTATATATATATATATATACACACACATGTATGTGTGGGTGTAACTTCCCAGAGGTCGCACGTGGATTTCCTGCGAAAGCCTTTTGCCCGCCTGTAACTTAGGTGGGGCCCACCATGATGTTTTTGAGAAATATACCTTGTCCAGGATGCAGATTGCATCCTACCCCTGCCCGGACGGTAATCCGTCCGGGCAGGCTCCGTGGGGCCCGCCGTGATGTAAGTGTTTTATCCACGCTGTTAAAGCTTTTGGAATATCATTTTAATATATGATACTAAACATTAGGCATGTACACAGGTCCAATGGACCACACTAAAGGAAGCTGCATTGATAATGACACCCACGGTTGAAACCTTTATAAGGGCCAACGTGATGTGTTTTTTACCATCCAGCCTATTAATAATGTCATGTAGACGTGAAAACACAAATATCAGCTTGATCCCAAGCTTCTCCAGCTCCCAAGAATTTTTTAATGGTGGAAGTTCAATCCCCACTTTGTGGTCCACTTAATCCTTAAACGTGCCTCTTTTTTGGTTCACATATTATAATTATCTAATAAAAGCTTTTAACGGCGTGGATAAAACAATTACATCACGGTGGGCCCCACAAAGCCCTGCCTGGACGATTTACCATCTGGGCGAGGGTAGGACGCAATCCGCGTCCACCTTGTCCATCTATTTTTTAAGCTCATTTTAGGACCTGTGATAAAAAATTAGCAAGATGCAAGACTCAGGTGGTCCGAACTAAAGAAAAAGGTACGTAGGGAATTTTCTACCGTTGAAACCTCCCTTGGGTTGACAATGATATTTACATGTCATCCATATTGTTCGTAATGTCATTACCATTGAGATGATCTGAAAACACAAATATTAACCTGATTCAAAGCTTCCGAGCCCCATGAATATTTCAACTGTGTGTGTTTATTTCTTATATTTTCAGCTCATGTGAGTATTGTATCCTGCTCATTTTTGGTCTCATGTCCTAAAATGATCTCACAAAATGGATCAACAGATTGGATTTCTAAAAAACATCACGGTGGGTCCCACTTAGGTTTCAAATGTAGGAACTTCTTGCGAAAGGCTTTCATAAGAATCTGCGACCGGTTTTGTCAGACATGGATTTCCTGGAAAGCCTTTCACGCGTAGGAAATCTAAGTGGGGGCCCACATAATGTTTTTGAGAAATCTATCCCATCCATCCATTTTTTGAGCTCATTTTAGGACCTGAAACCAAAAATTAGCAGGATGTAAGACTAAGTGAGCCAAACTAAAGGAAAAGGTGGGTAGGGAATTTTCTACTGTTAAAACCTCCCTGGGGTCGACAGTGATGTTTACATGTCATCTATACTGTTCGTAATGTCATTACCACTAAGATAAACTTAAAACACAAATATTAGCCTAATTCAAAGCTTCTGAGCCCCAAGAAGATTTCAACTATGTGTGTTAATTTCTTACATTTTCGGCTCACTTGAGTATTGTATCCTGCTCATTTTTGGTCTCATGTCCTGAAATGATCTCACAAAACGGATGGACGGATTGGATTTCTCGAAAACAGAACGGTGAGTCCTACTTAGGTTTCCAGTGGAATAACTTCATGTGAAAGGCTTCCACCGCATCCGTCGGAGAGTTAGAGAATAAGGTGAAGAGGCGTGTCAAAGAAGGAAACTCGCTTTTTCGAACTCGCACTAATAGCGCTTTCATCCAAACAGTATGCCTTAAGCCCAGTGTTCCAGGCAAATTTACACTGTTGATATTTTACGAATTTCCACCGTTGGAATTTTATGAACATAAAATTCCAAATGAGACAATGCGAACAAATAAGACAATGAGACAATGCTTGAAGAGAGAGCCAAAAAAGGATCTTTCGTGTATAATCCTGCATAATCTCGAATGTTATCAGTTCCGGTACGTAGACCAAATGAGACAATGCGAGCAAAAGTTCCTAGATTCATGGAGATATAGAACAGCATATAAGTTATCATGCTTGCATATCCATCATTTGAGTCTCCAACAATTATTCCAATAATTACATATCCGATTTGACCTATGGACGAATATGCAAGCTTTCTTTATTTTTGGCCTCCTAAGATCCATCTTTTGCCTTGGTGATTCTTGAGCATTAAATCCATGCTTTTAGAATTCTTTATATTCTAAGCTCTCAGATTCACCTTGCAAAACAAACATGTATAAAATATACCATTAAGCATTATCATGTTCATAAAACCAAGATATAATAGGAGAAAATATGCAATATTTAACACTCTACAAGAGTCGGCCAGAAGTACCCGACCGGATAACTTTGTGGGCTAGGGCTCGGCCGCCAGAGTGATTGCCACATATTCCTTCGTGAATTTTCTTCAGGAAGTATTCGGCCTCTTTTGGTCAAAGCATGTGAGATAGGGCAGGGAAAACTCTTTTTTGTATAGGACGTCCCTGATCATCTTGTACCGGGCTGATATGGATTTGAGTCTATGTGCCTCTAATATGTCGTTAGGGAGGTCTCCTTTTCTAAGGTACTCTATGATCGGGTCCATCCAACTTGGGGTCGCATGCATGAGTAGAACGACTTTCGGCCTAAGTTGATTAATGCTCGGCTCGGCTAAAAACTCTATTGGGACGGTCCTCAGAATGTCCCCCTCAGTTGCGGATGCTAGCTTTGCTAGCGTATCCTCCCACTAATTTTCCGCCATTGGAATCAAAATTGATGCCACACCTCTAGAATTTGATCATTAATTCCTGATACTCGTGTAGATATGTAATCATTCTCACCTCCTTTACTTGGTATTCATCGTAGATCTGGTCGGCAACAAGTTAAGAATCACAACGGAGCTCGAAGACCTGAGCTCCCATAGTCGTCGCTAACCCGAGTCCTGCTAGTAGCACTTCGTATTTAGCCATGTTGTTCGAAGCGCGAAAACTGAACCTCAGAGCGTACTGAATCGATGTCAGATCGGGGGCTAAGAGGACGATCCCGGCTCCACCGCGCTTGGAATTGGACGATCCATCCACATACAGCGTCTAGGAGCTCTGGTCGGTTTCTGCATTATAGGCATTTTTAACCAGTTGGTCTGCCTTGTACTGGTGGCCGACCGACATGCTTCGATTCCTTGATCCAACCTGTTAGTCAGGTTAGGGGATTCTCCTGGTTTGTTTGAGGCAGGCTTGTTTTCCTGATTAGTGAGCTCGACGATGAAGTCAACCACCGCTTGACCTTTGATGGCGATCCTCGAATAGTATTCGATATCAAACTCGCTGAGCTCGATCGTCCATTTAGTAAGCCTTCCTAACATCTCGAGCCTCTGAAGTACCTGGCAGAGAGGTTGATCGGTTAAGACTACTATTGTGTGAGCTTAGAAGTATGGGCGAAGTCGTCGAGATGAAATTATCAGAGCTCAAGCCAGTTTTTCCAGGTATGGATACCACGCCTTAGCTGAGACCAAGGCTTTGTTGACATAACACACCGGGCGTTGTCTTCCTTCGGATTCTTGGATGAGGGTCAAGCTGACTAAAATTGCGGGAGACTGCTAAGTACAGTAACAGGGATTCTCCATGCTCTGGCTTTGATAGCAGTAAGGGTGATCCCAAGTATGTTTCAGCTACTAGAACGCTTGCTCGCAATCTGGGGTCCATTCTGCCTTCTTATTACCTTTTAGTTGCTGAAAGAAGGGGAGGCGTTTGTCGATTGCTCTAGACACAAAGCGATTGAGGGCGACGATTCTACCGGTGAGGCACTGGATTTCTTTCATTGTCTGAGGTAACTTCATATCCAGCAAAGCTTTGATTTTTTTCAGGGTTTGATTTGATTCCCCTTTGGCTGACCTAAAAATTGAGGAATTTACTCGAACTAACTCCAAACGCACACTTGGTCGGGTTCAACTTCATTTGGTATTACCACAAGATCAATAAAGTCTCATCGAGATCCACCGTGTGGTTGGCGGCCTTGATGCTCTTCACCAGCATGTCGTCGATGTAGAACTCCATAGATCGTCCAATTTATCAAGCAAAATTTTTGTTCATGAGCCGCTAATATGTAGCTCTAGCATTCTTCAATCCGAAGGGCATGACCTTATAACTGTAAAAGCCTTTGTCGGTAACGAAGGTTGTCTTCTAGTTGTCACATGGGTGCATGGCTATCTGATTATAGCCCGAGTATGCATCCATGAAGCTCAAGAGCTTGTGTTTGGCCCGGTTGTTGACCAGTTGGTTGATTCCGAGGAGAGAAAAATAGTCCTTAGGGCAAGCTTTATTCAGGTCGGTATAGTCAACGCAAAGCAACCACTTCTCATTAGACTTCTTCACTAGGACGAAGTTGGCGATCCAGTCAGGGTAGTAGATCTCTTCACTAAACCCTGCGTCCAAGACTTTGTCGGCCTCTTCTGCGATCACGGCATATTGTTCTGGCTCGAACGGTCTCCTTTTTTATATGACTGGTCTGCAATTAGGGTCTACATTCAACTTATGGACCATCACCTTAGGGCGAATGCCCGACATATCCTGATAGGACCAGGCAAATATGTCAGCATTACGTCAGAGGAGATTTATCATTTGTCTTCGGGAGTCGGGAGCTAGTAATGACCCGATCTAAACTGATCAGGTTAGGTCAGACTCGTCGAGGGGAATAGTAAAAAGATCTTCTATCGGAGATCCTCTCTCTGATGAATCTTTCCTAGGATCAAGCAAGTTGACCACTAGGGCCTGGATGGGAGTTTTGGTTCTTAGAGCGGTTGAGTAACACTGCCGAGCTTCACACTAATCTCCTTGGAGATAGCCGACCCCATCATCAGTAGAAAATTTCATCATGAGGTGGTTTGTAGATACCACGACTCTCATGGAGTTAAGGGATGGTCGTCCGAGGATGACATTATAGGTAGAGGGGTAGTCCACTACTAAGAAGTCGACAATCGTGGTGGTTTGATTCAGTCCTTCCCCAGCTGTGATAGGGAGTTGGATAGAACCCTCGGAGGTGACCTTGTCCCCTACAAAGCCGTGCAGCGGGGTCTTGACAAGTCGGAGACGCGACTTATTAACCCCCATCTTATCGAACACCTCGGCGAAGAGTATGCCGGCCGAACTACCTGTGTCCACGAGAATGTGGTATACCTTTCAGTTAGCTATAATCATGGCCATGACTAAAGCATCGTCATGTAGGTGATGGATACCGCGAGCGTCCTCCTCAGAAAATGTCAGATTGCATGGGCACATCTGTTGTTCTTTGGACGGCCTGCTGGCGAGATGAATATAATGTTCCAGGCCGGCACTTCGAGCGTGGGCCTTCCGGGCTCGGTTTTAATCACCACCTCCTACGGGTCCGCCGCAGATGTTACGAATTTCGAGGTTACCATCGGTGGCTCTGCTAGGCTGCTCATCTTTCCGATCAGTCATTCTCCCTTGACGTATTCTCGCAGGTGCCCACTATAAATGAGGGCCTCAATCTCTTCCTTGAGGTCGAAATAGTCACACTGAAGTGGATGTGATTGCGGTGGAAGGAGCAATATTTCTCCTTATTCCGTTGGTCTACACAAGTTTTCATACAGCTCAACCATTTCAGTGGCTGTTTATCCCGTACTTCCAAAAGGACTTGTTCCAGCGTCGAGAGGGGTGTATGAACTGAATCGACTCTCAAGATGTCTGCTTGGTCGCTAACCTCTTGTTATACCCTCGTCTGGTCTCTTTTTACTGGAGAATGCTCGGGATGGGGCTTCCTCTCCACGTTTCTTATCCTTCATCGAGCTCTTGGTGCTTTGAGTAGCCTTTCAAGAATTTAAAAGTTCCTCGACATTAGAGTACTTTTACGCTCGATTCATGAGCTCATCTTGTAACATCCCGAATTTTTGCCAACCTGGAATTAAACGTCCTTAGGCAATGGGCCGCTCCTAACACCTTATTAACTTGTCAGAACTGAATCTCACAGTCTAAAATCGCTTCTGAACCCATTTCCTTCACAAATCCCACCCTTCACCACCTTGTTCTTTCAATTTTCCTAAGTACTTTCACCCTAAATACTATCTTAAACTAGTTAAATATTATAACTTGGATCACCTTATATACAAATTACAAAGGCCTGAGTATCACCTCGACCAGAAATCACTTAAGATTAAATCCTTTAGAAATGAGACAAAGTAACTAAGTGCTAAACTAGATTAGCTACGAAATCTGTTTGAATCACTTTAAATACATCTGCAAGACCCAAAACTTGTAGAATCATTGACGCTAGGTTACCCTAAAATCTAGGATCAATCTCATTACCCGACTGCTCTCGGGAGCATCTCGAAACTCCGTATTAGATCTGGACCGCACGTTGGAAGTCCGAATAATACGAAGTTAAGGACTTAGGACCGCCTCGCTGGGCTTGACAACCATCTCGGAAATCAACTCCAGATAGTGTCCCAGCACTATTCGCTTGAGTCCAGAGCGAGGAGTGTGAAAACACTTGAATTTCTTTATAAATAAATATCTCAAATAGTAATCTGGCACCTCTCGCTTGCGGATCAATTTTAAGCAACCAGACCATCAGAATCAGACCAAATTACACCCTCGGATCAGGAGAAATTTCATACACATATCCATGTACTCGGAATCGCCGATCGAGATCCACTGACCGTTGAACTGAAACTGGTCTGCCACACGTGATCTGGGAATCCGACCGAAATGAAAACGTAACTCGACCTAGATCCAGTGTCAGTGAGCTTAAGTCCGACCTTTGGCTCAAGGGGGGCCTCCAGAAATGCTTCGTTGAGACAGAAAAGCTCAACTTTGGTTGTAACCTAAGTATACCTTGACTTGAGGTCTATTTTGGTTATGTTCTAACCTATATAAGAACCTTAAAACTCTCTCTCTCACAGCCATACGAATTTGAGAGAAACCCTAGAGAGAGAAGAGAGAAAAGAGAGAGAAAGTGGGAGAGTTGTGGGAGATCCTTCCTACCTTTCTTTCTTGCTGCCTTAGGTGCTTAATTACCTCATTCTTATCGCTTTCTCGGTGATTTCAGCAACGTTTCTAGGTAAGAAACCCTAACCCTAAACTGATTTGGGGTTTTAAGAGTTGTAGGTTATGAAATAGCTAACCTATTTCATCATATAGGTTGCCGAATCGCCGTATACAAAGCCTTAGCAAATCTATCGACTCCGTTACGATTCTACGACAAAAGGTGCGGACTTTAGGTGTATAGGTTATGGTTTTCAACACTTTCAATGTCAGATAATGATAGATTCATGATCTGCATGAAATTGCACATGTACAAAGTGCTGTCTGTTTTCTGTTTCGATTAAAGATGAAGAATATGGAATTTTACATATTCTAGGTATTCGTAGAAAATACCGTATACGTATAAATTTTGGAAATGTGTTTGCCATGATTATTTGTTGTACGAATATATTATGTATGGATAAAATACTTATTTGGCGAAAGGACTCGCCCTAATACATGATTTGCTAATATACACTATGTATGTTGAAATTGTGTATTTTAGAAAGTACCGTATATGTATAAATTTTGGGGATGTTTTTGCCATGATTATTTGTTGTATGAATATACTATATAAGCGTAAAATACTTGCTTGGCGAAAGGACTCGCCCTAATACATGTTTTTACTAACATACACTATGTATGTTAAAATAGTGTATTCTAAGTGTTTGTGAAAATGCTTGTGAGAGTAAGTGTTTGGATGATGGTGTCTTAGGTTGGTGTTGAGATGGGATTCCCAACTACCTTAGAGACGTGTATGATTTTCTCCATGTGGTTGATTTCTTTAACCGCTTACTTATAAAATATATGTGTTTGTATTCTTGTTTATATTGTGCTTTATAACGTGCTTTATAACATGCTTCATAACATGCTCAACTGATTGTATGATTTTATCTATGTAATGTGTATGTTTAAATTCATGTTTACGTTGTATGATCTGTCATGGGTGATGGGGTAGTGGTGTAACGATTCCGTGCAACAGCCCTGGCAGCCCTAAATGGATAATACCAGACTTTGATTGTATGATTTGAATCTTGATCCATTACTGCTTTACCTATCTGTAATTGAATGTAATTGGGGCTACTGTATAGTCCAGGCAGTCGGTAATGGGATCGAATTCGTGGCTGAGATTCATTCGCCACGTAGGACGTGTTTGACGAACCCGAGTCGTGCGTTGCTTGTCGGCAGTGGTTAGGCCACACGAAGTGTTTATGCACTTCATGTCGTACAACTCAACGGGCGCTCGTGCTAGTTGAGCTCGTCAAGTAACCCGATATGTCTAATGTATGTTCACCATGTTTGGCCGCTACTGCTTGAACCTAGGGTACCAAACTTACCAGTGGAATCCCGTTAACCATGGTACTTCGATCCTCTAAGACTCATGAGCTGGGCATGGTGGTATGGGACACCGTGGTCGAGCGTCGGCCTACGCTGGGGCCACGTGCCTCCCCGTAATGACCAGTGAGCAACCTACTCGTGAGCCGATTATGGTGGTATGGGACACTATATTCGAGTTGTTGGCCTACACTAGTGTAGCCTGGCTGTGGTCCCCAGTCGGGTTGCATCCGGGTCCCATTCTCAATAAGTGAACTGGTCGGGCTTCGAAAATAGACTGTCAGTTGGTAGGACGTTAGTGGAGTGACCTCGAGCATACTCTAAGCTGCAATGAGGCGATGAGCCTTCCCGTAGTAACAGAGTATAAACTAGGCCCGTATTGATAAGGTAATGGGGGAGTGGTACAACGATTAGTGTACGACCACTTTGGACCCAAATTGCCCTTGAGGCGACACAGAAACACACCATCGTATGAGATTAACTAGATTGACGACCCTAGAATGGATCATGTTTGGGAATGATACTGAGGAGGTACCTTAGTTTCCCAATCCTATTTGTTAGAAATGGACTAATAACAACTCGGTAATCATGCTCATCATGCATTGCATGTGCCTGAAAGATGTGGAGCACTGAGGAAAGCAAGCATGCCGCGAACGTGAGATGATGTCGCATGAGGGAGTATGTCGGTGAGGGCATACATCATGACTGCATTCATACTTGCATTAATAAGAGTAGTTAGGAGTGTTTGATTTTATTGCTTTACCATTACTGCTTGACTGAGTTGATAACATGTTAACCTATGCTTTACTATTCTACTGAGTTGATCACTCGCTCCCACGTTACGGGACAGTGTTGTACAGACCAACCAAATTTGTTGAGTTTCAGGTGATGGCGATGCTATGAAGTAAAGCCGGACTACTTCTATAATGATGAGGAGGAGTTCTCCTATCTCGTATCTCAAGCGGGTTTATGAAGACCTGGTATGTGTATTGACGGGGCTATGGTACATGGGATAGAAGACATTACACTTCCTCACATTAGGTATATTTTAGAATTGTACTCGTAATTAATTAACCTGGTAACATCATCACACTCTGGAGACTCACCATAGTTTATATATGTTATTTATCTATCACAGTCTTCCGCTTACAATTTAACTGTCTCTGGAGTATGATATGTTGTTTTGGCTTAATCTCACTCATGTTCACTACTCTAATACTGACAACATTCAATCGTCATTCATTTTGTTGCATAAGTGATGCGTTGGAACTCTGGAGTTGAGATTATGCTCGACCCTCGATTTTCAGGGCGTTGCACACCCAGAGTTGCTGAAGGGTTCTTGCCTATTGAAAAGAGGAACCTCTCTTCCCTGAGACTGGCTATCATGGCGGTCAGGGCTATTTTGTTCAAGTAGTCATCGACCTGCATCACCTCCCCATTGAATCGGATGATGTGGTCCTTCAACGTTTTAACTTCTCTTTCCTTGATGGTGAGTAGGTGAGTGGACAATTTTCTTCATTCTTTTATGACAATCAATCGTGTCAGGAACACCTTGCTGAGATTGGCAAAGGAACAGATCGACTTCGGCTTCAGTTGCCTATACCAGCTTCGCGCAGCTCTTGCTAAAGTTAAGGAAAAGGAACGGCACATGATTGGCATGGATGCTGACTGGAGCTCCATCCAAGCTCTTAAGGATTCCAGATGCTCAGTAAGGTCCCCATAACCCAAGTATGGGGTGATCGGTTGCATCCGGAACCTTAAGGGTAGGGCAGACCTCTTAATGTCGTCGGTGAACGGTGGCTCCATTTCTTCCATTATTGCGTCTATCGAAGCTGGGGCTTATACTCGATAAGCTTGGCGCATGTCGTCAATCTGCCCTCGTAACTTGTCGAGCTGAACTTCCTAGGGATCTTTGTTCTTGGTGACACCTTTGGAGGTTGGGTCTACCTCGGGCGCTTTCCTGCGCCCCTTTGTTTCCAATTTGTGAAGTAAATTGGAAGGCGCCAGCACAGAGGTCCTCGAAACATGAGATGGTGCTTTGTTGGATACGTTATGGAACATGTCTTTCCGAGAATTTACTGGTGCAGAGTCCTCAACAACTGCTTGAGTGACAGCCTCCTGGTTAGGGAGGGGGAGTTATCTTTCTAGCATTTGCCTCATTTGGCCGAGCTCACTAGCTAGCGTTTCGACCTGATTCTACAAGGAAAGGTAATGACCTCCTCGGTTTCGAGATCATTGCGTCGGGCCTATAGGGGCGGACTTGACCTAGACTTGGGAAGACAAGTCTTAACGACCAAGCTGCCCTGCAAGCTTGGGGCTGGCAGCAGCAGTGGCGAGAGGAGCTTTCTTTCTTCCTTTTACCATTGTGGTTCTCTGATAAAGAAGGAACGACTTTGATGTCGTTCCCACAGACGATGCCAAATTGTTGATGCAAGAATCTAGACCACCCTCTTCAGACCTCCGAGTACCTGCGCAAAAGAATAACAAAGGAGACCCTAGCTAGAGCAGGGGATCCTTTGATGCCAAAGTCAAGCTAAGAATCTAGGTCTGGTCATGTTGAAGGGTTTCAAGGCGAGAGATTCTGCGTACCTTTTCAGTGTAGGTGGATCCTTTATTTATAATGTATGTAGGACAGGGTAGTCCCTAATGTTAGGCATGATCTTCGCCGTTAGTCGAGATGTGAGCGAGTGATGAATGTTGGCAGTCATCCTGGAATCACACGGTGGACGGTTACGCGCAGGTGATGGATGTCGATGGTTACCTTAGGATCGCGCATACCCAAGGAAGATCATCCACCCAATTATGGAGGTAGATCGGTCCTGCCCTGATCAGAGCATCATAGCTCGGTGTGACCCTGATTAGAGCATCGTAGGTCAGCACAGTCCAGACTTCTTATTTCGCTCTAAGTTGGGGGGTCTAAGGTGAACCCATATATGAGTAATTCGATGAGGCTATCAGGACTTATGAAGAAGTTAAAGGCTACAAAAATTGGACATCACAAAGACCTTCTGAAAGGTCATTGCTTTGTTTAGCATACACAGGTGAGCTTCTTAAACATCATCCGACATGCCTTTGACATGCTGTCATCCCCCTAGCTCGACCATCACGGATTGTTGGAGCCGACCCGAACTGAGTTCTCGGTTATTTGTGTCGAAGCTGAGCTGAACCAATTGATTGACTGGCCAAGGATTTCTATGAGGAGCTTAGAAGTTCTGTATTGGTCGGCACTAGCGGAATCCTCATTTGCCCAGGCTGTTGGCTTTTCCGAGCAGAGGGGTGTATCTATCTTCTCGTTGGTTCCTTTTATTCTCAATAAGCTCTTCCTCAATTCACCAAGCTGATCAATCCCCAAGGCCTATTCTGACCAGGGGCTTCAGGACAATCCTTGTGAGGTACATAGGTGAGAGCTCAGAAATATGCACTATCGAGGACTATGGTCGAGGATGTGAAGTCTAGCTTCTCTGGATGAGATGGTACAGGAGTGTATGCTCGTCAACCCGAGTCGTCCCTGAGGGTAGTCAGACCATATTTCCCCACAACAATAATGACTTCCACCGTTGAAATTTTTCTAAAGCTCACTATGATGTTAATCTAACTTGTTCCTAAGGTCACATAGGCCTGGATGAAGGGAAAACAGAAAGATATGTGGCCTCCAATAAGTTTTCTATGGTTGGCGTTCTATCCTCACTTTGTATTCCACCTTTGTAACACCCCGCACCTTTGATACACGGGTGTTACCATTTAAACCCGCATCAATGAAACTCAGAACTAATTAACAAACAACTTAAACTCAACGTATGCAGGACAGAGTCCCCACCCATCATTGAAGTTACCCATCTGAGGCTCTAGGAGCTGAGAAGGACCCTACACCAACTATGAGGGTAAGCCATGCTGACCATCTCAAATCAAGTGGGCTTAAATCATTGGTTGTAGAATAACTGGACACTGATAACTTGGAACTGTCAAACCACCGACTTAGGGTCCACATTTCAACCCAACCATTGAATCCAAACCTAGACTCCTCAAGGGATGGGAGCGCATGAGCTTGGATAGGTGGCCCACACCGACAATCCTGATCAGATATGGGTCCCACATAGGGGTAGGCAGATAATTGTATGTCCATACACGGTGTCGGGCTATTGAAAGCAGCCCTGAAGGAAATAACCGGGCCAGAGTGCACCAAGGGCCGTTGGAAACCACTTTAACCGATCCACAATCCAACCTGAAACGATCCGATGCTTGGATCGGTTAAAAACTATGATCGGCCGATGAATGGTCAGCCTAATCAATGGCTCAAGACCCCTAAAAAAGGGTTCCCAAGATGAATGGAGGGAGTGGAATTATCACAAAACATCACGATGGACCCCACACAGGGTGTGCATGCACCCCTAGTCTCCGTGCACGAGGTGTACTGAACAGGTCGAGCGGGTCAAACCGGCCTTGACCGAGCTTCTTCGCAAAAAGAAGGAAGTTTTCTCCCGCCCATTTGAAAATTAAAACTGACGAGCATCAGTTTCCTAGGTGGCCCACCTTGGCCACTACCTGGCTGATCCGAACCATTCATCGGATTTGTGGGGCCCTGCCGACCAAAACCTTATGGTCTGACCGGATCCATGCAGAGAAACGCCGATTCTGGATCAGGGCAAATCAAATCTATATGAATGGCTAAGATCATTGGATGGTGGACCAACATGTGGCCACACAAGTGATCTAAGGTCAGTTTAGCCAGGTATTCCCAGCCGTTCACTCGCCTGTTAGAGAACACGATCTCCCATTGCCAAAAACGGTCGGGCAGCTGTCTGCACCAAGAAAAATAAAAGGGGGCTTTTCCCTTTCGGGAAATGGGTGTTGGTGCAGTTCTGGCCGTTCCTTGGGCCACGTGGAGCAATCCCAGCCCCTCCCTGTAGGGCAGTACGAGATGAAGAAGAGAAACGCCTCATCTCATGAGAAAATGACGAGAATTGGAATATCTCGTAAGATATTCTGAAACTCACCTGAATGACCCAAAAAGTGGGCCCCGCAGTAATCAGCAATCCCATCTGGTCCACTCAAACAGACCATATCATGTTAAAATACCCTAGATGGAGACTTTTCATTGATGGCCACTTTATCTTCTCCATTAACCCACTCGACCCATGTTCACGAGATGAACCTCACCAGGGTTAAAAATGTACTTTTCTGGTGGGCCATGGCAGTAGAAATCTATCCCCAGGGTCAAATGGACCCCATGCATTACGAATTGACAAGAATGGTCATTGCAAACGGCATTTTCTTCCCAACCGTTGGATGAGTCTTTCTCATGCCCTATAAAAGGAGCTACTATTGCTCTTGGGATTCACACTAGGGAAAGAAGAAGAGAGAGAGAGAGAGAAAGAAGAGAGAACGAGTGAAAGAGAGAGAGAGAGAGAGAGAGAGAGAGAGAGAGAGAAGCTAGTGGCTGTGCGACTCGGTGCCGCACTGCACTGAGTCAACCCATCTGTCTTGGCTTGAGTCAGGTTAGTGAGGACCAAGGGTAGCCAAGGAGGAAGCCGCGGCCCTCACGCAGCCGTTCGTCCTTCCAAATCCGGGAGCTGGAATCGGGACCCATCTCCAACAGGTAACAGATGAAACTCCTCGAGTCGGGCAGGCCCTGACTCGTTGCAAGTGCTAGGGCAAGCTTTGGCACCTGAGTCAGTCCACGACCGAGTTCAAGCTTAGTGGGCCACACCATACATAACAGGCCGCATCTGAGTTTAAACTCAGCGGGCCACACCATGCACAGCGGGCCGCACCTGAGTTTAAACTCAGTGGGCCACGCCCTGCACCTGTATTATGGGCCACAAACATGTCCAAAATTAGGCCTTCATCAGGCCATGAATGAGGCTAAAAACGTCCCTTAGCAGGGCCTTGATTTAGGTTGAAAATGTGCCATCAGCTGGGCCTTGAATCAATCTGAAAACAAGCCTCAACTAGGCCTTGATTCAAGCTAAAAATAGGCCTCAGCTGGGCCTTGAATCAAGCTGAAAAACAAGCCTCAACTGGGCCTTGATTCGAGCTGAAAATAGGCCTCTGCTGGGCCTTGAAGATGAGCTGAAAACTGGCCTCAGATGGGCCATACAAAGAGCTGAAAATAGGCCTTAGCTGGACCGTGCAATGAGTTGAAAACTGGCTTCGGGTGGGCCGTGGACATGGGACTGAAAAACGCCCCTCACATGGGCCTATTGCTGGGCTGAAATCGGCCCTGAAATTGGGCCGAAAGCAGTCCCAGAAATAGGTTGAAATCGGCCCAAGTCCAGGCCAAAAAAAAAAAAACCAAGCACAATGGGCCCGTGCAAAGCCCAGGTCCATGGAAGTTCTAGTTGGGCCATCCGGTGGCAAGCCCAGCCTAACTTTGGGCTTGTTCTTGGACCTAGAAAACTGGGCCTAGTTCAGGTCTTATTTATGGAAGGATTCCAGGCCCAAATCGGGCCACTTGTTGGACCAAAATCTGGTGGGCCTGGTCACTCTAATGCAGGCCCAAATAGCCCTATTCATGGGACCTTTCAAACCCACATAACTTTAATGTGTTGACCTTGGGAATATTTGACTAACACAGACTATAACCTTAGGAGGTTACTTGCATTCTTTGGGCCGCAAGGTATACATGGGAACGTGGATCAAGGACAGTAATTCAACCCCACAGGTGATGACTTCTCCCCTTGAGCTTTCCATCCCGAAACTAGACTAAGAATAGTTTTTATTATAGCTACGAACGATGACCCATAAGTGGTTAATCATTCGGTAGTTTACTTGAATACATACCGTATAAGTGATCTAATCATTAGTTAACTTACTTGAACTCATGTCTTAGACGTGATTTGATCATCTGATTAGCTCTCTTAAACGCATCTTGAAATTGATTATAATGCTTGGTTAAACAAATGTCTAGAGTTAGTTAGAATATTTGATTATTTTACTTAACAAATGTCTTAGAATTAAGTAGAATGTTTGGTTAGTTGCTCAAACAAATGCCTTGAAACTAATTAGAATTCTTGATTAGTTACTTAAATAAATGTCTTAGAATTAGTTAGAATACTTGCTTAGTTTACTTAATAAATGTCTTAGAATTAGAGTACTTGATTAGCTACTTAAACAAATGCCTTAGAATTGATTTGAAAACTTGAAAGGTTTTACTTAAATACATGTCCTAGATTAAAATATTTGATTTGTTCGTTTAAGTACATGTTTAGAATTTATTAAATTACTTGGCTAGTTACTCAAACACCTGAATCATTTAATTAGTTTCCCTAAATGCATGCTTTAGAATTGATAAGTTATGGTCATATGACTCCTAGATTATGTGAATACTTGAATTATTGAATCATGCTTTATTCAGGTGGTTCGCTACTTAATCTCCATGTCATCTTCTCATATTATGGTATTGGTTGCAAGACACGTGTGACTCGAAATATCTCTATAGAAACCTCTATTTAAAGAGTGTCCATACTTAGGGTGTAACGGAATTGATTATGATAGAATTAGACCCTCAACATGGAGGTTATGTTAGTGGCAGTTTGATTCATGTGGTTTACCATCTATGGAGTGATTCCACCTACCTGACTATGGAATGAACCTTTCCACATTTTTGTCGCTGACGTTTAATCGCGTTTAAATCATATATATCGACTCACTTTAATCGTTATATTTAATGTCTTTAACACTTCATTCCTACTAATGATGGTAGTCCCTTATACACTGATAGTTGATTGGCCACGTGTTGATGGGTTCTACCTACACCCTAAGGCGGTAGACTCATGGGCGGAGGATGGTGGTCATGGGATACTATGACTGAGCCGTCAACCTAAGTACGCTGGGTGACGAGCCCCCGGTAATGACCTTGAGCTTTATTAAATTAGTTTATTGTAATTGGCTTAATAATGACTTGGCTAATCATGCATACATGACATATTTACGATGATGGGTGGATGTTTCTAGATATTGTAGCACGTGCCTCCGAGTTATTAGGGTATCATTTCGCTAGCTGTCAGACCACTAACTATCGATTTACGTACGTGATGTACGATAGGCAGTCATTATGCAGTACGTGATGTACGCACGTGATGTGCTTCGCTAATGGCCAGCCTTTGCATGGGTGACGAGCCCAACTGCTGACTGGATGAGCATCCCCAGGTCGATGATGCATTCACACATCCATGCATATAATAAGACTGCATTTGCTATGTTTTGTTTGTCTGAATGTTTTCATGTTATTTCTTGTCTAGGGCGGCGATGTGTAATCTTGAGGGGAAATCACACTGAGCTGGCCACTTATTCATCAATGCTCAACCATACAAAGGATGCAGGTGCAGGGATGGATGAATACACAGCGAATCTCAAGACTGCCGCAGTCGTAACGGAGGAAGAGCTGTACGAGGAGGAGCTGCACCAAGAAGCGGCTGCATACTTTGGGCCGAATCAGTAGATTTAGATGTTATAGCTTACTTAGAACATTTGATATGAGGATTTGTATTTGGGTCCCTAGCTAAGTGGACCAGGATATTGTTCTTATTTTGGTTACAACTTATACTACGCTTGATTCCCGCTATTTGTACTTTGATTTTATATTGATTGCCACTTAATGATCTGTTAACTCCCAGGTTTTGAGGAAACGAGTTGTATACTCGGGTCCCGAAAACCAGGGCGTTACAACCTTAGCCTTGGATCTACCTAGTTTTGGGCAGATAAAATCTATACATCGTGGTGGCCCTCATAGGCCTGCCTGTGCCAAGCTTGTAGGGCGATACACAACTCGCTTTCACTAGAACTTCGTGACAAAAGCAGGGTATCTTTGTAAGAAATCTATTCCATCTATCTATTTTTCCTAATCATGTTAGCCCAAGGGCTAAAAAATGAAGTGAATTCAAAACTTAAATAAGCCACGGGACAAGAAAAGGTGATGATTGAACATCCATCGTTAAAACATTTTGAGACCATGTAAGTATTGAATCAAACAAATATTTGAGTTTTCAGTTCATTCCAGTGGGAATGACCTTATAATCGATATGGTCATCCAGTGGGAATGACCTTATAATTAAACAAAAAATGAAGCAAATTCAAAACTTAAATAAGCCACGGGACAAGAAAAAGTGATGATCGAACATCCATCGTTAAAACATTTTGAGACTATATAAGTATTTAATCAAACAAATATTTGAGTTTTCAGTTCATCCCGGTGGGAATGACCTTATAATCGATATGGATGGTTTTAAGGGTCAAATATTGCATATTATCCCCCATTTATATCTTGTTTTATGAACATGATATTGCTTAATGTTATATTTTACTCATGTTTATGCTGCAAGGTGAATTTAAGAGCTTGGATTGAAAAGGGTGCTAAAAGTATGGATTTGATGCTCAAGAATCACCAAGGCAAGAGATGGATCTTAGGATACCAAGATTGAAGAATTCACATGCCAAAGATCCAAGAAAACCAAGTGAGGAATGAAAAGAATTAAAGATTTGAAGTGAAAAAAAAATCCTTAAATCGTCCTAAAAAAGTATATTCTGAAACTTTGGGTCATTTTGTGAAATTACTCAGAGTAAAGTCTATTTTGAAAAACTACGCAGAGCGAGGTCTATTTTAGCAAACTACGTAAATTTGAGGCGATTTTTAGAGTTTTCCAACTAGGTGCGAAAGTTGGAGTTCCACAACTATAAATAGGACTCCCTAGGATGTTCCTAGGTATCTTTTAGGGTTTAAGGAGTGAAACAAAAGGGTGGAGAGCCGTCGTCAAGAGTTTTCCTTCTTCTTAGTTGTTTTCACGCTTTCTTCTAGGGTTTTAAATCCAATCATGTATATGGTTGGCTAAACTTCTTAGTTAGGGCTAAGAGGTGAAGCTTGTAGCATGATGGGATGTTTCTATTGCTTTGATTCATATTTATGTTGAACTCCATGGATTCTAATTTGATATTTAAGTAATACTTTTAGTTTTTAATGGTTTATTGTTACTCAAATTACAGTAGATCTGTAATAGCTTTGAGTATCTTCTTTTCCTGATTTGAGATTGTGAAATTAGTAAGTCCTGTTGTTCACCATCGTCCCTTGGGCATAGTTGGGTGATGAAATCTTTCTTAATCTTTACAATTCTCCTGCTTTAAGATAATGGGATTGGTAAATCCTATTGTTTGCCATTATCTTTTGGGCATGGTTTGGTGATGGAATCCCTGCCAATTATTATAGTTCTCCTTTATTGAGAATTAGATCAATGGAAATTCAGATTTGGTTTTGTTGATATATTTTCCAATTGGATAGGATAAGACTTTAATTCTAATTGTATTACTTAAATCAAGCAAGGAGGCTACTTGATCACTACAAGTGGATCCTTGGCACCCTAGTTCCCACCTTTGAATTTCTTAAGTTTCTTATTAAATCTCTTACAATTACTTTCTTTTATTTCAGATTTAGATTCACATCTTTTTCTAGTTGCTTTCAAAATATTCACGAGATTAGTCTCTGTGGATTCGACCTCGGTCTCATCGAGATTATTACTACATCGCGACCCTACACTTGGGGTTGTGAACAGATGTCGTATAAACATCATGGTGGACGTCTACCCACTTTTTACATCATGGTGGACCCCTACCCACTTTTTCCTGCCGTGCAGGTCACTTGAGTTCCAAGCCCTTCTCTTTTTTGCACCCATGTTCTAACATGATCTGGAAAAAAGAATGGGCTGCTTAGATTTATAAAAAAATTACTATAGGCCCAACCTAGTTTCTGGTGGTAGAAAGTTACATGCAATCTGTGTCTTGCTCGAGAACACGCTGAGCGAAGTCACATGAGAATCGCTTGATTAGACGTCGTTGCATCGTCGCCTTACCATGCATCACATCATCGCCTTACCATGTCTTCCACTTTGATGTGTAACGCGAATCGTATAGTCACCCTGCCACCTACTATGTGGTGACCCTATGCAGTGGGATTTAGTTGAGCCATGTGTCTATCTAAGATATGAGTCCACACAAAGTATGTTTAATCTCTGTCCTATTGGGCAATGACAAAGGTCCTAGATTATAGGGTCACCACTTAATTTGTATCTCAATTGGGCTTGAATATGTAGAGACTAATGGGGACTCGACTCTTAGGGGGGCCACCATGATGTTTGAGTTTTATCCACTGTTTATTAATTTTTTCAGCTCATTTCAAAGCATGACCCAAAAAATTGGCAAATCTAAAGCTCAAGTGGGCCACACTATAGAAAATAGAGGAATTCAATGCTTACGGTGAAAGCTTCCTAAACCTAGATATTTGTGTTTTTACTTTCGTAGAAGCCAATAGGAGGGTCTTCATCCCATTATCGTCATTCATCATAAAAAGCCAATTAAAATATATTACATTTGATCTATGCAAAATTGCATGGTGTATTTGAATATTTGAAAAAGATTTCTTAAAAACAATAGTAGAAATATATCAAACAGTGCCACATCACTGTTTAGAGGGACTGATACAGAAGCAATCGTTAAGGAGCAGTTACATGACAGATGGAAGAAGAAGAAACAGATGAAGCTAGGTAGTGGTGAACGGTAATGGCAAATGTCGGAATGTGAGAAGGATCTAGATGATCTGATTAAGTCTGTAAATAGCAAAGTAATTCAACAAGAAAAATTGTTTCCTACCAACCAAATCAAACCAAACATTATCTTTTAATTATCCTTTCAATTTATCAGTCAATTCTCATTCCATAGTGTAATCCTTTACTTTCCTCGTGAGTAAATTGTATTTCTTAGTGTAATTCTTTACATTCAGTCGGCTGTTTACGTTCTGCGGTGCAATCCGTAGTATTACTCAACAAGCTGGTAATTTTAGCTATAATTTGAGTCTATGTTTGTACATGGGATTCCGTTTGTCACTCAAAAAAATGTGTTTTGCAATTGTTCTCCACGTCTAACTATAAAAATCCATTTCTTATTTTACTTTATCAGTATTGAAAAGTCCTTTTATACCGTAATCAAATATATAACCCATCATTAGAGGACAAATCCCATCCTCTGAATATCACCTAATTGTGTTTATACATTGAGCGAGTGGCAAAATAGAGGATCGTTCTCATTGAATCTCAGTTATATACTATGTGTTTGCTTATCCTAACACTTGAGGTCATAGTTGTTCGGTTTAAATTAAGCAGCAATTCAGTTCTAATTCATGTACTGCAGACATAAAGTCGGAAACTGACTACCAACATATGGACTTTGGATTTACCTCGTTTCTGAGCTCATGGCCGCAGCAAAACAAATAAACAGCATGGATAGAACACAAGCATCACGGTGGGCCACGTAGAGTTGGGTCACCCGTTATATATCCGGTGACCTCGTCTCCTCGCAATCCGCGTCCCTGGTGGAGCTGGGTCACCCGTTATATTTCCAGTGACCTCGTCTCCACGCAATCTGCCCAAAACGTACGCCCGTCAACGCGGATACGTGTGAGTTGAACATGGACCGTTGGCAAGTTTTCTAGGAACATCCACTGCTTCCGTACGTGCTTGGCCCTGTCTAGTTTTCAACCTTTCTGAACGGCTAGCTCGATTATGGGAAGCGGATTGGCTGGCGTACCTCACACCAGCTATATACCTGTGGTATTTATGGCCGCCATTTCCGTGAGTCTGATCACAAGGTATGTGTTACATCCAAACCATACATCCATTTGGCGAGCTCGTCTTAAGGGTTGAGATGAAAAATAAGACAAATATAACGATCAAAGACCACACTGTAAAAATCAGTGGGAGATTAAACATCTACCATTAAAACCCTTTTTAGGGTTACAGAAGTTTTGGATCAATATGAAATTTGTTTCTCCAGTTCATTTAAGTCTTTGTGACCTTATGAACATATTGGATGTAAAATAAATATTATGGTGGGCCCTAAAAGTTGTTTAATGGTGAAAATCATTATCTCCACTGTTATTTATGGTGTGGTCTAGATGATCTTTCAATATTTTTCATTTTTTGGATAATGCTCGAAAATGATTTCTAAAAATAGATTAACGGTGTAGATATAACAAATACATCACTGTAGGGCATATAACTTTGATCTCCTTTGAACCGTTCGTACACCTCGGAGCTCGAGGAGCATCTCGTCTTCGCACGACACGTACCTACAGCAGCTATATAGCGTGTTGCACAAGCCAATCTGCTTCCGGATTATGGGGCCCACCGTTTCCTACAGCTCGGATGCGCTGCACATGTGAACCCGCTGGCAGAAAAAACAGCACATTATCTTTCACATCATGTGACGTTTTGATTATTCCTCTGGAACCTTCTAATAAATGTCCTTATTAGAGAGAAAAAAAAAAGTCTTCGTATTCTAGAGCAACACACCCACTGTTAGCATGCCATACCTCATGCATTCGATCTGAGCCGTCAATTGTGAGGGTCCCATGATGGATGATCAAGGCACAAAATCCATGCTAACAGGCTATGGCCGATTGTGGAATGGACGGTTGAGATGAAAAATAGTTGCAATTTGAGCGACATAATTTGAATTAACCCATGCTACGTATATAATTCTGGCTGCCTAAGTATTTACCTCTACACTCTGCCCGAGTATCAAATAACCGCCCATGCTGGAATTTCTGGTAAGACTTTCAGCCATTGCTGGAGTTGGAGTTGGTTGACCGGTACCGGCATCTCAGAATGGCCAGTGGCCCCCACAACCATATATCCACTCCAATTACTGTACATGGTCCACATCTAAGTGGATTTAGGCCACCGAACTCTGTGGGCCCACATGATGTAGGTGTTTTATCCACTGAAAATTAAATCATATTAAAGTAGACCACACCACACTAGACGACGAAGTGAAAATATATATATATATATATATATATATATATATATATATATATATATATATATGGGAAAATGTTCTATGCGATTGACCATATTATACCTTCTATAAGGTCGAGTTCGGATGGTGAAAATTTTAAACAAATAGAGAAATTTTATAGGAAAATTAGATAAACAGAACCGGTATAACCGGTTATTAAAGTATTCGTCCACCTCTATCTCTCTCACGCTTATTTTATGGGATGCGGATTGCATCCTACCCTTGCCCAGACGGCAATCCGTCCGGGCAGGGCTCTGTGCGGCCCACAGTGTTGTAAGTGTTTTATCAACGCCGTTAAATGCTTTTTTCCGATGATTTTAATATGTGAACCAAAAAATGAGCCAGGTCCAAGGCGTAAGTGGATTGAACGTTCACCATTAAAAACTTCTTGGGAGCTGGAGAAGTTTCGGATTAAGCTGATATTTGTGGTTTCACTTCATCCACGTCTAAATGACCTTATGAATACGTTGTATGGTTTAAAAAAAAAACATAACGTTAGCCCTTAGAAAGGTTGCAATGCTGCGTGTCATTATCAGTGCAGCTTCCTTTGGTGTGGTCTATTTAAGCCTTGGACCTGCCTCATTTTTTGCCTCACATATTAAAATTATCGAAAAAAAGCGTTTAACGGCGTGGATAAAACACTTACAAGACTATGGCCCCATTACCGTCCGAGCGGGGGGTAGGATGCAATCCACGTCCTATTTTATGTCAAAAATCTTGCGCTAGAAACTTATGTGGGGCCTACCGTGATCTTTTTTTTTTTTTTTGGAGAATTCCACCCCATTTATCTATTTTTCTATATCATTTTAGGACAAGAGACCAAAATGAGCCGGATCCAAGACTCAAGTGGGCCGAAAACGTGAGGATTGAACGTCCACAGTCGAAATATTCGTGGGGCCATATAAGTTTTAAATTATGATAATATTTTTATTTTCAATTCATCTCAGTAGGAATATTGTTATGAACGGTATATATGCAATTGAAACATCACTTTTGACCTAGGTAGGTTTCGACTGTAGAAATTTCCCTACCCACCTTTTCCTTTAGTACGGCCCACTTGAGTCTTAGATCTGACTCATTTTTGTCCCCATGTTCCAAAATAATCTCCAAAAATGGATGGGATGGATTTCTCACAAACACTATGGTTGTATGGTTGTCCATGAATGAAAACAGTGCTAACCCTGACACGCCAGAGAATTTCTCGACGATGGAAGTTCAGGTTCCACTGATTTTATCAGCTCAAGTGCAATTGCGGATTCGAAACGGAATGTGTACCGAATAACTCAGTACCATTAGCGTACTGAATAAACTGTGGGTCCACCTTTATTTATTTAGTTTATCCACTCCGTTCATCTATGTTAACAGAAATGTTTAGGTCTTGAGAACAAAAAGAAAACATATACAAAGCTCAAGGGGACCACACCACAGTAAATAGTGTGATTAAACCTCTACCATTGAAAAATTCTTAGAGCCATAGAAGTTTTAGATCAAGCTGATGTTTGTGTTTATCTTCATCCATGCCTTTTTTATATTATTAACAGGTTGGATGGCAAATAAACATTAATGTGGGCACTAGGAAGGTTTCAACGGTGTAAATCATTACTCCGCACTGTTTCCTGTGGCATGGTCCACTTGAGCTTTTGATTTACTATAATTTTGGAATCAGCCCCTAAAATTAGCAGGAAAAATGGATGGACGGTGCGGATAAACCACATACATTCACAGTCGGCCCAACTGAGTTTACTCGTACAATAAAAGCGTACCTGTGTAACTCAGCATTCAATTTCTTACTGCCCACCTATCAAGCATTAGTACTAAAAATGTTACTTAAATGTCAGGTTTTCATGAAGCGGCTATATTTTTGCAGCTGCGGGCAACGTACCACAAATTGCGGGATGTTAACATTTGGAACCGGATTGGCTGCTCTGTGGGCACACCATGATGTATATGTTTCATCCACGCCGTCCACTCATTTTTTCAGATCATTTTATGGTATGAACCTAAAAATGAAGTAGATCAATATCTTAAGTGGACCACACAGTGTTGATTGAACTCCCACCATTAAAAACTTCTTAGAGGCTACAAAAGTTTTGGATCAAGTTGATGTTTATGTTTTCCCTTCATCCAGGTCTGTATAACCTAATTAACAGGTTGGATGTTAAATAAACACTACAATCGGCCCTAGGAAGTTTTAAATGGCGAACATTTAATCTCTACTGTTTTCCGTGGTGTGGTCCACATGAGATTTATATCTGCCTCATGTTTGGGATCAAGCCATAAAATGATTTTAAAAAATGGATGGACTATATGGATAAAACACATAAATCACAGTTTAGCCTACAGAGCACCGACCTCTAGCCAAACCTTCTCAGCTTTCCTCGAAAATAAACCTGATCTGCTCATTAGCTAGGTCAGACTGTTGGTTGTCCATTAATTCCATTAGCTAGGTCAGACCGTTGGTTGTCCAATAATGCCAATGGTGTGGCCCACCTTCTGTGAAAAGACCCACATAAAATTTGTCCTAGGTGATCTAATATCATTCTAATATATTAACATAAGGATGAGGCAGATCCAATGCTCAAATGGACCACACCACATAAGACTTGCATTTAATGCAACTAGCCTTTAATGTTTTGTACATTTAATGCAACCAAGCTTATTATTTGGTGTGGTCCACTTGAGCGTTGGATCTGCCTCATTTTTGTGTTAATGCGATAATATGATCTTAGAAAAGGGATTAACGGCTTGATAAACGGATACATCAAGGTGGGCCCGCCTACAGAACTACCTGTTCGGGGCTAGAGACGCGCGGGGGTAGGACGCATATCCCGTCCACCTCTCATTATCTAATCTACCTACATCCACTTCCTTTAGGAACGCGCGTCTTATTCCGTCCGAGTAGGGCTCTGTGAGGCCCAACGTGATGTAAGTGCTTTATCTATTCTGTTCAAAGATTTTCTCAGATTATTTTAATATACGAACCAAAAATTAAGGCACGTCTAAGGCTTAAGTGGACTACAAGGTGGGGATTGAATGTCCACCATTAAAAAGTTCTTGTGAGCTTGAGAAGTGTTGGATCACTTAGAAAGGTTTCAACGGTGAGTATCATGTTTGGGATGATAACTTAAAATGATATGAGAAAATCTTTTAATGGCGTGAATAAAATACTTACATCACGGTGGGCCCCATAGAGCCCTACCGGTTTCGACGACGCAATACGTATCATATTAAAAGTTGCAATGGACTCCAACACTAGCTAGACGCAAATTAGCTACGATAGGTTACATCACTAGACCCACCATGATGTATATGTTATATCCATACTGTCCATTCACTCGGAGATATCAATTTAAGGCATGAGAGAAAGAATGAGTCAAATCCAAAGCTGGAATGTACCCGCCACAGTAAACGGTGGATAAAGTGATGCCCACCATTAAAAATTTCTAAGGAGTACAAAAATTTTCGATCAAGCTGAAATTTGTGTTTTCCATTCTTTCATGCATGTCTTAACTTATGAATAAGTTGGATCTCAAATAAACATTATAGTGGGCCTTATGAAGGTTTCAACGGCGGGCGCAAGGCTTTCGCAGAAAATACGCGAGAGAGATGGATAGATATTTTAATAACTTGTTTCACCAGTTTTATTTCTCTAATTTCCCTACAAAATCTCTTCATTTGTTTAAAATTTTCACCATCTGAACCAATAACGTGACGCCAACACTCGACTTTATGGAAATTATGATAAGGTTCGAGCGTATAGTACCTTTTCCATATATATATATATATATATATATATATATATATATATATATATATATCCCATTAGTCAAATGCACCATTTTATTGTGGGCCACGGGTTTAAGAATTTAAGTCCATCCATGACTTTGGTGGGCCACATCACCTACAACCGTTGAGATGAGTTATCCTCCCATTCAAATATTCGTAATCATTTATTGAGCTCACCGAGATGTGGTTTAAAATTTAAGTCCATCCGAGGTATGTTTTTCACTTGGATGAGGTGTCATGTCAGGTTTCAGGCGCATCCAAATCGCAGGTACACAGGGTCAACCTTATATAAGTACCATTTCCCACACAGCTCGACGTCACCTGCGCACCCTCTTAGGTGAGCACCCATATGCACCTTTGAACACATGTCTTAGGTATAGAATCTGAACGGTCCAAATGATACGGCAGCCCTTGAAACTAAGGGTCTACTTTTCAGCCTAGTACAAAACTCTTGTTAGCCATAACGAAGAGAAATGTAAATCAATGGAGAAAATTATTTCCCTTCGACATGGCCCACCAGAGTTTTATTTTGGGCTGAAATTGGGATTTTGAGCTTTCAAGGGGTGCCGCGTCACATGGACAGTTCAGATTCTATGTCTAATACACGTGTGAAAAGACGCACACGGGTACTCACGTAAAAAGGTGCACAGTAAGACAGTGGTGCTCAATTTCTACTGATTTCCTGCGGTGTGAAAAGATTCCGTGTTATTGTTTGTCTCACTTCCTAACCTGAACTGGAAATAGATGAATGGGGTGGATTTCTCACCGATATTACGGTGGACCCCAACTAGCTTCGGACCGCAGGAACTCATGGGGTCGCGGGTCTCCCGCAATCCAAGTCCAGGTAATCGGCTTCCGTATGGCAGACGTCTAAAGATAGAGATATGATGATCCAGGATCTATGGGCAAGGTAGTACCACAACTTGTTGTACCGTATCATTTTACTCAACATGTGTCACTTTTGTTAGCCATCTCTAAAGATAGAGATATGATGATCCAGGATCTATGGGCAAGGTAGTACCACAACTTGTTGTACCGTATCATTTTACTCAACATGTGTCACTTTTGTTAGCCATCTCTAAAGATAGAGATATGATGATCCAGGATCTATGGGCAAGGTAGTACCACAACTTGTTGTACCGTATCATTTTACTCAACATGTGTCACTTTTGTTAGCCATCGGTACCATGAAAACTGTCTGACCCACCATGAAGATCACTAGCACAAAATTTATACGAGTCTTCTCACATAAGGTGGACCACACCGTTGGTATCAATGGACAACCAACGGTCTGACCTAGCTAATGGCATTAATGGACAACCAACGGTCTGACCTAGCTAATGAGCAGATCAGGTTTATTTTCGAGGAAAGCTGAGATGGTATGGCTAGTGGTCGGTGCTCTGTAGGCCCCACTGTGATTTATGTGTTTTATCCACACAGTCCATCCATTTTTAAAGATCATTTTATGGCTTGATCCTAAACATGAGGCGGATATAAATCTCGGGTGGACCACACCACGGGAAAACAGTAGAGATTAAATGTCCACCATTTAAAACTTCCTAGGGCTGACTGTAGTGTTTATTTAACATCCAACCTGTTAATTATGTCATACAGACCTCGATGAAGGGAAAACATAAACATCAACTTGATCCAAAACTTTTGTAGCCTCTAAAAAGTTTTTAATGGTGGGAGTTCAATCAACACTGTGTAGTCTACTTAAGATTTTGATCTACTTCATTTTTAGGTTTATAACATAAAATGATCTGAAAAAATGAGTGGACGGCATGGATGAAACATATACATCATGGTGGGCCCACAGAGCAGACAATCCGGTTCCAAATGGTATAGTCCCGCAATTTGTGGTACGTTGCCTGCAGCTGCAAAAATATAGCTGCTTCATGAAAACCTGAAATTCAAGTAACATTTTAGTACTAATGCTTGATAGGTGGGCAGTAAGAAATTGAATACTTCGCACACATATATCTTTAATTGGCTACACTAAAAATTACACCGATTCGATCATTTGAGTGACTAAATGGTGGACGTCTAATGGACGGACCAGATGAATAAATCCATTGGTCCCAGTTCAACGAATCGAATCCCAATTTATCATAGGCTGTGGCTTTTAAATGAACCTAAAATTTGTGTTATGAACTATTTACACTGGGACCCATAATTTGATAGGTTTGATTTGGGTTAAAGTAGGCCTGAGTATCAACCATTACCTTCTACCGGAGTATCAAATAACTCAAAAACCAAATATTTACGGAAAGATTATCAACGCTATAAATACGTAATTACCACAGAAATAACAGTAATACAGGTTTTGCAGAACATACAAAACAGAAGAATCTTTTCGGTAGTTAACAATGACGAAATAACACAGAAAGACTCTACCTCTCATCCATTTCCAAGATTTCAAATAAGGTGTCGCCGGTCAAACAAATACAAAGAAACTGGGTTTTGGGATTTAGTAGTTTTTTTAATTCCCCACAAGCGTGTGGAGCTAAAAGCTGGCACACGTGCCAAGATAGAACACGTGTTAGAGATATGGGCTTTCCATCAGTTTTGGGAATAAGGATTTATTAGATCTTCTTACTAAAAAAGTGAGACAGTTTTACTCCTCAAGTGGGCCACAATGCAAACGAAATTAAACCGAGGGGTTATACTTGTTTTTTTTTTTTTTAAATTTTAAAGCCGTTCGCTTGTTTAGTGCTGGGTGGCCCACTTGATGGAAAGATCTGATCTGACATATGTTTTATATATCGGGACGCGTTGAATGGGGAAAGCTCCCCACACGCGTGCAGTTGAGTTTTTAAGGCGGAATTGGAATCCTTCTGGAACTCCACCTCTCTCCCTCTCCTTCTTAATTTACTCGCGCGAGTATGAATCTTATCCTACTCGCATGGATGCATCCTACGATGAGTTACGACTTACACGCGATCGTCCTCATTTTCTGTAAGGCACAAAAGGTTTAAATTCTCACAAGTGAGGCCTGGAAACGGATTGGCTACTCCCACTGCCGCCAGCCCGGTGGCTGGTGGTCGGTGCTACGTGGGCCCCACCATGATGTATGTATTTCATCCATGCCGTTCATCCATTTTTATAGATAATTTTAAGGCTTGGTTCCAAAAAATGAGAGGGATATAAATCTCAGGTGGACTACACCACAGGAAAACAATAGTGATTGGATATCTACCATTAAAATCCTCCTGGTGCCCAATGTACTGTTTATTTGGCATTCAATCTGTTGATTAGGTCATACAAACCTAGATGAAGGGAAAAAGCAAAGATCAGCTTGATCCAAAACTTTTATGGCCCTCAAAAAGGTTTTAATAATTGACGTTCATTCGATACTATTTCGTGTAATGTGGTTCCGTTGAGATATATATATATATATATATATATATATATATATATATATACCTCATTTTATATTTCATACCATAAAATGATCTAGAAAAATAGATGGATCGGCATGGATGAAACACACACATCATGGTGGGGCCCACAGAGCACTGACCACTAGCCATTGGCTGGTGGCAGGGGGAGTAGCCAATCTATTTCCGTGAGGCCCACGTTCCATTGATCCAGACCATTGGTCTGGTGTGTGCCACCACTGATGGACTATGTGTCAAAATTCTAAGTGATAGGACAATATTGACTTTTCTGTTTTGATTTACCATAGACGATTCACATTCAACTTAAAAAAAAAAGGTCTAGATATTGGTAGCTGGGAGGTTCAAATGATAGGTCTTCCAGGACCTGCTCTATCCACCGTTGGACACACCAAACCAACAGTCTGGATTAACGAACTATGTGCTTCATTTATTTGAGATGAAAGACGGTTTATACGGTCGAAAGATGTGTGCTAATCATCACATGATTTCTCCTCCACTGTGATGAAACACATAGGAGATGCTAACTATTCATCAGATGGGTCTAGAACATATGCCCCACCTGCTCCAGAAAGCCATCTCTATCTCCTTACGTGGCGACCCACGCATAAAAAGATTAACTATAAGGGTCAGGTCTATTTCATAACCCAACCAGTCTGATCTGCGAAGATGTAACACACAATCTTAAAATGACCTAGATCTAAGCATGTTAGGATCCCAATTTTAAAACAGGGTCAGCTACAACGGATCACTGATGTATTGTAACAAAATAAGTAGGATTATAGCTATTGGATTTGAGTCATATTGGAACGATCTCAGCTAATGGTAAGATGCTAGGGGTGGGCCAGGGCTACAATTTCAACCTTTTGATTATTTAAATCTTTTCTTTTGAATATCAACCGTTTGATCTTTCAGCCATGGTGTTTTTGAGGCTGTTACCCTAATCGTTATATCTCGTGACATCAACAGTTCACATACCCACCTGAGCGAGATACAACCTAGGACAGAAGTGCAACAGAAAGCTTTGTGATGTCACTGTAATATGTGCGTGACAGCCACTCCTGTTATCCACTTTTCCTAACATGTGAACCCAAAATCAGTTAGATCCAAAAATCAATTGGACCACACCAACAGAGGCGATGGGGAAGGGAATCCCAGCCATCCAAACTTTCTTTGAAACCAGTAACATTTTGGACATCTTCCCGTCATTATTCTCCTGAGAAGTCGCTTTTATGAACTGTATTGGATGGCATGAAACATTACAGTGGCCTCCGGAAGGTTCCAATGGTCTATGTTCTTGTTCCCATTGTTTTCTATGGTGGGCCCACTTGGGTTCTTAATTTGACTGAACATTCAAATCTTAAAATGATTTGGTGACCCCAGCACCAGCCAGCTAAAAGCTTTGTGGGCACCATGATATATGTGTTTTATACATGATATATATGACACATGTTTTATCCACGATGTCTACTCATTTTGCCAACTCATTTTAGTGCATGACCTAAAAAATAAGGTAAATTGAAAGTTTAAGTGGACTACACTACAGAAAATAAAATAGTGAGCATTGAAAGCTTACTATCCAAAACTTCTTAGGGGCTGCAAAAGTTTTGGATCAAGTTGATATTTGTGTTTCGTTCATTCACACATATCTAACTTTATGAATAAGTTTGGTGACAAATAAATATCAATATGAGCCTTAGGAAGATTTAAACGGTGGGTGTCATTATCCCCGCTGTTCTGTGTGATGCGGTCTACTTGAGCTTTGGATCTGTTTTTTTTTTTTTTTTTGGCACATGCCCTAAAATGAGTCATAAAATGGACGGATGGCATAGATAAAATGCATAGATCATGTGGGGTTTACAAAACTTCAACACAAGCTAACTCCTAGTGTTGGGTCGCCCACCAAACATATTAGCCTCTTCGACTTTTTTTTTTTTTTTTTTCTTGTGAGGGCTCCATGCAATGTATGGCCAATATTCAGTGGAGGCTAGCTAGATTTGATTGGGCCATATGCTGTAGTGAGAGATGGGGCTCACATTGGAACAACTTTCAAACATGTTTTGTTGATGCCTTTGGCCATGGCATGTGGCACAATAAAATCCTATCGTGTCAAGATGTTGGCTCCCAAGATTCGCCCCAACAATGTTCACATGCAACATTAGGTAGGAAATTCGTTGCAAGAACCAAAAGGGTATAGTTTTGTGGTAATTTACCTATTATGAAAAAATGATGTTGGTTAAAAATATTTTAAATAAAAAAGAATTTTATATATATATATATATATATGTGTATGTGAAAAGACTTAGATTTTTTCACCTTTGGGAATAGTCCCATATCAAATAGGACGGAAGAAAAAAAATACTTTATAAGGTATTGAGTACTTTAATATTTGTTTGGTGAGAGAGAGGAGTACTGAGGCTTGCTTGTTCACTAGAACAAATGCACGCGCACGTGTATGGTCTCGGTGCGAGGGCATGGGCATATGAGGCGGTTTGTCTATAGAGGTGCTAGTCAATTGGGCGACCTTACATGAATCGACATGAGATAGGCACGAGTTGTGGTGCGACAATGGCTAAATGAGATGGTTTAGGTGGTTGTGTTAGGAGTTGACGAATATTGTGGGGAAGTGATCCGAGAGAGACCTCTTTGCTTTATATAGGAGTTGTGGGAGCGTAAAATGGTAAGAAATTGCCAAAAAATGGCTAGTCATTTCTCTCCAACAGTCAAAGACGGTATATTGTGTTTATGACTTTGGACTAAAACAACCAGCCACCCTTACCTATATAAACAGAGCTTGGTTAATTTATTCGATCATCATCAGCAATCTAATTCATTCTTTCATATGAACCAACAAGCTCCAAATATTCTTCGTTCAAGTCAACAGGTTCAATACGAATCTAAGACTGCCAGGACAAAAAGGTCCATAAGAACCAGATTAGTGCTGTAGTCTAAGCATGCAGAACTATTTCTCTATCTCTCTTTCTATTTGGGATTTTTTCATTTTTAGCTTTTATTTACCAGTAAAATTGAGTTTACAGAGTTCCATCAGTGATTCCTTCGTGTTTGCTGAATGTATAACTACACATAGGCTTGTCGTTTCTTAAGAGCTATTTGCTTGTTACCTGTCAGCAGTCTTAATTACCTTAAGAATGGGCAAATAACACTTTAAAGATAGTGTCGTTACATGTTCTTCAGCTTGTCCTTAATCTTTTATATTTTCGGTTTCCAATTTCCTTTTATTTTATTATAATTATAAATCTATAATTTGAGATTAACAAATCTCAACAATTTTAAAGCGTTATTGTAATAGAAACTAAATGTGTATCTTCAATCAAACTGATGAACTAAGATCTGATTTGACTCGATCGGTTTGACAGAAACAACTTCACCAGATGGTAAGACAAGATAAAGTTTCTACTGATGGTATTGTAGATTTACTACATCTTAGATCCAAACTTATAACTATTGCCTGAAGCAACTGATAAGGACACACCTAAACAAGTTGTTGTGCACAACAAACTAGTTGAAGATGAACTGTTGTGCTGTGAACATATACTGAACGCACTATTTAACTATTTATACGATATCTACACCCAAACTATGTTTTCAAAAGAAATTTGGACTGGCCTAGAGTTCAAATAAAAGGCCGAAGAAGAAAGTACCAACAAGTTTCTCATAGTCGAGTACTTCGACTTTAATATGATAGATAATAAACTACTGCTGCCATAAATCTAAGAATTGTAGCTAATTGTAAACAAAATTAAGGCCCTTAAAATCGATCTCCCTGAGTCATTCCAAGTCGGTGCTATAATCGTAAAATCTCTCTCAACGTGGAAAGACTACGTAAATTGTATAGGACTAAGGACTACATATTGGAATAAATCTATAAACATTTGAGAATTGAGGAAGAATCCAATAACCATGACAAGAAAGCTGAAAATGAGAATTCCTTATTAAAGGTACAATTAATAGAAATGACCCAAAATAAGAATCATGAGAAAGATGATTATTTGAAACCCAATAAAGAAAATTTTAAAAAATCACCAAAGAATAACGAAAATTTCAAAGGCCCTTACCATGTCTATGAAAAAATTGAGCATTATGCTTGAGTATGCCAACTTCGCAAATCAAAGAAAGAAGCAAGTCTAGTTGAAGATGAGAGAGTTGTCATGATCACTGAGATTAACATGATATGGCCGCCATAGTCCATGTCTGCCACGATAGGTTAGCCTTTAAAACCTATGAAGACGTAACCAATAGTCAAGAAGTCCAAATTGGTAATGAAGGCTTATCAAAGGTCGTGGGCAAAGGAATCATGGAATTGGTATTTACCTCTGGTAAGAAGGTGTCTTGAGTAACGTGCTGCACGTCATAAACATTAGGCGAAACTTAGTTTCTAGGGATCTTCTAAAAAAACCTGGAATACGGGTAATGTACGAATCAGGTAAGTTGATTCTGTCAAAGAATGAAAACTTTGTCAGAAAGAGATATACTTGTAATGATATGATTAATAAGTTTTATTTAAATAAAAGTAACACTTCCGCGTATATGGTTGAATCTATAGCATTGTAGCATGGTTGATTAGCACATGTAAGATATAATACCTTGAGATTCATGGCTAAGAATAGCCTGATCTCATATACTAAAAATGAGAATGATAAATTTGAACTGTGCATATGGTCCTAAATGATAAAGAAACTATTTTTAAGTGTCGAGAGATCATCTCAAGTATTGGATTTTGTGCACACTAATATCTGTGAGTTGAACGGAATTCTTACTCATGAAGGCAGAATGTACTTTATAACCTTTATTAATTATTGCTCCAGATACGTGTATGTATATCTATTGAGGAATAAAAATGGAGTACTGAGTATGTTCAAGGTATATAAAATGGAAGTAGAAAACTAATTAAATAAGAAAATAAAGATTCTTCGCAATGATAGAGGAGGAGAATACTTCTCAAGCGAATTCTCCAACTTCTGTGAAGAACACAACTTAGTACACCAATGCACTGCACCATATACACCACAACAGAACGGTGTAATAGAAAAGAAGAACATGACCTTAGTAGAGATGATCAACTCTATGCTAATACAAGCAAAGTTATCACTAAGTCTATAGAGTGAATCACTACTTACAGTGTGCCACATCCTAAATAGGACTCAATCAAAATAAAAAAAAATAAAAAATCAAAACCTCACCATATGAGGTATGAGGTATGGAAAAGGTAGGAAACTTAACCTAGAATATCTTAAAGTGTGGGGGTGTCTCAGGTATTGTATAACACCTGATCCCAAAAGAACCAAGTTAGGATCTAGATCTATCAAGTGCACCTTTGTAGGGTATGCAAAAAATAACAATGCCTATAGACTCCTACACTTAGAGTCGAACATTCTCAAAAAGTCTAAAGACATTGAGTTTTTAAAGAACTCACTATCCTTGGAGTTAAAGGATAATGAAATCCAAATTTCTAGAAGTAAACTACTGAGTAAAGCTCGATAAGAATTTGAAGCTCCAAGCGAACTTTGTAAGAGCCAAATGGTAAGAGCAAAAAGAGTCTTAACTCTGAACAGATAGACTCTTAGTATATCATTTTTCATCTCATAGAGGGTGATAGAGATAATGTTATTAGGAAGATAATTATAATAATGACTATAAAAGATGACCCTAAAACCTATAGTGAGAGTATGTCTTCTAGAGACTCGGCTTTCTGGAAGGAAGCCATTAATGATGAGATGGACTCGATAGTGTCAAATCAAACATGGGAATTGGTGGACTTACCTCCAGGTTCTAAATCCATAGGACGTAAATATGTATTTACGAAGAAATACCACATTGATACGACTATCCAAACCTTTAAAGATAAATTAGTAGCTAAGTGGTACGTACAACAAAAAGAAATTATAAATTATTTTGACACATATTCTAATGTAGCCAGAATAACATCCATTAGGATTTATTTTTTTACGTTAGCATCCATACAACATCTTTAGATTAGTTGGATGTCGAAACTTTAGTTTGTGATTGCACTTTCAACAATCGAATCTGAATACATGATAATGACAAAAGTATTCAAGAAAACAGTTTGGTTGAAAGAAATGATGAATGAGTTGGGGCTTCAGTAGGAAGTCGTGCCTGTGTATTGTGATAGTGAGAGCACAATCAATTTAACAAAGAACTTGGTGTACCACTCCCAGATTAAGCACATTGATGTTCGTCATCATTTTATCTGACAAATGCTAGATGAAAGAGATGTCACTCTTGAGACGATTCACACCAGTATGAATTTGACGGATATGCTTATAAATATTGTTCTTGTAGAGAAGTTCAAGTTTTGCTCAACTTCTCTGGGCTTGGCAAAGAAGAAATGAATATGAGTGTGTACAGAAGCGATGATAGTGGTGTTACTATTGAAGATTATTAGAGATGGTGATAGAAACTTAGAGTAGTAGAGCTAGAGGATTAAAGCCATAATGGAGATTGTTGATCAAATGCATTTAATCTAGTGCAATGTTCTTTATCAGTTCAACTAAGGTATATTTTGGTCGACTGTTGCACACTATGATGTGTTCGGTCAACCGAAGGTCCAATTTGGTTGACCGAAGTGAAATTGCACGTGGTGTAGGATACCAAGACTATGAGCTGAAGCTTGATAGAGCTATAAAATTGTAGCTATGTCCTAAAGTGAAAGAGGGGGGGAGGGGGTGATCAGAACCAAATAAATTTTTTACCAACTATCACACAATTGTTTACTTAAACTAATATCCTAATTTAAACTAAGTAATTTAACACTAAGGTTTCTAAGCCAATAGTGGGTCCAATCACATAGACTACAATAGATATGCCATTCAAGCAACTAGTCTATATATGATAATGTACATGTGTGTGAGAACTATTAACTCTTAGCATTTATCTAATCTTGCATACATATAGTTCACTAATAAAACACATAAGCATAATTAAACAAGTGCTCAAATAACAATCTCAAATATAAGCTCGTATATTAGTTCGATTTTCCTACTCCACTTCCATTAAACGTACTCAACCCATGAGTGCACCAAATTTCATTATCGGAGGCTTTAAATCAAGTTCACCTCTAACTTTTATAGCCCTACATAAGGATTACAATTCTATATAAGAACCTACCTAGCGTACACTCTCGTTAGAGGCTCTAACAAAAGATTTTATTTGGTTTTCAATTGGTTAGCCAGCAACCTCGATCCTAGTCCAAGGACCTACATTTACTTTTATTAGAAGCTCTTACAGAGACTAATATATATACGCCCATGTCTGGTGAATTTAACTCTACACAAGAGCTTAGATCTTACACACGAATATATTAAGTTTGGGCCACAAACTCTTACCCTCAATCATACATAAGAAAAGAGAGTATTGACACATTAATGATATTTACTTGTCAAATTGAGCTCCTTTAATGCATCGTTTCGAGTTACTTGATTAATGCTCTCTCGTGCTTCAACTAGCTCCCATTTTTCTCCCCCGATCATTAATGTCGATGGGTTGCTAATGCTTCAATTATAAGATTAAATACCGTATACGCGATTCTCCTTTGAGGTGACCATGGTGATGGGAGGCTGGGTGAATCTCTTACAATATATGGAAATATTGTAATTTCCTAAGGGATTCACCTAGATGGGTATTTTAAAGGGTTTAGACAAGGATTTGACTATTGATTCAAGTCTAATATCTAAAACAAGGTAGAGACTAAGTTCATCTTCTTCATTGAGGTTAGAATCCACTTTCAAGTGATGAATCATAAGAGAAATAATTTAGATATATAATTTTAGAGGCTTGTAACATGGGATATTAGTGAGGAATCTCCTAAGATTCTACTGCACCAAAAATCCATCATTTTACCTAAGAACCGAATGACCTTTTATAAGAAACTGATTTGCAACGACTATAAAATGGTTAGTTAACGGCTCTATCAATAGGATCGAAAGGGCCTTCGATGGGATCGAAGGTTCCTTGATATGATCGAACTCTCTATTGATTCCATCGACAAAATCCATAATTATCTATGTATGGTTGCCGGACTCATTCTTCGATCAGATCGGGTGGTACTTCAATTCCATCGACTCCAATCGACAACTTATCGATGGGAACAAGAACCACTCGAAAATTATTATTTTGGGCATACGATTTCATAACAACTTTACACTTCTTCTAGCTTTACTTATCATGTTCTAATTAAGTTTCCAAGGTTAAGGGATGATCAACAAGGTTTACCTATAGGGCTAGGATTATTTAGAAGTTCAATAGTTGTTTTGGGTCAATATTAGGGTCACCAAGGTACCTCATATACCTGTTCTTTGCTCCTTAATGCTCTACATACTCTTGTGTCTTCGATTTTCAACTTTCAAGAGCTCAACTGACTACATGACAAACAAGCTCACGTGATTGACAAATAAGGTGCATAATCAGTTCACTAACACGAAGCACATTGTAAAGTTTTCAGTCAACCAAAGGTCCAGTTGAGTCAAACGAATGGGCATATAAGTTTTTGCTTAAGTGTGGATTTTATTTTCTAATTTTGTATGTTAGTATATAACTATGTTCGTAGATGCAATTAGGGTAATGCTAAAAACGTTCTAAAGGCTAGCACAAATTTTCTAGGGTTTGAAGGAAAAAGCTAAGGTTTCAATTGTAAGTTGTTCCATCTCTTGTATTCTTCTGATTATAGTGGATTAGTCATCGCTTTATGTTATGGTTTTTCTTCGCAAGGACTTTCCATATAAAATCTTTTTGTTTGGTTGGATTTTTATTTCTTTATTGCATTATTTGATTTGATCTGAGGTTACTTCCTTGCCCAACAAAGGTTTTCTTAAATACGTCCTAAGATATTACAATAAGATACATATAGACATAGACGCTGAATTTGAGCCATTGCCAATGTCACACGAATCCTTTATTTGGCGAGGCTTCTCTATGATGGCAATGTAACAAAAAAAAAAAGAAAAAAAGAGAGGAGAAAACTTGGATGGAATGTCTCAAGTGCATGATTTATAAAGGCTTATTGTGATTATTGTTCACATTAAAAGCATAGGAGCTAATTTAGGAAATGTAGAAACAATGTAAGTACAACTTTATTAATTGTTTTTCTACCGTGTTAAATGAATCCTTTATACTGAGCCGTTTGAATCACGGACAGATGACCCACGTTCAAAGTGCCATAAGGGCATGTTTGGGCGATGGGATTAGAAGGGATTACGTGGGATGGGATTCAAAAAGCATAATTATTACCTATGGTAGGGATTATCCCCTATTGTCATGAGATAAGATTAATGTCATGCTTTGTTGGTAATACGGTGGTACATTGAATGGATATATCCACCATCAATTGAAATTATTGAGAATAATACACCTGTTATATCTAAACTGTTCATTTGTTTTGTAACCTCATTTTATGGCATGGGCCTAAAAATGAGGTAGATCCAAAACTTATGTGGCCCCAAAGAAGTTTTCAACGGTAAGCATTCAATCCCCGTTGCTTTCTATGGTGGGGTCCACTTGAGTTTTAGATTTACCTGATTTTTTGGCCCATGCTCTAAAATAATCTCAAAAAATGGGTGGACGGTTTGGATATTACCCACACATCATAGTGGGACCTACACAACTTGCTAACATTGAGTGAAATTAGCACGGGAGCCCATGCAATTTCATCTAATCTAATTCCAAGCTTTTCCATTCTTCCCAAACATAGAGTGGAATTGGCATGGGGCAGATGAATCCCATCCCACCTAATCCCTTCTAATCCCACTGCCCAAACACACCCTAAGTGTCTTTAAGAAAAGTTGGCATGGTACACCCCTAATAGTTTTGTGTTTGGCCCACCACAGTTTTTATGTGCAATTCAATCCATTCACTTAATGTGACTCATTTGGACGAAAGAATTATCCAAAAGTCATGGTATTCCAAATCTCAGGTAGGCCACACCACATGTAATTAGAGGTTTTATGTATAATTTTATTGGTATCCTACGTGCATGTTGAATCAACATGATTATTGGATCAAGCCCAAAAAAGGGGTGATATATGTTGAGGGTCAAATATTGCATATTAGACCCCGGTTATTACCTGATTTTATGAATGTGATACTATTTAATGCCATACTTTAATCATGTTTATGTTGCAGGGTGGATTTATAAGCGTGAACTGAAAAAAATGTTAAAAGCATGGATTTGATGCTCTAAAGTCACCACGGTAAGGGACGGACCCCAGGGGACCAAGATCGATGGACGTGCATACCAAAGATCCGAGAAAATCGAGAAACTGAAGCTCAAGTGGCCCGAAATTGGTCCAGAATGCAAGATCACAAGGTTCTCACCATCCGTTCGATTCGAAAATTCATACATGACCTGAGGACTATAAATGAACCATACATGTCAAATTTGACCCATCAGATCCCTATAGAAGTGGCCCAACGGACAGATCAGCTCCTTAAATCCTTAAGTGGGGCCCACCTGACCTCTAGATATGCCTCAATTTTGGACTCGACCATTTAAATTATCTTCGGAAGTGGATGAATGGAATGGATTTCCAAGATTCATCATAGTGGACCCCATCTTGCAGTGCACGCGCACACCACCAGAGCAGTACACGCGGTGCACCATATCCGGTCAAACTGGTCAGCAACCACTGCCCCGCAAAATCCCGCTTGGATTCAAATTCCGTGCGCGAACAGAGAGTTGCGACTGATTTCTAGTGGGCCACCACCTTCGATCAAGCCATCAATCCGGACCGTCCATTCGTTCCAGAAGGTCAAACAGACCGTACACAGGAGGTTTTTCCAAATCCATGCTCGCACACACAGGAAAATACCGTTCAAATGCAGGTTGGACAGCAAAATGATCAATCAAGGTGCGCTGCAGCAAAGACGATCCAAAACCGATCATCTCTGAATGGTTTTTGGAGAGGAGACTAACGGCCGGTGTGGATTTCGAAACCACCAATGATCATGGGCCCCGCCTACGTCACAGAGCATGGGTGCGCAGACTTTGTTTGCGCATATGACCTGCGGTCGATCCAGGTGGGCCACCATCATTGATCAGATGGCTGATTCAGGCCATCCATCTTATAGATCAAGCAAAAACGTCCCAGGGGACGAAGTCTTTTTTTTAAGGAAAGGAAGGAAGAATGGTTACTGGTTCAGATTCGTACCTGACCGTGATGCGTAAAGAAGGTTTCCGCACCGACTCTCGGCTGCGTAACCTCTTTGTGAAGAAAATTCTGTACGCAGGAGTGCGGAAACCGACAGCCTTCGACCACCCTGCTATAAGAAAGAGAGAGAGAGAGAGAGAGAGGACGAGGGGATTTTTTCTGATCCTGGGCTGGATGTGCACAAGAGGGAGAGTATAGTTTGTAGTTTTTTTATTTTTATTTTATGGTTTTTGTTAAGGGATTTAGCCCATGTTGCTAGGCTGAACCTCTTAGCTAGGGCTAAGAGGTGAAGCTTGTAGCGTGATGGGAGAAATATTTGCTTGTGCTTTTTGTTTACACTGAACTCACGTTGATTTTAGTTTAATTAAGGGAATGTTTTTAGTTATTAATGGTCTGTTGTGACTAAAATTACAATGGGTCTGCGATGGCTTTGAGCATGTTCTTTTTCTTTTTATGTTTATAACGTCAGGAAGCCCTATTGTTCACCATCGTCTCCTGGGCATGGTCGGATGACGGTACCCTTCCTAACCTTCATGCATTGTTGATTGGTTGGTAATTAGTTTAATTCTGTTGTTTACTTTGTCTCTTAGGCATGGTTTGGTGATGGAATCCATTCTAATTCATATACCTTTCATCTCTTTGAAAACTATATCAAGTAAGTTCAGTTTGATTTCCATGGTTACATTCTTCAACTGGATGAAGATGGGACTCTAAGTCCAGTTGATTTTTTGATGCAAGCATATGATCTCCCTGATCTCTACAAGTGAATCCTCTGAATCCCTAGTACTTTTCTCCTCTGAATTCCTTAAGTTAGATTAATATTTTACAATTATTCTTCAAATTACAATTGATTTAGATCTTATCTTATTTTACTTCTAGTTCTACTTAATTTTAGATTACGTACAGGTTTCAGTCCTTTGGGATTCGACCTCGGTCTTACCGAGTTTATTACTACATCACAACCTTGCACTTGGGGAGTGAACAATATATCTTATAGATGAGCCGATTTCATATATGCTAAGTTGTTTTGCTTTCATTAGATGATGTTTTATAATAATTATAAATTGTATGATGGTGATATTCCACATAATCTATACAAATATAATGTATTTCCAATGAAAAATCATCTAGTGTATCTTTAAGTTCAGTATGTCTAACAAAAATGACGTGTTGTCGATATAAAAAACGCATATATGTAAGTGATACTTTAGAATTAGAATATTGAAAATTAAAAATTACTTTCCATAGTAAATATCTTATCCTCTCGCTACTTTTATATTACATTTTAAATGATGTTTTTTCACTAGCAACACATTACTGGCTCTCGTGTGACTGTCGCTCCAGTGGCAGAAAACATCCAGCAACTAGACAGAGGTCCAAGATGTTAACAAGCGGTACGTGTATAAGCAATACAGCAAAACGCACTTATCTAGTGGGGCCCACGTGATGAACGGCTCCGATATAGCGCGCGGGTGTATCCGCGAGTAGAAAAGATTCATACTCTCGCGAGTACCCATTTTACCTATCTGAAGACTTTTCAATTCATCCGGCCAACGAGTTGCTTCCCATGACTCTTCTCCCGTATTTCTTGTATTCGCCGCCTCTTTCCTTCTCTTCCCTCTCTTTTGACTGTCTATTTCTCTTAAAACCCTTCTCTTCTTCTCTTTCATACACCAATCTCTCTCTCTCTCTCTCTCTCTCTCTCTCTCTCTCTAATCTGCGCCTCTTGCATCAGATCCAGAATTCGTGGCTGCACCTGTAACATTTCTCCGTCCAAAATGATTTCCAGCTCTCTGGGCCGTTGATCATGGCTCACCACCGGCCCCTCCTCGATCCTTCCCCTCGAACACCCCCCTCCGATCCCTCTCCCTTCCCTTTCGTTAACACAACCACCTCCACAATGACTACCCCTCCTTCCACGCAAAATTACGCTTCTGCCCCTCCAACTTCTTCTGCCTCCCTCCCTTACTCCTCCTCCTCCCGCCGTGCCGCTTCCGGCCGATCAAAGCCACAGTCCGGCCGCATCACGATCGGCGGCTCCGACTCCTCCGGCTCTGCATCAGCCAATTTGGGGAACTCCGCTTCCGGCTTCTCCATCGAGAGCCATGGGCCTGGCGTTGGCCCCGGATTTTCCTCGTCGACGCGCCAGCGCTACGGCTCGCGGGGCGCCGACTCCGATGGCTATGGCTCGTCCCAGCGCGAGATCAGCGATGAGGATGCTCGCCTCGTGTACATCAATGAACCTGTGCGGACGAATGAGAAGTTCGAATTCGCTGGGAATTCGATCAGGACTAGTAAGTACTCTGTTCTCACGTTCATCCCCCGCAACCTGTTCGAGCAGTTCCACCGCGTCGCCTACATCTACTTCCTCATCATCGCCATCTTAAATCAGCTCCCGCAGCTGGCTGTCTTCGGCCGCACAGCTTCGATCCTGCCGCTGGCCTTCGTCCTACTTGTGACTGCAGTGAAGGATGCTTATGAGGACTGGCGGCGGCATCGCTCGGATAGGATCGAGAACAACCGGATGGCGTCCGTCCTGTCGGATGGTCAGTTCACAGCCAAGCGATGGAAGGATATTCGGGTTGGTGAGATTCTTAAAATTGAAGCAGACCAGACTCTCCCCTGTGACATGGTCTTGCTGTCGACTAGTGACCCAACTGGCGTGGCCTACATTCAGACAATCAATCTCGATGGCGAGTCGAATTTGAAGACCCGCTATGCAAAGCAAGAGACCCTTTCGAGGATGTCTGAGAAAGAGGGGATGAACGGTCTGATACGGTGCGAGCGGCCCAACCGGAACATATATGGGTTCATGGCTAATATGGAGATAGAGGGGAAGCGGGTCTCTCTGGGACCGTCAAATATCGTGCTCCGTGGGTGCGAGCTCAAGAACACCAAGTGGGCGGTGGGTGTAGTGGTGTACGCCGGTAGGGACACTAAGGTGATGTTGAACAGCTCAGGTGCCCCATCAAAGAGGAGCCGATTGGAGACACGTATGAACTACGAAATCATACTCCTTTCGGTGTTCCTCATCACCTTGTGCACAGTGGTCGCCATGTTGCATGGGATATGGCTGCGGACCCACCTGGATGAGCTGAATTTCACACTGTTCTACCGGAAGAAGGACTACTCGGGGGAGGAGGAAGAAGACTACAAGTACTACGGGATCGGGATGGAGGTATTCTTTGCCTTCTTGATGTCGGTGATAGTGTTCCAGATCATGATCCCGATCTCTCTCTACATTTCTATGGAATTGGTGCGGCTTGGGCAGGCCTACTTCATGATCCGGGATGCCCACCTGTATGACGAGGCATCGAATTTACGGTTCCAATGCAGGGCTTTGAACATAAATGAGGATCTCGGGCAGATAAAGTATGTGTTCTCGGACAAGACGGGAACGCTGACGGAGAACAAAATGGAGTTCCAGTGCGCGAGTGTGAGAGGAGTGGATTACAGCGGTGAGAAAGATGGTTCGAATGGCGAGCGAGATGGTTCTTCTGTCGTAGGTATGGCTTCTTTCATTGGGGTGTGCTTGTATGCTCAATTGAATTGAATTTGAATTCATTTAGTTCATTTGGAACGTTGACGCAAACCCCTAATTGCGATACCATGCTTTTCAAGCTGGATCGTTTTCAACCAAATTGAGCATCCAAATGCAGCTTTGCTTGATCTTGATGCACGTTTTGTCTCAAGGAGTTGTTGTAGTGATTTGGTCGTATGTGTTTGGATCAGTTGATGGGCAAGTTTGGAAGCCGAAGATGAAGGTGAAGACTGACCCTATGCTCCTTCGACTGTTGAGAAGTGGCACGGAAATGGATGAAGGCAAGCATGCTCGTGATTTCTTCCTTGCACTTGCTGCTTGCAATACCATCGTGCCCTTAATCGTGGAGACACCAGACCCCATGCAGAAGTTGATAGATTATCAAGGTGAGTCGCCTGATGAGCAGGCGTTGGCTTATGCCGCGGCCGCATATGGATTTGTGCTCGTCGAACGAACTTCAGGGCACATAGTCATCGATGTGCAGGGCGACCGGCAAAGGTAATTTTATCCAGCTTGCTTATCTTGTTTAGTACTCTCTGGTTTCATTAGTGGTTGTTGTAGTGGTACTAGCAGTTCTTGTGGCTATTATTTTAATTGCCCATTTGTGAATAAGTATAGCATAAAAAACTATGTTCAATACTCGAAAAATTGTTTTGTTGATTTGATTCAATCAATACTAAATGGGGTAGCTTGGCTTTCTTAAAGCGTGATAAAACTTCAATTGATTGAGGGAGGAGCTTATCTTACACTAAAAGCCGTTTGCCTACTGAAGAATCTCAATCGAATATCCATTGAAGTTAAAAAAACAGAATCACAGCATAAGGGCAGTTCGGAACCCAAATCAGGATTGATTCTGATTTTCAGCCCGACAAATACACCCACATTTAGGTAGATCAGGAAGAAAAATGGCTTTTGGCAGCCCCATCTCTTTCCCTTTGCTCTCAAAATTGCAAGTGGGGTCCACTGGTAATTTGGGTGTGTTGCAAATTGGGGAACTTCCAAACAGGCTCTAAGTCTATATACTTGGAATCTCAAATTGAGTACTTGTAGCATTTGTGGCTATGTTGTTGTTGTAGCAACATCCTTCCTTCTCACTATCTTCATGAAGTTACTACGTTTGTAATTTTAATGAGAATCCCAACATTATGGGCATTGCAGGTTCAATGTTCTAGGCATGCATGAGTTTGATAGCGATCGCAAGAGGATGTCAGTTATAGTTGGTTGTCCCGACAAGACTGTGAAAGTTTTTGTCAAGGGTGCAGATAGTTCAATGTTCAGTGTCATTGATAGATCCTTAAATTCTGACATAATTCGCGCAACGGAGGGCCATCTGCATGCCTACTCATCTATGGGTCTACGGACATTAGTTGTTGGGATGCGGGAACTAAGCACGTCAGAGTTTGAGCAATGGCAGTCGGCCTACGAGAAAGCAAACAGTGCGTTGATGGGAAGGGCAGGCTTACTGCGAGCAGTTGCAGTAGGTGTTGAAAGAAATCTCAGCATATTGGGAGCCTCCGGCATTGAAGATAAGCTGCAGCAAGGGGTACCCGAAGCCATAGAGTCTCTTAGGCAAGCGGGGATTAAAGTGTGGGTTTTGACCGGGGATAAGCAAGAAACTGCCATTTCCATTGGTTACTCTTGTAAGCTCCTAACAAATGATATGACCCAGATCGTAATAAATATCAATTCCAGAGAATCCTGTAAAAAGAGTCTTGAAGATGCAAAGGCCATGTCCAAGAAGATCACAGCAATATCTGCCACTGCACAAAATAGCGAGGGAGGCGTGGGGTCTGGTAGAGTTCCACTTGCTCTGATCATCGACGGAACCAGCCTGGTTTACATTCTTGAAACCGAATTTGAAGAAGAGGTATGGGCGCCTAAGGCTGCATTTCAAAGTTACTGTATTTGCATTGACTGGAATAGCCACTGTACAAAATGGCCATTTTTCTCAGCTTGGCTCTTCAGTGCATTGAGCTCACCATTTCAAGCCAGTTGGGATTTGTCCATTCTGCTTGACGCGGAGTGGTGATTCCATGCTTTGCAAGCACTAGCCAGTTTCAAATTTGAAATTGGTGCTGTTTAAATGTGGAACAGTCGCAATTGGCTATACCAAACAGAGCCTAAATACATGAACTGGATTTTCAACACACTGTTTATTTTGTTCTGCCGCTGTTTTATGTGCTAACCTGAACTTGCTCTTCTTGGATGGTCTGCAGCTATTTGAATTAGCAACAGCATGTAGTGTGGTGCTGTGTTGCCGTGTGGCTCCATTGCAAAAAGCTGGTATTGTTGCACTTATAAAGAACAGAACAGAAGACATGACTCTTGCCATTGGAGATGGTAAGCATATTCCTCTTCTTACATTGTTTGATCAAACCTCAAAAGGATGTTGTGGGTGGTGGTTCCATGGATGGCCTCCCCCCCTCCTATTTCTTTATTAACCTTGATGCTTGCAATTATACAAAGGTTGCATTCGGATTACAAAACTGAAAATTTATCAATCGAGTAGAAGTGATCAAATTGTAGAATCCAAAATATGGAAGTCACATTTAAATTGCATTTACTTAAAATTTTAAGCAATGTAGTTGCAATTTGGGGCTAGTCCTTCAATACGAATCCCAACAAAGATAACTATAACTTGGTCTTTTCCTTTCAGAGTTACCTTATTATTTAAATTGAATTCAGTAGCAAGTTATTAAAAAATTGGTTACTTAACGGCCGTTGCTTAATGGTAATGGTTGGTCCTGTTATGTGATACAGGGCTGTAATGCTCGAACTGAAAAAAAGAGGCCTGTAACAAGCTTGTGTTGGCTGTAACAGGACGATATGGGGCTGATATGTTTTTTTACATTAAAATTTTTTTGACCATTACAAGGCTGTAACGGTCATACAACCTGTACAGTAACAGCCATACGGCCGGCCGCTACCATTATCAAATACCTTTAGTAGTGCATCCAAGCACATTATAAGCATGTATTTGTTGTGCGTTGTCTAAATTTGTTAATCTCCTCAATTTGTATGCTATCCAGGTGCAAATGATGTTTCTATGATCCAAATGGCTGACGTCGGCATTGGCATCAGTGGTCAAGAGGGCCGGCAAGCTGTAATGGCCTCTGATTTTGCCATGGGGCAGTTCAGATTCTTAGTGCCACTATTATTGGTACATGGTCATTGGAATTACCACCGTATGGGCTACATGATACTTTACAACTTCTACAGGAACGCCGTGTTTGTGTTCATACTTTTCTGGTGAGCATTCTCTTGAGTACTTACATTCTTCCTTTCTTCTTCTTCTTCTTTCATCTCTTACCATGCTCTGTATTCTGACTTTTCTTCATGGTAGCTGATTGTGCGTTCATTGCATTTCAATTTTTACTTGCCTGCTATAACCATATAATAGGAAGAAATATACAATCTTGATTGAGCATTTGCTCAGTCCAAGAAGCTGTACATGTGGCAACATCCCTTCGGTAATTCAAAATCATCTGTATGGTGGTGGATTGGAGATGCCCAAAAATCTCCTGGATCGGATGATCCCAACCATCAGCTGCAATTGCCATTTTCATTGTTGGATGGCTTAGGATAGTCTGATATGAGAAGAGTTACTGTGGCATGGTCCGCTAAAGAGGGGGCGAAACAAAACAACATCATTATTCTCTCACTTTTGAAAACACATAGACAGCTTTAAACCATCCCAGGTTTTTCCCTGGTTTCCTCTCCAAGCCAATCGATCGATCGATTGCTCACTCAATTTCTCACTCTCCGGAAAATAGGAATCAACGCTTGATTCCGTTGGCCGCCCTCCCATCCCTAGAAGGACTCTCTTTGGTCTACTCGTAGGGACCTAGGCTCTGCTCCGATTCCCGGTTGATTGAAGGTTATACTTATGGAAAAGAAAGAATGGAGGACAACCATTCATGGTGCTCAACTGTTATGTAACAGCAATGGTGGACCTGTTACATGATACAGGCTGTAATACCTGATCTGAAAAAAAAGAAGGCCCGTAACTGACCAATACATTTAAAAAATAAATTTGAGCCATAACAGTCACATGGCTGGCTATTTTTACCGAATAACTTGTTCCCATTGCTGGCTCAAACAAAAAAAGATGATGTTTCTTTCAATCTAGTGTCATATAATTACTGTATTTAATAAATGTTTTCATCCATTTGTTGCAGGTATGTGCTTTACACAGCATTTAGTTTGACAACAGCGATCACAGAATGGAGTAGTGTATTATACTCCGTGATCTACACTTCCTTGCCAACAATCATTGTTGGGATTCTAGACAAGGACTTGAGTAGGAGAACTCTGCTCAAGTATCCTCAACTATACGGGGCTGGCCATAGAAAGGAATGCTACAACCCGAAGCTATTTTGGCTGACCATGATGGATACAGTGTGGCAAAGCTTGGTTATTTTCTACATCCCTTTCTTTGCATATAAGCATAGTACCATCTCTGGGTCGAGTATTGGAGATCTGTGGACTCTCGCGGTGGTGATTCTGGTTAACATTCATTTGGCCATGGATGTAATCCGGTGGACATGGATTACACATGTGGTTATATGGGGCTCTATAGTTGCAACGTTCATTTGTGTCATCATAATTGATGTCATACCTGATTTACCTGGTTACTGGTATGCTCTCTTTCTCACTCCTTATATCGTTGTTTTTATATGTACATGTATATATGCTTGTATGAATGCACGCATGTGGTTTTCTTTTTATTATTATTATTTTTTAAAATTTTAAAAATTTAAAATTTTTAAATTTAAGTGGTGAATGTTACTCTAGACATTAAATCCCAACATCTTAATCATGCACATATCTGCATGTTGGCATTAATTTACGCATTCCTACATCTGCACATAAGGTAGCATTTGGAAGAACCCCCAAATTGATTTTGGTTGAATATCTTGGTGGAAGACCTTGTTTTGAACTAGCTGAGTGTTTGGGGCGGCATTTGAAACAAAAATATGAAAGGCTGGGTTATCATTTTTCACTATTCCTCTCTTTAATAATATTTTCTTTTCAAGTACTAGAAATGATTGCAGTAGTATTATCAGAAAACCAGTCCGCCTGTCACATTGCCCAAACTAATTTCCAAACGTACCCTACAAAAGTTCAGTATCCTTGAAGAAAGTGTGGATGTCATACTGTCACGAGGATGTAATTCAAGGCGGATCTGAGCTTGCACCATAATGGCAAGTCTACAATAAAGGCCTATTCGGACGCACTTGCGCAGCAGGGGATTTCCGCAAAAGGAGATGTCAAGCCTACTTTCTTGGTTGAATTGGTCTTCGTTGGGTTGGCATTTTACTGCCTATTTTGTAGAGCAGGATGGTGAAACGGTAGTTTGCAAAGTGCATCCAAACACGCAACAAAAGGAAAAAAAAAAAAAGGAAAAAGAAAAAAAAACCCCAGTTTTTGTCACAAGGGTTGTTTACACCTCAAATACACATTCACTTCTAAGTTGCATGTATAATCCTAGCACAAAACTTTAAATGTAAATTTGCATTACTCCAAATTTTCTTACACAGATGCATGCATAATGAATGCATTTTGAGCAAAGTTCATATATTATCTTTGAGAAAAGTGATGATGTTTGTCCTTGTTATTTGGCAGGGCCATCTTCGAAATTGCTTCAACGGGATTGTTTTGGGCTTGTTTACTTGCCATTCTTGTAACGGCGATGGTCCCACGATTTGTAATTAAGGTTTTCAATCAGTATGTAAGGCCGGGTGATATTCAGATTGCCAGAGAAGCCGAGAAGTTCGGCAATTCAAGAGAACATTCAGGTGTAGAAATAGAAATGAATCCAATACCCACCCCTCCACGGGAGACTACACAGTGATTTTGTTTTGTTTTTTTGGCTTTTATTTTGTGTGTATAATAGCTTATTCTTTGAGCTGCGTCGGGTATGTTGTCGGATGCGGGCTTTGTTTCTATCCAAATGGATAGATTTGTAACGTTTGCAGATATGTATTTGGATAAATTGTTTAATTATTATTAAATTTAAAAGGTCAATTTGCATCATACACGGGTGTGCCATACATGAACATTTCTGTTCCTTTGACAACTTATGCTGTGGAAATGCCAAGGAAATATCTGGGAAGGAGATTAAAATTTTCGTTCTTGGCCATTCATCAGGTGGGTCCTGTTAACTTGTGCTTGCCCAATACTCAGGCAGATGCACTTATCAACATAAATGCATGTGGAATGGGAAACATTGCCCATTTTCTGACCTCACCCATTTTTCTTGAGCATGTTGTGTCTCGAATTGGGCTGTGCAGAACACATGTGAGGGTTGTGGGCATGTTAGAACTGATTGGGTCCGATTCACACTGTGATTACTGACCCCTGGCATCGAGATAAAGCAAGGATCGGTGCTCGGCTGTTCTCGACTGTTTGTTGATTCAACCAACCATCGTGTGCTTGTTGCTTAGGTGATTGGCAGAGTTTGAGGCTTTTCTTTCAAATGAGCTTTTTTTTGCCTTGAAAATTCAAGGACTTTCAAAGGTGTAACTTTTTTATGGTCGGAATGGAAAAGATTAGAGATATGGGTCTGGAAAAAGATGCGAATGTATTACCACTACAATGGGGTGACTAACTTGACTGAGAGCGGTAGGATGCTTTCGGGAGTAGCGTGCTGATGAGCAAGGCGAATGCAATATCGGGAATTACAACTAAGGTTGGCCCAACATACGAGCATAGGTGGACAAATTCTTAAGTTAAGGTCTTCCTTCAGATCTGGCGTGCAGGCATAGATGGAAGATGCATAGATGGAAGAGAATTACAACTAATGACTATGGCTTATAGTGGATCTAACATATGTAGAGGGATGGACTGAATTAGATATATGCTAAGGTTGGTTTGGTTTTAGAGAGGGGTTTTGTTGGATATGCTTTTGCTATTTATAGCTTTTCTAGGGGGAGATGTGAGAACAATTGCTCATCCACGTGGCACTTTCGACTTCGACCCGCTTGGGAAAGGAGTAGTTACACTTCATCGACCATCATCTTATCATAATTGTACACTTAAAACGTGCTTTAGGGCTGATGTGGCTGGAACAACTTGCTTCTATCCGGAGAAAACTGAAAGGTCGAAAACACCCAAAAAAAGATGAGACAATCCCGAATCCTTAATGCATGCTTCTCAAATATGTTATGTGCCACGTGGCTATATCTGCACTGTTATCTAGTCAATATAGATTTCGGAATAAATACCGCCCCCTCACATTTCTGATTGTTCCACAAATAATGTCTAGAAATGTGGTCATGAATTAATGGGTTGGCCATGTGTCAAACTCTCTGCTTCTCAAATACCAAACAGCATCACCATCCTCTTATTGTGTCATAAATATCCACATGTCACACCGAGAATACATTTTCATATCTCTGAAATAGCTTTTGTCTCAGAATTAATGCAACACATGTGGAAGCCTTGTATATGGTATCTCATACGACAATTAATGCAACACATGTGGAAGCCTTGTATATGGTATCTCGTCTTCACAATTCATTTATGTATCATCTTACTCTCTTGAAACCCTAAATTCCTTCTTCACCACTTGTTGTCATGGCTTCGATGAAATCAAAGCTCTTCGAGATTCTGACATCTCCGACCTCTTCCTTTGCTACATTATTAAAACCATTTTCCCTCTTGCTTCCACAGAGGTAATCTTCTCTTGTGGTTCTAATTCTGACTTATATTTGGGTCTGGCTTTTGATCCCAATACTTCTTTCGATCTTTCTAACATCGTCGATTTCTTTTCGGCCGATAAGAGAGAATGATTTATGATTTCTCATGAATCGTTCAATTGGAAGTATTGGGAGACAGATAAAATTCCCTGATTATGGTCGAAGCCTCTTGATGGTTGGGTTAACTGGTATAAATGTGTCAAGAGCAGATTTCTCGCTCAATTGACCAAAATAGGTATAGTCGAATGCATTCATCTAGCAACACGTGAGACCAAACACAATTTTGCTCTTATTCTCGTAGCGGCGTGCTTCTGGAGCCGTTTGACCAACTCTTTTCACTTTCGATGTGAACCCTATGAGTTCAATTGTCAATGTCTATGCTTTAACTTCTCTTCTTTCGTCAGCCACCGATTCTATCCAAGATGTATATCTGACAAATCTACTTTCAAGGTTGGCGGCTTACATTTATCATTTACGACGTTTATGAAACATGAACATAAGATTGACGGGGAGGTCAACCATCATGAGCACTATGCTTTCCCCCTGATGTGGATTTGTCGATTATTCCTTTATGTCAATGCTGACAAAGTAACTAAAGAGTACGTCGGTCTAGTCGGCCTTCTTGCTTCTGGCACATCGGTAGCACTCGCTCCTTTCCTTCTTGCTCACCTACATCGTAGTATGTATACATTAACTTCCAATGGTTCACATTTAGTGGGCAGTCCTTTTTGGTTACTCCGATTGTGGCTTTGCGAATGTTTTCATGAATTCATTGGTAAAACTGTAGGGACCACCAAACGGATGACTTATGGATATCGCCGAATTAAGGCTTCTATAAAGTCCACTTCCTTTAATGAATGCCAGCATTATTTTTCTTATCTCAGCTTTGATCGACTCGACTATCTATTTTACCCATACATGAATAGAGAATTTGGTCCAAACTGGTTCATTGACACACAATTTGACACAACTGATGCGGATTTGATAGATGCTCGAAACAGGATTTGGGCCAACTATCTATTGGCTCGGGATATTCCAATAGGTGACTCTGATGAGAATAGAGGAAATTATAACATGAACAACGTTGAATTTTACTTGCCCAACCTTCTAGCTCATTAGTTTGGTTTCAGCCAGATCATTCCATTTCCATGTTGCTCACTTTCCCTAAATCAACCCATGCATGTACTTCATCATATCAAAGAAATTTTAGATATCGTCATTGCTCTCACCTCTTATACCAATACCATTAATTCGTATTCTCTTGTTTCTCTTCCACAATGTCCACCATCCACTGGCTCTTTCAAGTCTTGGTGGGCTGCTTACTATAATGGTAGATGGAAAGAACTCATTCGATCAATTTCCGACAAACTTTCACCTCCTCCACTTTCTAAGAATCCGTCATCTGAAGTTCCTTCGCCCGTTCCTTGACAGAAACGATCTAAATCCAAAGGAAATGGACTTTCTACTACTAGTCACAATCGCCTCAACCTCCAAAGCAGATGGAAAATAAACAAAACTAAACTATTTCCATCTCGACCATCCCAAGTAACCTTGAACACAACCTGGCTATACAACGCTTTGAACATTTCTTTAGAAATTTGACCCTCGAAAATCTTATGCCAAACATTGGCCGCACATGCAACAAGTTTTACAGCTTTGTGAAGACCTTCACAAAAGGCAATGTGATTGACAATGGAATAAAGCCTGTTTAACCATGGATTTTTACGAAGCTGAAAGGCGAAGGGCTTTGTTTTATCTTACATACAATGAAGAACCTCCACCATTTCTTAGGGTTGAATGCTACTATACATTCTTGTGTTTGGGATTGTCTTTGAGAACTTGTTTAATTATGCTTATGTAATGTATTGATAAATTATATGTATGCATGATTGATGAATGTTAGGATTAGATATATAGCACATCTCCCACACACATGCACACTATCGTGTTTATAGAATAGTTGCTTGAGTGCCACATCTTTTGTAGTCTATGTAATTGGACCCACTAACGACTTAGAAATCTTAGAGTTAAATTGCTTTGCTTAGTTTAATTTAAGCAATTATGTTTAAAAGAGACAAATTTATTTGGTCCTAATCATTCCCCTCTAAGACATAGCTTTCATTCTATAACTTTTATATGCTTCTGCATGCATAGTCATGGTATCCTATTCCACGTAATTTCAATCTTCTGCTCACAACATTGAAGCAATACAACTTGACTCTTTAGTTGATGTTGAGAATCTTGCTACTGCCTTTGAGTAGTTGGATCATATAATCATTGATCTAACTAATTTTGATGATTCTCCTGAAAGAAATGTGGCTCCAGCAAACATTGTTAAACCCACAATTTCTTCCAATGTGCCGGTATCATTAGTAGGCCATCCTTCCTAGACAATTATGATTGATGAACCTTCTACTGATCCTCCAGTCGATTCTTCATGATTTGGTGAGTCATCTGATCCTCCTTTGACGAAACTTCGATCTCTGACTGATCTCGATGTAGTTTCCAATATCTTCTCGTAGCTTCTCGAGGTGGATCCTACACTTGATATTCCTACTTCGCTTCCTTCATCGGTGTTCACATCTCAAGTATAGGGTTGTGATGTAATAATAATCTCGGTAAGACCGAGGTCGAATCCATAGGGACTGAACCTTGTATGTAATCTGAAAGGAACTCGAACTAGAACTAGGCGAAGATGAAATCTAAATCAGGGAGAATTTAAGAGAATAATGGTGAAATCTTAAACTAGAACTTGTAAAATTCAAAGGTGAGAAATTAGGGTGCTAAGGATCCACTTATAGAGATTAGGGAGATCTATGCTTGATTCATAAACACAACTGGATTTAGAGTCCCATCCTCATCCAGTTGGAAGATATAACCTTAAAAACCAAATCTGAACTTCCTTTGATCTAGTTTTAAAGAGATGATAGGTATGAGAATTAGAATTGATTCCATCACAAAAACATGCCCATGAGACAAAGCAAACAACAGAATTTAGCTAATTCACATCCAATCTAAGAGAGTTATGAACGTTAGGAAGGGTTCCATCATCCAACCATGCCCAGGAGACAATGGTGAACAATAGGGACTCCTAAATTCACATTCCCTACAATGCTAAGAACATGCTCAAAGTTATCGCAGATCCATCATAATTTAAGTCATAATAAACCATTAAAAACTGAAAGCATTCCTTAATATCAAATTATAATCAAAGAGAGTTTAATGTAAACATGAATTAAAACCATAGAAACATCCCATCACGCTACAAGCTTCACCTCTTAGCCCTAGCTAAGAGGTTTAGCCAACTATAGACATGATTGAACTAAAATCTCTTAGAAAAAATATAAAGAAAAGTAACTAAGGGAAGGACGAAAGAAAACTCTTGAGGACAGCTTATCCACGTCGTTGCTCTCCTAGCCGATGCTCCTGCTTCCGTTTCTTCCGAATGCATTGTGCAAATAAGACAAAATTTCACTAATACTTATTATTTTTCACACTCTTTCTAACGCCTAAGTTTAAGCCTTGATCGCTTATGGATTACGAATATGCTCTTTAATGGCTAGCGCCATTTGATCTGTCTGTTGGGCCACTTTTATAAGGATTTAAGAGCTAAAATTCGACGTGTACAGTTAATTTAGGGTCCTCAAGCCAGATATAAAGTTTCAAGCCAAACGGATGGTGAGAACCCTGTGATCTTGCATTCAGGGCGACTTTCATACCTCTTGGATTTCAATTGCTTGATTTTCTTGGATCTTTGGCATGTAATTTCTTTGATCTCGGTCCTCTAAGGTCCGTCCCTTACCTTGGTGATTTATGAGTGTTAAATTCATGCTTTTAGTACCCTTTTCAGTCCAGGCTTCTAAATTCACCTTGCAACACAAACACAATTAAAATAAGCCGTTAAACAGTATCATGTTCGTAAATTTAGGTAATAATTGGGGTCTAATATGCAATATTTGACCCTCGACAACCGGTCAACAAACGACGATCGGAAATTAACTTTCTGAAGAAAGAGATTGAACAACTAATGTCTCTCGACCTATCTGAGCTAATGTCGACAATTGACTAGAAATATTGACTACACATGTTAACAGATTGGAATCCCTAGGCAATGATTTCTTTTTCGAATTGGAGCCATCAAGGAGAGTTTTAAATTATGCCTGTAGCTATAAGTTAGTGAGAGAAGAGATTAGTCGAATTGATGCTTCTCTAAAATCACGCAACTATATTTCAAAGTGAACGAGTCCTCTTTGCAATTCATGACTTTGCGACAATAAATTCAAATTATGACCGATGGTGAAGACGAGATCGTCTCCAAGAGACATGCTGCTCAAACTCAGAAAGATGAGTTGGAAAAACGGTTGGCTACGGTTGTAAAGGAAATTGAAGTGCTAGAGACTAAAACTAAGGAGCTTCGCGAGAAATTGCAGGCTGCTTACGAGGCTTGTGATGCCTTGGCTCACTAGACCTTTTCTTCTTCTAAGCAGATCACTACTTCAAAACAAGAGATATGGAGGTTGCAAGAGACCAAAAAGATATCAATCGGTCAAATGGATATATCAGCCAAAAGTTACAATGCTTTTAAGGATTTGAAGTTCAAGAACTAATCTTCTATTCCTTTATATTTTTCTGGCCTGTAATATTTCAATTGGATAGCTTTTTTACTTTCACACACACATATTACTGAATCATTCATCAGTCATATGGTGCTATATCGATCGATTTCCCGCTCAACCAATTTCACTTTCCGTATGTATTTTTTATACATATGAATTAACGATATACTGTCGAGCTTATACAAAATCTTTTCCATCATTATATGACCCAGGAAGATAGCCACTCCTATACTATCCAAAGAAAATATTTTGCTTGATATTCCTTCCTCTATACGTTTCTATGCATTGATTACAACAATATGGTTTTGTCAATTACCTCTGTGGGGACAAATCAAAAATTTCCACGCGGCACTGATTACTGCGCTTACCTATATGGTGAAAACCTTCATTATTATTCCACAAAACTTTCAATGGCATAGATGGATTTATCTATAGTGAAACTCTCTACTCCTTAGCCACATGGCTTCCTCTTACAGAGTGCAATAAATATCGTATTTATCTCAAACACCTACAAATACCATTTCTTAGCTTGCTTTTCGCCAAGTTTTGGCCTTCATTCATCTTCCTCACCATGCTTCCATCTTTTCCTTTTCTTCTTTGGGATATTCCCAAAGATGTTCAGTTGCTTCCCAGATGTATGCAAATACTTAAATATCCAATGATTGAAGCAAGCCTCTAACCAACCCACTTGTGGTCTTTTGACCAACTTGGGAGAGCTTATGAGTCAAACCATAATCCAAGCTACCCAGGTCTTGGTTCGATATCTGACTAAAATAATTACAACAGTTGAAAAGTCTTTCTAAATCATTCTCTTATCTAGATCCTTCTTTGATTACATTTCTTTTCACAATGGTTCCTCTTATGTAGGCCAAGACTCTATTCCTCTCGGTCGCCTTTATATCTCGAACAACTAGACCGCATTTCTCTCTTCACTCGTAACTCGATCACAACATTCCATCGACAATCCTGATGTGTAAAACTAGATTTATGCCAGCTATAATCCCATAAAAACCCTCCAAGCATCTTGAAGATCTTTTCATCCATTGCCTATTCCCCATGCAATGCCAGATGTCGCCCTCCTATTGGCTTTCCTAGAATGACCAGAAATAGGGTACAACAGTACCCAATCCATATATGTGTTGTGGCCTACATGAGTTTGGATCAAGCTGATTTCTATGTCATTTAGGAGTCGTTTGGATCGTAAGTTGCTTAAGATAAGTTACTTGTGCCACAAGTAGCTTATCTTAATTTCTATTGATTAAAAAGATAAGTATGTTTGGTAAACAACATACTTATCCTGCTCCTCTCTTTCGTTTCTCCTATTCCACTCTTTAACAACTTATGAAAATATAAATGCTAAAAAAATAACTGAAGTGATCGAGTACTTTTAAGTAAAAAGTTATAACTAATCATAAACCAAACTTACTTATTTAAAATAAGTTACTTATCTACTACTGTAAGTAGAAAAAGTAAATTATTTAGTGGTATCCAAATGAGCCCTTAGATTTCGTGAACAGAACACGTGGGCCTACATCTTTCCCGTACCACCTTTAAAGAAAAGCCAACTGTCCATATCTCGGGTGTGATGTGGCCGTCAAGAATTTCGGACTTGTATACATACCAAGTGGGGACCATCTCAAATGTAAATCAAGCACTTGTACATAAGGTCAATGGTGGTTCAGTGGTCCCCACACTATAGATACTCATGTCGATCAAGTAGTTCTGTCTATAGTCCAAGCAATGCATGCATGTCATAGTAGTTGGGCTACGAGGCACATGTTTTCATGTGTTGCTCAAGCATCTCTCCAAAAAGAACTTGGTGTGAACTACTCAGGGTAGTCTTCCCATCTTTGGGGGAATATAGGGATTTAAATCGTCCCGTCCATACAAGTGGGGCCCACATGATTTAGTGATCCGATTACAGACCAATGTTAAGATGGAGCCCAACTTGATTGGGGTGTGGCACTCTTGAATTCGTCAACATTGAAAGATCTTACCCATCAAATATTCAGACCTTATTATTATTATTATTATTATTAATTTTGGAGGTTGTTGTTTTTCTTAACTATCTATTTGTAATCTACATAAGGGTATTGTAATATGGAAGATGGACCACAAGATCAATGGTCTGGATTTAATAACCTCAATTCCCATAGCGATTTACACACTTTTGCACCCACTTTAATCTTATAACATATGGAACATAACAGACACTTAAACACACCGTTAATAAGGAGGAGTATGCTCTCTCGTTCACACGTTGGGTGTGTTTGAATTTGGAGGATAAAATTCTTATAAGGGGGGTAGAATGTAATGACCTGAGATTTTGGTGCACATGCCTACATCTTCGTACATGCACACTTGCATTCATCTAAGCATTCATGCATAATCCTTCCATTTATTCACACAGTCATGCATACACGGATGCATAAAATGTTCAAGTTATGACCATTGATATGCATGATCAATTTCTTTAATGTGTATTATTGATTAATAATTGTATGATTTTGGTGTATATATATGTATATGTATACGTGTACCCTCTTTATTCATACATTTAGTATTAACCGTTCATTCATTAAGTAGCTCAAATCTAATCATAAAACATACACTAAATCCAACTGTTCATACGCCATATAGGGTATGCGGTCACCCACTCATCCATCCATTTTTCAGGATTGTAGTTTAATCATCTAAGCCATTTATCCAACGATCCACCTATCTGATCAACTAAAAACCCATCTCGCACATATCCGAGTATGAAAGTAAACATACATTAATATGCATATCAGATTAAATTCATAATCATTTGATTATTTCACATATATCTTATCATCCAATCGTATATCATACCTGGATCCGCCAATTGAGCCACCCAAAAATCAAACAAAAATTACTGTGATGATGCTCACATTTCTCCGGATAAATTTACTGAAGTACTTCTTACATTGAAACTTGATTTAACAAGTTTTTGAGTCCTGTAAGCCACATACGTATTTAAGTGGTAAACTTATAATTTTTAAAAGAGGAGAAAACCATCCATGTATCCATACATACAACTGTAAATCCGACGCCCCATATCTCACAATCGGATATCCCGTTCATAAAATCAACCGTACATCTATCTTTATGCTCATTGAGGTACCACATTATAACGCCCCGTGTTTTCAGGGCCCGAGTACATGACCCGTTTTCCAAAAACCCGAGTGTTAACCTATAAAGAGTCAAATTCCATATATATATATATATATATATATATATTCTTTTATCAGAGTTAGCTATCATTCAGAGTTTAACAGTTAAGCGTAGAATGGACAAATCAACATAAGGAAAATTTTCATTTATATTTAGAGTATACCAGAGGTTGCCTATAATAACTTATCACTACCAAAAAAATGAGCAAAGGCTACAGATGATTGGAGTCTTTAGCTACGAATTTAATTCGTAGCTAAATACTCCAATCATCCATAGCCTTTACTCTAATTGATGGTCTCATAGAATTCTATGGGGGGCCCACCACAATTTTTGTGTTCAATCTAAGCCATCCATCCATTTTGACAGATAATTTTAATTTGTTAGCTCAAAAATTAGATAAAGTTAAAGCTCAAGTGGACCACACCATAGGAAACAATGGAGATTAAGTGCCTTTTGTTGATTTGTGGTGTGGTCCATGTGAGTCTTCTAGTTGCCTCATTTTTTGGGATAAATTCCTAAATAATTCTTTGAATTGAATGGAAGGCATAGATGAATGACATACATCATGTTGGGCCACATGGAGCCCCTAACATCACCGTTAATCTCCATTTGGCGACCGCGCACACAAAAAAAAGCCCCCGCCCACTGCAATTTTCATTCTCGTGCCCCCACCTCTCTCTCTCTCTCTCTCTCTCTCTCTCTCTCCTCTCGCTCCTTTCTCTCTATCTTCTCCCCACTTCTCTCTCTGCCGCTACCTCTCTCTGCCTCTCCTTCTCGTCTCTGTCTCCGTCTCCGGCCCTCTCTCTCCCTCTCTCTCCCTCTCCCTCTCCCTCTCCCTCTCCCTCTCACTCTCTCTATCCCTATCTTTCTCTCTCTCAAAACCCTACTCTTCTCTCTCTTTCTATCTCCTCGGCCCTCTGCTGCAACATCAGGTATCTCCCTCTCCACTCGATCTACCGCACATCAAGGAGCATTCTGCTGTAACATCAGGTATCTCTCTCTCTCTCTCTCTCTCTCTCTCTCTCTCTCTCTCTCTCCTTACCTATTCATATCAATTCCGGCATTTTTTTAGCATTTTTTAATCCTTCAAGTAACATTGTCCAATGATTTGTGTATTAGGAATATTTGAGTTTCAAATCCCTAATTAGGGATTTATAGTATCAATTCCCTAATTATGGATTAGTGTAGTGGTGTTGTCTAAGAGAAGACAGTCATGTATCAGAGGTCTTTTTGGGTTTAGGGCTTTATCGATTTGTAGTGTCGATTCCCTAATTGTGGATTTGCAGTGTCAATTCCCTAATTTTTTCGATTTTGCCTAATTGTATTTGGGGCTTTTTGGATTTAGGGCTTTGTTAATCTAGCTCGTGAATAGTGGCCATGGGATAATATTTTAAGTAAGAATATGCTGCAACAATTTGTATTCAAGTAAGAAAATGTTGTATATTATCTATGTATAATCTTGCGGTCCAAGAGATTTTTAGTGCATGAGCCATCAATGGATGGACCCACCATATCAATTGTTTGGATCACTCAAGCCATGGTTCCCACTTGTACAAAATGGAAACCTAGTCTATTCTCCAGAATGTCAGCCCTAGCATTACATTAATACCTCTTTATTTATCTGTGGTTTGTTGTTTCATAACTAAATTTTGGTGGACTATGATTCTTCATAGAGTTGATGCCATGAAATGTTTCTTCATCCCAAGTAAAAAATTTGAATTCTTATGCTCTTGAAAGTTGAATTATGATGGTTGATCTTGAGTTGGTATTTAATAATTAGGTTGTTCGAGACATTCATATCTTGTGATCAGATGAATGAATAGGGATTGATTTCTATGGGCTTTGGTTGCATATGCTGCAGTTCTTATTGGTGTGCAGTTCTTGTAAGAAAATAGAATACAACTTTGAATGTATTTCCAATGTAGTGAATTTTTTAAGTTGTATCTGGTGGTAAACAGGGGCACTTACGTGATGAGATTTGAGGCTTCATCTCATCATCAATAATGCCAGGTTTGCTATTTTAAGATACTAACTTGTAATATCTTACTGATTGGATGTGTCTGAGTGTCCAAAAATAGTTGGACAGCAAGTTTTAGAAAGGCCCACTCATTCAATGGTTAGGATCACAATGTGGGGTAATTTGAAGATAATTCTCAGGTTTGAAATGTCCATGCGATATTTCGCATGTTACTCTAGTGTTACAAACTTGAGATTTAAAACTTTCTGAAAGAAAGTTGATAATTGAATACTATCTGTTTTGGAGGCTATGTATTGTTGATTTTGTTCAGGCCATGACTGTCCAACAAGTTGAGGCACCTATGGATCTAAAGAAAGAGATGGGAAGATTAATATTTGAACAAAAGTATGGGGAAGCATTCACTCCCATGAATTGTTGGATGTTTATTTGTTTTTTAGATGATGCATATTTTTCTTAGTTTTTTAGAGTTTATAATTGAGTAGATGAGCGTGTGCTCTTGAAGTATTGTCTCTATTTTTATTTTTTTTATGACATCTCATCCTTGTCCTTTTCTATATTTTTAGTTCTTCAATTTTGGGGCATAACTTTTCTGTATGATGATATTCATTGTAGGATGAATCAATTCATACTGTAGATTCGAGTCCATACTCGTCTTTTGATTTTTAGGTTGCAAATGGATTATTGCCACTACAAAAGCTTCATCCAAGCAGAATATACCAAAATCACTAGGAAATTGATTTGGGTTTGTTTTGGATTTTTAGGTTTTTAATTCCAATTGCATAATCCAATGTAATCATTCCATTTAGGTTTTCTTTCTATTTTTTCACGATGATTGATTGCTTTTATTTAGTTGGTCATTGAAAAGGGAACTGGTGGCCTACAACTAGCTGTAGTTTACCTAACACACAATCCACTTTTACAAGCATTTTGTGCCAGGGTCCAATTGGAAACAAAATTCCTAAGGCACATCTTTTTTCATATGCAGGCTAGTGCATTCAAAGGGCCTGTTTTCACCCATGCAGATGTCAAGCCTGATATGGTGGTGAAGGCAAAGGTGCTTTTTTTCTTGCATTCATTGTTACTTCTGTTTTGCTAATAGTCTTCAAGCCACTCTTTGTTCTATTTGTAATGGTTTTAATACTTGATTTATGTGTAGATTATGTACCTAACTACAATGGAGAAATTAGGTGTAAGGATGGGCTTTTTTCATCATTTGAGTTGATGTTTGACAGTGGAATTTGTTCGCTCCCTTTCCTGCTAATCTTTATAATCTCTTCCACTTAAATTGAGGTTGTTGCATCATTAGTTACTAGTATTTGCAGGCTGTGGATATGGATTTTTCATTTTTACAATGATGCGTTGTATTTGAATTTGTTTATTGGAAGTCAGAACCCACTCGATGAATCGTAGTTCGAAAGCTTGACCTGACTCAGAGGAGTTGACTCAGTCAGGTTATATCTAGACTCAGAGAAAATCACATTTCAGTCAGAAACCTTTAAAAAAAAGTTGTAGTAGTTACTTTACCTGAGTTAGGTTTTCAAGTTTTAAGCAATCAGATGAACGGTCTAGACTTGGGTTAAGAATCAAGAGATACTATTTGTAAAGTTTTCTAAGGACACAATTGAGAGCTTTCAGTCAATCAAGGTTGTAGAAGTCTTTTATTTTATTAGAAGATAGATTCCTAATTTTTCAAAGGAGATTACCTAACCTGCCCATAGTTAGCCTGCCACTACTCCCATCAAGCACATGAATCAAAATCTTTTGTTGTCACTTCCCATGTCATTTGAAATTGCATATGATATGCACTTCCTGAGGTACCCATTTTTGCTTCCTTTGTGCATTGTGGTTTTTTTTTTTTTTGCTTAATTTCAGAACTCTTGAATACTGTTAATATGCACTGCCCTTGAATGTTGACTTTCCTGCGATGAGTTCTAGGTAAGAATTTGATGAAGGTCATAGCCCTGTTCAACCTGAGAATGGCGTGCAAGGTGGCTACACTTTGATCTGGCCGGTCCATACTTTGTATGCAATTCCTCTTGCAATTGTTTTATGGGTGTTCGTAAAGTGGAATGTTGTTGTGTTGTGTAGGCGATCAAGATGCTATCCAGCATAGGTGTAGAGAGGCACCAAAAGCCGTCATAGAGCTTGAAAATTATGGATTGCCATTTTCTTGAATTGAAGAAGGAAAAATATATCATCGTGCATTTGGTAGTCAAAGCTGAATTTCAGAAAGGTTCACATACTCAACTTTGTTATAGCCTTATAGGGGTAGTTAGTTTCACGAGTTATCTGTGTTGCAATTGTATGTGGGTAGGCCTGTCGCTGTGCATGTGCTGTTGATCAACTGGTCATGCTTTATGGTCAGGTAATGAGACACAATACACAGTTCTTCGTGGAATACTTTGCTTTGGATCTTATAATGGACAGTACGGGTAAGTTACTTTCTGAGTGATATATTTCTCCACCAAAAAAATTGACCTAATCTTGTTTTCCTCTGATTTGAATTTGAACTTTTTGTGGTTCTCACTTGTCAAACACATGTTGAGTGTGATACAAATTGAATTACTTCAATGCAGCTAGAAAGTGCTGAATGATTATCTTTTGAATTTTATGTGGCATTCTTAACTTTCCCTTTTAGTTAGTGCTCATTATCAAAACAATCTGGTTTATTAGGTTGGTGAATCAGGATTTTACAAGAAGCATTGAAAATGCGCCAGCAAATTGGGATTTTATGGAATGTAAGCAGGTAACTTTTGGGCATTTGAGTTTCTAACAGGATAATCAAGATAGAATTCGACGAACATAATTTCCTTTTCAATTGTTAGTCATAGAGTGACAGTACTTGTTTCAATTTTCTTTGATGGATGATGAATGTATTTGTGAATGTAAATGAAAATAAACAACTTATGATATATATATATATATATGTTATCAATGGAGGATACCTTGTTTAGGGGGACATGAAATTCTTGTAGCTTATGGTATAGTGCCCCAATATAAGTTGTATGTTACTAGTATGTAGTAGATAATACTAGGTTCAATAGTAGAAATTTTCTTTTCTAGGATGGATTCATTCCAGGATGGATGGATTGTTAGATCATGGATGCATTCCATTAATTTTCTTTATGCATGCATTCCAGGATGGATGGATTGTTAGATCATGGATGGATGGATCATCATGCATGTGTTTATATTTGTATTTGCACGGACCACACCCTTAACTTAAACCCGAACCCAGTTTCCTAAACTTAAACCTTAACCTATTCTTAATTCCCTAAACATTAACCTACAACCTAACCTAAACCTAACTCCCTAACCTAAACCTAAACCTAAACTTGAAAACCCAAACTTAAACCCGATCCCGAACCCAGTTTCTCAACCTAAACCTTAACCTATTCTCAATTCCTAAACCTAAACCTACACCTAATCCTAATCTCAACTCCCTAGCCTAAACCTAAACCTAAACTTGAAAACCCAAACTTAAACCCGATTCCAAACCCGAACCCAATTTCTAAACCTTAACCTTAACCTATGCTCAAATCCCTAAACCTAAACCTACACCTAATCCTAATCTCAACTACCTAACCTAAACCTAAACTTGAAAACCCAAACATAAACCCGATCCCGAACCCAAACCCGATTTCCTAAACCTAAACCTTAACCTATTCTCAAATCCCTAATCCTACACCTACACCTACACCTACACCTAATCCTAATCTCAACTCCCTAACCTAAACCTAAACCTAAACTTGAAAATCCAAACCTAAACCCAAACCCGAACCCGAACCCAATTTCCTAAACTTAAACCTTAACCTATTCTCAAATCCCTAAACCTAAACCTACACCTAATCCTAATCTCAACTCCCTAACCTAAACCTAAACCTAAACTTGAAAACCCAAAATTAAACCCGATCCCGAACCCGAACCCGAACCCGATTTTCTAAACCTAAACCTTAACCTATTCTCAAATCCCTAAAGTTAAACCTACACCTAATCCTAATCTCAACTCCCTAACCTAAACCTAAACCTACACTTGAAAACCCAAACATAAACCCGATCCTGAACCTGAATCCGATTTCCTAAACCTGAACCTTAACCTATTCTCAAATCCCTAAACTTAAACCTACACCTAATCCTAATCTCAACTGCCTAACCTAAACCTAAACCTAAACTTGAAAACCCAAACATAAATCCTATCTCGAACCTGAACCCGATTTCCTAAACCTAAACCTTAACCTATTCTCAAATCCCTAAACCTAAACCTTAACCTATTCTCAAATCCCTAAACCTAAACCTAGACCTAATCCTAATCTCAACTCCTAACCTAAACCTAAACCTAAACTTGAAAACCCAAACCTAAACCCGATCCCGAACCTAAACCCAATTTCCTAAACCTAAACCTTAACCTACAACCTAACCTAAACCTAAACCTATAACCTATACTTAGAACCTAAACCTAAGCCTAAAACCTAAACCTATGACCTAAAAAAACTAAATGTTTTCTCAAATCCCTAAACCCAAACCTACACCTAATCCTAATCTCAACTACCTAAACTAAACCTAAACCTAAACTTGAAAACCCAAACTTAAACCCGATCCAGAACCCGAACCCGATTTCCTAAACCTAAACCTAAACTTGAAAACCCAATCTTAAACCCAATCCTGAACCCAATCCCGATTTCCTAAACCTAAACCTTAACCTATTCTCAAATCCCTAAACCTAAACCTACACCTAATCCTAATCTCAACTACCTAACCTAAACCTAAACCTAAACTTGAAAACCCAAACATAAACCCGATCTCGAACCCGAACCCGATTTCCTAAACCTAAACCTTAACCTATTCTCAAATCTCTAAACCTAAACCTACACCTAATCCTAATCTGAACTCCCTAACCTAAACCTAAACCTAAACTTGAAAACCAAAACTTAAACCCAATCCCGAACATGAACCCGATTTCCTAAACCTAAACCATAACCCATTCTCAAATCTAAAAACCTATAACCTAAACCTAAACCAAAACCATAACCTATAACCTAAAGCCGAACCCATTCTCAAATCCCAAAACCTATAACCTAAACAAAAACCAAAACCCGAACCCATTCTCAAATCCAAAACCTATAACCTAAACCTAAACCTTATCCTAAACCAAAACCAAAACCTATAACCTAAACCCGAATGCATTCTCAAATCCCAAAACCTATAACCAAAACCAAAACCTATAACCTAAACCCGAACCCATTCTCAAATCCAAAACCTATAACCTAAACCGAAACCTATAACCTAAACTCAAATCGGTAAACCTTAACCTATAACCTAACCTAAACCTATACTTATAACCTAAAACTATTCCCAAATCCCAAAACCTATAACCTAAACCTAACCTTTCCCTAAACCTATAACCTAAACTCAATTCCCTAAAGCTAAAACTACACCTAATCCTAATCTCAACTCCCTAACCTAAACCTAAACCTAAACTTGAAAACCGAAAACTTAAACCCAATCCCGAACATGTACCCGATTTTCTAAACCTAAACCATAACCCATTCTCAAATCAAAAAACATATAACCTAAACCTAAACCAAACCCATAACCTATAACCTAAACCCAAACCCATTCCCAAATCCCAAAACCTACAACCTAAACCTAAACCTTAACCAAAACCTATAAGCTATAACCTAAACCAAAACCTATAACCTATAACCTAAACCAAAACCAAAACCAAAACCTATAACCTAAACCCGAACTCATTCTCAAATCCCAAAACCTATAACCTAAACCTATAACCTAAACCTAAACCTAAACCTTAACCTAAACCAAAACCAAAACCTATAACCTATAACCAAAACCAAAACCAAAACTAAAACCAAAACCTATAACTAAAACCAAAACCAAAACCAAAACCTATAACCTATAACCTAAACCAAAACCAAAACCTATAACCTAAACCCGAACCCATTCTCAAATCCCAAAACCTATAACCTAAACCAAAACCAAAACCTATAACCTAAACCCGAACCCATTCTCAAATCCCAAAACTTATAACCTAAACCTAAACCTAAACCAAAACCAAAACCTATAACCTAAACCCGAACCCATTCTCAAATCCCAAAACCTATAACCTAAACCTAAACCTTAACCTAAACCAAAACCAAAACCTATAACCTAAACCAAAACTAAAACCTATAACCTATAACCTAAACCAAAACCATAACCTATAACCTAAACCCGAACCCATTCTCAAATCCCAAAACCTATAACCTAAACCTAAACCTTATCCTAAACCAAAAACAAAAACTATAACCTATAACCTAAACCAAAGCCAAAACCATAACCTATAACGTATAACCAAAACCAAAACCAAAATCAAAACCTATAACCTATAACCTATAACCTATAACCTAAACCAAAGCCAAAACCAAAACCTATAACCTATAACCAAAACCAAAACCAAAACCAAAACCAAAACCAAAACCAAAATCATAACCTATAACTTAAACCCAAACCCATTCTCAAATCCCAAAACCTATAACCTAAACCAAGACCATAACCTATAACCTAAACCCGAACCCATTCTCAAATCTAAAAACCTATAACCTAAACCTAAACCTTATCCTAAACCAAAATCAAAACCTATAACCTAAACTAAAACTAAAACCTATAACCTAAACCCAAACCCATTCTCAAATGCCAAAACCTATAACCTAAACCTAAACCAAAACCTATAACCTAAACCCGAACCCATTCTCAAATCCCAAAACCTATAACCTAAACTAAAACTAAAACCTATAACCTATAACCAAAACCAAAATCTATAAAATATAACCTAAACCAAAACCATAACCTACAACTTAAACCCGAACCCATTCTCAAATCCCAAAACCTATAACCTAAACCTAAACCTTAACTTAAACCAAAACCAAAACTTATAACCTAAACCAAAACTAAAATCTATAACCTAAACCCGAACCCATTCTCAAATCCAAAACCTATAACCTAAACCAAAACTTATAACCTAAACTCAAATCCCTAAACCTTAACCTATAACCTAACCTAAACCTATACTTATAACCTAAAACTATTCCCAAATCCCAAAACCTATAACTTAAACCTAACCTTTCCCTAAACCTATAACCTAAACTCAATTCCCTAAAGCTAAACCTACACCTAATCCTAATCTCAACTCCCTAACCTAAACTTAAACCTAAACTTGAAAACCAAAACTTAAACCCAATCCGAACATGAACCCGATTTCTTAAACCTAAACCATAACCCATTCTCAAATCTAAAAACTTATAACCTAAACCTAAACCAAAACCATAACCTATAACCTAAACCCGAACCCATTCTCAAATCCCAAAACCTATAACCTAAACCTAAACCTTATCCTAAACCAAAACCAAAACCTATAACCTATAACCTAAACCAAAGCCAAAACCAAAACCTATAACCTATAACCTAAACCAAAGCCAAAACCAAAACCTATAACCTAAACCAAAACCAAAACCAAAACCAAAACCAAAATCTATAACTTATAACCTATAACCTAAACCAAAGCCAAAACCAAAACCTATAACCTATAACCTAAACCAAAACCAAAACCAAAACCAAAACCTATAGCCTATAACCAAAACCAAAACCATAACCTATAACCTAAACCCGAACCCATTCTCAAATCCCAAAACCTATAACCTAAACCAAAACCATAACCTATAACCTAAACCCGAATCCATTCTCAAATCCAAAACCTATAACCTAAACCTAAACCTTATCCTAAACCAAAATCAAAACCTATAACCTAAACCAAAACCAAAACCTACAACCTAAACCCGAACCCATTCTCAAATCCCAAAACCTATAACCTAAACTTAAACCAAAACCAAAACTAAATCCTAAAACCTAAACCAAAACCAAAACCTATAACCTAAACCCGAACCCATTCTTAAATCCCAAAACCTATAACCTAAACCAAAACCAAAACCTATAACCAAAACCAAAACCAAAACTAAAACTTATAACCTATAACCAAAACCAAAACCAAAACCAAAACCTATAACCAAAACCAAAACCAAAACCAAAACCAAAACCAAAGCCTATAATCTATAACCAAAACTAAAACCAAAACCAAAACCTATAACCTAAACCAAAACCAAAACCTATAATATAAACCCGAACCCATTCTCAAATCCCAAAACCTATAACCAAAACCAAAATCAAAACCAAAACCAAAACCAAAACCAAAACCTATAACCAAAACCAAAACCTATAACCTAAACCCGAACCTATTCTCAAATCCCAAAACCTATAACCTTAACCAAAACCAAAACCTATAACCAAAACCTATAACCTATAACCAAAACCAAAACCAAAACCAAAACCTATAACCTATAACCTAAACTAAAACCATAACCTATAACCTAAACCCGAACCCATTCTCAAATCCCAAAACCTATAACCTAAACTAAAACCAAAACCTATAACCTAAACTCGAACCCATTCTCAAATCCAAAAACCTATAACCTAAACCTAAACCTTATCCTAAACCAAAACTAAAACCAAAACATATAACCTAAACCCGAACCCATTCTCAAATCCCAAAACCTATAACCTAAACCTAAACCTTAACCTAAACCAAAACCAAAACTTATAACCTAAACCAAAATTAAAACCTATAACCTAAACCCGAACCCATTCTCAAATCCAAAAACATATAACCTAAACCAAAACGTATAATCTAAACCAAAACCTATAACCTAAACTCAAATCCCTAAACCTTAACCTATAACCTAACCTAAACCTATACTTATAACTTAAAACTATTCCTAAATCCCAAAACTTATAACCTAAACCTAACCTTTCCCTAAACCTATAACCTAAACTCAATTCCCTAAAGCTAAACCTACACCTAATCCTAATCTCAACTCCCTAACCTAAACTTAAACCTAAACTTGAAAACCAAAACTTAAACCCAATCCCGAACATGAACCCGATTTCTTAAACCTAAACCATAACCCATTCTCAAATCCAAAACCTATAACCTAAACCAAAACCAAAACCATAACCTATAACCTAAACTCGAACCTATTCTCAAATTCCAAAACCTATAACCTAAACCTAAACCTTAACCTAAACCAAAACCTATAACCTAAACCTAAACCAAAACCAAAACCTTAACCTAAACCAAAATCGAACCTATAACCTAAACCAAAACCAAAACCTATAACCTAAACCCGAACCCATTCTCAAATCCCAAAACCTATAACCTAAACCTAAACTTGAAAACCCAAACTTAAACCCAATCCCGAACTTGAACTCGATTTCCTAAACCTAAACTATAACCTATTCTCAATTCCCTAAAGCTATAACCTATTACCTAAACCTATAACCTTTCCCTAAACCTTTAACCTAAACCTAAACTTCAAACCTAAATGTATTCTCAAATCTTTAAACCCAAACCTACGACTAATCCTAATCTCAACTTGAAAACCCAAACCTAAATTCGATCCCAAACCCGAACCTGATTTCTTAAGCCTAAACCTTAACCTATAATCAAGTTCCCAAAAGCTATAACCTATAACCTAAACCTAAACCTATAACCTAATCCTAAGCCTTAACCTAAACCTGAACTTAAACCTATAACCTTAACCTAAACCAAAACCTATAACCTAAACCTTAACCCATAACCTAAACTTAATTATAACCTATAGCCTAACCTTAACCTAAACCTTAACCTAAACCTATAACCTAAACCAAAACCTAAACCAAAACCTATAATCATATGACGAGACCATTTCTTTTGTGTCAATTTCATTCCTCTTTGAGTTTTTCTAATTCATTAAGAAAAAAAATGGTTATACATGATGCACTTCTTTCACTTTGTCTTTCTTTTTCCCAATGGGCATTCTAATTTATGAATGACATGACTGTTTACAGGATGATGGAATATATGAAGCTGTTGAAATTTCATGGTGAAGTCGAGCACATTTCTCTAATGGAGCCAAAGATTTGTATTTTCAGCATTATTGTAATTGTAATTGTAATTGATTGAATGAAGGATTGTAATTGTAATTGATTGAATGAAGGATTGTAATTGATTGTAATAAATTGAATGAATGATTGTAATTGAATGAATGGATGATTGTACAGGTGGTAATTGAATGAACAAATGATTATATGTAATTTTTTAATGTATAAAATAGCTACGGATATTGACCGTAGCGAGTAATCTGACAGGTGTAGCCTTTATTAAATTTGGCATATTGCTACGGACTTTTAGCTACAAATAATATCCGTAGCTGTTTGAAGTTTTCGCTACAGATATAATTGCCACGGATTAAATCCGTAGCCATAGGTTCCAGACCTATTGTTACGGCCCCTATGACTACGATCGTGCTACGGACTAAAACCGTAGCCATATGTCTATGGCTACGGATTTTATCCGTAGCCTTTGCCCGTTTTCTGATAGTTATTACTACAAATTATATCCATAGCTGTTGGAACCTATTGCTACGGATTAAATCCATAGCCATAGGTTCCAGACCTATTGTTACGGCACTTACGACTACGGTTGTGCTACGGACTAAAACCGTAGCCATAGGTCTATGGCTACGGATTTTATCTGTAGCCTTTACACTTTTTTCTGGTAGTGATATATAAACCAATGTCTCTGAAATTCACAAGTACAAGATTGACATGATTTGATACAGGAAAAAAAATAACAGAAAGCATATAAATATTAGTCGTGAGACCGTGCAGCTCTTCTTAGCAATATAGTGGTGCATCCCTAACACTTGTACCTGACTCCTCATCAGTTTGAACCTGAAAATCACTTAAGCCACCTGTGCTACTTGTACGGTTATATATTTGATAGATGAGTGGCCAATTCTATGTGAATTTCTCTCAAGACTACACACCGCTAACTTAGCTAAGCATTGTTTAAAAAAAAAAAATAAGGCAACCAAAATAATTCATGATGTGGTCTTTTTAAATTCATGGATGCGTGAATGCACATCGACCTGGGGATGCTCATCTAGTCAGACTTGGGCTCGTCACCCATGCAATCATCGACCTGGGGGTGTACCCAGTCGGACTTGGGCTCGTCACCCGAAAATAGGTTGATAGTCGATGGTTTGGGAGCTAGCGAAATGATACCCTAATAACTCTAGGGCACGTGTTACAACATCCAGAATTAGCCACCCGTCATCGCCAATATGCTATGAATGCATGATTAGCCAAACATTATTATTCCAATTATAATCAGCCAATTTAAGTAACTCAATGGTCACTAGGGGGGCTCGTCACCCAGCGTAGGCCGACAGCTCGGACATAGTGTCCTATGACCACCATCCATGGCTAATAAGATTTTCCCATCTTAGGATGCTTAATGGACGCCCATTGACCAGTGGCCAATCAAATTCAATAAGTAGGGATTACCATTGCACGGTATAGGCCATCGAAGCCACACAAGACAACCATCAAAACATAGGACCGGTATTAAATCGCAGTGGTAAAAGGATGCTTAGAACATTAAATCAAGACGACAAATGGGTCAGATAAAGTTAAATCAGAGCAGTTAAAACGGTCATTTCCAAGTTACTCAAGCCGTATGACTTATGGATGGTAAATCCCACATAAATGTTCCGTGTCCCATATAACCTCCAATCGAGGGTCTACTCTTTACCACACTATCCCATTACATCCTAAGCATGGGTTCACATACACAAGGGGGATCACCCACCATTAAGTGTAGTGAATAAAGATCCATAAGCGACTCACAACGATCTATGATAAAGTATATAGTTATGGCATGCCAGACATAAGTTGATTCATAATAATCGCAATAAGCCATGAAAAAGAACTATCAATTAAAAAGAGAGTTATCATGTAAATAACTATTACATGCAACCATGGTTCACAACTATCAACCATAAATCAGATATAAATTAGGTATTAAGAATTTGTACTAGTGTAAGAAGTCGCACGCTATGAGATAACCAATTTGATTCTTAATAGAGACTATAACTTAAACTAATTTGGAAATGGAAAGCTTAAGGGGAAGAATCATCACCTGATGAACCGAATCGCCTTCTAGTGTTGCTAAGTGCTTGCACCTGTAGAACCGAATCCTACCATGAATTATAAATTTTGTTTGGTTAGATCCAAGTTTCACATATTGTTTTTAGTTAAGGTTCTAACCTAAGGTTTAGATCACTAAGGTTTAGGGTTTCACTGTAAACTTTAGCCCTATACTTACATTCTAGGATTTGAATTGTGGTGGGTGTACATGCAATGGGTAATTATTCGAAACTAATAAAATTTTTCAATGTTGTTACCTAGACATAGAAGGCTATCTCTTTGAACCATCAACCAAGAAAGAAAGCAAAGGGGAACCACTTATCAGGCATAGTTTAGTACTTGAGTTCAATGCATAGACCGAAATCATAATGGGCCTAGGCCACATGTCTTTGCTCCATTAAGCTCCATATTAGAGCTATCACCAATAGGATGGCTATAACTGAAATGCCTACGGCCATGCCTAAGGCTCGAATGATGATTATAATGCTTGCCACAATGGAAACCAGAGTGACAATCATACGGATAACTGCATACATAAAAAAAAAGATTATTTAAAAAAATGAAATAAATTTCTCTTTCAACGGATAAGATCTAGTAATATTGTTTTAGGTTCCTATGTTTTCCATTATTAAGTTTTAATTCATTTGAGACTTTAAATTCCACCATATGGGATCTTGGTTTAGTGATCAAAATCATTGATTCAGTGGGCCTTACCATGAATAACCAGTCCTACCAACACTTTCCCATTTTGCTAACTTTGAGCTGGACAAACTATCATAATAGAATAAGGTCCAGACAGGGGAAATGTAAGCCACACACGATCTATTCATTCACAATCTGCAAGGCTCTTTATTGTTTTTTTTTTTTTTTTTGGACTTCCCTATCTAAATTATTTTCTCTGGTGTGGCTCACCTGAGTTTTGAATCACCCAAATTTTAGACACCAACACAGCGTGAGGGAGTGCACAAGTGGACGGGTTGGATGTTTTGTGCCCATCAAGGTGGCCTTACATATTGCATTGTCAGTTAAGACTAACCTAGAAAGCCTCACAGTCCATCTGACCTCAAATTCTCAAATTGAAGGTTGTTGATCAGATGGACAGGATCATTCGTTCATGAGATGGCCACTCAATGGACCTTACAGTTGGACGTGTCAAAGTCAGCATCAACATATAGTAATGATATGGAGACGAGGTCTTCTCTCCTTAGTGGATGAACCCAATTGGTTTGAGCTAGTAAATACACAATAAGAAGATGGAGGAACATATTCACAGTCAATCCCAGCAGTTTACATTTTTCCGGCATGCTTCCGACAGGCTCATCTTGGTGGTCATACATGATGCCGACACCACTTTCAACAGCCATTGTGTTCTTCCCAATCTGCTCCCGTTCTATGAAAATGCGGCCATGAAAGAAAGAAAAATAAATAAAAATTAATTATACCTGTCGAGATGTCGGCCATTGTGTTCTTCTCCTCTCACGTCCTATAGCCATCCTCCACAGAACTTGACCAGCTCAGACCGTAACTCAGTAGACTCGGTAGCTACATGCCCTATTCTCTCTCTCTCTCTCTCTCTCTCTCTCTCTCTCTCTCTCTCTCTCTCTCTTTCCTTCTTCTTTTTCCTAATTTTTCTCTCTTCCCTGGGGTGAACAGGAACGAACCAAGCTTGCCCCAAACCTGAACCGAGTTAGCGACTCAGTTTGAGCCAAGACAGTGCTGCACAACGGCAGCTGCTCGCTCCTGTCTTGGTGTAATGCCCTGAAAATTGGGGGTCATGCATACACTTAACTCCCGAGTTTTCGAGTATCACTTATATCTGATTTTTCATTAATATGCATTTAATCAGGTTAAAATGCGCAGCTTGGAATTTCCTAGAACATAAAGCACAACCACACAAGTCTACTGAAATGAAAGAGATCTAGTATATATACAGGTCCAAAAGAATATAAATGGGTCACCCATGGCGCTGCCCAGTAAAATCACAAAAGAATAATATGTCCAAAAGAATGAGCTGAGTCCACTACTCAGTGATCCAACGCTCCATCTACTGATCTTTAGAAGACCCGCTTATCAGTTGGAAGTAGGATAACTCTTCCTCCTCGTCTAAGCTCGCGTTGACAGGCTCCTCGTACCCCTCATCACCTGCAGCTACAGTAGAGTCTGGTTGGTGGTTTAAAACATCGTCTTAAAGTGGGAGTGAGTGATCAACTCAGTGGGTGCTATTAGTTTTAAGTTGTAACAAGTATCAGTTATAATATGAATTTCATGAAAAACAATCAATCATAAACATCTAGCTAATCATATTAATGCGCATGCATGACAGATGATATGATGCATGCCCTCACCATAACTCTCCCTTGAGCGACTCCATCCAACGATCATGTATGACCAACACTCCCTCAGAGCAACCTCGACAGCCGAGTCGCCACCCTAACTCATGCGATGCAATGTGGTCGTTTTAGCCGAGTTCTTAGTTAAGTCCATTCATCCAGCAGGTTGGAAAATTTGATACACTCCACATATTAATGCCCTGAGCTGGTGGCGAGGCTAAGGCCCCCCAACGTGTGAGGCCGAGACCTCGCGATCCTTGATCCCGTTGGGTTCTCCATCCCCGACTTTAACTATATGGGGAGTGTCGAGAGAAAGGGATCGCTTGCGTCACTATGGGGAGGCGTGACACCCCAGCGTAGGCCGACAGCTCAGACACAGTGTCCCTTCCACCATGCCCAGCTCACGAGGCGGTGGACCAGTTTCAATTTGATATCGATGGGCTACAACGGTTGCAGGGTGTTCCGGGTTTTATACATATGTGAGAAAACAGGATTAACAAACAAGGTTGGTCAGTAAGTAGGCTAGACCGCATGAGTCAGGCGAGCATGTGACGAGCGACATCGGGTTCAAGGGACCCATGTAGTCGAACTACTGCCACCCGTACACATCCGTCCAAACCCACGGGTCAAGTCCTAGCATAGTCCTACTGATGGGATTACCGTCTCTCCTTATGTTTCTGACCAACCCAAGGGTGTGATGGTGATCCATAACATGCCAACTATTCAGGTTATCAACTAGCATAACAATATCATATTTTCATGCATCTCAATCATACAAATCAGATACCCCTAACAAGTAAGCTATCATTATCATGTAACAAAGTGCATGTGAGTTGTGTGGGTTTATGAGGAAGTTAAGCACTTCCTTCATCTTAAAGAATCATATGCACAAGAGTAATGAATCATACATACTATGAAGTAACACCATATGGGAAAAATCAAACAAGGCATGGGCACGTAATCATCCATACACGAAATCATTTGAGAGGCAAGAACAACATCATATGAAAACTAAACATACAATTCCATACAATTCCAACAAACAAACAATTCCTAAGGTTTTTTTAGATTCTCCAAATACATCATCCAAGCAATCACAATCATTAGAATCATACTATAATTGGTGCTAGGCCACCTAAGGATAATAGTCTGCACCTATGGATCATTGGAGACTTAGAAAATGACCTAGGAATGAGGGCCTTGAGGTCAATCGGCTGGAATCCCTAAAGCAAGCACTTGCATGTTAGAAATCCATGCCAATCCCTTCTTAACACAAGAAGTTCAAGAAAAGGGATGAGGGATTTACCTAGATGATCAACGGACGATCCTTATAGTTGTGGTGTAGGGTTTCCCTTGGAGAAGAGGTAAGGCGATGCAAGATTTGGGTTTTCTTGGCCCCACCTCGATTTAAGGTCCACCTTGCTCTCCTTCACTCTCACTTTCTTCTCTCTTTACTCTCTTGCTCTCTCTTTTCTCCTTGATGGTTATAGTAAAAGAGGGAGTTATGAGAGAAGCTAGGGTTTTATTTCCTAGACTTGGGCCCTTTGGCCCCAAGTTTCAACAACTTTCTAAAATAGCCCTCTAGGACTCCCTATTGGTGTTGGGGCGGTCCCACACCCCCTTAGCCACCAAATTGGGTATGTAGGTCCCTCATGGCCCGACGAGGGGTCATACAAAGTTTAGAAACAAATGGATGAATGGATATGGGGTTTGATCATACGATTCTGGCCTTTAAATGGCCCCATGGGGTCCATTTTGGTTATTGGAGTGGTTCTGGTGGCCCTTTGGCCATGAAACTTATAGGATATATGCTCCATGGCCCGATGAAGGGCCATGCAAAATTTGGGAACGATCGGATATGGGGTTTGGTCGTACGGGTCTGATCTATGATCAATGGTCACCGTTTCATGATCAGGTCCTAGATTTCGTGGACGGGTGTAATAAAATACATTAAACCTTCACCATAAATTTAGAAGAAATTCGACGGTCGAAATGTCTCATATCTCAGTTTCAATTTAGAGTGCCAGATTCTGAGACTAGTGGGCTGGGGCGAGCCACACTTTGCAAGTGCCGCTAGGACGGCGTGGATAATTGACGTCTGGACGTTTACTGGGTTCATGGTCTACGATAGACTACAAGCCCAGTGAGATCTATGCTTTCCTAAATTTTCATAATTTTCTAACCTTCCCATGTTGCGGTATAGCCCCCACGAGATGTTGCTTAGTGTAAACGACCATCTGGCTTGGCGGCCCACACAAGGTCCTATCATGATCCGTCTGGTCTACTTAGTTGGCTAATCCTTAATTAATTTACTTGTGGAACCTCACCACTAGTAGTGGTCCTATGAAAAATCCTACGTGGACGCCCCAAGACACTGTGACGGTTGGACGGGACGTTACACTCGGACTCTCTTCTTCTTACTATTCTTCTCCGTCTTTTCTTATTAGCCTTTTTCAAGGTTTGGAATGGACCTGTCACGCCCCAAACTTAGAAGCCAGGCTCACAAAATTTTTGATCGCTGAATTCGACGCCGACAGCCTCTATAATACCCCATTCTTGGCTCCCAACACCCATATACCAGGTTCCGATCCTGAGATCCTACAAGGAGGATTTTCAACGTGAATTTATTCTATAACAAGCATAACCATAAGTATAACCTATGAACAATAACTAGGACACCATCATAAAATATACTATGATAAAAAACTTTAAGGTACAATGTGCATAAAGAGAAATACAATGATAATAATACGGAAACCCCTAATGCTCGACTGCACTCTCCTGCTCCTACTAAGCTACGACTGCCTCCTAGCATCACCTACACGCATCAATTGTGCATAAGCTTATAGAAAGCTTAGAGGGTAGTGAGAGTGTGTGTGCAATATAAGTGTGCTCAGAATGTAATATTAGAGTAATGCGGAATATACTAGTAAGTCCATGAATGCTATTAGCCGTACCAAGGCTGTGTGATGCAAAGCATGAATGCTATTAGCCGCATCAAGGCCATGCGATGTAAGGCATGAATGCTATCCTCAACATTAAGGCCATGCGATGCAAAGAGTGAATGGTGTCAGCCATACCAAGGCTATGCGATATGAGATGCAATTCAAGCATACCAGTCCTCATCCAAATCCACATATCAATGCAGTTCATCTTTAGAGCAGTAAATATCAGTACAGATCTCACTATGGATAATCACAGGGATCTAGTACAATGTACGCCAGCTTTCTGCCACTATTTGAGCGCACAACTGGGTAAGTGGAAGTCGCCTCACTATCCGCCTGCTAATATCGAGCCCGACTCGTCGATAGTAGACCTATTCCTCAAGCCGGTCAAACTCAACCTAGATATTGCCCCCTTCACTCAGGCGGGTAAGGTCACACCCCTTTCCAGTTGACCACGACACAATGGGAGATGCGACCTACTGATATACGGCCCTCGTGCGCTCATGTATCCACTCAGTCTCGACATTGGAGTCATCCTCTGGTACCATCGGGTTTAGGGATTTTTACCCAGGGACATCTATGGCACTCCGATGCCAGTAACAATATTTTTAGTATCTAATCCAGCCCTCTATGATTTGCTTGTGGAGGCCACGACCCTGATGTCGCTAGGGCATAAAGTAACCACATCACATAATGCAAGATACATGAGTCATACAATTCAGTCATGCATCAATCCTGTGCGTACCGTGCGCTCATGAGGGACAACACTGCCTATCAGGGAGCCCCATAACAACCTGCCTAATGGTATATGCAATGGTCAACCACATCTCATATCAAGCATGCAGATAATGTGTATGGGCATGCGTCATGATGCTATACTATCACGTACTTATAATTGGTATCGATGATCGGCCTAACAAAGGTCCTAAGGAAAGGTCACAATGTGGACATTTAACCAACATTGCTCCTAAGGAGTGACCCACATAAAGCCTAAAATATAGTGGGGCCCATGGCCTCACACAAAGGCCTAATATACTTTTCAATGGGCTTCATCATATGGGCCTTGTATGCATCACATCGGGCCTCGTCATATGGGCCAATATACATCACATCGGGCCTCATCATATGGGCCTCATATACATCATATTGGGCCTTATCATATGGGTTAGTATATATCAGATCGGGTCTCACTCTTGGACCTCACATGCATCATATTGTGCCTCATATACATTACATTGGGCCACATCCCATGGGCCTCAAATACATCACAATGAGCTACAACCCATGGGCCTCCAACATATCACAATGGGCCTCATATCTGGGCCTCAAATACATCGTAATGGGTTAGTCCCATGGGCCTTGAATACATCACAATGGGCCATAACCCATGGGCCTCCAACATATCACAATGGGCCTCATATCTAACCCTCAAATATACATCGTATCAAGGTGGGACCCACGCATTATATTTTCATTTTATTATATCTACACCATACATCTATTCTTAGAGATTATTGTAGAGTATTACCCAAAAATGAATCATATCAAAAGATCATCTGGACCATACCACAAATAACAGTGGAGATAATAATTCTCATTATTAAACAAATCACAGGGCCACCATAACGATTATTTTCCATCCAATCTCTGTTCATAAGGTCACAAAGGCCTGAATTAAGAGGAAAAACAAATTTCATATTGATACAGAACTTCTGTGACCCTAACGGTTTCAATGGTGACGTTCAATCCTCTACTGATTTTTGCAGTGTGGTTCACCTAATAGGCAGATCTGTCTTATTTTTAGTCTCAAGCCTTAAAACGAGCTTGTCCAACAAAATGGACGGTTGGATCTAACACATAATTCATGATCAGGCCCACACTTGTTGACATCATTACAACAGCTATATAGCTGGTGTGACCCAGCAGATGGATGGTTTGGAGCAAACATATGCATCAATGGGGTCCACGTCCAGCTGGAATGGATGGTGTGGATTTGAAATACATAAATCATGTGGTCCGCATAGATGGATGGTCAGGATATAACACATATCATGGTGTGTCCCACAACACACCGTCCAGGGACGGATGATGTGGATACAAAATATATACATCAAGGTGAGCCCCACCCCCACATGTGCAACACGTGTGGGGTGGGCCCCACACGTCCTGAAAGAAATGGACGGATGGTGGGATATAGCATATACTTCATGATGGAGCCACAAAACTTGTTGACGTTAATGGGCAACAACAAGTGTGTTGCTTGTCCATAGATGGACGGTCTGGATTTAACACAGATGGACGGATGGCATGGATGAAATCCATACCTCAAGTGGGTCACGTCCAGATGGACGGACGGTGGGGATGAAACCCACGGAAGTTGTAACGTCAATACAACAGCTGTACTGCTGGTGTGAGGTATACCAGCCAATCCACATCCCACACGTGTGAGGAAATAAAATACATACATTTGGTGGGTCCCACCGTCCAAGATCTGGATGGTGAGGATACCACACATTCATTAGGTGGGGTCCACATCGCACATCCAGGGACTAGACGTCCTGGATAAAACATTACATCGGGTGGGTCCATGTGGTGGTCCACCAGCTGAATAGAAGCTAATATTTATGTTTTTTACTTTATCCAGGACTGACTGGATGTCAGCAAGGTGGCCCCATGAGTTGGTGGATCCGGTGGGCCACACTCCCTCACAAAACGGAAGATGGGATGGGAGGAATGGATGTTGTAAGAAAGTGACATGGAGGGTATGGGCTTGGTTGAATTTTGGATGAGAGAGGGGTGGGTGGAGAGAGAGAGAGAGTTGACTTTGGGTAAGGCTTGTATAAGAGAGATGGTCTGTGTACTTGACTTGTGATTGATTGATTGATGTGAAAGGTGGTAGAGATTCTCTTGGGATTTGCAACGTGCGACAATTTTTTTTGAAATAAACGTGGACCCACAACTCCTGTCCTGGGTATTGCATCGGCGCATGAGAAGCAGCGTTGGAACCGCAGCAACGGTGCAGTCACTAGGGTACAAGTCTTGGGTTGAGCCGACTCTGATATACAGGATGCGACTTAGGGTTGCGTACAAATGCTATCAACGAGACACGGGTCACCAAAATTTGACTGGGAGGACCGCAGGATTCTAAGGAACAGTACCTTTTTACCTACCATCATTAATCCTTCTTCCCATGGAAGTTCATTCCCTAACCCTTTCTTATTCATTGAATACTCAATAGATTGGATTGGAGAATGAACTTCACCATTCAAGGATCTTCCAGCAACTACTTAATGGCAAATCATTATGATGGAATCTCTTGAATGCACAAACCCTGGAATCACTCTGTCTCTTAATGATTCGCATTTAATAGAGTAGATTCCACCAAAAACCTTGACCCAACCCCGACTACTTATATTGGAGCATCTTTAAGTGTTGCGGTTTAAGGGAGCTGAAGAATCTCCGTCGTCAAGGGAGATCTTCTTCATCATGTGTTAAACGGGACTCACCTACTTACAGGTAACCAGCTCGTCGTGGGCCCAAAAAGTCCTGACATGGGCAGTGTACACTTTTAACAAACATCATAGTGAACCTAGAAAGTTTCAATAGTCACCATTATTTTTTATTATGTGGGCCACATGAGCACTGGATCGAACTGATATTTGGGTCCTAGCCCTAAAATGACATGGCAAGAAGGATGGGCGGCATGGATGAAACACACGTGGTGGTGGGGCCCACAGACCACCGAACACCCGCCATTGGCTGGTGGTAGGGGGAGTAGCCAATCCGTCACTTTCTTGGGTTTTGAAAAAGAAGGTAACTTCTTATTCACTCCAGGACCGTACTACTTCTGAATTAAGGACGGGCATTTTTGTCTGAAACAAATCCAGAAGTTGTTAGAAGGCCACTCTTGGGATATATGGAATGTCGTAGCTTTTTAGGTAATTTGCCCAAACTTCGAGGTCAGTATAGTCAAAATCCTTTTAAAAAAAAAGTCCATGGCTTCGATGATGTATCTATGGCAAGCATCATCCCAAACATACCATAATCTTCATCATATTGAATGTGGGAACCTGCATGCATGAGAATGCACATTTTCAGCCATTGCTTGTATGCAAGGATTAATTTTACCATTAACTATTAGGGTCTTATTCACTAGAATAGTATATTATTTGAAGCAAAGTGATTTTCTTTTCCATTTTTGAAATCGATTATCTAATACACTACAAGGGTTAAGCCTCTGACTTGACTTTCTGTGCATGCAGGTCATTTTGATTTCCTAATGGGTTTGTAGGAAGACGACCATTTTCACCAAATTCGATAGAGTGACCTAGGTTAATTTGTTCTTAATTTTCATTACAATATATATATATATATATATATATATATATATATATATATATATATATATATATTTCTCAACTCTGTTAGATCTAACGACATTTATAATTTATATGATCTCTTAGCTACATGTGAAATTAATGTTTGTTCCTTGACTTATCATTGTTGGTTGCATTATATTAGATAAACTGTGAAAAATGGAAAAAAAATGACGGATTTTGAGATGGTCTAGGACCATCTCTAAAATTCCTTGGTTTAAAGACGGTTTAGAGACGGCCGTAAGCCGTCTCTAAAATTTTAGACGGCTCTTGACCGTCCCTAATATTGTCTTAAAATGTTGAACGTCCACAAATCATTTAAGACGGTCATCGACTGTCTTATATACAGTCATTTGAGACAGTCAAAGACCGTCCGTATTAGAGATGGTCCTTGACCATCTTATATGTGTTCATTTGAGACGGTTATTGGCCGTCTGCATTAGAGACGGTCATTGGCCGTCTTTTAGTTGTAATCTGACTATTAAAGACCGTCTCTATTAGAGACAGTCCTTAGCCATTTTAGAGCCCTGTCGATGACCGTCTCTATTAGACTGTCAAAGACCGTCTCTATTATAGACCGTTAAGGACCATCTCTATTAGAGACAGTCTTTAGCTGTCTTATAGCCCTGTCGAAGACCGTCTCTATTAAAGACTGTCAAAGACCGTCTCTATTAGAGAACCGTCTCTATTAGAGACGGTGTCTCTAATGCTCAATTAAAAAAATTATGAATTTTGAAAAAAAAATAGTTAAGAAGCTTAGAAAAATAATTAACAATGTTTAAGAAAATTTTAAATTTTTTTTAAAAAAATTGTTGATAATTTTGAAAAAAAAAAAGATTTCGATAAAAAAATGATATTTTGAAAAAGAATTTAAAAAATTAAACAAAATTGTGAAAATTTTGACAATTGAAAAAAAATATATTTTTTAAAAAAGAAAACTAGATTTTGTATTTTGACAAGAAAAATTGAAAAGTTATATATAACAAAAGTGAGATTAAAAAAAATGATATTTTAGAAAAGAAAATTTAAGAAATGAAACAAAATTGTGAAAAAATTGTAAAAAATATATATTTTAAACAAGAAAACTAGATTTTGTATTTTGACAAGAAAAATTGAAAAGTTAGATAACAAAAGTGAGATTAAAAAAATGATATTTTGAAAAAGAAAATTTTAAAAATTAAAAAAAATGTGAAAAAATTGACAAATTGTAAAAAAAAAATATATATTTTTTAAAAAAGAAAACTAGATTTTGTATTTTGACAAGAAAAATTGAAAAGTTAGATAACAAAAGTGAGGTTTCGATAAAAAAAATGATATTTTGAAAAAGAAAATTTAAAAAATTAAACAAAATTGTGAAAAAATTGTCAAATTGTAAAAAAATATATTTAAAAAAAAAAAAAGAAAACTAGATTTTGTATTTTGACAAGAAAAATTAAAAAGTTAGATAACAAAAGTGAGATTTTGATGATGTGTTGTATAGCTTTGCTGCCCATACGTTTCTCCAACCCATTTTTGGGCTAGGTATAAAAAATTGTGTAGATTTAAATCTTAACTGGATCACACCATTAGAAAGAATGATAATATAGTACCTCGCCATTAAAAATTATAAAGAGCCCGTCGTAAGGTTTTAGTAATGTTTATTTGCAATCCAACTTGTTGATAATGTAAAGAAGATCTAAATGAAGGTAAACTACAAAGATCAAATTGATCCAAAACTTTTGTGGCCTTCAAAAGGTTTTTAATGGTTATTCATCATATTGTTTTGATTGGTATGGCTCACCTAAGATTATTTAGTTCTTATGATTTAAAATCACATCCTAAAATATGATGGAAAAATATATGGACGGTGTCGATATACATAAAATATATCAAGGTGGGCCCTACACGGTTAGAGTAACACCCATGTAGGAGTTACCTAAAATAGTGAAATGGTACTATAAGGTCACCTCATGGGAACTTTCCGTGAGGTTAATCTATGTGTGCCCCACCATGATGTGTGTAGAACATCAACACCATGCATTTGATGTGTCTCCTTTAAGTCCAAAAATTAGTCATATACGAAACTCAGGTGGGCCATAGCATCTAAAACTGTGTGGCCCACCCAAGTCATGGATTGACTTTATTTTTAAGCTCGTGGCCTACCATGGAATGGTGCATCTGACTGACAGGGCAGATCCAAAGTTCAAGTGGACCCACACCATAGAAAAGAGTGGGATAGTGACACCCACTATTGAAACCTTCTTAGGGCCCGCCGCGATGTTTATTTGAGATCCAACCTGTTTATAAGTTAATACAGATATGGATGCGGTTGAAACTTGGTCTGACCCCTCATCCAAGTGGGACACACATAATGAGTGGGTTGGATATGTGAATCACATTTAGGCAGGCCCAATATATGATTATGAATGTTTTAAGGAAACCCTTCTCTACTACATTTAGGTGAGTTACTCGTTATCCTTATCAGAGTAAACTCTGTGGGGTCCACTGTTATTTATTTATTTTATCTACTCCATTCATCCATGCTAACAGATAATTTAAGGTCTAAAGAACAAAAAGGAAGCAGACCCAAAGCTCAAGTGGACCACACCACAGGAAATAGTGTGATTGAACCTTTACCATTTAAAATTTCTTGGAGGCCATAGAAGTTTTGGATCAAGCTGATGTTTGTGTTTTCTATTCATTCATATATTTTTGATATTATGAACAAACTTTAACCATTTTTGGACAATCTGATCAGTCCAGATTGAAGAGTAAATAACTTCAGATGTTTAAATCAAAATTCACTCAAATTGTTAATCAATCTTGTTTGCCCAATATCTCTCTCATATGTAGCATGACCGGGGCGAGTAACTTGTCAAATTGAGGGTAATGATCAGTAAAATAAAGTGAATGAACCAGACATGTAAAACGGGTCAAATATTATAGTCAAAATTGTGACCCAACTTAATGACACCCTGAGACTCTAAGAATTAATGTTAGTAAGTTTAGTAGGGCCCATCATGATGTGTGTCGAACATCAACACTGTGCATTTGATAGAAGTTTTGGATCAAGCTGATGTTTGTGTTTTCCCTTCGTTCATATATTTTTGATATTATGAACATGTTGGATGGCAAGCATTACTGTGGGCCCAAGGAAGGTATCAATGGTGGAAATCATTATTCCACACTGTTTTGTGTGGTATGGTCCACTTGAGTTTTGGATTTACCAAAAATTTGGGATTAACACACGCCGTTTATCCATTTTTCAAGATCATTTTATAGAATTATCTAAAAAATGAATCATATTCAAAAATTAAATGGACCACACCATAAATAAAGGGAACAGATTGTTACTCCCCTTACACCATCCAACGGCTGGTGGTTGGTGTTGTGTGGGCCCCACCATGATGTATGGCCCCACGACCATTTTTATTTTTATTTTTAACTTTTGAACCAGTTGGATTTCAAATAAAAATTGGCCTCAGGATAGTTTCAACGGTGGGAATCACCCTCCCATTGTTTTATATGGTGGGGTCTACTACAGATTTTTATCTATCTCATTCTTTGGCTTGTGACTTAAAATGATATCTGAAAATGGATGGACGGTGTGGATATAACAAATACATCGTAAGTTTTTATATTTTTTAAATATTATATATATATATATATATGGAAAAGGTTCTATCAGTCGAGCTCATGGGAACTCCCCATGAGGTCAAGCTGTGTGGACCCCACCATGACGTGTGTCGAAAATCAACATGGTGCATTTGATGGGTTCCCTTTAAATTATGGGATATCCCAAAAATCAATCGTATATAGAACTCCGGTGGGCCATACCATCTAAAATCATGTGAAGACATGCCTAAAACATATAAAAGCACTTGGTCGGGCCCCACCTGAAATTTAGATGCGTCTGAAACTTGGTATGACCCCTCATCCAAGTGGCACACACATAATGGATGGGCTAGATTTGTGAACCACATCTCTGTGGGCCCAAAAAATAATTATGAATGTTTTAATGAAGGGTAACCCCTCTCAACTTTTGTGTTCGGTGGTCTGTAGACCCCACCATGATGTATGTGTTTCATCCATGCCGTCCATCTATTTTATAGATCATTTTATGATATTACAAAAAAAAAGGAGTTATATCCCAATCTCAAGTGGACCATATTACAGGAAAAAGTGTTGAATGAATGTCGACCATTAAAAACTTTTTGGGAGCCATAACATTATTGGATCAAGCTGATCTTTATTTTTTCCCTTCATCTGGGCCTTTATGACCTAATCACAGATTGGATGTTAGATAAACAGTACAGTGGGCCTTAGGAGGATTTAAATGATGGATATCCAATCACTATTGTTTTCCTGTGGTGTGGTCCACCTAAGATTTATATCCCTCTTATTTTTAGGACAAAGGCCTAAAATGATCTTTAAAAATGGATGAACGGATTGGATGAAACACATACTTCATGGTGGGGCCCACAGACCACCGAACACCAGCCACGGGGCTGGTGTCAAGGCGAGTAGCCAATCCGTTCCACCCCAAAAACCACATCCCGCACGCACCCCTCCCAAAACCCAAACCCTCTCTCTCCCTCTCTCTCAACCTCACTCTCTCAACCTCTCTCAGTCTCTTACTCTCGCGCACCCTCTCTCTCTCTCTCTCTCGGTTCCTCTCTCTTTATCTCTCTGTCTCTCTCTGTCCTCTCAGTGCTCTCTCTCTCTCTCACGCATCCTCTCTCTCTCTCTATCTCTCTCGGTGGACTGTGATCGGGGCTCCAACTCAAACAGGTATCTCTCTCTCTCTCTTAATCTTTGTCAATCTCAATACCGATTGAAACGATTTGGGGATTTACGAATTTTGGGATTTAGAGATTTGGGGATTTGGGGATTTGTGGATTTAGGGATTTAGGGATTTAGGTGGGCATTTCTATCTCCACTGTTTCATGCGGTCCACCTTGATGTTTGTGTTGTATACCCATGCCATCTCTATTTTGCCAGCCCATTTTAGGTAATGGCCCTGAAAATGAAGCCCATTGCACTACAGGAAACAGTGGAGATTGAATCCCCACTAATGAGAACTTCTTGCGGGCCACAGGAGTTTTGTATGGGAATCGGATTGTGTACTGAGTAATCTCTGTGGGGTCCACCTTGATTTATGTATTTTATCATCCCTGTCCATCCATTTAACAAGATAATTTTATGGCTTGAGCCCAAAAATGAAGCATATTCAAAGCTCAAGTGGACCACACCACAGGTAACAGTGTGAAATGATCCTCTACCGTTGAAAAACTTCTTGTGGGTCCTAGATGTTTTGGATCAAGCTGATATGCGTGTTTTCCTTTATTCATGTCTTTATGATAATATGAATGGTTTGGATGATAAGCAAACTTCACCGTGGGTCTTGGAAATGTTTCTAGATAGTGAATATTGTCATTTTCACTAATTCTTGTGGCATGGGATTTTAGGGTGGATTGTCCATTTATGTTTTTACAAAAGTGGTATCATATATGATTCAAATTGTTGGAGTCCATAACCAAAACAAAATGATTTAAATGATTAACAAGTTAAAAATCCCATTGTAAATGAATATATATATATATATATATATATATATATATATATATATATATATATATATATATCCCACAACTACAAATAGGTCCATTATATGAACAGCTTGGATCATTGAAATATGACCTTGGATTCAAATTGTCAGTTAAGATTTGGATTTGACTCATCTTTTGGCTCATGCTATGAACTGAGCTGGAAAAATGGATGGACATTGTGGATATAAATTAGATACATCATGATGGAATTGGGGTCTTTTCACTCATGCTATAGACTTAGCTGGAAAATTGGATGGACATTATGGATATAAATTAGATACATCATGATGGAATTGGGGTCTTTTGGCTCATGCTATAAACTTAGTTGGAAAAATGGATGGACAGTGTGGATATAAATTAGATACATCATGATGGAATTGGGGTCACTAGCCAAACCGTGTCCACTTTTGGAAGGTTGAGATGGTAAGTGAATTAGGTGGTGTTGCCAACACCATACTCAAAGGTAGTGTGTTGATGTCTTGGACAATTTTGGGCTAAGGTGATGTATCTAACATCCACAACATCCACCTATTTTTTCAACTCAAAGAAGCAGATTTGAAGCTCAAGAGTTGAAACCTTATATAGGGCCGTGAGCATCATTATCACCATTGCTTCCTATCCACGAAAGGCTATGGAAGTTTTTGGTTCATTCTTTGTCCACGAAAGACTCAGAAAATCAACATTATACTTTTGCCAACATCATTATATAAGGCTATATGACGTGTTCCACAACGTGGCTAACGACAAGTCATTATACTTTTGTGGCTCTACGGAATATCTTTCTATGAAATTTTGTTCCAAACACCAACCACAGCCGAAAGTTCTTGGAAAGGAAAATTCAAGGAAAGCATACTTCATTGACTACCACTGGCTAAACCTTTATGTGGGAAAGAGAGTTTCATTGAGGCCTATTTTCTCAAATCCCAACTTACATTTCCTTGCAAGAAATCCCAAAATCATAGAAGTTTATTAGAGTGCACCCAAAAGTATTGCAATATGATTCATAGGGACCTTAGCCATTGGAATGTGGTGCCAAAAAAATGCACATGTCTAGCTGTAGATGGGGAACACCCAAAAAGAAATGCTGATATGTTTTTCTAAAAGTGGGCCAATTGCTTCCAACAATTTGAATCATATATGATCTAGCTCTATAAATGAGTTGTTATGAACATATGCTTCTACGTGGTTAATTGCTTTGATTCTACATGGTTAGATTTTGAATTATGTTTATCTAGACATGGTTAGATTTTGAATTATGTTTAGATTTGAATTTACATTATTTTTCATTAGGCTATTGTTGATATGAAGAATATATTTCTTGTAGCAGAATATTTTTAGGATAAATTATTCATATATCATTTTCTTATCATAAATTATTCATATTACAGTTTATAGTTGTCACTTGTAATTTATATTGTCCCCAAAACCTATACTTATAACCTAAACCTAGACCTTAACCTATAACCTATAACCTAAAACCTAAACCCAAACCTTAACCTTAACCTTATAACCTAAAACTATTCTCAAATCCCAAAACCTATAACCTAAACCTAACCTTTCCCTAAACCTATAACCTATACTTAGCTAATCATAATGATTAGTTGCTAAAGATCTTTGATTAGTTACTAAGACAACTAACCCAACAACCTACAACAAAAAATTAATAGAATACAACTGAATTCCTGCTCAAATCAACAAATAGTAGAAAATAGCCTGAAACAGGTGATGAACTAGATGCCATTAGAATGCTGAAATATTATTTTCATCTGAAGAGGACTCCTTGGCACTTCCCATTTGGGATCCAAGAAGAAATTTTCGTGACAGACTCCATCAAATGCCTATAATCACGCCTGTGTATCCTTATATGAACTCTAGCTACAATGTCTCATTAAGTACTTTGTATAATGACTGAAGAGTTCCAGCGTGGAAATGAAATATGTGAGGTGCATTTTTGTACCTTTCAAGTGGTTTCAATGTGGACTTACAATCTGGTTTTTTCGTTATTCTCCTTTCCCACTTTTTATTTCTCTCTCTCTCTCTCTCTCTCTCTCTCTCGATGAAAACAACTACTGGTCCTTCTCAACTAAAGAAAAAAAATATTATTTAAACCTTTTTCTTTCTACACACTCTTTCTTTTTCCTACTTCTGATATTAGAATAGTACTAGTATTTTTCCCTTTCCCATTACCTTCTTTTATTTATGTATACCTCTTAATTTCTCTTACAAGTAACGGAGATAAACAAGGCTGATTGGAATACCCTTTTCGACCCCTACCCTTTCTTTGATGCATACAAGAACTATCTGGAGATTGACATAATTTTTTGATCACTGCATCCCTGGATTAAGCTGAGAAAATGAACTTTGTATGCAAGGTTGGTCATCTTGTGCACAATGTATGAGGACGGAGATGACATTTGTATACAAGGTTGGTCATCTTGTGCACAATGTGTATCAATCATTTACTTTGTGCTTCCACAAAAATTGGACACATGCCATGATGGTTTGTCATCTGAATTTTTGGTGAGGAAACTTGTTTGACAGTCATGCTGAAGGTGATACTTTTGTCCTTGTGTATCATATGTATGCAACTGATGTTTGATGTGGAAATCTGGCCCTTTTGAACCTTCCCTAATTGTATAAGTGGCTGAACCAGCTCTGTATGTTACACATAATTTGTCGTCCACTAGTTTCTGTAAATGAAGATAAGAGGATTGATCTTAACAGTATGGTCGTCACTAAAGGATTTCAATTTCAAATGTAACTGAAGTATTGACAAAACGTTGTCTCTTGTTGCAGTACAAGATGTAACAAGAATATACATTGATTGTATATTTGAATTTTTTTAAATGCACCAACCAGAAATGATTTGAGACGACGTTTAATGATACTTTGTTAAATATAAAATTTATGACCTTTAATAACTTGGTTAATTAAAAAGAACTACGTAGTGGCTTGATCCTAATCTGACTTTTGGGTACGTAAGCAGCTGTTCGTAATGTACTAGAATATCGGTGTAGCCACAAATCTTTTTTCTCCTTTGAATTGTAACAGACTATATCGGTTGCATTTTTCTCTGTCATACAGCTTATAGCTATCAAAGATATAATATCACCTCCTTATAGGGAAACATTTAATGATGTGTACAGGTAAATTCATTTTTTCTTATTCCTTATATTGTTTCCCAGTTATATTTGTGTTGGTTTCAGAGTACAGGTAGCGATAGAAATTGTTGGTCGTTTGTGGCTTGTAGACAAAGGGATGAGTAACCAACAATACAAATATGGGAGGCCTTCCCCAGGTATCTAGATGCTTTTAGATATATTTATGTTGTTTTTAAATGTATTAGCTCGAAATTGATGGAACAGACCCGGATGTGCGTTGGAGCTATCCGGATGTTGAGCGGAGGTCCCTGGAAGGTGGGAATCGCTGTTATGACCATGATGAAGTTTTCCATTTTCTATGGACAACATTGGAGGGGCCTGGGCATTTAGATAGGGCATGCTTATATATTTGCTTGAAATTAATGGAGCAGATCCGGATGTGCGTCGGAGCTATCCGGATGAGTGGGGGTCCTTGGAAGGTGGGAACCGCTGTTATGACTATGATAAAGCTGTCCATTTTCTATGGACAACATTGGAGTGCTTGGCCATTTGGAGAGACCGTGTTTATATATTTGCTCGAAATTAATGGAGCAGACCTGAATGTGCGTCAGAGCTATCCGGATGAGCGGGGGTCCTTAGAAGGTGGAAACTGCTGTTATGACCATGATGAAGCTGTACATTTCCTATGGACAGCATTGGAGGGGCCTGACCATTTGAACAGGCCGTGTTTATATCTCTATTTGCAGGGACCACACCCTAAACCTATAACCTAAACTTATTATCAAATCCCAAAACCTATACTTATAACCTAAACCTAAACCTTAACCTATAACCTGAACCTATACTTATAACCTTAACCTATAACCTAAACTTATTCTCAAATCCCAAAACCTATACTTATAACCTAAACCTAAACCTTAACCTATAACCTAAACCTATACTTATAACCTTAACCTAAACCTATTCTCAAATCCCAAAACCTATACTTATAACCTAAACCTAAACCTTAACCTAAACCTATAACTTATACTTACAATCTTAACCTAAACTTATAACCTTAACCTAAACCTATTCTCAAATCCCAAAACCTATACTTATAACCTAAACCTAAACCTTAACCTATAACCTAAGCCTATACTTATAATCTTAACCTAAACCTATTCTCAAATCCCAAAACCTATACTTATAACCTAAACCTAAACCTATAACCTATACTTACAACCTTAACCTAAACTTATAATCTTAACCTAAACCTATTCTCAAATCCCAAAACCTAAACCTTAACCTATAACCTAAAACCTAAACCTAAACCTAAACCTATAACCTAAATGTATTCTCAAATCCCTAAACCTACACCTAACCTAATCTCAACTCCCTAACCTAAACCTAAACCTAAACTTGAAAACCAAAACCTAAACCCGATCCCGAACCCGAACCTGATTTCCTAAACCTAAACCTTAACCTATTTTAAATTCCCTAAACCTATAGCTTATAACCTAAACCTAAACCTATAACCAATAACCTAAACCTAAACCTAAACCTATAACCTAAATGTATTCTCAAATCCCTAAACCTAAACCTACACCTAATCCTAATCGCAACTCCCTAACCTAAACCTAAACCTAAACTTGAAAACCCAAACCTAAACTCCGATCTCGAACCCGAACCCGATTTCCTAAACCTAAACCTTAACCTATTCTCATTCCCTAAACTTATAGCTTATAACCTAAACCTAAACCTAAACCTAAACCTATAACCTATAACCTAAACTTAAACCTAAAACCTAAATGTATTCTCAAATCCCTAAACCTAAACCTACACCTAATGCTAATCTCAACTCCCTAACCTAAACCTAAACCTAAACTTGAAAATCGAGACCTAACCCGATCCCGAACCTGATTTCTTAAACCTAAACCTTAACTTATTCTCAATTCCCTAAATCTATAGCTATAACCTATAACCTAAACATAAAACCTAAATGTATTCTCAAATCCCTAAACCTAAACCTACACCTAATCCTAATCTCAACTCCCTAACCTAAACCTAAACCTAAACTTGAAAACCCAAACCTAAACCCGATTTCCTAAACCTAAACCTTAAGCTATTCTCAATTCCCTAAACTTTTAGCTTATAACCTAAACATAAACCTAAACCTATAACTTATAACCTAAACCTAAACCTAAAACCTAAATGTATTCTCAAATCCCTAAACCTAAACCTACACCTAATCCTAATCTCAACTCTCTAACCTAAACCTAAACCTAAACTTGAAAACCCAAACTTAAACCCGATCCCGAACCCGAACCCGATTTCCTAAACCTAAACCTTAACTTATTCTCAATTCCCTAAACCTATAGCTTATAACCTAAACCTAAACCTATAACCTAAACCTAAACCTAAACCAAAAACCTAAATGTATTCTCAAATCCCTAAACCTAAACCTACACCTAATCCTAATCTCAACTCCCTAACCTAAACCTAAACCTAAACTTGAAAACCCAAACCTAAACCGGATCCCGAACCTGAACTCGGTTTCCTAAACCTAAACCTTAACCTATTCTCAATTCCCTAAACCTATAGCTTATAACCTAAACCTAAACCTAAACCAAAACCTAAACCTATAACCTATAACCTAAACCTAAACTTATAACCTAAATGTATTCTCGAATCCTTAAACTAAAACCTACACCTAATCCTAATCTCAACTCCCTAACCTAAACCTAAACCTAAACTTGAAAACCCAAACCTAAACTCGATCCCGAACCGAACCCGATTTCCTAAACCTAAACCTTAACCTATTCTCAATTCCCTAAACCTATAGCTTATAACCTAAACCTAAACCTAAACCAAAACCTATAACCTAAACCTAAACCTATAACCTAAATGTATTCTCAAATCTTTAAACTAAAACCTACACCTAATCCTAATCTCAACTCCCTAACCTAAACCTAAACCTAAACTTGAAAACCCAAACCTAAACTCGATCCCGAACCTGAACCCAATTTCCTAAACCCAAACCTTAACCTATTCTCAATTCCCTAAACCTATAGCTTATAACCTAAACCTAAACCTAAACCTAAACCAACCTATAACCACATAGCACTTGATTGAAAATTGGGTTACATCATGATATTCTGTTTTTAAATTCAAACAGAAGGAACAAATAGTTTACAGTTTGGCTTTCCAATTTCTAGTTACAAAGTACAAACTACAAGGTTGATCAAATAAGTATAAAATGAAAACTTTGACTCATCGTGATTTTGCTCATGGGATGGGCTGCCCCTTTGGCTGATGTCAAGGCGATTGAAGTTGCTTAGGTCATGTAGCTACCTGTCTCACCATTCCCGTTGTAAAGTTTTTAGATTTTGTAAAGTTTGTTACTCTTTGGCTTCCCTTCCTATTTTGGAAATTGGCAAGCTGCATGTGTGATGCTGGCCACACAACACTCTTTGGAATTTTGTTGCTGTCAGGCTGCAACTATGACTTTGCAGTCTTCAATCTGCTTACTTTTACAAGCGTATTCAAAGATTTCGTGCAGATTTCAACCTCAAAATAATCTTTGATTCCTAACATAATTGTGGCACACATCCTATACTAATTCTGTTTGTCAACTCTAGTTTTTTCTTGTACCCTGCTGGTCCTTTGACTCTTAGTAGTTCACTAGGGAAATAATTCTATCCATAAATGAATGTTCCATCTGTTTTTTTTTTTCTTCTGCTGCCGTTTATTTTGTATATTCATGCATATTTCTTATTTTGGAGCTAATTTGTTCAATCTCCATCTGATAAATGGTTGTCATGGCTTTTCGTGGAATGCATGTGCGATATCACTATTTAGCATTGTCCCAGCTATTTGGCATTGGCTATTGAATGTGTCTATTTGTTTGTGCTTGTTGTGGTGAGCATCTTCTTTGTTGCATCTCGTAATATATGACGATCTGTGACATTCTTTTTGAAGCTTAGCTTACAAGAACCATTCAGGACCACCTACAAATATTCAACATTGAGATGGAAGGCAAAAATGAAATCCCATCAAATGCCCGAGCAGGTGATATTGCCATCCACTTTAAACTTTATTAGCTCACTTTTCTATTTGTTTCATAGGCTATTTCATTTTGCAATTAGTTTCCATGTAATATTGTTATATTCACAGGTCATGTTTTGGAAGTGGATTACCCCAAAGATGTTGGGGTTGGTCACACAAACATTAGTGTATCATTGGTCAATAGAAGGTAATATTATATTTTTCGTTTTGTACAAGGGTTCTCTTGAACTTCATTTTCTCGCTTTTCTTTTTTGATAGATCAATTTGTATTTCAGTTAGGAACTTCTAATACGTTGTTGAATTGCTGGCTGTAGAATTTACGACACTTTTACCTTATTTGTAGGTGATTCGGAGTTTATAAAGATGTGTTGATAGAATAGCTTTAGGCAATTAATTTTCACTGTTTTTTTAACAATTCATGACAAACGCCGACGGTTTTAGCCATCGAAAACGCCGACAGTTAGGTTTTAGCCGTTGAGGAGGCCGACGGTTTAAATCCGTCGGCGAGCAACGCCAATGCCTTCTTTCCTGATGAACCGTCCGACGGCTTTTAGCCGTTGGCGAAGGTCATTGCCGACGGTTTTTAGCCGTCGGCGTTTGTAGTGTTTTTTTTTTTCTGTTTATTATTTGTGGGTGAGACCGGAGATTGGATCTCGGTTCACTAGCGTTGTTGGCGTATTGTGTAACAACTGGTATCAGAGCTATTGGTTTAATTATAATGGGATTAATGACAGAAGAAGGGAAGACTAGAATTGAGAAGTTTAATGGTTCAAACTTTGCCTTCTGGAAGATGCAGATGGAGGATTATTTGTATCAGGACTTCTATATTCCTCTAGAAGGAAAAGAGAAGAAATCAGAAAAGATAACAGATGATGAATGGTTTTTATTGAATTGAAAGGCTCTAGGAACGATCCGACTCTCTTTGTCTAAGATCGTCACCTTCAATATATCCAAGGTAAAGACCACAAAAGAATTAATGGAAACCCTAGCTACGATGTATGAAAATCCCTTAGCGTCCGACAAAGTTAATCTTATGAAACAGCTATTCAACATGAAAATGTTAGATGGTGGGAGCGTGGTTGAACATTTAAATGAGTTCAATATAGTCACGAGCCAGTTGGAATCCATTGACATTGTTTTTGAGGATGAGGTCAGGGCGTTATTGATCTTGTCCAGTTTGCCAGACAGTTGGGATGGTTTGGTAATTGTTGTGAGCAATTCTTCATGGTCGACAAAGCTAAAATTTGATGATGTGGCCGTTCTAATTATCAGTGAAGAATCTAAAAGAAATGCATCAGGAGTTTCAGGGGATTTGGAGAATGCTCTAAACATTGAAGGAAGAGGAAGATCGTTGAACAAAAGAGGCAATAAACACGGACGTTTAAGTTGAGGAAGAAGTTCAAGGGACTGAAAAACAGAGACTGGTGTTGGCATTGCAGAAAGAAGGGGCATATGAAATGTAATTGCAGCGCACTTAAGAAACAAGAAGGAAGCTCTCAAGGCGGTAAGGATTTGGTGAATCTATCTGAGGAGAGTGACATAGCGACGTTGATCTTGTCTCTTAATGCGAGAAATGAGTCTTGGGTCATAGACTCGGGTGCTTCGTTTTATGCCACTTCGTGTAAGGAAGTTCTGCGTGATTATGTGTCAGGTGACTTCGTGAGAGTTTACCTAGGTGATGATGAGCCATGCAGTATTGTTGGAAAGGGAGACGTTCATATAAATAAGAAAGATGGAATGGATTTGAAATTGAAGGATGTTAGACATGTACCTAGTTTGAAACGGAATATGATCTCAGTGGGGCAGTTGGCCGATACCGGATATATGACGACATTCACTAGTGATTTCTTGAGGATCACAAAAGGTGCCTTGGTGATAACTCGAGGCAAGAAGGAAGGTACTTTGTACGTGACTTAAGGATCGTATCGTTTACTCGCAGTCGCATCAACTAGAGTGAATGGGCAGTTATGACATCAGAGGTTGGGACATGAGTGAGAAAGGGATGAAAGTACTATTGTCAAAAGGGAAGCTACCAGGGCTGAAGTCTATTAACTTTGAATTCTGCGAGAACTGTTGTATGACAAGCTGAAGAGGGTAAGTTTCAAGAAAATAGGACGCACTCCAAAGACGTATCTATTGGAGCTTGTACACACTGATGTGTGGGGACCGGCATAGGTATTATCTCTTAGTGGCTCACGTTATTTTGTTTCTTTTATTGATGATGTTAGTTGATGATGTTAGTAGAAAACTGTGGGTCTATTTCTTAAAGTATAAATATGATGTGTTTGATGTATTTAAGAAGTGGAAAGTTATGGTAGAAAATGAGACAGGTAAAACAGTAAAATGTCTCAGATCAGATAATGGGGGAGAGTACTGTGATAAGAGGTTTGAGGAGTATTATGTAGCAAATGGAATCAAACATCAAAAAATGATTCCAAGAACACTACAGCAGAATGGTGTGACCGAGCGCATTAACAGGACCATCCTTGAGTGTGCCAGAACATGAGGTTACATGTAGGATTGCCCAAGACATTTTGGACAGATGCTGTGAATACTGTCATATATCTCATTAATAGAAGTCTCTCAGCACCATTGGATGGTGGGCTACCAGAAGAAACGTTGACTGGGAAAGAAGTGAACCTTATACATCTCAAAGTGTTCGGTTGCACTTCATATGTTCACATTGATGTAGAGCATAGAAACAAGTTGGATGCGAAGTCCATGAGGTGCACATTTATAGGTTATGTGTAACGCCCCGAATTTTGAGGGTCGAGCAAAGCTCTACTCAGATTCAACACATCACTTTTGCAAAATGGATGATGATGTTCAGATTTCGTCCTGGTCGAGAAAATCGCATGCAACACCCTATATTTTGGGAGCATGAACTTTATTTTAAACGCATTTCCTTAATGCCAAGGAACATCTCTACCATGGTATGCAAACTTGATGGTCAGAGATCGGACCATTAGGTCATCCATATCGAGACTGGATTGGCGAATTGGAGAAAGAGTGAGACCCAACAAATTTGCAATGGACTCATGCGTGATCTCTACACTCTTTTCTCCAATGGTGATTGTAACAGACAGAGGATCAAGCACAGGCGAATGATAGTAGGCGAGGAAACGGTAAGTTCTTTCATCATGACATGGTCCCCCGAAGTCCAAAATGGGGTCCAATCGACAGCAGACAATAGAGATTCTAAGTCATAAGCTCGAATGCATTCCCTATCTACATGACGTTCACGTAAAAGACTCTTCCCCATATATTTTTCCAATACATTGGCGTGAGGCGGAGGAATTATTACCGCTGGGGGAGGTGTAGGCACCGCAGATGGAGCCTCATCGCGTGACGACTGTCTAACGGTGGTGCCACGGTGGCGCGTAGGAGATTTAGGAGCTCTGGTTCTTTCTCATGGAGCCAGAGACTTTTGTCGGGTAGGTCGAGAGGATTCTCCAACTATTTGGGCTTTTCCTTTGTCTCTTGACATGATAGATTAGTCACTCAAAGATAATGCAAGATGATAAGAGAACTGGGAAACCAAGTAAACTTTTGAGACAAGGAAGAATCGATGAAGATCAACAAAAGAGAAACCTCTATCAACCTAAGCTAAACCAATCACAATGAGGAATACTTTGAAAAGATGTGAAGTAGACTTAGGATTTGAGGTACAAACGGTCGCCCAAATCGTAAATGGCGTCAAGAAAAACCAGGGAGGAGGAAACGCCCAAAAACCGGAACAAAAAAAAAAATCTCGCTCGCCTACCTTTTATCGAGCGGCCATATTCGATATTATCGAATTAGATTCGATGATATTGATAGACCCTAATGGATGCTATCAAAGAGGTGTTCGATGACTGACTATCAGGTGCGATGTTTCCGATTCTGAGAGGTCGTTGATGACATCGAGATGTTCTCGATGATATTGACGAGACGTTCTATTCGTCGACTGACTTATCAAGGAGAAGAATATGACATTAATCTGTGGACTTCGATTACCTCTCAGATATGCATATCATAAAGTGTTTTCTTATGAGCTTGTATACATAGCAAAATTTGTACAAAAGTTGTGGGACTCAAACTTATGAACATTTGTTATGTTCATTATAAAAAAGAATTTGATGAGGTATACAAACCTCATATATAACATAGTAATCACAAAAGTGCATCATTTCACACACATGTCTAGGCCTAGATGCCATGACCTGAACTTATTATCAGTACTCTGGTGAAATCAGGCAAAAGGATTATCCTTGCTCTTGCCTTTAACAGCATAACAGTGGTCACTAGTGCGAAGACCCTTCATAATTAATTTACTTGATAGGTCCAAGATCTTGCACATGAGTTAAACATGAGTGAGATTATACCAAAACTTTCAATCATACTCCAGGTACAATTAAATTTAAGCAAGCAGAAGACTTAAGTATGTTTATTTAAACATGAAAGTGTTTCACAAACCGGAGTATGAATATGTACCAGGATGAATATACACAAGTGTTGTTTTAAAATATACAAAATATCAAAATGTAGATGTTCGACTAATCCATGTAACCCTGAAATCCCTCGATCAATACATGGTCTACACAGACCCGCCTGATAGTTAGCAGTAGGAGAACTCATCGTCCATGAAGTTCAGCTCGATCGCGTAGACTTCGTCGTCATCTGCACCTAAACCATAGTTTGGTTGGTGTTTTAAAACACCATCCCAGAGTGGGAGTGAGTGATCAACTCAGTGGTACTATAAGGCAAAGGTTAACACGTTATCAATTCAGTCAAGCAGTAATGATAAAGCAGTATGACAATTATCCTAAGTACTCTTGTTAATGCAGGGATGGTATGCTGTAATGATGCATGCCCTTACACGAAGCTCCCTCACAAGCGATTCCGTCAACCGTTCGCGCATGACAAACTCCCTAAACATGCACTTCCTCGCCAAAGCACATGCAATGCGGTGCATACTCGTGGTAGCCAAGTACTTAATTAGGCTTATTCATACAATAGATTCAAGAAGCTAAGGTACCTCCTTTTATATCACTAACCCAACCGAGGGATCCATCTATGGTCGTCAATCCTAGTTAATCACATACGATAGGCAAGTTGTAGGGCATCACCCTTAATGAAAGCAGTGGATAGGCAAATTCAAGTGTTTATACTTGAGGTCATTACGAGAGGCTCGTCACCTGAACATAGGCCAACAGCTCAAATACAATGTCCCATACCACCATATTAAGCTCACGAGTTTGGGATGCTCACTAGTCACTACGGGGAGGCTCGTCACCCCAGCGTAGGCCGACAGCTCGATCACGGTGTCCCATACTACCATGCCCGGCTCATGAGTCTTAGCGGATTGTGGTACCATGGTTGAAACGGGTCTTTACATTGATAAGTGGTACCTTAGCTTCAAACAGTAGTGTCCATACATGGTAAACACACAATAGGCCAATCGGATTATTTGACAAGTTCAACTGGTACGGGCGCACGCTGACTTAATCGATATGGAGCACACAAGCACTACACGTGGCCTAATCACTGTCGATAATCGTCGTACGACCCGGATTCATCGAATGTATCTACTGTGGCGAAACTAGTTCAGCCACTCGAACAAGAATCATTACCGATTGCCTGGACCACGTTGTAGTCCCAATCTTACTCAGATGTAGCACGTGAATACATGTGATAATCATATAAGCATTTAACGAACAATCCAAATACAACGCTCATTTGAGCATTTTATCAACACATTGAACATATCACCAAGCACTTGCGTTTTATTCATAAATTGTGTTACAAGATTAAGAGTATGTGAAGGAAACTACAAATATGGATAAGGTAATTGAGAATCCTATCTCGATACCCTTATTAAATATAATTCATCAATAACTTCTCATTCAGACATTTTATCAAACACTTAAGCTACACCTTACTAATTACATAGAATAAATTAGTTACGACATGCAATACAATAATTCATTATACAACATCGGTTATAAAGCATATAACATACATGGATCTTAAATTATAAATCATGACAAGCACAAATCAGGATTTCACGCTCATTCAAACATTTTAACAAATACATGGAATGCATCTTATATTCAACATAGTTCACACATGTATAATTTATCGAAAACGTCATAACTAAGATCATATGGCAGCAATCAAGTTGGACATAAATCATTGCTAACATTAAAAGCCTTAAAAATCATAACCTAAACGTTTATAGTCTGCACCTTTCGTCGAAATACTCGTTTCGAACTTGGTTCGAATCCTATGTTCCCAGTATAAAACAACGGGTACCTAAATCACGAAATAGGTTAGCTATTTCATCGATTACTCAATCTGGCTTTTTAAACCAAGATTAGGGTTATGATTTCTTACCCAATTCGTAGTTGAAAAGGTTCGCATAGCGATGGTGGGGAGGTGAAACAGCACGTGGAGTAGTAAGAGAGAATCTCAGCAACGATCTCTAGGAATCTCTCTTCCTTCCTTCCTCTTTTCTCTCTTCTTTCTCCTGGGGTTAGAGAATTTCGTATGGAATGGGAATGAGGTGGTTTAAGGCCTTTAAATAGGCCCAGAACTGATGTCAATGGCCCCAGGGTCATGGTATACTTAGGTTATAACCAACGGGTGCCTGTTTCGGGTTGACGGGGCTCATCTGGAGGTCCATTACTCACCTATGGCATGAAGCAAATTTCCTGACCATGGATCTAAGCCAGGTTATGATTTTGGTACGATCGGGTTATTGGATCGATGTGGAGGAACCGTGTCAGATCAACGGTCGTTGTTACTCGATCAGGGCCATAAGTATACAGATATGTGCAGGAAAATTTCCCTGATCCATGGGTGAAGTTTGGTAAAAAACTGACGGTCTAAAACCTTCAATTTTTCCCACAAGCCAATGGCCCAATTCACTTAAGTTTCAATGCATTTTCCAAAGGTATTCGCGTTTCTCACACACTTTGCTCAGGGCTCAAGTTGTGTGTTTTTGGATACTATCTGGGCTCGATTCCCGTGATAGTTGTCAAGCCCAATAAGACGGTCGTAACCCTATAGTTTCGCGATCATTGGACTTTCGACGTGCGGTCCAAGTCCGTTACTAAGTTTCAATGTACTCCCGAGAGCAACCGGCTTTTGAGATTTCTCCTAGGTTTTTAAGTAATGTTGAGTCAGTGATTTCGATGGTTTTGGGTCTTGTCGTTTGTATAAATAGTGGTTCAAGCTAATCCACCGATTAATTTAGTTTAGTACTTAATTAATTTTTGTCTAATTTCTACAAAATACTGTCCTTAGGGACTTCTGACTGAGGTGGTACTTAGGCCTTTGTACGGATTTTTTCGAGACGTAACAATTTACCCCCTTAAAGAAAAATTTCATCCCTGAAATTAGTACCTTTTCGTACACCTCGAGGATCTGAGGGTAGTTCTTACGGACTTTGGCTTCTATTTCCCAAGTAGCCTATTCCTCAGTGTGGTGTGTCCACAATACTTTCACAAGTAGGATAACTTTGTTGCGCAACACTTGTTCCTTCATATCAAGAATACGTGTTGGTCACAGTACATAGGTAGCATCTTCACTTAACTGTACCTACTCCCATTTGATAATGTGGCTAGGATCAGGAATATATTTCTTTAATATCGACACGTGAAATACGTTGTGTATGCGGCAAGTTAAGGCGGTATGCTACCCCACCCACTCGGTCTAAAATCTAAAACGGGCTAATGAATCTCGGTGTGAGTTTTTCCTTCTTGCCAAATCGAAGGACTTCCTTCATTGGGAAAACCTTCAAGAATACATAGTCCCCAACTTCAAACTCTAGCTGTCTCTGTCTTGTATCAGCGTAACTCTTCTGTCTACTCTGGCTGCAAGGAGTCGACGCCTGATAATATCAATCTTCTCTAAGGCCACTTGAACCAAATCTAGGCCAATCAGACTCTTCTGGCCAACCTCTGCCCAACAATGTGGTGCTCGACATGGGCGTCCATACAGTGCTTTGTAGGGAGCCATGCCAATGCTCGCTTGAAAGCTGTTGTTATAAGAAAACTCAGCATAGGGAAGATAGTCATCCAAACTATCCTTGAAATCAAGCACACATACTTGCAACATGTCTTCGAATATCTGATTTACCCGTTCCGTCTACCCATCAGTCTGCGGGTCGAATGCGGTACTGAACTTCAGTTTCACTCCTATTACTTTCTGGATTCTAGTCCAGAAAATGGACGTGAATTGCGTGTCTCGATCTGACAAAATCTCCATGGGAACTCCATGCAGACGTATTATTTCCTTGATGTACAGCTTGGCTAAATCATCTGCTGAGTTTGAGACTCTAATCGGGAGGAAATGAGCCAATTTCGTCAATCGGTCCACAATCACCCAAATGGAGTCATGTCCATTCCTCGTCTTTGGTATCCCGGAAATGAAATCCATGGATATGAAATCCCACTTCCACTCAGCTATGGGCATGAGCTGAAGTAAACCAGGAGGTCGGTGATGCTCGGCCTTGACTTGCTGGCATATGAGACAATGGGACACGAAGTCTGCTATCTGTGCCTTCATGTTGTCCCACTAGTATGAACGCTTCATGTTTCTATACATCTTCATACTACCCGGATGCATTACCATCCTTGAATTGTGAGCGGCTTCTAGGACTTCCCTTCTCAAGTCATGGAGACTCGGGACGCATAGACGGCCACGATATCTCAAACCTCCATCTAAGCCAATCCTCCAGTCAGATTCCCCACCGACACCTGCTCGTTTTCTCATCTTTACCAATAGTTCATCTTTTTTCTAAGTCACAATGATTCGGTCATCAGTAAGTGGTTGTACATGGATATGTGCGACGCTTTCGAACGGCTCCTCTATTGTAAGCTTTTGTTTGAAGTCTCGCACAAAATCTACCATATTTCATTCTTCTATCATCAGCGGAGCTGCAAATTCTATTGTCTTCTTGTGGCTCAATGCATCTGCCACAAGGTTGGCCTTTCCAGGATGGTAGGATACCTCAAACTTGAAGTCTTTCATGGTCTCCATCAAACGTCGTTGCCTCATGTTTAGGTCTCGCTGCATGAAAATGTACCTGAGGCTTTTGTGATCGTAAAAGAGCTCGAACTCCTCTCCGTAGAGGTAATGTCTCTAGAGCTTTAATGTGAAGATGACCACCGCCAATTCTAGGTCATGCGTGGGGTAGTTTTCTTCGTGTTTCCTCAATTATTGTGAGGTATAGGTGATTACCCTATCCCTCTGCATAAGTACATAACCCAAGCCGACACGCGAGGCGTCAGTGTATATAGTATATTTGACCCGCCGTTCTGGCAATACTAGCACGGATGCGGACATTAGCTTATCCTTTAATTCCTGAAAGGTTGCTTCTACTTTCTCGTTCCAAGTAAACTTAAGATCCTTCCGAGTGAGTTGAGACAACGGTCAAGCTATCTTGGAAAAATCTTTAATGAATTGGCGATAGTAGCAGGCGAGTCCGAGGAAACTTCTCATTTCTGTAACTGAACCGGGCTACTCCCAGTCCTGTACCGCGGCCACCTTGGTAAGGTCCACGACTATTCCTTCCTTAGAAACTATGTGTCCTAAAAACTTGACTTCTTCCTTCCAGAAGTCGCATTTTTGGTACTGTGCAAATAACTGATTCTGCCTAAGAGTATCAAGGACTGCTCGCAGGTGTTCTTCGTAATCTTTCTGACTCTTGGAGTATATCAAAATGTCATCTATAAACACAATGACGAACCGGTATAGATACGGCCAAAACACCTGGTTCATGAGGTCTATGAACAAGGTCAGTGCATTTGTAAGTCCAAACGACATCACGAGAAATTCATAGTGCCCAAAATTGGTTCTTAATGATGTTTTCTGCACGTCTTCATCCCTAACACGCAATTGATGATACCCGGACTGCAAGTCAATTTTTCAGAAATACTGTGCCACTTTTAACTGGTCAAACAGGATACGTGGCACCAGGAAAGGAGAACAAGGTGTGTAGACTGAAGAAAAGTCTATATGGCCTAAAGCAGACCCTGAGGCAATGGTACAAGAAGTTCGACAATTTCATGTCGGGAAACAGTTTTAGGAGATGTCATGCAAACCACTGCTGCTATTTGAAGAAGTTTGATATGTCGTACATCATCCTTTTTCTGTACGTTGATGATATGCTTGTGGCTGGATCAAGAATGAAGGACATCTCAGATTTCAAAAGACAACAGTCTAGAGAATTTGCAATGAAGGATTTAGGAGCTGCAAAATAAATTCTAGGCATGAGGATAAAGTATGACAGGGAAAATAAGAAACTAGTTTTGCCACAGGCAGAGTACATAACCAAGGTACTTGATCGATTCAGTATGGAAGGTGCTAAGCCGATTAGCACTCCATTAGCCAACCACTTCAAGCTTTCTAAGGAGCAAGGTACAAAGACGCAGGAGGAACGTGACTATATGGCTAAAGTCCCATAGGCATCAACTATTGAGAGTTTCATGTATGCTATGGTGAGCACGAGACCAGACATTGCTCAAGTAGTGGGAGTTGTTAGCAGGTTCATGAACAACTCCAGGAAGGAACATTGGGAAGCTGTGAAGTGGATCCTTAGATACCTGGTAGGTATTGTGGATGTAGGGTTGTGTTATAGAGGATCGAAAATCAAGCCACAAGGCTACGTGAATTCAAATTTGGCAGGGGATATCGACAGTAGAAGAAGCACCATAGGTTATGTCTTTACTCTGGGTAGTGCTACAGTCAGTTGGGTATCTCAGTTACAGAAGATAGTATCATCAGTACAATAGAAGCAGAATATGTTTCAGCTACAGAAGCGTGCAATGAGATAGTGTGGATGCAAGGTTTTATGGAAGAGTTAGGTAAGAAGTAAGCAGATTACAAGCTGTACAGTGACAGTCAGAGTGCAATACACTTGGCAAAGAATTCAGCTTTTCATTCAAGAACTAAGCATATTGACATCAGATATCACTTCATATGTTCGTTACTGAAAGATGGATCGATTGCTCTAGAGAAGATTCATACAAGTGAGAATCATGCGAATATGCTGATCAAGGTGGTCACACGGGAGAAGCTGAAGCTTTGTTCAGCTTTGATTGGTCTTCAGGCTTGAAGATGGGGAGCTGGTGCACTCCGGATGTAGAAGACGAAGATTTATGGTGATGTGTCTCGAAGTGGGAGATTGTTGAGATGTGGAGCCATATCTGGACAAGGCTGCTCGACCAGTCGAGTGCCCTGCTCGACCGGTTGAGTGGCCTACTCGACCAGTCGAGGCTGACTCGACTCAAAGTCCAGAAAGCATCAGTTTTTTGGTTCTGAGGTGCTCGACTGGTCGAGGCCCATGCTTGATCAGTCGAGGTTATGCAAATTCGTTTCCGGATTTTGTACGGACTGCGGATTTTTGAGGCGATTTTCGTAGAGGTGCGAAAGGGAAGTTGCCTAAACTATAAATAGGACTCTCTAGGGCTTTTCTGGGGTTATGAGAGTTATTTTAAAGTGTGGGCAAAGGGATTTCTCTATACATCTAAAGGGAAAAGGTTAGTATATTACTTGTAATCTCGTTTTCTTCATAGTGGAAGTTTGCACCCATGGTTTTTTTTTTTTTTTTTTTTTTTTTTTTTAACCCTTGTTGGGGTTTTTCCACGTATATCCTATCTAGTGGTTTGGTTTGGAATGCTTTGATTCTTCTTATAGATTATATTTCTTTCTATTTATTGTTTGTGGGTGAGACCGAAGATTGGATCTCCGTTCAGTAGTGTTGTTAGCGTGCTGCGCAACATGTGGTGTATCCAAGACATGACTGTAGGAAATGTAATGAACTCTAATGTTATCGTGGGAATTCATCCGTACATGGTGAAAGACATAATCATGAAGAAAATATTATCCATTAAGGTGGATTCTTTCCATTAAAAAAATGTCATTAATTAGCGTATTGAGTAGAGGTGGGCAACGAGTCGAGTCTGACCAGATTGGGTCCAACTTGACTCGATTTGAAACTTTCAATGCCATGAACTGAATTCGATCCGATTCGGGACCGAGTCCGGGTCCTTTGACTCAATTCGATCCGTCGCACTGTTGGCCTGACCTGAACCAAGTCCGACTCGGTTAGGGAAATTGAGTCGGATTGGGTTAGGTACAATTCGGATCAAATCCTCTGTTTTAATGGTAGATGTTCAACCCCTCACCACTTTTTGCATTGTGGTCCACTTGATCTTAAGATCTGTCTTATTTTTCGGCTCAAGCCTTAGGATGAGCCTGCCAAATGGATGGACGGTTTGGATATAACACATACCTCATGATGGGAGCACATAACTTGCTGACGTCATTACACCTACTGGCCTGGTGTGTTGTTGATGAGGGTCGAATATTGCATATTAGACCCCGACTATTACCTGATTTTATGTACATGATAATGCTTAATGCCATATTTTAATTGTGTTTTTATTACAGGATGAAATCAGGAGCGTGTATTGAAAAATGATGTTAAAAGCATGGATTTGACTCTCCGGAATTACCAGAGCATGGGATGAACCTCAGAGGACCAATATTGAAGAATTTACATGCCGGGACCCGAGGAAATCAAGCGTTCACGTTTAAAGAGGCCCGGCGGTCCGAATGAAAGATCACATGGTTCCCTCCATCCAATTGGCTCGAAACTTTATACATGGGATTAGGGACATAAATTAACCGTACATTTCAAATTTCAGCCCTCGGATCACTAGGGAAGTGCCCCAACCGACAAATCAGTCCATAAACCGTTGATTCTGGGCCCACCGATATCTGGACCTTCTTCAAAATTTCCTAGACGGTTTAAATGATATGAGAAAGCAGGATGGACGGCTTGGATTTCTCGAAAATATTACAAAGAGGCTTGCATAAGAAGCGAGTGTGCATATGTGCACTACACTCTCAGAGCCGCACCAAACCGAGTCGGTCGGTCAGCTGCCGACCGCGCCTTCAAATCCGCTCCCACTGCCAGAAGAACGGCGGTTGCCGTTACGGCTCACGAACGGACGGACCGTTGTCCGTTTTGCGGTTGGCTGTGAGCCCCACACGTGTCCCGTACGGCTCCGCTGAACCGTCCATCTTGTAGATGGACGCGAATACTACAAAATCATGTTTCCACTTTATACCCATGCGTGCACACGTGTGCGGTACAGAGGCCACAAAAGGGCTGTCCTGCAACGTCCAAATTTGATCTTTTTGTGTTTTCTTCTCTGGGCCACATCATTAGACGTTCAAAACTACCTATTCTTGACTGAAATTTCGTCCTGAATCCAATGGACGGGGTGGATTTCCCAGAAAACACTTCCATGGGGCCCACCGGTCACGATAGCGAAAGGGTGCGAAAGGTTTCGCACAATTTGGAAATCCGGTTTTCCAGGCGGTTGTGGGCCACCATCTTTGATCATATGGCAGATCTGAACCGTCCATCATGTAGAGGACCCAAGAAAGTTCTAAGGGACGGTGTTTGTTGGAATTTAAACGAGGAAAGTATGGTGTTTCAAGGTCCCGAACTTGGCTGCAAAAAGGTTTTTGCTGCGCGTGCGACAGCTTCCTAAATCCGATTTTCACCACTCCAGCCACTCCATCAGTTATAAAGAGAGTTGCAAAACATGAGGAAGGGCATCCAGAGAAGCAAGGAAGTCCAGATCTAGAGCAAGGGAGAGAAGAAAGAGAAGAAAGAAGAAAGAGAGAAATTGGTTTGATTTTTCTTTTATGAATTTTTATTTATCCATCTGTTTAATGGATTTTATGGGTAACTAATCTCTCAGCTAGGGCTGAGATGAAACCCCTAATTTGAACACCCTTTGTTCTATGTTGATTTTACTTTAATTAGATTGATTTGTTTCTTTCTCTAGTGTGCTTGATTGCTTTAAATTCTATACTTCTCCATCTATGAACTTGATTAGAGTCTATGGATGGATGTGGTCTGGATGCTTATTCTAGGTGCTTGTATCTGATCATGAACAGGTTCCTATAGGGGAAGAGACAGGGTGCTTTAATGAACGGTATATTCCATGTGCCTGACCAAGGACATGGGATATGTTATTCATAGCATTGTTTGAAGGAATTAGACAATCTGTATGCCCGATTAAGGACACAGATTGTGCTTTCTCTAGATAAATTTGATCAATCTAAATTAAAGTGAATTAACAGACAAAACAAGGGTTAGGATAATTAGGGGTGGATTCGAAAGTCCTAGTGCTCTCTCTGATTGAATTTTCTTCCTTATTCTCAATAGTTATTTTCCATAAATTTGTGTTAGTAATTCGCTACATTAATTGTTGAATTAGTTAAGGAGAATCACAGATTTGAATTGTGACGACCAGTCCTCGTGGGATTCGAACTCGATCTTACCGAGTTTATTACTACATCACAACCCTATACTTGGGGAGTGAACAAGTTTTTGGCGCCGTTGCCGGGGACTGTTTCGTTCCAAATTGAATTTAAGATTCTCTCTTATCATAATTCATAGCTTAGGATTTTACTAACTTAGAATTTTTTTTTTTTCTTTATTTTAGAAACTAACCTATTTCCTGTTTTGTAGGGTCCTGAAATAAACTTCTAATTTGGTAATCCCTTCTAAGTTTCTTACTTTTTCTAATTTCTATTTTTAGAATTAGGATTTTATTTTTTAGAAATTTTTAGTTTCTAATTTTCGATTTAGATTCTTCTTTTAAGTAACTTTCTATTTTCTAGTTTTAGAAATTTTTTCCTTTTTAGAAACTAACTTAGCTTTTTATTTTTAGTAACTTTCTAATTCTAGGATTTCTTTCCTTTTTAGAAACTAACTTGTTTTGTTTTCTTTTGCATGATTTTAACATAGATCTCCAATTGGTAACATCTTTCTAAATTCTCCAGTCCTCTCTACTTTCTATTTTGAGATTTAGGTTTTCAATTTTTAAGAATTTTCTACTTTCTAACTTTGGATTTGGTAACTTTCTATTTTCTAGTTTTAGAAACTTTTTTTAGAAATTAACCGTTGCTTAGGATTTTTCTATCATTATTTTAGAAAACTTGATTTGTTTTTTTTTTATTTACAGGAATTGAGGAAGGAAGCTACTAAGTGAAGGAGGAGCTTCTTAAATCTTCTGCCATCAATCATCTCCTTTTCCTAGTTCTTTCTTCCCATTCTTATTCACATAGTTTTAACTTGTTTTTTTTTTGAATAGCATAATTTCTAGTTCTAGTTTTCTTTCTCTTAGGTTGTTACTTAGTTTATGCTAGGACGTAGATCTCTAGATAAAGAACTAGCACATTTTGATCTGAAATAGAAAGAACATTCCATAGAAGATTGAAAGACATCCCAGTTGAAATGGCAGAAGAGAATGGAACTAAAACTCTTAGAGATTATTCGGCTCTGTCCAATTCAATGCGCCTTCATGCATAGTGTTGCCCACCACCACGACAAAGACACTTTGAACTCAAGATCCGGGGTCATACGGTTGTTGCCTTCCTTTTATGGTTTGGACAAGGAGGACCCATATCATCATGTGAAAGAATTCTAGACATTTGCTCCACCTTTAAATTCCAAAACTTCTCGAGACGATTCGATCCGCCTACGCTGTTTCCTTTTTCTTTGAAGGATAAGGCGAAAGCATGGTTGAATTCTCTAGAAGTTGGGTCTATCACTACATGGGACCAATTGTCTAGAAAGTTCTTAAACAAGTTCTTCCATGTTCACAAAACTAATGCTCTCCGTAGAGAAATCACTAATTTCACACAAAAGGAGGGAGAGCACTTTCATGAATGTTGGGAAAGATGGAAGGACTTGCTTCTTAAATGTCCACACCACGGTTTTAAGAAGTGGCAACAAGTGCAATACTTTTATGACGGTCTGACACCCCAGAACCATCGCATGGTTGATGCCAGAGTGGAGGGTCCTTCATGACCAAAAGCGATACCGAAGCATGGAAATTCTTTGAAACCTTGTGTGAAAACTCCCAGCAATGGGACTATTCAGATAGAGGTGAAAGAAGTTCCCAACCACAAAAGAGAGGTGGTATATATGAGATAGGAGTCATGCCAGATCTGTGCGCCAAGCTTGATAACCTGACAAAGAAAGTTGATGCTCTGGTATTAAATAATGGACCTCCACAAACCGCTCAAGTCGAGGCATGTGCCATATGTTCTAGTCCTGCCCATCCTATGCAGTCTTGTCCATCTAGTGCAGCATCCCCAGAACTTCTTTCTGAACAAGTACATGCAATGAACACTTTTCAAAGACCTGGGAATAATCCTTACGCAGAAACTTACAACCCAGGTTGGGCTAGGCATCCAAATTTCTCTTGGGCGAAAGGACCACAACAAGGAGGACCATCTGAAAATCCTCCCATGCAACCGCACTCCCAAGTTGGCAGTCAATAATTTCAACAGTTTCTACAATATCAACAACTGCCTGCACAATCAAGGAAACCATCTCTTGAGGATACACTCAATCTTTTTATGCAGAGTTCTCTCCAATTCCAAAAAGACACCCAACAAACCTTACTAGCCAACCAGCAAAGCTTACATGCAAATGCGCAATCCATTGCCAAGCTGAAAGTACAAATGGGTCAACTAGCTGCCACATTGAGTGAGAGAGAGAAGGGCAAGTTCCCTAGCCAACCTGTGGCTAATCCAAAGGGACAGTATGAGATTGGCTCTAATTCCAACCAAGGGCAATACCACGAGCAAGCCAAATCAATCACTACCCTTAGGTCAGGCAAACAGATTGACAACAAAATAGAGATACCTAGGGATGAATCAAATCAAGGAGAAGCAGAGAGACACACCAATGCATCCAAAGTCCAAAAACTCTCTGACTCTCCAAGAGCCGCTGACGTGCCACCTTACGTGCCCAAAGCACCTTTTCCTCAACGTCTGGCACCAATGAAGAAAAGAAACAATTTTGATGAAATCTGGACGTGTTTAAAAAGTGCAAGTCAACATCCGTTGCTTGACGCTATCAAGCAAGTCCCTCCTTACGCTAAGTTTCTTAAAGATTTATGCACTCAAAAGCGTAAGCGAAATGTCATAAGAAGGTCTTCTTGCAGAAAGCGACTCGGCTCCATGATTCAACATAACACCCCTCCTAAATTTAGGGATCCAGGAGCCCCCACCATTTCTTGCGGCATAGGAGATCATAAGATCGGGAAAGCATTGCTTGATTTAGGGGCGAGTGTTAATTTGTTACCTTATTCGGTTTATGAGCAGCTAGGACTTGGTGAGTTGAAACCGACTAAGGTAACATTACAACTGGCTGATAGATCTGTCAAGGTTCCCCGGGGTGTTATTGAAGATGTGCTAATCCAGGTTGATAAATTCTATTTTCCAGTGGATTTCATAGTTATAGATACTCAGCCTGTCCAGAATCCTCATAGTCAGATCCCAGTCATCTTGGGTCGTCCATTTTTGGCCACATCTAATGCTATTATAAATTGCCGGAATGGAGTTATGAAATTGTCCTTTGGTAACATGAATATTAAACTCAATGTTTTTAATGCAGGACAACAATCCGCAGATTTGGATGACATATTTGAAGTGGACATGATCGAGAGCCTTGTGCAGGACTCCTTCCGTACATCTGTTGAAGATCCTCTTGAGACATGCTTAGCACAACATGGCATGGATTTCGACATAGATAGTCCCATCCACGAAGTCAATGCAATGCTCGACTCTACTCCTATATTGGAGACTGAAAAATGGAAAGCGAAAGTGGAACCTCTTCATCCCTCTCGAGACTCTTCCGACAAAGACGCTTTCTAACTCGAGAAGGCAAAAGAGAACGGGTTGCTTAATGTTCTTCGAACATATAAGGCAAAGAATTGAACGGAAGATAGCGTAGAAATACAAGGAGTGTGCCCCATCGTATGTAAGGATCATCTTTGTGGAAATGTCACGTAAAATACAAAGGAAGCATGATCTTAACATGGAAGAAGTTGTTCGAGCGAAGTCCTTAAATTGTTTGATGATAGTGTCAATTACCTCATTTCGAGATAGCACAGTTTATGGGAACTCGCATCACTTGTCTGGGATTGGTTAACCACGTGTTGAGGTAAGTTCTTTGGCGGACCCTGGTCTTAAAGATTAATGAATTCATGGTCCGTTCTTGTCTGGTCAAGACGTTAAACTTAGCGCTCTGGGGAGGCAACCCAAACATTTCATTTGATTTCTTTTTCCTTGTTAGTTAGTTCAATGTTTGTGGGTAACATTACTGCAAACCCTCACGAGACTACAACTCGTCCACTAGGGGTAACCTAGGGGTTTCAAGGCTTGTTGCATATGCTAAATGCAATCGAGAGCACCTGCGAAAGTGGTATAGGTAGGATCTTTTATTTCTTGATTTCTCTCTTGTTCTGACTCGCTTTTACGCTGATATTTTTGAGAGCTTCTTGATTCTCCATCCAGGTACTATCTTTCCCTACTCCTCTTTTCTTTTCGTTGTCTCATGTGCATTGCATGCTTATTTCTTTTACATTGAGGACAATGTAGATTTTAGGTTGGGGGTGGGAGATTAGGTTATCTAATCAGTATTTTCTTGGTCTTGAGCGAAAAATTGTGAAAATTGTGAAAATTGTGAAAATTTTTCTGGAATTTCTATTGAATTCAAAGTGATTTAGAAGGATAGTTGTGATTTTGAAATTACAAGATTCAGAATGTGAGAAATTTATGACTCTTGGATTTGGTTGTCTGGCAGATTTCACACTGAAGTTTGAATGGTTAATCCATGATTAGAAGTTGTAAACATTGATTGAGCCATGATTTCACATATCAGATCTCGGTTACACATTAAGTTTTCAGTTCGATATTAATTGATAACATGGTAACACTAAGCATGAAAGGAACCAGCCTGAAAAACAAAATTTTTAGCATCAGTCTATAAAGAAGAATTGAAAGAATAAGTCGCATAATCGTCATCATAGGTTTGCTCCCTATAGATGAAGATTCGATTCCTCATAGTTGACATGAGAAAAGATTTAGGCGACAAGTTTTCACCATAGGTTTGCTCCCTATAGGTGCAGATTTGATTCTCCTCCTTGGCATACTATTCATAAAGAAAATCAAAAAAAAAAATGGTAGAATGAAAGGATAATCTGTAAGGCAAGTGTGGTTCCAGTTTTGGGTGACATGAGCTCCGTTGTTAATTACCAATGATATCATGAAATTGACAATTGAATCTCTTAATGGTTGAAAAGTCGAGATGACACTATACACTCATGAAACTCAATGTTTTAAGATTATTCTAATTCATGTCTTAATATTCTGAACTTGATTATGAAATTTACAGTGAACTTCATTCCAGGAGAAAAATTCCACTCACATGAATCTTAGAATTTTCACATCTCAATTATCTGTTCACCCGTCACTTGAGTTTACAGGAATTGTCTTTTATTTCTGAAATTATTTTTCGCATGTTTTGCTCGGGACTAGCAAAATGCTGGTTGGGGGTTGTGATGAGGGTCGAATATTGCATATTAGACCCCGACTATTACCTGATTTTATGTACATGATAATGCTTAATGCCATATTTTAATTGTGTTTTTATTACAGGATGAAATCAGGAGCGTGTATTGAAAAGTGATGTTAAAAGCATGGATTTGACTCTCCGGAATTACCAGAGCACGGGATGAACCTCAGAGGACCAATATTGAAGAATTTACATGCCTGGGACCCGAGGAAATCAAGCCGTTCACGTTTAAAGAGGCCCGAAACTGGTCCAGAATGAAAGATCACATGGTTCCCTCCATCCAATTGGCTCGAAACTTTATACATGGGATTAGGGATATAAATTAACCGTACATTTCAAATTTCAGCCCTCGGATCACTAGGGAAGTGCCCCAACTGACAGATCAGTCCATAAACCGTTGATTCTGGGCCCACCTGATATCTGGACCTTCTTCAAAATTTCCCTAGACGGTTTAAATGATATGAGAAACAGGATGGACGGCTTGGATTTCTCGAAAATATTACAGCAGGCTTGTATAAGAAGCGAGTGTGCATATGTGCACTACACTCTAGAGCCGCACCAAACCGAGTCAGTCGGTCAGCAGCGCTGACCGCGCCTTCCAAATCCGCTCCCACCTGCCAGCAACGGCGGTTGCCGTTTACGGCTCAGCGAACGGACGGACCGTTGTCCGTTTTTGCGGTTGGCTGTGAGCCCCACACGTGTCCCGTACGGCCGATCTGAACCGTCCATCTTGTAGATGGACGCGAATACTACAAAATCATGTTTCCACTTTATACCCATGCGTGCACACGTGTGCGGTACAGAGGCCACAAAAGGGCTGTCCTGCAACGTCCAAATTTGATCTTTTTGTGTTTTCTTCTCTGGGCCGCATCATTGGACGTTCAAAACTACCTATTCTTGACTGAAATTTCGTCCTGAATCCAATGGACGGGGTGGATTTCCCAGAAAACACTTCCATGGGGCCCACCGGTCACGACAAAGGGTGCGAAAGGTTTCGCACAATTTGGAAATCCGTTTTTCAGGCGGTTGTGGGCCACCATCTTTGATCATATGGCAGATCTGAACCGTCCATCATGTAGAGGACCCAAGAAAGTCCTAAGGGACGGTGTTTGTTGGAATTTGAACGAGGAAAGTATGGTGTTTCAAGGTCCCGAACTTGGCTGCAAAAAGGTTTTTGCTGCGCGTGCGACAGCTTCCCAAATCCGATTTTCACCACTCCAGCCACTCCATCAGTTATAAAGAGAGTTGCAAACATGAGGAAGGGCATCCAGAGAAGCAAGGAAGTCCAGATCTAGAGCAAGGGAGAGAAGAAAGAAGAAAGAGAGAAATTGGTTTGATTTTTCTTTTATGAATTTTTATTTATCCATCTGTTTAATGGATTTTATGGGTAACTAATCTCTCAGCTAGGGCTGAGATGAAACCCCTAATTTGAACACCCTTTGTTCTATGTTGATTTTACTTTAATTAGATTGATTTGTTTCTTTCTCTAGTGTGCTTGATTGCTTTAAATTCTATACTTCTCCATCTATGAACTTGATCAGAGTATATGGATGGATGTGGTCTGGATGTTTATTCTAGGTGCTTGTATCTGATCATGAACAGGTTCCTATAGGGGAAGAGACAGGGTGCTTTAATGAACAGTATATTCCATGTGCCCGACCAAGGACATGGGATATGTTATTCATAGCATTGTTTGAAGGAATTAGACAATCTGTATGCCCGATTAAGGACACAGATTGTGCTTTCTCTAGATAAATTTGATCAATCTAAATTAAAGTGAATTAACAGACAAAACAAGGGTTAGGATAATTAGGGGTGGATTCGAAAGTCCTAGTGCTCTCTCTGATTGAATTTTCTTCCTTATTCTCAATAGTTATTTTCCATAAATTTGTGTTAGTAATTCGCTACATTAATTGTTGAATTAGTTAAGGAGAATCACAGATTTGAATTGTGACGACCAGTCCTCGTGGGATTCGACCTCGATCTTACCGAGTTTATTACTACATCACAACCCTATACTTGGGGAGTGAACAGTTGTTACACCTGCCAATATGCTTCACATTTGTATGTTGATAGGGGTTACGGGTTACCCTGCCGTTAAAATACTCATGATCATTTTTTAGGCCCAGCTCTCGTATCGAGTTAGTATCTAGTGGCTTTTTCCTTGACAATCTTTTAATGGTAAGTGGATTGGGTACAGCGTAACTCAGTATGTAGTTAAGCTAACCGAGTAAACTCTGTGGAGCCCACCATGAATGTATGTGTCTTATCCACACCGTCCACCCATTTTTTCAAATAATTTTAGGGCATAAATCCAAAATTCCGGTGTATCCAAAGCTCAAGTGTACCATACCACAGGAAACGTTGGGATAATGACGTCCACCTTTGAAACTTTTCAAGGCCCATAGTAAAGTTTATTTGTAATCCAACCTGTTTGTAACGTCACAGAGATACGGATGAAGGTAAAACACAAAGATCGGCTTCATACAAAACATCTGTGGACTTGAGAAGCTTTCAACAGTAGGTGTTCAATTTAAACTCTTTTTCAGCGGTGTAGTCCACTTGAACTTTGGATAAGCCTCAATTTTGGAGGCATGTCCTGAAAGGATCTGAAAAAAATGTATGAATGGGGTGGATAAGACACATGCATCATGGTGGGGCCCATAGACTTTACTCAGTATGCTAATCGGACACGGATTGCCACTGACGCCGCCAGTACCAAGGTAGCTACTGGACACTGCTCTGTGGTCTCCATCATGATGTATGTGTTTTATCCACACCGTCCATTTGTTTTTTTAAGATAAATTTAAAATGTCCTGCCAAAAACGAGGCATATCCAAATATAAAATGTACCACAATACAAGAAAACAGCAGTGATTGAACGCCCACCATTAAAAAAATCCTAAGCCACACTGTAATGTTTGTTTACCAATCAACCTGTTGCGTAGGTCACACAGATCTGGACGAAGGGAATCCAAAAATATCAGTTTCATCCAAAACTTTTGTGACACCTTAAAATTTGTCAACGGTGGACAATCAATCACCACTCTTTCCTGTGGTGTGGCCCACATGAAATTTTTAACTGCCTTATTTTTGGTTCCATGATCTAAAATGACATGAGAAAGTGGATGGACAGAGCGGATAAAATACATACATCATGGTGGGACCCACAGAGCACCGTCCATTTGCTACAGGCAAATGACAATGTCAGTAGGCAACCCGCGTGCATACTAATCGTACTGATTTACTCTGTACGTAATCCGCTTCCCTTTTAACTCATCCTTGTAATCTATGATGTGGATATTTCCAACGGCAGAGATTATAAAATGAATAAAAAATTGTAATATAGGATGTGGACATTTCACCGTAGAAGTGACCGTTGATGAGATGGGGACAGAGCGTTTGATCAAGAGAGAGACCCCAAAAAACACGTAGATGTATGGGCTCCATTGTATCATGGTCCAAATATTGGACTGATTGGTCGTTCTTGCTTTTGACTCTGACCGTTGAATTAGGACCTTGGAACCCTTTTCATTTTCAACCGTCCAGCGGACACCAGTGGCTAGGAGAGGACAATCACAATTGGGCCACACTTCAGACGGTCCGGACGAGAGTATGCTCCACGCTCTCAAGCAAGTGTAGTGGAGCTCGCACTCACCCCACACAGCCAATGTGGCACTCGCCTGGAAGATCCCGACCGTTCAATCAGCTGGGCTCACTTCACACATACCGTGCCTTGAAGTTCAAGCCAGTCCCGTGTTCGTTGAATGTGGACCGTATACAAGTCTTTTCCTAACCGGTCATTTTCATAAACAGGCAGCTACCTGATGACCTGACCGGCCTGACATTTTTGTCCTCCCGTGTACAATGCGGTGGGGTCCACCAGATGAAGGCTACTCATGTTCCTCTTTGGAGGTTGAGCCCCTGCCATTCTGGCTATGACCCAGGTGTTGCACGGGCTAGGTTACGTCGGAGACTTTTGCTTTTAGTAGAAGGAACCACCCAATTCTTGGGTTTTGGCTCGTCTGCACGAGTTTTCTGATTTTTTTTGTCCACATCTCCTCCTTTACTGTACGTGTTGATTGTATCGTTGGATTCATGTATATTAGTGACCTCTCTCTCTCTCTCTCGGATGCATGTATATAAGTGACCTCTCTCTCTCTCTCTCTCTCTCTCTCTCTCTCTCTCTTTCCTCTCTCTTTCTTCTTCTTTTTAGGAAACGGATTGCATGCTGTGCCGCACACCACCGACCTCCCTGATGTGTTGACGTCACCAAGTTCTGTGGAACCCACCATGATGTATGTGTTATATCCACACCTTTCATCCATTTTAGTAGATGATTCTAGAGTATGGAACCAAAAATGAGGCAGATACGAAGCTCAAGTGGACCACATCTAAGAAAACAGTAGGGATTGAATGTTTACCATTGAAAACTTCTTGGGGCCACAGAAGTTTTGGATCAATATGATATATTTTTTTTTTCCTTCATATAGGTCTTTTTGACCTCATGAACAGGTTGGATGACAAATAAACATCATGGTTGGCCTTATTAAAGTTTCAACAGTTGTAATCATAGTTCCCTGTGCTTTCTATGCTTGAGCTTTGAATCTGGATCATTTTTATTATGTTCATGACCTAAAATGATTTCGCCACGGTGTGGATACAACACATACCATCATGGTCAGGCCCACGAAACTTGGTGATGTAAACATACCACTGAGGTCGCAAACCATGCAATCCGCTTGTTTTTTTTTAATGCGTCATCACCAAAGAGTAGACATGAGGGGTCCCATTATGATGGACCCAAAGGCTATAAAAATGATGAAGTAGTGTGTGACTTTGAGTGAGATCCAATCAAGCTCCTTTAATACGCGTAATAGAAATAATATACAAACATTCTCCATCTCACAGCCGCCGACCGGATGGTTAGGACCAAAAGTACGATGTGATCAATCCATGCTAATGTCCAATTTTGGGCGGTCTAGATTAACTTAGGGTCGGTTTGGACGGGTGGATTGGAAGGGATTGAACGGTATTAGGGTGGATGGCATGGATTTCAAGGTAATGATGGTGTTGTCAGTGGATTGTCTTAAGATCCATTGGATTGCTGTATCCCCGGTTTGCTACATGGAGTCTATTTGACATGCCCGGCCAATCCCAGGATTAAACCTTCCCATCCCTTCCAATTCATGGAACCAAACCTGTCTCAGGCAAATTTTAGCGGATTAGGGTGAATTGTCTTAAGATCCATGGGATTGCTATATCCCGGGATCAGATCACTCCGTCCGTTTGGCATGCCCGGCCAATCCCGGGATTTAACTTTCAATCCCTTTCAATACCATCCAATCCTTCCAATCCACCCGTCCAAACGGGCCCTTACATGCATGCCACTTGAATGATGGAAGACTCACCACCGTTTAAGAGGTGCTGAGAAACACACACAGGAGTTTGGCTCAGGAACACGTAACTACAGAATCTCTACCAGATGAAATGCGAGCGCACCGTGGGGCCCACCTTGAAGATGTATTGTGTATCTATGCCGTCCATCCGTTTCTCCAGCCCATTTTATGATGTGATACACGAAATTAAGACGATCAAAATCTCAGGTGGACCACCCACACCACAGCAGGAAAAAGTGATGATTGAGTACCTCACCATTAGAAATTCCAAATGGGCATGGTAAGGTTTTCGTAATGTTTATATCCTATCCAGCCTGCTGATAATGTTAAGAATAATTGGATGATGGGAAAATACAAAAGATCAGTGTGATATAAATCTTTTGTAGTTCACAAAAAGTTTTTAATTATCATTAATCACTATTTCTAGTGGTATGGTCTAACCGAGGCTTTTATCTTCTTAAGATTTTGGGATTACATAATAAAATGATATGTAAAAACCGATGGACGGAGTGGATATACAAAAAATACATAAATATGGCCCACACGGTTGGGGTAACACGTGTAACCTGGGTAACGGCTAATCTGCTACCAGCTCTAAAGCTCACTTTATCGCATGGGGTTCTGACACGTGCTTTATCAGAGGGAACCCACCTTGATGTATGCATTAGGCCAAAGATGAGACAGACTCAAATCTTAGGTGAACCATACCATAGGAAACAATGGGGATTGACCATTAAAAGCTTCTCGCGCCAACCAAAAGTTTTGAATCAAGCTGATATTTATTATCCCCTTCATCTAGTTCCATGTGACCTTATCAACGAGTTGGATGGAAAATAAACATTACGGTTGGCCTTAGGAAGTTTTTAATGATGGATCATTTAATGACCACTGTGTTTCCTATAATATGGTCCATCAGAGATTTGAATATACTTTATTTTCGATCTGATGTACTTAAAATGATCTGGAAAAACAGATGGATGGCGTAGATATAGAATATATACATCAAGGTGGGCCCCACAATAAGGGCCGCACCTAATGCTCTTCCTTTCCTAAGGAAACGAAGAGAAACAATCCCATGCAAACGATGCACTGCAAGACAGCGAAAGGTGTTGTGGGTGCCTCGTTTCACGCCATGTACTCTGTGGTCCACTTCCTTTTCCTCGAGTGCAAGCTCCAATAACCCATCACCATCTGGGAAAGAAAACATTTTAATATGGGACCCACTCGATCAAGTGGGACCGAGGTTGTACCGGGCATATGTGGGGGCACGTGATGGATGAAGATCATCCAACACGTCCATCAGAATATGCTTCACCTCATATTACATCCAGGTACGGGGAACGGATTGGCTACTCCCCCTGACACCAGCCAATGGCTGGTGGTCGGTGCTGTGTGGGCCATACTATGATGTATGTGTTTCATCCATGCCATCCATCTGTTTTTGCAGATCATTTTACGGCATAAGTCCTAAAATGAGGTATATCCAAATCTCAAGTGGACCACATTACAGGAAACAGTGTTGAATGAGGGTCGACCATTAAAAACATTTTGGGGGCCATAAAAGTTTTGGATCAAGCTGATATTTGTTTTTTCTCTTCATCTGGGTCTCTATGACCTAACCAACAGATTGGATGTCAAATAAACAGTATAGTGGGCCATAGGAGGATTTTAATGGTTGATATCCAATCACTATTGTTTTCATGTGGTGTGGTCCACCTGAGATTTATATCCTTCTCATTTTTGAGATTAAACAATAAAATAATCTTTAAAAATGGATGAACGGAATAGATGAAACACATATATCATGGTAGGGCCATAGAGCACCGAACACCAGCCACGGAGCTGGTGTCAGGGGGAGTAGCCAATCCGTTTCCTCATGTACGAAAAATAATCATGATCAAACACGCAAGTGTGCCACAATAAAACATAGGGAACAATGTGATATTAATGGCCCACTTGAATATCAGAACAGCCTAATTTTCATCCTGACCTGACGTACAAAAAGATGAAGAGTCTGAATGGCATGGATTTATACCTACAAGACGGTGCGCCCTAGACGCATATCAAATGCAGACATTTCTTCCCAACTTGTTCCTTGTGGTGTGGTCCACTGATCACAGATCAGCATGATTTTAGGGAAGTGAAGGTATCGTTCATGGACACATATGATGGACGTGTTGGATTTTATGCATGTATCAGTTGGGGCCGACATCTTCATGGTACTACGGTACCACCCTTTTTATATTAGAAATCAGAAATGATCCGTATACTTGCAGATATGTCATGCATGTCAGACATCTGAGCTGTTACAAAGGTTGCACTCTTCATGCGGACCACATGGTCTAAAAATGGGGCTGTTCCACTGAATATGTAAGTCATACCGTCGAAACCAGTGGACGGCCGACAATCTGACAACATAAAGGTTTGTACTGCCTGGTGAGTGGATCGGTTATTTTCATTCCAAAGGATATCTTAAGACGGGTTCGGACCTTTTAACGGCTGCGATGTTCCATGCAGGTGACATGCCGTACGAAAATAACAGATGTAGATGAGCTTCTGGAGCAACGGCGACACCTGATCATGTTACTCGTCTGGTTTAGGGGAGGTTCACTCAGCCCACGTGTGCATCTAGTCCGACACATTCACACTAAAGCACGCGTGTTAAAGATCCGAGCTTTCCGTCAGTTGGGCCACACTAAAAGGTCATCTGGCCTGACGATCAGGCTATTTCTCACAACCAGTGTACTACAGTTTACAAGACTAATGGACGGCTAGGAAACATTACCTCAGCCATCCATTTATTTTGTACACTATGGCCAATCATCAGAGTGATCTTTTTTAGTCAAAAGATATAATCAGTGTGAGAAACATGATGGAAAGTTCGGATCTTTTATACGTGTGCAACTGGTGCATGAATTTTCCTGTTGATGGTCAAGGCATACCCGCGTGTGGGCTTACAGGTTTACAGTGGATAATTAAGATTTGAGAAATTTGCGACTGTACGACCCATTTATGGCCCAATTAGGAAACTAAGCACACCTCAGAATACGCCCCAGCTGTACGGACGCCTTGCCAAAGGTCGAAAATGCCCCTGCCTTTTCCTTCAAGCGGGAAGACAAGCGCTGACGCTCCTCGAACTCGAGAGTTGTACGAACGGTTCAAAAGTGATCAACGTTACATGGGCCCACAGTTATGTATTTATTATATCTACAACGTTCATCCATATTTCGAGCTCACTTCGGAGCATTAATCATATCCAATGATCAACTGGACCTCACCACGAAGAGGAGCGGGAAAATTGATTTTCACCGTTAAAACTTTTTAGGGCCCACCATAACATTTATTTTCCATCCAATCTATTCATAAGGTCACAAAGACCTGGATGAAGAGGAAAAAAAAATTTCATAATGATCCAAAACCTCTGTGACCCCTAAAAGGGTTTCAATGGTAGACGTTCAATTCCCCACTGCCTTTCACAGTGTGGTCCACTTGATTGTTAGATCTGTCTTATTTTCCGTCTCAAGCCTTAATATGAGCTCGTAAAATAAATGGACGGTTTGGATATGACATAGACCTCATGGTGGGACCCAAAAAACAAAAACAAAAACAAAAAAAAAACTAAATTTTTATATTTTTATATTTTATATTTTTTTTTATACAGGAGATTTGGCTACGGATTATAACCGTAGCCATAGCTACCAAAATCCGTAGCCATAGAAGACTATCGGGATAGCGCTAGCGTAAACTAGCCGCTACCGCGCCACTTCATCGACGCGCATTCTGGTCAAGCCACGCTGATCCGTCCGGCGTGGCCACGCCCATTTGGAGGCCCCTATGGCTACGGATTATAACCGTAGTTATAGATGGCTATGCAAAATTTTTTATTATTTTATTATTTTTATTTTTTACATGGAGAACTTTATTTTACTTACAATTTTCTCAAACACATATTTATATAAGTATGCATATATAAGTATATAAAAAAATTTTCCTCTCTTTTTTTTTTCATTTATTTCTTTATTCATTTAAAAAGTATATCTTCTAAACCAAAATTAGTTACTCGATGAACCCTATATGATTTTGGGGTAGGAGAAGCTACTTTAGCCAACCAACCTGGTTATTTTCCAAGATTCCATCAGGTTAATGACCGTGAAATGCATGAAAATTATCGTAAAGTGCATGGAAATGACCGTGAAGGGAATTGACCGGGAAATGCATGGAAATGACCGTGAAATAAAACGGAATCGCCGAAAATGACCGTGAAGTGAGGGGCATGACTGTGAAGTGAAGGGGCATGACCGTGAAGTGAAGGGGCATGACCGTAAAATGCGCGGAAATGACCTTGAAGTGAAGCGATTGGACTGCGAAATGCGTGGAAATGACCGTGAAGTGAAGAGGCATAACTGTGAAATACGCCGAAATGACTGTGAATCAACACGGAATAGGTGAGAATGACTATGGTATGCATGGAAATGACCGAGAAGTGAGGCGATTAGACCTTGAAATGCGCGGAAATGACCGTGAAATGCGTCGAGATGACCGTGCGATGCATGGAAATGACCGTGGGATGCATGGAAATGACCGCAAAGTGCGGCGATTGGACCTTGAAATGCGTAGAAATGACCGTGAAGTGAAGAGGAGTGAAGTGAAAGGAGTGGCCAGGAAAATCTTGTGGATGAATGACGGTGAATCAACACAGAATAAAGCGGTGAATGACCGTGATATGCATGGAAATGACCATGAAGTGCATGGCCGATTGAACTGGTGAAATGCGCGAAATGGCCCGTGGACGTGAAGGGACATGATCGTGAAATGCGCCAAAGTGACTGTGAATCAATACAGAATAGGTGGGAATAACCGTGATATGAATAGAAATGAGCATGAAGTGAGGCGATTAGACCGTGACGTGAAGGGGCATGACCGTGAAATGCGTCGAAATGACCGTGAATCAACACGGAATACGCGGGAATGACTGTGGTATGCATGGAAATGACCGCGAAGTGAGGCAATTAGACAATGAAATGTGCGAAAATGACCGTGAAGTGAAAGGGCATGACTGTGAAATGCGCTGAAATGACCATGAATCCACACGGAATAGGTGGGAATGACCTTAAAATGCATGGAAATGGGGGTGAAGTGAAGTATAAAATTTTTGCGAAATGACCGCGCGAGACTGACCGTGAAGTGAAGACGTGTCACCGAGAAATGCGTCGAAATCACCGTGAATCAACACAGAAAAGGCGGGAATGACTGTGATATGCATGGAAATGGGGGTGAAGTGAAACGAATGGACGGCGAAATGCGCGGGACTGACCGTGAAGTGAAGACGAGGGACCGCGAAATGCGTCGAAATGATCGTGAATCAACACGGAATATGCGGGAATGACAGTGATATGCATGGAAATGGGGGTGAAGTGTAGCGATTGGACTGCGAAATGAGAGAAAGTGAGCGTGAAGTAAAGACGCGGGACAGCGAAATGTGTCGAAATGACCGTGAATCAACACGGAATATGCGGAAATGATCGTGATATGCATGGAAATGGGGGTGAAGTGAAGCAATTGAACCGTAAAATGCGCGGAAGTGACCGTGAAGTGAAGACGCGGGACCGTGAAGTGCGTCGAAATGACCGTGAATCAACACAGAATATGCGGGAATGACTGTGATATGCATGGAAATGGGGGTGAAGTCAAGCGATTGGACCGTAAAATGTGCGGAAGTGACCATGAAGTGAAGACGCGAGACCGTGAAGTGCGTCGAAATGACCGTGAATCAACACGGAATATGCGGGAATGATCGTGATATGCATGGAAATGGGGGTGAAGTGAAGCGATTGGACCGAAAAATGCTGTGAAGCGACCGAAGTGAAGTGAAGACGCGGGGACCGTGAAGTGAAGTGCGTCGAAATGACCGTGAATCAACACGGAATATGCGGGAATGACCGTGATATGCATGAAAATGAGGGTGAAGTGAAGCGATTGGATCGCAAAATGCGCGGAAGTGACCGTGAAGGGAAGACGTGGGACCGTGAAGTGCGTCGAAATGACCGTGAATCAACACGGAATATGCGGGAATAATCGTGATATGTATGGAAATGGGGGTGAAGTGAAGCAATTGGACTGCAAAATACGCGGAAGTGACCGTGAAGTGAAGACGCGGGACCGTAAAGTGCGTCGAAATGACTGTGAATCAACACGAAATATGCGGGAATGATCGTAATATGCATGGAAATGGGGGTGAAGTGAAGCAATTGAAGCGCAAAATACACGGAAGTGACCGTGAAGTGAAGACGTGGGACTGTGAAGTGCATCGAAATGACCGTGAATCAACACAGAATATGTGGGAATGACCTTGATATGCATGAAAATGGGGGTGAAGTGAAGCGATTGGACCGCAAAATGCGCGGAAGTGACCATGAAGTGAAGACGCGGGACCGTGAAGTGCGTCGAAATGACTGTGAATCAACACGAAATGTGCGGGAATGACCGTGATATGCATAGAAATGGGGTGAAGTGAAGCGATTGGACCGTAAAATATGTGGAAGTGACCGTGAAGTGAAGACGCGAGACCGTGAAGTGCGTCGAAATGACCATGAATCAACACGGAATATGCGGGAATGACCGTGATATGGATGGAAATGGGGGTGAAGTGAAGCGATTGGACTGCGAAATACACGAAAGTAACTGTGAAGTGAAATGCACGAAAATGACCGTGTATTGGCCGCATGCATTTCGCGGTCTAATCGCTTCACTTCACCCCCATTTCCATGCATATCATGATCATTCCCGCATATTTCGTGTTGATTCACGGTGATTTCGACGCATTTCACGGTCCCGCATCTTCACTTCACGGTCACTTCCGTGCATTTCGCGGTCCAATTGCTTCACTTCACCCCCATTTCCATGCATATCACAATCATTCCCGCATATTCCGTGTTGATTCACGGTGATTTCGACGCATTTCACGGTCCCATGTCTTCACTTCACGGTCACTTCTGTGCATTTCGCGGTCCAATCGCTTCACTTCACCCCCATTTCCATGCATATCACGATCATTCCCGCATATTCCGTGTTGATTCACGGTGATTTCGACGCATTTCACGGCCCGCGTCTTCACTTCACGGTCACTTCCGTGCATTTCGCGGTCCAATCGCTTCACTTCACCCATTTTCATGCATATCACGATCATTCCCGCATATTCCGTGTTGATTCACGGTGATTTCGACGCATTTCACAGTCCCACGTCTTCACTTCACGGTCAGTTCCGTACATTTCGCGGTCCAATCGTCTCACTTCACAATCATTTCCATGCATATCACGATCATTCCCGCCTAATCCGTGTTGATTCACGGTCATTTTAATGCATTTCACGGTCATGCCCCTTCACTTCACGGTCATTTCCCTAAACCTTAATCTACGCCCTAACCTAAACCTATTCTCAAATCCCAAAACCTATAACCTAAACCTAAACCTTAACATAAACCTATAACCTATAACCTAAACCCGAACATAAACCCGAACCCGAACCCGAATTCCTAAACCTAAACCTATACTTATAACCTAAATCTATTCTCAAATCCCAAAACCTATAACTACAACCTAAACCTTAACCTAAACCTATAACCTATAACCTAAACATATAACCTAAACTCAATTCCCTAAACCTTAACCTACAACCTAACCTAAACCTATACTTATAACCTAAACCTATTCTCAAATCTAAACCTATAACCTAAACCTAAACCTAAACCTAAACCTATAACATTAACCTAAACCTTTAACCTAAACTTATTACCTTAACCTGAACCTATTCTCAAATCTCAAAACCTAAACCTTTAACCTATAACCTAAATGTATAACCTATAACCTAAACCCAAACGTAAACCTATACCCTGTAACCTATAACCTAAACCTAAACCTTAACTTATTCTCAATTACCTAAATCTATAACCTATAATCTATAACCTAAACCTTAGCCTAAACCTAAACCTAAACCTTAACCTATAACCTAAAAACTTATAACTTATAATCTAAACCTATTCTTAAATCCCTAAACCTATAACTTAAACTTAAATCTATAACCTATAACCTAAACCCAAACCTGAACCTATAACCTAAACCTAAACCTAAACCTAAACCTAAACCTTAACCTATAACCGATAACCTTAACCTAAACCTATAACCTATAACCTAAAACCTGAACATATTCTCAAATCTCTAAACCTAAACCTACACCTAATCCTAATCTCAACTCCCTAACCTAAACGTAAACCTAAACTTGAAAACCCAAACCTAAACCCGATCCTGATCCCACCTATTCCGTGTTGATTCACGGTCATTTCGACGCATTTCACGGTCATGCCCCTTCACTTCACGGTCATTTTCATGCATTTCACGGTCCAATCACTACACTTCACGGTCATTTCCATGCATATCACGGTCATTGCCGCCACTTCCGTGTTGATTCACGGTCATTTCGGCGCATTTCACGGTCATGCCCCTTCACTTCACGGTCATTTCCGTGCATTTTGCGGTCTAATTGCTTCACTTCACAGTCATTTCCATGCATATCACGGTCATTCCCATATATTCTGTGTTGATTCACGGTCATTTCGACGTATTTCGCGGTCCCGCGTCTTTACTTCATGGTCACTTCCGCGCATTTCGCGGTCCAATCACTTCACTTCACCCCCATTTTCATGCATATCACGGTCATTCCCGCATATTCGGTGTTGATTCATGGTCATTTCGACGCATTTCATGGTCATGGCCCTTCACTTTAAGATCGTTTTCGTGCATTTCGCAGTCCAATCGCTTCACTTCACGGTCATTTTCATGCATGTCACAGTCATTCCTGCCTATTCCGTGTTGATTCACGGTCATTTCAACACATTTCACGGTCATGCCCCTTCACTTCACGGTCGTTTCTCTAAACAAATACTTATAACCTAAACCTATTCTCAAATCCCAAAACCTATAACCTAAACTTAAACCTTAACATAAACCTATAACCTATAACCTAAACATATAACCTAAACTTAATTCCCTAAACCTTAACCTCCAACCTAACCTAAACCTATACTTATAACCTAAACCTATTATCAAATCTAAACCTATAACCTAAACCTAAACCTAAACGTATAACATTAACCTAAACCTTTATCATAAACTTGTAACCTTTAACCTAAACCTATTCCCAAATCCCAAAACCTAAACCTTTAAGCTATAACCTAAACCTAAACCTTTAACCTATAACCTAAACGTATAACCTATAACCTAAACCCAAACCTAAACCTATACCCTATAACCTATAACCTAAACCTAAACCTTAACTTATTCTTAATTCCCTAAATCTATAACCTATAATCTATAACCTAAACCTTAGCCTAAACCTAAACCTAAACCTAAACCTTAACCTTAACCTATAACCTATAAGCTAAACCTATTCTTAAATCCCTAAACCTATAACCTAAACTTAAACCTATAACCTATAACCTAAACCCAAACCTAAACCTATAACCTTAACCTAAACCTATAACCTTAACCTAAACCTATAACCTAAACCTAAACCTTAACCTATAACCTATAACCTAAACCTATAACCTAAATCCACTGACACCACCATCATTACCTTAAAATCCATCCCATCCCTCCTAATCCCATGGGATTCACCCGGCCAAACAGGCCCTTAAATCCCATCCAATCCACCCTAATCCCTTCAAAAATGTCTGGGACGTGTTTGGTTTGGGGGATTGAAAGGGATTGGAAGGTTTAATCCCTGGATTGGCCGGGCGTGCCAAACAGACCCGATATAGCAATCCCGGGGTATAGCAATCTCATAGATCTTGCACCAATCCAATGACACAACTATTATTACCTTGAAATCCATGCAATCCACTCTAATACCATCCAATCCCATCCAATCTGCCCAGCCAAACAGGCCCATAGGGTACATCAAGTAACTAATTTTAGTTTAGAAGATATTCTTGTTAAGTGAAGCGAATTGACCGTGAAATGCATGGAAATGACCGTGAAGTGAAGGGAATTGACCGTGAAATGGGCCAAAATGACCGTGAATCAACACGGAATAGACGGGAATGACCGTGAATTCCATACATATCACAGTCATTCCCGTCTATTCCGTGTTGATTCACGGTTATTTCGGCGCATTTCACGGTCAATTTCCTTCACTTCACGGTCATTTCCATGCATTTCACGGTCAATTCGCTTCACTTCATGGTCATTTCCATGCATATCACGGTCATTCCCACCTATTCCGTATTGATTCACGGTCATTTCGACGCATTTCACAGTCATTTCCGCGCATTTCACGGTCCAATTGCTACACTTCACCGTGAAATGCGTCGAAATGACTGTGAATCAACACGGAATAGGCGGCATGGAAATGACCGTGAAGTGTAGCGATTGGACCATGAAATGCGCGGAAATGACAGTGAAGTGAACGGGCATGACCGTGAAATGTGCCGAAATGACCGTGAATCAACACGGAATAGGCGGGAATGACTGTGATATGCATGGAAATCACGGTCATTCCCGTCTATTCCGTGTTGATTCACGGTCATTTCGGCGCATTTCACGGTCAATTCCCTTCACTTCACGGTCATTTCCATGCATTTCACGGTCAATTCGCTTCACTTCATGGTCATTTCCATGCATATCACGGTCATTCCCACCTATTCCGTGTTGATTCACGGTCATTTCGGCGCATTTCACGGTCATGCCCCTTCACTTCACGGTCATTTTCGTGCATTTCACGGTCCAATCGCTACACTTCACCGTGAAATGCGTCGAAATGATCGTGAATCAACACGGAATAGGCGGGAATGACTGTGAAATGCATGGAAATGACCGTGAGGTGAAGTGAATTGACCGTGAAATGTGCGAAAATGACCGTGAAGTGAAGGGGCATGACCGTGAAATGCGTCGAAATGACCATGAATCAACACGGAATAGGCGGGAATGACTGTGATATGCATGGAAATCATGGTCATTCCTGTCTATTTCGTGTTGATTCACGGTCATTTCGACGCATTTCACAGTTAATTCCCTTCACTTCACGGTCATTTCCATGCATTTCATGGTCAATTCGCCTCACTTCATGGTCATTTCCATGCATATCACGGTTATTCCCACCTATTCCGTGTTGATTCATGTTCATTTCGGCGCATTTCACGGTCATGCCCCTTCACTTCACAGTCATTTCCGTGCATTTCACGGTCCAATCGCTACACTTCACCGTGAAATGCATCGAAATGACCGTGAATCAACACGGAATAGGCAGGAATGACCGTGAAATGCATGGAAATGACCGTGAAGTGAAGCGAATTGACCGTGAAATGCGTGGAAATGACCGTGAAGTGAAGGGGCATGACCATGAAATGCGTCGAAATGACCGTGAATCAACACGGAATAGGCGGGAATGACTGTGATATGCATGGAAATCACGGTCATTCCCGTCTCCGTGTTGATTCATGGTCATTTCAGCGCATTTCACGGTCAATTCCCTTCACTTCACGGTCATTTCCATGCATTTCACGGTCAATTCACTTCACTTCATAGTCATTTCCATACATATCACGGTCATTCCCACCTATTCCGTGTTGATTCACGGTCATTTCGGCGCATTTCACGGACATGCCCCTTCACTTCACGGTCACTTCCGCGCATTTCACGGTCCAATAGCTACACTTCACCGTGAAATGCGTCGAAATGACCGTGAATCAACATGGAATAGGTGGGAATGACCGTGAAATGCATGGAAATGACCGTGAAGTGAAGCGAATTGACCGTGAAATGCGCGAAAATGATCCTGAAGTGAAGGGGCATGACCATGAAATGCGTTGAAATGACCGTGAATCAACACGGAATAGACGGGAATGACCGTGATTTCCATGCATATCATGATCATTCCGCTTTATTTCGTGTTGATTCACGGTCATTTCGACGCATTTCACGGTCATACCGCTTCACTTCACGGTCATTTCCGCACATTTCACGGTCAATTCGCTTCACTTCACAGTCATTTCCATGCATATCACGGTCATTCCCACCTATTCCGTGTTGATTCACGGTCATTTCGGCGCATTTCACAGTCATGCCCCTTCACTTCACGGTCATTTCCCAGCATTTCACGGTCCAATCGCTACACTTCACCGTGAAATGCGTCGAAATGACCGTGAATCAACACGGAATAGGTGGGAATGACCGTAAAATGCATGGAAATGGCCGTGAAGTGAAGCGAATTGACCGTGAAATGCGCGGAAATGATCGTGAAGTGAAGGGGCATGACCGTGAAATGCATTGAAATGACCGTGAATTAATAGGGAATAGGTAGGAATGACTGTGATATGCATGGAAATCACGGTCATTCCCGTCTATTCCGTGTTGATTCACGGTCATTTCGGCGCATTTCACGGTCAATTCCCTTCACTTCACGGTCATTTCCATTCATTTCACGGTCAATTCGCTTTACTTCATGGTCATTTCTATGTATATCACCGTCATTCCCACCTATTCCGTGTTGATTCACGGTCATTTCAACGCATTTTACGGTCATGCCCCTTCACTTCACGGTCATTTCCGTGCATTTCGCGGTCCAATCGCTACACTTCATCGTGAAATGCGTTGAAATGACCGTGAATCAACACGGAATAGGGGGGAATGACCGTGAAATGCATGGAAATGACCGTGAAGTGAAGCGAATTGACCGTGAAATGCGCGAAAATGATCGTGAAGTGAAGGGAATTAACCGTGAAATGCATGGAAAAGACCGTGAATCAAAACAGAATCGCCGGGATTGATCGTGAAATACATGAAAATGACTATGAAGTGAAGCGAATTGACCGTGAAATGCATGGAAATGACCGTGAAGTAAAGGGAATTGACCGTGAAATGCATGGAAATGACCGTGAATCAAAACATAATCGCCGGGATTGACCGTGAAATGCATGAAAATGACTGTAAAGTGAAGCGCATTGACCGTGAAATGCATGGAAATGACCATGAAGTGAAGAGAATTGACCGTGAAATGCATGAAAATGACCGTGAATCAAAACGGAATCGCCGGGATTGACTGTGAAATGCATGTAATTGATCGCGAAGTAAATGAAATGAGCGAAATTTATCGCGAACTGATTGAAATTGACCGTTAAGTGAATGAAATGGATTTTCGACCATCGACCTGATGGAATCTTGAAAAATAACTAGGTTGGTTGGCTAAATTAGCTTCTCCTACCCCAAAATCATATACGGTACGTCAAGTAACTAATTTTGGTTTAGAAGATATTCTTGTTAAATGAAAAAAGAAAGAAATGAAAAAAATGTGAGAAATTTTTTTTTATATGCTTATATATGCATATTTATATAAATATATATTAGAGAAAATTGTAGGTAGAATGAAGTTCTCTATGTAAAAAATAATAATAATAAAAAAATAAAAATAAATTATTATTATTATTTTTCATAGATTGGCACAAACTACAGTTTTGGCTACGGTTATAATCCGTAGCTATAGGGGTCATCAGATGGGTGTGGCCACGCCAGATCGGCGTGCCCTCGCTGGATAGGGCAGTGAGTGGCGCGGGCATCCTAGTTCGGCGCGCCCACCCCAGACAAATTCCTTTGGCTACGGATCGTGGTAGATATGGCTACGGTTATAATCCATAGCCAAATATATGCATACAAGAAAATCAAAATCTGTTTTTTTTTTTTTTTTTTTCCTTCCTTTTTAACATAGAATCTTTGTTATTTTTTGGGTCCTGTCATGAGGTCCATGTTATATCCAAACCGTACATCTATTTGGCGAGCTCATAATAAGGCTTGAGACGGAAAATAAGACAGATCTAACTATCAAGTGGACCACACTTTAAAAGGCAGTGGGGAAATGAACGTCTACCATTGAAACCCTTTTAGGGGCTACAGAAGTTTTGGATCATTATGAAATTTGTTTTTCCTCTTCATCCAGGTCTTTGTGACCTTATGAATATATTGGATGGAAAAATGAATGTTATGGTGGGCCCTACAAAAGTTTCAACGGTGAAAATCAATTTTGTGCTGCTCTGTGGTGTGGTCCAGTTGATCTTTGGATATGATTTTTTTTTTTTGGATAATGCTCCGAAATGATCTCGAAATACGGATGAACGTTGTGGATATAATAAATACATAACTGTGGGGCCCATGTAACGTTGATCTATTTTGAACCGTTCGTACAACTCGGAGTTCGACGAGCGTCAGCGCTCGTCTTCCCGCTTGAAGGAAAAAGCAGGGGCATTTTCGACCTTTGGCAAGGCGTCCGTACAGCTGGGGCGTATTCTCGCAAAGGAAAATGAGGTGGGCTTATTCTCCTAAATGGGCCATAAATGGGTCGTATTCTCGCAAATTTCTCTTAAGATTTGAATGGAGTGGTTGAGTGGTTTTCTAGAATACATCCGAACACCTTAACCATTGGATTGGGGTCCTTTTCAATGATCCAAACCGTTCGAATGATGGCCCCACAGTCCATGGGAATTCCCAATAATACTTTCAAATTAAAATATCTCATCCCTTCCATTATTCTAAGGTTAGGTTAACAGTCATTATCAATGGAAAAAGTCAAAAGATCAGAGTGTAATAATATCCAATATAAGGGTGGTAATCTTTTGGATATCTGCCATCAAAGGTGAGAGCCATCGTATACACGGCATGGATCATTGAAATATGACCCCAATTCCAAACGCTACAATCCAAATGGATCTTGTAGCTATACACTGGGATGTATTCTAGCAAAACGCTTAAACCGTCCATTGTTTTTCTTTCCACGTAGGGGTAGCCTGGCCTTATTTTCCCGGATGGTCATTGTGGTAGACGTGGCCATTTTACGGGCTGTCCAGGTGTCTCACACACTTTCAACGTTGGCACACATGCTGCGTGTAAATGTCCGTGCAGGAAGAGGATGCGTGTAACGCTAGTAATCGATCCTGAGATATCTTCTTTTTATTATAGATTTCAGAACAGCAGTCTTACTTTTTACAATGCAAGTCATAAATTACAGTGTGATGGCTACACATGTGAAAGTGACACAAGCTTGAAATTAGTGCTACGCATCGGGTGGACACCACGCGTATGTTCCATGCCCTGGAAATCAAGTGGCCAAATTTGCATATCAAATGCGGACAACTATTTCAATATTTTTCATTGTCCACTTTTTAAATACAAGTGTAAATAGACCAAGTGATCGGATGGACCTGAATTGTTATCGGCTCTAATAAAGAAAAACAGTTAAAAAAAAAAAAAGGACAAAAAAGGAAAAAAAAGAAGAAGAATTAGACGATATAGATTAAGATAGAATTATAAATTGAGAGATTCCCCGCATGTTATTGTCATTGAGATTTGCTCCACAAAAATTGATTCGATACAATGTGTTCTAGCAACTGTACCAAAAATACAACAACTCTCTTTAAGGATGGATAGTCTTGGTCAGGTGCATGTACGAGCTATTAAAAATTCAAGGTATATAAATCCCTAATTTACCCACGTAGAAAAGAAGAAGAGAATAATAGAAATGAATGGGATAGGAGATTGAAATTTATTGGTTTTATATATTTTGAAATATCAATGGAAAATACTTATTTTATAGTGGTTACTAAGGTGAGCCGATTTGTTGTTACCTTAATTGTGTGAGTGTTACCTTATGTATTTTTTTTTGTTGAAAATCAGTGGTTTTAAAATAATAAAAATGAAAAATTCAAAATTTTCAAACTTTCGGAATTTTCCTGCCAAAATACTTTTTTGAATTTTTTGAATTAAAAAAGTGCGGTGTGTGCGCTTTGTCTCACATTGGAAATGCAAAAGATAGTTTTGTGGTTTATATGAGATCTTGAGAAGGGTATTCTTACTTGGAGCTTTTTGGAGGAGATGAAAACAGGGTTGCGTGTTTCAGTGCGAAGCACTGGAACACACGCACGCACGCTCGCGTGCTCAGGCTCGAGCACGGGCATGGGCAGTGTGGCTGTAGTGGCGCTAGAGGGCGTACGCATCGTGGTCGCTCCCTCGCGACCTTATGCGAACCAGCGCGAGACGATGCGATGGGTCTAGTACGATGAGTCTGGTCAGAGCTTAGGGCGGTGTGGATTTGAAAAATTGGAAATGAGCCTGGGTTTTATAGGTGACTGAGAACGGTTGGATCTTAAATCTGAAACGTCCAGCCGTTTCTATAAAAGGATAGCTACTTTAAAAGCCACAACGGTCCGAAAATTGACGGGTCAGGATGATCCAACGGTCAGATCTACAGATCTAATGACTAGAAACGTCTGGGATTAATGGACAATGACCAGAAACGTTTTTCAAACGTTCTAGACCATTGAATACCACATAGCAACGGGTCTAAATCTGAGGCCTATATAAATTGGACCATTCCTGTCCGATTTCATCATCTCAACACACCATCTCTCCCATCAAATCAGATACAATCCATAGCTCTATTTTAGAATACTGTGATCATCTCTACCGTCTAAATCTGTCAGAAGAAATCTACTGCGTTAAAACTGTTCCATAGTGGACCTATCGTGATTGCTGCACGCTGGATCTAGATAAGGCTTGTCTTATCCTGGAAGCAATTCGCCTGTAACCCATCAGCAGTTGATAAGGGGGCGAATCACGCTTTAAGGACAACGTATTTTATATGTGATTCAGCCTAGTGAAAATTTTATTTTCAATTATTTATTTTTTATATTTTCGGTGCATCCAATCAAATTTCCTAAAAATCTTAAAGCGTGATTTTTATGGACACTAAAAGTGTTGCATCAATCAAACTGATGAACCAGGATCTGATCTGATTGGACCGATTCGATGCTTCAAATTTCACTAGATGGCAGGACAAGCTGAAATTCCTGCTGACCACTCTGAAGATCTTCTATATCCTGGATCCAACTCCAGCCTCTGCCTGAAGCAAAGGACATTGACACTCCAGAATAAGTTGCTGCTAGGATCAAGTGACAAGAAGATGAACTGCTGTGTCGTGGCCACATCCTTAATGCTCTCTCTGATTAGTTGTATGATTTGTACACGGGAACTACATCAGCGAAAGAAATTTGGAGCGCGCTGGAATACAAATACAAGGCTGAAGAGGAAGGTACACAGAAATTTCTAATTGTCAGGTATTTCGACTTCACGATGGTAAACAATCTACCACTGCTTGCCCAAATCCAAGAACCGCAACTTATTGTAAATAAAATAAAAGCCATAAAAATTGATCTTCCTGAATTTTTTCAAGTCGGAGCTATAATCGCAAAGTCGCCTCCGAGCTGAAAAGACTATAGGAAGAAACTACTGTAGAAATCCGAATAGTTCACCCTAGAACAAATCCAGAAGCATCTTCGTATTAAAGAAGAACCTTGTAACCGATACAAAAAGGATGACGCTAATAGTGCATCTTCATCCAAGGTGAACACAGTAGAATGACCATCTCAAAATAATACCTATGAGAAAGTTGATTCCCTTAAACCTTAAACCTAACAAAGATCAAGGAAAATTCAAGAAAACCCAAAAGAAGAAAAATGGCAAACCTAAGGGAGCTTGCTATGTCTCCGGCAAGACCGAGCATTTCGTCTGAGTCTGTAGGGACTGAAAAAAACCTAAGAAAGAGGCTAATGCAGTAGACGATGAAATGGTAGCCATGGTCACAGAAGTGAACCTAGTTCAAGAAAAAATTCCTAGATGGTGGTATGATACAGGTGCCACAGTCCATGTATGTAATGATCGATCTGCCTTCAAAACCTATGAAGACGAGACGAATAGTCAAGAGGTTCAAATGAGAATTGAAGGACGATCGAAAGTTGTAGGCAAAGGAACTGTGGAATTACTCTTTACCTCTAGAAAGAAAGTAATCCTGATCAACGTACTGCATGTCTCAGACATAAGAAGGAATGTTGTCTCAGGGGATCTCTTAAGCAAGCGTAGGATTAGGGTTATGTTTGAATCAGGCAAGCTAATCTTTTCTAAGAATGAGAACTTTGTGGGTAAGGGATACGCTTGTAATGGGATGATCAAATTATCTCTGAATGAAAAGAATTCTTCTGCTTACATGATTGAGTCTGTAACATTATGGCATGGTAGACTAGCCTATATTGGATACAGTACCATAAAACTCATGGCTAAGAACGGCCTAATATCATACAATGAAAGTGACAAAGATAAATATGAAATATGCATACGGTCGAAAATAATCAAGAAACCATTCCTCAGTGTTGAGAAATCATCTCAAATATTAGACTTAGTGCATATTGACATATGTGAACTAAATGGTGTTCTTACCCGTGGAGGTAAAAGGTACTTTATAACATTTATAGATGATTGTTTAAGATATGTATATATATATCTGTTGAAATCGAAAGATGAAGCATATAATGCATTCAAGATCTATAAATTTGAAGTAGAAAATCAGTTAAACAAAAATATTAAAATCCTTCATAGTGACCGAGGAGGAGAATATTTTTCTAATGACTTTTTTAACTATTGTGAAGAATATGACATAATACATCAGTGTATAATACCTTATACACCATAACAAAATGGTGTAGTAGAGAGAAAAAACAGGACATTAGTAGAAATGGTCAACTCAATGCTAATACAAGCAGAGTTGCCATTTAACCTATGGGGAGAAGCACTGTTAGCTGCATGTCATGTTTTAAACCGAATTCCATTCAAGAAAACCAAGACCTCTCTATATAAAATATGGAAAGGAAGAAAACCAAACATAGGGAATCTTAGAGTGTGGGGGTGTCTTGCATACTGCAGAACTCCGGAACCTAGAAGAACTAAATTAGGACCGAGAGCTATCAAGTGCGTCCTTGTAGGATATACACAACATAGTAACACCTTTAGACTTCTAGACTTAGACTCCAATGTAATCAAAGTCTAGAGATGTAGAGTTCTTTGAGAATTCTGTATTCACGGAGAATAAGAATGCTGAGATACAATCTCCTAATGAAACTATAAAAGAAACTCAAATAGAAGAAAGAACTCCTAGTGAAACTCGTAGGAGTCAAAAAGCAAGAATAGAAAAAAGTCTTGATCCTGATCAAATAGACTCTCAACGACTTTCTTTTCATCTAGTTGAGGGTGATAGAGAGAAGGTTATTAGGAAAATATCTATGGTTTTGACTTTAGAAGATGAACCTAAAACCTTTAGTAAAGCTGTCTTCAAGAGACTCCGCTTTTTGGAAAGAGACCATAAATGATGAAATGGATTCCATTATATCTAACCAAACATGCGAATTGGTAGATCTACCTCCAGGTTCTAAACCAATAGGTTGTAAATGGGTATTTAAGAAAAAATATCACACATATGGTGCAATTAAACCTTTAAGGCAATATTAGTTGCTAAGGGTTTCCGACAAAAAGAAGGAATCGATTATTTTGACACTTATTCACCGGTAGCTTGAATAACATCGATTAAGATCTTATTCGCCCTAGCATCCATACATCATCTTCATATCCCATCAAATGGACGTGAAGACAACATTCTTGAATGGTGATCTCGATGAGGAGGTTTACATGGAGCAACCAAAATGGTTTGTTCTACCAGGAAATGAAAGAAGAGTGTGTAGACTTGTTAAGTCTTTGTATGGATTAAAGCAAGCACCAAAACAGTGGCATGATAAATTTGATTTTAAAGTTTTGTCTTATGGTTTTGAACATAATATTGCTGATAAATGCATATATTCAAAAGTGTGTAATGATTATATTGTAATCATATGCTTGTATGTAGATGGTATGTTAATAATCAGTAATAAAATGGAAGGTGTAACTAAAACCAAAAAGTTTCTCTCTTCAGTTTTCAAAATGAAGAATCTTGGACAAGTAAATACTATATTAGGTATCAAAGTTAAAAAATATAGTGGGGGTTTCGCATTATGTCAGTCTCATTATATTGAGAAAATAATAAATAGATTTACTCACTTAAAAGTTAAAGAGGTAAAGACCCCGTTTGATCTAAGTATCAAGTTGAAAGAAAACAGTGGAAGAGCAGTTGCACAACTAGAGTATGTTAGTGCTATAGGCAGTCTTATGCATGTAATGCAATACATAAGACCGAATATAGCATACGCCGTGAGTAAACTAAGCAGGTTTACGAGTAATCCAAGTGTTGAACACTGGAAAGCAATAAGTAGAGTACTAAGTTATCTTAAAAAAACTAAAGAACTAGGGCTATTTTACTCAGAATTTTGAGCAGTATCGGAAGGATATACCGATGCAAGTTGGATATCGAGTGTAGGGGACAATAATATTCACCCTAGGAGGTGCAGCTGTATCTTGGGGATCCAAGAAACAAACTTGCATAACACACTCAACTATGGAATCTGAGTTCATAACTTTAGCTACTACAGACAAAGAGGCTGAGTGGTTAATAGATCTTCTTTTAGAAATCTCATTCTATGCGAAGCATATACCAGCTGTTTCATTTCATTGTGATAGTGAAGCCACTCTAGCGAGAGCCTATAGCGGTACCTATAATGGGAAGTCTAGACACATAAGTTTGAGACATGACTACGTAAGGCAATTGATTCAAGATGAAATCATTACGATCTCATATGTAAAGTCAAGTAACAACTTGGTTGATCCTTTTACTAAACCTCTAACGAGAGAGGTAGTAAGGACAACATCTAGAGGGACGGGTTTGAAACTCTTTACTCAAAATTTCATCAGCGAAAGAAACCCAACCCTAAATTAGAAAATCTCTAAATATTGGGTTTAATGGGTAATAACAATTCACTGATAAGTGAAAAGTTTCAGCACTAAATAAATTAATAACCTCATCCAGGATGATAATGCTGATCGTTATAAAAGATGGATGAGTATTAAACTGTTAATGAAGTCCAGTCAAACAGGACAAGTGTTTTAAACGGAAACGTTGGAAGGATTGTGAACGTAGAAGTGGTGCCGCTTCTCATGAGACTTACAGTTATCTCAGGATCGTTCATGAAACAGAATAAGCACATGGCCATTAAAAGTGCTAAGCGAGAATATAAAGGAACACCTAATGCATGAGCTATTATGTGTGTGGTATTTTCGGTTATATCATAAAGGAATAACTGGGTCAATGTTGTGGCAACCAGAAATTTTGAAATAACTTTAAAATGCTTACATTAAGGAAAGATTCAAACCACAAGATATATTTCTTTATGCATAATAACTGTTATTATTCTGGCAGAGTTTTCATTGTTTTAAAAACCAGTGGGGGATTGTTGAAAATCAATGATTTTAAAATAATAAAAATGAAAAATTCAAAATTTTCAAAATTTCAGGATTTTTTCGCCAAAATACTTTTTTGAATTAAAAAAGTGCGGTGTGTGTGCTTTGTCCCACATCGAAAATGCAAAAGATAGTTTTGTGGTTTATATGAGATGTTGAGAAGGGTATTCGTACTTGGAGCTTTTTGGAGGAGATAAAACACGGGTTCGCTCGTGATCGGGCACAGGCACGGGCACGAGCGTGGGCAGTGTGGCTGTAGTAGCGCTAGATGACATACTTTGCACTTCGCACATACGCATCGTGTCACAGAGTGGTTGCTCCCTCACGACCTTGCCCGAACCGGCGTGAGACAATGTGACCTCGGTGCGATTGCGGTGCGATGGGTCTAGTACGATGAGTCTGGTCAGAGCCTTAGGGTGGTGTGGATCTGAAAAGTTGGAAATGAGCCTGGGTTTTATAGGTAACTGAGAACGGTCAGATCTTAAATCCGAAACGTCCAACCGTTTCTATAAATGGATAGCTACCTTAAAAACCACAACGGTCCAAAAACGGACGGGCCAGGATGATCCAACGGTCAGATCTATAGATCTAATGACCAGAAACGTTTGGGATTAATGGACAACGGTCAGAAACGTTTTTCAAACGTTCTGGACCATTGAATACCACACAGCAACGGGTCTAAACCTAAGGCCTATAAAAACTGGACCATTCCAGTCCGATTTCATCATCTCAACACACCATCTCTCCCATCAAATCAGATACAGTCCATAGCTCCATTTTAGAATACTATGATCATCTCTACTGTCTAAATCTGTCAGAAGAAATCTATTGCGTTAAAACTGTTCCATAGTGGACCTATCGTGATTGCGGCATGCTGGATCTAAATAAGACTTGTCTTATCCTGGAAGCAATTCGCCTGTAACCCATCAGCAGTTGATAATGGGGTGAATCACGCTTTAAGGACAATGTATTTTATTCGTGATTCAGCCTAGTGAAATTGTTATTTTCAATTATTTATTTTTATATTTTCGGTGTATCCAATCAAATTTCCTAACATTTTTTGTATATCTGTTGTTGTCCATCTATTTTTCCATCTCATATAGCAACTTAGTGGGTGTTACCTTTATTGTGTGAGGCCCACTTTATGTATTTTTTGTATATCCACATTGTCCATCTGTTTTTCCATCTCAGATAGTAGCTTAGTGGGTGTTAGCTTAATTGTGTGAGGCCCACCTTATGTATTTTTTGTATATCCACATTGTCTATCTGTTTTCCATCTCGGTTTAGGATACGATCTTAAATTAGAAGAAGATCCAAATCTTAGGTCGACCATACCAATAGAAACGGTGATTAATAATCTTTAAAACTTTTTGCTAGCCACAAAAGTTTTAGATCAATTTGAAATATTTCTATTTCATATTCTCGATATTATCAACAGGTTGGATTGTAAATAAACATTACGAAAAACCTTATGATGGGCCCTTTGGAATTTTTAATAGTGAGGCACTTAATCACCACTGTTTCCTATGGTGTGGTCCACATGAGATTTGGATCTTCTTATGATTTTGGATCGTGTCCCAATCTAAGATGGAAAAACAAATGGATGGCATGGATATATAAAAAATACATTAAGGTGGGCCCCATAATAGGGGTAACACCCACTAAGTTTTTACCCGGATAACACCTAATCCGCTCCTATTATGTAACACCCCATACTTTTCAGTACTCGGGTGTTACGATTTAAATCAAATTTAGCACGAGTGCATGTTAGAACACATAATCTATAACTAGCACATCGCTTTAAAAAAAAAAAAAAAAAAAAAAAAAAAAACACATGCACTCACCACACGCCCATGTACGCCATAGTGGGATTTCACCACCTATGGGTTTCGAACGACCCAAGACCTCGTGTTGAAACTCCTCAGAGTCTACCACTCGGGCAAGGACCGGAACCCAACTAGCGCATCACTTGATTGCTCATAAATTGTCTATCTTAACCTTTTGATTCGAGATCAATCTACCCTTAATTGACTCTTGACTCCTCAACGTAGGATTACATCATCAACGATTATTGAACCCATGGTCTAAATCTACTCGTTGAGGCATGTGATATTCCACCTAAACACCTTGAGATCAGCTTATAAACTCAATCAAGCATTAATCTAACCTTCAAGAACACTTTTCATTCATCGATCGGACCATCACGATGGGCCACCATGCTTCCTGAAAAGTCTATTTAGGGTTTCAATCAACTTATTAGACGAATAAAACCATACACCATCATTTTTAAGACTTGAATCATAAGATCCATCGTCCATCAGTCCATAATGTTTGGTAAGCCAAAATCCCCATTTGAATATATATATATATATATATATATATATATATATATATATATATATATATATATATATATATTGGTTAGCTTGTTAGCACACACCCATGTTAGTACAAACACTCCATGTTAGCCACCCCCATTAGGGATCGATACCAAGACCTCAAGTGTTGAAACAAGGTATCTCCACTCAGTCCGCCAGTTGAGCTAATTGAACATTATGGCCCACCTGAACATCGGATCTGCCTCATCTTTGGTTTGATGGCCCAATAGTTCAATTCAGGACAAATGGACATAGTGGATTTTGATAAACAACACTGTGGGCCCCACATAAGTGTTGTGTGTGCACTAGGGGTGGTGCACCCGCAGCGCACCGAACCCGTCAACATGGTCAAACCATGTTGACTCGATAAAACCCGAAGAGGAGGTGTTTGCTCTCTTTTAATCGGTTTCTCGCCCAAACCCAGGTTAAATGGGCATCGTCCATTCTTGTTGAACGTGGCCCACCATGATACCTTTTAAGATGATCTAAATCATCCATCGTGAGCATGTGATGATTTCGACCACACACCAGCAACCTTCACGCGATAAATCCCACGTGCAAATACATAGTCTTGGGTGCAAATAGTGTTGCGTGCGACTGTTTGTCGAAAACAAAAACCCCATTTTCTTGTCATCGATGTGTTGAAGTCTCTCTCTTAATCCTGACAGTTCATTCAAGAAATCCTAATTCTCAATTCTAGGGTTTTCTTTAGGGTTTTTCTCTCTCGGCTAGAAAAGAGTGAGGTGAAAAGAATCTTTCCGTTTGGGTTCTTGGGGCCATCTCGACCATCCCTTAGCTTTTAGAAACCTTCCAAAATATTCCAGCCATTTATTCTAGGGAAATTGGGTAGCCATTTGCTTCGGTTAAAGTTTTCGCGAGATATCTCGCTTTGACCATTTTATCGTGTGCATGAGAGAATCTCGTGAACCATTGAGTTTCTCGTTGCCTTGCCCCAAAATGTGGGTCCCATAGGGATCATTGAACTAATCCACACTGTCCATGTGCATCAGATCATAAGATCAGCCATCCATTGATGATCCGTCATTAATGGCTGGATCATCTTCTCCGTCTAGCTAGAAAACCCACCACTTGGTTACGAGCCATTTGCGCTGATCTGAAGCATACATTTAGTGGGTCATGGTGCCAGAAGTTCATTTGTAACCTCAGATTACAGCCATGCAAGTAATATTCGATTATATTGTGACAAAAACTTGATGGATTAAGCAAGTAAAACCGTAACTAATCTAACAATTAGTTGGTTTTAAATCATCTAGAAAGGGGTGAATAGAGCCTATTAAAGGGCTTCACTTTCTAAAAAATAAAAAGTCATAAAGAGAGGGGGGAGCGACGTTTTTGGTGCTGCATTAAGTTGATTCAACTGGGTTTCGAGTCATACGCTGGGGGCCAAGTCTAGACTCGTTCTAGTTGAGTAGTGAGTGAAAAAGAGAGAAGAAAGAAGATGGAGGAAAAAGAAGAAGAAAGAGAGGATGAGAAGAGGAAGCCAAATCTGTCAAGTGCAAAATGTCATGTAATATCCTGAATTTTCATGCCCAGAGTTTGTACTCGTGCCCAAGAAAACTGGGTGTTAATAATGTATAAATTGGATGCGTTAAAAATTGAACCTTATTATTATTATTATTATTTCATTTGTATCACATCTAGATACATTCATGAAGGTAACACTCATAAGAATAAAATCGACTGTATTGATTATTTTATCAGAGTAAAAGAATTCAGTAAATAGTCAAATGTCCTCTCAATGAGAGCTTATTACATTTATCGAGTTCGCAGCAAAAGTATAAAACTAAATCATAAAACTATCTTCTTATTCTTTTACTATAATCTTTCATAGGGAGATGGCCCTCTAAGTATTCAATTTGTACATTTGTTCACAACCCCAAGTGTAGGGTCGCGATGTAGTAATAATCTTCGTGAAACCGAGGTCGAATCCACAGGGACTAATCTTGTTTGTCTATTTTGAAAGTAATTAGAATCAAAACTAGGAGAAGATCTAACCTAAATCAGGAAAGTAGGGTGTAATTATGAGATGATGAATTTAGAAACTTAAGAAATTTAAAGGTGGGAACTAGGGTTTCCAGGGATCCACTTGTAGGTTCTCAAGATGCTACCTCGCTTGAATAAAGGACATAACTGGAATCAAAGTCCTATCTTATCCAATTGGCACGAAGAGAGTTGTCAAATCTTTAAACTTCTCATGGATCTAATTAATCATTAATGGATGAAAGTTGTGAGGATTTGAAAGTGATTCCATTACCCAACCATGCCCATGAGACAAGGCAAACAACAAGATTTACTAATCCCACAACCAGTCATAAGAGAATTGCGAATGTTATGAAGGATTCCATCTTCCTACCATACCCAAGGGACGATGGTGAACAATAGGACTTGCTAATTTCGCAATCTCAATTCAGGAAAAGAAGATATTCAAAACAATTGCAGACCTATTGTAATTTGTCACAACAAACTATTAACAACTAAAAATATTCCTTATAATCAAACTAGAATATAAGAGAGTTTAACAAAACATGAATCAAAACCAAGCCAACATCCTAATCACGCTACATGCTTCACCCCTTAGCCCTAGCTAAGGGATTCAGCCAACCATAGACATAATTGGATTAAAAACTCTAGAAGAAAGCATTAAAAACTAAGAAGAAGAGAAGAAGAACTCTTGGGAAGTAGACGCCCTTTTGCTTTCCTTCTCAAAACCCTAAATATCCTAAAAAGTTCCTAGGAACCCCTATTTATAAGCCAAGTTCCGCAGATCCACAAAATCGAATCAAATTTACGCAGACTGCGTAATGCCTTCGATGTCATCGAACACCCTTCAATGTCATCGAGCGAAGCTTCGATCCATCGAACAGGTCTTCGAGTCATCAAAAATGTGTCCAAAACAGTCTAGCGAGTTGCTTTAATTTCTTCAATAAATTGTTCAACCCGGGCTCCATGCTCTCTCTCTTTCCTCCTTGCATCTTCACGTCCTAAGATGGCCTCTCCATCTTATTTGAGGGGTCCACTATAATGTTCATGAGCGATCTACTCCATTCATTCATTTCTCCATCTCATTTGAGGGCTAATCCCAAATCTGAGGCATATCCAAAGATCAAGTGGGCCCCAAATCGGTGATTTGTGGATGATCTTTCTGTTGGACCACTTCCACAAAGATCCAAGGGTTGCAATTTTACGTGTATGCGTACTTTATCATCCTCAGGCTGGATATAAATTTTTGAGCCAAACGGATGGTGGGAACTGTCAAACATCCATTCACTCCAAAAGCTTAAGCTGTCAGAGTGTGGTGTATCAATGTATATCAAGGGACTTCTATCACTTCAACACCCCCCGCACGTGCGGGGTGGGAACTCAGCACGGGAACATACTGATGAGGGTGGAGGGACACTCACACCATAAATAGGCCGGGTTTGATTTCCTAGTCCAGGATCCGGACCTGATTTTTCCTCGTCCCCCGTGGGAGAATAATATTTTAGAGAGGCATATTTTTACTGCTCTCGAGATTTGAACATAGGATCTTCCGCTTTGATATCATGTCAAATAACCATTCACTCTAAAATCTCAAGCTGTTAGAGTGTAGTGTATAGATGTATATCAAGGGACTTCTATCACTTCAACAGGAACCCTGTGATCTTGCATTTTGGACGATTTTCAGGCCTCTTTAACTGCAATCACTTGATTTTTTCAGATATTTGACGTATAAATTCTTTGATCTCTATCTCCTAGGATCCGTCCCTTGCCTTGGTGATTTATGAGTGTTAATTCCATGCTTTAGTGCCATTTTCTAGTCCAGGCTCCTAAAGTCACCTCACATCACAAATATGATTAAAATAGGGTGTTAAACAGTATCTTGTCCGTAAAATCAGGTAATAACTGAGGTCTAATATGCAATTTTTGATCCTCAACAGATAGTTATTCTGGATTTCTTTGGGACTACTTGTGTTGGACTCATCTAAACACTATCGGATATTGGGTAGATGATTCTCACATCCAATAATTTGATCACCTCATTTTTTACAATTTTCATCATGTTTAGATTGAGGCGCCTTTGAGGTTGTGTAATTAGTTTGGTATCCTCATCGAGGTAGATTTGATGGATGCATATGGAAGGGCTTATACCCTTAATGCTAGAAATGGTCTACCCTAAGGCTCCTTTGTAGTCCCTTAGAACATTCAACAATTTAATCTCTTGATCCTTCTCTAAAAATGAAGAGATTACCACAAGATAAATTTCATTTTTACCTAAATATACATACTTAAGCTCATTCGGTAGCGGTTTTAGATCAAACTTTGAAGCATTGGTTGGTAATGGTAGAGGTCGTGAGTACTCAATAGATAAGATTTGAGTGGGCGGTCTCCATTGGTACATACCAATGTCTTAGGTGGTAGTGCTCTCATTGTCATCACAAATTTCATCAAACACTTTTTCTAAATCAGAATTTTTTAAGTCCCCAAAGACTTTAATCAATTCCTTAGATGGGCTAGGTTCCAATTCCTCATCATCTATGAAGCAGTCCATAAAATTCAGCTCATGGATCTTATTAATATTGTCTATGTGCTGCTTACATAGATTGAAAATATTGAGTTCTAGAGTTATGTTACCAAAAGACAACTTCATCATTCCATTCTTACAATTTATGATTGCATTTGAAGTTGCTAGGAATGGGCGGCATAAAATGATGGGAACTTGAGTGCTAACAATTACACAAAATTCAGTGTCTAGTACAATAAAATCCACGGGGAAGTAGAATTTCTCCACTTGGACTAATACGTCCTCGAAAATTTTCATTGGTACCTTAATGGAGTGGTCAGCTAGTTAGAGTGTAATCATGGTTGGTTTAAGCTCGCCTAACCCCATTTGTTTGTAAATCGAATAAGGTATTAAGTTGATACTTTTACCTAAATCTAGCAAAGCATACTCAATTTGAAAATTTCCAATAATATAAGGAATAGTGAGACTTCCTAGGTCTTTGTATTTGGGTATGGTCCTTTGTCGAATGATAGAGCTCACTTTCTCAGTAAGGAATGCCTTTTTGTACATATTTAATTTTCTTTTTACAGTGCACAAGTCCTTGAGATATTTAACATATGACGGAATTTGTCTAATGGCATCAAGCAGAGGAATATTGATAGTAAGCTTTTGGAGCACATCCAACACCTCTTGATATTTCATAGGGATAGTCGGGTTCTGAAGTCTAGATGAGAACGGAACTAGAGGCTAGTCTCTTTGTCCTTTCATTTTTGCGGCTTTTGAACCATAGCCGGTTCATCATTATTGTGAGACGGTGGCTCATCTTCCAGTATTTCTACCAGTTGCATTTTCTTGTTATCGACCTCTTTTCCACTTCTCAAGGTAATGATGACCTTAGTTTGTTCATGATGTATCTCACTTGGATTTGAGTCTCCAATGAAATGTGTATTTTTAGGGTTTTACACAGGTTGAGAAGGAAGTGTGCGTTTTTCCATAGCATTTAGTTGAGTCTCAATCCTAGCCAAAACCGTCTTTAATTCCTGATTTGATTGGATTAGAGACTGATTAATTTGAGCTTGAGAGCTCATGAATGCGGTCAATGCATCCTCCACAGATGATCACTTTGGCAGGGGCACATATGGTGCATTGTTAGTGCCCCAAAGAAGTTGTTTTGTGGAGGCATTTGGGGTGCATTGAGAGCATTAATTTGTGATCCATTCCTCCACCTAAGATTAGGATGGTTACGCCAATTTGGATTATATATGTTTCCCATTGTTGCATAACTGACCTTTGGTAGTTATTTATAGCATTTGCTTACCCATGCTCATGTATGATATCTTGTACAACTGGGATTGCTGGACAATCCTTTGTGTCATGGTCTGCACCACCACAAATGCTACAAAAATTATCCAAGGAGGTTTTTGCTTTAATCATATCAACCTTCCTAATTTCCAAGGCTTTGACCTTTCTAGCTAATGCAACGAATTTTGCATTAAGGTCGTCTTCCTCTCTTAGGATGTACATCCCCGTTTTCTCTCTAGGAATGGGTCTAGTTTGGTCTGGTTTAGCAGAGACATCTCATGTCTACGTATTCGCTACTAACATGTCTAGAAAATCACAAGCCTTATTATGATCTTTGTCAAGAAAGGTTCAACCACACATCATTTCTATGAACTGACGAGTATCCATGGTGAGTTCCTTTCGGAATGTATCAATCACATGCCATGGTTCATAACCATGATGTGGACAAGTAAGTAGAAGGTCTTTGAAGCGCTCCCAAGCTTGGAAAAATGGTTCATTCCCCTTTTGGGAGAATGACATGATTTCCTATTTTATGCTCGGGAAAGAACTTTTTCAAAAACTCTCTACTTAAGGCTTGCCATGTAGTGATGGTATGAGGTCTTAAAGAGTTGAGCCATGCTTTGGCCCGATCCTTTAGAAAAATTGAGAATAACCTAAGTTTAAGTGCATCCCTATTGCCATTGTTTACTTGTAATGTTGCAATCACTTCCTCAAAGTCCTAAAGGTGCAAATAGGGGCTTTCAAAACCCCAGCCATGAAATTTAAGAATTAATTGAATCACACCTGGTTTAAAATCAATGTTTCCTGTGTGATCAGGGAACATAGTGCAAGATGAGAAAGTTGATCTCTCAGGGTGTAGACGTTCACGTAAAGTCCGTGGTTGGTGTAATACATTCCTATGAACTTCATTCTCATCCTCAAGAGGAGGATTGCGTTGATTTTCTCTATTTATAGTTGGATCTGATAGATTTGGATTTACATTATCAACTGGTTCTGCCATGGAATCCAAGTGGTGTTGACTGGCTCTCCTAAATGAATGATCAAGGCTTGAGACTAGTCAACCTTCGGAAGAGAGTTGAATGTTTTGATCTCTACTCCAACGGGACATAAACCATCCACACCAGATAACAAAAACCACATACGATACTTAAAATAAAAATAAAAACTTAACCAACAACCTAGGCGGTAGAGCCGACCATGAGGATTTAGTCCACAAAGTAAAATAAATAAAAAGAAAATAAAACTAACGCAGAAAATAAACTATGCTAATCTGAAAAATAGATTCAGCGGATGATCTTTATGATCAAACAATAACTGTAGGACAACCATAGCACTTGGGTGATGAAATCCCCAGCAGGGCAACCTTATGTCACAGTTAGTGCTTGAAAGACTCAACTGAATTTACTTTCAAAATAAAATAGGTTTAGAAGAAAACTTACCTTAGAAAAGAACTTACCTTAGCTATCTTGCACAGATCTAATTTATCTCAGTCTCTCCCCGACAACGGCATCAAAAACTTGATTGCTTGATTCCAAGTGCAGAGGTTCGTAAGTAATATCCCATGAATATAGGGTCGATCCCACAGGGAGATGAATTACGAGAAGGAAAAAATCAAACGTAAAACAAACTAAGTAATAAAAAACTAAACTGATGATTTGATTTTGGGAGTTTTGAATGGATATAATTCGATTGAATTAAAACAACGTACGCCTAAGCTTCAAAGTTCCACACATAGGTTAATGTACCAATATCATGATGACTCGGATAACACAACTAGGATCTGAGCACTATGGTCACCCTAATCGAAAAATAAAACAGTTTAAACATTTTAATAAAAGATATAAAAGATTAGAAAATCATGAATTTGCACCATTAATCTATATTCTCATGCGCCAGTGATTTTAAGTATTCAATATCCATAAGATAATGAATCAAAGAAATGTAGTAAGTTGAGAACCTCTCCTATCTAAGAAATTTAATTGATCCAGGGTACGCCTGTCCAACAATGTGGATCTCAAATGATCAAAACATATGGATCTCACATGAGGATCAAAAACTAAACCTAAACAATTGATAACATGCATACACTATTCCTCTCATTATTAAAACAATCAATCATCATAACTTATAAATCATTAAACTAATGTGCTTCTCTTCTAGCTTGGGCTAGAGGGAACTAGAAAAATATAATTAGAATAGAAATAGAAAGCAACAAGAAAGAATAAATATCTAAAAGCTTATAAAGAAAAATAAATTAAAACTATGAAACTTTCCAAACAATACTAAATAAAATTCTCTAAAAACCTTATATCTTGCTTTAGAATGCCTTGAATGATGCTTAAGAATGCCCTGGGAAGCCCTATTTATAGGTGGGGAACTCCCTCCTCCAAACAGATTTGCAAAAAAAAAATTGGAAACTGCTTCAAAACTGCTCACTATGCGTAGGCTCCGCGCAAACCCTTCGATGTCATTGAAGATTGCTTGATTTTTCTATAATTCTTCAATGTCATCTAAGGGCTTCAATGTCATCAAAGACTGACTTTGATATCATCTAAACTGTTTTGATGAATCTAAGCTCAGATCCTGCGAATTCCTGCACTAATTTTTGCACTTTCTTCAATTTTCACTTGGTTTTCTTAACTCTTGGGGTCTTGAAATCTTCAATCTTGGTCTCTAAAAGTCCATTCTTTTACTTGGTGATTCTTGAGAATCAAATCCATGCTTTTAACATTCTTTTCAATCTAAGCTCTTAAACTCACCTTGCAACACAAACATGTATAAAATATACCATTAAGCATTATCATGTTCATAAAACCAAGATATAAATGGGGGAAAATATGCAATATTTGACACTTAACATTATATGCACCTTTCTAAACAATTCTTACAAAAAAACATTACATCTAAATCATTACGGATAAAGATTTATTCGCCAATTCATTTAAGGAAAGGTACATATGTCGAGTCACATGATGGATGGTCTTGTCTTAAAATCAACGGTTAGATGGCTTGGTCTATTGCATACAGATCATTCCCAATGGACAAGTTTGTGTTGGGAGATAGATGTAAGGTTACGTTAGCTAGATTGGTATCATACGCATGTACATATTACGTTAAATTTCATGGTAATACTTGAGAACTTTTAATACTCGAGTATCTAAAAGTTCGGGGTGTTACATGTCATACTGAGTTAACTCAGTACAGTTGCTGAGTTGGCCTTGCTTGAGCCGAGTCTGGCGACCGTTGAGTAGACATTTCAGGGAGAGACAAGGAAGAAATAAAAGAAAGGAGGGTGAGCTGCTACTTGTTATGTGCCGCACCGACTTGATCTGATTGAGTTGTGGGTTGGGTTTGGTGAGTCTGGGCATGTCCGGTCGAGATTTGTTTGAATCCAGACATTGCTGGAGTTCATAAGAAAAAAAAAAAGGAAAAGAAGAAAAATAAAAGCGTAATGTTTCAAACTTTTGCCAAGTTGGGAGTTGGACGTCCTTAGGCACTACCTTTGATTTCTTGACTTGAGTGCATGTATATATGTGTATTCACACGTGTTTGGGATCTAAAGGAGTGATCTTCGATCCACCAAAATTTCCAACCAAGTAAAATTTGAAAATTTTGGAGAACATAGACAACAAGGTTCAGTTGAACCAAGTGTGACACAAAGCAAATTAGGACAACAATGTTCGTTTGCACCAAGTAAACATCGAGCAACCGAGTAAATCTGGACAGCAGGGTTCAGTTGCACCAAGTGGAACTCGGTTAAACTGAGTAAATGTGGACAGCAGGGTTCGGTTGAACCGAGTAGCCCTGTATAGCAATGTATAACTATACATAGAATTGATAGTTTTAGTATGTTAACTTCAAAAATATATATCTTCTTCAATATAACTCCAATTAAGGTGATTAAAAAGAAAAATTGAATATTGATAAGTCTAGTTTTATGAAAAAATAAATAAAAACTTAAAGGAGGTCAATTTTAGGATGTTTTGGAAACTGTAGCAAAATTGTTGGTTTCAGGCAGCTAGTACTTTTAAAATTTTTAGAATTTATATAGAACTCGAAATGAAATGAAATTTGGTAGGCTTAAATTAGACTTGATAATGAATTATAAAAATAATAGACTGATTAAAAGTACTAAAAATATTACAAGTAATAAACCTGTTGAAATTGAAAAATTTATGCAACGGCTTGTTGTCGATGGACCGCAAATATCTTTTTCAACTTAGAGTTTTTATATTTAGTGCCTTCTTGGTATTTTCTTCTAATCATACTAGAAATTATCCCATATAATTAAATTAGTATTTACACTTTTTTTTTTTTTGTATATTTTACTAATCCAGCTTGTTTCTAGTATAGTTGAATTAAGGTTCTTGATTACGGTGGTTATAGCCAAATCATCATTTTCGCTAATTACAAATAGGCCATGCTATGAACTTATCTAATTTAAACTCTATTTTCCATATATAAGAAATCTTGTTGTTCGATTCATTTAAAAAATGCTTTGATTAACCGAACAAGCCCTAAATTGTTTGTCAGTGGGTGGCCCGAGACTATAGAAAGACATTCGTCTTAGTGGGCTTGATTTTTATTGTGGGACATCGAGCCAAGCTTACATATCGAATCGCTCAACTTGGACTCGTAAGGCTAGTGCATGAGATATGTGAATATTTTTAAATTTAATCAAGAACTTAAGTTAATTGTTTGTAACCGGTCTTTGCCAAAGTTGTGGCTTTCGGACCGTTATATGATGACCAAATTTAGGAAACCAATTGAAATTATTACCCTTCTCACATCCATATAGTTATAGACTCGATCAACGCTCGGTGACCTTTGATCTGGGTTAGGGCCTTCCTAGTTGATCGACATATCCGATTATCGGATGATTGTGTCCAAACATAGATCGCCTAGTGAGACACTTATTCCATGACTTAGATTGACCTGTACACCTCCTGATGGGTCCTATTAGTTGGAAACAACCCCTACAAGGTTAGTATAATTAATAAAGGGTCATTGAGGCCATTTTCATTGCTTTTAGCTTTATAAAATGGCCTAATTTGGACTCCCCCTCTCCCTATACGAATTTTTCCTAAGCCAAGGAGAGAAAGAGAAAGAGAGGAAGAGAGGGAAAGGAGAAATGGTAAAGTCAGGTGTTAGATATCATTGTTTGATCGCCGTACTTGCCAAGTCTTGTAAGATCTCACATTTGTGCTCGGTTTCACGCTCTCCATGGCCGAAATTCGATGATTTCAGGATAGATTCTTCACCCCTTGCTAGGTAAGAGGTTTCCTAGTTGTCTTTTTTTCTATTTCTTTCATTTCTTATATTTTGAGCCATTAAGATTAGAAACCTCCTTTCGTTTCCATCATTTCTCGTAAACCCTAATATTAGGGTTGAGTACGTTAGGGTTTTGAGCCTCTATTATCGATTGGGGCAGTCCATACTCTTATGGGTGCTGTAACCGAGCTTGGCTCCATTAGGGTTTCAGTTGTGCACATATTCCGAGCCCTGATCCATCGAATCGAGTTGAGTGATCATTCCAATCGAGTTAGTTAAGCCATAATCCATTGTTTAATATTTAATTAATATTAAATTCACATAATTAACAATAGTTTTGTACTTTTAATTTAGGTTTGAGTGCTTACCCTAAATTCCCGGTGCTAAGGCCGCATCTAAGTCGAGAATTTCAATTCTAAGGTCAAGATCTACCCTCAAGCTTCTACATAGAATTTTATAATAACCAAATGTGCTTGTTTGCTAAGCCGTGAGGATATAAGATGAGTTATACCGTATGTGTTATAACTTGCATTTTTATACCCAATATATGTATATAATAATTTACTTTACATCATGGGTTGTAGCCACATTCATGGATCTATTACGTACATAATGCTTTGATTTGATTTAATCATTGTATTGCGAGAGTAGTTAGTCTTGTAGGTAACTTTGTATCCTTAGCTACCCTTATCTTGTAGATAGGAGAATGAGATTGAGTATCCATATTTTTTGTGTATGATGGCGATGCTCCTTAGGTTAATTGGATTTGGTTGTACTAGAAAAATGAGTTAATTGTTTCCGAATTACATATCTATATGGGAAATATCCTCATAATAGTTATACCATGTTTCTAGAATTATTAATACGCATTTGAAAACTTATTTGCATGGTAATATTGAGTTTTAATATGATTTTGCAAATAATATTCTTAAAAAACTATATGTTGTATACTATTACTTTATAAATGATTTTAAATTGATGTTTGTGGAAGTTTGAGTTTTGTAAATAAACTCAATAAGTTAGATAAGTGAGTATATTGGATTAGTACATTATATTGAAAATCAACTCCATCTGGTGTGGTGTTTTTTACTAGGGCAGACATAATAAAGCTTGGTTATTGAGTGCAATTAATGTGTCACTACTCAAACACTTATCAGAAGATAAAAGTAATCGAACCGGTCCCACAACTTTGATTATTTTGATTGTGGTGTTTTGATTTTAGTTATTATAAGACAAGTTAGATAGTGAAGATTTTATTTTCACTTTTACAATATGATTGATTGGGAGATGTTAGATATAGGCTCATGAGACCCACTCATGAGCAACCATAGTGAGTGCGTCTCACCGATTAACATTTGAAATATTTTTAGGTGGATATCCATCTTTTCATATATATTCTCTTGACGCTGAAATATATATGAATTGAAATTTTAGTAAGAGGATGATTGCAATGAAGAAGAGAAATAAGATGTGACAAGAATAAGCCCTATCACATTTGAACTACTCCCATATCCTCTCAATCCATCCCTTAAAAACAAGGGAGTTATTCCCTCAATAAAAGCATCCCATCTAAGAGAATTCCAAAGAGAAAATTGAAAGAGGAATAATGAATTAATATCTATTGTTTATTATGCTTCTTTTAGTTGATAAATCATTGATCATGCTTCTCGCTATTCTAACCATAGGCATCAGTGAAGTGATTAAATCATTTTCACTCCTGTAATAGTTAGGTGGGTTGTTGGGTGTGAATAGTCCATCTTTAACTTTGTGCAAAGGTCTTTAAAATTGTGGGCCCATTAATCTAAGGGATCGTTTGGCACCATAGATTTGGGGGGATTTCAAATCCCCTGGCTGTTTGGCACCATAAAGTAGAGGTTTCAAATCCCCTCAAATAGGGGGTTTCAAATCCACCTGAGAGCTTGGATTACATCTAAAATCCTTCCAAGAGTTGCATGTGTAACATGTGTGCCACCATACTATTATTCTATTGGGCACATGGCCCATTAATGATATCCCAAAACAAATAGATTATCAATTGCATCACTATAATTACTTTAATATAATTATCAACACTGTCCAAACATTGTTCATGTAAATCAATGGTTAAAAATCGTTGTTAGTCACTCAGGCATGATCTTGTGCTTGTGGCCCATCCGAGACTTGAAATTTCATCATTTTCAGGCAAAACATATATTTTAATGGGCTTATTACAACCATTATGTCAAACATTACATACGTCACTAATTAGAGATATTAAAGTTGATTTAGTAATTAAATTCAAGACTCCATAAATATACCATGCATGTCTACTTTTGGATTAAAGTTGATTCCCAATCCGGGGTGCCAAACACATTAGGAGGATCTCAAATCCAGGGGTTTCAAATCCACGCTCCCAAACAGACCCTAAGCCTTTAAGTATCACTATCAAATTGTATGGGCCCACTATGGAAGCAATTCTAATTAGACGTGTAGATATCATATGTATGGTGCAATTTTATCACATAGGCGTTGTAAGTCCCCAACTAAATTTGCTAGCCAAGCTCCCGCATTAGAAGCCCTGGCCATCCCCATGGATGCATACGTGCTAACAATGCATGCATGTGTGAGGGCTGATCTTTTCATTAGTTGATCACACCTTGTAGATCTTTTGGCCTAAAAATCAGGCTCTTTCTCACGCAGACAAAAAGAAAAAAGCAAATAATAATAATAATAATAATAATAACATAGCCTAGAATAATTTTCTACCCATTAATTTATTTTGTTCATTGTGGCGGTCCACCTGAGGAAGAATACATCCTGAATTTTGATCCTCCTGAGGAAGAACAGATCCTGAATTTCGAGCCAGAAGATTTAGAAAGTGTAGCCCACGTGTTGGAAATCTAGGATCTCCACACGTGCCACATGGAAAATGTGTAGGGGCATCAATGCGCTGGGTTAGCCTGTGGGGCTTCCAGGCCTATCTTGCCTCAGGCCAGACGTAGGCTGGAGTATCAGGCCCAAGGGCCGGGCTCAGGCTTAAAATTTTAGCCTATTTGTAAATCTGGTTAGGCTTGGACTAAACATCTAAAGGCCCATCAGCCTAGCTCGGCCCATTAGAGTTTGCAAATAACACTTCTGTAATATGTTTTATATAATAGAAAAACTCAAATCCAATGCCTCCCATGATCCCATCTCCATCTCTTTCTCACCTCCAACCCACTTGCGCCTCTCTCTCTCTCTCTCTCTCTCTCTCTCTCTCTCTCTCTCTCTCTCTCTCTCTCTCTCTCTCTCCATGATCCAACCGACCTAACTTAGATGATCTCTTAAGAGAATAAAACAACCTAGATGCCTTTAACCATTCTGGCAGCGGGGCCTTCGGCCATTGCAGCTATGTCATTTTTTAAAATATGCTAGCTCTCTACCATGGGTTTCTATCATAGTTAAGGCTCACGTATATGGCTAAAATTGCACATTTTATATATGAACTGGGGTGGGCTTGGTCATCAAACATGTTTTCACGTTCTCTTAGTTACTGCTCATTCATTTCAAGCACCATTAATTAGGAGCCTGGGATGGGTTGGGACTATTTTGGCCTGCCATGGGCCCAAGCTGAATTCGAGATTATGTCGAATACGCCAAGCTTGAACAGAACTTGGTCTAGCCTAACTTAGCATTTGACGCCCATACAAATATGATTGGATTGTTGAAGTGATAAAGTTCATTGATATACATAGATACACAACACTTTCACTGCTTGAGCTTTTAGAGTAAATGGTTGTTTTACATGGTATAAGAGCATAAGGTCCTACATTCGAATTTCGAGAGCAGGAAATATGCCTCGCTAATATATTAATTATTTTCCGATGGGATAAATGGTTTTTCATCTCAATATATTTATTTTGATTCTTTTTACATTTTTTTTTTTGTCAAGATTTGATTAGATTGTAATTAATTTAAAATATATTAATTTTATTATAATTTTCTTTTTAGGTGAATGGTTTGGATGGGTCTGAGCATCATTCCTAATTTCTTTGTGATAATTAGGTGTCTATGTGCATATACATGTAATAAGGGAGTTATATAAAACTAGTGGATGAGGGGCGTGTAATGTCACATCAACGCCGTCCATCAGGGAATACCCTTAATGTACCATGATCCACAAATCAGGTGGGCCACATAGTAGACATTTGGAACAGGACTCCAGCCATAAGTTTATGTGCGGGACCCACAGTGGTCTGTACATTCCATCCAACTCGTTCATCAAGTGCGCCTCACAGGGAATGAAGAGATTGGTTAAATATCAGATTAATCCAAATTGTTTATAAATCAGATAATCCAAAATTCATCTGGGCCACACAGCATGGACTGAGGAGCTTTAATCATAATTTGACCTTGTTCCTTGTATCGTGGCTCACCTGAGTTTTAAAACAGGCTGAAGTTTTAGGAAATGATGAGCATGAGAGGCTGCTTCTGATGGATGGAGTGGATTTCAAGCAAACAGCATGGTGGCCCTACACAACTTGAGTGTTATACGCACTTCCTTTAACACGTGTTGTAGCATAGGATTTCTCCACGTATAAGGGGAACGAGTAAAATGTACGAGTCGAGTCGGACCAACTCTAATGGTCCTGAGTCGAGTCGGTGGTGAATCAACCCAACTCGCTCGAGTTGGGGTGACTCTTGGTATGGAACCAGATCGGGTCATACCGAGTCGGAGTCGACCCGAACGAGACTCGCTTAAAACCATGATGCAATATTTCAAACGCCTCAAAAACTAACTGCACGCAGAATCTTGCACTTGGTTTGTTCACGAGGTATGCAGTAGAGATATGGGCCGGATATCATGGATAATGTCTCACTATACACATCTTAGGTTACCCCAATAATACACCTAGCTACCGTTGATAGGTCAAACACCGTAGGCTCATTAGCTAGCAAATAGACGATTATAAACTAAGATAGACCATGACCCACATTTGTTGGGATTATATGAACCTTGTGGTTTTTGGACTACAACTCATCCACTTTAGGCCCACCGGAAGAGCGACCTCGCTGACGGACGAGTGCTCTGTGGGCCCCACCATAATGTATGTATTTTATTCATGCCGTAAATTCATTTTAGATTATTATTTTAAGATATGGTCCAAAAAACGAGGTAGATCTAAATCTCAAGTGGCGCACATCACAGTTAACACGTCCACCATTAAAAACCTCCTAGAATTTTTTAATGGTGGGTGTTCAATCACCACTGTTTTCCTGTCGTGTGGACCACCTGAGATTAAAAATCTGCCTCATTTTTTGGCTCACGCCCTCATGGTGGGGCAAGTCGCCAGTGGCAGTGTCAGCATGCAATCCGCGTCCAATATTGACCATCCCACGGACGCGGATTTCCTGCCCTTTATGCGCTGGAAACCTATGTGGGGCCCAATGTGATGTTTGTGAGACATCCACTCCGTTCATCCGTTTTATGATCTTATTTTAGGAGATGAACCTAAAAGTGAGCAGGATCCAATACTCAAGTGGGCCGTACTAAAGGAAGAGGTGGGTAGGGAAATTCCTACCGTTGAAACATCCGTGGATCCACAGTAATGTTTACATGCCATCCATACCGTTCATAACGTCGTTCCTACTGGGATGAACTGAAAACACAAATATTATCCTGATTAAAAACTTCCATGGCCCCACAAATATTTTAACTGTGGACGTTCAGTTATCACATTTTTGGTCAACTTGAGTACTATATCCGGATATTTTTTTATTTTTTATTTTCCATATGTCCTAAAATGAGCACACAAAACTGATAGATGGAGTGGATTTCTCACGAACATCACGGTGGGCCCCACCTAACTTCCCAGCGCAGGAACTTCCTGCAAAAGGGTTTCACAGGTAATCCGCGTCCCTGCCGCACATGCCAAGTGCTCCGTGTACAGTTTTAATTGGGCCCCTCTGCACACGTTTTATCACATGATTGTTAACCAAAGAGGTCTGGACCTACCTTTCTTACTGTGGGCTTCTTCATGGATGGGCTATGCGTCAATATCTCCTTACCTTCTGATTACCTTCTTATCTAAGCCGTCCATCCGTTAGATACTAACCAAAGAGGATTGACTTAAGCCCATTACTCAAGGAAGATCATGGAACGAAAGAGAGTTTTTGTGTATACCCAATCCGCTCCAGGGTCCACCGGACGAACGACTTACATCACCCAAAGGTGGGCCCACGCGTTTTATTTATTCTATCTGGTGTTGTATATTTCTTCCAAAGATATTACATATCTAGCGTACCGATGGAGCTCTTCTTAACCCATGTGTGAACATATCATCCACAGGACACGTGTGCCATAATGGTGCACACGTACGATATCCAAGAGATCCATCAGGTGGGCCACTGGGTAGATGCCCTGGCCAAAGAATAAGAAAGTTCCACTTATCAGGAGGCCGCAATTTTCGAAATAAATGAATGGCTATAATAAACTGGGTCAAGTTTTTAAAGCCTCAAGTCTATTTCAAACAGTATTTCTCCATAAGATGTTGATCAACCTGATTTTTAAGGGTCAAATCATTAAAACGGTCATATCTAACGGATGGACGGCTTAGATCTTGTATCTGCATGGTAAAAAGGTACATATTGTGGTTTGTATGCTGATACACATCTGCATACGTATGCATGCAGATGCGTGTAAATAACCCTCGTGAGGAAGTAAGCTCTGCCAGGAGCAACCGAAATAATGGTGATTGAACGCTCACGCTTAAAAACTTATTGGGGCCAAAGAAGTTTTGGATCAAGCTGTTATTTGTGTTTTTCCTTCATCCTGGTATGTGTAAGCTAATAAACACGTTGGATGGGAAATAAATATTACAGTTTCCCCTATAAAGTTTTTAATGGTTTTCCTGTGGTGTTGTCCACCTGAGATTTTGGTATACCTCGATTTTGGGCTCATCCCCAAAAGTAATGATCTGAAATGGATGGACAGCGTTGATATAACACACATTACGACAGGGCCCACAGAGCACCGTCCAGCAGCGACCTGGCATGACGGTGTCAATTTGCAATCGGCGTCCAACCACGCCTGTATGGTTTTAAAAAAACGAGATATGCTTTGATACTCTGGGAGAACGTGACGAATGATATGCAAGCAGTAATAAAATATTGAAACTTGCATACGTGGCATATAAGTAATTCAAAGTAAACAGTTCAAATTATGACTACCACTCTGTATGTTTCATGAACCGAAATATTACTTTTATATGGTTAGCTAATTAGTAGATTACTGGACAGACGGTTAAAACGAAAAAAATTCCAAAGATCCATTTCGAAGTGTCCACAAATCACAAATTAGGATTGTTTGGCCAATTCAAAAATTAGTTTGTAACGTAGCTACAGTAAATTCCACAATTTAATCGGTTTATTTTGAGTTAATATATAACATTTGTACCATTTCTATGTGCCTGTGTATCATGAGCAGCCAGAGTATCTAATAACTCCCTTTAAAAAAGATACGCGTTTTCTTAGGAGTTTTGCCATTTATGGGAAACCCAAAACCCTAGAAAACCTCGTAGACATGACAGAAGTGGCAACCAACCTCAAGCAAAAAGGTGGAAAGGAAGTTGAAGAAAAGTTAAAGAAAACAAGATATTGGAGACACCGACCAACCTCTGGTTGAACTTTTGGGGCACATGGATTTGAAATTCAAGGGACAAAACTGCTCGAGCTTTAATGACGGTTCTTCACCAAACAAGGCACGGCTACTAAATGACCAAAATGCCATTCATTGGACAAAAAGTTGTAGCTGATTTCCTCCTTGTATTGTTTGTTGCTTTTATGCGTGCAAGTATTTCATATTTAAAAACGAAAAAGTCTCATGTACAATCGGTTGGACGTCCAACCCCTTATAAATTAGGTATAATTAAAGTTGCTCGAGTAGAATACACTATTAAAACCAGTGTACAGGGCAATACTCACCCTCCAAAACTATTTACTTAGGGACAAGTTTGGATTAGAATACCATGAGGCAAATATAGAAAAATAAGTAATTATTATCTAATTTGGTATTTCATGCTAGCCTTTTTTTTTTTTTTTTTTTTTTTTTTTGTTGTAAAATTGAGGAAAGAAAACACCATATTTGAAAAGTCTATATTTCAAAATTTTATGGGGCCCATCATGATGTGTGTTGAATCTATACCGTCCATTTTAGGGCATGAGCCTTGAAATGAGGTAAGATCGATACAAAGTGTAGGTAGACCACACCACCGGAAATACAAAGATCTGATCGCTTGTGGTGAAAACTTCTTATGGACCATAGAAGAAGTTTTGAACTAAGCTGATATTTGTGTTTTCCCTTCAACCATATTTGTGTGACCTTATGTATATGTTGGATGACTGATACACATCCCTGTGGGCCATGAGCTATGATTCAACTGTCAACGATGGATATCATCATTCCCTTTTAAATTTTTTTTAATTTTTTTTTAATGATGTGGTCCAGTTAAGTGCTTATAATTTGATTCATTTTTAGGCTCATGCCCTAGAATGAGTTGGTAAAACTTATGGATTGTTTGATCAAACACATATCAAAGTGGGACCCACACATTTAATTGTTGGGATTTTTGGCCTGCGGAATCACACAGATCTAGATCTAAGATAACAATCCAATGGCACTAAGCACACACACAAGAAAAGAGAACACACACGTTTAACGTGGAAAACCCTTGCGGGAAAAAAACCACGGCACAAAGCGACAGATCACCACTATGAAAGCATCAATTACAAAGAGAAAGGACTTACCCGATTCGAACAACCTTGAATCTCACCCTTGCTATACCCTTTGATAACCTTAGAACTCTTTGGAATACCTTTAGGAAGTCTTGGAATAATATTAGAGTAGCCCTAGGGACCCCAATTTATAGTTTTGGTAACTTCCCTTTCGTATCCTAGTTGCGAAAGGACTTGCGTCACAAAATCTGCGAAACTCCTTTCGCATCCCAGTTGCGAGAGGACTTGCAACACAACATCTGCGAAACTCCTTTCGCATCCCAGTTGCGAAAGGACTCAGATTTAAGACATCTCGCAACATTAATTTTATAAAGGAAATCAAATTTTTTGAGGTGTACTTCTACCATTAGTTAAAGTCTACCCAAACACGTCTGTTATATCTGTTATAGGGCTAAGCTGGTAATTATGAGTAATTATGTTGTGGTAACTTAATATAAGCACTTAGTGTGGCCCACTTGAATCACAGATGGGCATAATGTTTGGGCCCTAAACCTAGTTTTACTTTGACATGTAATGGTTGTAGTGAATTTTATATAATAATAATCGGCAGGCCTTGTAAATATTAAGGGTGGTCTCTCTCCTCACTATTTCCCTTACTTTGGCCTCACCCGAAGTATAGGACAGACCAATTTTGAGGTTATGACCCTAACATAAGATTACACATCTAATGGTCAGAGTTGATCTTGCGTGCACATCATCATGGTCCCATTAAAAATCATGGGTAGGTATATGTCTCCCACCAATTCTAGAAAAAAATTATACATTTAACAAAGAGAGTTATCAAGTACAACCAATTAGACCACAAGCTACAGTCCATTGATATGATAACTTTGAAAGTATTAAGTACATGTGGCATCTAGCCTTCCAACAAGTTGGCGGAACCACGAGGAACTCTTAGTGCAATATCAGTCTTATCTACACATTAAGTGGGTGAAATTATGTGGATTATCTACCATGTCACGTATAAGCTTAGTGGAGTTAAGAATTATGGCTAAGTCTTTGATGGGGGGTTGTGAATAAGACCACTTAAAAATTCTTTATCTAATTAACTAATCAATTAATTAAATGTGAAAAATTAAGGCATAAGATTCCAATTTTCATAGACTACAATTTGTGCAACCGATTGAGCAACTAGTCTATGTGTGAGAGATTATGATCTTGTGTATGCTTACAAGTTAAGTGCCTAACATATAATTTAATTCAAGTATTCATATAATTCAATTAATTAAACACATAAGTGTAAATAAAATTACAAACATTAACAATTGCAAACAGGAGAATGTATATTGTTTGGCTAATTGCCTACTCTACTTCCGGGGGAGGCACTCTCCTCGAGTGTACCAGATTTCACTATCTTAAGAGTTTTGAATAGGTTCACCCCTAACCGTTAGAATGGTTTTATAGGTTTACCATAAACCTACACGTACACATCCTTGTCGGTGACGGTCCTACACAAATACCTACACGTACTCACCCGTGTTAGTCGAATAAATTTATGCCTGTATTAGTAGATCTTGTAGAGACTTAGATGGTTTTTTATTGGCTAACCAACAACCACTACGGTCTTAATCCAATGACCTACGTATACTCCCATCGGAGGCTCCCATGGAGACTAACACATATGCACTCGTGCCTAGTGGTGGTCCTTCATAAGCACCTACGCACACTCCCGCCGGAGGCAGTTCTACATAAGGACTTATTGTGTTTAGATCACAAACTCTATACTCAATTCTACATAAAGAAATAGTATATGGACTCTACAATGACAATCTTAATTGTCAGATTGAACCTCATTGATGCGCCTTGCTTGAGATCTTCTTCAACCTTGACTCGACTTCTCAATTGCTCCTTCGAACTTTGATGTTGATCTCTTTCAACTTTAAACAATCGATTGCCTTACACTTGATGCACCAATGAGGCTACCATGGTAATGGGAGAGAGGTAGAATCTCCTATAACTATGGGATAGTTCCAATTCGGAATGAACCTAGATGTGCATTCTAGAGTTTAAAAGACAAATGATTTATCAATTGAATTAGTGTCTATCTTTTAGACAATGCAAGATGCCATGTTCTTCATCAAATAGAGCTTGGATTGCTCATTAGAGTGATTAATCACAATGAAGAAGGCATGAATCTCTTTGGGTGAAAGAATATAAGTGTTGGGAAGTATTGAGGCACACGAAGGCTTCTAATTCACTCAAAAGCATCATATTTATAAGATCCAGTTTCTAGATTTATAAAAATAAGGCTCCAACGAATCTATAATGGTTAGATTTGATTGATTAAGGACTCCTTCGATCAATCAAACTTATTTCGATAAAAAGGTAGAAAGTACGCTGGACACTTTTACGCACTTTCGATTGATCAAGCTGGATATGTCGATTGATTAATGTTTCTATAAATTAGGACAGAAAGCTCATTGGATGATTTAGCGCACCCTTAATCGATCTATCGAAGGGCCTTCAATCGATCGAGAATTCATTTGATTGATCAAGGATCGATTGAACTTGTGCTTATGGTTTATCTTTCTTTTGCACATGATTTACCCGACAAAAACTGACACAGGGATGAACATGATGAGGCTGAGCACTATCTTCCTCAAGGATAACTACTCCGAATCCATTCTCTGGACTCCTCACAGAGACTTCTTGAATCCACGAGGAAAGAAATCAAGAAAATAGAAATAAATTCTAATAAAATTTGAAATTGATTATTGAATGAAATAAACGAAGGGATACCAAGTAATGAGAGAGAAATTAGAAGCAAACTACAACTAAAACTCCTAGAATTTGTAACTTAATATCAATAGTAAACTTACTATTTATAGACGGTCGTGATGTCTACTAGTGCGCAAGGTTTTTGGCCAAAAATAGTAAGTGTCCTATTTGGCTTCATCAAGTTATTATCTTAATTTTTCTAAGCTCTTTTCGTGTATGGTGCCACTCCTAAAGCCTAACAGATGAAGAGTTATAATTAAACTAAAACTTACTATTATAGTAAAAATGGAATTAAAATAAGGAAACAATTGTCGATCCAGAGGTATTTCACAAATATGGCTTGCAAAACTTGGCGTAACGATGTTGGTTGGATAAAGTAGCTCGTTCTACCCCAAAATCATATGTTTTACACCTAATAACTCATTCTGGATTGTGAGATACGCCCGATCTAAGATCTGACGGTCCGGATCACTTATGTCGTTGATCGGGCCTTTTCTGATCCATCTTGGCCATGAAACTCTTTGCGACACGTTCGACATCAGTTCCCTCCACTTCAAAAGAACTTGTCCTTGAGTTCTCGTCCTGCTTGGTTCATGATACTCGGTCAAGTCTGCGACGTTGAAAGTCTGTGAGATCGCCATATCGTATGGAAGATCAACAACATAAGCGTTGTCATTGATCTTTTGGATAATTGGGACGGGTCCAATCTTCTTATTCTTCAATTTATTGTACATCTCGGTCAAAAGTCTCTCTTTGCGCAGATGGACCATAATGCGGTCGCCCACCTCGAGCATTTTTTGTCGCTGATGCTTGTCTGCTTGCTCCTTGTATTCTCGTTTGAGGCATGTAGTTTGGTTTGTACTTCCCCATGGATGCCCATGATCATGTCTGTCATATGTTCTGCTACAATGCTCATGCTTGGGAGCTTGGGCAGAGGGACCAAGTCAAGTGTGTGGCGAGGCCCTCGTCTGTAGATAATATGGAACGGTGATTTCCCTGTCGAGCGGTTCACCATGTTATTGAACGCAAACTCTGCTTGAGACAAGGCCAAATTCCACTGCTTCAGTTTTTCTCTTGAAATATAGCGAATGAGGTTTCCCAACATATGATTCATAATCTTAGTCTGCCCATCAGTTTGTGGGTTGTAGCTAGGCACTTCTGAATTGAAGTCGTGTATCGAATTGATTCCATAAAGTCCACCAAAAGTGACTAATGAATTTCGTATCATGATCAGAAGTAATGGTCTTGGGGACCCCGTGTAGCCGTACGACTTATCTGAAGAATAGATTCGCTACATATGTTGCTTCGAGGATCTTCTTGCATAGGATAAAGTGCGCCATCTTGGAGAAACGATCTACCACTACAAACACCGAATCCATGCCGCATTGTGTTCATGGGAGACCAAGCACGAAGTCCATAGATAAATCCTCACAAGGACTATCAGGCACAGGTAACGGGGTGTAAAGGCCCATATTCTGAGATTTCTCCTTGGAGGTCTGACAAACATAACATTGTTGTACAACTTTTCCTACATCACATACCAATTGCGGCTAGTAATACTATACTTCCAAAAGAGCTCGCGTCTTATCTCGCCTAAGGTGTCCACCGAGGCCACCTCCATGTATCTCCTAAATAGTCTACTCTCTCATAGAACTTTGGGGGATGCACGATTGATTCCCTTTGAAGAGGAAATCGTCCTGTATATGAAGGTTACTGGGGTGACCTTCTTAGCACTTTATCCAATAATCTTTGAAGTCCTCGTCCTCGGCATACAGCTCCTCGAGACAGTCGAAGCCAACCACTTCATTTCTCATCATAAAAAGTAGTGATGCACGACGGGTAAGTGCATCAGCCACCTTGTTCTGCTACCCTGACTTGTGCTTCAGAATAAACGTGAATTCCTATACAAACGCAACCCATCTAGCATGCACACGATTCAAGTTAGTGTGATTATTAATAAACTTTAATGCTTAATGGTCAGTGTATAGAACAAACTCTATTTGAATCAGATACTGCCGCTAATGTCGCAGTTCCTGAATAACTGCGTACAACTCAAGCTCATAAGTCGACCACTTCTTTCGCGCTTGGCTGAGCTTCTCGCTGTAGAAGGCTATTGACCTGCCTTTCTGTGATAATATTCTTCCAATTTCGACGTATGAAGTGTTACACTCAACCTCAAACAGCTTGTTGAAATTAGGAAGCACCAAGACCAGTGTTGTGGACAAATGATGCTTGATTTCATTAAAGCTCTTGTCAGCTTCATTAGTCCACTAAAACAGTTATTTTTTCATGCAATTTGTAATAGGCATGACTATTGTGCTAAAATTTCACGCGAATTGGCGATAAAAGGTTGTCAACCCGTGAAAACTTCTCATCTCATGAATGTTTGTCGGGATCAGCCATTCCCTAATAGCTCGCACATTTTCATCGTTCACACGAATGCTTGTGGAGGTTACAATAAATTCTAGAAACAACATGCTGTCCGTTAAAAAACTACACTTCTTCAAGTTGAGGTACAACTTGTTTATTTGTAGGACCTGCAGCACCTGCCTGAGATGTTTCCTATACTCCGTCTCATCCTGGCTAAATATCAGTATGTCATCAAAATATACTATAACAAATCGGCTAGTGAATGGTTTTAGAACTTGATTAATCAAATGTATAAAAGTACTGGTGCATTCGATAGGTCGAAGGGCATGACTAGCCACTCATACAACCCTTCCTTGGTCTTAAATGCCGTTTTTCACTCATCACTAGGTCGGATACGAATCTGATGGTACCCGCTCCTTAGGTCTAGTTTAGAGAACACCTTGGCCCGTTCTAGCATATTGAGTATGTTGTCCAACAGTGGTATTGGAAATCGATATTTGATGGTAATTTTGTTGATTGCCCGACTGTCAACACACATGCGCCAGCTTCCATTTTTTTTGGCTTTAATAATACTGGTACGACATATGGGCTCATGCTTTCTCTCAAAAGACCCTTACAGATCAATTCCTCTATTTGCCCCTGAAGTATCTCACATTCCTTTAGACTCATTCGATAAGGAGAGTAGTTAGGCAGGCTAGCCCCAGGGACGAGGTTTATGTGATGTTGGATATCCCTCATGGGGGACAATCTATTAGGTAAATCTTCAAGTCAGACTTCTTTGAATTCGTTTAGCAATAGTCTTAAACTTGGAGGAATGTTTGAGGGTTTCGATTCCTCGTCCTTCACCACTACGGCGTATACCTCGCCAGTTTCCTTAGATTCTTCCATGAAATTTCGAATGGTCAAGAGGGAACTCCCTTCCACTTTAGAGGCTTCAGGGTGGTTCTCTGGTACCATAAGGGCAAGGATTATTTTTCAACTATCCTTGATGAATACATAGAAATCGTCTCATCCTCGATGGGTCGCATCATAGTCCGATTGCCATGGTCGACCGAGTAACATATGGCATGCTTCCATGTTGATCACGTCACAAAGTATTTGATCCTTATAATTTTTTCCAATTGAAAATGAGATAGTACATTGTTCAGTTACCATGGTCCCATTCACCTTTTTTATCCTGCTAATTGAGTACGGGGAATGATGTTTTATCGTTGGTAGCTGTAACTTGTCCACCATCACCCTTGAGGCGATGCTCTCGCTACTACCACTATTTATTATCACATAAAAGACCTTTCAGTTGATAGTACACCGAATACGGAATATATTGTGTCGTTATGGATGTAATTCATTTTGTGGGGTATACAGTAATCGCCTCACAATTAGAGATTCACCACGATCCTCACCCGTCACTTCATCGTCATCTACTATTTCTTCAGTGGCTTGTTCATTTCATCAAAGCTAGGGACTTCTTCTGCGGCCTCATATTCAGCGCCCCCTTCGTTTATGGTCAAGTGTGCTACGGGACATTGAGGACATGCGTTTGATAAGTGGCCTAGTTGGTCATATTAGTAGCAATTGTTCGACCTTGGCCGAACATAAGGATTTGACATCCTACTCAGGCCCGCTGTTGTGGGTGCTGCATGTTGAGGTCTAGATGAGCCACACCCCGTATCACGGTTTGCAGTTGCAGGAAGTTAAAGATGTTCTCCTACTGGATCTTTTCTTCGTGTCAGCACTGGATTTGCGTGAGACCTGTCATAGGGGGTCGAGTTGAAGGATAGGGCCAATCAGGAACTCTTGCAAGTTGTGTTTCTACCATACCCGACAATTGAACTGCTTCATCCATGGTCCTGACTGGGTATGTCTGAACTGAATCCTGAATTATTGGTCGCAACCCATTTATAAATCGTGCCACCTTTTGTGACTCAAATTCTAACAGATCATTTCATGTTGCCAACTGCTGGAATTCTTCAGTGTAATATGTGATAGTTCGATTTCCTTGTCGGCAATTCTAGTATTACTGGAATAATATCTACTCATAATCACTAGGGAGGAATCATGATTGAAGAAGATGTCTCATCCGTGGCCATGATGAGATGGGCACCTTGTTCTGGCGAGCTCATAAGAGTTGTAATTGCTCTCACCATGCAGAAGTACCAAATTTTAATTTAAACACTACAATTTTACCTTTTTATGATTTGACACGTCCATATAATCAAAATATATCTCAACTTCGGCTAGCCAATCGAGGAAATCTTTTATGTGTAATAAACCATTAAAACTAGGAAGTTCAGCCTTATCTCGATAGTCTCTTTCAGTATGATCTAGATGATCACCTCCATGGATTGGTCGTCGGGCAAAACCTTCATTAAGGTCCTCATCGCTAGAACTTGAATTATCTGGTGTAACCCTAGGTTTGCCACCGGTAGTGCTCTACGGAAATTGGGGTTGTGCCATATAATAACCACAGGTGGTGGAGCAGCATGTCTAGGGCTCAGGGCGAAAGTAGCACATTCGCAAGATGGTCGAGGGTTGCCTGCAACCCCAGGCAACCCTTGCATGGTCAACTTACTATTTGTAGACGGTCATGATGTCTACTAGTGCGCAAGGTTTTCGGCTAAAAATAATGTCCTGTTTGGCTTCATTAAGCTATTCTCCTAATTTTTCTAAGATCTTTTCGCATAGGGCACAACTCCTAAAGCCCAATAGATGAAGAGTTATAATCAAACTAAAACTTACTATTTATAGTAAAAATGGAATTAAAATAAGGAAACGATCGTCGATCTAGGGGTGTTTTGCAAATTCAGCTTGCACAACCTGGAGTAGCGGGTTGGTTGCAAAAGTAGCTCATTCTGCCCCAAAATCATATATTTTACACCCAATAACTCATTCTGGATTGTGAGATACGCCAGATCTAAGGTCTGATGGTTCGGATCACTTCTGTCGTCGATCGGGCCTTTTTTTTAATCCATCTTGGCCATGAAATTGTCCGCAACCCGCTTTACATCACAAACTTGATGACTAAGTGTTTTTCTATATGGATCTAGTCATTTAGGGTAAGTTGTTTTGGACCTAAAGGGGTCTAGAGCTAAGATTACTGATCAAACCCAAGGGTGGACAACACGAAGTATAGGCCTACGATGCAGTAATAACTCAGTAAGACCTTGATTAATTCACGAGTAATTTGGTGAGAATATACGAAGAACTTAAATTAAGAGTAACAGTTGGTTTGAATTTTTAATCCAGTAGAATAGAAGAGTTCTAAAAACAATTGTAAAAAGGACTAAGTATTCAAGAATCCTCAATTACTAGATTTTGAATTTAATTCGTCATCTCAGGTTGATAAATCAAATAGAACTGGATTTCAATCCATTCTAATAAGAAGATAATAATGTAATATCAATCACAAACATTCAACATAGATTATAATCATGATAGGCTTGGTCTCTCTCATGAAAATCTAAGTAATCACATCACAGGAAATTAAAAACATTTAATATACCTAGAGGAAATAATAAAAAAAAGTTTACAAATTGATTTCTTCTCCAATATATGAATTCAATCAAATCAAATCATAATTCAACATAAAAACCTTAACTTTCATTGAAAAATGAATTAAATATTAGATATCCATTAAGAGGTTCATCTCTTATCTTTAGCTAAGAGATTAGCCAAACATGACTAACATCTTAAGCAAAACAAAAGCAAAAACTAGAAAAGCAAACTAAAACTGAAGAATTGAAAATTATGATTTTGAAAAAGTTCTACCACTCCTAGGTCTCTCTTCCAAGACTTAATTTCTCTTTAGATCAGCTTAAAACACCTATTTAAATAGGAAAAGTTCGCACCGACTTGAAACTGACTTCAAATTTATACACTTATGTTATGCTTTGGTTGCACCGATAGTCACCTTCAATCGCACTGAAGTCGCACCGAGTCCAATTGAAGATTCCTTCAACTGTGGCCAGATTTTATAAAAATGTCTAAAGTTTCCATCTCCCTTAGGATGCACCAAACATGACTTTAGTCAGATTTAAGTGTCGAGTTGAATTATCTTTGAAAATCACCGTTTCTTGATGTCGGACCGAACCAACCTCAGGTGGGACCGAATAGTCTGTTATTTTTGTTATTACACTTCATTATTTTGCAGTCTTTTCTCTATTCTTTGTACTTTATTTCATTGGATCTTTGATACTTAAATTCTCTAATAATGACATCAAAATATTCAAGTCTTCACTTGATTAATCTTTTGAGCTTTAACCTTTATTAAGAATGATTTCGTTTTTGTTTCCCAGATTACCTCTCATGTACAAAATATATGTTAGTTAATTAATTAAGCACATTAAATGCATGAAAACTAGTATAATTGAGAGGATGAATATGCAATATTTAGATGTTATCACACCTCCTAACCAACATTTTGCTAGTCCTATGCAAATATATGAAAATTTTCATATTAAAAAATAATTCCAAAAAGATCAAATCCCGTAATCTCAAATAACTTCAAATCAAACCAATCCAGAGAGAACCAAATCAATCATATTATTCACCTAAGTTATAATACTTTAATAAATATCCCGATTAAAATCAAAGTAATAATTATATAAATTAATAATTCTTAACATTGAGTTTCATGAATGTATTATGTAATTTAGTCTTAACATCACCACATATCCAATTTTTCAATACCAGAGTATTGAAAGTTCTCGAGTGTTATCATGAAATTTAACTTAGTACGTACATGTGTACGATACCAATTTAGGCAATCCTAACCTTACATCTAAATAACCATTCGAAATAATCTTCATCCATAGATCAAGTCATCTGACTATTGATTTTTAAGACAAAATTATTGTATATTCAAGTATTCTTACTTGGAAATAACCAACCGTTCCGTCAACTATTCACTACTACATAAAGATATCTGACCGTCAACTTTGAGTTTGGACCGTCTAATCATAGTAAACTAATTACCTGATCTCTACATTCGCTCGTATACATATTGAATTAAGATTTTGATCTGTTTATCTTGTTCATCATCTATGAATATGCTTAACCCACTATCAAAACTACAATCTAAAAAACTTACACATGTGAACAAGTCACTTAAATCTAATAGTATATATGTTCTACGTGTTGATCACTCCAAAAACCCACTTGTGTTCTTCCGTTTATGGAACCGAACATACATTCACCTGCATACATGGTCATAGTACTAACCATCAAGTTTTACTATTTTTAACATGTCATCTGACCATCCATTATGTTGTTTGATATATGTACCTTCCCTTAATTATTTTGGAGAATAACTCTTTATTCGTAATGATTTATATATGAGTTATTTTGTAAGAATTTCTTAGAAACATGCCTATAACCATGCAGAACTATTAGATTTTTCAAAATTCTTAGATCAGCAATAATTACAAAAATGTCATTAACTTAGACCCTTGAATTCTAGATTACATAGTTTTCATGATCTGTTTGATGCAAAATTTAATACCATGCCTATGTATTATAAATTAACCATACATGTCGAATTTCAGCCCTTAGATTATTGTAACAGTGGCCTAATTGACAAATTAACCCCTTAACCGTTGATTTTGGTGTCTATCAAGTGAAGAAAATTTGTGGGCGGTCGTAGTAGGATATTTTAATTTGTATGAATAACTTGGATTTTCCATTATATGGACCAAGTGTGAAATATAAGAACCCCACCTTGTTATGCTTTTTCTTAGGCACGAAGTTATTCATTTTAGGCTTACCAACTCTTTCTAAATCTGGAGCTTCTGATTGACCCACTTTACATTGTCAATCGCAACTCAAATTTAGACCACACTTTGGCCTCATATGACTATTGTATCATAAAAAATTTTAAACCTCAATCTATGCTCCCACACCGTTGAATGTTGACTGCTTTAGAGCTAATTTCTTCTTTTTGGCGCTAAAGATGAAGTTTCAGATGTAGGGTTTTTACACCATCGATCAACCACCAATTTTTTTTTCAAGATTTTTCCTATCTTGACTACATATTTTCTCCAAAATTGGGCCCTGATAAATATGCGTGGACCATTAACTGAGATTAAGTTCATTTCAACACTCATTAGGAGAACTTTCAAGATAAGTCTCTGATCAACTTCATATTCACAAATGTGGCCCAACACGACCTACTCGTGTTAACGGATGGACTAGATTTTGTAACAAACATCACAATAAACCCCACAAGATTAGGTTGTTTTAGCATCCACAAACTATGGGAATGAACTTGACATCGCGTATGTGATAAAACTTCTAATTTGGAAACTTTACACTACCAAAAAAATGAACAAAGGCTATGGACTATATAGGTCTACAGCTACGACTTTAATCCGTAACTAAAACATACTTAATCTGTAACTAAAACATAGCTCCTCGTAGGACCTTATTAGAGACTTGATGATACTTAAGGGGCTCCATGGGGCCTATTGCAATATATTTATTTTATCTAATCGGTCCATCAATTTTGAAATATTATTTCAGTACATGAGCCTAATAATTAGAAAGATCAAAAGTCTAAGTGGACCACACCATGAGAAAGAATGAAAAATAAATTTACATCATTAATATGTGGTGTGGTCCATTTAAATCTTAGATGTGACTAATTTTTTTGGATAAACCCTAAAAATGAGCTGTTAAAATGAATGAACGGAGTGGATAATTAACATACACAACGGTGGGCCCCACAAGTCCTAAAATAAATCACCCCTAAAATCCCGTCCGCACACCTCTCCCGCGCACCCAATTTCACAAAAGCAAATCCCCCTCTCTCTCGCCCGCCCGCCCACGACTCACCCTCCCTCGCCCTCTCCTCTCTCTCTCTCTCTCTCTCTCTCTCTCTCTCTCTCTCTCTCTCTCTCTCTCGCACTCGGCCCTCTGTCGATCTCTCGCGCTCCCTCACCCTCTCTCTATCTCTCAGCCCCATTTCCCTCTTTGTTTCCTAACCTCTCTGTCTCTCTCACTAGGGATTTCAAAACCCCCTTTTGCTACAAGAAGGAGAAGGTGGAGATAGGACGTCAACTAATCTGTCTGCATGGGATTGAGGTCAAAAGACAACCCAAGAACTTGAATATGCAATGAGGTATCTCTCTCTCTCTCTCTCTCTCTCAATCTCTCTCAATCTCAATATCGATTGAAACGATTTGGGGATTTAGGGATGTGGGGATTTGGGGATTTGCATGTGATAGCCCATTGTGGTTATTTTTAATAAAATTTCATGTTTAGAGTTTTCTTGGGTTTAGCGCGTGTTGATTCCCTTTTGGCATGTGTTGCGTCTGATTGAAACAAAGGAGATTGATTGATCAGTAGTTTCGACCAGTGGGCTGGTGGGAATCATTTCCACAGTGACTTCATCTTTAGAGACTGTTCTACAATATTTCTAGCTAAAGATTTCAAAAGAAGATGGATCCATATCAGTCCATCATGTACCCATTTGCATTAACAATGCATTATTTTAGCTCAACATGGTGACAAAAATGTCCATATTTAGACCATTGTTGGAATGGCTATCATAAGCTCACCATCTGGATTTTTGTGCTCATAAGTCCTATCCACATGATGGCCCACCAAATCTACGATCCTGATCAATGCACAAAAGTGTCACCCGTGTGGAGGTTTTTTTTTTGGTATTGACATCATGAAATTCCAGGAAGCATGGTAGTCATAGAAAACATTTCTTATACATCTTTGTGGGAAATGGGAAACAAAATTCCTCCTTTGACTTCTTGAATACAATCACCAACAAATGCAAATTAAAAAAGTAGAAAAAAAAAGAAAAAAAGATCCAAAAGAAAAGGAAAATGTAGTTGTCTCATTAAGCTTGCTAAATTATGCTCTCATGTAAAGCGCACAAAGTGGCGGACCAATCGACTCGCCTGACCTAAATTCTGATTTTAGAAGAAAATTGCCGTGTCACCAGTAGACAATCAACTTGGCTACTGTTTTTTTTTTTTTTTTTTTTTTTGAAAGCAACTTTGCTGCGTTTTAACGAAACAGGAAACCAAAAGGATTGGTTTCTTTGTTGGGCCTGAGTTTTTCAACATCAAACATAGAGCTTGCGAGTTAATTACACTTTGGACATTATGTGCAGGAGTGAATGATAATGAAAAGGGGGAGAGAAAAATACCATGACAACAACATAGCCATTCATAAAAGCTAATGCATGTGTACATGTTTGTGCACTTTTCTATGCATATGCGTTTGAACAAAATATTCAGTCTGTCCAAATTCTTAAACATTAATTCGCAGAGACCTACATTAACAAAACAGTTAATATGTTAAACAGGAAAGAAAGGCCCTATGTCAACAAGGAAAAAGAGGTTATCGAAGTCATGCACCAGGCATGATGTTGTGTTACCTACCACAAAAACTGGATACAGGTGGACCCGAATGGATTGGCAACATAAGGAAAATATTACTGGTTGGACAATCTTAGCTGTCCAACTGCCCGCCTACAAATGAGTGGTAGAAAGAAATTTTTTTTTTGGTGGAAATGGACAACACTCCTTACGAAATAGTTCAATTGGATAGGTATAGATTCATCTCATCTAGCAAATTTTAGTATATGATCCATCCATGGCGGGTCTATGAGATGAACAGTCTAGATCAAGGATTGGTATGACCTCTCCAATTAGTGTTATTACACCAGATAAGGAAATTAGTTTGCTGCACACAGGTTTCATTTCTCCCATAAGAAATTGGCACAATAGGAGACATACAAAATAAAAATAAAAATAAAAATGCATAACTTAGGGGGTGTTTGGGAACATGGAAACCCTGGAAATGAAATTGCTTTCCATGGAAACCCAGTTTTTCTCCATTTACAAAAAAAAAAAAAAAAAAAAAACTGATTTCCATTTATAAGATTTTCCTTGAAAAACTGTGCAGATTCATCTCTCCCAAAAAAGAGACATTGATGACTTCTGAGGCAAAGAAGATAACATGAGGTGACAGAACATGGAATCCCTGTAACATTGGAATCCAAAACAAACAACAGAGAAAAGAGGAAACCATGGTTTCAATTTCCTGATGATTTCAGGTTACTTTTTCATATCCCCATTTTAGTAGTTATCCTTCCATTCAAACACATGAAAAGAAAAGGAAAAATAAAAAATAAAAACTAGAAGCATAAGGTGAAATACAGACACAAATCTTTCCACAGTATACAGAAACTTTCATTTCTAAAAAGATTGTCCCAATTGTTCAGCGATCTATAGACCATTGGCGTGTTGCACCCCTTAAAAATAAAAATAAAAATAAAAACTCCTCGATTAGATGATCCCCCATTGAATGGTCTACAGGGAGTTGGGTCTAATACACAGCTGAACCTAAGCAGTCCAAAATAGCTGACAGGATGTTGAGGAAATATTTGATCCCCGACCCAAAGTTAATGCAGTGTAATCAGGTTTTCAGTTTGTATAAGTGGGGCCATGGTTCACTGATCCAGATCATCGGTCTGTTGTGCTGTGGATGGTGCACCATGGATGCACCAAACTAAAAAAATCTCCCAAGATTGAAAGATCCTAGCCACCAATCTGTAGCCTTTTTCAGCGAATGTGGATAGTTCCTCTTGAATACATATAACTGATGGATATCTTAATCACTCAAGCTGAACCTTAGCTGTTAAAAATAGTAGGAAGTGGGTGTGGGAGTGGATGGAGAAACCAGTAGTAAATAACCATTTTAAAGCCCAAAGTTTGTAGGAATTATGAGATTATGAAGCAAGAAAAAATGGTAGATGATTTTTTTGCAACTATAGGGTGAGCTACAACACAACAGATGAATATATATATATATATATATCTTGGCAACGAACATGACATGTAGATAGGATGAAATTTCTATTTTTGAACTAGAATGACATGCTTTTTATTTTTTGGATGATAGATTATGAAATATGATAAGGTCAGTCTCTTTTGCATGCAATATATTTCCCAAAAACAGATATTCTTTTATTGAGGCAGGTTGTTTATGCAGTGCTTTGGAAGAGATCCTGAAAATGTAGTGAGTATCACTGGTTTTATGGTTTTACTTGTACATTCCTGTATTGATTACTCAAGCATGACGGTTATGTGCATTCTTTCAGGTGGATGTTGCATGTGGGAGGATTGGAGTTGCATATTTTAGATTCAAGCATCTGGTACGTCTCTTGTCAATAATGCACATGATTGGAGTAGCCTGACCATTTGGACAGGCCGTATTTATGTATTTGCTCAAAATTGATGGAGCAGACTCGGATGTGCGTCGGAGCTATCCGGATGAGCGGGGGTCCTTGGAAGGTGGGAACCGCTATTATGACTATGATGAAGCTGTCCATTTTCTATGGACGACATTGGAGGGGCCTGGTCATTTGGACAGGCCGTGTTTATGTATTTGCTCGAAATTAATGGAGCAGACCTGGATGTGCTTCAGAGCTATCCGAATGAGCGGGGGTCCCTGGAAGGTGGGAACCGCTGTTATGACCATGATGAAGCTGTCCATTTTCTATGGACAGCATTGGAAGGGCATGGCCATTTGGACAGGCCGTGTTTATATTTGTATTTGCAGGGATCACACCCTTAACCAAGCCCGAACCCATTCTCAAATCCCAAAACTTATAACCTATAACCAAAAACCTAAACTTATAACCTATAACCAAAACCAAAACCAATAACGTAAACTCGAACCCATTCTCAAATCCTATAACCTAATCCAAAACCAAAACCTATAACCTAAACCCGAACCTATTCTCAAATCCAAAAGCTTAAACCTTAACGTAAACTAAAATTGATAACCTAAACCAAAACCTATAACCTAAACTCAAATCCCTAAACCTTAACCTATAACCTAACCTAAACCTATACTTATAACCTAAAACTATTGCTAAATCCTAAAACTTATAACCTAAACTTAACCTTTCCCTAAACCTATAACCTAAACTCAATTCCATAAAGCTAAACCTACACCCAATCCTAATCTCAACTCCCTAAACTAAACCTAAACCTAAACTTGAAAACTAAAACTTAAATCCAATCCCGAACATGAACCCGATTTCCTAAACCTAAACCATAACCCATTCTCAAATCCAAAAACCTGTAACCAAAACCAAAACCAAAACCAAAACCTATAACCTAAACCCGAACCCATTCTTAAATCCCAAAACCTATAATGAAACCTAAACCTTAACCCAAACCAAAACCAAAACCTATAGCCTATAACCAAAACCAAAACCAAAACCAAAACCTATAACCTATAACCTAAACCAAAACCATAACCTATAACCTAAACCCGAACCCATTCTCAAATCCCAAAACCTATAACCTAAACCAAAACCAAAACCTATAACCTAAACCCAAGCCCATTCTCAAATCCCAAAACCTATAACCTAAACCAAAACCTAAACCAAAACTAAAACCAAAACTTATAACCTATAACCAAAACCAAAACCAAAACCTATAACCTATAACATAAATCAAAACCATAACCTATAACCTAAACCCGAACCCATTCTCAAATCCCAAAACCTATAACCTAAACCTAAACCTTATCCTAAACCAAAACCAAAACCTATAACCTAAACCAAAACCAAAACCTATAACCTAAACCCGAACCCATTCTCAAATCCCAAAACTTATAACCTAAACCAAAACCAAAACCTATAACCTAAACCCGAACCCATTCTCAAATCCAAAACCTATAACCTAAACTCAAATCCTAAACCTTAACCTATAACCTAACCTAGACCTATACTTATAAGCTAAAACTATTTCCAAATCCCAAAACCTATAACCTAAACCTAACCTTTCCTAAACCTATAACCTAAACTCAATTCCCTAAAGCTAAACCTACACCTAATCCTAATCTCAACTCCCTAACCTAAACCTAAACCTAAACTTGAAAACCAGAACTTAAACCTAATCCCGAACATGAACCCGATTTCCTAAACCTAAACCATAACCTATTCTCAAATCCAAAAACCTATAACCTAAACCTAAACCTAAACCATAACCTATAACCTAAACCCGAACCCATTCTCAAATCCTAAAAACCTATAACCTAAATCTAAACCTTAACCAAAACCAAAACCAAAACCAAAACCTATAACCTAATCCAAAACCAAAACCTATAACCTAAACCCGAACCCATTCTCAAATCCCAAAACCTATAACCTAAATCTAAACCTTAACCAAAACCAAAACCAAAACCAAAACCTATAACTAATCCAAAACCAAAACCTATAACCTAAACTCGAACCCATTCTCAAATCCCAAAACCTATAACCTAAACCTAAACTTGAAAACCCAAACTTAAACCCAATCCCGAACCTGAACTCGATTTCCTAAACCTAAACCATAACCCATTCTCAATTCCCTAAAGCTATAATCTATAACCTAAACCTATAACCTTTCCCTAAACCTTTAACCTAAACCTAAACTTAAAACCTAAATGTATTCTCAAATCCTTAAACCCAAACCTACACGTAATCCTAATTTCAACTTGAAAACCCAAACCTAAATCCGATCCCGAACCTGAACCCGATTTCCTAAACCTAAACCTTAACCTATAATCAAGTTCTCAAAAGCTATAACCTATAACCTAAACTTAAACCTAAACATTAACCTAAACCTAAACCTAAACCTAAACCTAAACCTATAACCTTAACCTAAACCAAAACCTATAACCTAAACCTTAACCTATAACCAATAACCTAAACTTAATTATAACCTATAGCCTAACCTTAACCTAAACCTATAACCTAAACTTATACCAAAACCTATAATCATATGGTGAGACCATTTCTTTTGTGTCAATTTCATTCCTCTTTGAGTTTTTTTTTATAAAATCATTAAGAAAAAAAAAGGTTATACATGATGCACTTCTTTCACTTTGTCTTTCTTTTCCCCAATGGGCATTCTAATTTATGAATGACATGACTGTTTGTAGGATGATGGAATATATGAAGCTGTTGAAATTTCATGGTGAAGTCGAGCATATTTCTTTAATGGAGCCAAAAATTTGTATTTTCAACATTATTGTAATTGTAATTGTAATTGTAATTGATTGAATGAATTGGATTGTAATTGATTGTAATTATAATTGTAATTGATTGAATCAAGGTTGTAATTGTAATTGATTGAATGAAGGATTATAATTGATTGTAATTGAATGAATGAATGATTGTAATTGAATGAATGAATGATTGTACATGTGGTAATTGAATGAACAAATGATTATATGTAATTTTTTAATGTACAAAATAGCTACGGATATTGACCGTAGCCAGTAATTTGATAAGTGTAGCCTTTATTAAATTTGGCATATTGCTACGGACTTTTAGCTACAAATAATATCCGTAGTTGTTTGAAGTTTTCGCTACAGATATAATTGCTATGGATTAAATCCGTAGCCATAGGTTTCAGACCTATTGTTACGGCACCTACGACTACGATCGTTCTACGAACTAAAACCGTAGCCATATGTCTATGGCTACGGATTTTATCCGTAGCCTTTGCCCATTTTCTGGTAGTTATTGCTACGGATTATATCCGTAGCTGTTGGAACCTATAGCTACGGATTAAATCCATAGCTATAGGTTCCAGACCTATTGTTACGACGCATACGACTATGGTAGTGCTACGGACTAAAACTGTAGCATTAGGTCTATGGCTACGGATTTTATCTATAGCTTTTGCCCATTTTTCTGGTAGTGCTAGCTTCCTTTCTTTCCTCCCTTCCTTCTGATCCCAAGACTCAAATAGGATCCTTGCAATCTAAGAGTAGACGATCAGACGTGGACCCACCACCAATTGAAATATCAACCATCTAGCATATCCAATTCGAATTCCAACAAAGACATCGCGATAACATTTTCCAACAACTAAAGGTGGTATTGGCCCAAAAAAAAATCCGAACCATCCATTCTACAGTAAGGATGTTTCCGAATCCAACCTAGAATTCCAGAGACACAAGGAAAAATCACAAAAGCCTGGGATTACCGAGATTTGGAGCTCGTTGTGATGACGTGCAAAAAACTACCGCTGGAAGGATTCGCGGAACCGACCAAACAAATGGCTCTAGAGCTTCAATTTGACACATCTATGAGATTCCTCCAATAAATCTAAACTATCAAAAGAAAGAGGGTTGAAAGGAAACAACACGGGTGTGAATATGCCATTAACACGGGTCGTCTTCCTCGCCAAGAAACGACAACCGCTGATCTTTGATTGACCACCTAATGGAAATCCAAAACGATCATTATAGGAGTCTAATGACTATCATCTAAACCTTGGAATTCAACCAAGATCATACCATTGAATAGGAAGCAAGTACAGATCAAGAAAAGAAAAGAAAACTGTTTCCCCATGATGGTTGTTCATGGTTTACAACTGTCTATCCGACGAGTTTCTGTAATGCCCTGAAAATCGGGGGTCGAGTGTAACTCAACTCCCGAGTTCCAACGCATCACTTATGCAACATGTTTAATGATATTTGAATGTTGTCTGTGTTAGAGCAGTAAACATGAATGAGATTATACCAAAGCAGTAATTCATACTCCAGATCAGTTGTATAAAAGCAAGCGGAAGACTGAACTGTATATATATGTATGTAAAGAAACAAAATAAACGATTCATTATCCAGAGTATGAATCCTTCTGAGTCACAATATACATGTCTGTTTATATAAACAAAATGTCAAAATAAACTAGGTACAATCCCTGTAAATCCCATCAGTCCCGGCAGCCTAGTCGAAGCCGCCAGCGAACTGCATATACGAGAACTCCTCCTGGTCCTCGTCATAATCGGCCTCCGCCTCCAGAATAGTCGGATCGCCTAAACCTGAGACAGAGTCTGGTTGGTGTGCGCAACACCGTCCCGTAACGTGGGAGTGAGTAGCTAACTCAGTGGAACGATAAGGCATAAGTTATCATGTTCTCAATACAGTCAAGCAGTAATGATAAAGCAGTAAATCAAACACTCCTAGTTACTCTGATTAATGCAAGTATGAATGCAGGTATGATGGATGCCCTCACCGACATACTCCCTCAGGCGACACCATCTCACGTTCGCGCATGCTTACATCCCACAGTGCTCCACATCTTCCAGGCACATGCGATGTATGATGAGCATGATTACCGAGTTTTTAATTAGTTCATTTCACACAGCAGGATTGGGAAACTAAGGTACCTCCCTTGTATCATATCCAAACATGATCCAATCTAGGGTCGTCAGTCTAGTTAATATCAGATGATGGTGTGTTTTCTAGGTCACCGCAGGTCGCTGTGCCAGTACACGTTACGCACAAAGGTTGCACCACTCCCCATCACCCCTTAAACGATTCATCACTATACACTATACAAAAAGGCCTAGTTCATACTCTATATATCGCGGCGAACCCTAAGGCACGCTGCAACTTCAGAATATGCTCGCGGTCACTACAAAGGGGCCGCTGTGGTCGTTACGCACAAAGGTTGCACCACTCCCCCATCACCTTATCAATGTAGGCCGACAGCGCGAATATAGTGTCCCATACCACCATAATCGGCTCACGAGTTAAGTTGCTCACTGGTCACTACGGGGAGGCACGTAGCCCCAGCCGTAGGCCGGCCGGAGCTCGACCACGGTGTCCCATACCACCATGCCCGGCTCATGAGTCTTAGCGGATCGAGGTACCATGGTTAACGGGATTTTCACTGGTAAGTTTGGTACCCTAGGTTCAAGCATTAGCGACCAAACATGGTGAACATACATAAGACACACGGTTTACTTGACATGTTCGGCTAGCTCGAGCGCACAGCAAGTTGGGCGATATGAGGCGCAGAAGTACCTCGTGTGGCCAACCACTATCGCCAACCGAAGTACGACACGGGTTCGCCAACACATCATGCGTGGCGGAACGAATCCCAACCACATCTTCAAGTCTGATACCGGATGCCTGGACTATGAACATAGTCCCAAGCTCAGTCAAATCCTAACCATAGCATGTGAAATATGGCATGATAACATGGTAATTCAAGAACACTAGCAATCATATTATAAAGCATAACATGAAGCATGTTAATAAACAAGTCACAAAGCATGTTCAAAAGCATGTTATAAAGCATTATGTAAATAGGGATACAAATACTTAAATTTCGTAGGCGAGTGGTTAGAGTGAACAACCACATGGTGAGTGTCATATGTGACTCTAAGGTAGCCGAGAATCCCATCTCAGCACCTACCTAAGATTCTAACACTTAAGCACTTACACTTACAAGTGATTTCGCCAACACTTGGAATGCAATATTTCGACATACATGACGTATGCTAGAGAAATGTATACTAGGATTGTCCCTTTACCAAACTAGTATTTTATACATATAAATCATATTCATACAGCAATTAAACATGGCAATCACGTCAGCAAATTTTATACGTATAGGGTACTTCCTCGTATACCCAATTTCGACATACATAGTGTTTACAAAGGAACATAGGTTACGGCGATTCCTTTCGCCAAACTAGTAATTTAATCATGTATTGTATAATCATACATTAAATAAATATGTCAAACATTATTCCAAAAGAAATACGTACACGGTATTTCTAAAATACGTAATTTCGACATACGTCGCATTTACAAGTGAACATATATTTTGGCGGTTCCTTTCGCCTAACTAGTATTTTATTCATATATTATATAATCATGCATTAAATAAACATGTCAAGCATTTATCCAAAAAAAATACGTATACGGTATTTCTACGTATACCTAGAATATGTGAAATTCCATATTTCACACCGTTAATCAAAACAGGAAACGGAAAGCACTTTGTACATGTGCAATTGCAAGCAGATCATAAATCTACCATTATCTGACATTGAAAGCGTTGAAAACCGTAACTTATACACTTAAAGTCCTCACCTTTGCCTTTGGAAACGAAACGAATCAGCAAGGGTAATGGAACTTCCGTCTACGGGAGATTTCTAGCCTAGAGAGCGGAATCGGTTAGTCGATACACATCCTACATCGATCCCACCTCAAATCAGACCTAGGGTTAGGGTTTCTTACCTTCAAATGAGATGGATACCGCCGGGAAAGCGTCTAGAATAGGGCGGTGTAGGCCGTGTAACAAGCCGAAGCAGGAGGAGGAAGATCGGCAACAGTCTCCAAGACTTTCTCTCTCTTTTCTCTCTCTCCCTCTAGGGTTTTCTTCAAAATTCGTATGGGCTGTGAGAGGGGCTGTTCTAAGCTCCTTTTATAGCCACAAACATTACGAATTTAGACTTAGGTTCATGGGGTACTGCTTATATAGGATATTCGCCGCTTTTCCAGCTCAAAAGGGAAGTTCTGGTGGCCCTCCTTGAACCAAACGTCAGACTTAAGCTCACCATCGACGGATCTACGTGGGATTACGTTTTTGACTCGATCGGATACCCAGATCGCACGTGGCGGACCACTTTCAGTTCGACGGTCAGTGGGCCACGATCAGAATTTCCAAGTACATGTAAATGTTCCTGAAATTTTTCTTAATCCGAGGGTGTAATTTGGTCTGATTCGACGGTCAGGTTGCTTAATATCGACGCGTCAACGAATGATGCAGATCACTATTCCAGATATTTATTTTTGGATGGGAATAGTGTTTTTCACACTCCCTCGCTCCGAATCGAAACGAATGGCCATGGAACATCGGATGGAGCTGATTTTTGAGATGATTGTTAAGCCCAGTGGGGCGGTCCTAATTCCTTAGCTTCGGGTTAAACGGACTCCCGATGTGCGATCTAGACCTAATACGAAGTTTCGTTTCATTCCCGAGAGCAGACGGGAAATGAGTTTGATTCTAAACTTTAGGGTAACCTAGCGTCACTTGTTCTGCAAGTTTTGGGTCTTGCAGATCGTATTTAAAGCGATCCTAACGGATTTCATGGCTAATTGAGTTTAGTACTTAGTTAACTTTGTTAAATTTCTAAAGGACTTAATCCTATGTGATTTCTGGTCGAGGTGGTACTCGACCCAATGTACGGAAATTTTCAGGTCGTTACAGTTTCCTTCTGAGAAAACTCTTTAGAAGCGTCTGTAAGCTGTATAAAAACCCTACTTCATTGGGAAACTAGATCATATGCAATCAGAGAGAGAATTATTGGAGAAAACGTGAGAGGATGAAGAATAGAGAGAGAGAGAGTGTGTGTGTGCTGCTCGGGCATCAATTAGCAACTCACTGAGTCATTGGCGTGGGTCCAGCCAAGTCTAACATTTTTTAGATGTGAATTGATTTCCCAGATTATTTTCTGATGATGTTCAGTTGTTGTTGGATTCCATCCAACTCTAAATTTAAAACACTATTTCTAGAATTGATCCATAGCAAGTCGAACTAAGTCGACTCACCGCAGAGCGTCATTGAACTCGAACTATCGGGCTGAAATTTATTGAATGAGGTCAATTACTTATCCAATAACCTAGTTCAAGCTTTCTAATTTATTCGTTATTTAATGTAAACCTAGGTCTACATCTATACTAAAAACCTAACCTTTAATCCTAACCATACAATGTTGAAATCTAACCGTTAGAATTATTTTAAATATGATAAAATCCGAACCTACGCCTTATACATCAAGTTCTAACAAAGCTTAGAGAATGATTCGACCCAAGAGGTGAGGGGTTTTCCTTTAAAATTTACGATTGAATTGAATTGATTTGATTATCTTATTCTTACATGCTTTGAGTTTTATTACTTATCTTCACCATGTGAATCATTGTTACATAAATTATTGCATTAATACCTAATAACACAAGTATCATGTTGGAAATCCCATCCTAGCGATCGATATATTATCATAGATGTAATGTGTTTCGGGTAATTGCCCTTTTGGTCGACACGTAATCCCGTGGGTTGGTTAATAGTGCACAATTGATGTAAGTAAACCACTATGTGTGTTACATCACCTTTGAGATTGGATGTTATAAATAGTCTCTCCATGAACAAATAGTGTCACATAAATCTTCCAATTGTGTGTTGTGTCACCTTGAGATGTTCATACAATTCCACATTAACATTGGATATGCTGACGAATTTCCATAATAAGGGATGTAGGGCTAGCCAGGTATTTTTTTTAATTATTTGCCACATTGTGATGATTACTACGTGTGATGGACCACACATACTTTGCTAGGCATGCATTTCATATATAATGTTTCCGCATACCAATACCACTCATATTTGTCAAGTATAAGATATATCGGGACCTTTCGATTATTCTTATGAATCACTTGAATCATTTTAAACTTTAAAGGACAACTACCACTATGAGTAGGTCATTGACCTTCTCCAACCATACAGATGTTGCAAGTGAAATATAGGTTGAAGATACAGACGACGACCATTCTATGGAAGTTATGTTCGAATAGACAAGAAGAATGACACACAATTTCTTTTTATTTATTTAAAGCTGCTTACTTTAAAATAATGTAATAAGTTTCCATTGAGAGGGCATTAGAAAATTAGTTGAACTCTTTTACTCTAATGGAATAATAAATAGATTCGATTTTATTCTCGTAAATGGTTACCTTCGTGAATGTAACTGGATGTGATCTAAATGAAAAAAAAATATATGCGATTTGGAAGCATCCAATTTTTACATTATTAACACTCAAAATTCTCAGGCACGAGTATATATTCGGGCTGCAAAAATTCGGGGCGTTACATAACATCACCACATATTCAATTTTTTCACTTTCATGTCTATAATGATAATAAAGGGAAATGATTAAATCAACAAAAGCCTAAATCAAAACTTGTCTTACAACTCAATAATTTACTCTTTCAGCTCTTTTGATTGTTTTATCAACGGCTTTTACTCTAATTTTTTTTCTTTTTAATATACTAAACAATATTTTCATGGACAATTCAATAAATACCCCTTTTCGTTAACTATTTTTTAAGCTAGGTAATACTCTTTCGTATTCACTTTTATCAATGAATGTAATGAGCAAATTCCCTTGGCTTTGTTCTTAACATTCTCAATAATCATCACTTCAATAATTCAATATATAAGGTCTAATTATAAGCTAAATGTGACATTCTATATTCATGACTCAATCAATGTTTAAAACTTTTCAACTAAATATTATTAAACTAAACTTAATCTTAGAATCCATTAAGTAGCTAGAATCTAGGCTTCAAAAATATTCAATACCAACTCTCAGATTTATCTCCTGAAATTATCTAAATTACAGAAATTGTCTTAATTTTTTTTTAATTCGAAAATTTCAACTCAAAATTTAAAAATTTTCCTAAGGAAACCTACCCTCAACCTAAATTCTACATTATCCTAAATGTATAAAATATATGCAATGTATGTAACATGACAGCAACAAAATCAAGAGTAGGTAGAAACAAGTACCTAAAGGACGATATGTACAAGTGTGAACTTAAAAGATTCGTGCTTCAGCAACTAAAATTTACAAACAAAATATTTTCTACTAAAGGAAAACTAAATCTCAAAAAATTAAGGGAAATGATCTCCATCAGACTAGGAGATCAATCTTGGTACACAATATCATATAGAGATGTGGACATTTCTTCTACAACCAATTTTTCCACAAATAGTTTCAATCTCTAGTCATTTACCTTAAAAATATTACATATTTTAGGATTTACAACTTCCACAGTCCCATAAGGATAAATATTCTTTACTATGAATGGGCCGGTCCATCTAAATCGCAAAATTTCAAGAAATAGACGGAAACGAGAATTATAAAGGATGACTTTTTGATCTAGCTCAAATAGTTTCTTGAAAATTTCCATGTCATGGAACACTTTCATAATCTCTTTATATATTCCTGTGTTGTCATACACGTCTTTCCTAATTTCTTCAAACTCTTCAAGTTGGAGTTCACACAGTATGTTAGCTTTGTCAATATTGAAATTGAACTTCTTTATGGCCAAGTATGCCTTATGTTCTAATTCCACTGGTAAGTGACAAGCTTAAAAGTGGTCCTATAATTGCACAACATGTCAGTTAGTCTTAAAAACCAATCCTTACATTCTGAATTTACAATATTCTCTAATATCCTTTTAATTTTCCTATTGGAAACTTCAGCTTTGCCACTTGTTTGTGTATGATAGGGTGTAATCACTTTGTATTTAATACCAAATTTCCTCATTAAGTTCTCAAATGGCCTAATACAAAAGTGCGAACCACCATCACTGATTATAGATCTTGATGTTCCAAATCTCGACAAGATATTTTCTTTCAAAAACTATAGAACTATTTTGTGGTCACTAGTTTTACAAGGAATCGCCTCCACCCATTTGGAAATATAATCCACAACTAGGATGATGTAAAGATATTCAAATGATGGGGGAAAAGGTCCTATGAGATCAATACCCCAACAATAAAAATTTTAGACAATTATAATCGAATTTTTAGGCATCATATTTTTTCGTGACATTCTTCATACTTTCTTATATTTCTTACATGCTGTGCAAAATTCACAGGTATCTTTAAACATCGTCGGCCAATAAAAACCACATTATAGAATCTTAGTGGTGGTTTTCTTTGCCGAAAAATGACTTCCACAAGCTTGTGAGTGATAAAAAGAGATGAAACTAAAGTGTTCATTGTTCAGAACACATCTCTTAATCATTTGTTTTGGGCAATATTTAATCAAATAAGGATTGTCTCAAAAAAAGCTACTTACCTCGACTAAAAATCTTTTCTTGTGATGTCTAATGGATTGGTAATTTATCTCTTACGAGATAATTTTATATGTCAGCGTACCAACGTAATTCGGAGGCAACAAATAATTGCTCATTTAGGAAAGTGTCTTTGATTGGCGAACTCTCAATGGAGTCTAAAAGAACTAGTTGAGACAAACAGTCCATTACTACGTTCTCTACTCCTTTCTTCTCACATATCTTTAAGTTGAATTCTTGGAGTATGAGGATCCATCTCAAAATATGAGGCTTGACATCCTTCTTTAGGAGAAAATAATTGAGTTTCACATGTTCAATAAAAATTATAATTTTTGATCCATTCAAGTAAGACCTGAATTTCTCCAAAGCAAATACTACAACAATGGGTTCCTTTTCCATGATGGAGTAATTTATCTGGGCACCATTCAACGTTATACTTGTATAGTAGATAATGTTCACAACCCCAAGTTTAGGGCTGCGATGTAGTAATAATCTCGGTGAAACTGAGGTCGAATCCACAGGGACTAATCTTGTGTGTTTTCTTAAAGTAACTAGAACTAGAACTAGAAGAAGATTAAAACCTAATCTAAAATATATGAGAGAATAATTGTAAAAACTTAATGAAAACTTGTGAAATTCAAAAGTGGGAAACAAGGATCCACTTGTAGAGATCAGGGAGATCTATGCTTGATTCACGAACACAACTGGAATCAGAGTCCCATCTTTATCTAATTGGAAGATATCTCATTAAAAATCAAATCTAAACTTCCTTTGATCTAGTTCTCAATGGATGAGAGGTATGAGAACTAGAAGTGATTCCATCACAAAACCATGCCCATAAGACAAAGCAAACAATAGAATTTACCAATCCACAACCAATCTGAGAGAATTATGAGAGTTAGGGAGGATTCCATCATCCAACCAAGCCAAGGGACGATAGTGAACAATAGGATTTCCTAAATTCACAATCTCAATAATGAAAAGAACATACTCAAAGCTATCGCATATTCATTGTAATTTAAGTCACAAGAACCATTAAAAACTAAAAATATTCCTTATAATTAAACTAAAATCAAAGAGAGTTCAATATAAACATGAATCAAGGCCATAAAAAACATCCCATCACGCTACAAGTTTTACTTCTTAGCCCTAACTAAGAGGTTTAGCTGACCATAGACATGATTGAACTAGAATCTCTTAAGAAAAATATTAAAAAAAACAACTAAGGGAAGAAAAACTCTTGATGACGACCGCTCCATGCTTTTGCTCCCTGCTTTTTGGTGCATTCGGCAAGAAAAAGGACTGGCCGAGTTGCTCTCTCTCTCTCTCTCTCTCTCTCTCTCTCTCCCCTGCTCAACGTACCTGACAGGCTTTTTTATGAGCCGCATCGAGTCTTCTAGAGAATCGGCTACGACCATTGGCTGCGTAATACCATGTGCAATTTCACCGCTGAGATGGTCTTGGTCTGATTTTCTTGAAGTTCGTCCTCCATCAGATCCATTTAAGCTGTTGGTCGTAGGTTGATCCCTTAATGGGTCATCTTTTTGTTCCTGATCGGCCTGTTCTTAGTTGAAAGAATGATTCGCTTCATATGGTGATCCATCTCTCCCCATTTATCTTTCGTCCCGCATCATTAGATGGGTCGGATTGATCGTGGGACGATCCCTGGTCCCTCTAGGTGAACGTCCGTGACCCCATTGATCTAATCAAGTGTTTGTTTGTTGCGCAAGTCATTCGCAAAACGGAGCATGCGCAACGCTTCTTGCACAGAAATCGGCGATTATGCAGTGTGTTTTAACTAGGACAGGAAAGGACAAAGGTTTGGTCAATTTTCCCGTAGATTACAATGAACGGTGCTGATCATTCATCTGATCACCTTGGTGGGCCCTCATACCTCCAAACGGACGCTATATGCCTAATTCCCTGTGTAGAGCTTTATGATCGTCCCGGATTTGTTCCCGATTTTGATAGACAATGGAATCCATAGTTTTGTGGTTGAAACTTTCGTCTAAATCAGATGGACAGTCCCGATCAATCATCTGGGATGGTTTTGATGGTCCACCATTCGTCCAGTGGGCGGTTGCCATTTAAAATGGACGTTGCTGGCGGGATTTCTTAAGAGAGAAGAGAATGCATTGGTTAAACCTATTTTGACTGGGATTCCCAGTCCCGTGTACTTCGTGTAATCATCTGCTGTGTACACTGGCCATGTGAAGTGGGGCCCACCTCGCTGCTTTTGAGAAATCTATTTCGTCCATCTACTTTCCCATCTAATTTAAGGGGTTGCTTCTAACATTGAGGTCTATCCAAAGATCAGGTGGGCCCCAAATTAGTGATTAATGATTGATTGGTTGATCTGTCCACTGGCTTTTATGATTCTTGAGCGTTAAATCCATGCTTTCAGCATCCTTTTCAATCCAAGCTCTTGAATTCACCTTGCAACACAAACATGATTAAAATAGAACATTAAGTATTATTATGTGCATAAAACCACGTAATAACTGGGGTCTAATATACAACATTTGACCCTCAATACAATCCCTAACCAGCATTTTGCTAGTCCCGAGCAAAGTATGCAAAAAATGAACTTTAATGCGCAATGTTCAAACCTTGTTCAGAAAACAATCTTTTGTGTGATCAAGTATGCATGAGTAGACTCAAGATGAGAAAGTAAGTTTTTAAAAACCTGGAGCCAAACCGCATAAGTAACCGATCAAATAAATCCTTTATCCATTAGGTCAGAGCATAGTTTGCATATTAAGTTTTTCAACATGCTCAGTGAAAATACTATCTTTTCATAATGTTAGTCATGCTCATCACTTCAAGATTGGTTGAAAACCCAAGTACTGATTCCAAACTTATCCATTTTTCCTTCTTTTTCTAGTTTTTGATTTTATATCGACGGTCATTTGTATTCATTTAGTCTTTTCATCATTTCTTTTTTTTTTTTAGACATTACATTCTTTTCAAAGACATTTTTCATTCCCCTCAAACATGTTGTCATTCTTCATTCTTTATGACCTTTTTTATCGATCTCCTATTTTTTTTTACTGGTTCTTTTCTTCATTTAAGGTGGATAAAATTCTCCAGACTCAGTTCTCAATATCTTTCATTGATCACCAAAATAATAATTAGAAAATCTAATACTATTCACAGAGAACAATTTAAATAAAATAATATTCGAACATCCTCTTAACCAAGTGAATGTAAGAACCATAAGTGTAACGACCCGTAAATTTCCGTACTTTGGCTCGAGTACCACCTCGACCAGAAATCAATTAGGATTAAATCCTATGGAAATTTAACAAAGTTAACTAAGTGCAAAACTTGATTAGCCATGAAATCCGTTGGGATCCTTTAAATATGATCTGCAAGACCCAAAACTTGCCAAATCATTGACTCTAGGTTACCCTAAAGTTTAGGATCAAACTCATTTCCCGGCTGCTCTCGGGAATGAAATGAAACTTCGTATTAGGTCTAGACCGCACATCGGAAGTCCGATTCAAACGAAGTTAAGGAACTAAGACCGCCTCACTGGGCTTGACAACCACCTCGGAAATCAGGTCCAGTCGATGTCCCACGGCTATTCGCTTGAGTCCGGAGTGAGGGAGTGTGAAAATCACTCTTTCCTTTACAAAATAAATATCTAGAATAGTGATCTGACACCATTCGGTTGCGGATCAGTATTAAGCAACCAGACTGTCGGAATCAGACCAAATTACACCCTCGGATCAGGGAAAATTTCAGGAACATTTACATGTACTTGGAATTTCGGATCGTGGCCCACTGACTGTTGAACTGAAAGTGGTCCGCCCCGTGTGATCTGGGAATCCGATCGAGTCGAAAACGTAATCCCACGTAGATCCATGAGTTGTGAGCTTAAGTCTGACGTTTGGCTCAAGTGGGGCCGCCAGAAACATTCTTTTGAGCTGGAAAAGTGCCGAAATACCTATAATAGTCGTACCTCTTGAACCGGAGTCTATTTCATGGAGGTTTTTGGCTATATAAGGGCCTTAGAGCAGCCCCTCTCACAGCCATACGAATTTGGGATAAAACCCTAGAGAGAGAGAGAGAGAAAAAAAAAGGAGAGAAAAGCTTGGGATTTGTGGGAGAATTTTCCTCCTACTGTTGTAGATCATCCAACGGGCTGCACCACCCCTTCCTTGACATTTTTTCGGCGTCACCGACTCCGTTTTAAGGTGAGAAACCCTAACCCTAGATCTGATTTGAGGTGTATAGGCTTTAGGTTGTGAAATAGCTAACCGATTTCACTCCTTAGGCTAGAAAACTCCCGAATACAGAAGCTCATCCAACCTTACTGATTCGTTGAGATTCCAAGGTGAAAGGTGAGGACTTTAGGTGTATAGGTTGCGGTTTTCAACGCTTTCAATATCCGATAATGGTAGATTCATAATCTGTATGCAATTGCACATGTACAAAGTGCTTTCCGTTTTCTATTTCGATTAGAATTGTAGAATTTGGAATTTCACATACTCTAGGTATTCGTATAAAATACCGTATACGTATTTTTTATGAAAATGTATTTGACATGTTTATTTGTCATATGGATATATGATGTATGGATAAAATACTCATTTGGCGAAAGGGTTCGCCTAAATACATGTTTACTAATATACACCATGTATGTAGAAATACAGTATTGTAAGAAGTACCGTATACGTGTATATTTTAGCGATGTGTTTGTCATGATTAATTGTTATATAAATATATTATGTGCGTATAAATTAATTTCTTGGCGAAAAGAATCGCCATAATACATATTCGCTTGTAAATACTACGTATGTTGAAATTGTGTATTCTAGAAATATCGTATACGTGTAAATTTTGGAAACGCAATTGTCATGATTATTTGCTGTATGATTACGATATACGCGGATAAAATGCTAGCTTAGCGAAAGAATAGCCCTAATACATGTTTTACTAATATACGTCATGTATGTTGAAATAGCGTACTCCAAGTGTTTGTGTAAATGCTTGTGAGAGTAAATGCTTGGATGTTTGCACCATAGGTCGGTGCTGAGATGGAATTCTCGACTACCTTAGAGACATGTAGGATTTCCTCCATGTGGTTGTTTACTACAACCACTCACATATGATGTATATGTATTTGTATCCCTATCTGTATAGTGCTCTATTACATGCTTTATAACATGCTTTATATCATGCTTTATAACATGCTTTATGACATGCCTCCTAGCATGTTTGTGTTACTTTGTTTATCATGCTTAACTCCACATGCTATTGATGAGAACTGTTTGAGTTTGGGACTATGTCTATAGTCCAAACATTCGGTACCAGACTTGAGATTGTGGCTGAGATTCATGTCGCCACAATGGATGTGTCTGACGAACCCGAGTCGTACTTCGGTTGGCGATAGTGGTTGGCCACACGGAGTGCTTTTGCACTTCACATCGTCCAACTTGTGCGCTCGAGCTAGTCAGGCTCGTCAATTAACCCGATATGTCGAATGTGTGTTCACCATGTCTGGTCATTACTGTTTGAACCTAGGGTACCAAACTTACCAGTGGCAATCCCGTTAACCATGGTACCTCTATCCGCTAAGACTCATGAGCCGGACATGGTGGTATGGGATACCGTGGCCGAGCTGTCGGCCTATGCTGGGGCCATGTGCCTCTCCATAGTGACCATTGAGCAACCCAAACTCGTGAGCCGAATATGGTGGTATGGGACACTGTATTCGAGCTATCGATACTTACGGCGAGAGCCGAGTACGGTGAGACCTGTACTCGTGCTGACGGGCGACGAGTCCTCTGTAGTATCTTTGAGTATACTCCAAGGTCTGTGATTGGCGAAGAGTCTTTCACAACAACTAGAGTATGAGTTGAGCCGAGTACGGTGAGACCTGTATTCGAGCTGACGGCTAGTGATTGAGCCGAGTACGGTGAGACCTGTACTCGAGCTAATGGTCAGCAATTGAGCCGCATACGGTGAGATCTGTATCTTTGCTGACGGATGACGAGTCCTTTGTGATGCCTTCGCTACGCCTCTCAAACCATAATATCGTATGAGATTAACTAGGACTGACGACCCTAGAATGGATCATGTTTGGGAATAATACAAGGGAGGTACCTTAGTTTCCCAATATTGCTGTTTGAAACGGACTAATAACAACTCGGAAATCATACGCATCATTGCACCGCATGTGCCTAGTAGATGTGGGGCACTGAGGGAGTTATGCATTCGCGAACGTAAGATGTTGTCGCATGAGGGTGGTTTGGCAAGGGCATACATCATCATGTCATTTCATTCTTGCATTTATCAAGAGTAGTTAAACTTGTTTGATTTGTACTGCTTTATCATTACTGCTTGATTGAATTGATAACATGTTAACCTATGCTTTATTGTTCCACTGAGTTAGCTACTCACTCCCACGTTACGGGACGGTGTTTGCAACACCAACTAGACTCTGTTACAGGTATATACGGCGCGACGGTTCAGGAGCCGGAGCCCGATTTCGACGAGGGCCAGGATGAGTTCTCATTTATGCAGTACTCTGACGGCTATGCTTAGGCCGACTGCATCGCGGGGACTTCAAGACTCATCTTTTAGATTGTATTTTGATTTTTGACTCAGAAATAGTACATGTATTTGGGTACTCAGTTAGTGTTCATACTCTGCTATTCACAAAAAGTTTTGTTTCTTTTCATACCTTAAATATACAATTTCAGTCTTCCGCTTGCCTTTATACAACTGAACTGGAGTATGAATTACTGTTTTTGGCATAATCTCATTCATGTTTATTGTTCTAACTCAGACAACATTTAACCATCATTATGTATGTTGTATAAGTGATGCGTTGGAACTTGGAAGTTGAGTTCGTACTCGACCCCCAAATTTTAGGGCGTTAAAAGTTGGTATCAGAGCATGATTTTGATTAAACCGGACCTGAGTTATGTTCCCATTATGTACGCTGACGCATTACAACCTAGGAGGGTGTGAGAAAAATTTTAAAAACAATCCTAGGATGTCCGATTTCGCCATTTGGCGAAGTTCGTCGAAAACGCGTGTTTTGATCGAGTCCGTGCTCGATCCTGGTCGCACGAGTCTAGTCCAAATCACTTCTAGACCGTCTATTGACGTGTCTAGATCCCTATCCACCCAATCTAGTAGTTAAGAAAATCAGAAAAAAATCAGTCCAGATCTGAAATTTCTCGGAAACACCCGATCTAGAACCAAATCGAGTCGGGGGCCTCCCGACTTAAATCCAAAGGGACCCAGGGTCGAACCAGGGTGCAATTAGCACCTTGGGACCATGGGGAACATGGCCCCACCGTGGCAGCGCGGCTTCGGCCAAGGCGGACCGCAGCGGCACCGCGGTCACCGCGGCACGCCGTCGTCCGGTGGCTCGGCTGGTGGTGGGCCGGGCCTGGGACTGGTGGGCCCGACCTCCCCTACCCCCTGGCAGGTACGGTTTTGGCTGAGGTTTGGGATTTTGGGGGCTGGAGCACCCCTCTCTCTCTTTCACCCATTCCAAACGCCCAAACCCCCATTTTCATTTTTTTTCCTTAACCCATTCCCCCAAATCTTACAAATCTTCCATTTTCTTCCATAAATCACCCACTCCAACCATCCACAACAGCCCTAGCTTCCTCCTTTTCCTTTTTTTCTCACGTTGGAGCTCAAAATCGGGTAACCTCCTAACCCATTCCATTTTCCTTTTATTCCTTCTTCATTTCCTGCCCCTAGTGTCTCTTCTACACCTATTGGAACCGTTGCTTGTGGAGGATTAAAGAAATCAGCCCCTTTTCCCTTATTTCGTCATTTTTTCATGGTCCTCTTTGGTGTTGTGGTGGCTATGTTCTCCATTTCCTCCATCCTATCTCTCATGGGAAAGAGGAAGACCGCAGCTGATGATGCTGGCCCAAGTAGGCCAGCCCATTCCCAAAGAAGATCTGACGATGGGGCCGGCACTAGCACCGTTCGGGGGTATAGGTCGAAGCGAGACTTGGATCCCCAACTGCCGCTCAGGGATGCACTACCGATCGGTTTCGAATACGGTCGTTTTGCTAACCATAAGGTCGTGTTTGAAGCTCACGTGGATGAAGGGATGTTTGGAACACACCCGATGATGGACCATTTGGTGGATGTCGTCGGATGGGGTCCTATATTTGAAGGCGAGTCTCCCGTATGTGAGAACACGGTTCGCGCCTTCTACACTCATATCATAGACCCATCATTGGAGCCGCTTCAGTTCACTGTCTCTGTGAGGGGCATAAGGCGACGACATTCGTGGCTGAGGTGGCATGACTCCTGAACATCTCGCGTGGTGAAGTGCTTCCAAACGACGACTTCTCCAGGAGTGCGCGAGAAAGGGATCGCCGTACGCGATACCTTTGTGGTCGACGGGTCTCTTGGACGCGAGAAAACTGCCTTCCATCGACGAAGATGACGGATGACTTCCATTTGCTCCACCACATTTTCACATATAATGTGTATCCACAGTCGAGTAACCGTACAGAGTGTACTCGGTTGATGGTGGATTTTTTTATACAGGATGAGACATGGAGACAACTTATGCCTACCCACGTTCTTCCTGTATCAGATAGTTCAGGTTGTCCGATCTGTCAGGAATGACCTCTCACTCCCATTTGGCCGCCTGATATGTAGGATGACTCGTGATGTCGGCTATAGGCTCAACATGGAAGACCTTGCGCCAGTCTGAGTCATAAATGAGACTACACTTAACAACATGAAGATCGGCCCTCGCCAGCGGCAAGCACAACTCGACGAGTCTGGAGATGAGTCGGATAGCGCCGGTGAGGAGAGTGTTGACCTTGAGGCAGAAAGTGATGAGGAGGGCGGTGATGACATACAAGAAGAGGAGGAGGAGGCTCAGGATACTGAGGAGAGCTCTCCTCCTGGTGCACCTGAGTCGGACGCTGCTCAGGCAGCGAGAGAGGCTCGTATGGATCGCATTGAGGAGAACCAGGCCGCCCTGCGGTAAGAGGTTGGACAAGTTCGGACTGAGCTTGGTGAGACCCGAGCCAAGCTTGAAGAGACCGAAGCCTACATGAAAAGGAGCTTTAAGAAGGTGTCTTGTACGTTGAAGGCCATTCTGTGCTGTGTGCAGGACAAGAACGCTCCTCCTCCATCGCCTGACTCGGATGCCTAGGCCTGAGAGTGATAAAAGGAGATGACGCTTTGGTGTTCATTGTCTGGCATATATCTCCTTAATATTTGGTTGGGGCAATATTTAAACAAATATGGATTATCCCAGAAGAACTTACAAACCTCAGCGAAGAACTTTTTCTTATTTTGCGTAGTCTAATGTGTCACGTGAAACCTGTGGTAAGATAATTAGCAATATGAGCAAACAAAGGTGAATGGGAGACCTTGAGCAGTTGTTCGTCAGGGAACATGTCATTGATATGTGTTGTTTTAAGGGAATTAGGGAGATCAAGGCGGGAAAGATGGTCAGCCACTACGTTTTCTATTCCCTTTTTATCTTTTATTTGCAAATCAAATTCTTGGAGTAGGAAGATCCATCTAATCAGGCAGGGCTTAACATCATTCTTAGAAAGAATATACTCGAGCGCCGCATGATTTGTGTAAATGACGATCTTGGATCCGATCAAGTAGGACTTAAATTTGTCCAAAGCGAACACTACAGCTAAGAGTTCTTTTTTCGTAGTCGAGTAGTTTACTCGGACTGGATTTAGAGTTCTACTTGCGTAATGAATAACGTAGGGCTTCTTTTCTTTTCTTTGGCCTAAGATGGTCCCAAGAGCATATTCAGACGCGTCGCACATAAGTTCAAAAGGAAGGCTCCAGTTGGGTGGCTACATGATAGGTGCAGTAGTTAACATGCCCTTGAGCTTAGTAAAAGCTTCCTGACATTGCTCAGTCCACTCGTATGATGCATCCTTTTGAAGTTAATTACATAGAGGACGAGAGAGGAGACTAAAATCCTTTATGAATCTCCTATAAAAACTGGCGTGTCTTAAGAAGAAGTGCACATCTTGTATATTCTTGGGTGGAGGTAGGTTAGAGATAAGATCAATTTTAGCCTTATCTACCTCAATTTCCTTGGACAAGATGATATGTCCAAGGACAATTTCCTTACGAACCATGAAATGACACTTCTCCCAATTGTGTACCAAATTCTTTTCTTCACATCTTTTCAACACACATTTAAGATTCTCTAAGCGGTCATTGAAAGATGGACCAAAGACAGAGAAGTCATCCATAAAGACCTCTAAATATTGCCCCACCATGTAAGAAAAAATACTCATCATGCATCGCTAAAAAATGGTAGGGGCTTTACATAGTCTGAATGGCATCCTTCGGTAAGCAAAGGTGCCAAAAGGACATGTGAATGTGGTCTTTTCCTGATCTTTAGGAGTTATCTCTATTTAGTTGTAGCATGAATACTCGTCAAGGAAACAATAATACGAGTGACCAGCTAGCCTTTCCAAGATTTGATCAATGAAGGGCAAAGGGAAGTGGTCCTTCTTCGTGACGGTATTCAACTTCCTATAGTCAATGCACATTCTTCAACCAGTAGTAACTCTAGTTAACACGAGTTCATTGTTGGCATTGGCTACGATGGTGATTCCAAACTTTTTAGGAACCACCTGAGTTGGACTTACCCATTGGTTATCAAATATAGGGTATATGATACCCACATCCAATAGCTTAAGAACCTCGGCCTTAACCACTTCCTTCATATTTGGATTTAGTATATATTGTGGTTGCCGAGAGGTCTTCACATTATCCTCAAGATAAATGTGGTGAGTACAAACCAAAGGGTCAATTCCCCTGAGGTCGACAATCGTCCATCTAAGGTCTCCCTTATGTTCAATGAGAGTATATATGAGCATACTCTCTTGTTCTTGCTCAATGTGGGATACAATCACCGCCGGGTATGTCTCATCTTGACCTAAATAGACATATTTTAAATCTGAAGGCAACAATTTTCGGTCAAGCTTTGACCCCTTGAGGTTAGACGGTAGAGGCACTACATCAGTTTGGGGTAATTCTTCAAATTGTTACCTCCAACGGTTAACTTCAAGTACCGGTGCAGTATCAAGCATGACACCCGTCTCCCTAATCATATCATCATCTAAATCATGGGAGTTGGCCAAGCACGTCTATAGAGGGTCAGAGGATAAGGTCAAAAGTGTTCTATCTTTCAAAAAAGAGTCAATCATATTAATATCGTGAAAATCGTCATTATCCTCTAATCGTTTGCCTGTGTTGAAAAAAATATTCAACTCCAATGTCAAAGTCCCGAAAGACATACTCATGACTCCATTCCTGTAATTAATGATTGTGTTTGAAGTGGCAAGGAATGAGAGACCAAGAATGACGGGAATTTGAGTGCTCATGTTATTGATGGGTTTCGTATCCAGGATGATAAATCTATCGGGTAGTAAAATCTGTCAACCTGAACCAACAAATCCTCAATTATCCCTCTCGGTACACGAACTGAGCGATCAGCAAGTTGTAATGTGGTTAGGGTAGGTTTCAATTCACCAAAACCTAACTATTTGTAGAATGAATAGGGAATCAGATTTACGCTTGCTCCTATGTCAAGAAGTGCGTGCTCAATTCGGTAGTTCATAATTACACAAGGTATGGTTGGGCTACCGGGATCTTGTTTTAGGATGACACTCACTTTTTCAGTCAAGAAGATTTTTTTTGAATATTTTGCTATCTTTTGGTTGTACACAAGTCTTTCAGAAAATAGGCATATGAAGGTATTTGTTTAACCGCATTTATTAGAGGAATATTGACCTTTACTTGTTTCAACACCTCTAGAATGTCCTAAGAGTTAGAGAGAGTTTTTGGTGCAACTAACCGTTGGGGGAATGGGGCAACCGGCTTGCTTTGAAGTTCCGGTTCTAATTCTTGTGGAGTAGTGTTAGGTCTATCATCGTTATCCTCTTCCAGGTCCTTAGGCTTTTTTGCCCTTACCAGAATAAATTTGTTAATTGTCTTCCCACTCCTAAGAGTGGTAATAAATTTAGCTTGCTCTATCTGATTCGAAGAGCTCGAGTCACTAACTACATATTATGGTTTTGGATTGGGAAGAGGTTGAGCTTGAAGGCTCCCCTTATTCCCAATCGTATTCCTTATGTCAAGCTTTTGTATGGCTTTTGTAAGTTCTTGAAAGGCTTGTAGCATCCCCTGATTGAAAAGCTCTTGATTTTGAATATATTTTAGAACCGGATCCTCATGAGGTTTCCCTTGATTTGGAATTTAGTTGAAGAAACCTTGATAAGTAGCCGTTTGTCCATTCCTCCAACTGAAGTTTGGATGATTTCTCCAACTAGGGTTGTATGTATTGGAGGTAGGTCCATTGAAAGTCTTCGATAATTGTTTACGGCATTAGATTGCTCATTCAACACCTCTTGAAAGGCAGGTATTGTCAGATAATTTTCAGTTGCGTGAATGTTGCAAGCAAAAATACTGCAAACAGTTTTATTAACCTTATCATTCTTTAATTCAATGGCCTTGAAGTTTCTTATGAGATTAGACACTTTAGTACTAATATCATCCTCCTCTTTCAGAAGGTATAATCTGCCCCTTTCCTTTGATTAAGTAGGCCTAGAAGTGGTGCTTAATTTTGGGTAAGTGTCCCATGATTGTGCGTTTTTAGCAAGTCTGTCTAAATAATCCCACACATCATCGACATTCTTATTCATGAATTCCCCATTGCACATTGTCTCGACCAATTGGCGCATGGAAGATGTCAGTCCATCATAGAAAAAGTGTGTAATGCGTCACATTTCAAAACCATGTTGTGGGAATGAACTGACAAGATCCTTGAACCTTTCCCAATATTGGAAGAATGTTTCATCCTCCTTTTAGGAGAAGTTCATGATTAACTTTCTGAGGGTGTTTGTCTTATGATGTGGAAAAAATTTCTTTATGAATTCCCTTATCATGTCATTTCATGTGCCAACAGATCTAGGATGTAGTGAATGCAACCACGTCTTAGCTTTCTCTTTCAAGGAAAAGGGAAAAAGTTTCAATCTGACCGTGTCCTCAGACACGTTAGGAAAATATAAAGTGGCTATGATCTCATCAAATTCTTTCAAGTGTAAATATGGACTTTCAGATTTAAGTCCATTGAATTTTGGAAGGAATTGGATCACCCCTGGCTTAATATCCATGTGTCCTGTATTTTCTGAAAAAATCATGCATAAGGGCGTGCTCACCCCCCATCGGTTGTAAATAATCTCACAAAGTACGAGGCAGGGGTGCTTGATGCACCTCATTTTCATCATGGACTTCCTCACCCCTAGGTTGAAGTTGTTGTAAATGTTATTCTATCTAGCTCCTATGATTATCAAATTTTGTAGTGCCAAAACTTCCTGGAATCGGTATCTTGTGTTAGAACATCAAGTGATAGATCGAGCTTTCAAGCTTCAACTATGTCAAGACAGTGTATTTTACTTTAGAACTCAAAACTCAAGTTGAAACTCAAGCTTCAAAGTACTTCAAGTTCAAGCTTCAAAGTACTTCAAGATGTCAAGCTTCAAGTACTTCAAGAATAACTATCAACCGAAGCAAATGATGTTTCAATGTTCAGATATCACTTAGAAGGTATAAATGACTCTAGATTGACCATAGGTTAGGTCATATTGATTACATACTTAAATTGGGTCACTATATACTTCTATAGGCTATTTCTCGACTAGTCTTAGCCTATGTTCTTCTAGTCCTAGTACTGGATCGACCAGTCCAAGAATTTCCACGACCAGTCCAAGGTTTTTTTAATTAATTTTTAGAATTTTTTGTTAGACCCTCGACCAGTCCTGGAGACTGCTCGACCAGTCAAGTGAACAGTGCTCGACTAGTCGAGCAGGCTCGACCAGTCAAGTGAACAGTGCTCGACCAGTCGAGCAGGCTCGACTCAAAGTCCAGCAACCAAACTGAGTCCCACTCGACTAGTCGAGCAAGCCACTCTACCAGTCAAGCAAGCCACTCGACCAGTCGTGAAACGGGCTTATCTTATCGTGCCCAAAATTTTAAAAGTTTGTTGGTCCTTCAACTAGTCGAACTGACCTCTGGACCAGTAGAGTGAACAGTTTATGCACTTATAAATAGAGCACGATTTTCAGAGTTTTTCATTCAATTCAAGCAAAATCAAGACACCACTCTGAGAGATAAGTTTGTGACATTCTTAAGCTATTTAGTGCTAATTTAATATTCTCTTTAATTTAGCTTTTTGTATTTAATTTTGAGTTCTATATTTCAATTTTATTTAAAGAAGGGATTTTAGTTTTCCCCTTTTTTGGAATCAAAATCAAATGAAGCTAGCCCAAGGAGATTTAATCTAAAAATCATTTAGAACTTAGAACCTTTCATAAGTGAGTGTGGACATTGAACATCTATGTTGAACATCTACTTCAAATTGGTTCTACCGGGCTTTATCAAAAGAAGAATATCCAGATAAGTATATTTACATTTTTTGTAAATCTCTTTTTTAGTTTTTGAGGTTGTGTCAGGAAAAATCTCTCTTTCCTTTTTGTTTGTCTGAGGTGATCCAGAAAACTCAGAGTGTGGGGTTTTTTGAACTGTGTAAGCTCACTTGAAAGATACAATTGTGAAGGTTTTAGGTGAACCTTGAAAAACCCATTGCATAGTAAACGCCAATATCCACTTTGTGAGGATATTGGGAGTGGAGTAGCTATGTGGCTACTTTTCTAAATAGTTGGTGTATACACAAGCGAACCACTATAATTTCTAGTCTTATGGTGGATGATTGATTGTGGTTTTGTGTGAATGTTATAATTTCTTTTTAAGCCTTTGTCGAGAATGTTGTAATCTCTTTTATGCAAGTGTGGGAATACTGTAATAGCTTAGGTTATTTTCTTTGCTACTTTTATTTTTTATTCCTCTATATCGATTTGAGAATTTGAAACACAGACCTCTCTAGGAATTAGGTTGTCCTACCATAAACCATTGGTTTTTGGTGTAAGGTTGCCCTTAGAACAACATCTATATCAACCTCTCAATACTTGGACATTTGAGGTTGTTATTCATTTATGCTTTGTGGGATTGTTAAGTGCTATCTTTGAAAGTGCCTTAGTTTGTTAAGTTACGTGAGTGTTGAGTTAGATTGTCTACGGAGCCTGATAGGAAGATCAATTCAACCGTCTGTTTTAACCGGATATATGCAAGCTCACCACAGGTAAACCTAAAGCCTCACATCATAACCCAAAACACCAGGTGAATAAAACCCTTAAAAATAAGTTAGAAATCATAGGGTTTTAAGGTGGGAAAACTTTTTTTAAAATAGGAAAATCTCTAAGTTTTTCTCGCCTTATCGATCTTATCAGAACACCCTTGATATGATCGACCTGCTCTATCAATGTCCTCGATACTTTAACGATATTATTGATGTGAGGACCAAAAGTGTCCAGCAACTAAATATTCATCTGGATGGATTTATTGATGTATCGATACACCTATCGATATCATCGATATAAGAACTAAAAATGTCCAGCAACTTCACAACATATCTGGATGAATTATCAATGTATCGACACACCTATCGATATCATCGATATTCAAATCTCGCCATCGAAAATGAATCGATAAGATCGACAGACAGATTTTCGACGCCCCTGTTTTTTAATGAAAATACGAAATTCCTTCAATATATCGATGCTCTTCCAATATGATCTAAAATCAAATATCGATAACATTGAAAGTCTGTCGATGATATCGATCGTGGGTGCGCATTTCTTACAGCAGATATTTTAGGTTATTTTTAACTATGATCAGGGGCTCTTCGATAAAATCGATATTCAAATATAGATGATATCGACACCAGGTCGATTGCATCGAATAAGGTCATAAATCGTCCAGCAAGCTTAAAGACAAATCCGTTGGATTTATCGATGCATCGAATCTGATCTCGATATCATCGACATTCAAATTCTGATGATCTCGACGGTTCCCTGATCATTCATGAAAACCTGAAATATTTCAAAGTCAAGTCTCTCTCATTTTTCAAGTGTCGATAGATCAAACCTATCATCAATGGAATCAGAGTTCGAAGTCTGATGACATCGACAATTGTTTCGATTCATCAACCAATTGGCAAGATTTTTAAAAGCGTATGATATTGAGTTCGAGTCATCAAGCAGATCATCGATGCTATCGAGAGTATACGCTCGATGATATCGAACTCTGTTATAAATGTGACCGTTTTATATCCATTGGAACTTTTTGCCTATATATAGAGGACTTGTCTTTTGTTGCTGTGAGAGAAAGTAGAGAGAACTTTTGAGTGTTTTAACTTATATCTTATATCCAAAGCCCTTTCTCTCAAGGGAGTTCATCCTCCAATCCACCCTCATCATTGACATTCAATAGAGTGGATTAGGGAATGAACTTCCGCATTCAAGGATCCTCCAGATACTACCTTAATGGCAAATCATTAAGCTAGGATGCCTTGAATGCATAAGATTGGAATCACTTTATCTTCCTGATAGGAAAATATTTTGAGAGTAGGATTCCATTTTCACCTTGACCTAATTGAAAGCCGAGTATTGGTATATCATTTTGTGTTACGGATCAAGAGAGCAGAAGACTCTTCATCAACAAGGAAGAGGAGATCTTTGGCATTGTGCTAAATGGGACTCATCAGCTTATTTGTAAGTATCTAGAGTCCAAGAGGACACTTATGATCATTCCTTTCTAGGATTGTGTCTTAAGTGGTTCTCACCCTTTGAAGTCCTCAAGGAGGCCTCCGGCGGGAGTGTACGTGGTGGGTGCGTTGTGTGGACCCTTGCTCTGTGGAGAGCATAAACATCTGGTTAGGAATGAATCAGTAAAACTTTGGGTTTTAAGTGAACCAGGTAAAACCTTAGGGTTTGAGGTCAACCATGTAGAAACCTCCAGTAGGGTCTTATGGAAGATCCTTGGCCAGTGTGCCTAAAAGTGGGTGTGTTGTGTTGACCCTTGCTCGTGAGAGCATAAACAGTCAACCTCAGTGTAGGTTGTAAAGGTTGAAGGTGAACCTGATTTAAAACCTTAGGTTAGAGGTGAACCATTATGAAACCTCCTTAGTGAAATCCGGTGCACTCAAGGGTTGAGTGCGGTTACCAAGAGTGGAGTAGACTAATCGTCAAACCACTACAAAATTGACTGTGTTTGTGATTATTATTCTTATGATTATGTGATTTGCGTTAATACTTCCATATCTAAATATTTGATCACACCACACATACTTACACAGTCATATCCATTATAAGCTAGCTTGCATATTGCTTATCTCTAAAATAGTTTGTGATTGGATCCTCTACCAAGCTTGGAAGCCAGTAGAGTTACATTTGACTAATCCTGATAACTGCATGATCACAGGATTAGTGAAGTAGAATTTTTAAATAAAATCATAAAAACTTTAAAAAGTCCTATTCACCCCCCTCTAGGACATATTGCCATATTCCTTCTCCAACTAGTGCGGTCTTTATCGCCATTTCAATTGGTATCAGAGCGGGTCTCTCTTTAAGGGCTTCACTGCCTAAAGAGTGATCTTGACTGAAGTTGGAAATATGACCAAAGGAGAGGGTTCATCAGTCAGTAGACTTCCAGTATTTGACGGCTCAAACTATGCATACTGGAAGGCTAGGATGCACTACTTTCTGAGATCTTTGGATCATGACGTTTAGGATATAGTTGAGAGTGGATATGTGCCACCAACTGAACAAATCATACTTGATAGTGGCATAACAATCACAAAGCCCAAACCAAAAGAAAAGTGGACAACATTCGATAAAGAAAGGAAAACATCTGAAGCCAAGGCTATGAATGTTATTTACTGTGCCATGTCCCAGGATATATTCAATCAGATAAGTATGTGTGGGACATCCATGGAAGCATGAGATTTATTGGAAACAACCCATGAAGGCACAAGCACTGTGAAGCGATCCAAACTTCAACTCCTGACTTCACAATTTGAAAGTCTTAGAATGGAAGAGTATGAGACATTTATGGAATTTTTCACAAAATTAAATATAATTTATAAATCCATGGGTGGATTGGGAGAGAAAGTTCCTGTATCGAAAATTTGTAGGAAAATTCTAAGATCCCTACTGGAATGATTTAATCCCAAGGTTACAACAATTGAGGAGTGTAGGAACATAGATGAAATGAAAGTAGAAGAATTGGTAGGTTCCCTACAAACTTTTAAACTACACTTCAAATAATCCCAAAAATCCAAAAACACTGTCCTAAAAACTTCAAAGAAAACCATTCATGAGGACAGTGAAAGTGAGAAGGAAGATGAAGATGAAGAAGTGGCCTTGCTGGCACAAAAATTTAGAGGATTCTTTCAGAAGAATCGCAACCGTCCTTCTAGAGGGAGAAAGGTGAACTATAAACCTTCTGCAGGCAAATTTGGTAAAAGAACCAAAGAACCACAATGCTACGCTTGTCACGATTATGGACACCTGTCTACTGAATGACCAAATAGAAAAAATAAGGGCAAGGCTATGGCTGCCACGTGGGATGATACTGATGAGTCAAATTCAGAATCTAGTGACTCAGAAAGTGATGGAGATCAGAAATCATTGAAAATACTCATGGTCTCCACTGCTTCAATCATTCTCACTGAATCTGAGAACGACAAAGAACAGCTAGCCACTGAATCATTTTCATCTGACAAAGAGGAAACTGAAGAAGAAGAAGAAGAAAAGGATAAGCTACACGATGCTTACAATAAACTATATATCCATAGCATCAAAGTGGTCAAAAGACTTGGAATATCTGAGAACAAATTGGAATTGCTGCAAAAAGATTTGGATAAAACTCTAGAAATTAATACACATCTAATTAATGACTTACAGCAATATCACTCTGACAATGATAAACTTGAGAGAGTTAACTCCCTTAAATCTGAGTCCGAGAAATTGAACAGACAGGTTGAGATCTTAAAAGACAAAAATATGTTGCTTCAAAATGAAAATCATACACTCTTGTGTGATCTAGAAGAGTCCAGAAAGACTGCCAAGCAAAACTGTAAGTTTTCCCAGAGTGGCAAAAAGCTAAAAAAACTATTGGGAATGGGAAGACCTGGAAAGGACAAAAATGGCTTAGAATATGAGAAAGGCAGAGCTATAACTGGGTATGAAAAACAAACGCTTGAAAACTCTAATACCTCCAGTAGCAACACAAAGACTAATCAAGTAGTTGAATCAGATAAGAAAATTAAATCTACTACAAGTAAGATCCCTGTCACAAAATGGATAATTAAAGAAAAGAAGAACAGTCTTGCTACTCACTCAAATCACTTAACAAGCAATGACACTAAGTGGTACCTTGACAGTGATTGCTTAAGACATGTAACAGGTGACATGTCCCTTCTTTCTAAATATGAGAATCTTCATAATGGGATAGTCACCTATGGTGATGGAACCACTGCTAAAGTTATTGGACAGGGAATCATAAAAGGAATACAGTTGCTTGAAAATGAAAAAGCTTTCTGCATAAAAGGTCTGACACATAATCTCCTAAGCATATCTTAAATTTGTGATAATGGACATGTGGTCAAATTCAACAAATAAGAATACAAAATGCTAAACCAATAAAAAAAATCAGTAATGAAGGGTCATCGCACAAGTAACCACTGCTAAATTATCAGAGGCATAGAAAGGACTGATGCCTAGAAGTACTGAGCAAAGAAGGACAAGTCTAGATCTGGATATTTGCTTAAATGATGCAATTTTGTTGAGCGTCAAATGATATATCTGAGGTTCCTCACCTCAATCTTTTGTATATAAACATTCAAATGTTTATAATTTTTGATGTGTATAGTAATTGTACATAATTTTGCTGAGTATGCTATTGATATACAGAAATATTAAAAAGTATACTTGAAGGGTCGAAAAAGAAAAATATTCTTCTTCGATATGCTTATCGATCTTTCATTCCTGATTAATTGATCATGGGTCGATATCATTGACATCTCTTCAGAATGTGGAAAGTCACATGATCGGGACTACTATCGAAGCAATTGTCGATAACATCGGATGGGGATCATCGATATAATCGAAATTAAGTTCGATAAACTCGAAGACTCACGCCCGATAAAAAGCGATCGAGCGGAAAGATCTTATTTCTTTGAAAAATTTTCTACTTTGCTCTCGGCTTGAATCCTCGGCTAGAAGACCATCGGCAGGTCCCAGAAGCTTCAAAAGAAACAGATATTACCTTTCCATTTCTTCCACTCCAGAGTCTAATCTCACTTTTAGTCGGGTATTTTCCATTCTTTTGATTGACCTTCCTTATCTTTGTCTGTCTCTTACACTGAAAAATCATGAACAAAGGAAAAGGTAAGTCTCTTTCTCAGTCTTCAAAAGGGAAAGCGAACCAACCCAGTTTACATCAACTCACTCCATCGGTGAGATATCTAGCCATTGTTGTTGAACGTCTGGTTCTTAACAGTGTCATCGAGTCTTTTGGTGTAAACATCCTTCTAGAGTAATAGGATGACAAAATATTCTAAATCTTAGTGGTACTTATCAAATTGGAGTGGTCCATAACTTCCTCAGTAAAAGTCATGTTATTTACGACGATCCACCCTGTGTTCAAGTAGAATTATTGCATTACTCCAAGCACATCACTCCCATCACCTTGAATCACCTTTTAGATCTCCAAGTCACTCGCATTCCTATTACCAGTTGGAATCTAAATGGTCTTGGTGTTTAGGACAAGATAACTCATGCACTATGTTAGGGAAATACTATTTCTTGGAATGATGATAATTCCCTTCATATTAATCATCTTGGACCCACCTTTAAAATCCTTCATGACATTTTTGGGTCCAATGTCTATCCTTGTGATGTGAATGGTAATCACCTGTCTCCTTTTGTGTTAAATGTGTTGTATGATGTGTACCAGGAAGTTCAGGTGTGCCTCCTAACACTTCTTCTTAAGCAGCTAATTCGGGTCATTCAAGGCAATCATCAGGATACACTAGCTTTTCCTGTACTCATCTGTAAATTAGCCCATCATGTTGGTATTCCTGCCTCATCTGATAGAGTCTATCCAGAGAAGTGGTTTAATAGTGATTCGGCTCAGGTGGCACAATAGTTGTGTCTTCCTTCAGCTCTTCCCGAGAATAGTGCCCCCGTGCAGTCAACTACTCCATATGCTCATTCGTCATATCCATGGGGATCCAACCGAATGCCATTGCTGAGTCTGGAGTCTATCACAAATTGCCAAAATTATTACCTTAAACGTCACCTACTGAACAGTATGATAAGCATAGAGGATCGACTTCACAATTGTGAGAGACGTCTCACTGTGATTGAAGAAAAAGTCGATTCTCTCCAACAAACAAAACAGCAAGTAGTTGACTTACTTACACGTGGTGATTCACGAAGACAGTAAAAACTGATTGTGCTAGTTGTATATCATTTTTTTTAGGGTATCTATGCATGGGCTTGGTGTCTTTGCTGGGATAACTGTTCATTTATTGTCAATCTTGGGCAGTCTATTTTGGATAGTTGGATAACTTTGGTTTCATTTTGAATATGGCTGAATAGAATTCATATCCTTTTTTCCATAATTATGTCTTGAGTTCCCCTAGTTTATTTAGTTTCTGATTTGGAATGCATATGATGCCTTTGATGAATATTTTAACTGCTATACAACTGCTCTATCTTATCTAACATGCATCCATGAATTCTGAAATTGATGTTTACTTGAATTAAGTTAACTATTATACATCAATGTTCTGCTTCTACCTGATTAATTCTCCCAAGTATTTCAAGCTTCAGTCAATATCACCTGAGATATCTTTATCAATGACTGACAAAAAGGGGAAGAACATTTACAAACACCCTGAATAAAAATTGTGTATATGTTAGATGTTGTTACAGGTGTTAGGGGGAGCAGCCGCAACAAGCAAGGGGGAGTTAGAGTTTATAGTTAGGGGGAGCAGCTACTGGTTGTGTTCACGGGGTAAAAATTGTAAAATTGTGTAAAAGCATGAACACACAATTTAAGATGTGTTTGTCTAGAGAATTCTAGGGTGTTTTGGAGATTTTGTCACATAATTGACAAAGGGGGAGATTGAAAGTGCCCTGGTTTGTCAAGTTATGTGAGTGTTGAGTTAGATTATCTACAGAGCCTGATAGGAAAATTAATTCAAGTGTCTGCTTCAACCGGATGTGTGCAAGCTCGCGATAGGTAAACCTAAAGCCCATAACCCAAAACACCAGGTGAATAAAACCCTTAAAAATAAGTTAGAAATCATAGGGTTTTAAGGTGGGAAAATATTTTTTTTTAATAGGAAAATCTCTAAGTTTTTCTCGCCTTGTCGATCTTATTGGAATACCCTCAATATGATCGACCTACTTTGTCGATGTCCTCGATACCTTAACAATATTATCGATGTGAGGACCAAAAGTGTCCAGCAACTAAATATTCATCTAGACGGATTTATCAATGTATCGATACACCTATCGATATCATCGATATAAGAACTAAAAATGTCCAGCAACTTCATAATATATCTGGACGAATTATCGATGTATCAATACACCTATCGATATCATCGATATTCAATCTCGAGTCCATCGAAAATGGCTCGATAAGATCGACAGGCAGATTTTCGGTGCCCCTATTTTTTAACAAAAATCCCAAATTTCTTCGATATATCGATGCTCTTCCGATATAATCTGAAATCAAATATCGATAACACCAGAAGTCCATCGATGATATCGATCATGGGCGCGCATTTCTTACAATAGATATTTTAGGTTGTTTTTAACTATGATCAGGGGCCCTTCGATGGAATCGATATTCAATTATTGATAATATCGGCACCAGGTCGATTGCGTCAAACAAGGTCATAAATCGTCCAGCAAGCTTAAAGACAAATCTACTGAATTTATCGATTCATCGACTCTGATCTCGATATCATTGACATTCAAATTCTGATGATCCCGACAGTTTCTCGATCATTCATAAAAACTTGAAATATTTCAAAGTCAAGTCTCTCTCATTTTTCAAGTGTTGATGGATCGAACCTATCATCGATGGAATCAGAGTTCGAAATCCAATGACATCGACAATTGTTTCGATTCATCGACCAATTGGCAAGAGTTTCAAAAGCGTATGACATTGAGTTCGAGTCATTGAGCAGACCATCGATGCTATCGAGAGTATACGCTCGATGATATCGGACTCTGTCATAAATGTGACCGTTTTATATCCGTTGGAACTTTTTGCCTATATATAGAGGACTTGTCTTTTATTGCTGTGAGAGAAAGTAGAGATAGCTTTTGAGTGTTTCAACTTATATCTTATATCCAAAGCCCTTTCTCTCAAGGATGTTCATCCTCCAATCCACCCTTATCATTGACATTCAATAGAGTAGATTGGGGAATGAACTTCCGCATTCAAGGATCCTCCATCTACTACCTTAATGGCAAATCATTAAGCTGGGATACCTTGAATGCATAAGATTGGAATCGCTCGATCTTCCTTATAGGAAAATATTTTGAGAGTAGGATTCCATCTTCACCTTGACCCAACTCGAAGCCAAGTATTGGTACATCATTTTGTGTTGCGGATCAAGGGAGCAGAAGACTCTTTGTCAACAAGGAGGAGGAGATCTTCGGCATTGTACTAAACGAGACTCATCAGCTTATTTGTAAGTATCCAGAGTCCAAGAAGACACTTGTGATCATTCCTTTCTAGGATTGGGTCTTAAGTGGTTCTCACCCTATGAAGTCCTCAAGGAGGCCTCCGGCGGGAGTGTACTTGGTGGGTGCGTTGTGTGGACCCTTGTTCTGTGGAGAGCATAAATATCTGGTTAGGAGTGAACTAGTAAAACTCTGGATTTTAGGTGAACCAGGTAAAACCTTAGGGTTTGAGGTCAACCATGTAGAAACTTCCAATAAGGTCTTATAGAAGATCCTTGGCCAGTGTGCCTAAAAGTGGGTGCGTTGTGTTGACCCTTGCTCGTGAGAGCATAAACAGTCAGCCTAGGTGTAGGTTGTAAAGGTTGAAGGTGAGCTTGATTTAAAACCTTAGGTTAGTGGTGAACCATTGTGAAACCTCCTTAGTGAAATCTGGTACACTTAAGGGTTGAGTGCGGTTACCGAGAGTGGAGTAGACTCATCGTCGAACCACTATAAAATTGACTGTGTTTGTGATTGTTATTCTTATGATTGTGTGATTTGCATTAATACTTCCATATCTGAATATTTGATCACACCACACACACTTATACAGTCATATCCATCATAAGCTAGCTTGCATACTGCTTATCTCTAAAATAGTTTGTGATTGGATCCTCTACCAGGCTTGGAAGCCAGTAGAGTTACATTTGAGTAATCCTGATAACTACATGATCACAGGATTAGTGAAGTAGGATTTTTAAATAAAATCATAAAAACTTTAAAAAGTCCTATTCACCCCCTCTAGGACGTATTGGCATATTCCTTCTTTAACTAGTGCGATCTTTATCGCCATTTCAATCTTTATTTATATCTGTTTAATTCTGCATTTAATTTTAAAATTTGGCATAGTCTTATTCACCTCCCCCCCACTCTAGGACTCTTATCTCGGCCTTTTCAAGTGATATCAGACCCTAATAGCTCACTTTAATTTTTTAGATTAATTTGCTGAGCTAATCGATCTGAACTTTGTAAGATGTTAAATTTTGATAGCCTTTCAGTCACTAGGCCTCTACCATTTGATGGCTCCAATTATACCTATTGAAAATCTAGAATGAGGATTTTCTTAAAATCTATGGATGAGAGCGTGTGGCAAGTCACAGTGACCAATTAGACCCCTCCTACCACTGAAATGACTGGTACTGATGGATCTAAAACTGTAAAAGTCTCACCTTACTTTTCTTGGTACGCTCTTTAGAAAAGTGAGAGTAGCGCCAAAGGCTCTAAATGTAATTACTTGCGCACTATCGCCGAATGAATTCGAGAGAATTATATCCTGTAATGCTGTAAAGCAAGCCTAGGAAATCTTGGAAATGACATACGAGGGAACAATAATTGTCAAGAAATCTAAAGTCCAAATCCTCACAACCAAATTTGAGGAAAAATATATGGAAGAAAGTGAAACTTTCATGGATTTTTATACAAGATTGAATGATATTGTCAACTCTATGTGGGGTCTTGGTGATAGAATCCTAGAAAGTAAAGTCTGTGCAAAGATACTGCGCTCATTGCCTGAACGGTTCAATTCAAAGGTAATCACGATCCAAGAACTTCGTGATACGGATAATATGAGGGTAGAAGAATTGGTTGGTTCTTTACAAACCTACGAGTTAAACTTTAAAGCTCCTAAAGGTAAATCCATCGCCCTTAAGTCTTTTAAAATTATTTCTCAAGAAAATTGTAATAATTCTGATTTAGAAACTTTGAAGATGATAAGACTTTTTTAGCTAAAAAGTTTTACAAGATTTTCAAAAGTAAAAAGAGGGTTCATTTGCAAAAACCTGCTGAAAAGAAAAGATTGTAAAATCAATCATATCAACTATAGAAATCAAAATTATTCTAAAAATTCTAAAACTTTTTAGACTTTCTATCCTAAAAGCAATCATATCAACTATAGAAATCAAAATTGTAACCCTTTGGTTGAAAAGATTGTTGATTTGCTTAAGGAGCTCTTAAAATCTAACTCAGTGGGTCAGAATTATAACTATAAACATAAGAAGAAGGCCAACTATGCCCATAAACCCAAAACAGTATTGAAATGGGTCCCTAAGGTTACTTGTTTGGTTGCCCATATGACTTTCAAAGCTTCGAGCCATTCAAAGTGGTACCTAGATAGTGGTTGCTCCAAACAAATGATAGGTGACAAAGGTCTGTTCACCAATCTTAAAGACATGACTGATGGTTCAGTCACATTCGGTGATGGTAGCAATTGCAGGATTGTTGGCCAAGGTACGGTTCAACTCTTTAACCTCCCTCTATTTGAGAATGTTTTATATGTAGAAGGGTTAAAACATAATTTATTAAGCATCTCTCAAATATGAGATAATAATCATAGTGTAAAATTTACTAATTAAGGGTGTGAAATTTTAAATAAGAATGGTTCTATAATATTAACTGGTCGTAGAACTTCTGGAAACTGCTGTATTGTTAGTGATTCAAGCTCGTCTAATCTATCGTGCTACATGGTCCATATTGATGAAACCGAACTATGGCATAAACGCCTCAGACATGTACACTACCACAACTTGTATAAATTAAGCAAAATAGAGTTGGTAAGAGGTCTACCCAAAATGCAGAAAGTGGACAAAATATGTGGCAAATGCCAGATTGGTAAACAAACCAGGAGTGCTCACAAAAAGGTGAACTCCAAAGCCACATCTAAACCACTCGAACTTCTCCACGTGGATCTCATTGGACCAAACAGAACGGAGAGTCGAGGTGGCAAGAAGTATATTCTAGTAATTATTTATGAGTTTACCAAGTACACTTGGGTAGTCTTCTTAAGAGAAAAATAAAAAACTCTTGATGAAGTAAAAAGGATATTTAAACGTATCCAAACGGAAAAAGAATCACAAGTCTCTAAGATCCGTAATGATCATGGTTTTGAATTCAAAAATAGTGGTTTTGAGAAATTCTGTAGTGATTAGAGAATATGTAACGTCTCAGAAAAATCTGTACAAAGGCCCAAGTACCACCTCCAGCAGAAATACCTAAGGATCGTATCCCATAGAAATTTAGGCAAAAAATTAATTAAGTACTAAACTAATTAATCACTGGATTTAGTTCCAACCACTATTTATACAAATGGCAAGACCCAAAATCATCAATATCGCTAACTTAACACTATTTAAAAACCTAGGAAAAATCTCAAAAGCCTGTTGCCCTTGGGAGTACCTTGAAACTCCGTATTGGACCTGGACTACACGTTGAAAGTCCGATGATCGTGAAACTATAATATTATGTCCGTCTTACTGAGCTTGAAAATCATCACAGGAATCGAGCCCAAATAGTGTCCAGAAATATACAACTTGAACCCTGAGTAAAGTGTGTGAGAAATGCGAATATCTTTATAAAATGTAATGAAACTTAAGTGAATTGGGCCATTCACTCATAGGCAAAATTGAAGATTTCAGACTGTCATTTCTGACCAAACTTCACCCATGGGAAAAGGAAATTTTCCTGCTCTTATCAGTATACTTGTGGCCCCGATCTAATAAGTACGACCATTGAACTAACACGGGTCCCCCGCAGTTGATCAGCTAATCTGACCATATTGAAATCACATCCTGGCCTAGATCCATTGTCAAGGAACTTACCTTATGACGTAAGTGAGTAGTAGACCTCCAGATGAGCCCTGTTTGCCCGAAACAGGTACCCTTTGGTTATAACCTAAGTATATCATGGCCTTGGGGCCATTTGCATCAGTTTTGGGCTTATAAATAGCCCTTAAACCACCCCATTTCTATTTCATACGAAATTCTCTAACCCTAGGAGAGAGAAGAGAGAAAAGAGTGAGGAGAGAAGAGAAAGAGTAAGAGATCGTTGCTGGGATTCTCTCCCACAACTCCACGCCTCGATTCACCTCCCCACCTCGTTACACGATCATCTTCGGTTACAATTTGGGTAATGAAATTCTATCCATAATCTTGGTTTAAAAATCCAAATAGAATGATCGACAAAATTGCTAACCTATTTCATCGTATAGGTGTCATCGTTCCGCTTTCGAGAACGTTGTGTTGGAACCGAGTTCAAATCGGGTATTTCGACGAAAGGTGCAGACTATAAACGTTTACATTATGATTTTCAATGCTTTCAATGTCAGCTAATGATTTATGTCTGACTTGATTGCTTCCATATCATCTTAGACACGTCGATTTCGATGTATTATACATGTATGAACTATGTGGAATAAATATGCATCCTATGTGTTTGTTGAAATGTTTGAACGAACATGCCAACATAATTTGTGCTTGTTATAACTAATAATTTAGGATTCATGTTTGTCATATGTACGATGACATCCTTGTGTAAGGATTTGCTATAATACATGTTGTAACTAACCTAGTCTATATATTTGGTGAAGTGTAGCCTAAGTATTTGATAAATTGTTTGAATGAGAAAATGTTGATGATTTGTATTTATTAAGAGTATTAAGATAGGATTCTTATTTACCTTGCTCATATGTATTGTTTCCTTCATGTAATCATACTTGCCGTTACGGTAACAGTTCATGTACAGGTGGCCGAATTAGTCTCGTCACATTGGGTAATTCGATAAATTCGGGTCGCACGACGACTGTCGACAGTGGTTAGGCCACAGGGGGTGCTTATGCACCACATGTTGATTAAGTTAACATGTGCTTGTACTAATTAAACTTACTAAACAACCCGATTGGCCTACCGTGTGTTTACAATGTATGGACATCATTGCTTGAATCTAAGGTATCACTTACCAATGTAAAAGCCCGTTTCAACTATGGTACCATGATCCGCTAAGACTCATGAGCCGGGCATGGTGGTATGGGACACCGTAGTCGAGCTGTTGGCCTACGTTAGGGTGACGAGCCTCCCCGTAGTGACCAGTGAGCAACCCAGACTCATGAGCTGGGCATGGTGGTGTATGGGACACTGTGTTCGAGTTGTCGGCCTACGCTAAGGTGATGAGCCTTTCCCCAGTGACCATGAGTATAAATTTTAGAATTTGCCTATTGATTGTTTTTCATTAGGGGTGATGCCTTACAACTTGCCTATCGTATGTGATTAACTAAGATTGATGACCCTAGATGGATCCTTTGGTTTGAGTTAATGATATAAAGGGAGGTACCTTAGCTTCTCGAATCTGTTGTATGAATAAGCTTAATTAAGTACTTGGGTAACACGACCTTCCACTGCATTGCCTGTGCTTTGGCGAGGAAGTTGTATGTTCAGAGAGTTTGTCATGCGCGAACGGTTGACGGAGTCATTTTTGAGGAAGATTTGTGCGAGGGCATGTATCATTACTACACACCATCCCTGCATTAACAATAGTAGCTAGGAAGTGATTGTTATAATGCTTTATCATTACTGCTTGATTGAATTGATAACATGTTAACCCTTGCCTTATAGTACCACTGAGTTGATCACTCACTCCCACTCTAGGTCAGTGTTTTAAAGCACCAACTAAGCTATGATTTAGGTGCAGGTGATGACGAAGTCTACGTGACCAAGCTGGACTTCATGGATGAAGGGGAAGAGTTCTCGTATTGCCAGCTATTAGGCAGGTCTACATAGACCTTGTACTGATTCGTCGGGATTACAGGGTCACTTGGATTAGTTGGACATTTACATTTTAATATTTTGTATATTTTGAAACAACACTTGTATATATTTAGCCTGGTACATATTCATACTCCGATTTGTGAAACATTTTCATGTTTAAACACACATAAGTCTTCCGCTTGCTTAATTTAATTATACCTGGAGTATGATATGAAAGTTTTGGTATAATCCCACTCATGTTTAACTCTTTAATATGGATGAAATTGAACACCATCATCCATGTTACATAAGTGATGTGCTGAATCTCGGGAGTAGACCCTCAAAATTCAGGGCGTTATAAGTTAGTATCAGAGCATGATTTGGATTAAACTAGACCTGAGTTATGGTAACACAAAGCACTCTGACGCACTTTAACTTAGGAAGGGAGCGATTGAATGTAGAAATGATCATAGGATCGTAAAGTTTCGCCGACGAGCAAGATTGACCGTTGTAGTGTAGCCCGTACGCGTTCGAGATCATGTGAAATGATCTGTCCCTTTTAGGCTGTCAATCGATGGGTTTAAGCTATTAGTTGGTGAATCCCAAACTTGAAACACGCCAAAAGGCACGAATATGCGCGTGTTGGACTGAGAAAATGCATCTCAGGGGTATAGGAGCCCAAACCATAAAATACAGTGGGACCCAGGGGGTCCCCCACACATGTACAGCACCCCGGGAGGGGGTGGCCACCACCTTAGGGCGGAGCTACTACTGACACCTCCAGAGAGGCATGGCGACACTGCCCGGGCGGCGGCACGCCGCCAGCACTTCTAGTTGGGTGCAGCAGCGCACCGCCTACAGCCCGATCATGTGGGGCCCTCTGGAGTGTGGATCCCTCCTTTTAGCCCCCAAAACCCCATTTCACCCCTTTTTATGGTTTCCAACCCTCCCAAACACCTCTAAACCTTCCAAAACCCATTTCTCTTTTAAATCCCCTCTCCCATTCACTCCAAATCTTCAAATCTTCTATCTTCTTCATCCTTACATCACTATTCCATAAAAACTACCATTTTCATCTCTCCATCTTCCTTATTTCCACCTAGTTGTGTCTCATACTTCCCATATCCTCAAATTCACTTCATTCTCCAAGCATTTTCACTTTCATGGCTCTCTTTGAACTTGTCACCACCATTTTCTCTATCTTGACGCTCCTTTCTCTTATGGGAAAGAGAAGAGCGGCCCCGGATGAGGCCGGGCTGAGCCGCCCAACCCGCTCGAGGAAGAAGGGGAGTGTCGAGGCTAGTACAAGCACCGAGTGAAAGCGAAGATCGAATCGGGATCTCGACCCTTGGATCCCCATTGAAAGATCTCTATCGCTGGGCACCGAACTGGGTAAGTTCCACGGTGCAAAGTTGTATTTGAAGCACATGTTGATGAGAAACTGTTTGGATTATATCCTGTGATCGATCTCATTCTAGAGAATGGGTGGGGTCCCATGTTCGAGGGAAATACTCATGCAAGTGAAGGCACCGTACGAGCCTTCTATGCCCACATATGGAACCCACTACTGGAGCCTCTTCAGTTTATTATCCCTTTGGGAAGGCAAGAAGCCATAATCAATATGGATGTTATGGCTCATATTGTGGGAATTGAACGTGGAGGAGTATATGCCAGTGAGAAAAACCTTACTAGTGAACGAGAGAGAAATCACCGAACATGTTTCCTTTGCAGCCAGCTTGAGCAGTGGAGGCGAGGAAATAGCCTTGCATCGACCAAAATGATAAATGATTTCCACCTGCTCCACAACATATGCACGTATAACGTATATCCTAGGTGGAGTAACCGCACGGAATGTACGCAATTCATGGTGTATTTCTTGTACAGAGCTGGTCAGGGAAACAAGTTGTACCTGCTTACTCTTATCTTGTCTCAGATTATCGGTACTGCACGATTTGCACGGGGAGATGCCTCACTCCCTTTCGGTCGACTTATTTGTAAGATCGCCCAAAATTTTGGCTTCAAACTCCATATGGATGACCACGCCCCGATCCATATCATCAGTGACATGACACTCAACAACATGGGAATTGGCCCTAGGCAACGCTAAGCCCAACTTGATGAGTATGGGGATGAAATAGAGGAAGAGACAGAAGAAGAAGGAAGTGAAGACGAGGAAGAAAATGAAGGGGAAGAAAGCAATGAGGAAGAACAAAGTGAGGAAGAAGAGCAGGAAGAGGTAGAGGAGGCCCAAGACTCAGATGGGGGACCTCCTCCTGCTACACATGAGGACCGCCATGGCCGGGACGCCTTAGAAGCCCATTTGGCTAGGTTTGAAGAAAACCAGGCTGCCCTGAAGAAGGAGATCAAGAAGAATCAGGCCTATCTGAAACAGGAATTTAAGAGAATGTCTCGCACCTTGAAGACCTCCTATTCTATATACAGGATAAGGGCGCGCCTCCACCTTCGCTAGAGTCAGAAAACTAGTCGTGTGCTGTAATTGTCTTCTGACTTTCTTGGTTTCTTGTTTTTCTTTGTAATAGCCTTAGTCGGCTTAGTTGGATGTTGAGTAGTTAGTGTTGAAGCTTTTTGCTAGATTAGCTCACATGCATTCTCTGTCATGATTCATGTAATGTTACATCATATGTATTGTGACAAATTTTGTTAAATGAAATGCATGAAGCTTCTTTTGGTTAGAAATGCATAGAATGTTGAAGAAAGTGAATGATGTTATCCTAATCTCACACAAGTTGCACCCTATGTTTTATATAAGGAATGCCTCCTAAAAACACTAGGAATATAGCACATCTTGCACTTGGCAGATCGATTGATGGGGCACCTCCTCTAAGTGATAGCCATACAGACCCTAGTTTGGGCCTGGACATTGAGACAATGCCGGATTCATAGTTGGCCACTAACCCTATGAATGGGCTAACACCTAGTGTACCACCGGTTCTGGGACAGAATCGTGCGTTTTCGTCAACGCCACACAGGCCTCCGGCGACTTCTCCTTTTGATAGGTTGGAATAGATGATGTTCCTAATGCAGCAACAACAACAAGTCTTAGCTAAGATAGCGGGGGCCATTGCCCAGAACATGAATATAGCCCCACTTGTGCCACCTATGCAGCCTGCTGGGACTATGACTACCAGTGGCCTTTTTTAGCACTTTCAGCACCTTTGCCCTCCCACTTTTGTGGGTACTCACAGGCTTGAGGTGGTTGGATTACATATCCAAAATGTTGAGGCCGCTACACTGTACTGAGGCAGAGTAAGTTAAGCTGGTTACTTATATGTTCGAGAAAGAGGCTAGTCTTTGGTGGGACAACATCCTATGAACCGTTCCCACATGATATGTGTGGACGTGGGACGCGTTCGAAGTTCGTTTTCATGAGAAGTACTTCCCCCTCACTTACCATAATGAAAAGGAGGGTGAATTTCTCTGCCTCCGATAGGGAGAAATGACCGTAGCTGAATACGAGAACCATTTCACAGAGCTAGCCAGATATGCTCCGTTGATCCTAGTGAATGAGCCGATGAGAATGCGGTGGTTTTCAGAGGGTCTGTGGCCTGATATTTGCACTAAGATGTGTTACGCTAGCATTCCCAATTATGCTAAGATAGTGAACATGTCCCTGAGAGCTGAGCAGGATGGTAAGAGAGTGTCTCAGACATGTATGCCAATGGGCTCAAGGCCTCGGCTTGAGTTGCCAAACCAACCATTTTTTGACAAGAGGCTACGTGCAATTTCGCCTCCTAGGCTAATGGCTCCACCGACCCAGAAGAGGCGATCAGATCTGTGGTGCGCCTATTGTAATAAGACGGGCTATAACGAGCCCTTTGATTTTACTAAGATAAGGGACAATGATTTCATGTTGCCTCAAAAGATCAACCGCCAGCCACCACATGTTATTTCGGATCCACCTCTATGATCGGCACCGCCAACACAGCCATATGACCGTTCTCCTATACCTCGAAATAGGCCGCCTCAATGACCTATGGCAGTGTAACCAAATCGTCCGTAACAAGCTCGTGTACATGCACTTATAGCTGAAGCATCTGAGACAACAACTGCAGTACCATTAACCTTTGAAGTCACTGCTCACATTCAAGTACACCTGTGTTTCTGTTGGTGGACACCGGGTCAACTATTTCCATAATATTATACTCTACAGTCATGCGATTAGGGCTGAGCACTACCTCTATGATTGGGGTGAGAGTCCTCACCACAATAAGAACCTTCTCCGACGCTACCAAGCTCTGTAAGGATTGCCCGATAGACTTAGGAAGTAAAACAGTGCGAATTGACCTGATTGTCAACCCGCTGTATCATTACGATGTCATCCTCGGTATGGATTGGCTCACCGAGATGAAGGCCGAGATCGTCTGTGAAACCAGATTGGTGATAACATATAGACCCGAGGGCACAACCTTCACTTTCCCAATTCAGGTTAGTTGGCCCTACCGCATTAGTTTTACGCTTCCTTGTTGGAAAATGTTAATGGTCCGTCTTTTGGGGATATGCCAGTAGTCCAAGATTTCACGGAAGTGTTCAGAACGATCCTTAGACTACCTCCTTAGTGCGAGATCGACTTTACCATCGACCTAGTGCCGGGTGCGATACCGATCTCTTTGCCGACGTATCACATGCCTTCATGTGAAATGGAGGAATTGAGGAGGCAGATCAATGATCTATTGGATTCAGGTTTCATTCGACCGAGCGTATCTCCTTGGGGAGCACTTGCACTGTTTGTGAAGAAGAAAGACAGATCACTGTGATTGTGTATTGATTACTGCAGGTTAAATCATGTCACGGTGAAGAATAAGTATCCTCTGCCTAGGATAGATGATTTGTTTGATCAGTTGAAAGGGGCACAGTATTTCTTAAAAATTGACCTATAGTCTGGGTATCATCAGTTGCACGTCAGGAATGAAGACGTATATAAAACAACATTCAGAACCAGTTTTGGGCACTACGAATTTCTCGTGATGTCGTTTGGGCTTACAAATGCACCGGTTGTTTTCATGGACTCATAAACCAGGTGTTTCGGCCACATCTATACCGATTCGTCATCATGTTTATAAATGACATTTTAATATACTCCAAGAGTCGAAAGGATCATGAAGAACACCTGTGAGCAGTCTTTGATACTCTTAGGAAGAACCAGTTATTCGCACATTACCGAAAATGTGACTTCTGGAAGGAAGAAGTCAAGTTCCTAGGGCACGTAGTTTCTAAGAAAGGAATCGTCGTGGACCTTACCAAGGTGACTGCGGTGTAAGACTAGGAGCAGCCTAGTTCAGTGACAGAAGTGAGGAGTTTCCTCGGACTCGCCAGCTACTATTGCCGATTCATTAAAGATTTTTTCAAGATGGCTCGACCGTTGTCTCAATTCACTCAGAAGGATCTTAAGTTTACTTGGAAAGAGAAAGCAGAAGTAACCTTTCAGGAATTAAAGGACAAGCTGACGTCCGCATTCGTGCTAGTATTGCCAGAGCAAGGGGTCAAATATACTATATACATTGACGCCTCTTGTGTCGGCTTGGGTTGTGTACTTATGCAGAGGGATAGGGTGATCGCTTATACCTCACGACAGTTGAGGAAACACGAAGAAAACCACCCATGACCTAGAATTGGTGGCAGTCATCTTCGCATTAAAGCTCTGGAGACATTACCTCTACAAAGAGGAGTTCAAGCTCTTTTGCGACCACAAGAGCCTCAAGTACATTTTTACACAGAGAGACCTGAATATGAGGCAACAAAATTGGATGGAGACCTTGAAAGACTTCAAGTTTGAGGTCTCCTACCATCCTGTTAAGGCTAACCTTATGGCCGATGCATTGAGCCGCAAGAAGACCATAGAATTTGCAGCCCCACCGATGATAGAAGAGTAGAATACGGTGAAATTCGTGCGAGACTTCGAACAGAAGCTTACAGTAGAGGAGCCGTTAGAGAGCGTCACACACATCCACGAGCAACTACTTATTAATGACCGAATCATTGTGGCACAGAAAGAAGATGAACTGTTGCTGAAAATGAGAAAGCGAGTAAGTGACAGTGAAGAATCTGAATGGAGAGTTGGTTCGGATGGGGGTTTACGATATCATGGCCGCCTATGCGTCTTGAATCTTCATGACCTGAGGAGGGAAGTTCTAGAAGCCGTACACAGTTTAAAGCTAGCGATGCATCCGGGTAGTATAAAGATGTATCGTGACATGAAGCATTCTTACTAGTGGGACAACATAAGGGCTCAGATAGCAAATTATGTATCCTGTTGTCTCACGTGCCATCAAGTTAAGGCCGAATATCTTTGACCCCCTGGTTTACTTCAACCCATGCCAATAGCTGAATGGAAATGGAATTTCATATCTATGGATTTCATTTTCGGGTTAACGAAGACAAGAAAGGGGCATGACTCCATTTGGGTGATTGTGGACCGATTTATGAAATCAGCTCATTTCCTCCCGATTAAAGTTTCAAACTCAGTAGATGATTTAGCCAAGTTGTACATCAAGGAGATAGTACGGCTGCATGGGGTTCCTATGGAGATTGTGTCAGACTGAGATACACGATTCACGTCTATTTTCTGGACTTAAATTCAAGAAGTAATGGGAGTGCAACTGAAGTTAGTATGGCGTTCCACCCACAGACTGATGGGCAGACGGAACGAGTAAATTAGATACTAAAAGATATGTTGCAGGCATGTGTGCTTGATTTCAAGGACAGTTGGGATGACTGTCTCCCTTACGCCGAGTTTGCTTATAACAACAGCTTACAAGCGAGCATTGGCATGGCTCCCTATGAAGCCTTGTATGGGCGCCCATGTCGAGCTCCACATTGTTGGGAAGAATTAGGTGAGAAGAGTTTGGTTGGCCCAGATTTAGTGCAGGCGACCTCAGAGAAGATCGATATTATCAAGCATTGACTTCTTAGAGACAGAGTAGACAGAAGAGTTACGCCGATACAAGACGAAGGCAGTTAGAATTTAAAGTTGGGGACCATGTATTCCCAAAGGTTTGCCCAATGAAGGGAGTCCATTTTGGCAAGAAAGGGAAACTTACACCGAAATTCATTGGCCCATTTCAGATTCTAGACCGAGTGGGTGTGGTAGCATACTGTCTCGGCTTACCCACACCACTCGCAGGCATGCACAATGTATTCCATGTATCGATGCTAAAGAAATACGTTCCTGACCCTACCCATATTATCAAATGAGAGCAAGTGTAACTAAGTGAAGATGCTACCTATGTGTTGTGACCAACATGGGTCCTGGATAGGAAGGAACAAGTGCTACGTAGTAAAGTTATCCCACTTGAGAAAGTGTTATGGATACATCACACTGAGGAAGAGGCTACTTGGGAAACGAAAGCCGAAGTCCGTAAGAACTACCCTCAAATCCTCGAGGAGTATAAAAATGTACTAATTTTGGGGACAAAATTTTTCTTTAAGGAGGGTAGATTGTAATGTCTCGGAAAAATCTGTACAAAGGCCCAATTACCACCTCAGGCAGAAATACTTAAGGATCATATCCCGTAAAAATTTAGGCAAAAATTAATTAAGTACAAAACTAATTAATCGCTGGATTTAGTTCTAACCACATTTATACAAATGGTAAGATCTAAAACCATCAATATCGCTAACTTAGCACTACTTAAAAACCTAGGAAAAATCCGAAAAGCCTGTTGCTCTCGGCAGTACCTTTAAACTCCGTATCGGACCTAGACCGCACGTTGAAAGTCCAATGACTGCAAAACTATAGGATTATGTCCGTCCTATTGGGCTTGACAAGCATCACGGGAATCGAGACCAAACGTGTCCAGAAACACACAACTTAAACCCTAAGTAAAGTGTGTGAGAAATACGAATATCTTTATAAAATGTAATGAAACTTAAGTGAATTGGGTCATTCACTCACAGGAGAAATTGAAGATTTCAGACCGTTAGTTTCTGACTAAACTTCACCCATGGGAAAAGAAAATTTTCGTGCTCTTATCAGTATACTTGTGGCCCTGATCGAATAAGTACGACCGTTGAACTGACACGGGTCCCTCGTGGTCGATCAGCTAATTTGATCGTATTGAAATCACATCCTGGCCTATATCCATTGTCAGAAAACTTACCCTACAATGTAAGTGAATAGTGGAACTCCAGATGAGCCCCGTTTGCCCGAAATAGGCACCCTTTGGTTATAACCTAAGTATATCATGGCCCTGGGGCTATTTGCATCAGTTCTGGTATTATAAATAGCCCTTAAACCACCCCATTCCCATTCTATATGAAATTCTCTAACCCTAGGAGAGAGAAGAGAGAAAAAAGAGAAAAGAGTGAGGAGAGAAGAGAAAAAGTGGGAGATCGTTGCTAGATTCTCTCCCACAACTCCACGCCTTGATTCACCTCCCCACCTCGTTACACGATTATCTTCGATTACAATTTGGGTAAGAAATCCTTACCCTAATCTTGGTTTAGAAATCCGAATAGAATGATCGATGAAATAGCTAACCTATTTCATCGTATAGGTGTCGTTGTTCCGCTTTCGGGAATGTTGTGTTGGAACCGAGTTCAAATCGGGTATTCCAACGAAAAATGGAGTGCTTCAAGAAATGGTAAATGTAATGCTAAATAGTATGAAGCTTCCTTAAAATCTTTGGGCTGAGGCAGTTAATACTGCTTGTTATATAATTAATCACGTTTATGCTAGAAAATTAAATAGTAAAACTTCTTATGAAATGTGGTTTCATAAAAAGCCTACTGTCAAATACTTTCGAGTTTTCAGCAGCAAGTGGTACATTTTACGTGGCCTAGAAAATCTGTGACACTAAAAGTGATGAAGGGATATTTTTAGGGTATGCTCTAAATAGTCGAGCGTATCAAGTTCTTAACAAGAGGACTGGTATAATTCAAGAGTCCATCAATGTTGTTATAGACGATCACTTGAATACACCTGTCTCAAGTTCGAAAAATGATGAAGTTCTTTTAATCGATAAACCAGACTTTTCATCAAGTCAAAATAACACTGAACTAAGGACAGTTAAAGACCATCATTCTAATCAAATTCTTAGAAATTCTCTCACTGGTGTGCGCACTCGTAAACAACTTGAAGATATGCGTAACTACGTGTGCATTACATCTCAGATAGAACTGGCTAACGTAAAAGAAGCTCTTATTGACGAAAAATGGATTGTAGTGATGCAAGAAGAGCTCAATCAGTTTGTAAGAAATGATGTTTGGTACTTAGTTCCAAGAGCAAAAGATAAACACATTATCGGAACAAAATGGATTTTCAAAAATAAGTCTGATGAACTTGGTAATATTATTACAAACAAGGCTAGGCTGGTTGTACAAGGGTACACTCAAATAGAAGGCATTGATTATAATGAGACCTTTGCCCCAGTAGCTCGTCTTGAATCAATCAGACTATTTATATCTATTGCGTGCTTTAAAAAATTCAAAATATACTAAATGGATGTAAAGAGTACGTTCTTAAGCGGAGACTTGCATGAAGAAGTGTATGTTGAACAACCAACGGGTTTTGAAGACCCTAAGCAAGCTAATCATGTATACCACCTAAAACAGGTACTCTATGGTTTGAAACAAGCTCCCAGGGCAAGGTACGAAAAGTTGACTAAGTTTCTACTAAGTCATAACTTATAATGGGAAGTGTTGATAAAACATTATTTGTAAAGAAATATAATGATCACATACTAATAGTGCAAATCTATGTTGATGACATTATCTATGGATCTACTTGTACTAATATGACTGTTGAGTTTGCAGATCTTATGAAGTCTAAATTTGAAATAAGCATGGTTGGAGAACTAAACTATTTTCTAGGGTTACAAGTCAAACAACTCCCTGATGGTTTCTTTATCTCTCAAACCAAATATGTCTAAACTTAGTTAAGAAGTTTGGATTTAAGAGTGAGAAAAATTTTGATACTCCAATGAGTATTACTCTAAAACTCTCTAAGGATTCAACAGGTAAGAGTGTGGATCCTAAGTTATATCGCAATATGATAAGTAGTTTACTTTATTTAACTGCGAGCCGACCAAATATTTCATTTAGCATAGGAATTTGTGCTAGATATCAATCTGACCTTAAAGAGTCACATCTGATAACTGTTAAATGCATTTTACGATATGTCACTAGTTCAGCTAATATTGGTCTTTGGTATCCACATGATACTGGTGTGCAATTAGCCAGTTACACGGATGCTGATTGGGCTGGTAACATTGATGATAGTAAATCGACCATTGGTGGTTGTTTCTATGTCGGGAGCTGTTAGTTTCTTGGCTAAGTAAAAAATAAAGTTCCGTATTGCTCTCCACAGCTGAGGCTGAATATATTGTTGCAGGTAATGCATGTACTTAGCTCGTGTTGATGAAAAGAATGTTAAGCGATTACGAAATTGCGCAAGAATCCATAGTTTTATATTGTGACAATTCAAGCGCAATTAATATTTCTAAAAATCTAATTTAGCATTCACGAACCAAGCATATTGACATTAGATGTCATTATATTCGTGAACTGGTAGAAGACAAGATAATTTCTTTGGAATATATTCCGACCGAGACTTAACTTGCAGACATATTCACAAAATCGCTCGACAAAACAGGTTTGCAAAATTGAAATTTGATCTTGGTATGTGCAATATGAACTGATGATTTATGCCTTTCTATATCATAATGTATATATTTATTATTTTGAAATTATAAAATTCAAATTAATGAAAAATTGTAAATTTTCAGTGCTGCACGACCAGTCAAGTACAAACTTGACCAGTCGTGGCTCGACCGGTCGAGTATGTACTCGACCAGTCGTGAATCTCGGGTTTGACCATTTATTTGGGAAAAATCATTTTTTTCTTCATTTGGGTCTTCTTCTCCAATAAGCCCCACGACCGGTTGAACCCGTCTTCGATTCCTCCATGATTAGTGCATTATTTTCAGAATCTAGTCCTTCGCACTTCCTTTTCTTCATTTGTATGGTTTATTTCATACTTTATAATTGTTTTAAGGGTTTTCTATCAAAAAATCTAATCTAGTAGAAACTTTTCTTGCCTCTTTTACAATCTCTTTATTCCTTGATTTCTTTATTGAAATGGAGGGTAGAACCAAGAAGAAATGATCTCGTGGTCCCTCTTCATCTTATTTGGCTCCTATCATGGTGCGCCACCTTCGGTCGCCCGAGGAAGATCCCGAGTTCGTGTGGGATATTTGCTTGCGCAATGTGATAGTAGAATGGACTGTTAATCCTGATCATTTGGCACCGTTTGATGTTGTTCCTCTCCTTCAGTCTGTAGGATGGGATAACATATTACATTGGGGTGGACCGGCATACACGCTCCATTGCGCAGGCTATATATGCTTGCATTAGTGACTTCTCTTCTGAGAATCTGACATTTAAAATTACAACTAGAGAAGGTCCAGTTGATGTGGACCGTCATCTTATTTCTGGGTTAATGGATATACCTGTCAATGATGATGGTATTCTCATTAGTTCTCTTATGGCAAAACCTTCTGAATCTGAGAAGCGAATACTCACTAGAGATTTATATAATATAGATGCGAAATGGAGTACTGGGAATACGCTCGCCTCTAAGTTTATGTTACCCAGATACAAAATTCTTCATAAGATTTTCATTTCAAATGTCTATCCTCGATCTGGCAACAAAATCGAGCTTACTACACTCATGGTTCGTACTCTTCATTCTATCATTTGTGGAGTCCCTGTGTGTCTTCCTTCTCTCATTTCTTATATCATGATTCAGTTCTGTCTTTACCCAGGTCATAGCGACATACCCTTTGCTTATCTTATGATTGTTTTAGCCACCCATAGTTTAGTGGTTATGCCTGTTGGAGAACCTCATATTCACCATCTACCCTTCAACAACTCTAACATTAACAAGATGAATTTGAAGTTGGCCCTAAGCCAAGTTGATGTGGGTACTGGAGGAGCATCTGAAGCAAATGAAGAAGGTGGTTTGTCTTCAGATGATGTTAATATGGATGACCTCTTTGATGAAATTAAATTCGATTCTGCTGGTGATCCTGATTATCAGCCATCTGAGTTTGATGCGCGTTTGCGCTCACTTGAGGAGAAGGTTGAAGGTATGCATGTGTCCTAAGAAATGCAATTCAAATATATGCGCAAATATCTTAAGCGCATTAACAAGGGACTTGATCAAATTGATCCATCCATACCTGCTCCTTCTTCTGGTTTGGATTAGTATTTGAACATCTGATATGTAATAACTTTTAGACTTGAATTTCTCTTGTTTTTATGTACTTGGACATGTTTTATTTTTATTGTGGACATGTTTAACTAGTTATCTTGCCCATATCTTCTCTTCTTACTATCGTTCTTCTATTTACTTCCATATTTATTTACTTTCTTCTTCATTTATCTGTTCTTTCCTTTGTCATTTTGTGACAAAAAGGGGGAGAATTTATGTTGATACTGTCTATTTTGTTGATATGGAAGAGTTAAGGAAGGTTGATATGCATTTTTTCCCTCTTGGATTCTATGCAGTAAGGTATTAAGGGGGAGTATTGATTTGAGTATTGATTCTTTGACCAGGTTGTAACTGGTGCATGATTCTTCATTGTGCGTATTATGTTTATTTTAATGTATTGTGTTTTATCATAAATTTAACAAAAGGGGATATTCTAAATGCTATTCTATCTAGCTCCTATGATTGTCAAATTTTGTAGTTCCAAAACTTCCTGGAATCTGTATCTTGTCTAACTCATCTTCATATTCAAGATTAAGCTCTACATTCAATTAAAAGAACAAAGGTCTTTACATCTAAAACTTTAAGTACAAGAATAAAAGATTCAAATACAACATCAAGTGATAGATCGAGCTTTCAAGCTTCAACTAGGTCAAGATAGTATGCTTTACTTTGGAACTCAAAACTCAAGTTGAAACTCAAGCTTCAAAGTACTTCAAGTTCAAGCTTCAAAGTACTTCAAGATCAAGCTTTAAAACACTTCAAGATGTCAAGCTTTAAGTATTTCAAGAACAATTATCAACCAAAGAAAATGATGTTTCAATGTTTAAATATCACTTATAAGGTATGAATGACCCTAGATTGACCATAGGTTAGATCATACTGATTGCATACTTAAATTGGGTCACTATATACTTCTATAGGCTATTTCTAGTCTTAGCCTATTTTCGACTAGTACTAGTACTAGCTCGACCAGCCCAAGAATTTCCTTGACTAGTCCAAGGTTTGTTACTAATTTTTAGAATTTTTTGTTGGACCCTTGACCAGTCCTGGAGACTACTCGACCAGTCGAGTGAACTGTGCTCGACCAGTCGAGTAGACTTGACTCAAAGTCCAGCAACCAAACTGGGTCCCACTCGACCAGTCAAGTGCAGGGCTCGACCAATCGAGTAGGCCACTCGACCAGTCGAGCAACCCACTTGACCAGTCGTGAAATGGGCTTATCTTATCGTGCTCAAAAATTTGAAAGTTTATTGGTCCTTTGACCAGTCGAACTGACCTCTGGACCAGTCGAGTGAACAGTTTCTGAACTTATAAATATAACACGATTTTCAGAGTTTTTCATTCAATTCAAGCAAAATCAAGATACCACTCTAAGAGATAAGTTTGTGACATTCTTAAGCTATTTAGTGCTTATTTAATATTCTCTTTAATTTAGCTTTTTACATTTGATTTTCAGTTCTATATTCCAATCTTATTTGAAGAAGGGATTTTAGTTTTCCCCTTTTTTGGAATCAAAATCAAATCAAGCTAGCCCAAGGTAATTTAATCTAAAAATCATTTAGAACTTAGAACCTTTTCATAAGTGAGTGTGGACATTGAACATCTACTTCAAATTGGTTTTACTGAGCTTCATCAAAAGGAGAATATCCAGATAAGTATATTTAGTAAATCTCTTTTTTTAGTTTTTGAGGTTGTGCGAGGAAAAATCTCTTTTTCTTTTTAGTTTGTCTGAGGTGATCCAGAAAACTCAGAGTGTGGGGTTTTTTGAATTGTGTAAGCCCACTTGAAAGATACAATTGTGAAGGTTTTAAGTGAACCTTGAAAAACCTATTGCATAGTAAACGCCAATATCGACTGTGTGAGGATATTGGGAATAGAGTAGTTGTGTGGCTATTTTTCTAAACAGTTGGTATACACACAAGCGAACCACTATAATTTCTGGTCTTATGGTGGATAATTGATTGTAGCTTTGTGTGAATGTTGTAATTTCTTTTTCAGCCTTTGTGGAGAATGTTGTAATCTCTTTTATGCAAGTGTAGGAATGCTATAATAGCTTAGTTTATTTTCTTTGCTATTTTTATTCTTTATTCCTTTGTATCGGTTTGAGATTTTGATACACACACCTTTCTAGGAATCAGGTTGTACTACCATAAAGCATTGGCTTTTGGTGTAAGGTTGTCCTTAGAATAACATCTGTATCAACCTCTCAATACTTGTACATTTGAGGTTGTTATTTTTTTCTGCTTCGTGGGATTGTTAAGTACTATCTTTATTTATATCTGTTTAATTTTGCATTTAATTTTTAAATTTGACATTCCTATTCACACCCCCACCCCTCTAGGACTCTTACCTTAGCCTTTTCAATTGTTGATTTACCAGTTGATTTGCAACCATCACTTCAATTAACTCTGAGGATCTCGAGTGGTGTCTAATCTTGCGATGGATAGATAACCCCTTAACCAATCCTCCTTCACTCAAAAGATGTTGAGTATTGTTACGGACCCACTTGGGCATGAAACACTCTCAACCTTCAGATTCAGATTCTAACCTAAACCTAAAAGAGAGAAATAGAAATCTAAAAATAGAAAGAGAAATGGGATTAGAAAGAAGTTACCAAATTAGAATTTCCTAATTAAAATCCAATTTAGAAAGTCTATATCAGGATCCTATAGGATCCTACAAAATAAGAAAGTTAGGTTAGTTTCTAAAATAAAAAAGAAAACCTAATCCTAAAATTAGAAAATATAAAAACCTAATCTTAATCTAATCCCAAAACTAGCTAATCTTAGAAAAATGCAACCGTTAGTCTCCGACAATGGTGTCAAAGACTTGTTCATAACTCCAAGTGTAGGGCTGCGATGTAGTAATAATATCGGTGAAACCGAGGTCGAATACGAAGGGACTAATCTCGTGTGTTTTTTGAAAAAAACTAGAACTAGAACTAGAAGAAGATAAAAACTTAATCTAGAATACATGAGAGAATAATTGTGAAAAACTTAATGAAAACTTATAAAATTCAAAAGTGGGAAACTGGAGTCTTCAAGGATCCACTTGTAAAGATCAGGGAGATTTATACTTGATTCACGAACACAACTGGAATTAGAGTCTGATCTTTATCCAATTGGAAGATATCTCATTAAAAATCAAATTTGAACTTCCTTTGATCTAGTTCTCAATGGATGAGAGGTATGAGAACTAGAAGTGATTCCATCACAAAACCATGCCCATGAGACAAAGCAAACAACAAAATTTACCAATCCACAACCAATCTGAGAGAATTGTGAAAGTTAGGGAGGGTTCCATCATCCAACCAAGCCTAAGGGATGATGGTGAACAATAAGATTTCCTAAATTCATAATCTCAATAATGAAAAAAACATACTTAAAGCTATCACAGATCCAATGTAATTTAAGTCAAACAAACCATTAAAAACTAAAAATATTCCTTATAATCAAACTAGAATAAAAAAGAGTTCAATGTAAACATGAATCAAGGCCATAGAAAACATCCCATCATATTACAAGTTTCACCTCTTAGCCCTGGCTAAGAGGTTTAGCCTACCATAGACATGATTGAACTAGAATCTCTTAAGAAAAGCATTAAAAAAATAATAAAAATAAAAAATAAAACTAAGGAAAGGGAGGAAAAACTTTTGATGACGGCTGCTCCACACTTTTACTCCCTGCTTCCTGGTGCATTCGGCAAGAAAAAGGACCGGCCAGGTTGCTGTCTAACTCTATCTCTCTCCTGCTCAACGTACCCGATAGGCTTTTTTATAAGCCGCATCAAGTCTTCTAGAGAATTGGCTACGCGTTGTTGGCTGCGTAATATCGTGTGCAATTACACCACTTAGATGGTCTTATTTTGATTTTCTTAGAGCTCTTCCTCCATTAATTCATTCAAGCTATTGGCCATAAGATGATCCCTTAATGGGTCATCTTTTTGTCCCTAATCAGCCTATTCTTGGTTGAAAGAATGATTCGCTTCATATGGCAGATCCATCTCTCTCATTTATCTTTCGTCCCGGTATCATTAGACGGGTTGGATTGATCGTGGGACGATCCCTGGTCCCTCTAGGTGAACGTCCGTTGCCCCACTGATTTGATCAAGTGTTTGTTTGTTACGTAGGTCGTTCACGAAACAAAGCATACGCAACACTTCTTGCATGGAAATCGGGGATTATGCAGTGTGTTTTAACTGGGACAGGAAAGGACCAGGGTTTGGTCGAATCTTCCCCTAGATCACGATGAATGGTGCTAATCATTCATCTGATCACCTTGGTGGGCCCTCATACCTCTAAAAGGACGCTGTCTGCCTAATTCCCTGCACAAAGCTTTGTGATCCTCTCGGATTTTTCCCCAATTTTGATAAACAGTGGAATCCATAGTTTTGTGGTTAAGACTCTAGTCCAAATAAGATGGACGGTCCTGATCAATCATCTGGGATGGTTTTGACAGTCCACCATTCGTTCAATGGGTGGCTGCCATTTAAAACGGATGCTGCTGGCAGGATTTCTTTAGAGAGAGAGAATGCGTCGGTCAAACCTGTTTTGACTGGGATTCCCAGTCCCGTGTACTACACGTAATCACCTGCTGTGTACACTGGTCACGTGAAGTGGGGCCCACCTCACTGTTTTTGAGAAATCTACTTCGTCCATCCACTTTCCCATCTAATTTAAGGGGTTGCTCCTAAAGTTGAGGCCTATCCAAAGATCAGGTGGGCCCCAAATCAGTAATTAATGGCTGATTGGTTAATTTATCCGCTGACTTTGATGATTCTTGAGCGTTAAATCCAAGCTTTTAGCATCCTTTTTAATCCAAGCTCTTGAATTCACCTTGTAACACAAACATGATTAAAAAAGAACATTAAGCATTATCATGTGCATAAAACCACGTAATAACTGGGGTTTAATATACAATATTTGACCCTCAACAGATAACACATAGTTTCTTGTCCTTTCTTTAGCCTAACAAAGCCTCAATAGAATAGTCACTAGCATCACAAATGATTTCGAAAGGAATGCTCCAATCGGGTTGCTACATGATTGGTACAATTTTCAGCATACCCTTTAGATTTGTAAAAGCCTCTTAGCATGAGTCAGTTTACTCGAATGGAATATCCTTTTGTAGGATGTTACTTAATGGTCTAAAGATTTGATTAAAATCCTTAATAAACCTCTTATAGAATCTTACATGACTTAGAAAAGAATGAATGTCACATATGCTTTTGGGAGCTAGCAAATTAGTAAGCAAATCTATTTTGGCCTTGCGCACTTTGATTCCATTAGATGAGATCACGTGCCCAAGGACAATTCCCTTTTGAATCATGAAGTGGCATTTTTCCTAATTCAAGATAAGGTTCTTCTCTTCAAACATTGTCAAAACTAGATTCAACCGCTCGAGGCATTCGTTAAATGTACTTTCAAAAATGGGTAAGTCGTCCATGAAAACTTCTAGAAAATGACTAACAATATTGTCTGAAAAGATACTAAGCATGCATCTCTGGAATGTCACAGGAGAGTTATATAGCCCAAATGGCATCCTTTGGTAAGCAATGTTCCAAAGGGGCATGCAAAGGTAGTCTTCTCCTGATCTTCAGGGGCTATCTCAATTTGATTATAGCCAAGTACACATTTATGAAGAAATAGTAGGAATGACCGATCAATCTTTTTAAATTTTGATTAATAAAAGGTAAAAGAAAGTGGTCTTTACTCGTGACGATATTCAACTTCCTATAGTTAATGCACATTCTCCAACTAGTGGTAACTCTAGTTGACATGAGTTCATTGTTGGCATTGGCTACGATCTTAATTATAGACTTCTTGGGAACCACCTGAGTTGGGCTCATCCACTAACTATCGAAGATAGGGTACATGATACCCACATATAATAATTTAATTTAACACATCAATCTTAACCATATCCCTCATGTTTAGATTTAATCGACGTTGTGGTCGCTTTGATATTTTGGTATTATCCTCTAAGTGTATTTAGTGACTGTAAATCAGGGGATTAATTCCATTGAGATCTGCAATAGTCCATTCTATGACACTCTTGTGGTTCTTAAGAATAACAACAAGCTTACTCTATTGCTTATCATCCAAGTGGGAAGAAATCACTGATGGTAATGTGTCTCTTTGACCAAAATAAACGTATTTCAGTTCAAATGGTAATGGTTTTTAGGTCAAGCTTCGGTGGCTTGATGCTAAATGGTAGAGGCTTTGAGTCTATAAGGGGCAATTTCTCAAAGCTTGGCATCCACCAATTAGTTTCAAATACCGACTAAGAATTTAATAAAGTGCTCATTATATCTAATATCATATGATCGTCAGAATCCATAAAGTGAGCAATACAGGCTTCTAAGGGGTCATAAATTGTAGTCAATATGAGCTTCTCGTCCATGAGTGTATTAGTAATGTTTTCCTTGTGGACCTTATTTACATCCTTGGGATGTTTACAGAGAATGAACATGTTCACCTCCAATGTCATGTTTCCAAAGGACAACTTCATCACTCCATTCCTAGTAATTGATGATTGCATTTGAAGTGGCCAGGAATGACCATCTTAGGATGACCAGAATTTAAGTGCTAGGGTTTATAAGTTGTTTCTTTAGGATGTTAAAGTCTACTGGGTTATAGAACTTATCAACATGGAGTAACACATCCTCAACTACCCTTCTAGGTATACGAATAGATCGGTTAGCAAATTGTAGGGTCGTCTTGGTGGGTTTTAATTTACCAACCACTAATTGTTTGTACACTAAGTAAGGTATAAGGTTAACGCTTGTCCCCATTGAGGGTCAAATATTGCATATTATCCCCATTTATATCTTGGTTTTATGAATATGATAATGCTTTATGTTCCATTTTACTCATGTTTGTGTTGTAAGGTAAATTTAAGAGCTTGGATTGAAAAGGGTACTAAAGGCATGGATTTGATGCTCAAAAATCACTAAGGCAAGGGATGAATCTTAAGAGACCAAGATTGAAGAATTCACATGCCAAAGATCCATGAAAACCAAGTAAAGAATGAAGAGAATCAAAGATTGGAAGTGAAGAAAAGGAATCTTGAAATCGTCTTGAAAAAGCATATTCTGAAACTTTGGGTCATTCTATGAAATTGCGCAGAGTGAAGTCTATTTTGGGAAACTGTGCAAAGTGAAGTCTATTTTAGCAAACTGAGCAAATTTGAGGCACTTTCTAGAGTTTTCCAACTAGGCATGAAAGTTGGAGTTCCATAACTATAAATAGGACTCCCTAGGATGTTCTTAGGCATCTTCTAGGGTTTAAGGAGTGGAGCAAAAAGGGGGGAGAAGATGTCGCCAAGAGTTTTTCTTATTCTTCATTAGTTGTTTTCATGTTTTTCTTAAGAGCCTTTGGTCCAATCATATCTATGGTTGGCTAAACCTCTTAGCTAGGGCTAAGAGGTGAAGCTTGTAGCATGATGCGATGTTTCTCTTGCTTTGATTCATGTTTATATTGAACCTTCTTTAATTCTAATTTAATATTTAAGGAATACTTTTAGCTTTTAATGGTTTGTTGTGACTCAAATTACAGTAGATCTGCAATAACTTTGAGTATCTTCTTTTCCTGATTTTTAGATTGTGGGATTGGTAAATATTGTTGTTGGCCATCGTCCCATGGGCATGGTTTGGTGATGGAATGCCTTCCAATTATCACAATTCTCCTCCATTGAGAATTAGGTCAAGGAAAGTTCATATTTGATCTTAATTGTTATATCTTCCAATTGGATAGCATAAGACTCCAATTCCAATTGTGGTACTTGAATTAAGTAAAAGGGCTCCCTGATCACTGTAAGTGGATCCTTAGCGCTCAAGTTCACTTTTGATACTTAATAAATCCTTCATAATTTCTCTCTTTTATTTCATATTTAGATTTAGATATTTTTCTAGTTCTAGTTTTAGTTCTTTTCAGAATACGTACAAGTTTAGTCGTCCCTATGGATTTGACCTCATTCTCATGAGTTATTACTACATTGCGACCTTACACTTGGGGTTGTGAACAAGTTTTTGGCGCCGTTGCCAGGGACTAACGGTTGCTTTTTTCTGAGATTAACTAGTTTTGGAATTAGTTTAAGGTTAGGGTTTTTCTACTTTCTATTTTTAGGTTAGGGTTTTTTTCTGAATTATTTTAGAAATTAACTTAGCTTTCTATTTATAGGTTTAGAAACTTTTCTAATTTATTTTTAGAAACTTTTCTTTTTCATTTTTGGAAACTAAGTAGTTCTTTTAGAAACTTTCCTAATTTATTTTTAGAAACTAAATCATCTTTCTATTTTTAGAAACTTTCTATTTCTCTTTCTAGAAACTAATTTACTTTCCTTTTTCTTTTGCAGCATCCTAACATAGAAACTTTTAATTTGATAACTTCTTTCTAATTCTCTCTCTTTCTATTTTTGAATTTCTATTTCTCTTTTTCTTTTTAGGTTTAGGTTTAGATTATGAAATTGAGGGCTGAGAGTGTTTCATGCCCAAGTGGGTCTGTGATAACACTCAACGTCTCTTGAGTGAAGGAGGATTGTTTGAGAGGTTATCTATCCATCACAGGCTTGCACACCACTCGAGATCCACAGAGTTAACTGAAGTTATGGCTGCAAATCAACTAGCCAATTAACCTCTAAATTCACCCCAACCTAGGGTGGAGGAAATCCAAGATGAGAACGAGGTGCATCGAGCACCCTCGCCTCTTACTTTATGAGATTATTTATAGCCGACGGGGGTGAGCACCCCTTCCTATATAGTTTTTCCAGAAAATACAGGAAACATAGACATCAAGCCAGGAGTGATCTAACTCCTTCCAAAGTTCCTTAGGCTTAAATCTGAAAATTCATATTTACACTTAAAAGAGTTTGATAAGATCATATCCACTTTATACTTTCCTAATATATCTGAGGACACAATCTGGCTGAAACTCTTCCCTTTATCCCTGAAAGAAAAGGCTAAGACGTGGTTACATTCACTACGTCCACGATCTATTGGCAGATGGAATGACATGACAAGGGAGTTCATAAAGAAATTATTCTCATATCATAAAACGAATACCATTGGAAAGTCTATCATGAACTTCGCTCAAAAGGAAGATGAAACATTCTTCCAATGTTGGTAGTAGTTTAAGGATCTTATCAGTTCATGCTTACAATACGGTTTTGAAATATGGCGCATAACAAATTTCTTCCATGAAGGACTAACATCTTCCATGCGCCAATTTGTCGAGACAATATGTAATGGGGAATTCCTAAACAAATATGTTGATGAAGTGTGGGATTACTTTGATAAACTTGCTGAAACCGCACAATCATGGGACATCTCCCCAAGAATGAGCATCATGTCTAAGCCTACTCAAACAAAGGAGAGATGTAGAATATATCTTTTGAAAGAGGAAGATGATATCAATGCTAAAGTGGTCAATCTCACAAGGAAACTCGAGGCCATGAAACTTAGGAAGGATAAGGATAAGGAAGTTGTCTGCGGTATTTGTGCTTGTTACATCATACAACTGAAAATTGCCCAACAATACCTGCATTTCAAGAAATATCGAATGAGTAATCAAATTCGTAAATAACTACCAAAGGCCTTTCAAGGGATTCACTTCGAATAGATACAACTCCAGCTGGAGAAATCATCCGAATTTTAGTTGGAGGAATGGACAATCTGTTACACCTCAAGGAATCCCTAATCAATTCTTAAATCAAGGGAAACCTCAAGAAAAATTGATTTAAAATCCTCAAGAGCTCATCCAGTAAAGTACTCTTCAAGCCTTACAAGAACTCACAAAGGCTATATAAAAGATAGACTCATGCGTTACGGTTATGGAGAAAGGGATGCCCCCAGCCCAACCTATCCCCAATCCTAAACCGGAATACGGAGTTAGTGAACTAAACTCTTCAAATCCAATGGAACAAGCTAAGTCTGTCATCACTCTTAAGAGTGAGAAGATAATTGACAAATCTATTCTGGTAAGGGCTGAGAAGCCTAAGGATCCGGATGTAGATGAGATTGATAGACCTAGCAATGCTCCACATGAGGTAGAACCAAAACTTCAAAGCAAACCGATTGCTCTATTTCCCCAACGGTTGATAGCACCAAAACCTCTCTCTAACTCTCAGGATATTCTAGAGGTGCTTAAGAAAGTGAATGTCAACATTCCTCTACTAGATGCTGTAAAACAGATACTTTCATATGCTAAATTTCTAAAAGATTTATGTACGACCAAAAGACGACAAAACATACAAAAGAAAATATTCTTAACAGAAAAAGTGAGTGTCATCCTAAAACAAGATGTGCCATAGAAGTACAAAGATCCTAGTAGCCCAACCATTGGCTATGTAATTGAGAATTACCGGATTGAGCATGCACTTCTTGACTTAGGAGCGAGCATAAATCTGATCACATACTTGGTCTACAAACAACTGGGTCTAGGTGAATTAAAACCCACCCAGACCACATTATAACTAGTCAATCGCTCAGTTCATGTGCCGAGTGGGATAATTGAGGATGTGTTGGTCCAGGTTGACAAATTCTACTAACCAGTAGAATTTATCGTCCTAGATACTCTACCCGCCGTGGATATGAACACTCAAATTCATGTCATCCTTGATCACTCACTCCTTGGTACATCAAATGCAATCATTAACTGTAAGAATGGAGTCATAAATTTGTCTTTTAGTAATATGACATTGGAACTCAATATCTTTTTAAATATAAGCAAATAGGCAGAGGATGATGATGATGCCCATGATGTTAACTTGATTGATTCTTTCGTGGAAGATAGAACTCTGATGACCTTATCCTTTGACCCTCTAGAGACGTGCTTGGCCCACTCCCATGATTTAGATGATGATATGATTAGGGAGACGAGTGTCATGCTTAATATTGTGTCGGTACTTGAAGTTAATTGGTAGAGACCACAATTTGAAGAATTACCCCAAATGAATATAGCGCCTCTACCGTCTGACCTCAAGGCACCAAAGCTTGACATAAAACCTTTGCCCTCTGATTTGAAATATGTCTATTTAGATCAAGATGACACATACTCGGTGTTGATTTCTTCCCACCTTGAGAGAGAATAGGAGAGTATGCTTATTTCTACTCTTATTTAGCACAAAAGAGCCCTTGGATGGTCGATTGTAGACCTCAGGGGAATTGACCCTTTGATTCGTACTCACCACATTTATCTAGAGGAGAATCCGAAGACATCCCGACAACCACGTTGTAGATTAAATCCAAATATGAAGGAAGTGGTTAAGGCCGAGGTTCTTAAGCTATTAGACATGGGTATCATATACCCTATATCCGATAGCCAATAGGTGAGTCCAACTCAGGTGGTTCCTAAGAAGTCTGGAATCACTATCGTAGCAAATACCGACAAGGAACTCGTGCCAACTAGAGTTACTACTAGTTGGAGAATGTACAGTGACTACAAGAAATTGAATACCGTCACAAGGAAGGACCACTTTCCTTTGCCATTTATTGATCAAATCTTGAAAAGGCTAACTGGTCATTACTATTACTGTTTCCTTAATGGATATTCGGGCTACAACCAGATAAAGATAGCCTCTGAAGATCAGGAAAATATCACATTCACATGTCCCTTTGACACCTTTACTTACCAAAAGATGCCATTGGCTTGTGTAATGCCCTCGCCACTTTTCAATGATGCATGATGAGTATTTTTTCTGATGTGGTGGGGCAATATTTAGAGGTCTTCATGGATGACTTCTCTGTCTTTGGTTAATCCTTCAACGATTGTTTGGAGAATCTTAAATGTGTGCTGAAGCAATGTAAGGAAAAGAATTTAGTACTAAATTGGGAGAAGTGTCATTTAATGGTTCGAAAGGGGATTGTCCTTGGACATATCATCTCATCCAAAGGAATTGAGGTAGATAAGACTAAGATTGATCTTATCTCTAACTTACCTCCACCTAAGAACATATGAGACGTGCGATCCTTTTTAGGACATGCCAAATTTTATAAGAGATTCATAAATGACTTTAGTCACCTCTCTTGTCCTTTATGCAATCTACTTCAGAAGGATGTACCATACGAGTAGACTGAGCAATGCCAGGAAGTTTTTTCTAAGCTCAAGGGTATGTTAACCACTGCACCTTTCACCCGACTGGAGCATTCCTTTTAAAATTATGTGTAATGCATCCAATTATGCTCTTGGGGCAATGTTAGGCTAGAGAAAAGAGAAGAAGCCCTATGTTATACACTGTGCAAGTAGAACTCTAAATCCTGCCCAAGTGAATTACTCAACTACGGAGAAGGAACTCTTAGCTGTAGTATTTGCTTTGGATAAATTTATGTCCTACTTGATCGGATCCTAGATCATCATCTTCACAGATCATGCGGCGCTTGAGTATCTTCTTTCTAAGAATGATGCTAAGCTCCGCTTGATAAGATGGATCCTCCTACTCCAAGAATTTGATTTGGAAATAAAAGAAAAGAAGGGAGTAGAGAACGTAGTGGCAGACCATCTTTCCCGCCTTGACATCTCTGATTCCCTTGAGACGTCGAATATAAATGACATGTTTCCTGATGAACAACTATTTAAAGTCTCCCATTCACCTTGGTTTACGGATATTGCTAATTATCCTGCCACAAGTTTCACGCTGACACATTGGACTACGCAAGATCAGAAGAAAATTTTCACCAAGGTACGCAAATTCCTCTAGGATGATCCATATTTGTTTAAATATTGTACAGACCAAATCTTAAGGAGATATGTACCAGCTAATGAACACCATAGTGTCATCTCCTTATGTCATTCTCAGCCTATGGTGGTCACTTTTCTGCTAAAAAGACCATGACCAAAATTCTTCAGTGCGGCTTTTACTGGCCCACTATGTTCAAGAACACTCATGAGTTTTGCAAAGCTTGTGAGCGCTGTTAGAAATTGGGATCATTGTCCCATCAAAATATGATGCCTTTGAACCCCATTCTGATCATTAAAGCATTTGATTGTTGGGGCATCGATTTCAAAGGACTATTCCCTCAATCTTTTAGAAATTTATATATTTTGTTAACGGTAGACTATATCACTAAATGGGTCAAAGCGATCCCTTGCCAGAACAATGATTATCAAATGGTCATTAAGTTTTTAAAAGAGAACATCTTTTCTTGCTTCAGAACACTTCGGGCCATCATTAGTGATGGAGGTTCACATTTCTATAATAGGCCATTTGCAAACTTAATGAAGAAATATGACATCTCTCACAAAGTGTACCTACAAACAAGTGGGCAAGCCAAAATTTTCAATAGGGAAATTAAACATATTTTGAAAAAAATGGTTAATCCTGACTGTAAGGATTGGTCAATCCGATTGACCGATGCTTTATGGACTTATCGTACTGCATTTAAAATCCCTATTGGAATGTCTCCCTTTAGACTTGTCTATAAGAAGGCTTGCCACTTGCCCGTGGAGTTGGAACATAGTGCCTACTGGGTGATTAAAAATCTGAACTTCAATTTGGACAATGTTGGCTCACTGTGCAAACTTCAGTTGAATGAACTGGAAGAATCCGGAATGATGTATATGAGAACTCGAGAATTTACAAGGACAAGATGAAGGTGTTTCATGACCAACACATTCTTCGAAAATCATTTACACCAAGTCAAAAAGTTTTTTTTGTATAATTCTCGGTTACACCTTTTTCCAAGTAAACTCCGATCTCGTTGGACTGACCCTTTCACTATTACTAATATTTATACTTATGGGGCTATTGAGATTTGGAATCCAAATAATGACAATGAATTCAAAGTAAATGGACATCGTTTAAAGCCATTTGTTGAAATTTTTTATTCAGAGGACATGTTAATACCTCTGATTGACCCTGTTTACCACGATTGATCTCTTAATCTGATGGAAGTATAGGTATATTTATTTACTTTCATATGATTTAGGATTAAGATAGTTTACTTTCCGCTGTTTAGGATAGTTTCATTTCCACTGTTTAGGATAGTTTGCTTTTTGTTGGTTTAATTCTTGTGTTAACCCATCTTCACACTGTGACCACTCGAAAGGCCTCAAAATTCCTTCGTCAAGTATTCCTTTCGATCACTTCCCTTCTTTTTTCATTGCCTCTTTTACATTACATGCTTATTTCTTTTACATTTAGGACAATGTAGATTTTTCGATTGGGGATGGGGGATTAGGTGAACTAATCGGTGTTTTCTTAGTTTTGAGCAAAATTTTTAACAATTTTCAATGTTTCAAGTTGAAATCTATTTGGAAAGTAATGAATTGTGTACTAAAGAATGCGTTGAGTATGATAAAAATAGAGATTGAATTTTGGATTGTTAGAGTTTGATCAACTAAGTAATATATCACCTAAGTTCTTGCGCTCAATTGATTAAGAGATAGTTTGAATATCATATTAATCTAAATCATAAGACACATTCAATTTGTCTTCTGTAAGACATGATAGAAGTTTTTATTGTTAGTTTGTGAATCATTGATAGATGGTGAGAATCGAGTTTGAAGAATTTTATCCACCTTAAAAGAAGAAAAGAACCAGTTAAAAAAATAGGAGATCAACAAAGAGGTCATGAAAAAGAATAAAAATATGGAAAAATATGGAAAAGAATGCAAAAATAAAAAGAATAAATAAAAAATTGACTGTCGATATAAAATCAAAGACTGGAAAAAGAAGTAAAAAGGGAATTAATTCAGAATCAGTACTTGAGTTTCAAACTGATCTTGAAGTGATGAGCATGGCTAACATGATGAACTAATAGTATTCGTACATAAAGTAAGTTGATTTTCACTGAGCACATTGAAAAACTTTATATGCAAATTATGCTTGATTTAATGGACAAAGAATTTACTTGTTGGTTTCTTATGTGGTTCAGCTCTAAGTTTTCAAAACCACACTTTCGTATCTTAATTATACCCATTCATACTTGGGTGTACAAAAGATTATTTTCCTATAGAGGTTTTGGACATTAAGCATTGAGATTTATTGCACGCATACTTTGCTTAGGGCTAGCAAAATGCAGGTTGGGGATTGTGTTGAGGGTCAAACATTTCATATTATCCCCCATTTTATCTTGGTTTTATGAACATGATAATACTTAATGTTTTATTTTACTCATGTTTGTGTCACAAGGTGAATTTAAGAGCTTAGATTGAAAAGGGTGCTAAAAGAATAAATTTGATGCTCAAGAATCACTGTTCACAACCCCAAGTGTAGGGTCGCGATGTAGTAATAATCTCGATAAGACCGAGGTCGAATCCATAGGGATTGAACTCGTGTGTCTTCTGAAAGCAACTAGAAGTAGAACTAGAAGAAGATGAAAACCTAAGTCTGGAAGTATAGAGAGTAATTGTGAGAGATTTAATGAAAAACTTAAGAAATTCAAAGGTGGAAAACTAGGGTTTCCAAGGATCCACTTGTCGAGATCAGGGAGATCTATGCTTGATTCAATGATGCAACTGGAATCAGAGTCCCATCGTATCCAATTGGAAGATATTTCAGTAAAACCAAATCTAAACTTCCTTTGACCTAATTCTCAATGGATAAGAGGTGTGAGAATTGGAAGTGATTCCATCATAAAACCATGCCTATGAGACAAGGCAAACAACAGGATTTACCAATCCCACAACCAATCATAAGATAATCATGAAGATTAGAAGGATTCCATGACCCAACCATGCCCATGAGACGATGGTGAACAACAGGATTTCCTAATTTCACAATCTCAATACATGAAAAGAACATACTCAAAGCTATCGTAGATATATTGTAATTTAAGTCACAACAAACCATTAAAAATTGAAAATATTTCTTAAAATCAAATTAGAATCAAAGATAGTTCAACTTAAACATAAATCAAAGCAATAGAAAACATCACATCACGCTACAAGCTTCACCTTTTAGCCCTAGCTAAGATGTTTAGCCAACCATAGACATGATTAAATTAGAATCTCTTAAGAAAAACATAAAAATGACTAAGGAAAGGGAAAAAAAACTCTTAGCGACAGCTTCTCCATGCGTTTGCTCTACTCCACAAACCCTAAAAGATGCTTAGATACATCCTAGGGAGTCCTATTTATAGTTGTGGAACTCCAACTTTCGCACCTAGTTGAAAAACTTTAAAACTTGCCTCAAGTTTACGCAGTTTTTCAAAATAGGCTTCACTCTGCACAATTTTATAGAATGCCCCAGCATTTCAGAATATGCTTCTTCAAGACACTTTCAGGAATATGTTTGTTTTCAGGACAATTTCAAGATTCCTTTTCTTCACTTCAAATATTTGATTCTCTTCATTTCTCTCTTAGTTTTCATGGATCTTTAGCATGTGAATTCTTCAATCTTGGTCTCACAAGATCCATTCTTGGCTTTGGTGATTCTTAAGTGTCAAATTCATTCTTTTAGCATCCTTTTCAATCCAAGCTCTTAAATTCACCTTGCAATACAAATATGAGTAAAATAAAACATTAAGCATTATCATGTTCATAAAACCAAGTAATAAATGTGGGATAATATGTAATATTTGACCCTCAACAATCACCAAGGCAAGGGATGGATCTTAGGAGACCAAGATTAAAGAATTTACATGCCAAAGATCTAAGAAAATCAAGTAAGGAATGAAGAGAGTCAAAGATTTGAAGTGAAGAAAAAGAATCCTGAAATCGTCCTAAAAAAATATATTCTGAAACTCTGGGTCATTTTGTGAAATTGCGTAGAGTGAAGTCTATTTTGAGAAATTGCGTAGAGTGAAGTCTATTTTGAGAAATTGTACAGAGTGAAGTCTATTTTAGCAAACTGCATAAATTTGAGGCGATTTTTAGAGTTTTCCAACTAGGTGCGAAAGTTGGAGTTCCAAAATTATAAATAGGACTCCTTAGGATGTTCTTAGGCATCTTCTAGGGTTTAAGGAGTGGAGCAAAAGGGTGGAGAAGCCGTTGCCAAGAGTTTTTCTTTTTCTTAGTTATTTTCATGTTTTTCTTAAGTGACTTTGGTCCAATAATGTCTATGGTTGGCTAAACCTCTTAACTAGGGCTAAGAGGTGAAGCTTGTAGCGTGATGGGATGTTTCTCTTGCTTTGATTCATGTTTATATTGAACCTTCTTTGATTCTAATTTAATATTTAGGGAATACTTTCAGTTTTTAATAGTTTATTATGACTGAAATCACGGTAGATCTCCATTAGCTTTGAGTATCTTCTTTTCCTAATTTTCAGATTTTGGGATTGGTAAATCCTATTGTTGGCCATCATCCCATGGGCATGGTTTGGTGATGGAATCCCTTCCAATTATCACAATTCTCCTCTATTGAGAATTAAGTCAAGGAAAGTTCAGATTTGATCTTAATTGTTATATCTTCTAATTGGATATGATAGGACTCCAATTCCAATTGTGGTACTTGAATCAAGTAAGAGGGCTCTTTGATCACTGCAAGTGGATCCTTAGCGCTCTAGTTCACTTTTGGTATTTGATAAATCCTTCACAATTACTCTCTTTTATTTCATATTTAGATTTAGATCTTTTTCTAGTTTTTTTTTTTTTTCAGAATACATACAAGTTTAGTCCATGTGGGTTCGACCTCGTTCTCACTAGTTATTACTACATCACGACCCTACACATAGGGTTGTGAACAGTCCCCAAGTCTAGCATGGCTTGTTCAATTCAAAATTTTCTTATGAAACATAAGATCGTAGGGCTATCAGAGTCTTTGTATTTTGGGAGAGCATTTTGCTTAATAATCACACTTACTTTTTTCATAAAAAAGGTTTTCTTTTGTACATTTAGTTTTCATTTAACTGTGCAAAGGTCCTTAAGAAATGTGGTATATGAGGGAATTTGCTTAATTGTATCCAACAATGGAATGTTAATTTTGACTTGGTGAAAACTCTCTAAGATGTCATGATTCTCTAATGGGCATTTGGATGAGACAAGATGTTTGGGGAATAGAGTCGAGGGTTTGTTCTCATGCCCCGACTCTTTGTCATGTAGGGTAAGGCTTAATCCATCCTCACTTTTAGATTTATCTGAATCCTTAGGTGTATCGGCTTTCATCGGTATCGTCTTGTCTATTTCATTTCTACTTCTAAGAGTGGTGATGAACTTGGCTTGTTCAACATGGGGGTTAGGAGGATTCAAATCATACACTTCATATTGTCCTTTTAGGTTAGGCTAAGATTGGGTTGGAAAGGTCCATTTCTCCCTAATAGTCAATTGTGATTCACTACGTATTGTCCTTTTACACATGATCTAGCCAACACAAACCTGATGGCTAATTGTTTTTTTTTTTTTTTTTTTTTTTTTTTTTTTTTTTTTTAATGGATCAATTCATCTAGGGTAGGTTGTTTTGGACCTAAAGGGGTCTAAGGCTAGGATTACTGATCGAACCCAAAGGTTAGCAACCCCAAGTATAGAGCTGCAATGCAGTAATAATTCGGTAAGACCAAGGTTGATCCACAAAAAATTTTGTGAGAATATACTAAGAACTTAAATTAAGAGAAACAATTGGTTTATGTTTTTAATCTAGGGGAATAGAAGAGTTGTAAAAACAATTGTAAAAAGGGCTAAGGATCTAGGACTTCCCACTTACTAGATTTTGAATTTAAGTCGTCTTCTCGAGTTAATAACTCAAATAAAACTGCATTCCAATTCATTCCAATAGGAAGATAATACAGTAATATCGATCACAAACATCCAAAATAAATTATAATCATGATAGGCTTGGTCTCTCATGAAGATCTAGGTAATCACATCCCAGGGAATCAAAAGCATCTAACGTACCTAGAGGCGATAATAGATCAAACAACTTTATAAATTGATTCCTTCTCCAATATAGGAATTCAGTAATATCATATTATAATTCAACATAAAAATCTTAACTTTCATTGAAAAATAAATTAACTATTAAATATTTATTAACAGATTCATCCCTTAGCCTTAGCTAAGAGATTAGTTAAATATGACTAACATCTTAAATAAAATGAAAAAAAAAAAAAAAACACTAGAACCGAAGGATTGAGAATGAAAGATGATTCAGAAGAAACTTCGCCTCTCTCTCTCTCTCTCTCTCTCTCTCTCTCTCTCTCTCAAGCCCTAATTCCTCCTTATATCAACTTAAACGACTTATTTAAATAGGAAAAGTTCTCACCGACTTAGAACCGACTTTAAATTTATATATTTATGTTACACTTCAGTCTTACTGACAGTCACCTTTGGTCGCACCAAGTCTAGCTGAAAATTCCTTCGGGTGTAGCTAAATTTCATAAAAATCTGTCTGAAGTCTTTATCTCTCTTAGGTCGCACTGAACCTCCCTTCGGTGGCACCGAACATGGCTTTGGTTGGACCTAAGTAACAAGTTGAATTATCTTTAAAAATCACAGTTTTTTACTAGACTATTATGTGCACATTTAGTCAAACCGAACCAACCTCAATTAGGATCAAACTGTCTATTATTTCTGTTATTGCACTTTGTGATTTTTCAATCATTTCTCCATCCTATATGCTTTGTTTCCTTGAATCTTTGACACTTAAATTCTTCAATACTAGCCTCCAAATATCTAAGTCTTCACTTGATTAATCTTTTGAGATTTAACCCTTGTTAAGAATGATTTTGTCTTTGTTTCCTGAATTACCTCGCATGTACAAGATATATATTAGTTAATCAATTAAACACTTTCAGTAAATGAAAACTAATGCAATTGAGATGATAAATATGCAATATTTAAATGTTATCAATTACCAAAGAACCTCTTGATTTACCTGTTGTCTTTGACCTTGATGCTTCAAGTCTTTGAGTCTTTAGTCTTTAATGTCTTCCTATAAAGGTTTAACTGACTCAAGATGCCCGGACTTACGTCATTGACAAAACTAATGCACTAACAATCTCCCCCCTTGTCAATTATGTGACAAAACTAATCTAAACCTTGTCATAGTCCATACTAATGATAAACCAAAACAACTTAAAATATTAAATGTCAAAATTACAATGGTTTACAACATAAATATAGGACGACATGTAAACTTAAATGCTCCCCCTAACTTCATCAATTCCCTACAATAAATAAAACCTGCAAAACAAAATTTAAGTTATTTTTGTGGGACTTGATCTTTCTCCTTATTTTTGTCAATATTCGACAAAAAAACAATCCCATGGTTATACCAATAAGCACATAAAATGAAAGCTTTATAAATCATACATTTACATATAAGAACAAACATACTAGGAAATGTACTTAGGGTGTATATACATATTCAAATCATATAGCTTGCATAATATGTTTGATGAGGGTTGAATATTGCATCTCAGACCCCAAATATTACTTATTTTACGTACATGATAATGTCTAACATCGTATTTTAATCGTGTTTTTGTTACAGGATGTAATAAGGAGCATTTATTGAAAAAGAGTATCAAAAGCGTGGATTTGACGCTCCAAAGTTACCAGAGCAAGGAATGGATTCCATAAGACTAATATTGAAGAATTTACATGCCAAGGATCGGAGAAAATCAAGCCGTTCACGTTAAAGAGGCCTGAAATTGGTGCAAAATGCGAGATCACATGGTTCCCACCATCCGATTGACTCGAAACTTCATACATGTGATGGGGGCCATAAATTAACCGTACATATTAAGTTTCAGCCTTTTGATGTCTTGGAAAGTGCTCCAACTGACAAATCAGCCCATAAACCGTTGATTTCAGGCCCACCTGATATCTGGACCTTCTTCAAAGTTTACTTAGACGGTTTAAATAATATGAGAAACAGGATGGACGGCTTGGATTTCTCGAAAACATTACAGTAGGCCCCGCATGGGAAGCGAATGTGCATATGTGCACTACACACAAGAGCCGCACCATAGCAGCAGAAGCGGTCAGCAGCGCTGACCGCCTTCCAAATTCTCACCCGCCATGGTGGTTGCCGTTTCAGCAGCGAACAGACGCCGCTGGTCCGTTTTACGGATGGTAGTGGGCCCCACCCATGCCCCGCACGGAAAATCCGAACTGTTCATCTTGAAGATGGGTTCGTAAACTTTAAAACCATGTTAATATTTGACACCCATGCATGCACACGTGTACGATACAGAGGCCACAAAAGGGCTGCCCTGCAACATTTAAATCTGATCTTTTTGTGTTTTCTTCTCTGGGACGCATCAATGGACGTTCAAAACTACCTATTCTTGACTGAAATTTCATCCTGAATCCAATGGACGAGGTAGATTTTCTAGAAAATACTTCTGTGGGGCCCACCGATCACGACAGCGAAAGGGTGCGAAAGTTTCACACATATTAAGAAATCTGGTTTTCCAAGCGGTGGTGGGCCACCATCTTTGATCATATGGTAGATCTGAACCGTACATCATGTAGAGGACCCAAGAAAGTCCTAAGGGATGGTGTTTTTTTGGAATTTGAGCGAGGAAAATGTTATGTTTCGAGGGCCCGAACTGGGCTACGAAAAGGCTTTCGTGCGCATACGACGGCTTCCCAAATCCGATTTTCACCACTCCAGCCACTCCATCAGCTATAAAAAGAGTTGCAAAACATGAGGAAGAGCATTCAAAAATTGGAGAATTCCAGATCCAGAGGAAAATAGCAGATCCAGTGAGAAGAAGAAAGGAGAGAGAGAGGAAGGAAGAAGGGAGATGTTCCTATTTTTTATATTTATTTTTCCTTCTTTCCTAATTAATTTTATGGATTGCTAATCTTTCAGCTAGGGCTGAGATAAAGCCCCTAATTTGAATACTCTTGTTATATTTTGATTTTACTTTGAATTGATTGGTGTGTTTCTTTCTCTAAGTGGGCTTGATTGGTTTAAATTTTATACTTCTTCATCTATGAACTTGACCAAAGTATATATATAGATGTTGTTTGGATGCTTATTCTAGGTGCTTGTGTTTGATCAAGAACAGGTTTCCTATAGAGGAAGAAACAGGGTGCTTTAATGAACTATACATTCCATGTGCAGGACCAAGGACATGGGATATGTTATTCATGGCATTGCTTAAAGGAATTAGACATTCTGTATGCCCGATTAAGGACACAGATTGTGCTTTCTCTATATAAGTGGTATCAATCTAGATTAAGGTGAATCAACAGACAAAACAAGGGTTATGATAATTAGGGGTGGATTCGAAAGTCCTAGTGCTCTTCCTCTGATTGAATTTTCTTCCCTGTTCTTAATTGTTTTTCCTAGAATTGTGCTTAGTAGTTCATTCCATTATTTGTTGGATTAGTTAAGAAGAATTGTGAATTTGAGTTGTGACGATCAGTTCTCGTGGGAACGATCTCATAATACGTACTATATCTACATCTGATTCGTATACTTGCGAGTTTAAAAATCATTTAAATCATGTTGGTTTAAATTTTTGCCTATCAAACGGTATAACCAATGATAGTTTAGCAAAAAACATGTGATACAAAAATGAAGCAACTTTAAAGTTAAACTACCAAAAGGTTAATGAGGCTAAAATCCTTGAATTTATCTATAAACTCACATAAACCTTTTAAGGTTAGGTATCCCTCTTCATAGTACCTTCCTTAGGTGAATTCATAGTTCGAGATTTATAGTATGAGATTTACTTATGTTATCCCAACTATGATTTTTGTCCCCCCAATTAAGCACTTTCCTAGTTTTCTAATTTAGGAGGGCAACCTGTTTTAACAATTTCCTTATGTGATTGTTCATTTTTGGAGGGGTTGGAAACTTCTTCTTTTCTAGTGATCCTTTACGAGAGCTTCTCCATCGTTGTGCTAATTTCTCAAGTCATAATATATTTACATATATGGCTCAGGACTGAGGTAGGTTGAGACCATTTGGATATTAAGCATTTAAACTTTAAATAGCCTGCATCACCATAATTATAACACACAAGAGATGTTCTCGATCTACTTCTTGAAGTAGACAAGTCCTTTTGAATTATCGAAGGGTTAGATGTTGTAGAATTAATTTTCTATTAAGTTCAAAACCTCTCATATCCCCTAAAGGCTTACCCATATTTAAAGATTTATCTATATGGTTCGGTTGAGCAACCTTATCCTTAATATTGGCAAAAAGAGATTTAAGTTGCCAACCTCTTGTCTTAGGCCTTGATTTAGAGATTTAACTATCGTAAGCTCACATTCTAAGCTTACATATCTCTCCAAAGTCTCATCTAAATCAGACTTGAGATTTTCCTTTTCTTGCACTAGGGAGACATTTTCAGATTTTATTCTTTCTAAATTATTAACCAAATGATTCTTTTATGCCTTAACCTAACCCAATTGTTTAAAAATCTTCATGCATTTAGCATATAGTTGGTCATATGACCCTTGTAAGTCCCCATCTTCTCAATCTTCTTCTTCTTCTTCTTCATTCGAGGAAGACTCTTCTTCTTCTTCTTCCGAGAAGTTATGGTCTGAATCACCTCCCAAATATCTAGGGAGAACAATAGTGGTGGAGGCCATAAAAACTCTATGTGAGCAGATGTCTTCGTCGCTATGGGAGTCCTCGCAATCCAAATTGGACTCCTCAGTATCGTCTCATGTTGTTGTTATAGCCTTGCCTTTTTATCTTACTTTACTGGTGCATTTGGTGGCAATATGTCCATAACTCTCGCATTTGTGACATCAAATTTCTCTCATTTTCTTAAAATGTTTACCCATATGCTTGCTGGACTATTCTGTACACATTCGGTCAGACCGAACCAACCTCAGGTGGGACCAAATAGTCTGTTATTTCTGTTAATGGACTTTACAATTTTTCCAGCCTTTTCTTCATCTTTTGTCCTTGGTTTTTTTGGATCTTTGGTATGTGAATTTTTCAATAATGTCCATCAAATCTTCAATTCTATATCTCCTTTGGATTTCTCTCTTTTTAAGCTTAATCTTCTCTTTTAAGCATGTATTCATCTTTAGGTCTAAAATCACATTTCATGAAGAAAACATATAAAATTAAATCAATTTAACACTTAATTGCAAGGAAATCTATTGTAATGGAGAGGATATATATGTATTATTTAGGCCTTATCACGCCCCCAACCGACATTTTACTAGTCCCGAGAAAAAGATGCGAAATATATTTTGAAACCAAATGAACAATTTCATATAAATTCAAACAATTCTAAAAAAAAAAATCCAAATTATAAAAATCTAAAATACATTATTAGAGAGCATAGCTTCCACCTAAACTCTAGTACTTGGTAAATATCCTAATCAAGTTCAAAGTATTAATTCTATAATTAGAAAAATTCTAAATATTGAGTTTTGTGGGTGTATAGTAAAGTCTAGACTAATTAGAATCAAAGGTTCAATACTCTAAATTTATGGTAACATTGATAATCAAAAGAAAATTGAGGATAACCAAAACCTAAACCAAAATTTTCCTTACTGTTCAATACTCTACTAATCCAAGTTTTTTTTAATTTTTCATTAATGGCTTTCACACTATTTTCAATGTTTTCTTCTTTCATAACAGTTTTTTTTCCATGAAACTTCAATAGGTAGCCCTTTTCGATGACAATTGTTTTTTTAACTGGGTATTACTTCTTTTTTTTTTTCTTTTCTTTTTTCAATTCTCACTTGAACATGATGGACAAAATTTTCAAGTTTAGCTCTTATCATTCTTAAACTTTAATGCATAAGCTAGATGTGATATGTGAATTACAAGCTCAATCAATGTTTAAAACTTCAAATTAGAAGATTAAAATCTTTGAACTTAACTTTGAAATCTATCAAATAACTATAATTCAATTTTTTTTTTTTTAAAAAAAAATCCTTAACATCAATTATGTTATCATTCTAATCTCTGGATTATCTTTGAAATCACATAAATTCATAGAATGTTTCAAATTTTTTTTTTTTAAAAAAAAAAAAAAAAGCTAAAAAATTCAAACATTCAGTACAAATATGAAAATTTTCCAAAGGAAACCTATCCCCCAACCTAAATTCTACATTATCCTCAATCCATAAATATATGTAATAAGAGAAATATTGAGGGCAATGAAAATAAAGAAAAGTAGATGAAAAATACCTGAAAGGTGACATATAGATAAGCTAATGAAAACTTCCTATCAATTGGTTTTCTGGAAAATAAACTAAACTAATAAATCAAACTAATACTAAGAAAGCAAATAAATTCCTAATATAAGAAAGTAAGGGAAAACTAATCATTTTGGGCAGATACGTTCATCCTCTAGCTAATATCTCGATAAATTCCTCAATAGGTTACACAACAAGATCATCTGAAAGCCCATTTTACAATAGGCTTGAATGTCCTGGAGCATGGACGTTCAGAGAAATTTATGAACCTCAGTAACATAACTTCGATAAAAAAACATTGAGATTTTCAAAGTGTATAATATTCACCTATGGTAGAAATTTTCAATATTAGTACAACATGGTGAATTAGAGACTACAATTAGGTGAAATTCAGAAAAAAAAAAATTCTTTAGGCAATGTAGTCTCTACAAATTTTAAAGTTTTAGACTTTAGTTCAAATTTTAGCTCCTCCACCCTTGATGGTAAACATTTAAGATCTGTGGAATGAGGTACTTCAAAATTATGATTCCCCCGATCAGTGTTAAGTATCGAGGTACAATCTTGTAAGGCATCCACTATATCTTTAATCATGTCATCATTAGAATCTTCAAACTTCTATAGAGTCGAGACATTTAGAGAAAAAGGACTCATCTTCCATACTAGAATCAAGCGTGTCATGTTCATGAATTATAGCAATATCATCATTTTTTAAAATTCCCCGTGCCTTTCGATCATTAACTAGTACCTTAATTGAGATCAACCCTTAGGAAAACTGAACCATAGGCTCTTGAACATACTCTAACTGCTTATTCTCAAATTCAACATGCTCAACATGCAAATTGAGAGAATGAAGATCACTTTCCTCACATTGTATTTATATATTACGTTGAGGCTATAGTAGACAAGCCTTTTCCTCATCAATGAGGCGTGACTGAATTCTTTGATTGGAGGATGCAAGCATCTTCAATGATTTTCTAATGTCTTCGAATGTTTGCATCATGGTTTTGTTGACTTGCTCTTGAGCAATCCCCCTTCAATCTAGCTCCTCTTGGGTTATTTTCAGTTTGATCTCATAAGTAGGAGGCCCAGGGGGATAATCGTTAGAATCCAAAGTTGGTTCACCTCTCCAGTTCACACTATTATGATGGTTCTACTAATTAATATCATACGAGTTATATGTGGGTGTACTCAATGGATGATAATCACGTATTGTCTTCTTAACCGATGGATGATAGTTGTTCTTCCTCATATAATCACATATTGATTTCTTAACCAATGGAACATCATATCCCAGTCGATTTTTGATCATAGGTCCAGTTAATTTATGAAACATAGGGCATTTCCCCACATAATGATCTGGCAACCCTTTAACTAATATCTCATCTCTTAGAAGTTGATTTAAGTATTCTTGTGTCTATTCCATCATGAACATGATGAAACCCTAATTCTAAACCTGAAAAAAATCGTACAGTAAATAAGAAAGCAAGTAGAGAGAGTAAAGTAGGATGTTACAAGTAGGGAAGAATTAGACTAGAAGATCCTGGAAAATAGAAACAAATAAACAATGTTAGTAATGCTAAAAATAAAATAAACCATAAAAACCAAATTCTGAAAATTCTATAAAAATGAAAAATTAGATTTAAAAAATCAAGAAATAAAAAAACTCAACCTAAAATATAAATTAAACCTAGAAAAACTAAACCTAATCGTGTTCGTGCCACTCCCTGGCAACAGCTAAAAAATTTTGATCAAACCCAAAGGTTGACAACCCTAAGTGTAGCGCTACGATATAGTAATAACTCGGTGCGACTGAGGTCGAATATACGGGGAATGAGGGATACAATTTAGAACAAATTTAGATCTAACGATTTGTCTGGGTTTTTAATCCATCGATTAAGGAAAGGGTTTTAAAACAATTAAATAAAAAACTAACGACCCGAGAATTTACTTATAGCAATCACGATATCTAATTTACTAATTTAATATATATCTTAATTGGATTCAAAGTCCTATCTTATCCAATCGAAAGATAATTTGGTTAAGAAATTAATGAATACTGATAAGATATGATTTTGATTAAACAATTCTCTCATAAAACACTTGGATATCAATTTCATGGAATCAAGAGTATCCAATGTACTTGGAGGCGATAATAGATCAATTAATTATATAGATTGAATCCTTATCTAATTAAGCATTGTAGTTGCACTTCCAAGCATCCAAGTGCCCGGAGTTGACAATGGATCAAAGATGAAACAACAAAAAATATTTAAAGAAAAATCTAAATATATTTCAATCTACTATCATCATTCAACCCATTTTTATTGTACAAAATAAATTAAATAACGTAATTAACTATAAGCTTCATCCCTCATCCTTAGCTAAGAGATTAGCCTAACATGGCTAACATCTTAGAAAAAAAAAAAGAAAAACTAAATAGACAAACTAGATTTGAGTGGAAGAAGAGGAAGGACAACTCCATGGAAGATCCGTTACCCCTATATCTTTCTCACAAGCCTTAATTTATAAATAGGAAAGCCTAAAACACCCCTTTAAATAAGGAAAATCCACACTAACTTGGAACTAATTTCAAATTTATGCACTTTTCTTACACTTCGGTCATACCAACTGAGACTACGGTCACACTAAACATCACTTTAGTTGTGCTGAATTAGCTTCTTGGTTGCAGTCGAATTTCTTCTAAAAATCACAATTTCTTGTTACACTATTCTAGCACATTCCGTTGGATTAAACCAACCTCAAGTGGGGCTAAACAATTTATTATTTTTGTTAATAGACTTTGTTATTTTTTTAGCCTTTTGTTCATCCTCTGTCGTTGGTTTTATTGGATATTTGGCATTTGAATTCTTCAATAATGTCCTTCAAATCTTCAATTCTTCATTTCCTTTGGCTTTATATATTTTTGAGTTTTAATATTTCTTTTAAGCATGTATTCATCTTTAGGTCCAAAATCACATTTCATGAAGAAAACATATATAATTAAATCGATTTAACACTTAATTGCAGGGAAAGCTTATGTAGTTGAGAGGATAGATATGCAATATTTAGGCGTTTTTAGACGTCCTCATCAAAATATACCTTCTTAATACAATCGAAGTTACATCTGATCATTTTTTCCAAGATGTAACCACATTTAAGGGCTTTTTAAATTATTAGTGCTCTACTACAAAATCAAACTTCTAACACCCGCAACAAAGGGAATACATCCCTTAAGAAGACACAAGGGGAGAGAGGAAGGCCTTAGATTAGCCCAAATTGTCTGGTGCATAAGAAGGATGGGTAAAACTCTATCCTAGTCTTTGTATTCAAACTAAGAACTGGGAAGGCGCCGCTATTTAAAAGGTCCCAAGTGATCAAGAAGTGGGACCAAAGGTCATATACAAGTTGGGTACCTTTATTTTTAATTGGACCATGCCACATGTAATGAAACCAAGTGAGCCCATGGGACATCTCAAGGAACAAGAAGAAGTTCAGGTTAAGGAATGTTCTTAACTCGATAAGGAAGAACTCTATATAGTAAAGTATGCTCTATAGTGCATAAATGGGCTAACCCACGATAAACATAGGTTGGAGAATGAGATAAAGGAGTATTAATTATGACAAAAATGAAGAAGTGGAAAATGAAAAGTGTTGGTTGACCGACTTCAAAAACAAACGGTCGTGGCTAGCAGATGAGAAAAATGAGAAAGTTGGATATAGTCATAGATCTCGATTTGTTTCTAAAGTTGACCAAACACACCTTTGGACTTTTCTAGCCAATTTATCCAATCAGGAGATGGGTTAGACTAGAATTGAAATTTCGAACCAACAACCGGCCAAACAACTTCATGACAAAGAACGATTTCACAGTAAGAGCTCATCTTCTAGGTATAAAGGGAAAAAAAGGAGAGAGAGGCTCAAGGTCGGTGGAGGGAGTGAAAGAAGGGCCGAGCATGAGACTCATAGTAGAAATAGGGTAGTAAGGAGTCAGATGATCTAGGTGAATGGAGTATAGAATAGGTTCACGCACCACTGATATAAGTGTGCACTTCACAGGTTTAATATCTCAATAAGAAGAAGTCATCACACAAGAAACCTAAAAAGGAGAATGAGAAGTGAATATGGTCGAACGATAAAGGAGTAAAAATTATGATGAAAATGTAACAATATATAAGTATATTGAAACATCACAATTCATGAAACTTAAAGCCTAATTAAACCATGCGACGGTCGAAGCGCGAACCCCATGTTGCAGCATGTCATGTGCTGTAATGACCACTGAAAACCTGAATGTAATATGACCCATCACATCTCTCAATATGAAGTGATGTGGGGGGCATTGTTTACTCCCATTTTTTATGCCCTCAAGTGGGCCAATCACAGGCCTTCACATATCGATACAACATAACCGTAACTAGCACAAAACATACTCTCACCCGAAAGTATCATAGTTCATTAATTCATGTTTCCTTCGGAGATACTCATTCTATTATAAATCCAAATGCACGAGCCCTTATGCTTGCCTTTTGGAGAGAAAATTAGTATAAGCCACGTGGTCACAATTATGATAGAAGTGTAACAGTATATAAGCATATTAGAAGTTGGAAATCATGCCAGGCGAAAGTCAAAGCCTCGTTAAAACATGCGACAGTCAAAGCGCGAACCCCGTGTTGCAGCATGTCATGTGCTCGAACGACCACCAAAAACTTGAATGTTGTATGTACCATCTCATCTCTCGATACGAAGGGATGCAGGGGCATTCTTTACACCCATTTTCGATGCCTTCACATGGGCCAATCACAACCATTCACGTATCGATACCACGTAACCATAACTGGCACAAAACATACTCTCACTCGAGAGTATTGTAGTTTGTTAGTTCTCATTTCCTTCGATGATACTCATTTTGTTATAAATCTAAAGGCACGAGCCCTTATGCTTGCCTTTCAGAGAGAAAATCAGTATAAGCCACGTGGTCACAATTATTGCCCACCACATTTATAAGAAACCCGCCGAGAGAACAAATCTGTTCACGAATCCTGTAATGATCTTCTTAATGAGGTCATCTCTCACAATCTTTCCAAAATGGGATATCTTCCCAGAGATGTTAGGAGAGATTGTAGCATTCAAGAAAATTCCAAAGATCTGAAGATCAAACTACTGTTTAAGCGAATCCGGCAATGGATTGGACCCAGATTAGGAGAAATAGACACATTATTTGGGTTGATATGCAACCATGCCTGGATTGGAATAAAAAGACTGGCAATGGGCTTGAAGAAAGATATGATCTAGTTAATAATATATTAGTATCGGACAAGTCTAAGCCACTCATCAAGGAGATAGAAGAGATAAAGAGATTACCCTGAGGCCATATTAGGTGATACGTTACGATGATCATGGTCCCATTAGATATTAACATGATGAATCTGGCCCATTGCTGGTAATAGATTAAACCCACTCTTATGGTCAGGAACTGAGTAATCTAGATTAGGTCACTTAGATGAACAGTCATGGTAGATCTCAAAGCTGGATGCCCCTTTGGATAATGCAAGTCCTATAGGAAGCATCTATGTATAGGAGTAGAAATCTAAGATCCAGGAACATTAGACTTTTTAGAGACTTTCCCTTCGTTGGTAATAGATTAAACCCACTCTTATGGTCAGGAACTGAGTAATCTAGATTAGGTCACTTAGATGAATAATTTGTTGAGCAGCATGCCAACAACACAGTGAATCGAGATCCAATCTCCGGTCTCACCCACAATTGATAAACAGAAAGAAATATAATCTATAAGTAGAACTAAAGCATATCAAACAAACTACAAGATAAGATATAGTGAAAAAAACCCAAACAAGGGTAAAAAACCACGGGTACAAACTTCCACCATGAAGAAAACGAGATTACAAGCAATATACTAATCTTTTTCCTTTAGATGTATAGAGAAAACCCTTTGCCCATACCTTAGAATAACTCCCATGTCACTAAAAAATCCCTAGAGACCCCTATTTATAGTTTAGGCAACTTCCCTTTCACACCTCTACGAAAACCGACTAAAAAATCCGCAGTCCGTGCAAAATCCAGAAACGAATCTGTGTAACCTTGATTGGTCGAGCAGCCTGCTCGACCAATCGAGTGGACCCTCGATCGGTCGAGCAAGGGCCTCGACCGGTCGAGCACGGTGGACCCAAAAAATCATAGTCGTTGGAATTTGAGTCAAGTCAACCCTCGACCGGTCGAGCAGCCCACCCAGATGTGACTCCACATCTCAACAATCTCTCACTTAGAGACATATCGCCATATGCTTTCGTCTTCTACATCAGGAGTGCACCACCTTCCCGTCTTCAAGCCTGAAGACCAATCAAAGGTGAACAGAGCTTCGACTTCTCACGTGTGACTGCCTTGGTCAACATATCCATAAGATTCTTACTTGTATGAATCTTCTCCAGAGCAATCGATCCATCTTCTTATAACGAACGTATGAAGTAATATTTGATGCCAATATGCTTGGTCCTTAAATAAAAGGCTGAATTCTTAGCCAAGTGTGTTGCACTCTGATTATCACTGTACAGCTTGCAATCTGCTTGCTTCTTACCCAACTCTTCCATGAAACCTTGCATCCACACCATCTCCTTGCACGCTTCTGTAGCTGTAAAATATTCTGCTTCTGTCGTACTGATAGATACTATCTTCTGTAACTGAAGAACCAACTGACTGCAACACTACCTAGAGTAAAGACATAACCTGTAGTGCTTCTTCTTCTGTCGATATCTCCTGCCAAATTTGAATCTACATAGCCATGTAGCTTGATTTCCCATCCACCATATCACAGCCCTATATCCACAGCACCTACTAGGTATCTAAGGATCCACTTCACAGCTTCCCAATATTCCTTCCCGGGGTTGTTCATGAGCCTACTAATAACTCCCACTGATTGAGCAATGTTTGGCCTCGTGCTCACCATAACATACATGAAACTCCCAATAGCTGACGTGTATGGGACTTTAGCCATGTAGTCTCGTTCCTCCTGCGTCTTTGCACCTTGCTCCTTAGAAAGCTTGAAGTGGTTGGCTAATGGAGTGCTAACCATATTGAATCGATTAAGTACCTTGGCTATATACTCTGCCTATGACAAAACCAGTTTCTTATTTTTCCTATCACGTTTTATCCTCATGCCTAGGATTTATTTTGCAGCTCCTAAATCCTTCATGGCAAATTCTCTAGACAGTTATCTTTTGAGATTTGAGATGTTCTTCATGCTTGAACCAGCCACAAGTATATCATCAACGTACAGAAAAAGGATGATGTACGACGTATCAAACTTCTTCAAATAGCAATAGTGATTTACATGACATCTCTTAAAATCGTTTCCCGACATGAAACTGTCAAACTTCTTGTACCACTGCCCCGACGTATCCTATCGGTTGATGCATATATATATATATATATATATATATATATATATATCTCTTCTTCAAGGTCCCCATGAAGAAAGGTTATCTTAACATCTAGCTGCTTTAGATGTAAGTCCTTATAGCCACTATACTCAAGACCATGTGAATCGTAGACATTTTCACTATCAGTGAAAATATTTCAGTGAAATCGATACCTGCCTTTTGTTGAAACCCTTTCACAACTAATCTGGCCTTGTACCGTTTGAAACCATTGTGCTTCTCCTTCAGTCTGTAAACCCACTTGTTATGAAGCGTTTTCTTAACCTTGGGTAGAGTGACTAGCTCCCATGTACGATTAGACTCAAGAGAGTTCATCTCATCATCCATGGCCTGCTCCCACTTAACCCATGTATCTGACTGTAATGCCTCTTCAAAACACTCTGGTTTACCATTATCTGTTAACAGTAGATAATATAAGGAGGGTGAGTATCAGACCGTGGGTCTCCTCTCCCAAGTAGACCTCCTCACAACCGGTGTCTATGGCTCTACCTCATAATGCTCCTGTGCATGATCATCCTGTGGTGATATAACACCCGTGTCCGATAACTCTTCCAACTCTATTAATCCTTTCTCCTCGGCCTTATTTTCCTGCACACTTTTCTTATGCATCACTTTTTCATTAAAGACTACATCTTTGCTTCTTATTATTTTCCTGTTTTCTGTATCCCAAAACTTGTAGCTAAAATCATGCTGCTCGTAGCCTATAAACGTGCACCTCCTGGACTTCGCATCTAGCTTGTTTCTGTGCTCTGCATCAATGTGAACATATAAAGTGCAACCGAACACTCTGAGATGTGCAAGGTTCACTTCTTTTCCAGTCCACATTTCTTCTGGTAGCCCACCATCCAATGGTGCTGAGGGACTTCTATTGATGAGATATGAGGCAGTATTCACAACATCAGCCCAAAATATCTTGGGCAACCCTGCACGTAGCCTCATGCTCTTGGTGCGCTCAAGGATGGTCCTGTTAATGCGCTCAATCACACTATTTTGCTACGATGTCCCTGGAATCACTTTTTGATGTTTGATTCCATTTGCTGCACAATACTCCTCAAATTTCTTATCACAGTACTCTCCGCCATTATTAGATCTGAGACATTTTGCTGTTTTACCTATCTTATTTTCTACAATTACTTTCCACTTCTTAAATACATCAAATACATCAGATTTGTGCTTTAAGAAATAAACGCACAGTTTTCTACTAGCATCATCAATAAATAAAACAAAATAATGTGAACCACCAAGACATGATACCTATGCCGGTCCTCACACATCAGTATGTACAAGCTCCAACAGATGCGTCTTTAGAACACGTCCTGTCTTCTTAAAACTTACCCTCTTCTGCTTGTCATACATGCAGTCCTCACATAATTCCAAGTCAATAGACTTCAGCCCTGGTAGCTTCCCTTTTGGCAATAATACTTTCATCCCCTTCTTACTCATATGTCCCAACCTCTAATGTCATAACCGCCCATTCACTCCAGTTGATGCGACTGTGAGTGAACTATACGATCCTGAAGTCACGTACAAAGTATCTTCTTTCTTGCCTCGAGATATCACCAAAGCACCTTTTGTGGTCTTCCAGGAATCACTAGTAAATGTTGTCACATATCCGGTATTGACCAACTGCCCCACCGAGATCAAATTCCGTTTCAAACTTGGTACATGTCTGACATCCTTTAATTTCAAAGTTGTTCCGTCTATCTGATTTATATGAACGTCTCCCTTTTCAATAATACTACATGACTCATCATCACCTAGGTAGACTCTCCCGAAGTCACCTAACACATAATCACGCAGACTTCCTTACACGAAGTGGCACGAAACGAAACACCCCAGTTTATGACCCAAGACTCATTCCTCGCGTCAAGAGACAAGATCAACACCTTTGTCTCACTCTCCTCAGATAGATTCACTGAATCCTTCCCACCTTGATAGCTTCCTTCTTGTTTCTTAAGCGCCCTGCAATCTCGTTTCATGTGCCCCTTCTTCCCACAATACTAACACCCATCTTTATCTTTCGGTCCCTTAGACTTAGAACGTCCGTGTTTATTGCCTCTTTTGTTCAGCGATCTTCCTCTTCCTTCAACGTTTAAATCATTCCCTGAATCCCTTGAAACTCATAATTCTTTCTTCTAGATTCTTCGCTGAGAATTAGACCAGCCACATCATCAAATTTCGGCTTTGTCAACCTTGAAGAATTGCTCACAGCAATCACCAAACCATCCAAACTATCTGGCAAACTAGACAAGATCAATAACGCCCTGACCTCGTCCTAAAAAATAATGTCAACGAATTTCAACTGGCTCATGACTATATTGAACTCGTTTAGATGTTCAGCCATGCTCCCACCATCTGACATCTTCATGTTGAATAGCTGTTTTATAAGATGAACCTTGTTGGATGCTAAGGATTTTTTATACATCGTAGTTACAGTTTTCATTAATTCTTTTGTGGTTTTCACCTTGGATATATTGAAGGCGATGCTCTTAGACAAAGAGAGTCGAATCGTTCCTAAAGCCTTCTGATCCAATAAAAACTATTCATCATCTATCATCTTCTCTGGTTTCTTCTCTTTTCCTCCTAAAGGAATATAGAGATCCTTCTGATACAGATAATCCTCCATTTTCATCTTCTAGAAGACAAAGTTTGAACCATTAAACTTCTCAATTCTAGTCTTCCCTTCTTCCATCATCGCTCCCAATAGAACTAAAACCAATAGCTCTAATACCAGTTGTTGTGTAGTATGCTAACAACGCAGTAAACCAAGATCCAATCTCCGGTCTCACCCACAAACGATAAACAGAAAGAAATATAATCTAGAAGTAGAATAAAAGCATACCAAACAAATCACAAGACAAGATATGTGTGAAAAAACCCCAAACAAGGGTAAAAACCCATGGGTACAAACTTCTACTATGAAGAAAATGAGATTAGAAGCAATATACTAACATTTTCCCTTTAGATGTATAGAGAAAACTTTTTGCTCATACCTTAGAATAACTCCCATGTCACTAGAAAAGCCCTAGGGACCTCTATTTATAGTTTAGGCAACTTCTCTTTCGTACCTCTCCAAAAACCGACTCAAAAATTTGGAGTCCGTGCAAAATCCAGAAATGAATCTGCATAACCTCGACTGGTCGAGCAGGCTGCTCAACCGGTCGAGCGAACCTTAGACTGGTCGAGTAAGGGCTTCGACTGGTCGAGCACCGCGGACCCAAAAAATCATAGCTCGCTGGAATTTGAGTCGAGTCAGCCCTCGACCGGTCGAGTGGGCCCCTCGACCGGTGGAGCAACCCACTCGACTGGTCGAGTGGCACTGCCCAGATGTGACTCCACATCTCAACATAATCATGGTAGATCTCAAAGTTGGATGCCTCTTTAGATAATGCGAATCCTATAGGAGAGCATCTACGTATAGGAGTGGAAATCTAAGATCTAGGAACATTAGACTTTTTAGAGACTTTCTTGGTTAAGAGCCTATTGTTATGTGAGAAGATTTTCTTATTTGGGAAGCCAACGACGCGAGCACGAATGATCTAAAAGTGACAAGAAAACCCTAATGAGGGTTTCACCACCTCAACAATCTATAAAAGGAACAATTGAAGAAGAGCTCAGGGCCCTACGCCAAACATATCAATTTATGTTTTTTTTTTTTCTTTAGCATAGTTTAGCTTAGTTTATAGCTACTGCCTAACAGATTCCACTACAGTACCTTAAGAGTAGAGATAGTCTTTCTATAACTTAGTTGTAAATTATGATCATCTAAGTTTTGATTTGGTTGATCATACTTGCTTGGATCATCTCTTCCGATAGGTGCATCTAGTATTTATTCTTTTCTTTTGCCTAGTCATTTGAATGTCTTGCAACTTGTTGATTGTAATGAACACTAATTCCAAATATTAATGAGATCGGAAACATTTTTTCCTTATTCAATTTGAATATGTGTCTATGTTCATTAGAGAATTATTTTGAACTTAAAGTGTTGGGGAAAGAACAAGTCCTTAAGTTCATAGACTCACGTCTATTGTTACAAGGCAGAAACAACTCATTTCGAAGGATTAGCCTCATTTTCTTTCACTAATCACCTAAATGGAGCACAATATTGTTGGCCAAAAGAACTCTGGATCTTCGATCCTAGTCTCTCATTTATATCTCTCCAACACCAATAATTCAATCGACCCTTGAGTCAAGTAGGCTCTGACACTTCCGCACATCCAACTCACACACATGCATCCAATATAGACCATTGATCACCTTGAGTGGTCCAAATTTATTGAATTGAGTGCAACAATCATCATAATTTATGATTGAGATCATCAACGTCTCCGGATACCATCCTTGTCATTAATAGATAAGATCTATATTAATTTTCTAGGAAACGACAACTACAACATGAACTCAATATATATTAGAGATCAAGATTTTTTATACATAATTATTGTTAACTAAAATGAGATGAACTCATTTTTAATTGTCTACCAAACAGGGCCTTAGAATTTAACTAATATATATCATTTCTATGTCATGTTATAATCAGGTTATAATATTCATTCTATTAATCACTGAGGAAACTAATGTTAACATACATATCGAATTTGCCTTTAACCATCCTATTTATTTCGAAATGCTCAAGTATTTTCCATACTTTTTCAAGATTTTTTAATTCGTAAACTACCAGGATAAAGAAAACGATGGGATCATTCGCTTCAACATTTTTGGAGATTATATGGGTTCACGGTTTTAAAACTTGAAAACTAGACTAAACTCTAATGTCCATCAAGTCGAGTCGAATAATTCAGATAAGTATTTTCATGATATTTAATATTAAAAAGATAATAATATCTAAATATTGTTGATCCTTGGCAGGTCTTGTTGAGTTCTCTGTGAGTTTTTTCCTAGTTTTGCCAAGTCGAGTTGAATTCTTTTCTAGTCTTGGCCTAGTTGGGTCCAAATTAAAATTTTCCCAAAATCTTTGTGAAACCTATTTAAGTTGAGTTGACACAACTGAATTGGATTGATCGATTAAACTATGGATGTGATCATGTGGGACCCATTGCCTATAATAATTTTAGAATGTGATGAGATCATCAAAATTTTCCCCATTGGTATATCAAACTAGATCATTTCCATTCTCCAAGAGAGTTATTAAGATTCTAAGATTAACAAATGACATGAAGAAAAACTGATTCTTTTTAAATAGAAATAAGCATAGCACATGGTGATTGATTATTTAACGGATTAGAAATCTTATTATGAAGAAATATTAGAATATTTGTATCACTGCTAGAGCCTTCGACTTCAAACGGCACGCTCCTCGATCGATTGCACTGAAAATTAGGAATTTTAAAAAAAATAAAAACCTATCTTACTAGATCTTCTGATGAGATGAAAATTAACTAGATTGACCATGTTGACTGAGGTTTTGACCAGAAACCCTCCATGATTAAGAAGATTCTGAGCTCACATGCGTGTAGAGCGCCGCCTGTCTACACGCAAGCACATGTTCCAATATGAGATGCATGTGATGGATGAGAATTTTCTGTCAGGTGGGCCGCACTGATTAGATCTTGTGGCACAAAATCAGGTCATTTCTCTGCTCAGGTCAGGTGAGTTACAGCGTACAAAACAAATGGACACTCAGAAAAAAAAATGTTTTAGCAGTGCACATCTTTCACGATGTGGCCCACCAAACGGGTCTAACTAATAGACTTTGAGGATAGAAGGTTTAAAGAGTGTGACCCACCTGATGGAAATCTCAGATTTCTCATATGGGTGCCACGTGGGGCTTGCATGTGGACTGGTAGCGTGGTCTACGTGTGTGAGACTAGCTATCCTCCAAGCATAAGGTGTAGATTAGCCTCCATCCTTAGCATTTCGTGATTTACTTAGCTGAGGTTTGATTATTCTACACGCTTGTCGATACTCATATTCAGTCAGATATGCTAATGTGGAACACGTGTCCGAGTTCTGAGCTGAGCTTTTAATAAGTTTAAAACAATGGTAAGATCTTCGAATCCTGCTATTTCACTACTCCTGTGGGCCATGATGGCCCGCATTTTCTTCTTCTTCTGCTTCTTCTTCTTTCTTTTTTTTTTTAAAAAAAAAGAAAAGTGGGAGAACATTATTCATAGGCATTAGCCCTTCAGAAAGAACTAAAAATAATATGTATCGCCTAAAATTTCAGATGGTTTAGCACTTCCTTATGTACAGGTTTGATGATGTACCTTACTGAAGGGTTTTGGTTTGGCCCCTTTTGTAACTGTAACTTCTTACTCTCCATGTAATAAATCTTTGGTGGTGTGCTTCCACATTTTGCCATGAGTAAAAAAAGTAGGCAATTAAAATAATTTCTTCATGACCGACCATTTGTTTTGTAGCTATGGCAGACCTGAGGTGTCTAAAATACCCAGTTTGAGTGGATCTAAACAATACAGCCCACTTGATCAAAGCCTCAAATCTTGCAAACGTTTCAATATTTGCACTTGGGCCTGGGGCGAGCATGGAATTGGCAAACCTCTAATAATTAGTGATAATAATCCTAGGCAGTATTGTCACAAATATCCATCTGATTTTAATTCTAGCAATAATTTTTGCAGCAAATTCATCAAGTAATATTGTAAAATTATAATTAAGGATTAATTGAGAAATTATGGCTTTTCCCTTCTCCCCTCTCTATTTATATTAATAAAAATAATATGATATAGTAGTCTGCAGGACCACCCAAAAATATAATATTCTTTCTATCTATCTAACACTTCCCTTTAAGCTAGAGCATAAATATTGGTCATGACTAGCTTGGAACCAAGTAATGAAAATTGAATATATGACAAGACCTTAGTAAATATATCTGTAATCAATAGCTTGGAGTGAATATCGTATGTTGTAATATTCTTGGAAGTAATTTTCTCTTGGATGAAATGATAATCAACATTTAAGTTCTTAATCCTTTCATGGAAGAGTAATTGGTTGCAATGTGGGCTGTTGATTGATCATCATAATAGAGCATTATAGTATCACCTGTAAATAACTAAATGTCTTGTAATATAGGGGCTTGAACCATAACAGTTCACAAATAACATGACTCATAGTTCTGTGGATCATGTGCCATTTTGTTTTACTTCTTAACTTTTTTAAGTGATCAAATTTCCTCAAACAAAAGTATACTATCTTGAAGTAGACTGCTCATCTGTAATGAAACTCGCCCAGTCAGCATCTGCAAATGCCTCTATCTGAAGATGACCAGTAGCTCAATATAAAATCTCTTAACTAGGTGCTTTCTTTAGATATTTGAGAATCATGATGACTAGCCTCCCAATGTAGAACTCGGTGTATGTATCAACTCACGATGCTAACTACAAAGGCAATATCTAGGTGAATGATTGTAAGATATATTAGCTTTCCAACCATCCTCTTATATCTACTTGGGCCATTAAAAAGCAGTCCCTGATCATCCAATAACTTTCCACTAGTCTCCATAGGTGTATCAGCCAGTTTACACCCAGATATATTAGTCTCCTTCAACAAATCAAGAACATACTTCCTTCGAGAAATGTTAATCCCAAACTTTGATTTGGTGATTTCAATCTCTAAGAAGTAGTGAAGCAGCCCCAGATCATTAGTCTGAAATGCTTGTATAGATACTTCTTGAGCTTTGAGATGCCAAATGTGTTGCTCCATGTGATGATGATTTCATCAACATAAAAGGACTAATGTTATCATATATCCTTATCATTGTGTTTTATGAAGATCGAGTCCTCAACCTTATTCCAATAGATGCCATAATAAGTAAGCGACATCTTTCTGAATTTATCAAACTACATTCTTGAAGATTTCTTTAAGCTATAAATCAAAATTCGAAGTCTACATACTCTCCCAATCTCTCCCTCAGCAAAAAATCTTGGAGGTTGATCCCTATACACTTCCTCAATCATGTCTTCATGAAGAAACGCATTCTTGATGTCTAGCTGATAAAGAGGCCAACCCTTGTTAGTTGCAATAGATGTCACACTACAAGAAATAAGGCTTTTACCGACGAATTTTTTCGTCTGTAAATGACCATTTTTCGTAGGTAATGACTTTTATTGACAAATTTTTTCGTCAGTAAATTCGTTAGTAAAAAACTGAGGGTAAAGGCTATTACTGACGAAAAATCACAATGGTAAGACTTTTACTGACGAAATTTTTTGTAGGTAAAACATTTTGACAAAACTTTTACCGACAATTTTTCGTAGGTAAAAATGTTCAGGAAACATATTTATGAAACTTTTACCTACAAAAATTTTCGTAGGTAAAAACTTTCGCCTACAGAATTTTTCGTAGGTAAAAACGTGGTTAAATCTTTTACCTACGAAAGTTTTCGTAGGTAAAAAATGTGGATGAAACTTTTACCTACAAAATATTTCGTAGATAAAAGTCTCTTTTTTTTTTTTTCAATATTCGAGCAAAATTTCCTGATATACACCTGTTACAATATATTTCATCATATTCTTCATGATATACACCTGTTATAATATATTTCATCATATTCACATTCAGATCCATCTAAACACAAACTACATACATCCATCCAAACATAAACTACATTCATCCAAACACACAATCTTATCTACATCACATTCATCCACACATAAATACATATAAGTTTAACATCATAAATAAAATACAAAAATTTATTCATAGCCTATTTCCTAGTGGGGCTCACAAAATTCAGTATGGTCAACACATCGTCGAGGTTAGTGTGCACACATAGGTCCTTACTCATGCTTTAATGGTAGACTCAAAATAGTTTCAATACAAGGTCATGAGTTCAAGTACCCACTGTGGCAGTAAATGTAACGCATTCATTCATACAAAAGTAACGCCAAATTTTTTTTGTATATTTAATTACTATTGATTAATCCATCATCAGCGAATACAAGCTTTTTAAGCAAGCGGATTAGATGTCGCCTCAGTCTCATCCAACATGGTGTCATCCTGACTGTGGGACCCATATTGATAAATGTATTTTGTATCCACGCCGTCCATCTGTGTTTTCAGCTCATTAATTCTAGAGCTAGATCCCAAAACTAAAGCATATCCAAATCTCAAGTGGACCACACCACAGGAATAGTGGGAATTTCAATCAAGCTGATATCTTCATTTTTCCTTCATCGACATCTTGCTAACCTTATCAACAGGTTGGATGAAAAACAAACATCACTGCAGGCCCTGGTAAGGTTTTAAGTGTGAATATTTTTATTCCAACAATTTTCTATTGCGCCGTCTATTACAAGCTTGGATATATTCATTTTTTTTCTTTTAACCTAAAACGAGTTGAAAAAACAGATGAACGGCATCGATTAAACACATAAATTAAGTTGGGCAACAAATTAATGTTTTATTATAAAATATTTCAAAAAAAAATTAAATACAAATTCTGAATTTTTATTTTCAAAATCTCAAAACTTCTCTTATTTTATTTTATTTTTCTCAAAATTTTCAAAATGCCGATTTTTTTTTTTTCCAAAAGCATCATTTTGTTTTCAAAATTTTTCTCAAACATTGTTAAAATTTTTGAACTTCTCAATATTCTTTTGCATGTGATATTACAAATCATTTAAATATTACTTTTTAATTTTTATATATATATATATATATATATAAAAATATATATATAAATTTCCACTCATATAATATAAAAACTATATATATGTGTATATATATATATATATGTGTGTGTGTGTGTGTGTGTGTGTGTGTGTGTGTGTGTGTGTGTGTGGGAAAAGGTACTATGCGCTCGACCTCACAAGTCCGTCCCATGAGGTTGAACTGTGTGGGCCCCACCATGATGCGTTTTAAACATCTACCCCATCAGTCAGATGCGTCATTCCATCGTGGGACTAGGTCTCAAAAATCAAGTCAATCTGTTACTCGGGTGGGCCACACCACATATATAAGTGGAGAGGGGCTGTGCACCATTAAAACATTCATAACCATTTTTGAGGGCCTACCGAGATGTGTTTTGCAAATTCAACCCATCCATTATGTGTGTCCCACTTGAATGAGGGTTCAAACCAAGTTTCAGGTGCATGCAAAACTCAGGTGCTTTTATATGTTTTAACGGTGTCTTCACATAATTTTAGATGGTATGGCCCACCTGAGTTCCACATACGGCTGATTTTTGGGATATCCCATAATTTAAAGGGTACCCATCGAATGCACGATGTTGATGGTCGAAACACATCACGGTAGGGCTCATACAGCTCGACCTCATGGGAGTTTATCGTCAGCTCGAGTGCATTGTACCCTTTCCCTATATATATATATATATATATATATATATATATATATATATATATATATATATATATATAACAGAGGATTATTACCAACGGTTTTTGTATGTTGGTAAAACCCATTAGAGACGGTTTTCAGCCGTCAGAAAAAATTTTCATATTAATTTTCAGCGACAAACTTGTCAACAAAAGAGTTTGGTTTTTGGGTCCATGGTGTGAACCTTTTCTTGACGGTTTTAATTCGTCGGGAAAAACACTTACCGACAAAGAAAAGTTTCGTCCGTAAAAAGATTGTAACAGATTTTTGCCAATGATTTAGGTCCGTCAGGGAAAACACTTGTACCGACGAAAATAGATTTCATCGGCAATAACAGTATTGGAATTTTTCCAACGGTTTATGTCCGTTGGGAAAATAGTTTTACCTGCAAAATAAACTTTGGTTGATAAAAGTAAATTTTTTGATTTTTTATTTTTTTCAAAAAATCAAAAAAACCATTACCGACGAACATTTACGTCGGTAAAAAGGACTTTTACCTACGAAATTAAAATTTCATTTTTAAAAGTAAATTTTTCGATTTTTTTTTCAAAAATTCAAAACAGCCATTACTGACAAAAATTTTCATCGATAAAATGGGCTTTTACTTACGAAATTAAAATTTCGTCAGTAAAAGTAATTTCTTTTAATTTTTTTTTTTGAAAAATTCAAAACAGCCATTACCGTCGGTAATTTTTCGTCGGTAAAGAGGGCTTTTACCTACGAAATTAAAATTTTGTCGGTAAAAGTAAATTTTTTGAATTTTTTTTTCAAAAATTCAAAACAGTCATTACCGACGAAAATTTTCATCGGTAAAGAGGTCTTTTACCTACGAAATTAAAATTTCGTCGGTAAAAGTAAATTTTTGCTGTAATTTTTTTTTTTCAAAACTGCTATTATCGATGAACATTTTCTTCGGTAATAATGGCTTTTACCTACGAAATTAAAATTTCATCGGTAAAAGTAAATTTTTACTGACGAAAATAATTTTCGTCAGTAAAACATTATTCCTGACGGTTTTAGTTCGTCAGTAAAACTCTTACCGCGAAAGTTTTCAAGACAATGCGAAAATTTTCTATCTTAAAAAATATAATAGTTTTACTGATGAGATTTTTCATCGGTAAAAGTGGTGTTTTACCGACAAAAAAATTTTTCGTCGGGAAAAACATTATTCCCGACGGTTTTAGTTCGTCGGTAAAACTCTTACCTTGAAAGTTTTCAAAATAGCTCGAAAATTTTCTATCTTAAAAATTATAACAGTTTTACCGGTGAAATTTCGTCGGTAAAAACATTATTACCGATGAAAAAAAAGAAATTCGTCAGTAAAAGCATTATTACCGACGAAAAAAAAGAAATTCGTCGGTAAAAGTAGTGTTTTACCAACGAAATTTCTTTCATCGGCAAAAATTTCGTCTGTGAAAGCGCTATTTCTTGTAGTGTCAACACTAAAAAAATAATTTTCACAAGAAAAAAAAAACGTCTCCTCATAATAAGAAGAAGAAGAAGTCAGTTTGGTTGGGTTTTATATCCACCATCGGTAGGTGGCTGTAGTTGTCGATGCATAGAATTACAAAACAAGAAAAAGATGGAAGTTAGGGTTTTGCAAAACTCCCACTCTAATACAGGTATGGTAGGTGAGTTTTAGGGGATGCAGTTAGGTGCGTGAGATGGGCGTCGAGGTGCTGCAGTTACACGAAAATGAGGGTTACTAATATGAGAGCAAGGTAGTGAGGCAAAGTGGTGTCAACTGGAAACAGCGATGGTCGGATGACAGACGAGGGTTTGTAGCAGTCTCCATCGAGACAACAAACGTTGGTACAGTGTCGAAAATTGAAAAATATAGGGCTACGGTTTTACTCTTCTCTAATACTATATCAAACTATAATTAAGTATTAATTTGGAGATTAGAACTTTTCCCTTCTCTCCTCTCTATTTATATTAATAAAAATAATTCAATATGCTTTTTCCATAGACTACCCAAAAATACAATATCCCCTCCCTATCTAAAGAATAGTATTATGAGCATATTGTGAAAATTTTGATATTCTCAGCAGTTTTTATTGTATAGTAAATTTATCATGAGATTATTGTGAGTTTGAACGCAAAATATATATATATATATATATATATATATATATATATATATATATATATATATATATATATATATATATATATATATATAAAATAAAAGTTTTCCTACAATATCCTCAGAAAAATACTAAAATTTGAAAGTCTCCCTACAGATTCTTGGGTTAAAAAATTGTCGAGAACCAATCTGATACTAAGGGCCACTTACATTCTTCAGAAAGAAACTACTGTGGTAGAGTGTGATGGATGATGGGCAACTGTTATTTAAAAATTACTTTATGATGACATGCGTAGCATAGAAGACAAATTAAACTAAGTTCGGTTTCCAATTTATTCTATCATGAGCAAAAGAAAAAAATAGCTTATTTAATTATTTGGCCATTAAATTGGTGCATTTTATTGAATGATTAAAATGAAAAATATTAAATGGGCATACTTCAATAAACAAGTGTCCATAAATCAGAGATTAAGATTCATCAAACAATCTAATCTTGGGACTGACTGAGCGGAATTCTACTTTGAATTAATGTATACAAGGTGTATAGGTATACAAGGTATAAATGTGTATAATTTCTGAGTGCTTGAATAACAAGTATCATACGCTGCCTGAGTATTATAGGACTGATCATAATCTTTTTATATTTCTAATTTTCTTATTTACTTCTTTTTGGCAACTCCTTATTTTTTCCTCTGTTCATGTGTAAGCGATGCAGGGATCGAGTTGATACAGTAGAGCCAGTGGAACTATAGTACGGTAGAAACATCTCTCTATATCAAACGTGGCACTCTGACAATGGGCACCGTCCATCTAGTTTTCCGCAATGTGGATGGAAATGGCTCAAAATACGTATCCAAGGAATGATCCTAGCTGTCTGTTATGTATCCTTCAAATCTGTGCAGTAAACAGAAACTATCAACGGTCAACATTCAGTGTGGATAAGTGATGTAGAGCGGGTCACGGATGGACAACAAACCGTGATCGGAGGTGAAAGTGATCCATACCATCAAAACCTTAAAATGAACGTATCTCGTAAACTGAAATAGGTTATCTAACATGCAATATATGATTTTGGGGTAGGATGAGCTACTTTAGCCACCCAACTCCTCTACGTCGGGTTGCCCACACAGAATTTGCGAGATTCCATCAGATCAACGGTCGAATTTCCATTTTATTTTCTTTTTACTATTTATAATAAGTTTTAGTTTGATTATAACTCTTTATCTGTTGGGCTCTAGGAGTTGCACCCAACATGAAAAGTGCTTAGAATAATTAGGAGAATCACATACTTGGGCAAATAAGATACGAACTATCTTTGGCCTTATAGTAAGTCACAATTTATAGGAGTTTTAGTTGTAGTTTAATTCCGAAACTTATTTCAAGCCTTAGTATCCCTATTTAAAGGGTTGTTAACTCGTTTATTTTAATTATCAATCAATTTACGAATTTCTATAAATTTTTTCCATTTTCTTCTTTTCCTCATGGATTCGAGGTATGTTTGTGAGGAGGCCAAAAAAGCTCTGTTGATTTGGAGTAATTATCCCCCTAAGGAAGATGATGCTTGACTCTATCACGTTCATCCCTATGTCAATAAGTAAAGTGATGGTGGGTTTGTCTACTATATGTGATATTTTAGGCATAGGCAATACATAGTAGGAATATCATTACATGGACAGCTTTGATTAACGTGTCACCCTGCCACATATACCGTAGAGATATTACCATATTCCAGTTCTCCCCGCTCTACAGTATCTTTCCCTAGCAATGGTTAGGCAGACAATCCAATTCTATTAAAAAAAAAAAAAAAAAAAAAAAAAAAAAATTCCAAAATCAGGGGGGCGAAAGCCCCTTCAATTCATAGAAACGAGATCTTTACAAGATTTCGGGAGGGCCCAGACAAAAAGCTACGGGTCACTCCTATCATATACCCCCTAGAAACAAAAACTGAAAAAAGAAATCGAAGCTAGACTCTAGCTAAAAGATACACCCATATACAAGCTGAAGTAAGGCCTTCTCAGGGATCCAAGACCAGAGTTATCCAGAACAAGAGCACCTCTGATGTGTCTAGGGAGATATGAAGAATTCATGAAGGTTCTATCTAGGCATCCCTCACTTGCCAGCCTGGCTAAGGCATCCACCACGGCATTACCTTCCCGGAATATGTGCACGAAAAGAAGATTCAGGAAATACCTTTTGACAAGAATTTCGCCCATCAGGTACCAGATTTTCCAAGGACAGGCCAGGAGCTGATTCTCTGCCGCTTAGATGACAACTTTGGAGTCCGACTCGACTATGACATTGGCCAATCCTAATCTAAAACAAATGTTAATGCCGTCATTCATTATCTGCGCTTCTGCCATCGTGTTCGAAACTATGTCATAATTCTTGCAAAAAGCAAATATCATTTTACCAGTGTGGTCCCTATAGACCCCACCTCCACCTCCTTCACCTGGATTATTTCTAGCCGAACCTCTATTAAACTAATGACATACGTATCACGAAGGATTCGATACTGTCTAGCAAGTTGGCCTTTTATAATAAATTTTCCATCGTTAAACATATCTTATTATTTTATTATTTTTGGTTCTTTTATAATAAATTTGATAAATTTGGAGGTGGAAGGGCGAGGCCCGTGGGGAAATGACACGTGGCATTCGTACCACATCCCTCGGTCTACGTATAGCCCCGCGTGGCAACCCGGCAAATATGAATCGTTTATCAGGTGGGACATTGTAGATCATTTGGCAGAAAAGCTGGGCTACATATGTATCAGGTCAGCCACGATTGAAAACAAAACACATAAAAATAAAAATAAAAATAAAGCTCGCAATCTTTTCTAGGCAGTCAGTTGTTTTCAGAGATCATGGCCTATATGATAATTGAACGTGCTGAATATATAGTTTGCCAGATCACGTATACCGTGGGTCCCATCTGATACACGGTCAGATGTCCTAACTTGTCCAGGAGTAGGGTGTGGAATACTACAACCCACATGGAAGAACACGTGTCAAATCTAATATTCCAATGAAGAACACAGTTCTCTTTAGATCTCGTTACATAAAAATCAGGCCAGTTATATTGGCTACGTATCACCACCAAAAGCCATCCATTTTTTTTAAATTAAAAAATCCACATGAGAAGTGAAACAACATGAATTTTAAACTAGAAGATGTAAAACATGCGTCCCACATGATGGAAAGCTTTGGATCTTGTACGTCCACGCACTTACGTGGCATTTAAATCGAAAGAATCTTGAAATTAGATATAGAAAACTTACTTAGAAATTCACCAATATATAAAAAAGAGAAAATATTGAAAGGTTAATTGATAGGTTAAATTTCATGAAAGTGTTGAAAGATTGTTTGGTCAAAATGAGAGGTTGTCTCGCCTTATTTAGGAAAATGCCCCCAGATTACTTTCATGAGAAAATAAATTAATTTACTCATTTAAAAAAATAAAAAAAAAGTATAACAATAACGGAAAATTTCATCTACTTTTTTAACAATATAAACAGGAAAAAACTTAGCATATACATGTTCATGAAAACTGATTTGATTTCCAATGCTTTTCACATTTAACAAACCTCTATGTGGTAAATAATTACAAAACGGCCATTTTATTTAATCTGTTTACCCCAACTTATTTAGTAAGCTTTATTTAAAAAACCACTTTTTTTTTTTTTTTCATGTAAAAATCCATTGCCCTGATCAACAATGCCTGCTATTCAGTCAACAAGCTCTAACTTTTGCCATATGAGCGGCTTGGTCACCAATCTTTATCTCACTTATCTCACGTATGATGGGTCATCAAAAAAGTTCGTACGTACTACGTACGAACCAGTTCGCAGGTGAGCGCTTCTCTTGATTACTAATACCAATCTTTATCTCACTTATTTTATATATTGACTACTTCAAGTATTAGTTTTCCTTCTTCCTGTGATGTCTGTCAAAGGACTAAGAAAACTTATCGTCCTTTTCCATTAAATTCCAATAGAAGAAATTCTTTTTATTTAATTTATTATGGTATCAGGGTGTGTATCTCATACCATCCAACATTGAAGCACACTGCTTTTTTACCATTATTGATGATTATTCTCGATGCACTTCAGTCTACCTCATACGTTTTAAAAATCTGAAACAAAAATTTGCTCCTCAAAAACTGATGTCATTTTTAAAACTTGGTTCCAATACTAGGTTCGCCAACTTCACATTGACAACAGAACTGAGTTTCAAACTCAATATAAGCTTCTCTTCAAGAAACAACATCCTTCATAAGTGCATGTGTTGAAACCTCACAACAGAGTAAGGTAGTTGAGCCCAAATATCAATGCCTTCTTGTGGTAACTCATTGCTTGCGCTTCCAAGTCCATTTGCCTTTAACATTTTGAGGAGAATGTGTTTTAACTGCCAGCTACCTAATTAACCACATACACACTATATCAATCTAGGTGGAAAAAAAATTATAAGATTGTATTCAAAAGTAAACCATCTTATATGATCATCTTTGGATTTTTTACATTATTGTTTTATGCTAATACACTTTTTTCTCATTTACATAAGTGTGCCCACGTGCTTCTAAATGCATCTTTCTTAGGCACTCCTTTGGGAAACGTGGTTATCAACTTTAATTCGGCAAACCTTCATTAATTAGAGTCCCAATCAATTGATTTTCGGCTCCGGAGGTTAAAGAGAAGGGCAGTTAATTCAGGCTGTGTGACTGATGGATAGAGTCATTGTTTGGAATGTTCGCGGTATCGGAAATCGTCGATCAGTGCTGGCGGCAAGGAGACTCATTCAGAAGTTTGACCCTTTCATAGTGGCGCTTCTTGAACCCATGCTTCATGATGATAAGCATGTAGGGGTTGGTGTATCGCTGGGTTTTCATCAATCTGTCTCCAATGCAGCTTGTGGGGGAAAGATCTGGGTCTTTTTCAAATCCCACATATCGCCTTCTATTCTTTTCTCCTCTAACCAATCCATAACAATTGCATTTGCTTTGCAGAACTATGATGTGCCTATCACCATCTCCTTCATTTATGCTAGTTGTGACAGGATGCAGCGTAGATCTCTTTGGAGTGAGCTCGTTTCTAGCTCCATGGCCATTCAAAGCCTTTAGTCAATTTGTGGTGATTTCAATGCCACCATTACAGCTGAGGAAAGATGAGGTACAAGACCATATGACCATGCCAGTATGGTGGAGTTTGCTGCTGCAATTGATAGTGCGGCTTTGCCGGATGCAGGTTTCTCTGGCAATCAGTATACTTGGAGTAACAATCGTGGGGGTGCAGCCCGTGTGTGGGCCAGATTGGACAGGGTCCTCTTCAATGATGCCTGGACTATTTCGTTTCCGGGTTTTCACGTCACGCATCAGCCTCGAACCAACTCGGATCATCCCCCTCTCGTTCTGGAGTGCCCTCAGCTAAGCACAAATATTGTTAAGCCATTTAGATTCCTTAACATGTGGATTACACATGACTCTTTCAACCAGGTGGTAAAATCAGCTTAGGAATCGATGGGGTCAAGCCACCCGATCTATAATATGGTGGCGAAATTAAATAAGGTAAAGCAAGCCTTGAAGGTGTGGAACAAGGAAGTTTTTGGTAATATATTTTCCCAGCTGGCGAAAGCGGAAAAAGAAGTGGAGTTTTGTGAACGAATGTTGCAAGAGCAGTCGGGTATACCCTCCGTTAACGTAGACCTTCAGGCCAATCTCAATACGGCAATATCGAACCTCTCCCGTTTTCAGTCGCTTGAAGAAGCATATTGGAAGCAAAAGTCCAGAGTTACGTGGCTGGATGCAGGTGACAAAAACACAAAATATTTTATGCCACGGCTAAAGAAAAGCAACGGAAAACAGCGATTCATAGCATCACCCTGGACAATGGGCAGTCGCTGGTTGACAAGGAAGCGATCAAACTGGCTGAGGTGGACCATTTTAAATGTTTGTTTGAGGCAGGTCAGTGTAATCTGAGGAACGATCTACTTCAGGTCATCCAGCCTTCCATCTCTCAGGTTCAGAATGTGGCGCTGATGGCTCCCCAATCTGACTTATAACTTCTACAGGCGGTAAGGTCAATTCCAGCTGATAGTGCCACAGGTCCAGATGGTTTTTCAGCCTCTTTCTTCACTGCTTGCTGGAGCATAGTCTGCAAAGACCTTCATGCGGCTGCTTCTTTCCTCTTCCTGGGTGGCCGTCTCCCTCATGCTGTCTCAGCTTCTCTAATCTGTCTTGTTCCTAAAACGGCTTCCCCTAAGAAATTCTCAGACTATCGGCCAATCAGTCTCTATAACTGCCTCTATAAAATATTCTCCAAAGTCATTGCCTCCAGGCTAGCCCAGATTCTCCCGCACCTGATTTCAGAAGAACAAGGGGCGTTTGTGAAAGGACTATCAATTGTAAGAAATATAGCATTGTCTCAGGAGCTCCTCAGAGAATTAAATAGGAAGGTTCGATGAGGTAATGTGGTGCTTAAGCTGGATATGGAAAAAGCATATGATAGAGTTGATTGGCTTTTCCTGAAACAGGTGCTATCCAGATTTGGTTTCAGTTCTTCATGGATTGCGCTCGCTGAAAACTGCTGGGCCAGTGCTTGGTTTTCGATTCTCATGAACGGGGAGGTTGCAGGTTTCTTCCACTCCTCGAGAGGCCTGCGGCAAGGCGACCCGCTCTCTCCAAGTCTTTTCATAATTGCTTCGGAAGTCCTAAGTCGAGGTCTTAAAGCATTATGCCTCCACGGTCGCTGTACACCGTACAAGGTAAGGACAGGTTGCCCTTTAGTCTCTCATCTCCTATATGCAGATGACACGCTTTTATTTCTAAACGGTGGTCTTGCATCATTGAGGGCGTTGAAGTCGTTCCTAGATAATTACCAACAAGGCTCGGGGCAGAAGGTCAACCTGAGGAAAAGCTCCTTCCTTCACTCTTCAAAGCTGGAAGAAGCTCATGTACGAGCTATCGAAGCGGCTCTTGGGATAGTAAGGGAGTCAGGCCTTTTCACGTACCTGGGGGTTCCTTTGTCCTTGGGCAGACAGAAGGTAGCTGTCTTCCGTCATCTTATAGACAAGGTGGAAGGGCGAATTAGGGGTTGGCAGTCCAGATGTCTATCTCAGGCAGGCAGGGTGGTGCTGATCAGGCATGTGCTAAGTGGCATCCCCATTCACTCCCTGGCGGCTGCTCACATCCCATCCATTGTCCTGAAAAATTTAGAGAAGCGATTTGCAACTTTCTTCTGGGGCTGGCATGAAGGTAAGCACAAATGCCACTGGACTAGCTGGAAGCGGTTGACGTCCCCTAGGGAGGAGGGGGGTCTGGGCATCAGGAAACTCAAGGAAATTATGATGGCTTATCGTCTGAAGATGGCTTGGGAAATCAGATTTTCGTAACATAAGAGTATTTGGAGCTCGTTCTTCACTTCGAAATACTCTTCGGATCTCGTCGGTCCTGGGAGGCAAAGCCCAGTCAGCTTTGCTTCTCCTCTGTGGAAGAGAGTTAGAGCTTTGATTCCGGCAGCGGACTCTTTCGTTCAATGGTATTTGGGTGAGGGAAAGTGCAACTTTTGGTTAGACAATTGGACGGGTCTCGGGCCTCTGCACCTGCTCTCGACTGACCCAGTTCCAGCCTCCCTTCTTCAACTGAAAACGGAGCATGTTCTGGGCAAAAATGGCCCCCTCCCTCCATCGATGACTTTCAACTATCTGCCGCAATGGGTCATAAATTTTATTTTTCAACAAGGTTTTTGCATTTCTGAGGGAGTCGACTCGCCTATTTGGCCTTTCTCTTCGTCAGGACAGTTCTCCCTGGCTTCGGCATGGGATAAATGCCGCTCCATTTTGGCCCGCAGAAGCTGGGCGCGTGGGGTGTGGCACGCCAAGCTGCCTCCGAGATTGTCCCTGTTATCTTGGAAGGTGTTGACGAAAGCTATTGTTGTGGATGAGGCAGCCCAGTCCAGAGGGGTTAGTATGGCCTCCAAATGCGTCTGTTGCAGCAAAAATTCATCGCGGAGGCACTTTACAGAGTCTATCTCCCATCTTTTCCTCAACAACCACATTGCGAAGGTGGCATGGTCGTATTTTGGAAGGTTTTTCAATGTCTATATTTTGGAAACAGAGTCAGTGGAGGTCAGAATGGCTCAGTGGTGGGCAGCCACGGCGTCAGGTTCAGCTTGTTCGGTTCTGCAAAGGCTGGCTCCGTCTATTATCCTATGGAGCATTTAGAAGTGCAGGAATGCAGCGCTGTTTGATGGGTTTCCCTCTTCAGCTGCATCGGTGATTGCTCGAGGCAAGTGGTGGCTGTCAATAATCAGGGGCGATCTCGGTGTGGAGTCTACGGCTGGTAGGCAAGGTACTCAGGCTCTTCCAATGGTGCTGGATGGAGCCGCTGGCAGGTCTGGTTTGCCTGGCCCCTATGCTGCTTTAGGGAGGCCTTCACAGGGTTATCCTCGCTTGCCAAGGGTGGTTAAATGGTCTAGGCCGCCTCCAGGGTGGGTGAAGCTCAATGTGGATGGTTCGTCCCTCGCTAATCCGGGTATCTCTGGAGGGGGTGGCGTCTGTAGAGATGATGCTGGAAATTTCAAATTTGCATTTTCTGTTGGGTATGGGGTTGGTTCAAATGTAAACGCGGAGCTGAGATCCATTTTTAATGGTATGGATCTCTGTATTCGCCGAGGTTTTTCAAATGTGGTAGTGGAATCTGATTCGCAACTTGTGGTCAATTTTCTGTTGGGCTCCGTTGGACCAGGTTGGAAATGGGGGTATTGGATCTGGAGGATCGACCACCTTGGGAAAGGTGGTAATTTCAGGTTCCAACATATTTTCAGAGAAGGGAACACCGTTGCTGACCAGATGGCTCGGCTCGGGAAGTTTGGCTCAGGGTCGTAGGTTTTTTTTGGAGCAACGAAACCTCCCGGACATGGTGTATGGTATACTTTTCCTAGACAAGGTTGGGCTGGGCTACATCAGGGAAGATACTCGTGTTGTGAGAAGCAGTAGATAAGTTTTGTTTCCTCCTTCCTTATGTATAGAGTCTGTTCCCTTTTCATGATATTATGATAGAAGTCCCCTGGGTTATTTTTCTCCTGGGGGGCTCCCGAATGTAATTGGCCCCTCATATATGGAAAGCCCTTTTGAAAAAAAAAAAAAAAAGGACCCGTATGAGTCCAATCATGAAATGTTTGTGATGAATATATACAGCTTTGTCAAAAAAAAAAAAAATCAATTGATTTTCTACATATGTCCCAATCAATTAGAGTCCCAGGGTGAGCTCTGATCACTCCCCTCTCTTGCTAGTGTTCCCAAGGAACTCCTTCTCAGCTGCTTCTCCTTTTAGGTTCCAAAGGATGTGTACCCTTTACACATCCTTCCAGTAGGTGGTTGAGGTGGCCTAAGAGGGTCAATCCTTGGCCTATGCTGAATATTCAGCTGAAACTGAGGAATGTTAAAATGGCCCTCAAAAGATGGAATAAAGAGGTATTTGTGAATGCTTTTCAGCAGCTCAGATCAGTAGAGAAGGCATTAGAAGATATTGAGAAGAGAATGCAAGATTCGCAGGGTTCGGACCCCCTAACGAGCTATTGGTAGCGAGACAACACTTGGCTCAGGTGGAGCTTATGGAGGAGGTTTTTTGGAAACAAAAAGTAAGAAATTCCTAGCTTCAAGAAGGGGACAGAAACGCGAAATTTTTTCATGCCTCAGTGTAAGATAGGACCAAAAAAGCTGAAATAAATTCCATTATTTCAGGGGCTAGAATAGTCCTATCAGACCAGCAAGCCATCAAAGTGGAAGTGGTTTGGTTCTTCGAAGCTTCTTTTAGGGAGGATATTTCCTCTATCCACCCAGCCATCCTTTTTCCCATTCCTCAGCTGATATCACCTCAGATCTTGGATCGAATAGGACTGGTTGCGTATCGTCTGGCTTTGCCACTCCCCTCGCCGGTGTGTATAATGTATTTCACTTCTCCATGCTCAAGAAGTACGTTCCGGATCCTTCACATATTATTCAATGGGAGCACGTAGAACTCAAGGATAATGCTATGTATGTTCTTAAGCCCAACAAAATTCTAGACAAGAAGGAACAAGTGTTGCGAAATAAGGCAATCCCACTAGTGAAGTTATTATGTACGCACCATGGGGAAGAACAAGCCACTTGGGAAACAAAGACTGAAGTTCGCAAACACTATCCCAACCTTCTTAAGCAATACGAGCAAGTGCAAATTTCGAGGATGAAATTTTTTTGTAAGGGTGGTAGATTGTAACGCCCCGTCCAAAAAAGGAACAGTGTTTTGAGGCGCACGTGCGAGCCGATAAAGGATCAGATAATTCATTCGTACGTGTGGGCCTACTATGGACTAATTAATGACAAACTTAACCACTAATGAGATTAAATCAAATCGTGCTTGGGCCGAGCACGGGCCGTAGAGCCAGGTAGCCCCATTATATTCGGCGACTGTCCATACAGGTCGTGTATCGCCCGAAGAAGATCCAAAAATTCTGAAAGCTTGTGGTCCCATGCGGACGCCAGACCCCAAAGATACCCAGAATTGGTTGAAATTTGTTATCTTGCCGGCATTTGCAAACCGCGAGTCACCTGACTTAAAGAAATAAAATCATGAAATCAAACCAATTGGCCCTGCTGCTTAAGTCAGCAAATCTGGGCATTTCAGCTGTTGGATCTCTTCTAAATTCTCATCAAAGGTTGAAAATAATTCTCAGCCCTTGCCTACAAAATCTGGCCGTTGATCGTGGGATGGTGACCGTTGATCGTGAATCGGGCCGCTACGGCAAGACCCCGCATTCGTTTGCGATCAAACTTCGCCCAACCCTTCATCAGGCCATGGGACACCCATCCCATGTGTCAAATGGACTAAGAGTCCATCAGAGCAGCTTCAATAACATAAGATGGGCCCCACTTGGCTATTTGGGGAATTACCCGAAAGTTAGGGTCAACTGAAATAATCTTGAGCATATAAAAGCTCAATCGTCTCCCAAATCCCATAAACTCCAGCAGTTGAGAGAGAGAGAGAGAGAGAGAAAGAGAGAGAGAGAGAGAGAGAGAGAGAGAGAGAGAGAGAGCAAGGGAGGAGAGAGAAGGGCCTCCTCTAGTGGTGAGCTTAGAACTTAGGATATTGAAATCACAGCACTTTCACCTCTCCACACCGACTCCAATCATTGTTGGAGTGGGATTCCAACCCATCTAAGGTAAGATAGAGTTCCAAATTACATCTTCCTTGATTTTTCCAACATGCATGTGTCTTATCCTCCATTCTATGTAATGTAGGGACCCGACACTTCAAGCTTGCGGACCCGGCATCGCTAGAACTATCTCAGCAACCTCTGACTAAGAATAGGTGAGGACCATTACCTTTAGGTGGCTGATTATCGTGCCTAGTATAAGTTTAATGAACTTGTTTGGTGAATGTTAGTGCATGTGGCTGAATTTTACCTTTAATGGTAAAATTAGGGTAATGAATTAGAAATTGCTAAAATTATGGAAGGGCATTAGGCCCCAAACTCTCAAATAATTGATTAACAAATTTGCATGCCATGTTGGATACCAAATTGTGGATTTCCCTAAATTGTTGCCAGTGAATTGCGCTTTTCCTAGTTTGGTGTTAACTATGCTTAACATGATGACATGAAGTGCTATAAACCACTATTTGGTATTTGAGTCCTCGATTTTCTGAACTAGTGATTAATTATGCTTGAATGCAGGCATGAAATGTCGTGGATTGACTGATTGGTTGAGTCACTTGTCTGAATTTTCAATGCATGGCTGAATTATATGATGTCTATTGACATGTGGAAGATTTATTTTAGTGCATTGCTATATGGTTGTCCACATAATTGTATTGGCTGGAATATGTTATGTAGAACCTGTAAATTTGAGTAGAACTTTGTGTGTGACTGTCCACGTATTGATTATACAAAAATTGTGTCTGTTATATATGAATTACATTTAAGGAATCCATGTTTTGTTGAGAATTGTTGCATATTCCCCTATAAATCGGCCGATTACCTGGAATTCCTTAGGTGGTCCTTGTTGGACCTGTCCATGAGTGAATCTTACCTGAATAGTTGAACTATAGGTTGTTAGCCGTAGTTGGACTACATAAGACAACGTTCTCAGGCCGATTAGCTACGGTTTAGCCCATCGAGGTATATTGACTATAAATTGACCATCTTTGTACGTTAACCATGTTTGATCACGCCTGTATGACCCCAAGTACTCTAAGACCATTGTGCCTATTATTAACTATAATTATGGCCCACAAAGTCTCATGGGCTGAGGATGGTGGTATGGAACACTATGCCAGTGCTGTCGGCATACGCTAGGGTGACGAGCCTCCCCGTAGTGTCCGTTAAGCGCTTAGACTCGTGAGCCACGAACGGTGGTGTGGGACACTGTACCTGTGCTGTCGGCCTGTGTTGGGGTGACGACCTCCCTATAATGACCGCGAGTAGGACATTTAAGTCTCAATCTATTTCATCTATATTTATACTACTTTCAGGATTAACGACCTCAATATAAGGCTAAGGGTGGCGAGAGTCACATGACCACAGCCCTTAAGCCGCATGATCGGGTTAGGGGAATAACTCCATTAGGGTATTGTGGTTACCCCAACCTGCTGAATGAATGAACTTAACTAATCAACCTGGCTAACATGTTCCATGGCATTGCATTTATTATTTTAACGATTATGCAGTCGAGGTCGCTATTTGGGAGTGTTGGTTCATTGCGAACGTGAGATGTCATCGCTTGAGGGAGTGTTAATTTGAGAGGAGAATGCATCATATCATAATCATGCATTTGCATTAACAATAGTATTTAGGATTCTATATTGTTTGTTATTCATTAAATTATCCTATGCATGATAATTCGTATGCATATTGCTAATGGTACCACTGAGTTGATCACTCACTCCCACTCTGGGACGGTGTTCTAAAATACCAATTAGAACCCAATATAGATGCAGGTACCCTGGAGCAGCACGCATTGGACGATGTCAGTGCCGACGATGATGAGGAGCTGGCGTACTACCAGGAGTTTGGCGGGGCATATTATTGATCTGGATGTCAGCAGGACTAGGCTAGAGCCCAGATCATTTTGGGGTGTGATGACCGTATGGGATTAGATCCCTGGATGATTGTTAATTAAATTTATTAAGTTATTATGACAAATATGAATTTCCTATGAAATTTTAAACTGGTTAGTAGCACTTGAAGCTTAATTATCTTATTAGCGATTAAACATGCTTAGCATAATTCATCATTGCTTATTAATACCTGTTAACTGTATGCATTAATGACTCATCATTGAACACGTGGCACTCAGGAATTTGTGAGCTAAGTTGCTACTCGGTCCCTAAATTTTAGGGCGTTACAGAGTTAGTATCGGAGCATGATTTGGATTAAACTGGACCTAAGGTAACAGGTAACAGGTTCAACACAACGCACTCTGACTTAGGAGGGAGCGACTGAATTTAAAGATAGTAGTAAGATCCTGAAACTTTGCCTAATCGGCGAGATCGACCCCTATAAACTAGCCTAAGATAATAAGTAGGACCACTTAAGTTATACGAAGTGATCCAAGTCACTTCTAACTAGAAATTTGACGATGTAAGCTGACTAAGGTTAGACAACGTAAGTCTAAGCCGCTCTAGTAGCTTAGAAGACTTCTATAGTCCAGTCTATGGATTTAATAGCCCCGTTTGATGTTGGATCAGTTTGATCCCAGCTAAGACGAAGCAAGGATGTGTCTATATCAATTCAAAACCACCTGGGCCAGTGTACTCAGCTTATGAATTCCCATTTAGGCAGAAAACAACCCCTAGACCGTAGTACATGCATCATACTCAACTTAGAGATGAAACAGATACATTTAGGGGGACCCAGGGGGTCCCACAAACTAAAAACACAAACCCCAGGGGGGTAACCACCTCCGAATGGCGGCAGACCGCTGTAGGCCCCAGAGGACTGAGGGGTCCTTCCCACATGTGGGGGTCCACTTTTTACGGCCCTACACCCCATTCTACTCCTATATACCCTTTTCTAAACCATTTTCACTCCTCCAAATCACTCCTAAACCCTCCTTCACTCTAAAATCTCCTTCTTCATGCTTCTGGGCCTCTTTCTTTCTTACATGCTTCCCTTTTAACCTCCCCTTACTTTCAACCTTCCTAAATCCTCCCTACAAATCTCAAACTTCTCTTATTGGGAAATAAAATCCCCTTGCTAAGGTCCTATACCCTCCATCTCCTGGAAATCTCTCCATTCCATACAGCTTTCCACCTCCATGGCTTTCTTCGAGGTGGTGACTTCCATCTTCTCCATTTTTATGCTCCTTTCCCTTATGGGAAAGAAGTGAGCGGCCCCGGATGAAGCTAGGCTAAGTCGTCAGAGAGAATCCAAGAAGAAGATGAGTGTCGGTGCGAGTTCGAGCACCGAGCGAAGGTCAAAGCGGGGCCTCGATCCCCAAGTTCCAATAGAAAAGTCTCTACTGGCGAGCATTGAGCTCAATAAGTTCCGCCAATGCAAGGTTGTTTTTGAATCTCATGTGAATGAGAGGCTATTTGGAGAATATCTGGTGATTGACCACCTTCTGGTAAATGGTTGGGGTCCTATATTTGAAGGGAAATCTCACGCTAGTGAGGGCCTTGTGCGAACCTTCTATGCACATATAAAGGACCCAACCTTTGAACCTGTCCAGTATATTATTCCTCTAAGCAGACAGGAAGCCACGGTTAATGTTAATGTTATTGCCCACATCATGAGAGTGGAGCGCGGTGTTGTTCATGCCAGTGAGTCTAACCTCACTGAGAGGCGGGAGAGAGATCGTCGCACGTGTTTCTTATGCGGTCGATTAGTCGAATAGAGGCGAGAAAATAGCCTCAAGACGACAAAGATGACCCCCGACTACCGCCTGTTCCACCATATATGCACGTATAACGTGTACCCCAGGACTAGTAATAGCACGGAGTGCACTAAATTTATGGTGGACTTCTTGTACCAGGTAGGACAAGGAGATAAGGTGTGCTTGCCCACTCTTGTCCTGACCCAGATTGTGAAGGCGGTGCAATCTGTTTAGGAGAATCAGTCCCTCCCGACTGATTTGTAAGATTGCTCATAGTTTTGGGTTTCAGCTGCAGATGGACCATTTCGCCCCTATCCGTTTCATCAACGAAAACAAAGATGGGCACTAGGCAGCGCATGGCCTAACTGGAGGAGCTGGAGGATGAGATAGAGGAAGAGACTGAGGAGGAAGAAGAAAGTGAAGAGGAAGAGCAGGAAGAAGAAGTGCAGACTCGGGACTCTGACTGGGAGCCTCCCACAACTCACGTTGAACGCCAGGATCGGGTCACTCGCGATGCCGTCTGGCCAAGCTAGAAGAGGATCAAGCATACATAAAGAAGAAGTTGTAGAGGGTATCCCGTACCTTGAAGGAGATCCTGTGCTGCATGCAGGGCAAGGGAGGGCCTCCTCCGTCACCAGAATCGAAGGAATAGAAGCGTCAGGATGTGTTTGTTTCTTTCTTTTTGTAATAGCCTTGGATAGGCTTGATACAGTTGTTTTGGGTTGTAAGTGTTGAAGTTCTTCTGTTTAGTCAGCAATCATGCGTTCTCTGTCATTATACATGTAATGTCATAGCATATGTAACAGTGACAAAATTTGTTTAATGAAATGCATGAAATTACTTTTATTAAGTAATGTGTGGAATGTTTAGAGAACTAATAATGCCTGAATAATATTGTTCTAACTCCATAAATATTGTATAATATGTTCGTGGATGTTTGGTGTCTAAATGTTAAGAAACTGTATTTCAAGACGATGAGGCCCCAAGGCGACAGCCGTCTTGTCCGCCTAGCCCTGGGTAGGAGAGACGACCATGAACGGCTCACCCCAAATGAACTGCCTCGTAGTCAGGGCGGAGCCAGTCAACTTGACATGGACAATGAGATGCTGAACCAACTTCCCGAGGCACCACTGAGCCTAAGCGAGACCTCTACTCACCAGACTGCCCTAATTAGGGGCACTATGGAACAAATTTTGCATGTGATGTAATAATAACAATAGACGTTGCATACCATGGTAGGAGCAATGACCCGTCATATGAATGCACCATCGCCAGGCCAAGTCGGAACGTCGACCGTGCCATACAGTCTTTTCGAGCACTTCCAAAGGTTAAGACCACCTACTTTCACCAGTACTCACAAACCCGAGGAGGCCGATAGTTAGCTAAATCAGGTTACAAAAGTGATCCGGCCTCTTCATTGCTCGAAAACCGAGCAGGTTGAGTTGTATCCTACCTATTCGAGAAGGAAGCTGACATTTGGAGGGACAACGTGTTGAGAACAGTCCCTAAAAACTTTGTATGGACGTAGGAGAACTTTGAGACGTGGTTCTTTCAAAAGTATTTCCCACGTACTGTTGAGGGTCAAATATTGCATACTAGACCCCAGTTATTGCCTGGTTTTACGAACATGATACTGTTTAACGACCCATTTTAATCATGTTTATGTTACAAGGTGGATTTATGAGCGTGAACTAAAAAGGGTATTAAATGCATGGAGTTGACGCTCAGGAATCACCAAGGCAAGGGACAGACCCTAGGGGACCAAGATCGAAGAATTTTCACGGCCGAGATTCGAGAAAGTCAAGCCGCCCACATTAAAGAGGCATGAAAAGTGTCTTGAATGCAAGATCACATGGTTCCCACCATTCGTTTGGCTCAAGACTTGATACATGGCCTGAGGACCGAAAATGAATCGTATACGTCAAATTTCAACCATTGGATCCTTGTGAAAGTGGCCCAACAAACAGATCAGCCCATGAATGTGTGCTTTGGGGCCCACCTAAGATTCAGATACGCTTAAAAGTTAGTATCACCACATTTTATTAGGTGACACAACAGATGGTTGAAGTAGTTTTCTCTGAATCATCACCGTGGATCCCACCTGTGTTGAGTGTACATCGTGCACTATTGCACTAGCCATGCACGGTAACAGAGCTTTGGTCAAACCAACTCTTAACCGAAGCTTTCTAAAGAAGGAAATTTCCTTCTTCAGGATGGTTATGCAGGCCATCCACTAGGAGGCGGTGTGGCCCACTTTCATTCATTGTATTGGTGATCTAGACCATCTATCATGAAGAGGAGCTTAAGCAAGTCGAACCCTAGTTGACCCTTTGTAATCATATATGCAAACATGCCCGCTACAGCAATCAACAGATGACCATCAGCTGCCATTATAATAGGATTGCTTCCCTGGGTTGCATCAACGGACGACCCAAACTTTCAATCTCTGGTCAAAATTCTGAGGAGAAGACAATGGATGGATTGGATTTCTAAGACAGTGTCCCTAAATTCTTTCTAAACGCAAGGGTGTTGTGTATTTTTTCTTCACTGCGTAAGACTAACGCACAACGCAAGAACCGACCTTCTTACGCATATTCCACCGCCCAGGCCATCTGACCGACCTTCCTACCTCTATAAAAGAAAGGAAAGAGAAGGGAGTGGGGCGATCCGGTTGTGGACGTGAGGGAAAGGAGAGAGAAAGAGGATCATCTCAGCTTGGGGCTGGACATGAAGCGCAGAATGAGAAAGAGAGAGATTGGAAAGAAATCAAAGGGATTGCTTCTTATCAATTATATTTCTCTTCTTTTCAATTGAATCTATGTTATTTCCCATGAGTTTTTAATTTCTTAGCTAGTGCTGAGATGAAGCCTCTAATTTGAATGATTCTTGTTATTTGTTGATTTCATCTGGAATTAATTGATTTATTTATTTCTCTATTTTGATTAAATGAAAACTCCATACTTCTCCAATCTATGAGCTTACCCAAAGTCTAGAAGTGGATGTTGTTTAGAATCTTATTCTAGGTATGCTTGTGTCTGACCATGAATAGGTTTTCATATAGAGAAAGAAATAGGAATTTACATCTATTCATGCCTAAACAAGGATGGAAAGATGTGTCCTTGTGCTTCAAGGGAATTATACATCTTATGTGCATGAACAAGGACACAGATTATGCTTTATTTATTAAATTAACATCAATATGAATTAGGGTGAATCAGTAAGTAAAACAAGAGTTAGGATAATTATGGGTGGATTCAAAAGTCTTAATGTTCTCCTTGAGTGAATTTTCCTTCTTGTTCTCAATTATTTTTCATTGATTTTTGTTAGTTTACTTAATAACTAGCTAAACTATTTGTTGGATTAGTTAAGAAGAATCATAAAATTCAATTGTGATAACCAGTCCTCGTGGAAACGATCTCGTAATATATACCGTGTCTACACCTGATTCGTATACTTGCAAGTTTAAAATCAATTTAAATCAAGTTGGTTTAAATAAAACATCAAGTTTTTGGCACCGTTGCCAGGGACTGTTTCAGTCCAATTGGATTTAGGATTCTCTCTTATCATAATTCATAGCTCTAGGATTTTTCTCGTATCATTTCATAAATTTTAGAAAACTTAATTTATTTTTGTCTTTATTTTCTACAGGAATTGAGGAAGGAAGCTAAAAAATAAAATTAAAAAAAAAAAAATTGTCTTCAAAGTGCAGGAGGAGCTTCCAATTATTCGGAAATCAATCATCTCCTTTTCTGGGTTCTTTCTTCCAATTCTTGTTTACATAGTTTCATCTTGCTTTTAGGCATTCATGATTTTTTAGCTCTAGTTTTATTTCTCTTAGGTTACATCTTAGTTTAGCTTTCTTTCCTACATTACAATAAGTTAGTTTATACTAGGACGTAGATCTCTGAACATAGAACTAGCACCTTTTGATCCTGAAATAGAAAGAACATTTCATAGAAGTGGACCCTCGACCGGTCGAGCGACCCACTCGACTGGTCAAGCAGCGCGGGATAAATTTAAGACATCTGTTTTCTACAATCTCTACTATGTCTTCAATCTTCAACCGTATAGCTCCTTGACCTCTTTACTTATCTCTATATTATATCATAGCTTCAATCAACGCTTCTCATGCACACTCCGCCCTTCTTTTACGCTATCACCAAGCCCAGCGAAGTTGTACAGAACTTGAACTTCTTTATAGGAACGACCTTGGTGAGTATGTCTACTGGATTCATGCTAGTGTGAATCTTCTTCAGTGTTACGCCTCCTTCCTCAAGCACCTGTCGGATAAAGTGGTGAGGAATATTAATGTGTTTAGTACGTGAGTGATAAACAAAAATTTTGGCCAAGTTGATAATACTCTCGCTATCACAGTTAACTGGCACGGCCTCCTATTAAAGTCTCAACTGATTTATCATGCCTCTAAGACAAACACCTTCTTTAAATGCTTCCGTCACTGTCATATATTCTGTTTCGGTCGTGGAAAGAGCCACCACGGACTAAAGCTTCGACATCTAATTGATTACTCTACCTGCTAGTACAAATGAGTATCCTGAAGTAGACTTTTTGGAATCAACACCGCCTGCGGAGTCGGAATCCACATACCCTACCAACTTTGTCCGTCTTCTCAAAAGTTAAGACGTAATCTTTCGTACCTCGAATGTATCGAAGTAGCCATTTCATAGCTTCCCAATGTTGTTTGTCAGGGTTTGACATGTATCTACTCACAACACCGACTGCCTATGAAATATCTGGTCTTGTATAAACCATAACATACATTAAACTGTCAACCGCGTTTGAATAAGTCACATGAGACATAAGCTACTTTTTCTCATTGGATTTAGGACATTGTTCTGAGGAAAGCTTGAAGTGAGCTGTGTGGGGAACACTCACCGACTATGCTTAGTCCATCCCATACTTGATCAACAACTTTTCAAGACATTCTGCCTGTGATAACTTAAGCTTGCTCTTCTTCCTGTCTTTATGAATATCTATGCCTTGTAGCCCACAGATCTTTCATCTCGAATGTCCCTGATAACTAAGTCTTTAGTACGTTGATTTCAGACATATCATGACTGGCGATCAACATATCATCAACATACAGTCTAGGATGATGAATTTTTCATTACTCAGTATCTTGTAATAGACATAGTGATCGTATTCACTCTGAGTAAATTTCTAACTCACCATGAAAGAATCAATTTTTTTATACTACTGCCTAGGCAACTGTTTCAAGCCGTACAACGACCTCATTAACCTGCAAACTTTTTTCTCTACCCCTTTAACTTCATACCCCTCTAGTTGCTTCATGTAGATCTGCTCTTCTAATTCCCCGTGCAGAAATACGGTCTTAACATCCATCTGTTCCAGCTCAAGATCGTATTGGGCAACCAGCGCCAACACGAATCTGATAGATACCTGCTTAACCACCGGAGCGAATATCTTTGTGAAGTCGATTCCTTCTCTCTGAGTATAACCCTTCGCTACCAACCTTGCTTTGTATCTATTCTGTTTTCTTTTGAATAACCACTTGCATCCGATCGCTTTTCGGCCCACTGGAAGCTCCGCCAGCTCTCATGCATGATTTTTGTGCAACAAGTCCATCTCATTATCCATAGCCACCTTTCACTTTTCTTCATTAGGCTTATCAATAGCCTCCTAAATAGTAGACGGGTCCCACTCATCTGTAATGAGAGGATATGTAATATTAGAGTCGTCCTTGTATCTTACCAGTAACCTGTGATCACGCGGTGGGTTCCTTCTTATAGGTGGCTACTCCACCTAATATTGTACCTCTATTTATGCATCTATCTCTACCTGAGTATCATCTGTGTCAATCTGAACATCTACAGTCAACCTTTCTTGTTTCTTTTGCTCCTCTTGATCATTCTTGCGGAACAGAGAGCTTTCATCGAATCTGACGTCACGACTAGTGATGACCTTGCGTGTGACCTTGTCGAATAACATGTAACCTTTCACACCAATGTCATAGCCAACAAAGATGTACTTCTTGGCTTTATGGTCTAGCTTATCTCTCTCAACTGACGGTACATGAGAGTAAGCCTCACAACCAAATATGCGTAAATTTGAGTAGTCGATTTCCTGACCACTCCATACTTCCTCTGGGATTTTACATTCAATTTTCATTAAAGGAGACCAGTTCACCAAATAATAAGTGGTGTTAACGGGATCTGTCCATAGGTCCTTGCTCAATGCAATATTACTTAACATGCATCAGGCCTTCTCCAAGAGAGTCCGATTCATTCGCTCAGCCACTCTGTTTTGCTCGGGCGTGTGGCGTACTGTGTTGTGCCTGATGATCCCTTCATCCTTGCAATAATCGTTAAACTCAGTGGAAGTAAATTCTCCACCATTGTCAATCCTTAAAACCTTTATTTTTCACTTTGAGTACTTTTCCATCATTGCCTTCCATTGTTTGAATATAGTGAAAACTTCAGATTTATGTTTCATGAAGTAAACCCAAACTTTCCTGGAGTAGTCATCAATGAATGAAACAAACCACAACAACCCCCCAATGGAAATTTCTGGCAACGGCCCCCATACGTCAGAGTGTACATAATCAAGAACTCTCTTACATACATGTTTTCCAGATTTAAAAGACGATCTAGATTGTTTACCATATATACAATACTCACATATATCTAAATCAGAATTTTTAAAAGATGGAATCAAATATCGATCAAAAAGTACCTTCATGCCTCGCTTGATCATGTGGCCCAGATGAGCATGCCACGTACGTAGAGACATGGAGTCTGCAATAGCTATTGCCGCTCTACCTATTGAAGTGCTCCCGATTAACCTGTAAAGGTTTTCGTACCTTTGCGCTCTCATAACCATGAGTGCCCCTTTTGAAACTTTAAGGACACCATCAATACCAGTAAACTTGCACCCTATAGCCTCGAGTGCACCGAGAGAAATCAGACTTTTCTTTATATCAGGAACGTGCCTGACATCAATCAAGGTACACTCCATCCCATCAAATATCTTGATGCTCATGGTACCAATAGCCACAACATTACAAGCATTGTCATTGCCCATTAAAACCTATCCACCATCACATTCCTTGTAACTAGCAAACCAACTCCGATGAAGAGTCATGTGATAAGATGTTTTTGTGTTAAGTATTCACTTGTCTTTATGATTGTCGTGTATGTAACCAATCATGGAAACAGACAGAACATCACCACCACTTGTTTCTTCATCAAATGTGACAACATTGGCCTCCTTGGAAGAATCCACCGAATTTTCTTTGTCATTTTAGGATTTCTACAATCCTTCTTCATATGTCCAAACAACCCACAGTTCCAGCACTTTAATTTTCCTTTGACCTTATCCTTGGATTTGGATTTCTACAATCCTTCTTCATCTTTCATGGTAGATTTCCACTCCTTAAGAGCCTTAATCTTGCCTTGCTTGGTTAACAGGCTAATCATCTTAACCTTCCATAACTCAAAATTATTTTTGCCTGAGTACTTCTCAATATCAAACTTGTCGTTTTCCATTATTACTAATCCTGCAGATTCAGATCTGTGCCCCAACGATTGCTCTGATACCACTTGTTGGGGATTTGTGCTGCGGAATCACACAGATCTAGATTTAGGATAGCAATCCAAGAGCAACAAGCAATCACAAGAGAACACAAAGATTTAACATGGAAAATCCTTAAGGGAAAAATCCACAGCACAAAGCGACAAAAATCCACTATGAAATAGAAACTATAAAGAGAGAGGACTAATCCGATTCGAACAATCTTGAATCTCACCCTTGCTACACCATTGGATAATCCTAGAACCTTTTTAGAAACCCTTAGAAAACCTTTAGTAAGCCTTAGAATACCTTAGAATAACTCTAAGGACCCTTAATTATAGTTTAGGAAACACCACTTACGCACCTAGTTTGGAAAATTCCAGAAACCGCATCAAATTTACACAGTCCGCGTGTAGGTTGTGTAACCCTCGACTAGTCGAGCCAGACACCCGAATACAATGCACGCTGGACTTCAAGTTGAGCGAGCCTCGACCGATCAAGTGAACCCTCGACCGGTCGAGCCAGCCACTTGACTGGTTAAGCAGCGCGGGACAGATTTAAGACATCTGTTTTCTATAGTATATCGTCGGTAACCTAAGGCCCTTGGAGAATTCCTTCTCACAGGTGGCTACTCCACTTGCTTCTGGAATAGTTGTCAATAAATGTAACAAACCATGATGACCCTCCACCAGAAACCACAGGCACTAACTCGCATACATCAGAATGCACATAATCAAGAACACTCTTATAAACATATTTTCCATTTTTAAAAGATAACATTGACTGTTTACCATATATGCAATGCTTCCATATACTAAAATCAATACTTTTAAAACTGAAATTAAACAGCTCGCTTATGTGGCCTAAGCGTGCATGCCACGTACGTGCAGACGTGAAATCTACTACAAACAATGCAGCTCCATCCAAGAAGTGGTCTTGATTAACTTGTAAAAGTTTTCATTCTTTCGTGCCTTCATGACTATGAATGCCTCCTTTAAAACTTTAAGGACACAATCAAACTAGTGAATTTTCACCAAAATGCCTCAAGTGCTCCTAGAGACATCAGACTCTTCCTCAAATCAGGAATATGTCTCACTTTGTTCAAGATACACTCCATGCCATCAAACATCTTTATGCACGTCGATCCAACACCTACCACTTTACAGGTATTATCATTACCCATAAATACTTGGTCACTATCGCACTCATTAAAACTAATGAAGCAACTCCGATGAGGGGTCATATGGTATGAAGCCCCCATATCCAAAATCCATTTTTCATCAAAGTACTTGGATTTTGATGCAGTCAGCACATTACTACCATTCGTCTCCTCACTGGATTTTGCAATGTTAGTTTCCTTAAAAGAACTATCTGAATTCTCCTTTCTCAATTTAGGATTCTAACAATCCTTCTTCATATGCCCTGTTATCCCACAATTCCAACACTTCAACTTGCCTTTGCCTTTGCCCTTACCCTTGGATTTGGACCTCGATCGTGAAGATCCACTATCCCGCTTAGAATTTCTCCCACTCGTAACCAATGCATCTGTAGAAGCACCCACGTCACCACTTTTCTTTCTTATCACCTTCGACTAAATGGCTGAGATAATGGTCTCAACGCTAACGGTTGTTCTACATGTACAAAAAGAGTCCTTGAATGACTCATACAAAGCCATGAGAGAGTTCAGCAAAATGCATACTTGACCTGAATCTTTCATTGTTTCCTCCACATCTAATAATTCGTAAATCAACCTATTAAAGTTATTAATGTGGACTTTAACATTAGCCCCATCCACCATCTTCAGATTGAAGAATTGAAGCTTCAAGTACAAACAATTCTCAAGAGATTTCTTCATAAAGATATTCTCTAATTTTTCCCATGTACTTGCTATAGTTTTCTCTCTCATAATATTATAGAGGAATTCATTCGTTAAGCACAATCGGATAGAGGTTTTCACTTTCTTATCTATCTTGTTCCATTCATCTTTAGTTGTAGATTTTGGCCACTTTTCAAAGAAAACTTGATCCAATCATTGCTTAATAAGATAATGTTCATCTTAACTTTCCATAATTCAAAATTATTTTTGCAGGAATATTTTTCTACATCGAACTTCAGGTTAGATGCCATTGATAGCTTTCTTTTAAATTTGATCTGCTTCCCAACGTTATCTCTTATACCACTTGTTGGGGAACCGTGGAAGCATACAAAGATGAATCAAGCAAAGTACTTCCAATCGCACAACCAAGTCCAAACACAAACAGTTAGAATTTTATGTAAAAAAAAACTCTTTCGAGAAAAAACCACAGTACGAAGCGATGCGTATGTACTGAGAAAGCAAAAATTACAAGATATAAAGTGTTACCAATTTGAACAAGCCTCGAATGTACTTCACAAGCCCTAGTTATACCCTTGAAACCCTTAGGAATGAATTAGAAAACCATAGATCTCTTCTACTTCTCCCAAATCTTGATTATACCCGATATATATAGTATCACAAACAGAATAAATAAATAAATCCCGCACTTTCGCAACTCCGCACGCGCTCGATCAGACCGTTGATGAGACTTCGATGGCATTGAACACTTTCAATGACATCGAGTAACAACACCAAAACGTTCCAGCAACCAACATGAATATTTCTAATGGCATCGAGTATCTTCCAATGGCATTGAACTCTGCTTCATGGCATTGAGTGGTCTGTCAATGGCATCGACGTACCCCTATTGCTTACAAATTTAAGACATCAACAATAATTCTTCCAAAATTTGTGTCCTTCTTAATATTTTCACATCTCCAAATGCAATTTTGTGCCTATTATTTGTACTTTGTTTGTCATTTTTTTCTTTTTGGTGAAATATTTGTTCAGCCTTCTCCTCTTTCTAAAAAATAATAATAAAATAAAAATAAAACCTATTCCGTATAATTTACTCATAATAAATTACTAGTTCTCTTCGAAACAAACCGATATGAGTGGAAGGAAAAAAAGAAAAAAACTTATTTTTTTGTTTTTTTTTTTTTTTTTTCCAGAAGTTCAACGTTAGTGTTAATTTGAATTTGAAATTAATATAATTTCAAAAAAAAAAAAAAACATTGAAAAATCTAAAGGTTAGCACTAAAACTATACATATTGAAGGGGTATTTTAGATATTTCATAGGAAATGCTACGGGAGATTCCTTCATCTGAAAGGAAAACAGATTTGCATTTCCTTCCAAATCAGACCAAAGCTGGGAGAACTTTAAGCCAACGTTGAACTCTCTTCTCCTCCCATTTAATACAAGAGTAGTTATACTTGATACGCTGTCAGCGTATGACTGATCCACATGCATGCCTGCACAGCCATCGTACACGTTGCTTCAATGCATTTAAATTAATACATGGGTCCCATTGTGGGTAGGATTGGTCTATAACTATACTTAAACCAATCATCCAAACCGCATGATTTGAGGCTACCGAAACAAGAGCCAATTGAGAACTGATCAATGATCAAGATTGGATATGGTCCAATCAATCTGATTGTCAGTAAGTACGGAAGAACCTTGAACGGTTTTGATTCAGGAACGTGGGTTCCACGTGTACAAAGAATGAGTGCATGAGTATGAAGACTCACCACTTGCCAGAGCATCCATGTTATATGTTTTTATTTATTTATTTATTTATAATAGTGTAAGCTTGTAAGGCTGTCCCACTGGAAGCCATGTAAAGGTGATGTCAGCCACTAATAAACTGGGGCACAGTTTTTTTTGACCACTTCCTGGATTATTCTTTCTTTGAAATATGCTCTCCTTTGCAGTGGCCCACCTCCCCATGCATGCAATCACATGCATGCCCCACCCATCACCGGCTTCCTTCGCCTCCTTTCCCATGTAAAAAAATACTAAAATATTCCATCCCTTTGTTTTCACCATGTGCCACACACCATAATTATTAGTACGGAGTAAAGAGGAGAAATTACCATGCACTTATAAATAACAGGAGGGCACCATAACTATCAGTATCAACCGTTTGTTGTGGGAAGAGCCGCGCTGCTGTAACTCACGGACGCGGATTTCGCCTTTCGCATGAAGTTCCTGCGCTGGAAACTTAGGTGGGGCCCACCGTGAAGTCCGTGAGAAATTCACCCCGTGCCGAAAAAGTGAGGATTGAACTTTCACAGTTGAAATAGTCGTGGGGCCACGGAAGTTTTGATTCAGGGTAATATCATTCCCGTATGAATTGCGTTATGAACCGGATGGATTTCATTTAAACATAACTATTGATCTCAAGGAGGTTTACGTTATGAACTGTATGGATTTCATTTAAACATAACTATTGACCTCAGGGAGGTTTCAATGGTAGGAATTTCCCTACACACATTTTCCTTCAGTGAGGCCCATTTGAATCTTGGATGCTGTTTAATTTTAGCCTCAAGTCCTAAAATGAGCTCACAAAACGGATGGACAGTTAGATTTCTCACAAACTTAACGGTGGCCCCACATAGGTCTCCAGCGCAGGAACTTCGTGCAAAAGGGTTTCGCACGAAATCCGCGTCCATGGCCCATAGAGATATTTGTGAGAAATCCACCGGTCCATCTGTTTTGACAGCTCATTTTAGGAAATCTGACAAAAAAAATTTAGGTGGATCAAAAACTCAAAGTGGGTCACACGAGGTGGAAAATTGGGGAAAGAAATTCCCACCGTTGAAACCTTCTTGGGCTCCACCATGATATTTATATGCCATCCAAACCGTTTATAAGGTCATTACTGCTGGGATGAAGTGAAAATACCAAAAAAAAAAAAAATTTGCCTAACACAAAAAATTTTACGGCCCAAGTATGTTTCAATGATTCACAGTGAATCCCTACTTTTTCTTCTCGTGTGATACACTTAAATTTGGGATACACATAATTTTCGGCAATGTCCTAAAATTAGTTCTCAAAGAGGATGAACGGGTTGGATTTCTCAAAAACATCTCTGTGGGCCCCACCCAGCATTCTTGGCAGGAACATTCCGCGTCCATAGGTACCTTGCGCACTAAGAGCCACGTGGGTGGGATTTTCATAAGATCCGTTCCGTCCATCAGATACGCTGCATCATGTACACTTCAGAACCCTAAATCAAGACCATCCAGAAGTCAGGTACACCACACCCTAGTAAAATTTTTGGCATGGTATGCACACCATTGCTTTTCTTTTGGGCCAACAGAGTCCATCGTGGTGTTTATATACAATCCAACCCATTCATCAGATGTAACTCAACAGGATAAAAGAATTATCCAAAGATCAGAGTATCCCAAAACCAGGTGGGTCATACTAAATGAATTTAGATTGTTTTAGTTATAATTTTAAGGAGTGGCACACCTAAGTGTTGAATCATCCTTATTTTTGGGATCAACGTGTAAAACGGATGATGTACCTTGATGGACCAGTTGGATTTCGTGCACGTCAAGTCGTTTCTACCAAGTTAGAGAAAGTGACCCCGGCGTTTAACAGTGGGAACTGGTGACCCCTTTTGCTACGGGTGAAAGAATAGTGGAAGTGGAGTTTGATTATGAACTCTTTCTGTACACACGCGGCACACTTGTACAGGATGTATACCGCTCATTATTGCCCCACACCTTGAACGGCCATATGCTACAAAAGTCACAACCGACCAATGACCCTAGGTGGCAAGTGGGAGATATTTGCTCATTGAATCTTGACTGTTGGTTGGACTTTTCTGTAATCATCATTTCTAAACATCAAGTTCCCATCAGTGGCTAAGATAATATAAAACTTAATTGGAAATAAAAAGTGAGGCACCCTTAATCATGTTTGCACTTAGATTGAGTAGAGCCTAGCCATGAGGAGACACTGGGCATAAAGGGTGACAGAGGTCGTGGGTTTGATTATTTGTGACTTAAGCGCCATTTCCATATAAGAAAACCATGTCCTTCCCAAGTAGCCAGGAGTAGACGACTTGTCTGTCATTTGTTAAATTCATTTATTCACAAACAAAATTGAAAAAAAAAAAAAAGTGACAATAAGCACCCAAAATTTTATATGGATGGATGGTTCATGATGCAGGGAGGAACGTGATTAGGTTAGTCACCATCTTCCTTGGGAAATAACTACTCTGAATCAATAGAGCTCCATGGACTCTTCACAGTAATTTCTAGAATCAACAATGGATAAAAAAGGTCCTTACTCTTGCCCGGGTGGTAGACTCTCAGGAGTTCGGTCAAGGGTTTAAGTACCCATAGGTGGTGAAATTCCACCAGCGTGAGTGTGTGGGGTGTGTGTGCGTGTGTAAAAAAAAATAATAATAATAATAAATAAAAAATGGATGAAAAGTAAAAATAATTTCTAATAAATTTTAAATTAATTAATTGATGAATAAAAATGAAATTACATTAATCCTTTAAATAATGAGCTCAAACATAGGATGAAGTTTTAGACTGCAATTCCGTGAAAACGTGACTTACTATAAATAGCAAACTTACTATTTATAGACGGTCACCATTCCTACTAGACTTCATGGTTTTCGGCCAAAAATAGTGTCCAATTTAGCCTAATCACGTTGTTTACCAAACTTTTCTAAGCCCCTTTTGTTATGTTGGGCATGACTCCTACAACTCAAAGGCTCAAAAGTTATACGCTACTTAAAACTAACTATTTATAGTAAAAAAGAAAATAAAACGAACTTCTAATCGTTGACGGAATCTCGCAAATCCGGCATGGGCAACCTGCATAGCGAGTTGGTTGGATAAAGTAGCTTCTCCTACCTCAAAATCATATATGATATGTTGAAAAACTCATTTCAAATTTTGAGATACTACTATTTTAAGGTTCTTATGGTCTTTATCATTTCCGCCTTTGATCAAGCCTTTTCTTGTCCATCTTTGTCATAAGAGTATCCGCGACCTGCTCTCCATCATTTTAAGGTAGCATAAAGATTGGAAAACTAATATGCAAGTTTAGTAAACACGAGAACACAATTAATATTTTGCATACATGTATGGCATGTTTCAGTATGCCACACGTGCAACTATAGATGATCAAGCATCACACATACAACACACACATCACCATTTAATCTTGAAATGCCTTATATTTGCCACATGTCTTAATACATACACGTGTTATAAATGCTACATGTATCACCAACTATTTTAAACTCTTCAAATCTAGTATTCTTTATTTACTTTTAATAGTTGAATGATAGAAAAATGAATACTTAATGTAAAAAATCAGAGCTAAGATAAACTATTTACAATACTATGACCAGATAGCTGTATGGCAGGCACAATTTTTTCCGCATCCAAACGGCCGGTTAGGGTTTAGCATATTAGCATATGATTGGGTTCTTCTAGACATATTAGCATCTAGATTATTAGAATAAGCTAACCAACCACATATGCTGGTATAAATAATATTCAGCAAATCAAAGAAAACCAATCAAATATTATCATATTCAGGATTATATGTAAGAATACTTTGGATTCTTTAGCAACTATAGTTAATTTTCATTTATGGTTGCCTCGCCAACTGGTCCATATCAGCCATCCTACCCTGGATGAAAGGACGGTCGGTGTTGCGCCTTTTTACGCACTGATCCAAGGGCATCTGGGCCCACCCAAAAGACGGTCGATGTCAGTGATTTTTTCATAAAAATTTCCATGACCTGCACGTCGACCGTTTTCAGTCATTCTCTGAAAGCCATTACCGGCCAAGTATCCTTTGATTATAAGGGTATTTTGGTAATTTTTCTACAGAACGGTGAGAGTCATCGGCCTTTAAATGCCTTTGAACACCTTTGTATGTGCATGCCATCTCTTTCTTGCTCTCTTTTCCCTCTCTGCTCATTACTGCACTCTCTTTGACTTTGTCTTTACAGTAGTTTGTTTTCAACAATCTCTCCTCGACCACATGGATTATCCGGCCAATGACTCCACCAACGGTCCAATCAACGGCTCGGAGAGGTCCGAGCCGGTTCGGTCCCGGTGGACCCCGAAGCCCGAACAGATCCTAATCTTAGAATCCATCTTCAACAGTGGGATGGTGAATCCACCAAAAGATGAGACTGTGAGAATAAGGAAGCTCCTTGAGAAATTTGGGTCAGTGGGGGATGCCAATGTCTTCTACTGGTTCCAAAATCGACGGTCCAGATCGCGCCGGCGGCAACGTCAGATTCAGGCTGGCCTGGCCAACGACTCACGGATTCCCGTCATGGGCCGTGCTGGCAGTGCAATTCAATACGAATCCACTTCAGCTTCCTCGGGCAGTGGATGCTTAGCTTCTTCATCTTCAGTGCCATTTCCGGCCTCTTCTTCCTGTATCTTCTCATCTCCTTCTTATCATTGCGGAGGTTTCAACGAAGATGGCGGCAATGATCTATTTTCAATCTCTCAGCAAATGGGTTTAGCTGAGATCGAGCAGACATCGTCGGGTTCTTCCATGTTTTGGCCTTCTGATAATTCCAACTTGCACTACCAGTCTGGTCAGTACATAGTATTCTTTTTTTAATGCGTTCATGTTGTTAATGTTGGAAGATAAAAATGCTTTTCAAGTCTTAGAGAAAAGCAATGATTTTTCAAGTCTTAGAGAAAAGCAATTATTTCAAGAAATATCAGTAAGCGTACAGTATCTCTGATATCAGTATTTTAATGAGTTTTGAGAATATTATTTTTAATGGATTTTTTTTTTCATGAAGTTTTCACACTCTCAAAGTTCATCAAATTTATTTATTTTATCTGATTTTTTTATTTAAATCATGGTGTGACCAGTTAAGGCTCTGAATAGTACTAATTCCATTTTATTAATGATTTTGGATTGAAATCTGATGGGAATTGCTCGACAATGTCAACTTTGTAGCTTATAGACCATGGTTTTTGGGTAAAATAGATGTATTTCACAGAGGCGCAATTTAACATTCTTCTTTTTGTCATTTTTTTTTTTTTATCATGTCCTTATGCTCACCATCAAAGCAAATCAACTGATTCTTTTTCTTTCTAGTTAATACGTAATAGTTTCATGTGGAAATTTCTTCTCTCTTCTTTTTACTGATCATTTACTTGCTTTTCTTTTTTCTTTTTTTTCTTTTTTGAAAGTGTGGTTCACTTGCTTGATATATCCCACTCTTTGGTTTTAAGTGAATTTGATGTTCTCCAAGGGCAAATACTACTATCCCATATCTCTATTTAATGTATTTAGACTCTCAATTCTCTCAATCAAAGCTAATGGGTTATAAAATCTACATTGAGACCGAGTTTTGGTAGAAAATTTTCATTTGACTTGGGCTTGTGAAGCTAGAGGCAGTGACACCATCAAACATCCTTGCTTGAAAGTTCTAAATTAATGGTTTTAGTGGAAATTTGATTCACTTATCTGGTACCTACATGTACTTTTCTCTTGAAGTACTCATTGAGATCCTTTTTTTTTTTTTTTCACATGCCCTTAGATCCACCATACTTGCATTATTGGGTACAGATGCAACACCAGAGTTTTTTTTTTTTTTTGGAAACTAGACACCCATATACTCTTTTCTACTAAATTTCTTAATATAACTCATTTCACATGCACTTAGATCCCCCGTACTTGAATTATTGGTATTCGTGGATTTGATGGCTTTTGGTGGAAATTAGATCGATTTCTCTAATACCAATGACTCATTTTCTCTTTACTTTGCGTTAAGATCCTTTTTCACAAGCATTTTTATTTTCCATGCTTGAATTGCCAAGCACTAGAAGGCTTTTTAGCATAACCTATATCTCTATTCTAATACCACATGCTTTTTTCTTTTCTTTTTTTCTTGACTTTGTTGTTTTAAAATGCATTTAGATTCTCCATATTTGAATTACTTTGTATGCGTGCTTTATAGGACTTTCACTGGAAATTAGACACTTCTCTATACCCACATCTCCTTCTTTCTCTTAAAGTTATTTATGGAATCGTTTTTCACACGCATGGACATTTTCCATACTCCGTACTTGAATTACAACCGAATTATGTATTAGAGAGATCTTGTTAGAAATTATATCTGGTTCTCAAATGCCCATATCTCTTTTTGACATGAAATTATTAAAAAGCATAAGAATATATGTTGAATTGAAATTGCATGTGAAGACTTATAAGCTCCTTGATTTGAAAAACCAGGGTTTATTACTGTGTTTATCAATGGGGTACCATCAGAGGTCCCTAGAGCGCCTCTGGATGTGAGAGCTATGTTTGGTCAAGATGTAATGTTGGTCCATCCCTCAGGAGAGCCGGTTCCAGTCAATGAATATGGAATTTCATTGCAAAGCTTGCAATTAGGTGAAAACTACTTCTTGGTAAGCTTGTTGTACTCTTTAAATTACCTAAATGATGACAATATAATTAGGTCCTGTTTGGAAAGATGCATTGCATTGCATTAGATGTAATTTTTTATTTTTATTTTTTTACACACACACTCACACCCCCACACACACCCACGCACTCACACTTCAGTGGGATTTCACCACCACAATGGGTACTGGAGCCCATGACCTTGTGTTAAAACTCTTGTGAGCCTACCACCGAGGCAAGATTAAAGACCCAACATTGCATTAGATGTAATTAACGCCATTATTACATGATGTGTCTAGCAGTATCATGATATTTTGACCATCGATTCCTACGTTTGATCTTAAAATTATTTCTCTAAGAAAAGCATTGTTTTATGTAAAATTAGTGTTTGTTGATTGCTAAAATTTTAATAAATAGACTAGATTTGACAACTAATGCCTGTCACTTGCATTCATATGCAACTCAAGTGTCACGTGTAAAGGGTGAATAGGGATGGATGGCATGGAAAAAATACATGCATCAATGTGGGGCACAGCCCTTCATGTGATTAATTGATCATCTCTTGGATGATCTTTTATTGCATCTTTGTTTTATTAGTTTTGATATATTTTCTTTGCCCAATCTACTCTTATCCTCTCTCATTCTTCTCACCTGGGTGTATTTTGCTATTTTGAAATTTCTACCCTTAAGGCTTGTTTAAGTTGTGAAACAAGAAAAGATAAGATAAGATAAAATAAGATAAGAAAAATATAATGATTGATTTTCATGAAATTCTAATTTTACTCAGATTTCATTAGCACTGAAACATGAATTTCACTTTTTGATGCCTTATTTGGAAAGTAAGTAGAAACGTCCTCTTACAATGGCTACCTTATATCTGTGAGTGGGAATTTGTTTATGGTGTTTGGTAATGGTTGTTCTATGTAATTCATTATTTTCTTTTCCATCCAAATATAGTGAAATGACCTATCATTTTTAGAGTACATATTTCTTCCTTTTGTTCTTTTCTCAATGTGTTTAGATTGGTATAATTAAAATGCAATCATGAAAACTATAATGATTGATTTTCCTGAAATTATGATTTTACTCATATTCCATTAGTACTGAAACATGAATTTCACTTTTTGATGTCTTATTTGGATAGTAAGTAGAAACGTCGTTTTCTCTTACAATGGCTACCTTATACCTGTGAGTGGGAATTTGTTCATGGTGTTGGGTAATGGTTGTTCTATGTAATTCATTATTTTCTTTTCCATCCAAATACGGTGAAATGTCCTATCATTTTAAAAGCACATAATTCTTCTTTCTTTTCTTTTCTCATTGTGTTTAGATTGGTATAATTTAAAATGTAATGATTGATTTTCATGAAATTATGATTTTAGTCATATTCCATTACTACTGAAACATGAATTTCACTTTTTGATGTCTTATTTGGATGGTAAGTAGTAATGTCATTTTCTCCTTATACCTGTGAGTGGGAATTTGTTTATGGTGTTGGGCAATGGTCGTTCTGTGAAATGTCCTATCATTTGAAAAGTACATAATTCTTCTTTCTTTTCTTTTCTTAGTGTGTTTAGATTGGTATAATTTAAAATGCAATCATGAAATGAAAACGTTTTCTATAAATGTGATGTTTTTCACTTATTGCAACAATGAAGCAACCTATGGAGTAGTCTTCCTTTCAACATTTTTTCCTACAAGAGAACATTTGTCCTTTTTCTGTCCAAAAGCTTTCTCATATCCAAACTTTTCAAGAAATAGATTTCATCTTTTAGCCATTGACCATCACATGTTTCTCTAGACATGTTGGAAACTAAAATAGACAACTATTTAAGATTCTTTTTTCTACGAATTTCTTTTTCACAATTTTCTTTAAATGTGAATTTTTCTATTTTCAAATTTACTTTTTACATTCCAACAATCCAAACAAGCCCTTAGTGAAGTTCGCCTAAATTATGAAATGACATTCATTTCATTAAGCAACGAACCTCATTTCATGATTTTGAAAAATTCTGCCGTTGTAGAAATTCCATAGTCAGAGTCTATTTTTCTCTCTCCTGAAATGGCCACGAGCCAGATGCAACCCCAGAGAATGGAAGCCATCATGTTTTTCAATGTTCTTGGGTTTAAAGTTTTCATTTTTATATCTTATAAGGATTCATATTCCACAGGACCATCAGTCCTTTGCACGCACTACATACATGGATCCACACTCCCTAGTAGAAACCATTCACCTTGTAGGCCCCACAAAATTAATAGCTCATAGAGAAAAGACCCATTAATTAGATCATCAAGCGGGTCCCACCTTTGTACTCAAACAAACCATTAAAAACTATAATGAAAAAAGGACCACTGTTCTTATTATATGTGGGACATTCCTGTAAGAAGATGAGCTGGATCCATGGAGTAAAGACCCACTAATTGGAAAATCAATCAGTTCTCACTGTAGCACTCAAACAAACCGTTAAAAAAAAAAAAAAAATGAACCACTGCTTGCATTATGTTTGCATTATAAATGGAAAATTCCTCTATATGTGTGGGTGTCATCATCCAATCGCTAAAAATTTTGAACCATGAGTCTGCAGCGAACTGGGTCAACCATATGGATGGATCTGCTCACCAATTTTTGTGGCCCATGCACGGCGATGGAGCCTACACTTTTGGGTGACCTGCAGACTACTAAACAGATCATATAAAAGAGAAGAAATTTACTGATTTAGTAAGTTTTATTTTTCTTTAATTTTAGTGAGGCATTCTTTTCAATGGTCTCTATCCCTCTAAATATTAATGTATTTTGTAATTTAAGTAAAGCATTCCTTTCAAAGGTCTCTATCTCTCTAATACTTTCTGAGGGTATCCTTATAATTTATAGAAAATTGGCAGACATGTTTTTAATTTAACTTAATCATTGACACCTCTCCCTCATGTTCTACATGGGTAAGTGGGCATTTTTAGAATTCCATGAAAACTGTCACCACTCTCTCTCCTCCTCTACATTTCTCATCTCAGTGGGCCAACTGTATGGAATCCTACCCATGCACCTAGTTGCATGTGCACTCTGTTGTCAACCACATTGCCTATCTGAACCGTCCATTGGGTCCAGTCCAATCTTTTGACCAGCAGGAAAGAATTGTACATATTCAATGGTCCTAATCATTCATAAATGGATTTATCTTCTATGAATGATCATATCCATCTTGCATGCCGCTGACTAGATGGTTTTGATCATCCGATAGGTATGATCTTTTCAAGGAAACATATGGAGAGTGGGCCAATCAAAATGAATGGTGCAGATTGATGATCTGGATTTTCCACATGTTCAAACTGAACTAAGTGCTTCCATTCACTAAGCCCACTAGATCATGTCTCTTCTCTCTCATATTTTTTCTATTTTCTATGTATGAATTGCATGAAAGCTGTCACATCTGTTTGTTATTTATTATTGTTTACAGGTTTCAAGGCCCACTTAAATTAGAAGAAGATCACACCCCAAGTGGTTGCACTTACAAAATGAGAGAGATTTTCCTCCATGATATTAGAGACCCCTTTCCTTTCGATGCCAAGTTGGCTCACCATCTTTTACTATTACTTCTTCTTTTGTTTTTGTAAGGCTTGCAGAGCTTATTATCGCATGCCTAATCAAGCCTATAGAAGCAACATATAAGAGATGTCACATAGGCAAGCCATGTAATTTTTGCACTTGTTTGAGTGAAATCAATGGAGTCTAGACGTCTATAGTTTTACAAAAGCTTATGGTGTGATGAATACCAATGCAGGCATTGGGAAAGGATAGTCCTTTTTATTATTTTTTCCTTAACACGGCTACACGCAGCTTTCCCACGTGTGGCTGTGTTGCATGTGCAGGATCCAGGTTGTTCATCAGGTTGGGCCTACAGTGTATGTGTTGTGGCCGAAAAATCAGGCCTAACTGCGGATAGATGGATTGGTGGGCCTGACATCTGACAAAATATTGGACTTTTAGAAAGAAATGAGCAATTTTACACATTGGGTCGTACACGTGTGGCCCCACCTAATGGGCAGAATGGCAAATAGACAGTTCGATGGACCACCGTCTAACCAACTACTGGACGTTTAAAAGCATGAACCCAATTTTCCATGTACATCATACACGTGCGGCACATCCGATGGCCATCAATGTTCATATCCAACCTACACGTGTGACCAATATTATTCTATTTTCAGGCTACGGTCTCATATATAGACTGACCCACCAGATGAACGGCTTGGATCTCATACCAACGTGCCACATTTTGCACGTGTGGAGATCCTATTCTTGTGAGTAGGCTTTGGAGGTGCACCCTTACTCGGTACTCTCTTTCCCACGGGAAGAGACATGGTATAGCCTTGAGAGTGATGAGAGCCGTGGGATTCCATGAGAGGGCTTTTGAGGTTTATGTCATGTCCCTGAAACCGATGAAGGGATCGGCAACTTGGCTTCATCACCGCCCATTTATCCAATCCAAAGGAGACGGATGTTTGTTACTCACTACTTTATTTTATGTGCATTTTACTAGTGCACATCCATTGAGAAGGATCATGTGAGATCATGGAGCTTTGAACATGTGGAATATTTACAGTCCTGCATCAGGATGTGTGGATGTTGTCCTCATGCGCCAGTTTGAAAGTATAGGGTACCGTTGGTACGATGGGGCCCAAAATGGATGGGCAATTTGTGGAAGATTTCCCAGATTAGACGATTCTAACCATTGGATCAGAGCCTACACTAATCCAACGTACGAAAACTCGCTGAGTCAACTCAAAACTGGGACGAGTAATCTCTGTTGAATTCGAGTCATGTCACTATTCACACCGAGTGGGGCTACTCAAACGAATATTCAACTCGGTATTTCCGACGTTTTCAGTTTCTTATTTTCTTGAGGATGATGGTAACCACATTCAAGGATTGGTCACCTCCGAAAATGTGTAAAGTTGATACTAGGGCTGTACATGAGCCGAGTCGAGTCGAGGTAGGCCAAGCTTGGCTTGACTCGTCCATGCTATACTCGAGTTCGAGTTCAAGCTCGCCCTCAAGCTCAACATTGAAGCTTGACTTGTTTGTCAAAGCTTTCGAGTCGAGTTCGAGTCGAGCTAGTGGTTCGAGTCGAGTCAAGTTTATCTCAAGTCATGTCGAGTTTACCTCGATAGGGTAAGGGAAAGAAAAAGAGGTAATGGGGACGGGTAGGGTCAGGTAGGATTTTTTTAGTAAAAACTTTTAAGTTTTAACTTCTTTTTTTAACTTATATATATATATATATATATATATATATATATATATATATATATAATATTATATATTATTAAAATATATTACTCGAGCCGAGTCGAGCTTGAGCTCGAGCTTTGAGTCGAGTCGAGTTCAAGTCAAGTCGAGTTGAAATACACCATGGTCGAACTTGGCTTGAACTCAACTCAAGCTTTAGTAAAGAAGCTTGACTCGCCTTGAGTCGGCCTTTCAAGCCGAGTCAATCTGAGCTGAGTCGAGCCGAGTCGAGCGAGCTTTTCGATCAAGCTAGCTTGACTCGTGTACAACCTTGGATGTTACGTCCCAAGTATTTCATGCAAGTGCCATATGTCCAAAGGCTAGAATCGTCCATGGCTTACTAATAATTTTTAGTTCTTGTGAGTTGTAATGTAATTTGAATTCTTAGTAGCTATCATATGCTTAGCTTTTTCTTCTTGTTCTTCTTTTTTTCCAAGGAGTTTGGGTTTGGGCCAAAGTAAGCATACAAGAACCGACCCTATTGCTTATTACTTACTCTCTTACTTATTACTTAGAATTTTTGAACGTACAAGTTTTAAAATGTTTTTTAGACTAAATTGTCTTTATCCTTGGATCAGTAATTATAAAGTGTTTTAATGAAGAAGTTACATAATATTCAATATCAAAAAAGTGATGTTGATGGAAGTTGTTATTGGGCTTATTGAAATTAATTTAATCAAATCTGTTCATTTTCTTTGTAACCCTTTATTTATATAGGAAGATGTTAATGTCTTATTGGTACCATATTTGTATTGCCCACAACGCCTGATAATGTATAGTGGTGTCCATTTGGTACGAACTATTTTCTTGTGATGTGGTCAATGTGACCAGTGGATATTGATCATTCTTTTAACCATGGCCTTCCATGAAATTTCAAGGTTAATGGATGGAGTGGATTTCACACATATGCAATAGTAGACCCCATGGATGGTGTACGAACACCAATAGAATGGGCTAAACATTGCCTTTTTTCACTTTTACTGAGGTCTTTTTTTTTTCTTCTTTCTTGGAAAAATGAGGATCATGGGACTCACTACCACTTTCCCTTTGTCGTTTCTCTCTGACATTTCTCTCATTCGGAAGCTTCTTCCACCGTAATTTTAGCATTATTCGACGTCCTCCTATGTTTATTTAGTAGTTCTCTAGTGTCTCTAATATTTAGTCATTTTTAAAGGTAAATAAAATATTAAATCTTAGCATTGTCGCATTATGTTAAGGTCGAAGTAAAGAAGTGGTTTTCATCCACTCAGAGTCATGGTTATCATCTAATAAGGCATGCCGATCAAAATATAAAGGGTTGGCATTGGAAGGCATGAATGGTTGAGGTTAACAACTGAAAAAGTTGACAACCTTGACCCTTAACATTAGATAACCACGACCCTTGACACCCTTGACCCGTACCCATTCATTTTTATTGCAAATTAACCCATATTAGAAGATTATGTCTCATCGGCCCATCCGATACTATTATGATGGAGAAAGAATATACAAAAAGGAAAAAAACTCATACGTAGGTGGGGACTCAAAAGGGCTTCTTGTAAGGGATGATATTACATATCGGGAACTCCTACATAAAATGCATAAGATTATGAAAACAACAACAAATGAATTTTATTTGATAATGAAGGGTGTGTACGGTAAGGCAGTACGTTGATTACTCCCTCCACATATAGTCATAGATAATGAAATGAAGATCTTGAGTCATATATGCTCTTCTTCCAGCTAAGTCCACCTACTCAGATACCATTGTATATTGATAAAGAGCGGCATACACCTCTCGTGTAATAAAGTAGCATACACTCTACATTACATTTGAACATATGGTCCTCTGATTTACAGCCTTCAAGCAATGATCGATGACTTGATGATTGTTATATACCTGACCCTTCAAGGAATGATACGTGTCATGATCGACGATTCGACTATTGCGATATACATGAACTTTTAAATAATGATACATGTCATGTTCGAGGACTTGAAGATTGCGATATACCTAACCCTTCATGTAATGATTAATGTTAATGAAAAGTTGATGACTGCAATATCCTCATCCCTTTCGGCAATGATACATGTCTTGATCCCTTAGTTCAGTTCAATCCACAACCTATAAACTAAAATTTACGCTTACCGGTCAATGAAGAATATCGAGATATTCATGTATCACTGAATACTTTCTTTGCTCCATTCGATATCATTCCACTTAATATATGTATAGCCGATGTAGCTTTTGTTAATGCAAATCATCAAGGATATCTGAAAATGGTGGACCAACCCAATGAAATATTTGTCGGACAAATGTTTAAGTACAAAGGCTAATTACAAAATTTTCTGAGTAAATATGTGATGTAACATAAATTTCAGTATACGATCCTAAATTCAAACAAACTGAGATGTAAGATTGGGTGCATTATAAAAAGTTGTAGTTGGATGATGCATGCATCAAAAGTGAACGGTGTAGGGATGTTCAAAATAAAGACTCACAACTCCAAGCACACATGTAGCATGTCGTTTGAGCCAATACGCCACTACAAGGAAACTATCGAGGAGAGCGGACATTATACAGTAACTTCAAAGAAAAATGGAAGAGATCATTGTCAAGCCACCAGTTTGATAAGTAGTGAATTCGGCGTTAATCGTACAATTTTGGGATTGACCTGCATGTTAAAAGAAATTTAACATCGAAGAATAAGACATATTGGGTTGAAATCAGATACAAAAAAGCGTGGAAAGGTAAGGAGATCACAACAGAAGAAGTCTTGCAATCTAATGAGGAGTCTTATAATGAGCTTTCGGTGCATCTTCATGAGCTAAGCAATGAAAATTTAGGGATGGTAACAGAATTACAGGTGAATGAAGAGTTTAGAAAAAATACTTAATCTCAATTGGACAATGCATTTAAAGCCTCTAGTTGCATATTCGAAGGATTTTATGTATTGATGCATCACATTTAACAAGAAGGTATAAAAGTGTTCTCTTCTTGGCTATGATATTGAATGGAAGTAATCATGTCCTCCCAATAGCATATGGGATTGAAGAATCGGAGAACAATAATAGTTAAAGTTGGTTCCTTCATAATTTATACAAAGCAATCGGGATCCTTCCAAGACTTGTTATCATGTCAAATCGTCACAAAGGGTTGGTCAATGAAGTCACTATCACCTTTCCTTATGTAATTCATGTATATGGTGCGCATTATATTTTAGGAAACATGAAGAAGGTATATTCGGATGATTCAGTGAAGGATTAGTTTTGGGATGCTGTTAAGACATTTAGGACATCCAATTTTTGGGATATGATGCGATGCATTCAAATGGTGAACCCCACTGTCTATTAGTTTTTTAATGGTATATAAGGAAAGATGAGCATTTGTATTCTTTCCCGATAAAAGATATAATATCGTAACCACCAACATCTCCGAGAGCATGAATGCACTATTCGTATATGCATGAGAGTACCCCGTGATCAAACTTCTTAAAGCAGTAAGGACTACAATCCAACAATTCTTCCTCCATAGAAGAGATGAGGCATTGGCATATAAGGGAACTTTAACTCCTTGGGTAGAAAAAGACTGAGTGAACTTTATTACTTGTAAGTGCGAAAGAACGATGCACTGCGACTTCTGCGGATGACTTCCAATTAACATTGATGGGCATTACTGACATAGTGAAGTTAAGATAAATGAAGTGTCCATGCGGTGAGTTTAGTTGTATGTTGCTATCTTGTGTGCATGTGATAGTGACTTGCGATAAGGCTTAATATTTACAAATATTGTTCTCCATTATATACGAAAGAATTTTTTCATAAAACATACCAAGAATCGGTTTATCCAATGCTTAGCAAGACCTAATAGAATATCCCGGACAAGGTAAAAATATTATGTGAGGATAAGAAACCCCCACAGACAAGAAGTTCTATTAGAAGACAAAAAATATTCAAATTGCATCTCAATGAGAAGATAAGCCAACACTTAAATGCTCATGATGTAAGTGAACAAGTCACAATCAGTGTCGATGCACCTTCATCCCTACAGGCTGAGACTTTTGAGATTTTTAATAATTTTACATGTTTTGAAAAAAAAAATCCTCGATGTAATCACACGTAATAGGAAGTTTGGGCCTCTTTTTTAGGGACTCAAAATTTCATTCATATCCAATGATTTTTACAAAAAGAGCTTTCGGCTAGACCTATCAACAAAATAGATGGGACAGCCTATCATGAGAAAAAGAAAGAAAGGAACCAAAGAAATCATCCCTCCCTCAAATTATCCAAACCCATCCTATCCAGAAATAAGAGGCCTCTGGTGATATAGGGTAGAGTCGCCTGCAATTCAAAAAATCTACTACACTGGCTCTCACTACCCCTTCGAGCTAGGTTGTCTGCTACAACATTCACCTCCCTTGAGGTATGAGCGATAGAAACCTCCATAACTCCCATGAGCGCCTTGACCCTAGCCTCCCAGTAGCACATGGACCACGCAGGAGCAAATTGCATGGAGAGGATCCTTACAACGGATTTGGAGTTGCTCGTTATCTCCACCTTGGAGAAACTTAACTCATCTGTTTCGAACAAGAAATAAATGCATTTGATTTGGGATTATCTTATTAAAACATAACAGAAATAGTATTTAGAACAATCATTATATTTTATTAATACCGAATTCATTTACATCTTTTTAACATCCCTTGATTCTAAGATGGATCATTCGGAAAGAACATAATATTATTAGCAAAGTTTATATGTCGAATCTTGAATCCGACAGCTTTTCGACGGCTTCTTTGATCATCTCCTAGGACTTAGGAGGAATATTAATTTGATCAACTGATTTCTCTTTCGAGCTAATTCCTTGGGCAGAGGAGAGAGCCTGAAGAGCCTGAAGTAATGAAGATTAAACTTGAATGCTTTCAGAAATTTCGACAGCACTTCGACCCCCATTTAGGACTAGCCATCGAGTGACTTGGTTGCACAACCCGCACAACTTATTTATTGGTTGCGCAGTCAGTGCAACTAAAGAAGCGGTTACATGACACCACGCAGCAAAGGAATGGGTTGTGCGAACCCACGCAGCAGAGACTTCACTCTTCACCTTCAGTCTTCTTTCGGAGCTCTGGTCTTCTCCAAAATCTTCAATCCTCTCAAATGAAGGAGGGGAGGGGGTATTTATAGGCTTCCCACATGTGTCAACTCTTGATCCTTGTGACATGGGACCCACTTTGCACCATATCTAGACCATTCATTACAATCACTCTGCTTTGTATTGGGTTGTGTTACGTAACAATAAAGTTCGTTACGCATCCCTGCGGAACAGTAATGTTCGTTGTGTGTCTCCGTGCAACTGTAAAGTTTGTTGCGCGTCCCCCTGCAACGTGTCACCATCCGCACAATGACTAAAAGGGTTGCGTGGTCCGCGCAACAACTTTACTTAGTTTTTTCCTTCCTTCTTGTTTATTGTTTTGATCTTCAATCTTTCTTCTTCATGATGATTTTTTATGCTCCAACAGATGCCCCCTTGATCCATTCTTTGTTCTCTTGAATCAAAGAATTAGGATCAATTTTCACCCAACTTCTGCACTTTCTGATCTCGTTGCATGACCCGCGCAATGCCCGCCCGAGTACCGTACTCGGCCATATCTCTATAAATATCTGGACTCAGTTCATTTGCGTCACTTCCTGTTTTCTAAAGTGGAGCTCTTGCGTAATTTTTCTTTCTCGCGCAACTGCTTGTGCAATCCTACGCAACGGTTTACTGCTTGCGCGACCCCGCGCAACGAATACTTTGTTCGCGCAAGGTAAAAATGCATTGCGCGTGTATGTGCAACTCTTTTCAGTTGCACAATCTTGCGCAACATCCTTTAGTTACGCAATCCACGCAACCAACACTTGGTAATTTCAAACTTGCTTTGTTCACCTTGTTCTGACTTTTCCAACTTCTTCCTTTTTCAGGTTTTAATCTTCTCTCATCATGGCTCATACTAAGAGAACCTTCATTGCTGTTGATCCTCCCACTGATCAGCCTTCTCATCGGGAACTTCCCAACCCTAATACTTCCGTAACACCGCAAACCATGAAATCTCCTTCGTTCCCTGCTCAGCCCTTATGTAAGCGATTTAAGATGACTACCAAGCGTCCTGCTTATATAAAGGAGCCGGTATTACCCACATTCGATTTCTCCCTGCGCATTGAGGCATTACCATCTCCCATCCATAGGGCTATTGCCATGGGAGATCTTGAAAGGCCTCCAAAGCATGGTCGTGATTATGACTAGGACGAATGGCTGAAAACAACAGCACACTATCAAATGAGAAGCCAAAGACCGCCGGCTAGAGAAGATACTCCTCCTCCTTCCAAAACAAAGAAAGTCCGAAGAAACAAAGCCAAGGAGTTCCAGGAGAAAATCAAGGAGCATAACAGGAAGAAGCTCAATAACTCTTGGGAATTAGTCTGCTCAATCCAGAATATCATAAAATTTAACAACCCTCATAGATGAGGCATCCTCTCAATCCCCATCAAGATCCACTGTCATCATTCTATGTTAATTTGTGAGCCCAGGGACCATATGACCGCAGAAAGACTATCTTACTCAGAGTCTTGGTCATTTAAAGAACTGAAAATATTAGAAGGCATCCTGTGTCCACCAAGACCAAGGCAGCAGATCGGCGGCATACACTCCATGATATTCCTTATGCCTTCTTACGATCTTCACAGCTTGTATCCCACTTGCTTTTACGAAACGCTTCAACAGTGTTTCAGCTATCGTCGACTTATCTGGAGCCCTGAAGAATTTAGAATGAGAGGTTATCTGACCCCTCAAAATTACTATACGGAATGGGCTACTTCAGTCATGGAGGAACATGCGGACACCCTATTGAAGATTGATATTTTTGCCGCGATTGAAGCAACATCACAACCTTTCCATAAGGAACCCTCTATCCTGAAAGCTTTCCTTAACTACTGGTGTCCTTCCACCAACTCGTTTCATTTCCCCGAGGATGAAATGAGTATCACTCTTTGGGACATTCATAGAATCGCCGGTTTACAGATAACCGGGAAAATCTTCGACAAATTTGTTCCTACTAATAAGGAATTTGCCTTCATCTCTTCGCCCGACCGTATACCTTCTATTTCGGAATCAAATAGAAAACTTTTCAGGGAAATGTCTAAATTCCCGAACATCCACAAAATTCATCCCATGCAATGGCTGGCCCATTTCAACCGAGGTTTCAAGTAATTTTCTTTCTTCTTTTAATTCCCTTCATGCTGCATCTTGATAAATATATAATCTTGATCTCACTTACTCACTTTTCCTCCTTTTTCAGATTTGATGGCAATCATTCACGGGAACTTGAACGTCTTCGAAAAGGTATTAAAGGTCATGTCGAATATTCTATCTACAGAGAACTCGTAGCATTTCTGGCTTTTTGGCTAAGCATAGTAGTTCTCCAAGTTCGAAGTCAGAAGATGTCATTCGCCCATCATTGTTCGTGATAGCAAGTGCTATGGCTGAGGGAGTCCAGTAGTCTCTTGCCCCTCCCATCCTATATTCAATCTACGGAGGCTTTGGAGAAATTGCTTGCCACGTGAAGAGCCCTTCTGTCGGTTCCGCTTCAACTTTCATGCCATGGCATTATTTTCTCGGCTGGCTCGGCGTCTATTTCTCGTGGACTTTCGACTTGCCAGAAAAGGCTTATGTTCATCCTTCGAAACTCCCTCTTTGTTTCTTCCAAAAGAAGTCTATGGCGAAGAGATCTTACAACTGGGCAAAAGACGTCATTTCTTCAGATGACAAGATAAATTATTTTCATTTCGGCTTGCCTCGTTATACTGAAGACGCAGAGAAGCTAAACACATCATCACTTACTACAGTAGAGAGGGGATTCTTCATATCAATCAGATCGTGCAGCCTCCCATATAGAGGAGGGATGGAATTCTGGCGAGAACCATATTACCCCAACCGTTTTGCCCATCAGTTTAGTTTTGATCAAGTAGTGCCAAAAGATTGTGGACTGGTTACTAGAAGAATGCGAAGTTATGGCACTGGCCCATTTAACTGGGCGATGGTTTGGAAACAATTGCTAGGCCTAGCTGATTCTTCCTTCATTATTCCAAGTTGCAATCACATTCCCAGGGCGTCATATTACTATATGAGATGGTGGGTGCACTAATCTTATTTGTCTAGAAAAGGTATCCCAGTGGATAAACCCATATGGCTTCCTCCTCCCGAACTTAAGGGCTGCACCATTGAATCAGGAGTTGGTTTCATCCCGGAAACCAGTCATGCCCCCTCTTCTGGTCACCGCTGCATCAGAATCTCTATAGACGAACCTATTCATGAGATCAAACCTGATAACACCCTTAAAGGTTGGGTAGCATACGGTGATACTCGCGAGTTTGTACAAGTTCCTCTTCATCATCCTCAAAGAGAAAGGGTTATAGAAAGCATTCCCTCCCAACCAGAGAATATTGCCAATCTTCAAGATCAGCCATCTTCCTCTACTCATTTTCAGCAACAGCTGACTGCTTCTCCTATTTCTAGGACTGTTCAATCTCCACAGCAGCCAATTTCTTCTCCCATGACTAGGTCCCGAGCACGCGCCCAAGCTTCTCCTCAGGAAAGGACTACTGCTACTGTCCCTCCGGAGGTAGCTACCACAGCTCAGCCAGAGAGCCATCAGTCTCCTTCTTCCAAAGGAAAATGAGTTATTGTTGAAGAATCGAGTGAAGAAGATCTGAGTAGTGAAGGCTCAACTTCTTTGTCTGGTCGTACTACTTCCGATGAAAGCGACACGGAGGGAGAAAGCCAAGACAGTGATTATGAAGAGGGGGAAGTTAACATCGGCGACGAAGATGAGATAGTTGCAGAAGATATTCATGCTGATGAGGGAAATATCTTCCCCTCTTCTGAGGCTGTTCCTACAAAAGTTTCACCCGTCGCAGGGGAAAGGGAAGAAGAACCCCTAGACTATGGGGAATACGTCTATTCGCCTCGTAAGAAAATCTTACCAACGTTGTTTACTTTTGTTCTTTTCTTCTTTATCTTATACGTCCTATTTCAGGTGATCATGCTACAAATACGGAGGCAGGAAATGCTTCCCCTCTGATTTTGCCCCTTGTTGCACCAATAGCCTCGCCGAGATTCTCGATACCTCCGCGAGCAGTAGCATGTGAGATTGCTTTTCCAAGGGAACCAACTGATTTGCCCACTCATACTGTTGTTGCTTCAAGTACTGAATACGAAATGGCTTTTCCGGCGGAGCCAACTGATTTTCTTACTCCCACCACTGTTGCTTCAAGTACTGACAATAGGGCCCCATCTTTTGCAGAGATGGTGGAACCTGCTCCTTCTCTTGCCAGGGAAACACAACTGCTCACTGTTTCGATATCAATGAGCGGTAGTTCCTTTTCCTTGTTTATACTTTCCATGTTACCTGCCCATAAAATTTTTATTATAACTTTATATTTCTTATCTCTTAATAGGGGATTTACCTCAGAGTGGCATAGCGAGTTCTGGCTCTATTGGTACTTCATTGAATGTGCTGTCATTTGAGAAGGTCTCTGCACATAAATTGGCCCTGATCAGGAATTTTGTACTTGTTATTGTTGAAATCTTAAAAGACCCCGATCAATGGTATGATTTAGCTGCAGCTTTAGATGTCCTAGATGGTGCTTCTCGAATAGCTAAGGTTGATGTTTCCTCTCTATGCAATGCTCTCTCAAGATTTCATAATTCGATAACAGCGTTGTCATCGGCTGAAACTGTAACTGTTCCTCCTAAAATCCTGGAGTACAGGAAGCAACTCGCGAATTCCAAGGAGAAAGTTTCTCAAATCTCTCCCATTGTTTCTCGCCATGATCTAGAACAATTATCTTTGCAAGAACAACTGAAGACTTTTGTTGACGAGAAGACAACTATCCAAGATCGCATTATGCTTCTGAAGCAAGAAATTACACAGTTAAAGAGACAAAGTTCGAAGGCAGATTTGAACATTGAAAGAGTCCAAGAAAAGATAGAGTGCAGCTATCATTCTGTGGATTCTGAAAGATCCGAACTGGTGAAAAATGAAGAACTGATTGCTTCTTTGGAGGAGAAACCAGCTGATGCCCCGGATCCTGCTAGAATTATCTCAAATGCCAGACTAGAGCATGCTGCTGCTCAAGTTAATCTTCAAGATAATTTACAACAATATTTAGCAGCATTAGGTATCACAGGAGAGCTATAAAATGTATAACTTTGATGTATTTTGCTACTTTATATTCTTTCAAAATCACAAGTTATACTAGTAACTTATGATATTTTGATGATAATGCTTTTGTCTTATTTATGCTCCTTTCATTTTATTATTATATTATATACATATATTCTTTTATACCTTGTTAGTAAGGGCTTCCTAGATGATCCTTATCTTAATTGGCGGCACTAGGTTTTAGTTTAGTCAGTCACACACAGTTTAAGGTCTTGAGTAGTGGAGCATACACAGTTTAAGCTCTTGAGTAGTGGAGCTGGGTCTCACGTGATGGCCTCTGTAACTCTTAGGAGTTCGCTGGACTTCTCACTGCCTAGGGAGTTCACAAAACATGATCCATCAAAGGGGCCCAGTAAAGCTACCGGGGTGGTGAATTCGATTGATTTTACGCACAAGCTTGGCCGCGGTAACTCTCTAAAGTTCATAGAGCTTACAAGGCTACCTTTGGAGTACCAAACCTTGGGCCGTCAGTCCATCAATGAGTAGGTTTAAGCCCTTCCTCATGAGTTAGTACTGAAATCAAACCGTAGATCTGGGAGGTCTTACGCATGGTTGGCCTATCTAAAGCTCACACTATGGCCCTTATTTTCTTCGTCTACAAGGTCGAGCCCATTCACGGGAGGACATTTTCCTCTGTTCCTCGTGACACAGCCAGAAAGCTACACAGACGGCATGGGGGTTACGCGTGACTGGCCATTTTATGACTTCTTGGCCTTTTTAGGCTTTTAGTCACTGGCTTCATCAGCTGCCCACATGAGTATACGTACAATGACCTTCACGGGCTTTTTAGGGCCATTGGCTTCTCACCGCTGCCCGAATGGCAAAAATGATAGGTCTTATGCATAGCTGGCCCTTTTAGAGCTTGATCCTTTTAGAGCTTATGGCTCTTTGTAGAGTTTGATCCTTTTAGGATTTGGCTCTTTTATGGATTTGGCCCTCTTTAGGATTTGGCTCTTTTTTAGCTTGGCTGGACTGCCTTAGAATGTTTTAACAGATAATAGTAGATGTGATCATTGTTGTTATGAGAATGATAGCCATCTCTGACTGAGATTGATACGTCATCACCCTTGTTAATATCTTCAAGGATACTCATCCATGTTGTTCGTAATATATCAGCTTGACGATGATACCAATTTCAATAGAGTTTTGCAGAGGTCGCTTGATGACAATTTTTCTTTTTGCAACACTTATGAATACATAGTCTTGATATGCTCGTGAATTTCTTCTTTCTTTATTTGATTATACATAGACATAGCCTTGTCCATTCTTGCCCCCTTTTCATGCAGAATCATTATGTTGATAATATTCTGGATCAAAATCAATAGAGTCTTTAGGGACAATATCTTTTGATGAAGCGAGCATTGACCGATACACTGATACCTTATCCATCCTGATTTACAACTCTGTACACCCCATTGGAGTATACTTCTTTTATTATATATGGCCCATCCCATTTAGGCTCGAATTTGCCCCCTATTCGAAGGGTGACTACTATAGGTCTTTTCAACATTAGCACCATATCTCCTTTTTTGAAAGAGCAGTATTTAACTCGTTTATCGAAAGCGGCCGATATCCTTGCCTGATATGATTGCAATCACTGTTGGGCTACTAAGCGTTTCTCATTAAGCAAATCTAACTCCTTCAGCCTTATTTTTGCATTTTCATCATCCGTTATGAACTGATGCACTGCCACTCTAAGTGATGCCACTTGCATTTCAATTGGGACGACTACCTCTACACCGTAGACCAGTGAATACGGTGTTGCTATTGTTGTTATGTGATGAGTAGTTCTGTATGCCCATAATGCTTCTTACAATTTTTCGTCTCAATCACGTTTATTCCCTGTCACTGTCTTCTTCAGTATTTTGACTATCGTTTTATTAAACGCCTCTGCTAGTCCATTAGCCGGTAGATAGTAAGGTGTTGAAAATGAATGTCGAATGCTAAATTTCTGACATAACTTTTCCATGCCTCTGTTTTTAAAGGGAGTGTCATTATCTGTAACAATTTTCTTTAGAATATTGTGGCAATATATTATGGCGTGTCAGATGAAATTGACCACATCTTTTTCTTTAACATTGCGTAAAGCAACTGCTTCAGTCTATTTGAAAAAATAATCGGTTACTGCCAGAATATACTACTTTCCGTTGGACGAAGGTGGATTTATAGGACCAATTACATTAAGTCTCCAAGCTGAGAAGGGCCAAAAGGCAACAGACTGATGTAGATCTTCCGGGTGAAAGTGTATAACATCTCCATGAATCTGACATTCATGGCACCGCATCACATAATCTATTGTATCTTTGAACATGGTGGGCCAGTAATAACCCATTCGATGTATTCTAAAGAATAGATTTCGGTCAGCCTGATGTACTTCGCATTCACCAGAGTGTGCTTCCGGCAACATTTGACTTGCTTCTTGTTCATCTAAGCAATATAGCAACATTCCATTGTAAGATTTTCTATACAATACTTCACTGCATATGATAAATCTGCTCGACCGCTGCATGATTTGCTGCTTCTGTACTTGATCTTCTGGCAGAATGTCATATTTGAGGTAATCGACAAAAGGTTGACACCAATCATCTTCATTATTTCTAAACATGATACAGGAAGCATTTCGATGACTTCTTCAATGACCTCCAAAGATGGTAAGAATCTTCTTTCTTCTATAGTTACTTGGAGAGGGCTTCAATTAGGGCATGACAGGGCTGCCGCTATGTAAGACCCGTATCCTAGTTCGTACTATTCCGTCGAAGTCCGACAGTCTGCGATTGATAATCGATGTTTGCGATCGACCTTAAGTCGTATTGTGTAGGATTGAGTCGGCTTAATCCGAGACTTGTATCATTACGGCCACAACGTCGCCGCGGTTCCAACGCCGCGACTCACGCACTGATCTGATACCCAGACGAGGTGATGTGGACCCACGTTCAGTTTACAGAAAAATGTCGTACATTACAATCCCAAGAGAATCTCTACAACATGTCCCATCAATCCATCAATCAATCAATCAACCCATTAATCCAACAATCACTTCATGTCAAGTACACAACACCTTTCACCCTATCCCCAAGCAACCACCAAAGTCAACTCTTTCTCACCCTCTCTCTTACACCACCTTACATGTCAAGTACCATATCCATCATTCCATCACCCATCACTCACATCTCTCCTGACAACTCTCTCTCTCCCTCTCATTTCTCAATATTCCCAAGCCAAGCAAGGGCACCCCCATGTCAAAGCTTCCAAGTGAGAGAAGAGAGAGTTTGTGTGGCCCACTTTCCCTTCCCAAGATCTCCCATCCTGGCCATCCATCTCCCATCTTCCACCATCAAAGAGAAGTACAAGGAGATAGACTTTCCAACGGACCAAGGAGATCGCTAGACGGGTATTTTCCCTAGGCCTAGATTTCACTTTTATGATGAAGGGCCAAGTGAGGCCTACCAATTGATGGTATGGATCTCACTTGGGACCCTAGGTGTGAACAATGGCCCACCTTGATCCTCAAGATCATTCCAAGATGGGGCTATTCTCCATGGACCCCATCATGATGTTTATATTTCCTTACATAAAGAGGTCATATAGACCGTTCATTTTGGGTGGAGAGGGATCTCCACCATTGATCTTTTATTTTGAGGGCCCATATGCAATGAGACTTATTGATGTATGATTGGATGCTTGAAACGGAGGGCCCATAGTGTAGGGGTCCCTCCATCACGTGTGTCTCACTCTCTTTTTATTTTATCATTTTGTGTATGATATTATGGCCTTATGGCCCACTTGGATGGACCCCACAATGGAGCATGTATGGGATCCAAACCATCTAAAGGTGGGGCCCACCTTACATATGTATTGTAACCACACCACCTCACCATGTGGTGGCCCACCTACGAAGGGCCCACCTTAAAGGCATTGCGCGCCCAAACAAAAAAAAGGGGGGGAGAGTTTGGGGACTCTCTAGACGTGTAAAAGCAAAACACAAATATTAGCCTTTTTCAAGGCATTGGAAGTGAGCCACTTGTATAGGACTCACCTTGATGTATGTATTCAATCCAAGCCATCCATCCTCTTCCCCAACTCATTTTAGGCGTTGAGCCAGAAAATGAGACTAGTCCAAGAAACGGGTGCACCATACCTTAGCAAAGAGCAATTTCTACCGTTTAAAAGTACCTTAACTTTTCTAGACGCCAAAACATACCCAGTATTGGGCTTGATGAACTTGTTATGAGCCATGGGGACCAATGGCTGAGGCGGATTTCACTAATGGGGGTCCCACACATGAAAAACCTTAGGTGAAGTGGTTTTTAAAAAATAATAATAATGATAATAAATAATAGCAGCAGTAGCAGCGCTGCTGCCCGCTACCTGCGGATGGGTGGGTGGACGCCAGGGGGTCCCATGGCTGGCCGTGTGGGCCCCACCATTACATATATTTTGTATCCACACCATCCATGAGGTGGACCACCCCCTAAGGTGGGTCCCCTCCAAAAATTAGCTTGATCCAGATCTCAGGTGGCCCACACCACAAGAAACAGCGGTGATTGAACTCTACCATTGAAACCCATTTTGGGTCCAAAGAAGCTTTGGATCAAAATGAAATTTATTTTTCCTCTTCATTCCAGGTCCGTGTGACCTTATTAACAGGTTGGATGGAAAGTAAACATTATGGTGGGCCCCACATGGGACCCACAGCAATGTATTTGTTTTATGCCCACCGTCCAAGTGGACAGTGGAGCCCACGTTAATGTATGTGTTTTACTACACCGTCCACTGCTGTGGACGGTGGGTCCCACTTGAAATTTTACATTTGCCTGAAACTTGGACCGAACCCTCATGCAAGTGGGACACACGTTATGGATGGGCTGGATTGGCAACCACATCTCAGTGGGCCCTACCATGATGCATGTGTTGCATCCAACCCATCCATCCATTTTAATACTCATTTTATAGTATGAGCTAAAGAATGAGTCAGATCCGTGGTTCAAGTGGGTCCCACCACTGTTATTTGAAGTGAGGATCGGTTGATCCTTTGACATGATTCATAGATATGTATGTATGTATGTATTGGTGGCCATTTTTTTCTAGGCCCACCTTGGCATTCATAAGGCCCGTATGAGGAGGCCCATATCGATATAAGTGTGGCCGTTGTTGAGGCCCACCTTGGTGCATATATAAGGCTCATGAGATTAGGCCCTTTTGATGTAATCTAAGGCCCACGGGTTAAGGCCCATTATGATGCATTAGGGCCCATGGGTTGAGGCCCATTGTGAGGTAATCAAGGCCCATGGGTTATAGCCCATTGCAATGCACTTAAGGCGCATTAGTAAGGCCCAATTGGTGTGGCCCATTTGATATACAAAATGCCCATGTGATATGGCCCATTTGACGTATTTAAGGCCCAATGGGATGTACCTAAGTAAGGTTCATTGCAATGTGTGATTCCTCCATAGTTCGTGTAATAATATTTATGGCGGGCCATGCCTTAGGAGCAATGATGGTTTGACGCCCACATTACAAGTACAATGTTGGTTAAATGTCCACATTGTATCTCTCCGTAAGGCCCATTGATAGGATTATGCTAGTTGTGTGTAGGCCGTCTAGGCCCACCTCCATCATAAGAGAAGTTCATTAGTTATAACATGCTTAGTATAATTCCATTATTCATGCTCATACGCATCATATGTATGCTTGATATGAAGAATGTTTGATCATAGCATAAGCCGTTGGGCTGAGACATTACGGGACTCCATATGAGATGGAGTGCCCGACATGAGCGCGTGGTACGCGCGAGATTACTGCATGTTTGTACGGTGTGACTCATGCATCTCGCATATGTATGACTTGATCACTGCACGCCCTAGCGACATCAGGGCCATAGCCTCTACAGGCACATCGCGGATGGTCGTATCGGATACCGAAAATATTGGTTCTAGGATTGTGGGCACTTAGGATGTCCTTGGGTGAAAATTCCAGAACCTTTTTAGTACCAGGAGTTGCTCCAACATCTAGACCGAGTAGATACACAAGCGCCCGAGTGCCGAATAACAGTAGACTGCGTCTCCCAATGTGTCGTGGTCAGTTGAAAGGGGGTGTGGCCTAATCCGCCTGAGTGAGGGGGCTATAAGCTAGGCTGAGTTTGACCAGCTCGCAAATGTGTCCGCTATCGACAAGCCGGGTAGGTATTGGCAGATTACTGGTTAGGTGGATAGTGAGGTCTCTTCCACTTATTTGATTGTGCACCTAGGGAGGAGGCAGTCAGTGTGAGGTGTATTAGACCCCGGTAATATCCAGAGAGGAACTATACTAATATGTGTACTTGATGAGTACTGGCACGCTTGCTTTGTATCTCGCATATGACATTTAGCTACATAACCTCACATCGCATGACCTTGGTATGGCCGATAGCATTCATGCCTTGTATCACATAGCTTTAGTATAGCATGGACTTACCGCATATTTCTGCATTACTCTGATATTATATACTTGGCACTTACCTTACACACACTTTCACTACCCTCTAAGCTTTCTATAAGCTTATGCATGATAGATGCGTACAGGTGGCGTTAGGTTGCAGCAGCTTTGAGCTTGGTGCGTACAGTTGAGCTTCGGGAGATTCCGTTACTTTCGTTATATTGTATTTCCCTTTCATACTCATTGTACTTAAAGTTTTGTTATAGTGGATATGTGGTGTTGTTGTTTTGTGACTTGGTTATGCTTGTGGTTATACTCCGTTATAAAAAAAAATCATACTGAAAATCTCCTTGTAGGATCCCAGGATCAGAATCTGGTGTATGGACGCTGGAAGCCGAGAATGGGGTACTACGGAGGCTGTCAGCACCGGATTCCGCGATCGGGAATTTTATGAGCCGGTTTTCTGAGTTTGGGGTGTGACAAAAGTTAGTATCAGAGCATAACTTAGGAATACCTGAGATCACATCACATATCTGCTATGAACTTAGAATGAATAGGTTCCAAGTCTGAATAACTTAGCAATTTTCCGACATAGACCCTTGATGTTTCTGCCTTCGAGAAATCTCAAGGCTGATAGGCCCTTGTTCCTTCCTATAGGACGTAATGGCTAGAAGAGCGACCCGAGCGAATCTCGCTCCACCACCTACGACTCCCGCACCACCGCCTGCGACCCCCGCTCTACCACCTGCGACTCCTGCTCCACCACTGGATATTCCTGCCTTCCAGCCCGAGGATGCTACTCCTTTACCTGAGACCGGTGCGGATCCGACCATACCTGTGAGTGCCACCCAGCTGCAGCAGATGCTTCAGGCGATGATTGTCATTCTTCAGGGGCAAAGCAGGTGTCCCAATATTACACCAGCCGAGGCCGAGTAGGAGCGTGCGAGCGCCCTTCTCAAGGACTTCCGACAGCACTATCCTCTGCATTTCCGGGGTGAGCCAGACCCTACTGCTGCAAAGATATGGTGCTCCGAGGTGGAGAAGATATTCGACACTATGAGATGTACGACCCAGCAGCGAGTCACCTTAGCCGTGTTTCTTCTTCAGGGTGAGGCTCAGCATTGGTGGCCATCTGTAGCCCAATCGGTAGCGGCCGATTTCGAGTGGACTTGGGAGGACTTTGTGGACCGGTTTGACCGAAAGTTCTTTCTTGAGCATGTGCGACAGCAGCGTGCACTAGAGTTTGAGACTCTGGTCCAGGGGGACATGACGGTGTCCCAGTATGAGGCACGTTTCGTCGCACTATCGAGATTCGCGACATACCTTGTTGATGATGAGGGGTGGAAGGTCTGCCATTTTGAAAACGGTTTGCGTCCTTCCCTCAGGAGTCGTGTGATCAGACACATGCTTCCGACATTTTAGTAGATCGCAAATAGGGCCCAGATCTACGAGTCAGATTGGGTCAGTTTGCAGAGAGCCCATGACCAAAGGGGAGATTAGAAGAGGAAGGAGCCTTCGGAGCTCCCGCCCGCTAAACGGCATCATTCACAGCAGCGACGCACAACCTGCCCAGCATTTCGAGCACCAGCAGTACCCACAGCACCACCTCTGGGACCGTTTACAGGTACTTACTTTGGGTGCAGTAGGACAAGACACCGCGTGCACGAGTGTCCCCACCCGCAACAATAGTAGTAGAGGACACCGCATCCACCTCTGAGTCAGTCAGCACAGAATCAGTAGCTGAGGGCACCGTTCACCACCACGACCCCCGGCACAGAAGAACGCGCGACCGCAACACCAGCCTCCGAGACCTCCCCCGCAGCATAGAGACCTCAGAGGGGACTTGCACCTCCCCAGTAGGCCCAGGGCAGATTTTATGAGGCCCAACAGGACCCTCAGTCATCAGGAGCAATTGTCGACAATTCGTGTGACTTGGCCCCTACACCGTCTTGCTAGGTTGCTCATGAATGATGCTTTTTGGGAGTTAGAGCTTGAGATTTGTGGGCGTTATCCCCATCTCTTAGGTGTTTGATTATGATGATATGTTGTGTTTTGATTATATATGATGTTATGTTTTCTATTTCCTTATGAATTACGGTTAGCTGCGATGGTAGTGCAAATTTTAAAGATGAAATTTTTATTAGGTGGGGAGAGCTGTAAGACCCATATCCTAGTTTGTACTGTTCCGTCGAATCCTGCGATCCTTTCCGTCAAAGTCCGACAGTCTACAACCGATAACCGACGTTTGCAATCGACCCTAAGTAGTATTCTGTAGGATTGAGTCGGCTTAATCCGAGACTTGTATCATTGTGACCGCACCATTGCCGCGGTTCCAATGTCGTAACTCATGCACCGATCCGATACCTAGACGAGCTGATGTGGACCCACGTTAAGTTTGAGGAAAACGCCGCGCATTGCAATCCCAAGAGAATCTTTACAATATATCCCATCAATCCATCAATCAATCAATCAACCCATCAATCCATCAATCACGTCATGTCAAGTACACATCACCTTTCACCCTATCCCTAAGCAACCACCAAAGTCAACTCTTTCTCACCCTCTCTCTTACACCACCTTACATGTTAAGTACCACATCCATCACTCCATCACCCATCACTCACATCTCTCCTTACAACTCTCTCTCTCCCTCTCATTTCTTAACATTCTCAAGCTAAGCAAGAGCACCCCCACGTCCAAGCTTCTAAGTGAGAGAAGAGAGGTTGTGTTTCCTACTTTCCCTTCCCAAGATCTCCCATCCTAGCCATCCATCTCTCATCTTCCACCATCAAAGAGAAGTACAAGGAGATAGGCTTTCCAATGGACCAAGGAGATCGCTATGTGGGTGTTTTCCCTAGGCCTAGATTTTACTTTTATGATGACGGGCCAAGTGAGGCCTACCAATTGATGGTATAAATCTCACTTGGGACCCTAAGTGTGGCCGATGGCCCACCTTGATCCTCATGATCATTCCATGATGGAGCCATTCTCCATAGACCTCATCATGATGTTTATATTTCCTTGCATAAAGAGGTCATATAGACCGTTCATTTTGGATGGAGAGGGATTCCACCGTTGATCTTTTATTTGGAGGGCCCATATGCAATGGGACCCATTGATGTTTGATTGGATGCTTGAAACGGAGGGCCCATAGTGTCGAGGTCCCTCCATCACGCGTGTCCCACTCTCCCTTTATTTTATCATTTTGTGTATGATATTATGGCCTTATGGCCCACTTGGATGGACCCCACAATGGAGCATGTATGGGATCCAAACCATCTAAAGGTGGGGCCCACCTTACATATGTATTGTAACCACACCACCTCACCATGTGGTGGCCCACCTACGAAGGGCCCACCTTAAAGGCATTGCATGCCCAAACAAAAAAAGGGGGGGGAGGAGGGGGGGAGAGAGAGTCCGGGGACTCTCTGGACGTGTAAAAGCAAAACACTAATATTAGCCTTTTTCAAGGCATTGGAAGTGAGCCACTTGTACAGGACTCACCTTAATGTACGTATTCAATCCAAGACGTCTATCCTCTTCCCCAACTCATTTTAGGCGTTGAGCCGAAAAATGAGACTGGTCCGAGAAACAGGTGGGCCCTACCTTAGCAAAGAGTAATTTCTACCGTTTAAAAGTACCTTAACTTTTCTAGACGCCAAAACATACCCAATATTGGGCTTGATGGCCTTGTTGTGAGCCATGGGAACCAATGGTTGAGGCGGATTTCACTAATAGGGGTCCCACACATGAAAAACCCTAGGAGAAGTGGTTTTAAAAAAATAATAATAATGATAATAATAAATAATAGCAAAGCAAACATAACAAATGTGGCTGCCGTACTGTCACGGACGAGTGGGTGGACGCTGTGGGGGGGAGGTCCCACGGTGGCCGTGTGGGCCCCACCATTATTTATATTTTGTATCCACACCATCCATGAGGTGGACCACCCCCTGAGGTGGGTCCCCTCCAAAAATCAGCTTGATCTAGATCTCAGGTGGCCCACACCACAAGAAACAGCGGTGATTGAACTCTACCATTGAAACCCATTTTGGGTCCACAGAAGCTTTGGATTAAAATGAAATTTGTGTATCCTCTTCATTCCAGGTCCGTGCGACCTTATTAATAGGTTGGATGGAAAGTAAACGTTATGGTGGGGCCCCACATGGGACCCACAGCAATGTATGTGTTTTATGCCCACCGTCCAGGCGGACGGTGGAGCCTACGTTAATGTATGTGTTTTACTACACCGTCCACTGCTGTGGACGGTGGGTCCCACCTGAAATTTTGCATTTGCCTAAAACTTGGACCAAACCCTCATGCAAGTGGGACACACGTTATGGATGGGCTGGATTGGCAACCACATCTCAATGGGCCCTACCATGTTGCATGTGTTACATCCAACCCGTCCATCCATTTTAAAACTCATTTTATAGTATGAGCTAAAGAATGAGTCAAATCCGTGGTTGAAGTGGGTCCCACCAATGTTATTTGAAGTGAGGATCGGTTGATCCTTTGACATGATTCATAGATATATATGTATGTATTGGTGGCTATTTTTTTTAGGCCCACCTTGGCATTCATAAGGCCCATATGAGGAGGCCCATATCAATGTAAGTGTGGTCATTGTTGAGGCCCACCTTGGTGCATATATAAGGCCCATGAGATTAAGTCCTTTTGATGTATTCTAAGGCCCGCGAGTTAAGGCCCATTATGATGCATTAGGGCCCATGGGTTGAGGCCCATTGTGAGGTAATCAAGGCCCATGGGTTATAGCCCATTGTAATGCACTTAAGGCACATAAGTAAGGCCCAATTGGTGTGGCCCATTTGATATACATAAGGCCCATGTGATATGGCCCATTTGATGTATTTAAGGCCCAATGGGATGTACCTAAGTAAGGTCCATTGCAATGTGTGATTCCTCCATGGTTCGTGTAATAATATTTATGGCGGGCCATGCCTTAGGAGCAATGATGGTTTGACACCCACATTGTAAGTACAATGTTGGTTAAATGTCCGCATTGTATCTCTCCTTAGGGCCCATTGATAGGATTATGCTAGTTGTGTGTAGGCCGTCTAGGTCCACCTCCATCGTAAGAGAAGTTCATTAGTTATAACATGCTTAGTATAATTCCATTATTCATGCCCATACGCATCATATGTATGCTTAATATGAGGAATGTTTGATCATAGCATAAGCCGTTGGGCTGAGACATTATGGGACTCCATATGAGACGGAGTGCCCGACATGAGTGCGTGGTACACGCGAGATTGCTGCATATTTGTACGATGTGACTCATGCATCTCGCATATGTGTGACTTGATCACAGCACACCCTAGCGATATCAGGGCCGTAGCCTTCACAGGCACATCGTGGATGGTCGTATCGGATACCGAAAATATTGATTCTAGCATTGTGAGCACTTAGGATGTCCTTGGGCAAAAATTTCATAACCTTTTTGGTATCAGGAGTTGCTCTAACGTTTAGACCGAGTGGATACACGAGGGCCCGAGTGCCGAATACCAGTAGGTTACGTCTCCCATTGTGTCGTGGTCAGTTGGAAGAGGGTGTGACCTTATCCGCCTGAGTGAGGGGGCTATAAGCTAGGCTGAGTTTGGCCAGCTCGCAAATGTATCCGCAATCGATGAGCCGGGTAGGTATTGGTAGAATACTGGTCAGGCGGATGTGAGGTCTTTTCCACTTGCTTGATTGTGCAGCTAAGGAGGAGGCAGTCAGTGTGAGGTGTATTAAACCTCAGTGATATTTAGAGAAAAACTGTACTGATATGTGTACTTGATGAGTACTGGCACGCTTGCTTTGCATCTCGCATATGACATTTGACTACATAGACCTCGCATCGCATGGCCTTGGTATAGCCGATAGCATTCATGTCTTGCATCACATAGCTTTAGTATAGCTAATAGCATTCATGGACTTACCGCATATTTCTGCATTACTCTGATATTATATACTTGGTATTTACCTTACACACACTTTCACCACCTTCTAAGCTTTCTATAAGCTTATGCACGATAGATGAGTGAGGTGGCATTTGGTTGCAACAACTTTGAACTTGGAGCATGCAGTCAAGCTTCGGGAGATTCTGTTGTTTCATTATATTGTATTTCCCTTTCATACGCATTGTACTTAAAGTTTTGTTATAGTGGATATGTAGTGTTGTTGTTTTGTGACTTGGTTATGCTTGTGGTTATGCTCTGTTACAAAAAAAATCATACTGAAAATCCTCCTTGTAGGATCCCAGGATCAGAATCTGGCGTATGGGCGCTGGAAGACGAGAATGGGATACTAAGGAGGCTATCGGCACCGGATTCAGCGATCGAAAATTTTGTCAGCCCGTTTTCCAATTTTGGGACGTGACACGCTAAGCTAGCCAAAGTATCCGCTTTTGTATTTTCAGACCGCGGTATGTGGTTGATTTCTACATGACAGAACTGTTCTAGCAATTGCTGTGCTTTTCGGCAATATGCAGGAGTTCCTGCTTTCTCACCTCAAATTCAGTTGTCAATTGATTTATAATCAATTTAGAATCTCCGAAGATATGCAACATCTTTATCTCCATCTGTCGAGATATTTCCATTCCAATAATGAGGGCTCTGTACTCGGCTTCATTGTTTGTGCATTCAGTGCCTAATGTGAAGGAGTATGGTAATAAATCACCTTGAGGAGTGATGAATATCACTCCTGCTCCCACTCCTGATGTTCGAGCAACACCGTCAAAATACATCTGCCATTGGCTTTATGTCCAGCCAGTATAACTTGTTCATCCGAAAAGTCATCACTGATGGTTTCACATTCTGCGACAAGGTGTGCTGCAAGGAAATCTGCCACTGCTTGTCCTTTTACTGCTTTTGCCGACTCATATGTAATAGTATATTCTGAAAGTAACAGCATCCATTTGGCCAATCTTCCAGACAACATTGGCCTTATCATCAAAAATTTTATTCGATCTGCCCTTGAGATCAAAGTTATGTCATGGGAGAGACAATAATGTCTCAGTTTTTGTACTGCGAATATCAGCGCTAAACACTCTTTCTCGATCGGAGAGTAATTGCATTCTGCCCCATCAATGTTTGACTTAGGTAAAAAAGAGCAGTCGCTTTCCCAGCTTCATTTACTTGGGCTAACAAAGCACCTAAAGACTTCTCAGCTGCAGATATATATAAAATAAGTGGCTTCCCTCTTAGTGGAGCTGTTAGTACCAGTGGCTACTTCAGAAATTCCTTTATCGAGTCAAATGCATTCTGACAGGCTTGATCTCATACAAACTCTGCATCTTTCTTCATTAAATGAGAAAATGGCTGACATCTTGAAAAGGCCAAGCTATATGTCCTAGAGGGGGGGTGAATAGGACTATGCCAAATTAAAAATAAAATCAGCGGAATAAATTTATACAATAGCCTTACAATTATAAATCAATTATCAACGCTGAAATCAAATCACCTTAATACATAAGTATTGAGAGGTTGATACAAATTCAGTTCTAAGGACAACCTTACACCATAATAAACAAGGGCTTATGGTAGGACAACCTTATTTCTAGAACTTCTTTTGGATCAAGAACTCAATTTTAATAAAGATAAATGAATAGCGAGAGAATTGAAATTAAATGCGAAATGTAAATCTAATTTATTACAACAATCTCCACACTTGCTTGAAATGTAAATCGTTATAACATTCACATCTACATGTACATTCCACACAATTGAATGATCAAAGATATGAGAATTAAACAAGCATTCAATCCACAAGACAAAGAGTTATAGTGGTTCGCTGCGTGTACACCAAGCTTGTTCTTCAATGACCATACAGAATGCTACTCCACTCCTAATATCCTCACATGGGGATATTAGCATTCACTATTAAATAGGTTTTCTGAGTTCACCCAAAACCTTTACAATTGTGTCTTTTAACTTGGGCTTATACAATCCAAAACCCACACTTCGAGTTTTACTGCCTCTCCTCGGATAACCACACAATTTAAGATTTTTCTAGTGAATCCCAAACAAAAACCAAAAAGGAATGGAATTTCTGTAATTGTAAAATATACGGATTTCTCCTCTTGTAGGCATTTAGGAAGAACCAATTGGAGTAGACGTTGAATATAGAAGTTTAATGTCCACAACTCACTTTGATATGGTTCTAATTTCTAATTGATTTTAGATTTAAATCAGTTGAGCGTAGCTATATTTGATTTTGATTCCAAAAAGAAGGAATATGTCAATTCCTCTTTTCAAATTAGATTAGAATACAGAAACAAAATCAAATTAAATAAGCTATCAAAAAGAGAGAAATTATGCACTAAATAGTTTAAAACTTAAACACAAACTTATCTCAGAGTGGAGCCTTGAATTCACTTGGTATTCAATGAAAAAACTCTGAAATTCATGTGCTATTTATAGCAGAAGAAATTCATCTTCGACTGGTCCTAAGGTCACCACAACTGGTCTTGAAATAAACTGATTTTTGAATTTTTGAGCGTGATCGCATCAGACCGTTTCACGACCGGTCGTAGGTAGTTCACGACTGGTCGAAGGCAGTCCACGACCGGTCGAGACCCCTCTACGACTGGTCATGCGACCCTTGATTTAGTCGCTGGAGTTTGAGTCGAAGCTTTACGACTGGTTGAAAGTCTAGTCGAGACCATCTCACGACCGGTCGAGCAGACTCCAGGACTGGTCATAGGCGCACCAAAAAAAATGATAAATTGTAACCATTTTAGGACTGGTCTTATAATTTCTTAGACTGGTGGAGGTAGTACTAGGACTGGTCGAACAGAGTCTAGGACTGGTCTTAGAGTAGACCAAACTCATGTAATAACATTCATTTGGATTATGTATCCAAAGTGACATACCCTAAGGTCAATCTAATGGTCTATCAAACCTAGAACATCAAGTATGGACATTTAACACTTCATTTGCTTAGACTTTGATCTTTACGAAGCTTGATTTCTTCTCGATGTAGCTTGACTACTTTAGAAGCTTCAATGTAACTTTAAGTTGTACTTGAGTCCCGCATTTAGATTTGAATCTTGAACTTGAGTCTTGACCCGGAGTTCTCTCTTCATATTGTAGCTTGAATTATCATGAAGCTTGAAGAATTCTTTGAGCTAGACATCAAGTGTTGACGATGTGTCTTGAACAAATTTATCAAGATACAAACACACAACATACGGATACATTTTGACACACAAAATTTGACAATCAAAGAGGAATCAAATCACAGCACTTACACATCTTCCTGCCAGGTTTGAAATGAAATAGCGAATGTACACCAACTTTCCTTGCAGACTTTTCAATTCCGTCAGTGTTGTTGGTGGCAGCATATTTTGAATGGCTTTAACTTTCTCTGGGTCAATCCCAATACCCCTATGCTATATAACGAAACTAAGAAATTTACCTAAGGACACCCCAAATGCACATTTAGATGGATTCATCTTTAGTTGTTTCTTTCTAAGCTTACGGAAAACCGATATCAAATGTTCGCGATGCTCATGATGATTTCCTGACCTGACCACAAAGTCATCAACGTAACACTTAATATGTTTATGCATCATGTCTTAGAAGATATTTTACATCGCCCTTTGATACGTTGCTCCGGCATTTTTTAGACCGAACGGCATAACCATATAGCAATAAATTCCTAGCGGCGTTCTGAATGTTATTACTTCTTCATCTTCGGGTGCCATTCTAATCTGATTATAGCCTGCGTAGCCGTCCATGAAAGACATAACAGCATACTGAATCATACTATCAATCAACAACTCTGTTATTAGGATAGGAAAATCATCTTTTGGATAGGCCTTGTTCAAATCCCTGAAGTCAATGCACACTTTGACTTGTCCATTTTTCTTTCTTACAGGGACAATGTTCGATATCCACCTGGGATACTTGACTTCTCTAATAAACTCGATCTTAATCAGCTTGCTGACCTCTTCTTCAATCAATGGAATTAAGTCCGGATGGAATCACCTTTGCGCTTGTTTAACCAGCATTTTCTCTTTGGAAATATTTAATCGGCGCATTGCTATGGAGGGTTCCAAACCCGGCATTTCTGCATACGTCTAAGTGAAGACGTCTTTATTTTCTTTGAGCAGTTGAACATATTTCTGAGACTCCTATTCAGAAAGACCAACACTGATAAATGTGTTCCTTAGTTCTTCTTCTGTACCCAAGTTTATTTCTTGCAGACTGTCTATCATTGGTTGCCCCCGTCATCCATATGTCTCGGAGCCATTTCGGGATGCTTAACTGTTTTAGGGTTCTCTTCTGGTATTTGCGCGGCTGTAATCATATTCACTGATGACTCTGCCCCCAATCCTTAAAATTTTCTTCTCTTTTCCTAGTCAACCCCAAGAGGGATTTGAATTCCTCTCCCATGATTCAGCCCAGTGGGTTCTTCGTAATCAAAACTCATGTTTCTCATAATTTTCTTGCTTGCTGAACTGTATTTTTCTAGATTTTGTGGTGTCAACCTACCACGATATACGTTATTCCTGATTTCTTCTCTTGCCCTGGCTTCCACTATGGCATAAAATTCTATTGGTTCGGGGTAGTTTGCACTAGCCTTGATGACTTGAAATTTCCTGGAGCGACTAAAAACGACTTACACCTTTCTACACTGGGCAGCGGCACTATATAGTTAGACTGCAAGATTTTTAGTTGCTCAGGTGATAATAAGGTTAGTGGTGGTTGCCCTAGTTGTCTCAGACGCTTTCGTATAAAATAAAATTTCTTCTTTGCTTCTACAGTCCTAGAAGCCCTTTCTTCTTTGACATCGTTTACTTGAATGTCTTTCAGAACTCTGTTTTCATCATTGTTTCCTACTTCTTCAGCGAACCCTTTATAGTAACTGGCATCGACAAAGAAAGACTCTGCTTATGTATATGGTTTTGCATCAGCCATCACCTTACAATGTATTCCATCCTTACAGTATTTGAAGCATTGGTGCAAAGTAGAGAGTACGATACTGTATTGATGCAACCATGGTCTTCCCAGGAGAAGATTGTACATTGTTATGGCATTTATAATGTGACATACGATATTGGTAGTCAATTCTCTTATTTGTAGCATCACTGTAATCTTACCAAGCACGCGTTGCCCATCTTAATTGAAGCCCTGTATCATCATTCCACTAGGGCATAGATCAGAACAGTAATAGCCCAGCTTACTTATCATCGAGAGTGGTAGGAGATTTACTGCAGATCCATTATCTATCATAATTTGTTTAACCTTCTTCCCACATATATGACCTTCTATCATCAATGGCCTATTATGCTCTGCCTTGCAGATCAAATCGTCCTCAGAGAATGAGATGACTGGTAGGCAATTTGCTTGTTCGTCGTACCCTTCACGTCTCATCTCCGTCAGTAAAGTTTCTCTAACATTATGATTAGACAATGCTTGGTCCAAACTCTGTCGAAATTCCTCTGATAACTTGAGTGCGTCATAGATGCTTAACCGTGCTGGTATGCCCTTCAAATGACTAACCACATCATAATTCACATTCCTTTCATTTCCATCATCTTTGTTCTTCTTTTCAACGGCTTCTTTTCTTACGATCCCTACTTTCTGCTTCATGGGGCTTGTCATCTTCTTTCCCGATCGCAACGTAATCACTGCTACTTTCTTTGTCATTTTTCAGTCCTCTTTCTCTTTTACTTCTCGGGCCTTTTCCCGGGCCGTGAACATGTTTACTGTTGCCCTCGTACTCTTTTCTTTTTCTTCACCGGTTATTATTTCACCCTTGTCTATCAGTCACTGTATTATACATTTCAATGTGTAGCAATTCTCCGTCGGATGCCCCACCAGGCGATGATAACGGTAAAAATCTCTTTCTTTGGTCTTTGTCACATCTTCGGGGTGCTTAGGTTCTGATAATTTTATCGTGCCGACTTTTAGCAGTTGTTTCATCATAGGAACAACATCTTCTTTATCGAAATCAAAACCTTCATGAGAATTAAGCATTTGAGGCCTTTTTCCACTGTATCTATTTCTTGATTGGTTTATCCCTCTTTTCGTTTTGGCCTCTTGTCTATTAAGTCCCTTGCATATTTGTTCTTCTTATCACGATCGATAGTATTCACATTCATCCTACCGAGTACTCTCCTAGCTGTCTCGTGCTGAAATACTGGCATTTTACGAGTCATTAATTCCAAAGTATGAGCTTTGGTGGCTAGATCACAGAATATTCTGATATCGGAGCTGGTGAGTCCAAACGCAATTCCTATTTTCATGGAACTACATTTTGACTTGTTCCTTTTCTTCTGGCAGCTGTCTACACGAGGCTTCCAATGTTTTCCATCTGTCTATGAACTTCTCTACTAGTTCTCCTTCTCTCTGTCATATGGAGGCCAATTCTGTAATACTAACATCACGTTCTAAAGAGAAGAAGTTTGACATAAAGGCGTCCTGCATTTGCTCCCAAGTACGTATCGATCCAGGAGTCAGGCTAAAATACCACCGGAATGCTTTATGTGTTAACGACGACCCGAACAATCTCAAGCAATACTGTGGTATCGTAGAAAAATTTCTCATACTGGTAATGAAGTGCATCAGATGCTCCTCTGGCGAGCCTTCCCCATTAAACTTCTGAAATTCTGGATGCTTGAAGTTGGCCGGGAACAGAACATCCTCTACCTCCCTTGGATATGGTGTTCGGTATCTGAAGCGGCCAGTATTTTCACGCTCTCTTTCTATTCTCACAGTTTCTTCGACGACTTGTCTTATATCATCTTGTGTTATAGTTCTCGTAGCGGGAACAGACCCTCACGATCCTGCCCCTTGTGGATGAGAGCCTTCAGGCCGGCTTCTTGTCCATTCATCATACCCATCATTGGTGGAGCTACCATCTGAGCTACGTTATGTGCAAGGGTTGTCAAGGCCTCTCTGAGGTGTCTGCACTCTTCCATTAGTGTTCTTTGTGCTTCTACCATCTCATTGATACAATCCTCTGCAGTCGGTATATTGCCTTGATTTGTCTCAGTCACATGTACCGCAGCTTCGCCACTCTTCGATGAAGCTGTAGTTGGAGTAGGACGAGAGTATGTAGACGTAATAGGACTTACGAAGAGAGGAGAAGATGGAGTCCCGTTTAACTTTCCTACGCTCTTGGAGCTATCGATCGATGGGGGCGAGACAAACATCGGTGAGCTTGTTGGGGGGGACACAGATATTAGTGAACTTGCCATTAATGGTTTGCCTTTCTTCCCTTTCGTCCATCTTACTCTCGGGGTGACCAAAGACGGAAAGTCGTGCGAGACCAACTGCGGAACCACTCGTTCAGGGTATATTTCAGGAGGAGCAAGCTCTGGATACTTCTTAGCTGCGTTACACGTTATCAGCCCTCTAACTTTTGGTGAAGCCAAATTCATTCGAGAGTTTCTTGCATACCATACTCTCGTCTTGTGGGACATCACAACAGTCCAGCCACTATCGCTATCTATTGACTGGGGCGAGGCAGACACAACCCCAGATGTTGCTCGAGTCATGTTATTCTTGCTCGTAAGAAGTCGAGTCATGTACGCGGGGGCTTAGTTCGGCACATACTCTATCACAAATCTGGTTGAAGTGAAACGAAAGCTCACTTCTCTTGCAGGAATTGCCGTTGATTGTAACTTGTAGTCAAATCTTGATACCTTCAGTCATGAAATACATCCATAGTTAGTATTTGAAGAATAAGATGATTTACCTTAGAGATGAAGGGGAGGATGTTCCCACTGAGAGTCGTCATTTTGGAGTCAGAAAGACGCCAAACTACGGTAAAAGTTCTCAATTATCTCAATGTTATTATTAAATAAGATAAAAGTCCCCAGCAGAGTCGCCATTTTGTTTCGATCAAGAAACAAATGCATTTGATTTGGAATTATCTTATTAAAACATAATAGAAAGAGTATTTAGAACAATCATCATATTTTATTGATACCGAGTTCATTTACATCCTTTCAACATCCCTTGATTTTAAGATGGATCATTCGGAAAAAACGTATTATTATTAGTAAAGTTTAAATGTTGAATCTTAAATATGGCAGCCTTTTGGCGGCTTCTTTGATCATCTCCTAGGACTTAGGAAGAATGTTGATTTGATCAATTGATTTCTCTTTCGAGTTGATTCCTTGGGCAGAGGAGAGAGCCTGAAGAGCCTGAAGTAATGAAGATTAAACTTGAATGCTTTCAGGAATTCCGGCAGCACTTCAACCCCCGTTTAGGACTAGCCACTGAGTGACTTGGTTGCGCGACCTGTGCAACTTGTTTGTTGGTTGTGTGGTCAGCGCAACTAAAGAAGCGGTTGCGCGACACCGTGCAATAGAGGAATGGGTTGCGCGAACCCGCTCAGCAGAGACTTCACTCCTCACCTTCAGTCTTCTTTCAGAGCTCTGGTCTTCTCCAAAATCTTCAATCCTCTCAAATGAAGGAGGGGAGGGGGCATTTATAGGCTCCCTACACGTGCCAACCCTTGATCCTTGTTCCATGGGACCCAATTTGCATCAGATCTGGACCATTCATTACAATCACTCTGCTATGTATTGCGCTACCTCGCGCAACAATAAAGTTCGTTGCGCGTCCCTGCACAACGGTAATGTTCGTTATGTGTCTCCGCGCAACTGTAAAGTTCGTTGAGCGTCCCCATGCAACGTGTCACCATCCGCTTAGTGATTAAAAGGGTTACGCGGTCCGCACAACAACTTTACTTAGTTTTTTCCTTCCTTTTCATTTATTGTTTTGATCTTCAATCTTTCTTCTTCATGATGATTTTTTATGTTCCAACATCGTCGCAATGAGAGAGGCCCTCCCAGATCGTCCTAATATTACCATGAGAATTGAAACTGATGCCATAGCCGAAAGAGAAGGTGAATAGGAAGTCGCCCTCACTACATCTACCAACGCCTCCACCCCCTGAAGAGTCCGGGTTCCCAAGCGAAGAGCCATCGACATTGATTTTAACCCAGCCCCTTTTAGGTCTTATCTATTTGACAACTTGGATCCTCTTCAGATACGACGTGGCCCCATCAATACCCAAGTCTACGAGGGCTATAGTCGAAACACATTTTACCACCTTAGGAAGGGGAAGGGATTGGTCGAGCCTTGTGATCCATTGGTGGACCCTAGTAATCACCTTGGTCGTGCAAAACAAAGAACTGTCGAAGTGAATAACGTTTCTAGACATCCAAATTTCCTAGAAGATGAGAGGGGGTGAGGCCTCTCAAGATATGCAGATGGTCAGATGGGGCAGTTGCCACCCACCACCTGGCTACTCTGCCAAAGTTGTGTCTTGGGCCAAAGAAGGAATGTCGAAAAGGGGCTAGAAATGATCCCACACCTTCTTAATTGTGTCACCCGAGGAGAAGACATGGTCGATTATTTCCGCATGGGGTGGAAATGGAGGAGGACAGCAGTCACATTTGGATCGAAATTGTATTTATTGATTAATAATGTTATTTAGTATTGTCTTATGATGTATCATCATTCAATAAATATGTTACTATTGTGTAATCAATAAAGGTCGAGGTTATCATCCATTAAGGGTCAAGATTATCATCCACTAAGGATCGAGGTTAACGAACTATTCACCAAGGGTCAAAGTTATCATCAACTAAAGATCAAAATTATTATCCATTAAAGATCGATGTTAAAAAACTATTCACTAAGGGTCTTAGCAATAATTCTAAGGTTATAAGCTTGGTGGTATTTATGCAATACCCGCAATTTCATAAACTTGTGGAAGTGAAAAAGTGTGTCCATGGCCCAAGCTCTCTCTCTCTCTCTCTCTCTCTCTCTCTCTCTCTCTCTCTCTCTCTCTCTCTCTCTCTCAAAGATGCCAAAGGTAGTGCACATCTAAGCTCTCTAAGTATAGAATGTCTTGTTGGGGACCTTGCACAAAACCTTAGGATCTAGCCCTCCAGAACAAACTAGAATTATGGATAATAAAGCAATGAAATAAATCAAAGCATCAATCACACACCACATAAGAGATTTTTACGTGGACAACCCTCAAAGAGGTAAAAACTATGGGACCTCGTCCAGATCAACAATCCACTATGAAGTAGAACGTTTATAACCTTCTTCACTCACGCAGGAGTGGATGAACAATGAAAGAATAAAGAAAACCAGAGAGATCTCACCAATTACGAGGACGTAGGAGCGCTGAGATATAGACTACACCGTAGATCACCTCCACGAGCATAACCTCCCTTCTACAAGCTTCCTCTCTCTCTCTTTCTGCCTCTCTCTCTCACCTTTGATAGCCCTCTTGTGTTTTTCTCATCAACACAACATACTTAGAAAAACCCTAGGGACGATTTTTTTTTTATAGTTTTTAGGAAACTCCTTTCTGCATCCTAGTTGCGAAAGGACTTGAGCATCCCAGTTGCGAAAGGACTTGTGCATCCCAGTTGCGAAAGGACTTGCGCATCCCAGTTACGAAAGGACGACGGGTCAAAAAAAACCATCAAATCTCTCCCTTTTTTGACCCAGGAGGGATTCACCTTCTTTAAGCCAGCCAGGTTTCTACAAACCTCAAACTTGCCCTTGAGCAAGGCCTTGGTCATCATATCTGACCCATTATCGTCCGTGTGGACCTTCTCAAGCTATAACACCTTCTGTTCCAAAGTATCCCTGATCCAGTGATACCGAATCTCTATGTGCTTTGACTTGGAATGCTGACTTGGATTCTTGCTCAAGTGTATAGCACTCTGACTATCGCAATAGACCACGTGCTCCTCCTGCTTCAGGCTAAGTTCCTGTAGGAACCTCTTCATCCAAAGCATCTCTTTACATACCTCTGTGACTGCAATGTACTCGGCCTCTGTAGTTGACAATGCTACGACCTTCTGTAGCTTGCTCTGCCAAGAAACCGCTCCCCGTGGAAATGTGAACATGAACCCCGATGTAGACTTCCTGGAGTCTATGTCACCTGCCATATCTGCATCTGTGTAGCCCTCTAACACAGGTTTACCGTCACCATAGCATAGGCTCAACCTGGATGAGCCTCTTAGATACCACAGTATCCACTTCACCGTTGCCCAATGCTCTTTACCAGGATTGACAAGATACCAGCTGACAACACCAACCGTATAGCTATGTCTGGGCGTGTACACACCATAGCATACATCAAACTTCCTATCGCTGACACGTAGGGTATCTTCTGAATCTCTTCTACATCTGCCTTCGTCTTGGGACACTGCCTGTCGCTCAATCTAAAGTGACCATCTAGTGGAGTAATCGAGATCTTGGCCAAAGCATTCATATTGAACGCTCGAGGACTTTCTCAATATACCGCTCTTGTGACAACCAGAGCTTCCTGCTGCTTCTGTCACGGGTTATCTCCATTCCTAAGATCTGTCTAGCCGGGCTCAAGTCTTTCATTGTAAAAGACTTGCCCAACTCCTGTTTTAGCCTGTCGATCTTCTTGATGTCTTTTCCCATGATGAGCATGTCATCAACGTATAAGAGCAGTACTAGAAAATCACCATCTGAGAACTTGCGCGTGAACACACAGTGGTCTGACTCCGTTTTGTCATACCCATGTTTCAACATAAATGAGTCGAACTTCTTGTACCATTGCCGTGGAGCTTGTTTCAGCCCATACAAGCTCTTCCTCAGCCTACACACCATATGCTCCTTACCCTTGACTTTGAACCCCTCTGATTGGTGTATGTAGATCTCTTCTTCCAGGTCACCATGGAGAAAGGCAGTTTTAACATCTAACTGCTCTATCTCCAGATCCATGCTAGCCGCCAACGCAAGCAACACCCGTATGGATGTCATCTTCACCACTGGTGAGAATATCTCCTCGAAGTCTATGCCTTTCCTCTGACCAAACCCTTTCACCACAAGTCTGGCCTTGAACCTCGTCTGTGAATTCTTCTGCTTAATCTTCTTTCTGAACACCCACTTGTTGCTCAAAGCTTTCTTGCCCTTAGGCAATTTCACCATGTCATAGGTGTAGTTCTTATGCAAGGATTTCATCTCCTCTTGCATAGCTTTCAACCACTCCCCCTTATGCTCGTCGGCTAGGGCCTCAGAATAATCTTTTGGCTCTCCCCCATCAGTCAGCATAATGTACTCATGTGGCGAGTACCTCTTGGACGGCTATCTGTTCTTAGATGACCTCCTCACCTATGGCTCAACAGGTGGATCAAGTGGGGGCTGCCCCCCTGGTCCATCTTCTGAAGGAACTCCCTCGTCCTCTACACCTTGTTGTACTCCCCCATCATCAGGCACCACAGGAGGAATAATCAAATCCGTGTCCTCTAGCTCACCTGAACTAAGCTAGTTCTTCTCTGGCTTATCAATGTCTTTTATACACTGATCTTCAAAGAAAACCACATCTCTGCTCTTGACGAGCTTCCTCTCGGTCGGATCCCACAATCTGTAACTGAATTTTTCATCACCGTACCCTAAGAACACACACTGTTTGATCTTCATTTCGAGCTTGGACCTCTCGTCCTTTGGTACGTGAATAGATGCCCTGCATCCAAACACCCTGAGATAACCGTACGATGGATCATGTCCAGTCCACACTTTCTCAGGTACTTCTCCATTCAATGGGGCTGATGGAGACCTATTTATCAAATACACCGCTGTACACATTGCTTCTCCTCAGAACGTCTTGGGCAACTTCGCATGGGATAACATGCATCTGATTCTCTCAACAATGGTGCGATTCATTCACTCAGCTACACCATTATGCTGGGGGGTCTTGGGAACCGTCTGCTCATGCCGTATACCTAGGGACTTGCAGTACTCATGAAAGTCGTCAATGTATTCACCACCATTGTCAGTGCGGATGCACTTCAATGATCTACCTGTCTCTCTCTCGACCATAGCATGAAACAATTTAAACACACCAAAGACCTCGTCCTTGGATTTCAAAGCATAAGCCCAAACCCTCCTAGATTTTTTTTTTTTTTTACACATGCACAAACACACACACCCCACACACAGACGCTAGTGGAATTTCACCACCTATGGGCACTCGATACCTTGACCGGGAGTTGAAACTCATGAGAGTCTACCACTCGAACAAGAGTAAGGACCCTCCTAGATGCATCATCTATAAAAGTAACAAAATACAATGCCCCACTCAAGGTTTTTGTCCTCATAGGACCACAAACATCAGAATAAACCAAATCTAATGCATGCACTTTATTAACATGAGAAGCAATTTTAACAAATGAAACTCTATGTTGTTTCCCTGATAAATAATCAAGACAGGTTTTGAGAGGTGTACCTATCACGTCTGGAAGGAGCCGCTTCTTTGCTAGTACCTGAAGCCCTTTTTCACTCATGTGGCCTAGACGCCTGTGCCACATGTCAATAGTTGAATCTTCTGCTGCATTCAACCCACCCTTACACATACTAACACTTGCCTTGTATAGGATACAACACTTCTTCCCTCTGGCCACGATCAATGAACCCTTAATGAGCTTTCATCGCCCACTAGCAAACTGGCTTTCATAGTCATCATCATCCAGCCTTCCCGTCGACATCAAGTTGAGGCGAAGGTCTGGGATATGCCTCACATCCCTGAGAACTAATGTGCAGCCCACATCAGTTTTCACACAAATATCACCGACTCCCACGATTTTTGATACGCCAGAATTTCCTATCTTTATAGTCTCATAGTCACCTGACTTGTAGCTTGTGAAGAAGCCCCTACGTGGAGTCGCATAAAACGAAGCTCCCGAGTCAACCACCCAGTTGGTGTCCTGACTCGTAGCCATGAGGCATACGTCATGATCTGCAGAAAGAATAACTACAATGTCGCCATCTGAAGCGACCGCAGTGGAATCTGATTCATCTTCCTTCCCTTTTCCTTTCTTGTCGTTCTTCTTACCACGACATTCATGCTTTAGTGGCCCTTCTTGCCACAATTCCAGCATTCAACATCTTTTCTGTTACTCGACTTGCCTCTTGATTTATCTCGAGCCTTCCCGCCCTTCCTGTTCTTTCCTCTCCCCCGTTCCTGTGTCACAAGGGTCTCTTGCTGAGTAGACTCCTTAGACTTCCTCCTTGTTTCTTCATTGAAGAGACAGCTAGTTACCTATTCCATGAATATCTTTTCGTCTGGCGCGGAATTACTTAGAGACACCACCAATGTCTCCCAACTGTCAGGCAATGAACTAAGCAATAGTAAAGCCTGCAGTTCATCATCCAGGACCATCTTCATAGAGGTGAGTTGGTTCATTATATTACTAACCTCATTCATGTGCTTGGCCACAGAACCACCATCTTTAAATTTGAGATTCACAAGTCGCCTTATTAGAAAAATCTTATTACCGGCTGTCTTCCTCTCATACAGCCCTTGTAATTTTAGCCATGGCTAGCGGCTGAGGTTTCCGTGAACACATGGTGGAACACAGAATCATCCAACCATTGTCTAATAAACTCCACCGCCTTTCGGTCCATCTTCTTCCAATCATCATCAGTCATATCCTTGGATTTTGCTGATATGCCTAAAATTGGAGAATTTAGGTCCTTGCAATAAAGCAAATCCTCCATCTTAGCCTTCCATATGGTCCAGTTAGAACCATTGAGGCTGATCATCCTTGATGAGCCACCTTCCATAATTCCAAATTGATCATACTCGTTCAATGAACTTAGCTTTGATACCACTTTGCTGGGGGCCTTACACAAAATCTTAGGATCTAGCCCTCCAGAACAAACCAGAATTATGGATAATAAAGCAATAAAATAAATCAAAGCATCAATCACACACCACACAAGAGATTTTTACGTGGAAAACCCTCAAAGAGGTAAAAATCACGGGACCTCGTCCAGATCAACAATCCACTATGAAGTAGAATGTTTACAACCTTCTTCACTCACGCAGGAGTGGATGAACAATGAAAGAATAAAGAAAACCAGAGAGATCTCACCGATTACGAGGACGTAGGAGCACTGAGATATAGACTGCACCGTAGATCACCTTCACGAGCATAACCTCCCTTCTACAAGCTTCCTCTCTCTCTTTCTGCCTCTCTCTCTCTCACCTTTGACAGCCATCTTGTGTTTTTCTCATCAACACAACATACCTAGAAAAACTCTAGAGACCCTTTTTTATAGTTTTAGGAAACTCCTTTCCGCATCCTAGTTGCGAAAGGACTTGCGCATCCCAGTTGCGAAAGGACGACGGGTCAAAAAAAAAAAAACCTATCATGTCTCTCCCTTTGAGATAGGATCTTATATAGGGGGTCTAGGGTTTCAAGGGATACACCAGTTATAGCGCTCCATCACCTTAGAGACATTTGTGTACCCAACTATAAATGATATCTATTTATTTTCCTAATCCATGCACCCCCAACCATCTAAATCCCTCCACTATCCTTGGTCCTCATTTATGGGTAATTCTCATGCCATCCCAAGGTATAGATCAAACATATCTTAGTCATTAAATGTCCATCAAACATGATCTAAAAATTAACATTTAAAAATAAAATTTAATATTTGTAAAACCATGATTAACCAATTGGAAGCCTCAAAGGTGTCTGTTGGCTTTTTAAACACTTGAAGGATGATCTAAACCTTAATATCAAACAACAAATTTCATGTCCTAGGTAAACCAAGTGAATCTCATATTAGATTGTATGTACTTTGAGGATCTTGATAAGGACACCCAGCTACACCTACTTTCAATAGGCATTCAATAGTCTCGTGAGGAGAGCCATAGCACGATCAATGAAGCCCTCTTAATTCACAAATCCACAAGTCACGAGGGTTTTGATAGAACTAGTAGAACCACAAGCATATTTAACTCTAGACATAATCCCAACCTTGATACTTGCAAGTGATCCTTCCAATATGAGTGGCTAAAGGCCCCAATTAAGAAATCATCCATGCCGCACTTACCCACTCATGTGGGGTAACGATGAAGGTAAATTGACATCGAATTGGCCTTGATGGATGGAGACTGTCCATCCTAACACCAAGCCAATCCATTCACATGAGATAACCATTTAATTATATTACAAGTATGCTTAAGAACTTATATGGTGATGGCAAGGCAATGAGATCCATAGACCATAACTCTCCGTTAACTTCCAAACCATTCTATCCAATCTCAGGTGCTAAAAACAACTGAGATATTCCTTTCAAAGCCACATTAATCATGTTTCATAGGAGTTAATTTAGTAAATGCATCATACCATTTTTTTTTAAAGGCCCAATAACATTGGTTTTTCAAGGCAGAACCCAGCAATTGGCATGACACCATTTTAGCGGTGTATGATTGCCCTCCACCTCTTGTTCAAGTTGGAAGTTGAGCTGCATGGTCATGATAACCTATTCTATTGTCTTAAATAACATCTTACCTCTGCACAAGCCTACATGAAACTTCAAGTTGATAATCACTGTATATATGCATAGGGAATTTGTTGTGGGCGATTGGGTATTTCTTCGTTTACAGCCCTACCGACAAACTTTGATGGACATTAGTGTTAACATGAATCTTGCACCAAAATTCTAAGGGCATTATCTAGTAGTGCAACACGTTGGCTTTATTGCTTACAAATTCAATTTACCTCCTTCACACATACATCTTTTTTCCTGTATCTTAACTTTTGAAAAACCTTAGTGCTTTTGTCCATCTTAAGATAAGCCACCGCCTTTTACAAAGGAGATATTAGAAATAATCTATTGGATACACCGAAAATACAAAAATAAAATAAATATGAATTTCGTTTCACTAGGCTTAATCACGTAAATATATATATATATATATATATATATATATATATATATATATATATATATATATATATATATATATGTGTGTGTGTTGTCCTTAAAGCGTGATTCGCCCCCTTATCAATTATTGATAGGCTACATGCGATTGCTTCCAGGATAAGACAAGATTGTTTGGATCTGGCGTGTAGCAATCACGATAGGTCCACTTTGGAACAGTTTAACGCAGTAGATCTGTTCTGGCAGAATCAAACAGTGAAAATGTTCACAGTATTCTAAAAAGGAGATCTGGAGTATCTAATGGGAGAGATGGTGTTGAGATGATTGATTTTGGACGGGAATAGTCCAATTTATATAGGCACCAAGTAGAAGATTGTTGCTAGGTGGCTATCAATGGTTCAGAACGTTTGAAAAACGTTTCTGACCGTTGATCATTAAATCCAGCCGTTTCTGGTCGTCAAATCACAAAATCTGACCGTTGGATCATCATGGCCCATCCGTTTTCGGACCGTTGTAGGTTTCAAGGCAGCTAGCCGTTTTAAGAAACTGTTGAACGTTTCGGATGAAAGTGCGCCAACTAACGTCACTACAACCACACTGCCCACGCCCGTGCCCATGCGTGTATTCCAGTGAAACACGCAACTTGAGCATTTCCATCTCCAAAACATCCAAGTAAGAATACTACCTATACATCCACATATAAATTCCAAAAACTTTTCTACCATTTTTGATGTTGGACTAAAAGCAGCACCATACTTTTTAATTTGAAATTCCCAAAAACCGTTTTGGCAGTAAAATTTTGAAATTTTAAATATTTTAAAAAAAATCACAAATTTCAACGGGAGAGTTTTGGACCGCCGGACGGTTAAAAAAGAATAAGCATACGGTTACAGAATTGTCGGTGAAGTGGAATGGTATACTGACAGAAGATACAACCCGGGAGATATAGCTTAACCTCCGACATCAATTTCCATTCTTCACGCAACGGGGGCATGGCAATGCTTCAATAGGAGCAATGCCACGTCCCAAGCATTTCATCCAAGTGTCATATGTACAAAGGCCAACATCGTCCATGCCCCACTAATAATAGCTGTTAGTAGCTATTATCATTATGGATTTTAAGGTGATTAATTTGAATTCCTAAAAGTAAGGATATGGTTAGCTGGCAGTGATTTGAATTCTTAAGAAGTTAGGATATAGTTAGCCAGTTGTGGTCAAACATCCTGTATTGGCAGGATGAGAATGCATGTAGCAAGGTTATTTTCATCTTTGGCAATCTAAGAAATAATAAGGAAGAAGTTCTTTCTCATTCACATACCTAATCACAAGAGGACGCCGGTCCCCTCTCAAATCGTGGGCCACTAACCCAGTGATAGGATTCAGACTCCATCAATCGTATCAGGACATTTCTGTACTCTATTGGCCATACGCCCATCTGATTTGTGTACAAAACCAGAAACCCTTTCACTCTCAAATTGGAAAGCGGATTGGCTGGTGTACGGCACACCACCCATGTGGCTAGTGTGTTGACGTCACTAAGTCATGTGCGTCTCATCATGATGTATGAGTTATATCCAAACCGTCTCGTCCACTTGGTTAGATCATTGAAAGGCTAACGCTGAAAATAAGACAGATCCAAAAGTCAAGTGGACCACACTTTAAAAAGCAATGGGGGATTGACCGCCTACCATTGAAACCCTCTAGGGGTCACAGAAATTTTGGATCAATATGATATTTGTTTTTTCTCTTCATCTAGGTCTGTGTGACTTTATAAACAGATTGGATGGAAAGTAAAATTATGATGGGGCCATGCTTTAACGGTGAGATTCATTATCCCACTACTATTTTTGGTGTGGTCCACTTGAGCCTTGGAAATTATTCATTTTTGGGATCAATTTGTAAAATAATCTCTTCAAATGGATGAACAGTGTGGATATGATAAAAACAACATTTTAGAATCCATGTAACTTTGATCTCATTTAAACCGTTCCTACAGCATAGAGCACGTGGAACGTTACCGCTTGTCTTCGCACGACACGTACCCACATCAGATGGGTTGGTTAGGTTGATGGTGTGTGGTACACCAGCCATTCCGCTTCCAGCGAAGACGAGCTGAGCTCGGGGCTTTACAAACGGTTTAAAGTATATCAAAATTACGTAGGCCTATAATGATGGATCAAACTTCAGTCAACCCACAAGGGTTTCAACGGTAGATGTTAAATCCCCACTGCTTTTTACAGTGTAGTCTTTGGATTTTACACTCCCCAATTAAACATACTGTTTGGATATAACACATACCTAATAGTGAGACCTACAGAAGTTGGTGACATCAATACACTAGCCAGGTGGGTGGTGTGTAGTACACCAGCCAATCCGCTTCCCTCATACTGTAGCCGGCTAAGGATTCGAGTCCACATGCCTGTCAGGACATTTTTGTAGTGTACTGGCCAGTACATATCCATCGCATTTGTGCTCAAAACCAGGACGCCCTTTCCGTCTCACACTGTGGGGCGGCGAACCCAGCGATAGTGTTTTGACTCCGTCACGGGCTTGTCTGGACATTTTGGCCAGTACATCCATCTCATTTGTGGATGCGGATTGCGTCCTACCCTGCCTGCTTTGAGTGTACACCTTGATGTATGGTTTTTATTCACACCGTCCATTCATTTTTTTCATATCATTTTAGGGTATAATATGGAATATCCAAAGCTCAAGTGGACCACACCACAGGTAGTAGGGGTGATAATGATTCTCACCATTGAAACTTTTCTAAGGCCCACAGTAATTTTTATTTTCCATCCAAACTATTCGTAAAGTTACATGGACCTGAATGAAGAGAATAGGGGTGTACACAAACCGGGCTAGCCCGGTTAGCTCGCTCGACCCGGCCCAAAAAAGCCCGACTCGGCCTGACCTGGAACTGAGTTTGGGTCAGGACGGGCCAATTTTGTAGGCCCGAAAGTGAGTTCAGGCCGAGTTCGGATACCTCCCAGTTCGGCCCGACTCGGTCCGAAATCCGACTCGCCCCGGCCCGACCCGACCCGGCCCGGCTCGACCCGTGTATGACTGTATTTAATTTGTATAAAATGTTTTATTTTATGCTTTGTCAAATATATGTAAATGTATGTAAATGTCCTGACTAGTTAGATTTTTTGTGGAGTCTATAATTCAACTATCTAAACTGTTTGATCGAGAACCTTGTAATGGGACACAGATTACCTGCCAAAGCCGTTCCCATGAACTTGTTATAAGGTTCGAAACTGGCCCGAACTCAGGTTCAAAACTGGCCCGAACTCGAAGGTTCGAAATTGGCCTGAACTCGCGCCGGGCCCGGTTCGGGCTGGAGATGTTGGCCCGGTGACCAGGCCCGGTCGGGTTCGAGCATTGTGTGACTGTTGAACGGGCCTGGACGGGCTGAGGCCAGTTCGACTCGGCTCAACCCGTGTACACCCCTAGAAGAGAACATAAATATCAAATTCATCCAAAACTTCTGTGCCCTCTAGAAGTTTTCAACAATAAGAGTTTAATACCCATTGTGTAGTCCACTTGAGCCTTGGATCTACCTTATTTTTTAACTTATACCCTAAAATGAAAATGGATGGTGTGGATAAGACCCATACATCACAATGGCCACTCGAAGCTGCCACCCATTCCCAGCTGGAGATGGACGCGGGTAGGACGCAATAACATTTCTAACTATACGACCCATTTATGGCCCATTTAGTTAAGCCCACTTCTTTTTAGCTTCCAAGAATACTCCCCAGACGTACGAACGACTTTTCACGGGACCAAAAATACCCTGTCTTCCTTCCCGAAGCCGATTGGTTGGTGTGCGAAGACAGCGCCGATGCTCCTCGACATGGCCCCACAACGATGTATTTATTATATCCACATCGTTCATCCATATTTCGAGATCATTTCAGAGCATTATCAGAAAATAATAATAATAATAATCATATCCAAATATCAACTGGGCCACACCACAAATAGCAGCGGGAAAACTTGATTTTCACTGTTAAAAATTTCGTAGGGCCCACCATAACATTTATTTTCCATCCAATGTATTCATGAGGTCACAAAGACCTGGATGAAGAGGAAAAACAAATTTCATATTGATCCAAAACTTCTGTGACCCCTAAAAGGGTTTCAATGGTAGGCATTCAATCCCCCACTGCCTTTAATAATGTAGTCCACTTGACAGCTAGATCTGTCTTATTTTTCGTCTCAAGCCTTAATACTAGTTCGCCAAATAGATGGGCGGTTTGGATATAACACATACCTCATAATGGGACCCACAAAAAGCGGTGGGCCGGGATTACAGCAAAAAAAAAAAAAAAAAAAAAAAAAAAAAAAACGGGTTTAGAGCCTATGGCTATGGATTATAACCGTAGCTATAACACTTTTTTAAAAAAATAAATAAATAAACATGGAGAACTTTATTCTACCTACATTTTTCTCTAATACATATTTATATAAATATGTATATATAAGGATATAGAAAAAAATTTCTCTCTTTTCTTCATTTATTTCTTCGTTTATTTCTTTATTCATTTAACAAGAATATCCTCTAAACCAAAATTAGTTACTTGACGTACCATATATGATTTTTGGGGTAGGAGAAGCTACTTTAGCCAACTAACTTGGTTATTTTCCAAGATTTCATTAGGTCAATGGTCGAAAATCCATTTCATTCAGTTCGCAGTCAATTTCATTGATTTCATTCACTTCGCGGTCAATTTCGATCAGTTCGCAGTCAATTTCATTCACTTCACGGTCAATTTCAATCACTTCACAGTCCCTTTATTTCACGGTCAATTCCATGCATTTCACGATCAATTTGGGCGAATTCCCTTCACTTCACGGTCAATTCCATGCATTTCACGGTCAATTCCGGCAATTCCCCTTCACTTCACGGTCAATTCCCTTCACTTCACAGTCAATTCTATGCATTTCACGGTCAATTCCGGCAAATTCCCTTCACTTCATGGCAATTCCATGCATTTCACGGTCAATTCCAGTGATTCCCCTTCACTTCACAGTCAATTCAATTCATTTCACGGTCAATTCCCTTCACTTCACAGTCAATTCAACTCATTTCACGGTCAATTCCCTTCACTTCACGGTCAATTCCATGCATTTCACAGTCAATCCCGACGATTCTCCTTCACTTCATGGTCAATTTCATATATTTCACGATCAATTCTCTTTCACTTCACGATCAATTCCCTTCACTTCAAGGTCAATTCCATGCATTTCACGATCAATCCCGGCGATTCTCCTTCACTTTACGGTCAATTCCATGCATTCCACGGTCAATTCCCTTCACTTCATGGTCAATTCAATTCATTTTACAATCAATTCTGGAGATTCCCTTTCACTTCACGGTCAATTCCATACATTTCATGGTCAATTCCCTTCACTTCACGGTCAATTCAATTCATTTACGGTCAATCCTAGCGATTCCCCTTTACTTCACGGTCAATTCCATGCATTTTACAGTCAATTTCCTTCATTTCATGGTCAATTCCGTGCATTTCACGGTCAATTCCGGCAATTCCCCTTCACTTCACGGTCAATTCAATTCATTTCACAGTTAATTCCTTTCACTTCACAGTCAATTCCGTGCATTTCACGGTCAATTCCCTTCATTTCATGGTCAATTTCATCGATTCCCTTTCACTTCACGCTCAATTCAATTCATTTCACGACCAATTCCCTTCACTTCACGATCAATTCCGTGCATTTCATGGTCATCACTTCATGGTCAATTCCGTGCATTTCACGGTTAATTCCCTTCATTTCATGGTCAATTCCATGCATTTCGCGATCAATCCCAGCAATTCTCCTTCACTTCACGGTCAATTCCATGCATTTCACAGTCAAGTCCCTTCACTTCACGGTCAATTTAATTCATTTTAAGATCAATTCCGTCGATTCCCCTTCACTTCACGGTCAATTCCATGCATTTCACGGTCAATTTTCTTCACTTCACGGTCAATCCTGGCGATTCCGCTTCACTTCACGATCAATTCCATGCATTTCACGATCAATTCCCTTCTCTTTGCAGTCAATTCCGTGCATTTCACGGTCAATTCCCTTCATTTAACGGTCAATTCCATGCATTTCACGGTCAATTCTAGCGATTCCCCTTCACTTCACGGACAATTCAATTCATTTCACGGTCAATTCCCTTCACTTCATGGTCAATTCCGTGCATTTCACGGTCAATTCCCTACACTTCACGATCAATTCCATGCATTTCACTCCATTCACTCCCTTACACTCAAATACACGTCTGAACTCATCTGTGTCATCCCTATTCCCTCAAATACACGTTCGAACTCATCTCTTCCATCTCTATTCCTTCTTTTCACCGATTTTCTTCATTAAATCTCCATCCTACTATCACATTACATGTTACATGTTCCATTCTACTCAAGGCTACCTGTCACGCCTCAAACCTATAAATCGGATTCACAGGAATCCCGATCGCCGAATCCGGTGCCGACAGCCTCCGTAGTACCCCATTCTCGGCTCCTAACGTTCATATGCCAGATTCCGATCCTAAGATCCTACAAGGAGGATTTTTTTTGTGTACATTTAACTCGTAATAAGCATAACCACAAGTATACCCAAATCACGAAGGCAACATCGTCATCACATATCCATTAATATAATCATTTGAGTACAATGCGGAAAGGGAAATACATAAATCGAAAATCAAGCTCCAGAAGACCACTGTACGCTCCAAGCTCAACACTGCTGCAACCTGACATCATCTGCACGCATCTATCGTGCATAAGCTTATAGAAAACTTAGAGGGTGGTGTAAGTGTGTGCACAATGTAAGTGCCAAGTATTCAATACAATGTCATCATCATACAGTACCGAAAATACTAGTAATCCATAAATCGTACAATATCGGAATAAGCAGAATTACTAACAAGATCATGAATTACCAGAGTAAGTAGAAATACTGACAAGAGCAGGAATTATCAGAGTAAACAAAAATACTGGCAAGATAATAAATTATATGATAATAGAGTAAGCGGAAATATAGACAAGTCCATGAGTCAATTAATATCAGAATACGCAATATAGAATAGCTATACAAATGAGGAGTCATAAAGAGCCAAATATCAAATGCTGAGGATGCAATGCAGTATGTAATTCCTGATGAGTCCACGAATAATGTCAATCGTATCTAGACCATATAAATGCATAAACATAGTAACCCAAAATACCATATGCCGCAGATGTAATGCAATATGCGGTGCGAATGGAATGACCATGCTGGAGTGTGAAGTCGGGATGATAGTACGTAGTATCATAGGCTATGGGGTCCATCACAAGGGACTTCTATCCAAACTAGTCTCATACCTAAATTTGGATAGTAAGACTTAATGTGGTAAACTCCTGATCTCAGGTTAGTCGTGCGCCCAACCGAAATCCTAGCTATGTGAAGGTACACGTAACAAATAGTTGCGCACTACCAGCCCGAGTGCATAGTGAATGAATGAATGAGTATGCAACTCTTACTCAATAAGTCCACATATCAATACGGTTCATCTCTGGGATCATCACCGGGGTCTAGTACACTCCAAATGGCACTGCAGCTCTCCCAGCTGCACAGTCCAAGTGAGCGTAAGAAACCTCACTATCCGCCTGGCCAATAGTCTGTCAATACCTATTCGACACGTCGATAGCGGACTCATTCCTCGAGCTGGTCAGACTCAGCCTAGCAATGCCCCCTACGCTCGGGCGGGTAAGGCCACACCCCCTCCCAACCGACCACGACATAGTGGAAGACGCGGCCTCCTGGTATTCGGCACTCGGGCGCTCATGTATCCACTCGGTCTCGACGTTGGGATGTCCTTTGGTACTAAGAGGGTTTAAGAATTTTCACTCAGGGCCATCTATTGTAGCCCGATGCTAGAACAAATTTTCGGTGTCCCATTTGGCCAACCATAATATGCCTGTGGAAGCTACGACCCTGATGTCGTTAGGGCGTACAGTATTCATAATGCAAGATGCACGAGTCATACAATCTAGTCATGCATAAATCCTGCGCATATCGTGCGCTCATGTGAGATAACCTCCGCCTATCAGGGAGTCTCATAGCAACATACTTAATGACATATGCAATGATCAAGCACATCTCATAACAAACATGCAGATGATGCGTATTGGCATGTATCATGATGTTATGCTGTCACATACTCATAATCGGTATCAATAACCGGCATCAACAATCGACCTCGACAATGTGGACATTTAACCAACATTGCCCCCGAAGAATGGCCCTCATAGATCCTAACATATAGTGGACCCATGACCTCATACAAGGGCCAAATATATAACATCATGGGCCTCACTCAAGAGCTTAATACACATCACGATGGGCCTTTCACATGGCCTAACATACATCACAATGGGCCTCAACTACGAGTCACACATACACCATATAGGTCTCGACAATCAAAATCGGCCTCGACAATCGAAATCGACACTCAGACTCGGCCTCGACAATCGGAGTCAGCCTCGATACTTGGCCTCGACAATCGAGATAGATTGATAATTAGAATCGGCAAATCGGTCACGTCAATCGGCATCGGCAATCGGCCATAACAATCGGGATCGATCGATAATCAGAATCGGCAAATCGGTCATGACAAACGGAGTTAGTAATCGGTCACGACAATCGAAATCGATCGATAATCAGAATCGGCAAATCGGTCACGACGATCGGATCGATCGATAATCAGAATCGACAAATCGGTCACGACAAACAGAGTCGGTAATCGGTCACGACAATTGGAATCGATCGATAATCAGAATCGGCAAATCGTTCACGACGATCGGATTAATCGCAATCAAAAGCGGCAAATCGGTCACGACGATCGAAATCGATCGATAATCAGAATCGGCAAATCGGTCACGACGATCGGATCAATCGATAATCAGAATCGTGAAATCAGTCACAACAATCGGATTGATCGATAATCAGCCTAACCAAAGGCCTAAGGGAAGGTCACATGAGGACTTTCAACCATCATTGCCCATTAATGTGGACCTTTAACCAACATTGCTCCCAAGGAATGACATTCATAAGGTCAATTGTATAATGGGTCCACGGTCTCATACAAGGGTCTAATACACATTATCATGGGCTTCGCTTATGGGCCATATATGCATCACATTGGGCCTCATTCATGGGCCAATATATATAACATCGGGTCGTATCAACGAGTCGAACCAAATGGGCAGAATCAAATGGGCTAGCACAAATGGGTCAAATCAATTGAGCCGAGACAATGGGCCGAATCAAATGGGCTGAATCAAATGGGCCAAGTCAATGAGCCGATTCAAATGGGCCTAATATATCACAATGGGCCTCTACCATTGATCAGGGTCGAATATTGCATATCAGACCCCGAACATTGCCTAATTTTAAGTACATGATAAGGTTTAATGGAGTGTTTTAATTGTATTTTTGTTACAGGATGAAATCAGGAACGTTAATTGGAAATTGATGTTAAAGGCATGGATTTGACGCTCCAAAATCACCAGAGCATGGGATGAACTCCAGAAAACCAATGGTGAAGAATATACACGCACTGGGATCGGAGGAAAGCAATGAAAGGGACCCAAAAGGTCACTACAAGATCACATGGTTCCCACCATCCGATCGATTCGAAACTTCATACATGGGATTAGTAAATTAGTACATATTAAATTTCCGCCATTGAAGATCTCGGGAAGTGGGTCAACTATCCAGATCGGCCTACAAACCATCACCTAGGTGACGAAATCGGAAGAAACAAAGTTTTTTTTTGATCTCAACCGTTCATATACAAACGAACGGTCTATAAAAGAAGGGTGGGCCTCATCAAATGGCGAAAATTACGCATTTCGGACGGTTTTCGATGGCTACCTCATGAACGGAGTGGATTTTCCATTACCAGGAATGGGCCCCACCATCTTCGCGGCGGAAGGAGATCCCCGTCCGCGTCCGCTTGTCGTTAGTTTTGCGGAAGACGTGGGCCCCACACGTCGCCCGTAAGATCGATCTGACGAACCGTCCATCTTGTAGAGGGCCGCGAACACTACAAACCCACGCTGCGATATTTCACTCCCATGCATACACACGTGTGTGCATACAGGCCACAAATGGGGGACGACGTTCAAATTTGATCTTTTGAGATTTCTCCGTGGGCCGCGCCAATGGACCTTAAAACCACCCATTCTTGGTGAAATTTCGTCCTGAATCCAATGGACGGGGTGGATTTTCCAGAAAACACCTCTGTGGGGCCACCGATCATGGTTGCGAAAATCGCACTTCAAGTCCGTACGACTCTGCCACGATTCCAGCCATCCAGCAGCTATAAAAGGGAAGTTTTGGACGTGGGAGAGGCATTCAGATCCAGGGAATTTGAGATCCAGATCCAAAGAATTGGAGATCCAAAGCCAGGGAGAGAAGAAAGAGAAGGAGAAAGAGAGAGAGATTTTTCGGTTTGGTGTTTTTATTTTATAAATTTTATTTAATATTTTTTTTATGGATTTTATGGGTCACTAATCTCTCAGCTAGGGCTGAGATGAAACCCTTAAGTTGATTAACTCTTGTTTTGGTTGATTTACTTTGAATTTTAATTAATTTGTTCTTTCTCTGAGTGGGCTTTATGGGTTTAAATTCCATACTTCTCCATCTATGAACTTGATCAAAGTATATAGATGGATGTTGTTTGGATGCTTATTACAGGTGCTTGTGTCTGATCAAGAACAGGTTTTCTATAGAGGAAGGAACAGGGTGCTTTAATGAATTTTACATACCATGTGCCCGACCAAGGACATGGGATGTATTGTTCATGGCATTGCTTAAAGGAATTAGGACATCAGTATGCCCGATTTAGGACACAGATTGTGCTTTCTCTATTTAAGTAGTATCAATCTAGATCGAGGTGAATCAACAAACAAAACAAGGGTTAGGATAGTTAGGGGTGGATTCGAAAGTCCTAGTGCTCTCTCTCTGACTGAATTTTCTTCCCTGTTCTTAATTGTTTTATTTTTTTTAGAATTGTGCTTAGTAGTTCATACCACTATTTGTTGGATTAGTTAAGGAGAGTCTTAGATTTGAGTTGTGACAACCAATCCTCGTGGGATTCGACCTCGATCTTACCGAGTTTATTACTACATCACAACCCTATATGGGGAGTGAACAAGTTTTTCGAGGTTCTTGGGACCGTCCAGCGTTCCAAATTGAATTTAGGATTCTCTCTTATCATAATTCATAGTCTTAGGATTTTACTAAATTTAAGTTTAAGTTTTTATTTTATTTTTAGAAACTAACATATTTCTTGTTTTGTAGAATTCTGAGATAGAAACTTCTAATTTGGTGATATCTTCCTAATTTCTTTATTATTTTTTTTTTATTTATTTTTTTTAGAATTAGGGTTGTATTTTTAGAAATTTTCTAACCTTAGATGTACTATTTGTAAAAACTAACTTGTTTTATTTTGTTTTGCAGGTTTTTTTTTAACATAGGAACTTCTACTCTGGTAACATCTTTCTAACTTCTCCTTTACTTTCTGTATTCTTTGTAGGATTTTGCTTTCTTCTAGGATTAGACTCGAGTTAAGGTTCTACCATGGAATCGTGGGTAGATGCATATCTTTGAGTTGGATAGGTTTATTGGGAAATGCCTGAAGGTTGTGGAATTCAACGTATACCTTAAGATTTCTCTCCATCGAGAACAGACGTGGAGAACCGACTAAACGTCATGTTCCATCGGTTAATAGGGCCGTATACGATCGTAATTATGGGAATGAGGATTATTATCAACCATCATATTCTCCCATGTATGATCGGATGACTATAACTTGAGTGGAACCATCAAAATCTGGGAAGATGAACCCAACATGTTGCAATAATTATTCTCTTGGATCCCATGATGAGATCCAATGTGTTTCATCCAAGAGGATTCATGTTTTAATCGAGAACAATTCAAATGTTGCGAAATTGATGAAATCATTAGAAGCACTCAATTCGCGCATTGAAAGGATAGAGAAGCTCGCTCATCCCAACTACAATCCAATCGGAAATACAATGCCGGAAAGTGATCCTCACTGCGTTTTTAACGAAATCTGGAATTTGGAATGAGAAGTTGGATTCCATTAATGAGCACACGGTTCAATTCACGATGAGTCGATCTCGATGACTGTTCAAAAGAATGATGGAGATACTTGGGTGTCTTTCAAATACGTGATGATGACACACTTTCCTTACATGACACACACAGGATCTCAATGATGAGGTAGAGGTTAGTTTATTCGAACCTCAACCAAATTTAGAATGTGAGGAAGGCGATCCCATCCCAAGTGCGCGCTTTGCCTGAATTAGACAATGATGTGTATTGGGATGATGATCATGGATGTTCCCCAATTCCCTTGGAATCAATCTCAAGTTTGGTCCAAGTCAATGATCAAGACGTACACGAAGTGGTCGGTTATAATGAGCCACTTCCCTCACCTAACATGTCTGATTTTAAGGTAGAGGACGGGCCCCTTACAACCGACCCTTCTAACTCTTGTGAAACGTATTTGGACCACTACTGAATTACATGATAATATGATTCGGGAGATGGACGAGCTACCGATATGACTCTTGAATTTGAAACCCCATTGAGGCCACCATCCGAGCTGTTGAATAATGATGATTCATCGCCTCTTACGAGTAGTATCGATGAACAGAGTCCACATCATGCTTCGATGCTTCGTATCTTGATCTGCAATCTGTTTGTGCGGTGGAGCAAGAGAGCACACCTCCGTTTACCTTAAAAACGAAGGATTCCTTGGGCGATCATCACGAGCTCTAATGTGAAAAATGAGTCACTCGTGAATGTGCTTTGAATGATTGCTTGGCACACTTTGCAGATTCAAACGATCCCATGATAAGAGACATAGTGAATGCCTTGCAAAACAATATCTCGGTAGTCATGTGAGAGAACCCATACTCTGAAGCCCCGCCTTCCACAAATCTGAATATTTACTATTAAGGGAGGAGGAGCTAAATTGAACCGACGTGAATGTGTTGACTACGTCACTTTCGAGAATGTTTTTCGACTTTCATCATGTAGTCTCCGATTCACCATGGGATACTAACTTCAAAACTTCTTCTGTGCATGTGAATCATATATACTCTGGATACCTGTGCGAATCAACAAAAAATTTTTGACGAGGTACACGAGTTTCTTTGGAAGGTCAAGCTCCAGGGCGTCCAAGCCTATTGTAAAAATGGCTTTTGGATGATCTTGTTGAGAAATCTACTGAGAAACTTATCAAGATCTTGTGGGAAGAGGAACCTTCAGCATGTCCAGTAGTTTTCCTCGCTTTCTTAGGACTAGGGTAGTTTCCTTTATGCTGTTTTAGGATAGACGGTAAACTTAGCGCTCCTGGGAGGCAACCCAGTCTTTTGTTTGATTATTTTCATTTTTCTAGTTAGTTCCATCAATGTTTGTGGGTAACATTACTGCAAACCCTCACGAGACTACAACTCGTCCACTAGGGGTAACCTAGGGGTTTAAAGGCTTGTTGCATGCGCTAAATGTAATCAGAGCAACTAAAGTGGTATGGGTAGGATCTTCTTTGATTTTTCTTTTTGTTATTTTTACTTCTGTTGATCTCTCTCTTGTGCTAACTCGCTTTTATGATGAAATTTTTTTGAGAAAGCTTCTTGATTCTCCATCCAGGTACTATCTTTCCATCACTCATCTTTTATTCTCGTTGTCCCATGTGTATTGCATGCTTATTTCTTTTACATTGAGGACAATGTAGATTTTAGGTTGGGGGTGGGAGATTAGGTTACCTAATCAGTATTTTCTTGGTCTTGAGCAAAATTTGTGAAAATTTTAAAATTTTTTTTGGAATTTCTATTGAATTCAAAGTGATTTTGAAGAATAGTTGTGATTTTAACATTATAAGATACGTGTTGGTAACTTATGACTCTTGGATTCGGCCATCTGCTTGATTTCACAGTCAATTTTGAATTGTTAATCCATGATTAGAAGATTGTAAACATTGATTGAGCCATGATTTCACATATCACATCTCGCTTACACATTAAGTATTGGTTTGATAACTGAATGATTAACTTGGTAAAAAGAAGAATTGAAAGAGTAAGTCACATAATCTTCACCATAGGTTTGCTCCCTATAGGTGTGGATTTGATTCTCCATAGTTGACATATGAAAAAAACAAAAAAAACAAAAAAATAGGTAACAAGTTTCCGCCATAGGTTTGCTCCCTATAGGTGAGAATTTGATTCCCCTCATTTGCGTTACTGCTCATAAAGAAAATCAAAAGCCTGGTAAAATGAAAAGTTAATCTGTGAGATAAGAGTTGGTTTCAAGTTTTGATTGTCACGAATTACTAATAATATCATGAAATTGACAATTGGATCTCTTACTGATTGTAAGTCGAGATTATATTTTACACTCGTGGAACTCAATGTTTAGGAATGTTCTAATTGATGGATTAATATTTTGAACTTGATTATGAAATATGCCGAGAGCTTGATTCCAAGAGAAATATTCCACACACCAATTATGAATCTTAGAATTTTCACATCTCAGCTATCTGTTCATAAGTCACTTGAGTTTACAGGAATTGTCTTTTATTTCTGAAATTATTTTTCGCATGTTTTGCTCGGGACTAGCAAAATGCTGGTTGGGGGTTGTGATCAGGGTCGAATATTGCATATCAGACCCCGAACATTGCCTAATTTTAAGTACATGATAAGGTTTAATGGAGTGTTTTAATTGTATTTTTGTTACAGGATGAAATCAGGAACGTTAATTGGAAATTGATGTTAAAGGCATGGATTTGACGCTCCAAAATCACCAGAGCATGGGATGAACTCCAGAAAACCAATGGTGAAGAAATACACGCCTGGGATCGGAGGAAAGCAAGCCAAAGGGACCCGAAAAGGGTCCAGACTACAAGATCACATGGTTCCCACCATCCGATCAGTTCGAAACTTCATACATGGGATGAGGGCCGTAAATTAACCGTACATATTAAATTTCAGCCATTGAAGATCTCGGGAAGTGGGTCAACTAACAGATCAGCCTACAAACCATCACCTAGGTGACGAAATCGGAAGAAACAAAGTTTTTTTTTTGATCTCAACCGTTCATATACAAACGAACGGTCGGGCAGAAAGTCAGGTGGGCCTCATCAACAGTAGGCGAAAATTACGCATTTCCGGACGGTTTTTCGATGGCTACCTCATGAACGGAGTGGATTTTCCATTTACTCAGAGGAATGGGCCCCACCATCTTCGCAGCGGAAGGAGATCCCCGTCCGCGTCCGCGTAACGCACGTCGCTGCCCCGTTTTGCGGAAGACTGTGGGCCCCACACGTCGCCCGTAAGACTAATCTGAACCGTCCATCTTGTAGAGGGCCGCGAACACTACAAACCCATGCTGATATTTCACTCCCATGCATACACACGTGTGTGATACAGAGGCTACAAAAGGGCTACCCGGCGACGTTCAAATTTGATCTTTTTGAGATTTCTCCTGTGGGCCGCGCCAATGGACCTTCAAAACCACCCATTCTTGACTGAAATTTCGTCCTGAATCCAATGGACGGGGTGGATTTTCCAGAAAACACCTCTGTGGGGCCCACCGATCATGGTTGCGAAAATCTGCACTTCAAGTCCGTCTACGACTCTGCCACCGATTCCAGCCATCCAGCAGCTATAAAAGGGAAGTTTTGGACGTGGGAGAGGCATTCAGATCCAGAGAATTTGAGATCCAGATCCAAAGAATTGGAGATCCAAAGCCAGGGAGAGAAGAAAGAGAAGGAGAAAGAGAGAGATTTTTCGGTTTGGTGTTTTTATTTTATAAATTTTATTTAATATTTTTTTTATGGATTTTATGGGTCACTAATCTCTCAGCTAGGGCTGAGATGAAACCCTTAAGTTGATTAACTCTTGTTTTGGTTGATTTACTTTGAATTTTAATTAATTTGTTCTTTCTCTGAGTGGGCTTTATGGGTTTAAATTTCATACTTCTCCATCTATGAACTTGATCAAAGTATATAGATGGATGTTGTTTGGATGCTTATTACAGGTGCTTGTGTCTAGGGGTGTACACGGGTCGGGCCGAGTCGAGTCGACTCGGCCTCGGCCGTGCCCGCGTTCAGCAGCCTCGCACCAGTCCGAGCCGGACCGGGCCTGGTCACCGGCCAACATCTCGGTCAACCGGCCCGAGGCGAGTTTGGCCGAGTTCGAGCTTCGAACCTTGATTCGGGCCATCGATTTCGAACCCGAGTTCGCCTGTTCGAACCTTACTTTTGAGTGATCTACACAAATTTCTAAGGTGTGTGCCATATAATTAGATAGACCTCACTTTTGAGTCGTCTAATCATGGTGGTAGGATGCACCTGTTGGATAGTTCGGATGTCATACATGTTCCACGATAATAAACTCCTTGCCAAAGCTAGTTGAAGAGAAAGGTTGGTTAGGTTTAAGAATTTTGTTTTCAACCTAGGACTATCACAACTATTTTTTATGAAGTTGTAAACTATTCAAAATAAATGACACTTGCATGTGCTCAAGAATTTCATTGTCATTAACTAATAAAATCCTTGGCCTAAGTAATTCTCTATTATTTCCTTAGAGGTTTTATAACCTTCAAAGATCTTAATGAAATCTTCTTATATAAAGGTCAACATAGATGTGCTTGCAATCAAGTCTTCTTCCTTGAATTTTTCTAAAGTCTTTTTTTACTTCTTCATTGAAATTTTAATTAAGCTTAGATGGATCTATTTCCAAAAGATATGCATGAATATCCTAAATGAGGAAATATTCAAAAAAAAAATTCATATGGTAATTTTAGTGCCCATCTAGCTTGTCCACTTTTTTTTAAATTCAGTTATGACTATACGAGTCGCATTTTTAAGAACTTCTAAAGTCAAGTTTGTATGTGTGGAAAACACCTACTCAATGCATGCACATAATGCAAATTTTTCGGGCCGGGTCGGGTCTTTCCTCTGGCCTGAGTCGGGCCGGGCCGAGCCTGGCTCTCTGGTCGATCCGAACTCGGCTTGAACTCAAAACGGGCTTTGAAAATTGACCCGTCCTGACCCGGAACTCAGTTCCGAGTCAAGCCGAGTCGAGCTTTTTCGGGCCGGGTCGAGCGGGCTAATCGGGCTGGCCTAGTTTGTGTACACCCCTACTTGTGTCTGATCAAGAACAGGTTTCCTATAGAGGAAGGAACAGGGTGCTTTAATGAATTTTACATACCATGTGCCCGACCAAGGACATGGGATGTATTGTTCATGGCATTGCTTAAAGGAATTAGACAGTCTGTATGCCCGATTTAGGACACAGATTGTGCTTTCTCTATTTAAGTAGTATCAATCTAGATCGAGGTGAATCAACAAACAAAACAAGGGTTAGGATAGTTAGGGGTGGATTCGAAAGTCCTAGTGCTCTCTCTCTGACTGAATTTTCTTCCCTGTTCTTAATTGTTTTATTTTTTTTAGAATTGTGCTTAGTAGTTCATACCACTATTTGTTGGATTAGTTAAGGAGAGTCTTAGATTTGAGTTGTGACAACCAGTCCTCGTGGGATTCGACCTCGATCTTACCGAGTTTATTACTACATCACAACCCTATACTTGGGGAGTGAACAACCATGGGCTCCAAATGCATCACAATGGGCCTTAACCCATGGGCCCTAAATACATCTTAATAGGCCTCAACATATGGGCCCTGAATACGTCATATTGGGCCTCTCAAATACAACAAGTGGGTCACACTACTTGTACCATTCATCCATTTATAGAGATCATTTTAGAGCATTATCCAAACAATGAATCGGACCAAAAGATCATCTAAACCATACCATAAATAACAGTGGTGATAATGATTTCCACTGTTAAAAATTTGAGGGTCCCACCATAGCTTTTATCTTCCATCCAGTCGGTTCATAAGGTCAGAAAGACCTGAATTGAGAGGAGAAACAAATATCATATTGGTCCAAAACTTCTATAACCCAGAAGGGTTTCAATGGCGGACGTTCAACTCCACTGTTCCCCGTAGTGTGGTCCACCTGATAACTGGATCTATCTTATTTCCAGTCTCAAGCCTTGAGACAAACTTGTCAGTTAGATGGATGGTTAAGGTGCAACATATGCATCAAATTGTGGGCCCACCGTCCAACCATTTGGACGGTGCGGATAAGACCCAAACATCACGGTGGCACATCATGGTGGGGGCCGTGCTTAGCACGCCAGATAGGTGGACGACATGGTTTACATCATGGTGGGCTCCACCCGCAAAGATGGATGGACGGTGCAGTGCAAGACCCACACATCACAGGGGTCCCACGAAATTTGAATGGACGGTGAGGATTGACAATACATCAAGGTGAGGCGCATGAGGCACCGCTTATGGATGGTTGGATAACGTGCCTGCTGCACCGTCCAGAAACTGGACGGTGCAGATGTAACCATACATCATGGCGCGGTCCACCTAGATTATATAATATTATATTATATTTATATACCTGCACAAGGGCAGGATGCCGTCCATGCTCACCGTCCAGATCTATCTGGACGGTGCAGATCTTATATTAGAGGTGGGTCCTACGTGGGAGTGGCCCACCCAAGAGTTAGTTATTATAATATATTATATCATATAATATTGTTTATTATATACTTAATATAATATAAAGTACCCAGCCAACGCATTCAGCAGGTGGGTCCCATGTGGGACCCACCACGTACATATATTCAAGGTAATATATATATATATATATATATATATATATATATATATATATATATATATATATATATGATTTAACGTCCAGCGTCCTGATGGACCGCCTGGATGAAATACAAGTCATGGTGGTCCCATGATCTAAATGGTGTGCGATCCGCACAAGCCATCGAGGTAGATATCACCGTCCAGCGTTCTGGACGGTGCAGATACAACAGATATATCAGGGTGGCCCCAAAGAATTTACTGACGTCGATAACAACACCTTGCTGCGTGAGATACACCATCCAACTTGCTTCCATCCCACCGTCTAGCTGCGTTGGCGTCAGCAGATTCTGTAGCTCCACTTGAGGTGTGTGTTTGGTATGCACCCCATCCATCTGTTGGGGGTGTGGCCCACCTCACACGTGTGGGTGGGACCCACCTTGATGCATGCATTTTTAAATCCCTACCGTCTAGAGATGTCTGGATGGTGCAATGGCTCTAGACGGTGCAGTGGAAATTCCACCGTGATGTGTGTTGATACACACCGTCCATATGTGGAGCCTCACTCGTGATGTAAGTGTTGGAAACGGATTGGCTACTCCCCCTGACACCAGCTCCGGAGCTGGTGGTCGGTGCTCTGTGGGGTCCACCATGATGTATGTGTTTCATCCGTTCCGTTCATCTATTTTTAAATATCATTTTATGTCTTTATCCAAAAAATAAGAGGGATATAAATCTCAAGTGGATCACACCACAGGAAAAAAATAGTGATTGGATATCCATCATTTAAATCCTCCTAAGGCCCGATGTACTGTTTATTTGGCATCCAATCCGTTGATTAGGTCATAAAAACCCAGATGAAGGGATAAAACAAAGATCAACTTGATCCAATACTTTTATGGCCCGCAAAAAGTTTTTAACGGTCAAAGTTCATTAAACACTGTTTCCTGTAATGTGGTCCACTTGAGATTGGGATATACCTCATTTTTTTTATATTACCATAAATTGATCTACAAAAATAGATGGACGGAATGGATGAAACATATACATCATGGTGGGCCCACAGAGCACCGACCATCAGCTCCGGGGCTGGTGTCAGGGGGAGTAGCCAATCCGTTTCCGTAAGTGTTTTATCTATGCTGTCTAGCAGCAAGGGCCCCACACACGTGGAAACCATGTGATGCATGTGATGTGGCGAGTGAGGACCTCACCTTAACGTTTGTACGTGATGCATGTGATGGACGTGATGCATGTGATGTGGTGATGTATGTGATGCATGTGTGTGATACATGTATGTGATGTATGGGATGCATGTATGTAATGTGATACGTGTATGTGATGCATGTATGTGATGTGGTGATGTATGTGATGCATGTATGTGATACATGTATGTGATGTATGGGATGCATGTATGTGATGTGATACATGTATGTGATACGTGTATGTGATGCATGTATGTGATGATGTATGTATGTGATGCATGTGACGTGATACACGTATGTGATGTTTGTGATGCATGCAATGTCTAGGCCATCCGTCCAGGCCTGGACGTTGGCAGACTTAATAATAATAATAATAATAATAATAATAATAATAATAATGATAATAATAATAATAATAATAATAATAATAATATTATTATTATTATTATTATTATATGTGGTGGGCCCCACCTGGGACCCACCTATTGTGAAGCAAATTGGCTGGTGTATATCACATCAACTACATATGGCTGTAATCGTCAGCAAGTTTTGGTGGGCCACACTTTGATGTATTTATTATATCCACATTGTACTGGGGGTGGGGCCCACCCTGGTATACGTGTTTTTATCCAAGTCGTCCACCTATTTTGCCAGCATGGGACCACTCTTGATGTATCTAGTTCATCCACACCATCTAGATTGTGCTGGATGGTGCTGGACAATGTTTGGAGAGTGCTGATTTACAAAGACAATGTTTGGGAGGTGTTAATTTACTTGGAAAATGTTTGGACAGTGCTGATCACATTAGTGAACCATGTACCCCTATAATAGTGTACAGTGATACATATGATGCACCTACAACTATTGAAATGAATTTTTGGTGTAACCTAAGTCCACTTGAGGCCCATTAATGCGGCCTACCCATGAGGCCCATCATGACGTATTCTTGGCCCATGTGCAGGGCCCACCTGTTTGTATTTTGGCCCATGTGAGAAGGCCCACTTACCTTGTATATTAAGGCCCATATGATGGGGCCCACCTGCTTGAATCTGAGGCCCATGGGCAAGGCCCATTGTGATGTATTCAAAGCCTATGGGTAAGGCTCATTGTGATAAGTATTAGGCCCATGATATGTGGCCCACTTGATGTATTTGAGGCCCAGGTACGTGGCCCATTTAACGTATGAGACCCATGTTTAGGACCTACATGATGTGTATTTAAGGCGCATGTGGAGGGCTCACCTGTCATGTATGTAAGACCCATTAATGCGGTCCACTTGATGTATGTTGAAGCCCATGGGTCGTAGTCCATTATGATGTATTTGAGAACCATGGGTTGTGGCCCATGGTGATGTATATTAGGCCCGTATATTCGGCCTATTGTGATGTACATTAGACCATTGTATGAGGCCGTGGGCCCACTGTATGTTCAGCCCTATTTGGGCCACTCCTTGGGAGCAATGTTGGTTGAATGTCCACATTGATGGACAACAATGGTTAAATGACCACGTTGTGACCTTCCCTTAGGCCTTGTTAGGCCATTCTCATCGATGGTCGATTGCCGATCATCGATCGAGGCCGATTACTGATTTTGGTTTGTCGTGGCCGATTGTCAATTCTGATTGTCGGGGCCCAATGTGATGTACATGCGACCCGTATTTGAGGCCCGACGTAATGTTATTCAGCCCGTGTCTGAGGCCTAATGTAATGTATACTGAGGCCTAGGTGATGAGGCCCATTGTGATGCTTTTGAGGGCTAGGCGAAGGAGCCCATTATGATGTATGTTAGGCCCATGAGCAGGTCCCACCTGTGGTGTACATGTAGCCCTTGAGTAAGGCCCATTGTGTTATATATTAGGCCCTTGTGTGAGGCCGTGGGCCCATTATATGTTTGAATTTATGTGGGCTATTCCTTGAGGCAATGTTGGTTAAATGTCCACATTGTCGAGGCTGATTGTTGATACCGATTATGAGTATGTGACAGCATAGCATCATGATACATACTCATACGCATCATCTGCATGTTTGTTATGAGATGTGATTGACCATTGCATATGTCATTGGGTAGGATGATATGAGACTCCCTGATAGGCGGAGGTTATCTCACATGAGTACACGACATGCCTAGGATTGATGCATGACTGGACTATATGATTCATGTATCTTGCATTGTGTTGTAATTACTATATGCTCTAGCGACATCAGGGCCATAGCCTCCACAGACATATCGTGGATGGTAGATGGGACATCGAAAATCTGTTATTAGCTTAGGACTGCCATAGATGGCCCTAGGTGAAAATCCCTAAACCCTCTTGGTACCAGAGGATGCCCCAACGTCAAGACTAAGTGGATACATAAGCACCCGAGTACCGAATACCAGGAGGCCACGTCTCCCACTGTGTCGTGGTCAGTTGGGAGGGGGTGTGACCTTACCCGCCCGAGGGTAGGGGGCAATACTAGGCTGAGTTTGACCAGCTCGTGAATGAGTCCGCTATCGATGTGCCGGATAGATATTGGCATACTATTGGTAAGGCGAATAGTGAGGTTTCTTACGCTCACTTGGACTGTGCGGTTGGGAGAGCGGCAGTGCCATTTGGAGTGTACTAAACCCCGGTGATGATCCCAGAGAGGAACTGTACTAATATATGGACTTTTTGAGCAGGAGTTGCATATTCATTCATTCACTATCCACTCGGGCTGATGGTGCGCAATTACTTGTTACGTGTACCTTCGTAATGGCCAGAATTTCGGTTGAGGCGTGTGACTAACCTGAGATCAGGAGTTTACCACATTGAGTCTGATTATCCAAATTAGGTATGGGACTAGTCTGGATAGAAGTCCCTTATGATAGACCCCATAACCTGCGATACTATGTACTATCATCGTGACTTCACACTCCAGCATGGTCATTCCATTCTCACCGCATGTTGCATTACGTCAGTAGCATATGGTACGGCTGACGCTATTTGTGTTACTCATCAGGAATGTATATTGCATTGCTCCTATGCATCTGATATTTGGCTCTCAATGACTCCTCATTTGCATAGTTGTTCTATATTACTTATTCTGATATTGATTGACTCATGAACTCGTCTGTATTTCTGCTTACTCTGTTATCGTATGATTTATGATTTTGTCAGTATTTCTGTTTACTTTGATAATTCATGATCTTGTCAGTATTTCTGCTTATTCTGATATTGTGCGATTTATGGATTACCAGTATTTTCGATATTGTATGATGATGGCATTGTATTGAATACTTGGTACTACCTAATGTACACACTTACCTCACCCTCTAAGCTTTCTATAAACTTATGCATGATAGATGCGTGCAGGTGATGTTAGGTTGTAGTAGTGATTAAGCCTGGAGCGTACAGTGGTCTTCTGGAGCTTGATTTTCGATTTATGTATTTCTCTTTCAGCATTGTACTCAAATGATTATATTAGTGGACATGTGATGATGATGTTGTCTTTGTGAATTAGGTAATCTTGTGGTTATGCTTATTATGAGTTAAATATACAAAAAAAAAAAAATCCTCCTTGTAGGATCCCAGGATCGGAATCTAGCACATGGACGCTAGGAGTCGAGCTTGGGGTACTACGGAGGCTGTCGGCACTGGATTCGGCGATCGGGATTCCTATGAATCCAATTTCTAGGTTTGAGGCGTGACACCCATCACCCATTATGATGTATTCGAGGCCCATGGGACGTGGCCCATTGTGATATATTTCAGGCCCATATGGTGAGGCCCGACTTGATATATATGTGGCCCATGAGTGAGGCCCATCGCGATGTGTATTAAGCTCTTGAGTGAGGCCCATGGTGTTGTATATTTGGCCCTAGTGTGAGGCCATGAGTCCACTGTATGTTAGGCTCTATATGGGCCATTCCTTAGGGGCAACGTTGGTTAAATGTCCGCATTGTCGAGGTTGATTGTCAATGCCAGTTATTGATACCGATTATGAGTATGTAACCGCATAGCATCATGATACATGCTCATACGCATCATCTGCATGTTTGTTAAGGGATGTGGTTGACATTGCATATATCATTGGGCAGGTTGTTATGACACTCCTTGATAGGCGAAGGTTATCACACATGAGCGCATGATATGCGCAGGATTGGTGCATGACTGGATTGTATGACTCATGCATTTTGCATTATGTGTTGTAATTACTGTACGCCCTAGTGACATCAAGGTCGTACCCTTCATAGGCATATCGTGGATGGTCAGATGGGACACCGAAAATGTTTGGTTCGAGCATCGGGCTGTCATGGATGGCTCTGGGTGAAAATCCTTAAAATTCTCTTGGTATCAGAGGATGCCCCAACGTCGAGACCGAGTGGATGTACATGAGCGCCCGAGTGCCAAATACCAGGAGGCCGCATCTCCCACTGTGTCGTGGTCGGTTGAGAGGGAGTGTGACCTTACCCACCCGAAGGAGTAGGCATAGCTAGGTTGAGTTTGACCAGCTCGAGGAATGGGTCCACTATCGACGAGTTGGGTAAATATTGACAGACTACTGGGCAGACGGATAGTGAGGTCTCTTCCACTTACCCAGTTGTGCGTTTGATGAAGACCCCGGTGATGATCCCAGAAAGGAATTGTACTAATATGTGGACTTATTGAGTAGGAGTGCATACTCATGCATTTGTTTCATTCACTATCCACTCGGGCTGGTGGTGCATAACTAATAGTTGTGTACCTTCGCATGACCAGGATTTCGGTTAGGCGCGCAACTGACCTGAGATCAGGAGTTTACCACATTGAGTCTGACTATCCAAATTTAGGTATGGGACTGGTTTGGATAGAAGTCTCTTGTAATGTACCCTATAGCCTGCGATACTACGTACTATCATCCCGACTTCACTCCAGCTTGGTCATTTCATTCGCACCGCATATCACATTGCATCCGCAGTACTTAGCATTTTTGGTTACCATGTTTTTGCATTGATATGGCCATTAGTACTCATGTCTTGTATCGCATAGCCTTGGTACGATTGATGGCACTCATAGACTTATCAGTATATTTTCGCTTATTTCAATATTGTATGATTTATGGCATTGTATCCTCGGCATCTAATATTTGGCTCGCTTTGACTCATCATTTGCATAACTGATTTACATTGTGTACCCTGATATTATATGACTCATGGACTTGTCAGTACTTCCGATTACTTTGATATTGCTTACTTGGCACTTACCTTGTGCACACACTTTCACCACTCACTAAGCTTTCTATAAGCTTATGCACGATAGATGCGTGCAGGTGGCATCAGGTTGCAACAACATTGAGCTTGGAGCATGCAGCGGACTTATGGAGCTTTGATTTTTGACATATGTATTTCCCTTTCAGCACTGTATTCAACTGTTTATATTAGTGGATATGTGATGATGATGTTACCTTTGTGACTTGGGTAAATTGTGGTTATGCTTATTATGAGTTAAATGTACATTGAAAAATCCTCCTTGTAGGATCCCAGGATCGGAATCTGGCGTATGGATGCTGGGAGCCGAGAATGGGGTCCTACGGAGGCTGTCGGCACCGGATTCGGTGATCGAAAATTTTGTGAACCCAGTTTTCGAGTTTGGGGTGTGACAGGAATTAACCATGAAATGCATGGAATTGACCATGAAGTAAAGGAGAATCGCCGGAATTGACCGTGAAATGAAGGGAATTGACCGTGAAATGCACGGAATTGACCATGAAGTGAAGGGAATTGACCGTGAAATGAATTGAATTGACCGTGAAGTGAAGGGGAATTGCCGAATTGACCATGAAATGCATGGAATTGACCGTGAAATGCATAGAATTGACCATGAAGTGAAGGGAATTGACCATGAAATGAATTGAATTGACCGTGGAGTGAAAGGGAATTGCCGGAATTGACCGTGAACTGCATGGAATTGACCGTGAAATAAAGGGAATTAACCGTGCAATGCACGGAATTGACCGTGAAGTGAAGGGAATTGACCGTGAAATGAATTGAATTGACCGTGAAGTGAAGGGGAATCGCCAAAATTGACCGTGAAATGAAGGGAATTGACTGTGAAATGCATTGAATTGACTGTGAAGTAAAGGGAATTAACCGTGAAATGAATTGAATTGTCTGTGAAGTGAAAGGGAATAGCCAGAATTGACCATGAAATGCATGGAATTGACTGTGAAATTAAGGGAATTGACCGTGAAATGCATGATATTGGCCGTGAAGTGAAGGGCATTGACTGTGAAATGAATTGAATTGACTGTGAAGTGAAGGGGAATCGCTGGAATTGACCATAAAATGCACGGAATTGACCGTGAAGTGAAGGGAATTGACCGTGAAATGCATGGAATTGACCGTGAAGTAAGGGGAATCGCCGGGATTGACCGTGAAATGCATGAAATTGATCGCGAATTAATGAAATGAATGAAATTGACTACGAACTGATTAAAATTGACCACGAAGTGAATGAAATGGATTTTCGACCATTGACCTAATGGAATCTTAGAAAATAACCAGGTTTGTTGGCTAAATTAGCTTCTCCTACCCTAAAATCATATAGGGTACGTCAAGTAACTAATTTTAGTTTAGAAGATATTCTCGTTAAATAAATAAAGAAAGAAATGAAAAAAAGAGAGAAAAAAAATTATATGCTTATATATACATATTTATATAAATATGTACTAGAGAGAAAAAGTAGGTATAATAAAGTTCTCCATGTACAAAAAAAAAAAAAAAAAAAAAAAAAAGGAGTGGGGGGTGAGGGGGCCAAACCAGTTAAAAGTACTTATCGCTACGGATATAATAATCTATAGCCATAGGGGGTTGCCAGATTGGAGTGGCCATGCCGGACATGCCAGCAAGTGGGGGGGCTGCCAGTTCGGCGAGCCCACCTCGATTCGGGTTTGATTTTTAAGGGGAGGCCTCTATAGCTACGGAATATGGTATCAATGGCTACGGTTATAATCTATAGCCATAAATCTGACCGTAGCTTTCAGAATTCACGTTTTTGAAAAACCAAGGGCATTTTTTACCTGTGAAAAGCTGTCCGTACAGCTAGGGCTTATTCCTGGGAGCTAAAAATAAGTGGGCTTAAAAAGAGAAATGGGCCATAAATGGGTCGTACATTAGGAAATTTCTCCAATCTGCGTCCCTCAGTTGTGGACAAAACTAGGACGCCCTTCCCATCTAAAATTGTGGGCCAGCTAACCCTGTGATAGGATTCCGACTCCATCACAAGCCTAGCAGCACATTTTTTTATTGTATTCACCATTACATCCATCTCATTTGTAAACCAAACTATAGTTTGAAAACCCATAAGCTAGAATCAAGTAATTGATTTCTAACTGGGTTAGATCAACTTAAGACACAAACTCAGAGTTTAATATATAATTAAAATATTATTTATAGGGTTCTGCTAATGTCCCCAGCCGTCATCATCAATGATAATAATGCATCCAAAAATTTAACTGACACCTGAGATTTGTAATCATCAATTTAAACCGTTCATTCAATAATATCATTGGGAGCAAGCTATGTTACAAGAATCAAACTAACTTTATGATCCTAGCCCTATGAATGAGGTTGATTTGTTCCAACCATTTTTTTATTTTTTAACAAGTCATAGATCACGTGATTAGAATTATCAAACCAAAGTGCTCTTTAGAAAATCTAAGCAATACAAAGTGAGATCTATCGAATAGATGATTCAAGATAATGACTGAACCTATTGTTGCGCAGCACGCCAACAATGCTAGTGATCCGAGATCCAATCTCCGGTCTCACCCACAAACGATAAACAGAAAGAAATATAATCTAGAAGAAGAATCAAAGCATTCCAAACCAAACCACAAGACAAGATATACGTGGAAAAACCCCAACAAGGGTAAAAAAAACCACGGGTGCAAACTTCCACTATGAAGAAAACGAGGTTACAAGCAATATACTAACCTTTTTCCCTTTAGATGTATAGAGAAAACCCTTTTGTCCACACTTTAGAATAACTCTCATTACCCTAGAAAAGCCCTAAGGACCCCTATTTATAGTTTAGGCAACTTTCCTGACTCAAATTTCTGCAGTCCATATCAAATCCGCAAAATGAATCTGCATAACCTCGACTGATTAAGCAAGCTACTCGACTGGTCGAGCAAACCCTTGACCTGTCGAGCACCTCGAACTAAAAAACTGATGCTTGTTGGACTTTGAGTTGAGCTAAACCTCGACTGGTCTAGTGGGCCACTCGACCGGTCGAGCAAGGCACTTGACTAGTCGAGCGGCCCTGTCCAAATGTGGCTCCACATCTCAACAATCTCCCACTTGGAGACACATTACCATAAACATTCGTCTTCTACATCTAGAGTGCACCACCTCCCCGTCTTTAAGCCTGAAGACCAATCAAAGTTGAACAGAGCTTCAGCTTCTCCCGTGTGACCACCTTAGCCAGCATATCCACAGGATTATCACTTGTATGAATCTTCTCCATAGCAATCGATCCATCTTCCAGTAACGAACGTATGAAGTGATATTCGATGTCAATATGCTTGGTCCTTGAATGAAAGGTTGAATTCTTCGCCAAGTGTATTGCACTCTGATTGTCACTGTACAACTTGCAATCTGCTTACTTCTTACCCAACGCTTCCATGAAACCTTGTATCCACACCATCTCCTTGCATGCTTCTGTAGCTGTAACATATTCTGCTTCCGTTGTACTAATAGATACTATCTTCTGTAACTGAGAGACCCAACTAACTGCAGCACTACTCAGAGTAAAGACACAACCTGTAGTACTTTTTCTGTTGTCGATATCTCCTGCAAAATCTGAATCTACGTAACCTTGTAGCTTGATTTCCAATCCTCCATAACACAGCCCTACATCCACAGTACCTACCAGGTATCTGAGGATCCACTTCACAGCTTCCCAACGTTCCTTCCCGAGGTTGTTCATGAACCTGCTAACAACTCCCACTCTGCTTCAGCAATGTCTGGCCTTGTGCTCACCATAGAATACATGAGACTATCAATAGCTAACGCGTATGGGACTTTAGCCATGTAGTCTCGTTCCTCCTACGTCTTCGCACCTTTCTCCTTAGAAAGCTTAAAGTGGTTTGCTAACAGAGTGCTAACTAGCTTAGCAGCTCCCATACTGAATCGATCAAGTACCTTGGCTATGTACTCTGTCTGTGACAAAACTGGTTTCATGTTTTCTCTGTCACACTTTATCCTCATGCCTATGATTTGTTTTGCAGCTCCTAAATCCTTTATAACAAATTCTCTAGACAGTTGTCTTTTAAGATCTGAGATGTCCTTCATGCTTGATCCGGCCACAATCATATCATCAACGTACAGAAGAAATATGATGTACGATGTATCAAACTTCTTCAAATAACAATAGTGGTCTGCATGACATCTCCTAAAACCGTTTCCCGACATGAAACTATCGAACTTCTTGTACCACTGCCTCGGGGCCTGCTTCAAGCCATATAAACTCTTCTTTAGTCTACACACCTTGTTCTCCTTTCCTGGTGCCATGTATCCTGTCGGCTGATACATATATATCTCTTCTTCAAGGTCCCCATGAAGAAAGGCTGACTTAACATCTAGCTGCTCTAGATGTAAGTCCTCTGTAGCCATTATACTTAAGACCATGCGAATCGTAGACATTTTCACTACCAGGGAAAATATTTCAGTGAAGTCGATATCTGCCTTTTGTTAGAACCCTTTCACAACCAGTCTAGTCGTGTACCATTTTAAACCATCATGCTCCTCCTTAGTCTGTAAACCCACTTGTTATGAAGAGCTTTCTTACCCTTGGGTAGAGTGACTAGCTCCCATGTACGATTAGATTCAAGAGAGTCCATCTCATCATCCATGGCCTGCTCCCACTTAGTTCGTGTATTTGACTATAATGCCTCTTTAAAACACTTTAGTTCACCATTATCTGTCAGCAGTAGATAATGTAAGGAGGGTGAGTATCGGACCGTGGGTCTCTTCTCCCGAGTAGACCTCCTCACAACCGGTGTTTGTGGCTCTGCCTCATAATGTTCTTGTACATGATCATCCCGTGGCGCTGTAACACCCGTATCCAGTAACTCTTCCAACTCTATGAATTCTTTCACCTCGGCCTTATTTTGCTACATACTGTCCTTATGCATCACTTTTTCATTGAAGACTACATCTTTACTTCTGATGACTTTCCTGTTTTCTGTATCCCAAAACCTGTAGAGAAAATCATGCTACCCGTAGCCTATAAATGTGCACCTCCTGGACTTCGCATCTAGCTTATTTTTATGCTCTGCATCAATGTGAACATATGAAGTGCAACTAAACACTTTGAGATGTGCAAGGTTCACTTCTTTCCTAGTCCACGTTTCTTCTGGTAGCCCACCATCCAATGGTGTTGAGGGACTTCTATTGATGAGATATGCGGCAGTATTCATAGCATCTGCCTAAAACGTCTTGGGCAACCCTATATGTAGCCTCACGCTCCTTGCGCACTTAAGGATGGTCCTGTTAATGCGCTCAGCCACACCATTCTATTGCGATGTCCCTTGAATCATATTCTGATGTTTGATTCCATTTGCTGCATAATACTCCCCAAACCTCTTATCACGGTACTCTCCCCCATTATCTGATCTGAGATATTTTACCGTTTTACCTGTCTCATTTTCTACCATTACTTTCCACCTCTTAAATACATCAAATACATCAGATTTATGTTTTAAGAAATAGATCCACAGTTTCCTACTGGCATCATTAATAAAAGAAACAAAATAATGTGAGTCACCAAGAGATGATACCTGTGCCAGTCCCCACACATCAGTGTGTACAAGCTCCAACAGATGCGTCTTTAAAGTGCATCATATTTTCTTGAAACTTACCCTCTTCTGTTTACCATACACGCAGTCCTCACAGAATTCCAAGTCAATAGACTTTAGCCCTGGTAGCTTCCCTTTTGACAATAGCACTTTCATCCCCTTGTCACTCATATGTCCCAACCTCTGATGTTATAATTGCCCATTCACTCCAGTTGATGCGACTGCGAGTGAACTATATGATTCTCAAGTTACGTACAAAGTACCTTCCTTCTTGCCTCGAGATATCACCAAGGCACCTTTTGTGATCATCCAGGAATCACTAGTGAAGGTCATCACATATCCTGTATCGGCCAATTGCCCCACCAAGATCAAGTTCCATTTCAAACTCGGTACATGTCTGACATCCTTCAATTTCAAAGTCGTTCCGTCTTTCTGATTTATATGAACGTCTCCCTTTCCAACAATAATACACGGCTCATTATCACCCAAGTAAACACATAATCACGCAGAACTTCCTTACACGAAGTGGCATGAAACGAAGCACCTGAGTCTATGACTCAAGACTCATTCCTCGCATCAAGAGACAAGATCAACGCCTCTGTGTCACTCTTCTCAAATAGATTCACTGAATCCTTCCCGCTTTGAGAGCTCCTTCTTGTTTCGTAAGCGCCTTGCAATCACGTTTCATGTGTCCCTTCTTCCCGTATTGCCAACTTATCTTTCGGTCACATAGACTTCTTCCTCGACTTAGAACGTCCGTATTTATTGCCTCCTTTGTTCAGCGATCTTCCTCTTCCTTCAATATTTAGAGCATTCTCTGAATCCTGTGAAACTCCTGATGCCTTTCTTCTAGATTCTTCGTTGAGAATTAGACAAGCCACATCATCAAATTTCATCTTTGTCGACCCCGAAGAATTGCTTACAGCAATCACCAAACCATCCTAACTGTCTGGCAAACTGGACAAGATCAATAACGCCCTGACCTCGTCCTCAAAAACAATGTCAACGGATTCCAACTGGCTCGTGACTGTATTGAATTCATTTAGATGTTCAGCCAAGCTCCCACCATCTGACATCTTCATGTTGAATAGTTGTTTCATAAGATGAACCTTGTTAGACGCTGAGGGTTTTTCATACATCGTAGCTAGGGCTTCCATTAATTCTTTTGTGGTCTTTACCTTAAATATATTTTAGGCGACGCTCTTAGACAAAAAGAGTCGGATCATTCCTAAAGCCTTTCGATCCAATAAAGACCATTCATCATCTATCATCTTCTCTGGTTTCTTTCTCTTTTCCTCATAAAGGAATATAGAGGTCCTTCTGATAAAGATAATACTCTATCTGCATCTTCCAGAAGACAAATTTTAAACCATCAAACTTCTCAATTCTAGTCTTCCCTTCTTCCGTCATCGCTCCCACGTGAACTAAACCAATAGGTTTGATACCAGTTGTTATGCAGTAGCCAACAACGCTAGTGAACTGAGATCCAATATCCAGTCTCACCCAAACATGATAAATAGAAAGAAATATAATCTAGAAGAAAAATCAAAGCATTCCAACCAAAACCATAAGACAAGATATACGTGGAAAAACCCCAACGAGGGTTAAAAAAAAACCACGGGTACAAACTTCTACTATGAAGAAAACGAGATTACAAGTAATAAACTAACCTTTTCCTTTATGATATATAGAGAAAACCTTTTGCCGATACTTTAGAATAACTCTCATTACCCTAGAAAAGCCCTTAGGACCCATATTTATAGTTTAGGCAACTTCCCTTTTGCACCCTTACGAAACCGACTCAAATTTTCGCGATCCGTATCAAATCTGCGTAACCTCGACTGGTCGAGCATGGGCCTCAACCGGTCGAACACCTCAGAATCAAAAAACTGATGCTCGCTAGACTTTGAGTCGAGCCAGCCCTCGACTGGTTGAGTGGGTCACTCGACCGGTCGAGCGGCCTATCTAGATGTAGCTCCACATCTCAACACCTATTTTATTTCTTCACACAATATTAATTTTCCATTTTCCATGATACCTATCCAACGCTCAGAATCATCTCATTCACATTATTTTTTGCATCATGGGTTGTCCCTATAGTTGTATGAAGGAATGGAACGATGACTGAGCATTTTAAGTGTCACTTAAAAGCTTTGGGTACGAGTGCTCACATTCCATTAAAGCAGGACAGTTAACAAAACCCTTATTTTATATTGATAAATATGTAAAAATAACTAGAAATATTATAAAGCATTGCAAAATAAAAGAATGTTCAAACGTAGGAAAGAATGGATGGTCTGAATTGATGATCCAACAAAGCTTTGGGGACAATTGCTAACATGCTAGGAAGGTGCGACGCGGTAGCAAAACCCTTATATTGATAAATACATAAAATAGTTTGAAATATTACTAAGTACTGTAAAATAAAAAATTGTTCAATTTTTGTTAGACACATTGGTTAACTACTTGACTTTGTCTACATGAGCCTGTAGGTTCGAGCCCACACTTCGCATTTACTTGTGACTCACCAGGTGACTCAGTTCGAATAGACTTCACTAGAAATCTTGTCAAGTCGAGTTGACTAGTCTGAATTTAAAATCTAGTTTAAGAGTTTTTTTAGAACTATGGACGAAATAGCTTCGTATCAATGCATCATTTTCTGCCACATGAATTTTCAAAATCCCATTTTGAAATGACCATCAGTAGGTGGAAATTTGTGCCCACCAACCCACTCTCCTACACAAGAATATTGTCACATTATCTTTTCTTTTCCTTTTTTTTCCTTCAGTTTCATCCTTTTTAGTTCAACCAACTCAAATTTCTAAACGTCTGACCAGAGTCATCTAATCCACTACTTCTGTTGAAAAATAAAGTCTTGGTTGGTTCAACATTCCTTCCCATTGGATTTGAGTGCTGAAGTGGACTTTCATCACATTCTTCTACTTATCCGTCCTTTTCAAAATTGGTGGTCGTGACCTGACTCTTAAACCAGGTCACATCAATAGTGGAATATCTGGTCATTGGCCAGGTAAGGGTGGGTCAAGTTGATCTGATGACCTGTTGGAGCGGGTCCAGGTCGAAAACGTCGACCTGAGTATTAGATGGCTAGCCATAAAACCTCTTGATCCGGATCTAGATGACCTAAGTTGTATAGTAAGCAATTTTAAATGGATATGATTTGGACTAATTTCAAATAGACTCGAACCCAAGCTTGGACACCAGATGCACCATGTAAATAATTACCAAGTCTAGGGAAAGTAGGAAACTATATGTAATTTCCAAGTCTATTTAGGTAACTGACAGATTACCCACAGAAACTGAGAGCTGTGAAACAATAATATATTATTATTAATGAGAAATGCTCCAATGCTTTCAAAGAAATAGTTGAATTAGCTCACTTGGACAATCCAACTGATCAATCTTAACTGACGTCCATCAAGCTTAGAACACATTTTATGTATTACCATGCAAAAATTGCACTGATCTGCAGATCCATCCATCCTTGATTTGTCTTTATTTTCTATAGCCATCCTTTTTCCAATGCATGGATGAGATGGTTGTGATTGACTAACAAAAGGGATTCTTTAGAGTCATAAGCAATCCATGATGGTCTCCGACAACTAGATGGAAGAATTTTTTACACAATCTTGACCACCCATATTAAAGAATGTGGATCAAATGGTTAATATATGTTGGATCATTGTGATGTAGCATGTTGCATATGAAATCTACATTGTGCCTAACAAAGGTGTACATAAATAGATTTATTAGAGTGTTTAAGCGACCCAATTCAACAAGGAGCATTATAGTTCTTTGATAGGTTCAAATTATCTTCTTTTTCCTCTCCTCTCTACCACTATCATAGTAAATACCAATTGTATAATCCTCTCTCAACAGCTTAATCTGCCGCAAATCTTTTTGGCTCTCAAGACCGATATTATCATCTTTTCTTTTATCTTCATCATCTTCTTTTTCACCTTCTCTATCTTCTTCTTCGCGGCATTATTTATGTGAAAACCTTATCTATATGTTTTTTTTTTTTTTTACCTAAGGAAGACCAGCTAGCCTCAGTGCCAACCTAGACCTAGGCCCATTAAGTAAATGGGTCTTCTTATTTGGACTTAGGCCCAACAATTACCCAACTGGAATAGGGAGGGATGTGATGAGGTCGATCACCATCTTCCTCAAGGAATAACTACTTTGAATCCACACCATCTTCCTCAAGGAATAACTACTTTGAATCCACGGAGCTCTTTGGACTCCTCACAAAGCTTCCTCGAATCCACGAGGGATAAAAGCGGGAATTATTCCTAATAAATTTGAAATAATTTGATTGATGATTTTAAAAAATGAAATTACGACTTTTTTAATAAGGATCCCAAACCTAGGACAAAAATTTAGACTTCGACTCCAACTCAAACACCCTAAAAATGTGACTTACTATAAATAGTAAAGTTACTATTTATATACAACCTCAAATCCTACTAGATCTTGTGGTTTTTGGCCAAAAATAGTAAGTGTCCAATTTGGCCTGACCATGTCATTCTCCTAATTTTTTTGAGCCCTTTTCATATTGGGTACAACTTCTACAAATCAAAGGATCAAAATTTATACTCGAATTAAAACTTACTGTTATAGTAAAAATGAAATTAAACGGCACTTTTGACTGTCAATCCGATGGGATCTCGCAAATTTAGCGTGGGCAACCCGGCACAGTAGAGTTGGTTGTCTTAAGTAGGTTCTCCTAGCCCAAAATTATAATATGTCGAAAAATTCATCCCAGTTTGCGAGATACGACTGAATTAAAGTTCTAACGGTTCAAATCATTTCTGCCTCTGATCGGGCACTCTCTGGTCCATCTTTGCCATGAAAGTGTTTGCGACTTGCTCTACATCACCGACCCAACTTTTAATGGGCTAAGTCTAGGCCAAAATATAGGCTCGATTGTTGAATGGATAGTGTAGCATCAATATACAGTCTCCCTAGTTTCTAGACGGAAAGACTACAATCTTTGAATTCCTATTGGCCCAAGGTATGGACCACCTTAAAGATGATGGGACTCAGAATTTGTTCCCCAAACCATGGAGCACAATAAAAATGGTTCATTGGTTGCACAAGTATGATTAGGTTCGTGAAAAGTGTTAACAAGGTACAACTTAACCTGTGCATTTTGGTTTTTGGGTTTGGGTTTGGGTTTGGGTTTGGAATAAAGACTTAGCTAGACTTAAGTTTTGGCAAGCTAGAGTCCTGGATAGGGACTTTACCAAACCAGTTTCTAAAACCCCAAACGGGACACCTAGCCATCTTATAGGTGGTTTTATCCAAACGGTCGGACCCATATTGACCCACAAAGGCATGTGACTCTAGTTAATTTAGATAAACAATAAGCAACTAAAATCAGTGGTGCAATTGTTGGAGTTAGTGTCTTAAAAAACCGTCCATGCCCTTATCCACTAGCCACATAAATGTGATTGGGCGGATCTTAGCCGTTGAATGTGGTGACCTTGAGTTCTAGATTGGATATGTGATATGCCTTAGATACATTTAGTGTTTCTCTCATTCATTAAGTTTGTTGAAGAGTGATTCCTCTTGTAGTCCTTGAGAACTTGAGAATGGACATGACGGTTATTGACTTAGGAAAGTTATGGGCCATGGATCTCAGCAGCTTGTTAGACCATGACTGTCACGCCCTAAACTCGGAGACCAGGCTCACAAAATTCTCGATCACCGAATCCGGCGCCGACAGCCTCCGTAGTACCCCATTTTCGGCTCCCGGTACCCATATACCAGGTTTCGATCCTGGGATGCTACAAGGAGGATTTCTAATAATCAATTTGATTCGTAATGAGCATAACCACACGCATAACCCACGAACAATAACCACAAGAACACCATCACAATATCTACTATGCTCAAAAACTTTTGAGTACAAGGCGTATTAAAGGGAAATACAATATACTGAAAATAACAAAAGCTCTAGAAGCTCGGCTGCACGCTCCAACTGCGGCGAGGCTACAGCTGCGTCCTGGCGTCACCTGCATGCATCAATCGTGCATAAGCTTACAGAAAGCTTAGAGGGTGGTGTAAGTGTGTGCGCAATATGAGCATGCTCAGAATGCAAGGTCAGAGTAATGCGAAAACATGCTGATGAGTACATAAATGCAGTCAGCCGTACCAAGGCTATGCGGTGCAAGGTATGAATGCTATCGGCTATGTCAAGGCCATGCGATGCATAATGCAAGTTAAGCATGTCAATCCACCTCCACATATCAATGCAGCTCCTTACTAGAGTATCAAATCAGTACAGTTCTCAGTCTGGATAATCACTGGGGTCTAGTACACTCAAGCCAGCTTGCCGCCCCTATCCGAACGCATAACTGGGAGAGTGAAAGAGACCTCACTATCCGCCAGCCAATATCGGGCCCGGCTCGTCCATAGCGGACCGATTCCTCAGGCTGGTCAAACTCAACCTAGAAATTGCCCCCTCACTCAGGCGGGTAAGGTCACACCCCTTTCCAACCGACCATGACACAATGGGAGATGCGGCCTACTGGTATACGGCCCTCGCGCACTCGTGTATCCACTCAGTCTCGACATTAAAGTCATCCTCTGGTACCATCGGATTTAGAGATTTTCACCCAGGGATATCTATGGCGCCCGTATGCTAGAACCAAATATTTTCGGTATCCAATCCAGCCACCCACGATGTGTCTGTCGAGGCTATGGCCCTGGTGTCGTTAGGGCATATAGTAACTACAATCACACAATGCAAGTGTATGAGTCTCACTACCAGTCATGCAACAGTCCTGCGTGAACTATGCGCTCATGTAGGGCAACTCCGCGTATCAGGGAGCCCATAAATAGTTTGCTCGAAGGCATATGCTATGATCAGTCACTCGTCATATCAGACATACATATGATGCGTATGATCATGAATCATGAGTCTATATTAAACATGTATATAGGGATAGGCTCTGCGTATCACAGAGATGGGCCTAGACGGCCTACTTACTACAAGTATGGGCCTATCAGTGGGCCTTAGGGAGTGTAACAATGCGGACATTTAACCAACATTATCCTTACAATGTGGACGTCAAACCAACATTGTTCCCAAGGCATAACCCGCCATAAAGTATCATTACACAAACCATAGGGAATCACACATTGCAATGGACCTATATATACATATATATATATATATATATATATCTTATTGGGCCTCGACCCAAAGGCCTTAGCTTCATCAAATGGGCCACCTCATATGGGCCTTATATAAATCAAGTGGGCCGCATTAATGGGCCTTAGGTACATTGCAATGGGCCACATCCCATGGGCCTTTGAAAACATCACAATGAGCCTAGCAATATGGGCCCCATATATATCAAAGTGGGCCTCAACAATGGCCATAAATACATCAATATGGGCCCCATCACATGGGCCCCATTTATGTACCAAGGTGGGCTTAATCACATGTAACAAATGGGCCAATCCACCATTAAAATTCTTAAGGCCACCACAACCTAATATAAATAATATATATAGGGAAAAGGTACATTGAGCTTATGCTGACGATAAGCTCCCCATGAGGTCGAGCTGTGTGGGCCCCACTATAATGTATATTTTCCATGCAACCTGTGATAGGGTCATATGGACCTAGGGCCCACCATAATATTTATTTGAAATCCAACTTGTGGGCAAGGTCATGCAGACCTGGGGTCCACCAAAAAAATTTATTTTCCATTCAAACCTGTTGAAAAGGTTATATAGACCTGGGCCCACCAAAACTGGGCCCACTGAAATATTTATTTTCCATTTTGTTCATAGGGTCATGTGGACCAGGGAGCCCACAGTGATGTTGTTTGCCATCCAAACTGTTCACGGGTCACGTGAACCATGGTCCCACGGTAATGTTTATTGTCAGCCAACCTATTCAAAAGGTCACGTGGGCTGGGGGAGCCCACCATATTGTTTATTTGTCACCCAACCTGTTTATAAGGTCATGTGGACCTGGGGGTGGGCATGGGGCCCACCAAAATGTGGTTCACAAATCCAGCCCACCCCTTATGTGTGCCCCACTTGGCTGAGGGTTCAGACTAAGTTTCAGCCGCATTCAAATTTTAGGTAGGCCCCACCAGTGATTTTATATGTTTTAGGCACGTCTTCACATGATTTTAGATGGTATGGCCCACCTGAGTTCCGTATACGGCTGATTTTTGGAGTGGGTCCACCTCAGGGAGTGGCCCACCCGATGAACAGTGTGGATATCAAATATATCTCATGGTGGGGTCCACAACTAGGGCCAATGGGGACCACCCCTTTTTGTGTACGTCATGGTAGCAAGGTGCTTGCCACCTTTTGTCATATGTATTTTTTATGTTACCCTAGGTGGGACCCACATTAACTAGATCTACCCTGTCCATTGAATGTGTCCCACAAAATTAGGGGTCTAAACCAAATTTTAGGTGGGTCCAAGCTTCACGTGGACCCCAACAATCATTTTTTCAAAGTTTTAATGGCAAAAACCACTGTTACCTATGGTAAGGCGCACTCGATTATCGGATCACCCTCAGTTTTCGGATCAACGTCTAAAATGTTCTGAGAAAGTTGGGGGACAGCTTGGATTATATACATACATCAGGGTGGGGCCCGCATGAGCGACGCACCCTAAAAGCTAAATTTGTTAGCTTGTTAGTACACACCCCTGTGAGTACACACACCACGTTAGCCACACCACACCCAGCGTCCCTGGACACTGGGCAGTGTTGATACAACACATGTACCATGGTGGGTCCCACATGTATGTGGCCCACCACCATGTAATATATATATATATATATATATATTAATATAGTATTAATACAAAATAAATATAATAAATTATATAACATGTGGGGCTTCCCACCATCCTAAAAATGGATGATGGATTTCTCCTAGAAATGTAGTGGGCCACACCAATGATGAATGGAGTGGATTTAACATGATTTGGTGGGACCCACTTCATTCTAAGGAGAGAAAAGAGAGAGAGAGAGAGAGAGAGAGAGAGAGAGAGAGATACAGTGATAGAAAGGAGGGACCCTGCCACTATGGGCCCTCCATTGATACAATACATAGATCAAAATGGGTCCCACCAACAAGTGGGCCCTTAAATGGAAATCAACGGTGGATCACCCACCTCTTGTACTCCTCCTTGCTTCCTTGCACTCCTTAGCTCCTTACCTATACTTTTAATGGTGGTTGATGGGGTTTTGATGGTGGAGATGAAAGATGAGAGGGGTGGGGAAAGTGGGCCACACTTGTTGTTATGGTTTGGGAAGAGAAGAGGGCTTGGACGTGGGATGCTTGGAGAGTGTTTGAGAGTGAATGAGAGAGAGAGGGAAGTGATGGGTGAAAAGGTGATGGAGTGATGGGTTTAGTGATGGCTTGTAAGAAAGTGATGGGTGAAGGGATGTAAGAGTTGACTTTGAGTAGTTTGTGTAAGAAAAGGGTAAGGATAGGTATGGGTTGTTGTACTTGACTTGATGTGTGATGTAAACTTGATTGATGGGATTGATTGATGAGACATCTCGTAGAGATTCCCTTGTAATTCGCAACACGCGGTATCTTCTTCGAATTGAATGTGGGTCTACATCTTCTACCCTGGGTATTGTTTCGGTGCGTGAGTCGCGGCGTTGGAACCGCGGCAACGGCGCGGTCGCCAAGGTATGAGTTTCAGATCGAGCCGCCTTTGGTAGGCAGGACTCAGCTTAAGATCGCGCGCAACGTCAGATACGAGTCGAGAATTGTCACAATTCGACCGGAAGGACCGCGGACGTCGAAGGAACAGTACGGACTAGGATACGGGTTTTACAATGACCATCACAGGTGCATGGGACACACCTGTGGACATCAGTTCATGAGATGTACAATCATCTTGTGTGAGGGAACTGACTTGGGTCAGGATGGACAGTCTCCAACATTAGGAGATAACTTGGTATCAGTTTATGCCTTGCCTTTACCCTACACAAGAGTGTGAGTATGACATGAACAAAGGATCTAAGTTTGAACCTTTAGTCATTCACATTGGTGGATCGAGATCAAGTCAACAGTCTGAGGGCTCATTAACTTGGATTGTGATTATGACATCAAGACTTAATAGTACATGAAAGATGTTTTGATCTTTAGACTTGAGAACGTGTAAAGATCACGATCTTAACTAGTCAATTTTGGTTCTCCCTACGAGGTCCATGCAGGAGCCAATAAAGTGATCGTAACAAGGTACTTCCATTAAGAGTCATTGATTCTTTCACAGGTCAACAAGGGATCCACTGGTTTGCCTATGAACATGTTTATGGCTTTGTTTGGATAGATCAGGGATTCATCAAGTGGTTTTTCCACTGGGTTCAGTACTCTGAATATTTTAATCAAAATTTCAAAGGTTTTTAATTATTAAAGTTTTATTTTAACCATTAAAACTATTTTGAATGCACTTAATGATGACTTCATGGCCTAGATATGATAGTCCACTTTTGATTATCATGGGATATTATCATTAGTGGATATGTCATGGCAATGATGGGATTGAGTCATGAGTATATGCATAGATGATGTGAATTGATGGGGCTTCCTTCACATTAGGTTACTCCATGGAGTACCATACTGAGTACACCCCTAAAACCCTATCATCTCCTTATTTATATGATCCGATCCCAGTGGATAGGTAAAGCTAGCTCTAGATGTCCCACCCCATGAGATGTGTGAGTATGAGAAATTATATGAAAGATTAGAGATTCACTCCATCCTTTTCAATTTTCCTCACGTGTAGTCCACTTGCGTTGATGGTATATGTCTTCCTCGGCACGTACCATAGGATTAAACGTTGGGTTAGCTTGATTCTCAGTACTAGAATAGATTAGGGAGAGGCTAGTTTAGGAGATCGGCATCACAGATATCTCTTTTATGCGACATCGCATGCATGTATGATCTCCACCATTTACGCATATTGTTATATTGTAGAAATTTAATGTTATTACAAACTAAAATTATTGAGATCAGTCATATGATCAAATTGTATTGTACTATATTTCACTATGTTTGTACGCCAAGGACCCAACAAAGTGGTATTAGAACTATCCAATTTCATAATAACCGTCAATTTCTATTTTAATTTTTTTAAAATAGCAATTTTTCTAGTAGATGGTAACTGGTCAGATTATTGTCCTTTAAACGAGGATCAAACTAGTTCTCATTTCACATCAATCGGATTTCTTGATCAGGAGTTCAAGTCTATTGAAGTTAGCCTTATCAAGTGCGTCCTTTTGAGATCTGATTTTGGACACTTGAGATCACAATGTTTGTGTGATTTTTTTCCTTGATTTTACACATGATGATTATATGTTTATTTCCTTATTGATTCATGGTCTTAGATTGCATAGATGTGGTGTGGATGGGCCATGATGGGAGATCACACATTATGTACATCTCGCGTTGTATGTATGAGATATGGGTCATTAACTCTCATATTTTTAGTAAGAGAATTATCTTATTTCTTGTAGTGACCATTAGGTTCATCATGATGGGCCTGGATTAGTCAAAAAGGCCATGATGATATGAAATCTTTTATCTTACATTACACACCATTCATGTGAATCTATGGATAATGATAAGTAGACAAGAAACAAATTATGTTTTCATAAATGTTACTAATATGGGGACCGAAATGGATAGAGTGGATTCGGAGTAAGAGGCCCCATGTGGGGCCCACCGTACAGAAAACATCCTTGGGATTTTTGGGAGGCACAAAGGGTGTGCATGCGACACCCTTTTTCGTTGGTGTGTAAGGTACCTTGAACTTTCCTTTTTCTACCTCTTCTCCTTTCTCTGACTCCCACTTTTAGTAATTTCTTAATTCTAAGATACCTAATTAGATCCTTATTGAAATAAATTTGTTTTCTAATTTTTATATGTTATAGAATATTCCTTATTATATGAGATTTTGTGGGGCCCACTTATAGAAATAAATCTAATCCACCGGTTCATGTGCATGTGTGCATCTAGGTGTGAGCCCATCCTTTATCGGTGTGGGGGCCCACTTGGGATGTGGGGTTTGTCAGATTGGAGGGCTTTAGTGTGCACTAATATGAAGTGGCCCTAAACCCTTGGTCATCTTGAAAATCACATGTGGGGGCTACATGTTTGCTCATATGTTGCTTACTCATGAAACCATTCTCAAATGTTTTAGATATCCATCTTATGGCCCACTTTTCACCTATTTTTTAGGTCTTTTAAGAAATATAAACCGTTATTTTGAAAACACTCATTAATACCTTCGAAACAAGCAGTCGCACGCCCCAAACAGACATCGGATGGCTGAGATTTGAGGTCACGCCCTCTAACTTGTGGCCTACTTTAGGCAAGCTAATGGTTTCCTTTGGAGAATCTAATTTGATAAGAATGTGTTCCCAAATGCCAGCTTCGAAATATGGCATAATTTGCCCCGATCGGATTCCAGACTGCGAAGTTATTGGACTAATAAGATCGACTCTCCATTGATCAAGCAATGGCCTACATTGGGTAAGCCATATCTCATGATCCAGTAATCAGATTAAAATAAATTATTTTCTGAGTGATGTCTTTAATGTTCTTTTGAGATTAGATGGAACGGATTAGATATTGGGTGTCTATATTTTCTTAGAAAAATCCTGGACCATTCATTATTTAAAGTTCCCTGGAAACAAACTGCTTTGATCAGATCTGTTAGATTTGATTTTGGATTGAGCCTAAATTTGACCCTAGCCCAATTTGGATGTTCTGAAAACATCTATCAACTCAGATTAGTTTATGGAGTGTTTGATCATGGAGATTCGGTCAAATCAGTCCATGGATCTTGGTTAGTCGTTTTGGGCAGTTAATTTATATAGAATTGATGATCATGTGCATGATCGTTTGGATCCCTGTTTGATTTATAATTTGTGACCACACATGTGGCATATGTGGGCCCACACATCCTTGGTGGATGATGGTACCACATGTCCAGTTGTGGTGGTCGTATGGGGCCCTCATTTCAATAAGTCTGCCCATGCGATCATGGGAACCGCTTGTTCGATTAGATTTCTAGTTAATCGTCCAATTACAGGCTTGGCCAAAGTTAGGCAGATTGATAGAGTGATGATCTGACCCTAGATACCAAGTCATGTGGTCATTGATCGCCTATATCTCTCTTTTGTGTAGACCTTAGATGTTGGATGATTTTGATTGCTTGTGCTTAATCAGACCGTGTCTCACCCACTGGTGGGCCGTTTGATCTCATATTCCACAAGAAAGTGTTATTCCTTGTGAGGAAGTCTTTAGATGTTTAGAATCTTATTTTTGATGATTAGATCTGTCCAGAGTAGAATCTGGACCATTGGATCCTTGGTGGATTGATCCTAGCAGTTAGAGATTAGATTGGGCTATAACTTGACGGTTAGCCCAAGTTTGATATGGGAGTAGTGGGAGGCCCAATCATGCACTTCTCTCAAATCAGCTCCTACCTTATGTGGATGATGTTCCGTGGGTTATATTAGACCCTATCACGATAATCCCACGGATGTTGATGTGAGTTGTATCATGAGGCTTTACAAACATCAATGGTACCCTGGTCGCATACATGGATATTCGATGCAATGTGCAAGGGAGGACAACACAGTCCAAACAAATGCCTTGAGGTTAGCATTTAATTATGTTACATGCTTGTTGTTTTAAGACTATATTTTGTTGAGTTCATGTTAGCTGTGTACACACTTTACATGGAATGTCAATTTTTGGATGGATTCTTGAGGTTTTTGGGTTATATTACCCATTGATTGCTTGGTGTAGTGATAGTAATTGGTTGTGTTGGGGATATGACAAGACAAATTCCATTATGTGCGCTTAAAAACATCATATTCCCTGGTACAAGATGCAAGAACACTAAATGCTAACGTTTATGGTTACTAACATAAAAAAGTTAAACACGATTTATGATGTTGTTTATTTCGAGAAGATTTTGAAAAACTAGTTCTAAAAGCTCAAGTTAGTACTCACCTTAGAAAGAGTATTATATGTCATACATGAACCTTCTCCCTCTAAACTCAACCCAGAGCCTTTATATGAGCCCATGGTGATCTCTTCCAAGTTTGTAATATGAAAAAAAAAAAGATAATTGGGATACTTAAGGGGTTAGACATCAACCTGATAAGAAAGGCAAGGGGAAGGGTAAGGGCATGTATGAGAAGGGTTGTTAGCACTGTAGGAAGTCGGGTCTTTTAAGGCAAAGTGACGCGTCTTCTGTAAGCGACTCGCTTGGGAGGATAATACGGGTATGATTTTATCCTCTCACCTTCCATGGATCCCGAGAAATGATACTTGGAATATCATCTGACATACTGCTAAACTACTTGTGCAGAAAGTAAAAAAGGAATAAGATGAAAAGTGAAGTACAGGACGAGTATGCATTAGCCAAGAGCAAATAGGCATTGTAAGCATAATATAATGGGAGTAAAGTAACGTTTGAGGAGGACTTGGTCTTAGGTCTTCGACCTTAATGATCTACTTAATTTTATAACTTATTTTATGGACCATCCATCCATTATATGTGAGGTGGATAATTGGTGATCGTTCATCTTATATATACATAATTCCTCTTCATTAGATCTACTCCACAATTATCATTGTTCTCTTATGAATCATTTGGATATGTGTGATTGATTGTTGATATCTCCACTCTCTAAGGTATCCTATGTTAAAGAAATATTAGTATTGAATTTCATCTGGTACTTAAGAAAGATACTATGCAAGCGTCACTGGAAGTCCATTAAAGGCATATATGCACTTATCAGTATTGTAACCTCATGTGATACTTGACTAGTTGGAATTCAGGATGAGCACAATATATTGACAATCAAGTATATTGCACTACCTAGTTTTTCCACCACTCATCAGTTGACTAGTGGTGATGAGAATTATTGCTCTAGATGCATAACTGGTTGATGCATGATGATTCATGGTTTTTGAGATGGCTTCTATGTTTGCCTGATATGCATGTGTTTAATGAATGTATGACATGTTTTCTCTCATCTAAATGTGAGCACTATGCGACGAGATTATTATATGTATCCTCTGAATCTATAACTTGTGTATTTTCTACCTTTGTTATTGTATCTTGGGTGTTACCCAGATAATTTCAAGCAAAGGTATAACTAAGAAATCTGGACTGTTAGGTTTATTCTTATCTACTCATTGAATTTCCTTCGTCAGTCATTATATGCATGTTGTGACTTTAGACAAGTGTCATAGTCAATTGGAGAAAATGGACACAGTGATGGACTCTTATTTAATGGTTGATATATGTCCTTGGGGATGGACATACTTCTCATGATTGTATCTTAGATATCGTGTATATGTTATGTCATTCCTATGGTAGCACTATCAGTTTGGCATATGACATGTTTGTAGTTCCATGATGATCCTAATGTACGATGTGTATTGTATCTATTGTATATGAAAATGATCAATTATATATGTCCTTGAGTGAACTATGATTGTCAGATGATCTGATCTCCGATCATAAAGGTAAATGGTACTAAATGTGGATTGCTGATTAACCATGGGAACCTGATGCACCTACATATGTATCGAACAGTGGGAGCTACCATTAGAGAAATTGGATGGACTTTATAAATGATCAGTATGACTCTTGGTTTTAAAACAAGTGGGAGATTGTTGGAGTTTGCCTTGAAAAACCATTTATGCCCTTATCCACTAGCCACATGGATGTGATTAGGCAGATCTCAACCATTGATTATAGTGACCATGAGTCCTAGATTAGACATGTGATACACCTTAGGTAGATTTAGTGTTACTCTCATTCATTTGATTCGTTGAGGAGTGGTTCCTTTTCTAGTCCTTAGGAACTTGAGATTGGACATGATGGTCATTGACCTAGGAGAGTTGTGGTCCATGGATCTCAATATCTTGTTAGACCATAACCATCACAGTTGTGTGAGATACACCTATGGACATCAGTTCATTAGATGTACAATCATTTTGTGTTAGCGAACTGACTTGGATCAGGATGGACAGTCTCCGCCATCGGGAGCCAACTTAGTATCAGCTTATGTCTTGTCATTACCCTACATAAGAGTGTGAGTGTATCATGAATAAAGGATCCAGGTTCGGACCTTTAGTCACTCATATTCATGGATCAAGATCAAATCAATAATCTAGGGCCCCATTAACTTGGACTGTGATCGTGAGATAAGGACTTGATGATGGATGAAAGATGGTTTGATCCTTAGACCTGATGACATGTAAACATCATGATCTAGATTGGTCGGCTTTAGCTCTTCCTACAAGGTCCATGTAGGGGTAAATAAACCGATTGTAGCTGGTTACTTCCATCAATAGTTGTTGATTCTTTCACAGGCCAACAAGGGATCCACAGGTTTTCCTAAGAACATGTTTATAGCTTTGATCTAGATAGATCAGAGATTCATTAAGTGGTTTTTCCACTGTGCCTAGCGCTCTAAATGTTTTAATCAAATTTTTTTTAAAAAAAATTAATTAACTGTTAAAGTTTAGTTTTAACCGTTAAAACTATTTTGAACGCACATGATAATAACCTGATGGCTAAGATCTGATGTTCCTCTTTTGATTGGCATGGAATATAATCATTAATGGATACGCCATGGCAATAGAGGGATTAAATCATGAGTATATGCATAAATGAGGTGGATTAATGGGCTTCCTTCGCAATAGGTTACACCGAAGTCATTAACGTAGTGGAGCACCATACTAGATGAACCCCTGAAACCCTAACACCTCCTTATTTATATCATCATATCCCGAAGGAGAGATGGAGTTAGTCCTAGATTACTCAACCCCATGGGACGTGTGAGTGTGAGAAAGTATGTGAGGGAGTGGAGATCCACTCCATCCTCTTCGATTGTCCTCACATGTGGTCTACTTATGTGGATGATATACATCTTCCTCAGCACCCACTAGAGGATCAGATGTTGGGCTATCTCGATTCTCTGGTACTTTGATAGATCATGGAGAGGCTCCTTGGTATAGGAGATTGCCATCGACAAATGTAAATAAAAAATGCCCGACAACCCCAAGTGCAAAGTGCAATGCAGTAATAACTCGGTAAATTTGAGGTCAATCCACATGGATTGTATAAACAACGGTTCTCAAACACAAATAGATTTAAGCTAAACTAGAAATAATTTAATAGAGTTGAATTCTTTGAATAAGAAATCAATAATATGACGAACTAGAGCGACAAGGATTGACCTCTAATCAATCTACAATGCACGGTTCATTGATTCGATCCAATAACTCAATTGATGTAGAATAATGATTCCCTCCGATTGGATAATAACGCAATTAATTTAATATTTCAAAATCCAACAAAGATATGAACTTCAATTGATTGGTTCTCTCATAAAGAACAAAGTAGTTGATGGTAAGGAATTCAAAGCATCTACTATGCACATAGTCTACGATAGATCAATGAATTTTACAAATCAAAACTTTCCCAAAAGCTAAGCTAAGAAATCTCAGAGAATTCTAAGCATCCAATGTACCTCGAGTCGACAATGGATCAAAGGATTAACTAAATTAAATAGCTTTATTCAAACCAAATCAATTAAATAATTCATCATTCAAACCATAATTCTGAATCAATTAATCTAAAACATCATAAACTAATTAGAAACTTCACCTCTTAGCCCTGATTATGAGATTAGCCAACCATCATTATGATTGAACTAAAGTCAAATAAAAGAAACATGAAAAATAAACTCTATAACTAAGAAAACAGAAAATGTTTGCATAGATCCACTCCACCCTCGAGCTCGTCTCTCTCTTCTTCGTTTTTATATACTTTAGAACATATAAAAGGGCTCCTTTAAATAGAAAATTTTGCACTGACCATGAGAAATTGCTTAAGTTCACATCTATTAACATTGTCAATCGAAGTGTTGATCAATCGATTGATTGATGATTGTCAAAAAGTCCAGCAACGAACTTTCTAAATTCGAACTTTGTGTCAATTGATCAAACTCCCTACTTCGGTCGACCGAAGTTAGTGAAATTTTTTCAGCAAGCTATAAAAATAAGGGAATTCAAAATGGATTGGCATAGTCCATCGATTGATCAAAGTGTCCAAAAAGTATCTAGCAAGTTTTCTCCATAATTTTAAATTCTCTTGAGTCTTCTCCCAATTGATTGACATCGATCGAGGATTCCGTGATCGATCAAACCCTGTTGTCAATTGATCAAACTGTCCTGTTTTTCTGTTGTTTGAACTTCCTAACTTCCTTGGTTCAAAACTTTGGTTATTCATGACTCCTCATTGCTAGATCTTATGTCCTTTAAGCTTATATCATTTCCATTAGCTTGAATTATTATAAACTATTCTTAATTCATTTGTAATATGAAAACACTCTTAATTAGTCAATTTATTAGTGAAATCTATGGGAAAACGGTGCCTAATGGGGGATAAATGTGCAGAATTTTCTAGTTGCGAGTAAAATATTGAAAAATAAAATCAAGATTTAAAGTAAAAAATCTTTCAGAAGAATGGTCCATGTGTATTTGATGTTTTCTAAATTATAGAGTTCAAAAGCATAATGTTCTCAAAATAAAGTCCACCTAAATTCCGATGTAATTAATTAAACAATCAATCTGAATTCCAAAGCATCAATCAATGAATAGAAACAAATTCTAAACATTGAATTCCCAGTGTTCTTAGTGAATTCTAACTTAACATCAGTAAGGATTTACCTTTCTTTCGTTAAATTAATACTAATAATCACTAGAAGTGGTCAGATCAATTAAACGCGGTGATTCAAAATCTTACTATTGTTCAATAATAATTTTTCTGCTTTTCGATTTTTCATCGATGGCTTTCACATTATTTTTCTTTTGTATTTATTTACTTTTTTTTTCTCATTAATAAGTAGTCATTTTCAATGCTCACTATTTTTTTAGCTGGTTATTGAAAAAAATCTTTTCTTTCATTTTTTTTTCTTATTTTCCTTTTTACCTCAAAACTCCTAGTGAACAAGATAGACAAGGATCTCTAAGCTTAGTTCCTAGCACTTTCAAGCAATCATAATGATAGCAATATAGTATTAAGCTTAGGCTTTAATAGTGCAAGTTAGATTGTGAGTTGTGAAATCCAGACTCAATCAATGTTTAAAACTTCTACAAGAAAACTCATGAAAGGAACTCATTTTGAAATCCACTAATCAACTAGTTTCTGGGCTTCTATATTCAAATCGCCATGTGCCTTATCATTCTAAAATTCAAAACTTTTCAAATTCATGCTTTTACACATAAATCAATTTTTCAAAAAAAATTAAAATTAAAATTTTGCCTAAAGCAAGGCTTAAGATAACAAAATCTTGTTAATTCTGCAGGAATCCCACCCCCAACCTAAATTCCACATTGTCCTCAATATTAAAAAAGTCATGTAATGAAAAATAAACATGAGAGCAATTTAAAGATAAAGAGAAGTGGGTGAGAGAGAGTATATGAGAGATTGAACTATCCAAAGTGGATTTCTCCATCAAACTAGGAGAATCTTCAACATCTTTTAAAACAAAAAAAAATAAACAAAAATAAACAAAAATAAATAAATAAAAATAAAAAGAGAAACGAAAGCCAAACGCAAAAGCAAACCTAGTTAACCTACTCTACTAAAAAAAAATGAATTTCCATCAAACTAGGAGATCAATCTATGGGCATGGCCTCTTCTTCCTCCTTAGGTAAGTAGCATAAAAAGTCTCTCAATAGATTTTTCAGCATGACTACCCAAAAGAAGTTGTGTACTTCTGTAAAAATTTAATGTTTATCCAGCGCACTCTAATGATTAGGTATCTCACCTTGGACTAAATAGTTGGAAATTTCATCCAACCAACATGGATGGGAGACTACTTCTAATTCCTTATCAGGAGGAACGATGTTCTCAATTGTTTCCATCTCCCTGAAATCATTCACTTCCACAAACAATGGTGAGGAATTTAAATTAGTAAAAGTGGACTTTTCAAAATATAATCTTTCTCAATTACTTTCAATTTCTGGGGATAATTTATGGAAGGCATTCACAATGTCTTTATCATTTCATCATCTGAGTTCTCAAAGTGAGCCAAACAAATTTATAAAGAGTTGCAACAATTGATTTTTAAGAACTCCTCTACAAGAGTGTTAATCAAATTTATCTCATGGATGTCATCATAATCATCCTCCGGTTGTTTACACATATTGAATATGTTCATCTCCGACGTCATATTCCCAAAGGATAATTTCATCACCCCATTCTACTAATTGATTGCAACGTTTGAAAAGCCAGGAATGGTTGACATAGAATTACATGTATGTGAGTGCTTGCGTTTATGACTGGTTGCGTATTTAAGACAATAAAATCTACCAGAAAGTTGAATTTGTCGACTTGGACTAGCACGTCATTAACTAGCCCTCTGGTATTCGAACTGAGCGATTGGTCAATTGTAGGGTTGTCATGGTTGGTTTTAATTCATAAAGCCCTAGTTGCTCCTATACCGAGTAGGGTATGAGGTTCACACTCACCCCTAAGTTTAGTAATGCTTTTTCGATCTAGAAATTTTCAATGATGCATGAGATATTAGTGCTACCCGGATCTTTGTACTTAGGGAGAGTTTTATTACTTAAGATAGAACTTACTTACTCATTTAAAAATAATTTCTTATGTACATTTTGCTTATGCTTAATTTTACATAAATCTTTTAGAAATTTGGCATTGGAGGGGATTTGTTTAATCGCATACAACAAGAAAATGTTAATCTTAACTTGTTTGAAAACCTCCAAAATATCTTGAGTATTGTCTAGAGGTTTTGGTGAGTTAGCCTTTGGGGGAATGGGGCCACAGGCTTACATTCATGCTCCATCTCCTTATCATGTGGAGAATATTGGGTTCATCATCACCATTAGGTTTGTCTGAGTTCTTACGTTTTAACCTTCATCGGAGTAATCTTATCAATCGTTTTTCCACTTCCAAGAATAGTGATGGACTTAGCTTTCTCAACATGCAGGTTGGGAGGATTAAAATCACTCACTTCAAATTGTCCCTTTAGTTTAGGCTGACGTTGGGCCAAAAAGGTCATTTTCTCCCTAACACTTTAGTGTGATTCAATCCTAACAACCGACATTTTAAACTCATTGATAACTTGCATGGTGTTTTGATTGAATTGTTTTTAGCCTTACATAAACGCTTGTGATGTTTCCTCAAGGGTCTTCTTTAGTGGGGGCACATATAGTGTACTAGTAGAGGGCTCTTGGGATATATTATTATTCATATTAGATCCATTCCTCTGACTAAAGTTTGGATGGTTCCTCCAATTACGAGTGTATGTGTTTGACATGGGTAAATTGAACGGCTGTTGATAAGCGTTCATAGCATTAGCTTGATCATGCAACACCTCTTGGAATGCAAGAATTGTAGAACAATCATGTGTTGAGTGAACATTGCTCACACAAATACCACATACACTTTCAATGGACTTACTAGCCTTAACCGCTTTCACCTTCCTAAGTTCCATGGTATTGACCTTATGTGTGAGACCAATTATCTTCACATTTACATTGTCTTCCTCTTTTAGAACGTAAATTCATCCCTTCTCTTTAGCTTAAGGTGGTTTAGTATCCCGTGACTGGGCATTCTCAAACAACGTCTCAAAATAATCACATGCCACATTAGGATCCTTGCTCATAAACTCACAATTACACATCATCTCTACAAATTTGCAGATGTTTGAGCTCAATCCATCATAAAAAATAAAAAAAATAAAAAATAAAAAAAGCTAATGACTCGCCATGTTTCTTAGCCATGGTGTGGGCAATCGAGTAAGAGCTCTTTGAACCACTCCCAACATTGGAAAAATATTTCACCATTTTTTGTGACAATTTCATGATATTTTTTCTCAGTGTTAATTTTATGAACTGGGAAGAACTTTTTAAGAAACTCTCAGGTCATCTCAGCCTATGTCACAATGGATCTCGACCTCAAGAAGTGAAGCCATGACTTGGCCCTCTCCTTCAAAGAGAATAAAAACAATTTCAATCTAATCACATCTTCAGAGACGATGTTGTAGTGCAAAGTAGCCACAATCTTATTAAATTATTTGAGATGTAGATATTAACTTTCAGAATCAAGTACATGAAACTTCAAAATTAATTGGAACACACCCGTTTTAAAGTATATATTTCCAGTGTTTACTGGAAAAACCATATAAGAGGGTGTGCTAGCCCTTATAGGTTGTAGGTAATCACGTAGTGTCCTAACTAGTGTTACATTGTTTACCTCATTCTCATCTTAGATTGGCTAATTAAGTTGATTTTGTTGATTTCCAGTCATGTTTTCAGACAATTCATAAGAATTTAGATGTTTTCTAACACGACGGTGAATGGAGAGTCCTTCAACCAGTCCTCCTTCACTTAGAAGACAAAGCATATTATCACAAACCTACTTAGATATAAACACACAGCAAAAACCTAACTAGTTCTACTTTTACTTTTAGAAAGTAAAAATAATAATAATAATAATAACAACTAAAAATAAAAATTCCACAACAATGCAAAGAGGTAGAGTTGGAAGGATAATACCCGAGATGTTAAAATAGGTTAGAAATTCCTACAAAATAGTATCCAAGATATCAAAATAAGTTAGAAATTCCTACAAAATAAAAAGCACAAAACCAATGTTAGTATTCTACAAACATAGAGAAATCTTAACCTAAGAATGTAGCAAAAACTTATCCTGAGAAATCAAAATCCCTAGACCTAAGTGTTCAAAACCGTTATAATCCACATGCGTGCCACCAAAAACTTATTCGATAACCCCAAGTGCAAGGCTGCAATGTAGTAATAACTCGGTGAATCTGAGGTCAATCCACAATGATTGTATGAATTGTGGTTCTCAAACACAACTAGATCTAAGCTAAACTAGAAACAATTTAAGAGAGTTGAATTCTGTAAATAGGAAATCAATATCACGACAAATTAAAGTGTCAATGATCCACCTCTAAATAATCTACAATTCCTAATTCATTGATTTAATTCAATAACTTAATTGAAGTTGAATAATGATTCCCTACAATCCGATAATAGAGCAGTGAATTCGATAATTCAAAATCTAACAAAGATATGAACTTCAATTGATCAGTTCTCTTATTAAAAACAAAGTAATTGATGGTAGGGAATTTAAAGAATCTACCATGCCTGTAGTCTACAATAGATCAAGGAATATTATAGATCAAAACTTTTCGAAAAGCTAAGTTAACCAATCTCAAAGAATTCTAAGCATCCAATGTACCCTGAGTCGACAATGGATCAAAGGATTAACTAAATTAAAAATCTTTATTCAAACCAAATCAATTAAATAATTTACCATTCAAACCATAATTCTAAATTAATTAAACTAAAAAATCATAAACTAATTAGAAGTTCACCTCTTAGCCCTACTTAAGAAATTAGCCAACCATTGTCATGATTGAACTAAACTCAAACAAAAGAAACATGAAAAACAAACTCTAGAACTAAGAAAATGACGAAATTCAGTGTAGATCTGTTTCACCCTCGAGCTCCCCTCTCTTTCCTTCATTTTTAGATACTCTAAAACACATAAAAGGCCTCCTATAAATAGAAAAATCCGCACCGACCTTTAGAAATCGCATAAGTTCGCATTTATCGATGTCGTCGATCAAAGTGTCTATCAATCGATGATCATCAAAAACATCCAGCAATGAACTTTCTAAATTTGAACTTCATGTCGATCGATCGAGCTCCCTCCTTTGGTCGATCACAGTTAGTGAAATTTTTTCGTCAAGCAATATGTAGAAATCAGGGGATTCTCAATGGATTGATCCCAATCCATCGATCGATTGAAGTATCCAAAAGTGTCCAATGAGTTTTCTCCATAATTCTGAATTCTCTCGATTCTTCTCCCTATGGATCGATATCGATTGAGGATTACTTGATAGATCGAACCCTACTGTCGATTAATCTAGGTGTCATATTTTTCTACAGTTTGAACTTCCTTACTCCCTTGCTTCCAAACTTTGGTTCTTCATGGCTCCTCATTGCTGGATCTTATCTCCTTTAAGCTCTAAATCATCTCCATTATCTCAAACTTGTATAGACTTCTCTCAAATCATCTGTAGCACGAAAACACTCTTAATCAATCCAATTTATTAGTGAAATCCACCGAAAAACAATGCATAATTGTGGATAAACATGCACAATTTAGCACTCAACAACAAACATCTCTTTTGTCCACATCACATGCAGGTATGATCTCCACCATTTATACATATTGTTATATTGTAGAAATTTGATGTTATAGCAAATGACGATTCTTGGGATGGATCTCTTGATCATATTATAATGTACTCTATTCCACTATGTTTGTATGCTAGGACCCAACAGCAAACCCACTTTGAGGCTAGGCTACATCAACGTAAATGGGTAGTAGGTCAAGATCAAAATATTAATGTGACACATTTAAGCAAATGGGTCAGGCTTAGGTTGAACCATAATGGATCCAACTCACCCATATATGTCATCAATGGGGTTGGACCATATGACAAGAGTTACCTAAAGTGTGCAAAAATTAGAGAATATTCTTCCTTTGTTGATGCATCCACTTTTGTGAATCACTTTATAAAGAGAATAATAATATTTGTTGTCCACGTAGATGAATTGGTCATCATAGGCAATGTTTCAAAATAAGAAGAAAACTTTTTTTAAAAATTCCTCTCAAATGTTTGGTATTAAGGATTAGAAAAAGCTTCAAAACTTTTTATGTATTAAAGTAATAAAAGATAAAGGAGAAATTTTTATCTTCAAAACAAATTCGATTTGGACTTGCTTATGAAGTTCGGTTTATTACAAAATCAATTCAACACCACTTGAAGTGAATTACAAGCAAACGAAATATAAAATCAATTCAAATGCACATGCTTAACAAGAGATGGTTAGTCCACCAATTTATTAGGCATATCTAGTTGGAGTAATCAATAAGTTTAGAAAGTTACATATGAATGCAGTAAAGTGTATCCTGAGAGATATGTCAAGGCAAGCATTAATAGATGTGTATTTTTGAGTATGATGTATTAATAAAGCTTGGAATCATTTAGGATGGAGAAGTCTACACGTTGTTTGGCATCAAGATTCTATTACAATCTTAGCTCTGGGAGCTTGTCATAGAGAAACTTTGAAGAAGAAGTCAACTATACCAGTCTACCATGCAAGATGGTTGTTATAGAATTGTCAACGAGCCCATGTTCATCAAACCAATGTGGCCCACCTGAAAAATGAATCGCCTGAGTTGTGGGCCAGGCCCACATGTCTAAGTTTAATTTTGGCCCACCTGAGAAATGGCTGGCCCGAGTTGTGGGCCAGGCCCACCTATCTAGGTTTAATTTGCATGCATTTACTAAGCAAGTGATGCAAAAGGTGCGTAGAAGATGGTGAGAACATATTTCCTTAAGCCAGATCAAGATGTCCTTAAACAGTTAGTGCATAATGACTATAAGTAGGTTACGCAGGAGATCACGCACCTTACGCTTAGTGCACGATTAGAGCTCAAAATCATTGTCCAGTTCGTGCTAAAGATCATACATTTCACGCTAGGAGATAGACCAGCAGCAGCAATACCAAATGAGGGGGGTCGACCTGCTATCTAAGTGGTGTGGTCCCCTGATGAAAGTCTGAAGTGTCCCACAGGCCTACACCATGATGGAAACATGTGGCTCATGGAATTGAGGAAAAGCTTGTGGGCTTTGCAAAGTTCCTTCCATTGTCCAAGGCAGAAAAGAAGAACCCAAGAAATAAAATGATCTTCCATACAAATGAAAATGGCTTTTTATACAGAACTAACCATACAACATGGGCCATGTAAAGCCCAAATACAATTTGAATGCAACCGAACTCATAGATCTTGTTCTAGGCCCATTGTTACAGGATAATTTCAAATCACTGGGCCTTTTCATTAATTAGTTTTGAGTGAAAATAAAAGTTTAAACAATGAAAAATATGCAAATGCTAAAAAATAAAGAGTAGATGAGTAGGGATGAAAGTTGGCCTCTTGGCTAGGACGGCCCGCGTTAAGCCACTTTAGGCTAGATTTGGGCCGATAGTAAAGGCCCATAGTCGGGCACGAGTTCCAGCATCCAATAAGGTAAAGGACTGGGCCTGGGATTGGATACTCATAAAGGTCCAGCATCACAGCCAACCAAAACCGTCAAATGTAGTGATGTATGATGGGATAGTGGACGGTCTGATCTTGAACCTTGATAATCATCTAGAAGACCAGGAAAGCCTGGGCCTGTAAATACTATGGACCATACAGCCCATTTATATGCCTAATTCATTTTCTTTCGCATTTAGAAGAGTATTAAACTCATCTTGGGAGGTGGATTTTTGGGTGCATCCCTGATGCATAGAGGCCCATCTGATCAGTGATCAGGATCACAAACCAAAGACCCAACTTGTATAAACACCATTTAATCCATTAGGACCCTATAGTTCATCAATATGGAAAGAATTGTAGTGCAACTCACAAAATTCTTTTAAATCATTCCAGTGAGCTTGAACTTAGTGGGGGTGTTTGGTGCATGGGGTTAGATGGGATTAGATGGGATGGAATTGCATTTGATCCTGTGAAAATTTCATCCTGCGTTTGAGAACGATTGGATGGGTTGGGATTAGGTGGGATGGAATTGCATTTGGTCCCATAAGGGTTTCTGCGGATTTTGAAATCTACGACAAACATGGGCCCCATATTGATGTGTGTGTTTTATCCATGCCGTTCATCCATACACGCCCTTTACATGTGATATTCTAGTTACATACACGTACAAGTGACCGACATCTATTGTGAATTTGGTTCGTTAATTACAATTCCATGGTCCACCAAACATGATTCTACTTAATCTAGTGTTTTTCCATGGCAAGAAATTTATCCCAAACATGGGATTAGATGGCCCAAATACCATGGTATTTCTAGACATGCAATCATTGTGTAATAATAGTGTTGATCCCATCTAATACAATTCCATATCATTTAATCCAACGGACTAAACAGGCCCTAGGTTTGTTTGGATGTGAAGTGAGCATCGTTTGGATGGTTCATTTTAGGAACTCCCTTCCTCGCAAACACAAAATTTCAAATCCCATAGAACTCTAGAGTTAAGTAAAAACTGGGTGGAGTGATCGAGTTGACCAAACAACAGCGCTATAGTTGAATGAATTTTCTACTTAGGGGCTGTTTGGGATGATGGATTTGGGAAGAGATTTGTGAAATCCATGAATATCCAGTCTCCCCTTGCCGGGGATTTGTCAAATCCTTGGATCAACACTAGTAATGACTTCACAAATGCATGGTATGAAGACTTTCGTAAAAGAAACAGAAGTTATTCTATTAAAATAATGATGTAGAGCGGGTTGCAGACACTTTTATGTCCAAGATGGACTAGAGAAGGCCCGATCGGAGGTGAAAGTGATTCAGACTGATCAGAACCTTAGAACAGGCGTATCTCGCAAACCAATATGAGTTATTCAATGTACCATATATGATTTTGGGGTAGGAGAAGCTATATTAGCCACCCAACCTGCTACACTATGTTGCCTATGCCGAATTTGCTAGATTTCATCAAATCAACGGTGGAAAATCCATTTCTTTTTAGTTTTTACTATTTATAGTAAGTTTTAGGAGTTGTTGGAACATGGTTGAGTCAATAAAAAATAAATAAATAAATAACACCGAGATCCATAGCTCAACTGGTAGACTGAGTAGAGATACCTCGTTTCAACACTTAAGGTCTTGGTATCGATCCCTAGTGGGGGTGGCTAACGTGGAGTGTGCGTACTGACATGGGTGTATACTAACAAGCTAACAACAAAAAAAAAAAAAAAAAAAGTCATATAGGACATTATTATTTTTGGCCGAAAACCATGAAATCTAGTGAAATCATAATGTTCACACCCCAAGTATAGGGTTGTGATGTAGTAATAATCTCAGTAAGACCGAGGTCGAATCCACAGGGACTAAACCTTGTACGTATTCTGAAAGTAACTAGAACTAGAACTAGAATAAGATGAAATCTAAATTAAGTGAATATGAGGGAATAATTATGAAATATTAATCTAAAACTTGTAAATTCAAAGGTAGGAAACTAGGATGCCAAGGATCCACTTGTAGAGATCAGGGAGATCTACGCTTGATTCATGAACTCAACTGGACTTCGAGTCCCATCTTCATCCAGTTGGAAGATACATCACTAAAATTGACTCTGAACTTTCTTTGATCTAGCTTTCAAGAGATGAGAGGTATGATAATTAGAGTTGATTCCATCACAAAACCATGCCCATGAGACAAAGTAAACAACAAAATTAAACCAATCCACAACCAATTTGAAAGATTTATGAATGTTAGGAAGGATTCTATCATCCAACCATGTCTAAGGGGTAATGGTGAACAACAAGGCTTCCTATCTTCACAATCAAAATAAGGGAAAGGAAATACTCAAAGCCATCACAGATCTATTGTAATTTAAGTCACAACAAATCATTAAAAACTAAAGGTATTCCTTATAATCAAAATCGGTTTATAACATAAATCAAAGACCGTAAAATACTACCCATCACGCCACAAGCTTCACCTCTTAGCCCTAGCTAAGAGGTTTAGCCTGACATGATTAGGCTAACTCTCCACAAATTCATAAGAAAAGCAGTAAAACAAGAACAATTTTAAGCTCTCTCTCTCTCTCTCTCTCTCTCTCTCTCTCTCTCTCTCTCTCTCTCTCTCTCTCTCTCTCTCTCTCTCTCTCTCTCTCTCTAGACGTCCAAGGATTGGATTCCACCAATCTTGATGCCCCATCAACTTCTTTCTCTCTCCTTCTTATAGGCAACCAAAAGTCGGTGGCTGTGGAAACTTTTTATGTAGCTAGCTGTTGCGGGTCAAATATTGCATATTAGACCCCGATTATTGCCAGATTTTACATACACAATAATGCTTAATGGAGTATTTTAATTGTGTTTTGTTGCAGGATTCAATCAGGAGCGTTGACTGAAAACTTATAGTAAAAGCGTGGATTTGGCACTCCGATGTCACAAAAGCAGGGGACGGACTCCTGGGGATTGGGATCGACGATTTTACACGGCCGAGATCCGAGAAAATGAAGAAACTAAGGCTCAAGTGGCCTGAAAGTCAGCCAGAATGCAAGATCTTAAAGTTTCCACCATCTGAACCATACACGTCAGGACCACAAATGAACCGTACACGTCAATTTTCAGCTCCTAGATCCCTTCAGAAGTGGGCCAACAGCCAAATCATCCCATAGATCGGTGAATTGGGGCCCACCTGGTATTTGGAAACGCTTCAACTTCGATCTCAACATCTTAAAATATGTGGAGCAATGAATGGACGGAGCAGATGTCTCATAGCTATTACAGTGGGTCCCATATAGAGGGGCGTGTGCACAAACTTCCTTTACACTTGAAATACACTGAACCTAAGGAAGTCGGTCAGCGTACGCTAACCGACTTTCTGGTTTAAAAATCAGAAACGGAAACTTCCGTTTAGCATTGTTCGCAGCTGATCATCTGTTCATGTAAGTGGGCCACCATCATGCTCTGAAAGTCCGATCCGGACCGTCCATTAGAACTCCAAGGTCCGTTTTACCAAAGCCTAGAGGATGGAAATTTAGGAGACAGCGGTTATCAGGCTTTCAGCCGTCGAACGCAGGTTAGATGGCTGAATAGAAAGTCCTGGTGGGCCATGCTGGATCGGAGCCAAACCGCATCATTTCCGACCGTTTTTGCGAGAATAATCCAATGGTCAGAATGGATTTCCCAACCGGAGTTGATCTTGGGCCCCACCATCAGCCAGCGCAAGAGGCACTAGCTCTGTTCACGCGTCCAGAGAGTCCGGAACTTCTTGGGATGTTTCGTGATCATGAATAGGATCGAATCATCGATCTGGACCGTCTATTACGAGCTCACAAGGCCTCTAACCAAGGCTTAGATGGAAGATTGCTCAGAAGTAACAATGATCGGTTTTCAACCGTTTAAACAAGGAACAAACGGCAGCAAGGAAGTTCTGTGGGCCTCACCAAAAACTGAGCACAAGTCATCCATACCCAAATGTTTTTTCGAGAAGAGTACAGTGGACGGTGTGGATTCCTCAAACTAGCAAAGAAATGGGCTCCACGATTGGCACAGCGCAAGGTGTGCGCGATCTCTGTTTACAGAGCGTCCGAGATCCGGATGCTGAGGCTATTTTGAAGACGTGGCCAGGATCGGTCCAACGATCCTGGCCATTCAAAATCTTTCCCTGGGCCAACCGATTAAAGATGAGAAGTTTGAATGGATCGGATCTTGCATGAGGAGCTCTTTTAGCCGAAAATCCAAATCAGCCGCAAGCTGTTTTCTGCGCAATTTGTTCTACCAGCCTTCGCAGGAAGTTCTATACACGACGCCTCAACTCCAGCCGACGGGGATCCTCCATCCTTCATGCTATAAAGAGAAGGGGTAGCTTGGACGGCTGGAGGGGGAGTGAGAGATTGGAGGCAGCGGCTGGGCTTGGTGGAACGTGAGGAGGAGAGATAGGGAGGAGTCTTGTTTTCCTTTCTTTTTCTTTTATTTATTTATTTATTTTTTATATCTATTTGAGAGATGGTCCATCTATGACGGGCTAAACCTCTTAGCTAGGGCTAAGAGGTGAAGCTTGTGGTATGATGAGAGAACCTGTTGCTTGTGCCTTTTGTTTAAGACTGAATTTGATTTTAGTGTGATTTTAAGGAAATGTTTTTAGTCTTTAATGGTCTGTTGTGACTGAAATTACAATGGGTCTGCGATGGCTTTGAGCATGTTCTTCTCCTTTTATGTTTTATGACGTCAGGAAGCCCTGTTGTTCACCATCGTCTCCTGGGCATGGTTGGATGTCAATACCCTTCCTAACCTTCATGGCATGTTGATTGGTTGGTAATTAGTTTAATTCTGTTGTCTGCTTTGTCTCCTGGGCATGGTTTGGTGATGGAATCCATTCTAATTCATATACCTCTCATCTCTTGAAAACTATATCAACTGCAGTTCAGTTAATTTTCCTGATTTTTTAATCCAGGCATAAGATCTCCCTGATCTCTACAAGTGGATCCTCTGAATCCCTAGTTTTCCACTTCTGAATTCTCTTAAATTTTAGTTTAATTATTTCACCATTATTTCTCAAATTACACTCAATTTAGATTTCATCTCATTCTAGTTCTAGTTCTAGTTACTTTCAGATTACGTACAGGTTTCAATCCCTGTGGATTCGACCTCGGTCTTACCGAGTTTATTACTACATCACAACCCTATACTTGGGGAGTGAACACTAGCAAGATATATATATATATATAAAAAAAAAAAAAAAAAAATTATCCCTACGTAAGGTTGTTTACGCAGCCAAGAAAACGGGAAAAAACTTTCCCACTTTCCTTGCTGATCGGCGAGCAATCCTCCACTTCTTGACTTATTTTTCCAACCCCCAAGATGGACGGTCTGGATTTTCGATTGGGTTCAAAACAAGGGCCCATAGCAATCCTTTACGCAACTGGTTTTCTGTGTTTCACAAAATGGGCATCATGGGATTCTTTTGCTGTAAAATAGGTTGGTGAAGTGTGTTCGCTGTTTCGAACGACGTGGCGCCCACCGGATCCTTTTCTTTCCTGTTGTGGACGGCCTTGATTGAACCGATTTTCTAGGCGTTTTCTCATTGTACGCAGGAGTCGGACTGTGTCCGTTTCTTTTTTTCTATTTAGATGGCAGAGGAAGTGGACAAATTTTACTTCTCTTCTTAATCTAATTTGAGGTTGAAAGAAGTTGGGGTTTAGATGGTTTTGACCCCTCTATATGATAGACGGTCTGGATTGGACATATGGGCCCTGATGGTGGCCCACAACGTCCCTCAAATGGATGGCTTCCGTCCATTTTTTGTGCGGAAGATCAGATCTCCGAATACGCTTGGGATTCTGCAGGTTAGCATACGCTAACTATTTTGCTAGGTTCGGTGTACAGCGCATTCATGTGCGTTGTGTACGCACGCGACGTAAGGCGGGGTCCAATGTGAAGTTCATGAGAAATCCGCTCCGTTCATCCATTTTGTCATTTGTTTAAAGGAGTTAAGACCAAAATTAAAGTATATCCAGATATCAGGTGGGAAGAAAATTAGAGATTTATGGACTGATTGATCAGGGTCAAATATTACATATCAGACCCCGATTATTGCCCTATTTTATGTACATGATAAGGCCTAACATCGGATTTTAATTGTATTTCTGTTACAGGATGAAGTCAGGAGCATTAATTGAAAATTGATGTTAAAGGCATGGATTTCATGATCCAAAGTCTCCAGAGCACGGGAGAGACTCCAGAGAACCAATAGTGAAGATTTTACACGCCTGGGATCTGAGGAAAGTAAGCCAAAGGGGCCCGAAAAGGGTCCGGAATGCAAGATCACATGATTCCCGCTATCCAATCAGTTCGAAACTTCATACATGTGATGGGGGCCATAAATTAACCGTACATATTAAATTTCAGCTATTGAGGATCTCGGGAAGTGGTCTAACAGCCAGATCAGCCCCTTAATTCATTAAGTGGGGCCCGCTGGATATCTGGATATACATCAATTTTGGTCCTGACGGTGGAAATTATATGAAGGAAAGGATGGACGGTGCAGATTTCTTATAAACATTATAGTGGACCCCGTAGATGATGCATGTACACCATGCGTACACGTCCACTTGCAGTGCACCGGACCGCCTATGACGGTCAGCGAAGCGCTGACCCGCGCCCGCCTCTTCAAAACGAGTTCGCCGTCCAGCGTCTGCGAACGGCGAACTTGCCGGCAGTTGTGGACCCCACACATTATCCTAATGAGTAATCCAAACCGTCCATCCGTTTCCTAGGGCAGCTATTACCGTTGCCTAGGTGGCAAAAATTCAAAGGAAAGCAGAGATCAGATCCCAGTCGTTCAAACATCGGACGGACGGTGGAATAAAAGATCAAGTGGGCCGCACTAATTTCACTCAAAACTGTTCCTTCTCGAATGGTTTTTCGAGAGGAATCCAATGTACGTCTTGGATTTTCCATGTAATCAAAGGAATGGGCCCCACCATTGCCACGGAAGTTGTTTTCGCGTCCGCGTAAAGGACGGCCGCTGGCCGTTTTTAAGAAGATTGTGGGCCCCGTACGGCCAATCCGAGCCGTCCATCGTGTAGATGGGTTCGTAAACTCCAAAACCATGTTGATATTCCTCTCCCATGCGTACACACATGCGTGATACAGAGGCCACAAACAGGCGGTCTTGTGACGTTCAAAACTGTTTTTGTTGAGATTTCTTCTGTAGGCCGCGTTAATGGATGTTCAAAACCACCCATTCTTGACTGAAATTTCGTCCTGAATCCAATGGACGGGGTGGATTTTCCAGAAAATACCTCTGTGGGGCCCACCGATCACGGCTGCGAAAATTTGTACTCCTAGTCCTTCTACGACTCTGCCACCGACCCCAGCCATCCAGCAGCTATAAAATGGGAGTTTTGAACGTGGGAAAGGCATTGAGAACCAGGGAATTCGAGATCTAGAGCCAGGGAGAGAAGAAAGAGAAGAAAGAGAAGGAAGAAGAGAGAGAGATCGATTGGTTTGGTGTTTTATTTTTATGAATTTCGTTTAATATTTTTTATGGATTTTATGGGTCACTAATCTCTCAGCTAGGGCTGAGATGAAGCCCCTAATTTGATCAGCTCTTGTATTGGTTGATTTACTTTGAATATTAATTAATTTGTTTCTTTCTCTAAGTGGGCTTTATGGGTTTAAATTTTATACTTCTCCATCTATAAACTTGACTAAAGTATATATATAGATGTTGTATGGATGCTTATTATAGGTGCTTGGGTCTGATCAAGAACAGGTTTCCTATAGAGGAAGAAACAGGGTGCTTTAATGAATTGTACATACCATGTACCCGACCAAGGACATGGGATGTATTGTTCATGGCATTGCTTAAAGGAATTAGACATTCTGTATGCCCGATTAAGGACACAGATTGTGCTTTCTCTGTATAAGTGGTATCAATCTAGATCAAGGTGAATCAACAGACAAAATAAGGGTTAGGATAATTAGGGGTGGATTCAAAAGTCCTAGTGCTCTCTCTGATTGAATTTTTTTCCCTGTTCTTAATTGTTTTTTTCCTAGAATTGTGCTTAGTAGTTCATTCCATTATTTGTTGGATTAGTTAAGGAGAATCATAGATTTGAATTGTGACGTCCAGTCCTCGTGGGAACGATCTCGTAATACGTACCGTATCTGCATCTGATTCGTATACTTGCGAGTTTAAAAATCATTTAAATCATGTTGGTTTAAATAAAACATCAAGTTTTTGGCGCCGTTGCCGGGGACTGTTTCGTTCCAAATTGAATTTAGGATTCTCTCTTATCATAATTCATAGCTTAGGATTTTACTAACTTTAGTCTTAGATTATTTATTTATTTATTTATTTGATTTTTAGAACCAATTTTCCTGTCTTGTAGGGTTGTTGATAGATCTTCTAACTTGGTTTTTAACATAGGAACTTCTACTCTGGTAACATCTTTCTAACTTCTCCTTTATTTTCGATATTGCTGTAGGATTTTGCTTTCTTCTAGGATTAGACTCAGAGTTAAGGTTCTACCATGAAATCGTGGGTACATGTATATGCTGCGTTGGATAGGTTATATTGGGAAATGCCTGAAGGTTGTGGAATTCAACATATACCTTAAGATTTCTCTCCATCGAGAACAGACATTGAGAACCGACTAGAACGTTATGTTCCATCGGTTAATAAGGCCATATACGATCGTAATTATGGGAATGAGGATTATTATCAACCATCATATTCTCCCATGTATAATCAGTATGACTATAACCAGTGAAACCATCACAACTGAGAAGATGAACCAACAACATATTGTAATAATTATTCTCTTGGATCCCATACCTTTGAGATCCAACCAGAAACGATCCAAGAGGATTCATGTTTTAATCTAGAACAATTCAACCAGCATGTTGCGAAAGTGATGAAATTATTAGAAGCACTCAATTCGCACCTTGACAGGATAGAGGAAGCTCGCTCATCCCAACTACAATCCAATCCAGAAATACAATACGAGGAAGGTGATCCTCACTCGCTTTTGATGAAATCTGGAATTTGGAATGAGGAGTTAGATTCCATTAATGAGCACACGGTTCAATTCCCCGATGAGTCGATCTCAATGACTGTTCAAAAGGATGGGGAAGAAACATGGTTGTCTTTCAAATATAATGATGATGACACACCCCACTCACATGACACACTTGAGTTCAATAAAGAGGAAGAGGTTAGTTTATACGAACCTCAACCCAATCTGGAAATAGAATGTGAGGAAAGCGATCCCATCCCAAGTGTGCACTGCATGAAAGTAGACGATGATGCATATTGGGAAGATGATTATGAATGTGCAACCCAAATTCCCTTTGAATCAATCTCAAATTTGGTCAAAGTCAATGATCAAGATGTACACGAAGTGGTCGGTCATAATGAGCCACTTCCCTCACCTAACATGTCTGATTTTAAGGTAGAGGACGGGCCCCTTACAACCGAACCTTCTAACTCTTGTGAAACGTATTTGGACCACTCCTCTGAATTACAAGATGATATGATTCGGGAGATGGACGAGCTACTCGATATGACTCTTGAATTTGAAACCACCCAGTTGAGGCCACCATCTGAACTGTTGAATAATGACGATTCATTGCCTCTTCTGAGTAATATCGATGAACAGAGTCCATACATCAATGCTTCGTATACTGATCTTCAATCTGTCTGTGCAGGGCTGGAGCAAGAGATCACACCTCTGTTTCCCTTCAAAAACGATGGATTCCTTGGGCAGATCATCATAAGCTCTAATGTGAAAAATGAGTCACTCTCAGCTGAATGTCCCAACTCTTTGGATGATTGCTTGGCACACTTTGCAGATTCAAATGATCCCATGATAAGAGACATAGTGAATGCCTTGTAAAACAATATCTCAGTAGTCATCACTGACCGAGAGGACCCTTACTCTGAAGCCCCTCCTTCCACAAATCCTGAATATTTACCATTAAAGGAGGAGGAGCTAACAATTGAACCGAAGTCTGCTACTTCGGAATGTGTTGAGACTGCGTCACTTTCTGAGAATTTTTCTGACTTTCATCTATGTGTAGTCTCTGATTCACCATGGGATACTAACTTCGAAACTTCTTCTGTCGCAAGTGAATCGTATATACTCTGGATACCTCAGGCGAATCAACGAAAAATTTCTTATGAGGTACATAAATTTCTTTGGAAAGTCAAGCTCCAGGGCGTCCAAGGCTATTGCAAAAATGGCTTTTGGATGATCCTGTTGAGAAATCTACTGAGAAACTTATCAAGATACTGGCCGGAAGAGGAACCTTGCAGCATGACTGAGTAGTTTTTTTCTGCTTTCTTTGGACTAGGGTAGTTTTCTTTATGCTATTTTAGGATAGATAATAGACTTAGCGCTCCTGGGAGGCAACCCAGCCTTTTGTTTGATTATATTCATTTTTCTAGTTAGTTACTTCAATGTTTGTGGGTAACATTACTGCAAACCCTCACGAGACTACAACTCGTCCACTAGGGGTAACCTAGGAGTTTAAAGGCTTGTTGCATGCGCTAAATGCAATCGAGAGCACCTGCGAAAGTGGTATAGGTAGGATCTTCTTTTGTTTTTTTTTTTGTTATTTTTACTTCTGTTGATCTCTCTCTTGTGCTAACTCGCTTTTATGATGAAATTTTTTGAGAAAGCTTCTTGATTCTCCATCCAGGTACTATCTTTCCATCACTCATCTTTTATTCTCGTTGTCCCATGTGCATTGCATGCTTATTTCTTTTACATTGAGGACAATGTAGATTTTAGGTTGGGGGTGGGAAATTAGGTCACCTAATCAGTATTTTCTTGGTCTTGAGCAAAATTTGTGAAAATTTTAAAAAAAAAATTTCTGGAATTTCTATTGAATTCAAAGTGATTTTGAAGGATATTTGTGATTTTAACATTATAAGATACGTGATGTTGGTAACTTATGACTCTTGGATTAGGCCATCTGCTTGATTTCATAGTCAATTTTGAATTGTTAATCCATGATTAGAAGTTGTAAACAATGATTGAGCCATGATTTCACATATCACATCTCGCTTACACATTAAGTTTTCGGTTCGATAACTGAATGATTAACTTGGTAAAAAGAAGAATTAAAAGGCTAAGTCACATAATCTTCACCATAGGTTTGCTCCCTATAGGTGCAGATTTGATTCTCCATAGTTGACATATGAAAAAAAAAAATGGTTAGGCGACAAGTTTTCGCCATAGGTTTGCTCCCTATAGGTGAGAATTTGATTCCCCTCATTTACGTTATGCTCATAAAGAAAATCAAAGGCTGGTAAAATGAAAAGTTAATCTGTGAGATAAGTGTTGGTTTCAAGTTTGGTTGTCACGAATTACTAATGAATCATGAAATTGATAATTAGATCTCTTAATGATTGTAAGCTGAGATGATACTATACACCTGTGGAACTCAATGTTTAGGAATATTCTAATTGACGGATTAATATTTTAAACTTGATTATGGAATCTGCCGAGAGCTTGATTCTAAGAGAAAAATTCCACACACCGATCATGAATCTTAGAATTTTCACAACGCAGCTATCTGTTCACAAGTCACTTGAGTTTACAGGAATTGTCTTTTATTTTTGAAATTATTTTTCGCATGTTTTGCTCGGGACTAGCAAAATGTTGGGTGGGGGTTGTGATCAGGGTCAAATATTGCATATCAGACCCTGATTATTGCCCTATTTTATGTACATGATAAGGCCTAACATCGGATTTTAATTGTATTTTTGTTACAGGATAAAGTCAGGAGCATTAATTGAAAATTGATGTTAAAGGCATGGATTTCATGATCCAAAGTCTCCAGAGCACGGGAGGGACTCCAGAGAACCAATAGTGAAGATTTTACACGCCTGGGATCTGAGGAAAGCAAACCAAAGGGCCCGAAAAGGGTCCGGAATGCAAGATCACATGATTCCCGCCATCCAATCAGTTCGAAACTTCATACATGTGATGGGGGCCATAAATTAACCATACATATTAAATTTCAACCATTGAGGATCTCGGGAAGTGGTCTAACGGCCAGATCAGTCCCTTAATTCATTAAGTGGGGCCCGCTGGATATCTGGATATATATCAATTTTGGTCCTGACGGTGGAAATTATATGAAGGAAAGGATGGACGGTGCAGATTTCTTATAAACATTATAGTGGACCCCGTAGATGATGCATGTACACCATGCGTACACGTCCACTTGCGGCAGGCACTGGGACCGTTTATGACGGCCCGGCCGGCTGACCCGCGCCCGCCTCTTCAAAACGAGTTCGCCGTCCAGCGTCTGCGAACGGCGAACTTGCCGGCAGTTGTGGACCCCACACATTATCCTAATGAGTAATCCAAACCGTCCATCCGTTTCCTGGGGCAACTATTATCGTTGCCTAGGTGGCAAAAATTCAAAGGAAAGCAGAGATCAGATCCTAGTCGTTCAAACATCAGACGAACGGTGGAATAAAGGATTAAGTAGGTCGCACTGATTTCACTCAAAACTGTCCCTTCTTGAACAGTTTTTCGAGAGGAATCCAATGTACGTCTTGGATTTTCCATGTAATCAAAGGAATGGGCCCCACCATTACCACGGAAGTTGTTTTCGCGTCCGCGTAAAGGACGGCCGCTGGCCGTTTTTGCGAAGATTGTGGGCCCCATACGTCACCCGTACGGCCGATCCGAGCCGTCCATCGTGTAGATGGGTTCGTAAACTCCAAAACCATGTAGATATTCCTCTCCCATGCGTACACACGTGCGTGATACAGAGGCCACAAACAGGCGGTCTTGTGACGTTCAAAACTGTTTTGTTGAGATTTCTTCTGTGGGTCGCGTTAATGGATGTTCAAAACCACCCATTCTTGACTGAAATTTCGTCCTGAATCCAATGGACGGGGTGGATTTTCCAGAAAACACCTCTGTGGGGCCCACCGATCACGGCTGCGAAAATTTGTACTCTGAGTCCTTCTACGACTCTGCCACCGACCCCAGCCATCCAGCAGCTATAAAAGGGGAGTTTTGGACGTGGGAAAGGCATTCAGAACCAGGGAATTCGAGATCCAGAGCCAGGGAGAGAAGAAAGAGAAGGAAGAAGAGAGAGAGATCGATTGGTTTGGTGTTTTATTTTTATGAATTTCGTTTAATATTTTTTATGGATTTTATGGGTCACTAATCTCTCAGCTAGGGCTGAGATGAAGCCCCTAATTTGATCAGCTCTTGTATTGGTTGATTTACTTTGAATATTAATTAATTTGTTTCTTTCTCTAAGTGGGCTTTATGGGTTTAAATTTTATACTTCTCCATCTATAAACTTGACTAAAGTATATATATATATATATGGATGTTGTATGAATGCTTATTATAGGTGCTTGGGTCTGATCAAGAACAGGTTTCCTATAGAGGAAGAAACAGGGTGCTTTAATGAATTGTACATACCATGTACCCGACCAAGGACATGGGATGTATTGTTCATGGCATTGCTTAAAGGAATTAGACATTCTGTATGCCCGATTAAGGACACAGATTGTGCTTTCTCTATATAAGTGGTATCAATTTACATCAAGGTGAATCAACAGACAAAATAAGGGTTAGGATAATTAGGGGTGGATTCAAAAGTCCTAGTGCTCTCTCTGATTGAATTTTTTTCCCTGTTCTTAATTGTTTTTTTTCCTAGAATTGTGCTTAGTAGTTCATTCCATTATTTGTTGGATTAGTTAAGGAGAATCATATATTTGAATTGTGACGTCCAGTCCTCGTGGGAACGATCTCGTAATATCGTCTGGGATTTGCAGATTCAAATTCGATATTTGAGTTTAAAAATCATTTAAATCATGTTGGTTTAAATAAAACATCACTGATCTGTCTGTTGGCCCACTTTCACAAGGACCAATGACTGAAATTCGACGTGTACGGTTAATTTATGGTCCTCCGGCCATATATAAAGTTTCGAGCCAAACGGATGATAAGAATCATGTAATCTTACATTCTGGCCAACTTTCAGGCCCGTTTAACATTAATGGCTTGATTTTCTCAGATCTTCGGCATGTAAATTCTTCAATCTCAGTCCCCTGGGGTCCGTCCCTTGCCTTGGTGACTTCTGAGCGTTAAATCCATGCTTTTAGTACCCTTTTTCAGTCTGGGCTCCTAATTTCACCTTGCAGTACAAACAAAATTAAAATGGGGCGTTAAACGGTATCATGTTCGTAAAATTAGGTAATAACTGGGATCTAATATGCAATATTTGACCCTCAACACAACCCCTAACCAGCATTTTGCTAGTCCCGAGCTTTTAAAGCATTTTGCTATGTATTATTTTCTTTTCATTGAACATGATCGACAAATTCCCCAGGTTGGCTCCTTCCATGTCTAGTAACTACCAGGTTAACAATTCAATATCGAACTGAAGCCTTAATGTGTAAGGTAGGTGTGACATGTGAAATCATGACTCAATCAATTTGAAAAACTTCTAATCTTGAATTGATAATTCGAACTCAACTGTGAAATCTATCAGATAACTAAATCCAAGAGACGTAAATCCCCAACACTCCGTATCATATACTTCTCAAATCACAACTATCCTTCAAAATCACTTCGAATTCACAAGAATGTCCAAAAAAATGTTAAAATTTTTCACATTTTTTGCTCAAGACCGAAAAAGACACTGATTAGGTAACCTAATCTCCCACCCCCAACCTAAAATCTACATTGTCTTCAATGTAAAAGATATGAGCATGCAATGCACATGAGACAATGAAATTGAAAGAGAAGTGATGGGAAGATAGTACCTAATGAGGAGATAAAACGGCTTCTTCCAAAGAGATTTCAACGTGAAGGCGGCTCGGCATGAGAGTTACAAAAGCAAACTATTTTAAAACAACGGGAAAGTAAACTAACCTAACAGCATAAGGCCAACTATCCTAGAACGACATAAAGCAAACTACCCTAGTCATATGAAAGTAGTAAACCCACCTATACCTCCATCAGACTAGGAGATTAAGAGAAGAGCTACTCAGTCATGCCACAAGGTTCCTCCTCCGGCCAATATCTTAATAAATTTCTCAAAAGGTTTCTCAACAAAACCATCCAAAAGTCCTTTTTGCAATAGGCTTAGATGCACGGTAACATGAATTCCTAGAGAAATTTATAGACCTCAGCATAAGGTTTCCTCTTAATCTCCTAAGGTGTCCAAAGTATATACGATTCACTTGTGATAGAAAAAGTTTTAATATTAGTATAACATGATGAATCAGAGACTACATATAGACGAAATCCAGAAATTTTTTTAGTAGGTGGTGTAGTAGTCTCAACACACTCCGAAGTTGCAGTCTTCGGTTCAATTTTTAGCTTCTCCTCCTTTAATGGTAAACATTCAGGATCTGGGGGAGAAGATTCTTTAGAATAAGGGTTTTCTCGGTCAGTAACAACTACTGAGATATTGTCTTGTCAAGTATCCACTATGTTTTGTATCATGGGATTGTTTATATCCACAAAGTGTATCGAGCAATCTTCTAAAGAATCAAAATATTCACTTGAAAGGAGTTCATTCATTATATCGAGATCTGTGATGATATGCCCAATAACTCCCTTATCTTCTTCAAGAGTAGAATGAACATACTCTCTTGTTTTTTCTCAAGGTAAGATGAAATCACCACTGGGTATATCTCTTCTTGACATAAGTAATCATATTTCAAATCAAAAGGCAATGGTTTTAAGTCAAGCTTCGGTGCTTTGAGGTTAGACGGTAGAGGCACTACATCAGTTTGAGGCATCTTCTCAAATTGTGGCCTCCACTGGTTAACTTCAAGCATTGGCACAGTATCAAGCATGACACCCATCTCCCTAATCATGTCATCATTAAAATCATGGAAGTGGGCTAGGCACATCTCTGGAGGGTCAGAGGATAAGGGCAGAGGTGTTCTATCTTCCACGAAAGAGTCAATCATGTTAATATCGTGGAAATCATCATCATCCTCCAACCGTCTGCCGGTATTGAAAAAGATATTTAACTCCAATGTCATATTCCCGAAAGACATACTCATGACTCCATTCCTACAATTGATGATTGCGTTTGAAGTGGCAAGGAATGAGCGACCCAAAATGACGGGAATCTAAGTGCTCATGTTACTGATGAGTTCTATATCTAGGATGATAAAATCTAATTAATAGTAGAATTGTCAACCTGGACCAACACATCCTCGATTACCCCTCTTAGTATACGAACTGAGCGATTGGCAAGTTGTAATATAGTTGGGTTGGGTTTTAATTCACCCAAACCTAACTGTTTGTACACCGAATAGGAAATCAGATTTATGCTCGCTCCTAAGTCAAGAAGTGCATGCGCAATTTGATAGTTCCTGATTACACATGATATGGTTGGGCTACCGGGATCTTTGAATTTCTGCGACACATCTTATTTTAGGATGGCACTCACTTTCTCAGTCAAGAAGATTTTCTTTTGAATATTTTCTTATCTTTTGGTCATACATAAGTCTTTCAGAAATTTGGCATATGAATGTATTTATTTTACGGCATCAAGTAGAGAAATATTGACCTTCACTTGTTTCAACACCTCTAGAATATCCTAAGAGTTAGAGAGATTTTGGTGCAACCAACCGTTGGAGAAATGGAGCAACTGGTTTATCTTGAAGTTCCGGTTCTAATTCTTGTGAAGCAATATTAGGTTTATTATTGTTATCCTCTTTCGGGTCCTTAGGCTTTTCAGCCCTAACCGGAATAGTTTTGTCAATGGTCTTCCCACTCCTAAGAGTGATGATAGATTTAGCTTGCTCCATCTGATCTGAAGAGCTTGGATCACTTATCTCATATTGCAGTTTGGGATTGGGGAAAGGTTGAGCAGGAAGCATCTCCTTTCTCCCAATCATTATGTGTGACTTTATCCTTTGAATGGATGATGTAAGTGATCTTATTGCTGATCTAATATCTTGGTTGAATAGCTTTTGGTCTTGAATGTGTTTTAAAACTGGATCCTCTTGAGGTTTCCCTTGATTTGGAATTTGATTGAAAAAACTTTGAGGCGTAACAGTTTATCCATTCCTCCAACTGAAGTTTAGATGATTTCTCCAACTATGATTGTACGTATTAGAAGTGGGTCCATTAAAAGGTCTTTGGTAATTATTTACGGCATTGGATCGCTCAGTTAATACCTCTTAAAAGGCAGATATAGTTAGACAATTTTCAGTTGTGTGACTATTACAACCATAAATACCGCAAACAACTTCCTTATCATTCTCCTTCCTTGATTCCATGGCCTCAAATTTCTTTATGAGATTAGCCACTTTAACATTGATATCGTCATCCTCTTTCAAAAGGTATACTCTACCCCTTTCCTTTGATTGAGTGGGCCTAGAAGTGGTACTCAATTTTGGGTATGTGTCCCATGATTGTACATTTTCAGCAAGTCTATCCAAGTAATCCCACACATCATTGATATTTTTATTTATAAATTCTTCATTGCACATTGTCTCGACCAATTGGCGCATGGAAGATGTCAGCTCATCATAGAAAAAGTGTGTAATGCGTCACGTTTCAAATCCATGTTGTGGGCATGAGCTGATAAGATCCTTAAACCGCTCCCAACATTAGAAGCATGTTTCATCCTCCTTTTAGGCGAAGTTCATGATTGACTTTCTAAGGGTGTTCGTTTTATGATATGAAAAATTTTCCTTTATGAACTCCCTTGTCATGTCATTCCATGTGCCAATATATCGGGGACGTAGTGAATGTAACTACGTCTTAGCTTTCTCTTTCAAAGAAAATGGAAAGAGTTTCAGCCTGACCGTGTCCTCAGACACGTGAGGAAAGTATAAAGTGGCTATAATTTCATCAAACTCTTTCAAGTGTATATACGGATTTTCAAATTCAAGCCCATGAAATTTTGGAAGGAGTTGGATCACCCCTGGCTTGATATTCATGTGTCTCATATTTTCTGGAAAAACCATGTATGAGGGCGTGCTCACCCCTGCCTATTGTAAATAGTCTCGTAAAGTATGAGGCGGGGGGGCTTGATGCACCTTATTCTCATCCTGGATGTCCTCCACCCTAGGTTGGGGTAGAAGAAGTTGGTTTGCAGCCATCACTTCAATTAACTCTGGGGATCTCGAGCGATGTTTAGTTCTGCGATGGATAGTCAACCCCTCAACCAATCCTCCTTCAGTCAAGAGACGTCGAGTGTTATCACGGACCCACTTGTGCATGAAACACTCACACCCCTCAATTCAGATTCTAGACCTAACCTAAAAGAAAGGAAATAGAAATCTAGGAATAAAGAGAAAAGAGTTAGAAGGAAGTTATTAAATTAGAAGTTCCTATGTTAAGATCCTGCAAAAGAAAACAAAAGAAATTAGTTTCTAAAAATAGAAATTCTAAAGTTAGAAAGTTTCAAAAAACAAAAATAGAAAGTTAGTTTCTAAAAAGGAAAGTTTCTAAACCTAGAAATAGAAATTAAAAAAGTTTCTAAAAGAAAATCTAGAATTAGAAAATTTCTTAAAAAATAGAAAAATAAATCCTAATCTAGAAATAGAAAAACAGAAAAACTAGAAAGAGATTACGAACTTAGAAAGCCTATGTCAAGGTCCTCCAAAACAAAAAAGTTAGGTTAGTTTCTAGAAATTAAATAGAAAAACCTAAATCTAGAAAAACCCTAATCTTAGCCTAATTCTAAAACTAGCTAATCTCAAAAAATGTAACCATCAGTCCCCAGCAACGGCACCAAAAACTTGTTCACACCTCAAGTATAGGGTTGTGATGTAGTAATAATCTCAGTAAAACCGAGGTCGAATCCACAGGGACTGAACCTTATACATATTCTGAAAGTAACCAAAACTAGAACTATAATAAGATGAAATCTAAGTCAAGTGAATATGAGGGAATAATGGTAAAATATTAATCTAAAACTTGTAGATTCAAAGGCAGGAAACGAGGGTGCCAAGGATCCACTTGTAAAGATCAGAGAGATCTACGCTTGATCAATGAACTCAACTGGACTTCAAGTCCCATCTTCATCCAATTGGAAGATACATCACTAAAATCGACTCTAAACTTCCTTTGATCTAGCTTTCAAGAGATGAGAGGTATGAGAATTAGAGTTGATTCCATCACAAAACCATGCCCATGAGATAAAGTAAACAACAGAATTAAACTAATCCACAACCAATCTGAAAGATGTATGAATGTTAGGAAGGATTCCATTATCCAACCATGTCCAAGGGACAATGGTGAACAACAGGGCTTCCTATCTTCACAATCAAAATAAGAGAAAGGAAATACTCAAAGCCATCGCAGATCTATTGTAATTTAAATCACAACAAATCATTAAAAACTAAAGGCAATCCTTATAATCAAACTATAATCAAAATCAGTTCATAACATGAATCAAAGACCGTAGAATACTACCATCACGCCACAAGCTTTCACCTCTTCGCCCTAGCTAAGAGGTTTAGCCTGACATGATTAGGCTAACTCTCCACAAATTCATAAGAAAAACAGTAAAACAAAAACAATTCTAAACTCTCTCTCTCTCTCTCTCTCTCTCTCTCTCTCTCTCTTTCCAGACGTCCAAGGATTGGATCCCACCAATCTTGATGCCCCATCCACTTCTTTCTCTCTCCTTCTTATAGGCAACCGAAAGTCGGTGGCTGCGGAAACTTTTTATGCAGCCAGCAAGATAATAAATATATATATATATATATATCCATGCGTAAGGCTGTTTACGCAGCCAAGAAAATGGGAAGAAACTTCCCCACTTTCCTTGTTGATCGGCGAGCAATCCTCCACTTCTTGACTGATTTTTCCATCCCCACAGGATGGACGGTCTGGATTTTCCATGAGGTTCAAAACAAAGGCCCACAGCAATCCTTTACGCAGCTAGTTTTCCACATTTCACAAAATGGGCGTCGTGGGATTCTTTCGTTGAAAAACAGGTTGATGAAGTGTGTTCGCTATTTCGGACGACGTGGCGCCCACTGGATCCTTTTCTTTCCTACTGTGGATGGCCTGGATTGAATCAATTTTTCAGGCATTTTTCTCATTGTGCGCAGGAGTCGGACTGTGTCCGTTTCTTTTTTTCTATTTAGATGGGCAGAGGAAGTGGATAGATTTTACTTCTCTTCTTGATCTGATTTGGGGTTTGGATGGTTTTGACCCCTCTATATGATAGACGGTTTGGATTGGACAGATGGGCCCTGATGGTGGCCCACAATGTCCCTCAAACGGACAACTTCCATCCGTTTTTTGTGTGGAAGATCAAATCTCTGAATCCGCTTGGGATTCTGCGAGTCAGCGTACGTTGACTGTTTTGCCAAGTTCGGTGTACAGCGCATTCACGTGCGTTGTGTACGCACACGACATAATGGGGGGTCCACTGTGAAGTTCATGAGAAATCCGCTCCGTTCATCCATTTTTTTATTTGTTTAAAGGAGTTAAGACTAAAATCAAAGTATATCCAGATATCAGGTGGGCCCCAAATCAAAGATTTATGAGTTGATCTGTCCGTTGGGCCACTTTCATAAGGATCCAATGGCTGAAATTCAACGTGTATGGTTAATTTATGATCCTCAGGCCATATATAAAGTTTCGAGCCGAACGGATGGTGAGAATCCTGTGATTTTACATTCTGTCCGACTTTCAAGCCATTTTAACGTGAATGGCTTGATTTTCTCGGATCTCTGGCGTGTAAATTCTTTGATCTCTGTCCCCTGGGATCCGTTCCTTGCCTTGGTGACTTCTGAGCGTTAAATTCATGCTTTTAGTACCCTTTTTCAGTTCGGGCTCCTAATTTCACCTTGCAGCACAAACACGATTAAAATAGGGCGTTAAACGGTATCATGTTCGTAAAATCAAGTAATAACTGTGGTCTAATATGCAATATTTGACCCTCAACACATGACCGTCTATAAATAGTGAGTTTACTGTTTATAGTAAATCACGAATTTTAGAGAGTTTGAGTTGGAGTTTGATTTTGAAAATTCTTCCAAGGTTTGGTGTCACTATTTAAAGGATTATAAATTCATTTTTATCATCTATCAATCAAATTTCGAATTTCTAAAACTTATATCTATTTTCTAAATTCATATTCTCATTTCCTACATCTGAACCAAACCAAATATATTCAAAACCTCACAATTCGTCTGTGATCCTGCTCTTAAAATAAATAAATTTCTACCTTTTGCCGCTGCATCTGATTTTTGCGGATGCAGGCAGATTGATCTTAACCAAGGTAATCGAAAGAAAGGAATAATAGAAATGAAATAATACTTATTTCTGAAAAGAAAGAAATGAAATAACACTTGAGCCAAACGAAATATTATTTCAGGCTTTGTAAAGTAGAAAAGCGACGAATTATCCATGTCTCATTTTTCACGCCTTCCAACAAATGTCACATCACTGACATATTTAGCCAATATTCAATTTGGAGTACTTCCAAACATTTCGTGAATGACATGATTTTTTTTTAGTGATTTAACCTGCCATAGTCCAGGCATCTCTGCGTATGCCTTATAGTAGTTGATTTTTTTATGCCCAACCACCCAGTTTGCGCGAGTCACTGTGACAGGTAGTGCGAAAATCTAATTGATATTATCACATACATATGGTAATATTTTCAAGGAATTTTTACAGCAAAATTCCTCTCAAAATGAGATTTACCAAATAGTGCCTCCAATTAGCAAGGTAAATATACGCTACTGTCCTTTTCTATATTTATTTTAGAAAATAAAGATTAAGAATTATGGGTACATGTGATATGTCTGACATCATCAACATTAATACTGAAAGAACCAAAACTACTAACAATCCAATCATAAAGTGGGTTAATCGATAAATATATATATACACCAGTCAAAACTTCCAAATTCAAGTGCAGCGCATTTGATGATTTGATTGACCTGATTATTTGTTTGTGTGACCACTATTGCATGGCTCCGTATTTTGGAAGGGTTAGGTGTTTCACATAGACCATGTGAGCCCTACAATTAGAGGTGGGCATCGAGCCGAGTCGAGTCGAGGTGGGCCAAGCTTGGCTTGGCTTGTCCATGATGTACTCGAGCTCGAGCTTGGCCTCGAGCTCAACATTGAAGCTTGGCTTGTTTGCCAAAGCTGCTGAGTCGAGTTCGAGTCGAGTCGAGTTTACCTCGAGTCGAGCTCGAACTTGTTGAGTGAGAGAGTAATGGATTCTATTCTTGATCCTCCTCCATTAATGAAAAATTCAAAAATATTAAGAGAATCAAAGCAAAACCCGATGAAAAAACCAAACAAAGCTTCGAATTGGATGAAAAAACCTGTAAGAACCGATCTGTTCTTGATCTTCTTCCAGAGAAAGAGAAGAAATGAAAAGGGAATGAGGTGCGTGCGGTCGGGTAAAGACTCTAAGGTTTGTTTTTTATTATTTGTTTATTTTTAAGTTTAAACTTAAAACTTATATTAATATAATATATATATATATAATATAATATAATATAATATAATATAATATTTAATATATTTATTAATCGAGCCGAGTCGAGCTCAAGTTTAAGCTTCAAGTTCGAGTCGAGTTGAGTTGAAATGCCCCTTGGTCGAACTTGGCTTGAACTCAACTCGAGCTTCAAATCATTAGCTTGGCTCAGCTCGAATCGGCCATTCAAGCCGAGTTAATCCGAGCTGACTCGAGCTAAGTCAAGCGAGCTTTTCGAGCTAGCTTGACTTGTGAACAGCCCTACCTACAATTCTCCTCATTCACTACTTTTAGAAGGAAGAAAAAAAAAAAAACAAAATAATAAGGGCATTTTTGTAATTTTTCTCTAAAATCACCTCCTTGTAATTTCAAGTCGTGGAGGCATTATTTGGTAAAACGCTAATTCTAGGGGAATTTTATGGTAAAAACCCCTATTTTCAAAAACATAGCAGTTTTAAATTTTCTGTGATTTTATTGTGAAATTCTTGCAATATTAATGAAGAATTTATTTAAAATTTTCAGTTATTTATTAAATGTATAATTTTAACAATATTTCTTAACTAATAATAAAAGGTTTTGCATCAACATCCCAAACCTTTTAAACAGCACATGGGTGACCTATCATTGATATTAACCATTCATTTGTTCATACAACTACAAGGAGCAAGCCATGGTGTAAGAATAACACTAATCAGATGATCCTAACCCTTTGAATGGGCCAGTGTGTGACGCATGGTTAGAATGATCACATCAAGTGCTCCTTTAGAAGCATAGGAAGCACAAAGTGGGATCTATCTACTAGATGTTTCAAGATGATGATTGGACCTATTTTGTTTCTTGTGTTAGTCTTAACTGTCCAATTCATGCTATTTATTGGAAGCTTGGAATCACCTTCTAAGCATAATTTTTGCCTATGAATGAATGAACCATTTAGATTCAACAATAGGTCACCCCATGTGCCATGACCCTATGAGGGTGGAGATGTTAGCAAAACCCAATAATAAATATTTTAAAATTCTTTTTGTAGTGACAAATCGTCGTATGTGTTCCTAAGAACAGGAATTTGTCCGTTTTTTGAGGTCTCAAAAGGGCATGGAAAGACGGAAGAACTCTTCATGGAAATTGAAAAGAGAATCCAGTTCCTTCGAAAATGGTCATATCTTTGGCGCGAGAAGGGGTTGATCTGTATCATCTTCTTGTTTGTTATTCTTATCTCTTCCTTTCGCCCGATCATGCGAGATAGAGGAATCGTTTATTATGTTATATCAATCGGGTTATGATCCACCAACCTACTAGTTCTTTTCATGAGGCACTCACAGGAGAATTTATCCTTGAAGCAGAGTTTCACTCGATCATTAGTCACTGAGAGGTCAGAAATATATCTCCGTTCGACAGAAAGAGAATGAACATTCATTTGATCTTGATCCTTGTGGAGCGAAAATTTTATTTTCAGCTAGATTATCATATAATATTATGAGAAAACCCACAAATTTTGAAACTCTGCCCAGGAAGTAGCAAAGAAAGAGATTTGCAACCATGACCAGAGTTAACAGTGCATTGCTTTGACAACAAATCTGGGTTAATGGGTTTCTTTCTTTTTCTTTTTTCCCTTGTGCAAGGAATTATATGATCTCTGATGTGAGGACTTGCATACCATCCTAGGGTTTTCAATTTGAACAAGTGGGATTGTATGACAGTGAACCAGAACAGTGGTGTAATGGGCTTCAGCCATGGTTTAACCCTTTGATATGTTGCCTGCAAATATATACAGTTAAGAAATAGAAAAAAGATCCACATTCAACTAGAAAGAAGCCAGACATTGGATGGTTAGTGTCTTCCGATCTGGAAGATATATTGGATTAATTGTCTTCCCACCGTGTGTATCCCATCAGGCAAGGGCTGTTGTATTACTGAATGACTGGAGCCACTTATACAGACTGAAAGCCTGAGGATATGATGCACATTCTCAGGTCAGGATATCATATACTCCTCTTCTAGTATAGTTTTTTATTTATCAGAAAATAAAGACTTTATTAAGAAAAAAAAAAAATCCCTAGGGCAATTACAATACTCTTCTTGTATGTTCAAGAATGTAACAGTTAAGGCCCAGTTTAAGGAGGACCTAGTCCAAGGTCAAGGTTGTTTTATCACAAGCCATGAATGACCCACTTGAGATGTGACCAGCAAAGCTGATCACATGCATGATCATGTATGTGCTGCAGTGAAGTTGTGGAACATGTATTAGCATTTACCAATAAAAAAGATGCATGTATTGGCCCTGTTTGGTAGACACCTAAAAGCAAGTTCATCTTGATTATGTATTAGAGATCAAGATCTCTAATACATAATTAGTGTTATTTAAATTGAGATGAACTGATTTTCAGGCGTCTACCAAACAGGGCCTCGGCATTTCTTCTTCATAGAATCAAAATTGATATGTATGGACATGCATGAACAGGCAAAAAAATATGCAGGTTAATATGCTTTGGGTGTGTACATGCAGACACTTTATTCATCAAGGGTGTGTTTGGTTGCACCAAATTTCATGAAATTACATGATATTTGATGCAACCAAACATACCCAAAATGACCAAAATACCTGGCTCATAGCAATCGACCAGGCACCCATGGTTATCGATGAAATGACAGAAAAGATAAAGCAAACTAAATTTTTTGAATCTGATGAAATTGCTTTTTCTCTTAATTAAAAATACTTTACTTGGAATACACTAAAGGTCAGCATCATCATCATCTAAGTCTTATTCCAACTAATGGTGCTATGGGGAAGTATCAACGTATCTTAGTGGGCTGTAATTTGAAGTCATTTTGGTATTTGGGGTAATTCTAGATTTGTGCCATTCCTCATGATATCTCCACAAACCTTTAATTTGATCCTGGTTCCATAAAAGTCCCAACGACAATCCATACCAGGATTGAAATTTCTGCTGAGCTGTAGGATTCCATTTGTGTGGGGGCCTATCGTTCAACAATCTATACGATTGACCCCATGGTCACTGCTGCATATGTGGGGATGCCCCCAAAAAAAAAATCCCCCAGATGAGTAGATCCTAATCTTTCGATCTTGATCCTTATTTCCATCTAATGTGCACCATTGCCATATTTTCTTCCAGCCAAAGATCAAAGAGCTAATCTTGCAATCTTGGAGATTTTAGCAGCATTCCCCATCAAATTGGATTAGCAAACCACGGGCCCCACATATATGGATTCCTGCATCACACCAAACTATACATCTATTGTGGCTAAGACCCTACAATTCCTCTCCTCTTAGAAGAGTATTGCGGTCCTTCGTTGAGTTGAAAGTATAGTTTAAAATCTTGGTATCAGGTTTCATTGTCAAGAAACAGCAACATTGTATCATAGGATGTTAAGATTTGAGTGCAACAACAACCTTTATAAGTTTTCAGCAGTCTTCAGAAACAGCCTAAAATAGTCAAAACTGAAGTATATGCACATAGTGGGACTTCAGAGGAGAATAAACATATGAGTGAATAATAAGAACACTACCAATTCAAACATGGAGTTTTAAATCCATACAAACTTCAGAACCAATGTTCTTCAACTGAAAGAAGAGAAGGGCCTACAAAAACTTGGATCGAGACCTTTTCTGGAATTGGTCTCAGAGATTCAGACCATAGTCTCCAAAGCTGTGCCTCTCAGCCTATCTGATAAACCGCGATGGATTTGGAAACCAATGGGAGATGAAAGCTGCGGCCCCTGTTCTCTTGAGTTCCAATTGTTGATTGCTGGAAGAGCCAACAATCTGGCAACTAAGGTTCTGACCCATTTCCAGTGTAGCAGCTAAGCAGCTAACAACACAATAATATTTCTCTCTTTTCACTCTACCTCTACTATTTACAGGATACACTACTGATGGAAACTGTTGAAAAACATTCGTATTTTCCTGACAGCTTAAGAGAAAGCTCAAACAAGCAATTTCAAGCTTCTCTCTAACTGATTCTCCGGCAAAGCCCATCATCCTCTAAACCAAGAATGCGTGAACGCTGCCATGTTAGGGCCTTCTCCCTTCCAATGCTTTTATACAACTAACTGTTTGGAATTGAATCTCTTTGGAGGAACTTTTGGAGGAAAAGTTCCTGCAAAAACTTCTCATGTGCTCTCTTGGAATGTTTGGGAGCGAGACAACGCAGCCGGATTTGCATGCAAGACCTGTGTGGCATCCTGTGTGTGACTCTTACCTTCTGCCTTGGGCTGGAAAGCTTTGAAGATACCGCCTTTTGTTATGGGCTGATTCTTATCATGCTTAATACCTAGTGTAGCCCATATAGAACTCCTAGCAGCCTCATCTGGGTCATCAATTCTCAGTGTCTTGGGAACCCATAGACACTTCTCTTGCTTCTCCTCCCCCTCTACATTCACATCTCTAGAGTGCTTCCCTAAAGTTGGAGAGCCAGTGCCAGAGCCACTATCACTAGTAGAAGACAAAGGTGATAGGTTGCCGTTGGGTCCAACCCAAGGCACATTCCATGCTCCAGAGGTCCAGCCAGGCATGCAGCCCCAATAGGAGGCAGGCACAAATGGGAAAGGGATGCTCGGTGCACAAAAAGCAGGTGCTGCGACCATTGGCGGCGAGCTCCATTGGCAAGGTTGGGCGTTGTTACCATGCTCCGGTCCACAAACCAGCTCGGACGAGCACCGGCCAGCAGCCATGGCAGCCATACCATTCCACCCTGGATTCCAAGGGTATGCCCAAGGAGGCCCAGGATACAACTGCATAGGATGTGTTGGAGGAAGCCCGTTAAAACAACCGACCGGGATGCGTCCTTGCTCTGTCTGACCTGCATTTTTAGGCAATTCATTTTCCAAGCAAGCAGAGCCTGTCACACAGGACCCGCATGAGGGTTCCTCTTTGTTTTCACCGCAAGCCACGGTGCCCATCTCAACATTTCTCGTCTGGTCTCCAAGATTCAGCACGGTTGCCATGGATTCGCAAAGCGGTGTGTCCGGGCCAAACTTTAGGACGGTCCCATTGCCCTTGAGAGACCGAGTAGGATCTGTAAGTCCACAAGATAGAACCTGGTGATGGGCAGCACCAGAGGTGTCGACCCGAGCAGCAGGTACCCCATCAGAGGACATCACTATGTGACGGTAATGCGAGGCTGAGTGCTTATTCTTCCGTCGCCCAGCGCCCACAGGGACATTTCTCATTGTACCCCCAGCCGTCCAGTATCTCTGGCAATTCTTGCAGAAGTGCCTAGGCTGGTTGACATTGTAATTGTTGTAGTAACAGAATTTCGTGTCTAAGCTGTTGCATCGAGGGCACGGGATGATTTTGGTGGGCTTCTTGAGAACCTTATCTTGGCCACTTCCATCATCAGTTTCTGTCTGGTCTTCCTCAGGCTTGGGATCTGCTGTTGCTTTGTTATCCCGGGATGGAACTCGGCGGTCATCTTCCTTGCCACAATTCATGCCGGAAGAGCTAGCTGGCTCATCCGCCTCTTCTGGAGGACCCACCATTTGATCCTCGTCCTCTTCATGTGTTGTTTCTCCATGGACATCCTAGAAAATGAATTCAAATCAGTTGGATCCACATAGTAAATAAATGAAGAAGATCATGCATGCATCAAACCAATCATCATCTTACCATCTCAACCAACTCAGAGAAAAAGCTTTCTACTACTAACAATCAAAATCTCATAAACCCTAAACTGGATTCACGAGCAAATTGACTATGAGAAAATTATAAGGTACCACTCATCAATCAAACAAACGCACGAAGTAATAGATTTTGTCCACACAGTTCAGTGATCCAGACCATCGATATGATGTCCTCCCATCATGGATGGGGGATAACTGTAAAATTCCCCCAATTGAAAGATCCTGACCTTTCAATCATACGTCTACAAAATTGTCAGTTAAAAGGGGTCCATGTTTGATGAAAAATAATTCAACAATAGAAAGGTTAGGATCTGTCAATCAGGGACAGTTTTGGGGCATCCCATCAAGGGTGGAGTTCATCATCAGATCAACAGTACCTAACCCTAATTAGAAAACATATGATTATGCAAACAAATTGGAGTTTTGAACTATGCAAAAGAAGAAGAAAATCAATTCAAAAGGCTTTCATAAAGAAGAAACCAATCATCTTTTCAGGGATTAATAAAGTAAATAAAATCAACCAAAACTTTAGAACCAAAAACAGATATCTCAAAAATTAAATAAATAAAAATAATAATAATAAAAAACCAACAAAACTGATCTTAAATAGAAATCAAAACCCATATCCCATCCACCATAAATTCCTTTGAAAAAAATTCTGAAAATTGGTGGAAAGGACACAAAACTAAAAAGAAAAAGAATCAATATATGAAAAAGCTGAGATTTTCATTTCTTAATAAGATCAGAAAGAAAGGAATCAAATTTTTTTTTCTTTTTTTAAATCCAAAAAATAACTCCATTCTTCTGTCAAAAATACACCAAAACCCTTTATCTTATCGAAAAACCAAAACCCAGATTTCAACGACTAGAAACTCCAAAACAGAGGGGAAAAAATGAAATTTTCAAAAGAAAAATCATAACAGAAATCCACACTGAAAAAACCCCAATTTTTCCTAGAAATTACCCAAAAAAACCCAAATTCCAAAAGATGAAATTGTATGATAAACTAAAAATCAATCATAGAAGCCATCCACAGGAAATTCAACGAAGAAAAACGAGAAACTTCAAAAAGAAATCCCCAATATCTATTTCAATTAACGAAAGGACGGACCGGGAAAAAACAAACCTTTTCATCATCAGATTCCAGCATCGGGATGGGATTGGATTTCTCTCCGGACTCCGTCGGAATATGATTATCCGGCAACGGGATGGTCTTCCCGAAGAGCTTGATCGCAGGGTCTTTGGCATCAGACATTTCTCAGCCGTCCGATCTTTTTTCAACAGCTTTTGTGGATAAATTGAAGCGCATATCCTTCAGAGAGAGAGAGGAAAAAGCGAAAAGAGAATGAAAACCCCCAAAAACCCTTTTGAGGGGGGAGGAAGAAGAGTAGGGCGTGAAGGGGTGACTGGTTAACCGGGAAATGCCGGTTAGGGCTTTGTGCCAGGTCAGAGTCCTAGTCAGCAGCTCGGGCAATTCTCAGCCACCAGTTCTCGTGGCTAAGAATCGAAGCAGGTGACGTAGGCGGTCGGAAAGGACGAGGGTGCCCCACTGGAAAGAGAAAAGGAAGTGCGGGTCGCTTTTTGCGTCTTCAAATTACTGAATTACCCTTGGTTCGGTGGGAGTGGATTAGGTACGGCCCGGCGTCAACCGACATGGTGCGGCCCCGACTGTGGTCCCTCTTGTTGTGTGTATTTTAATATCCACGCCGTCCATCCGTTTTTACTAGATTACTTTAAGGCCTGTTTGGCCCGGCGAATTAAGGGCGTGTTTTGACGGGCCATCCCATGGGATTGGATTGTATTAGGGTGGATGGCAAGTAATGATGGTTGTATCAGTGGATTGCAATCCCATGGGATTGCTATATCCAGGGAATTCACCATCGAGTGTGTTTGGCTCGCTTGGCCAATCCCGGGATTACGTCAGCCAATCCCGGGCCGTCTAACCAAACATGTCCCAAGCAAAATAGAGGGGATTAAGAGGGATTGGGTGGATTTCAAGATAATGATGGTGATGTCAGTCGATTGCTTGGGATTGCTATATTTAACTTCTGCCTGTTTGGCACGCTCGGCCAGATCTCGGGATTGTTGCTTTCAATCCATCCCAATACAACCTAATCTCATCCATCGTGCCCGGCCAAATAGGCCCTAAGAGGGATTAGGAGGGATGGAATGAATTTTAAGGTAATGATGGTGGTGTCACTAGATTGGTTTAAGATCCATGGGATTGCTATATCCCGGGACAAGTTCACTAAGGGCCTGTTTGGCTGGGCAGGGTGGATGGGATTAAGTTGTATTAGGATGGATTAGGAGTAATCCTGGGATTTGGTCGGGCGTGCCAAACAGGCAAAAGTTGGATATAGCAATCCCATGGGATTGTCAGCAATCCACTGACATCACCATCATTACCTTGAAATCCACCTAATCCCTCTTAATCCCATCTATTTTGCTTAGGACATGTTTGGGTAGACGGAGCAATCCCAGGATTGGCTGACGTAATCCCTGAATTGGGTAGGCGAGCCAAACATACTCGGTGATGAATTCCCTGGATATAGCAATCTAATGGGATTGCCTACCAGCAATCCACTGACACAGCCATCATTACTTGCCATCCACCCTAATACAATCCAATCCCATGGGATAGGCCCGTCTAAATACGCCCTAAGTCCGTTTGGCACGCCCCGCATATCCTATGATTTTACCTTTCAATCCCTTCCAATCCATCCAACCAAACACGCCCCAAGCATGATTGAACGAGATTAGGAGGAATGGGATCAATTTTAAAGTAATGATGGTGTTGTACCTTAAGATCCATGGGTTTATTATATCCGGGACAAGTTCATCAGCTTTGTTTGGCTCGTTTGGTATATCTCGGGATTTTACCATTCCATCCCTCCTAATCCCATAGGATCCATCCAGCCAAACACATGTTTAGGGCATGAGACTAAAATTAAAAAACATAAAAATCTCATGTAGACCACAGCACATAAAACAGTGGTGATTGACCATTGAAAACTTCTTATGGCCCGCAGATGTTTTGGATCAAGCTGATATTTGTGTTTTACCATCATCCAAATTTATGCGACCTTATCAACAGGTTTGATGGAAAAAATAAAAATTGTGGTGGTAATTAATGGTAATTAAGGTAGGCTTTAGGAAGTTTTTAATGGTTATAGTTCAATCACCACTTTTTCCAATGGTACCATCCAACTGAATTTGGATCTGTTTCATTTTTTACCTAGTTTCCTAAAATGAGCTAGAAAAAAGGATGGACGGCGTGGTTATATAGTACATACATCAAGGTGGGTCTCACGCTCTGTGGTGGGCTCACCGCATCTTGGGTAAGAAATCTGTACCGTTTACATTGGTGGGTCCACCATGGAGATAAACATGGATAAAAATCCGGGCCGGTCCACTCATAAGGTGGCCATCGATGGAGCTAACAGGCAAAACTCAACATCCAGCCATCCATCTCTTGGTAATCAGATTAGCCTGATTTTCAGGGAAGGGGATCTTTATGATGTGGCTATGCTGTCATGGTACGGATCTCCAAAACAGGTATCACGTAGAAAGATGCTACATTACCAAAAGTAGTAGTATAGATAACACGTGGCAATTTGCACGAAGTTGTACACGTGTTGTAAGTAAATTAAACGATAGCATCATGGGACCACTGTTGATAGGTCATGCCCAAAAATCCCATCCTCTTATCAACGGACGTTTTTTGGTTTATTTTGGACCGTTCATTATTTACCATTTTGGCTATCGCTTAGATGTCAACCAATTATCGGCCATCTAGAAGATTGAAAGCTGGTTTATAGTAACTGTCATGGACCCACAAAGTGGCACCGTTGAATTTAGACGCGGTTTGGCCCGTGACCCCACACCAGCCAGCTAGGTGTGTCAAAGCTATGATTTTATGGACGCGGTTCATTCATTTTTCCACCTTATTTTAAAAGCCTAAAAATGTACTGAATTTAAAACTCAAGTGGACCGCATCACAGGAAATGATAGGGATTGAAAACTTACCATAAAAAACTCATTTGGCCACAAAATTTTTAGATGAAGTTGATATTTGTGTTTTTCCTCTATCCACATCTTTATAACCTTACAAACACATTGGATAACAAACAAAATTTTCTATAAGCTCCAGGAAGGTTTGGACAGTGGACATTAGATCTTAAAATGAATTTGCAAAATGGAATGGAGAGTGATAAAACATGTGCATCACTAAAATCATGTCACCCTTGACTTTGTTGGCCAATGTGTCTAGTTCAGACTGCATGTGGGGAGCTTTGCATTGGCTGGGGTTCCGAGGGGACCTTGATGTATGGGTTTTATCCACACCATTCATCTATTTTTCGACATCATTTTAAGGTATAAGCCTAAAAATGAGGCATATCTAAGGTTGAAGTGGGTTATGTTGGATGGATGAATTCAATCTTATTAAAATAAATAACTTCGAGCAATCAATAGCTTTGCCCGATCAATTGTACCTCTCTAAAATTAGATAGATTGTTCACTCAATAGTTTAAACCGTATTCGATCAATTGAACCATTGGCTTGATCGATCGATAATATTTAAAAAATACCCCAAAACTCTTTAGAGGTTTTTGGAATAGTTCGATCACTTAAACTAATGCCTGCTCGAGCGATCGAAGGGGGCTCGATCAATATCGATTGATCGACCCTTAAATTGACAGTGCGCACAGAACCACGTAACTACACATTTTATTTTCTATTGTGATTGTGGTAGTATATTCATCGAGTGTAATTGAGATCACGCCTAATGTTAAGCATGTTTAAAGATTCTAGAGAGGAAACGCTATGTTTTTTTGAAAGATTCAAAGGGTTTTTGTCATTATAAGTTTTTTCTATCTCTTATATATTGCTTTTATAGTGGTTTGATTGTCACTTTGTGACGTGGTTTTTTTCCGCGAGAATTTTTTCTTGTAAAACTCTTGTGTTATCTGTATGCGTGGTTACATTGGATCTCTTGTTGTTTGATTCGAGTTCGGAATTACTTCCATGCTATCTTTAACAGATCATACCATTGAGAGTGGACCATGGTTGAAACCTTCCTAAGGCCCATTGTTATGTTAATTTACAATTCAACTTATTTATAAGGTCCCGTAAACTTTGATAGAGGGAAAATAAAAATATCAGCCTCATACAAAACTTCGTTAGGCTCTTAAGGGTTTATTTGGATTGATGGTCGGGATTGAATTATATTGTATTAAATGTGGAAATATACAATATACAATGTTTGAATTGGAGTTGAAGTCCGTGGAGAATGAAGTGTGCGAATACCTCACGGAATCAAAATTTTCAAACGGCGGTAATGTAAAGTCAGACAGCAATGCATCGTGCAATGCAGTCTATTCATGAGGCAGTATTCGCGTGCGAAAGCTTCTTTCTTTTATAGGGTTTTGTATATATGGATGACGAAAAATTTCTACTCCAGCATCTCTCCCGATCATTTCCCTTCTATTGTATGTGGCCATTTAGCTCCTCCGGCTCTCTTCTAAAGCTTTGAGATTCATAATACAGTCAATACTCTTCTCAGAGAGTTGGATCGAGGCGAAGTGGGATTTTATTTACTAGATCGGAGGCCTGAAAGTAGATTGTTCAGATTGGATCGATAATCCGATCACATGTTCAGGGTTTTAACAACTTTTAATTTTTTACATATTTTTTCTATTTTTTTCATGATTTATCAACCTATATTCTACGTGTTGTTTTTCTAGAGATTGTACGGATCTAAATAGTGGGCCAAATCATGATGAGTTCCGCAATTAGTAGATGCACGGTTGGAATTGGATCACCTCCCAAAACTGAAAATGTTTCTGATGTTGGATCTTAGGTGTCCCAATACTCTGCTCGGATGGCATCGATTGGCTACATTGCCCTAATTCAAACACGATTTGACAACTGAAATATATGGATGGTGTGGATGGGTCACAGACATCATTGAGGGGCCCACATAGCACTGACAATCAACCTTGAGAAGCATCACAATGAGAATAGCCAGCTATAGTCGACCTCGATATTATACGTATATACATTCACGCACCCTAATACATCGTATTCAAACATTGATCACTGGACGCATTTGTATACCCGCCCAAACAAGCACTCTGATCCAAACATTGATTTATCATCTGTTGATGTGGATGTATAATGATTTCTCTTGAACGTATACATGAATACAGTACTTGGATACAATACAATGCATTATTATACATCAATCCAAACAGGCCCTAATAAGAGTTTTCAACGGTAAGCATTTAATCCCCACCATGTAGTCCATTTGAACCTTGGATCTACCTCTTTTTTTGGCTTATGCCATAAAATGAAATGGAAAAATTGGTGCGAAGACCCCGGTTGATAGGGGTAATACTCAATCCACATCCACAATGCGAGGCAAGAGATTTAAGTTGTTGTTAGTTGGGCCATGCCAACATAGCACCAGTGTGAGATCAAGTCCGTTCATCAGGCAGCCCAAAAAATCAGACTGCACTTTCATCTAGCTGCCCCACTATTGAAATCAACATGTTTCAGTATTGCAACTAACTCAATGGGTAGATACACCCTGATCCATAGCTCAAGTGGTAGATTAAGTGAAAGATACCTCGTTTCAACGCCGAGGTCTTGGTATCAATCCTAATGTGGGTCGCTAACGGTGAAGTGACAATGACAGTGGGGTGTACTAATCAGCTTAATTAATTAATTAAAATAATTCGATGGGTAGATGCAGATACCTAATGGAAGTACAGGCTTGGTTTTTTTAAAAGGTGATCTTCACGGTAGGGCTAGGTGTCGTCCTTTTTGACGCTTTTCTGAAGTTGACATTAACGTTTACTTGTCATCGAATCTGTTCATATGGTACAAAGACCTAGATAAATGAAAAATTAAAAACCTTTGTGGCCCACAAAAAGTTTTCAACAACACGTGTTCTATTCCCACCGTTCCTATGGTGTGGTCCACTTGAGTTTTAGAAATGCTTCAATTTAGTACTCAATGTGTGGTTCGCTTGATCCTTCGTAGTGTGGTCCACAAAGTTTTCAATGATAGGCATTTAATCCCCAGTGTGTGGTCCACTTGACACTTTCATCTACAGAATAGATGGACAGCTTGGATAGAACCCATACACTATGTATGGTGGCCGTTTATAGCCCTGGCCGGTATTGGGACAAAGGGTAGTACCCAAACGGCATCCATATTGTATATCTACACAGTCCATCTGTTTTTCTGGCTCATTTTAGAGTATGGGCCAAAAAAGTGAAGCAGATCAAAATCTAAGGTAGACCACACCATAGGAAAAAACAATAGTGATTAATCATTTAAAACTTTGTGTGCCACAGAATTTTTAGATTAAGCTGATATTTGTATATATATTTTTTTTCATTCAAGTCTATGCAACCTTATCAAGAGGTTTGATGGCGAATAACCATTATAGTCGACATTAAGGTCGGCCCTTGGAAGTTTTTAATGGTCAGAGTTTAATCACCACTTTTTCCTAGTGTGGTCCGCTTGAGATTTGAATCTACTTTATTTTTGAGCTCATGTCCTAAAATGAACCGAAAAAATGGATGGACAGCTTGGATATTCAATAAATACATCAAGGTGGGCCCCACGGTCATGGGCTCACGGTGTTGGGTGTGGCCCGAGAGCACCTAATCCTGTCTCAGAAAAGAAGAGCCCCAGCAGCGAGTCCAATCTCATTTGAATCCAAGGATATTTTCGTCATTTCGTTGCACACGCTCGTGACTAGGATGTAAATGTTTACAATTATGGAGGGTATTTTGGTCACCGAATCAAAACCAGTGGTATTTTTCGTAGAAAGCGCACGGTCCGCTTTTTGCAAGCAAGGCTTCCCAGCAATACCGGGGATAGCCAGTCACCCGCTCGCCGTCTTCCGCGCCTCCCGTTCTCTCTCGGAGGCTCGTCTTCCACGTAAACTTTTAAAGGACACGCGCGTGTAAAATAGACAGCAAACCTCATTGCACGCGTGCCAAATTATCATATTAAAACAAAATCTGTGCCATTCATGATGTGACATCAACTTGAAGATTCTCTGATCCAATGATCAGACAAGTATATAAATAAGGTGGACCCCACAAGTACGAGGAGAATGGATGGTTCAGAAATCAACCTAGATGCCATCATAATGATAGTGTAACTTGCAATATCTTTGCAAAGAAATTTCAACGCTGGGCCCGTTTGAGTGTTCTAGATCTCTAACACGTATGGCACGTATATACGTGTGCGAGGCCTTTCTCTCTACTAACTCGCGCGAGTGCACTTTAGCATTCTTATCTTTCCACGTCCTCACCATATTCCCCTTCCTTGTGGAGCCCACCCAAAAAAGGAAAAGTGAAAAGGCCTTCTCGTGCTTCTCAAACCGTTCATCTCATGTCAGATTTCTGTCATCCGGCATCCGTACATATGTTACACGTGTCGGAGCCTGCTCACGTGTTAACCTTCTCCAAGGAATCTTCCACCCCGGGTGCTGATTTACTCCACCCTCCACGTGGTAGCATCCGAGCGGCCCGTAACTGGCTAACTGACACGTGGCGGTCAAAAAGTGAAACTCCACCACAAAAGCTGAAAAACGGATGATAGGAAAAGCTTTTCGTAGAAAAAGCGCATCTTTTTGCTTTCCCCGACTTATTTTATTTATTTATAGCGAATGCTAAATCGAGACGTCCCATCTGCAAGCGCCAAACACATGTGCGGAGAAATGCACACGTGGGAAACCAGTAAGTGATCTGGAACGTTCATATGGTGGTCCCCACGTTTTCAGTTTTTTAAACCGAAGATCAGGCTAGAATACATGTCTTATGACTAATGTAGTTTACATTTAGTGTAGACCACTCATTTTTTCAAATGTCCTTCCTAAGTATTTCATCCACATGGTAAATAGACCGGTCAAAATTTCGGGAGAGGAAAATTTTACTATGTGGGCCACCATATGAACGTACCAGATCTATAACACGTGTTTCATTGTCGAACGTGTGATGCGTTTTTATTTGGTGCTTGGAGATGACGCATGAAATTAAGCATTCCACGTTTTATTTACTTCGTTTCTAATATCAAAGAGCAACACGCATTGTCTGTACCCCCTTGTGGGGCCCACATAGATGCCCATGAGAAATCCACTCTGTCCATCAGTTTTTCAATATCACAATAGGACAGAAGTCCAAAAATCAGGCAGTTACATAACTCAGGCGGCCCACACGACAGGAAACGGTGATAATGGAAATTTCTACCGTTGAAACCTTCCTGGAGTGGACCATAATGTTTGCATGCCATCCACACTGCTAGTAATGCTATTGCCTCTGTGATAAACAGTAAACACAAATATCATCTTGATCAAAACTTCTGTAGCTCTCACAAAGTTTTCAATCGTGGACGTTCAATCTCACTTGTTTCATGTGGTGTGGTCCATATTAGGTTTGGATCTACCTGATTTTTATAGTCCTGTCCTTCTGTGAGTTTGAGAAAATGATGGACGGAGTGGATTTCATAAGGACATATCTCTGGGCCCCACATAACGTCCGACCTTAGCAACTTCATGTGGGCCGGGGGCACAGCGGCCGCCGGACCGGAATCGTCCACAGCATCTGTTCTACGCAGCGTGTAAAACAAGAAGAATGTTTGGGGCCCACCATGTTATATATGTGGAATCCACTCCGTCTATCAGGTAATAACCCTTATTTTAACCATTCAAAGTAAATATCATCTGGATAAAAGACGCAGATTTATCAGAATAAAGTGAAGAATGTAAAATTGCATCTAAAACTTCTAAGTTCGGGCGCTGTGGGCCACGGAGATTTCGATCAGGCTGATTTTTTTGGTTTATTTCTTTCATCATAGCTATTCACACCATGTGAACGGGTTCGATTAAAGATATACACAATAAAAGGTCCCACACAAAAACCTATGGTTGGTGTCTCATACTCATTGTTCCCCGTGGCGTGGCCCACCTAAGCAATGGACCTGGGTAATTTTGGCCTCAGAGGACTAGAATAGAGGGGGTTGAGTAGGAGTCGGCTACTGAAGTGACCTCACCAAGTTCTATGGAGCCCAGTATGTGTTACATCCACACCGTCCATTCATTATGGGATACCATTTTAAGTCGTGAGCCAAGAAATAAGGTAGATAAAAATCTGCAGTAGGGTACAGCCAAAGAATAAGGCAGATAAAAATTTGTAGTGAACCCCCCTACAGAAAATAGTGGGGAGAGTGATTCCCACGTTGGAACTATCCTAAGCCCACCACAATGTTTATTTGAAATTCAACCTCTTCGGAAGTTTAAAAAAGGATACGAAATAAGAAAAACACATAAAATTCAGCTTGAGCTGAAACTTTTTTGGCATTTAAAAGTTTTTAACCGTCGCGTCACTGTCCCCACTGTTTTCTATCCAGAGAGTGTCGTCACTGTCTCCACTGTTTTCTGTCCTCAGTTCCTCTAGAGCTTGGGATTTAACTCTTTTGGATGTTACGGAACATACACCACGAAAAGGACCAAGTTCCGTTACTTTAGTAGTGAGTCTCGCTACTCAACCTCTCAATAGCTAATCCCCTCCCAGAAAAGAGAAGCACACCAGATGGATAAATTGGATTTCGTGTATATTGCATGATGATTGAAAAAAAGAAAAAAACTTGGATTCTTTGGATGAGAATCATACTAGTGAATACAGGTAACAGTTTGTGACACGTCTAAAGATCCAGACCGTCCATCATATGACCACATCGTCTAGGTGACCTGGGAAAAAAGCGTTCATTAAGATGCGTCTGATGAATGGTCTGGATATTAGACACATGTGAAGAATGACACGTGTGTCCCTGACTCGGATTCTTCACCACTCGCACGAATTTCGCTTTTTATGCTCACCTTTTCGACAGCTCAACTGCCTCTCTTTTTTTTTTAATTTTCGTTTTCTTCTTTTCTTTTCCACCCTTTTTCTTCCTCCACACGCTTTTTAAGCATTCAATGCATTTTTTTCATAATCCTCGACCTCAGGACACACATTATACTCGGGTTTTTAGTTTGACAATCTGGTCCATGTTTGGGTAATCTAGGCCGTTCATCTGTCAATTGTTGATTGACCATGCCTCCAAAATGTCTTTATTTGAACAATCCTGGCCTTTCTTTTTTTGCCCCGTTTATTTTCAACTTAGAAAGATTCTAAGATTAGCAACTAGGGTTTTTCCAATCTGGGGAGATTATTGGCACATGGACCACTGATGCAACAGACCAACGGTGTGGATTACCTGATAGTAGGCCCCGCTTATTAGAACTGAGAACCCAAACATGCTGTGCAAGGACTAGGTCGGAGGATCCTATAAAAGTTCATTTGGAGATTGGTACAAGACATACTACTAGAAGAAAATGTGGTAACCATGAACTATAGCTTATTTGCTGGTGGATCAATGCTGACTTGGAAAGATTTAGGTGGAACCACCTTCTTTAATTACCCATGCTTGTCACATGGGGTTCGGTGGGGCCCACTACTCGTGCACTGACACGTGGATACAAATGCCCACGTGGCAATTATCAGTAGACACGACTCCGACTGTTATCGATCAGATCACGACCAAAGGGGATGTCCGCTGGGTGAAGTGGAAACGGATTGCCAACTCCCCCTGCCACCAGCCCCGTGGCTGATGGTCGGTGCTCCGTGGGCCTCACCATGATGTATGTGTTTCATCCATTCCGTTCTTCCATTTTCACATATCATTTTAGGGTTTTTTCCAAAAAAATGAGAGGGATTTAAATCTCAGGTGGACCACACCACAGGAAAACAATATTGATTGGATATCCACAATTAAAATTCTCCTAAGCCCACTGTACTGTTTATTTTACATCATACAGGCCCAGATGAAGGGACGAAACAAAAATCAGCTTGATCCAAAACTTTTGTGGCCCCAAAAGGTTTCTAATGGTCGACGCTCATTCAACACTGTTTCATGTAATGTGGTCCATTTGAGATTTGGATATATCTCATTTTTGGTATCATATGTTAAAATGACGTGGAAAAATATATGGACGGCATGGATGAAATACATACATCATGGTGGGGTCCACAGAGCACCGACCATCAGCCATTGGCTGGTGGCAGGGGGAGTAGCCAATCCGTTTCCGGGTGAAGTGGACCGTTTGGTCTGATCAATGGTTTTAAATAGCGGTTTTGGCCTGACTGAATTGGAGACGAGAACTTGTACAACTCACCTTAACTTGTTCAGTTACCCACAAGTAGGGGTGCCGATGGAGGGAGTGGATTAGTTGAAACCCGGGATCTATCGAAGAGGGTGGGACCCCTGACTGTGGGCCCCCACAGTGATGTACGTGTCTTAAATCCATACCGTCCAACTATTTTGAAAGCTTGTTTTAGCATGAATTAAAAAATGAAGCTGACTCAAATCTTAGATGGGCCACACTACAAGAAATAGTCATGGTTGAATCCCCACCATTAAAAACTTCATGGATTCCACCCGAATGTTTATTTTCCATATATTTCCATCCAACACGTTGATAAGGTCACAAAAACCTAAATAAAGAGACCACACAAATATTATATTCATCCAAAGTTTTTGTGGGCCGCAAGAAGGTTTTAATGGCCAATCACTACTATTATCTTATTAATGTCCATTTGCAATTTGGAACTGTTTCATATTTTTTTTAACTTTTAATTTATTATTATTATTATTATTATTTTGCTTCGTGCCCTAAAATGAGCTTTCAATTAGGATAGACAGGATGAATGTAGTCACATACATCACAGTGGGCTCCCAGAGTCAAGATCCCACCTACCTTGGTAGATCTAGTGTCTCACCTAATTCACTCTCTACAATGGGTGGGATACAGCCACGTCTAGGCCAGAGCCCAACTCATTTCTCGTAATGAGTTAAGAGCATATTTGGGACACATGATTAAATGGTATTAAGTTACATTAGCTAGAATTAGCATCATTATTACACAATGATTATATATCTAGATATACCAAAATACTTCAATCCATATTTGAGATCAAAATATTTTTTTGGAAAAACATTGGATCAAGTAAGACTCACATTTGGAGGGCCATGGAATTTTAATCAACTGATTAAATTTCACAACTGATATTGGTTATTTGCATGCATATGGGACTCATTTGTCATGTGTAAATGTATACAATTGTATGATTGAAAATGTGGGTCCACAAATGTAGAGGATTTCAAAATTCATTGAAAATTTGACTGCACTAAAGACTAGATGATTAATACATTCCTTCTTATTGTTACATTCCAAACTTGGTTCTTAAAATTCTTGACCCATGACCCAATATCCTCTAACCCCAACCGAACCCACTTAAAATTTATTGAGCTCACCCCAGCCTGACTTATTGAACTCAACTAACCTGACCCAATCTGCCACAATCTAACTTAGGCTTAAGAAATATGACACTAACGCTATGAGCCTCATCACTAGATATGTACATAAATATAAAATTCATCTATACTTCTCTCTTTTTTCTTTTTTTTCTTTTTTAATTATTATGTTTGAGTTTTGGGTTGGATCAGGTTGAGTCGGGTCAGCTACCCCAAAGCAGTAATCATCAGCATGGTCAGGTCAAGGCGGGTTAGGCCAAGTTGGGTCTAGTAGGGTAGGTATAAACACAGAGGATTACACTGCAGGCTCGTGTCATGTTGAAATCAACAAATTCTTTGGGCCTCACCATGCTGTATGTGTAATATCCACACCATTCATCTGTACTGCAAGATTATTTTAGGACATGAATAAAAAACGAGGCAAATACAAAGTTCAAGTGGACCATATCACACAAAGCAATGGGGACAATGATTCCCACAATTGAAACCTTTTTAGGGCCCACCATAATGTTAATTTGGTATCAAATCTATTCATAAGGTTATATAGACATGGATGAAGCGAATATATATATATATATATATATATATATATATATATATATATATATATATATATATATATATATAAGGAAAAGGTACTATGCACTCGAGCTCACCATAAGCTCTCATGAGGTCGAGCTGTGTGGGCCCCACCGTGATGCGTGTCGACCATTAACACCGTGCATTTTATGGGTCCCCTTTAAATTATGAGATATCCCAAAAATCAGCCGTATACGGAACTCAGGTGGGCCATACCATCTAAAATCATGTGAAGACATGCTAAAAACATATAAAAGCACTTGGTGGGGCCCACTGAGTTTTGAATGCTGCTGAAACTTGGTCTGAACCCTCATCCAAGTAGGACACACATAATGGATGGGCTAGATTTGTAAACCATATCTCGGTGGGGCCAAAAAATGATTATGAATGTTTTAATAGTGCACGGCCCCTCTGAACTTCTGTATGTGGTGTGACCCACACAAGTCAGGGATTGACTTGATTTTTGAAACCTAGGCCAGCGATGGAATAGTGCATCTAACTAATGGGGTAGATATTCGAAATGCATCACGGTGGAGCCCACACAGCTTGACCTCATGGGACATTCCCATCCGCTCGAGCGCATGGTACCTTTTCCCATATATATATATATATCAAATTAATCCAAAACTTATGACTCGGAAGAAGATTTCAACATTAGAGATACCGTTTTTTTTTTTTTTTTTTTTTTTTTTTTCTTTTTTGCGGAGAGGGGTTTGTCCACTTGAGTGGCGGATCTATCATTTTTGAGCTCGTTGGGCCCACAGAACTTAGCCACATCAACACAACACAAAGGTCAGAGGTGCATGGCACACCAAGCAATCTATCTTCGGTTAAAACCCAGGCCTAACCCATTTGCTCAAACAGGTCACATTTCTAGCCTAACCCTAACTCTCTTCATTATGCTTGAACCGTACCTGCCTCATGTATAGGTAAGGCCAGTTGACCCACAAGCTAACACAACCCACTGTCAGAGGGAATATACCAGTCCTGGATCTGACAAAGTCAATATTTAGACCCATAATCCAAAATTTGGTATGGACTCAACCCACCCCCAGCCGTCTAACTTGGGTTAGATGGTATATAAAACCATGGTCCGATCCAATTCAACCGGTTTCTAAACCAGTTCACTCCAAGTGGGACCTACGGTTTTAATATGCATTTAAGACCCCCCACTCCAGGTTTGATGACGTGGCAAAAAGAAAATCTTAGGTATGGATAATAACCACCACTCATTTTTTTCGCCTTTTTCCCCTCTCACAAGGAAGATCTTTTAGGCCATGGTCCCCTCTTCTCAGGACTCTCTCCACCACCCGTTGAGTATGGACATGTGGGCCCCGGTGGCATGAACTGGCTTTGGTGGCCACATGAGAGAGAATGAAAGAGACGGCCCGCTTGAGCTAACTACACCTTTTGCACCATGAGAGGACATTAGCCCACCAACCTGGCTCACCTGTACAAGCCCAAAACCTGGAATCCGAATTTCAATCGTGTGGCCAGGGTTCGCTAAATCGGAGGAGGTAATGGGAAAGGGGTTGGAAAGAGCCAATCAGGGCCAGGAGTGATGGAGCATTCTCATCCACAATTTACTTGACCTTGAGTGGGTAAGGCATGGCCCACCAATCCACAATATTCATGGAGGCAGATTAGGTGCGCCCCAGCCTGTGGGATCTACTTTGATTTATGTATTATATATCCAATCCGTTCATTTATTATTATTATTATTTTTTTGCAGCTCATTTTAGGGAGCAGATCCAAATCTCAGGTGGACCACACTACGAAACAGTGGTGATTAACCATTAAAAACTTCTTGTGGGCCCAAGAAGTTTTGGATCTAGGCTATATTTGTTTTTTAATCTTCATCCAGCTCTGTGAGACCTTATCAACAGGTTGGATGAAAAATAAACATTAAGGTGGGCCCTAGGAAGTTTTTAATTGGGAGTTCAATCACCAGTGTTTCCAATGGTGTGGTCCACATGAGATTTGGGTCTGCTTCATTTTTTGGCTCATGCCTTAAAATAAACTGAAAAAATGGATGGGCGGCATGGATATACAATAAATGCAACAATGTGGGCCACACGATCAGGTCCGCACTGTGTCGGGTGAGACTGGGCCGCACCTAATCCGCTCCCATTATCCATAGGGAGTGGCATGTGGGTCCTACCCAACTTTTGTATGGACTTCAAAGGGAAAGACAAAAGGTTCCCACTTGATCATGGTCTCTCCATTGTCCCAAAAGATCACTTGGGCTAAAGCAAAAGGTTCACAAAAGCAAAGGCATCCACCACAAAAGGATGCACCCCTTTTAACCTTTACAAGCAATGGGATGAAAAGGCGTTTTTGTGCACCAATTTCAAAATTAGAATGTTAAACAAAAGTTAGTTATCAAGCACTTTATAGCCCTTTTGTGCAAGATCAAGACCAGTTATCTCTTAAGTCCTATCACAGATGGGCCACATCTCAAATGTCACTGTCATTGGTTGATCCCAGCTGCTGATTGGAGGATGTTTTCCCGTTGAATTTGAATCGTTAGTTGGACTTTATTTAATTGCCTGAATGCAATATTCAAAACCCCATGTTTGGCAGAGGTTCATCTGACCCAAGTGAGTTGCGGGGTATGCCCCCATCAAGATGGACGGCAGGATCTAATTCTTGCCTACCACGTTGACGGAGATGGAATATTTAATAGGGAAATTTCCTACTGTACCGACCCATTTATGGCCCATTTTAAAAACTGAGCACACTTATTTTGAGCTCCCAAGATTAAGCCCCAGCTGTACAGCCCTATTTCTCAGGTTGAAAATGTCCCTGCTTTATCAGCTTTATGATGCTTAGGCCCCATTTGGCTACGAATTATATCCGTAGCTATAGCGATAGTTATAACCGTAGCCATAACCTGCCGATTGTAAGCGGGTGGACAGCAAGTCGGGGTCGACTGGGTTAGTGGGACAACGAGTTGGGGTCGGCCAGGTTTGTCCCACCTGTTTTTTTTTTTTTTTTTCCTTCTTTTTAAGGAGAACTTTTTCTCTCCTACATTTTTCTCTAATACATATTTATATAAATATGTATATATAAGCATATAAATTTTATTTTAATATCTTTTTATTCATTTCTTTCTTTATTCATATAACAAGAATATCTTCTAAACCAAAACTAGTTACTCAACGTATCATATATGATTTTAGGGTTGAAAGTTGGGCGGGTTCAACCCGACCAACCTGTGATTGACCCGACATTAGGTTGGGCTTAGGCAGGATGTATCGGGTTTGGTCTTGGGGTTGGGCCATATAAACACCAAACTTGGGTTGGGCTCGGGTTGAGGTCTCGGGAATCGCTGGGAAATGCATGGAAATGACCGTGAAATGCATGGAAATGACTGTGAATTAAAGAGAAGTGACCGTGAAATGCATGGAAATGACTGTGAAATGAAACAGAATCGTCGGGATTGACTGTGAAATGCACGGAAATGATCGTGAAGTGAAGGGAAATGACCATGAAATGCATGAAAATGATCGTGAAATGAAACAGAATCGCCGGGATTGACCATGAAATGCATGGAAATACCTTGAAGTGAAGGGAAATGACTATGAAATGCATGAAAATGAACGTGAAATGAAACAGAATCGCCGGGATTGACCGTGAAATGCATGGAAATGACCATGAAGTGAAGCAAATTGGAAATAGTGCATGGAAATGTAAGTAATGAAGTGAAGTGAAGAGTGAATTAGCATGAAATGCATGGAAATGACCATGAAGTGAACGGAATTAGTGAAATGCATGAAAATATTTGTGAATCAAAGCGGAATGAAGGATTGACCATGAAATTCATGGAAATAAGTGAAAGTGAAATGAAGTGAATTAAATGCAATATAAATGATATGTGAATCAAAAGAATCGCCGGGATTAATTATGAAATGCATAGAAATGAGTAGTGAAGTGTAGGGAAATGATCGTGAAATGTATGGAAATGATCGTGAAGTGAAAATTAATGGAAATGCATGGAAATGACTATGAATGAAAATGGAATCATAGGGATTGGCCGAAATGTGAAATGCATGGAATAATAGTGAAGTGAAGCGAATTAATGTGAAATGCATGAAAATATGGATAGTGAAGTGAAGGAAGCGAAATAGTGAAATGCATGGAAATGGCCGTGAATCAACGAAATTAAGCGGGATTAGTCATTGAAATGCATAGAAATAATGTGAAGTGAAGCGAATTAATGACCGTGAAATGCATGGAAATAGCCCAGTGAAGTGAAGGGAATTGATCGTGAAATGCGCATGGAAATGACCATGCAGATCACGAGAATTGGCGGGATTAATGGTGAAATGTATAGAAATAATAGTTAAGTGAAGCCAATTAATAGTGAAATGCATGGAAATAGTGAAGTGAAGAAGAAATTAATAGTAAAGTGCATGGAAATATTTGTGAATCAAAAGCGGAATCGTAGAGATTATTTGTGAAATGCATGAAAATTACGGTAAAGTGAAGCGAATTGGCCAAGTGAAATGCATGGAAATACGAGTGAAATGAAGGGAATTGATAGTGAAATACATGTAAATAATGGTGAATCAGCGGAATCAAGGATTAGCTTAGTGAAATGCATGAAAAT